>OZ004695.1:3680505-13680505 GCA_963924545.1 Pogonocherus hispidulus
AGTAGCATGCGATGGTAATAATTTTATATTTCAGTATATATTACTCTGATGACATTATCTTTTGACAACTCGCGTACTTTCACTTTCAGCCTACTTCGAATTACTGATTTATGCAAATTTTAAACCAACACCAGCTCACATTTCAATCAGTTATTGTATCAACAATTATTTCATAATGCTTATGTTTAAAAGGTCATAGCCATCATCATCAATAGTTAATGTTTTATTCGATTACAAGAAATCGCTTTGTGCAGATAATCGTAGTTAAAGTAAATTGGTTATTGATTTTAATATTTTACATGAAAAACGAAAATAGTTTTATTTAATTAATAGTTTTAAAACGCGGTCAGTGAACGAGATTTGAAATGTTGTCATTCTGTCTAATTTGTAGCGATTGCTATATTTATTCGCGCCCAGATCAATCAATGACAAAACAATAATTTATATAATTTGACCACTGCCTTGTTTTTTAAAACACCTAGGCGATCTCGTTTAGTCTTTTTCTACGAATTCCGCTCGACTGCGCCCGTACTAGTAACATTTCTGTCATTCATAAACCGTCATTTATATCAGTGACGAATGTAAGTCGTTTTCTAAAACGTGATAGTCTTTCAGAACATCACCAATCAAAGAAACACATCAGCTTTTTTCTAAATAATATAAACACGAATGTGTGTGTAATAAACTGCTGCTGCGGAATGCGATGGGATAACTTTTTATGTTGACATATTGCAAGTGAGGATCGAGCATCTCGAGGAATTCAATAAAAATTCCAAGGATTTTTCCGATATCTCACCGAACGTATCGTCGATGAATTGGACATGGAATGCATAAGATGTGCAGTTGTCACGCCGTGCATCTAGGAGTAACGAACATGACGCCGTCGTCGTAAAAAACCCCACCGGAGTCGCAACTTCGCAATGTCTATGCCGTTATTAAAATACTAACGGACAAAGTGACGTCGACATGTGGAGGGCCATTACCAGAATGGAGAGAAGCTCGAATTTTATTTAACACTTTTGTCACCCATTCCGGTACATAGTTTCAATTAATTCTTCCGCAGCTGTGTGTGACGAGCGTGTTGTGTTGTGTATTTTCAAGTTACTCCAACACGGGCAAATGGATCTGACTGTTATTCCATCTGAGATAAATTGCTATTTCTCTCTCGTTTGAGAAACGCTAGCTATTTCAGAATTACGGAAGCATAGAAGGGGTAACAAACATCGTTTCTATTTTCCGACTCCGACTAAGTTGCTTTTCCGAATTTTAAGTTGGTATTTTTGTGTTACAAGACTGGAAAATATAATACGGACTCTTTTTAAGTCGGAACTTCCGCTTATACGTCAACGCACAACCAGTGAGGGAGTGTATTTCCGAATTGATGGATGGTCGAATCGCCGGTAAGATCTCTTGATCTGACACCTCCAGATTTCTACTTGTGTGTATATGTAAAGAGCCAAGTCTATAAAGATATGCCAAATGATGTGGAACACTTTTCATTCACATGTAAATTACCTAAATGTCCGCTGACTGTCGCTTATTACTTCCAAGGCTTCAATGAAGTCAACTCGATTTAATGACGTGCTGTTGATAGTGTACTTATTATTAAAAATCGAGTACACTATTATTTTTTCGTAAATATTCGTCACTGAAGATTTATGCGACGAAAAAACACCTAAACATATATTTTTATAGCCTAATCCGAACCAGATATTAGCGTGTAAAAACGGACGAGTCTATTTCGGGAATGAATTAATTATATAATTATGTATCTGTAAGGCTCACAAGCTTCGAGTTCGTAGCGACCTGCCGAGTATAGTTCCGGGTTTTAAATTTAACTCCCGACATATGGTCTATAAGGGTACAAAAACACCATGTGACAGACAAGCTGAAACATGCGATCGGATACATGACACAGACCGGGGTCGGTGCCTGGAAAAAAAACCGTTTAATTATGAATAAGACTCCGACATGGTATAGACATGGTATATACAGTGAGATATTTTGGCGGGATTCACAACGAATACATAATTCCATATACATGAAATAAATAATAATTTATTTCAAACAACTACCTATAACTACACAATAATTACATAAGTTTCAAGTAAGCAAGATTATGTAGAAAAATGTCAATAAATTCTATACATAATAATATAGAAATTACAAAAATGACCAATATTACACTACCAAATATATTTCACAACTTGTATAAGTAGTTACAAAAATGTGGTTTTTTATGATATATTCGTTGGGTTTGTTCCTACACAGCAGTTTCTGATAGTTTGCAGAACTCGTTTAATGCGCATGCGCCAGTGCTATTCATGCATCAGTTGGAAACTAATTTGAATTGTCGTTGTTGGAACACAATCTTTAATTCACATAATGTCCGGGAGAAGCGCCAGCAGCGTTGATTTGTTTTTAGATTTTCTACGAGTTAACTTTAAAAAAATGTCCGGTAACAGATAATAAAAAGTAATAAGTATAAAATTTTCTATAGATTTCATGGATTTACAATAATTTTTAATTCTCAGTTTCACATTTCGCACCAGCAGTTGTGTAACTACAGCGAATGCTCATGCAAGTCGGGTACCCGCAGGTGCGGAGTGCGGAGACACTGAACAGCCTCTTGTGCGGAGACAAATGAGACACAGAGGACACATAATGTCACACTCTTATTGGTAGATTTATATAAGAAATACCGGAATAAAGTTGAACCCGGCATAAGTAGGTACCAGATTTCAACTGATTTGGAATGCATGAAATATTTTGGTGTCTAATATATTTTCAGATCTATAATTGATTTTGTGATGGCCACAAAATTGAACCTTGAAGTGCATAACAATTTATAGTCATTAAATCTGATTCGATTATTATTAGGCGTATCAAATTTCGATTGGTCTCGAATATACGCAGCGTTTTTCCGTGTTCCAGGAATCCACATTAATAACGTTACATAAGGACGTAACCGAGTGAAAAACAACGATAATTAACGATTCTCCACGGCCATAAAACAACTCCTATGACTCGGAATATAAACTCGACCGGCCGTATTTTACGCAGTCGCTTTAAAATGATTTTTCAATATTTATCGATGTCGATATTAACCGTAACCGGGGCCATAAATTAAAGGCCCATTTTATTTATGGCGATTGTTTTATTTTCACTCCACTCCACTCCACTAAAAGCCTTTCTAAAGCCATCGTTTTAACAGTGACGGTTAATGGATATTATTGTCCTCATTGAGTGTTTGTCGTCGAACGACAGGGGTGACTTTTTGCTTCTCTTCCGTATCGCGCATTGATTTGGAATATTAACAGCAAAATAATAATGGACTTGTGATGTAAATTATCTACCAATTTACATTCTAGGTCCATTACAAATATTATTAGTTCACATTAATGATACATTTCTTTTAAATAGTTTATGTATATCTGCTGGCAAAGGTATATTTACTTTGAGCCCACCATGATTGTCAATCTACTTAAAAAGCATTGAACTGCCAGAGGCTTAAATAATTTTTAGTTGCTAAGTTTCCTTCAAGTACATATTATTTACACATAGTTATAATTGTAATATTATTATGAAAGCTCAAAAATATTTCAACTGCAAAAAATATGACGAATATATTTATTTATATATACCTAAAGCACGACGCTATAGTCTCAAGTTATTCTATTTCCAGCAGTGTCGATACGTTTTACTCGAGTCAGACATCAGGTTGGCTCTCATCTTCAAAACGCGGAGTTATTAACGGCCCGCTGTTTTCAAACACGGCTATTAATTGCGTTAATTTTCCTATGCCTTTAACCCTACAAAGACTAATAAGCTCTCAGATAACTCTGTGTAATTAATATGCTACTCACATGTGAACGCTGATGAAATTCCCCACCATTCCTGAAATGAATGGAGTCGCTGCTGTGGACTAATTATAACCTGCCTCCGAACAGACTTATTGACAAAATGGGAATTAGACGTTAAACGTCGAGACTGCATCGATTCCGGGAATTCTCTTCTTCGCATAAATCCTAATCTTGAAACACGCATTTAAGAACTGTTTTATTTATGTTGTGTATATACGCGATTCTTGCCAAGCAATACGCTACCTACTGGCGGCACGCACAACTAACGCATGCAGTGTTGCCAACCGTAGCAGAATTTAGGGTCCAAAGCAGGAAGCAGGTTTTTTTGTAAATTATGGGAGTTTTAGCAGAATTTAGACGATGCCCTCGACCCCCAATTTATTTTATTATTCAGCTTAGAAAATGATAACTTCTAATTTCTGTGTACTGCCCCTGTGGCAGATATTTGCTGGTTTGTTGGGTTGGGGTTCTGCATCTATCTGTAGTGTTTTGTGTTGTATGATTGTGGTGTATGTATGAAGACTAATAGCGTTTTCCACTTGCTGAACTTGTGCGCACTAGTGTATTTCTATCATTTTCAGCAAGTATTATTAATCTTTACTTATCTATAGGTAGTACTATATGAGGTCAATGATATTAATAATTAATGATATTAATAAAGGATTGGAAATACACTCATGCACCCACTAAAAATGCTTTAAGAAGACTCACTTTGACTTGTAGCAGGTTTTCTGCCCTTGTAGCAGGATTTTTTGTTCCTTGGGGCATGATTTAGTGATACTTAGTTGGCAACACTGAACGCATGGTACTTTGGTTCAGTTTTGCGTATGTATGTCTATTGTGAATTTTGAAATATCCGTTGTTATATTAGTTAATTGCTTTGATTAGATATGAATCATTATTGTTGTGAGCGTCATTGTCCCTCTTGGACAAAGAAAAACCCCGAGATCAGTTTCATACTTTTCCAAAAGCGGGAAAATCTGGAGCTATCGTGGAAACTATAAGTTGGGCATTAAAGAGTTACAGGAGACAAGTATGGATAAAGAATCTAAAGAATGCAAAGTAGGGTGTGTGCTCTCTTTTACTTTTCTTTAAGAATGACTACGTCCATAAAGGTATGTATGCCGTATGTCCAATAAAGAATTTGACATATTTTGAGGTTAAGTTTCATTTTCAGATTGAACGCTCGAAAAATATTGAAATCTATTTTAATTTTATATCACTACTTACCACTTTCAAAATAGTTTTACAAGCTTTTTACCTGGTTTAAAGTTCTCGACAACAAATCTTTGATGATTACAATTTCAAACGTCAGTGCCAGTGGCCCAAGGTTAGTATAAGTTACTGCTGTTTTGGCGCTACGATCTTAAAATGAATCGCGTATAGTAGGTGATGAGTGAATTTGTTTTTTTCTTCCCTCGATGTTCTACCTAAAACTGTCCAAAAAAACTTGTTTTCCTCAATGGCCAGCGTTAATATTAGTGCAAGTTCTAAATTTAATGTATGGCTAAAGAAACGTTTCAGATTGATTCATTCTTGGATAGTGGTATAACCACACCGGCCACCCATTAATTTATTAAATGTGCTCACTGTCGTTTATTACCAGACGGTGATGGAACAACATGTTGATACTGTATAAATATTGATGAACATCTCATACACTCAATTATGACATGTTACTGGCGACTAACAGACGATATTATTCTTGGTAAGAACATTGGCTTGTGTTCATCAAGCGGACTCGAGGACAAATATCCGCGGATATTTTAATTAATGATGGCGTAATTCAACGCGAAAGAATGCAAATAAAGAAACCAATATAGGCACTTACAATGTGTGCAGGCGATTATTGCAGTCATTATTAATTATATAGGAATATATCTTTGCAGCGCTTCTATTAATCACGTTGAAGCAACATTGTGATTCTAATTTTTTTGTTAACTTTTATATGGTCAAAGTATTCAAGTACGAACACAACAGGAATTAACGTGTTACAAGTTGGTATGACACATGGTAAGATTAGATAAACATTTGATTCCAAATGTTCATGTACTATGGATCTAATTCTACGACTATGGATCTAAAATATAGGTGTTCCGTGTCTCCACCAGCCGGTAGTAGAAAGAAAAAATAATTCGGAATCAAGGACGTTGATATACATGGTTATCGAGGACGACCACAAAAGCCTCTGATCATTGTCGGTGCTAGACATTTTGTAGATAAAAGAAGATGGCGGCCCATGCTTCAAAGAAATAAAGGTTTTTTAACCAAAGGTGATGCTGATGGTCATGATCATCGGGAGATACCACAAAACCCTCTGATATTGTCGTCGCTGATGAATATTTCTTGTAGACGAGAAACATGAAGAGCTGCAAAAAATGGCGGGAAATTTAAATTTCAGATTCCAGTCGCGGAATCTTCAAGTAGAAAAGCTGACTTCCTGTTGTCAAATATTGTGAAAAGTACAAATTTAAAGTAGGAAATTCAAAATGATTTAGGCTTCGTTTAGAAAGATGATAGATAATTCAAACATCACTGTAACGTCAAAACGAATATCAGCGACAGATTAAATTCATGAAGTAATGTGATAAGAGATTATTTACGGCCAAATTTAATTGCAGCTTAAGCAAATTGGTGGTCGTTCAACTTTTATTTCATCTTATTACGCCAGATTGAGGTTTATTTTATATCAGACCGTTTTTACATCTGTTTTAATACCTGTCACATTCTCTTTGCATTCGGAAAGAGAACGTGTTCATAAATGTTTGCCTTCTGAAAGACTAAGCTTTACAAGAGAGGAAATTGAAGGATTCTCCCCGTTATCCAATTTGCCAGGAAACTAAATAACGTTAGATATTGAACCACGTACTTCGTATCTCTTTTATTTAGCGTAAAAGCTCCCTCGATTTACTTACATCTCGAAATGTATACAGTCGATATACACTTAATGCCGTTCGGAATCCGATTGGAGGAAAATTTGCCATAATTAAATTTCTACTCGTTAGGGGGAATGTCGGGTATCAAAGACCAAACAGAAAGGCGTTACTTAACTTTATTTTTTCCGGGAAGGTGAACGGCGACGGAAATGGAATCCGATTCCTCGCCGGATTCCTTATTGGAATTTATAAACGGGCGATGCTGGGGGAAACTCGCCTTATTTTATACGATGAGAAAACGGAGATAGCGATTTTAAGAAGGCATCATAAGAGGAAATCGCCCGGGCAAATGCCGTTTCCAATACGGGATGAAATGTGGGAGGATTTATTAAAGGATCGAAAGATGAAAAATCTATCCAGAGCTGCTGCAGTAAGGCTGTATCCATGAATTGGTTTGTTTGGTAGATTTAACACTAAATAATATTCAAAGAATTAACTTACAGTATATTTTCAATATGTTGTGTACATCAGTCACTTTGTATTGTTTGATGAATCAATGATACAGTCGCATTAGACCTACAAGCAGAACCAAAAGAATTTATTTCATAAAATTGGCAAACACATTATGTTATTATAGGTTTGGACGCATTTACCGTTTGTTATCCTACAAGGTACTCCAGTGGTACCGTGTTGATTTTGGTTTTGGTAAATGATCTTCAAATAAAATGTGGTATAGGTATCGAGTAGTATTTATCATTGTCATGATTCGAATAAAAAAGTTTGAATTGATTTAACACATCAAACTGCCATGAAAACATTTTGTATAAATTTATCTGTTGCGTTTAAATGTCTTCGCATGCTAGTAAGTTTAATATGAGAAAAGAAATAGGAAGTAGTTAATCATAAACTTAATATGTTTAGCAAAATCCTTGAACTTGTGTTTGGCATCATTAGTAATAACTTTGAATAGATGTTTGTACTAAATGACTAACAACACGTGAATATAGATTTAGAAACTTGTTTGACTAGAAGCTTTTATAATAACATAATTTATATCTTGTCGCGAATATATTTTTAAATATAAATAATTTCGTATCGAACATCAAATCGATGATACCTCAGGAACAGGTCCTCATAAAAAGTTTATATTATCTAATTTGCATATTGAAATATCAAATGAAATAGAATTTGGTAAAGAGATCCATACATAATTTAAAGAATCATGGGTTTACTTATATTTTAGTTGATGACTGGAAATAACCATTCTTTTACTTCATTATTATATACTTACATATTTTTTAACAAAAATACTGGAATAGTTAGTGCATACATCTCGCAATACATCATTTCAATGCTGTCCAGCGTCATTATCGGTAAGGTCAACCCCCACCCTTGTACGGTTCAACAAGCTCTCCACTCCACTAGACAGATCCATTAGTTATTGTTTGTGCTCTTGATATATCGACAGCGGTGACCACTTCTTGACCTTGCATCAACATATTGCTTTCTTCTCATTACACGATGACGTAGACTGGCCACTAGAGTCTCCATCTCGCACTGCAAACTTGATGGATATGGAAAATTTCTACTTGCTAATTGGTTACCGACATTCCGATAAATTTTTTCGAGTTGCAAGTCCGGAAATTGTAAAAGAAATCCTTTTTGATATACTTCATTATTAACACAAAAGTTAGTAGACAAATTCGGAGTTCTGGTGGGAAAGATTTGGTCTCTAGTACAGCGTCGAATTACCCTTTTCACGGCTGATGGTTACTAACTGTCCAATCAACTCAAGTGAAACCTAGGGGTTATTAAACTTTGACAGGTCATTGACCTTTCTACAAGATTTGAATAAGCAAATTATATTCCATTATTTCAATCCAATTGGAGGCCAGCAGAGGTGGAACTTTGACATAGTCATCCATTCGAATCTTATTGATAACACAGGGGTTATTGAACTTACGGTGGAGGTCATTGACTTTGCTTATAGGATTTCAATGCAGGAGGTCTTGACGTTTCTTAAGATTTTAATAAAAATCCAGTTGAATGTATCCAGTTGGTTATTGCCAAGGGGTGATTGAACTTTGACAGAGGTCATTGACCTTAGTATAAGATTTTCAGTAAGAATCTTGTTGGAATCCCATTGGAGGATTGTATTGAATTGGATTGACCATTGAAGATTAAAGGTTTGTTCCTGCAGGAGTCCAAAACTGTCAGTAACTGTCAGAAGCATGTGCATTACAAAACTAAGCGTTCCAACAAGTGTCGAACGACAGTTCAGGATTTCTTGCCCTCGGTTTCAGCTTGAGTCAGGGCAGTTTGCTGATAGTTTGAAAAGTTCACTGATTCTTCAGAAACTTATAGTCCGGTGCATGCGCAATGCGCATTAGCCAAAACCATTTATCAACTTTAGCCTCAATTATTGTACGCTGCCTATTATTAATTTTATAACTCAACAAACAATAACTATTTGTTCAGAAATGGATGATATTCCTCCATAATTTATAGGTTAAAAAATTATTAGGTTATTGTTTATTGTCTTCTTCTTCTTCTGCTATTAAGTTCTCTAAAAATCCAGTGTTCTAGCAAAAATCGGAAACTAATCGAAGATCAGACATGCGCATTAAATAACAATCCCTGACTGTCAGGGATTTATCAGAGATTCTATGCAGGAACAAACCTAATATAAGGATTTAGTTAATTTCGTACAAGTTTGTAGGCTTGCGAACATAGAATTTACCAGTAAAGGTCTTTGAGTATTATACAAGATTCCAATAGCAGTTGGGTTAAAATTTTTAGATATTGGATTCGCAACAATATCTATTGTTTTTGATCTTTCGCAAATTCTCATTGCTATAAACACCTACCAACAGAGTCTTTTGATTTTTGCTTGTCAAAAACGATTTGGTAGGATATCTCACTTTGACGTAATTTATAATTTGATACATTAACTTGTAACAGGGGTTTTTGACTATTATGTACAGTGTAATTTTTTTACTTGTTACCTTTGAATTATTTAAATTTTCAATTACCATATTTCCGGACCACCTACCAACGTTTCCCTAGAAAAATGCTCTCCTTACGTCTCAATCGGGAGGTAGGTATGCAGATAGATTTAAATCGTTTAACGGCTAGTCTGCTTCCAACTATTAATTAGCGCAGAATTAATTTGTAAAGCGCAGCCTATTACCGCACACGAGGTGCGCTACTATAATAACACATATACAGCATGCACGCTCGCACTCGCCAGAAGCTCGGAGAGTTTGCCGTTGATATGAATGCGGCAGTTAGTCTTCATTAGCGGGGCAGTTTCGCGGAGCGCCGCCGGTTCGCTAAAGCGGCCATATTAAAAATGATAAATTGAGACGTCGCTCGAGCCCCCGACGAGCGGCGTATTGCCCCGTCGCGTCGGTTTATGATCGGGATTTCGCGGCTTGCAAACTATAACTAGACGACCTTTATTAATTGCAGATTGTACGAGTAGTAGCAGCGTCAGGAGGAAGTCGAGGACTATAAAATACTCTTATTTCTTTAGGTATTTTAATGGGAGCTTCCAAATTAGTTTTATATTTCACGATAAATTTAGAAATGCCGTTGGATATAGAAAACTAGTAACATATAATGAGTAATTCAGAGTACCATATTTCTTTGACAGTATTCTGGAGATGATTCAGATGTTACGACCAACCTGGTCTTTAAATCTTTATCCAACTCTTTAACATGCTCTTCCCAGAAAAATATGAATTATATTGGAATTACACCAACATATTAGGGGTAGTAGATAGTTGTATCTCCAAAACATCTTTTGGGCGTTGGTTCCAGACCGTATAACCTCTCGGTACAGTTACCTTGAAGACCTGGTAGTTATACGACTATTTTTTAGGCAGATATGTATGCTATTAAAATGTGTACAGAGGCTGGAACAACTTGCACGCAGATCGATAAAAATCTTCTCGGATAGCTAAGCTGTGCTTAAATTGTTGGGACTGATAAAAGGCCCCCATTAATTTTTACAGCTAAAGCATAGTAACTGAATGGAAGAAGATGAAGCGGCCGACTCTAATCAAAAGGCTGGCTATTTCCTCTTGGACCAGGACTCTTGACCTTGGCTGATGGGAAAATGATCCAGTACTGGCAAGAACTAGCAAGATGATTTAATTCCTAGGCATTTATAACAGACCCAACGGAAGCAAAAGCCAAAAAACTCGCTGGGGAAAGGATCAGCTACTCAATATTTGACTGAGGGCAGCCTCAGCCAGAGGATTTGCACAAGTTCTAATCCAATAATGCAATCGACTTATTAAGTCGATTAGATGTGATTTATAATAGATCATGGATAAACCCAATAAGACCATGGACCAACAGAGTATCTGGTTTTCGGGCTACTTGTATTTGAACGACCTAGCCCTCTTTCTGAATTAAATTAAGTTAAGCAAGCCCGAGATCCTTTAATACCAGAATGTGAAAGGTACTAAACTATATGAAAAGGAGGAAGAGAAATGATTTTAATTTCACAGAATTTCCTCAAGGTTCAAACCTAGACCTGTTGCTGTTTGCTTTGTTTTCTAAATGATCTTAATTTATTTATCGATCCAAGTGTAGGTTCACGTAAATAGGTTTAAAAAAAGGTACTTTTATAATTAATTAGGCACTAAAAGAGAAAAATATGAACATTTACTGAACCTCTAGAATTTCGGTTATTTTTACTAGATTCTAGTAATTTGTAATTCCTAATTCTTCTTTCAAAGTGGTCTAGTTTATATTAAAGAAATAGGTACCGCTATTTTTATCTTGATTCCAGTATTCATTCAACCAAATTCAAATTGTTTCTATTCTTATACAAATGCATGTCAATTCCTCCAAATCTTACGTAGTTATAAATTTCACAGGTATTGTTATTCATGGCTTTGAGCATAATTCTTTTATTGCCTTTCTTGGGAAATGCATTATATCGCACATTATATTACAAAACCTATCGAGAGAAGCATTAGAGCCCATTGTTCGACGAAATGCAAATAAGGCCGGCCAATTTTATTACCTCCACGTCACGCATATCTGCGATCTTTTTAAGTGATGTATGAGTGGGTACGAATTAAAATGTAAACATCGCGTGTCTAAATTTGCCAAGAGTAATTCTAGGAGGAATAAAAGTAAATTACCAACCAGGAGCCTTCAGACTACAACGCGGAAACTTATTTCTGGAAATAAATCGCTAATTTAAATGAAATTTCCTTTTTATGCCCACGTCAGGTAATGTAAGGGAAAATGTAGGGGCTGATTGCCCGATTTCATGTTGCTGAATTTCAAGGATATTACTTACGAGCGTATTAAAATGCTTTGAAAAATAAATTGTCCTTCAAGCGTTATTGAACATATGTTTTAGAAGATTAGATTCCTAGTAAATGGCAAAATGGTATTAGAATCTAATATCGCACTTATTGTAACTCTTACCATAAACCAGTTCATGTAAAAGAACTACTTCTTTTGACTTGAACATTGTCGACAAATAGGCATTCGACCTCTTAAAGTTGCGGATTTATGTCTGGGACGTTTTATTTCCTCAGACGTCGGGCGAGTTTCAAATCCCATACAAAGCGTTCCGGCTCTGTAAAATTAATATTATACCTTATTGTGAGACGGTGGCGCGGAACAGTTTCTGGGGCGCATTAGGCAGGCAAGAGATACGGCGGCGAACTCGAAGAAATAGCATATTCGCCGGGATTTACTGGAGCCCCGAGCGAGCTCTCAAAGCGACAGAACACAAAGCGCACAGCACACAAACAAAACACAGAGTAGGACGACACATCCATGAACGTAAAGTTCATTTTATTCAGTCCGTATCCGTAATTTCCTGCGATATCATCGCACAAAGTAATCTTTCATTTGTTTCCTTGGCGGAATTCCCTGAAAAGGAACAACTTGTTAGAGGTACACGTCAGGGAAGATTTTATCTTTTGCAAAAAGTATACAAAAAGACTCGCTGTCTCTGAGCCACGGAACGGCGGAACCGTAATTTGCCTCGCTTTGTAATTCGTTTTGCGCATTCCAGGGAGTTTTATTGGGAAAATATGAGATATGTATGTCGCCGGAGAATGGCAAAAGCGCCGTAATAGAACGTTCTAGAGGTTTACGTTTTGATAGAAGTAAAAACTTTATAAGTAGATAATTTTCAATATTGCTACCTTTCCGTAGTTACAGGGAGGTGACCAGGGTCGTTCACCCTACACCAATCCCTAAAATAAATGTCAATGCTTTTCGCGATATAATGAAATATTAACATATCAAGACAAATGAAAATTGCGATTTTTCTTTTTATATAGTTTATGAAAAAATCGAATATAAAAATAAATAGTAAAAGGAACTATCACTTGAAAATAAAACAGGTGTATTTGCGCATTGAAGGATATGGAACGGAAGGATATGTGCTGCTCGTCATTAAAGATCAACCCAAAGATCAAGATTAACCCTTAATGCTATTTTATGCTGATCACGTGAATTCACGCCCGAATAATTGGTTTTTTGGGTATATCTTTAATGTCTATAAAACAAAACGTAAACATAAAAAAGATCGTTATTCTCTGGGTTTTATTGAGGTACCTCCATATAAAGAAAGTTTTAGAGGCAACCAGTTTGTAAAACGTTAAAAACACTATTTCAATTTACAGTTTATTTAAAAATGTTTGGTTGGCAATTGTGACGACTGGCCCAGTCGGAACCTGGAAGTAACTATAAAGTTTTCACCTTTTAATTTCGTGGTCGAAAATAGATAAATTGCAATTAAGAAATGTCGAGAAGTCGGTGTTTAATTTCAAGGGTAAATTTACATATAAGGGTAAATTACTACATAAGCAATCTTGCATTGAAATACAGGGTGTCCAAAGATAATATGACACATTTTAAAGGCTTATAACGTCAAGGCAAAATGAGATAGCGACGAGCGGTTTTCACTGGTGCTCTTAACATTACAAAAAGTTTTCTTTTGTCATTGGTACTAGTTGGTTTTACTTCTACAGGTGCTTGAAAAAAAAATTGCCACTTTTTAATTCAAAATTGTGATCATTTTTTAAATGGAACACCCTGTAGATTATATTACTATTCGATAGAGACACTTTTCCTCTTTTCAAAAATGTATAGTTTGATAGAGTTACACCAAAAAATAAAGGAGTTATTTGAATTTACACACCAGCTCTTTTCAATAGACCATAATTTTTTTGGAAGATCGCATTTTACTTTTTTTACATTGTCAGTACAAAATGACGGCATGCATGAACCAAAGCTATTATTAAGAAAATAACTAGTTTAATACAAATTTATACATATTCCATTACAGTATAAATTACCAAGTTATTGAAACAAAAAGACCAATTAAGAAGAATACAGTTTTAATATACACACATATGTATTGTACATCTTTAATGTTTGAGGTAAAATTGCTGAATGTGTCCACCATTTTCTTCAATACAATTTTGCAATCTAAACTGCATATTGTCGAAGGCAAGTTCTAACATATCCGGTGTTATGGTCTGAAAAACATTAGTTATGGTATGTTTTAGTTGTTTTATATTTTGTACAACAGGACTATAACAACATTTGACGTAACCCCATATGAAAAAAATCAGGTATCTACTGTTAGTTCGGGAAAATGTGCAGGACATTCAATTGGTCCGGCTCTACCTATCTATCCTTTGATGCATTCCATTATTCTGTACTGGCAATGTAAAAAAAGAGAAATGCCATCTTCCAAAAAAATGATGGTCTATTGAAAAGGGCTGGTGTGTAAATTGAAATAACTTCTAAGAGGAAAAGTATCTCTATGGAATGGTAACATAATCTACACGGTGTTCCGTTTAAAAAATGATCACAATTTTGAATTAAAAAGTCTCAATTTTTTTTCAAGCACCTGTAGAAGTAAAACAAACTAGTACCGATGACAAAAGAAAACTTTTTGTAAAATTAAGAGCACCAGTGAAAACCGCTCGTCGCTATCTCATTTTGGCTTGAAGCTATAAGCCTTTAAAATGTGTCACATTATTTTGGGACACCCTGTATAATAAAAGGCTTGCAGTCTGATCCTCCGTGTGTTCTCTCGCTTACATGAGTGTGTTGAAAATCAAGTGAAATCCCCAAAAAATTTTTAAATGCTGAAGGAATTAAGCAATTTGGGCAGCCCAGACAAAGCCGGATACGAACGGAGTTGCTAGCTACCTACCCAAGAATATCAGTCATACATAATAGACGCAGGATGTAAGTGCATAATCGCATATATATGCTTGAATAACTTTTTGTATAGCGAAACAAACGACTTGTTTTTCTTTGATAATTTGTTTTTCTTGACGATTTGTTTTTCCTCTGTCGTACGGGTGAGCATCGTAAAAATTATCTACGACATAATGACCCCGCCAAAAACCCAACGATTTAATTCAATCATTATTAAGGACGCGGTAATTTATGGTTTATTTAACAAAGGCGAGCGACGTGAATTAATAATCGCAACCTTGGCTGAGTTGAAGAGTACCCGGCACCCGGGTGAAGGTTATCTTCGTTCCAATGCCATGAATGCTCTGATCTACTGCCGTATGGCGTGTATACACACACATACATATCTAGAGTGCATAGACGATTGATATGCTATACCCGCATGTGCCTTTTACGAAGTACAAATAACTCCAATTATATGAGTTACATTCAACAGCCGTTTAGTTTTTCAAGCACGCTATGAAAACCGTGATACTAGACTCGACACGAAACGTTTTAGCCTCTTGGGTTGTGCTTGATGTGTTTATTTTTATGTCTGCGAAATAGTCTCGAAATAGAGAGGATGTTACCAAACTAACTTGTAATTTTTTAATAGAGATTATTATAAATACAGAAAGATATACATCTATATAAATAAAGATATACATAATTTGTAATATTTATCTCCCTATACAGTCACGAATACACCGTTTTAATGTTTTTGCATGAAATTCAACACTTGTATAAAATATTCTGACGGATCAATTTGTTGTACATTCAAATATAGCCGCAGAAACCCTTCTTCTGCGACGCTGGTCCAAAATCCCTTTTTTGTCGCAGTTCCCTGGGCTTGATCCTACCACCCCACCCCACCGCATAAAAATTTCAAAATCTGTTCGGGGAACATAAAAATAAAAACCGGCCGACAACCTATTATTTAAAACAATCTGTTGGAGAGCGGGTACCTCGCTCGGTGGCTCCATAATCGCTGACATAAATAATTTATGAATAGCTAAATTCTGCCTCGCAAGCTTCGTGTGTCCTTTTGATATTCATAGTCTCGAAAAATATTGAATCGTTTTTTACAATCCTGAGCACGTTCGGATTCTGTGCTCCCACGAGGAGGCGACTACGTGCGTACGGACGTAACCTTGAAAGATTTTGGAGCGAATTGTGGGATGTTGCGTAATATTTTCTCCGTCGAGATTAATCACGTGCCAGTTTCGGGGTAACTTAGTAAGTAACTACTTCTCATACATTCTGGGCGTGCTGAGTATCTTCAATTGTTGGTTTAATAACGAGTAGGTACCTAATCGAAATGTGATTTAATAGTATGTATATTCTTCAACGAGCGTATAAAATAATGGTTATTATTCACGAGGATGAAAATTCGAACACGAGCCGTAGGTGAGTCGTGAGTTCGAATCCCAATTCCAGCAAACAATTTTTAATTAAATTGTTTACTCGTAGATCGAGGCTTGTTCACAGGGATGGGTTGGCAACCATCCTGGCAATGGCCTAAGAAAGGAAGAATGTCAACTTGGTGTTAATATGGGAGATTAAAATCAGTTGATGTTTGACTGTCCCCCTAACTAATGAGGTTTTCCAGGTTTCCCTCATTCCGGCACTGAATGGTGGTTAGGGCCTACCAACCAACCGCGAAATAATAATATGCCGCCTCCTCACCTACACAAGTTTCAGATTTTCGGGCTAATGCTAATGAGGGGTAAAGATATTATTATTATTATTATTCCTTCGATGAAACTAACATTATCTATAACGAAACGCTCGGAAGGGTGCGACGCGACAGTTTTGGTGTTTTGTGAGAGTCCTGATTGGTTATTGTATTTCGCAGCAAATATCTCAACCCGATGATTCCTACTGTCCCACCAATGGGTGGCTGCCTTTGTTACGCAATTATTATGATGCCATTTTGAGATTGATTTTCATTCCGTTCCTCGCTTCGTTTTCAATTTGCGAGGAATGCAGTCAGCAACAGCACCAACACAAAACACAGAGAACTGCAGCAATATCGCAGCGATGGCACATTCCGTATAACTATTATACATAATAGAGACTATCTCTGGCAGCGCGGTTAATTACATCAAGCTTTGGCTCTGCATAAGGCCCGTACACGTAAATAATTAAGTGTATTTATGCGAGAACATAATATGAAAACGAGCAGCATTATTTATTACGAAAGCCATAAACAATGCGGCGGACGGATTCAGTCGGCTACGGACAGTGACGTGCGGATGGTTTTTCTAATGGAGGGGGTGTGTTGTTGTTGTGTTGTTGATAGGTGGCGCGGTTACCCGCAGCACTCAGGTCTTTCGACCCATTGTGCCTGCCGCTAGTTGGGAGTTATTGGAAGAGACCCGTGCTGTGCGCATAGGCCAACACCCGTTGTAGGGGAAGCTCCTTAATGTCCTGAGGCAGAAGAAATAGTGGAGGGGGTGTACACGGAATTGGTTTAAAAGGAAAACACACATCGCGAGTGCAAGAAAAACAAAATGTTGTCTACTCTACTCGGCTAAAGACCATACGTAGGACGTGGTCCTTGGTGTGCGGAGTCGATGTTACCAAATCAGTAAAAAGTATTCACCTTGGACAGTTTATACATGAAATTGTGTTGCCTGAAATTAATTTAGAAAGGTCACAAAAATACCAAAATATCATTAGAGAACAATATTTTTCAAAAAGTTAGTTAATAAATAAAAGTTCACATTACAAAATTTGTATTGAAAAGACTTTCAATAACTTCTTGAACACACTCTTAACTTCTATCTTTTAAATACGTGATAGGTATATTAAACTATTTTTCAACTTTGAGTTTCTGCAATATCTGAGAACGTAGCGTTTGCATTGTTTTGACGATCGTTCTTTAGCTCGGCTAACTGTTAATGTATCAAGGCCAAGGCTGCTATTTTCCTTGTGTACATTACAAATTTCGACGTTAATTTGACAGAAAACACCAAATGGAAATGACAGAGCTATTCATTTGCAGTAACAGTACGTATATTAAAATTACAATCATTTTTTCATTACACATTACTGGATTATAATCTCTACCTACTAATAGAGCCCCCTATCCCCATTGAGCACCTACTCCACTGACTTTGAGAGCGAATAATCGTCGGATTCATAAAATGGGAGTTTAATTACCTCTTTCTGAGGCCGTATGCGGCGTTTTGTTCGTAACATCCTGCCTTTTTAATAGAATAAACAAGTTCTCTTTGCTCGCCATCCACATACACACACACCTGACGTGCGAAACTCAACACACTGCGCGTCTGTTAATTGAGAAGTCACGATTTATTATTAATATATTATCTTTGTAATATTAATATAACATCGCGGTCGAAGGTCTTGAATGTTAAAGGAATTAAATATGGCTGAAAGGGCAACGGCAAGTCTTTTGTGCAGTTCCTGCGGTTCAATGTACAGAGCTGCTCATATTAAATGATGCATTGCATGCATTAAAAGTGCTTTGGCTATTCTAGTTATATATCCTATCATATAACTCTGCTCCTAATAATAATTGTAGAATTTGATTTGCAAGGTTGATTAAATGACATTTAATGAATGCTGAATAGCATTTGTATTGAGTTACTAAGTCTCTAATAGTAAGAGATATATTGCTACTCTCTATATTACATACTATATTTATTAATAAAAAGAAATAAAGCAGTGAAGCATAATACCGCTTAATGGGTACTAAGGCGGCATACCGCCCCCACTCCCACACAATTCTGTGACTTTCGGACTAATTATGTGGGCAATTAAAATGAGCAGAAATATTATTGTTATTATAAGCATATTATGTTGGAATGTGAATATCAGGCTGGAGTTAGGCTAAAGGTGCTACGAACTCTGTCAAATGCTTACTTTCACCAAGACAAATCTCTTGGAAGACTATTAGAAATACACCCATTTACCTTTATATAAATATATTTAGGAGAGAACACTTTAGCCAAGTCTTTCTAAGTGTACTAAGTGTTTCATTTGAAAAAACACACTTTGGGTAATAATTTCTTACTTAATCTTCAGTTGTTTTTCGAATACATTATTGAGAAATTTGACTACATGTCTACCTACATTTGTATTTATTTTTATTAGTTTCTGTTCAGCAAAAAATATTAGAGAGATAACCCGATAGTCAAAATATAATAAATAAGTGGCCTTGTACCTACATTTTCGGTTTGTAGGATATTATTTTAATGGCCAAAACGTGCAGAATATATTTGACCATTTGCCAATTTTGTTCACCTGTTCACCTCCATACTCGGTTTTTATAATTCTGTAATACAATTAAAATTTTTTTTAAAATATGAAATTTACATTTTTTTATTTCAGTTCTATCGAGTAGCCCGTTAGTTTTGCTGATTTAAATCCACTAGAGGTAACTTTAGGAATGTTTTAAAAATAAAAAATTTTCAAAGTTTTATTATTATTAACGTTACAAAACTCTGTAGGTACATCAACAAAATACTTTTATGGTGTGAAAGAGCGAAACGTGTCGAGTCCTTAATCGCGCGGCACGCTTGTACACCTCCTCACGAAGACAAACAACCATAAATACTCCTCTAAATCAAAGGAGACACGGAATAAATGATAACTGAGCATCGGGTTACGATAAGGTTAAGAGCGCCTCATTGTTCCTCGTACCCTCCCGAGACCGGTTGTCACTGAGAGCGTCACGAACGGCTCTTCTCGCGGGTCAAAGGTCGCAAATGGATTTTGTTTATCTTGATCGAATCGATATACTTCTCTCCTGGCGACTCCTTTCGGAGAGAAAACAGCTCGCCTCGTTACTGCAGGATGTATTGTTTCAAATAGAAAACAGACCGTGCTTTGTGTTGGATTGTTGAATTCGAGAACGACGATGGAGTACCTACTTTCCGACAGGCCATTAACAAGCAGGACGGTATTGCATCTGGAAATTGTTAATTTGGAATAGGAGATTTCTTCTCGCTGAGTAAATAATTATAGATATATTTTGGCTCTTCAGCCAGTGTGTCTATCAATAGACATTCGGTATATAAGGCAAGAGGCAACGCCTCTTCTTCATATGGTTAATAACTTCAATGTACGAGTACGTATACTGTATTTGAATGCAAAATGTTCATTTAAGGGTGTGTGTGAGACATAATGGCGTAATGGTTTCAATAAGTTACTGCTAGATGACGCTGCTGTCAAAAAATAACTAAATTATTTAGGGGTATTTTGTGTTTAGTGTTTTACTGTAGAGGACAGGGATTAACTATTTTAAGGACAGCAAAAACGTATTGTAAACTGGCCTAATTATTCTTTGGCGATTATAAATTTTAATAATGGGACACAGACTCTTTCATAGGAGACTACTAAACTAAATTTGTGACGTGCAACATTAGAATCGCTAAATTGCTGCCGGCCAGTACGGTTTTTGATTAAAACGTTACAATTTGTTTGTCCGACTGTATTTTCAGTGCGACATCTATGTTTCGGTTGCTTAAGTCCACACTGAATATGTTTAATTCATCGTTTGACTGCTTCATCAACAAAGGAGTGCGAACGCGCCCTTAAGTGTATAGTCCTGAATATAAACCATTCACCAAGAATTTCATATTTACCTCTTCAGCTCGATCATTAATTTCTTTGACGGCGGTAATCTAATTTCAGTGTTTCAGCGTTTGTACATGCAAATAGTACTAATGTTATTCGGGACAGCAGCGATAAAAATGTATTTTATCAGTGTTATTTATACACATACGACGTCATAAATTTTTTTACGCGACAACAAAAATGATTGTCAAAGCCTAGTATATAATTTATGTCAGCATTAAAATTATTATTACACTGTAGCTTTGTATTTAATGAACCGTTCGTACGCGGAATGAAATGTGTAACGTTGTGCTACTTCAGAATGGGAGAAAGAGAATATAAAATGAGATCGATATTCAGGTTTTAATATAATTCTTTATTCAACGTCGCGAACACATATATCGGGTGATTCAAGTAAGGCGGGCGGTGAATTCCACATTACAGTTATTTGTTAAGCTAAAGGAAAGTTATTAAGGTTCTTCTTTATCTCTCAGATTGGGAGTCTACAGAAATATGCTGAAAAACATTCCGCCAAAATGTGAACACTATTATACTGGTTGGCCCAGAACAATAAAGTAAAATTGACCTGGGTAACTGATCATTGCAACATAATCGGGAATGAGGAGGTTGATGCTAGAAGAGATTCGAGTATTCAATTTACACGGCCCCAACCAGTGCTTGGGACTTCTGTCCAATTATAGGTCTATTCCAGCAGCAATCACCAACTACCTGGAAGGATTGTAATTGGTTGAAGACAATTTTCTGACTGATTTGGAATGATTTGATTGGATCTGACTAGTTTGTTATTCCTGCTGGAACAGAACTTATATGGCGAGGTCCATTGAAAATTGAATCAAAAAGAGATCTAAGGAAATATCATAAGGATTGTCACATGACTATTAACAAGTCATGGACATATCAACAAGCACCTTAATATTGTTAGCTTTAGTGCCACTAGAAGGTGCAGGTTCTGTTGACACGATGACGAAGACTCCATACACATTCGCTGTATACATTCACACAGGGATACATTCTGCCGCCGTGTCTGCCTAAAGGTTGACTTTCGTAACAAGCGACAGCGACAGGAGACCGAGACAGGCGATAGAGACAGACACAGCGACCGAGACAAGAGACCAAAGACCTCGTTCGCAACGTACGACAGGCCAGTGCATTAACACCTTTTGCTGGAAACTAACGCGTGTGGAGTGTTTAGATTATAATGTCCTCAAATAAGGAAATTATTTTAAAACAAATACTATTAGAGGAAGAAGAAGATGAAGATCTGATTTTATATTACTTTTATAAAAAATGCGAAAGAGCGCCAATACAAAACGAAAAGATGAGGGATCTTTTAACCTATTAATATCGCAACATTTAATGTCTGATGAAGATATGTTTAGAAAATATTGTAGGTTAAATAAACAACAATTTTATTTTGTTTTAAGTTTAATTGAGAAGGAAATGGAACCAAAAAGAACTGGAGCAATGATTTCAACTGACGAAAAACTATTTATTACTCTACTAGTCTAATAGACAACTAGGTCTATTAGAATTTCCTCTTCTTCAGATGAAAAAGCAATTGATTTAGACTAAAATAATTTTAGTTTTTTTCTATGTAGAAGCCATTGTTTGAAGAGCCAAAATACACTTGTATCCGCGTGGCGACAGCGACACTACTGCTCTAGAAGCAGACATGAGACAGGCTGCAAGAGACAAGGCGCGACAACCACGGAGCTGCGTGTCGCTGTCGCATGCTTTGAACGGAATCGCATTGAATTCTATTGTATCGGTAGTGTCGCTGTCGTCTGTCTCTGTCGCCTGTCTCGGTCTCCTGTCGCTTGTTACGAAAGTCTACCTTAAAGGTAGAAACATACCACCGATAAAAAACGGTAATCATTAATCAGTGATTAGATAATTTACTCAAGTGGGAGTAGTTTACGTTTTTCCATCACTGTGGCTAAAAAGGAAATCACCGTATTTACCTTGAATAAGGCAAGGAAATCTGCTCTTGCATAGACAACCCCGTAGATGCAGAAATGCTGAATAAAATAAAGTAAAAAGTTGCAGAGTAATTTAAACATAACGAGAGTAATAAAATCCCGGGATGGTCTTTGAAATTATAAATTCCACGTTAATTAACTTCTGACTTGGCCGGTTCGGCCGGTCGGTTGAAAAATTTTAATATGCCAAATAATTATGACACTGACATTGATTTAAACCGTTCGTGAAAGAAACCGGCATATTACTCTCCGCGGACGTACCGGAAAAGGCGAACGGCGAAATCGTTGCGTTTGACGTGTAGTTTATTTTAATTTGACTGTCGGAATTCGAATTGCGTTGCATTGTCTGTTTAAATATAATTAAATGTTTCTGTTTTCGCTTTTGTCTCTTTAGCAATTCAACCCTTCCTTAACTCTCTCCCGAGAGATACAGGATCGGGCCACGTTATTTACTGGCGATATTGTAAGCACTTGATGCTATTCTTCTATCAAGTTAGATTTGTAATAGCTACTATATTATTTCATATATATCTAATTATGCCCAGAAACAGAGGAATTTATATACTTGCAATACAAAACCAAATTATAGCTAGGAATAAATATAAAAGTATAATTTTAAAGAGAAGGTTCAGTTACTGTTGTCATGAGGTTTTCCAGGTTTCCCTCATTCCTGCACTGAATGGTGGTTAGGGCTTACCAATGTAAATCGTTCCTGAGGCGTAAATGCCTACTGGATAATACTATGCCGCTTCTCTTCCACACAAGCCTCAAACTTTCGGGCTAATCCTTGCATTAGAATGATTGCAAAGTATGTATTAGCAAATATCTAATATACCAAAGTGCATAATACAGTTCTCCGCCAACAATAATAAGGAAACAAATGTTTTAAATTATACTTGGACCTAACCATACACTGGTAATCATAGGTAGCCCATCATAGACCAGATGTAGATAACACTTCAAGATGAAATAAAAAGCATCACCTATCTCATTCCCGTGGCAGTACCATCTGATCAAAACATGGCTAAAACTATAAAGAAAAGAGAAATATCAACAACTAACAATAGAAGTTGAAGGAATATGGAAGCAGAAACAACCTCATATCCATCCATTATAACAGTGACTACACGCGTTCATAAAATGCGTGCCTCACTCTACATAACCCAGAAAATAGCGTAGATGTCCAATCACAAAAAGCAGTCATACATGCAGTATGCAATACAACTAGGTGCTTCCTAAACCAAGAATATTTTGATACTTAGTACTAGCCCGTCTATAAGAAACATAAGCCAGCGAAGAATGGAGAAGTGAATCATCCCTCTCTTCCACAACTCACAAATGTATTAAATAATGTTTCTATTAGCGTATTCCAGATTATTTTCCAGGTTTTCGAATTCCAATTTACAAAAATGATTTCCTCCGTTGTATTTTTATTTGTAATGAGATTTAACTAGGACCTGCCAATCATCTTCCAGTCCCTATCTAGATGCCTGTTGAAAAATAAGAGTGGCGGAGACATCTGCAATTCTAATGACTGCGTCTTATTGAGGAGCGCGTATCGCGCCTTTAGCAGATCGGGAACGATGAGAGCGGAAAATTAGGAAGAGGGCAAGTGGGCTAATCGCCGCGTCCCTCCGAGTAAATAAATCGTTAAAAATTGAGTGGCTGTACTACAGTTTAGATGGCGAATGCGAGTCACTGAATCGATAAAAATATTTTCACGAAATTAGAGGTAATTTTTAAGATGTTGTGATAATTGTTGCTTTCCCAGTTATAGTGTGCCAGAGGCGTAACCACGGAGGTTAAAATATATTCCGTCAACTTATACAATATTTTTTTTTATTTCACATTTATCTACAACATTGTAGAAACAACTACTACTGGAATTTTCAAATGTTTTTTATTTATACAGTTTATTTTCTTAATGGACGTTTTAATGCAAAAAAATATAATCTTTAACAGGGTTTAAAGGCCAGTTTAACCATTTTGAAATTTACTTTAAAACATTACATGGACATTGGAATGCATTCGTATACAGGAATTTTTAGCTTTGGTAAATATAGTGGATTTATATAAGCTTATTGATATTTAATAGTTTAAAATTACCTAAGACAATTTACGATTTTGTCGATTTTTAAATGTTTCGAAAAAATTGGGGTGGAGATTCCTTGCACAAAAATAAGAAACCGAGTATACCCTATGAACATGTATCTTCGTTTTAGAGATACAGGGTGATATTGCAATCAGGGTTGAAATAATTATGAACATTCATGGCTTTTTGAAATTGACGTAAATTTTTAAAATCCTCATCGTATAGGCAAATGAAATCGTAGAGCAAATTGATGCTTTATTGTCGTTGCAAACGACCATATGTCATTTATTGAATGGCAGAGTGAAATGCAAGTCATCGGGCATCGATAAATATTGGTTGTTTGGTTGTTGTTAGGGCGACAAGAGGGCGATTTATCGGAAAGATTGAAATTCATGGCTATGTCGATATAATATGTAAATAATTAGTGTACATGGATGAAATAGCTTAAAATTTCTAATATCTGACAGAGTATAATCACAAGGTTTAAATAAATAACTACCTAGAAAACACCTAACTATATAGTTAAATGACTTGTCTGCGCGATCCGTACTGCCAGAGGCATAAAGCGGCTAACAAAACGGATCATACATTTCCACATCGCGGCAGGACGCCAAAAAACTAACATCATTAACCGGTGGCAACAGAGGGGTAGGTTTCATTGGCCAACAATGAAGTGGTAAACGAACCCCCGTCGAGCATCAACATACATCTAGCGGGCGGGTGGATTCAATGGCCGCTCGACATGCTGACTGACGGATTCTGTTCCGGCCGCTGTCACACGTCAGCCGCCTACCTGCCCGCTCTTTTGTTTCGAGGTAGGTGTCAGCCAGAGATACACGTCACTGATCTGCCACAGGTTCCGACATTGTTCTGTCCGCGGAAAAAAGCAAAGCTTGTTGAGTTTGGAGCTGTGTTATTATTAGTTTAAAGGCAGGTGTAGGTGAAAAAATAATAATATTTAGTTAAACAGAAACGTATTGGGTTTAAAAAAGGTGTCCGGCTAGATGACCTTGAAAGTTTGTTTAAGTCATTTTGCGGTTCCTTTCTGCTAGCTAAGTTTTATATCAGTCAAGATAGAGGCATCAACGAGAAAATTAATTAAATGGCATGGAGTGTTTTGTGTCGTAAAAATGTAAGTGAGTATAAAGATAACACGAAGGGGTATTAGGTGTATGATACTATACTACATCGTTTGAAAGGCTTCGTTTCTGCCTCAAACAGTGGCTTAATTTTTATCCTGAATTCCTGAGTTACCATCCTTCGAATGTGGTTTCACATATCTGTTGAATACATTTTTTTTTCTTTTAAATTGCGATAATTTATTTTGCGTGGTCTTTTGAATACGTTCGAATCAAAGCAAAGGAGAAATTTCACTCGAAATTTTTTTTTAAAATTTACCTATTTATTATTTCATCCTTCAAATTCGAAGATGTGTATAGAGTCCGGTCCGTACTTTCAGATCGGTCAGTGGTAGATTTTTAAATTCTTCTACATGGTGCATGATTTGGAAAAAAATCAACATTTCAGTCTATTTTCAGTAATTTTATCTGAAGAGGAGCTATCTATATACATCCACACTCAATAACCTCACTTACTTATGACACCAATTAGGTATGAAAAACTAGAGAAGTTATCACAATAAAGGCTGATAGTTATCACTATTCGCTTTAAGATATTTTACAATCCCTTAATTAAATTTTGTAATATTTGTTGTTTGGTATTTATCTTTGCTCCCTCAATGTATGAGTTTATGTGTCTTGGTGAACTTTTTTTGAGATTTCATGTAGGCAGTCATTTATTTGGTTACAATCGAGGCACATTATTACCAAAAAATAGAAAATATTAAATATCTTCAGTGAATCCCTCAGATGCAGAATCCCCTGGTTGCGAGGAGAAAGGGGACCATAATTCTGTGCGTTCCTCTCCTGTTATAAATACTGAAAAGCGTTAAAGACGGGAGTGTTTTGCGAAGTAATTCCGCCTAACCTCATTTATCAAAAGTCATATTCGAGCGGGCCAATTTATTATGTTCATTTTACAGTCCCCGGATAAATGGGTTGCTCTCGTGCAAATTGTGGACACCATACTTCCTCCCGCTTTTTTAAATCGGCGGCGGAGAGAAAAAGGGAATAAAGAATAAAAATGCAAGTCGAGCGCGTTGAAGTGAAAATTCAGTTGAGCTGGAGATAAATAGTTTTATATTTAAATTTTATGTACCCTCGCGCTTTCATTACAACGGAATGATTTTATCAGTCCGTGTACGTCTGGTGTTTCTCTTTCCTTAATGCGGCGCATGCATAATGTAGGTCCTCGTATATCCGTTTTAGATTGGTATTTTCTTCGTTCACTTTTCGCCAATATTAACTTAATGTTTGAGACATTCTAGCATAAAATTTTAATAGAAAATCATTACATAGTTGCATTTTCACCACTTCTGATGTGTGTTTATTCCTATGCTGATCCGCAATCAGCAATTTGAGGCTTGTTATACTATTTAAATGTTAATTAATTGTACTGCTTTAAAAGTCTTAATGTAATGTGATAGGTCCCGCATATGTTGTTCCCATCAAAATATGAATAAATAAACTGATTCTTTAATTGAATTAATTAATTGAAACACAATTAAGGCTAATTTGTATATGCATGCGTCCGTTCCAATCCCGCGTATAATCCATTATTCGGGCCGCTGTTAATGCAACGTTTTATTAATTTATACAAATAGTACATTAATTAAACGGAATACATAAATTACCATATTATGCGTTTAAATTATTCATTAGCTAATTTAATTCTCTTATGTAGCTCGCCGCCACCACTTTTATTGTTGTGGCCCTGAACGCAAAGTAATTAGTTATAAAATTTTTATAATCCCGTGGTTTACAATAATTTTTACTGTAAGCCATTACTACTAGTGTAATTAGAATAATTTCACCTTGCCCACCACCTTCCATAAAAAAGGAAAATATATAAATGAAGCTCTGTATTGCGCGGTGTGCCTCAAGGTTCCGCTTTGAGCCCCATTTTTTTCGTGTTTATATCTTATACGTTTTTTATATTTTTGTATTTGTTTTGTATTTAGGGATTTTCGGTCCCTAAAATAGTAAATATAGTACTAGTTTATTTTTAAATCAAGAGATTGTATTGTTGGATTTATAATTGAAACATAACTGAATTTGTCCTCTTGCTATGGAGAGACCGAGGGCCTCGACGCGATTCCGCTAAGTAAGTTAGAATCATCAGGGCATAATTAACTATCCTCTTCTCTCTGGCTACGATTAAATCCTGTTTAACTAAATGTTATTCTATGCCTGTTGGGTGTTTAACGTCATTTGCTTTGTTCTAGGTTGCGAGTAAGCCATGGGTTTTGTCGCCGGACACAAATACGGGGGACCTGACAAAATTGTGCAACCACAAGAGAAAAATAATCGCGATGGCCTCGCTGGACTGCAAGCCTCCCGATCCCAACATCAAGCTGCGGAAAGGTAGGATTATCCGTAGGTTTTTTTTATTTGTTCATGGGCTAAACGTCCCCGTCCGCTGCCTGCAACGATGTTACTTTACATCGATCATATCTACGGGATTGTTTGCTATGACCGGGCATTGGCCCGAATTTATCCCTATCGAGGGGTTTTGGGATGCATTATACGCATCTAACCTGTTCTGGGATGCGTATTTCCATTTACAAGTATAAGCATTAGTGTTCTCAGACGGGTGCAGATTGTTGGTTTATTTGCAGAAGATCTTTGCAGAAATACTGTCTTACTGTGTACGGTACAGTTGTTAAATGGCTTCGGATGAGAGTATATTATTGTTTCTTTTAACTTTGACTTTCTTAATAAGAGGCTAAAGGTAAAGCCAAAATGGCAAAATTGAATTTCTATAATAGATCAATTGAATTGTCAATTGGATTCTAATTAACCTCGATTTTCAAATTCGATTCGATTTTTAATAATTGGAGTTCAGTAAGAGTTCCAATTGTTTTTTTCATTGGAATTAACCGCAAAGGTATTTTGACAAATAGAGAACATTTACCTCTGAAAATTCAAATTTTAATTGGATTTAATTAAGAGTTCAAGTGGATTTTTAATTAGATTTCGATTAGCCTCTAAAGTCAATGCACTTTGACTATGGAGGGCAACGACCTCTGAAAATGCAAATATCAATGTATTTGACAATAAAGATTACTTTGACTTTCACGACAGTAGTGACAGTAGCGTACGTTATTTTTGTGTCCACACGTGAACGCATACATAACCTCTAAAAAGGGCGGGGCGAGTAAATGGAATTACGCCTTCGTGATGGATCAGGATTATACGCGGCCCACCGGTCATTTATCACCACAAAATTGCGACACGCCAAACTTCGGTGGAATCGTGCAGGCCCGGCGACCGCGGCCCGCTATGACTGATTTCCTCCATCAAACAACGTCCGCTGCAATATATATCAGGGCTGCAGTGCAGCCAAACCACCATGATCACAGGATTTAGAAAGCCCAGTTAGTGAAAGGCGGATTTCTGCCGAGCCGAAATTTACTGATTATTATTGGCTCTATTTACCCATGGATTTCAGTTTTATTTCATAGGCATAAGTGTATTTCATAAATTCAATACGGTTGTGAGGTCCCTAGATTTGGCCTAGTGATATGATTTAAGTTCTATTAGATCCTGTGGTTTTATGGGTATATTAATTCTTAATGTGGCACTTCTGAAAAATTTGGAGTTGTTAAGCAGAGAAAAAAGATATTGGCTGAACTCCTACCGACGATTTAAACAGTATATATTTATCATTGCCAAAAAACGCCAAATTTTGCTTCTAATTCTTTCAAATGAGAGTTGAAAACTATTTGAGTGGCACAAAACTGGATAACAAAATGGAAGATTCCCATTTTACATTATAGACGGGGAAGGGGTATGACAGGGAAGATACCCCGTCAGTATATCAAAAACCTTTTCGGATATATTTATTATTAAAGGGCAATCTCGAGCGAATTGGCAAAAGTAATGTAGATACTGAATAATAGTAATTTGTTTTCCATCACCAAATCGCCCTAAGCGTAGAATCGAGACTTTAAAAAAAATTGCTACTCCTATGTTTATTCTTTGATCTTTTGAGAGCTCTGGGAAAAAAAATCAAGGCGAGCATATACTACCTCGGCCGTAGACGAGACGAACGTTTCAATTTGATCGGGGCGGGATTTTAGATCTCCATTGGAATGAGGTGCGCCTTTATTTCTCTCTTGTCCTCTTTTGTTTTCTTTTCGGAAGCTAGCTCGCGGTTAAGCTTGAGAGAGAGTCTGAGAGAACATCTGCGATGTAGAAAGTCTAGCAATCGAATTTCCTCCTGCCCGTGTGTTCAATTTGTCCGCGGCGAGAGTGCCCCGATCAATTTCCCGATGCATTTGTACTTTTCATCCGGATAAATTGTTGGTTAAATCGAACGGAATTGTCTATTTTAAATTCGTTTCGTAACGCGGAGATCATATGTTGCCGACAAATGGTTTGGTTCAAAGATAACTGCAAGCCTGTGTGGATAAACATTCAAGGCTAATTATCACTTTTTTCGACCGTTCCAATATTCCTCACACATTTCCTTTGGGTTTTTGGTGCACTAAATGTCGCAATAATTTTCTTTGTGTGCGAGAGGGGGCGGTATAGTATTATTATTCTGTTGACCGAATTAGCGACTAGAAACGATCAAATTACCATTTAGAGCTTGAATGAGAAAAGACCTAAAAAACCTCATCAATTTGGAGGACAGTCCAACACCTAACCATGGCAATCTCTCAAATTAACACCTGGTAGGTTTTATTTCCATCATCGCTTATATGCCACCGAGCAGGTGGCTCAGGGCTTAGCGTCTCGATCGCTCAACCCAGAGGTCGTGGGTTCTAATCCCCATTCCGCCAAACAATTTTTCATTAAATTGTTTGCTCGTAGATCAAGGCTTATTCGCAGGGATGGCTTGGCAACCATCCTGGCGATGGCCTAGGATGGGAAGAATATCAACTTGGTGTTAATGTGAGAGATTAAAATCAGTTGATGTTTGACTTGTCCCCCTAACTAATGAGGTTTTCCAGGTTTCCCTCATTCCAGCACTGAATGGTGGTTAGGGCCTACCAACGTAAGTCGTTCCTGAGGCGCAAATGCGGCCCGCGAAATAATAATATGCCGCCCCCTCTCCCACACAAGTCTCAGACTTTCGGGCTAATCCTTGTGATTAGAATGAGGGGTAGAGATATTATTATTATTATGTAGAGTGGGTTGCTAAGTTATCTCACCATATAAGCCTATATAATATATGTATATGAGTCAGTTTAATTAAAAAATGTTAGATCCACGTGGTTCTCTCTGCCTCTGGATTCAAAGACCAATATTCGAAACCTTGAGCTACCAATTGTACATCAACCTAAATACTATTTTGTTTTGTGACAAGTGGTGTGGAATACTTTATACTTCGTATATACTGGTATTATAGAGGATGCAATAAGAGTTTTTTATATTTACGACCTCTTTCGATGGGTGTCATTCTGGATGATAAAGAATTTCCAATATAAGTTGTTCACAGAAGATTATATCTTGTATATTGGCTGTATTTGGTGCACCAAATAATTAATATGTGATAATGGCCTATTATTGGTAATAAATACCATTTTCCGTATGAAATATAAATTATTTCATGTCGATAAATCTATTCAGAGTTGTTTTAGCCGGTGGCTTAACTGATTTCGATCGCCGGTGGTAACACTACTACCTCCTGTTTAATATTCTTCTAACCTGGTCGTTCTGGTTTGTCAGAACCCTGACCCAGCTGCGGCGTGGCGTTGGAAATATTAATTCGAACTGGTTTGTCTGAATTCGTGTTTTATTAAATCGTAAGTACCATCAAGAAAGCCTCTTACAGCAGCGTTAAAGACCTGATAATTAATTAATACTGGTTCTGTGAACCGCCCCGAGTCTAAATATTACGTTTGCATTCGGATAGCGCGGGGGACTTTGTATTGCATAAATAATTTTCTGCAACTCCTTGTCGATTGGGATTAGGTGGGGCAGAATATTCAGAACCGCACCAGCCCATAAGTATGATTGAACATAAAACAAGGAATTTGATGGGTTTTTATAAAAGGGGAGTAATATTTTGATGTTTATTGTTCTCCCTTTGGGCTTTACCTTCCAAAAATTAACAATATTTTTAAACACGTGTTTGATGGCAATCGGGATCATTTTTAATATCCCAAGTGGTCGAAAATGGAAACACAAAAACAAGGTAAATATTGTTTATGTTTAATTTATTTTATCCAAATCTCTATATAGGTATAAGGGCTATACTGAAACAGAAAAACAGCACGTTTGAAATCACAAACTCGCATGGAAACCCCAAACTATGCAACTAAATTACCTTGTTTCGATAGTTCAATTTATTCATATCATAGGGCGACCACTTGGCTGCTTTGTCAGTGATGTAAATGGATCGAAAGAATTTTTTTTTCTTTATTTCCTCAGTAATGTATCTGCTGGTCTCGCCATAGGTATTAGCAGATATTTGAAGCCAAAAATTATTGGCACGCCAATGAATGAGAGTTTTATTAAACTTTTCGCTTTAAGAGAGAGCCAGTTAAAAACACGTTTAGATTGTTTTCATTTAAAGTAGGGGTTTCAACTAACCATGTTGAAAATATACTTATAAGTCAAATAATTCATACATTTTTGAACGTACAAAATTTGTTTCATCTTTGATATGGCGTTTGGATAAAAAACTGATGGATGAATCATATTAAACATCTAAAAATATAAAATACACATAAAAAGGCATCAAGTTATAAATATATTACAAATGGACTTAAAACTGAAAAATAAACCGTAGGTCTTAAATGCCTTAAATTGACACGTAATTCTGTGGACATTATCGTGGACAAAAAATGTCGGCATGGTTCGCTGGTGTTACGTGAATATTAATTTTCTATTTGTATCTAATATTTAGGCTGTAATTTCTATTCCATTGCTCTATTCTAATCTGTAAAAGCAACTTTGGTGACTGGTTAATCGTTAAACTCGTGACCAGTGGCTTTTCCAGACGCTTAAATCGTGTAATCCATTGGACCTAGTACGGTCCTGGGATGAGCGCCAACAAAATCCGCAATCCTCTCGGGTCCGTCCTGAATGGAATGCAAATCAATCACATAAGATCTTTTATAAAACATCATTTAACGGCCTCGCCTCATAATCGGGACTTTACGAGCCTCGATTCAATTTACGGCCATATAGGGTGGTTGCACTGGTGGCACTTCAATACAAACACGACGATTAAGCGCCATATTAACACCGTGGGGTTTTTCAGCACCGTTTTGCAGGCCTGATCCCTCGAAAATTTTAATGGCGCTTAGATTCAATTAAAAACGTTCGTGCAAGTGCGTGGGGGAAGGAACACTGCCTACTACCTATTTTCAGAATTACGAAGTTATACAAGGGGTGCAGTTTTTAATTGTCGCCTAACCCCGATGACTAGGGGGTTATTTTCATATCTAGTGGCGACCCTATACGTTAATATTTCTCCGTAATTAAAGAAATAAATTTTCCGTGCGTAAAGGTGTAATTTTTGTGCGTACTAACCTTGTTACAATCTTCCAGTGTACTTCCCATATTGTTTACAATCAGCAGCACCCTCATCACTAATTATTGGAATCGTATAATAATTATTATTGGGTAATTCTTTACTCTTATTATATTTACAACAGCTACCTAATTTCAACCTGTTCAATCACACACTATTTACATGCCAAAATGTACAAATGGTACTTAATTGCCAGTTTTATAGTGCCCTTGAAAGAATAATACAGAAAATCCCTAAATATTCCATTATCTGTCGAATCTCCAAGACCCTCAAAAGATACAAATCCTTTGAGGAGCCCGTAAACGTGTTATTCTTATCTCGTTCTCTCCTGAAATAGCGCCGACCCCATCGGAACTCAATTTGTTTTCGTTCCCAATTTGGGAGCGGCAACATTTATTCGGAATAACTTTATTTGTTGGGGGATGGTTCGCAATCCGTCATTCTCGCAAACGGGAGAGCCGCAGCACCTCTTTGGAGGAGATTAAAAAGTGGCTGCCGGCGAACTCTCATGAATATAATAGGGAGACGGGGCTCCTTATGAAAATTTAAATGCAGACAGTAAAGGATGAGCCGCTGCGAAATCAATTTGCGTAGCTATATTTCGTTTCAGACGAATAAGACGTCGAACCACTAAGGGTGTATCTTTCCAAGTATAATAAATACAAAAATATTTATTTTTGTCTTCATATTATTGAAGTTATATAAATTTAGTAATTTTATTTCTAGATAAATAAATTTACTTTTAAAACCCTTCGAAGGTCAAATTGAACACATGAGAAGAAATTCAGTATTATTTTTTGAATTATTTATTTTATTTTTTGATATATTTTGTGTCAATGCGCAGTTGGATAATGAAGACAAATTTAAACCAAATAATTAAAGTACTAGATTTTTAAAAATATAAATTTCTTTTTTTATTGTCAAATTATTTATGTTTATGATAGGTCTTTCGTTTTTTAAATTCAGGCTATAGGCAACCAACATTACAGTAATGGTAATGATTAAAATTAAAAGTGGAATAAATGACTAAGAAAACTGTTTCAACCTGATAAACATGAAATGATTAGTAACAGAACAGAAAACTAACATAGCCACGTGGTGCATTGAATTTATTTTTAGAAGCATTTGTAGTTCTTTGGGATTAGGGCAATTATGGACGGTAGTCCCTCGTTATCCCAATTAACCGTTTTAAAACTGCTTTACTTTTCGTAATTATAAAATTTATCACAATTTGCATGTTCCTTTGTTGGCGGCGTTTGACGGAAAAAAGAGGGTGTATAGGTAGGTAGGGTGTGGGTGGATGTTTTGTTCGTCTCGTACGGCGCTTTCTAATCCGACATTACGAGGTAATTGGTGACGGCGGCGGTGGAGATGGCTAGAGGGGGTGTCGGGGGATTGTTTGAACGTATCTCGGTCGGCGGCGGTGGCGGCGGGATGGAGAGGAGCCTTCCAGGAGGGATCAATAATACGTCCCGAGGGAACGGCGACATCTCTGCGTCATGTCAGTTGATAAGGGTTAAATTCGTATTAAAATGAAACGCTGTCATCGCGCGGGCGGCGGGCGAGAGACCATCGGGTCGCTGCCGCCGCCGCCGCCACAGTTCGTTGTCTCGGGGACGGCGCGCTCGGCCTTCTGACGACCGCTATGCGATGCTACACTCGGAGAACTGATTCCTTGAAACATCGGGAAAACGTTCAAACAGGTTGATTCTTTGGCACCATCAGATGGATCAGATACATACCTACAAGTTGTTAATTTCATCTAATTACATAGATAAACTGCTCACTTGGTTTCTGTCTCACTTTGGTTATTCTCTAAAAGTTTGTATTCCTTTAACTGTTCTTACATAAAATAAGAAATTTAAAAAAATATTAAATATATTTTTGTGAGTAGCTTTTATAAAATGAAACATTAAGAATTACTTTTTACCAAATTTCACATTGAATAATTTCTAGTTAAATTTTTAATTAATTCACTGAAGTACATTACTTATAAATTCGTTTCCATTTCAGAGAAATTTATTCAAAAAGAACATTTTTCTCAGTCTACAACGACCGAGCGTGGGCGGTTCCGGCCACTGCCTGTGGCGGGGGACGGCAGATCCGGGGACGGTGAATTTGTCATTTAAGAGAGAAGAGATATTGAAAAGCCGTGAATCGAGTTAGCAAACAAAATACGGTCTCTGAGTTATAACCCTCATATTTCTCTGCTATGCCTTCCTGGCTGCTGCGATGGCACTTATAAATAATTCCCAATGCCGAAACATACAAAGTGATTTTGCAGCGGCTGATATAGCTCGTTTCAGGTGTATAACAATGGCGTGTTTAACACTCGCACTCTTGTCACTCTTGGAACATGTTGGATACACTGCTTGTATAACACCTTGTAATTATGCAATACGATTATCGTGCGATATGTGGTATTATTTATGTAATATTGAAATGCTAGAATATGGATTTTTACATGATTAATCATCCTCATATAATGTATATAAAGTATAAATATAGTGATGATTTAAAAAGGGATCGTGGTATTTACTTTAACAACAGATTTTATAACATCTCTAAGAGGATAGGTACATTACTGTAAATTGCATGGTTCAATACTGAGGCCATTTGAATTCCTCTACAACATAAATCATTTGCTGCCACTTATTTCTTTGTTTTTACAATTTCCTTCTATTAAGTAGCTTCTTTGTAAATTTTCTCCTTGCGAAATTAGAATGGTTTATTTTTTAACCTTTTTTATAAAAGTATAATATGCGTAATTTATAAATTATGCATGTTCTTTCGGAACTTTTAGCAGTCTGGAAACTCTCCGTATGTTTATCATGCAAATGCGCGGGTGGAACAAACGCGAATTTCATCGCACTTTTTAAATTCATAATGGCATGTAAATTGTGAGACTCGCCTATTTTCAACATGAACTAATTTCGACCCTCTTTAGAAAAATTCTGTTGGAGGGAGAATGAATATAATTATTATTGTAAGTACATGAGCAGTTGATATTAAAATGTCTCTTGAATAATACTGAGGATGATATACTTTTTTTTTAATATATTGTCTAATTTGTGTATATTAATATTGTATTGTTAAATGTATTATTTGATAAGGTACATTTCAAATAGTAATTTATGACAAACCAAGTAAATTTTGATGGTAAATAAACTCTACTCTACTCTAACTCTGAGTTGAATGCTCTATTGAATGTATATAGAGATGAGTCGGTGACTCACGAGTTTAGTGTCTTGATCCCTTAGCTCAGAGGCTCGCTCAGAGGTTCGCTCAGAGGTCGTGGGTTCTCCGTCGGATTTTTTTTATTAAATTGTCTACTCGTATATTAAGGCCTGATCGCAAGTGAACGTCAGCTGAAGAATGTCAACTTGGTGTTAATGTCAGAGATTTATATCGCTTGATGTTTGACTGTCCCCCTAACTAATGTTTTCCTTATTCCAGCACTTAATGATGGTTAGGGCTTACCAATGTAAGTCGTTCGTGAGACGCAAGGCGGCATATAATGATAACGAGGCAGCTAAATAATATGCCGCTCCCTCTCCCACATGAATTAAGATGACTGACATTATGGTTATTGAAAGATGTTGTATTATATTGGGGTAGTTCTATGCGGATTGGTGTTGCCTTCGTTCACATTTCTATACTTCAGTGGCGTTTTATTCGAAAAAAAAAGAAAGAAATGGAGTTTACAGCCGTTCGTACACAACATCCGACTTTTATTGCCCTCTACTTTCACTGGAAAACTCGGTGACGTCATTGAAAGGCAGTCACTAGCAATTATGAGAACGTGTGTTTCCAGACGTAATTCCTCTTTAATTTTTAACTCATCGAACCGGCCTAATTAACACACAAAGGCCATTTTCTTGGGGTGATATATTTTTAATTGTTTTGTCCAATACACACATTTTGGACATCTTTCTTGAGGAACTGTTTCAAAACAGTTTCCATACGTTAGGCCAATGGACATGAATCCTTTTGAAACAGCGAAAAAAATACTGTTTGTTGGAAATACAAGTATGTACATATATTGAGGAAAATCTGAAATCAGTTATTAGCGTACCCTTTATGTTCTATTAATTATGCCGTTTAAATAGAATTTAATCAGTATTAACCTCCGAAGATGAAGTGATAAATTTGAAATTAATAATATGTTTATCTAGTCGAAAAATAAGAAATAATGAATACCGGCTCACCTACACCTACGGAAAAAAATGGGTTTGGGTTTTTTGTTAACGTTCGGATCGTTTGGTAAGGATCGTCCTGTATTTTCAAATACCTAATCATTTTCTCCAATAACATTTCTGTGTTATATGACTAATTATGAGTTAGGTAGTTTATTGGGAATTGAATACCTACCTGCTAATAACTTGATAACAAGAGTTACGTTTTTCTTCCAAATTCCAGTAATTACAAAAAGCGTAACGGTTCATCAAACGTCGATTATGATTCCTACGCATTGTCACCTAAAAAAAAAAAAAAAAAATGTATAATGGTCTCGACTCGACGATGTGAAAGGAGATTCGCCATGCTCAGTCAGATCCCGTCGTAGGCAAGCAACGTGGTGCATTTGTTTTGGTAGTTGCAGGCCGTGCCCTGGGTGTAGCAAGTAATAGTAATCCTAGCATTAATCAAGGATATACGAGGACGCGTAGTACGAACCAGAGGGGTAAAAAAAACACACCGGTCAGACGGACCACAACCACTTGATGTTTGTGGGTCGACGGCCGTAGCGGTGTCGATATTGGATTCCGATTTCAGGCAACGACGCCAAACGCGATCAAAAAAATATAACATTCTTAAATATTATTATTCTATGAAAAAATATTTGTTTTATAAATGTGTATTTTATAAGCGAGTTTTGGACAAATCATCTTGTACATTTTGAACAATAGATATTTAGCATAGGTATGTCAATTTTTCGGTACATATAATTGCTTGTGTGAGAGAAGCGTGCATGGCATAAATATTTTCAGAGAATGCCGAGAAGACTGTTCTATAGACAGCGAGCTGATGCTTTTGGTAATTTTCGGTTGGCAACACTGAAGCCGGGCAGCATCCTGCGGGATCAGTCCGGGTCATTCACCGGTTATGTGACCCTCGGTTCTCGCCTTCGGACCACCACAGCTCGGTCCGAGCCCTTCTTGTAGACGTCGCTTGTTACGTAACGCATGTGTTGATGTGCCATACCCACCTCTTATTAGATCCGCACTCTAGAGAGGTATGGTATGGCTAATGGGATCGGCCGCTGATGGGGGCAATTACTCGCAGTCATATTCCGAGATTTATCACCTGCCGAGGCTCGTTACAGGCCTTAGAACAAAGGCCAAACGTCTAGTCCAATAGATTTTCCAAGCTAATGTAATTAATTAATAGTGTTACGTTCTTAGTTTTAAAACGGATTCTTTAAATGCAGATAAAGTCACAATTGTTTTACAGCCATTATATTAAACACTAAATATAAAAAGAGTCAATCGATTTACTGTTGTCCCACTACAAATTATTTATTGCACGTATTTATATTCACCAGTATTTCTATAACTTGTGAAACGTGTGAAGATCGGTCACCGACGCCTTTTCGAGAAAGGGACCGTTGTATCTTGAACACATCAGAAACATCGATTGGCGGCCGGGGAGATCTTCGTCGTACACACTGGACATCGTTCTTGATGCTTCGCAGCAATTCGCTCTGTGTATCGAAAGGGCTTTCGTCACAATAGTATTTATTAAGTACTCTACAATAGATCTAGTTTATTTCATATTTTTGCATATAATATGAATAATTAAACTGAGTCGTGATAAGTATGATTCAGTTCGCAGGGATAGGTTTAGTGCCTAGAATGGGAAGTATGTCAGTTTGATGTTAATGTGAGAGATTAACATTGGTTGATGTTTAACTGTCCCCATAACTAATAAATTTTCCAAGTTTCCCTCATTTCAGCACTGAATTATGGTTAGGGCTTACCAACGTACATCGTTTCTGAACGGCAAATGCGATTTATGGAATAATAATATACCGCCCCTTCTCCCACGATCCCATTCTTCAGGGCTTATTCTTGTGATGAGAACAAGGGGTAGAGATAATATTATTATGATTGTTTGATAGTGGAAACGGTAAAATCAGAAAAGGGGACATACCGCAGAGGCGTACCGACGCAAAATCTGAAGGTACGGGGTACGCCTCTGGACAAAATTAATCGATCGGAATAGTCTAGCTAAAATTGGATGTAAGAGATAGCTGCCGGTCTGTTGAACATTAAAACGGAACAGAAAATTCTAAATGACTTTTCAGCGCTTCGAGCGCACAAAAAAAGAGAACGGAATTACGCCGCACTAAAAATGTAGCGAAAATGGTTAGATTGTCTGGTAGCGCTGCAGTTTGTCCTCGACATAATAACAAGAAAATCCCGTTTAAGCTCGTAGGGAAAATTGAAAAGCACACCAGTTTGCATGACAATGAGGGGCGTTTTTAATCATTTCCCCGTAAAAATGCTGTTCTGCGACCGCCCCGGGGGCTCCAACACGCCGAGGTCGACTAATAATTAATAAAACCGGTTTTGAATTTAAAATCCCCCCAAATAAATTATATGCCAGTAAATCTCTTAGATCAGGAAAATATTACCGTGAAAATTGTCGCATGAGAAATAAACAATGAGGGGTCTTAACTTCGACGACAATCGGAAGTCATACACAAATAACTTTGGCCACAAATAACTTTTTGGTATTTTCAAAGATTGCTAAAAAAACCATAACTTGATTGCTTTATTAGTATCTGGAATTTTAAAGTCGTCCTTTATATGTTTCAAACTGCCACGAAAATAATGATGAATTGTAATCGTGATTGTTAGGCAACCAAACTTACAGTGTTGGTGTTAATTAACAAAAAAAAAACCCTACAGACAGTGATTATGTCAGTGTAGTAGATATCTCATATTTCCTTTACCAAATTGTCTATGAGAAACATACTCAAAGTATGTGTCTCTAGTTCATGTAATTCGAGCTTTTATTTAACATTCTTTATATCATATAACCTTGTATAGCATGTAAATATTTTAAAAATGATAAACATTGAGGAATAAGTGCACTATCTGCCTGCAGAAAAGTTAATACGATTTAAAAGATATATGTACCTCGCCTGTGACAGAGCCTTTGTGTTCGAGTTACGAACGCTTTGTTTAGATAATCCGGGTGCTCCATTACATATTTAAGTAAAATGAGGAATGTGCAGTGTCACAATTGCATTATTTTGTGTTATATTGCATAATAGAAACACAAGGGTCCCACTGGATACGTTTCTGTTTATATTACATTTCCTGCATTCCTGTCTGTGTACTGTCTACCAGACAAGCACTTATTAACATCGAGAGAGGGGTTGTATTTCTGCAGGAAAATTGTTGCCCGGAGAGACAACATTCACCGATTATTTCCATACCGGTTACAGGATGTGGCGTTTCCTCGATGCGCTCGAAGAAAAGCGATAATTGACAGATTTAATATACTGTACAAGTCGTAAACAGAACAACTAATTATTTTTATTCTCAATTATAATTATTTTTTATATTAAATAAGGTAATATTTTCCCAAATTTTATATAAAATATACGATTTACGGTATAATTTATAAGACTTACAGCATATTAAGTTATTTTACTTTAAAATTTCCATTTAAAAAATTATTGAAGAATGTAAAGGGTCAGGCTAGGCCAGGATAGGAGACCCCACGAGTCGCCACAGGCCGTGATGAGGCAATCCAGGCCTACGGCGATGGGGAGGGTAAAGAGCGATAATCCCGCTCGGCCCCAAACCATATCCCAGGTCATGACCACGGTCAAAGGATATTGGCGTATTGGGGGTTGTAAAGGGTCTCACACCTTGTGGCACCCTGTACAATGAGTGCTTTCAGTTTCGCCACTGGCCAAGCCAGAGGTTTAAAAAAAATATATTTAAAAATTTTAATTTCACGCGACTAAACATCTGCCTGCCAAGCCAAATAATCATATTCTTTTCTTTAGTTTACCGACTTTTTTTATTAATTTCGCAACTCCGACTCAACAGTAGATAATAAATTGCTCACAAAGACTAGTAAATAAATTTGTAGTTTATTTCATTAGTCAAGGAATTGTTTTGAAAGACTTTTACATCAACTAATTGTCAAGTGTTGTGTGAGTTTTGCATTTATTTATATTATTTAACTTAGGAACGCAATGATGACGGTGTCATATTCGTAACAAGGTCATAAGCATGCATATGTTACATGCTTTTATAATTTATTTATAGTGCATGATTTCATATTACAGAATTAAAAAGCATAGTATGTATCTGTGTAAAACAGCAAATATTTGCATAATTTATGATCTGATAGCGCCCAGTTTCGTTTCCCATTTGTCCGCTTTTTCAACCCATTTTCAGTTTAATATCGTAAATACAGACGAGCACACATATTTTTATAATTAATCGCCTCTATGGTGTTTGTGTTTCATACATTGCATAATGAATTGTTTTTATCAGGACAAACACCAACGCGGCGCGATGTATTTATTTATTCGTTGTTTAAACAAAGTGGTTTTATATTAAAAGGATTTGATTATCTGGAATAATAAATGGATTACGAAAAAACTGTTGGCATATGTTACAAAAAAATGAATAATTGATACAATAAATCTGTTTCCCATTTGGTACAATATATTTTCATGTTTAATACTGTTACGGACTTTGCCAACTCCATAAGATAGTCTCCACTGTAACTTTTAGTTTTTTTTCCATATGGACTGATTATCGAATTGCCTCGATGTCATTATAATGAATTTGGTGATCTTTTTGATAATTCGGTGATCTGATCTATATTTTTCCGGGCTTTCTGACCCTTTCTACCGTTTTTTGGTCATATCTAATCAATGGAGAATGGTTTTACTACATCATCCATTTATGTCATAAAATACGGCACGTCACCAATAGCAACGTGTCGGGTGACGTTAATGATGATTTGATGAATGTATTTTGGCCCTTTCTCTTACCTTCTTTTGTGGTAAAAAGCAGATAAACCTGTCATCTGCAAGAGATAAAAAAGTATTTCTCTGTGAAGGTCACAATAATACTTAAGAATACTAAATGGTAACTGTATTCTCTATTAATGAAGAATAGAGACAAATTCTTGTCCTATAATATAGAAGTGGCTGTCAGTTAGTCACGTACACAGTGCAGATAAGTACAGCAGTACACATAAAACAATCAGTAAGGAAGTTCAGCCAAATTATGAATGAATTGTGTTGGCTAGATTTTAAAATACCCCTTCTCTCGAATAGTGCGTATTTATGAATTAAGTCGCTGAAAACATGGCGGATACTCCCTGTCAAACTATTTAACGCAATATATAAACTTAACCAATTTTATTTCTAATAATTATACACGAACTATTTGCACCAATTTGAAATTAAAAAATAATTTGAACACCATTGAGATAAGGGGTAAGGGGATGAGTGAGTACTTTCGTGAAATCATCCGTTCGTAAATTAAGTTAAGGACCTTGTATACGCCGTTTGTAAGGAACCGTGTATGTTGATAACGAGGCCTATCCGGATAAAGCCGTATTGCCTCGGCATGCATCATTAAGAGCCTCTTTCACTAATGCAAAGGCCGGACAGCCTTTTGTTCAAGACAAATTAGCGCCGGCAGAGTTCAGATCCGCCTCAAGCCAATGAAATGGTGGAACTACAACTGTAAAACCGAGCGTTCGCTTTACGGCTCGTACATACATACGCTTATTGTGTCTGTAGGGCGCGTCTGTTAACTAGGTGTGTAAAGACGTACAATTAGATTGTTTCTCGTTACACGGCCGCCTCCGCAAGGGACATTAGCGTCGCGCGTTCGGCAGAAATGATGATTAATTATGCGAATTGACGCGGCCGTTGTACGAAAAGGTCGCGTAATGATCCCCGCAAAGGTCAACTGCATACCGTTTATTTAGAGTTTGTTGACCACCGTACGTATACGGGTGGCTGCAGGTTGCAGAGGTATTTTCCGCATTGTCGGACCTTCTGGCGAACCTTAAAGGCTTGGAGAAATAAACCCGGATTGTGCCCGAAATGTCTGCGTGTAAAGGATGTATTTCTTGATGAGACTATATTTTTTAATAGACAAAGACGAATTTTGCCCTAGATATCTAATTCTAGATATCAAGTGGTCTCCACTCAGTTGTCTTATCAAATTCTTCAGGCAGTGGTGCTCTCTCGTGCTTCTTCCGTTCTGTCAACTAAGGCTATCTATATTTATCTTCAGAGATTTTTTATCATGTTTGAATATCGAAAATATGGTACTGACGTCGTGGCAGATGTGGGATGTTCGATAACTTCCAAACCAAACCAGTATTTTTTCTTGGATTCCCTTCAACAATAGGGTCGAGGATTATTATATTGAAACACAAACCTTGACTTTGTTTTGTTTAATTATGTATATAGGTATCGGCTAGTGCTTCAACTTACCATTTAATATTCAATACTCTGAAGCATTATTGACAATATTCATTTTACAATATTATTATTTATTACCTACAAATAGGTAGGAAGTCGTAAAGCTTAATGTATTAGGAAATAAAAAGTTATCGGAAAACATCAAAGCTGGAGCGATTAGGAAAGCAATCAAACCAATAACTCACACACCTATAGGTAAAATATCTGCGATTATAGAAAAAAATTTAAATTTCAGAAATGGGATTTTTTATTTTTCCGTGAAAAATAAACAGATCGATTAAAAACTAAAACTTATAAGCAAACGCTATGGTATACTAGAATAATTATAGTATTGATAAAGACAAGAATAAAATAAGATTAACCAAGCTGGAGAAGTCATATATACTGAAGAAGGAATGGAGGATCATCGTTTGGTAGAAACGATTTGTAATGCCAAAGACTTAGGATGAGGTAGAAGGTGAAAAGCTCGATAAACTAACAGAAGGAAGAGGCAAATGAAGCAACAGAAAACAGAATAGTGCGGTGGATAAGACGTTTTCCAATTCCCAGGAAAGAGGAGCTTGAAAAAATGCACTGAGAAATCAACTGTTAGCATCTTTACAGCGAAAGATTTTGGATTAAATAAGTAATATCGTTGATATTGAACGGTAACATACAACTCTAAACTGTCTCCTGAACAAGAAATTAAGGTTTAAAGGTATTTGGCCACAACTTTTATCATTTTTAGCAGCTATCATCGTAGAGGTTATTTCGATATGGTTGATTTCTCACTTTTTGGACGTACTTGGTTAAGAGTAAGCTGTTCAAAATTTAATCATTTCCTCTTGTTTAAATGTAGCCGTGATTACGAGTGTCCTCCCCATGTGCCGACCTTTCATTTCCACATCAACGTCCACTGGCACCAGGAACGTTCGCACCTGGTGCTGCTACCCCTTCGGGACCGGCGTCCGACTCGCGGCGGACAGCTGTTATCGCGTAATATGCCCTGTAACGCCACGGCGACATAATGGGAACACTCCATGGAAACAATGCGTGCCGCGACACGCTTCGCCCTTTCCCTCGAACCCTTTCGGCCGGCTGTTGTTTTGTTTGTTATGATACGCGGCAAACTATGGTTGAAAGTCGTACAAATCTCGTAGAAATTACATAATAGCAAACTTTGGAGAGGATTTGAGTTTATCAATCTTGATAAGCATAACTTGATATGAAGCATAACAGGATTAGCGAAATATGCGTCTAGTCCGAGAGTTTAAACATCTACAATATTTGGGGGGTTAGTGTTGGACGATATTATTTCAAATAGCTTGAGGTTTGCCATCTGTAATATTTTAGAAATTATTACAATATTTTAAAGTGTAAATTTATCAATTAATTTGACACCTTTTAGACAACAGAACAATGCTATTACATACAGGGTCTCTCGAAACCATGGTTAGCGAATGGATCAGCTTAGTCTAAACACATAATAGACATAAAACCAAAACATGTATAGGATGATTGCATTAATAATTTTACCGCTAATAAATTATTGAGGATTATACAGGGTGTCCATTTTCAAGAGTGGCATAATATGTGTTATTTCTTATGAAACTATCCTGTATATGTATTATATTATCCCGAAAATGTTTGAATTTTTAGAATAAGTTAAAGTTTTGAGGGAATACATGTACATAGTAGGAATGCCCTATACCTAAATCCAGCTGTAGCAAAAAGTAATTAATATTCTGCAAAAAAATTGACAGATGTAAGCAAAGTTTGTAAGATCTTCGTTTTTCGCGTAAAAAATCCCTTTTGCTTTTTAGCATGTAGAAACACTGCTACTAGGTACTACTACTTTTGACAATAATTATATATTAAATTAAGTACTCCTTATAATATAGGCACTCTCTAGGGGTTAAATTATTACGAATTTCCCTTGTACATCCTGGCAATATGTCAGTAGGTGCATGTTTTTCCGATGACGATGCATACATAATAAATATTTTACATATTTTTTTATCAATACAATTTATTGCATATTTTAAAAACATACGGCTTATTATTTTTTCCAGTCAATTAAAATAACAAGGATATTCCCCAAACCAAGTAAAATAATTACATAATTGCTTTTATTAACACATGGTCGTACAGGATATCTAATTAGTCCCCATGCCAAAAAACAATCTTCGTGACAGGTGAGGCACCCAATGAATAATAATATAATTAGGACCCATTTTATGTATAAAAACGCAGTTATGTTTTCGGCCACTCACTGATAAACGAATTAATTCAGGCAGGTGAGCCAGAATTAATGCCGTCGTTTCTTCCTCGGAGATTGGGATCTACCATCCATTTTTAATAACGATAAATTACTGGAATTAAAACAATATAATGTAATCGAATCTTAAAAAAATTGCCGTATCGGCACGAAATTACGATTAATGCTGATGCATCACCTTGACGTAGGTAGACGTGCAGAAAATTGTTCATCTGAAAATCCTTCACGTAAACTCAATTGTTTTATCCCAATATTTAATAATCTGGTACACATGACTAATATAAGGATTCCACAACTTATCGGAAAACCTACACCTATATCCATAGACAAGTAAGCAAAAAGGTATAAGTACGACACATGCTTAGTTTTTAGAGAAAGAGCACTAGTGCACTAAAGTTTTCAAATGACTATCCGTCAAGTGATGTTAGTGACTAGGCTACTTGGTTACTTCTACCAACTCTTCATATCTACTGCCTCTTGACATTTAGAATAATTGGGCCTGCAGGACGATTGGAATTTTCATTGCTTTTTGGTACGATGGTATAAAAATTATAGATCATTTTTTTAATTATTGATGAAGACCCTCTTCATTTAATAATACATACGGTTATGTACGACAGTAGCTACAATTCCATTTTGCATTCCAGTCGAAGAGGACCCAAAGTAATCATAATATAATGTCGTTGCCATGGAGAACGATGCGAATGATTATATGCATTATTGGAGTCCGATAATTATTTAATTGATTGTAATCGAGCGGCGTTCCGACGTTATTGTTCGTGTCAGCCGCCGCCGCCGCCGTCGAGAAGCGATCTACCGTGAATACGGGACGATAATTATCTTGCTGTGATACATTTGCCTAGTCCAGTTAATAGAGATGATTCCTCTGTAGCCCACACCGAACTCCACAACGCACGTACATAAAATGTACAACAAAATACATTAGAGTGCGACCGGTTTTCACGCGAAATATTTTCCGGTTGAAGGTGGAATTTCCTAGCTGCGTCTGCGATTGCGATTGACGCATGCATCTGAACGCCACGATTATAAATTGCAGATGTTTTCCAACATGCGGCCAACATGTGCTTCACACATCAGTATACATTGCCTTTCATGGGAAATAGGTACCTATCCATCCGAAATGAGTATGTTGTCAATCTTAGTTTTAGAAGAGCTCGATGATGACATTGTTATTATTAATGTCAAGAAGAAAAAAAAAAGAAATGTGATAAGAACTTTATATAAAGAACGGCGCAGTTCTTTCAAAGGACAGTTTCCAACACATTCAATAAGTTTTTCAGTTTCTCAGTCATAGTATGAATTGGTATGTTTACATTGGTGGTGGTATGTTTACATGGTAACAAATTTTTATTTAGGGCTCTGTATATTAAGGCTGCTTGCTTCTGAGGCTGAAGGATTTATTTTCATCGATTATGTAGCTACTTTAAGGAAGTACACCATATTTACCGGACTATGTGTTCGCTTTGAATGTACCCGAACGGACCCGACGTTCACAGATTAAATGGAACGTTGCGAGTTGAATTTGAACACCCGGTCTGTACAGTTCATTAGACTGCGAGATGGCTTGTGCCTAATTTCATTGTTTGTTACATATAGTGATGTAAAGTAAATATATAAATGTGTATTATATTGAGACCACTGCCCTCATCAGACCGGCTTTGATTATGATCAGGAGATGTAATTTTGTTGATGAATCGCTCATCAAGGAAAGTGTCTTAATATTTTTGTACCGAAATTCTGTACAAAAATGAAAATCTACATAGAACTATGTCCCTTCAGAGAAAATTGTTTAAATTACATGAACTAAGAAAAAATTTCGTAAACAATGCGGAAAGTCAGTTAACAACAAAGAATATTTTTTGCTTTGGGACATAATTGCGTAATAGTTTGAGTAAGTCACTGTAGAGGACAGTGGTTATCTATTTTAAGGACAGTAAGAACATATTGGAAACTGTCCTAATTATTATTTCATATAACGCTACTAAATTTGTGGACGTGCCTAAATTGTAGTGGATCAGTACGATTTCTGATTTAAATATTACAATTTGTTTGCCCGACATACTGAATATGTTTGATTCATCTTTTGACTGCTTTATTAACAAAAGAGTGCAAACGCGCTCTTATCTATCATCGAAGTAATGGCGAGTAACGATTGTGAAACTGGACCTTAGTGTAATATATAACTGGTAAAAATTCAATATTCATCATGTCAGTTGACGTTGAAAATGTAGCTGTAGCTGTAAAAAATGTATGACAAAAACAATTGCATTTATTTTACGTTTATTAAATAAACATTTATTTATTTTATAATTGTATACAGGCTTGTGTCGAATATTGCCACCATTTTTCCATTTCGCAAATAACTTTGAAGCAATAAGCTTCTGCTGCACAACCACTGCATTTAATTCAATTTATTTAACGTATAAATATGTATTATTTGTTGTTTATGTAATAAAATATCTACGCTCTATTTGCCACAACAGCTGAAATGTTGACAATTTATAAACACCCGTTATAATATACTTATTTTAGTAAATAAACGAAACTCGTTCTTGTTATAACATGTTCCAAATGGTATTAAAAATGCAGCGCCTTTAAGAGAATATATATGACTCGCTGTTGACCGTACGGCATGTCAATTCATAAAAAGCGCTGGTGCATTATAGCGCCATTTATGTATATGTGTTTTGCCATCGGACGCCAAGAATGCTAACCGCTCGTAATGGCCACCTGTTAAAAGCAGAGCTGCATTAGGAGAATTTAAATTTAGTGCCGTTAAAATAATAATCGTATTAAAGTATTCAACACGCTCGATCGAGGGGGAACTAATTTGTATGTTAATGAAGATTTTGCATTACCCGCTTTTATCTTAATGGCGGCCCAGACCGACAACTGATAAAAGCTGCATACACACTTACAAACATGAATTTGCTGGAACTGCACATTGTAATCTCATCATTTATCTACGCCGCGAAAAAATAAACTTTTATTACAGCTGTTATTAACAGTAGGAAGCCTCTTCCTTCGCGTGTTATTTGGAAGGGATATGGGTTGTCTGGAAACGAATATTTTATTCGCAAGCATGCATTTGCTGGTATAAATAATAATAATATCAATATATCTCTGATCTCTACCCCTCATTCTAATGCAAGGATTGGTCCGAAAGTCTGATACTTGTGTGGGAGAGGGGGGTATATTATTATTTCGCGACCCGCATTTGCGTCTCAGGAATGACTTACGTTGATATAGGCCATAATCACCATTCAGTGCTAGAATAAGGGAAAACCTCATTAGTTAGGGGGAGAGTCAAACATCATCTGATTTAAATCTCTCACATCTGATATTCTTTCCATCCTAGGCCATCGCCAAGATTATTGCCAACAACGCCAACCCATCCCTGCGAACAAGCCTTTAATCTCATGAATTCTCATTTTCTTCTTTCTCTTCTTTTCTTTCTTTCCGTTATAATATATAAAACTGTTTTTCCGCGTGAACAAAAACCAGAAATCCAGTGAATTTCGTAAATATAATTGCCATGAAATCTGGTCTCACCAAGCGTATGTTGTTTCGCAAATAATAACCCCGAAAACCGCAATTCTCCTTTGCCTGTCAGTACGAATTTATGAGCACCGCCATATTCCTGAAGCCCGGTCGGTGCGCCGCTGCCACCATCTCATCTGTGGCCCTTTTTGCAACGCGCCCCCGAATAGAATGCTATCGCGGCACAGAATGTAATTGCAGAGCATTTCTCTCGTTGGTTTTGATTCATTGCGCGTCAAGATAACGGCGGCCAAGTCGCTCCCGGAGTATCACTTTGGTCTCTTTTTCGCGTGTATATCAAAAGACGGGTATATATATTATTGCGCCGCCCGGGAGACCCCCAAAAAAGCCTGTTACTGTTGGCCAGGCGGAGGTACGTGTAATTTTGAGCGCCATTTATTACCCCGCTTCGTGATATATGGAAAAGGCGGGCAAAAAACTTCTCAGCTAGAAAATTCGTCCGCCGGCCGGTTGCATTTGGTGCAGTGGCGTGCCCCAAAAATTTAGCGAAACGTGCGTCAAGAATTACGGAGTTTTTATTTTATTTGTAACTGACTCAAAATCAGAAATGATCCAGTCAGTTCCCCCCTTAGCGATGCTACACCCCATCAGAAATGGAAATGAAAAGTGATTTTCAGACCAGTAACGTAGTTGGAGAAATGTTGAGGTTATGTTCAATATTTTTTGTTAAAGTTGAGTTGGAGCTTCTAAGTAAACTTCCTAAAGCTAAACTACCTAGCTAATACCTAAAAAACTAAAAACTTCCAACATTACATTATACATTTTTCAGTCCTAAAATTATCACTTTTAACAAACCCAAACATCTGTTATTTATCATTATAGCAGCAATCAGCCTCCTATCTTTTAAATAGGTTCAAATATTTTCGTGCAGAAGGCGTATTAGTTTTTGGAATCGCCAATTTTTATCATCTGAAAGAGTAATATCAACCACAATACAATATAATTAATGTGTTAACTTCTTATTAGTAGTTAACAATCGTTCATTGCTATAATGAAGTAAACAGAAATATACCATAAAATCGAAATAATCGACCGGCGGATCCCGTATATATTTAGATTGGAAAAACGCCCCGTAGCCGACGCAAAATTATACGCCCAGCAACTCGAGCGTAAGTTCCAATTTTTTTATCCGCGGCAGCGAGACAAGCCGCACCGTGGGCGGATAAATTAATAATATACATTCACAATCCACGTCGTCTTAAGGCCGAATCGATTTGTGTCATTTTGTTGTAAAACAAAGCCTTGTTTACGACACGCATGACTCGCTCCAATTAAATTGTTAAAAACCCCGAGAATTATGCATAAGAAAAATTTACGGCGGCGATATAGATGCCTGACGCGGGCGAAATGAGAACTCGATAGGCGAGAGTGTAACTGGATCTTGTAAATTAAACGATTACAAAAAGTTTTATAGCGACCGGTTTGAGTTACTCCCGCTTTATTGGGTATTTTGCATTTTGCCACACTTCTGAAAAAAAAAAAAAATGAAATTAACTCTTGCGCCGGGAATAGTTACATTTTTTAAGGTTATGTTATCACCGCCAATGCCATGTTCCATTTTACCACTTACAAAAATGCATTGTTCTTAAAAAACAAAACGATGAAATTGTTATTAGCCTCTGCGTTCTTAATGAAACATACACCTGAAAATGCCTATAAAGTTTTTTTGTCGTAAGTTGTCGAATACTTAATATTTTTGAAAAATGACGTGCTATGACAGGTTCATGCAACGCGCACCACATATTCCCCATTTTACGAAATTCAGTGAAAATCTACATAACAAGTGTGTCCCTTCAGAGCTATAATTGTTTAAATTACATAAACTAAGAAAAAAAATGAGTTTCATGTGAATTTTTCCTAAACAAGATTTCTTGGTTTGTACATAATTGCGTAATAGTTTCAGTAAGTTACTGCTAGATGGCACCGCTGTCAAAAAGTAACTAGGTAAATTATTTAAGGATATTTTGTATTTAATGGGTGACTGTAGAGCACGGAGCTTAACTATTTTAAAAACAGTAAAAACGTATGGGAAACAGGCCTAATTATTTTTTTCCAATTATAAATTTAATAATCAGACACATTTGCTTTCACTGCTGCTTTGATTTTGTTCTATGCGGTTGACACTTCTAACACTGCGTCAAACATAACTAATTATTAATTTAAAACTCTGTGGACTTTTTTTGTTAGGTTACTTCAAGCTTGTCTAAATTCACTTGGACTTCATTTTTTATTAAAACAGTGGATTTTTAAAAAGAATTCCCGGTACGAATTTGACGTCACTAGAGAATTCTCATTCGCCTTCTTGATAGGTCGTTGCCCGTTAGATCCAAGGGGATTTTTTTATATAGTTTGCATCTCCTCGATGTAGTCGACAAAGACATATTATGGTAATGGTAAACAAACGAAAATAATTATATTTGCCTTCCTCGTTATCACAACCTTTGTTTGACTCTCGCTGTACAGCACACACAAACACGTTCGAAATTCCTATATTAGATAAAGCGATATTTACAACGATTAACGTTTCTCTTCTTGTGTAGTAATTTCCTCTTTACACATACAGACAGGTATGCGAAATGTTTTATTTCGAAATTGTTACGGTAATTCCATGATATTTTTTCTACAAAACTGCGTGAATAATACCCCCCTTTGAATTGATTTATGGCGGATTTTTATGGATATGATTAATTCCAACAATCCGGAATTACTTGTTTCGTAAATAGTCTCTGCTAACGTAAATCTACACGGATATTCAATTACTCGAGATCTATCGGGTTTGGATCCGAACTGATCCCTATGTATTTTTACACGCTGGAAAAGATATGTCGATATTTGATCGATTTAGGACACAGTACAAACGTCAAGTCTGATAAAAAAAATTGGACTTCTGCGGTTAGAAATCATTACCACAGCGCAACTGAGGCGTTAGTTCGCAACACCAATTAGTTATTTCGTTTATTTTTGGACATCACTTAGACGGAATAATTCTAAATCTTGAAAACTGATTGGATATCGCATTTTATGTACAGAAATATGATTAATTATTATAAAGAATTAATGAGCGAGGATTACTAATAATTTGAAAGCAGAAAATGGAAATTAGACTCGAAATTAGATGCTTGGAAAGTTTAAAATACCCAAAAACATTATTTTATTATATATCGTATTGTTTCATGATGTTTCTTTTGTAAATATCATTTCGAGAATAGGCCTGATCGACATTATGGGACAATGACTTCAAAATTTGTGGAATTAAATTATGATTGCGAGACATCTTGTATATTGTTACAATTATTGACGTAGAACTCCTTAACGGGAGTTTTACTTATTCCGACTAGATTTAATTTGCAGTCAAGTTGCCTCTGTTACACTGTTTATTCCATTAGCGCAACAGTAGAAGCTACATTGTATTTTAGTAGCTTGAGCTGCCGGGCAAGATATTCCAAAGTTGGTGTAACTCTATAGATCAGGCCCTCTCTGTAAAATTAAACTGGTTTTAATAATTCACCTCTGAAGTCACTGGATCTCGTTCGTAGCGGGCGAGCTTGTTGAACGATTCTACATGAGCCCGAATTACGGCATCTAAAAAGTCGACGCCCTGTGACCTACTTTAGAGAAATGGTACGCTTTCGAATAACTCATCCTATGACTAGAATGCATTTAATTAAAGATAGATGCCTGTATATAATTCCATACTGGCTCTTTTCAAAATACCATTAGACCGGACCACCCATCATATCAACATTAAGATCAACACGCATATTATATTCCTTAACGAGACTACTTAAGCCAGTTTTAGATTTAAATTGTCAATTTCAGTTGCATGTATGTACAGATTGTTGTATGTAAAAGGAAATGCTTAATAGCAAATATCTTATTGTGTGTAAAAGTAATGTCGTAACCAGCGTTCTAACGAAAAATATTGACGTGGTGTCATAAAGAGTTTATAAATTCAATTAATAGATACACGTTGTGAAAGAGAAACATTGCCATATTCCTCCTTAGTACTTTGTTTTAAAGTTCGTTATTAAAAAACAAGTTAATACCGAAAGGTAAATACATATTTAAAAAAATCTAATAGTGGGAAAAATCTAATCTTTAACATGTCTGAATCCGTTCACTATCTCTCCCATATAAATGGGAGAGAGGGTGACACATTCTGTAGGAATAAGTGGTGAATGTTTTTAATGAACTAAATAGTTAGTCTTGGTTCCCCTTCCCTATTTGGCGATGAAAATGAAATGACGTTAGTAAATATATTAAAAAACTGCAGCGACATGGATTTTGCCCTGCTAGAAATGAAGTCAGAATAATGGCATTTAAATTATCAGAACAACTTCAAATTAACAAGTAGACTAGATTCAGTGTATAAGTGCCATGCCAACAGTGGCTGCACGAGGACTGCGCCAGTTTTGTGAATATTTGCAAAACCTGTGGACGTCTAACTATTAAAAATATATAATTTTGCATCACATTATTTTATCACTATCTCACCCCTACTACATTCACCATCTCACCCATACAGGTAGGGGTGGGATGTTGAATGTAACTAAATTTTTAAACACACTTTATGTTATGTTTTCAATTCAACAGAATATTCCGTTTTATTTATTACTGTCACTAGTTTGTGTATTTTCCAATATTTTGTCATAATTTGTTACTTTTAATAAAGTATTTTTTACTTATTACAGTGATTTTAAATTTTATGCACCATCTATCCCTGGTTTATCCAACAGATATGTCAAAAGGTGATTTCCATATCTCGGTCTTCCGTCAACTGAATTTCCCGAATCCGCCCTGTACATCCTCGGCAGTGAGACGACCAGACCAGAGCAATATCCTTGCCAACGACAACTTACACCAACTTGCGTCGTACAACTTAGAACTCCATTACCGTCAAATTTAATTTTACTCTGTAGCCGGTTGCGAAAGCATTTTCTTAATTTAAAGACGCTGTATTGTATCAACGTAATTGGAGACTCACTCGCCTTGCTTACAGAGTACACAAGCGATTGCTTTAAATTAAAAAGTTTTCTCTGCGCGACGCCGGTTCGCCTGTTGACTTTAAGGAGTTGAACGGCGGCTAGGTGGGTCGGAATTTAATTACTGCTACGCTTCGCAATTGCACATAATAAAATCATAGATCGTAGAGTTGAACGAAAATATAACAGTAATTGAAAACGGACTTGGTTTTTTTTATCAAGTAGTAGGTGACCAACTTTACATATTCAGTAAGCAATCAGCAGTACACTCATGGGTTTGGTGGTTATTAATTTAGAATATTCGTCACATAACTATAAAGAATTCTAAACGTCGACCTTTTGAGTAACACCTTATTCCAAATTTGAGGTCAACTGCCATACTGGTGACGTAATGGTAGTAGTGGTAAACAACTCCTGGTTAACTTGTAATCATTGTATAAACCCTTAGTCAATTGATGATCGCGTAAAGACAGTACAGTTGCTTTTAAAAAGTAGCTACATAATTCAAGATCGATTGCCGTAGTAACTGTCGCAAATCGCTCCACTTTATAAATTACCCCTTTTATTTTGAAAATCACTTAGGGGATCGCGTAGCGTTCGGAAGCCAGCGTCAGCGTGGACCTTTATCTCCAAGAGAGCTGCGAACGTGTGTCGTGACCAAAATCACTCCCACCGGGAATTTGTTAATTTAATTTCGATGTGGGCATCGCCTTATACGGCGCTGGTTCTTTCATCGAGTTATCGTGCCTGGCCTCCAGACAATTGTTATTAAGGCCAGATATGAATTCTCTCGATGGTTGCTGCTGCCTTTTTTACTTGCCTTCGCGCGTTTCCAACCCGCCTTAACGCTGCTTTCACTTGTCGTTTTATAACCTATCTGTTCTCGGATTTATATGGGAACGATGCACGCGTGTGTCGGGCCGCGAAGATTTTACGACCAATATCGTCGACGGATTCCAAATTGAGTTCGCCTTGTTAGGAGAATCGACTTGTCATAATTGTGATTGAATGTCGGGTGTATTGTTAATGCCAAGTTTGAATTAAACTGCCATTGAATCAGTCCGTGCACAATGGGATATCCGCAGGTATCGGTCCGTCTCATGCGTCGTTTCAAGGGGTTCGAATTTTGCAATGATGCAGGTGTCAAACACGATTTTTTGCACAACATATTTTAATACTAGTATTATGTAAAAAGTAATGCGTGCGGTGGCGACTGGTCCACAGTTACTGCGAACATACTTTTTAATTTTCTAGTTATTAAAAATATAAATTAGTCATATTATTTTTCAAAGAAACGCGATAACCTTTCCATATTCGATTCAACGGCACAATGGATGTAGTTTATTACCTAATTAATGTTAAAATGTGTGCGGGCATTCATTAGTTATCTGGAAATCCTATTTTTGTTTGTTAATTATGGGGTAGGATATAAGCCGCAGTATATATGCCCATTGATTTTAAATGAACCTTTCATCATCTTATTCCTCAGTTCACTGTTTATGGACAGGTCTAAGGAGAAAAGAAGAAAATAAAACGGCATAATTAATCGTACCAATCTGCTAATGGCTGAATAATGCGACGAAGGCGGATGCCGAGCAGGAATTTTTTGCAGCCTCATCGCGAGAGATAAATCTCTTGCCGAGAAACTTACTCGAAGCAATTATTGTTTACCCGTATGGAGAGAAAGAGAAGAGCGTTCGAGAAATGAATAAATCAAAAGTTTAGTCTCGGTCTACCGCACCCGAGCTGCCAGATTAATTTTCAATCTTCGACTTTTTATACGGACGGACGAATGTGTGTGTACAGAGCACGACGCAAGACGCAGCCAACTATAGATGCGGCGATAAAACCAGATAAACAATCTTCTAGAGTGGATATTGCCTTCGAGATGCCGTGAATGCACCGTTGCAGAAGAATGTTTGCTTTCTGATCGAGTAGGCCGTGTTTCGTGAAGCGTACGGTGACGTGTGCCACTGACTAGATGACCAAACCATGTATCGCGACAGAGCTCTAGGTACTAGGTTTGTAATTGTAGGCCAAGAAATGTATGTGTTTTGTCATGTATGAAATTAGTAATTTTTTTCATGCAGATGAAAATATTTTAATCACACGCAATATCGAGTATTTGTAATAAGTTATGATGATGGATGAACTTATATTTGTCGATTAAGATACTGCTGATATATACGTACTCGTACAGTCAGTAGATACATATAAAAAATCTCGTTAACTATAAAAGATAGAAGAAAATGAACCTGCCTTTGCCGATCTCTGTTTTCGTGACCAACTTGATGGTGAAAACCAAAATGACCTCTCCTCTTTTGTTTTCGAGTCATGTCATGAGTCACCTTTCGGGTACATGTCCGTATGTTGGTTGTTTATAGAGGATTTACACTACTAAATTAGACTATGCCAATTCCATTTAATTGCACTGAATCAATGTAGAATATAATATTAATATTACAATCTCATATACCTTTATTTTAAACTGCAAGTAAACAGAAAGCCCAAAACACTAATAAAAAATGCGCACAAAGTGCCAAACCGTGCTACGCACCTAAACTCTACTCAGGTGGTAAATGAAACATGAAACCAGTTATATGTTGCGCACAGGCGGAATATATAAAGGCCGCAGCGTGCCGGCGAGGACCGAGGAAGTCAGCAAGTCTTAATCAGGCAGCGATCAAGAGCAAATAGCAATACTTAAGTGAAATAACTGCCATAATCGAATTGTTTTCGGTGTGTATTTATTTAGATATTGTAAGCTGTATTGTGTCTGAACTATTAAATAAAGGTTTCTTTATTGTTGTTAAAAGTCTTATCTTTAGAAGCACGCAAGGAGTAACAATATTTTAGATATAAATTAAGGTACAAGTAGTGACTTGACGTTGGGCCGTAACGTCAGCCGCTCCAACGAAATTACGTATTTATACTCAATTTTTCGTTCAGTGGTATTTTCATTCAATACGAAATTGCCCCAGAATTCATTATTCCTAACAGTAACAGTGTTGCTGGGTTCCTGGACTAACATGTATCTAAGTGATGTAGCGCTGTTAAAGTCCCATTGTTTACAAACACAACGACTGCTGCGGTTCAACTTATGTGGTAATACAGCTGAAATATGTATCTAATGGATTTATGGGAGAGTGGTATGAGTATGCGAATGAAATTTTTACGTTTCGGAAATAAATTTAAACAATTTCGCTCGGTCTGCGATAAATTTAACGGAATTTTAAATTATTGCCGCAATAAAAGCAAAGGCACGGCAAGAAATTTAAACACAAAGTATGTTAAGAGTAATGGCGCTAGAATTGTGCGAGCGTATATTTTTCAGATGGGAAAAGGTTCGCTGTGCAAAAGCGTAGTATACGACTTATCGATGAAGAATATATACCAGCATATTTCGTTTTGACGCCGATATTGAATGTATGTATTAGGAATATTAATGTGCTGCGAGGTGTATATATTATTCGAAAGATACTGCGGGGTTTATATTTAAAAGTTAGGTTAGCATTACAAACGTTTCGTTTTTTAAATAATATGGGATGGATGGATGAACTATTATTGTTCTTATTATAATTTGGAGGCAGTTGTTCAACAGCGTCTCCAACTAGACTCTACATTTAATTTTATTACCAGTTTGCCTCGAATTAACAAAATTCCTGTATTCCAAAAAAATAGAGATGTAGAAGATACTAAAACATATTTGTGAACAAATTTTAGATGTTAAATACTAAGACACAGCACACAACATATTAAAAATAGACTTAATAGGCTTCAACTAGATAGGCTAGGCTAGATAGATTTAATAAGCCTATGCTGTGGACATTTTACAATGTGCCTAGCATTTGTAAATGTACTTTTACAATAAATCTATGAGACGTAGAATTCGGAACGCCTTGTATTCATAATCATTACAATGCATCGTGTCCCACCTGTTCCAGATCGTCTGAATTTTATTTTATTTATAATTCCGGTGATTCAGATAAAGCCTGATATACTGCCGAGATAAATTAATATACGTTGTTGCGACGGAATGTGCCGCGGGATAATTAAAAGACGAACAAAAAATTCGACCGTCACGGTAATTAATAATCGTTTTAATTACGGCTAAAATTGTACAAAATGCGCTATTCCATATTCGCGGCCTCACAATTAACTGCTAATTGTGCGACGAGAAACATGTCTCAGTATAGACGATTCCAAAATTGTATACGGAAAAATAAAAATGGTTATTGGTAATTTGCTTATACCTACTTATCAGATCTTTGATATTCAAATTCTTGAATTTCCCTTCTTTAGTCCAAAAAATAGCTTACATTATATTTATTTTTTATATCCAAGTTCAAAATAAAATCACTGGAATTATTCCTATATACATACTTGTGTATATTATACCTAGATACAACGGAAATAGATGCTATACATTAATTTTGCGGCCCCGATTTCTCTTGGAGTTTTTAATCCCAACTTCCTCAATTTTAGAATCTTCGGGAAAACTTAACGAAATAGTTGAGTATCGATCATAGGCGGTAGGTACTACGTGAAGTCAAAACTCTTCGGCAGGCTCAAATCTTGTCCCCAAGGTAAATTACGTTGAATTCTAACGGAATTGTCTGGATTTTAGTAGAATGCCAATGTTTCTGACACTTTAATTCAGATATTCTTGCTTGTTTGGGTATTGACTACGGCCTCACCTCTTAAAAATCTCATTATTTCAGCTGAAGTTTGAGTCGTATTAAATAAATAAATAATTATATCTCTATACCTCATTCTTATCGTATTAATGAGCCCTACAGTCAGAGACTTTGTGGGAAAGGCACGAGAGACTTACGATGTTATAATTTTAACTGCTATTTAGTACGTGAATAAAGGAAACCTGGATAACGTTATCAATTAAAGTGAACAGTAGATTGTTAGGTATTTATACACTGAGCTTGCAATACTAGTTGCATATTGAGAAGGCGCACAGATTTAATATAGGAGGAATTAGGAAAAGTTGATGGGCGACGAAATTGGACCCGTTGTCAAATGGGTGGAACGACGCGTCTCCGCTCGAGCAGAGAGCTCCTCAGTTTCGTATTTAAAATATTAGTTTTAGTGAAATCAGTATTTTTTCACCACAGATATTCATTTGCACCAACTTCGTATCGGCATTTTCCACGCTTAACATAGAATTGGAAGTACCTTACATTCCACTACGTACATGGCGTCCCACCTGTTCCAGATAGCCTGAATTTTATTTTATGTATGTATGTATGTAAAATTATGAGGCCAGCCGTACGGCATTGCATTGTAAGCAAACTACAACAAATTGCCCGACACGGCACTGACATTGGGAGAGAGACTCGGGAGAAATTTTATCTATTTACAAAGTGGGCGTGCAGGTTATTAGAATAATGCATTCTGTTCCCACACTTGGCCGTACACTCTCCGCACAATAAATAAAACACAACAGTCCCGATATTACTATACGTTTATGTAAATGCCCCAAACTGTTGTTGCCGCTGCGTTCGGCGGGTTGACCTTTTGGCATTCTTGACGTGAAACGCCGATGCCGTTCGAGTTATGGCTCACGATCTGCGACGATAATATTCCCCACATAAATTTAATTTTCTACCAGCGAAATAATATGCATGGGCAACGCTACACTAAGCGACAGAAAAACCGAGGCTAAGTTATTTTTTCCTACATCCACTGTATAAAGCCTTATAGGTTAGTTACTATGTAGCAAAGTTGTCAGTTTTTTATGTACAAGTAAATAGCTGAGAAATATTTTAATATCCGTCTGTCTACGTCCTATGAAATGAATATTTTCAGAGAATATTCAGTTCATAATTTATCTATTAACACTCGTATATGAATCGGACTAGTTGATGCAGTAAACTTTAAAGGTTACTAAATCTGCCAAGAAAGTGGTGTTCATAGAAATATGTAGTGCTAGTAGGTATATACTGTATATACATTGTTCTGAAAATAAAAATTTCCAGAAGATAATTTTAATCGATTAGTTAAATTTTATCTTATCGATAACATTTTTGAATTATGTTCACCATAGAGAAATATAAAAATAGTGTTCCTTTCCGTGTTTTCTGAAAGAAGAGTGTTCCTTTCCGCGTTAAAAATTGGCACTACGTGAAATGACAATTGACAATAATTGACCCATGCGACACTAAGGGTAGCTTTTTGAAGTAATATTTAATGAAGATAAAACATATAAAATATTTCTGTTTTATCCATTATCCAAAATTATTTATAAGTTTTGTTTCATTTGTGTACATTCGCCTTAATCATAGATGAGAACTGACGCTAGCGCCTCCATGCGCGGCTGATCTGCACAAAACCTCATAAACTCTGTGCCAAATTGCGCATAAGCATCAAGCATTCTCTTTATTTTTATATTTCTCTATGATGTTCACATTTCTTGTTTAATTGTTTTTTAATATGTCGTTTAAGTTATCGACAGTATTAAAATTCAAAAATTAAATATTATGGGGTACGTACAATGAGTTTACTTTTCACTTATGCAAATCACATTGCATTCTTGCATTCAAAACATAATCATACCAATCATTTAAGATTTCCCGTACTCTAATTTTGGCCAATTCAAAAGCTGGATGATGATCTATGGTATAAGGGTATGTTTAGCAATCGATTTCCTTCCCACCAAACTAGGAATCCCGGGTTGCGGCGACCCTTTTGTGGGAATTAATCATATTTCACGTAATTTAATAAACTTCACGGGACAAGCTAAAGTGCTCGGACGTTTGCCGTTTAGATTTTTGGGTTACATCGCTGAATGCATCTGCATATAGTATGTATCCATCTAATCCAATTTGTGACCAGCGAAGCAATCGAATACCGCTCTAACTGGAACATTTATTTTCATTTTACGACGTCGTATGTTACATTCGAAAATGATCGTAGAGAAAATCAGTTTCCACTTCCCGAGTCCCGAAATGGGTTAAGAGAAAATTAATCCAATAATTTAAGTCTATATAGAATTTGGAGTAGAATGATTGCATCTGTATTTGAAAAATATAATTATTGTTCTTAAAATACAAAATACGTGGACAAAATTGTGGATAACGGAGAGGAAACTTCAGATAGGAAAAATAATAAAATAGAGCATGTTTTGGTGCGAATTCAAACGCCTAATTTAAAGCAAACATGCCATATTTATTTGCAAGAGGTTGTCAAAAAATTATGCTGAATCAATACGGTAATGCACTTCAGCTGGTAATCAGGTAATGCTAATCAGCTGGTAATGCCATGTCATGTCATTTCGTAAAAAAATACCTTAAAATAAACATATATTTTTAGAAAGGGGTAGTAGATAAGCTGGGTCGGTTCCCCAACGGAAGTGACGTCACAGCGAGCTGAATGGCCAGCTGCCATCGAGCTAGACCAAGAATGCAGGTTGCACGCCACTGGCTTATCCCATGGAGCTGAAATTTTTTGTGGAAGTAAATATTTATAGTAGCATCTACCAAATAAGATTTGAAAATAATTGGTAGATATAAATAAAAAAAATTTCAGCTTCCAACTCCCTGTATCTCGGAAATGGTACAGATTTGGATATAAGTTTATATAGCAAAGTCCCATTGTTTTTACTGGATATACATGATCTAGAATTTTTTCGACATAAAACTGGGACACCCTGTATTCAACACAGTTAAATTATTTTTAAATTTCTTATGACGCCGCTGACTTAGCACCCAAATATCGAACTATTAATTGTGTTTTATGATTACATACTTGAAATACTACTTTTCCATAAAAAAATCCTGGAAAATATATTTTTCTCAGTCTGTAGTGCTGATAAAAAATATTAGGGCAAGTTTTTATCCTTATTTTGAGCATTACTATCATTATCGTCCGTTTGCGATTTCTTGTAGGATATCCCTCCTAATTAATTGAGAATAAATTCAAATGAGTTCGGATATCAGCGGTAAGATTTGGGTCGGTCGTAAATCCTCCATTCCCCGTCCCCGCCCCCAAATATTGCGGGTCTTTTCCGGCATTCCGGCTTTGATTAAAGCATAATTCAGAGAGAACGCCCACGATCGGAATCGATGGATTGTTTTAATTAACTTCCAGTCTTTCAAGAAGTCGATCAAGGTTGTGAGCTACTTTTAGATTAAATGATTCCTCGTTATTCCATTACTTTGCCTTGATTAAGTAGTTACTGTTTTAGTACAGGTGGTTAGTTATAGAATAAATGCTAATTTTACAGTTTTTGCCATGATGCAGTTAATTGGTTGTTAGATTATGATTGTATAAAAAATAATGGATTTAAAGATTAATGTTTTTGAGGATAACATAAAGATACTAAACTATAATGAGTTTTATGGTAGACCAAATAACACAAAATGGTTATATAAGATATCTAAAGTTTCTGTTTCTTAGGAAGCTGTGCCGTCTTTTAACTGCCGTCAAAATACGGTAGGTGACGTCACAAAAACGGTAACAAAAGTATGTCAGTCATGTCATGTCATGTCAAGTCATGTAATGTTGGTATCGGATGCCTAACTGTGTTTCTGATAGCACGTTCTGAAACTTCAAAAGACACCATAAAATCCGTATTAACAAAGTTTTTTGGTGAAATCAAATATCTAGGAGTTAGATGGAGACTAGTTCAAAATATAGCTGAAGACTACACTACTGCTAAAGCTGACAATATATACAACGATATACACAAATGGTAGAACAAACACAGATTATGTGTTCCGTTTGTCGGTTTGAAATACATATTTATTTGTTCTGCACAACAGAAAAATATATATCCAAGTTGTTCTGAATACGGGAATAATTCAAACACATTTGATATAAAGGACTGAACTGTATCAATAGGGTATGAGGAAGAGGAGTTTCTAAGTAGAACGTGTTTGGAAATCCTGAAGCAAATCACGGTACATCGGTGTTTATTTTTGGCTCTAATATGTTGGAGCAGTCAAAAACGGAATTCATATTATTCAAGAAGACGATTGACTGCATTGTTCTGCGAACTTTTAGACTTGGCGAAAATAAATTTTTTTAATAAAAGATTATAGACATACTATATTACAGGATACAATCCCTCTTAAAGAACAAGTTTTTTGCCAAAATTTTTTTGTTAGAAGTTTGTTGATTTTCTATTTTCTTTGAATAGGAATTCTTAAGCAACTTTCAATTTTTTTCTGTTGTTTATTAAAACTAATAACTGTATGAGATGGATTTATAAATACATTGTGGACTTGTAATGAAACGTGGAGTGTAATGAAACTGAATTACGTGTACTTCTCTCAGTGACCGTAAATCGTTGAAAGACGTACTGTTTGCTTTGTGAGCGAAGAATTTCCAGCCATAAAAGCGAATAGGCTCGCCAGAGAAATCTTAATTGGGAATTAGTAGCGGTCTTGTAGCGAGATAAATCACAGGAAAATTGAATTACAAAATGCAGGCGTTAAGGCCATTACGGCGACTCGCAGATCTTTATTATGACAGCTTTACGACGTCGAATCCCAACAACGACGGTCGTCTCGATTCATCGGATCGCGCAAAAAGCGGATTCGAGTTCATATGCTGCCGCTGGCCATGTATACGGGTTTTTTCAATGCAACTGTATGCAATGGCATCCATAAACTCGATGGAAGGTGTGTTAACAAAATAAATCTAGGTATTTTTAATCGAATTTTCGCGTTATATTAGATTTGTTCCACAGCTGATTTTGCTTATCTAGATTCTAGAATACTAATGTGGAAAAAATTAATCTAGTTGTAAATGAATCTAAAATATATAAGCGAAAACTATTCAAATAATCTAAACAATTAATGGTTTTCAACAACTTTCTAACACGTTTTTGCAATCGTTGCTGTTAATAAAATTTCAAAATTTGTATCACATACGTTCCAAACGGGGGGTGGGGAGAGTGAGGTTAACATTAACTCCAATCGTTTTTTTTTGTCTAAAACAATAAATACCACCATAACAACAACCATAAAATAGATAGCAGCTATTAAAGACTAATTAGGAATGTAACAAATTTCAGACAACTGAATGGATTTGAGAGTTTGGAAATTGCACAGTGGAAAGTGTAAAAATACTATGAATAGTGACAGAGGGACAATCCCATACTACCCGCTTTATTGGTTAGTAAATCGCGGGTCTCTAATCCGTCGCGATCGCGGATCACTAATCCGTCACGCGGCGGTTCACCGAGTCGTCAAAATAGTTAAGGTGTAAATAGGACATAGTGTTAGCATAGGTTTAGTTTTCATCATCTCCAGATGATGCCAACTTGGTTGGGGAAACGCGCGTCGAGTGCAATACATATGAGTGTTTTGGTGTTATGTGGAAAACTACGTCAGTGTTATTGTTATCAATCCTGATTACCCCGATCTCTGAAAAAAATATATGTGCCAGAATGGTTTTCGTTTCATTCAGTATTTTCATTTGTCTGTGCTTCTGAATCTAGGGCTATCAATGTTTACATTTGAGATGCGAAGACCTGTAAGCCGAACTGTGGAAAAAACGGATTCGAGATAATATGCTGCCGCTGCCTTGATATAGATATAGCATAAAATATCGGTGAGAACAATGGGCATCCTCGTAAAATTTTACGACGTTATGCCATCTTATTTGGAAAGTTAACAGTAACAATGTTAATATGTCGCGTTATCGCGCCGAGCAGATCTACTGCACGGTCGATTTTTAACCATTAATAAACTTATGGCCACCGTTGTTGTTTTTTAAAGGCTCCTTTAACGTGGAGTTTTATTGGCCATTGTCGATTTATATTATTTCTTAGACCGACCGGCTTTCACGGCACGAATAAAATTTTTACGATCCACTGTACTGCCAGCAAAAAGACCGTAAAAAATAACTGTACTCTTCGGTAACATCTGCATTTCGATTTCGCAAACGGAACAGCACTTTTATGGGAGATATCGGCGGAAACATACCTTTTGTTTAACTTTGCAGCTTACTGGGTATTTATATCGCATGTACCTATATACACATTTCTCTTGGTTTCTTCGTTGTTTTTTCTTTGTATGCCTCCAAAAGAGTAATATATTTTCTAAGCGTTTGATTTGAGGAAAGATCATTTTTTTAAAGCCCGTAATATTTCGTATTAGGAAAAGAAATTGCCATACAATTAAAAAAGGAACCTTATATCTAGTTTCGTTTAATATCCTAGAGATTTGGACGCACTGTATGAAAAGTATGTTTTTGTTTATTGTAAATTGTTTAACCAAATATGTTATTTTATTTTGTTATTTTTATTTTATTTCTCTGGGTGAATCCACCTTTAAATGTCATTGCATAATAATTATTATTGTTCACGTTTTAATTACGAAAACTAACAACGGATGTATTCTCGAACCATAGAAACATAATATCCGTATGAAATTTAATTATTCCCAGGGCTGATAACATTTTAATTAAGTTCTGTTTTTGTTTGTCCGTTTGCGTCTGGCTTTAAATTTTCTAACAACCGAAATAAAGTCATTCCGTTGATAGCGTCAGACGATCTCTGTGAAATGAATTCATGTGACTGCGACTGAATTCAAATTAATGTATTTTAAAAATTATAAGTTAACTGAGCAGTACCTAGTTTATAAAAAAAATCTGCAAGATAGTAAATACTGTTCGTGAAATGTTTGATACAAAGAAATGCAAATCATGCGAGGCTTGAACTGTGTGTATCTTTTGATATATTTTTACAGTTGGATATTGGATAGAACATTCTTTCACGAATACGTTGATGTAGATTGAATGAAGCGCAGGAAGATAATAGGGATGTGTGTGAAAGACAATTATGCAATATTTTCGTTTTAGCCAAAACGTATTTTTCTCAATAATGAATTCGGTAGATGCAATGAAGCTACAAAATGTTTATTTAATAATGATTGTTATTTACTAGGCTGTAGAATACTGTATTCAGTAGGTACCTAATACTGGTGATTTTTCTCTACCTGGCTGCACATCATTTTATAATATTATACGTTGAGTAGTGTTACTTAAAGCATTGCCATGGGGAAGGAACAAATAGTAGGTTACACAAAAGGTGCATAATTATAATGCATGCACGCGTACCGAGATTGTTGTAGCTAATTGACAAAGTTCTTTGTCCATTTGATTTCCCCTTCTTTATAAATTGTTTCGAAATACTTGCGATTATTTTAACATTATTCAGAAATTTCTAAAGAATGGTGTTTATTTCAAAATAACTATCTATTCGGTAATCGTAATTATTCAATTGTTTAAGAACTGAAACAAATATATATGTTACCGTTCTTCTTTAAGTTTAAATTCTTTAAATTCCTAATAAATATTTATCAACTTATGAATGTGATTAGTATTTATCAATAAAAATTAAGACTAGATTTGTCCAAAAAGATAAAGAAACTGTATCGTTCGTGTTCTAATTTAGAATTGATGCGTCGAGGCATAAACCCACAAAGGCATTCAGTGATTCACCGGAGCCTAGTTCTTTAACTACCAGTTTATTCTTAGAACGGCAATTGGGTTATGCGAACATAAAAATAGACTTTATTATGCTGACATATGATCCCTCCGCTAAATTAAGGTCAATCTTAATAGCCCAGGTTATTTGCACGTTTGTTTTTGTTGCTTACTTGTTAACGATCGGCTTAAAAATAACTTTCTTCATTCCTTTGTTTTTGTTGCAGAGTACAACGTCAAGAGAAAGAAGAGGAAAATAGGGCTGCCCTACGCTGGTGGAGTTTCCGTATCGCAAATTCTTGCGCACCGTGAAAAGTTAGCTTTAAATCAACATAGTTTTAATAAGGAGCCAATTGGAAATTCCCCACAGGTTTGTTTATTTATTGCCTTAAATATAATTCGCAAAATTACATCCATCATTGTGTTATTTGTAAACAAGTCTTTTGCAATTATTTCAACACTTGGTAATTAATGTCAATCATAATTTTAAAGTTCACTTGAAATGAAAACTGACTTATTACAAAGTAATCAATTTGAGAAACAACTTGCTCATTTGTAACTTGTCAAGTATACAAATGGACATTCATTATTCATTATAAATAAACAGAGAATCCACTGCAAGCAATTGAAATTAGGCAGCTAATAGAAGAGGTTACACTTTAAGAATAAAGTAAAATCAATATTTTATTTCCCTACACACGCTTGATAAACAAGTTTAATAAACTTCAACATAATTACATTTCGATTATGTTAACTTAATTAATGAGTATAATATATCATGTATTAGGTCTCACAGTAAAAAATCCAACCTAATATATTATTTCCATATTATCCATATATAGATATCTTAAGATAGATACATGGTGAGCTAAACGTAGATTTTCTGTTTTTTGTAGGTATGGCCTCAATCACCAGTGAACAATCCTCAGCTGATATCAAATCGGTTGCAGGGTTATCCGGACAGCCCTCAAAATCACCATCTGATGAGATGTCAAGATCAGTCTGGCCACAGAGTGATGCCAGGTTCTCCAGTAGTGGTTGGAGACGGTACGATGATGGTGCAGCAATCTAACACTCAAACCAACATATCCCATCAGCAGGTACCTCAGAACCAACAAATTCCTCAGATGGCTCCCTCAAATCCTAGCCCGATTAATATCCACTCGCAACAAATAATAGGGCCAAACGGGCAGATAATCAATGTGCAAAGTTCAATGAACCCAAGTCACAACCAGCCAGTGAATCACATGCCACATTCCAGTAATAGTGGCATGGTTATACATGGTCAGAATGTTGTCCAAGTACAGCAACAACATCAGCAGCCTCAACAACAAAGGATATTCATTAATGGTCAACCAAATGAACCCAGCGGCCCTGGTCGGCCTAATATCCAGATGATACCAGTTAGTATATCAAATCATCAACAGAACATTATAAACCAACATAGGCCAGACATCCAGCAGAGACCTGCACAGGCGCAACAGCAGCCTCACGTTCATTTCTATAATGGTCCACAGCAGTATCCGCAGATTCAGCAGTACGACCCCAGTAAAAACATTAGGCCCTTCAATCAGGTTATGAATGGCTTTCGCCCACAATCCATGCAGAATCATCCAAATAATCAGATGATACCAACATCGGTGCAAGTGCAACATCAGCAGCAACAGCAGAAGATTCAGTGGCAACACAGGATGCAGCAAAGTATGAATCAACAGCAGCAGGTACAACAGAATCAAGTACCCATTAACCAGCCCAGTCCACAACCAAATCAACACAATCCTACAAACATCTATGAGAGAGTTCCACCCCTTCATCAACACACACCATCTCCAGCGGTTTGGCAAGAAGAAGTCAAAAGAAAGAAGGTCAAGCTGGGGAAAGTAGTCAAGAATCGGCCATATCATATAATGGAAAATTGCCAGCCCAGTCACGCCCCATGCCCTAACATCGATGTCAGACAGATACCCAATGAGAGCAGAGCTGTTATAATAAATCAGCTACCACACAACAGTCAGAATTCGTCGAGTCCTTCCTTCATGGAAGATCCAAGTGGATATCTTGCACAACAAACTGCTCTTCTCAACAACACCATCAACAGACAAACAGGTTAGTTACTTTTGCATTAATTTGCTCTTTGACTTTGATTATCAATTATTTTTCAGGAGCCAATGGATGTTCAGGATATGTGTGCAATAGTCCTGTGACATCAATGCAGAGTTCTCAGCAGCAAAACATGATCCCAGTGACAAATTCTCAGACCAGTGAGGTGCCCTTACCTAGCAATATGGTGTTGTCCCAGTTGAAACCTCATGTCCACAATATTACGAACAGAACCAGTCAAAACATCAACATTGTGAAGAGTCCACAGATGCCACACAATATTGTGATGTCTCAACAGTTCGGTCAAATGTCGGTCCAACCAAATATGGCGGACAGTAGTGCTGTCCCGGAACATCATCAGCAATACGCACATTGTCAAGGATGTGTGGCAGATAGCATACAACAACAGAATCAGTTTATGATGAAAGATCCTAATCAGCAAAAGATCCCAGGACATTCAAGGCCCAATAGTACACCTGGCACTCCGAGTTCTTCGGGAACCTCCGAGGATCCTGTTACTTCTTCAACCTATTCCGAGAAAATTAGTAATCAAGCCTCACCAGACTCGAGGCCAATACAAGGTGGTACTGTTAGTACCAGCAATGTCTCACCAGTTGATGGTATTCAGTCGGGTCCTCCAACTCCAAATCCACACACTCCAACACCTACACCTCCGAGAATGCCAGACACTTCTCAGATTATTAATACCAGCATGCCTTTTGTCGTCTATTCTCAACCCAACCAGATGCACCATTTGCAGCAAGTTAGTCATCCAAAAGAGATGAACATGAACAATGGTCCGAATAATAATTATCAAAATCAACCTGTGCCCAAGCAGGACGGAATGTATTGTACACATTCTCATCCACCAACTGGCATTAACGTTTCTCGCATGTCAACGGCTGCATACACGTCGGGGATTGTAACCACTATGGCGAGCGGTAGAACCGTGGGTAGCAACACGATCACATCTGTGCTTGCTGGCCGGGCAAATACTGCCACTGTTTCCATAAACAGTCCATCTTCGGTAACCGGTTCTTCTACACCTACCTCAATGCCAGGACAGAACATGCCTGCTCTTCAGACTCAGGCTATAACAGTTAACGTATCAAAGTCGCCTCTAGAGATGGTTCAGAGTGTGGTGAGCAGTATTCAAGTGCCCCAATCGCAGCACCATGTGATGAGTTCCTCTGCCCAGTCAAGCCCGCAGATGTCTCCGCAAATTATCAAGCATTCTCCCACGGGTTTACCTCCAGGACACATCTTAGTTTCATCTGGTGGTCAGCTGATCATGGCCAGTACAGGCAATGGACAAGGTGGTGTCATGGCACCACCACCTCCAAAGCTAATGGGCAACCAAAGCGGCATGCCTCCGATATCGGTTTCTCCCATGGTGACCAACGTGACTGCGTCTGTCGCTCAGGTTATACCCGCTGTGGCCCAGCAGGTTCTTGGGCAACAGACAGTGCTGGTCAATGCCCTTCCAGCTCCATTTGTGTTACAACCGGGGGTTACTATGACTATGGACGGCATGGCCGTTGGTCAGAATATGCAGCTGCCACAGCTTGTCGCTGGTAATGTGATTCAGCAGCAGATACAGATAGATAATGCCGATCCTCGCAGAGCACCATTGCTCTCACCAGAGACTAAGAAGAAAGGAAAGAAGCGAAAAATGTCTTCGCAAACTGTCGCAAGTATGCTGCACATCGCCGCACAACAAAATTCTGGAGTTGTCATGTCGCAACAAGGTTTCCCACAGCAGATACAGATGGCCCATAGCCCTCAAGGCATTACTACAGGACCAGTTATGCAGGCACTCACCATCGTACCTAGCAAAACAGGTGGTCCTCCTCAGATCGTCATGAATGGTCAGACAATGGCCAACGCTAACTTGGGAACACAGCAGCTGATCACCAATTCTCAGCCAACTCAACACATAAACCTGCTGCAACCGGTTAATTTGATTAATGGCACTACCGGTGTTGTTCAAAACTTCCCAGCAATCCAGCAGTTCATCGTGCCAAACCTGGGCGGAATGGTGATGAATCCTGACGGTACCGCGACAATCCTCCAGGACACCTCAAATTTGGGGATGCAGTTGCAGATTCAGAATGTAAATGGGCAGAACGTGTTAACACCGGTGCAGAACAGTGGCATGTTTAACGGCGGACAGAGTATTCTTGCTGCTGGTCCGGCCGGAATGGTGATTAGGACACCCAATTCCCAAGGCAAAATTATCCAACAACAGCAACACAGTCCAGGAGCACAGTTCTTGTCACCTAATGGTGGTCAGTTTGTTGTGAACGGCACGCAGTTCAGTGGCCAGCTGAGCCCATTGGTGGCAAGCGTAAGCCCTTCTCAGCAGGTCACCTTCAGTACATCACCGCAGCAGATAAGGCCTAATAATTCTATGCAGCCCGCTCAGCAGGAATACATACAGATGAACGGACAGATGGGACAGACGCTTATGGTTCCTTGTACTCCAGCTGCCAATATCGCTGTTTCGTCGTCGAATCAACAAAATACGACTTACGTACAACAGAACACCACCATAGTGCAGCAGCAGACGACTATGGTGGCTAATAACCAGCAACTGCAAAACTTCCAGCAGCAGAATAGTCAGCAGAACCAGCAGAACGTTGCCAGAACAGCAACCCTAAACTTGGACCAGCAAAATTATATTATCAGTTCGAACGACAACAAACAGATGCAGGCGGTTGTGGTACAGCAGAGGGAGAGCCCTCAGAACTCCCTCAATTATAGGCACTCTGTATCCACGCAGACAGCGGTGAATCAAAATAGTCAGTCTGTCACCACCAACACTTTCTGTCAGACTTCGACGATATCCGCAGGTAGTCCGCCTGACACTACAACACTCAGTCCGTTGGCTTCTGGAGGGCAAAGCCCGCCTACAGCAGATACCACAACACATACGGGCAGCACTGACGATGGTTTGTCTCCTGCTCCCTCGAATTGTTCGGCAGGCTGCAGTGACATTAATATACAAACGAGGCCTCAGTCGTGCACTATGGTAAGTTTATAATGTTATAGTTGATTATTTTATCCTATACAGTGTTATTCAGAACTTATCCATAAAAAAATTTGGGGATGTTCAACATACATGTACAAATGTGGTAGTGCAAAAATTTTTTTGGCGGGTTCTGAAAACTATTTAAAAATTTTTCATTGCACGCCGCTGGATACTGGTCCACTGTAATGGAGTGACCTTGGGACTGACAATGCAAACTGGCTAGCACGAAAAAAACTTCGGAAGTTCTGAGAGTATACCGACACACGACGCAAAAAAAATTTGCAGCATTTTTACTTTAAAATAAACTTAAAGATAGATATGTGACCAAAGTGACGTGTCTTTAAAATGAATAAAATTTTGTTACACTAATTTTGAAGAATTGCGCTACTTGATTACTAGGTATTAGAAACATGAAATTTTAAAAAATTTGCACATACCTTGTTACAAAAGCTGTTCGAAATTTTGTCCATCAGCAGTAAATTGGGGATTTTCAGCATTTTGCTGCAACAACCATTCACAAAACCTAACTGGTAATTGATAATCCGCTGGAACAGTGCCCCAGGCAGTTTCCTAGCGATCTGACTTGTACTTATTCGCGGATTTTGACGGACCAGATTCAACACTTGTTCTTCAGCTGCTAAAATACGTTGTGGTCGTCTCGGGCCACCATCTCATCCACTCCAACTTCACCATAAATAAGAATCATGTCCATTAACTCAGCATTACTGTACACATGAGCCATTTTAAAAATTTTATAGTTTAACACTCCTACAATAAATAAAACATGCGCACTGAGACAGCGACACAGATAGACTGATGACTGCATAGACAATAGAGATATTATCCCCACTCCAACTCTATTCGCTCGGCCTTAACCAGGCGTTCCAGGTACAAAAACTGTTTACTGTTTTTTGAAGGAATGTGATATATATTAGATGTCGTTGAAGTACAGTTGCCCATCTACGTAGTCCTTTATAATGGTATAACTTTAAACATTGTTTACGGGAAATCCTAAGACTTTTATTTATACATTTTTTTTGGTGATATCAATTTCTTATTTAATGATGCACATATCCTCAAAGTTTTAGAGATAAATTCTGAATAACCCTGTATATATATCAACCAATGGGAAGGTTGTATTTACGTACGTCAGCGTATATAATTTCAACAATACAAAATCGCTTATACTAGAGTATAAGTTTATATCGTTGCTTGAAGTTTTATTTCAATTAAACATTGAAAGTATTGTAAAGTTTTGAAAACATTAAATTTGTACACCCATGGAAAACATTTTCCTCAGAATTATTTAATAAAACAATTTGGTACAGTGGAACTATAATATACATTTAATTACTTTGTAACTTTTAGGCAATGGTACACTGCATATCTAGTAGCGAACCAGACTCGGCGGACCTGAACAGCCAGAGTTCCGATCAAGACTGGAGAAGAAGCCACCCGGTCAGCACGACTCCAAAAACCGACTACTCGGACATAACCAGCGGCCACGCCCACTACGGGAAGAAGTCCACTCCGACTCACGTCGCTTTTGCTGAATCGTCGACGTTAGTGTCCGGATTGCAGTACGTGACGGAGCAGATGAAATCGCAGGATGCGGTTGTCAGTTCGAGGAACTACGAGAAGCTGATGCAGCACAAACAGAAGAACAGCGACACCATAGTCGTCATGGAGACGCACCACATGCATTCTTCGTTGTTTGATGACGATGAAGGTAAGTGTTCCGTTTTTATATTAGTAGTTTGGATGCTTGATGCTTTTGCTTTCATTGGGTGTGGAGAGGTGCACCATCATTAGTTTTATATGAAAAATAAAAGATTTTATGTAATAAATACTTGGTAGTTGTGAAATATGCATGATCAAAATTATGCTTTTTTTGTAAGTAACTTAGCACTAAGTTTCACTGTTTTTTGATACCAGAATGGCCTGAAAAATCCAGGGAATTTTAAATTGAAAAATTGTTTAGTTAAGAAAATATATTTTTGCTGTTTCCTTGTGCATTTTATCATGGAGATTTGTTTTTTTTTTTAATTTTTATCTTACTACTTTGAACTAATTACCTTCGTATAAGTACTTGCAAATGTTTGCTTGAGGATATTTGCTTTAAAAACATTTCTTTCATACCTGACTGGACACTTTTATTAATTACTAAATTGTGTTTTCTTTTGGAAGCGCAACTAAAATTAATTTTATTTATAGCTTCAAAATAATAATTAATTGTTTGACGTGTATTTGTCATTCATCTTAATTTAAATAAAAACCAAACTGTGAATAAATTGAAACATCAAAAAAACTACTTTTATTCTTTTATAACACCTCAGAAATAGTATTGTGATAGTTGTGAATTAAGGAATCTAATATTAAATTGCGAAAGTAAACATTATAAAATGAACTATAAAAATAAACTTCGTATTTATGCCAAATTTAAAAAATGATGGATCTTTGTTGGAAGCTATAAATATGTGTTCTAATTCAAAGCTACTTGTTATCAATATTTAAAATATTTTCATTCTAAAAAATTTACTGCAAATGCTTTAGTTTCGTTACATTTGTAGGTAGTTTTCAACAACTTATAAATTTAAAAGCTAACTTATATACATAATATATTAACATTGATAATATGATAATTTTTTATATTTTTGTAGTGTAAAAACCAAACTAACTTAGTATATTCTTGTTCACTCATGCATGCTATTAAACTGATATTTCTATAATCATATTAAACCACAACAAATTATTATTTGTAAATATGTCCTAACAGCAGTACTGAACTAATCTATATACATATCTGCCAAGGAAATTTCGGAAATAACCGCTTTGCGGGTAAACACCGCATTAAATTCTAATGTCAAATAACCGTTATTCACCAGCAGGAGCCACTATATATACAGAGTGATTCACGTTTAACCTTGATAACTTCAGGAATCGATAGAACAGGTTAAAATAATGTTCATCCATGATAAAAACTTATTTCCCCAAATCACATCGTTTCGGAGATAGATGTCGATTTTTTCCCCGCTTTTCCCTCATAACTTTCGAACCACTTATCCGATAGAAGTGAAGTTCAGAACACAAACACTCCTTATGGTCTTACATAAGCTTCTTAAGTTTGAACCACCTACCACTCTTGGAAGTGTATTTTGTTAGCCTACTCCCCCTCTTACTTTATTTCAAAACTTCAACAACAAAAATTAATTTCAATATAACAGCTGTTCACCGTTTGTTTTTGCCTGATTAAATTTGAAATTGCTTCATTTCTTGTTTTTTTTTTTTGACATTTGGCTTTGTTTCCGAGATATTCAATGAAATTGAAACAGTGTAAACTCCTAGTGTTATCAGTGTTATCATAACATAACAGGAAATGAGGAGGCTGATGCACTGGCTAAAAAAGGCTCAAGTATACAGTTTACAGGGCCCGAACCAGTGCTGGGGCTTCCGCCTAGTTATGTAGCAAGGTCTATTGGTAACTGGATCAAGGATAGATCAGAGGAAGAATGGTCAAACGGGACTGGGCTGCGACAAGCCAGGCTCTTAATTAAAGGGCCTTGGTCAAACGCAACTCGATCAATACTTGCGCTAAGTCGTAACAGCATAAGGATTGTCACAGGACTGCTGACGGGTCATGGACATCTTAACAAGCACCTTAACACTATCGGCCTTAGTGGCACTAGAAGGTGCAGGTTTTGCAAACACGATGATAAGGACTCCATTCACATCCTCTGTCGCTGTGCCTGCCTTATGGTTAAGAGACACAAACATCTGGGTGCAGCATTTCTTCTGCCCCAGGATATTAGAGAGCTTCCTTTGGAACGGGTGTTGGCCTATGCGCATAGCACGGGTCTCTTCCTATAGCTCCCGACTAGCGGCAGGCACAATGAGTCGAAAGACCTGAGTGCTGCGGATAACCGCGCCGCCTACCAACAACAACAACAAACTCACAGTGAAGTTGATTTGTGTAAACGATCAGTTTACACAAATCAACTTCAATCGGATGTGTGGATGAGGGAAAAGCGGGAAAAAAATTCCTAATTCAACGCCCTCTACCTCCAAAACGACGTGATTTAGGAAATAAGTTTATATCATAAATGAATATTATTTTAACCCGTTCTATCGATTTCTGAAGTTATCAAGATTAAACCTGAATCACCCTGTATATAGATGTTAGATTTGTTAGTTTAGAGGAACTCTGAAGAAATTTTAATTAGACCTAAGAGGTTCATTTCAATAGAGATTAGTTCAGGACTATCTGATGGACAAAATAAAAGTTTACAAGACAAAACGGTGTGAATATTATATGGTGTGGCTAACATTCACTCAGAGATGAGAAATGCTCAAGAGGACGAAATTAACCATTTGGTGTATGTAAATAATACTCATCACAAATTCATTCTGTACAAATGCCATTTTCATGGGTGGGTGCTGAAACGCTTCGCTTCTTTTTATCCTAAGTTCGCCCGTCTAAATTCGGCTTTATTTACCATAGAAAACGAGACGGCCAACACTAAGAACCCGCACACTTTTGTTGTTGGCGATTTAGTTTGGGGCCCGGCCAAGGGGTGTCCAGCATGGCCGGGCAAGATCGTTGAGGCCCACGAGGATACCGTGTCCGTCCAGTGGTTTGGATCGGAAAAATTTGTCAGTAAAATCGAGTGCAGCTCTTTGCAAACGCTATCTGAAGGCCTGGATGCGCATCATCAAGCTCGAAAAAAGAGCAGAACGTGAGTTGGTCTGACTGTATTAGCCACATCTCTAATGTTCTCACACTCACTCCACTGTCATGCATTTCAAGTTTGAAGTAAAAAGAAAGAAATCGAGATTTTGGGGCCAATACTTCATATTATTTCGATTTTGATTTAGTCCAATAATTATGAATATCCTTATGCCACATTTTCAAGGACAGTACTAAAATTTAAAAAATTGAAGTAACGTAATCTAATAAGAAAGTGGCAACTATGGAATATTTTATAGTGTTTTATCAAAAAAGATTTTATCAAATACATATAAAATGCAAGAGTCAGTCCAAACAAATGTTAGTTTATATTTGTTCCGATCATAGCAGTATCTCTCTAGCTCTCAATCGGATTATAATGATTAGAGAGAAGCTCTGTGGGAGAGGGGGGGGGGGGAGAGGGTGCCATATTATTTTTTGGTAGACCACATTAGCGCCCCGGCACTAAGTGGGTCGCTAAATCCTAACCACCATTATCGAATGTGCAGTGCAGGAACGAGGCCAATCATTTTTTGTAGATATTTTGGCGTGATGTTGGGTTAAAAACCATTTTGAGGTATTAAAAAATACCTAAATATAAAAAATTCTCTAATGGTCTTGAAAGAATTTGAAGGCTGTTTTTTAAAACGTTAGAAATGTCTGAAAATTGCTCTTAGCTTGTATCTACTCTAATGGATAAAATTAAATTCAGTTGATAAAATGAATTTCTCAAAAAACGTACTTGCTCCGAAATTTTACCAATTTCAAAACATCCCAGTTAAGGGTTAGAAGATGAAAGTTCATAAATGTGGCGAACCAATTTTTCGTATAAAATGCAATATAAATATGCTTTTAATGTGTCAGCCGCTAAATGTCAACTAATGTTGGAATTGAAATAATATGAGATTGTTGCCCCTTACTCACTACAGTAATGTGGTATTGACATCTCTTTACGAAATATCAACCGATGGTAATTATGTCAAATCATAACATGTTTGGATTGTTTTACAGAAGTCGGAAACTGAACAGTCAGCTCGAGAAAGCTATTCAAGAAGCCATGGCTGAACTGGACAAGGGATCAGGGGAGGTTTCGAAAGAGAAGACTCCGAAACTACCCGCGAAAGCGCCGCCACTGGCGGCGGGCGTAAGAAAGGTTTCGGGACGGTTGCGAAGTAGCCACCGGTGAAAGCCATACTTATCAAAACAAATTGAAGGACCAACATCGAATGAAAACTGTATAAATGTACGTAGCTGAAAATAAGATAAAAAATGTAGAGGGAAAATTTTTACTAATGCTTCTTTAATGTTTAAAATATAATGTAGGCTGATATTATTACTGGTAATGATTCCTAGAAAGTAATATAATCATCATGATATATGAGAATATTTTTCAAATGCCTTTTTTAACTAGTGTAAGATAGGCCGATGTAAGTATAAGCCGAATTTTGGAAGTTTATACTATCACGTATGCAATTGTGTATAAAGAGATAAGGAACTAAAATCATAACGTAAATTGGGCTTTCAATGATGTCTGTCTGATGATTAGTTGTGTAATTTGAGACATAGAACGTAGACTTTATCCAAGAAATATATGTCTATATATTGCGGGTCATAAATTTTTCGTAAGGTAGGACAACACCTTGTTTCTGTGAAATCACCTTTTAGTTCTATTCACTCTGGATTCAAAAACCTTTTATAACCTTACTTTTTTAGTAACATGTTTACGTTACGTTGCTACAAAGAAGCAACTACAATATTTACTGTTCGAAAGTTAAAACCTTTTTATATATACATATATGTTTATATAATGTAAAGATATATTTAATAAAGTGTATGCAAACAATTTTTTTTTTTATTTTTTGAAATATTATGTACAGGGTGTTTAGACCAGCATAAAAACTGTCGTAAGGCAACACAAAACCAATAGATAACAAATTTACGCTAGCTTTGCTTATGCCTTGTGGAGCACTAAATTGTTTTAATTAGGGAAGGAAAAAAATTGCTGTTTTCATTTTGAAACAGTGAGTAGTCGATTTTTTAATTGAACTATGTAGTTGACACGGTTTCGAATTCTGTTGGTGGCGAAATAATTTTTAAGAAATTATCTCTAAGAACTGGTTGAGATTCCAGTATAATCTGTAGGACCCCGTTCCTTTGATTTCTAGAAGTTGCGTTGGTAATTTGGAAGATAGTAATAATCAATAATTTTTCAGTTTAATTAGATAGGACATATTGTTCCTAGGGGTAATAAAGGAGTAATTATGATGAGGCGTTAAATTTGATGAGAAATACTTGTGGATTTTCTCAAAATTTTCAATATTAAGACAAATTTTATAGTAGACTCTAATGCTTTGTAGGTTTTTCTCAAAGATTGGTAGCTTATGCCACTAGTAATTCTTATAAACAAAGTATTAACCTCATTTTTACACCAACAACATTTGAGTTGTGTTTTAAGACTATCCTAAATTATTTTGAACTAAATGAATGATATATATTGTGCAGCGGACTTGGCTAGGCAATTTATAATGATATGGTGTTAAAAATATCAACTTGCAAAATGGTAAAAGAGGTTGGATGATTTTGTTAAATGAATAATTATAGATATATGTAGCCACGTTAATTAAAAATATCACCTAGAAATTAATAAAACGTAGTAGGTGAATTTTAATGAAACGGCAACAGTTATACAGGATGATTCGGCTAATTCGTTCATTAAAAGTTTAATGACTTCCAATTGGAATATTTTTTAAAAATTTGGTTACGGGGTTTTCGAGAAAGTTTATCTATTCTATTTCCTTGAATTGCTTGTGACTAGTGCACCGTGAAAATTAAAACAATGTGTCTTATTGTATTAATCCATGTGTAAACGTGATTTTCCTTTAATTTTCATGGCCCGCTATTCACAAGCAATTCAAGGAAATAGAAAATTATTGTATCGAAAGTAAATATGTCGATAGTAAAAACTAGTAAAATGGTAAAAATAGTAAAAAGATAGTAGTATGGTAACAGATAAGTATAAGGAATCTTAATACAGATTGAAAGATCACTTTAATCACATAGAGCAATAAAATATAGGGTATTCCATTAAAAAAAAAAAAAATGACTGGGGCAGTGGAAATTAGTCAGTATCAAATTATTTTTTGAACACCCTATAAATAATAAAATATATAAGCACATGTAATCTGAAAGCTCGATGGTCCGCCTAACCATAACCCAAAATTTGTTCATTGATAAGTATTTCAATAAGGTACCATAATTTCAGTATAACCGGAAGTGCCACAAAAACGAAAATACTTCGGATGAATACAACTTTCTCAAAAACCTCCGTATCCAAATTTTCAAAAAAATATTCCAATGGGAAGTCCTTAAACTTAATGAATGGGCTAGCTGAATCACCCTGTATAATATGTAGTGCTGTAAACACATATTTGGCATAAAAGGACACCTTCGAGTAATGATCAGTCTGACCACTATAAGCGGATTTATCAAAAATATTATAAATCTTACAACTGATGAGCTACTGGTACTAAATCTGAAAATATAACAGTTAAACTTAATGACAACAAATTATGGATAACTGGTGTAATCGAAAATTTCCTCCAATCAGATAGGGGTATTTTTTGAAAATGACGAGCGACAAATAGAGACTACGAATTATTGGAAATTGGAAAGGGAGTAGTGAATCGGGCACTGTTGTCTGCTTTATGACGTGTTGCCTTTTATTATACTTTGTTTGATTCGAGTTATAAACTGGTTTTTTTTCACGTTACCGTGAAATAGTTGATGGTGCTCTTAAACCAGTTGATATCCGTGTACACAAGCGCTTACGTAAACGATTAATAATTTGAATGATCATTTGATTACTGAAATCATTTGAATATTGAGGAAGTAGGTAATTATTGAAACAAATCGGATTATGGTGCAAGTTTTGTGAAAATTAAATTATGGAAATTTTACAGACAAAAGGATCGAGTTTTCAAATGGTCCACAGTTTTCATAAATATAAAATTTATTTTGGAAATTTTATTACGTTAATGATATCTAATTTGAACAAAAAAATAGACCCACAAATTTCAAAAAAAAAAAAAAGGAAAATTTTACCTTAAAAAGCTAACATAATAGTAATAATAGTAATATACATGCAGAATAGTGTAATACAGAAATAATTTGTACATTTATTCTAAACACCCTGTATATTATAGTAAAAATGCATACATACAGAAAATAGTAGTACAATATTTGTTAAAAAAGCAATATTGAATCCAAAGTGAATACAATTAAAACCAGTATTTCATTCATGTTTCTAGTCAATCCTTTAAAAGCTGACATTTAACGACAATAACCGTAACATTGGTTTGGGGTGTTTATGTTTTTTTTTTCGGTACTGTGATATTCATAAAATCTACAATTATCATGTGTTTCTCAAACAAATTTTAGTATCTCATATGTTAACGTATTACCATTATCATGTTTTATATTATTTTGATGAAATGGTTTGTGTTTAATTTTTGCCATCTCCTGATCAGCTCGAGAAAGAGCAGCCATACTTGTTTTATTTTTCTTGGTAGAAGGCATCCATAATCACACAGACATCCATCAGTTCTTTATACAATTCAAAAGATCTTCCCAAAATTATTTTTACGTCTTTTTAAATAAAAAAATATAAATCATATTATAAAAATTTTACGAAGTGAGTGACTTGATATGGGTTTTATTTCAAAAAGTTTTCAAAATTCCACTAATATTTCTTACGTATTCACTCAAACAAAGGTTGACATGATAGTTTTCAAAACAAAACATCTTGATGCCAAAGTCATCTAAAACTAATATAGCTAATTATGGTTGCGTTTTCTATAATATTTTCTATTTATTATCAGGATATATGTTTTATTAATGGCTTAAATTGCCCTAAAACTGAAAAACACTACTGTTGAATATAAAAGTTTCTACATATTCTATAATTTCGAGTCAGTGTATAATTTTTTCAATAATATTTAAGGTACCCTGTAAAAATGGGCATTTACTAGTCCATCAATAATTTTTACTTATATATTTTCCTTTAAAGAAGATTAGTAAACAAATTGTAAACATTTTATAAATACTTAACTTCAAATTGTCTTTTTCAGATGTTTTTTTTTACAAAAAAAAATTTAGGAAAGGACCAAATGTCTTGGCAAAATCACTACATCTTTTTTTAGCCAATTTCACAGTAAAACAATTGATTTGATGAAATTAAGGATGCCTTCTACATAATCTTAGGGGTAATGGCGTTTTGCAAATATTTTGCTAATTTGTAACTTTTTATTAAGGATTTTTAAAATAAATCTGGGCTTGTAACTCAAGCTCTGGTATGATGATATGACCATAATCAAATTATGAGATAATGCTTATAATAAATAGTTATATATAATATATAAGTAAAAGTTGTACATTATATTTTTATATAATTCTGTATTTATTCTTTATGGATTTTGTTTGTTTATTTGTATGTAGTTTGCTTACATATAGTAATTTGAGAGATTCAAATTTCATAGTTTTTTCATTCAGTATTGACAAAATATTACTATCACCGATATTTTTAAGAATTGACTAGAAATATTACTATCTGTTATTTTTAAAACTATGGCGTTTGAATCGAACCAAATATAAATATTACAAGGCCCAGTTCCACGATTTTTAGACAAACAGTGATTTAATTTCAATATGGGACGTACTGTGTTTATTAAATATCGCAGTCTAAACCAACATTTGAATAAGGGTTGTTCTCATCTAGTGTGACTTGGCCTAAACTGTACAATTATATTGATATCTTAGTTTATATTCTATACTATTTCGTTTCTACAATAGCATCACAATAATCTTAGACTATAAAAATGAAGTAGGTAAATAGGAGCCGTCCACAAATCAAATTCACACATTTATTTGTCCGTACATCACCTCAAGAGTGGACAGGGCGCTTTACTGTGTTTGTATTATTAATTTATTTCTCAATTTATTATGTATATATTTTTATAGGTACCTGTTTCTGTGTCACAGATATGGATTGTATAACCGGTGTAATTTTTAATATAGTGTTTGGGGTGCGCGACCATTTTTTCGGACCTTCGCACACACAAAGTCATACTGTAATCCAGTGTTAGAGCTACGTGTCACATGAAGGGGCATGTGCAGTAGCTAAATGTCTGTTTCTGTAAATATATTGTATTAATACATTACTGTTTGGCCTGCTATGTTGTGGTTGAACAATTTTCCAGACCAATAAATACTGGATTCTAGATATTATTACTCTGTTTTATTTCTCTTCCTTGACCTAGAATATTTCTTTACCTTTTTTGTTTATGATGAAGATAAAGAACCATAGAGATAAATATATTTATAACGTAATTTGTGGCACAACTTTATGATTTTAAAAATACTAAAGATTTCAACTTCTCAAAACAAGATGAAGGCAAACTTATAAAATTTGCAATATTTTTCAATATACTATTATGTTAATTACGAATAATTGTGGTGAATAAATTGTGGTTTTATGTTCACATGACACATAACACTTAAAATAATATATTGCTTGCATGTGTTGAAGAGTTTTGACGCCATCCAACGGATAAGTACCTAACTTATTACGCAATTTACAGGAACATTGGGTGCATTCAGGGAAACATAGCACTCCAGCGCTTCAGCGTTTTACAGCTTCACGTTCGCTGAATTTTAAACGCAAGCTTAAAGTGACATAATTTTCAGTAATTCATATTTTGTAATTAATATTAATAATAATTAATATTATCCATAGATATTTTGTGCCTAAACCCATAGACGTAAACCTAAACTATATTAATTTTATTGCTTGATGAAACTATTCAGCGATCCAGCAGGAAAAATATATGCTTTATCGCTTTAATAAAGCGCTGCAGCTATTTGAATAAAGCGCTGAAGCGCTGCGGTTCCCTGAATGCGCCATTACTTCAACATTACCTGAGAACAGTGCCACCTACTGGATAGTAGAATAGAAAATATATTCTGGCGGTAAATATAAATAAAAATTTCTTAGAATTCAATAAGTTTTTTAATTTTAGAGGGCTTTCAGCCAGATACATGGAAAAATATCGTATATTTCGTCCGAGATTTCGGACTTTTTCAAGGTTACCTATATATAATTATAAATATAATATAAATTTCGTATTTTAATTTCGTTCTATGGGTTGGTTTTACTTTGATTATTGTTTAATGCAAAATACGTGTAGGTAGTCTGAGATATCTCTAAGCAGAGAGAGAATGAAATTAAAACAGGAAATTTATATTAGCTAGGTATTAGCAGAGACATATACATCTTGTATATGTCTCTGCTATTAGGTATTCTTGTATTATCCACCACTTTCACCAAAGAACCAGAGAAACCTTAAATATACTAAGCGATAAGAAATGTAGCATAGCATTAAAAAAACATAAGTTGAAATGCATAATAACTGCTCTATTATCCTATTATACAATATTAATAGATACGCAATATGCAGTTTTAATATACCTACTGCATGTTTATTAATATAGTTTTATCACAGTACAGTCGTTAATTATATGTACATTTCAGTCATAGATAATAAATGAATTCAGTGTTTCATTTCTTACTATACCTAAGTTTGTATATTTATGGCTTTTCAGATCTCATGGAAAGATAAAAAGATAAAGTAATTTCAAACTGTCAAGAACAGAAAAAAAATTGGCTGAGACAGATCTATGAAATCATATTATATTAATTATTCGTAAGAGAACACTTACCTAATCCAAATATGAAAGAATATACAGAGAAAAATGTAAATCACAAATCAGCAAATCACACACCATCTAAAGTTCAAAGATTTGTTCCTTAGTTTTATTGTTTAATAAAGGGTTCTGCCCTGTGGATTTATTCACTTTTTATCTAACGCGACATAGTTTTTTGGAAACGTACCTATGTCTTTTACACTTGTCACTTGTAGATATTTTTTGTATTTTACTATACAAATTCTTCTAACCAGGAACCACACACTATTATCGTTTTTGATAAGGCTCCATTGCATTCAACACCGAAGGGAAAATAAAATAATATGTAAATCATAAGTTTTAAAACAAACATACACCCTTGAAACACTTTCAAATTCATTGTAAAAGTAATTTAATGCATTTGGATCTGGTAAATTACAAGTAACTGGACGGACGACATATTTACTGAATATGACAACATTAACCCAGATATTCCTAATGTACCTACTAAATATAGTACACCTCTTGCAAGTTCTGACAAGTCTTTGTCTGCGTATGTACAAACATTCTGTGCACTAGAAATCATTCTCTGAGAGTCTTTCAAGCAGGTCAGTTGTTTGTTAGTAGCTTGTATGAAGTTTGTGAGTTTAGTGAAAAAACGAAAAAGTGTTTAGTTTGAAAATGAATAATTATGGTATCCGGTGGGCTAGGTAAGTAAATTACTTATTTCAAAAATAATTTTTAAAAAGTAATAATCCTCGAATAAGAAACCTAAAGGATGTAACTTTTGATATAAAGTTTCATACCTAGACATTTGCTGTGACATAACCCTATTTTTGCCATTTGTTTTTGTCTGTACTAAATTTAGTACATCAGGAATATAAGTATACGTTGGATTTTGTTTCAGGGGGTTTTCCCTCGCTCAAGCCCTGGAGTTATTAGAAGAGGATAACGATATGCTGGATAATGTACAAGATGTTACGGTATTTCCTCCAGTAAATGCTTGCACTGATTTGACTGACGAGGACTCTGGCGAAGAAAACGCTGTTCACATTGATAATCTATCTGGTTCCCAACTAAGAGCTCCCGCAGAAATCAAATTAGCAGTTCATGAACTAGATGATGATTTTTCATCGGATGATGATCTCCCTTTGTCTTCTTTTGTTTCGCCAAAAAATGTATCTGAACAGACAGAAAAAAAGTCATCTAAACCGAAAAAGAAAAAGGTTTATCAGTGGGGTAAAGGAAGATATTTCAGCCCCAAATGAAGATTTGTTGGGCCCTACATCTATTACTAAACTAAAGAGTCCAATAGAATACTTCTATGATTTTTTTGACGATAATATAATAGAAGGTATAGTTCGTGAAACAAACAGATATGCCCACCAGAAAAATCACTCCCAAACTGTTACCGACATTGAAATAAGGGCTTTCATTGGTGTGCTCATTTTGAGTGGTTACGTACCACTGCCCCGCCGAAAGATGTTTTGGGAACGAGAACGAGACTCTCATAATGACCTAGTGTCCGAGTCAATTACTAGAGATAAGTTCGATTTCATTATGTCAAATATCCATTTTCGAGATAATAATGACTTGGATGCAACAGATAAATTTACAAAACTAAGACCATTATTTGACCATCTCAATAAAAAATTTATGGAATATGGCCAGTTTGAGAAAATGCATTCAGTAGATGAAGCTATGGTTCCATACTATGGAAGGCATGGTGCAAAACAGTTTATGAAAGGTAAACCTATTCGATACGGTTACAAACTGTGGGTAGGTACAAGTAGACTTGGATATGTATTTTGGTTTGAGCCCTACCAAGGCATATCTACAAACATAAGCACCATATATGCTGAGTACGGTGTTGGGCCTGCTGTAGTTCTAGAGTATGCTGATGTATTACGAAAAAAATGGCCCAGCGAAAAAATCCATTTATTCTTTGATAATTTCTTCACTAACATTACACTACTTGAAATTCTTTCTAAAAAAAATTTTTATGGTACAGGCACTGTGAGGGAAAATCGCATACCAGGTCATCCATTAGCCGAAAATAAAGAAATGAAAAAAGAAGAACGCGGTTCATATGATTTCAAAAAGATTTCTGATCAAAACATTATTGCGGTAAAATGGAATGATAACAGCTTGGTATCATTATGTTCTAATTTTGCTGGAATAGAGCCTCTTCACAATGTAAAACGGTATTCCCGCAAGGAAAAAAAGAATATTCAAGTCAAACAGCCACATATTGTGCATCTATATAATGCTAATATGGGTGGGGTTGACCGTTCTGATGAAAATATTGAACTGTATCGCATAGCAATCCGTGGAAAAAAGTGGTACTTTTCATTGATATCACATTGCATTGATCTTGCAATACAAAATTCTTGGCATATTTATCGCAACGATGGTGGAGATCTTGACCAATTGCATTTTAGAAGAAGGATTGCCACAGCAATGCTTGCCCAGAACAGAAAACCTTCTACCTACCAAAAAGGCCGTCCTTCTAAAAATGAAAATATAGACATGAGGTATGATCGCCTGGATCATTATGTGATTCGTCAAGAGAAACAGACAAGATGTGGACAATGTCATCAACGTGCGACAACTAGATGTATAAAGTGTAATATCGCAGTTCACGTACAATGCTTTGTTGATTATCATACTCGAATGTAATATATACCTCTATATTCCTAATGTACTATATGTAGTACACCTTTTTTTTTCCTTTCTGTTATTTTTTTAAACTTTTTTTAAACAAATATTTCGTTTATAAGTATATTTCATCAAGCACATGAAAAATAAGCTACCCACCTGTCATATTTTAGCTTTAGGGTTATCTGGGTTAACAACCAATCACAAGATGCGGAATTCTAATCGCCCAATCACTTCCAGAGTTTATCCATGCGTTTTTGTTCCCGGTAATTCTGTATTCGATTTAAAATTATACTTCAAATACGCATGCGTCGAAAATCAACACTACCGCCACACAGTGGATAAGTAGCTAACTAAACTTTCAAGTATATCTGGTTGCTTACTTTCAAAGTCGCCCATAAGACTCCTCTATATTTTTAGTTTTATGTGGATTAAGATATTGAGATTGACTCCGTTTTAACGATTTTAACTCCGTTACAAGATCATCTAGGCGGCGATGACTTATTTACTATTAACTTCAACGGAACGTCCAATGATGTCACTAGAGTCATTCTAACTCGAATTAGAGATTAGAGTTCGAATTACAGGTTCGAATTATCTAGTTTACAAACATGTAAAAGTAGGGTACTTTTAAGTAAATGTTAACTTCTTCAAAGCCCTTTAGTGTTTAGTGTAATAACTCCCCAGAAGATGGCATGTTTGAAACTTGGTCATCTTTGAACTGAGCAGAACACAAAGCTAAAAGATCGTGATATTCGTGATTTTGTAATCAGTAATCGTACAAAATCGTATTGTCGGATACATGATACATGTCATATGTCATATCAAACTGTCAAAACATAAGCTTAATATAATCTGTGACATAAGCGTGAATGTGAAAGAAAAATAAGCAGTCATTCTGTAAGTTACAACAATGCAAAATAACTTGATTATAAATAATTGATTTTATTTGATTTCAACATCTTGCTGTTGCAAATTCATAATAATAAATTAAGTGTTATAAAGGTTAAATTTTGACATTGATCTGTTTTCCTGTCAAGTCCTTACCCACTAGTAAAGTGTGGTCCCATTTTTTTTTCTAGATTTTCTTAAGACTTATCTCTAATTTGTAAAAATGGATGTGGACAATGGACCACCTGAAGGACCTGTAACTGGAGGAATAGATATAGAACAATCTCTGCTGCAACAATTTAGCTGCATGGGCACCACAGATAAAGAGGAGTTGGTGCAGCAGTTGCAGAAATTGTTGGGTAGTCATCTTAATTACTCAACGGCTGCATTTTTTCTGGATATGAACAATTGGTATTGCGACTTTATCTTTTAATATACTTACATCCAAGTGCAAAGTGTTTGGATGCAGTGGATTTTTTTCTAAATATTTTTTAAATATACCAAGTCATTACAACAAAATCGAAAGATGACCTTAAGATACAGATCTTGTTTTATAAACAGTTGATAAGCGTGAAGTAAAAAAAATCTTGTGTATGCTAATAGATAGTGTACAAGGAGTGGTGGTATTACCTGAAGAGTGTTGTAATTATTTATAAAATATATGTAAAATTATTGTGAAGAAAGTCATATTATCAGTGTTGCTTTAATTCAAAGTATTCTTTTATAGTGTAAAAAGAAAGAAATATTTCTTTTGTTCAGAAAGAAATATTCATTAATTTTTTTTAATTTAATATAGATATATTTTCTAATAAGCGGTATTTTTATCACCCTTAATATATTTTTCAGCTTATAACTTTTGGTATATTTTCATTATCGAGGTAAAAATATTCCAAAAACTCAAGTTTTTAGACTGGCGAAAGCCTTTTTATTATTTTACAGGGCTTGAAAGAAGATATTTTTATATGTAGGTAGAACTCATCAGATATTTGAGACATCAACTGCTTTGTATTATGCAATACTCACCTTTATTTCATGTTTTAACATAGGTAATTTACAGCAAACACCCAATTCTGTAGAGCAACCGTAGTAAAATAAATATTTTTAAGTGTAACAAAATGGCTTAAAATTATAATGTGCTACATATAATATGGCAAACAGTGGTGATAGTTGTAATTACTTCAGTTTACATATTAACTTTATGATAACTTAAATGATTTTAGGTTTTTTAAGTTCTTAACACATTTAAAATTTCAGCTAATATGATGTCAGAAACACTGTTTTAAATTTTCATTGTAATAGTCTGTATATCCTGTGTGTGAGCGCAGACATTAGCTAAAATTTTCTTTTATCAAAATGTTGTGTTATTCTTTTTTTCACCATATAAATAATACTATGCTAACCAACTTGTTTTTAAGGAATCTACAAGCAGCAATTTGCTCATATTTAGATATTGAATCTTCCAATCAGTTACCATCTATGGCGCTTGTGTCAAACCCACTGGCAAATGAGACGGAGAGTATAGAACCTAATGTAGGGTATGTACCTTTAAGCTTTTTTAAGTCTAGTTTATTATGACTTCGGAATATACAAGTTAAAAGTAATGAACAACCAATAACTATTTCATATACTAGTATACGCGATTCATTTTAAGATCGAAGCGCCAAAATGGCAGTAACCTATACTAACCTACGTTCACTGACACTGACGTTTGAAATTTTATTCATCAAAGATTTGTTGTCGAGAACTTTAAACCAGGTAAAAAGCTTATAAAACTATTTTGAAAGGGGTAAGTAGTGATATAAAATTAAAATAGATTTCAATATTTTTCGAGCGTTCAATCTGAAAATGAAACTTAACCTCAAAATATGTCAAATTCTTTATTGGGCATACGGCATTCATACCTTTATGGAAATAGTCATTCTCAGAGGAAGGTAAAGAGCACACTCTCTACTCTGCGTTCTTTAGCTTCTTTATCCATACTTGTCTCCTGTAACTCTGTAATGCTCAACTCAACTAGTTTCCGCGATAGCTCCAGATTTTCCCGCTTTTGGAAAAGTATGAAACTGATCTCGGGGTTTTTCTTTGTACAAGAGGAACAATGACGCTCACAACAAAATGATTCATATCTAATCAAAGCAATTAACTAATATAACAACGGATATTTCAAAATTCACAATAGACATACATACACAAAACTGAACCAATACCACATGCGTTAGTTGTGCGTGCCGCCAGTAGGTAGCGTATTGCTTAGCAAGAATCGCGTATAACTATTTTTAACTAGTAAATGCACACCAATATGAGTGTACTTTTGTGAATAATATAGCCTGGTCACGTTCTTAGACAGTAGAAGGACAAACTGAATTTTTTGTTTTATTTATGGTCTTAAATTTTGCCAGAAATCAAAAACTACATGGGTTTACATTTTTTATTTTACTTATATGACCACCAGCTCTTCTATTTTTTTTTTTGCAAATAGGTATTTAAATATTGTTAACTGAACACGCTTGGTGCTGGCTAATAATTATGCTGTTGATGAAATTGATACATTTTGAAAGATCAACATACTTCTCCTTGAGATTATTAGCGATGTTAGGAGCCAATATCAGATATTCATGTTTATGATTACTTTACTTTACTTTATTGGTGTCATATACAAAAAAATTGTTTACACAGATCAAGTCAATTATGATAAAACATTACTAATGTAATACATAAGTACATAAAACAAAATACACAATCCTTAAAAAACAATTGTATGTCACACTGCTTACGGTAAATCTATAATATCTTAACTTATCAAGAAGTACGCTGGATGAAACATAGTTAAATGCCTTTGTCACATCACAAAGCAGTACTGTACTTCCCCCTTCTTCAAAGGTTAGATTTATAATATTTATAAGATACTCAATTGATTGTCATACTACTCTTACACCTCTGGTACACAGAGGACATATTAGTCTTGAATTCAAGTAAGTACGAGTACAGGTACTATCTCCTGTTTTAGTTAGTATATTTCCATAAACAGTGCTGTCAAGACATTTCATGTTTTTGCACAGGAAATAACTTTATAATTTCAGCTTTCAAAAAACGTGGCACATATGTAACAACGGCACTGAAACCTGGCTACCCGGCTGCTATATGCAGTGCTCGGATGGTAACAAGATGGGGGGGAATAAAGTACCAGTGCCGTGTCTTCAGCCTGGGGAAGGAATGCATTTATCGGTGAATATGACCAGTCCATCGCAGCCAGGCACCTACCAAAGTAAATGGAGACTATGTACGCCGAAAGGTGCTTATTTTGGAGGTAACATATTTTGTAATATCTATTGCTACCACTAAAGTTTATACTAAAATAATATTTTATATGGGTATGTGAATTTGGTGATTTTATCTTGTTTCAGATCCCATGTGGGCAATAGTAACGGTCGTAGAAGAGGGTACGATAGCACTAACTCAGCAGTTGTCCCATTTTAATGAACTCGGTGCTCTTCCGTCACCTATAACAGCGCACAACCCTTTTGTACCTCAGAGGTCACATATAGAGAGTAGTCAGGTAAGAATAGAAACGCACTAGCAACGCAGCCATATTATAGAAAATATTAGGTACAAGTTTGTTGTTTTCATATTGTATGGAAATCACAATTTATCACAAATCATCATAAATCATAAAAACAATTATTATAAACAGTAGCTTTTTGAATCAGTACCCAAAATCAGAAGTGAGATTTGTAAGCCATAATTCTTTTATTTTTTTTCAATTTCATTTATACTTTAATTTTGAGTGTATATTTCAATTTAAAAAATATATGCTCATATTTCTCAATGCTGAAACATCAGCAGTGACGGCAGTTCTTGGAAGATCCATCCACTAATCTTTATTTTAGAATGTCGAGTGCTTTGAACAAGTACGTTATTATAATCCAATTTTCTGTTAATTTTATATTAAATTTGTGGTGCATGTTTTTGCAGGGTTATATAATATTCCATTTTGTTCCCTTTTTCAGGATACAGCACCCCCTGATGATTCAACAATGTGGTAGTATTTGCAGTACCGACCAGTGTCAACGGGGAACACCAAGTGATTTTTCTGATTTGTCTGGATGCATGGTACAAATTGAATAACTGATAAGTATGTAGAGTGATACATAGTTAGACAATAGACTCTTTAGTTTTATATTATCTAATTTAACTTATGGTTTAAATATTTTATAAATTTTAATGTAACATAATGAAGATGGGAAATTTTATAGTTATACGTGAAAATTAAGACATCATATTGTATCATATTCGACACAATTTGACATGTAAATATAAATTTTGCAATGATAAAACGTTCATTTCGTGTTCAGTTTGAATTTGAATTAAGTTTGTGAAGTATGTAACGTTTTCTACGAAGGGACGTTTCACTTTTTGTGTTTAGTATAGTAAGACTGTCATTTTGAGTTGGATAGAAGTGACAAATTAATTTTATTGGATAAAAACCTGCTCAATATTTAACAATCTTAAAAATAACTAAGATATCGACGTAAATGTACTTTGTGATAATTATTTTCTTAAAAAAATGCAGCATTAATAAGTTGTAGTGATTATATTCCACAACTGATTCAGTGACATTTATAAAACAAAATTGAGCAGGTTTTTTAACTAAAAGGCTGCAAAATTTTATGTCATACATTTGTTTATAACTTAAATAAAATTAAAATATATGATGTTACATATGCATTTCATTTTATGGTTCTTATTTCAAGAATTACATCAAATAGGTGAGTGTAAATAATGTCTGTACCTTATTTGTGGTGCGTTTCATGATTCATAGTTTCTTTTGGGATTACACCACCTGTAAAATAACAAAAAAGGAGAAAACAAGAAGCGTACAAATTAAATATTCAAAGTGCAGTATCAAGGCAAGCTTCTAAAGTTTGCTCCACTGATAAAATTTATCAAATTTTTATTTTATTGCATATTATACAGTGGTTTTTTGGGCCAAACTTTAGAAGTTTGCCTTGATACTGCATTTTGAATACTTTGTATGTTTCTGGTTTCCTGCTTTTTGTTATTTTACAGGTGGTGTAATCACAAAAGAAACTATGAATCATAGGTGATTGTAAATTACAGATAAGACTAACTTTTACTCATTATTGTTGCCAATTTTCTGGAAAAAATATAATTGGGAATATTTCCAAGTAAAATTTTCCTTACCATGTTTAACTATTTATGGTCCTATCTCTGCGGAAGCGTATCTACAGTGACCTGCGCTGTATGAACAGCAGCTCAGGCCATTTCTACAACTAATTGTGGTATTTAACTCATTGAATTTTTGAAATTTAATTATAATTTTAGCGGAAAAATTTAAATTCGGCATTTTAATGACATTTATTTACAACCATATATGTAATGTTGTCTTTACTAACGTCATTGAAGGTTGGGAAGTACCATATTACCTACCTCTACTTCCCGCCCCCTAAAATTTTGTGATCGTTAATATTTTTCTCATTTATTGTAAATGAATATTTTTTATATTTAAAAATATAACACATTGACAAATATTATAATACCTATTTAATGGCAAACAATAAAAAAACACAACAATGAACTAAAATACAACAAACTACTTATTGAAATTAATGGTTAAATTTGAATTATTGTAAGCGTTTATAGAAATATTTAGGCCAGTACCAGGGCTGGCGTCTCCAACAGTTGTCTCTTTGGTCGACAAATTAATTTGTTGTTGAATGACTGAGGTTTGTGAACTATTTGCCACAGCTTCAGCAGACATAGCACGTTTGGACAGCATACTGGCAGTTTTGATTTTATTCTCCATTCAGCTATCCACATAACCTTCGGCCACAGTACCAGATTTCCATCCTCCCAGCCTTTTTAATTGGAGTACATTTGCACCACTGTTGGCAAGTAACGTAGCGGCAGTTCTTCTTAGAGCATGGCCTGTAAAGCCTTTCGAGTCCTCTAAATTCAAAAAAGTAGCAATTTTTTGGGGAAAATTAGCTATTGTATTGTGCCCAATTGGTTGATTTCTCGCTATTCCTCCTCTAAGCTGAACAAAAAATCTATCGATTTCTATGTTTTTTCTCAAGTTTATATAGTCTCGAATGATCTTCACCCATACTGGATCAGTAATGAGAAATGATCTACTTATATGTGTTTTGGAATCTGGAATCTCAACCGAAATTTTTTCTTCAAAAAAAGCAACATCCAACATTTTCATTTTCACTAATTAGTCCGTCCGACAAGCTCCAGCTACGCCTATTATTAATGCGACCTAAAACAATAAGAAATATATAATACCATAATAACTGTGCACTTGTATAGGCTCAAACACGATTTTTTTTTTAAATACTTATATAAAGATCATAAATATCTTACCTTTATTGGTAGAAGATTATTTGGAGCTTTGTTTAAAAAATCTTCTATATTTTTTCTAGAAAATACGTTCGATTTCTTGGGCCTAAAGCTCACATTTTGTCGTTTTAGGAAGGCCAACAGTTTCCTATGTTTCGAAATATCAGTTTTTTCTTCAATTTCTAGCATCGTTCGTATCATACTGTCCATCATTGCCCACAAAGTGGACGGCTTCTTTTGTCTAGTTTGTTCTCCAAAATATGCTGAGTACACTTTCGGAACTGGTATTCTTCACCTTTTTTTCTTCGCACCACTTCCTATATAATTCAATAGCTTTTAGGTAGCGATGCTTACTTTTTTCTGGCACCAAGCCGTGTGTTGCTGCGTCAGCAGCCTTTCGTATTTCTGGCGGGGTACAATCCATCAATTCTTCATCGGAGGACATTTTTCAATTTATTATTCACGAACTTCCATCCATAGATAAAAATATACAAACTTCCATCCGACTTTATCTGACATTTATTTATATTGGTGACAGTTGTTTACCATCACATAGCAACGGTAACAAAATATGTGTACCTGCTTGTTTATTCTGAGAAAAATGTCCGCTTGATAATTTTTTGTTAAACGTAATATTTTAGGTATGTTCAGAGTGAAACAAAGATTTATTAATTTTGATCGAAATATAATGGTTGTAAATAAAATAGTATACAAACCTCGGTAGGAAGTTTCATTCCTGTCTCGAGATTATAGCTAACCTCGACGCTTTGCGTCTCGGTTAACTAACTAATCTCTCGACAGTAATGAAACACTTCCCACCCTCGGTTTGTAATGTACTATTTTATGAGCCTAATTACCATCTGAAACACGCAAAACAGCAATTACTGACCTAATGACGCGGTTACTAGATTGGAATTTTAGTGAGCACTAATTTGTCTAATCTTGCATTGTCTATGATGTGAATTTATACGGCTACAGCGAAAGCGTTAATAGGTATGAGGTGCCATGATTCTCACACAATTTTGCACAAGAAATGCAGGCAGCAGTTTTTTTACAATATTTTTTAATAAAATCTGACACGTTTCATATCGTGGCAAAAATTGAATTTTTAAAGACACCTAAGCTTACCTACTTACCTGTTGCTAGTGTTGTAAATGAGGGAACGTTCTCGATTGTGCTTGGAGAACATTCGCGAAGTTTCAAATAAATTTGCGCGCACTTTCCCGGCCGAGCAATTTGGAGCACATATTGAGAACTTTGCCTTGAATATGCTCGAAAATTCTCAGCAAAATGCTCAATGTGTTCTAAAATGCTCAATATATGCTCCAAAATGCTCAGCCGGGAAAGTGCGCGCAAATTTATTTGAAACTTCGCGAATGTTCTCTAAGCACAATCGAGAGACATTGTTTAAATTGCCGCTAAGAGGTAAAAGTGGCAAAATTGCGACTTGCGACCTATTTCCCGAGAATCATAGGTGGCCGCCGGTCCGCCGCGCTGCACCATAGAATTTATCTCTTTCTGTCGTAATAATCTGAAATGTAGAGTAAACAAAGACGACGATTGCCGATATGTTACCGTGAAGGTACTACTTTGTTTCTACCGATTACAAACTTTTCCTCTTGTATCGAGCTTTATTTGTATTTACTCTTTTTTATAACCATTTAACATAAAATAGTTTTTTTTTTTTTAATAAAGGTGAAAATATTGAAAAAACTGGTAATCTTCTCGAGAACATTGAGAAGATTGGGAATATTCTTGAGATTATTGAGAAAAATCAGAATTTTACGAGAATATTGAGAATAAATGAAAAAAATGAGAAACATTGACAAAAAACGTTAAATAGCCTAATTCGGCTATGCTGATAATAAATTCTCGGAAATTTCTAGTTTATGTTCGTATTTTCTCGTTTATTCTGGTTTGTTCTCAATTTGCGTTCTCCAAAAATAAATGCTCGAGCATTTTCCATTACTAAGCCTACCTATTTACCTGTTGCTAGTGTTGTAAATGAGGGAACGTTCTCGATTGTGCTTGGAGAACATTCGCGAAGCTTTGCGCGCACTTTCCCGGCCGAGTAATTTGGAGCACATATTGAGAACTTTCCCTTGAATATGCTCGAAAATTCTCGGCAAAATGCTCAATATGTGCTCTAAAATGCTCAATATATGCTCCAAAATGCTCGGCCGGGAAAGTGCGCGCAAATTTATTTGAAACTTCGCGAATGTTCTCTAAGCACAATCGAGAGACATTGTTTAAATTGCCGCTAAGAGGTAAAAGTGACAAAATTGCGACTTGCGACCTATTTCCCGAGAATCACAGGTGGCCGCCGGTCCGCCGCTGCACCATAGAATTTATCTCTTTGTCGTAATAATCTGAAATGTAGAGTAAACAAAGACGACAATTGCCGATATGTTACCGTGAAGGTACTTACTTTGTTTCGACAGACTACAAACTGTTCCTCTTGCATCGAGCTTTAAGTAGGTATTTGTATTTACTCTTTTTTATAACCATTTAACATAAAATAGTTTTTTTTTAATAAAGGTGAAAATATTGAGAAAACTCGTAATCTTCTCAAGAACATTGAGAAGATTGGGAATATTCTTCAGATTATTGAGAAAAATCAGAATATTTACGAGAATATTGAGAATAAAAGAAAAAAATTAGAAATATTGACAAAAATATGCTGTGTATGCTGATAATAAATTCTCAGGAATTTCTAGTTTATGCTCGTATTTTCTCGTTTATTCTGGTTTGCGCTCAATTTGCGTTCTCCAAAAATAAATGCTCGAGCGTTTTCCATCACTCCTGTTGCACCATCATGTAAGTATTACTCATATTTTGGCCACGCTGGGTGCCCATTTGGAAATTGAGCACGGTTTTTATGAAAGTAACTTCACCGGTGGAATGAATCCACGATATTTCAGGTATAGAAGAGTCGCCACAAAAACAACATTTATTTTTACTAGGCTTGATATTATAACAGGCAGACGAATCTGTGCTGCAGTACTTAATACAAAAATATTCAACGTTAAAAAATTAACAATATTGTAAATGATTTACAAAAAGTTCAGTAATAATAATTTTTCATAATAGGATAGATAAAAATATAATAATTGTAACTACTTAGTAGACTTAATATAATAAACATAATAGGTGTAGCTCTATCTAGGTAATAAACTTAATTCTTACATGACCAGATTGATAAATGCATACCTTAAATCAGATCACAACATTGTAAGGCCCACATATATTTTTATTTATTATTATAAAAATTTAAACAAACCAATGGTGCTGCGAATTTTTTTAAATTGGCTGATTATTTCACCGTTGCTCAATATTCCTTATTCCAATTATTTTTATATATATTACAAAAACCCCTTCACCCAATCTGATCAGATAAAAATCAGGAAACGCTAATTTCAATTAATAGGGCAGTATTTTAGACATATCCAGATTTACCAAGGGTTAGACGGGTATGAGCCTGGTGGGTAAGAACCGGGAGGACAGTTTGGATAACCGCCAGGTTGATTTGGGTATCCAGGCTGACCCGGTTGGCCGGGTTGAGGGTATCCGCTGAGATGCTGTCCCTGATATCCCCCTGGTGGACCTTGCGGGAACTGGTACGAAGCTGTAGAGAAACAGAAGATATTTTAGAAAGATGAAGCATATACTGATTGCCACAATACATGAATTGCTCAAAATTTCTATATTTTCAACGGGCAAATACCAGTTTAAATATTTTTTTAATCGATTTGTACATTTTTCTCGGTACAACATTTTTACTTCGTTATTTTTTAGTTTTAATATTTATTGAAGTTGCAAAATTTATGGCGAAGAACCACAGAATTATAGAATGAAAAAATCTTATACAAGTTTTGTGATATTTTAAAGACTGGAAATTAAGGATTCGGTTCGGTACAGATTCAGCGCAGTGCACGTTTGATGACGGAAGTCCGTATTTTTCTTGAAACTATTTCACTGGAACTGGTATTTTCATAATTTATGTAGACAATAATCCAAATTTTGTTAGAAAATCTGGACTATTATCGGAAAAATTCAGATGAATAATATCTCGGTTTCATTCAGGTATTAGAATTTCGTTTAAAATATTGTTTGTATCTTATCAAGGATCTGACATGATATCATCAATATTTGGTATAGAAAAACCTTAGATAATATAATATGACAACTTTATGACTCAAACTAATCAATACCTACAAGTTATAAAAAATAAAGGAAATGTTCATTCATGTAACGTAAAAAATATCGATGACTATTGATTTTTTCGTTATTGGGATGGAAATTTTCACATTTATCCTATCGCTTTTAATACATTCAATCACGACACATTATTATAAAAAATGACACCAAGAGATGCATAAAAATTAGTGTTAGCTGACTATTAACCTGATATTTGTCTTCTTATTGACAGATTTCTAGGTTAAAGCCAAGAACCCTAAACAAAGAAGGACTGATCACCTATAAATGTCACATTGTCATGTAGAATGTCTCAGTTGTCTTTGGAATGTCATCACTGTCATCTCTGTGCACTGATTAACAAAACACAAGTTATCACAGTTGTCAAATGGACAACGATTTTTGCATAACGCACTTCAAATCGTAAGATATATATCGTAAAACACATATATAAGTACTTTCAAATCACATTTGATTGCATTAATACAGTCTCTGAAATAATATTGGGTTGGATATTTTGACTGAAAATTTTGAAATTGCAATTAGAGGCAAATTTGGCAATAGGGGATCCACTGACGTGTTACGAGAAATCTGTTGAAAATGACCTTCAAATTTTTATGAATGAATTGATCAGTCCTTCTTTGTTTAGGGTTCTTGGGTTAAAGCGACTTAAAAAAAATTACACTAACAAATATCTAGACTGCCAACACTAATATTATTAAAAATATAAAAGTTACACATAGAGGAGAAAAAAACGGAATAAATTGATGCACAAGATATAACAAAAGTATGATTGGACAGAAATACACAAATGATACCTATGAAAGTCGAATGATGGAAGAATCTGATGCAGCGGACGGTGTTGAAATAATAGAGAATGCAGTGAGACTGAAATTGTTGGTGTAGTCATCTAATATGCATCGGTTTATGTAGAAAACTGTTGGGAGTATGAACTGGAAAAATGAATGAAATGACAATGAAAGTTTAAATGATGAAATTTCATTTCAACACAAAATATTTTATCAAAAAACCATTTTTTGAACATCAATTTTAAGCAATAATTGAATAAAACTTGATATTAGACAATTTTCATACAGAAAATAATATGAACACAAAATATTGTTTTTCAATTTGTCTGTTTTTCCAAAATTAATAAAAAAATGTAGCAGCAAATACTAACGATGTAACAGTAACTTGTTCACGTTCCTAAAATAGTATAAACAATTTTTTACAAATGTTTTCTCCAAACATTAAATGATTCTTGAGAAAATAATTTTAAAGAAAAAACAGAACAAACATTTTGCGTAGCCAAAAAAATTAAATAATAAGTTGAAAATAATCCAAAAATACAAAATGTATGCTGATCAGAAAAGAGATAACAGTAAAAGTCACAAAATACCACAAATTGTAATAATAAACTGAAAATAAAAATAAAGTTTACTTACTTGGATAAGGCATTGTACCGTACGGGTTGTAACCTTGAGGCATCGGTGGAGGGGCATACGCTGGATACGGAGCATTGCTGGAAGCTCCAAACGGAACAGGCATGCCTTGCACATATACGGGATATGGCAACGTCGTCGGTACTTGTTGGCCGACTGGATTCGGAATCGAAGGTGTTGTTGGGGTAGGCGCTGCGGGAGCCTCTCTCTTTGGTTCTAAGGAATGGTACAAAGTGTATTAAAACGGCGGCTTAAACAATAAGTTGGCAAGCAGAGGCTTTTAGACAATACAAGTTAAAAAAAACCAGTATATATTTATAATTATATATTTCAAACCCTTCAAAGTGGCATTAAGATTGCCTCAAGGTTGTCAGTTGAGGACCTTTGTTAGTTAATCTGATCTGGTTAATAATATCGATCTTTAATTCATAGACTAAAATAATTACTTGTGTAAAGACCAGAATTAAGCAAAGTGGAATGACCGGAAAAAGAGTAGATTTGTGTTGTCACATTTATTTCTAAAGTATTTTTATTTAACAGGAAACGTATTAATTACCTTATTTACCCATTTTTTTTACTTGTCTTTAACGTCCCTTATCCCTATTGTACTTTATTAAAGCAAACGCAATGTTTAATTTGTCTTTTACTTAATAATATCAAGGAATTTCCGAATATGTGGCAACTGCGAAAGTCGTAAAGTTGACGACAAGCTGTTCATCCTTATTTAACATACATATTCTTGCATTTACGCTTTCTTTTTTCCGAGCTTCGACGACGTTGATTGGTCAAATCAGAAACCAACAAGCGACTGCGCTCGAGGTAGTAGGAAAACAGTGGCGTGATGTTGGGGTATTTCGTGCGCGTTTCTTAACGGTAAAAATTTGTGGTAAAATTATCAGTGTATTTATTCTTTGTGTCAGTGTTTATACTTATTTGTGTTAGTTAAAAAAGTGGAAGTGCATATGCTAGAAGTATTCTATAGAATAGTATACGAGTATATATTAACTGAAATGTGCCCAATGGCAAAACAGAATATGCACGCCCATACATCACCGTATTTTACCAGATCGACGAGGTCATTCCATTTTGCTTAATTCTGGTCTTTACTTGTAGGTTATGAATTAACAAGGCGTTTACCTTCTTATCAAAGGTGTCACTAAAATCTGTGCAAATTAAATTTACTTCATCATCCACCTGCAATTAAATGATTTGTCTTTTTGTAAATTAGTAATTGTCGTTGATCTGGCTCAAAGATCGAAAATGGTCACTGAGCGAGAAAATTGATGACAACGCATTCTGTTATATAAAATACCACAAAGCAATGCACTTGGAGTTTAACATATACAATATAAAAGTTTTTATAGTGTCACAGAAGAATCTCAGCAATTTTTTCACATACTTTTAGAGCTTTGTGATAGTTCTAAAATTGGTGATATCACCCTTTACCCTATCCTTGAAAATAAAAGAGATTGCTATGCTAGAAATTAGGAAAATATGCAGATTCAACATATAAATTAAGAAGCAATGGGCCTTTTCCACTAAATTAAATTTTACTATTTTATTAATATGAAACATTATACTGTTACATAAGTAAAGGTAGAATCAACCCAATTTATTAAAGAATTGTAATTAAGCGAAGTTATCCAAGTACAAAGTGACCGGTCTTCATGAATCATTTCAAACTGCGCGGTTCGCTGACATCACACTCCAGAAGCCAATAAAATGTAGACAAGTTGAAGAACGACTCCATGTTGCCACATAATTTTACTTTTTTCTTGGCAACAATTAAATTTACATTCTGGTAATTTTGAAATGAAAATATGTATTTTAAGATGAAATATTCTCCATAAATTATTACTAAGGCCAATCAACATGATTATTTTTTACAATTTATCCCTTGATCAAAATAATTTTTAGGTATTTTTCGCTAAAGGTGACAACACTGCACAATCAACAAAATGATGACATGATAACTTAGATTATAAAACCTAACCTTCTTGTTTTAACATTGCGCACTTCAGCACTTAAGAAAGTTCATATTTGTGACGTAGAAATCGTTAACCATTTCACTGTCAACTCTTGAAAGGTTGTCTGAATCAGCCTTAAGATATCCCTCTTCAATTTTATTCATTTTAAATCAAATTAATCAAAACACAAAACGAAAGTTAGGTTAAGCACACTTCACTTGACAGAACACAAAATACAGGGCAGCCAACAGACAACAACGAACTGGAGTATGACGTCAATGGCGCGTTATTTGAAATATATGGCAATTTTAACAATATTTTCAAAATATATCTGACGAAGAAAAAAATTTAAAAAAATACTTTTTAGGCATAACTAAGTATATATTTTATAATAAGCGAAAAAAAAAAAGATGTGGAAAAGACCCATTATAAACATTAAAAATTAACATCTCTTATACGATGCAACACTGCAAATTATTAACCTCTATCTAAAAATATGAAAATAATCCGAGGCCTGAACATTCCAACATATCAATCATGGTAAAAATAAAATTGTTGGTCACAATACTTGGCAATCGAGATAGTAAATACATTACTTACCCGTATTATAATAACTCGGAGTGGCAGGAGGCTGGGCCGGCCCCGATCTGCTAGATGCCTGGGTGAGGTCTTTCAGCAGCTCCTCCTTCTCCGTTCTTCGGGCAAAACAGTAGTCTGTTACTTTGTTTTGGAAGGTGACCAGCATCTGGAATCAGGTGATTATTAGACAAACTAAAAATTAGATTTTATTCGTCAGGAATAAAATTCTACTTACTTGAGTTAGATCGTTATAGAATTTTGTGCCCTCTTTCAAGTTATTCTGGAGGTCCCTGAATGCATCGTGCGCAGAAGCGAGCTGGCTTAACATTTTCTCTCTTCCGCCTGCCGTGGATCCGCTTTCGGACATAAACTGAGAATGGGCCGCCTGACAAACAATATAACCAAATATTTTAGTCTCTTTTAGACATTTATAGAGCAAAAAACAGCATGGTATAAATACATGAAAAAAAAGTGAAAATAGGTAGAAAATCTGAAAATCTTACCTTGATTCTGTCCATCACTGAGGTCTGCTTTTCGAGGCTCTCGGAGACTTGCTTTTGAAGAGCACCGTAAGTCTGCCCGAGAACCTCGAATGAAATGGCGGGTTCATTGATCGCACCATCCTTAGCCAGGGCTGAAAGGAATTTATCTTTCATATCCGTAGTTGAACTCTTCAACTCAGATTCGACAGCTTCTCTCTCGGCCTTTATCGTCTCCACCTAAAAAAAGTTCAATTACTCGAGCGTTACAAGAAAATTCACACAGTCCAAACTCACTTCCTCCATAAGTTGTCTTAAAGTTGTGACAGCCGAGGTATCTTCTACGTTTCCAGACGTACCGCTTGGCAGAGCCGCCTCTATTGAACCAGGGCCAGCGCTCAGAAGCTCCATGAAGTACTTGTGAGTCTCGAACTTATCGCGGACCACTTTATCGGCATCGATGGCATTGTTGATGATTTGCCTGTATTTGGCTGCGTTGGACCTGAACATGTCGGTCAGCTTGTCGGAAGGGGTACGAGTCCACTTCTCTTTGAATTGCTGTCTTAAGGCATCGTCGGCTGCTTTCTCTTCATTCAGCATCCTGTCAGTCTAGAATAAAATTAATATTAATTAGTAAAAGTTGAATTCTACGAAAGCGTAGAAAGGACATAGTGTGAAATAATTTTATAATTGTCAGTTTAAACTGACAATTATGTATAATTGACAGTTTAAACTGGCAATTATACATAATTGCCAGTTTAAACTGTCAATTATACATAATTGCCAGATCAAACTGACAATTATCTATAATTGACAGTTTAAACTGGCAATTATAAAAGGACATCGTGTGAAATAATTTTATAATTGCCAGTTTAAACTGTCAATTATAGATAATTATCAGTTTGATCTGGCAATTATGTATAATTGACAGTTTAAACTGGCAATTATGTATAATTGACAGTTTAATCTGTCAATTATAGATAATTGTCAGTTTAAGGTGGCAATTATGTATAATTGTCAGTTTAAGGTGGCAATTATGTATAATTGCCAGTTTAAACTGACAATTATACATAATTGCCACCTTAAATTGACAATTATCTATAATTGACAGTTTAAATTGGCAATTATAAAATTATTTCACACGATGTCCCTTCTACGCTTTCGTAGAATTCAGTATCTCTATTCGGTTAATTTTTGAACAGCATTTAGAATATCTTTAGTTACAAAATTGATTTGAATTTCCACCTACCTCATCCAAAATATCTTGGTTTCTCTTGAGCGCCTCCGGCAACTCAGTTATCATCTTCTCCAACTCTGATATGCCGCCTAGAGAACTAACCATGCTAGCTTTTTCCAGAATGGATGGAGGCACGTCACTCCCACCTCCGATTACTTCAATAGCAGCTGGTAAGTTCAGACTCGATAACAACCCATTCAGCTGTTGCGTGGCTTCTCTTAATCTGGTAATTTCCGTGTTGACGATTTCAGTTTTTCGCAGATCATACGACGCTAAAGCTTGGTGAACTGGGACGGGCACCAATTCATTGAATAAATCTGGAAAAGTTGTTCGTTTTTGTGCCTGTTTTAGTTTAATTCATTGTAAATGATACTGAAAATTGTTTGCTATTTAAAAATTACTTCACACAAATTACAACTCAAATTACTTACAAAAATCACTACTTTGATGATATATATGATAACAATATATATTTAATAATAATTATAGTATATTTAAAACATATATCAATTTTACCTCTAAAGTTCTGACTCATTGGGTATGCCAACTGAAGTACTTTAGCTGGTTGCGCTTTTCCTATAGGGTCGACTGCTTTAATATCCGGAATCCTCTCATGGTAGATAAAATCGTTATCCTTCTTAGCTTCAGTTAGGTTCCTTTCAGCCTTAGAAGCCAAATCCTCAAACATAGCCCTTCCAGATCTCGACTGAGCTGCTTTAAACAGTTCAGTAGCACGCTAAAATGTCAGATATATGCAGTTAAATATAAATGTTTTATTAATCAACATATATTTGACACACTGCATAATAGATATAAAAATATACTTGTAAATACAGTGTGGTCAACCGAAAATAATCCATCGGACAGTTTGTCCTCAAAATTCCATTTTGTCCACTTAAAAAATCACAAACTGCACTGGCCTTTATTCAGTGGGCCACACTGTATATTTTCATGTACCTGTAATCGAGAAATTTCCTCTCCAATATTTTTATTGGCTTTGCAAACTAAGCTTTGATATAGTTCGGCAACTGCACCTAATGCTGCTTGCTTGCCTGAAATCTATAATTATTAAGTAGTTAAGATTGAGGGTATTTTGAAACTAATAGAAACTCACTATTGGTATCCAATCCTTGTCCCAAATTGGCTTTAAATTTTCTCTTTGAAATATTTTGAGACACTCAGCGTACAGATCTTCACATTGTGATGCTAATTTAGCAACTATTGAGTCTTTCATATTATCTGAAATATAAAATTGAAAAGTATTACATTCAACAGCGTTAAAAAATTTTCACATTATTTCTGTACAAGATTTTATCTTACCATGAATGGCTTTATGAACGAAAATTTGTTGGGCTTGTGCTAACATCAGTTGTGACAAAGCACCTAGTGTGTCAGGATTTAAGTCTGGAGTTGGATCCTGCTGGATTGTGAGCATTACAGTGGATTTCATGTGACTGTAAATTCCCGAGGCTTGCTGAACCGAAAAAAGCGAAAGAGAGTGTAATTATTTTTCAAAAACATGTTGACAAATAAAAATATATGAAGGCAGTAGAAAACATTAAATAATTCATTATAAAGTGCTGACAAATTATTTAAAATTGTCATTTTAGGAAAAATTCAAATGTTAAGATTGAGTTTTGACCTATCTGATTTAATATTAAGATCAAACTTCTATCGCTCAAGGGCACGTGATATTTTTAGAAAATTGTAAATTGGCCTGGTACTCATTTTCTTATGATTTAAAACCTTTTAACGTTCTGTATAAATGTGAACAAAATAAATATTACCAATGCAATGTTTCTTTTTAACACAATGTTGATGATATCTCTCTGTTATTAAGAACCCTTATTATACTTAACTGATATTTTCTTAATCAATAAATAATAATTTTGCTTGGGTAAGCATTGTTTTGATTGCTTTATCCATTATTTATATTAATGTGAACTACTAATTTTTATTTTTATTAAGGATTCATTCAAATTTTCAAAATTTGATCCTACCTATATAATACATTCTGCTGATAATGTTTTATTAATACACACTAAGTATAGCAATCTTGCAATATTTTTTATAAACTGTGCTTAGGTCACACAAGGTATAGAAAATGACTAATCAAGGATACCTAATTATTCTAATTTTTGTATTAGTCAATTTGCACTAAGGATTTTTTAACCACATTGAGAAAATTTATCTTGTAGATGTCTTATTCCATTTTATTTAATAATTTATTTGTAAATTACCCAGTTTAAGTATATCATGGCATCATGATTAAAATTGTAAATAGTATAAAAAGTATAATCATTTTGCTTACTTTATTTACAACCACCAGTATGATCATAATAAAATAATATATTCTTTAAAAATTATCAAAAATGTAGTTAATCTAAGAATTTATTTACCTGACAGAGATAAATTTAGGAATTCTTTGCATTATTATATGGAACAAAAACCAAATACTTATGTAGGTTTGTGTAAATCATTAATAGATATAAATGCATCAAGAGATACATCCTGCCAATGATTCATAGATAGGGACACTTTTCTTCATTTACCTGTAACAGTTTGGCTGCAAGTTTAAGTCCATCATCACTTTCTATGCTTTGTGCTCCAGCTACACCACTTTGTAAAGCTGCTATGTTGAACAAAACACAAACTTTTTCATAGCTTAGTGATGGTATGGCTAAAAATAGAAAATAAATTGATTTGATTTCTTTTTTCCAGTTATATATTTAGGCGTACTTAGGCTCATCCTGCTTCCAAAAATATTACCCCTATCAAAGGCATCTTTCCATTTGAAAGGAACTTGAAGTTCTTGAGATGGAATTTTGCTTTCTAAAGCGACTATTTGATCATAATAACTAAAACAAGTGGGTTAAGAAATATTCTTTCTGTATTAAAAGAATTAAAGTATGAATCATACCCATAAATAATTTCCAGTGAACTCTCATACTTCTCAAAGGCCTTCCATATAGCGCTGTTTCTAAGCTTCGCGAACTCATTTATTGCATCTGAACAGTCTTCCGGTTTGTCAGCTGTACTATATCTTGACTGAATTAAGTTTTTTAATGGTTTAACGATATCTACTTCACTTGGTTTCTTTAACGGTACCGATATTAGTTCTGCCATTTTAACCATTTAACATAACTTCAACTTCATGCAACAAATGAATCGCCAAGAACTGTCACTAATCAGTGTTACCATCAGAGTAATAAATAATTACTCTGATGTGTTACCACCATAAACACACAATATACGATATATGGATATATCACGGATTTCTTAAAATAAACTGGATCGCTAATACATACTGGTGGGGGTAGCTAAAAATAACAACGGATAGGCGGCCGCCATACTGTGCTAACTTCTAGGTATTTTTGAACTAAATGACGGTAACACTGTTGAGTTACCATCACTGCTTTTATATTTTCTTTTTGTTTTGTGGTTTATAAATGAAGTTCTGTGTGCAAGGTGCAAGTTATTTATTTCTTAATCTGAAGAAAAAACATGCAATTTCATCATTTTATCCATTTGGTCGAAGTATTCAATGTTGAAGGTTGCGATAAAAGTCTAAAAACGTAGATATCTGATCTGAAGAGTCAATCGAAAAGATACAAGGTGAAAAAGGCTGCAGTTTTGGAAAGAGTGCAAATTGAAGAATTTTTTACTAAATCTTGTGATAAAGAATATTTTATGATTAAGGTAATAACTCTTAACTTTTTAGACAATATGTATTAATAATACTTTGAATCATTTTAGGTTGCGCTAGTAATAGGAGTCTCTGGTGCTTGTCGATGCTACGAATTGACGAATTTGAAAATCACTAATGTATAGGACACTGGCGCGTTATCTAGTTGTTTCGATACTAGATACCAAGACCGGCTTTTCACGAAAGTTTAAAATTATAAATGAAGGATTTTCTATCAACGACGTACAGATGTGTAGAAAATGTATTTTCCTAAGACCAAAGAACTTATCACAAAACAGATTCTTTTTACATTATAAGAATCAAAAATGTACTTCTCAGCCTGTTGGAATCAACACATTGGCAAAAGTTCCATCAAAAGTTGCATCGTTTCTGAACTTGGCAAATGCGGAAGTTTATATTGGCCACTATATGAGGGTGCACTTCAATAACTTTATTGGGAAATAAAGGTGCCGACTTTACACCCATCAAGCGGCATGGTGGGTGGAAGAGCCCTGCTGTGGCAGAGAGCTATATTGAAGACTCCGTATCTAACAAACTTGGTATTGCAAGGAAAATCCAAGGTTCTTCTCGTTCAAGTCATTCCTCAGGAGAAGGAGACATCCAAAATTTGTTGCAAGAAGCAACTACAAGCTTCCTATTAACGGAAACGAAGTGAAATATGAAAAAGCGAAGAACGAAATGTCTATTAATATAAATGTTAATGTTAATTTTAATAAGTAAATTAAATTTGGTTGATTTAAGTTTATATTTTTTTATTATTTCAGTAGTGGATAATGGGTTACTTTATATGCTTTATAAGTGTGGATAAAACTCCTATTCTAATGTGATTGTGTGTTAAATTATATTTTAAATGTGTTTATTAAATTCCTACCATAATCATAATGATTTTGAGTTTTGAAGTTGTTAATGTTATTTTCTAGAACCAGTTATTACCATATTGTGTATTATAAACTTCATGTAATTTTATAACAAAATAACTGATTAACCTATCCCAATTCATTCACAATATTTAATATATCTTAACAGTGTAAAGTATAAATTTGACTAATAACTACTTGACATTACTAATTGTATGATGTCATTCAGTTAAAAAATATTTTTTAGTGCCGTTTTTACTGATAAGACGTGCAGCTACTTTCACCGTGGCTTTTTATATATACGGCTCCTGCCACAATTAAAATAACTACAAACATATGTCTAATTCTTCGATAAATACCTACCTTATATCGATACCTTTTTGCCAAACTATCGTAAGTGACATTTTCCATGAAAATGACTATGGATCTATCGTAAGTATAATATGCAAATACAAATACACATCTTGGCAGAGGGCAGAGGTAGATAGATCCATAAATATGTAAGCGTATTTAAATGTTTCACGGTTAAATAACTGCATACATTTTATCGTAAGTAACAGAACTGTAATAGGCAGAGTGGCAGAATTGTCGTAAGTAGCCTAAGGTAAAATTTAGTGAGTGACTTACGATATTTTGGCAAAAAGGTATCGATATTAGAATTCCTCAAAACAATATACAAAACTGATCCTAACTAATTTTTATACTGCAATCAGACAAGGTTCAAATACTTGGTTGACAAACCATGTTACTTTAAAGTTTTTTGGGTTAGTTACTAAATTATGTTTAGACAAGTAACTATTATGAACCAGTTATAATTCCGGCTAATGTAAAATTTATTTAAAAAATGAAGTTGTAACAGGAGAAATAAAGAGTGTCGTCAATGAATTTAATATACATTGGTACCTATCAGACATACCATTGGAAGATTTGTACATGTAGGGAGTGTCTTTACAAGCACATAAATTTCGACTTTTTTGAAAATCATTTCAAGTCAAATTAAAAAGAGATGATTCCAATTATTTGAAATGCACTATAAATAGAAAAAAATTATGTGTACCTTTGCTGCACAAATATAACTCTTGAGTCCAGTCCTGTCAATTACTCGTCATATCTAATGCACAAATAATACAATTTAATCTTTGATATAACCCTATATTAAGTTAACTTTTTAGACCCGCTGCTAAAGTATTATTAAAGCACAACAGTGTACATATTTTATACCCATATTCATCCATATAAGTAATATTTAGTTAGTCATATGCCCATATCTCACCAAACTATTTTCAAAATTTCCCTCTGTAAATACCTCAACATCATTAGCTGAAAACTAGCCAATGGAATGTTAGCACAGTGTGGCGACCACCTTACAACTGACAAAATGATAGTTAGGAATCAGCGATCCAGTTTATTTTAAGAAATCCGTGGGATATATATATGATGGTCATAAAATAAGTCACTTTTTTGTGTTGTACCTGTTTCTTATTTAAAAAAATTTACCCGCTTTTATGCTTTTTGATAAAAATGTAAATTTTGTGTGTAGGTATTAGGTATGTTACTAAACGCAATAAATATTAAATTATTAACCTCGTATCCGTATCGAGAGTAATAAAAATTAATAATTAATTCACAGTGTGACCAACACAGATAAAAATAACTCCATTTTTTAAATTTAAATCTCAGACTAATTTGCCTGAGGTTGAAATTGAAAATTCTTATAATCGTTCCCGTTCCATATACATAATTTAAATTAATATAAATTCCTTGTCCACAGTCCACACCACACACCACACATCACAGTGCTACGAGCCGTTTTCCTTCGGCGGACGGAATTTTATTAGAAATATAGCTAAATAAATAAAATAATAAATTAAATCGCTCTGGTGCACTTTTTTGGTCAATCTCCGTTAGTATTAAAGATATACCCATCAATATCTATATTATTGTATTCGTGAGACAACGCTATCCAAATATGCAAAAATATACAGGGTGTTCTATTTAAATTAACAAAGTTAACATCCGCGGCCATTTTCTTTGGACTTCATTTGTTTTTCTACTATCATTTTCGAAAACTTTATAAAAAATCGTGCAACTTTTATATTTCACATTTTTATATACTTAATTTTGTAAACAAGAAAGTTAAGAGGGGGGGGGTCAACATATAGTGAATCACCCTGTACCTATAATATCTAAATAAATTGTTTTCGTTTGTTAAAGCGTTATAATAAGATAACATAAAGATGGTATAAAATTTATATTTTTGCATAAAAAATCTTGCGTTTACTTCCTTCAGCAAGTAAATGTATTATGGAATTTTTCATTACTTTATATTATTATATTTTATCTAGAATGCCTACTTACTTCTTTAGGTATTTCGTTTAAAATGCGTGTCCGGCGTGTAACATGGTAAAAAATAATGTCAACCAAAATTAACAAACGGGAGAAATATTAAATAAGTACCAAGTAATGCAAAACATATGTTTATTAAAAATTACACACCACTACAATTAAGTAAGTTGGATGTTAGTTTCTTCATTCCTATATCTCTCATAAACGAATTGTTTGGCCGTGGCAAAACAAGAAACACATCTAACCAAGACCGAACTAAATTTCAGGCAAAGCAAAATCAACAAAGCCATTAAAACAACATTATTCACTGTCATTTTGAAGGACATTTGCTTCGTGTTTTCTTCAATTGAATTCAAATACAAAGACATATTTTCTGAATTGTGAATTTGCTCATCAGCCTTAGCAGTGTTGTTACAAGCTATGCCGAACACATTCGTAACGTTGTAGGAGGTGCCGCGAGTCAGCTTTGTGAACCCATGTATTTTGACGAGTTCTGCCAAAGAGCTACAAGTCCAATCGTTACCATCCAAAGTAATTTCTCTTAAAGGTAGCATTTGTGGTATCCTCATTTCTCTAAAAAACGATGCCGATAGCATCTTTCTAATATCCACATCCTTCAAATGGTTATAAGCGATATTCAGCTTTACAAGGTATTTGATGTTGTGTAAAAGATTTTCGTCTAAATGCGATAATCTGTTGTGGCTTATATCCAATATTCCCAGATTATTGATTCCTGTAAAGGCTCCAAGCTCCACATTCACGATTAAATTATAACTTAAGTCCAATTCACTTAGGCTAAGTAAGTCTCTGAAACAGCCCATGTGAAGGACGGATATGGAATTGTTCTGAAGGAGTAAATCTTTTAAACTGCTCATGTTTTCAAATGTGTCATACTTGATTTCTTGTAAATTGTTGTAACTGAGGTCTAGTATTTCCAAATCTTTAATTTTACACAAATTCTTTACCTCGGTCAAGGAATTTCTACTCAGATTTAACAGGGTAAGAATAATAGTGTCATTTCCAAAAAAGTCTAAAGTGGTCAACCTGTTTTCAGCTATAGAAACTCCTCGTAAAATTGGTAAATTAATGAACAACTTAAAGTTAATTTTGGTTAAACCATTAGCATCAAGATAGACTGCTGCTAAATTTTTCAAGTGGTGTAATGCTTCAAAGTTGATAGAAGGACCCAGATAATTATGATCTAAGTGTAGGAATTTGAGGGAGGGCAAATTATAGAACCAACCTAGAATTGACGTCAAGTGGTTGAAGCTCAGGTCGATTGTGTCTACGTTTATCAAATTGGAGAAATCCACAGAAGTTAACTCGTTATTGCTAGCATTTATAGAGATTAAAGAATTCGGATAATGTCGAGCGTCAATTATAGTGATGTCATTATTCTCAATGTTTAAATACTTTAGACTTTTACACTGGGAGAAAATATTATCACTAAGTCCTTTTAAACAATTGTTATTCAGATAAATACTCTCCAAACTGGCCATAGTTTTAAATAGTCCAAAATGTAGTTCAACCAACTTGTTGTGTGACAAATTCAGTTCTTCAAGACTTGTTAGGGAGTCAAAAGAGTTTTCGGCAATGTCTGTAATGTTGTTAAATTCTAAATTTAATTTTTTGAGGCCTGATAAACCAAAGAAATTGTAAGTTGTAATGCCACTTAAGGTGTTGTTTTGTAGGCTGAGTAATTCAATATGCGATGAGTTGAAACTCATATCTTTGATTGTGTTGATAATATTGTTATCTAGGGTAAGGTATAAAATGTTTGAGTTCTCGAAAGCTCTCCTTTCAACTATTTCTACATTGCTTTCAATTTTCATATGTTTGATGTTAATGTTGTGAAACATAATTTGCCTTAATTCGGGAATACTGCTGTTTCCAATCCGTATTGTGTCGATGGAACTATCACCCATTTTAGATTGAATGTCACTGTATAAGTTGGAGCTAAGAGTTATATTCGAACAAGATATGTAACTGTAATCCTGTGTATAGAAGAAAGGAACGTCCTTGACAGTTTTTTCACTAATTTTTTGACATATTTCTTCAGATAACCTAATTATTACTAGAAATAGCGCTGTTTGGACCCACATTGAATAGTTCTGGAAGAAAATACAGAAGTTAGTACGAGTCCCCGTTTAGATACACAGCGTGTTTGAAATTGGATTACAATTACATAACATTATCTACATCTCAGACAAATAAATAAATAAGGGGACTGAGCTTTGCCTATCCTATACCACAGAGGAGTTATAATAATCTGTGCTGAGGTTAGGAAACTTATGTTTCTTTTTTTGCATATATAGCACTGCCGCACCATTATTTCAATAAATTAAATGTTAAAATTGTCACTAATCCACTTAAATTACGCTCACACACCGTAATAACGAAAATAGAAACACTAATGGAACGCTCGAAACACACGTAAACAAAGTAACAGGGAAACATGGAAGGTTTTTATAAGACGTTGCCACATGTTGAGCTATCAGTAAGATACATTATTATTTCGACCAAAAACATTTTTAATAGTGACTGATATAACTATAAAATAAGTTCTTAACAAATATAGTTATATAAGGTATTCATTGATACACATATCAGGCACTTGGTTATTTTGAATAATAGCTAAAACACCTCTATTTGTGACAAATTAGTATGGAGTTTCAATACTTAAAATAAACTTGGCAAAACCAATGTAAACAATCGGCACTTAGACTGTGCCTTCATGTTGGCAAGATGATAGAATGTGAAATGCTCAGTCCCCTTATTTATTTATTTGTCTGAGATCTACATCTTGGACACCGTTAGAGATAGAGACACAGTGGATTGAGACAGAGTAGAAGGATTTTTAAGGGGCATCTCTTATTTTTTTTGATAATGAGTCAAATATCTCTGAATCTAGTTTGGCGTAGTTTTAGTAGGTGAGAAGCACACCGTAGTGCCCTCTTTGGCTCTTTGCTACTATCTGTCTGACAATTATTATCAAATTGACAGACAGATAATGACCTGCTTATGTGGCGACTCCTATGGAGATGCCGATGTAATGCAACGCCAGTCGGGGCATATTTCCCGTGGAGTAGTTGTTTTCGGCATCTCCTTCAAATCGTATATAGTTTGTCTCATCAATTCAATTTGTTTCAATTTTTCAATGTCCACGTATAATTAAAAAGATTAAAATCCAAACTAGATTAAAACATAAAATTTGCTCTAAAAATACCAGTTAGACAAAAACTGGCTCCATATCATACATAGAGTAGGATGATCCCTTGGTTTCTTTAACTTTTACTTTACTTTTTTACTGGTAACTTTTAAAATTTATCTGCAGGTCGTTTAATACGAAAATAAAAAACAATCGGTCAACTTCTGGCAAAACCGGATGCCGTAGAAATTTAAGAGACATATCATCACAAAGAGTTATTCGCAGCACATAACCTTTGCCAAATTCCATCAAGATCGTTTAGAAAATAAATAAATGGCGTCCAGAAAATAATCTTGTTGATATCAAGAAGTATATGTACAAGGTGTCCCAATGTGAGCGTAAAAAAATTTGCAGGAGGTGGACCAGACCAAAATAAGAATACAACTCTTATAAAATAATTTCTCTCATGCACGCCTAACGTGTTACAGGGTGTTATTTTGGGGAAAAAAACAATTTTCCGCAATAACTTAAAAACTGTTTCGTAGATTTAGGTAATTTTTGGGTGACGTGTACATCTATTAAAGGTCATTAAAACCACATGGTGTTTGTTTAATTCTGACACCTGTGGAGGCCTAAGCCTACTCATCCTTATGATTTTGTCTTCATAACTCTTGCATATCCTACTTTTTCGTGGATTAACTAAGTTTGCTTAATCGGATACCAATTCTGAACAAAAAAGGTTTCGTGTTACACAGCTCTAAAATCAACTATTTTCGAGTAAATTGACTGTAAAGTACCGACTACATTCTTTATGCAGAAAAATACATGCAAAGGAAGTCATAAGGAAGAGTAGGTCTGGGCCACCACAGGTGTCAGAGTTAAACAAACAACATGTAGTTTTAATGACCTTTTAATAGATGTGTACGTCACCCAAAAATTACATAACGATTTTTAAGTTATTGCGGAAAATTGTAATTTTTTTCAAAATAACACCCTGTAACTTGTTAGGCGTGCATTAGAGACATTTTTTTTTATAAGAGTTTTATTCTTATTTTGGTCTGGTCCACCCCCTGGTAAATTTTTGTACACTCCACATTGGGACACCCTGTATAGGGACATGGCGCTGAGTTCTTCCCTGTTTGTTGAATATTCGTTCAAGTTATAGGTACTTAGTGCGTGTAACTTGCCATACGATAAGCCTTATCATTCAATTTAATAGTATTTGTAAATATTAAAATAAAATGACCCCTAAAGGCTTGTCTTGAATTATTTTAAAATAAGTAACCAATTTAAATTACACCACTTAGTTAATAATAATTGTTAATATATTAATATTTGGTTAGCAGAGAGAAGACGTTCACTTACTTCCATTCTTATCAAAAACTATTCCTATATTTTTGTAGAGTGAAAATTTTGTGTCAGGCGTTTTAGTAACGATGTAAAACTCAGAATTTGCGTTTGCTATTGATGTTTCGGTAGTTTGACTGCAGTTAAAAACAAAAAACTGACTAGTTTTTGAAAAGAGTACCTAAAATTATATCAAGGAATAAATTAAAGTGATTTTATTTTGTTTACGCATACGCTATAGTAAGTTTGAAAAGTTGATAAGTCGAGAACTGATAACAAGTACCCTACATCAATTAAAATAAACATGCTATATATAATATTATTAATAATAATAATAATATATAGCTAAAAACATAATGCTGTTTTACATATAAATTGTAAACATTATAAGTTTAGATTTATATCCACTTCAAATTTTTTATTTTTGGCATAAATAATATAATATGGGAATAACAAATTGCAGGAACTCATATCCTACATTTGATTTAAAATTTTGAGTGACTGATTTCTAATCACCTTCGTAAGGATCTTGCCGAATGAAAGCAGAAATTTTACTTTGAAGTGGATTTAAAACTGAAAAGTAGGTATCTTTAGATTTAGATAACTTAATGGATTAATAATACCTACCTAGTTGAACACAGAACAAATTAAATGTGGAAATTCAGACTTGTTTATGTACTTTGTGCATCAACGAGATATTAGGAATAACTGAGAAGAGATTAATAATATCATGTATTTATCAAACTTCCCGTTTGCTGTTTCTGTTTCAATTTTCCAAGAATGTTGTATCTGTCTGATGGGGTAAGACTACAAACAACGCACGCTTTTTTTACTATAATTATAAAAAAAATACAAATATTTAATTAAGTATCTACACCATTTTTGTTATTTTGTATTGTCTTAGATGAATTTATTTATTTTCACAATCGTCGTCACACATCACATATATACATCAGATATCACATCACTCGTCACTCATCAAAAATACCATCAACTATTTTGCCCCAATATACAGAGTATATTCATTCATTCATGTCTTCTGAAAAAAATAGGATAATAGTAGGTAGGTATATTACTCAACGAGCAGTTTTTTTTTTAAATAATACAGGTGTCAGTATTTACACTTCTAACAAAGAGATTTTTCTCGTTTCGCCAGAAATATTTTGCTTAAAACGTTTTACGTAAAGAGGTAGGTACTACCTATATACACTTGTAGAACAAAACACCTTTATACAGGGTTATTCACGCAAAGCGGGTAATAGACGTTTTTAGGGTTCTGTTAACGATAAAAATCTGATTTTTTTATGGGGGAGGTTTTCCATTATTTCCGATTCAATGAAAATATTTTCAGGTTTGCATCACTTCCGGTTATACCGGAAGTAGACCACAACTTCGTTATTTCAAATGGAACACCCTGTATATTATTGCAATTTTGAACTCTACGTGATATTCTAAACACATTTCATGTAGGATGTCCTATACCTATCTTCAACTGTTTTTGAAATACACGTGAATATTGACATTTTGCAACTTTGACACCCTGTAAAATCTAAACGGTTAGAGATCAAGCAAAACGGTTTGCACATTGCTATCTTAACTTTTCAAAAGCTATCGTTTGATACTAATTTCAGATTTAACCAAGAGATTAAATTTAATCGAAAATTTTTATTTCTGGATAAATCTGAAATTAGCATCAAACGATTGCTTTTGAAAAGTTAAGATAGGAATGTGCAAACCGTTTTGCTTGATCTCTAACCGTTTAGATTTTACAGGGTGTCAAAGTTGCAAAATGTCAATATTCACCTGTCAATATTTCAAAAACAGATCAAGATAGGTAGGTATAGGACATCCTACATGAAATGTGTTTAGAATATCACGTAAAGTTCAAAATTGCAATAATATACAGGGTGTTCTATTTGAAATAACGAAGTTGTGGTCTACTTCCGGTATAACCGGAAGTGGTGCAAACCTGAAAATATTTTCATTGAATCGGAAATAATGGAAAACCTCCCCTATAAAAAAATCAGATTTTTATCGTTAACAGAACCCTAAAAACGTCTAATACCCGCTTTGCGTGAATAACCCTGTATAAAACATTTTGTTGGAAGAAAAGACCTTTTAATCAAATTAAAACATACTAACGAAACGAAAATAGCCTGAATCAAAAACATTTTGTTTAAAACGGCTTTACAACGACTTAACATGGTTTTTCGTTTAGAAGTACCAATATGTGTTCATTGATATAAAAGAAGTAGAGATAACTGCTTCTAACTAAATTATTCAAAAATATTTTGAATAAATCCACAAAAGTTACAGACTAAAGTTTAATTTTGTTAAATAGAACACCCTATATGCTACATATGTGAGGTAAAATTTTACTAAGTGGCTTTATAAATAAAAATATCTATTATGCTAAACTTACATTAGATAAGAAAACTACAGATAAATAATAAATTGAACGGGAAGAGCGCCCAGCCCAGGGGTACATGCCAATATACTCTCTGCATATTGGCATGCCTACACTAAAGTAGGTAGGTACTAAGGGTAGATACACTCGCGACGTACTCCCTTGACTAATAAATGAATAAGTCTATCCTTCAATATAATTATGAACTAGATTAATAATTATTATTATGTACAATTGAAGATAAGGTAAAACAACTATGTACACTGTGCTAACTATAATTAATACTTTCTTCAATTAAATAACTTATTTGATAGTCTGGGACAATTGCAATTGGTCTGGGACATTGTGGGGTCCTACATTGTCATTATAGATCCTGGCATATTCATGTTTCCCCGCTGAAATTACCCGAATCTAAATAGGGGGAGAGGTGAAGGTAGGTAAAATTGGCTACTCCGTGAGTAGACTCACCAGGTAATTACTGCTATCCAAATTCACAAACAATTAACACAGGGCAGGGCAGGGCACAGTTTCCACTTTATTTCAACTCAACTAACTAATTTTCGTAGGGTTGTAGGATATGACAGTGGTGCCTACAATGTTTATAAAAGACGGCGAGCAATTCTGGACCATTAAAGCAAGCAACAAAGTCTCAAGTTACATTTATAGCTAGACTCTAGACTATAGCTATATAAGACTCCTGCCTTATGGTTTATACCTACTTTTCTCTTTAAGGAATTTATTTTGTATGATAAACTTACTTACATCTCAATTTTTGGTTAAAGCGTTATATCCCGAATACATTGATATAGGATTTGATGGGTCTTTCTATAAAGGGAGTTATGACATTACCACTAAAAGAGTTTGTCATACGCGTAGTGTGTTGGACAAACACTTTACAACTCCTGTAGCCGAGCAACCAATTTAAGTTGTCTTTCCAACACACTACGGTCACTATCATTAAATTTTGAGTGTACAACTGGCCACGTATCATGTTATTTACTAATGATAAATGACATATTTATGGTTATGAATGAGCCATTCAAATTTTCCAGTCCTTTATAAATATTTGTACTGATAAATAAAACCATTGCTGGATAAAGATAAACTATGTATTCACGTGAATACAAATATTTTTTTATTATTAATATAATAATAAAAATGAATTTATTCAACTAAAATAAAAAATAAATAAGTTAATAATATATATCAAAAATAGACCTAATACTTCTTCTTTTTTTTGTTTTTGCTTTCCTTTGAAACATTTCGTACATTATGTTATCCTCATCGTTTCTGAAACTATGATTTTCCCTTCTCGAAAACGTGGCCAATGCTTCCACTAGTGCACTTCGATTTGCTGCACCCTTAAAACTGCCTCTTCGTTCCCCAAACACGTCTACATATAAATTGTTTAAAGAAAAACGTTGTTTAACGTTTGGCAAGTTTAGACTACCCCCTTTCCTATGGTTTAGTGGTACATCCAGTGAATGTCTCCTACAGTCTTTTAAATTTAAGCGAGCTTCAGATTTATTCAAAGATTTCTCCTCCAGGTTTTTGAAATATTTTATGGCCCTTCTGAAATGAGACTTGACTGTTTTTATTTCAGGTTGGGGCGTCTCTTGCAAGTCCGCCTTGCTTCCGTTTTTTGAAACAGTGGTGGTACCGCTGTCAGTGGTGGTGCTGTTGCTTGGAGCTTTCAATTTTTCCTCTTCAACTTTCTTGTTTGATAAATTGCAAGCTGCCAAAGAAAAAAATGTTCCATGTCTCTTTTAATTTGTCATCTACTTAATAAAGTTGACCATAAAATATAAGAATAAAATAATTAAAATATAAACTATTTTGATGACAAAACTGACTTTGGCCTTGCAGACAAAGTGATGATACAGAAATACAAGTGAGCAATAAATTTAGATTAAATTCTCAGGTTGAATTCAAATATCCAACTTCAACTTTTATTAAAACATGAAATAGATATAGTAAAGTCTGAAAAAATACTCACCACTGTGATATTTCTTTATCCTCTCCGATATAGAAGAGAACATAGCAATATCAGCGTTTTGGTCTTCATTTTTCTCTACTGGAATTCCAATTACAACTTTCCTACACTTCTCTTTGATACCATCATGTTTCAAAAATCCGTAACACTGCTTCTTTGGTTTTTCTTTCTCATAGTTCTGCTTTAAGAGTACTCTTTTCCTCTCCTCAATGGACATCATAGTGCACTTATCCAAAGCATTGTCCATAGATTTATATTTCTTGGGAATACTGTGTTGGATGAAATTTGTAATAGACGAAATATCATCGGCAGACTTACTTATTTCAGAATTTGTTTCTAACTCTGAATTTTCCCCCATTGTATTAATATTGATATTTGATTTAGTTTCGTTTGGTTTTTTCCAAATCAGCCTACACCGTTCAGCCTCTGTCAATTTCTTTGGCTTCCCCTTCAAGGGCGTTGCAGAATTTATACTGAGGGAACTAGAACTTGAAGACATCTTCTCCCAAAAGTTTTTTCTTTCCTTCACCGAGTATGGAAAAGGATCCGATTCTATGGAAGAAATATTAGGCAGGCTCATGGTACTGCATAGAGTATAAGGCTCGCGATTGCTGGAAGATTCTGACTTCTTCAGGCTGCCCAAGTAATTTAGAACACTGAGCCCTTCGAATTGTCTGAAACGCCCGCTAGAGGGAGAGCCTTCACCATTTTCAGATTCTGAAAATGAAGAGTTCGTGGATGTGGTGGTTTTTTCTTGGACTTTTCTGGCGAATATCTGAAAAAATACAAGATGAAACAAAATCAGTGATTACAAATTAGAATTACATACTTTTCTTCTTTCAGCCACGGACATTTTCATGTAGTCATTATCTACTTCAGGGACAATATGATCAAGGCATATTGGGGAAGTATTTGTTGAATTATTTAGGGAAAGCTTTTCGTTCTGGAGGTGTTCTTGATTTTGAACGAATCTTCTTGGAACAACTTTTTGTTTTCCTACGTCCACTTTCGAATATCTTTGATTTACACCATTCACAAGAGTTTGTTTTCTTTCATTGTGGTTTACACGAGGAATGCTGTTATTATTGTGATCTTTTTTAAAGTTTTGTGTAATTTCGGTGAAGGAATAATCTGTGTCTTCTAGATAATTTTTGATTGTTTGATCACATTCAATATCACTTTTAAAACATCCAGTCAGAGTGCTTTTTGGAATGTCTCGTTTACTGGAAGTGTTGATAACATTCTTGAAATATTTGGTATGAAGCCCATTACCGAAATTTATATTTGCTATATTTTCATTCTCGCAAAACTTCTCAGGTATTTTTACTTTGTTCACCTCCACTTTACTTGGACAAGGCTGAGGTATGATGTCACAAGTAACATTATACGCTTGTTTATTTTTGTCTAGCGCGTCTACTGCCTTTTTATCCTCATTCGCTGAGTCAGCTACTGATTTTATTTGCAAACCAACCGATACATGGTTGTTTACAACCTTGCGTGTGCTTTTATTATCAGTATAATTGTTTACCTTGTGAATTATACCCTGTGTTTGATTGTTTTCGTTTAATATATGGTCTACTATTAAATTATTTTCATTAGTTACGTGTAGCTTGGAAATACTATGTTCAGTAGTAGACTCCGAATTTTGCTTTTCCAAAACACCGTCATCTTTTTGTATGGGCATTTCGTCTTCCAAATAGTTCAATTCAGATTTATCAGTACTACCAAAAATTGTGTCATGCAGTAGATCTTCCTTTTTTTTATAAATTTCATCACCATTTCGTGATAAACAAAAAATCTCATTTGGAAGCTCTGTTCTTTCATCTAAACTATCTTTTACATCCTCCCTATCTTGTTTTATATTAGTTTTAATTTCTTCCTTATTGATTCTACACTCTATGTGCCGATCTAAGTCCCAGTTTTCTTCGTTGCTTTTATATCTCCTCAACATATCAGCTATTGGCATCTGTTCGTCTATGAAATCGATTGTTTTAGAAAGAACCTTCCTCTTCCGCAAAGCTGGAATGTCATCAACTTTTTCTTCACCATCTAAAGTATCTTCAATGCCAGAAGTATTGTTTAGAATATGCACATTGAAAGGACATCCCCGTATCTGTTCTCCATTGGAAACCATGATAATCTCATACATTCCATAATTCTTGGGTATATAAGTAACTTTAGCCCTCTCATCTTCCATTGTAACATCTATTACAATGTTGTCGCCCATGTGTTTCTTGTGGTACTGCATGAAAGGAAGCGAGAAGTTTTTCATGAAAGAGTTTCTTGGCTTCACTACTTTTCCGTTCAGAAGTTTCTTGGTCGTCAGTACGTCAGTTGTTATATTGATCTCTGGGATGGCAAAGAGATCAGTGTGGAATTTCGGTATTACAGCCTTGCCATACGTGGCATAAGGCCCTCTTATATGAACAATTATATTACTGTTCTGACCAGTGGTGTTTTTGTTTGCGTAAACGTAAAATACCGTTTTTCTGTGTTGCTCTCCGGAGTACAGACCCATGCCTCTGGCAATGTAATGCATGGATATACTCTTCGGGGTATCAGTTTTTTCTGATTGTCTAATGATTGCTTGTTGCAGCTCATTCAGGTAATGTAAGAAGTTTCTTTCAAGACTTATTGTAAGAGTGCTGTTGAGGTCGTTTTCTGTGAATATCTGAAACAGTATCTATAATGATTATCAAATATTTAAACGTATTTTTAAAGAAATATAATAGTTATTGTATTCTATAGTAATTACAATTTCAATGTTTTGAAGTGTATACAAATATACACTGCACGACACTGAAATTGTAATATTTTTTTAGAAACATGCCTTACCGGTATAACGCCTAAATACTTGTATGCAATCGCTTGAGCATGAAGAGGAGGCTTCTTCCAATGTCTGTGTGGATTGAGGCAGGCTCCGGGTATTGCAGAATTTATTAGAGTGCATAGGAGTGATCCATCGGACCACAATTCTGCCACACCGCCTGCCAGTGTCCTCGACTGCGAGGACCATGTTTCTGGCAGCCTACTGCCTGCCCATTTCAGGAGTTTTTCTCTACGGCTGAAAGATGGACAGAACACTGAAAAAAAAAAAATGAGAACGGTCACTAAATTATAATTCGGGTATAAGAGAGAAACATTTATTTTTAACATTGGAAAGTTAAAACTTCTAAAATTATGCATGACAAACTTCAGATATACGGTTAGTTATATGAAAGGAAAGCGAATAAAATATAGCCTAGATAATGAAGAGTTTTTAAAAATATTGGGTTGATATATGTACCAGTAGGTTATTATAGCCGGAATTGAGACTCCCCCCACCCCTTTTGACCTTGAATGACCTTGAATGACCTTTGGATGACCTTTGGATGACCTTGAAGTGACCTTTACATTACCTTGAAGTGACCTTTGGATGACCTTTGAATGACCTTGACGTGACCTTTATATGACCTTAAAGTGACCTTTGGATGACCTTTATGTGACCTTTGGATGACCTTTACGTGACCTTTACATGACCTTAAAGTGACCTTTGGATGACCTTTGTATAACCTTGAATTGACCTTCGTTTGACCTCTGTAATTGTCAACACAAGACATGACGTAATCGAGTGTTTAGGGAAGGGGTATTCTATAATATGTATATATAGAGAGGAGATTATAGCAAGGAATCACACTTCGTTCACTGCCAACCTTATAGTCAACGTCTACAATAGTGCAAATTGTGTGTTGTCCTGTATTAATATTTTCAAGTGAGAACAATTGTTGTATTTATTACTATTTAGATATTACAGCTAGTTATCTTTAAACAAGAAATGGCATTACCAAGTGTTGATTTAAACAAAATTAATAGTAACATTAACAGAGACTTTATTGATATTGCTCGACGATCAATTTCCTCGTTAGAAATTGATACCCCTTATTTGATTAAAAAAATGTCATTTGTCAATACACGTTTTGGAAAGTGCGTTTTGGCTATACTGCTCGATAGTAAGAGCAATGTAAGCTTTAAGTGTTATTTACCAAAGAGGGTTATAGAACACATAACAGAGGACGTTATGAATAAAATGAATTCTTCTTGGGAACAGTACACGATAACTTATTTAGGTCAAAGCGAGCCTACATATAAAGATATTAGATCTAAAGCATTGATAAAATTTGGTATTGTCAACTAATTTTATTTAAAAACATATATCTATTAGTAATAAATATAATTTGTAGATCATATCTTAGTATATTTACCTATTTACACTATTTAGCAGTATCTCATATAAGGTTGCCTTTCTTGTTTTATAAGTCTAAAAGGTAATGAATAATTTGCTATATTATACTATCAGTTTTAACAATAACGTTTATTTTGTAGAAAACTATTAAAATGTGGATGCATTATGCTAGCCAACACTGGACTGAAGCTATCGACATCCAGTCAGCTGTGAAAAGAATGAAGAGTGAGTTGGATTGCTTGGTAATGGATAGACTTCATGCTTGTAATTATGACAGGGATTACTGCTTTTCCGAAGAATTGGTTAAACAATTGCAGGAAGATATTGAAAACTATCGCCTTGGTGCTTCGTTGTGTGATAGTTATTTAAATAACACTTTAACTTTGAATAATTTTTGTGAGAAAATGGTGGAGAAAGGACTAAAATGTTTTCTCAATTCCAATTTGCTCGATTATCTACCGTATGCAATTGTTGTGAAATATAAGTTAGCATCTCAAGAATATGGTAGTGATGATCAAGATAATGATGATCAAAAGTAATATAATTAATTTTTTTATAAGTTTTTTCATTATTTTTACATTATTATATACATTGTATATTATAGTAATAAATTGTATTGTACTAAATATTTCTCTTATTTTGTTGTAAAACAAAAAAAAAAAACGATGTAGTGTAAATAAAAAATAAATAAAAAAAAATTTTAAATCTTTTATTTCTATTTATTTGTCACATAAGTACAAAAAAAAACACACTATATAAATATAATAAGTAAATACAAAAAAAAAATGTATTAAAAATAGATTATACTTATAAAATAGAGTACATTAACATATAAAAATTGGAAGATGTAAAAAAAAATGTTCATCAGTTTACTTAAATCCATTATGTACAGACCCATCCAAAGCATTATAAGCCAAATAAGAATCATGAATTATCAATGCATAAACCCGTGTATTCTCAGGAAAATGTTTCTTTCGAGTTTCAAATTCCAGTTTTATGTCTACAGTGGATGACTTCATGGCGTCTTGTTGATGTGAACAGTCGATAACAAATAATGGATTTTTTTGGAATTCACCAATATCCATCATCGGTTCATAATTATCTTTATCGTAGAAGCTGGATTGAAACTTTTCATAAGCATAGTAAGCTGAAGAATACAATTTCTTTCCAAAATCTAAATTCCAGCGTTCATATGGATATACTTCTGAGTTTAAGTATAGTCGGATGTTACTTACATCTGCATGAATGAATTGAGTAACGTCCTTGCTTATATTATCAGAACTGTCAGTACTCTGAAAGCCGATAATAATATATCGAGGTCTTTCTAAACTTGTTGTGGTTTTTATAGGCCATATATCAGTAGCTGTTTTTCTTAGAGTCGGTAATTCATATAAATCCCACATGCGATAGGCCATTTTAACCGTAGCATTTACACCACCTTTCTTAATGCGATTCAGCAACTTCAGTTTTTGTGTATCTTCAGGGATGATGTGCCTTAGCCTCCATTCGATTTTATTAATTTCGAGATCTGCATCAACTTCTCCAATGTAACAATTCTTAAAAGATCGAGCTATTATTAGTATAAGCTCTTGTTTGGTGTTGAGAATGCCCCTTGTATAATCTTCGGCGAAACCCATAAGATACTTTAGAGGCAATTTGCCACTAAAAAAGTGACTGTTGGTATCCAAAACGTCCTGGTTTTTCACTGTTAGTCCCCATCCACAAGATAGTAATGATTTTAAATGTGTTTGTCCCCATGACACCATGGTTTTCATTGTTGTTGTTATACCAGGTTTTCGAATAACAGCTACTTGTTCTCCACCCATTTCATAACGAATTTCATCGAAAAGAAATGCTAACGCATTATTGGATAGGTAACACATTTTAGTGGCATCACTTGGGGTAAATTTACCTTCGATATATATATAACTTTCAGCAATATCGAGAATAAGATCTTGGCAGTGAATAGGAATTCTTATTTCATCCGAATTTCTATAGTACGGTGATCCATATGGTTTGTAAGTGTGCTCATGTAGACTAACAAGTGAATTATCAAAGAAAGGTTCATCAAACACATCCAACTTTGCACTAGTTGACGTCATGATTACAAATATTAAGGTTTCAGCTTTAATCCAATTGACTGAAGAAAGATACGATCTCTAGCAGACAATTTAGATGTTGACCGTTTAACGTTCTTTCGTATAATAAATGGCTTGTCACACTTGTTCAAAACTTTATTACTATTTGTATGTAACAGAGATGGAAAATGTTTTCTTTGATTAAAACAAAAGCCCATTATATCCTGATAGTTTAATATAGCTTTTTTAATTCTAGCTTCACAATAATTTTCTCACCACGAAAGTCTACCAGAATACCATTATCATCTAATATACGTAATGTAATGTTTTCGATAAACTGACGTCCTTCAGGTCTTACAGACATATAAATAATATTTTGTGGTTCCTTGGAGAGTTTGAATCCAGGTTCAACATCTATATCAAATTCGTAGAGAGTATGTGCTTCTTCGCCATTCATATAAGCTCCAGAAGTGATATTGCAATCAACACGAATAATTCTAACTTTCATTATATCAACTGGTAATGTAGATTCAAGTGAATTATTTGCAGAATATACTTTGTTTTCAAATCCTAATATAGTTGCAATAGAATACTTGTGAGTAAAGTCGATCTCATATTTAGATACTATTTCACATTTCAGCGTATTATTGTTGGCTTTTAATGTGAAATATTTATTAATATTGAAGTTGTCATCCTTAACACTGCGTTTTATTATAGATTCCAAAGCACTTTGAATTGCTCCATTGATTTCATTCAACTCATATGCTCCTGGAGGAATTTGAAAGAAAGTAGTAGGTGATTTATTCTTCAATTTGAATCCAATAATATTATTTTTCTCATCAACATTTAATATTGAATTGTAAGAATAGAATCCATGTAGTCCCAATCCATATCGACAACTTGTATCGAGTTCAATTGGAGGGTAAAAGTTAGCGCTTAACACACTAGATTGTCCTGAGAACGTGAATGTACGAGACATGACTAACACATATAACTTGTTAACACATCGTTTTATTGTTGCTTACAGCAGCAGTTGAGACACATTTCCTGTCTTGAATTTGATGGTACCATATTAAACCTTGCAGAAACTTTATTTTCGGACGCTACAGTAACATCGCGTATATTGCAATAGCAACACAAATATTTTCGTGGTGGAGGTCCGTCATTCACATCAATAGATTGTGATGTATTATCGTCACTGTAATGTTCCAAACAATATTGATACTTCATTACATCAATATCGCTTTTTAAATGCTCAGGTAATTTATCCCACACCCATGCGATTTCATTTGAAGCACAGGTGATCATCACTTCTTTAGGAAAATCAGCTAATTGTTCCTTTGTCAATTTTGTAAGAGTCCTATACTTTGAGAAAGCTCGCAACGAATCCGCCGTCTTTTTAATTTTTTCACGTTCTTCTTTTGGAGTCATTGGAAAATTCATTGTTAGTTAGAAATCTTAAACACAAATGTCCACACCACACTGTATTGTAGTTCTGCTGACGGTCGTAGTTGTAATAGATTATCGGATTTGATTTAATGTAGAAATACTTTAAGAGTTCCCTGGGTGGGGGAAGATCTCCGAAACTATCGTAGTAGTTAATAATATTACCAATTTTCTTGTAGGCTACCCAATGTGTTCCTCTACCATTTATACCGTCTAAATTCAAAATTGCAGATTCAGTATGTAGGGCACCACTCTCAGGAAGATTGTCTCGCATAAATACACCTCGAAAATATGGAATTTTAAAAATATTAGCATAATAACTAATATCAATGTCGCTGAGAGCTCTTCGAGGTAGAGACTTTAGAAGTTTTTTGGATTGTTCGGCTTCAGATAAAGTCCTAATCCAGTTCGATATGGTTTTAAATACAATCCTTCGCCTTTTTTTCCAAGAGGCATAGATTCAATTTTTTTATTATGACGCACCCCTTCAGCCATGCGCTGATTTGCATTTTTTACATCACTTATTGTTTTATATAGACCTGCAGCACCGCCGGCTAAACTTCCCAGCGCCGATAATCCCGCAAATATAGGAATTAATGGTAAAATTCCACCAACTTTCGGTATAGGTATAATTCGCGGAGTACGAATATTCCTTTTACCCCCTGATGTTTTCACAAATTTTCGTGCTGCTTGTAAAGCAAAATGTGTTGCTTTTTTTGTATCATTAGAAACGAATCGTTTACCGCCAGCTTTACGTATTTCATCTCGTACTTTATGAACAATATTACCACCAAAGCTGACCTTCTTTTTCTTAATATTCTTCTTTTTATTTGCCTTTCTTCTGGGAACTGATTTAGATTTACATCCCATACCTAAACGACGTTTTGCTTTCATGATATTTGTAACTAACCAGGCGGATGCTTTTTCTCTAAAATTGGCGTCTTTAGATTTAACCCTTTCCCAGGCGCGCTGTTCTAATTCGTAGTCTGCTTTATGGCGTGTTGGTAAATCTTTATGATCTTCGTAAGCAGCGTCGTGAACTTTGCAAGCTTGGTCCAGACCATTAATGCCTGGATCACCTCTGGCAATCCTTTTTTGAAATTTTGTACCCGGTCCACAGTACTGGTAGCCACCGGGTAAATGTAATTCAAAGGGTAGTTTATTTATTAAAGAATTTATAAATCCCCTTCCTGTTCGCGAATTAGACACTTTACGTCTAGACTGACTGACGAACGGCATTAAAATAAACAAAACGTAGTAAAACTTTCTTTATAACACCGATTACTTCGATGGTAACACTAGGAACGCTAGTTATCGATTAAAATATTGAATACACCGTTTATATCTATTTATATCTATTTATATTGTATCCAACCCTCAAACAATGCGGATTGTAAAGCAAAAGCAAACATTTGTAGTGGATAATTTCGATGAACGTGTAGGAAGTGGTGTAAATATCAACAATAGACGCCATGGACCCTTGTTGCCTTCAACAATTCGGGGTTTGTTAATCGGTCCTTCGAACTGTGGGAAAACAAATGTTATGATTTCCCTTATTACACATCCCCACGGTTTACGTTTTGCTAATATTTATTTATATTCCAAGTCACTGTATCAACCAAAATATGAATATCTTCAGAAGATTTTAAAACCCATTGATGGATTAGGATTTTACACATTTAATAATAACGTAGAAATTGTGGAACCATCTGAAGCAAAACCGGACTCCGTTTTCATTTTCGACGATATCATATGTGAAAAACAAGATATTATTAGGTCATATTTTAGTATGGGCCGACACAAATCCATAGATAGTTTTTATCTGGCTCAAACATATTCCCGAGTACCAAAACAATTGATTAGAGACAATTCGAATTTTATTATAATGTTTAAGCAAGATGAAATGAATTTGCATCATATATTTCAAGATCATGTATCACCGGACGTTACCTTCAAAGAGTTCTTGGATATGTGTGCAAAATGCTGGGAAGATAAATATGGATTTTTAGTAATCGATAAAGATAGAGAACTAAAAGATGGTAGATACAGAAAAGGTTTGGACAGTTACATATATCCGTAATGCATGCCAATATATATATCAATTGTAAAGGTAGTGATGGTGGGTACACATCGAAAGAAAATGAAGAGATCAGTAGTTGATAAGGACGAAAATAATGATAGTGAAATAGATTTGAAACGTAAATTAATAGAAGCCACGGACGCTGTTCGCAAAAAATTCAATTACATAAAAAATAAACATGTAGAAAGTCAAATGGCCTTGGAAAAAATATATGAACCGTTAACGAAGCCATTAAAAACTATTTCTGAAACAACGCAGGAAACAAATCGTAAATTTCAAACCACACAGCAGTATTTAACAACACAGCCTAAAAAACCCTCTGCAGTAATCAAAACACCGAAATTCGAATCAGATGAAACAATTAGGGAAAGTAATTCTTATATGGAAACGCCGCCACCATCGTCTGTAGGGACACCTTCAAGTTCTACCACGTCTAGTAGTAATTTGCGAAATTTAACTGATGTCGTTTCAACCTACATCAATGGTGTTAAAGCTGGTGAATCTACGTTCGATAACAAGTATGGGGTGCGAGTTGATGTCGATACTGGAAAGTTAGCCATGGGCAACTCCGAAGTGCGATTTCAGGGTGACCTTATATCATTTTGGAGAAATAATAAGAAACTCGGAACATATAAAGGAAATTCTCAGTTATACGATTTACTGTTTTTAAAATTTCCCCCAGATCTAAACAGTGCGGGTTATGGAATCACCGATGAAAATAAAAATATATTTGGAGACATATTGAATATAACGAATGCGGCATATAAAAATTACAATGTAACATTGGGATACAATCCTAGTAAATCAAAAAAGTATGTCGAAATTATAAAACCACTTTTACAACGTGGAATGTCAACTCGATCCAAGAAAGGTGCGGGTCTAATGTCATCTCAGAAAATATATACAGGCAAAAAGGTGGATTACATATACTGGAATAAGCCCAAAGAATTAATCGACCGCTTAAGATTATTGTGGAGTTCTAAAATGGCTGGACATTCAGGTCATGAGAATGAAATAATATCCCTAATTGATGAATTAAGGGAAGAAGGAATCATCTATTAGAGAAATAACTATCGCATTTTATTTCATCAACCATAAATACATATATAAAGCAGATATCAGTTTATTTTGTCAATTGTAATTTGAACGCAATAGAACGATGGGCTCCATTGATAAATTTGGACGCCGAAAAGGACCTAATTGTAAAGGTCATCGTGGTCCGCAAGGCATCGGTTTTAAACTTACTACTGAAAAACAGTATGACATCCAAGGAAAGCAATTAAAGAATATAGGAGATCCTAGAGATGAAAATGATGGTGCAACATTAAACTACGTGAATTTAGTTATGGATGCCTGCAAAAAAGATATCCTTTCCGCTCTACAAAAATCAGCTAATCTTATAACCGATAATTTAGTAAACTACATAAAGAGAGAAAGGAACGAAATCGTGGATGAAATAACAAAAACGTTTCAAAATTTACAACTAAAAATAGATACAACGATAAGCGATATGAAAACTGAAATAGATGAATTAAAAAATACAAGTGAGAGAAACTCGGATGCTCATACTAAGTTGGTGCAAAATATGACTGGTTTCATACTTGATGTAGAAAAAATTGAACAACTTATTGCGAAATATCATCCCCCGAGAGACACAGGAGGATTAGCATGGCCAGGTATTTCATTACGACCAACCGATTCTAAGATCATCACAAGTTGAGTAAAAAATTTTATGCCTTATATAAATAAAACAAGGAGCAGCTCATCACAATAAGTCATTTCAAACAGAACGTGGAACATCTAAATGTATATTACTATTATTATTAATAAACTTGAATAATAAAAAAGGTATAATGTTCATTAGTGGCACAAAACGACAAATTGTCAATGAATTACATAAACCAGCACGAAAAAATTTTAGAAGGAGAAGAACCGTAATAAAAGGTTTGGCAGACTTATGGCAGATTGACTTGGCAGAAATGCAGAATTTTGCAAATGAAAATAAAGGTTATCGTTATATACTCATAGTAATTGATTGCTATTCTAAATATGTTTGGGCCAAACCGCTAAAGAAAAAAACTGCTATGGAAGTTTCTATTGCGATGAAAGAAATTCTTCAAGAAGCTGTTTATTCCCCAACAAACTTACAGAGCGATCAAGGACTCGAGTTTTACAATCGCCAGTTCTCCACAGTGATGCATGAATATGGCATAAATCATTATTCCACATTCAGTACAAAAAAGGCAGCAATCGTGGAACGTGTAATTAAAACTTTAAAAAATTGGTTATATAAAGAATTCTCGGTCAGAGGCAATTACAAATGGTTTGATATACTTCCTGATATTATAAAGTTGTACAATAATAAAGTCCATCGTACAATAGGGATGAAGCCCATAGATGTAAAATATACAACAAAGTTAAGTGTATATAATCATCCCAAAGTCGCATTAAAATCAAAATTCCATGTTGGTGACATGGTTCGGATTAGCAAATACAAAGGAATATTTGAAAAGGGGTATACAGCCAACTATTCAACGGAACTTTTTAAAATTGTTAAAGTTAATGTAACAAATCCCGTCACATACATGATAGAAGATGTGAGAGGTCAACCTATTAAAGGATGTTTTTATGATTATGAACTTCAGAAGACTAAACACCCCGATGTATACTTAGTGGAAAAGATTTTAAAGAAAAGAGGTAATAAATTGTTTGTCAAATGGCTCGGACTACCACCAGATCAGAATGGTTGGATCAACAAGACTGATATAGTTTAATATATATATAGTAATTATCTTGCTTTGTAAAATGATATGGTAAAATATATGCTTAATTTAGTATATTTGCAGTTGTATGTAACACTTATAGTTATATTTTTTTTCTATTATCACAATAAAATTACTTTTCAAGTATTATTTTTTTTTTGTTTCTTTATGCATATTGCACAAAAGAGGAGAACTTGGAATAAAAAGAAACACACTTTGGACAGAAAACACACTATATTTAAAAATTAAAATACAAAATAATACAACTAAAAAATATACAACTAAAAATATAATACAAATAATAAAATAAAATACACAATTAAAAAAAATAAAAATATACAATTAAAAATATAATTGTTCTTAAGTAGCAAGAAAAATTATTTCTTGCTACTTAAGAACTGTTGGCTCTTCTCCTCCTCTCGGCGACCCATCAGGTGGAGCCATCGCGCTCTTTCGGCATATCTATATGCCTTCTTCTCCGTCTTGGTCTTGTTGACTACCGGATGGCAGCTCCGGATTACCAACCGGTCCTGGATCGCCTCCCTGGGGTTGTATGTGCGTCCTGGGACGCATTCATTATCCCAGCTCTCCTCCATTGCTGGCTGCGGCTCTGGTCCTATATGTGGATTAATAAGTGTTTTCCCTGGGTTTGGCATCCCAGGTTCTACACATTCTCCATCCCAGTTTTCAGATTCTAAGATATTCATTTTATTTTCTTTAACTCTGAACTGTTGAGCTTAACTGTCAAATAGATTCAAGTTACGGATATATATAGGCAAAAGTCATCCCTCCTCTCGCATTTTGAATGAGAGAGATAATCTGAACCTCCCTTCCACTTACTATTGAATGGTAGGTTTTAAAGTTGGCCACTAACCCCTCCTACTTAATATAAGACATCCCCACTCTACCACGAAGACATCATATACCATAAAGTACGTTCTGATGCTCAGTGTGAATGAGGTAGCGTGAATGACATTGTACGAATGAAAGAGTACTTGTTTAATAACTATTTTTATTCCCATTCCTAATTATTATTGTACAACTAGTTACATGTTATTAAGACATTGCATGTATATTACCTATATTACATACGTTACATATAATTATTATGTTTGTTTCTCAATTACCTATAATTACTCTGTATGTAATAACTATAATTATTTTCTGTACAAATAGTTAGCCGTTAATAAAACATTACATGTACATTACCTGTATTACTTATGTTATATATAATTATTAAGTTTGTTCTTCAATTACATGTAATTATATTGTATGTAATAATTATAATTACTCTCTGTACAAATACAAATTACATTGTATGTAATAATTATAATTATTTTTCTGTACAAATAGTTACACGTTAAACATTTACGTTACACGTTACATTACGGGTAATGATTAACATTATGCTTGTATTTTCTATATGTCAATTACCGCGTAATCAATGATGAGGTTTCTTCATATACAGTTTATTTACAAATTGCATCGTTTAATCTATCAAAAACTACTTAACACTATTTATTGCAAAGTATACAACAGTCTGTTAGTTTCAGTTGATTAAGGGGTAATTGACAAGAGTCGCAGGTATGTAATACAGCATCCTCCAGTCTGATTGTCCTATGTGATTCGATGTATTGGTATCTGGAGGTGGGGGTAACGTTAACGGTAAACCACTCAAAGCATCTATAACACAGGAAATAAAGTCTATCACCTGGCACTACGATGCAAGACACCGTATTGCAATACTGTTTTTGTCCTGTAAAGATATCTATAGCTTCCACATATACCCCACGAGCAAGCCATTGGTCGGCATCAGCTTCCATACCTTCATCATCTTTCTCTTGGAATACATTCAATCCCGCCTCGACCAATTGTCTTATTGACAAATTCGCTTGAGGAACGTTAGCAGCGTTAAGGGGATCGGCCTAAATGACACAAAAATATATAATTTACCTTCAATTAAAATGGAAAATTACATACTATAATACTTACCTCATCACTCTCTTCATAGCTGTTTTCTTGAAAATTCGTGGTAGCTAACCAGGTAAGGAATTCAATATGAGGTTGCCCTACAGCCATTTTCTATTACTTAATACTTTACTATTCGCAGATCAAATGAAACTGAGTTAAGGTAGGGTCCTCCTCCGTTTAAATATAGTGTGTGACATCATCGAGTGGAGGGGGTAACATTGTCATATATACAAATGTAATTTATGAAATCACCATCGCATAAAATAATATTTTAACAATTTCTTCTAATTTTTTTTAAGGTGACACGAATTATGAATTTTTTTCCCGATGCGAACGAATGTTGGTATCAATCGATAGAAAATGTAAAGATGGGTAATTGGAAAGGTCATACATGTATCCGTAATATCGTAATTGAAAAAGAAATTTTTTTTCTCATTTTTAAATCAACTTAGAAAAATTTTTTTAGAAATTTTACATACGGTTTTTCTGAAATTTTCTCGGATGCTAATAAAAGCGGTATCAATCGATAGGAAATGTCAAGACGAGTAATTTGATACGTTACACGGGGTACTACGTATTCTTAGAAGACGAGAAAATGAATTTTAAAAATTTAGGCTAAAAAAAAGGCTAAGCGACTTAGAATATTTTTGGTTTTGTCTTTTACCACCCGCCCTCCCCCTAGGCCATCCATCCAAACCCCCCTCCCTTCCCTCCCCCCAAAAATTTTTTCGCGCAGCTCTAGCTATTTCCCTTCCTTGAAATCGACCAAAACAGTGCGCTCTCCTTTCCCTTTCTAGTTATCCCTGCGCAGTAAGTTCCACAAGCAATCTTTTTTTTTTGGGGGGGGGGAGGGGGAGGGGGGGACCCCCAAAGGGGGGTGGTTGGGGGGGGGGGGTTATATGTGTTTTTTTATGGGTTTTGAGATGTGGGAAGGATGAGGGAAAATTGGGAGTGGAGTGGGGTTAGGGGGTGAGGATTTCCGATAGTCACAACCTCCGGTGTCTCCGTTTTCGCGCACGAATTTAACATTATTCGTTAACGATGCTCCTCATATGCTCCTGCTGCGCTAGCAGTCGATCGCGCTTTCGCTTTGAAGCTTCCCAGGCCGCTTCCGCATCGCGCAAGCTATCGCGGATGTTCTGCACTACTTGCGCGTGCATATCGACCTCGCGATTGGCTGCTATCAGCCCCTCGCTATTGTCCCGTTTCCATTGCTTGACTAGATCAAGCATCTGGATTTGGGACTCCTGCGAGAAGACTTGCCGCAGGTCGTCTCCGCTATCATCTCCGATGGGCTGAGGTTGATTACCGCCCGGTTGTTCACGTCTTGGCTCGGCCGACACGTGAACATCGGCGCTGGTAACCAACCTTATGGGGGCCTGATGTTGGTTTGCCCCGTCAGATGGCGTCTCCCTCGCCGATGACGTAATTGCCGCGTTGTTATCGGCCGCCTTAATCGACGAGGGAGACGCCATCTTGGTGCTTGGTCCCCCCACAATGGCGTCACACACGATCTCGTCTTCTGTGACGCTGCTCATCGGCGACAATAGCGGCGGCACCACCGTATTTTCTTCCTCGCTGCCTTTTCCCGCAACTACCACCGCCTGCTCACTCCGAGTCCCGGTTTTCGTGGAAGTCTTTGGCCGCTTGGCCACCGGCACCAGGGCGATTTCGGTGCCCTGGGGAAGCTGAACCTGCGGTGGCAATTGCGGAATTGCCGGCTGCAACCACTGGCGATGCAAGATCCGCTGGGCCGGCGTCACCAGCGGTTGGGCTTGATGTTCAGCCCTTGCGGTGGTACGCTTTCTCGGACGTTTTAAGCCGACCATCGTTAACGCAGATATTTAAAAATAAATGACAACACAAACACGAAAACGCGAAAAACGAGTGAAGCTAATTTAACAACAATTACTCAGACTCTTCACGAAGACACACGTCTGTACCCGGCGGAGGCTGGAAGGAAAAGAATTTCACAAACGTCTCTAGCGTGGTTCATGGCTTCCACTCCCCCTCTCAACTTGCGCAGTGATTCTACGCAGCTTGGGTTAGATTTGGACTCCCTCCACCTTTGATTATGCGCCCCGTTTGTCTGTGTTACCAACTCACCAATGTTACCAACCTCATTTTCTATTCATTCCATCTTTCTTTATTATCAGTGTTACCAACTTTCAATTTTATTACTTGCTCCCTTTTACATACTTCAGTCTCTGTACATTCTGTTCTTTCATTCCATTCAAGATTCAATTTATTTTTTTCAACCTTTATTTATTTTTCTATCTTACACTATTCTTACTGCTCTAACATTAATTATATGTATACATTTATTTAATACTATTGTTAACCTAAGGATTGTCTTATCCAGTTTACTTTATGTGTGAGTCTGTCGCGACGGTTACTTATCTCTTCCAGTCGACTAGTCGTGGCTGTGAATAGATGGTTTAAACGAGTGATTTCCTCCTCCAACCCGTTCGCTTCTTGTTGGGTACTTGTAAACTCCCGATCCGCATCCATTTTTTCCTTTAGCAATTTATTTTTTAATGCTATCGCTTGTCTAATTATTGTCATGTCTGTTTCTTGAGAAAACATGTTGAGATTCTCCTCCTCGTCGTCGGGTATGGTGATAGGGTTCTCTGTTGCTGCCGATTGTTCTTGCTCTCTTCTGTTCCCTATCGGTATAGCAGAGACTTCACCTAGCAAGTGTTTTAGTGTACTTGCTCCTTCTTCTTCCTTCACTTTTGGTTTTTTGGATGATCCATCTTTCTCGGTGGTGCGACGGGACTTTTTTGTGGATCGTCCTTTATCTTTAATTTTTTCACTTGTCGATTTTTCTGATTTTATAAAGTCGTCCTCGCTCCATGGTGACATTTGATGGATCATATCCGCTATCACTGCATTGCTTACGTTCTCATGACCCTCTTCATTGATTACTTCGGCCAGAGCTTGGTGTACGATATCCACTGGAATTGAGGCCTCGCCGTGGGATGTCTCCTGACCGTTCAACGATTCTGCTTGCCGCCATACATTTTGATATGGTTCTGTGAAGTAGCCCGGATGCTGTGATGTCGAAGCCGTGGGGTATGTTGCGTTTTGTTGTTGTCCATTACCTGGGTTTGTAAATAATGAATGCAACTGGTTGTCTTGCATATTAACCCCTGGTATTATTATATTGGATAATACTTTAAGTGTTTCTATGTTCTTCTGCGGTGCTCTGCGTGATGTTGAATTATCCTTGGATTGATGCTTTCGACTTCCATGTACTTTTTGATTAACGTTTCTACAATTACCCATTGTATTAAACTTAGTACTTTGACAAACTGTTACTAGCACTGTTACACTCGACGACGACTGAAGGAGTGACAAACTCCTCCGATTCGACTTCAGCTTTTATAGGATCCGACTCGCTCCGCCCACCCTCCCACTGTACTACAGTGAACGAGTATTAGCTCCTCCTATCCTTCTTAACGTTCTATAGGATATGACTTTCTCCCCACCATCCCCACTCTACCACGAAGAGATCATATATACCTTAAAGTACGTTCTGATGCTCAGTGTGGATGAGGTAGCGTGAATGACATTGTACGAATGAAAGAGTACTTGTTTAATAATTATTTTATTCTCATTCCTAATTATTATTGTACAAATAGTTACATGTTAATAAGACATTGCATGTATATTACTTACGTTACATATAATTATTATGTTTGTTTCTCAATTACCTATAATTACTCTGTATGTAATAATTATAATTATTTTCTGTACAAATAGTTACCCGTTAATAAAACATTACATGTACATTACCTATGTTACTTACGTTATATATAATTATTAAGTTTGTTCTTCAATTACATGTAATTATATTGTATGTAATAATTATAATTACTCTCTGTACAAATACAAATTACATTGTATGTAATAAGTATAATTATTTTTCTGTACATATAGTTACGCGTTAATGAGACATTGTGTACATTACCAATGTTACAAGTTTATTCTTCAATTGCCTATAGTCACGCTGTACTTAATAATTATAATTATTTTTTTTTGTAATCCTTAACGTTCGTTACATTTCTAATTATTGTACAAGTAATCACATGTTAATACGACATTGCTTACATTACATATAATCATTACATTTGTTCTTCGATAGCCTATAATTACATTGTACTTAATAATATAATTATTTTCTATAATCTTAAACATTTACTACGTTTCTAATTATTTTAATGCTAATATCATACTTTTTTTTGTACCGAGCTCATGCGAGATTACATACATATACATCTATACATACATCTATTACATGCGTTCGAATATTATGATATGTTACAGTTACTTTATATAATATTTTTTTATTATAATTACATCTTTTCTTACTTCACTGTACGTCATAATACATACTTTTACATTTAACTTTATTCTAATTACTTATGGTACGAGTAAACACACATATTCGTTTCGTCTCTATGTACAATCATCATATTAATTCTTCTAGCGCGTTTATCAAATATCTCAATCTAATTTGACTATTATCGATATTGCACCCAGCTGTTTGACTTAAAGCGGCTACGAACCATTCAAAATTTTTCTCCGCATCCGTTAAATAATATTGTATATCATTGTGGCCCCACGGTAGGCTTCGTGTTGTATTTGGTATTATGAATCTTTTATCGTCGAAGTAAGACAATGCCACTTTATTTTTTATTTCTGTGTATATATTGTGTAATTCGCTCCGAAACGAACTCATTTTTCTGAATATGGTACCGCCTTGCTCTACGATTTTCTTATAATCTTCGACTGTTAAATTCTTTTTTATTACTGATTTCTTTACGCCTTTAGCTTTTTTGACTTCAGTATTCACCGACTTTACGTAATAAGCTTTTGCACCTGTTCCATAAAATTCCATTATGGGATCCGAAGGGAATTCATCTTTCATATTTCCCAATACGGATGCCGTTACGGGAATACCGAACTTATTACCTTCTTTATAATTTGACGTATCGAATATGCTCGGATTTGACTTGATAAATTCATAAAAATTATCTGTATACACTTTTATAATTAACGAATCGGTATCCGTATATAGCAAAGAGGCCTCATCTTTATAGTTTCTCTTTATGGTGTCATAGTAAAAGTCGTACAACACTGTCTTGGATAACTCTAAAATTGAAAACCCCAGATAGAGCGGTTTATTATAATGAGTTCTTGTTCTCCCCATATGTATAGCCACGAAGTCTTCTGAAAATGCTGTACAAGTTTTAAAATTAGGACGAGCGATTAATGTGTTTGCCCCTAAGGATTTCCCCCTCCTTTCCCAATGAGTTATCAGTTTAATATCTCTTCTATTATCCACGTTCTCCATTGTTTTTCCGTACACTGCGTTATTCATTAATTTGTATAAATCCCGTTCGAATTTATTTGTTGCCTTGTTCCTCATTTCGGTATTTAAATCTATGTATACTTTTAACCAACAACTCTGCTCGAATTTTATTATGCGATGTATTTTTTTCAATTTTAAACCGTTTCTTATGGCTTGTTTTAAATTTCTAAAGTGTATTATGTATTTACTTTTATTATTCAAGTTGGGTATCAATTTAGGAATTTTTGATCTTGAACCGGGTGGAATCATACTTTCGGCTAAAAATGGTAAATCTCTATGTGCGTCGTGCAATTCCAGCGGATATTCAATATCAACTTCTAACATATACCCGTAACGATTCTCATCTGGAATATTCATGACGTTGAAATTACCGATTTCTTGATCGTTTAACCATTCGAATCCGCCGGTTGGTAAATACTGTGACATACTATGGCCGTATAGATTTGTTGCATCCAAATATGTTATAAAAGATGAACGTTCTTGTGGGTTATAATTTGGAACAAAAATATTATTTGCGATGTGTTTTCGCTCCGAACACTGACTAATACCGCCACGAATTCCTTTTTTAATAAAATGAATCATTGAAATATCTGTCAGTAATTCTAATTTTACTTGCGTGAGTCTTAACATAGCATCCCAAGCTAATCCCGGGGCAGTAAAATATTGTGCGGGATCCAAATGATATTTATCTAATGAAATGTTTCGAAAGTTTTCAAATACGTCGCATAATATAAGTACGTCTGATTTTAAGTAAGTATCCGAATACTCCCCCAAATTTTGACACTTAAATATATTCCAAGTTTTTTGCGCCCTACGATAATCGGCATCTGATATATGCTCTTCTGATAAATTGTCATAAAATTCTTCTTTCGCGGGTAAATTTTTATTGTTTAGTTTGTCCAATGTCGTTAAGAAACTATAAGGAAAAACGCCCTTTTGCCTAATTAAATTAAATTGTTCGTAATCTGGAAAATGTTTAACCGTTTCTTGAAATTGATTATCGCTCAAGTTTTGCGCTAAATTTTCTAGTGAAGTGGATAAAAATTTAAAACTATCGATAAATCTCATCTTCAAATATTTTTTCTTTACTTTTCCCTCTTTGTCCGTATAATCATGCAAATACAGGTTTTTAGTAAAAGATATGTATTTTTCTTTGCTCTGAGCTATTACTTCTATTCTATCTTTATTAGAACACAACTCTTTAATAAAAAGGTGGGAATCGTAAGAACTCATACTGTGTAATATAATTGGGACAAAATTAGGTAATTTATAATTTAAATTACAAACAGAATGAGCAGCTCCGAACCTTTTCTTGCCCGTCAAATGACAATGGTCTCTGACTTTTACCTCCCCTTCAAGAAACGGTTTTTCACATATACCACAAACGGTTGCATTCGAAAAGTCCTGTTCTTCCTCCGCAGATAAAGGATTCATTGGAACGAACTCTTTCAAATGTTTATTATATATATCAGTTAAATCCGCCTCGATGCGCTTTATAAATTCTTTACCGGCATTTTCCCCTCTGTATAATACAAATTTAGATAAAGAATCGTCAAATGAACATTTTATTATGTATGCAAATGAGAACGGTTCGTGACTGAACGTTTTGTTACTAAAAGATTTTGTAGGATCGGGTTCACAAGTGTCGTGTGGTTTTAGAACTGATTCGAAATCGGCATAAACTACGAAAGGTACTTTCAATTGCTTTTCGAAATTTTCAAATTTTAATATGTTTTCGGGAACGCTATTTCCAAACTTATCTATACGAAGTTTATTTGAAGGCGTCGTCGTATAAACATGATTGCAATCATTACTTTGATGTTGTAATAACGCTTTTTCACTACTGAAATACATTAAACAACCGTCACAAAAATATTTTCTGTGTTCGTGAAGTGAAACTTGACTGGAAACTAATTTTGAAAAATTTTTTATCCAGCAGTAGTGACTTTTTATACATTCCTTTCTACAATGATGGTTCTCTCCACAGTCCTCTGTAATAAGTAACAAATTTACATGATAACGTAATTTCTTTGATGCATAGCGCAGCGGTCCTACTATTTCGTATTTCATTTTATTATCAACAAATTCCTTTTCTAAACCGTAAACGCTAACTGATATATTATTCATCACTTCAAATTTCGTAATATCTTTTAATTTAATTGGAAATTCCATACCCGTCACATTTAAAACTGTAGAATAATGTGGATACGAAGAGACCTCCTGAACTGGTCCTCTAGGTGGATATAGTGCTGAAGTAATGGCCCATGCAAAACAGTTCTGATCATCGTTTCTTATGTTCACTACAGCTTTCTTATTTTCGATAAACTTTGGTAACTTCATGTATGACGATGCGCACAGAGGACTATTTTTATTTATATTTACTTCCACATATAAAACTTCAACGATAGCCCAACCTGAAACATTGAATACATATATGTATAAAACTAATTAATTGTATTTTATGAATTACATACCAGAATCTTTTTCTTCAAATTCAGATGTTTGAGATATCATTTTATCGACAAATTCTTGATAAATATTATTCAGATCTTTGGATTCGTCTATAATCTTGTTAGAACTATTGAAAGTCTTAACATCCGTTGTTTCTTGTTTCGGTAATGTGTATTTAGCAAATGTTTCCATATTCATTTTTGCAGATTTGTGGACTTTTACAATTTCTTCCAACAATTTCAATATCTTCTCCTTTACTTCGTCGAAAAACAAATTGTAATCTATATGCTGATTTTGACTATGCACTCGATAACTAATAATTCTACATTTGAAGGCACTGTTAATAATTTGTACGCCATCGCATTTAGGAGTACAAGACATTGATCTATGCTCGAGGGTTCTGCGATGCGAATTTATTTGATTAGCAGGTATATTTTTGTTACAACAAATAATGGTTTGAGTACTTGAGGAATCCATTCTAGCACGTTTAGCACTGGGTCCATCATCACTAGTCATTTTCGATTTGCAAGACATTATCTCATGACGACGTAAATTGTCACTGCGCGTAAACGTTTTACCACAATTACTACACAAATGCATTTTTTTTTTTTGTTGTATTACACGTTCCTCACGAGAATTTACTTCAAAATGATTTCAGCTTGCCCATTCCCTCCTTTTAAATATGGAATTGGGGAGTGGGGGAGGAGTCGTGTCTGTTTACTAAATGACGTCACTCTAAGGTCATCCAAAGGTCAATTCAAGGTTATACAAAGGTCATCCAAAGGTCACTTCAAGGTCATGTAAAGGTCACTTCAAGGTCATTCAAAGGTCATCCAAAGGTCACTTCAAGGTCATTCAAAGGTCACTTCAAGGTCATCCAAAGGTCACATAAAGGCCATCCAAAGGTCACTTTAAGGTCATATAAAGGTCACGTCAAGGTCATTCAAAGGTCATCCAAAGGTCACTTCAAGGTCATCCAAAGGTCATTCAAGGTCATCCAAAGGTCATTCAAGGTCATTCAAGGTCAAAAGGGGTGGGGGGAGTCTCAATTCCGGCTATAATAACCTACTAATTTGTATTTTTATAAGTGAAATATTGACTACAATAACTTGGTCGCTCAACGCTGCAAATACAGGGTTATTCAGAACTTATCTCTAAAACTTTGAGGATTTGTGCATCCTTAAATAAGAAATCGATATCACCAAAAAAATTTATAATAAAAGGATTTCCCGTAAACAATGTTTAAAGTTATACCATTATAAAGGACTACGTAGATGGGCAACTGTAGTTCAACATCTGATATACCTACCAGATTCCTAAGAATGTGGTAAAAAAAGTAAACACGTTTTTGTACCTCTAACGACGACCGAGCGAATAGAACTGGAGCGGGGATAATATCTCTATTGTATATTCAGTCATCAGTCTATGTGTGTACTCTCTGTGTGCCTGTGTTTTATTTATCGCAGGAGTGTTAAACTGTAAAATTTTCAAAATGGCTCATGTGTACAGTAATGCTGAGTTAATGGACTGTTACCAATGGATTATTAATTACCAGTTAGGTTTTGTGAGTGGATGTTGCAGCAAAATGCTGAAAAACCGCAATTTACTTAATAATTTGCTTTTACAAGATCAGCAACCAGGAGGAACATTCGGTTTAGTGCGGCAAAATTGGATAAGGCGTGACCAAAAGTGAGTACAAGTTAAGGAATATTATTTCGAACAGCTTTTGTAACAAGGTATGTGCAAATTTTTTATAAATTTCATGTTTCTAATACCTAGTAATCAAGTAGCGCAATTCTTCAAAATTAGTGTAACAAAATTTTATTCATTTTAAAGACACGTCACTTTGGTCACATCTATCTATCTTTAAGTTTATTTTAAAGTAAAAACGCTGCAAATCTTTTTTGCGCCGGGTGTCGGTATACTCTCAGAACTTTCGAAGTTTTTTTCGTGCTAGCCAGTTTACATTGTCAGTCCCAACGTCACTCCATTACAGTGGACCAGTATCCAGCGGCGTGCAATGAAAAATTTTTAAATAGTTTTCAGAAGCCGCCAAAAAATTTTTTTTTGCACTACCACATTTCTACATGTATGTTGAACATCCCCAAATTTTATTATGGATAAGTTCTGAATAACACTGTATATGCATATAACTCTAATACAATCCCCAGAAAATATTCCATATTTTATAATATTTGTCTGCCTTGTATTTTCTAGAACTATGAGAATAAATTTTATGTATAATTTGGTCAATAAAAATAGAAGCATTTAGGTAGATGAACTATTTTTAAGTGCATTTTAATTATGGAAGCTACACATTTTATATTCTTGTTGCACACCAAAAAGCAAATGACGTACTTATATGAAACAAGCTATAAAGATTTTTAAAAAAATTTGTAGAACGTATATTTTAGACTCAGAGTTCACACCCAAATGTCCAGGTCTATTTCTAAACATAAAATTAAACTCTAGTTAAAATAAAATAAATCAGTTTGTGAATATATTTATTTTTAGTGAGCATTATTCTGCGAAATATATGTTTTTATGTTTTATTTTTATGTTTAATTATAAATTTAATGTATCTATTAAAATGTCATTTGTATTGAATTTAAAATAATTTCAACTAGATTACTTCATATAACTAATTTTAAAATTAATGGGTGTAGATTAAGATACCCTATTATTCTTATTACATTTTAAATAATTGTACTTGCATAAAATAAAGAAAACTTTATAAATTCACCTGTCAATATTTCAAACAGTTGAAGATAAATATAGGACATTAAACCTACATGAAATGTGATTAGAATTACACACGTAGAATCCAGAAATGAAACAATATATAGGGTGTTACATATAAAATAAGCAAGTTGATGGCGACTTCCGGCATAACCGGAAGTGCTACGTGGACGCCATTATTTTATTTGAGTAGGACATGTCCGAAAACACAATATCCCACATTTTCAAAATACAAATCCAAGCAATCTCTGATATATTCTAATGGGTGGTCACCGTGGGACACCCTGTATACCTACCCCAACTCAGAATAAAGGACACGATCGCCTGTCGAAATTTAGGGCTAGAAAATTCCCCGATTTAAATAAGCAATTGTTTTTTGTAAATAGCGAGAAGTTTTGCCCGCAATGTAGGATTTTTAGTTTGATCGTTGAGTGAAATATTAGATCAGTCAACGGTTTGATTCGCTATTTCAGTGGAAAAGTGGTACAATCAAATGTCGTGGAAATATCAGAATGTATTATAACATTTTTCTGGTATTGTTTCATACCATGCAATATTGATGTTACTAAAAAACTCCGTCACGTGAAGGTCGGTACATAATTATGAAGTAGCTAACAAAGAAAATTGTTTTATTGATATTATCCATAAATAATATATAAACGTAGACAGTTTCTTATATTTAATTATATACCAATATATTCGGTTTAGTAAGTGAAATATAATAATAATTTTGTATATAAGCTAAAAGCTTCAAATTGAGTTCCGAGAAAATTGGCTAATAATGAAATTATATTTTATTTCAAAATGGTCAATAGAGTTATTCTAGCAGCATTTATACATAAATGATCGTTTAATTTATTATTCGTGAGGATTATTGATTATCATTATGATGATTGGAATGATTCATTATTAGAAAATGTATGACATCCTCTTTATACACAAAAAGTTCTTCCCATGCACTTTATGCACTTCCCACGTTGCATGAAAACAGATATTCATAAACAGTTAACCTAAAAGAAAAGCTACTCCGCAATCAAACCCCACGACCAGCACAGAATTACTCCGAAAATTTTTAAAAAGAGACCCCAACATTCACTAGCCTTCAGTACCAAACCTTGTATTAGTTTCGAATTTATTAGTTCTCCTTAGTATTCCAGGGCTGAATGTACGGCAATCATGATACCTCACTTAGTTCAGAGCATGATTCATACTGTGCTACCAAGTATTTAACCGATTTTAGGGAGCATTTGCATATAGCAAAATATATATATTAAAATCACAAAAATTATCCTTTATTTTAAACATTATGGAATAATAACGCAATTGCGCGATAAACCTTTACCTTTATTATCCCCTCCTTTCGAATGTCCTGTGACCAAATTTGTTTCCCTGTTACGATACCCAGAGGACAGAAAAGCCTCGCAACGTGGAGATGATAAAAGTTTCATATCCTGTTTTTCCATTTTGCTTCTCCCTTATGATATCACGAGCTGGAAATTTGCAAAGCATATAAGGCAAACTGCGATTTTGCGTTTCGGATATCGTGATGAAATATACGAGTACAACACTCTGTAAGCCAACAATTTGATGTAAATTGTTGAGAACCTTACAATAATTGACTGTATTATTACAACTTGCAAACAAATAAGTAATAATTTAAATATAAAAAAATGATCACTTGTGGAAAACCATACATATAAAACAACTTATACTTCCAGAAAAAATCAATAGAAAATTAAAACAGCTCCATCTTCTGATATAGAAATAATTATAAGTGCTTTCGAAAAGTAACGAATAAATTCATTATTTTAGAAATTGAGAAGTTTTCGAAAAAATCCCCTGACACGTCGATTTTGTTTTTAAAAAAGGCACTTTTTGACATACGACCCATATTTGTGACGTCATCGTTGTTCGAGATATGACGTCATCGACAATTTTTTTTTATAGCAACCCCCAATTTTGACCACGCCATTTGAAAGAGCGTATCATTCTACATACGCATCATGAAAAATTATGGTTGCCTGACAGTAGCCTTAGCGACCGAGAATGTTTTTTATTGCTGTCAGATAAAAACTTGAAATCGTACTTTATTAAATAGTTTTTTATGTTTTTTGAGTTATTTCTTTAGTTCTTATCTTTTGTTTGGCAAAAGCACTGCGTTTGAAGTGTTTGTTGAGTAGTAACTTTGTCATTTTATAAAAAAAAATGGTTAAATTAACCGAACGAGAACGAATTGAAATTCTTTGCATGATCGGATTTGGAGACAGGATGCGCACCCAAAGAGAAGTAGTTGAATTGTTCAATGAAACTCATCCTGATCAACATCCCATCACCATTAGCCAAAGCATGGTAAGCAATATTGAGTCTAAATACCGTAACTTTGGACATGTTCGTGATCTTCCTAAATCTGGTCGACCGCCAAAATCAATAGATGATAAGGTTAATGTTTTGTTGGCAATACAAGAAAATCATCATTGAACACTTAACCAATTGGTTTCTGATTTCAATATGGCAGCGTCCACAGTTCACAAAATTATCAAAAAAGCAAAGTATCATCCTTATAAGGTATGCCTTGTTCGTGAGCTATCTGAAGACGACTTTGATCGGCGAAATCAATTCTGGGAGCAAATGCAAGAGCTATGCAATAATGATAATAATTTCGTAAAAAACGTAACTTACTATTGCTATTTAAAAAAATTGTCGATGACGTCATATCTCGAACAACGATGACGTCACAAATATGGGTCGTATGTCAAAAAGTGCCTTTTTTAAAAACAAAATCGACGTGTCAGGGGATTTTTTCGAAAACTTCTCAATTTCTAAAATAATAAATTTATTCGTTACTTTTCGAAAGCACTGTATATAATCCTATATTGGATTTTTTTAGTAAGACACATAGGTATATAGAGCTAAAGAATAACGTTTTAAAAATAAAAGTTCAGAGATAAACCAATTAATGAACAGAGATCTGCAAAATATTGAATAATGTAAGAACAAAGGAAACAAGTAGCTTGGGCCCAGTGGAGAGCGATTGGAGATTGCAATTCAGTTTTGCATACTCTCTCACACATGTCTTTGACCTCCGGGCTTATTATTAAGATGTAATGATTATTAATAATTTCCAATGATTGTAGATATTCCAAATGTTATATTTCTCAGATTTTCTTAAAAAAAAGAAACGCAGATTCAGCGGCGATGGATTAGCACAGGACCAAGGTCTAAAGCTAACAAAGAACTAACCCTCTACACCTTATTATTCAGTATTTAAGTTATCTGATATGCATCAAGTATAAACACGTGAAGAATTACAAATTCCCGTGTATGTTATAATGGCTAAATAATGTTTCCTTTGTATATTTACCCTGAAACTCGTTCTGTTTGTAGTTGCGTGACTAGAAGTAGACGACAATCGATCCAACTTGGAGACCGTCAGCAATTTTCTTTTGGTGAACCATTAATATAAAATAAATTTGCCGTTAAATATTTTAATATTCAAGCCGAAATTATGCTAAAAAATTTTACTCTTGGGTGCGCCACTATTATACTTAATAAAACTTCTGAAATTCCATCTGGATTTTATTTTAAATAGCTAGTCATGGAAACGTAGGTATATATTTGAACGTATTGAATATACGTACGTACGAAAATACGATCGTATCTATTGATCGTATTGAAATAAAGATAGGATTTCCTTACTTTTACAGCAAAAAATGTATATGAGAACAAGCAAATTCAATGTAGAGGTATGTATACAGTCCTTTTATCAAAGATAGTGTACTCATCTCTGATAAAAGGTAGTGACAGTTGAAAACCACATATTTTTAAAATTAGAAGTACAATATATTTAGATATTTTATTTTACATCTAATGGTTCTTAGCCATTGACAGAAATAGGTCTTTAATAGTATTTTGTCTTCAATATTGTTTAAGATTTTTTGTTTTATCTTACACAGCTTTCTAAAAATGACGTAGCATATTATACACGGTGTTAGTTAAACATACGGCAAAAATTCGTATCGTACAGCCATCTCGGCATTCGTATAGCGAGCCATGATAGAGAACTTCACTAACAACCGTTTACACGTCAACTAGTCAAACGTCAATCAATCTTAACAAATGCGACATATACAAACTACAAAAACGTAGCATACAAAAATATACAAAATAATCACTCCGAAGTATCACGGGATGTTAGTAAGAAAAAACAACTCCTTTTTCTTACATGTCTTTTACTTGATACGTCCAGTGTAGTACGCCATACTTTTATTTCACCTACATTAATAATGTGAAAAATACCAAAATTGGATTTGTTGAAAATTTTTTTCGCCCTATATCTTCGCAACAAAGCGCTTTTTCAAACATCATCAAAGGATAAAATATCCTTAGAATAGTCCAAGGACTAACCTTTTTGCCGCATGTTTAACTAACACCCTGTATACCGAGATATCAGATATGATCTTGGTTAAAGGTAGCCATGAATTGGAAACGGCCGTCTCAACTTAGATGCCAAAGTAATACACAGGGTGTTCCATAAGAAATTTCCATTTTCCAGAATTTGAATATGTGCTTTTTAACTTTTGTATTAATTCTTTCCCTCTACCACTTTCTTATACTTTTCGTGAGGGGTTAGAGGATTTCATTTAGGACACCCTGTACAGCTACATTGTATATACACACAAAGAGAATTATTAACGTCACCCCGTGCCTCCCATGGTGCAGCATGGCTGATTCATCGCGCCGCTGCGTTGTAATTGTAATTCCTCCAGAGATCCTATAAAGCCGACTAGAATAATATAAGCTGAAATAAGGTCAGACGGAACCACTGTAACTGGTGGAGGTGCGTGCAGTCTATTCTAGCCTAACTGGCGGAGGCGGCGCCACTCACGCATGTTTCCCTTGTTTCTTTCTCTGCTTTGCTCCCTGACCTTCTTATTCTACAAGGGCTATTCATCCTAATAAAATCGTTATAGAGCACAAATTACTGAAACAAGTAGGGCATCACACTACATCACTGACGTAGTTTTTCACATAACACCAAAACACTATACTGCACTCGACGCGCATTTCGCCAACCAAGTTTGATTAAAACTGAGTTTGAATCATCTCCAGATGATGCCAACTTGTTTCCAACTTGATTGATATCGCAAAAAACTACAGAATTCCGTTTTTTGGGCCTTTTCCACTAAATTGAATTTAACTATTTTATTAATATGAAACCTTATACTCGTACATAAGTGAAGGTAGAATCAACCCAATGTATTAAAGAATTGTAATTAAGCGAAGTTATCCAAGTACAAAGTGACCGGTCTTCATGAATCATTTCAAACTGCGCGGTTCGCTGACATCACACTCCAGTAGCCAATAAAATGTAGACAAGTTAAAGAACGGCTAAACGTTGCCACATATAATTTTACCTTTTTCTTGGCAACGATCAAATTTACATTCTGGTAATTTTGAAATGAAAATATTATGTATTTTTAGGTGAAATAGTAATTTTGAAATGAAAATATGTATTTTTAGATGAAATATTCACCATAAATTCAACTAAAGCAAGTCAACATGATTATTTTACAATTTATTACTTGAGCAAAATAATTTTTAGTTATTTTTAGGTAGGTGACAACACTGCACAATCTATGCTATAATCAACTAAATGATGATTTGATAACTTAGGTTATAAAAACTAACTTTCTTGTCTTAACATTGCGCACTTCAGCACTTAGAAGGTTCATATTTGTGACGTAGAAATCGTTAACCATTTCACTATCAACTCTTGGAAGGTTGTCGTGAATCAGCCTTAAGATATCCCTCTTCAATTTTATTCATTTTAAATCAAATTAATCAAAACACAAAACGAAAGTTAGGTTAAGCACACTTCACTTGACAGAACACAAAATGCAGAGCAGCCAACAGACAACAACGAACTGGAGCATGACGCCAATGGCGCGTTATTTGAAATATATGGTAATTTTAACAATTTTTTCAAAATATATCTGGCGAAGAAAAGAATAAAAAAAATACTTTTTAGGAATAACTAAGTATATATATTATAATAAGCAAATAAAAAAAAAATGTGGTGGAAAAGGCCCATTGTTGATTAACAAATTACCCATTTTGTTTTCAAAGCACACTCATGTAAACATGTAGAATAAAATATTTAATTGTGATACCTACGTCGAAATCAGAAAAACAAACTGGACTTCAATATGCAAAAATCCAATATCGCGCCCATAAAAAAAAGAAAGTTAAGTGTTGCTTCTCTGTCATCTTGAATGCCCTTGACAAAAGCAGACCATATTCGGATTCTTTGTAAAAAAGTGTAAATAATGTTCAAACAACTAGAATTAATTGACAAAGAAATGTTTTCTTGGAAATAAATAAATTCGATTTATTAACCAGAAGATACTTCTAGTCTAATTAAATCTTTTTATTAACCAGAAAATACTTCCAATCTAATTACTAAGCATTGGTAAACATTTTTTTTAATATGTACCATTCGAAAAGAATTAAAGTGTGGATGTTATCTAAAATCTACAAATAATGTATAAAATGGCGGAGGCGCCAATGCAGAACCCCAATCGAAAATATTTCATTACACAAGCTATTGTATTAGTCTTCATAGTTGTACGAGCAGATGTGAAGAAAAGAAATGTTTGCAGAAACGGAGATTGGTTGCATTTTGGTACAATTAGCACCATTTCTTGTAGGTATCACCGCTATGAGACAACAATGATAATAATTGTTGATTAATTTCAATTTAAATAAAAGGATATAACAATAATTATCAACTGAAAGAAAATAGTTAATCAAATCTGGTACTAATGTAGCATATTACATGTAGCATATACTAAGGAGCGGCATATTATTGTCCTCCAGATTTTAATGGCAATTTTTTAAGAATTAAAAATATTTTTAATATTTAAATGTATATACCTATATATTTCTTTTAAAACAATATGACAATCAGTGGCGGCTAGTCATAATGGGCACAAGGGCACGTGCCCTATGCGTAAGCACATAAGACTTGTGAATGTTGTGATATTTTATAAACTTTTATAATTATTATAATTTGGTGGATTTTTTTATTAATTTTTCATCATGAATATTGAATCATTTGGTGCATACATATCCGTCTAGCGTCTAGACCGCTTCACCGTCTGTGTAACCCGTGTGTCCACTGGGCTGGGCACGGCCGCTGTGTGCCTGTTCTTTTTTCTTTTCTATTTGCATGCGCAAGAAAAGGATACACAGCTTCTATTTTTCCAGCGCGTCTTTTCTAATGCGTTTTGTTACGTCATTGAATGGGCGCTGCCCCGTCGACCAGACGGTACAGAGTACAGAGTACAGATAGTTTTCAATCAGTTATAGGATAGGGGAGGCAGTTAGACTCTAACAGTATTATCTAGATGAAAATACTGTTAGAAATAATTTAGACTTGTTTACAGGTGCTATACAATGCCTAAGAAATAATACAGAAGAATTAATAAATAATGCTGCTGACATTTTAACAGAACATTCGGAGGAACATTCTGTGGATAATTTAAAAAAAAAGAGAAAAGTTACTGTAGGAGAGTCAAAGGTAATGCAGTGCAAAGAAATATGTGACATCATATTAATGAACGTACGTGAGAGATTTCAATTTAGTGATTTTTTAACTATAGCCAATTTGTTTGAAAATGAGAAATTTAACAACTATAGAATAGTTTTTCCTCTGGAGCATATTAAAACAATGTGTGCCTTATTTCCAAAAATCAACATTACAAAATTAAAAAATGAGCTGTATATAATGTATTCTAGAGATGATTTCATGCAACATAGTGGTGCGGTTGCTTTATTACAAATGTTAAATAAAAATAATTTACTTACGACGTTTTCGGAATCGGTTGAACTATTAACTATATTGTGCACAATTCATAGATAAAATGCACAATTCCTATGACTACAGTCGAAAGTGAACGTGTGAAGTGAAATTATGGAAAATAATTTTTCCATATTTCTGTCAATCGCATTAAAAAAGGGGATATTTGCCTAACGAAACCTATTTCTTCAAGCAAATATTTTTGCTCTACGAATTTCTAATTTTTAATTTTAAGGTGTTTGACCTTGAAAAATGCAAAATTTTTGCCTGCGGCGCATTTTTTTCCCCTGTGCCCCCCATTCCCAAACTTCACCAGCCGCCACTGATGACAATATGCTTTTATTTGAAACACATTTTTTTTTTTTTAATTTAACCTACTTAAAAGTTGATTTTTGAAGGCTTATTGCTGATATAATGAATAATAACACGTATTTGGGTTTGTTTAACGTAATAATTTAGTGGTGCTTGTGATTTTTTGGTATTACAAAGTTAAATACGACGTAGTTAGTATTTGTACATCTTTTTTTTTACATTTTAAAATGGCATTCAAAAGAAATCAGCACAATACAAACTGCCGTGTTTATGGGTGTCATTCCACAAAATGTGTCAATAGAAGTATTTAAGATAGAAGATAGGTAGAAGTTTGGCCATAGTATAAGAAACTGTTTCTCATTCATTTCTGCAAAAGGCATGTAACAATTTAATAACAGGGAACACGTTTATTTACAAATAAATATTCATTTATTTCTGCAAAGGGCATGTAACAATTTAATAACAGATAACACGTTTATTTACACAACATAACTTGTTGCAACTTGTACACTTTGTTGCAGTTTCTCCATACTTTTCTATTATTAGTTTTATAAAAGCAGAATATATTTTTATATAAACATTATTTAACAAAAAACAAGCACTAATATGGTCACTATACAGTTTATCACACTTATTTTAGTCCAAAATGTAAGTAAACAAAAACTAGGGTACCTGTTTCAATCCAAAAAATTCGTATAATTAGCAATGAAGCACTTATGGGACGTTTGACTACTTTTACCACTATTTTTATCCTCTATTCAGCCTAACACTCTAACTAGCGCATGAAATCACTATATTTATGGCAGTTGAATGCTACATTGCTAGATGATGTGATATGAAATGCAAAATTTTTACTCGTCTTCCTCCATATGTGTTTACAATTTACAGCGCCCTCATCGTTAATTTGAATCGCCAATACAAACACAAAGTCTCCCACAAAGTCTAGTGCCAACCCACCTTTCCAAGCAAATACTAGTTACCAATTTAATTAAAAATTGACGAGTCTCGTGAAATCGAACCCGCTAAATCTGGATTCAATCACAAAGAGCTACTCCCATAGCCGTGCGATGTAAACATTTTTGGTGTGGTATCTGCCGCATGTCGTGTGGTAATAAGTGAACCATTACGTGCCATTACCGCACGCCGTGTTAAAATGAAACATCGAAGTAAGCAATAGATAGTTTTAAAGGCGTTGGCACTTTTATCGTACGCGTCCAAGTTTAGGAAACAAGCCGCCAAGCGGTGAGTTTTCTAAAAGACAAGGGCGATAAACGCATTATGAAACACGTTGTTTATACTATTTTTTTTATATTTTGCATGTTTACACTCATGAAAGCAAACAAAATCAGCAGAAAATTGAATTCCCGTATAGGGATTTGTATACATATTCTGCGACAGTTGGTATCATTGACATTTATCAACTCTTCTTTGTTTGAAAAGGTAGTTCAACTCTCTTGAGTATCGAAAAGGGTTTGTTTTCGATACGTAATTGCGTTTCGTAATGACTTGTTTCAGTGGTGGCTCGCCAGGTGACGCAACTGACGCGCCGCTTCACCTAAAATTTCCGTGTTTGGTTGTATCATTTAAAATTATTTTCAATTTCATATAAATTTTGTAATTTAGATATATTTACATTTATATAGATAATAGATATATTTATACAGGCTGATTCACTTAAGGAGGCTCACCATTGGGATATCAGTAATGGTAAGAGATACAGGGTGGCTCAAATTACAAAAAAGTTGCGCAATTTTATGACGAATATTTTGGTAAAAGCAAACCTGAAATATCTTTTTTAATTTCTGAAATATTCTGAAAAAACTGAAAATTTAGATTTTCTAATTTTTGCCGTAATTCATTTATTTTTCAAGATAAGTTCATGAAATTCGGTTCTCAGGCATAAAATGCTCTATTGATTGTATTGGCGAAGTCAGATCACCTCTATCTCTTATTGTTTTTGAGAGACAATAGTCAACTTTTTTTTTCTTATGGGCGCCATATTGGATTTTTATATTTTCAGATAGCTCTTCTCATTCTCTTTACGCCGATGTATCACATTATGGGTAAATATAAATTATTAGGATAATAATCATAAAAAAATATTTTTGATTAGACTGCTATGAAATTAAACTAAAACAATTACATGCTTTAGTTTAGTTTAATCATAATTTGTTAACTTATTTATATTTGAATATAAATTTTTCTTTACTTATTTAGTAGTTTATAATTTTTATTCATTTGTTCATTTGAATTACATATAAAACATAAAAAAACATAAAACACACCACAGAAATGGACAACCTCCCTTCTGTAAGTCTCAGGCTTGTGTAGAGGGAGGATACACATGAAAAAAAACGGAGACACACAACCATTTCTTGGGAGAGGTGCCATTTCTCCCCTGGCGAGATTCGAACTCGCGCCGCGATATACCATTCTGTTAGTCACAAGCTATCACCCAGCACCTAACAGAATGAGCTATCGCCGCGGCTAAATAAAAACAATATTATGTATAATATTTTTTAAATAACCCTGTAAGGGAGCCAATTCTAAATAAATTTTATAACATTTTACTATAGATTTTTTCATTTGTAAAGTTATAATCATATCAACTTATTTATTTTACTGAGTTTAACAGAAAATGCCGAACACTGATCGGGAATACGAAAAAGGTCTTTTCTCAAAAGACCGATGTCATAACAGCATAATAAAAAGAAATTATGACTATTACCCTAATAATTTAAATTTACCCATACTATGATACATCGTCGTAAAGAGAATGAGAAGAGCTATCTGAAAATATAAAAATCTAATATGGCGCCCATAAGAAAAAAAAAAGTTGACTATCGTCTCTCAAAAACAATAAGAGATAGAGGTGATCTGACTTCGCCAATGCAATCAATAGAGCATTTTATGCCTGGGAACCGAATTTCATGAACTTATCTTGAAAATAAATGAATTACGGCAAAAATTAGATAATCTAAATTTTCAGTTTTTTCAGAATATTTCAGAAATTAAAAAATATATTTCAGGTTTGCTTTTACCAAAACATTCGTCATAAAATTGCGCAACTTTTTTGTAATTTGAGCCACCCTGTATCTCTTACCATTACTGATATCCCAATGGTGAGCCTCCTTAAGTGAATCAGCCTGTATAGTTAATAAACAGAATAATTATTATAAAGCGTTGCGCGCTGAACGCCTTCTAAAAAACATCGCTTTCGTTGAGAGCGAACATTAAACCTCGTACGGTTCCCATCCTATAATAAGCAAGTGACGCAGATCGCTATCAGGTGGTATTTCTGCGACAGTCGGAACGGCGGTTGCCATGACAACAATGCGGCCGATACGTTGCTAAACTGCCCTGTGGGCGAATGAGTGCCGCGGATTTCGATAGCGCATCGCATCGCTCATACCGTCCTGGCCAGTTTGCCTCTATACGTGACGCCGCGCCGGTTAAAAGCAATTCTTATAATAATAAATAATCACTGTTTTCTATTAATCGTAAAAATGTTTCCTATGTATGATTCAGTTTGTGTTTTATTAGAAACACCATTTTCTAGATGGAAAAATGAGGACCAAAAATATTTTTTAAATTGCGAGAGACCTGTGCCTTCTCTCGATTTCGAAAAAAAGGTAGTCAAAAGACAAAGTGTTCGTTCGGAAGTTTCGGAATGGGTATTCGGAGTATAAGTGGTTGTGTGGAAGTATTTATTTAAAAAAACTTTTTTGTATGCCGTGTTTAATCGGGGGTGTAAAAAAATTAGGCGTGTGGAATAAGGAGGGATTTAACAATTTTGGGAATGTTACGCGAGGCTGTCGAAAGCACGATGCTTCTTTAGAACATATGCGGTGTGCATTAATGTTCGCAGAATTTAGAAAAAACCTCAATACAATCGAAGACGCTTTGAGGGAAAATTCCAGACTATATATTAAACAATTTAATGATGACGTCCTTTTAAATAGACGGTTTATGCAATTACCTATTGGCGCAGCGGTTTATTTAGGCAGACAAGAGTTGGTATTTCGAGGTCACATTGAATCAGAGTGTTCGAACAATCGTGGCAATTTTAAAGAACTTTTGGATGGCGAATTCGCCGCTTAGTATTTGTCTCCTTCAACTATCATAAAGTTCACAAGCAACAGACAACTGCAATGACCTTGAATTTGCTTGAAATTTTCGCCTGAGCCACTGTTTTAATTTCCGAACTTGCGGCCCGCACCTCAATCCACAGTCCGCGTCACCTATTTACTGACCCACGAACAGCCACTGACTTGTTTACAGACGCAAAATAGAAAAAATATCTTCATAAATGGTATCTACTTTTTTGAGGAACACCACTGAATACAACTGCTGTCTTCATTCTCATACTTCGCCCCAGACTGTTGCGGTAATAAATCTGCGGTTGCTTGTTTCATTAGTTTAATATTTCCAAATTCGGAATCACTGGAACCATTCTCGTCTCTCTTTTATAAATCGAAAAGCGAAAACATCACGTAATACGAAATATTTTGCAGCAAGACGCATTTTACACCGCCTTTTATTATTAGATGGAAAACCATCAAGAACCCATTATAGCATATGAATGGAAAAATACGACCTATAAGGAAAGTTATGGGTACATTAAATGGGGGAATGCTTTTCTATGCCAATATTAAATATTATGTCTCTACCCGCTTAATGAAATAAAAATTAAGGGGGATCGATACCAACAGAAACCAGTAGTTAGTTCTAGATATGGTAAATTGTAACCAAAGTGATGGACCTGCAGCAGGAAATAAAAAATTGCCAACTGGCTCATATGTCAATAATAAGTAGTACCTAGGTATATGCAGTTTCTCCCTAATGACGGACTGTATTGTTATTGCAACTCTGAGTGTAATGATTCATAGTTTGTTTCTTTTGGGATTACACTACCTGTAAAATAACAAAAAGCAGACAATTGTATCTCATCAGAAACAATATTCATAGATCAAACATGGCTTCCTCTACTCCAAAAGGATGTTACCAATGGAAAATTAATAATATCATAGTGATCAGTGCATGTGATGATAATTTAAATTAAAAATGTCAATCTGACAAAAAGTACTTCTTTTTATATAAAGAGTTCTTATCGTACAAACATTCTACAGAAGAAGAGTTGAGGATCAACTCGAAACGTATAGAAGAAAGCTAGTTAAATGTTTAATTTCTTTTAAATTTTATTATAACTATTTTATTTAGACATATTTTAAAATAATATTATAGAATGTTGTATAAAACTGAAAAACCACTCATGAAATTTAGTTAATATATCAAATATTATTTTATCACACATTATACGGTGTTTTTTTTGGGGCAAACTTTTGAAGTTTGCCTTGTAACTACAACTTTGAATATTTAATTTGTATGCTTCTGGTTTTCTGCTTTTTGTTATTTTACAGGTGGTGTAATCCCAAAAGAAACAAACTATGAATCATGAAAATGCACCACAAATAAGTTACAAACATTATCTGAGTGTAATGTAATACTGTTGGCACTATTTTGTATAACTATTATGCAATGGTTTATCAGTTGGAATTTTTGTAAAACTGGATGGCAGGATTTTTTAAATTTATCGCATTTTTTGTTGGAATTTCTCCAAAAGATACATTATTTTTCGGACAGGCTTATTTTTTTGCCAACAGTAGGTAGGTACAAAAAAATGTTCCGATATTCTGTTCATTTCTCTAGAGATCCAATTCATCCGGGGGCATATCTGAAGTTTATGGAAATTGGTTTTTATTGAAGTTTCCAATAATAGAATGAAAATAATCAGGAGATATAATCCGAAACAGCGATCTCGCAATTTAACATGGCCATAGGCGCCCTTAAATTGACACTCAGGGGAGTATAAATTGAGATAATTGTATAAACTGAACGGTTATGTAAATCATTACTAATAATAAATTTATAAAAGTATTACATTTCTACCCAAAACAAGGTGGATACTCGAAGCGGATGGTTCTTTAGGAAACATCGTGAAAATAATAGTTTTGAAAAAAAACATTCGCAGATTTTGAAAAAGAATTAAGTACAATAAAAAAAACTGCAAGAAACAACGGTTATAAAGAAAAACTAATAGATAACATGATAAAAAACACAAGGAGGAAATTCGTCGGGAGTTTTATAATATTCGGGAAAAAGAAGCCACCTATAATTATATTAATCACGTCCCAAGTTATAGTGAAAAAATAGCTCGCAGATTAGAAGGAAACGGGTGTAAAACGATTAGTGTCAACAAGCGGACTATTGGGAGGATTTTGATAAACAACAAAGAAAGGGTTAATAAATTAAAACAATCGGGAGTATACCAAATTAACTGCGTGGATTGTAATGCCGTGTATGTGGGTCAAACCGGTAGAAGTATTGAAACTAGAGTAAAAAAAACATAAAAAATCCATACTAAATAACGCAAAAAATTCAAGATTTTCGACGCACTGTATAGAAAACAATCATTTTATAGATCAGAAAAATGTAAAGGTACTGCATCGTGAAAAAAAAGGAAAGCGCTTAGATCTGTTAGGACAAATATAAATTAAAAAATCTTTAATTATAAATCCTAATGATCAGATAGATTTTACACTTTCGCCCTTCTTAGAAAAGATATTAAAAACTCGGGCTTTACCAGATGGTAGGATCAATCGGGGGTAGGTGCTCGTAAACAAATAAATAACGAAAACGCGCTTGGAAACATTTAGTAATAGACATTTACTCTATTGAAAAAGGCCTAATAAGCCGAAATACTAGTATATAGAGTGTTTTCTATATATTTCTTGGAACATCTAAATGAGATCAATGTTTTTTTCAAAACAATTATCTACCCAAAATGTTTATATAATGTAATACCTGTAATTGTCAAACAAAATGTATACTCTTATAGAGAACTAAACTCGGAATTATTATCTGCCAAAAGTAAAAAATGGTTCAAACAGATAAGAAATTATACATATTTGCACCATTTTGGATCATACAACAAAACCAGTTAATGATTTCCTGTTTCTCGTTGTTAACTACTAGTTAAATAGTATCTTGTGTTATTATTAGGATAAAAAGTGATATTTTTCAGGTTTAATTATAAGTAAGAAATTTATTTAAACCGTAAAATCTCCATTCAATAATAGTTTCCCAAAAGTGTCGAGCATGCAGTTTTATCCTATTGTACCCCCCCCCCATTTGGACGCCTATGAATATAACGCTGTAATCTCATTTCCGTGTTTCCACACCGTCTGGGTTTTTCATTTTATCCAACGTTTAAAAACTTTTACAGACGATGATAGTCTTTAAAATCGCGCTCCAGGACCAGCGACTCGTCGGTGTCTGAAGGATGACGTGAACAGATTCTATACTTTCTCAACGGGAAGATTTATAAGAAAGAAATAATAAGCACTTTTTGTTTCACTCGGAAGTGAAGAGGAATGTACTGCTACTGTCAGAGCTTCTGTTTTATCTGAAAAGTTGTCTTAATTATATTGTAGCTGCCCAGTGGTTTGGAAAGAACGCGGTGTGTAAGCGTTATCTCAATTTCTTACAATAGTCTAGCTTTTAATTGATGAAGTGGCTTTGTTATATACATTCTGATACTTTTTTTGTGGGGGCGTATTGGTACGATTGTTAAGAGTGTTCGCACATACAATAGCTGTCCAAAATAACTTAAAAACAGAGAGAAGTCAGTTCAGTTTCAGTTTCAGTTTATTCAACATTATACTATTTCAATTTACAATTTTACAACTTAATTTTTACAATTTACAATATTAACTTTTTTAGTTACAAACCCGCCTAAGCATAGCTTGTGTGCGGTATTAGTGTTGATATACATACATACATATACATACAATTTAATACTATAATCAACCACTAGGTATTTATCTATATAATATTTCAAAATATCGATTACTGAAGAAAAAATACAAAATTACAAACAAAAAAACTTTAAATATATAATACCTATACATACACATATACATATAGAGTGACTGAGAAATTGAAGAGGACTGGAATAAACTACTGAATAAGATGAGCCAAAGGTATAAGAATATCAAATACAAAAAATGCCTTACTGCAAATCTAGAATTCAGTGTTATTGAACACATAGTGAAAATATTGTTTCTACTTGATGAAAATTTTCTTTTATAAACAATTTTATTTCTTTCTTCAAGACATTTAATGATTTTATATTTTTAATTTTCTTTGGGAGAAAATTATACAGTTTTGGGGCATAAAAAATAGACTTCTGCGGATATGAGATTTTCTATATAGTGGTACCAGTAATACTTCATTATATACTAATCTTGTGGAATAATTATGAGTTGGTTTTGAAAAATCATTTAAATTCGATGTTATCCATAGCAGTGCTTGATATGAATATAGCTTCCGAACAGGCAGAATATCAAATTCATTGAACAAAATAGTTGTCGAATATCTTGCAGGCTTCTTGAATAACACTTTAAGCAATGTGTTTTGAGTTGTTTGAAGACCACACAAGGAATTATCATATAACCCACCCCATATTAATATACAATATCTAATTAGAGATTGCACTAGTGCATCATAAATTACAAGTAGCAGTCTTCTCTGCATTATATTTCTTAACTGGTAAAACTTATACATAAGTTTTCTAATCCTTGAATTAGTATATTCTATGTGATCATTCCATCTGAGGTGCTGATCAACCAAAACACCAAGGTATTTTATATTTTTTGTTTTATTTATAGTTTTACATTTACAATTTGTTAAGGTACAGTTATGTATTTTTATATATTTTCTTTCAGGTTGATCTGCTGCTGTTAGTGAAAATGTTATAAATTTAGTTTTATCTGCGTTGAGACTTAAAAGGCTCTCATCTAAAAAGTTTTTAATCATTGACATGCCCTTTTCAGCTTTTTCATATACATTGTCCCAAGTATCATCCACAAAAACCACACAAGTATCATCCGCAAAAGATATTACATTCCTATTAAAATTGTATATTTTATAGATGTTATTGATATATATAAGAAATAAAATGGGGCCCAACACCGTACCCTGTGGGACGCCCCTGGTTATCAATAAAGGGTCACTAAGAAGTGACTTGATAGATCTTCCTTTTCCCATCAAGTCATATTGTATCAGTGACAGAATATCGCAAATGATATCAGTAGGTTCAGTAGATTGAGTATGTTAGTGGAATCATAATTTTACGTTAGTTGTTAATTTTATTTATAAGAAAATATAGTAGTGGACTTATTATTAGATGATACACAAGGTGCCCATTATCTATCTCCTTACATGGCTAACTTTGTTGATAGTGGAGATGGAGAATTGTTTAAATTAGCAAAATTTGGCAGAATTACAAGAGGAATTCAGTGCCTCCTTCAGATTTAATTTTAATCTTCAACTTTTCGAGATATTTTGGAAAAACTGAAAATCGCCAAAATGTTTAAACTCGAATATCTCTAAAACTATAAAAGATACAAATAACATAAAAATACTGTGTGTTAGTGTTTATTACGTGGAATTCAGCGGTGACATTGAAAATTTCACGGGCATCTTAGTTTTTGAGAAAAAAATAAAGTTATGTTTTTTAAATGGCAACAGTTGGCTATGGTATCAATAAAAAGCTTATTTTTTCTGATTTCAAAAATATAATATTTAATATACCTTTCTCTTTTCTTTTATTTACTGTAATGAACAAATAATTTATTAGGTCAGATCACACTAAAGTCACATTATAAACGTCAAAATTAAACGTTCATCTTAAAATAGTAAATAAACGATTTATTAAATATTATATTTTTGAAATCAGAAAAAAATAAGCTTTTTATTGATACCATAGCCAACTATGGTTGCCATTTAAAAAAACATAACTTTATTTTTTTTCTGAAAAACTAAGATGGCCGTGAAATTTCCAATATCACCGCTTAATGCCACGTAAAAAACACTATCACACAGTATTTTTATTTTATTTGTATCTTGTATAGTTTTCGAGATATTCGAGTTTAAAAATTTTGGCGATTTTCAGTTATTTCAAAATATATCGAAATGTTGAAAATCAAAATTAAATTTGAAGGAGGCACTGAATTCCTCTTGTAATTCTGCCCAATTTTGCTAATTTTACCAATTCTTTATCTCTACTATTAACAAAGTTAGCCATGTAAAGAGATAGATAATGGGCACCCCGTATATAATATTATTTCCCTTTTTTTATTCAGACCTATAGAAATGACAAGATACACCAACACAACACAAAAACTAAGCACAGTGGAAAACTTCAGTTGCATTTCCATAAATTATATATTTACTACCATTTGTCATACCTTTTTAGGGGACAAAACACAGTAAAAAGCTTAACTCGATATATATCCCTTATTCCAGACAGGAACGAACAACTGTCTGACTGGGCAGACATTAGTCAGACCTACAATTTGTCATTTTTAACGAACAGTTCTTTGTCGCGCTTTTTGGGTCTTTTAGCAGTATAAAAATGTTCAGGAAGTCCCATTTATTTCGAAAAATGCGTTACATCGATTTATAATTTAAGGGCAGCTCCCCCTATTAGATATTTGTATTAAAAAAAATAAACATGTATACAAGTACAATGTGAATAAGTGAACTTTTAGTATTCAAATGAAATAAGACGTTTTCTAATATATTTATCAGCTTACTTATCGGTATACTTCTATCTTCTTGTTCATGAACTATTGTGGCACATGGGAGACAGACTAAAACTTTAGAAAGTAACACAAAAATTACATACACATAACACATAACATAGCACTACAAATTTATATCTTCAGATGTTACATGATTCGGAGACATTTTTGTCAAAACATTCAATTAAAAATAGTTTTTATTCTACAATAGGTGAAAATTCTATTTACGTGGGGATATCTCAAGCTTCTGAAAGTGATGAAGCATGGAAGAAACTGTATGTAAGCTTCACTTGTCAGAAAACCTCCAGAAGTTGCATATCATCATGAATATCATGATTTAATTTCAACAACAGTTTCAGAACAATCTCAATTATTGGATTTATCTAAACAAGGTAGGTATTGCCTTTACTAATTACACTATTCATAATACTGTATTTAATATCAATATTTCAAAGAACAAACTTTTTTTTCATTGTTATTTAAAAAAAGTTTTTGAAGTTTATGATTTTCTTGTATAGGATAAAAAATGTTATGTGCACTATGGCGGGAAAGTGGTTTTCCGGTCTTCCAGAAGTGGCCAGGCTCGGCTTCGCCTCACCTCTCCATTTCTTTTGTCAGCCCGGAAAACGTTCACTTTTCCGCCTAGGTACACAAAGTAAAAAAACATTTACGCTATTGTAAAAAGTATTTTCTCTACTAACTGAGAAAGATGAGGGAAGAAAACCTATCTAGTAATAAAATAATACAGATATTACCTACTAGTAGGGTACGGCCTAAAAACAAGGTTATAAAATTGGAAATGGGAGAAAAACTTCTATCTGCTACGGCATAAAATGTGGGGAAATATCGATGGCGTCGGGTCGGCGCCTCCATTGAGAATTGTTGGCTAGTTCTAAGAAGAGGCTTATAGCTTTAAGATGGATATGCTTTGAAAACGAGCCTGAAAGTCGACCTATTTATATAACACTGGTAACGCAAGAGGCAATAACAATTTCTTTGCTTTTTATATGAAATGACACCATTTAAATTGGCCAGTATTAACACTCAGTATATATGCGAATAATATAGTATAGGTACGTAAACTAATTTATTATTGCCAACTAATTGAAAATTTACAATTAAAATATACAGGATGTAATAAAATAGTGTAAAATACTTCGAGGGGTGAACATTTAAAAATAAAATAAAAGTTCCTGTGAACATTTGCCCTAAAATAGTTCCTAAGGGAGTTAGAGCCCTTTAAACGATGAATAGAAACAATGTTTTTTATTTATTTTAGAAAAATTTTGAGCACTAAAAGCATCTAAGGTATACAAAACTGTCAGTTGAATTTGCATAAAAACAATTGACTGAAAAACTATCAAACATATATATTGAATGTTAGTAGTGGTGAGAAGTACATCGTAGTGCCCTCTTTGGGCCTTTGCTACTATCTATTAAGATGAAGGATGTTGTGACTTCTATAGAGATGCCGGAGTAATGCAACGCCAGTCGGGGCACATTGCCCGTGGAGTAGTTGTTTTCGGCATCTCCTTCAAATATATATTGAAGTTTATGTTAGAAACCGCAACTTACAAATGAAACTATTAATTTTGAGTTATATTTTCATTTAAATAATTGATCTATAACTATTTCCAATCAACTATAATTATTGTTAATTATAGATAGTATAATGGCTTAAAACCAATAAAAATAATTTTAACACAGACCGTAATATTCCGCCCCTTCTCTCGCATAATTTTTAGACTTCCAAGCAAATCCTTTTCGATAGAACAGGGTAGATATATTATTACTGTTTTTAACTTGTATTTGCACGCTGACCAAATGGCAAATGTAGGCCTCTTAATTTTATTGTTCGATTGAGTCGTTTGTCGTTTGGTACAAATTCAGGGCAGCATTTCCCCTTCACTTCTAATGTGAAGTGGATAACCCAGTTCTGAAAACACTCTAAATGGATCATTAACATAAAAATGCGTATTGCAGATCAATAAACGTGTCGTCTGCATATTTTACATTCAGTTACGTTTGATGGAAGTTCAGAAAATACGATAAAAATTTAAAATATTGTGTGTAGTACGAAGTATCAATAAATAAAGTTACACTTACTCAATGTCTAAGTAAGAACGTTAAAATTATTATTATATAATCCTCTCTTTATCTTGTGTAAATATGAGAAATTCTGCGTCTGAGAAACGGTATTTTTAATTACATGCTTATTTAGTAAAGTTGCTTGAAAGTTCCAAAGGGATAACCATATTCGATAGGAGATAAGCTTAATTTATTCGTAAAACCCCACTTTTTAACTCTGAACTACAAGAGAGAAGCTTGTGAGGCACTTGGAAAGTTAGTTAAACAAACAACTTTTTGTGTATGGCAAAGGAATATGGTTCATCAGGAGAGGCTGTAAAGTTTACTCCTTAAGGATTTAAGAAGTCTGAAAGTGAGAAAATAAATGAATATTCCGAAGTTATATTCCCTTTCTGTAACAAGCTTTGAGAGTTAAATAAACGAAATTCCGAAAAGTTTTGAGCTGGCTTAAAATAGAAATAAATACACATGAAAATTCAACAAAAATATAATAGTCTTCCGTTCGTAGTCCTCATTCTCAATTGAAATAGCATACAGAGTATACATATGAGCGGTTGCTATCGTAAACAACATTTTTGATTTAAAATATAAATATACAAATTTCTTTAGTTAAAAAATTATTATGAAACAACTGTAAAATGAACAGAAACAAGTTGTAGAAACAAAAATCACTATTTCAGTAGGTGTTCGAAGTGCTCTTCACCAACTTCTAGACAATATACTAGTCTACTTTCAAATTTATGAATTGCGCTGTGAACAACCTCGGTTATACTTCTTATTATTGCTGTAATTTTATCTTTTAAGTGTTCCACATCATTTGGGATCACTTTATAGACTTGGCTCTTTACGTATTCCCCACAAGAAGAAATCTAGAAGTGCCAGATCAGGAGATCTAGCCGACCATGTTTTAAAATCATTAAAATCGTATGTCTTCAGATGATCTCGTGTTTTCTCTCTTTCTCTTCAATTTAGGTATTTTCTATGCCACTCTTTTCCCATTTTTTCATTTTCCATTCCTTCAAGATGTCCCAAACGTCACAATTTTCATTATTACTAAACGATTGTCCTATTGAATAATGTGTGCTATACATTTCCTCATTAATTTTTTAAACGTTGCTATATTATTATTAACTTTTCATAATAGTAAAGAATGATAACGATCCAGATAGTGTATGCAAGAATATGTTTATGCCCTAGCTAGTTTTGTATCTCTTGATATATTTTAGTATTAAATTGTGTTAATCAAATGGAAACTTAATTAAACTAAAATATGTAACACTAGGTTAATGTAATACTGAACGTTGTTAATTTATTTTCATGTTATACAGAGTTAATTTAATTTTGGTCACAAGGTTAGTAGAAATTCAGTGAAATAGATCCAGCCGACGGAATAGAGAGCCACAATAAAGTAAATTAAAGTTGTTTAATTTAAAGTAAATAGTGGGTTTGATAAAGGCAGAAAATGTATTTATACAAATAGGCGTGAACACATAGTCTGATTTAGAATTTGGTCAGTCAAAGTGACCAAAATATGGCATATACACAATTCTAAATATTTTGCGTCAAAATAAAAAACCACTGAAGAAATTAATATATCGAATAATTACTTTTATTTCATATAAGTAAATTATGCTTTTATTGCATATAAGATATACCGGGATATCAAAAATTATCTTGGTCAAGGGTGGTTGTGGAATGTAAAACGTGTGTCTTACTTTAAATTTTTGAATATGTTTTGTTGTGTCAGAATCTGTCAAGTCATTGTGCTGAAATTTTCTAATCCAGTTTTTGAATCATGCCTCTTACCACACAGCACAAAATTTTCATGATTGAAGCCTATTTTCGAACGGGTGCGCAAGTTAATGGAAATTGGCAATACAGTCAACGTTTGTGTTTGGACAATTTTCGAGAGCACTTCTCAAACGTGGCAATATTACCGGACAATTTTTATGCGTGCCTTACAAATTGTGTTGAAGTGTTTCGCGAAACTGGTTGTGTGACTCATAAAAAAGGTGCTGGTAGACCAAGAGTTCGTACAGAAGAAGTTGTCAATGACGTTCGTCAACGTATGGAAGAGGAGCCTGCAAAACCTTTGAAACGTCTTTCTCAGGAAATTGGACTTTCTTATGGAACATGTCATAAGATTTTAAAGAAATACTTGAACATGCATCCATATAAGATGCAAGCACATGAAGCTCTTCTGCCCGCAGACCACCCCAGACGCCTTGCTTACTGCCATTGGTTTGTCAATAATTTAATGAATGACGATCTTCTGGACTTAACTTTTTTTCTGACGAAGCGTGGTTCCATCTTTCGGGATACATCAATTCTCAAAATATGCGAATGTGGAGCCAATGATAACCCTCATGTTTTTACTGAATTGCCACTACATGCTCAAAAAATTGGTGTTTGGATGGCAGTTTCTCGCAGAAGAATAATTGGGCCAATTTTTTTCGATTTCACCGTCAACGCAGAAAGGTACAGACACAACTTTTTGGCTGAATTTGTGCAACAGTTAAACGATGATGAACTTCGGTACGGTTATTTCCAGCATGACGGTGCAACAGCACATACTACACGAGAAAATATTGCTTTCCTCCGCGAGTTTTTTGATGACCGGCTGATAAGTTTGCATACAGAAGTTGAGTTTCCTCCGAGATCACCTTGTTTGACAATTATGGACTATTTTATATTTCCTTACTTAAAAAACAAGATTTTCGCAACTCCGGTAAATAATTTGCAAGAACTGCAACAAAGAATTGTTCAGCAATGTGCAACCATAACGCCAGAAATGCTGCAAAACGCTTTTCACAGCATGAGGAGGCGCGTCAACTTGTGCATCGAACAAAATGGGGGACATTTCCAACAATTACTGTAATTTAGTTTTTCTTGTTACTAAAACCGTTATTTCATAATTTGTAGTTCATTATTGTTTTACAACTGATAAATAAGTATGAAATTTGTAGGTTATTGATGATGTCAGTGTGACAGTGACATAATTATTTCAAATTTAAAGTAAGACACACGTTTTACATTCCACAACCACCCTTGACCAAGATAATTTTTGATATCCCGGTAGTATTTTTTGGCGCAAACTATATTCCTATATTTATTATACAGGTTCACTTTTAATTTTTCTCCCCTGAAGTTTGAGCTGATATTTTCGTGGTTGGATAATGATATATTTGTTGCATTGTCTTAGCCTGCTCCGAATGAAGGAAGAGCATGATTCTTTGACGTTTAGTTGAGGAACACGAAATCGATTTACAGAATTACCTTCTAACACGCCAAGTTGATGCAAATTCAGTCTAATTTTCCGAACAAATCTAGGTCTAGTCCAAATTTAATAACTATTGATCATTCGTCGATTTCAATGTTGGTTCTCGATACTCCTAAGACATTGAGGAACTTCAAAACTGCGTCAAACATAATAATATTTGATCATCCATTCACGTTTTCAAACTTAGTAATATAGTGATTATTTTTAGTTGTGTGATTTTGAAACATATATTGTTGGCAGCAAAACAATATATCCAGTATATTTTGGTTCGATTAAATTAGGTTATGGAATGCGTGTGAATTGGACAGAGAATGCTTACCTTGACAACGAAATGTGTTTTTATTTGTAAGTTGTTTTTCTTTTAAGTGTCACACATTTAGAGAAAGAACTTTTATAAAAATAATTGTATAGGTATCTGCTTAAGTATGTAATTCATAAAATTTTATGTAACTATCAGCTTTAACTTATCAGCCAATAATAATATATTTTAATGTAAAAGGAACAGCTGGCGGCAATTAACTTTTTCTGGTAGTTGAAGAAGGTATTTTTATTTATACTTGTAATTTCAAGAAAATACATATGATCTTTTCAGAATCATCCGACTTTGAAATATGGTTGATCAAGAGTACGGAGGAATCAGCTGTATAGAATAATATCGAGGCCGTTATCTATACAACAAAAAACTTTCCTTGCAAAATTTAGGTAACAGATAAGTGCCAAGTACACAAATGTAAATATTGTGTATATTATACAGGGTGGGCGAAATTCGAGGCTCACTATTGGGATCTCGGAAACGGTAAGAGATACGAAAACGGTTTAATTGGGACAAAGTTGCGTAAATTTGTGACCAATAATATGCCGTCAAGAAATCCAGAATATCTACATTCGTTTTTGAGTTATTTCAAAAAAACCAACATTTTGAGTTTTCGTTTTTAATTTTTTTTAGCTTTAGGTATTTGAGACGATATCAAAAAACTGACAAGACTTTTTCATTGCCACTTTTTATGCTCTATAACGTGGCAGTACAAAATTTCCGTTACGGCGTTTGGTCCGATCAGGACCATCTTCAACTTTATTTTTTTAAATAGGGACCCATAATGTTTCTTACGAATAACGATAGGATTTTTTATTCTGATTCCAATGATGTATGATACTTTATAGTTTTAATTATTCTTTTTGCTCAAATACTAGGAATAACTTTTAAGACGATCGAATCTAGTATGCTTTGGGCTGATGACATTTATTATAAAACAATTTTAATTGTCAATACAATTTGACGTTTTTAAGAGCTTCACTTTAATGGTGGCCTGTTTGAACATACACTTTAATTTAAGAAAATTTTAATTTTAGATTCCGCTGACAAAAATATTTTTTTTATTATTATAAATTACTTTGTTATCATTATTTTAAATTTAATTATACGGTACAACTTGTGTTACCATATAAAACCAAATTTGAACATTCAATAACATGATTTGGACTATAATTTTGTATTCTCCTGTAAATACTGTTATGTTCGAAACTACCGTTTTCTGTCAATTGTCTGTGCAGTTTCGAAAATGTCGTTCTATGTGGTTGTGGCCTTTCTGGGTATGTTTCAAAATATGTTTGTTCAGATCTGGTTGAATTTTTGTAACATTTATAATAAATTTCAATCATATCACATTTTTCTTGATTTGTAAACGGCATTATTAATTATTATTTAAAGCGAAGCTCTTTACGTCAACGTCAAATTGTATTGACAATTAAAATTGTTTTATAACAAATGTCATCAGCCCAAAGCATACTAGATTCGATCGTCTTAAAAGTTATTCCTAGTATTTGAGCAAAAAGAATAATTAAAACTATAAAGTATCATACATCATTGGAATCAGAATAAAAAATCCTATCGTTTTTCGTAAGAAACATTATGGGACCCTATTTAAAAAAATAAAGTTGAAGATGGTCCTGATCGGACGAAACGCCGTAACGGAAATTTTGTACTACCACGTTATAGAGCATAAAAAGTGGCAATGAAAAAGTCTTGTCAGTTTTTTGATATCGTCTCAAATACCTAAAGCTAAAAAAAATTAAAAACGAAAACTCAAAATTTTGGTTTTTTTGAAATAACTCAAAAACGAATGTAGATATTCTGGATTTCTTGACGGCATATTATTGGTCACAAAATTACGCAACTTTGCTCCAATTTAACCGTTTTCGTAACTCTTACCGTTTCCGAGATCCCAATAGTGAGCCTCGAATTTCGCCCACCCTGTATATATATATATATATATATATATATATATATATAAGGTTTAGTTTACTCATCTCCAGACGATGTCAACTTGGTTGTGGAAACGCACGTCGAGTGCAGTAAAGTGTTTTGGTGTTATGAGGAAAACTACGTCAGTGTTATCCTCACACCAAAGGTTCCAACCCCACCTTGAACTTTTATCCAATAATAAAAGAAAAAGAAAACTACTTCAAGATAATTTAGTAGCAAAAAATATTGGTTTTTCATGCCTTGGCCAAACGGAACGTAGTTGGTTTAAGGCAATGTGAGGCCTAAGAAAAGTTTAATTATAGTTAATTTACCCTTCATACCTAATCGATTTTAAAATAACTTGTGTTTGTTCAAAGCCGTGCATGTATCGCTTCCTTCTGTGAAATGCACACAATATCCAAGGCACCAAACCATCAATGTTTCATTCAGCAATGGCACGGGACATACGTACCCAAAAAGAACAACATTTATTTACAAAGGATCAATACGAAAACGTGCTGGCGGTATTTTTAACCGACAAACAGAATTTTACCAACACTGATCGATACAATAGTTAAAAAGCCCTACTATTTTATTTATAAAATCAATAAGAAAATGTCTTTTACCTAGAATCAATATATACAAATTAAAATAAGTAACTGTTTGAAGAACCCAACATTCCATGAAGTCATTCAATGGGACCAACAGATCGGTTCCTGAACAATAATTGATGTCTACGAAAGGAAATATAACTTATTAAATTAACTAAATCAATAACTAATAGGATGCCACCAAATTAAAAACTCGAACAGGACTTAACTGGTGTGAACTAACCAACTTGGCGTGTAGGATTTTTTGTGACTGTTAAGGTTATTAATACTGGGTTGACCGTATACCTTTTGTCGTGTAGAAATGTTTGTTTAAACTCGTGTAACTTATTTTTAGTAAACAACGCGATTTATATTCACCAGAGCGCAGAAACATTAACAAGGTTGCGTTTAGTGGTACTGGTACTCATCAGCAGGTGCAGAAATGCATTAGAGGAGAGAAATAAGTTACCTTGAACTAGTACGTCACCTAGAATAGTGCCGCATTGGGTCCATATATGGGGGTAAAATCGCGTACACTGTCTAGAGCACTGGTATTAAGTTGGGGCACTGAGGAAAACTAGAAATCGCGCTCGGGAAAGCCGCCGTACAGGAGGAAAGCGCTCGCGCAGCGGCTCCTACAACGCGCTCGGGACTGTCCATGGGAGTCGGAAAGTTGGGCGGCCACTGCATGGGAGCGGTGTTATTTTTGGCGGATTTGGACGCGATGTACCTGGTGATCGGCGTCAGGTGGATGCAGGATTTCCCATTGTTTAGAAAGGTGAACGAATATTACGAAAATCAGAGGGCTTCCACGAAGTGGGGAAATGCACCTTTCTCGATACGCGTTTCGCTAACAACATTAGCACGATCTCAAAAAATAAAACCCATTGGATAAATTATATTAATAATAATAATAATAATAATAATAATAATAACGATAAAACACTTCAAGACCAAATAAAAAGGATCACCTACCTCATCGATGAGGCAATACCTCCCAACCAAAACAGCTAAAAAATATACAGAAAAGAAAGAAAAATATCAACAACTAACAACAGAAACAATTTCATATCATTCCATTAATAATACTGGTGATAGATATCACTCCATACTCATTAAAAAATCACCACACTTTGTTCTTTGATTCTTTGTAAAATAGTCATATCACCAATTACATTATTTATAACCTTAAACAAAAAGGATAGTATCTACGAACTTTGTAAGCTTTTAAAATTACGCTTTTCTAGCAAAGGATTATGAGGTTCACTAATTCCGGGATACAAACCATCAGCTTTAAAAGATAATAGTTTGAGGAAAAGTCTTTGAACAGGCTTGAAGTTATCAGATTGTACTTGATAGTAAGGGCTCTAAACCACAGAAGCAGGAACTTTCATAGCTTTGTAAGTCTTTGCAAACAGGGCAATTACACCCAGAAACAGATAGGTTTATACTTACAATACAATCGCATACCTTACTGATTTGGCCAAATGATAGAAAAATATCAACAAGTTGCAATAGGAGTTGAAAGAATGATAAGACCTGTTCCTGCAGGAATCACAAACAAGTCAGATCCAATCAAATCATTCCGAAATCCTGACTAGTTGGTGATTTCTGCAGGAATAGGCCTTATCATTTGACTTTGTATTTGACCATGTTGCATTTGAAAATAAAGATTTTTGTTATTTGTTCGAATAACATATAAAACCGTTGCTTTTGGTGTACTATTAAATAAATCAGGAATAGTGATATTTTTAGTCTAATCTACGTCTATTTTCCTATAATAAAGTAGTTAAAAAATAAACAAAAACTGTTTAATCTGGCGCTAAAATTGACCATAGTTTGTTTTTTAATTGTTTTAAGTACTTACCTACACTACGCTGAGAAAACTGGCAGTCTTAATTTAGTAAATGCAATTCAACTTTAAATTTAGCCAGGACGATGTACGCATTATATGTCGGGTGTGACCGTAGAGACGGATAAGGACATGAAAATTGAATCTTGACGTTTATTCTGTCTCTGTGGCTATTAATACAAACTGTGTAACTCTATACAGGGAGTTTTGTTTCAAGCTAGTCGCGACTGTTACCCAGACGACGAAGTTTTGTTGTATGTCTGTACGCACCTTTAGAAGTGCTTGTTTCACGATATTTCTGCCCCTAAAAAGTAATATGACTTTTTTTACCTAGAAACAGTGCTCTTACTGATTTTAAAGCCTTCGTTACAAATTTGTATCTGAAAGAAGTTCTACAATATTTATTTTTCTACGTGTCAAAAGGTATACGACGTTTTCTAATACGAAAAATTTATAAAAGCTCTTAAAAACTAAAAAAAACATACTCGGGCATTTATAATAACAAAATAATTTAGAGCCATATACAATAAACTTATGCTTTTCTATTATTTTCCTGTATATAAGTACGATAGAAGTGGCTGATAATATATTTTTGTGAAACTACTTTACTATGAACGGCGTACGAGTACTTATTTAACAAATAAATATATTTCTCTTCTCTAATGAACCCAAGAAACAATCAAGAGCATCGATATTTTTAAAATCAACCAGCTATAATTATCCACTGCTGACATTGGCACTCGTGAGCTGCGCTCTATTTTTGTGTTTTTTAACCACATCAACATTGAGGTCGACTATGGACGCGTTAACTCTGTCTTCCACAGAAATCTAAATAAATCGTTCAATTTGCTCGTTTGCTGATATATTTAATAGGTAGCGAATCGGAGATTAGCAAATTTAACCCGTTTATTGGGTAATAATAACTGCGATTTATGAGTCAAGTGTTAATTAATTTATTATACAGGGTGAGTCAGTTTTTTGTAGACAAACTTTAAGGGAAGATAGAGCACATGTTTTTAAAAAGAAAAGTTCTTATAAACATATGTCCTAGAAGGCTTCGTTTCCGAGATACAGGGTGTTGAATATAATTTTTTTTCTCGAATTTTCATTAAGTATAACTTATAAACGAATGCTTAGAGATTTTTTTCATGTTTGGGGGATATTACCTATTAATTAAGGGGCATAAAACAAGAGATAAGAATGTTCAAAAACTTGCACAGTGGCGGAGTAGAGGGGGTGCTTAACCCCTTTCTTAAACAGAACTTCTACGCCAATGACTATTTTTTTTAAACTGTTATTTTCATTATTTGCATACAGTTTACCAAAAATAATGTCCCTGCTTCTGTTTCGATATTCCTGTGCGTTTCCGAGTTATTTTGATTTTTAATGTTTGATGTGGTTCTAAATTAAGTAATTTATTTATCATCAATTATCGGCTAAATATTTAATTCTTTCACCAAAACCTACCTAAATATGGTTTGTTAAGGATTCTAAAAAGCCGAAATATCGTATTCTTTGTCTCTTTCAAATGTCGTCAAAATAAATTATTTGTTATCACAACACCCTATTGTATAATCAACACCTTGTATCTCGGAAACGAAACCTTCTAGGACATATGTTTATAGGAACTTTTCTTTTTAAAAACATGCGTTCTATCTTCCCTTACAGGTGTCTACAAAAAACTGACTCACCCTGTATAGACATAATATGAATATTAACTATGATTTGTGGTGATCTCGTTCGTATAATCGAGTGCTAAAATATTTATTTTTAACACTCAATTAAAATCGGCATAATATAGACAATAATAATACAATGAGATAGAGATGATATTAACGACAACTGCTTCCTACACTGCATTGCCCGTTTAGGCTGTTTGGAAACAAATTTTAATATTGAGTGTGAGCCACGTGCAGTATGGTATAACTATTTTTAGAGGCGCATCTACACTGGTGTAGTTATTTTGACCCATATGGATCAATTTCTTTACATGAATTATGGAACTATGCTATTGACATGCTGAAATACCGCCTACAAAATAATAATATGCCGCCCCTCTGCCACACAAGTCTTGCACTTCAGGGGAGGGATATTGTTATTTTTATTAAAATATTGATTGGTAAAATGTGCACGTTTCTAAATGTTTCACGAATCCATCAGCAACTACAGTATGTAAAATTTCCGTATTAAGAGAAAGATAATAACACAATATTTTGTTCTGCTTCATTCATAGTTTATTGAGACGAAACGGTACACATATATGCATTAAATAAGTTGATGCGTCTTGTTGATGTAATCTGTCGTCTCTGTGCTTCCAATGATGCTCAAATGATCTCCAGCTACCAGTACTATCTGTGGTGACTGACTGCAGTACTGAAAATTGAAAAGAAAATCAACCGTTAACTGTTTGAAAGATTTGAGCTCGATTATTAAATAAATTAATAGCTGTCGCTAAGTGGTCTGATTCATATTACAAGAACCATTTTGTTAGCCATATACAAAATATAGACGTGAATTGTTTTACACATACCATGGTTAGTCCACAATTTTCATATTTATTAGAGTTGTCGGGTCTTATGAGATGGACAGTACCAGAAACCAATTCTTCAGTGGGCTGGAATCCAGCTGCTTCTTCCAGTCGAGATTTTAGGTTGATTAAACCCTGCTTAAGGAAGTTTTTATGTTTCTCTGACCCATCGTAGTGATCCAGACATATTTTAATTCTAGACTCCCAATCTGCAGATTTTTGGAGGTCATTGAGAACCTATAAAAATAAAAAGTATTATCTTGTGCAAGAGAACTTGTGAAAACCTACTCTAGTTAACTTTCTATTACCTTCGTGTCATTAATTGTCAGTACCCTACTCAAAAGGTTGACCTCCTTCTCTACATTATCTTCCCCTAAATGCTTGATGGCAGCTTGTATAGTACTAGGGGCGCTATCTACGAAGAACAAATGAAGACTGGCATTTAACCTGTGCAATATCCTCGCTATTTCAATAGTTAGAGCTCCTCCCCATGACAGTGATATGATATTGTATGGACCTTTTGGCCATATCTCTCGCATTTTCTGAAAAAAAAATGGATACATTTCCTCTTTATAGAATTTAAACTTACTTACTTCCACATAGACTACTGCCATGTCTTTGATAGACCAAGGCGTTGAGGGCAATACAGCAAGGAATGTGGGATACAATAATGTCATAGCCATCTCATCCAATTCCTTTCGTGCAGAGACACCGGGAATGACAAACACAGGCGCCAGTTCTCTTATTTCTCTCGGCCCTTCGGTAACTATCTGGACCAGAGTAGGTTCTTTCGACGCATACTTTTGATTCCTGATTATTTCTGCAGGTGATGGCAACACCTGACTGAGTTCTGAAATGAGAAAAAAATGAAATAATGTCATAATGTCTCAATTATAATAATAACTTTATTAGTCCAACAGGAATAACCACTTACAGGACTATAATAGAAAATTGTTCAAAAGTATATAAATAAGTAAATAATGTGAGAAAAAATCAAACTTAAAAAGTAATACAAAACTCAAAGATGAAAAATGAAAACATAAACATAGGAATACAGAATCATAGATTAGAAGAATCATGAGAAGACCAATGTAGCAATAACAGTTAAAACAATAATCAGTGATACATGTATAACATAAAATAGAAAAAGACATAAAAGAATAGAAAAAAAAATTAATTAACATAATAATTATTGGCAGCTGCTAACAGTTGCCTTAAACTAGAATTATGAATATCACATCTATCTGATATTAAATTGAAATTGTGTGTCATATTGTAAATTGGGGACTTCAACATTATTTTTGTTCTACTAGGAGGACAGTAAAATGGCATAGTACTTCTACTAGATTGACGGGGTACTAAAAAGATTATTTGAGATAAAATATTTGAACAGTCAACCTTACCATGCAATAAATTATGTAAAAACCGAAGCGATGAAATAAACCGTCTGGGTAGTAACCATCTACTCTATAGGGAACTTATTTCAAAAATTTCCTTTAGATCTTCTCCAAATCATTTATGTAGGTCATATAATAAGGAAACCAGATCAAGGAACAGTACTCAAGCTTAAATCTAACAAAAGCGCAATATAGTAATTTCAACGTATCTATATTACTGAATGATTTACTATTTCTAATGACAAAACCCAAGAACCTAGATGCCGCCTAGGTAATATATTCAAAATGATTTCTGAAGCTTAGAGTTTCATCAAAAATGACCCCTAGATCTTTGCCAGATTTACCTACACGTTTGTAATATTTCAGAATTGATCTCATAATCAAAAATTACAGGAATTACTTTTCTACTGAAGGTAATTACTTTACATTTCGCTACATTTAGGTCTAGCTTATTTTTATCTGACCAGATTTGAAGCCGTGATAAATTTAACTGTAATTTTGTACAGTCCTCTACGTTGTTGACTACACAAAAAAGTTTAACATCATCAGCATAAAGAAGCTTTTCACACTGCAAGATGTCAGCAAGATCGTTAATGAATAAGAGGAAAAGCAGGGGACCCAGATTAGATCCCTGTGGTATTTTATTATGTTTGCAAATATTTAAACTTACTCTTGAACAAGTCTTGGCTGCTTTCTTGTTTACTTTCTGTAGCCTTGTCGCTCTTTAGGAAAACATTTTTGACTCTGCATTGCAATATATCGTCAAGACTAGCAATAGCGTCGCTGATGGTCACATCATTGTCCCACTGAATATTGTAAGTGTAGAACCCGGCATCGGCCCTAAGTTGACAGATTCCTGCGGCGGAACTAATAAAATTGACAAACAATGCTTTCGGGGCAGTCGTTCTAAGAGCGTTCTCGATGTATTGCACAGGTTTAATGTCGCTGGCTTTAGACGCACTGGATTTGTTGGGCAGGAGGAACACTCCTTGGATGGTTCCAAGGAAGTAAACCTCGGATAGCAACTCAGCAGCGCCTTCTTTGGTGTATGCCTTGTTTGGAGCCGATATAATATCTGCCCCGTAATAAGTTTGCAATAAGGATAAACGGCGGTTGATGTGGTTCTGCTGAGGTTTAAAATCGGAAGATACAACAATTTTTCTGGCGCCCCTGAGGACCAGCCATTCTGCTATGTCGGTCCAATTTTCAGCGGTACCACCTATGAAGATATTGCCATTATTATAAGAACTTACAAGATAAAATTTGGTGAACTTACCGTACACTAGGTACGAACTTTTCGAGTCGCAAATGAACTTATTTGGTTTGGCGACATTCAACTTGTTCAAACTCAAAGTGTTCTCGATATTAATCAACACTTTTCCGATATGAGCGCTGTCCTTTATGGTACTGTAAACGGTATATTATGGAGTATATATACTACATACAGTGCTTTCGAAAAGTAACGAATAAATTCATTATTTTAGAAATTGAGTAGTTTTCGAAAAAATCCCCTGACACGTCGATTGTGTTTTTAAAAAAGGCACTTTTTGACATACGACCCATATTTGTGACGTCATCGTTGTTCGAGATATGACTTCATCGACAATTTTTTTAAATAGCAACCCCCAATTTTGACCACGCCATTTGAAAGAGCGAATATACGCATCATGAAAAATCACGATTGCCTGACAGTAGCCTTAGCGACCGAGAATGTTTTTTATTGCTGTCAGATAAAAACTTGAAATCGTACTATATTAAATAGTTTTTCTGTTTTTTGAGTTATTTCTTTAGTTCTTATCTTTTGTTTGGCAAAAGCACTGCGTTTGAAGTGTTTATTGAGTAGTAACTTTGTCATTTTATAAAAAAAAATGGTTAAATTAACTGAACGAGAACGAATTGACATTCTTTGCATGATCGGATTTGGAGACAGGATGCGCACCCAAAGAGAAGTAGTTGAATTGTTCAATGAAACTCATCCTGATCGACATCCCATTAGCCAAAGCATGGTAAGCAATATTGAGTCTAAATACCGTAACTTTGGACATGTTCGTGATCTTCCTAAATCTGGTCGACCTTCAAAATCCATAGATGATGAGGTTAATGTTTTGTTGGCAATACAAGAAAATCATCACTCAACACTTAACCAATTGGCTTCTGATTTCAATATGGCAGCGTCCACAGTTCACAAAATTATGAAAAAAGCAAAGTATCTTATAAGGTATGCCTTGTTCATGAGCTATCTGAAGACAACTTTGATCGGCGAAATCAATTCTGCGAGCAAATGCAAGAGCTATGCAATAATGATAATAATTTCGTAAAAAACGTAATTTTTTTCTGACGAGGCTATGTTTGTTTTGAACGACCATGTCAATAGGCAAAACTGCCGTTATTGGGCTATTGAGAATCCCCGATGGATGATGGAGTATCACACTCAAACTCCCCAAAAAGTAAATGTGTGGTGCGGCATAGTCGACGGAAGAATTCTGGGTCCCTATTTCTTTGACGTCAACCTAACTGGTGTAAGATATTTATTTGGATTTTCTTCGAGACGACCTCATTCCTGCACTAATAACTTTATATCCAGATGTAGAGGGACGTGATCTTCCAAGAAATGACATGTTCTTTCAACAAGATGGTGCACCTCCCCATTATGCAGCACTTGTCTGTGTTTATTTAGATGAGTTGTTCCCGAATCGTTGGATAGGGAGAAGGGGGCCGATTGAGTGGCCAGCCAGATCGCCTGATTTGACACCCCTAGATTATTTCTTGTGGGGATACTTAAAAAGCAAAGTATACGTTACTAGACCGGTTAATTTAGAAGATTTAAAAGCAAGAATTCGTCACGAGATACATCGTATACCTCCTGAAGTTATAGATAATGTCCAAAAAGAATTTATTAATCGTCTTGGCTACTGTCAGGCAGCCAACGGTGCACAATTTGAACATTTAATTTAGTCGATTTTTTACATAATCATTATCATTGTCAGTATTGTGAAAATTAAATTTTAAGATCTTCAAACATTATTTTCTTGAAATTTTTGTTATGTAACACCATAATTTTTCATGATGTGTTTGTAGAATGATACGCTCTTTCAAATGGCGTGGTCAAAATTAGGGGTTGCTATTTAAAAAAATTGTCGATGACGTCATATCTCGAACAACGATGACGTCGACGTCACAAATATGGGTCGTATGTCAAAAAGTGCCTTTTTTAAAAACAAAATCGACGTGTCAGGGGATTTTTTCGAAAACTTCTCAATTTCTAAAATGATGAATTTATTCGTTACTTTTCGAAAGCACTGTATTTATAAGTCATACATACCTAAGAATGCTGTCAATATTTTGATGGGATACCACTTGTCTATGTAAAGGTCTTACAATTAGTTGTTCCATACCGTGAATCATCAACTTCCTTATCTCCTCTTTAACCTCTTTGGCTTGATGGAAAACATTTTCCAAATCAACGGCGTAGAATGAAGTGTTTCTGAGGAAGCAGTACATGCCGAAAGTGTTTCCTTCCTCCAAATCATATTTCCCATACTGAATAAACCTACCATAGTCTGCTATGCAAGCTAGCGAACTCTGAAGCAAACTGCCTGACACACAGTTCAGTATTACCTCGGCACCTCTGCCGCCAGTGGCAATCTTGAGCTGGGGTTCGAAACTGGAATCATCGGAAGAGAATATCTCGTAGTCTCTCAACTAAAAGATATAACTGCTTGCACACAAATAACTCCAAGTTGAATAATTTCTGATTGTACTTACAAACGTGAACTGTTTCTTAAGGTAAGCTCTCTGATGCTCCTCCGACACCGTTACAAATACTCTGCAACCGTGAGACTTGGCAATAGATATTGCTGCTAGACCGACAGGAGAACATCCTGCGTGAATCAGTACAGTTTCGCCATGTTGCAGTCGTGCTTTTATCATCAGTAGGTAGTATGCCTTGAAACAAGAAATGCACGTAATTTCTAGTGAATCAAATAAATATGAAGTAATTCGCATAATGTCTGAAACTTACGGAAACATAAGCGTGTGGAACAGTAGCGCCATCTTCCATAGTGAAATGCTCAGGTATATCCCACGTGAATATTGGATCAGGCACCAACTGATTGTTTTCCTTATCCAAATATGCCAATCCCATAACTGGCTGCCCGGTATTAGTAACCCCAGAATAATCAATGTTACCGACGTGATTTCGTTTTGGTGTCGCTGGATTTATGGTTTCATCCTTCAGATTGACACTTATAAAGTTAACAGTCTTATTTTTTATTATGTTATTGGTTATTTGGTCTTGAACAATATTCTCTTTTAATTTGAAGGAAATAGGTAAGTAAGCGTTGTAAATTCCATCCTTGATCACTGTAAGAGTAAGGTTCTGCTTAAATATGGCACTAAAATCACCAGTTTTCTTATCTAGATTAAAAACAACTCGAAGTGGTTGACTATCGGGCAATGATCGCAGCTCTTGCACGAAGTTATTGAAACCTTCTACTGGCACCATAGATGAGAACAAAAAGACGCTCTTCTGCTTTGATTTGGCTTCTTCAAGTGCTGCAAAAAGCTCTGATACCCATGAAGCAGATGAACGTTTAAGGTCTTTAACACTCAAAGTGTCTCCTTTTATATTTACAACAGACACTGGTAGGGAATTTACCTAAAATTAAATTTTTGTAAATAATGATATATGCACACTTTTTTGTAATCTTTACCCTTCGCAGAATTGAGTAACTGATGTCATCGACGATGAATTGAGCAACTTGTATTATTTTAGGATGCGCTAATAAAGTTTTATCCGTTTTAGATAATAAGAATGCGTGCGATGAAGCTACAAGTTTTAAAACACCGTCCTCTGGTATATCGTTCACAATTAATAGTAGGGGATGTGATTGTTGAACAATCATGTGTTTTACGTCGTTAGCTACGCTAACATTTGCCTGAAAAAATATGTTCAACTGCCTGTATACGAGTTGGACTTGCAACTTACCACAAGGTTGCTGTAATTGTTCATGACATTCTTTATATTTTCGGTTAAGAGATTTTCTGATTCCAACTCGGTAATTACCAAGGTGCTTGGATCTATATCCTCAAAGTTTGACAGAGTCAATTGCAGAGCTAAGTTTATACCATTCTCAATTTTCTAAAAAATAAACCACTGGTAGGTGAATTTGTCATTAAAATGTTTATCAGTTTCTTACGCTAAAGTTGTTATACAACGGAATATATTCCACTGAATCCAGGCAAGGTGGTTTCTTTTCAATATCCAAAGGAACCATCTCCATGTTAATCAGCTGCAGCCCCGGGGTGGATATCATTTTGGTTGCATAATCATAAGATACTTCCACGTCGGATTTTTCTGCTGGGAACAAAGTTTCAGAAATTGCGATTTTTTGGATGGTTCTTGGTACAAAAACTTCTTGAGTCTTTTCTCCAGCCTGCACGGCCTGCTGCTGTATCATAGCCTCAAGCAGCATAGGCCACCTACTATCCCACTGAACGACGCTTACGGAGCCTACAAAATATTATGTTGAGGTCAGGGAAATTTTTCGTAAAGAGCAGACCACCAAAATTACCTTGTTCAGCAATGGTTAAACTTTTAATTGCTTTAAACAGTCCGGAATACTTATGTCCTCTATGCTGCAGTTCACTGTAAATGTCGCTTCCGGATAGCTGGGCACTATCCTCCGGTATCTCGGTTTTTACAGGCTCCAACAGAAATTGATCATCAGCTTGGGGGAACGTCAGCCTTCCAGTCATAATGATATCATTCTCGGACATAATTTCAAATTCCCCACTACCTTTTTGTACCATGGCGTGAAGAGCCACGCTACCAACTTTCGGTATTGCAAGGACCTTCTTTATGAGCAAGTTATCGAAAACTATATCCTTGTGAGCCGACGAAGTAATGCTGGCAATGATTTGATAGACAATATTCTAGAAATAAAATTGAAATTATTAATATTGTTTTAACAACGAACCAATTAGAACATACTAGATAGAAACCTGTTGGCATTATCACATTGTCACTGAATTTGTGACCAACACATTCTCTAAATTCTTCGCTGTTTAGGGTAACGGTCAGATCTCGCACTCCAATCAGAGCGTGGAGTTTGTCTTCTAGTCCAGTTCTCCACGTTTCAGAGTGGTTCCAGTGTACCAAGTCACCTAAATGAGCAGTACCCCTGCTTACAGGATATTCATATTTGGGATAAAGATTTGATACTGTTAAATCCATACCAGCCAAGTACATTCTAGAATTGTTATATAATTACAGGAATAAACCAACAGCAATAATAATTTTACTTACTTTCCTAAACTCTGAAGCAAGAACTCCACTCCACTCTTACTACCTCTTTGAGTAAGAGGTATGTTTGTTGAAGTTTTAAGAGACCTCTTCAATATAGCCTGCAGCAGACCATGCGGAGCAATTTCAATTAGTATAGAATCCTTCGGAATATGCTTGCAACCTTCTTCAAATAACACAGAACTCAACAAATTATTCGTATGATATTCGGCGGACGAATACTTCGACAGATCCGTATTCCAGTTCTCTTCCAAGTTTGAAGAGCTTATCCATTTTGAGGACCTAGCGACAGGCTGAGGAAGAACTTCTTTCAAGTATTTCAGCAAAAGTGGAGCAGCAGGTTTGATATAGCGACTGTGGTAAGCAATATTAGCAACATTAACCAGACGGGCGAATACACCTTCATCTTGTAATTGTTTCACAAACTTCTCCATATCTTCCGTGGGACCAGAGATGGTACAACTGTCTGAACTATTATGGCACGCCACCTCAATGGACGGAGGAAGTCTGTCTTTGATCTGGTTGTAACCAAGCCCTGAAATAATTAACCTTAGTCCTCCTGCATATTGGTAAAATAATTATGGTTACCTATAGCTGCCATCATGCCTGTTATCAATGTAGCTTCCTGTGAAGCTTTTCCTCTGGAATAGGCAGAGAGAATCATTTGTTCAGCAGTCATGCAACCATCCGCATAGGCACAGCCCAATTCGCCTACCGAATGTCCAATAATACCTTCGGGTTCTATTCCAATGGCCCTTAACACGTCGGTAAGTGCGATCTAGGAATATCATTATATAATTTTTAAAGGAACGTACTAATTTAACTTACTTGGATAGCAGCAATCCCGACGAAGCAGTGCAAGATATTGTCGAAGACAGTTTTATCTGTAGTAGAGATGATATTTAACAAATCTACTCCCCTTTTTTCTAATATTCTATGACAGTTTTGAATTGACTTGGCAAATACTTCTATTTGCATTAAATCGCTAACCATGCCACCCCACTGGCTACCCATACCGGAATATACAAACCAGATTTGCCGTTTGTTGCCCATATGGTACTGAAATGGTTTAAATTACTTTTCGGCGAATCAGAATTCCAAAAACATACCTCGCACTCTTGTTTCACCTCATTCCCCAAAACTGCATAGCCTCGATAAAGATGACCTAGAATTGGTTTTGAGAATACATCTTGAACCAGCTGGTAGTACTCTGGATCCTTGGGTTTGGATTTGACCTGAAGTTAACAGGTTTAGAATACAATTGTAAGTAAATACGCAACTCACCGTTTCAAGAAGTTTCTCTATGCCTTCTTGAGTTCTAGTTGACGCAATAATCAGAGGTGGTATTACACAATCCTTTACCACTTTCTTCTTTGGATTTGCTTCTAGCAACGCGTGCCCATAGTAAGAATCTATGCCTATAGAATTCACAGCTGCATATCTAGGGTTCCATTTTTTGTTATACGTAACGACTTCTATGTTTCCGTTTTGCAAAGCAGCTATCTCTTTATTGGGATTTTCGAATTGCAAGTGTGCAGGAATGGTCTCGGTTTCCATAGCGACGATGACCTTTACAAGAGAGAACAACGAGGCAGAAGCTTCGCTGTGACCTGTGTTGGTCTTGACTGAACCAATTTGAAGCGGAGCCTTACGGTTTTTACAGTAAATCCTTTCAAGGGCGTCCAGTTCCTTCCTGTCAGTTTCCTGGAAAATAAATGACAATTATTTCTTGATATTGTATGAATTTTTGCAGGTGATTACAGATGTATTCTAAAGTCTAGAGCAACTATACGGTTCAAAATAACTACTTTCAGATAATTTAATTCAAACCTTGCCTTAATGGCACATCCGTAGGTTTCGACGAAGTCAACCTCTTCAGGCTTGACTGTAGTTTTCTGGTAAAATTCGTCCAGAAACTCCACCATGTTGTCGACATCTATGTTAAGAAGATCACCTTCTCGATTCCCGTCGAAACGAGTAGCAGCTCCTAGAACGCTAGCGTATGACCTTCTAGCTTCGGATGACCGTTGGATATACATGACGACTATTCCATCACTTCTTCCATACCCATTAGCTATGATTTAAAAAGAAATCATGACAAAATTCTCGTATTACTAAATCCTGTTTAGTGATTTTGTTTAAAGTTAATAGTAAATAATTAATGCATTCCTACCGTCTGCGTCGAAAGCTCTCGTGCTTCCATCGGGAGATAGCAGTCCCATATCATTGTATATCCACTGGAATTCGGAATTTAATGCAAGATTGGCTGTACCAATGATGACAGAATCGCACTGCCCAGTCTTTATGGCTGAATAGGCCAGCCGCAGTACTTCAATACCTCCGACCCAATTGCTGTCGTATGCTACACTAGGACCTACATAGAGAAATTTGTTTAATTATGGTTTTTTAGAAAGATTTTCTTACGCTCAAAAAGCTGATACTTGACATTGGTATCAGAATTTTGCGTTGGTACTCCAAGGTGGTTTTATGGTGCTACCTTACCTTTTAAATTTAACCAGTAAGAAACTCGGTTAGGCATCATAGCCCTGGAGTGTCCAGTTACTCCGAAACCACTAACCACAGATTCCAGAAACAAGTTATCGTTTTCTCCAATAGCAGAACCTATGAAGACTCCAATTCTTTTTCCTTTCACTTCGCTTGGATTTACACCTAGATTTTAAGGGTAGCACATATCAGAAATTAGTAGTTGTCTCTCTGACAAGTTCATTAGTGCATGCCACATTGTTGGCGCACCAAAACTACTATGTACTTACCAGCGTCAATAAGTGCTTCAAATGTTCTTTCCATCACCAGCCTTTGCATTGGGTCCATGAACGTACATTGCTGACGATGGATGCCGAAGTAAGAGTTGTCGAAGTACTCTGAAGGAATCATTCCTATTTTGTTGCAGACCCCCCTCTCTCCTAAAATACGATATTCTTGATGTGTAAATTCAATACTCGAAAATGTATAAAAATCAAATACTTTATCTAGATAATAATATCTCCACCCCTCATTCTCACCATATCAATCAGTTCAAAACTCTAAGACTTGTGTGAAAGAGCGGACAGCTCATTATTATAATGCAAGCCGCATCAGCGTTTTAAAATTCCGTTGCTACTGGAAGCAGATACCGGGATATCAAAAATTATCTTGGTCAAGGGTGGTTGTGGAATGTAAAACGTGTGTCTTACTTTAAATTTTTGAATATGTTTTGTTGTGTCAGAATCTGTCAAGTCATTGTGCTGAAATTTTCTAATACACTTTTTGAATCATGCCTCTTACCACACAGCACAAAATTTTCATGATTGAAGCCTATTTTCGAACGGGTGCGCTAGTTAATGGAAATTGGCAATACAGTCAACGTTTGTGTTTGGACAATTTTCGAGAGCACTTCCCAAACGTGGCAATATTACCGGACAATTTTTATGCGTGCCTTACAAATTGTGTTGAAGTGTTTCGCGAAACTGGTTGTGTGACTCATAAAAAAGGTGCTGGTAGACCAAGAATTCGTACAGAAGAAGTTGCCAATGACGTTCGTCAACGTATGGAAGAGGAGCCTGCAAAACCTTTGAAACGTCTTTCTCAGGAAATTGGACTTTCTTATGGAACATGTCATAAGATTAAAGAAAGACTTGAACATGCATCCATATAAAATGCAAGCATATCAAGCTCTTCTGCCCGCAGACCACCTCAGACGCCTTGCTTACTGCCATTGGTTTTCAATAATTTAATGAATGACGATCTTCTGGACTTAACTTTTTTTTCTGACGAAGCGTGGTTCCACCTTTCGGGATACATCAATTCTCAAAATATGCGAATGTGGAGCAGTGATAACTCTCATGTTTTTACTGAATCGCCACTACATGCTCAAAAAATTGGTGTTTGGATGGCAGTTTCTCGCAGAAGAATAATTGGGCCAATTTTTTTCGATTTCACCGCCAACGCAGAAAGGTACAGACACAACTTTTTGGCTGAATTTGTGCAACAGTTAAACGATGATGAACTTCGGTACGGTTATTTCCAGCATGACGGTGCAACAACACATACTACACGAGAAAATATTGCTTTCCTCCGCGAGTTTTTTGATGACCGGCTGATAAGTTTGCATACAGAAGTTGAGTTTCCTCCGAGATCACCTTGTTTGACAATTATGGACTATTTTATATTTCCTTACTTAAAAAACAAGATTTTCGCAACCCCGGTAAATAATTTGCAAGAACTGCAACAAAGAATTGTTCAGCAATGTGCAACCATAACGCCAGAAATGCTGCAAAACGCTTTTCACAGCATGAGGAGGCGCGTCAACTTGTGCATCGAACAAAACGGGGGACATTTCCAACAATTACTGTAATTTAGTTTTTCTTGTTACTAAAACCGTTATTTCATAATTTGAAGTTCATTATTGTTTTACAACTGAAATAAATAGGTATGAAATTTGTAGGTTATTGATTTTGTCAGTGTGACAGTGACATAATTATTTCAAATTTAAAGTAAGCACACGTTTTACATTCCACAAACACCCTTGACCAAGATAATTTTTGATATCCCGGTATAACTTAGATAGGTAGAGATATTATTATTACGTAAAGATTGATTAAACGTGGCAAATGTGGTATTCCTAATCCTAATGTATACCTTCCGGCCATCTGGGTTCTAATAGTACTTCGTTGCTGAACAGGCGTTGTTTGAATTCTTCTATGTTACGTGCCTTTGGGAAGTACCCCCCAATTCCAGAAATAACAACGTCATCGGGAACTATTTCCATGTCGATCAGTGTATTCTAATTAGAAACAAAGAAACTGGGGTAAATTGCTTTACATTGGTATAAGTATACCAAGGTCATTATTTAAGAATATGTATGCACGCAAAGGCAAAATTATTGTATTATAATTATAATGTTCATTTTCTTAAAATTATTCCAGTATTTTAATTTATACATAAATATTTTTTAAGAATAAATAAGTAGGTAGGTGCCATTGCTTTGACGATACCGTACAATTCTACATTCGAAGATTTGTAAATTATTTAAGAATATACCTATATCCTGTAATTACCTGGATTTACGTGATTAGTTCAGGTTGGAGTTAGTATAAGATATGCACTTGATGATTTAAGTAACATTTTTCGTTTAAAAGTAACACTGAAAAATTATTTTTTAATTCATTCAAAAATAACTCAAACAGTAATAAATTTATTTTGTAATTCTGTGCACGGAGTATTGAAAACATATAAAATTGTGAACTTAAACAAAATTTAACAAACCATATCTTCTACCGTTTCCGAGATCCAAGTTCTGAAGATCGAATTTAACTCACCCTGTAGGTAGGTATAGGTATTTGATAAATGGGGATCGACGGTTCCTACGACGCCCTTCAATTTTAATAACAAACGGGAAATACCATTTATTCCATATTTTAATAAATTAATATTGATACATGTATAGACAATACATGTCAAATAACGCGTTCAATCTTTCACCTCTATTTGCATTTTAAATAAATAGGTACTTCTGGTGTAAATTATATTGAGGAATTAATACATTTTTTATTACAGAAGGCGATGATATGGGAAATGAAAAATAAGAAAGATATGTTAGTACCTACTCTCTAAATGGATATGATACATATCAGTTTTGTTATCTATCAAGCAAGATACGAAAACTAACAATTTTTTCTTGAAACGTGTTGGAACCTTTGGTGTGAAGATAACACTGACGTAGTTTTCACTATACCAACACCAAAACACCTTCCTGCACTCAACGCCCGTTTAGCCAACCAAGTTCGCATCATCTGGAGATGGTTAAAACTGATCACATCGTTTTAATCGTCCCCAGATGATGCCAACTTGGTTTGCGAAACGCGCGTCGAGTGCAGTATAGTGTTTTGGTGATATGTGGAAAACTACGTCAGTGTTAAATTTTTTTTTATATAAATTGAAACATTTAAAAAAAAAGTTTCAACTTAAACGTTTAATAAAAAAGTTAAAAGACAACTGTCAAAACAGTATGAATTTTCAAAATGCGAATTTCGTATTTTATAGAAATTGCAGAAATGTTTCCCAAACAAATTTTATAAAATAACGTTACTCTCAGAAACACTTTTAAAATGTTCTTACAGCACCTATATATGGAAAATTGGCACCATGGCACCATCTAATAAAATTATTTATTCGCCGTTGGTATTTTGTAAAGCTTGTTGGAATCATTACAAAACTATTATACAAACATTTCTTCAGGCTTTAAAAATCTCCATTCTCGGCACTATAAAATGGTTTGATAAGAATGTGATTCTTAAGACACCATTATAAAAGAAATCCTGCATGTAGCAAACTGTAATACTATATAATAATTATATAAGGAGTTCAAAAGTTACAGTTTACTTTCAAAGGCAAAATAATTGTCTCAAACAATTCTCTAACATAATGAGTTTTTAAGCTAATAGGGAACAGTTACTAAATAATTTTAATATGTTTTTATAACAGTGCCAAAAATGACACAGTATGTCACTAAATACGCATTATAAATCAGTTTGATTTTATAAGCTAAAATGTTTTGTATCTCAGCCACAGAAGCGTTTATAAAATAATTTTTTAATTGATTTATAAGCAATTTTATAATTTTGTTGTAAAAACGTTTTCACGATAAATTTACAAAACAGTTTCAGACAACAAAATAGTGTTTTCTACAAGTCTAATATACTACATTAACATTTTGGAAGTAGTAATAAGACTTCAATAAAACATAATAGACAAAGGCCAGCTTTAAATAAGTAAGTCTTTCGCGAATACATATTTTACAAAATTCACTGTAAAATATTCTTGTCACATATATAAAAATGGTGAGGTGTAGTTTACACCCTGGACCCCCTCGTGAAAATCCATTATCTCCGAAGGTTTTATGGAATTTAAAATTTAAACTTTGATATATCTATAGGGTCGGAAAGTACATCTTAAGCTGCGTATATTTATATATTTATAATAAAGTAAAATACTATTGTATATTTTAAATTCATGATTTTCGTGGGACTTACATTTAATTAAATTATTATACGTTAAAATGTCTCTTATTTTATCTTTTTATTACTACTATTACTGACAGTAAAATACTTATACTTACATTTATAAAAAAATAAATGAAACTTGCTTGGAACACCACACAAAATGGAATGCTACTGTGCTGGCGAAGGTCTTAAATAAGTTCATCAGTTTTTGAATAAATCAATGCAAAATAACCTTTATTATCATATGCATTACAATTCAAAACTATTCTATAAAGGTCAAAAATCAATTTAAACTATAATACCTATTGTTAAAGACAAGAATTTATTTAGGCTCGGGTAATGTTTTCTTGAGTACTTTTGTGCGTTAAAGCTGGATTAATTACTATAGGAAGTGCAACCACAATAGTGGGTACTCTCGAGGGCAGATACCTCCCAAGACTTCCCGCCCAATACAAATTGTAGTTAGTAAAATATATAACTTTTAATAACTCCGTCGTAGTTCATTAAAAATAAGAAATAGAAAAGTCAAACTCGGTTGAGTTTACAAAAAAAAAAAACACTTAAAAAAACATTTTTAATGGTAAAGATAAGAAATGGAATATCTAACTCCATTGTAAAAGTTGAATAAACGTATTATTTCAAACCATCCCAGATCACCTTACTTAGTATACCTATTGTATAAGGTGAATGATAAGAACCGTTTTTGAAAATTACAGCGCCACGGTTTGCAATCAGATGAAAAATGGCTTATATCGATAAAACAATCTACATATAGGTACCTATATATTATTATGGTTCAAAGTTAAAGTTCATTTTAAATGTACCTAAATGAATAAGTGAATCAAGTTTTCAACAGTACCCATCTGTATAGTTATCTAATTAATATCTACCTCTTTCAAAAAACCAAACTACTTAGCAACTGTATTCAACTCAACTACTTATTGTTTAAGTATAATAAGTAAAACATTCACGTTAAGTTTTAAGTTAAGTTTATATAAATAAATAAAAACTTGACAACGCAGAGAAGGGTTGCCAAATATAAAACTCTTTGTAAGTGGCAAATGCTATGCTAATTTATTGGTCATTTGTTTATCGAATATTGAAAACAATTAATTACTGAAAATGACGTCACTTTAAACTTGACGCGAATGAAGTCTAGCTGTATTTTTTTATATTTATTGTTATGATTAGGTACGTGGTACATACAAGATGAGTCTTTTAGCTTGTACATATATTGCAATGAGGGGTATATTTCGACATAAATAATATTGATATGGCAATGGTTTTTTAAAAAATGGGAATTTAAAAATGTATATTTGACGTAACAATTATTCGCGGCACCTTCACCAGAAATTAGATATGACTACGCCACTGGTACGTACATGGCATTATCGGTGCTGGGATCTTTCTGTGGGCATTACCAACCCTTTCTTTAATTTTTTTGTGTCGCCATCTACAGTTGAGAAGAATAGAAAATATTTGAGTCTTGTAATTTTGTATAGATAGTCATATTACCGTTCTTGGGGTCAAGTTAAAAACTACTTAGATGGTAACACCTCAAAATAATTTCTTATACCTATAACAATAAAATAGGTCTTTCAGCCAGATACATGGACAAACATCCTACGTTTCCTCCGAGTTTTCGGACTTTACCAAGGTCTAATAGCCTAATATTAATTTCCTATTGTAAGCCTATGGTTTTGCTTTTCATCATTTTTAATTGTTTAAAAGAATGCAATGTTGGTACCTGTACTTTGAAGAATTAAGCAGAGAATTAGGCTGTTAGCAAAGAGTTAAGCCGAGAGGCAGTCTCAGAATAAAATTTTGGGGCAGTACAGTGCCCTTTCCTTTATTTAGTCTTCGAACTTGAGAGGCCGTTTTTGGCAAATAATTCTACGATATTTTTAACAATAAAACTGTCTATTTCAACTTTCCATGTTGTCGATATCCATTAGTAGATGGGTGTAAAAATTGCCTGTAAGGATGATTCACATTCACATAACACTTAAAACTTAAAATATAACTTAACTGTTCTTTTCTTGACCGTTAGAGATTTAACACAGATTGTTTTTCTTGGGTATATCGGTCACTTAATTACATATAAAAAAGGTTACATTTTTTTATACATATATATATTTCTGACGTTTCGGCTTTATTAGGCCATCTTCAGAGATTCTGCAGAAGATTATATTTTACATTATTTGTTTAATATTTTTTTGATATATTATACTTACATTTATAGGATGTTTCACTAACTAAACTAACTAAATTATAATAATTTTAAATTGTTTGAAACGATTATTGCGTTATTTTGCTGCATACATGTTGTTTGAGGGCTTTGACGCGACTGAGTTTTAAAGTGGTTTGGGTTCAGTTTTGTTTACAAGCTGACAGATTTGCTGATAATATTCATATACATGCATTAGGTAGAGGTATAATTGAAACTTAAAAATAATATTTGTTCCGACATGTTAAATTACAAACTAAATTTACTTAATTTACTAATAAAGTACTAAATTAAGTAAATTTAGTTTGTAATTTAACATGTCGGAACAAATATTATTTTTAAGTTTCAATTATACCTCTACCTAATGCATGTATATGAATATTATCAGCAAATCTGTCAGCTTGTAAACAAAACTGAACCCAAACCACTTTAAAACTCAGTCGCGTCAAAGCCCTCAAACAACATGTATGCAGCAAAATAACGCAATAATCGTTTCAAACAATTTAAAATTATTATAATTTAGTTAGTTTAGTTAGTGAAACATCCTATAAATGTAAGTATAATATATCAAAAAAATATTAAACAAATAATGTAAAATATAATCTTCTGCAGAATCTCTGAAGATGGCCTAATAAAGCCGAAACGTCAGAAATATATATATATGTATAAAAAAATATAACCTTTTTTATATGTAATTAAGTGACCGATATACCCAAGAAAAACAATCTGTGTTAAAATATAACGGAAACTGCAATACTTTCATTTGTAGGAGAGTTTGCGCCATCCAACGGAGAAGTATCTAACTTATTACGCAATTTACAGGTAACATTACCTGATAACAACGCCACCTACTGGACAGTAGTATAGAAAATATATTCTGGCGGTAAATATAAATAAAAAATTTCTTAGAATTCAATGTTTTTTAATTTTAGAGGGCTTTCGCTTTCAGCCAGATACATAGAAAAATATCGTACGTTTCGTCCGAGTTTTTGGACTTTTTCAAGGTTACAGTACCTGTTCAAAACTTTTACTTCAAATACGCATGCGCCATAAATCAACACTACCGCCATGCAGTGGATAAGTACCTAACTAAAATTTCAAGTACATCTGGTTGCATAGCAAAAATACTTTCAAAATCGCCCATAAAATTTTCCTTTATATTTTTAGTGTTATGTGGAATGATTATGATTACTCTATACCCTGGGCCGTAGACATGACTAACTATCGATGCCGTAAGCATAGTTTTGTCCATAGATATTTGGTTCTTCTATGGTTTTGTCTATAAAGTTATTAGAACTGATAACACTGATGCTATTTTCGATTTATTTGGAATCAATTCCATATATAACTTTTTGTATAAGTTCCCTTACACTTATGTTGAAAGGGGGACCGGTGATATCAAGTATTAAGTTAATTGAAAAATATCTGGTTTATTGACCGCGTTTATCATTTTTTCTGGTCATATACTGGCTGTTATACAGCCAACCATATAAAAGAGATAGACGACCAATCCTAGCGCCATTGAAATAAATGAATAATTCAAATCTTGTACTGTGTGCGTTTCACGAAGTTGTATCCCGGATTGGAATGTTAGTATATATCTCCATCGTATGGAGCGTCGTCATGTTATTAGTATTAGTTAAATTCAATGCATTGGCACATCTCGGTTACGGACCGCTACAAATTGAGGTGGTGTGATTTAAGCGCGCGTGCCAGTCTCGCACAGGATTTGCCAGCGAATCCTGACAATCCGAACATTCCAATCCGGGATACAACTTCGTGAAACGCACAGTACGTTTTTTCAATACATTTTTATCAGGCAACAGGCAGCCCTACCAAAGAATATAGACTATAAATATTGTCTTTAGCCCTACTCTTTATACTTCATGGGTTATTTACTTACCTTTGGTGTTTGCCCAAAATAGGTACCTATCTATAATCTGTGGCCAAAATTAAGTAGTGATTTATTCACATCACATGGAGCTGTTCAACGTCTACTTAATAGAAAAAAGATATATGTATATCCTTTTTCTAACATCTACTTATAATTAGGGATTAGGGCAATTTTGAACCCCTTAAATTTTACCACGTCATTATCGTAATCGTTATACTCGGCATGCCCGGTTCAAAATCCTCCTAATATTTATAGTTCAACGGGTCGGAATTCAATAGACCCCAATTTGAAAAAATTATTAAGATATTTCTTTAAATAGGTTCAATTAGGTCTTTTACGAATACTAGAAAGCCCAATAGTTCCCGCACTTTTGTCTTGAATGTAATAGTGTTCTGATACTGACTCACTCTATATAATTTTGGCTAAACACTACGTGTAATAATTCTTGATCAATTGTAATCAGTGTCAGGATCCTAGTTTATAATGTTGAAATATTCACCAGGTCAATTATTCATGCATTGTTGAGAAGCTACCGAATAAAAAACAATTAATATTCACACTTTATTAACCAAAAACAAACATAAAACATCTTATAAGTAAATATGCTAACATTTTGCATTATGGAAAGAACAATAAGATATGTGCATCATCTAGAACTGTCTTTTTTGCTAATGCCTTGCACATTCTTTCTGAATAATTATTGCCTAATATATTTAAAAACTACATGAACATGATCATAATACAATAAAATATTATAATCAAATTGTATATCAAAATATCTTATTTAGCTGTTACTCTTTAGGTGATATGGAGAGGGAGAAATCATTGAGCAAAAAACTTGCAGATCTAAGATCTACAATATAACATAGAGGGATATGTTAGGGATATGGTTACGTGTTCCTAGATATAAAATTGGTTAGGAGTAACAGCGTGCCTCTACGCTAAATACAATTACAGTCGTGTTGTGATCTTTGAAGCAAAAAGCACTAGAAATAGCATACATATAGATATATAAACCTATTCGCATTTCGACTATTTTAACATAATCTACAGCAGAACTGCAGTTCTGTCATTACTAAAACCATTTTACCCTGAAATTTGATGCCGATATTGAAACATAACAAAAACCATTTTGCATCGAGGACTTCCAAGTCTTTTTAGATGAGGAACTGGCCATATTTTAGATGAGGAACTGGCAAGTCAACGAACTGAAGCACAACATACTAGTGGTAATTTTTTCATATGCTTTTAGAATTTATTTATAACTATATGTAAACTAGTTTTCAAGCTTACAATTTTTTCCATTCTCGTAAGCAAAGCATTTCTGAAGTGATTAGTAATTAGTGTAGTCTTTAGTTATTATGTAAAACCTTCACTTCCTTGAAAGTCAAGTCTAATTAACAAATTATTTATGACAAACTCTAGTTTGTCAACGGTCAGTATAAAACAGAAATGGAGGCAAGTTCCTCATCTATTGTATGTTACACAGACTGACAAGGTGCTAAATACCACAAGGTTAAGGTTTATGTCTTTGAAAGAAAATGACATTTGGCGACACTAAGGAGATATATAATATAAAATGCAATTAATAAAATTTTGGCATCGTATATTACAAAATATATAATCTCACAAAAGCAATACTGTTCATAATTTTTTTAATGTCTGTCATAGACAAAATTCTCTTTAAGTTAACTACTTACAATACAATCTCTTATTTTATTAATAAAGACCCTGTATTTAATAAAGGCTATATAAATGATATCTCTCACGTTTAGCTGATTGTGATATTTTTTACATTTGGAAATTCAGGGTGCTGAAATCTCTATAGACAATTTCAGCTATATTAGATGACATTGCAAAAATATTTGGTTATAAATCAGTCACATATATTTCTAAATACAAAAATTTAAAATATTATATTACATTTTAATTATAAATGTATTTGGTCAACAATTCCACAAATTAATAAGCAGCATTATCTGGTTTATGGCACATTTTTAGCGTCACAACATATCACGTTATTTTATCACAGAAAACAAAATGTTGCTCAATTTCTACTAAACCGTAATATTGTTATTTTTGCTCTCATTGGGTATTATGCTACTTTTTTCTATTGAAACTATAAAAATGTCAGAAATTTGCTCCTAAAATTCAACTTGGCATAGCCAAAAATATAATTGGCACTGAAAAAATCTAACCAATATTTAATAAACACAAGAAACGTCCCTTTTTAGTCGATTTTTAAGTAGAGGTAACTAACATTGTAAGCAATTTAGTGAAAAATTTAAAGTATATTTGTCCCCATTTAATAAAATTATAGGTATACCTCATAACTTCCTCTTCATAAATAATTTTTCTTTTCCAAAATTTTCGCCGAATCCTATCATATCCTATACCTGTTTTCTATATTGATTGCCTTCTCTTAAGAAAGTAATTAAAGATAAATATTGCCAAACAGCTTCTGTCTAATGACAAATTGGAAATAATTTAAAACATGCTGCCTTTTGTATTAAGTATTTGTATCCAGCTGTGGTATTCACATAAAATTATTTATAATTTGGCTCACTTAACATCCTTAAAAGATAACCAATTTATTGAATTATCTTTAACAAATTTATGGAGTTAGAAAAAATGTCCAAATCACTACTAAGCTTACAGTATTTGTTAGAATATATTCTAATTTTGCAACTAAACACATTTTAAAAAAATTTATACAGCAAAGCAAAATTAGCATTTTTAAACTATACAAAAAATAATTTTCAATGTTCCTTTGTATGCAAATTGGACCAGCCATTCCAAACAACACCCGCCACAACTTTGATAGTTATTAATTCATGGAATTATAAATATATAACGACAACATCTACCACATTTGGCACCATAAGTACTGAGCGTTACGCTACAGACAAAGCTAACCGTTGATTGCCTGGCACAACACGACAACTATGAATAGCCGAACATAAGGCCCCTGCTAACAAACTACACGGCTAACACGTACGAGCAGGGCTATCCGAAATCGCACATCCACCCCCTCGCATTGATTGAGTTTGTAAAATCTATTCTAGGAAGCAGTTGTAAGGTCTAGAATTTGTGTAATCCTCCCTTTGGAAAGGATGCTAATGATAATTCGCAATTCGAGAGGGAATTTTCTGTTTGTAGTGAAAGTAATAAGTACAGTTAAAATAATGAAAAAATAACAGGAAACATAAAAAACATTCCATATCGGCCAAATGCTTTCTTTGGATGTTTATACACAAAAATTGTTTAAAGATTTGTTCAATTTGTTCAACTCTTCAGCTGTTTTTATACTATTTATCTCCATATTTTCCCGAATAATTTTTTTTTTTAGATTTCTGTTTTGATGAATGCTTGTAAAATGTCTACTTAGTGTTAAACGGGACAATTCTTTGTCAGAATGAAATTTTAATAAACATTACTACACTGAGAAAACATTCCATCTCGATATGCTTGGTAGTTTTGTACAAGTTGAAAATTTTTGTACACATAAGCATCACTCATGCGCTAGTAAACCTTCACTTTGATCACTAGACAGTGTCGTGCGCACTAAAAATTCAGCAGGTCAATTCATTTTTAAGTACATCATAGAAATTGGAATTTTGTACATTTCAGTGAATCCAAAAATTCTTGATCCATAAATTGGCACATAATTACCGTAATCCTAATATTATGAACAGTCAGTAACACAAAGGGATAACAAGAGATTGTCCCTATTATAGTCAAACGTTCAGATCGAATAATAAATAACATCAATTACTTATGTAATGTAGCCCAGTCATTGGACTTAATCCCAAGTAATTGTCTTTTTCTTCGCAGTCCTCGATTCACCGATACAGCCACATTACATAACCTCAAACTTTGTAATTGTTTTTTATTAATTTTTATGGGATTAAATCCGATTTGTTTCGAGTCTAAAAAATGACTAGACTAATAATAAATATGATAAAGTGTTAGTAAGGACTAGATTACAATATCACTACCACTACATAACAAGCAATAATAATAATAATAATAATAATAATAAAAAATAAAACCAGAATATTTTTACATTAGCATATTGCAATAAACTTCAATATATGTACTTCTACAGTCAAAAACACTGACACAGGTTATTTTAAAAATACAGTATTGAATCAAACAGCAAAAGCAAATTTGAAAATTAAAATTTTAGATAAACATAACCTTACCCATTACGACTAGGCAAAGTTTATGCTATTGTGAAAAATGTTGTTTATTGTTAAAACCAAATTTTAAAAGAAATATGTCAGTTTTTAACTTGTATGAAGTACATCTAATAAAATACGAATAGAGGATTGTATTTTACCATAACCTCACAAAACATTTGCAAAACAATATGTATCTTGATTATGATCGAATCGTTTAATATCTTAAAAAAAGCTGACTGTGAGCTGATATTTAAAGCTTGTGAGATAATGGTACTCGACTTCCACTGCTAATATAAGCGCTATTAACTCTATATTATTGTTAACATCATGTTGCGACAGTGCAATGTTACATTACGTGATCACAGTACACCTACCGCTATTGACAAATAGACTTCTGTAATAATAATTGCAAATGTATTGCATTGTTAATTATTAGAATAGATGAGTGAAATGAGCATTTTAGTAGGTAACTGCCCAATACATAGACCTAATAGACGATTACTTACGACTATTTTAATATATTATTTAGCGTGCAGCCTATGTGATGAGCATTTTAGTTAATAAGGTAGGAAGTAAAATTTGGCACAAAAGTCTTCGTTTTGGAAGAAAGTTACACTAATACAACAAATACTTAAGTTCCACAGCCCAATTTAAAAAATGCAAATCAATATTTTGCATCACAAACTTAAAAAACACAAAGTGCCCATATCACTCCTTATACTTACATATACAAATAAAATTCTAATCGATTCTGCAATAAGCATTACCAAATAATACAAAACAAACATTTTAAAAACAACTGTTTAACAGTCAAAAACAATAAAAAAACAATTAATCCAATATTGTCCTGTTGCAAATAACTACCTATATTTTGTAAAAAGTAATATCATTCGATTTAATTTTATATTTTACAGAACTAACGTACTTTTTACTTGAGCAACAACACGTTTAAGAACAGTTTACTAACTACATGGTTTATCACGATTTTTATAATTTAGAATTTTTAGGAAATTTTTTAAGTTAATTTATTGCTTAAATATTTGTGTTTACAAGCAAATTATTTGTTTATTTATAGCACAAATGAATTAATTAAAAAATCATCCTACCCTCTAGCCTTTCGCTGTCTACGACCAAGGATTTTAACTTATATAGGATTCCTCGATCCCTAGAATTTATTAGCCGCCGTATCACGTGATTGGGTCTTGCGGCTACATCTTCGGATTGATATACAAAATATATGAGTTAGATAGCGACAGTGACTTGTCCACGCGTCATAGATAAGGAATCACACTATACAGAGAGAGAGAGAGAGTATCGGGTCTCGCAGTGACGTCACTAAAATCGGGCAATATTGAGGAATAGGAATCGAGCAATCCTATATAAGTTAAAAATCCTTGCGACAACTTCCTGACGTGAGTTAAAAATATTCTGTAACTATTTTAAGAGATTAATTTTCAAGATTAGGGATGATACAATTAAAAATGTTATTACTTATTATTACTTACTTACTATTTTATTTACTTATTTATATATTTTATGGTACATCATCATCCTGTACACTGCACGATGGTTAGGCATAGTATACAGGACGATAAATTATCCTGAACCTTGAAAATAAAGCGCATTAATAAATGGTTTATTGCAATATTGGATTACACAATCATAATTTTGTGGCATACAGATTTCCTTTCTTTCATAAAGTCAAAGCCAGAATTAAGCAAAGTGCAATGACCAGAAAAAGAGTAGATCTATGTTGTCACATTTATTTCTAAAGTATTCTTATTTAAAACAGGAAATGTATTAATTACCTTATTTACCCATTTTTTTACTTGTCTTTAACGTCCCTTACCCTATTGTACTTTATTAAAGCAAACACAATGTTTAATTTGTGTTTTAGTTAATAATATCAACGAATTTCCGAATATCTGGCAATTGCGAAAGTCGTAAAGTTGACGACAAGCTGTTCATTCTTATTTAACATACATATTCTTACATTTACGCTTTCTTTTCTCTGAGCTTCAACGACGTTGATTGGTCGAATCACGAACCAACAAGTGACTGCGCTTGAGGTAGTAGGGAAACAGTGGCGTGATGTTGGGTTATTTCGCGGTAATTTGTGGTAAAATTATCAGTGTATTTATTCTTTGTGCTAGTGTTTATACTTATTTCTATTAGTTAAAAAAGTGTAAGTGCATATACTAGAAGTATTCTATAGAATAGTATACGAGTATATATTAACTGAAATGTGCCCAATGGCAAAACAGAATACGCACGCCTATGCATCACCGCATTTTACCAGATCGGCGAGGTAATTCCACTTTGCTTAATTCTGGTTTTTACTGTAGTAAATATGCCACCATTCCTCAATTCCCCCAATGCAAGAATAAGAATGGATGATTTTCTTATTACAAAATGATCGCTAAGCAAATTTCAATAGGTTTGTCTATAGAATATTTGACATTGAATAAATAAAGTTCAATTCAAAATGCTGGATATTATATTAGCCTTTGAGCAAATTTTTAACTACCTATTTTATGTACATTTATTTAAAAACCATAAACGTCATTTAAATTCACGGTATTTTCAACAGGACAATTATAAGGACCAGTTTAAAAATTATGTACAAATTTTAAAACATTTAGTTATCAACAATCCAATCATGGTAAAAATACTAGTCTGTCTGCATTTTCGAATGGAACTAACTAGCAAAACATCTAACAAATAATACGTTAAATTGTCTGATTGTATCTAAATATATTATATAAATATAGTATTTATAAAAAATTGAAAATAAAAATTCTTTGGCTTGATCCCCAGTACCAATCTTGTTAGTTTTCTTTTTGTTATGCATCGTAATTATTTAGCGACATATTGTCAAATATTTAAATTTCACAGATCAGACCTTTTTAGTGCGGTATTGCAATACCATTAAGATTTGGGGGGGCTTCTAACTATCCACGTGGCCGAGCCTACCTCAATGGATCGGAGCCTTAACAATATGGTTTGGGGCTATGTAGTGGTATCCAGGTAGAGGCAAGCCAGCTGTCTCCATTGATATCCTATTGGAACAGAACCAGTTAAAAAATAACCGATAACTCAACGAATTAAGTCACCAACAATATAACTGAAAAAATTATGAAGTTTGAAAAGTGTATTGTTAGTGACTTCTAACGCTAAAGAAAATAACTAAGCTATAAAAATTTTGTTACGTCGTAAGATTTTTAAATTTGGATCAAAAATAGGATATGAGAAATCTTAATGTAGAGGTTAGAGGTTGTGTAAATTTTAGGTCTAATATCTTCAATCATCACTTAAAATGTTAATATTTGTTCATTAGTTACTGTTAATATTTAAATGAAAATCTACTTTCATTTCAGGTGGTGATCAAGACATTCTTTTAGAAAAATAATGTCAAGGCATTGACAGGAAATAATGGAAGGTTAAGCTTACCAGGAAAATGTGAATCTTCTTGCCTGGAATGGTTGGTTGATAAGGCATCGGTCTGTTAGCTTAGGATGGGCACACAACCACTTTACCAACTTTCATACTTATATTTTTTGTATTACTTTCAACTGTAGTGCATTTTTTCAATTTTCGTGAAATTTTTTCTAAGTTCAACACAGTGAATGAAATTAGACTGTAATTATCTGACAGCTTAATTGTTTATGGTACCGGAATATTTTGCAAAAAATAAAACTGCCCACCTTTACACCTCGTAAATAGTAACTTGTATGTTATTATTCTTTAGATAGAAATTACTCTCAAAATTTACTAATTTTTAAAGGATACCCCCTGGAAAATTCGAGTGATAATGGCAAACTTTCTTGATGGAAAAACTTTTCAATTTTCAATTCTTTTATTTTGTTAAACTGCATACTTAGTTCAGCCATCAAAATAAAAAATTCACTACAACATAATTCTTATAATTCTGTGTTGTAAATTTTTTACTGTAAGTTGAATGCCATTTCCGTAAAATGAAAGTAAAATTTTTATTGGGGTTCCCAAAATAATCATTATAGATAATGGGGACTATTTTCAATTACTATTCAGGAGAATTTGTAGATTAAATACCTTTATGAGAAAAGTCCGGATTAGTTTGCAAGCAAATGGGGTATTTTCCTTCAATCGAAATGAAAGTGGAAACCTGTATTTTAATAAATTATACTTTTTTTTATATTTATTAGGATAAAAATTATTAAGATTGAATTGGTAGAAAATTTTTAATTCAATTTTGAAATTTTATTCTATATTCGTGACGTCACTAAATGAAAACTAGGGAATATGTATCTATAAAGAGGCCACACTGATAATATGTGGCTAGATTCAGTTTGTAATGACGACAACCGACAGTCGACATTTCGATAATTGACATTTGAAATTTCCTGTTTGTGTTTGGCCTTGACTTAACGTGTTGTATTGTTCTTTTCTTCTGAAGTAAACTTTTATTAAACATGAAGCAAGGTTTTAAGAGGCTAAGTCGGACAATTTATTGGTTATAGATCCTTTTATGATAAAGATCCTATAGATCCTTTCAGAAATAAAAGGGATGAAAATTGTAAGGTTAGTATTTAACTTAACAGTATTACTGCAAAGTCGATTAAATATATTCAAAAATTACCTTTACAAATTACGATGTTTTTCTATTACTAATAAATACAGGCTAAGACAACAATTCGCAGGTAAAAATATAAACTAAAAACAATGTCCATGTTTACCATGATGTTTACCTTAACCAAACAATTCAAACATAAACAAAAGTAAAGTTGTCACGCAGTGACACCAACCACACAAATGAAAATATCTTAGAAATCACTAAAAAAATGGCGCAAATTTTGAATTTTCGCTTAGTGACATCACATAGATATCGCGCACAATAAAAAAATAATTTATGGTCTTAAAAGAACCCAATATTAAAATTCCAGAAATACGTCTCTCTTCTTTTTGCAACTACTTTCCATTGCCGATGTAAAAAACAAAATAGGAAAACACCCCATTTCAACTTTGTAATCAAATTTCCAATTTGAGACAGCAGAGAAAATCAAGTAAAACCGTTGCCGAACCAAAATAATTATAAACCAAATATTGAATCGATAGGAGTTAATTGTAATAAGTAATTTTTTTTTATAAAATAAATTTTATTAGACAGCAGTATCTTGATGAGTAAAGGTGGAAAATAAGTCAGATAATTTTAGCCAAAAAACTCTGTGCAAATTCCCGTCTAGTCCACTATTAAAACTAATAAATAAAATATACTTTTACACACAATAACTGTATTGCAGATCAATACATTTACAATCGATTTGGATTTTAAGGAACACTAAAATATAAAATTATTCCAGTAATATAGACTACACAAAAGATTAAACTTACAATCTACTCTGTAATATGATAAATTTAACATAAAAAAGCTTCCATTAATAACCTATAAAACGTACACTTTTCTTTTAAGTTGATTTTTAGATACAAATGCAGCCGATATTTCAGCAAGCTGCCTACGACAAAAAGGCTTTAGCAATCCTGTACAAAACTAATCTAATTTTATTATTGTTTCATAATTACCAAATATTTTTACTATCAAAAAAATCAGTACAGATGCTAAACATCTTTATATATAAAGAGTGTTTTACTCGATCTAATAATCTCTTAACTGTATAATTGGCCAAATTTTAAAGGTTAAACACAATCTTACTTTCTGATGGGATGAATGTATGTAGAGTAGCGTCAAAAGTTATGAATAGTATGAAAAATATTGTACGATTTTGATACATTAAAAAATTACTTGTGCACTACTCACTTCTTCGAGAAATATAGTGTATTTGGCATACTTTAAACTATACCTAGCTACAAATAAACTTGTACCCTGTAGTTTTTAGCTTACACCTACAAATAATTAAACCTAACAATTAAATATATAATTTTTATATACATTAAGATCTATTAAATTTTTGACCAGTTATACAGATTATATAGATTGTATTATTAGTGTGTAAGTATGTATAAGATAATATATAAAGACAATGTAAAGGTAATGAAAAAAAATTTTCAAATATTGATAGAAAAAAAACAACGAATAATGTTGAAAATTGACGGTAAATAATAGAACGATAATCTGTACTAAGTGATAAAAATAAAAAGTGCTATATATATGTCAAAAAGTAGTATAAAAATGAATACGTGTTTATAGTTCTAATAGATACATAAAAAATCATTGACTTTATACCTCTTTTAATAATCATGTGTTCTAAAACTAACATATTTTACGATGCCCTTTTTCTAATCCTAATTTGCAGGCAAATCAGCGGTAAGAACAAACTAAGAAAAACTTTTTGGTTAAATACTTGTGAATTACCTTGCTCTATCACATACTATAACCTTTGTCAAATATTAACACATTAATTTAGATACCTTCTTAGAAGATAGCTTGACAAAAGGCACTAAATTTACAAAATGTAACACCTAGCACAAGGCGCGACTACGTGCAATGCCAAAATACAACTTGCCTCAAATTTTTTATTTTAAAATTGAATAATACGTTAATATATATAAAAAATATATATATACTGCCAAGATTTTAAACAATAGCTTACCTATATTAATAATTGTCTTTTATAATTGTCAAAAACGATTAAAATCACTGTTGATAGCGATCAACTATTACAAAAAAAAAAGATACGGCAAGTTCCGGCACGTAATTTAATTCGGGAGGTTGCACGACATTAAACCCGACACTTAGCCCCATACGCAACTCTTACCGCACGAGAATCGCATGCCTGTCTGCAGCGAACCCCAAAAGCGAGCATGGCCCCAAAGTTACCGACATAATGCAAGAGTATAAAGTCAATGAGTGTGTGCTTAGTTAATTGAAAAGAACTAACGTGCCCTAACACCTAATAGGGATTGAACTTGTTCCTCTCATTCTTCAATTTGGAGCCTTCGGAGCCGCTACCCCCCGGCGAGCGGAGCCGGGGTGTGTAGCTCTTGTGAGTGCGGTGGACTCCCGTGGTCTGGACGGGAGGCGCCCCGCCTTGGCCACCCAGCAGCTCGGTGAGGCCGCCCAGAGCACTGAGGCTTGTCAGCGCGTTAAGGGCACCCGGTTTAGCCAGTAGTTGGGCAATAGGGATGGCGCTAGCCAAGGGAGAGGCAGCAGTGGAGGACTGGCTGGACCCACCGGTGCTAGGAGAGTTTTGGGCCTCAAGGTTAGCTTTCTGCAGCTCAACACTGGGGAAACACACAGAAAATATGGGATTGTAATGTTGACGTGATGAGCAGTGGTCGGGGGTGTGAGTTCTCAGTCAAGACCCTTGCAATACTAAGCCATTTTATTTTGTAATTCACATTTCTGATTACAATATTTTAGATCAATTGATAAAACAAAGCAAAAACAAATTTATTTCATATCGAGCAAAAAATGCAAGGGAAATACATATTGATATATACAAGGTTCAGATTCCAGAAATAGTATCAGACAAAATAGTATTCCCCCTCTTAACATTAAAGAATCACACATTCTTCTAAGGAATCAAAGAGATTTTGGAGACTTAATAAAATAGGAAACTATGCTTTGGCTGATCGTTTTACATCACGAATTCTAAAATAATACGGAATAAAACCACTCTAGCCTATACTATATCTTTAAGGACGTCCCTTTCTTTTTTACTTTGTCGACATATATGTATGCAAGAAACTTTTATTAGGAAGAGAATTACATCATCAAATTTTCTAAATCTCTGAAAACACTGTAAATAAATCAACATGAACAGAAACATTACATGAATTATAAGCAAATGTAGTGTGATATTGACATTGCTTAAATCATTTGGCCTAATTTATATTACATTCTCAATTTTATTAAAAATACAAGTTTCTGGCTCGTACTTTTAGGATAATACTATTTAATACTCTAAAGTTAAATCACTAAACAACACAAATAAAATTGTGTTAGTAAAGTCACTATCAAATATTTAAAATTTATGTAGATTTTAGGCGTTCCTAAAGTAATGAATACTTAACATTTGTAAAAATGCAATGTTTTTAAAGAAATATACAAAAAAAATTGATTTAGTACTTCAAGGGTCTCAATGTCTGCTGATAAAGTGGACTCGTAGGCTGCTTGGCTGGATAAGGACAAAATAATCTGGTAAATCACAAATTCCCACCTTTTCACAAAGCCGGAAATTTGTAGACTGACCAGATATAAATAAAATTCAATTATATCAAAGGATAAGTTGGATCAGTTGATGTGTTATTGAGATGCATCGGGAACACAGATTATAATTAAAAATACGGAAAAGGACAGAGGTCGTAAATGTGTTCTTAAGATTTCCAAGAACACATCAAATGATTTGCGGTTCTTTTCGTTGCACTAGGCCATCGGGATGTCCTCTCGTTAATAGCTGGTTTCTGTCCTGTTTTTAACCTAACTAAACCTATCTATTTACAAGGTGCATACACTACCACTAATCATTCACTCATAGACTCACTCGTAAATAATACAATATCAAATGACGATAAGCAGTTAGAAGAGGGAAGGGGATTCAGGTCACCTTCAGTTTTTCTATAACATAAATGATTCAATGTCGATTTATTTGAAATAAGATAATTTGAAAAAATTATTCTAACCATTTTTTAACAAATGAAAATGTTATGCATTATAAGTGTATACGGATACCAATTATACGGCTCGAAGGACCAAAAAATTATTAATAGTGATAAGTGCCTTTAAAGTAGATAATATTGATGTTGCAACTCATGGTTGGGCATAGTGACAAAATAGAAAACTATTATTTCAAGCCACTTTATTGGAGCTTTCATCCACTGATTCATAAATCTGGGGTACGTGGGATTGATGAAAGAAATGGCAGTTTATTTAAGTAATTTTTTTCATGAATCAATATCGTTATTGAAATTTTGATATTATCAATAAAAATTGTATGATTTCAAAGCACATACAATATTGTAGTATCCGGCTCGAAGGACCACACAATTAATAAACTTATCTGCCAAAGCTGATAGCAACTTATAAAAACTTTTTTACTATGCCTATTTGCATAAAGCTGAAGTTGTGTGTTGAAACTACGAAAATTCAACTTCCTGAATCATTTATGCTAAACGTTGAAAAGAATTTGCTAATAGCTATTCAAACTCACCTCATATTGATGAGATACTGCGCCAAGGCCACAGCATCAGGATTTCCGGAGATAGTAATAGTGCGATCGGACGATCCGCTCTCGCGGTCGTCGCAGTTAGATATGCGGATCATGGCCCCAGAGATCTGTCTGATTTCGGCAATCTTAGTGCCACCTTTGCCGATGATACAGCCGATGAGTTCGTTCGGCACGGTCATCTCGTGTGTCTGCTGGTTAGTGTTTTGTTGATTTCTAGAGTTGGAGGTTCTGAGCTGAGAACCCGCTAAGGCAGCCAAAGCTAAGGAACAAATGAATTTGTTAAGAATTTCGAGAGAAATAGACAAAAAGTTGACTCACCTGCAGGATTTAAGCCCCCTGCACTGGATGGTGCCAGTCCTCCCAAACCGAGCGCAGCCAATCCCGCTAAAGGATTCTTACCTAAACTGGCCACCTGTAACCAAACCGAACAAACACAAATAAATCAAAAATATCTCAACTTGATCCCTTCCTATTATGTACCTGCTTAAGTACTACACTACCTTTCCGGTTGTTATAAATAGTAGAGTTAATAAAATGTGTATAAATCTCAAATATTTACATTACAATTAACGATTCCACATTTTGGTCCTTCGAATAGTATTGGAAAAAAAATGCAGGTGTAAAAAAACAATTACTACAATGAAATGTGATTATTTTTATAACAACTTATTTCTAGTTTACGACTTTCAAGATAATTTATTGTTAATAAATGTTTATGAAATATTAAAATAATAGGATCTGAAATAATAGCTGATGAAAAGGTCACAAGTACATATTCACAATTATTTTTTATTGACAGTAATAATAGTTATAAGCTTTTATGGTGAGGTACATAAATAATGAGTGTCCCATAAAACATTTAATTCTTAAAATAACGACGATTTAATTAAAAGTTACGCCCACTGAGTTGAGGCTGGACTCTGCAGAAAAATCAAATTAATCGTATGGTGTCCCTCCTGAGCCATGCAATATGTGCAAACTTTTAAACTAAACAGAAGTCCAACAGATCCAAAACTGGTGAGAAAGTAACCATAAAGCTGAGCGGCAATATTATCTCCAAATGCATTAACATTTTGTTAGCGGAAGCACTATCTGAGTAACAGTAAAAATTAAATACCAAGAATAAAAAAATTAAATCCAGAAATATAGTTCTCAATACTTATGTACACTTAGTTGTAAAATAAAAGCAGCTAAAAGAGCCTAAAAAAATCTCTTCCAAATACAATACACATGCAGAATATATGAAAAAATTAAGTTAATTCAAGTGTAGTGTAATATTTAGGCAGTACGGAACTTACAAAATATTAAGACATAAGCAATTTTCACACCTAACACCTAATAATTATTTCCTAACTACTGCTACACATTTAGAAATACAAAAAATGCTAAGTAATAATAAAAATTTGTCTTCTGAAAATTACGATTTACTGAAAGAAATTTTTTATAGATAAACTAACAAAAAGCTCTTTATTATCAAAAAAAAACTTACAAATAAGAATACAATTTTTTTCTTTTCTCAAATTTGGATTTTGTAATCTAAATCTCGTTGAAATTATTTCTTAACTTAATCAACTTTTCTTTTGACTAATTTTGTCGCAATACGGAAACGTTATATACGAAGCATTAAAAAAATAAATAAATAAATAAACCGTTAGTACAGATGTCAAATTTAGTGCTACAAGACAAAAATAAGTGTAAAAAGCTAAAAAGCATGCCGTTGGGGATGCAAAACACATAAATTGGAAACATCACACAAAACAAATAGGGCACTTTGACTCGAATTCTGTCGGGGGTACAATCCGGGTTGGGGGTCCACAGGGGTCGGGGAAGTAGCTGTAGTCTGGCCAATCCCATCAAATTCATATTAGGACAAATTTATTTGTTTTTGTAAAAAGATCATTATAAATATTACACAATACGAGCTTTCCTTTAATAGAAACGCAGTTTTTAAAATTAAATAAATGTTTTTCAGGCTATAATTTTAAGAATATTAACTTTTTTCCTGATTAAACCAGTTTCAAATCTAAACGCCACTAAAAATTTCAGAGAATATTCAATGCGATACAAAAACGACTGAATTCTTATGAACATTCCTTATATCCAATCGGATAAGACTGGCCGGACAGCCCGTACTTCTACTGATAAACGATAGAGGGGGATCACCAATACGATCAACTTACATCTGGCAAGAGATGCGCGGGCGGTAGGGCAGCCTGCAAGTGTCCGTTCTTGAGCGGCTCAAACGACATGAGCTGTGCTGGGGCGGCTGCCGGGGCCACAGCAGCCAGCGGGTGGCCGAGGGGCAAAGGGGGGGCAAATAGGGGGGACATTACTGTGTTACTTACGTCTGTGTGGGCAGGAACGGCGTAGTTGCCTTGGATGGTATAGGCCTGTCCACCGGCCAGGATGACGGGGCCACCCACTTGGGGTTTAGGGCGGTAGGGGATGGTTGCTCCTTTGGGAGGGGACTGCAACCAACAAAAAATCTCTATGAAGTCTAACGCCCTAATATAAACTTACAAATATAAAAAAGTAGTTATGGAAAGACGGAAATTTTCCATTTGAAAATTTTCCGGAAAAATATTCATGACAAAATCGGAAAGTTACTGAAATTTATATTTCTACTAGAATAAAGTATTATAATCATCTAAAATAATGACATTACAAGCGAAAACAAAAAACAGGTAATACATTAATATTAAATACAATATTTTTTATGTTTTTTAAAAAATAATTTTTTTATTGGAATATTTCTTTAAATTATAAAAAGTTAAAAATGCATATTTAAGTATTTATTTGAAAACAAATAGGTAAACACAAAACTTAATTTAAATATAAAATATACCTATTTTGAGACATATATTTTACGGTAAATATAAAATTTGAAGATATTGAATGGTATCCAATAATAAATTTTTGTCAAAGTACACGAGTGCTTCCAATTCGATACAATACATGGAGATCTCGGAAACGGTAAGAGATGCAAAGTCGGTTAAATGGAGGCAAAGTTGCGTATTCAGGGGGGGCAACATAATGGTGAAAAGAAGTCAAGGCTAACTTGATTAGTTTTCGAAATATTTGGAAAAAACAGAGAATTTCGATTTTCGTTTTTATTTTTTTGTGGGCCTATTTGATGAGGTATTCAGAAATAAAGAGCACTATTCTATAGCAACTTTTTGCCCTTTATCGAATGGTGTTAGTGAATTTTCCGCAAAACGTTTCGTTTACCGGAAACAAACATCAACTTAATTTTTTTAAATACGGACCTGGAATTTTTTTTTCATTTTTTGGAAGCATTTTTGTAACTTAATTAATTTTTAATTAGCTTTTGTTTATTTATCGTAAATAAAAATGAAACCTCAAAAATATTATTCAATATCTAGAATTAACAAGCCAAAACAAAATTACTAATGATGGATTTTTCTGAGACAAAACATTGAAATCTGGTTCCTTTTATTGTGGCATTCTGTCAAGTTACAAAAATGCTTCCAAAAAATTGAAAATATTCCAGGTCCGTATTTAAAAAAATTAAGTTGATGTTCGTTTCTGGGAAACGAAAGGTTTTGCGGAAAATTCGCTAACACCATTCGATAAAAGGCAAAAAGTTGCTATAGAAAGGTGCTCTTTACTTTTGAATACCTCATCAAATAGGCCCGCAAAAAGATAAAAACGAAAATTGAAATTTTCAGGTTTTTCAAAATATTTCGAAAACTAATCAAGTTAGCCTTGATTTCTTTTCACCATTATGTTGCCCCCCCCTGAATACGCAACTTTGCCTCCATTTAACCGACTTCGCATCTCTTACCATTTCCGAGATCACCATGTATTGCATCGAATTTGAAGCACCCTGTATTAGTACAATCCAAATTAATCAAAAAACCTCTTCATCATTCTCAAACATTAAACGAGACTTATAAATAGTAACAAGATATCTGCCTATTTATAAAACGATTACTTGTTTCTTACATAAAAAATGATAATCACTGTGTTTACAGTACATTATCACAAAGTTAATTATTACGGCAAACGAAACACATAATTTATTCCAGAATTTACGGTTGATGAGGCCTAATAATTTTTTCAATAAGTAAGAAAGTCTAGGTTAAGCATAAACAGGTTAACGAACTAATTTTTTTACAGAAATTAATTATGCCATAATTATGTGAAACACGGCTACTATAAAACACCGTAACCATATTTACATTTTACTGAATGCTGCATTGACTTAACATGCAATTTTAAATAAATTAAATCAACTGCGAAAAGGCATTTTATGGAAACACAACAGTTAAGTAAAAAAGTGACTATGAAATTATTAAATTAATAATCAGTGTGGAAAACTTACTACAAAAATAAAAATTTTCTGTGTAACAAAGAGACAGAGAGGTAATTATAAAGACCTGCAAAACTATTTTTCTTGTCAAATTATGACTTTTGCCTGTGCATAAAAATATATCTAGTAGGTACCTTACTTTTATTCTTGATCAAATTTAGACACAATTTATGGGGAAAAAATTCTACACTCATAAAAGTGTTTAACGTACATTTTTGCAGATAATTTTCCTTCATATACCGGGTTGCCCATTTCATTTGACTAATGGCAATTAACATGGGCTATTACATTTCATTGAATTTTATATTCCCAGGGCACACTAAGACAAATATTGCTAAGGAAATCGATGGTACTGACTGTCAAACACTTCTGATTATCAAAATACTAAATAAAAAAATATGTTGCTTTTTGATTACTTATTTTATAAGATAGTAGCTTTAGTTAAAGATAAAGGAAACGAACCAATTAAAACATGTCTTATTATAATTTTTTTTTTGATAAGTAAATATTGTGACTTTCAAAAATAATAACTAGGTACTGACAATGAACCATATTTATTCGAATAAGTAAACACTAATAATTTGTAATTAATGAAAAAGTAAAATAAAAAAAAGTTGTCTCTGGCGGGGTTTGAACCTGCAAAATTTTGCGGTTCAGTTTGAAACATAGTTTGAAACACTGCCGCTTAACCAACTAGTCCAACAGATGACATAACATGACGTTTCTTAAAACGGTTATGTAAACTACATCTATTAACTTAAAATGAATTTTTATTGATATTTTAATTTAAATATGTAATCAGAAGTGTTTGACAGTCAGTACTATCGATTCCGTTAGCAATATTTCTCATAGTGTGCCCTGGGAATATAAAATTCAATGAAATGTAATAGCCCATGTTAATTGCAATTAGTAAAATGAAATGGGAAACCCGGTATGTATTTGTTGGCAGGGGAAATAACATTTTTTCAATCAAGATGGATGAAAGCATTTTAAAACAATAAAAAAATATTAATCAGACTCCACCTACCTCGAGCATGACATTACATATGTGATAAATGCACTGCGTGATCGCCTCCCCAGTACCAGATATGGTCACAGCCCGCTCCGTCGAGTTGGGCAGCATCTCGGACGCCACTTGTATGGAGGCGCCTGTCACCTCCCGGATCTCCTTGATCTTCGACCCTGCCTTGCCGATGAGCGAGCCACACTGGCTGGCCGGCACGACTAGGCGCAACGTGATGGGTGGCCGTGGCACCCCGCTACTCCCGCTGTTTATATCCTGGAACTGGGAACACCACTGAGGATTCCCATCGCACAAAAACACGACATTAAGAAGTGCACAGGTACACACTAAGACAACGACTACGGCTAGATAGCCACTACTCACAGGAGGGGGAGGGTACATTCTATGATCGTACTTGCACATACAAATTGACGATGGATGCATTAGGATCTCGGCATACATGGGAAAATGTTCAAGGTTTTTATTAGTTTTTCCACAGTATTTTCAAATTTGATCTATTTATCTCAATTTAAGAGATAATTCTAGGTAATTAAAATGGTAAATCTGTCTCAGAAAACTTTAAAGGATAAATAATGTACACCAATACAAAAGAATATTGTTCTGTTATCTGTGTTCTCACATATTTTTTTTATACCAAAAAATTTAGTTTTCCTTCCCTATTATACATATTATGTCTAGTTAAAAAAAATTACAAACACTTGCATATCCGGAAAAAAGTGAGTTGAAATTTAAATTCGGCATTTGGCGCGCAAACGCGTCTACGACGGCAGACATATTGGTGACGTCATCAAGCATATAAACAGTTTGACAGGAAGCTATCAACATCAGTCATTATATTTCCATTATAATAAAGATCAGCGTGTACGGTAACAAGTTTTTTTAAGTTATTTTATGAAGTACTAGTTATATTGTATGCTTTAAATATACATAAAAAGTTCCAGTTCAAAATATGTAATAAAGAAACACTAAATGGCGGCCATTTATATGCTTAATGACGTCACTTGTGTTTTGGTTCCCGTTTAAAATAGATTCTTTTTTTAAAACTTCTAACTTCAATTTTATTCTGAAAAATGCAAAATTTGCATTTTTAACACATTACAACTTTTCTGTGGATGTGGAAAAAACCCTATTCTGATAATAATTATCAGAATAGGGTGTTTTCCGTATGTGACGAATCAAGTTATAAACCTATACGCACTTAGATATACATAATTCAGATAATTATTATCTGAATTATTTAAATAGTTTTGATTCCTTTAAATCAAGTAATTTTTTTTACTTTAATATTAATCTCAATAGCCTTCTAAGAAAAATATGTATTTACTTATACAGCTTTTACAATAAAAGGTTTTCCTGGTATTGTGATTCATTGTTATAAGGAAAATTTGGAGAACTACTCAACCACAAAAAAATCCAATATGGCGCCCATAAGAAAAACAGAAGTAAGTGACATTAACTTTAGAATTTTTCCTAATAAACCATCTTTCTATTTCCCACCGTAACCTGTATCTCAATACATGCATCATCAATTTGAAACACAATTTGTATAAAACTACAGATTTAAAACCTGATTTCAACAGGAAAATCTAAGAAAATGAAAATTAAGAAATAACTGTGCTACTATCCATAAAGCATGTGTACACAAAGAGGCAATTGTCATCTGAAATTATTCATTTGTGGTACTGTATAAATTATGTTGCTATTTTATTGTTTTGCCAATTGAAAAAGTAGATAAACTAAAATAAATATAAAAAATTGAGCTTTCTTTCAAAGGTTTATTAATATTACTAGTATTTTTATCACCAATCACTTATTATTCACCAATACTACAAAGGAACTTTTTTTTCTTTGATTTTCAAAGTACTGAACTTCCATGTTTAGTAAAGTTTAGTGTGTTTTATATATTTTAGTATATTTGAGGTGTTCTTGGTACAAACATGAATATAGGTAGGTATGTACTGAAACGGGCTAAATGATTTAATGTATTTGGACAACCATTTCCCGTGGCGTAGATACAGGATCAAGTGGGTGTATTTTATTGAATATTTACGTTTCCTTCCTGTAGTATTATAGGTGGTAATATTTCAGAGGAAAAAAAAATTCCTTCATATCTTGTTGATAAAAACAATTCCCACACTTCACAATTCTGAAGAATTGGATCAAATAAAGTTATTCCTGTTTTAACTATTCTTTTCTTTCCGTTTTTCGTTTTGTTGACAAAAATATCAATGAATGCAAAATACTTTTTACCACTACATTCAAAATTCAACAGCATTTGAAGCTAAAATTGTTTCTTTACAATTATACCGGACAATAACATGTAAATCATTGACACCATTTAAAACCATCTTTGATAAAGAAAACTTCTTGACGGATAATTTACAATAATGGAAATTGAAAATCGCGGTATACTAACCTCTATAATCACTTACTATTTCAATTATGTATTAGGAGAAAATAGACATTTCCTTCATCTTATACATCATAAATCATTCAGAAAATAATTCTTGTGATATTGATCTCTCTCATTATTTATTTATGTCCGCATTTATACTTATACGGTATAAGCAATTAATTATCTGTAAGATATTATTCTATATACATATTTCAACACACAAGGGGAAAAATACTAGTAAAAGAAAAATGCGAAAAGCTGTTACAGAATGCATTCTAAGGTTTTCTACACATATTTGTTAGAATTAGCACACAGCAAAAGATACATGTACGTTACTGGAAAACTATGGTAATAAATGGGGTTGTGTAAATAACTTACCTCTTCGAATTTCTTACAAATAAGTGTGAAAGCTTTGAAAATTGCACTTGTTGATCCTGTGACGGTGACAATTCTTTCGGGACACGATCCATCAGATATGTTTATTTTGGCACCACTCTGGAAATAAAATTGGTTTACAATTTCTTAAAAATATCGGACAATATGTGTAAATACTATGTAAGTTTTGCCATGTATAACATTTCAACATCTCATTGCAGTTCAAGAATTCCGTACCTGAATTTTATTAATCTGGTAAAATTTGTTATGTTCGCAGCAAACGCAATAAGTTTTGTCCAAAAATAAATTTGTTTTCCTATTAAACGTGACACTTTAACCATACTATTCTACTTTTGATTTACATCTAAAAACTAACACTCATGATTCTTTTCTATAATAGATAAGCAGTAGTAAATGGTTTAACATAAATATTATTTACGTGATGTATATACATTTAATTAAATTCACGTTTACTCAACTGTTACACATTTTCCGGTTTTCTATACTTATTTACCAGAATTTGGAAAAAGTTCAAGTAGAAGTTGATATATTTTGACACTAACGACACTGGCAATGCCTATTAGCGAGGTGCCTCATTAAAAACTCGTGTAATTTGTGACCTTCAATCCATTTATAGGAATCAAAGGATAGATTTCACATACTTTTGGTCACATTTTTAACAAATTGCCACCGAGTATCTATGTTTGCATAGCATCAAGAATTTTAAATATAACCGAAGGTCTGTTTAATTTATAATATTGTAATTTGTAAATAATTATTTCAGGGACAAATTTTAAAATCTTACCTCTTCTCTAAACCTTTTCACGATTTCTCCTTTTTTTCCTATTATACTGCCAACCTCCTGAAACAGAAATATGCCTGTGTTAAAGAATAATAAAAATATATAAAATTATAATAAAACCCCGATCGCCCGGTATTCATATTCTTAAATCAACTTCAATCTCAGTTCTTATATATTTCTCTCCCAACTCACAAAATAACATCATTTGCGAGTTATTGATGATCTATTATGTGTCACTGCCTATCTCACTGTATTTTAAATATTTTTTTATAATGTTTATATTACGCCCCTTATATATTTAAGATATATATTCCAGTCTCCTTAATATTCATATCATAAACCTGCTCTTATATACTTTTTGTTCCCAAGGCAAATCTGTAAGTGATTGATGAGCCAGTGTTGTCAAGAAGCTCTTTGTTAAAGAAACATCCTTAAGTAAGTGTGTCCTATCTTCCACACCTTTCTGGGTGCCGCACGCCAGAAATGACAAATTACGATATAATAGGTAGTGTTCCTCTAATATGATGCTTTTAGAATTTTCTTAGATTTCCTCATCGAGAATTAAATTTCTTTACATTTAATAGTAACCTCTTGTTCCAAGCTTTACTGTTAATATCTACATGCTGTTGAAGTTTAGTAATCATTCAAATTGTTAATGGTTGGTTGTGTTCTGCTTATAATATACAGGTAACACCAAAGTATGAAACTATATCATTAATAAATAAGTTAAATAACAGAGGTCCCTCAGGTTAGGTTCCTGAGGGATCCCCTAAGTAGAACTCCTTTATCTCATGTTATGGAATTTCATGTCAATATACTCTCTTCTTGATAGTGTCTTTCTTTATTATGTATCATATTGTGCATTTTTGTTTCATAATTTTATATCCAAATGATAACATTAACATTTACTGGACAGTTCCGGCAAGACAGTGGTTCATAACATATTTTCACCTTCACAAAATGTAATTATAACTAACAAGTAAACACAGAAATGTGAACAGAATTGATATTAATACGAGTATTCTAAAAATTTCAGTAAACTATGACATAAGCTAAGTGTTCTTCGTTGGTTCAAATGTAATGCCATTTCAAAAGTGACATTACATTCATCTAAAAATATCTACTCAAACAATAAAAAACCTGTATTTGGAACCAGTAATTGTTACAAGGGGAGACATTTTAATGCATGATTTAAATTCCTTTTAAATGTATTATGAAAATGAATTCGTAACAGTACTAACATAAGCCTTACATGTACGTTAATGGGATTTAAATTTATTTAGAAGCCCTCCATTTACATACAAGCAGTTGGAATTTCATATTTCTCTTGAACCTGGATTATTAATGTGCTGACAACAAATTCACAAAAATAATATCACATACAATTTTGGGAAGTTGAGTGGAAGTTCATTAAATTTATTTTATACCTAATGTTAAATTTCCACGAAGGGAGTTTATTGGAAATTAATGATTTCATGTATAGTATTCCTTTAGTAAAACCAATGTTATGTTATGTATACATATACCTACCTAATAAAACCCTACGTATTTCTTTACTTTATTATGTAAATGTAATTTCTATTATTGAAATATCACGTAAATTTTTTCGTTTAAAACTACACTTCGGGAATAAAGTTAAGTACATAAAAAAGTCCCTTTGTCTACAAATACCTCATTGGTCACCTGTCGTCTAGGTCTGCAATAATAGAACATCATTAATAAAGTACGTAGAGTTAATAGTGCATATTTTTGGGATACATCACGAATATCTTGGCAATGTTTTTAGTGATTGACCCAGACTGTAAGTTTGCTTTAGTGCTAGCTCAGTATCAATCTATAATTAAATGTCTAATTGGCACTTAACAAAAGAAGATTGTGCACATTGGCTACTCCCGAATCATTTATAAAAGTCGAATTGCATTACTATAACAATAACATTGGATTCGTTTGATGATAAGTATTTCAGAGGTATAATTAATGTGACAAAACCATATATTTATTGTTGTATGCAACAATTATTTTATCTGGCTCTGGTTTAGTTCTTTTTTATCTTGTTTACGAGTTGACGGTTAATGAAACAGTACTATTTTAATCTCTGTTTCACAACTAATGGGCACAGTTGCATTCTCATTAACTGCACCAACAATATGAAAAACAGGAAATGATTTTTTCTGCGTCTATAGTTCGATATTCATTATTTATTTTACAGATTAAGACATGCATGTCAATTTTAAATAGCTACTAATATGACTTATTTCGAACGTACAGCTGAATGTCATACTCAACGAGGACGAAAAACTATTGATTCATTATTAGCAGAATTTGAGTGAAGCCTGCGAATGTTGATGTCCTCAGCATAGTGTGATTTCCTCTGATTAAGTAAATCATTACAAGGAAACAAATGTTTCTGGCCCTTTAACATCATGTAACTAATTTTATAACTGATGACGTGCATATCTTGGATTCTTGTTTTGAATACGGATATAGAAGTTACCAGAAAGTAAAAAATGTGACGTGCTATTACATTGTATTGGGGGAATATCCTGTAAATTTTATGACGAACTAATAACTGACCTTTCTGTGTTTATTTTTATAGCGATAAAAATTATGCAATAGCCAGTTACTTAAAGGCTCAAGGCTGTCACAGCAACTTGCAATCATCCAGAAAATATCCCATGAAGTAAGAGAACCGACAGGGATTTAAATGTCAACTGATATCTCCCGAGATGATGAAAAAATCAATAGGCATTTAGCAGCTCAAAAGAAAATTCGCGGGATTCTTAATTTGGGTATAAGCCTATCATTTGACTTCATCAAATCATTTAATCAGTTGGTATGATTAGGCGAGTTAATTTGGTAATTAAATTGAATAATTTTGCTGTAATGCTAGCTTTGAAAAGAAAAATTGTTTGTTGATAACTTATAAAATACAGAAAACCAATTAAAAAGGGAGTAATAGAAATTACTCGGAGTTTTCAACTAATTTAAGGAAGAAACCATTGTAATTACAATCTCAACCGTTTTTGAAACAACAAAGCTAAGAATAATTTTAACAATATATAATTTGACACCATGTCCTGTATTTTGTAACAAAGGAAATTGTACACCGAAGTAATTAAAGTAAACACCAAATTATGTATCCTTCCTCTGGTAAATTTCTCAGTCCTATTTACAAGTAGATCTACATTTATTTACCTAACTTGGGCTGTTAAGCATTTTGATATAAATGTTAAAACAATGTAAACAGACCAGTAGCATACAACAAATGAATTTTAATGAAATTTACGCTTCTCAGTTGCACAGGAGCTCAAGAATAACAATGTATCATTTACCTGAGAAATAACATTTAAATTCATACCGTAATTGTATAAAATTATACATCTTGCTGCCCAGAATATAACTTTTTACGCGGTTTTAAATACTTGGTGATGCACAATAGCTATTAACTTATTTTAATGTTTTCTTGAAGGACTACTCGGTAATAAAAAATTTAAATCGAGACAAATCCTTTGATTGCATTTTGTATTGTCTTAAGGATACATACAAATGACTGTTTAAATATGGTATTGAGGCTCCTATAAAAACAAACAATATTTATAACCAGGCAGATGGTAATGTAGACTTATATGGTTTAAATTACACACATAATTTATTAGATTTGGATTTACATACAATAGTAGACTGTAAATGATACTATAATATATTTTTATTAATGTTATTATCGTTATTTCATAAATTACGTAGATTTATGTTATTAAGATTCAATATGAAGGAGATTGTAAAAATCTAAACATATCTAACCAATTACTTCGATATATTACAATGTACGAATAACTATTACGAAATCTGTATCTCCAGTTTTCATACATTAAACAAAGTTGCCATATAGTAAATGACAAGTGTCAAATGCTTAGAAAGACAAAAGTCAATTGTTAAACAGAAACAGTAAATAATATAAGAGATGGTTGATCGATTTAGCCGACCGCAGCGCCATTGAAACAAATGAATAACTCAAAACCATGTACTTTTTTCTGTACATTTTTTATCAGGCAAGCTCTATTAAGTTCAGACTCCTCTTTATAATACTTCATGGTTGCCACCCACAATTTCTTAAGTCATTTTGATTACAAGATTATTGATATATCTTTTATAACACAGAACAGAAAAAAAAGTAATTCAATGTACTATAATCCTGCGCAATATCAACAATATTGTACTCTGTACTATGGTACACAAAACCTGGTCGATTCAAAATGACAGGCAAAACATTTGAATTGATTAGCTGGTTTCCATAGTGATTAAAAATTAATTTTATTTTCAATGCTAAAGAGCAGTAAAATAACTTTCTTATTGTTCATAGTTTACTACAGTCAAACGAAGATTAACAAGTTATCTATAATGTGTCTCCTTTTGACTACCATTATGATTCGCAAATATAATAAAAATGAAGACGTGGGTAGTCTGAGCTATTATATTCCTTTATATTTATATGACAAATCTTTTTATTTACCATTATGAATAAAAATAATTATGTCACCTTCCGGTTTTCACACAAACCAGTACAATTTCTTAATGATTATAGCATAATTTACAATACTTAATTAACGAGGACCAATACAAACTTATAATAAAATAACAGAACCAGACTTTTCATCTATTTAAACATTAAATCATTAAATCACTTGTGGAATAGCACTAGTAAACAAATATGATTCCATATCCAAGAAGATAAGGTCATTCACCTGCAGAAGGCAAGTATCTAGTTATTATACAAGGATGTAAAAATCATTTCAGGTATTTTGTTTATGGATATTATAATGATTTAGTTAGTGATACATATTTTTCAATGTGGAATAAATTGTATAATAGATTTGTAACTATTCTTCAATACTATAAATACTTAAAACAAGTCTTTGAATAAAAGCATACCAACTTACATTGTGCCGACATAATAAACTAATTTTGGTGTAACATTTGTAGGTACATTGTTTTACTGTTCATTCCGATACTAATGGAATTTTGGCAGCACTAAAGCACCTCTCGAAAATAGCGAGTATATTTTTAACTGGATTTTATAAATTATATCTTGATAACAAAATTAATAGCAGTAAACAGCAAATAAAGCTAACTATCAATCAATCATTACAAACTGAATTTAAGTAATTATGCTTAACGAATCAGTGATGCCAAATTATCTAAATGAACAAATATTTTTTTGTCATGAACGTTTATGGAATTAATAGCTGAAAACGTAAATTTTTGTTTTTACAAAAATGTATCTTGCTTTACAAAACATGGATATTGATAATTGGTGCAGGTGGTTAAAAGCACCGAATTACATACATGTACCTAGATGGATGGATGTTTACGGTTATAGCGTGAGTAGGTATATTGTTTTTTAAAGGAATAACATAGGTATATGACTGATGAACTTATTGTTACGAACACAAAAAATGCTATCCTACCTTTCCTTGCATAATCAGTCTAATGGTAAGGGTGACATTGGAGTCATCGCAAATTTTGTTTTGGTCCATATCCTTGTACAAAGAGGAATCAGGGCGAAAGGGGAAGGTATGGGTTCAAATCTGAAACAAAAGAACACAACTTAGATTGCATCACTAGATCAAGAACAGAAAAGTTCTTAGTACCCTCTCGACTACCGATACATCGATGAGTTAAAAACTGTACACCTATCCATGAACTGTGTTTAACACTTCAACAGATAGTTAAATATTTAAACTGATTGCATTCTGTAATACAAAACAAACAATAAATTAATGTAGATAACAATAATTATTACAGACACATATTTCAAACAGAACAAAAGGAAAACAATGGGTTACAATAGTAAACTTGTACATAGCTGTGTAAGGTAGGTATATGGAGCTACATTGGGGCAAAATTAAATGTGTCGCTCTTCGTTCCCATAATCTCCCTCCAAGCGTACACAAACAAAAAATACCTAAATGTGTTTTGTTTGTCACTGGCTGCTTAGGTTACTAGATGGAATTGAAACTAAAAATAGAATTTACAAACATTCCAAGGCACCCAGTGATACTGAATAAAATAGCAGTTGTGAATTTAAAATTAAGATTTAAACGGTATACGCAGAACAAATAAAAGCTTGGGACCGACCGCAAGCGTATACATAACCGCTACTCGAGCGTCACTGTAAATTTAACCCGCATTAACACAATTCTCACGTTCAATAAATCAATATAATTTCATTACACTAACATAAATATAAATAAACATACGACTTACGATTTGAACCCTTTATTTTCAATAACAAGTGATTTTTATTTAGGAGCTCACAAACGACGAAGCTTCCACCACACGTGCTTCAAACGACAATGCTGCCAACTACCAACAAAACAACTGCCCGGCCTCCAACTATGCCAACATTTAACAGTGGTCGCCAAGCCACCAAACAAAAAATACCTGAAATATGTGACTGGCGCGGAATTTGAAAGCTATTGATCCAAGCGTGGGAGCTTTTGTAGTATTGTTTCCGTAAAAATTGTTTTAGAACGTACCTGGATCGGACTGTAATTTCGCAGTTGCAGCGCTTGGACATCGACTAATATTTGTTCACATGCAGAATAGCGGCTAGGAAAGTTATAATCTAATTAGACCCAATGTTTCAATGTTTATACCTAGGATTCACTCGAATGTAAATATGTAAAACAGGATATCTGATGCTGTGGCATTAAAAGTATTTTTAATTTAGTTAGTTTGCTGTTGTAACTAAGTTCGAGAATTGGCTACTTGGTATATCTGATTATGTGTGACAGTTTACTTACAAATCTATACCTACCTAAAATGTATTATAATACAAGTAGGTACCTATGTCTAAATCAAACCAAATTATTAATAAGTACCTAGTCTTAAATAAGCATAAAATGATCGAATTCTCATGTTTTGGTTTGATAAAATATGGTCCTAGAAGCAACCAAGCAACCCGCAAGCAATCCCGCCTACTGGCAGCATAGCATGTCTAGTGTGCTTACTTACCTACCTAGAATTTTAGGTCAAAATTATTGTGTATCACTGATGTAGTTTTCCACATAACACCAAAACACTATACTGCACTCGACGCGCGTTTCGCCAAACAAGTTGGCATCATCTGGAGGGCCAGTTTTAATCATCTCCAGATGATGCCAACTTGGTTGACGAAACGGGCGTCGAGTGCAGTATAGTGTTTTGGTGTTATGTGGAAAACTACGTCAATGATGGCTTCACACCAAAGTTTCAAGATAAAAATTGTTTATTAGTTTGTTATAGAAGTGAACATGTAGCTGCAAACAGAAAAATTATAGAAAGGTAAATAGTGAAATTAAAATAGGTCTTATACCAAACCTATACCAAAGAAAATAAATTCTCTTTGAGAGAAAAGTGAGTAGATATACTGGGCCGGATCCTTAACGGAAGTGACGTCACAGCGAACCGGATGGCCAGCTAGCAGCGACCTGCCTGCACCACGGACTGCTGGTCATTGGCTTTGGGGCTGTCTAGCTAGGGTGGCGCCCTACCTACTACAGTGAATAGTGAATACCTACACTGAGACATATACATACTTATGTAGGTAGGTATACCTCAAGGATTGTTAACTGTTTACAGGATTGCTCGATCCCTATACTACAATGTAATCCATAATTGTGACGTCGTCAAAGATCCAAAGATCTCGAACTTGTAGAAATAGGTACACTTTATACTGTTATTACAAACTTTAATAAATAATAATATTAATAATCATTCATATACGAAAATTCTTTTGCAAATGTGAAATATAACAAACACAAAATAGGTATATTTCGACAATTCGATTACATAGATCTTCGATGACGTCACAAAGGCGGATGACAAAATTGAGCGATCGAGCAATCCTGTAAACAGTTAACAATCCTTGGGTATACCTAACAAATATGCATCACTGAAATTTTGGTGTCGTTTTATATGCTATGCACATAACTTTTTAATCACTATAATAATTAGTTATGACACAGGACACAGGGCAGAGAACCCGGTATGCCGGATCTGTGATGATACATACGAAACTGCACTGCACATTTCCGGTAAATCTGAGGGCTATACTCGTATGAGGCTAACTCCCCTGGGTAAACCATTCTTGGAACGTAAGCTGAGGGAAATTTCAGTGAGGAGACTTTTCGACTTTACACAAAGAACAAAGGTACTCCCGGAATAGGAAATCTGTAACATAAAGTATGTCTGTGGGATGCACAGTAGGCCTAGCTGTGACCGCAGTGTTTTGGGACTTACTCAGAGACACCGACCTACTTACATGAAGAAGAAGAATAATATACCTAGGACAAGGTATGTGAATATCGAATATCACAAAGGGTGACATAAGTACCTTTTTCCACGGTCGGGAGTAGAAATCAGTTTCTATGACATCAAAATTGAAACAGAAGTAGTCGATTATTCCCAAGGGAGTATAATGCTCCCAAGGGAGTTTACATTATGGAGAACGTTTTTCATGCAAAAAAAGAGGTAACATTGAAATTATTTATTGACATTTAAATTAAATGTAACATTTGTACAATTTTCAAAATTAATATTAGAAGGAATATTACTTTCGCTTACATTTAAAGTTTTTGTGATTGCGCTAGTGGTGGTACCTACTAAAACGTGATTAGCAATTTTGGTCTTATTTTCAATGGAGTTCTCGACATAACCCTCAGCGACTGTCGTTGATTTCCAACCAGCATGACGCTTTATTGTCGTGATATCCACACCAGCATCTGCCAGTAATGTCGCTGAAGATCTTCGTAAGCAGTGACCAGTATAACATGCAGCATCAGGTAATTTTAAATACGAAGCTACTACACTAGGAATTTTTCCGATGGTATTCTTGCCAACTGGCTGCGAACTACATTTTCCTGCTTTGTAGTACAAAAAAAGGCGCTTATGCTTGACGTGGGGAGAACGAAGGGACAGGTATTTTCGATACAATTCAAGCATATTTCCCACATCGGTAACCACAAAGGTTCGTGGAATCTTTGTCTTAGTGTTTGGAATTTTTACAATCAAGGATGAGCCTACATCCTCAATATCATCTACAGTTAAATTGACTAGTTCATCAGTTCGACAAGCTCCGGCAATCCCCAGAATTAATACAACCTAAAAAAAATCAAAATACTAAATAATTGAAATACCTAACAACAAAAGTAATCTTACCTTAATCATTAAGAATTCTTTGTCATCTGCAGTTGATAGAAAACGGTCGATTTCACCCTTTGTCAATATTTTCGATTTTTTCGCTTGATATCCGTCACCGGTTCTTTTCAAAAATGCGATCAGTTTGGGGAATTTGCTTATATCTATGTTGTCGTAAATTATCAAGCATGACTTAACCATAGAATATTGCGCCCATAATGTGGAAGACTTGTAATTCTTTGCATTTTCACTGAAGTATGCCAACAAAACATTCTCGCTGTATACTTGAATATTTTTCTCGGCGCACCACGTTTTGAACCGATTGTAAGCTATATCGTATAAAGATCTTGACTTCGTAAGTAACAAATTGCTTATTGCAATATTTGCAGCCTCCACAATCTCTTCCGACTCACAATTATTCATTGTGCACTAAACAAACTGTAAACTAAACCAAACTAACATCTTAATTTGACAATTCTTTTTGTTTGTTTATTTTGTAGTTATGACAATAACTCAACGACTACTAAATAAATGCTCAAATCCGAATACAATAATTCTGGTGCTACTTACTTCATAATAACAAAATATGTGTTTTTAAGTTAATGAGACCGTGGAAAAAATAGTATATACCATTCGGGAGAAATGCTATTTTGTCCTCGGTGCATTGCAGCCCTCTGGCTTCGCCCTCGGGCTTCAAATTGCACCTCTGCCAAAATAACGCATTTCTGTCCCTTATAGTATAATATACTATTCTACATGATTTATTTGTCTAACATGTGCTAATACTTAAAAAATATATTTTACTTGCTGCAGTTACTATTGTAGGTATTTTATAGGTATATGAATTAAAAAAAATTAGGTATCTACAACATACCTATAGGTAGGTACTCTTTTATTTTCATATTCTATTTGGTAGAATAAGCTCCAGAAAGAGGCAAACTATATATTTATATGAGGTGTATATATTATATATATATACCTCACTAGGTTTAAGGTATATGAAAAAACAATGTATAAGATTCAAATAGACAAATAATTCAAAAGACAAATACCTATTTATATTCTACCTGCGCGGGATTGATATTAGCGATCTCATTGAAAAAATAGACTTGGGTAGATTTCACTGCTTCCAACCAAGTGTCCAAATTGTAGGTAATACGATATGTAGGTATACCTAGACTGTCAATAGTGTCAATAGAGGAAAGTTAGTAGTTAACTAGTACATATATCTATTATTGAGACTTTCAACTCAACGACGCTTCATTAACGTCGTATAGAGCCCAAAAATGATTGCTATTGTGTACAGAAAATGTGCACAATACCTGTTTTATAAGATTTCACCTCTAATTTAAAAACATAAGAAAATTGCAAACTAAAATAATATAATAATTATCACTAAAAACTAGGTACCTACCCTACAAAGTTGACATTTCTAACAGAAATTCCAAGCAGCTTGTTTTGGAAGTGTTGATCAAATTTTTATTGCAATATACTGTTTACAAATTGAACACAAGATTGTAGGTAATCAGTAAAATCTCAAATGAGTGGTGACAGAAACAAACTTTCTCTTTCGATAAATGTATATGTCTAATCAAAGTATTAATATGTTATTATTAATCCAAACTTGGTCACTAAATTCATAGACAGTAAGAGTGATTCCCACGGCATGCCTATTGTTCTGGCAGTGGCCTATGACCCATGATTTGCATCTTCTGTAGATAAATATTAAGTATTTCTATCTGCTTTCGAAGTTTTATTCATATACCTATAGAACCATTTTTTTTAAATATTTTCATTAGTAGGTAAGAAGTCGGTATTGTCCAGATGCTTCAAAGATATTCTATGGGGTGATCATAAAGTACGGGGTATATTATATAATTTTAAGAAACCAAGCTAGGAGCAAAAAGTAAATGGAATCTAGTTGCTTCAATAAATGGATTTTACTGTATCTATGGAAAACAAAGGGGTTGTGTCAACTGCTGATACAAGTGTCAAACGTAATCATTGCGATATAGAGAATTGTTCTCAAAATAAAAACTCACGTAAACTTTATGTCAACTGTCAAATCTGGTCAACAGATAATCCACATGAAATCGAGAATAGAGAGGCCGTATCTGTATCATAACTGTTACTGGTGATGAACGATATCTGCATATGTTACGAGATTATGCTATTATACGGATACAAAACGAGCACGAAGGAATTGAAAACAAGATTTTTATGTAGGATGGAGCACCCCCACATATTTACCAACCAGTTAAAGAATTTTTAACTAATGCTTTCAAAATCGTGTTATAAGCAGACATTTTGTAAATTCATGGCCTTCAAGATCGCCTGATCTTAACCCAGCGGAATACTGGCTGTGGGGTTATTTAAAAAATTTGGAGTTTAGAACACGACCAACAACGCTGGAAGAATTAAAAGACTATTAGGGAGCAAATAGCTGGGTTTCAACCAGAAATGCTGAATAATGCTGTGTACAATTTGGAGGAACGGTTGGTGACTGTACAGCAGCAAAATGGACGACATATCGAACATGTGCGCTAACCACTGTTGGACATAAGAAATTTCATTGTTTAAGCAATCGAATTTCTTTCACACCCTGTTATTAACTTAATTTGTTAAAAATACATAATAAGCTGAAGTATACCTCTTACTTTATGATAACCTCTCATTTGTTAATTTTAATAGTAGGTACCTACCTAAGTTATAGATATAAATATTTCTAATATTGTGGTTATAAGTTCGTAAGTTGTAACTGACAGTATCCAGAAAAATCTGTTGATATACTTTATTAAATAGGTAAGTGTTATTCGAACTCCTATGGGTTTAGGAAAAAGTATTTATTTATTATTTATTAAAAGTAGTTTCCCACAATAAAATTATGCATTCTTCTCACTGCAAACATTTTGGAGGCTCCCACGCCATTTGAGTTTACATACAGCTCATGACGTCCTTTGGATATGCTTATTAGTCATGCTTATGCCAATCTCGGATGAAATTCCTCAGAATATTTGAATAACACATATATTTAGGACCCTAATTGGGTATATTCCCAATCGAAGGCAAATCAGAACCAGGTTTTCTATAGATGTTTTGTAAATTTTTCACAGAATTTGTAAAAATAGCTTCTATTGATAAAAGTTGATCATATATATCTACCATAAAATATAATTATTAATAAAACCAGTCTCTCTATTTGAATATCCTGGGTACATCCTGTGGTAATAATTATAGTGTCTTTATATTCTAGCAGATGTCTTGAAAAGGTATCCTCAGTACATTTTTGGGATGTATTGGAGATTCAAATTACCGATGAGGGCGCTGCAAATTGGAAACAAATATGGAGGAATACGAGTAAAAATTTTGCATTTCATATTACATCATCTAGCAATTTAGCATTCATCTCCTATAAATATAGTGACTATGTGCTAGTTAGGGTGAAATAAAGGATAAAAAGAGTAGTAAAAGCAGTCAAAGGTCCCATAAGTGCTTCATTGCTATGGATATGAATTTTTTGAGTTGAAATAGGTGTCCTAGTTTTTGTTTACTTACATTTTGGACTAAAATAAATGTGATAAACTGTATGGTGATACCATATTAGTGCTTGTTTTTTTGTTCAACAATGTTAAAATTAAAATATATTCTGCTTTTATAAGACTAATAATAGAAAAGTATAGAGAAACCGAAATGAAGTGGTTATGTTGTGTAAATAAACGTGTTCCCTGTTATTAAATTGTTAGATGCCTTTTTGGAGAAAAGAATGGGAAACAGTTTCTTATACTAGGGCCAAACGTCTACCTATCTTCAATCTTAAACACTTCTATTGACACATTTTGTGGAATGTGGAACCTATAAACACGACAGTTTGTGTTGTGCTGATTTCTTTTGAAAGCCATTTTAAAATGTAAAAATAAAGATGCACAAATACTAACCACGTCGTTTTTAACTTTGTAATACAAAAAAATCACAAGCACCACTAATTATTACGTTAAACAAACCCAAATACATGTTATTTATCATTATATCAGCAATAAGCCTCCAAAAATTACTTTTTAAGTAGGTTCAAACATTTTCATGCAGAGGGCGCATTCATTTATGGAATCGCCAATTTGTGCTGGATGGCCTTGAGCTACACCTCTGACTTCTCCCATAACGAGATGGGCGATGGGCAGGCATAAATTGCCGGATTTTTTCCTAATTATATTCATTCCGGGGTACATGTAGATTTTTAATCCGCAATTTACATTTATCGCGGCAATCTCGTAAATTACCTTCAAAGTAAGTCCTGGGGAGCGCGCAGAGCAGAATTATAACACACATTTTACGTCCGTTGGGCGAGCCCCGTATCAAATTAAATTTGCCAGAGGCATTAGCTTGTCATAATATTTTTATAACTCTACAGGAATCTTGGCATTATAGTTTCAGATGAGGTATTTAACGTTTATATCGTGATTTATAAGGAGGTAATTAAATGTTCCCCTATTTTTGTTTAATATCTTTAAAGACATTCTTTGCGCAGTTCAGGTTTTCCTCCAATTAAATTAAAAACTTTGCTACTTGCTGATGCCAGCGGAAAAGCAAATCCTGGATGGAAATGTCTGGCGTATTTGAGCAGGATCGTACTAAGGGGAGAACCCATAAAAAAATATAAAGCATATTCACAGGAAAAATGCTGGCAAGGAGAAATTATTTCAGCCGAGTAAATTATATTAGAAAACTTATTAGAAAGTAAATTAAAATAACAATCGGAGTCGTACCAGAGGGAGGCAACGACGCATGGTGTTTCAGAGTTTTTGTTCCTCATCAGTGTTGCATAGTTAATGACAAGGATGGTACATATCTGAAACTGAGCTTAATGAACTTTGGAGTGTTTTGCACAACAGTCCACTCATTGAAAGTTGCATTATCACGCTAGATTGCTAGATTGGGCAACAAACAGGGCATCTGTTGAACTGTTAGTTCTAGGGTTAATAATAGTGCCTATATTAGAAGCTTAGAAATAAGTTTGTTGTACGTTTATCTATTTTCGTTTAAAATATAATCTAAAACACATGCCATAAAGACGAATTTAACAATAATGTCATTACAATTTATTAACATTACATTTATTTACATTAACAATAAAGTTTCATGAGACTACAACAAAAACCAAAGAAAAACCCTATATAAGTCGGCTTTAATATGGCAGATCGTTCAACTTTATAAATGTCTAGCAACCTTAACTGAAGTAACTAGGTGGCAGTTCATTGTTATCTATTTCATAATGAATTGGTGTTCTATGATTGTACGATTAATTCCTAGGTGGCGTAACATTTCGTTCACCTTCATAAATTTTATGAAATAGTCATTTCACTGGTGACTCTATGCAAGTTTCACTTCACTCTTCACTGCTGCCCTAGTAAATTTACAGGTATTTGCTTTAAAAACAAATTTCACTATGGAATTGTTCACTAGTAGGTATTAGAATAAAGGGTTCCCCAAACCAACGCGGATAATCGCAGCGCCTGCGGAAGTTCGTACCGCTTGCAATTCGCATCATATTGTTTCCATTGCGTTAAATATGCAAGTTCAGACCAACACGATTTTTTTCGTTTAGATTGAGAATTGTCTGCGTTTATTTCGTACGGAGTTTTTGTTCGCATTTGGCTGCGTTTTTTCTCGGATCCGTAGTAGTTTCGCAGTGTCTTAACTAAGAAAGTAATTAATAAAATGAAAAAAATCATTGAATTAGTGCGAAAGTATCCTATATTATACGACGTTTCTCATGACGATTACAAAAATATTCGAAAAAAGTAACAAAAATATAACATAATAATAATTTTATCTTAAAATGTCTTCTTCCAATGCAAGCAACACAAGTGCTTCTTCTTCATCCGGTGATGTATACATATTTTGTGTATGAAAGAGAAGTATGTCATTGTTTTTAGTTAGCAATCAGCCTTTTCGATACTAAAAATATCGCATATGATGCGATTACATTCGCTTTGGTGTGAGGTTCTCTACGGATTCCGCCACGAATTTCGCTGCGAACTTTCCGTCACGAATCCGTTGCGAATAATTCGCGTTGGTTTGGGGGAGAGCTATCGTGAGAGCCAATATCTTGTATTTATGTTTGTTTACTTGTTAGAAGATGAAAATTATTAAAAGAATACATGAAATTGATGCAAGTGACTAAGTAGATAAGAGTCAAAATAGGTTTAATTCTTTGGCAGCTAATGTAGTATGTCCAAACCCACATGGTCTATAAATAAATGCATTTTAAACAGGGCCTGCCTAATAAGTTCTGCACTAATTATTCCAGTAATAGTAGGTAACGATGAATACAGATTATAAATCATTCTATTAGACTAGATTTTCAGATTTTTTTTTGTCCAACTGGACTAACAAAGCTGTTTCAAATAATAAAAGTCTGGAATATTTTTAGAAATAACTTTTTCTTAAGTCAATATTTTGAAGTTCTTTACTTGTGGATGAACTGACGATGAGTCCCAAGTGAAGTTAGTGATAAAAATAAACCTGTTTTTACTTCTGCATTATTAACTCTTGTTTCTTGTTTGCGTTTGTCTTGGTCGTCATAGGGTGATATACCCTACCTAGTCTACAGAAGTATGTACTTGTTGTCTATATACAGAAGGACAAAAAATAGAATTAAATATATATTTGTATTGTGATGTATATATAAACACTGGTCCAATGTTGTTTCATTCTCTTTTAATTCCACGTTTATTTAAACAAGAAAATCTGCTAACGAAAAAATGCCTTACGGGATATAATTAAAACATTTTTAATTAACAGCAGAACACAAAAATCGTGTTAATTTATCGGTGAAAGTGAGCCTTAAAAAATAAAAGGAAGGAAGGTTTCTAGTCAGGGGTAACCTTAATAAATGGGCATTTCAACGAGGGAATTGTCTTATTTTTCATTTTATTATATCTCTGGAAACACGGAGAACCTGTAGTGTGAAGAAAAAGAGGCCTTTAATAAGAATGCGTACTTAAATAATGGGACAGATAAAGCTCAAGAAAAATATTCCGCTGAGGTTTTATTAATATTTAAATTAAAAATACGGGCAGATATTTATTTAAAGAAAGACAAAGAATTTTATGGAAAATAAGAAACGAAAACTTGTATTAATATTGATATGTGAAAAACGATTCAAATCGTTTTCGTATACTTTTAAGTACACACCACACCACTCACATACAAAATTAATATTGTATGTACAATTAGTACTATTAACTAAGATAATTGTATATTAAGATCGTAGGTCGGGTTGTGTTCGGTCGGGTTGTGTTGTGTTTGTGTTCGGTCAGTGTTCAACTAATTGAAAATGCTGTCTGCCTTTTACCGGTTACATCCACCACCTAAGCATAGTTAAGGTGCGTAGCATGGTTTGGGTATTTCGGACGCATTTTTTATTTGTCATTTTGTGCTTTTTACTGTTTACGTATAGCTTGAAATAAAGTTTTATGTTATCGTAATATTCTAGAAAGAAGAAAAATATATACATATACATAGTCGGATGTAAACTAATACTAATACTAAAAGTCAAGACCAGAATTAAGCAAAGTGGAATGACCTCGCCGATCTGGTAAAATGCGGTGATGAATGGGCGTGCGTATTCTGTTTTACCATTGGGCACATTTCAGTTAATATATACTCGTATACTATTCTATAGAATACTTCTAGTATATATTAACTGAAATATGCCCAGTGGTAAAAAAATACAAATTTAAAAATGTCTAGTTAATATAGACATTTTTAGATTTGTCATTGGGTGAAAAATTATTTGCTTTAGCGTAAAACTCTCAAATTGTCCTGAAATTTTGCTTATCCCCCTATTTTCGGGTATGCTGAATACAAATCTAAAGTTATTTTTTGTGGACGAATGTAGTTTTTGAAGAAAAATAGCAGCATTTACGAAAATGGTGGTAGAAAATTTTGATAGTTTTACGCTAAAGTAAATAATTACCGAAAAATTTCAGTGGAAAACTGTAAAAATCTAATGTATACATGTAAAAATGTAATATAGGTACCTATTATCAATTTATATACAATTTTTACCGTTAAGAAACGCGCGCGAAATAACCCAACATCACGCCACTGTTTCCTTACTACCTCAAGCGCAGTCGCTTGTTGGTTCCTGATTCGACCAATCAACGTCGTTGAACCTCAGAGAAAAGAAAGCGTAAATGCAAGAATATGTATGTTAAATAAGGATGAACAGCTTGTCGTCAACTTTACGACTTTCGCAGTTGCCACATATTCGGAAATTTCTTGATATAATCACAAGTATAAAAATATATATCTATACTTGTGATATTATTAAATAAAAGACAAATTAAACATTGTGTTTGCTTTAATAAAGTACAATAGGGATAAGGGACGTTAAAGACAAGTAAAAAAATGGGTAAATAAGGTAATTAATACGTTTCCTGTTTAATAAGAATACTTTAGAAATAAATGTGACAACACAGATCTACTCTTTTTCCGGTCATTCCACTTTGCTTAATTCTGGTCTTTACTGTAATACATACCAAAATTTTTAAATCTTTAAACTTCAATTTTTTTAAATCTATAATGGTTACATTTTGTAGAGCACCCTGTACGCAACGAGAATACATATGAATACAAATTCTTCTGTACATGCAGCCATTGTCTCTGAGTCAAATAAAAGTAATAATAACAGCGTCGCGAAGTTCTAGATTTCTTGTACGAGAAACAAGTCGAGACGAGAAGTTGGACATGCGAGACATGAGGATTTTATTTACCATAACAGTTCTACCACATACTGAAGTTTCTGTATAGTTAGTTTGTACAGGCGACTCCATAAGTGATTGTTAGACAGACACCCCAGGGGGTTTTCACCAAGTTTCCACCAACCGCAGATATAGCCTTGTTCAATTGCGTTGAATAAACACCACACAAGTCGTGCGAAATTGGTATTAAGTTAATATTGAAGAAGTTTTAAATTATTATTTAATCAAAAAACAACACACGATACTTGAATCAATGTAAAATCGATCGAAAACTCCAAATCGTGACGGTACAATTCGTAATTACTGGAGTATATAGTTGGTTTAGATTTTTATTCATTAACAAGAATGGAATGTGACTTAAAGTGTTACTTCAAGTGAATGACTATTGGGCGTGGTAGATCTGTCATCAGTACCACTTCCTCACTTCTTGAACTAAACCAAGGAGGTGAAAACATTGATTAAATTCTTAAAACAAAGAAGGAAAATTCGCAAAAATTTTTTTGGATCATTCATTATGTCCTTTGGTTGAATTTGAATATTCAGGAAGAACAATAGTTTAGACACCATCAAAAGTAAGAACACTGTCTTTTTTCTCAATGCCCTACTTGTCATTAACTAGTTGAACTTCAATAATTTCTGGAGTTACTTAAAATCATTTTCATATTATATAATCTTAGGTTACCAAGATTGTGTAGAAATAAAAAAGAAGAGAAAGTCACAAAAATTACATTACATCTGAGCCTTTTAAAGAGGAGTTATCCAGTCATCTCTTACACTGTCGAGTGAATTTTCTCCTTAAGTTTCACTTGAACGTATTCAAAAGACCATGAAAATTAAAATAGCACACGACGCTGGGAAAATCCTTTCGGAAAAATGTAAACATTACTGAAAACAGCTTGAAGCGTTCCACATTTTCCGATTCACGTATAAATCGCGACTCTATAAGAAGTTATACTTTCTTATTCTTTTTCACTGAATTTTCTTATTCTCTTTGACTCGAACATATTCAAAAGACAACGAAAATTGAAATAGCGCACATGATGCTGAGAAAAAGCACAAGAATTCAGGCATGAAGAAGGAAAAGTCATTACTGATCACCAGTTGAATACATACACGAACTGATTACATATAAAACCTTATCTTACGAAGAGAAAATGGAACTGTTACTTAGCTTCATTATCTCTCAAACTGAGGTACTTTATTATTTCAATTTTCAGTTGAGCTTCGTAACCATAATTAAGATTTTGCTGGTAATGCCAACGCCATGTATTTCCCGCGGTAGTTTCTAAAACTAGAAGGGCAAACGAAACTAAAAGGAAGGATGCAGTAGTCTAACAAAGAGTAAGCGAATCAGTATCAGATAACGCCTGAACGGTGCTCCTGTGGGAAGATGATCGTTATGACTGGATAATGTACGTATTCAGGCAAAAGCGTCGCTTTCCAGACACTATGAGTATAATACCTCACAGATTTATATTGGGGATTTGGCCGGATTTTCAGCAATTTTCCGAGCTTACCGTGGATCACGGTTGCACTTCGTTATGTGTGCCTAACGTTCACCTATTTCTGGATCTCCTCTATTGTTCGGTTTCCCGGAAACTATTGAATGTGTGCTCTGTATGAATCGCAATAAGCTTTTTCATACGAATGCAAGACATAATCCGATACAAAGTTTATTTTGTAACTCTGCTCGTCGAGGAAAAGAAGGAAACGTCGAGTGTATTCCTGTTTGAATAATTCTGAGTATTAACTATCCTATTATAGCTTTTGATCTCTAACAAGAGAAATCCTCTACACCATATATCAATATATTGTTGAATCCCTATATAAATAAATAAGTGTATTCGTGTAGTGTGAATTTTCGTCACTTCCGCTATTAAAACATGAGTTGGTTTACAATATTAGTTTATCTTTTTGTCCAGTGGTGTCGGTTAAGATATCCTTACATTACGAAATGTTTTGTTTCACCTGGTGTAACCGGAAGTGTCACCATCTTGAAAATATTTTAGCCGAATGGGTTTCATCGACATGGTATACTACCAAATTTTCAGACTTTTCCTAATTATAGTTTTTACATAATCGATCGATACAGTACCTTGTATAAATAGAATGAACAAAATAACTAAATCGCTACATGGGGTACCTATTTTCCTTCAATCGAAATGAAAATGGAAACCTGTATTTTTATAAAATATATATTTTTTTTATATTTATTAGGATAAATATTATTATTAAGATTGAATCGGTAGAAAATTTTTTATTCAAATTTGAAATTTTATTCTATATTCGTGACGTCACTAAGCGAAAACTATGGAATATGTATCTATAAAGAGGCCACACTGATAATATGTGGCTAGTTTCAGTTTGTAACGACGACAAACGACAGTCGACATTTCGATAATTGACATTTGAAATTTCCTGTTTGTGTTTGGCTTGACAACTTGACGTGTTGTATTGTTGTTTTCTTGTGAAGTAAACTTTTATTAAACATGGAGCAAAGTTTTGTGGAGGCTAAGTCCGACAATTTACCGGTTATAGATCCTTTTATGATAAAGATCCTATAGATCCTTTTAGAAATAAAAGGGATGAAAAATGTAAGGTTAGTATTTAACTTAACAGTATTACTGCAAAGTCGATTAAATATATTAAAAAAATTACCTTTACAAATTACGATGTTTTTCTATTACTAATAAATACACTTGTGTAATCAGTCACAGGCAGAGACAACAATTCACAAGTAAAATGTAAACTAAAAACAATGTCTCATGTTTACCATGATGTTCACCCTAACCAAACAATTCAAACATAAACAAAAGTAAAGTTGTCACGCAGGGTCACCAACCACACAAATGACAATATTTTAAAAATCACTAAAAAATGGTGCAAATTTTGAATTTTCGCTTAGTGACATCACATAGATATCGCGCACAATAAAAAAATAATTTATGGGCTTAAATGAACCCAATATTAAAATTCCAGAAATACGTGTCTCTTCTTTTTCCAACTACTTTCCATTGCCGATGTAAAAAAAAATAGGAAAACACCCCATTGTTCGACACTGTCAATTTATTAGTTTAGACATATCAATTTTATCTATTCAGAAATATACTTATACTGGATATGCACAATGTAAATCGGCCAATAATAATTTATTTGGCACAATAATTGTGCCAAATAAATATTGTGGAAAATACGTAATTACAAGCCATGAATGAAAATACATCGCGTAGTGGCTTTGTTTACAAAGCTTAATGGTTATTTGTGCCCTCTGACTTTACGTAGCTCTGTAATATATCCGAATGGCGCAATATCGAACTATAAACAATCCAAATTGATTCCAGTACCATGAAAAGGAAGATTTAAGGTGTAATTTCGTTAGTGTGTCCAACCGAAGCGCAAAAGTGATTTGAGGTTGAATATTGAATATTATTGGAACGCACAAATATACTTCCTTTGAATTGTCCTTCCTTTTGAACAAAAAACATGACTAGCTCGGTGGCCAGATCTTAGTCCCCGTTAGATTTTATAATTTTTAAAATATAGAATGCATAAAAGCATTCTATATTTTTTATAATTTCTATGGCTAATGCTTGTAACAATACATAAAGTAAGAGTTAATAGTTCAAGGTTACAGTTTACCGGGCCCGAACCAGTTCTTGGGCATCCGTCTAGTTATGTAACAAGGTCTATTGAAAACTGGATCATGAAAAGATCAGAGAAAGAATGGTCAAATGGGACTGGGCTGCGACCAGCCAGGCTCTTAATTGAAGGGCCTTGGTCGAACGCAACCTGATCAATACTTGCGCTAAGTCGTAACAGCATAAGGATTGTCACAGGACTGCTGACAGGTCACGGACATCTCAACAAGCACCTTAACACTATCGGCCTTAGTGAAACTAGAAGGTGCAGGCTTTGCGGACACGATAACGAGGGCTCCATTCACATCCTCTGTCGCTGTGCCTGCCTCATGGTCAAGAGACACAAACATCTGATTCTGGGTGCAGCATTTCTCCTGCCCCAGGACATTAGAGAGCTTCCCCTGGAACAGATGTTGGCCTATGCGCACAGCACGGGTCTCTTCCAATACCTCTCAACTAGCGGCAGGTACAATGGGTCGAAAGACCTGAGTGCTGCGGGTAACCGCGCCGCCTTCCAACAACAACAACAACAAGAGTTAATAGTCAATATTTGTTATATTGAAATAACCATAATTTTTATAAACAAAAGTAATTATACAGGGTGTCCACCTAGTGCGCGTAAGTCCAATATCTGGGTTAATAAAAGAGATAACTTAATTTTTTTTTCTACAGGGTTGTCTAATATCCCGAGCTGCACAAAATGAAAATATATTTACATATTCAGGGTGTTCAGTTTTTCCTGGACAGGTACCAACTTCGTTTTTCTAAATGGAAATATATATTTTTTATTGCTTTTTCGAACTAAACCCTTGATTTTAGTAGGACTTTCATCAGCCTTCCCTATACCTAACTTAAACTGTTTTTGAAATATTGACGGGTGAATATTGACATTTTTGCAACTTTGACACCCTGTAAAATCTAAACGGTTTGAGATCAAGCAAAACGGTTTGCACATTCCTATCTTAACTTTTCATAAGCTATCGTTTGGTACTAATTTCAAATTTATCCAGGAATTAAAAATTTTCAAAATTTTCAGAAAATTTTAAATTTTTGGATAATTCTGAAATTAGTACCAAACGATAGCTTATGAAAAGTTAAGATAGGAATGTGCAAACCGTTTTGCTTGATCTCAAACCGTTTGGATTTTACAGGGTGTCAAAGTTGCAAAAATGTCAATATTCACCCGTCAATATTTCAAAAACAGTTTAAGTTAGGTATAGGGAAGGCTGATGAAAGTCCTACTAAAATCAAGGGTTTAGTTCGAAAAAGCAATAAAAAATATATATTTCCATTTAGAAAAACGAAGTTGGTACCTGTCCAGGAAAAACTGAACACCCTGAATATGTAAATATATTTTCATTTTGTGCAGCTCGGGATATTAGACAACCCTGTAGAAAAAAAAATTAAGTTATCTCTTTTATTAACCCAGATATTGGACTTACGCGCACTAGGTGGACACCCTGTATAACCTACATTATCGCTCATGCCTGTAAAAACACAATAACATTATATCTTCTCCATTAACCTTGTATAATAATGGTCGTATTGATTCACATGAGGATTCAGTGTTTTCCTTTTGTTTCCTTTCGTGAACCCGCCGAGATTTTGTGATCCTTTTCTATTTTTGTTGCCCCAAGGCATCAGAGATTTTCAGATGGCGTGATTGCGACGATTTGCGGACTGCCGGCAGTTGTTTCAAAACAATGTAAATCTGATGTGAGAGTGTCGTGCCTCGAGCAAGTGGGCAATCGTGTAAAATCGCGTGAATAAATGTCGTTTTCTTGTGCACTATGAAAATTAATTATCTATGAGAAAGGAAATAACAATTACTGAATTACTAATTTCATATAATTTATTGGCCACTGAACTATCCAGATTTTAAGTCAAGATGTAGATGTCCAAAATGTTCAAAAAACTTAAAAAGAATACTCTTAAGATAAAGAATGTCATCGGTGTATGGAACATTTTGGTTAATCTCCTTAATATACTTAAAACTCCACACATGATATTAACAAGAGAGATATTAATAAGAGAGGCCCAAGAATGATCCGTGAGTCACTCCAGAGGTCTCATATCGCGTCAGTTTGTTGACGTCTAACGAATTAGTACGGAATGTGTAATATATTTATCTGGTTTTAGGAAAATAGATAAGTTTACTACACGTATATGTGTTTCCACAGTATTGAAAACATATTTTTTAGCACATAAATACATTTAGACAAATACAAGTCCTGATTTGTTGGCTGTTACATCTACCTTTAACCTTTATCACCTGTCTACAAGAAGCGAAGAAGTGGAAATAAAAAGCCAAGACAGTCCATCAATCAAACACCAAGCAATAGACTTGGTTGGGAATAAATCCAGCGTTTATTCAGGCCAAACAGGTGTACAAACCAAACATATCAATCATTTTTCCCGATACATTTTTGTTCTAATGGAGGAGCATCGAAATTTGAATTCCATATGGCATACATCAGCCCGAAAGCAAATTGTTCTCGTTTTGAGCTAAATATCGAGTGTGAATTCCATGAGCCTTACAAATTTCTATCATCCACCACTCACAGAAACGAAATATTAGTATACTTATAAAGCTGTAGAGAAATGCTAAGAGCTCTTTACAACAGGTACGAGGTGGTTCATGTGTCTATAGATTCAAACAAAAAGTATCAATAGGCTCTATTCATTATAATATAATATTATATCAAGACACCATTCTAATCACAAGGATTAACCAGAAAGTGTGAGACTTTTATAGGATAGGAGACGCTATAGTATTATCCTGTAACCCACAGGATGGGTTACAGGATACATGATTCAGTACAGGACTCAGGAAAATCTGGAAAATCTTTCTGTGGCACACACACACAGGTTAATATCTCTCATTACCTCGTATAGGGATTCTTTCATCCTAGCTCGCTCGCAGAGTTGTTCCCAACCTATATCTCCGAGAAAACCTTATCAGCAAGAACAATTTAAAGAACGAAACAATACACAGTTTTTACAATATTTCTTTTCACTTTCTTTCCATCACATTAAATATGAATAAGGTGAAGAATCCTTGCACTAATAAAAACATCCTTATTTAAAAAACTAACATTATCAATGGGCACGCAATCATACTTCTACTTGTAGTTACTGTTTTAAAATGTTAACATACATACATTTTTTAACGAATTTGTTATTTGGGTAGATACCAGATATACTTTTTGACAGCTGAAATCAAAATAGGTACCCAGCTGCGGCAAAATAAGGACACCCCCCCTGTATGTAACTTGTCTAAGTTGACATATTTAAATTACACGTACTACGAAAGGCAAAATTCTCACTTCCACTTTAACGTACCTGTCGAACCAGGGCGCGGATACTTTTTATGGATCAGAAGAGGGATAAAAAATTTACAACCACTAATGGAGGAGAATGGGGCGCTCAGAAGTTCGCGTCCAGGCTTTGCAGAGCTGAAATTATTTATGTATAAAAGCTTTTTTTAAACGTAAGAGGATTAATTTAGTACCTGAATACAACACAGGTAAATATATTTTACCTGGTATGCGCTTTTCTGTGCAGCATTAATCCTAAAAGGGTACGCCGGCAATTTTCAGCGAAAAATTAAAAATATAAACCTCCCGGAATTCATCAATAAAATATACCTGAAATTAATATTTTATATAAACATACTTTCCAAAATACAATAAAGAGTAATTAATTTTATGCGTAATACCAGTATAAAAATAGTAATTATAGCCAGATTATAATCACAGAATTTAGTAAGCGCTAAAAATAAGCTTTACAATGTATTATCGTTGATCATATTATGTAAAATATGCATTCATATGTGTATTTTTAGTCGTAAATCTGTTTTGTGATATGAAACATGGAAACAAAGAAACCGACAAAACGGAGAAGACGGGGGAGGCGGGGGTACATTGAATAGAATGGCTAAAAATTTCTTTTTAAAAAATCTAGAAGTGACAATAAGTAATATCTAATACAATTTGGTCGAGAAATATATTCGGAATGTTTTATACAGTATACAGAATGTGTATTTTTGTTTGTTCAAATCAAGTTGACCGGATCCCTGGCTCCGATTCTCAGAGGTGGCCGCTGGTGATGGTTAACAGTAGCTACTCCCCACGTCCATGGGGGTGAGTAGCTACTGAGTCCGGGAATGATGCGCCCTGAGTAGACGTAATGAGCCGATGCTCATGCCGGTATGATCTTCAGTTCCGAAAGCTGTGTATTTCTTGCTCCACCGAGGGCTCCCATTATCAGTACCACAAGCTTCACAGTATGTCCTGGATGGAGTCTGCGGAGTTCGAAGAGAAGGTCTCGATATTTCGTCCGTTTCTCCTTCTCTTTCAAGAGAATGTTGGTCTCGGCAGGAGCCGAGAACTCGATGACAAACATTGAAGAAGGAGGACTACATCGGGCTTATTGGTTCGAACCTGCCTGAGTGTAGGAAATGAGTAGTTCCAATAAACTGGGCACTTCTCATTCCCCACAACGGACTCAATGTCCCCCGGAGCGTTTGGCAGCACTGGTGTTTCGTCTATCTCGTACGAGTGCCGTAGAAAGTAGTAAAGCACTCATAAAGCCGCGTTATGTCTATGGATATAGGCCGAGACTGCATATGCCAGACAATCGGAGAGAAGATGCATAATTGTGTCCGGCGCCCTATGGCAGGCCCTGCAGTTGACATCAGGAACCTCGTTATACCCATGACACGGCTTCTATAGAAGAGAGTATCAAATACACCATCCTGGCAAACCATAATGAATCCCTCAGTCTCCGACTTGAGCCTCGCTGACCTTAAAAAAACAAAGGTCAGCCTTTTGGATGAGCCATGGTTTTCAAGACTCTTGTAGAAGACACTGTGAAATGGCTTATCCTTATGCAGCTGCAGAAGATAACGGCCTTCTGTAGTTATTATTATTATTATTATTATTATTATTATTATTATTATTATTATTATTATTATTATTATTTAGTATATGTGAAAATTATTTATATTAATTTAAAATTTGATTCCAGAATTGTGAAATAAACATATAAATGGTATTCTACCATTACAACTCGCGCATTAAATATAACTTTAGCTTCGGGCATTATAACACAAACGCCGTGTACACAAAAATTTGCCTTTCAAATTCGCGATTAACTATTTTAAACATACTTCAGGCACAACTGCACCCGACTAATCTCTTCTAATTGAAGTTTAATCTGGTTCTTTCCTTCCGGATCAGTTCCTGTTTTCTTTGAATTTAACTTAAAGTTACCTGCAAGTTGGCGATTCCATTTAAAGTTTCCAACTCTTCTATCCTTTTTGTCTGGAACATTTAAGAGCCGAGCAATATCCTCCAGGATATATAAGATCTTTTGGAACAAGATCATAATTGGGTGTTTTCAGTTTTTTCTGATATAACAAATAAAACAAGTTCTCTGAAGAAATATTATAGAATAACAAACAAATTTAAGAAGGCAAGTTGTAATTTCAAAGCAACATTGAAAATAAAATCAATTCTGTGAAATTACAAGCAACTATAGAAACCAAGGATACCTAGAAAGGTGATATGCATATTTTTTTTTTACAGAAATACTATAGAGAAGACAGCTATTTCCATTTTTAGACCTTCTCAGTGACATATAGACATTGGAATGAGGAGAAGAAAAGTAACTTCATTATCACATTCCTATACATATTCAAAATCCGATGTTGCAAGTGCTTTCATCTGCTTGTATGGCATTTAATCATCTGTCTCTTATAGCTAAATCATTCCAAAATAGTCGAGCCACATCACGTTCTATATCCTTTTGGAAAATAAAGCAAATATGCATTTAAACTGACCGTTAATTTATTAAAGTTTAATTCTGTCAGTCTGCATTTGAGAAACCAGTTTAAGCGCGATATTTGACACATAAAAATGCCTCTGGCGGAGTACAATGGAACAATTTAAATTTAGTCTATATCATATCAGGACTTCTCTTTATTGAATCGGAAATCCCATTTGTAGAGCGTTCCTATGAAATCGCATTTTCCGGTGTATAGGGAACAAAATAATTTAATTTATGGCTTTACTGTTTGTACAAGGTGGGTGGTTGTGTGTTGTTTATATAGATTTATACTATTTATACAAAAGTGTTTGCCTCAAAATTGTCAATAGTGGTAAGTACAACATACAGAAGGAAGGAAAAAGTGAATAAAAGGGTTTGTAAGTGTGTTAAAGATGGATTTAAGATCATATACCTAGTCACTTTTTTCATCATCATTATACCCCGATTCAGAATTAAGCAAAGTGGAATGACCTCGCCGATCTGGTAAAATGCGGTGAAGCATGGGCGTGCGTATTCTGTTTTACCATTGGGCACATTTCAGTTAATATATACTCGTATACTATTCTATAGAATACTTCTAGTATATGCACTTCCACTTTTTTAACTAACACAAATAAGTATAAACACTGACACAAATAATAAATACACTGATAATTTTACCACAAATTTTTACCGTTAAGAAACGCGCGCGAAATAACCCAACATCACGCCACTGTTTCGAGCGCAGTCGCTTGTTGGTTCCCATTGGTTCCTAATTCGACCAATCAACGTCGTTGAGGCTCAGAAAAAAGAAAGGGAAAATGCAAGAATATGTATGTTAAATAAGGATAAACAGCTTGTCGTCAACTTTACGGCTTTCATAGTTGTCAGATATTCCGAAATTCCTTGATATTATCACAAGTATAAAGATATATTATGTCTTTATACTTGTGATATTATTAAGTAAAAGCAAATTAAACATTGTGTTTGCTTTAATAAAGTACAATAGGAATAAGGGACGTTAAAGACAAGTAAAAAAATGGGTAAATAAGGTAATTAATACGTTTCCTGTTTTAACACATTGAATGCCATCCCAATATTGGTAACGAACCTCTAGGGGCCAATGTATAATACTGTGCAATTTTGGTTATTAACTCGCTTTTCTTATTGGTAATCATTTGTTTTCCCTCACCGAACAATTTTTTCTTATAGTTGCGCCCTTTTTCCCGTCGTTCATATGTGAATGACGCAGCCTACAGTGAAAACTTTGTCTGAAATTTTTGTGTATGGCCGCGTCATTCATATATGAATGACGCTTATTTGTAACTTTTGTTTCAGGTTTAGTAACTTTTCATAATGAGTAAACGCCCACGAAGGTCCCTAACTCAAATAGAGTTGGAGGAAGAAGCCAGAAAAATAGATATGGGGTTATCCGACTCCGATTTTGACTCTGATGACTCAGTAGAAGATCCTGGTTGGTCGCCTCAAAATTCATCAGAAGAGGAAAATGATTCAGGAGAAGAACCTGAAACTATAGAAGAAGCGCTACAAGAACTGGAGGCAGAAGAAAATGAGGTGAATGAACAAGACAATACGGTAATGGGCAATTCAAACTGGTATGAATATTTGGGAAGACATAAGAACTTTCAATTTACTGGTCTGCATGGTGTACAAAAAAATATTTCTCCTGAATCTTCTCCTCTCGATATTTTTCTTCTTTTCTTGGATGATGAAGTTTTAGACATTATTGTAAAGGAAACAAATAGATTCGCCGAACAATGTCTGGCAGTTGGACCGCACCAACGATTTGCAAGATTACGAAAGTGGGTTCCAACAGACCCAGAAGAAATGAAAAAATTTTTTGGCCTTATGATATGGATGGGGTTGGTAAGGCTAGGTACCTTACCATCATACTGGGCAACCCATGGTATATATCGTCTGGACCTTCCAAAGTCAGTTATGTCCAGAAACCGGTTTCAATTGGTCCTGAGTATGCTTCATTTTAACAATAATGTAACAACTGAAAAAGGTAACCGGCTTGGCAAAATCGAACCTCTTTTGGATATATTGCAACAAAAATTTAAATCGATATTTTATCCTGGCGAAGATATTGTTATAGATGAGTCCCTAGTGCCTTGGAGAGGACGTCTTATTTTTAGGCAGTATATTCCAAATAAGGCCCATCGTTATGGGATTAAATTATTCAAATTATGTTCAACAGATGGCTATACCTGGGCCATTAAAATTTATAGTGGAAAATCTGCATCAGGTGAACATGAGGTTGGGCTAGCCAAAAAAGTTTGTTTGTCATTGTGTGAAGGTCTTCTTCATGAGGGTAGAACTCTTTATGTGGACAACTTTTACACGAGTTATGATTTAGCACAAGAAATGTTACAAAAACAAACACATGTTGTAGGCACTCTTAGAGCCAATAAAAAGGACATTCCTAAAGACGTTCTTCTCGCCAAACTAAAACGAGGAGAAGTTGTATCTAAAGAAGATGACAACGGAATTGTAGTCATAAAGTGGAAAGACACCCGAGATGTGAGACTGTTATCGACTAAACATGCGCCGACCTTAGCACCTGCAAGAAATGCTCGACCTCTACTCCCTGCAAACGATCAGCCGTCAACCAGTGCTACCATTCAGGGCTCTGTCACACCCAATGCTCCTGCTGGGGAAAATAGAGGTAGAAGAAAGAAAAAGCGTGCCACTACTAAGCCATTGGGAATTTTGGCTTATAATAAAGGAAAATCTGGTATAGATCTCTCAGACCAAATGGGGTCATATGCTACTTCACTTCGCAAAGGAGTAAAGTGGTACAAAAAGCTAGGGGTTGAGTTGTTGCTGGGAATCACCGTTATTAATGCTTGGGTCGTATACAAGCACACAACTAAAAACAAAATTCAAATTCGTCAATTCAGAGAAAAATTAGCTGCAAGTTTACTGGGTATTACGGAGGACAATCATCAAATACGTACATCCATTGTGAGACCAAAATCTAGTTCAAATATGCACTTACTGTCCCAAAGAGTGGATGAGAATGGCAAAAAATTACGCCGAAAGTGTTCCCAGTGTTATGCCAAAATTCAACGCGAAAAAGGTCGCGAGGAAGCTAGGAAACACGCGAAGATGGTATACACATACTGCAGTTTGTGCGACGGACAGCCCCAACTGTGTTTAAATTGTTTTAATGTGGTTCACAAATAGGTATCTACCCTATTAAGTGTTTTATTTAAGTTTATTTTATATTTTTTATAGACAAATATAGTACTTTATTTTACAAAAGTTCGCATTTTTTTCTTCCTAAGATTACATAAGTGTTTATACATGGCAGGCCAAACCAAATATAGGGAAACATTCCTTACAGGCCACACTCTCAATTCCCCATATAAATTTACAGTGCTGGCATTCATATGTGAATGCCACGGAAACAAAGCTAAAAGTTAGTGTCATTCATATATGAATGACAAATCAAGAACGGAAACAGCATCGTCATTCAAATATGAATGACACGGCATTCAATGTGTTAAATAAGAATACTTTAGAAATAAATGTGACAACACAGATCTACTCTTTTTCCGGCCATTGCACTTTGCTTAATTCTGAATCGGGGTATAGATGATGAAAAAATAATATTTTCAAGTTAAAACAAAATATATTTTTCTTGATAAAATATATTTTGTTTTAACTTAAAGATATTATTTTATTTTAGATTGCGACAGTATTACCAGATCGTATGAAATAAATATGCCCCGCTTTTCCAGACAAATTCCTGTAGGTATTTCACTTGTTTTGTTCCTCCAAATGGAGAATTACAGGTAGAAACCGCCGGCAGCTACTGATGTTGCATGGTCCAATTGTAGGGAACAGCCATCTCAACGGAATGATAGCTAGGAACCAGCATTACATCGCATGCCGTGACCGGATACATTCCCAGATCAATTAAGGGGGATTAGGTAATGTAATAGGATCTGACATACTAGAGTACATCGAGACGTCCTTGCCCGGATCTCGAATACCTATCAAGTTGGCCCGAATAGCTGGGCATCGAATGTTTGCGTGCGGGAAACGGTCAAAGGTAGTTTGATAGCTCTATTATTTATATGTTTCGAAGTGAAATCATCACTGTTAAAAGCTGTTGTATAAAATATTAGAAAGTCAACAATTCTCATGGATTATATGTATAATATTTTCTATCTTGATGCCATTTTTAGGTGCCTTCAGGATCTGGTCAATCATTCTGGATCTGACTGTATAATGGCAGATTTATATGAGCTTTTATGAGACACCGAAAGGTAAAAAAAGACAAATGAATCTAGATAAACAGAATTTGAGAAATTGTGAGAATGCGTCCATCTAGTGGCTTTTCGAGGTTTAGATTATTGATTTTTCAACAATTTTAAACTCATCATATGGCTTATATGGAAAGATAGGTTGGCAATCAAATCCGCATCTAAGCAAGGAAGAGAAGAATATGGTGTTGATATGAGAGGTTGACAGGAGCGGGTGTTTTACTATGCCCCTAATTTATAAAATATTTTATAGGTTTACCTCATTTATGCATTAAATGGTGGTAGGGGTTTCTCAACTAAACCATTCCTGGACGCTAATGAGACCTATAGAATAATAATAGTCCTCCACTTCCCTACACAGGTATCTGACTTTCGGACTAGTCCTTGTGATTAAAATATCAGAGGTAGAGATACTACTATCGAAAAATCGCTCTAGATTTTGAGTTTTCTATTGTTTATTTTGCCCTAAAGTCCTACAAAGGACCTTTCAGTATCTGTCTTCCATTGGAAAATAAATCTATTTTATTTATAAACCTCAAATACACCCTGAAGTTGTACAAAAAACGTTCGGCCTTCAAACATCGATATTCAGGATCAATCTGATCAGCACGATGATCAAGATCAAGACCCATCATTACACTGGCCTGATATTACGCCTAAAAGAGGTAAAAGAATGGTAATATCTTTACGAATTGTTTCTATGACATCTATTAGACATCTATTCTATGCATTTTAAACACAACGCTTTTCCATATTATTATAATATGTTAGTATACCTATTTTGAACTCTGACAAGCTATTGTATTTCCATTTTTTGTCCATCGAAATCTTGCGCGGAAGCATCCAATTAATAACAGTTGCCATGCCTCCCAACCGCTCTTGAACCATTCCCTTAATAAAAACCGATACTTAATTAGCGCCCAGAAATGAAAGTTCATAAGCAACCCTTACCCAACGCCTGTAAGATTTATTATTATGCAAAAAATCGTAAAGTTCAGCACTTACGCCTAACCCACTTAATTGGAAAGCGGGTAAATCGCCAAGTAAGCGAAAATCCGCGCGTTTTCACGAGATTCTCGAGTGGAAAACAATGAAAAGCGCGAGGGGAGGGTAGGGGGAATTTTCCGTACAGGGAAACTACGCCGGAATCGGGAATAAAGGGGAGCGACAAAAATCAATCCGCCCTTAAAACCAGATTAGGAAGCGGTTAACAGATTTAAGGTGGCCACATGATGCTTTCTTTACCGGGATGAAGGCAGTAACTGTACGTCTGGATATGGGGTATTTTGGTGTTGGGGATGAATCCAACATAGTAGGAAACCGAAAGAGGACTATTAGTATGCTTTCAGCGCGTTATTGTTTGTTCTGTTCCTCTCGTTTCATTTAAAGCAAATTGGAATACACAAACTCAAAAGTTTTATAGCACTTGCGTATGCCCAGTCACAATCAGTTCAGTTAGAATATTTAGTTCGAACAAATTTTCAAACCTTTCTAATGAACGGTGAAGGCAAATCTTCCTAGAAATGGATCTGAAATGGCTTTCGTAGGTCTGCAGCCAGCTTGTGGAGTGCTGCCAGAATTGCCCCAGGAAAATGGGTGGAACTATAAATTACTGGGTGTTAAAACCAGGACAGTCATGCGAAGGCACTGGTGGAAGATCCTTCGCCGAAAAGTACTGTAGAGATGCTGGGCATGAGTAAACGTCAACTCTAGCACCACTGCCATGTCAAGAAGCATTTCTATAATTTAAGATGGGCAAAAAACCCGGCTCAGTGATAATGCAGACCACTGCGCTGCATATAAAGGTACATATTCTGGGTGGATGTAAGAGCAACGCTTGGGATAACACTCTTGAGAGACCAAACAATTCGTGAAACGTTGTGAGCTAAACGAAATTTCAGCGAAAGTATTTTTGAACTTTATGCAAAGAATAAAGATGCATACAATAGGCCTAACCGTGGCCGCAGTGCTTTGGGACTCACCTTAGAAAAACCGACCTACAGGAAGAAGAAGAACTAATGCAGAAAGTTGAAATTAGGTGTTCTGAATAAATATTGAAAATGCCCAAAAGCATTACTTACAAAAGCAGCAAAGTGTATTTTTAATAGTCGGGTTTAAAAAGTATTTGGAAAATAGGATTATCCAAAATAAACTGTGAAATATTTTCTATTGAAAAATGTAATTACCTGAAGGCACAGTCGTTTACAGGGTCAACTATTTACGTACAAAAAGGAGCGTTATTTTATTGATTTTCTCCGGAAGTGTTGCCAAATGTAGACTTTGGTGTTGCTTTTTGTATACTTAAAGATGTTTTGTTTAACATAAAAGATACATTTTTACTAGCAATAGGATAATATATCTTTAAGTTTGACTTTGGATGGTGCCCTTAAATGGAATGTTGTTCCCAAGATCGGAAAAAATGAAAGAACTTGACCCACTGCTTATCGTAGCAGTGGGTCAAGTTCTTCCATTTTTCTTTCTTTTCATTTCTTTCATTCGAAATCAGGAACATCAACAGCATTTAGATTTGAAGTTATGTCGTGACCTTTATGTTTCCTAAAAATATTGTTTAAACATGAGGTGAAAATAAGAAAACTACGTCCAAATGGAATAATTCAGTTTTCCGATAAAGTACCTATTGCTATTGCGTCATTTTCTCTCTACAAAATATTTATAAAAATAACTTTTCCGCTAAAACGCAGTTGCAACTAGCAATAAAGGCGATATAAAAATTCTAATTTCCTTTTTATCTGTAACGGCCCGTTGCGAATTTAAAGCCCTCAATAAAATCAACGTTTTTCAATTGTCCCTGGTGTCGCAAAAAATTTTATGGTTTAGAATATCGCAGTTGCTTTTTCAATTCCGCTAGCAAAACGTTTTACAGGCAAAAATTAATAGACGGCGAAGTTCCTGGTAGCGATGCATTGGCGCAGAGGCGTAACAAAGAGGCATTGACTTCGATACCTCTGTAAAAAAATATTTAAATTATCGACTTAATGGTGCTTACGTAGCCTAATTTCTAGCTGTTCAGACATTTGAGATATTTTGATAAAATTGAAATGTTCATTTCAAGAGCAACTTTTTACACTGAATACTCCTGCCTAGTCGGATTTCAGTTACAACGTTTCGGTTTTCTGGAATAAAATCATCAATATTATTTTTTGTTATGGCGGCCATATTGGAGTTTACTGACAGTGAAAAGAAAAGCAGATATTTATTATTACTGTCAATACTAGGAAATATCTTCGTTTCGTAAACGTTTCGGAAATATTTCCGAAGTCGTTTATTTTTCCTATATTGTATTTTGTGATATAGACCATGTTCGGAAATTTTAAGATGTGTACCCCTAAAGATGAGGTAGACCACTAATAAAAACTTATGCAAGTATTTTTGAAAAGTAAAAACATTTTTATATTCATTTTTTTTTATTATTAGGTACTCTATAGTCGACTAGATACCAGTGGCGTGCAGGTATATATACTTAAATAGTTTTGAAAAGTCATGTTTGTATGAAATCGTTCTACATCCTCTAAAATTGTTTCAGATAAAATCTTAATCGCCCTGTATAGAAGTAGTAGTGGTAGTAGTAATGGTATGGGGCGGCCGAAACCTGGCAAGTAGGCCACAAGCGGGCTCTTTTTACTTACCCCTGTCGTCCGCTACCTAGCTCCATCACCTCTTCTCTCATCGAACCTACCCGACCTTCTAATGTAGGTCAGAATATCGGTCCATTCAAGGGAACTGACCTCTTCCCTTTGCAGCTCCCCGGCCCCCCAGACGTCGTGTCTCAGTCTGCCGAAAACCGCGCAAGAAGTGAGAAGGCGTTTCGTCGCCCTCCCCGCACTTTGGGCAAATAGGGTCTCCCTCAACACCCATCAATGATAGATGTCTTCTGAGCCTGCAGTGACCCGTTAAAACTTCCACCAACTGGTTTAGAGCCTTCCTGCTACGACTTAACAGCCAGGCCGTCTTGGTCTTTCTTGGCTCCACTATAAAGTTGCGAGCTTGTCTACAACTTCCACTTCTTCTCCAGTTTTTACTTAGTGTCTCATGAGCCCAGTCATTAAGAGCCATGTTGACCTGCCTTCGTGTAATGCCTAAAATCGGTTCTGGTCCCTATAGCTGGGTCCCTGAGATCCGAGTTGAGCAAGTTCATCGGCCCTTCGTTCCCCGGGATTCCACTATGACCTGGTACCCACACCAATTTGACCTCTTTACCTCTGGCCAGCTCCTCCTGGGTACCTCCGCACTCTTGGACAAGAGCGGATCTTGTCCTTAGAGATGCTAAAGCCTTTAAGGCCGCCTGACTGTCGGGGCAGAAATAAATATTTTGCTCTATACAGTTTCTTAACTTCTTCCTTGTTTGCTGTCATTAGAATATAGCAAAGACTTCATCCTGGAAGACTGTGGCATATGTATAGGAGTAAGTATTCCAAATCAATAACTTGTGTCGCCCTTATGAGTTTAAATGATGCATTTGGGCACTTCTACGAAAAACTTTAATTTCTAATCTAATTCGATATTAAATTACAGAGGAATGCCCTGTCTGCGACGCCACTGCAGTGACAATACTTCAAGAGGGTCGCCGCTTTTCCATGCAAGCTAGAAGGTGACCTCACGTTCGCTCTTACCCATAAACCCCATTTTCGCGCGACTGATATTTTCCTGGAACTCCATTTTCCAGCTGTTTCGCAAAGAATTCAAGCAGATTTACACTCGTGCATAGCATAAATAATTAAAGACTAATAAAATGCCTTGTGCCGATGTAATTTGCACATGAAGTTTTGGAAATTAGTCAGCTATTTTCGGCAAGTGGGTCGAGAGGGGTATTCAGATTTTAATAGTGCCTGCGCGACTGCTGAGCCGGCTAATGTCTCTGTGTATTTTCTTTCATGTTATAATGAGGAGGATTTAACAATTTGCAAAGCGTTCAGTTGAACTGCCAAAGTTTTTAAGGCTAAAAAAAGGCTGCTTAGTTCAAAGTTCAACAGGGGTTTAAATTTTACACAACAATGTGACGGTTTGCCTTTAACCGTATAAAACGTAAAAATTTACACCCACGTAAAGTAAAGACCAGAATTAAGCAAAGTGGAATGACCTCGCCGATCTGGTAAAATGCGGTGATGCATGGGCGTGCGTATTCTGTTTTACCATTGGGCACATTTAAGTTAATATATACTCGTATACTATTCTATAGAATACTTCTAGTATATATTAACTGAAATATGTCCAATGGTAAAAAAATACAAATCTAAAAATGTCTAGTTAATATAGACATTTTTAGATTTGTCATTAGGTGAAACGTTAAGAGACGCGTGCGAAATAACCCAACATCACGCCACTGTTTCCCTACTACCTCGAGCGCAGTCGCTTGTTGGTTCCTGATTCGACCAATCAACATCGTTGAAGCTCAGAGAAAAGAAAGCGTAAATGCAAGAATATGTATGTTAAATAAGGATAAAGAGCTTGTCGTGAACTTTACGACTTTCGCAACTTTCGCAGTTGCCACATACTCGGAAATTCCTTGATATTATTAAGTAAAAAACAAATTAAACATATAGTGTTTGGTTTAATAAAGTACAATAGGGATAAGGAACGTTAAAGACAACTAAAAAAATGGGTAAATAAGGTAATTAATACGTTTCCTGTTTTAAATAAGAATACTTTAGAAATAAATGTGACCACACAGATCTACTCTTTTTCCGGTCATTCCACTTTGCTTAATTCTGGTCTTTACTTTAGGTGTGTATAAAAATGGCGTGACTCATTGAAAAATTTTAAAGAAATGGTGTTCCATTTGAAATATCAAAGTTGACAGCTATTTCCGGCATAACTTGAGGCTTCAGATAATTGATACTTTCTCAATGAATTTCGAAAACTCCTTTATATAAATGGTCAGATAGAATTTCGGATTTATTTTGCAGAAATGGCTGAAGACCCTTCAACACATTTGCACGGTATGTTTGTATGTATGATACATAGTTTGACAAATTTTAACAGCTAATTTTGAAGGTAATTTTTTATATCTTGGTATATTTTATTACCATATATTTTGGTTTATGTTATAAACTATATTTATATATTTAAATATTTATAGGTATATTCAGGTATATATTTATATTTTTATTATTTTTATAAGTATATACAGAGCGAGTCAACGAAAAGATTCATACTCCATTATCTCTCAAAGGATTGGTTTCCACAGAACATCTAGGTCAATTTTTTAAAGGAAACATATTGTTATAGTTTATATCTTTCTTTATATAGGAATTAAGTCAAAAAGTTAACTAAAAGATAAATTATTAATGAAATTATCAAATATTATGGTTCAATAAAGTTTTAAATTTTTCTCGTTACCTATAATCCTAGGTAGGTACCTACGCAAAGGAATAACATTATTAATTTTAAGATATGTCGAAAACAACTACTTTGCGAGCAATATGCACCCCCTCCCAACATTGAATTACGACGGTATATCTCTTCATATAACCTCAACTTATTGTCTTTAATACATTTTTCTTTTTAATAGTGTTATCTACAACTTTTAAATAATGAAATATTAAACAAGCATCTGCATTGGATTAAAAATAATTATTTTTGGTCACATACCTTTTGTATTGAATTTTAATGAAAAAAAATATTATTTACTGACAAAACTAATATTGTAGCAATCCTCCTTAGCCTAATGTACGATACATATTTCTGCAAATTAACATTTTATATATATTTACCTACCTCGAATATGTGTGTCGATATGTGGATAAATGAGTGGTCGATGCAATGGGGCCTTACCTGAAACAATAAATTAACAATAAATAAAAAGCAAATACAGTGTGTGGAGTTATATAAATCCTATTAGTATAATAACATATCTCTATTATTTAATAATAGTACCCCAAAACGAATTATACGGTAAACGACTAAAATTTTGTAAGTATAAACAGTTTTCTTTAAACCTTCAGCAATCGTTCATCGTTGTTACTAGTCCAGTGACATGATGACCTGTCACGTTTCTAAAGCCTTGTATTTGTCTTCAGATAGAATATAAGGAACCAATATTAACACAAACGCAAGAAAATATGCGAAATCCCCCGCTTATAAAATCCACTTACTATTACAGGATTTCCTGATTTCCTTTCTGTAAAATTAATTGGTATTACAACGACAATAATGTGGCACTCTAAGCGACAGAATAAGAGGTAAGCTTTGGCTTAAGTTCTAATGATTAAACTTAGGTTGTATAATTCAGTGCTTAGACTTAACACAGCTGAGACAATTATAACCGTTGACTAAATTCTTTTCTCGGCTTCTCTGATTATTTTTCTCTTTAAATATCACATTAGCAAGGGCACTTGATTGACTGAAGAAAGTGTACCTAATTCACCAAATGAATTTCCCATAGAAACGGACTTATTTTCTGCCTGTGTAGAAATGATATTACTATTATAAATACTACTGACGTAGTTTCCCACATAACAACACACTAGACTGCACTCGACGCGCCTTTCGCCAACTAAGTTGGCATCATCTGGAGATGATTAAACCTATTCATCATTCAGTTTTATCTTCTCCAGGTAATGCCAACTTGGTTATTGGCAAATAATTTCTCTAAGATCTTATCAATATATCAATATCAAAATAAATTACGGGATCATCAGATTTTAATTTAATTTTTCGAATTCAATTCTGATTAATTGTTTTGAAAAAAACATTGATCTCATTTAGATGTTCCAAGAAATATATTGAAAACACTCTATATTCGGTATAGAACACTCTATATTCTGTATTTCGGCTTATTAGGCCTTTTTCAATAGAGTAAATGTCTAGTACTAAACATTTCCAAGCGGGTTTTCGTTATTTATTTGTTTACGAGCACCTACCCCCGATTGATCCTTACCATCTGGTAAAGCCCGAGTTTTTATTACCTTTTCTAAGAAGGGCGAGAGTGTAAAATCTATCTGATCATTCGTAGTACAAGGAATTATAATTAAAGATTTTTAACTTCCAATTGCTCTAACAAATCTAACCGATTTCCTTTCTTTTCACGATGCAGTACCTTTACATTTTCCTGATCTATAAAATGATTGTTTTCTTTACAATGCGTCGAAAATCCTGAATTTTTTGCGTTATTTAATATGGATTTTTTATGTTCATTTACTCTAGTTTCAATACTTCTACCGGTTTGACCCACATACACGGCATTACAATCCGCGCAATTAATTTGGTATACCCCCGATTGTTTTAATTTATCAACTTTTTCTTTGTTGTTTATCAAAATCCTCCCAATAGTACGCTTGTCGACACTAATCGTTTTACACCCGTTTCGTTTTATTCTGCGAGCTATTTTTTCGCTATAACCTGGGACGTGATTAATATAACTATAGGTGCCTTCTTTTTCTCGAATATTGTAAAACTCCCGACGAATTAATTTCCTCTTTTTGTTTTTTAGCATGCTATCTATTAGTTTTTCTAGATTTACTCTATTGAAAAAGGCCTAATAAGCCGAAATACTAGTATATATAGCTATAGTGTTTTCTATATATTTCTTGGAACATCTATGAGATCAATGTTTTTTTCAAAACAATTATTTTCACGATGTTTCATAAAGAACCATCCGCTTCGAGTATCCACTTTATCAATTCTGATTGTTTAGCTTATTTGTAAACCTCCTGTATACCAAAGAAAAAGTATAAATAATATGAGATAAAGTTACTTCAATGTTTAAAAAGGCATTTTTCGTTTGGGACAGTTTTAAAAATGCATAATTTTCCAATATGAATGTGATCAATGCTAATCTGGAATCTCATGGAATCTGCGAAATTCCTTGCAAATGCACCCACATACTTCACATGGAGTTATTTATATAAATTTTTATGAAATTCCATCGCGAAAAAATGCACGCCCGCTACTTTAATAATCGAAAATATTCCCAAAAGGGATGCGGTAATGAAACCTTCACCAAAAGCATTTTATTTGTGAGTTCATTTAGAAATTTATAGCGTTGTAAAATATAAATTACGTTATTTACAATTTGCATAATAATTACTTAAAACTATATAACTGTATTGTACACTCCTTTTCCAAAGACTTAAATAGTACTGAAATTTTTATTGGATATAAGTAAAAAAACTGTTAAACGTGACATTGTATTATCTAAGGGGTTATTTCATTTAAAACAAACAACTGCTTCAAATTATCAATACAATACTACTTGCACAAAATCAGTACTTGAAAAGTTTCATCTTCAAAAACATCCAGTTTCAAGAGAACGTATTTCTCACAGAAGTGAAACAAAATCTTTCAATATACATATCGATCCTTTTTATTTTATTTTCTGCTCGGCGTATTGCATTTGTCCTGACTCCTTACTTTATTACAATGTGTCTCGGAAAGTACTAACTCCCAGGAATATGGTATATATTTATAGACTGCAAATGCACTGATGCCATAAAATCGTCCAAAAGTTTAAGTTGCATTTGGAGACAGTATAAAAGCTTGATGTGTGAATCCATTACCTACCTTTGCATCCTGTCAGTCGATGATTTGGCTTGTGGTAGCTGGAATTATTACAGGCTATCAAGAACGCTGAATTTACTTACCTACCTACTAAAGTATTGCCATTTCAGTGAATGCATTAGTTGTTATTGCTTTTTTAAAATGATTGTTAAAAAAGGAGTAAAATATTTTACTGATTTGCACTATAGCTAAAAGGTGGAACAGGTTTTGCAAGTAAGCGTTAACTTTTAACGAATGAGCTGAGGTTTACTGTTTAAACAAAACAACAAAAGAAAATATTTATACCTATCTATCTCACTATAAAGTGTGGCACTAAAAATAGTTAATAGTTAGTATAGCGTGTTCAATTTAACATAGATATATGTAGAGAATGTCCAGTTTTCGTTGTATTTGAGGTCGTATCTCGCTTATTAACAAAAATACAGGGATGAGGTTTTCAACAGTCCAGTGGCGGCTGGTGAAATTTGGGAATGGGGGGCACAGGGGAAAAAAATGCGCCGCAGGTGAAAATTTTGCATTTTTCAAGGTCAAACACCTTAAAATAAAAAATTTGAAATTCGTAGAGCAAAAATATTTGCTTGAAGAAATAGGTTTCGTTAGGCAAATATCCCCTTTTTTGATGCGATTGACAGAAATACGGAAAAATTATTTAAAATAATATTTAAATCGGTTAAAAAAAAGTATACATGTCAGAAAAATGGCAGACGAAACTTCTGTTATCTGCTAGACAAGAAAAAACACAGATAGATAAAAAAAATAAATAATAAAACCCATTTAAGTACTTAACCCAAACCCATAACAAATCGGTGTGCTTACCTTACAATCTGCAACCACCCGCTCGTCCTTCGAAAACTAAATTTAGTAACTTTTAAAATGAAACTCCATTCTTCTTGTCTTATCATTTGCAAAATGTTCGATAACTTGTTCGTTAAAATCTGTCATAGTGTTTACTAAATTTTTCTCGATGTAAAGCATTGTTAGATCACATAACCTTTCTTGTGACATCGTGTTTCTTAAAAATGTCTTTATTCGCTTAAGTGTTGAGAAGCAGCGTTAACTTTCGACTGTAGTCATAGGAATTGTGCACAATATACTTAGTTAATAGTTCAACCGATTCCGAAAACGTAAGTAAATTATTTTTATTTAACATTTGTAATAAAGCAACCGCACCACTATGTTGTATGAAATCATCTCTAGAATACATTATATACAGCTCATTTTTTAATTTTGTAATGATCTTTGGAAATAAGGCACACACTGTTTTAATATGTTCCAGAGAAAAAACTATTCTAGTTGTTAAATTTCTCATTTTCAAACAAATTGGCTATAGTTAAAAAATCAGTAAATTGAAATCTCTCACGTACGTTCATTAATATGATGGGGTATCATTCCCATCTCTAGTAGTCTGTACCGTCTGGTCGACGGGGCAGCGCCCATTCAATGACGTAACAAAACGCATTAGAAAAGACCCGCTAGAAAAATAGAAGCTGTGTATCCTTTTCTTGCGCATCCAAATAGAAAAGAAAAAAGAACAGGCACACAGCGGCCGTGCCCAGCCCAGTGGACACACGGAGTTCTACACAGACGGTGAATCGTGAAGCGGTCTAGACGCTAGACGGATATGTATGCACCAAATGATTCAATATTCATGATGAAAAATTAATAAAAAAATCCACCACATTATAATAATTATAAAAGTTTATAAAATATCACAACATTCACAAGTCTTATGTGCTTACGCATAGGGCACGTGCCCTTGTGCCCATTAAGACTAGCCGCCACTGTTTAACACACTGTAACACTTTTTTGAGAAACGATAACCTATACGGTTATGATCTTCAGGGTGAAATTTCCCATTTTAAAACTCTCTCTCGTGTCTCAGTTACCTTATAATTTATTGGAACAACATGAAGACGGTCTGTGCCCACATTTTTACTTAGAATCCAGTGGTGTTCTTACTTTTTCTGAAAGGGTCTTGTGATGTTTTTTTAAACGGAACACACTGTATATATCTGCCAGATCAATTACGGTCGTTTTAAGTTTTTGAAAAATATATAATATTTTTCATAGTTTTCGTAGTTTGCATTTGCATCCTTTTATACAAAGTTAATAGCTTTTTGTCTATAAATATTGTCAACAATTGATTACGTAACAGAACTGTTATAAACCTTAATTATGTCATAACCCATTTATTTTTTATACTGACCACAACCTACTAAGAATTAAAAGATTTACAATATTCTGAGTTGTCATTAGAAACATGTGTTAAGTATTATACAGTCTGTCCATAAAGTAACCCCCCCCCTGCTAACTTTTGAACGAATCGAGTTAGAGAGTTTTAACAAAATACAGGGTGAATCATGTAAAATGAAGTTGATTCTGACGATAAATTCAATTCTTCAAATTCAAAGAAGGCGCCACGGGCGCTGTCAACTCAATTTTTTTAAATGGCAAAGTGTGCCGTGTTGCACCTCATTTAAAAGGTAATTCAATTCTCTACATTCTCGTTTTTGAAAAATGACAATCGAGTTATCCGTTCTCTAGTTACAAGCGTTTGTATTAACTATATTTAAAAATTTTGCTTTTATCAAGTCTCCTTCCCTTTGCTTGCCAATGTCACTGAAACGTCAAGAAGGTTCGAGAAAGTAGTTTAGCGTTCAATTTAAAGTGTTTGAAAGTTTCAAAAAGTTTTTTTCTTATTTTTTTAAGTTATTCGATTTGATAGATTTGATAGATTTAAGAGAAACTTTAAGAGGAGAGCGGTAGGTACTTAAGAATGCTGCGGGAGGAAATTTTTCCAAAGACAGAAAGAATAGCAGGCAATAACATTCAAAGTATTGTATTTCAACAGGATGGGGCCCCGCCTCATTTCTATGGACCTGTTTCCGATTTTTTAAATAACCATTTCTCGGGCAGATGGATTAGCAGAAGGGGCGCGATAGAATGACCGGCTTGTTCCACAGACTTAACTCCTCTTGATTTTTTCTTATGGGGATATTTGAAGTCAAAAGTCTACAGAACTCCTTCAATAAATATCGATGAACTACAGCAACGTCTAACACATATGTGTAGAAATATCCCTGCAGAAATTTGAGGAAATATCAGGCAAGAATTTCAAAGTAGACTTTTTATGTGCCAAGAAGTCAATGGACAACATTTTGAACAACTTTTCAATTCTTTTATTTTTAGTTTCAATAAATATTTGTTCAAAATCTGTTGTATTAAAATTAATTAACATTTTATTCATGGATCAGATTAGAAACAGAAACGCTTGTAACTAGAGAACGGCTAACTCGATTGTCATTTTTCAAAAACGAGAAAATATATAATTGAATTATCTTTTAAATGAGGTGCAACACGGCAGACTTTGCCATTAAAAAAAATTGATTAGACAGCGCCCGTGGCGCCATCTTTGAATTTGCAGAATCGAATTTATCGTCAGAATCAACTTCATTTTATGTGATTCACCCTGTATTTTGTTAAAACTCGCTAACTCGATTTGTTCAAAAGTTAGCAGGGGGGGGTTACTTTCTGGACAGACTGTATATTTTTGAAAAGCTTAAAGCGATCGTAAATATACAGGTTATTCAGTTAAAATAATTATTAGTTTACACAAATTTACAATACGCCACTTCATTTTACGTAAAAAACTGTGCACTGAACTGTTTCTGTTTTTTCAATACGTTGTCAGGTAACTTAGACACGAGTGGTGCTTGAAAATGGCCAATTTTCAATTTCACCCTGTAGCTCATACACTAAGAAAACTGTGGAAATTATCACAGTATCACAGTGTCGGGAAAACCGCATCTCTGTATCTTTATTAGTAAGCGAGATACACCTCAAAACCACGAAAACTGGACACTCTGTATATCTGAAATCTATAAAGCAGTGGGTTGCAGTCAACCATCATATGGTGATATGTATAGTGAAATATAGAGTATCAAGAAATTAGGATACTATATTTTATCAATCTTTTCTTCTACGACTAAGTAGAAAAAAATTGAAGTTAACTTTTTGACTATCATGTAGTATTTTACTTATTGAATAACCCTTCCAAAGTTTTAATTGTATAATTTTTATGTTACTTATTTTAAACATATTATTTATTTATGCCTTTTTGCTGTCACGGTATAAAGGCCAATAGCCGCTTGGAGATGTAATAATAAATGTGCTGAAATAAGTACCGTTCCAGTATCCAAGAAAAACTGTTAAACATGATCATTGATGTTCGCGATTACTCCCAAATTTAATTAAAGGATCTCAAGAACCCCTAAAAATAATTATCCTAGGAACATTTCGTCGTTACGCTGAATCACCTGCCGGACGAAACCGTGCCGGTAAAGTTTTTTAATTTCCCTTTTTATGGCTTCAAGTCCTGAGTGCGCCCTGAAAAGTTGGATCGTAAATCTGCGACCTCTGCATATCTGCGAACCCCTCACGTGGTGATATTCTCTGAGCTTCGGCCCTCTGCGACTACATGAGGTGGTAATGAGATTAATGAGAAATTTAGTCGGAGTATAACGTTGTGAAACCTCTCAAAGCACAGTGTAGCAGGCTATAAGGGATGTTATTCGAAATTTAGTTTAGCAGTAACTCTCAGCCAAATTAATTTTGCAACGGCAGTATACCAAATACAGGGTGTCTAGAAATAAGGGGTCATGACTATTAGGAGTGAAAATACATATTTTAAAAGCATGTAATTCGATAAATTTTTGAAAAAATGTTTGCATTTATATTGCACTAACGAGATCACAAAAAGATCGAAACCGGTCTGCAATTAGTGACATCCTACGATGTGAGGTCCAGTATTTCCTCGTAGTTTTCGTTGCAATCTGAATCCTTGTATTTTGATTCTAACTGTGTTAGACAAAATACGGTAATTTTTTGGTAACATCGCGAAGTATATGAAATGTGGTTATATTATTGCTAGAAAATAATTTCAGTTTGAAAGATAAGTGTTCTTCCAATATATGATTAAGAACACCCTCTGTACCAAGAATCCACAAGAATTCCAGAAAAACCACTACAATGTGCACCCTGTTCATTTGATCCTACAAAGTTCGCTGTCAATCAATCTGATTGACTTCTAGTTCCCAAGGAACAACTTTGCTGTTACTCAACAGCAATAATCCCTTAATTAAGTGATTCGGCTTTATTCGATCCCGATAACAGCTGCCAGTAATTAACGAAACACGGCCCGAAGTCGAGAAATCCAGAAGTGGGATTAAAATCGGTAGAAAGGCACTAACCATCAGTCACAAAACGGGACAACGGTCCGATCTGTGTTAATCCCCGTCGTCACAATTTCGCCACAATTTCGCGCCAAGAGCACGTTTATCAGCCAGCGAGTGTCCGAGTTCCGTTAATGTCATTTTTGAGGAGGAGACGGTAAGGATTTCGGTAGCCGTAATTAAAAATCCAGAACGGGATTTGAAAGATGTACCGGGTGATAGATTTAACTGGAGAAATCAGTTTTTCTAGGAAACGACCGAGAAAAACAATTTTAAAAAATATTGCATTTTTACTTTTACGAAAAGGTAGGGTAAAAATACAAAAAAATATTATTACGAGATAAAGTATCTCTTTAAATTTACGCTTCCTATTAAGGATATAGCTGCCAGTAATGGGTATTCTGAAACCTTAATTTTTTTTTTATTTATTAAAATTCTTTGTTGGAGAATCTTATTTCTATTAAAACTGGTCTGATGACCAACCATTAATTTTCTTCTAATAATCTTACAAACTAAACATTTATTAACTAAAGTTGATCCAACGACGTCCTTTAGATTGTTTTCTTTTAACAATTTCACTGGCGCACTATGTTCTGATTTTACACAGCACACTACACCAGCTCAAATGGTTTGGGTCTCTTCAATCTTCGAACAAGATGTTGGTTGTCCAGCAGCTGAAGAGCTTCTGCATTTATGTGGAGGTGAAGTCTGGTCTCATGTCTGCCAGCAAACTTTTTGATCTCATCTTTAACCATTGGGATGTTAAGGTCTCGATGCAAGTCGGAGTTGCGTATGTACCATGGAGCGTCTACTATGTTACGCAGCACTTTGTTCTGGAAAGTCTGAATGGTTTTAATATTACTATTTCGGGCACAACCCCAAAGTTGAACACCGTATAACCAAACTGGTTTTAAGATCTGATTGTAAATTAGTATCTTATTATGTATTGTCAACTTAGAATTTCTTCCAAGCATCCAATAATGCTGTCTATATTTCAAACCAAGTTTGATTCTTTTCTTCTTCACATGTTCTTTCCACCGGAGCTTGGCATCCAGGGTCATGCCTAGGTATTTGGCGTTATTCTCATAGGGTACAATAGTACCATCAATATCCAAGGACGGGATAACATGAATTGATTTGAGCTCGTTTAGCTTGATCTACCATTGTTTGGTCCAATCAAGTATTGTGTTACTAGCTACTAGCTACTAGCAGTCTTCTGGTGGATATTCCTTGATCTTTACCGACCGCAAGGAGTGCAGTGTCGTCAAACCTTAATTGATAAAATAATCAGGAGACGTAAATTTAAAGAGACACTTCGAAATTCCTTGACTTTTCAAAATGAAAGAGAAACCCAAAATTCATATCTATTCCATACGATCCTCGTTTCACCCGTGGTTTTGGTAAGGTTTTTAAAGATATAGGTATGTCAGTGGTTTATTCATCAAGAAATAAACTACAACAACTTTTAGGCAATCCAAAAGACAAAATAGAGACTAAGGAAAAGTCGGGGACTTACTAAAGTCCCCGACTTTTCCTTAGTAAAGCTATTTTGAAGGAAATTCTATAGAAAGTAAAACTAGACCATATAGCATAATTAATGGAGCAAAAAATTATCTAGTATTTATTTTCTTGAAAAAGATACAGCGTGCTCAATTCATAGCGTATAAAATACAAAAATGCTCATATCTTCTGAACTACTGTAGGGTAAGTTCGGGATAGTTGGACCATATTTTTGGGATTGTTGGACCACATTTTTTTTTAGGCTTAGCTTTAGTTAATTTCACACTAAATACATGCAAAATGATAGCTGTAAATACACGCTATGATAATATATTTGATTAAAATCAAATATTACAAACGTTCACAAAAGTATAAATAATCTTATATGTAAACTTAAAACGTCACATTGTTCACTGGTCTAACTAACCCATGATACGCGAGTTAGTTGGGCTACTCGTTATGGGTTAGTTGGACCACCGTGCATCATTTAGAACTATATTTTTAAAAGTAAATTTTAATCTGTCAAGAATGATACCTTCGCAGACTAAAAACGTATCTTTCATTTTAAATAAAAAATTAAAATATATTTTCACAAAAAGCATATTATACACCCTTTTTAGTAGCTAATTTACCGCACCGATCACACATGTCCACATATTTCATGCATCCTTCATGTGACCATCTACCACATCGAATACATTTGTACCAGTCATCTTTTCTTTGTGTTGCAGAGTAATTTTCCTCACACCCTGCACAATTGTTTTCATCCCAATCCTCGTCTGTACTGTCATCTTCCAAAACTAATTCACTCTCAGATGTCGTATCGCTTTTTCTATCATCTGGTGTCGTTGCTCTGGTTTGCTTCTTTCTTCCTTTCTGAAATTTATTTTTACCTAATTTCTTCTTCATCTTTTCTTTCTGTTTACTGATATTTTCCGTGCTGGTCAAAACTGTGGCTACTTGTCGGGATTGTTTTCTTACTGCATTGACAGTTGTTGCAACAGGTACCGGTGAAATGGTATCTAAAAGTTTACCCGGTGTTATTTCTGGGATTCCAGGTGCCGTGCCTGGGTCTGTGGAACAACTAGGAACTGACGATTTATTTCTAACAGGTTGGGCAGATCGTGGTGGTGTAATATTTTCACTGGTTGATGAAAGCACATTTGAAGGTGAATCGATTTGTATAGAATCTATGTGATGTTTCTGTCAGATACGCATAGTCCGGAATTATATTTGGGTTGAATGGTGAGATTCCTGTAGCTTGAAAACCCGAAATACCATTTTGTACAGTAGCTGATTTGCTCCATGAATCACCAAGCAGTTTACCAAACTGGTACCGGGTTATTTTTCTAGAGGGGTTAGTTTTCATAAATCGGTTACACTCAGAGTAATAATTTGATTTCAGAGATTTAAAGAAAGATCTGTCTAATGGTTGTAGAAAGTGAGTCGTGTGACTTGGGAAACATAAAAGAACTATTTCATTTGCTTCACAGAACTCCAACACATCCACTGAATTTGTATGAGAAGTATGACCATCCAAGACTAGTAGTACGGTGCCAGTTGGTTTACGAGGCAAAAAATGTTCCTCCAGCCATTTTTTGAAGATTATGGCATTGATATATGCGGACTTCTCGTTCATTGCAATATTTGACCCCGGAGGCATTCCATCCTGGTAGCATTCTTTCACATTCTTCCCTTTGAAAATGCAAAATGGGGGGAAGAAAACCCCTTCGTCTATTGCAGCTCTGTTAACCCCCAATGTACCAGAAGATACTGCCCTAATTACATTCTGCAAGGCTTCGGCGGTCCATGTTGCCCTGTTAACAGTGCCCTTCCTTTTATAGAAAGTCGGCATGATGTTAATCTGAAAATAAATCCAATAAGTGAAATAAAACAGTGGTCAAACTAACCCGAAAGAGAACAGTCCAACTATCCCAAAACTATGGGTTAGTTGGACCACTTTGTTATTGTTTTCACAAGTGCAAAAATGCCAGAAAAGTTAGGTTAAATGTGTATTTAACATCTTAACTACATGTACAAATCAAAACTCCAAGAAATTACTTACCTTTATTTTTGATACAGCTAATAGTATATAACAGTTCCAAAAATTTTTGCAATATACTTTGACAAATTTGCTAAAATTTCATATTTAGACGAAGTCTGACAACTGGTTGCGAGATGTCCGCACTTGGACTGATCTACTGAAGGTGTAGACGGGTATATATTCGTGTACTATTACATATGAGTAACGTTCTTGGTGGTGGTCCATCTAACCCGCTAGTCCAACTATCCCGGAATTACCCTATAACACTACAACTAAACCCTATATTGGAGAATTGGGAAAAATGATCCGAATTCAAAATATGAAATAAAAAATGTCATTCCATTTAAAAAACATAAGTTTGGTATGGCTCCGGTTTATAGAGCACCCTATATGACTACATATTTTTAAAATGTGCGTCTTCTCTATGAGATCCTAAACTATATTTTTTTACAATAACAGGTTGTAGAAACTAGTTCTACTACTTGTCAGATGGCATGCATATAGCAAATAACTACGAATAGTATGGATGTCAAGCCAAAACAGCTATTTTCCTGACAATATGCTGCGCCGAGCGCTGAATTACAAAGCAAGATTTGCCGTATTTTGGTCTAAACACAGTTAGAATCAAGAATACAAGGATTCGGATTGCAACGAAAACTACGAGGTAATACTCAGACCACACATCGTAGGATGCCACTAATTGCAGACCGGTTTCGACCTTTTTATGGTCTCATCAGTGCAATATAAGTGAGCATACCTACGAATGCGAAGACTTGGGTATTTGGCACAATAGGTAAGCCTTGCGTACGCAAGTCCTAATAGTCCTAATAGCTGTTTTGGCTTGATTTGTTTTAGTCCTTATCTAATATAAGGCGTTTGCAGATGGAGGATGATATTAATGACATCCATACTATTCGTAGTTATTTGCTATATGCATGCCATCTGACAAGTAGTAGAACTAGTTTCTACAACCTGTTATTGTATTGGATTTTTACCACCCCATTAACGATTGGTTTGGATTTTATTGGGAGAACTACCAAGAGGTGGCGCCATTAGGACTAGGGCTAGGGGGTAGGACTTGCGTACGCAAGGCTTACCTATTGTGCCAAATACCCAAGTCTTCGCATTCGTAGGTATGCTCACTTATATTGCACTGATGAGACCATAAAAAGGTCGAAACCGGTCTGCAATTAGTGGCATCCTATGATGTGTGGTCTGAGTATTACCTCTTAGTTTTCGTTGCAATCCGAATCCTTTTATTTTTTTGATTCTAACTGTGTTTAGACCAAAATACGGCAAATCTTGTTTTGTAATCCAGCGCTCGGCGCGGCATATTGCCAGTTGCCAATATAAGGCGTTTGCGGATGGAGGATGATCTTAATGACATCCATACTATTCGTAGTTATTATATATTTTTCTGTTTATTACGGCATAGGAGTAACGGAACTTTATCACACTATTGTGCCACCTTGTATGTTACGTTGGCATCTGCCAAGAGTAATGCAGAACTATTTAATAATTTACGAACGAAATTGACCCAGTCCGTACAATTTTCCGCTTTAATCAAGCCAAATGAAACTCGCAAACAAATGTTCCATCAACCTGACCGGCGCGGCGCGGCGTTTCATAATAAAACATTTTCCTAAATTACTTTTGAGTCATAAAAATGATGTGGGGGATAAGCAACGCATTCACGGAGGACGACGTTATTCAGGAGCGCGTTCGCCAAAAGCTTATTAAATTTTTCTCTGAAAAGATTCCACTCATTTATTCTTTGTGGCGCTAGAATTAATATGCACGGGTACGAGCCTCCGAGATATCCCGGATTCAATTTTAAAGGATATTTATTAAGAGTTTTTCTTGACACTTTGAACAGATACCTACGCCAGTGCAGCGGAAAATGGGTAGGGGAAATGGATAAACCTAAAATGTGGCTCTTCAAATAAAATAGTGGCTTCCTCGTGACACTTCCGGTATAACCAGAAATTTCGGTATACCTGTATTGGGTTCCTCTATCGATATAGTGAACGATTGTGCTGCAATGCGGAAAACCTGGAATACCTCGTTAGTTAAAGGAAAGGGGGGAGGAATTCTGGGACGCTTTTTGATGCCTCATTCTAACTAACCTCATGTGTTATAAATTTGTGCCTAATCTGTACTAAATAAAGTAAATACATCAAGTATTTGCCCCTGTAACGAATTCCAACGACTGGAGCGTCTGTATTTGAATGTTCTGTGGCCACATTGCTCTTCATCGCTACATCAATGAAACCGCTTTTCCATTACATTGAAGCCTGCGAAAATATTAACAAAAGCAAATGAGTACTAATGGCAAGCCAACTAATACGTGATGTGCAGATTGAAAATGTTTTTTTCGCGATGAAAATGTCACAATATCTAAATTAATGGTAATGAGGAATCAGTGCCAGCCGAGTAATAACATACAATGTATTTAACGATATTCTAATAGTACAAAAATGTGATTCTAATCGTATTTGTGATCGTAATGTGGTCGTTAAATTCGCAACAAATGTTGAGGTATTTTTTAACGTAATTTATGGAAGTTTTCTATGTAAATATTCATAATATTAAATTTTCCTAAAGATGGCTTTATAACCGGGGTCGGTGACTAAGACTTTATTGTGTCGACGACTTAACCCAGGAGTCGTGAGTTCGAATCCCCATCCGGAGAATTTCTAATTGTCGACTCGTATATCGTATATGACTCGTATATGACCCACCCCCGCCTATTCGCGGGGGTGGGTAGAGCTTAACATCAGTTGATTTTGACCTTCTCCCTAACTAATGAGGTTTTTGAGGTTTACCTCATTCCAGCACTGAATGATGGTTAGGGTGTACCAACGTCAGGCATTCCTGAGGCACAAATATTGCCTACTAAATAATATACCACCCCCCCCCCCACACAAGTTTGAGACTTCCAGGTTAATCCTTGTGATTAGAATGAGAGGTACAGATATTATTATTTATATCAGTACTTTTCAGTAGTAATTTTCGATGTATTTCTTCAAAAGCAACAAATTTAAAGTCACGAGACTTACAAAAACAATCAAATATAAAATAATAGGTAGTTGAAAAATGTTTTATCTTAGATGAAACGTAATGCAGAGAAGATTTAATTTAAAGAATGGAAAAGCACACATAAATAAAACACCCTGTCACTTTGTAGCTGCCGCTAACAGTATAACGGACAACTTTTCTTAGAACTATGGATAATAACTTTCTATGGGGCGGCATTTGTTTCAAATGAGAAAAGTTTCCAGTCAAGACTCAAATTTGGTTATGGGGAGTTACAAAGGAAACACAAATCATACGCACAAGGGCTAGAAAGGGGCTCGTTATGGTAAAGCAGCCCTTCTTTGTGATTTTGTGCCTTGAGAACCATTATTATTTTGTTACAATAACTTTGTAGAACTCGATTTATAAAGAACAGATCAAGAAATCTATTCGGATTGAAAGGGATTGAACTAATGTTTAGCAGATATCTACATTTCTTTATCAAAACGAGATTTATCAATCAATTTAATATCAGAATTAACCAAATTTAAATTTTATTAAAGCGAATACAAAAAATGAAGCGGAGGAAGGAAAACTAATGTCTTAATTGTTTAGTAATGAAAAAAAAACCTTTAAAACTGATTCATTTCTTGATAATAATGTATTCAATCTTATAATTAAAAACTACTAGATTACCTTTTTGTAACAAGCTAATCTAAACTAGCCAGATTTTTTTATCAATTGTGAACTTAGTCTAAGTCAGATTGTCGCACATTGAAGGTAATTAGAAAAAATATTAGACAGACGAAGGCGGAGTTATAGTTGATACAGTTGAGAATAGTTGATACATACAGAAGAGCGTTGTAATTGAAGAACAAAATGGTGTAATTTATGAAGATTATAAATAAAATGGTCGAAGGACTGTACCTTGAAGGACTCCAGAGGTTTCCTTGATTTCAATCGACTGGATACGATAATAGTCCACTATTAGCGTTCATTAAGATAGATAAGATGTGAAGAAAGAAACAAAAGAAGTAATCAAACCTCTACCAATAGCTTTGTCAGTAAGGTACCATGATACGTGGTGCCATTTAACCAAATTATAGTCGATTACGAAATATTCTTCTGGCAAAATTATTTTTCAATAGTTTCAGTCTGTATTGCCCGCTTTATTGGTTAGTAAATCACGGTTCACTGAGCTGTCACAACGGTCCACTGAACTGTAGCAATAGTTTAAGTGTAAATAGGACACAGTATAGGTTAGTTAGCATAGTAGTTTTAATCATTTCCAGATGATGCCAACTTGTTTGGAAAAACGCGTGTCCAGCGCATTATAGTGTTTTGGTGTTATATAGGATACGACGTCAGTGTCATCTGTAAAAAATAATGGCTCAAAATTGGAACCTTGAGGAACTCCAGACGAAGTGAAACATTTCGAGGAAAACCTATTTAAAAATACAAGTTGTCGTTGTCTTCTATTTTGTAGAAAGATCAAAAAAGTTTTATTAAACTGTGAAACCCAAATTCACTCTTAAGTTCGTAAAAACAAGGTACAGAATTGAATACTTTCTAGAAGTCAGTATATATGACACCAAGATAATGCTACAAGTATAAATAGCAAGATTCCAAAGGGGTTTATATTCACTATTTTCCGCCACTACCACAAGTAATATATAAGTCAACGGGGGTTGGAATCCTCTGGCAGTTTCCTCGTCACACATCATGAAACTTAATTATATACCTAGCGGCAACAATGGCTGCCTCAAATTTAATAAACTAAACTATATATTTAATAGAGGTGCATCAAAACAAAACCCAAACTAAATCGCGTAAAGTTGTATCCGACGTGCCTCCCGGATTTTATGAAAACTAGTCTTATGTCGACAAAGTTTCAAAATAAAAGCCTCCTGGCTGAAGAGCTGGCGTCCTTCTTCGTTAAGAGTCTGTTCTTTCCTTACGTTGCAGATTTCGGTAAGTTATAGAACTTGAGAGACGGGGAAATGAAGCTGAAAGTCTCGAGACAAAGGAACAGTAAATGACGCAATGTTCCTTAAATTGGGATACGTATTGTCTCTCGTTTTTTTTTGTCAGTTTAATTAGTGCTATTTATATCCAGCCAAGATTGAAGAGAATGATTTCGTGTAGAACTGCATCTGTGTGTAAATGTAACTCAGAGACAAATACACAAGGAGAAAAAATCCTGTCATAATTAATTGTATACCGAAACAACAGAAGGCTAGACAAGATTTCATATAAACATGTGACAGGTTTTGATTTATTTTTATAGTTTTTTATAGCTGTCTCCCTGTATAAAAATTGTTAAGATTTCGGCGATTTGTTTTATTTAAAAATCCTTGAACTAGAAATTTTTATGCCAGGCAGGAATATCCATCTCGCAGTTTATTTTCGTTCGGGTATTTACTATATTTTAAAAATATTTGTAAAGTGATGACGGGACCCTAATTTCTGGTTTTAGCCAGTGTGCACGAGCGTTTTAAGCATCTTATGGTCTACTTACTCTCATCCGTGGCCTAAAATTAGAAATTCTAAGGAAAATAACTGCCGTGTTCTTGAAGTGATTACTCAATGTGTATTTTGGGGTATTGTGACCAAGAAAATTTACAGCAGCGTTAATCAAATTATAAGGATAAACATGTTTCAGAAATGAAAATTATTTTGCATAGAACCAACTTCTCTGCACACGGTACAGTAATAGGGTACAGAGTGTTGAAGTAAAGAGTCCAATCCTCTATATTTAGTTAATTTTAAGTAGTTTTTAACGAAAAATAATACTAATTTCTTCTCCTAAACAAGTCATGAATTTTCGAGCTCTTTAGTTACAAATTTCATTTTTTATTTTATTTTATTCTACACTACTCAACAGGTCTAATGACCCAATAACAGAATAGGAACATTGAGTAACATACATAGTAAAACAAACTAATATTAATATCTAAGTGATAAAATACATAGAATAATGAATATCGAGGCATACAAAAAAAATGAAAATCAATGCGTGCTTAAAATATATACCTACAAGTCAGTGACACTGCAAGAAAACAGCAAACTAGTTCACAAGAAATAAGAAGAAATCTAGAAGGCTATTTTCTTCAAAGAGGATAATGTACAAGCAAAAAAAATATCAATAGATTCAGATACGTTATTATAAATATTGCACATGTTGTAAAGCGGCGAATATTTTTTTATGTTTGTTCTTGGAGTTGATAAGTAAAAACTATCAGATTGACGAGATACCTCTCGAGGGACATACAAATTAAGTATAGCTAATATTATACTGCAGTCTATGTTAAGCATGTACTATCTTGAATAGAAACGTCAAAAAACAAACCTTACGTCTATTTAATAAGGCATCTAAAGAGAATCTGTCTAAAAGTTCTGACTGAGGAAAACCTCTCGCATTATAATCACCATCTGTCCTATAAGCGACAAGTTTTAAGAAACGGCGTTGAATTCTCTCAAGACTATCGATATGTGTCTCATAATTTGGGTACCAAATTATTGATGCATACTCCATCTGAGATCGAACTATCGTGTTATATAGGACCATTAGAGCGAATTCGTTATCAAAATTTACCGTGTTTCTAACCACAAAACCCAATGCTTTATAAGCTTTGGCAGTAATATTTGAAATATGGTTGCTGAAGCTTAATTTCCTGTCAAACGTGACTCCAAGATCACAAAAGGTTTCAGGTCTGCAAAGTACTTTTCTATTAAGTTCATAATTATATATCATTAAATTTCGCTTCACAGAGAAAGTCATAACATTACACTTATCAGGATTCAAAAGCAGATTATTTCTAACACACCAGGCATCAATTAAGTCCAAGTTTTTCTGCAGCAAACGACAGTCGCTTAGATTAGAAATCCTGTAAAGTAGTTTTCTATCGTCCGCATAGAGTAAACAATTCACAGATAAGTCTTCGACAATGTCATTTATAAATAAACTAAATAAAAGGGGTCCCAGGATCGAACCTTGGGGAACTCCCGAGGTAACCTGCACCCTGACTGATTTACAACCACGATAAACCACATATTGAACTCTATTAAAGATAAGCCTCAAGTAAGTCGATTAAATTTCTAGAAAGTCCTTGTCGAAGGCTTTAGAAAAGTCGGTATAAATAATGTCCGTCTGATACCCTTCATCTATGCTGGAAGAGATGAATTCTGTAACGCAAAATAAATTAATGACTGTCGACCTACCCTGGAAAAATCCATGCTGAAGTTATCATATGTTTGGTGTGGTCGAATATAACATTAAATAACAGCCTTTATAAACATTTAGCAAAATTATTAATTATGACAATTGGCCGATAATTATCACACTTCTTTCTCCTTTCTTGAAAACTGGAATAATCTTTGACAGTCTCCATACCTTTGGAAAAGTGCGGGTACGTAAGATAAGATTAAACAAGATTGACAAGGGAGTAGTAAAGATTACCGCACAGTCTCTAAGTAAAAATGCTGGAATTCCATCTGGACCACTAGTAAGCTTAGGTTTAAGTTTTTTTAAACAGAGCAAAATGTCGTTTACAGAAAAATAACGTACATCCAACACATGAATATTACTCACACCAATACTTGAAAAGATTACTATCAATAAGAAAATTATAGGAACTTTGAAAAACTCTGGCAAATGCATTACTTATATCATTAGGAGACGTAAGTGCATTATTTTCAAACATCATACTATTAGGTAAATTATTGTAAAAGACTAAAAGTGTTTTGGTAAAGAAAACTTCACACTTCAATCACAAATGTGAAAATAACACATGATGTTTTAACTGTCAAAAGATTTCTGCTGTAATCACCTCCTCCTGCCTGAAGGAGGAGAGATAACTTCCGGAAATCATCTTTGTAGCTATGGTAATCAAACAAATACAAAGCTTCTGATTGGCTAATATACGTAAGTGTGAAATTTTCCCAATAATATTCTGCGGATTGCGTATTTAACTATGTATTTCTTGAAAAGGATAAATCTTGCATGGTCGTTATGAACTCTATACATTTGACATTAGATAGCGTATAATAAACTAAAAAAAGAGATTTAAAGATGAGAAAACGATTCTTCCGCTACATCTGCGTGTAGGATGACATGTTGCTAGCCAGGTAACAATGCATTAGAGAATACAAAGGCGGATGTAGGAAATTGAAAAACCCGTCTGGCTTGTAAACGAATACGTCAAAATGCTTGGTGGGGTTCCACAGACGTAGCAGATTATGTCGACGTCGAGGATAAAAAGTATTTATGCTGTTCTGCCAGTAATAGAGGTAGGAACGACTTTATCTTTGACGTTTTAGAGATTTCTATTTATATAAACGTCGGGATTCTCTTGAATTTCCAACAGCGGAACAAGATTAAAATGGTATACCAAATAATTAAATAACAGTCACTTCAGATAGCTGTGAAGTTTCAGAGCAATTTCTATGCCTGAACAGGCATACCTATAATAGCTTTGAGAACAAGTCCAACCAGAAAGGAGTAGATTACGAAAAAGAAACTTTAGAAGAAGAAATAAAAAAATTTACTTTAATCAAAATACATTGAATTTTGTTTATGTATTATTTGTATTATTTGATTTATAAACAATGCAAATGAAAAAAATATCTATAAAACCTTTAGATAAGTACATTTTCCCTACAAAAATCCTTAATTTATTAATTAAATGAATTGTAAATCGATACATACATGGTTCCATCAACAGCATTGTGACCTGCATATACTAAAGAGCAAGATCAATAAATCCTGAAATATGAAAGAGCAGAAAATGCATATTCCGCAGTACATGTGAATTATTTGATTACGTCGGCAAAAAACTGCGAAACAGGCTACGAACATGGATATATGCTTCCCTTTTTTATTTGATGAGGCAGAAAAAGTTCTAACAAGAACTGATAGACTGTTTGTTCTGTGTAAAGTAAATGACATAGAAAATTTAATATTAACTACTATATTTTCTATGGTAAATGACAACATATTCTTTATGTTCTTTACCTATAATATTATGTACAGATAAAATCCACGTTATACGTTATAACCATCGTCAATACTTTTCTTTATACAGTGCTTTCTTAAAATAGTGGATGTAGTAGTAAATTCGGTATTTTATAAATACTCAATTTTTTCTTTCAGTTACAGGCTGTCCCATTTGAAATATTTTAATATTTGAAATGGGAAGTTGAAAGTTTATATCGATGTAGCTTTATTGAGTGATCCTATAAAAAATTAAATATATGTAAAATAAGGACCAAAATAAAAGAAAATCGACGTCAGAGATGTTAAAAAAATTGCATATTTTTAAAGTAACCAATTTATTCACTACTTTATGAAAACACTGTATACATATACATGGTGTCCGGAAATTTTGCGTAAAAAATTCAGGGAGTGATCCTACAATAAAAAATTAATGTCCCAAGTTCATATATTACTTATTGGAAGGAGATGTTGAAAACAACTACTCCACGGACAATATGCCCCAACTGGCGTTGCATTACATCAACATCTCCATGGATGTGGCCACATCCTTCATCAAGACCAAATACCAGACAATGACCGGTTTCGATCTTCACTGTATCTCGCCACTACAAACATTCACTTATCCCCTTAGGCAATCATGTCGCCAGATCATTCATCGATTCCGATACCTATGGCAATCTGATGAGATCATAACAAGATCGAAACCGGTCATTGTCTGGTATTTGGTCTTGATGAAGGATGTGGCGACATCCATGGAGATGTTGATGTAATGCAACGCCAGTTGGGGCATATTGCCCGTGGAGTAGTTGTTTTCAACATCTCCTTCCAATAATTAAGTAGGATTGTCTTCCTCAAAGACAATAGAGGTCGCTATAATGGCATCTGCTTTTCTGCAGATCGATATCTGTCTGTCAATTAGACAATAATTGTCAGACAGGTAGTAGCAAAGACCCAAAGAGGGCACTGCAGTGTATTTCACTGTATCTCGCCACTACAAACATTCATATATTACTTTTTCGAAAACTCAAAAATAACGGAGCCACAAGAAGAGCTTTATTTTTTTATCAATAAAAAACTTTAAACCAATAATGTATTAACGTGTAATTAACAATTAACGTATTTATTTTAAATAGCTCGCAATGATCAAGTAATACCAAATAAATACGTATAGTCTTTATAATCTCAATTGAAACTGCATAAAAAATTCCGACAAACGACACACGTGCGTAAACACAGAGGCCGCCGTCGAAGTGCAGGTGTTTCTTTGTCGTAATTTTTTTACAGTTTCAATTGATATTATATAGACTATAATACATATAAGAAAGTTTACCTGAAAACCATTATAATGTTGGCCCATTAAATATTGCAATGAAGAAGTTCTCTTAATTTTCCTATATCTACAAAAACAAGACCACAAAAAAATAAAAACAAAAAACCGAGGAGTAATTCACTAAAAAAATTTGTACACTTTAATTCCCCTTGCGGGGAAAAATCTCCGAAATTCCCCAAAAATTCCCTGAAAACCCCCAAATATTTGAAAATTCCTGGTTATAAAAAATTGTCAGCAATTCCCTGAAATTCCCCCAAATCGTCCGCAATTCCTCGAAATTCTCCAAAATACCCCGCAATTCCCCATAGCGTTTTGAAATTCCCAACTAAATAGGTACCCATTTATATGTGCTACTGAAAGACCAAAATGACACAAATGAAGTTTTTCTAACATTTATTTATCCCAATCAACCCATTTTAGCTAAAAAGGTTCTGAAACCAAAAGAAAGATTGTAGAAATTTTAAGAAAAATTAAGCATGTACGATTGAAATTCCCCAAAATATCCAAAAAATTGCCCGAAATTCCCCAAGATACCTCGAAATTTACCGAAATTCCTTGAAATTCCCCAAAATTCCTCTTTTTTTTTTCTAAATTCACCCTGCTTGTACACTAAAATACCCCAGTGATTCGCCCCTCGCAAACAACGAAAAAATCACTTTTTTCAAAATAACTCAAAAACGAATAACAATTTTTAAGATCTGTTTATGCTATTTTAATCTCCCTCTAATTACGCAACTTTCTCCCTAATTAAGCGAATTCGTATCTCTTATAGTCTCCGAAACCTCATGCAGTTCATTCTTATGTGGGACACGCTGTATATTCATCAAGGTCGCTAAAGAGTAGGATTTATTTTTATAAATATACCAAATATATCTAAACGATTCCAATTACAACTCTTAAGGCTTCCATTAACCTTCATTAAAAAATGTTTCCCCACTAATTTAGTCACTTACAACGCAAATCCCGTTTAACTCTGGCCCACCGATGACATCCATATGGATATCCTCGTTCGAAATTATGCTTCACACTAATTATTTTCGACTTAAGCCGCGATTAGTCCGCCTAAATATGCATAAGCCTGGCAACGCGGGTTTTATTTGAATATCAGGACAGTAAAAGGATAATTAATTTTTGCATTAGGGGCTCAGGGCGGTATCGAGCGGTAATGGGTGAAATATTTCATGTTCTGGCTAGCTTGCCGTCCTGCCCGCCGAGCGTTTAATGCTATCTCGCAGGGCAAAATGTTTATTTTGACGCAAATCTTTTTTTTAAGTCTGTTGGCTAGTTTTGAATTTAAGTTGCAGACTCACTAAAAAGCAGCTGTAATATCTTTGCATCTTATGTAAATACTGGATGGTATAATATACCATATCCTATGAACACCTACGTACAGGGTGACCCATTAAGAATGGAAACCATTAGGAGTCTGTCAAATTGATTCACACTTTTTGAATAAAAAATTATAATGTAGTTATTTTTTATCTAAGAAGGTAATTATAAGTTTTGGCATAATAACCACGAAACAATAATAATTTGACGAACTCACCTCATCAATGTTGTTTATATTAGAGTAATTGTTGGTTATTTTGTATATACTGGTTTTTATAGTTCTTATTAATAATTACACCAGTGTTTAAGTTATTTAATTTTGTTTCCCTTTGGGTTCTATTCGATTTTTATATAAGAATAGGTTCACCGACAAAGGCCGACTGCCGATGCCGGTATTGTCATAACTTTTTTAGGAACAAACTTTTTTTCGCAAAAACTGGTACAAATTCATTCGAGTGGCTCCTAAATCCAGTGGTGTAGTCAGATTTTTTATAAAAAATCGCTATTTTTCACATAAAAAAAATCCGTGTAGGCCTTGAAAAGCAAAATTTGGTCTTCAAATTTTGCATCAACATAGAGCTTTTGGAGATCTATCTTTTGAAATCCGGTTCAAATCGGTCCATAAACAAATTTGGTACGCGAGTGTTTCAATTCTCAATGGGTCACCCTGTATATAACCCTACGTTTAATTTTATTTTCTTTTGGGATTAGACCACCTATAAAATAATAAAAAAATCCACAGATTTCGCAATTCTTGCAGCCATCGGAGACACTGGAAATGATGGCACCATATATGAAACATAATTATAAGTGACCCGATCGTCCTATCAAATGAGACGCTACTCCACTAAGCGAGTACGGTATTATAACTGAACACTCCCCACTACTCTTCACGCCGCACGGATTAAAAAAGATCTAAATGAGAACTGTGTTTCTTTCTATAGAAGTCTATATACTAGTATAGTATATAGTTGTGTATATACTAGTATTTTGTACTAGAATTAGTATTAGTGTTATATATAGATATTACATAGACTAGTATATAGATTGTTTTCTATATAATCCTTGAAACATCTAAATGAGAACTGTGTTTTTTCAAAATAATTAAAGCTTTTTTAATGCGTAGCATCCATTTAGATATTCCTCCTCCCCTTCCTCCTCCTCCTTCTCTTGTTATGATAATAACTATTCAGTTAGTTTATGAATGAAAATTCAGAACAACATTGTGTTGATAAACTTCTTTCATTTCTGAGGAAACATCGGCAATAGCATTTACTAGACCTTAAAACACTGTTTAAATACGCTGTTAAAAGTATATGTTTTCTCCTACTGCTTAGTTACTTATTATTAAATTTCAAAACGTTAATAATGTAACAGTAAAGACACTTTTTATTTCCTCCCACACAATATGGATCACATTTATTTATAGATTAAAAAAGAAACGGGTCTTAAACACTGCATACAAGGCACTAAGTAAAACTTCTGGAAATTCTATTAACTGGAAAAATGATGTAATATGTCGGTCCCAAACTGCCAGCTGTGCCCGTAAAGACATTTATAAAGAAGGAGGAGATGAGTTTATCCAATGTTCCACTGATGGCTTTAAAAACTGAGACTGTAAAGTTGGCTGTATATTCTCTTTTTAATAATCTTGTAGAACTCAATTAGGTCTAGCGCAACAGTTTAGTACCAGTTTACAACAGCCGCTTTACTTATTAGTAAGGGATTAGTTTCTCTTGATACTTAGTTCACTCAGTTATAAAAAAAATAGAGTAGATTAACAGTTATTAACAATTATAATTTTACTTTAGTCTTTAATCGAATATTTTTTTCTACAGTAAATTTTAAAAGAAACACCCTACAAAAATTAATTACCAATTGAGTTACCTTTTAGAACCTCAGTGGTTGGTTGATGTTACTAGGGAGATTGCATAATAAATGACTATTGTTTATTCTGCTCTGCCAGTTCTGCCTTGTGTCGCCTTATTTGTTCTTCATAAGGTGAAAGTAGAAATGTGCGTAAACAAATCTGAAGAAGAAAAACTCCCTTTAGTCGTGGAGGAAGACGTAGAAATATATAGAAGTAGGAAGAAGACAGAACAGACCGTGGGGAAACTAAATATTGCCCCAAAAATCGCGGCTGGTATACGAAAAAGAATTTACGTGCTTTCAAAACTGGAAAAACGCAAAGAATATCAATATTGTGAGTGAAAAGGTTCTGGCATACATTTTCGAGAAATCAAAGAAAGTAAATCCGACAACATTCTGGTCCTATTACTCCATGCTAAAGTCAACACTTCTGGCAAATAAAAATTGTGATATTTTAAAGTATTAAGTAATAGATTTAAATTACTGATGATTTGGAGCTAATGAAACTCAGTTTTACTCATCTCCAGATGATGCCAACTTGGTTGGGGAAACGCGCGTCGAGTGCAGAATAAGGTTTTGCTGTTATGTGGAAAACTACGTATGTAAGTATTAAGAAAAAAAATGTTTTTTTTTCAGAATCTTAAAAACCACAGAGAAATTCAGTTGTTATACTACAAATTCTATGTCTCGATTTATTTTTCAGTTCTTACTGACGCACGTATTGTTTGTTGTAAAAGTTTATGCCTGCTCTTGGTTATTATAATGCTTATTTCCCAGATGTATTAATCATCTCGTACGATGGAGGATGCGTCTACAAATCCTGAAATTTATTTATCTCAAAACTTGTCTTTATTTTAATTTTGCATATGGTTTAATTAGTCATCCGTAACGAAAATATAATACTTCTCTGCAAATGCAACTGTGCGGTACATTATTATTGCGAAATTTACGGAATATTCTACATAAACAGCCTCATTAGGAACATGGCCTTAATTAGCAGAATTACTCAAGTTATTATATTAGATAACTTGGTATCTATCGTTATTTTTACAAAGTGTACTGTTCTGGATGTTAAACAAGAGTAGCATCTACAGTATCGACGCGTTCAGGTATGGAAAGCAACACGAAGAGGGCTTTGCAGGACGCAGTGGTCCGCAAATGCGAAGCATGCCATGATTGTTTTCCGTAAATTCACCAGATCGATCCATTTGCACTGTTCAGGTTTTCGCGTGACAGCTGTGACATGCATTCGGGTTCGAGTCGGCTCTGCGAATTCCCTCCTGAACGAAGCCTTTTCCATTACTTGAATTATTTATATTTTTCGGTTGCGCGCTGTCATTCTAGACGTCCGTTTATAATTTAGTCTTTGCCGGAAGAGTCTAAACGGATCACAGTACCTGCATAAATAATTTGAGTCAAATATTTAGACGGGTTGAACCCGTTTCAAGGGATCATCTCGCGCCCTTCGGAACATTCAGATGCAGTTAGTGGTTTATGATTTTTGAGGGAAGGTAAATTTTAATCCATACACACAGAAAACGGTTTATTTACGTCAAATAAAATTTATCATTCTCAAAGTTCTTCATCTAATTCGACAACACTATATAAATGCCATTTATATTTACGATTATAATAAAAGAACATTAATTATAATATGACTATATGAATTTATCCACTACTCGAAGCGAGTTCAGGTGTGTAGCATGGTTTTGGTACTTCGAGTACATTTTTTATTCGTGCTCCTGTGCTTTCTACTGTTTACTAATAACTTGAAATAAAGTTTTATGTGATTTAATATTAATATAATATTCTACATTACTTCAGTGCATTTCATTGAAAGTGACAGAGTGTAATTTAGTACTGTAAATGCACTACTATCGCCCTACTGCACGCCCATGTCCGGTACCGACCCTGGTACGGTTTTTGGCAGTTGCACTACCAAAATTTACTATCAAATTTACTTACAAAATCGACTATGTATTTATTACTTTTATTTTATCACACCCTGTACGTATTGTATGTTGTATACTGTATTTATATGTTGTATTTAAACTATTACAAATGTGAGTAATATCACCCCCTGACTTACTTCGTGAAGAAAAACCTTTTGTGCTTCCTTATTTATATTTTCGATTTGCGTTGTTATAATTCATTCTTTTGCCACTGGGGCCTAAATTCATCAGAGTATCCTCCATAAATAATCTCAGTGAAATATTTAGCAGATGTCGACCCGTTTTAACCAGTCCTTCTGCGCCTTTTGGAACTTTTAGATGCAATAAACGGTTGTTATTTCAGCGGAGAAAGTAAAATTTTAGTAGATACGCGAATTCAGTTTTTCCACTGGCGCATTCGCCATTTACTTTAAAAATTAGCCACGGGAGAGTGATTATCAAAATGGAATGATCAGATACCGTTTAAATAACATAAATAATGTATTTACGTTTTATATACCTACAAACGTTACATTTAATGATTAGTAGTACCATTAGAATATAAATGTATACTAGACGTTTATATTGAATTTTACTTCTGGCTAAAAGTTCGTTTATGCCCGTTTGCATCACCTCTCCTTAAGCTTGGCTTAATTTAAGCGTCAGATAGACTGTGAGGTATTAAGTCTTATATCCTAGACATAATCACAGTCTAATCTGTCACTTAAATTAAGCTATACTTAAACTCGCTATGCAGAGGTGGTGCAAATGGGCATTAGTAGGTTGTACTTTGTGTTATATTTTGTACCTACGTTTAAATGTCTACTAAAATAAACGTTAAAAATGTTTTAAGAAGTGGTATTAAATCTTTATAAACCTAAAAAATGTAAAAACAAAAGTTGCTATTGTAAAGCAAATGAAAGAATAGTCATCTTCTAGATTAAACGTGACTGAGCCTAAGTCGGAGTATAAAATATTAACTCGTAGTAGTATTTTACGCCTTTATTTCAGAAACACAACTGATTAAATATTTTCGAAAATATCGAACCAGTCAAGGCTGTTTACATTATTAACACTGTAAATTTACTTTGTAATTTTACATGTGATTATAAAATAACAAAGTAAAAATACAAAATTATTATGTACAAAAACTTCTGATCTGTATAATCACAATGTAATATTACATTAGTCGAATGTATAATTACATTCCAAAATAATGTTACAGTAGGATTTTACACCTTTATTCCAGAAACACAACTGATTAAAAGTTTTCGAAAAGATCGAACCAGTCAAGGATGTTTACATTATTAACAATGTAAATTTACTTTGTAATTTGAATGATGTGATTATAAAATAACAAAGTAAAAATACAAAATTATTATGTACAAAAACTTTTGATCTGTATAGTCACGTTGTTAGTATAGTTAGTATAATTACATTAGTCGAATTTATAATTACATTCCAAAATAATCTTACAGTAGGTTTGTAGTGGCGAGATACAGTGAAATACACTGCAGTGCCCTCTTTGGGTCTTTGCTACTACCTAATTATCCATGGAGATGTTGATGTAATGCAACGCCAGTCGGGGCATATTGCCCGTGGAGTAGTTGTTTTCGGCATCTCCTTCCAATAATCTTACAGTAGGATTTTACAGTTTATTTGTAAAATTACAGTCGATAAGAAAATTACAGTAAAAATGAAGGGTAAATAAATTGCCACCTATTTTTACTGTACTATTTCAGTGTGTATATAATGTCACAGTATTGTGCAGACTTCAGGTTGGTAATAAAGGAACATAATTTCGACTCTCAACTTCAACGAACGATACAGTGTTGTAGTTGGTAGCACTGTTCACAAACAAGCAGAGCTATTCTAAAATCAATTAAATTTTTAATCCTTTCAATTAAAATCACTCTGAGAAAGTTCAATGAGCAATCGAGGTGACAAATTTAAAGCGATTTATATTGAAACACGAACCTGCTACATTTAGAAACTCCTCGCGTGCGCGCGGACGTGAACCAAATTATATTTTTCCGTAAATTGAGAAATGGGAAAGCAATTAGGCTAATACAGATTTATAAACTGAAGAAAAGGGATTATGCTAATGGGCCAGCGGATTCGTTTGGTTAGTGCTGTTCAGGTTAATAGAATGCGGGCTAGAGATAAACAGGCAGTGTTTTTAAGCGTTTTTTAAATACAGATTTGCATAAATTAAATTAGGAGCAGACACGAGCATAGTTGCGCCTCTATTAAGATATTCTAGCTGGGTAGTTTCCATTTTATTCGAATGGAGAGCTTAATTAAGGTTTGGTGGTGCTTATCATAGCGTTATTTTTTAATGGGAGTTCTTGAATCCATGCGTAACAGACAGTGGAGACAAAGAGTAATCAAACGATTTAATGTGTTATAAAAGGTTTAGGTATTTAAAAGAAGTTTTTATAGCATTCTAAATAACATTCATTTTCAGGAGGTATGAACCTAACGCCACATACAGTTTAGCCCATTAAGAACCAGGACACCCTTCTAAAAAATTTTTGTAAGCGCGATTCCAATGAATTTTATTGTATATATTAGCTTCCTAGATGTACTTGTTCCACCTATTACGATAGTCTAGCTGCTATTCTTCAGTCTACTACGATTTCTTTTCAATCAATTTTTTTTTTTTAATTATTTTAATGATTTAGGGATATAGGGGACTACTGTAGACTATTGTTTTAACGTTATTATTAATTTGTGAAGTAAGTAAAGGAACAGTATTCTAGATTAACAATAATTATTAAAGTTTCCAATGCCTGCTACAAATTTTAAGCGAAACACACAAACTTGAAACATTTAAGGCTGTATAAAAAAAATATTCTTCGACACAAATTGATGAAATTTGGCCCACAGGAGTTTTAAGTCATGCTGAAGAACGATCTCAAATTTTTAATGAAGAATCCCTAAAGTAATTTTCGAAAAAATTGTTTGGAAAAAGAATCGTAGTAGGCTGAGGATTAGCAGCTGGACCATCGTAACAGGTTCAACAAGTACAGAAAGGTGCATTTTCGATGGGATTTGGGGGTATCTCGGTTGCTATGAGCGACAGAAAAAAATGGACACCACGAACGTTGGCTAATTTTTTGAGACAAATTCAACTGTCAAAACAGAAATCCGATAAGTCGATTTGTTTTCGAGTTATAAGCCGTTTGTCACTTTTTTGTAACTTTGGGTGGACTCTATATCTCGCTTATTTGAAGAGATACAGAAAAAATGTAAAGGCAACTTTTGTCGACGTTTGGTAGCATAATTCAACAGTGATATTACTTTTTTATATACAGAGTGATTACTGATTTACGAACCAAACTTATGATTTTTTAAATGGAAACCATAGTCGGCTTGGGTCGCGATGGAAAGCTTATTTTGTCAGCTTTTCAAAAATATATAGTTTCATATGGTTATTTTTAAAAATGGCTGAGTTATAACCCAATAATATATATAGGCGAGCCTTATCAACAACTGTTTTTAATCCTAGTAGGCTGTAATAAAACAAAAATTGCAGCTATTCAGTATATATGTCAAATTATTCTAACTAGTCAGTATCAAGACCAAGATTATGGAAAACTATAATAATAGTGAAAAATTTGATATGATTATTGTATTTGGTGAAGCGCATAAAAATTCAAGAATGGCTGCTGAGTTATATTTACAGCGATATCCAGAAAGGAGACAACCAAATGTTAAGATGTTCAGCAGGATCGAATATAATCTGAAACATTACGGTTCCTTTAAAAAACCTAGACCAAAAAGATATCATAAGGCAAACGCTGAAAATGATACAATAAATGTGTTAGGAGTGGTAACAGCGAATCCAGAAATATCTACAAATTCTATTGTAGAATCAATGGGAGTTTCCTAAAAATTTTAAAAGAAAATAATTTTAAATGTTTTAAATTCCGAAAAATTCATCATATCCATCCAGACGACAGTCAGAGACGCCTTAATTTCTGTAGATGGTACCTAGGCAAATGTGAAGAGGATGAGAATTTTCCGCGTAATATTATTTGGACGGATGAGGCCAGAATCACCAGTGACGGTATATTCAATCGACACAATAGCCATATGTGGGCAGAAGAAAATCCCCATGCGATTAGAGGCCGATTAATTGGACCCCATATTTATCAGGAAACATTAAATGCGGAAATCTATGTGCACATTTTACACCAGCAATTAACAGAATTCTTAATCTACCACTTGCAGATTTGAGAAACATATGGTTCCAACAAGACGGTGCGCCCTCACATAATGCTCGAGTTGCTTCTAATTATCTAAACGAAACTTTTCCAAACAAGTGGATAGGAACTCATGGTCCTATATTGTGGCCAGCACGCTCGCCGGATCTGTCTCCTGCCGATTTTTTTCTTTGGGGCTTTATAAAAAATATAATACATCACATGCCGCGTAACTCTGTGGAGGAATTAAGAAACAGTATAGAAGTCGCATTTCAGAGATTAAATCAAAAGCCCCTGTATATTTTAAGAAGTATAGATAGTGTAAAAAAAAGATGTAGACTCTGTGTGAACATCAATGTTCAAACTGTTCTCTTATGTAAATTATATTACAAAAAAATTATACTAAACTTACTAAAATTATATTATTACTGTTATATTATATAAATTTTGTAATATTTGTAAATTTGTTAGTTTCATTGTTGTTACTTATTGTGTAATTTTGTGGGTTGCCTTAATGATAGATGTTATGCTATCGTATATAGATAGATGCTATTATAATTTACTTGCCCCTATTGTAAATAAAATTTTGTTACCATTCTTCTACAAAAAATGCCGTAAATGATTAAATTTTAAAAATAACCATATGAAACTATATATTTTTGAAAAGCTGACAAAATAAGCTTTCCATCGCGACCCAAGCCAACTATGGTTTCCATTTAAAAAAACATAAGTTTGGTTCGTAAATCAGTAATCACTCGGTGTATAAAAAAAGTAATATCACCGTTGAATTATGCTACCAAATGTCGACAAAAGTTGTTTTTACATTTTTTCTGTATCTCTTCAAATAAGCGAGATATAGAGTCCACCCAAAGTTACAAAAAAGTGACAAACGGCCTATAACTCGAAAACAAATCGACTTACCGGATTTCTGTTTTGACAGTTGAATTTGTCTCAAAAAATTAGCCAACGTTCGTGTTGTCCATTTTTTTCTGTCGCTCATAGCAACCGAGATACCCCCAAATCCCATCGAAAATGCACCTCCCTGTACATCTAGGAGGCTAATATATATAAAAAAATCATTTGAATCGCACTTACCAAACATTTTTTAAAAGAGTGTCCTGGTTCTTAATGGGCCAAACTGTATATCTAAGTAATTAGACAAAAACACTATGTATTCATGTGCTAGTTTTAAGCAGAACTGATTTCGCTTTATAAAGAACAAATAATAATTTTATTAATACATCATGAATTGGAAAAGCTCATAGCGAAATAAAATACAAGCAAAATCTTTTTATTACAAGTTTAAAGATCAGTTAAGTTCAAATCAGTAAATCAGTTAAAATTGAAACTGAGCAACCATACATGGCTCTATACCAACAACTCTCTAGAGCTCTGAAATGATTCGATCGTCATGATGTTAGACTTCCAGATTACTGATTCTGGTTCGTTAACAGCTCTTCATCAAACTAAGAGATTTTGCTGCATCTAGTGCTTCGTAAACTGGTTTCATATAAGTAGGGCAGAGTTTGTAATAATAGTGTTAGTGTTTGTTATGATCAAATATAATGTCTATACAAATAATGACTAGCTATTTCTTTTAATCAACATTTCTTAACGTTACCAAGTAAGTATTTGATTTATAATTAGTAAATTACAGTTGAAATAAAAGTATATTGCATACAAAGAAAAGAATACTTTCTAATAAAGTGGATACTCGAAGCGGATGGTTCTTTATGAAACATCGTGAAAATAATTGTTCTGAAAAAAACATTGATCTCATTTAGATGTTCCAAGAAATATATAGAAAGCACACTATATACTAGTATTTCGGCTTATTAGGCCTTTTTCAATAGAGTAAATGTCTATTACTAAATGTTGCCAAGGGCGTTTTCGTTATTTATTTGTTTACAAGTTTACCTACCCCCGATTGATCCTTACCATCTGGTAAGCCCGAGTTTTTATTACCTTTTCTAAGAAGGGCGAAGGTGTAAAATCTATCTGATCATTCGTAGTACACGGATTTATAATTAAAGATTTTTTAATTTCTAATTGTTCTAACAGATCTAAGCGCTTTCCTTTCTTTTCACGATACAGTACCTTTACATTTTTCTGATCTATAAAATGATTGTTTTCTATGCAATGCGTGGAAAATCCTGAATTTTTTGCGTTATTTAATATGGATTTTTTATGTTCTTTTACTCTAGTTTCAATACTTCTACCGGTTTGACCCACATACACGGCATTACAATCCGCGCAGTTAATTTGATATACCCCCGATTGTTTTAATTTATTAACCCTTTCTTTGTTGTTTATCAAAATCCTCCCAATAGTACCCTTGTTGACACTAATCGTTTTACACCCGTTTAGTTCTATTCTGCGAGCTATTTTTTCGCTATAACCTGGGACTTGATTAATATAACTATAGGTGCCTTCTTTTTCCCGAATATTGTAAAACTCCCGACGAATTAATTTCCTCCTTTTGTTTTTTATGTTATGTTATATTTCCGCTGAAGAAGCAGATTTTGAAAAAGAATTAAGTACAATCAAACAAATTGCAAGAAACAACGGATATAAAGAAAAACTAATTTTAATAAACTAATCATTATAATTTTTAGCATGCAGATAGCACGCTAAAAAACAAAAGGAGGAAACTTATTCGTCGGGAGTTTATAATATTTGGGAAAAAGAAGGCACCTATAGTTAAATTAATCACATCCCAGGTTATAGCGAAAAAATAGCTCGCAGAATAGAACGAAACCAGTGTAAAACGATTAGTGTCAACAAGCGTACTATTGGGAGGATTTTGATAAACAACAAAGATAGAGTTAATAAATTAAAACAATCGGGGGTAGGTATACCAAATTAACTGCGCGGGATTGTAATGCCGTGTATGAGGGTCAAACCGGTAGAAGTATTGAAACTAGAGTAAAAGAACATAAAAAATCCATATTAAATAACGCAAAAAATTCAGGATTTTCCACGCATTGCATAGAAAACAATAATTTTATAGATCAGAAAAATGTAAGGGTACTGCATCGTGAAAAGAAACGAAAGCGCTTAGATCTGTTAGAACAATTAGAAATTAAAAAATCTTTAATTATAAATCCGTGTACTACGAATGATAGGATACATTTTACACTCTCGCTCTTCTTAGAAAAGGTAATAAAAACTCGGGCTTAGACATTTACTATATTGAAAAAGGCCTAACAAGCCGAAATACTAGTATATAGAGTGTTTTCTATATATTTCTTGGAAACTCTAAATGAGAATACTTTCTATAATTGAAGGTGTTTTTTCTCAGTATGGGTTAACATAATATAAGGATATATTTGTTAAAATGTGATTCCTATTTTTTAAAATAGTTTAATTTGTTTATTATTCTGTAAACTGCTTGTAGTTTTTTAAATATAGTTTTCTCAATCTGTTCAAAGGAGGTGCTCTTTTATCATTCAATAATAAGAAAAAAAATGACATATATTTAACAGTAGTATTGAGAAAATAATTTGTAATTCTATACTCGACACACCTATCACTAAATATGCCACGTACCGGGAATTAACAGGACAAATTTTAATGAAAAATAAAAATTCTAAGCCTTTCCGCTGTACGTATCGCAAAGAATTATTAATGATGGAACCCTTGACCGGATGTAGTAAGCGAAAAATTGTGTTCCGCCATCAATTATGCAGGCAAAAATTTAATTAACAGGGGCCGTGCATTAGCGGCCATATTTATTAATATAAATCTTTTATAGCAGGGCAAATCACCAGCAGGTGTTGGTAACTAGTTCCGTATTCTCGATGCAGGATTTTAGTCGGGCAAGGATAGCAGGAACAGGCGCATGCATAACTAATGGCGCGCGAAACTACTGGGCGTTCCCAATTATTGGCACTTACCGGGTTTTATTGAGGCGACAAAAAGGTTTCTGCAAAAGCCGCCGCTTGAGACGGTACCGAATTTTTAATGGGGTGTGACAGTTTCGCGCAATAAACCGAAAACCCTTTCCTGCATTACAAGCAACTTTCCGAATAATTTACTGCAGATGTGACTATCTGCGAATTCAGGAATTCCGGATAGAGGCGTAACATTCATTGAGAAGAACTCTCAGATAATAACAATATAGAATTTCAAAAAGCGTTTCAGTCAGGGCTGAAAAAATGACACTGTGGGTAATCTGTACCGTGTGTTTCCTTTAAGACTGAACCCTCCTTATTTCGGTTAATATTTACTTATTTTACATTTTCAAAAAACGAATCTATGTAGAATTTTCTTAAATTTTCAAATATGCCATTAGATCTTTTCTATCTCTAAAAATATACAGGATTCACTATAAAGTTGTATTTCATTAAACATTTGTAGCTGGAGGATAGCTGGAAAAATGTTCCTCTTTTTAGTAATTTAGTTTTTTACAGTATACAGGGTGTTAGTTAAACATGCGGTAAAAAGATTATTCCTTGGACTAGTCTAAGGATATTTTATCCTTTGATGATTTTTGAAAAAGCGCTTCGTTGCGAAGATATAGGGCGAAAACAATTTTCAACAAATCCAATTTTGGTATTTTTCACATTATTAATGTAGGTGAAATAAAAGTATGGCGTACTACACTGGACGTATCAAGTAAAAGACATGTAAGAAAAAGGAGTTGTTTTTCTTACCAACATCCCGTGATACTTCGGAGTGATTATTTTGTATGTTTTTGTATGTTGTGTTTTTGTAGTTTGTATGTGTCGCATTTGTTAAGATTGATTGACGTTTGGCTAGTTGACGTGTAAACGGCTGTTAGTGAAGTCCTCTATCATGGCTCGCTATACGAATGCCGAGATGGCTGACATGCATTTTATTTATGGACTTGCTGATGGCAATGCATTAGAAGCTACGCGACTGGACATTGAACGATTTCCTAACCACATATTGCTCCCGATAGAAAAATCTTTCAAAGTATTCATCAACGTCTTCAAGAAACGGGAACATTGAAGCGAAGTGGAGGACCAGGAAGGCCAAGGACTGTAAGAACGGTAGACGTAGAAGAGAATGTGCTGTACATGAAGAAGATCCATGTACTTCCACGCGAAGAATTGCAAATACTTTGAATGTAAGTAATTGGACTGTTTGGAAAATTCTGAGAGATAATTTGTTGTACCCATACCACATTCAACGCGTTCAGGCACTTCTTCCTGCGGATTTTAGTCCGCGTATTGCATTTTGTCAATGGCTTTTGCACACATTGGTTGAAATCCCTCAACTACTTACACTGATTCTTTTTACCGATGAAACCAGTTTCTCGCGAAATGCAATAAGAAATTTCCAAAATAACCATGTGTGGGCTGACGAAAATCCGCATGAGATTTGTGAAGATCGGTTTCAACATCAGTTCTCGTTGAACGTTTGGGTTGGAATTGTGGGTGACTAGCTAATTGGACCGGTATTTCTACCAGAGAGACTTACCGGCGAAGTATACCGCAACTTTTTGGAACAAACGCTACCTCAGTTTTTAGAGGATGTACCATTAGCTACAAGACAGGCAATGTGGTTTATGCATGATGGTGCATCACCTTATTTTAGTATAGTTGCTCGAGAATTTTTAACAACAACATACGGAGATCACTGGATTGGTCGAGGTGGATCTCACGTATGGCCTGCTCGATCCCCGGACTTAAATCCCCTGGATTATTTCCTATGGGGTCATCTAAAGTCATTAGTTTATACTAGCCAGTGGAAGATGTGGACGATTTAAGAGATCGGATAATTGCTGGGTGTAACTCAATAAGAAACGACCCTGGTGTTTTTGAAAGAGTTCGGGAGTCTATGAGGAGAAGATTGGATGGTTGCATCCGAGCTAGAGGTAGCCATTTTAAAAATTCTTGTAGGTTCAGAAATGTTACATGTAATTTTTAGTAATAAATTGTTATTTGTTGAAAATTTTTTTCGCCCTATATCTTCGCAACAAAGCGCTTTTTCAAAAATCATCAAGGGATAAAATATCCTTAGAATAGTCCAAGGAATAACCTCTTGAATTTTTGCCGCATGTTTAACTAACACCCTGTATAACCAGAAACGATGCAGTTGACTGAATTGTGATTCTCACAAATATTTCACTATTTCCGCTGATTAGCCTGAAACATCTGTTTCACTTCACAGTTATTGATCCATTAAAGACAATATAACGGCTAATTCAACAAACACGGGGAGGCTCAGGTGTTCCTTATGAGATCCGTCAGTGCTCTGACTACCAATCTATCAAAATTTGAAGCTCCTAGTTGATAGATGCTTATAACAAATAGATTACGGTATATAACCCAAGTTGCAGTAGATTTACTACTGCTTGAAGGACATTTTTAATATAACGATATATGTACGGGTTGGTTCAAATTGGTATGTTTTCGAGGGTTAACAAATTTGATGGATGTGACTTTTAAAAAGTTTTTAATATTGCTATGATATTTGTGGCTAGCTGACTAGCAGCTTATGGAGGTAGTTGGCTAGCTTAGAAGGCAGGAAAAACAAAAAAAAATCATGTTTTACATTGTTGGAGGTCCCTTTATAAAAGTAAAAAATGGTTCACTATTCAAATGAAGATAAATACAATTTAATAAAATGTTTTAATCGAAGCAATAAAAATGCAAATTTAGCAAAGGATTTCTGTTTCCAATTGTATTTGAGTATTTACAATTATTTGAATGAAGTAAAATTAACATAATAATATTTTACACAAACTTATTGGGTTTTAAGGTCCAGAGAAGACACAATCGTATTTTCAGTCCTCTTTGCATCTAAAAAAATATATAAAATTAATATCTCAAAAAATATAAATTGGGCCATAGGATATTATTATTAATTGACATCAATTGAGCCACCTTTAATAAATGTAACTTAAAATTAAGTACAAATTCCAAGATTCCATTGGACATTCCGTTAAGAATAATCATAATCTATTTGTTAGTTTTGTTTTATTATTTGTTAGTTGTGTCAATTTCGGAAGTACTAAAATATTTTCCGTGGAGAGATTGCATCACTGAATATCCATAACTTTTTGATCGTTTAGACCACAAAATATTAGTAGCTAAATTAGAAAGTGTTGGACTATCAGATTCGTTGATTAAATTATTCAGCTCATATTTAGAGAACAGAATCCAGTTTGTTCAGCATAAAGGGTACATATCTAAACATTTAAGTGCTTCATCTTGTGTTCCTCAGGGATCTATTCTAGGACCTTTGTTGTTTAATATTTACATAAACGATATCGCAACTAATCTCAATATAAGATACTTATTATACGCAGACGACATGAAAATATTTTACCAGATTTCCTGCATTGAGGACTGCATAAAGTTACAATACAATTTGGAACAAATAAACAATTGGTGCGGTCGAAACAACTTACCTCTGAACACCGACAAATGCAATGTTCTTTCATTTTATCGAACGCATAACCCAGTAATTTTTCCCTATAGCTTGGACAAGGTCTGTTTAAAGCGTCCCAATTCTTTTAAAGATCTTGGGGTAATTTTTGATCCCCAGTTGAGTTTTAATGAACACATTTCTTCAATTGCTGCTAAAGCTAGCAAAAATATGGGATTTATTATTCGCCACTCTAGAGAGTTCCATTCTAAGGATGTTCTACTTTCTCTTTTTTATTCATTTGTTCGTTCCCATTTAGAATATGCTTCTATTGTTTGGTACCCCAAATATGGGGCTCAAGAACAATTATTAGAAAGTTTGCAGCGTAAATTTCTGAAATATGTTTCTTTTAAGATTAGTGGAGCCTATCCGCCTATTGGTTATCCTCACAACATATTATTATCTGAATGTAATGTCACAGCCTTAGATATACGCAGGCAAGCACAATCGGTTATTCTGCTGCACAAAATCATTAACTCTACTGTAGATTGTACCGAATTATTGCATAGGTTAAACATAAATGTACCTCGTATGAATGCAAGATACTCGTTGCCCTTTAACTTAGCAGTGCCTCGTACACGAGTCTTACAATCATCGCCAATTTACACCATGTGTCAAAATTATATGACAGTGCAAGGTAACATAGACTTGTTCAACACAACCGATTCCAAAATAAAATCTGTAATACTTCATTAGTCTTATTCTGTTTATAAGGTAGATGTACATACTGTACATAGATATTTATTGCCCTATACGTACTTGTCATATACTTTATATTTAATTTGTTTGTATCTTACTGTATTTGCTGGCTGTTATTTTACTTAGTTTAGTTTGCTGATATTGGTTAGTGTTCAATATTATTGTACTTGTTTATTTGCCCAAATGCATTTAGTTCATGTTTGTAAATCGTTTTTTAAGTAATTATTGTTCTCTTAACTGTGTTATATTACAATACTTTTTGTCAACTCCTATCCTGTAAATGGTTTTTTACTGTTGGATACCCGTAACCTAAATAAATAAATAAATAAATAAATAACCAAATTTTCAGATCTGAAATCAGAAGTGGTTCTCGGTTCTCTTTCAAGAACGGAGAACCACTTCCGATTTCAAATCTACTTCTAATGGACACTCAGAAAAAATCATCCTGCAATTATATATTATAATATGAAAGTCGTGTTATGATTATTATGTTCCTTTGTATGTAGTAAGGTAGGTGTGTAACTATGTAAAATAACGTGTGGCATTGTATAATATTGGGTCAGGATGTTTATATTCTATATCTCTATCGTAAATCTCACCTGTCTATACCCATAAATCGTGATACAGGCAATATGCGGGTTTTTGTGTATTTTTTCTCCGGATGGAGAATAGCATGAGAGAATGGATAAGAAGGGATTCGATAGAACCGGATTATTTAGGAAAAAACATGCGAGGTTGATTTACGGGTACGTCAAGAGGTACTTTGGCATCCTGTTTTCAATTTTATAGGGAAGCCAATACAAAGCACCTTTTTTATTTCCCATGTCTTCAAAGTACGATGCAAAAGAATTATAGGTAAATAATGGAAAACACAAAATATTTTATCTTGAGTTTAACACAATTATACTATCATAAAATATTTAACTGCCAGCTAATTATATAATAAATTACAATATATTTGATGACAGACAGTAGAGACAAATCATTTAATAGAAATACTAAATAATGTAGTAGAATGAAAACCTATTGGATCAACGACTACAACTTTACTAAATTTTATTTTTACACCGTCGTCTACAACGACTAAATTTAATTATTTTATGATTATTCTTCATTGAAATATATTTAGGAAAAGTATAACGAACAGTGTAGACTCCTTTGATAAACTGAATAATAAAACTACTGTAGTTTTCAAGAAATTTTCACTTTAATTTGTTAAAATAGCAATTGTTTCGCCACACAGTGGCTTCTTCAGATAGGTGTATTACAACTAAAACTTACAAATAATAGAACAGTATTTATATTGGTACTGGTACCTGAAATTATTAGTTTACTTGTGGGATATTGAGATTTCAAGGAAGTAGGCTTCTGGGCTAAAAGGTTTATGATACAATCTTAATCAAGAGTGGTATTGAAATAGATTAGCAATGGAGATGAATTCATTTCAATTTGGTCGTTAAGTAATATACCGGATGATTTTAATTTGTTGATTTCTAGTGACTCTAGTAAGTTTAGTTTGTTCCCTTTCTTCTCTGTATGTAAAAGTCTGTAATCATCGTTGAAAGAATGGTTTTCTTCTATTAAGTGTGCTGCCTATATTGAATCCTGTTTTTTATTATTGAAGCTACTTTTGTGTTCCTTTATTCTCTTCTTAAAATTTCTTCCCGTTTGACCTATATATACCTTCGGGCATGTACCACAGTTCAGCTTATATACCCCTGATTCATTATTTGAAAGATTTGCATCTTTAGCGTTTTTTATAAATTTACCTATTGAACTATTCGTTTTAAATCCTTTGACAAAATTAGACACTTCAGCTATGACCAGGTGCTGCTTTAACTCGTTTAGCTGTTAATTTCTCCACGTGAGATTCAACCATTAATACGAGTATTACGATTCTGGTTCTGACAGTGTTAATTTGAAGCCATCACCGTGGTTCTAATTAATTTTTTAACACTGCCAACGTGGCGCAGCGATCTGGATTGATTAAGTGCAGCGATTTGTATTTCCAAATAAAGAACTAGACGGGTTTTCATCGGGTCAAGTCACAATATATGCGTCCTAACAGATTTGCATCTGTCGCTCGGGCCCCAGTGCATTGAAGAGGATGCAATCGAATTTATTGGAAAGAAGAAACACAAGAAAACTTGTCCCTCCGCACAAGAAAACTTGTGCGGAGGGACAATTAAAAATTAACGATTCTACTGAGACAAAGGTTTGATATACTCTGCATGTAGTTGAGCAGCTGAATCACACATGTGACTAATATGTCACATTATCAACAACAAAAAAGTTGCTCTTATTTATTTGGGTATTATGCCACCACTGAAAAATACAAAAAATTAATAATCAACCTCCACGTGGACTGATCAGTCACAGGTTGGCTTTTTTGAAAAATATTTTTGCCTAATCAAGTAATGTCACACTAAAAAGCAGATTAAGGATATACAGGGTGTTACTTAAACATGCGGCAAAAATTCAAGAGGTTATTCCTTGCACTATTCTAAGGATATTTTATCCTTTGATGATTTTTGAAAACGCGCTTTGTTGCGAAGGTATAGGGCGAAAAAAATTTTCAACAAATCCAATTTTGGTATTTTCCACATTATTAATGTAAGTGAAATAAAAGTATGGCGTACTACACTGGGCGCATCAAGTAAAAGACATGTAAGAAAAAGGAGTTGTTTTTTCTTACCAACATCCCGTGATACTTCGGAGTGATTATTTTGTATGATTTTGTATGTTGTGTTTTTGTAGTTTGCATTTCGCGAGAAACCAGCTTCATCGGTAAAAAGAATCAGCGTAAGTAGTCGAGGGATTTCAACCAATGTGTGCAAAAGCCATTGACAAAATGCAATACGTGGACCAAAATCTGTAGGATGAAGTGCCTGAACGCGTTGAATGTGGTATGGGTACAACAAATTATCTCTCAGAATTTTCCGAAGAGTCCAATTACTTACATTCAAAGTATTTGCAATTCTTCGCGTTGAAGTACCTGGATCTTCTTCTATCATGTCCAGCACATTCTCTTCTACGTCTACCGTTCTTACAGTCCTTGGCCTTCCTGGTCCTCCACTTCGCTTCAATGTTTCCGTTTCTCGAAGACGTTGATGAATACTTTGAAAGATTTTTCTATCGGCAGCAATGTGGTTAGGAAATCGTTCAATGTACAGTCACCTAGCTTCTAATGCATTGCAATCAGCAAGTCCATAAATAAAATGCATGTCAGCCATCTCGGCATTCGTATAGCGAGCCATGATAGAGGACTTCACTAACAACCGTTTACACGTCAACTAGCCAAACGTCAATCAATCTTAAGAAATGTGACACATACAAACTACAAAAACACAACATAGAAAAACATACAAAATAATCACTCCGCTTTTACTTTGCCGTGATACTTTTTTAAAGTATCACGGGATGTTGGTAAGAAAAAACAACTCCTTTTTCTTACATGTCTTTTACTTGATACGTCCAGTGTAGTACGCCATACTTTTTTTTCACCTAGATTAATAATGTGAAAAATACCAAAATTGGATTTGTTGAAAATTTTTTTCGCCCTATATCTTCGCAACAAAGTGCTTTTTCAAAAATCATCAAAGGATAAAATATCCTCAGAATAGTCCAAGGAATAACCTCTTGAATTTTTGCCGCATGTTTAATTAATACCCTGTATATAGCATTAAACATATCACTTAAAAACTTTTACGTTTCGAAAACTTATCCGTTTTCGTTATGAAAACTCTAAGTATGACTGACGTACAGAATAGCATGACAGTTTGTAATTTATTTTGCTTATTTTCTTCCTTGGGTATGTTAGATATTAGTCGATTTTCATTCTAGTTTTTCTTACCTCGTCTTTCAGAGTTGGTAACCAACAGTTATCAATATTATCAGTATTATCAGTATATCAATACAGAAATATTGGATACACATTTGTCTCCATTTAATAAAATTGTCGCGGATTCTTTAAGTTTTCTTTTTATATTGTCTTGTTTTTATCTGAAATTTTACTGACTGCCACTGCGCCCTATGGCCATTTTCCTAAGCGTGTTCACAAATTTTTGACTTTTCATAAAAGCATAATGTGAATTACTTCACTAAATCTTTAATTTTATAAGATATTCAATACTGTTGATTATCTACTTACCTGAAAACTCATACCATTATTTACTTTTTTATATTAACAAGCTACCTACAAGTTTTTGTTCGATTTAATTTGCTACAAAAATATAAACCATATTTCAATCTGGCGTAGGCAGACGCCTATGACGTTACCAGAATTGTAATGAATCGTACGTCAACCGATTCAAGATGGTGCATTTGAACAAATAAATAAAAACCAGTTTTATTTATTTGTTAAATAATGAGCGCGTGCTCGGATGACTTTTGCAATTAGATTTTAAATTAAATCCAGCAGGAATCAATTATTAAGACTCCTATGTGTGAACGTGAGCACCGTTGACTTTTCCATTTTACATACAATAGAAACCGCGTAGACTAACGATATCGATTATAAAATATTGTGTTTATAATTCGCCAGAATCTGTTTTGGGAATATTCCACCTGGAGTACAAAGGAAGGTAACCCAAAGAATAAAGGCAAAAGTTTACAGCATAAACACTAATTTTTCATCATTTTAGACATCAAGGCCTCCTGCCGCACCAGTGCCAAAAGAGGCAAATTACTCAGTGATAGAATAGAAGTTTCATAAACTGATTCTATATTAAAAAATTCGATACATACTTACAGCCAACCGATTGAGTAAGTAATTTAGAACTCATAAATTTCTCCAACTACTGAGAAAGATAAATGCCATAGCTTTATTCACAGCAAATTGCGTCCCGAGGAGCAACAAGTATTACAAATATTGTTTCCAAGTTGAGCTCGTAAAATTTGTTATTCAAATATTACATTCAGCTTGTGTCGGACCCTGGAAACACTTCCGAGCAGAGGTTATTTTGTGAAACATATTTCTCTGTCTGAGGCAAAGGCCAAATAAATTTTGACTCGCTCCTCTTCATGAACGCAATAAAATATTATCTTCTGAACGAGAGACGGTTGCATACGAAATGCTACATTTACCTCAACTGCCCAGAAGTTCGTGAAGGCGCTTTATTGTTATGAAAAAATCTTCTAGACTATAATTTTGGGTATATTAGCACTGCCTGCTCTAATTGCACTCCTTTGTATAGCGTTTTAGTAGAATAACCCAAGAGAAAACTCATTCATGCATAAATCCTTACTTTTACAAGACTGATGAGACCTAAAAGATGAAAGAGCTATACGTCATTTGACTTTCGAATGCATAATATTTAAAAACTTTAGTCTGTAAGTGTCATATGTATTGGTATTTTTCATTTGTGAACCTATTTGTATAGATATAAATCAACATTCCCTATCTGCTGTCTTGACTACACCCATTTAAAGCGTGCAATACCGTACGTTTAAATTAATAGTGTAAATTCTGGAGACTGAAATATGTCCGTAGGGATTTGCTCCCAATGAAGGATAATTTGTATTTATCGTAGCACGAAGATTTCGTTCTTGTATTTCGAGCAGTAAATTTGTTTGACGATTTAGTATAATTCCTCACGCAAAGCCAATATACCTTACCCTAGGGACTGGATCCGCTACCGAATGGAAAATCGAGAGCTCTTCGAAGGGTGGAATCAGTTGGCGGAGTCGTAAATACTTGCATTTTATGGATGGGCCTGTCGTCATTATCTGCCTATTTAGAGACAACAGTGTTTGCCTAAAATCCATTGTCCGAATTTATTCAAGAAATCAACGAATCCGGTTCTATTCTTCTTTATATCGAGAAAATAATTTCTTTTTTAAAGTATACCTGCTTCAAAATGGTAATATTATTAAATATTTTTATGTATTTTATTTACTCAAATCAAGGATAAATACAGTATTCTGTTACTTACTTATCTAACAGAAGTACCATGTTTCAGGTCTGATAAATGCCTTGTCATATCCGGTGTACCCCAAGAATCGATATTGGGGCTATTATTATTTATTATTTTCATAAATGATATAACTAACGATGTAATCGTTAACTGTTTACTTTATGCCGTTCATATGAAATGTGCTTCATCATTAATGATGACTATGATTGTGAATTGGCAATCTGAATACCGTTAATGATTGGTGTTGTATAAATAACATCCTTTAAATGTCTCAAAGAGCAATGTCTTATCTTTCAGCAGGAAAAACGTTTCCTTGGTCCTTGACTATAAACTAAATGGAATTGCTTTAAATAGAACAGATCAGATGAAAGATTTATGGGTTCTATTTGATTCTAAATTCACCTTCAGTAAACATGTTATTTTTAATGCTGTTTTGTCTGCATTTAGAAATTTAGGTTTTGTTACTAGAAGTTCTGGCGGTTTTGGTGACATTCAGCTATTGATTTTACTGTATAATTCTTTGGTTAAACCCAAGCTTGAGCTTGGCTCATTTGGAGTCCCAGATATATAAAATATTCTAAAGCTATTGAAAATGTTCAACGTTGAAGTTTCTGTCATTTAAATTAGATGGACTATATCCGACTATTGCAAAAATGCAAAAAAATATTTCTGTCCCGCCACTGGCCGACGGCGTCGCCATTATCCGCGCTTCCACCGCCGTCTACTGCCTATTCAGCCGATCGGGAATTCGCACGAGTGCTGGAATCACAAAGAAACGGACGACACGCGCTGGGATTATGACACGGTTTGTTTAAGCACGTCCAAAGAGCCGCATCGTGAAAGGCTCATTCTAACGCAATTGGATTCGGCATACGCTAATTGGGTTAACCCTAAAAGCGGGGCACCTTTTCTCAAAAAAAAAAAACAAGCAATGAATTGGACTCATTTAACCGTAATGGTTGAGTTATCTCCAATGAATAGTGGTTAAGTTCAAAGAAATACAAAGGAGGTATTTCCAAGACAACAATCAAAGTAAATAAGCCAGTTAGTGTGTAAAATGATTCACTAGTGCGTAATAATCTATCCACAGAATGAAAAATGTATAAAACACGTTTAGGAAATTGAAAGGTTCGTGTTTATCACTTTTTATCTTAGATACGTATATTATTAACTTTCGCACTAGTGCGTAAATACAATATTATTTTCCTATTAGTGTGAAAAATTTACATTTCCAGATTAAATTAAGGCAACAAAGCTATTGAGGTTTACTATACTTTTATGAGAAAAATGTTCTCACTGGTGTTTAAATGTGACATTATTTTTTCGCACTAATACAAGCTACTCATTATGAAGTGGACTTGACAACACTGAAATTTATCACGTTTTATGTGCTGAATTTTGGCACTAGTGCATAAAAATGACTTTTCCTCACTAGCGATAAAAGCACTTCCAAGTCAAGTTGACATCATATTATCACCATATCATATATTCCCGGAAAGCACTAGAGGATAATTTACTAATTTTCGCAATAGTGCTTAAATATGATATTATTCTTTCACACTAGCGAGAAACTTCTTATCTTTCGAAATTTTAAACTAAAGAGGGTAACAATACCATTAAGATTTATGAAATTTCGCCTTCCTTGACTATCTTTAGTGCGTGAATATGATTGATTATTTGAATATCTGATATTATTTTCGCACTAGTGATAAAATTGGGAAGAAATTATTACCTTAGATTATATCGTCAAACGAGTCAAAATCTGAGCCGATATAGGTGCTCCTATAGTATGGGGGGCAAGAAGAGCGGGAGCGGAAGTCATTCGTATTGGGCTCGCGGCATAAATCAATAACCCTTGCTCCGATAACCCAAACTAAATGGTGCGCGGTCTGTCTAACAGAATAATTATCGCACCCTCCGGTTTGTGTAACTGAGAGTACGGGCCATTTTTGATAATTGATGGGGGCCACCGAATCTGAGGTGAATACCCAATAAATTGAGAAATCAGGGACCGTTTGCGGCATGGTTTTCTGTGCATGGTTTACAGTCATGCCAGAATATGTGAGGTGTATACATTTAAACACCAGTGTGAAAACTTTTCTCATAAAAGTATAGTAAAACCTCTATGGCTTCGCTAATAGGACATCGGATATCGACGAATAACTATTGACATCCATATACCGCTTTAACAAAGTCTGGAAATACTGAAAAAAATATGTGAATGATAATATCTCTTTAACACCTTATATATACGGCATATATTTTTTAAATGTACGAAAGATGCCTAATAAATAACATATATACTACCACTTTAACCTATCGAACTTGTAAAACTACCTTGGACTCTAGAAGTACCACAAGGATCAAGTTTGGGTCCACTTTTGTTTTAGGATGTTCATAAACTATTTATGTAAAGTGATATGAGGGTTATTTAAGAAAATGCTAATAGATTTTCATGCGATGTTCAATCCAATTCATACTGAAAGGCAAAATAAAACAACAGAAGTTTAAATTCTTCTACGCTTCAGCAATGTAATTCCCAATTTGTATTTATTATTTTACAGTATTATATTCTAGAATGACTTCATATTAAGAGCACTACGAGATCTAAAATATTGAGTAATAATAATCTCTTGATGAATTTATTGTAACGATAATTAGATAAAGTAAATATACCTATTCTTTCATAATCCATATCTATATTTATGTATATCCATTTCTATTTTATCTTAAAAATATACCATGGTAACGTGCACTCAAAATATGATTCATCCTGTAAATTTAAAGTACCTACTGGGATGCAAAATTTCATCAAATATTTTATGGTTGTTAAAAAAACATTCACGTTTTAGGTCTACTATTTGTAAGGTCTACACCTTACAAATGGAATTGAGGCCGATGCTGTGGAAACGTTGTCTTTGTAAAAAAACCGTCAATAATTGTTATTTCTAGGGAGTATCGCGGAAACGGGAGATTTATAATTACCACCGTTGACAGATACATCCCAAAGTAAGTGTTAGGGTGTAGAGTGGGCATATTCTCCAGATGTTTACATGGCTGGAAGTGGGCGAATCATTTATTGAAATTCTGATTGAAAATTACATCGTGCTTGGAGTTGTTAAATTGTTTGGTGCCTACAGAATGTGGGACGTTATGAACTTATTACATGTCGTCAATTTGTGAAAGGATTTTGGAAACTTGATCAATTATTAAAAAACTCTTCTCTAAGTGTATTCACTAGGTACGTCTAATGTCTTCGAGTAAAAACAATCCAAGGTCTTTTGATTCAATACAGCGTCTAAAACTTGTTGCCTATTTGTCCGGCACGGCACGTTAAAATACGGATAGAATGCAAAGAACAACTACAGCTCAGTTCAATTTGTGTTGTTTGCATTCTATCTATCCTATACATTTCAGATACGTTAACCCTCCTGGACGCCACTGGAGCCAACAATTTTAATCTTTTCACGTTAAAATAAGCTCCTTACTACTTTAAACCAACGTAGCAAGTTTCATCCAAATCGGCGAAAGAGTTTCCAAGATATTAATAAAAAAAACCTTGATGTTTAGTATTGAAAATACATCTGGGCGCATATTATATGGGAGCTGTCCTTAAAATATTAACGCTTAGCGACATGCAAATGCAAGCGACCTCGACATGGTCACGTCGTGCTCATGGAGACGATCTAGCTGTGTTGTTATAATAAGCAGTCTCATTGAGACTGCTTATTATTTTTTAAATTATTACAAAAATACTCATTATTTTATCTCATTTTTCTCAAAAATACATTATTTTCTCAAAAATACATGTATTAAACAAAAATTTGCTACTATAGGGATCTAGTTTATCTTTTGATCTTTCCGGTAATATATAATTTATAACATTAAAAAGAAATTTTGTCGCAATTATAAGACAAATCCGGTACCCTTGCAATGAGGGCTAACTTTATTTCCATGTGTCTTTCTACTTCGGCTTTACGTGCACCTTCGAAATCTTAATAATTCGATTGTTGTAATATATAAGTCTCCACCCATCGGCCACCCATCCTCTCAATCCGACCCAACATTCATGCCTGTCAATTCTACAGCGAATGGACCCTTAATCATAAAATTGGGCAAGAAATTAGCTCCTACAGTATAGAAATGACGTTACGGAACACCTGTATAGTGATAGATAAACGTAATTAGAGAAAAGAGTTTAGATATATTGAACACTTTGAGAAAGCAAGAAGTTTTATTCTTAAGAACCTTCAACAAAGCATTATATGCTTAATATATTTATAAAATTTTAATGAATATGCTGTACTAAATAATTTACAGAAAATGTCTCAATAATGCCTATTTTCCTAATAGACAATATTAGAATCTCAAAAACATTGCAAATTATTGATCTCTCTTGCAACCTCCGCCTTTATCTTATGTAAAGGTACTTGATCCATGAAAATTGATATTATTGATTGGAACAGAGACTTGGGAAACAAAAAGCTCTCGTATTGAGAAGCAATACTTAATTGCTACAACTTATTAATATAATACTGAACGCTTTTTCAATTTCTATGGTGTGTAATTATAAATAAATCTTCCCTAATACTATTAAAATGATTTATCTGACGATGTCTAAGATAGTAAATGTTTCCTGAAAGTTATCGGTTAAGGAATAACGAAATTAGTTGCTCTCTGTTCGATATGCCTCATCGTCGGTGTCATTCCCCATTTGCATGCATGGAACGCAGTCCGCAGCTGTTCCACTTAAACGCCTCTTTGCATTTAAAATGCATTAGTTTCAGAGCTATAGAGAATAGCAACTTACGAATTGCCAATAACTGAAATACCGAAAGAAGAGATTTGGTCGTCCAACATTTACAAGCCAGAGATAGCATTTTTTATTTCATGCTAGTTGGTTTATAATAATCATGACTATACAATAGATATAACTGAAGGTACGAGTGTTAAACAATGTGTTTAGTACCGGGATATCAAAAATTATCTTTGTCAAGGGTGGTTGTGGAATGTAAAACGTGTGTCTTACTTTAAATTTGAAATAATTATGTCCCTGTCACACTGACATCATCAATAACCTACAAATTTCATACCTATTTATTTCAGTTGTAAAACAATAATGAACTACAAATTATGAAATAACGGTTTTAGTAACAAGAAAAACTAAATTACAGTAATTGTTGGAAATGTCCCCCGTTTTGTTCGATGCACAAGTTGACGCGCCTCCTCATGCTGTGAAAAGCGTTTTGCAGCATTTCTGGCGTTATGGTTGCACATTGCTGAACAATTCTTTGTTGCAGTTCTTGCAAATTATTTACCGGAGTTGCGAAAATCTTGTTTTTTAAGTAAGGAAATATAAAATAGTCCATAATTGTCAAACAATGTGATCTCGGAGGAAACTCAACTTCTGTATGCAAACTTATCAGCCGGTCATAAAAAAACTCGCGGAGGAAAGCAATATTTTCTCGTGTAGTATGTACTGTTGCACCGTCATGCTGGAAATAACCGTACCGAAGTTCAACATCGTTTAACTGTTGCACAAATTCAGCCAAAAAGTTGTGTCTGTACCTTTCTGCGTTGACGGTGAAATCGAAAAAAATTGGCCCAATTATTCTTCTGCGAGAAACTGCCATCCAAACACCAATTTTTTGAGCATGTAGTGGCGATTCAGTAAAAACATGAGGGTTATCATTGCTCCACATTCGCATATTTTGAGAATTGATGTATCCCGAAAGGTGGAACCACGCTTCGTCAGAAAAAAAAGTTAAGTCCAGAAGATCGTCATTCATTAAATTATTGACAAACCAATGGTAGTAAGCAAGGCGTCTGGGGTGGTCTGCGGACAGAAGAGCTTGATGTGCTTGCATCTTATATGGATGCATGTTCAAGTCTTTCTTTAAAATCTTATGACATGTTCCATAAGAAAGTCCAATTTCTTGAGAGAGACGTTTCAAAGATTTTGCAGGCTCCTCTTCCATACGTTGACGAACGTCATTGACAACTTCTTCTGTACGAACTCTTGGTCTACCAGCACCTTTTTTATGAGTCACACAACTAGTTTGGCGAAACACTTCAACACAATTTGTAAGGCACGCATAAAAATTGTCCGGTAATATTGCCACGCTTGGGAAGTGCTCTCGAAAATTGTCCAAACACAAACGTTGACTGTATTGCCAATTTCCATTAACTAGCGCACCCGTTCGAAAATAGGCTTCAATCATAAAAATTTAGTGCTGTGTGGTAAGAGGCATGATTCAAAAACTGGATTAGAAAGTTTCAGCACAATGACTTGACAGATTCTGACACAACAAAACATATTCAAAAATTTAAAGTAAGACACACGTTTTACATTCCACAACCATCCTTGACCAAGATAATTTTTGATATCCCGGTAGTTGCTGAAGGAAAAATTATAGACCCTATACCCATAACTATACCAACATGGTGTACCACGTAGAACTTCAATTAGCCGTATCCCTTAGTTTGTCTTTTGGCTGAATATTTATAAATATCTAAATATGGAAAGAGAAAATGAGTAATATAATAACATAGGCTAATACTGAGGCTATAAATTAGAAATTTCGCCTGCTTTTTACTGGCAACTAAAAAAACTCCGCCTCGCAGCTTCTCCCTTCAAAGAAATAATTATCGAACGTTTCTTCCGATATTACAGAGACGTCCCGCCGCAGCGCTCCCATTTGTAAGGCGCAGACGGCCCAGGAAATGACAGATCCTTATCAGTCACAGTTTCCCCCGGCTTTTCAATTTTCCCAGCTCCGCTCCTCGAAATATTGTCTGAATCCGACTTTATCGCATTTCGCTACAATCAAACGTTCGTGAAAATCCAATAAACATGATATTTAATAATGCGTTACAGTATTTCCCTGCGCGAAATCGAAGGCTAGGGCTGACTCAATAATATACAGCCTTTTCCATTTCTTACCGTCTCCTGCTGTCACCCGCCGAGGGTACACTCACCTGAAAAGGAAGAGGAACAGTTAGTTTTGCTTCATTTTGCTTTTTACGAATATTGCCAGCATTGCGGTTGTGGATTCCGGAGAATCTGTTGAGAATGCAGATTGGAAATACGATAATGAGATCCGCCACAACCGCAATGTTGGGAAAACACACCCAATAATAAAAATAATAATAATAATTTTATTTATCTATATAGATTACAGTAACATTTATATAATACAAAAGAAAAAAAAAATATTGCTTATAGACAAAAGGGAATAACGCTCAGTTCACTGCGTCAGCAGAGTACTGTTCTTCCACGCATCCTAAAGTAAATCGACCACTCAAAATGATAGTAAAAATTTGAAAGTAGGTGTTGGAACTTGAACAAGAATATACAGCAGACAAATTTAATTACATAAGAGAAATATATTTTAAAATTGATTATTTAATAAGTAAGATTTGAGAGATATCCTAAATCTGTAAAGCGACATTGACATTGGCATTGCTAGTGAGGGCGCTGAGGTAACACTTAGTTCATTAAACAATTTCATTATATTATGGGAGAAGGATCGTTTAAAAAAGTGGCTCTATGTCTAGGCATGGATAATAAACCTTTATTTCTTATATTAATGTTGTGCACGTCCGTTCTGAATTTTATTTTATTATAAAGATATGGAGGAGTTTAGTCTTCATTGATAACCATTTCAGACTTTTTTAAGCGTTAGATATATGATCATATTCCCTAATGCCACATATAAATCGGACACAAGCATTTTGCATTCTCTGAATCCTGGATGTATCCCTACTGTCTATACAAGGATTATAAAGAACGTCGCAATAGTTAAATTGTGACAAGACCATCGACTCACACAGTAGAATCTTGATTTGCTTATTTAACATATGTCGGCTACCGTATAGAAGTTTTAGATTTAGAAACGATTTTTTTAACATTAAATTTATAAATGACTTAAACCTCAAATCAGAGTCTAAGATTACACCTAGGTTCTTAGCTTCTCTAGTGACAATGAGAGGTTCATTGTTTATACATAAATGCATTGAATGAGTAACTTCATCCAGTACAGTATTCCGGCCAATAAGTAAAACGGAGGACTTAGAGCTATTTAATTTTAGAGAGTGATCTTTCGCAATAATAAACAAAGCTGATAAGTCACTATTAATTTTCTGGCACGAGTTGATAGCTTCACATGGTAGAAATGAATAATACAGTTGCGTATCGTCCGCATAGAAATGATATTTACATTGGTCAATAAAGGTTTCAAAATGTAGCGTGTAAAGGGTATGTAGAAGTGGACCCAAAATAGATCCTTGAGGTACTCCAGCTGACACCTTAACCTTGCCGGATATTTTATTATTAACAATCACAGATTGCACACGATTATTCAAGTAATTTCTAAAAAGCAGTATAGATTGTTCAGTAAGACCTACAAAATGTAATGTAGCCAGTAATATATCATGGTTAAGTGTATCAAAAGCCTTACTAAAGTCTAACAGAACCAGTGCGCTGATTTTACCAGTATCAGCTTGGCCAATAATATCATCAGTAATGTCACACATAATCAGTCACACATATACGTATGAGGACATAGCAACCAGAACAGTATATTATTTTATAAAAATTTAAAGCAATATAGATTTCCTGAAGACGAGTCCGCATGCATTGACAAGTAATTTTGAGAAATGTTATTACAAAAACTGAAAAAATGCATTTTATAGCATTGTAACGAACTGCTTTATTAGCAGTCATTGAAATCGTTGACTGATTAAAATAGAAACCTGTTTTTCTGATCAAATTGTAAGTAATTCAGGTATGCCTCAAGCAAGCGTTCTTGGCCCGCTTCTGTACATTCTCTACATCAATGACCTGGGCACTATTATTAAAAACTATCAAGCAATCCAATTTAGAATTTGGAATTCTCGCTGATGAATTCAAAGAAAATAAATTAAAAGAAGACGATTAATTAAAATTATCTCATTAAAAAACCAAGATTAACTTTAAACAACGAACATGTTGAATATGTAATAGTATTAATAACTTACTTCTAAGTTATTTTTTGGAAGAATTAATTAGTTTGTTTTTACTACAAATATAATGATAATATAATCGCTATGTTGATAACAAAGATAACCAGCTACAGAGCTATTATATACAGTGAGGGCACAATATCCGTCCCCCCCTCTAATTTTTTAACCACTGGGTAGATTGTGATGAAATTTGGAACGACAATATATGACTAAATTCTGCATTTTTTGACACATCAATGACAGCTCTGAATGTCAAAATGACAGCTGGGCGTGCAATAGGAACATTTTTTTAAATGGAAATGGGGGTCGAGTAATAACTCATTTTGAAGCTATTTTTATGCTCAAAACATCCCCCAATTTTGAGAACATTTGCTTCAGTAATTTCCAAATAAACACCAGTAATATCAGTTTATAACAATCTTTTTACCACATAATCTTTATAATAGAACTTACCCATGGAACATTTATTTGTCAGGAGGTTAGTGGTGATCATTTTTAACGTCTTTTGAAGTAACACGTCTTTTCTAAATTTGTTTCTGCCTCTAAGTTTAATTTAAATTGTCATAATTTTTTAAGATAGGTTATTTAAGGTTAGGGATGGTTTATTCTTATTTGTTTACTTTTAATTTTTGTTTTGCTTTAAATAATTTACAATAATTTGTAATATGTATGTAAAAAAATGATATAACAGTAATCGATATTACTGGTTTTTGTTTGGAAATTACTGAACCAAATGTTCTCAAAATTGGGAGATGTTTTGAGCATAAAAATAGCTTCAAAATGAATTATTACTCGACCCCCATTTCCACTAAAAAAAATGTTCCTATTGCGCGCCCAGCTGTCACTTTGACATTCAGAGCTGTCATTGATGTGTCAAAAAATGCAGAATTAGTCATATATTATCGTTCCAAATTTCATCACAATCTATCCAGTGGTTCAAAAATTTGAATTTTTGGACGGACGGACTTTATGTCCTCACTGTATAATAAGTTATTACATTTTAATAGTAACGTATCGGTAACCATTAGATGCGAGATACTTTCTCGCGGTTATTCAATTTCCACTTACGATCAATAGCACTTTCTTTCGGTGTATAACTGACACGTCGTTCATTTTCCTTACTCTAACAGGAATAAGTTCCCTATCCACTTAGGATAAAATCAAAGTTGGATAACACTAGAATTTAATAAAATCGGAAAGTTTCTATCGCGGGAAGAATCAGTTCCATCTATTACACGGACAAATGGACCCATTTATCTTCTTCGAGCAGACGAAAATACGTTTTGATGTGTGTCATTTCAAGTTAGTAAGTTAGAGGCAGGCTCTTCGTTTTCAAATTCCCTTCGGAAAAGTGGATATGATATTTATCTGATGAGTTCAAATGCGATCTTCCCCTGCTAGCCATATGCTCGTCAATCAGAGTTAATTGTTAATCTATTTAATAGCTTTCGAACTCGGTATTATGCAATACGTATCAGCAATAAGGATTGGTTTGTAGTAACTTCACTCCAGTCGATCTAAAAAGTCTTTATAGTGCATTTACCGGCAAATATCAACATAACTATAGCTGTACTATATTATGATGTAATGCTGTGCATACAAATCGCGTAGGCTGGGTTGTTTCCCATTTTCTGTCGAATGAGAAAATGTTTTCATTACTCATGTCGCTTGCTGGTGTGATCCACAACTTGTGTAGAGTTCAGGTGCGTAACACGGTTTAGGTACTTCGTCCCCATTTAGTAGACTGGGTTGTTTCCCGTTTTCTGTCATATGAGAAAATGTTTTCATTACTCATGTCTCTTGCTGATTTCATTCCGAACTTGTGTAGAGTTCAGGTGCATGGCACGGTTTAGGTACTTCGTCCACATTTTTTATTCGTGTTTTTGGCCTTTTTACTGTTTATCAATACATTTTAGATTGGCTGTATGTCATCTATTTATATTTGTTCCTTGTTTGACGGGCTTGTTTGATGCACTCACTGTACTTTTAGCATATCTAAATCTTTTTGTACGTATAAAGAGGCTAAAGGTGTTCCGTTCTTTTTACCATACTGTGTATTATTATAGTCCTGAATAAACAAGTTGCGCTTCGAAAAACGAGGTACACAATGGGCGAATATTTACAATAGACGGCTCTGTACAAAAAAATCTGAAAGCAAAACAACCAAACACTTCTCAAAACAGCTCGGGGCGATTGATGCTATCATTTTCTGTAGACAGCAATCGCGTAACATATTTCAAAAGCATCGTGCTTATTTTTCAATTCAAATTTAGAGCCTCAAGCGGCTTAGGACGGGAGAAATACAGGATTTTTTGCAGTGAAAGGACGAGCAACATTTGTACAGAACGAATTTCGCGTTATTGAGTTAAAATGGAAGGGTATTTTTTATATTTGTTATTAAAATGGCTATGATATATAACCAACTAGAAATCCTATAAGTATAAAAAAACGTAATTTACAGTATCAGATATATTTCAGATGTGCTTAACATAGACTCCTTAAGGCTCAGTCTTTGGACCGTTATTACTTTTAATCTTTATAAATGACATCATCTTATGCCTGAATTGAAGGTCTCTACTCTATGCAGATGACCTTAAGTTGTAACGGTTTCAATTCATCGATCTAGCCACTCGACGTATGTGTAATTCGTTGGTGGCTTTTCACAAAATTGTAATTAATAAAACTGAGTGTCCGAATTTGTTATACTCTCTATGTCTTCATGTTCCCCACCTTACCACTCGGTCTTCATCATTGTTTTATATCTTCTGACACCCAAGACCGACCTATTAAAGTTCTCTCCGATCTGATATTGCCTATAACTTACTTTTAAATTGTTTCTACCCTTAATGTAGAGTTAAGAAATGTAATAGGGATATCTCTTTGCCTCTCCCTTAGTTCCCGCCCCGTATGTAGGATATAACGCTTCTAGGTAGACTGAATATTTATCAGGTTTATCTTCTTCCAACCGAACTGACATAAACTCAGGTTAATTAATATCAGTGAGGCTTAAATAGGGGAGTTTCTTACATTCAATAACTAACTGTATCCGTAGCTCAGAAATTTCACCCGACTGACTACATAATATGACGTTTGCTCTGAACAATATGTATTGTCTTATTATTAACTTAAGTAAATTGAATTCGCTGTATATATTCTCCGATTATAATAATGCTCGACTCTGAGAGGGATTATCTTGCTTCTAAATTTAATATTTGCATTAACTTGGCTGGCGTTACGAAGGGATATATATTTGTCTGCAAACAAAGCACTTTTGCTCGCACAGCTCTTGCAAAGTAAGAAGTAATGAGTCCAGTAAATTTATATCGATTTCGCGAAGTGTTCACCGAGGTTTGATAGTTCTATATCCAACAGTAGTCCAAGGAAGGTTTATTCCAAAAGCCGATTACCAAAAATGTATTAAAAACAGTAAAAATATGTTTACTAAAAACTGAAAAGTCTTCGCTTTACTCTCACGATAAACCCTTAGTTGATCAACAAAAGAGGAGGGGAATGTACCGGTAAATAGGTATAAAAAGTCTTAGATAAGGACCATAGGCTACTCAGCATGCATGGGAAGTCATCGGCAATACTAGAAGATGTCGAAAATATACAGGGTGACCCATTAAGAATGGAAACACTGGCGTACAAAATTTGTTTATAAGCCGATTTGAATCGGATTTTTTTTTTTTAAAGATAGATCTTCAAAAGCTCTATGTTAGTGCAAAATTTGAAGACGAAATTTTGATTTGCAAGGCCTACTACGAATTTTTTTTAAGTGAAAAATAGCAAAATTCTGTTAGCGATTTTTTTAATAAAAAATCTGACTACACCATTGGATTTAGGAGCCCCTTGAATGCATTTGTACCAATTTTTGCGAAAAAAAGTTTATTCATAAAAAAGTTATGATGATATCGGCATCACCAGTATTTGCCTTTGTCGGTGAACCTATTCCTTTATAAAAATCCAATAGAACCCAAAGAAAAACAAAATTAAACAACTTAAACACCTGGTGTAATTATTAATAACAACCATAAAAACCAGTACACACAAAATAACGAACAATTACTCTAATATAAACAACAATTGATAGGTAAGTTTGTCAAATTACTATCATTTCGTGGTTATTATGCCAAAACTTATAATATTACCTTCTTAGATAAAAAATAACATAATTATTTATTGAAAAAGTGTGAATCAATTTGACAGACTTCTTTTTTATTTTTAAAAATTTAATTTTCTAATCATTACTTTTTTTATCAATTGTTGTTTATATTAGACTAATTGTTGGTTATTTTGTGTATACTGGATTTTATGGTTCTTATTAATAATTACACCAGTGTTTAAGTTGTTTAATTTTATTTCTCTTTGGGTTCTATTCGATTTTTATAAAAGAATAGGTTCACCGACAAAGGCAAACACTGATGATGCCGATATTGTCATAACTTTTTTAGGAACAAACTTTTTTTTGCAAAAATTGGTACAAATGCATTCGAGGGGCTCCTAAATCCAGTGGTGTAGTCAGATTTTATATAAAAAAATCGCTAATTCCATTCTTAATGGGTCACCCTGTATAAGAAGCTGTCCTTGCCCTTGCTTGCATACTAAAAGTTTCATTAAAATTTGGCGTTGTTTCTGTCACGAATACGTTGTTATAGAGTTTACTGGATCTTGCTTTTTTAATTCCAAATATCTCTGGATAGATATCATATATTTGAAAATGGTTCTATTTGAACCACAGAAATGGAGATAAAACATTCAAATCCTCATATATTTTTAGTATCCCTGCCCCGGTGGAAGTCGAACCTAGACTATAGGTGGCACACTGGCATAATAGCCAGTTGGCAATAATAGAGTTCCACGAAGTCGCAAAATTCAAACGCGAGCCAATTTGAATGGGCCTCGAATATCGAGCCGATGCGCCTGCTCCGGACCGGAACTTGGCGCAAACAGCGAAACAAAAGAAACTTCGAACTCATCAAAATGTAAATGGATCGACTCGGTTATCTGACTAAATGGATTCCCAAAGCTGATGCATCGGTGATAAATCTCCACGAAAATTCAATTAGGGTGTGACATTGCACCAAACCGTTCGATTAGGGTGCTGTTATCGAGTTACCTAACAGACTTAAGAGGGCTACGAAACTACAGAAGATTAACCGCTTATCACCATTATCAATATTGAAAAATTGTTGCACACAGAATACATCAGAAAGGCTCTTCCGCCAATCGCAAAAGAACTAGTTCTATTTTAAAAATTTACAAGGTGGCCCGTTTAATATGGGCCTATACCTTATCTCAGAAACTACAAGTCCCATCGAAAAAAAATTATATGAAACTGTTTTTTTCAATGTTATCTTCAATTTTTTAATAGTTTCAAATTTATAACCTGTTTATATACAGGGCGATGAAATAAAGTTTCTTTTTTTTAAATAGCACACCCTATATAATATTACATTTTCAGAAAGCCCTTCTGTAGACAAGTTCTATGATATATGACATGATGGGCCTGACGCCCACCGTTTCGGAGTTATTGACAATTATCTTCAGGAAATAGCCCATATTAAAATCGTGCTAGAAAAGTTAATAATTAAGTTTTTGAGCATTAACTTGCACCAAGAGATTTCTAATTTTATTGAATTTATTATGTAATTACTCAATATTCAGATTATAAAAAAATTTTTACCGTGTTGCCACATTTCGAAAACCATAAATTCTCACGATTTTTTCAAATGGAACACCCTGTATATTATTACATTTCTAAAAAGTCCTTCTATCGACAAATTCAGGGATATATTATATGATGGGTTTGTATCCCATCGTTTCTGAATTATTATCCTCAGAATATAGGATTTTAATATTGGCTATTTCCCGAAGATAATACTTTTTTTTTAAATAGCACACCCTATATATTATTATATTTTCAGAAAGCCCTTCTGAAGATAAGTTCAATGATATATAATAGGATAGGTCTGATGCTCACCGTTTCGAAGTTATTGAATATTATCTTCGGGAAATAGCCAATATTAAAATCCCATATTCTGAGAATAATCATTCAGAAACGATGGGATACAAACCCATTATATCATATATCTCTGAATTTGTTGATAGAAGGGCTTTCTAGAAATGTAACAATATACAGGGTGTTCCATTTAAAAAAATCGTGAGAATTTATGCTTTTCAAAATGTGGTGAACACGGTGAATTTTTTTTATAAACTGAATATTTACTAATTACATAATAAAGTCAATAAAATTAGAAATCTCTTGGCGCAAGTTAATGCTCAAAAACTCAATTATTAACTTTTCTGACACGATTTTAATATGGGCTATTTCCTGAAGATAATTGTCAATAACTCCGAAACGGTGGGCGTCAGACCCATCATGTCATATATCATTGAACTTGTCTTTAGAAGGGCTTTCCGAAAATGTAATAACATATAGGGTGTGCTATTTAAATAAAAGGAACTTTAGTTCATCGCCCTGTATATAAACAGGTTATAAATTTGAAAATATTAAAAAATTGAAGATAACTTTGAATAAAACAATTTCATAAATTTTTTTTTTCATGGGACTTATAGTTTCTGAGATAAGGTATAGGCCCATATTAAACGGGCCACCTTGTACAAACTTAGTACATACAAAAACTTACTTGGTATGTTGACTCCTCTAGGGGTTCATAAGGTAAGTTAGACTTTTACACAACATTAAAATATCTTTATTTAGCTTTTAAGATGCAATGCAACACTTCAACAATATAAAATTAATTATACCACAAAGACACTTCGAAAATGCAGTCTTGATCCTTTACCCTCGATCGCTGTTTGATTATCATTGAATGGATCACGGGGCAAGCTACGGTGTCTAGACAAGCTACCTAGGCTTTTAGATGCTTGCAAAAGCTTGTGTGGAACTTTTATGAATCATCCATATACCAGGACAATCCAATAAGTAATCCACATTCGAGTATACGAGGGGAATTTAGAGAAATAAAGCCCTTATTTGAAAGCTTAGAGGTTTAAGACTTCACCCATGACAGTTATCCCACGACATCCCCCATATGCGATGTTGCCAAATTGTACAGAATTTCCCTAATGTAGTGGGGAAAAGTAGAAACACAGCACTCTGGCACTATTTAAGCTAAAATTCCATAAGTTGGCTAAAAATCGTTTGTGGAACGATTTCTAGGCGGTAACAACCGTTTGAACTGACCTGAGCATTGAGAACTCAACTTATTTATATTCTTTTCCATTTATTTTTAGTTCTATTTTCTACAAATGTACTAATTTTATTTTTGATACCCACACCAATTTGAAGGATAGGTATTTAGAAACATTTTTGTTTAGATATAGCTACCTAAATACGCATAGACGTAAAAGTAGAGGTACGGGCAATGAGTGCACAAAACGTTGCCAAAATCGTCCCAATGAATATATCTCTGTTTATCAATAGAAAACACTATGAAGGTAATGTCTGTGTAAAACTGATACACGCAATTCTCAGGACCGTTTCTAAGAAATACAATAATTAATTACCTGTTGGCACAAACTGAATGTACCGGGATATCAAAAATTATCTTGGTCAAGGGTGGTTGTGGAATGTAAAACGTGTGTCTTACTTTAAATTTTTGAATATGTTTTGTTGTGTCAGAATCTGTCAAGTCATTGTGCTGAAATTTTCTAATCCAGTTTTTGAATCATGCCTCTTACCACACAGCACAAAATTTTCATGATTGTCATGAGCCTATTTTCGAACGGGTGCGCTAGTTAATGGAAATTGGCAATACACTCAATGTTTGTGTTTGGACAATTTTCGAGGGCACTTCCCAAACGTGGCAATATTACCGGACAATTTTTATGCGTGCCTTACAAATTGTGTTGAAGTGTTTCGTGAAACTGGTTGTGTGACTCATAAAAAAGGTGCTGGTAGACCAAGAGTTCGTCAGAAGAAGTTGTCAATGACGTTCGTCAACGTATGGAAGAGGAGCCTGCAAAACCTATGAAACGTCTTTCTCAGGAAATTGGACTTTCTTATGGAACATGTCATAAGATTTTAAAGAAAGACTTGAACATGCATCCATATAAGATGCAAGCACATCAAGCTCTTCTGCCCGCAGACCACTCCAGACGCCTTGCTTACTGCCATTGGTTTGTCAATAATTTAATGAATGACGGACTTCTGGACTTAACTTTTTTTTCTGACGAAGCGTGGTTTCACCTTTAGGGATACATCAATTCTCAAAATATGCGAATGTGGAGTAATGATAACCCTCATGTTTTTACTGAATCGCCACTACATGCTCAAAAAATTGGTGTTTGGATGGCAGTTTCTCGCAGAAGAATAATTGGGCCAATTTTTTTCGATTTCACCGTCAACGCAGAAAGGTACAGACACAACTTTTTGGCTGAATTTGTGCAACAGTTAAACGATGATGAACTTCGGTACGGTTATTTCCAGTATGACGGTGCAACAGCACATACTACACGAGAAAATATTGCTTTCCTCCGTGAGTTTTTTGATGACCGGCTGATAAGTAAGCATACAGAAGTTGAGTTTCCTCCGAAATCACCTTGTTTGACAATTATGGACTATTTTATATTTCCTTACTTAAAAAACAAGATTTTCGCAACTCCAGTAAATAATTTGCAAGAACTGCAATAAAGAATTGTTCAGCAATGTGCAACCATAACGCCAGAAATGCTGCAAAACGCTTTTCACAGCATGAGGAGGCGCGTCAACTTGTGCATCGAACAAAACGGGGGACATTTCCAACAATTACTGTAATTTAGTTTTTCTTGTTACTAAAACCGTTATTTCATAATTTGTAGTTCATTATTGTTTTACAACTGAAATAAATAGATATAAAATTTGTAGGTTATTGATGATGTCAGTGTGACAGTGACATAATTATTTCAAATTTAAAGTAAGACAGACGTTTTATATTCCACAACCACCCTTGACCAAGATAATTTTTGATATCCCGGTACTTTGTGTTAATCTAGGTATATAGTGGTAAAGTTAAGGCGAGAAGCCTATCAAGTGGATGCCATTTTGTAAAACCTTACCACCATTTACCTGATTTTTCTTTCTCTGGAATTCCTTTGTTCTTTTCCTACACGTCCTTTCTCTGCTATTCCTTGATCTCTAGGACATCCTGTCTGAGACTTCCAAGAGTCACATTGCCCAGAAGATGAAAAGACTTTCCTTCATTATCTTCAATTCTGGGCAAATAAGACATTTTTAACGCTATCACGAACAGGACTTCCGTCTTCAAAGTCTGCAATGTCCCATTAGGACCTCCATCAGTTGGTTGAAAGATTTTCGACAGCGATTTAGTTTCCAGTAGGTGTACCTACTAGTGGTTCAATTTATGTCTCAAGGACCCACGAATTAATTCAATACTTTTACCTGTTATTTCTATAGACTAACCAGGATTCGGTTTTTCTGCCTTATCCAGTGAATCCGGCCCTTTACTCATTAGGGCGTAACAAGGTTATTTGTATGTGTTGATACAAATTGAGTTTCATGTTTTCCGAGCTCGTCAAAAGCAAACTGCCCGCCAGAATGACTGATGATCGAGAACATTAAAATTAAATATATTTCATTTTCCGCGCCACTTGCCTCCAACTGCGTAATTTGTATTCATACAGAGTGCGATATTTTACTGAAAAGCGTAATTCGCCGCGAATGCGGTGTTTCGCATTTGTTAATCGTAAAATATGGATACGCAGACATTTATCAATACAGTCGATCCATTATTCAAATAGGGTTGAGTACAAATACCTGTCGAATATTTTAATATCCCGCCAATATTCATATAAACTCCTGACAGTAACAATTATTCATCAGATTTAACGCAGCAGCTGCTGCATAGTGACCTCCGGATCAGTCGCGCTTCCACGGTAGGGGTTAAGGACGGGAATATTCTGCAAAAATAGTTATTCTGTTGACTTGCATCTTTTTTTATATACCGGGTGTTCCACATAAAAGTCCTCAGCCTCGTATCTCCGCAACGGAAAGATATATTTTGATTTTGAAAAAAGCAGAAGATAGAGCTCATCATGGCTTAGAGCCTTAGGCATAGAGCCCAAATGACTATTTTTCAAACACTTAATAGTTTCAGAGATATCGAGCTCTTAATTTGGTGAGGCCTAAACTCAAGCGTATTTTAGAGTTTCGAATTATTACCTAATACAATGAAACAATAATTATCCAAGTCAATTTAGTAGCTCGTTTTAAGGAATAGTGAAATAATATATATTTAATTTTGTTTCATTCTAATCAAAACCTACTGCATGTGATGAAGTTTCTTTATACATTCAGGATTTATTTTAGTACAAACGTACAAATAATTATGAATTACTTATTATACAAAATCAATTAGGTATTAAAAAAATGTTTGCCATATTTTACAGAAATACATATTACTTCACTATTTCTTAAAAAGAGCTATTAAATTAACTTGGATAATTATTGTTTCATTGTATACGGTAATAATTCGAAACGCTAAAATTCGCTTGAGTTTGGGCCTCACCAAATGAAGACCCCGATATCTCTGAAAATATTAAGTTTTTGAAAAATAGTCATCTAACAAAAATTGTTTAGAATTGAACAAAGTATCGGATAAAACTTATTCCAAAGTTCCTGCCAACGATAAATTTCTTTCGACTTCAGCGCTATCTCCAATTTGCTCTGAAAAAAATCAAGTTGAACTCTGTGACGAAGCCATAGATGAGCTCTACCATCTGTTTTTTTCAACATCAAAATATATATTTCCGTTGCTGAGATACGAGGCTGAGGACTTTTATGTGCAACACCCGATATATTTATAGATTTAAATCTAATAATTTACGGATGATAAATATCTTATTGACAAATAAATCCAAACTCATAAAATGGATTCATAATACATCATTCATGATACCAGTAAAGTCAGTATTTGTACTTCTACATATAATGAAATTTATTGAAGAAGACACATTTATATTAAGTATAGAAGTCTTAATATTTTAAACGTTCAAACATAAGCACAATTATATGCCAAGGACTAATCGTAGTAAGATCATAATATAATATTTTCAATAATTAGGTTGGCAATTTAAAGACGGGTTAAAATAAAAAAATATATTATAATAGGAAAAAGAAAATTATAATGGCCTCAGTTGCGATCAATGAGGAACACTTGTGGTAGCATTAATGGTCTCAGATTTAATACCTGCAATTTCTACATTAAGTTTTGACAGTCTAGATCCAGAGCTAGACAATCTAGTTATTCTGGAATTTTTGTGAAATGGCTTAAAACACACGCCCAATTTCATCTTCTTAAGTACTTCGTAGATTTTTAGATTGTGCTAAAAGTGATCACTCAAACACCTCTGGAAAAATTGTAGGACGCCACTGCTCCGGAAGCATGATAATCACAGATCGAAGTTAATTAATATACACATTCGTACCAGGTATCAGGCGATAGGGGATAAATGATAAAATTATTTCAAAATATCGATGAGCATTAAGCATTAGCAGGGATCTGCGGTATTACTACTTTGAATTCTATGAATTTTAACTTCTATAATTGCAATTAGTAGAACAATCTCAAATGATAATTTATTAATTTCCATTATTAACTTAATATAAATAAAAATAATAGCAACAGCAAAAATATAACAGAAAAATCTATAGATATCTGGAGGCATTATTATATAAAAACCAATAAAGGTAAATGAAAACTAACTTTGTATAGATTCAACTTCTTCACAAACTACAAAACTGCAAAGACAGTTGCTTCGACAACCCACATCGTCGATTAAAATATAAAGTGATTCTTAACCTGTATGCATAAACTTGGGAAATTATAACTGAGGTCAAATAATGACTAACAATGAAAAAATTGTAGTAAAACATTTTTAGTTTTGGAAATAACTTGAAAGAAATGTTTACAAAAATTTATCAGGTGAAATTTTTTTGTTTATAAAAATTAACAAGTTAGAAAAACTAAGAAAGCTAAGTCAGGATGATCTGTTTGGTATTTCTAGCAGTACTTTGTTATCAGTTGTGGTCGTTCGAGTTTATTTTCACGAGATTTGAATAAAAGTATGGCGCATAATTTTTCAAACGCAGAACTCATAGACGGAAATTAATTAAGAAATTCATGTTCTTTTATTTTTATTTGAAATAAATTGGTATTTCCCAACCTAAAAATGTTTTCCTACATTTTTTTTCATTAGTAGGCATTATTTGTCTTCAATAATTGTCTAATTCAATTTGTAATATCTATAATTTCCCAACAATCACCCGTTATATTTACTGTAAATTGCTAGCATGATGTACTACATTGTAGTTAAATTTATAACGTAAGTCGTTCCTGGGTGTCCTTATTATTATTACTACGTACGTACTTATTATAATAATATATTATTATTAATACTGCGTATTATTTTGCGCAAAATAATAATATGCCGCTCCCTCTCCCACACGAAGCTCCAACTTTCGGGCTTATCATTAGGTTGAGAATGAGGGATAGAGATATTATTATTACTATTATTTTAGTTCAACTGCAACTTATTATTGTAACTATGTCTGATATCTACCTACGGTTTATCCACTATTTCATGTAAAATTAAAATTCTGCACATAATTTTTTGTCTGTTTGATAACTGATTTTACGTTGACAACATATATAAATATTTTTTTTACGAATTATGTTTTATTTAATACATAATTGAACTAAAGATCATAATAGAAGTAAAATATTTTCTCCTAAAACATAAATAAAGTATTTCTGTTTTTGGTGCACCTAACATGAATTGCCTGTAAATAAAAATATTTAAATCTATATACATAATTTTTGGTTATATGTATTTGCAAAATATAAAACTATACTGTATTTAAAAGCGTGGTGCTTGTATTTCGGCACTCACTAGCTACATCATCTCTTCCTTCAGATTGGTTGCTTGCATCATCCATTGCCATATTTAACAGTGGAGATAAGACAGACCCCAAAAACTATAGACAGATTAGTCTAATGTCTATTTGTCTTAAGGTTTTAGAAAGAATTATAGTACATCATATAATGCAATTTTCGATATATTATAATATCTTACCGCTATCACAGCATGGTTTCATCCCGGGTAGATCTACTTCCACAAATCTGTTGGCAAGTTTTAACTATTGGTCTCGTTGTTTAGATCAAGGAGATCCAATTGACGTGATTTACTTGGATTTCTCAAAGGCGTTCGATAAGGTACCCAAACACCGGCTACTTCTAAAGCTAGAGCACCTGGGTATCAGAGGTCAGCTAAAGTCATGGATAGCCAGTTATCTAACAAATAGGCTTTTTTCAGTTCGTGTTGGAACCGACTACTCTGCTTTCCGAAAGGTGTCTTCAGGTGTACCCCAAGGATCAGTTTTGGGTCCTATTCTATTCCTTTTATATACTGCAGATCTCGATCCACTTATTACCGTCCCCCACACTTTTTATGCAGACGATACCAAATTATACAGTAACCCGTTAGAACAGCACAATCTGATTCAGAACAATCTTAAAGATATTGAAAATTGGTGTAATACATGGCTGATACCGTTAAATCCTTCAAAATGTACGGTCCTTCATATCGGTAACAATAACCCCTTCCACTATTATGTGCTCAATGACATCCATATCAAGTCCGTTAATGAACATGTAGACTTAGGAGTAACGATAACCTCAAACCTATCCTGGTCCACTCACATTACTAATGTCGCAAAAAAAGCCAACCAGAGGTCCTACTTATTGTTTAAAACTTTTCAAAACCCTAACCCTAGATTATTTTCTCTTTTATTCAAAACATATATCCGGCCAATTCTCGAATATGCTAACATAATATGGACACCGCACTTAATAAAAGATATAAAACTCTTGGAAAACGTTCAACGGAAGTCTACTAGGCAAGTCCAGTGTCTGAGGAATCAATCCTATCAAGATCGGCTTCAAGCTCTAAACCTCCCACTTCTATCAGAACGAAGAAATAGAGGTGACATGATTTTCACATATAGGTTGCTACATGATCACTTTACGCAAGACATCAGAGAGCTATTAGAATTAAACACAGACGACCGACTCCGTGGCCACTCACTTAAACTCAAAAAAGAAAATTTCAGGACAACGATAAGACAGAACTTCTATTCCAACCGAATTTTTAACAACTGGAATCGGTTACCCAGTGATGTGGTGACTTCAGTGAGTGTAAACTCGTTCAAAAATAAATATGACTTATTTAAAAATGGTGAAATGCTTTGATGTAAAGACAAGACATTTAGTTGGGTATCCTGTATTGTGTCTGCAAATTAACTTCACAGAACATATATTCTTATTTGTATCTTTTTATACAGTTATATTATTTAAGTCGTACTTTGTAATTTTTATTTAATTACTTTTACTTATAAATATGTACATATACTGTTACCTATAAGGATTAGCTGTACTGTAACAATTTACTATTGCCATTCTTGTCAATCTATTGTTTATTTTTAGGAGCATAATAGGTTTCGACCTCTGCTCTTCTCTTTAGTTTAATAATAATAATAATAATAATAATAATATTTTTGTAAAAGTAAAAAGTACCGGCACCTTCGCCATATTTTGAAATACGAAATTAAACTGTTACTATATGTATTTTAGAAACTACTCTTTATTTGCAATTCTAAAAATTTGAGGTTAGTATAGAGTGTTTATTGGCGATTCCAAAAATGAATGCGCCTTCTGCATGAAAATATTTGAACCTACTTAAAAGGTAATTTTTGGAGGCTTATTGCTGATATAATGATAAATAACAGGTATTCGGGTTTGTTTAAGGTAATAATTTAGTGGTGCTTTTTAGTGGTAAATACGTTTATTTACACAACATAACCACTTTGTTGCTGTTTGTCTATACTTTTTCTATAATTAGTCTTATAAAAGCAGAATATATTTTAATTTAAACATTATTTAACAAAAAACAAGCACTAATATGGTATCACCATGCAGTTTATCACACTTATTTTAGTCCAAAATGTAAGTAAACAAAAACTAGGGCACCTGTTTCAACCCAAAAAATTCATATAATTAGCAATGAAGGACTTATGGGACGTTTGACTACTTTTACCACTCTTTATCCTTTATTTCACCCTAACTAACACATGAAGTAACTATATTTATGGCAGCTGAATGCTAAATTGCTAGATGATGTGATATGAAATGCAAAATTTTTACTCGTCTTCATCCATATTTGTTTACAATTTGCAGCGCCCCCATCGGTAATTTGAATCGCCAATATGCCCTGAATGACATTATTTTTTGGGTTTTACCTAAAGTTGATCTTGTTTGTCATTTCTTTTTGTTGAATTAATGTAGGTGTTGTGTCTGAATTTTTTAAAGAAAAACCTGTGGTTTCACCAAAGCAAATACTCGTTATAGACCAGCGGTCGGCAACCAGGGGCCCACGAGGCGTCTTGGTGCTGCCCGCTAAATTCTCGCCGCAACGCACGTGACGGACGATATCATACACAACGGAGTGAAAGGGAGCGAAAATCTATTTCCATCAAATTTCCCTTATCGCGCCTTCAAACGAATAATCACTTGAGACGTTTACGTTAACAAAGTAAGGATAAGCCTATATCGCTTTACAGCTTTCCAGGGGAACAACAATCCAGGGAAATTTAATCTCATTCCAAGTCTTATCTCTAGACACACTAGTTCTTGCACACACCAAGTGTTACACTGATCAAATTTACGTACACATTGCCTCTTTTAGTACTTCTAAAAGTCACTTAAAAGCTCGAAGAATTTACGAGTTCCTTGGATATGCATCTACTTTACCGGCAGGATGTGCTTGGATTATTCTCGAAGGAAGGATTACGGTGGAACAGAGGAATAGCAATTTTATCCCTTCATAGTTATAGATTTCTGCATGGAAGTTATCATGTAATAAATTTTATGTTCCAGGTAACACTCAATTAATATCTGCCAAATACGCATCTAATCGTTTTCAGGTGATAGAGGATTCTTTCTAATTCTAGATTTTGTATTTTGTTTATACGCGATTCTTGCTAAGCAATACGCTACCTACTGGCGGCACGCACAACTAACGCATGTGGTATTGGTTCAGTTTTGCGTATGTATGTCTATTGTGAATTTTGAAATATCCGTTGTTATATTAGTTAATTGCTTTGATTAGATATGAATCATTATTGTTGTGTCATTGTTCCTCTTGTACAAAGAAAAACCCCGAGATCAGTTTCATACTTTTCCAAAAGCGGGAAAATCTGGAGCTATCGCGGAAACTATAAGTTGGGCATTAAAGAGTTACAGGAGACAAGTATGGATAAAGGAGCTAAAGAACGCAGAGTAGAGAGTGTGCTCTTTACTTTTCTCTAAGAATAACTATTTCCATAAAGGTATGTATGCCGTATGCCTAATAAAGAATTTGACATATCTTGAGGTTAAGTTTCATTTTCAGATAGAACGCTCGAAAAATATTGAAATATATTTTAATTTTATATCACTATTTACCCATTTCAAAATAGTTTTGAAATAGGTAAGTATAGGTTATTGCCATTTTGTAAAAACACCCTGTAAAAGTTCTTAGGCTTAGAACATATGGTGTGACTTCATTTCTTAAATATATTGAAGGATTGAGCTATAAACTAATTCAAAGTTCATAAGATTTAAACATCAATATGACTTCCGTTGATGTTTTCCTGTTGAAACAAAAATTGTAACTAAATATAAAAAGCGTTTAGCTAAAATTCTCAAATATCATGAATGCTATTATTGAGACAATTGTAGCTCTACAATATTATTTAAACTTCATTTCTAGTCTGTTATAAAATCAGTTCTACGCTAGTAAATAGTTTATGATGAAGTGAGTGATATTTTACTACATTTCGATCTCAAATAAAGGCAGCGTGTTGGCGTAAACAAACTGTTATCTCGGTTACAGGGTAAGCATATTCCCTAGCTTCCGTGCCACGAGGCCGAGGCGAAGCTAGCCCTCCTGCCAACATATAAAACTACATAAAAGTTCCCTGTTTTTCTAAGGATGTTAGCAAGCTCTTACCAGAACTCAATAAAAGTTGTGATCGATTTTCTTCATAATTACGCTATAGGGAATTCGGTCCCTACCCGGGTTTAGAGCAACTCTCTTTCATTTATATTGTATGCCATAATCATTGGGGTTTAGGATACTCGATAAAAAAGTAATTTGGTGAACAGGAAGTTATTCAAATTTTATGTAGGGTCTAAACGGCATGTTCAAACACGTGTAGCGTTACTGTTTTCCCACTGCCTAGAATTGAAATAATTCATTAGAAGGAATAGAGCGGGCGGACTTGTGTAAGCCCGCCTGCTCTAATTTATACAAGGTGTATAAATTTATACAAGGAATGTGTGGCTAATTTATACAAGGAATTTTGTGGAAATGACCACAGAAAATAATAAAATACAGATTTCGTGTTTGTTATTTAATGTCAGATACAAGTCGGATACACAAAGGACCTACAGATTTACATCCTATTCGAGGGATAATCCTATCCCTCGAATAAATGTGATTTTGATGTCTACATGATGTCGATTAATTGTGCTTCTAAAATGTTTTGATAGTGCAGTGACTGCAATAATTAATATTACAATCACATGAAACTTTATTTCCTATAAGCTATAGATAAACAGTAGAAAACACGAATAAAAATGCGCGCGAAGTGCCCGAACCGTGCTACCCACCTTAAGTCTACATGGGTGGTGAATGAATGCAGTGAAACCGGCGATCGCAGCCATGGCATTTTCAATGAGTTGAACCATGAGTTTCATTAAATGACCCATTATGTGAGGTCATATAATGAAATTATAATGACCTTTAAGGATAATCGTATAAATATAAATAACATATATACAGTATTGTCGAATTAAATGGAGAAATTTAAAAATTAAGTATCCCAGCAATGCAGTGTGTAGTTTGTTGATGTTTTACGATCACTTTCAGTTTTCTTTAGAAGTACTGTACTAAGATGTAAGTTTTTATATTTGCTGTACCTTCCATTATTATAATAAATCAAAACTGAATAGATTTGTTAAAATGGAGCGTTCATTTTTATATTTTCTCATAAAACCGATTAAGAATTACAGATGGAACACAAATTTTTGCAAAGTGGGAAACGCAGTTTTCTATATCCCGGGAAAAGCTGAGCCAATTATAATTGGATTTCCATTAATTTTCCAATTAAAATGTTTTACTTTTATTGGTTTATGCAAACGATGTAACATATGTGTATTATTTTGCTTAATTTGGAGAATATGGATACATAATGACATTAAAATAGCTTTATCGAAACTAATACAGGGTACTTTAACAGTTTTGTTAGTTAAATTGGAAACTTACCGTGGGAAATACAAAATAATTAGTTTTACTCTTAACTCTCATCACGATAATGGGGTGATTTCCTATTTTTTTTTTACATCGGCAATGGAAAGTATTTGGAAAAAGAAGAGATACGTATTTCTGGAATTTTAATATTGGGTTCATTTAAGTCCATAAATTATTTTGTTATTGTGCGCGATATCCATGTGACGTCACTAAGCGAAAATTCAAAATTTGCGCCATTTTTTAGTTGTTTCTAGGATATTTTCATTTGTGTGGTTGGTGTCACTGCGTGACAACTTTACTTTTGTTTATGTTTGAATTGTTTGGTTAGGGTAAACATCATGGTAAACATGAGACATTGTTTTTAGTTTATATTTTTACCTGTGAATTGTTGTCTCTGCCTCTGACTGATTACCAGTGTATTTATTAGTAATAGAAAAACATCGTAATTTGTAAAGGTAATTTTTGAATATATTCAATCGACTTTGCAGTAATACTGTTAAGTTAAATACTAACCTTACATTTTTCATCCTATTTATTTCTGAAAGGATCTATAGGATCTTTATCATAAAAGGATCTATAACCGGTAAATTGTCGGACTTAGCCTTTACAAAACCTTGCTCCATGTTTACTAAAAGTTTACTTCACAAGAAAACAACAATACAACACGTCAAGTTATCAAGCCAAACACAAACAGGAAATTCAAATGTCAATTATCGAAATGTCGACTGTCGTTTGTTGTCGTTACAAACTGAAACTAGCCACATATTATCAGTGTAACCTCTTTATAGATACATATTCCCTAGTTTTCGCTTAGTAACGTCACGAATATAGAATAAAATTTCAAAATTGAATTAAAAATTTTCTACCGATTCAATATTAATAATTTTTATCCTAATAAATATAAAAAAAAAATATATTTTATAAAAATACAGGTTTCCACTTTCATTTCGATTGAAGGAAAATACCCCTTTGCCCAGGAAAAGATTAATGGAATCGGATTGAACCCGAACAATTAAAGACAGATACCAGATACTGAAACATAAACCCATTGGCTTCAAAATTATCATAAGACTTTGGGATTTAGTAACCAATATTATGATTTCCATGTAAAGAACAAAACGAACTTTTGCGCAGTGGTCGATGCAAGTAAAGTGATTTTCTTAAATTATACCCAGTCAGACTCGTAACCTAATTCTATTATAAATACTTTGTCAGAGAATAATAAACTCTAAAAGGAGGAAATGTTCTATAAAAATAAGCAGCTTGCCTCGCGTTACATCGTAACGTTACACTTCACTCGCTGGTTTTAAGCTTGCAGAAATTGAAGTTTGTAGAGAGAGATTTTAAGAATATTGTTACGTTTTGCCTTTATATTTACTCTGAAAGGGTATAAAGTAGGGGAGGGGAGCGAAACGTAAAGCACTGGGACTGAGACTTTTATTAAACCAGATTTCTTCCTCTTTATTTTTAATAAAAATGTATACAAATTGTAGGCTGCCTTCCCCACTTTGATATTCTGTTACTTTACCTAGACAGATAGCAATTAGTTGTAATTTTTTTACAACTCCTGCGAATTAGTCTAAGGATACCAACTAACTATCAGCAAAAGTACGTCACAAAGTAAGAAGACAATATTCTGCTTCCTTACCAATATATATCGTTCAGGAACTTTTGGAACAGAACAGAAAAACAGTTCAATTGATTTTTTGATATTGTGTAGTTTTTTATTTCTGTTAGCCCTATTTTTGCGACTAGCCAAACCTTCACTTTTGCAGCAGGGTAAGGATCTTTTACTTGCCTATCATTTCATAGACAAGGGATCTCCGGCTTTACATCCTATGCAACGGATGGTATGTCTTCTACACAAACCTCGTCTAAGTTTGTATAGCTTCTGCGATTCACCGAGGTACAGAATACTAGAAGATCTCGGGTCTTCCCTGCATGGTCGCCCATCCAAGTACTAACCGCGGACCACGTTGCTTGGCGGTCATATCGATGATATGAACCTCTGATCAAATATTTGGTCGGATATATGAACACTAGTCGCTACTAGTTTGTTCTTAATGAGTAAGTAGTTAAATTAACCTGCTTTGCATTACTTATAGTTTATCACTAATGTTTTATTAGTTCTATATCAATAATAATGTATTTAGTTATGACTAATAATTTATTTATCTTGTTGTTATTCAATATAAGATTTATGTTTATAAAAATGAAGTGATTATTATTGAAATTCAACTGCCACAACGTTACCTGGGCTCGGACATTATACGTATTTCCTGAATTTAGTGGCTTAGTGACCTGTAATTCCACAGCCTTCTGAGGATCTATTTTGTATCCCTTGATAAACAGTGAAGTGTATCGTTTATTTACGTAAATGTCAAAACTTTGAGCTCGGTTAAATTCGGGGTCCCTCGGGACCCGACAAATGGGTAGGCATTGTCAGCTATAGAGGTGGAAAATGTTTATACCCAAGTTGAGTCATTTACGTTTCAGTCGATCCTTGTGTATGCATAATAAATAAAGATGGATATTCTAGGTATCTTTTGGAATAATAAAATGTTTGTTGGTAGCGCTCCTGGAAAGTATTATATTTATGGGGAGTTCCGCGTCCTGTTACGATCCTGGATTTGATAAATGTGTAACGGTTTGGTTACGTCAGAAAGAGCAGACAGGAAGACGTCTTCGATTTTGCAGAATACGTTGTATAGAATATGCATTTATTATTATTTCAGTGACTAAACTATTTAGTTGTTTGAACAAAAATATTATTTTAGTTTATTTATTTATTGAGAGGTATTAATCCCAAATTAAAAAAATATAAGTAGGTAAATGTTACGTAAAGCAATTTCTAAAACACAAATTTTATTATATCTTACTTATTAGGTCGTTAACTTTATCAAATACAAGTTCCTACGAATTTCTAATTATTAAAACAAACTTGATAGTTGCATCTTAAACTTATGCATATGTTTGAAAACACTTAAAAGTATATCTACTTCTCTCTACCTTGTGGAACATTTCAAATTGTAAAAGTAAAAAGTTCGAGATAATTTGTAATGGCTTGGAATCGTATGTTTAGTGTCACAAGGGGATCAACAGAACATAAATCTAGATCGGTCGGTTGAAACCCACAATGACCGAACTGCCGCTCTTAAAGTGAGCAATCAATTCCACTTATACAATCTGCTCAAATGGCAAGTGCCACAACTTATACGATTCCAAAGCTTTTTATCACAGTTGCTTAGTTTCCGTTCAGCTTCATCTATATTACTTAAGTTTAGTTTAAAAGTTTGAATAGCTTTGGTGAGGTAGTTACAAGGAAACTAATTATTGGATAACTAGTTTTAGATATATTCCAAAAATAGGCAGGATAGTTGCTAAAATAGCAATTTTAATCGTCTCATCCTTTGGACAGAGGTATAAGCTTTTATACATGACATAATAATAGATTTTTTTGAACTTAAAATTTTAAGCATAGAAAAGGTTTCTTGAGATATTCCTCTCATAGTTATCCGAAGAATTGGTACATCGCACCGTGAGAGAAATGCCATAGACCACTAATTAGTTTGGATTTTAATTGTCCTTCATTTTTTCCTACCACATAGTCAGCATAATGTCACTATACACTGCACTGAATTTCCTTCAATTTCCTTGTTTTGAAAGCCTTTCTTATTCTTCCTTTTGGTTAGTTTTTCGAAAGAACAAAGGCAATTTAGTATTAACTATACTTTAGCCCCCACTGGTATTTGCTCTGTGTCCGTCATTGTGTGTGCGATAAAAATAACGACCCTGTCAGTAGTTAAATATTGCACTTCCATTAACTGATGTTTAATTTTAACACCACCAACGCAAGATTAAAAAATTTTGTTAGATAGAACAGTCATGACTACAGCTACATATAGCCGTGGAATTCACATACAAATAAAAATGTATTGTTCGAAAGCCCATGATGATAATTTTCGTTGCACAACGAGCGCACTTTGTTATTTTTGGGCGTACTAACGTTGAATTTTTCCGTTTTAATAACGTTTCGACCTTCAACGGAATATTTAGATATCATGATGTAGTACGGCCGTGGGAAAATGGTGTCCCTGCTATGAGTGGAAGCTGGTGTACAGCTCTGTAATTTAATCCTTCTCTACAGGGCGTGTAATGCAGTTGGCTTCACTACTGCTACCTTACAATAATAATAATATCTCTACCGCCCATTCCAATCACAAGGAATTTGATGGACTGACAATGGTTGATTAACATTGTTGATAAGTAGCTAGATAAGATAACTGACATCCTAACAACTCTTGTTTTATCAGTAGCAATTTCGTGTAAAATTAAAGTGTAAAACTATTAACTCACTTGGGTATTTCATAATCGAATAATTATGACGCTAGGCTGCTGCTGAAATTCTATGCAATTTTTACCCCCCAATAAATGATGAACGGCCTCGCTGTTTATATGCAGAAAGCGAAAGGATTAGAACCTGTGAACGATAATCGTAACAGTTTTCCAGGCTACTCCAAGCCACGTACAGACGAGACCTTCGACACACTGGCTAAACCCAAGGCGTTTAGGTAGTGGTTGACGAAAGGTCTAAACTAATAACGGCTTTTGTCTGGAAAAACATGCTCTTGCAGTTCAACAAGATGCCCTTCGGATTGTGCAACGCTCCGGCAACATTCCAGCGCCTTATGGATTAAATCTTCAAAGTCGAAAATGGGCGCTTCGTTCTGCCTCACTTCGGCATATACACGAAAAAGAACATCGAAAATGGTGAAAGTAATGATCAAGGAAAACCTAGATCCAGACATAACAGTACTCATCTACCGGAACTCTCTGGGTGTTCAAAGCAAGAAGCGCATATTACCGGACGATTGCATGACCACCAACGATGGCAAGGATGTAAAAGTTAAACAAGAAGCATATCAAGACCAACGTCTTGAACCTCGCGCGGAGTAACTCGCTAATACGACTAACTGCTTCTTATATTCTCTGCAATCTTTACCCTTCAATAAACGATGGATGGCTACGATGTTGACAAATTAGAAATACAGAATAGTTATTTATTTAATTACACTGTTAAGTTAAGACACTGATGTAGTAAACAAAGAATGATTACATCAAATGCCATGGTGGTGTTACAGCATTACTGTTTTTCTTTAATACTTTTATTTTAACAAAATGTGTTAAATATTCAAAGTAACTTTTTTTACCAAGAGGCATCGAACGCATATTCATAAAATGTTGTTTCTTATATCACGAGGCTTCGCTTCTGTGAATTATATTTCACCCTATTGGTCCAGCTACAGTTGCAGCAGTTTAGCTGCTAACTATTAGGTTAACTGATCTTTTTCCCAGCAGAACATGTGTTATATTGAGCACGTAGATGTAGATTTCAAGATAGAATATTATTTACAATAAAACACTTCACAGCTCTGCTCCCGCGGCGTTTGTTAAAACGGTTCCAGAAGATCGTTTTCATTGTTACATGCTCTATTACTAACACTACAGTTTTTAGTGTACAGCAATGTCGCAAAACAACCCTCCATTGCATACGTGCCCAGAAATTTGGAAGTTTTAGGTATAATGACAATAAATTTAATGTAGCGTCCGTGTTTCGCTTGGTTTATGTGTGTTTATTGTTTTATAAAATTAGAACAGACACCGCGGTCTTCTGCATAGTTGTGTGCTTATAACGGTAAATGGGCTTTCGCGCGATGGGGATAGTTTCATATTCATATTCGGGGATCCCAGCCTCGGGCCGCAACATTTCCTAACTAATTCGTGGTAAAATTCGTAATCCACCTTAATTTAAATTAATTACTTCGTTTACTTTACTCAGTATGTTTTAACCCTATGGGACAGTGGCGCGGACATTACTGTGGATAATTTTCTATCAAAAATTGGTCAGAGACTTTTTATGTTGTAGGCTTTTGTACCTACCGTTTTAAATGAGTAGGTTTAGGTTTCATCCATTTGTCAGAATTCAGAAGCTTTCATATTAATCTCATACCTAATTCTTGTTAAGGTAGTATTAATAAAAATACCAAAACAGCTCTGGCGCTGCCATTAGCGCCAATGAAGAACTGTATCGCACGAAAAAGCTACATCATCAATTTGGGAGTCTCCCCTGAAGATACCCTAACGAGAATACGACTGCGAACTACCTGGAGATGTCTAGAAGCAACCTCAGACTCATAACGGGTATTCTCCTCTCATCTGGTACGTCAACAAAGCAAGCACCTTTATTTTAGAGCTAGGTGGAACACTCCTTTGTATAGACTGTGAAGAAGAAGACAAACCAATACTGGGATAATATTGGTTTACTATGGCCAATTTGAGGAAACCTCCTTAAGGGGCATTGCTTAGGTATGGACCTAGGGATGATGCACAAGATTTGATATCAAAATTGACCATCCTCCGATCAGTTCCATTAATGCACACAGGTCATGAATCAGCCTCTACCGTGCAACCATTTGGATCTATTATGATTCACCCCAAGTAACATTTCCTTTAATAAGTCTAGCATTTTACTGAAAATGGTGACTTTCTTACATAAAAGTGTATAAAGCAACTCTGGTAAGTACCAATTAGTAACCTGATGATTTGGGTGCTCACGGCGACTGAAAGTACAACATGGATGGTCCCCGATGGAACTATGTAGTTTGTTATGTAAGAGTAGATGCTGATTCAGCCTTATGGTAACAGGATTTTGTAATTCCTAATTCCAGTGGGTATAGTGGAAATATATTTGAATGAACTAATTATGGCAGGTCTCAGCAGTACTAGAGTATTTTTCTGCGTCAAAATAAAAGAGGTAATCGTAGCAGTAAAGGCTAAGACGGCAGTTAAAATGTTCACCGAACGTCCTCGATCCATTACTGAATATGAAATAGAAATTTGAAGACAACTATAGAATGTATTTCCAAGGATTTTCAATAGTGCTTGTGGTAGAACATGTTGCTGATATTGCGCAAGTTTTATTATTTTTACGACCAACAGAGCAGCAATGCGAAAATTCTGAATATTGTTATGTTGAAGGCAAATAAGGAAATTGTATAATTTCTCCTAAGTGGCTCAGAAATTATTGCTTCTTTCAAACTTAGAATTTCTGACAAGTTAATTAAATTTGCAAGAACGAAATGAAGGAAGATTTCTCTGATAAAGCAGTAGGCAGTGCCCCTTCACGTTTGATGTTGAAAATCTGGCTCTGACAAGCGATGCTAATCAGAACAATCGATTTACTTTCTGGAATACGCTTTTCAAGATACCATGATTTAAAATGATTTTGCTCTAAACAGATACCTGCTTATTCATGACAATTTGTAAAACGATACTGTGTGTTCTTATGTAATAGGTATGTAGTTAAATCATGTACAGTATGGAAACCACTTATGAAATAAAATTAATAATTTTACGGATTTATGAAAAACCCTCTTTCAATCTAAAAAATCTTATCGTCTAAACAAAACTTAAAATATACAGGGTAGTCCATGTAAGTGCATGCAAAAAGAGTAGATTTTGTTAAATGAAGCATTCTACATATTTTTATATTCCTGAATTTTCCTTGATGAGTTGATTTCAATGAATAAATGAATATTTGTTGGAAGTTAATATCTGAAATTCTTTAGAGGACTAGAATTTTTGTAAAAACGTAAAATTAAAAAGGTTTCAGTACTTAAATAAACAGCCTAGGCAACTACAAACAACAAGAAGCAAATTGTATCTAACTAAAAGTGACATTTCAGTAAACTGTCTTTATAAAATTCCATGTACCTAAGAACTAGAAACTAAATACCGTGATCTAGACGCAGTTCTGCGAAGGAACAATGAACAAACTACAGATGCCCTTGATTTCATTGTTTGCCCAGTGAAGAATCCTCATTGGATGCTTGAGCCACATACAGAACATAATTGTTTCAGTTCTTATTGGAGGAAATTTGACAGCTGGAAAATAGTTAAATCTCTTGAGAGATCAAGTGGTTCCTGTTCTGTCAAATGCACTACATTTGATCCTATAGAGTGAAAGGAAATGAAAACGCAACCTTTTTTAATAAATGGATCAATTGGCCAGGTAGATCACCAAATTCTACGCCATTAGATTTTTCTCGATGGTTACTTATGTCGAGAGTAGAATATTATGCAAGAAAACCAGAGAGCCCCAATTATGTCAAAGAACGAATTCAATACTTCAATACTGGCACACTGATGCCCTTTGGCGCCCGATACAGGCGCCCATGACCCATCCTCGTTCCTTAGAGTGCCGACGACGACGACGCGACGTTTTACAAACAATAACCCCAAGTTTAATTAGTACAAGAGTGAATCTCTGGCGTAATTTATTTAGACAATTATGCTTAGATATAATTAATGGAATGCACACTGCGAGGATTGTTACATAAGAACAATACATCAAATCCCGCTGTGTTCGGAGTGTCGCATTAATCCCAGTCTCAAAGAACAATTAGGCAGACAAATCGGGATATCGGTGGATTTGCAAACGCGCGAAGTGGGTCGTGATAGCCTGACACTGGCTGGATTCTAGGGAACATGCAGGTGAAATGGTTCAGAGAAAAATGTATATATAACATTTTGGTCTAATAAAACTCGTGAAAATAGTAAAAAGAGTTCTTTAGGAGTTCTGTCTAACAGTAGTACATGTTTAGATGTTTAAAACCGCTGAGTAGGAATAACTGGAAAAGTAATGGGTTATATGCCTCGCATACCTCTCCAAGGCAGAAAAGTTCCTCTTCTGATTACTCTTCCCTGTGAGAAAAACATCCACCCAGCTCATAAGGAAATAGCAACTAATATCTTTGTGAAGGTTTAATTTGAATTATTAATTTTATTAAAATAGGGAGGAAACCCAAGGCTTGAATTTAATTAAGAATCTTCTTAAGTGAATAAGATTTTCTAAATATATTCCCATAGTGGTCTAAACCAATTGATTCCACCTACGAAATGTAATCTGCAGAAGTGAAGTAACCTCATACAAGTACCCTTGAATATAATATTAAGATACTGACGAAAAGTCTGCAATTAAGCATAGACTATTCTATATCTAATTTACGAAGCAACTAATGTTTGACATGTTTGGTGTTCGGTGACATTAAATGCTGACGAGCAAACCGATCTATTGGGGATTCAAATTACCAGTGAGGGCACTGATACATATAGAGCAAGACGAGTAAAAATTTTGCATTTCATATCACATCATTTAGCAATTAGCATTCAACTGTCATAAATATGCTAGCTAGCACTTTATGTGCTAGTTAGGGTGAATAAACAATAAAAAGAGTGATAAAAGCAGTCTTTATGTCTTGTATGATATATTATACGTTGGCCTGCCAAGTACCTTTTTCTGTTTTATGTTGAAACAGTTTCTTGAAATAAGTTAATAGTTGAATTTTGGAACTACTAGAAATAACTATGACTAAAACTACCTAAACAACAATAAAATATCAATCATGCATTGCAGTCATAGCAAGATATGACTGGTTTTTATGGGGCAGCTTGTATTTATATACAGTGCTTTCGAAAAGTAACGAATAAATTCATTATTTTAGAAATTGAGAAGTTTTAGAAAAAATCCGCTGACACGTCGATTTTGTTTTTAAAAAAGGCACTTTTTGACGTCATCGTTGTTCGAGATATGACGTCATCGACAATTTTTTTAAATAACAACCCCCAATTTTGACCACGGCATTTGAAAGAGCGTATCATTCTACATACGCATCATGAAAAATCATGGTTGCCTGACAGTAGCCTTAGCGACCGAGATGTTTTTTATTACTGTCAGATAAAAACTTGAAATCGTACTTTATTAAATAGTTTTTTCTGTTTTTTGAGTTATTTCTTTAGTTTTTATCTTTTGTTTGGCAAAAGCACTGCGTTTGAAGTATTTATTGAGTAGTAACTTTGTCATTTTATAAAAAAAAATGGTTAAATTAACTGAACGAGAACGAATTGACATTCTTTGCATGATCGGATTTGGAGACAGGATGCGCACCCAAAGAGAAGTAGTTGAATTGTTCAATGAAACTCATCCTGATCAACATCCCATTAGCCAAAGCATGGTAAGTAATACTGAGTCTAAATACCGTAACTTTGGACATGTTCGTGATCTTCCTAAATCTGGTCGACCGTCAAAATCAATAGATGATGAAGTTAATGTTTTGTTGGCAATACAAGAAAATCATCACTCAACACCTAACCAATTGGCTTCTGATTTCAATATGGCAGCGTCCACAGTTCACAAAATTATGAAAAAAGCAAAGTATCATCCTTATAAGGTATGCCTTATTCATGAGCTATCTGAAGACGACTTTGATCGGCGAAATCAATTCTGCGAACAAATGCAAGAGCTATAATGATAATAATTTCGTAAAAAACGTAATTTTTTCTAACGAGGCTACGTTTGTTTTGAATGGCCATGTCATTAGGCAAAACCGCCGTTATTGGGCTACCGAGAATCCCCGATGGATGATGGAGTATCAAACTCAAAGTCCCCAGAAAGTAAATGTGTGGTGCGGCATAGTCGACGAAAGAATTCTGGGTCCCTATTTCTTTGACGTCAACCTAACTGGTGCAAGATATTTGGATTTTCTTCGAGATGACCTCATTCCTGCACTAATAACTTTATATCCAGATATAGAGGGACGTGATCTTCCAAGAAATGACATGTTCTTTCAACAAGATGGTGCACCTCCCCATTATGCAGCACTTGTCCGTGCTTATTTAGATGAGCTGTTCCCAAATCGTTGGATAGGGAGAAGGGGGTTGATTGAGTGGCCAGCCAGATCGCCTGATTTGACACCCCTAGATTATTTCTTGTGGGGATACTTAAAAAGCAAAGTGTACGTTACTAGACCGGTTAATTTAGAAGATTTAAAAGCAAGAATTCGTCACGAGATACATCGTATACCTCCTGAAGTTATAGATAATGTCCAAGAAGAATTTATTAATCGTCTTGGCTACTGTCAGGCAGCCAACGGTGTACAATTTGAACATTTAATTTAGTCGATTTTTTACATAATCATTATCATTGTCAATATTGTGAAAATTTAATTTTAAGATCTTCAAACATTATTTTCTTGTAATTTTTGTTATGTAACACCATAATTTTTCATGATGCGTATGTAGAATGATACGCTCTTTCAAATGGATTGGTCAAAATTGGGGGTTGCTATTTAAAAAAATTGTCGATGACGTCATATCTCGAAAAACGATGACGTCACAAATATGGGTCGTATGTCAAAAAGTGCCTTTATTAAAAACAAAATCGACGTGTCAGGGGATTTTTTTCGAAAACTTCTCAATTTCTAAAATAATGAATTTATTCGTTACTTTTCGAAAGCACTGTATAGAAAGCAGCGTATACGCCGTTACCACATGATATCACTCACCCCTAACACGACAAACAGCTGTTTCAACCTATTTGGTCTCTTCAGCACTACGCAATACATACTGAAATATCTGTATACGTGAGAGATGTCGTATATCTTCCCGTAATAAAAATAAACTAGAAGTTGAATGAGGTTTCCAATTAAGTATTTTTCCCAGGAGCTATCTATCACAGTGAGAACGTTCCCTTCCTCAATAAAATAATTAGCGGGATCCAATAAGCGCTAACTTCCCTTCCGCTGGCAACTGTTTGGAAGTCGTTTCGGAAGTCGGCGCAAGTACGCCGAAACTCCGAAAGGAGTTCAGAAGTTTCATTGAAATCGTCAGATTGGAAAGTGCCCGCCGAGTGAGGAGTTCACACGCATTTGGACGCCATCGGAATCGCAAATCGCAGCGTGACGTGGGGCGAGAGCATCGAAACTAGACTTCAAGCGGGGTCGGCGTCGCTACGTCACCGCCAGCGCAATCGATGACTTCTGCCAGGATCGGAACCAGATGCTAATAGTGATAATTTGACAAAAATATATTACCTAGACTACTGTACTTAGAAATTGACAGTTCAGTTTACATAATATCTTGTTTGTGATATAACTTGACATAGTCTTGATGACTTATTGCCTATTGCAGGTGACTAGTTTAATGATAGCGACATAATTTATTTTTTTCATTGTATACAGGGTTATTCAGAACTTATGTCTAAAACTTTGAGGATATGTGCATCCTTAAATAAGAAATCGATATCACCAAAAAAATTTATAATAAAAGTCTTTGGATTTCCCGTAAACAATGTTAAAAGTTATACCATTATAAAGGACTACGTAGATGGGCAACTGTACTTCAACGACATCTATTATACCACATTCCTACAAAAAAAAGTAAACAAGTTTTTGTACCTGGAACGCCTGGTCAAGACCGAGGGAATAGAGTTGGAGTGGGGTAATATCTCTATTGTCTATCTGTGTCGCTCTCTCAGTGCCGGTGGTGAACAACACGAGGGCAGCCCAGCCTAGGTACTGGGTACATTAGAAACAAGAAGTCAGTACTGTGTTGTTTTATTTATCGTAGGAGTGTTAAACTTTAAAACTTTCAAAATGGCCAATGTTTACAGTATTTATGGTGCAGTTGGACAAAATGCAGTGGCAGCTTCGGGCTTGTATGCGGATCTATTTCCCAATCGACACACGCCAAATTATGCAACTTTTACGACAGTGGTACAACGTGGCCGTGATACTGGTAATTTACGTGCAAATCGTGGACGAGATGGTGGCCCGGGACGACCACAACGTATTTTAGCAGCTGAAGAACAAGTGTTGAATCTGATCCGTGAAAATCCTCGAATAAGTACGTCAGATCGCTAGGCAGGTGCCTGGGGTATCCCAATCAACGGTGTGGCGCTTACTACACGAAGCTCAGTTTTATCCGTATCATAACCAGCGTGTTCAAGCACTGTTACCAGCGGATTATCCATTACGAGTTAGGTTTTGCCATTGCCATTGAGTGAGTTAGGTTTTTGTCAGGTGTACCATACCGAAGTGGAAACAGTCGAGCAATTTGCGTTTACAAGATCAGCAACCAGGAGGAACATTCGCTTTAGTGCGGCAAAATTGGATAAGGCGTGCCTAAAAGTGTGTACAAGTCGAGGGGCAAAACAGCTTTTGTAACAAGGTATGTGCAAATTTTTTATAAATTTCATGTTTCTAATACCTAGTAATCAAGTAGCGCAATTCTTCAAAATTAGTGTAACAAAATTTTATTCATTTTAAAGACACGTCACTTTGGTCACATCTACCTATCTTTCAGTTTATTTTAAAGTAAAAACGCTGCAAATCTTTTTTGCGCCGGGTGTCGGTATACTCTCAGAACTTCCGAAGTTTATTTCGTGCTATATGTGACATCGCCAGTTTGCATTGTCAGTCCCAAGCTTTTAAATAGTTTGCAGAACGCGCCAAAAAAATGTTTTGCACTACCACATTTGTACATGTATGTTGAACATCCTCACATTTTATTATGGATAAGTTCTGAATAACCCTGTAGATGTAAGTTTACTTTATTTACTGGTGTATTATTACTTGTATTGTCCTGTAATTGGAATGTGTATTCTGTTGGTCAATAAACGCATTAACATTATTATTAGCGTATTATTAGTGTATCATGCACTTTTCCCACATTCATGTTACTTCCATTTTCCAACGTCCACCTGAGAGGCCGACACTATCGCGTCTTCTCTTATATATTTTGTGGTTTTTATTCTCCCAGCTGCATCAGATACTCGAAAGGCGAGTCCGGTTCTGTCCAAGCAGACTGTCGAACGGTGCGCCGTCACCAAGGTAACCGAAGAAGGAATGAAAGCGCGTGTTGCCAGGTTACCTGGCCAGCGCAGCGCCAGGTGAGTCGCGCGGGGCAAAAATTGAAGAGGAAATAGACGTCCCTGGAGTATTTTTTAATTGAGAGCGACACGGCATTGCTTCTGGCTCTCTACGTCTGCCTCTTAACGAGGGACAGTTTACCGAATAATTCTAGCTACCGAAGTGTGACACATTAAAAGGGTTCCGATCTTAGGAAAGGGTGTCATAGATATAGAATGTTGTCACATTTACTTTTTACTTTAGTCATATTAAATGATTGTTACATATTTCAAAAAGGCTAACTTCACTTATTTAGATTCGCTTGTTTATTTTTTTAATGGTGTTATACGTATTATTTTTTTATTATTTCGACTATTTGACATTTTGTTATCTTTTGAATAATCTTGCTGTTTTTTTTCATAATACTCTTCCTAGGACTCTTTCCTCTTACTCTCTTACTCTTCCTCTTTCCTAGGACTCTCCTATGATCGAAAATTTTGAACATATCGTTTGGAATTATATAAAAAATTGTTAGAAAGTCCACCTGCATAAACTGCAGGTGGACATAACTATCATTTTTTTCTGTGTACAAGTCAACCAACACTATAACTTTTAACTGTCTTTTTAACTAGTTAGGTACCTAGGTAGGTAAATATATTCTTGTTAGTAGAACCGTTGATCACGAATACAAAATTTTATCGAAATAAAAAAAATAGATAAAGATTATGACTTGAACACATAAAGCACGACCAGGATGAAATACATTGTAATTCAACACTAGATTTGGCTCTGAATAACACTTTTTATATCAATAGGTGACTATGATTGCCTGCACAAAAGCTTCGATTCAAGATAGAGTGAAATACTACCAAAGGGCGGAAATAGAAGCGTTAAAATGCTATGATGAAGTGCTCTTTTAAATTTCATCATCGTATTTTACTTGGTAACAAAAGAGTACTGATTGTTTTTTAAAATATATAGAAAAACTATATGTTGTAAGTGAAATAGCCTAAATTCTAACAAAGTTATGTTTACAAACGGTAGCAGAAAAGTGAATTAAAAAGTTACGGCTTACGCGACTCTAAAAAACCATATTTTCATTTAAATAGTATTTTCATAAATGATTATGACTTTCAGTTAGTTACTTAAGTAGTAATTTTTTTATTTTTTCTATCTTCAAACATGTCTCTTACTGATTTTTACTTAAGTCAAATGCTCGTTCTAAAGTGATTACCTGTCAAGCGGCATATCAAACAGTCAAGCCACGCAAACAAAAGCTAGCGTACTTTAATTACTACCACTAGTGTGATGTTGGTTGCCTACAACGTACAATCAAGCTTATATTTAAATAGTAGCAGTCATAGACACATTTAGTGGCTTTCTTAGCAAATTTATACAAGTTATAATTAAACAGAATGTGACTTTTATTAAAAATGGAATAAAAAGAGTTTTTGTTACACTGGATTCAACAAAATTAGCTCTATTTCAATATTTTCCCTTTGTAAATAAAAACTACAGCTGCTTCAGCAGTCTGACCTTTCAAATAAATTACAGCAAACATTACCAAGAAGCAAAAACAAGGCTCAACTCTAGTTGAACATACCTTTTATTTAAAAGGAAGTACTTTAGATGGGGTAAGAAAACACGCTACAAGTCGTACAAAATGAGTTTCCTTTTTATTACTAAATGGACGTGATGCTTAGCAGGGGAACGTTTCACTGCAACTGTTACATTTTACTCAAATTAACAACTGTTCATTGTATCCATCACGAGAGATATTATGCAACAAAAATATTACTAAATAAACAAACGAAATTAATGTAACAAATACGTTGTCAAGAAATAATTTTAACATGACAAATCATACCATTCATTTTAGCCTAATCTCTGCTAGTTTTCCTCATTAGTAGAATACTTTAAAAATGATTTTAGTATTCAAAGTGATATTGGATTGGTGGCAGTAAAGGAAAAGGCAAAATAATAAATGTTATGAAATAAATTTTATGTATATTAAAAGAAATGGGTCTGACCTTAAAATGGCACCTTTAGGTGTTAATTTTGATAAAACGAAATAGTTTGGATATATACAGGGTGATTTTTTTAACTTGCCCATTAGAATATTTTCAACTGCCGATAATGCTAGAGGTCTGAAAGTTGGTACACGCATATTAGTGACTATGCCAAATTCGGGGAAAATATGTTCAAGATGGCGGCCCTTCTGTCAACCCAAATATCGACGCCATATTGGATTTTTTAAATTGCAACCCCCATTTTTTATTCGATTTTTTAAATCTGCGCTCTTTTGCGGTTAAAATGAACCCAATGTGTCTAATACTTACTTGTTATAGTTTTTGAGATATGTTACTTTTTCTGTTAAAATTTGCGTTTGCAGAGGTCGTTTAAAAAATTCATAACTTTTTCACTATTGACGCAAAATTAAAACTGCTTGGTTCAGTCGATAGCTGAAGGTTTGTAGAATATTCAGGTATGTTTCAAAATAGTTAAATGTTGTTTGGTATACCTGCAATAATTTTTTAAAAATGAAGTTGAAAAAGTGTCAAAATTTCAATTTTTTTAAATGGCACGACCACATTCTACCATCGTCACTGGATAGGAAACTTAATTCAAAAGGCACTTTTAATAACAATCCCTATACCTATTTGCATTATTTTCGAAGATATTTGGATTTATTTGGAATTTTCTACCAAATATCGTTCACGCGATGGACGAGTAGGCCATGAACTTTAAAACAATGCCACTATTGTGTCAACGCTAACTCTTGTTGTCAACCTGACAGCTTTCTTACAAGTGTTTTGCAAATATTTGATCATATTACGACGGATATTACGGACAAGGCAAAATTTGCTCAACGGGGTGTATTTAATAAAAGGAATCGCCATTTTGAGAAAATAAAGGTTCCCATTTGGTCATACATGTGGAAAATCAAATTCAGTTTTCAACAAATGTATTTCGTTTGTTAATGGATAATCATCGAGTACAATGGTGGGTGCATGTCTGAAGAACATAACCAAGAACAACATAACAAACATAATAACACAAAAAAATATAAAAACAATAATAAAACTATGGGATACTATGGTTAAACTATAATAGTCCACACGTGTTCAATGTGCCTCCCATTTTTATGCAAACATTCAGTAACACGTTCTTGTACTGCGGCGATTGTGGCTCTTCTTATTTCGTTTTGGTCCAGAGAGTTCATAGCTCGTGTAATTCTTCCGATTAAATGTTGCAATGTTCTTGGTTCTGTTTGGTAAACTTCCTCTTTAACTCGCCCCCACAAGTAAAAGTCAAGTGGGGTAAGGTCCGGTGAACGAGGCGGCCAAAGCCACGGACCCCTATTTCCCCACCACCTATCTTGAAACAAGTCTTCCAATTTACGGTGCACAGCTCTTGTTGAATGGGCTGGCGCACCGTCCATCTGGTACCATGCGTTTATCATTTCTGGCAGAGGCAAATTGTCAAGAAAATTGTCTACACAATTATTCAGAATTTGTAAATAACGCTCACCATTTAAATTTTCTTCATACATGTACCATTGTACTTGATTATCCATTAATAAGCAAAAAACATTTATTGAAAATTGAATTTGGTTTTCCACTTCTATTATCAAATGAGGATTTTGATTGGCCCAAAAATGGCGATTTCTTTTATTAAATACACCTCGTTGAGCAAATTTAGCCTCGTCCGTCCAACAAATTCTTTTCAGAAAATTACCATCTTCTTGTATTTTTACCAACAGTTGTTCGCAAAAAGTTACCCGCTTAAGGTAATCCGTTGGCCGGAGTTTTTGCAACCTTATGAATGCATAAGGATGAAAATTGTGCAAAGATAACACCTTCTGAATGGAGGAATAACTAAGTCCCAAATCACTGGAAGCTGCTCGTATTGACGCCGTTGGAAAAGCGGCAAAATATCCCAAAATATTTATTTGGTTTCCTTCATTTCCGGTGACCACTTTAAGCCGGTTTCTGGGTGGATTTATGCTTCTAGTAAGAATAAATTTATTACGCAGACTGGAAAGCTTCTTCCTATTCATTGGAGGTAATTCTGGATATTTCAAATTGAAGGCACGGCAGGTTCTCTCAATTATGTTATCGCATCTGCCGTAAATAGCGATTAAATCAAAAATAACATCATTAGGGTAGGCATTCATCGTAATATGAACAAATATTTGCAAAACACTTGTAAGAAAGCTGTCAGGTTGACAACAAGAGTTAGCGTTGACACAATAGTGGCATTGTTTTAAAGTTCATGGCCTACTCGTCCATCGCATGAACGATATTTGGTAGAAAATTCCAAATAAATCCAAATATCTTCGAAAATAATACAAATAGGTATAGGGATTGTTATTAAAAGTGCCTTTTGAATTAAGTTTCCTATCCAGTGGCGATGGCAGAATGTGGTCGTGCCATTTAAAAAAATTGAAATTTTGACACTTTTTCAACTTCATTTTTTAAAAATTATTGCAGGTATACCAAACAACATTTAATTATTTTGAAACGTACCTAAATATTCTACAAACCTTCAGCTATCGACTGAACCAAGCAGTTTTAATTTTGCGTCAATAGTGAAAAAGTTATGAATTTTTTAAACGACCTCTGCAAACGCAAATTTTAACAGAAAAAGTAACATATCTCAAAAACTATAACAAGTAAGTATTAGACACATTGGGTTCATTTTAACCGCAAAAGAGCGCAGATTTAAAAAATCGAATAAAAAATGGGGGTTGCAATTTAAAAAATCCAATATGGCGTCGATATTTGGGTTGACAGAAGGGCCGCCATCTTGAACATATTTTCCCCGAATTTGGCATAGTCACTAATATGCGTGTACCAACTTTCAGACCTCTAGCATTATCGGCAGTTGAAAATATTCTAATGGGCAAGTTAAAAAAATCACCCATTTTTGTATTCTTTATCTCTTGGTTCTGTTCAATTAATTTATAAATGAGACACCTTGCATTTTATTTCTCAAAACGAAAGAGCTATACAGTGTGTCCAAGATAAAGATGGGATAGCATTGGGATCTTGGAAACGGTAAGAGCTAACTCAGGAGGCTTTTCCTCGTTAATTTTTAATGGTGGCGGCAACAAGGTAAAAACGTAATTAAACTATTACTTGTGATACATCATTGAATTGAGAATAAAAAATGGTATCAAAATTTCTATTTAAAAATACAGGGCCGTATTTAAAAAAAAGAAGTTGATGATGATTTCTCGGAAACGAAACGTCGGACAAAAACTTGCTGAATGCGATCTTGTTAAGCTCAAAAAGTGACAATGGAAAAGTATTTTTTATTTTTGATAGCTGTTAAAATAACGCCAGAAATAAATAAAAACAAATATCGCAAAAAAAACGTTTTTCCAAATATTTCGAAATCAAAAAAAGATAACTTATTTTTGCAAAGTCCATGTAAAAGGTATTCAAACTGCCCAACTTTTTCATAATTTAAGCAACTTTGTATCTCTTACCGTTTCCAAGATCCCAATGCTATCCCATCTTTATCTTGGACACACTGTATATCAATTATGGTTTCAATGGATTATCTTTTTCTTAAAAAGATGAGAATTTTTTTATGTTTATGTTCATTTTTAATTAATAATATATTACTATCTCTACCCTTTATTCTGATCACAAGGATTAGTCCGCACGTAGGAGATTTTTGTGGGAGGGGATAGTATATTAGTATAATTCAGTAGGCCGCATTTGAACTACTTTATGTATACTTAGTTGATCATAAGTGTTGTATTTGAATATAATTAAGTCATAGTCTGAAATTTTACTCACAAAAAAATAGTAGTTGGATCAGTACTACTATTGTGAGCTTAAGGCAAAATGTTTTGAAAACCTTAATATACAGATGCTGATCTTACTTAATTTTCACTTGTATATACTGTTCAGCTAGCTTAAAAAATAATATACTTAAACTAAGAAATCGAGAAAATAATGTTACACTAACTTCGTACACAAAAGTTTTAAAAAAGTTAACCTAATTGGGTTTTTCACTAATCAGATTGGATCTTGAATGTTATTTGTGTCTGTTAAACTTATCAAAGTGCCTGCTTTAATAACATACAAACATGTATGTTTCAACAAATCCTGCTTAAAGAAACCTTATTTAAGGCACATTATCCCATACCTTGGCTAACGAGACTGTTTGATTTAACATTTTTTTTTATAAATATGGATTTATATAGGTAAGCGGTTGCTGTGCTTCTCCTTTCAAAGTTAAATCGGGGTATTTCTACGAAGTCCCAAAAAGCTAGGTCCCTGAAAGTTTCCAATTATTTGATTTCCAAATAAATTCTGGAATTTTTCAAATAAACATCTGGAAATATATATATATATATATTTTTATTAACGAGGTTATACAGACTGAACAAAATTTGATTACGACTACAGAGATTTCAGAAACTATTAGAGCTACAGGAAGGCTTAAATGAGTAATGTGGATCAACATTCCGCTGAAAAAATAATTGAATTTTGTTTCATTTCGATTTTATTTAGAAAAAAATTCAAATCGTCATTTTTTACACACTCTTTTTTATTTGTGGTCCGATCAAAAAATCTTAAAAGGTTTTATTTGGTTTTCTAAGGGCTTTACAGTGGCGTAATTAGTTATTTTTTTAGTTGATTTCCGAGAACATAACAGCAACTTTATGTTTTTTATGGACGCCATATTGGATTTTATCTTTTTAGAACTCAGCAAATCATTCTGATTAAATTGATGTATAATATGCCATAGCTTGTATACATTTAACACTTTGTTGCTGTTTCAACATAACAGATATGTAAAAAATTATCCGTTTTACCCAATCTAAAGGGTCCCCCAAACCAACGCAGATAGTCGCAGCACCTGCGGAAGTTCGCAACCGCTTGCGATTCGCATCATATTGCTTCCATTGCGTTAAATATGCAAGTTCAGACCAACACGATTTTTTTCGTTTAGACTGCGAATTGTCTGCGTTTATTTCGTACGGAGTTTTTGTTCGCAATTGGCTGCGTTTTTTCTCGGATCCGTAGTAGTTTCGCAGTGTCTTAACTAAGAAAGTAATTAACAAAATGGAAAAAATCATTGAATTAGTGCGAAAGTATCCTATATTACACGACCTTTCTCATGACGATTACAAAAATATTTGAAAAAAGTAACAAAAATATAACATAGATTCTCGTCTTTTCGTAATTGCGGCATTAATGTATGAAATTTCCTATATTGTCGTCTTTTTTTATTAATATCGTGAAGCCATTTTCTTTTCTTCCTAAGGTTAGATACATAATATGATCAACACATTTATTTTTAAATAATAATAATAATTTTACCTTAAATTGTCCTTTTCCAATGCAAGCAACACAAATGCTTCTTCTTCATCCGATGATGTATACATATTTTTGTACGATAGGTAAGTATGTAAGTACAAGTGCAAATTGTTTATTTTTCGTTTTCTGCAATAGCAATCAATCTTTTCGATATTGAAAATATGACGCATATGATGATGATACATATATGATATGATGATTACATTCGCTTTGGTGTGAGGTTCTCTATGGATTCCGTCACGAACTTCGCTGCGAACTTTCCGTCACGAATTCGTTGCGAATAATTCGCGTTGGTTTGGGGGAGCCTTAACTTAATTACTCTAAAATCAGACAATATTGCAAATTAGCTGCGACAAACAAAAAAAGCCAATTTATGGAAATTCGATGTGTACCTCACGTCCTTAATATTCACGGAAGTCAGCAATAAAAACACAATTAAAGTGGGCTTTTTATTGCATAATAAACTAAAACCGGTTTACGACCTATAATGGCCTCCAAAGTTTCACCAGTTAACTCTGAATTGATTCCTGGCTAAATATACCCGAATCCAAAGTTTTGACATTACTTGAATAGCAATTATTTCTCGATCGGCTATTTTTATAGACAGGGGATTGCATTGCGGTCGTTGTAGACGACAAATGAATTTAAAAATAAATTACATTCTTTGTCCCGACTCCCGGCTTATGAATGCAGCGGTCCATGCTGCAATTGCGTTTTGCTTTTTATTGTGGATGCATACCTAGTCAGTTATTTGACTGTGTCCGTTAAATGCATTCCAAATTATCTTCTTACATCAATACTTATATAAAAAACATACTTATAAACATGGTTTGCATAACCAATTTCGATGAAGAACGCGAAACTATAAATTTGAGAACATTTTTTATCAATAAATACTGAAGATCACTATAACACAACGTAAATAAATATGAAACAGTAGCGCTTATCTTGGTACAAGCATATTCAAAAATTGAAATAGTTGTATAGCCAACTGCGCATCCAATTTTGCTCCCAACTTCTATATTTTGTATTGGTACACCTGACCAAGACCTTAGAATTCTAGTGTCTTTTTCTTTCTAATCTAAAAATTCAATGGTTCAAATCTTCCTAACACGGCAACAGTGGTTTGGGTAAATTGGGTAAATAGTGTTTGTTTTGTATTTTTGGCGTCTTGTTGGTTTATTTTATTGTGATTCTCTCGGTTTGATTCTGTTTGTGTGTTTATTATTGTGTTGCTTTGATTTATAGACTTTGAGTAACAATATTTGAGTATTGGACTTTCGTAATTATTCCAGGTAAATTCGGATTTTATAACAAGAATTCAAAGTCTTAAGTGACATGCAATCATAGTTCCTAGCTAATATAATAGTAAATTATGAAAACTGCGAACATAAACAATACAAAAAATAAGCCAGGATAGTTAAAATAAGGTAAAGGATAGTTAAATTTTATATGCATAAGGCATTTTAAATATCTACTTTTCTAAACGGCTAATGGTGTATTTTACATAAATAATGTGAACAAAAGATACATAGGTAGGTCCACAAAATATTTCGTTTGTACCTTCATCAATTTTACAAGAAAGTTTGGTGACGATATATTTTATTTTTCACAAATAATTGTAATTAAACTATAACATATTGAACATTTCTTATACCTATTTAGAATTTTTCTTACTCAAAAGTTTTACTTGCTGCTTTCTGTGGTTTTTATTTGTTATTGCTATCTAATTGAAGAGGCCAGGTTAATACTGTTAAATTTCCCACCAATTTTCAGACATCAAAATGGCGGATTCAAAATTGGAATACTCGCTCAGCTTTGATAATCGTTCCACGTATATAAATTCCTTGGTTGTAGCACAGTATTCAGACTATACAGGTCTCCAAATTAACATATGTACAATTTGGAAACAAAAACAGAAGATATTACTACATGCTGGTTAAATAAAGATAAACAAAATACTAGAAAAATACTTCTACTTCGTTATTTAATACTGGAACTCAGCTGAGAGCCACACCCACAGACTACCTATGTGGTCACACGTCTGACCTATGTTAACCGCATCGCATCCCCCACCCATAGATATTTTCACCTAGGCCCACCCTCGCACGGTTTTTCTCGCTTTAATACACACTCACTATCGACCCGTTCTTGTCTTCAAACTGAACACATTTTTATATGGGGATCTATATAAAAACACCTGATAAGTTCAAAAAATAATAATATTGTTGTATAAGGAAAGCAGGTACCTATACAATTTACAATAGCTTAAAGCTACTAAACAATAATAATAAATAAAATAATAATATAAAGCCTTTAGAATATAATCGCTTTTCATCTGATTGGGTTAGGACACAGTTGTCGGAGCTATATGCCTAAGTGGAAGCGATGTGACCTCAGTACATGCACTTATGGAACACTTCAGTGAAGCGCTTTAGATAGTTTGAAATTGGTACAATGTAATATCAGTCCATTTATAGAATGGTTATCTTTCCAGTGGTGTCACCTGAATGCCCACCACTATTCAACTTGGGCTAAAATTATTACTCGTAGCTGAATCTTCAACAAAAGTAACTATTTAGAACCTAAAAATGACCAGAGTTGCCAATGTTTTTATTTGTCTTGTAAGATTTTTAGATTTTTATTTATCATTGACACCGTGAATACAATATTGTGACGTGTACATATTTACAGTGATGGAATTTTGTAGGGTGATTGTTTTTTTTCGTGTATTTAGATTTGTCAACTTTACTTAAATTGAGAATAAAAATAATATTTTATTACAATGTCATCAAACAGTAGACAAAACAATTAAAACATAAGTAATATAAAAGTAATAAATTATTTAAAGTTGACAACTACTATCTCTTAAAAATCTTTAAGTATTAAATGCCACTTAAAAATATTATCTAATAATAACAGGAATGTAACTAAAGCTTATGTAAGACGATTATTCAAGTATAAATATTTCAAATTTAATTTAATATTAATTACTTATCGCTGAAATAAACAAAACTTAAAAAGCCATTTTTCCTTTTTTCTACATGCCAAAACGACTCATTTGCAGACATATGTTTATTTAATAAAAAATGTTTGTTTTCATGTCCCCTACTACCCCTTAAAGTTTGTCACTATGTTTTTGGTACACCCTGTATATAGAGCCGACGATCAAATTAAAATAATTTAGGTAAAGGTAGACTTTCGTAAAAAGCGACAGCGGCAGGAGACTGAGACAGGCGACAGAAACAGACGACAGCGACACTACCGATACAATGGAATTCAATGCGATTCCGTTCGAAATATGCGACAGCGACACGCAGCTCCGTGGTTATTTTGCCTTGTCTCTTGCAGCCTGTCTCACGTCTGCTTCTAGAGCAGTAGTGTCGCGGTTGCCAGGCAGATACAAGTGTATTTTGGCTCTGTAAATAATGGCTTCTACATTGAAAAAAGCTAAAATTATTTTATCACAGTCTCAGTCAATCTGAAGAAGATGAAATACTAATTGACCTAGTTGTCTATTAGACTAGTAGAGTAATAAATGGTTTTTCCTCAGTTGAAATCATTGTTCCAGTTCTTTTTGGTTCCATTTCCTTCACAATTAAACTTAAAACAAAATAAAATTATTGTTTATTTAAGCTACAATATTTTATAAACATATCTTCATCAGATATTCAATGTTGCGATGTCAATAGGTTAAAGATCCCTCATCTTTTCGTTTTGTAAATAAAGTATTTATTGGCGCTCTTTCACATTTTTTATAAAAGTAATACAAAATTAGATCTTCATCTTCTTCCTCCTCTAATAGTATTTGTTTTAAAATAATTGCCTTATTTTCCGACATTATAATCTAAACACTGCGCACGCTTTAGTTTCCAGCAGAAGGTGTTAATGCACTGGCCTGTCGTACGTTGTGAACGAGATCTTTGGTCTCTTGTCTCGATCGCTGTCGTTTATCTCTGTCGCCTATTTCGGTCTCCTGTCGCTGTCGCTTGTTACGAAAGTCTACCTTTTCTATTAATTCTTAAATAATGAAAAGAATACAAGCTGTATAGGGTTCTTCACTAATATTGCAAATCAAATCAGGTGGCGCCAAGAAATGCTTCGTTTTCCGGATACAGCGATTAAAATTTATATAAAAAATCGACTTTGAATATCTCTAATGCACGGAAAGATACCTACAGAAAAGGAATTTCAATGACCGATTTTAATAAAGAATAACGTTAAAGGGAGAAACATCAGAGCAACTCCTTTTATTCATACCGTTAATGTTTTCAACCCAAAAGAGTGTGTTTGAGTCTTGAGACCAGAATCAATAACGGAATCGTACGTCTGAGCGAGTGCCTTATTTGTCGTCGTGCTCAAAAACCGTGAAATCTAAAAATTTTCACATCACTTTGTGCACGATAAGCCTGCAACATCTTGTCTCGATTTTTCCGGGATTTAGGGACCGTGAAACCATCTCTGGAGCCCCAAATTCGATTCCGAACGTGCCTAATACGAATGTATCCGCGGGACGGACATCCCTTGTTCTCTCTCCATTGAAAGAAAAGATTACTCTTTGGAGATGACGAGGGTTTATGTGATAAACGGAAAAATTAAAGTCTACGCTACATCCCGATGATAACTGGAAAATAATTCAATTTCGAGAGGAATTCAGGAAGAGTAAAATCAGATGCTACGTAAGTTTCAGGATCTTTAATAAGGCTTTAGATTTTAGTACCTATTTCAATCGGTTTATCCATTTTTATATGCATAATTATAATGCATTTTTTACTCAAGACCGGTACATGTTAAGAAAAAACTTAACCGAAAACACTTAACCGAAAAACTAACCCAAACATAAACTATTCTAAATATTTGTAAAATAAACAATAATACAGTGTTTGAAAAGTACGAATAAATTCATTATTTTAGAAATTCAGAAGTTTTCGAAAAAATCCCCTGACACGTCGATTTTGTTTTTAAAAAAGGCACTTTTTGACATACGACCCATATTTGTGACGTCATCGTTGTTCGAGTCATGACGTCATCGACAATTTTTTTAAATAGCAACCCCCAATTTTGACCACGCCATTTGAAAGAACGTATCATTCTACATACGCATCATGAAAAATCATGGTTGCCTGACAGTAGCCTTAGCGACCGAGAATGTCTTTTATTGCTGTCAGATAAAAACTTGAAATCGTACTTTATTAAATAGTTTTTTCTGTTTTTTTGAGTAACTTTTTTAGTTGTTATCTTTTGTTTGGCAAAAGCACTGCGTTTGAAGTGTTTATTGAGTAGTAACTTTGTCATTTTATAAAAAAAATGATTAAATTAACTGAACGAGAACGAATTGAAATTCTTTGCATGATCGGATTTGGAGACAGGATGCGCACCCAAAGAGAAGTAGTTGAATTGTTCAATGAAACTCATCCTGATCGACATTCCATTAGCCAAAGCATGGTAAGCAATATTGAGTCTAAATACCGTAACTTTGGACATGTTCGTGATCTTCCTAAATCTGGTCGACCGTCAAAATCAATAGATGATGAGGTTAATGTTTTGTTGGTAATACAAGAAAATCATCACTCAACACTTAACCAATTGGCTTCTGATTTCAATATGGCAGCGTCCACAGTTCACAAAATTATGAAAAAAGCAAAGTTTCATCCTAAGGTATGCCTTGTTCATGAGCTATCTGAAGACGACTTTGATCGGCGAAATCAATTCTGCGAGCAAATGCAAGAGGTATGCAATAATGATAATAATTTCGTAAAAAACGTAATTTTTTCTGACGAGGCTACGTTTGTTTTGAACGGCCATGTCAATAGGCAAAACTGCCGTTATTGGGCTACCGACAATCCTCGATGGATGATGGAGTATCACACTCAAAGTCCCCAGAAAGTAAATGTGTGGTGCGGCATAGTCGACGGAAGAATTCTGGGTCCCTATTTCTTTGACGTCAACCTAACTGATGCAAGATATTTGGATTTTCTTCGAGACGACCTCATTCCTGCACTAATAACTTTATATTCAGATATAGAGGGACGTAATCTTCCAAGAAATGACATGTTCTTTCAACAAGATGGTGCACTTCCCCATTATGCAGCACCTGTCCGTGTTTATTTAGATGAGCTGTTCCCGAATCGTTGGATAGGGTGAAGGAGGCCGATTGAGTGGCCAGCCAGATCGCCTGATTTGACACCCCTAGATTATTTCTTGTGGGGATACTTAAAAAGCAAAGTATACGTTACTAGACCGGTTAATTTAGAAGATTTAAAAGCAAGAATTCGTCACGAGATACTTCATATACCACCTGAAGTTATAGATAATGTCCAAAAAGAATTTATTAATCGTCTTGGCTACTGTCAGGCAGCCAACGGTGCACAATTTGAATATTTAATTTAGTCGGTTTTTTACATGATCATTATCATTGTAAGTATTGTGAAAATTAAATTTTAAGATCTTCAAACATTATTTTATTGAAATTTTTGTTATGTAACACCATAATTTTTCATGATGCGTATGTAGAATGATACATCAATTGGGGGTTGCTATTTAAAAAAATTGTCGATGACGTCATATCTCAAACAACGATGACGTCACAAATATGGGTCGTATGTCAAAAAGTGCCTTTTTTAAAAACAAAATCGACGTGTCAGGGGATTTTTTCGAAAACTTCTCAATTTCTAAAGTAATGAATTTATTCGTTACTTTTCGAAAGCACTGTATAATTTCACAGGATGAACTTGTAACCTGCGTGAATTTTTTGAGTATTATTATCAATTTTTGCAACCACTAGAAGTTAGAAGACAAGCGGTTTGAGTCCATGCAAACTTACGCCATTTTTCTTAATATATTTTATTAAGTCTCTGCTTAGTAATTACAAAAAAAAAGGTAATTTGTTTTAGGTTTACATTATCCTTTAATAGAAAAGCAGACATTTTCCTGTACTTCTAGATTCAATGAACTGGGTTATTGTAAAACTAATTACGCCAAGAAAGTTATAAGCCGTCTCATTATAAAATAATACATGCACTGATGAACTCTTGCAGTCACTCAAGATAAACGATGGCATTAGCTAGCTTCGAGACAGAAGCACTTGCAAAATGAGTTAAAATATTTTTAATTTGATTGAATGGGACATTAATTTTATAGACATTACCTTGAAGAAAAATTAGGCTATGTAGGAATACTTTAAGTAAATATATATATTCCCAAACCTTATTTACAAATCTTTTCTATGAAATTACGTCTGTTAATTCATTCAAAATCTCGAAAATGCTTCTTCAGAAGTAAATTGCAACAAATTATCCCATAAGTGCTACATTTTACTTGGACATAAAGTCACAACTTTTACGACACCACGTTATGTCTGCCAATAAAAGCTTTCTACACAACGTCTTCATATAATATCTGTTAAAATATTACCACTGTCAAAATCAGACCCAATTTGAGGCTATTCCTTTCAAAGTGCGTGAGTTACATTCTAAACGACTTTATACTGATCTCATATTCTACCAGTAATAAATCTTGACTGCCAGAAAGTAATTTTAAGCTTCACTGTTGGACTTAATAGACCCCTAGTTCCCTTTCAAGGCTATTCCTGGCTTCCCGGAGAGTAGATTTAAAAAATCCCCGAAAGTCGAAAAACCGCAAGTAGCGGCAAACCAATAAAAGTTAAAAACTGTATGGAAGGAGATGCACTCTAGCAGAGTGGTCAGGACTCGCTTCCAGTTTACTTTAAGCGATGTTCTCCCTTACCGAGGTTGTTGTTAAAATAAGAGGTGGTATAACTGTACTTGATTATAGTAAGGCGTTTGATACCATTAATCATTTATCTCTTATTACTAAACTTAAGTTCTTTGGTGTGGATGAACCTGCTATTTCTTTTTTTAACAACTATTTAAACTCCAGGCATCAACGAGTATCATTTCACAATAATTTCTCGAAATTTCTCTCCATAGATAAAAGTGTACCGCAAGGTAGTATATTAGGCCCTCTCCTATTTACTGTTTATACTGCTGACTTGTCAAGTCGTCTTAAATTTTGTTCTTTACATCAATATGCTGATGATACTCAAGTATACTATTCGTTTTCATATAATGACCTATTTCTTGCTGTTCGAAATATTAATTTTGATCTTGAGGTAATTAAAGAATTTTCTACTGCCCATGGACTTATGCTTAATGAAAATAAAACTCAACTGCTAGTGTTTGGTCCTCACAATCACATTTTATCTGTTAATAGAGATTTCCAAATTAGTATTAATAATTGTTTACTTGTACCAGTAAATACATGCAAAAATCTAGGAATCCATATGGATGTTGATCTAAGATTTGGGACCCAAGTTACAAGTTTAATTCAAAAATATTTTTCCAAATTAAAGGTATTATATATGTACAAAGATATTTTGAGTAAGGATATTAAACTAAGGTTAACTGATAGTTTAATTTTATCTATTCTATCTTATTGTAACATTGTCTTTTGGCCTGCTCTCTTACTTAGAGATAAAAATACCTTACAGAAAATTCAAAATGCATGTATTAGATTTTCTTATAATTTGAAGAAATTTGATCACATTTCTGTAGCTTTTAAAGACTCAAAATGGTTTAATTTGCATGAACGATATCAAATACATTTGTCCTGTTTAGTTTTTAAGATAATTCAATTGGAAATGCCTGGGTATCTTCATGATAAATTAATAAAAGGTTCAGATGTTCATGATCGTATTACGCGCCACCGTGACTTACTACATATTCCACAACATCATTCGGCTTTGTTTCAACGCAGTTTTAGTTACAATGCTGCTAAAGTATTCAATTCGCTTTCTCATGACGTCAGAAGTGCCACTAGTCTTACAGTTTTTAAGAAAAATGTTAAAACGCAAATTGTTAGTGCTCGTGATAATGTGAACTAATATCCACTATATTAATATGGGGTGCATTCATTTATTTACTTATTGAATTGTTTATTTTTTGTTTGCTTTCTATACTTACACACTGTACTTTTGTATAATTTTGTATAATGATATTTCATTTACATACAATGTTATGAATTGTTTCTGGGGTGGTTGTATGAGCAACTTGGTTGGATACCGCCACCCATAACAAATACTTTATTTATGTTTTGTTAAATTAATAAAGGCTTATTATTATTATTATTATTATTATAAAGAGAGATAGAGTAATATTTTTTGGGCTTATAACGAACAAGTTGGAGATTGGAAGAAAAGCTCTAGGCGAAGCCAGATTTTAATAAAAAAATCACAGATTACGCAATCCTTACAACCACCGGAGACATTGAAAAACATAAAATTATAAGCGACCCGATCGCCTTGTCAAATGAGACGCTACTCCATTAAGTGAGTACGGTTTCCCCTGGAACGGATGTTGGCCTATGCGCATAGCACAGGTCTCTTCCAATAGCTCTCGACTAGCGGCAGGCACAATGGGTCGGAAGACCTGAGTGCTGCGGGTAACCGCGCCGCCTTCCAACAACAAGTGAGTACGGTATCGTAACTAAACACTACCCATTACTCTTCACGCTTTTTTATATACACCTTGATACCCTGGATCTCGAAAACGATACAATTCACGTTGTTTTGGACTCTTCGTCATAAAATTGGTCAAGGAATTAGCTCCATAGTATGGACATGACATTAGAGAAGACCCTGTATAGTCTGTCCGAAATTTGAGTTTCACTATAGATATCTCTGTTATTACAAAAGCTACGATTTCCATGAAATAGGGAATACTATGGGAAATTCTAAGTCTTCTTAATACCAATTGTATATTTATTGTTGAAAGAAGCAACGAATTTTTTCCATTTCACCGAAGTGTTGCTCTTATAATAAACGAGATACATTAAGCCTTAAATTTTGGAGACGATGTAATATACAAAATTTGTTTAATCGTTTATGGTATCATTAAACTGTATTGTAGAAAATAGTATAGTAACAGTAGTTCTGTAGACTGTATTTATTATCGATTCCAATTCAGTTATTAGTTAATTTCAATTTAAAACGCATTCTCATCTGGATTTTTGTTAAACTGGACTCTTTGTAAATATATATACTCTGTTTTGTGGATTGATAAATGCGTAGTAAAAATATTAAATAAATGAAATATTGATCGATACAAATGTTGATGAAATATTTTCAAATTATATGCATAAATCAACTGTGATTTCTAGCAAAATTTACGTGCATATTGTCAGTAAATATTGTAAAAATATATTTAAAATTGCTATTTGATTATTAAAAACGATTGTGTTGAAGAATAAACTATTTGCTGCAGCAATTAAATGAATTTTACAGAGAAAATACTACGACTACAAAAAAGTACAATAGCTACTTTTTATAAAACATTATCAAAGTATGTAACAATTATCAGTTATTGATCAGCAGTAAAAGGCTTCAAAACAACTGCTTCCCAATTATTTCTCCTTCTGTGTGACTGAACCAAACAAGATAGTTATTTGCCTACATCCAGAACCAAGCCGCGTTCACACGGGTCACTGTTTTTGCCTGGGTCAATTTAGTTTGGCTACTAGTTCTTGCCCCAGTGTCGGTGGCAGTTAATGTGCGATTCAAGGAACATAATTAGACAAAAGTTTGTTCATTAGCGCTGAATTAACTGTCTTCGATATTTTTTCTGCGTGGGTCATTTGTCTTGAAAACACAGAAAGTGATACAAAAGTAAGAAAAGCTTATCGTTTTTGCATCCGGTGGTCTAAAAAAGCTTACCGATTTCAAGTTTATTAGGTCACTTAAAAGTCAGTTTTCTACCAAGAAATAAACCGTTGGAATTTATTTAAAATGGGCTATAAATGGTTGTTCGTATGTTTTGACATGAATATCGGCAAAAAAACTTCCCAAATATCCTTCCTTCTGCAAAAAATAACATGTAATAGATAAAAAATAATTATGGAAAAGCATAAATTACTGGAAAAAGTAAGCTGACAAGAATTAGAACTAAAGCAAATCGTGATGTATTGGCTGAACTGGGAACGCATTTTTTCACCAACGAGTATCCTCTGATCTGGTGCCCTTCACATTTAATCCCATGAAATCATTCAAACTCGTTAGGGTGTAACAATTGTCTTATTGTATTCGAGTCTGTAAAAGACATTATTCTGTTCATTTAAAATTTAAATTCCCTCCCTATTTTCCCGGAGTAAACTGCTGAAAACGCGTAAAAGAAAATGAAGATGATACTTCAAAGGATGATAAGTAGGGTTTCAGTATTTGAGAAATAATTCCTTGGACCTGTGAGGGGCAGGTTATTAAATTGATTTTTCACGGCACCATCTAGTGCTGTGCTATAGCAAAATTAATGAATACTGTTCGCAGGTAAGGGCAGAAAATAATGATTTCAGTTGTACATTTTAATTATGGCAAAAAGACTTTTACGAGACGCTTTTAAAAACTGTAAGTTTGTGCCCCATAATGTAGTTTCCCTGTTCAGTTACAGACTCACTCAAACTTTCTCGATTAATAAAAAATTTAAGTTTAAACTTTAGTGGTGCTTGTTTATCTAAAGGGGATGAAACCGTTCAGTACCAACCATTAATTACGGTCGAATGACTCTTCGTCAATTATATGCCAAAAGGAAAAACTTTTCAGTTGAATGGGAAAATATCAATATTAAATAAACTTGTAGTAACTGTGGGGCTATTGATAGTAGCACTATTAATAATCAATTCATCATAACATTAAATAATAGTAAATATAGCTATGTTGCTATCAGGATACTCAGAGAGACTCAGATTATAGAGAGAAAGAGAAATAGATGGAATCAAAACGGGGGAAAGAGAGGGATTAAAAAAATATATCTTTCTTTATATAGGAATTCAGCCAAAAAGTTATGTTAAGTTAAGAGATAAATTATTAATCAAATTATCAAATATTATGGTTCAATAAATTTTTTTATTTTTGTTGCTTCGATTTTTTTGAAACTGCTAAAAATCATGTTGGGAATATGATTCTCAAAATCGTTTAAGTGGAAATACTTTGAGGAAGATTGACCTACTGGGAGAAACAGTTAGCGAACGAAAAACACGAAAAAATAAAGTAAAATAAACAAAGAAATCGATATTAGAGGAAAAGAGCAAGATAGAAAAATAAGAAAAGATATACAGAGATCTAGAGATAGAGATATAAAGATATAAAAAGATAAAGAGATAAAGCGATAAAGCGATAATGAGGTAAAGCGATAAAAAATAACGAGTGTCACCACAAACTCAGCTAAGCTAGGGATGTGCAATTCCACTAGCTTAAGTTCATTGACATTAGCTCCGGTAGCTCAGGGAGATTTATGACACTAGGGCGTAGTATTCGTAGGGCTGCTTTGAATGTTGACAATTATTTATTTGGGCACCAGGATAATTTTTAGATATAAGATAAAAGAAAACTATATAAAAGTTAGTTGAATACACTATAATCAAATAAACAAATTGAATGGAATTTACAAATGAATAATAAAGTGACTATTTAACAATAATTCAAAAATGATTTAATATTGACTAAAATATGAAAAAAATTTGAAAATTGAAATTTTAAAATTGGCTAACTTTACACAATTTTAAGAGGTTCGGGGTCACTCTGAAAATCTCGTTCCTTCTTTATGAGGTCAGTACTCTCACCCTTAACCTGTGCTGATGATTGGATCCAGGTGGACTTTCCGTGACAAGGTGGGGAAGCTAGAGCTCTAGTCCAGATGATAGTCACGTACTGCTAAGTCCAATCCTCTTATCTAGGGATCTGCAGGTGGTAAGCGTCCAGAGTTTTCAGCAGGTTATAGATCTCGCAGTCAGGTTACAGCAGCCTCGTCTCAGAAGAGTACATACAAAGAATGGTTTGTGTTAAGAGTGCCCCAAAATTTACAAATATATAGATGAACGTTGACGGCTAGTGTAGCCAAGATTAAAAATTATAAATAAATTCCTGAAGGGAAGGTACCAGCAAATCTGGTATGGAAAAATCCTCTGTGATTCTCACAGGGAAAGTAATTAACAAATGAAAACAAAACCTGGAAGGTGTCAACCTTTAGTGACCCTACCCAGAATGAAGCAAATAAAATTACCCAAAAAATTGCATTCAAATGAACTGATTACAGTTCAGCACTCGACAATTTCTTAATAAAAAACTCTAATCATTACTATTTAAAGATACAATAGTTCAGAAGGAACAAAAATAAATTAAATAAAAAAAACCCTCTATTATCTGACCCAAAATTCCAAAAACAACGGTTTCATAACCGGTTAAACAAGGAAATATTACCACTCTAATTAGGTAAAAGAGAAAAATTATTTCATTAATATTTCAAAAACTGAGTGACAAGTTATAGAAATTCGTATTGATTTATTGTACAAATTTGTTGTCAAAGAACAATAATCAATGAATTTACTATGTTAGGAAACAGGTTCCAGTCTTCTAATCGGCGTGAATGTGAGTTATTCAAATCTATATAAAGTAACAAATTACTTAACCTAGTGCAGAAATTACGATATTAGCAATTTTCTATAGCTCCAATCATATATTATAACTATAAGATAAGAGAAGATAAGATAAAGATAAGATAATTAACTTAATTCCCAAAAGGGCACAACACGTGGTGGATAATCGCAATCCGATTCAAACAAAATGGAGGCAAGAAAACTCAAATTTATTGGTTTTAAAAAACAATGTTTTCTATAATCTCCGGACTAGAGCACAGCTTCACAAATTTATAAAATCATATTAAAACTATTTTCTATTGTTTAGAATCGTACTACATTTCACCATATAGGGTGACAAAAAAAATCTCCCTGACCACGCCTAAATAATTTACCTAAAATCCAGGTAAATCCTGATTATATATGAAATATAATTACTTAATAATAACTACAAATCGCTATGATCGTATTTCTGTACTAATAATAATTATAATCGCAACCAATAATGAAAGTGAATAAATTATATATATCAAAAGGTAAAATAACTCACATCTGCATCTGCCTACTTTCGAAGACGGGAACTGTGTCTGCCTTGTCTATCCTAATTACACCTGATAGTCTGTTGGATTTTTGGAGGGGCTACTGTTTTTTCTAGCCAATGAGCGTTCTCCAACGCAGAATTGAAAAACGGAGAACTTAAGCCACCAACAATTAGGTTGGGTGTTTTACGGGGTGCATAATAGTCAACCTCATGAAACGACATTAAAATGTACGTTACATATCCCCCCTTCCCCAGTAATAAAAATTGATAACTCTAGGAGTTATAAATTTTTATATAGGCAAATTTTATAGGAAGCGACAGAGGAACAACGGTCATGAAAATGTGGAAAGGAACTTGAAAGTTATACCTTCCGAGACATCGGTCTGACGCCTCAGCAGCAATATAGCTGTTGCCAGTACTAAAATGGGTTTATAAAAAAAATCCCCAAAAGAAAAAAAATAGAGGACTTAATACACATGGCTTGTAGTGCGTCCTAAAACTACAGCACTTGTGAAAGGAATACCAACAAAATAGATAGAGGACTTAATACACATGGCTAGTAGTGCGTCCTGAAACTACAGCACTTGTGAAAGGAAACAGGCACTAAAATGCTTGACAACAGGTTGCCTAATCCACTGTTGTACTTGCAAACAACAAAAATATGGAGCTAAAAATGCTGGACCTACAACTTGCTCCAAGTTGTGGTACTTGCAACCAATATACTATTGCGGGAGTGTTCTGAGATGAGGCACGACATCCAATCTTTCAAGAACTTCACCTGGATGGAGCTCAGAAAGCACACAGTAGTGATATCCCGCCGGGTTAACCCAACACCAGAATGACCATGATCATAAAGGCTGGCAAAAATAACACCCCCCATGTCGATCCTTCCATCAGATTATCCGAGAACATCGGCATTCTTGAAATGAGGAGGTCCCTACCACATCTCAGTCCCTAAACCTTAAAATATCCTAAAACTAAATTGAAAAGGCTCTCATAAGCCTGTACGAATCCGTGAAGGTTAGTCAGCTATGAACAACCCAGAGAATCAATCTTGCGTGTAGACACAATGTGGGACATAAGTTCAAACAAATAAAGAATAGTAATACGAGAACAGAATGCAAAGTGCGCAACTGGGTAAATGCAAGCAGAAGCCTCGTCTCTGATTCCTTCCCATCACAATGACTACACACACATAAACCCCCTGGAATGTTCACATCTAAACCAACCAATAATGACCAAGCAGGAACAACAGATATCCTAAGCGATATCTAGTACTATATGTACTCATACATACACTATCCCTTATGTAAGGTTACCAGTTATAACTGTATATGGACTATAGAGAATAAAGATTTAAAAGATCGAGCCATGCTCCGAGTTAGACTCGAAAAGTAACAAGAACGATAACCACCCTTCAAGTGAACCTCACTAATTAATATGCTAAGAAACTCTCAGCCAAATTTATAAAACTAGCAATTACACAAGTAGGAGGTAGGTATGCCTGAACCCACGCATCTAAAACAAACCGACTACTACTAATCTAGTCCTGTGGTAAACCTTAATTTTTACTAAATATTTAATGTCTCATATTAAAGTAACTCAGAAAAGATACACGAATAATAGGTACCGACTCGACTAGGAAATATTGAATTCACATTCTATGTGAATTTAAGATAATGTTCACCAATGTAATTAACACTAGATAAACAATCATAGAGAGATAACACACAAAGATAAAGAGAAACAGGCAAATTACATAAGATCGACAATCACATCACAGACCTACTCTGTATATGACTGAGGGACTTATGAACATCGTCAACCATCAGATGTGAATAATCGCACCGCTAGACCTACTCTTGAGATACGAATTTTAATCTAATTGTCGAACACAGACGGTTAAAATAAACCAGGAAAAAGAAAGGACATCACACAAGAAAGAATTTCGACGATGTTGTTGTCAAATTTAATGGATACTGGGTGAGCAAAATAACTAACTTCCGACAATGCATTTATTATTTAGTTAAGATAACCAAAAAAAATCCGATAATAAAATATTTTGAGGGCTAAGATAATACGATAATAAAGATAAGATATACCCAAAAAATATGTACTAAATAATACAATTACACTATATCTCAATCCATTGCTCTGACGCTTGCCCAGTCCATTAAATAGTTAAAATAACGTAACCCACCCATTTAACATCCCGAGTGTCTTAGATCAAAGAAAAGAAGAGAAGACAATACAGGAAAGGTGGCGACACTCACCTAAATTTTTTTCAAAATTAGGCCAAATTCTAAGATACATAACGATAAGATACGGCAATATTTTACAAGATACTAAATCACTACAAAATACTAACTAATTAGTAGCAAAAATTCCATAAAACACAAGAATACAATAATAGTAGACGTAAACATAAGACACAATAAAAGTAGAAGGAAACAGAAGAAACTCAGAACTAAACAGCTGACGATGTTACTGGTCATATTATCTATCTGTACTTAAAATAAAAAAAAAAAAAATGGGAATGTCTAATTAACGACTAGATGCAATATCCATCAACAATCATTGTCTGAACCAAAAAACAAGATAAAGATAATATTCAGACCCCAGATTATGATACGATACCATCCAGTACTTACATATCTCAGACAATCACCAAATCTTTTAATTCAGCAATTAGAAATGGGAGTGCCTAAATAAAGACTAGATGCAATATCTATTATGAGATACCACCTACTACTAACAGATTTGAGGCACTAGAAATGGGAGTGTCTAAATAAAGACTAGATGCAATATCTATTCTAAGATACCATCTACTACTGACATATAACAGACACTCTGACCCATCCCTGTAATTTCAACTGAAATGTACAATAAAATGAGGAGAATATACAGATAGCTAAACTAGATATAGTTATAGTTTCCACCCTATAGCCTTTGCATTGCTAGAAAAAAAACAGAAAGATAGAGAAACAGAACCATAGGGAAAGAAAAGACACATAAAACAGATATAGTTCCTAATATTCAAAGATAACTAATATACACCCTGTATATTACTAATATATAAAACACAATACTATTTATAACTCAGTCACTCAATTTAATTAGCCTAGGAATTTCTGTTACAATTTATTCTTGTGGTTTCACGGAAGAAACAAAATAATTTAACACATACAAAACATAGGCAAGATAAGATAAGATAAGATAAGATAAGATAAGATAAGATAAGATAAGATAAGATAAGATAAGATACGATAAGATACGATAAGTTACGATAAGATAAGATAAGATATGATAAATATTAAATATTTTATTTATTCCACAAAACCCGTTCTATAAAAACTTTAACCGATAAATACCAACAGGTATACAAAAAGTAGATATATAAAACTGCTACTAAAAGTTTTCAAACTCAGGTATAGAATAAATACTTCCTATGTTTTTGTATGTAAGAAATTCCTAGTTTAATGTTTTATAAATATGAAATAGCAAATAAAATATACCAAAAAGAAATCTTATCACTAAAACTTTTGAATCGATTTATTATACACAAATTTTGAAAATATCTGAATTTTGGTCAGAAGGAAAGAGATTATTTTATTTCGATATCAGAAACTAATTTGTCAACTATCAAAACTTACTACAAGCACTACCTGCTTGCACGAGCCCTATACGTTGAGATTGCCAATTTGTTGCACAGGCCTCACACTTTGGGTGTCAATTTGTTGCACAGGCCCCACGATGGGATTGCCAATTATGTCACCACAAACTCAGCTAAGCTAGGGATGTGCAATTCCACTAGCTTAAGTTCATTGACATTAGCTCCGGTAGCTCAGGGAGATTTATGACACTAGGGCGTAGTATTCGTAGGGCTGCTTTGAATGTTGACAATTATTTATTTGGGCACCAGGATAATTTTTAGATATAAGATAAAAGAAAACTATATAAAAGTTAGTTGAATACACTATAATCAAATAAACAAATTGAATGGAATTTACAAATGAATAATAAAGTGACTATTTAACAATAATTCAAAAATGATTTAATATTGACTAAAATATGAAAAAAATTTGAAAATTGAAATTTTAAAATTGGCTAACTTTACACAATTTTAAGAGGTTCGGGGTCACTCTGAAAATCTCGTTCCTTCTTTATGAGGTCAGTACTCTCACCCTTAACCTGTGCTGATGATTGGATCCAGGTGGACTTTCCGTGACAAGGTGGGGAAGCTAGAGCTCTAGTCCAGATGATAGTCACGTACTGCTAAGTCCAATCCTCTTATCTAGGGATCTGCAGGTGGTAAGCGTCCAGAGTTTTCAGCAGGTTATAGATCTCGCAGTCAGGTTACAGCAGCCTCGTCTCAGAAGAGTACATACAAAGAATGGTTTGTGTTAAGAGTGCCCCAAAATTTACAAATATATAGATGAACGTTGACGGCTAGTGTAGCCAAGATTAAAAATTATAAATAAATTCCTGAAGGGAAGGTACCAGCAAATCTGGTATGGAAAAATCCTCTGTGATTCTCACAGGGAAAGTAATTAACAAATGAAAACAAAACCTGGAAGGTGTCAACCTTTAGTGACCCTACCCAGAATGAAGCAAATAAAATTACCCAAAAAATTGCATTCAAATGAACTGATTACAGTTCAGCACTCGACAATTTCTTAATAAAAAACTCTAATCATTACTATTTAAAGATACAATAGTTCAGAAGGAACAAAAATAAATTAAATAAAAAAAACCCTCTATTATCTGACCCAAAATTCCAAAAACAACGGTTTCATAACCGGTTAAACAAGGAAATATTACCACTCTAATTAGGTAAAAGAGAAAAATTATTTCATTAATATTTCAAAAACTGAGTGACAAGTTATAGAAATTCGTATTGATTTATTGTACAAATTTGTTGTCAAAGAACAATAATCAATGAATTTACTATGTTAGGAAACAGGTTCCAGTCTTCTAATCGGCGTGAATGTGAGTTATTCAAATCTATATAAAGTAACAAATTACTTAACCTAGTGCAGAAATTACGATATTAGCAATTTTCTATAGCTCCAATCATATATTATAACTATAAGATAAGAGAAGATAAGATAACGATAAGATAATTAACTTAATTCCCAAAAGGGCACAACACGTGGTGGATAATCGCAATCCGATTCAAACAAAATGGAGGCAAGAAAACTCAAATTTATTGGTTTTAAAAAACAATGTTTTCTATAATCTCCGGACTAGAGCACAGCTTCACAAATTTATAAAATCATATTAAAACTATTTTCTATTGTTTAGAATCGTACTACATTTCACCATATAGGGTGACAAAAAAAATCTCCCTGACCACGCCTAAATAATTTACCTAAAATCCAGGTAAATCCTGATTATATATGAAATATAATTACTTAATAATAACTACAAATCGCTATGATCGTATTTCTGTACTAATAATAATTATAATCGCAACCAATAATGAAAGTGAATAAATTATATATATCAAAAGGTAAAATAACTCACATCTGCATCTGCCTACTTTCGAAGACGGGAACTGTGTCTGCCTTGTCTATCCTAATTACACCTGATAGTCTGTTGGATTTTTGGAGGGGCTACTGTTTTTTCTAGCCAATGAGCGTTCTCCAACGCAGAATTGAAAAACGGAGAACTTAAGCCACCAACAATTAGGTTGGGTGTTTTACGGGGTGCATAATAGTCAACCTCATGAAACGACATTAAAATGTACGTTACACGAGATAACGCGATAAAGAGATGCAGAGATAAAGAGATAAAGAGATAGAGAGATAAAAAGAGATAAATGGAGAGAAAATAAGCCTGAGGTAAAGTTAAGGACAGAGGTGGAAGTAAAACTTGTCATTTTATTGTTAAGTAGCGACATCTGATCCCAAGTGGCAAAATTATCTTGAAATTATTGAGACGACAATTTTCTTGGATTTAAATTAGACTTTCTCTCCATTTATTAATTTCGCTCGAGATGGCAACCCACCGCAGAATCCAACTTTGCCAGATCGATTATTACCGACTATGTACATAATTAATACTTCAAACTCTGCAATACAGAGACTTAATAAGCCCATTTTAGGGAAGAAACTGCCCGCTGCCGGGATGGCACCCTTCCTTCCGGTACCCTCTTTCAATTAATTATCTCTGACGAACTCTCGGGCCGTAGTCGAGATCTCTGGAAGTTTGGGATGGAATGAGAGGGCACCCTTGTATTTCAAGTGTTAATTTAAACTGATTTTCTGTTTAAATTGACAAGTGCGGGTCTTGAATCGGGACCTGGCAGTTGGTCTTGCAGAGGTAGGTGATAGGGAAAGTGTGTTTTTCACAGGCTCCCATAGATATCGTTGCGTTTCATTAATATAATTTGAATAACTTTGCTGATAGCAAATCAAAAAACAAGTAACTGTTTAACTGTAAGTTACTATATATTTTACTTTCAAGCAGTAACATTGAACATTTCGAAAATTACAGTACTTTTGACAGGCACAAATTAGTTACAACGCCTTTTTATTTTATAAAATCCCAAGAACTGACATCAGTTCATCAATTTCTAAAATTTATATTACATGCTTATATAATATCATTGATTATACAGGGTGTTAGTTAAACATGCGGCAAAAATTCAAGAGGTTCTTTCTTGGACTATTATAAGGATATTTTATCCTTTGATGATTTTTGAAAAAGCGCTTTGTTGCGAAGATATGGGGCGAAAAAAATTTTCAACAAATCCAATTTTGGTATTTTTCACATTATTAATGTAGGTGAAATAAAAGTATGGCGTACTACACTGGACGTATCAAGTAAAAGACATGTAAGAAAAAGGAGTTGTTTTTTCTTACCAACATCCCGTGATACTTCGGAGTGATTATTTTGTATGTTTTTGTATGTTGTATTTTTGTAGTTTGTAGGTGTCGCATTTGTTAAGATTGATTGACGTTTGACTAGTTGACGTGTAAACGGTTGTTAGTGAAGTTCTCTATCATGGCTCGCTATACGAATGCCGAGATGGCTGACATGCATTTTATTTATGGACTTGCTGATGGCAATGCATTAGAAGCTAGGCGACTGTACATTGAACGATTTCCTAACCACATTGCTCCCAATAGAAAAATATTTCAAAGTATTCATCAACGTCTTCGAGAAACGGGAACTTTGAAGCGAAGTGGAGGACCAGGAAGGCCAAGGACTATAAGAACGGTAGACGTAGAAGAGAATGTGCTGGACATGATAGAAGAAGATCCAGGTACTTCTACGCGAAGAATTGCTTTGAATGTAAGTAATTGGACTGTTTGGAGAATTCTGAGAGATAATTTGTTGTACCATACCACATTCAACGCGTTCAGGCACTTCTTCCTGCGAATTTTGCTCCACATATTGCATTTTGTCAATGGCTTTTACACACATTGGTTGAAATCCCTCAACTACTTACGCTTATTCTTTTTACCGATGAAGCCAGTTTCTCGCGAAATGCAATAAGGAATTTCCACAATAACCATGTGTGGGCTGACGAAAATTCACATGAGATTTGTGAAGATCGGTTTCAACCTCAGTTCTTGTTGAATGTTTGGGTTGGAATTGTGGGTGACTGGCTAATTGGACCAGTATTTCTACCAGGAAGACTTACCGGCGAAGTATACCGCAACTTTTTGGAACAAACGCTACCTCACTTTTTGGAGGATGTACCATTGGCTACAAGACAGGCAATGTGGTTTATGCATGATGGTGCACCACCTCATTTTAGTGTAGTTGCTCGAGAGTTTTTAACAGCAACATACGGATATCGCTGGATTGGTCGAGGTGGACCAATAAGACTGGATGGACTGTAAGAACGGTAGACGTAGAAGAGAATGTGCTGGACATGATAGAAGAAGAAGAAGAAGTCATTAGTTTATACTAGGCCAGTGGAAGATGTGGACGATTTAAGAGATCGGATAATTGCTGGGTGTAACTCAATAAGAATCGACCCTGGTGTATTTGAAACAGTTCGGGAGTCTATGAGGAGAAGATTGGATGGTTGCATCAGAGCTGGAGGTAGCCATTTTGAACAATTCTTGTAGGTCAGAAATGTTACATGTAATTTTTAGTAATAAATTGTTATTTGTTGAAAATTTTTTTCTCCCTATATCTTCGCAGCAAAGCGCTTTTTCAAAGATCATCAAAGGATAAAACATCCTTAGAATAGTCCAAGGAATAACCTCTTGAATTTTTGCCGCATGTTTAACTAACACCCTGTATAATATCATTGCATTTTTATGTATATTTTTAATTCTGTTATGCATATTTTCTACATAATTTTAAAGGGGAAGTTTTTGGATTTCTCCCTTTGAAATAATCATCTCTGCACATGACTAACTCTACGAATTTATATTAAAATTTCTTTAATATTCTCCGAATAGGATTTCTTAAAGGTTGCAAGATATCTTTTGAAGCTTTTATATTGGCATAGAAAAATTTTCTTCTTCATGTTTGCCAAGATCCCGTTGATAAAGATTTGAGATTTGATATGCCATTTATCTTTTCATTAAATTCCTTTTACCAAAGTATCAGCGGGAGGACGAATAAAAATCCTCGGTAAGGACTATTAATTAAAATCAAGCGGGATATTTTTCCGCTGGAATTAATTGCTCTCTTTCTTAATTTTTATCATTACAAGGAAAACACTGCATGTTTCCCAACTAATTATAACATTTTAATTATTTTCTTTCTACAAGGGAGTGTTTCGCCCAATTCTTTTCTATCGGCAGGATAATTATTTTCAATATTGTTTTCATTTACGGGCATGGCATGATTTTACATTTGATTTGACTTTAATTTAACTTTATTTCCTTACATAATAAGAAATCCTTTTTACCTTTCGGCGCAAGAATGTATCTAGGAGCGTATTATTATTACATCTTTCTACAAATTCCTCCTCACGATTGTTATCTATTGGGATCAGATATCATCATCGGTGCTTCCATTTTCTACCATTTTCCTCATCTCTTTCTACCTTCCCAAGTCATTGGCTTCATGTATCCTTTTTACTAAAAGTTGTTCCTTCAATACTTTTACATGACGAGTCCATCTTAATTGATTTTCTTCTGTTATAGTTGTGTCTATAGAAATGATCCTCCTTCTCTACTCTCACTCCTTTTCCCTCCCTTCTATGAACTTGTGTTTTTGAAAAATGTTTTTCTTCGCATTATTAACAATATTATTGTTTACCAGCAACTTTAATAATTGTTGTAATTCGTCATATACTATGAATCTATCATTATTTGTATTATAATTTGTTTATTTTACTATATCAATATTGTTTATATAAGAATTCATATACAAACGTATTATATACAATCTTCTTGCAGCCGATATAGTTTAAAACCCCCCATGTAAACGAAATACCCCAATTCTGATAAATTTATCTACTGGCGAACATCGTTTAAATAGAATAAAGAGTTCTTTGCGCCAATTAAATGTACATAAACATCCAGGGACTGCCAGGAACATTTTTCCCGTGAAATCACCTCGCAAATTGTATTGGCCCCCGTGACAAGTAGTTTTCACACTGAATAATAAAAACGGCTCACCTTATATTTCCAAATGGCTTCCTCTGTCGCGTGGGCCAATTTCAGTTTTCAGGGCATCTAGCGGATGAGATCTGTAAAGAAGATAATGTTGCATTAGCAGGAGTTTCCATGCAAAACGGGGACACTTAAATCAATTTTGTAATAACTGCTAGATTTTGTTTAACTTTTCTATTTATTCTAAATAATTTCATAAATTGGACTCAAATATGGTCTGTAAGTAACTGTTTATTATCTTATTATATTTCTTATTTGGACATCAATATTTAAGTCAAAGATTGGCTTTTTAATACCGACTTATCTGCCCAATTCTTCTGCAAGAGGATCTGAACAAGTTTTCACTCAATAAGGTGATCAGCTTCATTAAGAGGCTAGACCTGTTGGGTGAAATATAAGTAGTCATGAGCTACAATAGACCATATGGTCGCTGTGGAGGGTCTGACCCACTCACTTTGAACCTTACCTAACCTATCTGACTAAACATGAAATTCTCACGCCAAAGAACTGGGATAATTATTATTAAACATCAAATACATCACTTTTTGGCTGAATATTCAGAAATATCTGAATTTTCATTATCTAAACAACACTGGAATTGAAAATTATTGAGAAATATGTGACAGATAATCACGAATTACAGCAAACTAATGAAAATAAGAGCACAAAAATGAGTATTTGTAGTCTTACCAACTCGCAAACAAGTTGAAGATCTAAAGCTTCCTCATCCTTGGAGTCTAAAGCAACCTCACAAGATTTGGTTCACGCTGTACTGTAACTCCAACTTGAGTGCCATTCAACCTCCACTCAACCCTACTGCGTTGACGATATTTATCTTATAAATTTGCTATTGATAACTTCTTCAAATTGTCACGTATTCCAACTTGATTTAGAAAGCAGCTGACTGGAGAAGGAACAATAGGCATGGCATGAGGCTAGATAACAGCACTCCGGTCATTAAAAATATGGCAGTGCATCTTGAGCGTGCCATCGGATTTCACAAGCAATTTTATTCCTGGCATATAAAGTCAGTTACGTAACTAATAGTTTATAGCTTCATATTGTGATAAATTGAGAAGTGGCACCGCAGCGTATATCAGAAACAAAAGGATGTAACAGAACGTCATTCTAATTCAAAGTAATACACAGGAATTATTGATACTATCGACCTTTACTTGTTGAAAATCCATATCAGATACTGTAGGTTGAATAAAACAAAATAACATAATATATGTTATATTTTATATTATAGTCTAGTATTTACATCTGATGAAGTTTAAGTTAATAAAGAATAAAACATTAATATTTTATTCAACATACAATATCTAATACACAGGAAATTAAAGCAACTGATGCAGACTGCTTACCATCCTTGTTACACGAAGGAAGACTGTTAAAAACTGCTTAAATTTTGAAATAAACTTTCAAAATAGGTAGATGGTCTTCAATGAATTGAACAATAGGAACTAAAAGGTAACTGTCATAGATAAGTCTTCTAAGTGGCTTTAGCAATATTGAAAAGAAATTCTTTATTGTCTTCAGCATATACTAATATTTTCCATAATCGATGCATTTCCTATACATAGTAAGGACTATAAAGAACTAATTTATCCCTCTGATTCCTCCTAGTGATCGATAAGAAATGCCAGTTCACAATATTTAGGGATATACCGAACTTTTATCTTCTACTAGAAGCTAACAGTCGTGCTACTCTCATATTTTTGGCACATTCCCCGTCCCGTATCATCCACCATACTCTCACATTTGTTTATTTCTATTTGCCGCATATAATAGCATATCAATGGTGTAACAAGACATTTTTCTGTAACCTAAGACTTAATCTGTAACGATACTGAGATGCCCGATATATTTGGAATCAGTCCAACGTCTTCACCTCCAAACTCAGTAGCTTAGGAAGAAGTATACTGTGATTTCTAAGAGTTTATTGAACAAATCACTAATTGCAGAGAACAAATTGCTTAATATGGAAACCATTGCGCTAATGAGCTACAATTGTCTCCCTTTTTTAGGTTAAGATAGAAATAATGCCCCATGAATCTTTCTTACCCAACAGCCTTGGGAAACTACTAACTTTATTTCCATATTTCACGTCTAATTAACATGCCCGCCTTGTTCCTTGCTTGTAGTTGGCTGTGTAATTAATCTACTACGGTTTTGTTCTTTCCAGCTATTTACTCTGGAGAAATCCGTTTCACTTTATTCCACGAAAACAAACTTTATAATTTAACTTTAATAATGTTTAATGAACCACCTGGCTTACTTTCAATAGCACGTTCCAGTACAAGGGCACGTAAAAGGAACATTTATTCTGCCCTAGTGATAATAGACGTGGAGATGAGCAATTCAATATCATAATTTTCGCATTTCTCTAACCCAAGATGAGCAGTAGTAAGATACCAGTAAGAAAACAATATATATAGTATATGTATATGTACAATTACAAAATTAAAATATAATAAAAATACACTTGCTGATATAAAAAGATAGGAGGAACAGACGATAAAAAGTGAGAAAACAAATAATAAGAGTAAAAGAAAATAGGAAAGAATACATACAAAGGGAATGAAATAGGGAAAGAAAATGAAAAAGAAAAAGAAATAGTTGTGAAGGGGCTCGCTTCTCTTGATTGACTTACTGTATTGAATGAATGTTTGTACATGACTATCGCTTTTTGACAGTTAAAGAGAAGATAAACTAAGAAAAATGAATATAAAAAAGGAAAAGGTGAAAGATAATTGAGATTGAAAAGAATAACCACAAAGGAAGGGAAAGCCAAGAGAGAGATACGAGAAAGAAAAGGAGAAAGATAAAGGGAAAATGAAATATAAAAGAAAGAAAAGAAAAAGAAAAAGAGAATGATAATACACTCTGTATGAACGAAAGTAACTCTCTAACTAATGAGACTTTTCAAGTATTCATTCTTTGAGTATATAGCGTTGAGGAGTATGTTCGATGTGCAATACGAGCTGGAGAATAGTAATATGCTGCTCTCTCTAGCACAAAAATCTTTCGGGATCAAAATATTTTAGGATAACTCTCAACTTAGATTTAAAAGTAGATGTTATTGTCATAAATAACCATATACGGCGCAATAAATCAGAAAAGCAAACATCTCAAATAGTATCAGTAAATAATTCTCAAACTAATACAACTAGATACCTATAATTTTTTTTATATTTCCCTCAATGTTTCAGTCACGACCCCTTCAATCTTAAACCCCTGCCACTGGTACGAATCTAATTATCACTGGCAAGCAGCACTTCGCTCGGTCTGCCTAGCAGCAGTAAAGATGACAAAGGACTGCTAGGCAGCTTTTATGCGCCGTTTTACCATTCGTTTATTGAAATTCGCTTATCAGTGTTCCTGCTATAACGTCGGAGATATGTCAACTTGGAAATATATACAAGAGAGGAATAACATGATACACACGTACGGTGCTTTTGAATTCGCAGAGCAATCCACTGTTTTTACTTGTTACCATTAAGCTGTCAGTTGTGCTAAGTTCTTTTGTGTGTTCAGTCCGCCGAGCACGGGTTCTATTGTTTTTAGAGGGAGGATGTCGATTCTAGAGGTTTAAACTGTTAAATTTGTACCGAATCATTTATTTATTTCGTTTAAAGTCTGATACATCCTACCATACACAGTAGCTACATTCAAGTTGTGCTCCAAGCAATTACAAGAACATAGTTTTAGAAGTGTTTTAACCCTAATATTTAAAAAGTTTAAAACATGTTTTCTTTCACTGTATTTCATAAGATAGACTTGCTCTAGGGAATCACTTGCTCTACTCTGCATCTTAGACTAACTAACACGTATTTGTTTAAAGGTAACCCGTTTGTGAATAGTTCTATCATATTTCATCAGCTGCTGGGTCCACCTTGGATCTGAGGTAACAGCAGATTATTTGGATGATTGGGCTGATGTATTGTATACTTGTATATAAGAAAATGGATGCCTACAGGGTATTTGAGAAGTCGTCTGCATACATTTAACGTCATTTATAAATATAAAAAGTAGGTAACGGCCCGAGGCTGGAGCCTTGTGGTACATCTGGGAGTATAAGCTATTGGACAGACATGACATCATTATAAGTAACATACTTAACATAAAATTAGGTAGACAGAATCTGAAAAAGGATGTTAACTCCCTTAAGAAACCAGATTTTTCTAGTGTATCTTGAAGTAAATAATAGACAAGTCATTTAACGTAATGTAGACGTAACAATTTGTTAACGTCGATGTTTTTACTGTAAGTTATTCATAAATTCAGTGTTAATATTTTATTCTCTATAAACGTTTCGCAAAATAAATTAATGTGAGCCGATATTTTGTCAAATAAATGTCACATTAGTTATAGGTAACGCATGATTTACAGTTTTTATAACACTCTGCCATTGACAACTTGCCAGGAAATGTGAGATTGTATAAACACTTAGTTTTAACACCAACATCGATGTTTTCTACTTTTAATAATTTCAGCTGAGGAGCGATATGTGACACTTTATTTACAAATTAAATACATCTTTACATTTTGTCAACGAATTTTAAAACAAATTCTCTTCGGTAATTAATTACCTCGATCAATTGGAGCAAAATTTATGATCCATTTCGAATACCGAACAGAGGAACATCGTTAAATAAATTTGTATTACATGTGTAATAGCCTCTTCCTAACGCTCTGCCAATAATTTATGGATCTGTAAAATTTATTTTCCACTATTAAAATGGCATCATTTCGATGAGATTTTTTTATACACGAAGAAGAATAAGATCCCTAATATATATTTCATATATATGTGAACGGTTTTGAACGAGAATAAATTGAGAAAACCTTTAAGTGAGACTTTTAAGAGTATTTGCAGAAGAAAAGATGTCGTAGAATGATTTAAAAACATGAACAATCAGCCTCTGTAACTACGAAAAAATTTCTTAATATTTTATGATCTGAAGAGTTTCCTTTATCACGGAAATCTGCTACAACACATTCTGACTGGATGCAATAGCTTATCAAGCCTGTCATACCAGGTAAAAGCTTTTATAATATAATAAAGCCAAGGATTCCTGATCTTTAATATTTCCTGATATTTGAGCTCGTTAATTTTCAAACTGCCATCGAAATTTTAGAGGAGCTCTGTTAAAATTTATAGACGACTGAAACTCTATGTAGCCTCTTAATTGTATTGTGATTGTACCATTGTTTCCAGCTGTGTTTTTGAACGCTTCTTAAATACATCCCCATTTAGTTAATCGCTTCTACTAGCTGACGTTACAACCCAAATCTGCGATAAGACATACTGGATTTGCATTTTGATTAGCGGGGAATTATTGATCTTAATGAACACGCTTAATGTCCCTAAATCGGAGACTTTGTGTCCCTCTGGAATTCCAAATTTTGCAGTACATCACTGTCCATGGGTGAAATATCTAAACAATAAACAGCAACATTGTGAACTCTTTTTCAATTAATTTACTCTAAATAGTTTATTTGTATCTAACAGCTCATTTTTATCAAGAGTGTGGCAAATTGCATTGACACTAATGGTAAAATACAGAAAATGCAATTAAAAGTAACATCAATACTTATGTTAAATTTACTCAAATGAGTAAACTCATTTGAGGTTATACACAAAAATTGAGTTACTCTACAATAGTATGTTGTAGAAAAGTTTAAATTGCTCTACAATAATATGCTATAATAATATTATTTTCTCTGTAAATAACTTCTTCAACTAGAACGAAAATAATTAAAATAACTCTAAGTCTATGGAAGATATTCCAATATCCGGGATTCCTCATGGCTCTGACCGGGGACCGCTAATACTTAATATTGTCATTAACGATATTAGACAAACAAAACTTCTTTTTTGTTTCTAATTCTTCCAGTACATCAACTTATTAATAACCTTGATGTTGCTAGAACTAACGAAGCTATAATCTATATTTAAACACAAAATACTTTCTTTCTTCTTTCAAATGGACAATAACCAGAATTCCATTCGAGTTATTAGTAGATATTTGAAATATACAGCACGTAACAAAGACAATAATTAGACACTTAACTACAGGCTATTATTGAACGTGTTTCTAGTTATGTATTGTACCGGGATATCAAAAATTATCTTGGTCAAGGGTGGTTGTAGAATGTAAAACGTGTGTCTTACTTTAAATTTGAAATAATTATGTCACTGTCACACTGACATCATCAATAACCTACAAATTTCATACCTATTTATTTCAGTTGTAAAACAATAATGAACTACAAATTATGAAATAACGGTTTTAGTAACAAGAAAAACTAAATTACAGTAATTGTTGGAAATGTCCTCCGTTTTGTTCGATGCACAACTTGACCCGCCTCCTCATGCTGTGAAAAGCGTTTTCCAGCATTTCTGGCGTTATGGTTGCACATTGCTGAACAATTCTTTGTTGCAGTTCTTACAAATTATTTACCGGAGTTGCGAAAATTTTGTTTTTTAAGTAAGGAAATATAAAATAGTCCATAATTGTCAAACAAGGTGATCTCGGAGGAAACTCAACTTCTGTATGCAAACTTATCAGCCGGTCATCAAAAAACTCGCGGAGGAAAGCAATATTTTCTCGTGTAGTATGTGCTGTTGCACCGTCATGCTGGAAATAACCGTACCGAAGTTCATCATCGTTTAACTGTTGCACAAATTCAGCCAAAAAGTTGTGTCTCTACCTTTCTGCGTTTACGGTGAAATCGAAAGAAATTGGCCCAATTATTCTTCTGCGAGAAACTGCCATCCAAACACCAATTTTTTGAGCATGTAGTGGCGATTCAGTAAAAACATGAGGGTTATCATTGCTCCACATTCGCATATTTTAAGAATTGATGTATCCCGAAAGGTGGAACCACGCTTCATCAGAAAAAAAGTTAAGTCCAGAAGATCGTCATTCATTAAATTATTGACAAACTAATGGCAGTAAGGAAGGCGTCTGGGGTGGTCTGAGGGCAGAAGAGCTTGATGTGCTTGCATCTTATATGGATGCATGTTCAAGTCTTTCTTTAAAATCTTATGACATGTTCCATAAGAAAGTCCAATTTCCTGAGAAAGACGTTTGAAAGGTTTTGCAGTCTCCATACGTTGACGAACGTCATTGACAACTTCTTCTGTACGAACTCTTGGTCTACCAGCACCTTTTTTATGAGTCACACAACCAGTTTCGCGACACACTTCAACACAATTTGTAAGGCACGCATAAAAATTGTCCGGTAATATTGCCACGTTTGGGAAGTGCTCTTGAAAATTGTCCAAACACAAACGTTGACTGTATTGCCAATTTCCATTAACTAGCGCACCCGTTCGAAAATAGGTTTCAATCATGAAAATTTTGTGCTGTGTGGTAAGAGGCATGATTCAAAAACTGGATTAGAAAATTTCAACACAATGACTTGACAGATTCTGACACAACAAAACATATTCAAAAATTTAAAGTAAGACACACGTTTTACATTCCACAACCACCCTTGACCAAGATAATTTTTGATATCCCGGTATAATATATTAACTGACAAGAATAGTAGCAAAACTAATATAATTAAATGTAAAAGCTTAGGAGAAAATCAGAGTCACTTGAAACGTATGTCAAATCAGTTACATGTACATAAAAAATACTGAGCCGCGCTAATCACCATCTTTTCCAAGTTAATTAACGACAAACTAAGTATTAATTAATTGTCCTTGTAATCAGATAAAAATGCAAATTAATCATCTGCTTTCCTTTGCGACTTCCGATTGTTTCGTCCGTAATCTTGAATAAACATTTTTTTACAAGCTAAAACTCGAGTTGGTTTACTCTCGTCATTAAACGAATTTATAGCGCACGTGACAAGAGTGTAAAGCCACCAAAAGTTTTCTTTGAAAGCTCGGGAGTTAAACATGGGTTTTGTTAGCTCACTGTGACCAACATTGACGTCCTTTTCAGCATTCCTCAAAGATAATAAAGGCGTAGCCATAGTTCTAAGGACAATGACTCGTTGAGCTGAGTTTAGATTTAAGTCACAACGTGTCTCGCTGATCTTATGAAAGATTGGCTATAAAGTAACATTTCAAGTTCGCATTGTCGTTTGATTTAGAGATTTCTCAAAAAAATACCACAGATGGCGTTCTGAATAAAGGAATCAAAATAATCGAAATGGCCAAAATCTTAATTAAATCTATGATTTCTATAACCATTCGTGATAGCAAAGTAAAATTAAAAAATGAAGAATTTATGAAAAACTTAACAGAAAAATCTGAATTTGTTTTAGGTTACGATTGAGTTACGAATTTATAGCTTTTATTATTACTATTTTTCTACCTCACTTCATCAACAATGAAAAATATGAACCCCATTTTACGTCTTAAATAGAAGTAAGCCAATAAGTTCTCATAAAACATTCCTAACTATAGACCCATTACTATTGTTAATAATCTGTCAAAGGCTTTTGAATTCTTGCTATATGAACGACTTTATGCTTATGTTAAAAATAGGATCAATGAATATCAGCATGGCTTCATAAGAGGAAGGTCAACTTCAACAAATCTGTGTTGCATTACTCAATACATTACTGATGCTTTCGATAACAATTCACAAGTTGATGTAGTATATACAGATTTCTCCAAGGCATTCGACAGACTTGATCATAATCTCCTCTTGAATAAACTTGCTCGGTTTGGACTTTCCGACAGTCTATTGATATTCTTCTCATCATATCTCAAAAATCGATCATCGTATGTCGAGTGCTGTGGCGAAAAGTCTACACAGTTTGTTACAAAATCTGGAGTGCCGCAGGGGTCTGTCTTGGGTCCGTTATTTTTTAACGACATTGTGTACAACTTGGATATTCCTTGTCTGTTATATGCGGATGACCTTAAGCTGTACTCTAGGATTAATAATGTTCTTGATTGCATGGCTCTACAATCAGCAATTAATAAAATATTACTGTGGTGTAAAGCGAACAAACAATTTAATGTTAGTAAGTGTTTTGTAATGACATACTCCTTAAAACAGTCCTCTATAGTGTACGGTACTACTATAGTGTACGGTTTTGGACAATTCACCTCTATCAAGATGCAGTAATTTTCGAGACCTCGGTGTCACCTTCGACAGTAAATTGTCGTTTTCAGTACACGTTCATAATATTGTCAGTGATGCGTTTAAAACTTTAGGATTTATAATACGTAATTCCCATGATTTTAATAATATTGATACGCTTAAACTTCTGTATTATTCCTATATTAGATCCAAACTGGAATACGGATCAGTTGCTTGGAGTCCTTTTTATAGTATTAATATTGATAGCTTAGAGAAGATCCAGAGACGTTTTCTCAAATTCCTTTCGTTCAAAGTAGATGGTGTCTACCCCGTCATAGGGACTCCGCATCAAGAACTTCTTGATAGATTTGCAGTTATCACCCTCGAAAGCCGCAGAGTCACTGCAGACTTAATTTTTGTATACAAAGTAATACACGGTAGTAATGATTGCTCTGAAATTCTTAATAAGTTAAACTTTTATATTCCTAGAGTGAACTCCAGACAGAATGCCCTGTTTTCTCTGCCTTTTGCCAGGACGAATCTTCAAAAACATTCTCCTTTACTAAGAATGTGCAGAAATTGCAATAGGACTAGTAACAGTATTGACATATTTAACTGCAGTATGGCATCAATAAAGAGGCTGAATTTTTCCCTTGTTTTAAATGAAAATCGATTTCCTGTTTAATGCAAATCAACCCTCATTTTGTTAGATTTTATCTCATTAACATGTTCTTAATGTTTTGTTTCTTGTAACTTACTTAGTTGTTGTTTGTCTTTTTTATTGTTTTCTCTCTTTTTTGTGACCTTCTCAGTCGTTCTTTGATGCATATATTTTGTATTTATAAATTTGTTATATTTATTATTATATATTTGTTGCGTATACTGTATTTTGTATTTGTATTTTGTATGTATTTTGTAAGTCCAACCCTGTAAATGGATATGTATCTGTTGGGTAGTGTATGAATAAAATAAAATAAAATAAATAAATAAATAAAGTAAAAATAAAATTAATACAGCAGAAAATACCAGGTAAGGTTAATAACCTAAAACTTCTGTATCATGTTCCCCCCTGTCGGATTTAATAGCAAAAGCCCTTTTTCTGAAAGATAAGCTGAAGCTATTATTTTTAATGACTATTTCGTTCAAGTAATTGGATGTTGCTTTAGCAACGGCTACGGTGGTTCTTAATATGCTGAGATTCGATTCCGATTTTTAAGTAAAAACAGAAATATAAGGGTATAATACTGAGAATATCCGAAGAAATAGTAGGTATCACTGCTCAAAAAAATATTTGCCTTACTGAAAAATGTGTCATTACAAAAATATCACAGTCCGCTGTATCATGATCTCATCCTGTGTTTTATGTAAACTACTTCATCTGTACCGTCTTTGCTATTACTTTATTTTTATAACAAAAAATTGTATATTTATAGTGTCCCAGATGTTAATTGTGAGAAAGGAACGAAAATAGAATCTGTTCTAGGAACTGAGATGTGAATTAATTTATTAACACTACTCTTTTCCTACTTTTAAGCAGATACAAGAAGCTTAATGTTCTCCTCCATTACCATCTCAAGACATCATGGGTGGTATGAATAAAAACGAAGTACCTGCTACTACTACAAGTATTAGTATATTCTATGTAGTATTTACTTTAAAACGAAGTACTACATTTCGAAGTACTCCCTTACAATTTTCCGGAAATGCTAAAAATAATAGCATTCTTCTAAACATGATAGTAGTATGTACTACGACTTAAAGTATCTACTTTTTACTGGTAGATACTTCGATTTTAACAACTGAAGTATTTGCTCTGTCATTAGCGAAGTCGATATCATACATAGCACCTCATTTGGCATGAGCCAAAGATGGCTCAAATACGTAGAAATAAAATTTATACTGCAAGAAGACACTACGACGATGATACCCTATACTGTCAAATATATAGGTAAACAATTAAATACCATCAATTTATAATCTTTTATGTTTATATTTTATATTTTTCATCTAGGTTTAGTAGGGAAAACGTTACTTTCTCGTTACTTGTTACTCTTCTATCACACTTCCTTTGTCCCAAGACATCTTAAAAGACTGTTGATGTTATAAATACATACAAAACTGAAACCGTTTCCCAAAAACTTCTAAACGTGTCTTATTTCGTTAGCCAGGGTCCGGCGCGCGGCGTATGTGTGACGGAAGTAAGTACCTACTACACATTTCAAAGAACGTACTACACTTGTTAAGTAGATACTTCACAATATGGAGTATATACTTTGTGGCGAAGCATGTTCTATGTCAAGTAAAGTAGATACTACCGGAAATTAGTAAATCCTTCGTTTTAAAGTACCTACTACCTAGAATATACTAACACTTTAAGTAGTAGCAGGTTTTGATTCATACCACAAACTGTCTGTGATAGAGGTCTCGCCATCTGCTGAGTATTCCATTGTTCTGAATGAGGAGCTGAGGAAAAGCGAACAATATATCAATGGATCTTCGAACTCCTCAGAATTTACCAGGACCACATTTTTAAGTTAGTGGTACTGATCATTGGAACCTTTGGTGAAATCATAGATTGCAAACATCCTAGATATAGGGCACATGTATGCATATAATATAATGATAATATAATATATCTATCCCTCATGTTCATCTTAATGATGAGCCAGAAAGTAAGGGATTTGTATGGGAGAGGGAGCGGCATATTATTATTTTGCAAGCCGCGAGTGCGCCCAGGAAGGACTTACGATGTTATATCTTTAACTACCATTTAGCACGAGAAAAAGGAAAATGTCTCTGTAAAAAGTAATGCTCTAAACAAAATTTAATTTTACTGCGATAATCCTGGACTTAAGTGCTGGCAATTGCAGCATCTCATTTGAGTATTTATGATTCGGAAAGCACCTGTACATACATACGCGGAAATGCGAACCTCAGAACAGTCGTGTTAAATATAGTCGATGACGATTTACCTGTTTTTCGTTTTATGTAGTAGACACATTAAATGATACGGAGTCAGAGCAGTCTGGCATGCACGCCAAAACAACTGAATGTGACACTGTCCATAGGAATTTATACTTAAACTTGCTAAATATAATTTACCCAGTGGCCTACTCGAAGCATTTTCCATCTCATTTAAAAAAATATTTCAGCAGCATTCAAAAGAAGGGTAGGTTAACCACTAAAGAGTATATTTTGATAGTATTCAGGTTATTTGCATGGCTAAAGACCCAATTATTTTCGTTGGTCCGTTCTTTGGAAAAAGGGACGAAGCTTGTTAACCCACCCACGTGAAATATGAAGTAGGTCTGGAAAATCCAATCAATCCAATCATATTTATTCAGTTCTATCATATGCCAGGTCAAGTTTTTAAGTACAGGCCGAATAATTTTAAATAAAACAAGAACACCGAAGCTAAACATCTTTGCAAATAAATCCTTAACTGAAATTTATTATGAAGTTCGCTCGATTAAACATAATATCAATTTTTATGACTATTTTTAAATGCTCCACCACGTCGGTTTTTATTTGGAGGACACATATTAAAATTACTGACATGTACAGGGTATGCCAAAAAAACTGAGGTTGCTCTATATAAGATTTGATGAGTGTATATTTAATAAGATATATTTTCAGCTCATTAGCATTAGTATATCTCCCTTGCTATCAGATCAGATCAGATATCAGGTCAATCTGATAATATCAATGCTTAATCACAGGATGTTCTGTCAAAATCCGTAAAAACAAACAGGTTCGTACATTTAAAAGAATAATAAATAAGTGTGTCACTCTTCTTCGGGACATCCCGTGTAGATATCCGTAATTTTAAACTGTGTCTTCGTTTAAATAAATATTGATGTGTTTCGGTGTTTTTCTCAAAATGTTACAAAAAAAGGTTATAGAATGGTACACCCTGTATTAAGGTACATATTAATAATTCCTATATTTATATTTTAATACGTTATATAAGAATGTATAAAATGGAAACATATTTAAGACAAAACTAACTGTATTTTATGGGATGCCACAAGAAGCTGTTCTAGACCCGTTATTGTTTACGCTGCATACATATACTAGGTCAGTCTATTAACCTGAATCTTTCAAATATCTCGAGAAATAAGCACTCTCCGAAAAAATATCTATAACCAAAATTTCATCATAAATGCAATACTAAAATTAGTCCACCTCCCCCTCCTTGTAGGTGTGGCGGGGGGTTACTTAGAAATCTTAAGCAGGAACCTATATTTTCGAAATCGAAAAAATGTTTCAGATAGACCCTACGTATTTTTATCCGTAGAATCCTAATCTGCAATAAAAAATATAGGTTCCTAGTTCCTATTTAAGATTTCCAAGTTACCCCCCGCACCACCTACAGGGAAGGGGAAAGTGGATTAATTTTAGAACTATTGTATTTCCCCCGCTAAATGATTAAATTTTGGTTATATATATTTTTTCGTAGAGAGCTTATTTCTCTAAATATTTGAAAGTTTCAGGTTAAAAAACTCCCCACTCAAGACCACTGAATTTTCTGAATTTATTATAGTTCACATGAATCACAACACAAGTCTGGACAAAAACTTACGGGGACTACGAACTAGCTTGAAAGATATTAAAATGCGACAGAGGTGACGTATTTGGCCAAGTATTGACCTATATATCAAAGCGAAATGTTTCGATACTAGACAAAATGACACATAATAAAATAGTTATATATATCCTGCCAAATAGCTATTAACATAACACTAACTTAAAGTAACATTCTCGGGTTCATATTTTTTCACAAAATAAACATATCAAATTAAGTACTCGTCACATATACAATGTTCTCATTGAAAAAATATAATATGATGGAATGAATTATATTGTATAAATAATATATTATGAAGAGCATGGTTCAACATTATGATTAAACTATAATGTTAAATTTAATATTTGCATATTTGCATGCATAGTATATCGTGTCATATCAAAGAAATAAGAAATACATGTTAAGTATTGCACTGCTACGAAAAGAAACTTGAATGTTTGAAATCCTCCATACTCCGTCATTCCAAACTAAATAGAGAATTCATAAACTTACAACGGGCTTTTCCATAATATTCACAAAGGAATGTTCCAAGACGGTTTTCTTTTGAAGGCCATGAAAATTTTCTACATTGGTTGCCGCTAGCATTTTACATATTACAGATTAAAGTTCCCTTTTTATATTGAAACAACCCCAGAGCAATTTTTATTTCAAGCACCAAAATGATGCAGCAAAGCAGGAATGCACGGTTTGGACATGCTTTGTTTCTATCTATCAAACATGTACAATGAGACGCTGACTGAAAAAAGGGCTTGTAACTGGGTCCCAATTATGTCAGCTTTTCTAGTATAGGTAATTTAGTACAGTTCCCATGAAATTCTGAACGAAATGCTGTTAGCAAATGACTGGTTAGATTATGAAGAACATATCCGATCTTAATCATATAAAGACTGAATTCGATACTATCTGGACTGAAACACTATAGTAAAAAACAATGGCTATAGTGGCAATGACAACATTCATCCACATGGGCTTACATGATAATGATGATGATGATGTTAATGAGAATGATGCGAGGATTATGAATTAACACTCCACTTTCAAAATTCATGAAGAAAGAACCAAATAATGACTTTAAATTAGTCCTGTAATATTATTTCTATGAAACTAACTATATTTTAAAATATAAGTCACATTCAACCATGTAATATACAAGAACTACTGTTATAATTGTTTACTAAGTACTGTACTATGCTGTTATAGTATACTATATTATTGTTAACTACTATTATAATTTTTTAACCAAATTACCAACCGTTATAAAAGCATAAATGTAAATTTAAAGGGTCCCAAAGCGTAACCTTGGAATACACCTTCTCTGTTTAATTGCTTTATCTTTGTTTTTCACTTCTAATATTACAAAATATTGTTAATATTGAAAAGAATTTATCGTATTAATATCTCTAACTGATCACTATGCAGTTGAATATGTCATATTTAAGAAAATTGCAGAAGATTTTATGATCTGACAGAAATATACAGGTTGATTTATTTGTATATGGTTGTATTTGAATATTTTTAAAATGCTCTTGTAAATTCTTGGCTGTAAAGCAAACTACATAATGTTCTTTTTCTAGATTTTGGTGCATATTGAATGAAGTAGTGAAACTGCTTTGAACACATCAATACTAATATTGCGCGTTCTTTTAACTGCTATCTTCTCCACATACGTATTCTAAATTAAATCTTTGACGTTCCAGAAAACAAAAGTCTACCTCAAAGGGTAAAATAGTCCGCCTAGCGGCACAGACCTGAATCTGCCCGTCCAACTACAGCAATAAAAATAAAACGTGCATAAATAAACCAAATTAGTCTTTAAATCGGATACTTGCCATGCACCAAGTGGGACCTTGGGGGCAGCGGGGTATCGAGAGTAACCGCGTGTCAACGGTGATGCAATTGCACTGCTGTTTAGAGGGTGTGAGAGAGAGATAGTCTCTGCGCGTTCGGACCGTCACTTAGGAAAGCACGTTTCTTGGGAGTTAGAGGGCTTCGGACAGGGAGGTTAGGTGGCTCGAGATAACGTACCGCACCAAAGCAATGCCCAGAGTGGACTGAGCGCGCGTAGGAGCGGCAGTTGAGATGAAAAGGATGCTGGCGCGCTGCCGCTGCGTCGGTTTGCGCGTAACGGTGTCCTGCTCTGGCGCGATAGTGGACGGGGACGCATGGAGGTGGAGAAGGAAGAACTATTGGGCCGCGCGTCGGGGCGCCGATCCTTTTTTATGCGAGTACCTGCATTTGAAACAGTCAGGGCGATCGCCAGGAATCAATCAGTCCTTTCAAATTAACCACAAGATAGCGAGATATAACAGAGTAACTAGATAGTATAATACTATAGTTCCTTATTTGGAGGAGATGCAGAAAACAACTACTCAGTATGTGCCCAAAGAGGACACTACGGTGTGTTTCTCACCACTACTAACATTATAGTTCTCACATACAGGGTGACCTATTAAGAATGGAAACACTCGCGTACAAAATTTGTTTATGGACCGATTTGAGTTTGAATTTTTTTCAAAAGATAGATATCCAAAAGCTCTATGTTGATACAAAATTTGAAGACGAAATTTTGATTTTCAAGGCCTACTACGAATTTTTTTTTTATGTGATAAATAGCAAAATTTTGTTAGCGATTTTTTTTATAAAAAATCTGACTACACCACTGGATTTAGGAGCCACTCGAATGCATTTGTACCAGTTTTCCCGAAAAAAAGTTTGTTCCTAAAAAAGTTATGACATTATCGGCATCACCAGTGTTTGCCTTTGTCGGTGAACCTATTCTTATATAAAAATCGAGTAGAACCCAAAGAGATACAAAATTAAATAACTTAAACACTGGTGTAATTATGTATAACAACAATATAAACCAGTATACACAAAATAACCAACAATTACTCTAATATAAACAACAATTGAACGTCAAATTATCATTATTTCGTGGTTATTATACAATAAACTTATATTTTTTATTCAAAAAGTGTGAATCAATTTGACAGACTCCTTTTTCATTTTGAAAAATGTCATTTTCTAATCATTACTTTTTTTATCAATTGTTTATATTAGAGTAATTGTTGGTTATTTTGTGTATAATGGTTTTTATGGTTCTTATTAATAAATACACCAGTGTTTAAGTTGTTTAATTTTGTTTCTTTTTGGGTTCTATTCGATTTTTATAAAGGAATAGCTTCACCGACAAAGGCAAACACTGGTGATGCCGATAATATCATAACTTTTTTAGGAACAAACTTTTTTTCGCAAAAACTGGTATAAATGCAATCGAGTGGCTCCTAAATCCAGTGGTGTAGTCAGATTTTTTATAAAAAGATCGCTAACAAAATTTTGCTATTTTTCACATAAAAAAAATTCGTAATAGGCCTTGAAAATCAAAATTTCGTCTTCAAATTTTGCATCAACATAGAGCTTTTGGAGATCTATATTTTGAAAAAAATCCGGTTCAAATCGGTCCATAAACAATTCTTGTACGCGGGTGTTTCCATTCTTAATGAGTCACCCTGTATATATAGGCCACTCAACTGAAAAAAAAACATTTATTTATTTAGAGGAAATTACAACTGCGTTTAAAACTCGTACCTCTGTAGGAAAAAAAATTTGGATGAATTGGCTTTATTTTGCTATTATAAAGCTTACCAATGGAGCCAATTTGGATTTATTTGGCAATTTAGATATGCTTCACGATGATTTTGTAAACTTTATATCGTTGCTTAAAGTTTTATTTCAATTAAACTTGTATTGTTTTACAAAACAGGGTTATTAAAAGTTTTGAAAACGTTTGTAAACACGTTAAATTTGTACACCTATGGAAATATTTTAAGTAAAATTATTTAATAAAACTGTTTGGTAGATGAAAACTATATTTTTATACACATAAATGTATAAACAAAAAATTTATAACGACAAAACAAAATACATATAATTTGGAAAAATCAATAAATGTTATTTCGAATCTTTATTTAATTTCTATAGTCACTGGTACCTACTTGTTTTATTTCATCTAAAAAATTGTGATTGTTATGACATGACTATTAAAACATGTTTTGAAATCTTAAAAATATACATTAATTAGGTACCTCTACGGAAAAGTAATAAAATATCCTTGAAAATACGTCTCCTTTTTGGAACCGAGGTCACAAATCCATCGTTAACCATATCAAAGGTGCCGCCTGTGAGCTATGCGTCTGTTTATCTACTTATTTATTCTTGTGAGTTGAAGACACCACAGATGACAGGCCCATGATTATATTATTGTGATTATAGTTAACTACAGTGACACAGATGTACAATATGAAAATTTAAACATACAAATAATCGTAGCACTTCAACCAATATAATCACATAATTGCCGTCATTGACATTTATTTAATATCATATACTTTAAATATATGCGACAGATTAATACCCCTCAATTACATGCCTCATTTGCATCAACGGTTTGATACAAATTTGCTATAATTTGATATGTTTTTAGCGTTCCCGATTTGTAAGTAGAAACACGTAGTCTCTCTTTTATGTACCTACTACGTTCATGCAAACTAAATATTTCCTCTATTTGAAATATTCGGTAGATGAATATTTTATTTAAACTTATTTCTTCTTAATCAAATGATATGAATTCAGTGAATAACTTAACTGAAATTATTAAGAACGCTGTGTATACAGGGTGGGCGAAATTCGAGGCTCACTATTGGGATCTCAGAAACGGTAAGAGATACGAAAACGGTTAAATTGGGGCAAAGTTGCGTAATTTTGTGACCGATAATATGCCGTCAAGAAATCCAGAATATCTACATTCGTTTTTGAGTTATTTCAAAAAAACCAAAATCTTGAGTTTTCGTTTTTAATTTTTTTTAGCTTTATTTGAGACGATATCAAAAAACTGACAAGACTTTTTCATTGCCACTTTTTATGCTCTATAACGTGGCAGTACAAAATTTCCGTTACGGTGTTTCGTCCGATAAGGACCATCTTCAACTTTATTTTTTTAAATAGGCACCCACAATGTTTCTTACGAAAAACGATAGGACTTTTTATTCTGATTCCAATGATGTATAAAACTTTATAGTTTTAATTATTCTTTTTGCTCAAATACTAGGAATAACTTTTAAGACGATCGAAACTAGTATGCTTTGGGCTGATGACATTTGTTATAAAACAATTTTAATTGTCAATACATGTCAATACAGTTTGGCGTTTAAACAGCTTCACTTTAATGGTGGTGTATGGTTTGAACACTTTAATTTAAGAAAATTTTAATTTTAGATTACATCCATTTTTGGAATCAATAAAAGCATAATAAATATTAAATTAATCATTATTGTTATCATAAGAAATATTTCTGTTTAGCTGATTTACTACTTATTATTATTATTATTATTATTATTATTATTATTATTATTATTATTGTTATTATTGTTATTATTATTATTATTATTATTTACTAAATGACAAAGAATGTTAAATATCTCTCTTCATAGTTAAATTTTTCAATTGTAGTAAAGAAAAGGCAATAAAAAGGTTATCACTACTGGAAAAAGAGAATTATTTGCTTGTGTATTTTTTTGCAGATACTATTCGTATTCTGCCTTATACATCAAATAAATCCATTAATTTTTGTCATTTGAACTCGGGCGATATATCATCAAAAATTTGTATCTGTGTTTAAATAAAATCTGTCATTAATCCAAAATTTCCAAGTAATTGCCGTATAGTAAGTACATATTTTTATCCTATACACTTCTCACCTAATTTTGATAAAAACTTGTGGTTCTATTGTAGCATATGCGATTCTAATACAATTTTATCAGAGGCTTACTGGGTGGCTGGTTTATCGCAGAATTGAAGTTACCCACATTTATATTGCTCTCCGTTATCCGTCTTCAGTTATCCGTCTGTTGTCTCAGAATTAATTAGTATTTATTTAAAAAATGTCTGCTTTAATTGGAGGAAAGTTTAAATTAGGCAATAATATCAACTTTTGGCAGCACCTTGTAGCATTAGGTAAGGAGGCTTTTTTATAAGATAAAGGTAATTCAGGAAATGGTTATTTGAAATACTAATAGATTATATAGGTTATTAAAGAAATATTTTGTCAGTATTTAACAATGGATTTTTGTCACTAGATAACTTTTTACTAATAGGATGTTATGTATTTAAATTATTATTTACGATGTGCTATTAGAGAAATAGCTTTTGGTTTTTATTTTGTCAGTTTTAAGTAACCTTAATTTTTTTTGTATTTATCTCAATTTCAAATTAATCAAACTTGTAGTTTTCTCTTAATTCTGAATTAATATAGTAAATATCTGTAGGCAATAAAGTTTATAAATTTATATACCTATGTACTATATAAATAATTCTGACGAGGACTTAAAAAATGACTCTTTTTAGGTGTACCAGAAGATAAAGCCAAAGAAGAAGATGCAGCCACGCCAATTGTCGACGTTAAAGTAGACGGTAAGGTGGTCACTTTTACAACAGAAACTGATGGATCTAAAATTGTGTCACAACTAATAATTGATAGAGCAGTAGATGAAACCGTATACGATATGAAGTTGAAGGTATTTATTTTTTCTTTGTTTTCCTTTTATTTATTTATTTATTTCTGTAAAGCTATTCCACTGTTTTTAGTTATTTTTGACACTGTTATGCTAATAGAGCATAATAGTGTCGTGAAAATAATTGTTTTGAAGAAAATGCAGGTCTCATTTAGATGTTTCAAGAAATATATAGAAAACACTCTATATACTAGTATTTTGGCTTATCAGGGTTTTCAGACAATAGAGTCTATGTCATGTCTATTACTAAATACACTCGTGGAATTTGGAAACGACTCGCCTAAAACTATAGTCATTTTTGTACGGTTATATTTTCTAAATAGTTTTATCAATTTGACCTAATTTTTTTTTTATTTCATTAAGCCAAACTTGGGCTGTAATGTAGGGTAGGTCATATTATATAACACCGTTATAGAATATGTACAGGATGATGTGTAGGAACGTGTTTTTTTTACCAAAATATAAGCAAGTATCTGGGATGCACGCAAAGTGGGAAAATAAATTTTATTATGTCAAAAGATAGTTTTATTTGTGCTAAAAATAATGTTTTTTGAAAATCTGTTCTACCTAGATTGGTTTCCAAATTATAGCGGTTTTTGTAAACTATAGCATTTGTGACTGATCACAGGTGCCAATTTTTTAAAATAAAATAAGTTGGCTTTGAAATGAAAATCGATCCTGTCACTAGCAATACCTAGCAATAATCCGATTATAATTAAAAAATCATATACAAAATTTAAATTCTTATTTATTAATAAAATCAAAAAAACATGAACTAGAAATAGTACAAAAAAAAAATTGGACTAATATTTGGTGGGACCTCCACGAACTCTTATAATTTCATAACATCATCCTGAGAGGTGACAGGATCAATTTTCATTTCAAAGCCAACTTGTTTTAGTTTAAAAAATCGGCACCTGTGATCAGTCACAAATGCAATGGTTTACAAAAACTGTTATAATTTGGAAACCAATCTAGGTAGAAAGGATTTTTACAAAACATTTTTTTAGCACAAATAAAACTACCTTTTGACACAATAAAAATTATTACACCACTTTGCGTGCATCCCAGATATCTGTTTACATTTTGGTAAAAAAAACACGTTCCTTCACATCACCCTGTAGATATTCTTTAACTGTGTTATATGACAATTGACCTATAATATCCAATAATGGCTTATTGAAATAAAAAAAAATTTGGTCAAATTGATAAAAGCGTTAAAAATTATAACCATACAAAAATGACTATAGTGTTAGGTGAGTCGTTTCCAATTTCCACGAGTGTATTTCCAAGCGCATTTTAGTTATTTATCTATTTACCTATGCCGATTGTTCCTTCCCAACTGGTATGAAGCCCGCGTTTTTAGTATCTACCTTTTCTAAGAAGGGCGAAAGTGTAAAATCTGTCTGATCATTCGTAGTACAAGGGTTTCTAATTAAAGATTTTTTAATTTCTGATTGCTCCAACAGATCTAAGCGCTTTCCTTTCTTTTCCCGATGCAGTACTTTTCATTTTCCAGATCTATAAAATGATTGTTTTCTATATAATCCTGAATTTTGTACGTCATTCAGTATGTATTTTTTATGTTCTTTTACTCTAGTTTTTTACCGGTTTGGCCCACATACATGGTACTATAATCCACGCAGTTAATTTGGTATACTCTTGATTGTTTCAATTTCTTTGTTGTTTACCAAAATCCTCCCAATATTACGTTTGTTGAGACTAATCTTCTTACACCCATTACGTTCTAATCTGCTAGCTATTTTTTCACTATAACCTGGAACATAATTGATACTCCTGTTGCTACTAATAGTGCTAGGACGTAATAAGCCACCTATAGTTCTATTAATTACGTCCCAGGTATTAATTACGTACTAAAAATACAACTTTTTGTCTCTTGAATTTTTTTCGAATCTTGCTTCGTTTTCAGGAAAAAAATAAAAACCACTTTATTGCATGTCCCTGGGACAACATATTGAAAAATTAAGTTAACAGCCTTCCAGGCAGCCATTGGGTTTTAATTTGGCAGTTATCAAATAAGACATTTTTAATTACCTTTATGTAGAAATAGTTTCCTTATTTACTGTTTATATAATATAATAAATAAACACTTTTTCTAGAGCACAATCACCAAGCGGCAGAATGAATTAACAGTCATCTCGAAAGGTCCACAAGGCAAAACAATAACGAGATTATATGAATTTACGATTAGTGGATTGGTAGTGGTAAGCAGCATTTTTGTGGCGTCAATTATTTCCTGGATTTTCATAGCTAAAGACGCGAGCAGCGGCTCTGGCAGGGTTTATATTTTCAAAATATAAACAGAATTTATATTTTCAAAATATAAACTCACCGTTTCGATTCGTTCTTGAAGGGTATATATAAACCATTGTATTTGCCATTGTCACAAACAAAAACCATTTAAATAAAAGACAATTTTAAGTAGTTGTGACAATGAAAAGTAATTTTGCAACCCCTTGGCATGGGCTTTTTGACACTTTGGCTCTGAGCGGAAGGTGTCCATGTTGCAATGTCAAAGTTGGCAGCAGAACGTGATTTCTCCCAAAGCTCATTTTCATTGAAACATATTATAGGTATATATGAGATTTAAAAACATTTGCGTTGAAGGTGACACTCCTTGTCTCAAGAATGGCACATTTATGTATTCCTTACTAATGGTTTTGGGGACATATTTTATGCCAATAAAGAAAAAATACTCTGGTTTATCACCTCATACTAATGTACGATTATGTAGATTCTCTATACGTAATCTCTATATAGTAATTTTTTTCTATAAGGTTATTTAAATTTAAAATTTTCCCACGAAATAATAATTTTTTTCCAACCATACTATAAGAATAAGACACTATAACATTAAATTATTTTGTATAAAGAGAGGGTCATTTCGGGATTGTTTGAAATCGCCATAGCAACTGTACAAAATAAATGTTAAAAGTAATGTTTTATTTTGTTAGTGAAAAAGTTTGCGAAATGAGCGAAGCGAGTGAAGCAATTTCACGAACGAAATAAAACTTACTTTTAATACAAATATCATACAAAGTTTTTTGTATAACTGTCCTATTTTGATAATAAAATAGATAAATTTAATAAAATCACATTTTGACATCTCTTTTGCCATTTTATTATTTTTTGACGTTTCAATAATTATTATCGCATTTGCTGTGAAGTGGCTGTGTTAGGTGGCGCCGAATCACCTTAGTTACCAATAAACTAAATTTTACTCCTATTTGGTTCAAAAAATATTTTTAACATGCTACTTTGTAAACATCAACTTTCAACACTTTTGACAGCCATTAAAAATGTCACTTTTAATGACAGTTGTACAAAAAAGAGATTATTGTGCAGTTGTACAGTGTGATTCACTTTCGAGTGTGTAACATGGGTATCTCGCTTATTATAAAAGATAGACTGTAGGTTTAAATTCGGCAAAGTTGCAGAATTTTGTGCTCATTAATTTGGCGCAAACAAAACTCCCATATCTGCTTTTGTTTTTGAGTAAGAGGCAAAAATTTTTTTTTTCCGGTTTTCGTTTTCTGGCCATAACTTCTATATTTTTGAAAATATTGGCTTATCGTTTTCACATTATTAGGACACTTTCTTGAGACAAATACGATGCCGTACACAGTTTTTTAAAAAAATGTCACTTCTATTGTAAATCATCATCAACTTTATTTTTTCTTATGGGCGCCATATTAATTTTTCTCATATTTGAATAAACCGATTTTTTCTGAATACAACAATATAATATATGTTAATATTTGCCTAAAAAATAAGGGCATTACGAAGGAAAATAGGTATTTTTTTTTAAATGTCTAGTTAGCCATGGCCATGATAGTCAATTCTTGACAAACCACAAATGTCAATTATAATTTTTATAAACTGCAGCTGTGGAGTACTTTTTACATTGACTAACGATGTATTCAACTGAAGAGAAACAAGATATTATAGATATTTATTACAGATGTAACAAAAATTTTAACAGAACAATTGAAGAATATTTAAACACATATTCTGAAAGACGACAACCATGCAAGACATATATTACTAAACTGCACTGTAATTTAAGAAATTATGGCAGATCCATACATATTTCTTGGTTTAGAAAAACTGCTAGAAAAAAAATTTTTTTTTTGCGTCTTACTCAAAAATGAAAGCAGATATGGGAGTTTTCTTTGCGCCAACTTATTGAGCACAAAATTCCGCAACTTTTCCGAATTTAAGCCTACAGTCAATCTTTTATAATAAGCGAGATACCCATGTTACACACTCGAAAGTGAATCACCCTGTACAGTACCCTGTATATAAAATATAGTTAATCAACCGCAGCAGTGACACCTTGTGGAAGAATCTATTACTACCAAGGTCGTTGAATTTGATTGGTTATTTCTATAAATGCACGAATTTCATTGGTCAGGTGCACACATTATCCACCATGACATCTGTACGTATCTCTATAAACAAGGACAGTACCGAAAAGTAATTTGACATTGACATTGCATGTCACATAATATATTGAAGTTTAATTAAATAGAAAAATAGAAACAGATAGTCACAGATAGTGATTCCGATGAATCGGTAAACTGGAGGTGCTAATTAGAAGCGGTTGGAAAAAAAATATTATGTTAAACTCGTACAAAAAATGCGTTTTCGAGACTCGTAAAATTGCCAGCCTCCGCTACGCGTCGTCCGCAACCCTTTCCCTCGTCCCGAAAACGTGTATTTTTTGTACTAGTTAAACAAATAACTATAATCCCATATTATCCAGATAAATTCCTTACAATATTAAATTCACACAATTTAGATTTGTTTATCAACAAAGATATTATCAATATACCAATAAATTTATAGATATTGATCCCACATGACTAGTTTATTGGTATATAAAACTTACGTTTGCATATTCTTTTCCAAAAATCAATAATTTCACACAACCGTTCAAGATTAAATTTAATCGAAAATTTTTAATTTCTGGCTAAATCTGAAATTAGTGTCAAACGGTAGCTTATAAAAAGTTGCGATAGGAATATGCAAACCGTTTTGCTTGATCTCAAACCGTGTAATTTTACAGGGTGTCAAAGTTGCAAAATGTCAATATTCACCTGTCATAAAACAGTTGAAGATAGGTATAGGACATGGTACATGAAGCAGACTTAGAATTCGATGCAGAATTCAAAAATGAAATAAAAAATAGGTGTTTTCATTTGAAAAGATAAAGTTGATGGTTGTAACTTATTTTTGAGTTACCCTGTATACATGAATTTAGCATAAAAAAACGCATTAAAAAATAAACACCTATGGGTTTGAGCGTTTTTCCAAAAAACACACTACTGAATTTTAAATAAATTTAGACTTCTGGGACTCACAGTATAGTTATACTCTGGCGATACTATCCTACTGAAGTTGATAAATATCTGATAAATAGAATTGATAAATAGATTGTTAAATTTACACACATTTTGTATAATCTAACGCACGAGAATTGTTGAAAACAATTTAAATCTCACAAAACTACTTTTTCTGTTTCAGACTCTGGACTCTGAAGATCACAAAGTACCACTTGCGAAGAGATACTACCTGAGACAATACTGAGACAATAAAACTTATACTCCTATTGTATTATTTTTATGAAACTTATACTCCTGCTGCGTTATTTTTATGTACCTTATACTCATGCTGTATTATTTTTATGTAACTTATCATTTTTAATAAAACACTAGCAACAGTTTTCGTTCTCACTGTGTACGGAAAATTCGAAAGAGAGGGCAAAGGAAAACAGCGGTTAAGAAACTGGGGGTAAATTAAATGATGAGAATTTCAATTTATAACTTAATATCCATTATCTCGGTGTATATAGAAGCTGGTTAACGATGTACCTGCACATCAATCATTAAATGATACAGATGAAGATGGAGCTACACGCGAAATCAATAAGCCGCACGCTCCATTGCTCTGAAACTCTAGAGAATATTGGAGTGGCTGAACGATACGAATTTCGGATACGTCTGAATTTCAACAGGGATTAATGTTTATATTCATTCTTCATGTTAAATTATTTTAGTAATACAACTGCCCAGACAGATAAAATACCCTGTTACAAGTGGGAAACATCATATGTTTATATTTAGTCCAGGGATAGAGGGAATGAGGTAATACTTTACAAAATTGTATAACGGTAGTAAATACAAGAAAGGGATACTATAAAATTATTTTTTTTTTCTATATACATATAGAAAATACCCCTTGTAGGGTATTTTGCAGTTATTACAATCTGATCAAAGGGAGATCAATGAGTAATTTGGTTCTATCCTAATTTAACTAAAGTTGAAAATCTTAGACCTGAGGTCTTACTCACTAGTGTACCTTAGAGTCTGGTAACTTAATTACACTAAAACTAACATGTAACACTAACCGCACAATACTCTGCTTTTATACTGATATAATCAATTCACTAACTCAAAGGGCTTAACCCTCTTGAGCCTTCTTACTATGTTAGTGTTGTCGAGGAGTTGGATGGCCTCGATGTTCACATGTTGATGGAGTCGTTCCTGAGTCCTTGCAAATTTGGTAATTGTCTGCTCTACAGTGTCCATCTGAACGTCGCTGTTTCTGATGTACCAAGGCGCTTTGACGATGTTCCGCAGTACTTTGTTTTGGAATCCTTGGATGATTAATTTATTACTCTTACTGGCACATCTCTAGAGCTGTATTTCGTAGGTCCAAACTGGCTTGAGGATTTGTGAGTGAGAAGTTATTTTGTGATTTCGGAAGACCAATAATGAACTAGAAAGAAAACTATTTTGTCATATGATGTTTCTGAAATCAATGGCTTCAGCAGCTATAATTTATATCTGCCAGATCTGTATCTACATAGATGATCATGATTTACTTTGAATTCTCAGATGGCTTGCACAAAATTCTACAACCTGCTATCTACTGTTGCTAAGATTGCATAATTCAATAGATTCAATAGCAACCATTAAACACACAATATATTAAACAGTATACGCGATTCTTGCTAAGCAATACGCTACCTACTGGCGGCACGCACAACTAACGTATGGGGTATTGGTTTAGTTTTCCGTATGTATGTCTATTGTGAATTTTGGAATATCCGTTGTTATATTAGTTAATTGCTTTGATTAGATATGAATCATTATTGTTGTGAGCGTCATTGTTCCTCTTGTACAAAGAAAAACCCCGAGATCAGTTTCATACTTTTCCAAAAGCGGGAAAATCTGGAGCTATCGCGGAAACTATAAGTTGAGCATTACAGAGTTGCAGGCGACAAGTATGGATAAAGAAGCTAAAGAACGCAGAGTAGAGAGTGTGCTCTTTACCATTCTCTAAGGATGACTATTTCCATAAAGGTATGTATGCTGTATGCCCAATAAAGAATTTGACATATTTTGAGGTTAAGTTTAATTTTCAGATTGAACGCTCGAAAAATATTGAAATCTATTTTAATTTTATATCACTACTTACCCCTTTCAAAATAGTTTTACAAGCTTTTTACCTGGTTTAAAGTTCTCGACAACAAATCTTTTATGAATAAAATTTCAAACGTCAGTGTCAGTGAACGTAGGTTAGTATAGTTTACTGCCATTTTGGCGCTTCGATCTTCAAATAAATCGCGTATATGTAAAAACTTCTGCTAAAGATTTGTTCGTTGATAATTTTGACAGTTAGACATTTAGACAAAGTGTAAAATGTCGTGTAAGGAGTTGTGATTTGACACAAGCAGTTGTCATTTCACACAAAGTTTACATCTTAGGCCATAGATATTATATGCTATGTTTAAAACTGAGTTTTAATCATCTCCAGAGGATGCCAACGTGGTTGGCGAAACGCGCGTCGAGTGCAGTATAGTGTTTTGGTGTTATGTGGAAAACTGCGTCAGTGATATTTTATTTTATGGCAGAATTGTTCCAGAATCGTTCTGACAAAATAACCGATACATCTAACACTAACTTGTACTTAAAAGGAAACCGACTATTAGGGGAAATATTTCAAACTATTACAAGGTTCCAGACTATTGGTGTCATTTCAACTTTAAATACCATGTCGATACAGTTTAAAAGGCACTATATAACTCCAGTTTTTCACCATCTAGTAGCTTTCTGTGGGCGTAGACTTGATATTTACTTAAAGAGTACTGATTTTAAAACGTTACCTTTCGTAAGTTATGTTGCAACCAGTAAAGCATTATTTTCATAGGAATTGGTTTTCTTACTATATCCTTCACAGTTTATTGTGATGGCGTGTTTTGTTATTTTCGACGATACTATCAATTTTACTTGACAAATGTTATGAGAAACCAAAGACAATGTCCCAAAATAAAGTAATTCATCAACTACATCGATATATCTGAAACTTTTTATATCAAACTTGATCTTTCTTTGTTACCTGTAATTAAAATTAAGTGCACAATTTAGAATTGCCCACATAGTTTCAATCTGCTACTGACCGGGTATCAAATATAATATATATTATATCACGTGACTGGCGCCTCCGGCACTTTCTCGGATTATACGATAGTACGAACCACATTTTCCGATAATATGAATTTCCTTTTTCCAACTAGAAAATATTCATATTTCTTAATATTAAGTTAGGGAATATCAACACTGATCCAACGATATTACATTGAATTTATCGGAATATTATCGTATAGTATTCGGACAAAATTATAGAGAGTAACTCATTTCTATAAAATAATCTTTACCCCATAAAATGATTTCGTGTTTCTTGCTGTTCCCTACGGCCTGTGACTTTGGCGTGTGGTCATGTGGTTAAATGTGTGGTCATGTATTACATCATTTTTACGGTTGCTTTTGCCAGTGTGGGAACCATTGGACTTTATTGTATTCTTAAAAGACCTAATTTACCCTATTTAAAGATAGGGTAAATATTACCTATTTACCCTATTTCAGCTCTATCAGCGCCTATGGAGATGCGATCCCTTGCCACTTCTCCCGTCTAACAGCTCCGTACGCTGTGAATGAGTCACAGCTCTCTATAATTTTGGTGATAGATCTCTTTGACTCTCATCACTTAGATAAGAAAAGATAAACACCTGATACTCGATGCAAATGGAAAGTACACATGCGGGAATATCCATCGATTTTTTACTGCTAACACCGACACTCCTAGTGCCAGATTCCTCCGGGACTCCATCCTCCCCCACGACTTGGTGCTCTAGTGAAACAGCCAGGGTCTGCCGAGCAGAGGGAACCAGCATGTAGTGCCATAACTTTTAATTAACGTCGTCCTCTCAGTGCGACGCCCCTGAATGCGGTGTTTACTCCTAGATGGCTGATATGTGGGACCGGGGCCCTTAGGGGCGCAATAATAGAGACGAAACTGTTTGGGTTGTGCCTTTGCATGCACGTATACGGTGTTGTTTAGCGCACTGATTTATCCCCCTTCTGAAGTTGGCCGGGATTCGGCAGGTTATGGAAATATTAGTTTTGGGGTTGCAAACTCGGTATTTATTTATTAATTTTGTGTACAAAAATGTACCTTACTAGTTACGGGAATTGGTATATGATTTAAATCCAACATTCAGTTGATTTTGTTTAGCTAAGACCAGTAAATGACCAGCAGTGGTATTACATACAAGTGTCTTAAAGTTGAGACCTAAATTAAGCAGATTTCTTTACGATCAGTAAGAGTCAACTTAAACATTACGCTTAAAAATTGCCTGTAATGTTAATATTCTCGCCTATACCTAGAAGTACATAATATCAAAAATTTGGACTTTTGGTCCAAAAATATGTAATGGGGCGTTCCACACATTTTTAAAAGAAATAGGATCGCATATGTAGAACGTACAAAAATATTTGTCACCTATTTCACAATTTTTTCGAAAACTGAACACTTTTTCCACAGAACAATAGAAACCTTCTAAAAATTACATTGTGACGTAATCATCGACTACCAATCAGCGATAAGCACTTTCAACGAATTTACAAACTGCCAACAGTGTTCCACTGTAAGTCAATAACTCGTTTATGTTGACAATTTTGACATTTATTCACAGATAAATACGCAGTACAAATAATATGATTACTACATTACTCAACCATATATTCAAATAACACAAATACAAACATGAAAACACTAAACCGATGTTAACTAGTAGAAAATATTTAACAAGGATCACATGAAAATGAATCATTGCGCTTCGCTTTGATATTGTTTGACAGTTTTGACAAGCTGTGATTTAGACAGTGACACATGTCAAGGTCAATGTTGCCCGACTGTATTTACGAATATCCGCCCTAGAGTTTTAAGCCAATAATATAAATCGCCGATAACTACTTCATCAATTAACTTTTTCTTAAATTACGAGAAAAGTAGCGATTCGGTTGGAAAAATATTTGTGAATTAAGTTCCCTATTGAAAGAAGAATCACGTACTTTCAATTCGTTCGAGGTGGAAAAGCCCATTCTTTCAAAAAGGTTTGTAACCTTTAATTACTGCTTTACATGAAACAAACTAACATGCTATGAAGATGGCCAGAGGACATTAGATGAAGTGGTTCATATATTTAATGATGCGTTTTCAAATCGAACTCCAATATCGAAACCAACTTAATATACCTTGGCGCTTCCCCACGGGAATATCTCACTGTACGCCACTGGTGGCTGTTCTTTTATATACATCCATTTTTGGAATCAATAAAAATATAATAAATATTAAATTAATTATTATAGTTATCATAAGAAATACTTCTGTTTAATTAATTTACTAGTGAATGCCAAGGGATGATAAATACATGGAGATAAAAATATAATTAATAACTTCATAGTTAATTGTTCAATTGTAGTAAAGAAAAGGCAATAAAAAGGTTATCACTACTGAAAAAAGGAAATTATTTGCTTATGTATGTTTTTTGCAGATACTTACTATTCGTATTCTGCCTTATATATCTAATAAATCCATTAACATTTTGTCATCAGAACTCGGGCGATATATCATCAAAAATGTTTGTCTGTATTTAAATAAAATCTGTCATTAATCCAAAATTCCTAAGTAATTGCTTTTATCGTAAGTATACATTTTTATCCTATACACTTCTCACCTAATTTTGATAAAAACTTGTGGTTCTATTGCAGCATATGTGATTCTAATAAAATTTTACAGAGGCTGCCTGGCTGGCTGGTTTTTCGCAGAATTGTACTTACCCAAGTTTATATATTGTTATCCGTTATCCGTCTCAAGTTATCCGTCTGTTGTCACAGTATTAATTAGTATTCATTTAAAAAATGTCTGCTTTAGTTGGAGGAAGGTTTAAATTAGCCAATAATGTCAACTTTTGGCAGCACCTTGTAGCATTGGGTAAGAACATTTTTTTGTGAATTTTGGCGCATTTTTATAATATAAAGGTAATTCAGGAAATGGTTATTTGAAATACTAATAGATTATATAGGTTATTAAAGGAATATTTTGTGAGTTCTAGCTTAATATTAATTAAGCTTAATTAAGTAAGCTTAATTTTGTTGTATTTACCTCTATTTTAAATTAATCAAACCTGTAGTTATCTCTTAATTCTGCATTATTATGGTAAATATCTGTAGGCAATAAAGTTTATAAATTTACATACCTATGAACTACATAAATAATTCTGTCGAGGACTTAAAAAATGACTCTTTTTAGGTGTACCTAAAGATAAAGCCAAAGAAGTAGATGGGACCAAGCCAATTGTAGAAGTTAAAGTAGAGGGTAAGGTGGTCACTTTTTCGACAGAAACTGATGATTCTAAGATTTTATCACAACTAATAATTGAAGAAGAAGTAGTTGAAACCTTGGCATACGATATAAAGTTGAAGGTATTTCTTTTCCTTTTATTTATTCTTTATTTTCTTTCTATAAAGCTATTCCACTGTTTTTATTTATTTTTAGGCATTTAGTGTAATGCAGATTTGCTGTTATGTAAAGAGTTTTCATTTTCAACTTAAATTCTGTAACAATCCATTTTTTTAGTAAAGTGGATTACTGGAAGCGGATTGTTTTGAAAAAAACCACGGTTCTCATTTAGAGAAATATATAGAAAACACTCTAAATAGTAGTATTTCGGCTTATTAGGCCTTTCTCAAAAGAGTAAATGTCTATTACTAAGAGACTACTCTACTACTATTCTACTATTTCTACTAGTCTACTATTTCCAAGAGCATTTCAGTTATTTATACATTTACTTCCCCGATTGATCCTTCCCATCTGGTAAAGTCTGAGTTTTTATTACTTTTTCTAAGAAGGACGAAAGTGTAAAATCTCTCTGATCATTCGTGGTACAAGGATTTATAATTAAAGATTTTTTTTAATTTCTAATTGCTCTAACAGATCTAAGCGCTGTCCATTCTTTTCCCGATTCAGTACTTTTACATTTTTCAGATCTATAAAATGATTGTTTTCTATACATCAATGCGTCGATAATCTTGAATTTTTTAAATAATTTAGAATAGATTTTTTCTGTTCTTTTACTCTATTTCCAATACTTCTACCGGTTTGACCCACATTATACGGCATTACAATCCACGCAGTTAATTTGGTATACTCCCGATGGTTTCAGTTTATTAACCCTTTCTTTGTTATATATCAAAATCCTCCCAGTATTACGTTTGTTGTGACTAATTGTTTTACACCCATAATCTGCAAGCTATTTTTCACTATAACCTGAGACACAATTAATACTGTTACTGCTACTAATAGTGGTGGGACGTAATAAGCCACCTATAGTTCTATTAATTACGTCCCAGGTATTAATTACGTAGTAGAAATACAAGTTTTTTGTCACTTTTTTCGTATCTTGCTTAGTTTTCGAGAAAAAAATAAAAACCACTTTATTGCTTGTCTCTGGGACAAAATATAAAAAATCAAGTTATCACCCTTCCAGACAGAAATTGGCTTTTACTTTGGGAGTTGTCAAATTAATGTGGTATTTAAGACATTTTTATTAATTGTTTTGAAAAAACATAGATCTCATTTAGATGTTTCAGGAAATATATAGAAAACACTCTATATACTAGCATTTCGGCTTATTAGGCCTTTTTCAATAGAGTAAATGTCTATTACTGATTGTCTATTCTAGTGTCCATTTTACATTTTTATTAATTAACTACTTTTATGTAGACATAATTTCCTCATTTACTGATTATATAATATAATAAATAAACATTTTTTCTAGAGTACAACCATTTCGTCGCAGAATCAATTAACAGTCCGCTCGAAAGGTCCAAATGGCGAAAGATTAACGAGATTATATGAATTTACGAATGGTGGATTGGTTATGGTAAGCAGCATTTTTGTGGCGTCCACTATTTCCTGGATCTTCATAGTTAAAGATGCGAGCAGCGGCTCTGGCAGTTTTTTTATATTTTGAAAATATAAATTCGCCGTTTCAATTCGTTCTTAAAGAGTATAAACCATTGTATTTGCCACTATCACCAACAAAAACAATTCAAATAAAAAAAATGTTAAGTAGTTGTGACAATGAAAAATAATTTTGCAAACCCTCGGCATTTGGGCTTTTTGACACTTTGGCTCTGAGCGGGAGGGATACATGGCAATATCAAAGTTGCCAGCAGAACGTGAATTTCCCCCAAAGCTCTTTTCATTGAAACATATTATAGGTATATATGAGGTTTAAAAACATTTGTGTTGAAGGTGACACTCCTTATCTCAAGAATGGCACATTTATACGTATTCCTTACTAATGGATTGGGGGACATGTTTTATGCCAATAAAGAAAATTAATGAGTACATTAATAAATAACAAAACATAGTTTTTATTAGAAACTCTGGTCATTTTTCTGGTCTTGCTCATACGGTTATTTATATTTAAAATTTTCCCACGAAATAATATACCTATTTAATCTCATATTATCCAGATAAATTCCTTACAATATTAAATTCATACACTTTAGGTTTGTTTATCAACAAAGTTATACTAGTTTATTGGTATATAAAACTTACGTTTGGTTATTCTTTTCCAAAAATCAATAATTTCACACAACCATCCAAGAAAAGGGTTGGTGGGTAGATTGAAATAACTCCTTTATTTTTTGGTATAACTCTATCAAACTATACATTTTTGAAAAGAAGGAAAGTATCTCTGGCGAATAGTAATTAATCTACATGGTGTTCCATTTAAAAAATTGTCACAATTTTGAATTAAAAAGTGGCAATTTCTTTTTCAAGCACCTATAGAAGTAAAACAAACTAGTACCAATAACTAAAAAAACTTTTTGTAAAATTAAGAGCACCAGTGAAAACCGATCACCGCTATCTCATTTTGCCTTGAAGTTATAAGCCATTAAAATGTGTCACATTATCTTGGGACACCCTGTATACTGTAGTGATTCTCCTCTGACGATACTATAACAAGCCTACTGAAGTTGATAAATATCTGATAAATGGAATGATCTTGTTAAATTCCCAGACATTTTGTTCAATCTAACGCACGAGAATTATTGAAAACAATTTAAATCTTACAAAACTGCTTTTTCTGTTGCAGACTCTGAAAGCTGACAATCCTTGTGTACCAGTTGCGAAGAGATACTTCCTAAGACAATAAAACTTATACTCCTGCTGTATTATTTTTATGTAGCTTATACTTCTGGTGTATTATTTTTATGAAACTTATACTGCTGCTGTGTTATTTTTATGTAACTTATTATTTTTAATAAAACGCTAGCAACAGTTTTCGTTCTCACTGTGTACGGAAAATTCGAAATAGAGGGCAAAGGAAAACAGCGGTTAAGAAACTGGGGGTAAATTAAATGATGAGAATTTCAATTTATAACTTAATATCCATTATCTCGGTGTATATAGAAGCTGGTTAACGATGTACCTACACATCAATCATTAAATGATACAGATGAAGATGGAGCTACACGCGAAATCAATAAGCCGCACGCTCCATTGCTTTGAAACTCTCGAGAATATTGGAGTGGCTGAGCGATACGAATTTCGGATACGTCTGAATTTCAACAGGGATTAATGTTTATATTCATTCTTCATGTTAAATTATTTTAGTAATACTGCCCAGACAGATGAAATACCCAGTTACAAGTGGGAAACATCATATGTTTATATTTAGTCCAGGGATAGATAAATGAGGTAATACTTTACAAAATTGTATAATAGTAGTAAATACAATGTATGAAAAAGAGAGGGCAAAGTTATTACTGTTATTACTATCTAATTAAAGGGAGATCAATGAGTAATTTGGTTCTATCCTACTTTAACTAAAGTTGAATATCTTAGAACTAAGGTCTTACCCACTAGTGTACCTTGAGTCTGGTAACTTAATTACTCTAAAACTAACGTGTAACACTAACCGCACAATACTCTGCTTTTATACTGATATAATCAATTCACTAACTCGAAGAGCTTAACCCTCTTGAGCCTTCTTACTATGTTAGTGTTGTCGAGGAGCTGGATGGCCTCGATGTCCACATGTTGATGGAATCGTTGTTCGTGAGTTCTTGCAAATTTGGTAATTGTCTGCTCTACAGTGTCTATCTGAAGGTCTCGATGAAGGTCGCTGTTTCTGATGTACCAAGGCGCTTTGACGATGTTCCGCAGTACTTTGTTCTGAAATCTTTGAATGATTAATGCATTACTCTTAATGGCACAGCCCCAGAGCTGTATTCCATAGGTCCATACTGGCTTGAGGATTCGTTTATTACTACTACTATACTATAAAATTATGTTCTCAATAAAAAACATTTGAATTGGAAATGCATTGGAAAAAAACTTGAAAGTATGTCAATATGATCCTAACATTGCAAAACTCAATATACTTGCAACTTGACATTATTGTTCATCCATAACTTAAGTGCCATTGGTACTCTTAAATATTTTCCCTAGGATAATGGTCTGACCTAAACCATTTATATTACGTTGGCATTGGTTGCTTCTTCAATAGAGCATCTAGTGAAGAAAAGTTACCAATGCCAACGCGATATAAGGACCCTCAACATTACCATTGTGGGTCACATTCTCCAAAATATTGTTTCCCTCAAGATATCTCCGAGCAATCAGCTGTATTTTTGTACATTAAAAACTCCATGGCAAACTAACAGGTGCTTATAAACCCACAGATTTTACAATTTCTTTTTGGTTCTTTAAATTGTGTCGATATGGCTAGTGTCACAAGGGCCCGATCTAAAGATCTTTAGAAATTACATCGTCTGACTCTCTATCACGCATGGTTTGATTCAACATAGAGTACTATAGTTTGTATTAACGACATTGTCAAGTGCTTGATGGCGTTTTCATACTGACTGAGAAGTTATTTTGTGATTTTGGAAGACCAATAATGATATAGAGTGAAAACTGTTTTGTCATATGATGTTTCTAAAATCAATGTCTTCAGCAGCTATAATTTATATCTGCCAGATCTGTATCTATGATGATCATGGTGTACTTTGAATTCTCAGATGTTTTGAACAAAATTCCACAACCGCCTGCTGTGTCTATACTAGTTACGGGGATTGGTATATGATTTAAATCTAACTTTCGATTGATTTTGCTAAGACCAGTAAGTGACCAGAACACGGAAAATAGTTTTGTTCAAAATATATGTTGTCATGATAAAATTAATTATACATATATATCAAACATTTTATGAATGTTTTTATAAAAATAGTGCATTTTGTTTATATTAAAAACAAATAAAAAAAAATCAGTAGAAATATAACATATAAAATAATTATAAAGAAAAAAATAATAAAAAGACAAATCAGAATAATAGAAAAAATAATATGATAATGTGAAGGGTTAATAAAAGTATGTGTTTTGACATTCCCTCAACTAATGAGGTTATCCAGGTTTCACTTAGTGCAACACAGAAAGTTAGAGCTTACCACCTAACACCTAAGTCGTTCTTAGGCAAGTATGCGGCTTAAAGAATTATAATATGTGCTCCTCTTCCACAGAAGTCTCTCACTTTCATGCTATCCCTGTCCTTAGAATGAGAGAAGTTTTCAAGAAAGATATGTATTTTTGGTGTGTTTGTTGTATTTTCAGAAATGTATCAGAATACGTAATAAAAGGAAGAAATAGAAAGATATTAAAATAAATGCCATAGTGTCTAAATATTTTATTGGTGCCTAACTTAATTTTACTTTTACAACTTTTTTAGTAAATAATTAATCAACCGATGTCGAAAAACACAGATTCAAACCCTCTTGTAAATACGAGTGGCTGCAAGAGGTTTACCATCTTTGGTAGTAGTGGCGATATGCTGAAACGAAAAATATTCTATAAGTTACATTTGTACAAATAATTCTTTAAGTTGTAGAAAGACAAATTTAAATATTTCTGTTGCAAAAATACGAACGAAGAGTAACCTCTCAAATTAATTTATGATTTGCAGTCCTCTCCATGGGATTTTTTTGGAAATAAGGTATATTTACTTAGTCGATAAAGCCTTAAACTTACTGATTCCAGTCCACCGTCAGTGAAAGTCCAGGTCCTGGTTGACGTATGCTGGCGATCCTTTGGTGTAGATGTAACTGTTACCACATTTCCATTTAACTTCGTGGTACTCTGAAAATGTATATTAAATTGATCAGTTCTGATAAATTGAAGAGGTGTATATTTTTAAATTAATGTTTTTCACATCTCAAGCGAATAAAGTTTATTTATCTGAGTACTTAAACTAAGAGTTAAAACACATTTTCTTATTTTATTTTAGATTAAATAAATATCAGCAAGTAAATAGTATTAAATGTAGGGCTATCTTACATATTATCTCACAAATTCCTTGAGTTAACAAATAAATATTAAATGATAAAAAACAATATATATAATAATTTATGCAAATATTTAGACTCTGGTATTCTATTTTAAATATTCAAACTTTTTATAGAGAGACTGGTATTTAGAAATTCTGCTTGTTTTCATGAAGATATTTTGCCTTCCAATTATGACTTGTTATGACTAATACATTATTTGTTATCAGGTATTAGGTACTATACATAAGACCTCAATTAGTTCATATCTATTCCACTGTTTTCTTAGTATATAATGATATTCTTAATTAAATGCAAAACTGATGATGTCACTGCATCCAAAATTTTATGCTGACGGTTCAGGTATTGCTTGGGATGTTTCTTACTTGACAGAATTTTTTATATAATGTCTGTAACTTATTTGTGGTACGTTTTCATGACTTATTGTAGTCTCTTTTGGGATTACACCACCTGTAAAATAACAAAAAACAGGATACTAGAAGCATACAAATTAAATATTCAAAATGCAGTATCATTTTTTTTATTTTACAAGTGGTGTAATCCCAAAAGAGACTACAAAAAATCTTTTGTTATCAAGATCAAAATCAGTTGTTTTTGTTGACACAAAAATCAATTTCAACTTCTTTTTGGGCACATAAAAATAGTTTTAATATATTAAGTGTTCTTTACCAAAAGTACTAGTTCTGGTGAAACTTTCTCTTCAACTTCTGCATCTACGACTAATTCAGAAACAGCTTCAGAGGCACTGTTCTTAGAAGTAATTTTCTTTCCATCAACTATGACTTCCAATATTTCTCCAACCTTTTTACCATCTTGGGCCTTCTCTTCAGGAACTCCTACAGAAGTTTATAGATTTAGAAATCGAAACTACAAAGTCGGACTAATAACCGTTCCTCAAACGGAATTTTTGTGTAAGATTATATATTTTTCTACTGGTTGACTGTGTCATATTTTACAAGTAATACAAGTCAAGTTTTTGCAGTGGAACATTCAAATGTATATTTAATTATAAGTTGTACCCTTCCGCCATCAGTGATACGACATGATAAACGACAAAACACTTAATGATTATAATAATAGCAATTAATGTTAGAAGCGAACACATGATTAGGTAAATGTGTTGTTTATTGAATATAAAAGTTATTAATTTTTATAAGTATGTAGTTTTAATTGTGTTTATCGTAATTAGGTATCAAATAAAACAGCTTACCAACTCCCACCAGAAACTCGTAGAAATTCTTGTTCTCCACAAGCTTGTACTTTCCTGCAATTTGAACCATTTTGTTATGTGGTGCACTGCTTGTCTGAAATCGCTACTCACGAACTGATATTGCAAAAAACGTCAGCCTATTATAACCGATCCAAAAGCAAAGTCATGGTATGCTTTCAAGATAAGAACATTTTTGATTTTATCATAAGTCTTACTTATCTCGGTTTATTATATATACTATTTACATAAGCTTTAATTTAGTACAGAAAAGTACCTTACAGACGTACTTTTATACATTAAACAAATTTAATCGTCGGTTGTAGAAAAATAATTAGCTTATTTAACTTAAGAGCCTCATACTTACTGCATACGAGACGTGCTCATTCTGTATTTCCCTTATAACTGTTTTTTGTTTAGCTGAGAGACCAGTTTGACTAAAATGACCAGAATATAATAATAATAATAATGTGGCTTTATTAATCTTACAAAAAAATTAAATTACAAAGAATATTGAAGGGAGGTGGCGACGTTCAACAACGCTGCTCTTCCACGTTCCATATGGAACATGGTTTTGTTTAAAATGCTTATTAGGGGAAACGTTTCGCCATGGGGTATACCATCTTTAAGCTATAATATTTTATACAGGGTGACCCAAAAACATACTGATAAACTTTTATGGATGGTAAGGGACATGAAAACAAACTTTTTTTGTTAAATAAACATTGTCCACAAATGAGTCGTTTTAGCAGAAAAAAGAAAAATGGTTTTGGTAAGTTTTGTTTATTTCAGTGAAAATTTCACACCGCCATATTTTAACCAATCAGAGGCATGTTTTTTGTTCAGTTACCATGCCAACCCAAAAAATTTCCGGAAATTTTTTACGTTGTGTGAAATTAATAAGTGGAAATTTTTCTGTCATTTAAAATGTCAAAATAAAGACGCGGGAGTTGAATGAATCAATACATTTCCTATGCTCGCATTTAAGTAATATTCTCAAAATTAAGTTATGTTCCACCAATATTAGTAGATCAAAGAAAAATATAATATGTTTTTAAGTTATTTATAAAAAGTTCATGTAACTAAACTTGGAAAATGGTATGCTATTTCACTAAGAGACTTCGCATTTTATTAAACATATAAATTTTGAAGTAGATACTTCAGAATAATTATCAAAAATAAATGATGTTCCACCAATATTAGTAGATCAAAGTTAATAAGAAACAAAAATATAATATGTTTTTAAGTTATTGGTAAAATATGTATGTAACTAATGTTAGAAAATGACATTTTATTTCACTAAGAAAACTCACATTTTATTAAGCATAATATTTGCAATGCTCGAAGTACTTCAGAATAATTATCAGAAATAAATGATGTTTCCTTTCCAAAGCCGAACATTTTCAAAAACACAATCATATAAACCAGTAAATTGCACAAACACAATGACACGATGACCAGGTTCCGTACTTGACAGTCGTAAAAAATGTTTGTTATTGCTCATGGCTCAGTATGAGGAATGAATATGTTTGTCATTCGTAATTAAAATGATCAATTTTGGCATAATATTTATTATAAAGTAATGGTGTGAAATTTTCTTACCGAATATCCCACGAGCTTAAATTAAAAACCGGAAATTTTTCCTCGTTCATGAATATTTATGAAAATTATCCCTCGCCTGCGGCTCGGGATAATTTTAAAAATATTCATGACCTCGAAAAAATTTCCGGAAATAATTTAAGCACTAGGGATATTATAAGTGACAATTTAATTTATATATAAAATCGCATATGCCACAGTGCAATTGTCACTTTGACAGCGACAAAAGTTACCTGCAACTTTTACAGTGACAAATGCACTACTGGTTTTTTCACTTATTCATTTTTTAATCAATTATCGCGGTGTCCGTTGCCAAAATAAATAGTTTGACATTTCTGTCAACAAGTTATTGAATTATTAAACACTAACAATGCATCGATTCGGTGATGCTCAAATAAAAATGTGTTTATTTTTAGTGTTTCATAAATAAAGTTTGCATTCATATGTTTCTAAATTTCTTATTCATTAAATTGTCCTGCCGAATTACACTCGATGTTTATATTGATACCGGATAAATTTGTATTGTTTAAATTTTAAACTGTTTCCTTTAGAAATTTGACTCGAAAAACTGTCAACCTAAAAACGCTCCACTTTCGGTGTCGCGTTTTTAATAGTTGACAGTTTTTCTCATCTAATTGCTAGGCAACAGTTTCTCATTAAACAATCCAAATTTATCCGGTAAAATACAAACCTCTTGTGCAATTATAAGTGACAAATAATTAATATTCATTTAAAAAAATGTTCAGGAGGACATTAATAAATCACTTTTTCTTCGTGTTGGACTTTGTTTCATTGATAAATAAATGATGGTTTACGATAAGTGTTCAAAATGTTGACAATTTGCTTCAATACAAAGATTGAACCGTCGGTTCATTGACTCGCGGACCCTATAAAATATTCCAGGAATAGCTTCTACATGTGTACAACTGGCAATTATTCTTGCTAAGAAATCTTCCTCATTACGACCAGGCGTTTCGAGACTAAAGATTCCAGGTGACCCAAAAGGAAAAATCCAGGGTGTTGAGATCGAGATAACGCACGGGCCAGGCCACGGGACCTACTCTTCCAATCCATTGTTGAGGAAATTGCCGATGTAGATACTGGCGCACGTTCAAACCAAAACGTGGAGGTGCCCCGTCATGTTGAAACCATATGTTATTTCTAATGTTTAATGAGACATTTTCTAATAGCAGAGGCAAAAAGTTTTGCAGAAAATGAAGATAAATATCTGCGTTCAAATGAGCAGGCAGCAAGTGAACTATTAGATTCTCTCCAACAATACCAGCCCACATGTTCACAGAAAATTGTTACTGGTGTTTCCTACAGACCACAGCGTGAGGATTTTCATCATACCAAATATGGCTGTTTGTATCATTAAAATAACAATTGCGCGTGAAACCATTGGCAAAAAGCTTATCGATATGGATAATCTTCAGGCTTTAAAGCTTGTATGGGTTGTAAATGGTAGGGGTAGAGTAGTTGTTCATGCATGACAAGGTGTACCGTCGACTTGGTGTGCAATTGCGCGAAAACTTGTGTATTTATTTTCTTTCACACGGTGTAGAACTCCTTCTTCAAATTCAACCGTACGAGCTGTTCCTGGACCACCACCACCACCAGGACAGTTTAGGTTCCCACTTTCTTTAAGGCGACGATGGATGGAAGCAAAGGTTGAATGATGAGGTTGCCGGCGTTCCGGATATCTCTGTCCATACAAGCGTGCAGCTTTTCTTCCATTACAATTTGCAGGAAAGATATGTATTTGTTTTGGTGTTTGTTGTAGTTCAGAAAGGTATCAGAACACATAATAAAAGGACGAAATAGGAATAAGGATAGGTATTAAAATACATGCCATAAAAAATGTTGTGTATAAATATTTTATTAGTGATTAACTTAATTTTAATTTTACAACTTTCTTAGTAAATAATTAATCAATCGACATCGTAACACATGGATTCAAACCCTCTTGTAAATACGAGTGGCCGAAAAAGTTTTACCATCTTTGGTAGTGGTGATAGTCTAAAACAAAAAATATTTTATAACATTTTTACAAATAATTCTTCAAGTTATAGAAAGACAAATTTAAATATTTCTGTTGCAAAAATACGAACGAAGAGTAATCTCTCAAATTAATTTATGATTTGCAGTGCTCTCCGTGGGATTTTTGTTTGAAATAAGGTAACTTACTGATTCCAGTCCGCTGTCAGTGAAAGTATAGGTCCTGGTTGATGTAACCTTGCCATCCTTTGTTTTAGATGTAACACTTATCACATTTCCATTTAACTTCGTGGTACTCTGAAAATGTATATTAAATTGATCAGTTCTGATAAATTTAACTGATATTTTTGTATTTTTTTTCAATTTATCAACGATATTTTTAAATTAATATGTTTCGCATCTCAAGTGAATAAAAAAATGCATAAATGGGGCTGTTTATTTATCTGGGTTACTTTGACTATCAGTTACACATTTTTTTATTTAATTTGAGATTAGATGAATAGTAGCAAGTAAATCGTACTATCTAACATATTGTCCTCAAAATTGTTTGAGTAAACAGATAAATATTAAATGATAAACAATATTAATCATAATTTAGGTAAATATTCACAAATATGCGAAGATATATACAATTGCTAAATGTCATTTTCTCTATAAAAACATCTGGAAATAGTATTTAAAATAGAATGCCAGTATATGAAATATGGAAAAGATATATGAATTTATATATGTAGAAATTTTTAATACTGAATTTTATTATAATTAAACTGAAAAATTGTATACATATAGTATACATTGTATACTATATGTATACAATTTTTCAGTTTAATTATTATAAAATTCAGTATTTATAATTTCTACATATCTGGCTTCAATTATTTTTTTTGTCACGAAAAACTGTTTCTACGTTTGCTGGCACATAAAAATATTTTTAATAGATTAAGTGCTCCTACCAAAAATTCTAATTGTGGTGGAATTTTCTCTTCAATTTCTGCATCTATGACTAGTTCAGTAACGAGTGGGGGGTCGCTATTCTTATAGCTGATATTCTTTCCATCAACTTTGATTTCCAATATTGCTCCAACCTTATTACTTTCTTGGGCCCTGTCTTCAGGAGCTCCTACAAAAGTTTATAGATTTAGAAATCGAAATCGAACTAAAAATCGTTCTTCAAATGCAATTTGTGTACAAAATTATACTTTTTCTGCCACGTTTTCATATTTTACAAGTAGTACAGCTCAAATTTTTTCAGTGGTACATACAAATCTATATTTAATAACATGTTGTGCCATTTCGCCATCAATGTAGGTAATGATAAACGATAAAACACTTAAAATGATTATAATAATAGCAATTAATGTTAGAAACGAATACATGATTAGATTATTGTGTTGTTGGGCATATGCTTCAAGTTATGTACCAGGTTTTCCAACGAAATGACTCACCCCCTATATCTTTTTTATTTGTGGTGTTAATAAAAAAAGTTTTATACAAAAGTTTTATAATTCTTTACGAGCTTTCCAGATATGTAGTTGAACAGCCAAAATGAATGCAGCTTAAATAAATATGAACCTAAGTCCAATTTTTTTAAATGGAATACCCTGTATATTTTTTGATTACTGCATTCTATGAGTTTTTCTGATTTCAAAAATATATAAATATGCTTTAATCGGTGCAACGGTTGTCATTTTATGGACCTTTTTTATAACACATTTTGGAAGCAATTACTCCTATTTGAGGCCTTGTTTCTATCCAAGGCTAATTTGATAAATGAACAATATCTGAGGCAGCTGCAGCTTCTGTGTTATAAAAAAGCTCCATAAAATGACAACTGTTGCATCGATTATAGCACATATATATATTTTTGAAATCAGAAAAACCCGTAGAAGCAAGAATCAAAAAATATACAGAGTATTCTATTTAAAAAAATTGAACCTAGGTTCATATTTCTTTAAGCTGCACTCATTTTGGCTGTTCAACTACATATCTGGAAAGCTCGTAAAAAATTATAAAACTTTTGTATAAAACTTTTTTTATTAGCACCACAAATAAAAAAGATATAGGGGGTGAGTCATTTCTTTGGAAAACCCGGTACATAACTTGAATCATATGCCCTTGTACTACCTGTTAGTAAAAACAAAAGAAGGAAAATATTTTAAAAAAGCCTCCATCCATATATCAAAAAAAAACTAGTTGATTTTTTAAACATTGAAAAATTCTATAAAAACTAAATTATGGTGTATAAACTGTATATAAAAGTTATTACTTTTTATATGTAACTTTAATTTGGTTTATCGTAATTAGGTATCAAATAAAATCGCTTACCAATCCCCAACATAAACTCGTAGAAATTCTTGTTCTCCACAAGCTTGTACTTTCCTGCAATTTGAACCATTTTGTTATGTGGTGCTGTGACTGCTTTTCTGAAATCGTTACTCACGAAATGATAACGGTTTTGAAAGCAGGGACATTATATAACCGATCCCAAATGCAAAGCGCTATCGTATGCTTTCAAGATAACAACGATTCTGATTTTATCATGATTGTTACTTATCTTGGTTTATTATATATATTATTTACTTAAGCTTTCATTTCTGTAGAAATCTTGTTTATCAGCAATTTTTAAAAGCTCCTCGATTTGTTTTTACATTTTTCAGATTATACTGAGTAATATTCAAGGTCGATATACAGGGTGTCTCGAAATGAGTGTACAATATTTTACCAAGTTATTGTATGGTGAAAAACGGAACTACATCTCTTATTATCCTATGTAAATTATTAAAGCGCTTTTGCTCGAAAACGATGCGTCCTAAAACGAACAAGTGTACCTTTTTTTAGCAAAAAATATTGAAATTTCATATTTCCTAATTCAAAGTTGAAAAAGCCAAAGCACATAAATGTTGGAGTAATATTTATCCCATTCCCCCGTCTGGAGCGTATGTGATACAAATTTTTAAATTTTATTCACAGCAGCGGACTGAGCATATGACTTAGGCAGGATACCAAATTTGATTAATTTGTTTCAACTGGTTTCGTAGTTACTTAGAAAAATTGGCACTAGAATACCCCCATTTCAACAAAAATGTTTCCAAATAGGAAACATTTTTCGACCCTTGTTACTATACCATAGAACTCACTGGTAAAATATTGCACACTAATTTCGGAACACCCTGTATATCGATATTGGTAAGCTTTACATCATACCCCTCATACTCAAGTGCAAATAAAGATGGTGTTATAAGTAAGTTTTAAGTGGCACTGCTTTGATTAAAATAAAAAAAAAAACTGTAACATTACGGAAAGGTTGAGAGCTTTTAAATTTAGATACCAATCGAACGTCATTTGGATGTCATCGAATTTTTTTCGGTTTTACTAAAAGGTTCCATTTCCATTTTTTCGATATACAAATATCGTAAACTTTAGATATAACGTAAAACCAATACTTATAATAACACTGACGTAGTTTCCCACATAACACTAAAACATTATACTGCACTCTACGCGCGTTTCGCTAACCAATTAGGTATTATCTGGAGATGATTAACAGTGGAAATGATCAGTTTTAATCATCGTATCACCTAATCGTTTTGAAAGGACGCACTGAATCTTGGGAGTTTTTAGTTAATAGTTGCCGTCAGTGAATTGTTGGTTGCCTAAACTTGCGGCCACGTGCCTTGTTGATATTTATGAAGCCTTTGTATTTGTATATCCATGCAACCATAAACATAAAATAAAAGTTACAATGCTTTTGTGTTTAAATATTTTATTTGTAAGTGAAAGTAAATAAATATTAGTTTAACAATTTCCTTTATAAATAATTACAGAATAGAAGCCTCCGAAAGTAGATTTAAACCCTCTTATAAAGATGAGTGGCAGAAAGGGCTTTACCACCAGCTTCAGCAGAAATATCCTGAAACAAAATATATTCTATTAAGATTTTGGACTGGAGAGTATCAATTGTTCTAAGGTTACACTTTCTTTCTAACCTAGAATTTGTCCAAATTCAAGTGAATATTAAAATTTACAAAAGAGAAAAGGAAATAAGATTATAATATTTGTAGTTAATACTAGGTACTTCTAACAATGTGTAAACTTTATGCAGAATAAGTCAAGCAGTAATCTAATTAAGGGTTCCTTTATTAAAAAGCATACATGCGTATGCGTAGATATCAAAATAAGAGAAACCTAAATAATGCTTGACCTTATGAGACTCTCTACACTTTTCGGTGAACTCTCTACGTACCGATTGTAGTCCACTATCAGAGAATGTCCAGACCCTAGTGAAGGCAACTCCGTCCTTTGCTGTCGATGTTATTGTAACGATGTTCCCGTTTAACTTCGTGGAACTCTGAAAATAAGGATTATATTTATAAATTTACAGAAAATGCATAAGTACAGGGTGCGGCAGCATAACTTTCTTTTTTCAAAACTTAATAAAACCCAGTGTATGAATCAGAACATTTTTATTTGTTTTTTTATAATGTAGGCGCATGTCTAAAGTTTTGTTTTACATAGTTTTGAAGATCAAATCAGATAGGTGACATCCCCCATTCTCCATACACTGAGTCAACCGATTTCTGGCGTTTGTCATGACTCTTGCCAGCATAGCAGGCGTTATGTTGGCAATTTCTTCCTGGATGTTGGTCTTCAAATCTTGTAGGGTCCTTGGACGGTTTACACAAACACGGAATTTAAAAAACCCCATAGAAAAAAATCACAATGTCCAAATCAGGAGAGCCGGCCGGCCACTCCAAATCGCCCCTAATTGAGATGAGGCGCTCTGGGAAGTGTTCCCTCAAAACAGCCATCGATGCTCTTGAAGTGTGTGCCGTTGCACCGTCTTGTTGGAACCATATGTCCCCTAAGACCAACTCATCTAGCCGTGGAAAAAAATCCTGTTTACATATGTTTACATACCGGTCCGAAATCACTGTCACTGCGACTTCATTTTCCTCAAAGAACCAGGGACCAATAATTCCAGCTGAGGAAATTGCACACCACACTGTGACTTTAGGTGAATGCAAAGGCTTTGATGCAGATTTGAAGACCAACATCCAGGAAGAAATTGCTATGCGGGCAAGAGTCATGACAAACGCCAGAAATCGGTTTACTCAGCGTATGGAGAATGAGGGACGACACCTATCTGATTTGATCTTCAAAACTATGTAAAACAAAATTTTAGGCATGCGCCTACATTATTAAAAAACAAATAAAAATGTTCTGACTCATACAATGGGTTTTATTAAGTTTTGAAAAAAGGAAGTTATGCTGCCGCAGCCTGTATTACATGAAGAATATGTTTTATATTTTCTTGCTGTTAATTTTTTCGCAATTCGACAACAATAAAGAATACAAGAGCGGCTCTTGGCAATTTATTTAATTTGTAGGAGTATTTAATAAAGTAATTCGATATTTCAACTATGAAACATATTTTCTCATTTTAGGGTAATAAGATAAGTATTAACCAGTAAACTGTTCCAGCAAACCTATACCTTGAGTAACTAATACAAAATATTAATATTATTACTATTATTATTATTATTATTATTAATATTATTATAATTACGTAAAGACAGCGTTACATATTGTATCCCTACCAAAAATACTAAACCTTCTGGAGATTTCTCCTCGACTTCTCCATCTACAAGTAATTCAATAACATGCTGAGGATCATCGTTTTTAGTTGTAATTTTTTTCCCATCTACTGAGATTTCCATTGTTCCTTTAATTTTACTCTTTTCCTTTGCTAGTTCTTCCGGAACACCTAAACAAGAATATAGGTTAAAAAACATCTTGTTAATTAAGAAATACTTTGCAACTTGGGATTCTTATAGCTTGGAAACTTTATAGCTGAATATTTTTAAGATATGTACACGAATTTGTCACTATAAAGCCTAATAAATATCTAGATGCTGATTTTGTAAAAAAGTTTTGGTACTAAAATAAATCTATCTAAAAGAAATATATATATTTTTTCAGTAAAAACAAAAAAGAGGGCTTTCAGCTAGACACATGGACAAATATCCTACGTTTCGTCCGAGTTTTCGAACTTTTTCAAGGTTACCTAATACTTAATATCAATTTCCTGTTTTAATTGTATTGTATAGGTTGTTTTTATTTGGTTTTTTATTGTTTAAGAATGCAATGTACGTATAGTTGGAAGAGTTAAGCAGAAAAACAAAGTAAAACCAACCTATACAATAAAATTAAAATAGGAAATTGATATTAGCTATTAGATAACCTTGAAAAAGTCGAAAAAACCCTGACAAAACGTAGGATATTTGTCGATGTACCTGGCTAAAAATCCTCTTTTTAGATTCCTGAAGATTAAATAAAGTTCTCGCGATAAAGAATTAGTCTGTCATTTTTCCAAAGATCCTCGGAAAGGAAACAATAATGGACTTGGTTAGGACTCTATGTATTATTTTTAAACAACTAAAATTAGGCTATGCATCTACATGATTACTTTTGTAATTTTTCGTACCAGACTTACTAGGTGCCTTGTATTAGGGACAATAACATCATATCCTATTTTTTTAAATCAATATTATTTTACACTAAAACTAATATTGACATACAGAGATAATCTAAACCAGAGTTTAATCTTAGCCTGCACAAAACAAACTGGAAAATAAAAAAATAAACAATCATGAACTGGAAGAAAGTTTCTAAGGCTGAACAGCTACACTGTACCAATCAAAATTACTGGAATCCGTTCCACTCAATGTTTTGTAATGTAAAATACTTCAGTTATCAACCAGCAGACATAGATTGGTTTTGAACTAGATATTTATCGAGCACAGCATTATGCCTCTCGCTACTACTAAAATAAATATATGTTACCACTTACCAAATCCAACTAAAAACTCATAAAAGTTCTTGTTTTCCACAAGTTTGTATTTTCCAGCAATTTGAACCATTTTGTTGTGTGATGCACTTCTTGTCTAAAATCGCAGTTACAGACCAGATGGAAATATTTGAAAAACAACGTCCTATTATAGCCGATTCAATAGTTATTATCTCTAAATAATTTTATGATTGTCATGATTAAGAGATAAGATTGCTTTGGTATTGACTCATTCTTTATTATCTTGATGTAGCTCGTAAATTTTCACATTTGATTTTAGATGAATTTGAAATACACTTTCATGTGCTTAAAGCTTCACTTCTAAAAGCTTATGAAATTTTCTACAGTCTAATTATAATTACTAATTATAGCAAACACCGATTTTCTACCTGTCTTTTACAAATTTCCGGTATACACCGCACATGGTATTGCCAGAAACTTTATTCTTACATTTCTCTATGCATGACATCCTACCTTTACTCCCATTTTTTAAAGTTCCTATTTTCCTAGATGCAGAACTTTGTAATTATAATAATAGTTTATTTTAACTACAATATATTGATAAACATAAAAGAAATAACCCAAATAATCCATCATTTTTTATTTTAAAAATATTTTCCTTGATTTTTTGATGTATCTAATGCTGCACCAGCTTTAATAGCTCACTTCAAAAAAAGTGAGCTATAAAAAAAGTTTTTTTACATAATATGCCGTTTTCCCGGAATTAGGGTGTGGTGCAACGTAAGTCTAAAGTGGCACCACACTTTCGTTTCTCCGAAAGTAAGTAAAATACGGGAACGAAATTAGTATTAGATTTTTTTACACTTTAATTACAATTTATTACAACAAACACCATTTTTTTACAGCTACCGTTTTTTGCAAAATAGGGTCCGGTGCAACATTAATCTAAAGCTACACCAGAGCCTATTTCTCAGGAATAAGGTTTGTTGAACACTCTCGTATCTCTGAAAGTGCGTATTTCCGGGAAAAAGACAGCTAGAAAAAAAATTACAGTCTGCTGTAATAAATTTGAATTAAAGTGTTAAAAATCTGGTACCAATCTCGTTCCAATTACTTATTCTCGTAATTTAATTATTTTAGTTGCATTTACATTAGATAAAACCATTTTTCAAATGTTCAGATTATTCACTTTATTTTCAAGAGTTCTTATCTTTTTGCTTCTAGTTTTTGTGACTAACTCCTCGATCATATCATCGAGAGTTTTTATAAACATGATCCGGCGAAAATTGTACACAGGGTGAACAAATTTGGATGATTCCATAGGATAACTCAATAACTATAAGATATACATATATGAATAAATGCATTCTCGATATCTTTTTGTCAACAAATTTATTGGTCAAAACAAAAATTTGCTATATCTTGTTTTATTTTCGCATTATAATCAAAAGTTTTATGTTTCATCTTTTCTATACATGTCGATATTTTGATGATGTGGGTAGTGACAAACTTTTGTGTTATTTTTTATACAGAGTCTGGCACAGACTCATGGTATACCCTCTTCACCCCTTACTTTTATAGATATAATTTTCAAATTTAGCATGGCAGAAGTACTTATTAAAGTTAACTTTTTGACATAAAAATTTACTTTTTGTCGCTTCCGGTTTTACCGGAAGTAACACCAACTCTCGATTTTTATATGGAACACCCTGTAGATTATTATATTTTTGGAATCTACGACATTTTCTGAATCCAACGATATAACATAAGTGACATTTGAGCTGTCAAATTACTTTTTGGACTTTGTTTTACTTTTGTATTTAAAATTTTTAAAAATTAAATATTCTGTTTCTTTGAACTGCTTGCTAACACAGGTAGTTTTGGTAAATGTTTTTTATATGTATTAAATCACAATTTGATCAAGAAATACATGAGTTTTTAGAACATATTTTATTTCATAAATAATTTACAGTAAACGATATTTCAAACGAAATGGCAGTCTTTCAAGTCGTCTCCTTCACTTTTCACTGGCTCATATCCTTTTGTATATGCGTTTAGCTTCTGGAACTCCTTCTTTCGGCACAATGATTTTCTAAAAAAATATTTAACTGAATAATCTCACAAAAAATGTAACAAACATGCAATTTTTATATTTGACTGTAATTTAGTTTGAAAAATAAATTTTAAAATTATCCTTTATAAACCCCTAATGATCCCCTAAAAATCCCTTACAAATCTCTTATAAATCCCCTATAAATCCCATATAAATCCCTTATTATTACAAGTTCTGTTAGAAATGTTGTTAATTATGTAATAATGTTTTGATACAATAATTTACGATGTAGATTATTTCTTATACAGCCTTATTCAGAACTTATCTCTAAAACTTTGAGGATATGTGGATCCTTAAATAAGAAATCGATATCACCAAAAAAATTTATAATAAAAGGCTTAGGATTTCCCGCAAACAATGTTTAAAGTTATACCATTATAAAGGACTACGTAGCTGGGCAACTGTACTTCAACACATCTGATACTTTTCTACCACATTCCTAAGAAGGTGATAAAAAAAGTAAACACGTTTTTGTCTGGAACGCCTGGTTAAAACCGACCGAATAAAAACGCTGCAAATCTTTTTTGCGCCGGTGTCGGTATACTCTCAGAACTTCCGAAGTTTTTTTTGTGCTAGCCAGTTTGCATTGTCAGTCCCAAGGCCACTCCATTACAGTGGACCAGTATCCAGCGGCGTGCAATGAAAAATTTTTAAATAGTTTTAAGACCCCGCCAAAAAAAATTTTTTTTGCACTACCACATTTGTACATGTATATTGAATATCCCCAAATTTTATTATGGATAAGTTCTGAATAACCCTGTATAGACCATATTTTAGTCTTACCATTTCTAATCCGGAATCACTGAAAGTAAGAATTCTTTTACCCGCAGCTGCTTCACCTGGGCGCGTTGATTCAATGGTGATAACATTACCATCCAATTTGGCAGTACTCTGAAAAAAATATATTATTTAGATATCAATATATAATTATCACAATTATACAATTTGGGTAATTTTGGGGGAGGGGGTCAAAAACCTTTTTCAGATACCTCATAATTATTAAGTAACTTACATAATAGGGTGTTTTCCGTATGTGACGAATCAAGTTATAAACCTATACACACTTAGTAATAACAAAGAAGTTGTAATGTGTTAAAAATGCAAATTTTGCATTTTTCAGAATAATATCGAAGTTAGAAAATTTTAAACGGGAACCAAAACACAAGTGACGTCATTAAGCATATAAATGGCCGCCGTTTAGTGTTTGTTTATTACATATTTTGAACTGGAACTTTTTATATATATTTAAAATATACAATATAACTAGTACTTCATAAAATAACTTAAAAAAACTTGTTACCATACACGCTGATCTTTATTATAATGGAAATATAATGACTGATGTTGATGGCTTCCTGTCAAACTGTTTGTTTATATGCCTGATGACGTCACAAATATGTCTGCCGTAGTAGACGCGTTTGCGCGGCAAATGCCGAATTTAAACTACAACTTACTATTTTTCGGATATGCAAGTGTTTGTAATTTTTTTAACTAGACTGTACTGTATAATAGCGAAGGAAAACTCAATTTTTTGGTATTAAAAAAAATATGTGAGAACACCCTATTATGTAAATTACAAAAACGGTACTGTGTTTGGAAACATATGGAAAGAAAACAAATCTACGGCACCCCTTACAAACCAGGAGTTGTTCCGATTTTTCATAAACATATAGATAGATACGGAGAATCTCTTTATTCTAGTACAAGCTGTATTTATACTGAAATTATACTCAGATGAATGTTTCCTATACAACAATTTTGATACATTGACTGATGGAGGTAACATCTTTTGTTGTTACAATTATTATCTGCATTTGATGACAAATTTGATTTTGACAATATTTTTAAGTGAATATATACTCTCAATAAAGAACATTTTCTAGCAGTAGTTACTTATATTTGCAAATAGCGTGTTGGGAACTTACAACTTAAGATACCTTGTTGGTACATATATCTCTAACAGTAACTGAGATGTGTCCAAAACAGTGTACGGTAAGAACAACGTGTTGGGCAAAAAGAACATTGAAACAAATCTTTAAACACCTAATGTGACGCTATTGTAATCGCACGCTATTTTAGACCCTTATTATTAGTAGGGATCGCGAAAAATATACCGAAAACTAACGTTCTGGACCTTCCACCTTTGTACCTGACCTAACCTACTTAGCTGAGACTGTGTATTCTACTAAAATCTTACAATATGCATACCTTGACTGTTATGCCCATTGGCAATGTTTCGTCCACCTCCTCACCCAGAGTTAATTCCGTAGTCTTACCATTTAAGCCGCTTATAAAACGAACGGTCTTCCCATCTAGCACAACTTCGAAAGGATTTTTCCTCTCATTTCCAATCTTTGCTTTGTCCTCCGGAATTCCTATCAAAACATTTCGCATCAATAACCATTATCAGTTAAAGTTATGTAGATGTATTTGGTGTTCAAAGTTAAAGATAACGGTAACTAATATGATTTCTTACCCATTTTCAGCAGGAATTCGTAGAAATTAACATTTTCCACTGGTTCGTATTTTCCTGTGATCTGCACCATGTTTGCTATTTGTTCAGCTGACGTGCCTCAAACAACTGAATTTGTGGTTCACACACAAGTTCTTTTATACTTTTTTATATTACAAAGTACACCGTAGATAGCAACAAGGTTTCAAGTATTTATTATATTGTTTTCCAATGTGCAAAGGTGTTTTAGATAAAACAAATTTTTAAAAATATTTATAATCTGAAATTATATTACTTGTTTGCAAAATTTCTTTAGCTGCTACATATTGTTTGACAGTGCGACAGGAAAACGACAATATATATTTAAAAATGGTGTTCTTTTGTGGCTGGTTAATGTGGTTTAAATTTAATCAATGAGTATTTGTTTGGGTGATGAAAAACTACTATTTCATGATCATAAACTAAATGAGTAATAATCAAATTACAACTGAATCTGATGACTATATTTTTATATAACACGTGAATAAGCAATTTTTGTATAGTAAAACCGCTTTGTAATATTTCAAGTTCATTAATTATTGTGCATTCTAGCAGGTACCTATAATTTAGATAAACAAATAAGTAGTACGTGAGATGTGTATATAAATTTTATTATATCAGCTAAATGTTGATGTTATCGGTTATTGTCAGATTATGATATGACTAATAGTACATTAATACTAATGTTAGATAATTGGTTTTGACCTTTATACTAAAAATATCTTTAAGGATAGAAGTATTTCTATCTGGAAGTAAACAGTTTCTTTCCTAAACAATTATTAATCATCTGGTTCCTGTCTATGATTACTTGTTCATATTTTGCCTGTTAGTAGAACTTGTACCAGCAATAGTTCGCTTAAACTTAGTTATTGCCCTACTGATCAAAAAATAATACCTCTTTAGCCGCTCAGGTAGATAAATTATTTTGCTAATATCAGCATCACTTGCTAAAAAAATAGTATCTTACAGCATACCCTGAGATAACACCATCATTTATGAATAGATGTGACCTACTAAAATCGCAGGATTTTAGTGTATGCTCTCCAATACCAGATTGATACCATAGATGCTAGTTGTTTTGAAAAAAACATTGATCTCATTTAGATGTTCCAAGAATTATGTATATAGAAAACACTCTATATAGTAGTATTTCGGCTTGTTAGGCCTTTTTCAATAGAGTAAATGTCTATTACTAAACCTTTCCAAGCTGGTTTTCGTTATTTATCTGTTTACGAGCACCTACCCCCGATTGATCCTTAACATCTGGTAAAGCCCGAGTTTTTATTACCTTTTCTAAGAAGGACGAGAGTGTAAATTTAGGAAAGGTAATAGAAACTGCGGCTTTACCAGATGGTAGGATCAATCAGGGTAGGTGCTCCTAAACAAATAAATAACGAAAACGCGCTTAGTAATAGACATTTACTCTATTGAAAAAGGCCTAATAAGCCAAAATACTAGTATATAGAGTGTTTTCTATATATTTCTTGGAACATCTAAATGAGATCAATGTTTTTTTCAAAACAATTATTTTCACGATGTTTCATAAAGAACCATCCGCTTCGAGTATCCACTTTATATAAATAAATGCTAGTGTTTTCTAAATTCTTTTAGTGTGCCAAGATTAATAATTATTAGCATCACTTTTAATAATGTATGCCAGTACGTCCTCTATACTCTTTAGCTACAACCAAAAGTTGCAAAATACTGCTGCCACAAACAGATTCCCAATAATTCTGTTATGTGGAAGGAGAGGTATTCTCAAGTATTTGCTAAATTCGGTTTGTTGTCAGTTCGCGAAAACACGATCCTGAGCACTGATAAAATAAATTTTACATGATAATTTTAAGGTCTGAGAAATTGATTAGGAGAACATTACTCATATAATAAATATGTGATTAAACATTCGATATAGGTAGTTATTTATTTGAAGGAGATGCCGAAAACAACTACTCCACGGACCGTATGTCCCATCTGGAGTTGCATTACTCCGTCATATCCATGAAGGTCACCACATATTGCATCGGGACATACCACCAGGCACTGACCGGTTTCGCACTCATTCTGTGCTCGTCAGAATGTCACAGATTGTGAAATCGATGAACGATGTTGCAATAGGATTGCATAAAGGGTATCTAGTGTTTCAGTTGTGGTAAGAAGCACAGTAGTGCCCTCTGTTGGACTTTGCTACTATCTGTCTGAATCCGATATCTAAATCTCGTATTTTGGATCTGAAACCATTGTTTCTTGTTTGGTGCAATAGATAAAGATTTCATTGGTTTTGTCTATTAAAAGTGAAAACAAAAGTCGAAATTATTCGAATTTATAGAAAACTATATGTGTAATATATGTAATTATTACCTAAAAGGAAATGTCGACTCTGTGCTGGAAAAATACCCCGACCAGCACTGAATTGCTCCGGTATATCCTAAAGTGTTAGCCAGCACTTTCATTGGTATCATATGGTTCACCATTCGCCAGCAGCAACCAACAAACAGACCGGCTTCAAACTTATCCGTTCTCGTCAGTATATCATAGGTAAAAGAACTGACGAATGATAATAGCTGTTTCAGACAACAATTTTCATATTAAAAAATGCCTTATGGACTGACATATCAAATAAATATGTAGTCTCACCGATCATTTCACCTGGAAAACGAATTAGCCCGAAGTCCATTTAGGCACACTGTGTTAATTATAGCAAAATAGTTGCAAGCTGCCCCGAACGCCACCTGTGACCTGAACTGAAATCTCTCCCATGATTTATCGGTCTCATTTTGCGGTCTAAATTAAATAAAGCTTATAAAATACTATTAGGAGTCGCAATCGATGCTCATAAATCACTAGATATATCCGAAAATAACAGGAATTTCCTCTCCGCTCGAACGTTACGCTGCTCCACCGCGACATGGTTTGTTTTCCTTTTATAACTAATTGGTAAGGGGATATCTTTATAGAAAATTTACCGGAAATGTGAGGCGGGCGCTCCATCGTTCGCGGAAAATGAGGGCATTACTGAAAAATGCCTAACAGTTTTGTTAACTAATTAGTTTCCTCCGAATACAACTATTATCCTGACGTTTCAGATATACAGGGTGAGTCAACGATAAGTTTCATCCTCGATTATCTGTCAGAACAGAAGAAATTCGGGGATATAATTTTTCTCACATAAGAAAATGGGAATAACAGGCAGAACAAAATAGTTTACATTGATTTTGGCAAATAGGTAGAATAATAGGAGGCCGAGAATATGGCCCAGAAGGATCCCGGATGTGCAGGCAAAGATTATAAACAACAGGTTGTTCTGTAACACAGTTAAAAATGTTTGAAAGAGACTCTTTCAGTCTAAATCCTTTATTACTATCATTATATCATAAAAAAACAGTTATTTACGATTAATAATATCTAAAATTGTAAATAAAAATCCTCAGGTATAATAAGATTTAATCTTAATAGTAAGAGATGATGAATTAAGAAATAACTACTAACATATTGTTGTATGATATGAGATATGATCATATGAGATGTTACATAGTGGTAAAATCTTATTGACTTCCGAAACCGGTTCCTTAATGATTATTGGGCCAAACGAAATGAATCTTTATTATACTTTTTTAAATATTTGTTCTACTACTATTGCCAAGGGCCTCTCACCCGAGACAGACTACCCCCCGGTTGGTTAGACATGCAGGCGAAGAAGACAAAGACAGAAGAGCGCCAGAAGATCCTACCCAGCCTGCAGGGTAGAGCCAGCTCAGGAGGAGACCCGACGAATCACCCACACCTAGCACTTTTTGTAGTCGGGGTTGGTGAAGGATGGGGTCCACCTCTACGAGGCATGGATGGAGAGGGTGAAGAGCGATAATCCAGCTCGCCCCCAAACCATCCCAGTTCATGACCACGGTCAATGGATATTGGCCTATTACCAAGGCCGTGTACTTTTCTATTTTCTTAAAATAATTTTTTTCCAATGTTATTATCTATATGTACTGGTATGTCTATTCGATATGTGATCTTGCTTATTTTATCTTGTAGCGTGATGTCTTGTCTGTTATGAGGTATAGTTTTGTCTCTATGTATGGTTATGTCGTAGTATAGTTTAAATCTGTTATTTTCTAATTCGTTGTTTGGTGTGTAGTTGTTATATAGGATTTGTATATGTATCAGGCCAAATCAATTGCTAATCCTGGTGTATTATCTTCACTAATATCACAGAGAACTATATTATGTCTTTTCGTGTATGCTGAGACTCCTAGCATTTTACATGCTCCTGTTACATGTTCAATTGTTTCCTGGTATTGATGGCATCTTCTGCACATGACATATATCTCTGTTTTCATGTGTTTTTGGTAATTTTTAGTTGCTATCACTTGATGCTCTATACCCAGCATGAAGCCTTCTGTTTCTGGGCAAACCTGACCATATTGTAAACATTTATATGAATCTTGCTTATGAACATTTTCGTTGTTTATCTTGTATAAGTGTTTTACACGTAATTTCTTTTGTGCCCAATACTCCATGCTCCATTTTATCTTGTTGTGTTTGTTTGTACCTATTCAGGTTGTTAGAGATTTATAGGTGTGTATCCCTTGTCTGCTTGTGTTACTGCTGTATGCAGCGAAGGTTGTTTGTTGTGGAAGTATTCTCTGAATATCTGTAGCTGTTTTGTATGGAGTATGTGAATGTCTATCATCCTCTTCCCCTCTCTTTCCTGTCTATTATGAGTCTTGTATTATTATTATTATTTATATTATTCTTATTACTATACTATATTAATAATTTCATACATATAGCTGTGAAGCTATTCGGAGTGAAGCTATCCGAAACAAATGAAAATGAAAAAATGAAACAAATGAAAAAATTTAATCCCACCTGCTAATAAACTGCAACCTGTAATCGATACCATTCTCTAACCATGGATGTTGCTGTTTGAATTTCGGCGGGGCATCGCTGTAACTCCTGCTTTATGCGAGAGCAGGGAATGAAGTGAAAAGTTTCGTAATCAAAATTTAATTACAAAATGCGATTGGAAATGAAAGCCCGCGAACTAATCAAACAAGTTGACTCGTGCTTGCCCAGAGGCGACTACACTGCGAGAATTATCTGTGTGGTGATATAATTTGTTTAGGCTTATGGAGTCCTCTGTAACTGAAAATTGAAGTGGTACTTCTATTTAATTTAGCATGATATTTCGAGATGTTAATTATGTATTTTTATAACAAAGTAATATGTAATAAATTATGTATGACAAAGATATACAAATTTTAAACTGCAAATAGCTCGGCGAAACAGTAATCATTTGAAATAAAAATTGTTCAAGAGTAACTCGTGGTCGTAATCCCTTAAAAAATTCATTAAAATTGAATCATCCATACAGTCGAGGATAGAGTCAACTTCCTTGAAAAGTTTAAGGTCATTCGCAAAAAGTTCATGTTGAGAGTCCATAAGAGTCATTGAGGAATAGTAGAAACAAAAGAGGTCCTAGACTTGACCCCTGGGAGACTCCACAAGTAGCCAGAAGCTTATCAGAACGATAGCCATTATAAACTACATATTGCAATCTATTATGCAAATAAGAACGGATTAAATTTAATAGTGTTTCGCTGAAACTGAAGTGACTGAGTTTCATGATTAATATGTTGTGTTGTGATGTTTAGGTCACAAACTGAAAGAGATAGAACGGAATAAATGTATCTAAATATGTTTTTTGAGAAGGATAGGGTATACTTATGAAACTTACCTTCAAATTTGACGTGGAATTCAAAAACGAAATAGAAAATGGCATATTTCATTTGAAATAAGCGAGTTGACATCGACTTCCGGTGGAACGACAATATTTTTATCGATAGAAAATTGCAAGAAACGCCGCATAAAAAATTTGAAAATTCCAGTACGCGTAGTATTCTAGAAACGGCTAACTAAATGTCTACCTGTACACCCTGTATATACCTACAGTAAGATACCGGGATATCAAAAATTATCTTGGTCAAGGGTGGTTGTGGAATGTGTCTTACTTTAAATTTTTGAATATGTTTTGTTGTGTCAGAATCTGTCAAGTCATTGTGCTGAAATTTTCTAATCCAGTTTTTGAATCATGCTTCTTACCACACAGTACAAAATTTTCATGATGGACGCCTATTTTCGAACGGGTGCGCTAGGTAATGGAAATTGGCAATACAGTCAACGTTCGTGTTTGGACAATTTTCGAGAGCACTTCCCAAACGTGGCAATATTACCGGACAATTTTTATGCGTGTCTTACAAATTGTGTTGAAGTGTTTCGCGAAACTGGTATTGTGACTCATAAAAAAGGTGCTGGTAGACCAAGAGTTCGTACAGAAGAAGTTGTCAATGACGTTCGTCAACGTATGGAAGAGGAGCCTGCAAAACCTTTGAAACGTCTTTCTCAGGAAATTGGACTTTCTTATGAAACATGTCATAAGATTTTAAAGAAAGACTTGAACATGCATCCACATAAGATGCAAGCACATCAAGCTCTTCTGCCCGCAGACCACCCCAGACGCCTTGCTTACTGCCATTGGTTTGTCAATAATTTAATGAATGACGATCTTCTGGACTTAACTTTTTTTTCTGACGAAGCGTGGTTCCACCTTTCGGGATACATCAATTCTCAAAATATGCGAATGTGAAGCAATGATAACCCTCATGTTTTTACTGAATCGCCACTACATGCTCAAAGAATTGGTGTTTGGATGGCAGTTTCTCACAGAAGAATAATTGGGCCAATTTTTTTCGATTTCACCGTCAACGCAGAAAGGTACAGACACAACTTTTTGGCTGAATTTGTGCAACAGTTAAACGACGATGAACTTCGGTACGGTTATTTCCAGCATGACGGTGCAACAGCACATACTACACGAGAAAATATTGCTTTTCTCCGCGAGTTTTTTGATGACCAGCTGATAAGTTTGCATACAGAAGTTGAGTTTCCTCCGAGATCACCTTGTTTGACAATTATGGACTATTTTATATTTCCTTACTTAAAAAACAAGATTTTCGCAACTCCGGTAAATAATTTGCAAGAACTGCAACAAAGAATTGTTCAGCAATGTGCAACCATAACGCTAGAAATGCTGCAAAACGCTTTTCACAGCATGAGGAGGCGCGTCAACTTGTGCATCGAACAAAACGGGGGACATTTCCAACAATTACTGTAATTTAGTTTTTCTTGTTACTAAAACCGTTATTTCATAATTTGTAGTTCATTATTGTTTTACAACTGAAATAAATAGGTATGAAATTTGTAGGTTATTGATGATGTCAGTGTGACAGTGACATAATTATTTCAAATTTAAAGTAAGACACACGTTTTACATTCCACAACCACCCTTGACAAAGATAATTTTTGATATCCCGATACTAGGTGCACAAGTTGCATATTCTCCATAAGCAAAATGCACAAGTGCACTTTAGCCAACGGTTTCACCAGTAAGCTGTTCTACAAGCGTTATCCAGGTGATTAGCCGAACAATACATATTATTAATACAATTTTGGAAACTCGGCAGCATCCACTTTGCATTTTTAAGGCCCATTAACGATATCCATGCATTTTCCATGCGTTCAGCCGAGTGCTAATATATGTATATACACGTTGGGCCGCCCTAATAACAGTTGAATGTTTCATGAGCAGTGCCGCAAGTTTGGACCAGGCTGCTATAATCTCACCTATTTATTCTATTATTTACGCCCTCATTTTGCCAGATTATTATAACTCCCATCCTTCATTCATTAAATTACCGGGTGTGATTTATTTCGTGATAGTAGAAGCGGTATTACCCCAATTTATATTCAAAATTTGATCCATACATCATGTGGCGTGGCATCGTCGCTTTTATAAATATGATATGTTTATTGGCCAAACTACGATTTACCTCAACACACCGATTAGAAGAATCGATTTTTTAATAAAAAAGGGCTTCAAAGCTTCAGATAGAAAGGCCCATTGGGCCTTTTCCACTAAATTAAATTTTACTATTTTATTAATATCAAACGTTATACTGGTACATAAGTAAAGGTAGAATCAACCCAATTTATTAAAGAATTGTAATTAAGCGAAGCTATCCAAGTACAAACTGACCAGTCTTTATGAATAGATTCAAACTGCGCGGTTCGCTGACATCAAAATCCAGTAGCCAATAAAATGTAGACAAGTTAAAGAACGGCTCCACGTTGCCACATATAATTTTACTTTTTTCTTGGCAACGATTAAATTTACATTCTGGTAATTTTGAAATAAAATATTATGTATTTTTAGGTGAAATGTTAATTTTGAAATGAAAATATGTATTTTTAGGTGAAATATTCTCCATAATATGTTACAATTTATCCCTTGAGCAAAATAATTTTTAGGTATTTTTCGCTAAAGGTGACAACAGTGCACAATCTATGCTAGAATCAACTAAATGATGATTTGATAACTTAGGTTATAAAAACTAACCTTCTTGTCTTAACATTGCGCAATTCAGCACTTAGAAAGTTCATATTTGTGATGTAGAAATCGTTAACAATTTTACTGTTCAACTCTTGGAAGGTTGTCTGAATCAGCCTTAAGATATCCCTCGTCAATTTTATTCATTTTAAATCAAATTAATCAAAACACAAAACGAAAGTCAGGTTAAGCACATTTCACTTGACAGAACACAAAATGCAGGGCAGCCAACAGACAACAACTCACTGGAGTATGACGTCAATGGCGCGTTATTTGAAATATGTGGTTATTTTAACAATTTTTTCAAAATATATATGGTAAAGAAAAAAAATTTTAAAAATACTTTTTAGGCATAACTAAGTATATATTTTATAATAAGCAAATAAAAAAAAAGATGTGGAAACGGCCCATTGGGGTAACCACAAAAAATGTAAAGGATATTTTCGCTTATAGCAATATTTTTTTCCATATCAATATTGGACCTTTTAATAAAATTACAACGAACTCTTTCAAAACAAATTGTGATCGTTGTTGGTTGTTTAATATTGCTTATAATGGGGTTTTGTAGTGGTTTTATCTCGACAACTATTGAAGACAATTTGGTACACCCCGTATATTTTTTCAGTACCTACTTGAAATTTTGAAATCGGAATTGAATTTTACAGGAAAATAATGTTGAGAATTTTGAAAATTAACACAATATGGGGGATCAGTTTCACGTAGATCAGGAGTATATCACGAACAGTTTTCAAAACATAGTGGAGACCACCCTGTAGCGCGCGATGACTTGATTTTACGGATGAGCTTGGGCCAATTAACTAATTGATTTTAAAACACGGAGGCGCGTAAGTGATTTATGATCCTGCACCTCATAAATCTTTCGGAAATCGATTGAAATATGGATTCGAAACACAACAACGATATATGGACGCGGTGGCAGTGAGGTGAAATGTTTCATATCATATTATTTTGACGGGGTGCACAGAGCGCGTACCTCGACACCAAATTTTAAAATCTATAGAAGCAGTAGGTATATTATTGAATAATATAATGGCTATTACTTTAACATTACGACACTTATTCATTTCCCTCACTGAATTCAGATAACAAAATAGATAAAACTGATAAAAGTAACACATTCGTCACAAGTGGTGTAGACAAATTGTTGCCATGGGAACATGAATTACAAATAGTAATAACTAAAAGTCGATCTAAAATATTTTGATAGTGCAATGACCGAATTTCACTGAACGCATATAGAATATTATATTAATATTACAATCGCATAAAACTTTATTTCAAGCTATAAGTATACAGTAGAAAACACAATAAAACGCGCACGAAGTACCCAAACCGTGCTACGCACCTGAAGTCTACTCAGGTAGTGGATTAGACCAGTAAAAGATAGACAGCATTTTCAATTAGTTGAAGAGAGACACGATCTACCCATCTCCAGCTGTTGGGCGGAGTTTTTTAAGAAAAGTCATTCATTTCGAGAAAGGACGAAATATAAGATTTAGTCTGTAAAGAAAACATTTTGCATTTGACGGAAAAACGGGAAGCAACTACGAGACTTGTATGCACAATATTATATAATAATATATAATATACAACATTAATTTTCGATGTGAGTGGTGTGTTTTCTGTATTAACAGGTGAAAACGAAAAATTTTCTACTTTGATGTATTATCTAGTCCAGGATTTGACATTATTTTACTTAGCAACATATGTGATAGTACTATATCTACCACTAAACATAATACTAACACTATTTTTGTTATTTCGTGTTAAGTATAAATAAATGGTCGGTCAGTGAAGTAGTTACTGTGCGCCCTGTATACAATAATCCAAACGATCTTGATAAATTTTTATGATTTAACTTGTAATTTTTATCTTTACATTTATGCAAGTGTTCCAAATCAGGTAAATCCTGAGTCATTATTGTGCACCTGCTTCACATCTTCATTGTAGATTTAGGTAAACAGATGTATAATGCTCGTTATCTATTTATCTCCTAATAACTTTTAAAATATAACATCCTAATCACACTAATATTTTTATGGCACGTTAATGCAATACACTTATTAATAGGAACAGTGAAATGGCAATTTTACTATCTTAAAACGTGTATTTTCCTATCTTATACAGGTATGCAAAAAATTTGTTATTACAAAATACACTTCTTGTGGTAGTGGTGAGGAACTCACCGTAGTGCCCTCTTTGGCACTACGGTGTGTTTCTCACCACTACTACATTCACAATGCCCATTAGGCAATCGCGTCGCAGCATCGTTCATCTGGTCCACTACCTATGGCACTCTGATGAGCGCAAAATAAGCGCGAAACCGGTCAGTGTCTGGTAGTTGATATCGATGAACGATGTGGCGACTCCATGGAGATACCAATGTAATGCGATACAAGTCGGGGCACATTTGCCGTGGAGTAGTTGTTCTCGGCATCTCCTTCAAGTACTTATACTTCTTGTACACAAAATTTCTGTAGATGTGACTAACAAAATGTATCCAGTATTGGAGGCAGTAATATTCCCAATATTTACGAAAACACTGCCTAGTATACATATATTTTAAGGGTACCGTTTTCTCCAGTTTGTAATAACTGATTATTATACCTAATATGCAGATGTCACTTTAATAATAATAATAATAATAATAATAATAATAAACCTTTATTAATTTAACAAAACATAAATAAAGTATTTGTTATGGGTGGCGGTATCCAACCAAGCTACTCATACAACCACCCCAGAAACAATTCATAACATTGTATGTAAATGAAATATCATTATACAAAATTATACAAAAGTACAGTGTGTAAGTATAGAAAGCAAACAAAAAATAAACGATTCAATAAGTAAATAAATGAATGCAACCTATATTAATATAGTGGATATTAGTTCACATTATCACGAGCACTAACAATTTGCGTTTTAACATTTTTCTTAAAAACTGTAAGACTAGTGGCACTTCTGACGTCATGAGAAAGCGAGTTGAATACTTTAGCAGCATTGTAACTAAAACTGCGTTGAAACAAAGCCGAATGATGTTGTGGAATATGTAGTAAGTCACGGTGGCGCGTAATACGATCATGAACATCTGAACCTTTTATTAATTTATCATGAAGATACACAGGCATTTCCAATTGAATTATCTTAAAAACTAAACAGGACAAATGTATTTGATATCGTTCATGCAAATTAAACCATTTTGAGTCTTTAAAAGCTACAGAAATGTGATCAAATTTCTTCAAATTATAAGAAAATCTAATACATGCATTTTGAATTTTCTGTAAGGTATTTTTATCTTTAAGTAAGAGAGCAGGCCAAAAGACAATGTTACAATAAGATAGAATAGATAAAATTAAACTATCAGTTAACCTTAGTTTAATAACAAACATTAATACAAACAGTAATAATAAAAAATGGTGATCGGCGAACGGCGAATATCTGTTTGAAAGACGAACATGTATGGCGAACAGTGTTCGTTTATGACTTACGACTAACGACGAATGACAAACCAACGCATGTGTGTAAAAGACAAAATACTAATACTCCCCATTTTTTTTGGCTTCATTTTGATTTGGAAAGTACATAAATTTACGATTATAGAATTGACTTCAATACGGCTAAACACAGGACTGATTTTCTACACATTTCAGGTACTTTATCTACCCTAGAGAATCCATTACAGGGTCAGATATTTATTTTAACGTAATTACCCGCAATATATGGTTTACGGTAAATGCTGCACAATAAAGCAGCTCGCATAGACTCTGCATATTTTATTGATGAAATATAATGCATCTCCATTAAATTATCCTTTGATGCTATTGCGGGATTTACTTTATGGTGAGTCAAAATGAATTTCCCGTCTACATGCACAGCGTAGTCGTGGATTTGTGTGCTACAAATTCATAAACGGCTGTGCGAATTAATGTTTAGTAGCATGTGGTACGAATTTATACATAAATTAAATATGGCTCATTTGAAAAATGTATTTTAATTGGTTCCTTGTCGTATACGAATTCTATTTCCTTAGTGGCGTTGCCAAAGATCCAAAGGGCTAGGACCCCCAATCCTAAACAATTATATAAAAACGTCAACAGAAATGTATGGTACAAATGTGTCTAAATTTATTTTATTTGTTATCTTTTATATAATATTTATTTCATATTTTCTTTATTATTGTTGTTACTTTTTGCAAATGTTTTATTTTTGTCTTGTATTTAATTTTTATTTATGAAGAAATATAAAGGGACGAAGTTTTAATCGTTAACGTTCTTACAATATAACCATTAGTCCAACCCAGAGCTGGGCAAATACTCTGAAAAAAATTTTTAAATATTAAATAATAAATACTTTAGAAATACTAAAAGTGTTTAAATATTAAATATTTTTAAAAAGGGAAATGTATTTAAATACTAAATACTGACATCGAGCAGTTCAATACATCAGGTATTTAATTCTGTAAAAAATATTTAAATATTTTCCAAGTATTTAAATATTTAAAAAAGTATTTGAATACTTTCTAAGTATTTAAATATTTCCCAAATATTTAAATACAATCTAAATATTTTGGCAAAATGACGATTGTAGCAGCATTACACAACACACACCTTTGCGCTAGCTCTGTAAGGCAAGCAGGTCTTGACAAGTGAACTTATGAATCTGCATCATTCATATATTCGGAAATATTTCTCCTATTAGAAAAGTAATTTAATACTTTTCAAATCATTTAAATATTTCACTTATTTAAATAAATAATCAAAAAGTATTTAAAAACTTAGAGTATTTAAATACTTTGATAGTATTTAAATATTGCTAAAGTATTTAAATACTTTTAACGTCAGTTACTTAAATATTAAGTATAAATATTTCAAGCAAAGTATTTGTAAGTATAAACACAAATACTTATTCTATAAATATATTTAAATACTGAATATTCAAATACAGAGGAGTATTTAAATACTTATAAGTATTTGTAATTACAAATAGTGCCCAGCTCTGGTCCAACCGCACTGTATAAATGACTGATTGGCTAACAACTTACTGTTCAATTTAATCAATAGAAGGTTTTCCAGGTTTCCATTATTCTGGTACCAAATGATACTTTAAAGTTGTAAAATCGTTAGTTGTTCCTGGTAGCATTCGCGGCGCGCGTAATAACAATATGTCGCTCCCTCTCCCGCACGAGTTTCTGACTCCCGACCTCATTATTGCGATGAGAATAAGTAATAGGGAAATTATTATAAGAAGGTAGTTTTGAATACTAATAAAAGTACCTTTTTTTAATTGATGCTACCAGATTTCCTACCAGAGGGAAAAAATTCACAGATTTCGCAATCCTTGCAACTATTAACTCCTAACTTGATCCCCATACATGAACCTAAATATTTCCAATGTCAAAACATTAATAGAAAATTACATCAAAACTTACAGCTGCCCGGTCAGGAGTCAGGGAATATAAAAATGACTCCTCATATACATAAATCTTCCAAAACCTTCCTAAAAAAAAAAAAAAACTTCTTTGAGTTTTTAGAATTAAGAAAAAATTTATCTTTACCCATAAATTCTAAATTAGTTTCATTCGATGTTAAAAGTTTATTAACCTCAAGCCCAGTCGCAGAATTAACCTCAGTACTATGCAATTTAATAAATCAGTCAAAATTAAACAGCACAGAAAAATATGAATTAATAAGTTTAATGAAGGTATGCATTAAACAAAATTATTTTTATTTCAATGGAAAATATTACAAACGAAAAAACGGGTTACCCATGGGTAGTCCTGTTTCTCCTTTGCTAGTCGAAATTTGTATGAATCATTTCGAAAACACACTGTTCAATAGTGACAATAATTTAAAATCACATGTTCACTTTTGGGCTCGCTATGTAGATGACATTTTTTGTATTTGGAGTGGTACTGAAAGAAATTTGAGCGGCTTCCTCAATTTTTTAAATTGGCTTAACGATAATATTCAGTTTACAATGGAAAAGGAGGAAAACAATAAATTAAACTATTTGGATATAACAATAAGAAAGGTAGAAAATAAATTAAAATTCTCGGTTTATAGAAAACCAACAACTTCCGACCCAATTATACCAGCAAGTTCGCAGCAGTCCTGGCAAATAAAAAAGTCGGTTTTCCATACTTTAATACATAGGCTTTTAATGTTTCCGCTAGAAAAAAACAGATTTTGAAAAAGAATTAAGTACAATCAAACAATTTGCAAGAAACAACGGATATAAAGAAAAACTAATAGATAGCATGCTAAAAAAACAAAGGAGAAAATTAATTCGTCGGGAGTTTTACAATATTCGGGAAAAAGAAGGCTTCTATAGTTATATTAATTACGTCCCAGGTTATAGCGAAAAAATAGCTCGCAGAATAGAACGAAACGGGTGTAAAACTATTAGTGTCAACATGCGTTCTATTGGGAGGATTTTGATAAACAAAGAAAGGGTTAATAAATTAAAACATTCGGGAGTATACCAAATTAACTGCGCGGATTGCAATGCCGTGTATGTGGGTCAAACCGGTAGAAGTATTGAAACTAGAGTAAATAAACATCAAAAATCCATATTAAATAACGCAAAAAATTCAAGACTTTCGACGCATTATATAGAAAACAATCATTTTATAGATCAGAAAAATGTAAAGGTACTGCATCGTGAAAAGAAAGGAAAGCGCTTAGATCTGTTAGAGCAATTAGAAATTAAAAAATCTTTAATTATAAATCCTTGTACTACGAATGATCACCTATCAACCACCTACCTACCTTCTTAGAAAAGGTACTAAAAATTCGGCTTTACCAGATGGTAGGATCAATCGGGGGTAGGTGCTCGTAAACAAATAAATAACGAAAACGCGCTTGGAAATGTTTAGTAATAGACATTTACTCTATTGAAAAAGGCCTAACAAGCCGAAATACTAGTATATGGAGTGTTTTCTATATATTTCTTGGAACATCTAAATGAGATCAATGTTTTTTTCAAAACAATTATAAATCTTCCGATATAAATGATTTGCTTTCAATACATACACCCACACTCAGATCAGCAGTTGATTATTAAATCCCAAGCCTCTAACTAATATCTGGAATTATGAAACTAAATAGCGATGCCTTCACTAGCTGTGTAATAACAATTTCCACTTCTGTTAGCTGCTACATGGTTTAATTTTAAATCCTGCTTACGATCTGCCGATGAGCGTTCTAAAAGTGTGGTTGCTATAAGAGCAAAACGTCATTTTACATTGTAGCAAACAGCCCTTGAGTAATTACAACGGATATAAGTAGGGTAATAAACCGAAGCGTGTAATTGGGTAAATGGCTATTAGTTTTGCCTAATTTACGAGCAAATAAACCGGACAGTTATTTCATTGCCACCGTGGAGTGCCTGCCTACATTATGCTGCTTTGTTTCATGGAAAATTCGTATTGCAACAATATTACAGAGGCCAGCTACTAAAAGAAACTTAATAGTAATGTATATGGGTTAGAGATATTATTATTTTTCATTTTTTTTAATCCAGTCGCCCGGTTCCCTGGCTCCGATTCTCAGGGTCGGACGCTGAGGGTTTCCAGTAGCTATTCCCCACATCTGTGGGTGAATATCTACTGAATCCGGGGATCGTGTACCGTAAGTAGATGCAATAAACCCAGAATTTCCTTCTGCGTTCTTCTGGCTAGAACATCTACCAAATTTCAGCATGCCGGAATGATCTTCAATTCCGAAAGCAGTGTATCTCTTCTTGAAACGTTTAGGAATCTTTGGTATGAAATAACTCTGACGTAGTTTTCCACATAACACCAAAACACTATACTGCACTCGACACTCGTTTCGTTAACCAAGTTGGCATCATCTGGAGATGGTTAAAACTAGTTTTAATCATCTTCAGATGGTGCCTACTTGGTTATCGAAGCGCGCGTCGATTACGTATAGTGTTACGATACACGAAAATCTGGTAAATTCAGAAATGAAGCAACTGCAGCAGGTATTCTTGACATTGCATTAATTCCAACAGGCTGCTCTATTTCCATCTACCTATCGGAGAAAAACTGACGTAATGCGCTGGACATTAAAGCATAATATGCTTGGTACAGATGACTAGAACGATAACAGAGAAAGCATCTTCCATGGCGTCAAAATTACGTGAAACCTTAGTCTTCGTATCAGGTGGTGAAATATAGAAATATGCCCCTTTAACGATATCTTCAGTAATTGCTGTTTCCCCGTTATTTCTTCTTTCTTCTCTTGTTAATGTAAAATTGCTTCCTGAGCTTCTCAAACATGTCTGATGGTACAAACGCTTCTTCCATTTAACAATTTCAGTGATTTTTTACATGATTTTTATTGAAATACCTAATTTTGTTCGTTGCTCCTTGCTCGGCTGTAGGCAATGTTCTGTATATTGCATCGGTGTCTTATTAACATAAAAGAAAAGCCTAAATACTCGATCTAAGCTCTTGTGTCTATCCCTTTTCTTTCCTATCGTTATTTATTACACAATAAATAACTATTAGGTTCTTTTATGTCACTTTGTAATTATGCGATGTTTTGTTTCCCTTATCAAAGAAATGGTATGCTCCTCTATTGAACACAACTTTCTTGTGTTGAAAATAACCCCATCACGGTCAGTAGCGAGTTTGACTCAGGGTTCGCGCAAGAGCCCACATAGCCCGTGTTACAATACTGCTGAGGGACGTCCTCCTTTTGCCCTTAATAACTATAAGTCAATATTAATTAATAAGACATTAAAGTTAAATGTTCACCACAAAGGACCACTTTGTATTGATCAGAGGAAGTACGGGCTCCTCTAATTAATTTACGGACTAGAAGCGTTCACCTGAGAGTTTAAATGAGACTTGCATCGAGCGAAAAGCAGGCCGTAATGTGATTACTTTGTTTTGGTTTCGGTTGATTTGTTAAAATGTTAAAAGCTTTATTTACGGTTCACGCGCCCCACCTGGGGAGGCGAAAGGTAAATTACTGTGTCGGTGTGGACTCTGATGATTTCATTAAATAACAGGGTTATGCTGCAGTCGAGCCCAGGTAGCGGAATTGCGAATGTTGATGGAAGTATCTAGATAAAATCCCGATTTATTTGGTAAAATGGAAACACACATATTGATGACCGTCATAAAGACTTTGTTGAATGTCATATATACTCTTATTACTAGTCCTAACACTGACGTAATTTTCCACATAACACCAAAACACTACACTGTACTCGACGCGCGTTTTGTCAACCAAGTTGGCTTCTTCTGGAGATGATTAAAACTGCCAATTTGTGCAATGAACTTTCGATAAGCTAGGGTTATGCAATTCCACTAGCTTAAGTTCACTGACATTAGCTCCGGTAGCTCAGGAAGATTTATGATACTAGGGCGTAGTATTCGTAGGACTGCTTTGAAGGTTGACAAATTATTTGGGCACCAGGATAATTTTTAGATATAAGAGACAAAAAAAACTATATAAAATGTAGTATAATCAAATAAGCAAATAGGATTACAATTTAATAATGAAGTTACTATTGAACAATAATTTAAAAATGATGTATAGTTACTAGAAATGAAAAAAAATATGTGAAATTGAAATTTTAAGCTGGGCTCACTTTACAAGAATTTTATGTTCGGGTCACTCTGACAATCTCGTTTCTTCTCTATGAGGTCAGTACTCTCACCCTTAACCTGTTGCTGATGATTGGATCCAGGTGGACTTGCCGTGGCAAAGTGGGGAAGCTAGAGCTCTAGTCCAGATGACGGTCACGTACTGGCTAAGTCCAATCCTCTTATCTAGGGATCTGCAGGTGGTAAGCGTCCAGAGTTCTTTAGCAGGGTATAGATCTTGCAGTCAGGTTACAGCAGCCTCGTCTCAGAAGAGTACATACAAAGAATTGTTTGTGTTAAGAGTGCCCCAAAATTTACAACTATATAGATGAACGTTGACGGCTAGTGTAGCCAAGATTAAAAATTATAAATAAGTTCCTGAAGGGAATGTACCAGCAAATCTGGTTTGGTAAGATCCTCTGTGAATTCTCACAGGGAAAGTAATTAACAAATGAAAACAAAACCTGGAAGGTGTCAACCTTTAGTGACTCTACCCAGAATGAAGCAAATAAAATTATCCAAAATTTGCTTTGAAATGAACTGATTACAGTTCAGCCACTCGACAATTATTCTTAAAAAAAAACTCTAATCGTTAATATTTAAAGATACTATAGTTCAGAAGGAACAAAAATGTAATAAATAAAAAACCCTCTATTATCTATCTGTTATCTCTAGGTCTATTGTTTCAGTTTTAATCATCTCCAAATGATGCCACTTGGTTGGCGAAACACTTGCACTGTAGTGTTTTGGTGTTATGTGGAAAACTACGTCAGTGTTATCTTCACACAAAAGGTTCCAACCCCTTTCAGATTACTAGTCCTCGCAGCGTTTTTTTTTTATATTTACGCTTCAATTTTACATCAGGATGTAGTAGATTCGATACAACTTGATACAAGTTGATTATTTGATATTCTAAATTCTACAGAAACGAAAATAACGACATTATTGTATAGTTTAAGACAGTGACATTTTGATTAAAAAAATCGACTCGAAACTATTTATAATATCTATATTCAAAATTCCATATATAGTTACGTGGGTCAAACCAATCAATAACTATAAAAACAATGAATAAACACAATTGTGCTGAAAAACGAAAAAAATTGTTATTAAAAACCACTATGGCGTATTATTATTTTGAACAATAACACGCCAAACACAATGCACATAAATCATAACTGATTAATGATAATAGTCGGATTTTCATTATCTATGCTTCTAAAATTACTGGCAGCATTTGATGTCTAGTTTGTGATGACTTTGTATCTCATTTTCATAAATTTACTTATATATTCTTCTTTCATTCTAAAAAATTATAAAATACTATATACTCATCTCCACATTTACCGAGAATTAACCCTACAAAAGCTTCAAAGGAAACTGTATGTTCAGCTTTGAGTTGCTAATGCCCTGTTCATTAGTAAATTACTATCGTAGTTATCATTATTTAATGGAGCTTTATGATGGATATATATAAAGCTAGTTATAATTCAAAGTAGAGTGGAGTATGAGTTTCAATTTTTTCTAATCAGGTGTTCCAGGAATTATTAAAAGCTTATTTTTATCAAAACAATTTACTACCATAACTGTTTATCGATTTCGTGCTACAACAAAGTTAAAACTAACTCAAGAACCTCAGAACTTAGAACCCAACCCTGTGAACAGGCGTTAATATATAAATATTATACCGGGATATCAAAAATTATCTTGGTCAAGGGTGGTTCTGGAATGTAAAACGTGTGTCTTACTTTAAATTTGAAATAATTATGTCACTGTCACAATGACATCATCTATAACCTACAAATTTCATACCTATTTATTTCAGTTGTAAAACAATAATGAACTACAAATTATGAAATAACGGTTTTAGTAACAAGAAAAACTAAATTACAGTAATTGTTGGAAATGTCCCCCGTTTTGTTCGATGCACAAGTTGACGCGCCTCCTCATGCTGTGAAAAGCGTTTTGCAGCATTTCTGGCGTTATGGTTGCTCATTGCTGAACAATTCTTTGTTGCAGTTCTTGCAAATTATTTACCGGAGTTGCGAAAATCTTGTTTTTTAAGTAAGGAAATATAAAATAGTCCATAATTGTCAAACAAGGTGATCTCGGAGGAAACTCAACTTCTGTATGCAAACTTATCAGCCGGTCATCAAAAAACTCGCGGAGGAAAGCAATATTTTCTCGTGTAGTATGTGCTGTTGCACCGTCATGCTGGAAATAACCGCACCTAAGTTCATCATCGTTTAACTGTTGCACAAATTCAGCCAAAAAGTTGTGTCTGTACCTTTCTGCGTTGACGGTGAAATCGAAAAAAATTGGCCCAATTATTCTTCTGCGAGAAACTGACATCCAAACACCAATTTTTCGAGCATGTAGTGGCGATTCAGTAAAAACATGAGGGTTATCATTGCTCCACATTCGCATATTTTGAGAATTGATGTATCCCGAAAGGTGGAACCACGCTTCGTCAGAAAAAAAAGTTAAAAGTCCAGAAGATCGTCATTCATTAAATTATTGACAAATCAATGGCAGTAAGCAAGGCGTCTGGGGTGGTCTGCGGGCAGAAGAGCTTGATGTGCTTGCATCTTATATGGATGCATGTTCAAGTCTTTCTTTAAAATCTTATGACATGTTCCATAAGAAAGTCCAATTTCCTGAAAAAGACATTTCAAAGGTTTTGCAGACTCCTCTTCCATACGTTGACGAACGTCATTGACAACTTCTTCTGTACCAACTCTTGGTCTACCAGCACCTTTTTTATGAGTCACACAACCAGTTTCGCGAAACACTTCAACACAATTTGTAAGGTACGCATAAAAATTGTCCGGTAATATTGCCACGTTTGGGAAGTGCTCTCGAAAATTGTCCAAACACAAACGTTGACTGTATTGCCAATTTCCATTAACTAGCGCACCCGTTCGAAAATAGGCTTCAATCATGAAAATTTTGTGCTATGTGGTAAGAGGCATGATTCAAAAACTGGATTAGAAAATTTCAGCACAATGACTTGACAGATTCTGACACAACAAAACATATTCAAAAATTTAAAGTAAGACACACGTTTTACATTCCACAACCACCCTTGACCAAGATAATTTTTGATATCCCGATATTAATACAACAACAATGCAACAGTCAAACTTACAGTTAAATTTAGATACCCTTCCTATAAATAGTTTGCTATATTGCGAATATACGAAATATCTTCACCCTTTCCAACAACCCTTCATATCATCCCAACCAAGTTCCTGATTATCAACGTCAGCTCCAATAGCTGCAACGTGGCTAGTGCACAGCGACTACCTTTTCGTCCCGAGTACCATCCACGCCATTTAGAATTTATCAGGGCTTACTGTCAGGCCCGTCCTCTCGATAATGGACCGAAAACTCAATTTCAAACAGTGCATTTTAAAAACAAAGCTTAAAAACCACTTAAGCTTTATACATTGTAAGGAGTTCGTTCTTTCAGGAACGTCGCTACCTATTTGCTGTGCTTTCTTGCATCGCTCTGTTCTAATTAAAAGGTAAAAGCCGTTGTCACTCGTATCTTGGAATGAGCAAGAAGTAATTATACAAATGCAGGCATAAAAGCGAAACAACTCATTCAATATGCTTGTGGAATTTACAAATTATACCTCTGTCGAACACAAGTTAAAAGACCTTTCAAGCAATATGTCATAATATCCAGGTCAGTCTCAATTTACGTTAGAAACTACTAAACTCAATGCCACTTCATCCAGTTTTACTGTGAAGACTTTATCTCGACGAATTGCTATTATATTTCGCATATGAGTTACAATGTACTAAACTCTTATCAAAAAAATTTCTAGGCATCCTTCAACCGGGGACTGTGTGAAATATATATTTTGCTTTTATTCACAATCACAAACATTATTTTTCTACTTCTATAATCAGTCTTCAACTACGTGGAATAAACAGTGAGGTCAAATTTAACTTTATTGAAGAGACACACAGCTCATGTCATCTAAAGCTCTAGTAGTTCAGTTGGAGAGGGAAGCATACAGCACACCTACAGTGGATCAAAAAAGTGTTGATTAAAGTTTTGATTGACCGGCAAACTTACTGGTTTTATCCACCATCTGAGTAGAGTTCAGGTGCGCAGCACAGTTTTGGTACTTTGTGCACATTTTTTATTCGTATTTTTGTCCTTTGTACTGTTTATTCATAGCTTGAAATAAAGTTTTATGTGAATGTAACATTAATATAGGTAATATTCTTACTTTTCTACGGTTTCCGGTCATTCAACTATCACAACCTTTTAGATCGACTGTAGGTAGAACTGTTTATGACATATTCTTTTAAGTAAAGAGATTTCTTTGCATACCTCGATAGATAGCAATGAAAAATATATAAACAATGAATATTATACAGTGAGGACATAAAGTCCCCCCCCCCCTCTAATTTTTAAACGACTGGGTAGATTGTGATGAAATTTGGAACAATAATATATGACTAAATTCTGTATTTTTTGACACATCAATGACAGCTCTGAATGTCAAAGTTACAGCTGGGCGCGCAATAGGAATATTTTTTTAAATGGAAATGGGGGTCGAGTAATAACTCATTTTGAAGTTATTTTTATGCTCAAAACGTCCCCCAATTTTGAGAACATTTGGTTCAGTAATTTACAAATAAATTACTGAAGCGCCCAGCTGTCACTTTCCCATTCAGAGTTGTCATTGATGTGTCAAAAAATGCAGAATTTAATCGTGTATTATCGTTCCAAATTTCATCACAATCTACCCAGTGATTCAAAAATTAGAGGAGGGGGGACGGACTTTATGTCCCCACTGTATGTATTGGTTTGCATATCGTCGAGCTGATTTATTTTCTTACCTATTACACAAGTATTTCAAAGCATTTTCGATGAGCATCCAACCGTTTGCATTACATTTAAAGAAGCAACGCATGCACCCATTGGAAATTACCCATGTACATAAATATAAATACCCCTTCGACAAACTTGATCCCTAAGCCCTAATTCACCATGTTTATTTCATAACATCAATTCGTAGTATGTTTGTAACTATTTCGGAGGCGCCCTAATACGGGCAAAGGATTATATAGGTTTCTGGTTCCAGGCAAGAGACTCAACCGCAAATACTCTCCCTCTTTATCGAATGTGGAGCCGGCGTAGCGTGATATCCCCTGCGGGAATACAGCTGGCTTGTCAAAGAGGACCTTCGTTCTGCAAGTAGGATACTTTTTATAACGTCACCCACACGTTGGTAAACGATTTCGGTCCGTTGTTGTGTCCGTGTATATTGAGTATCGGGTGTGAGACCGTTCTATCGGGAGAGGAGAAACTTAACAGGTATTGTGCATAAACAATGCGGTGTAGATACGACGTACGCTGTCGCTCCACACAGAAGGCTTTGTTTGCCGAATCTCGCAAATAAACAAAGAGGGCGCTAGATTACTAATACCGCAAAATATGTTCGCTTCTGTCGACATCGGCAGCTTCGTGGAACAATAAACGGTGGAACTCAGGGTGGCTCTAACTCTAACAGGAAAGAAAAGGGGTATCGGACTTTAAAAATATACTTTATAAAAGTATATTATGTATCAAGGAACTAAAGTAACTCTTTTAATCCGGCGGGTGAAGTTTGAAACTACTTTAGGAATGAATCTCTTCAGTCTTATACAGGGTCCTGCACCAGAGCTCCCTTCTTTTGAAGCTCATGAACTGGCGCCTCTATAAATTTCGTTCAAATTTGACTGCAAACTATTCGCAGAGAGGCACATTTTGAAAATATTTTCAAATATACAGGGTGCTCTAAAAACATGTACCATACTAAAGTTATGTTTTTTTAAATGGAACACACTATATATTTTTGCATTTTTGGATTCTGCATGCAAATTTGGTGTCAGTTTGTGTTATATTCCCTATAGCAAAACTTAGCCGTTTCGAAGATATTCGACATTTTATAAAAAAAATTACATTTGTTAGAACTATTTCAAAGTTACATATCTTATACAATTGAACAGCGTTTATTTTAATTTTTATATGTCAGATAGTTTAGGCATTGGTCTTTCTGAAACTAGCTAACAGAAGTCTGTAATACGTACAGAGTGGTTAATATTTACTGAGCAACACGTCAATTTTGAAAGATGCAAAACCCATTTTTTTCAAATGGCACACCCAGTATATTATTCTACAGTTGAAAGTACCATTCAATTCTGAATTGAATGATATAGCATTGTCCTATACCTATCTCTTAAAGTGCTCAAGATATAATCAATTTTATAATAAAGTGCTCGAAAATTTAAGTTACCCCGTTTCTAAGTGGTCTTCGAATCAAATAAAACAACGAGAAATATTTCAAATTTATTGTCAGTTGCTTTGAGTCTTATTATGGCTATGATTAAGCACAAAATGTAAAAAATTACATCGATGTTAAATAATTGTTCACAGATTTAATTGTTACGTAACCCTATAAGAAGAAGTCTAATTTTGTACATCAAATTATGCTTTAAGAATAAATCGGGTCACCTGGTAAAGACAACAAAACTTGTCTAATTTGTTTGCTGTCAAACTTGGTGTCGACAATTTAAGTTAATTACAAATATTTATACTTATTTCAATAATTTTGTTATTAGTTTAGTTGTTATAGTTAGTTACTTAGTTACATGACATGATTTTTATATTAGGTGACTCTGAACGAAACAACTGTCTCTTAGCGAATATAATTTACCGTCAAAGTTTTTGAAAATTTATTATAAGATTGTAGACTGTGAATAATTATTTAATATTGATGATTGTTGATAATTTTTTACATTTTGTGCTTAATCATAGCCATAATAAGACTCAAAGCAACTGACAATAAATTTGAAATATTTCTCGTTGTTTTATTTGATTCGAAGACCACTTAGAAACGGGGTAACTTAAATTTTCGGGCACTTTATTATAAAATTGATTATATCTTGAGCACCTTAAGAGATAGCTATAGGACAATGCAATATCATTCAATTCAGAATTGAATGGTACTTTCAACTGTAGAATAATAAACTGGGTGTGCCATTTGAAAAAAATTAGTTTTGCACGTTTCAAAATTGACGTGTTGCTCAGTAAATATTAAACGCTCTGTATGTATTACAGACTTCTGTTAGCTATTTTCAGAAAGACCAATGCCTAAACTATCTGACATCACAAAAATTAAAATAAACGCTGTTCAATTGTATAAGATATGTAACTTTGAAATAGTTCTAACAACTGTAATTTTTTCTATAAAATGTCGAATATCTTCGAAACGGCTAAGTTTTGCTATAGGGAATATGACACAAACTGACACCAAATTTGCATGCAGAATCCAAAAATGTAAAAATATATATAGTGTGTTCCATTTAAAAAAACATAACTTTAGTATGGTACATGTTTTCAGAGCACCCTGTATATTTGAAAATATTTTCAAAATGTGCCTCTCTGCGAATAGTTTGCAGTCAAATTTGAACGAAATTTATAGAGGCGCCAGTTCATGAGTTACAAAAGAAGGGAGCTCTGGTGCAGGACCCTGTATACAGGGTGTGGCATTAGTGCGTCTTTTTTCCATAGCTTCCTTTCATGGAACCTCATGTACAAGGGGTTCCATTTAAAATAAGAGAGTTAGTTACCGTGCAGAGTAATCGGAACACCCTGTATATTTCCCAATAGTTTTAGATAATGCAGAAGTAACTAAAAATAAATTTGGTATCAAAATGTTTTTTCTGTGTTCACAAATAACGAAGAAAAACGCACTATGTATAAGCTTATTATGGTACAAACCATTACACCAACCACTTTTGGAAAATTTGGTGTCAGAAATGGACAAATTTTTATATTAAGAATTCTAAAGAGTACTAGAATTATTAAATAACCTTGAAAACAATTTAAAATCTTTCCAAAGCAACTTATTGTAATTGTTTTGAAAAAAACATTGATCTCATTTAGATGTTCCAAGCAATATACATATAGAAAACACTCTATATACCCTGATTGATCCCACCATCTGGCAAAGCCCGAGTTTTTATTACCTTTTCCAAGAAGTGCGAAAGTGCAAAATCTATCTGATCATTCGTAGTACAAGGATTTATAATTAAAGATTTTTTTATTTCTAATTGTTCTAACAGATCTAAGCGCTTTCCTTTCTTTTCTCGGTGTAGCACTTTTACATTTTTCAGATCTACAAAATGATTGTTTTCTATACAATGCGTCGAAAATCATGATTTTTTGCATTATTTAGTATGGATTTTTTATGTTCTTTTACTCTAGTTTCAATACTTCTACCGGTTTGACCCACATACACGGCATTACAATCCACGCAGTTAATTTGGTATACTCCCGAATGTTTTAATTTATTAACCCTTTCTTTGTTGTTTATCAAAATCCTCCCAATATTACGCTTGTTGACACTATAATCTTTTTATACCCGTTTCGTTCTAATCTGCGAGCTATTTTTTCACTATAACCTGGGAAGTGATTAATATAACTATAGGTGGCTTCTTTTTCCCGAATATTGTAAAACTCCCGACGAATTAATTTCCTCCTTTTGTTTTTTATCATGTTATCTATTAGTTTTTCTTTATATCCGTTGTTTCCTGCGATTTGCTTGATTGTATTTAATTCTTTTTCAAAATTTGCTTTATCTAGCGGAAACATTAAAAGTCTATGTATTAAACTATGGAAAACCGACTTTTTTATTTGCCAGGACTGCTGCGAACTTGCTGATATAATTGCCTCAGAAGTTGTTGGTTTTCTATAAACCGAGAATTTTAATTTATTTTCTTCCTTTCTTATTGTTATATCTAAATTGTTTAACTGATTGTTTTCCTCCTTTTCCATTGTAAACTGAATATTATCGTTAAGCGAATTTAAAAAATTGAGGAAGCCGCTCAAATTTCTTTCAGTACCACTCCAAATACAAAAAATGTCATCTACATAGCGAGCCCAAAATTGAACATGTGATTTTAAATTATTGTCACTATTGAACAGTGAGTTTTCAACTTATTGTGCTCTAATTAATGGTGTTTGTAGAAAAAATTGTGTGATAAATGTTTTTATTTGGTTCGTGGGGCTGTTCCACTTGCTTACGCCCATTTCGAAAACTTCCCAACTTACAAAATAAAAATTTATTTTCAACGCGTACCATGATTGACCATTATTGAAAGAAAATCGCCTGTTGACACTTCAACCTCATTCCATTAAGGTGACCAATGCCTAACCATTCACAAAAATCAAAAGACGGAAACTTTGGCAGTTAAACACCACCGACATCAATAACTATTTGCACTGGCTTCTCTGAGTTCCCAGAGCGAATTTTTCTTTTAATTAATATTAATAGCGAAAAGCCACGAGTAAATCTCATACAAGTAGTGCAGGGGTTGAAAAGTGAAAAGAAAAGTAAAGTTAATCAATCTAACTGGGAGAGATTTATATCCGAGCGAGAGCCGTTTCGCCACATTTTCCGAGACGGGGAGACTTACAGTCGACGCCCGGGGCAGCGTTTAATGAATTTCTAACGTTTTACTCTCTACCTGGCGGAAAATCGCCCGAGGAGCACCGGTGAAGTACCTAGTCGAACTTAATATATCACGCAGTCATTATTTTAAAACTATCCCATCGAAGAGTTTAGTTTTCTGTGTGAAAAGACGAAGAAGTTTAATGTATATGCCGTATTTTCCAATATTTTCAAGTTGTAATTAATTACTGTTTTATTAAAGCATTCAGAGTTTTGGTTTTAATTAGCTTTATAATCCCATTTATTATATTAATGGTTGGTATAAATACTATGTTTAAATATACAATTATAGTTATTAATTATATTAGGGGATTAACAAGCCTTTAATCCACGAGAAGGAATGGATACTCGAGGTGCAGCTGAGAGTTACATTTTTTCGAGATGATTAAAGGCTGTTAATTTCCGAACGTAATTCAACGTTTTATACCGGGATATCAAAAATTATCTTGGTCAAGGGTGGTTGTGGAATGTAAAACGTGTGTCTTACTTTAAATTTTTAATATGTTTTGTTGTGTCAGAATCTGTCAAGTCATTGTGCTGAAATTTTCTAATCCAGTTTTTGAATCATGCCTCTTACCACACAGCACAAAATTTTCATGATTGAAGCCTATTTTCGAACGGGTGCGCTAGTTAATGGAAATTGGCAATACAGTCAACGTTTGTGTTTGGACAATTTTCGAGGGCACTTCCCAAACGTGGCAATATTACCGGACAATTTTTATGCGTGCCTTACGCCTTACAAATTGTGTTGAAGTGTTTCGCGAAACTGGTTGTGTGACTCATAAAAAAGGTGCTGGTAGACCAAGAGTTCGTAAGTACAGAAGCAGTTGTCAATGACGTTCGTCAACGTATGGAAGAGGAGCTTGCAAAACCTTTGAAACGTCTTTCTCAGGAAATTGGACTTTCTTATGGAACATGTCATAAGATTTTAAAGAAAGACTTGAACATGCATCCATATAAGATGCAAGCACATCAAGCTCTTCTGCCCGCAGACCACCCCAGACGCCTTGCTTACTGCCATTGGTTTGTCAATAATTTAATGAATGACAATCTTCTGGACTTAACTTTTTTTTCTGACGAAGCGTGGTTCCACCTTTCGGGATACATCAATTCTCAAAATATGCGAATGTGGAGCAATGATAACCCTCATGTTTTTACTGAATCGCCACTACATGCTCAAAAAATTGGTGTTTGGATGGCAGTTTCTCGCAGAAGAATAATTGGGCCAATTTTTTTCGATTTCACCGTCAACGCAGAAAGGTACAGACACAACTTTTTGGCTAAATTTGTGCAACAGTTAAACGATGATGGACTTCGGTACGGTTATTTCCAGCATGACGGTGCAACAGCACATACTACACGAGAAAATATTGCTTTCCTCCGCGAGTTTTTTGATGACCGGCTGATAAGTTTGCATACAGAAGTTGAGTTTCCTCCGAGATCACCTTGTTTGACAATTATGGACTATTTTATATTTCCTTACTTAAAAAACAAGATTTTCGCAACTCCGGTAAATAATTTGCAAGAACTGCAACAAAGAATTGTTCAGCAATGTGCAACCATAACGCCAGAACTGCTACAAAACGCTTTTCACAGCATGAGGAGGCGCGTCAACTTGTGCATCGAACAAAACGGGGGACATTTCCAACAATTACTGTAATTTAGTTTTTCTTGTTACTAAAACCGTTATTTCATAATTTGTAGTTCATTATTGTTTTACAACTGAAATAAATAGGTATGAAATTTGTAGGTTATTGATGATGTCAGTGTGACAGTGACATAATTATTTCTAATTTAAAGTAAGACACACGTTTTACATTCCACAATCACTCTTGACCAAGATAATTTTTGATATCCCGGTTCATGACCACGGCCAAAACCGGTCAATTAGAAGAGTGAAAGCCATGTGAGAGCAGGTGAAAAATTCTGGTTTTGAAAAACGTCAAATTTGACAAATTTATTTTGACCAAGAATATTGATTTTTAGTTGAAAACTAGAAAGTCTTGGAGTCGATTTTATCACTATGATAAATTAGTTAGGACTCTTTCGCACTACGATCCTGGAATTGCATTCCAGAATCCTATTCCAGAAGCGCAGTACTTCAATGTATACATTTAAATGGGACCTTTTCACACTGCGATTCTAAATAATTTTGCTGTGCTACCGCAAAGTCCTTGAATGCGTAGGAATTTGCTATGACAACGAGAATCTTCAGCAAATTCTGGTGGCTCGTCGTGATTCTGACTGAAAGAAATTGGTTCAAATGGAAGCGTTCACACATTGCGATTCCATTCTCCAGTTATTCAGTTGTCTGTGACATTCCTATGAATAGTTTTAAGGCGATTAGACAAAATGAATGCTAAACAAATAGTTGATGGACAACACCGAAGATCTCATATCACAAACTGAAATGTATCCAGCATTATGGGATGATCAATGTGAAGACTACAGCAATAAATTGCCAAAAAGAATCCCTGGGAGTTAATGATTTCTTACTTTGTGCCAAATTTTGATGAAAAGACATCATTACCGTCTCACAATAACTGAGCTAGTACAAGCCTATGCATGAACTGACTACCGATTTGAGAATCTCATAGAATTTGAAAATAATTCTTTTTAAATTCTTGACTCGGATTCTGGAATGCGATTCCGGAATCGTAACGTGAAAGAGCCCTTTAGGTACGTATTAAGGAAAGCAATACAATATCCTCTAAAAAACGTCTCCCTTTTAAAATCGAAATCACGAATCCATAGGTGACCACATCAGAGGTGTTACCTGCAAGATACCTTGGTTATATATTTATTCTTGTGAAATAATCTTCAATATTTTTTCGTGTACGTCCAGCATTGCACTTTCCCGATGCATGTCCTCTCTTTCTCACAAGTCGCGCATCCCACTCTAGCCGGATTGTCACTTTTTGCTGTAATGAAATAATAATATTAAATAATTACAAACTGAAAGTTTATGCAGCACTTCTCGTGCTCGGAGGTTTCATTACTGGATCCGTGCTCTGGAGTTAACTCAGCTAACCCGATAGACAACTCCGCTAAATTAGATTCCGTCGCAACATTTAGAATGCATTACCGAACTAAATCTCGCAAATTTATTTGTTAGATTATAAGACGTGCTCTGTTGTGAGACAGGGCGTGCATAAAAAAACAGGCACACTGAATTATTGTAGAGTAAATTAAAGCTTAGTAGTGGTGAGAAACACACCGTAATGCCTTCTTGTCCTATCTGTCAATTATTGTCAAATTGACAGATAGATCACGACCTGCTTTTCCGCAGGTGCCATTACAGCAGCGACCTCTATTGTCTCTGAGGAAGACAATCCTACTTAGTTATTGGAAGGAGACGTCGAAAACAACTACTCCACGGACAATGTGCCCCAACTGACATTGCATTACTTCGGAATTACTCTAGGGGTATGTCTCTCACCACTACTAACATTCGCGATGCCCGTTAGGCAATCACGTCGCAACATCGTTCATCGAATCCACTATGACAGTATGAGTGACAGATCTGTCTGTCAATTTGACAATAACTGTCAGACAGATAGTAGCAAAGACTCAAAGTAGCACTATGGTGTGTTTCACCACTACTAACATTCATGATGCCCATTAGGCAATCACGTCACAACATCGTTCATCGAGTCCACTACCTATGGCACACTGATGAGCGCATAATAAGCGCGAAACCGGTCAGTGTCTGGTGGTTGGTCCCGATGAAAGATGTGGCGACTCCTATGGAGATGCCGAAGGCTTTCTGCTAAGGCAAAAAGAAGTTATCCCGCTATTGATTTTCCACAGTCTTTTGACTATTTTCTCTTTGGATTTCTTAAGATAGGGGCATCAAAATTGCTACAGAACTGCATTGACTAAAGATAGTTCAAGTACACTTATGTTCTTTGTACAAAATAGGTTTTTTTAATAAATTCAAAATTGTTGAAGATATCTTTTCAATTTCAGCTTTGACTGATTGACAATATTTTTACTCTTCTCATGTTTTGATATATTTAACCATTTAAAAGAATGTTAGTCCTCTCCAAAATGGACTGGATAATTTGACATACGCCAGAAATGGAGGTATGATCATAAAAACCAGGCACACTTTTACAAAATCTTCTAATTTCTATTATAATACGTTTGCTTCAAAAACTGTCTCTCAGTTTAGTTCTTTACTTTGGTTTACTTTTTTCTAGTTCAAATTTATCACTTTCTAAAGTTTAAACATCGAATGTTGGGACACCCTGTTTACGTGATAACCATCCATTATCCAAATATCGCCAAAAGTTATACAATATGCAACTGCAGGCACACCTCAGCGCTCTGACGAATGATACGGGTGCTAAAGAAAGTAATTCTGAAAAATGTTGACGTTGACAACCGCAAACACCGTACTTTTTGTTAAAAATGAATTATTACCTCTCGGATGCGTGCTCGAACTTCCACAGTTTTACCCATTTGTGGCAAGTAATTATTTGGGCTTAGCATATATCATTTATCACTTTTGTGTTTTTAGACACGCTCTGGTATAATAGACTTTGTTATTTTAATCTTCTCCGTCGAAAATAAAAACGCTCTCGTCTCTAGAACGATTAATCTGCCTTTCATGTGTGTCATGGCCTATCTTCATGGCCTGCGCGCGAATTAATACACGATTTTTAAAAATGTATTGATACCCCCAATCTGCCGTTATTATAAAGAAGCTAGTACAGTAAAAAAAGGTTTTTATGTAACAAATATCTTACAGAAATGTATCATATATTCAATATAATTTGAATTCATGATTCATGAGGATAGAGAATATTTCATGGTTCTCTAAGGAATGTCTAAAACTTTTGCGAGATAGGAAACGGCGTTCAGCTCACCTCACAGGAACGATTTCAGGTTTCTAAACCAGGTCCATGTTCTTTCTTCATAATCACACCTGGTAAGTATTCTCCCATCCTAGCTTGTCCGTAGAGTTGGTTGCCAACCAATCTCTCTTACTAAACCTTATAGACGAGTCAGCAATTTAATAAAAAACTGCAACTCCTGCAACCATGGAGGGGTTCTTACGATACCCAAGGTAATAAATGTAATCAGTAGAGAACATAATACAGTATTATTCAGAACTTATCCATAATAAAATTTGGGGATGTTCAACATACATGTACAAATGTGGTAGTGCAAAAGAAAAATTTTTGGCGGCTTCTGAAAACTATTTAAAAATTTTTAATTACACGCCGCTGTATACTGGTCCACTGTAATGGAGTGACCTTGGGACTGACAATGTAAACTGGCTAGCACGAAAAAAACTTCGGAAGTTCTGAGAGTACACCGACACCCGGCGCAAAAAAGATTTGCAGCGTTTTTACTTTAAAATAAACTTAAAGATAGATAGATGTGACCACAATGACGTGTCTTTAAAATGAATAAAATTTTGTTACACTAATTTTGAAGAATTGCGCTACTTGATTACTAGGTATTAGAAACATGAAATTTATAAAAAATTTGCACATACCTTGTTACAAAAGCTATTCGTAATTTTGTCCCTCGACTGGTACACACTTCTGGGCACGCCTTATCCAATTTTGCCGCACTAAAACGAATGTTCCTCCTGGTTGCTGATCTTGTAAACGCAAATTATTAAGTAAATTGGGGATTTTCAGCATTTTGCTGCAACAACCACTCACAAAACCTAACTCGTAATTGATAATCCGCTGGTAACAGTGCTTAAACAAGCTGGATATGATACGGATAAAACTGAGCTTCGTGTAATAAGCGCCACACCGTTGATTGAGATACCCCAGGCACCTGCCTAGCGATCTGACTTGTACTTCGCGTATTGTCAAGGACTAGATTCAACACTTGTTCTTTAGCTGCTAAGATACGTTGTGGTCGACCCGTGCCACTATCTCGTCCATTCCAACTTCGCCATAAATAAGAATCATGTCCATTAACTCAGCATTACTGTACACATGAGCTATTTTGAAAATTTTAGTTTAACACTCCTACGATAAATAAAATATCGGCACTGAGACAGTACACAGATAGACTGATGACTGAATAGACAATAGAGATATTATCCCCACTCCAACTCTATTCGCTCGGTCTTAACCAGGCGTTCCAGGTACAAAAACGTGTCTACTTTTTTTTACCACATTCTTAGGAATGTGGTATATCAGATGTCGTTGAAGTACAGTTGCCCATCTACGTAGTCCTTTATAATGGTATAACTTTAAACATTGTTTACGGGAAATCCTAAGACTTTTATTATAAATTTTTTTGGTGATATCGATTTTTTATTTAAGGATGCACATATCCGCAAGGTTTTAGAGATAAGTTCTGAATAACCCTGTATATCATAGATACATATCTATGAATGGCATATCTACGAACAATATAAAGGGAGCTTTCGGATGGGGCCACACATTATTTTAATTGAAAAATCACATGAATATTTTTCAATTACCCAAATTTAATTATTAACTTCAGTACAAATAACACATAACAGGCATGTACCCGAACCATTTCGTAATTAGTTCAACACATTAATTGGCAAATTCAATATTTATATTATTAAACATCAACCATATTAATTTCCAGAACATATTTTACCTTCAGTGGCTGAATACACCTCAGGGAGTGGATTATCGTTCATTTCAACATTTAAATTATTTGCTGGTGAACGAAAATTTTCCAGGGGCTTTTCAAACTGACTGGGAGCATGTCAGAAAAACAATTAAATAAATCAATATATTCATGTACTTATACTAACTCCATTCAGTTTGTAGGTATACACATTCAATTTATCTTACAGTCATTATAGATGCATTTAACAGAGAGAATAAAGGTTTAGTATATTATTATTCGAAAATTATAAAAGTATATTATTTAAATTTATACCTAGAATTGTATGCATTAACAAAAGGATAACGAAAAAGTAACAAATCATTAACAATTAATTAACAAAAATAAAAAACAATTAACAAAACAACAGTAAATTAACAAATAATAAAGAACATTTAAAAAAACGATAGGGCGTAAAAATACAAGTTATAAGTTGTAAATATAATATAAATTTGAAATATTTGAGGTAGTCTTATATGATTATATGTATTTTAACTTGAAATCTCAAATATCTCCAAATCAGCATGGATTTATGGCATTTATGACTCTGAATTTTACGAACTTCTTTCAATCTTATTTATCGGGTAGAAAATTACGTGTTCAATATTGTGGGTTCAGATCTGTTGAAATACTTGCAACATCAGGCATTCCTCAGGGTTCAGTCCTAGGAACTCTATTATTTAATTTATTTATAAACGATATTAACATAAATATTAGCAGCAATTCATTGATGTACGCTGATGATTTGAAATTGTACAGATGCATTAAAGATGTATCTGACAGTTCGGAGTTACAATCTGATCTATCGAAGATTAATTTATGGTGTGAAACAAACTTACTGCCACTTAACATCGAGAAATGTTGTTTTATGTCATTCACCAAAAAGACCGTCCCTACTATAATAATTAGCTTATCATATAAATTAGGTGACACGTTTTTAATGAAGAGATCAATTCAGAGACTTCGGGCGTTAACTTTGATTCAAAATTGACATTTACTGATCACATTAATAATATCATCAATGATGCTTACAGATCGCTCGGATTTGTAATACGTAATTCCACTCACTTCTCGGTGGACACTATTAAACTTTTATATTACATGTTTATTCGTTCTAAGTTAGAGTAAGTGAATATTGTGTGGAATCCGGGATATGATGTTCACATAAACAATATTGAAAAAATTCAAAGAAAATTCCTGAAATATTTAAGTTTTAGGTCTGATAACGCTTATCCACCTCGGGGTATTTCGCATTTGGACCTACTTACCAGGTTTCATTTCAATGATCTAACCCAGAGAAGAGTTTACTTCTCGGTTTTGTTTTTATATAAAATTATTAATGGCAATATTGAATGAAAAGGATTTATTACATCTCTTAAATTTTAACATTTTACACGGCAGAACTCGTCATAATCACTTATTCTACTTAAAAACACCAAGAACAAATGTTCTTCAGTTTTCACCTTTAAATGTAATGTGTTCAAATTATCACAATTATGAAAATAGACATCTTCTGTTCCAGTGTGCATGGAATTAAGAAGTGTATTCTATCCACAAATTAATTAATTTTCAGTATGTACTATTTTAATACTTTTATAATATTCGTAATTAATTTATATCTATTTCGTTTCCTTAGCTGTTAACTAAGGTAGCTCATTACTTTTGTATTTTTCCTGCCATATAATTGGGTACTAGCCTGTCTTGGCAGCTGTAAGCAAATAAATAAATAAATAAATAAATAAATAAATAAATAAATAAATAGTTGTTAAATATAATCGTGTTTTTTTAAATAGCTCTTCAAACGATACTCAAATTTTACAAAAACGAATTTCCAAAATTTCGATTTTTTTTAAATATTTCAGACACTAGAAGAGCCTTATGACTACAGACTCATGTGAGCCTTGATTTTTTTGAGGCATATTGATCACCAAATTACGCACCTTTGCCCCAATTTACCCAACCTTATTGAATCCAATTTGAAATACACTGTATACTTACGCTATCAAAAGCGTCAAAATATAATGTAATACCCTGTATATCTCCGCTACTTATTTTTCTTCAGGATCTTCATTTATTTCGAATTCTATTTCTATTTCTGTATTTTCGAGTTCACAATTTTTTAGTTGTAGTTAATCTAGGTTCAGATTTTTGTTGTAGTTTTTTTACTAGTTGTGGTAGTTATTTTTTAATCATACTACTAAAGTGATTGAGATATTCAGTAGTATATTTTTTAACGCTTTCGTTGAAATATTCTCTGGGAATTTTGATTTGTGCCTATATTGTTCTCATTAGTCAATTGATACACGCATCTTAATTTTTAAAGTTTTCATTTCGGAAGTAACTTGAACTTTAAGTAACAATGTTTGTGTTATAAACATTACTTACCAGTTAAAGAAAAACTTGACGATAAAAATGCGTTGTTATTTAGTTTAGTTAACCTTATATGTTTTACCTTACCAATAAAATACATTATATCAATAAATTTATTGATTATCTAGAATGGCCGTCAGCATTTCAAGTAAATGTGTTATTTTATTTAGTATCTTTGCTCGTACTTGCGGGTGACCACTCGACAAAATGAAATACAGCACAATAGCCTGCCTTGAGAAGCGACAAAAACGTCAGATAGCCGATGTTCATTCCATGTTCTACATGATAGATTCTGAATTCAAACAGAACTAATTCAGGGAAATTGAATTTCAACCTACCTATCCGTTCGACAAACACGGTCTATCATTCCTCTTTGTTGACAGTTGGCCCGTATTGTGTGTTTCGTGTTATAAAGTTGGGCTTAGCAAATAATATTTTACCCATTATATTTCCCTATTAATTTCAGTTCCGAATTTCCGACGGAGATTCGTTTTTGTTGGCCGCCTATTTGGACAATACGGGAAGCTGCCCATCTCAATTTTGGCATTTCATTGTAGGCCTGGAAATATATGTTAAAGGGGACAGTTCGATTGCTCCCGAAACTAAAAATAGATGAACTTCCTAGAAACTGATTTAAAAAAAATAATGCCACTATTTAGCAGGCTCTGGTATATACAGGGTGTTAGTTAAACATGCGGCAAAAATTCAAGAGGTTATTCCTTGGATTATTCTAAGGATATTTTATCCTTTGATGATTTTTTGAAAAAGCGCTTTGTTGCGAAGATATAAGGCGCAAAAAATTTTCAACAAATCCAATTTTGGTATTTTTCACATTATTAATGTAGGTGAAATAAAACTATGGCCTACTACACTGGACGTATCAAGTAAAAGACATGTAAGAAAAATGAGTTGTTTTTTCTTACCAACATCCCGTGATACTTCAGAGTGATTATTTTGTATGTTTTTGTATGTTGTGTTTTTGTAGTTTGTATGTGTCGCATTTGTTAAGATTGTTTGGCGTTTGGCTAGTTGACGTGTAAACGGTTGTTAGTGAAGTCCTCTATCATGGCTCGCTATACGAATGCCGAGATGGCTGACATGCATTTTATATTTGGACTTGCTGATGGCAATGCATTAGAAGCTAAGCGACTGTACATTGAACGATTTCCTAACCACATTGCTCCCGATAGAAAAATCTTTCAAAGTATTCATCAACGTCTTCGAGAAACGGGAACATTGAAGCGAAGTGGAGAACCAGGAAGCCCAAGGACTGTAAGAATGGTAGACGTAGAAGAGAATGTGCTGGACATGATAGAAGATCCAGGTACTTCTACGCGAAGAATTGCAAATACTTTGAATGTAAGTAATTGGACTGTTTGGAAAATTCTGAGAGATAATTTGTTGTACAAATACCACACTCAACGCGTTCAGGCACTTCTTCCTGCGGATTTTGCTCCACGTATTGCAGTTTGTCAATGGCTTTTGCACACATTGGTTGAAATGTGTGCAAAAGCCATTGGCAAAAGCCACACATTGGTACCATGTGTGGGCTGACAAAAATCCACATGAGATTTGTGAAGATCTGTTTCAACATCAGTTCTCGTTGAACGTTTGGGTTGGAATTGTGGTTGACTGGCTAATTGAACCGGTATTTCTACCAGGAAGACTTAGGGGCGAAGTATACCGCAACTTTTTGGAACAAACGCTACCTCAGTTTTTGGAGGATATACCATTGGCTACAAGACAGGCAATGTGGTTTATGCATGATGGTGCACCACCTCATTTTAGTGTAGTTGCTAGAGAGTTTTTATTGATCCCCGGACTTAAACCCCCTGGATTATTTCCTATGGGGCCAATAAGAAACGACCCTGGTGTTTTTGAAAGAGTTCGGGAGTCTATGAGGAGAAGATTGGATGTTGCATCCGAGCTGGAGGTAACCATTTTGAACAATTGTTGTAGGTTCAGAAATGTTACATGTAATTTTTAGTAATAAATTGTTATTTGTTGAAAATTTTTGTCGTCCTATATCTTCGCAACAAAGCGCTTTTTCAAAAATCAACAAAGGATAAAATATCCTTAGAATAGTCCAAGGAATAACCTTTTGAATTTTTGCCGCATGTTTAACTAACACCCTGTATAATAATAATATCTCTACCCCTCATTCTGCTCACAAGGATTAACCCGGAAGTCTGAAACATCTGTGAGAGAGGGGTGACAGAAAGTGTTCCGGTGTCTCCATTTTTTTGTCTCGTTGGTTGTTTGATGTTTCAAGAAAAATAAATGTATCAAAACAGAAAAGAACGGATTGTTTTAATGAATACCCCTTACACTATATATTTTTGCTACAGCCTTTTTAGGCAGTGTTAGTAGCACATTACTCCCAAGCATACCTTCTGAGAATAATCTCTTACTTTAGAGATAAACTCATGAAACTTGGTATAACCGTATTTGTGAGAAGACACTCTATCCAAACGTAATTAGAGATTTTTAATTTAAGAATGTACACTTCTGCCAATCTCTCGAAAATCCGATGTTCATTTATTTTTCTGGTTTAACCATAAAAATCAACGCAAAAGACAGAGCTTTATTAATTCAGTCAACTTTGTACCACCAGTACTAACAGAGTTAGCAATGTGTGAAGAAATAATGTTAAACTACTTATGCCTTGTAAGAACAACGAGCTTTAAAAACAATTGTTGTTAATAATGAAATTTAACACATTTACTCCTACCACAGAAAAACATTAAATCATCAGCACAAACTTTTTCCTGCTTCTCGAAGCTTAATAGTTAATCCAACTTAAAATATCATTCCATAATCCATATCAAATTGGAAGCCACTAATACCGGAGCATTACATTACATCATATCCAGTATTGATAGACAGCTTTAAAATAACTGCGTAGAAGAGAACACGTTAACCTGTATTATGTGTATCGAGCAGTACGGGTTTTGTTTTCAGCAAACAATAGGGATACGGTATCGTGGGAGGGGAACCCTGCATTGTTTGCTTTTTTGAATTTTATTTTCAATATTAGTGTGATATGTAAAAACTCTTTCAACGTACTCCTCCCAGAGGGAAGAGGGATTAGAGTATTATCCACCTGTGAACAACATTAAAGGGGTTCACTAGTTTACGGATTTCCTTCACCCTAGTCCATAATAATCATCAGTTTATCAAAAAACCACCACCACATTATGATAGAAATAGTGCCACCGTCTACTATAGTGACAATGAGAGAGTATCATATGTCATAAAATGTTTCCCTTAAATTACCTTAAACACAATCAATCCTATCTTATCCAGAGTATAAGAGATTAGCAATGCCTGTACCACAATATGTTTAGCTATGCCTATATGGTTAATTCGTCTGTAAAATGACAATAAAAAAAAACAGAAAACAGCACCATTAAATATTCTCCCAGGAAACCACTGTACAAAATGTAATAAAAGCAAATAATTTATAGATTAACTAGTTTGTTAATGGTTTTTCTCTCATTTTTGACTATTACAAATAAATATTTAGTGCACAAAAAATGATGTTAAAAATAACCATGATGCTAAGTCTAGGATAGAAACATTCATATCTCTCTAATAACATAACTTAAAACTGTATAAAATAAGGCCTTAGTCCCTTTTTGCCAGTTCATTGCGCGATCCATAGACAATTGTACTCAGACCGATGTAGTTTATACAGACTTTTCCAAGACGTTCGACAGACTTGATCATAGCATTTTACTAAGTAAACTTAAAGGATTTGGCTTGTCAGAGCCACTTCTAGTTCTTCTAAATTCTTATCTTCGGCATAGAAAACAATATGTTGTTTTCAATGGTTTCAGGTCCGTCGAATATCTGGCTACCTCAGAGGTTCCGCAAGGTTCTATTCTTGGCCCTCTATTATTTAACATATTTGTAAACGACATTGGTGACGATCTGGATGTCAACTACCTCTTATATGCGGATGATCTAAAGTTATTTGCTGCAGTTAGGAGTACCAGCGTATGTGAACGTTTACAACACAACCTTAATAAAATAGTTAGTTGGTGTCAAGTGAACAATCTCCATTTAAATGTAAAAAAATGTAATATCATGTCTTTTACGCTGAAAACGTCCAGAACAACATTTAATTATAATATTGATGGAATCCCGCTAGAGAGGCCTGGCACGTTTCGTGACCTTGGAGTAATTTTTGATCAAAGCTTTCGTTTACCAGTCATGTTGAGCCTATAGTTTCAGATGCATTTAAAACATATGGATTTATTACCCGCAGTAGTCGAGATTTTACAGAGACCAAAACCATCAAAATGCTCTTTAACAGTTTCGTAAGATCGAAGCTGGAATATGCTTCCACTGTTTGGTGTCCTTATTACGACGTGCATATTAACAGCATCGAGTCTGTACAACGTAAATTTTTAAAATTACTGACTTTCAAATCGGATGGGGTTTACCCTCCGATAGGTTATCCGCAGAGTGAACTTCTGAAGGCACATTCTGTAAGTAGTCTGTTGGACCGACGCTCTTATCACTCTGTATTATTTCTTTTTAACGTATTGCATAATAAAATTGACTGCATACAGATACTTGAGGAATTATGTATGCATTGTCCTAGAACTTCTTCCCCCGATAATGCGACATTTTACTTAAACACTCCTCGTACGAATGTCCTAAAATTTTCACCCGTGTATGCAATGTGTAGTAACTATAATAAGGTAAAAAATCAGGTCGATATTTTCTCGTGCAGCATTAGTGACCCTAAGTATATTTATTTAAAATAATTGTTTGTGTATTGACTGCTTTTTCATTTGTTGTTCATATTTGTTTTCATATTCATAATATTTCATATTTGTGTGTATTTGTGTTGCCTATATCATATATTTTTTTTTCTTTTTTTTCTGTGTGGTGTGGTATACCCTCCTGTTCTGTAGTTGGGCTTTGCCTGTAGAACAGTGTACTTTTCAAAATAAAAAAATAAAATAAATAATAAAATAATTTATTAAAAAAACTCAACCTTTAATGAATTTATTGAATATATCTACCTTTACTTGCATTTTGCTTTTATCACAGTGTGTTTTTTGGGTCAAAGTTTGTTCTGCTGATTTATTGTTCTGAAGTCTGACTTCAGTTAGAATCTTCACACCCTATGATAGTCACCAGATAGCAACTGATCTGTGACATTGACAATTTATGAACACCTCATATAAACACGTGGCATGAAGAAAATATATGTAATATATGTAGAATCCCAGCCTTGTTAACATTATCTGTTCCATACGGAAATGTAGCTCATTCCTGATAATTCGGCATTAACTCTTCCAGAATCCTGTGCCTGTATTGGAGGCTCGAGGATAATTTTATGAACAATGGTAACACAACATGGCCTCTGGGTGAACGAGATAGTCGCGGATGGCTGGATTTTCCTACACAATCGATTGATCCCACCGCCCGTTGTACCGACCAAGTTAGAGAGTATTAACTATATGGCAATTGGGCAGGACTATCGCCATCATGAAAACTGTTTAATTATAGGTAATTCGGTAGAAGCCACCGACTAGTTTTATCCTATCAACTTCTAGAATAAACAAAAACGGTGAGAATTAGTAAACTTTTCTATATAAATTTATTTCGAATGCTCAACGAGATATAGGGTGTTTAAAATGTTACAAAATAAAGATTGTTATAATAATAATAATAATAATAATAATAATAATAATAATAATAATAATATCTCTACCCCTCATTTTAATCACAAGGATTAGCCCGAAAGTCTGAGACTTGTGTGGGAGAGGGGGCGGCATATTATTATTTCGCGGCCCGCATTTGCGCCTCAGGAACGACTTACGTTGGTAGGCCCTAACCACCATTCAGTGCTGGAATGAGGGAAACCTGGAAAACCTCATTAGTTAGGGGGACAAGTCAAACATCAACTGATTTTTAATCTCTCACATTAACACCAAGTTGACATTCTTTCCCATCCTAGGCCATCGCCAGGATAGTTGCCAAGCCATCCCTGCGAATAAGCCTTGATCTACGGGCAAACAATTTAATTAAAAATTGTTGGCGGAGTGAGAATTAGAACCCACGACCTCTGGGTTGAGCGATCGAGACGCTAAGCCCTAAGCCACCGGCCCGATAATATATATAATATATATCTCAGTGCACTGGAATGAATCTCTGTTAGCATTAGCAGCTATAACATTCAGTTCAATTTGAAATACCAGTGACGTGTAAACTCAGTTATTTGACACCTTTATCAAAATGTTACGCCGCTGGCACTGTGTCGGCTACAGTCAGGTAGCTTCGTTTATTTCATATTGTACATCTGCCTATCACTAGATCTGTAGATCACCAAAGCTATACTGCACTCGACGCGTGTTTCGCCAACCAAGTTGGCACATCTGAAAATGATTACACATGCAAGTTTTCATCATCTCTAGATGATGTAACGGTCTCGTTTTGTTCAGCTAATAAGATACCTTTCTTAGTTGATTTAAACTAATAATTCTTATTTTATTCTATGTTTTTACCTGCTTGTTAAACACCAATTCTGTAATTAACGTACTCTAGGTATTCTGTGTATATTAAGTCCGTATAATCCCGACTTCACTTTCTGTGGTTATATAAACTAAGTTCATAACGATATAGTGACGCCATCTCGTGTTAAGAACGGGAAGAAATGGAAGAGAGGGGAGAGCAAGAAGGGAAGCAGAAAAAAAATGGCGGAAAAATGATAATACCGATTAGTAGGTGAAAACGTGTAGCTGAATTTTAATATAGAAATAAGGGAAAGAAATAAAACAAAGTATTACGAGTGTGATACAGCAGAACCCTGAATTTGTTTTCTATAATAAAAAGGCAAGAAGACGTTCGTTGATGACTATTTTATGGTGCTTGGACAGCCACGTAGTAAAAACGTTAAGGTCTACCATCCCTGTAAATTTGTGAGTACCTCATAATCTACCTATTTTGGAAGTGTTTCTTGAACACCTTGTGTATACCGTGACTCCCTTATTTAACTTAACGCCTAGGCCGCGAGTGCGTTAGAATTGGGCCCTTATCATTATCACGCGAACTGAAAATCTCTAAAACTTACCTTTCTACATAAATTTTAGTATAGCCGAATTTTCTCTCCTGTATCTGAATATGAGAGTACTTGTTAATATATGTAAAATTATATGTTTCTATATGTATTGAGTGTTCGTAAATGTATAGTTGAATATCATTACATTAAAACTAACTTTGTTCTTGTCAAGTGTTTTTTTTTCAATTGTCTTCACTTAGATAGGAACTATACCTTTACCAATACCATCAAAAAAGATCAATTGATGGCGCCCAAGTTTAGCAGCAAATAGATCACCCTATCATACTTCACTCTGCTCACCCTTGAAAGAGATTTTCATCGCTATAGTAAGTATATTTTGTACCTTTTACCTAAATCAAAAATAACGAGAAATCGTTATAATGATGCCAACTTAGAGAAACGTACGTCCAGTGCAATATAGTGTTTTGGTGTTATGTGGAAAACGAGTCAGTGTTATCTTCACACTAAAGGTTCCAACGCCTTTCAAGATTAGTTGGAATCAAATTTAAAACATATTTTATAAATAAAAACAAGTACCTACAAATTTATATATCGTAATTACTATCTTAGCCTACGTGTAGTCCATATGAGAGTTCGGTACTCTCTTATTTTTAGGAAATTATCCAATTTAACTTTATCCCGGTTAGGAAAAGTTTCCGACAAAGTGCACCATCGATTGATGGGCTCTAATTTTCCTATATACGTAAAACTAAATGCACAATTAATTACGCCATGGAAAATGTTAATTTTGGCTCGAATTTAGTCTGTCCTGCAAGGTGGGTCAATATAATAACTGTCGATCATTCCTATCTGCATCTGACAGGTCTTTAGTGTCGATATGGATGCCGTAATGTGGAACCCATTATCGGACTCCATTAGATAGGATACCTTTGTGTCCTTTTTAAGAGATGTGTTGAGTTGAAATTATCCAGGAATGTTACTTTGGTGGGGAAGTGTATACAGACTCGCAAATAAAATTTGTGTATTTAATTAAGGTTGTGGAAATGTCATAATGATTTCATAACTCTATTATTTTAAATGAAACATTTTAATATATTTGAGTTCTATATAGAATTCTGTACACTGAATAATGAATAATACACTGAATAATGTACCTGAAAACATTTTTAATAAAGCATTATTAAAAAAAATTGCTACACGAAAAACAAAAATATGGGCAAGCAAGTGCGAAATCTTAAAAGGTTAATCTATACTACCACTACATCTACTATAACCTAGACCAGATATGTTAGATCTTAGATACAAATCTAGGTTAATATATGTTTCATTATAACACGTGTCTACATTTCCAAAAAACTTAAGGCTTCATTGAATCCTTAATTTTGTAGCAACGTATGAGTCAAAGAATATTGTTACAAAATCGCCGACACAGTGCTCGAGCGCGGCGTTGCCAAATATACGTTTTCCCCAGCCTTGGGGAAATTGTGCACAATCTGGCAACACCGGCTCTGGTGGTGCAAGGGACAACCCCCCAAGGGCGAAGTCTCAACCCTCTAGGCCTTCAAATAAAGGAGATACGCATTTTCACCCACATTTCCTGGATGTCACCAGCGGTACTCCTCGACTATCCCTCGTATAACTTGGCTGTCGATTAGTTATGGAAGTGCCCTGGTATGCGGATTATTCGTGAGTATTCGATGGAAATTTCTACGAAGATCTAGAAGCCTAGTTTACCTATATAAAGGACGCGGCGTGCCGGGGAAAAGGTCAGTTTTAATCAGGCAGCGATCAAGATAAGAAGCAATACTTCAGTGAAGTGTTTTCGGTGTGTAATTATTTAGATATTGTACAAGAAGTGTTGTATTGTGTCTGAAGTTTTAAAAAAAATTTTTTCCTGTTGTATAAAAGTCTCGCTCATCTTTAAAACTCCGAAAGGAGTAACAATATTATCTCATTTCTCATTATAGTATACCGAAAAAATGTATCTTAGAAACATTTCAAGCTAGTTGTTTATCAGAGTAGTAGAGTCGTAGTTAGAAGATGCCACTGATGTTCTAGCGTTGGAACAGCAGAATATACTAAAAGGAGAGCCTTTATATTTATTTTAATCCCTAAATCTACTTATATTTAATCCCCACGAGTCGACTATGTTTCCGCTTACTGCGAACCAACTCAACTACTTGTTTTTTTAGTAATTCAGTAACTGCTTTGCATCCCCTACATTTGCCGCTAATTAGAACCTTCGCTAATTTTCCGGATGCAAATTAAAATTGTGGTGACGTTCGGTGGCTGAATCGGTAATATTCCGGGTATTTTCTCTTTATTCAGTATAAATTAATTTAATTTGATGGTGCAGCACAGCCATTTCCTGATATTGCTTTATTAATGTCGGTTAGAATCGCAAATATTGTCAATTAATAAGAGGGGGTCTCTGAAAAGGACATTAATGCATACTTGTGATGGGAACTAAGCATATAAAATGCATCTACCAATACTAAACATGCTGAACTGAAATTAGTGGAAAGTAACAGTAAAAGAACTCATCATCAAAAATTGATGTATTATCCTCGAAAACCGCTAAATTATCTAAGCTATATAAAGTGTCTACCTTATACCAATTTAGCTAAGTTCCTAATAACATATTCGGCAATTCTTTGGTGAAATGGTTGGGATAACAATCATATAACAAACTTTTTAATTTAGACGTTTCCCCGGATACTAAACATGTGGTTTTGTAATACTGAGTGGGCTTTGTTTTCTTATTTTTATTTTGCAGATGGCATATTCCTAGAAGAATTTCCTTTAAACATGTATATATTTTTCTTTTTGCACAAGGATTTCTCTGGCGAATACATTGAGATAGTGGTTAATGATCGATAAAAAGAGCACACAAAAACAATATTTTACTTTTTAAGAGCCTGGCAGTTCATCACAAGCTAGGTTAATTTTTACTAGTCCTTTAACAATTTTTTTATTTCAATTACTGACCTTTTTGTTACCTTTTGTATGTAGGGCCTCCTGAAGACCCGCAACAACTATTGAATCTACTTACTAGTAGTCCAAACAAATCCACACTGAAGTCTCGCTACCAGTTCTTGAGACCCAGAGTTTCTGTACAGTACTCCAAACCTCTAGCTAGACGGTTATAACAACTGAACTACCCTTGCTGAAGGACTATTCTAAGGACCTCTGGATAAGATATTGTAAAAAGGTCCAGTATTTTGTAATTTTAAATCAGTTTTTTTTTCATTCTTAATTACTCTTGCACTGTTAACTTAAAATTTTTTTTTTGTATTACACAAATTCAAATTCCATTTGTCTATTAATATATGTATCAAGTTTTTTTTTGTATTCATTTATTCCGACCGCAGCAGTATTTAGGAAATGTAGGTAAGATAGTTTTGAATTTTTTTCTATAAAAAATCTCTGGCACCATCTATAGGGTGATATTAAACACAGTGCCCTCTCCGAACCTACCCTGATCTTTATTTGGCGACAGTCAAAAGTCAGGCGACGAAGTTGATTATATAAAATTACTGATTCTTCTGCTAAAGAATGTTTTAGTAGTTTATAAACTCCAACTATCAAGCAGGATTAATATGGATATAAAAACCTGAAGATTAGTCCTTCGTTGTTTAATTCTATTTGATCTTTGTCTATTGTTCTATTTGATTCTGTGGTCATTTTATTGATTCTTAAGGCCTCTTATAGAAACTTTTACATGAATTCTAAGAAACCACTCAGGTATTCTTAGGAATTAACACAGATACGCTTGTTGGTAATATCAATTTAGCATTTTAATCACAACTTAACGTTTAGTACTTTTTTCTGTCAGCTACACAATTTTGCAAACGAATTTTAGCAAATACCAATTTTCCAGTAAAATTAATTGTGATTTTTAGCTTATGTACATTTTTCAGTGCCCGTATTTATTCAGCGAATAGTAGTGGTAGAGTTGGTTTACTTTACCAAATAGAAAACAATTTGTTTTGGTTTTTCCATATATCGTGCGGGTATATAAATTGAGAACATCATATTTGCATATCATCGCTGAGGAAGAATGAATCAGAGGGATTAATGCTTTTAATTGTTCACCCTTAAGCCATTTAAAGCTAGCTGCTGCAGTTTGCAACCCATGTGGCGTTCTAAAGCAACTTAAATACCAATTAATGGTAGAATTAGGTGATTCAGATTGAAAAAGAACACTGTTTTGATTTGTTTCAATGATTTTGACTTCTTTTGGTGCTAAGAGCACCCACTATCCTAGGTCAAAGTGATTTCCCTTATTATATTTCCCTCGGCGTGTTTTGAGGAGCACCAACTGTTGGTGCTGGAGGTGCTGTTATTATTTTATGAAACTTCTATTTGGTTTTTATATTGTTTCGCATAGTACACAGCAACAATCCAGTTTACTAATTCAATATCATCCCGCTCCTGAAATTGTGTTTATAAAACATATAAAATAATTAAACGATGATTAATTGTTAGAGTTTTTGTCCGGCTATTACTAATTCAGTCAGGTAAACTAATTATTGCGTTGCATTAGCGATTTATTTAAAATTCAAATTTCAAACGGGAAAAGCCCTTCCATTTGATATTTTAAATTTTATTAAAAGCATTTTATTCTGCCAGATAACAATGAATGTATCGAATTTGTTTATAATGTGAAATATACGTAATTGAATTCGGTAATAGTGATTTTTAATTAGAAATATATATTTTTTATATTTACATTTACATCTACATTTATTACAATTACCATGAGATGGTGCACAAGCGCCAAACATGTGATAATTTCATCAAAATTCATCCGCAAATCAATTCAGTTGTCATACGTGCATAGCGTTGCTGTGTTTTTACTATTTTTACGGATTTTTATATTAAAAAGTGTCTAGACATCCGAGATATTTTGTTGTATATCGCAGGCAAATCCAGAAAGCCGAAGGTAAAACTGCATTGAATACCAGATAAAAATCCTGACGCACATAATATATTTGAGCTACCTACCACACGGGGTGAATTTACTTTTAAGAGAGTCAGAAGAATCACCAGATAACTAAGTGGTAATGTGTTTGTAGTTATAAAGTAGGCCAGTCAAGCTATCTATGACTTCTACGAGAATGTTAATCCAACTATATATAGACCCCTGGAAGGGTATTTTGCTGTTATTACAATCTGATCAAAGGGAAATCAATGAGTAATTTGGTTCTATCCTAATTTAACTAAAGCTGAAAATCCTAGAGTTAAGGTGTTACTCATTAGTGTACCTTAGGGTCTGGTAACTTAATTACTCTAAAACTAACGTGTAACACTAACCGCACAATACTTCGCTTTTATACTGATATAATCAATTCACTAACTCAAAGGGCTTAACCCTCTTCAGCCTTCTTACTATGTTAGTGTTGTCGAGGAGCTGGATGGTCTCGATGTCCACATGTTGATGGAGTCGTTGTTCCTGAGTCCTTGCAAGTTTGGTAATTGTTTGCTCTACAGTGTCCATTTGAAGATCTCGATGAAGGTCGTTGTTTCTGATGTACCAAGGCGCTTTGACGATCTTCCGCAGTACTTTGTTCTAGAATCTTTGGATGATTAATATATTACTCTTGCTGGCACAGCCCCAGAGCTGTATTCCATAGGTCCACACTGGCTTGGGGATTTGTTTATACAACAGTATTTTGTTGTATGTTGATAAGCAAGAGTGTCTACCAAGTAGCCAGTACATTTTCATATATCTAATGGCTAGCTCTTCTTTTTTCTTTTTAACATGGACTTTCCAGCGAAATCTTGCGTCTAATGAGATGCTTAGATATTTTGCTGAGTTTGCATATGGAATCTGGACATTGTTCATGTTAATAGGTATTGGTTGCTCTCTTTTATTTGTGAAATTAATCTGCACTGATTTGGTTTCATTCAGCTTGATACTTAGATATTGTAATCTCGTACTATTAAATTATTGCTGCAAATAATTTGTATTTACATTAAAATTTACCTTTGTGACAATACTTGGTTGTCAGATATTGTCACTATCAGAAAGTGTCTTTATTCGTGGTTTTCGCGGCTGTTCAGGTCATAAAAAACTGCTATGTGGTGTTATTATTACAGTCTGAAGTGGTTTCAATTAATGGCACTACCATATTTAGAAGACAACCTCGTATTTGGAAAAAAAACTTACTGACAGCTCCATCTGCATTATAGATGGCACTAATTTTTAAGCATACCTGGAAATCCGTGCAATGTAGCAAATACAAACGAGAATACGTCAGAAACACCGAGCTTCAATTAAAACAAGTAACTAACGACTAAACTTTTGATTGTAAATCCAGGTCGACTTTAAAACAGTGAAACAGTTGATGAAGCTTTAAACCTGACGCAGGAACGAAACAAAGTCGATCTATTTGTTCAAAATTTATAGGTAGGTAACAATAGAGAGAAAGATCACGGTCTCGACAGATTATTATTAAATTAAGAGAATACATAGAAAGGTAAATATGTTGAACACATTAGGTACATTCAGTATAACAAATAGTTGTTGACAACAGAGTGAATGAACCTTCAAAAACAAACAGCCTTGAAGCAGAACCTGGAAAATTTTCCGTCATTTAATGGAAAATTTTCCCGTTGATAATTTTCTGGAAGATTAACAACACCAGATACAACACTATATTTTTTATATTCAGCATAACAAATAGTTGTTGACAACACAGTGAATGAAACTTCAAAAACATACAGCCTTGAATCAGAGCTTGGAAAATTTTCCTTCATTTAATGGAAAATTTTCCCGTTGATAACATTTCAATGACCAGTTTTTATTTTAAATATGAATCTAAGAAAGCTGAACTATATCAGTTAGGTTACTGTTCTTATTGGAATACCCTATAAACCCTGTACTCAATTACTTAATGCAGTTTTATCCACACAGAAGAAAATAACAAAACCAAATATTTGACCGTGCTAAAGTCTCGTCTCCGTGATTTAATCACAGTAATGTTCATTTTCGCTAAAAAAAAGTAATTCTGAACTTTGCGGCAGCTCTGATTTCAGCCCCAATTTTTCAGGTCACGTCTGGTGTTAGGTGTACCGATAAAAATCCCGAAACTCCCAGAGGAGGGATTTGTGTCAAATGTGATTGAATTAAATGTTTTATTTAAGTTGGTTTGGTTAACACTTTCGGGGTGTTGGCCTCAATCATTTGGGAATTCTTTTACTGTTCATGCATGGACCAGTATATTTTACAGCACATTGCAATTAAATTGTTAGTATTTTTTTTATATTTCCATGTCAACCAAGTCACTTTATATAATTTCTGCCAACTATTTACGACACAAATCTATAGTTCCTCTACGCCACATATAAAACAATAAAAAATTCAGAATAAAAAATAATTTGTTGATAGAAGACATTTGAAATAACTTCTTACCATGTTTCTCAGAAAAATATAAGGTAGAAATAACTTCTATTACATTGATAAATGCAAATATTTTAAGCAATAGAGCGTGTCTGTCTTACAAATTATACATTATCTTCCTCCACGATATACTTATTATATATTATCTTCCTCCACGACCTACTATGAAGCTCCCTATTGTATTAATTCGGTTAACTTCACCTCTACCAAGCTTAGTCCTTTAATTTTGACTGCACAACTATGATATGAGTTCCTTGGTAAGTCCTTTTCGACTTTCATTCACACCGAGACTAAGTCTCAATAATCTTCACAATAATATAATAAATGAGCTGGGGCTTGCTCTTTCCCTTGGCAAAGTCTGCTTTATCTTCAAGAGGCATTAAATTGTCTGTTAAACCTAAAATATCTGAGTTGAAAGTCAATTGTTTTATAGCTAGCATAAGATTATTATTTTTAGCAAATAACTACGAATAGTAAGGGACATCACTAAGTAGTTTCTACAACCCTTTATTGTATTGGATTATTATTTTTATTTGGATATCCAATACAAACAAATATTCTAACCAAGTTAACATGATACGATAATTGGAGTAGAAGATAAAGGGAGGTAACAAAAGACCTCTATAGGACGCCGTAGCGAAAGGTTTGGACGATTCAACGACCCAAGGAGCTATCTATCTAATTTTCATCATTCATTTGGTTTGCTATGTATCACTAACCTTTCAATATAACTTCTACAGCACATAGTTCAAGTGTGTATTTAATATACAATATCATTCTAATAATGCGTTCTGCTTCTACCATAGAACAAAGAGAATATCATTTGAAAGCAGCCGTCTCCGTGTCGCACCAAAGATAATATTGACATCCATCGAGGGATACGTCGGAAGTAGGCATCAGAAAGAAATATGAATAAGATCCATTTCCCATCCACACACGAAAATTACGCGATAGTCCCTGAGTGACATTATCTAGAAAGCATTCTTCTCCCGATGCGACGCGCTTCGCAGGGACACACAAACGTCACTCATCTCTCCAGTATGTCATCAGGGAGATGAACGCTCAGTAGTCCGGCAAACAAAGCCAATTTTCTTACTGAATTCTGAAGGGAGAAACATACTTGAGGATATACAAAATAGAATTGCATTTGTCAATAAAAATTAAAAATGGGGCATCACAATCCCCCGCCACATCTATTGAAAAATAACCATAATATATTCGCTGACTTTACAGAATAGCTACCATAAAATGATCAAAAGTCCTTGGCGTAAAATATATTTTAATATTCAGTAGAGAATTTTGAAGTCCATAGATATATTGACATACTGGCTTGTTGAATTTATTATTAATTTCTTACTGAGCACTGATTTGATTACAAATTATTTTTACAATCTGCAGAAGAATTTACTGCAAAAAATGATCATTTTTTTTTCATTCATATCATACCATTATCACACCAAGAGTTTTACGAAGATATGGCATGATTGTCTAAGATGACCATCGAGGATATACACTTGTTGTTGTTGTTAGAAGGCGACGCGGTTACCCGCAACACTTAGGCCTTTCGACCTAGTCGAAAGCTTTTGAAAGAGACCCATGTTATGCACATAGACCAACACCAGTTCTAGTGGAAGCTCTCTAATGTCCTGGGACAGGAGAAATGATGCACCCAGATGTTTGTGTCTCTTGACCATGAGGTAGGCACAGCGACAGATGATGTAAATGGAGTCCTCCTCATCATATCCACAAAACCTGCACGTTCTAGTGTCACTAAGGCCAATAGTATTAAAGGTGCTTGTTGAGATTTCCGTGACCTGTTAACAGTCCTGTGACAATCCTTATGCTGTTACGACTTAATGCAAGTATTGATCGAGTTGCATTCGACCAAGGGCCTTGAATTAAGAGCCTGGCTTATCGCAGCCCAGTCCCGTTCGATCATTCTTCCTCTGAGCTTTTCCTGATTCAGTTTTTAATAGACCTTGTTACATAACTAGGCGAAAGCTCGAGTACTGGTTCGGACCCTGTAAACTGTATACTTGAGCCTCGTTTAGCCAGTGCATTGGCCTCCTCATTTCCAGTTATGTTGTGATGACCCGGTACCCAGGTCACTTATACTTGGTTGTTCTGTGTCAATTGAGCCAGACCATTAATATACTCTAGGACCGCCCTGGAGGTGGTCCTGTAGAAGATCAAGGCATGTAAAGCCGCCTGACTGTCGGTGCATATCTGGTTATGCTGATTAGAATATCTCTTTTTGAGATTTTCCTGAACACATGCAGATATAGCAAACATTTCCGCCTGAAAGACCGTAGCATACTTTCCCAAGTAGAAGGATAGTCTCGCCCTTGTGCGCACGCCTCGGACTCCCGCCCCTGAGCCCTGGTATGTCTTGGACCCATTCGTAAATCAGACAAAGTCCATTCAAGACCTGAGCATCAGGATTTTAGTCAGGCGTCCCTGTCCGGTACCTCTACTGTGGATATACAATTACAAAATGGGTATTCTACTTGTAAAAGAAATACTCGTTGGTGTTTTGAAGTAAATTTTTCCAAACTCTGTGTTGATTCAGGTGGAAATAAAGGACCAGGGATTCTCCATAACATAGGAATGAAGATTGAAAAGTAGCGACAATAAGTGCAAGATATCTGAAATTAGTTAGGCTAAAATAATCTACTGACCAGTGTCTGCCTAATTTTCTAGATGCATGGAAGTGTACAAATACAAGAGTGCAATTATTGTTGCAGAGGATACTTAATAGAAATGATGGTTTCAGAAATTAGACTGGATTGCGGGTATTACGCATACTTCTAAGGAATTAAGATAACAACCCACACACGAATTTTCAATATTTCTATATAGATCAAGAAAGCACTATAGGCAGTTTAAACTAATCAGTGATTTTGTTCAAAATTTACCCCAATGTTCATAGTAACCCTCTTTCACTGTACATGGTTTTTATGTTGTAATATTATATAATAAAATAAAGTTAACCATGATGAGTTTATTATGAACTTGTTTGAATTTACATATTTCGTTTACAGGTACCATACCTTCATAATTTCCAACTCTCAAGAAACCCAGATTGCTTCTGGCTCCTAGTCAATTCAATTTTCATTAGTTTGTGTTCGAAAGCGAACCAGACGTCACTATACTAAAAACTCCAAACCAAATTCAAAATTATTTTTATTATTATTCTGACAAACAAAACTTTTTAAACAATATTTTATTCAAAACAGTTACATTCTGCAACATAAAATACAAGTTTTGAAAAGGAAATCGCTATAAAAATTTACTCCGGTGACAAAATCACTGCCTGTAGGGATTTTTTTGTTAATACCAATAGTGTAGGGTTTGGTTGTCTAAAAATTGCGATCATGTGTGACTTGGGAATTTAAGAAAACCCAGAAGAAAAAAAAGAAGGAGGAAATTATTTTGTCGGGAGTTTTACAATATTCGGGAAAAAGAAGGCACCTATAGTTATATTAATCACGTTCCGGGTTATAGTGAAAAAATAGCTCGCAGATTAAAACGAAACGGGTGTAAAACGATTAGTGTCAATAAGCGTACTATTGGGAGGATTTTGATAAACAACAAATAAAGGGTTAATAAATTAAAACAATTGGGAGTATACCAAATTAACTGCGTAGATTGTAATACCGTGTATGTGGGTCAAACCGGTAGAAGTATTGAAACTAGAGTAAAAGAACATAAAAAATCCATACTATAACGCAAAAAATTCAGGATTTTCAACACATTGTATAGAAAACAATAATTTTATAGATCAGAAAAATGTGAAGGTACTGCATCTTGAAAAGAAAGGAAAGCGCTTAGATCTGTTGAAGCAATTGGAAATTAAAAAATCTTTAATTATAAATCCTTATACTACGAATGATCAGATAAATTTTACACTTTCGCCCTTCTTAGAAAATGTACTAAAAACTCGGGCTTTACCAGATGGTAGGATCAATCGGGGGTAGGTGCTCGTAAACAAATAAATAACGAAAACGCGCTTGGAAACATTTAGTAATAGACATTTACTCTATTGAAAAAGGCCCAATAAGCCGAAATACAATATACAATATATACAATATACAATACGAAATATAGAGTGTTTTCTATATATTTCTTGGAACATCTAAATGAGATCAATGTTTTTTTCAAAACAATTATTAAGAAAACCTGATACAAATAACAAAATCCATTGATAATAGGTTAAGCATTGATAATAGGTAAATTAAAAATAAAGTCATTTCACACCATGTTAATAAAAATTACTCACTTCCCGATTTAAAAACATTAATAAATGTCACCAACTTTATGGCGACTTCTATGGTATTTTCTCATACCCATAACTTTTTCAGTAATAACAATAACTTGCATCATACACTTCAGAATATCACTGGAGTCCTCCCCTCCCCTCCTTGGCCTGCCTGTCCCTTTATCAGGTGGCTGAACACCCGACTGCCTCCGCCAAGAGCGAATTTGCCACATGATGGCATTACGACTAAGCCATGTAGAACCACAGGCGGTGGCGGCGGCGGCCTCCATTATTTTTAGCCGCATTGATCCTTCACGAATGCAAAACGGGCATCTCTTTGATTGCTGGTTCGTGGTTAATTAGTTTGGCGCTCACCAGCTTGTGTCGAGTGAATTTTATCGGCCGCGATTCAATTGGGTAGGCAGCGATGGAAGTAATGAATAAACAATTGCCTTCGTGGCAGGTGGGTGGAGCGGGGTGAGAATGATCCTATTTTCTTGCAGGTATTTTTGGATAACCGACTACTAACCTTCTGGATTTTTCGGTGCATCAAATGAATTCTCTTAAAGCAGGAAAATCACTAAAAAGAATGTATGCTCTATTTTTTATGCTCTGTGATAAAAAGAACGTTATTTGTTCAGGGCGACTCAAATTACACAAATTTACATACTTTATTATCAAATAATTAATAAACTACAGGGTGATTCTTCATCATTTTATATTTGTTTCTATTTATTACGTCTTATATTTTTAAATCGAAGCATTATTACTTATTTTTCTATTTTAGCGTTATAACACAAATCACGAATATTTTAACATGTGGGTCTGTCTCTAATAGTAAGGGAGATTTATACAAAAGATATGCCAACTAGTAGTTAGGTACCAGTTATTGTTTAACCAATAAACCCTTTTGCTATTGTTTTCTGTTGTTCTGCTTTTCTAATTTACCATCTAATAGCTACTAATAGGTAATAATTACCTAATATGTAATAGCAGGCACCTAGTTGATTAATAGTAGTACTCAAAAAATATTTTAAACTAAACATTATTAATTTAATATTTCAATATACATATAAACAAATATTATCTCATACATTTATCTTGCTTTGAAACTGCATAAAACACAATTAATATAAATGTATAATTAACAATTAAAATACAATTATTAATTATTACAATTGCATATTAATATTGACAACATAGATATTGATTTGCTATTCCTCTTGCATTGCTGTGATACAGTACACCATACAACATACGTGTTGGTTGTGTTGCCTATATTATATCAATCAATCGCTACGAAGACATTAAAAAAATACATTTTTAAAATCCTGGAATTAAAATATTATCATAACATAACTGTTCAGTTCTAAATTATATTACTCCAAAGCTTTGTTAGTTGAAGGCAACGCATTTTGTTTAATCGATAATCCGAAATTCAATATACTTCTACACCTAGTAGAGTATACATACCACAACGTTTATAAATTACTGGTAAATACTGTGCTTCTATATCAGCCTTACTATTTATATTTAAAGTTTTACATAATTTTTCCATATCAGAAATTTCAAGGACTAAGAAGATACTTAAAAATAATCTGCCAGCATGGAGGTAATGGAAGATGGAAATTTGATGGACAAGGTTCACATCCTGATCCAGAGGGACATGGAATACTATAAGGTAATGTAATTACTTTTAGTAGGTATCCAGATATAGGGTCCCCCAAACCAACGCGGATAATCGCAGCACCTGCTGAAGTTCGCACTGCTTGCGATTCGCATCATATTGTTTCCATTGCGTTAAATATGTACGTTCACACCAACACGATTTTTTTCGTTTAGACCGCGAATTGTCTGCGTTTATTTCGTACGGAGTTTTTGTTCGCAATCGGCTGCGTTTTTTCTCGGATCCGTAGTAGTTTCGCAGTCTCTTAACTAAAAAAGTAATTAATAAAATGGAAAAAATCATTGAATTAGTGCGAAAGTATCCTATATTATACGACCTTTCTCATGACGATTACAAAAATATTCGAAAAAAGTAACAAAAATATAACATAGATTCTCGTCTTTTCGTAATTGCGGCATTAATGTATGAAATTCCCTATATTGTTGTCTTTTTTTATTAATATCGTGAACCCATTTTCTTTTCTTAAGGTTAGATACATAATGTGATCAACACATTTATTTTTAAAGAATAATAATAATTTTACCTTAAATTGTCTTCTTCCAATGCAAGCAACACAAATGCTTCTTCTTCATCCGATGATGTATACATATTTTTGTATGATAGGTAAGTATGTAAGTACAAGTACAAATTGTTTATTTTTCGTTTTCAGCAATAGCAAGCAACCTTTTCGATACTGAAAATATGATGCGATTATATTCGCTTTGGTGTGGGGTTCTCTGCGGATTCCGCCACGAATTCCGCTGCGAACTTTCCGTCACGAATCCGTTGCGAATAATTCGCGTTGGTTTGGGGGAGCCTTATAGCACGCTTTTAATTAAGAAAAACATATTTCTTTTATGTGACATACCTTAACTATTTCATAGAGGAAACCGATAGCTATTTTTAAGTGTGGGTAGAGTGCCTACATTTGATTTAAATGTGAAAAAATAATAATGTTTATATAATAATAATTGTTGAACTTATAATTCAATATATTTTATTCAAATATCTGTCACTGACTACGTTTATTTCGGCAATTTCAAGCTTGGTTGAAGCCAAGCGGCTTGAAAAAAGGATTGAAAATAATGATTTAAACACATGGATTTCAAGTCAATCCTAAAATATAATATTAGGTACTTAAAAATTTCTACTTCCAATTATGGATTATTATTCATTATTTAATGTAGGCTCAACAATTTTACGTCTACATGGGCTTTGACCTCAATAGTCAATGCAATCTAAGACTAATTTTCTTCATACCTATCTATCTGACCTCTAATCTAAAATCTACCCTACCAATTTGTGTCCTATGAACTTTTATAGTCTTTTAGTGGTTAATTTTAAGTATCTCTTGTTTCAATAAGAAAAAACCAAACCATATCCGTGATTCCAGAACAAGCAGGCCGTCCTGCAAGAAACGATTTGCCCCGGTGTGATAGGCGGCAAGCTAGATTTTCCCAGATCGGCCTCGTTCGCCGCTACGAAACTGGTTTTGTGGTGGGAGGAGGAATACGTGGCGGCATACAAGAAACCATCTGGGTTCCTACAAAAAGGCACCGACTTTTCAAAGGGACTTGCGGGCGGCATAAATGAAGAGGAAGGGAAGATCGTGAAAGACTCGGACCCTGCCAAATTTGCCAGCCTTATTAGCAAATCGGCGGACCAACTTTTAGGTACGAGATGAAAAGCACACAAAACATGCTAATGAAGTAATTTTTTATGTGTAATTACCATAAATGTATGTATGTTTCTTCAATGTATGTTTCTAGAGCACTTGCACATTTTGACCCAAGAAGCCCTAGACCACGCAGATTTAACAGTACTTACAGGAACGATTGGAGCTGCAGCCCTTTTAAAGAACTGCCTCTGGTCTTTCATCCAACCCATGAGCGACACCAAGAACAGCAATAGTGAACAGCTGCAGGCCGTGTATAAGAAGTACAACGAGATGTGCGAGGCACTTGCTGAAAGACTTCTAGATCTGCACTGCAGACTGTTGTCCCTGTATATCCTCCAGGATGCAGAGTGCTTGGACTGGGAAGGCGACAAACCATTTTTTGAATCGGAAAGGGGATCCTACATCATCCAAATGTGGTGGTTATATATGCAAGGTTAGCTGCTTTACGTGACATATGTCGTTTTCATCAAAATACATTTAAAAAAATTATCCTTGTAGATTTATTCTTTTGTACTTTATATCGTATAGGAACCAAAGAGGATCTGTGGAATACCGTCCCACCAAAAATGGCGCAAAGAGTCTTTTCAGGAATGCTCAATGAATCTCTTACTATTTTAACCGTTCGCTATACTCAGGTAAAAACCATCACCGTTCCATAGATGCAGTTATGATCTAACATTTCTTAGAGTTCTCCATCTGAAGCTAGAAGTCAGTTGTTGGTAGTAGATATAAGCAATTTGCTACTGTGCATTGCACAACTTTTACCATCCATTTGTGACACAGCGAAAGATTTTATTGGATTATCTCATCACAGTAGCGGAAGTAAGATTCTGAGAGATATTCACACCAAATGTCAAGAGCTGTTGACTTGTCTGTTGTTACGAGGATCATCATTGAATGATCTACATAAGGTAGCAATTTCCTCTGTGATATATTCGCTTGAGATGACTGTTTTAAATATTTCAGGTTTTCAAGAAAGGGATTGAGAGTGTAGAAATGTTTAATCCGAGAACTGCTGGACCTGCTCCTTGGATATTATTTGCTTTACCAAACATATTTAAGATTTGCCCAAAAAATGTTTCGAAAATGACAGACTTGCCTCTTGATGTCTCCATAGCTCTGGAATTAATGGTTCTTCTAGCTCAACCTCAACCTAACTGGGCACTACTGTTAAAGGTAAAACATCAGGCACTCGAACTGTAGTATCAGCATCATTTGTTTGATCTTCTTTCTTAGGTTTTGTGTATGAGGAAGTGCAAAATTCTTCAACTAATTTTGTACGTAACAGCGGAAAAGTATGTTGTAGAAATGCAAAAGAAAATCACACAGGACTTCGACTGTGGAGCTTTTCTTTGTTCTGCGGATGGCACTTGTAGGAACGTTAATATTTCCTCCCCGATCTTAAATGAAGTGCACTATTACGATCTCATTGCCTCTGCAACTGAGGTTCTCTTATGTGTGGGGAATGATGACGATTTTTCTGATATTTTGCTGCCTATCATTACGAAAAACCACGAGTGGGCCAAGTGCTTTGAAAGAAGAAACGTAAATTGTTATATTTTTATAATTTGCTCTATATGTGCATATTTAATATTACAGGTTTGGAACCAAATACGACCACCTTGGTATGAAGCTATTTTGAATCCCATCTTACCGCTTGTACCAACTATAACTGACACGGTCATCAGTGCTGTGCAAACCGGTGCGACGATGTACCAGGCAATGTCCCTTACATTAGCCCTATTGAGTTTTTACTGGGACTGTGCGAATCCAATTTTAACCCAGATATCGGCTTTGCTACAAGAACTAATTCCAGCTGACACAATTCCCATGAACAATTCTGCCTTGTTGCAAATTCTGGTGTCTGCATTGTACAGTGCTTTCCTGCATATCTCGGAGGCACCAAAAAAGGAAGTGAAATTTGCAGATTCTGATGCCAATACCTCGGACCATCCAAAAAGTTTCTCTACTAGTTTTGACGCTGCGAATACCTCTACAGAAGCTATAGCTTTAACTGTGGCTGAATCTTTGTGCAGCATAGATGAAGATAACAAACATACAGATCAGATAGAGGAGTTCTTAGAGCAAGTGAAGAATTGCAAAAGGGACATAGACTTTTGTGCCAATGGGTCAAGCAGAGTAGAAACTACTGAGCAGATGTTGGAAGTGCTAGTCAGCGACTTACTCATTACAACGAATGGCAAAAAGAGTTTGAAGGTAATAAAACGTTGGTCATGAGAGTGTTCCTAAGTTGACAATATTTTAGACTCTTCATCACTTCATGAAGCACAACAGTGAATGGTTATACCAGAAGCTGGGCGTGAGCGAGGAGAAAGATAGCTTGGTTCCGAACAAAGTGATATCTCAACCAACTCGGCTGCTTCATACCATGTTTCATATTGGATACAGACCTTTCGACCAGGTATTTCTGTCAGTAAACTGCATGGGCATGTTTGGTAATCTGATATTTATTTCTACACAGGTTTTATATTCATCAAATATTTTTAGTTATAATTGGCAATGATGGCAATGAAAAACGGTAAAGGGGCGACAGATTTTACTCAACTAAACTGTGTACACTGAACAAATCCTTTTTATCTTTTGCAATAAGTTCTACTCAGATTGTAATAGAAACTTTGCACATAAATTCAAATTTAGTTGTACCAATATACGAATATAGTTAATATACTAACGGCTCAACTGTCATCATAAAAATCAGATGGATCAATTGTGATGATATTTATAGATGTTTGGTTTTGCAGTTCATTATCTGATTTAAGAGATTTAAGGCAGACGTTTTATTTAGAAATTCTGTATTTGTGAAATTTTAGCTTCTGACTGGGGAACTCCAACCGAGCTGGTTCAACTTAGTTCAAACCCCAATGGGATTAACATCGGAAAGAGTCTGGATGCAGCTGGCACTTAGGTGGGAATTTAGAAATGTCAATTCTTCTAGCCTCTCTAGTCACGACGTTCATATTATAAATAATATATCGTCTCTACTTAAGGAATAAAACGTGCTTATCCAATTTTTTTTTCTTTTGTTGTATTGGAAAAGAATAAATTTATACCTCATACATATTTTGTGTAAAATTGCGATTAAGTAATTTTCCATTTTTATTTGAAAACCAGGAATATTGGTTACATTAGCATATAAATTTAAATTATTTTATATTGTTTGCATTTCATTTTTATGTTAAAAATGCAGCAATCCTATTTTTAATAAAGTTTAATTCGGTAACTCATCAGTGTGTCAGCAATTTTACAAAACAAAGCAAAAACATGCATCACTTGATGACAGTAACGAATTATTACAAACTGCTATGCTATAGCTATAATAAATACCGGGATATCAAAAATTATCTTGGTCAAGGGTTGTTGTGGAATGTAAAACGTGTGTCTTACTTTAAATTTTTGAATATGTTTTGTTGTGTCAGAATCTGTCAAGTCATTGTGCTGAAATTTTCTAATCCAGTTTTTGAATCATGCCTCTTACCACATGGCAGTTTCTCGCAGAAGAATAATTGGGCCAATTTTTTTCGATTTCACCGTCAACACAGAAAGGTACAGACACAACTTTTTGACTGAATTTGTGCAACAGTTAAACGATGATGAACTTCGGTACGGTTACTTCCAGCATGACGGTGCAACAGCACATACTACACGAGAAAATATTGCTTTCCTCCGCGAGTTTTTTGATGACCGGCTGATAAGTTTGCATACAGAAGTTGAGTTTCCTCCGAGATCACCTTGTTTGACAATTATGGACTATTTTATATTTCTTTACTTAAAAAATGTTTTAAAAACAACTCCGGTAAATAATTTGCAAGAACTGCAACAAAGAATTGTTCAGCAATGTGCAACCATAACGCCAGAAATGCTGCAAAACGCTTTTCACAGCATGAGGAGGCGCGTCAACTTGTGCATCGAACAAAACGAGGGACATTTCCAACAATTACTGTAATTTAGTTTTTCTTGTTACTAAAACCGTTATTTCATAATTTGTAGTTCCTTATTGTTTTACAACTGAAATAAATAGGTATGAAATTTGTAGGTTATTGACGATGTCAGTGTGACAGTGACATAATTATTTCAAATTTAAAGTAAGACACACGTTTTACATTCCACAACCACCCTTGACCAAAATAATTTTTGATATCCCGGTACTATATTACCATTTAAGAAAATATCCACTCTACCTAGGTCTTTGTTATAAATGAAACTTAAAGAGAATCATTTCAATTTAATGGGAGAAATCAATATCTAACCATCAGTTAACAATTTAAAAGTTATTATTTTGAATACTCTGTATCACAATTTGTTAAAGCATTAACTATACATCTACTGCGGTAACTTCTGTATCAATGTAGTAGTTTCCCTGGGCACTGAAATAAAAATCAAACATTTATTTGAAATTCAATCACAGTGGCTTCGTCTTTAATAACATTCATATACAGTGCGTGTCTAAAGTAAGATGGCGCTGTCAAATATAGTTTTTTAAATGATTAGGTGGGACGCGTTGCATATCATTGAATGAATTGTATATTGGACGCCGACTACCTCTTGAGTGGCCTGCTCGTTCACCGGATTTGGGTCCATTGGATTTTTCTATTGGGTTACCTTAAATCTGATAGATGTCTGATAGATTCTTCTGCTGTCAAGGTCCAAAGTGTTCACTTTGAACAAAATCTTTAGTTATTCCTATTAAAATATTGTGTATTTAGTCCCTAACTAAATTACTTCAAAAGTTAGCGTGGGGACTGACTTTAGAAGCGCACTATATAATGATTTCTTACTTTCTATTCACGGCTATGCCTGCATAGGTTTTTTCATTTGCATTACATTTTCCCAATTTGTAGTCAGCATGGTTATTACATTTTACTGCTTGGTATTCGGTGGGATTCATCAAGGATTTGACATAAACCCTCCAGGCCTGGTAGTGGTTACAAAAAACTGAAAGAAAATGATGCAATAGACATTTTTCACTTGAATCTACCTATTTACAAATGATGACTACCATAGGTTTATAAATTATAAGGAAACATTTTACAAAAATCTATCTAACTGATTGACAAAGATAGTATTCCTAAGAACCATCTTTATAACCTAAAATTTGCAGAAAGGTATGCCGGATCTTTGATAATGCAAATCATTTGATAATGAGGCTAACGCTCCTGGGTAAATCATTCTTGGACCTTGTGAGCTAAATTGCAGTGGGTACATTTTTAGACTTTAGCAAGAAACAAAGATACAAATTTACAAGACCCTAAATACAACTTTACAGAACCCCCTGTTCCAACTGTTCCAACTTACTGTTCCAACATAAAAAACTGTTCCAACTTATGCCTAAAAAACCTACTAAATCAATAATAATTGCAAAATGTCTTCTCTATCTAGGATCTCAAATCATTGGTGGCCTCCTGGGGACCAGGAGTCTTTGCCCTTAACTCCTTGTCAATTGCAAGTCAATATTTGATATTACAATTTTTCATTATGTTACCTAATTCCGCTATAGAAGAAGGTTTCCTTGCTATGGTGGAGACAGGATCACATCCAGGCTGAAAATGGCCGCCGTTGAACCAAATATCTACATCTCCTGAAGGGTATATGGTGCCGAACAAACCTGAGTTGGTATGGATAACGTCTACGAATTCTGCGTCGCCACTTGACAGCCTTTTATCCTGAGGGAGGAAATCCAGAAAAGGTCCTGCTGGGTCCAAACCTGAAATTCATATATTTTCTTTAGAAAATATAATCAGATGTGGAACAATTTTAACACTACTTCTAACTAGTTCCAAAACATCTTTTTCCAGTTGATCACTTGTTTTTGTTACCTGTAATCCTGGAGACTTTTCCACTTTCCACATTCTTCCCTGTTATACCAGCAACATGGCCACCAAGACTCATGCCAATTATATGAAGGTCAGACAACTTTAGACCATGGGGAACTAAAGAATCCACAAACTTCGCAGAGTATTTTCCTATGGGTTCCACATTTAAGGTACTTGTGGCATAGTATGGACCTGCAAATAGCCTCTCATTGTTGACTAGAATCACGTTGTAATCTCCATTTTTCAGGTAATCTGAAATCGATACAATTTCAGAATTCCAACGATTTAGTTTAAGAATTTGATAAGAAATATTACTACCTAGAGTATCGAGATAGTTATGCAAATCGTTCCTACGGCGCAAATGCGGCCCGCGAAATAATAATATGCCGCCCCTCTCCCACACAAGTCCCTGACTTTCGGGCTAATATTTGTGATTAGAGTGGGGGGTAGAGATATAATTATTATTATTATTATTATTATTATTATTATTATTATTATTATTATTATTATTATTATTATTATTATTATTATTATTATTATTATTATTATTATTATTATTATTATTATTATTATTATTATTATTATTATTATTATTATTATTATTATTCAACTTACTATCTTTTATCTTCAGTGCGTCCTCCGACTTGGATGATTCTAGAAATCCATGGAAGAACATTATGGTGGGGTTTCCAAAATCTATTTGAGAATTTTTGACAGTTTCTGTATTATCTATCCTTATAACATTGGGCTCATTAGGATTACCGCTGAAAGCAGCAATAAGAATATATAAGACAATAAACATGTTGATTGAGGGTAGGTTTGGGGGATTGGTTTTCAAAATCTACAGTGTAACATAGATTCACGATATACTCCTGTTCCCGCCTTTATTTTTTTTTTTTTTTTGATACAATTACTAAATTGGCCCGGCGAAAGTACATATTAACGGTCACTTTTTGACATAAAATAATCTTTTGCCACTTCCGGTTTTACCGGAATTAACACCAACTGTCGATTTTTATATGGAACCCTGTATATTATAATATTTTTGGAAATATATAATTTTTTAATAGGTACTTCCGCCATGTGAAATTTGAAAATAGTATCTGAAAAAATAAGGGGTTAAAAGGGGTATACCATGAATATGTGTGACAATACGTGAGATTTCGAAAAATAAAGGCTTTAATTAAGTGAATTCTTTCTACAAATTCTTACCGTGTGTATAGATCGAAACTGGTGTCCTTATCGGGATCGAATTGGGGACACAATCTTTTGTTTATGGGATACGACTGGTAAGTGCCTGTATCAAGAGTAACCTTCGCTGGACCTTACAGAAACAATTGTTAAAGGAATTTGATGGTCAGAAATTTAAAAGTTCTGTATAAATACAGAATATATAGGTAGTTATCGGCAAAAATGTTAATGTTTGAAAAGTTTATTTTTTTTTTAAATGCCAAAGGACACGGTAATACTTCTATTTTTGCTTTTGCGTATTTTTTATTTGGTTATTATGTATTTGGTTTTACATAGAATGGCGCAAAAACATTTATGGATAGTAAATTTTGTCTTTTTCCACCCTATATATTTTTACGTATTTGCATAGGGCATTACAGACTGTAGAGTTTCACGAGTTTATCTCTAGTAATAAGGAAGGTTTCACGAGTGTGACAAGAAGATTTTTCCTTACAATTTCCAGTTTAACCGAAAATGAAGATAACTTTTCTCTTTTTTAAAAAGATACCCGGAATATTTTTTTAAATTTAGACTCGAATTTAGATAAAGCTTATCGTATTCGATATTCAGTAATATAACATTTGGTACCTCTTTGTTTAACAACGAGTTACATGTTGAGATCTTCAAAGCGTTTGTTTATAAATAATTACATCTAGTAGCCTTAAAAACGAATAAATAACGTTGGAAAACGTTGATTTCGTTGTCATTGCTTCGTTGTATGTCTTTTGTCTCTTATTGTTTTTCTTATAATAATAATTATAAACTTTATTTTTTTTTTAATTTTGTCTTGGATGTATGTGTATCCATATTATGAGTTTTTGGTTGTTTACAGGTAAACAAATCAAATTACCCACAACTTATGAGTTTTTTCTAACATATACTACCTAATTCAAAAACGATCGGACGGAACCCTTTCCTATTATAGAGAAGGGTTTGTTTAGAGATGGTTTTTAACCATGTGTAAAATTGTATGTCTTTTTTTATATAAAACCATCTCTATTCAGTGATAAATCGATATGTTTCCACATCCTTCCGACTGCTCTGTATCAGTGATAGTCACTGTCTGTATGGCAAGAATCGATTTAGAAACATTAAATTTGTAATTTTTTACGTCCGCCTAATACGTATTAAATAGAATAACATTATTATACTCATTATTGTTATGAAATCCTTAAACGAGGGATCAAAACTCATCGTCCAATAACCTTGTCCTCTTACATGCAAAAAAGTAAAAACTGTTGACAATAAATACTGTAGTTGCTTATCGTCCTCGTCTAGAAATATGTATTTATACTCATCGTCCTCAGACAAATAGGTCTATTAATCTTTGTTCTCATAGCAAAAACTCCATATAAGGAACCGAATGAAAAACCACACGCCGAATGCAATTTAATATTTTTCTATTGCAAAAACGCTCGGATTTTTATTATAAAAATATAATTATAAAAGCATTTAACGAAATCGGCTAAAGTAGGTGCTTTTCTACCAAATTAAATAATAAAGGTTCCCATACAGACAAAATTAATAATTATTTTTCGGTCTGCAGTCATTTTTTACATAAAATTCTAAATACATATGTCAAAACGATTACACTTAGATATAGCACATTATATACGAAATATATTTAGAATTTTGGGTACTTCGGGTATAGCCCCCATGAATATAATTTTAGCTGAAAAGCCCCCATGGATGTTGGTATGATACCAAATTTTCAGATGTTTCCTAATTATATCTTTTCCGTAATCGATCGCTGGCCTTCCCGGTGGAACACCCTGTATATAGAACATATTTTTATGTAAAGCACTAATTTTACTAAACCTTTGAACTTCATTTCATATAGGTATGTAACAGATCTGTTGGATTATTTTGTCTATATTTCTTTTACCTTGTATCGAAATAAATTGATACACGTTTTGCGTAATCACAAATATTTCTACATAATACAACGATTATGATCAAGGATTTGTCATGTTAATATTTGGTTTCAACTTGACATAATTAAACGAAATCCGTAGCAATTTAACATAACTGAAATATTACTAGTGAATGTACGGATTTCCAGTTTATACATTTGGAAACTGGAGTCAAAGCTATGCCGAAGCAGAGGATATTCAATAACTGTCAATAAACCAGTAGGTGTATGTTGTTCTTTTTAACTACGTACACAACTTTTCCTGTACGTAATTTATAACTTAGGAAGCTTTACAAATATTTCCAAAAGTTGAATTTATGTGTTGTGAATACATATTTACATTACTTTGAATCTTATTTAATGCAGTATTTTAAAGAGAACACACTTCTGAGACTTTTCCTGCGGAAAATATGGTTTCTATAGTAGTTGATTTTTCATATATACGTAAAGAAGTGATAACCTCAAGTTGTAATAAGTAAGAAATGTTTCATTTGTTTGTTAAACAAATAAAGCTGACCTATCGAGAGCATATAGTTGTTGGTTTAGAGATAGCTCCAAAACACCCATGGGTGTTGGAGCCGCAGTGTATAGTTGCAACCCAACGGTAAAAATATCCTCAAGCCTAGGTAATTATGCAATTTTATTTCAGGAAGAAATCTATGCCACAGCCTTCTCTAGTACGAGAAGGCTGTGTCTATGCCATCGAATTGTGTGTACAGAGCCTGGAACAAACGCAACTTACATGCAAATGGATAAAAATCTTCTCAAACAGCCAAGCAGCTCTTAGAGCTTTTGGTTCCTACCGTTGTAACTCAAAAATGTATTGAGCTATCAGCAAGCGCTCCTATTTAAGTATTTTTAAATACTTACTATTTAAATAAAATATTTTAAATCTCCAATACAATTTTAAGGTATCTAAAACTCGGCATTTTCTTATTTAGCTGCTGTGACAAAAAGTCGGTGAAACTAGAAAAACAACGGTCTGGAATTTAGGTAGACAGGCTTATTTTTTAATAAATGAATGTGTATTGTTTATTGCTAACTGGAACTATGAAATATTTAAACTTTACAAGAGAACCTAAATGTATTTCTATATACAGGAGGACGTCAAAATAAATTCCACTGAAATTATTCTGAACTAAAAAGACGGCTTACAACAATAAAATAACTTGTCTTTATTGTTCTATTATCTAGCTAATATTAGCATTAAGAAACAGTGACAATTTATTAACCAACAAGGGAAACCGAGTTACGATTGTATTTATTAATATGTTTTTTTACAAATTCGAAACGTCTTACATTAAAATATATAGGGTTTTTAAAAAAACATTGATCTCATTTAGATATTCCAAGAAATATATAGAAAACACATATATACTAGTATTTCGGCTTCCAAGCGCGTTTTCGTTATTTATTTGATTACGAATACCTACCCCCGATGGATCGTACCATCTGGTAAAGCCCGAGTTTTTAGTAGCTTTTCTAAGAAGGGCGAAAGTGTAAAATCTCTCTGATCATTCGTAGAACAAGGATTTATAATTAAAGATTTTTTAATTTCCAATTGCTCCAACAGATCTAAGCGCTTTCCTTTCTTTTCACGATGCAGTGCCTTTACATTTTTCTGATCTATAAAATGATTGTTTTCTATACAATGTGTCAAAAATCCTGAATTTTTTGCGTTATTTAGTATGGATTTTTTATGTTCTTTTACTCTAGTTTCAATACTTCTACCAGTTTGACCCACATACACGGCATTACAACCCACGCAGTTAATTTGGTATACTCCCGATTGTTTTAATTTATTAACTCTTTCTTTGTTGTTTATCAAAATCCTCCCAATAGTACGCTTGTTGACACTAATCGTTTTACACCCATTTCGTTCTAATCTTCGAGCTATTTTTTCACTATAAACTGGGACGTGATTAATATAACTATAGGTGGCTTCTTTTTCCCGAATATTGTAAAACTCCCGACGAATTAATTTCCTCCTTTTGTTTTTATCATGTTGTCCATTAGTTTTTCTTTATATCCGTTGTTTCTTGCAATTTGTTTGATTGTACTTAATTATTTTTCAAAATCTGCTTTTTCTAGCGGGAACATTAAAAGCCTATGTATTAAACTGTGGAAAACCGACTTTTTTATTTGCCAGGACTGCTGCGAACTTGCTGGTATAATTGCGTGGGAAGTTGTTGGTTTTCTATAAACCGAGAATTTTAATTTATTTTCTACCTTTCTTATTGTTATATCCAAATAGTTTATTTGATTGTTTTCCTCCTTTTCCATTGTAAACTGAATATTATCATTAAGCGAATTTAAAAAATTAAGAAAGCCACTCAAATTTCTTTCAGTACCAGTCCAAATACAAAAAATGTCATCTACATAGCGAGCCCAAAAGTGAACATGCGATTTTAAATTATTGTCACTATTGAACAGTGTGTTTTCAAAATGATTCATAAAAATTTCCGCTAACAAAGAAGAAATAGGACTGCCCATGGGTATCCGTTTTTTTGTTTGTAATATTTTCCATTGAAATAAAAATAATTTTGCTTATTAATTCATATTTTTCTATGCTGTTTAATTTTGACTGATTTATTAAATTGCATAGTACTGACGTTAATTCTGCGACTGCGGATTGAGGTGAATAAACTTTTAACATCGAATGAAACTAATTTAGAATTTGTGGGCAAAGATAAATTTTTCGTTAATTCTAAAAACTCAAAGTATATAGAGTGTCTTCTATATATTTCTTGGAATATCTAAATGAGATAAATGTTTTTTTCAAAACAATTATTTTCACGATGTTTCATAAAGAACCATCCGCTTCGAGTATCCACTTTATATACAGGGTGTTCCATCAATAAATTCATATTTTCGACGCAAATTTGTCTGGATAGAAAAAATAGAAATATCTCCGCATAAATCATCTCTATATTATACAACCAAATTTTCAATGTAAACTTGCAACAGCTAACTAACAATTTTTGCTTGGTTATAGAAAAAAACTGAAAAAGCATTACAACTAAAAAATTAATACTGTTTCTCTTACCTGGAAGACTAGATATAAAACACACCAACCAAAGGTTAACCATTACTGATACAAATGCAAAAGTGGAATTGCCGAGTCGAGGTAACCAATTTTATTCTTCGATATAGTATAAGGAACAACTGCGACCTTTTAAATACAGAGGCGTTTCATATGTGAACTTATAATATGTAATGTTATCTTTATTATTATTTTCCATCCATTAGTCTATTTATTGCAAAAGTAGTTGATTATCAAAAGTAAGGACATATCGACAGGTTATCTTTGTAAAAACATTAATATTATATATCGTAGTATTAGTAGTAGGGGGGAAATACCAGTAGTAATGTAACTTAACATATCAGTAGTGGCGAGAAACACACCGTAGTGCCCTCTTTGGGACTGTGTTTCAAATAAATTCTTAGCATATCATTTAAATTTAAGGTTTTTATTCAATTATAAGAGATGAAAAATTACACAGCATATTTAAAAAATTAAATAGGTTCAGTGTGAGGCTTTCTATTGCTTAGAAGATAATCTAGAAGAAAGCAGATGTGGAGTTTTCATCACATTCCGAATAAAAAGGAAGAATTTTATAAGGTAAGTTTTCTACTTTTGCACATGATTTGTAAATGCATCTTATATTTGTAAGATACGTTCTAGTTTTTTGGAAAATTAATATTATTTGCTGAATCTACTCTATTTAAATATATATACAGGAGGTTGTTACACTATATAATATAAATATGGACTACATCAAATTTAATTATTAACTTAATTTTTTACATACATATTAACATATTTTTATTTTATATATTTTAAAAGCTTTTTTCCTTTTTTATTTGTATGTATACACCCCAAACATGATGTGGACTAATTAAAATAACACAAAAACTTAATTTCAAAGAAAAATGTTGTCTTAATAAAGGTTTTTTAGTTCAAGGAAATATTTACTATATATACATGCAAGGGTATGCTACAGATTGAAACCGTTTCCTTAAATTAAGGCAAGGATTTTATTCAATTCGACCCCATAGTAATATATCGATACTTTTACTTTTACTAAATACTTCGAGTAATGCGCCATTTTTTCGTATTACCCATATAGTATTAGATACTATTTTCCATAACGTCATATACTTTCATGATATTAAGTCTATTTCTGTAAAAATCAATCGTATGTCCTATTCTGCTCAGGAGATATATTTTTTGTCCGTTAGAAAGCAACAGGGGTAGCGAATGCGCACATAAGTCGGTTGTGTCCAAAAAATGTTTATGAGGTGTGTTGAAATTTAAGTTTCTTGCCCCGTGAATCAGTTTTAAATGATTGTGTTACTGCATCACAGATATTTTGGTGTAGTAGGTAACTTTAAAATCCTTCAAGTGGCCTAAACATGTTTAATTCCAAACCATCTACAGCTTACAGCAACACAGATAAATGTACAGGCCAGTGGAGGAATGCCACCCCAATGAAAACGCAAAACCCGCCGCCCCTGAACATTATAATAAGTTACCTCGACAGTGTTACGATTTAGAAACAGAGAATTGTTAAAATTTTAAATATTTGAAGTCGCTGATATAAACACGGTGTTACATTTAAATTTGGCCACCACGGGGATCTCGAAAATAGTAAGATATACAGGGTTGTTTAAATTAGAAAAAAGTTTTTAGATTAGAAATGCACAATTTTATGCTGAATCAAACAGCGGTACGTTATCTGCCTTATAGACACCCATTCGTGAGTTATAGGGGGAGAAACGAACACTGGTGATTCACAATAGAAATACGATACGATAGAAGCTTCAAATTTGAAGTTTTTTTAATGAAACATTTCTTATATTATTTAATTTTTTTTTTTGGCTTGCGTGTTTTGTCACAAATACATAGATATAGGAGTTGATAAGATCTATAATAACAAGTGAGATATGCCCAATAGAATGTACCAAAAATGATTGCCATAAGTGTAGCGTGCTGGAAAGAAAACATAAATCGGTTGGTAGGCTACAGGCGTTACAAGGTCTTTGTCCAATACATTACTCTTAATTCACACTATTTTGGTCATATTTCCCTCATTATTACAGATAGAACCACCCACTCCTATATCAGTGTATTCATAAGAGAACGACCAAACAAAAAATGGAAAAATACACAGGACGTTCCATTAACTTTGTTTTTCCATTACTGATCCTGTATAACAAATTCTTCTTGTAATAGATTTTAAAAAACCCTAAAATCTTATTGTTTAATATTTTTCGCTATAGTTCAATTGTTTCTTGTTCTTTAATATTTCCATTATATTTTTAATGATTCAGAATATTATTTTAATTATTATATTTAATAATAATTACATCAACAAAATATATTATTATTAACATATTTTCAGTGTTTGCTTTATGGAATTAATTTTAAAATATAATTAAGTAATAAGTATAATTAATATTAAATGGTCAATTAAATATGGGTTATATAATAAAATAAGTAAAGGCAAACTACACATGTAAAATGCTTTATGCAAAAATGGTTTCTATACATATAGATAAACTCTAAACAGGAGTCCAAGAGATGCACATCATAAAGGATCCATTATGTTATTTTCCAGAAATATATATATTTTTTTTAAATTATGATGTACCTACCACAGGATAGCTTACACTAGTGTGATTTACTGTGAACAAAGAAATAAATGTTTTTGGCCCTTTAATAATACAAAATATCATGTATAATCATACAAAAAGAACAAAAATCAGTTAAAAAAAAATCAAATGAAAGTGTTTTTATTAAACTTAATGATGAGAACTTTATCTCGTTGGGAACAATATTCTTGAATAAAATGTGGCTTCTTTCTATAGAGAAATCTAGAAGGATGTGATATATGGTGATCACTTTTGACTTAAAAATGTCGATCTCCAATTTTGTATCATATAAACTTCTACAGATGCTGAGTCGGGGATCGACTGGAGAAGTTTGGAACAAAGCTAGTTAAGTGTTAAGAATTTTATATGAAACTGCATGATGACTAATGAAATTTAGTTAATTTGTCAAATAGGTAACTATTTATTTATATTGCATATATGCTGTGGTTTTTTGGGGCAAACTTTAGAAGTTTGCTTTGCTTTACCTACACTTTCAAACTATATTTTCAAGACTTCTGGTTGGGTTAACTTGAAATGGGTCCCAGGGGGTGAAAAACAGATAGCACCCAAAACATGCAATCTCAATTTTCCATGTAATCTCAATTTTCTCGAAAATTATTGAGCGTCCCAACTTCTCCTTTGCTACACGTAATGCCCATCTCATATAGTCTACTCAGTATAAAAATCATTAACTTGAAATGGGTCCCAGGGGGTGAAAAACCTATAGCACCCAAAACATGCAATCTCAATTTTCCATGCAATCTCAATTTTCTCGAAAATTATTGAGCGTCCCAACTTCCCCTTTGGTACACATAATACCCATCTCATATAGTCTACTCAGTATAAAAATCATTAACTTGAAATGGGTCCCAGGGAGTGAAAAAGCTGTAGCACCCAAAACATGCAATCTCAATTTTCTCGAAAATTATTGAGCGTCCCAACTTCCCCTTTAGTACACGTAATATTCATCTCATATAGTCTACCCAGTATAAAAATCATTAACTTGAAATGGGTCCTAGGGGGTAAAAAACAGATAGCACCCAAAACATGCAATCTCAATTTTCCATGCAATCTCAATTTTCTCAAAAATTATTGAGCGTCCCAACTTCCCCTTTGGTACACGTAATACCCATCTCATATAGTCTACTCAGTATAAAAATCATTACATTGAAATGGGTCCCAGGGGGTGAAAAACCTATAGCACCCAAAACATGCAATCTCAATTTTCCATGCAATCTCAATTTTCTCGAAAATTATTGAGCGTCCCAACTTTCCAAGCTTTAAGTTTCAAATCAGGATTTTTTACTAAAATCACTAGAATCACTAATTTTCCGACGATGTATCCCAGATTTCTGGTTTTTGGTTCGACTACACTTATTAGCATTTCAGTATTAAAACGATACTTTTCCTTGCTCATGGCCATTTTATATCATTAATGTGCTTGCAATATCGCAAATTTGACAACACAGTTATTTCAAACGTAACCGATGATCTGCCTGCATGTGAACAGCTCCCTCTGTTGAATAGCCCTGATCACAAACCGACGATCGAACAAGCCACGGACTAACCGATGGCTCGAGCGTTTTTAATCGGTCGACCGATCATACGCACTCATATAATAGCTACGTTTGAAACAATGAACCTTCCCAATCGTCAGCGCCGATCATCGGTCCCATGTGAAACGGCACTTATAGTTAGAAAACGTTGAATTCTTAATTTTTTATAAAATCTGCTTTCCTATTTTTGCATTCCAACTTCAATTAATTAGATTATTTAGAAAACAATAATTTATTAGTTACTGTACAATATAAATAAATAAATAACATTCAAAACTAGGTACATCTAATTCATTCAGCAGCGTCCCTTCCTGTATAAATAAAATAGTTTCCTCTGGCTCTGAAAAACAAAAAAATTATTATAGACTATAAAAATCACTTCCCAAATATTGTACAAATGGACTCTGATATTATATATTCCTGTGATTATCTCTCAAATCGGTAACTTGAGTACATACACCTTTACCTGATCTACACCAGCGACATACCACAGTTAGAGCAAAACACAGTAGCCACGTTTGCAGATGATACTGCCATTCTTGCGACAGAGAAGGGCTATGAAGAAGCTGCAAACAAACTGCAAACATCAGTTAACCAAATCAATAACTGACCAGAAGATGGCGTATCAAGCTGAATGAAACCAAATCAGTGCAGATTAATTTCACAAATAAAAGAGAACAAATACCTATTAACATGAACAATGCCCAGATTCCATATGCAAACTCAGCAAAACATCTAGGCATCATATTAGACGCAAGACTTCGTTGGAAAATCCATGTTAAAAAGAAAAGAGAAGAGCTAGACATCAGATATAAGAAAATGTACTGGCTACTTGGTAGACACTCCTGCTTATCAGCTTACAACAAAATACTGTTGTATAAACAAATTCTCAAGCCAGTATGGACCTATGGAATACAGCTCTAGGGCTGTGCAAGTAAGAGTAATATATTAATCATTCAAAGATTTCAGAACAAAGTACTGCGGAACATCGTCAAAGCGCCTTAGTACATAAGAAACAGCGACCTTAATCGAAATCTTCAGATGAACACTGTAGAGCAGACAATTACTAAATTTGCAAGGAATCACGAACAACGACTCCATCAACATGTGAAAGGCCATCCAGGCCTTCCAGCTCCTCGACAACACTAACATAGTAAGAAGGCTCAAGAGGGTTAAGCCCTTTGAGTTAGTGAACCGATTATATCAGTATAAAAGCAGAGTATTGTCCGGTTAGTGTTACACGTTAGTGTTATTAAGTTACCAGACTCTAAGGTACACTAGTGAATAAGATCTTAGCTCTAAGATTTTCAACTTTAATTAAATTAGGATAGAACCAAATTACTCATTGATCTCCATTTTATCAGTTTGTAATAGCAGCAAAATACCCTACAAGGAGTATTTTCTATATATATAAAAAAAATACACCTTTACACCCTAAGCAAGGTCTTTTTCAAGCAGATTTAACAATTTTTAATTAAATTATGACTCGTATATAAAATTATATCGCTTTATGTATATTATAAAAAAAAAGATCAGTAACTATATATCTCACTCAATTGACTAGACTATCGCCGATAGATTTCTAATGACAAAAGCTACCCTGCATCTTCCCCTACTTATGTCCTATGGATTTCAAAACTGCATAAAACTGAACGAAGTACGTAGTTATAGTAACAACTGCTTACTTTTGATCTACTTCTATCCCCATGAAAGTTTTGTTGTGAAAACTGCATTTCCCATCCTTATAATCCTTGTAGTCGGGACAGTGCGTGGCTAGATACCTATGGGAGTCGGTCAAGGACCTGGCAAAGAGTTGGTAAGCTCGGTAGTGGTCGCAGAACACTAAAAGAATAAAAAATGATTTAAAAACAAAGTGAACATTTCACTTTCCACATTTATTATACGATAGTAAAATCTCTGAAAATAAATCCTTGAGTAGGAGATGCTCATTATTGGCTATTTGTAATTATTGATATACCTTAAACACAGGCTATTTCAGTCAGTCATCATCTAGATAGAGCAAATCTGACAGACGAGTCTATACTCCTTTTTTCGAGAAAATAACAAAGGCGCAAACCATTGGATTTCTAATGACAGGACTAATGTCAAGATAGCCGAGGACAAACGTATACGTTAAGAATGACCCTGTATATAGAACGATGGAAATTTGATTCACAGTCCCAGCACTGGTAAACAACCTTAAATATTATTAGGAAGGCCACTAATTGAGTTGTTCCCTAACTATAATTGTTTAAAGATAAAGTGACCTTTAGTATAGAATAATCGAAAATCATTTTTTATATAAATCTTACAAATAATATCATAGACACCTTCAACACCTTCCGGTGACCTTACAACTTTTCAAGAGTTATTTTAAATCAATATAACTGACATGCTTGATGCGGTATTAGTTCACCCTTTTAACCAAATGCGTTAAAATGATTTTGCAACGGTTGTATTAAAAAACGAGTGGAAAGTGACCGATTCAAGTCAATACTTGCTAAATAGGTATGTAATATTTATTAATTTACTTATGAAACTGTTCATTAATATACAAAATTGCCAATTAAATAGAGCAAGCCAGAGTAGCAGAAAATATAGAAAGTAAATGCAATCAAACATATTTTTACAATATTTATCTTTTAATACTATCTGATATACTTAACGTAATATTATGACACCGGTACTAATTTCTATTATATATCAGGTATGACATCGGAATGGGAAAATAAAATGTAATTTATTTCGTTTTCTTGAAAATATTGTCAATACATTCCCCACTTTCTAGTCCATAAAAAAATTATACCAAATTAACAGTCTTTTCATTAAATAAAATTACTTTAGCTCATCATATTTCATGGAAAAAAAAATAACTTGAGGATTTGTGGGAATATTTTCATCTAATTGAATATCTAAAACTATTTATATTTCTTGATTTTGACAAAAATGCTGATATAGTTGGCATTTTATTGGTTTAAAATAAATTGCTATGAAATAATTAAGTAATTAGAACAACTTCCTGGGCAGCTATGCTGTACTCACCAAATACATTCAAAGAAAAGGGACGCGTCGAGAGGCGCTCAGCCAACGAGCAACCTGGCTGAAAGAGTCCACCACCATTGGGCCAGAAATCCACGTGGCCACATGGGTACTTGTAACCAAATCCACCCCTGTTCGAGTGTATCACATCCACGAACTCAGCATCTCCAGGATCTAGTCTGTCGTCTTCAGTCACTCCATTGTACAGGGGGCCTGCTGGATCCAAAGCTAAAAAATGTTCACAATATCTCATACTTTTAACTCTACAACATTGAGATCTAGAATATCAAATAGAAATAGTGTTTGGGATTAAGGCATTAATGGATGGTAGAAAGGATGGTGAATCAGAACTATCAGAAAGTAGATCAGATGTGGAGAAGATATATTCCGTAAGGTTTAAAAGAGAATTATCAGTGGCGAAGGTACACTTATATTCTTCTAGTAACTCAACACCTGATCCTTACACCAAAAGGTATAAAGGATATCCGAGTCTATGTTTATTCCAGTTCTTGAATAAATTTATACAGATATGATAAAATATTCTGATTATTATTGAAAGTTAGAGGTAAACAGTAAATTTAATTCTTTAAATAGTATCATACATTTGTTAACATAATAAAAAGTTAATTCCGTAAAAGTTTTTCTAGATGAAAAATATTATAAATATAAGGGTGCAATTTTATGAGGTTTTACTCTTCAAAAGTCTGAAATGTAAATCAAAGACAACTGAAGAATATAAATCAAGAGTATAAACCTTCACGACAATATTGAAATGTCTCGACCAGTGGGAAGTCCAAAAGGAGTATTCTACAGTGAGGTTTAAAACTCTGGAACGCCCCAAATAACTTTCAAAATATTGTTTTTCTGCAAAAACGCCCAAACACGTCAATTTTTTATTCTACTTTTCTGTATTTTTGAGGTATTGATTTATTTGTACAGTGACGTATCACTGAGGTGCAAAAAAAATTTTTTTTTTTAAATGGCAACCCCATTTTTATTCGGAATTCATGAAAACACATTTTTTTACGTATCTTTGACTAAAACTTTACAGAAAAGAAACCTTTATAGGGTTATAGAAGAAACTTTTCGATATAAATGCAATTTACAGTTAAAAAACCTACAAATGTTTGTCTAAATTTAAACCGAGTAGGTTCTTGAATTTATTGAAACCAAATAATATCATTGCTTCATCTAATGTCAAAATTTTAATTTGTTTAACACATAGCAAAATTTAAATCCATAATTTTGGTATTTCATTGTTATTATTTTATTGTTTATCTAGTATTATTCATCTAATAATGTCTGTTTCGGAGAAAGAACGGATTGAGATACTTATGATGGTTGGTTACGGGGATAGAAGGAGAACTGCAACAGAAGCGTGTGAACTGTTTAATAAAATAATACTCATCAAGATCGACCACCAATTGTGCGTTCAACAGTGAGTAAAATTATTAGTAAATACAGAGAATATATTACAGGTCACGCTCGTGATTTACCAAGAACAGGTCGTACCTAGATTGGTGAAAATACTCAACTTGACGTTTTATTATTAGTTCAAGAAAATCCCCATGTTTGTGCCCGCCAACATGCCGCAACCATGGACATAAGTAAAAGTTCTGTTCGCAGGATTTTATTTAAACATAAATATCATCCCTACAACGTAACACTAGTTCATGAGCTTTCAGAAGACGATTTTGATCGTAGAGTACAATTTTGTGAAATCATGCAGGAACGTTGCAATAACAATACCATCTCAGTAAAAAATATTATTTTTTCTGATGAGGCCACTTTTTGTCTTAATAGGTCCGTTAACAGACAAAATTGCCGCTATTGGGCAACACAGAACCCACGGTGGATGCAGGAATCCCACACGCATAGTAAAAAACAGAATTTTTGGACCATACTTTTTTGATGGAAATTTAAATGGGGAAAGATATTTGGAATTCCTAAGAATGAAGTTATTCCCGACTTTAATTGGTTTATTTCCAAATGCGAATGATCCAAATTCAATTGATGACCAGATATGGTTTCAGCAAGATGGTGCTCCACCTCACTACGCTCTTCCTGTTCGTACCTACTTACCTAAATGAAGTTTTTCCTAATAGGTGGATAGGTCGACGTGGTGCAATAGAGTGGCCTGGTCGCTCCCCAGACCTGACCCCACTCGATTATTTTTTATGGGGCTACGTTAAAGGTCTAGTGTAAGAGAGTAGGCCAGAAAATATTGATGAATTAAAAAACAGAATTCAGCAAGTAAGACATTCCGCCTGATTTTATCAATAATGTTCAAAATGAATTCATCTCTCGATTAGCTCATTGTCAGGCAATCAATGGACAACCATTTGAGCATTAGATTTAATTGTAATATTATTGTAAGTTACCTAATTTTTGATATTTTGTTTCAATAAATTGCATTGCATTTATATCGAAAAATTTCTTCTGTAACCCTATAAAGGTTTTTTTTCTGTAAAGTTTTAGTCAAAGATACGTAAAAAAATGTGTTTTTCATGAATTCCGAATAAAAAATTGGGGTTACCATTTAAAAAAATATATTTTGTTTGCACCTCAGTGATACGTCACTGTACAAATAAATCAATACCTCAAAAATACAGAAAAGTAGAATAAAAAATTGACGTGTCTGAGCGTTTTTGCAAAAAACCAATATTTTGAAAGTTATCTGGGGCGTTCCAGAGTTTTGAACCTCACTGTATATTACTGGAAATGTAAATTTACAATATTAATGTTTCTTGAACTCTCTTCACTTTAAATCACCTGAAGGGTGCACTTGAAGACTACTGACTCCTACAAACCTTTCCCGCTGACCTAGAAGATGGTTGTAGGGATGTTTGTTTCGCATTCATTCAGTGGTAAAAGTCCATACACCTTATCTACATAAATATATAAGTACCAGTAATCCTAGACAGCCTTCCACTTGTTACGTACTGCCCCACGAAGCCAGATATTTGACCTCCGAGACTCATACCAATGACATGCAGCTTTTTCAGGTCCAGCCCTCTCGTTACCAAATAATCAATAAACTGAGCTGCATACCTACCGATGTGTTTGCAGTTAGTGACTGCGTTTAGGTAGTACACCCCAGCAAGTAATCTTTCAGTGTCGACCAGAATGACATTATAGTCCCCACGGTCTAAAAAACCTAGAATACAAATAGCATAAACTGTCAATGTTCAATATTTTGATCAAAACATATACACAAAAAGAAGGTAAAATTAGCGGTTGCTGAATGTCACCTGGTTACCTCAATTTTTTATTAATTGCTGTTACCTTACCTCTTCCTATCCTTTGAACGTCATCGGCCATTAAGGACTCTGTGAAGCCATGGAAAAATATCACAGTCCGGCGAAAGAAGTTCATATTAGAAGATTGTAAAAGACTGTCATTACCCACTTGTAGGATCTGGGACACTTTTGGGTTGTCTCTGGAAATTTTGATCATTATTTAATTTTCATCATACCTACAACACCCTACAACTTTAAAGTTGTAGGGGTAAACTTTAGTTTTTTAAACAATTTAAATTGATCTCAAATTTCCTACCAAATGGAAATCTCAGAAACTATAAGAGATACAGATTCGGTTACATTGAAAAAAAGTTGGATAATTTTAGACCCAAGGTGAGTGTAAGACATTCCCAAGAATTTCTTTACGTAATTAGATACAGGATGAAAACCAAAAATGTGCATTTTCTTGAAACGTTCATAACTCGTTTATTGTAAAGATACAGTCATCAAATTTTCAGGGCAGTCCTTGCAATCAGCAAGGACTTCAGAATTGGTCTCTAAAAAATTTTTTGCGCCAGAATATTCAACTTATGTTTTTCTCATGGGCACCATATTGGATTTTCGCATTTTTTAAATTTTTATATATATATAATAATATAATTTTTTCACTTTTTTCATTCAGTCTTGCATCATAGGCATCTTTTTGAAGTCATAATAATATAATAATAATAATATCTCTACCCCTCATTCTAATCACAAGGATTAGCCCGAAAGTCTGAGACTTGTGTGGGAGAGGGGGCGGCATATTATTATTTCGCGGGCCGCATTTGCGCCTCAGGAACGACTTACGTTGGTAGACCCTAACCACCATTCAGTGCTGGAATGAGGGAAACCTGGAAAACCTCATTAGTTAGGGGGACAAGTCAAACATCAACTGATTTTAATCTCTCACATTAACACCAAGTTGATATTCATCCCATCCTAGGCCATCGCCAGGATGGTTGCCAAGCCATCCCTGCGCTAAGCCTTGATCTACGAGTAAACAATTTAATGAAAAATTGTTTGGCGGAATGGGGATTAGAACCCACGACCTCTGGGTTGAGCGATCAAGACGCTAAGCCCTGAGCCACCTGCTCGGTAAATAATATATGGATCTTTATGAAATATATCAATTCAGATGGATGTGCTTTAAATTGGAACTAAATTAAAACGATTATAGTGATGTAAGAATTTTAAATGAGACACTCTGTATACATGAAAATATATTTGAAATAAAATTCTCCTAAGTAAATATATATCTTTATAATGTATATTTTTCAGATATACGTTAAGAAATAATTCGGTGCCTTCACCTCTGACCCCGTCCTTCGTTGTGTTCTGGGAGGTTAACATAAAAAATTAATAATAACGTATAAGCAGGTATTTTTGTATACTCGGTTTGTTTCGAAATCGTACCTTGTGTTAGAGTTATATTTCTGTATAAATATAAAAATAAACCTTCACTATAAAACATTTTTAAATACAATTCGAGGGTATTTATTTATTATAAAAATATAATATTTATTTCTTTTAAGGTTAATAAATTTAGTTCATATTTTAGTCATAATTAGTTCAGAAATATTTAAATTACGGATTAACATGTATCTGAAATGAAATATTGTTATTTACCTTCATTTCGAGGCTGATATTATGATAAAATTAACTAAAATAAATAGATTTAAATATTTTGAAAATTTTGAAAAGATATACAGTGTGTCCAAGATAAAGATAGGATAGCATTGGGATCTTGGAAACAGTAAGAGATACAAAGTTGGTTAAATTATAAAAAAGTTGAGAAGCTTGAATACCTTTTACATGGACTTTGCAAAAATAAGTTATCTTTTTTTGATTTCGAAATATTTGGAAAAACATTTTTTTGTGATATTTGTTTTTATTTATTTTTGGCGTTATTTTAACAGCTATCGAAAAATAAAAAATACTTTTCCATTGTCACTTTTTGAGCTTAACAAGATGGTATTCATCAAGTTTTTGTCCGACGTTAAATACGGCCCTGTATTTTTAAATAGAAATTTTGATACCATTTTCAATTCAATGATGTATCACAAGTAATAGTTTAATTACGTTTTTAGCTTGTTGTCGCCACCATTAAAAATTAACGAGGAAAAGCCTCCTGAGTTTAGCTCTTACCGTTTCCAAGATCCCAATGCTATCCCATCATTATCTTGGACACACTGTATATTTATATCGAGGTTCAATTTTTATGACTATTTCCAATTTTTTTTCTTTCAGTGCTTTCATTTTTTTACGTGTATATACTTTCCATACTTTCCAAACATTGCAAATTACTTATTCAATAACATGGTTTTTTATTACGTTAGTAAATATTTAGATACCGCTGACATTTCTTAAGAATTGTGGCTAATGTTTACATGCATTACTGCATTTTCAGTATAAGCTTCCTGGTGCTAGAATTTTACATAATTATTTTTTATAAATAATGTATGTAACTCATTTGCGGTACAGCTGCACGATTTATCATAATTTCGTCTGTATTTTAATTATTATTTACATGTAATTTGTAGCCATAAGTAAATTGTTTAGTTAGTTTAGCAAAAACAATTATACATTACACAAATAAAGTATAAAAACGCAGAAGCATCATGTGATGCTTGTAAGTGTGCAAAAAAAGGTCAAAAACAAAAGTTAAATTAAAAATGAAAAGGTAACTATAAGTATAATTAACAAGATTACAAACATCCATAAAAAAAATATATTAATATTGACAGTTCCCAGCAAATACTAAATAAATTCTAACATGAAACATTGTTTTCACATTTTCTCTGTTTTTCACAATTTTTTTTTTTTAATAGTATTTTGTCTTTTTTAAATCATATTTATCTTTTAAAATAACTTAGGGTTCAAATAAATAAATAAACAATATAAAATAGGTAAGTAAACAGTGTAAATGACTTTGTGTTATATATGAGTAATAAAGGTCCGTATCAATTATATCGTAAAACAATTTTCTTTCGACCTGTAATATATATTTGGATGAATTTCAATTTATTCCTATTAATTGTTTCTCTAGTTTTATATTATAAAGTGTTGAACAGATTTGGACCAATGTATACAAAGCAAAGTTGACTCACTGTTTTTCGCATCTTAGTACCCAAATGTAATTTTCTTTATATTTTACATACCTAATTGGAACTTATTTAAAATTAGATCTAGATCAGTATAAGATCTAGATCTATGTAGTTTTTACATTAACCTATTTAAACAACGTATACGTTTATAATTTAAACCCTAACAGATTCAAAAAACAAACGAAAAAGTGGTAATTACGAACCAATTACAGAGAACCTTGTATTAATACCATGGAGCACGCATAATGATAGTGAAAGTAATTATATGGTCGGATTAATATAACAATCAAATCGTAAGTGTAAATTGTACTCAGTGTAAATACTTGGACCGAAAATGAGTTGGTGATTTATTATATTAAGTTGTATTTACGACTTTTACTTCCAATCAGAGCAAAGGTGTTCACAAAAAAAGTCCTGTAATATAACATAACCGAAAGTTAGCTGTGTATGTTACCAATAATTATGATTGCACTCTCACTTTTGTTCTCTTTGTCAAAAGGTTAACCATTGTCAAGGATAGACATAAAAACTCAATGAAAGGTGTAGGTATTATTTCCAAAATAAAGGAATTAGAAATAATTAATTATGGTTACATATTTGAGCAAGTCTAACAATAAGTTTTTTTATACAATATTTGTCAGATATGTTAACATGTTAAACTAGAATGTACAGAAAATGTTGCAAAACAAAAATAGATTGTACCTTAATTGTTTTAAAATGAATATACTACTTTCTTTTTTTTTGGACGGCAAGTTTTGTATGAATACATTGACATAGGACGATGTTTCAAATATAATTTGAGGGATCTGTAACGGAAAATCCTATATGAAATAGAAAATTGCTACTTTAAAGTTAGCTAAAAAGTTTTTGGTTCTTTAAATCTTTTGGTCAATATTAGTAATGTATATCTATCTATACCATGTGTCGGCAAATTCGATCCTCACTATTAGGATCTCAGAAACTATAAGAGATAGAAAGTCGATTATATTGTGAATGTTTCAAGCATTTTTCTGCTGATCCTGAATCCTAGTGGCGAACTGCGCCCATATTTTGAAAAAATGAAAATTTTGTAATTTCTTTTTGCTGTTATTCTAGGTTTGTACATTTATAAGGCACAATTACTACAACTACGATTTTAACAAAAACAAAAACAGGTCATAAAGAAATCATACAAAGGGCATGGTAAAAAAACAAATGAACTGATAACATACATACTTTGACTCTGCTTTTGAGTTATATAAAAATACCAGGAATAGATCTCGTAGAAAGCTTTTATATAACAAATACCATGTGATCAGAGAAAGGATTTTTATTTTCAGATAAGTAGGTATAGAAAAGCTGAAAAATAATATCGTGTAAGCATTATTTCCTGAGTTTACTATATCCGGTGCTGGATATGTCAAAGTATAGATTGGATGTCATGTATTTTGTTTAAAACAGTTTTTTTACCGATATAGTTCGAGATCATCATTTTTTATTAAGTTCTTGGATCATGGTTCTTCCTTGGTAGTTTTATTAAATTCTGTACCTATTTCTGAACGGAGCTACCCTATTTTTACAACTAAATCACTTTTGATTGTTTTACAAAAGTCAGGATATTAGGACAAATAACAAAATAGAATTTAAAACAAGAAAATTTTATTTTGAAAATTTCACACCATTTTAACCAATCAGAGGCATGCTTTTTGTTCAGTTACCATGCCAACCCAAAAAATTTCCGGAAATTTTTTACATTGTGTCAAATTAATAAGTGGAAATTTTTCTGTCATTTAAAATGTCAAAATAAAGACGCGGGAGTTGGATGAATCAATACATTTCCTATGCTCAAATTTAAGTAATATTCTCAAAATTAAATTATGTTCCACCAATATTAGTAGATCAAAGAAAAATATAATATGTTTTTAAGTTATTTATAAAAAGTTCATGTAACTAAACTTGGAAAATGGTATGTTACTTCACTAAGAGATTTCGCATTTTATTAAACATATAAATTTTGAAGTAGATACTTCAGAATAATTATCAAAAATAAATGATGTTCCACCAATATTAGTAGATCAAAGTTAATAAGAAACAAAAATATAATATGTTTTTAAGTTATTTGTTAAATATGTATGTAACTAATGTTAGAAAATGACATTTTACTTCACTAATTTTATTAAGCATAATATTTCCAATGCTCGAAGTACTTCAGAATAATTATCAGAAATAAATGATGTTTCCTTTCCAAAGCGGAACATTTTCAAAAATACAATCTAATAAATCAGCAAATTGCACAAACACAATGACACGATGACAAGTGGTGGAACTTGACCAAGGTACCGTACTTGACAGTCGTAAGAAATGTTTGTTATTGCTCATGGCTCACTATGAGGAATGAATGTTTGTCATTCGTAATTAAAATGTTCAATTTTGGCATAATATTTATTATAAAGTAATGGTGTGAAATTTTCTTACCGAATATCCCACGTGCTTAAATTAAAAACCGGAAATTTTTCCTCCTTTATGAATATTTTACGAAAATTATCACTCGCCTGCGGGTCGAAAAAATTTCCGGAAATAATTTAAGCACTAGGGATATTATAAGTGAAAATTTGCTTCAATGCAAAATTATTTATAACTTTTCGTATTTTTCTCTTAGAGACACTTTATGTAAGGAAAATGCATATTTCTTTAATATTAAAGCTCTCTCGAATAGCAAAAAATAGGAAAGATGGCCAAAATAATTCGTAAACAATATAAGACTCACTCCAAATATTTTAAATTTGAAATTAGACGTTTGAACACTTTTCTTACATATGCAAATACTTTCTTTTTCCACACGTATAAAATTTAGAGAAGCGCATTCCATAACACAAAAAAAATATCACCTTTAAAGATAGTATGTACTCACCTCGTAAACAAATTGAAAATAACATCTCGATAAGGATCCATCTTGGGGCAGAGGTTCTTATTCACCGGATACAGCGCCAGTGAAAAATTCTGAACATGGTAAATAGGTGGCCCTAAATCATCCAAAAGAGTTAAAAATACATCACACACACAATAAAACAGACCCACCTGGCAAGCTGTACAAAAGGCAGAACACGTGAGACGCCACCGCAGCCATGGTAAAACTGATAATCGACTACAATCAGAAAAAATCGCCCCAATAAATCGCCGGCCTTTACCATTAAGTGAACTGCATGGTCCAGCTCCTACTTACTACAGTGGCATACTTGATTTGTTGCATTTTAGTATTTATATAAAGGTTTCAGTAAGAAATTGAAGTATATTGTGAATGACCTTTTTTTTATTATTTTGTCGTTAATTCTACAGAATTGTGCGTAGGTTTTTAGAGAATTTTCACTGTTTTATTACCAGCTAAGTGACGAAATTCGTTGTAAACAATAATTAACACCTTTTAGATAATATACCTAATTCATTATTGTACCTATACTTATATCAGAACTTGGTTAGCCAGTATTCAGTAAATATTTGTTAACATTTTTTGTAATTCGAGTTTTTCAAGTCCTTGTACTCGGTCATCTGTAAGTAAACCTTATTTGCATGGTCAACTGAAGAGTGTTACGCAATGTTTGCACAAAACTCAGATTACCTCAAATTTGGAAGGAATAACTTCCTGCTAATATTTGATAAAAAGATCTGCAGTCAGTAGTACTAATCACATACACTGTGAGCCAAAAGTTCCGATTAATATTAGATTTAAGATAAAGTGCACACTAAAGTGCACTTTTGACGTATAAACGAATATTCAGTCGCCCCCTTTTTTTCTAATTGCTTCTCTTTTACAATGATGTATAGGTTTAAAAATTTTATAAAACAAAATAGTTACATCTATTATAAAATCTTAATTTTATTATAAAATTAATGTAATTTAATATGTAATAGTAATAATAATAATAATGATAATAATAATAATAATAAGGATAAGCTATTGCACGGTGTCTTCTATAAGAGCCTTGAAGACCATGGCTTATCCGAAAGGCTGATCTTTGCGTTTTTAAGGTCAGCGGGGCTTAAGTCGGAAACCGAGGGATTCATAATGGATGGCTAGAATGTTGTATTTAACACTGTCGTGTATCGAAGCCGTGTCATGGGTATGGAGATCCCTGATGTCAACTGCAGGGCCTGCCATAGGGCGCCGGAGACAAATATGCATCTGCTCTCCGCTTGTCCGGCATAGACATAATGCGGCTTTACGAGTGCTTTACTACCTTCTACGGCACTCGTACGAGATGAAACATCAGTGCTGCCATACGCTCCGGGGGATATTGAGTCCGTTGTGGGGAATGAGAAGTGCGGGATTTATTGGAACTATTCATTTCCCACATTCAGGCCGATTCGAGCCAATAAGCCTGGTGGTCCTCCTCGACCACCAGCTCAAGACAATGTTTGTCATCGAGTTCTCGGCTCCTGCCGAGACCAACATTGTCTTGAAAGAGGAAGACAAACGGACAACATATCGAGACCTTCTCTTCGAACTTCGCAGACTCCATCCAGAACATAGTGTGAAGCTTGTGGTACTGATGATAGGAGCCCTCGGTGGAGCAAGAGATACACTGCTTTCCGAACTGATCATACCGGCATGCCGAAAATCGGCAGATCTTCTAGCGGGAAGAATGCAGAAGGCGGTCAATCTGGGCTCATTACATCTACTCAGGACACACGATTCTCGGATTCAGTAGCTATTCGCCCCACGGACGTGGGGAGTAGCTACTGATAACCACCAGCGGCCAACCCTGAGAATTGCAGCCAAGGAGCGCTCTCTGCCAATCTTAAATTATAGAGATACTCCTTGAGATAGCAGTCCTCTATTATGAGCCCTATCATACTTCTGAGCTGAGATTTACTCACACCCAGCATCTCTACAGTCCTTTTCTGAGAAGAACGTTCCATAAATGCCTTCGCATGACTCGGTCCTGGTTTTAAGACCCAAAAATTCCTACATTCTAGTTCCACCTATTTTCATAGAGCTGTCTGACAGCGCTGTAACCAACTCCAGAAGCTGGCTCCGGTCCTATGAAAGCCATTTCAGATCCTTTTCCAGCTAGTTCAACTCGTCGTTCATTTCCTTCATTGCCTTTGTGACCTGGCACACAACACCGTTTCACTGTAGTGGTATTTGATATCCATTAATTATCCATTGGCGACAAGAACAATTTTTAGTTAAGACATTTGTTACACAAGATGCATATAGTGAAATAGATTTAACAACACAGTTTAAAATCGAAAGGTTATTAAATAACTAAAACTCCCAAAATGAAATGTATAGGATAACCAAAAAAGGTATTGAAGCCTTTTAAAAACACTTTTCACTTGAAATATCAGCAATATTCGTATCCGGTATCATAGCGTGACATGACAATAAAAAAAAGGACACGAAAAAGCAATAATAATAAAGATAAGAAAACATATAAGTTCACACGTGGAACGCACCTAAAAAAATGCAATTTTTCTTTAAATAAACAACTCCAAAGAATAAAATAGAAAAATCACTTTTGCATTTGAAACTGTAATGGTTAGCCTTTGGCTTTTGTGTTTCGCATCTAATCTTACAGGTAAGAAAAACACTGCCTATTTTTCAATTTTAATGCATTACTTGTCAGTGTCCAGTGAAGAAACAATAATTTATCTCACACGTAGGTAATTGCTTGTTAAGGGTCCATTCACTGTAGACTTGACAGAAATGAATTCGGGGTCGGGTTGAGAGGTTGGGTAGCCGATGGGTGAAGACTTACATATTCCCACTAAAGAATTATTTAGATTTCAGAGGTGCACGTAAAGCCTAAGTAAAAACGCACATGGAAATAAAGTTAGCCCTCGTTGCAAGGGTGCCGGATTTGTCTTATAATTGCAACAAAATTTCTTTTTAATGTTATAAATTATATATCACCGGAAAGATCAAAAGATAAACTAGATCCCTATAGTACCAAATTTTTGTTTAGTACATGTATTTTAGAGAAAATAATTTTTGAAAATACGCTATTTTAGTACAAGATTGTTTGCCTGGAATTTTAAAAATAAAAAGAATAACAAAAAATTACTACTATAGGGATTTAATAATAATAATAATAATAATAAGAACTTTATTCACAACAGCAACATTTTTTACAATGAACATAGAGAAATAGAATAGAATAAAGTTGGATAACCGATAAGTGCGTACGCACTTGTTTCGGTAAGTACATAATTATAAAATAAGTAAAAATATAATATCTGTTGTAGACATACATATATAAAACTAAGACATGGAATAAACATACACAACACACACAAATATAAAAACACGAAATTATAATACAATACCATATAACAGTGCAACTCTAGATAAGTATCTAGAATTTTTTTTTTTTTTTAATTTCCTTTTTTTTTAATTTTATTATTATTTTATTAAATTGGCTTGAACTTAATTTTCAAAGTAGCCAGCAATAATGGTTTTTCTATTTTTAATAGTATATTCTTTTAACTGCTTTTTGAAGACGTAAATATTGCTCACTGCTTTTATATGTTCTGGAATTGAATTGTACAACCTTGGAGCCATACCAGAGTAAGACCGTTGAGTACAAGACCTTTTCATAAGTGGAGCTACATAATATCTATTTTGTCGAGTATCATATTCATGAGAAACAACTAAAGCTTGATGCCTATGTACGTGACATCTACTTCCAGAGCACAAATAATATAATTGCCTTATGTCCAAGATCTGTGTTTCCTCATGCAAGATGTCTGTAGGATGCCTAGGTTTTTTAGAAAATATTAATTTTAAAATCCTTCGTTGCATAACCTCCAGAGAGTGAAGGTGAGTATTAAGAGCTGCACCCCACACGAGTATTCCGTAGCGGAGGTGGCTTTCAACTAACGCAAAGTATAAACTCTTTAGGTAATATGCAGGTAAGAGTTCTTTTAATTTTCGAAATTTGTACAGAATTGTCCGTAATTTATTCACCAAATAGGAGATATGCATATTCCATTTCATATGTGAGTCTATTATTAAACCCAAATATTTTATTTTAGTTACCGGTAAGATATTTAGATTAAAGTCTTATCTTTCAATACTTTTTTACTAAAAGTCGCTATCTTTTATAGTTTTTTTATAATTAGACACGAAACGAACGGCGATTTTGGGCTTATTTCGAACTAGTGAATGGACTCTTAAACTAACATTACAAATATTCAGTTAATACATGTAAATAAAGTTTTAATTTTATAAACATAAAAATGGAGATACTATATCAATTGGTATCACAAGATAAAACACACTATATGCATCATCTAGCTTTTTTACGATGTACAGTGTGATTCGCTTTCGAGTGTGTAACATGGGTATCTCGCTTATTATAAAAGATAGACGGTAGGTTTAAATTTGGCAAAGTTGCGGAATTTTGTGCTCAATAAGTTGGCGTAAACAAAACCCCTATATCTGCTTTTGTTTTTGAGTAAGAGGCGAAAAAAAATTTTTTCCTGTTTTCGTTTTCTGGCCATAACTTCTATATTTTTGAAAATATTAGCTTATCGTTTTCACATTATTAGGACACTTTCTTGAGACAAATAGGATGCCGTAAACCGTTTTTTAAAAAATGTCAGTTCTATTGTAAATCATCGTCAATTTTATTTTTTCTTATGGGCGCCATATTAATTTTTCTCATATTTGAATAAACCGTTTTTTTCTGAATACAACAATATAATATATGTTAATATTTGCCTAAAAAATAAGGGCATTATGAAAGAAAATAGGTATTTTTTTTTTAAATGTCTAGTTAGCCATGCCCATGACAGTCAATTCTTGACAAACCACAAATATCACTTATAATTTTTATAAACTGCATCTGTAGAGTACTTTTTACATTGACTAACGATGTATTCAACCGAAGAGAAACAAAATATTATAGATATTTATTACAGATGTAACAAAAATTTAAACAGAACAGTTGAAGGATAACTTGAAGAAAAACGACAATCATGCAAGACATATATTACTAAATTATGGCAGTTTTTCTAAACCAAGAAATAGGTATGGATCTGCCATAATTTCTTAAATTACAGTGCAGTTTAGTAATATATGTCTTGCATGGTTGTCATCTTTCAGGATATGTGTTTAAATATTCTTCAACTGTTCTGTTTAAATTTTTGTTACATCTGTAATAAATATCTATAATATTTTGTTTCTCTTCGGTTAAATACATCGTTAGTCAATGTAAAAAGAACTCAACAGATGCGGTTTATAAAAATTATAAGTGACATTTATGGTTTGTCAAGAACTGACTGCCATGACCATGGCTAACTAGACATTTAAAAAAAAATACCTATTATCCTTCATAATGCCCTTATTTTTTAGGCAAATATTAACATATATTATATTGTTGTATTCAGAAAATATCGGTTTATTCAAATATGAGAAAAATTAATATGGCGCCCATAAGAAAAAATAAAATTGACGATGATTTACAATAAAACTGACATTTTTTTAAAAAACGGTTTACGGCATCGTATTTGTCTCAAGAAAGTGTCCTAATAATGTGAAAACGATAAGCCAATATTTTCAAAAATATAGAAGTTATGGCCAGAAAACGAAAACCGGAAAAAATTTTTTTTTGCCTCTTACTCAAAAACAAAAGCGGATATGGGGGTTTTGTTTACGCCAACTTATTGAGTACAAAATTCCGCAACTTTGCCGAATTTAAACCTACAGTCTATCTTTTATAATAAGCGAGATACCCATGTTACACACTCGAAAGTGAATCACCCTGTACATGGTAGCAAAGGCCTACAGAGAAGAAACCTCAAACTAATTAATAGTCATTTATAGTGTATTTTTAATATTATTTATTGGCTTATTTAACTGTTTATATCTTTTCTTTAGAGAGGAATTAAGCCAAAAAGTTAACTGAGATAAATTATTAATGAATTTAACATTAAACATCAGTATATTTTTTTTAAGATGCAGGGGAGTTTTCCATTGATAATATAATTCTCCGGGCAACTCCCGTAAACAAAAGGTTATGTCCCCAATTCGATCCCGATAAAGACACTACGTTCGATCTCTACACACGGTAAGAATTTATACATTACACAATTTATACAATGTACAATTTTTTCTCGTTTTGAAAATCACATCTTAGTTATACATTTTGATACCAACAAAGCAAATTGGTTTTTCCAGGGCTTATTGACTGTTCACTGTGTGTGACTGGGTCCTGTATACTTAATTGTTCCTTATTGTGATAGATTTTAAAATACCCAAAAACGTTTGTATTTAATATTTTTGCTAAATCTTACTTTAGGAAATAATCGACCGTTTCCATACATATGAGTGACCCTGTATATATACCTAACCTTCTGCTGCTTCCAGGGATAATCCTAGCGAGCCTGATGTTTTCAAACCAGGTGATAAAAATTCTGTAAAAAATTCTCATATAAATTTTGAAAACCCCACCATAATATTCTTTCATGGGTTCCAAGAATCATCAAAGTCCGAGGATGCACTAAAGATAAAAAATAGTAAGTTGAATGGTTACAATGATAGTTATTACTAAAATGATAATTTATGTTTATAATATTTATTTTCTGGTAAAAGTTAGGAATGATTTATTTTTTTACTAAAAGTAAAATCTGTTTAATAGGTACTTCAGTCTCTCCATTAATACCGGGATATCAAAAATTATCTTGGTCAAGGGTGGTTGTGGAATGTAAAACGTGTGTCTTACTTTAAATTTGAAATAATTATGTCACTGTCACACTGACATCATCAATAACCTACAAATTTCATACCTATTTATTTCAGTTGTAAAACAATAATGAACTACAAATTATGAAATAACGGTTTTAGTAACAAGAAAAACTAAATTACAGTAATTGTTGGAAATGTCCCCCGTTTTGTTGGATGCACAAGTTGACGCGCCTCCTCATGCTGTGAAAAGCGTTTTGCAGCATTTCTGGCGTTATGGTTGCACATTGCTGAACAATTCTTTGTTGCAGTTCTTGCAAATTATTTACCGGAGTTGCGAAAATCTTGTTTTTTAAGTAAGGAAATATAAAATAGTCCATAATTGTCAAACAAGGTGATCTCGGAGGAAGCTCAACTTCTGTATGCAAACTTATCAGCCGGTCATCAAAAAACTCGCGGAGGAAAGCAATATTTTCTCGTGTAGTATGTGCTGTTGCACCGTCATGCTGGAAATAACCGTACCGAAGTTCATCATCGTTTAACTGTTGCACAAATTCAGCCAAAAAGTTGTCTGTACCTTTCTGCGTTGACGGTGAAATCGAAAAAAATCGGCCCAATTATTCTTCTGCGAGAAACTGCCATCCAAACACCAATTTTTTGAGCATGTAGTGGCGATTCAGTAAAAACATGAGGGTTATCATTGCTCCACATTCGCATATTTTGGGAATTGATGTATCCCGAAAGGTGGAACCACGCTTCGTCAGAAAAAAAGTTAAGTCCAGAAGATCGTCATTCATTAAATTATTGACAAACCAATGGCAGTAAGCAAGGCGTCTGGAGTGGTCTGCGGGCAGAAGAACTTGATGGGCTTGCATCTTATATGGATGCATGTTCAAGTCTTTCTTTAAAATCTTATGACATGTTCCAATTCCAATTTCCTGAGAAGACGTTTCAAAGGTTTTGCAGGCTCCTCTTTCATACGTTGACGAACGTCATTGACAACTTCTTCTGTACGAACTCTTTGTCTACCAGCACCTTTTTTATGAGTCACACAACCAGTTTCGCGAAACACTTCAACACAATTTGTAAGGCACGCATAAAAATTGTCCGGTAATATTGCCACGTTTGGGAAGTGCTCTCGAAAATTGTCGAAACACAAACGTTGACCGTATTGCCAATTTCCATTAACTAGCGCACCCAAAATTTTGTGCTATGTGATAGGAGGCATGATTCAAAAACTGGATTAGGAAATTTCAGCACAATGGCTTAACAGATTCAAACACAACAAAACATATTCAAAAATTTAAAGTGAGACACACGTTTTACATTCCACAACCACCCTTGACCAAGATAATTTTTGATATCCCGGTATATCAATTATATAGTAACAATTCAAACAAATCATCATTTTATTTTAATAAGCAAATACATAAATATTTTATAATTATATTGCTATTTTCTTTAACCTTGACTTTTTACGTTATTAACTTCCTTTTATAATCGATTTTACCTAAAAAATCTCCCAAGTGCGCATCCCTAATCATATATAATTATTGGAATAATACCAGATTACGATTTCAGATTATTTGATATATGGGAAGTACAACGTGATTCTAGGCAACAATAAAAGACTATTGGCAGGTCCGTACTATGTCACAAGTTCCTCCAATGTGGAGCCCATAGGGAAGTACTCGGCTATGTTCGTTGACTTCTTGGTTGATCAAGGTCTAAAGTTGTCTGACCTTCACATAATTGGTATGAGCCTTGGAGCTCATATTGCTGGGATAACTGGGAAGAATTTAAAGAGTGGAAAAGCCTCCAGGATTACAGGTAACAGAAACACAACAGAAGTAATGGAATCCATTGGAATTCCACAAACTGGTCTTTCTTCGATGAGAAATCTGGTTATATTTATATTTATAGACCGTACCGAATTGAGAATTTCGCAATTTGGATCATAATCGTCATGAAACTACTATAAACTCAAATCAGGTTGTTTAGCTGGCTACCAGGTAATGCTGCAGAGATGTGAATAGTTCGTATCGGTAGTATTACTTTTTTTTCGTATAGTATTACTTTCTACCAGTATTTTTATTGACGGTATTACTTATTGATATATTAGGTACATACTTTTACCTTCTTTTCTCGGATATTCTGCCTTTTAGCCAGGAGTCCAAACAAACCAGAATCGGATAGTTTTAGAATTAAGAAAGGTAATTTTACCATTTTCATATTGCCAACATAATTTTTCTTCAGCTGATTATTTATTGTAAAGGACTTGTTCCATTTCAGGCTTGGATCCAGCAGGTCCAGTCCTCGACTTGCTGCCACCGGAACAAAAATTATCAAAAGACGACGCGGAATTTGTAGACGCTATCCATACCAATGCAGGTGGACTTGGCACCATATACCCTTCAGGAGACGTAGATATTTGGTTCAATAGCGGCGTCTTTCAACCTGGCTGTGGGCCTATTTCCACGATAATGAGAAAGCCTTTTTCTATAGGCGAAATTGGTAACAAAATTAATATATAAATAACATATTGGTATATAATTATTGGTTAGAAAAAAAAAGCACTCATAACACTCCCTACGTACGACCTTGACATAACTTGACACTCATAAACACCATGATTATGGAGTATAAACGGGTCCATGAAGCTTTAGTTGTTATGTTGACATGATTTTCGTTTTTTTAGTTTCTTGCAGCCACTTCCAGGCCTGGAGAATCTACGTAAAATCTTTGATGAATCCCGCTGAATACCCGGCGGTGAAATGTAATAGCTATGTCGATTACGAGCAGGGAAAATGCGATGGAAATGAAAAGGTCTATGCAGGCGTAAATGTGAATAAAACGTAAGGAATTTTTATACTTATTATAAGTGAAATACTGTTACAAACCAATATTAGGTAGACGAAAACTGACCGCGCAAGATTGATAATTAATTAATGAGGAGACAGTAAACAAGTCGACCGTGAAGTGCACGATGAAGAAGAAGAAGCGAAGGAGGGAAGAAGAATAAGAAGTAAAGAAGAAGAAGACGAGCATCAATCTTTCTGAACTACCTATATATACAGTATATATATATACAGCCATAGACCTATATTCTTTTACTAGTTGCTTGAGTGTTTATTTTATATGTATTACAAGTTTTACCAAATCAGAGGCAACTGACCACCAAATCTCGAATAAATAATGTTTTGAATTTACTTTCAGCGCCAGTGGGAACTACTACATCGGTACAGGGGTTACTGCTGTAGATGTATAGTGTGTATCAACGAATGGTAATACAGAATATCAACAATAATAATTTGCTGCAATTATAAATATTTATTTTTATTAAAAATAATCAAATTGCAAAGTGGTAGATATTGATTTGTGCCAGTAAACAGAAATATTTCCTTTTCCGCCCCTATTAAGTTGTTTATTATTAGTATATTTACTGCATCGCAGTCGTCTGTTATATAGGCCTATAGAATCTCTCAGAACTTCTGGAAACAGCTTCTAGAATACTCGTGGCCATTCTCCAAAGTTTGTGCAATGTCCGGTTTATTTTTATGTCCATTAGTACAGGCTTATAACCCCAGATCTTGCCACAATATTCTCGTGATAGATATATAGCTGCCTTCAGTAGCAAAGTCAAGATATTGTACTAAAAAATACAGAGTATCTAATTCGAATTAGGCTATTGAAATCAATTTCGTACATTATTCATAGAAACTTACTTATGAAAACAATGTGAGAAACAAGTAATTTACATAAATATATATATACAATTTTTATATTTTTCTAAATAACTACTTAGTATTAATTTAAACATGAATAATTTTACCCGAAATACGTATTCGTATACTTATTTACTGAATTACTGAATTTCTGTACGAGTTTTATGTTTATTAAATACTAGGTAAATCAATAAAAATGCCTTTTACCAAAAGATGCTAAATGTAAATATATTTATTGTATCTGACCAGCGCATCCGCCATTTTCTCGAATCTCGTCCTGGATAGATTTCTGTCTAAAATTACCTACTTCTATCAATTCAGGCTGATTTCTTTTAATGTGTATACCATTGGGATGCCTTAAACCAGAACATATACAGGAATGAGGTCGTACATAGTTTTAGTTGGTAGGTATTTTAATGACGATTTTCTGAAAAATCCTTAACTTTTTATGTAGGACAAAAACCATAACACCGTAAATATGACTGAATATATCATCCAAAGACACTAAAAGGTACTAAATTAAAAACTTTGCACTGCACTTTTCTACACTAAGTATAACATAAAAAAATATTTTTTACCGAAAATCATTCTCCACCACTTATTTTAGAAGACATTTACTTTTATATTTTTATTAAAATTAACGGCCTCAGAAGCTGTTAAATTATAATTATGTTTGTTTTTTAGTATGAAAATAATATTTTTGATTAGGCGAAATGAATTTGAACAGCCAAACCGGTTTCTTCTGACGCGGGTGTTTGTTTTCTATTTTTAAAATGATTTCAAGTGTGGCAAAGTATGCAATAAACATATGCAGCAAATAAATTAAGTTGTATTTTAAGGAAAAATTATATAATTTGCAAGTTAACTTATACTAAAAAAAGTTGCCAATAAGTAATAACAACCTTTTTCTGGATATGGCTTGGATAAGAGAAAAGAAAATGTGTTTTTATGATAAATTGTATATGCCTGAAAAATAAAACTACAAAATATTTTAAAACATTTATTTACAACCAAAAGTAAGTCACTACGCCTGTATTTTTTTATTTTTGTAAAATAAATAAACAGACTAGAACCTCACAGTAACATTTTTGGTGCATTCTAGTTTATTTACACGAAAATAAATACTTTTTTAATACTATCCAAGAAATTATTGATTAAATATTTACAAAAATTTACAAATTTACTTGAGAATAAATAAAATTAAATGCAACTTTGCACTAGGTATCAAAAAGTTATTTTTCGATATTACTACCTTAATCTTCATACAATTTGTTTAAAAAGTAATTTGTAGAAAAACATTTTATAACAAAATAAGAAACAATTTAATATTACGTTACCAAGACACCATTATTAATTAGAACACACGGTATCTACACATTCAGAAATAGTCTTTAGTGTCTTTTGTGTTTAAAAGTGTTTGAAACTTTATTTTACTAATTAGAATAGCGAAATTTAATAATTTAATAAAAAACTTAGACAAATGTACGACCTTGGAAATTTAAAATCTCTTAATAAATATCCTTACATGCTATGGTTTGTCTTTTACGTATTATTTAAAAAAGTTGTACATTCAGATGTGATTTACATCAGACTCCATCGTCTTCTTTACGTCATCGAAAATGGTGATTCAGAGTTGGTTCTTATGAAATAGTTGCCTGTAGCCCTGGAACAAAAACAAGTTATTTTAGAAATATATTTTGAAAATTACAAAAAATTTGTGTTCAAAATAGGTTAGTGAATTGAGTGCTTATAAGGCTCCTAAATATTAAAAATCAAGTAGGTGCCTTCGCTGATTTTGTTCATCCGAAGATCCGTGCGTGTCTGCCTGAAGTTTAGATTATTATTGTTTTTTAAAGTGACAATATATGGCTAAATTTGATAATATGAAGAATATCACACACACAAACTCAGTCAGATACCTCAATGCATGTTGGAAAGGCCGTTCCAGGTGAATTGTTGTCCTAAATATTGAGTTTCTTAGTTGTGTGCATATATTTTTGTAACTGATAATTTTACATCACCAGTGGTTAAATATTTTTTAATTTCGAACGTTCCTAAGCAATTTCTAAATGACTTGATGTTTTCAAACATCAACCAGTTTCGAAAAATAAAATTTTACGCCTTAAAAACGAGAAAAACAATGTTTTGGTGTTCAAACTGAAAAGATATTGAAACATGTTCACATTCTTATTATTATTATATTTATTATAACGTAGGTATCTGTCTCAATAAATATGTTGAAATACATAGGTAAGTAATTAAGGTATTAATTCACTTAAATCTTAATACATAGCAATGCCAAATCATGTTTTAAGATAAAATACTTGTAAAATAATAATGTTTTTCAATTTGAGTTTACCTTGTATTTATAATTAATCTATCTATCGTATTTTGAAATGTTTTTCATTATTTAAATTACATTTAGGGGACATCGTTCTACATACGTATTATATTTCAAACAAAAAATATCTCTATTATTATCGTGTACAAATTATATCCTTGATCTATATTTGAAGATTTAAATCTGAAATTTCCTTAAAATACTGTTCAATCAGCCACACCCAACTTAAATAAATAATAAAACGTAGAAATAATATAACATGATATATACTAATATATAATTCCATATATTAAAGCATTTAAAAAATTGTTATTCTTCATTTTCTCTCCTAGGCTGAAAGTTTCGCCTTTCAGGAATATCATCAGATAAACTATTATACAACCAACTGTGAACAGTAGGAGTTAAAATAATAATATTTAGCTAATAATGCATTAACGAAATGTCGACAGGTAAAAAAAGTAAAAGGTGTGAAAGTTAAAATATATTTCTTTATTTTCCCTTAGAATTTAATGAGTTTTAAAAGAATTTTCTCATGATACTTTATAATATACTTGATATATACTTTAAATATACGATAATATAGTTGAAAAATATACATTAAGTTTGACAATTGGCACCCTATCACTATTTCATTAAAACGTGATTAGTAATATCTATATTTCGACTACTATTCTCCACAGTTAAGGTGTTGTACCTTGTACCTGAATCACCCTGTATAAAAAAATTATAATTGTGTACAAACTTTCACTTACCTCCAGTCTACATAAAGTCCCATCCTAGTGGTTGGCCTTTCTTCAGGACTGCACTTGCCACTCGTATAGTCTTCCCATGAATCACAAGATACAGCATCAGCAAAAGCATGTGGATTTACCACTGACTCTGCGAAGAACTGGTAGGACCTCCAGTGACTGCAGAAGACTAGAAAAAATCCAATACGAATTACAAAATCATCCATACAGTTTGAATTCCATCACCATTATCATTGATACCAATTAATTATGTCTAGGTACTGACGAGAACTAGAGAGATCGAAACAGCAGGGAAATGTGAATTATTTAATATTTACTTTTATCACTTACAAGGCTCGATGAGAGAATCTGGGCTTCTCCTTTTCACCTCTGGAATGGTACATCCCGGCTGAGGTGAAATTCCCTGATTTGGCCAGAAGTCCACGTGGCCAATTGGCGTTGGGTAACCGAATATGCCTGCGTCGGTGTGGATGACGTCTACGAATTCAGCGTCGCTAGCGTCGAGCTTGAGGCTTTTTGGCCATTTCTTGAAAAGGGGACCTGCTGGATCCATTCCTAAAAATGTGCCTAGTTTTTAAATCTTAAATGCCAATCAATTGACATTACCATAGGGTACTAATACTTTCATAACAAGAAAATCTTCAGATCATTTTAAGAAGATTGACAAAAAATGTAAGTCTTACAACCCATCTTACAAAATATTAAAATTTTGTAAACTAGATTTTGCCCGACAACATGATCGGTGTGGATCTGTTAAGAATAACAAAATAAACAATCCCAGCCCCTCACTTCCTTTGTCAGACGAGGATGACTGGTCCAAAAGGGATGATTTCGTAAAAATAGAAAAATATTAAAATTTCTCAAACTAGATTTTGCCCGACAACAGGATCGGTGTGGATCTGTTAAGAATAACAAAATAAACAATCCCAGCCCCTCACTTCCTTTGTCAGACGGGGATGACTGGTCAAAAAGGGATGATTCCGTAAAAATAGAAATATATTAAAATTTCCCAAACTAGATTTTGCCCGACAACAGGATCGGTGTGGATCTGTTAAGAATAACAAAATAAACAACCCCAGCCCCTCACTTCCTTTGTCAGACGGGGATGACTGGTCAAAAAGGGATGATTCCGTAAAAGTAGAAAAATATTAAAATTTCCCAAACTAGATTTTGACCGACAACAAGATCGGTGTGGATCTGTTAAGAATAACAAAATAAACAATCCCAGCCCCTCACTTCCTTTGTCAGACGGGGATGACTGGTCAAAAAGGGATGATTCCGTAAAAATAGAAAAATATTAAAATTTCCCAAACTAGATTTTGCCCGACAACAGGATCGGTGTGGATCTGTTAAGAATAACAAAATAAACAACCCCAGCCCCTCACTTCCTTTGTCAGACGGGGATGACTGGTCAAAAAGGGATGATTCCGTAAAAATAGAAAAATATTAAAATTTCCCAAACTAGATTTTGCCCGACAACAGGATCGGTGTGGATCTGTTAAGAATAACAAAATAAACAACCCCAGCCCCTCACTTCCTTTGTCAGACGGGGATGACTGGTCAAAAAGGGATGATTCCGTAAAAATAGAAAAATATTAAAATTTCCCAAACTAGATTTTGCCCGACAACAGGATCGGTGTTCGGTGTGGATCTGTTAAGAATGACAAAATAAACAATCCCAGCCCCTCACTTCCTTTGTCAGACGGGGATGACTGGTCAAAAAGGGATGATTCCGTAAAAATAGAAAAATATTAAAATTTCCCAAACTAGATTTTGCCCGACAACAGGATCGGTGTGGATCTGTTAAGAATAACAAAATAAACAACCCCAGCCCCTCACTTCCTTTGTCAGACGGGGATGACTGGTCAAAAAGGGATGATTCCGTAAAAATAGAAAAATATTAAAATTTCCCAAACTAGATTTTGCCCGACAACAGGATCGGTGTTCGGTGTGGATCTGTTAAGAATGACAAAATAAACAATCCCAGCCCCTCACTTCCTTTGTCAGACGGGGATGACTGGTCAAAAAGGGATGATTTCGTAAAAATAGAAAAATATTAAAATTTCCCAAACTAGATTTTGACCGACAAGAAGATCGGTGTGGATCTGTTAAGAATAACAAAATAAACAATCCCAGCCCCTCACTTCATTTGTCAGACGGGGATGACTGGTCAAAAAGGGATGATTCCGCAAAAATAGAAAAATGTTAAAATTTTCTAAACTAGATTCTGCCTGACAACAGGATCGGTGTAGATCTGTTAAGAATGACAAAATAAACAATCCCAGCCTCTCACTTCCTTTGTCAGACAGGGATGACTGGTCAAAAAGGGATGATTCCGTAAAAATAGAAAAATATTAAAATTTCCCAAACTAGATTTTGCCCTACAACAGGATCGGTGTGGATCTGTTAAGAATAACAAAATAAACAATCCCAGTCCCTCACTTCCTTTGTCAGACGGGGATGACTGATCAAAAAGGGATGATTTCGTAAAAATTGAAAAATATTAAAATTTCCCAAACTAGATTTTGACCGACAAGAAGATCGGTGTGGATCTGTTAAGAATAACAAAATAAACAATCCCAGTCCCTCACTTCCTTTGTCAGACGGGGATGACTGGTCAAAAAGGGATGATTCCGTAAAAATAGAAAAATATTAAAATTTCCCAAACTAGATTTTGCCGGACAACAGGATCGGTGTGGATCTGTTAAGAATAACAAAATAAACAATCCCAGCCTCTCACTTCCTTTGTCAGACAGGGATGACTGGTCAAAAAGGGATGATTTCGTAAAAATAGAAAAATATTAAAATTTCCCAAACTAGATTTTGACCGACAACAAGATCGGTGTGGATCTGTTAAGAATAACAAAATAAACAATCCCAGCCCCTCACTTCATTTGTCAGACGGGGATGACTGGTCAAAAAGGGATGATTCCGTAAAAATAGAAAAATATTAAAATTTCCTGAACTAGATTTTGACCGACAACAGAATTGGTGTGTAGGTATAGAGTTGAATTTTCCATTACTAAGCTATTAATACAGGTACCTGAATATCGGTGGCTCGTTAAAATTATAAGAAGGAGCAACATCTTGGAATATATTGAACCAAAATTATATTAATGGAAAATATTCTACTATGATCACTTGTTGAAAACTGTTTTGGAATACATTTCCTCTTTCTCTTACCCGTGATCCTTTGTATTCTTCCACTTTTCACGCTCTGTCCACACACTCCAGCCATCTGAGCACCCAGACTTAAACCCGTCAGATGCAAACTAGGCAAATAGAGCCCGCGCGTCACCAGATAGTCGATAAGCTGGGCAGTGTACTGTCCCACTACCATGGTATTTTTTGAGGCCGTCAAATACCATGGTCCTGCTTCTAACCGCTGGGCATTCACCAAAAGGATGTTGTGGTCGCCCCGATGAGTATATGCTGAAAATTTGAAGGAAAATTAATCACTGAAGGTCACGTTTTTGAATCTATGATTATTGCTGCAAGATGTTTGGATTTGTGTGGCATCTATTTGATATTTTAGCATCTTTCAATGCCTTTCGTCCTTCTTCAGACCCTTCAGTTTCAAAACAAAAGCGATTTTGCAGCAAATACGTCATCTGATTCATAAATATATTCCTTCCTGACAAATGACAGATAAATATTGAATTTTTTTAACGCATTGAAACCATAGTAATTACTTCACAGTTACTTAAAAAAGTGGCATAAAATTATGTCAATATTAATTTTAATTAATTATCAGTTTTTCCTCTAATTTTTTCGCCGCGCTAGTGGCTTTATATTGCAACAGGTCTCAGTGCATAGGCAACAAACTTTGGTCGATGTCAGCTTCGGTCAATGTCGTTCGCTTTCACCGATATGCACTATTATGCACCGATCAGGCGAGTTGCAGCATTCTAAACAAAACAAATAGCACGTGCGGTTTTGTCCATGACTTGCGGATTTGACTAAAAATAATCTTAATATAAATAATAATTACAATTTGCCATATAAGGCTACCACATTAAATAATATATACATTTTTTAACAGAGTAACTATAATTCTTCAGAGGGTAAATAGGGCAATCCTAAGGGCCTTTCGTAGCTAGAAATAACATACACTGACAATTTTAGCAAGTAACATAAAGAAAGTATTCAGATGAAGTATCCATCTCGCTCTCCAAACTTGGACCCACTCGATTTTTTATGGATATTTTAAAATCAATAAAACAATATATTATATTTACAGTACAAATAAGCCAGGAAAAAGGTAATATTAAAAGAGACTCACCAGTTCGTATTAAGGTGGCAGGTGTCGCTTGTGACGACTCAAAGAATGCATGAAAAAACAACACTGTTGGTTCGGAGAAGTTAAAATGCGACTCTGATAACGCCTTATCATCTCCTATTCGTAACTGCGTGGGTTGCAGTGGGTTGTGCCTTGAAATAAAAAAAGTGTATTTCTTTAGTATTAACAGACAGAAGTGTACGCACCGTCAACACGTGAGTGCTAATCACCCTCAACACTAAACGGCAGACAACTGTTTCGACCTATTTGATCTTCTCACTACCGTACCAGTCAAAAGTGTAGCACTTAGAAGACCTGATAGATCGAAACAGGTGTCTGTTTTTTGATGTTAAGAATGGTTAACACTCATGTGGGGATGGTGTATACACTTCTGTGTATACACCATTTTTTAGTAAGATAGTGAGGAACAAATTTATGAAATATAATATTTTTGTATTCATAAAATTATTGTAAATATTGTGATATTGATTACAAATATTCCTTTTCTAAAAACGAAAGTTCAACTCAAATCTAGTTTCATCAATATATTTGTCTCAAGAAAGATGTATGAACCATTTTTCATGTCTCTTATAGTTGTCAAATGTATAAAAAGATCGAAGTTGGCTAAGCATATACATTTTTAGCGTCAATACAATTAGTTAATTGGTTTTATAATCTAATAAATTATGAATAGTTCTCAAAACATACACACTGGAATTTTTAATGAATTAAGTGTGAATTACGATGAAATTTGAATGACAAAAATATCTAAGTACTTAAAATTATCTCTATCTCAAATCGGATTTAACGATCAAATCGTGAGTCACGTTTATATTCCAGGTTTGCACAGACAAAGGTATATTATTGCCAAACTCATATCACCCTATTCTAATAAATAAAACAATATATCTGTTAACCTTGTAATGTAAAATATATTCATCAAATAAAAATTGCGAATTTTATTTGACATTTCTTGACGGCGAAAAATGTGTCATCAACTTGGTGAAATGTTGTTTAGTTTATGCAACAGCAATAAAAAATATTTAACGATTTTCGATGTAGCCTCCTTAGTTATTTAAAAAACATTTTCTAATATTTTCATTTTTTAATATTTTTTTTATAATTTATTGCAAACATTAAATATTAAATATTTCGAAAACTGTTAGTGCAAATGTCAACAAAATATATATTTTTGAAATCAGAGAAAAATTTGTTCCCAAGCGTCTGAAATTATACAGGGTGTCCCATTTAATAATATTATGTTTAATTGGTTTCCTCAAATTTACGACAGGCAAGGTTTTTTTCGACCTAGCCAAAAGATAATACGTGAAAAACCAAACAACTTTTGTATATAAACTTTTTGTCTAACTTTCTTAATAACCCCTGTAGGTAGTGGTCAAAATACCCTGTACATGAATCTTTGACCCACCCATCTTCATTTATGAGTAAAAGTTTATAAGTACATAATTTCTTTATCACTCTTTAGAAGATTTTTTTAGAACTTCATTAGATATTTGACTTAAACTTACTTGTTACACTGAAAAAATCATTGCAAACAAATAGATATTGCATGTCAGCCAGCGCCAATACCGGTTAGACGGTGTAGGGCCATTTTTAAAATATAATCAATAGACATTCACATTAATTTTAACCTAGTAAACTGCGCTGCACACAGGCGCGGTCGTTTTTATAGCTAGATTTAATGAATAATTTTAATTACTTCAATTGTCTGGCATTCCTGATACCTTGATCAAAATATGAACGTAAAGTCGGCCTTCGATACGGCGCATAATTTTTTTTTTCCTGTAAAGTAATTAATAGAAAGAATTTCTCCTCGTAAAATATAATAAAAACCTATATATTAACAACCTATAGACCCATAAATAGATTGAAAATGCCTCATCCATATTTAAGTCTAAAAACTAACTCATTATAACCTGCTGGTACATACATTTCGAGAACACTCTGTATTGAACTGGGCTGCTGATTTTCTCTCTCTCTGAGAATAACAGTGTTACGTTTTCTTCAGTTAGAAAATGTAAAGAGTGCTTCAAGCAAACGAATAATTAGAGTTTTTCAAATAATACAACTTTTCTCTAAGAATTTTAAATGACTACGTATTTTAAAATTTTATTCGTTTTACTACTGAGTGAACACAAAATCCAAACATTCCTTTTTTACAAATATAGATATGAGTTTCCTATGACCAAGGAATGAAACATGGACTTTTTCCAAGAATAAATAAATTGTTATAAATTAATTAAAAATATAGCCAGATAGTTGCTCAAGGCTTAGATTTTAACGTTGTCCTTATTGGACGATATCTTTCAAACAGGAAATAAAACATTGTCAGGTTAACAAGAAGCTATTGTAGTATTCTATAGCATTACCTTCATGGTGGATTTCGAAGAATAAAAAGGATCCCTGAACTACACGATTATTTTTTTTTTAATTTATAAATCACATTTAAATTTAATATTTTCTTGAAATACCTTATTTTATTATCAAGTACTTACTTCCCATGAATCAATTTATTATATTTATATACTCCAATAGGTATAACCCTTCGGTACTATAACAATAAAAGAATTCTTAGCATAGCTCCTAAAGGAAACAAAAATGTTCCGAACATTTCGAAGTGTTTGCTACTCTTCAGTATAGCATAGCTAAAGGAAATGGTATAGGAGAGTATAGATCTGATTAAAACGCGTGTAAAGTACAGTTTAGTGCCGTTTCACATGGGACCGACGATCGGTGCTGACAATCGATCGCAACTGATCATCAGTTCTATACAAGTGGTTTCACATGAGGTTGTATGGTCAGTAATACCCATCTCATATAGACTACTCAGTATAAAAATCATTAACTTGAAATGGGTCCCAGGGGGTGAAAAACAGATTGCACCCAAGACATGTAATCTCCATTTTCCATGCAATCTCAATTTTCTCGAAAATTATTGAGCGTCCCAACTTCCCCTTTGGTACACGTAATGCCCATCTCATATAGTCTACTCAGTATAAAAATCATTAACTTGAAATGGGTCCCAGGGGGTGAAAAACAGATTGCACCCAAGACATGTAATCTCCATTTTCCATGCAATCTCAATTTTCTCGAAAATTATTGAGCATCCCAACTTCCCCTTTGGTACACGTAATGCCCATCTCATATAGTCTACTCAGTATAAAAATCATTAACTTGAAATGGGTCCCAGGGGATGAAAAACAAATAGCACCCAAAACTTGCAATCTCAATTTTCCTTGCAATCTCAATTTTCTCGAAAATTATTGAGCGCCCCAACTTCCCAAGCTTTAAGTTTCAAATCACGATTTTTACAATTTTCCGACGATGTATCCGAGATTTCTGGTTTTTGTTCGACTTCACTTATTAGCATTTTGGTATCAAAACGATAATTTTCCTTGCTCATTGCCATTTTATATCATTAATGTGCTTGCAATATCGCAAATTTGACAACACAGTTATTTCAAACGTAACGGATGATCTGCCTGCATGTGAACAGCTCCCTTTGTTGAATAACCCTGATCACAAACCGACGATAGGACAAGCCACGGGCTAACCGATGGCTCGAGCGTTTTTAATCGGTCGACCGATGATACGCACTCATGTGATAGCTACGTTTGAAACAATGAACTTTCCTGATCGCCGATCATTGGTCCCATGTGAAACAACACTTAATGTTAGAGACTACTTCATCTACGTGAAGAGTTACAAAAACCCCGAAACTTCGACATCTGTAAGTAGCTCTGCCGTTGTTTCTTCTAGGGGACTATGACACGAACCGTTTTATTATCTGATGTAGTGAATGAACAAAATTTTCCTTTGCGTGTATACGATCTAACTTTAGACAATGTCTATAATTTTAGTAGTATTTCTGACCTTTAACAATCTATAAATTTAATAGAATTTAGCAGCCTTAAGCAATGAAAACTAATAACAACAATGGTGTGATAATTTGTTGGTGGTAGGTACTACTGTCGTGTACCACAATCGTGAAAGGCTTTATAACTCCTTTTTCTAAAGCATATTGCGTAGGTTTCTTTCCAGCTTTGTCCTTCTTAGATAATAAAACCCTTGACTCTAGCATTAAATTATTTTCCGTAAAAGGCTGCGTTTATCGATAGCAAGTTGAATTATTTGATTTGGAAAGCTAAGAAAAGGTCATTGAACTATGTATGTGAAATAATTCTTAATATGTATAACAAATTAGTTATGTAGTCTAATTCAAATTCAGTAGTCATTGGAATTATACTGCCTACATTAAATAATATAAAACTGTGGGGCAATTATTGCAGGAACTGAAAGCCAATTTCATTCAAGCAGGTCTGATACCACATTCGCCTAAAACAATTTTTAAAGATGTCGTTCAGTAGTAGTTTCTATTATGTATACTACATGCTTCAAAACTATACATTTTGAAATCTAATAATACAAAAACTTAATGAAGTTTAAGAATTTAACAACTTTTACCCTTCAAACCTACAGCAATCGTTCTCCTGGTCCCGGTTTGAGTGTTCATGGTCATAGTTTAAAAACCGAGAGCAATAATTTCTGTTTTGGTCCAAGAAAGGCTGCTCAGCAATGTATTATTAAAATCTAGCTCCGATTCTTTGAACATTTCTGTCTAAAGACAATTTGAGGTTCAGACCCTCTTACGTAAGAAAGCTTTATACACCATTGGACGATTTCTAGGTTATACATTTAAAAACGTAATACTCTATTGTTTATGGGAGAATATGACATCACATTGCATTTGGAGGCATTTAACGGGAGGTAAAATAGAGAACGGGGTGAAAATAAGAAAGGCATTAATGAAAACATGGAACATAAATGGTCCAAACACGGATCCTTGTGGCACTCCACAGATCTAAACCCACAATGTTGAACAAATTGCTTTCGATTAGTTAAATATGACTGCATGAGTGTAATTAAAACATTACCAAACCCTACATAGTGAAGTTTTGACAACAAAAGTGCCTTTTCAAATGAAAAATCTGTGTATATAACATTAACCTGACCACTTTGGCCCTAAATTGTGTTTTGTAGATTGGTTACCGTTGAAAATAGTAATGTTTTACTGTTCCACCATATATCTGTGCCAAATGCAAACTGTCATTATTCAGACCACTTCCGTAAATAAAATCAGACGTAAACTATTACGTAACTTGATGCAACACACTGAATTATAGGTTTCCAATTAAACACAAATTTTATTACGCTTTGCAGGTCCTTGTTCAATTAAACTATTTCAAAATAATCGCAATCGCTGGGTAGTTCACTTAAAGTAAAAGTACTTGAGTATCGGAAATTCAACATCCTACATAAGTTGAACGGTCTAGGTCAAGTGAGTGAGACCAATAACGTCGACTCAGAAGTTTCTCTAGTATTTGAATGCCATTTGCTAACTTTCTTCCGGAATTATATAACATTGCCAGGCTTCCAGGTTATAAACATTTAGACTAATGCATGTGCTCGAAGATATACTGTGTGCGAGATTTTTTATATCGTTGGCAATTGAGAGAGAGAGACAGCGTGATCTAAGATGCTTTTAAAGGTTTCCCAACAACATTTTTTGTACAAGGAAATCAATTTGTAGGACAGTGTTCAGTTAACCATAATTCTATTTTAAATAACTTCCTTTTCAATGTTAAGTAATTTCGCTTTACTTATAAAGAAATTAAAAAAATTACTGGAATTTGTTTTTTTCTGAATTACTGATGGTTGAAGAAATTCTTTTATTAAAATTCAGTTTTTTGTCAACTTATTATTCTTTTAATGTCATTGTTGTATCTCTCTAACAATGAGGTTAAAGTTGTTAAAGTTTAATATAAAAATGTTTGTTATTTATTTACTTATTTAAGTATGTATCTACCTATATATTTTATCAAGTACGATACAAAATAGATTTAAAAGTATGAAATGCACAACATATTATCCAAGAAATGTAATTTGTAAATTACATACAAAATAAAATATAATAAAATATACAAGAAACAAAGAAAAACACAAAAAAATTTAAAATCGACAAACTTTAAAATATTTGTAATGCCAATTTCTCACAAGTGTTTTATTTATATTTAATTTGGATTTTAGGAAAAAATGTTAAATACAGACATTGCAGAGACTTAAGTTAAAGTTTTGTTATGAAGACATCAAACTACATACGGATGCCGGAAAAAACGCGTCAAATCAAACTTATGATTTTTTAAATAGAGCACCCTGTATATTTTATTTTTTTAATATGCCCTTCTTTCGCGAGTTCTTTGATATGAGGTTCGTTGACCTGTCTTTCATAATAAAAGAATGCAAATTTTCTTATTCCAATAGTAGGTGTATGTCACTTAAAAATTGAAGAAAAATTTTTGCATAATTTTGCATAGCCAATGGAATTTTAAAAAACATAATTATATCCCTTTGCACAACGGTCTAGATACGCTACTGACTGCACTACTATATAATTGTAGACTAAATCAGCTGAAGTTTACTTCTACCAAAAAAAGGCTTTGAGAATTGCGGTGACAGCTGATATTATATTTAATCTATTAGTTTCTCCGCAAAAATCCTTGATTTTATAAATAAATGCAGCCGGACGCACAAACAATGGATTTTTAAGAAAAACTTAACTCGGGACATTCTGTAATGCCTTTCAACAAAAAAAAACCATTGTGACTGCACCACAGATACTACAGAACTATATATACCTACAGAGTTCTATAATTTGAATATTTCCGAATTCGCATATTTTATACAGTTTATTTCTAACTCATTGGAGAAAGAACCCATAAATATTTTGGATTTCGAGGACTAAGACGTACGAGGCGTGATATATTTTAATGGCTTACAGTAATGCAACATAGCCAAGTTTTCGTCAAGCGTTCTAAATTTGAAGGAAAAGAAATAGATAACGTAAAATGAATCTCCAGCGGTGACAATAATTAATGGTCACATGATCACATGGAAACATAATCTTTACATTGACAGAATTATACCAAATAATAACTCTGTGGCAAGAAGCGCGAGAGCCGCGCGAGAGCCGCGGGAGAGCCACGCGAGAGCCTAGCCAGAGCTGCGCTTGTGTCAAGCCTCGAGCGTGCTTCTTGACCAAGAATCCTGCGAGCTTTCCACGAACCTTGACCGATTCGATGATCAAATTAAGGTGCCCTAAGTTGCCAACGAACTTTTTAGTTAGGTCGTGTAATGGTCAGCAAAGGTACCTAACGATAAACAAACAACGACTTGTTGGTTGCCAAAAAACTTGTTATTTTCTTTTTACAGGCTTCTCCGGATTTCCCAACGACTGAAGCAATTTAATTCCTTGCATTTACCAACAATCCTTCCCTTTAGAAGGCAAGTATTGTTGATGACCACGACTCAGGCTCGACGAAAACAAAAATACAGCCTCAAACTGGTACAAATTCGTACCACTACACGCGCAATTAGCTGCAGCCTCTGTCTCGCGGCTTGTGTTAGGCTCGCGAGGCCGTTTATAAACAAGACGAACTTGGCTCGTTGCTGACGTGCTTCGCGCTAGGCTCGTGCGCGTTTCACCATATTTATACGCGCCTTTAGACAATTAACCTGCGTTATGCAGATATTTTCTGGCCGTTACTTAATTAACGACTCTTTACAGTATTTATATCTATAAAATTAAAGTTACTGAAGATAGCTATGCTAGCCTAACGAGCTGATTCTCCCAAAAATGTTTCACTGAATCCAGCCTTACTAAATCACAAAGCATTCTTTCATTTTGTGACCAATTGTACATTTTAGTTGGTTTTATAAACCAATATTGGTTAAAATAGTGCTTATAGATAGTAAGTTTATAGCGTTTAAGGTTTTATTTCATAAATATCCGTGTAAAAAACATTCCTTCTTAAAAATTTGCTGACAAAATGTTTACGACTAAATACAAAACGCGTTCAAGTTAAAAATACTTGCGCTACTTGTCACTACACCTTTATTGACAAATCCAAACTAGTTTCTTGGTTTTATAAATTAGAAAATAAAGTACTACCTGATTTTACCAAAAAAAGTTCCCACAACATTTCAGTTACAGAAAAATCACTTGACTTTACTCTGATTGATGTGTTGTTTTAAATTCGAACAAACGAAAAAGCAGTCCCTTCTTCATGATTCAACTTGAAGAATTGTCTTGTCAATACGATCATTCTCGTCAATACGACCATATTTCGCAGCAAACATATTTTGCAACATATATTTTGCGGCGCGTTATTAAAACTATATAATAATTTTCTTTTCTGTGATTTACCATATTTGTTTCAATTTGTTTACTTGAGCTATTAAAAAACATTTAAGTTGAAATATTAACTCACTATGGCTCTATTTATATAATTAATTTCAAATACAAACAAGACTAAATTATTATTAGAATATTATTATGCATGATAAATCGATATATAATATACCAATTTCCCGTGTCAGTTAAATATTAAAAATTATTTCGATTACATTTCTTAAAAGTGCCAGTATTACCGAAACATATTACCCATTACCCAGCAAAAACATACTCATAATCCCATAACGGAACCAGAGCAGTAAATAGTTCCAAAGAAAATTCCAATTATGACTTTGTATACCTACCACAAAGTCGCTTATACTGTGTCTAGATATTACGAAATTCTTCATTATAACATAACGTATTAGCAATTTATTCAAATCGAAATTTAATTATTGACGTAACCCATGATAATAGTTCCCACTTTCCCATGCGTATGCGTCTGTGTAATGAATTTATTATAATAATTGCAGTACTTTCACGCCATTACACCTCGTAGAGAGGAGTAATTGGAGCAGATTGCCACGGAATTAATGCAATATGAATAATATATGTTCGTTTGACTATTAGGGTTATATCCTCATCCTCCCACCTTATCTACGTGCAGGGCGGAGATGTTCCATTTGTGAGGGTGTTTTCCAAAAAACTTTAAATGGATGTTGTAGGGTGTCCAAAATAAGATCCTCTATCCCCTTAGCTCAGAAAGTATAAAAGGTAGAAAAAAAATTAAATACGAAAGCTTTTTGTTTTTACCTGGATTTTTCATTTTTATAACTTTCTTGAATACAGGTTGTTCAGTTTCTCTGATCCAGGCATCAACTTTCTTTTTTTGAATGGGACACCCTATATTCAATTACGTTTTTGAACTCTCATTAAAATTCTAGGTCGACATTGTTAAGAGTACCCTATACCTATCATTTACCGTTATGAAGATATTAACATTTAAAGAAAAAAATCTTTAAAAAACACCTCCTCAAAAAATCTCGGCAAAACAAATAAGACATCCAAAAAAAAAGGTAAATAGTGTTTATTTCGTAGACAATTAGACTCAGAAATTACTTCAATGAATCGATATTACCTGATTAATATACAGGGTGTTTTTGACAGATGGCTCAAACATGTTTATGTTAAAACTCCTGAAAATCGAAAATATCTTATGGAACACCCTGTGTATTATTATATTTTTGGATTCTCTATTAAATTTTAACCTTACTCTATATAACGTTCCCTATTCTTATTTTGCTTAGTTTTAAAGATATTGACGAAAATGTTTGGTGGGCTATTTATAAGACACATTTTAGGCCCTGTTATTCTTGGCCAATATTTAAATGGTCCCAGGTACCTTAGGTAAAATACCAGGAAATGGCATTCATTACAAACTTACATTTTACCTTTATTGGATGCCACAGAATATGCCAATCAAAACATCTATCAGATGGATGGAGTTCCATGCCACAATACTGCAGTTGTAAGGAATTTTATTAACAACTATTTTGTGGAATGGATAGGGCCAAACGGGAATATCCCATGGCCGCCGAGGATCCTACATTTAACTCCACTTGTTAACTTTTTATGGGGTACATTGAAAGTCTGAGTTTATCAAATTTAGAGTACCTAATAATGTAGATGATTTAAAGATTAAAATCATTTGGTACAGTTTGAACCACATAACCTCAAACCAGTAGCAACAAAAAAGGGTATTTAGAAAAAGCGCTCTCCAACTCCAATTCGTCTTAAATTTTGAGTTTCTGATGTCCTTCAATACACTTTGGGAGCTATTTTACAAGTTTTAAAATTGCAAAAAGTTACATTTGTAGTGGATATATCATCCTCAATTTTTCTTTTATCCGAAGAGATATCAAAATATTTCTTTGTGGTCTTTTAGAAGACGCATGTAGCTTTCTTTTGTCTTTTACAGAAGCTCATTTTGTTATATACAGGGTTTCAGCTATGAACATGACCATTTAACCAACTTGAAAAGGGCACAATTCAATTTTTTTAATGGAAAAGTAAAATTTCTCACAGGAAATGTTACACCAAACAAAAGCAAATTTAGTTTTGCACCAAATTTTCGTAAAATTTGATAGACGTTCCATTTGAAAAGTTGAATTGTTCTCACTTGAAGTTCATCACATACCTGAGACCCTATATAATAAAATGAGTTTCTTTAAACGACAAAAAGACGCTGCATGTATCCACTAATAGACCTTAAAAGAAGGTCTTTTTAGGAATAAGTTTTTAAGTTTGCAGTTTTATGTCCATTAAAAGGTAGCATATAGGTAAATTTTAAGTAATTTCATCCTTCCATACACTTGTAAGACTAACTGGATGACTGTATGTTACTTGGTAATGGAATGGATTATTTTATTGGTAGTACATAGGTATAGTATGTCATATTAACAGTAAAGAGCCACCCACTTTTTATATACAAGTGAATTACAGATAAAACTGATAGCACAAAATATATTTTCTATACACAAATAAAAATGGATATTTTCAAATGGTATTTTTTATATTCTTTACACCTTTCCTTCTTTATATACGTTCTATAACTCAAGGATCAAATATAGTCCATAAGTACTAACGACTGTATGTAATATCAGAGATATATAGTCCAAACAAAGAGATGTGTGTTAACTAGGCTCAAAAAGCACATAGCATATTCGATAGTAGAACTTAGTACTATTTTACACAGAACAAGCTTCTTAGCTACAAAAGACATCGTTCCGTATTCCAAAAACACCATTGTCTTAATTCATTTTTGAACCTGTCATCCCTAAAACTACGGTGTGACTTACCTGGTAAATAGTTGGAAAGAAATATCTCTGACAGGATCTATCGTATGGCATTTTTGTTTGTTTAGTGGCAGTAATTGAACATAGGCATCTTCAATGCGGACTCCTGGTGGGCCTGTAAATAATATAGATGGCATTTAGGTAGATACTTTGCTCACCAAGGAATATATATATATATACAGGGTGAGTCAGTTTATACTAGCAGGACTCTGGCATTCGATAGAACACCTGATTTTAAGTTAAGTTTCTCATATAAACATATGTCGGGAATCGCTTCGTTTTTGAGATACAGGGTGTCAAAGTTTTGGTTTTTTTTTTAGTGTTTTCCACACAGCTCCTATAGTTTTTAAGATAATTTATTCAAATTTTTACGGTAGATTACCTATGATGGTCCACAAATTTTGACATATGTAAACGATTTGAAAACGTACAGGGTGATATTTTTGCGGGGGTTAAGGCCCCCTTTCATCGTCCAGAACTTTTTTGTGGTGTGCCACTGACTGCTGATTTGCCAAAATTTGGAATTCCAAATTTTGGCAAATTTGGAAAATTTTTACTAAAAACAATAATTATTGTCAAACGAAAGTTCAATAATCTAAATTATTAAAGGTTACATACCTACAGTACAACTTTTGCCACTAATTATTTATTTTTTGTAGCATTTCAGAGACTTAATAACTAAGTAAAATAATTAAGAACTAATAATAAACCAAGGCAAATAAATACAAATAACTTTACAAATAGCCCGAAATAATTTTATTTTCAAATTAAAATTTTCAAAATGTGATTCATTTTGTTGGGTACATAATCGGCATCGCGTTTCAATAGACCTTCTTGCTGAAACTAAGTGATGAACTCTTATGTCTTCGCAAGCATGCCTTATACGCTCGCTAAGATCGTCAACATCTTGAACAGGAGTGGCATACACTTTTTCTTTAAAAAAGCCCCACACAAAAAAATCCATTGGTGTTATATCTGGGGAACCTGAGGGCCGTGCGATTGGACCTCCACGTCCAATCTACCTCTCTGGATAATTGTCGTCTAACCAAGTTCTTACATTTTTTTCAAAATGAGCTGGGCAGCAATCCAACAGGAACCAAGCTTGCTGTCTTAAATTTAGAGGGACATCTTCCCACATATTAGGATGCTCGGTTTCTAGAAACTGTAAGAAGTTTTGCGAACTGACCCTTTCTGGCAAAAAATATGGTTCAAATAAACGATTTTCAAAAATTCCTACCCATACGTTAAAGCTAAACTCATTTTGGAATTTTCTTGGCCTAATAGCACGTGGATTTTGCTCTACCCAAATATGTTGACTTTTGAAATTTACTATCTCACGTCGGGTGAAGCAAGATTCATCAATCCATAATACGTTGGATAAGAAAGTTCTATTATTTTCTAATGTGTTAAGGATCCAACGACAAAAATTCATTCTGCCTTGTTGGTCGCCAGGATGTAGACCGTGGTTTATTATTAATTATTAATTATTTTATTTAGTTATTAAGTCTTTGAAATGCTAAAAAAAAAAATAAATAATTAGTGGCAAAAGTTGTACTGTAAGTACGTAACCTTTGACAATATAGATTAATGAACTTTCGTTTGGCAATAAGTTTTTAGTGAAAGTTTTGATGAAAATATTTCTTTTTTAATAAAATATTCTTTCATAGACTTTTTCAAATTACTCGATAACTGTTACAGCTACGATAAAAATGCAAGAGACGAAAAAGTTTCTAAATTGAACATGTAATCCAAATTTTGGAAAATCAGTAGTCACTGGCGCACCACAAAAAAGTTGTGAACGATAAAATGGGGCATGACCTCCAAAAGAATATCACCCTGTACGTTTTCAAATCGTTTACATATGCCAAAATTTGTGGACCATCATAGGTAAAAATTTGAATAAATTATCTTAAAAACTATAGGAGCTGTGTGGAAAACACTAAAAAAAAACCAAAACTTTGACACCCTGTATCTCAAAAACGAAGCGATTCCCGACATATGTTTATATGACAAACTTCTCTTAAAATAAGGTGCTCTATCAAATGAGTCCTGCTAGTATAAACTGACTCACCCTGTATATATATATATATATATATATATATATATATATATATATATATATATATATAGATTTGGATAAGTTGAAATAAATCTGTTTGAAGTCTTCGTAGAAATTGCATACCTACTTTTTGTATGTGTATGTAAAAACCATATGTAAATTTTTGGGGCTATCAAAGACAATGGTGGTATATAAATAATAAAATATGAAGACACTTCCTTGATAAAAACAAATTTAAAAAAAAAATTATTATAAAATGTACTAAGATCAACATTGTTTATGGTGTATATTTTTAAAGAAAACACTCTGTACATATATATCTTTGATTCTGCCAAACTAACACTTATATTTGTCATAAAAAGTGCCTACATACCCATTAGGTACTGCAAGTTTGGAATGTCTAAAGCAGTCTCTAAAAAATTATTCGCCAAAAAATAATCAGGATCAATTACACTTGAGTATCTTCTGCCTATCCCAAGATCTGGACTTACAGAAAAGATCACAATAACTTTCAACCAGGATTTTAAGAGCATTTTGGGGAATTTCGCATCACTAAGTAACTGTATGTGGCTAGAGCGCAAACAACAATGAAACAAAAAGCCACTTTTAATGCATTCTGCGGAATGATCGTGATAAGTAAAAGTGTTTTTATCCTGAATTGCGACAAAATCAAGTTCAGAATCGCAAAATAGGCAAAAAGAAAACGTTGAGGGTTCATTAGTGTTGTTCAAAAATATTTTGGACTCAAGATTATATGAAGCTTATTGAAATAACTACATTTTTGTGCTCTGGATATATTCAACTGGTGAATTTAGGGATCAAAACTTGTTCTTAAAGGATTACTTGTCTTATTTCAAAGACCAACAATAAATTGCTTGTTGCAAAGTCTCTCGCATATAAATAAATTTACATAATTGATAAATTTACCTTAAAATTTATACATTTACCCTAATACAGAGTGGTGAAAATTTAATAGCGAGTCTTTTCGACTGCAAATCATCAAAATTTGAGTTATTTTTTTTATTGAAAATGAACTTATATTTTTTCTTATCTAATTCTGTACAAATTTTTGTAATCTTAATCAATTTTTGATTTAATAGAAAGAAGAAATGCATACTTGGGAAAATAGCACAAACCCAAAAGAAATAGCAGCATATTTTATAGTTTGGGTTGTGGTAAATCGTTTTTCCTTTACTGTCATAGTTTGGTTTTTGTTTTTACATTAACTAATTCACGTATTTATTTATCATAGGTTACACATCATTATACGAGTATTAACAGGAATTACAAGCGTTTTAGATATTTTAAACGAACTGGGGACAACGATCAGTAATATAAAAAATAGTAATACTACACTTGCCTTTTGCCTTTCTCAAAACAACCAACTAACAATAACAGACTAAGAACAATAAATCACCTTTCATTTGTCTCTGACTTAGTTCAATAAATTGTAATGTACTATCGACACTATATTTCCTAGATATTAAAGTGAAGGTAGAGTATTTTGTTTTTGTTTTCTTTCTCTTCTAAATGCAAGTCGTATTAAATATAATTTAAATTTTAAATTTTGGCGCCATTCTATATCGCATATTTTTTCTCAAGTATTAGATCTTTGATCACTATATCGATTAGATTCATTAGATATGAAATAGTTCTGAGTGATAATGTTGTTGAGTAATAGTGAGCTATTTAACCATAAGCCTAGTGTTATAATTTCCACAAATTGTAAGTATATTTATTCTTTATAAACGCAATTTTATTTTCTATAAAATATTAAGGAAATAAGTAGTAGTTCATTAAACAAAAAGTGACATATTTTTTATGTAGTATTACATTGAACTGTTTCTTAGACTTCAAATTACACAAATTTTGACTAAAAAAACATTGAGGTATGTGTTTAAAACTACTTCTAATGAAAGAAGTTTGAGGGCCCTCCCCTCAAACATCTTTTCAAAACTGGTACTTTTGCTTAAAACACCCTATACCTATGTATTCATTGGCAAAACTTAAATTAATATATAAGAAGTTCGAAATATATTATAAGGTTCACAAACTCTGTACAGGGTGTCAAATTTAGGTTTCCCAATTACATAAGTGTAGTATCTAGTTTGTGAAGTTCATTTTTTATTGCAAAAATGGAGAAAAATTATCATTGTATTGTCGAGGTGTTGACTTTCAAGATTGTTTATCTTTTTCCACTACCTAATTCATATAAACGGAGACTTTTGAAGCTTTATGTATTTAAGTACGATTTTGCTAGTGGAAATGCTAAATAATAATAATAATAATAATAAAAGTAATATAATAATAATAGTCAATACTAAATGAACATCATACAAAAAAACTCTTTTGATATTTCTTGGAAAATTCTACTCGTAGATGGCTAGGGCTGAATTACAACTATAGATAGGTAATAGGATTCCCAATTACTTAGCCACAAAAAAGTCACTTTAATGTATTATACTTACATGATTTTTTTATATTACAAATTACCTTCTTAAAAAATCTTATTACACATATTTCAAATTTGTGTCTTGCCTGATAAAAAAATGTGCACATTTTGATATATCGTTTACTTTCGATGCACATGTGTTTCATTTAAAGACAGAACTTTGGACATCTTTCCGAAATGCGATGTCCAACTTACTGATCATACTATTAAAGTGAATTAAACAGAACAATGATAATATTTTTTTAATCATAAAGTCATCTTAGCAAAACACTACTTAACCAATTGACATAAGTACTTAATATAAGAATTTGTGAGTTAAACACTTTATCTTCTAAATATTTCAGACAATATGAACATATTACTGAAGGCATTTGAGTAGATAGATTAAATCTATTATATAACCACATCTCGAAGATATATTATTTCACTTTCCCCTATTCCCCGAAGCAACACACTTTCCAAAGCCCAAACAGATCGAGAGGGATAGCGGGAAAGAAGAAAAAGCAGATCTCAAAAACAACATACCAGGCAAAGCGCCGATAATACACACAAATAAAAAATCCGAAACACCCATTGCACCCGAAACCGTGGAAGTATTTGATTTGAACTGGCGCCCGATGCGATCGGGTCAGAGGCAGGGGTACGCGGTCTTGGAAATGCCTTTTCGAGTAACTCAGCTTATGTAGTGAGACTCCTTTCGTGGCCCGCCAGCCGCCAGAATGCGTAAGTAAGGTTAACTTTTTTGGCGCTCGAAGAGGAAGGCCGCGTTTTTCGGCGTATCGCACCGGAACACACGTTGGCTGGGGTCAGGTCGGTGCTGATTAGGTGTTACGAAACCTTTCTGGGGTGTGCGGAACAGAAAACAGAATTTAGCAATACACTGAGAAACAGTATCTTAATATTTCACTAAAGTCAAAGCCTGAATTAAGCAAAGTGCAATGTCCGGAAAAAGAGTAGATCTATGTTGTCACATTTATTTCTAAAGTATTCTTTTATTTAAAACAGGAAACGTATTAATTACCTTATTTACCCATTTTTTACTTGTCTTTAACGTCCCTTATCCCTATTGTACTTTATTAAAGCAAACACAATGTTTAATTTGTGTTTTACTTAATAATATCAACGAATTTCCGAATACGTGGCAACTGCGAAAGTCGTAAAGTTGATAAGCTGTTCATCCTTATTTAACATACATATTCTTGCATTTACGCTTTCTTTTCTCTGACCTTCAACGACGTTGATTGGTCGAATCAGGAACCAACCAGCGACTGCGCTCGAGGTAGTAGGGAAACAGTGGCGTGATGTTGGGTTATTTCGCGCGCGTTTCTTAACGGTAAAAATTTGTGGTAAAATTATCAGTGTATTTATTCTTTGTGTCAGTGTTTATACTTATTTGTGTTAGTGAAAAAAGTGGAACTGCATATACTAGAAGTATTCTATAGAATAGTATACGAGTATATATTAACTGAAATATGCCCAATGGTAAAACAGAATACGCACGCCCATGCATCACCGCATTTTACCAGATCGGCGAGGTCATTCCACTTTGCTTAATTCTAGCTTTGACTTTAGAAAAGTATTCAATAAAAAACATGTGCGCATTAATTTTACTATTTAGGATACAAACACATACCTAATACTTCTTCTCTTGTTCTCATGATTTTACAGGATTTTCCACAGGATTCTACGCAGAACGTTATTAAGAGTTCCAATAGAGTGTCCTGACAATTTGGTAACTCGGAGTAAGCTCTTCTAATAAAGTTTTCTGACAGTTTGACAATGGTCGAACCAGCTTGCCCATTATATTCCAACAAATTAGATACTGAATTTAATTCAGTTGTTTATATTTCTTCTCGTTGTATCGTTCGGAAGCTAACACAATTTCCTCAGTTCTCATGAATATTTATTGTGTTTATTTATTAAAACTTGTACAAACTTCTACATCAGACACAAGAAATTTCATAAGATCTAAAGATAAAATGCCCAAAACTCTTGGAAAGATGTTAGTAACTCCTTATAGGATCAAATATAATAAGAAGAAATAGTTTTACACTTTCTTCTAGTGTAACTATTTATAAATGTATCTCAATATATTTAATCAACGTTTCCTAATTATTATTATCTCATTCTCATTAGCAACCCGAGAATAAATTAATAGATATTTAAAAACTTTCACTTTTCCAACTCATTCAATAGGTACCTACCTACCTAAATAAGCAATGTTCATGAAACATAAAAAACAAATACTCTTTTCGGGTTAAACGGTTATTAAAAACGATTCAAATCAGCCAGCCACATTTTTCCTTCCATAATCTAACCTTGAAGGTCATTTTGACCATGTAACGATAAGCTTGGGACAAGAAATTTTGTCTATGTATACGTAGGTATCTATAGAAAATTGGTTCTTTTCCTGTGGAAAAAAATTACCTTCGTTTCATTGACACGGGCTGTACAAGCCTTTTCATATAGGTACAGTTAATTAAGTAATTTATGTAGACTAAACAATGACAAAATAAAATGTAATAAAATAATGCCTAAGAAGTAATGGTAGGAATCTACTTAAAGTGGAACAAGGAACTGACCTTTGAATTTTAAAATCAATAGATACCATACAATACCTACCACTAGCAAAATTGAAAGGTATTTAAAACAATTTTAGAATCAAAAGTGAAAATAAAAACGCTTAAAAGAAAATCCTTTAAAAGGTCTGTTATAAAAAATAGGAACCGTTAAAGAAAGGAAATTTTACAAGAAGAAGAAACAAAGAGCCCTACAAAAAATGAGGCAACTGTGTGCGCCAAATATGTAGAATCATGATACAACTACACAGATATGCCAATGCGCATAGTGACGTCAGTTACGAGGAAAAACAATTGATAAACACGAAAATAATTATATCACTGCCCTTAAGAATTTTCGCATCGCATTGCCATTTTTCCCTCACGAATGACGTCATGCGCAAACAAACGAAAGTTATGAGCATATCTGTGTAGTTGTATCATGTGTAGAATATAGTGTTTAATTAATCATGTAAAGCGAGATAGAGACAGTGTAATTCGAATACAATTTGAGATTTATACAGGGTGTATTAAATGAAGGAGCCCAAATAGTACCAGACAAATCTTGAGAGGATAAAATCCAATAATTGAGCTTTATCCCAAAGTTGCTTCTTTTCCAAGGTACAGGGTGTTCAAACATAATTGTGTAATGTTTCACAACATTACACAGTTAAATGTATCTCTAATTCTTTCTCAGATCCAAATGTTTGGACTCGAAATTTTGTCTCTCACCCTGTACAGCTTTATCTTGTAAAGCGAACTTTATGCTTACCTTTCTACATATTTAATATTCATCATACTCGAACGTGTCACATGTAATTACTAATTGAAGTAAAATGTTTCCTTTCGAGACAGAAAGTAAAAAAATGTCTGCGCTCCAGTTAGGCAATTTAAAGGCAACTATTACCTGCATCAGTATTAATTTATACCAGTTATATAATAAAAGCAAAAGCATTTCTAATAATTTTACTGAATTAGCCACGTAATTTGCTCTAATTTTTATTATTTTCTTGATTGGCCTGCATTGGTATAAATATTTCACTGTATCTGTAATTAGCTATAAAGCTATAAGAAACACCAATGTTCTCCATCACCAATCGGAGACGGTTCTCAAGTGATGGATAAGGTAGCTATGAGCAAAAATAAATGTTTACCATAAAAGCAATATGTTGGAGTGAGGTATGGTCTGTACCCTAGAAACGAATCGATACTCTCTTTTTAACACATTATGCTTATGGCAAACCCTTTTAAGTTCCTCACTATTAAAGGTAAGACCAATGAACAGTATATTAATATAGTCGCGAGAGGATTTTCTATCCAATTTTATAAAAATTTACAGTACAACATTAATATATATATATAAATGAAAATTAGATATTCATGTTATTCTAAATTCCGTCGAGGTAACATTGACATTTTTTTATTTATAGACTGTATCTTTTAAATCATTAGGAACAATATAAGATGTTACAGCTTTCACTGTTGCACTGCAATATGCAATTACTTATTTGTTGTTACAATTTTTTTCCTCTTTTCTCGAATTACTTAATGTGAAATAGTTCATTATTCAATTCACACGTAATTACCCACCTTTTATCATTGTCTTTACTACATGCAATATTTAGTTGCATTACAAATTAATACATAAAACATATTTTTACATTATTTGTAAAATTTGCTTGCCTCTGTTGGTGACAGTATTCCTTACAAAGACTTATAAACTGAAAAAAAAACTAAAATAAAAAGGGCGATCTGCAGTCTTAAATCTCCTTTACCAAAACGATCCGAAAAAAAAATCTGGTCGGTGCTCTTTTTTCGGGAACGAATCCTCACATGGGGCCACTCCTGCACGGAAAAATTATTCTAAAGAGCTGCATGAGTAACCACAAAAAAACATAGATACTACTAGTATCTACTTATCTGTGAATATCTTAAGGCCCCTTTACACGGGTAGAGTAATGAGGATAGTACTTGGTATAGTAGAGTAACTCTACCAGTATAAACGCTCAGTAGAGTAGAGTAGCGAGTAGAGTGTGTAGTAGCTGGTAGAGTAGAGTCACTAGCAACATGTGGCAAAGTAACTCTACCACCACCACCGTGAAAATATCTACTTGCCTACGTACTCTACCCATGGAACGCGCTGTTTCTGTAGTAGAGTAGAGTAGGTAGGAGAGTGAGACGCTGTCATTTCGGCTGAAGCCACGTTGTGTCTTATTTAAATAATAATAATAATATCTCTATCCCTCATTCTCATCTTAGTGATGAGCCCGGAAGTCAGAGACTTGTGTGGGAGAGGGAGCGGCATATTATTATTTTGCGGGCCGCGACTGCGCCCAGGAACGACTTACGATGTTATAACTTTAATTACCATTTAGTACGAGAATAAGGGAAACCTGGAAAACCCTATTAATTAAAGTGAACAGTAGGTTGTTAGCCATTTATACAGTGATATTGCAGTACTAGTTGCATATTAAGAACGCTACCAGCTTTATACACACAGATTAATATTGGAGCAATTAGAAAAAGTTGACCACGGTGAGAATCGAACCGTCGTCAACCGCGGAGAACAATTAAAAACCAGACGTCTTAACCGCTCGGCCACCGAGCTCCGTTAATAATTCGTGAATAAAATGAAATTCACCGAATATGAAACTTTTAAACTTGTAGAGATGTATAGCGAATACGAGTATTCCTTCTTTTAAGCCACTTTCTCACCCACTCACTTCTTTGCTTGTTTACTTCCTCATCGATAGCTTCCAGTGACTTCGGTTACAAGTGCATTTGCAACTGTAGCTAAACAATTTTCAATCAACTTTCTTTTTCTTGAATTCATTTTTCAACAAACACACTATACTAGCATCAGTACTATCTTTGTGTGACCAGCGAGTCCCAGAGCTGAAACGGTACAGCGGACAGTAGAGTGCACTCTACTTCCTACTCTACTCTACCCGCAACTATACCCGTGTAAATCAGCCTTTACAGTATTTTGTACTGTGAGTTTTAACTTTGGTAAGATTTTGTTGCAGTAAGTAGGTATTTATTTATAAAAATAAGCATTTAATAAAATGACATCGTAGTCATTACATTACAAAGTGTATTATTAGTAGAGCAATACTTATATTTTTCCGATGTTTTAATAGTTTTTGCACAGCTCGCTAGTTTTTCTTTTTAAGAATATTTAGATGATAATGGTTTATTATCATAATTTTAACATACAAAACCGTTTATTTGTAGAACTATAAATAAACCTCAAACAGTAGCTCAAGATAATTACACTTGCTTGAAGTAGACTACCTGTTACCTGTGATTCATCGTCTGGCCAATAAAATCAATAAATAAATAATGTATTTATCAATCATATTTATAGTCTATACAGTGGCGTACACATGGAGGGGATGACGGGAATAAAACCCCTAAGGCCTCTGGCGCAATAGAAGTTGCAGTCAGAAATTAGTTTATCCGTGTTAAATACAAACGAGACTAAAAGACTAGCATTAGAACCTTCAGAATGTTGCAGTTAGGGACATTTCCCAATACATTTAACCTGAAGAAGGTTAAACCATAAATTTGCGAAAATTTTGTTTCACAATTGGTTAGATAGCTCGGTTATTCTCTCCATTCATAGTTTAAAAACATTTTCCTCCAACATTTGTTTCATTTAGGTTTTTTTATGGGGGACAAAAAATGTCTTTATCACAATAAAACATTTCAAAGATGCCAATTTTAAGACCGTATTATTATTTGTGACTTATTTAGTTGGCATCAGAACATTATGTTTGTTGATTTATTTGGTGATGCCGAAAACAATTGTCTTCCTCAAAGACAATAGAGGTCGCTGTAATGGCATCTGCAGAAAAGCCGATCGTTATCTGTCTGTCAATTAGACAATAATTGTCAGACAAGTAGTACCAAAGACCGAAAGAGGGCACTACGGTGTATTTCACTGTATCTCGCCACTACAAACATTATCTGGGTTGCTTTTTAATTCAATATTTGTATTGAATATGGACGATAATTTCTCATTTCAAGACCTTACCGATATGCACTTTGCTTATGGTGCAGCAAATTGTAATGGAAGAAACGCTGCACCTTTCTTCCCTCATCATACAACCTTTGCTTCCATCCATTGTCGCCTTAGAGAAAGTGGGAACCTCTTGGTGGTAGTGGTCGCCCAAGAACAGAGTTGACAGAAATATAAAAAATGTACCCAGAAATTAGATCTGGGTACGCCATTGACTCTATAATAATAAATAGATGTAATTGATCGAAAATTTGCAATGCAAATAGTATTATTATTATTATTATTATTATTATTATTATTATTATTAATAAATGTCACTTAATTATTTTCTCTTAGGCAGTGTATACCTAATAAAGTGAATGTACCCAGGCCATTTAATGGTAAAAGCAAGTAAATTTTTATAATTCAAATGTTACTAGACTTTCAAGAACTAAATACATTATTTAGAAAAAACTTAAAATTTATGACTACGAATTTACTGCTATTTTATATCAAAAAATACCATTATAGTAGGGTAATTTTTTATAAAATTGTTTCCGCAAATTAAATTAGATTTACGCCAGCATCTTTTAGCACTGACAGTAATTTCGGAACAATACTGACAGTACTGATTCTAATTTCGGAACGCGGGGTAAATCTATTTTTTTCATGAACTTTAAAATATGCATTTACGGCAACAACCAAGAGAAATAGATACGAGTTTTATTCTTTTTTAACCAACTTCAGATCACTTACAGGTTTAGGATTTCTATCTAGGTCATATACTTCTATTCATCCTGTCCTGTATTTGACTTTTCGTGCATGAATTTTTACCATAAACATAAACGAATATGAATATCAGGAGATAAATATAATTTAAATAATTTTCCATTAACTAACCTAGCGAAAAGTGCGTCGAGTCCAATAGGAGACTATTTTGGAAAATTTATTTTCCAAATACCAAGGTTATTTGATTTAGATGAATTTTTACATAAATTACATGAATTTTCAGATCTTAACATAGGTACCTTATAGGCAGTCAGTATTGAAATCCTTGTGTGGTGAAAGTGCGGATATTATAATCTCAGATGTTATATACCTATATCTAATTGCATGCTTAGCCATTAATTATTAATTTTATTGGTAGACCGATCATTTTTCATCCTTGAAAATACACCAGAAATAATTAGCCATATCTTAAATCTGTAAGAATACAATGGTAAAATTCTACTAATTTTTTAAATAATTTACGATTTGGTTTGTGAACCTTTTCCGTTGTAAGGCAATGTTACAATGATAATAATAATAATAATAAATAATATAATTTAGATACCTACACATATATATAGTCTGTTGTAAAAAATAGTATATTTTTTACATTTTAGTACCAGTAGCTAATAGATAAACTATATAATTACAGCAAAATTCATTACAGAATTATGTAAAGATTATAAAATATAATCTTGGTCCGATATTTCTTAAAAGGGTTTTTGATTACAATTACTTTGATAAATATCATAATAAAAATCAATATTATATAACCTTCACATGATACAATAAAAACATTTTATACCTATTGACCTACTATTATTTTTGTTAGATCGCAGCCTCTGATGCAATTGTATTTATATTTTTATTAGGAGCTTGCTCAAGCCAAAGAAAAAGAACATTATAATGTTGACCATTAGAATCTCAATGTTCTTAAATACAAGGTGACCATAAAACCACGAAAAGCGGAAATTACTTATTTTAATTTAATGTAATGTTTTATATCCATTATTACAAACGACATATCAAAACCAACTATACTCATCAAGTGATTTGTAATTTAATAAATAACAATAATAGTAATAACATAGGTAGTAATAATCATAAAACAATCCAGATGTCGCCGATGTAGCTGAAGACAGAATCAGAAACGGAAACGAGAATCAAGTTTTTACAGTGGACCAGATCGATAATGTGCTAAAACGGCAAAACCCATATATTTCTTATTTTAGCAACAAAAATCACTTCACAATGACATTTCCATTTCTGTTTATCAAAAAACAAGTATTTTTGATGACGACCATTACTGTCTAGAAGGAATAAAAAAATACGAATACCTTATAAGTAATTAACATACAAGTAAAAAGCTCTGAAATAGGTAATGCACACTTTCATAATTAATTATCATTAAAAGGTATTTAAGCTTTCATATTTGGCACATACATTTAAAAGCCCAATACAAAACTACAGTATATCGGATTTGCAAAAATCGGGTTCTAAGGGGATGAAACTACCCATCATTATTAAAATTTAAAAAATCCATAAAATCTACAAAAAAGTTTTTAACACTTTCATGTTTGGCTGGGTAGTTCAGAAGGCCAATACGAAACTACAGTATTTCAGATTTGAAAAAATTCAGGGTCTAAGGGGATGAAACTACCCAATCATTAGTAAAACATAAAAAATCCACAAAATCCACAAAATCCACAAAAAAGTTTTTAACACATTCATATTTGTCTGGTCAGTTCAGAAGGCCAATACGAAACTACAGTATTTCAGATTTGAAAAAATTCAGGGTCTAAGGGGATGAAACTACCCAATCATTAGTAAAACTTAAAAAATTTTAAAATTTTTTCAAATCTAAAATACTGTACTTTCGTATTGGTCTTCTGAACTACCCAGGCTGTTTTCAAATCTGAAATACTATAGTTTCGTATTGGCCTTCTGAACTGACCAGACAAATATGAATGTGTTAAAAACTTTTTTGTGGATTTCGTGGATTTTTTAAGTTTTACTAATGATTGGGTAGTTTAGACTCTTAGACCCTGAATTTTTTCAAATCTAAAATACTGTAGTTTCGTATTGGCCTTCTGAACTACTCAGCCAAACATGAATGTGTTAAAAACTTTTTTGTAGATTTTATGGGTTTTTTAAATTTTAATAATGATGGGTAGTTTCATCCCCTTAGAACCCGATTTTTGCAAATCCGATATACTGTAGTTTTGTATTGGGCTTTTAAATGTATGTGCCAAATATGAAAGCTTAAATACCTTTTAATGATAATTAATTATGAAAGTGTGCATTACCTATTTCAGAGCTTTTTACTTGTATGTTAATTACTTAGGTATTCGTATTTTTTTATTCCTTCTAGACAGTAATGGTCGTCATCAAAAATACTTGTTTTTTGATAAACAGAAATGGAAATGTCATTGTGAAGTGATTTTTGTTGCTAAAATAAGAAATATATGGGTTTTGCCGTTTTAGCACATTATCGATCTGGTCCACTGTAAAAACTTGATTCTCGTTTCCGTTTCTGATTCTGTCTTCAGCTACATTTAAGTATTTGGATTTGATGACAAACTTAGGTACTGTAGAATATAAGTGGTAATACTTAATAACACTTTCTTCGTTTATTTCTGCCTTATAACCTATGCCACTTAGATCGTTCATAGGTATACACCATAATATAAACAGTTATATAGTGGGTCATACACCTGGGTGGGTCATAGGTCATAGAATAGTCGTACACCTGCATTTCCTCGTTTCCATACATAAATGTATGTAGGTAATGATTCTTGATCTGTAGGTAGTGGAATTACCAACACCAAGAATGTATTTATGTAGTAACGAGTAAGAGAAAGAATTCATACAACATTCTTTTCTTCCGCTAAATCAAACTGGGTATCTGTATATACAGAGTGAGTTTTATGTATGGAACGCCTCAATTATCTCGGAAACGGCTTGCCCGATTTTTATGAATTTTGGTTTATAAGGGTTTTGTAATATGGCCGATATTATTGTGGCATTTACATTGTTGTCAGATCTTTCGTTTTTCCGGAAATATACTGAAATTTGTTATTTCAAATGGATCACCCTATATATTTTTTTGTTTTTGAAATCTCTAAGAAATTTAGAATATTTTTCATGTAATGTTCCCTAGACTATCCCCAACTATTATTGTTGGTGTTTATTGAAAGTTACAATGGACCGTTTATCTGAGAAAGAACGAATTGAAATTTTAATGATATTAGGATATGGTGATGTGCGTAGAAGTCAACAGGAAACGTGTAATATCTTTAATAATTTATATCCTAATAGAAATCCCATAGGATCTTTTGAAAACATAAAGTAAAGGCGGTTACAGCTGATGCTCAAAATGTTGTCCGTTTACTTCCATACAAGAAGCCATGCGATGTTTAAAACTTTGCAGTACATTTTGTAACATTCCTGACTGCTCAATTCTTCTTATCTCTGTGGTAATCCTATCTTTTAATTCCTGAATATTGGCAGGTTTGGTTTTATAAACAATATTTTTTAAGTGACCCCACAGGAAATAGTCTAAAGGATTCATGTCGGGTGATCGCGGGGGCCATTCGATAAAACCACGCCTTCCAATCCATCTTCTGGGAAACACATCGTTTAGGTATTGCCTCGCGTCACGCGCATAGTGAGGTGGAGCTCCATCTTGTTGCACCCAAATATTGTTATTTGGGACATTGTTATTGTCTGAAAGTTTCAAATAATAAAATTTCTAAATTAACAGGTAATTGAGAATACTTACTTAGATTTGGAAATAACCGAGCCAACTCAGGTATAATATTATTCTGTAATAAATTTAAATACGCCGGACCATTTAAGTTTCCTTCAATGAAAAAAGGACCAATTATTTTGTCGCCTATTATTCCTGCCCATACATTAATCTTTTGTGGAAATTGGGTGTGGGATTCTCTCATCCAACGAGGATTGTTACGTGACCAGTATCTGCAATTATGCCGATTTACGTTTCCATCAATACAAAAAGTGGCCTCATCGGAAAACATAACATTATTTAAAAAATTTGGATTATTTTGATCGTAACATTTTTCCATCATTGTGTCGGCAAACTCTTCACGTCTATCGAAATCATCATCTGACAACTCTTGAACCAATCTTACTTTGTAAGGATGGAATTTATTGGCATGTAAAATTTTCATTATGGATGTTTGAGAAATATCAACTTAACTGGATATTTGTCTAGTACTCAAGTGTGGATCTTCTTCTAACATAACACAAACATCTAAAGATTTGTCTTCAGTTGTTGCAGTTTTTATACGCCCTGATTTCGGTAAATCTTTTATGGCTCCAGTTTGGTTAAACTTTTTTAACAACTTACTCACAGTAGATCTTGTTATGGGATTTCTATTAGGATATAAATTATTAAAGATATTACACGTTTCCTGTTGACTTCTACGCACATCACCATATCCTAATATCATTAAAATCTCAATTCGTTCTTTCTCAGATAAACGGTCCATTGTAACTTTCAATAAACACCAACAATAATAGTTTATTAAAACGTCAAAATTGTTTTTGTCGCAGACATAGCCGCCCTGATGTAATATTTTAACTTCGGCGGAGATATTGCAAATGTAGCTGTAACTCCGAAATTATGGCAATTAGGTATAGGGAACATTACATGAAAAATATTCTAAATTTCTTAGAGATTTCAAAAACAAAAAAATATATAGGGTGATCCATTTGAAATAACAAATTTCAGTATATTTCCGGAAAAACGAAAGATCTGACAACAATGTAAATGCCACAATAATATCGACCATATTACAAAACCCTTATAAACCAAAATTCATAAAAATCGGGCAAGCCGTTTCCGAGATAATTGAGGCGTTCCATACATAAAACTCACTCTGTATTATTTGCGTGTACTTCTAAAATGGATAGCACTTCAAGTTGTACTTTTTAAATTATTTCTAAATAAAATATAAGACGTTTTTACTAACTTGTACTAATGTTAATAATGTTTATGTATTAATCAGTGGCGCACCCAAGTGGGGCCAAGGGGTCATGACCCCCTCCAAGATCCTAAAAAAACACTTGCAAACCGGGCGTAGGTACTTTTATTTATCTCAAACGACTGATTGCCAAGAACGACTTTGAAATCTCTCCAACAACAAACATTATACTGATACTGAAATAATCGAGTTAAACAATTAATTTGCGCACTCCTATACTATAGACACAGGCAAAAAAACCACTACGGGCGCTGCATTTTCTATCTCTATCTCCTTATCGTTGTTGCCTATGACGGGGGACGGGTGAATCACTTGCTCGCTGTGTGAATTGCTGTTTATTATATGAATTCCTAATTATCTAAAGCATTAGCCTCCTCCAAGACTTTTCTGGGTGCGCTACTGGTATTAATTAATATTTATTGAGGGTGTATTTTTAAGTGAGGATCATATTTAGAACCCCATAGTATATGGAGCCTCCTGTGTTGCCAAGAATATTTATTAATCTAAAGTAATTTTTTGAAATTCTGAGTTATAGTTCCTTTTGTTAATTTCGCTATTAAAATGGCTTGCCAGCGCCGCTGGATACCACTTTAGGCCAACATTGACACTGTAGCTTACTGTCAAACTGATATTTTAAAAAAAGTCTCAATGTTTCAGCTAGAAGAAGCTAAAAATTTAAGTTGAAATTATATTGTCTAATAATGTTCTTTTTTCTGTGACAGAACCAAATGTAGGGTTTCGATCCGTAATCCCTGTAGATTACGAATCTGCAATCCAAAATATTCTGTTACTTCATAGCTAAAAACCTTATCAAATAGTAAAATAAAAAAACATGTTTATTAACAGATTTTTTGCAGTCTCAGAAAAAATATAATAACACATCATGGGATGTTTTTATGTATCTTTCAGAACACAATTTTGGAAAATCTTCTGTTATATGTTCCTGTGGTTCAAAGAAACCACTCCTATAAATATGTCTCACACTTAAAAATACATCCTGTATGTACTAGCGTTGACTGAATATATTCAGTTTTATATTCAGTCAACGATACTAGGCTTCACAGTCACTAAGATGTTGGTAATCAGAAATACGAGTACGTGTATAATAAGTTGCCTGCCCAGTGCTTATAAAATTATGATTTAGTTCTATCTAGCCACCTGCTTCAAAATCTACATAATTAGAATGTATTATTATGCAAATTTTGCCTGCATTTATCTATAAACCTTGACCTACATCACTGTTTTGTGGTTTGTCATGTTTATACTTCATTACTACATTCTTCAATAATTAATATATGCATTCCTCTACCCATAATCAAGGAACTGGCGAATGGCGATCCTAGACAAGGGATGGGCGATGTTAGCAAAGAATAATTAGTTTATTGTCTTATTGATGTTGGGTTGGTTAGGTAGGATGTATAAAATGGGTAAATTCCTGGCGATGTTAGGTTGATTAGATCTATTCATAATCTGCTATATCACATTGACTCTTGTCTGTGCACATTGATTACACCTCAGGCAAATAAATAAACGAGTATGTTTACTTTCTACATATATAATTAGAATATATGTAAGTAGACTTTGCCTACTAGATCACACTGATCGATAAGTGATTTAGCATATTAGTTTCTGGTTTTTGATGCAAGATGCAAGGTACATTTCTACAGCAAACTACCATCTGCCACAGTGTGATTTGTCTGTGTTAAAGTTAAAAACACAAGTATATTTTTCTTATGGTTAAAAAAACGATTCGCAGTTCCCAGCAAAAAATACGTAACTAGGTTCGCAATTTTATTACCTTGAATACTTTAACTTTTTTTTTATTTATGTCAATCCTGCATTAAAAGTCAATATAGGTACCTTACCTATCTCACAGATGGTAGGAGAAAGTATTAGCTATATAATGTATTGCCTATGAGAGAAAGTATAAATCACATACTAGAAGCATATGGTATAAGTATTCTCTATTATTAAGTATTATGTGTTTGAAACATTTATTTCTTTCAACTTTCAACCAAATTTCAGATTGATGTCGACAAACTGCCCAAGTCTTAGATCCAGATATAAATCCTTTCTGAAGAACAAACACTGCATTTATTTAGAGGTATATTTTCAGTCCCATACTTTACAACCAACCAACTTTTGAAACTGAAGACTTGAACAATATGGATCGCCTTGTTAAAGACCCAGAGGAATTAATGACTTGTCCTTATGATAAATCTCATCACATTATGGTAAGAAGGATGCAGTGGCATTTAATAAGGTGTCGGAGTAATCACAAAGATGCTAAAATGGCCACATGTGATTTTAATATTACCCACATTGTTCCTGAACCAGAACTTCAATATCATCATGAACACTGTGGTGATAGAAAACAGTTTGAATATCTTTTTTATAAAGAAGAAAGTAAGTCTTAATTTATTATACTGTATAATTAAATTAGTTTTTATTTTAAAAAAAGAATGCTAAATGTCCTTTCAATCTTTTGAAGGTGCCAAAACAATTATTAATAAATGCCCACTTCAGAAAGCCAGTGTTTTGGTTGAAGATACTCAGGATAATCTTGCTTGCTCCTCCTATAACCCAACAGAATACAGCCAGAGTAATAATGTATTTAGAAAGACCGATGTCGAATCATTTTCAAAAATAAAGTCTTTCCATGTAGAGGAACGTCATAGGCCTCGAGAATTAGAGTGTAACGATACTGCAGGGCAAGCTAGCCATGAGGAAGACGTAGAGGAAGCTAAGAAAAAAAAAGTCTTTCCGAACATCGCTGAGAATGTAGTCTCAGAAGAGAATACTCCACATGAAATTACAAAACTTTATACAAAACTTACACTTGGTGCAAATAAATCATATAATAAATAAAATACTTTGTGCAATAAGAAAGTTAAATTAAGTTGGATTATGAAGTAGATGATAGTAATTTTTGTATTACAAAAATATTTTGTAAGTTTTCAAAGTTTGACACGTTATTGATTAAAGAAAAAGTTATTCTGATGTTTATGGTTTTTGCTATTTTACTTATAATTAGTGTTGGCAAATGTCCGGACATTTAAAAATTGGACAAAAATGTCCAGACAACTGTCTGGACATTTTAAACATTTATACGGACATTTTAGAAAATGAAATAGAACAGGTTTACTGTACAGCACATGTCATAAGCTTCAAGATGATACCAAATACTTATATATTCTTAGAGTATATTCTCTGAAATACAAGCATTAGGTGAAAAATTCTTTTCACCTAATGGTTTCTACTGTGTACATGTGAAATGAAATGAAATAAATAAATTATAGAAAAAAGAAAACTAAAAAAAAAAATTTTATTTGGAGTAACAAGTACAATCTTTTGTTATTTGAAGAGATACAAAGTTGGTTAAATTAGAGAACAGTTGAGCAATTACTAGCACTAAATAGTGGTCCCGGAAAATTGTTGAAAAAACCAGCAGTTCTCAAAATATTTAGCAAAACAAATTTTCAAAAAACTTAAATTAGCTCTGGCTCCGTTATTTATAGAAATTATCAAATAAAAATTTATTTCGTACATACATGCATAATAATTATCTTTAGCAACCAGAATTTTTTTTTCGCCTACTAGATTCTGATATATGAATATCATCTTTTGTTTTTCTTATGGATGCCATCATGGTTAGATAGAAAAGAAATCAAGGAATTCGGCGATGTGTAATACTTAGGGTTTTTAATGTAATTAAAGTTTAGAGTAAAAACCACCTATTGACTATTGAACCAATTTGAAAACAATTTTAAGAGATTGTGACAATTTTAAATTGGATTTTTAGGTTAGCTCAGTTAGCTGAAATCTGAAAATGACGGTAATTATAAATGAATGGAAGCTGAACAGATACGATAAATGTCTAGACATTTTCATTCTGTCCAGACACTTTTGGACACATGTCCGGACATTTAAGGACATTTATATAAGTGTCTGCCAACACTACTTCTAATTATTTTGTGCAAGCCTACAAAAATTTTTCTAGTGCATTAATTACCAGAGTACTAGTCAGACTAGCATATTGTAGTGTTGACAACACATGTCACAACATGACAATTGAAAAAAAAATACGTGTACTTTCATTTAAGAAAGTAATTTTTTTCATTAAATAGATCATTTTGACAAACCAATGGTATTAATGCACATACACTCCACGACAATTACCATTTTGGAGAGCATTATCGTTTGCTACTTTACCACTGGACAGAATGTGGTGCCTTTGATCCTGTTATCCGCAAACTGTGCAGTTTAAGCCTTATTATTTCTTTGTCAGTAAACAACAAGTATTGTAGCGAAGTGTGGACGATATCAGCTCTTGGCTCAGAGGCAGTCTCCCTCTCTTGGATGTGGCAGTTATAGTAGGCAAAATTGTTCAGATTCCAGTGCAAATTAATTGAGATAGAGTAATGTACCATCGTAATCAAAATTGTATTTCTGTACAAGTTTTATTATTATAATGATACACATTTAGTTGTAATAAAACACAATACTAACTTTAGAAAAAATTAAAAAATAAGCGTAACAAGTCTCACATACACAGATATAATCGATAAACTATTAAAATATTGCATGTCTTAAAAAGTAACGGTAAAACAGGTTTCAAAATATATACAGAACTAAAATACAAAGGACTATTTCTTATACTAATTCTTCCTACCTCCTCGGCGTTTCATAGACGCTGTGCACTGAGGGCAGTACCATTTCCCCTTCGGCGGAGCAGTTATGCCAACACATGGATAATGAAACCACTCGGAAGGACACTGTAACAATAAACTATAACTAAAAACCTAACAATCATGTTATATTGCTATAATTCCATTACAATTATTTTGAGTTAGTGAAAGTGTTTTGATTGCTCAACTCAGTGGTTGTGGGTTCGAAACCCCATTGCGCCAGACAATGGGGTATTTTCCCTCAATCGAAATGAAAGTAGAAACCTGTATTTTTATAAAATATATATTTTTTTTATATTTATTAGGATAAAAATTATTAAGATTGAATCGGTAGAAAATTTTTAATTCAATTTTGAAATTTTATTCTATATTCGTGACGTCACTAAGCGAAAACTAGGGAATATGTATCTATAAAGAGGCCACACTGATAATATGTGGCTATAGTTTCAGTTTGTAACGACCACAAACGACAGTTGACATTTCGATAATTGACATTTGAAATGTCCTGTTTGTGTTTGGTTTGACAACTTGGCTTGTTGTATTGTTGTTTTCTTGTGAAGTAAACTTTTATTAAACATGGAGCAAGGTTTTGTAGAGGCTAAGTCCGACAATTTACCAATTATAGATCCTTTTATGATAAAGATCCTATAAATCCTTTCAGAAATAAAAGGGATGAAAAATGTAAGGTTAGTATTTAACTTAACAGTATTACTGCAAAGTCGATTAAATATATTCAAAAATTACCTTTACAAATTACGATGTTTTTCTATTACTAATAAATACACTTGTAGTCAGTCACAGGCAGAGACAACAATTCACAGGTAAAAATATAAACTAAAAGCAATGTCTCATGTTTACCCTATCCAAACAATTCAAACATAAACAAAAGTAAAGTTGTCACCCAGTGACACCAACCACACAAATGAAAATATCCTAGAAATCACTAAAAAATGGCGCAAATTTTGAATTTTCGCTTGGTGATGTAACATAGATATCGCACACAATAAAAAAATTATTTATGGACTTATATTAACCCAATATTAAAATTCCAGAAATACGTATTTCTTCTTTTTCCAACTACTTTCCATTGCCGATCTAAAAAAAAAATAGGAAAACACCCCATTTTTAATTAAAATATCTACTCATATATTCAGGCTCGTTCACATAGCTGGACTGAAAACCATTCTGGCGTATGTGCCTGGGATAGGAAGAATGTCAGCTTGGTGTTAATGCGAGAGATCAACATTGGTTGATGTTCAACTGTCCCCCTGACTAATGAGGTTTTTCGGGTTTCCCTCATTTCAGCACTTAATGGCGGTTAGGTTAGCAACTTAAGTTGTTCCCGAGGCAAAAATGCGGCCTACTGAATAATATCCCGCCACCTCTCTCACACAAGTCTGGGACATGCGGGTTAATCCTTGTGATTAGGATGGTGGGTAGCAAATATTCAGAAGACATCCACACATCAACATCCAAGAGAATGTTATATACTAATATTCTGGGGATATTCTAATATATTTAGAATAGGGGGAATTTGAAATATCTCAGTAGTTATAAAAGCTATACCAGTCGGCTAAAATAATAGGCAGTGACTCATGATCTAATTCGATACAGAATAGGGACGAAGTGTAAACACTTAATACATAGCGGCACAAACGTTTGCACATAGAAAAGTGATGCCGCTTACGCATTACTATTGAACAGAACTATAAATTGTCTGTTCAATGGTGGTTCCATGCTTGTCTATTCGATGCCACCACAATTCTTTACGTCGGATATAGTTCCGTCTTTGTTTAACGAGTTAAAAAACGAAGAGCAAATGTGGCAATGTTTAAAGTGGCAATTATAAAATTATTTCACGCGATGTCCTTTCTACCCTTTTGTAGAAATGAGTATTAAATAAAATGAAAAATCGAACTTACATCTTCATTATCACAAGCAACCATATCGCCATACGATACTTGGTTGCATAGGCAATATCTGGGTTCGTTTGGATCATAAGTCCATTCCCCATCCGTGACTTCAGCATTTTGAGATGAAACATCAACGGTCGGCGACTCTGGAGCTGGCGCTACAACAGCAGCAGGTATCACTGGTTGAACTGCAGCCGATGTCGATGAAGTACTTGTGCTGTTGTTACTCCATTTCCTAAAAAAGGTGCTTTGTATATTTCATATTTGTTTGAAAATGTCTACATGAAAAATTTCAAAAATGAAAATGTATCTTCATTAATGCACCAAGCTTACTTTTTTTTGTTTTTGTTGTTGGCATGATCCTGTTGTATAGCTTGAATAGCCGTTTGGGCGGCACCCGCCAATTCCCTTCCAATGCTGAACTCGTGCCCATGCCCACCCGTGTTGATTGCTTCGTAAGATGCCTTCAAACTTGCAGTCCTTCGACCTTGCTGCATCTAAATGCAATACAATAATTAGCTTTGAGGCTATCAATATCCAAATTTAATGGGTTTTTATTAGTAAATATAAAGTTTTATTAAATTAACAGTCTAACTTAATTTTTAACCAGTTTCCTTCAACCAGTATGTTATTGTATAATTCAACACAAAAGTTTTTGATTTGATTGCATGAAACCGGAACAAAGTAGTTGTTTTCGACACATCTTAAAAATAATAAGGTTATTCCTTTGCGTGCCTAGGATTATAAGTGATGAGGAAAATTAAAAACTTTAATGAACCATAATATTTGATAATTTCTTTAATAATTTATCTCTTAGTTAACTTTTTAGCTTAATTCCTATATAAAGAAAGATATAAAAAATATTAAAATGTTATACTGCTGAGTGAACACTTGTAAACACTTACTTTAATTGGAAATATGCTGAAGCCTGCTTCACTTACCTGCTGAGTTGCGACTATAGCCTGCGAAGCAGCAGCTGCAATAGCTGGGCCGGCTCCAAGACTGTGCCCTAGATTATAACTTATTGTTGAAGGGGGAGGGGGGGTTGTCTGTGCTGTGGTTGTGTGTCTGGTCTCCACTAAAGGTGGTGGAGCAACTGCAGCCACAGCCTGCCTTTTTTCTGAAAATTGGGAGGGCAACGAGGTATTACTATCACGTCGCTTCTCGCTTCTTGGCCGGGTGTACCTAAAACTACTCGAACTCACACTAAATTAATGTTGTAGTATTTGAAGGTTTCAGTAGTGACTACCTTTCGTAACGATTCTCTTTTTGTTGTAAAGATGATATATTAGGTGTTGTGTTAGGTGTGTCGAGTTCAAGAGATCGTTTTTCTAAAACTTCTGTTATGCCTTTATTATCTGCTTCTAATTCACATTTAAATTTGTGCAACTCTGAGTCTAATCGCCTCAAATATTTATCAACCAAATCATACATTTGACTTGCCAAATGGACCTATAATGAACCAATTATTGCTTACCCTAATTATTATGAAACAAATATCATTACCTTTTCGTCAGCATCCTCTAAAGTCTTATAATACTCTTTTCTTATGGCTTGAAATTCCGCTTCAACAGATTGAGGTAGATTATCTGTAGGATATCTTTTGCAGTCATTAAAAAATATTTTTACTCGCTTTTCCAGTTCATCCATATTATCTGAAAATTACATGCACATACTCATAAAATAGGAAAAAGAAAGACTCAAGACACTCACTATGTATAGCCAAATCCATTTCCCTCATATCAGTAAACCTATCCCTTAATTCTTGGGGTAAATGTTCGATCACTGAAATTAGATTTGAATCATGGAAAAACAATTTTAAATTTAGCGCCATTACGTTAGCGCATGCGTTAAAAATATAAACAGCATACTTACTTTCCAAGTAATCTTCCAAATACAACATTATGAATAAGAAGTACTAAACAATTTCAAAAATAAAACAGCTTTGATTAAATTTTATAAAGTGTATAATAAATCGGCTGAAGATCAACCACGTTTTTACAACCGCAATGGCAGATCGGCAGACATACGCAATTTCTCATACCAACATAACAACAAAATTACCCTAAAATATGTAGAGGCGCGAAGATATGAATAATTTGTTAAGATGGAAGAGGTAATTGTCCGCATTTTGAAATTATTATTTCTGCATAGGGCTTCCCTATTTTGCGTCCATACGCTTCAATCTTAAACAGCGTATCGTTTCCTTTTATAACTTTACCGAAAACTACATTTTTGTGATCCAACTGCTCCATTTTTCTAAATGTTATACAAAACTGTGAATTATTTGTACACATGCCCATTCTTTTCATAGAAAGGATCCCTAAAAATTGTAGGTTCAGATACTTATATCTATAGTGTAAATAATAAACAATAGCACTACCAGCTCTGGTATGCTTCAACATGTGGTTTTCTTCATGAAAAGTCTCGCCATAAATAGAAAACCCTCCCCGACCATTTCCCTTTGTAATATCTCCCGTTTCTAAATACTGCCCTTTCACGATCCTGTGAACTACGCAATTTTTATAAGTTAAATCTTCTCCGGAACAAATTGCTAAGAAATTTTGAACAGTAACAGGAACATGATCGTAATACAATTCAATAACTATTTTCCCCACCGGTCTGCCACCTTTTTCCTTAAATTCCAAAAAACATCTAAAAGAGATAAATTTTAGTATGAATCAATCATTATTACACCACAAATACAAAGGGCGGTCAACATTTCCTTTTTCCAGACCATCACTTATAGAAGGGCATGCTTTAAAATCTTCATCAATCGTTGTTTTATTTAAAATGGTATAAGGCTGATGGCAGGAATGTTTCATTATTTTAAGAGTTTTCTCCCAGTCTTTATTCATATCCTCTAAATAATAGTTGCCTCTCTATGATTTAAAATAACTCACTTATTAAGAATTTTTTAAAATTAGACATATTTACCGCTGTCAATATAAGTTTATATATGATCTTGTTCTCTATATCAATCTGTTTCAATCTGTTCAAATAACCAACACTATTATCCATTCTCCTATAAGCTATGGGGTTGATGCTATCAACCTTTCCCTGTAATTGCAAGTAAGTGATAAGTAGCTTAATTATATAACACAAAAATATTAACCGCGAAGATGTGCTTATACAAGTAGTAAGAAAAATCATATGCCATCTTTAAGAGGATATGCAGTTTCCTCAAAAATATCTGTGCTATATATTGGCACTGCAATTATTTACTTATTTATTTATCATACTTTGCCCAAACAACTGACAACAAGACAATACGATTAGCATATCTCTTTTCTAATTATGGTACTAAAATTCAAATAATCTGCATTACGTACTCCGCTTCTATTTATCAGATTAATTTTTTTAAGCAGCTCCTTATTTTCTCTGTCTATTTCTCTCAATCTCATTACATCATCGATCATTCTAGCTTTTTTTAAATAGTTGTACGGATTCATTTTCAAAGGATGGTGATCCACACTAGGAACAGCGGTAAATACCTAGACATATTTTAAACAGAATCAATATCCGATCATATTTTTGTACCTTGTAACCTTGTGACATTTATACCTTGTAACGGTGGGCATTGTATTCCTTCAAATCGGCTTGACACCGTGATTCTGGTACTGCCCCCACTAAGTAGCGGTAATTTTTAAAATATCTGAATTTTTTTACTTTTTTTCTATCCATCTTTGAAGAATTTAACAGAACAGAAACACCAAACAAATATGACTATCCAGTGTCAAAAATACAAAAGTCACATTTCAGTCAAAATCGTAACAACTCCATACTTCAAAACTATCCAAAATGACCAGTTATTAATAGTGTAAGTAATATTAAATATGGGCCTGTTCCAGATGATCCTCTAAAATGAATACTCCAAATTCTAGTATTGAGGTAGAGCTTAATAACTATTTTTATAATTTTTGGGGATCAATTATAGTTTGAATTTTAGAATTCTACGTCTTACAAATATGATTGTCTCGACTGTGAAAATTTTAAACGAAAAGTCAAAGAGGCGGAGCATACTGTATCTGGGAGAGATGTCCTCATTGAAATGTTACAAGAAGAAATTAAAAAAATGGAAGTGCGATACAAAACATCCATTGATGATTACGAATTATTAAGGTTCAAATATTGCACAGTTGTTCAAGATTTAAGTAACTTAAGAGAGATACATAAAAAGGTAAAGTTAAACTATAAATTCATTTAAGTGAAAGTAATTTAGATTATATAGTATTTAATTAATAGCTAGAGAGATCAAACATCAAGATCATAAAAGAACGTGACAATGCAAAAAATCAATTCGAAGTATTGCAGAGCGAGGTTGAAAAGTGGAAAAATCAGTTAACTATATCAGTGTAACTCATTTAATTTACTTAAACTAACATGTAGCCCATTTTCAGATGTAAACAACTGCAAAAACAGTTGATCCCAAACGAAGGTGATGTAGACATGAAACCAAATTTTAAAGAAAATGAGTCCTTACACCAAAATATCCTGAAGGAAGTGATGAATATAGAAATGCTCATGCAAAATCAAAATGAAACCGTTAGAGATGTGCTGCTAAAAGTTTTGAATGAAATGAAAAGCGGGAAAAGTTGCAAACAGATTGAAGAGGTGCTACACAAGCCTAATGGCCTCAACAAAAAAGTAAAAAATCAAGGGAAAGAAGATTCAGCAGTGATAATTATGGATTTAAATAATCAAATAGATGTGTTAAATATTTTAGTAGACAAATTAAAAATGGAAAATGAATCAATAAAGAAGCAGCTGACAGAGAAAAAGTCGAATCTGGCCCAATGTCTAGATGTGTTAGAGGATAACCATTCCAATCTCAATAATCTCTCTGGGAACATTGAAATGATCATTAACGAAAAGGAGAATTATCTCAAAGAAGTAGGCCAGCTTAAAGATATAATTGGGGAAAACAACAAACTATTCAAACAAAAGGATTCAGAAATAAATGAACTAAAACGCAAACTAGATTTTATTAGTGAACAACCTGAAGCAGGAGATCTGAAAAAGGAGAATAGGGACCTACAAAAAGCTCTGAATCAGTGCCAAAAAGAACTGGAACAATTGCAGGAAGATTATCTAAAAAAGGAAAAGGCATGTACCATCGAAAAATGTAAACAATTAGCGAAGACTATATTAGAAACGAAAGGTGTTGAGGATACTGTCATTAATGTTAAGGTCCAGAATAGCTTAGGAGCGGCTGCAGATATTGATAAGAAAATTATCGAAGCTAGCAACGAAGCTGAAAAATGTGAAATTTTACTTCAGAAAAAAATAACTGAATTAGAAGCGGAAAGAGATATGTACAAACTCAAACTTATACAATTTGAAGATGCCGCTGAGGGTAAGAATCAAAACAGATACAAGTTAGAGGAATATGAGGCGGAAATTGGTCTACTAAATAAAAAAGTAAAATCTTTAGAAGAAGAGCTTGAACAAGCCAAACGGGACATCCATGAGTACGATGAAGGAAAAAAACAATACTGCATAAAAGTTGATAGTTTACTGATAAAATTAAATAATTTAGAAAAAGAAAAATTGGAAACAAGCACGGAAAATGTAAAACTTGCCGAAATAAAACAGAAACATGAAAATGAACTTAAGAAATTAAATGATGAAATCAATAAATTGATGAAAAATAACCAAGAAAATGAACAAAATCGCAATTCAGTTGTACAAATAGAGAAAAACTTGGAAACAGCCAATCAGGAAAAGGATAAAACAATTAAAGAAAAAAACGATTTAAAAAATCAAGTAGCTAGCTTACAAAAAGAAATAACCCGTATGCAAGAGCAAGATGAACGGCAAATCTTAATGTTACAGGACAAGATTGATAAACTTGAAAACGGTCAAAATGAAAAGCAAAAGGAAATCAACAAGTGCTGCTGTGTAGTAAAAAAAATTAAGGAAACTATTGCCGACAAGAAGTACTTGGAAGAACAAAAAAGTAAGCTAGAGAAGGAAAATCAGGAACTGAAGCAACAGATTAGTGCATTAAAAGATGAAATTGCTGGATATAAAAACTGTGATTGTAAATCAGCTGACTATGGGGCACAACTAATTAACTTGGAGTCCACTGTTGCTAAACTACAAAATGATTTGAAACAACTGGAAATTGAACTATGTCATCAAGAGTGTTTAAACGAAAAGCTACAAAACGACATGAAAGAAATGGATGTAGAAAGATGTAGGAAACAATGTACAATAAGCCATCTGGAACAGTGTCTCGATAAAAGCAACAAAATACTTGGAGAATGTGAGAAAGAAATGAAGGAAATGTATTATGAAAATGAAAACTTGAAAAAAGAGACGGAGACTTTAAGAAAAGATCTAGAAAGTAACGTTCTCGAGAAGCAACGTAGTACAGCAGAGAAGAATGATTTACAAGAAAAAGTTAGAAGAATTTCTAGGCAAAGTCAATCCTTAGAAAAAGAGAAGCTTGAATTAGCCAAAAATTTACAAAAGAAATCCACCAACGGTGATGAGTTAAATCACTTAAAAATGATTAATAACAACCTGATGGAAAATATTCAGAAGAAAGAAGAAGAGCTGAAACTTGTACAGAAACAAACAGAAGCTTTGCAGCAAACATTAGAAACAGCTAGGAATGATCACGATAAAATTCAGAAAGCCTACAGAGACGTAAAAAAGACATTTTCAGTAGAAATAAAAAAATATAATGAAGAAGCACAAAAACTGAATAAAGACAATATGAACCTCGATTTACAGCCAGAGGAGAAATGTATACCTTGCTTGGAAAAGGAAAAAACAATAAAAGTATTAGAGGCCCAGATTCGGGAATTGGCAGCACAAATAACAGACCTTAAATCATATGTAAATAGAGTTATAAGTGATAACAAGAATTTGCGGACTGCTATGGACAATCTATTAGCGACACTAGTAGCTAAACTGAGAAGTTTTACTGACAGTACAGAAAAAGTCTCTCTAAAATCCAACGAGTTGATAGTGGAAGACATACTAAATTCCCTTATAGACCTAGAAAAACATTTAGAAACTCACACAACGCATGCGAATAGCAGTACATGCACAGAAAAATGTAACTGTATGTCCGTGATTAAGTCTACATATAAAATTGACGAAAAAGATCCACGAACTATGCCTGCTTGCAGGATGAAGTGCGGAAAACGAATTCGAGATGTGTCGAAATACGCCAGTGCTGAGATTTCAGGCAGCCAAGGAATCATAAATATATGTCAAGTCTGTTGTGGAGAAAAGGAAAAAGAACAAGATGATCAACTACAAAGCTACTCTGGTAGTATTGGTAATAGTATGTATTAAAATTATTAAGTACCTGTACAGGGTGAGACAAATTTCATCACCAGTACTGGATTCTCCATCACAATTAGCAATACAGTTGATTAACATTGGACAAAGTTGCGAAAATGTATGTCCAACATGAGGCAAGAACTCAAAAACTTTGTTCTAATTTAACAATTTGTGTATATCTCGCCATTTCCAAGATCCCAGTGGCGGGGATCAAATTTAATTCACTCTAAAATCCAAAATTATTTGGTAAATATCATAGGAATATAAGCCATATTAAAAAACAATTATTCAATTTAACATTCATAGATATTCCTGACATTTTATCCAGAAAGAGATTTCGTATGTAACTAGTAAACAAAAAAGAACTTTTTAAATTTTATTTTTTCTCTATCCATCAGTAAAGTGCAGCTAAAATTTTACATATGCTCAAAAATATACTTCAAAATAACCCTTATTATTTAAGATAAAAAAATAGTAGCCATGAATATTTTTGGATTGAGCAAAAGATATAATTATTAATAACTCCGGGAAAGACAGCAATATCTTTATTACATGTTTATTATGAAGATTTTTATAATAATAATTGCCCCTATCATAAATAAGGATTCAATAATTGCTCTTGTAATAAATAAGGTAGGTAATCAAATATTTATTATTTTCAGGTCAACTGAGCCAACAATCCAAAAACAGTGAATCTATTCTAACAGAACCAGATGGTAATTCTAATTGAGAAAATGTTTCCTTTGTCCTGTGAGGTTGAAAATTAGTTACGTATTTTCTAATGTGTCTTAATACCTGCATTTGACTTTTTAAACGGGAAGTAATATCTTGTGATACCAAATATCAGCATCTAAAAGAATTTGATTTGATATTTAAGCTATGTAAATCCATTGCACAGAAATAAAAATTCCATAGGTAATAGAATTTAATTTTTATTTGATCAATAAGAGAGAAAGTGACAAATAAAATGCAGCCACATTATGTTGGTATCTTCTTTAGGTTCTAATTAAAATTAAAATATCCTTCACAAATATCCTTCATCATTTAAATATTCTATAAAGATACATTCTGTAAATCTTGTCATTTGTTAACTTTAACATTTGGAAAGAATTTTGCAGACAATATGGAATGTAATTTACTTTTTACCGTTAAAGAATTAACACTAAGGGATTTAAGAGATGTAACGGCATTCTGCAAAGTCAACTGAGAGCGTAGTAGCTGCTGATCTATTGTATTCAATTTTTTCCCCGCTTCATTCACAGTGTTTTCGACAAAGCTTTCCAGATCATTATGAAGGCGAGCATTATATTCCTCTAGAATTTAAGAATAAGTTAAATGACATACATACATCAGTGTGAGAGTGGTCTTACTTAATTTTTGGTGTAACAAAGAGTCATATTTATTATCTTCGTTAACTTTATTTTCAAAATTAGATTGGTTTAAAGCTGAAACAGCACTGGCAATACTTGCATCGTTTTCTAGAACATGTTATTGTTAAATTGTAAATTTTAAAAAATTCATATTTTCTTGCCATTCTCCGATTCCGAATCTTCGCCAGTTATAACGGCACCTTGCACAGACTTGACCATATTTTTTGGCTAAAACCAATATTTTCATGTTGCCTTAATAAAATGAAGAACGCTTATAAATACAAAAAACTTACAATATTTTTATCCAACTCATCTTCACTTTCCGTCTCTGAAGCCTCACCACTAATAATTGTACTAATTGTCGGTTTATCCTTTTCGAGTCTACTCATTCTAGAATCCTAAATAAAACAGAATTTCTATAAGTCTAATTAATATGTGATTAACTGAATTCCAACTTGAGACTTGAGATATTTGTCACAAAATATCTACTAGTATATTTGTGCAACACAAAATACATACCTATTACCTATATAAGCAAAAAATAACAAAAGGAAAGTACCACAACCACAGAATAAACCCCCTCTGTGCAAAAGTACAAAAGTACTGTGATGTACTGTTCATAGAAGAGAAACTTAGTTTATTTTATTAGTTTATTAGTTTCTCTATGGATTAATTATTACGTTCTGTTGGTGTTGGTCAAGGATTGTTAACTGTTTAGTTAACAATCCTTGGGTGTTGGTGGCATACTTGTATTGAGAGTTGGTGGCACAGAATATCTATAAGTTGGTGGTTTTACTGATATGGAAGAGAGTTTGTTTCTTCTTTCTAACATATTCTGTGTTTCTAACCTAAATTTTTAACAATTTTAACCTTAATTTTGTATGTAAATTTTGAATTAAAATAAGACATGAACGCAATGCAAGGCTTTGAATTAATAAAGCAGGGAGCTGAAGCAAAATTGTATAGAGGAACTTATTTGGGAAAACCAACAATTGCCAAAGAGAGGTTTGTGAAGGAGTACAGACATGAAAGTCTAGACAACTTCCTAACTAGGGAACGAATGAAAGCTGAAGGCAGAGCTATAGTTCGATGCAAAGCCTGCGGTATAAGAACTCCTGCTTTATATCTAGTGGATTTCAACAGAAGAATAATATTTATGGAATATTTTGAGTTCAGTATCACCATGAAGGTATTTATAGAAAACTCATCTTCAGCCGATCTACTGAATAATATATCATTAAACATTGGGAGGATACTTGGAACTATGCATGAGAATAATATTGTACATGGAGATCTAACATCGTCAAATATACTTGTTGTAAATAAAAATAATATCAACAAATTTAATGATTTAAACGAATTGTACTTAGTTTTCATAGATTTTGGATTGGCACACCTTGACAGCAGTACAGAAGATAAGGGTGTTGATTTATATGTTTTGCAAAGAGCATTGGCTAGTACCCACAGTGTAGCTGACAAAATATTTCCCAGGATATTAGAAGGTTATCGGGAACATTGTCCATCTGGATGTAAAGAAGTATTTTCTAAATTTGAGGAAGTAAGAACTAGAGGCAGAAAAAGAACGATGGTGGGGTGAAAGGTTTTTCTTGTACTATTATAGGACTTGAAAATATAATTGTTTAAACGTAATTTAATTTGGCAAAGTTTCAGGAGATACTTACCTTATATATATATTAGAATGTTTATATATTTAGGAACAATATACTCATGTGAACATTATTATCCAAAACTATGCATGAGGTGGCTTGCTGGCAAAGCAACCGCTAGTTTATTATTATACTTACTAGCAATTAAAAATAATTTTTAAATTGTCAACAGAATTTAATAAAAGACCATTTAATAACAAGTATATATATTTAAAAATAAATTCAATATGTGTGCTAGCTTGATTTTGATGATTTAATCTGAAAGTAATCTGTAATTTTTCTTTTGGTGGATTTGGATTCTGTCGTGGGACTATTTAAAACTCTTACGGTTTCATTGTTTATACTTTCATTTACATCCATCTTTTCACAGTCTTCTGTTTTGACTAAATTTGGTGCCTCTGTGTCAGTATTTGAACTTTTTTTTCTCAATTTATCCAATCCTGATAGAAAAGAATCTTCCCTATGCTTCTCTTTTGGCTTGTTTGCATTTCCATCGATTATATCAATTAATTCAGCAATGTCAGTTTTCGGCAATTTTTTAATAATATCCTCATTTGAAACTTTGCTTTTGAACTTGATGCTTTCTCTCTTATACACTAGTTCATGTGGTGGGGTAGATAGTATTATGTCCTCGTCATCTGTATATTCCATCATTTCAGGATCTTCTTGTTCTTTTTTATTATGCTTTTTTTTACTATCACTGGATGTGGATGGAATATCGTTTTCTTTCTTCCTAGTATTGACACCGAAGAATTTTTGTATATTCGGCTGTTTTTTCCCATCAAAAAATGCCTGTTGTATGTAAGCATACAGCTTTTCTTGTGGAAGATTTAAGGTTGTAAAACCACATAAGAATCTCCACAGTTGTACTAAAAAATAAAGATATTAACTGTTTATTATCAAGTGTATCGAAATCTCTTAATACTTACTGACAGTCACCCTGTTATTGGCTAGAAAAAGATACATATTGTACAATTCATCACGTAACTCTTCATCTCCGAAAGAAAAATAAACCAAGTCCCGCCCTGCCGCGCTACACGCCATTAACTGTAACAGCGACTTCAATGTGGCGCTTCCTCTAAACGCACCGCAGCCCCAATTCCCTGTAGCAACTGGGGCCAAATTGTCCTTTTCTCTTGAACTGAATCCAACGTAAGCCTGAAAATTCAATGAAAATCAAATAGAAAAATGTAATTGTAGACAACTTTACTTTATTCAATTCCCTTAGAATCGCTGAAGGGTAAAACTGATCCAAAGGTTTATTGAAGCGAGTAGCATCGATTATACAAATTGAAGTTCTGCGTCTACCATATTCGTCATGTGGAATATCGTCTTGGATATTCCCATCCCATTTGAATGTGTCACCATAACCAGAGTATTTGCTATAGCGTTCCGGTCCTATCACAAAATAATGTATTCATAAATTTGTATTGAGTGAAAAAAAACTATTTAATTTAACATAAAAAGTCCAAATTTAAAAGGAAATAACAATCACTTTATATGTACCTATAACAACGACAGCCTCGTGGTCACCAAGTTGTTCCACGAAAAGCCTAGTTATAATCAATTCAGGGCATATCACAAACCTAATTTCCTCTTGCACACAGCCATATCCCAGAACTCCCCCTCCAACATTCCTAGACAACAAAATGAAAAATCATTATTTTTAATTTTAAATAAATAATGCTTACTTGTTAGCAAAATCAACCTGCAAGAATCCTAAACCATTGTCTTCTATGGTCCCAGAACTATTTATATGTATCTTGGTATTTCCTAAGTTATATTCCAGGGCATCCCATCGAGGCATATTTCTTCTTGGTATAAATTTTCTTTCAAATGTGATAACTCCAACAGGAGCTAAAATTCATTAGTATATATGACATTGGAAAACTTGTTGGCTGTTAAAATGTATGTCTTCAATAAAAAACAATAAAAGAGGACATTCAGCCAAATACACGGACTTCATCACGGTTACCTAATAGCTAATATCAATTTCCTATTTGAATGGTTTTGTTTTCATCTTTTTTTTTTTTAATGTTTAAAATAAAGCAATGTGGGTACCTGTAGTTTAACGAGTTAAGCAGATAATTTTTTTAATTATGTTTTATAGACTATCCTGATGCAGACAACTGATGATTGTAAGTGCACAAAGTTTTTATTATCAATACTTGAAATTAATAATTAATAACATTATCCAGAAACAAACATTCGAAGGTCAATGAAAAACATGCTACAAATCATATTTTGATTACTCTTAAATGTTTGCAATGTGCAGAGAAATAATTGAAGAAGTAATATTTAAAATATTTTACTTACTTTTACTTGTTACCCTTCTGAAATAATGTATTATACATTTCAGCTTTTCTGAAACTGAACTTTGGCGTTTCGGCCTTGCATGCGCAGCGTACAACCTAAAATGTTTATATTTTTTTCAGTAACAATATCAAATACAGATTGTTATTGTAAGAAAACGGGGTTAAAGAATTCTTAGGATATGAGAAATAGTAAATATTCCCCCTGATATTAATAGAGACATTTATTACTGACCTGGAGTGGTTTCTTACAGTCTGCACTATACCTAGACAGTGGACTTACCTAACAAAATTTACTCCAGGATATGTGCTTGCTACATCTTTCCGCCAAGGAAATGTACAAAGAAAGGCATTAGCCAACAGACAAGATATTTGCAGTTGGGATAAACTAATAGACCTGTTGTGGTTTTTCTTCAATAAAGGAATGCTTCCAGGAACAATTTCTGGAAGTTGTAAAGCTAGCTTTATTATCTTTGGTAAGAGATCACTGAAAAAGTGTTCTGATTCTTCCACAGATAAAATCTAAAAATCAAAAATATGGCACTGAATTTTTTAAGTAAGTTATATTTCACCAATTTACCTCCTCAAAGAAGTAATGAAGAGCTAGAAATCTTGGAAGAGAACTATTATAAGTCATGATGGCTGCCTCTAGTTCCCTACTGTTCTTAATTGGTTTACAAAAAGTGTCCTTTATTACATTCCATCGTAATTTGATTACATCTGTTCCATTCTACAACAATAACGTTTGAAACTACTAAGGTAACAAAGCAAATATGTATTATAAAGACCTCTTTGACTGGAAACAAGTTTTTCTCTGAATAAGGGATTCGAACGTGATCTTCATCCCAATGTTGTGGCTGCGAACTGCAATGAGGTACCGGTGGAGTCTTTAAAGTAATTGGTAGGTTGTATAGTACAGCATGGTACTTTGAAATATTTACAGGACTAACGCTAAAACTCCAAGGACTCTTGCCTTTACAAAGATCAGATATATTGTTGCCTAACCATGTCTTCGAAGTTTTAGTCTCATCACTTAGTTCCATTGTGTATTTGATTATATTACATTAAAAATAGATTATAGTCAGTTTTCCCTGTCATCAGTTTCACAAAAATCGTTTAAAGACCAAACTATTTCTCAAAAACTATTTTTAAAGAAAGAGGAAAAGGGTTAAAAATATTTAAATGACATCATGATTTTTAGGTTATAGATTTCTATCAGTTTGCTCTCTATAATCTATGCCACAAAACAGAAAAAGAATCTATGCTATCAATCTATGGTATCAATCTAGAGTTTTGGTAACGCTAGGTCCATTCGATTGCTCAAAAAGTGTAGCACTGAACTGAACTACAATAATTTCAGAATTCCATTCGTTTGTCACTATTTAGGGCAGTCTGAACACTCTTTGTGTTCTGTGGTGTGCACTACAACCAGTGTCTTTTATCAACGTACATAAGGTGTAAATTGCAATCACAATCAACCGATAAAAATGTAGTCTAGTACGCACTGGTGCACACTTCACACCATAGATTAATTACGCACTTCACACTACACTAGCCGGCAATCGAACGGACCTGTTATGTCGTGACGAACGCGACAAATGTTCAATGTTGAGGTCATAAAAAATATTAGTACTATATTTTCCTGAAAGACCTTCTACTTATTATATATTTTGTGCATAAAGGAACTTCCTTTATGTTTTATGATATTTTACATGGTTGAGGCCATAGACTTTAAGTCTATGGTTGAGGCATAGAAAAAAAAGGATATATTATATTATCTTTTATCTTTTTCTATGGATTGAGGTTAAATCAAGAATCAACTTTGCATTTATTTAATGAAACCAGATATAGTGAACAAAAAGTATTAACTATTGAAATAAGAAGATTCAATATTTCAACTTGTAATAATGACACTGCCCGAAAACGAAAAGAAGTGTGAGAAAAAGGAAAAACCTTTGACAAAAGTGATTATACGCCGTTTACCTCCTACAATGGATCAGGAAACATTTTTAAGTCAAGTGTCTCCAGTTCCTGATTATAATTACATTTATACAGTAAAAGGGGATTCGAGTTTAGGAGAATATGCGTTTTCGCGAGTTTATATTAATTTTGTAAATTCAGACGACATTTTTAGTTTCAAAGAACGTTTTGATAATTACGTCTTTTTGGATAACAAAGGACATGAGTACCCTGCTGTAGTAGAATTCGCCTCATTCCAAAAAATTCCCAAAAAGCGGGGGAAAATAAGGATGGATCCAAAATGTGGAACTATTGAAACGGATCCAATTTATATAGAATTTGTCGAGTCCTTGAATAAACCTCAAGAAGAGCCTGACGAAAAGCCAGAATACACTTTGCAATTAACAAGTGAAAACAAAAATGATGTGACAACTCCACTCTTGGAATACATAAAAAATAAAAGGGCTCAGCGTATGCGGATTAGGGAAGTTAGACGGGAGGAACGAAAACGTAGAGAATTTGACAGAAAAAAAGACAGATATGATGACCGAAGGAGACCAAATGAAGAAAAGTCTCCCATAAAACCTGCTACTGCTAAACCACATGTTACACCTGGTGGTGCAAAAGATGAAAAAGATACTGAAACAAAAACTGAAAACAAAACTGAAGACAAATTTGAGAAGTCTGAAAGAGTGTTTGAAAAATCTTCTTCTTCCTATTATAAGAATAAAGAAAGGAAATTTGAGGAAAGACGAAAGGATATAAAACCTAGGTTCCCGAGAAAAGAATATTCTGAGAATCGTGACTACAAAAGATCAGATGATTACAAAGAGAAAGATTACAGATCAAAATATGATGATTATAGAAAAGATTCTGAGCCAAGATCCTATACTAAAAAAGTTAAGAAATACAGCGAGAAACGAGAGGAGAGGAAAATGGAAGTTCAAAAAGCAGAGCAGAAGAAATTAGATCAAGCTAAAGAAGGGAAAGTTGAAAAAGATGAATATAAATCAACAGAAAATAAAAACACCGAAGTTGCGAATCGAGTTGTAGATAATTCAACTAAAACAAAACCCGAAGAAAGAGAACCGAAAAATAAAGAGATTGAATCACAAAAAAGAATAAGAAACAAAGATAGGCCAACTATTGCCATCTATCGGCCAGGAATGTTATCTAAGAGGAAGCAAAATGAAGGTGAAAGTTCTGAAGTAAAAGAAGGAAAGGGTGATGCCAAGAATTAAAATTTATGTAATGAATCAAATGAACTGTTTATTGAGTATTATTAATAAACATGCATAATATATCCTTGGTACATTTTTCCCATTGTTTCCACTTTCTCTTAAAACCACTAAGAGGGTTTATTTATGAAACACCTATCAAAATTAATTATTTTTTTTTATCTCTTCACTGATTATGCTAGAATCTGCAAGTCGATAACTGTAACATATAGTTGATAGTGATAATGCCTATGTTTTTAGAAAAGATTGAAAAGAAAGCAGTATGGTAATCAGCAAGGATTGTAAAATCCTTGGTCAATCAGTTCCAAGAAAATCGATCTGATATGATAAAAATCATGCAACTAACCATACAAAAAAGATCCTTATTATATGCAACTAACACTGCATACAGTATAGTATTATTAGTGTTGTGGGTTGCAGATTGCTTACCATCGCCATATTCCGGTTGTCGGTCGGTAATTTCAGCAGTAATTAGATGGAAGTGATGTAGATGGCACTGATGGCAGATGAACGTAACCGTAACCTCACTTTTATATTTTACGATGAAAATTGCATTCTTGAAGGTAGTAAGAGATTTAAAATACAGTTGTCGAAAAATACACAATAATACTTCCACAAAAAAGTCACCTTGGAACGTTCTCTTTTTCGGCGCTGATGAATTCTCCGTTTATAGTCTAAAAACTCTATACAATGAATAGTAAGTAGTCTTTTGGCTTAGGTAGGTATAAAAATTTATAAAAGACTGATTTTAAGCACTAATGGGACGGTAATAGATAAACTAGAAGTTGTCACCACTACCCAAGGTAAGCCTAATCCTGTTAGGAAATATGCAGAAGAGCGCAAATTATTTGTATATAGTTGGCCTGTGGAAGTACCGGATAATATCTTTGATGTTGGTCTTGTTGTATCGTTTGGACATTTAATGCCGCAGTCTATTATCAGAAAATTTCCCTTGTAAGTTTAAGATAACATAATGTAAAATTAAATTTTATTTGTAATACCTATTTAATCTTCCAGAGGTATGTTGAATGTTCATGCAAGTTTATTGCCGAGATGGAGAGGAGCAGCTCCAATTATTTATGCTCTGGCAAATGGTGACTCAGAAACGGGGATAACTATAATGAGAATTCGTCCCAAACACTTTGATATTGGTGAAATGCTCATGCAATCAAAGATTCCCATACACAGTAATACTAAAATGCCAGAGTTGTATGACAAATTAGGTGACTTAGGTGCACAATCTTTATTAGACTGTTTAATAAATTTACCTGAAAGACTAGCTAATGCAAAACCTCAGCCTAGTGAAGGTGTTACACTTGGTAAGAAGTGATGCCTACCTAAAATTTTATTGTACTAAAATTATATTTATTTTTATGTTAGCTCCGAAAGTTACTCCAAAATTTGGTGCGATTCTTTGGGACAAAATGACCTCTACTGAAATTTACAACAGGGAGAGAGCTGTCACGAGTTTGTTTTCTTTAACATCATCATGGACCGGTGTTCCAATAAAACTTATAGGCGTAATGGATTGTGGAAATAGTGATTCACTCTTAAATAATACTGATGGTGTACTGTTAAAACCTGGTTTTGTGAAATATGACAAAAAATGTAAAGTTTTAATGGTGATGTGCGCAAATCGAACTTGGGTAAGTGTGGATAAAATTGGAGTTCTTGGTCGAAAAATTATGAGGGCTGTGGATTTTAATAACGGTTACGTAAAAAAACAGCCAGTGGAGACTAGATATTTTAAGTAAGTTGAAATTTATCTTTATGACATTAAGTACCTACGTATTGTTTATTTTCTGATATTTTAGATTTGTTTTAAAATACTTAATTTCAGTGCATAGTAAAACCAAGTTAGTAATTTAATTTTCATTCAGTATCCTTTCCCCAAAGTTTCAACGTCAAATGTTTCATACAGTATACTCATAAATAAATGTCACTATAAATTCCTATTCCTACCACACCTACAAATCTTTTGGCCAAACTTATCGATCTAGATTATAATTTTGTGGACTATACTTATGAAGTGAAATGTGATTGGTGTATTTTAGAAAACAAGCAACGTGATTGGCTAATATTGAAATATTAAAGTTAAAAACTGGATCATGCGCGGTTTCATATCGACAACATCCAAGTTTTTGAGCAAATTGGCATAGAACACATGTTTTTTTTCTTGTACGCAGCTTTTATTTGACGATTAATTGCGAGGTCAGTTATTACGTACTTAGGTATATTGTTTTTACGGTTGTTCTTGCAAGCGTGAGAACTATTGAAATTTCTAGTATTCTAAAAGACCTAATTTAACCTATTTAAATACAAATTTTAGTTGCTTTTATATATTTTTTAAAATACGTGCCTATGAAATTGGAATCTTTTGCCATTTACCCGTCGTATGGCCCCTTATGCTGGCAATGAGTCACTCTCTATAATTATAGAAAATATATAATAAAATTATAGTTTTTTAGTAATTGGTACATTCGAAATGTACCTTAGGTAAATAAAATAAACGGAATAAAACAACGGTAATGTTTTATTGTCAGTATGTACGGATATCTACATTAGCTTAATCTGTACTTGACGGAGACATTTAGTACCTACTACCCATAAATTTGTCATTTGACAAGCATAGTGTTGGACCTCAAGTTATGCGTCATAAGATCTGCATTGTTGGATTGTCCTTCAAACTATTCTAACCCTGTTTCTTCGGTGTTGAACAAAATAAATGCTCATACATATTTTATAAAGAAAAATGGGGAAAATACACAACACAATTTGTTTAATATAAAAATATTTATTGAAATTTCGCAATGTAGGTACCAAGTTTATTTCATATAATAAATTAATCTGTTAACAATTGAAACCAATTTCCTAACTCGAAAATGAATAGAAGTCTCAAGGGGTAAGTGGTAAGCTACTAACTAGAAATTATAAAGTAAGAACTGAATATTATAGAAAGAAATATTTTTGAATATACTTACAAGATGTCTTGTTTCTGGTTTTGCAAACAAAAATAGATTGTAGCATATATGTGATTTTCAGGGGGCTGGGAAGGGGCTTTTAGAGACCCAATTTCAGACACATCCTGATATAAATTTTTCACTTTTCTTAGAATCTATTTACATGTACCACAACCAAAGTGAACCATCTTGTATATTTTATCACATACATATTGAACTCTTTAAAAATACGTGAACTACATTAATGAAAGTCAAATCATGGCCAATAATATACAGAGTATCAAACTATAAAAGTAAAGACTTGTAGATAAGTATTTTCAGTATTTTACAATAATCATTTCAAACTTCATTAATAGGTAAAATGAATACACCAATAAATATTGTGTCTTCTGAAATTTGTTTTATGAAAAAATTTATTTAATTTACCCTTCGGAAAATCTATTTGATTCGAATTAAATTCAGTTTTTACAATATTTTAAAGGGAACATACACATTCTATGAGATGAGTGTACTAAACACTTTTACATATTTTCAAACATTTCGACCCGTCGAATTGTATTACCCCTTCGTATGTCTGCCAGAGTTTTGTACTTGTTCTTGCCTTCTGCCACATTGCTCCTATGGATCTTGTCTAGGTTCGTTTCCTCTTCTTCTTGTCGTGTGTTTTCTAGCTTGCTCTGAAGTAACTAAAAGTCAAAATAGATATTAAAGATTTGATAATAATATAATCAGACATATCAGATTCTGTAACATATACAGAATAATTAATAGATCAATGAAAATTTTAGCAAACACAAAAGAAAGAGTATATCAATAATTTGGTAGTCATTCTGTAAGTATTCACCTTGAGTTGTTCTTTCAGCTGCTCATTAACTTGCTGCAACTCTGGAAGAGAAGTATCAGCGCCTTCCGGCACAGATTCCAACTCTTGCTCCTGTTGCTGCCGTTGTCTTTCCTCTTCTTCCCGCCTTGCAGCCTCTTCCAGCTGTTGCTGCCTTAATTCCTCCTCCTTCCTTTTAGCTTCCTCAACTTCCTCTTGTAGCCTCTTGGCCTCTGCGTCTTTTCTTTCCACCTCCTCTTGAATCCTCAATACTTCTTCATGCTTCGCTCTGATCTCTTCTTCAAGTTTCTGCTTTTCAGCAGCTTCCATATTCTTGCTTTGTTCCAAGCGATCCATCATTTCTCGAAGTTCATTACGTTGTAACTCTAGTTGTTCTTTGGACCGCTGCAGCTCATCAAGTTGCTGTTGGAGCTTCCCTATTGTTTTTTGGGCTTCTTGTAGATGTTTCTGACTCCGTTCCATTTCTTCCTGCATCATTTGGATCTGTTTCTTGTATTCGATCTCGCGTTGTTCCGCTTCTTCCCTCAGAGATTTTTCTGAGTAGTATTTTTGCCTGGAAGTATGCAGAGAAGTTAATGTCCGCGTTCAGCCGCGGTCAACTTTTGGAAGCAATCAGTCAACAACTGTTCTAATTGGTTGGTAGGCATAACCAATAGGAACAGCTTACTGAGTGTACACCGACAGTTGAGCAGGGTATAGTGTTTTTCATAAGCTAGTAGGTATTTTTGTGTCTGGTTTTAAGTTTGCAAAATTTGCCTTAATTATCAATTCCTGTCATCAGTCTTTGAGGATAAAAATAAATTAATTTTGAATTTGCTTTGAGATAACAAGAGCCCTGAAGAGAATTTCACATTTTTTATTGGAATGGCAAAACAAATGCACAATAAAAACATGTTTAAGAGAATTGACTTCATATATTCCAAAGATTGTTTTAACTTACTTTTGGAGGTTCTTATTTTTCCTAATCTCATTGGCCTTCTCTTTCATTTTCACGATTTCTGGAGTGTCGGGTTTTCTTCTTCTTATGTACAGAGTGTGATTGCCAATACCAAGATTAAGTATGTACTTACTCATCCTGCTATTTTGAGTGTAAATTATAAAGTCCTTGGCCGTTTTATCTGATGGTTTTATTATAAACTTTTTATCTTTAAACTTTAGATTCCTAATTTCCGACCAGGGAAAAGATACAGTAGGATTTAACCTAAAAAATAAAATTCTCAGAGGTAAAATGGATGTATGTAAAGAAATCAACAATCACTTCTTTGTGTTGAAATAAGTAATGACAGTTAATTTTAAAAAGTAGCAAGTTAAAGACATTAAATTATAATTGGCGACTGAATGGGTTCAGAATAGAGCCGTGAGGTACTTATGAGGAGAATATTATTACAAAATGATTATAAAATCGTACTTATCGCTTTCCTTGTATATATTGAGGCCCAGAGCGGTGATTCCAAGAAGCGCCTCTGTCGCTTTCCTGTTCTTTATGTGAAAGTAAGTGACGCCATACATTTCCAAGTTCTGAACTAGTTTCAGATATTCCAACATGGCTTCTTCTTTGTCAAGGCCCTTGTGCTTTGTCCACATATTTATGATGCTAGTATGCCATTCTGACACGTTTAGATCATGCTGCTTCGTCACTCTAAAAATAAAAATTACATACCTAATAGCTGATAATATAAATGGAAAAACGGGAAAAATTATAGATAAAAAATATATCACTGCTGATAGTAATGGAAAACTGATTTTCCTAAAGAAGTACTTGTGACATTCTGAGAAAAAATCAATTATAAAAAGGTATTTAAAAGTGTAAAAAGTTAAGTTTCAAAACAGTCGCAACATGATAGTTCGCTATATTTATGTTATAGTATGTTCGTTATTAAACTCAATTTTAATAGTTTATTATAAAATTTGTAATAAATACTTCTAGTAACATTTAATGTTACTAGAAGTAAAGTCAAAGCCAGAATTAAGCAAAGTGGAATGACCTCGCCGATCTGGTAAAATGCGGTGGTGCATGGGCGTGCGTATTCTGTTTTACCATTGGGCACATTTCAGTTAATATATACTCGTATACTATTCTATAGAATACTTCTAGTATATTCACTTCCACTTTTTTAACTAACACAAATAAGTATAAACACTGACACAAAGAATAAATACACTGATAATTTTACCACAAATTTTTACCGTTAAGAAACGCGCGCGAAATAACCCAACATCACGCCACTGTTTCCCTAACTATCTCGAGCGCAGTCGCTGGTTGGTTCCTGATTCGACCAATCAACGTCGTTGAAGCTCAGAGAAAAGAAAGCGTAAATGCAAGAATATGTATGTTAAATAAGGATGAACAGCTTGTCGTCAACTTTACGACTTTCGCAGTTGCCACGTATTCGGATATTCGTTGATATTATTAAGTAAAACACAAATTAAACATTGTGTTTGCTTTAATAAAGTACAATAGGGATAAGGGACGTTAAAGACAAGTAAAAAAAATGGGTAAATAAGGTAATTAATACGTTTCCTGTTTTAAATAAGAATACTTTAGAAATAAATGTGACAACATAGATCTACTCTTTATCCGGTCATTGCACTTTGCTTAATTCTGGCTTTGACTATAGAAGGCGAACATTATTTGTTCAGCCCAGAAGCTTACGCTGCCGAGGCGTTATCCAAGGCTTTTGTTGGTGCTATTTTTTGTTTTTGCTAACATATAAAGCAAATTTACTTTAGGTATGTGTTAGCAACTTATAATATATTTATTATAAATAATGAAATTTCACACCATTAATGACTGTGTGTGTGTATATTTTGCTGGTAATTATTATTTTTGTAGCATATTAAATATATCTTTAAGCTTTGACCTAGATATTACGGTAGACAGTTATTTTATAAATGGTTTTGCAATTATTTTTTTTTTAATTCGACAGAAAATTAAAATTCGATATATTTCTACTACTACGATTGGTTTTATCCAATGACTCACTCCATGGTACTGTGAATTAGGTTATATAGGTACCTACCATCGAATTACCAGAAATGGTAATTTAATTAAAATCATGTTTACAATGCAATTTTTATTCGGTGTTTATAAATTTTTTACAGTTACTATGGTAAATAGAGCGCAGGTATACTTTCGTTCAAAGATATAGGTAGTATCCGTGTAGTTGTATCATGGGTAGTATTCATGATACAACTACAGGTAGTATTATATTCTCGACTTTATTAGGAAAAAAACAACGTAAAAAAGAGTGCCAGTTGGCAAAATACCTAATTATTGATGTGTGCCGTGAAATGAAATGGTTGAAGTGATTAAATTTGAAACAGCCGTACATGTTCTCTGGTAATCTATTCTCTAATATAACGGAAATTATTCAAGTAAAAACCAGAATTAAGCAAAGTGGAATGACCTCGCCAATCTGGTAAAATGCGGTGATGCATGGGCGTGCGTATTCTATTTTACCATTGGGCACATTTCAGTTAATATATACTAGTATACTATTCTATAGAATACTTCTAGTATATGCACTTCCACTTTTTTAACTAACACAAATAAGTATAAACACTGACACAAAGAATAAATACACTGATAATTTTACCACAAATTTTTACCGTTAAGAAACGCGCGTGAAATAACCCAACATCACGCCACTGTTTCCCTAACTATCTCGAGCGCAGTCGCTGGTTGGTTCCTGATTCGACCAATCAACGTCGTTGAAGCTCAGATAAAAGAAAGCGTAAATGCAAGAATATGTATGTTAAATAAGGATGAACAGCTTGTCGTCAACTTTACGACTTTCGCAGTTGCCACGTATTCGGATATTCGTTGATATTATTAAGTAAAACACAAATTAAACATTGTGTTTGCTTTAATAAAGTACAATAGGGATAAGGGGACGTTAAAGACAAGTAAAAAAAATGGGTAAATAAGGTAATTAATACGTTTCCTGTTTTAAATAAGAATACTTTAGAAATAAATGTGACAACATAGATCTACTCTTTTTCCGGTCATTGCACTTTGCTTAATTCTGGCTTTGACTTTAATTTTCTACATTATTTCTTCTAAAAAATGGAATTTAAGCGTGTGCCAGAAATAACCAAATACCAGTATTGTTCTAAATTGTCCCTAAGTTCTATGTGTTCCGTTTACTATCAGTGATGATAGATAAAAATATTTGTCACAATACTTACAGTATAAACTACTCATTTGTTAATAGAATTAATATATCGAAATCCCGATAAGAGATAATCCGTTAATCCTATATTTTTTCAAGAGCCTAAATCCTAATTATAAGTAAACTTCATACCTCTTACCTATCGGGCAGCAGTTTCTGTTTTTTCAGGATATCCTCATTGTGCTCGTTCTTGTTATAGTCGCCGTATTTGACTTGTAGGGCGTATGAGGCCAACACCACGCATGTGTCTGGAGGACAATATACCACATCCCTCAGGATGTCTGATTTGACTTGTAGGAAGAAAAATTCTATGGTAACCGTTTCAATTAGTTCTTCCACCACGTCTTCTGGAAAGAATTTCACTCTGAACTGCAAGTTGGTGCTGTTGCTCCTCAATTCTCTGAGAGCCTGAAAAATTGGGAGTCATTATTACAAGCTTTCTTCAATTGAAGTTCAGATAGTGTTCCGACTAAACTAAATGGATTTCGTATTGTTAAAAATGAAAATTAAGTATAATTATTCACTTATGTCCACTTGTGACACTATATAGAGTTCACTTTAAATTTCTTTGGGAATATGCAACCTGCAAGTAAAAAGAAAATAGAAAGTATCAAGACAAACTTGCAAAGTTTGCCCCAATTGCTCAGTTCGGAAAGAGCTATTCATCACCTCCTAACGCAAAGAATAGCATTTTATGTTAAAAGTTCAGTAGGTGGGGTATTACAGTACGGAGTTTTTACGGAAAGTGTAAAAGATTACTGTAAACGCCTAACGCGTATCGTATGATATATTATTTCATACTGTCGACTTTTTAATACAAAAATGAATTATTGTAAATTTTAAACCAATCATTAAAATAAAATCTCATATATTCAAATCGCATCACTATCTTAATAGCCTTGACATGTAAGGTGACATTAACATTCTTTTGGCGTATCATAATTTTCTTTGGTGTATAATAAAGGAGTACTCCGAGGAAATTTTAACATCGAAGCTGCACTGAAATGGATAGAAAAGCATTATTTATATTTGCCTGACTTTTAGTTTTACTAAATTAAAGCAGATAAATGTCAAGACAAGACTTGATTTAAACTCAAAAACATAGGTGAATATACCTAACCAACCTAACATCGGCAATCCCTTGTCTATGACATAGGTCCTACAAACAATCCGGTAAAATGTTGCTAGGAAACAACATTACACTATCAGGTGATCAAGTATACTAAGAAATTGTGGAAATTATAGATCATCTACTAAGTAACAAATAAAACTGATTTATGCCACTATTTGGTTAACTGTATCTTGAAAATACCATCAAGTCTTATGTAGATGTAGCTAACCATAATTATTATTTGTGTAGAGATAATGATCTGTTAGGTGCTGCTAAAATAAAGTTACCTTAGGTATTACGTATCGGTTGCTAGGGCATAAGTTAATTAATTGTCAAAACTTCCAGGCCTCTGGAAACCTACTCGTAGCACAGAGGACACAGACCAGAGGCGAAAGCTTGCGGCGGTGTCTTTGATGTTTAATGGCCCATTTTCGATACCAGTTACGTCGACACTGAGAGAAATAATTGCTTAATTCTAACAATACCACCTTACTATAGGTACTCTGAAAGAAGTGTTTAATGATACTTGTGGTTGTGACTGATATGTTATATTACTTATATTACTAATGTCATTCAGTTTTTTGTTTTATGTATTTTTAATAAATGTTTCATGTCATTTATTGCAAATAAAAGATTTATTATTATCCATATGTGATCTTGTATTTTTTATTATTCCCAGAAAATAACCCGAATAAGTTGCAGATCATTATTAGAATTAGGAAAATTATCAAAATTTTGCTTATAAATGTACCTATGCTTTTATTAATAACTGAAGTAGTAATACAATAATTATTATTTTCCGACTGATATTTTTTACACTGGTTTTGTAAAATCAGATGCATTTTTAATAACAATCACCAGTATACAACATATTTTTAAGCAAGTTCTAACAAAAAAAGCCATAAACACAGCGCAAACTTTACATGTAGACCAAGATACCTCCAAGCTTCGTAAGATTATTTCCTGTATTAGAATAATTTAGAGGTACATCTCGATGATAAAGCACATGGACTATTTATTTATGTCTATCTATATTAAATAATTTAATATTTAATTCATTTATTCTTATTCTGAATTTTGTTGGTGTGCACTGCAAATTTTTTGCACTTGCAACTACAATAATTTGCTACTAATATACTTATGTATTAGTATAGTCTAAACAGCAGACTTAAAGGAAACACAAATATTGGTAATGTAGCTTAGTTACATTACATAAGGTGAATTATTGTATTGATATACTTAATTTACAATAGCCCTTAAATATAATCATTAAACACTTTTTTCAGAGTATAGTAAGGTAGTATTGTTAGAATTAAGCAATTATTTCTCTTAGTGTAGACGTAACTAGTACAGAAAATGAGCCATTAAACATCACTAGCCTTCGCCTCTGGTCTGTGTCCTCTGTGCTCGTAGTAGGTATTTGAAACTCTAGTTTACTTTCACTGGGGAAACAAGGGGCCATCTGTCTAAATTTAGGTAAAGGGTAAACTGATACTCATAAATAATTTAAATATGTATGTATATATTTAACTTGAGTTAAAAACATCTAATTTCACTAACTGCGTACCTACTTAAGCGCGCTCTCTCACGGGTCGACGTGACATCGGTACGGTAACGGCGCGGCAATTGTCGAAATGATGCTGTGCCGCAGTTTATTCTCACACGGGTCTGTAAATTTATATCACAGATACCCAACGGCTCCAAAAAGATGTCGTCGATTTAAAAATTATAAGACGAAGAAATAAAAAATATTGGATTCATCCTTATTTTGAAAGAAACATAAACTGCAGACTACATTATCTGCAGTAATTATAAAGGCACTCATACTTTTCGACCTCCAATACAAAATTTAGTTCAGTCGTCATAATTATTTTGGACACTTCAATCACGCCGCGCGGTACTGAACGTTTGCCGATAGAAAATATGCCGATACCCGGTATCCCGCAAGCATACAAAATCGAGACCGCGCCGTACCGCGCCATGTGCGGTCGGCAATTTGAATACATGGAAGCGACATTGGCTCTGCATACCGAAAACATACCGAACCGATGTCGAACCGACCCGTGAGAGAAGGGCCTAACACAAAACTAAACAAAAAAAAATATTTTTAAAATTACCGGTTTCAATGTGATTTTCTTAAAATATTCATAAAAAAATACTGCGTTTCCTTCTGTGTTAACATCTTCGTTAAAAACGCAATTTCTGTACTCAATATCTTGCTAATTATTTGATTTTGTACACAGATAAGAAACAAGTAATTGGACAAATCAGTAATTGTATGTATAAAATGGCGCCAGATTTTAATATAAAATTTGCTAATCAATTTTAAATGTAGATATTATAAGTAGGTACTGGAAATTGTTTTCACTGCTTGGAATAAACATTTTCTTGTACTTATACAATAAATGTACTATTCAACCTACTCATTATATAAAAAATACTTTTATGGGTATGAATAAAATAAACAAAACTTTTGCGACATTTCAGATTATTCACTTGGATTTTAATCAAACCATCCGATGTACACATGATATTTTTTTTAATTTAGCGTCCTATCATTCTTTATAATTATCCCGTTTCTTTTAATGCATCGATAAAGTCCGTAAATTCCACAGCGCGCATCTCGAACGTAGGCATCTTAAACTCACTGACGCGTCAGGCATGCCTTGTGCTAGATAAATAACATTACTATCCATCAAGGATACAACATAGGAGTGTCGAATACCGTCAATACTTATAACATCACTGAACTAGATTCTAACATACGGATAAATCTCACCTTTTTCGACTGGTCCACCCATATCTCCTCGTTGTCCGGCCCATAGTACATGAGTCCGAAGTACCACGTCTCCTGGATCCCGAGGGACTTGCATATCAGGTTGAAAATCTCCCTGGTAGACGTCTTTGGCACGGCTTCGAGTGCCGACTCGTGCTGCACTGTTCTTACAACGACTTTCATCTTTTGACTTTGCGGAATTCGCGGATAGTCACAAGTATCGAGGTGGCAGAGGAATGGGTGAGCGTGAGTCAGTTAATAAATTCTGTAGAAATCTTATCAAACCGATATGATTAGATAAAATCAATATGTTTGTAGGTCTCGATACTTCTTACCCAAGCCACTAAGTGCGAACACCATAACTTTTAACACGATTTGACGAAAATTAACTTCAGTTTTCACACCGTAATGTTTATTAAACACAAACAAGCACATGGAGGTGCGCAAAACAATGTAATCTAAATAAATTTGATTTAACCCATATAGATAATGTAGAGAGTAGTTTGCTGAATTGGGAAAATCGATATAAACGTAGCAATAAACTGTTTGCTTCTGCAAATATTTTTGTTGACGTAATTTGATTTCCTTTAACAGTTTGTAAAATGTTTTATGCACATTAATTTTCAAATTAAATTAAATTGCGGTACAGTTTTTATTATATCAATTATAAGTCAAAGCAGTGCTTCCATTTTTAAAATAAAATTTCCATCCTGAGGATGGAAATAAGAACTGAGGAGAGGATTCAAATATATTGTGCCGAGGAATGTTTTTAGAAAAATAGCCTATTATACCTAGTTCGCTTAAAGAAAACAAAAAAATTGACATTTATCATCAGATTATCATTTCTCTTTTAGTACATTCACATTCTCTAGATATACAGCGTTATTCAGAACTTATCTCTAAAACTTTGAGGATATGTGCATCCTTAAATAAGAAATCGATATCACCAAAAAAATTTATAATAAAAGTCTTTGGATTTCCCGTAAACAATGTTAAAAGTTATACCATTATAAAGGACTACGTAGATGGGCGACTGTACTTCAACGACATCTGATATACCACATTCCTACAAAAAAAAAATAAACAAGTTTTTGTACCTGGAACGCCTGGTCAAGACCGATCGAATAGAGTTGGAGTGGGGATATCTCTATTGTCTATCTGTGTCGCTCTCTCAGTGCCGGTGTTTTATTTATCGTATAGGAGTGTTCAACTTTAAAATTTTCAAAATGGCTAAAGTACAAGTCAGATCGCTAGGCAGGTGCCTGGAGTATCCCAATCAACGGTGTGGCGCTTACTACACGAAGCTCAGTTTTATCCGTATCATATCCAGCGTATTCAAGCACTGTTACCAGCGGATTATCAATTACGAGTTGGGTTTTGTGAGTGGTTGTTGCAGCAAAATGCTGAAGATCCCCAATTTACTGCTGATGTACTAGTTACAAATGAAGCTTTGTTTACTCGAACTGGAATACAGAGCATTCACAATACACACGTTTGAGCACTCGAAAATCCGCACGCAATTCAATGAAATCATTTCCAACACCGTTTTTCGAACAGCTTTTGTAACAAGGTATGTGCAAATTTTTTTATAAATTTCATGTTTCTCTAATACCTAGTAATCAAATAGCGCAATTCTTCAAAATTAGTGTAACAAAATTTTATTCATTTTAAAGTAAAAACGCTGCAAATCTTTTTTGCGCCGGGTGTCGGTATACTCTCAGAACTTCCGAAGTTTTTTTCGTGCTATATGTGACATCGCCAGTTTGCATTGTCAGTCCCAAGGTCATTCCATTACAGTGGACCAGTATCCAGCGGCGGGGAATTAAATTTTTTTAAATAGTTTTCAGAACGCGCCAAAAAGTTGGTTTTCGTACTACCACATTTGTACATGTATGTTGAACATCCCCAAATTTTATTATGGATAAGTTCTGAATAACCCTGTTTATACGATCATGATCTATTTGGACTAGAAGATGATCCAAGTTTTTTAATTGGTAGATAGATAAATACAGACATATCTCAGAGGAGAAAAGAAACAAGTAAAATGTAATTTATAAAATATTTTTTTTACTAGAAAAGAGAAACTATGTTTTGGCATTGACTACTATTTATTTATCTTCAGAATATGATAATGCGTTTTTTTGTTTGTTATGTAATCCATAGTAGAATAACAAGGATAAATAAATTACCAGAAGGATATCTCGTAGGCGGCATCTTTGATTTCGTTACCGCGGATTCATGACCTTGGTTTCAAAAGGGGGACAATTTAGGCGCTCCTAATTAATTAATACTTTATGAAATGATAATAATGACTAAATAAAATATAATAATAACTCTAAAAATCAGCTAAATGTTTTTTATTTGGTTGAGTAAGTTTGGTAAGTACAACAACTGGGATATTTTTCTCAAAATTTGACATTTAAGGTAAATCAAAGCCTTTCACATTTAACCACGTTTAACTACTACGAAGTAAACACAATAAAGGTGGATTTATAAACTTGACATTGGATTTGGCTTTGGTGCTGGCGCCGAACGTCGGCGCTGATCTTCGTAGCAAGTTTCACACCCAATTTATATTCTTGAAGTTGGCGTTCGGCGTTGTACATTTCTGTTTGTTTACATTTGAGTTTGTGGGGTTATTTCGCTTTTTGAAAAATTTAAAATAGATAAACCAGCTGTTATTACTTACGGAATCTTAGGTATATTAGGGTGTGCAGTTATGTGATTAGTTTGCAAAAACGAAAAAGAAGAAATAGGCGGTTTAAAGTGAGGCCTATTAACAGGGCTCGCAAACAGTCTGGTGGGTTCCAATACTACAAAAAAACCAGTACTTGGTATGAAGAGCAATTCTTTAAATTCACGATGTACGTACGTATACGTACACTAAATAGAAGTAGACTTGCAAATCGAAGTTTTTGTTTATAAATTCACCTTAAAACGCAACTAAAGCACATAGTAGATATAATCTGTGACTAAAAATATCAATTTGACATTTCTTTCCAACGCGTTTGATCACGTGCTGTCAGCGATGGATTTCTATTGGAAGACGACGCGATGCTACGGATTTGCTACGAACGCCAACGGCAAAAAGATAAAATTGGTTCATGTTTGACGGCAAGCGGCCATCGGCCAGCGTCAAATTTTCTCCCGACGGCGAATATAAATACATCAATGTAACTGCGTGTATTTATGTTTCAGCGCCAAATCCAACTCCGAATCCAAATCCAGTTGCAAGTTTATAAATCCCGCTTAAATATTGTGAATCTAATTTTTTTATTATAAAGCCAGTTTGTTTGAAATTTTCTTACCGGATACCACTCGAGATCAAATTATACCTGCAAATTTTTTCTCGCTCACGAATATTTTCAGAAAATTATCCCTCGTCTAATGACTCGGGATAATATTCAAAATATTCGTGAGCTCTAAAAAATTGCGGATATAATTTGACCGCTAGTTAAATTACAAGTGAAAATTTTTTCATGGGTGTTCAAATTTAACGTGTTACATGTTTTCAAAACTTTCAATAAACCGGTTTTGTAAAACAATACTTTCAAAGTTTAATTGAAATTAAACTATTGCTGCGAACTTACTAACACTCGAGACGCTACACCACTGGCCGTTTCAAGATATGATCTCAGGTTAACCGATCCTGTAACCATCGAGGTTACAAGAAGGAATATAGCGATAGGTTTTAATAAGTTTCTGGATATTTATTTATTCTTGTGTTAGAATTATAGAGGAATACGACCTTCAAATATATTGTATAAAACGTGTTTAATTTAAGTAAAACCGTTAAAGTCTACATAAGAATATATGTAGACTTTGACCGTATCTTCTGCTAGAATTAATAATATCAGCTCTAGTAACTGTTCTTGTGGGATAGCCTCTGTTATACCCAACTCAAATTGAAATTGTACCCTGGTTAATGTAGTATTTCTATCGTTACTGATATCTGTTGATAGTAATTTATGATTTATTTGTTCATTAAGTGCATTTTTACTAATATTAATGAGATAATAATTGTTCACTAGTGTATTTATAGGAATGCGAATGCTGGTTTCTTGCTTTACAAAACATACTTAGAATGTTGACTCAATAAAAAACGTAATCAAGAGGCGTTACATCACTTCTTACACATTTATAGCAGAACAAATTGTTTTTAGAAGTATGTATCTCGATAAACTAATAATAAACATTACGTTGTCTTATCAAAACATATAAATATAATAGTAATCTTAATCTTTATAATCAATCATTCTGTAATAAAATTTATTGAAACTTAAGCTAGTAGGTCATTTCAATATAACAGATACGTTTACGTTTTATCTAGCAACAATGTTATCATAGTTTAAATTTAATTGTTTATTCAGGATGGTTATTTCCGAATTACTTATATTTACTTAAAGGGGAATATCTGATACAGCTTTCGGGCGAACACCCCGACGAGCATTGAATTACCTCAGCAGAATCTAGAAAGACAGCCATGTCATTCGCCATCACCAATAATCGAGTTTGTTCGGTCCTGTTTCGAACTTATTAACTCTCCTCAGTATGCCGTAGGTGGAAGAACGGACGAATTATGCGGCCGGTCGTGAGCCTCACCGAACTGGGTGAGGATCTGTTCATTTACAGAAGGACCTTCTGTAATTAAATTAAAATCAATCCCTCTAATATAATATAATGAGGGATTGAGGGACTCAATATAATGACATATTAACTTAAATTGGATTGCAGGAATATTCATTAAAATTTAAAAAAATTTATTCAATAATCTATCATTATCAGGATGTAGGTACTTTTATTTTAAAACAGTTTGCGGAATGTATTCCGATTGCCTGTTATCTGGAAAAATAGATAAATACATCATGTACCTATAATATCTGGGAATTCCTCAAGGCGTGGCCCTAGCGCCATGGTGAACATAATTTTCTATTACTTTCAGGTATAACTTTCTATTACTTCTAGAGAAAAGATCGTTAAAAAAGAGTCGCAAGATAAAAACATGGTTTGAAAACCCTTACCATTTAAATATCGATTGCCACGTGCTCGGGCACAAGCTGCATTATCAATAACCTTATGATACTTATTAAAATATCTCTACGCCCTACTTCCACATGTCGAACTGTAGGTTTTATAATTTTGGACAATAAACCAACACTGGTGATTATGGAACAGTCGAAATAAGTATCTGTGTCACAGATTCCTTGGTTTATTATAATATAAATTATACAGCAGCGTTAGTCTCTGAGTAAATGGAAAGTTTTGGGTAATAAATTATGATAGAAAATATTCGAGTGTTTCTTTTTCTTTATAATGTATAAGCAGATATTTAGATACCCAACTATGACATGCCTTCACAAATTGCGTCCTAGCTGTATAATATTGAATTTTTTATTTTCAACGGGAATTTTTGTGTATTTGAAATTTAAAAATCCATGCATGCATGTCCAGTATACCAGTAACAATGTAGGACTGCAACACAGAATAAGTTATAAATATTAATACGCCTCCCCTCTAGTCGAAGTGTTTGCTTTCTAGCACAAACAGCGAGGCTTTGTAGTCGCAAGTTTAATTAGTAGAGAAATTAGTTTTAGATTGATTTTAATGTGGTTCAATCGTCAGGGATGAGCGTGGCACAGTGCCCTTGAACTTTACTGACCTATACGACACATATTTTATTCGGTTACCTCTTCTACATAGAGTGTCTTTTATAACGATCAGATATAAAGTTAAATTAACTTGTGTCTACGAAGGAATTTTTCCAGATAAGTGGATACAGTTGAGAGAAAATTGAAAAGGTGATTGCTGATGAATGATATCACCGTTCCATTTCCATCCATTTACGTATCCCCCAATTTTGTGTGTTAAATGAATTTTAATGAGATAAGATTTATATCTGCTATCCTAGTGGTTGTACACTGGGTGGGAAAATATGAATTATTGTACAGTGTATCTACAGAACTATTAAAAAACGAAAGGAAAGAGTGTAGTACCTACAGTGTGATCCATGTAAAACTGACCTCCCTTCTTCTCAGAATTCTCAACATATTTTTTGTTTCAAAAACTTTTCCTGTAAAATGTAATTCCGATTTTAACATTTTATTTACTCAAGAAATCTACGAGGTGTAGGTACCAAAAACCAAAACCAACACCTTATATATTCAGCAAAAACTAAAATCTAAGATTTTTTCTTCATCACATGGGCACAAAAACTGTTTAAAAAAAATTATGTAAAGAAAATTGCTCTCTTTTTGTGTTTTCAGTTGCAATCTCCGTAAACCATCAGATTCGTATTCTATATAACCGTTAATTGAAAAAAATACATATTCAATCAACGATATAACTGAAGATCCATTTTCTCTGATTTTCCGGGGCAGACAAAAACGCATACTTTTGGAAAGTAAATTGGATTAAGTGGAATTGATCGACTTAGAAAAGCGGCTTAACGAATTAAATACTGGGAAGTTTTCAAATTAATGAAAGTTGCTTCACTTCCTTTTATGGAAGAGAGTTATTTATTTCCGTAGTGTAGTCAGCAGTGTTGAATGATTCATGAAATTATTTCCTTGTATGTACGGGGTGTCTAAATAAGAAACGACGTCCGGCATATGTCAGGAATGGTACATCGTAGTATGCAGCATGGGGGAATAAAATTTAACCGCATAAATGGACTAGAAAAATGCTGGAAATTATTTTCAAGTTTCTATCTTTGCCTGTGGTGAACCTCTTCATGGTGAAGTCTACTTCAATTTTCTGGATACGAATTACCACCTCTCTTGGAAGAAATTTCACTGCAAACCAGGATGAATATGTTATTCCCCGTTGCTCTACGATGTATCATTCCTGAGATATGACCGCCGTCCTTTCTTATTTGCACGCCCGGTATAATAAAATACAATTATAAATATTTATTTATTTTTATTTCTCGCTGAATAAGTCCCTACCTATACAGTGTTATTCAGAACTTATCCATAATAAAATTTGGGGATGTTCAACATACATGTACAAATGTGGTAGTGCAAAAAAAAATTTTTTTGACGGATTCTGAAAACTATTTAAAAAATTTTCATTGCACGCCGCTGGATACTGGTCCACTGTAATGGAGTGACCTTGGGACTGACAATGCAAACTGGCTAGCACGAAAAAAACTTCGGAAGTTCTAAGAGTATACCGACACCCGGCGCAAAAAAGATTTGCAGCGTGTTTACTTTAAAATAAACTTAAAGATAGATAGAAAGATGTGACCAAAGTGACGTGTCTTTAAAATGAATAAAATTTTGTTACACTAATTTTGAAGAATTGCGCTACTTGATTACTAGGTATTAGAAACATGAAATTTATAAAAAATTTGCACATACCATGTTACAAAAGCTGTTCGAAATTTTGTCCATCAGCAGTAAATTGGGGATTTTCAGCATTTTGCTGCAACAACCACTCACAAAACCTAACTCGTAATTGATAATGCGCTGGTAACAGTGCCCCAAGCAGTTTCCTAGCGATCTGACTTATACTTATTCGCGGATTTTTCACGGACCAGATTCAACACTTGTTCTTCACCTGCTAAAATACGTTGTGGTCGTCTCGGGCCACCATCTCGTCCACTCCAACTTCACCATAAATAAGAATCATGTCCATTAACTCAGCATTACTGTACACATGAGCCATTTTGAAAATTTTACAGTTTAACACTCCTACTATAAATAAAACACCCGCACAGAGACAGCGACACAGATAGACTGATGACTGCATAGACAATAGAGATATTATCACCACTCCAACTGTATTCGCCAGGTACAAAAACTGTTGTTTACTGTTTTTTGAAGGAATGTGATATATCAGAGATGTCGTTGAAGTACAGTTGCCCATCTACGTAGTCCTTTATAATGGTATAACTTTAAACATTGTTTACGGGAAATCCTAAGACTTTTATTAAAAATTTTTTTTGGTGATATCGATTTCTTATTTAAGGATGCACATATCCTCAAAGTTTTAGAGATAAGTTCTGAATGACCCTGTATATTTTTCATACAAACAGTATACGTATTATCTATTTCTAGTAAAAAGTTATTTCTTGCTGTAAACACAACATCTACAAACAATTTACATTTCCGGAGAAAATCAATAAAAAGTTTCACAATGAATTTTCCATAATCGTAGTCTCAAAAAAATTACTTATTAAAATATGACTGATAAAAATACCTTTTTTGCGTAAATGGTGAAAATATCTACGTATTTTTTAGCGGAATTCAATTTTTCAACAAAAATGCTTATGCTAGTCGCCCTCCTAACCAGAAAACGGGCAAAACAACTCTATTTGCCTGTCTTGTAAACGCCACTCAACTCTAACAATGTTCCTCGGACGACAAATAGACGTCAGTAAACAACATATACGATCCCATGATCCTCGCGAAGTTAAGCGACGCAAATTAAGATGTTTGGATAGCGTCGGACGGCAACGACGGACGCCGAGCGTCGCTGGCGTCCCGACAACCCAGCGGCGCTTCTTGTAGTTCCAGTTCGCGTCTCGCCGCGTCCCGGTGGTTCAGGACCGTCTGGATGACGACGTAGTGATTGGACCTCGCACGTGGACGAAGTGTAGCTGGAGTACAGAGTTTAGTTGGAGCTTAGGAATCTGAAAATAAAATGTAAGTAGGTATATAATGTCTACAGAATACAATTTCTATAATCTTTGATAAAATGAACAATACAGTGTCTGCGGTCACAGTAATTTCTGGTGTTTGGGTCTTATTAGATCATCTTCAGAGTGCCGCAGGTTAAAAACAAATTAACGGCACTATTAATTTACACTTTTTATAAACTTATAGGCAGGGGCGGCTGATGCATAGGTGCTGCAGAACTGCCAATAATTTCTTATACCTATTTATTTAATTACTTTATACCTACATTTAATATATTATTTTTATAATAACAGTAATATATTATTTTACTATGATTGTCTTTGAATTAGTGGTGGGACGTGTTTATTATGGTGTAAAGTGAACGAGTCCGACCAGCAATTTTACAATTTTCAATATCGGCGAAGCCAATACAATAGACCAGACGAATTCGCGGTATTCTTTACATTGTTTAACTGGTCCGCTGTCGCCGCTGCCGATGAGGCAGTTCTGTGCACTGCTTTGGACACCCGCGCTCTTTCCCTCACCACCCTTGGAACAGTCCAGGCATTGAAAATTTTACATTGCTTAATGAACTGCATCGGCCGCAGTACTTACAGTTAATCTGCGTATTATAACACAAGTGTATTTTTGTTTGGGTACGTAAAATTGCTTGGTATAAACTTTTATTTATATTGACAATGTATTTAGTTTACAATTTGATTCATTTGAAGAGATTTTTTAAATACACTTACAAGTAAAAAATTGAATTAAAAAATAAAGATAGACATTATTATTAAAACGGCAAGTGTTAGTCAGGGAAAAACATACAAACGCATAAAACATAAAAAGAAACAATTCGTTTCGCGCTCACAAAATCGTCTGAACTAGCGACGACTGTTTGCACGTGTTGCATTACAAGCTGGGTTTGCCTGGAACACGTTAGCGTAGTTGGGACGGCTTTGAGTGCTGAACTGACTACGAGAATAAAACGCTGGTAACGACGTTCATTTCCAAATAGTAAAATGTGTCTTACAAGCTTGATTTGAGTAAGCTATAAGTCTTGTATAAAGTCACTGTAGCTATAAGCAGAGTCTTGGCTTCACACATTTATTTCTCTAATTTATATACATCTTAATTAAACAGTTGAGTATTCGTCGATTTCAACCGCTGTAAATAAGGATCAAAATCCGACAGGGATTCGGTTTAACTTTCATTTCTGTTATTCCCGTGTGATTGCTTGTTTTAATTTTGATTTAGCTGTCTGTATCCCACGTTATGGTCTTCATTTCCAATTTATTTTGCGATAATATCATTTCCCATTCCTCCACTTTATCCCGGGAGCTCCTAAAAACGTGTTTTATTAAAGTATCGTTTTAATAATCTTTTTTTGGGCAATGTAATAATAAGATATTTTGTAGAAAGGACGTGACTGCTACTAGTTGATTCCATCTGTTCAAAATGGAATTTTGCCTCAAGCCTAAATCAATATTTACATTAATTTACGATGGAATTCTGTTTTCATTATTAATATAATACATTTGAGGGGAGGGGTCGAAATGGTCCAACAAACAAATTACAAATGTACAATTATTGCGCTAAAGTAGAGAGGGAAATTAATGAAAAATGTAGTGTTGAGATCTGTTGACGTTGACGGTACTCGATAATATATTAAAGATATTTTCAGTTTAATTTGAAATATATAAGAAAGCCCAACTGAGCTAGAAATATATTTCAATATTTTTATATTAATTTGTAATTATAATATAATATCTTTACCACTCAGTATAATCACAATTATTATCCCGGAAATCAGAGACTTGCATGGCAGAGGCTATAGCATGTTGTTATATTGTAGACCGCATTAACGCGACATATGGTAAACTATAACTACCAGTGCAGGAATGAGGGAACCTGGAAAACTTCATTAGTTAGGGAGACAATCGTATATGTACCCAACTTCTCTCATTAACGCCTGGTAAGTAAATTTCCCATCTTGACTTACGTACAGAATCAATTACTTACTAGAAATCTACTGCATCCGGGTTTAAAGATTTATTTATGACCTACTTAGCCCTGATCGAGCCACCGATCGTGGTCGGTGAATTAGTTACCCTCGCCCTGTATATAACCGACGAAAAGGGCTTAAAATGGATTTTGACGATAACTGGAACATATTTTTATATAATACACTATTTAAAACTCGAATAAAACAATAAAATAGAATTCTACTGAACACAAAACAATTTTTTGTCATTTTATAAACGTTCGATTGTCATTTAAAATAAACATAACATAGTTTAAAGGTGGTATGGTTATTATAAATATGCTTTGGTTTATATACTAAAATAGTAATTGACCAAATCACTTTCATTGTAAAATTAGACAATTTAAAATTTTAAATCAAGTTAAACTATTATGTTTGCTTGTTTATTTCATGTTTTGCAACTAACACTGTATCTTTAAAATATTTTCTCCCAGTATATAGTAATAAGCAGAGTCCAACGGTGTCGTTCAACGGTAAATATTTGTAACTAGGATATTTAGATACGGTATTTTTATTAATGCGACTACTGTATTTAAAATAAAATTTTAATTTTGAAATGATTAAATCTTCAAAGTCTAAAGTAAGTACAAATAATGAATTCCTACGTCTTTACCCTCTTTTTTAAAAAAAGAAAATTAATGAATCTTTAATAAAGCCCAGTGTTATTCACTCTGCCTCTACTTACACGAATAAAATCTAAATTTTCTCCGTCTTTACAGCGTCTTCAGTGAATAGATATTTAAATTCACTAATTAAAGCAACATTGTTATATCTTTTGAGAATTTTATTATTTACGAACTGAAAAATATTATTTTCCTCCTTACTTTTAATAAGAACTTTTGGGACTTATTTTATCTTTCAAAGGTGACCAGAGTATAAAAACACACCAATAAAAACAATTGTTTGAAGATGCTTTACCACTTAATTTGTATTATTTTTTGTCATAAAACAATTCTAAAATAGTTTCAATGTATTCCGAGAGTAATTTTGGAAAACTACATATATTGTTCCAAACAGTTTTTATTTTTATTCAAGATTAAAATATAAAAAAAAAAATAAATATAAGTTGACTTGTGTATAAACTTATTGAAAATAACTTATTACAAGTGTATTCAATTCAAGGACTGTCACGAAAGGCGTTTTGGTTTCAAAATTACGTGTGACTCTCATTTTCTTATAAATAGTAGAAAATAGTAAAAGTGTAACCATACCAAAGGATTAAATAAGAGAGTAATGTAGACATGATTTCTCAGAACCGTCAGTTTGAAATTAAACGTCACGCCAGATCGCTTTTTATACAAGCATAAATGTCTGAAGAAATACAGTTTTAATTTTGACGCTTGAAGGAAAAATAGTAAATGTCACTCGGACCGAGAAGGCGCATCAAAAGACCTCATAGAACCAGAACCCTTCTGCGGCATAGCGAAGCCATGCATTAAAACATCGATAGAGGATTGGGTGAGAAACAAATCTCTAGAATGGTGGAGGAATCTGCCACAACTGAGACAGGCAAAGCTATTCATTAAGGAACGTATGCTTAAATTCACAGCAGATCTGTTAGGCCAGAATAAAAAGGCCATCAGAATAATAGTAGGTCTCCTAACAGGACACTGTAGGCTAAATAGGCACATGAATCTTATGGGACTGTCAGAAGATGCAAATTGCAGTCAAGAAGAAGAAGAAACCTCAGTACACGTACTGTGCCAGTGCGAGGGCCTGACAAGACTGAGATTTCAAATACTTGGGGAAGGAAGACCAAGAGCCAATAGCTACATGGAAGAGCCTCTATCAAGGCTGTGGAGTCTAATGCAAAGGACAAAGCTGGGCAGAGTGCTCTAAATAAGCTGGGAGTGCCACAATAGATCTTCTAGGTCGCGGTGGACCAGGCCAGGGGGCCGACTCCTACATAAATCTAATCTAATCTAATGTCACTCGAAGTATAAAGCTCTTTATGTGTTTCGCCCAGTTTACACAGCCTCGGCTAACACCTTGGCTGTGTGAGCTTCTGGGCTCAACAAATAATATTCGCCTCCTACTCCTAGTAACATAATATGCTATAATACGATTAAGTTCAAAAATTATATGTCATAAAACCGCGTCTGTTTCCTGGTAGTGGAAAAGCCCTTGGCTGAAGTCTGGAGAGTATGGATCTAGACTTTCTTTTTCATAGTAGTTCAGTTAACTGCTTTTATATGATATGATTTCAGTTACATTGATGGAAATCATTTATGTTCAACCATTGCCATCAATCAAGATGAAGTAATTTGTATGCTACAATATTTAGGGGAAATTGAAGATTGCGAATCTATTGAAGTTCTGTTCTTGAAGTATTTCATTAACTTTATTTTAAAACAATGATTAAGCCTGATTGACAAGAAAATTAGTTACCAAACAAGAGGAAGGCCATAACATTTTTCAGCCAAATATTTAGTTCAGTGAATTATCTACAATTTTCCTTTGGCCCGTTTATTTTTTACAGTATTTTTAGTAACCCTTCAGAGGTCATAATTAAATAAATAAATTTTGTACTACCATTGACATGGATGATAGATTCGAGATTCTAGGTATTTGAATTTCTCCAATAATACACTGCGTTTCGGAAAAAAATTATACGTGTGCACAACAATTAATAAGATTGGTCTTTTTTCTTCAAAAATATAGTTTAGATTCATTTATTTTTCCACAATTTATATTCTGGATTCTACTAAAGTGAATTTCTTATTAACTTCCTCAGGTACAAGTAGAACTACCACTAAGTTTGTATTTCATAAAGCAAACTGTTAATTAAATGATTCAGAGTTGTATCTTGTTTCTTCAGTATGCAACTGATACTTTATTTATTACCAGAACTTTGAGTTTTCCTCAAGAAGAATTCCACGGAGCTAAACTCAGGGTAATTAGGTGGCTAGTACCCTCTGCATTACATGGAAAGTCGCTTAATTTTAAATATTATAATATTATACAGGTTGTCCCGAGGAAGTAAATGAAGTATAAGATATTGACGACACGACTGGTAATGGTAAAATAAAATGTGAAAACCCGGATAAATTGGCTCTGACGCATCTCTAACTGGCTCTGACTGGCTCTTATATTCCCCTTTCCGATATAGATTTGCTTCATGATTGAGACAGAAAAGTTTAGTAGCATTTGTGTTTGTCCTCGTCCTTTGCTTTTCTCTACCAAGGTACACAACACATAATAATTGTCTAATACATTTTTAGAGGTAACCTGAAACTTGTCAATGTGTGATGTGTAGGTATTAGTGGGAGAGTTAACATTAAATATCCAGGTTTACGCCGTAGCTGTGGTTGTTTAATAATGTGGTTTGTAATGAATTATATATTATATTAATGATGTTAGGGGATGTAGGGTGTGGGATGTGGGATTACGGTGAAAGTTTTAATAGGTTTTCGTAGGTATGCCTACATATAATGTGCCATAAGATTTAGCCACTTCTCATTTGAAGATTGATTAGTTTGCTTTGGGATTATTTTTATTCATCGTTAAATAAATCTTTTTTAAAATTTGTTCAGTTCAGTTCAGATTATATCATTATTTAATGAATTAAATCCTTTGAAAACAATTCACAAATGATTAATAGACGAGATATTTTTCAATGGAATTATAAAAACATATTGGCTTTTGTTAAAATTATTGCTACAAATAATATTTATCTACCATTTCGATGCAGTATTTTATCTGCTGTCTTGTATCCTAAGACTGGGTTTCACACATAAAAACGGGGGACATGTCTCGACACGCGTTTCACTATTCATTATTATTTTTCTGTTGTTAATATTATTTTTTAATAATATTTTTATTTTAATATTCAAATCTAATGTCATAAATTTCGACGTTTATGAGAGACATCAATAGTTGGCCAAATCAATTGTTAAGTGGGTTCTTTTCCGTTTTTTCTTCTTACAAATAAATAATAAAATGCCGTGTTTTCTACTACGTAAGTCCAAAAGCAGTATTTCTACCTACCCACATCAACTTTAGATCATAATGTTATTTATGAATGTAATAAGGACTCAAGGGTAAGGTCACTGGAAAGAGGGTCCGACAGATGAAAGGACAAACTGAATTTCCTCAGACAATGTTAATTAATATTTCAAGTCAGAATTTGTAGGAGAAACCCTATGTAGGTCGCAAAGTTTGTTTTAAATAAATAATGTTTTGTGTTAAGCCATTTCTATTTGTTTATAAATAAGTAAAAATTTCAAAATCGTGCGATTTAAAGGGTTTCCGTGAACAGTTAGAGGAATTCTATATTACATGTCCAAAGTGGTTTGAAGTGAATGATGCATTCTTTATGTGTGTTTTTAGAACGGTCAAAACAAACATTTGCTATATCCTTGGATACCAATATGGTATTTGGACACCAGGTACAATAGGATTTGTTGAGATTATTCATCAATAATTATTTATTCTACAAATTGTGTGCTGTGCAATACATCATAAGAGCTGCAATGTTTCAAACAGTTAATTATATCACGCGTGGTTTCAAACATATTTCACACGATTTTAATTTATTTTGTTTTCCAGAACATATGTTTGCAGACATAAACATTTCGCATAGCTAAAAATCCTTTAATACCCCTACCAGCTTCATTTTCAATCAGTTCTGTAATCCAGTTTCAAATTTTGGCGTTATATATCAAATTTAATAAAGCCGGAGTGAAATAATTCAGAAATATTACCGTCTGGGGTCGTATAAATTTTATTTTTTAAGTTGGCGCTGAATATTCTCATTTCTAACGGACCTTAAAGATAAAAAAATCGATAAAAGTCATATCAACCCTGCTTTCATCATTTGCATTCTAGAAATTTACAAGTAGGATTTTTATTAGTGGTGAGAAACACTCCGTAGTGCCCTCTTTGGTTCTTTGCTACTATCTGTCTGACAATTATTGTCAAATTGACAGACAGATAACGACCTACTTTTCCGCAGGTGCCATTATAGCAGTGACATCTATTGTCTTTAAGGAAGACAATCCTACTTATTTATTTGAAGGAGATGCCGAGACCAACTACAGACACTGACCGGTTTCGCGCTTATTTTGCACTCATCAGAGTGCCATACGTAGTGGACTCGATGAAATAAATTAAAATAATAATAAAACTTGATTCTATTAATACTCTATTATTATACCGGGATATCAAAAATTATCTTGGTCAAGGGTGGTTGTGGAATGTAAAACGTGTGTCTTACTTTAAATTTGAAATAATTATGTCACTGTCACACTGACATCATCAATAACCTACAAATTTCATACCTATTTATTTCAGTTGTAAAACAATAATGAACTACAAATTATGAAATAACGGTTTTAGTAACAAGAAAAACTAAATTACAGTAATTGTTGGAAACGTCCCCCGTTTTGTTCGATGCACAAGTTGACGCGCCTCCTCATGCTGTGAAAAGCGTTTTGCAGCATTTCTGGCGTTATGGTTGCACATTGCTGAACAATTCTTTGTTGCAGTTCTTGCAAATTATTTACCGGAGTTGCGAAAATCTTGCTTTTTAAGTAAGGAAATATAAAATAGTCCATAATTGTCAAACAAGGTGATCTCGGAGGAAACTCAACTTCTGTATGCAAACTTATCAGCCGGTCATCAAAAAACTCGCGGAGGAAAGCAATATTTTCTCGTGTAGTATGTGCTGTTGCACCGTCATGCTGGAAATAACCGTACCGAAGTTCATCATCGTTTAACTGTTGCACAAATTCAGCCAAAAAGTTGTGTCTGTACCTTTCTGCGTTGGCGGTGAAATCGAAAAAAATTGGCCCAATTATTCTTCTGCGAGAAACTGCCATCCAAACACCAATTTTTTGAGCATGTAGTGGCGATTCAGTAAAAACATGAGAGTTATCACTGCTCCACATTCGCATATTTTGAGAATTGATGTATCCCGAAAGGTGGAACCACGCTTCGTCAGAAAAAAAAGATAAGTCCAGAAGATCGTCATTTATTAAATTATTGACAAACCAATGGCAGTAAGCAAGGCGTCTGGGGTGGTCTGCGGGCAGAAGAGCTTGATATGCTTGCATTTTATATGGATGCATGTTCAAGTCTTTCTTTAATCTTATGACATGTTCCATAAGAAAGTCCAATTTCCTGAGAAAGACGTTTCAAAGGTTTTGCAGGCTCCTCTTCCATACGTTGACGAACGTCATTGGCAACTTCTTCTGTACGAATTCTTGGTCTACCAGCACCTTTTTTATGAGTCACACAACCAGTTTCGCGAAACACTTCAACACAATTTGTAAGGCACGCATAACAATTGTCCGGTAATATTGCCACGTTTGGGAAGTACTCTCGAAAATTGTCCAAACACAAACGTTGACTGTATTGCCAATTTCCATTAACTAGCGCACCCGTTCGAAAATAGGCTTCAATCATGAAAATTTTGTGCTGTGTGGTAAGAGGCATGATTCAAAAACTGTATTAGAAAATTTCAGCACAATGACACAGATCAAGATCAGATTCAACAGATTCTGACATAACAAAACATATTCAAAAATTTAAAGTAAGACACACGTTTTACATTCCACAACCACCCTTGACCAAGATAATTTTTGATATCCCGGTATCTAAATATAATGGAGGAGATGCCGAAGTAATGCAATGCCATTTGGGACACATTTTCCGTGGAGTAGTTGTTTTCGGCATCTTCTTCAAATGGGATTTTTCTTTTTGCAATTTTAACTAAATCATTTATTGACGTAAAATAAAATGAGATTATAACGCCTTATAGGTATACGAATGAAGTATTTTATTGGTACAATCTAATTTTTTGATCCGGTCGAATTCTGGTAAACTCGATTCTATTAATACCCTATTATTATATCTAAATATAAATTCGTACGTTCAGAACTATTAATAGGCCACTTTCTCAGGACGAAAAACACACTAGCAGATGTTTGGATTATTTTGGCAATATAGTAATTTGCGTCCCATAAAAATACTACGTGGGTTATAGAATCGCCGGTTTTATCGTTTCGGTCTCTTATCTCCCCACGAGTGATAATTTAATTAATTACATTGCTATCGATTGTATCGGATTTGTATTGTATCAGATGTTTGGGACGGAAAATTTACATGGAAATAACGTGCCGATTAATCTGGTTGCGCCTGTTGGGATAATCTCCCAAAGGACACCGTTAACGTCGATTAAATTCCATTCCTAACGATTAAACTTAATTTCGATGAAAAAATGTATTGTCCTTTGTACAAACTTCGTATTGTGAACATTCTGTGAGGATTTAAAGCCCTTTGCGACTTCGCGGTCTACGTGATAGTGGGAGAGAGGTTCTTTTGTAAGCTAAGGGTGGGTTAAAGTTGGCTGGGCAGAAGCAGGAAATTCAAATGTAGGCGACCGATATAACTAGCGAAAACTCGAATACTCCATATGAAAAACTTTTAGGCAATCCAAAAGACAAAATGGAAACTAAGGAATAGTCGGGGATTTACGAAATTAGCTGTAAAGACTGCAATCAAAAGTATGTTGGACAAACTAGAAGGTCAATTCAAACTAGATTCAAGGAACATATGGCTCATCTCAAATATATTAGAACAGATAAGTGTAGTGTGCAGCTAAAAAATTTTTAGTGTGCATTAAAGTCGCACAAAACAGGTATTTTCAAACGCTATTAGAAAATGGCGCCTGTGACGTCAGACTGTCTGGAGGTCTCAATTGTCGCGGATTACCTACTCAAATATTACAATCTTATTTTTTCCTTTTTTCTAAATTTTAATAGGTTCACTTGAATTTGGAAAACCAAATGCTGTGCTCTGGTGCCAAACTAGGCACTACAGCAAGGCACGCTGTTTAATCCATTTCAATAACTACAATTTCAAAAGACTACAATATTCTGAATAAAATAAGGCCAAGTAGTGTATATTCAAATAAAGCTGTCGTTAATACTACGCGGCAGTATTAAAGAGATTTCCAATAACTCTCTTCTACATGATGTAGAAAAATAGTCTACCCGTCCTGTGGAGACACTTTTAGTATGTATAATAGTGTGTATAATAGTGTGAAGACAGAAGTTTTTATTTACAATGGTTTAGGGACCATTTTAGAGGATATGTTCATAGAAACTTTTATTTTTATTTTTAAATGTAGTATCAGCCCTGGAGTCCTCTACACAATTTTTTTACATCCTGTATACTTTAAGTATATCTACATTTATACCTACAAAATCACAGATCTATGCATACCTATAGAATACCAGACAGAGAAGACTGGAACAATGATCCCTCCCCAATAACAGCTCAAATGGTCTGGTATACAGACGGTTCCAAGGCAGAACAGGGAGTTGGAGCCGGGATTTATGGGACGAGGCCAATAACCAAAATCTCAATAAGTCTAGGCAAATGGGCAACTGTTTTTCAGGCTGAAGTAATAGCCATACAATACTGCGCTAAGGAGGCGATAAGGCGAGGCACGGATAACCGTTCGATTGCCATTTTCTCCGATAGTCAAGCGGCGATACAGGCAATAGGGTCACCACACGTTTCGTCAAAACTCGTGTGGGACTCTCCGAATACCCTGAAAGAGCTAGAAAGCGAGAATAGAGTGACCCTAGCTTGGGTACCTGGGCACGAGGGGCACAAAGGTAATGAGGAGGCAGACGCACTAGCCCGAGAACGCGCATCAAAAGACCTCATAGGACCAGAACCCTTCTGCGGCATAGCGAAGCCATGCATTAAAACATCAATGGAGGAATAGATGAGAAACAAATCTCTAGAATGGTGGAGGAATCTGCCACAACTGAGACAGGCAAAGCTATTCATTAAAGAACGGACGCCTAAATTCACAGCAGATCTGTTAGGCCAGAATAACAAGGCCATCAGAATAATAGTAGGTCTCCTAACAGGACACTGTAGACTAAATAGGCACATGAATGTTATGGGACTGTCAGAAGATGCAACTTGCAGATTCTGTCAAGAAAAAGAGGAAACCTCAGTACACTTACTGTGTCAGAGCGAGGGCCTGACAAGACTGAGATTTCAAATACTTGGGGAAGGAAGACCAAGAGCCAATAGCTACATGAAAGAGCCTCTATCAAGGCTGTGGAGTCTAATATGCAAAGGACAAAGCTAGACAGGGTGCTCTAAATAGGTTGGGAGTGCCACAATAGATCTTCTAGGTCGCGGTGGACTAAGCCAGGGGGCCGACTCCTATATAAATCTAATCTATAATCTAATCTAATACCAGAGACTTATACATCTACATGTATAAGTCTCTACTAATACCTATAGAAATGTAAATTTCTTTTAATAATTTCGTTCGGAAGGCATTCAAAATAAATTTAGAATAATAGTTTTACTATTTGTTTTTTACATTTTTGTGCAACAAATAGCCAAGAAAATAGAAAAATACTAACTGTGTTATTTTTTAATTTTGTATATTTTTTAAGTATGGTACTGCTGACTTGTGGTGTGGTCGTCGAATATACTTTCTGGTTTTTTTATTTGCCACGTGGCATGTACCTAAACTAATATTACAATATAATATTACGCTGTTAAATAACTGATCCACAGTATTAAATAATTAATTTATTCTTCCCAAATGCCACTGAGTGTTCTAGTCACATTTACCCACTAGCTATTTGTCACAAGCTGTCTAGATGTAAAGCTCGTCTAAAGGAAAATGTTGACATCTCATCAACCCAAATCGTCTCTGTAATAAAGGGCTAGTCCTACTGAAAATAAAAACAGCATCTATCAAATAACACACACAGAAACCAGGACATATAGGACATCAAACGATAAACGTAAGACAACTCGTAAAAAGCTTGGTTGTTATGAATGTATTGTCATGATTAATTAATAATGCAAAATGTATGTGGGTTAGTTAATTCATTAGAAACTTATTTTTCATATTGTTGTATGCTGGAATTGTATATTCATATTGTTTTAAGCGATTAAAAAGCGTTGTCATTTTCGGTGGTTAGTTACCAATAATTATTAATTATTTATTCTTCACTAATTCTGTAACTGTAATTAACAGCCCACAGAAGTCACAACTTTTAATGGGTAAATAAGTCACAAATGATTTACTTACCCTCGTACTTATACAGAGTGTTTTTAAATCCATCACCACAAATGTTAACAGAATCTTAATGCTAAAACTTAACGATTGACCAAAACATTCAAGTTACTTCGTTTCCAAATGGTCTTATAGTCCATATAAAAATATAGTCAATAATTCGTATAGAACACATATTCTAAAATTCGGTAACATCTTCTGTAATCGATGATGTAGGGACTTCAGATTACATTTTAGCCTTAGCTCAAAAGGCGGTTTGGTAATAACTTCATCGTCTCAAAGTAAAGTGGTTTGGCTTGTCTAATAAAAAGTGGTTCTCTGAAATATCTCCTTTGCGATGCTCGTATTAACTTTGTCGCCTTAGGAAAGGATTTCCAGAGAAATAGAGAGAGAATGAGTTGGATCGCAACGCAACTAGCAGATACATGGTGGTTCGTTAATGTTGTAAAAGAAATCAGAATTTCGTTGAAATCATCCAGGTTACTGAAGAAAAATACATCTTTCTGATTCAATTAGATTTTACTTATTTATTTTTTACTATTTGTCACTTATAATTGCACAAGAGGTTTGTATTTTACCGGTTAAATTTGGATTGTTTAATGAGAAACTGTTGCCAAGCAATTAGACGAGAAAAACTGTCAACTATTAAAAACGCGACACCGAAGGTGGAGCGTTTTTAGGTTGACAGTTTTTCGAGTCAAAATGCTAAAGGAAACAGTTTAGAATTTAAACAATACAAATTTATCCGGTATCAATACAAACATCGAGTGTAATTCGGCAGGACAATTTAATGAATAAGAAATTTAGAAACATATGAATGCAAACTTTATTTATGAAACACTAACAATAAACACATTTTTATTTGAACATCACCGAATCGATTCATTGTTAGTGTTTAATAATTCAATAACTTGTTGACAGAAATGTTAAACTATTTATTTTGGCAGCAGACACCGCGATAATTGATTAAAAAATGAATAAGTGAAAAAACCACTAGTGCATTTGTCACTGTAAAAGTTGCAGGTAACTTTTGTTGCTGTCAACGTGAAAATTGCACTGTGGCATATGCGATTTTTTATATATAAATTAAATTGTCGATAGTCAAAAAATATAGAGTTCCACTGCTGTTTGGTAAGTTTGAAATTTGATTTGGATTAAACAAGTTAAACTACAAGTATTTTTTGTTTCAAGTCTTTTTTCGGATTTTTATATTTTCAGTTTTGAGATTTGTTTTTTGTAACAAATCAAAATATAAGAAAGATACCGAAAGACTAACTAACTAAGAGGTGGCTCTTTTGAACGCCACTAGAATAAATAACGCCCTGTACATATCTCGAACACGAAGCATCTCCGGACACGTGTGTTAGAAACTGGTTTTCTTATTTTTGTACAAGAAATCTCCATCTGAACTTTTTCGCAATATTAATGAATCACCCTGTACATATGAAGGTATCACAGAAAAGGGTGTATTAGATCGATCTAGTAAAGTTAGGAGAGTAGTAGTAAAGATAAAGCGTTTATCAATTTTTGACACTTCTTTTTTGCTCCTTAATCTCATTTAGTGAGATTGATAGGATCATTGAAAATAATTCAAAATTTACGTTCCATTCACTTCTACCGTAGATGTTGGGAAAAATGGTAATTATAGAGTAATAATTATAAATTACAGGGTGTCTCACTGTGCTTATGATACGATTTTTTGGGTTGAAACGTCGGAAAGAATATTCGTCTGACATATGGTTCAGTAGAAAGTAAAAAAAATGAATATTCAGATCAGTATATTTAACATTACCTAGATATATCGAAGTTCATAGACCGAAAACTTCTACAATTTCAAGGCAATTTCTATGATGGAAACATTTCAGTTTATTTTATATTATAACAACCATATTTCGCACCAGAATGCCTTTTCTCCTTTGTCTGCAGACCCACTAAATCATCTTGGTGCCTCGTAAAGTATATGAATCAGGGAGTCCCTTAAGTGAGAGTACCTAGTTCTCATATTTTTCATCTACATTCCTTTGTGTGCTACATTTACGTCCTGAAAAATCTCAACTAAATTCACCGCATCCAACATCCCCGTCACCCTTAATGTACGTTGTCATCTGAAGGGTTTCATTGTGAAATTTAGATGTTTGTAATTCATAATATTCTTGATATAACATGGTCTATCTTATCCATTTCTACAGAAGGGTAAAATGAACAATTTGGAAGAAAATGCAAACAACATTTCCAGGAAATTGGATGCGTAGCCTTAAAGTTTTTACAGAGGGGTTTCAGAAAATGAAATGGTGTGTCTAAACTCAAATATTTATTTTCTTAAAATAAATTGTATCGTTTCATACCGATGGGTAAATAATTATTATTGAGAGTGTTCACAAAAACCTTGCAAGAATACAAATAAATAAATAAAAGGAAACAAATTATTAAATAATACATAAAGAAAACAAGGGATGTGTAAAACGACACAAGTAATAACTAAATGACACTATTTTAAAATGAAAAGAAAGACATAACATTAGGTTAAAAGGGAGTCAAACGGCAAAATCAAGCTTGAATTATTCACTATAATCATGTTGCCTTCAAAAACCATTTAAAACCATTTTTAACGATACAAAAAATGTTATAGTTTAATAATCGCCCTCCAAAACTTGAATTTCGAGATTCTTTCTTTACAATACCCTATCAATATTGTGTTATGTGCCTCATATTCATCAAATTTCATACCTACTTCTGATAACGTAGGATAGGACAGACCTATGACCTATTGAATTTTATAGCCAGCCTGTATGTCAACCAGTTTTAGTAAACTGAGAATAGTGGTTCACGTTCACATCGGAAATGATAAACTATAGGTACACTTACCTCAACGTTGTATGCTTGTCAAGTTAAAACGAGTGAAAAGGAGAAATGAAAACGGCAGCTAATGAGCTTTCGACTTTAGTTCACCGGGGAATTCTTTGAACTTCGACGGACTGGAGATTTATGAATTCTGCTCTCAAAGGGCTTGGGTCTCGACCAAGCAATTTGAGCTGCTCTGCTAGTGGAAACGATAAAACTAGCGTAAGCGTAAGAGGCTCATCCGATCGCTTGCCTTAAGAAAAAAATTAATGCTTAAGTATTTAGCCTACTTGTTCTACTTTGGTAAAGTACTCGTACACTTATCGCGAACGTGAAAAATTTATGTATATGTAGCGATATAAAAAATTATCTTGCCCAAATAATGTGGTGTGTGGTGCTGAATTTTATAATAATAGTTATTTAAAGCCAGTACCGCACCCAGAGGGGCTTTTGGCTGCTCTATTAGTGACAGCCTGTCCAAAGTCGAGTGGAAACGCTCGCATTACAGTCACTGTACTTCTATCATTGGCAACATTCATCCAATCGAAAAAACTTGAAAGCAGCAAATTGAAAATGTTCAATTGTTCGGGTTAAAGATTGGTTTCTCCTACTTCTACAGAAGAGGAGGATACGTAAGTACGTCTATTATTGGATTTGTGATATATGAGGCTCGATTCGATATGTTTGCAGTTGGTTTGCTTGCGTTATTTACTCGGAATTATTTCAAAACATGGGCGTAGCAGTGGAATTTTTCAAGGGGAATCGTTGATAACATACAGATTCAAATGGAGGATATGCCTGTTTCATTAAGTGCATTTTAGATACGTACGAATAAGTACCATGATGCAAAATGAAAATAAACACTTTGTAAAGGGAATTTCAAAAGTCTCAACATAAGTCTACTTAACCAGATGGATAGACACATAACACTATAGAGTACTTATTTGAAGGTGATGCTCGGCATCTCCTTCAAATAAATAAGTACCAGCGGAAAAGCAGGTCGTTAGCTGTCTGTCAATTTGATAATAATTGTCAGACAGATAGTAGCAAAGACCCAACGAGGGCACTACAGTGTGTTTCTCTCCACTACTAACACTATAGAGTACGGTATGCCCTGGCGAAAACATCATGGTAAAACATCATCGAGAAGCACTTTTCTACTGAGCAGAAATAAATAATACAGATAACCTAACAAATATAAACAATGTGCTTTGAAAAACGTCTCTAGACTCTTAATGGAGAGTAAAAACGTTCCTTCGCACATTCCGTATCATTGCGAAGCACTACGTCGCTGCAGGTTAAACTTCTAGAAGATCCAGTCCCAGAAAAGGCTCTTTCAAGTGAAAACTTAATATAAAAGCTGTAGCACCTAATGTATATCACAAATCTACTACTCTAAAATAGTATAATAACTCGCCATATTGACATTTCACTAAGCATATATACAATCTGCAATGTTAGGGCTTTGCAAAACCTCATCAATTTATAAACACAAAATACTTAAACTTATAAATATATAGAAATATATTGGATCATCATGAATCATCATTGATTTGAATCGATCTTATCGTACTGATATGTCAGAAAACGGAAAAAATAATATTTCGTGCATATAATTTAGGTTATAACAATGGCAGCATTGCTGCCAAAAATGTTGATTAAGTTAAGTTTTTTATTTGGCTGTTCCTGTGATTATAGGTTCAGTGAAAGCAGCTGTGACCAACTCAATGAATTTGCAAATTCGTCTTGCTACTTCTTGTAATTTTACAAACGGAAATATCTATGTGCCCCCTCTAACTACGCTCATGCATGCAACGAAAATAAACATATATGTGGATTTGTTCGTTCATTCTTAAAAATATATGATTTACGAATGTTTTACAGAATGCGTAGCCACTAACTTGGAGTGGCTAAATCATTTTATATTTTAGAAATGTATAATAACATTTGGTGTAAGGATATGTGAACGGGAAGATGCTAGGTTACCCAAAAATGTGGTCGTGTCTTTCAGTTCTATACACGACGAAGATGCAAAGACGAAGATAGTATTGATGGTAAACGAATAAAGTTCCATATTCAAATGGATCATCGTTATGCTTGTAAAAATTCAAGACGAACTTCCACGTGCTTTGATACCTCCTACTTTGATCCTCCCTACTTAATAAGAAAAAAATATAAAGCAACAGAATTGGTATCTATTAACATACAGAGTGTTATATTTGAAAATTTATGTTTCTTTAATATTTCCGTTTGCCGAAGCGTTTTTTTTTATGGAACAAATTTTGAAAGAGATACATTACATAAACCCAGTTATTAGTTTTTTCCCCAACTCATTAATAAGACCAGGATATATACTCTATGAATTATGGTGGACACCCTGTACATATGAACCCAGGAGAATGCGAAATGCATTCAAAATAAATTTAGATAATTGGATAATATTCCGACTGGGGCCTGCGTCCAAACTCCAACAAATAGGTACTTATATCACATTTTATAAACGGAAATGATAAAAGATAAGAATATAGTCTCACAATATGAAACACAATGTCGTCTATATTATTGATATTGATACAGCTAATATGTTATATGTTAGGTTACAGTCTCCGTAACATTCCATGTTTCCCGAATCCCATGGAAATTCCCATGTTTCAAATATAACTAATTTATTGTTATATTACTCACTTATACACGGCACCGACTTGACGCCTACAATTATCGACGCAAATTACTAATCTTCTTATGATATGATTCATTTACTGCGGTTATGGAAGATGAATATTGCCTACCTACTTATTCTTAATTCTTAGTCATGGGCGCTGTATGAAGTGGAGTCCAGGGGCGTACAAGTAAAATAATATCTGCCTGATCGATTTTAAAGATTGTTTAGAAATTCTGGACCCCTGAAAATATTTTTTGTGCGATATTCCGCGCATGAAGCTGTTGATGTCAAAATTGATTGGTCAGGAGGACAAAGTTTGTAACTTAACCTACTGTGTAATGTAACTAACCTACAATAAGCACTCAGATCATACATCTACAGATCGGTGATCTGTAGATATCCAGAAGGGCGGGAATATTTAGTCATGATTCACTGGTCGCTGCTTTACGAAATAAAAGTCACTGGTAGCTACCAGCGACCACGTATTAGTGACTGAATCACCGGTACAGATATATCGAACATCTCTAAAATCAAATGATTTCACCTGTTACAGAATCAAATTTAAATGACAAAATAGCCTATTACTAAAAAAACTGCCTGTCTCCTTGTAGCTTATTCTTTTAAATAAATAATACATCCTAATTCGTACAAGGCAACTGTCAACACAGAAAATTGTAGGTACGGTATACAGGGTACCTACCAAGGAATTTATATACATGGAACGATTATCAAAGCTGCGCGAGTATTCCAATTTTGAATCCGCCATTTTGATGTCTGAAAATTTGTGGGAAATTTAACAGTATTAACATAGCCTGTTCAATTAGATACCAATAACAAATAAAAACTACAAAAAGTAGCAAGTAAAACTTTTGAGGCTAAGAAAGTTCTAGGCTAGGTATAAGAAATGTTCAATATTTTATAGTTTAATTACAATTATTTGTGAAAAATAAAATATATCGTCACCAAACTTTCTTGTAAAATTGATGAAGGTACAAACGAAATATTTTGTGTACCTACCTATGTAACTTTTGTTCACAATATTTATGTAAAATACACCGCCATTAGCCGTTTAGAAAAGTAAATATTTAAAATGCATTATGCATATAAAATTTAACTATCCTTTACCTTACTTTAATTATTCTGGCTTATTTTTTGTGTTTATGTTCGCAGTTTTCATAATTTACTATTATATTAGCTAGGAACTATGATTGCATGTCTCTTAATACTTGCAATTCTTGTTATAAAATCCGAATTTACCTGGAATAATAACGAAAGTCCAATACTAAAATAATGTCACTCAAACTCTATAAATCAAAGGAACACAATAATAAACACACAAACAGAATCAAACCGAGAGAATCACAGTAAATAAACCAACAAGACGGCAAAAATACAAAACAAGCACTATTTACCAAATTTACCCATACCACTGTTGCCGTGTTAGGAAGATTTGAACCATTGAATGTTTAGTTTAGAAAGAAAAAGACACTAGAATTCTAGGGTCTTAGTCAGGTGTACCAATACAAAATGTAGAAGTTGGGGGCAGTGTGACATCAAAATGGCGGCTCCCATGTTTCCACACAAAATTGGATGCGCAGTCGTCTATAATCGTTCCATGTATATAAATTCCTTGGTACCTACACTGTCTTGTCCATGTGGTATATTTAACCAAATGAAATTGTAGAGTAGACAATACACACAAGACACATGTTACGTAAATTTTACCTAGATATACCTAATCCTAATGTTTCTAGTATAAGAAACGCTTCTGAGGATTTTCTTTATTTTCTTGCTTATCTGTTGTCTAATTTCTATAAATTATTTCGTTCATTCTAAAGTATTAAAACAGTTACGAGTAGCAAGTTTGCAGTAAAAAGACTCAACTTTGCTAACAGCAGTCAACAATATATTAAAGGCTCTTTATTTGGGGCATTTACAATCAGAAGTGGACGAAATTGCATTCCTGTAACACTACTTAACGTTCAGTGAGCAATTCTCTGTAATTCTGGAACTGAAATAACCATAAAATTCTTAGCCCGGGATTCAGCACGTTGAAAATAAATCCTCCCTAGCGAAAACTGAAATTAAATGTTAATTTATTCAGTCTAAACTGTTTCCATATGGTTGAGCTTTACCTATATATTACCTATATAAGTGTATAAGCATTTTACCTATATAAGTTTTCTTGTATTTGTACAGGATGTATACAAAAAGTTTTTAATTTTTATTTGCCTTTTAGTAGTTTTTTATACCTGTAGTGCCCTAAAACTTAATCTTTATCAATTTATAGTGTCTAACTATTATTTTTAATAGTAATTATACATTCAAACTAATTTTTACCTTAATATTTCAATTTGTCTTGTCTATTTCATGTTTTGGACATAGGTTAGGTTAGGTTAGGTTATGTTAGGTTATGTTAGGTTATGTTAGGTTAGGTTATATTCAAAAGTGAGTGGGCCGAAAACCAGACCATCCACCGCGACCTTGTGGTATATTGTGGCTCACACCTATACTCATATGACTAACTAAATAAGTTACTCATATGCCTATACTTATATTTCACCCATCAGGTCCAGCCTCTTAATGAACCTGATCACATTATTATATGTGAGAACTTACAGATCCCCTGGCAGAAGTTGTCCTTTGTCAAATAATGAGTATCTGATCCTTTCCCCAGCGGGGCAGGTGTATAATATGTCTTCTAGTCTTCTGCCGTTTCATCATCTTCTAAGCACAAGCGGCACTCGCACTCAGCATCTTCTGCTAGGCCGAATTTATATAGATGATATTTTAAACTGCAATGACCAGTATATAGGCCAATTAAAGTTCGTAGGTACAACCTGCTTTTTAGAGAGTTGCTTTGCCAGTAAAAACTGTTAAACTCAATGTCAATAGAACTAATTTTCCAAAGGAATTTCCCCCCTGAAGTTGTAACGAATTTAATTTGTGCGTACTGCTTTACGGTTTTGTTCTGCCTATTAAATTTATGTAAATTGCCATTGTCATTGAATTGGTGATGGAAACGAAAATACGATTCCGCATCCGAGTGTAAAAATTATGAATAGTGACTCACTGAACGGTGAAATGTCGTTTGTGTGTACTCTGTAGATTATCTAATCAATAGGCAATAACACGGTTTATGTATTTAGCTCTACATATTGTTCTAGATACCTACCTATGTATCTATATTTATTAATTGTATCATCGGAATGTCCCTACGTTCGTTATTCTTATTTTGGTCAGTTTAGCTATCAGGCACCTCAGAGATGAGGCAGCTTCGTAGATATAGGAGGGAAGGGACCTCAGCCCTGATATACCTGATATATAGGTACCTACTATAGTTTGTTTGTATGTTATACAGGGTGTCCACCTAGTGCGCGTAAGTCCAATATCTGGGTTAATAAAAGAGATAACTTAATTTTTTTTTCTACAGGGTTGTCTAATATCCCGAGCTGCACAAAATGAAAATATATTTACATATTCAGGGTGTTCAGTTTTTCCTGGACAGGTACCAACTTCGTTTTTCTAAATGGAAATATATATTTTTTATTGCTTTTTCGAACTAAACCCTTGATTTTAGTAGGACTTTCATCAGCCTTCCCTATACCTAACTTAAACTGTTTTTGAAATATTGACGGGTGAATATTGACATTTTTGCAACTTTGACACCCTATAAAATCTAAACGGTTTGAGATCAAGCAAAACGGTTTGCACATTCCTATCTTAACTTTTTATAAGCTATCGTTTGTTACTAATTTCAAATGTATCCAGGAATTAAAAATTTTCCGAAAATTTTGAAAATTTTTAATTCTTGGATAAATTTGAAATTAGTATCAAACGATAGCTTATAAAAAGTTAAGATAGGAATGTGCAAACCGTTTTGCTTGATCTCAAACCGTTTAGATTTTACAGGGTGTCAAAGTTGCAAAAATGTCAATATTCACCCGTCAATATTTCAAAAACAGTTTAAGTTAGGTATAGGGAAGGCTGATGAAAGTCCTACTAAAATCAAGGGTTTAGTTCGAAAAAGCAATAAAAAATATATATTTCCATTTAGAAAAACGAAGTTGGTACCTGTCCAGGAAAAACTGAACACCCTGAATATGTAAATATATTTTCATTTTGTGCAGCTCGGGATATTAGACAACCCTGTAGAAAAAAAAATTAAGTTATCTCTTTTATTAACCCAGATATTGGACTTACGCGAACTAGGTGGACACCTTGTATATTGTATGTTTGATATATTACTTTCTTATTTTAATGGCATTAAAATGTGCTACTCTTTCAACTAATCATTATTATGAAAATAAAAATGAGATTTTACTATGTAAACTAAACAAAACTATACTCTACCTATCTGTTATATCATCCATAAAATATCCCCAATACCTGCGATATATAAGAAAACCAACCAGTCCAATTTATTTTTCTACTGCATGACCAATCACCGATACGTCCTGGATCTAGTTTTAGAGGTGGCGAGCGTTCGTGCACAGGCATATAAAATTGTTGATGTTTGCAGAATTAAATATTTGGATTCACCGGCCGGCATGCATATACTAACATTTGAATATTATTTCTTTCAACGCGTCATCTCCATGGCGTAAAACATTCTGGAAGCGATGTCGAATGTGAAGAGCGATATCGCAGTAATATAGGTAGATGACCGTGACACAGAATAAGAATTGCTTCTATTTTGTATATAGCCGTGATTTGAATTGGCTTGGAAATTCATTAAAATTTTACGAGCAACTGTACCTAAATTAACTTGCAAATCCAAACAAAACTATGTAAACTATTGGATCTGGCTCTGGCATCTGGGAACTGGGAAGTTCATGCTTGAGACCTAATTGTAACGTTCATAAAATAGGTACCTACGTCATATAGGATAGGTATTCAGATTATGATTATCATCTAAATATTTACTTATGTAGTATAGGTATACCTACCCTATTCCTTCCTAGAACCCTGAATATAGTATTCGGCAAGGAAAAACATAAACGTACTTCATTTAAGGATGTTCTATCAAACGCTTTTATTTGCTATTTCATGTTTGTTCAAAGAAAAACATACCTATCTAAATGTACAATGCACAGGTAATTGACAATTTTTTTTTTAAATGTGGTTCTTTGAGATACCCCCACCCCATGTCGAAAATATAAATCCGCCCTTGGTTTTCGGTCTACCTATATGCAGTAGGTAGTAGATTTATTAGATTATTATTATCATCATTTAACATTTAGCCAACTTTCAAATAGTGTATAAGCTATCAAATTTCTCTTCCCAGGAAGAGATGAATGGGATCGGAATAAAGCCGACCTATTGAGGGCAGATAGTTGTTGGTTTACAGACAGCTTCAAAACACCCATGGGTGTTGGAGCCGGAGTATATAGTTGCAACCCAACGGTGAAAATATCCTCATCCCTTGGTAGTTATGCAACTATATTTCAGGCAGAAATTTATGCCATCGAATTGTGTGTACAGAGGCTGGAACAAACGCAACTTACGCGCAAATCGATAAAAATTTTCTCAGACAGCCAAGCAGCTCTTAAAGCTCTTGGTTCCTACCGTTGCAACTCAAGAACGGTATGGAGCTGACAGTAGGCACTCGCTCAATTGAGCAGAAAAAATAGAGTAACTCGCTGGTCTGGGTCCCAGGTCATTCTGGCGATGAAGGGAATGAGGCAGCTGACTCTCTAGCTAGAGAGGGTGCTGCTTCTGAATTTGTCGGACCAGAACCGGTGCTTCGCATATCCTCGAGTACTGCCAAAGCAACGCTCTTGACCTGGGCTGAGGGGCAAATCCTCCAGTACTGGCAGGAACTACCACGATTATAATTCGTTCATTCGAAGGCGTTTATAACAAACCCTTCAAAAACAAGAACTAAAAAACTTCTAGAGTTAAGCAGGTTTCACCTACCTAATTGGCCTATATACGGGTCACTGCCTTTTAAAATATCATCTGTGCAAATTCGGACTAGCAGAAGATGCTGAGTGCCGCCTGTGCTTAGAAGATGATGAAACGGCACAACACATTGTGCACCTGCCCCGCTGGGGAAAGGATCAGATACTCATTATTTGGCAAAGGACAACTTCTGCCAGAGGATCTGAACAAGTTCTCACCCAATAAGGTGATCAGCTACATTAAGAAGCTGGACCTGTTGGATGAAATATAAGTAGGTGTGAGCCACAATAGACCACATGGTCGCTGTGGAGGGTCTGGTCTTTGGCCCACTCACTTTTGAACCTAACCTAAGCTATCAAATTGCATGAATATTTCTGTATACAAGCAGAGACTTATAAAGTCTCTGATACAAGCTAAATTATATAATTTAATTATGTAGTATACCTATAATGGATACCACTGGAAGTAGGTACCTAGTGGAGGAAGTCCAAATGAAAATTGAATTTTCAATATTTCAATTAGATTATTTTGAAAGATGCAAGCTGATATAAGGCCTAGCTTATATACCCACGCTTTAATTAACTTAAAAGACTAAACAAACCAAACTGCATAGAATATTGCACAAATAAATTAATGGCTCTAAATCCTAATGCATTATTATTTTCCAGGTCTCGCAAAGGAACAACCTGAAAAAATGTCACCGATATGCCCTTAAGGGAGTACGTTGAAGTTGTCATCACTCTGGCTGTAGGCTGTTTCATCGTAGTGGGCTTGCTTCTGTGCTACAGTTACGTGTTCCGCCATATGTGTTGCCCTTTAAGGCCAAATAAGAAGCCCATGAACAGGCACATGAACAGACGGGAGTCCATATCCATGAAGTATCTGACGCATGTGTCCAGTGTTCCTACTGAGACTAGTATGGTGTAAATTTGAGTAATTCTGTAAATAGTCTTGTTTTTATACTAAGTAGGAACCTTACACAATTTGTACATAAAATGATGAGAATATTTGTTACTATAACTAAGATAAATATTAAATTGAAGTACCTACCGCTATGGTTCTGTATATCTATTATGTGTTAAATGGTGTCTATATAAAAGATAAAATATGACCAAAAAAACAACAATTTTTTATGTTTTTATATGTTTCTTGTTAATGCCAAATTTAATTGTAAATAAATACTTGTGAACTTTTAAAATATACCTTATTATGTAAATATAACAGGCTTTCGTCAAATATTTCACCAGTCTTTGGCAAATTTTGTGTATTTTTGATAAATTTGAAAATTAAAACAAATTTGAAGAGGAAAATAGCTAGGTAAGACTTAATTTGCGAAAATGTAAAAGTGAATTAAGCAGCAACTTTTTAATGACTAGCCAGTACCTAATAAGAGTTTTTAACGTGATTACTGGCGGGCGACTCATCCTTAAAAAGGAGAGATTTATATACCTATTGTGATTGATGAATGATGAAATATTCGATTCAATTTATATATTTTCAACCAATCAGATACTATGCCAGTAAGAATAAGAATAAGGAATAACACATGATCGGCATTGTTTGTAGAAGTAGGTAGGTAGGTCACGGATTTCTTAAAATAAACTTTTAAGAAATCCAAGGGGTAAGTATGGGTGCGTTTCGAATCGCGCATTATGCACATTTTGCTTCCTACGTTCGTTCCAATTTACGCATTCTGCACGTCGTAGCATCCATAGCTCCTCCTACTTTTGGCTTCGTAGCACGCAGGAGCTGCATCTTGTACGAGGTGATGCGTTTATGTATTGCGTGCAACTTAACCTGATTTTTTCAACTTTCGAAGGGAAGGGAACTGATTCTGTGGCGTGGTGTTGCTAGTTTCAATCAATTCGTTTGCAAGAACAATAATGCCCGAAATTTTGCTGGTTTCTCCATCACGAATTTAAATAAATTATAAATTGTTCACAAAAGTAACTGTCAATGTGTCAAAAGCCGTTCCGAAATGCATGAGCGCATCACACGCATCTGCTAAACGGAACGCTTTTATGTGTCACTGCAGCAGATGCGTTTGATGTACGATTTGGAATGCACCCTATATCTTTTATTATACGTATGACTAAATAATTTTAAGAAGTTTAAGTAATAGGTACCTATTACTACCATTCGCGTTTTGATGGTCGAAAACTATTAATTTAACATTACATACTAAATTATCTCGAGATGTGGGATTTCTCCGCGTTATTAACAAAAAGCTAGCTGCGGTAGCATCGCTGTTGATTGATTGAATTAAAACACTTGCATTGATTTACTATAGTATAATTAAATGGACTGTATATAATTTTTTACAATTATAAAATATACAGACTTCGCAAATCTCCAAAAGCCACGTATCCGCAAGTATAGGCAACCAACATTCTACCTATTGGTATTGATTAACAAAAAAATCCCTACTCAGTGCAGTTCCCGGCCCCCTTAGAGTTTTAATCATATATATAATACTACTATATATATGGTTTTAATTAAATAAAAATATTTTGACAGAATTATTTAACCTTACATCAGAGTAATAAATAAAGGGGAGACCGCATTCCCTATTTCAAAGCATAATGTAAACATGTAACCTCAACCTACTGGATGTTGATAAACAAACAATACATAATGAACACACGATGGTCCCTGATCGTATCAGCGTAGTGGCGTATCAAGCTATATCACGGAAATGCTTACAATATACATAATTATATACAAAAGTTAAGTTCAAAAACACAGTTTAAGAACACATAAAACACTCGGCTTCACCAATTTTTGATTTCAAAATAATGGCGTTACTTGCTATATTAGGTTAATACCAGGCAATGTTGCCACTTCCGGCGCTTAATATCGCTAGAAATTTCAATAATGTATTGATGGATATGGAGAGCCTATAATTATAACACAAATCACAAAAAATAGTGGGTAGCCTTAAACATATTACAATGTAACTAATTTGTAAATTGATTGAGGTCAAGAATGTGGTAGATCTTTACATGTTAATCAATGAAAATGATGACGGCTGTACCTAGCTATAAAAATAAAAAAGTAACTTCGGCATCAATGTCAAGGACGTTGCAGGGACCGATGTTTGTAAATACATTTACCTCAAGGCTTCACTTTAGAATGTAAATAACGGTCTCCCCTTTATTTATTACTCTGATAACCTTACAAATGAACTGTTCATAATATTGAATTTACATATTATGGAATTAAGTGTTACGCGAATCTTGCCCAAGGATTTTGAACTGTTTATCAATTACTACAAATAAGAGGTTAATCCATAGAAAAATATTGGCGATGTTATTTATTTATTAAAAATAAAAAGTATTAGCTCAAAACCACAGAAAAAGTGTATTCCAGCACTGAATACAAAATTAATAAATAAGAATTATTAATACGCAAAAATACACCAAATCACGAGGCTCGTCGGTTCGTGAGTCCGCATCCGAGGGGAAGGCCACAGATACGAACTTCTCCGTTCAGACTCGTCCTTCTTCGGTTTCGGTTTGACAGTCCACACCATGTTCAAATATTGCCGCGTTTTCCGTCATTTCATTGCTCACTGGTAGATTAATTTCTAACACGGCCAGACTGACATTCACTTCGTCCTCGAAGTGTTTCACAGGCTGTAATCTTGCTAGACTTGCTGTCTAATTGAGTGGATGTTTCGGGCAGCAAATCGTTTTTTGTAACAGACTGGATAGGCGTGGAGCAAGAATCGTCGTTTTTCGATTCAAGCTCTACACTCACACAAAATATTAGTGTTATTGTTCATGATTAGGAACATAACTGATGCGACCTTCCAAATCGTCACAACCTTGTCAACACTGCAAATTCTCGAGACGAGAACTTATGTCAGTTCAGCGTTGTTGTTTAACCTACCTACGTAGATTATAGGCACACAGCTGTTCATACTTTTTCTCAAATTACCTATCACCTAGGTATCATTAAAATCATGATAGTTTTATTTGTAATCATGTAATCTATAATAAGTATGCCTAGTACCTATAATCAACTGAATTTATTATTTATTTTATTTAGTTACCTATTTATTTAGATACGTGCTTCAGGTCAAATCTCATGACAGGCAACGTAAAAGAATTTATACATTAATAATTACCTATGAAATAATTCAAACGTTATTTTCTGTATTGCTTAAAGTCAATTCACATGACAGGCAAAATATATAAGCCAAAACATTGTTGTTTACATGCTTCAGGTCGACAATGCAACAGGCATCGTAAACTTTTATATTTGCTTAAGGTCAGTTCACATGACAGGCAAAATATAAACGCAAAACATTGTTGTTTACATGCTTCAGGTCGACAATGCAACAGGCATCGTAAACTTTTATATTTGCTTAAGGTCAGTTCACATGACAGGCAAAATATAAACGCAAAACATTGTTGTTTACATGCTTCAGGTCGACAACGCAACAGGCATCGTAAACTTTTATATTTGCTTAAGGTCAGTTCACATGACAGGCAAAATATAAACGCAACACCAAATATTCCAGGTACTTGTTTACGTGCTTCAGGTCGGTAATGCGACAGGCATCGTAAACACCAATAAAATATTCTAGACTCATTTCATGTGTCTTAGGTCATATATGCTGACAAACACAGAGCATTTGCTTACCTGACTCAGATCCAGAGTCAATCATGTCAGCACAGTCATCAGGGGTCCATTCACGACGCCAAATTCTGACTTGATCTGCCGCACATTTAGTCGTAAATTTACCGACTAATTATTGAATTTCCAGCCTGTCATTAGGCAAAACATTTATTATTTTAAAAGGGCCCCGTATTCCGCTTTGCAACTTTCTAACAAAAGCTGATCTGCTTAAAATAACCAGGTCGCCAACAGAAAAGCTACTTACAGGTTTTCTATTCTTACTGAAATACTTCTTCTGAATTTTGTAATTAACTCTAATGCCTTCATCTGCAATTCCTTTTATCTTCTTTCTCAGCAATGGTCTCCGAGACGTTGGAAGATTATCAATTGCCATAGCATTTAATAGAGTACGAACAACTGGAACAGTACCATCACAATCAAGAAGTAACTGTAATGGCGATGTTTTTGTGGTCCGTTGTACAGTGGAATTTAACATCAATTGGATTTTCCACAACCGCTTCGTCCATTCTGACTCGATTTTTGTTTCTACACGCAACATGTTGGCTATTGTGCGCATGTAACGTTCCACCTGCCCGTTTCCTCTATGTACATGTGACGTTATAGTATGTAATTCAATCTGCCATGTCCTTAACATTTGCCTGGTTACAGTGTCTACAAAAACAGGCCCCGATTCGACAATGAGACGCGTCGGGGTACCGAATAATGATACAAAATTCTTAAAGCATTCACGAAATTCAGCACCTGATGTGCTCGCTAATGGGTAGAGCAGAGTAAATTTTGAATAAGCGTCAACAATTGCTAGAATATACTGCCTGTTATCTTTTGTAACTGGTAGGGGACCCAAATAATCCGCGTGGATCGTGTGGAATGGTATTATTAGTAGGTACTTTTGGAATGGGATGTAACATTCCTCTAGGTGCAACATGGGATCTTTTTAGTGTTAAGCAGCCAATACAATGTTGCAAATATTTACGTACAAATTTTTTTTAAACCTGGAAACCAAAACTATTTTGTAATACTTGCAACTGTTTTATCGTAGCCGATGTGACACTGTTCGTCGTGAAAAATACGAAGAAGACCTAATCCGCTTCCCTTAGGGGCATACCATTGTTTTATGGGTATGCCATCAAAATAATCTAAATGGTAAAGCATATCTTTTTCTACCGTATACCTATTTTGATCGACAAAAGTTAACACGTTTGTCAGTATTATTTTTTTTTATAGCACGCTTTTTTGCCCAACAATTTTCTTCAACATGTCCCTCGTTTTTGCAATATTTACAAGTAAGAATAATTCTTGGCTTTTTATCAACATGCTCTCCAATATTTACATTAGGATCACGTAGTAAACACTCACGCTTTTTATGACCAGATTTGCCACATCCAAAACAGACCCTTGGTTGATGATGACTTGAATGTGATGCTGATAAATCCGAATTACGTTTCAAATTATGACGTTCTCGTTGTGAACGCTGCGCTGATTCAATATTATTTGATATGCGCCGCTTCTCGTAAGACGCCAATATTGAAATTAAACATGATACGTTTAAACAGTTTTGATTGTAAACACTAGTTCGAACATTTAAATCTGTAATACCATGTATAATTACTTCAATCAATACATTTTCCGGCCATTCCACACAAACCTTGCTCAACTTTCATAATTTTTGTCTAGCATATTCATCATAACTCTCACACTCACACCCAGCGGAATTAAAGTTTGCAGCCTTGTATAACAAGACGCCATTGTTTCGTTTACGAGGAAACGCCTGACTTAAGACTTAAGGCAACTTTCCCACACACGCTCATTAGCTTTAGGCCGCCACAAATCATACCAGATTTTCGCATTACCTTGCAAATGATGGGCAGATCTTACCACAGTTTCCCATTCATTCCAACCAAAGCGCCTTTGCGCCTCGTCAATTTCGACAAACCAGTCGTCAGCGTTATCCACTTCGGGATTAAAACTCTGGAGACAAACTTGCACATCTCTGGAATTTCCTGGACCAGCATGGGTAGAACGAAGACTTTCAACATTTTGAATCATATTGGAACTGGTCGCCTCAACCATTTTTTGAAACATTGCCAGGAAATTCTCAGGTGTCATGGCGGTTTGAACAGAGTTTGGTATGTCTCCTTGTTCTTCACTATTAGTGGACATTGTGGATATATCCGCACTTCTGATGTTATTTATTTATTAAAAATAAAAAGTATTAGCTCAAAACCACAGAAAAAGTGTATTCCAGCACTGAATACAAAATTAATAAATAAGAATTATTAATACGCAAAAATACACCAAATCACGAGGCTCGTCGGTTCGTGAGTCCGCATCCGAGGGGAAGGCCACAGATACGAACTTCTCCGTTCAGACTCGTCCTTCTTCGGTTTCGGTTTGACAGTCCACACCATGTTCAAATATTGCCGCGTTTTCCGTCATTTCATTGCTCACTGGTAGATTAATTTCTAACAGGCGACGCGAGCATTAACGCCATCTATAGTACGGCTGATCGTATTAACAATAATCCCCATGGCAAATAAGAAATGAAATGCAGAAAACTGTGCTAGGAACCCATCGAGTTATATTAGTTTTCATAATTTGCGATAGATGACTCTAATCAAATAGCTATCGCTTTTATATTCACAGTGCATTCGCTCAAATTCGCAATCGCAACTGCTAACGAAAATTCGCGACTTAGCTCATCTCTACACATACCAAATAAGTCTTAATTCCATAGAAAGCATTACCGCCATCTATAGTTAGGCTGGTCGTATTAACAATATTCCCCACACCGCCTTCTAGATTTACTCCGTTTAACTCCGTTAAACGGCAAGATAATCGCGGAGGCGCTGATGAGGATGACGCGAGAGGCTTGATAACCAAGATAATCGCGGAGGCGCTGATACTGTACTTATTATATCATGCCAGCAAACAGTAGATGGCGTACGGAATCAAAATTGTAAATTATATCTGTTACCCTATAGGCAACTAAATAAACAAGTAGGTATTTTCTTTGCCTAACTTATTTACTAATAACTTTGTCGATCCAAGATTTCTATCCTACACTACCTTCGGTTTTAAGCCTCCCAACAGTAGATGGCGCACGGAATCAAAATTATTAATTATATCTGTTACTCTATAGGCAACTAAATAGGTAAGTTGATATTTTCTTTGCCTAAATTAGTTACTAATAACTTTATCGATCAGAAACTACCCTATACCAAGGATAAGATTGCTCGATGCCTATTACTCAATATTATCCAATCTGAGTGACGTCACTGCGAGACCCGTTACTCTTTCTCTCTCTCTATATATACTGTGTGGCTCCTTGTCTGACATGAACCGTTGACAACTCACTGCCATAAGAAAATATAATATAAAAGCAAGAACCCTAAACAAAGAAGGACTGATCAATTCATTCATAAAAATTTGAAGGTCATTTTCAACAGATTTCTCGTAAAACGTCAGTGGATCCCCTATTGCCAAATTTGCCTCTAATTGCAATTTCAAAAATTTTCAGTCAAAATATCCAACCCAATATTATTTCAGAGACTGTATTAATGCAATTAAATGTGATTTTAAAGTACTTATATAGGTATGTGTTTTACGATATATATCTTACGATTTGAAGTGCGTTGTGCAAAAATCGTTGACGATTTGACAACTGTGATAACTTGTGTTTTGTTAATCAGTGCACAGATTACTATGATATGATACAGAAATACTTTGATATGATGACATGACTGATGACAGTGATGACATTCCAAAGACAACCGAGACATTCTACATGACAATGTGACATATATAGGTTATGTTAAAAGGTTAAAGCTGTCAAATTAAAACAAAGAGGATATTTAAATTTCAAATCTCCCGCTAAAGGGAATCCACTGATGTCACATAAGTGATAAACAAATGTGATTGGCTGTTACTGATTGATCAGTCCTTCTTTGTTTAGGGTTCTTGATATAAAAGTACCTACGCCCAAGGATTTTTAACTTGTTATACAAGGTGTTTCAGAAATGAGTATTCAAAATTTCAGAGGATGTAGAAGACGTTGAAAGATGACGAAAGCCTTAGTACACTTTATGTCAGTGGCGGCTCCTAAGGGAGATACTGCCCCTTAAAGGGGTTATCTCAGAAACGGTTTTTGTTGCGTAACTTCATAACCGAATAACTAAGATGAATGAAATTTTGAGTGAGTATGTACATTTTTATTCCTAACGATTAGCATACATTACATTTTAAAATTTAAAACAGGGGCGTACGAAAATGGTGGGGGCGAGGGGGAAATTTATTCAAATCTTTTTTATGAGCAATTTTGTTCTGTTTCTGATGGGAAAATATAAAAATTTAAAGTATTTTACATAAAAAGGTACTGTAGTTCAATTTCGCTAGAACGCGCCGTTCTCCAGTAAAATCGATTTTAAAAATCCGTAACATGCAGAAAAATTCAAATTGCTTTAGGTGAAATAATAAAATAATCAAAGTGTGCCATGAGAAAAAAAAAACACTAACTTGGCAGTGACAGTTATCATTAACAACGTCGTTTATTATTGTTTTTTAACTTGTGCTGCAGCGTAGAGTATAAACGTTCAAAATTATTGAAGAGAATGCCACATTTTCTGAATATGTAGATATGTTGTTGACATTAGGCGAATGTCATGGGAGCGCAAGACAATCAATTGGCATTGGAAATGATGCTACTATAAATTGGTCCCCACGTACACCAGATTTGAATCCTATGGATTTCAACATGTGGGGCCAAATGAAAGAGAAGGTATATTCACAAGTCATTGACAATGAGGAGCAGTTACGTCAGCGTGTAGAAGATGCGTTTACTGAACTCACCCTGGAGCGGAACCTATTTTCTTTGGAACGCAGATTACGCGCTTGTATTGCTGCAAATGGTGGACATTTTGAAATTTAAATAGCTTTAATACCACTGCAAATAGCGTAATATCACCTATTCCTATTTGAATTTTGTTCCTTTGTGTTCTTATTATTATGTTGTTGTTACTACTGTGTAAGAATCAATATTCTTATATTTGTTATGTTGTCATTAAATTTGTTTTCAATTGATACTATGTTTGTATACAGGGTGGTCCAGATTTTAATAGACAAACTTCAGGAAAGTATAAAACAACAAAAATTAATATCACTTTGCTTAATGAACATGGGCGGAAAAAGGCACCATTTCTGAGACAATGGGCCTTGAAAATAATAAAAAAAACGAATTTTTAAAATATGTGAAAAACGGCTTTACCAAATTAAACCAAATTCGGTACAGAATTTTCACTAAATATTCCTCGCAGTTATGGATCTACAAAACCCAAATTCAAATACCAGTGCCGGAGAATCAGGGGTACTATTTCCCTATTTAAAATTAAGTTCTACGCCACTGGATTAATGGGCAATATGATTACATTTTATAATTTCTAGAGGTTTTCCAGATAAAAATCCATTTTTCCAGTGCAATGGATGATTAGCTGCTTATAAGACACACATCATAAAAAACACTTGTAATAAAATAATTTGTTTCAGTCAGTCAAGAACTTCAACCAAGTTCAACATATTCTCTCCATTTAAAACATTTCTATTAATGCAGTTTGGTAGACTAGAAGTCATATCTAATTTGGGAACTTCTCAGCATACCTTCTTGCGCTCCCATGACATTCACCTAATGTCAACAACATATCTACATATTCAGAAAATGTATACTGTGGCATTCTCTTCAATGATTTTGAACGTTTATACTCTACGCTGCAGCACAAGTTAAAATACAATAATAAACGACGTTGTTAATGATAACTGTCACTGCCAAGTTAGTGATTTTTTTCTCATGGCACACTTTGATTATTTTATTATTTCACCTAAAGCAATTTGAATTTTTCAGCATGTTACGGATTTTTAAAATCGATTTTACTAGAGAACGGCGCGTTCTAGCGAAATTGAACTAGAGTACCTTTTTTATGTAAAATACTTTAAATTTTTATATTTTCCCATCAGAAACAGAAAAAAATTGCTCATAAAAAAGATTTGAATAAATTTACCCCGCGCCCCCACCATTTTCGTACGCCCCTGTTTTAAATTTTAAAATGTAATGTATGCTAATCGTTAGGAATAAAAATGTACATACTCACTCAAAATTTCATTCATCTTAGTTATTCAGTTATGAAGTTACGCAACAAAAACCGTTTCTGAGATAACCCCTTTAAGGGGCAGTATCTCCCTTAAGAGTCGCCACTGACATAAAGTGTACTAAGGTTTCCGTCATCTTTCAACGTCTTCTACATCCTCTGAAATTTTGAATACTCATTTCTGAAACACCTTGTATAAGTTAAAAGCTTGTTTCGATAAAGTGTTTTGATTTTAATGTTTTTTTAGTGATTTATGAACTATTTTGTTTAGTTGTTCTGAAATAAAGACTGGAGACAATTCTGTAAGCAGTGGATTGTGAATATATAATTTAGGAAAAAACTAGTTTAGTATTTAGTTTCTTTTAAATTTTATTATAATAATTATTTTATTTAGAAATAATTTAAAATCTGATTTGTAATATTACAGAATTTTGTATAAAACTCAAAAACCACTGATGAAATTTAGTTAATTTATCAAATATTTATTTTATTACATATTATGCAGTGGTTTTTTGGGGCAAACTTTAGAAGTTTGCCTTGATACTCCACTTTGAATATTTAATTTGTATGCTTCTGGTTTCCTGCTTCTTGTTATTTTACAGGTGGTGTAATTCCAAAAGAAACTATGAATCATGAAAACGCACCACAAATAAGTTACAGACATTACTTTACTTACCTTAGGTTGCTAAATATGTCTATGCAATGCACCGCGTCTATTATTGTTTATTAGATATTCTTCCAGCATATCGTTACATATCAGAAAATGAGATATTAAAAACTTTCTGAATTTTGGTATTAGTTTTTTAAATATAATTATACTATTTGAAACAATATCCATACTGACCATAATTTTAAGTTCTTTCTGATTTATATTTTTTTGAATAAATTTTTACTATATGTTCAAATAACTAACTTTTTGAAAAATATTTAAGTCTAGTTATTGTTTTGCGAATTGAAAACTGAAGTTCAAAGACAGTATTACGAAAAATTTACTTCTCACGATTCCTATTAATATGATGAATGTGATAAGTGTAAAAATAATACACTGTATTGTAAACTTTTAACAATTTTATTTAAAATATATTTTTTTACATAGAATAGGTAAGTAACAATTTCTTCTTCACATTTCTACGATAAATAAAAGGTTTAAGGCCTTTCAAAAAAAATGGCAAGAATTATATAAAACAAGTTTTTTCATAATGGAATGGATACAAATCAAGTAAGTATATATTTATAAATCGAAGCCTGTGTGTCAGGGTAACGTCGTTTCCCACTTCTTCCAGTTTCCTAATCCTTTGTGAAGATAGTCTAATCTTCTCGATCAGGTATACCAAATCCTCGCCTAAAACAAACACCTTCAAATAACTAATAGTTACTTTAGAAATTTTGGAAAAGTATACCTAAATCAAGTATATATTTATAAATTGAAGCCTGCGTGTCAGAACAACGTCGTTTCCCACTTCTTCCAGTTTCCTAATCTTTTGTGAAGATAGTCCAATCTTCTCGATCAGGTATTCATATAAATCGAAGCCTGCGTGTCAGGGTAACGTCATTTCCCACTTCTTCCAGTTTCCTAATCCTTTGTGAAGATAGTCCAATCTTCTCGATCAGGTATTCCAAATCCTCGCCTAAAACAAACACCTTCAAATAACTAATAGTTACTTTAGAAATTTTGGAAAAGTATACCTAAATCAAGTATATATTTATAAATCGAAGCCTGCGTGTCAGAACAACGTCGTTTCCCACTTCTTCCAGTTTCCTAATGTTTTGTGAAGATAGTCCAATCTTCTTGATCAGGTATTCATATAAATCGAAGCCTGCGTGTCAGGGTAACGTCGTTTCCCACTTCTTCCAGTTTCCTAATCCTTTGTGAAGATAGTCCAATCTTCTCGGTCAGGTATTCCAAATCCTCGCCTAAAACAAACACCTTTAAATAACTAATAGTTACTTTAGAAATTTTGAAAAAGTATACCTAAATCAACTATATATTTATAAATCGAAGCCTGAGTGTCAGGACAACGTCGTTTCCCACTTCTTCCAGTTTCCTAATCCTTTGTGAAGATAGTCCAATCTTCTCGATCAGGTATTCCAAATCCTCGCCTAAAACAAACACCTTCAAATAACTAATAGTTACTTTAGAAATTTTGGAAAAGTATACCTAAATCAAGTATATATTTATAAATCGAAGCCTGCGTGTCAGGGTAACGTCGTTTCCCACTTCTTCCAGTTTCCTAATCCTTTGTGAAGATAGTCCAATCTTCTCGGTCAGGTATTCCAAATCCTCGCCTAAAACAAACACCTTTAACTAACTAATAGTTACTGTAGAAATTTTGGAAAAGTATACCTAATAGAATCATTTAAATTTTACTTAATATAGAGTAATGTAAATTTTACGTTTATTGGAAATTCAGATATTATAGTATAAGTTACAACTGTATAATTACCTGCACAGTTTAGCTAACATTTTCAAGAATTATTTTTAAAGTAATAATAGAAGTGGTAATTTTGGTTTATTTTAATGTTAATTTAGTGCTTTTTATAGTTGATAATTATGCGACTTATATATAGATAATAAGAACATACATATACACATACCAAAAGAGGTAACTCATATATTTTACAGTAGTAAAGTATTAGTATTTTTTTTAAATATATCAACTAGTTTACGTAAGTTTTAAAAAATATAAGTAAGTAAGTAAATGAAAATTTCATAATGAAGATAACTTAGCTTTTAACGAAAGATGCAATTTTCACTTAACATTATTAACTAACAAAATCTGCGTATATACTTGCAAATTGTCTTTTTGGCAAATGACCAACTCCACTATTTAAAACTTACTTTACTATACATAATCCTGAAGACGAATAACTTTTCTGCCTCGTGGTACAAGTAGGGTTCTTGAGTTTGTAGCACGAGCAGTATCAAGAACAAATCATGTATCCTTCTGTATTTCATCCAACCTTTGTCTTATTCCTTTCCGCACCGCCTAGAGGTACAGCTTCTTTCATAGTAGTATTCCCAATAGGCAGGCTTCATTCTCTTCTCTATTTTTCTTCATCTATCACCTGTCTTGTTGTTGGCGATGTGGTACATGACCACATGTAACTTTTGTTGTTGGTTTTCTTCTTCGAGGTAAATCCTTAGTACGGATAGCGTAGTTATTAGAAAAATTAAACTACTAAAATAAATGTATACCTATGCATTGTGGTGAGAAAGAAGATATGAGATCTTTCGACGATTGAAGATCAACAGTATGATTTATTCTTTTTGTTTGACTAAAGTTGTAGATCAACAGTTTGATCTTACGTTGATGTAGATACATGCGTACTTACGATGAGATCAGCAGTGTGCTGTACGATTTTAACTTCTAACTGTTATGTCATACTATTATTGTTGTAGAGAAGTTGTAGAAGTTCCTTCAGCTTTCTTTGAAAGAATAATAGATCAACGGTATGATCTATTGTGTTGCTTTGTTTAAATTCAGAAATATGTTACCGTTTTTAGATTTTAGTGAGTTACAGATCAACAGTATGATCCATTCTCTTACATATTGTTGAGGTTTCCAGGTATGATTTATTATTTCAAATTACGATGACTTGTAGATCAACAGTATGACCTATTCTTTTTACTATTCCTTTATTTATTTGTTCGGCATCTGAAAGTCAGCAGTATGACTTGCTCTTTTAGTACATAGTCTCTCATACATAGTTTCGATCAACAGTATAATCTTTTTTTACTACTCACATGAGAAAACCTTATTATTTACCTCATTTATGAAAAGGGCAGTAGTTCATTACTAACCTATTGAGAAGGCCATTTATTTACCTCGAAAAATTTCTCGGTAAATAACAGCTCCCTCCTCAACCTAGGTATATAATATACTACTTCAATTTTCAAACAGATGCAGATCAACTGTATGACCTATTCTTTTAAATACCTTAAATGTAGATCAGCGGTATGATCCATTCTTTTACATATTGTTGAGGTTTCCAGGTATGATTTATTATTTCAAATTACGAAGACTTGTAGATCAACAGTATGACCTATTCTTTTTACTATTCCTTTATTTATTTGTTCGGCATCTGAAAGTTACCAGTATGACTTGCTCTTTTAGTACATAGTCTCTCATACATAGTTTCGATCAACAGTATGATCTTTTTTTTACTACTAACATGAGAAAACCTTATTATTTACCTCATTTATGAAAAGGGCAGTAGTTCATTACTAACCTATTGAGAAGGCCATTTATTTACCTCGAAAAATTTCTCGGTAAATAACAGCTCCCTCCTCAACCTAGGTATATAATATACTACTTCAATTTTCAAACAGATGCAGATCAACTGTATGACCTATTCTTTTAAATACCTTAAATGTAGATCAGCGGTATGATCCATTCTTTTACATATTGTTGAGGTTTCCAGGTATGATTTATTATTTCAAATTACGAAGACTTGTAGATCAACAGTATGACCTATTCTTTTTACTATTCCTTTATTTATTTGTTCGGCATCTGAAAGTCACCAGTATGACTTGCTCTTTTAGTACATAGTCTCTCATACATAGTTTCGATCAACAGTATGATCTTTTTTTTACTACTAACATGAGAAAACCTTATTATTTACCTCATTTATGAAAAGGGCAGTAGTTCATTACTAACCTATTGAGAAGGCCATTTATTTACCTCGAAAAATTTCTCGGTAAATAACAGCTCCCTCCTCAACCTAGGTATACAATATACTACTTCAATTTTCAAACAGATGCAGATCAACTGTATGACCTATTCTTTTAAATACCTTAAATGTAGATCAGCGGTATGATCCATTCTTTTACATATTGTTGAGGTTTCCAGGTATGATTTATTATTTCAAATTACGAAGACTTGTAGATCAACTGTATGACCTATTCTTTTTACTATTCCTTTATTTATTTGTTCGGCATCTGAAAGTCACCAGTATGACTTGCTCTTTTAGTACATAGTCTCTCATACATAGTTTCGATCAACAGTATGATCTTTTTTTTACTACTAACATGAGAAAACCTTATTATTTACCTCATTTATGAAAAGGGCAGTAGTTCATTACTAACCTATTGAGAAGGCCATTTATTTACCTCGAAAAATTTCTCGGTAAATAACAGCTCCCTCCTCAACCTAGGTATACAATATACTACTTCAATTTTCAAACAGATGCAGATCAACTGTATGACCTATTCTTTTAAACACCTTAAATGTAGATCAGCGGTATGATCCATTCTTTTACATATTGTTGAGGTTTCCAGGTATGATTTATTATTTCAAATTACGAAGACTTGTAGATCAACAGTATGACCTATTCTTTTTACTATTCCTTTATTTATTTGTTCGGCATTTGAAAGTCACCAGTATGACTTGCTCTTTTAGTACATAGTCTCTCATACATAGTTTCGATCAACAGTGATCTTTTTTTTACTACTAACATGAGAAAACCTTATTATTTACCTCATTTATGAAAAGGGCAGTAGTTCATTACTAACCTATTGAGAAGGCCATTTATTTACCTCGAAAAATTTCTCGGTAAATAACAGCTCCTTCCACAACCTAGGTATATAATATATTACTTCAATTTTCAAACAAATGCAGATCAACTGTATGACCTATTCTTTTAAACACCTTAAATGTAGATCAGCGGTATGATCCATTCTTTTACATATTGTTGAGGTTTCCAGGTATGATTTATTATTTCAAATTACGAAGACTTGTAGATCAACAGTATGACCTATTCTTTTTACTATTCCTTTATTTATTTGTTCGGCATCTGAAAGTCAGCAGTATGACTTGCTCTTTTAGTACATAGTCTCTCATACATAGTTTCGATCAACAGTATGATCTTTTTTTTACTACTAACATGAGAAAACCTTATTATTTACCTCATTTATGAAAAGGGCAGTAGTTCATTACTAACCTATTGAGAAGGCCATTTATTTACCTCGAAAAATTTCTCGGTAAATAACAGCTCCCTCCTCAACCTAGGTATATAATATACTACTTCAATTTTCAAACAGATGCAGATCAACTGTATGACCTATTCTTTTAAATACCTTAAATGTAGATCAGCGGTATGATCCATTCTTTTACATATTGTTGAGGTTTCCAGGTATGATTTATTATTTCAAATTACGAAGACTTGTAGATCAACAGTATGACCTATTCTTTTTACTATTCCTTTATTTATTTGTTCGGCATCTGAAAGTCAGCAGTATGACTTGCTCTTTTAGTACATTGTCTTTCATACATAGTTTCGATCAACAGTATGATCTTTTTTTTACTACTAACATGAGAAAACCTTATTATTTACCTCATTTATGAAAAGGGCAGTAGTTCATTACTAACCTATTGAGAAGGCCATTTATTTACCTCGAAAAATTTCTCGGTAAATAACAGCTCCCTCCTCAACCTAGGTATATAATATACTACTTCAATTTTCAAACAGATGCAGATCAACTGTATGACCTATTCTTTTAAATACCTTAAATGTAGATCAGCGGTATGATCCATTCTTTTACATATTGTTGAGGTTTCCAGGTATGATTTATTATTTCAAATTACGAAGACTTGTAGATCAACAGTATGACCTATTCTTTTTACTATTCCTTTATTTATTTGTTCGGCATCTGAAAGTCAGCAGTATGACTTGCTCTTTTAGTACATTGTCTTTCATACATAGTTTCGATCAACAGTATGATCTTTTTTTTACTACTAACATGAGAAAACCTTATTATTTACCTCATTTATGAAAAGGGCAGTAGTTCATTACTAACCTATTGAGAAGGCCATTTATTTACCTCGAAAAATTTCTAGGTAAATAACAGCTCCCTCCTCAACCTAGGTATATAATATACTACTTCAATTTTCAAACAGATGCAGATCAACTGTATGATCTACTCTTTTAAATACCTTAAATGTAGATCAGCGGTATGATCCATTCTTTTACATATTGTTGAGGTTTCCAGGTATGATTTATTATTTCAAATTACGAAGACTTGTAGATCAACAGTATGACCTATTCTTTTTACTGTTCCTTTATTTATTTGTTCGGCATCTGAAAGTCACCAGTATGACTTGCTCTTTTAGTACATAGTCTCTCATACATAGTTTCGATCAACAGTATGATCTTTTTTTACTACTAACATGAGAAAACCTTATTATTTACCTCATTTATGAAAAGGCCAGTAGTTCATTACTAACCTATTGAGAAGGCCATTTATTTACCTCGAAAAATTTCTCGGTAAATAACAGCTCCCTCCTCAACCTAGGTATATAATATACTAATTCAATTTTCAAACAGATGCAGATCAACTGTATGACCTATTCTTTTAAATACCTTAAATGTAGATCAGCGGTATGATCCATTCATTTACATATTGTTGAGGTTTCCAGGTATGATTTATTATTTCAAATCACGAAAACTTGTAGATCAACAGTATGACCTATTCTTTTTACTATTCCTTTATTTATTTGTTCGGCATCTGAAAGTCAGCAGTATGACTTGCTCTTTTAGTACATAGTCTCTCATACATAGTTTCGATCAACAGTATGATCTTTTTTTTACTACTAACATGAGAAAACCTTATTATTTACCTCATTTATGAAAAGGGCAGTAGTTCATTACTAACCTATTGAGAAGGTCTATTATTTACCTCGAAAAATTTCTCAGTAAATAACAGCTCCCTCCTCAACCTAGGTATATAATATACTACTTCAATTTTCAAACAGATGCAGATCAACTGTATGACCTATTCTTTTAAATACCTTAAATGTAGATCAGCGGTATGATCCATTCTTTTACATATTGTTGAGGTTTCCAGGTATGATTTATTATTTCAAATTACGAAGACTTGTAGATCAACAGTATGACCTATTCTTTTTACTATTCCTTTATTTATTTGTTCGGCATCTGAAAGTCAGCAGTATGACTTGCTCTTTTAGTACATAGTCTCTCATACATAGTTTCGATCAACAGTATGATCTTTTTTTTACTACTAACATGAGAAAACCTTATTATTTACCTCATTTATGAAAAGGGCAGTAGTTCATTACTAATCTATTGAGAAGGCCATTTATTTACCTCGAAAAATTTCTCGGTAAATAACAGCTCCCTCCTCAACATAGGTATATAATATACTACTTCAATTTTCAAACAGATGCAGATCAACTGTATGACCTATTCTTTTAAATACCTTAAATGTAGATCAGCGGTATGATCCATTCTTTTACATATTGTTGAGGTTTCCAGGTATGATTTATTATTTCAAATTACGAAGACTTGTAGATCAACAGTATGACCTATTCTTTTTACTATTCCTTTATTTATTTGTTCGGCATCTGAAAGTCAGCAGTATGACTTGCTCTTTTAGTACATAGTCTCTCATACATAGTTTCGATCAACAGTATGATCTTTTTTTTACTACTAACATGAGAAAACCTTACTATTTACCTCATTTATGAAAAGGGCAGTAGTTCATTACTAACCTATTGAGAAGGCCATTTATTTACCTCGAAAAATTTCTCGGTAAATAACAGCTCCCTCCTCAACCTAGGTAGATAATATACTACTTCAATTTTCAAACAGATGCAGATCAACTGTATGACCTATTCTTTTAAATACCTTAAATGTAGATCAGCGGTATGATCCATTCTTTTACATATTGTTGAGGTTTCCAGGTATGATTTATTATTTCAAATTACGAAGACTTGTAGATCAACAGTATGACCTATTCTTTTTACTATTCCTTTATTTATTTGTTCGGCATCTGAAAGTCAGCAGTATGACTTGCTCTTTTAGTACATAGTCTCTCATACATAGTTTCGATCAACAGTATGATCTTTTTTTACTACTAACATGAGAAAACCTTATTATTTACCTCATTTATGAAAAGGGCAGTAGTTCATTACTAACCTATTGAGAAGGCCATTTATTTACCTCGAAAAATTTCTCGGTAAATAACAGCTCCCTCCTCAACCTAGGTATATAATATACTACTTCAATTTTCAAACAGATGCAGATCAACTGTATGACCTATTCTTTTAAATACCTTAAATGTAGATCAGCGGTATGATCCATTCTTTTACATATTGTTGAGGTTTCCAGGTATGATTTATTATTTCAAATTACGAAGACTTGTAGATCAACAGTATGACCTATTCTTTTTACTATTCCTTTATTTATTTGTTCGGCATCTGAAAGTCAGCAGTATGACTTGCTCTTTTAGTACATAGTCTCTCATACATAGTTTCGATCAACAGTATAATCATTTTTTACTACTAACATGAGAAAACCTTATTATTTACCTCATTTATGAAAAGGGCAGTAGTTCATTACTAACCTATTGAGAAGGCCATTTATTTACCTCGAAAAATTTCTCGGTAAATAACAGCTCCCTCCTCAACCTAGGTATATAATATACTACTTCAATTTTCAAACAGATGCAGATCAACTGTATGACCTATTCTTTTAAACACCTTAAATGTAGATCAGCGGTATGATCCATTCTTTTACATATTGTTGAGGTTTCCAGGTATGATTTATTATTTCAAATTACGAAGACTTGTAGATCAACAGTATGACCTATTCTTTTTACTATTCCTTTATTTATTTGTTCGGCAGCTGAAAGTCAGCAGTATGACTTGCTCTTTTAGTACATAGTCCCTCATACATAGTTTCGATCAACAGTATGATCTTTTTTTTACTACTAACATGAGAAAACCTTATTATTTACCTCATTTATGAAAAGGGCAGTAGTTCATTACTAACCTATTGAGAAGGCCATTTATTTACCTCGAAAAATTTCTTGGTAAATAACAGCTCCCTCCTCAACCTAGGTATATAATATACTACTTCAATTTTCAAACAGATGCAGATCAACTGTATGACCTATTCTTTTAAATACCTTCAATGTAGATCAGCGGTATGATCCATTCTTTTACATATTGTTGAGGTTTCCAGGTATGATTTATTATTTCAAATCACGAAGACTTGTAGATCAACAGTATGACCTATTCTTTTTGCTATTCCTTTATTTATTTGTTCGGCATCTGAAAGTCAGCAGTATGACTTGCTCTTTTAGTACATAGTCTCTCATACATAGTTTCGATCAACAGTATGATCTTTTTTTTACTACTAACATGAGAAAACCTTATTATTTACCTCATTTATGAAAAGAGCAGTAGTTCATTACTAACCTATTGAGAAGGCCATTTATTTACCTCGAAAAATTTCTCGGTAAATAACAGCTCCCTCCTCAACCTAGGTATATAATATACTACTTCAATTTTCAAACAGATGCAGATCAACTGTATGACCTATTCTTTTAAATACCTTAAATGTAGATCAGCGGTATGATCCATTCTTTTACATATTGTTGAGGTTTCCAGGTATGATTTATTATTTCAAATTACGAAGACTTGTAGATCAACAGTATGACCTATTCTTTTTACTATTCCTTTATTTATTTGTTCGGCATCTGAAAGTCACCAGTATGACTTGCTCTTTTAGTACATAGTCTCTCATACATAGTTTCGATCAACAGTATGATCTTTTTTTTACTACTAACATGAGAAAACCTTATTATTTACCTCATTTATGAAAAGGGCAGTAGTTCATTACTAACCTATTGAGAAGGCCATTTATTTACCTCGAAAAATTTCTCGGTAAATAACAGCTCCCTCCTCAACCTAGGTATATAATATACTACTTCAATTTTCAAACAGATGCAGAGCAACTGTATGACCTATTCTTTTAAATACCTTAAATGTAGATCAGCGGTATGATCCATTCTTTTATATATTGTTGAGGTTTCCAGGTATGATTTATTATTTCAAATTACGAAGACTTGTAGATCAACAGTATGACCTATTCTTTTTACTATTCCTTTATTTATTTGTTCGGCATCTGAAAGTCACCAGTATGACTTGCTCTTTTAGTACATAGTCTCTCATACATAGTTTCGATCAACAGTATGATCTTTTTTTTACTACTAACATGAGAAAACCTTATTATTTACCTCATTTATGAAAAGGGCAGTAGTTCATTACTAACCTATTGAGAAGGCCATTTATTTACCTCGAAAAATTTCTCGGTAAATAACAGCTCCCTCCTCAACCTAGGTATATAATATACTACTTCAATTTTCAAACAAATGCAGATCAACTGTATGACCTATTCATTTAAACACCTTAAATGTAGATCAGCGGTATGATCCATTCTTTTACATATGTTGAGGTTTCCAGGTATGATTTATTATTTCAAATTACGAAGACTTGTAGATCAACAGTATGACCTATTCTTTTTACTATTCCTTTATTTATTTGTTCGGCATCTGAAAGTCACCAGTATGACTTGCTCTTTTAGTACATAGTCTCTCATACATAGTTTCGATCAACAGTATGATCTTTTTTTTACTACTAACATGAGAAAACCTTATTATTTACCTCATTTATGAAAAGGGCAGTAGTTCATTACTAACCTATTGAGAAGGCCATTTATTTACCTCGAAAAATTTCTCGGTAAATAACAGCTCCCTCCTCAACCTAGGTATATAATATACTACTTCAATTTTCAAACAGATGCAGATCAACTGTATGACCTATTCTTTTAAACACCTTAAATGTAGATCAGCGGTATGATCCATTCTTTTACATATTGTTGAGGTTTCCAGGTATGATTTATTATTTCAAATTACGAAGACTTGTAGATCAACAGTATGACCTATTCTTTTTACTATTCCTTTATTTATTTGTTCGGCATCTGAAAGTCAGCAGTATGACTTGCTCTTTTAGTACATAGTCTCTCATACATAGTTTCGATCAACAGTATGATCTTTTTTTTACTACTAACATGAGAAAACCTTATTATTTACCTCATTTATGAAAAGAGCAGTAGTTCATTACTAACCTATTGAGAAGGCCATTTATTTACCTCGAAAAATTTCTCGGTAAATAACAGCTCCCTCCTCAACCTAGGTATATAATATACTACTTCAATTTTCAAACAGATGCAGATCAACTGTATGACCTATTCTTTTAAACACCTTAAATGTAGATCAGCGGTATGATCCATTCTTTTACATATTGTTGAGGTTTCCAGGTATGATTTATTATTTCAAATTACGAAGACTTGTAGATCAACAGTATGACCTATTCTTTTTACTATTCCTTTATTTATTTGTTCGGCATCTGAAAGTCAGCAGTATGACTTGCTCTTTTAGTACATAGTCTCTCATACATAGTTTCGATCAACAGTATGATCTTTTTTTTACTACTAACATGAGAAAACCTTATTATTTACCTCATTTATGAAAAGGGCAGTAGTTCATTACTAACCTATTGAGAAGGCCATTTATTTACCTCGAAAAATTTCTCGGTAAATAACAGCTCCCTCCTCAACCTAGGTATATAATATACTACTTCAATTTTCAAACAGATGCAGATCAACTGTATGACCTATTCTATTAAATACCTTAAATGTAGATCAGCGGTATGATCCATTCTTTTATATATTGTTGAGGTTTCCAGGTATGATTTATTATTTCAAATTACGAAGACTTGTAGATCAACAGTATGACCTATTCTTTTTACTATTCCTTTATTTATTTGTTCGGCATCTGAAAGTCACCAGTATGACTTGCTCTTTTAGTACATAGTCTCTCATACATAGTTTCGATCAACAGTATGATCTTTTTTTTACTACTAACATGAGAAAACCTTATTATTTACCTCATTTATGAAAAGGGCAGTAGTTCATTACTAACCTATTGAGAAGGCCATTTATTTACCTCGAAAAATTTCTCGGTAAATAACAGCTCCCTCCTCAACCTAGGTATATAATATACTACTTCAATTTTCAAACAGATGCAGATCAACTGTATGACCTATTCTTTTAAATACCTTAAATGTAGATCAGCGGTATGATCCATTCTTTTACAAATTGTTGAGGTTTCCAGGTATGATTTATTATTTCAAATTACGAAGACTTGTAGATCAACAGTATGACCTATTCTTTTTACTATTCCTTTATTTATTTGTTCGGCATCTGAAAGTCAGCAGTATGACTTGCTCTTTTAGTACATAGTCTCTCATACATAGTTTCGATCAACAGTATGATCTTTTTTTTACTACTAACATGAGAAAACCATATTATTTACCTCATTTATGAAAAGGGCAGTAGTTCATTACTAACCTATTGAGAAGGCCATTTATTTACCTCGAAAAATTTCTCGGTAAATAACAGCTCCCTCCTCAACCTAGGTAGATAATATACTACTTCAATTTTCAAACAGATGCAGATCAACTGTATGACCTATTCTTTTAAATACCTTAAATGTAGATCAGCGGTATGATCCATTCTTTTACATATTGTTGAGGTTTCCAGGTATGATTTATTATTTCAAATTACGAAGACTTGTAGATCAACAGTATGACCTATTCTTTTTACTATTCCTTTATTCATTTGTTCGGCATCTGAAAGTCACCAGTATGACTTGCTCTTTTAGTACATAGTCTCTCATACATAGTTTCGATCAACAGTATGATCTTTTTTTTACTACTAACATGAGAAAACCTTATTATTTACCTCATTTATGAAAAGAGCAGTAGTTCATTACTAACCTATTGAGAAGGCCATTTATTTACCTCGAAAAATTTCTCGGTAAATAACAGCTCCCTCCTCAACCTAGGTATATAATATACTACTTCAATTTTCAAACAGATGCAGATCAACTGTATGACCTATTCTTTTAAATACCTTAAATGTAGATCAGCGGTATGATCAATTCTTTTACATATTGTTGAGGTTTCCAGGTATGATTTATTATTTCAAATTACGAAGACTTGTAGATCAACAGTATGACCTATTCTTTTTACTATTCCTTTATTTATTTGTTCGGCATCTGAAAGTCACCAGTATGACTTGCTCTTTTAGTACATAGTCTCTCATACATAGTTTCGATCAACAGTATGATCTTTTTTTTACTACTAACATGAGAAAACCTTATTATTTACCTCATTTATGAAAAGGGCAGTAGTTCATTACTAACCTATTGAGAAGGCCATTTATTTACCTCGAAAAATTTCTCGGTAAATAACAGCTCCCTCCTCAACCTAGGTATATAATATACTACTTCAATTTTCAAACAGATGCAGATCAACTGTATGACCTATTCTTTTAAATACCTTAAATGTAGATCAGCGGTATGATCCATTCTTTTACATATTGTTGAGGTTTCCAGGTATGATTTATTATTTCAAATTACGAAGACTTGTAGATCAACAGTATGACCTATTCTTTTTACTATTCCTTTATTTATTTGTTCGGCATCTGAAAGTCAGCAGTATGACTTGCTCTTTTAGTACATAGTCTCTCATACATAGTTTCGATCAACAGTATGATCTTTTTTTTACTACTAACATGAGAAAGCCTTATTATTTACCTCATTTATGAAAAAGGCAGTAGTTCATTACTAACCTATTGAGAAGGCCATTTATTTAATTCGAAAAATTTCTCGGTAAATAACAGCTCCCTCCTCAACCTAGGTATATAATATACTACTTCAATTTTCAAACAGATGCAGATCAACTGTATGACCTATTCTTTTAAACACCTTAAATGTAGATCAGCGGTATGATCCATTCTTTTACATATTGTTGAGGTTTCCAGGTATGATTTATTATTTCAAATTACGAAGACTTGTAGATCAACAGTATGACCTATTCTTTTTACTATTCCTTTATTTATTTGTTCGGCATCTGAAAGTCAGCAGTATGACTTGCTCTTTTAGTACATAGTCTCTCATACATAGTTTCGATCAACAGTATGATCTTTTTTTTACTACTAACATGAGAAAACCATATTATTTACCTCATTTATGAAAAGGGCAGTAGTTCATTACTAACCTATTGAGAAGGCCATTTATTTACCTCGAAAAATTTCTCGGTAAATAACAGCTCCCTCCTCAACCTAGGTAGATAATATACTACTTCAATTTTCAAACAGATGCAGATCAACTGTATGACCTATTCTTTTAAATACCTTAAATGTAGATCAGCGGTATGATCCATTCTTTTACATATTGTTGAGGTTTCCAGGTATGATTTATTATTTCAAATTACGAAGACTTGTAGATCAACAGTATGACCTATTCTTTTTACTATTCCTTTATTTATTTGTTCGGCATCTGAAAGTCACCAGTATGACTTGCTCTTTTAGTACATAGTCTCTCATACATAGTTTCGATCAACAGTATGATCTTTTTTTTACTACTAACATGAGAAAACCTTATTATTTACCTCATTTATGAAAAGGGCAGTAGTTCATTACTAACCTATTGAGAAGGCCATTTATTTACCTCGAAAAATTTCTCGGTAAATAACAGCTCCCTCCTCAACCTAGGTATATAATATACTACTTCAATTTTCAAACAGATGCAGATCAACTGTATGACCTATTCTTTTAAACACCTTAAATGTAGATCAGCGGTATGATCCATTCTTTTACATATTGTTGAGGTTTCCAGGTATGATTTATTATTTCAAATTACGAAGATTTGTAGATCAACAGTATGACCTATTCTTTTTACTATTCCTTTATTTATTTGTTCGGCATCTGAAAGTCAGCAGTATGACTTGCTCTTTTAGTACATAGTCTCTCATACATAGTTTCGATCAACAGTATGATCTTTTTTTTACTACTAACATGAGAAAACCTTATTATTTACCTCATTTATGAAAAGGGCAGTAGTTCATTACTAACCTATTGAGAAGGCCATTTATTTACCTCGAAAAATTTCTCGGTAAATAACAGCTCCCTCCTCAACCTAGGTATATAATATACTACTTCAATTTTCAAACAGATGCAGATCAACTGTATGACCTATTCTATTAAATACCTTAAATGTAGATCAGCGGTATGATCCATTCTTTTATATATTGTTGAGGTTTCCAGGTATGATTTATTATTTCAAATTACGAAGACTTGTAGATCAACAGTATGACCTATTCTTTTTACTATTCCTTTATTTATTTGTTCGGCATCTGAAAGTCACCAGTATGACTTGCTCTTTTAGTACATAGTCTCTCATACATAGTTTCGATCAACAGTATGATCTTTTTTTTACTACTAACATGAGAAAACCTTATTATTTACCTCATTTATGAAAAGGGCAGTAGTTCATTACTAACCTATTGAGAAGGCCATTTATTTACCTCGAAAAATTTCTCGGTAAATAACAGCTCCCTCCTCAACCTAGGTATATAATATACTACTTCAATTTTCAAACAGATGCAGATCAACTGTATGACCTATTCTTTTAAATACCTTAAATGTAGATCAGCGGTATGATCCATTCTTTTACAAATTGTTGAGGTTTCCAGGTATGATTTATTATTTCAAATTACGAAGACTTGTAGATCAACAGTATGACCTATTCTTTTTACTATTCCTTTATTTATTTGTTCGGCATCTGAAAGTCAGCAGTATGACTTGCTCTTTTAGTACATAGTCTCTCATACATAGTTTCGATCAACAGTATGATCTTTTTTTTACTACTAACATGAGAAAACCATATTATTTACCTCATTTATGAAAAGGGCAGTAGTTCATTACTAACCTATTGAGAAGGCCATTTATTTACCTCGAAAAATTTCTCGGTAAATAACAGCTCCCTCCTCAACCTAGGTAGATAATATACTACTTCAATTTTCAAACAGATGCAGATCAACTGTATGACCTATTCTTTTAAATACCTTAAATGTAGATCAGCGGTATGATCCATTCTTTTACATATTGTTGAGGTTTCCAGGTATGATTTATTATTTCAAATTACGAAGACTTGTAGATCAACAGTATGACCTATTCTTTTTACTATTCCTTTATTCATTTGTTCGGCATCTGAAAGTCACCAGTATGACTTGCTCTTTTAGTACATAGTCTCTCATACATAGTTTCGATCAACAGTATGATCTTTTTTTTACTACTAACATGAGAAAACCTTATTATTTACCTCATTTATGAAAAGAGCAGTAGTTCATTACTAACCTATTGAGAAGGCCATTTATTTACCTCGAAAAATTTCTCGGTAAATAACAGCTCCCTCCTCAACCTAGGTATATAATATACTACTTCAATTTTCAAACAGATGCAGATCAACTGTATGACCTATTCTTTTAAATACCTTAAATGTAGATCAGCGGTATGATCCATTCTTTTACATATTGTTGAGGTTTCCAGGTATGATTTATTATTTCAAATTACGAAGACTTGTAGATCAACAGTATGACCTATTCTTTTTACTATTCCTTTATTTATTTGTTCGGCATCTGAAAGTCACCAGTATGACTTGCTCTTTTAGTACATAGTCTCTCATACATAGTTTCGATCAACAGTATGATCTTTTTTTTACTACTAACATGAGAAAACCTTATTATTTACCTCATTTATGAAAAGGGCAGTAGTTCATTACTAACCTATTGAGAAGGCCATTTATTTACCTCGAAAAATTTCTCGGTAAATAACAGCTCCCTCCTCAACCTAGGTATATAATATACTACTTCAATTTTCAAACAGATGCAGATCAACTGTATGACCTATTCTTTTAAATACCTTAAATGTAGATCAGCGGTATGATCCATTCTTTTATATATTGTTGAGGTTTCCAGGTATGATTTATTATTTCAAATTACGAAGACTTGTAGATCAACAGTATGACCTATTCTTTTTACTATTCCTTTATTTATTTGTTCGGCATCTGAAAGTCACCAGTATGACTTGCTCTTTTAGTACATAGTCTCTCATACATAGTTTCGATCAACAGTATGATCTTTTTTTTACTACTAACATGAGAAAACCTTATTATTTACCTCATTTATGAAAAGGGCAGTAGTTCATTACTAACCTATTGAGAAGGCCATTTATTTACCTCGAAAAATTTCTCGGTAAATAACAGCTCCCTCCTCAACCTAGGTATATAATATACTACTTCAATTTTCAAACAAATGCAGATCAACTGTATGACCTATTCATTTAAACACCTTAAATGTAGATCAGCGGTATGATCCATTCTTTTACATATGTTGAGGTTTCCAGGTATGATTTATTATTTCAAATTACGAAGACTTGTAGATCAACAGTATGACCTATTCTTTTTACTATTCCTTTATTTATTTGTTCGGCATCTGAAAATCACCAGTATGACTTGCTCTTTTAGTACATAGTCTCTCCTACATAGTTTCGATCAACAGTATGATCTTTTTTTTACTACTAACATGAGAAAACCTTATTATTTACCTCATTTATGAAAAGGGCAGTAGTTCATTACTAACCTATTGAGAAGGCCATTTATTTACCTCGAAAAATTTCTCGGTAAATAACAGCTCCCTCCTCAACCTAGGTATATAATATACTACTTCAATTTTCAAACAGATGCAGATCAACTGTATGACCTATTCTTTTAAATACCTTAAATGTAGATCAGCGGTATGATCCATTCTTTTACATATTGTTGAGGTTTCCAGGTATGATTTATTATTTCAAATTACGAAGACTTGTAGATCAACAGTATGACCTATTCTTTTTACTATTCCTTTATTTATTTGTTCGGCATCTGAAAGTCAGCAGTATGACTTGCTCTTTTAGTACATAGTCTCTCATACATAGTTTCGATCAACAGTATGATCTTTTTTTTACTACTAACATGAGAAAGCCTTATTATTTACCTCATTTATGAAAAAGGCAGTAGTTCATTACTAACCTATTGAGAAGGCCATTTATTTAATTCGAAAAATTTCTCGGTAAATAACAGCTCCCTCCTCAACCTAGGTATATAATATACTACTTCAATTTTCAAACAGATGCAGATCAACTGTATGACATATTCTTTTAAACACCTTAAATGTAGATCAGCTGTATGATCCATTCTTTTACATATTGTTGAGGTTTCCAGGTATGATTTATTATTTCAAATTACGAAGACTTGTAGATCAACAGTATGACCTATTCTTTTTACTATTCCTTTATTTATTTGTTCGGCATCTGAAAGTCAGCAGTATGACTTGCTCTTTTAGTACATAGTCTCTCATACATAGTTTCGATCAACAGTATGATCTTTTTTTTACTACTAACATGAGAAAACCATATTATTTACCTTATTTATGAAAAGGGCAGTAGTTCATTACTAACCTATTGAGAAGGCCATTTATTTACCTCGAAAAATTTCTCGGTAAATAACAGCTCCCTCCTCAACCTAGGTAGATAATATACTACTTCAATTTTCAAACAGATGCAGATCAACTGTATGACCTATTCTTTTAAATACCTTAAATGTAGATCAGCGGTATGATCCATTCTTTTACATATTGTTGAGGTTTCCAGGTATGATTTATTATTTCAAATTACGAAGACTTGTAGATCAACAGTATGACCTATTCTTTTTACTATTCCTTTATTCATTTGTTCGGCATCTGAAAGTCACCAGTATGACTTGCTCTTTTAGTACATAGTCTCTCATACATAGTTTCGATCAACAGTATGATCTTTTTTTTACTACTAACATGAGAAAACCTTATTATTTACCTCATTTATGAAAAGCGCAGTAGTTCATTACTAACCTATTGAGAAGGCCATTTATTTACCTCGAAAAATTTCTCGGTAAATAACAGCTCCCTCCTCAACCTAGGTATATAATATACTACTTCAATTTTCAAACAGATGCAGATCAACTGTATGACCTATTCTTTTAAATACCTTAAATGTAGATCAGCGGTATGATCCATTCTTTTACATATTGTTGAGGTTTCCAGGTATGATTTATTATTTCAAATTACGAAGACTTGTAGATCAACAGTATGACCTGTTCTTTTTACTATTCCTTTACTTATTTGTTCGGCATCTGAAAGTCAGCAGTATGACTTGCTCTTTTAGTACATAGTCTCTCATACATAGTTTCGATCAACAGTATGATCTTTTTTTTACTACTAACATGAGAAAACCTTATTATTTACCTCATTTATGAAAAGGGCAGTAGTTCATTACTAACCTATTGAGAAGGCCATTTATTTACCTCGAAAAATTTCTCGGTAAATAACAGCTCCCTCCTCAACCTAGGTATATAATATACTACTTCAATTTTCAAACAGATGCAGATCAACTGTATGACCTATTCTTTTAAATACCTTAAATGTAGATCAGCGGTATGATCCATTCTTTTACATATTGTTGAGGTTTCCAGGTATGATTTATTATTTCAAATTACGAAGACTTGTAGATCAACAGTATGACCTATTCTTTTTACTATTCCTTTATTTATTTGTTCGGCATCTGAAAGTCAGCAGTATGACTTGCTCTTTTAGTACATAGTCTCTCATACATAGTTTCGATCAACAGTATGATCTTTTTTTTACTACTAACATGAGAAAACCATATTATTTACCTCATTTATGAAAAGGGCAGTAGTTCATTACTAACCTATTGAGAAGGCCATTTATTTACCTCGAAAAATTTCTCGGTAAATAACAGCTCCCTCCTCAACCTAGGTAGATAATATACTACTTCAATTTTCAAACAGATGCAGATCAACTGTATGACCTATTCTTTTAAATACCTTAAATGTAGATCAGCGGTATGATCCATTCTTTTACATATTGTTGAGGTTTCCAGGTATGATTTATTATTTCAAATTACGAAGACTTGTAGATCAACAGTATGACCTATTCTTTTTACTATTCCTTTATTTATTTGTTCGGCATCTGAAAGTCACCAGTATGACTTGCTCTTTTAGTACATAGTCTCTCATACATAGTTTCGATCAACAGTATGATCTTTTTTTTACTACTAACATGAGAAAACCTTATTATTTACCTCATTTATGAAAAGCGCAGTAGTTCATTACTAACCTATTGAGAAGGCCATTTATTTACCTCGAAAAATTTCTCGGTAAATAACAGCTCCCTCCTCAACCTAGGTATATAATATACTACTTCAATTTTCAAACAGATGCAGATCAACTGTATGACCTATTCTTTTAAATACCTTAAATGTAGATCAGCGGTATGATCCATTCTTTTACATATTGTTGAGGTTTCCAGGTATGATTTATTATTTCAAATTACGAAGACTTGTAGATCAACAGTATGACCTATTCTTTTTACTATTCCTTTATTTATTTGTTCGGCATCTGAAAGTCAGCAGTATGACTTGCTCTTTTAGTACATAGTCTCTCATACATAGTTTCGATCAACAGTATAATCATTTTTTACTACTAACATGAGAAAACCTTATTATTTACCTCATTTATGAAAAGGGCAGTAGTTCATTACTAACCTATTGAGAAGGCCATTTATTTACCTCGAAAAATTTCTCGGTAAATAACAGCTCCCTCCTCAACCTAGGTAGATAATATACTACTTCAATTTTCAAACAGATGCAGATCAACTGTATGACCTATTCTTTTAAATACCTTAAATGTAGATCAGCGGTATGATCCATTCTTTTACATATTGTTGAGGTTTCCAGGTATGATTTATTATTTCAAATTACGAAGACTTGTAGATCAACAGTATGACCTATTCTTTTTACTATTCCTTTATTTATTTGTTCGGCATCTGAAAGTCACCAGTATGACTTGCTCTTTTAGTACATAGTCTCTCATACATAGTTTCGATCAACAGTATGATCTTTTTTTTACTACTAACATGAGAAAACCTTATTATTTACCTCATTTATGAAAAGGGCAGTAGTTCATTACTAACCTATTGAGAAGGCCATTTATTTACCTCGAAAAATTTCTCGGTAAATAACAGCTCCCTCCTCAACCTAGGTATATAATATACTACTTCAATTTTCAAACAGATGCAGATCAACTGTATGACCTATTCTTTTAAACACCTTAAATGTAGATCAGCGGTATGATCCATTCTTTTACATATTGTTGAGGTTTCCAGGTATGATTTATTATTTCAAATTACGAAGACTTGTAGATCAACAGTATGACCTATTCTTTTTACTATTCCTTTATTTATTTGTTCGGCATCTGAAAGTCAGCAGTATGACTTGCTCTTTTAGTACATAGTCCCTCATACATAGTTTCGATCAACAGTATGATCTTTTTTTTTACTACTAACATGAGAAAACCTTATTATTTACCTCATTTATGAAAAGGGCAGTAGTTCATTACTAACCTATTGAGAAGGCCATTTATTTACCTCGAAAAATTTCTTGGTAAATAACAGCTCCCTCCTCAACCTAGGTATATAATATACTACTTCAATTTTCAAACAGATGCAGATCAACTGTATGACCTATTCTTTTAAATACCTTCAATGTAGATCAGCGGTATGATCCATTCTTTTACATATTGTTGAGGTTTCCAGGTATGATTTATTATTTCAAATCACGAAGACTTGTAGATCAACAGTATGACCTATTCTTTTTACTATTCCTTTATTTATTTGTTCGGCATCTGAAAGTCAGCAGTATGACTTGCTCTTTTAGTACATAGTCTCTCATACATAGTTTCGATCAACAGTATGATCTTTTTTTTACTACTAACATGAGAAAACCTTATTATTTACCTCATTTATGAAAAGAGCAGTAGTTCATTACTAACCTATTGAGAAGGCCATTTATTTACCTCGAAAAATTTCTCGGTAAATAACAGCTCCCTCCTCAACCTAGGTATATAATATACTACTTCAATTTTCAAACAGATGCAGATCAACTGTATGACCTATTCTTTTAAATACCTTAAATGTAGATCAGCGGTATGATCTATTCTTTTACATATTGTTGAGGTTTCCAGGTATGATTTATTATTTCAAATTACGAAGACTTGTAGATCAACAGTATGACCTATTCTTTTTACTATTCCTTTATTTATTTGTTCGGCATCTGAAAGTCACCAGTATGACTTGCTCTTTTAGTACATAGTCTCTCATACATAGTTTCGATCAACAGTATGATCTTTTTTTTACTACTAACATGAGAAAACCTTATTATTTACCTCATTTATGAAAAGGGCAGTAGTTCATTACTAACCTATTGAGAAGGCCATTTATTTACCTCGAAAAATTTCTCGGTAAATAACAGCTCCCTCCTCAACCTAGGTATATAATATACTACTTCAATTTTCAAACAGATGCAGATCAACTGTATGACCTATTCTTTTAAATACCTTAAATGTAGATCAGCGGTATGATCCATTCTTTTACATATTGTTGAGGTTTCCAGGTATGATTTATTATTTCAAATTACGAAGACTTGTAGATCAACAGTATGACCTATTCTTTTTACTATTCCTTTATTTATTTGTTCGGCATCTGAAAGTCAGCAGTATGACTTGCTCTTTTAGTACATAGTCTCTCATACATAGTTTCGATCAACAGTATGATCTTTTTTTTACTACTAACATGAGAAAGCCTTATTATTTACCTCATTTATGAAAAAGGCAGTAGTTCATTACTAACCTATTGAGAAGGCCATTTATTTAATTCGAAAAATTTCTCGGTAAATAACAGCTCCCTCCTCAACCTAGGTATATAATATACTACTTCAATTTTCAAACAGATGCAGATCAACTGTATGACCTATTCTTTTAAACACCTTAAATGTAGATCAGCGGTATGATCCATTCTTTTACATATTGTTGAGGTTTCCAGGTATGATTTATTATTTCAAATTACGAAGACTTGTAGATCAACAGTATGACCTATTCTTTTTACTATTCCTTTATTTATTTGTTCGGCATCTGAAAGTCAGCAGTATGACTTGCTCTTTTAGTACATAGTCTCTCATACATAGTTTCGATCAACAGTATGATCTTTTTTTTACTACTAACATGAGAAAACCATATTATTTACCTCATTTATGAAAAGGGCAGTAGTTCATTACTAACCTATTGAGAAGGCCATTTATTTACCTCGAAAAATTTCTCGGTAAATAACAGCTCCCTCCTCAACCTAGGTAGATAATATACTACTTCAATTTTCAAACAGATGCAGATCAACTGTATGACCTATTCTTTTAAATACCTTAAATGTAGATCAGCGGTATGATCCATTCTTTTACATATTGTTGAGGTTTCCAGGTATGATTTATTATTTCAAATTACGAAGACTTGTAGATCAACAGTATGACCTATTCTTTTTACTATTCCTTTATTCATTTGTTCGGCATCTGAAAGTCACCAGTATGACTTGCTCTTTTAGTACATAGTCTCTCATACATAGTTTCGATCAACAGTATGATCTTTTTTTTACTACTAACATGAGAAAACCTTATTATTTACCTCATTTATGAAAAGCGCAGTAGTTCATTACTAACCTATTGAGAAGGCCATTTATTTACCTCGAAAAATTTCTCGGTAAATAACAGCTCCCTCCTCAACCTAGGTATATAATATACTACTTCAATTTTCAAACAGATGCAGATCAACTGTATGACCTATTCTTTTAAATACCTTAAATGTAGATCAGCGGTATGATCCATTCTTTTACATATTGTTGAGGTTTCCAGGTATGATTTATTATTTCAAATTACGAAGACTTGTAGATCAACAGTATGACCTGTTCTTTTTACTATTCCTTTACTTATTTGTTCGGCATCTGAAAGTCAGCAGTATGACTTGCTCTTTTAGTACATAGTCTCTCATACATAGTTTCGATCAACAGTATGATCTTTTTTTTACTACTAACATGAGAAAACCTTATTATTTACCTCATTTATGAAAAGGGCAGTAGTTCATTACTAACCTATTGAGAAGGCCATTTATTTACCTCGAAAAATTTCTCGGTAAATAACAGCTCCCTCCTCAACCTAGGTATATAATATACTACTTCAATTTTCAAACAGATGCAGATCAACTGTATGACCTATTCTTTTAAATACCTTAAATGTAGATCAGCGGTATGATCCATTCTTTTACATATTGTTGAGGTTTCCAGGTATGATTTATTATTTCAAATTACGAAGACTTGTAGATCAACAGTATGACCTATTCTTTTTACTATTCCTTTATTTATTTGTTCGGCATCTGAAAGTCAGCAGTATGACTTGCTCTTTTAGTACATAGTCTCTCATACATAGTTTCGATCAACAGTATGATCTTTTTTTTACTACTAACATGAGAAAACCATATTATTTACCTCATTTATGAAAAGGGCAGTAGTTCATTACTAACCTATTGAGAAGGCCATTTATTTACCTCGAAAAATTTCTCGGTAAATAACAGCTCCCTCCTCAACCTAGGTAGATAATATACTACTTCAATTTTCAAACAGATGCAGATCAACTGTATGACCTATTCTTTTAAATACCTTAAATGTAGATCAGCGGTATGATCCATTCTTTTACATATTGTTGAGGTTTCCAGGTATGATTTATTATTTCAAATTACGAAGACTTGTAGATCAACAGTATGACCTATTCTTTTTACTATTCCTTTATTTATTTGTTCGGCATCTGAAAGTCACCAGTATGACTTGCTCTTTTAGTACATAGTCTCTCATACATAGTTTCGATCAACAGTATGATCTTTTTTTTACTACTAACATGAGAAAACCTTATTATTTACCTCATTTATGAAAAGGGCAGTAGTTCATTACTAACCTATTGAGAAGGCCATTTATTTACCTCGAAAAATTTCTCGGTAAATAACAGCTCCCTCCTCAACCTAGGTATATAATATACTACTTCAATTTTCAAACAGATGCAGATCAACTGTATGACCTATTCTTTTAAACACCTTAAATGTAGATCAGCGGTATGATCCATTCTTTTACATATTGTTGAGGTTTCCAGGTATGATTTATTATTTCAAATTACGAAGACTTGTAGATCAACAGTATGACCTATTCTTTTTACTATTCCTTTATTTATTTGTTCGGCATCTGAAAGTCAGCAGTATGACTTGCTCTTTTAGTACATAGTCTCTCATACATAGTTTCGATCAACAGTATGATCTTTTTTTTACTACTAACATGAGAAAACCTTATTATTTACCTCATTTATGAAAAGGGCAGTAGTTCATTACTAACCTATTGAGAAGGCCATTTATTTACCTCGAAAAATTTCTCGGTAAATAACAGCTCCCTCCTCAACCTAGGTATATAATATACTACTTCAATTTTCAAACAGATGCAGATCAACTGTATGACCTATTCTATTAAATACCTTAAATGTAGATCAGCGGTATGATCCATTCTTTTATATATTGTTGAGGTTTCCAGGTATGATTTATTATTTCAAATTACGAAGACTTGTAGATCAACAGTATGACCTATTCTTTTTACTATTCCTTTATTTATTTGTTCGGCATCTGAAAGTCACCAGTATGACTTGCTCTTTTAGTACATAGTCTCTCATACATAGTTTCGATCAACAGTATGATCTTTTTTTTACTACTAACATGAGAAAACCTTATTATTTACCTCATTTATGAAAAGGGCAGTAGTTCATTACTAACCTATTGAGAAGGCCATTTATTTACCTCGAAAAATTTCTCGGTAAATAACAGCTCCCTCCTCAACCTAGGTATATAATATACTACTTCAATTTTCAAACAGATGCAGATCAACTGTATGACCTATTCTTTTAAATACCTTAAATGTAGATCAGCGGTATGATCCATTCTTTTACAAATTGTTGAGGTTTCCAGGTATGATTTATTATTTCAAATTACGAAGACTTGTAGATCAACAGTATGACCTATTCTTTTTACTATTCCTTTATTTATTTGTTCGGCATCTGAAAGTCAGCAGTATGACTTGCTCTTTTAGTACATAGTCTCTCATACATAGTTTCGATCAACAGTATGATCTTTTTTTTACTACTAACATGAGAAAACCATATTATTTACCTCATTTATGAAAAGGGCAGTAGTTCATTACTAACCTATTGAGAAGGCCATTTATTTACCTCGAAAAATTTCTCGGTAAATAACAGCTCCCTCCTCAACCTAGGTAGATAATATACTACTTCAATTTTCAAACAGATGCAGATCAACTGTATGACCTATTCTTTTAAATACCTTAAATGTAGATCAGCGGTATGATCCATTCTTTTACATATTGTTGAGGTTTCCAGGTATGATTTATTATTTCAAATTACGAAGACTTGTAGATCAACAGTATGACCTATTCTTTTTACTATTCCTTTATTCATTTGTTCGGCATCTGAAAGTCACCAGTATGACTTGCTCTTTTAGTACATAGTCTCTCATACATAGTTTCGATCAACAGTATGATCTTTTTTTTACTACTAACATGAGAAAACCTTATTATTTACCTCATTTATGAAAAGAGCAGTAGTTCATTACTAACCTATTGAGAAGGCCATTTATTTACCTCGAAAAATTTCTCGGTAAATAACAGCTCCCTCCTCAACCTAGGTATATAATATACTACTTCAATTTTCAAACAGATGCAGATCAACTGTATGACCTATTCTTTTAAATACCTTAAATGTAGATCAGCGGTATGATCCATTCTTTTACATATTGTTGAGGTTTCCAGGTATGATTTATTATTTCAAATTACGAAGACTTGTAGATCAGCAGTATGACCTATTCTTTTTACTATTCCTTTATTTATTTGTTCGGCATCTGAAAGTCACCAGTATGACTTGCTCTTTTAGTACATAGTCTCTCATACATAGTTTCGATCAACAGTATGATCTTTTTTTTACTACTAACATGAGAAAACCTTATTATTTACCTCATTTATGAAAAGGGCAGTAGTTCATTACTAACCTATTGAGAAGGCCATTTATTTACCTCGAAAAATTTCTCGGTAAATAACAGCTCCCTCCTCAACCTAGGTATATAATATACTACTTCAATTTTCAAACAGATGCAGATCAACTGTATGACCTATTCTTTTAAATACCTTAAATGTAGATCAGCGGTATGATCCATTCTTTTATATATTGTTGAGGTTTCCAGGTATGATTTATTATTTCAAATTACGAAGACTTGTAGATCAACAGTATGACCTATTCTTTTTACTATTCCTTTATTTATTTGTTCGGCATCTGAAAGTCACCAGTATGACTTGCTCTTTTAGTACATAGTCTCTCATACATAGTTTCGATCAACAGTATGATCTTTTTTTTACTACTAACATGAGAAAACCTTATTATTTACCTCATTTATGAAAAGGGCAGTAGTTCATTACTAACCTATTGAGAAGGCCATTTATTTACCTCGAAAAATTTCTCGGTAAATAACAGCTCCCTCCTCAACCTAGGTATATAATATACTACTTCAATTTTCAAACAAATGCAGATCAACTGTATGACCTATTCATTTAAACACCTTAAATGTAGATCAGCGGTATGATCCATTCTTTTACATATGTTGAGGTTTCCAGGTATGATTTATTATTTCAAATTACGAAGACTTGTAGATCAACAGTATGACCTATTCTTTTTACTATTCCTTTATTTATTTGTTCGGCATCTGAAAATCACCAGTATGACTTGCTCTTTTAGTACATAGTCTCTCATACATAGTTTCGATCAACAGTATGATCTTTTTTTTACTACTAACATGAGAAAACCTTATTATTTACCTCATTTATGAAAAGGGCAGTAGTTCATTACTAACCTATTGAGAAGGCCATTTATTTACCTCGAAAAATTTCTCGGTAAATAACAGCTCCCTCCTCAACCTAGGTATATAATATACTACTTCAATTTTCAAACAGATGCAGATCAACTGTATGACCTATTCTTTTAAATACCTTAAATGTAGATCAGCGGTATGATCCATTCTTTTACATATTGTTGAGGTTTCCAGGTATGATTTATTATTTCAAATTACGAAGACTTGTAGATCAACAGTATGACCTATTCTTTTTACTATTCCTTTATTTATTTGTTCGGCATCTGAAAGTCAGCAGTATGACTTGCTCTTTTAGTACATAGTCTCTCATACATAGTTTCGATCAACAGTATGATCTTTTTTTTACTACTAACATGAGAAAGCCTTATTATTTACCTCATTTATGAAAAAGGCAGTAGTTCATTACTAACCTATTGAGAAGGCCATTTATTTAATTCGAAAAATTTCTCGGTAAATAACAGCTCCCTCCTCAACCTAGGTATATAATATACTACTTCAATTTTCAAACAGATGCAGATCAACTGTATGACCTATTCTTTTAAACACCTTAAATGTAGATCAGCGGTATGATCCATTCTTTTACATATTGTTGAGGTTTCCAGGTATGATTTATTATTTCAAATTACGAAGACTTGTAGATCAACAGTATGACCTATTCTTTTTACTATTCCTTTATTTATTTGTTCGGCATCTGAAAGTCAGCAGTATGACTTGCTCTTTTAGTACATAGTCTCTCATACATAGTTTCGATCAACAGTATGATCTTTTTTTTACTACTAACATGAGAAAACCATATTATTTACCTCATTTATGAAAAGGGCAGTAGTTCATTACTAACCTATTGAGAAGGCCATTTATTTACCTCGAAAAATTTCTCGGTAAATAACAGCTCCCTCCTCAACCTAGGTAGATAATATACTACTTCAATTTTCAAACAGATGCAGATCAACTGTATGACCTATTCTTTTAAATACCTTAAATGTAGATCAGCGGTATGATCCATTCTTTTACATATTGTTGAGGTTTCCAGGTATGATTTATTATTTCAAATTACGAAGACTTGTAGATCAACAGTATGACCTATTCTTTTTACTATTCCTTTATTCATTTGTTCGGCATCTGAAAGTCACCAGTATGACTTGCTCTTTTAGTACATAGTCTCTCATACATAGTTTCGATCAACAGTATGATCTTTTTTTTACTACTAACATGAGAAAACCTTATTATTTACCTCATTTATGAAAAGCGCAGTAGTTCATTACTAACCTATTGAGAAGGCCATTTATTTACCTCGAAAAATTTCTCGGTAAATAACAGCTCCCTCCTCAACCTAGGTATATAATATACTACTTCAATTTTCAAACAGATGCAGATCAACTGTATGACCTATTCTTTTAAATACCTTAAATGTAGATCAGCGGTATGATCCATTCTTTTACATATTGTTGAGGTTTCCAGGTATGATTTATTATTTCAAATTACGAAGACTTGTAGATCAACAGTATGACCTGTTCTTTTTACTATTCCTTTACTTATTTGTTCGGCATCTGAAAGTCAGCAGTATGACTTGCTCTTTTAGTACATAGTCTCTCATACATAGTTTCGATCAACAGTATGATCTTTTTTTTACTACTAACATGAGAAAACCTTATTATTTACCTCATTTATGAAAAGGGCAGTAGTTCATTACTAACCTATTGAGAAGGCCATTTATTTACCTCGAAAAATTTCTCGGTAAATAACAGCTCCCTCCTCAACCTAGGTATATAATATACTACTTCAATTTTCAAACAGATGCAGATCAACTGTATGACCTATTCTTTTAAATACCTTAAATGTAGATCAGCGGTATGATCCATTCTTTTACATATTGTTGAGGTTTCCAGGTATGATTTATTATTTCAAATTACGAAGACTTGTAGATCAACAGTATGACCTATTCTTTTTACTATTCCTTTATTTATTTGTTCGGCATCTGAAAGTCAGCAGTATGACTTGCTCTTTTAGTACATAGTCTCTCATACATAGTTTCGATCAACAGTATGATCTTTTTTTTACTACTAACATGAGAAAACCATATTATTTACCTCATTTATGAAAAGGGCAGTAGTTCATTACTAACCTATTGAGAAGGCCATTTATTTACCTCGAAAAATTTCTCGGTAAATAACAGCTCCCTCCTCAACCTAGGTAGATAATATACTACTTCAATTTTCAAACAGATGCAGATCAACTGTATGACCTATTCTTTTAAATACCTTAAATGTAGATCAGCGGTATGATCCATTCTTTTACATATTGTTGAGGTTTCCAGGTATGATTTATTATTTCAAATTACGAAGACTTGTAGATCAACAGTATGACCTATTCTTTTTACTATTCCTTTATTTATTTGTTCGGCATCTGAAAGTCACCAGTATGACTTGCTCTTTTAGTACATAGTCTCTCATACATAGTTTCGATCAACAGTATGATCTTTTTTTTACTACTAACATGAGAAAACCTTATTATTTACCTCATTTATGAAAAGCGCAGTAGTTCATTACTAACCTATTGAGAAGGCCATTTATTTACCTCGAAAAATTTCTCGGTAAATAACAGCTCCCTCCTCAACCTAGGTATATAATATACTACTTCAATTTTCAAACAGATGCAGATCAACTGTATGACCTATTCTTTTAAATACCTTAAATGTAGATCAGCGGTATGATCCATTCTTTTACATATTGTTGAGGTTTCCAGGTATGATTTATTATTTCAAATTACGAAGACTTGTAGATCAACAGTATGACCTATTCTTTTTACTATTCCTTTATTTATTTGTTCGGCATCTGAAAGTCAGCAGTATGACTTGCTCTTTTAGTACATAGTCTCTCATACATAGTTTCGATCAACAGTATAATCATTTTTTACTACTAACATGAGAAAACCTTATTATTTACCTCATTTATGAAAAGGGCAGTAGTTCATTACTAACCTATTGAGAAGGCCATTTATTTACCTCGAAAAATTTCTCGGTAAATAACAGCTCCCTCCTCAACCTAGGTAGATAATATACTACTTCAATTTTCAAACAGATGCAGATCAACTGTATGACCTATTCTTTTAAATACCTTAAATGTAGATCAGCGGTATGATCCATTCTTTTACATATTGTTGAGGTTTCCAGGTATGATTTATTATTTCAAATTACGAAGACTTGTAGATCAACAGTATGACCTATTCTTTTTACTATTCCTTTATTTATTTGTTCGGCATCTGAAAGTCACCAGTATGACTTGCTCTTTTAGTACATAGTCTCTCATACATAGTTTCGATCAACAGTATGATCTTTTTTTTACTACTAACATGAGAAAACCTTATTATTTACCTCATTTATGAAAAGGGCAGTAGTTCATTACTAACCTATTGAGAAGGCCATTTATTTACCTCGAAAAATTTCTCGGTAAATAACAGCTCCCTCCTCAACCTAGGTATATAATATACTACTTCAATTTTCAAACAGATGCAGATCAACTGTATGACCTATTCTTTTAAACACCTTAAATGTAGATCAGCGGTATGATCCATTCTTTTACATATTGTTGAGGTTTCCAGGTATGATTTATTATTTCAAATTACGAAGACTTGTAGATCAACAGTATGACCTATTCTTTTTACTATTCCTTTATTTATTTGTTCGGCATCTGAAAGTCAGCAGTATGACTTGCTCTTTTAGTACATAGTCCCTCATACATAGTTTCGATCAACAGTATGATCTTTTTTTTTACTACTAACATGAGAAAACCTTATTATTTACCTCATTTATGAAAAGGGCAGTAGTTCATTACTAACCTATTGAGAAGGCCATTTATTTACCTCGAAAAATTTCTTGGTAAATAACAGCTCCCTCCTCAACCTAGGTATATAATATACTACTTCAATTTTCAAACAGATGCAGATCAACTGTATGACCTATTCTTTTAAATACCTTCAATGTAGATCAGCGGTATGATCCATTCTTTTACATATTGTTGAGGTTTCCAGGTATGATTTATTATTTCAAATCACGAAGACTTGTAGATCAACAGTATGACCTATTCTTTTTACTATTCCTTTATTTATTTGTTCGGCATCTGAAAGTCAGCAGTATGACTTGCTCTTTTAGTACATAGTCTCTCATACATAGTTTCGATCAACAGTATGATCTTTTTTTTACTACTAACATGAGAAAACCTTATTATTTACCTCATTTATGAAAAGAGCAGTAGTTCATTACTAACCTATTGAGAAGGCCATTTATTTACCTCGAAAAATTTCTCGGTAAATAACAGCTCCCTCCTCAACCTAGGTATATAATATACTACTTCAATTTTCAAACAGATGCAGATCAACTGTATGACCTATTCTTTTAAATACCTTAAATGTAGATCAGCGGTATGATCTATTCTTTTACATATTGTTGAGGTTTCCAGGTATGATTTATTATTTCAAATTACGAAGACTTGTAGATCAACAGTATGACCTATTCTTTTTACTATTCCTTTATTTATTTGTTCGGCATCTGAAAGTCACCAGTATGACTTGCTCTTTTAGTACATAGTCTCTCATACATAGTTTCGATCAACAGTATGATCTTTTTTTTACTACTAACATGAGAAAACCTTATTATTTACCTCATTTATGAAAAGGGCAGTAGTTCATTACTAACCTATTGAGAAGGCCATTTATTTACCTCGAAAAATTTCTCGGTAAATAACAGCTCCCTCCTCAACCTAGGTATATAATATACTACTTCAATTTTCAAACAAATGCAGATCAACTGTATGACCTATTCTTTTAAACACCTTAAATGTAGATCAGCGGTATGATCCATTCTTTTACATATGTTGAGGTTTCCAGGTATGATTTATTATTTCAAATTACGAAGACTTGTAGATCAACAGTATGACCTATTCTTTTTACTATTCCTTTATTTATTTGTTCGGCATCTGAAAGTCACCAGTATGACTTGCTCTTTTAGTACATAGTCTCTCATACATAGTTTCGATCAACAGTATGATCTTTTTTTTACTACTAACATGAGAAAACCTTATTATTTACCTCATTTATGAAAAGGGCAGTAGTTCATTACTAACCTATTGAGAAGGCCATTTATTTACCTCGAAAAATTTCTCGGTAAATAACAGCTCCCTCCTCAACCTAGGTATATAATATACTACTTCAATTTTCAAACAGATGCAGATCAACTGTATGACCTATTCTTTTAAACACCTTAAATGTAGATCAGCGGTATGATCCATTCTTTTACATATTGTTGAGGTTTCCAGGTATGATTTATTATTTCAAATTACGAAGACTTGTAGATCAACAGTATGACCTATTCTTTTTACTATTCCTTTATTTATTTGTTCGGCATCTGAAAGTCAGCAGTATGACTTGCTCTTTTAGTACATAGTCTCTCATACATAGTTTCGATCAACAGTATGATCTTTTTTTTACTACTAACATGAGAAAACCTTATTATTTACCTCATTTATGAAAAGAACAGTAGTTCATTACTAACCTATTGAGAAGGCCATTTATTTACCTCGAAAAATTTCTCGGTAAATAACAGCTCCCTCCTCAACCTAGGTATATAATATACTACTTCAATTTTCAAACAGATGCAGATCAACTGTATGACCTATTCTTTTAAATACCTTAAATGTAGATCAGCGGTATGATCCATTCTTTTACATATTGTTGAGGTTTCCAGGTATGATTTATTATTTCAAATCACGAAGACTTGTAGATCAACAGTATGACCTATTCTTTTTACTATTCCTTTATTTATTTGTTCGGCATCTGAAAGTCAGCAGTATGACTTGCTCTTTTAGTACATAGTCTCTCATACATAGTTTCGATCAACAGTATGATCTTTTTTTTACTACTAACATGAGAAAACCTTATTATTTACCTCATTTATGAAAAGGGCAGTAGTTCATTACTAACCTATTGAGAAGGCCATTTATTTACCTCGAAAAATTTCTCGGTAAATAACAGCTCCCTCCTCAACCTAGGTATATAATATACTACTTCAATTTTCAAACAGATGCAGATCAACTGTATGACCTATTCTTTTAAATACCTTAAATGTAGATCAGCGGTATGATCCATTCTTTTATATATTGTTGAGGTTTCCAGGTATGATTTATTATTTCAAATTACGAAGACTTGTAGATCAACAGTATGACCTATTCTTTTTACTATTCCTTTATTTATTTGTTCGGCATCTGAAAGTCACCAGTATGACTTGCTCTTTTAGTACATAGTCTCTCATACATAGTTTCGATCAACAGTATGATCTTTTTTTTACTACTAACATGAGAAAACCTTATTATTTACCTCATTTATGAAAAGGGCAGTAGTTCATTACTAACCTATTGAGAAGGCCATTTATTTACCTCGAAAAATTTCTCGGTAAATAACAGCTCCCTCCTCAACCTAGGTATATAATATACTACTTCAATTTTCAAACAGATGCAGATCAACTGTATGACCTATTCTTTTAAATACCTTAAATGTAGATCAGCGGTATGATCCATTCTTTTACAAATTGTTGAGGTTTCCAGGTATGATTTATTATTTCAAATTACGAAGACTTGTAGATCAACAGTATGACCTATTCTTTTTACTATTCCTTTATTTATTTGTTCGGCATCTGAAAGTCAGCAGTATGACTTGCTCTTTTAGTACATAGTCTCTCATACATAGTTTCGACCAACAGTATGATCTTTTTTTTACTACTAACATGAGAAAACCATATTATTTACCTCATTTATGAAAAGGGCAGTAGTTCATTACTAACCTATTGAGAAGGCCATTTATTTACCTCGAAAAATTTCTCGGTAAATAACAGCTCCCTCCTCAACCTAGGTAGATAATATACTACTTCAATTTTCAAACAGATGCAGATCAACTGTATGACCTATTCTTTTAAATACCTTAAATGTAGATCAGCGGTATGATCCATTCTTTTACATATTGTTGAGGTTTCCAGGTATGATTTATTATTTCAAATTACGAAGACTTGTAGATCAACAGTATGACCTATTCTTTTTACTATTCCTTTATTTATTTGTTCGGCATCTGAAAATCACCAGTATGACTTGCTCTTTTAGTACATAGTCTCTCATACATAGTTTCGATCAACAGTATGATCTTTTTTTTACTACTAACATGAGAAAACCTTATTATTTACCTCATTTATGAAAAGGGCAGTAGTTCATTACTAACCTATTGAGAAGGCCATTTATTTACCTCGAAAAATTTCTCGGTAAATAACAGCTCCCTCCTCAACCTAGGTATATAATATACTACTTCAATTTTCAAACAGATGCAGATCAACTGTATGACCTATTCTTTTAAATACCTTAAATGTAGATCAGCGGTATGATCCATTCTTTTACATATTGTTGAGGTTTCCAGGTATGATTTATTATTTCAAATTACGAAGACTTGTAGATCAACAGTATGACCTATTCTTTTTACTATTCCTTTATTTATTTGTTCGGCATCTGAAAATCACCAGTATGACTTGCTCTTTTAGTACATAGTCTCTCATACATAGTTTCGATCAACAGTATGATCTTTTTTTTACTACTAACATGAGAAAACCTTATTATTTACCTCATTTATGAAAAGGGCAGTAGTTCATTACTAACCTATTGAGAAGGCCATTTATTTACCTCGAAAAATTTCTCGGTAAATAACAGCTCCCTCCTCAACCTAGGTATATAATATACTACTTCAATTTTCAAACAGATGCAGATCAACTGTATGACCTATTCTTTTAAATACCTTAAATGTAGATCAGCGGTATGATCCATTCTTTTACATATTGTTGAGGTTTCCAGGTATGATTTATTATTTCAAATTACGAAGACTTGTAGATCAACAGTATGACCTATTCTTTTTACTATTCCTTTATTTATTTGTTCGGCATCTGAAAGTCAGCAGTATGACTTGCTCTTTTAGTACATAGTCTCTCATACATAGTTTCGATCAACAGTATGATCTTTTTTTTACTACTAACATGAGAAAGCCTTATTATTTACCTCATTTATGAAAAAGGCAGTAGTTCATTACTAACCTATTGAGAAGGCCATTTATTTACCTCGAAAAATTTCTCGGTAAATAACAGCTCCCTCCTCAACCTAGGTATATAATATACTACTTCAATTTTCAAACAGATGCAGATCAACTGTATGACCTATTCTTTTAAACACCTTAAATGTAGATCAGCGGTATGATCCATTCTTTTACATATGTTGAGGTTTCCAGGTATGATTTATTATTTCAAATTACGAAGACTTGTAGATCAACAGTATGACCTATTCTTTTTACTATTCCTTTATTTATTTGTTCGGCATCTGAAAGTCACCAGTATGACTTGCTCTTTTAGTACATAGTCTCTCATACATAGTTTCGATCAACAGTATGATCTTTTTTTTACTACTAACATGAGAAAACCTTATTATTTACCTCATTTATGAAAAGGGCAGTAGTTCATTACTAACCTATTGAGAAGGCCATTTATTTACCTCGAAAAATTTCTCGGTAAATAACAGCTCCCTCCTCAACCTAGGTATATAATATACTACTTCAATTTTCAAACAGATGCAGATCAACTGTATGACCTATTCTTTTAAACACCTTAAATGTAGATCAGCGGTATGATCCATTCTTTTACATATTGTTGAGGTTTCCAGGTATGATTTATTATTTCAAATTACGAAGACTTGTAGATCAACAGTATGACCTATTCTTTTTACTATTCCTTTATTTATTTGTTCGGCATCTGAAAGTCAGCAGTATGACTTGCTCTTTTAGTACATAGTCTCTCATACATAGTTTCGATCAACAGTATGATCTTTTTTTTACTACTAACATGAGAAAACCTTATTATTTACCTCATTTATGAAAAGGGCAGTAGTTCATTACTAACCTATTGAGAAGGCCATTTATTTACCTCGAAAAATTTCTCGGTAAATAACAGCTCCCTCCTCAACCTAGGTATATAATATACTACTTCAATTTTCAAACAGATGCAGATCAACTGTATGACCTATTCTTTTAAATACCTTAAATGTAGATCAGCGGTATGATCCATTCTTTTATATATTGTTGAGGTTTCCAGGTATGATTTATTATTTCAAATTACGAAGACTTGTAGATCAACAGTATGACCTATTCTTTTTACTATTCCTTTATTTATTTGTTCGGCATCTGAAAGTCACCAGTATGACTTGCTCTTTTAGTACATAGTCTCTCATACATAGTTTCGATCAACAGTATGATCTTTTTTTTACTACTAACATGAGAAAACCTTATTATTTACCTCATTTATGAAAAGGGCAGTAGTTCATTACTAACCTATTGAGAAGGCCATTTATTTACCTCGAAAAATTTCTCGGTAAATAACAGCTCCCTCCTCAACCTAGGTATATAATATACTACTTCAATTTTCAAACAGATGCAGATCAACTGTATGACCTATTCTTTTAAATACCTTAAATGTAGATCAGCGGTATGATCCATTCTTTTACAAATTGTTGAGGTTTCCAGGTATGATTTATTATTTCAAATTACGAAGACTTGTAGATCAACAGTATGACCTATTCTTTTTACTATTCCTTTATTTATTTGTTCGGCATCTGAAAGTCAGCAGTATGACTTGCTCTTTTAGTACATAGTCTCTCATACATAGTTTCGATCAACAGTATGATCTTTTTTTTACTACTAACATGAGAAAACCATATTATTTACCTCATTTATGAAAAGGGCAGTAGTTCATTACTAACCTATTGAGAAGGCCATTTATTTACCTCGAAAAATTTCTCGGTAAATAACAGCTCCCTCCTCAACCTAGGTAGATAATATACTACTTCAATTTTCAAACAGATGCAGATCAACTGTATGACCTATTCTTTTAAATACCTTAAATGTAGATCAGCGGTATGATCCATTCTTTTACATATTGTTGAGGTTTCCAGGTATGATTTATTATTTCAAATTACGAAGACTTGTAGATCAACAGTATGACCTATTCTTTTTACTATTCCTTTATTTATTTGTTCGGCATCTGAAAATCACCAGTATGACTTGCTCTTTTAGTACATAGTCTCTCATACATAGTTTCGATCAACAGTATGATCTTTTTTTTACTACTAACATGAGAAAACCTTATTATTTACCTCATTTATGAAAAGGGCAGTAGTTCATTACTAACCTATTGAGAAGGCCATTTATTTACCTCGAAAAATTTCTCGGTAAATAACAGCTCCCTCCTCAACCTAGGTATATAATATACTACTTCAATTTTCAAACAGATGCAGATCAACTGTATGACCTATTCTTTTAAATACCTTAAATGTAGATCAGCGGTATGATCCATTCTTTTACATATTGTTGAGGTTTCCAGGTATGATTTATTATTTCAAATTACGAAGACTTGTAGATCAACAGTATGACCTATTCTTTTTACTATTCCTTTATTTATTTGTTCGGCATCTGAAAGTCAGCAGTATGACTTGCTCTTTTAGTACATAGTCTCTCATACATAGTTTCGATCAACAGTATGATCTTTTTTTTACTACTAACATGAGAAAACCATATTATTTACCTCATTTATGAAAAGGGCAGTAGTTCATTACTAACCTATTGAGAAGGCCATTTATTTACCTCGAAAAATTTCTCGGTAAATAACAGCTCCCTCCTCAACCTAGGTAGATAATATACTACTTCAATTTTCAAACAGATGCAGATCAACTGTATGACCTATTCTTTTAAATACCTTAAATGTAGATCAGCAGTATGATCCATTCTTTTACATATTGTTGAGGTTTCCAGGTATGATTTATTATTTCAAATTACGAAGACTTGTAGATCAACAGTATGACCTATTCTTTTTACTATTCCTTTATTTATTTGTTCGGCATCTGAAAGTCACCAGTATGACTTGCTCCTTTAGTACATAGTCTCTCATACATAGTTTCGATCAACAGTATGATCTTTTTTTTACTACTAACATGAGAAAACCTTATTATTTACCTCATTTATGAAAAGCGCAGTAGTTCATTACTAACCTATTGAGAAGGCCATTTATTTACCTCGAAAAATTTCTCGGTAAATAACAGCTCCCTCCTCAACCTAGGTATATAATATACTACTTCAATTTTCAAACAGATGCAGATCAACTGTATGACCTATTCTTTTAAATACCTTAAATGTAGATCAGCGGTATGATCCATTCTTTTACATATTGTTGAGGTTTCCAGGTATGATTTATTATTTCAAATTACGAAGACTTGTAGATCAACAGTATGACCTATTCTTTTTACTATTCCTTTATTTATTTGTTCGGCATCTGAAAGTCAGCAGTATGACTTGCTCTTTTAGTACATAGTCTCTCATACATAGTTTCGATCAACAGTATAATCATTTTTTACTACTAACATGAGAAAACCTTATTATTTACCTCATTTATGAAAAGGGCAGTAGTTCATTACTAACCTATTGAGAAGGCCATTTATTTACCTCGAAAAATTTCTCGGTAAATAACAGCTCCCTCCTCAACCTAGGTAGATAATATACTACTTCAATTTTCAAACAGATGCAGATCAACTGTATGACCTATTCTTTTAAATACCTTAAATGTAGATCAGCGGTATGATCCATTCTTTTACATATTGTTGAGGTTTCCAGGTATGATTTATTATTTCAAATTACGAAGACTTGTAGAACAGTATGACCTATTCTTTTTACTATTCCTTTATTTATTTGTTCGGCATCTGAAAGTCACCAGTATGACTTGCTCTTTTAGTACATAGTCTCTCATACATAGTTTCGATCAACAGTATGATCTTTTTTTTACTACTAACATGAGAAAACCTTATTATTTACCTCATTTATGAAAAGGGCAGTAGTTCATTACTAACCTATTGAGAAGGCCATTTATTTACCTCGAAAAATTTCTCGGTAAATAACAGCTCCCTCCTCAACCTAGGTATATAATATACTACTTCAATTTTCAAACAGATGCAGATCAACTGTATGACCTATTCTTTTAAACACCTTAAATGTAGATCAGCGGTATGATCCATTCTTTTACATATTGTTGAGGTTTCCAGGTATGATTTATTATTTCAAATTACGAAGACTTGTAGATCAACAGTATGACCTATTCTTTTTACTATTCCTTTATTTATTTGTTCGGCATCTGAAAGTCAGCAGTATGACTTGCTCTTTTAGTACATAGTCCCTCATACATAGTTTCGATCAACAGTATGATCTTTTTTTTACTACTAACATGAGAAAACCTTATTATTTACCTCATTTATGAAAAGGGCAGTAGTTCATTACTAACCTATTGAGAAGGCCATTTATTTACCTCGAAAAATTTCTTGGTAAATAACAGCTCCCTCCTCAACCTAGGTATATAATATACTACTTCAATTTTCAAACAGATGCAGATCAACTGTATGACCTATTCCTTTAAATACCTTCAATGTAGATCAGCGGTATGATCCATTCGTTTACATATTGTTGAGGTTTCCAGGTATGATTTATTATTTCAAATCACGAAGACTTGTAGATCAACAGTATGACCTATTCTTTTTACTATTCCTTTATTTATTTGTTCGGCATCTGAAAGTCAGCAGTATGACTTGCTCTTTTAGTACATAGTCTCTCATACATAGTTTCGATCAACAGTATGATCTTTTTTTTACTACTAACATGAGAAAACCTTATTATTTACCTCATTTATGAAAAGGGCAGTAGTTCATTACTAACCTATTGAGAAGGCCATTTATTTACCTCGAAAAATTTCTCGGTAAATAACAGCTCCCTCCTCAACCTAGGTAGATAATATACTACTTCAATTTTCAAACAGATGCAGATCAACTGTATGACCTATTCTTTTAAATACCTTAAATGTAGATCAGCGGTATGATCCATTCTTTTACATATTGTTGAGGTTTCCAGGTATGATTTATTATTTCAAATTACGAAGACTTGTAGATCAACAGTATGACCTATTCTTTTTACTATTCCTTTATTTATTTGTTCGGCATCTGAAAGTCACCAGTATGACTTGCTCTTTTAGTACATAGTCTCTCATACATAGTTTCGATCAACAGTATGATCTTTTTTTTACTACTAACATGAGAAAACCTTATTATTTACCTCATTTATGAAAAGGGCAGTAGTTCATTACTAACCTATTGAGAAGGCCATTTATTTACCTCGAAAAATTTCTCGGTAAATAACAGCTCCCTCCTCAACCTAGGTATATAATATACTACTTCAATTTTCAAACAGATGCAGATCAACTGTATGACCTATTCTTTTAAACACCTTAAATGTAGATCAGCGGTATGATCCATTCTTTTACATATTGTTGAGGTTTCCAGGTATGATTTATTATTTCAAATTACGAAGACTTGTAGATCAACAGTATGACCTATTCTTTTTACTATTCCTTTATTTATTTGTTCGGCATCTGAAAGTCAGCAGTATGACTTGCTCTTTTAGTACATAGTCCCTCATACATAGTTTCGATCAACAGTATGATCTTTTTTTTACTACTAACATGAGAAAACCTTATTATTTACCTCATTTATGAAAAGGGCAGTAGTTCATTACTAACCTATTGAGAAGGCCATTTATTTACCTCGAAAAATTTCTTGGTAAATAACAGCTCCCTCCTCAACCTAGGTATATAATATACTACTTCAATTTTCAAACAGATGCAGATCAACTGTATGACCTATTCTTTTAAATACCTTCAATGTAGATCAGCGGTATGATCCATTCGTTTACATATTGTTGAGGTTTCCAGGTATGATTTATTATTTCAAATCACGAAGACTTGTAGATCAACAGTATGACCTATTCTTTTTACTATTCCTTTATTTATTTGTTCGGCATCTGAAAGTCAGCAGTATGACTTGCTCTTTTAGTACATAGTCTCTCATACATAGTTTCGATCAACAGTATGATCTTTTTTTTACTACTAACATGAGAAAACCTTATTATTTACCTCATTTATGAAAAGGGCAGTAGTTCATTACTAACCTATTGAGAAGGCCATTTATTTACCTCGAAAAATTTCTCGGTAAATAACAGCTCCCTCCTCAACCTAGGTAGATAATATACTACTTCAATTTTCAAACAGATGCAGATCAACTGTATGACCTATTCTTTTAAATACCTTAAATGTAGATCAGCGGTATGATCCATTCTTTTACATATTGTTGAGGTTTCCAGGTATGATTTATTATTACAAATTACGAAGACTTGTATATCAACAGTATGACCTATTCTTTTTACTATTCCTTTATTTATTTGTTCGGCATCTGAAAGTCACCAGTATGACTTGCTCTTTTAGTACATAGTCTCTCATACATAGTTTCGATCAACAGTATGATCTTTTTTTTACTACTAACATGAGAAAACCTTATTATTTACCTCATTTATGAAAAGGGCAGTAGTTCATTACTAACCTATTGAGAAGGCCATTTATTTACCTCGAAAAATTTCTCGGTAAATAACAGCTCCCTCCTCAACCTAGGTATATAATATACTACTTCAATTTTCAAACAGATGCAGATCAACTGTATGACCTATTCTTTTAAACACCTTAAATGTAGATCAGCGGTATGATCCATTCTTTTACATATTGTTGAGGTTTCCAGGTATGATTTATTATTTCAAATTACGAAGACTTGTAGATCAACAGTATGACCTATTCTTTTTACTATTCCTTTATTTATTTGTTCGGCATCTGAAAGTCAGCAGTATGACTTGCTCTTTTAGTACATAGTCCCTCATACATAGTTTCGATCAACAGTATGATCTTTTTTTTACTACTAACATGAGAAAACCTTATTATTTACCTCATTTATGAAAAGGGCAGTAGTTCATTACTAACCTATTGAGAAGGCCATTTATTTACCTCGAAAAATTTCTTGGTAAATAACAGCTCCCTCCTCAACCTAGGTATATAATATACTACTTCAATTTTCAAACAGATGCAGATCAACTGTATGACCTATTCTTTTAAATACCTTCAATGTAGATCAGCGGTATGATCCATTCTTTTACATATTGTTGAGGTTTCCAGGTATGATTTATTATTTCAAATCACGAAGACTTGTAGATCAACAGTATGACCTATTCTTTTTACTATTCCTTTATTTATTTGTTCGGCATCTGAAAGTCAGCAGTATGACTTGCTCTTTTAGTACATAGTCTCTCATACATAGTTTCGATCAACAGTATGATCTTTTTTTTACTACTAACATGAGAAAACCTTATTATTTACCTCATTTATGAAAAGAGCAGTAGTTCATTACTAACCTATTGAGAAGGCCATTTATTTACCTCGAAAAATTTCTCGGTAAATAACAGCTCCCTCCTCAATCTAGGTATATAATATACTACTTCAATTTTCAAACAGATGCAGATCAACTGTATGACCTATTCTTTTAAATACCTTAAATGTAGATCAGCGGTATGATCCATTCTTTTACATATTGTTGAGGTTTCCAGGTATGATTTATTATTTCAAATTACGAAGACTTGTAGATCAACAGTATGACCTATTCTTTTTACTATTCCTTTATTTATTTGTTCGGCATCTGAAAGTCACCAGTATGACTTGCTCTTTTAGTACATAGTCTCTCATACATAGTTTCGATCAACAGTATGATCTTTTTTTTACTACTAACATGAGAAAACCTTATTATTTACCTCATTTATGAAAAGGGCAGTAGTTCATTACTAACCTATTGAGAAGGCCATTTATTTACCTCGAAAAATTTCTCGGTAAATAACAGCTCCCTCCTCAACCTAGGTATATAATATACTACTTCAATTTTCAAACAAATGCAGATCAACTGTATGACCTATTCTTTTAAACACCTTAAATGTAGATCAGCGGTATGATCCATTCTTTTACATATGTTGAGGTTTCCAGGTATGATTTATTATTTCAAATTACGAAGACTTGTAGATCAACAGTATGACCTATTCTTTTTACTATTCCTTTATTTATTTGTTCGGCATCTGAAAGTCACCAGTATGACTTGCTCTTTTAGTACATAGTCTCTCATACATAGTTTCGATCAACAGTATGATCTTTTTTTTACTACTAACATGAGAAAACCTTATTATTTACCTCATTTATGAAAAGGGCAGTAGTTCATTACTAACCTATTGAGAAGGCCATTTATTTACCTCGAAAAATTTCTCGGTAAATAACAGCTCCCTCCTCAACCTAGGTATATAATATACTACTTCAATTTTCAAACAGATGCAGATCAACTGTATGACCTATTCTTTTAAACACCTTAAATGTAGATCAGCGGTATGATCCATTCTTTTACATATTGTTGAGGTTTCCAGGTATGATTTATTATTTCAAATTACGAAGACTTGTAGATCAACAGTATGACCTATTCTTTTTACTATTCCTTTATTTATTTGTTCGGCATTTGAAAGTCAGCAGTATGACTTGCTCTTTTAGTACATAGTCTCTCATACATAGTTTCGATCAACAGTATGATCTTTTTTTTACTACTAACATGAGAAAACCTTATTATTTACCTCATTTATGAAAAGAGCAGTAGTTCATTACTAACCTATTGAGAAGGCCATTTATTTACCTCGAAAAATTTCTCGGTAAATAACAGCTCCCTCCTCAACCTAGGTATATAATATACTACTTCAATTTTCAAACAGATGCAGATCAACTGTATGACCTATTCTTTTAAATACCTTAAATGTAGATCAGCGGTATGATCCATTCTTTTACATATTGTTGAGGTTTCCAGGTATGATTTATTATTTCAAATCACGAAGACTTGTAGATCAACAGTATGACCTATTCTTTTTACTATTCCTTTATTTATTTGTTCGGCATCTGAAAGTCAGCAGTATGACTTGCTCTTTTAGTACATAGTCTCTCATACATAGTTTCGATCAACAGTATGATCTTTTTTTTACTACTAACATGAGAAAACCTTATTATTTACCTCATTTATGAAAAGGGCAGTAGTTCATTACTAACCTATTGAGAAGGCCATTTATTTACCTCGAAAAATTTCTCGGTAAATAACAGCTCCCTCCTCAACCTAGGTATATAATATACTACTTCAATTTTCAAACAGATGCAGATCAACTGTATGACCTATTCTTTTAAATACCTTAAATGTAGATCAGCGGTATGATCCATTCTTTTATATATTGTTGAGGTTTCCAGGTTTGATTTATTATTTCAAATTACGAAGACTTGTAGATCAACAGTATGACCTATTCTTTTTACTATTCCTTTATTTATTTGTTCGGCATCTGAAAGTCACCAGTATGACTTGCTCTTTTAGTACATAGTCTCTCATACATAGTTTCGATCAACAGTATGATCTTTTTTTTACTACTAACATGAGAAAACCTTATTATTTACCTCATTTATGAAAAGGGCAGTAGTTCATTACTAACCTATTGAGAAGGCCATTTATTTACCTCGAAAAATTTCTCGGTAAATAACAGCTCCCTCCTCAACCTAGGTATATAATATACTACTTCAATTTTCAAACAGATGCAGATCAACTGTATGACCTATTCTTTTAAATACCTTAAATGTAGATCAGCGGTATGATCCATTCTTTTACAAATTGTTGAGGTTTCCAGGTATGATTTATTATTTCAAATTACGAAGACTTGTAGATCAACAGTATGACCTATTCTTTTTACTATTCCTTTATTTATTTGTTCGGCATCTGAAAGTCAGCAGTATGACTTGCTCTTTTAGTACATAGTCTCTCATACATAGTTTCGATCAACAGTATGATCTTTTTTTTACTACTAACATGAGAAAACCATATTATTTACCTCATTTATGAAAAGGGCAGTAGTTCATTACTAACCTATTGAGAAGGCCATTTATTTACCTCGAAAAATTTCTCGGTAAATAACAGCTCCCTCCTCAACCTAGGTAGATAATATACTACTTCAATTTTCAAACAGATGCAGATCAACTGTATGACCTATTCTTTTAAATACCTTAAATGTAGATCAGCGGTATGATCCATTCTTTTACATATTGTTGAGGTTTCCAGGTATGATTTATTATTTCAAATTACGAAGACTTGTAGATCAACAGTATGACCTATTCTTTTTACTATTCCTTTATTTATTTGTTCGGCATCTGAAAATCACCAGTATGACTTGCTCTTTTAGTACATAGTCTCTCATACATAGTTTCGATCAACAGTATGATCTTTTTTTTACTACTAACATGAGAAAACCTTATTATTTACCTCATTTATGAAAAGGGCAGTAGTTCATTACTAACCTATTGAGAAGGCCATTTATTTACCTCGAAAAATTTCTCGGTAAATAACAGCTCCCTCCTCAACCTAGGTATATAATATACTACTTCAATTTTCAAACAGATGCAGATCAACTGTATGACCTATTCTTTTAAATACCTTAAATGTAGATCAGCGGTATGATCCATTCTTTTACATATTGTTGAGGTTTCCAGGTATGATTTATTATTTCAAATTACGAAGACTTGTAGATCAACAGTATGACCTATTCTTTTTACTATTCCTTTATTTATTTGTTCGGCATCTGAAAGTCAGCAGTATGACTTGCTCTTTTAGTAAATAGTCTCTCATACATAGTTTCGATCAACAGTATGATCTTTTTTTTACTACTAACATGAGAAAGCCTTATTATTTACCTCATTTATGAAAAAGGCAGTAGTTCATTACTAACCTATTGAGAAGGCCATTTATTTACCTCGAAAAATTTCTCGGTAAATAACAGCTCCCTCCTCAACCTAGGTATATAATATACTACTTCAATTTTCAAACAGATGCAGATCAACTGTATGACCTATTCTTTTAAACACCTTAAATGTAGATCAGCGGTATGATTCATTCTTTTACATATTGTTGAGGTTTCCAGGTATGATTTATTATTTCAAATTACGAAGACTTGTAGATCAACAGTATGACCTATTCTTTTTACTATTCCTTTATTTATTTGTTCGGCATCTGAAAGTCAGCAGTATGACTTGCTCTTTTAGTACATAGTCTCTCATACATAGTTTCGATCAACAGTATGATCTTTTTTTTACTACTAACATGAGAAAACCATATTATTTACCTCATTTATGAAAAGGGCAGTAGTTCATTACTAACCTATTGAGAAGGCCATTTATTTACCTCGAAAAATTTCTCGGTAAATAACAGCTCCCTCCTCAACCTAGGTAGATAATATACTACTTCAATTTTCAAACAGATGCAGATCAACTGTATGACCTATTCTTTTAAATACCTTAAATGTAGATCAGCGGTATGATCCATTCTTTTACATATTGTTGAGGTTTCCAGGTATGATTTATTATTTCAAATTACGAAGACTTGTAGATCAACAGTATGACCTATTCTTTTTACTATTCCTTTATTTATTTGTTCGGCATCTGAAAGTCACCAGTATGACTTGCTCTTTTAGTACATAGTCTCTCATACATAGTTTCGATCAACAGTATGATCTTTTTTTTACTACTAACATGAGAAAACCTTATTATTTACCTCATTTATGAAAAGCGCAGTAGTTCATTACTAACCTATTGAGAAGGCCATTTATTTACCTCGAAAAATTTCTCGGTAAATAACAGCTCCCTCCTCAACCTAGGTATATAATATACTACTTCAATTTTCAAACAGATGCAGATCAACTGTATGACCTATTCTTTTAAATACCTTAAATGTAGATCAGCGGTATGATCCATTCTTTTACATATTGTTGAGGTTTCCAGGTATGATTTATTATTTCAAATTACGAAGACTTGTAGATCAACAGTATGACCTATTCTTTTTACTATTCCTTTACTTATTTGTTCGGCATCTGAAAGTCAGCAGTATGACTTGCTCTTTTAGTACATAGTCTCTCATACATAGTTTCGATCAACAGTATGATCTTTTTTTTACTACTAACATGAGAAAACCTTATTATTTACCTCATTTATGAAAAGGGCAGTAGTTCATTACTAACCTATTGAGAAGGCCATTTATTTACCTCGAAAAATTTCTCGGTAAATAACAGCTCCCTCCTCAACCTAGGTATATAATATACTACTTCAATTTTCAAACAGATGCAGATCAACTGTATGACCTATTCTTTTAAATACCTTAAATGTAGATCAGCGGTATGATCCATTCTTTTACATATTGTTGAGGTTTCCAGGTATGATTTATTATTTCAAATTACGAAGACTTGTAGATCAACAGTATGACCTATTCTTTTTACTATTCCTTTATTTATTTGTTCGGCATCTGAAAGTCAGCAGTATGACTTGCTCTTTTAGTACATAGTCTCTCATACATAGTTTCGATCAACAGTATGATCTTTTTTTTACTACTAACATGAGAAAACCTTATTATTTACCTCATTTATGAAAAGGGCAGTAGTTCATTACTAACCTATTGAGAAGGCCATTTATTTACCTCGAAAAATTTCTCGGTAAATAACAGCTCCCTCCTCAACCTAGGTATATAATATACTACTTCAATTTTCAAACAGATGCAGATCAACTGTATGACCTATTCTTTTAAATACCTTAAATGTAGATCAGCGGTATGATCCATTCTTTTACATATTGTTGAGGTTTCCAGGTATGATTTATTATTTCAAATTACGAAGACTTGTAGATCAACAGTATGACCTATTCTTTTTACTATTCCTTTATTTATTTGTTCGGCATCTGAAAGTCAGCAGTATGACTTGCTCTTTTAGTACATAGTCTCTCATACATAGTTTCGATCAACAGTATGATCTTTTTTTTACTACTAACATGAGAAAACCATATTATTTACCTCATTTATGAAAAGGGCAGTAGTTCATTACTAACCTATTGAGAAGGCCATTTATTTACCTCGAAAAATTTCTCGGTAAATAACAGCTCCCTCCTCAACCTAGGTAGATAATATACTACTTCAATTTTCAAACAGATGCAGATCCACTGTATGACCTATTCTTTTAAATACCTTAAATGTAGATCAGCGGTATGATCCATTCTTTTACATATTGTTGAGGTTTCCAGGTATGATTTATTATTTCAAATTACGAAGACTTGTAGATCAACAGTATGACCTATTCTTTTTACTATTCCTTTATTTATTTGTTCGGCATCTGAAAGTCACCAGTATGACTTGCTCTTTTAGTACATAGTCTCTCATACATAGTTTCGATCAACAGTATGATCTTTTTTTTACTACTAACATGAGAAAACCTTATTATTTACCTCATTTATGAAAAGCGCAGTAGTTCATTACTAACCTATTGAGAAGGCCATTTATTTACCTCGAAAAATTTCTCGGTAAATAACAGCTCCCTCCTCAACCTAGGTATATAATATACTACTTCAATTTTCAAACAGATGCAGATCAACTGTATGACCTATTCTTTTAAATACCTTAAATGTAGATCAGCGGTATGATCCATTCTTTTACATATTGTTGAGGTTTCCAGGTATGATTTATTATTTCAAATTACGAAGACTTGTAGATCAACAGTATGACCTATTCTTTTTACTATTCCTTTATTTATTTGTTCGGCATCTGAAAGTCAGCAGTATGACTTGCTCTTTTAGTACATAGTCCCTCATACATAGTTTCGATCAACAGTATGATCTTTTTTTTACTACTAACATGAGAAAACCTTATTATTTACCTCATTTATGAAAAGGGCAGTAGTTCATTACTAACCTATTGAGAAGGCCATTTATTTACCTCGAAAAATTTCTTGGTAAATAACAGCTCCCTCCTCAACCTAGGTATATAATATACTACTTCAATTTTCAAACAGATGCAGATCAACTGTATGACCTATTCTTTTAAATACCTTCAATGTAGATCAGCGGTATGATCCATTCGTTTACATATTGTTGAGGTTTCCAGGTATGATTTATTATTTCAAATCACGAAGACTTGTAGATCAACAGTATGACCTATTCTTTTTACTATTCCTTTATTTATTTGTTCGGCATCTGAAAGTCAGCAGTATGACTTGCTCTTTTAGTACATAGTCTCTCATACATAGTTTCGATCAACAGTATGATCTTTTTTTTACTACTAACATGAGAAAACCTTATTATTTACCTCATTTATGAAAAGGGCAGTAGTTCATTACTAACCTATTGAGAAGGCCATTTATTTACCTCGAAAAATTTCTCGGTAAATAACAGCTCCCTCCTCAACCTAGGTAGATAATATACTACTTCAATTTTCAAACAGATGCAGATCAACTGTATGACCTATTCTTTTAAATACCTTAAATGTAGATCAGCGGTATGATCCATTCTTTTACATATTGTTGAGGTTTCCAGGTATGATTTATTATTACAAATTACGAAGACTTGTATATCAACAGTATGACCTATTCTTTTTACTATTCCTTTATTTATTTGTTCGGCATCTGAAAGTCACCAGTATGACTTGCTCTTTTAGTACATAGTCTCTCATACATAGTTTCGATCAACAGTATGATCTTTTTTTTACTACTAACATGAGAAAACCTTATTATTTACCTCATTTATGAAAAGGGCAGTAGTTCATTACTAACCTATTGAGAAGGCCATTTATTTACCTCGAAAAATTTCTCGGTAAATAACAGCTCCCTCCTCAACCTAGGTATATAATATACTACTTCAATTTTCAAACAGATGCAGATCAACTGTATGACCTATTCTTTTAAACACCTTAAATGTAGATCAGCGGTATGATCCATTCTTTTACATATTGTTGAGGTTTCCAGGTATGATTTATTATTTCAAATTACGAAGACTTGTAGATCAACAGTATGACCTATTCTTTTTACTATTCCTTTATTTATTTGTTCGGCATCTGAAAGTCAGCAGTATGACTTGCTCTTTTAGTACATAGTCCCTCATACATAGTTTCGATCAACAGTATGATCTTTTTTTTACTACTAACATGAGAAAACCTTATTATTTACCTCATTTATGAAAAGGGCAGTAGTTCATTACTAACCTATTGAGAAGGCCATTTATTTACCTCGAAAAATTTCTTGGTAAATAACAGCTCCCTCCTCAACCTAGGTATATAATATACTACTTCAATTTTCAAACAGATGCAGATCAACTGTATGACCTATTCTTTTAAATACCTTCAATGTAGATCAGCGGTATGATCCATTCTTTTACATATTGTTGAGGTTTCCAGGTATGATTTATTATTTCAAATCACGAAGACTTGTAGATCAACAGTATGACCTATTCTTTTTACTATTCCTTTATTTATTTGTTCGGCATCTGAAAGTCAGCAGTATGACTTGCTCTTTTAGTACATAGTCTCTCATACATAGTTTCGATCAACAGTATGATCTTTTTTTTACTACTAACATGAGAAAACCTTATTATTTACCTCATTTATGAAAAGAGCAGTAGTTCATTACTAACCTATTGAGAAGGCCATTTATTTACCTCGAAAAATTTCTCGGTAAATAACAGCTCCCTCCTCAATCTAGGTATATAATATACTACTTCAATTTTCAAACAGATGCAGATCAACTGTATGACCTATTCTTTTAAATACCTTAAATGTAGATCAGCGGTATGATCCATTCTTTTACATATTGTTGAGGTTTCCAGGTATGATTTATTATTTCAAATTACGAAGACTTGTAGATCAACAGTATGACCTATTCTTTTTACTATTCCTTTATTTATTTGTTCGGCATCTGAAAGTCACCAGTATGACTTGCTCTTTTAGTACATAGTCTCTCATACATAGTTTCGATCAACAGTATGATCTTTTTTTTACTACTAACATGAGAAAACCTTATTATTTACCTCATTTATGAAAAGGGCAGTAGTTCATTACTAACCTATTGAGAAGGCCATTTATTTACCTCGAAAAATTTCTCGGTAAATAACAGCTCCCTCCTCAACCTAGGTATATAATATACTACTTCAATTTTCAAACAAATGCAGATCAACTGTATGACCTATTCTTTTAAACACCTTAAATGTAGATCAGCGGTATGATCCATTCTTTTACATATGTTGAGGTTTCCAGGTATGATTTATTATTTCAAATTACGAAGACTTGTAGATCAACAGTATGACCTATTCTTTTTACTATTCCTTTATTTATTTGTTCGGCATCTGAAAGTCACCAGTATGACTTGCTCTTTTAGTACATAGTCTCTCATACATAGTTTCGATCAACAGTATGATCTTTTTTTTACTACTAACATGAGAAAACCTTATTATTTACCTCATTTATGAAAAGGGCAGTAGTTCATTACTAACCTATTGAGAAGGCCATTTATTTACCTCGAAAAATTTCTCGGTAAATAACAGCTCCCTCCTCAACCTAGGTATATAATATACTACTTCAATTTTCAAACAGATGCAGATCAACTGTATGACCTATTCTTTTAAACACCTTAAATGTAGATCAGCGGTATGATCCATTCTTTTACATATTGTTGAGGTTTCCAGGTATGATTTATTATTTCAAATTACGAAGACTTGTAGATCAACAGTATGACCTATTCTTTTTACTATTCCTTTATTTATTTGTTCGGCATTTGAAAGTCAGCAGTATGACTTGCTCTTTTAGTACATAGTCTCTCATACATAGTTTCGATCAACAGTATGATCTTTTTTTTACTACTAACATGAGAAAACCTTATTATTTACCTCATTTATGAAAAGAGCAGTAGTTCATTACTAACCTATTGAGAAGGCCATTTATTTACCTCGAAAAATTTCTCGGTAAATAACAGCTCCCTCCTCAACCTAGGTATATAATATACTACTTCAATTTTCAAACAGATGCAGATCAACTGTATGACCTATTCTTTTAAATACCTTAAATGTAGATCAGCGGTATGATCCATTCTTTTACATATTGTTGAGGTTTCCAGGTATGATTTATTATTTCAAATCACGAAGACTTGTAGATCAACAGTATGACCTATTCTTTTTACTATTCCTTTATTTATTTGTTCGGCATCTGAAAGTCAGCAGTATGACTTGCTCTTTTAGTACATAGTCTCTCATACATAGTTTCGATCAACAGTATGATCTTTTTTTTACTACTAACATGAGAAAACCTTATTATTTACCTCATTTATGAAAAGGGCAGTAGTTCATTACTAACCTATTGAGAAGGCCATTTATTTACCTCGAAAAATTTCTCGGTAAATAACAGCTCCCTCCTCAACCTAGGTATATAATATACTACTTCAATTTTCAAACAGATGCAGATCAACTGTATGACCTATTCTTTTAAATACCTTAAATGTAGATCAGCGGTATGATCCATTCTTTTATATATTGTTGAGGTTTCCAGGTATGATTTATTATTTCAAATTACGAAGACTTGTAGATCAACAGTATGACCTATTCTTTTTACTATTCCTTTATTTATTTGTTCGGCATCTGAAAGTCACCAGTATGACTTGCTCTTTTAGTACATAGTCTCTCATACATAGTTTCGATCAACAGTATGATCTTTTTTTTACTACTAACATGAGAAAACCTTATTATTTACCTCATTTATGAAAAGGGCAGTAGTTCATTACTAACCTATTGAGAAGGCCATTTATTTACCTCGAAAAATTTCTCGGTAAATAACAGCTCCCTCCTCAACCTAGGTATATAATATACTACTTCAATTTTCAAACAGATGCAGATCAACTGTATGACCTATTCTTTTAAATACCTTAAATGTAGATCAGCGGTATGATCCATTCTTTTACAAATTGTTGAGGTTTCCAGGTATGATTTATTATTTCAAATTACGAAGACTTGTAGATCAACAGTATGACCTATTCTTTTTACTATTCCTTTATTTATTTGTTCGGCATCTGAAAGTCAGCAGTATGACTTGCTCTTTTAGTACATAGTCTCTCATACATAGTTTCGATCAACAGTATGATCTTTTTTTTACTACTAACATGAGAAAACCATATTATTTACCTCATTTATGAAAAGGGCAGTAGTTCATTACTAACCTATTGAGAAGGCCATTTATTTACCTCGAAAAATTTCTCGGTAAATAACAGCTCCCTCCTCAACCTAGGTAGATAATATACTACTTCAATTTTCAAACAGATGCAGATCAACTGTATGACCTATTCTTTTAAATACCTTAAATGTAGATCAGCGGTATGATCCATTCTTTTACATATTGTTGAGGTTTCCAGGTATGATTTATTATTTCAAATTACGAAGACTTGTAGATCAACAGTATGACCTATTCTTTTTACTATTCCTTTATTTATTTGTTCGGCATCTGAAAATCACCAGTATGACTTGCTCTTTTAGTACATAGTCTCTCATACATAGTTTCGATCAACAGTATGATCTTTTTTTTACTACTAACATGAGAAAACCTTATTATTTACCTCATTTATGAAAAGGGCAGTAGTTCATTACTAACCTATTGAGAAGGCCATTTATTTACCTCGAAAAATTTCTCGGTAAATAACAGCTCCCTCCTCAACCTAGGTATATAATATACTACTTCAATTTTCAAACAGATGCAGATCAACTGTATGACCTATTCTTTTAAATACCTTAAATGTAGATCAGCGGTATGATCCATTCTTTTACATATTGTTGAGGTTTCCAGGTATGATTTATTATTTCAAATTACGAAGACTTGTAGATCAACAGTATGACCTATTCTTTTTACTATTCCTTTATTTATTTGTTCGGCATCTGAAAGTCAGCAGTATGACTTGCTCTTTTAGTAAATAGTCTCTCATACATAGTTTCGATCAACAGTATGATCTTTTTTTTACTACTAACATGAGAAAGCCTTATTATTTACCTCATTTATGAAAAAGGCAGTAGTTCATTACTAACCTATTGAGAAGGCCATTTATTTACCTCGAAAAATTTCTCGGTAAATAACAGCTCCCTCCTCAACCTAGGTATATAATATACTACTTCAATTTTCAAACAGATGCAGATCAACTGTATGACCTATTCTTTTAAACACCTTAAATGTAGATCAGCGGTATGATTCATTCTTTTACATATTGTTGAGGTTTCCAGGTATGATTTATTATTTCAAATTACGAAGACTTGTAGATCAACAGTATGACCTATTCTTTTTACTATTCCTTTATTTATTTGTTCGGCATCTGAAAGTCAGCAGTATGACTTGCTCTTTTAGTACATAGTCTCTCATACATAGTTTCGATCAACAGTATGATCTTTTTTTTACTACTAACATGAGAAAACCATATTATTTACCTCATTTATGAAAAGGGCAGTAGTTCATTACTAACCTATTGAGAAGGCCATTTATTTACCTCGAAAAATTTCTCGGTAAATAACAGCTCCCTCCTCAACCTAGGTAGATAATATACTACTTCAATTTTCAAACAGATGCAGATCAACTGTATGACCTATTCTTTTAAATACCTTAAATGTAGATCAGCGGTATGATCCATTCTTTTACATATTGTTGAGGTTTCCAGGTATGATTTATTATTTCAAATTACGAAGACTTGTAGATCAACAGTATGACCTATTCTTTTTACTATTCCTTTATTTATTTGTTCGGCATCTGAAAGTCACCAGTATGACTTGCTCTTTTAGTACATAGTCTCTCATACATAGTTTCGATCAACAGTATGATCTTTTTTTTACTACTAACATGAGAAAACCTTATTATTTACCTCATTTATGAAAAGCGCAGTAGTTCATTACTAACCTATTGAGAAGGCCATTTATTTACCTCGAAAAATTTCTCGGTAAATAACAGCTCCCTCCTCAACCTAGGTATATAATATACTACTTCAATTTTCAAACAGATGCAGATCAACTGTATGACCTATTCTTTTAAATACCTTAAATGTAGATCAGCGGTATGATCCATTCTTTTACATATTGTTGAGGTTTCCAGGTATGATTTATTATTTCAAATTACGAAGACTTGTAGATCAACAGTATGACCTATTCTTTTTACTATTCCTTTACTTATTTGTTCGGCATCTGAAAGTCAGCAGTATGACTTGCTCTTTTAGTACATAGTCTCTCATACATAGTTTCGATCAACAGTATGATCTTTTTTTTACTACTAACATGAGAAAACCTTATTATTTACCTCATTTATGAAAAGGGCAGTAGTTCATTACTAACCTATTGAGAAGGCCATTTATTTACCTCGAAAAATTTCTCGGTAAATAACAGCTCCCTCCTCAACCTAGGTATATAATATACTACTTCAATTTTCAAACAGATGCAGATCAACTGTATGACCTATTCTTTTAAATACCTTAAATGTAGATCAGCGGTATGATCCATTCTTTTACATATTGTTGAGGTTTCCAGGTATGATTTATTATTTCAAATTACGAAGACTTGTAGATCAACAGTATGACCTATTCTTTTTACTATTCCTTTATTTATTTGTTCGGCATCTGAAAGTCAGCAGTATGACTTGCTCTTTTAGTACATAGTCTCTCATACATAGTTTCGATCAACAGTATGATCTTTTTTTTACTACTAACATGAGAAAACCTTATTATTTACCTCATTTATGAAAAGGGCAGTAGTTCATTACTAACCTATTGAGAAGGCCATTTATTTACCTCGAAAAATTTCTCGGTAAATAACAGCTCCCTCCTCAACCTAGGTATATAATATACTACTTCAATTTTCAAACAGATGCAGATCAACTGTATGACCTATTCTTTTAAATACCTTAAATGTAGATCAGCGGTATGATCCATTCTTTTACATATTGTTGAGGTTTCCAGGTATGATTTATTATTTCAAATTACGAAGACTTGTAGATCAACAGTATGACCTATTCTTTTTACTATTCCTTTATTTATTTGTTCGGCATCTGAAAGTCAGCAGTATGACTTGCTCTTTTAGTACATAGTCTCTCATACATAGTTTCGATCAACAGTATGATCTTTTTTTTACTACTAACATGAGAAAACCATATTATTTACCTCATTTATGAAAAGGGCAGTAGTTCATTACTAACCTATTGAGAAGGCCATTTATTTACCTCGAAAAATTTCTCGGTAAATAACAGCTCCCTCCTCAACCTAGGTAGATAATATACTACTTCAATTTTCAAACAGATGCAGATCAACTGTATGACCTATTCTTTTAAATACCTTAAATGTAGATCAGCGGTATGATCCATTCTTTTACATATTGTTGAGGTTTCCAGGTATGATTTATTATTTCAAATTACGAAGACTTGTAGATCAACAGTATGACCTATTCTTTTTACTATTCCTTTATTTATTTGTTCGGCATCTGAAAGTCACCAGTATGACTTGCTCTTTTAGTACATAGTCTCTCATACATAGTTTCGATCAACAGTATGATCTTTTTTTTACTACTAACATGAGAAAACCTTATTATTTACCTCATTTATGAAAAGCGCAGTAGTTCATTACTAACCTATTGAGAAGGCCATTTATTTACCTCGAAAAATTTCTCGGTAAATAACAGCTCCCTCCTCAACCTAGGTATATAATATACTACTTCAATTTTCAAACAGATGCAGATCAACTGTATGACCTATTCTTTTAAATACCTTAAATGTAGATCAGCGGTATGATCCATTCTTTTACATATTGTTGAGGTTTCCAGGTATGATTTATTATTTCAAATTACGAAGACTTGTAGATCAACAGTATGACCTATTCTTTTTACTATTCCTTTATTTATTTGTTCGGCATCTGAAAGTCAGCAGTATGACTTGCTCTTTTAGTACATAGTCTCTCATACATAGTTTCGATCAACAGTATGATCTTTTTTTTACTACTAACATGAGAAAACCATATTATTTACCTCATTTATGAAAAGGGCAGTAGTTCATTACTAACCTATTGAGAAGGCCATTTATTTACCTCGAAAAATTTCTCGGTAAATAACAGCTCCCTCCTCAACCTAGGTATATAATATACTACTTCAATTTTCAAATAAATGCAGATCAACTGTATGACCTATTCTTTTAAACACCTTAAATGTAGATCAGCGGTATGATCCATTCTTTTACATATTGTTGAGGTTTCCAGGTATGATTTATTATTTCAAATTACGAAGACTTGTAGATCAACAGTATGACCTATTCTTTTTACTATTCCTTTATTTATTTGTTCGGCATCTGAAAGTCAGCAGTATGACTTGCTCTTTTAGTACATAGTCCCTCATACATAGTTTCGATCAACAGTATGATCTTTTTTTTACTACTAACATGAGAAAACCTTATTATTTACCTCATTTATGAAAAGGGCAGTAGTTCATTACTAACCTATTGAGAAGGCCATTTATTTACCTCGAAAAATTTCTCGGTAAATAACAGCTCCCTCCTCAACCTAGGTATATAATATACTACTTCAATTTTCAAACAGATGCAGATCAACTGTATGACCTATTCTTTTAAATACCTTAAATGTAGATCAGCGGTATGATCCATTCTTTTACATATTGTTGAGGTTTCCAGGTATGATTTATTATTTCAAATCACGAAGACTTGTAGATCAACAGTATGACCTATTCTTTTTACTATTCCTTTATTTATTTGTTCGGCATCTGAAAGTCAGCAGTATGACTTGCTCTTTTAGTACATAGTCTCTCATACATAGTTTCGACCAACAGTATGATCTTTTTTTTACTACTAACATGAGAAAACCTTATTATTTACCTCATTTATGAAAAGGGCAGTAGTTCATTACTAACCTATTGAGAAGGCCATTTATTTACCTCGAAAAATTTCTCGGTAAATAACAGCTCCCTCCTCAACCTAGGTATATAATATACTACTTCTATTTTCACACAGATGCAGATCAACTGTATGACCTATTCTTTTAAACACCTTAAATGTAGATCAGCGGTATGATCCATTCTTTTACATATTGTTGAGGTTTCCAGGTATGATTTATTATTTCAAATTACGAAGACTTGTAGATCAACAGTATGACCTATTCTTTTTACTATTCCTTTATTTATTTGTTCGGCATCTGAAAGTCAGCAGTATGACTTGCTCTTTTAGTACATAGTCTCTCATACATAGTTTCGATCAACAGTATAATCTTTTTTTACTACTAACATGAGAAAACCTTATTATTTACCTCATTTATGAAAAGAGCAGTAGTTCATTACTAACCTATTGAGAAGGCCATTTATTTACCTCGAAAAATTTCTCGGTAAATAACAGCTCCCTCCTCAACCTAGGTATATAATATACTACTTCAATTTTCAAACAGATGCAGATCAACTGTATGACCTATTCTTTTAAATACCTTAAATGTAGATCAGCGGTATGATCCATTCTTTTACATATTGTTGAGGTTTCCAGGTATGATTAATTATTTCAAATTACGAAGACTTGTAGATCAACAGTATGACCTATTCTTTTTACTATTCCTTTATTTATTTGTTCGGCATCTGAAAGTCAGCAGTATGACTTGCTCTTTTAGTACATAGTCTCTCATACATAGTTTCGATCAACAGTATGATCTTTTTTTTACTACTAACATGAGAAAACCTTATTATTTACCTCATTTATGAAAAGAGCAGTAGTTCTAACTAACCTATTGAGAAGGCCATTTATTTACCTCGAAAAATTTCTCGGTAAATAACAGCTCCCTCCTCAACCTAGGTATATAATATACTACTTCAATTTTCAAACAGATGCAGATCAACTGTATGACCTATTCTTTTAAATACCTTAAATGTAGATAAGCGGTATGATCCATTCTTTTACATATTGTTGAGGTTTCCAGGTATGATTTATTATTTCAAATTACGAAGACTTGTAGATCAACAGTATGACCTATTCTTTTTACTATTCCTTTATTTATTTGTTCGGCATCTGAAAGTCAGCAGTATGACTTGCTCTTTTAGTACATAGTCTCTCATACATAGTTTCGATCAACAGTATGATCTTTTTTTTACTACTAACATGAGAAAACCTTATTATTTACCTCATTTATGAAAAGGGCAGTAGTTCATTACTAACCTATTGAGAAGGCCATTTATTTACCTCGAAAAATTTCTCGGTAAATAACAGCTCCCTCCTCAACCTAGGTATATAATATACTACTTCAATTTTCAAACAGATGCAGATCAACTGTATGACCTATTCTTTTAAATACCTTAAATGTAGATCAGCGGTATGATCCATTCTTTTATATATTGTTGAGGCTTCCAGGTATGATTTATTATTTCAAATTACGAAGACTTGTAGATCAACAGTATGACCTATTCTTTTTACTATTCCTTTATTTATTTGTTCGGCATCTGAAAGTCACCAGTATGACTTGCTCTTTTAGTACATAGTCTCTCATACATAGTTTCGATCAACAGTATGATCTTTTTTTACTACTAACATGAGAAAACCTTATTATTTACCTCATTTATGAAAAGGGCAGTAGTTCATTACTAACCTATTGAGAAGGCCATTTATTTACCTCGAAAAATTTCTCGGTAAATAACAGCTCCCTCCTCAACCTAGGTATATAATATACTACTTCAATTTTCAAACAGATGCAGATCAACTGTATGACCTATTCTTTTAAATACCTTAAATGTAGATCAGCGGTATGATCCATTCTTTTACATATTGTTGAGGTTTCCAGGTATGATTTATTATTTCAAATTACGAAGACTTGTAGATCAACAGTATGACCTATTCTTTTTACTATTCCTTTATTTATTTGTTCGGCATCTGAAAGTCAGCAGTATGACTTGCTCTTTTAGTACATAGTTTCGATCAACAGTATGATCTTTTTTTTACTACTAACATGAGAAAACCTTATTATTTACCTCATTTATGAAAAGGGCAGTAGTTCATTACTAACCAATTGAGAAGGCCATTTATTTACCTCGAAAAATTTCTCGGTAAATAACAGCTCCCTCCTCAACATAGGTATATAATATACTACTTCAATTTTCAAACAGATGCAGATCAACTGTATGACCTATTCTTTTAAATACCTTAAATGTAGATCAGCGGTATGATCCATTCTTTTACATATTGTTGAGGTTTCCAGGTATGATTTATTATTTCAAATTACGAAGACTTGTAGATCAACAGTATGACCTATTCTTTTTACTATTCCTTTATTTATTTGTTCGGCATCTGAAAGTCAGCAGTATGACTTGCTCTTTTAGTACATTGTCTCTCATACATAGTTTCGATCAACAGTATGATCTTATTTTTACTACTAACATGAGAAAACCTTATTATTTACCTCATTTATGAAAAGGGCAGTAGTTCATTACTAACCTATTGAGAAGGCCATTTATTTACCTCAAAAAATTTCTCGGTAAATAACAGCTCCCTCCTCAACCTAGGTATATAATATACTACTTCAATTTTCAAACAGATGCAGATCAACTGTATGACCTATTCTTTTAAATACCTTAAATGTAGATCAGCGGTATGATCCATTCTTTTACATATTGTTGAGGTTTCCAGGTATGATTTATTATTTCAAATTACGAAGACTTGTAGATCAACAGTATGACCTATTCTTTTTACTATTCCTTTATTTATTTGTTCGGCATCTGAAAGTCAGCAGTATGACTTGCTCTTTTAGTACATTATCTCTCATACATAGTTTCGATCAACAGTATGATCTTTTTTTACTACTAACATGAGAAAACCTTATTATTTACCTCATTTATGAAAAAGGCAGTAGTTCATTACTAACCTATTGAGAAGGCCATTTATTTACCTCGAAAAATTTCTCGGTAAATAACAGCTCCCTCCTCAACCTAGGTATATAATATACTACTTCAATTTTCAAACAGATGCAGATCAACTGTATGACATATTCTTTTAAATACCTTAAATGTAGATCAGCGGTATGATCCATTCTTTTACATATTGTTGAGGTTTCCAGGTATGATTTACTATTTCAAATTACGAAGACTTGTAGATCAACAGTATGACCTATTCTTTTTACTATTCCTTTATTTATTTGTTCGGCATCTGAAAGTCAGCAGTATGACTTGCTCTTTTAGTACATAGTCTTTCATACATAGTTTCGATCAACAGTATGATCTTTTTTTACTACTAACATGAGAAAACCTTATTATTTACCTCATTTATGAAAAGGGCAGTAGTTCATTACTAACCTATTGAGAAGGCCATTTATTTACCTCGAAAAATTTCTCGGTAAATAACAGCTCCCTCCTCAACCTAGGTATATAATATACTACTTCAATTTTCAAACAGATGCAGATCAACTGTATGACCTATTCTTTTAAATACCTTAAATGTAGATCAGCGGTATGATCCATTCTTTTACATATTGTTGAGGTTTCCAGGTATGATTTATTATTTCAAATTACGAAGACTTGTAGATCAACAGTATGACCTATTCTTTTTACTATTCCTTTATTTATTTGTTCGGCATCTGAAAGTCAGCAGTATGACTTGCTCTTTTAGTACATAGTCTCTCATACATAGTTTCTATCAACAGTATGATCTTTTTTTTACTACTAACATGAGAAAACCTTATTATTTACCTCATTTATGAAAAGGGCAGTAGTTCATTACTAACCTATTGAGAAGACCATTTATTTACCTCGAAAAATTTCTCGGTAAATAACAGCTCCCTCCTCAACCTAGGTATATAATATACTACTTCAATTTTCAAACAGATGCAGATCAACTGTAGGACCTATTCTTTTAAATACCTTAAATGTAGATCAGCGGTATGATCCATTCTTTTACATATTGTTGAGGTTTCCAGGTATGATTTATTATTTCAAATTACGAAGACTTGTAGATCAACAGTATGACCTATTCTTTTTACTATTCCTTTATTTATTGGTTCGGCATCTGAAAGTCACCAGTATGACTTGCTCTTTTAGTACATAGTCTCTCATACATAGTTTCGATCAACAGTATGATCTTTTTTTTACTACTAACATGAGAAAACCTTATTATTTACCTCATTTATGAAAAGGGCAGTAGTTCATTACTAACCTATTGAGAAGGCCATTTATTTACCTCGAAAAAAATTTTCTCGGTAAATAACAGCTCCCTCCTCAACCTAGGTATATAATATACTACTTCAATTTTCAAACAGATGCAGATCAACTGTATGACCTATTCTTTTAAATACCTTAAATGTAGATCAGCGGTATGATCCATTCTTTTACATATTGTTGAGGTTTCCAGGTATGATTTATTATTTCAAATTACGAAGACTTGTAGATCAACAGTATGACCTATTCTTTTTACTATTCCTTTATTTATTTGTTCGGCATCTGAAAGTCAGCAGTATGACTTGCTCTTTTAGTACATAGTCTCTCATACATAGTTTCGATCAACAGTATGATCTTTTTTTTACTACTAACATGAGAAAACCTTATTATTTACCTCATTTATGAAAAGGGCAGTAGTTCATTACTAACCTATTGAGAAGGCCATTTATTTACCTCGAAAAATTTCTCGGTAAATAACAGCTCCCTCCTCAACCTAGGTATATAATAAACTACTTCAATTTTCAAACAGATGCAGATCAACTGTATGACCTATTCTTTTAAATACCTTAAATGTAGATCAGCGGTATGATCCATTCTTTTACATATTGTTGAGGTTTCCAGGTATGATTTATTATTTCAAATTACGAAGACTTGTAGATCAACAGTATGACCTATTCTTTTTACTATTCCTTTATTTATTTGTTCGGCATCTGAAAGTCAGCAGTATGACTTGCTCTTTTAGTACATAGTCTCTCATACATAGTTTCGATCAACAGTATGATCTTTTTTTTACTACTAACATGAGAAAACCTTATTATTTACCTCATTTATTAAAAGGGCAGTAGTTCATTACTAACCTATTGAGAAGGCCATTTATTTACCTCGAAAAATTTCTCGGTAAATAACAGCTCCCTCCTCAACCTAGGTATATTATAAACTACTTCAATTTTCAAACAGATGCAGATCAACTGTATGACCTATTCTTTTAAACACCTTAAATGTAGATCAGCGGTATGATCCATTCTTTTACATATTGTTGAGGTTTCCAGGTATGATTTATTATTTCAAATTACGAAGACTTGTAGATCAACAGTATGACCTATTCTTTTTACTATTCCTTTATTTATTTGTTCGGCATCTGAAAGTCACCAGTATGACTTGCTCTTTTAGTACATAGTTTCGATCAACAGTATGATCTTTTTTTTACTACTAACATGAGAAAACCTCGAAAAATTTCTCGGTAAATAACAGCTCCCTCCTCAACCTAGGTATATAATATACTACTTCAATTTTCAAACAGATGCAGATCAACTGTGTGACCTATTCTTTTAAATACCTTAAATGTAGATCAGCGGTATGATCCATTCTTTTACATATTGTTGAGGTTTCCAGGTATGATTTATTATTTCAAATTACGAAGACTTGTAGATCAACAGTATGACCTATTCTTTTTACTATTCCTTTATTTATTTGTTCGGCATCTGAAAGTCACCAGTATGACTTGCTCTTTTAGTACATAGTCTCTCATACATAGTTTCGATCAACAGTATGATCTTTTTTTACTACTAACATGAGAAAACCTTATTATTTACCTCATTTATGAAAAGGGCAGTAGTTCATTACTAACCTATTGAGAAGGCCATTTATTTACCTCGAAAAATTTCTCGGTAAATAACAGCTCCCTCCTCAACCTAGGTATATAATATACTACTTCAATTTTCAAACAGATGCAGATCAACTGTATGACCTATTCTTTTAAATACCTTGAATGTAGATCAACGGTATGATCCATTCTTAGCACAACCTTACCTAACCTAACATTTTGCATTAAGGGTTGTTAATTGATAATTTACACTCGAGACGTTACTAGTATATATCGGTAAATCAAATAAGTACACTAGTAAATTTCAAGATTGAAAGTTTTGTTACTTTCGCAATGCTATACTCAATAATAGACAAGTACCTACACATAATATAGATATAACAAATATTAAATATAATAGAAAATGTATATAAAGTAAATTTGCATACATACCTTGGGAACTGTGTGAATCGAGGTGTCCATCTTACCAAATTTGTATCAGTTGTTCTTACCTGCAACCGAAAACTTACTAATTAAATGTAAAGTTTATAGTTTATATACTTAGGTTTTTATACATAGTTTCGATCAACAGTATAATCTTTTTTTTACTACTAACATGAGAAAACCTTATTATTTACCTCGTTTGTGAAAAGGGAAGTAGTTCATTATTAACCTATTGAGAAGTAGGTAGGTTCACTGCCGCAATACAAGTGTATTAAAACTAAATATGAAAAATATTAATTTATATGATGCGAAATAGTGAAAATTTTCAAGAAGTCAGGAATACTGAATTTTGCATTAAATCCACGATCGGTGGATGCAATGGGTAAGTAGGAATTAGTAGAACTTGGAACATATCTTAGAACTTGGACGTACGAGGTTTCTGAAAGTTCAAAATTCACCATTCGGACAACAGACTAAAGAACAACCAGACAAATAATGCCCTATCATTTACAAAGGGTTGCAACTGATTTACGGTGCCGTGGCTTGTTGTTAATTAACGACAGAGCTAATTTAGATATACTCAGGGCGACTAACAGGACCGATAGTAGTACCTATATTATGTAGCATATCACTTGTTACAAAGAGCCAAAAAAATTATGAGTATGTTGTATGGGTCTATTCTAAAGCTAAAATTAAAATATATATCGCTCATTCACTGTCTATTTAATTCTTAGGTCTGTCGTTCCAACGCTACACATCCTCGAATTTGGAGGATGAAATAATTTCAAAAGCAGACTTGCAAATGGCGACTCTATCTGACTCTAATTGAGCCAGCCTGTGTACAGGGTGGATCCTTATACACAAACTGTAAACCCAATACATGGTTTACTAGTATTATATAGAGTAATTTAGAAGATATGAAGCATTTTTGTATTTTAATGGCAATGAATTGAGAACCCTGTATCTTTTTTAAGTCAGTCTAGAAGCTTTTCGGGTTAATCATTCTGATTAGAATGAAATTTATCATTATTTTGCGAATTAAACATTTGAATAAGAATACACATTCCTAAAGTATTAATTCATTCATCGGCCGATGAATGAATTAATATGCCCCGACATCCATGGAGATGTTAATGTAATGCAACGCCAGTCGGGGCATATTGCCCGTGGAGTAGTTGTTTTCGGCATCTCCTTTCAATAATTAAGTAGGATTGTCTTCCTCAAAGACAATAGAGGTCGCTGTAATGGCATCTGCAGAAAAGCAGATCTTTAGACAATAATTAGACAATACTTGTCAGACAGGTAGTAGCAAAGACCGAAAGAGGGCACTACGGTGTATTTCACTGTATCTCGCCACTACAAACATAATAAAGACTATATCGTATCGATTTTTATTTAGGTGGATTTGACTATAGTTAATGTTTATCATTTTTTTGCTTATCAAGGCCTTTACGACTTGATAAGCAATACGACATAATATACGACTTAATATGGAAAATTCTATTTTAGTTTTACTTCCAGGTATACCATATTCCACATTAAAAGACCGCCTTAAAACAGATAACTCTTCTGCAGCTAAACTTGGCCGTCATTCTATATTTTCAACTGAGCAAGAATCACAACTAGAGGAGCGATGCATTCATCTAGCAAAGATGTGCTATGGTCTTATAGCCATGGATTTAAGAAGAATTGCATACGATTACGCTCAAAAAAAACAATATTAAGCACTGCTTCAACCATGAGAAGAAAATGGCGGGTAAAGACTGGCTGCAGTTGTTTTTAAGGCGGCATCCACGTTTGACCATGAGGAAACCAGAACCAACCAGCTTAAGGAGAATTACCGGATTTCTGGTTAATCTGTTCTTCAAAAATTTGGAAGAGGTTTTAACAAAACATAATTTTCTACCAAATCGTATATTTAATGTTTCTATGAGACAGATACCACGACCGTTCAACCTGAAATGATTTTACCCAAAATCATTTCTCCAAAAGGTGTGAAACAACTTGGCAAGGCTGTAAGTTCGGAAAGAGACCGAAACATCACCGCGTGTTGCTCAATAAGTGCGTCGGGGATATACCCCCGATGTTTACATACCCGAGAGTCCGAATGTCAGATCTTCTTAAACGCAATGGACCTCTATGAATGCTCTGCCAAAGGTTGGATGAATGAAGATTTGTTCCTTATATGGATAAAACACTTTAAACAACATTCGGCAGCATCAAAAGAGAACCCCGTATTGTTGTTGTTAGACAACCAAAGTAGTCATTGCTCTTTAGCAACATACGAATATTGCCGTCAAAATGGAATCATTACGTTATCGTTCCCACCCCACACGTCCCACAAGTTACAGCCTCTGGATTTAACAGTTTTTGGGCCATTAAAGTCAGCTTACTCAAACGAATCCTCACTTTTTATAAGGCAAAATGTTCATAAAAAGATATAACACCGTATAATGTTACTGAGATTTTTAATCGTGCTTATATTCGCGTTGCTACAATTGAAAAAGCCCAGAAGGGTTTCGAAGGAAGTGGGATTGTCCCATATAGGCCAAATTTATTTACAGATGAAGATTTTTTACCTGCAACTCTTTCTAAAATACCAGTTGCCGAAATACCTGAACAGAAACTTGAAGAATCTGGACCTCAACATTACGTGAAGCTAAACCCCAACTATCTACCTCTCGTGAAGCTGTACTTCAATCCTCTATCTCTCTATCAAATACTGACAAAGACCAGAGTAAAGTAAAAGTGAATATTATATCTATCGAGGAAATAACACCCCTCCGCTCGGTTGAGAATACTGGACTAAGAAGAGTAGCAAGGAAATTAGGAGTATCAAAAATTCTCACAGCAATTCCGCAGAGAAAATAGAACTGGAAAAAAAAGAGGAAAGAAAGTTACAGAAAAAAAGCAAAGGGAAAGTCCCAGTGCCGGTGAAGAGAGTAAAAAAAAAAAGGTTAAATTTGACAATGACTCCTCAAGCATTTCCTCTTGCAATGAGAATGAGCTCTCGATAATGAAAATGAAATTGAGGAGATATGCTTAATTTGTGGTGAATTTGGTACATCTATGTGGTATAGGTGTGGTGTTTGCCGTAAGTGGGCACACAAAGAGTGCACAGGTTTCGACTATTACAGAAATTTTGTTTGTGATTTTTGGTCCTAAGAACTACCTGAAGGAATTACATAGATACCTACTTAATTTAATGTTTTTAACTAGAAATGGTCCCATTTCTAGCTCTACCGGATGCCCAGGCCTGCGGCCTGTGATCACCCTTCGGGTGACAAATGCATCTAAAATAATATTACTTTTAAGAAAATACATATTAAAGAAATTTTGTATCTGGAATGATGATGTAGGTAATTATACTAAACGATTTTTCTTAATATTTTGATGAATTGTAAGGGTACTCTATTCTTGATGGTCAAACATTATAATTTTTTAAGTACTGAAAGTAGAATTTATTTTTAAGTAAACATCATTATCAAGTTTATCAATGGGACCAAAAATATTGTAGATATTTACTTTTGTAAGCTAAAATGATGAATTTAACAGACTGCCTTAATGAACGAATTAATTCCAAACTTTACGTGCAGAAAGAATAAAAGCTACGGATAATGAAACAATAACTAAATACTAATACTAATAAATAATTGGAATTAAAAAGTAAAAAAAAGTTAGCCTCCAGCGTCACTCAAACTCGCGAAATCAGCATTATGAAGTTTTGAATCCTACCACTTTCCCGTTGCGCTACCACGCCTGTTGTCAAATGTTTACACCTTGAGACGTTTAAGTATGTAAACTGTACGTGTCAACCTGATAAAAATAATTTTTACCGATTTTCTAATTGGAAAAGCATTTCGCTTCAGTATTTTGGTAATCAGAAGTGTTTGGCAGTCGGTAGGTAATATTGATTCCATTAGCAATATTTCTCGTAGGAAAGTAACCTATCTGAAGTTTAATTAATTTGACAGTTTTCGTGGGAGGTGCTTGTCTCCTTAGTGCAATCTCACATGGGACGGAAGCACGCGACTCGAGATTTTCGAAGACGAAATAGACGTAGGAGTCGACGTAGGGTCTCGAAAAAAAATCTCAATTAGAGAAAGGACGGAACTTTCAGGTGAAGCAGTTCTCGAAGCCGTAAAATTAGAAAAAGGGTCTAGGGAGTCCCGCGAAAAGTCGGGATTTCGGCAGGGGTGACGGGGCCATTAAGCGCGAGGACAAACGCCAATGCTAGCCACATCTCTCTCGCCGAATGGCGATCGACGAATATTTTGCAGAGGTTTTTTGAAAAGGCATTTAAATTGGGAGAACGCGTAGGAAACGGGATGAAAATACTCTTACGCATTGGAGAAAGGCCGGTCGTCCGCGGAGATCGCTCCTCGATCCCCCTCGGAGGAGATAGCTTTGAAACTTTGTGGATTCGGCGACGGAATTTAGAGCGAGACAGATTCGACGCGTTTTAATATATATGGATTTGGACAATTTGATAATTAAATCATTGATAGCTAAGTGAGTGCTAAATATTAACGTTCCCGATTTTGTCATAACATATAAGAAATAATTAAGCTATTTAATATTTAACTTAAGTGGGCGGCAATTACCGCACTTCCCCTATATTATATAAGACTGTACAATTGTGGTAGAGTGTATTGGTGCAAAATTTAAAATACCTAAATATCTTGTTATAAGTATCTCTAAAATTGTTTAGTAATAAGTAAAAAAAATGTAAAAACAAAACTTTTGTTTGAAGGGACGTCTTAAATAAAATAAGTATTTATATGTTTGTAGGTAGGTACTTGTCTAAAATCCGTATGACTAATGCAATCTTGAGGTGTTTCCATAATACCTACCTAATACCTAATAGGTATTCGATTAAATATTTCCGATGGATACGAAATATTACGTCAAATAATATTAAATGAAAGCCCAAAACTTTTAAAAGGTATATAAATTATATATATAGAATGTTCGGATAGATAAATAACTTGGGCGGTGGCACCCGGAAGAATTGTGTGTTTATTAGATCTAAAAAAATTCTATTCAGTCTATGCATAGGTATTTGGATAGTCACATGGCGGCTGATTAAAACATATTTCATTAATAAGATACAGGTTCTTAGAGTTCATTCACGTTAAGTTTAAAGTGGCGTCATTTTCAGTAGAAAATTACCTAATTGTTTTCAATATTCGATAAACAAATGACCAATAAATTAGCATAGCATTTGCCACTTACAGAGTTTTATACATAGACATAATAAGAGGTTTATATTTGGCAACCCTTCTCTGCGTTGTGAAGTTTGTATTTATTTATATAAACTTAACTTAAAACTTAAAAACGTCACTTCAAACTTAACGTGAATGGGGTCTGGTAAAAAATACCACTCTCCGAAACGAGAAATTTTCCAAAGTGGTAATGAAAGTAGTTGTGATTTGAAGTATTTTCATAAAAAAAAAAAATTTGGATGAAGGTCTTTTTAAAATTTTTTTCGAACATAACCTCACTTTGAAGTTCAAAAATTTGTAAAACTTTTTTTTGGGGAAGGAAAATCAGTGGAATAGAGAGTATAAGAGAAAGTAATTCATTAAAAAATCTTAACCAGGTGCTAACCTTAAGCGTACAGTGAAGAAAGTTAAATACCTATTGTAATATAAAAATTGAAGTCCGTAAAACTCTTTTTTAAAGAACGGAAACCGCATAATAAGCAACCAATGGGAAAAAAGGATTTAAAAAATATTTCATTCTGATTGGTTATCTAGTGATGAATGATAAGGAAACTCCCGAAAATACCCGAAAAAATTGTATCAGCATGACTAAATGAAAATAATAATGGTTAGGTACCGGCCAAGAGATGGTGGAAGAGCTATGGAATAAATATTATTTTTTAATTTAATTTGACACTTTACATATACCTGAATTGCTTCGTAAGTAAATATAGATTATTATAATAGCAAATTCAAGTCCATAGAAACATTTTCTGGAAGAGTGGTATAATTTACCAGCACCACGTGAATGAATTGAGTTTATATTTTGTAAAGTGAATTTAATGAAATACCTATAAGTACGTCCAAGTAAGTACCTACTTAGGTACTTAGGAACATATGTTTTCAAACTTTAGTGAATATGAATGTGAATATTTTCTAGCAAATTTTTATAAGGTGTATTCTTGAAACAGTTTTCTTAGATAAAACAGCCACCTACCTAGGTACGTAATTTTTAGATACATTAAGACCCAGTTTCACAATAGCTGGTTAACAACTATAAGTTTAGAATTTACATAGTTAGCAGTAGATAAAATGTTTAAAAGCTAATGTAAAAAAAATTTAAAATTCACAATCTAAATAGTCAATAAACTGATGGTTAAGTTAACACAGTAAGGGCCGGTTCTTCAATGCTCGGTTAACACGGTTTAACCAGCAGTTAAGCTAGCTATAAGTTTAGAAGGTGATTTACCTTGAACATTTTATCAATAACTATTCCCATCCTAAACTTTCTAACATCCTATACTCTGTAGTTAGTCAACTCTAGATTAAATTACGTTAACCAAGCATTGAAAAATCGGCCCTTATAGGTAACATAAAACTATTGTAAGCAATTATATATTAAGCCTACCTTTTCCAAGTCACATAGGTAATCCACTTGTTCACTTCACTGCACTTGCACTCACTTGGACACTGTACTTCACCTGCACAGACACAGACACAAACACAAACATAGATTAATAACACGGAGTACACGGAGAGACACAGACACATGCTACCTCTTTCACGGCGGCGAAACTACTGAAATTAAAATTCATTTCAAATAAAATTGTTACATGGGCTTCAACCGACCGTGAAGCCGTCAGACCACGCCCCCCAGCCAATCAGATAGGCTGGGGGGCGTGGTCCGACGGCTGCGCGGCTGACGTGTGTATCACATATCCGATTTAATTTTTAGTTCAATTTTTTGTAGCTCTTGCCACATCAGGTAATTGTTATTCATTTCTATCACCGAAAGCATTTTAATTTGTCTACAGGGTATGTCATTGGTGGGTAATTGTTCGATTACTCACAAACGGTACATTATATCAAAGAAATTTTTTGGCACTAAAAGTGCATAAGTAGATATTGTAAAAATATTTTCAATTACACAGGGTGTTCCAAAAAGTCGGGACAAGGTGCAAGTTGGTTATTTCAAATGCGACACCTATATATTATTATATTTTTGAAATCTAGGGATCACTAGGAACATATTTGTATTAAGGTTCCCTATACCTATCTCTTTTCGTTTTCGAGATATTTAACACCCAATGGAAAAAAACCTCGTAACACTGCATTGGAAAATAAATAAAATTTCCTCTATGAAACCAATATGTGAAAAGGAAAAAAATGTACTGTCAGTTAGCACAAGGGATACCTTAAATATTGCACTTGAAATTATTTGGCCATTTTATACAGGGTCATTTTTATCGTGATTTATTTTTAGTTCTTCAAGATTAAATTATCTTGAAGATATTCCTCTGAACATTTTAGCAGGGATGCGGTTGCAGCATGACGGTTGCCCTACACATTACAGCAGTTCAGTAAGGAGATTTTTAAATAGGGAGTACCTAGGTACACTAATAGCTAATAGGTAGATAGGAAGGGTGGACCTATCTCATGGTCTCCTCGGTACCCGGACCTTACAAAATTAGATTTTTTTTATGGGGATACAAAAAAGATTCAGTTTACAGCACACCATCAACCATACCTACGAGAAAACATGATGAACAGAATTCGTGGTGCTTTTGAGAGCATTTTTGGAATAGTGCATCTTGCATATAAATTGTACAGATTAGGTACACAAAATCGAATAGGTATTTATTTGACAGTTAAATAATTTCCACAACAAAATAAATTGTTTTCATAACTTACTTGACTATAGCTACCTACTTAATTTGTAATTATCAGTAAAGGCCGTTTGTCACTTTATGATATTTTTCCAATAATTCTTAAAATAATTACTAAAAAAATTTCATAATGAATATCCATCAATTGCAAACAGTAAATCTATGTATAAATTTTTCAAGAAATTTTTTAAGAAATTATTTTCAACATGTTCTATTTTCTCGCCGAAATCGACGCGGATATCTGCGCATTGCACGACTTTCAATTATAATCAGCTGTTTCAGTTTGACTTGATGATTAACGATAACGAATAGGAAATAACCTCAAACCTCAACTTAAATTAACTTTATCTATGTGCGTGCATGTGTTTTGTTTGTAATGTACCTTATTATTCTGATCTCAGGATCAAAAAATCTCAGGATCGTGACCTATATCAGCGCCTTCTAGATTTACTCCGTTTAACTCCGTTAAAAGATAATCGCGGAGGCGCTGCCGATATTCTTAAACTTATGAAAAATAACAACAGATGGTGCTGAAACAAGAAGCTTACTGCGATTGCGTATAAATGAAAAATGGAAAATAATTTAGTTAACATTGCAAACAGGCAATTTACAATTTTCAAAATAATGTTTGAAAAAATGCACCAAGAAATTTTCTGTGAAATTATCTGATAAATATCGTGAAGTTACAAACGGCCTTAATGGAAGCTAAATTTTCAAAAAATCGTGAATATCTCGAAATCGGTCAACTTTTCGTATAGTTGTGTCTGTACCTTTCTGCGTTGACGGTGAAATCGAAAAAAATTGGCCCAATTATTCTTACCTAAGACATCCTAATACCATTTGAAAGGCAATTCAATTCTACATCTAATTCCATAAAAAAATTTAGGGTGTTCCATTTAAAAAAAATGAGATTTAGGCAATTTAACATTGTGAAATATAAATCACGTTAAAAATCGCCCGGTATAAAATGGCCAAATAATTTCAAGTGCAATATTTAAGGTATCCCTTGTGCTAACTGACAGTAATTTTTTCCTTTTCACATTGTGTCATAGAGGAAATTTTATTTATTTTCCAATGCAGTGTTACGAGGTTTTTTCCATTAACTGTTAAATATCTCGAAAATGAAAAGAGATAGCTATATAGGGAACCTTAATACCATATATATAATACTACTATATCGCGGGTAGAGGCCCAAAAATTCCGAAAACAACACGGCGCCGACATACAATCTCTATCCTTACCGAGAGTACCTTAGTCAAATATGCGCATGCGCACGAATTTCGCGACATCCAATAAGCATGCAGCATAAATACTGCATCTCTGTCTACCGACTTCTTTAAAAAAAAGTTGAAAGTTGGGAAGTCTGTCAGCCTATAAACAGTGTGTCAGCTTCCGTAACCATGGAGATTGCGCATGCGCAAATCGAACAAAGGGTCTCTGGAACAGTATAGCACTATATCTTTTGTCCTTTAATGTTTTCGGAGAAACCGCTTATGGGCTAACATAGAAAACACGCGATATAGTAGTATTATATACATATATGCTTAATACAAATATGTTTCTAGTTGTAGTGTAGGTACACAGTTTGATAATCTATTAAGAATAAAGAAATGACTAATCAGTATTTCATATAAGGATGACTCCCTGGTGGGACGGCAGTTGAAATCCGACCGGTGTATCTACAGTGAAGTCGTGTTAAGTAGATACAAGTGTTTTATTTAATAATTACCCAGTTTATCCCTAATTATTGAGTGCATTAAAGTGTGAATAAGTTAAGTACCTACCAAGCGAGGGCCACTACATTTGGCGACGAGGATAAAACAAAATATAGAATAAGGTAGGTACCTATAGTAAATAAATTTTGCTGAATTGATAAAAGCTGTTAATAAGATAGTTACATAGCAGTAGAGTCAGGAATAAGATATCTAGCGAAAAGAAAGCTGTGAATAAGATATATAGGGGAAAGTGGGGTAATATCGCGCAGCGAGGTAATATTGCGCACCACAAAACAAAAGGAACGAAGAGCGAGAAGTGACATCTGGCAATGCGGACGTTATTCCTTATAGGTAGCAACTATGTTCAACAGGTGTCAGCTCGCTGGGAGTATTTAGTTGGCCGCAGTAAATCGAAGTGTGCGTACCTACACGAGTTTTCATTATAATTTTAAGTGCTCAAGAAATAAGTGAGGTAAGTGTAGATTTTAAAACCATCGATCTTTCCTATATACAAATATTTTCTAGCATATTTCGGGGGATCTATCCCTATATCTGCTTCTTATTTTCATACGTAAATAACGGAATTGTGGTTTGAAAACGAAACCAAACTCGATATGGGGTAATATTGCGCAGTGGGCGATATTGCCCCACAACATTGATTTCAACATTTTTTTTAATTCAGATGGTCAGAAACTATCAAAGAAAGACCCAACGACAGAGCTGGACCATTGAACAGCGTAATAATGCTTTGGCTGCTATACGTTCAGGTGTTAAAATACGCGAGGCAGCAAGAAATTTCGGCATTCCCGAATCAACACTGCGCCACCATTTAAAATCTACAGGGTTGGCAGAACCTGGGTCAGAAGTTGACCGCTTGGGGAGGAAACCTCTTTTTACGAAACCACAAGAAGAGTTAGCAAATCAAAGAGTTAGCGACCAAAAGAAAAATATCAACGAAGCAAGAATCCGAAATTTGGGCTTCCACAACAATGAAGGCTACTCTCCTGGAAAAAGAAGCTAAGCTAAACCAGAAAAATGAAAAACAAAACAAAAACATCAAGCGAAAAGTGCGTGCAGGTATAAAGGTACAGGAAGGAAGCAAAAAGAAAATAAAATACATTAAAGAAGACACGTCGGATGATAATTCTAATTCATCCTCCAAAGTAGATCTCTCTGATGACAGCAACTCGGACTACAATCAATTTGCACTTCAAGAAGAAGAGCCTACTGTAGTCAATGAAATATGTGTCATATGTGATGAATTTGGAAAGGATAGGGAGCTTTGGTTTCTTATTTGCATAAAATGTGCAATATGGGTTCATTCAGAATGTTCTGATTGGGAATTAGCTGCAGGATACACATACGATGATTCTCAACTTAGCCTAGGCGCCGATCAAAAAAAAGAAGAATCAAAACGTCGTTTATTTTAGTTTAGAGCTTAGATAACAGAATCTCCGATGTATAACTTTCGTAACAAGACATATTTTCCTATTTTTTGCGTTTATTTCAAAATTTCGTTCCGTATTTTCAATATTAAACTGCGCGATATTACCCCACATGATGCGCGATATTACCCGACATGTGGGGCAATATTGCGAAGTGCAGCTCTTGAGTAATTTAATATTTTTTTCGTTTATTCGATTTTTTTTTAAATAACTCGAATGCTATCATAAAGTAAACTTATTATATTAATGTTTCCCAGATTTAGAGCATTTTCCAATAAAAAATGTAGATTTGATAAATGATTCCGCTTAGGTGCGCCGTATTACCCCACTTTCCCCTACCAGTAGAGCCTAGGAATAAGATACCTAGCAAAAGAACGCTGTGAATAAGATACATAGCAGTAGTCTAGGGTATAATATCTAAAAAGTAGAGCCTACCCAATAAACACCAAATGGAAAAAACGCGTAAAATGGACACCTTGCACCAATATACTTAAACGTTAAAACGTACGGTCGTATCGAATATTAAACGTGTTTTAGACTTACTAGTGTTTCTTGGGTAATGTATGATAATCAAAATAAAAATCCCATGACTGAATGTAGAATCTATGAATTAGACACATATAGCAATACCGGAGAAATGTATATAAATATTTTGCAATTACATTTCTTTCCAGGTGAAAAAAAAAGCCATGTCAAATCCAACTCCCCTAGAATCGTTTGATTGCGATGGAGAAACGATGTCAGTTGGTCTAAGATGGGATAATTATCGATAATTATCCGGTTAATTATAACCAGATAATTATCCGGCACATCACTGATAAAAATGCAGTAAGTAATGAAAACCTAAAATTTTATTTCATATTTGACACTGAACATTTGTAAATAAGCCGATTCAGCGGACATAGGTATTACCAGACAAGACTTTTAATTTGAAAAATTGTCAAGAATACCCCGTCTCCGTATAGTTTGCAGTCACAATATGTATTAGATGTATTATACAGACGTTACAGACATTATATTAGACGCAATTAGAGAATATAAACCCTTTGAAGTACATAGAAGTATTTTATATTATCGGTATTGTAGGGATCTAATAGATTTCCTTTTCCACCATCTCAAAGTTTCATGAGATAGCTAGAGATGGCGACACAATATGATTCCACAGTATGTATTTAGCATTTGAGCACCGCCTTCTAGATTTACTCCGTTTAACTCCGTTAAACAGCCTCTCGCGTCAGCTACTTTTCTTGATTCTGAAGAAACAATTGCTGCGTCCGTAGTGTGGCGGCTCCTCACGGTCGGTTACAAAATAATCAACTTTGAAGTTGTCAAATGTTAAAAATATAGGTTATGTTACTTTTTAATGTTTTTCCAAATCAACAAAGAGTTTTCTTATATGTTTTATTGGTTTTCTCACGCTTTTCTGTGATCGCCGAGTGAGTACCGGTACTAAGGATTTTGTGAAATAAGGTAGGTATTTCAGTTAGTTTTTGAACTAGTGAAAAAGTGCGGTGCCAGGAACTATAAAGACAAAAAACATCTCCGATTTTTAATTATCGGCGTTTATTATGGTTAAAAATTGTGAATTTGCAGATAAAACATCAAACTAGGTAGGTAGATGGTAGATACCTGCATCAGGCAATATTTATGAAAGATCAGATCTAACCGATCTAACTGCAAAATTAATTTTTACTCAGTACCTACCTAGTTTTAAATATTTTTATTTGATTGAGTATTTTGCCACCACTGAACAGAAATATTAAATTGTCTCATGTTTTGGGTTTTGTTAAAAACTCTGCCTAATGAAAATAACACACTTAAGCCATCGATAAAGTTATTAGTTCTGTAAATAATTTAGCCAATGCTTAAGCTTAATTTATGCAGTGTGAATAGTACTTACTAGCAATGGTATTAAAAACAAGATAATTCTTATAAAATACTTCAAGCTTTACAGTAACTATTCAATTCTCTAAAAAAACACACAAAATACCCAATAAATAATGTTATTGAATGTATAGAGACATCATTTATATTTCGTTTTGTGGGCATGATATTGTGATTCGTCAAAAACACTTTCAAAATAACTGGAAGAATAAATAAAAAGAAAATGATAGTCATCACATCAGCAATAGGTGGATAGATACATACAATATTGTTTTAATCTCAGATAAATCATTGTTTATTTGTCTGCGTTTTTTATTATGTATTTTTGAAAATTTATTTATTTTATTTCTCATATAAACTATACTTCGTACTTCAATAGTTTTATAGTTACCTAGTTATAGCATGCAAGTGATACCGACATTGTGATAAAACGAAAGACCAATTTGATGATTAAATAACACAAGTACGTGAAACTTTCCTTAAATTGTTGGAAAGGGATTTTACAAGATTTTTTTTAAATGTTGGAAAGTAATATCTGCACCTCTTCATGATCCTAAATATTGTGCTGCCAGTATATTAGTTTCCACTAAGCATTGACGTGTTTAGGTAACTAATGCACCGTACCAACTGTTCATGAGCACAATTATTACTCTGTTCTAGCAGCAAGGTATATAAGCTACTTCGTAAAGTTGGTATATGAACCACATGAAAACTTGGCCGTTGGTCGGCACACATACTTGTATGGATGATCATGTACCGAATATTTACGATGCCTGCCCACCACCTAGTGGCTGGTATGCCAGTGAATTATCAAGATCTGAACTTTAGCGATTTGTTTTTAGAAGATGTACCATCAAGGATGTAAAATCATATCCGCAATAGGTAAGTACATACAATGTTTGTTTTAACTAGTTATTTTTGAAAAATTATTTGTTTTATTTCTCATATATTTAGCATTTCATTTTTTCGTGTCATTATCCCAATAGTTACCTCATCATATAATCAGACATTGCTCCATTGACTTGTACTCTATTACCTATTTGATACTGTCTAGTATAGTGTAACCTTAATACTATGGAAGTGATACCGATATTGTAATACAACAAGACTCATTTGTCTATACTTAAATGACCAAATAACACAAGTATGTGGAACTTTCCTTAAATTGTTGGAAAGGATTTTACAAGATTTAGTAAAATGTTGGGAATTAGTATCTGCAGCTCTATGATTGCAAGTGTTGTGCTGCCAGTATATTGGTTCCCACCGAGCAATGACATGTCTAGGCTCTAATGCAATTTACCAATTGTTCAAAAGCATAATTATTACTCTTTTCTAGCAAGGATCCTCCATATAACAATATAAGCTACTTCATAAAGTTGGTATGAACCACTTGAAAGTAAGCCATTTTCCGGCATACATACTTGGATGGATGACCACATGTAGAGGATACCAACAATGCCTGCCTACCACATAATGGCTTGAATGCCAGTGAATTATCAAAAGCTATACGAAATTAAGCGATTTGTTTATAGAAGATGTACTATCAACGATGTAAAATCGAGGTCCCTTGTATATACGATGATAGGCAATTGAAAATACTTACCCCATGATAAAGTGGGGCTTTGCCAAAAAATTTCCAAGATCATGATTATACCCATGTGCCGGAGGCGGTGATTGGCTTAGTCCTTTAATGATTAATTAAACATTGTTTTGTATGTTTCTTTGTTTATTGAATGTGTAATGCGAGGTGTAATGTTTTATACTTATTTTATAATTCTTAATTGTAAATTCGTTACGAACTTCTGACTTGCCACATACCATTGTATTCTTTGTGGCCGATAAAATTATGTATCTATCTAAATGTATTTATTGTTATTAAAATATTTTAAGGTCAACTTTCAGCCGCACAGTAATACTTAACAATTGTTTATATATAATTGTAATTTTATTGATGGGTTTTATTACCTTGCCAGTAAAAAATTATCCAATTTCAAAAAATTGCAGTTACAATTGCCTGAAATACAGTATATCCGATATTATATCTATAAAATTCAAAAAACTATCTGTTTTATTTCTCTAATTGGAAATAATTAACTTATTAAAACCAAACAGAATATATATAGATGTTCCTTTACACAAAAATATAAGATAACACTACTGCTGCATTAAGTACCTATAGGTATTTCCAATATTTTTCGCCAATGTTAAATTATTTAATGTAAAGTCAAAGAGTTCATTCAAATCTAATTAAGTATTTAGGTAATATCCAATACAATAACGAGATGTAGAAACAAATTCTACTACTTGACAGATGGAAGGTACATAACACATAACTACGAATAGTTCAAATCTAATTAAGTATTTAGGTAATATCCAATACAATAACGAGATGTAGAAACAAATTCTACTACTTGACAGACGGAAGGTACATAACACATAACTACGAATAGTATGAATCTACTTTATTTCCACCTATACCAATCTACTTTATATATATTGTAGTAATGTATTATATACATCATATATGTCAAGTAGTAGAATTTGTTTTTACATTTCGTTATTGTATTCGATTCTCATACAATTAGTTTGATTTGGATTGTGTTGCGAGAACTACCAAAAGGTGGCAATATGGTATAGGGTATACGTATGCAAAACGTACCTACTGTGTTAAGCACTTGGGTCTTCACATCTTTAGGTATGATCACTTATATTGCACTGATGAGATCATAAAAGACAAGTTTGCAGTTATTAACATCCCACGATGTAGAGGTTCAAGTTAGTGTTGGGCGATCTAGCACCTTTTACTGTATCGATACATTAGATACCATACAGTGAGGTGCATCGAAACACTGTTTCGATACTCAACAGACTTGTTCTTGTGGGTTGCCTGCTTGAACATTGTATCATTGAATATATGTTTGTATGGTGTATTACCCACCGACATTTTTAGTGCCAAAGCTGGGGATTCAACACAAACCATAATAGGCAGTATGATAATGAGATCCCACTATTAAAAATACGAAAGTTCGAGATATTCTGGTTGATCTATAACTAATTATTTATTAAAATTCATTGAATTAATATAATATAAACATCCAAAGAACTTATGTTTTTTACTACGCTGTATTTTTTTCATCTTTCACTTTGAGCTAAATACTGCTACTATTACGTTACATCATTACAAACACAACAATTTTCGTTAGATTTTCAAGCTTTTTTAATAAGAGTAATGAATACGGCCAGTTGAAAAATACTTTTGATTGTTGATGCTTATACGGTAGAGGTATATGGCCTAAATGCTAAAATTATGCCCTTAAAGTTAAATATATTGAAAATGGTTTGAGGAGTAACAAAATTAGAATTATTCCACTTCTTGCCTAGTACAAATACATTCCATTCACGTAAACTGTTAATTTTTGCATAAGGAAGGTACTAACGTAAATAATAATAATTTCCTAATATTGTTGTTTACCCTAATGGCTAAATATCCTGGTAATTATAAAATGCCACAAAAAAAATCTATAAATATTTAGGTAAGTGTTCTCAGAGGGTATTTACTTAAAACATACCCAGCAGTTGATATTCATGCATTGCACAACTAGTACAGATATTTTCCAAAAAGATTTAATGAATGTGATAATTGCTGACTTTTCTTTAGTGCTAGAAATATTTCACTATACCTACCTATACTCAATGAGTTCTGCTTTTTGCTAGGCATCATTAACGAGAATACCTTAAACCTGGTGATGAATATATATTAAAAATATATCTTTCATATATTTTTAGCAACTATGTCTTTATATGTAAGTGCTGCTATTTTCCTATTGTAGGCACTGCACATGAAAATTGGAGATCATATGGTTTTTGTAATTTATTTTAACCGAGCCTAAAATATCACCTGTTCTTCAAAAATAAGTATATTATTATAACCTACCTAATAATTTATTTGTGGCACAGTTCTAAAATTCATCAAACACTTTTGCGAATATCTCATTTGCAAATAAAAAACTACAAACTTTTCAAAATTACAACTGCAACATCGAGGCTAACTATAAGTTTGAAAAACCCCTGTACGAAATGTAATATGTAATGATTGCAGTTCTAACACTTAATAAAGCTAAACATTATCAGTATACCTTAATGCAAATAGAATACTTAAACTTCAATTAAAAAAGTGTTCTCGTTTTTATTTTGCAAATAATTCCTCAAACTTAGGATCCAACACATTTTGATAGATCACCTCTTAATATTTATTTCTATAGAGAGGAAGCATGTTTCAATGGGAAATAAAAATTCCACTGGCACCATATTCATAATCATATATAGTATTAATGACAAAATCCAGATTAATATCATATATCATTCTTACACAAATAAAACATACATAGGTTATTAGAGGTTATGGTCAACTTTGACACTTTTCATTGCATTTTATACGTCGTCTATTTTAACCGGAACACAAGTAAAAGTTGGTTAGGCGCGGAAAGATTTAATTTCTAATAAACCTTATTAATATTCATAAAAGATAATTAAAATGATGTGAACTTTACGTTTTAAGAGTTTTTACTTTGATTGCAACAAGTTAATTTGATGATTTAAGCTAAAATCGTTTTAATGATGTCACTAACGTATTTAACTGCTCTCAGAAGGCCCGATGCTAAAACCACAGATTATAGATACTAGCTAAAACATGCTAGCGTCCGTAAAGTAGCGCTCGGTGGGAATCAGCCAAACCCTCTATATGAGGGTCACCGCCTTCTAGATTTACTCCGTTTAACTCCGTTAAATAGCCTCTCGCGTCAGCTACTTTTCTTGATTCTGAAGAAACAATTGCTGCGTCCGTAGTGTGGCGGCTCCTTGCGGTCGGTTACAAAATAATCAACTTTGAAGTTGTCAAATGTTAAAAATATAGGTTATGTTACTTTTTAATGTTTGTCCAAGTCAACAAAAATTTTTCTTATATGTTTTATTGGTTTTCTCACGTTTTTCTGTGAAGGCCGAGTGAGTACCGGTAATAAGGATTTTGTGAAATAAGGTAGGTATTTCAGTTAGTTTTTGAACTAGTGAAAAAGTGCGGTGCCAGGAACTATAAAGACAAAAAACATCTCCGATTTTTAATTATCGGCGTTTATTATGGTTAATAATTGTGAATTTGCAGGTAAAACATCAAATTAGGTAGGTAGATGGTAGATACCTGCATCAGGCAATATTTATGAAAGATCAATCTAACTGCAAAATTTATTTTTACTCAGTACCTACCTAGTTTTAAATATTTTTATTTGATTGAGTATTTTGCCACCACTGAACAGAAATATTAAATTGTCTCATGTTTTGGGTTTTGTTAAAAACTCTGCCTAATGAAAATAACACGCTTAAGCCATCGATAAAGTTATTAGTTCTGTAAATAATTTAGCCAATGCTTAAGCTTAATTTATGCAGTGTGAATAGTACTTACTAGCAATGGTATTAAAAACAAGATAATTCTTATAAAATACTTCAAGCTTTACAGTAACTATTCAATTCTCTAAAAAAAACACAAAATACCCAATAAATAATGTTATTGAATGTACCTATAGAGACGTCATTTATATTTCGTTTTGTGGGCATGATATTGTGATTTGTCAAAAACACTTTCAAAATAACTGGAAGAATAAATAAAAAGAAAATGATAGTAATCACATCGGCAATAGGTAGATAGATACATACCATATTGTTTTAATCTCAGATAAATCATCGTTTATTTGTCTGAGCTTTTTATTATGTATTTTTGAAAATTTATTTATTTTATTTCTCATATAAACTATACTTCGTACTTCAATAGTTTTATAGTTACCTAGTTATAGCATGTAGGTGATACCGACATTGTGATAAAACGAAAGACCAATTTGATGATTAAATAACACAAGTACGTGGAACTTTCCTTAAATTGTTGGAAAGGGATTTTACAAGATTTTTTTAAAATGTTGGAAAGTAATATCTGCACCTCTGCATGATTCTAAATATTGTGCTGCCAGTATATTGGTTTCCACTAAGCATTGACATGTTTAGGTAACTAATGCACCGTACCAACTGTTCATGAGCACAATTATTACTCTGTTCTAGCAGCAAGGTATATAAGCTACTTCGTAAAGTTGGTATATGAACCACATGAAAACTTGGCCGTTGGTCGGCACACATACTTGTATGGATGATCATGTACCGAATATTTACGATGCCTGCCCACCACCTAGTGGCTGATATGCCAGTGAATTATCAAGAGCTGAACTTTAGCGATTTGTTTTTAGAAGATGTACAATCGAGGATGTAAAATCATATCCGCAATAGGTAGGTACATACAATGTTTGTTTTAACTAGTTATTTTTGAAAAATTATTTGTTTTATTTCTCATATATTTAGCATTTCGTTTTTTCGTGTCATTATCCCAATAGTTACCTCATCATATAATCAGACATTGGTCCATTGACTTGTACTCTATTACCTATTTGATATTGTCTAGTATAGTGTAACCTTAAAACTATGGAAGTGATACCGATATTGTAATACAACAAGACTCATTTGTCTACTTAAATGACCAAATATACAAGTATGTGGAACTTTCCTTAAATTGTTGGAAAGGATTTTACAAGATTTAGTAAAATGTTGGGAATTAGTATCTGCAGCTCTATGATTGCAAGTGTTGTGCTGCCAGTATATTGGTTCCCACTGAGCAATGACATGTCTAGGCTCTAATGCAATTTACCAATTGTTCAAAAGCATAATTATTACTCTTTTCTAGCAAGGATCCTCCATATAACAATATAAGCTACTTCATAAAGTTGGTATGAACCACTTGAAAGTAAGCTATTTTCTGGCATACATACTTGGATGGATGACCACATGTAGAGGATACCAACAATTCCTGCCCACCACATAATGGCTTAAATGCCAGTGAATTATCAAAAGCTATACGAAATTAAGCGATTTGTTTACAGAAGATGTACTATCGACGATGTAAAATCGAGGTCCCTTGTATATACGATGATAAGCAATTGAAAATACTTACCCCATGATAAAGTGGGGCTTTGCCAAAAAAATTCCAAGATCATGATTATGCCCATGTGCCGGAGGCGGTGATTGGCTTAGTCCTTTAATGATTAATTAAACATTGTTTTGTATGTATCTTTGTGTATTGAATGTGTTATGCGAGGTGTAATTTTAATTAAACATTGTTTTGTATGTTTCTTTGTTTATTGAATGTGTAATGCAAGGTGTAATGTTTTATACTTATTTTTAGTGTTGAGACCGCTCGAGCGAAAAAGTACTCGAGCACTCGATTATTGAAATAACCGACGGCACTCGATTATTGGCGCATGATTCGAGTTATAAATGCAAGCGATGAAAAATTGGTTTTTCATCTACTGAACTGAGCACTGAACAGGGAGCACTTGGCGACATTATGTAGGTACTCGGTACTCGGCTCTCTTATGTGTCGTTACTTTTAGGGTCAAAATTAGAGACCCTTTACTAAAATGGCCCATATTGGCGTTATTTCTCACATTTAACTATTGACACCTATTTTTATGCAACTACAATCAATTAACACAATCGATCTATAAATAAAAATTGTTTAAATATGTTGAGATAATAAAAAAATGTTATTACAAATACTTTTTAATTGAATTTTACTGTAGGAAGAAGTAAACGTTATTGGGATCAATGAAAAAAAATATTTCAATCGTTAAGTATTTATAATATAATTAGAACGTTTGAAATACCTACATTCCTTATTCCTTGGCGTCAGTATCCCAACAGGCATTAAGGTTCACTATTAACTGGGAATAGAAACATTAAGGTGAGAATGAAACGTCACCCTTTTGGAGTCTATTACGAGTCCGAGCGCTGCAAGCCGTAAGTAAGTACCGACAAGGGGCCATAAAACCGTTATTTGAATTCGAGCGAAATTTAACTCGAGCGATCGCTCGATTATTGATATCGCTCAAGTAGTGAGTACTCGATTATTAAATCAATCGGTTTTTCCCAACACTACTTATTTTATAATTCTTAATTGTAAATTCGTTACGACCTTCTGACTTGCCACATACCATTGTATTCTTTGTGACTAATACTTAACAATTGTTTATATATAATTGTAATTTTATTGACGGGTCTTATTACTTTGCCAGTAAAAAATTATCCAATTTCAAAAAATTGCAATTATAATTGTCTGAAATACAGTATATCCGATATTATATCTATAAAATTCAAAAAACTATCTGTTTTATTTCTCTAATTGGAAATAATTAGCTTATTAAAACCAAATAGAATATATATAGATGTTCCTTTACACAAAAATATAAGATAACACTACTGCTGCATTAAGTACCTATAGGTATTTCCAATATTTTTCGCCAATGTAAAATTATTTAAAGTAAACTCAAAGAGTTCATTCAAATCTAATTAAGTATTTAGGTAATATCCAGTACAATAACGAGATGTAGAAACAAATTCTACTACTTGACAGATGGAAGGTACATAACACATAACTACGAATAGTATGAATCTACTTTATATCCACCTATACCAATCTACTTTATATATATATTGTAGTAATGTGTTATATACATCATATATGTCAAGTAGTAGAGCTTGTTTTTACATCTCGTTATTGTATTCGATTCTCATACAATTAGTTTGATTTGGATTGTGTTGCGAGAACTACCAAAAGGTGGCAATATGGTATAGGGTATACGTATGCAAAACGTACCTACTGTGTTAAGCACTTGGGTCTTCACATCTTTAGGTATGATCACCTCACCTATATTGCACTGATGAGACCATAAAAGACCAGTTTGCAGTTATTAACGTCCCACGATATAGAGGTTCAAGTTAGTGTTGGGCGATCTAGCACATTTTACTGTATCGATACATTAGATACGATACAGTGAAGTGCATCGAAACACTGTTTCGATACTCAACAGACTTGTTTTTGTGGGTTGCCTGCTTGAACATTGTATCATTGAATATATGTTTGTATGGTGTATTACCCACCGACATTTTTAGTGCCAAAGCTGGGGATTCAACACAAACCATAATAGGCAGTATGATAATGAGATCCCACTATTAAAAATACGAAAGTTAGAGATATTCTGGTTGATCTATAACTAATTATTTATTAAAATTCATTAAATTAATATAATATAAACATCCAAAGAACTTATGTTTTTTTACTACGCTGTATTTTTTTCATCTTTCACTTTGAGCTAAATACTGCTACTATTACGTTATATCATTACAAACACAACAATTTTCGTTAGATTTTCAAGCTTTTTTAATAAGAGTAATGAATACGGCCTGTTGAAAAATACTTTTGATTGTTGATGCTTATACGGTATAAGTATATGGCCTAAATGCTAAAATTATGCCCTTAAAGTTAAATATATTGAAAATGGTTTGAGGAGTAACAAAATAGAATTATTCCACTTCTTGCCTAGTACAAATACATTCCATTCACGTAAACTGTTATATTTTTGCATAAGGAAGGTACTAACGTAAATAATAATAATTTCCTAATATTGTTGTTTACCCTAATGGCTAAATATCCTGGTAATTATAAAATGCCACAAAAAAAAACATCTATAAATATTTAGGTAAGTGTTCTCAGAGGGTATTTACTTAAAACATACCCAGCAGTTGATATTCATGCATTACACAACTAGTACAGATATTTTCCAAAAAGATTTAATGAATCTGTGATAATTGCTGACTTTTCTTTAGTGCTAGAAATATTTCACTATACCTACCTATACTCAATGAGTTCTGCTTTTTGCTAGGCATCATTAACGAGAATACCTTAAACCTGGTGATGAATATATATTAAAAATATATCTTTCATATATTTTTCGCAACTAAAAATCACCTGTTCTTCAAAAATAGAAGTAGATTATTATAACCTACCTAATAATTTATTTGTGGCACAGTTCTAAAATTCATCACACTTTTGCGAATATCTCATTTGCAAATAAAAAACTACAAACTTTTGAAAATTAGGTACAACTGCAACATCGAGGCTAACTATAAGTTTGAAAAACCCCTGTACGAAATGTAATATGTAATGATTGCAGTTCTAACACTTAATAAAGCTAAACATTATCAGTATACCTTAATACAAATAGAATACTTAAACTTCAATTAAAAAAGTGTTCTCGTTTTTATTTTGCAAATAATTCCTCAAACTTAGGATCCAACACATTTTGATAGATCACCTCTTAATATTTATTTCTATACAGAGGAAGCATGTTTCATTGGGAAATAAAAATTCCACTGGCACCATATCCATAATCATATATAGTATTATTAATGACAAAATCCAGATTAATATCATATATCATTCTTACACAAACAAAACATACATAGGTTATTAGAGGTTATGGACAACTTTGACACTTTTCATCGCATTTTATACGTCGTCTATTTTAACCGGAACACAAGTAAAAGATGGTTAGGCGCGGAAAGATTTAATTTCTAATAAACCTTATTAATATTCATAAAAGATAATTAAAATGATATGAACTTTACGTTTTAACAGTTTTTACTTTGATTGCAACAAGTTAATTTGATGATTTAAGCTAAAATCGTTTTAATGATGTCACTTAATATATTTAACCGGTCTCAGAGGCCCGTTGCTAAAACATGCTAGCGTCCGTAAAGTAGCGCTCGGTGGGAATCAGCCAAACCCTCTATTTCAGGTATGTTCAGGGTGACGCGAGAGGCTTGTTAACCAAGATAATCGCGGAGGCGCTGATGAGGGTGACGCGAGAGGCTTGATAACCAAGATAATCGCGGAGGCGCTGATTCCCCATGACAAATAAGAAATGATATACAGAAAACTGTGGTAAGAACCCATCGTGTTTCATTAGTTTTGATACTATGCGATAGATGACTCTGATCAAAATAGTTATCGGAATTTATAATCACAGAGAACGAAAGTTCCCGAAACCAATCATGTCCCGAAACGATAATTCGAATTATCTTCTAATTCGATTCTGCCCATGTGTCTAGAATTTGTCTATGTCTATTTGTCTATGTAAGATATTTTCCGGTTAGAACTAGAAAACTAAAACTAGAACAATTCACCATTCTTTTTTTCCAAGAACCACAACGTGATTGTTGAATTGCTAGAAATACCGAGAAAATTCTAGAATCATCTAGAACAACGAAATGCCAATATAAATAGACGTAGCAGAGGCGCGCTTAGTTATTTTATTTAGGCGCGCGCGTCAGTTTTTTTATTTTTTGATTTCTATTTCTACTTTGCGAGGGGGCGGAAGTAGAAGACTTGTCGGTTGTTTATGTTTATATTGTTTAAGTGATAATATAATTGATAACGGAAGAAATTAACGTTTAAAATGGCTTTGTTCTTGCCCTTGTTGAACGAACATCAACATCAACACTTGATGTCTAGCTTGCTAGGCGGCGACCATTTGAGGTTAAAGTTAACCGACGAGGATTTCTTAAGCCCTTTGATACCAAGAAGGACACGCCGGCAAATAATCAGTTCTCCATATGTCAGACACTCCAACTACAAAGACAGAACTGCTCTAACTTCAGGTGATTACAAAAATTTCCACATAAATATTGATGTACAGCAATTTGTTCCCGAAGATATTACTGTTAAATGTGTCGGTGACGACACGATCGTTGTGGAGTGCAAACACGAGGAGAAGCCAGATGAGCATGGTTACATTTCCAGACATTTTGTAAGGAAATATAAAGTGCCTAAGGGGCACGATATCACAAAATGTGTTTCCAAGCTGTCATCCGATGGAGTTCTAACAATTACTGCACCCAAGGTGGAGAAGAAAGAGAAAACTGAGATTGAGATACCGATTACGTTCACAAATCAGCCATCCAGAATTCAGAATTCAGCCCAGGAACCAACTCCGCAGGCTGATGAAGAGAGGCCCAAGAAAAAGAAGTGAGCTAGCTGACTGACATTGTATTTTTGTGACTTTAATGTATTGTTCAAGTTGCCATTCCACTAATGGTTTGTTTTCATTTTCTGCGTTAGATACGTTAATGTTGTTTGCTTCAGTTTTTATTACTTAATGTATTAGCTTCTTGTATTTGTATTTTTTTAATAAAATGTGCGAATAGAATATTTTGATTAATTTTATTGTTGGTGTGTCGCTGTATCCAACCATACGAGAGCTACTAAAAGAAGAATGAAATATAGATGTAATTTCATTCGGAAGATTTATTACCGACTATATAGAAAATAGTTATATACAAGGTTTTATGTATTAGGTATTTGTCATATTATATGGTCTGAAAGTTGTGACCTACAGAATTACAGTTGTACTGGGTTGAACTAATTGTTGAAGTGCAGTTTCAATATTAGGATCTTTGAAAAAATTTAATAAAACGTAAGACAGAGTGCTCATCTGAATATCTCTTATAATAATTTGATTTTCGGTATCGGAAGTTTGGTATTACTCTATATAATTTAAAAATATAATCTGAACAACTTTCATGTATATTTAATTTCTTTTTGTAATGGATTTTAAAGTAACTCATGTATAAAAAAAATGACCAAGAATAGAAAAAGAATACTTATTATTCTTTCATGAAGGCTTTTTTGTTAATAACGCTGGTAAGATTGTGTTCAATTTTCACATTAACCCTTTCATTGCTATAGAGTAGATGAATATGTTCGCTGTGATCATTAGATCAGTAGATGATGTGTTTTTTTTGTGTGTTTCTGATGGTCATTAGGCATATTTGTAAAAAAACAATATGCAATGTTTTTAAACTTCGTTTATTATCTATAAAATAATAACACTATTTTCAGGTAAACCTATTAGTGTAATTCACGTAAAGTTGTCTGCGACCTGCTACTAACAGGTACTTTTAGTATCAACTTTTTAGAAGATTTTCTGCTTTGTTTATCACTTAAATTAAATTGTACACAAAATGTTTTATAACATCACCCAGTAATATTTAACCCTATTTCATGGTATCTCCACTATAACGGGAGCTTCATCTTCTTCATCGGAATCCAGATGTTCAAAATCCCACTGGTACAGATCTGTTAAGCTCTTCTTAAACCTACCAACCTTTGCTTTCAATTGCCCATCAACATCTGAATATTGCACAGCACTGAACAAATTTCTCAGTTTGACATACACAAAATTATTATTTGATACTATATCAGCTAAAAACTCTTCTGGTATTTCTTTAATTTGTATTTCGATGACTGAGATAAATAAATCGTACAATTTCCTATGCCTCTTTACAGCTGAGTCGCAAGAACAAAACAAACCGAATAATTTTTTCCACTGCTCAAATGCTTCTAGGCTATGACCAACTAAAAAACATATATAACAAAATTCCAGCTCCCCTAATAACTCTGTAGACCTGAAAAATATGTTCATGTAAATATGAGACGAATGTATATATAAAATGCATTTTATGCTTTTTTTCTTTTAAACTTCATTTATAAAAATGGCCATTAGACACTTACTTGGAATAATTTGTGATCAGAGAATCAAATACAAAGGATGAATCTAATGAGTGGCGTGTTATATCGGAGGCAGAAGAACCTTCAGGATAATTTCGTTCAGGAAACGGTGTAAACCTAAGTTCAGTGCCCTGTTTTGGCTTTAAGTTCGGTAGAAAATCTTGTTCCGTTTCATTGGAAAGTCTAGCTTTCTTTGCGCTAGATCCAGGTTCAGTTTCATCACTTTTTTTACCTCTTGGCCTGTCTGCATCACTGCATGGCTCCAATTCTAATGCAGATTGAATATAACCAGAGCACGGTGTTAATCTTTTAACTAAATCATCTAGAAATAAATGTTACAATGAGGCAGATATTAAATAAAATTAAGATGTATTGTCTAATTTAGTAAATTAATTTAATACAGTAAATATGCTTCTTTACTTTCCAATGGATATTTTCAGTTTAATTACGTACTTGTAATATCTGAAGTTAAATTTACCCACTTCTCCCAAATATCATAAGGATAGGGTCCCAAAAAGTTATCTAAGGCTCTAAGGTTATCCTTTAAATTTACAATATCAGCTTCGCTTACAACTTCTGCACTTATACATTCATTTTTCTTGTCCCACTTTTTTACTACTACTTCGGATTTTCTGAAGTTGTGAAAAAATCCTGTTCTCGGAGATGTATCTCCGGTGTCTGAAACAGCACCATAAAATATGTAATGCAGCCCTGGCGGTATCATTTTAACTCCTCTAAATTTTTCCCCAGTGTTCCAGGACTTCATGTCAATACCAAATTCTGTACCTTGAGGAACATCTAAAAATATAAATATGCCACCTTCTGCGTAGAGCTTTCTTGCCGTTTGCTGATCCATATTTAAAAAAAATTATAGATTGCTGGTGTTTGCAGTAAGATACCAATGTACTTCAAGAGATAATTATTTTTTATTGAGGAATTTCTGGAATTCACTTTGGATTAGACATTAAAGTTTACTGTTTGAACAAGTTAAACACAATGTTAATTTTATATTATTGAGGTTTTTGTAACTTTTTGACTTTTTATTTTTGCTTTTTCTCATGTGTACTGTGTACAGATGTGTACCTAAACATAACCATGAACTTTTACGTTTATAACTTATGTTAATCATGTTTATTTATAAAAGCACTATAAATTAGAATTAAATGTATAGTTATGCAATTCAATATACTGCAGATGAATAATGTGTGTTGCATATGATTAGGGTTTTTAAAAGTATATGCAACCCAATAAGCTACAAGTCTGACTTACGTGTTGCATAATAGAAAAAGTCATATTTAAATTTTTTTTTTATTTATCTGTAAATACAATTATTGTAAAAGTTTATATTTTGTAAACTACTGTGATTGACTTTTCAAAATTTATTTTTTTGCTTTATATATAAACAAGGATAAGATACAGTTGTTATATTATTGATATTAGTAGTTACCTATATCTCAGTTAACTTTATGGGTACCTAAAATTTACAAATTGTCAAGAGATGGTAGCACTTGCCAAAAATTTTTGTCACTTTAATTATTGTGGACCTTATGTCATCGTGTCATAAGAATCAAGTACTTCGAGGTAAAGCGACTTTCCACGAGTTCCACGTGTGTATTTTATTCTAGAGAATTCTTTTCCTTGTTCTGTTCGTTTTCGTAGTGAATCGATCTTTCTCCATTACCCAACCAATTCAAACAGCCGTTCCATTATCGACATCGAGTGTTCTAGAACTTTTCCAAGATTATTTCTTTGTGCGCGACGAGTTTCTGGAAGCTTATTTCCATCACAACTTCGTCAGGAGCTTAATCCACGCGTCCGTGTGAGACTAATTTTGCCAAATTTTTCGTTGATTGTGTTCCGGGAGTATTGATTATTTCTGAGGTAGGTTGAAATTGTTTGTCTATTTGGCCAGTAAACTTATTTTTCGGGTTACATTTCAGAACTAATTGACTTAAAAAATGGTGAAAGAAACCAAATTCTATGACATTTTGGGTGTCAAACCTGGCTGCTCTCAGGATGACTTGAAGAAGGCCTACAGGAAGTTAGCCCTAAAATATCATCCTGACAAGAATCCTAATGAAGGAGAGAAGTTCAAGCAGATATCCCAAGCTTATGAAGTTCTCTCCGATCCTGAGAAGAAGCGCATTTATGATCAAGGTGGTGAACAGGCACTCAAAGAAGGTGGTGTTAGTGGAGGCTTCTCTAGCCCCATGGACTTGTTTGACATGTTCTTCAGTGGTGGCTTTGGTGGACCCAGGAGAGGAAGGAGGGAGCGTAAGGGCAGAGATGTCGTTCATCAGCTCACCGTATCTTTGGAGGAGCTGTACAAGGGTACAGTGAGGAAGTTAGCCTTACAAAAGAATGTTATCTGTGATAAATGTGAAGGACGAGGTGGTAAGAAAGGTGCCGTTGAGCAGTGCCCTACTTGCCGGGGAACTGGTATGCAGGTGCAGGTCCAGCAGCTAGGACCAGGTAAATTATGCATTTCTGAGCTAAATAATTTTTTAAATAATAATTAGTACCTGGTCTATTAACAATGATAAATAGCAATTATTTTCATTATCTGATATATTTAATAGTATCCTCTTAATGATCTTTAAAGATTTCCAAATATATCAGTATTTAAATGTATAATTCAAAGATACAGGAATATTCAATAATATAAGTGAACAAATTAACAGTTACTTACTTATATTCAAATTTTGTGTGTACCAATCAGTTGCAAACAACTTATTTGTGCACATGTTCTGATTGTGGATATATTTAGAAAGGAGAGTTTTATACTATACAATATTTTTAAAATAGTGTGGGAAAATGTCCAGGAATAACTTCATTGAATAATAAAAGTGTGCGGCAATGTTATGAATGGGCAAAATTTATAGGTAGCTTCATTTCTGCTTGGCAAAGTGACAACCTCTCCTAACTACACTTGATTTATTTGATGGAAGTAATTAATGTTTGGATTTATTTTTAATTGTAGTGTAACATAGTTTATATCAAGGTTTATATAGGTAATTTATAACTAGTGAGATTACTGTTTCTATATACTTTATCTATTATTTTATACAAAAGTATTAGAATTTATTGTAGTGAAATAAATTCACTTTTATACTTTTTATATTTGGCCTGGCATCACTTGAAGGAGGTTGCTTCTGTTATTTTTTTACTACAGTTATGCCAAAATGTGAGTTTGTGTTCTGTTGTCTTTTTTTAGAACTTTGAAAACTAAAACAAGATTGAAACAAACCCAAAATAAGTGCACTATGTTTGAGTTTGTGTTCTGGTTTTCTCATTTTACACCTGATAAAAACTTATTTTGAGGAGAGGATTTTATTTTTAGTAGTGGATAAACACAAACAGAATTCTTACAATATGTATATAAACTTTCATGCTACTATATTTACTAGCAAAAGTGGAGTGGAAGAGCGCTGCTCCTACAACCAAGCCTTGTATGAGTGCGAATTCTACCCTTTGTACGGCAATGTAATATCTATAATTCAAATATTTGTAATTGTTATATTGCTAAACAAAAATGGCAAGTCAAAACTAGAAAACACAACACTATTCTTTCTACTAAGTAGATTTGAGTTTCTAAAAAAAAAAAAAAAAAACAATTGCTTTGCTACTATTACTATATATGTAGCGGAGAACAAATAAATTCACTTTGTGAATTGGCGGCAATTTATATGGAATCTATTTAGTGACGTTTAGTATGATGTATGCTCCTCGTAGAAAAATGACCTTACCTTTGGTAAATATTTCAAAACCAAACAAAATATGTAAATGCAAAATGTGTTAATGCAAAGGACAAATAAGGTAATCAGAGGTTAAATTAGCTTCCAGTACAAGATTTATTATGAATTGTTAAATTTCAGGAATTTCCATAATAATTAAAATGCCCTTGAATGAAGGTATCTGATGAATTTGTTTACTTATTTTGAACCCACGTTTAAAGAATTTTTATTCTTCTCAACACTATTGTAATTAATTAAACAACTTGGGTTTTTAATCATATGCAAGTTAGTAGGTTGCATATGATTTGCTATATTTGCTTTGAAAAAATTTATTCCGTCAATATAATCTACATATTTTTTATTCGAAGTTGTTCGCACAAATGATGGGCTTACTTTTAAGATAAGTTCACAAAAAATTTTCACAAATCTTACTTAAAATCTTATCTTTTCAAGATGTTTCGGAAACATAAGGTAATTTTACAGTTGAGACAATTGTTTACATAATTAATTATGAGTCATATAGTAAGACAAATCATGACTAGTAATTTAGATTTAGATATACTTTATAATAATTTCTTATCTAATTTTGAAGTTGTCATATAATATAGAAATGCTATGGTGCAGTACCAGGCACCTACATCATGGTGGTCCTCAATATTTGCCTATCTATATGGATTACTATTTCTCTTGTAAATGGAGCATATTTATTTAAACTGTAAAACCAATTTTAAAATCGAGGGATTTTTTTAACATTATTCCAGTTACTTAAAAATATAGGTATAGACTGAACTAAGTAGCATGTGCCACTGTAAACATATTATCAATGGTTATCAGAAAGGGCGACTTTTCCTAATTTAAACAATTTCATATTTTTTATTGATTCAGAGATGACCATAATGGAACACACTATTTAGAACACTGTATACCAATCAATATCAACTCTAAATCTTTGTTTTGAATACTTTCTTCTGTATTTATTGTTTTACAAGTGGTGTAATCCCTAATGAAATCACGATGTAAATTGTTTACATTGGATATCTGTACTGAAATATTAATTGCGAAAAGTATATTTGAACGACTCCGTTACTCAACTATTTGACCTTTCAGGGATGCTTCAACAAATCCAAAGCGTGTGCCCAGAATGCCGAGGTCAAGGTGAAAGAATCAACCCGAAAGATCGCTGCAAGCAATGCCAAGGCAAAAAGGTAGTTAGAGATCGTAAGATCCTGGAAGTCCACGTTGACAAAGGCATGACAGACGGTCAAAAAATTATTTTTAACGGCGAAGGAGACCAAGAACCAGAACTGGAACCGGGAGATATTATTATCGTCTTAGATGAGAAGGAACACCCTATATTCAAAAGATCCGGCAACGATCTTATTTTGCGGTTAGAAATTCAACTTATAGAGTCACTTTGCGGCTTTCAGAAAGTTATTAGAACACTAGATGACCGTGATTTAGTAATAACCGCGCTGCCAGGAGAAGTTATTAAACACGGAGACGTTAAATGCATCTTGAACGAGGGTATGCCTCAGTATAAGAATCCGTTTGAGAAGGGACGCATGATCGTACAATTCTGGGTGCAGTTCCCCAAAACCTTGCCTCCAGAAGTGATTCCAGCTCTGGAAAATGCTTTGCCGCCACGATCTGAGTGTATGATTCCGGATACGGCAGAGGAGGCTCTGCTAGTCGATTTCGATCCGGAACAAGAGGCTAGGAGGCGTCAGCACAAGAATGCGTACGATGAAGATGACGAGATGCACGGGCCTGGGCAACGGGTGCAGTGTGCCACTAACTAAATTAATTTTAATCGATGTTTAAGCATCCTTATTCCACGGGCTTTATCCGATTTGAACAATTATGAAGGGCTTCTGTTTCGAGTAAAGTTCTTAACTTTTTGGCGTATTTTTCTCTCAATTTTAACGGAGGATTTGCCCGCCATTTAATCTATAAATCTAGATCGGTGTGATAAAACCTACTTTAGTTGCAGTTCAACTCCAGACGATTAAGCTAAATAAATTAGACACGGATGCAAATAAATGTATCAAAGAATTTGAGGTTCCATTATTAGCGGAGTGAATTCAGTTTGAAAAAAGCAAAAGTAACTTTTTTTCTTGACAAGATTTGGTGTAATGGCTTAACGGTGAAACATGAAATTTTGTTTAATACGGACATTTGTTGCATAGTAAAAAGTTGTAGAATGTTTATAATGTCTTCATAATATAATGTTTTAATAACCTGGGCTGAAGTCTCAATTTGTTTTATTCTTTCTGTCTGATCAATAACTGAAACTGATACTGATGGTATTATATACTCATTTATGAGTTCTGGTAGTACTTAAAAAATGGAAAGTTGCTACTTACTACTGGAAAATGTTGATTTATTTATTTGAGAACACTGTAAATAAGAGTAAGTAGCTGATCAGTTTGTATATTATCCAAAAATACAATTACAATCGGAACACTTCGCAAAACGTATTGCCTTCGAGATTGAGGTGTAATCTTTGAAACAAAATTATATATGGTGATCGGAAGATTCATAATTACATTATTTCTGACATTTATTTCAACATACTCCCAAGTAAGTCAACATATATGGTATTAGCATATACCGTTTTACTAAATTTAATTTTACACATGAGATTTTAGCTTGTTTTTATAGTGTGTATGAAATAAACGTTTTGTCAAATTCTAATTACAGAAACTCAATTAAATATCTTTGGCTACTGCATTTACCAGTATTGGCAGTACTTAAGTAGTTCATGGCCAACTAGATTGAGGACCTTGTTGATTCTTAAAGGGCTAAGTACATATAATGCGTGCCAAGTTCAAAAATATGTATTCTTGTTTGTTTCAGTGGTGCCACCGAAATGTGAAACAACTGAAGTTATTAACAACACTGCCTTTGTAAAAATTCAAAATATGGATCCTTGACAAATGTTAAAGTGATACTTATGTTGTGTATTTAGTTCTCGAGGCAAATATACTACTCGGTGTTTTTACAGTTACTTATATACATTTTTCTTTCCAATTCTTGGAATCATTGCATTTATTTCTGTTTTGAAAAAATGGTTTTCTAAACATTCGAAGCCTTTAGTAAACAAAGTTTGTATTCATTGTTATGAAACTTGTTTCAAGTAACATAATTTAATATTATTGAAGTTTAGCATGGTTGTTCAATTTGGATAATGCTCCTATATTTAAGAAATTATTTGTAGAATGGTATATATATCAATTAAATAGCGTAATTTCTATACTGTTTTTGTATTTGAATTATTTATTTTCCTGTTATCTAAATGAAATGTATAACAATGTATAATCACTGATGTGCTGACTGTAATTCTGGATGTGTGCTTTTCTTTACACTGATTTATTTCCAAAAACTTATTTTTAGAATAAAATGTTTTTTCCTTATAAAGGTTTTATTTAGTCTATCCTTCAGCCCAAATACCAAATAAATTTAAAATATGTGGACTTTTATTATTATATAGGTACATTATGCAAGGTCTGTAGTGACAAGTAAACAGTAGCCACATGTTAAACTAATATTGACATTTGATCGGAAATTGATATAGACATATTTTGATTTCAACCATGTGACATTTTAGCAATGAGTGTAATGAGATTTTATTTGTACTATGATGTACAATTGTACAATACTTGCTACTGTTGCAGGTGCTCTCTCTTGCTATATGTGAAGTGAGACAATTAATCTATGGTGAGGTGTGCATATCAGAGAGCGATTTGAACTCTGGTGACTTTAGATTGACGAGCGTCGAACCTACTAAATCATAGGCATTAGCATAGCAATTTTGATTATTGCGAACTATACCTACTCAATTGCAGACTTCCGTTCTTTTTTCTCTGCATGATTTTCTATGCGTTTAACTAAATTTTCATGAAGTGAAATTTGCGATTTTGATGAGATGTTATAAACCTGAATTCAAAAATATTTGGTATGGCAGCCATAAAGACCTTGTTTCTTTATGATGGCAGCCTAGGGTATCCCACCATTAGCAGTTAACAATCCTTGACCATTAGCCTCACCTAACGCCTTTCCGTTGAACCAGCCAGGCTAGCTGCCAGTTTTCTATCGGTCGAACAATTCATCTCGCTGAGCCTTCGCCCTCCACCGTCAGATGTCAGCGCTTGTCCAATTCCTTGGTCCTGTTTCAATATTTTCTACTGTCGTGCACAGCAGCAAATCGAAATAATTTTTCATAAACAATGCATGCATTGTTGTACATGCTTGTTGTACAAGGCTTCTAATATTTTGGAATTTTTATATTTCGGATACAAATTTTTTCGGTAATTAACTGCAAAAAAATGTTTCTGTAATAATTAACAAAGCATAAGATGTTTGGTTCGGGCAATTGACACACAGATGACGCTATAGTCGAGAAGCTTGTGATCTGTTTTTGTGCAATGCATCATGGCGCCTAACGCAGAGGCTTCTGGGAGTGTGGATGTGGATGGTTTCCATTTTTCAGTGTCTAGTTTTACGCGGTGCGAAACGTAAGCGAGAGAAAGTGGTTGTTTGTTACAAAGTGTTTATTATTTTTTAAAATTTTTAGCATTTAGTCCACATGAAACTAATTGAAAGATGACGATATGGCGCATATTTCAAGAAACTACAACCTAATTTTACAAGAGCAGGTGTTGGGTTAACCCGAGCTATAGATCAAAACATATTTTTTAGAAACTGCTGCTCAAACAGATTGTAATGGTAATTTTCGGTAATTGCAGCTACTTACAGGATACTAATAATACGTCATGCAGGTAATTTATTGCTCGGTTATAGCTAATAATATTTACAAGTGTCATCCAAGTGCCTTTAAATTTTATTGCAGGTTGTAAATTAACCTTTTACTTTCTCTTTAGTTTACACAGTTACAGACAGCCAAATATTTTTAGAAGGTCTTATTAACTTCACTACTTAATCTGGGACAGTGCTCTGTGGTAAATAATTGTATCTTTGTTTTTGTTTTAGAACAATTACGAGCTAAGAAGGGGCTCAACAATAGAGCCGTTGATATGCTGTTACGATGGCAGGAAAGCCTGACTTATCAGCTGCTCCTGGTGTACAAAATGTAGTGGTGTATGTCTCAAATGACAACTTTGCTCAAGCATATGCAGTGGGGCAGCAAAATGTGCCACAAAGCAATCACCAGGCTGTCCACAGTTCCGGATATGCAAACACACCCCATTCTATGGCCCCCGTGGTGGGCCCCACTAAAACATTCACTGATAAACACATCATCAAGCCCCCTGAATACACATCCAATGGGCAAGTAGTGAACAGCTCAGTTTCACAACAAGGAGGCTATTTTGCTGGTGTTATATCTCAAAACGGGTTCCCACAGCCTATAGTAAACAATATAACTTATCAGAATGGCACTGTTATCAAAAACTACGGCAATAGCGAAGTGCTTTCAGGTGAGAGGCAGGCGGGTCCTGGCAGGCCTGATATCAAAGTGCGGGACGAGTGTGACAATCGTGATAGTTACGTGGAATCGGGTTACGTGACCGTTATGGGGGCTGAGGTGCCCTCACAGAGTGTTCGTTGTGATTCAGTGCGCTCCGAGGCTGCTGAGTCAAGCTGCAGCAGCTTGAGTTCAGCGGACGAAGGGTTGGTGGTAGTGCAGAACCAACCATCCGAGATGGTGGTGTACGATCCTAGTGTTAGTGTGCGGCCTGCGGGTGTGGTTTTGGCAGTCGGGCCACCCCCCATGCCTCCACAGACGCCAAACAGTTCTTCTGTCGTGGGAACTTTAAATGCAAGTCAACAGCCGTTTGTCACCGTACCATATGGTTGGAAAAGACTATTTAATAACGGAAGCATCATTTATATCAGGTGGGTGACTACTTTCATGTTTAGAAATAGGTATTAGATGAACTGTTTGAAAGAGTTTGATGAATGACAAAAGTTTGGTTATTGATTTAAAAAAGTTCAAAGGCTGATTGATTATAATATTTTCTTATATTTGAACAAACCTTACCCAACTTAGGTAGGTATTGCGGTTATTAATTTACTTTCCTTTTTTATTAATGCGAAAGTAGCCTTAAAGAAGTGACTAAATAGTTATATTTAAATAAATATTGAAGTAAGTTACCTTTCTATGTTATCTAAATCTTACTGAATGCGAAAATTGAATTTTCTTAAAGATGTACATGCTTATGTAAATCCTGAATCAATTCTGTTGTTCAGGCATCTGAGCATGACGATAATTAGAACTAAGTACTCTTTATGTATGCACATATATCCAATGAAAGTTGTGGAAAAAGTTGACTAGACCCGAGCTAGAGCCATGACCATTTAAAGTCCTTGTAATATAATTGCCCAGTAGTTGGTTAACCTGCACATTTGTTCTTTTTTGCCTGATAAATTTATTAGATGGCATCAGTGTCTAATCAGATTTTAATTTGTTCTTCAAAAAACTGTCTGGTTTCTCATAACCCGTTTTTAGATGTGACATAGCTAGACTGCCTATGCAGGTTAATAAGAAATTCATGCATTATTTATTTAATGTAAGGCATACTCTGTTGCGGCTGGGAATAAAGATTATCCGATGCCTATTGACTCTTGTATTTTTCGTATCTGTTTCCATGGTATTTTAAATAAAAAAAATTAAACAATGCCACATTTCAAACTACCTACAGTATGTGTGTGAATTGCATACTGTGAATTAGTTTACTGCATATGTAAGTACCTGTTATTTTTGATTGTAGGTATTTGTTATTATTAGGTTAGGTTTGGGGTAGGTTAGGATTTATTATTTACCTCCTATAGTTATTTTTTACATAAGTATCATTGTGGGTATACCTATATGTATATCTATTAAGTACACAATACCTTATATGATAAAAGGAATATAGGTAATTCAAATAGAAATAAATACTATCTACTTTGAAGAGTTTTATAATTTTTGGTAAGTATGTACCTAGTTATTTATATTATTTTTTATCTTAAGTATATCCTATTTTTACTATTGTGATTCTGATTAATAACGAGTGATCATGAGTAGTAAGTACTTCATTGTTTATTTGTAGGTATAAATTATAAGAAAACAACGGAGATTCCGAGTAAGATGCACAATTATTGTAGATATTATATATAGGTACCTACATATTGTATTTCAATATCAATAAACCGAAATTTATAAACTTTCTAATTTGAGCATTATTGTTGCTTGCGTATATTCGAGATACTTATAAGTATATGTGTTGTCCAATTTCCTCATTACAACAGAGTAGATACTTTCTCTTAACATTTCTTGATGCAAGTTAATTTTACTGTGTATCCAATTCTAATACGTGGATATCTGTCGAAGAAGTGGTGAGAAAATCGGAACCTCTACCTGTACTTTTACTTATTGCATTAACTCTAGTAAATAGGATTATAACGCTCTGCCTCCATATAACATATAATGAGGCTGAATTGTCATTAATAATGGATGCTTGTAGCAACTGTCATCGGCTGTCTCGAACGCTTTATCTTCGTTGGCGCTCAGCGGAAGACCCGAATGGGGTAGATAATCATAAAGCAATCATCGGAAAGGTTATTTATGATTTATCTGATGGGACCGTTATGTAAGATATTTGCGTATTGCGATGGGGAGATTGTAGGTAATGAAAAATCAAACCACATGGCGTGAGTTCGATCTACCCAATTGAGTTTGATTTGAAAATTATGAACGCATCTACCTATTTTTCAATGATGTTTAGGGGTGGTATTAATAACGGGATTATAGGAGTGAGGGCACAGCAATAAACTGTGGTGTAATAATTAGTTTGTGCATTGTATCTATTGTTGTTTTATTGCCTGGGCTATTTTAAGGACCCGCATATCTAGGGAATATAAAATAATTGTTGACTAAATTCAGGTAGGTAGTTTCCTTGCATTACTTTGAGGTTTTTGGTAATAATCTGATAGAATGTAATGGGTCATTAAATTCAGGTACCTAGTCTCCTTGTACTACTTTGAGGCGTTCGGTGATTATCGGATTCGGTAAAAGGGCAAAACCGTTTCGACCCAAGTGCAGGTACACAGAAGGCGAGATATGACTTTTAGGGATGATTTAAAAGTAACAGAAACAGATGGTGCTCATCGGCTTCTGTTAAAAGTCTGTTCTGGACGCGTCGAGCAGGTCGATACCGAACAAAGATCCCGGGGGTCCCTTCGGGCCCCTCTCTGCTCCCTTTATAATTATTTCGTTCGTAGCGAAGATAATGGGTCTGCTGCCGACGTTGGTTCGAAAAGCCAACGATTTATGGCCTCTTTTTAGCGTCTAGGTGTTTTTCGATTGTCAGATGCGGATTTTGAGACAACTTGGCATCAAAGACATAGTCTCGGATATAGTGCATCCGAATTAGTTGGGCCTTAGATCCCGTCACGGCTCACACAAAACGGAAACGTAATTGCAGCAAAAAAAATTGTTTTCGAGCATTTGATTACATCCGGTTTAATTTTTTCCGCCGCGGCGGGCATTGTTATGGGTTTGTTTTGAGAAATGATTAAAGCGCCTACTGGTTTGTTAATAATTGCCATAGGGATCAACGTTTTTTTTTAGCATGATTCCTCTGCGACCTATGCCCAGTCGCAGGCATAGGTCTATGTGCTATAAAAAAAATGTTAAAACGCGGCAGAAATCGATCCTCTCGAACAGAAGGCTTCACAAAAATCGAAAAATTACCTCTTAGCTGGGTGGTAATTTTTTTTTATTTTGAGAGAATCTATCCAATGAAAGTTATACCTACATGTCTATTAGAAGCTTTTTTGTTTTTGGTAACATGAAAATTTCTACGACTATGGTAGGTAATTGGCAAAGTAGATACCAATAATTACTTTGGTTGTAGGGCAATGTGCTCTACAACCAACGAGACAATCTGGTTCCTTTTATGGTGGCATTCTATCAAGTTACAAAAATGCTTCCAAAAAATTGAAAAAAAGTTCCAGGTTCGTATTTAAAAAAATTAAGTTGATGTTGGTTTCCGGGAAACGAAACGTTTTGCGGAAAACTGTCTAACACCATTCGATAAAAGGCAAAAAGTTACTATAGAAAAGTGCTCTTTATTTTTTAATACCTCATCGAATAGGCCCGCAAAAAAAATAAAAAGAAAATCGAAATTTTCGGTTTTTTCAAAATATTTCGAAAACTAATCAAGTTAGCCTTGATTTTTTTTCACAATTATGTTGCCCCCCTGAATACGCAACTTTGCCTCCATTTAACCGACTTCGCATCTCTTACCGTTTCCGAGATCCCCATGTATTGCATCGAATTTGAAGCACCCTGTATATTTAGTCTCTCATGTTTAAAAAATTCAAATCAACTTGAATAACTTGTAGGAGTTTGTTATAACTAATTAATTACCGCGATACATATTTTAGAAAAAATATTAATAAAAGATTGGAAGCGTAATTCATGCCGCTTCTAAAAGCATCAAAGCACAGCAGCTGGAATTTCCGTTTAAATTAGGGATCTAACGTGATCTCGTCCGAAGTTAAGGACCCAAGAAATCCTGCCCGAGCATACAAGGACCATCAATCCCTCTTCCAATCCTAATCGGCGACCGAACAGACGTCAGGTATCCGAAACACGCGTTGGCAAGCACCCTATAAATCGAAACAGGTCGGCGACTAACCGACAAATAGTGCCCTCTGGTCTGGTCTCAAGTCGGAAAGTTCACTGGATACTTTTCTTGAACAAAAAGCCGAAATAATAATGCTTGTTAATAGGGAAGGAGCCTCTGTTTTCTAAACACTTTCTGGAGTATCGTCTTTGTATAGTAAGAACGTTAGAAAAATAAATATTTAGTTGCCTGAACAAACATAACACTTTTGTAGTCTTTTGTTTACATTTATACTCTGAATTGGGTATCAGAGTTTGTTCACACAATTTGGTAGTTAATTTGCTACTGATATTGCTTGATCAGAACTAGACCGAAGTTCCACGTGACGTCCATCTCCTATGATCTGCCCCAATGTTGTTTTGCTGAACCATATTGACCAGCACCAAATAGTTATTATGGAGTGGTTATCAGTGAATTTTGGAATGCTTACCTTACTTCCAAAGAATTAGATCAGCTAATCATTTGCATAATTAGTTTTAAAAAATTAGAAACGCAAGCAATCAAAAAGTGCCAAAATAACCTCAAAAACCGATATGTACCTACTTGTGTTGATGCAAAAGTATCGGTATCAAACTTGGGTATCTGGTTTAGACTAATAACCATTTCATCGTTGTGTTTCTAAGAACAATGCTCGGAACAATGCTTTTTTGTAAGTGGCAAAATGGAACGCGACATTAACGGTGGAATGGCGAGGCCTAAAACAACCTTAAGGAATCACCCTTTTAATTTATGACATGGAATTAAAATACACCCAATATAAGTATTATATCGAGACATATTTATACCTAATGGGTATTCAAATAGCTCATCCGTAGATATTCACTCTAATCGCTTTATTCCAGTACATTCGTACTTCATTATTTCTCTACCCGACCCAACAATACATTTTCATGCTGGGAAACTAACCGCAGAAAACGTTCCCCCATTAAACTTTCTAACAGCCCAACATAATTTTAAACGTATTGCGTGACCAGAAGGCCTGACCAAGAACCCTTTGCGAGGGGAGAGAAGTAGCGTGTTCGCATAGGTGATGTCTCATTCCGATAAGAGATAAGCTCGCTATTAGTCGGGGAACCGAGCGGAGTTGGCAAATCGAACGTAATAATAGGTGAGCCTTAAGAACTAAGAAAGTTACACTGGGAAGGATGTTCATTTGATAACATTTCTATTTAATTAATTTACTTAATTAAATTACGGATCAAATCTAACTGGATTTTATTAGAAGAATTAAATTGGTATAAATTAAAAATGTGACTGAAGCCCGAGATCTTTAGCTCCTAAACATATTCTATAAAGAATTACTTAAAGGGAGATAAGAATAAATTACATTTATTGACATAATGTGATAGTATAAAACTGTATAAAAGATATATTTTGTGTGTAGATTAAAGAAACATTTTTCCAAGTGTAGAGCGGCAATGGTTTATCACGTGCACCAATGCAGGCTGTAAATGCATACTGAATGGTGATTAGACGGTCGCTTTTTCCTTGGTCAATCGCAATTTTAATTTATGCCTATGACTAAGGAGATTTATCGTATAACAACCGTACTTTTAGTACTTAGCTTAGGAGCTGATTGCTATTTATTTATAGTGGCAGATTATAGACTTCTGCAAAACAATAACCGATTTCCTGGGTGCTGTAGAAAATTAATCGAATATAATGAAAGTGGTTGTTGTTGCTACGAAGGGTCAATAAACTCTGGACCACTTTTCAAGTTTTTAGATGATGAGAGTAGCTTGAGAAGTTGATCCTTTTGATGTCATGCCAAGTTTCACATCGACATCTGAAAACTCGATTTCTTAGAGGTCCTTCGTTGGGTATACCATTTTAATAATTGATTTAAAAAAGGTAAACATGGTTTAAAAAGTAAGTTTGTCGATTTTATGTGTTGTTATTTATCTTGGTGTTTATTTGTACTGAAAATTTTTCAAGCGAAGCAAAACCTCTTACGTAACCCCCAAAATCGAAACGTGGTACCTTTGTAAAGGAAATATCCAATTATAAAACAAGAATGAAAACGATGTTATACCTCTTTCTAAATTATCACTGCTGCTTCCACTCGAAACGAAACAGGTTTTGGGTGAGCGGTAAAATAATACCAACCATACATCTTCTTCCTGTCAAATATCTGCGTTTTAGGTGTCTACAGATGGATCATTAGTAGAGAATGAATAATAATAACTATCTGGTTGCCGTGGTTGTAACTTTATATGATCCTACCTTATATATATAGTTGGTATTTATATTAAAATGTTTTAAATTACTTGGAAATATGCACGAAATGGGTAAGGTGGTCTTTCACTGATAATATTGTTACAGGAAATACCTCAGGGAAACAACCAACTCGTTGTAGTCATGTTTATTATTTGCTGAGTTATTTGTTTAATAAAATGGGGCACAAAAAAAGAGTAGATATGGGTCATATCTATAGATCAATTTAATTACCAAAATCATTTAAAATTATGACTTTCATATTATTTATAGTGATCTTGATAGTGATAAAATAAATTATACCATTTATGATTATTATGGATCAATAATTGAGCTAATATTTAGTAGGTATATGGTAAACATTTTATTTTATTATTTCAATGGTAAGTTAACTAATATTTTCTGAAGACTTTTCTGAATGTATTTATTTACCTAATGCTAATAGGTACATTTATAGTTATACATTCTCTAGGTTTTAGCCTTGTTTTAGGGTAGACTGAATAAGTTTTAGGAAAACAGTTTGTTTAGTAAGTTCTTATGGTAGGTAAGTAAGTTTCGTACTATGTACCTATTTATTTCTTTCAAATAGTATTTTTCGCATTCAATATATTAAATAGCCTGGGAGAAGGATACCGCATTATAGTGGCAGAAAATATTTATTCCAAAAATTCGTTCTATTACACGTACGTGCCTCTGAATAGATTAGCCACCATTAGGAGGAAGCACAGCTGGAATATGGAATGACGTTTTCGGTTTAAAACCGATATTAGGCGCCCTGAGGGAAATTTCCATTGAATTGAACGTCAAATCAAAATCATAGTTCAAAATCGCTAGTCTACTGTCTTTCACCTCGGTCTACACTACGTACCCAATGTTTATGTAACATAAAATAACTCTTTGACTGGCCTATATAAGCATAACTTTCCTACTGCGCACTTCATATGGAAAAGACGCCAAAAACTCTACTGTGCTCGCTCCCTGATAAATAGGGGTAATCTTTTTTGCAGGTGAGGCGAGATAGAGATCTGGGCGAATTCGGAACGCCGGTCACGTAGGAGTTACGTACTGCTCACGGAAAATCTCCCCCTCGTATACACTAGAAAGGTAGCCCGTGTGTGTGTGAGTGTTTGTTTCCAGAGACCGACTGAAGAAGGTAATAATACAAACTGTGCCTCACGTTCGATCAATAACGCGAACGCGGCTGGAATCGTGGGTATTTAAAAACGGCAGAGAAGATCGCGATTAGCATACGGGCTCGGTTAAGGACAAATCGGCTGGTTCGCGCTCGGACAGTGGCGTCGCTTGAAGGCCAAGCTTGCGGGCTGTATTGCGTTTGAATTGTTGAATATTGTAAACCAAGATAACATTGAAATATCAAATGCAAAGGATTTTTACCAGGGGCGGAAGAAACTTAACACTGAAACGCTTAAATAAATCTGATTATCTGTATTGGTTTAATCCTCCTTGTAACATGTTTTGTAGTAGTCGAGTTAGCGATTTACCTACTCCTTGTTGAATTGGATCTACTAGTTATTCTACGTTTGTTATTTATTTTCCTATTCAACGTATTCGAAGAGTTTATCGCCTGCCTTGAAAATAGTTTCATGAGAATCTTGAACTTGAAATAAAATAAAATCTTTTCTTTTGGTGTTTTTAATACACGAGAAAGTGACGTGTCTTTAAAATGAATAAAATTTTGTTACACTAATTTTGAAGAATTGCGCTACTTGATTACTAGGTATTAGAAACATGAAATTTATAAAAAATTTGCACATACCTTGTTATAAAAGCGGTTCGAAATAATATTCCTGGACTTGTACACAATTTTGGGCACGCCTTATCCAATTTTGCCGCACTAAAGCGAATGTTCCTCCTGGTTGCTGATCTTGTAAACGCAAATTATTAAGTAAATTGGGGATTTTCAGCATTTTGCTGCAACAACCACTCACAAAACCTAACTGTCGATGTGTCGGTGTGTCGATTGGGAAATCGTTCCGCATACAAGCGCGAAGCTGCCCATGAATTTTGTCCAACTTCGCCATAAATAAGAATCATGTCCATTAATTAACTCAGCATTACTGTACACATGAGCCATTTTGAAAATTTTACACTTTAACACTCCCAAGATAAATAAAACAGCCGCGAGAGCGACCGACATAGACTGACGACTCATAGACAATACAGATATTATCCCCACTCCAACTGCATTCGCCAGGCGTTCGCCAGGTACAAAAACTGTTGTTTACTGTATTTTGACGGAATGTGGTATATCAGGTGTCGTTGAAGTACAGTTGCCCATCTACGTAGTCCTTTATAATGGTATAACTTTAAACATTGTTTACGGGAAACCCTAAGACTTTTATTATAATTTTTTTTGGTGATTTCGATTTCTTATTAAGGGTTCACATATCTTCAAAGTTTTAGAGATAAGTTCTGAATAAGGCTGTATATAAAAAAGTTTATATATAAAAAATATATCAAAAATTTGTTAGATTACTTCTTCAACGCTTCTCTGGCGGTTTTTATTTATTAATGATCTGTAAAGGTTATTCATATTTTTCCTAATCGTGAAAATAAGGAATCTGATGAAAAAGTCACTCAACAGCAATGCTTCCAATAGGGCGAGGAGAGACGATTCTGAGAAATAAAATATTTTATGGACTTTCAGACTTCTCGAAGTCGTGTCCGCCCCTGATCTCGGGCTTGGGCAGCTCGGGTCTTGGTGCTTGGGGCTCGCTATCAGATCAGCCACGAAACTGGTATCGGATAACCCTTACATGAACTTTAATTAGCTGCCGTGGCGAGAAGGTATAAGAAGTAAGTGGACGCCGAGCAACGCTAATAAAAGTCCTCGTTTCGTTTCCATTATCGCGACGCAAGAAATTTCTGGATAGCGTTCGATTTGGTAGCGCAGGCGCATGCGCTGGAACACTTGATTGTTGTGAGGATTTTAATTACCTCGGTACAAGTGGCGCCATGAAAGACAGCTGAAATAGGTTACGATACTGGCTTCCATGTTCAGTCGATTTGTAGGAAACACATTGACACTCTTGTAACTCATTGATACTCTGAAGTTTTTATAAGACTAAAATAAGTTGCATCGGATTTAATATCTTTAAGTTAAGAGTCCATTCACTAGGTCGAAATAAGCCCTAAATCGGCGTTCGTCTCGTGTCTAATTATAAAAAAACTATAAAAGATAGCGACTTTTAGTAAGAAAGTAAGTGGACGATTGAAAGATAAGACTTTAATCTAAGTCCCTATAGAAGTAATTTTTGGTATTTCTTTTTATTTTTAAAATTCCAGGCAAACAATCTTGTACTAAAATAGCGTATTTTCAAACATTATTTTCTCTAAAATACATGTATTAAACAAAAATTTACTACTATAGAGATCTAGTTTATCTTTTGATCTTTCCGGTGATATATAATTTATATCACTAAAAAGAAATTTTGTTGCAATTATAAGACAAATCCGGTACCCTTGCAATGAGGGCTAACTTTATTTCCATGTGCCTTTTTACTTCGGCTTTACGTGCACCTCCGAAATCTCAATAATTCGATAGTTGGAATATATAAGTCTTCACCCATCGGCCACCCATCCTCTCAATCCGACCCAACATTCATGCCTGTCAAATCTACAGAGAATGGACCCTTAAGGGGAAATGTTCGTATGAAAGGTTCGAATTGATTTTTTTTTATCATCTCATTGATCATTTGAGTTTAGGTATTTGAGAATGACTGGTAAATCAAGCACGAAGACCCCGATTTCCATTTTTCAAAAATGAATACGTGGGACAATATCTTGAAACTTTTTAAAAGGTTAAAAATTACATATATATAATACTACTATATCGCGGGTAGAAGCCCAAAAATTCCGAAAACACCACGGCGTCGACATACAATCTCTATCCTTATCGAGAGTACGTTAGTCAAATATGCGCATGCGCACGAATATCGCAACATCCAATAAGCATGCAACATGAATACTTCATCTCTGTCTATCGACTTCTTTTAAAAAATAATTGAAAGTTGGGAAGTCGGTCAGCCAATAAACAGTGTGTCAGCTTCCGTAACCATAGAGATTGCGCATGCGCAAATCGAACAAAGTGTCTCTGGAAGAGTATAGCACTATATCTTTTGTTCTTTGGTGTTTTCGGAGAAACCGCTTATGGACTAACATAGGAAATACGCGATATAGTAGTATTATATATATGAAAAATTACTACAAAATAAAAGTCGTCATTTATAAGCACCACCCTGTACATTAAAGACGCAGATAAAAGTAAATAATTTTATATTTGCATTTAACTTAAATTTTAAATAATGTATCCCTTTGGGAGCCGTAAGTTAGCTATGATATTTTTAATAAGTATATACAATCTCCCTCCCCCCATAACATCGTTAGTTGTTCCATGCTCCCCCGTTGGAAAAAAGGTGTCAGAGTTACAGACTTTGAAAGTTGTTATTCCACTGGCATCTGGTGCTCAAACAGGGAAGGTAGAGATAGAGTTTGTTAAACATGCTATTCAGTAACGTATTTTCGTGTAATCTCGTCCTCGAATACAGGCACTTTATTTATTTAACTGTAATTTCAAAGGGGCCGATAATGTCAACAAATGTTTGCATATCTTACATAAATAATGTTCGATAACTCTTATGTGTATTAAAATTCACTTCGCTGAATCATAGGACGTCCCCTCGGGCTGGCATGTGACTAATTTTTCTAAATAAGTAAATGTATGCCGTTTCAGGGATGTTAACCTCGGTTCGAGGGGAGTGTTCGTTATTCCAGCAAGGGTTTTTCGTTTAATGAATATATTAGAGGTGGTAGGCGTCGTTTTGAATTCGTGACAAGTCGACTTGGCACCTGCACGCATTTTTCTTACTCACGCACCACATGGGCACATGCGAGGTTTCCTGGACGCGGGCTCCGTCCGTCTGACCGCAAAGGGAAGCCACACCTCGAACCACACGTACTGCAAATTCGTAACCAAATAGTCTCGTAGACGAAAACACTGCTTGTTTATGAGCAGTTGATGAAATCGTGTTCTTATTTTGTTAGGGAGCAAATAAAACGCAAACATCTAAGCTTTCAAGATGGTTTCATACACTGAGAGAAGTATCTGTTTGAGCATTTGTTTAATTCTTATTAGGTATTCTAGAAGGCCAATGACATAACCAAATTGGAAATACGAGTATACCTTACAGCCCTTAGGTATATACAGGGTGTGTCATTAGTGGGTAATTGTTCGATTACTCACAAACGATACATTATATCAAAAAACTTTTGATATCAAAGTTTTTTGGCACTAAATGTGCATATTGTAAAAATATTTTCAATTACACAGGGTGTTCCAAAAAGTCGGGACAAGATGCAAGTTGGTTATTTCAAATGCAACACCCTATATATTATTATATTTTTGAAATCTAGGGATCACTAATAACATATTTGCATTAAGGTTCCCTATAGCTATCTCTTTTCGTTTTCGAAATGATATTTAACAATTAATGGAAAAAACCTCGTAACTCTGCATTGGAAAATAAATAAAATTTCCTCTATGACACAATGTGAAAATGAAAAAAATGTAGTGTCATTTAGCACAAGGGATACCTTAAATATTGCACTTGAAATTATTTGGCCATTTTATACAGGGTGATTTTTATCGTGATTTATATTTCACAATGTTAAATTGCCTAAATCTCATTTTTTTTTTTAATGGAACACCCTGAATTTTTTTATGGCATTACATATAGAATTTAATTACCTTTCAAATGGTATTAGGATGTCCTATACGAAAAGTTGACCGGTTTCAAGATATTCACGATTTTTTGAAAATTTAGTTTCCATAACTGATAATTACAAATTATAGACAAGTAAGTTATGAAAACAATTTATTTTATTGGGGAAATTATTTAACTGTCAAATAAATATTCGATTTTGTGTAATCTGTACATTTTATAAGCAAGATGCACTATTCCAAAATGCTCTCAAAAGCACCATGAATTCTGTTCATGTTTTCTCGTATGGTTGATGGTGTGCGGTAAACTAAATCGTTTGTGTATTCCTATAAAGAAATCTAATATTGTAAGGTCCGGGTACCGAGAAGACCATGAGATAGGTCCACCCTTCCTATCCACCTATTAGTGTAGGTATAGGTATTTAAAAATCTCTTTACTGAACCGGCTGTAATGTGTAGGGCAACCGTCATGCTGCAACCGCATCCCTGCTAAAATGTTCAGAGGAATCTTCAATCTAAAATGTTCAGAGGAGAGAATAAAATCTTCAAGATAATTTCAAGATAAGATAAAAGTTGATTTTCCAAAAAATGCAAATAAATTTCTCCATTGACACTATTTAGGACGGTAGACATGCAGCATAGGTGGAGATTAAATGTATGTGGGGATTCTAGGCGACAAGGTGATTGGACCATATTTTTTTGAAGCGACTGTCAATGGAGACATTTATTTCCATTTTTTGGAAAATCAACTTTTAAATTATCTTGAAGATATTCCTCTGAACATTTTAGCAGGGATGCGGTTGCAGCATAACGGTTACCCTACACATTACAGCGGTTCAGTAAGGGGATTTTTAAATAGGGAGTACCTACACTAATAGGTGGATAGGAAGGAAGAAGGATGGACCTATCTCATGGTCTTCTCGGTACCAGGACCTTACAATATTAGATTTTCTTTATGGGGATACACAAAGGATTTAGTTTACCGCACACCATCAACAATACGAGAAAACATGATGAACAGAATTCGTGGTCCTTTTGAGAGCATTTTGGAATAGTGGACCTTGCATATAAAATGTACAGATTACACAAAATCGAATATTTATTTCACAGTTAAATAATTTCCGCAACAAAATAAATTGTTTTCATAACTTACTTGACTATAATTTGTAATTATCAGTTATGGAAGCTAAATTTTCAAAAAATCGTGAATATCTCGAAACCGGTCAACTTTTCATATAGGACATCCTAATACCATTTGAAAGGTAATTAAATTGTACATCTAATGCCATAAAAAAATGTAGGGTGTTTCATTTAAAAAAAATGAGATTTAGACAATTTAACATTGTGAAATATAAATCACAATAAAAATCACCCTGTATAAAATGGCCAAATAATTTCAAGTGCAATATTTAAGGTATCCCTTGTGCTAACTGACGCTACACTTTTTTCCTTTTCACATTGTGTCATAGAGGAAATTTTATTGATTTTCCAATGCAGTGTTACGAGGTTTTTTCCATTAACTCTTAAATATCTTGAAAACGAAAAGAGATAGATATAGGGAACCTTAATACAAATATGTTCCTAGTGATCCCTAGATTTCAAAAATATAATAATATATAGGGTGTCGCATTTGAAATAACCAACTTGCACCTTGTCCCGACTTTTTGGAACACCCTGTGTAATTGAAAATATTTTTACAAAATGCACTTTTAGTGCTAAAAAACTTTCATATAAAAAGTTTTTTGATATAATGCACCGTTTGTGAGTAATCGAACGATTACCCACTAATGACACACCCTGTATAGAGATTAAAATGTTTAATATAATTCTAGGTTCAGTTAAAAGCGAGGTTATTAAATCGGTTTATTTTGTTCTTTGTCATTTTTTTACAGACCAATGAAATAACTAGAAGCCACAATGTCAGTATGGAGAAATTCGAGACGTATACCAAGTCAGAAAACCACTTTTAGCAGACTGCAAAAAAAAATTATTGGAGATTGAAGAATAACAAATTCTGACACGTTTTCCGTTAGGTACCGTCGTACGTAAATTAGGCGCCGAGATATCGCGAGTCTGCTAACTTGAGGTTCAAAGTAGCAGATTAGATTTTTCGGAAATGGGTCGAGGTACAAAATTTTTTTTAGCGTAACAAAATAGCAACAAGAAAGTTATAAAATCTCCAATAGCTTTTTTGCAGTCTATTAAAACTGGTTTGCTAACTTGATATACGTAAATTCGGGATTAGGTACTCGTACCAGAGCTCGTCTCCTGGTATAAGTGGTCGCAATTTTGGCATACCTACTTTATGCAACTTGCTAAGTTGTGCAATGAAAATCATGGTCAAGTGTATTAGTGTTTTCTACAAGCCAAGCATTCTGCTAGCTTTACTTTATCCCCTTATCGACTTGTGTAAAGGTCCGCAAATCCGATCCGTATGCTTGTCACGTAATCCTCCGGTTTGATACTGCCAACGTCGGACTGCACACAAGACTGCCTGCTCTCTCAATTAAACGCTTTTTAGTAGTGTCGTTTATTATAGTAATTTTCGCCCTACGCAAATACCAGGCGAGCCTGCGCATACTCGGAGTCACGGTAAGAAAGTGTTCGTTCTGGTAAATAGTAGTTTTTATGTTTTGCTTATATTGTGGAGTTTCTTAAGGGGAGTCTCATTGCACGCCTTTGTCGACGAAACATGAACTAAAAGTATTCAGAATGAACTTAACATAGGAAACAGACTTCGCCTCGGATGTCGCACTGAAAATACAATCACCAAAGAAATTATAACATGTTCGTCAAGAACCGATCTGGTAAAATATCAGTTGCAAAAATGCATTTGTAGAAGAAAATAGAACATCGAAACTGTGGTGCTTTATTCTATTGTGATCTAGTTCAGAAAAATAGTAATACAATCGTTTTTGTCTTCGAAATGAGTTATCATCACTTTTCTTTACGATTCTAAACGTGATAGAACGTATGGGAGCTGTAGATATATAATCCGCATTTGTTCGACCTGTTTATAGTTGTAACTGTAAACTGGTCGAACGAAAATATACACCTTTAATTGCGCCGTGATGAGAATAAACGGATAAATGAACGGCACAGACCTAACTTTATCCTTACAAACGACGCCCTTTCTCAAAAGGATTGCCTGGAAGTGATTTCGGAAGGAGTTTAATGATCCTGCACTGTGTGACCGGCGGCGCCCGGATCGATCCGAGAGTTGAAACGACCTCCGGGCAACCCTCTCTTTCGCACCTCAAGGACTCCCCGAGAGCGTCTAATTGATGTCGCTTCCCGACTTGACACATTTCCCGCTGAGTGGACGTGGTCCGACTACCGACTCCGGGCACCGGCAGTGCTAATGTTGGATCCGGGGTTGGGCGTTAACGGCCCACGTTCCGAAGATAGACCGAGATTTCAACCTTGCATGCAATTCTGAAACGTTAACTTCGAGGAATCTATGCATATTCCTCCAATTCCTTTTAAATTCTAATTCTGTTCCTTATAAATTCTTTCAGTTTTACATACACTCTATATCATCTATTCGTGGTTCTTTCAGTATCCGCAATTTTTAAATAACGCCTGAAAAAAAACTCCCATTAAATTCTTTTAAATTTTCTTAACTTTATTTTATTCTTCAGTCCCTTGACCTTCTCCACCAATATTTTTAATTCCTCAATGGTTTAAAAGTCACATTCTTTTATGTTTGAAGGAATGGAATTACCCTAAAATCGTCACCACGAGTTACTGCTATTTAATCACGTATTTAGTTACAAAAAGTAGTAGATGTTTCCGATAACTTTAATTTTAACTTATTCCAAATTTTAAACCACGCAATATAAGTTCTTTCTTTTATTTTTCTATTCTCTAAGTACTTCTCCAGTCATTTAAGTATATGTTTGAGTTTGTCAATAGTTTAATGAAAGATTTCCAGATGGGTAAATTTGGAACATAAGATCAAATTGAAAGACATATAACTTCCTTTGATTTTTGTCCACTCAATCTGGATAGCAAGTGTAAGATCCTGAGCCATAAATTTTATATTCCAGAGTGCGTTTCTGGTTTGTAGTCCTCTTAATTCCAGAGTGGGGAATTAAATTCTACTATAATCCACCACCAGGCAGTTCCCGATCGGCGATTGCTTGCGCCTGGGGACGTTCCCCCATCCTCTCGGTCTAATTACGCTATTATCTTCTAGGGAGGACCCTGGTTTCACCTTGTTTTGCCACAATAATCCATTTGTTACGGTCTACTATTGTAAGCGTCCTGTTGGGAGATATTATTCGCAACTCGTCCTTTTCACAGTTGATTTGTATTTCAATCTTTGCGATATACAGTCTAAACAAATCTATTGTAATTTTTAACAGACAGATTCTTTCCTGAAGTATATCGTTTGTGTCTAAGCGCCTGGTGGTATTTATTTTAATAACGTATAACGACAACTTCTGTTATTTATAATTTTTAGGTAAATGTACAAAATATACTTACTATAGTGATGAATCTCTCTATCCGGGGTGAGAAGAGTGAAATATGGTAGGGCTATTTATTATCTGCCAAACTTGGACGCCATCAATTGATCTTTTTTGATGGTGTTGGTAAAGGTATAGTTCCTATCTAAGTGAAGACAATTGCAAAAAAACACTTGACAAGAGCAAAGTTAGTTTTAATGTAATGATATTCAACTATACATTTACGAACATTAAACACATATAGAAACATATAAAGTACATATTTTAACAAGTACTCTAAAATTTAGATACAAGAGAGATAATTAGGCTATACTAGGCTCGACATAAAAAGGTAAGTTTTAGATAATATGTTCAGTCCGCGAGGTAACGGTAAGGGCCCTTAAATTCTCTCGCACACGCGGCCTAGGCATATGTCAGTTAGTAGAATAAGGAACGGTATACGCAAGGTGTTCAAGAAGCACTTTCAAAATAGATAGATAATAAGGTACTCACATCAACTCCAGGGGTTGCAGAACTTAATGTTTTTCATACGTTTGCTGTCCAAGCACAACGAAATCGTAATAAACGATCGTTTTTTCTTCTAATCACTATAGAAAATCAAATTCAGGGTTGCGGCTATATTACACTCGTAATATTTTTGTTGCATCACCTTTTTTCTATCTCAAAAATTCAGAGAGACTCTTGCACGAACTGCTCGGTAATACTTCTCGCCATGTTCTTTTCGCTCCCCCTCTCGTTCTCTTACGTCCTCCATCAGCTCTCGTTCTCAACACGAGATGGCGTCACTTTATTGTTCTGAACTTTAGTTTATGTAACTTAGGACTGTGTATGGATAGACGTAATGCACTATCACTGAGAGTGAAGTCGGGATTATAAGCACTTAATATTCACTGAATACATATAATACTTTAAATACAGGATGGGTGTTTAACAAAAAGGTAAAAAAACACAGAATAAGATAAGACATAGTAGTTTAAATCAACTAAGAAAGGTATTTTATTAATTACTAAAAACGAGACCGTTACAAACGTACCAGGACTGGAGCGTAGTGAATTTACTTAAAAGATCTGTAAAGAAAGGAAGATATCTCAAAAACAGTAGGTCCGTGTAAGCCACCCATTCTAAAAATGTCCCGGCGCGACCTGGCATTCCAACGGCGTTACCCCAAAAGGAAAAATATCCCAATCCATGAGCCGGGTGTACGTGACTCCTCTGCACCACGACGGCATCCGAACAATGTGGCAGTCGTGATTCAGATTTAGGCGTACGGTCTTGTAATAATTGTTCAACGAGACAAACGAAAAGTAAAAAAGTGAATGGTCGCATCTCTGTCGGCACTGAATAGTTTCGGGAAGGCCAACGGGCGCCCAAGGAGGAAAGGGTCACTTACAAGACTGAGATTCGACACGGTTCAATGAGTTTTCAAGGATAGCCGCGGGGGGTCCTTCCCAGGCGATTGTTCCCGTTGCGTCGCAGACCCTAAACGATTCCGTTTCAACTGGTAGATTGGCACTTACTGCCTTCAGAAAAAGCTCAAGGATTAAGTTGAAGTCATATGGGTTAAGAAGATGATACAAGATGACATAAAAGTAAAACATTTTTTACCTTCTTTATTCTAGTTCAGTTAGTATTGGTTATTCTGAGAAAAGATGTATATTCACTGTTTTGATTCACATGTTTTGTAAATATTTCTTTAATGAATCCTTTTACCTTTCTTATTCCAGAAAGGACAAACAATATCTTATAGTGATGTAGTGATAATTAGGTCCAATAAAAATTATTTTTATCATATTCACCACTTCGCTGTTTTAAACTTTCGCTGTTTTAGTGATGTAACAAGATTTGTATACAAAAAAAACATACAAACTTGGGCGATGCTATTATCGCCAAGTAAAAGATCGGTGATTGGCCTTAGGGCTTTTTCAGACGGTGCGACTGCGATGCGATTTTCCGTTTGCGACATATCGTATTGCATTCGCAGAAAGCTTTCACACAAGGCGATACGAATTCTTCTCCTACGATTTAAAAATAAAATATTGTGCGCAGTGTTGTCATTGCTCAGTTGCTCTTCGCAGTTAGTAGAGTGTATTTGCAGTATGTATAATAGAAGACGAATTAATCGGCATTGCTACATCGAAGGGGAAGGGGAAGGAAACGTAAATTTAAAATATCGGTGATTGGCCTTAGGGCTTTTTCAGACGGTGCGACTGCAATGCGATTTTCCGTTTGCGACATATCGTATTGCATTCGCAGAAAGCTTTCACACAAGGCGATACGAATTCTTCTCCTACGATTTAAAAATAAAATATTGTGCGCAGTGTTGTCATTGCTCAGTTGCTCTTCGCAGTTAGTAGAGTGTATTTGCAGTATGTATAATAGAAGACGAATTAATCGGCATTGCTACATCGAAGGGGAAGGGGAAGGAAACGTAAAATTATTTCGAAGCCATTGCAAAGCCACAAACGATACGCTGCACAAGCTGAAGACACACTGACAAAATTGCAACACTGATATTTTATTTTACTGATACATATCGCGACAAGCAGCGACACGTCTGGAAATCTGCATTTATTTTAGTGGTTGGTTTAATATCGCACGGAAAAAAATCGGCCGGTATCTGACCAACAAACGCACTGTTTTGCGACGCAACAAAATGCCGCATTAAAGACCGATTCCCAAATAGCAGAGCCGCAGCAGCGCGTAGCGGCGCTGCTATGTGGGAATCGGCCTTTAATTTCCGTTTTTTTTTGTCGCTTCCGCATAATGTGAAAATTACACATATGATTACATAATATATTTTGATTGATTCCACGATATCGTTGCGACATGCCGCAAACAGATAATCACATCAGTCGCACCGTCTGAAAAATCCCTTAGTCTGCCATCTGATCTGTTTTTTCGTATTTATCAAGCATTTGATCTAGAGATAAGAAAATTATGTATACTCTTGCGTTGCTGCCAAATAGAATTATTACGAATTAACTTGGAATCGCGCCGGCTGACACACCGGCCTTATGTCGGCCACGGCGGTGCTCGGACCCCTGGACATCGCCTCTGCCTCTCCGCGAGGGCAAAAAGAGACAGGTGGAGAGGAAAGAGAAATAAAGAAAACCAGCCCGTCGCACAGCTCTTATTTATGGGCGACGATCGGCCGAATAAGGGAAGACCGGCCGTGGAGAAGAATTCCTCGAGGTACTCTCGCCTTGGCCGCGAGAACTGGTCCCGGCAGCGTCCGCGACGACGATTCCATTCTCCGGTTCTTGCGCGGAGCAGCCACGTTGCCGATACCTACCGCGCGAAGTTAGTCGATGGTTGTCTAATAAGTCGAAACAGTATCGTGTCGTATCGGTCTGCTGCTGAAAGCAAATTGAAACCAAAACACAAGTGTTACGGCAGGTAAGTATATTAATTGTTTCTAATCGGCCAAATACTTTATTTCTTTATTCGTAGCGTTTGACAGATGAATAAGTCCATGGGGGGGAAAAATCGCCGTGTTGCATTTTCGGGTAAAAACCACCGAACTGAACCATCAACTGAATTTCTTCGTGTGTATAGCGAAGTGTTTGGTCGAATTTTCTCATTCTAAACACTTTCTGTCGCCGAAAGGAATGAAGCTGCATGGTTATTTATATTTATTTTATAAAGATTTATTTATTTTTAAAAGTTTATCTACAACTTGCACTGAAGTTAACATTTTTAATGTAACACCCTGTAGGATATAGTGCTAATGTAAAATACGTATGTTGTATGGGATTTTTGTATAAAACGTCCCTATGCATTTCTGGAGATTGGTAATTTCGAAAGAAATCTTTAATTTTTTTATTTTACCAAATATCATCACCTGGAGCTTTAGACTTAGCGTCTTCCATTTAATATAAATATTTTATCGATTAGCTTATATGTCAATTTGCAGACCATTATAGGTATATGATATGACCACAGAAATAAAGACAATAGAATGTAAAAATTTTATACAGGGTTTGTGATGCTTTGAAGACCGGAAATGAAGGATTCGGTCCGGTAAGGATTCTGCGTAGTTCAAGTTTGATGACGGCAGTCTGCATTTTTGTTGGAACTTCGGAAGACACACCATGAAGTGAGACGATAGTTATGAGACCTCAATAGTATACCGAGTTTCTTCATACACTCCTTTAACTTTTACTTTAAGAAAAGAAAAACATACAATGTAGTTTATTTCTAACTTGTATGGAAGTTATGTAAGTTGTTTGCAATTTATGTGTAAGTAGCTGACTTTGTATATGTAACTTGCTGGTTTTATATGTAACTTACCACTGTTGTAACGTGTTGTTACCATGAGAAACCATGTTGTAGTCACAGAAATCGTATGAAAGGTAATATAGTTTCTCGATTCTATAGTCTTTATTTCTGTGGATATGACTAAATCAAGATATTTTCTGTAACTGGTGAACAATTCTGGGTTAATATAACGAACCGTTCCGATGCCATGTTGCATGAATGACAGAGTCGTACAGGAGGATATACAGACTATCATTCATAAAATATAACTTATACCAGAATAAAGCCTTATGAAATATATTGTCTTGTTTATTCATATGAACTCAGATGTCAAATTCGCGGTGTGTAGTTATATGTACCTATACAAATCAACCATGCAGCTATTGAGGTCAACGTGGCAACACTGGCGAGCCGCCGTTTTACCGGTATTTTGTATCTCGGTATTATACAACGCGACCATGATAAATCGAACTCGAACAGTAACATTTCGTAGCCCTCCGGTCGGTTATATTTTTACGAATACATTAACATAATAAACTTGAGGCGCGATTACAGGATTTTTCGGATTCCTGCGAAATCGCCGGCGAATTTTAAAAGACACCGTCCACTGTTGGATTGGTTTGACAAGTTGGTGACCGGCAGATGCATCAATTTTAGTTAAAAAAAAAAAAAACTGTCAGGCCAAGTTTCAGCCAAACACTGTTGAGCAAGTGGAGGATGTTTTGGGAGAATTAGTACTTGTTTCACGTTTTGTAGAATTCTTTAAAGAAATATAAGGTTCTGTTATGCAGACAATATACAGTGAGTTCATAAAGTCCCGCATAAATTCATTAACGGTAAAGTTTTTGAAAAATCGCTGGGATATTAAATTTTTTACAGGGTGACTCAATGAATCCTACGTATTTATAAACTTTAATATTTTAAATGGCATTACTTACTGTTTTACATATTTGGAAAGAACTATTTTTTACGAATCCGGTCTTATAGGGTTTTATGGGTCTATCTCTAATAGTAAGGGAGATATGCCCATAAAAATCGATTCGTTGCCAGGCACAGTCTTTCTCCAAAACATCGCTCTTATGACACACTTTTTTAGGCATATCTCCCTTATTATTAGAGATAGACACTTTGAACTTTATATGACCATATTCATAAAAATATGTATCCAAAGTCCAAATATGTAAAACAGTACTGGGTGTTCCATTTAAAATATTAAAGTTTATATCGACGTAGCTTCAGTGAGTCGTCCTGTAAAAAATTTAATATGTATAAAACAAGTGTAAAAAGAAAAGAGAATCGACGTGTCCGAACGACTCTTCAAAAACTTTACTACCACCTTCAAAATAATGAATTTGGTGGTTTCTATACCCGTTGTTTCAGTCGTATGTTTTAGAATATCATTTGATTCATCAAGTCATAATATAAATAAGAATTTACCCTTTTGGATTTGACCTTTTCGGCACTTTTGAAAAAAGAAAATAGTTCTACACAAAAATGACACAACTTCATCGCTCCGAAGACTATTTTTTTTTTTAAGAATAAGCGCGTATGCATTTAAGCAGAGTGAGAAAAATCTTTCATTTCATGATATATTTTACAGTCTTCAGTTTATAGAATCATCTCACGGAATGGTTAAACTATTTTTAGAATACCCTGTATTGGCCCTTGCCGAGGCTTTTTCACTTACAATTTCAGTCAATCACTATTCAGTCTACAAAAAATATCTTGCACACACACACACCAGGATTTTTTACTGAATAATCAAATATGAGATTTGTGTAAAATTTTTATCGCCTTATTTATCTGTGTATTCTAGGTTATTTACCCGCTTCAGCAGCGACTTTGAAAAAAAATACACGTTACAATGTGTATTCAAGATAACACGTAATTTCTGCTATCGAGGCAGGCTACCCATCTTCTGGCAAATAAGCAGCCAAAAACAATATTTGCCCGGTTTATTATATCAACGTTTAACTTCGCCGGAGGCTTGTTTTTTCCCTCGCAACTCGAATGGGAGCATTAGACTCGATAAAACGACGTTAATGAATTGCCCAAACGCTCACGTACGGGGCATTACACGAAAACTAGAGATCCTATCTCCGTCTGGGGCCGAGAGAATTCGGACACGTGCCTCCTATGTTCTCCTGTCGAAAGTTACGTGTTGTGTTGACCTTTTGACTGGTCCCTACATTCTCTTTTTTTCTGCTGGATACCTCGCAGGTCCTCACCTGCGAGCTGGGTAGTTCGCGTTCGATTAACCCGATTAATGGCGAGATTTATTATCCTCTACGGGGGCTCGAAAACTCGAGGGAATCCCTCAATTATAATAAAATTACTTTGAAGGAAAGACCAACTTGATATTATTTATGATGACTTTTCAATTAAACCGCCTGATATTGAACAAAGAGCAGGATAAATAGTAATTAGTATAAGAAAATATAACAGCTTTGACCTATGCTGGGTAAAATGATGTTCATTAATAATAATAATAATAATAACTTTATTCACACAAGTACACAAAGAAATGTATATCACAATACATAACAGAATGGATGTATAAACAAAGTTAACAAAACAAAACACAGAAGTATCTAGGAGATACTTGTACGTGCACACACTGATTGTCTTCAGGGGAGACGCCACAATAGAAATATAACATCACAGTCGTAATAACTATAATGTGTCTCTACCTGGGACAACCATATTATATATACGGGACCTTACTCTAAGTATATCTAACAATACATGAACGAAACCAAGATGGTACCTATTTCAACAACCTAACCTATAAACCTATACAAAGAAAAAAAAAAATTATGAAAACTGCAACATGTAGGTATAACCTATTACTACCATCTCAAATACAATATTGGTAACACTAACTTTGTTCCACTGCATAAAGTAAGTTCGAAACTGATCCATATATTATATTATACAAGTTTTTCAAGCATTCTAAACATTTTTCATATCAATTAAATCATGAAATATATGTCTTTCAGCTTTTAAAATGTAATCTTTACATACAGCTTTAAATTTTCTTTTATTTTCAATCACTTTTATATCTGAGGGCAACATATTGAATATTTTAGGCGCAATAAAAGAAGATGATCTTTGACCAACACTTTTTGACATTCTAGGGACAAGAAAAGTATTTACATTACGTGTTTGATATTGATGTATGTGTTGTTCCAATATGTCTTTATTTTCAAAATAATACGTTACAATAGAGAAAAAATATAATTGTCGAGCATCCATTACATTCGCTCGTTTGAACAACTGGTCTGTCGGGTAAGTATAGTCTTCATTTAATATAATTTTTAATACCCTTTTTTGAAAAATGTCTAGCTTTGATAAATGAACATTTAAAACACCACCCCAACCTATGATTCCGTAATATAGATGAGACTCTATAAAAGCTTTATACATTATTAGAAGTTGCTTTATGTTTAAAATACATCTAAGCCGTCTAAACAATGGAATGATTCCTCTTAACTTTTTTAATAATTCAGCTATATGTACATCCCAACGAAGATGCTGATCTATATATATACCTAGGTATTTTACATAGCTTTTACAGGACATACTAAAACTCTTTGAATTAGAAGTTATTACAAGTTCTTGGAAATCTGGCAGTTGAGGTTTATAGGATGTAAAAGGAATAATAATTGTTTTATCAAAATTTATACTTAATAATTTGTAATCTAACCATTCCTTAATTTTTGGAAAGTCACTTTCTGCTTTAATTTTTAAATTCATCCATGTATCTGCATCATAGAAGATAACAGTGTCATCTGCAAAGCTGATTATATGACCCTGAGTTTGCACAAGGAACAAGTTATTAATATAGAGAGTAAAAAGTAGTGGGCCCAGAATTGTCCCCTGTGGAACACCACATTCAATTATTCTGCAGTCACTCTGTGCATCTCCAATTTTTACAGACTGTTTCCTGTCGGACAAGTAACTTCTGAACAATTTTAGCGGTAAACCTCTTATACCTGTTTTTTCAAGACATTCGATCAACATCAGATGACTCACAGTGTCAAAAGCTTTTGCCAAGTCTATAAATATACCAAGTGCTGGTCGTTGTTTATCTATTGATACATAAATTTTATCGGTAAGACTTTTAATGGCATCTGACACTGACCTGCCTTCCTGAAAACCAAACTGATTGGGAGATATAATGTCACATTTCTTAATAAATTTATTTATCCGTATTTTAAGTATTTTTTCAAATATTTTAGCGAAGTTAGTGATTAAAGATATAGGACGATAATTAGTTGCATCCAATTTGTCACATTTTTTATATATAGGTTTAATTATTGAAATCTTAAAAGCAGTCGGGCAAATACCAAATTCAAAACATTTATTAATCAAATATGTAAGAGGCTCAGCTAGATAGCTAACCACTTGTTTCAATAATTCAGCCTTGATTCCATCTGCACCAACTGCCTTACCATTTTTCAATTGCATAACAAAAGCACTAACTTCACATATATTTGTGGGATAAAGAAACATGGTATCTTTATTAATAAACATATTTTCTTTATAATTCGAATTTCTTTCTATATAACTAGCCAATTTATTGCCCATATTAGTATAAGTTTCATTGAATATCCCACAAATTTCTTTTTTATCATCAACAACTTTTAGATTTGCAGGATTACGAATTTTTTCTATATTACTTTTTTTAGTTATTTTGTTTCGAATCTCATTGACAGTATTCCAAAGAATTTTACTATTACCTTTATCCCTTTCTATTTTATTCTTGTAATAATTAGATTTAGATTTCTTTCTTATCATTCATGATATAAACTTATTTCCTAGATCGCATTGTTTCGGATATAGAGGGCGTTGAAGTAAACTGCCAAAGAATAGTAAGGCCAGTTTTGGAGCACGTCATTATTGGATAATACTAAATATAATATTAATTCGACAACTTACGACAAAAAAATCATTGGCATAATCATAATCATTGGCATGCGTTTCATTAAGAACGCCGAGACTAATAACAATTTCATCGTTTTGTTTTTAGGAACGATACTTTAAGTGACAAAATGGAACGCGACATTGGCGATCAAGGTTCACCCATATACTCTAAATAAAAAAAGGGTCCGTAGATCTTATCTGGAATCGAGTCGTAAACTAATATCTACCTTCTAATACCATGATTAAGTCAATAATGTTAACCATCATCGGTTTAACCGTTGTCCACCGGAGTAAAAAGGGTTTGTATGCGTTCACGCTTAGACAAAACGGTTCGATATCCACTTGTGGGCGAGAGTGGGAAGATTTAAGGGATTTAAATAAGTGGTATTTAAAACGTTTGCAAGGCTACATAATATATAAACCGGTACCGATAAGGACAATAAAATAACCCGCAGAACACCATTTACAAGCGGGTTATCTCAATGGCCGAGTGGTACACAACGTAATCCTGTGTATACAGTGACAGTGCGAATAAAAGGCAAGAGAGTCCACTGTAATTACCGGAGAAGGCTGGTTCCTTTTTATACGAAGGATGAATCTCGAGAACTGAATATAAACTTGTTTTGGAGGAAAGAGGCTTTGGTATTGCAATCTGTTGCTCCTTAGGTCATGAATTCGCTGGACAGGTCACCGAAAGATTCTACTTGAAAAGACAGGATGATCTATTTAAAAATTAAGCCTCCTATATTTTTTAAACTTTATCCAATTAGAATGTTTTCAAGTAGGTATAACTATTCATCATTTTAATATTCAAATTGTGTGTAGGTATTTAAAGTTTGTTATGTGCCTAAGTAAAATTGAATTGATTTTGGAATCCAAGAATTGTACATATGGTTTATTAATATGGGACCTGTAGCCAATTTAAATCAAACTAGTCAAAACTGATACTAAGATAAAACCATGATTTGTAATCCACTTCGTAACGACATTCCGTATTGTCAGTCATACATTTTCTCATTCCAATTGTGTCGAATATATTTTTATTTAAATCTTGCGAAATTTACTTCATTCTGAATTTGTAATGCCTATCAATACTACAAATCAGCAATAGAATTTGGCCTTGATACCAAAACCATCTAATTTCGCGTATATAAATTTGAAATTCTAATGATTCCAGACAAGACTCAACACAGGCGAGGTCGATTTAAAATTCATAAATTTGCACGAGGTCAATTAAAATCATTCATCTGTGGCGTACTATTCAGATTTGATTCGTAAAAACGTATAAGGGGGAATGAAATGGAATACAACTTTGATATTTCTGTACAATGCTGAAGATTAAACTAATAATAAAGTCAGATATGATCAACAGTCCGTTCTTTTAAACTTAATAAAATAGGCATAGCTGTTGCTAATATTTCAGAAGAAGGGTCGGCATTAATGCTGTTAATATCCAATAAAAAATTTACAGGAGGAAAATGTAATATTTTAGAATCGATAAAAAATATAAACTCCTTGAAACAAATTAACAATCAGTTCGACTTTAAGGTCACATTATCACCTTCAACGCCGCGTGCAATTTTGTCACTTAAAAAAAAGAATCGGTCTTAAAAACAAAACGATGGAATTGTTAGTAGTGTCGGAGTTCTTAATATTGCAAAAAATTACGTGCTACCACCGGTTCAATCAACTCCTCGTTCAACACGCACCACATTTTACACAATGGGCCTTTTCCACTAAATTGAATTTTACTATTTTATTAATATCAAACGTTATACTGGTACATAAGTAAAGGTAGAATCAACCCAATTTATTAAAGAATTGTAATTAAGCGAAGTTCCAAGCACAAAGTGACCAGTCTTCAAGAATCATTTCAAACTGCGCGGTTCACTGACATCACACTCCAGTAGCCAATAAAATGTAGACAAGTTAAAGAACGGCTCCACGTTGCCACATAAAATTTTACTTTTTTCCTGGCAACGATTAAATTTACATTCTGGTAATTTTGAAATGAAAATATTATGTATTTTTAGGTGAAATGGTAATAGCCAAATGAAAATATTTATTTTTAGGTGAAATATTCACCATAAATTATTACTAAAGCAAACCAACATGATTATTTTATTTTATCACTTGTTCAAAATAATTTTTAGGTATTTTTCGCCAAAGGTAACAACACTGCACAATCTATGCTAGAATCAACTAAATGATGATTTCATAACTTAGGTGATAAAAACTAACCTTCTTGTCTTAATATTGCGCACTTCGGCACTTAAGAAAGTTTATATTTGTGACGTAGAAATCGTTAACCATTTCACTGTCAACTCTTGGAAGGTTGTCTGAATCAGCCTTATGATATCCCTCTTCAATTTTATTCATTTTAAATCAAATTAAGCAAAACACAAAACGAAAGTTAGGTTAAGCACACTTCACTTGACAGAACACAAAATGCAGGGCAGCCAACAGACAACAACGAACTGGAGTATGACGTAATGGCGCGCCAATTTTTTCTAAATATATTTGGCGAAGAAAAAAATTTTAAAAAATACTTTTTAGGCATAACTCAGTATATATTTTATAATAAGCAAATAAAAAAAAGATGTGGAAAAGGCCCATTATACGAAATTAAGTAAAAATGTACCTAAGAACTATGTCCCTTCAGAGCAAATTGTTGAAGTCAAATAAACGTAAGAAAAATTTGGATTTCATGTGAATTTTTCCTAAACAATGCGATAATTTACCTACACAGTGTTTATTGCCATTTGTCGGACAGACAAACCACGTGTCTGTTATACAGGCACCACAATGTTTCACTAGGGGTCATAATAATTGATAATAAAAAAATTTACGTTTTCACATTTTAGTTAAAGGTGATTCTTAGTTTGACCCTTATCGGACGCCACTGCATTCAGCCAAATGCGGACGCGGTAATTCTAGAAGAATTTCATTTTAACGCCATTAAAATATCGGCTGTTGGCCATAAATCGGGCAGCTCCATGTCGCCAGTCACCGAATAATTTCCGGTTCCCGGAGGCGAGCAGGAGAGCACATTTTTACGCGTTCGGGGAACCGCTCGGGTTCGATTCAGCGGCGACAATTTATCGCCCTTCGTTGCACCCCGATGATTCACTCGGTTAAACCACGAAGCGGACGAGCTCTGTTATACCACGATTCCACCATGTGTTAAACCGCAAATATTTAAAGTGACTGCGCGAATGCAACGCTGATGGTTACGTGGTGGTTTCATGTCTATAAAAAGCCCGGCTGGTTTTCCATCTGCAACAGATAAAATTATATTTGTGTACCTATAAATGGGAAATATTTTCAACTATCTGCAATCAACTATAAATGTTCTGTTTCATGTCATTACTATTAAAGGAATGCGCAGACGAGAAGTTAACTTAATAAAAAGATCGTTGACGTGTAGGATTTGTTATGATGAACCAAGTTAACACTTGCAGTTTGAAATATTCTAGATGTGTTTTTAAAGGTTTTTTTAACAATCACCCGTCAAAAGGGAACGTGAGCTGGGTTTAGACCGTCGTGAGACAGGTTAGCTACTTACAGAATTTACTAGATCTGATAAAATTTGTACTGTTCCTTTATTAAAAAAATTGTATTTGAGTTCACATATTTAAATTTCAAGTATTTTGTATTTATTAATGCATACCTAGTTATATTTGTCATAATAAAACCATTATTTTTATTATTAAATCGAACAATTCCTCACGAATTTAACCTATAAAACGACTTGGAAGCTTCATCGATTCCCATGAAACGAAATTAAATTTTAAATCATTAATTCGGCACTCTCGTGCGACTGTTTATAAGGGTTTACCAGGTACCTACGTACGTGTATGGGGGCGGCCTTCCCCCAGCCTAGCGGCGTCGTCGGTCGGGCACCCCTCGTGACTCATTTACGCCGAATGAAATTTTAATAATTCCTTTTGAAACAACGCCCCGCTCAATTAGGTCCCGGATTATTAAAATTCGAAGAACATAAAAGCGTTTCTGTGTTTGTATCCGGCCGTCTAGTAAGTACGGTATAACGAACAGATGCTCTCCTTCCATGGTTTCTGTTCAATGCACTCGCCTCAGATGTAAGTGCATTCAAATGTTGCAGAAAAAGGAAGATATAAGCATTATCGGCTAAACAAAGGCGCCCGAGCTATCTCTTTTGTTCGTGTTCTCGTGTTCCACCAATGTGACAATTATTTACTTGCTTATTGTAATGTATTTTTTTTACAAATTGTAACGTCTTTCTAGGCAAAAGTGATTAATATAACCTCATTTTTTTACGTTTCATTAACAAAATAATTTGCTTTAGGTAGACATATTGCTAGATTGAATAATTGAGCGTTTGAAACACGAAATGTTTGCTCTCATTTAGAACCTGCATCCTACCGATTACGAGGTCCCAGTAGTGATTCACCCACACACTGTATACAAGCAATACTACTAATTTATTCATATGCGTTTTCGTTCCATTATCCAACACGCGTGAAAAATGTACCAGGTTTACAACCGATAGATCATCAAGAACACAATAATTTGTAAGACTCGGGTAGAGCCGCACGATACCCGATTGTTTAGGTCTTTACAAGCTGGATAGAGGCAATAAATTAGCCGTTTATACATATGCATGTTGAATATCAAAACGCTGATCGCTGAAACTGATCCGGTTATTTTTACCAGCAGCACTGTCGAGTCACAATGTAATCCAGATTGGTTGTTTGTATTAGTGTGTTGGCGTACTCGGTCGGTCGCTGGACTCGTTTATTAAGTTATTATTAAAATGCAACCCACATTACACTATGCGCTCGAATACCTCAGCGGCTTCTATTATTTCTATTACCATCGTTTATTGAAGGCGACCTCATAAATAAAGTATCAGCCCTCAAATACGTAAATATCGAATAACGATAGGAGACTTCATAAATAATAAATTGTTGGCACAGTATTAGGTATTTATTTTAACGGAATCATCGATCCTAATCTAGGTAGCCAAGGTCAGTGGCAAAGTAAGGAATTTTCAATTTAGACTGTTTCGAGATTCTGTAAAGTATATTTAAAGATTTGGCCACTAATGCAAAATGATAGGTTTTCTATACCTTTCATGTAGCACAGCATAAACTCCAACTCTTAAGTCCTCTTCATTTTTATTGTATAGAAACCCCAAAACAAGATATAGCCCTAAATCAGAATCCAGTACTGGTTTTAGGTTTGTTGTACATCATGGTCAACTATTTAACAAGCTTTATTCCAGACAATGTTTATTTTATAGGAATAATTATCCTTTGTATACAGTATCATCTTTAAACACGATAATATAAGGATATTTTCTATCTATGACAGGTCACATAAATGCCATAAGTATACGTATGTATCTCTGTGGGAATCCTCCTGTTTGCTCCAAGTTAAGTATCATATTCTCCGAGTTGGTTTGTTGTGCAAATGAAGTTACTGCAGAATACTTTGAAAGAAAAACATTATATTGTATAAGGAACGCACACCTACTTAATAACACTCCATTGAAGACTATAAATCCGTGCTATCTTCTCACGGACCACGATCGCAAGGTCCGATTCCGTTCGCCGTTCGTTCGTATCTTGGCAGGTATTGTGTTTGGTCAGGACAGTGTCACTGGATTTCTAAAGACACTGTCGCCATCTGTATCGCCGCTTTCGTGCTAACTGTTATAAATAATGCGGTAGATAAGGCGGCCGAGGCCTATAACCACCTCGCCCACTAACTCCGGGGTAATTATAGATAAGATCTGCGGCTACTGGTCTCGTATTGGCGGTGGACACATCCGATAATGACACTGGATTACGAATCGAACAGGAAAGTGCTGATGAGAAAATCGGGCACAGGGCATAGTACCATTAAAAATCATATTTCGAAGGCTAAGATAGCACCATTATTGATTTTTAGTTTTCATAGGGATAACAAGGCGTCTAGATGCTTGTTGAAAGTTCCATGGAACATTCAAGAAGGATCCATATACCAGGGCAGTTCAATAAGTAATCCACATCAAAGTATACGTGGGAAATTCGGTAAATACCGGTCACTTTTTATCAATATACCAATGGTTTCCGATTATATTAACCAAAAGCTTACTTACAAAAAACTTCATTATTAGAATGCACAAAAATATATAATGAGAAGTTTCAGGATATTTGATAATCCGGGACCTAAGTCACCAACTTATATAAAAAGAAAACACCGGGACGCAAAATCCCACTCCTGAAACCGAATTAAAAAACTAATCTGATCCAAATGGATGAGTTCAGTATTTAGAAAATCATATGTTGTTATAAGTTGCAAAAATCTCCTAGTAATTAGGACATAAGACGCAAAATTCTCTTATGCCATAAATTATGCACTTTGCCACATTATACGATTTTATATTCAGTACTGCTACGTCGCAGACTATTTTATTATGTTAGAAACCATTAAACTGCCATTCCGAAACAATAACGCCGCGCGTAGTTTTTCAGGCCATTCGATTGCTACATTGGTCTGGAGATTAATAGACCTATTTCGATAAAATACAATAGCTTTAGGGTTTCGTCGAAGTGACAAGAAAATAAAAAATGTAAAATAGTTTATATCTAATGGTATATCTCTTCTATTAGGTATAATATTCGGAATGAATGGACTGAATGATTTAATTCTGTCAACAGTAAAGCTTACCAACTGTAACATAGATATGCTACAAGCTTTAATTTGTGTTACTCTGGAATTGCAAAATATATTTTTCGAAATAAAAATTTATCTATCGAAATAAAAGTTTAAACAAAGGCGCTGCTTCAAATACACATTCAAAATCATTCAAAAGATCACGTTAGAAGTAAATAGTGCAAATATAACTAACGTAATTTTCGATCTGCTCTTCTCAATACTTAAATCACAGCCTACCAATTTTTTGGTAGGCTGTGGTTAAATATCATCAGCTTTTCCTTTCGAATGACATCAATATTTTGTTTCACTTGCCGATTTTCTAATTTCTCAAGCCTGACAGACATGTGTGGTGACCTTTCTCAGAATACTTACCAAGGAAGGGTAGGAAATAGTGGGAAATGTCTAAGGAACTCCTTCTTCGTCAAAACCAGTGCAGGCATGGTTATATTCATTATTGAAAAGTGTCTAATTTTAGCCCTGGTATTTCCGACGGGACCAGATGTTCCGCCGCAAAAATGTTTTAAACATATTTTTACGTTCTGGTTGGACTAGAAAAAAAGTTTACTGATTGAGTTCAACGCAGGACAACAGGTGCATTAAAACTCGTGTATATTTCTCGCCTTTCAGCATAGCATGATCAATGTTGATCATGACTTTTAGAAATAATATGTGATCAAAATAATTTACAAATATTTTATTGTTTTATTTCTTTTTACAGTTAATAAAAACAAACACAGGTTTGGAATTCGGAAGTTTTAATGTTAGGGAACTTTGATACAATAAAGATCCTTACCCATATACATCATGTCAACGAAATAATATAGTCAAAACAAGTTTTGTTTTAATCTTTAGATCTCGGGAACAGTCGAGTTTCCGACCTACGTTTATACCCGTATAAAAAAGTTTACTTATTCTTAATTCTCCTAAATGTTCCTGAAGTTAAACAAGTTATGAAACTGAAACGTTGTGTGTGGAGCGTGTCATTAGAAAATTTGAAAAACTGTCATCCCTGTTTTTTTCGGCGGTCATGATTCCTTTCTCCTGGGAAACGCACAGAATGCTATTCGTTCAATCCAGGACACTCGAACTCGTAAAATGTCTTTTAATTAATGGCCTCATAAAATTTAATCGCCGCAGCACTGCCCGGTTTTGAATAGCCTTCCAGGGGCCGGGGAGACGGGAAAGCCAAAGAGTCAGTCAACGCGATAGGATACGTATGAATTATAATTTTCGATTTTATTGCCTCCAACGACCGTATGCGAACTCATACGGACAAACGGATTTAATTTGTCGACTTAATTAAGCCAGATAAGTATTTACGGCCTCCGTTTTCAATTAATTAGTGGACGTGGACGTTCGCGTAAACGGGATCAGCGAATTCATTAGACTTTTCGCTGGCATATGGACTTGAAAGCTAGAATTGATAGCAATACCTACTACGAAATTATAGATATTAAACGAAATATTTTATAACTTTGCCCATTTCGAACATGTTAATATACAGGAGCATGTTCATTTTTTCCAATGGGGCGGGCTATAACGGTGTCAAAAGTACTTTCAGTTATTATAATTATAGATATTTGCATTTAAATTCCTCATATGTGTATGTGATAAGCCACCTCATTGACAAATAAATAATAGGTATTTCTTAAAGTATAATGCACACACCGTGAGATGAATGAGATGCTAAATCAAGTCTTAAATGTTATTTGTGAGGTACACGGAAGACCAATTTAAATCGGAGAAAGGTATAGGTATAGGGAACTATGATAGGTATTGATAGATAGGAGATAGGTATAAAATCCGACTATTTTCTAACTGATTTCTTAAAATTCTTCTTAATATCTCTCTACTGATTGTTGGTAGTGTAACGTGCCAATATAGTGCTTCGTGGGTTGCTATAACTAACCAATATAGTGCTACGTGGGCGTAGCATTATTTTATTTGAGGAGGAAATGCCCGAAAACCCGATATTCCAAATTTTTAAAATTCAAATCGAAGTCGTCTCTGAAATATTCTAATGGGTGGCTACCGTGAGACACCCTGTATATGATTCATATGATATTATATTATATGGTAACTCAGTCAGAGACAATGACTACATTTATTTCATCAATTTAAAGGGCGATTGAAAGTATAGCCACTTGAAACCAAATCTCAATCCTGAGTGTTTATCTCGTAGGAATAAAGAAGCGTTTGAATCCCCTGTTCCATCCTACTTGAAACCGTATTCCTGCGCTTGCGTGCTTTATATACGTAGCTAACGACCTAACCTCAAAATTAAGTATTGTTTGTTGTATTAATAATATATTATAACCGTTGAGTTTACTTTAGTTTTCACAGGATCACCAAAGAAGTTTTTCGTTCGTCACATGTGATTCTTCAGTATGTGAAGCACAACTTCTGCAGTTTGATCTGATCAAATCCAATCGCATTTATATCGCAATCTGAAGCAGCTTGAGTCAAGCCAATCCAGCAATATTTTAGGATTGACTTTAATGCTCGAAGCCGCTTGGAATCTCTATTCTAGGTGTTTCAGTCATCATTTTCAATCTTTTTTTTCAAGCTGCTTGGCTTCAAGCCAGCTTGGAATTGACAAAATAAACGTAGTTAATAAGTTTTTAAATTATTTTACCTACAATTCTTTTGGTCTTAAAGAGACAAACGTTAAGACGGTCTTAAGACGGTGTCGTTTTCCACAGTCTAGAAGAAATGAATGAATGCGAATTTTTGTAAATATAGAACATTTCTTCTTTGCAAAACTGCCTCTTTTAAAACTGTAGCCGTATTAAATTTATTACGAAGTCATTTGTTTCTTGAACTACTTAAATAAATAATGGTTGCCCACCCCCGATAGACAGTTCTCGTTGTATAAACATTCCACAGCAAATTGACTACGAACTCGAGAAAAGTTTACTCCAAGTTTTCCGATCCGCATCGGTCCAGACGGTGCGTAGTAAGGGTGCGGCGGAAAATCCACTCGGATGGAGAAAACCCAAGGAAAACATCTCATTAAACGTTCGAAAGAACTTCTAGCCGCCCTCGTTGTAGCTGTAGCTTATCGAAATGCGCGGGACTGCGGCGCCTTTTTGTTTTTATGTCGTCTCAGGCGGTACATCGATCGCCCGAATTGTTTTTCTTGACCTTTCGCCTACTGCTACGTAGGAGGGATATTACATCAATTAATTAATAGCGTTTTTCGTCGTTCGTTCTGTTCATTTTGTGAATGGATATGGGAGGTTTTTCTTTTAGGTATTATTAATGACATGAAAAGTAAATTTGAACCAACTCATTTTTTAAAGACGGTCGTTCGAAACAGATCTAGAAAACCTAAATATAATAACAAGAACAATTAATACAAAATAGAATGCTGCATACAAATTTATTTAAGGAGAGAATCAATATAAGTAGAGGGAAGGAAATGATATACATACAACAGTTACACTCACAAGCAGATACAGTAATTATAAACATACTTTTAAAACAAAGAGTACCTACTGTGCGTTTCACGAAGTTGTATCCCGGATTGGAATGTTAGTATCTATCTCCAACGTATGGAGCGTCGTCATGTTATTAGTTAAATTCAATGCAATGGTACATCTCGGTTACGGACCGCTACAAATTGAGGTGGTGTGATTTAAACGTGCGTGCCAGTCTCGCACAGGATTGGGCAGCGAATCCTGACAATCCGAACATTCCAATCCGGGATACAACTTCGTGAAACGGACAGTATCCATTACATAGGGCAATAGTACAAAATGATCATGGCTTGACACCCTTAAATTTATCAATAAAATTATCAGAATGCACACAAAATAATACCCTTGTACAAAATTAAAATATATGGTCGTCTAAAGTATTATACGGCAGATATAACTATGTCAACTTTCAAACAAATAACTTTCATAGAACTTCTTTCAATTAGACCAATTATTCCCGGAACTCGAGGGATTTATACTTGCAATACACAACCAAGTTTATAGCTACAAGATATCTACCTTATTGACGTGGCAATTCCATCTGACAAAAACATAATTTCTTGATGTACTTGGTAATAACCCGTCTATAAAAAATATTAACCAGCGAAGAACATGAGAAATGCATAATGCGCAAAAACACAGTAGGTAATAATAATAATAATAGTCTCTATCCCTCATTCTAATCAGCCTGAAAGTCAGACTGACGTGGAAGAAGGGCAGCAGTTTGTTATTAAATCGTCCTAACCTCTATTTACCACAGGAATGAGGGAAATCTGGAAAACCTCATTAGTTAAAGGAACTATGGAAATAGTTAAAATTTTTCGTGTTCAAACTCGTCTGTATAGTGTCTAAACTCAACATTTATTTACATATTCATAAACAAATGTGAAGACCAATTATAGTATAAATGTATTATTTTGTGGTCACATGCCACAGTTGTTCGCGTTTGATTTTGGAATACCTTGTACACATTTTAATACAAATTATGTGTTATTTTGCGGCTAAATTGCATGCGTGTGGAATGAACTCAATTTTTATTAAAGGCTGCTGGCCAGTTGGTCCTCTAAGTGGCACATTTAGCCGGAAGACTGAAAACGCCACTCCGTTTTTTGCTGAAAGCCCCAATTGCAGATCGCCGAGGGTAATACGTATTATTTAAAATAATCAGCTGTGAGATTACGGTGCCGGGACCGGATGTGGTGATTTTAATAAATCCCTAATAAACGATTCGACCTCCGAAGAATAAGACATTGAAATTATTCATGGCATCCACTTTTTCCCGGTAATAATTTTTGATGGATGAATTATGCAAATGGTACCCGTATCAGGTTAATAGGTGGTAATTAGAATCAATATTTGCTATCTATTGAGACTAAAGTTGTGTTTATACTGTGTAATAACTTTTCGTGCTTCAGATAGCGGATTGAAGCACATAATGCAAGTCGAAATCAGAGTAATCTAATAATAACGGGTAGTAACTGATAGTTGTTGCAATTATTGGTTATCATTTTTATGTGGAATATGGTTTTTGACATGCAGCGATGTAAGGCAAACCCAGAGATAAACTTAAATATATAAATAAAAATTGAAATTGTATCATTTATTGAAACTGAAAACGATTACTTAGTAAAATTAGCGACCTAGTATTATTTTTGAATGACGCAAACAATTAGTTTCACTATGTTTCGAAATTTTGAATGAATTTTAGGGATCGACATGTAGATTTTCAGCGTTTTTAAAATTTGAATATTCACTAGGGTCTTATTTTCTCCTGAATTTTTAATGGCATCCACTAATAAATAATCCTGTTTGGTTTGTTTCCCAAAATAGACCTCGTATATTCTTATGCAAATTTTACCTTTGTCGTTTATATTTGAAGAAGAAACATAAATGGCCCCGGATGAGTGCCTTGAGGAAGACCAGAAGAAGAGACGATATTTTTTATATATTTTGTGAAAGTTTCTATACAATTATATTGACAGCTGAGCTATGCATTACATCTTCCAACTGTTTTAGTGTTTTATTCTTAATTTAAATAAATACCTACATGTTAATTCTATTATATCCGAGCCTCAGACAGTTCAAGCGGTTTAAGATTGATGGGACCGTCCGCTTCTAATTTGTTTGGAAAAGATTCGAGGAATGCTGGATGCAAATTTACGCCCACAATTTATAAAGCGGTTCGGTTTTCTGTGGAAGAGGCGGATCTGATCGTCGCGAAATGTTTTCCGAGCCGTCGTTCTTTCAATGAACTGATCAATTCGTGGTCGACCGCATAGCCGCGGCCAGGCAGTGTTTTTATCGACTATTTGACGTTTGGGATGATTTGTGGCCACATCAGAACTCAAGGTTGCCACAGGCAAAGCCTCGGGCGCAGCGACGTGCACATATTTTTTTTTCAAGAAAGGATAAAGACGTTTTGTATGCGTAGCATTGGACTAAATGTCTACGGAGTTTGATTCAGATAGTATTTTGGGTTTCAGTTACAAATTTGTTGTCGTATTTTTTAATATAATGAGTTTCAAGGTCAGGTGTCAAAAGTTTCCCCCATCCTTTACCAACCCCGATCACAAAAGTGATAGCTGTGGGCGATTCGTGGAGTCTTCCCCTGTCCTGGCTCTACCCGCAGGGTTGGTAGGATCTTCTGTCTTATCTTCTTTCTTCGCCTGCAGGTCTAACCCACCGGTGGTAGTCTGTCTCGGGCGGTGGCGGCAAGGGCACCTCTAGTCCTGGGTTGTAGTTTGGGATAGGTCAGGAGTGGCTGTGTAGCCGGGGATGCACCTCTAAAGGAGCCAACTGGCCCTGGTCCCATTTGTGCAAAGAAAGGGGGGGGGGGTACTCGAACTGAGCGCAGCTTCGAGGGGAGGTCTGGGGGATCGTTTTTAGTCGCTTCGTAGCACTCTACGCTTGTTCCGGGTGGAATCTGAAACATAAGATCTTACTCTCATCTTAGATCCAGCAGTTGGGAGTCTTGGCCGCTTGTGTACAGTGGCCGCATCGGAGTCGTCAAATATTTCCCTATGAACCTACATTTTTGTTCTTAATTTCATTGTGAAACCAAGGAATTTTTGTTTACTCAGCCAGAGATAATAATTTGCTTATTCTTATTATTGCGCCCCTTGGAAAAGTATAATGAGTATTAAATTATTTGGATATAAAAATGCATCTTTGTTTACTGTCTGTAAGGAATGAACTACATGTAGATAACTGATTTTTTTATTTGTAGTAAATAAAATTGGTTGTGATCGCGTTCGTTTCCTTCGTTTTCAGTTTATGTACGCCTGTGTGTATACTCTGAAATATTTACCAGTGATCCTTCCTAGTAAAATAAAAATACTGCGCATTATTTTCATGTTTAAAATATGGTATTATTGACGAGTCGAGCACCTTCGATCCGCCGTATGACCTCGCCGAGTTTAAAAATAAAGCAGGATTCGTTAATTCGACGTACAGCAATTAAGTACGAACTTGAGGCTTGAAGCAATTTGAATAATTACCATGAATCGACGACCGGCAGGTGGCTGTGGATGTTCTTTTTTATCGCGTTTGGTTTTGTTCGAGCTGCTGACTAATGTTTGTTTGTTTTTTTTTGCAGGTAACTTTCACCCCTCCTGAATCGGATTGGTAAGCCTATTTATTTTGCATTTACACTGAAAGGATCATACGCGATTCAACTTTGGCGCCCAACGTGGGGCACGAAAATTTTGTTTAATTATAATTGTCACTATTGTCAATTGATTGACTATATTAATGATACCGAGGTTCTTGCCTGGCGCAGGTCGTTCTTATAATAATCATTTATTGACCAAATTCATTTCGGATCCGGAGCTGCCCGAATATCTTTAATTCAAGAAATAGAACTACCAAATGGGTTTACTTTTAACGTTTGCCTTTTCTCTCCGTTAGGTGAAAGAAATGGCCCATTTAGATAAAAATAGTATGCTTATGATCATTAAATATGCCTCTAAGAATAATAATTAGAATATATTTTTCCATAAAACTCAAGAAAATTTTGTAATTAGAATAAAACTGGCACAAGGCGTTGAACGGAACAATATAATGTGAAATGACTAAAGCGGTATAACCTCGGGTTTTACAGAAGTGGCCACAAGGTCAAATGATGACCTGGTGATACCAATCGTTAAAACATACCTATATCGTGATTACAAGCCGCCTATTCTCACATAAATTTACGTTTCACCCACTATTAAGACAACATTCGGCCTGGAACGACCCATTGTTCTATCATCGAAATAATCTTTAAAAAAATTCAAAATGAATACTATTCCGTACAGTCTTTTAGTTAATTTATTGGGCTGTTGACTCCTCGGCCTTCTACACTCTTACATAATATATTTTTACCTCGAGGTTAATTATTATTTTAATTAGTTACGACCGGATATTTTCAAGAACACTCTTACGAGGCATTATAATTATAAATATTTCTTTGATACCTGTCAGTATTAATTATGGAGAACTAATACACAACATGCCTTATATCTAGTATTTGGAGAATACCACCTCCTGTAGATAAGACATATATATTTGAGTATAGGTATAAGGGAGATAGATAAACTTGTAATAACTGTGATTGGTCTTCACTCAGTTTTTCAAATATGCAGTCATGAAATTTCCAGTTATTGTTTGTACCAACTACGCAAAAAAATTACAAAATAACATAGGTACACGCTTCTATAAACAACAGATAAGTAGTAAAAGAGAAAATGGTATGCCATTTTATGGTCATGGTTGCAAACTGTTGGATCCGATGGTATTACAAAAGATATATTTTCGTGTAATTAGTGAATATTGATTAACAAAAAACATGCTACAGTCCATTGTACACAAGAATTTGGGTTTTAAAAGGAAACCCTCGGGTGAAATCACTTTATTTAACCCACCTGTGATTGAATTTGTTTTTGTAGATAATCTGAACATGTAACAAGGATTTCCACTGATATCCTATATACACAGGGAAACTCATTGGTCCAACGGTTCCTGAGATATTCAATAAAGAAATAATAATTCTTTATTGTGTTATGAAGCTGGTAATCTCCGGAGGGTAACCATATTCCAGCCTTTGGCGGATGTCGTCCGTTTATCATAGTAATGCTTGTGGTGCATAATAGAATATTATATTTTTCACGAAAACATGTAGGTAGAATTATTTTTAATATATAGTAGTTATGGTAGTAATGCATCAAGTATTAATCTTAAACGTCCCATTTATCGCATTAAGTGGTTTTCGTTAAAGATGAGTTTTAGATTTCTGACAGTTCTGAACAGAGTTCAAAATATTTCAATACTGGAAGTTGATCAATGAAGTGACGGTTGCCTACGAGACGGTAATGATGTGGTACTTTTAGGAATTGGCCTGTTATTGTTTACTAATGACTTCATCTTCAATTCCCTTAAGAGAACGCAGCCGTGTTCTGCATTTCAGAATCCTTAAGAACGATTTCAGGTCCGTGTTTATAGATCTTATTTCCCATACCTGAATTACTATGTATTACTGCATCTTATTTGTGCTGTCCATTTATGGTCAGACTTGCACAACGGAACGGTCGTTGAAATAATAACTTTGATTGCGTTGTAAAATCGTTATTATTAGATTACTTTTAATGCCCGCCATTATAATCTAAAATTACCCGTAATAGCTCGACTTCACATAAATATAATCAGGCCGAGTTCCGGGACATGAGCATAAAACATACCTAATAATGTGTACTTTTGACGGATATATGACTTGATGAAAATGAGGCCACTTCTCTGTATACATTGAAGAATTTATCAGTACATTCGCAAATGGGGTCACCTCTTCCAAGTGAGCAAATGGAATCTTGCAAGATATGTTTTAAGAATGAAGGTAGATAAGTCAATTTAAAAAATTACACTATTTTAAATAGTGTAAACTTCAATATTGTCACAAAGTGGTGGTGAGAAACACCGTAGTGCTCTTTTTTGTTCTTTGCTACGATCCGTCTAATAGTTGTCTAATTGACAGACAAGCAGCAACCTGCTTTTCCGCGGGCGCCTTTACAGCAGTAACCTCTATTGACTTTGAGGAAGACAATTCTACTTATTTATTTGAAGGAGATGCCCTAAACAGCTACTTCACGGACTATGTGGAGTAGTTGGCATTTCCATGGAAGTAGCAAAGACCAAAGGAGGGCACTACGGTGTTTCTCACCACCAATAACATCACGGGCACTCTGGCGACCACATAATAAGTGCGAAAGCGGTCAGTGTCTGATGGTTGGTCTCGATGAGAGATGTGGCTGACTTCCTTGGAGATGCCGGAGTAATGCAATGACAGTTGGGGCACATGGTCCGTGGAGTAGTTGTTTTCGGCATCTTCTTCAAATAAATTTTTACAAGTTACTAATAGTGAACATTAAGTATTGTGCCCCTGAGATACATGGAAATAAGATAAGATACGTGTCAGTAGCAGCAGCAGGATCTGATTGGGAAACCTTGGTGATACCTAGCAAATCACTTTTGTTCCCGTAAACTCCCCGTAGAAGCGCCACGGCCGTAACTTATAATTTATAATCGGCTATAACTCGATTTGTAACTTGCAGTTCTGGATGCACGTTACGTTTGTGAAGCACGTTCATGCTTTTTCTAACTATGGTTAACGTAGATTAAGTCGTAGCTCGCATGCGGGCAGCTAGGTTATCAGCCGATTCATTACCGCCATTAACAGATTTATCATCGGGCCTTTGTGAAATTAATGTTATTCAATAATCCCTTTGATTCTCGTCGCGCATATTTAATGCGATTGCGAAGCCAATCCCCCGCTTTCAACAACTAATTATCTCAATTTAAGCAAATGGGAGCGTTTCGCGCTTCACTCAAGCGCACATCATTTCATCAGCGTCAATTTAAGGGCAAAAAATACTAATTTAGGAAATTTACAGCTGTGTGGACGTAATGACGAAGATGGATGACGAGTTTCATTTTCGTAAACAACATTCCAGTGGTTTTATTATAAATTATACATAAAAAAGGTCGTAAAATATGATTGATGACGAATATCTACTTGATGATATATCCTGGAAATATTAAGTAGGGCACGGAATTCGTATTTGCGTTCTTTATAGATTATGAACACAAGAACATAAATACGGAATTGTGTGTTGTCTATAAATCGTATTCGTTTGATGCACCTATTTTGAGATTTAAATGCTCCAACTGAAGTCAAAGCTCTTATCATTTATTTTATTACTCATAAATAATAATTTAAATCTAAAGGATATGTAACAATGAGTTGACAGTAGACGTATATCTGAAACTAATCGAGATACGAAATTGAAATTTTGGTTCCAGCCACATGACGCCATGTGCTTCTGTGGATTCAAAATAACGGCTACATATTTTATTTACTTCCGCTTCTACCGGAGGTAGGCATCACTTTCTTATTTTAAATTAAACCAGTGACGCACCCAGGGTGGCAAGGGGCCAAGGCCCCTCTAAAATCTTTAAAAAAACATTTGTAAAACTAAAAATCAGCTCAAACCAGCCAAAATATTGAATTTAAGCCAGATGAGGTATTAGAAAAGTTAAGTCTAGCGAAAAGAAGACTGAATGAAACACGTTGTATGAGATTTTAGTTTGAAAACGTATATTTACAGGGCATCTGTTTTTACATGGCCAACATGGAAATCTTTGTACATCTGAAAACTTTTTTTTAAATGAGACCACTGAGGGCATGAGAGCCAGTATTGCCTGCGGGTGCCGGTAGTCACTTTTCAGACAAAATTAGGGCATTCCGAACCCTCGCAATAGATTTTCCTGCATTTCCATCTACCTACGTGAAATTAATTTTTACCTTTTCCGCGCGTTTTAAATGGCCGCGGGGCAATTATGATTAAATTCAGTCGGCATGAGGCAGCAGCACTGGCAGACCTCAACCGGTCGTCAAATATAATTTATGCGATATTCCCGGATTATAAAGAACGGCCGGGAGCTTTATTTGCATACCGCCGGATCGCTCAAATAGAGTGACACACATATTCCCCTAATTGACAACACGTCGTATGCCGTACGTGCACGGCCGGCCATATATTCTCATTATGTGAATTCTGCATGTTCCCACCAATACGAATCCTCGAATAAACGGCTGTCGCTTTTTTCAACCAGCTTTATACATGATTTAATAAATATCGTGAAGTATCGCTAACCGGGTATTAAGTGACGGGAGCATGTATATTTCATTAATGAGCAGTGAATGGGAATATTTACGGTCCTATTCGCATATGTGGCAGATGAAAGAGCAGTTCATTACAAATACGAGTATGAACTGTCTGTGCCAGTTTCGATGGGATTCACGGATATCTCCGAATGTGTAGGAACTAGTGAATTGCATCGTGTTTTAACGTTTAAAATATACTGATCAAATTCCACGCTCATCATTGGGATCACCCAAACGGTAAAGATCTCTGTTGGGGCAAAATTTGTCAATTTAATGATCAATATATTGACTCAAGAATCCGAAATATTCGTATTCGAGGAGCCTAAAACTGGGGGTTTTCAACTGACTTATCGAACCAAATTTTTTGCGTATCATTTCTGGACACCCTATATTTTATAAATGATTGATACAAGATGTCGAGTATTTGCCTGCAACCAAAATTTATCAGAAATTCATGATACTTAAGATTGCCTACAACAAGACAAAAGAAATACAATTTTTTCAACTTCGTCTTTAATACAAAAAGTAGCGAGATTTTCCAATGCTCCATTTTCACTTGCTTTCACCGTTGAGTGACCAAGTTGTATATCCACACTTGGTGTCTATCCAAATATCCCACCATTTTTTTAGACGTGCACCACATGCTGAAGCGAACGTTACACTTATCAGCCGCAAGCTGGTGGGAAAAACGCCTTTAAAAATAATAGCATTAACATGTGATAATACATTTTTAACGCTTCCACATGTGCTTGGGCGATAGTATCTGTCCACCAGCGCGCAGCTATGTTTACTAAGTCAACATCGTGCACGTCAGATAGTTTATTTGAACGCTCCCAAGCCCGGATAAACTGGGCGACAGGTGGTGTTACAGATCTCGTTTTTACGGAATGCGCTCTCGCGAGGGGTCGAGAACACCTTCGGATTGTAGAGAGCGGAGAGAGGCATCGGCGCAGCATCGATAGTCGGCGATGACGTTGACGAAGCAATCACTGAAAACAAACACATCGTTTTGCGATCGTCTCCATCGGGATCCAAATTGAAATGGTATCGACTCGGGAGCGTACGGGGTTCGGTAAATGTTTGCGCTTCAAAGAATGAGAATGCCGTTGAAAAGTGAATGGGTTCCGGTTTTAAAAATTCTGATGTAGTATTTATTAAATCCCATCACACTACAAAACTTAAGATTACCCCATTTGTACTTATGTACTTTTCGTACTTATTACGTATACATACGTAGCACGTATATCTTTTATTTTGGTCCTAAATTATATAATTTGTAACCTGTTCATATAAAAAGTTTACAAAAATTTAGCAGGTACCTTTCTGACATGGCGTACTAGAAAAAGTCGTTTATTAGAAGCTAATTTCGGCATATTTATACTAACTCCGACAACGGAAAAAACTATAAAATATATATCGCACACGGTTCCCAATTATCTATTATTTTTATAATTGTTGGCAATCGCAATCGCTTATTGTTGCTATCCGGCGTACCCTGTTTGGGCTTGTGGTTTCCCCGCCGCCGACACTCATGGAATATACGTAGAATCACCACATCTTTTCTTTCGGAACAATAATCTAACATAAGTTGGAAATTCGAAGCATAGAGATTTTCTGGAGATAATATATTTCTTGTTTATTAATTTAAGTTTTCTTAAAACCAACTTAATAATGATTAATAAAATAATCTAGTAGTAGCTTAGCTAAGAAGCCAGGCAAAGATTTTCAATTTATTTTCTCAGTGTATTCTGCACGCCTAATTCATAGATTTACTCTAGATAATTTTGATTTATATACCTTGACTTACTTTCTCCTTGATATACAACCATATCTGATACAATTTCCATGCACGGTACTGTTCCTGATGGTTTAACAACAGGAAGTGTGCACTTAGAAATGACGCCGCGTTTTAAATCACTCTAAGAGGATTCGAGATATTTAATGCATTCCGCGGTGAAACCCATGATGGATTAGCATCGCTAAAATTTGCATAGATTAAGAAACAATGGAATCGTTTTCCCAACGACAGAAGACTAATGGAGCGACGTACAGGGTGTTTGGTATATTAAAATTTCTTAAATTATAATTTAATACATAAATAGAAGTGTATGCACTGTCACTCTCACTCATTCCAAAGGACAGACGTCTGTTTCGATCTGTAGGTCCCATCAATGCCGTCCATGTTTCAAAAGGGCTTACAGTACCATATAGATGGAAAACGGCCCCACCTCTATGCCTTCTCTAATTCAATTTCGAGTAGTCTTTACTCCGAAACCTTTATATGACTGATGATGCCCAATAAGTTGAATTCGCTATCTACCTTGGTGTTTGAGGTGAGTGGTGTTTGGAGATACGTACCTCTTCCAGGGGGGGATGTGCTCAAGAAGTTACGTCTACTAAATTCAGTGTATGAAGTAGCATACAGTACATGATTATTATTGTACTTTGTTAATTGAACTGAATTTGTGATATCAAAATAAAAAATATAACTTCGGTTTTAATTATAGAGATGTAAAAAAAATACAGATCAGGTTTCTCGGAGATACCACACTTTCACTGAAATTGCACACGCGTGAGAACAGTCGATAGAATATAGCCGTATTCTGCAATTAAATTAAATGAGATGAGGTAAATAAGAGATGTGATTAAATATGTTGAACAGCTTAATTAAGGAAACAGTACCAGATTTCTTTCGTTTGCGTGATTCTAGGACCCACAGTAAATTTGTATCTCTATAGTCAACAATAATTAGGTCATAAAAGAAACTACAAAAGCGATTGGGTTGGAGATAACGTAGTCATTAAATTAGAGCACTAAAAGCCGTAATGGAATTAACTGGAGTATTTTTAGAGGACTACAAAACAGGAAGGCATAAAATGTAGTGTTAAAAGTGTCTACCTACGAATGAGAATACTAATAGTGGTGAAGTAGCACGTAAATGTGTTTTTTATTACATTTTTACATGGTTAAACATTGATTCTAAAAGAAAATGTATTTATAGTTACTATTAGGTGTGAAACTGACTTGGAAAGATGATCACTAAAAATGTGCACTTTTGTACAAGGTTTTACGTAAAATTATATACCTTCTCTGTCTCTGTCTTAAACCAAGTAGTATTTATCCAAAGTATTGGAAAGCCACAAGTGCAAGTATTGAGGCAAGACTTTCTAAACCACGTTTTGCTTTGTAATTATTTTTTTAAATATCTCAAATCAGTCAAACATTTATTTTCCACTTTCCACTATTTATTTCTTTTTAAAAATGATCGGACCATATTGCTTTCGTACATAATATATACCCAATTACCATTAAGTTGAATATAGGCGCAGATTTGTAAGAATACAAGCATTAGTTTAACCAAGTTCCTTCTGATTTTACCCTGAAAATAAAAATCTCTGTTAGATAACTGTCTTAAAATTTTTGGTAAGGACGAAAACAGTTGTATCGATGCATTTTAAAGTAGTTTTAAATTGCATTGATACCACTATTTTCAATTTTACATACAATTTTTTCAGATTTGGTTGAAAAAGTAAAATAAAAAATGCCAAACAGAGGCGATATTTTATGGTAAAAGATCATGGTCATATACTATATCAGTTCATATACTAAAACCATTAAACCAATTCTTATATAAGGACCAGCTTAATGGTTTATCAATATTATAAGTTAAGCAATGTTGATCGTGGTTGGTACTTGTATCGGTCATAGACCTGCAATTTTAAGAGGCTTGCTTATACGTCAATGAATGGGGTATTTTCCTTCAATCGAAATGAAAGTGGAAACCTGTACTTTTATAAAATATATTTTTTTTTATATTTATTAGGATAAAAAATATTAAGATTGAATCGGTAGAAAATTTTTAATTCAATTTTGAAATTTTATTCTATATTCGTGACGTCACTAAGCGAAAACTAGGGAATATGTATATCTATAAAGAGGCCACACTGATAATATGTGGCTAGTTTCAGTTTGTAACGACTACAAATGACAGTCGACATTTCGATAATTGACATTTGAAATTTCCCATTTGTGTTTGGCTTGACAACTTGACGTGTTGTATTGTTGTTTTCTTGTGAAGTAAACTTTTATTAAACATGGAGCAAGGTTTTGTAAGGCTATGTCCGACAATTTACCGGTTATAGATCCTTTTATGATAAAGATTTTATAGATCCTTTCAGAAATAAAAGGGATGAAAAAATAGGAAAACACCCCATTCACGAAAGCTATATAAGTTTCGGCAAAGTATGTTTAGAAGACTTGTCTACTATCTATCCAATAGGATGTAAAACCGGAGGTCCCTCGCCTATACGATGTACGTAAAAGTCACCACCCCATGGAGGTTTGGCAAAAGTTCTGGGTCGGAGGTTATTCTTCTACTACTCGGTATTTGTAATATAACACTAGACACTATGTACAGAGATTGTCCGCGCAATCACGCCCCCCGACAGCGGCGAACTAATGAATTAATTTCGTGCGCTGCAAGGAAACAAGGCACCGCTTTGTCGCTCCATCCTAACTCCATTTAATTGTGTTTTAATCCTGAGAGGCGGCCATACACGACAATCTCATTAACGATTCACGTCATTACTATTTCACACACGGGACAGACCCGCGCGCCGCTGCCGAGCCAACCGACAGGTACTTAGTCCCATAACTAAATTCACTTCCGCTTATTAACCGATAATGAATCAATCCCTGGGGATTTCGACCCGCCACGTGGTTCGTGTAACGTTCAGACAGGGGTATTGTGTACCGGCAGATAAGTTACGGGATTTATAAACTCCGAATTTGGGAATACAAAGGGTATCAGATAATTAACAATCGGTGTCGTTAATCTTTTATATCTGTATCTATCACAGTGTTTTAAATAATCGAAAAAGTACTAATAATAAGGAAACAAGTCTGCCTTGGCTCACACCAAGAACTCTCCTGTAGGTAAAGAAGTACAACAGCTCTAATACACAATAACATGTTGTTAATTCAAGGGGTTTAAAATTCATGAATTGCAAATGGGGTGATTCAAAACCTGATCAAAATAAAACAATTGACTTTCTTGGGCGGATATTCACAACTATTGATTCGGCACTAGGTAGTCAGTTTGCCAAGCATCTTTAAGTGGTCATTTTACACAAATGAGGTCAATTGCACAAATGGGTCGAGGAACCGTAGACTCGAAAAATAAAAGGTAAAATTATTGTTTAAAACAAAAATGATTAGGTATACAACAGCTTTGAATAACGAGTAGATATGGAATTGTTTTTTACATCTTCCAAAGGTATTCGAAGATTTAAATTCTTTGGTTGAAAAATACATGAGAGAGGTGCCACAAGGTTGAGACCTGGGCCTGGCATTGTCTTACCTCCACTTAAATGATCTCGTTTGTCAAAACATATACCTGTATTTTTTACAATGAATGTAATCGAACGAAGAAATTTGTGCATCTGAACTAAAGCGCAATAGAAAAAATGCATTAAAAATAGACTTCTTACTGATGGAATATAATACTTACTGCGAGACAAAAAAAATTCTTGAAATTTAGCAATGCCATGCATGGAGCAGCTTAACATTTTTGTTATTTTTCTCCATTCATGTCAGATTTTCTTTTGTGGGTTTTTTATGGCAACTTTTTATTAACAATAGAATAATATATTTAATTACTTTTTACCAACATTAAGAGAAGTGCCGACCTTAACCCGATGCCCTTAACATTAACTACCTTGGTGGAAGAAGCCTCAAACGAGGCCGTTGTCGAAAAAGTAACTAATTGGGGTTCCTAGGTGCCATTATCGGAGCTATAAACGTCTCACTTAGCTTCCATTCGCGCCCATCTGGTTTTTGCGTAACCAAGCGACCGACTTCTTCTGTCCTCTTGCATTCTTGGCCGATGCGGCACGCAGTATTTGCCTTCAAGTGCTGCGTTCCCGTCTTTCTCCCGCCTCTTCGTTCGGAGACGGGCCCCTCGCATCGCTGGGATTTCATCGGGGCAAAATGCGCGGTAATTGCCGCACGGCCGTCATTATGGACGTCTTCTCTGGTGCAGCCTGACCTTGTCAGGCCCAACAAACCGTGCCGTAATTTAATTTAAAAGGTGTAATTTGCAGCTATAAGTCTTGGTACGCGATAGCGGAGTTTGCGGTGATAATTATTGACCATTACGACAGGCGGTTGACATACGGGACGACTGCCTTGGTGGAAAAAACTTGACTGCCCTACTGTCTAAAAAAACAGTTTCTCAGAGCGTTTTACTGTGTCTACATTTAGCCAAGGCAGGAGTAACCCGTAAACTTCCAAAGTTGAATTTTTATTTATTCCTTTGATCGAACTAACTAACAGATCGAACTTGCAACCGTTTAAATGTATTACACGAACAAAAACTAAATATTAATCAAACAGGATACTTAGAAATGGTAGATTGAAACGGAAATACAATATCCACTGAAGTACAATTTTCGCATAAAAAATCTGATGCCATTTTTTCAGTTAAAACAAGTAGTTGTCATGAATGTCTCCTCGGATGTTTTCCACTGTAAAACAAAAAGGGATCATTAAAATTCCTAGAAGAGCTAGAAAATGTTCTTATATTTCAGTTCTTGTTAATAAGAAGCTTCAATAAATTGTTAAATTTAACAAAAACTAAGTAATATTTCCTCAGCAAATAAGCAAATGATAATTATTTCGACATAAAACATAGTTATGTGTTAGGTTATATCAGTAATAAAAACTATACTTACAATTAAAGAAATAATAGTGCAAACTTAACAAGTGTGTAGCTCATATAAAAAATATTGTGATAGTTTTTTTTTTAGTAGTTCCTAGACTGCCCAACATTAATAACTAGTTGGAACGTTAACTAGAGTAATTGTTACAATAAACTTTAAGTAATTCAAAGGCATGTTAATTGCACCACATTTACATAGATCTTTAATTCATAATCCATTAATTATCGGAACACCTCACATACTTATAACTTCATTAAAGTGTATCCTAGTAGACCGTTTAAGAATTAATTGTTGTAAATAAACTAGTTTTTAGCCGCGGCAACGGGTACGAAGTCTTGTTAACAAGCACCGTTCTTGAAAAAAGAGATTATACGTAGATATAGGTGGAAATCCTAATTCCTAGTAATAAATATTAGCAATTTGTCTCTGCTGTGGTACAAGGATATCATTATGATTTTTATTACTGTACATGAGCGTAAAATATGTAAATATGTGTTTTGTATGTCTGTATAATACCTATAATATTATAATGATATAATTTTTATCTAATAATAAACTACTAATTAAGCAAGAAAAATGTTTACTTAACTAATTTTAACATTTTTTCAAGGTTTTTAATGGTCTCTAAATAGGTATATGTCATATCAGGCAGTAATGGAGTGAGATAGATTTACCGATTGGGAAATCGATTTTAAACAAGAAATAATATGAACCGCAGGATGGATCCGCGGCCCAAACATTCATAGTACCAGAATATTCATTAGGAGTGTCATTTGCTATTTTATAAAAAGTTCGTACTGATTTGTATATTTTCGATTAAAGGCTTTATATTTTTCAAAACAAAAAATCACCGATTATCGATCCATTTATAATAAGTTTACTCCCTACGGGGCTAACGAGAGGGCTAAGGCTCTTTACCAGTGAAAGAAATTTGAAAATCTACCCAATAATTTTCGAGTTATTCTCTACCGTGTACTCGTCTAGAAATTAACAATATTAATCTTTTAATTTGATCTTGCTCCTAAACAATATTCATGATATTTCACGTAGGTGGTTAATAAATGTATATACATACCTGGTGCTGTGTTGATTTTCGGTCATTGAACTTGACAGCAGTAGTAAACGCCCCGGAGAGAGAAGGAAGCGTAGGACGATTGTATTAATATGTTGATCAGGAGAAGAATTATATCAATCAATTTTTCTTTCCTCTGTGAAACGTGTCCCTCAGTAGCGATATTAAAATTTTCATTAGGAGGGAAGTCTCGAGCCATCCATTAGTTCAATCGACTGATATGCGAGAGTTTTTACTGGATTTGGGTTCTTTCTTATACGAAAATTAATGAACTCCTTTGACGTTGGCTGGCAATAAATCAGAAATGTGCCTTTTAACGGAGTCGTAATTATCACGAAAGTTGTTTTCAAACAGCCTTTTTTACATTTTTACGAAAAAATCACGGTTCTTGATACGAACTTCCATCAGTGTTTTAAAAAATTGGAGAAGTTTCACACAACATTAAAATAATTCTAGAAAGAACTCATATCATCTAATTTTCACTATCAACAACTCATATCAACTAATTTTTAGTTGATAGAATAATAATCGGAACACAATTATGCATAATTACAAAAAAAAAGTATTTTTATACAATGAATAATATTAGAAAATAACATTTACACACTCTGTCACTTTCAATTAAATGTAACTGAACCTATGTAGATTAATTATTACCTATATTACAATCACATAAAAGTTTATTTCAAGTTTTAAGTAAACAATAGAAAGCACAGAAACATGAATTAAACATGCGCACGGAGTACCCAAATCACGCTACTTATCTGAACTCTACTCAAGTGGTGAATGAAACCAGTAAGACAGACAGCATTTTCAATGAGTTGAACAGAGACCAGTTCCATCCGGCACGTTGGGCGGCCTTGCCACTTTTTTAAGAAAAGTCAGTCATTCAGTTCGAGAAATGAGAAAATATAAATTTTAGTCAATAAAGAAAACATTTTTGAATTTGACTGAAAAACAGGAAGGAACCTGGCCTAGGCGACTTGTATGCATGCCTAATAGTACATACAACATTGGTGAGTGGTGTGTATAAAAGCTTTTTGTGCGCCCATCTAAGATTCATATAATGAGATTATAGTTTTTAATGATACTCGTAAATATAAACGACATTTATGTCTTATTAGTTATCACTTTCCAAAACTGATGTTACTGGTCAGTTACGAGGGATAACGGATGATAGATGTTCCTGGATGTTCATAAGATATCCATGGATGTCCATAAGGTATCCCCGAATGTCAATAAGATATCCGTAAGTCCAGAAGATATCCGTAAGTCCAGAAGATATCCGTGTACGTCCATAGATATCTTTCAGATGTCAGTGTAGTAGCTGACCATGGGTGTATCCATAGTGTGGATCGGCGCCGTTTATTCCCACGGTATATGTTTTGAGTTCTTTTATTTCCACCTATATTTGATCAACTTCAACATTGATCTCATTTAGATGTTCCAAGCAATATATAGAAAACACTCTATATACTAGTATTTCGGCTTGTTAGGCCTTTTTCAATAGAGTAAATGTCTATTACTGAAAAAGGCCTAACAAGCCGAAATACTACGAGTAGTATATAGAGTGTTTTCTATACAGTCTGTCCATAAAGTAACCCCCCCCCCATGCTAACTTTTGAACGAATCGAGTTAGAGAGTTTTAACAAAATACAGAGTGAATCATGTAAAATGAAGTTGATTCTGACGAAATTTAATTCTTCAAATTCAAAGAAGGCGCCACGGGCGCTGTCAACTCAATTTTTTTAAATGGCAAAGTGTGCCGTGTTGCACCTCATTTAAAAGGTAATTCAATTCTCTACATTCTCGTTTTTGAAAAATGACAATCGAGCTATCCGTTCTCTAGTTACAAGCGTTTGTATTAACGATATTTAAAAATTTTGCTTTTATCAAGTTTCCTTGCCTTTGCTTGCCACTGTCACTGAAACGTCAATAAGGTTGGAGAAGGTAGTTTAGCGTTCAATTTAAGAGTGTTGAAAGTTTCTACAGGTTTTTTTCTTATTTTTTTAAGTTATTCGATTTGATAGATTTAAGAGAAGAGCGGTACTTAAGAATGCTGCGGGGGGAAATTTTTCCAAAGATAGAAAGAATAGCAGGCAATAACATTCAAAGTATTGTATTTCAACAAGATGGGGCCCCGCCTCATTTCTATGGACCTGTTAACGATTTCCATTTCCCGGGCAGATGGATTAGTAGAAGGGGCCCGATAGAATGGCTGGCTCGTTCCCCGGATTTAACTCCTCTTGATTTTTCTTTTGGGGATATTTGAAGTCAAAAGTCTACAGAACTCCTCCAGTAAATATCGACGAACTACAGCAAGTTCTAACACATATGTGTAGAAATATCCCTGCAGAAATTTTAGGAAATATCAGGCAAGAATTTCAAAGTAGACTTTTTATGTGCCAAGAAGTCAATGGACGTCTTTGAACAACTTTTTAATTCTTTTATTTTTAGTTTTAATAAATATTTGTTCAAAATTTGTTGTATTAAAATATTAATTAACTGATCTAATTCTAATCTGATCCATTTTATTCATGGATCAGATTAGAAACAGAAACGCTTGTAACTAGAGAACGGATAACTCGATTGTCATTTTTCAAAAACGAGAAAGTATAGAATTCAATTACCTTTTAAATGAGGTGCAATACGGCACACTTTGCCATTTAAAAAAATTAAGTTGACAGCGCCCGTGGCGCCATCTTTGAATTTAAAAAATCGAATTTATCGTCATAATCAACTTCATTTTACGTGATTCACCCTGTATTTTGTTAAAACTCGCTAACTCGATTCGTTCAAAAGTTAGCAGGGGGGGGGGGGTTACTTTATGGACAGACTGTATATTGCTTGGAACATCTAAATGAGATCAATGTTTTTTTCAAAACAATTATTTTCACGATGTTTCATAATGAACCATCCGCTTGGAGTATCCACTTTATTATATGATCAACTTTAGAAGCTTCCTGTGAAAACGGTTCGTTATCTATGAGTACAACGTCTTCGCTTTAATATCTCAGATACAGATAATGAGGGATTTCAAAGACAACGGTCTGCTCGAGCAGGAACACAGTTGTATGTAAATGGGAATTCTTCAGAACGAAACGAATCCAGGTAGTTTGTAGTTTATGGGATAGTTAGACGAGGCATTCCAGCAGTGCACTTACTTACGCCATTTGTAGTCGGCGGCAATATTTTTGCTGAACGGGTGGAAATATCTCACTGCCAGGAAGCTCGGGATAGATAGAGCTCGCATGATGTACATGCAAGCCCATTAAGAATGATAAAGAGGTAGATAATGCGGGCCTCGGTCTATACGCTGTTGCTAGCCTAGCTCTAGCTACGACCTCCTTGTCATCCGACAATGGCTGGTAATTGTATTCTCTTCCGAAAGATAGAAGACGAATAAATCCCAGTGGGTATGAAACAGCATAACGGATGCGGCCTTTTTAGGGTTACAGAAAACGATAACAATTCAGATTTATTGCATTTCTGTACATTTTAAACAAAAATTTCAGTTGGTGTTGGTAGGTAAACTTGAAAGGGGTTGGAACGTTTTGGTGTGAAGATAACACTGACGTAGTTTTCCACATAACACCAAAACACTATACTGTACTCAACGCGCGTTGCGCCAACCAAGTTGGCATCATCTGGAGATAATTAAAACTAAACGTATGCTAACAGTGTCCTATTTACACCTAAAATATTATAGAGCTACCCACCTGCTAATAATAAACAAGTATTATTTTAAGCAAAGATACCATGTCCAATGTCCGTGAAGACTTAGTTGAACTTGAGGTTCAACTTGCACACTGTCCTGTAATAAATGTTATTTTTGAACATAACATCCAAATATTTAGGTTTTGTTAAGTTTTTCGTTATATTTGTATAAGATAGTATCAACATACTTGTAAGCAAATGCGTACCTATTGCAGACTTCAAGAATAAGTGAAACATTTTTCAGCAGTTCAGATAGATCTAGGAAACCACACTTCACTCCTAGCAGTATTAAATTACATTGTAAGGAGAAGCACTGGAGCTGAACGTATAAAAACCTAACAAACCACAATTAGCGAAAAGCGCAACATTCCTAGTATGTGTATAAACCGTGATAAGCCCTCCTCCTCGAACAAAGTCATTAAGTAGCAGCCTAGTTTATCTGCGTGAGTGATAATTTTGGTTTACGGTCGAGAAACCCCGCTCACTTTACACTACTACGCATTTTGAATGGTAGTAGATTTTTGTTGCCAACATCGGAATACATCGCTGCAAGATCATATCGTTTGTGTTAATTTACAGGTTCATACATCTTGAAAGGAGTTGGAACTGTTGGTGTGAAGATAAAACACTGACGTAGTTTTCCACCTAACACCATACTGCACTTGACGCGCGTCTCGCCAACGAAGTTGGAATCATCTGGAGATTATTTAACCTGATTTTTAATAATCTTATATTTAATTATCTCCAAATGATGCCAACTTGGTGGGCGAAACACGCATCCAGTGCAATATGTGTTTTGGTGTCCCCACCTATCCGTCCCATGGCATTAGTGAAGTAATGCAAGCGCTACTTCACATTGTTCCTTTGTGTACTTATATACATTCAGAAATAGCTCAGAATTGCATGAACTCCTTAGTGAATTAAAAAAGGATAACGGTAAATTCAGAGGCACTGAAAATATATATACAGTAGTTACAAAAAGTGAATAGTGCCAAAGTGAAGAAGCTGGATTTCTTTCGGACCGCAACTCACAATGCACTCATTAATGTACTCGTATAGTACATCCATATGTGCACAATACATTCATTTATGCATGCGGTCATTTAATGCGTCTGATACTGTTTGTACATCGACTCCGAGTAAAGCCCAGGTCATTTCTGCCCTTATGCGGTGCTGGCCGAAGCTAATAAAACGCCGCTAGTTTATTAGCCTGGCGCAATCGCCACATGTCGATCGGCAGTTCCGTTTTTAGTAACCGTTTAATCCGCGACGGTCGGTCGCAATTTGTACTCATGCATACATACGTCCGCGAATATATGACAGACCGGGTTACGTGGGAAGCACCGGTAATGTTACCATTATCTTCGCGTTCTGTTCCGAGATACGTTATTGCGACAGTCGATGCATAAATCCCATTTAGATTGGTTCGGTTGGAGAACGGGATACCTACTAAGAGACATAAAAGTACAGTGAGGCCTCGTGTATATACATCGACGTTGTCTTATTTATAAGTAAAAATGAAAAAAAATATCAAACCAATTTTTCGGTAGAGTTTTGGCATTGGTAAATTTTTATGTTTTTCGCTTTTTGTTACTCTAATATAAACTTATATACGTGTATAGGTTACAGGAAAACTAGGAAACAAATGTCTTAAAATGTTGACGTTTCCTCTCTGTTTAAAGACTTCTGCCTTAATATTTTTTATAGTTTACTTTGTAAACTGTAAAGACATACATTATTTAACCCACTCAGTTATAGACTCTAGATTAATATCGCCAAATTAATCTAATGATAAAAGTGGACCAGAAAAGTGCAGAGAATATAACTATACGGTAATAGAACCAATAATAAACACAGCGACCAAAACTAACAAGGGTCTGATGGGAAGTCCGTGCCTTACCTAATTGCAGCCTGTACACGCAGTTTAGTCGCACGTGGTAGTTGAAACGCCAGCATAACTGCGGGTCGATAGTCGTTCTCGATGGCTGATATTAGTAGAAATCAAATGGGAATGAACGTTGAAAATATTGTACGCTTGTCTGGAAAGGAATACATTCCTCCTTTCTACCATAGTCTCTGATTTCACCTAAATTACTGTCATTCCACCTCAATGATTCCAAATTTGTACTAAATTTTTGGTAGTTCATGGAATTTTTCTCCATCTCTTTTTCTATCCTTGTTGATTAATTATTTTCAGTTTTTCTCATTACATCAATTTCTTTTAATTCCTCAATGATGTACATTATTAAACTTACAGTTTATCCCTCTGGGCTGATGGAACTTCCTTGAAATATGGATTACTACGCTCTGATTACATCAGGCGCGGATTATTCAGAGGCAGCGCCCGCCCCCCCGGTATACCGAAACGGGGCAGTCGCCGCCGCCGCCGACCATCCTTCACCGCCTCCCAGTAATTATCCTCCGAGAACACTCCGTTAGATTAGAGAGACGCTAATGAAATTAACTCCAATAAAACAGCGTACCATGCGATAAGATAGCGCGTTTGTGCTGGTAATTAATTGGGCCGTAAAATATTCATTGTTTAATCAGAGAAAAAGGCGGGCCGCTAAGCGGACTAAGGAGTAATTGGAGCTCGAAGAAGCGGTTCAATTATTAATCGTTACATTGTCGGTATAATTATTTTCTTCTCGGTTCAGAGGTGTATATTCAACAGACAGATCGATGCTATGGGCACCAATTATAGACATACAGCACATACTTCACTCGACCCGCGTTTCACTGACCAAGTTGTAATCATTAGGAGTTCGTTAAAACTGAACGTGCTATTCGGTAACCGTCTCTAAATTAAATTAACCTAGTTGACGAAACGCGTATAGAGTGATTTGGATTTCGTGGAGTTTTGGTTGGTTTTGTTTTGCTTTGGGCTATACAAGAGTGAATGAAACATTAACTACAAACTCATTTGAGTTACCTTCTGGAATTTTAAAAACCTACATACAGTATTTTCAATTACTCAAGTGTATTTTAAATACTAGATCAATTGTTTCTTAAAATACTAAGTATAAAGAACAAAATGTCATGGATAGAGTCATGGATCATCAAGAGTATTTGATATACCAAAATTGGATCTTAAATCGCAATAAGAATACAAAATTTCAAATTCTTAAGAACGATTTTAGGTGTATATGATAAAGTATTTCAAAAACTAAAAAATAAGAGTATTTTTACAATATTTGAATTCGAAATACTATACTGTTCACAATAAAACTACTATTCCCCCGAAGTAAGGTTCTATTAAGTTGTGATCCAAAAACCATTGGCAAAAAGCTAATCGATGTGGATAATCTTCAGGATTTTAAGCTTGTACGCGTTGTAAATAGTAGGTGTAGAGGTAGTAGAGGAGTTGTTCATGCATGACACGGTGTACTATAGAGGATCCCATATGCCCATTGTGCAGTTGCGCGAACACTTTTGGATTGATTTTCCTCCACACGGTATACAACTCCTTCAAATTCAATCGTACGAGCTGTTCTTGGACGATGACCATCACCAGGGCACGCTTTAGGTTCCCACTTTCTCTAAGGCGGCCATGGATGGAAGCAAAGGTTGTATGATGAGGTTGCGGTGCATATCGGTAAGTTCCTGAAATGAGAAATTATCGTCCATTTTCAATAAGTTTTGAATTATAAATCAACAAAGTTAATGTTCTGATGACAACTAAATAAGTCACAAGTATTGGCATCTTTGGAATGTTTATTGTGATCAAGATTTTTTTTCTCCCGTAGTTGAAACAAAAAATGTTGAACGAAATAGGTACAGTGGTGTCCAACTAAATCAAGATTTAATTTAGTTATTTGAGTATAATTTGAAACATTTGATTGCTCTACAGCCCAAACGTCTCATTTTGGGACATATGTTTATTAAACAAAAAATATTTGTTTTCGTGTCCCTTATCACCCCTTAAAGTTTGTCGGTATGTTTTTGGAACACCCTGTATATTTACGAATCATAATTGAATTAACCTGATGATTTATTATTACAGTTTCATTTTCCTCCATGTGTTACATTTATTATCCTGTTTGGCAATGAGGATAGAACAGACAAAATTGGAAAAACTGCGGTTATTTACACCCATCATGAACATATGGTAAATGGGACAGAGGAAATAATATTGCACATTATCATAATATGTTTTATAGCCATATTGATGATTGACCACACGGCTTTCCTGTTTATAGCAATCGAAGTATTTTAATTATGATTGCATATTATAGCCCTGTCGTGACGGATGACTATAATTCAATTACGAAACAAATGATACATGCATGCAATCAAGCAATGTATAATTAAAGGAATTCATACGGACTCCTATTTTCCCTGCGTCCGCCGAGACGCAATACGCCTAGAAATAAAACTCGATTAGTTCTAATGACCCTGACCGCTAAAAGTCATTGACGAGATGGTGACTCGATGAGTGTTGAGAAAACGAATTGGATAATTCGTTAATATATAAATGATGGAAGTATACAGTCCATAGTTGGTTTATTTATGCCTATACAGATGCTAAACAGAGTTTACAACGAGTTTTATGCAAATAAGTACATGTATAAAAATTGAAATGGCAAGACGAACGCAAATATTTATTCAACCATTTATGGTCTGGTTGTAAAACCAAGCAGTTTTCAAGGCTTGTTGTTTGAGTAATTAAACACGTTAACATTAAGCTAGCTGGCGATAATGAATACACTGATTCTTTTTAAAATTGCACCTCGCCGCTTGTGCAAATATTCAGTCGGCAATTCTTATCATTGGGGTTGGGGAAAACAAGTTCAAGTCAAATTACCATGATCAAAAGAAGTACAAATAGTAATACGTAATTACATGATTTACAATAATTATATGTGTAACGTTGAGTGAGAATATCCAGTCACTCAGCGATGTGTAACACAGAAGAAAAACAAAGGTCACTAATACAGTCAGACCAGTTTTTACTATTGAAAGTGTTAAGATATTGCAAAATATTCGTTGAATAGATGCAATTATGAAAAGGGCTCATCGTCGACCCTTGAGACACTCTGCTAGTTTAGATTTTAAAATTGACTTTGATTCAAGATGCATTTAGCGACCTTACTTTTGAGGGAGCTAATTGTTATCAAGATAAAAAGATGTTACTTAATTATTAGGTAATTATTAAACATAATTTTTTGGTTGACTTTTTGAAAATGTTAATATATATGTCAACAAAACTCAGCACCTGAAATTTTCAGCAGAGCGACAAAAATCCCATCTAGATAATGTCAGAAATAAATATTTGCAGATAATAAAAAACTTATAACTATTTGCTATAACTATTAGGCAAACTATGTAATAGTTGTTAACTTTAAACCTTAAAATATCTGTGCGATAATTCTCGGTAGGGACTAGTATATGTTTAGCATAAGACAAGAAAGAAAAGGCAATTTGAGATTGTTTTCGAACAAGGCCGCAACAATAACAAAGAAATGAACCACCGAGGTAGGTATTTTACAAATGCTGGTTATTTACCATACACAAGCCGTAATTTACAATAAAATTACAATGGAAACATATGTTAATTAAATTTAATGACCGGCGTTTGACTCCTTCAGGCGTGGGTCTAGTGAGATTTTCATAATGAGATAATGGAGACGGCTTGAGTATTTGTCTTTTAGATTATGCATGCAAACAAGTTTCATTAACATCTTCGAGACCAATAAGGCGTTAGAAAAATACGAGATAAATCTTTTCTCTTTATCCCATTATTAATTTTAGACAATGGTTCATTAACCTGTCTCTTCTCAGCGGAATGACGTAATAAGATGTCATTGAAAATATACAATATACCAAAATTTCTGGGATAAGATTTGTTCTTCTCACGACAAAATATAACTTAATATTTTTGATGCTCGTTTATGAAATGTTTAATGATACAATGTATTGAAGTCTTCAGGCCATTATTGAAACAATGTAGAAATTATCTGTGACAATTATTAATATACTTAACACAATTCTTCATTGAATGCAGCGAGAAATTTCGCAAATATGTTTACTTCATCTACAAGAACAGCCGATACCAGATTTGATTACTATTTTTAGAATATTTTTTAAATTCTTATCAGTTAGAGACATAGTTAATTAATATTTTATATATAACATAGGAAATGTCTACAGATAAGGTCGCCTGATATTATTTGTTGTGTCATAATAATCAGTTTTAATGAATTAATATGCTTATTTTCATTGAATCAGTATGTATATCAAACATAAGCCACAGTATTATATATTAAGGCTGTTCATATTAGATATGAGTAAACACAATATCAATGTTATACTTTTTGAAATATAACAAGATAGAAGCATAGTTTTAAAATAATGTATTAAATTATTAATCTTGGTTTACATAAAATAAGTAACGGCGATTGGGAGAAAATTTATGTGAAGGTCAAATTGAAGTGGGCTCGATATTAAACCTTGAGGTTGTCCAATTCAAGAGACATTGTATCAGACATTGAGGTAAATGTTGAAGAAATTATAGTGGGTATATTATTTTAATGTACTACAAGAGCTGTCTAATTGTAATGATTTTATTTCAACCAGCATTCTGTATTCTGTTATATGAGTGATGCTTTCAAAACATTGATTCATAATAGCGAATACACTTTCAAAAGATTTTTTGTGTAAGACAAACCCTTGCCCATTATCCCTAATCATATTGCAACCGTATTATTTTTAGTTAAAAGATTTGCCAGACAATCGACAGCGCTCTGCTCTTACCAGGTGTCACAGCCAGGACGGGCAGACGAGCGAGATTTCATCTTTTGTAGACTACTTTCAAAGATATAATTGTATGCACTTAGGGACCGCATTATTCCCTTTTACATTGTAACGAATACCGAGGGTTGGTAAATATTATTTTTAAGGCGCAACGCTTATCTCCCGAAATCAACGTACGATGGATTCCAACGTCGAATCTCTGACCTTATATACATTGTCGAGTGCGAACAGAGGCAATGGCTGGTTAAATAGAGGGGTCAACCAGGAGAGGTTGTTTGAACTAGGGTCTGCTGAATTCTCGAACAATGTGCCGGTGAATATTCATGAGGCGATCGTTGTATACTCTGAGAAACAGTAATACCAATGATGATGAAATGCGAATTAGATATTTCGATGTTCCTTGGATAGATGTAAATCTTTTCTATTGTTGCGTAAGATTTGGTTATATTTCCAATTTATATATGCAATTTTATCCAATAAAGCGAGCAAAAAAATAATGAGAAATATTGAAGACATATTGAATATTGTTTTCCGCCAGATTAATTTAGGTAATTCCATAATTTGGTTATATTTCGAATTCGATTTTGACACACGCTTACGTCGTGTATATTTTACGATATTTGTGTTACATTAGAGATACAGGGCGGCTTAGATTAGAAAACAGCTGGATAATTTTATGCTGAATCAAGTGGCCCTGAGTTATCGGGGGAAAAACGTAAACTTGTTTTTCCCGATATCTCACGAACGGGTGCGTATATAGCAGATAACGTACCGTCATTTGATTCAACATAAAATTGTGCAACAGTATGATATGTTACACTTATTATATCAAGTTAAAAGAAAAAAAAAACACCCATATACCTACATGTATGGAGCAATTTCCATGCCAGTTTCTTGCGAAGCTTAAAATTAGTCTTGTCTCTCAACTCAAACACTTACTTAATGATTTGGCCAACCCCTCCTTTTCATCCAACATCGCTAATCCGTATCTATAAATAAATCTGTTTTCTTAATGTCTAGGTGCATGCAGAATCAACGTTTATGTAACCAAATCTGCATTACAGCATTTAAATGAACCCTTCTCTCGCCGTATACATGAATATTCATGAGTGATCCAGCTCCAATGGCTGAAGCCGTTCTCTCAAAACTGAACGTTTACACACTGCTTACACCATGTCGTGCTGTCGCTGCTTCCTGGCAACTATCCTCTCTTGAGCCGAGGTGGCCCCGATTTAAGTTGGTGCTGGAGGGTGGCCAGGGGGGTCGTTTTAGTGGCCGGAAGATGTGATTAAGTTTTTTGTGACAGTGCGAGCTTGTAGATTGTGTTTTTGTTTGGTACGCATAGTTTTTGGCAACCAGTAGATATTATCAGAGATTAGTGATATTATACATATTTTTATTTATATCGGTAAGAAGTGAGGAGGGATACTTTTGTTTAATGTCGTCCTCATTTGTTTAAAGTTTTATAGACATGTTTCTCAAAAATTGAACAGTGGATCTAAAAAAATAATAGAACTTATTATAAGCTTGCATTTGTTTTTTCTTATTAATTTTATTGAATATGTAATGTTCAGGATATAAAGTAAATTAAATCGGTTGCTATTAATTCTCTAAAAATATTTCTGTTTCTATTTTGAAAAGGCTACGATGGATACCTGGCAGCAGTGTTATGTTTTATGTATATAAATTCAACGATAATATTTAATACAATAAATCCAAGGCGTGTGTTTATATTTGAAAATATTTATATCATGTAATGTATGCATGAATGATAGGATGCTATATTTGTTTATATGAAACATGACACTGGAAACATGTGAAACTATTTTGTATGTCATTCTTGTGTGTCGTGTGGTATAATTTGTGTACGTAATTATGGTTTTTATATGGAACCACATTATAAACATAAAATACTTGATGCTTGTTTACACCATAATTGTCATGTTGTGTCCAATATAAACTACTTTCAGTTTTTTTTATAAATACTTGAATGTCGATATTGAGGTTCTTCAGAGGTCAATGCTTTGCCTCTTGCGAAACCTCTTATTGTGCACTTATTTTGGCATTTTAAGCAGAAAAGAACATATTATTTTTGCGTAATAAATCTTTTTATGTGTTTCAACATAGTGTAATAATTACTCCCGATGGAGTTCTGAAATTAACGAACGAACTAAGCATACCTATGCATCATATGATGCTTCTGTGTTTTTAGTACTTTATTTGACAAATGTATTATAATTGTATAGAAGTTAGTGAATTAATTGTATTTTTGTATTAAATATAAAACAGATAATTTATTTAAATTATAAAATGTAGAGTCCAAAGTAAAATGAATATTTATTTGTTCTTAATTTCATCATAATTTCATTAGTTTGCTTTAGTTTCTGTTATATGTATACTCTAGTGGTTTTATTTACTTTTTACTGCAGTAGTAAACACATCTCTTTAGTGAGAAACACCTTTTGGTTACTGAATAATTTATTTGAAGATGGTGATTAAAACTAGGAATATTTTATTGTAATTCATCTTCACATTAAACCAATTTGGTTCGTAAAATGGTGTCGAGAAATGTAAGTGACAACGCTAGACGTACTTACCTACTTCTTAATAATATTTGTGAACAATTTTGGTACGCTGTCTTCAAGGCAGCGAAATTTTTAGAACTGATGACTTTTTACAGGCATCAGACAAGCCATAGTCTTAGGTGTTTGTGTCGTGGAGTTAGCTATTCATTTTCTTTGCAGACATCCGTCATTACTGATGATTTACGACACGACGAAGGCGTAAATCTTCACACCTACGCGGTAGCTGTCCAATAATTAAGCCGGATCAATTGCTGGGCTCTCGCACTATTAATCTTCCTCTTCCCCAGTCCGCTTGTGTCTTCCTAATTGCCAATCGCATCTGAAACAACCGGCTTTGGTTGTCCGCTTAATCGCATTGCCTTGGCTTCGTCCGTTCCGACGCTGTTCACCTAATCATACGTAATCAAAGTTCGGTATCGGAAATACAATCTACAAAGCCTGGTGTTCATTCGCATAATGGAACGCTGTCCTAGAAGAATACAATCTACAGTCGATCAAGATGGTTTGTGGAGATACGTAAACGATAATCATCACTTGATAACACATCAGTTATGTTGATAAGTTGTATTGCAATATGTTTAGGCAGTTAGATCGGTCTCGATACTGCTACACACTTATTGAGGACTCCTCAACCTTAGTAAGTAACGAACTATTTACTGATTATCAATGGTTTTTTCTTTTCAGTTGACAGGTAGCCACTGTTGGGCTCTATTGGACCCAAAAAATGTGTAGCAAGTCTCTATTCTCTTGACTGAATCTACAGAGACTCTTACCTAGCTCATTATACCAGTTTGTTCTGGATCTACAATATATAGATCTTACTTAGTCTTATACTCTGCTAGTTGGAGTTAATGTTTGCTTCCGACTATCTGTGAGTCTTAGTTTCCATTCGTATTTAGTAGCCCTTGTTTATATGTCGACTTAGATATTGCTGGATCATAACCTAGGGATTTCCCATTCCGCTGATGATCTATCAAACTCCTTTTAATCGATTCTGACTACCAGATCGATAGCTGGTGTTACTCCAAAGCATCCTAAATTTTCTGGTTTCCTAGTTTCACTCAGTAATTTTTTACACCTTTCAGTATTGTTTATGTTTATTTCTAATAATAACGAAGCCGATCGATAAAATACCTTCGCTCAATGTACCTATAAGCCTCGAGGTTTTTAAATGGCAATTTAGTAATCAGAGGCACAAATTATAACACCGCCCGCAGTCCCGCACTGTACAATGTAAGTCAGAGTAAACCAGAGCAGTTAATTAACCCGTCTGGACTAATTGGGGGATGCGGAGTGGATGAAAGGGGTGTCGGCGCGCCCTTGGCAAATCTGGTGCCATGTATGCAGGCCCTGATGATCCATTCATGCGTCTGGATGTGCCTCAGATCGTATCACGGAGTCGTTTGTACAACATGGTTAATTGGAAGCCACGATGTCTGCACCGACTTACTAATACGGCCTCTGGGATGCCGTCAGCCCAGTCAAATAACGTCGAACTTGCGGGAAGTTACGATCCCATCATAGCGTATGTGGCGTTTTAGATTATTTTAACTAAAGCCCACAAAGTTGTCTGTTTACCTATTTATTTGTCTTACCTTGAAGTGGAGTTGATCTATTTTAATTTTAAGGTTAAATTTCTGTCGTACGAGGGTTTATTGGAAATTGGCCTGATATTCTCCTCCTATGATCGAGAATATTTTAACCTCTCTGTATGTAATTGATCTGAGTTGAGATTATAAATACTTCCACTAACTTTTCTTTGGATAAAAAAATTGGTGTAATTATTATCGTAGCGATGTAAGTGTCGATCTGTCGACCCAGTTTCTAACTTCTACACAATCTGCGCTGTAGGTTTAAACGCTTTTCTAAGTTAACCTGTTTTATGGCGAAAAGAAAGAAGGCGTGTTTGCCCTACTAAAACGTCCCATGTATAAATAATGCGCTGCGTGTCGTCCCTCTCAGGGTTAACTTTTCCAATTGTCTATACGGCGTGTTTTTGTTTCCCCTAACAGCTGTTGGGGATTTGAATACGGCGGGGCCGTTCTTGAAATGTACCCTGGAAGCGGTGCGCTATTTTCTCCATTGTCTCTGTTTCGTTATTTGTTTCGAAAGAGCCTGGATTTTGTCAAGCGACAGATGTATTTTGTTGGCGCTTTGAGATTTATAATGAGTGAAAAAGCGAATCGCAAAGTGTGCCTCTGTATATGAGTCTAAGCTTCTTCGGAATTGGCTAATATTGCCCTTATACTAGGTACAATGGCATGGTAGATGCTAAACATGCCAGCCCCTTTTAAGTTTATCTCATTAACCTCCTGAGTTCCTCTTGTTGACAGGTAATGGCCGCTTGTGCTGTACTGAGGAGATCTAATAAGATATAGAGCAATTTTCAATGAATAGTATTGCTCCGTGAGAGTTTAGCTAACTTTGTTAGACTATACACAGCACATTTTGCTTTAACACACACGTTCGTCAAGGCATATATGGAAGGTGTTGACATTGTTTCTTGCAATGTTAAAGATATTAAGAGATATTATTGGTGATATTGTATCATTTTTGTGGGTATCTGTGTGTATTTTTGTTTCGTCTTTATAGCTTTACATACTTATTTACCAGTTTTTACTATACGTATTATTGTAATGTATTTGTACCTATGTATATTTATATTCATAGTGTTATTACTGTATTATTGTACCACTTTTTGTATACATATTATGTTGTACTTATCCTTTAAATGGGTTTTGACCCGTCGGATATTTTATCGTTATAAATAAAATAAATAAATAATATTGTGCATACAAGTCCGGTTGCTTCCCGGTTTTCTGTCAAACGTGAAAATGTTTTCTTTACTGACTAAATTTTATATGTTCTCATTTCTCGAACTGAATGACTTTTCTTAAAAAAGTGGCAACGCCGCTGAACGTGTCGGGAGTAGGATAGAACGTATCTCTGTTCAACTCATTGACAATGCTGTCTGTATTACTGGTTTCATCCACCACTTGGTAGAGTTCAGATATGTAGCACGGTTTGGGTACTTCGCGCGTATTTTTAATTCATATTTTTGTGCTTTCTATTGTTTATTTAAAGCTTGAAATAAAATTTTATGTGATGGTATTGTTTTTATGTTATATCTACTAATAATATGTGCCCTCTGCAAAGGTTCTGGTACTGATGTGGAGAAGAATGTAGTATTGTATTATTCCGCGGGGATTCGCTGCGACTCTGTTGACCGCTCTTCATAACTTCTTCATCAATATGAGATCAGTTGGATTCAGTGACCTTTAATGTTGCGGATAAACGCAATTTCATTGATGAACTGTTCCTAAATACTTCCTTTTCATAAATTTGTTAAATTGCTATTCATTAGGGCGTAAAAACTTTGAGCGCGATAATTTGAAATAACATACATCGTTAAGGGTTCCTAAAGGCTGGGTAATCTTCATGCAAATAGATTTAATGAGGCTTTCCGAGATGCGTTCATTAGTTCTCGGAGAGTAGCAGTGCATTAGAGGAGTCGGTTCGACGTTAATAATATCGTTCCCAGTAACGACTTCTCTCTTTGAGTGAAAGGAAATAACCGCGAATCGTAACCCGGCGCCAAATTACCCTTCATTGGGGGAATTTGCATAGAAAATTTCCCCGATTTCCATAACCCATAAATGTTTACGGTAAAGGGCTCCGTTGTTCCTTAATGTTGTCAAACGTCATAATTTATTAAGTCTATAAACGCGTCGGCTTGCGGAATTATGTTCCGAGTTACTCGCGACCGAGTACAAGTGATTAAACTCTGCGGGATTTCGAGCAGACGCTACCGCCTTCACTCGATTTTCTTCCGGGGTTTCAGTCCCAGCTTCGGTTGTCAGAAGCTTTATATAAATAGCCGGAAAATTGTTGGATTCATTCTAAGAATAAAATGCCCCCTATATTCCTATGCCAAAATTATAGAGTGGCTCATGAATAGTATTCACCGTATAAATTAATTTTTAACCGATTATAATGGTGTTTGTAGATTCTTTTACCCGTTATTAATGATGTTTATAGATTCTTTTACCCGTTATTAATGATGTTTATAGAAATTTAATGTGTCACTCGCTACGCATAGTGGCATTGAGCCGGTGGCTTAGGGCTTAGCGTCTCGATCGCTCAACCCAGAGGTCGTGGGTTCTAATTCCCATTCCACCAAACAATTTTTCATTAAATTGTTTACTCGTAGATCAAGGCTTATTCGCAGGGATAGCTTGGGAACCATCCTTCCATCCTAGGCGATGGCCTAGGATGGCAAGAATGTCAACTTGGTGTTAATGTGAGAGATTAAAATCAGTGGATGTTTGACTTGTCCCCTAACTAATGAGGTTTTCCAGGTTTCCCTCATTCCAGCACTGAATGGTGGTTAGGGCCTACCAAGTCGTTCCTGAGGCGAAAATGCGGGCCGCGAAATAATAACATGCCGCCCCCTCTCCCACACAAGTCTCAGACTTTCGGGCTAATCATTGTGATTATAATGAGGGGTATAGATATTATTATTATTATTATTATTGTTATTATTTCATGGATCTCTATATGAGGTGCAATGAGATTGGTGTATTTTAATCGTAATAAGCAACGTGCTACGTTGGACAGCATAACTGGAGCATACGCAATTACGTGTCGACTATATCCAATTTTTCGTGCACGTGGCGTAGAACACATGTTTTTTTGTAGAATACTTATATTTGACGATTAAATGCTAGGTCATTTATTACATTGTTTTTAGATTTAGGTTGTAAGAACCTTTATCGTTTAGGATATCCTCTCACTTGTCCATGAGACGGGCGATGTACCTTTTAAAATCATTAAAATAAATTCAATAGTGTGTTTATTATTTTATTTTGCATGTACATTTTAGTAATATCAGGCATACAATTTTTTTCTAAATAAACCAAAAACAAAAAAGAACAACTTATTGTTGTCACTATTTTGTATTGTAAATATTTTTAATGTCACTAAAATAAAATATCACTATGTTAAAATAATCAATAAAAAAAGTTTCTATTTTTTGGCCTTCTTGAAAAGTAGGTTCCTACTTTTTTAAGGTGTCACCCTAATTAATTTTAACCATCTTTGCTCTACATCTACTCAATAAAACCACTCCTTCAGACATGTGCAGCAGCTTTTATAAACTGTATAATGTTTAGTCTAGAAACTTCGAATCCTTTGAATCCTTACCCTGTCTCCTTGGTCCTTTTCGATATCCTTCCACCGTAGTATTCGGCACAATAAATAAATCAATATATCCCCCGACAAAAGAACGCTTTTCTCGGTTCTGTAGCAAGCCAACGGACCTTTCTTACGCTGTGCCCAAATTAGATGTAGGTCACCGCACGGCACAATATATCATGTCGAATTGAAGGGTAATAAATTTTCCCGGACGTGAGCTGGCGGTCGAATTTTCTTCTCGGGACTATCTGTATATTATTTTAATATAAGGCACCAGCATCTACATAAAAATATTCTCTCCTAAATATTAAAGAGTCGGGATCTACGCTAAAAGTAAATAACCAACTGTTTTCACTAATGTTGCAAGGATTTTTTAATATAATAAAAGTAGAAGTATAAATCCTTGCTACTTGAAAAATTGTTTGTTTCTTTGTATTTAATTGTTCTTAATTTTTTGTAATTGATATTAGAATAAATGTTGTAAACATATATAAATTTATATGGTTTACCATACGATACGTTTGATCCCTGTGGTATTCATTTTAGAGAATATTTGGGCAAGGTGGTAACGGCCATAGGCGCGCGCATTTACACTACACTATTAATTGCACTGAACTAATGTAGAATATTATATTAATATTACAATGACTTAAAAATGTATTTAAAGTTATAAGTAAACAGTAGAAAGCACACAAATACGAATAAAAAATGCACACGAAGTACCAAAACCTTGATACGCACCTTAACTCAACGTAGGGATGAGAACAGTAAGAGACACGTAGCATTTTCAGTAAGTTGAGCAGAGACGCGTTCTATCCACTCTCGGCATTCAATCGTACAAATCTTTATGATTTATCTGAACACCCGTAGCCCTGGTAATATTTTAATGCCGAAGCCTTAGGACGCACACCGAGTTTCACCGGGGGGGTTAATTCAATAAACCTAAGCCGTCATAAGCGATGTCGTAGCGACGACGGTGGCGGCGGCGAGGGTGCCCGCCTAGGAAATTATGCAAAACGGAGCCGGAGATTCGCATCCAGTTCGACAACAAAAAGACCAACCCGATTGATATTCATGAGATAATACGTCTTATAACACACTATGCCGACAGTTGATTGTGCCCGGGGTGTAGTGTGTGTGTGTGTATAATATTAAGCTTCCCAATACCGGATTTAATTAAAGTACTACAATGTCCTTGTATTCTAAACGTATACGTAGACAATATACCAATTTTAATATTATTTACACTCACAAAAATGTTGCTTTGTGCCTAATGTATTGCATTTAAGTTAAGATGCGTGGAAATCTTTACTAAATGTGTGTACATTTTATTGCTTCTGTTTTTTATAAAGAACATTCATTTTCGAAAACGAAAACGTTACTTTTATAAACAATAATTTATTTTTTACAAAAAAGCTCGTTTGTTGTGCCTCTATATATTTGGTGAAGGTTACATACTGGAGACAAAAAATATAAAGCATTCTTGAAGAAACCTGAAAACTACTGATGTAATGGTTCCGACTTTTACGGTTAAGGTTACGGTTATCCCTACGGCAACGAATAAGGCTACGGTTATTCAAAAGAAAATGAAGAATAACGAAAATTAAAGTTAATGAAGTTTATTCTTCAAAATAAAATAATTACACACGGTCAGTAAACATTAAATAATAAATTATGTAAAATAAAAACAGAAATTCTAATAAAACTAAAACAAAACAAAAACCATGTGTAACATTTTAGAAGTAAAACTGAAAACTAAATGCAGTAGGAACCTAAATAATAAATTAAAAAGTCAAAAGCCTGAAATTTTACAAAAATGAATATCCAAAGTTTCGGTTTATTTCAAATATCTCAACTAATCATGTTAGCCTTAATTTTTGGTCACCAAACCACGGAATTTTGCCCCAATTTAAGCTAGCCCTCTATCTCTAACGGTTTCCATGATACCAATGTTAATAGCATCCAATTTGAAGCACGCTGTTTTGGTCAATATTTTTTCTCAGAACATATTTGTGCTGTAGAGAACGTGATGTTAATTACGACGTATTTTCTGTTTCAGTCCGAGCAACACGGCCCTCAGTTCGCCGGAACAAGTGAAGGAATATTTACTAACGGAGGGCACTTGCAAGTGCGGCCTGGAGTGCCACTTCAAGTACGACAGCGTCTTCAACTTCGACCCTAAGGTAAGTGGCCCTGAAAGGAACCAGACACAGGCATCGTTAAGGGTGATGGATACGAGCTGTGGTTAGTTTATCAGCCCACGCACATGTGAGATATCTCAAGATCCTAAATAGGCTTTTGCCAAACTGTCAAAAGTGCTAATTAGGTCTGAGAGGGTTTTCTGAAGTCCCAGAGTACTTATATAGTTTTTATTAGCTGTAGGTTCATAATTACAAGGATTCACTAGTGTCTTTTTACAATTTCCGATGTAAGCAAAATTGTATGGCCTTTGTCTCAGCGGGTTCTACTTTACTAGGCCTAGAAGGGGGATCAATATTAAAATAAAGAGCTGTATTAACTATTTCTACTACTACTAATACTTACACCGTTGAATGTTTTAAAAATGTTTTATTTTAAGCTAAAAGTCTTACTAATTAGACTAAGCACACGTTTCTTTATATAATTAGTTATTAGAAAGAAATTTACAAACAAAAATCTTTAAAATGATACAGTGGGTTATTATTAACGATCAAAGGTTTCTTGTTAAGAAATCGGTCTTAGGATAAGGACAGGATATACTATAGGTAATTGTATCGGTCGTTCATTACGTACTTTCATACTTCATTACTTCTCATACGTCATTACAATGTTTTTATCTCTGAAGGGTCAATGAAAGAAAGGACTCATTAATTAGAGCAAAGAAAATAATTGCAGCTCCTATTTTTTTCCAGGGTGTGTATTGAGAAATGTATTCATTCTGTTATATCGCCTCCTGCATGTTTTGTAACATCAAATTTTCTATATACCTACATGTGCTCGCATTCGGGGAGTGACGTTATTAAATTTCATGAGCGCCATCTGTGGCCTCCTCTCCTCGCAGGAATTATCTGTGTGTGTGTGTGTCGTTCCACTTTTCCGCAGATATTGTGACTGACGACGCCATTAACGTCGTATCTGACGAGCAACGTACCCCAGAGGCAACTTTCCACTCGTGTGATTTTATGGCCCCGATTCCTGTCCCAGATATGCGGATCGTAAAGCCCTTTATGATGGAATGATATAAGTAGCAATCCCTTTTTCGAGATTGCTACTAAGTTAACAGAACCGTTTTTCAGTTGAAGCGGTGCCCTGGACTGTTTTATCAAATCATTGTTCTATTTAATGTGAGTCATAAAATGGCGAGCTGTGATCTTGTAGAGACTGTATAGTTTAAAACTATAAAACGTCAAATAAGAAATTAGCGATACCATTATTGAATTCGGCAATTAACGTATCTTGGAGCTCTATTTTGATACACAAAAAGTGTTCAGTATAACGCTAGACATTTCTAACGAGGAGCTCCAATCCAAGATGCAGATAGTTTTCAAAATCTTTTTTATTTATTAATTCTGGAACGATGATGACACCAAGAGTGTACAGGATGCTTTTAGTAGAAGCTTCAATTAGAAGCATGCCGCTAAGGGGGATGGTTACATTTTATCACGAATATTTTAATTAGGCTTTATACAAAAAGAAACTAAGAAACCATCATGTCAAGTTTAGAATTTGGTATAATTTGAGCATATAATAATAATAAATTAACTGTTAAATTAAATCACTTGGTGGTCCTATTAAGGCTTCTTGTGTTACTTCTTTGGTTTGCTTGTTGAGTGTAAACTGAAACAATAACGATTTGTTGATCCGTGTAAATTGAAATGAATGTGTATGTGAATAAAATAGACATGTAGTGTGTTGTTTCCCATCCCGGAGGTCTGTCTATATGCGAATAAATTATTATATGCTGCCATCGCAGAAACATGAATATCCCCCGAAAGAGGAGCCAGCTTCAATAATCAATTCTCCAAAACAAACAACGAATAAATCCCCGTCGATCGTGGCATGCTTTTCGAATTCCCCGTCTTATCCATTGCCCCAAATTTGCCAATAAATCATGATTGCATTCTCGGTTACATAGGGAAAGAAGTAAACGGCGCGGCGCACTGAACATAGCCTCGATTTTGACAACAAAGAAACTGTTGGGCAATCAACAGCAATTATGAGACATTAATTTCGTTGATATTAATAAAAAAAATAGTAGCTTTCGTATTAATAGAAGTTTAAGTGGCTTCAATATGTGTTTTTTTAGTTACATCTGTTACATATAATAATATACAGAATCAGATATCAAATATTCTTTTGCAACAAAAAGATAAACGTACATTTTGGATTAAACGACCTCTCTCGGCGTTTTCCTTAAATCCCTGAAATTACGTCACAAATAATTTTATTCCATAAGTGGCTTATTGTGACTCCATAGTGACTTATAATTTACTACATATAATTACATATAATTTACTAATTTAATGAGAACCTTGATAGTAGTGCTTCTGATATATCATTCATGTCGGTCTTATAAAGTGGTAGGTAGTTGATTGATGGTCGCCAATATAACAAGATTATTATGAATTATTATTATTATACAAACAGTTGACACAACTTTAAGGGCACTATCCAAGTTCAAAGCTATTCCACTTCTTACTAGTTATAAGTAATAGTTTAAATATATATGTATTGTCCTATTAAAAAAAGTAACTAGTAAAAAGTTATTTCTTGTTTTAAACAAAACAAATTATGTACAACACACCGCATACGTTCGAGGAAAATTAATAAGACATTACCCTCCTTTTTATCTGTTCTGTCTTCAGGCACAGAAAGAACTATTTGACACAAAAGAATATTTCTCAGTGAGTTTTGTCTAACCGTATTCTCGAAAAACTTACTTAATTGAAGTTGATTATTAAAAATACTCCATTCTGCGTAACTAGTGAAAATTAATTAGGTACTAAGGGCAGGACAACACTGACGTAGTTTTTCAGATAACACTATACTGCACTCGACGCGCGTTTCGGCAACCGAGTTGGCATCATCTGGAGATGATTAAAACTAAATCATTGTGTCCTATTTGTACCTAAACTATTTGTGACCATTCATACTATTTTTACATTTAGCAATTTCCAAACTCTCAAAAGCATTCAGCGGTCTGGAATTTGTCACGTTCCTAATTAGTCTTAAATTGCTACTATCTATTTTATGGTTATTCTCAAACGCATGTTGGGCGACACTAGACTAATCTGTTCTACCATATTTGAGATGAGCCATATGTTCCTTGAATCTAGTTTGAATTGACCGTCTAGTTTGTCCAACATACCTTTGATCGCGGTCTTTACAGCAAATTTTTCCAAAATTCAAGGTTTTTAACCCCTCAACTCCTTTCAAGACTAAAGGCAGCGATTTTTCAGTACTTTCAGCCAGATACAGTACAGGGAAATAAGTACAAAAGTATAACCTCTTTTAAGCACAGTAATGTTGTTGAATATTTTAAATGTTCAAAACATTCAATTTTAACATCAAACATCAACTTTAAATTATTAGCACTGCTTCTGTACCTAAAATGTGATATGCAATGCCGAAACAAGGCCCTTAATTTTCCTTATTAATTATTTTATTACTTATTACACACAACCTTTGCGCAAAATCTCTTAATGGATCTGCACGGATTCCAAATCCAAAGTTATTTATTTTCCTAACGCTAAGCGCCTCTTTGTTCGGCGACTGACAACACCTCGACGAGAAATAAAACGTAGTGGAGAGTGGCATCTCGTATCAAGCCCGGAAATCTGCGCAATAAAGAACTCCTTAGAGGTAAAGAGAGCTGTTCCCGTGAATACCTACCCGATTTATCGAAGAGCCGGCGGGCGAGAGAGAGAAGGCGGTGGCGGCCGCGGTAAAGATAAGGGTGTTTGTAGCAAACATCATTTGAACGTCTGATACAAAGGTAATCGCTTTTCGCAGGGCGAACAACCGGCTCGGGAGAAGAGCACAAAGGAGAAAGAGCCACGAGACGGCCGATCGCTTTCGATCGATAGCGTTACGGGGTGGACAGATTTCCACGTGCAGCTTTATCAGGCAAAGGTTCCCACTGTTAGGCGTTTTTAATTGTCAACGGCCTCTGATGACTCTTTATTTTTAAATCGTGACATAAGTTTTTTGAAAATAGTATAGCAATTTTTAAAAAGTGACAATGTGCACCCATAGATGTGGTGAAATTCTCAACAACTGTATCGTGACGACGAGTTCCTCAGCTGCAAATTTTGTTACTGGATCTTAAATTTGATTATGAGCGATGAATCTGAGGAGAACAAAATAAACAGTGTTTCTGGTCTCCATGTATGGGAATCCTCCCCATTTCTTATATAAGAGAACCAGCCATCTCAATCATTATTACATTATTGTCATATTCTGTTGAATAAATAATCCAATAATCAACTGTTTTGTCGTTAGTAATTACCTTTTCAGGCCCTCGGCGGCTAGGCATACGAACAGGTGTGCTCGATCTCTAGAGAAAAGTTCTTTGTAAATTCTATTTCAATAATGTGCCTTGGATACTCGCCAGGAGACATGATACGATCTATAGGTACGCGTTCGTATACAATGTAGCTCCTGTCCTCAAGCTTCTAGATCTTGATCACTATTTATAAATGCGTTGGAAATAGTCACCTTTGTCGGATATTTTTGTTAAAAGCCAACCTGCAATTGAATCAGAGTTAAACTGTTATTTTAAATAATAGGGTGATACGTACATTTGAACCGATAAAAATGTGTTACTTAATACACCTACGTAATTTACTTCACATAAAACCATAAGGAGATTTAATGAAGGAGATTTGATTAAACTAGATGTGGTACATCCTAATTGCTGAGAAATACTTATTCATTCAGAAAGGCATTTTGAGGGAAAGATTATTTATGAAATTCATTTGGGATGCCCCTTTTATAAACGGTTGTTATAAAATTAGCGCCTTCGTTAAAAATGAATAAAATCCGTTTATCTCAAGAGATATAAAAATAGGGCGTTTTTTCCATCCCTCGGGCTGACTGCATGACTGACAATAAAAACGAATCAGTTGTCAGGCTGACAAACCTGCCATAATTCTAATAATTACGACACGGGAAACTGGGGAGGATTGGGGACACACTTTCCACGTTAATTAAATTATCCGATTCCGCCGTTTTGAGTCTAGTTGGCTGCGCCGCTGTCGCGCTGCATGCAAATTGAATTAGAGACGGGGGAGAAGAGAAAAAAAGACGGTCGCCATCCGAAACCCGGATATTAATTGGAAAACAAGAAAATACCTGGAAGAGGACCGGTGATCCGTTTGGCGTTCGTGTTTAATTAGTTCTCTCTAAATTGGGATTTTGGCCCCGTCCCCCGGCCGCCCCCTTTTTCGATAAGCCTGACGCTGCAAACTTTGGGAGTTGTGAAGAATATTAATGTGAATTAAATTGTAATCCTTTTACGTTTTCATAAAAGGTCTTTTTGGTGATTCGAATTTAGTCAGGGGTGGGATGGAAAGCTGACGGATTTTCATAAAGATGTTCACATGTATTTTAAACACAACACATTGCTTTTCAGTATTTCAGTTTTCATATTTGTAACATGATGTAGAGAAAAGTTTCAAACACATAGAAAATCTGCGTATCTCAAAATTAATATTATTTTTCTAGATGTCGCCAGAATAATTTTATATGAAATTTATATGTATAATTTATATTTATGAGAAATGAAGATGAATATAATGGATGGTTGGTCAAAATATCACGAAAAAATATAGAGAAAATATAAAAAACAAGTGTATAGACAAAGACAAGGGTATCACAAAAAGCAATCCTTCTTCATATAGTATTGTAACGAAGTTACTTTTCTTGGTAATAAATTTGAATCATTATTCTTTATTTTCAAATAGTATTTGAATATGATTCATGATTTAATATGTATTGGGTTAGTTGCCGCCGCAGAACAATATAGATGATCACCGTAGCGTCCTAGAAAGCGTGGCGAGTTACCAACCAAACGGCTCGAGTTCGATCCCTCACCCGGGTAAGGTTTTTTTTATATCACTACAGTTATTTATAACGCTTAATTCATACCGTAGTTGATTGTAAAAATAGTAAAATTGCAATTTAAAGTTTTTAATAATATATTAACTTAAACATATTCCATCTATTCCATTTTTATTAATATATAACATTGTTATATATTTTATCGGTGTCTTCGATTTCTTATTTAAAGCATTGCAGCTGCCTCAAAGGCATCTTTGTACTTTTTGTATCTTTTGTTTCCACAAGCAACCACCAGGAGCAGCAGCCAGGAGTAAATAACCTTTAGTTCGAATCTCGATTAAAGCTCTCATTTAAGCTTGTAGTCTGTGTCTGGGAAGGCGTTTCACTAGGTGTGTCTCTTAGTAGTGGTTTCTCTATGAGCGTTTGACATGGGGAAACTTGCTTGCTACAGTACATCAGTTTTGCATAGGTAGCCAGAATCCGGATGTATAAAAGCCTGGTACCTGTATTTTAGTATCTTAAGTGTTTTATCAGATGTACCTTGGCAATGATTCCTCTATGAGCGTTTGACATGGGGAAAGTTGCTGTTTAAGGTACATTTGTAGAATGCTGTCAGAGACTGGTACAATAAACCTATAGACCGAGAACAAGGTTGTATTAATTTATTGTGCTGATCTTTTTTTTTGTTGTCGCTTTATTGATAATTATTGATTGCCGAATATATTGAATAGTATTTATTGCTTGCCTATTTATAGGTGCTTGATAACATTTATTGCTATTATTATTTTAGGTTTGTTTATTGTTGCTGCTTGAATAAATAAATAAATATATTGCTATTAATATTTTATGCCTGTTTATTGATGCTGCTTTATTTATCGACTGATTTACTAAAAGTATAAATAAATATTTTAGTAATTGGAATTGTTTAACTTTGATTACATAGGTTAAGTAAAACTGACCCCTGGCATGTGCATTTATTGCACCTTCTTCACTGAAGCAACCCAGCCTCTACTCATCAGCGAGTAGAGCCGTGTGGACCATTCACCACATTAAATCTGGTGGTAAAATGGTGGATGCAAAACCGAAAATAAATTTAAAACGTCACAGTACTAGCCCGTCTATAAGAAAGATAAACCACAAAGAACTGACGAGACACGTGCATAATGCATAAAATGACGAATAATAATAATAATAATACATACATCTATATCCCTCATTCTAATATCAAGGATTAACCGTACAAGTTTAAGACTTGTTTGGGCAAGAGTACGGTACCTATTTTACTATTCTGTGGCGTCTAATTTTTGTATGTGCCCAATTAACCTGATTATAGTTATCCCATACTATTAGAATTCGTATTTTGATCATCATTAATTGGTTTTGATTTGTTTGGTGATCTTAAAATGCTTTTAGTATACGCAATAGTATAAAAAATGTTCGTCAAGTTCCTGGAAGAAAGTTAAGTAGGTATATCTGATTCTGCTGGTGACGCAGCAGTAGGGGGAAGCCTCGTAAATCGTTATAATATAATCATCCCAGTATAAGATTTGCTGCGGCCATTAAGCCACATTAGCCGCACAGTCGGACGTATCTGATTATTTTACGGGCCCATTGCGACGGGCATATTAAACGCAAAGCTTCATTAAACATCATCATCGTGCGTCATCGTTGCCAATTAGATTAATTCGGCCCGAATTTCCGCCGATGTGTTAATCATAGGCGCGCGTTCGACAGAGAATTAGCCGCGCGCGTCGTTGCGCCGCACTACCGCTCTATTGACGTCCCATGTTTGATTGATATCGGGACACGAATACTAATAACCATTAATTAACGGGGAACGCCCGAATGACGGCTGTTGCCGCGGAAATGGAAAAGCCACCGGATGCCCCCTCTCCGCTGCGCTTACTAACAGCGAATCCTAACCTCACTTTCAAGTTTCTATTTGGTTTAGTCAACAATAATACTATATTTACAAGTATTTGATATCGGGTTATACAGTGTTATTCAGAACTTATCCATAATAAAATTTGGGGATGTTCAACATACATGTAGAAATGTGGTAGTGCAAAAAAAATTTTTCTGGCTTCTGAAAACTATTTAAAAATTTTTCATTGCACGCCGCTGGATACTGGTCCACTGTAATGGAGTGACCTTGGGACTGACAATGCAAACTGGCTAGCACGAAAAAAACTTCGGAAGTTCTGAGAGTATACCGACACCAGGCGCAAAAAAGATTTGCAGCGTTTTTACTTTAAAATAAACTTAAAGATAGATAGATGTGACCAAAGTGACATGTCTAAAATGAATAAAATTTTGTTACACACTAATTTTGAAGAATTGCGCTACTTGATTACTAGGTATTAGAAATATGAAATTTATAAAAAATTTGCACATACCTTGTTACAAAAGCTGTTCGAAATTTTGTCCCTAAAGCTATCCAATTTTGCCGCACTAAAGCGAATGTTCCTCCTGGTGGCTGATCTTGTAAACGCAAATTATTAAGTAAATTGGGGATTTTCAGCATTTTGCTGGAACAACCACTCACAAAACCTAACTTGTAATTGATAATCCACTGGTAACAGTCCATTAACTCAGCATTACTGTACACATGAGCCATTTTGAAAATTTTACAAACATACGATTATTTATCGTAGGAGTGTTAAACTGTAAAATTTTCAAAATGGCTCGTGTACAGTAGACATGTACACATGACACCGGCACTAGACACACACACACTAGAAAAGACACAGATAGACTGATGACTGAATAGACAATAGAGATATTATCCCCGCTTCAACTGTATTCGCTCGGTCGTCGTTCGAGGGACAAAAACGTGTTTACTTTTTTTACCACATTCTTAGAAATGTGGTAGGTATATCAGTTGTTGAAGTACAGTTGCCTATCTACGTAGTCCTTTATAATGGTATAACTTTAAACATTGTTTACGGGAAATCCTAAGCCTTTTATTATAAATTTTTTTGGTGATATCGTTTTCTTATTTAAGGATGCACATATCCTCAAAGTTTTAGAGATAAGTTCTGAATAACCCTGTATAGTATGTCCATAACTTATTTGAAGGAGATGCCGAAAACAACGAGTAGTATGCCCCGACTGGCATTGCATTACTCCGGCATCTCCATCATAATATAAAAATGAGCCCCCTTCAAATAAAAATCGACCTCTCCGAGCATTTTCCATGGAAACCAATACCTTGACAGATAATCGAGGATGGAACTTTTCGTTGACTTACCCTGTATATTAAAAGAAATATATCAACGTCTCAAACTATTCAAATGTTCATGATAGTTTTTTGCACGTAATGATACAAATTGTTTACAATTTCTTAAAAGCTAACATCACATTAAACAAGGAACATATTTTGTGATTAATTAGGTATTGGGTATGTGACACTCCTCCAAGTTTTTATTAATATACTCAAGTGGTTTATGAAAAATTATCAATCAAAATTAAATCCCAAATACCCCATTGTCACGCTCACAAAAATATCGTTAGGCATCAATCTTGGGATATCTTGGTAACACCCCTTTCAGAGAGAACCTTAAATGCTTCCCGCAGGTGCAGATTTGGCGATTTAGGTGTGTTGAACCGGCGGCGGCGGCGAGCACCTGTTGAGAAGGCCTCCAGACACCTACCTCTCCTAACAACACAACCCGACGACTAATCAGAATTAATAAAGCAGAAGCTTCCGATTGAAGTTATGAATATAAGGTAGATAATCGGGTTACCATTCTGTCGGGTTATTAGCAGGTTACAACCCTTGAAAATGAGTTATAAAAGTGACCTTCTTGTTGAAGAGAGTTCGCAACGTGTGTTTCCGTAATTTCTGATGACAAGGATAAATGTTTACAAAAGTTTGGAAAATCAATAATGTAAATGAAATTTTTTTTTGGAAAAATTGTATTATTTCATTTAGTAGAACAAGCTTTCATATAATTTCTAAAAATCGTCATTACCATTCGAATTTCAATTTAATTTTTATCCCTAATTTATCGGATATCACCAAACTATTGAGAACAAGTTGCAAAACATTGAGCAAATCATTCATGTTTGTCGACAAAGTAAAAAAAAAGTAAAAAAACAATTAGTTGTCCTACATAAAACTGTATAAAGAGTAACTTATTTCACTGGTTTTTATATAAATCATTAGGTTGAACCGTGAGCTAAACAGCATGCTGAAATAGTGTAGGTAGTATACGAATTTGTTTTTGAGAAATTTCTCCAAGATCTTCTGAAATTCATGTAATTTCTTTATACAGTTATTTATTCCTTCTAAAGTTTTAATTGGATTCTTCTTGTTGAATACATTTCACAATTTCTTTAAATTCCTCTATATTTTGTTCAGTGAAATTTGTCTGCGGTCTACCCCTAGCCTACAACAGACTTTTTGAAGTAAATTTTTTAAGACCTTGTATATTTTCAACTATTTTCGTCCTTTTTAATAAAATGTTGGCGTTTGATATACAATACCAGTCTGTATGTTCGTTATTTGGATTATTCCAGGGTTCTGCATCGTGTTCAATTGTATACGAGTTGGCGGATTTTTTATTACCGTTTTAATGCAAATAGAAATTCCCGTTCGGCGGCGAAAAGGGCTTTTGTTGTTTTACATGCGATATTATAATTTCGATTTAATCGATATATCCTCCCCGGAAAGCCATGCAAACGGAGGCTCGAAAATCCAAATAAAGCAAATCCGACAAAGCTCCATCATTTGCGTGCTGCGCGCCGCAAAAATAATCGCGCCCAAATCCGAAACTAGCCGGGTATTAATTAAAATACGTTGTGTTCCCGGAATATATTTATTCTCTTTTCAATGGAAAAATCTATTTCGCCGTATTTGCCAGGATGAATTTATATAGCATGATGATTTTGCATGCATCTCATTCAAATAAAATCCTAGTCTTTTATAGATGTTTATACATTTATTTATAGGGATTAAGCCAAAAAAAATTACTAAGAGATAAATTTACCTTGTTAACTATAATCTAGCCCTTTATAGATATTTAAATTTTATGATGACCCTAGTAGTTCTAAATAATAATAATAAATTAATTAATGAAAACCTTTGTCGCCTACTGTTGAACAATACTCCTTTCCCATATTTTCGTCTGTTCATGAGACGAATACACGTTGAAGGTGGATGGTTGGGTCCATGAAGCGGTTTCAATATCTATATAACACGTTATGTTCTTTTACTGAACACAAAAATTTAAAGATCAAGGGCTTTATGGCCTTGTACTTTTAACATAATTCGTCGTCCAGTAGGTAATATATAACTTTAATGACTTGATTTGTAAATAAAGATGTATACCATCCTCGTTCACGAAAAAATATATCGCATAATATTGATGGCACAAGTTTTTCATCTTGCTATTAATAAAAAATAATATAAGGCCCAGAATAGATCCCTGAGGAGCTCCTAAATTGGGCCAAAGCACACCGTGTGGTTATTACAATAGTTTTAGTTTATCTTTCTAATTGTTTATTGGAAACAACCTTCTTAAGATACGTGACATTGCCACGTACAGTGCGTCCTTGGAAAACCAAATACATGGGGGTGATTCCGCGGCGGCCGCAAAACATCATCTCGGCGCTTTTTCACGTAATTTCCATGAAAACAATGAGCGCGCGTGCATGCATTAAGCGTACACATGTTTTATGTAATTAATTATGCGGTCACAATCTCCGCCATAGTTTGAATTGCGAGGTGCACGCCACCGGGCGCTGGTTATTTATTATCACCGCGTCGGGAACGGTGTCAACTCGGCCGGTAAATGCACTTTTAAATAATTATCTCTGAAGGTGTGTGTAATTTATCAAGCAGTGTACGGTTACACAACACAACGTGCCCGCGTAGTGTGTTTGTGTGCATGGGATCTATTGTTGTAACGGGGTGTCACGGTCGATTCTATGGAGAGCTAAATTTATTTATGCCCGGCGTTATGAAAAACGCTGCTTTATTAAAATGCTGGGTCCGTCATTACTGTGGGGACGGAGCATACATAGCTTCTACATTTGAAGATAATATATCGAAATGATATTTTAAAATTATTTTCGCTTTATAGCGGTAGCCACGTACAGGGTGGTGAAATAAACTTGTATTTTTTTAAATGGAACACCCCCTATTTTCTTCCCTTATTTAGATAGCCCTCTCGAAATGCAAGAAAATGATATGACTTTTAGGGAGGTTTGCAAAAATATGCTTTAATTTGAGAGCTTGTAGACCCTGGATATTGAAATTGTTACCATTTTTCTATAATAACTAAAAACTTAGTCCTCTAGTTTCTAGTCTAGTTTCCATAACAAATGTCATATTTGCCAAGTTTCCATGCGCTGTACAGGGTGATGAGCGTCTTCTTTCGAATCGTGGAAGATCTGAACGTACTAGATTCTAGATGATAACAACTATATAAGACTTGTCAAGCATAAAGGCAAGTTCAAAACATTTTAGTGCCTATAAATCATAACCAACTTGATGTTTTAGGCAACCTTAAGAATATGAAAATATGCCATCAAGCCTTATTCATCATTACCTATAGTTTGTCGGTATGTGGACCTTCTTATTATCGTCCCCATTTTATGGAACTCCTTGTTAGGTTCGTCACTTAGAAAGCACTTGGTTACATAGTTATCGGTTCATTGAGTGTGCATAGATCTTCGATGTTAAAGCGACCGGTAGATGGAGAATTACACTTAATTGTAATATCAAATGGGTTATCAAACTTAAATTGGTTGGCCCGATTACTTGAATAATAGGAATTGTTAATAAAATATTCATGTTGACGTCGATATTGAAAAAAAAATGGGCTTTGAGGAAAATAACGGTTGTGACCACAAACTCCAATCCCATAAACTCCTCTATTTACATACAATGACCGTCTATCTTTTGTTTTGCGGAAACTCCACTTTAACACAGCGTTCCGAACGTCACCGGTGATCTGATGGTTCCATAAACTATGGATGGGTCTTTGCGGTAGGCCATATTTTCATTTTTTGTGTGGCTTTCACGTTTTTACGATTATCAATAATAAATTATTGTTGTCGTAAACCGTGCTGTCGATTTATTTAACGATACATTCGCTAGTAAAAAAGAGCTTTCCCCGTCAGTAAAATTAACAATAAAATGTGAAAGCAAGCGCTTAAACGTCTGTATCAGCAAGTTAAATTCGGGAATAAAGTACAGAATAATTATGGCAACGACAGAATGTGTAGGTATATAACATTTACTGTGGTATAAAACATACTAGTATTGACACTTCGGTTTAACGACATGTAGAGTATAAAAAGTTTAACGAAATGTGTACTGGCCTGACTTGAATTGGAGCTCGGTGGCCGAGCGATTAAAGACGTCAGGTTTTTAATCATTCTCCGCGGTGGACGACGGTTCGAGTCTCAGCGTGGTCAACTTTTTCTAATTGCTCCAACATTAAATCTGTGTGCATAAAGCTGGTAGCGTTCTTAATATGCAACCAGTACTGCAATATCACTGTATAAATGGCTAACAACCTATTGTATACTAGTGATGTGCAGTTCATGACCGAATAGTTCGCATGAACTATTCACTTGAGGTGAACTGAACGAACTGTTTCATATAGTTGCCACTGAATAGTTCATTTTGAACTGTGTGTGAAATTGTACCATTCATTCACGTTTTCGTTCCCTCGTTCGAGTCAGTTTAGTTCTTTAGTACTTCATGATTCAACATGTCGGACATGAAACATGAAACTTAAAACCGAAAAAGAAAACTTTTCAATTTAGTAATTTAAATGAATTATTGCTCTGAATCGATACATTTAGCGTTTTTGTTATCTGAAATTCTGAACCATTTATGTATATTTTATGAACTAATAAAATAATTTACTTCAAAAGTTGATAATAAACGTAAAATATATTTCTATGTAAAAAAATAATACGAACAAAAAAAAGAAAGTTCAACATAGTAAAATTATAGTAGGTACTGTACTACTGTACATACTTTTATATAGATACAAAATTTATAGATTATAGTTTAAAAGTATTACTTGTGACAATTTCTAATGTTTTATATACCATTATTTGGTTGTCATTTGTCATGAAGAGTATAGGTACCTACTACCTACTACTGCAAATATATTCGGTCCGCAAGGAAATCAAATACGAGACGAACTGTAGTTCGTTTTGAACTGTAAAAAAGAACTATTCACTTAGGTGAACTGTTTCGGTCCGAACTATTCACCAAAGTGAACTGGAATGGCCATCACTATTGTATACTGTACCTAATAAGATTTTCCTGATTTCCCTTATTCTCGTACTAAATGGTAGTTAAAATTATAAAATCGTAAGTCATTTCTGAGCGCACTGGCTGCCCGCAAAATAATAATATGCCGCCCCCTCTCCCATAAAAGTCTGTGATTTCCGGACTCATCATTAAGATATATAGGTATATATAACTTATTTTTAAATTGTTGGGAATTGTCTTTAATCGATATTTTAAATTTATATGGATAATAAAAAGTTCTTCGTACTTCTAGTAGAAAATCATTTGTTCCTTTCTAATTAATACTGATCTAAAATAACACATTTTTTTTAAAATTAATGTATAACTACTATATTTTTTGTATCAAAAATATTAAAGAAACATTCGCCATGATCATAGTCTTAGTGGTACTAATATTCCGTATGGGATTCACATAGATTGTTCATAAATAGGGGGGGATAAAGAATTGGTATTTGTTCACAAAAATTGGCAGCGCTGGAAGCAATTTTAGTCATGAGAATTTTGGTGATGACTTAAATGGTGTACTGTTATTAGTCATGTAAATTAATGTAAGCACTTACTCAACCACTTGGTCAGATTGATGCTATTGGTGATACTATAATGGCAGCACTGAGTTTAATCTTGAGTACAGGTAGTAGTACTGCTGGGGTTGCAGTCATAATTTAGGATATCGTTTAGTGTCACTAGTTCACTAGTCAAGTCGTCCTATCATTTTTCCTTCTAACACTTCCTATTTCTCCTCCAAACCTCCCCACGTCTCCCAATCCAACTTGTTTTAAGGCTTTATTGACCTACGCTCTAGTAGTTCCTATAAATTGTTAAGGCATCTTTAGGTCAAGCTAATTCATCAGCCTTTTCATTCCCATATGACCGTTTCCAAGTCAGAGCAAATAAGAATCTTCCGTTCTCTGCTATCTTATAAATGATTGGAATCGAATTGAATTGAAATGATAACAAATTGAAAGGATCAAAGAGCGACGTTCAATGCTAAGTTTTATTTTATCATATTTTTTCAAACTGGAATCGCCAGTCTCAAATTACATTAATGCAGTACTGTAATCTTACTTAGATCTTCACGGGATGTTTGCAAATGATGTTACTTTAACATTTTCATTAATAATCGAAAATTGAACTTTTCTTTGCCCTCAGATAGTTCTCGTGAAGTCACCCGGAAAGCCAGATACAGGAGACAAAGTAAGCGAGTAATTAATAATCATCGCCGAGACGAGAGAAAAGAACAACCCGCCGCCGCCGCCTCCGAGCGCAAACTTTAAAGCTCTTTACGATATCGTTATCTTGCCTGGGGCTTAATTAGTTTTACTACCGGAGTATGGAAGTTAACCGGAGCCCGCCAGGAACTTTAGGATCCTTTTATGGGACGTGTGTCATCTTAAAATCTCGGCGAGCAATAAATCAACGTCTGCCCCATGTAAATACAACGCGCCAAACTTTTACGACGGATCTCTGTAGAGTACCGCGATAGTCGGGCGAACTCTCCAGTTGAATAATTACCTCGTCCTTCTGAAAAGATCGCCTCCCGTAGTCCTGCGAAAAGTTAATCCCCAGATAAAAACTTTTATGGTCGGTCTTGCGGCAAATTGTTTTCCGAGTGCGCGAATTTTCCCCGTGATGGTCCGAAGTTTAGAAGTTTAGGCTTAATATTCAGGTCAGATCGTTTTATTTTGCTATTATTCTCGGTCGTATTACCAAGTCATGTTTCATGTTGTTTCCAGTCTTAAGGATTATTGATTGATTACGTTATTATAACAATTGTTGTTTATAAGGAATTGCTCAAAGTAGCAATAACGACATTATAGTTATTAACTTGTGCCTGTTAAAAGCAAATATATTATGCGCAGCAAAAAAACAATTTCATATTGAGACCGCTAACTGATTGTTCAATTATATCTTCTCTTCTTCATCTAGAGATCTATAAAGCTTATTTAACAGTTGTTTTGACAGCTACATATGTGATTATCGGATTTTATTTTCTTGTAATTGGTAGATGCTCACATTTTTTGTGAAACGCTATCTTGATTGAAGATCCCACACCGGGATGTAGAAGGATAGGTATAAGGTGGTAGTGGTATAGCTTGTCCAGTTACTAATAGAGAAATAGAGAGTTTTTTTATGATTGATTACTATTATTAGGTTTTCTGTGGTGTCTCATTTTTAAATAGTTTGCGTTGACATGAAGGTAACGAGTAGCATGCGATGGTAATAATTTTATATTTCAGTATATATTACTCTGATGACATTATCTTTTGACAACTCGCGTACTTTCACTTTCAGCCTACTTCGAATTACTGATTTATGCAAATTTTAAACCAACACCAGCTCACATTTCAATCAGTTATTGTATCAACAATTATTTCATAATGCTTATGTTTAAAAGGTCATAGCCATCATCATCAATAGTTAATGTTTTATTCGATTACAAGAAATCGCTTTGTGCAGATAATCGTAGTTAAAGTAAATTGGTTATTGATTTTAATATTTTACATGAAAAACGAAAATAGTTTTATTTAATTAATAGTTTTAAAACGCGGTCAGTGAACGAGATTTGAAATGTTGTCATTCTGTCTAATTTGTAGCGATTGCTATATTTATTCGCGCCCAGATCAATCAATGACAAAACAATAATTTATATAATTTGACCACTGCCTTGTTTTTTAAAACACCTAGGCGATCTCGTTTAGTCTTTTTCTACGAATTCCGCTCGACTGCGCCCGTACTAGTAACATTTCTGTCATTCATAAACCGTCATTTATATCAGTGACGAATGTAAGTCGTTTTCTAAAACGTGATAGTCTTTCAGAACATCACCAATCAAAGAAACACATCAGCTTTTTTCTAAATAATATAAACACGAATGTGTGTGTAATAAACTGCTGCTGCGGAATGCGATGGGATAACTTTTTATGTTGACATATTGCAAGTGAGGATCGAGCATCTCGAGGAATTCAATAAAAATTCCAAGGATTTTTCCGATATCTCACCGAACGTATCGTCGATGAATTGGACATGGAATGCATAAGATGTGCAGTTGTCACGCCGTGCATCTAGGAGTAACGAACATGACGCCGTCGTCGTAAAAAACCCCACCGGAGTCGCAACTTCGCAATGTCTATGCCGTTATTAAAATACTAACGGACAAAGTGACGTCGACATGTGGAGGGCCATTACCAGAATGGAGAGAAGCTCGAATTTTATTTAACACTTTTGTCACCCATTCCGGTACATAGTTTCAATTAATTCTTCCGCAGCTGTGTGTGACGAGCGTGTTGTGTTGTGTATTTTCAAGTTACTCCAACACGGGCAAATGGATCTGACTGTTATTCCATCTGAGATAAATTGCTATTTCTCTCTCGTTTGAGAAACGCTAGCTATTTCAGAATTACGGAAGCATAGAAGGGGTAACAAACATCGTTTCTATTTTCCGACTCCGACTAAGTTGCTTTTCCGAATTTTAAGTTGGTATTTTTGTGTTACAAGACTGGAAAATATAATACGGACTCTTTTTAAGTCGGAACTTCCGCTTATACGTCAACGCACAACCAGTGAGGGAGTGTATTTCCGAATTGATGGATGGTCGAATCGCCGGTAAGATCTCTTGATCTGACACCTCCAGATTTCTACTTGTGTGTATATGTAAAGAGCCAAGTCTATAAAGATATGCCAAATGATGTGGAACACTTTTCATTCACATGTAAATTACCTAAATGTCCGCTGACTGTCGCTTATTACTTCCAAGGCTTCAATGAAGTCAACTCGATTTAATGACGTGCTGTTGATAGTGTACTTATTATTAAAAATCGAGTACACTATTATTTTTTCGTAAATATTCGTCACTGAAGATTTATGCGACGAAAAAACACCTAAACATATATTTTTATAGCCTAATCCGAACCAGATATTAGCGTGTAAAAACGGACGAGTCTATTTCGGGAATGAATTAATTATATAATTATGTATCTGTAAGGCTCACAAGCTTCGAGTTCGTAGCGACCTGCCGAGTATAGTTCCGGGTTTTAAATTTAACTCCCGACATATGGTCTATAAGGGTACAAAAACACCATGTGACAGACAAGCTGAAACATGCGATCGGATACATGACACAGACCGGGGTCGGTGCCTGGAAAAAAAACCGTTTAATTATGAATAAGACTCCGACATGGTATAGACATGGTATATACAGTGAGATATTTTGGCGGGATTCACAACGAATACATAATTCCATATACATGAAATAAATAATAATTTATTTCAAACAACTACCTATAACTACACAATAATTACATAAGTTTCAAGTAAGCAAGATTATGTAGAAAAATGTCAATAAATTCTATACATAATAATATAGAAATTACAAAAATGACCAATATTACACTACCAAATATATTTCACAACTTGTATAAGTAGTTACAAAAATGTGGTTTTTTATGATATATTCGTTGGGTTTGTTCCTACACAGCAGTTTCTGATAGTTTGCAGAACTCGTTTAATGCGCATGCGCCAGTGCTATTCATGCATCAGTTGGAAACTAATTTGAATTGTCGTTGTTGGAACACAATCTTTAATTCACATAATGTCCGGGAGAAGCGCCAGCAGCGTTGATTTGTTTTTAGATTTTCTACGAGTTAACTTTAAAAAAATGTCCGGTAACAGATAATAAAAAGTAATAAGTATAAAATTTTCTATAGATTTCATGGATTTACAATAATTTTTAATTCTCAGTTTCACATTTCGCACCAGCAGTTGTGTAACTACAGCGAATGCTCATGCAAGTCGGGTACCCGCAGGTGCGGAGTGCGGAGACACTGAACAGCCTCTTGTGCGGAGACAAATGAGACACAGAGGACACATAATGTCACACTCTTATTGGTAGATTTATATAAGAAATACCGGAATAAAGTTGAACCCGGCATAAGTAGGTACCAGATTTCAACTGATTTGGAATGCATGAAATATTTTGGTGTCTAATATATTTTCAGATCTATAATTGATTTTGTGATGGCCACAAAATTGAACCTTGAAGTGCATAACAATTTATAGTCATTAAATCTGATTCGATTATTATTAGGCGTATCAAATTTCGATTGGTCTCGAATATACGCAGCGTTTTTCCGTGTTCCAGGAATCCACATTAATAACGTTACATAAGGACGTAACCGAGTGAAAAACAACGATAATTAACGATTCTCCACGGCCATAAAACAACTCCTATGACTCGGAATATAAACTCGACCGGCCGTATTTTACGCAGTCGCTTTAAAATGATTTTTCAATATTTATCGATGTCGATATTAACCGTAACCGGGGCCATAAATTAAAGGCCCATTTTATTTATGGCGATTGTTTTATTTTCACTCCACTCCACTCCACTAAAAGCCTTTCTAAAGCCATCGTTTTAACAGTGACGGTTAATGGATATTATTGTCCTCATTGAGTGTTTGTCGTCGAACGACAGGGGTGACTTTTTGCTTCTCTTCCGTATCGCGCATTGATTTGGAATATTAACAGCAAAATAATAATGGACTTGTGATGTAAATTATCTACCAATTTACATTCTAGGTCCATTACAAATATTATTAGTTCACATTAATGATACATTTCTTTTAAATAGTTTATGTATATCTGCTGGCAAAGGTATATTTACTTTGAGCCCACCATGATTGTCAATCTACTTAAAAAGCATTGAACTGCCAGAGGCTTAAATAATTTTTAGTTGCTAAGTTTCCTTCAAGTACATATTATTTACACATAGTTATAATTGTAATATTATTATGAAAGCTCAAAAATATTTCAACTGCAAAAAATATGACGAATATATTTATTTATATATACCTAAAGCACGACGCTATAGTCTCAAGTTATTCTATTTCCAGCAGTGTCGATACGTTTTACTCGAGTCAGACATCAGGTTGGCTCTCATCTTCAAAACGCGGAGTTATTAACGGCCCGCTGTTTTCAAACACGGCTATTAATTGCGTTAATTTTCCTATGCCTTTAACCCTACAAAGACTAATAAGCTCTCAGATAACTCTGTGTAATTAATATGCTACTCACATGTGAACGCTGATGAAATTCCCCACCATTCCTGAAATGAATGGAGTCGCTGCTGTGGACTAATTATAACCTGCCTCCGAACAGACTTATTGACAAAATGGGAATTAGACGTTAAACGTCGAGACTGCATCGATTCCGGGAATTCTCTTCTTCGCATAAATCCTAATCTTGAAACACGCATTTAAGAACTGTTTTATTTATGTTGTGTATATACGCGATTCTTGCCAAGCAATACGCTACCTACTGGCGGCACGCACAACTAACGCATGCAGTGTTGCCAACCGTAGCAGAATTTAGGGTCCAAAGCAGGAAGCAGGTTTTTTTGTAAATTATGGGAGTTTTAGCAGAATTTAGACGATGCCCTCGACCCCCAATTTATTTTATTATTCAGCTTAGAAAATGATAACTTCTAATTTCTGTGTACTGCCCCTGTGGCAGATATTTGCTGGTTTGTTGGGTTGGGGTTCTGCATCTATCTGTAGTGTTTTGTGTTGTATGATTGTGGTGTATGTATGAAGACTAATAGCGTTTTCCACTTGCTGAACTTGTGCGCACTAGTGTATTTCTATCATTTTCAGCAAGTATTATTAATCTTTACTTATCTATAGGTAGTACTATATGAGGTCAATGATATTAATAATTAATGATATTAATAAAGGATTGGAAATACACTCATGCACCCACTAAAAATGCTTTAAGAAGACTCACTTTGACTTGTAGCAGGTTTTCTGCCCTTGTAGCAGGATTTTTTGTTCCTTGGGGCATGATTTAGTGATACTTAGTTGGCAACACTGAACGCATGGTACTTTGGTTCAGTTTTGCGTATGTATGTCTATTGTGAATTTTGAAATATCCGTTGTTATATTAGTTAATTGCTTTGATTAGATATGAATCATTATTGTTGTGAGCGTCATTGTCCCTCTTGGACAAAGAAAAACCCCGAGATCAGTTTCATACTTTTCCAAAAGCGGGAAAATCTGGAGCTATCGTGGAAACTATAAGTTGGGCATTAAAGAGTTACAGGAGACAAGTATGGATAAAGAATCTAAAGAATGCAAAGTAGGGTGTGTGCTCTCTTTTACTTTTCTTTAAGAATGACTACGTCCATAAAGGTATGTATGCCGTATGTCCAATAAAGAATTTGACATATTTTGAGGTTAAGTTTCATTTTCAGATTGAACGCTCGAAAAATATTGAAATCTATTTTAATTTTATATCACTACTTACCACTTTCAAAATAGTTTTACAAGCTTTTTACCTGGTTTAAAGTTCTCGACAACAAATCTTTGATGATTACAATTTCAAACGTCAGTGCCAGTGGCCCAAGGTTAGTATAAGTTACTGCTGTTTTGGCGCTACGATCTTAAAATGAATCGCGTATAGTAGGTGATGAGTGAATTTGTTTTTTTCTTCCCTCGATGTTCTACCTAAAACTGTCCAAAAAAACTTGTTTTCCTCAATGGCCAGCGTTAATATTAGTGCAAGTTCTAAATTTAATGTATGGCTAAAGAAACGTTTCAGATTGATTCATTCTTGGATAGTGGTATAACCACACCGGCCACCCATTAATTTATTAAATGTGCTCACTGTCGTTTATTACCAGACGGTGATGGAACAACATGTTGATACTGTATAAATATTGATGAACATCTCATACACTCAATTATGACATGTTACTGGCGACTAACAGACGATATTATTCTTGGTAAGAACATTGGCTTGTGTTCATCAAGCGGACTCGAGGACAAATATCCGCGGATATTTTAATTAATGATGGCGTAATTCAACGCGAAAGAATGCAAATAAAGAAACCAATATAGGCACTTACAATGTGTGCAGGCGATTATTGCAGTCATTATTAATTATATAGGAATATATCTTTGCAGCGCTTCTATTAATCACGTTGAAGCAACATTGTGATTCTAATTTTTTTGTTAACTTTTATATGGTCAAAGTATTCAAGTACGAACACAACAGGAATTAACGTGTTACAAGTTGGTATGACACATGGTAAGATTAGATAAACATTTGATTCCAAATGTTCATGTACTATGGATCTAATTCTACGACTATGGATCTAAAATATAGGTGTTCCGTGTCTCCACCAGCCGGTAGTAGAAAGAAAAAATAATTCGGAATCAAGGACGTTGATATACATGGTTATCGAGGACGACCACAAAAGCCTCTGATCATTGTCGGTGCTAGACATTTTGTAGATAAAAGAAGATGGCGGCCCATGCTTCAAAGAAATAAAGGTTTTTTAACCAAAGGTGATGCTGATGGTCATGATCATCGGGAGATACCACAAAACCCTCTGATATTGTCGTCGCTGATGAATATTTCTTGTAGACGAGAAACATGAAGAGCTGCAAAAAATGGCGGGAAATTTAAATTTCAGATTCCAGTCGCGGAATCTTCAAGTAGAAAAGCTGACTTCCTGTTGTCAAATATTGTGAAAAGTACAAATTTAAAGTAGGAAATTCAAAATGATTTAGGCTTCGTTTAGAAAGATGATAGATAATTCAAACATCACTGTAACGTCAAAACGAATATCAGCGACAGATTAAATTCATGAAGTAATGTGATAAGAGATTATTTACGGCCAAATTTAATTGCAGCTTAAGCAAATTGGTGGTCGTTCAACTTTTATTTCATCTTATTACGCCAGATTGAGGTTTATTTTATATCAGACCGTTTTTACATCTGTTTTAATACCTGTCACATTCTCTTTGCATTCGGAAAGAGAACGTGTTCATAAATGTTTGCCTTCTGAAAGACTAAGCTTTACAAGAGAGGAAATTGAAGGATTCTCCCCGTTATCCAATTTGCCAGGAAACTAAATAACGTTAGATATTGAACCACGTACTTCGTATCTCTTTTATTTAGCGTAAAAGCTCCCTCGATTTACTTACATCTCGAAATGTATACAGTCGATATACACTTAATGCCGTTCGGAATCCGATTGGAGGAAAATTTGCCATAATTAAATTTCTACTCGTTAGGGGGAATGTCGGGTATCAAAGACCAAACAGAAAGGCGTTACTTAACTTTATTTTTTCCGGGAAGGTGAACGGCGACGGAAATGGAATCCGATTCCTCGCCGGATTCCTTATTGGAATTTATAAACGGGCGATGCTGGGGGAAACTCGCCTTATTTTATACGATGAGAAAACGGAGATAGCGATTTTAAGAAGGCATCATAAGAGGAAATCGCCCGGGCAAATGCCGTTTCCAATACGGGATGAAATGTGGGAGGATTTATTAAAGGATCGAAAGATGAAAAATCTATCCAGAGCTGCTGCAGTAAGGCTGTATCCATGAATTGGTTTGTTTGGTAGATTTAACACTAAATAATATTCAAAGAATTAACTTACAGTATATTTTCAATATGTTGTGTACATCAGTCACTTTGTATTGTTTGATGAATCAATGATACAGTCGCATTAGACCTACAAGCAGAACCAAAAGAATTTATTTCATAAAATTGGCAAACACATTATGTTATTATAGGTTTGGACGCATTTACCGTTTGTTATCCTACAAGGTACTCCAGTGGTACCGTGTTGATTTTGGTTTTGGTAAATGATCTTCAAATAAAATGTGGTATAGGTATCGAGTAGTATTTATCATTGTCATGATTCGAATAAAAAAGTTTGAATTGATTTAACACATCAAACTGCCATGAAAACATTTTGTATAAATTTATCTGTTGCGTTTAAATGTCTTCGCATGCTAGTAAGTTTAATATGAGAAAAGAAATAGGAAGTAGTTAATCATAAACTTAATATGTTTAGCAAAATCCTTGAACTTGTGTTTGGCATCATTAGTAATAACTTTGAATAGATGTTTGTACTAAATGACTAACAACACGTGAATATAGATTTAGAAACTTGTTTGACTAGAAGCTTTTATAATAACATAATTTATATCTTGTCGCGAATATATTTTTAAATATAAATAATTTCGTATCGAACATCAAATCGATGATACCTCAGGAACAGGTCCTCATAAAAAGTTTATATTATCTAATTTGCATATTGAAATATCAAATGAAATAGAATTTGGTAAAGAGATCCATACATAATTTAAAGAATCATGGGTTTACTTATATTTTAGTTGATGACTGGAAATAACCATTCTTTTACTTCATTATTATATACTTACATATTTTTTAACAAAAATACTGGAATAGTTAGTGCATACATCTCGCAATACATCATTTCAATGCTGTCCAGCGTCATTATCGGTAAGGTCAACCCCCACCCTTGTACGGTTCAACAAGCTCTCCACTCCACTAGACAGATCCATTAGTTATTGTTTGTGCTCTTGATATATCGACAGCGGTGACCACTTCTTGACCTTGCATCAACATATTGCTTTCTTCTCATTACACGATGACGTAGACTGGCCACTAGAGTCTCCATCTCGCACTGCAAACTTGATGGATATGGAAAATTTCTACTTGCTAATTGGTTACCGACATTCCGATAAATTTTTTCGAGTTGCAAGTCCGGAAATTGTAAAAGAAATCCTTTTTGATATACTTCATTATTAACACAAAAGTTAGTAGACAAATTCGGAGTTCTGGTGGGAAAGATTTGGTCTCTAGTACAGCGTCGAATTACCCTTTTCACGGCTGATGGTTACTAACTGTCCAATCAACTCAAGTGAAACCTAGGGGTTATTAAACTTTGACAGGTCATTGACCTTTCTACAAGATTTGAATAAGCAAATTATATTCCATTATTTCAATCCAATTGGAGGCCAGCAGAGGTGGAACTTTGACATAGTCATCCATTCGAATCTTATTGATAACACAGGGGTTATTGAACTTACGGTGGAGGTCATTGACTTTGCTTATAGGATTTCAATGCAGGAGGTCTTGACGTTTCTTAAGATTTTAATAAAAATCCAGTTGAATGTATCCAGTTGGTTATTGCCAAGGGGTGATTGAACTTTGACAGAGGTCATTGACCTTAGTATAAGATTTTCAGTAAGAATCTTGTTGGAATCCCATTGGAGGATTGTATTGAATTGGATTGACCATTGAAGATTAAAGGTTTGTTCCTGCAGGAGTCCAAAACTGTCAGTAACTGTCAGAAGCATGTGCATTACAAAACTAAGCGTTCCAACAAGTGTCGAACGACAGTTCAGGATTTCTTGCCCTCGGTTTCAGCTTGAGTCAGGGCAGTTTGCTGATAGTTTGAAAAGTTCACTGATTCTTCAGAAACTTATAGTCCGGTGCATGCGCAATGCGCATTAGCCAAAACCATTTATCAACTTTAGCCTCAATTATTGTACGCTGCCTATTATTAATTTTATAACTCAACAAACAATAACTATTTGTTCAGAAATGGATGATATTCCTCCATAATTTATAGGTTAAAAAATTATTAGGTTATTGTTTATTGTCTTCTTCTTCTTCTGCTATTAAGTTCTCTAAAAATCCAGTGTTCTAGCAAAAATCGGAAACTAATCGAAGATCAGACATGCGCATTAAATAACAATCCCTGACTGTCAGGGATTTATCAGAGATTCTATGCAGGAACAAACCTAATATAAGGATTTAGTTAATTTCGTACAAGTTTGTAGGCTTGCGAACATAGAATTTACCAGTAAAGGTCTTTGAGTATTATACAAGATTCCAATAGCAGTTGGGTTAAAATTTTTAGATATTGGATTCGCAACAATATCTATTGTTTTTGATCTTTCGCAAATTCTCATTGCTATAAACACCTACCAACAGAGTCTTTTGATTTTTGCTTGTCAAAAACGATTTGGTAGGATATCTCACTTTGACGTAATTTATAATTTGATACATTAACTTGTAACAGGGGTTTTTGACTATTATGTACAGTGTAATTTTTTTACTTGTTACCTTTGAATTATTTAAATTTTCAATTACCATATTTCCGGACCACCTACCAACGTTTCCCTAGAAAAATGCTCTCCTTACGTCTCAATCGGGAGGTAGGTATGCAGATAGATTTAAATCGTTTAACGGCTAGTCTGCTTCCAACTATTAATTAGCGCAGAATTAATTTGTAAAGCGCAGCCTATTACCGCACACGAGGTGCGCTACTATAATAACACATATACAGCATGCACGCTCGCACTCGCCAGAAGCTCGGAGAGTTTGCCGTTGATATGAATGCGGCAGTTAGTCTTCATTAGCGGGGCAGTTTCGCGGAGCGCCGCCGGTTCGCTAAAGCGGCCATATTAAAAATGATAAATTGAGACGTCGCTCGAGCCCCCGACGAGCGGCGTATTGCCCCGTCGCGTCGGTTTATGATCGGGATTTCGCGGCTTGCAAACTATAACTAGACGACCTTTATTAATTGCAGATTGTACGAGTAGTAGCAGCGTCAGGAGGAAGTCGAGGACTATAAAATACTCTTATTTCTTTAGGTATTTTAATGGGAGCTTCCAAATTAGTTTTATATTTCACGATAAATTTAGAAATGCCGTTGGATATAGAAAACTAGTAACATATAATGAGTAATTCAGAGTACCATATTTCTTTGACAGTATTCTGGAGATGATTCAGATGTTACGACCAACCTGGTCTTTAAATCTTTATCCAACTCTTTAACATGCTCTTCCCAGAAAAATATGAATTATATTGGAATTACACCAACATATTAGGGGTAGTAGATAGTTGTATCTCCAAAACATCTTTTGGGCGTTGGTTCCAGACCGTATAACCTCTCGGTACAGTTACCTTGAAGACCTGGTAGTTATACGACTATTTTTTAGGCAGATATGTATGCTATTAAAATGTGTACAGAGGCTGGAACAACTTGCACGCAGATCGATAAAAATCTTCTCGGATAGCTAAGCTGTGCTTAAATTGTTGGGACTGATAAAAGGCCCCCATTAATTTTTACAGCTAAAGCATAGTAACTGAATGGAAGAAGATGAAGCGGCCGACTCTAATCAAAAGGCTGGCTATTTCCTCTTGGACCAGGACTCTTGACCTTGGCTGATGGGAAAATGATCCAGTACTGGCAAGAACTAGCAAGATGATTTAATTCCTAGGCATTTATAACAGACCCAACGGAAGCAAAAGCCAAAAAACTCGCTGGGGAAAGGATCAGCTACTCAATATTTGACTGAGGGCAGCCTCTGCCAGAGGATTTGCACAAGTTCTAATCCAATAATGCAATCGACTTATTAAGTCGATTAGATGTGATTTATAATAGATCATGGATAAACCCAATAAGACCATGGACCAACAGAGTATCTGGTTTTCGGGCTACTTGTATTTGAACGACCTAGCCCTCTTTCTGAATTAAATTAAGTTAAGCAAGCCCGAGATCCTTTAATACCAGAATGTGAAAGGTACTAAACTATATGAAAAGGAGGAAGAGAAATGATTTTAATTTCACAGAATTTCCTCAAGGTTCAAACCTAGACCTGTTGCTGTTTGCTTTGTTTTCTAAATGATCTTAATTTATTTATCGATCCAAGTGTAGGTTCACGTAAATAGGTTTAAAAAAAGGTACTTTTATAATTAATTAGGCACTAAAAGAGAAAAATATGAACATTTACTGAACCTCTAGAATTTCGGTTATTTTTACTAGATTCTAGTAATTTGTAATTCCTAATTCTTCTTTCAAAGTGGTCTAGTTTATATTAAAGAAATAGGTACCGCTATTTTTATCTTGATTCCAGTATTCATTCAACCAAATTCAAATTGTTTCTATTCTTATACAAATGCATGTCAATTCCTCCAAATCTTACGTAGTTATAAATTTCACAGGTATTGTTATTCATGGCTTTGAGCATAATTCTTTTATTGCCTTTCTTGGGAAATGCATTATATCGCACATTATATTACAAAACCTATCGAGAGAAGCATTAGAGCCCATTGTTCGACGAAATGCAAATAAGGCCGGCCAATTTTATTACCTCCACGTCACGCATATCTGCGATCTTTTTAAGTGATGTATGAGTGGGTACGAATTAAAATGTAAACATCGCGTGTCTAAATTTGCCAAGAGTAATTCTAGGAGGAATAAAAGTAAATTACCAACCAGGAGCCTTCAGACTACAACGCGGAAACTTATTTCTGGAAATAAATCGCTAATTTAAATGAAATTTCCTTTTTATGCCCACGTCAGGTAATGTAAGGGAAAATGTAGGGGCTGATTGCCCGATTTCATGTTGCTGAATTTCAAGGATATTACTTACGAGCGTATTAAAATGCTTTGAAAAATAAATTGTCCTTCAAGCGTTATTGAACATATGTTTTAGAAGATTAGATTCCTAGTAAATGGCAAAATGGTATTAGAATCTAATATCGCACTTATTGTAACTCTTACCATAAACCAGTTCATGTAAAAGAACTACTTCTTTTGACTTGAACATTGTCGACAAATAGGCATTCGACCTCTTAAAGTTGCGGATTTATGTCTGGGACGTTTTATTTCCTCAGACGTCGGGCGAGTTTCAAATCCCATACAAAGCGTTCCGGCTCTGTAAAATTAATATTATACCTTATTGTGAGACGGTGGCGCGGAACAGTTTCTGGGGCGCATTAGGCAGGCAAGAGATACGGCGGCGAACTCGAAGAAATAGCATATTCGCCGGGATTTACTGGAGCCCCGAGCGAGCTCTCAAAGCGACAGAACACAAAGCGCACAGCACACAAACAAAACACAGAGTAGGACGACACATCCATGAACGTAAAGTTCATTTTATTCAGTCCGTATCCGTAATTTCCTGCGATATCATCGCACAAAGTAATCTTTCATTTGTTTCCTTGGCGGAATTCCCTGAAAAGGAACAACTTGTTAGAGGTACACGTCAGGGAAGATTTTATCTTTTGCAAAAAGTATACAAAAAGACTCGCTGTCTCTGAGCCACGGAACGGCGGAACCGTAATTTGCCTCGCTTTGTAATTCGTTTTGCGCATTCCAGGGAGTTTTATTGGGAAAATATGAGATATGTATGTCGCCGGAGAATGGCAAAAGCGCCGTAATAGAACGTTCTAGAGGTTTACGTTTTGATAGAAGTAAAAACTTTATAAGTAGATAATTTTCAATATTGCTACCTTTCCGTAGTTACAGGGAGGTGACCAGGGTCGTTCACCCTACACCAATCCCTAAAATAAATGTCAATGCTTTTCGCGATATAATGAAATATTAACATATCAAGACAAATGAAAATTGCGATTTTTCTTTTTATATAGTTTATGAAAAAATCGAATATAAAAATAAATAGTAAAAGGAACTATCACTTGAAAATAAAACAGGTGTATTTGCGCATTGAAGGATATGGAACGGAAGGATATGTGCTGCTCGTCATTAAAGATCAACCCAAAGATCAAGATTAACCCTTAATGCTATTTTATGCTGATCACGTGAATTCACGCCCGAATAATTGGTTTTTTGGGTATATCTTTAATGTCTATAAAACAAAACGTAAACATAAAAAAGATCGTTATTCTCTGGGTTTTATTGAGGTACCTCCATATAAAGAAAGTTTTAGAGGCAACCAGTTTGTAAAACGTTAAAAACACTATTTCAATTTACAGTTTATTTAAAAATGTTTGGTTGGCAATTGTGACGACTGGCCCAGTCGGAACCTGGAAGTAACTATAAAGTTTTCACCTTTTAATTTCGTGGTCGAAAATAGATAAATTGCAATTAAGAAATGTCGAGAAGTCGGTGTTTAATTTCAAGGGTAAATTTACATATAAGGGTAAATTACTACATAAGCAATCTTGCATTGAAATACAGGGTGTCCAAAGATAATATGACACATTTTAAAGGCTTATAACGTCAAGGCAAAATGAGATAGCGACGAGCGGTTTTCACTGGTGCTCTTAACATTACAAAAAGTTTTCTTTTGTCATTGGTACTAGTTGGTTTTACTTCTACAGGTGCTTGAAAAAAAAATTGCCACTTTTTAATTCAAAATTGTGATCATTTTTTAAATGGAACACCCTGTAGATTATATTACTATTCGATAGAGACACTTTTCCTCTTTTCAAAAATGTATAGTTTGATAGAGTTACACCAAAAAATAAAGGAGTTATTTGAATTTACACACCAGCTCTTTTCAATAGACCATAATTTTTTTGGAAGATCGCATTTTACTTTTTTTACATTGTCAGTACAAAATGACGGCATGCATGAACCAAAGCTATTATTAAGAAAATAACTAGTTTAATACAAATTTATACATATTCCATTACAGTATAAATTACCAAGTTATTGAAACAAAAAGACCAATTAAGAAGAATACAGTTTTAATATACACACATATGTATTGTACATCTTTAATGTTTGAGGTAAAATTGCTGAATGTGTCCACCATTTTCTTCAATACAATTTTGCAATCTAAACTGCATATTGTCGAAGGCAAGTTCTAACATATCCGGTGTTATGGTCTGAAAAACATTAGTTATGGTATGTTTTAGTTGTTTTATATTTTGTACAACAGGACTATAACAACATTTGACGTAACCCCATATGAAAAAAATCAGGTATCTACTGTTAGTTCGGGAAAATGTGCAGGACATTCAATTGGTCCGGCTCTACCTATCTATCCTTTGATGCATTCCATTATTCTGTACTGGCAATGTAAAAAAAGAGAAATGCCATCTTCCAAAAAAATGATGGTCTATTGAAAAGGGCTGGTGTGTAAATTGAAATAACTTCTAAGAGGAAAAGTATCTCTATGGAATGGTAACATAATCTACACGGTGTTCCGTTTAAAAAATGATCACAATTTTGAATTAAAAAGTCTCAATTTTTTTTCAAGCACCTGTAGAAGTAAAACAAACTAGTACCGATGACAAAAGAAAACTTTTTGTAAAATTAAGAGCACCAGTGAAAACCGCTCGTCGCTATCTCATTTTGGCTTGAAGCTATAAGCCTTTAAAATGTGTCACATTATTTTGGGACACCCTGTATAATAAAAGGCTTGCAGTCTGATCCTCCGTGTGTTCTCTCGCTTACATGAGTGTGTTGAAAATCAAGTGAAATCCCCAAAAAATTTTTAAATGCTGAAGGAATTAAGCAATTTGGGCAGCCCAGACAAAGCCGGATACGAACGGAGTTGCTAGCTACCTACCCAAGAATATCAGTCATACATAATAGACGCAGGATGTAAGTGCATAATCGCATATATATGCTTGAATAACTTTTTGTATAGCGAAACAAACGACTTGTTTTTCTTTGATAATTTGTTTTTCTTGACGATTTGTTTTTCCTCTGTCGTACGGGTGAGCATCGTAAAAATTATCTACGACATAATGACCCCGCCAAAAACCCAACGATTTAATTCAATCATTATTAAGGACGCGGTAATTTATGGTTTATTTAACAAAGGCGAGCGACGTGAATTAATAATCGCAACCTTGGCTGAGTTGAAGAGTACCCGGCACCCGGGTGAAGGTTATCTTCGTTCCAATGCCATGAATGCTCTGATCTACTGCCGTATGGCGTGTATACACACACATACATATCTAGAGTGCATAGACGATTGATATGCTATACCCGCATGTGCCTTTTACGAAGTACAAATAACTCCAATTATATGAGTTACATTCAACAGCCGTTTAGTTTTTCAAGCACGCTATGAAAACCGTGATACTAGACTCGACACGAAACGTTTTAGCCTCTTGGGTTGTGCTTGATGTGTTTATTTTTATGTCTGCGAAATAGTCTCGAAATAGAGAGGATGTTACCAAACTAACTTGTAATTTTTTAATAGAGATTATTATAAATACAGAAAGATATACATCTATATAAATAAAGATATACATAATTTGTAATATTTATCTCCCTATACAGTCACGAATACACCGTTTTAATGTTTTTGCATGAAATTCAACACTTGTATAAAATATTCTGACGGATCAATTTGTTGTACATTCAAATATAGCCGCAGAAACCCTTCTTCTGCGACGCTGGTCCAAAATCCCTTTTTTGTCGCAGTTCCCTGGGCTTGATCCTACCACCCCACCCCACCGCATAAAAATTTCAAAATCTGTTCGGGGAACATAAAAATAAAAACCGGCCGACAACCTATTATTTAAAACAATCTGTTGGAGAGCGGGTACCTCGCTCGGTGGCTCCATAATCGCTGACATAAATAATTTATGAATAGCTAAATTCTGCCTCGCAAGCTTCGTGTGTCCTTTTGATATTCATAGTCTCGAAAAATATTGAATCGTTTTTTACAATCCTGAGCACGTTCGGATTCTGTGCTCCCACGAGGAGGCGACTACGTGCGTACGGACGTAACCTTGAAAGATTTTGGAGCGAATTGTGGGATGTTGCGTAATATTTTCTCCGTCGAGATTAATCACGTGCCAGTTTCGGGGTAACTTAGTAAGTAACTACTTCTCATACATTCTGGGCGTGCTGAGTATCTTCAATTGTTGGTTTAATAACGAGTAGGTACCTAATCGAAATGTGATTTAATAGTATGTATATTCTTCAACGAGCGTATAAAATAATGGTTATTATTCACGAGGATGAAAATTCGAACACGAGCCGTAGGTGAGTCGTGAGTTCGAATCCCAATTCCAGCAAACAATTTTTAATTAAATTGTTTACTCGTAGATCGAGGCTTGTTCACAGGGATGGGTTGGCAACCATCCTGGCAATGGCCTAAGAAAGGAAGAATGTCAACTTGGTGTTAATATGGGAGATTAAAATCAGTTGATGTTTGACTGTCCCCCTAACTAATGAGGTTTTCCAGGTTTCCCTCATTCCGGCACTGAATGGTGGTTAGGGCCTACCAACCAACCGCGAAATAATAATATGCCGCCTCCTCACCTACACAAGTTTCAGATTTTCGGGCTAATGCTAATGAGGGGTAAAGATATTATTATTATTATTATTCCTTCGATGAAACTAACATTATCTATAACGAAACGCTCGGAAGGGTGCGACGCGACAGTTTTGGTGTTTTGTGAGAGTCCTGATTGGTTATTGTATTTCGCAGCAAATATCTCAACCCGATGATTCCTACTGTCCCACCAATGGGTGGCTGCCTTTGTTACGCAATTATTATGATGCCATTTTGAGATTGATTTTCATTCCGTTCCTCGCTTCGTTTTCAATTTGCGAGGAATGCAGTCAGCAACAGCACCAACACAAAACACAGAGAACTGCAGCAATATCGCAGCGATGGCACATTCCGTATAACTATTATACATAATAGAGACTATCTCTGGCAGCGCGGTTAATTACATCAAGCTTTGGCTCTGCATAAGGCCCGTACACGTAAATAATTAAGTGTATTTATGCGAGAACATAATATGAAAACGAGCAGCATTATTTATTACGAAAGCCATAAACAATGCGGCGGACGGATTCAGTCGGCTACGGACAGTGACGTGCGGATGGTTTTTCTAATGGAGGGGGTGTGTTGTTGTTGTGTTGTTGATAGGTGGCGCGGTTACCCGCAGCACTCAGGTCTTTCGACCCATTGTGCCTGCCGCTAGTTGGGAGTTATTGGAAGAGACCCGTGCTGTGCGCATAGGCCAACACCCGTTGTAGGGGAAGCTCCTTAATGTCCTGAGGCAGAAGAAATAGTGGAGGGGGTGTACACGGAATTGGTTTAAAAGGAAAACACACATCGCGAGTGCAAGAAAAACAAAATGTTGTCTACTCTACTCGGCTAAAGACCATACGTAGGACGTGGTCCTTGGTGTGCGGAGTCGATGTTACCAAATCAGTAAAAAGTATTCACCTTGGACAGTTTATACATGAAATTGTGTTGCCTGAAATTAATTTAGAAAGGTCACAAAAATACCAAAATATCATTAGAGAACAATATTTTTCAAAAAGTTAGTTAATAAATAAAAGTTCACATTACAAAATTTGTATTGAAAAGACTTTCAATAACTTCTTGAACACACTCTTAACTTCTATCTTTTAAATACGTGATAGGTATATTAAACTATTTTTCAACTTTGAGTTTCTGCAATATCTGAGAACGTAGCGTTTGCATTGTTTTGACGATCGTTCTTTAGCTCGGCTAACTGTTAATGTATCAAGGCCAAGGCTGCTATTTTCCTTGTGTACATTACAAATTTCGACGTTAATTTGACAGAAAACACCAAATGGAAATGACAGAGCTATTCATTTGCAGTAACAGTACGTATATTAAAATTACAATCATTTTTTCATTACACATTACTGGATTATAATCTCTACCTACTAATAGAGCCCCCTATCCCCATTGAGCACCTACTCCACTGACTTTGAGAGCGAATAATCGTCGGATTCATAAAATGGGAGTTTAATTACCTCTTTCTGAGGCCGTATGCGGCGTTTTGTTCGTAACATCCTGCCTTTTTAATAGAATAAACAAGTTCTCTTTGCTCGCCATCCACATACACACACACCTGACGTGCGAAACTCAACACACTGCGCGTCTGTTAATTGAGAAGTCACGATTTATTATTAATATATTATCTTTGTAATATTAATATAACATCGCGGTCGAAGGTCTTGAATGTTAAAGGAATTAAATATGGCTGAAAGGGCAACGGCAAGTCTTTTGTGCAGTTCCTGCGGTTCAATGTACAGAGCTGCTCATATTAAATGATGCATTGCATGCATTAAAAGTGCTTTGGCTATTCTAGTTATATATCCTATCATATAACTCTGCTCCTAATAATAATTGTAGAATTTGATTTGCAAGGTTGATTAAATGACATTTAATGAATGCTGAATAGCATTTGTATTGAGTTACTAAGTCTCTAATAGTAAGAGATATATTGCTACTCTCTATATTACATACTATATTTATTAATAAAAAGAAATAAAGCAGTGAAGCATAATACCGCTTAATGGGTACTAAGGCGGCATACCGCCCCCACTCCCACACAATTCTGTGACTTTCGGACTAATTATGTGGGCAATTAAAATGAGCAGAAATATTATTGTTATTATAAGCATATTATGTTGGAATGTGAATATCAGGCTGGAGTTAGGCTAAAGGTGCTACGAACTCTGTCAAATGCTTACTTTCACCAAGACAAATCTCTTGGAAGACTATTAGAAATACACCCATTTACCTTTATATAAATATATTTAGGAGAGAACACTTTAGCCAAGTCTTTCTAAGTGTACTAAGTGTTTCATTTGAAAAAACACACTTTGGGTAATAATTTCTTACTTAATCTTCAGTTGTTTTTCGAATACATTATTGAGAAATTTGACTACATGTCTACCTACATTTGTATTTATTTTTATTAGTTTCTGTTCAGCAAAAAATATTAGAGAGATAACCCGATAGTCAAAATATAATAAATAAGTGGCCTTGTACCTACATTTTCGGTTTGTAGGATATTATTTTAATGGCCAAAACGTGCAGAATATATTTGACCATTTGCCAATTTTGTTCACCTGTTCACCTCCATACTCGGTTTTTATAATTCTGTAATACAATTAAAATTTTTTTTAAAATATGAAATTTACATTTTTTTATTTCAGTTCTATCGAGTAGCCCGTTAGTTTTGCTGATTTAAATCCACTAGAGGTAACTTTAGGAATGTTTTAAAAATAAAAAATTTTCAAAGTTTTATTATTATTAACGTTACAAAACTCTGTAGGTACATCAACAAAATACTTTTATGGTGTGAAAGAGCGAAACGTGTCGAGTCCTTAATCGCGCGGCACGCTTGTACACCTCCTCACGAAGACAAACAACCATAAATACTCCTCTAAATCAAAGGAGACACGGAATAAATGATAACTGAGCATCGGGTTACGATAAGGTTAAGAGCGCCTCATTGTTCCTCGTACCCTCCCGAGACCGGTTGTCACTGAGAGCGTCACGAACGGCTCTTCTCGCGGGTCAAAGGTCGCAAATGGATTTTGTTTATCTTGATCGAATCGATATACTTCTCTCCTGGCGACTCCTTTCGGAGAGAAAACAGCTCGCCTCGTTACTGCAGGATGTATTGTTTCAAATAGAAAACAGACCGTGCTTTGTGTTGGATTGTTGAATTCGAGAACGACGATGGAGTACCTACTTTCCGACAGGCCATTAACAAGCAGGACGGTATTGCATCTGGAAATTGTTAATTTGGAATAGGAGATTTCTTCTCGCTGAGTAAATAATTATAGATATATTTTGGCTCTTCAGCCAGTGTGTCTATCAATAGACATTCGGTATATAAGGCAAGAGGCAACGCCTCTTCTTCATATGGTTAATAACTTCAATGTACGAGTACGTATACTGTATTTGAATGCAAAATGTTCATTTAAGGGTGTGTGTGAGACATAATGGCGTAATGGTTTCAATAAGTTACTGCTAGATGACGCTGCTGTCAAAAAATAACTAAATTATTTAGGGGTATTTTGTGTTTAGTGTTTTACTGTAGAGGACAGGGATTAACTATTTTAAGGACAGCAAAAACGTATTGTAAACTGGCCTAATTATTCTTTGGCGATTATAAATTTTAATAATGGGACACAGACTCTTTCATAGGAGACTACTAAACTAAATTTGTGACGTGCAACATTAGAATCGCTAAATTGCTGCCGGCCAGTACGGTTTTTGATTAAAACGTTACAATTTGTTTGTCCGACTGTATTTTCAGTGCGACATCTATGTTTCGGTTGCTTAAGTCCACACTGAATATGTTTAATTCATCGTTTGACTGCTTCATCAACAAAGGAGTGCGAACGCGCCCTTAAGTGTATAGTCCTGAATATAAACCATTCACCAAGAATTTCATATTTACCTCTTCAGCTCGATCATTAATTTCTTTGACGGCGGTAATCTAATTTCAGTGTTTCAGCGTTTGTACATGCAAATAGTACTAATGTTATTCGGGACAGCAGCGATAAAAATGTATTTTATCAGTGTTATTTATACACATACGACGTCATAAATTTTTTTACGCGACAACAAAAATGATTGTCAAAGCCTAGTATATAATTTATGTCAGCATTAAAATTATTATTACACTGTAGCTTTGTATTTAATGAACCGTTCGTACGCGGAATGAAATGTGTAACGTTGTGCTACTTCAGAATGGGAGAAAGAGAATATAAAATGAGATCGATATTCAGGTTTTAATATAATTCTTTATTCAACGTCGCGAACACATATATCGGGTGATTCAAGTAAGGCGGGCGGTGAATTCCACATTACAGTTATTTGTTAAGCTAAAGGAAAGTTATTAAGGTTCTTCTTTATCTCTCAGATTGGGAGTCTACAGAAATATGCTGAAAAACATTCCGCCAAAATGTGAACACTATTATACTGGTTGGCCCAGAACAATAAAGTAAAATTGACCTGGGTAACTGATCATTGCAACATAATCGGGAATGAGGAGGTTGATGCTAGAAGAGATTCGAGTATTCAATTTACACGGCCCCAACCAGTGCTTGGGACTTCTGTCCAATTATAGGTCTATTCCAGCAGCAATCACCAACTACCTGGAAGGATTGTAATTGGTTGAAGACAATTTTCTGACTGATTTGGAATGATTTGATTGGATCTGACTAGTTTGTTATTCCTGCTGGAACAGAACTTATATGGCGAGGTCCATTGAAAATTGAATCAAAAAGAGATCTAAGGAAATATCATAAGGATTGTCACATGACTATTAACAAGTCATGGACATATCAACAAGCACCTTAATATTGTTAGCTTTAGTGCCACTAGAAGGTGCAGGTTCTGTTGACACGATGACGAAGACTCCATACACATTCGCTGTATACATTCACACAGGGATACATTCTGCCGCCGTGTCTGCCTAAAGGTTGACTTTCGTAACAAGCGACAGCGACAGGAGACCGAGACAGGCGATAGAGACAGACACAGCGACCGAGACAAGAGACCAAAGACCTCGTTCGCAACGTACGACAGGCCAGTGCATTAACACCTTTTGCTGGAAACTAACGCGTGTGGAGTGTTTAGATTATAATGTCCTCAAATAAGGAAATTATTTTAAAACAAATACTATTAGAGGAAGAAGAAGATGAAGATCTGATTTTATATTACTTTTATAAAAAATGCGAAAGAGCGCCAATACAAAACGAAAAGATGAGGGATCTTTTAACCTATTAATATCGCAACATTTAATGTCTGATGAAGATATGTTTAGAAAATATTGTAGGTTAAATAAACAACAATTTTATTTTGTTTTAAGTTTAATTGAGAAGGAAATGGAACCAAAAAGAACTGGAGCAATGATTTCAACTGACGAAAAACTATTTATTACTCTACTAGTCTAATAGACAACTAGGTCTATTAGAATTTCCTCTTCTTCAGATGAAAAAGCAATTGATTTAGACTAAAATAATTTTAGTTTTTTTCTATGTAGAAGCCATTGTTTGAAGAGCCAAAATACACTTGTATCCGCGTGGCGACAGCGACACTACTGCTCTAGAAGCAGACATGAGACAGGCTGCAAGAGACAAGGCGCGACAACCACGGAGCTGCGTGTCGCTGTCGCATGCTTTGAACGGAATCGCATTGAATTCTATTGTATCGGTAGTGTCGCTGTCGTCTGTCTCTGTCGCCTGTCTCGGTCTCCTGTCGCTTGTTACGAAAGTCTACCTTAAAGGTAGAAACATACCACCGATAAAAAACGGTAATCATTAATCAGTGATTAGATAATTTACTCAAGTGGGAGTAGTTTACGTTTTTCCATCACTGTGGCTAAAAAGGAAATCACCGTATTTACCTTGAATAAGGCAAGGAAATCTGCTCTTGCATAGACAACCCCGTAGATGCAGAAATGCTGAATAAAATAAAGTAAAAAGTTGCAGAGTAATTTAAACATAACGAGAGTAATAAAATCCCGGGATGGTCTTTGAAATTATAAATTCCACGTTAATTAACTTCTGACTTGGCCGGTTCGGCCGGTCGGTTGAAAAATTTTAATATGCCAAATAATTATGACACTGACATTGATTTAAACCGTTCGTGAAAGAAACCGGCATATTACTCTCCGCGGACGTACCGGAAAAGGCGAACGGCGAAATCGTTGCGTTTGACGTGTAGTTTATTTTAATTTGACTGTCGGAATTCGAATTGCGTTGCATTGTCTGTTTAAATATAATTAAATGTTTCTGTTTTCGCTTTTGTCTCTTTAGCAATTCAACCCTTCCTTAACTCTCTCCCGAGAGATACAGGATCGGGCCACGTTATTTACTGGCGATATTGTAAGCACTTGATGCTATTCTTCTATCAAGTTAGATTTGTAATAGCTACTATATTATTTCATATATATCTAATTATGCCCAGAAACAGAGGAATTTATATACTTGCAATACAAAACCAAATTATAGCTAGGAATAAATATAAAAGTATAATTTTAAAGAGAAGGTTCAGTTACTGTTGTCATGAGGTTTTCCAGGTTTCCCTCATTCCTGCACTGAATGGTGGTTAGGGCTTACCAATGTAAATCGTTCCTGAGGCGTAAATGCCTACTGGATAATACTATGCCGCTTCTCTTCCACACAAGCCTCAAACTTTCGGGCTAATCCTTGCATTAGAATGATTGCAAAGTATGTATTAGCAAATATCTAATATACCAAAGTGCATAATACAGTTCTCCGCCAACAATAATAAGGAAACAAATGTTTTAAATTATACTTGGACCTAACCATACACTGGTAATCATAGGTAGCCCATCATAGACCAGATGTAGATAACACTTCAAGATGAAATAAAAAGCATCACCTATCTCATTCCCGTGGCAGTACCATCTGATCAAAACATGGCTAAAACTATAAAGAAAAGAGAAATATCAACAACTAACAATAGAAGTTGAAGGAATATGGAAGCAGAAACAACCTCATATCCATCCATTATAACAGTGACTACACGCGTTCATAAAATGCGTGCCTCACTCTACATAACCCAGAAAATAGCGTAGATGTCCAATCACAAAAAGCAGTCATACATGCAGTATGCAATACAACTAGGTGCTTCCTAAACCAAGAATATTTTGATACTTAGTACTAGCCCGTCTATAAGAAACATAAGCCAGCGAAGAATGGAGAAGTGAATCATCCCTCTCTTCCACAACTCACAAATGTATTAAATAATGTTTCTATTAGCGTATTCCAGATTATTTTCCAGGTTTTCGAATTCCAATTTACAAAAATGATTTCCTCCGTTGTATTTTTATTTGTAATGAGATTTAACTAGGACCTGCCAATCATCTTCCAGTCCCTATCTAGATGCCTGTTGAAAAATAAGAGTGGCGGAGACATCTGCAATTCTAATGACTGCGTCTTATTGAGGAGCGCGTATCGCGCCTTTAGCAGATCGGGAACGATGAGAGCGGAAAATTAGGAAGAGGGCAAGTGGGCTAATCGCCGCGTCCCTCCGAGTAAATAAATCGTTAAAAATTGAGTGGCTGTACTACAGTTTAGATGGCGAATGCGAGTCACTGAATCGATAAAAATATTTTCACGAAATTAGAGGTAATTTTTAAGATGTTGTGATAATTGTTGCTTTCCCAGTTATAGTGTGCCAGAGGCGTAACCACGGAGGTTAAAATATATTCCGTCAACTTATACAATATTTTTTTTTATTTCACATTTATCTACAACATTGTAGAAACAACTACTACTGGAATTTTCAAATGTTTTTTATTTATACAGTTTATTTTCTTAATGGACGTTTTAATGCAAAAAAATATAATCTTTAACAGGGTTTAAAGGCCAGTTTAACCATTTTGAAATTTACTTTAAAACATTACATGGACATTGGAATGCATTCGTATACAGGAATTTTTAGCTTTGGTAAATATAGTGGATTTATATAAGCTTATTGATATTTAATAGTTTAAAATTACCTAAGACAATTTACGATTTTGTCGATTTTTAAATGTTTCGAAAAAATTGGGGTGGAGATTCCTTGCACAAAAATAAGAAACCGAGTATACCCTATGAACATGTATCTTCGTTTTAGAGATACAGGGTGATATTGCAATCAGGGTTGAAATAATTATGAACATTCATGGCTTTTTGAAATTGACGTAAATTTTTAAAATCCTCATCGTATAGGCAAATGAAATCGTAGAGCAAATTGATGCTTTATTGTCGTTGCAAACGACCATATGTCATTTATTGAATGGCAGAGTGAAATGCAAGTCATCGGGCATCGATAAATATTGGTTGTTTGGTTGTTGTTAGGGCGACAAGAGGGCGATTTATCGGAAAGATTGAAATTCATGGCTATGTCGATATAATATGTAAATAATTAGTGTACATGGATGAAATAGCTTAAAATTTCTAATATCTGACAGAGTATAATCACAAGGTTTAAATAAATAACTACCTAGAAAACACCTAACTATATAGTTAAATGACTTGTCTGCGCGATCCGTACTGCCAGAGGCATAAAGCGGCTAACAAAACGGATCATACATTTCCACATCGCGGCAGGACGCCAAAAAACTAACATCATTAACCGGTGGCAACAGAGGGGTAGGTTTCATTGGCCAACAATGAAGTGGTAAACGAACCCCCGTCGAGCATCAACATACATCTAGCGGGCGGGTGGATTCAATGGCCGCTCGACATGCTGACTGACGGATTCTGTTCCGGCCGCTGTCACACGTCAGCCGCCTACCTGCCCGCTCTTTTGTTTCGAGGTAGGTGTCAGCCAGAGATACACGTCACTGATCTGCCACAGGTTCCGACATTGTTCTGTCCGCGGAAAAAAGCAAAGCTTGTTGAGTTTGGAGCTGTGTTATTATTAGTTTAAAGGCAGGTGTAGGTGAAAAAATAATAATATTTAGTTAAACAGAAACGTATTGGGTTTAAAAAAGGTGTCCGGCTAGATGACCTTGAAAGTTTGTTTAAGTCATTTTGCGGTTCCTTTCTGCTAGCTAAGTTTTATATCAGTCAAGATAGAGGCATCAACGAGAAAATTAATTAAATGGCATGGAGTGTTTTGTGTCGTAAAAATGTAAGTGAGTATAAAGATAACACGAAGGGGTATTAGGTGTATGATACTATACTACATCGTTTGAAAGGCTTCGTTTCTGCCTCAAACAGTGGCTTAATTTTTATCCTGAATTCCTGAGTTACCATCCTTCGAATGTGGTTTCACATATCTGTTGAATACATTTTTTTTTCTTTTAAATTGCGATAATTTATTTTGCGTGGTCTTTTGAATACGTTCGAATCAAAGCAAAGGAGAAATTTCACTCGAAATTTTTTTTTAAAATTTACCTATTTATTATTTCATCCTTCAAATTCGAAGATGTGTATAGAGTCCGGTCCGTACTTTCAGATCGGTCAGTGGTAGATTTTTAAATTCTTCTACATGGTGCATGATTTGGAAAAAAATCAACATTTCAGTCTATTTTCAGTAATTTTATCTGAAGAGGAGCTATCTATATACATCCACACTCAATAACCTCACTTACTTATGACACCAATTAGGTATGAAAAACTAGAGAAGTTATCACAATAAAGGCTGATAGTTATCACTATTCGCTTTAAGATATTTTACAATCCCTTAATTAAATTTTGTAATATTTGTTGTTTGGTATTTATCTTTGCTCCCTCAATGTATGAGTTTATGTGTCTTGGTGAACTTTTTTTGAGATTTCATGTAGGCAGTCATTTATTTGGTTACAATCGAGGCACATTATTACCAAAAAATAGAAAATATTAAATATCTTCAGTGAATCCCTCAGATGCAGAATCCCCTGGTTGCGAGGAGAAAGGGGACCATAATTCTGTGCGTTCCTCTCCTGTTATAAATACTGAAAAGCGTTAAAGACGGGAGTGTTTTGCGAAGTAATTCCGCCTAACCTCATTTATCAAAAGTCATATTCGAGCGGGCCAATTTATTATGTTCATTTTACAGTCCCCGGATAAATGGGTTGCTCTCGTGCAAATTGTGGACACCATACTTCCTCCCGCTTTTTTAAATCGGCGGCGGAGAGAAAAAGGGAATAAAGAATAAAAATGCAAGTCGAGCGCGTTGAAGTGAAAATTCAGTTGAGCTGGAGATAAATAGTTTTATATTTAAATTTTATGTACCCTCGCGCTTTCATTACAACGGAATGATTTTATCAGTCCGTGTACGTCTGGTGTTTCTCTTTCCTTAATGCGGCGCATGCATAATGTAGGTCCTCGTATATCCGTTTTAGATTGGTATTTTCTTCGTTCACTTTTCGCCAATATTAACTTAATGTTTGAGACATTCTAGCATAAAATTTTAATAGAAAATCATTACATAGTTGCATTTTCACCACTTCTGATGTGTGTTTATTCCTATGCTGATCCGCAATCAGCAATTTGAGGCTTGTTATACTATTTAAATGTTAATTAATTGTACTGCTTTAAAAGTCTTAATGTAATGTGATAGGTCCCGCATATGTTGTTCCCATCAAAATATGAATAAATAAACTGATTCTTTAATTGAATTAATTAATTGAAACACAATTAAGGCTAATTTGTATATGCATGCGTCCGTTCCAATCCCGCGTATAATCCATTATTCGGGCCGCTGTTAATGCAACGTTTTATTAATTTATACAAATAGTACATTAATTAAACGGAATACATAAATTACCATATTATGCGTTTAAATTATTCATTAGCTAATTTAATTCTCTTATGTAGCTCGCCGCCACCACTTTTATTGTTGTGGCCCTGAACGCAAAGTAATTAGTTATAAAATTTTTATAATCCCGTGGTTTACAATAATTTTTACTGTAAGCCATTACTACTAGTGTAATTAGAATAATTTCACCTTGCCCACCACCTTCCATAAAAAAGGAAAATATATAAATGAAGCTCTGTATTGCGCGGTGTGCCTCAAGGTTCCGCTTTGAGCCCCATTTTTTTCGTGTTTATATCTTATACGTTTTTTATATTTTTGTATTTGTTTTGTATTTAGGGATTTTCGGTCCCTAAAATAGTAAATATAGTACTAGTTTATTTTTAAATCAAGAGATTGTATTGTTGGATTTATAATTGAAACATAACTGAATTTGTCCTCTTGCTATGGAGAGACCGAGGGCCTCGACGCGATTCCGCTAAGTAAATTAGAATCATCAGGGCATAATTAACTATCCTCTTCTCTCTGGCTACGATTAAATCCTGTTTAACTAAATGTTATTCTATGCCTGTTGGGTGTTTAACGTCATTTGCTTTGTTCTAGGTTGCGAGTAAGCCATGGGTTTTGTCGCCGGACACAAATACGGGGGACCTGACAAAATTGTGCAACCACAAGAGAAAAATAATCGCGATGGCCTCGCTGGACTGCAAGCCTCCCGATCCCAACATCAAGCTGCGGAAAGGTAGGATTATCCGTAGGTTTTTTTTATTTGTTCATGGGCTAAACGTCCCCGTCCGCTGCCTGCAACGATGTTACTTTACATCGATCATATCTACGGGATTGTTTGCTATGACCGGGCATTGGCCCGAATTTATCCCTATCGAGGGGTTTTGGGATGCATTATACGCATCTAACCTGTTCTGGGATGCGTATTTCCATTTACAAGTATAAGCATTAGTGTTCTCAGACGGGTGCAGATTGTTGGTTTATTTGCAGAAGATCTTTGCAGAAATACTGTCTTACTGTGTACGGTACAGTTGTTAAATGGCTTCGGATGAGAGTATATTATTGTTTCTTTTAACTTTGACTTTCTTAATAAGAGGCTAAAGGTAAAGCCAAAATGGCAAAATTGAATTTCTATAATAGATCAATTGAATTGTCAATTGGATTCTAATTAACCTCGATTTTCAAATTCGATTCGATTTTTAATAATTGGAGTTCAGTAAGAGTTCCAATTGTTTTTTTCATTGGAATTAACCGCAAAGGTATTTTGACAAATAGAGAACATTTACCTCTGAAAATTCAAATTTTAATTGGATTTAATTAAGAGTTCAAGTGGATTTTTAATTAGATTTCGATTAGCCTCTAAAGTCAATGCACTTTGACTATGGAGGGCAACGACCTCTGAAAATGCAAATATCAATGTATTTGACAATAAAGATTACTTTGACTTTCACGACAGTAGTGACAGTAGCGTACGTTATTTTTGTGTCCACACGTGAACGCATACATAACCTCTAAAAAGGGCGGGGCGAGTAAATGGAATTACGCCTTCGTGATGGATCAGGATTATACGCGGCCCACCGGTCATTTATCACCACAAAATTGCGACACGCCAAACTTCGGTGGAATCGTGCAGGCCCGGCGACCGCGGCCCGCTATGACTGATTTCCTCCATCAAACAACGTCCGCTGCAATATATATCAGGGCTGCAGTGCAGCCAAACCACCATGATCACAGGATTTAGAAAGCCCAGTTAGTGAAAGGCGGATTTCTGCCGAGCCGAAATTTACTGATTATTATTGGCTCTATTTACCCATGGATTTCAGTTTTATTTCATAGGCATAAGTGTATTTCATAAATTCAATACGGTTGTGAGGTCCCTAGATTTGGCCTAGTGATATGATTTAAGTTCTATTAGATCCTGTGGTTTTATGGGTATATTAATTCTTAATGTGGCACTTCTGAAAAATTTGGAGTTGTTAAGCAGAGAAAAAAGATATTGGCTGAACTCCTACCGACGATTTAAACAGTATATATTTATCATTGCCAAAAAACGCCAAATTTTGCTTCTAATTCTTTCAAATGAGAGTTGAAAACTATTTGAGTGGCACAAAACTGGATAACAAAATGGAAGATTCCCATTTTACATTATAGACGGGGAAGGGGTATGACAGGGAAGATACCCCGTCAGTATATCAAAAACCTTTTCGGATATATTTATTATTAAAGGGCAATCTCGAGCGAATTGGCAAAAGTAATGTAGATACTGAATAATAGTAATTTGTTTTCCATCACCAAATCGCCCTAAGCGTAGAATCGAGACTTTAAAAAAAATTGCTACTCCTATGTTTATTCTTTGATCTTTTGAGAGCTCTGGGAAAAAAAATCAAGGCGAGCATATACTACCTCGGCCGTAGACGAGACGAACGTTTCAATTTGATCGGGGCGGGATTTTAGATCTCCATTGGAATGAGGTGCGCCTTTATTTCTCTCTTGTCCTCTTTTGTTTTCTTTTCGGAAGCTAGCTCGCGGTTAAGCTTGAGAGAGAGTCTGAGAGAACATCTGCGATGTAGAAAGTCTAGCAATCGAATTTCCTCCTGCCCGTGTGTTCAATTTGTCCGCGGCGAGAGTGCCCCGATCAATTTCCCGATGCATTTGTACTTTTCATCCGGATAAATTGTTGGTTAAATCGAACGGAATTGTCTATTTTAAATTCGTTTCGTAACGCGGAGATCATATGTTGCCGACAAATGGTTTGGTTCAAAGATAACTGCAAGCCTGTGTGGATAAACATTCAAGGCTAATTATCACTTTTTTCGACCGTTCCAATATTCCTCACACATTTCCTTTGGGTTTTTGGTGCACTAAATGTCGCAATAATTTTCTTTGTGTGCGAGAGGGGGCGGTATAGTATTATTATTCTGTTGACCGAATTAGCGACTAGAAACGATCAAATTACCATTTAGAGCTTGAATGAGAAAAGACCTAAAAAACCTCATCAATTTGGAGGACAGTCCAACACCTAACCATGGCAATCTCTCAAATTAACACCTGGTAGGTTTTATTTCCATCATCGCTTATATGCCACCGAGCAGGTGGCTCAGGGCTTAGCGTCTCGATCGCTCAACCCAGAGGTCGTGGGTTCTAATCCCCATTCCGCCAAACAATTTTTCATTAAATTGTTTGCTCGTAGATCAAGGCTTATTCGCAGGGATGGCTTGGCAACCATCCTGGCGATGGCCTAGGATGGGAAGAATATCAACTTGGTGTTAATGTGAGAGATTAAAATCAGTTGATGTTTGACTTGTCCCCCTAACTAATGAGGTTTTCCAGGTTTCCCTCATTCCAGCACTGAATGGTGGTTAGGGCCTACCAACGTAAGTCGTTCCTGAGGCGCAAATGCGGCCCGCGAAATAATAATATGCCGCCCCCTCTCCCACACAAGTCTCAGACTTTCGGGCTAATCCTTGTGATTAGAATGAGGGGTAGAGATATTATTATTATTATGTAGAGTGGGTTGCTAAGTTATCTCACCATATAAGCCTATATAATATATGTATATGAGTCAGTTTAATTAAAAAATGTTAGATCCACGTGGTTCTCTCTGCCTCTGGATTCAAAGACCAATATTCGAAACCTTGAGCTACCAATTGTACATCAACCTAAATACTATTTTGTTTTGTGACAAGTGGTGTGGAATACTTTATACTTCGTATATACTGGTATTATAGAGGATGCAATAAGAGTTTTTTATATTTACGACCTCTTTCGATGGGTGTCATTCTGGATGATAAAGAATTTCCAATATAAGTTGTTCACAGAAGATTATATCTTGTATATTGGCTGTATTTGGTGCACCAAATAATTAATATGTGATAATGGCCTATTATTGGTAATAAATACCATTTTCCGTATGAAATATAAATTATTTCATGTCGATAAATCTATTCAGAGTTGTTTTAGCCGGTGGCTTAACTGATTTCGATCGCCGGTGGTAACACTACTACCTCCTGTTTAATATTCTTCTAACCTGGTCGTTCTGGTTTGTCAGAACCCTGACCCAGCTGCGGCGTGGCGTTGGAAATATTAATTCGAACTGGTTTGTCTGAATTCGTGTTTTATTAAATCGTAAGTACCATCAAGAAAGCCTCTTACAGCAGCGTTAAAGACCTGATAATTAATTAATACTGGTTCTGTGAACCGCCCCGAGTCTAAATATTACGTTTGCATTCGGATAGCGCGGGGGACTTTGTATTGCATAAATAATTTTCTGCAACTCCTTGTCGATTGGGATTAGGTGGGGCAGAATATTCAGAACCGCACCAGCCCATAAGTATGATTGAACATAAAACAAGGAATTTGATGGGTTTTTATAAAAGGGGAGTAATATTTTGATGTTTATTGTTCTCCCTTTGGGCTTTACCTTCCAAAAATTAACAATATTTTTAAACACGTGTTTGATGGCAATCGGGATCATTTTTAATATCCCAAGTGGTCGAAAATGGAAACACAAAAACAAGGTAAATATTGTTTATGTTTAATTTATTTTATCCAAATCTCTATATAGGTATAAGGGCTATACTGAAACAGAAAAACAGCACGTTTGAAATCACAAACTCGCATGGAAACCCCAAACTATGCAACTAAATTACCTTGTTTCGATAGTTCAATTTATTCATATCATAGGGCGACCACTTGGCTGCTTTGTCAGTGATGTAAATGGATCGAAAGAATTTTTTTTTCTTTATTTCCTCAGTAATGTATCTGCTGGTCTCGCCATAGGTATTAGCAGATATTTGAAGCCAAAAATTATTGGCACGCCAATGAATGAGAGTTTTATTAAACTTTTCGCTTTAAGAGAGAGCCAGTTAAAAACACGTTTAGATTGTTTTCATTTAAAGTAGGGGTTTCAACTAACCATGTTGAAAATATACTTATAAGTCAAATAATTCATACATTTTTGAACGTACAAAATTTGTTTCATCTTTGGTATGGCGTTTGGATAAAAAACTGATGGATGAATCATATTAAACATCTAAAAATATAAAATACACATAAAAAGGCATCAAGTTATAAATATATTACAAATGGACTTAAAACTGAAAAATAAACCGTAGGTCTTAAATGCCTTAAATTGACACGTAATTCTGTGGACATTATCGTGGACAAAAAATGTCGGCATGGTTCGCTGGTGTTACGTGAATATTAATTTTCTATTTGTATCTAATATTTAGGCTGTAATTTCTATTCCATTGCTCTATTCTAATCTGTAAAAGCAACTTTGGTGACTGGTTAATCGTTAAACTCGTGACCAGTGGCTTTTCCAGACGCTTAAATCGTGTAATCCATTGGACCTAGTACGGTCCTGGGATGAGCGCCAACAAAATCCGCAATCCTCTCGGGTCCGTCCTGAATGGAATGCAAATCAATCACATAAGATCTTTTATAAAACATCATTTAACGGCCTCGCCTCATAATCGGGACTTTACGAGCCTCGATTCAATTTACGGCCATATAGGGTGGTTGCACTGGTGGCACTTCAATACAAACACGACGATTAAGCGCCATATTAACACCGTGGGGTTTTTCAGCACCGTTTTGCAGGCCTGATCCCTCGAAAATTTTAATGGCGCTTAGATTCAATTAAAAACGTTCGTGCAAGTGCGTGGGGGAAGGAACACTGCCTACTACCTATTTTCAGAATTACGAAGTTATACAAGGGGTGCAGTTTTTAATTGTCGCCTAACCCCGATGACTAGGGGGTTATTTTCATATCTAGTGGCGACCCTATACGTTAATATTTCTCCGTAATTAAAGAAATAAATTTTCCGTGCGTAAAGGTGTAATTTTTGTGCGTACTAACCTTGTTACAATCTTCCAGTGTACTTCCCATATTGTTTACAATCAGCAGCACCCTCATCACTAATTATTGGAATCGTATAATAATTATTATTGGGTAATTCTTTACTCTTATTATATTTACAACAGCTACCTAATTTCAACCTGTTCAATCACACACTATTTACATGCCAAAATGTACAAATGGTACTTAATTGCCAGTTTTATAGTGCCCTTGAAAGAATAATACAGAAAATCCCTAAATATTCCATTATCTGTCGAATCTCCAAGACCCTCAAAAGATACAAATCCTTTGAGGAGCCCGTAAACGTGTTATTCTTATCTCGTTCTCTCCTGAAATAGCGCCGACCCCATCGGAACTCAATTTGTTTTCGTTCCCAATTTGGGAGCGGCAACATTTATTCGGAATAACTTTATTTGTTGGGGGATGGTTCGCAATCCGTCATTCTCGCAAACGGGAGAGCCGCAGCACCTCTTTGGAGGAGATTAAAAAGTGGCTGCCGGCGAACTCTCATGAATATAATAGGGAGACGGGGCTCCTTATGAAAATTTAAATGCAGACAGTAAAGGATGAGCCGCTGCGAAATCAATTTGCGTAGCTATATTTCGTTTCAGACGAATAAGACGTCGAACCACTAAGGGTGTATCTTTCCAAGTATAATAAATACAAAAATATTTATTTTTGTCTTCATATTATTGAAGTTATATAAATTTAGTAATTTTATTTCTAGATAAATAAATTTACTTTTAAAACCCTTCGAAGGTCAAATTGAACACATGAGAAGAAATTCAGTATTATTTTTTGAATTATTTATTTTATTTTTTGATATATTTTGTGTCAATGCGCAGTTGGATAATGAAGACAAATTTAAACCAAATAATTAAAGTACTAGATTTTTAAAAATATAAATTTCTTTTTTTATTGTCAAATTATTTATGTTTATGATAGGTCTTTCGTTTTTTAAATTCAGGCTATAGGCAACCAACATTACAGTAATGGTAATGATTAAAATTAAAAGTGGAATAAATGACTAAGAAAACTGTTTCAACCTGATAAACATGAAATGATTAGTAACAGAACAGAAAACTAACATAGCCACGTGGTGCATTGAATTTATTTTTAGAAGCATTTGTAGTTCTTTGGGATTAGGGCAATTATGGACGGTAGTCCCTCGTTATCCCAATTAACCGTTTTAAAACTGCTTTACTTTTCGTAATTATAAAATTTATCACAATTTGCATGTTCCTTTGTTGGCGGCGTTTGACGGAAAAAAGAGGGTGTATAGGTAGGTAGGGTGTGGGTGGATGTTTTGTTCGTCTCGTACGGCGCTTTCTAATCCGACATTACGAGGTAATTGGTGACGGCGGCGGTGGAGATGGCTAGAGGGGGTGTCGGGGGATTGTTTGAACGTATCTCGGTCGGCGGCGGTGGCGGCGGGATGGAGAGGAGCCTTCCAGGAGGGATCAATAATACGTCCCGAGGGAACGGCGACATCTCTGCGTCATGTCAGTTGATAAGGGTTAAATTCGTATTAAAATGAAACGCTGTCATCGCGCGGGCGGCGGGCGAGAGACCATCGGGTCGCTGCCGCCGCCGCCGCCACAGTTCGTTGTCTCGGGGACGGCGCGCTCGGCCTTCTGACGACCGCTATGCGATGCTACACTCGGAGAACTGATTCCTTGAAACATCGGGAAAACGTTCAAACAGGTTGATTCTTTGGCACCATCAGATGGATCAGATACATACCTACAAGTTGTTAATTTCATCTAATTACATAGATAAACTGCTCACTTGGTTTCTGTCTCACTTTGGTTATTCTCTAAAAGTTTGTATTCCTTTAACTGTTCTTACATAAAATAAGAAATTTAAAAAAATATTAAATATATTTTTGTGAGTAGCTTTTATAAAATGAAACATTAAGAATTACTTTTTACCAAATTTCACATTGAATAATTTCTAGTTAAATTTTTAATTAATTCACTGAAGTACATTACTTATAAATTCGTTTCCATTTCAGAGAAATTTATTCAAAAAGAACATTTTTCTCAGTCTACAACGACCGAGCGTGGGCGGTTCCGGCCACTGCCTGTGGCGGGGGACGGCAGATCCGGGGACGGTGAATTTGTCATTTAAGAGAGAAGAGATATTGAAAAGCCGTGAATCGAGTTAGCAAACAAAATACGGTCTCTGAGTTATAACCCTCATATTTCTCTGCTATGCCTTCCTGGCTGCTGCGATGGCACTTATAAATAATTCCCAATGCCGAAACATACAAAGTGATTTTGCAGCGGCTGATATAGCTCGTTTCAGGTGTATAACAATGGCGTGTTTAACACTCGCACTCTTGTCACTCTTGGAACATGTTGGATACACTGCTTGTATAACACCTTGTAATTATGCAATACGATTATCGTGCGATATGTGGTATTATTTATGTAATATTGAAATGCTAGAATATGGATTTTTACATGATTAATCATCCTCATATAATGTATATAAAGTATAAATATAGTGATGATTTAAAAAGGGATCGTGGTATTTACTTTAACAACAGATTTTATAACATCTCTAAGAGGATAGGTACATTACTGTAAATTGCATGGTTCAATACTGAGGCCATTTGAATTCCTCTACAACATAAATCATTTGCTGCCACTTATTTCTTTGTTTTTACAATTTCCTTCTATTAAGTAGCTTCTTTGTAAATTTTCTCCTTGCGAAATTAGAATGGTTTATTTTTTAACCTTTTTTATAAAAGTATAATATGCGTAATTTATAAATTATGCATGTTCTTTCGGAACTTTTAGCAGTCTGGAAACTCTCCGTATGTTTATCATGCAAATGCGCGGGTGGAACAAACGCGAATTTCATCGCACTTTTTAAATTCATAATGGCATGTAAATTGTGAGACTCGCCTATTTTCAACATGAACTAATTTCGACCCTCTTTAGAAAAATTCTGTTGGAGGGAGAATGAATATAATTATTATTGTAAGTACATGAGCAGTTGATATTAAAATGTCTCTTGAATAATACTGAGGATGATATACTTTTTTTTTAATATATTGTCTAATTTGTGTATATTAATATTGTATTGTTAAATGTATTATTTGATAAGGTACATTTCAAATAGTAATTTATGACAAACCAAGTAAATTTTGATGGTAAATAAACTCTACTCTACTCTAACTCTGAGTTGAATGCTCTATTGAATGTATATAGAGATGAGTCGGTGACTCACGAGTTTAGTGTCTTGATCCCTTAGCTCAGAGGCTCGCTCAGAGGTTCGCTCAGAGGTCGTGGGTTCTCCGTCGGATTTTTTTTATTAAATTGTCTACTCGTATATTAAGGCCTGATCGCAAGTGAACGTCAGCTGAAGAATGTCAACTTGGTGTTAATGTCAGAGATTTATATCGCTTGATGTTTGACTGTCCCCCTAACTAATGTTTTCCTTATTCCAGCACTTAATGATGGTTAGGGCTTACCAATGTAAGTCGTTCGTGAGACGCAAGGCGGCATATAATGATAACGAGGCAGCTAAATAATATGCCGCTCCCTCTCCCACATGAATTAAGATGACTGACATTATGGTTATTGAAAGATGTTGTATTATATTGGGGTAGTTCTATGCGGATTGGTGTTGCCTTCGTTCACATTTCTATACTTCAGTGGCGTTTTATTCGAAAAAAAAAGAAAGAAATGGAGTTTACAGCCGTTCGTACACAACATCCGACTTTTATTGCCCTCTACTTTCACTGGAAAACTCGGTGACGTCATTGAAAGGCAGTCACTAGCAATTATGAGAACGTGTGTTTCCAGACGTAATTCCTCTTTAATTTTTAACTCATCGAACCGGCCTAATTAACACACAAAGGCCATTTTCTTGGGGTGATATATTTTTAATTGTTTTGTCCAATACACACATTTTGGACATCTTTCTTGAGGAACTGTTTCAAAACAGTTTCCATACGTTAGGCCAATGGACATGAATCCTTTTGAAACAGCGAAAAAAATACTGTTTGTTGGAAATACAAGTATGTACATATATTGAGGAAAATCTGAAATCAGTTATTAGCGTACCCTTTATGTTCTATTAATTATGCCGTTTAAATAGAATTTAATCAGTATTAACCTCCGAAGATGAAGTGATAAATTTGAAATTAATAATATGTTTATCTAGTCGAAAAATAAGAAATAATGAATACCGGCTCACCTACACCTACGGAAAAAAATGGGTTTGGGTTTTTTGTTAACGTTCGGATCGTTTGGTAAGGATCGTCCTGTATTTTCAAATACCTAATCATTTTCTCCAATAACATTTCTGTGTTATATGACTAATTATGAGTTAGGTAGTTTATTGGGAATTGAATACCTACCTGCTAATAACTTGATAACAAGAGTTACGTTTTTCTTCCAAATTCCAGTAATTACAAAAAGCGTAACGGTTCATCAAACGTCGATTATGATTCCTACGCATTGTCACCTAAAAAAAAAAAAAAAAAATGTATAATGGTCTCGACTCGACGATGTGAAAGGAGATTCGCCATGCTCAGTCAGATCCCGTCGTAGGCAAGCAACGTGGTGCATTTGTTTTGGTAGTTGCAGGCCGTGCCCTGGGTGTAGCAAGTAATAGTAATCCTAGCATTAATCAAGGATATACGAGGACGCGTAGTACGAACCAGAGGGGTAAAAAAAACACACCGGTCAGACGGACCACAACCACTTGATGTTTGTGGGTCGACGGCCGTAGCGGTGTCGATATTGGATTCCGATTTCAGGCAACGACGCCAAACGCGATCAAAAAAATATAACATTCTTAAATATTATTATTCTATGAAAAAATATTTGTTTTATAAATGTGTATTTTATAAGCGAGTTTTGGACAAATCATCTTGTACATTTTGAACAATAGATATTTAGCATAGGTATGTCAATTTTTCGGTACATATAATTGCTTGTGTGAGAGAAGCGTGCATGGCATAAATATTTTCAGAGAATGCCGAGAAGACTGTTCTATAGACAGCGAGCTGATGCTTTTGGTAATTTTCGGTTGGCAACACTGAAGCCGGGCAGCATCCTGCGGGATCAGTCCGGGTCATTCACCGGTTATGTGACCCTCGGTTCTCGCCTTCGGACCACCACAGCTCGGTCCGAGCCCTTCTTGTAGACGTCGCTTGTTACGTAACGCATGTGTTGATGTGCCATACCCACCTCTTATTAGATCCGCACTCTAGAGAGGTATGGTATGGCTAATGGGATCGGCCGCTGATGGGGGCAATTACTCGCAGTCATATTCCGAGATTTATCACCTGCCGAGGCTCGTTACAGGCCTTAGAACAAAGGCCAAACGTCTAGTCCAATAGATTTTCCAAGCTAATGTAATTAATTAATAGTGTTACGTTCTTAGTTTTAAAACGGATTCTTTAAATGCAGATAAAGTCACAATTGTTTTACAGCCATTATATTAAACACTAAATATAAAAAGAGTCAATCGATTTACTGTTGTCCCACTACAAATTATTTATTGCACGTATTTATATTCACCAGTATTTCTATAACTTGTGAAACGTGTGAAGATCGGTCACCGACGCCTTTTCGAGAAAGGGACCGTTGTATCTTGAACACATCAGAAACATCGATTGGCGGCCGGGGAGATCTTCGTCGTACACACTGGACATCGTTCTTGATGCTTCGCAGCAATTCGCTCTGTGTATCGAAAGGGCTTTCGTCACAATAGTATTTATTAAGTACTCTACAATAGATCTAGTTTATTTCATATTTTTGCATATAATATGAATAATTAAACTGAGTCGTGATAAGTATGATTCAGTTCGCAGGGATAGGTTTAGTGCCTAGAATGGGAAGTATGTCAGTTTGATGTTAATGTGAGAGATTAACATTGGTTGATGTTTAACTGTCCCCATAACTAATAAATTTTCCAAGTTTCCCTCATTTCAGCACTGAATTATGGTTAGGGCTTACCAACGTACATCGTTTCTGAACGGCAAATGCGATTTATGGAATAATAATATACCGCCCCTTCTCCCACGATCCCATTCTTCAGGGCTTATTCTTGTGATGAGAACAAGGGGTAGAGATAATATTATTATGATTGTTTGATAGTGGAAACGGTAAAATCAGAAAAGGGGACATACCGCAGAGGCGTACCGACGCAAAATCTGAAGGTACGGGGTACGCCTCTGGACAAAATTAATCGATCGGAATAGTCTAGCTAAAATTGGATGTAAGAGATAGCTGCCGGTCTGTTGAACATTAAAACGGAACAGAAAATTCTAAATGACTTTTCAGCGCTTCGAGCGCACAAAAAAAGAGAACGGAATTACGCCGCACTAAAAATGTAGCGAAAATGGTTAGATTGTCTGGTAGCGCTGCAGTTTGTCCTCGACATAATAACAAGAAAATCCCGTTTAAGCTCGTAGGGAAAATTGAAAAGCACACCAGTTTGCATGACAATGAGGGGCGTTTTTAATCATTTCCCCGTAAAAATGCTGTTCTGCGACCGCCCCGGGGGCTCCAACACGCCGAGGTCGACTAATAATTAATAAAACCGGTTTTGAATTTAAAATCCCCCCAAATAAATTATATGCCAGTAAATCTCTTAGATCAGGAAAATATTACCGTGAAAATTGTCGCATGAGAAATAAACAATGAGGGGTCTTAACTTCGACGACAATCGGAAGTCATACACAAATAACTTTGGCCACAAATAACTTTTTGGTATTTTCAAAGATTGCTAAAAAAACCATAACTTGATTGCTTTATTAGTATCTGGAATTTTAAAGTCGTCCTTTATATGTTTCAAACTGCCACGAAAATAATGATGAATTGTAATCGTGATTGTTAGGCAACCAAACTTACAGTGTTGGTGTTAATTAACAAAAAAAAAACCCTACAGACAGTGATTATGTCAGTGTAGTAGATATCTCATATTTCCTTTACCAAATTGTCTATGAGAAACATACTCAAAGTATGTGTCTCTAGTTCATGTAATTCGAGCTTTTATTTAACATTCTTTATATCATATAACCTTGTATAGCATGTAAATATTTTAAAAATGATAAACATTGAGGAATAAGTGCACTATCTGCCTGCAGAAAAGTTAATACGATTTAAAAGATATATGTACCTCGCCTGTGACAGAGCCTTTGTGTTCGAGTTACGAACGCTTTGTTTAGATAATCCGGGTGCTCCATTACATATTTAAGTAAAATGAGGAATGTGCAGTGTCACAATTGCATTATTTTGTGTTATATTGCATAATAGAAACACAAGGGTCCCACTGGATACGTTTCTGTTTATATTACATTTCCTGCATTCCTGTCTGTGTACTGTCTACCAGACAAGCACTTATTAACATCGAGAGAGGGGTTGTATTTCTGCAGGAAAATTGTTGCCCGGAGAGACAACATTCACCGATTATTTCCATACCGGTTACAGGATGTGGCGTTTCCTCGATGCGCTCGAAGAAAAGCGATAATTGACAGATTTAATATACTGTACAAGTCGTAAACAGAACAACTAATTATTTTTATTCTCAATTATAATTATTTTTTATATTAAATAAGGTAATATTTTCCCAAATTTTATATAAAATATACGATTTACGGTATAATTTATAAGACTTACAGCATATTAAGTTATTTTACTTTAAAATTTCCATTTAAAAAATTATTGAAGAATGTAAAGGGTCAGGCTAGGCCAGGATAGGAGACCCCACGAGTCGCCACAGGCCGTGATGAGGCAATCCAGGCCTACGGCGATGGGGAGGGTAAAGAGCGATAATCCCGCTCGGCCCCAAACCATATCCCAGGTCATGACCACGGTCAAAGGATATTGGCGTATTGGGGGTTGTAAAGGGTCTCACACCTTGTGGCACCCTGTACAATGAGTGCTTTCAGTTTCGCCACTGGCCAAGCCAGAGGTTTAAAAAAAATATATTTAAAAATTTTAATTTCACGCGACTAAACATCTGCCTGCCAAGCCAAATAATCATATTCTTTTCTTTAGTTTACCGACTTTTTTTATTAATTTCGCAACTCCGACTCAACAGTAGATAATAAATTGCTCACAAAGACTAGTAAATAAATTTGTAGTTTATTTCATTAGTCAAGGAATTGTTTTGAAAGACTTTTACATCAACTAATTGTCAAGTGTTGTGTGAGTTTTGCATTTATTTATATTATTTAACTTAGGAACGCAATGATGACGGTGTCATATTCGTAACAAGGTCATAAGCATGCATATGTTACATGCTTTTATAATTTATTTATAGTGCATGATTTCATATTACAGAATTAAAAAGCATAGTATGTATCTGTGTAAAACAGCAAATATTTGCATAATTTATGATCTGATAGCGCCCAGTTTCGTTTCCCATTTGTCCGCTTTTTCAACCCATTTTCAGTTTAATATCGTAAATACAGACGAGCACACATATTTTTATAATTAATCGCCTCTATGGTGTTTGTGTTTCATACATTGCATAATGAATTGTTTTTATCAGGACAAACACCAACGCGGCGCGATGTATTTATTTATTCGTTGTTTAAACAAAGTGGTTTTATATTAAAAGGATTTGATTATCTGGAATAATAAATGGATTACGAAAAAACTGTTGGCATATGTTACAAAAAAATGAATAATTGATACAATAAATCTGTTTCCCATTTGGTACAATATATTTTCATGTTTAATACTGTTACGGACTTTGCCAACTCCATAAGATAGTCTCCACTGTAACTTTTAGTTTTTTTTCCATATGGACTGATTATCGAATTGCCTCGATGTCATTATAATGAATTTGGTGATCTTTTTGATAATTCGGTGATCTGATCTATATTTTTCCGGGCTTTCTGACCCTTTCTACCGTTTTTTGGTCATATCTAATCAATGGAGAATGGTTTTACTACATCATCCATTTATGTCATAAAATACGGCACGTCACCAATAGCAACGTGTCGGGTGACGTTAATGATGATTTGATGAATGTATTTTGGCCCTTTCTCTTACCTTCTTTTGTGGTAAAAAGCAGATAAACCTGTCATCTGCAAGAGATAAAAAAGTATTTCTCTGTGAAGGTCACAATAATACTTAAGAATACTAAATGGTAACTGTATTCTCTATTAATGAAGAATAGAGACAAATTCTTGTCCTATAATATAGAAGTGGCTGTCAGTTAGTCACGTACACAGTGCAGATAAGTACAGCAGTACACATAAAACAATCAGTAAGGAAGTTCAGCCAAATTATGAATGAATTGTGTTGGCTAGATTTTAAAATACCCCTTCTCTCGAATAGTGCGTATTTATGAATTAAGTCGCTGAAAACATGGCGGATACTCCCTGTCAAACTATTTAACGCAATATATAAACTTAACCAATTTTATTTCTAATAATTATACACGAACTATTTGCACCAATTTGAAATTAAAAAATAATTTGAACACCATTGAGATAAGGGGTAAGGGGATGAGTGAGTACTTTCGTGAAATCATCCGTTCGTAAATTAAGTTAAGGACCTTGTATACGCCGTTTGTAAGGAACCGTGTATGTTGATAACGAGGCCTATCCGGATAAAGCCGTATTGCCTCGGCATGCATCATTAAGAGCCTCTTTCACTAATGCAAAGGCCGGACAGCCTTTTGTTCAAGACAAATTAGCGCCGGCAGAGTTCAGATCCGCCTCAAGCCAATGAAATGGTGGAACTACAACTGTAAAACCGAGCGTTCGCTTTACGGCTCGTACATACATACGCTTATTGTGTCTGTAGGGCGCGTCTGTTAACTAGGTGTGTAAAGACGTACAATTAGATTGTTTCTCGTTACACGGCCGCCTCCGCAAGGGACATTAGCGTCGCGCGTTCGGCAGAAATGATGATTAATTATGCGAATTGACGCGGCCGTTGTACGAAAAGGTCGCGTAATGATCCCCGCAAAGGTCAACTGCATACCGTTTATTTAGAGTTTGTTGACCACCGTACGTATACGGGTGGCTGCAGGTTGCAGAGGTATTTTCCGCATTGTCGGACCTTCTGGCGAACCTTAAAGGCTTGGAGAAATAAACCCGGATTGTGCCCGAAATGTCTGCGTGTAAAGGATGTATTTCTTGATGAGACTATATTTTTTAATAGACAAAGACGAATTTTGCCCTAGATATCTAATTCTAGATATCAAGTGGTCTCCACTCAGTTGTCTTATCAAATTCTTCAGGCAGTGGTGCTCTCTCGTGCTTCTTCCGTTCTGTCAACTAAGGCTATCTATATTTATCTTCAGAGATTTTTTATCATGTTTGAATATCGAAAATATGGTACTGACGTCGTGGCAGATGTGGGATGTTCGATAACTTCCAAACCAAACCAGTATTTTTTCTTGGATTCCCTTCAACAATAGGGTCGAGGATTATTATATTGAAACACAAACCTTGACTTTGTTTTGTTTAATTATGTATATAGGTATCGGCTAGTGCTTCAACTTACCATTTAATATTCAATACTCTGAAGCATTATTGACAATATTCATTTTACAATATTATTATTTATTACCTACAAATAGGTAGGAAGTCGTAAAGCTTAATGTATTAGGAAATAAAAAGTTATCGGAAAACATCAAAGCTGGAGCGATTAGGAAAGCAATCAAACCAATAACTCACACACCTATAGGTAAAATATCTGCGATTATAGAAAAAAATTTAAATTTCAGAAATGGGATTTTTTATTTTTCCGTGAAAAATAAACAGATCGATTAAAAACTAAAACTTATAAGCAAACGCTATGGTATACTAGAATAATTATAGTATTGATAAAGACAAGAATAAAATAAGATTAACCAAGCTGGAGAAGTCATATATACTGAAGAAGGAATGGAGGATCATCGTTTGGTAGAAACGATTTGTAATGCCAAAGACTTAGGATGAGGTAGAAGGTGAAAAGCTCGATAAACTAACAGAAGGAAGAGGCAAATGAAGCAACAGAAAACAGAATAGTGCGGTGGATAAGACGTTTTCCAATTCCCAGGAAAGAGGAGCTTGAAAAAATGCACTGAGAAATCAACTGTTAGCATCTTTACAGCGAAAGATTTTGGATTAAATAAGTAATATCGTTGATATTGAACGGTAACATACAACTCTAAACTGTCTCCTGAACAAGAAATTAAGGTTTAAAGGTATTTGGCCACAACTTTTATCATTTTTAGCAGCTATCATCGTAGAGGTTATTTCGATATGGTTGATTTCTCACTTTTTGGACGTACTTGGTTAAGAGTAAGCTGTTCAAAATTTAATCATTTCCTCTTGTTTAAATGTAGCCGTGATTACGAGTGTCCTCCCCATGTGCCGACCTTTCATTTCCACATCAACGTCCACTGGCACCAGGAACGTTCGCACCTGGTGCTGCTACCCCTTCGGGACCGGCGTCCGACTCGCGGCGGACAGCTGTTATCGCGTAATATGCCCTGTAACGCCACGGCGACATAATGGGAACACTCCATGGAAACAATGCGTGCCGCGACACGCTTCGCCCTTTCCCTCGAACCCTTTCGGCCGGCTGTTGTTTTGTTTGTTATGATACGCGGCAAACTATGGTTGAAAGTCGTACAAATCTCGTAGAAATTACATAATAGCAAACTTTGGAGAGGATTTGAGTTTATCAATCTTGATAAGCATAACTTGATATGAAGCATAACAGGATTAGCGAAATATGCGTCTAGTCCGAGAGTTTAAACATCTACAATATTTGGGGGGTTAGTGTTGGACGATATTATTTCAAATAGCTTGAGGTTTGCCATCTGTAATATTTTAGAAATTATTACAATATTTTAAAGTGTAAATTTATCAATTAATTTGACACCTTTTAGACAACAGAACAATGCTATTACATACAGGGTCTCTCGAAACCATGGTTAGCGAATGGATCAGCTTAGTCTAAACACATAATAGACATAAAACCAAAACATGTATAGGATGATTGCATTAATAATTTTACCGCTAATAAATTATTGAGGATTATACAGGGTGTCCATTTTCAAGAGTGGCATAATATGTGTTATTTCTTATGAAACTATCCTGTATATGTATTATATTATCCCGAAAATGTTTGAATTTTTAGAATAAGTTAAAGTTTTGAGGGAATACATGTACATAGTAGGAATGCCCTATACCTAAATCCAGCTGTAGCAAAAAGTAATTAATATTCTGCAAAAAAATTGACAGATGTAAGCAAAGTTTGTAAGATCTTCGTTTTTCGCGTAAAAAATCCCTTTTGCTTTTTAGCATGTAGAAACACTGCTACTAGGTACTACTACTTTTGACAATAATTATATATTAAATTAAGTACTCCTTATAATATAGGCACTCTCTAGGGGTTAAATTATTACGAATTTCCCTTGTACATCCTGGCAATATGTCAGTAGGTGCATGTTTTTCCGATGACGATGCATACATAATAAATATTTTACATATTTTTTTATCAATACAATTTATTGCATATTTTAAAAACATACGGCTTATTATTTTTTCCAGTCAATTAAAATAACAAGGATATTCCCCAAACCAAGTAAAATAATTACATAATTGCTTTTATTAACACATGGTCGTACAGGATATCTAATTAGTCCCCATGCCAAAAAACAATCTTCGTGACAGGTGAGGCACCCAATGAATAATAATATAATTAGGACCCATTTTATGTATAAAAACGCAGTTATGTTTTCGGCCACTCACTGATAAACGAATTAATTCAGGCAGGTGAGCCAGAATTAATGCCGTCGTTTCTTCCTCGGAGATTGGGATCTACCATCCATTTTTAATAACGATAAATTACTGGAATTAAAACAATATAATGTAATCGAATCTTAAAAAAATTGCCGTATCGGCACGAAATTACGATTAATGCTGATGCATCACCTTGACGTAGGTAGACGTGCAGAAAATTGTTCATCTGAAAATCCTTCACGTAAACTCAATTGTTTTATCCCAATATTTAATAATCTGGTACACATGACTAATATAAGGATTCCACAACTTATCGGAAAACCTACACCTATATCCATAGACAAGTAAGCAAAAAGGTATAAGTACGACACATGCTTAGTTTTTAGAGAAAGAGCACTAGTGCACTAAAGTTTTCAAATGACTATCCGTCAAGTGATGTTAGTGACTAGGCTACTTGGTTACTTCTACCAACTCTTCATATCTACTGCCTCTTGACATTTAGAATAATTGGGCCTGCAGGACGATTGGAATTTTCATTGCTTTTTGGTACGATGGTATAAAAATTATAGATCATTTTTTTAATTATTGATGAAGACCCTCTTCATTTAATAATACATACGGTTATGTACGACAGTAGCTACAATTCCATTTTGCATTCCAGTCGAAGAGGACCCAAAGTAATCATAATATAATGTCGTTGCCATGGAGAACGATGCGAATGATTATATGCATTATTGGAGTCCGATAATTATTTAATTGATTGTAATCGAGCGGCGTTCCGACGTTATTGTTCGTGTCAGCCGCCGCCGCCGCCGTCGAGAAGCGATCTACCGTGAATACGGGACGATAATTATCTTGCTGTGATACATTTGCCTAGTCCAGTTAATAGAGATGATTCCTCTGTAGCCCACACCGAACTCCACAACGCACGTACATAAAATGTACAACAAAATACATTAGAGTGCGACCGGTTTTCACGCGAAATATTTTCCGGTTGAAGGTGGAATTTCCTAGCTGCGTCTGCGATTGCGATTGACGCATGCATCTGAACGCCACGATTATAAATTGCAGATGTTTTCCAACATGCGGCCAACATGTGCTTCACACATCAGTATACATTGCCTTTCATGGGAAATAGGTACCTATCCATCCGAAATGAGTATGTTGTCAATCTTAGTTTTAGAAGAGCTCGATGATGACATTGTTATTATTAATGTCAAGAAGAAAAAAAAAAGAAATGTGATAAGAACTTTATATAAAGAACGGCGCAGTTCTTTCAAAGGACAGTTTCCAACACATTCAATAAGTTTTTCAGTTTCTCAGTCATAGTATGAATTGGTATGTTTACATTGGTGGTGGTATGTTTACATGGTAACAAATTTTTATTTAGGGCTCTGTATATTAAGGCTGCTTGCTTCTGAGGCTGAAGGATTTATTTTCATCGATTATGTAGCTACTTTAAGGAAGTACACCATATTTACCGGACTATGTGTTCGCTTTGAATGTACCCGAACGGACCCGACGTTCACAGATTAAATGGAACGTTGCGAGTTGAATTTGAACACCCGGTCTGTACAGTTCATTAGACTGCGAGATGGCTTGTGCCTAATTTCATTGTTTGTTACATATAGTGATGTAAAGTAAATATATAAATGTGTATTATATTGAGACCACTGCCCTCATCAGACCGGCTTTGATTATGATCAGGAGATGTAATTTTGTTGATGAATCGCTCATCAAGGAAAGTGTCTTAATATTTTTGTACCGAAATTCTGTACAAAAATGAAAATCTACATAGAACTATGTCCCTTCAGAGAAAATTGTTTAAATTACATGAACTAAGAAAAAATTTCGTAAACAATGCGGAAAGTCAGTTAACAACAAAGAATATTTTTTGCTTTGGGACATAATTGCGTAATAGTTTGAGTAAGTCACTGTAGAGGACAGTGGTTATCTATTTTAAGGACAGTAAGAACATATTGGAAACTGTCCTAATTATTATTTCATATAACGCTACTAAATTTGTGACGTGCCTAAATTGTAGTGGATCAGTACGATTTCTGATTTAAATATTACAATTTGTTTGCCCGACATACTGAATATGTTTGATTCATCTTTTGACTGCTTTATTAACAAAAGAGTGCAAACGCGCTCTTATCTATCATCGAAGTAATGGCGAGTAACGATTGTGAAACTGGACCTTAGTGTAATATATAACTGGTAAAAATTCAATATTCATCATGTCAGTTGACGTTGAAAATGTAGCTGTAGCTGTAAAAAATGTATGACAAAAACAATTGCATTTATTTTACGTTTATTAAATAAACATTTATTTATTTTATAATTGTATACAGGCTTGTGTCGAATATTGCCACCATTTTTCCATTTCGCAAATAACTTTGAAGCAATAAGCTTCTGCTGCACAACCACTGCATTTAATTCAATTTATTTAACGTATAAATATGTATTATTTGTTGTTTATGTAATAAAATATCTACGCTCTATTTGCCACAACAGCTGAAATGTTGACAATTTATAAACACCCGTTATAATATACTTATTTTAGTAAATAAACGAAACTCGTTCTTGTTATAACATGTTCCAAATGGTATTAAAAATGCAGCGCCTTTAAGAGAATATATATGACTCGCTGTTGACCGTACGGCATGTCAATTCATAAAAAGCGCTGGTGCATTATAGCGCCATTTATGTATATGTGTTTTGCCATCGGACGCCAAGAATGCTAACCGCTCGTAATGGCCACCTGTTAAAAGCAGAGCTGCATTAGGAGAATTTAAATTTAGTGCCGTTAAAATAATAATCGTATTAAAGTATTCAACACGCTCGATCGAGGGGGAACTAATTTGTATGTTAATGAAGATTTTGCATTACCCGCTTTTATCTTAATGGCGGCCCAGACCGACAACTGATAAAAGCTGCATACACACTTACAAACATGAATTTGCTGGAACTGCACATTGTAATCTCATCATTTATCTACGCCGCGAAAAAATAAACTTTTATTACAGCTGTTATTAACAGTAGGAAGCCTCTTCCTTCGCGTGTTATTTGGAAGGGATATGGGTTGTCTGGAAACGAATATTTTATTCGCAAGCATGCATTTGCTGGTATAAATAATAATAATATCAATATATCTCTGATCTCTACCCCTCATTCTAATGCAAGGATTGGTCCGAAAGTCTGATACTTGTGTGGGAGAGGGGGGTATATTATTATTTCGCGACCCGCATTTGCGTCTCAGGAATGACTTACGTTGATATAGGCCATAATCACCATTCAGTGCTAGAATAAGGGAAAACCTCATTAGTTAGGGGGAGAGTCAAACATCATCTGATTTAAATCTCTCACATCTGATATTCTTTCCATCCTAGGCCATCGCCAAGATTATTGCCAACAACGCCAACCCATCCCTGCGAACAAGCCTTTAATCTCATGAATTCTCATTTTCTTCTTTCTCTTCTTTTCTTTCTTTCCGTTATAATATATAAAACTGTTTTTCCGCGTGAACAAAAACCAGAAATCCAGTGAATTTCGTAAATATAATTGCCATGAAATCTGGTCTCACCAAGCGTATGTTGTTTCGCAAATAATAACCCCGAAAACCGCAATTCTCCTTTGCCTGTCAGTACGAATTTATGAGCACCGCCATATTCCTGAAGCCCGGTCGGTGCGCCGCTGCCACCATCTCATCTGTGGCCCTTTTTGCAACGCGCCCCCGAATAGAATGCTATCGCGGCACAGAATGTAATTGCAGAGCATTTCTCTCGTTGGTTTTGATTCATTGCGCGTCAAGATAACGGCGGCCAAGTCGCTCCCGGAGTATCACTTTGGTCTCTTTTTCGCGTGTATATCAAAAGACGGGTATATATATTATTGCGCCGCCCGGGAGACCCCCAAAAAAGCCTGTTACTGTTGGCCAGGCGGAGGTACGTGTAATTTTGAGCGCCATTTATTACCCCGCTTCGTGATATATGGAAAAGGCGGGCAAAAAACTTCTCAGCTAGAAAATTCGTCCGCCGGCCGGTTGCATTTGGTGCAGTGGCGTGCCCCAAAAATTTAGCGAAACGTGCGTCAAGAATTACGGAGTTTTTATTTTATTTGTAACTGACTCAAAATCAGAAATGATCCAGTCAGTTCCCCCCTTAGCGATGCTACACCCCATCAGAAATGGAAATGAAAAGTGATTTTCAGACCAGTAACGTAGTTGGAGAAATGTTGAGGTTATGTTCAATATTTTTTGTTAAAGTTGAGTTGGAGCTTCTAAGTAAACTTCCTAAAGCTAAACTACCTAGCTAATACCTAAAAAACTAAAAACTTCCAACATTACATTATACATTTTTCAGTCCTAAAATTATCACTTTTAACAAACCCAAACATCTGTTATTTATCATTATAGCAGCAATCAGCCTCCTATCTTTTAAATAGGTTCAAATATTTTCGTGCAGAAGGCGTATTAGTTTTTGGAATCGCCAATTTTTATCATCTGAAAGAGTAATATCAACCACAATACAATATAATTAATGTGTTAACTTCTTATTAGTAGTTAACAATCGTTCATTGCTATAATGAAGTAAACAGAAATATACCATAAAATCGAAATAATCGACCGGCGGATCCCGTATATATTTAGATTGGAAAAACGCCCCGTAGCCGACGCAAAATTATACGCCCAGCAACTCGAGCGTAAGTTCCAATTTTTTTATCCGCGGCAGCGAGACAAGCCGCACCGTGGGCGGATAAATTAATAATATACATTCACAATCCACGTCGTCTTAAGGCCGAATCGATTTGTGTCATTTTGTTGTAAAACAAAGCCTTGTTTACGACACGCATGACTCGCTCCAATTAAATTGTTAAAAACCCCGAGAATTATGCATAAGAAAAATTTACGGCGGCGATATAGATGCCTGACGCGGGCGAAATGAGAACTCGATAGGCGAGAGTGTAACTGGATCTTGTAAATTAAACGATTACAAAAAGTTTTATAGCGACCGGTTTGAGTTACTCCCGCTTTATTGGGTATTTTGCATTTTGCCACACTTCTGAAAAAAAAAAAAAATGAAATTAACTCTTGCGCCGGGAATAGTTACATTTTTTAAGGTTATGTTATCACCGCCAATGCCATGTTCCATTTTACCACTTACAAAAATGCATTGTTCTTAAAAAACAAAACGATGAAATTGTTATTAGCCTCTGCGTTCTTAATGAAACATACACCTGAAAATGCCTATAAAGTTTTTTTGTCGTAAGTTGTCGAATACTTAATATTTTTGAAAAATGACGTGCTATGACAGGTTCATGCAACGCGCACCACATATTCCCCATTTTACGAAATTCAGTGAAAATCTACATAACAAGTGTGTCCCTTCAGAGCTATAATTGTTTAAATTACATAAACTAAGAAAAAAAATGAGTTTCATGTGAATTTTTCCTAAACAAGATTTCTTGGTTTGTACATAATTGCGTAATAGTTTCAGTAAGTTACTGCTAGATGGCACCGCTGTCAAAAAGTAACTAGGTAAATTATTTAAGGATATTTTGTATTTAATGGGTGACTGTAGAGCACGGAGCTTAACTATTTTAAAAACAGTAAAAACGTATGGGAAACAGGCCTAATTATTTTTTTCCAATTATAAATTTAATAATCAGACACATTTGCTTTCACTGCTGCTTTGATTTTGTTCTATGCGGTTGACACTTCTAACACTGCGTCAAACATAACTAATTATTAATTTAAAACTCTGTGGACTTTTTTTGTTAGGTTACTTCAAGCTTGTCTAAATTCACTTGGACTTCATTTTTTATTAAAACAGTGGATTTTTAAAAAGAATTCCCGGTACGAATTTGACGTCACTAGAGAATTCTCATTCGCCTTCTTGATAGGTCGTTGCCCGTTAGATCCAAGGGGATTTTTTTATATAGTTTGCATCTCCTCGATGTAGTCGACAAAGACATATTATGGTAATGGTAAACAAACGAAAATAATTATATTTGCCTTCCTCGTTATCACAACCTTTGTTTGACTCTCGCTGTACAGCACACACAAACACGTTCGAAATTCCTATATTAGATAAAGCGATATTTACAACGATTAACGTTTCTCTTCTTGTGTAGTAATTTCCTCTTTACACATACAGACAGGTATGCGAAATGTTTTATTTCGAAATTGTTACGGTAATTCCATGATATTTTTTCTACAAAACTGCGTGAATAATACCCCCCTTTGAATTGATTTATGGCGGATTTTTATGGATATGATTAATTCCAACAATCCGGAATTACTTGTTTCGTAAATAGTCTCTGCTAACGTAAATCTACACGGATATTCAATTACTCGAGATCTATCGGGTTTGGATCCGAACTGATCCCTATGTATTTTTACACGCTGGAAAAGATATGTCGATATTTGATCGATTTAGGACACAGTACAAACGTCAAGTCTGATAAAAAAAATTGGACTTCTGCGGTTAGAAATCATTACCACAGCGCAACTGAGGCGTTAGTTCGCAACACCAATTAGTTATTTCGTTTATTTTTGGACATCACTTAGACGGAATAATTCTAAATCTTGAAAACTGATTGGATATCGCATTTTATGTACAGAAATATGATTAATTATTATAAAGAATTAATGAGCGAGGATTACTAATAATTTGAAAGCAGAAAATGGAAATTAGACTCGAAATTAGATGCTTGGAAAGTTTAAAATACCCAAAAACATTATTTTATTATATATCGTATTGTTTCATGATGTTTCTTTTGTAAATATCATTTCGAGAATAGGCCTGATCGACATTATGGGACAATGACTTCAAAATTTGTGGAATTAAATTATGATTGCGAGACATCTTGTATATTGTTACAATTATTGACGTAGAACTCCTTAACGGGAGTTTTACTTATTCCGACTAGATTTAATTTGCAGTCAAGTTGCCTCTGTTACACTGTTTATTCCATTAGCGCAACAGTAGAAGCTACATTGTATTTTAGTAGCTTGAGCTGCCGGGCAAGATATTCCAAAGTTGGTGTAACTCTATAGATCAGGCCCTCTCTGTAAAATTAAACTGGTTTTAATAATTCACCTCTGAAGTCACTGGATCTCGTTCGTAGCGGGCGAGCTTGTTGAACGATTCTACATGAGCCCGAATTACGGCATCTAAAAAGTCGACGCCCTGTGACCTACTTTAGAGAAATGGTACGCTTTCGAATAACTCATCCTATGACTAGAATGCATTTAATTAAAGATAGATGCCTGTATATAATTCCATACTGGCTCTTTTCAAAATACCATTAGACCGGACCACCCATCATATCAACATTAAGATCAACACGCATATTATATTCCTTAACGAGACTACTTAAGCCAGTTTTAGATTTAAATTGTCAATTTCAGTTGCATGTATGTACAGATTGTTGTATGTAAAAGGAAATGCTTAATAGCAAATATCTTATTGTGTGTAAAAGTAATGTCGTAACCAGCGTTCTAACGAAAAATATTGACGTGGTGTCATAAAGAGTTTATAAATTCAATTAATAGATACACGTTGTGAAAGAGAAACATTGCCATATTCCTCCTTAGTACTTTGTTTTAAAGTTCGTTATTAAAAAACAAGTTAATACCGAAAGGTAAATACATATTTAAAAAAATCTAATAGTGGGAAAAATCTAATCTTTAACATGTCTGAATCCGTTCACTATCTCTCCCATATAAATGGGAGAGAGGGTGACACATTCTGTAGGAATAAGTGGTGAATGTTTTTAATGAACTAAATAGTTAGTCTTGGTTCCCCTTCCCTATTTGGCGATGAAAATGAAATGACGTTAGTAAATATATTAAAAAACTGCAGCGACATGGATTTTGCCCTGCTAGAAATGAAGTCAGAATAATGGCATTTAAATTATCAGAACAACTTCAAATTAACAAGTAGACTAGATTCAGTGTATAAGTGCCATGCCAACAGTGGCTGCACGAGGACTGCGCCAGTTTTGTGAATATTTGCAAAACCTGTGGACGTCTAACTATTAAAAATATATAATTTTGCATCACATTATTTTATCACTATCTCACCCCTACTACATTCACCATCTCACCCATACAGGTAGGGGTGGGATGTTGAATGTAACTAAATTTTTAAACACACTTTATGTTATGTTTTCAATTCAACAGAATATTCCGTTTTATTTATTACTGTCACTAGTTTGTGTATTTTCCAATATTTTGTCATAATTTGTTACTTTTAATAAAGTATTTTTTACTTATTACAGTGATTTTAAATTTTATGCACCATCTATCCCTGGTTTATCCAACAGATATGTATTATACACAGTACAGTATATAATTATACTAAAATGTAACCGTTACACACCAATAAAACTAATGCTTGAAATACTCAACTTTATGAGTGTTAACCAAAAAACTATTTTTAGGTCCTTAGATTTTATATATAGAATTAAGACAGGGAATGCTGCTGGGTATCTATGCGATAAAGTGCAAAATGTAAATGAAATTCACTCATATGATATTAGAAATAAATACAACTTTTATATAAGGTGTGCTAGGACAACTATGTTGAATAAAACAATTTTGTATAAGGGATTAAGGATGTTCAATGCATTGCCTATTGAACTGAAAAATTGTGAACACTACAAAAAGTTTAAAATTGCTTTGAAGGAATATGTACTAAAGACTTATACGTAGATTATAATAAAGTTTTTGTATGTTTTGTTTAGCTGTTGCTAATAAAGATTTTATTATTATTATTATTAAAAGGTGATTTCCATATCTCGGTCTTCCGTCAACTGAATTTCCCGAATCCGCCCTGTACATCCTCGGCAGTGAGACGACCAGACCAGAGCAATATCCTTGCCAACGACAACTTACACCAACTTGCGTCGTACAACTTAGAACTCCATTACCGTCAAATTTAATTTTACTCTGTAGCCGGTTGCGAAAGCATTTTCTTAATTTAAAGACGCTGTATTGTATCAACGTAATTGGAGACTCACTCGCCTTGCTTACAGAGTACACAAGCGATTGCTTTAAATTAAAAAGTTTTCTCTGCGCGACGCCGGTTCGCCTGTTGACTTTAAGGAGTTGAACGGCGGCTAGGTGGGTCGGAATTTAATTACTGCTACGCTTCGCAATTGCACATAATAAAATCATAGATCGTAGAGTTGAACGAAAATATAACAGTAATTGAAAACGGACTTGGTTTTTTTTATCAAGTAGTAGGTGACCAACTTTACATATTCAGTAAGCAATCAGCAGTACACTCATGGGTTTGGTGGTTATTAATTTAGAATATTCGTCACATAACTATAAAGAATTCTAAACGTCGACCTTTTGAGTAACACCTTATTCCAAATTTGAGGTCAACTGCCATACTGGTGACGTAATGGTAGTAGTGGTAAACAACTCCTGGTTAACTTGTAATCATTGTATAAACCCTTAGTCAATTGATGATCGCGTAAAGACAGTACAGTTGCTTTTAAAAAGTAGCTACATAATTCAAGATCGATTGCCGTAGTAACTGTCGCAAATCGCTCCACTTTATAAATTACCCCTTTTATTTTGAAAATCACTTAGGGGATCGCGTAGCGTTCGGAAGCCAGCGTCAGCGTGGACCTTTATCTCCAAGAGAGCTGCGAACGTGTGTCGTGACCAAAATCACTCCCACCGGGAATTTGTTAATTTAATTTCGATGTGGGCATCGCCTTATACGGCGCTGGTTCTTTCATCGAGTTATCGTGCCTGGCCTCCAGACAATTGTTATTAAGGCCAGATATGAATTCTCTCGATGGTTGCTGCTGCCTTTTTTACTTGCCTTCGCGCGTTTCCAACCCGCCTTAACGCTGCTTTCACTTGTCGTTTTATAACCTATCTGTTCTCGGATTTATATGGGAACGATGCACGCGTGTGTCGGGCCGCGAAGATTTTACGACCAATATCGTCGACGGATTCCAAATTGAGTTCGCCTTGTTAGGAGAATCGACTTGTCATAATTGTGATTGAATGTCGGGTGTATTGTTAATGCCAAGTTTGAATTAAACTGCCATTGAATCAGTCCGTGCACAATGGGATATCCGCAGGTATCGGTCCGTCTCATGCGTCGTTTCAAGGGGTTCGAATTTTGCAATGATGCAGGTGTCAAACACGATTTTTTGCACAACATATTTTAATACTAGTATTATGTAAAAAGTAATGCGTGCGGTGGCGACTGGTCCACAGTTACTGCGAACATACTTTTTAATTTTCTAGTTATTAAAAATATAAATTAGTCATATTATTTTTCAAAGAAACGCGATAACCTTTCCATATTCGATTCAACGGCACAATGGATGTAGTTTATTACCTAATTAATGTTAAAATGTGTGCGGGCATTCATTAGTTATCTGGAAATCCTATTTTTGTTTGTTAATTATGGGGTAGGATATAAGCCGCAGTATATATGCCCATTGATTTTAAATGAACCTTTCATCATCTTATTCCTCAGTTCACTGTTTATGGACAGGTCTAAGGAGAAAAGAAGAAAATAAAACGGCATAATTAATCGTACCAATCTGCTAATGGCTGAATAATGCGACGAAGGCGGATGCCGAGCAGGAATTTTTTGCAGCCTCATCGCGAGAGATAAATCTCTTGCCGAGAAACTTACTCGAAGCAATTATTGTTTACCCGTATGGAGAGAAAGAGAAGAGCGTTCGAGAAATGAATAAATCAAAAGTTTAGTCTCGGTCTACCGCACCCGAGCTGCCAGATTAATTTTCAATCTTCGACTTTTTATACGGACGGACGAATGTGTGTGTACAGAGCACGACGCAAGACGCAGCCAACTATAGATGCGGCGATAAAACCAGATAAACAATCTTCTAGAGTGGATATTGCCTTCGAGATGCCGTGAATGCACCGTTGCAGAAGAATGTTTGCTTTCTGATCGAGTAGGCCGTGTTTCGTGAAGCGTACGGTGACGTGTGCCACTGACTAGATGACCAAACCATGTATCGCGACAGAGCTCTAGGTACTAGGTTTGTAATTGTAGGCCAAGAAATGTATGTGTTTTGTCATGTATGAAATTAGTAATTTTTTTCATGCAGATGAAAATATTTTAATCACACGCAATATCGAGTATTTGTAATAAGTTATGATGATGGATGAACTTATATTTGTCGATTAAGATACTGCTGATATATACGTACTCGTACAGTCAGTAGATACATATAAAAAATCTCGTTAACTATAAAAGATAGAAGAAAATGAACCTGCCTTTGCCGATCTCTGTTTTCGTGACCAACTTGATGGTGAAAACCAAAATGACCTCTCCTCTTTTGTTTTCGAGTCATGTCATGAGTCACCTTTCGGGTACATGTCCGTATGTTGGTTGTTTATAGAGGATTTACACTACTAAATTAGACTATGCCAATTCCATTTAATTGCACTGAATCAATGTAGAATATAATATTAATATTACAATCTCATATACCTTTATTTTAAACTGCAAGTAAACAGAAAGCCCAAAACACTAATAAAAAATGCGCACAAAGTGCCAAACCGTGCTACGCACCTAAACTCTACTCAGGTGGTAAATGAAACATGAAACCAGTTATATGTTGCGCACAGGCGGAATATATAAAGGCCGCAGCGTGCCGGCGAGGACCGAGGAAGTCAGCAAGTCTTAATCAGGCAGCGATCAAGAGCAAATAGCAATACTTAAGTGAAATAACTGCCATAATCGAATTGTTTTCGGTGTGTATTTATTTAGATATTGTAAGCTGTATTGTGTCTGAACTATTAAATAAAGGTTTCTTTATTGTTGTTAAAAGTCTTATCTTTAGAAGCACGCAAGGAGTAACAATATTTTAGATATAAATTAAGGTACAAGTAGTGACTTGACGTTGGGCCGTAACGTCAGCCGCTCCAACGAAATTACGTATTTATACTCAATTTTTCGTTCAGTGGTATTTTCATTCAATACGAAATTGCCCCAGAATTCATTATTCCTAACAGTAACAGTGTTGCTGGGTTCCTGGACTAACATGTATCTAAGTGATGTAGCGCTGTTAAAGTCCCATTGTTTACAAACACAACGACTGCTGCGGTTCAACTTATGTGGTAATACAGCTGAAATATGTATCTAATGGATTTATGGGAGAGTGGTATGAGTATGCGAATGAAATTTTTACGTTTCGGAAATAAATTTAAACAATTTCGCTCGGTCTGCGATAAATTTAACGGAATTTTAAATTATTGCCGCAATAAAAGCAAAGGCACGGCAAGAAATTTAAACACAAAGTATGTTAAGAGTAATGGCGCTAGAATTGTGCGAGCGTATATTTTTCAGATGGGAAAAGGTTCGCTGTGCAAAAGCGTAGTATACGACTTATCGATGAAGAATATATACCAGCATATTTCGTTTTGACGCCGATATTGAATGTATGTATTAGGAATATTAATGTGCTGCGAGGTGTATATATTATTCGAAAGATACTGCGGGGTTTATATTTAAAAGTTAGGTTAGCATTACAAACGTTTCGTTTTTTAAATAATATGGGATGGATGGATGAACTATTATTGTTCTTATTATAATTTGGAGGCAGTTGTTCAACAGCGTCTCCAACTAGACTCTACATTTAATTTTATTACCAGTTTGCCTCGAATTAACAAAATTCCTGTATTCCAAAAAAATAGAGATGTAGAAGATACTAAAACATATTTGTGAACAAATTTTAGATGTTAAATACTAAGACACAGCACACAACATATTAAAAATAGACTTAATAGGCTTCAACTAGATAGGCTAGGCTAGATAGATTTAATAAGCCTATGCTGTGGACATTTTACAATGTGCCTAGCATTTGTAAATGTACTTTTACAATAAATCTATGAGACGTAGAATTCGGAACGCCTTGTATTCATAATCATTACAATGCATCGTGTCCCACCTGTTCCAGATCGTCTGAATTTTATTTTATTTATAATTCCGGTGATTCAGATAAAGCCTGATATACTGCCGAGATAAATTAATATACGTTGTTGCGACGGAATGTGCCGCGGGATAATTAAAAGACGAACAAAAAATTCGACCGTCACGGTAATTAATAATCGTTTTAATTACGGCTAAAATTGTACAAAATGCGCTATTCCATATTCGCGGCCTCACAATTAACTGCTAATTGTGCGACGAGAAACATGTCTCAGTATAGACGATTCCAAAATTGTATACGGAAAAATAAAAATGGTTATTGGTAATTTGCTTATACCTACTTATCAGATCTTTGATATTCAAATTCTTGAATTTCCCTTCTTTAGTCCAAAAAATAGCTTACATTATATTTATTTTTTATATCCAAGTTCAAAATAAAATCACTGGAATTATTCCTATATACATACTTGTGTATATTATACCTAGATACAACGGAAATAGATGCTATACATTAATTTTGCGGCCCCGATTTCTCTTGGAGTTTTTAATCCCAACTTCCTCAATTTTAGAATCTTCGGGAAAACTTAACGAAATAGTTGAGTATCGATCATAGGCGGTAGGTACTACGTGAAGTCAAAACTCTTCGGCAGGCTCAAATCTTGTCCCCAAGGTAAATTACGTTGAATTCTAACGGAATTGTCTGGATTTTAGTAGAATGCCAATGTTTCTGACACTTTAATTCAGATATTCTTGCTTGTTTGGGTATTGACTACGGCCTCACCTCTTAAAAATCTCATTATTTCAGCTGAAGTTTGAGTCGTATTAAATAAATAAATAATTATATCTCTATACCTCATTCTTATCGTATTAATGAGCCCTACAGTCAGAGACTTTGTGGGAAAGGCACGAGAGACTTACGATGTTATAATTTTAACTGCTATTTAGTACGTGAATAAAGGAAACCTGGATAACGTTATCAATTAAAGTGAACAGTAGATTGTTAGGTATTTATACACTGAGCTTGCAATACTAGTTGCATATTGAGAAGGCGCACAGATTTAATATAGGAGGAATTAGGAAAAGTTGATGGGCGACGAAATTGGACCCGTTGTCAAATGGGTGGAACGACGCGTCTCCGCTCGAGCAGAGAGCTCCTCAGTTTCGTATTTAAAATATTAGTTTTAGTGAAATCAGTATTTTTTCACCACAGATATTCATTTGCACCAACTTCGTATCGGCATTTTCCACGCTTAACATAGAATTGGAAGTACCTTACATTCCACTACGTACATGGCGTCCCACCTGTTCCAGATAGCCTGAATTTTATTTTATGTATGTATGTATGTAAAATTATGAGGCCAGCCGTACGGCATTGCATTGTAAGCAAACTACAACAAATTGCCCGACACGGCACTGACATTGGGAGAGAGACTCGGGAGAAATTTTATCTATTTACAAAGTGGGCGTGCAGGTTATTAGAATAATGCATTCTGTTCCCACACTTGGCCGTACACTCTCCGCACAATAAATAAAACACAACAGTCCCGATATTACTATACGTTTATGTAAATGCCCCAAACTGTTGTTGCCGCTGCGTTCGGCGGGTTGACCTTTTGGCATTCTTGACGTGAAACGCCGATGCCGTTCGAGTTATGGCTCACGATCTGCGACGATAATATTCCCCACATAAATTTAATTTTCTACCAGCGAAATAATATGCATGGGCAACGCTACACTAAGCGACAGAAAAACCGAGGCTAAGTTATTTTTTCCTACATCCACTGTATAAAGCCTTATAGGTTAGTTACTATGTAGCAAAGTTGTCAGTTTTTTATGTACAAGTAAATAGCTGAGAAATATTTTAATATCCGTCTGTCTACGTCCTATGAAATGAATATTTTCAGAGAATATTCAGTTCATAATTTATCTATTAACACTCGTATATGAATCGGACTAGTTGATGCAGTAAACTTTAAAGGTTACTAAATCTGCCAAGAAAGTGGTGTTCATAGAAATATGTAGTGCTAGTAGGTATATACTGTATATACATTGTTCTGAAAATAAAAATTTCCAGAAGATAATTTTAATCGATTAGTTAAATTTTATCTTATCGATAACATTTTTGAATTATGTTCACCATAGAGAAATATAAAAATAGTGTTCCTTTCCGTGTTTTCTGAAAGAAGAGTGTTCCTTTCCGCGTTAAAAATTGGCACTACGTGAAATGACAATTGACAATAATTGACCCATGCGACACTAAGGGTAGCTTTTTGAAGTAATATTTAATGAAGATAAAACATATAAAATATTTCTGTTTTATCCATTATCCAAAATTATTTATAAGTTTTGTTTCATTTGTGTACATTCGCCTTAATCATAGATGAGAACTGACGCTAGCGCCTCCATGCGCGGCTGATCTGCACAAAACCTCATAAACTCTGTGCCAAATTGCGCATAAGCATCAAGCATTCTCTTTATTTTTATATTTCTCTATGATGTTCACATTTCTTGTTTAATTGTTTTTTAATATGTCGTTTAAGTTATCGACAGTATTAAAATTCAAAAATTAAATATTATGGGGTACGTACAATGAGTTTACTTTTCACTTATGCAAATCACATTGCATTCTTGCATTCAAAACATAATCATACCAATCATTTAAGATTTCCCGTACTCTAATTTTGGCCAATTCAAAAGCTGGATGATGATCTATGGTATAAGGGTATGTTTAGCAATCGATTTCCTTCCCACCAAACTAGGAATCCCGGGTTGCGGCGACCCTTTTGTGGGAATTAATCATATTTCACGTAATTTAATAAACTTCACGGGACAAGCTAAAGTGCTCGGACGTTTGCCGTTTAGATTTTTGGGTTACATCGCTGAATGCATCTGCATATAGTATGTATCCATCTAATCCAATTTGTGACCAGCGAAGCAATCGAATACCGCTCTAACTGGAACATTTATTTTCATTTTACGACGTCGTATGTTACATTCGAAAATGATCGTAGAGAAAATCAGTTTCCACTTCCCGAGTCCCGAAATGGGTTAAGAGAAAATTAATCCAATAATTTAAGTCTATATAGAATTTGGAGTAGAATGATTGCATCTGTATTTGAAAAATATAATTATTGTTCTTAAAATACAAAATACGTGGACAAAATTGTGGATAACGGAGAGGAAACTTCAGATAGGAAAAATAATAAAATAGAGCATGTTTTGGTGCGAATTCAAACGCCTAATTTAAAGCAAACATGCCATATTTATTTGCAAGAGGTTGTCAAAAAATTATGCTGAATCAATACGGTAATGCACTTCAGCTGGTAATCAGGTAATGCTAATCAGCTGGTAATGCCATGTCATGTCATTTCGTAAAAAAATACCTTAAAATAAACATATATTTTTAGAAAGGGGTAGTAGATAAGCTGGGTCGGTTCCCCAACGGAAGTGACGTCACAGCGAGCTGAATGGCCAGCTGCCATCGAGCTAGACCAAGAATGCAGGTTGCACGCCACTGGCTTATCCCATGGAGCTGAAATTTTTTGTGGAAGTAAATATTTATAGTAGCATCTACCAAATAAGATTTGAAAATAATTGGTAGATATAAATAAAAAAAATTTCAGCTTCCAACTCCCTGTATCTCGGAAATGGTACAGATTTGGATATAAGTTTATATAGCAAAGTCCCATTGTTTTTACTGGATATACATGATCTAGAATTTTTTCGACATAAAACTGGGACACCCTGTATTCAACACAGTTAAATTATTTTTAAATTTCTTATGACGCCGCTGACTTAGCACCCAAATATCGAACTATTAATTGTGTTTTATGATTACATACTTGAAATACTACTTTTCCATAAAAAAATCCTGGAAAATATATTTTTCTCAGTCTGTAGTGCTGATAAAAAATATTAGGGCAAGTTTTTATCCTTATTTTGAGCATTACTATCATTATCGTCCGTTTGCGATTTCTTGTAGGATATCCCTCCTAATTAATTGAGAATAAATTCAAATGAGTTCGGATATCAGCGGTAAGATTTGGGTCGGTCGTAAATCCTCCATTCCCCGTCCCCGCCCCCAAATATTGCGGGTCTTTTCCGGCATTCCGGCTTTGATTAAAGCATAATTCAGAGAGAACGCCCACGATCGGAATCGATGGATTGTTTTAATTAACTTCCAGTCTTTCAAGAAGTCGATCAAGGTTGTGAGCTACTTTTAGATTAAATGATTCCTCGTTTTTCCATTACTTTGCCTTGATTAAGTAGTTACTGTTTTAGTACAGGTGGTTAGTTATAGAATAAATGCTAATTTTACAGTTTTTGCCATGATGCAGTTAATTGGTTGTTAGATTATGATTGTATAAAAAATAATGGATTTAAAGATTAATGTTTTTGAGGATAACATAAAGATACTAAACTATAATGAGTTTTATGGTAGACCAAATAACACAAAATGGTTATATAAGATATCTAAAGTTTCTGTTTCTTAGGAAGCTGTGCCGTCTTTTAACTGCCGTCAAAATACGGTAGGTGACGTCACAAAAACGGTAACAAAAGTATGTCAGTCATGTCATGTCATGTCAAGTCATGTAATGTTGGTATCGGATGCCTAACTGTGTTTCTGATAGCACGTTCTGAAACTTCAAAAGACACCATAAAATCCGTATTAACAAAGTTTTTTGGTGAAATCAAATATCTAGGAGTTAGATGGAGACTAGTTCAAAATATAGCTGAAGACTACACTACTGCTAAAGCTGACAATATATACAACGATATACACAAATGGTAGAACAAACACAGATTATGTGTTCCGTTTGTCGGTTTGAAATACATATTTATTTGTTCTGCACAACAGAAAAATATATATCCAAGTTGTTCTGAATACGGGAATAATTCAAACACATTTGATATAAAGGACTGAACTGTATCAATAGGGTATGAGGAAGAGGAGTTTCTAAGTAGAACGTGTTTGGAAATCCTGAAGCAAATCACGGTACATCGGTGTTTATTTTTGGCTCTAATATGTTGGAGCAGTCAAAAACGGAATTCATATTATTCAAGAAGACGATTGACTGCATTGTTCTGCGAACTTTTAGACTTGGCGAAAATAAATTTTTTTAATAAAAGATTATAGACATACTATATTACAGGATACAATCCCTCTTAAAGAACAAGTTTTTTGCCAAAATTTTTTTGTTAGAAGTTTGTTGATTTTCTATTTTCTTTGAATAGGAATTCTTAAGCAACTTTCAATTTTTTTCTGTTGTTTATTAAAACTAATAACTGTATGAGATGGATTTATAAATACATTGTGGACTTGTAATGAAACGTGGAGTGTAATGAAACTGAATTACGTGTACTTCTCTCAGTGACCGTAAATCGTTGAAAGACGTACTGTTTGCTTTGTGAGCGAAGAATTTCCAGCCATAAAAGCGAATAGGCTCGCCAGAGAAATCTTAATTGGGAATTAGTAGCGGTCTTGTAGCGAGATAAATCACAGGAAAATTGAATTACAAAATGCAGGCGTTAAGGCCATTACGGCGACTCGCAGATCTTTATTATGACAGCTTTACGACGTCGAATCCCAACAACGACGGTCGTCTCGATTCATCGGATCGCGCAAAAAGCGGATTCGAGTTCATATGCTGCCGCTGGCCATGTATACGGGTTTTTTCAATGCAACTGTATGCAATGGCATCCATAAACTCGATGGAAGGTGTGTTAACAAAATAAATCTAGGTATTTTTAATCGAATTTTCGCGTTATATTAGATTTGTTCCACAGCTGATTTTGCTTATCTAGATTCTAGAATACTAATGTGGAAAAAATTAATCTAGTTGTAAATGAATCTAAAATATATAAGCGAAAACTATTCAAATAATCTAAACAATTAATGGTTTTCAACAACTTTCTAACACGTTTTTGCAATCGTTGCTGTTAATAAAATTTCAAAATTTGTATCACATACGTTCCAAACGGGGGGTGGGGAGAGTGAGGTTAACATTAACTCCAATCGTTTTTTTTTGTCTAAAACAATAAATACCACCATAACAACAACCATAAAATAGATAGCAGCTATTAAAGACTAATTAGGAATGTAACAAATTTCAGACAACTGAATGGATTTGAGAGTTTGGAAATTGCACAGTGGAAAGTGTAAAAATACTATGAATAGTGACAGAGGGACAATCCCATACTACCCGCTTTATTGGTTAGTAAATCGCGGGTCTCTAATCCGTCGCGATCGCGGATCACTAATCCGTCACGCGGCGGTTCACCGAGTCGTCAAAATAGTTAAGGTGTAAATAGGACATAGTGTTAGCATAGGTTTAGTTTTAATCATCTCCAGATGATGCCAACTTGGTTGGCGAAACGCGCGTCGAGTGCAATACATATCGTCGCCTTAGTAAGAAACCCGCGCAACTCCATTTTCCTAAAATTTACAGGAGATGGAAAAAACATTTTGTGACCGTTACATCAGTGATAAAATATTTGAATTTTGCACGAATAAATAAAAACACATCAGATTTAACATTTTGAGTAAAAATAAAGAAAATATGTAATTCGTATAATTTAAAAAGGAGTTACGCTACTTTCTTATGAAAAATTGGAAAATAATTGGAGATACTTGGTTTTCGTAAATAAGATATAAAGAATAAGGGATAAGATATAAGGAAACTACACAAAACTTATTTTATATTAAACAAAATACGTATTTTAAATACAGTAAACAAATGCATATCGATCGACGGAAAAGTAATTTTACAAAAAATTTATTCTATTCATGCGGAAGTTCATCATAAAATTGATGATAATCTTCTAGAAGTCCTAATTTTAGAATTTGGAGGTGCTCATATTTCTCCTTTTTAATTTTTCTGCGTTCTGTATATAAAGATGGCAAATCGTCATACTTGCATATAACCGCTTTTTTATTAATTCTTTGGTTTAATGTGCACCAAACATCCGTATGTCTCATTTTGAATTGGATTTCACAGTTTGGTAAGTACCTTAGGGCTTTTATGTCAGTGACAACGGGATCGCCTGTGGCCCTACCTGGACGTATTGAAGTATAAAATTTGATAGTGTCAAATTTCTTAAAGAATGAATGAGTGAGATATTTGACATTATATGGTGATGGACTTGTTCTTGCCTTTTGACAATGGTAAGCATAGTCGGCGGGAAGGTTTATTTTGCGATTTCTAATCTGTCTTTCAATTGTTGCATGCATCGAGTCCACCTCCATCTGGGTGTGCCCTTTGAATAAATACTTCTGAGTCAAAGCGATTTTATGCTGTGCAGCTAAGTTTACAAATGCGTTAGCTAATGTAGAGTTGCGGTTTTGCCCCGTGCAACCATCACTAAAAAAAATCATTTCACGTAAATTACCATCATTCTTTCTTATCTCTTGTTCAACAAAAAAGAATATTATGGTGGAAAATTCGTTTGCAGTCACAGCCCCTTCGCTTTCATTCCACAGGAAACAAAATCCTTCTTTAGATTTCAGGTTAAAAATGGTGAAGTTATGTACAACCAGTTTTGTTTTATAGTACATTGCAGAGACCGTCGATTTCGGACTTAACAACACGCTCTGTAAATCCATTGCATAAACGTTTACTGTAACGTCGCTAGTAGATTTGTCTTTTTCCTTTTCGTGACGCGCCTCTAGTTTTAATGTTTGGTGCAGGTTATACTCTTCCTCAGATAAGTTCTTCGTATTGTATGCCTCGCACACGTCGCACAGATCTTTTTTTGGCATGTATAGTGACAAGTTCAGCTCTTCAAATATCTTCATAAACGTTGCTATGGATGGAGGCTCCAAATTACGTTCGCCGCAATCTCTTTTAAAAAAATTATACAATGCGGCATTTGAACGCCAAAGTGGCTCAAGATACAATTTTTTTGAGGAAGCCCTACAGTAATGGCTTTCCATTTTTGGTAACGATTGGAGAAACTGATACACAGTCGTATTTTTTTCTGCAAATTTCGTCCTTCTTGTTTCGCTTTTTCTGCTAACCTGCTGGTCATCACTTTCGCGATTAAATTCTTTTACCCAAGACAATATCACTGTTTCTTTTAAACCTAGTGTACTTCCAAACATTCGCTTACAAACTCTAATTCTTTCCAAGTCCACTTTTAAAAAATATTTCATGGAATATTTTCTTTTGGATACTTCATGTTGTCCTCTCCTTCTCTTAACATTCTCACATTGCACTAGAGCCTGCACCTGCAATTTCTTCTCATTCCAAGTCATTGTATTCCAAAATTTTTGGAAAATCTTTAAACGTTTTTCTTCCGTCATTTTTTGACACTGAATAGCAGATTTTTTTTTACTGAGAGAACAGTTGCATGGATTTGTCAAAAATTTACCTTAAAAAGAAACAATATTTCATTTATTTATATATATATTTTGTTGCAAAATAGACTAAGTACCTGGTTTGTTTATGTTGTAATTCCAGGTACCGGCAATTTCTTTTTTACCTTGGTAAGGCTGACCTTTTAAACGTTTATATTTATTTATATTATAGTTCCACCCTTCAGAAAATTTTCTCTTTCTTCGAGTTTTTGTATTATTTAGGCTGATATCGGACTCGTTTCTCTGTTCGCAGTTATTATCTTCGTTGGCGGAGCTACTATCAAAATCATTTTCCTCAGGAACGTAGGAAACATCTAAGCCGTCGTGTTCAGATGAAATATTCGTGATGGTACTATTTGCGTCATCTTCGTCCTGTTCTGCTCCTGGGATCTGTGGGTTTTCCAGTTCATTATTCATACTAACGGCATCATTTAAGTCTGGCGGCAAATCTAAATGGTCAAAAGCGGTCGAAATATTAACATCATTTAAATCTGTCGGCAATTCTAAATGGTCAATACTGGTCGAAATATTATTGTTCATGCTAACAGCACCGTTTAAATCTACTGGCAATTCTAATTGGTCAAAACTGGTTGAAGTATTGGGTGGTGGAGCCTCAATATTATTTAATAGAGTCTCATTTATACTGCTAGACAGTTGTGCGTAAACAAGAGACAAATTTCCACCTTCACCAACTACGTATTCAACAGTATCCACACAAGAATGGCTTGCTTGTTGGTTAACCAAGTCCATTATTAGTTTTGTTCGAGATGACATCCTAAAATTGAAAGAAACAAACTTTTTTCTTCTATAATAATGTTCTGGGGCGTTATTTCTTATTATTTAACTGACTATCATAATGTCATTATTTTTTGTAAAATAATACACTAGTAGGACATTAAATTAAAAAATAATTAAAATTATGAAATTAAACGGAAAAACGCGTAACTACATAATAAACACATTTAATTAAAGTTGGAAAAGCGTGTATGTCCATAGCCGGTAAAAAATATCGTAAAAGAAACAAATATAATAATTTTTTTAAATCAATTAAACTTTTAAAAGTACCATAACAACCTTACCTTGTCGTCAAATAAGTTTTTTACTCCAAAAAGTATTCACTTTTTCACTAACTTAACGAATTCTTGCAAGCACCTGCATACACGTTTGAAATATTAGGTAAACTAGGAGTTACGCGGATTTCTTTACCTAAATTTGACACATGGAAATACGTGATTTGCTTGATTGAATTTTTAGGCGGGAAATATTATTCTGGCAGTTATGTGGATTTCACACTAGTTAGGTTTGATGTTTTGTTATTAGATGGCGCTAAAAGGTCAATTTGCCCCAAAAGTGGAGTTACGCGATTTTCTTACTAAGGCGACGATATGAGTGTTTTGGTGTTATGTGGAAAACTACGTCGGTGTTACCCACCTTATTGTTATCAATCCTGATTACCCCGATCTCTGAAAAAAATATATGTGCCAGAATGGTTTTCGTTTCATTCATTATTTTCATTTGTCTGTGCTTCTGAATCTAGGGCTATCAATGTTTACATTTGAGATGCGAAGACCTGTAAGCCGAACTGTGGAAAAAACGGATTCGAGATAATATGCTGCCGCTGCCTTGATATAGATATAGCATAAAATATCGGTGAGAACAATGGGCATCCTCGTAAAATTTTACGACGTTATGCCATCTTATTTGGAAAGTTAACAGTAACAATGTTAATATGTCGCGTTATCGCGCCGAGCAGATCTACTGCACGGTCGATTTTTAACCATTAATAAACTTATGGCCACCGTTGTTGTTTTTTAAAGGCTCCTTTAACGTGGAGTTTTATTGGCCATTGTCGATTTATATTATTTCTTAGACCGACCGGCTTTCACGGCACGAATAAAATTTTTACGATCCACTGTACTGCCAGCAAAAAGACCGTAAAAAATAACTGTACTCTTCGGTAACATCTGCATTTCGATTTCGCAAACGGAACAGCACTTTTATGGGAGATATCGGCGGAAACATACCTTTTGTTTAACTTTGCAGCTTACTGGGTGTTTATATCGCAAGCCTATATACACATTTCTCTTGGTTTCTTCGTTGTTTTTTCTTTGTATGCCCCCAAAAGAGTAATATATTTTCTAAGCGTTTGATTTGAGGAAAGATCATTTTTTTAAAGCCCGTAATATTTCGTATTAGGAAAAAAAATTGCCACACAATTAAAAAAGGAACGTTATATCTAGTTTCGTTTAATATCCTAGAAATTTGGACGCACTGTATGAAAAGCATGTTTTTGTTTATTGTAAATTGTTTAATCAAATATGTTATTTTATTTTGTTATTTTTATTTTATTTTATTTCTCTGGGTGAATCCACCTTTAAATGTCATTGCATAATAATTATTATTATTCACGTTTTAATTACGAAAACTAACAACGGATGTATTCTCGAACCGTAGAAACATAATATCCGTATGAAATTTAATTATTCCCAGGGCTGATAACATTTTAATTAAGTTCTGTTTTTGTTTGTCCGTTTGCGTCTGGCTTTAAATTTTCTAACAACCGAAATAAAGTCATTCCGTTGATAGCGTCAGACGATATCTGTGAAATGAATTCATGAGACTGCGACTGAATTCAAATTAATGTATTTTAAGAATTATAAGTTGACTGAGCAGTAGTTTATCAAAAAAAAATCTGCAAGATAGTAAATACTGTTCGTGAAATGTTTGATACAAAGAAATGCAAATCATGCGAGGCTTGAACTGTGTGTATCTTTTGATATATTTTTACAGTTGGATATTGGATAGAACATTCTTTCACGAATACGTTGATGTAGATTGAATGAAGCGCAGGAAGATAATAGGGATGTGTGTGAAAGACAATTATGCAATATTTTCGTTTTAGCCAAAACGTATTTTTCTCAATAATGAATTCGGTAGATGCAATGAAGCTACAAAATGTTTATTTAATAATGATTGTTATTTACTAGGCTGTAGAATACTGTATTCAGTAGGTACCTAATACTGGTGATTTTTCTCTACCTGGCTGCACATCATTTTATAATATTATACGTTGAGTAGTGTTACTTAAAGCATTGCCATGGGGAAGGAACAAATAGTAGGTTACACAAAAGGTACATAATTATAATGCATGCACGCGTACCGAGATTGTTGTAGCTAATTGACAAAGTTCTTTGTCCATTTGATTTCCCCTTCTTTATAAATTGTTTCGAAATACTTGCGATTATTTTAACATTATTCAGAAATTTCTAAAGAATGGTGTCTATTTCAAAATAACTATCTATTCGGTAATCGTAATTATTCAATTATTTAAGAACTGAAACAAATATATATGTTACCGTTCTTCTTTAAGTTTAAATTCTTTAAATTCCTAATAAATATTTATCAATTTATGAATGTGATTAGTATTTATCAATAAAAATTAAGACTAGATTTGTCCAAAAAGATAAAGAAACTGTATCGTTCGTGTTCTAATTTAGAATTGATGGGTCGAGGCATAAACCCACAAAGGCATTCAGTGATTCACCGGAGCCTAGTTCTTTAACTACCAGTTTATTCTTAGAACGGCAATTGGGTTATGCGAACATAAAAATAGACTTTATTATGCTGACATATGATCCCTCCGCTAAATTAAGGTCAATCTTAATAGCCCAGGTTATTTGCACGTTTGTTTTTGTTGCTTACTTGTTAACGATCGGCTTAAAAATAACTTTCTTCATTCCTTTGTTTTTGTTGCAGAGTACAACGTCAAGAGAAAGAAGAGGAAAATAGGGCTGCCCTACGCTGGTGGAGTTTCCGTATCGCAAATTCTTGCGCACCGTGAAAAGTTAGCTTTAAATCAACATAGTTTTAATAAGGAGCCAATTGGAAATTCCCCACAGGTTTGTTTATTTATTGCCTTAAATATAATTCGCAAAATTACATCCATCATTGTGTTATTTGTAAACAAGTCTTTTGCAATTATTTCAACACTTGGTAATTAATGTCAATCATAATTTTAAAGTTCACTTGAAATGAAAACTGACTTATTACAAAGTAATCAATTTGAGAAACAACTTGCTCATTTGTAACTTGTCAAGTATACAAATGGACATTCATTATTCATTATAAATAAACAGAGAATCCACTGCAAGCAATTGAAATTAGGCAGCTAATAGAAGAGGTTACACTTTAAGAATAAAGTAAAATCAATATTTTATTTCCCTACACACGCTTGATAAACAAGTTTAATAAACTTCAACATAATTACATTTCGATTATGTTAACTTAATTAATGAGTATAATATATCATGTATTAGGTCTCACAGTAAAAAATCCAACCTAATATATTATTTCCATATTATCCATATATAGATATCTTAAGATAGATACATGGTGAGCTAAACGTAGATTTTCTGTTTTTTGTAGGTATGGCCTCAATCACCAGTGAACAATCCTCAGCTGATATCAAATCGGTTGCAGGGTTATCCGGACAGCCCTCAAAATCACCATCTGATGAGATGTCAAGATCAGTCTGGCCACAGAGTGATGCCAGGTTCTCCAGTAGTGGTTGGAGACGGTACGATGATGGTGCAGCAATCTAACACTCAAACCAACATATCCCATCAGCAGGTACCTCAGAACCAACAAATTCCTCAGATGGCTCCCTCAAATCCTAGCCCGATTAATATCCACTCGCAACAAATAATAGGGCCAAACGGGCAGATAATCAATGTGCAAAGTTCAATGAACCCAAGTCACAACCAGCCAGTGAATCACATGCCACATTCCAGTAATAGTGGCATGGTTATACATGGTCAGAATGTTGTCCAAGTACAGCAACAACATCAGCAGCCTCAACAACAAAGGATATTCATTAATGGTCAACCAAATGAACCCAGCGGCCCTGGTCGGCCTAATATCCAGATGATACCAGTTAGTATATCAAATCATCAACAGAACATTATAAACCAACATAGGCCAGACATCCAGCAGAGACCTGCACAGGCGCAACAGCAGCCTCACGTTCATTTCTATAATGGTCCACAGCAGTATCCGCAGATTCAGCAGTACGACCCCAGTAAAAACATTAGGCCCTTCAATCAGGTTATGAATGGCTTTCGCCCACAATCCATGCAGAATCATCCAAATAATCAGATGATACCAACATCGGTGCAAGTGCAACATCAGCAGCAACAGCAGAAGATTCAGTGGCAACACAGGATGCAGCAAAGTATGAATCAACAGCAGCAGGTACAACAGAATCAAGTACCCATTAACCAGCCCAGTCCACAACCAAATCAACACAATCCTACAAACATCTATGAGAGAGTTCCACCCCTTCATCAACACACACCATCTCCAGCGGTTTGGCAAGAAGAAGTCAAAAGAAAGAAGGTCAAGCTGGGGAAAGTAGTCAAGAATCGGCCATATCATATAATGGAAAATTGCCAGCCCAGTCACGCCCCATGCCCTAACATCGATGTCAGACAGATACCCAATGAGAGCAGAGCTGTTATAATAAATCAGCTACCACACAACAGTCAGAATTCGTCGAGTCCTTCCTTCATGGAAGATCCAAGTGGATATCTTGCACAACAAACTGCTCTTCTCAACAACACCATCAACAGACAAACAGGTTAGTTACTTTTGCATTAATTTGCTCTTTGACTTTGATTATCAATTATTTTTCAGGAGCCAATGGATGTTCAGGATATGTGTGCAATAGTCCTGTGACATCAATGCAGAGTTCTCAGCAGCAAAACATGATCCCAGTGACAAATTCTCAGACCAGTGAGGTGCCCTTACCTAGCAATATGGTGTTGTCCCAGTTGAAACCTCATGTCCACAATATTACGAACAGAACCAGTCAAAACATCAACATTGTGAAGAGTCCACAGATGCCACACAATATTGTGATGTCTCAACAGTTCGGTCAAATGTCGGTCCAACCAAATATGGCGGACAGTAGTGCTGTCCCGGAACATCATCAGCAATACGCACATTGTCAAGGATGTGTGGCAGATAGCATACAACAACAGAATCAGTTTATGATGAAAGATCCTAATCAGCAAAAGATCCCAGGACATTCAAGGCCCAATAGTACACCTGGCACTCCGAGTTCTTCGGGAACCTCCGAGGATCCTGTTACTTCTTCAACCTATTCCGAGAAAATTAGTAATCAAGCCTCACCAGACTCGAGGCCAATACAAGGTGGTACTGTTAGTACCAGCAATGTCTCACCAGTTGATGGTATTCAGTCGGGTCCTCCAACTCCAAATCCACACACTCCAACACCTACACCTCCGAGAATGCCAGACACTTCTCAGATTATTAATACCAGCATGCCTTTTGTCGTCTATTCTCAACCCAACCAGATGCACCATTTGCAGCAAGTTAGTCATCCAAAAGAGATGAACATGAACAATGGTCCGAATAATAATTATCAAAATCAACCTGTGCCCAAGCAGGACGGAATGTATTGTACACATTCTCATCCACCAACTGGCATTAACGTTTCTCGCATGTCAACGGCTGCATACACGTCGGGGATTGTAACCACTATGGCGAGCGGTAGAACCGTGGGTAGCAACACGATCACATCTGTGCTTGCTGGCCGGGCAAATACTGCCACTGTTTCCATAAACAGTCCATCTTCGGTAACCGGTTCTTCTACACCTACCTCAATGCCAGGACAGAACATGCCTGCTCTTCAGACTCAGGCTATAACAGTTAACGTATCAAAGTCGCCTCTAGAGATGGTTCAGAGTGTGGTGAGCAGTATTCAAGTGCCCCAATCGCAGCACCATGTGATGAGTTCCTCTGCCCAGTCAAGCCCGCAGATGTCTCCGCAAATTATCAAGCATTCTCCCACGGGTTTACCTCCAGGACACATCTTAGTTTCATCTGGTGGTCAGCTGATCATGGCCAGTACAGGCAATGGACAAGGTGGTGTCATGGCACCACCACCTCCAAAGCTAATGGGCAACCAAAGCGGCATGCCTCCGATATCGGTTTCTCCCATGGTGACCAACGTGACTGCGTCTGTCGCTCAGGTTATACCCGCTGTGGCCCAGCAGGTTCTTGGGCAACAGACAGTGCTGGTCAATGCCCTTCCAGCTCCATTTGTGTTACAACCGGGGGTTACTATGACTATGGACGGCATGGCCGTTGGTCAGAATATGCAGCTGCCACAGCTTGTCGCTGGTAATGTGATTCAGCAGCAGATACAGATAGATAATGCCGATCCTCGCAGAGCACCATTGCTCTCACCAGAGACTAAGAAGAAAGGAAAGAAGCGAAAAATGTCTTCGCAAACTGTCGCAAGTATGCTGCACATCGCCGCACAACAAAATTCTGGAGTTGTCATGTCGCAACAAGGTTTCCCACAGCAGATACAGATGGCCCATAGCCCTCAAGGCATTACTACAGGACCAGTTATGCAGGCACTCACCATCGTACCTAGCAAAACAGGTGGTCCTCCTCAGATCGTCATGAATGGTCAGACAATGGCCAACGCTAACTTGGGAACACAGCAGCTGATCACCAATTCTCAGCCAACTCAACACATAAACCTGCTGCAACCGGTTAATTTGATTAATGGCACTACCGGTGTTGTTCAAAACTTCCCAGCAATCCAGCAGTTCATCGTGCCAAACCTGGGCGGAATGGTGATGAATCCTGACGGTACCGCGACAATCCTCCAGGACACCTCAAATTTGGGGATGCAGTTGCAGATTCAGAATGTAAATGGGCAGAACGTGTTAACACCGGTGCAGAACAGTGGCATGTTTAACGGCGGACAGAGTATTCTTGCTGCTGGTCCGGCCGGAATGGTGATTAGGACACCCAATTCCCAAGGCAAAATTATCCAACAACAGCAACACAGTCCAGGAGCACAGTTCTTGTCACCTAATGGTGGTCAGTTTGTTGTGAACGGCACGCAGTTCAGTGGCCAGCTGAGCCCATTGGTGGCAAGCGTAAGCCCTTCTCAGCAGGTCACCTTCAGTACATCACCGCAGCAGATAAGGCCTAATAATTCTATGCAGCCCGCTCAGCAGGAATACATACAGATGAACGGACAGATGGGACAGACGCTTATGGTTCCTTGTACTCCAGCTGCCAATATCGCTGTTTCGTCGTCGAATCAACAAAATACGACTTACGTACAACAGAACACCACCATAGTGCAGCAGCAGACGACTATGGTGGCTAATAACCAGCAACTGCAAAACTTCCAGCAGCAGAATAGTCAGCAGAACCAGCAGAACGTTGCCAGAACAGCAACCCTAAACTTGGACCAGCAAAATTATATTATCAGTTCGAACGACAACAAACAGATGCAGGCGGTTGTGGTACAGCAGAGGGAGAGCCCTCAGAACTCCCTCAATTATAGGCACTCTGTATCCACGCAGACAGCGGTGAATCAAAATAGTCAGTCTGTCACCACCAACACTTTCTGTCAGACTTCGACGATATCCGCAGGTAGTCCGCCTGACACTACAACACTCAGTCCGTTGGCTTCTGGAGGGCAAAGCCCGCCTACAGCAGATACCACAACACATACGGGCAGCACTGACGATGGTTTGTCTCCTGCTCCCTCGAATTGTTCGGCAGGCTGCAGTGACATTAATATACAAACGAGGCCTCAGTCGTGCACTATGGTAAGTTTATAATGTTATAGTTGATTATTTTATCCTATACAGTGTTATTCAGAACTTATCCATAAAAAAATTTGGGGATGTTCAACATACATGTACAAATGTGGTAGTGCAAAAATTTTTTTGGCGGGTTCTGAAAACTATTTAAAAATTTTTCATTGCACGCCGCTGGATACTGGTCCACTGTAATGGAGTGACCTTGGGACTGACAATGCAAACTGGCTAGCACGAAAAAAACTTCGGAAGTTCTGAGAGTATACCGACACACGACGCAAAAAAAATTTGCAGCATTTTTACTTTAAAATAAACTTAAAGATAGATATGTGACCAAAGTGACGTGTCTTTAAAATGAATAAAATTTTGTTACACTAATTTTGAAGAATTGCGCTACTTGATTACTAGGTATTAGAAACATGAAATTTTAAAAAATTTGCACATACCTTGTTACAAAAGCTGTTCGAAATTTTGTCCATCAGCAGTAAATTGGGGATTTTCAGCATTTTGCTGCAACAACCATTCACAAAACCTAACTGGTAATTGATAATCCGCTGGAACAGTGCCCCAGGCAGTTTCCTAGCGATCTGACTTGTACTTATTCGCGGATTTTGACGGACCAGATTCAACACTTGTTCTTCAGCTGCTAAAATACGTTGTGGTCGTCTCGGGCCACCATCTCATCCACTCCAACTTCACCATAAATAAGAATCATGTCCATTAACTCAGCATTACTGTACACATGAGCCATTTTAAAAATTTTATAGTTTAACACTCCTACAATAAATAAAACATGCGCACTGAGACAGCGACACAGATAGACTGATGACTGCATAGACAATAGAGATATTATCCCCACTCCAACTCTATTCGCTCGGCCTTAACCAGGCGTTCCAGGTACAAAAACTGTTTACTGTTTTTTGAAGGAATGTGATATATATTAGATGTCGTTGAAGTACAGTTGCTCATCTACGTAGTCCTTTATAATGGTATAACTTTAAACATTGTTTACGGGAAATCCTAAGACTTTTATTTATACATTTTTTTTGGTGATATCGATTTCTTATTTAATGATGCACATATCCTCAAAGTTTTAGAGATAAATTCTGAATAACCCTGTATATATATCAACCAATGGGAAGGTTGTATTTACGTACGTCAGCGTATATAATTTCAACAATACAAAATCGCTTATACTAGAGTATAAGTTTATATCGTTGCTTGAAGTTTTATTTCAATTAAACATTGAAAGTATTGTAAAGTTTTGAAAACATTAAATTTGTACACCCATGGAAAACATTTTCCTCAGAATTATTTAATAAAACAATTTGGTACAGTGGAACTATAATATACATTTAATTACTTTGTAACTTTTAGGCAATGGTACACTGCATATCTAGTAGCGAACCAGACTCGGCGGACTTGAACAGCCAGAGTTCCGATCAAGACTGGAGAAGAAGCCACCCGGTCAGCACGACTCCAAAAACCGACTACTCGGACATAACCAGCGGCCACGCCCACTACGGGAAAAAGTCCACTCCGACTCACGTCGCTTTTGCTGAATCATCGACGTTAGTGTCCGGATTGCAGTACGTGACTGAGCAGATGAAATCGCAGGATGCGGTTGTCAGTTCGAGGAACTACGAGAAGATGATGCAGCACAAACAGAAGAACAGTGACACCCTAGTCGTCATGGAGACGCACCACATGCATTCTTCGTTGTTTGATGACGATGAAGGTAAGTGTTCCGTTTTTATATTAGTAGTTTGGATGCTTTATGCTTTTGCTTTCATTGGGTTTGGAGAGGTGCACCATCATTAGTTTTATATGAAAAATAAAAGATTTTATGTAATAAATACTTGGTAGTTGTGAAATATGCATGATCAAAATTATGCTTTTTTTGTAAGTAACTTAGTACTAAGTTTCACTGTTTTTTGATACCAGAATGGCCTGAAAAATCCAGGGAATTTTAAATTGAAAAATTGTTTAGTTAAGAAAATATATTTTTGCTGTTTCCTTGTGCATTTTATCATGGAGATTTGTTTTTTTTTTTAATTTTTATCTTACTACTTTGAACTAATTACCTTCGTATAAGTACTTGCAAATGTTTGCTTGAGGATATTTGCTTTAAAAACATTTCTTTCATACCTGACTGGACACTTTTATTAATTACTAAATTGTGTTTTCTTTTGGAAGCGCAACTAAAATTAATTTTATTTATAGCTTCAAAATAATAATTAATTGTTTGACGTGTATTTGTCATTCATCTTAATTTAAATAAAAACCAAACTATGAATAAATTGAAACATCAAAAAAACAACTTTTATTCTTTTATAACACCTCAGAATTGTGATAGTTGTGAATTAAGAAATCTAATATTAAATTGCGAAAGTAAACATTATAAAATGAACTATAAAAATAAACTTCGTATTTATGCCAAATTTAAAAAATGATGATCTTTGTTGGAAGCTATAAATATGTGTTCTAATTCAAAGCTACTTGTTATCAATATTTAAAATATTTTCACTTATAATATCCCTAGTGCTTAAATTATTTCCGGAAATTTTTTCGAGGTCATGAATATTTTGAAAATTATCCCGAGCCGCAGGCGAGGGATAATTTTCTTAAAATATTCATGAACGAGGAAAAATTTCCGGTTTTTAATTTAAGCACGTGGGATATTGGGTAAGAAAATTTCACACCATTAACTTTATAAATATTATGCCAAAATTGAACATTTTAATTACGAATGACAAACATTCATTCCTCATAGTGAGCCATGAGCAATAACAAACATTTTTTTCCGACTGTCAAATACGGTACCTTGGTCAAGTTCCACCAGTTGTCATCATGTCATTGTGTTTGTGCAATTTGCTGATTTATTAGATTGTATTTTTGAAAATGTTCCGCTTTGGAAAGGAAACATTTATTTCTGATTATTATTCTGAAGTACTTCGAGCATTGCAAATATTATGCTTAATAAAATGTAAGTTTTCTTAGTGAAATAAAATGTCATTTTCTAACATTAGTTACATACATATTTTACAAATAACTTAAAAACATATTATATTTTTGTTTCTTATTAACTTTGATCTACTAATATTGGTGGAACATCATTTATTCTTGATAATTATTCTGAAGTATCTACTTCAAAATTTATATGTTTAATAAAATGCGAAATCTCTTAGTGAAATAACATACCATTTTCCAAGTTTAGTTACATGAACTTTTTCTAAATAACTTAAAAACATATAATATTTTTCTTTGATCTACTAATATTGGTGGAACATAATTTAATTTTGAGAATATTACTTAAATTCGAGCATAGGAAATGTATTGATTCAACTCCCGCGTCTTTATTTTGACATTATAAATGACAGAAAAATTTCCACTTATTAATTTGACACAACGTTAAAAATTTCCGGAAATTTTTTGGGTTGGCATGGTAACTGAACAAAAAAGAAGCCTCTGATTGGTTAAAATATGGCGGTGTGAAATTTTCATTCTAAAAAATTTACTGCAAATGTTTTAGTTTCGTTACATTTGTAGGTAGTTTTCAACAACTTATAAATTTAAAAGCTAACTTATATACATAATATATTAACATTGATAATATGATAATTTTTTATATTTTTGTAGTGTAAAAACCAAACTAACTTAGTATATTCTTGTTCACTCATGCATGCTATTAAACTGATATTTCTATAATCATATTAAACCACAACAAATTATTATTTGTAAATATGTCCTAACAGCAGTACTGAACTAATCTATATACATATCTGCCAAGGAAATTTCGGAAATAACCGCTTTGCGGGTAAACACCGCATTAAATTCTAATGTCAATTAACCGTTATTCACCAGCAGAAGCCACTATATATACAGAGTGATTCACGTTTAACCTTGATAACTTCAGGAATCGATAGAACAGGTTAAAATAATGTTCATTCATGATAAAAACTTATTTCCCCAAATCACATCGTTTCGGAGATAGATGTCGATTTTTTCCCCGCTTTTCCCTCATAACTTTCGAACCACTTATCCGATAGAAGTGAAGTTCAGAACACAAACACTCCTTATGGTCTTACATAAGCTTCTTAAGTTTGAACCACCTACCACTCTTGGAAGTGTATTTTGTTAGCCTACTCCCCCTCTTACTTTATTTCAAAACTTCAACAACAAAAATTAATTTCAATATAACAGCTGTTCACCGTTTGTTTTTGCCTGATTAAATTTGAAATTGCTTCATTTCTTGTTTTTTTTTTTTGACATTTGGCTTTGTTTCCGAGATATTCAATGAAATTGAAACACTGTAAACTCCTAGTGTTATCAGTGTTATCATAACATAACAGGAAATGAGGAGGCTGATGCACTGGCTAAAAAAGGCTCAAGTATACAGTTTACAGGGCCCGAACCAGTGCTGGGGCTTCCGCCTAGTTATGTAGCAAGGTCTATTGGTAACTGGATCAAGGATAGATCAGAGGAAGAATGGTCAAACGGGACTGGGCTGCGACAAGCCAGGCTCTTAATTAAAGGGCCTTGGTCAAACGCAACTCGATCAATACTTGCGCTAAGTCGTAACAGCATAAGGATTGTCACAGGACTGCTGACGGGTCATGGACATCTTAACAAGCACCTTAACACTATCGGCCTTAGTGACACTAGAAGGTGCAGGTTTTGCGAACACGATGACAAGGACTCCATTCACATCCTCTGTCGCTGTGCCTGCCTTATGGTCAAGAGACACAAACATCTGGGTGCAGCATTTCTTCTGCTCCAGGATATTAGAGAGCTTCCTTTGGAACGGGTGTTGGCCTATGCGCATAGCACGGGTCTTTTCCTATAGCTCCCGACTAGCGGCAGGCACAATGAGTCGAAAGACCTGAGTGCTGCGGATAACCGCGCCGCCTACCAACAACAACAACAAACTCACAGTGAAGTTGATTTGTGTAAAAAAAAATCAGTTTACACAAATCAACATCGGATGTGTGGATGAGGGAAAAGCGGGAAAAAAATTCCTAATTCAACGCCCTCTACCTCCAAAACGACGTGATTTAGGAAATAAGTTTATATCATAAATGAATATTATTTTAACCCATTCTATCGATTTCTGAAGTTATCAAGATTAAACCTGAATCACCCTGTATATAGATGTTAGATTTGTTAGTTTAGAGGAACTCTGAAGAAATTTTAATTAGACCTAAGAGGTTCATTTCAATAGAGATTAGTTCAGGACTATCTGATGGACAAAATAAAAGTTTACAAGACAAAACGGTGTGAATATTATATGGTGTGGCTAACATTCACTCAGAGATGAGAAATGCTCAAGAGGACGAAATTAACCATTTGGTGTATGTAAATAATACTCATCACAAATTCATTCTGTACAAATGCCATTTTCATGGGTGGGTGCTGAAACGCTTCGCTTCTTTTTATCCTAAGTTCGCCCGTCTAAATTCGGCTTTATTTACCATAGAAAACGAGACGGCCAACACTAAGAACCCGCACACTTTTGTTGTTGGCGATTTAGTTTGGGGCCCGGCCAAGGGGTGTCCAGCATGGCCGGGCAAGATCGTTGAGGCCCACGAGGATACCGTGTCCGTCCAGTGGTTTGGATCGGAAAAATTTGTCAGTAAAATCGAGTGCAGCTCTTTGCAAACGCTATCTGAAGGCCTGGATGCGCATCATCAAGCTCGAAAAAAGAGCAGAACGTGAGTTGGTCTGACTGTATTAGCCACATCTCTAATGTTCTCACACTCACTCCACTGTCATGCATTTCAAGTTTGAACTAAAAAGAAAGAAATCGAGATTTTGGGGCCAATACTTCATATTATTTCGATTTTGATTTAGTCCAATAATTATGAATATCCTTATGCCACATTTTCAAGGACAGTACTAAAATTTAAAAAATTGAAGTAACGTAATCTAATAAGAAAGTGGCAACTATGGAATATTTTATAGTGTTTTATCAAAAAAGATTTTATCAAATACATATAAAATGCAAGAGTCAGTCCAAACAAATGTTAGTTTATATTTGTTCCGATCATAGCAGTATCTCTCTAGCTCTCAATCGGATCATAATGATTAGAGAGAAGCTCTGTGGGAGAGGGGGGGGGGGAGATGGTGCCATATTATTTTTTGGTAGACCACATTAGCGCCCCGGCACTAAGTGGGTCGCTAAATCCTAACCACCATTTAGTGCAGGAACGAGGCCAATCATTTTTTGTAGATATTTTGGCGTCATGTTGGGTTAAAAACCATTTTGAGGTATTAAAAAATACCTAAATATAAAAAATGAGTGATTAAAAAATCTCTAATGGTCTTGAAAGAATTTGGAGGCTTTTTTTTAAAACGTTAGAAATGTCTGAAAATTGCTCTTAGCTTGTATCTACTCTAATGGATAAAATTAAATTCAGTTGCTAAAATGAATTTCTCAAAAAACGTACTTGCTCCGAAATTTTACCAATGTCAAAACGTCTCGGTTAAAAGTTAGAAAATGAAATTGAAATTTCATAAATGTGGTGAACAAATTTTTCGTATAAAATGCAATATAAATATGCTTTTAATGTGTCAGCCGCTGTCAACTAATGTTGGAATTGAAATAATATGAGATTGTTGCCCCTTACTCACTACAGTAATGTGGTATTGACATCTCTTTACGAAATATCAACCGATGGTAATTATTTCAAATCATAACCTGCTTGGATTGTTTTACAGAAGTCGGAAACTGAACAGTCAGCTCGAGAAAGCTATTCAAGAAGCCATGGCTGAACTGGACAAGGGATCAGGGGAGGTTTCGAAAGAGAAGACTCCGAAACTACCCGCGAAAGCGTCGCCACTGGCGGCAGGCGTAAGAAAGGTTTCAGGACGGTTGCGAAGTAGCCACCGGTGAAAGCCATACTTATCAAAACAAATTGAAGGACCAACATCGAATGAAAACTGTATAAATGTACGTAGCTGAAAATAAGATAAAAAATGTAGAGGGAAAATTTTTACTAATGCTTCTTTAATGTTTAAAATATAATGTAGGCTGATATTATTACTGGTAATGATTCCTAGAAAGTAATATAATCATCATGATATATGAGAATATTTTTCAAATGCCTTTTTTAACTAGTGTAAGATAGGCCGATGTAAGTATAAGCTGAATTTTGGAAGTTTATACTATCACGTATGCAATTGTGTATAAAGAGATAAGGAACTAAAATCATAACGTAAATTGGGCTTTCAATGATGTCTGTCTGATGATTAGTTGTGTAATTTGAGACATAGAACGTAGACTTTATCCAAGAAATATATGTCTATATATTGCGGGTCATAAAATTTTCGTAAGGTAGGACAACACCTTGTTTCTGTGAAATCACCTTTTAGTTCTATTCACTCTGGATTCAAAAACCTTTTATAACCTTACTTTTTTAGTAACATGTTTACGTTACGTTGCTACAAAGAAGCAAGTACAATATTTACTGTTCGAAAGTTAAACCTTTTTATATATACATATATGTTTATATAATGTAAAGATATATTTAATAAAGTGTATGCAAACAATTTTTTTTTTTATTTTTTGAAATATTATGTACAGGGTGTTTAGACCAGCATAAAAACTGTCGTAAGGCAACATAAAACCAATAGATAACAAATTTACGCTAGCTTTGCTTATGCCTTGTGGAGCACTAAATTGTTTTAATTAGGGAAGGAAAAAAATTGCTGTTTTCATTTTGAAACAGTGAGTAGTCGATTTTTTAATTGAACTATGTAGTTGACACGGTTTCGAATTCTGTTGGTGGCGAAATAATTTTTAAGAAATTATCTCTAAGAACTGGTTGAGATTCCAGTATAATCTGTAGGACCCCGTTCCTTTGATTTCTAGAAGTTGCGTTGGTAATTTGGAAGATAGTAATAATCAATAATTTTTCAGTTTAATTAGATAGGACATATTGTTCCTAGGGGTAATAAAGGAGTAATTATGATGAGGCGTTAAATTTGATAAGAAATACTTGTGGATTTTCTCAAAATTTTCAATATTAAGACAAATTTTATAGTAGACTATATATATACTATACTATAATTTTATAGTATAGTATGCTTTGTAGGTTTTTCTCAAAGATTGGTAGCTTATGCCACTAGTAATTCTTATAAACAAAGTATTAACCTCATTTTTACACCAACAACATTTGAGTTGTGTTTTAAGACTATCCTAAATTATTTTGAACTAAATTAATGATATATATTGTGCAGCGGACTTGGCTAGGCAATTTATAATGATATGGTGTTAAAAATATCAACTTGCAAAATGGTAAAAGAGGTTGGATGATTTTGTTAAATGAATAATTATAGATATATGTAGCCACGTTAATTAAAAATATCACCTAGAAATTAATAAAACGTAATAGGTGAATTTTAATGAAACAGCAACAGTTATACAGGGTGATTCGGCTAATTCGTTCATTAAAAGTTTAATGACTTCCAATTGGAATATTTTTTAAAAATTTGGTTACAGGGTTTCGAGAAAGTTTATCTATTCTATTTCCTTGAATTGCTTGTGACTAGTGTACCGTGAAAATTAAAACAATGTGTCTTATTGTATTAATCAATGTGTAAACGTGATTTTCTTTTAATTTTCATGGCCCGCTATTCACAAGCAATTCAAGGAAATAGAATATTATTGTATCGAAAGTAAATATGTCGATAGTAAAAACTAGTAAAATGGTAAAAATAGTAAAAAGATAGTAGTATGGTAACAGATAAGTATAAGGAATCTTAATACAGATTGAAAGATCACTTTAATCACATAGAGCAATAAAATATAGGGTATTCCATTTAAAAAAAAAAAAATGACTTGGGCAGTGGAAATTAGTCAGTATCAAATTATTTTTTGAACACCCTATAAATAATAAAATATATAAGCACATGTAATCTGAAAGCTCGATGGTCCGCCTAACCATAACCCAAAATTTGTTCATTGATAAGTATTTCAATAAGGTACCATAATTTCAGTATAACCGGAAGTGCCACAAAAACGAAAATACTTCGGATGAATACAACTTTCTCAAAAAACCCCGTATCCAAATTTTCAAAAAAATATTCCAATGGGAAGTCCTTAAACTTAATGAACGGGCTAGCTGAATCACCCTGTATAATATGTAGTGCTGTAAACACATATTTGGCATAAAAGGACACCTTCGAGTAATGATCAGTCTCACCACTATAAGCGGATTTATCAAAAATATTATAAATCTTACAACTGATGAGCTACTGGTACTAAAACTGAAAATATAGCAGTTAAACTTAATGACAACAAATTATGGATAATCTGGTTATTATGATAACTGGTGCAATCGAAAATTTCCTCCAATCAGATAGGTAGGGGTATTTTTTGAAAATGACGAGCGACAAATAGAGACTACGAATTATTGGAAATTGGAAAGGGAGTAGTGAATCGGGCACTGTTGTCTGCTTTATGACGTGTTGCATATCATTATACTTTGATTCTCCTGAGCTAACTGAGAGATGATGATAAATGTTTGATTTGAGTTATAAATTGGTTGTTTTCACGTTACCGTCAGTCTCAGTTGATGGTGATGTTAAACCAGTTGATATCCGTGTACACAAGCGCTTGCGTAAGCGATTAATAATTTAAATGATCATTTGATTACTGAAATTATAACTAATTATTGAAACAATCGGATTACGATTCAAGTTTTGTGAAAATGAAATGATATGGAAATTTTACAGACAAAAAGGATCGAGTTTTCAAATGGTCCATAATTTTTGTAAATATAAAATTTATTTTGAAAATTTTATTAATGATACCCAATTTGAACAAAAAAATAGACTCACAAATTTAAAAAAAAAAGGAATATTTAACCTTAAAAAGCTAAATCACACCACATAAAATAGTGGTCGATGTAATACAGAAATAATTCGTACATTTATTCTAAACACCCTGTATATAGTAAAAATGTATACATACAGATAGCTGTAGTACAATATTTGTTAAAAAAGCAATATTGAATCCAAAGTGAATACAATTAAAACCAGTATTTCATTCATGTTTCTAGTCAATCCTTTAAAAGCTGACATTTAACGACAATAACCGTAACATTGGTTTGGGGTGTTTATGTTTTTTTTTCGGTACTGTGATATTCATAAAATCTACAATTATCATGTGTTTCTCAAACAAATTTTAGTATCTCATATGTTAACGTATTACCATTATCATGTTTTATATTATTTTGATGAAATGGTTTGTGTTTAATTTTTGCCATCTCCTGATCAGCTCGAGAAAGAGCAGCCATACTTGTTTTATTTTTCTTGGTAGGAGGCATCCATAATCACACAGACATCCATCAGTTCTTTATATAATTCAAAAGGTCTTCCCAAAATTATTTGTACGTCTTTTTAAATAAAAAAATATAAATCAGATTATAAAAATTTTACGAAGTGAGTGACTTGATATGGGTTTTATTTCAAAAAGTTTTCAAAATTCTACTAATATTTCTTACGTATTCACTCAAACAAAGGTTGACATGATAGTTTTCAAAACAAAACATCTTGATGCCAAAGTCATCTAAAACTAATATAGCTAATTATGGTTGCGTTTTCTATAATATTTTCTATTTATTATCAGGATATATGTTTTATTAATGGCTTAAATTGCCCTAAAACTGAAAAACACTACTGTTGAATATAAAAGTTTCTACATATTCTATAATTTCGAGTCAGTGTATAATTTTTTCAATAATATTTAAGGTACCCTGTAAAAATGGGCATTTACTAGTCAATCAATAATTTTTAATTATATATTTTCCTTTAAAGAAGATTAGTAAACAAATTGTAAACATTTTATAAATACTTAACTTCAAAATGTCTTTTTCAGATGTTTTTTTTTACAAAAAAAAAAAAAAATAGGAAAGGACCAAATGTCTTGGCAAAATCACTACATCTTTTTTTAGTCAATTTCACAGTAAAACAATTGATTAGATGAAATTAAGGATGTCTTCTACATAATTTTAGGGGTAATGGCGTTTTGCAAATATTTTGCTAATTTGTAATTTTTTATTAAGGATTTTTAAAATAAATCTGGGCTTGTAACTCAAGCTCTGGTATGATGATATGACCATAATCAAATTATGAGATAATGCTTATAATAAATAGTTATATATAATATATAAGTAAAAGTTGTACATTATATTTTTATATAATTCTGTATTTATTCTTTATGGATTTTGTTTGTTTATTTGTATGTAGTTTGCTTACATATAGTAATTTGAGAGATTCAAATTTCATAGTTTTTTCATTCAGTATTGACAAAATATTACTATCACCGATATTTTTAAGAATTGACTAGAAATATTACTATCTGTTATTTTTAAAACTATGGCGTTTGAATCGAACCAAGTATAAATATTACAAGGCCCAGTTCCACGATTTTTAGACAAACAGTGATTTAATTTCAATATGGGACGTACTGTGTTTATTAAATATCGCAGTCTAAACCAACATTTGAATAAGGGTTGTTCTCATCTAGTGTGACTTGGCCTAAACTGTACAATTATATTGATATCTTAGTTTATATTCTATACTATTTCGTTTCTACAATAGCATCACAATAATCTTAGACTATAAAAATGAAGTAGGTAAATAGGAGCCGTCCACAAATCAAATTCACACATTTATTTGTCCGTACATCACCTCAAGAGTGGACAGGGCGCTTTACTGTGTTTGTATTATTAATTTATTTCTCAATTTATTATGTATATATTTTTATAGGTACCTGTTTCTGTGTCACAGATATGGATTGTATAACCGGTGTAATTTTTAATATAGTGTTTGGGGTGCGCGACCATTTTTTCGGACCTTCGCACACACAAAGTCATACTGTAATCCAGTGTTAGAGCTACGTGTCACATGAAGGGGCATGTGCAGTAGCTAAATGTCTGTTTCTGTAAATATATTGTATTAATACATTACTGTTTGGCCTGCTATGTTGTGGTTGAACAATTTTCCAGACCAATAAATACTGGATTCTAGATATTATTACTCTGTTTTATTTCTCTTCCTTGACCTAGAATATTTCTTTACCTTTTTTGTTTATGATGAAGATAAAGAACCATAGAGATAAATATATTTATAACGTAATTTGTGGCACAACTTTATGATTTAAAAAATACTAAAGATCTCAACTTCTCAAAACAAGATGAAGGCAAACTTATAAAATTTGCAATATTTTTCAATATACTATTATGTTAATTACGAATAATTGTGGTGAATAAATTGTGGTTTTATGTTCACATGACACATAACACTTAAAATAATATATTGCTTGCATGTGTTGAAGAGTTTTGACGCCATCCAACGGATAAGTACCTAACTTATTACGCAATTTACAGGAACATTGGGCGCATTCAGGGAAACATAGCACTCCAGCGCTTCAGCGTTTTACAGCTTCACGTTCGCTGAATTTTAAACGCAAGCTTAAAGTGACATAATTTTCAGTAATTCATATTTTGTAATTAATATTAATAATAATTAATATTATCCATAGATATTTTGTGCCTAAACCCATAGACGTAAACCTAAACTATATTAATTTTATTGCTTGATGAAACTATTCAGCGATCCAGCAGGAAAAATATATGCTTTACCGCTTTAATAAAGCGCTGCAGCTATTTGAATAAAGCGCTGAAGCGCTGCGGTTCCCTGAATGCGCCATTACTTCAACATTACCTGAGAACAGTGCCACCTACTGGATAGTAGAATAGAAAATATATTCTGGCGGTAAATATAAATAAAAATTTCTTAGAATTCAATAAGTTTTTTAATTTTAGAGGGCTTTCAGCCAGATACATGGAAAAATATCGTATATTTCGTCCGAGATTTCGGACTTTTTCAAGGTTACCTATATATAATTATAAATATAATATAAATTTCCTATTTTAATTTCGTTCTATGGGTTGGTTTTACTTTGCTTATTGTTTAATGCAAAATACGTGTAGGTAGTCTGAGAGATCTCTAAGCAGAGAGAGAATGAAATTAAAACAGGAAATTTATATTAGCTAGGTATTAGCAGAGACATATACATCTTGTATATGTCTCTGCTATTAGGTATTCTTGTATTATCCACCACTTTCACCAAAGAACCAGAGAAACCTTAAATATACTAAGCGATAAGAAATGTAGCATAGCATTAAAAAAACATAAGTTGAAATGCATAATAACTGCTCTATTATCGTATTATACAATATTAATAGATACGCAATATGCAGTTTTAATATACCTACTGCATGTTTATTAATATAGTTTTATCACAGTACAGTCGTTAATTATATGTACATTTCAGTCATAGATAATAAATGATTTCAGTGTTTCATTTCTCACTATACCTAAGTTTGTAGATTTATGGCTTTTCAGATCTCATGGAAAGATAAAAAGATAAAGTAATTTCAAACTGTCAAGAACAGAAAAAAAATTGGCTGAGACAGATCTATGAAATCATATTATATTAATTATTCGTAAGAGAACACTTACCTAATCCAAATATGAAAGAATATACAGAGAAAAATGTAAATCACAAATCAGCAAATCACACACCATCTAAAGTTCAAAGATTTGTTCCTTAGTTTTATTGTTTAATAAAGGGTTCTGCCCTGTGGATTTATTCACTTTTTATCTAACGCGACATAGTTTTTTGGAAACGTACCTATGTCTTTTACACTTGTCACTTGTAGATATTTTTTGTATTTTACTATACAAATTCTTCTAACCAGGAACCACACACTATTATCGTTTTTGATAAGGCTCCATTGCATTCAACACCGAAGGGAAAATAAAATAATATGTAAATCATAAGTTTTAAAACAAACATACACCCTTGAAACACTTTCAAATTCATTGTAAAAGTAATTTAATGCATTTGGATCTGGTAAATTACAAATAACTGGACGGACGACATATTTACTGAAAATGACAACATTAACAACCAATCACAAGATGCGAAATTCTAATCGCCCAATCACTTCCAGAGTTTATCCATGCGTTTTTGTTCCCGGTAATTCTGTATTCGATTTAAAATTATACTTCAAATACGCATGCGTCGAAAATCAACACTACCGCCACACAGTGGATAAGTAGCTAACTAAACTTTCAAGTATATCTGGTTGCTTACTTTCAAAGTCGCCCATAAGAATTTCCTCTATATTTTTAGTTTTATGTGGATTAAGATAGGTATTGAGATTGACTCCGTTTTAACGATTTTAACTCCGTTACAAGATCATCTAGGCGGCGATGACTTATTTACTATTAACTTCAACGGAACGTCCAATGATGTCACTAGAGTCATTCTAACTCGAATTAGAGATTAGAGTTCGAATTACAGGTTCGAATTATCTAGTTTACAAACATGTAAAAGTAGGGTACTTTTAAGTAAATGTTAACTTCTCCTAAAGCCCTTTAGTGTTTAGTGTAATAACTCCCCAGAAGATGGCATGTTTGAAACTTGGTCATCTTTGAACTGAGCAGAACAAAAAGCTAAAAGATCGTGATATTCGTGATTTTGTAATCAGTAATCGTACAAAATCGTATTGTCGGATACATGATACATGTCATATGTCATATCAAACTGTCAAAACATAAGCGTGAATGTGAAAGAAAAATAAGCAGTCATTCTGTAAGTTACAACAATGCAAAATAACTTGATTATAAATAATTGATTTTATTTGATTTCAACATCTTGCTGTTGCAAATTAATAATAATAAATTAAGTGTTATAAAGGTTAAATTTTGACATTGATCTGTTTTCCTGTCAAGTCCTTGCCCACTAGTAAAGTGTGGTCCCATTTTTTTTTCTAGATTTTCTTAAGACTTATCTCTAATTTGTAAAAATGGATGTGGACAATGGACCACCTGAAGGACCTGTAACTGGAGGAATAGATATAGAACAATCTCTGCTGCAACAATTTAGCTGCATGGGCACCACAGATAAAGAGGAGTTGGTGCAGCAGTTGCAGAAATTGTTGGGTAGTCATCTTAATTACTCAACGGCTGCATTTTTTCTGGATATGAACAATTGGTATTGCGACTTTATCTTTTAATATACTTACATCCAAGTGCAAAGTGTTTGGATGCAGTGGATTTTTTTCTAAATATTTTTTAAATATACCAAGTCATTACAACAAAATCGAAAGATGACCTTAAGATACAGATCTTGTTTTATAAACAGTTGATAAGCGTGAAGTAAAAAAAATCTTGTGTATGCTAATAGATAGTGTACAAGGAGTGGTGGTATTACCTGAAGAGTGTTGTAATTATTTATAAAATATATGTAAAATTATTGTGAAGAAGGTCATATTATCAGTGTTGCTTTAATTCAAAGTATTCTTTTATAGTGTAAAAAGAAAGAAATATTTCTTTTGTTCAGAAAGAAATATTTCTTTTGTTCAGAAAGAAATATTCATTAATTTTTTTTAATTTAATATAGATATATTTTCTAATAAGCGGTATTTTTATCACCCTTAATATATTTTTCAGCTTATAACTTTTGGTATATTTTCATTATCGAGGTAAAAATATTCCAAAAACTCAAGTTTTTAGACCGGCGAAAGCCTTTTTATTATTTTACAGGGCTTGAAAGAAGATATTTTTATATGTAGGTAGAACTCATCAGATATTTGAGACATCAACTGCTTTGTATTATGCAATACTCACCTTTATTTCATGTTTTAACATAGGTAATTTACAGCAAACACCCAATTCTGTAGAGCAACCGTAGTAAAATAAATATTTTTAAGTGTAACAAAATGGCTTAAAATTATAATGTGCTACATATAATATGGCAAACAGTGGTGATACTTCAGTTTACATATTAACTTTATGATAACTTAAATGATTTTAGGTTTTTTAAGTTCTTAACACATTTAAAATTTCAGCTAATATGATGTCAGAAACACCGTTTTAAATTTTCATTGCAATAGTCTGTATATCCTGTGTGTGAGCGCAGACATTAGCTAAAATTTTCTTTTATCAAAATGTTGTGTTATTCTTTTTTTCACCTTATAAATAATACTATGCTAACCAACTTGTTTTTAAGGAATCTACAAGCAGCAATTTGCTCATATTTAGATATTGAATCTTCCAATCAGTTACCATCTATGGCGCTTGTGTCAAACCCATTGGCAAATGAGACGGAGAGTATAGAACCTAATGTAGGGTATGTACCTTTAAGCTTTTTTTAAGTCCTGTTTATTATGACTTTGGAATATACAAGTTAAAAGTAATGAACAACCAATAACTATTTCATATACTAGTATACGCGATTCATTTTAAGATCGAAGCGCCAAAATGGCAGTAACCTATACTAACCTACGTTCACTGACACTGACGTTTGAAATTTTATTCATCAAAGATTTGTTGTCGAGAACTTTAAACCAGGTAAAAAGCTTATAAAACTATTTTGAAAGGGGTAAGTAGTGATATAAAATTAAAATAGATTTCAATATTTTTCGAGCGTTCAATCTGAAAATGAAACTTAACCTCAAAATATGTCAAATTCTTTATTGGGCATACGGCATTCATACCTTTATGGAAATAGTCATTCTCAGAGGAAGGTAAAGAGCACACTCTCTACTCTGCGTTCTTTAGCTTCTTTATCCATACTTGTCTCCTGTAACTCTGTAATGCTCAACTTATAGTTTCCGCGATAGCTCCAGATTTTCCCGCTTTTGGAAAAGTATGAAACTGATCTCGGGGTTTTTCTTTGTACAAGAGGAACAATGACGCTCACAACAAAATGATTCATATCTAATCAAAGCAATTAACTAATATAACAACGGATATTTCAAAATTCACAATAGACATACATACACAAAACTGAACCAATACCACATGCGTTAGTTGTGCGTGCCGCCAGTAGGTAGTGTATTGCTTAGCAAGAATCGCGTATAACTATTTTTAACTAGTAAATGCACACCAATATGAGTGTACTTTTGTGAATAATATAGCCTGGTCACGTTCTTAGACAGTAGAATGACAAACTGAATTTTTTGTTTTATTTGTGGTCTTAAATTTTGCCAGAAATCAAAAACTACATGGGTTTACATTTTTTATTTTACTTATATGACCACCAGCTCTTCTATTTTTTTTTTGCAAATAGGTATTTAAATATTGTTAACTGAACACGCTTGGTGCTGGCTAATAATTATGCTGTTGATGAAATTGATACATTTTGAAAGATCAACATACTTCTCCTTGAGATTATTAGCGATGTTAGGAGTCAATATCAGATATTCATGTTTATGATTACTTTACTTTACTTTATTGGTGTCATATACAAAAAAATTGTTTACACAGATCAAGTCAATTATGATAAAGTATTACTAATGTAATACATAAGTACATAAAACAAAATACACAATCCTTAAAAAACAATTGTATGTCACACTGCTTACGGTAAATCTATAATATCTTAACTTATCAAGAAGTACGCTGGATGAAACATAGTTAAATGCCTTTGTCACATCACAAAGCAGTACTGTACTTCCCCCTTCTTCAAAGGTTAGATTTATAATATTTATAAGATACTCAATTGATTGTCATACTACTCTTACACCCCTGGTACACAGAGGACATATTAGTCTTGAATTCAAGTAAGTACGAGTACAGGTACTATCTCCTGTTTTAGTTAGTATATTTCCATGAACAGTGCTGTCAAGACATTTCATGTTTTTGCACAGGAAATAACTTTATAATTTCAGCTTTCAAAAAACGTGGCACATATGTAACAACGGCACTGAAACCTGGCTACCCGGCTGCTATATGCAGTGCTCGGATGGTAACAAGATGGGGGGGAATAAAGTACCAGTGCCGTGTCTTCAGCCTGGGGAAGGAATGCATTTATCGGTGAATATGACCAGTCCATCGCAGCCAGGCACCTACCAAAGTAAATGGAGACTATGTACGCCGAAAGGTGCTTATTTTGGAGGTAACATATTTTGTAATATCTATTGCTACCACTAAAGTTTATACTAAAATAATATTTTATATGGGTATGTGAATTTGGTGATTTTATCTTGTTTCAGATCCCATGTGGGCAATAGTAACGGTCGTAGAAGAGGGTACGATAGCACTAACTCAGCAGTTGTCCCATTTTAATGAACTCGGTGCTCTTCCGTCACCTATAACAGCGCACAACCCTTTTGTACCTCAGAGGTCACATATAGAGAGTAGTCAGGTAAGAATAGAAACGCACTAGCAACGCAGCCATATTATAGAAAATATTAGGTACAAGTTTGTTGTTTTCATATTGTATGGAAATCACAATTTATCACAAATCATCATAAATCATAAAAATATTTACAAAACAATTATTATAAACAGTAGCTTTTTGAATCAGTACCCAAAATCAGAAGTGAGATTTGTAAGCCATAATTCTTTTATTTTTTTTCAATTTCATTTATACTTTAATTTTGAGTGTATATTTCAATTTAAAAAATGTATGCTCATATTTCTCAATGCTGAAACATCAGCAGTGACGGCAGTTCTTGGAAGACCCATCCACAAGTCTTTATTTTAGAATGTCGAGTGCTTTGAACAAGTACGTTATTATAATCCGATTTTCTGTTAATTTTATAATAAATTTGTGGTGCATGTTTTTGCAGGGTTATATAAGATTCCATTTTGTTCCCTTTTTCAGGATACAGCACCCCCTGATGATTCAACAATGTGGTAGTATTTGCAGTACCGACCAGTGTCAACGGGGAACACCAAGTGATTTTTCTGATTTGTCTGGATGCATGGTACAAATTGAATAACTGATAAGTATGTAGAGTGATACATAGTTAGACAATAGACTCTTTAGTTTTATATTATCTAATTTAACTTATGGTTTAAATATTTTATAAATTTTAATGTAACATAATGAAGATGGGAAATTTTATAGTTATACGTGAAAATTAAGACATCATATTGTATCATATTCGACACAATTTGACATGTAAATATAAATTTTGCAATGATAAAACGTTCATTTCGTGTTCAGTTTGAATTTAAATTAAGTTTGTGAAGTATGTAACGTTTTCTACGAAGGGACGTTTCACTTTTTGTGTTTAGTATAGTAAGACTGTCATTTTGAGTTGGATAGAAGTGACAAATTAATTTTATTGGATAAAAACCTGCTCAATATTTAACAATCTTAAAAATAACTAAGATATCGACGTAAATGTACTTTGTGATAATTATTTTCTTAAAAAAATGCAGCATAAATAAGTTGTAGTGATTATATTCCACAACTGATTCAGTGACATTTATAAAACAAAATTGAGCAGGTTTTTTAACTAAAAGGCTGCAAAATTTTATGTCATACATTTGTTTATAACTTAATTAAAATTAAAATATATGATGTTACATATGCATTTCATTTTATGGTTCTTATTTCAAGAATTACATCAAATTTTAGGTGAGTGTAAATAATGTCTGTTCTTTATTTGTGGTGCGTTTCATGATTCATAGTTTCTTTTGGGATTACACCACCTGTAAAATAACAAAAAGGGAGGAAACAAGAAGCGTACAAATTAAATATTCAAAGTGCAGTATCAAGGCAAACTTCTAAAGTTGGCCCCACTCATGAAATTTAGTTAATTTACCAAATATTTATTTTATTGCATATTGTAGTGGTTTTTTTGCCCAAACTTTAGAAGTTTGCCTTGATCTTGATACTACTCTGTGAATACTTTGTATTTCTGGTTTCCTGCTTTTTGTTATTTTACAGGTGGTGTAATTCTAAAAGAAACTATATGAATCATAGGTAATTGTAAATTACAGATAAGACTAACTTTTACTCATTAGTGTTGCTAATTTTCTGGAAAAAATTGAATTGGGAATATTTCAAAGTAAAATTTTTCTTACTATGTTTAACTATTTATGGCCCTTTCTCTGCGGCAAGTGTATCTACAGTGACCTGTGCTGTATGGATAGCAGCTCAGGCCATGTCTACAACTAATTGTGGTATTTGACTCATTGAATTTTTGATATTTAATTATAATTTTAGCGGAAAAATTTAAATTCGGCATTTTAATGAGCCTAATTACCATCCGAAACATACAAAACACGGCAATTACTGACCTAATGACGCGGTTACTATATTAGAATTTTAGTGAGTACTAATTTGTCTAATCTTGTATTCTCTACGACGTGAATTTATACGGCTACAGCGAAAGCGTTAATAGGTACGAGGTGGTAACAGGGTTCGTAGCGACCGGGAAAAGTCAGGGAATTCACTGTTCCCCACAAAAATCAGGGAAAAGTCAGGAAATTATATAAATATTCATAAAAGTCAGGGAATTTCAAAAGTTAACCTGGAAAATTTAGAGGAGGCGGCCCTGTCTTCTGTACAAAGCGCACACGTGAATTCCCAAATTTTGGGCGTACCAGAAAGATAGATTTATCCTCAAACATGTACGTCGGACGGAGATAAAAGATACAAGACAAATTAGTAATACTCAAAAACCGTTAATTTGGCAACTGAAATTTGATGATTTTTATTTGTAATTTGAATTCAATTTAAATTATTTTTTATTATTTGTGAGCTCTCTATACTTCATGATGAGCACCAAGGAAGTTTTATTGATTAAACTATTAAAATTAGGCAATCCCTCCCTCCCTCTACACAAGCCTAAGGCTTTCAGAAGGGAAGTTGACAATTTCTGTGGTGTGTTTTGGTTTTTTTTTTTACCTAAAACTACCTACTTACCTGCTGCACCATCACGTAAGTATTACTCATATTTTGGCCACGTTGGGTGCCGATTTGGAAACTGAACGCCGTATTTTATGAAAGTAACTTCATCGGTGGAGTGAATCCACGATATTTCAGGTATAGAAGAGTCGCCACAAAAACAACATTTATTTTTACTAGGCTTGATATTATAACAGGCAGACGAATCTGTGCTGCAGTACTTAATACAAAAATATTCAACGTTAAAAAATTAACAATATTGTAAATGATTTACAAAAAGTTCGGTAATAATAATTTTTTGTAATAGGATAGATAAAAATATAATAATTGTAACTACTTAGTAGACTTAATATAATAAACATAATAGGTGTAGCTCTATCTAGGTAATAAACTTAATTCTTACATGACCAGATTGATAAATGCATCCCTTAAATCAGATCACAACATTGTAAGGCCCACATATATTTTTATTTATTATTATAAAAATTTAAACAAACCAATGGTGCTGTAAATTTTTTTAAATTGGCTGATTATTTCACCTTTGCTCAATATTCCTTATTCCAATTATTTTTATACATATTACAAAAACCCCTTCACCCAATCTGATCAGATAAAAATCAGGAAATGCTAATTTCAATTAATAGGGCAGTATTTTAGACATATCCAGATTTACCAAGGGTTAGACGGGTATGAGCCTGGTGGATAAGAACCGGGAGGACAGTTTGGATAACCGCCAGGTTGATTTGGGTATCCAGGCTGACCCGGTTGGCCGGGTTGAGGGTATCCGCTGAGATGCTGTCCCTGATATCCCCCTGGTGGACCTTGCGGGAACTGGTACGAAGCTGTAGAGAAACAGAAGATATTTTAGAAAGATGAAGCATATACTGATTGCCACAATACATGAATTGCTCAAAATTTCTATATTTTCAACGGGCAAATACCAGTTTAAATATTTTTTTAATCGTTTTGTACATTTTTCTCGGTACAACATTTTTACTTCGTTATTTTTTAGTTTTAATATTTATTGAAGTTGCAAAATTTATGGCGAAGAACCACAGAATTATAGAATGAAAAAATCTTATACAAGTTTTGTGATATTTTAAAGACTGGAAATTAAGGATTCGGTTCGGTACAGATTCAGCGCAATGCACGTTTGATGACGGAAGTCCGTATTTTTCTTGGAACTATTTCACTGGAACTGGTATTTTCATAATTTATGTAGACAATAATCCAAATTTTGTTAGAAAATCTGGACTATTATCGGAAAAATTCAGATGAATAATATCTCGGTTTCATTCAGGTATTAGAATTTCGTTTAAAATATTGTATCTTATCAAGGATCTGACATGATATCATCAATATTTGGTATAGAAAAACCTTAGATAACATAATATGACAACTTTATGACTCAAGCTAATCAATACCTACAAGTTATAAAAAATAAAGGAAATGTTCATTCATGTAACGTAAAAAATATCGATGACTATTGATTTTTTCGTTATTGGGATGGAAATTTTCACATTTATCCTATCGCTTTTAATACATTCAATCACGACACATTATTATAAAAAATGACACCAAGAGATGCATAAAAATTAGTGTTAGCTGACTATTAACCTGATATTTGTCTTCTTATTGACAGATTTCTAGGTTAAAGCCAAGAACCCTAAACAAAGAAGGACTGATCAATCAGTAACAGTCAATCACATTTGTTTATCACTTATGTGTAAATATCCTCTTTGTTTTAATTTGACAGCTTTAAACTTTTAACATAACCTATAAATGTCACATTGTCATGTAGAATGTCTCAGTTGTCTTTGGAATGTCATCACTGTCATCTCTGTGCACTGATTAACAAAACACAAGTTATCACAGTTGTCAAATCGACAACGATTTTTGCATAACGCACTTCAAATCGTAAGATATATATCGTAAAACACATATATAAGTACTTTCAAATCACATTTGATTGCATTAATACAGTCTCTGAAATAATATTGGGTTGGATATTTTGACTGAAAATTTTGAAATTGCAATTAGAGGCAAATTTGGCAATAGGGGATCCACTGACGTGTTACGAGAAATCTGTTGAAAATGACCTTCAAATTTTTATGAATGAATTGATCAGTCCTTCTTTGTTTAGGGTTCTTGGGTTAAAGCGACTTAAAAAAAAATTACACTAACAAATATCTAGACTGCCAACACTAATATTATTAAAAATATAAAAGTTACACATAGAGGAGAAAAAAACGGAATAAATTGATGCACAAGATATAACAAAAGTATGAATGGACAGAAATACACAAATGATACCTATGAAAGTCGAATGATGGAAGAGTCTGATGCAGCGGACGGTGTTGAAATAATAGAGAATGCAGTGAGACTGAAATTGTTGGTGTAGTCATCTAATATGCATCGGTTTATGCAGAAAACTGTTGGGAGTATGAACTGGAAAAATGAATGAAATGACAATGAAAGTTTAAATGATGAAATTTCATTTCAACACAAAATATTTTATCAAAAAACCATTTTTTGAACATCAATTTTAAGCAATAATTGAATAAAACTTGATATTAGACAATTTTCATACAGAAAATAATATGAACACAAAATATTGTTTTTCAATTTGTCTGTTTTTCCAAAATTAATAAAAAAATGTAGCAGCAAATACTAACGATGTAACAGTAACTTGTTCACGTTCCTAAAATAGTATAAACAATTTTTTACAAATGTTTTCTCCAAACATTAAATGATTCTTGAGAAAATAATTTTAAAGAAAAAACAGAACAAACATTTTGCGTAGCCCAAAAAATTAAATAACAAGTTGAAAATAATCCAAAAATACAAAATGTATGCTGATCAGAAGAAAGAGATAACAGTAAAAGTCACAAAATACCACAAATTGTAATAAACTGAAAATAAAAATAAAGTTTACTTACTTGGATAAGGCATTGTACCGTACGGGTTGTAACCTTGAGGCATCGGTGGAGGGGCATACGCTGGATACGGAGCATTGCTGGAAGCTCCAAACGGAACAGGCATGCCTTGCACATATACGGGATATGGCAACGTCGTCGGTACTTGTTGGCCGACTGGATTCGGAATCGAAGGTGTTGTTGGGGTAGGCGCTGCGGGAGCCTCTCTCTTTGGTTCTAAGGAATGGTACAAAGTGTATTAAAACGGCGGCTTAAACAATAAGTTGGCAAGCAGAGGCTTTTAGACAATACAAGTTAAAAAAAACCAGTATATATTTATAATTATATATTTCAAACCCTTCAAAGTGGCATTAAGATTGCCTCAAGGTTGTCAGTTGAGGACCTTTGTTAGTTAATCTGATCTGGTTAATAATATCGATCTTTAATTCATAGACTAAAATAATTACTTGTGTAAAGACCAGAATTAAGCAAAGTGGAATGTCTGGAAAAAGAGTAGATTTGTGTTGTCACATTTATTTCTAAAGTATTTTTATTTAAAACAGGAAACGTATTAATTACCTTATTTACCCATTTTTTTACTTGTCTTTAACGACCCTTATCCCTATTGTACTTTATTAAAGCAAACATGTTTAATTTGTCTTTTACTTAATAATATCAAGGAATTTCCGAATATGTGGCAACTGCGAAAGTTGCGAAAGTCGTAAAGTTGACGACAAGCTGTTCATCCTTATTTAACATACATATTCTTGCATTTACGCTTTCTTTTTTCTGAGCTTCAGCGACGTTGATTGGTCGAATCAGGACCCAACAAGGGACTGCGCTCGAGGTAGTAGGGAAAAAGTGGCTTGATGTTGGGTTATTTCGCGAGCGTTTCTTAACGGTAAAAATTTGTGGTAAAATTATCAGTCTATTTTTATTCTTTGTGTCAGTGTTTATACTTATTTGTGTTAGTTAAAAAAGTGGAAGTGCATATGCTAGAAGTATTCTATAGAATAGTATATGAGTATATATTAACTGAAATGTGCCCAATGGCAAAACAGAATACGCACGCCCATACATCACCGTATTTTACCAGATCGACGAGGTCATTCCATTTTGCTTAATTCTGGTCTTTACTTGTAGGTTATGAATTAACAAGGCGTTTACCTTCTTATCAAAGGTGTCACTAAAATCTGTGCAAATTAAATTTACTTCATCATCCACCTGCAATTAAATGATTTGTCTTTTTGTAAATTAGTAATTGTTGTTGATCTGGCTCAAAGATCGAAAACGGTCACTGAGCGAGAAAATTGATCACAACACATTCTGTTATATAAAATACCACAAAGCAATGCACTTGAAGTTTAACATATACAATAAAAAAGTTTTTACAGTGTCACAGAAGAATCTCAGCAACTTTTTCACATACTTTTAGAGCTTTGTGATAGTTCTATAATTGGTGATATCACCCTTTACCCTATCCTTGAAAATAAAAGCTATGCTAGAAATTAGGAAAATATGCAGATTCAACATATAAATTAAGAAGCAATGGGCCTTTTCCACTAAATTAAATTTTACTATTTTATTAATACGAAACATTATACTGGTACATAAGTAAAGGTAGAATCAACCCAATTTATTAAAGAATTGTAATTAAGCGAAGTTATCCAAGTACAAAGTGACCGGTCTTCATGAATCATTTCAAACTGCGCGGTTCGCTGACATCACACTCCAGAAGCCAATAAAATGTAGACAAGTTGAAGAACGACTCCATGTTGCCACATAATTTTTTTTTTTCTTGGCAACAATTAAATTTACATTCTGGTAATTTTGAAATGAAAATATGTATTTTAAGATGAAATATTCTCCATAAATTATTACTAAGGCCAATCAACATGATTATTTTTTATAATTTATCCCTTGATCAAAATAATTTTTAGGTATTTTTCGCTAAAGGTGACAACACTGCACAATCAACAAAATGATGACATGATAACTTAGATTATAAAACCTAACCTTCTTGCAGGGCTGCCAAAACTAGTACAATTGTACTAGATTTAGTACATTTACAAATTTTTCAGTACGTTAGTACTACAGCCACATATTTAGTACAAAAAAGCAGGAAGTTGTTTATCTCTTTCTTGCGCCTGCGCGTCTGTTTTGTTGTGGAATGTGGATGGTGATGACAGTTGAAAAGTTCTAGTTTTAATAAAAAAAAACTAGTAGTTTGAAAGTTAAACACAGATTATAGGTAGATAGTTAAGTTAAATTAAAATTAAAACTAAAATCTTCAAGTTTGGACCACAGATTCTAGATACCTACTCGTTTGGAATTTTCGCATAATGTCACAGAAAAGGCAAAGCACGTTGGAAAAGTAAGTATAGTTTATAAAACAACATATAACAGGTTTGTAATATTTTATGGTTTTGTTTTTGAAGGTTTGTTTTAAAAACTACAATCACTGATGCACAGAGCACAAGTCCTTGTCTGTGCACTGATGATAATCCAGAAATCTTTATTGAGGTCGATGAAGACATAAATTCCTCAGAAATACAAATGTTTTTAAACGAGGCTCCAATAAACTTTGAAAGACCATCTCCTACCACTAGCCCGGACAGGTATGATTTTTGCAATGAAGAAAATGCTGAACCTCATCATTTCGATGACTCTGAAAATGTAGCAATAGAAAGTGATGACGATGATTCGAATTACGAAGATGAAGGTGAAGACTTGAATGGGAACAAACCAGAACCAGCACGGAAGAAGAGAAAACTGTACAAACAAAAGTTCCGCCAATCCTGGCAGGAGAAATTCAGCTGGTTGGAGGTAAAGACTGAAAAAAATTTTTGTAAAATTTGCTACAAATATATCATTGGTGGAGTGGCTCATTTGAACAGACATGAAAAATCAAATTACCATACATTAAAATTGAAGGCTGCCAAGTCAACTCCACTTGTGACAAATTATATAAAAAAAGGTAAAAATACTAACTTGCTATCTAATGAAATAAAACGAGCGGAGCTGAAATTAGTTATGTTCCTAGCAGAACATAATCTTCCTTTTGCTATAATGAATCACCTTCCAAAATTGATGGCATCAGTGGGATATGACTCCAACATTTTAAAAAATATTAAATGTGCTCGTACGAAAGCTGTTGCTTTGATAAATGCTTTTAATGCTGAGTTTAGTGGAAACCTTGCCATGCTTAAATATCAAAAATTTTCTATACTGGTTGATGAAACTACAGATGTCTCTACGAAAAAGTGTTTGGCTATGGTCTTGCGATTTACAAATATAAAGGAAAGAAAAGTACAGGATCATTTTCTGGATATGATTGAGATGGAACAATGTAATGCTGAAGCCATTACCGACGGAATAATTAAAACATTAAATAAATATAATCTACCACTTTCCAATTTAATTGGCTTTGCAGCTGATAATGCATCTGTGATGTCTGGAAATCTAACTGGGGTACAAGCCAGGTTAAGGCAGACAGTTAATGAAAATATATTTGTCATTGGATGTGTATGCCATTCGGCAGCCCTTTGCGCATCGGCAGCTGCTCTAAAATTACCAAAGCAAGTTGAAGACTTCACCCGAGATTTATATTCATACTTTTGTCATAGTTCAAAACGCTTGAAGGAACTGAAGGAATTCCAGGAATTTATAAATTTAAAACCAAAGAAACTTTTACGTCCCAGTCAAACTCGCTGGCTGTCACTAGAACAAGTTGTAAATAGAATATTATTGTTATGGCCCTCATTAATACCATTTTTTACATTAGCTGCAGTCGAAGATAATTTGCAATCGGCTGCAACTCTACTCAATGCACTTAATAATCCAATTTACAAATTGTATTTATTATTTTTGGCATATGTGTTGCCATTAGTAAACCAGATTAACTTGGAATTTCAATCAGAGGCTCCAAAATTATTTTTATTGAACTTTAGAATTACTTCACTGTTTAAAAACATCACGAAAAATTATATGAACAAGTTATACATCGACAAATGTAATACCCTAAAGGAAATTGCTCCCACAAAAGTTCAGGAATTTTTAGCTTTAGATAAAATTTACTTTGGAGCAAAATTTGATATGTACATTGGAAGTGTTGATATAAGTGAAGTTGAACTACAAGCCGTTCGTAAGAAGTGTCTAGAATTTTATATTGAATTAGCCTGTCAAATAAAAAATCGATTTCAAAATTTTACTGAAAATTATAAAAATTTTGATGTTTTAAATCCTAGGTTAGTACTTAGTGGTGTTCAGAGTATTGTTCCATTAATACAACAATTTAATTTCATTACTAGTGAAGAAAATGTAGAGAAAATTAGTAGTGAATTTCGACAGTTGGCGGATTTGCCTAAAGAAATATATAATAACATTGATCAATCTGATTTTGAAACATTTTGGTTTACTGTTATAACAATGGAAAATTCACTAAATGAAATAATGTTTCCCACTTTATCAAAATTTATGTGTGACATACTTTGCTTTCCCCATTCAAGTGCCGCAGTGGAAAGGATTTTTTCACAATTAACTTTAATTAAGTCTAAAACTCGAAATTCTCTTTCTGTCCAAACTTGCAATTCCCTGTTACATTGTAAATCCCTCTTACAAGATACAAATACAAATTGCATAACATGGAATCCTTCTGCAAAGCTATTAAAAACGAAAGTAGTTTATAATACAAACGAATAAAATGAATAGATGAGTGAGTAGGTAGGTGAATTGCATAAAATAAATGAATTGTTTTTTAGTTTACTAAGAATTTCAGTATTTGATTTCAGTGACTAATAAAGTTTGGTCGAAATTAAAAGTAAGTAGGTAGTTGTTTTTTTATGTAGGTATTCGGGTAAGGTATGTAGTTGTAATTATAGTCTATTTTTAATGAGTTAGAACTACTGTCGAATTAGGTAGGTACTGTATAACCTGAATTTTGTGAAATATTTAACTCGGACTGGTTATCGTTTGTTAAAAATAACCGATATGATACACATTAGTTATTACCATAGAAATTATAATAATGTTATTATTTACAGATGCTTTAAACGTTATTTATATAGATTTTAAAATACCTGAGATAATTATATATTTTGTAAATAAAATAAAACTTCGTATTTCTCATGAGTTTTGCTTTAATACATTTTTTATTGGTGGTAGGGTAAGTGTTATATTATCAAATTACCTTAAACATGTTAATTATTATCCTTTATTTTGTTAAACAAGTACAAATTTAAAATTCCCGCCAGTTTTCTAGTACTTTTCTCTAAATATTGGTATAAAAATGGTACATTTTACTACCATTTAGTACACTTTGCTTTTGTTCCTCAGTTGGTACACTTTGTTGAAATCTAGTACCTTTTATTTACTTTTTTAGTACATTTCCCAATTTGCATTCTGGCAGCCCTGCCTTCTTGTTTTAACATTGCGCACTTCAGCACTTAAGAAAGTTCATATTTGTGACGTAGAAATCGTTAACCATTTCACTGTCAACTCTTGAAAGGTTGTCTGAATCAGCCTTAAGATATCCCTCTTCAATTTTATTCATTTTAAATCAAATTAATCAAAACACAAAACGAAAGTTAGGTTAAGCACACTTCACTTGACAGAACACAAAATACAGGGCAGCCAACAGACAACAACGAACTGGAGTATGACGTCAATGGCGCGTTATTTGAAATATATGGCAATTTTAACAATTTTTTCAAAATATATCTGACGAAGAAAAAAATTTAAAAAAATACTTTTTAGGCATAACTAAGTATATATTTTATAATAAGCGAAAAAAAAAAGATGTGGAAAAGACCCATTATAAACATTAAAAATTAACATCTCTTATACGATGCAACACTGCAAATTATTAACCTCTATCTAAAAATATGAAAATAATCCGAGGCCTGAACATTCCAACATATCAATCATGGTAAAAATAAAATTGTTGGTCACAATACTTGGCAATCGAGATAGTAAATACATTACTTACCCGTATTATAATAACTCGGAGTGGCAGGAGGCTGGGCCGGCCCCGATCTGCTAGACGCTTGGGTGAGGTCTTTCAGCAGCTCCTCCTTCTCCGTTCTTCGGGCAAAACAGTAGTCTGTTACTTTGTTTTGGAAGGTGACCAGCATCTGGAATCACGTGATTATTAGACAAACGATTATTTCACCAAGAATAAAATTCTACTCACTTGAGTTAGATCGTTATAGAATTTTGTGCCCTCTTTCAAGTTATTCTGGAGGTCCCTGAATGCATCGTGGGCAGAAGCGAGCTGGCTTAACATCTTTTCTCTTCCGCCTGCCGTGGATCCGCTTTCGGACATAAACTGAGAATGGGCCGTCTGACAAACAATATAACCAAATATTTTAGTCTCTTTTAGACATTTATAGAGCAAAAAACAGCATGGTATAAATACATGAAAAAAAAGTGAAAATCGGTAGAAAATCTGAAAATCTTACCTTGATTCTGTCCATCACTGAGGTCTGCTTTTCGAGGCTCTCGGAGACTTGCTTTTGAAGAGCACCGTAAGTCTGCCCGAGAACCTCGAATGAAATGGCGGGTTCATTGATCGCACCATCCTTAGCCAGGGCTGAAAGGAATTTATCTTTCATATCCGTAGTTGAACTCTTCAACTCAGATTCGACAGCTTCTCTCTCGGCCTTTATCGTCTCCACCTAAAAAAAGTTCAATTACTCGAGCGTTACAAGAAAATTCACACAGTCCAAACTCACTTCCTCCATAAGTTGTCTTAAAGTTGTGACAGCCGAGGTATCTTCTACGTTTCCAGACGTACCGCTTGGCAGAGCCGCCTCTATTGAACCAGGGCCAGCGCTCAGAAGCTCCATGAAGTACTTGTGAGTCTCGAACTTATCGCGGACCACTTTATCGGCATCGATGGCATTGTTGATGATTTGCCTGTATTTGGCTGCGTTGGACCTGAACATGTCGGTCAGCTTGTCGGAAGGGGTACGAGTCCACTTCTCTTTGAATTGCTGTCTTAAGGCATCGTCGGCTGCTTTCTCTTCATTCAGCATCCTGTCAGTCTAGAATAAAATTAATATTAATTAGTAAAAGTTGAATTCTACGAAAGCGTAGAAAGGACATAGTGTGAAATAATTTTATAATTGTCAGTTTAAACTGACAATTATGTATAATTGACAGTTTAAACTGGCAATTATACATAATTGCCAGTTTAAACTGTCAATTATACATAATTGCCAGATCAAACTGACAATTATCTATAATTGACAGTTTAAACTGGCAATTATAAAAGGACATCGTGTGAAATAATTTTATAATTGCCAGTTTAAACTGTCAATTATAGATAATTATCAGTTTGATCTGGCAATTATGTATAATTGACAGTTTAAACTGGCAATTATGTATAATTGACAGTTTAATCTGTCAATTATAGATAATTGTCAGTTTAAGGTGGCAATTATGTATAATTGTCAGTTTAAGGTGGCAATTATGTATAATTGCCAGTTTAAACTGACAATTATACATAATTGCCACCTTAAATTGACAATTATCTATAATTGACAGTTTAAATTGGCAATTATAAAATTATTTCACACGATGTCCCTTCTACGCTTTCGTAGAATTCAGTATCTCTATTCGGTTAATTTTTGAACAGCATTTAGAATATCTTTAGTTACAAAATTGATTTGAATTTCCACCTACCTCATCCAAAATATCTTGGTTTCTCTTGAGCGCCTCCGGCAACTCAGTTATCATCTTCTCCAACTCTGATATGCCGCCTAGAGAACTAACCATGCTAGCTTTTTCCAGAATGGATGGAGGCACGTCACTCCCACCTCCGATTACTTCAATAGCAGCTGGTAAGTTCAGACTCGATAACAACCCATTCAGCTGTTGCGTGGCTTCTCTTAATCTGGTAATTTCCGTGTTGACGATTTCAGTTTTTCGCAGATCATACGACGCTAAAGCTTGGTGAACTGGGACGGGCACCAATTCATTGAATAAATCTGGAAAAGTTGTTCGTTTTTGTGCCTGTTTTAGTTTAATTCATTGTAAATGATACTGAAAATTGTTTGCTATTTAAAAATTACTTCACACAAATTACAACTCAAATTACTTACAAAAATCACTACTTTGATGATATATATGATAACAATATATATTTAATAATAATTATAGTATATTTAAAACATATATCAATTTTACCTCTAAAGTTCTGACTCATTGGGTATGCCAACTGAAGTACTTTAGCTGGTTGCGCTTTTCCTATAGGGTCGACTGCTTTAATATCCGGAATCCTCTCATGGTAGATAAAATCGTTATCCTTCTTAGCTTCAGTTAGGTTCCTTTCAGCCTTAGAAGCCAAATCCTCAAACATAGCCCTTCCAGATCTCGACTGAGCTGCTTTAAACAGTTCAGTAGCACGCTAAAATGTCAGATATATGCAGTTAAATATAAATGTTTTATTAATCAACATATATTTGACACACTGCATAATAGATATAAAAATATACTTGTAAATACAGTGTGGTCAACCGAAAATAATCCATCGGACAGTTTGTCCTCAAAATTCCATTTTGTCCACTTAAAAAATCACAAACTGCACTGGCCTTTATTCAGTGGGCCACACTGTATATTTTCATGTACCTGTAATCGAGAAATTTCCTCTCCAATATTTTTATTGGCTTTGCAAACTAAGCTTTGATATAGTTCGGCAACTGCACCTAATGCTGCTTGCTTGCCTGAAATCTATAATTATTAAGTAGTTAAGATTGAGGGTATTTTGAAACTAATAGAAACTCACTATTGGTATCCAATCCTTGTCCCAAATTGGCTTTAAATTTTCTCTTTGAAATATTTTGAGACACTCAGCGTACAGATCTTCACATTGTGATGCTAATTTAGCAACTATTGAGTCTTTCATATTATCTGAAATATAAAATTGAAAAATATTACATTCAACAGCGTTCAAAAATTTTCACATTATTTCTGTACAAGATTTTATCTTACCATGAATGGCTTTATGAACGAAAATTTGTTGGGCTTGTGCTAACATCAGTTGTGACAAAGCACCTAGTGTGTCGGGGTTTAAGTCTGGGGTTGGATCCTGCTGGATTGTCAGCATTACAGTGGATTTCATGTGACTGTAAATTCCCGAGGCTTGCTGAACCGAAAAAAGCGAAAAAGAGTGTAATTATTTTTCAAAAACATGTTGACAAATAAAAATATATGAAGGCAGTAGAAAACATTAAATAATTCATTATAAAGTGCTAACAAATTATTTAAAATTGCCATTTTAGGAAAAATTCAAATGTTAAGATTGAGTTTTGACATATCTGATTTAATATTAAGATCAAACTTCTATCGCTCAAGGGCACGTGATATTTTTAGAAAATTGTAAATTGGCCTGGTACTCATTTTCTTATGATTTAAAACCTTTTAACCGTTAAATATTACCAATGCAATGTTTCTTTTTAACACAATGTTGATGATATCTCTCTGTTACTAAGAACCCTTATTATACTTAACTGATATTTTCTTAATCAATACATAATATTTTTGCTTGGGTAAGCATTGTTTTGATTGCTTTATCCATTATTTATATTTATGTGAACTACTAATTTTTATTTTTATTAAGGATTCATTCAAATTTTCAAAATTTGATCCTACCTATATAATACATTCTGCTGATAATGTTTTATTAATACACACTAAGTATAGCAATCTTGCAATATTTCTTACAAACTGTGCTTAGGTCACACAAGGTATAGAAAATGACTAATCAAGGATACCTAGTTATTCTAATTTTTGTATTAGTCAATTTGCACTAAGGATTTTTTAACCACATTGACAAAATTTATCTTGTAGATGTCATATTCCATTTTATTTAATAATTTATTTGTAAATTACCCAGTTTAAGTATATCATGGCATCATGATTAAAATTGTAAATAGTATAAAAAGTATAATCATTTTGCTTACTTTATTTACAACCACCAGTATGATCATAATAAAATAATATATTCTTTAAAAATTATCAAAAATGTAGTTAATCTAAGAATTTATTTACCTGACAGAGATAAATTTAGGAATTCTTTGCTTTATTATATGGAACAAAAACCAAATACTTATGTAGGTTTGTGTAAATCATTAATAGATATAAATGCATCAAGAGATACATCCTGCCAATGATTCATACATAGGGACACTTTTCTTCATTTACCTGTAACAGTTTGGCTGCAAGTTTAAGTCCATCATCACTTTCTATGCTTTGTGCTCCTGCTACACCACTTTGTAAAGCTGCTATGTTGAACAAAACACAAACTTTTTCATAGCTTAGTGATGGTATGGCTAAAAATAGAAAATAAATTGATTTGATTTCTTTTTTCCAGTTATATATTTAGGCTTACTTAGGCTCATCCTGCTTCCAAAAATATTACCCCTATCAAAGGCATCTTTCCATTTGAAAGGAACTTGAAGTTCTTGAGATGGAATTTTGCTTTCTAAAGCGACTATTTGATCATAATAACTAAAACAAGTGGGTTAAGAAATATTCTTTCTGTATTAAAAGAATTAAAGTATGAATCATACCCATAAATAATTTCCAGTGAACTCTCATACTTCTCAAAGGCTTTCCATATAGCGCTGTTTCTAAGCTTCGCGAACTCATTTATTGCATCTGAACAGTCTTCCGGTTTGTCAGCTGTACTATATCTTGACTGAATTAAGTTTTTTAATGGTTTAACGATATCTACTTCACTTGGTTTCTTTAACGGTACCGATATTAGTTCTGCCATTTTAACCATTTAACATAACTTCAACTTCATGCAACAAATGAATCGCCAAGAACTGTCACTAATCAGTGTTACCATCAGAGTAATAAATAATTACTCTGATGTGTTACCAGGTTACCACCATAAACACACAATATACGATATATGGACACAGCTTATTTTTGGTAGGCTGTGATATGGATATATATGATGGTCATAAAATAAGTCACTTTTTTGTGTTGTACCTGTTTCTTATTTAAAAAAATTTACCCGCTTTTATGCTTTTTGATAAAAATGTAAATTTTGTGTGTAGGTATTAGGTATGTTACTAAACGCAATAAATATTAAATTATTAACCTCGTATCCGTATCGAGAGTAATAAAAATTAATAATTAATTCACAGTGTGACCAATCACAGATAAAAATAACTCCATTTTTTAAATTTTAATCTCAGACTAATTTGCCTGAGGTTGAAATTGAAAATTCTTATAATCGTTCCCGTTCCATATACATAATTTAAATTAATATTCATTGTCCACAGTCCACACCACACACCACACATCACAGTGCTACGAGCCGTTTTCCTTCGGCGGACGGAATTTTATTAGAAATATAGCCAAATAAATAAAATAATAAATTAAATCGCTCTGGTGCACTTTTTTGGTCAATCTCCGTTAGTATTAAAGATATACCCATCAATATCTATATTATTGTATTCGTGAGACAACGCTATCCAAATATGCAAAAATATACAGGGTGTTCTATTTAAATTAACAAAGTTAACATCCGCGGCCATTTTCTTTGGACTTCATTTGTTTTTCTACTATCATTTTTGAAAACTTTATAAAAAATCGTGCAACTTTTATATTTCACATTTTTATATACTTAATTTTGTAAACAAGAAAGTTAAGAGGGGGGGGGGGTCAACATATAGTGAATCACCCTGTACCTATAATATCTAAATAAATTGTTTTCTTTTGTTAAAGCGTTATAATAAGATAACATAAAGATGGTATAAAATTTATATTTTTGCATAAAAAATCTTGCGTTTACTTCCTTCAGCAAGTAAATGTTTATGGAATTTTTCATTACTTTATATTATTATATTTTATCTAGAATGCCTACTTACTTCTTTAGGTATTTCGTTTAAAATGCGTGTCCGGCGTGTAACATGGTAAAAAATAATGTCAACCAAAATTAACAAACGGGAGAAATATTAAATAAGTACCAAGTAATGCAAAACATATGTTTATTAAAAATTACACACCACTACAATTAAGTAAGTTGGATGTTAGTTTCTTCATTCCTATATCTCTCATAAACGAATTGTTTGGCCGTGGCAAAACAAGAAACACATCTAACCAAGACCGAACTAAATTTCAGGCAAAGCAAAATCAACAAAGTCATTAAAACAACATTATTCACTGTCATTTTGAAGGACATTTGCTTCGTGTTATCTTCAATTGAATTCAAATACACAGACATATTTTCTGAATTGTGAATTTGCTCATCAGCATTAGCAGTGTTGTTACAAGCTATGCCGAACACATTCGTAACGTTGTAGGAGGTGCCGCGAGTCAGCTTTGTGAACCCATGTATTTTGACGAGCTCTGCCAAAGAGCTACAAGTCCAATCGTTACCATCCAAAGTAATTTCTCTTAAAGGTAGCATTTGTGGTATCCTCATTTCTCTAAAAAACGATGCCGATAGCATCTTTCTAATATCCACATCCTTCAAATTGTTGTAAGCGATATTCAGCTTTACAAGGTATTTGATGTTGTGTAAAAGATTTTCGTCTAAATGCGATAATCTGTTGTGGCTTATATCCAATATTCCCAGATTATTGATTCCTGTAAAGGCTCCAAGCTCCACATTCACGATTAAATTATAACTTAAGTCCAATTCGCTTAGGCTACTTAAGTCTCTGAAACAGCCCATGTGTAGGACGGATATGGAATTGTTCTGAAGGAGTAAATCTTTTAAACTGCTCATGTTTTCAAATGTGTCATACTTGATTTCTTGTAAATTGTTGTAACTGAGGTCTAGTATTTCCAAATCTTTAATTTTACACAAATTCTTTACCTCGGTCAAGGAATTTCTACTCAGATTTAACAGGGTAAGAATAATAGTGTCATTTCCAAAAATGTCTAAAGTGGTCAACCTGTTTTCAGCTATAGAAACTCCTCGTAAAATTGGTAAATTATTGAACAACTTAAAGTTAATTTTGGTTAAACCATTAGCATCAAGATAGACTGCTGCTAAATTTTTCAAGTGGTGTAATGCTTCAAAGGTGATAGAAGGACCCAGATAATTATGATCTAAGTGTAGGAATTTGAGGGAGGGCAAATTATAGAACCAACCTAGAATTGACGTCAAGTGGTTGAAGCTCACGTCGATTGTGTCTACGTTTATCAAATTGGAGAAATCCACAGAAGTTAACTCGTTATTGCTAGCATTTATAGAGATTAAAGAATTCGGATAATGTCGAGCGTCAATTATAGTGATATCATTATTTTCAATGTTTAAATAGTTTAGACTTTTACACTGGGAGAAAATATTATCACTAAGTCCTTTTAAACAATTGTTATTCAGATAAATGCTCTGCAAAGTGGCCATAGTTTTAAATAGTCCAAAATGTAGTTCAACCAACTTGTTGTGTGACAAATTCAGTTCTTCAAGACTTGTTAGGGAGTCAAAAGAGTTTTCGGCAATGTCTGTAATGTTGTTAAATTCTAAATTTAATTTTTTGAGGCCTGATAAACCAAAGAAATTGTAAGTTGTAATGCCACTTAAGGTGTTGTTTTGTAGGCTGAGTAATTCAATATGCGATGAGTTGAAACTCATATCTTTGATTGTGTTGATAATATTGTTATCTAGGGTAAGGGATGAAATGTTTGAGTTCTCGAAAGCTCTCCTTTCAACTATTTCTACATTGCTTTCAATTTTCATATGTTTGATGTTAATGTTGTGAAACATAATTTGCCTTAATTCGGGAATACTGCTGTTTCCAATCCGTATTGTGTCGATGGAACTATCATCCATTTTAGATTGAATGTCACTGTATAAGTTGGAGCTAAGAGTTATATTCGAACAAGATATGTAACTGTAATCCTGTGTATAGAAGAAAGGAACGTCCTTGACAGTTTTTTCACTAATTTTTTGACATATTTCTTCAGATAACCTAATTATTACTAGAAATAGCGCTGTTTGGACCCACATTGAATAGTTCTGGAAGAAAATACAGAAGTTAGTACGAGTCCCCGTTTAGATACACAGCGTGTTTGAAATTGGATTACAATTACATAACATTATCTACATCTCAGACAAATAAATAAATAAGGGGACTGAGCTTTGCCTATCCTATACCACAGAGGAGTTATAATAATCTGTGCTGAGGTTAGGAAACTTATGTTTCTTTTTTTTGCATATATAGCACTGCCGCACCATTATTTCAATAAATTAAATGTTAAAATTGTCACTAATCCACTTAAATTACGCTCACACACCGTAATAACGAAAATAGAAACACTAATGGAACGCTCGAAACACACGTAAACAAAGTAACAGGGAAACATGGAAGGTTTTTATAAGACGTTGCCACATGTTGAGCTATCAGTAAGATACATTATTATTTCGACCAAAAACATTTTTAATAGTGACTGATATAACTATAAAATAAGTTCTTAACAAATATAGTTATATAAGGTATTCATTGATACACATATCAGGCACTTGGTTATTTTGAATAATAGCTAAAACACCTCTATTTGTGACAAATTAGTATGGAGTTTCAATACTTAAAATAAACTTGGCAAAACCAATGTAAACAATCGGCACTTAGACTGTGCCTTCATGTTGGCAAGATGATAGAATGTGAAATGCTCAGTCCCTTTATTTATTTATTTGTCTGAGATCTACATCTTGGACACCGTTAGAGATAGAGACACAGTGGATTGAGACAGAGTAGAAGGATTTTTAAGGGGCATCTCTTATTTTTTTTGATAATGAGTCAAATATCTCTGAATCTAGTTTGGCGTAGTTTTAGTAGTGGTGAGAAGCACACCGTAGTGCCCTCTTTGGCTCTTTGCTACTATCTGTCTGACAATTATTATCAAATTGACAGACAGATAATGACCTGCTTATGTGGCGACTCCTATGGAGATGCCGATGTAATGCAACGCCAGTCGGGGCATATTTCCCGTGGAGTAGTTGTTTTCGGCATCTCCTTCAAATCGTATATAGTTTGTCTCATCAATTCAATTTGTTTCAATTTTTAAATGTCCATGTAGAATTAAAAAGATTAAAACCCAAACTAGATTAAAACATAAAATTTGCTCTAAAAATGCCAGTTAGACAAAAACTGGCTCCATCTCATACATAGAGTAGGATGATCCCTTGGTTTCTTTAACTTTTACTTTACTTTTTTACTGGTAACTTTTAAAATTTATCTGCAGGTCGTTTAATACGAAAATAAAAAACAATCGGTCAACTTCTGGCAAAACCGGATGCCGTAGAAATTTAAGAGACATATCATCACAAAGAGTTATTTGCAGCACATAACCTTTGCCAAATTCCATCAAGATCGTTTAGAAAATAAATAAATGGCGTCCAGAAAATAATCTTGTTGATATCAAGTAGGTATATGTACAAGGTGTCTCAGTGTGAGCGTACAAAAATTTACCAGGGCGTGGACCAGACCAAAATATAAATAAAACTCTTATAAAAAAAAATTCTCTGATGCACACCTAACGAGTTACAGGGTGTTATTTTGGAGAAAAAAACAATTTTCCGCAATAACTTAAAAACCGTTTCGTAGATTTAGGTAATTTTTGGGTGACGTGTACGTCTATTAAAGGTCATTAAAAGCACATGGTGTTTGTTTAACTCTGACACCTGTGGAGGCCTAAGCCTACTCTTCCTTATGATTTTGTCTTCATAACTCTTGCATATCCTACTTTTTCGTGGATTAACTAAGTTTGCTTAATCGGATACCAATTCTGAACAAAAAAGGTTTCGTGTTACACAGCTCTAAAATCAACTATTTTCGAGTAAATTGAGTGTAAAGTACCGACTACATTCCTTTATGCAGAAAAATACATGCAAAGGAAGTCATAAGGAAGAGTAGGTCTGGGCCGCCACAGGTGTCAGAGTTAAACAAACAACATGTAGTTTTAGTGACCTTTTAATAGATGTGTACGTCACCCAAAAATTACATAACGATTTTTAAGTTATTGCGGAAAATTGTAATTTTTTTCAAAATAACACCCTGTAACTCGTTAGGCGTGAATTAGAGACATTTTTTTTATAAGGGTTTTATTCTTATTTTGGTCTGGTCCACCCCCTGGTAAATTTTTGTACGCTCCACACTGGGACACCCTGTACAGGTACATGGCGCTGAATTCTTCCCTGTTTGTTGAATATTCGTTCAAGTTATAGGTACTTACTGCGCGTAACTTGCCATACGATAAGCCTTATCATTCAATTTAATAGTATTTGTAAATATTAAAATAAAATGACCCCTAAAGGCTTGTCTTGAATTATTTTAAAATAAGTAACCAATTTAAATTACACCACTTAGTTAATAATAATTGTTAATATATTAATATTTGGTTAGCAGAGAGAAGACGTTCACTTACTTCCATTCTTATCAAAAACTATTCCTATATTTTTGTAGAGTGAAAATTTTGTGTCAGGCGTTTTAGTAACGATGTAAAACTCAGAATTTGCGTTTGCTATTGATGTTTCGGTAGTTTGACTGCAGTTAAAAAGAAAAAACTGACTAGTTTTTGAAAAAGTACCTAAAATTATATCAAAGAATAAATTAAAGTGATTTTATTTTGTTTACGCATACGCTAGTAAGTTTGAAAAGTTGATAAGTCGAGAACTGATAACAAGTACCCTACATCAATTAAAATAAACATGCTATATATAATATTATTAATAATAATAATAATATATAGCTAAAAACATAATGCTGTTTTACATATAAATTGTAAACATTATAAGTTTAGATTTATATCCACTTCAAATTTTTTATTTTTGGCATAAATAATATAATATGGGAATAACAAATTGCAGGAACTCATATCCTACATTTGAATTAAAATTTTGAGTGACTGATTTCTAATCACCTTCGTAAGGATCTTGCCGAATGAAAGCAGAAATTTTACTTTGAAGTGGATTTAAAACTGAAAAGTAGGTACCTTTAGATTTAGATAACTTAATGGATTAATAATACCTACCTAGTTGAACACAGAACAAATTAAATGTGGAAATTCAGACTTGTTTATGTACTTTGTGCATCAACGAGATATTAGGAATAACTGAGAAGAGATTAATAATATCATGTATTTATCAAACTTCCCGTTTGCTGTTTCTGTTTCAATTTTCCAAGAATGTTGTATCTGTCTGATGGGGTAAGACTACAAACAACGCACGCTTTTTTTACTATAATTATAAAAAAAATACAAATATTTAATTAAGTATCTACACCATTTTTGTTATTTTGTATTGTCTTAGATGAATTTATTTATTTTCACAATCGTCGTCACACATCACATTTATACATCACATATCACATCACTCGTCACACATCAAAAATACCATCAACTATTTTGCCCCAATATACAGAGTATATTCATTCATTCATGTCTTCTGAAAAAAGTAGGATAATATAGTAGGTAGGTATATTACTCAACGAGCAGTTTTTTTTTTTTTAAATAATACAGGTGTCAGTATTTACACTTCTAACAAAGAGATTTTTCTCGTTTCGTCAGAAATATTTTGCTTAAAACGTTTTACGTAAATAGGTAGGTACTACCAGTGACTATTCTTTCTATAGTCACTGGTACTACCTATATACACTTGTAGAACAAAACACCTTTATACAGGGTTATTCACGCAAAGCGGGTAATAGACGTTTTTAGGGTTCTGTTAACGATAAAAATCTGATTTTTTTATGGGGGAGGTTTCCCATTATTTCCGATTCAATGAAAATATTTTCAGGTTTGCATCACTTCCGGTTATACCGGAAGTAGACCACAACGTCATTATTTCAAATAGAACACCCTGTATATTATTGCAATTTTGAACTCTACGTGATATTCTAAACACATTTCATGTAGGATGTCCTATACCTATCTTCAACTGTTTTTGAAATACACGTGAATATTGACATTTTGCAACTTTGACACCCTGTAAAATCTAAACGGTTAGAGATCAAGCAAAACGGTTTGCACATTGCTATCTTAACTTTTCAAAAGCTATCGTTTGATACTAATTTCAGATTTAACCAAGAGATTAAATTTAATCGAAAATTTTTATTTCTGGATAAATCTGAAATTAGCATCAAACGATTGCTTTTGAAAAGTTAAGATATGTGCAAACCGTTTTGCTTGATCTCTAACCGTTTAGATTTTACAGGGTGTCAAAGTTGCAAAATGTCAATATTCACTTGTCAATATTTCAAAAACAGATCAAGATAGGTATAGGACATCCTACATGAAATGTGTTTAGAATATCACGTAAAGTTCAAAATTGCAATAATATACAGGGTGTTCTATTTGAAATAACGAAGTTGTGGTCTACTTCCGGTATAACCGGAAGTGGTGCAAACCTGAAAATATTTTCATTGAATCGGAAATAATGGAAAACCTCCCCCATAAAAAAATCAGATTTTTATCGTTAACAGAACCCTAAAAACGTCTAATACCCGCTTTGCGTGAATAACCCTGTATAAAACATTTTGTTGGAAGAAAAGACGTTTTAATCAAATTAAAACATACTAACGAAACGAAAACAGCCTGAATCAAAAACATTTTGTTTAAAACGGCTTTACAACGACTTAACATGGTTTTTCGTTTAGAAGTACCAATATGTGTTCATTGATATAAAAGAAGTAGAGATAACTGCTTCTAACTAAATTATTCAAAAATATTTTGAATAAATCCACAAAAGTTACAGACTAAAGTTTAATTTTGTTAAATAGAACACCCTATATGCTACATATGTGAGGTCGAATTTTACTAAGTGGCTTTATAAATAAAAATATCTATTATGCTAAACTTACATTAGATAAGAAAACTACAGATAAATAATAAATTGAACGGGAAGAGCGCCCAGCCCAGGGGTACATGCCAATATACTCTCTGCATATTGGCATGCCTACACTAAAGTAGGTAGGTACTAAGGGTAGATACACTCGCGACGTACTCCCTTGACTAATAAATGAATAAGTCTATCCTTCAATATAATTATGAACTAGATTAATAATTATTATTATGTACAATTGAAGATAAGGTAAAACAACTATGTACACTGTGCTAACTATAATTAATACTTTCTTCAATTAAATAACTTATTTGATAGTCTGAGACAATTGCAATTGGTCTGGGACATTGTGGGGTCCTACATTGTCATTATAGATCCTGGCATATTCATGTTTCCCCGCTGAAATTACCCGAATCTGAATAGGGGGGGAGGTGAAGGTAGGTAAAATTGGCTACTCCGTGAGTAGACTCACCAGGTAATTACTGCTATCCAAATTCACAAACAATTAACACAGGGCAGGGCAGGGCACAGTTTCCACTTTATTTCAACTCAACTAACTAATTTTCGTAGGGTTGTAGGGTATGACAGTGGTGCCTACAATGTTTATAAAAGACGGCGAGCAATTCTGGACCATTAAAGCAAGCAACAAAGTCTCAAGTTACATTTATAGCTAGACTCTAGACTATAGCTATATAAGACTCCTGCCTTATGGTTTATACCTACTTTTCTCTTTAAGGAATTTATTTTGTATGATAAACTTACTTACATCTCAATTTTTGGTTAAAGCGTTATATCATGGAGCTCGGTGTCCGAGCGGTTAAGACGTCTGGCTTTTAATCGTTCCCCGCGGTTGACGACGGTTCGAATCTCACCGTGGTCAACTTTTTCTAATTGCTCCAATATTAAATCTGTGTGTGTAAGGCTGGTAGCGTTCTTAATATGCAACTATTACTGTAATATCACTGTATAAATGGCTAACAACCTACTGTAGACTTTAATTAATAAGGTTTTCCAGGTTTCCCTTATTCTCGTACTAAATGGTAGTTAAAGTTATAACATCGTAAGTCGTTCCTGGGCGCACTCGCGGCCCGCACAATAATAATATGCCGCTCCCTCTCCCACACAAGTCTCTGACTTCCGGGCTCATTACTAAGATGAGAATGAGGGATAGAGATATTATTATTATTATATTACTATCACGAATACATTGATATAGTATAGATGGGTCTTTCTATAAAGGGAGTTATGACATTACCACTAAAAGAGTTTGCCATACGCGTAGTGTGTTGGACAAACACTTTACAACTCCTGTAGCCGAGCAACCAATTTAAGTTGTCTTTCCAACACACTACGGTCACTATCATTAAATTTTGAGTGTACAACTGGCCACGTATCATGTTATTTACTAATGATAAATGACATATTTATGGTTATGAATGAGCCATTCAAATTTTCCAGTCCTTTATAAATATTTGTACTGATAAATAAAACCATTGCTGGATAAAGATAAACTATGTATTCACGCGAATACAAATATTTTTTTATTATTAATATAATAATAAAAATGAATTTATTCAACTAAAATAAAAAATAAATAAGTTAATAATATATATCAAAAATAGACCTAATACTTCTTCTTTTTTTTGTTTTTGCTTTCCTTTGAAACATTTCGTACATTATGTTATCCTCATCGTTTCTGAAACTATGATTTTCCCTTCTCGAAAACGTGGCCAATGCTTCCACTAGTGCACTTCGATTTGCTGCACCCTTAAAACTGCCTCTTCGTTCCCCAAACACGTCTACATATAAATTGTTTAAAGAAAAACGTTGTTTAACGTTTGGCAAGTTTAGACTACCCCCTTTCCTATGGTTTAGTGGTACATCCAGTGAATGTCTCCTACAGTCTTTTAAATTTAAGCGAGCTTCAGATTTATTCAAAGATTTCTCCTCCAGGTTTTTGAAATATTTTATGGCCCTTCTGAAATGAGACTTGACTGTTTTTATTTCAGGTTGGGGCGTCTCTTGCAAGTCCGCCTTGCTTCCGTTTTTTGAAACAGTGGTGGTACCGCTGTCAGTGGTGGTGCTGTTGCTTGGAGCTTTCAATTTTTCCTCTTCAACTTTCTTGTTTGATAAATTGCAAGCTGCCAAAGAAAAAAATGTTACATGTCTCTTTTAATTTGTCATCTACTTAATAAAGTTGACCATAAAATATAAGAATAAAATAATTAAAATATAAACTATTTTGATGACAAAACTGACTTTGGCCTTGCAGACAAAGTGATGATACAGAAATACAAGTGAGCAATAAATTTAGATTAAATTCTCAGGTTGAATTCAAATATCCAACTTCAACTTTTATTAAAACATGAAATAGATATAGTAAAGTCTGAAAAAATACTCACCACTGTGATATTTCTTTATCCTCTCCGATATAGAAGAGAACATAGCAATATCAGCGTTTTGGTCTTCATTTTTCTCTACTGGAATTCCAATTACAACTTTCCTACACTTCTCTTTGATACCATCATGTTTCAAAAATCCGCAACACTGCTTCTTTGGTTTTTCTTTCTCATAGTTCTGCTTTAAGAGTACTCTTTTCCTCTCCTCAATGGACATCATAGTGCACTTATCCAAAGCATTGTCCATAGATTTATATTTCTTGGGAATACTGTGTTGGATAAAATTTGTAATAGACGAAATATCATCGGCAGACTTACTTATTTCAGAATTTGTTTCTAACTCTGAATTTTCCCCCATTGTATTAATATTGATATTTGATTTAGTTTCGTTTGGTTTTTTCCAAATCAGCCTACACCGTTCAGCCTCTGTCAATTTCTTTGGCTTCCCCTTCAAGGGCGTTGCAGAATTTATACTGAGGGAACTAGAACTTGAAGACATCTTCTCCCAAAAGTTTTTTCTTTCCTTCACCGAGTATGGAAAAGGATCCGATTCTATGGAAGAAATATTGGGCAGGCTCATGGTACTGCATAGAGTATAAGGCTCGCGATTGCTGGAAGATTCTGACTTCTTCAGGCTGCCCAAGTAATTTAGAACACTGAGCCCTTCGAATTGTCTGAAACGCCCGCTAGAGGGAGAGCCTTCACCATTTTCAGATTCTGAAAATGAAGAGTTCGTGGATGTGGTGGTTTTTTCTTGGACTTTTCTGGCGAATATCTGAAAAAATACAAGATGAAACAAAATCAGTGATTACAAATTAGAAATACATACTTTTCTTCTTTCAGCCACGGACATTTTCATGTAGTCATTATCTACTTCAGGGACAATATGATCAAGGCATATTGGGGAAGTATTTGTTGAATTATTTAGGGAAAGCTTTTCGTTCTGGAGGTGTTCTTGATTTTGAAGGAATCTTCTTGGAACAACTTTTTGTTTTCCTATGTCCACTTTCGAACATCTTTGATTTACACCATTCACAAGAGTTTGTTTTCTTTCATTTTGGTTTACACGAGGAATGCTGTTATTATTGTGATCTTTTTTAAAGTTTTGTGTAATTTCGGTGAAGGAATAATCTGTGTCTTCTAAATAATTTTTGATTGTTTGATCACATTCAATATCACTTTTAAAACATCCAGTCAGAGTGCTTTTTGGAATGTCTCGTTTACTGGAAGTGTTGATAACATTCTTGAAATATTTGGTATGAAGCCCATTACCGAAATTTATATTTGTTATATTTTCATTCTCGCAAAACTTCTCAGGTATTTTTACTTTGTTCACCTCCACTTTACTTGGACAAGGCTGAGGTATGATGTCACAAGTAACATTATACGCTTGTTTATTTTTGTCTAGCGCGTCTACTGCCTTTTTATCCTCATTCACTGAGTCAGCTACTGATTTTATTTGCAAACCAACCGATACATGGTTGTTTACAACCTTGCGTGTGCTTTTATTATCAGTATAATTGTTTACCTTGTGAATTATACCCTGTGTTTGATTGTTTTCGTTTAATATATGGTCTACTATTAAATTATTTTCATTAGTTACGTGTAGCTTGGAAATACTATGTTCAGTAGTAGACTCTAAATTTTGCTTTTCCAAAACACCGTCATCTTTTTGTATGGGCATTTCGTCTTCCAAATAGTTCAATTCAGATTTATCAGTACTACCAAAAATTGTGTCATGCAGTAGATCTTCCTTTTTTTTATAAATTTCATCACCATTTCGCGATAAACAAAAAATCTCATTTGGAGGTTCTGTTCCTTCATCTAAACTATCTTTTACATCCTCTCTATCTTGTTTTATATTAGTTTTAATTTCTTCCTTATTGATTTTACACTCTATGTGCCGATCTAAGTCCCAGTTTTCTTCGTTGCTTTTATATCTCCTCAACATATCAGCTATTGGCATCTGTTCGTCTATGAAATCGATTGTTTTAGAAAGAACCTTCCTCTTCCGCAAAGCTGGAATGTCATCAACTTTTTCTTCACCATCTAAAGTATCTTCAATGCCAGAAGTATTGTTTAGAATATGCACATTGAAAGGACATCCCCGTATCTGTTCTCCATTGGAAACCATGATAATCTCATACATTCCATAATTCTTGGGTATATAAGTAACTTTAGCCCTCTCATCTTCCATTGTAACATCTATTACAATGTTGTCGCCCATGTGTTTCTTGTGGTACTGCATGAAAGGAAGCGAGAAGTTTTTCATGAAAGAGTTTCTTGGCTTCACTACTTTTCCGTTCAGAAGTTTCTTGGTCGTCAGTACGTCAGTTGTTATATTGATCTCTGGGATGGCAAAGAGATCAGTGTGGAATTTCGGTATTACAGCCTTGCCATACGTGGCATAAGGCCCTCTTATATGAACAATTATATTACTGTTCTGACCAGTGGTGTTTTTGTTTGCGTAAACGTAAAATACCGTTTTTCTGTGTTGCTCTCCGGAGTACAGACCCATGCCTCTGGCAATGTAATGCATGGATATACTCTTCGGGGTATCAGTTTTTTCTGATTGTCTAATGATTGCTTGTTGCAGCTCATTCAGGTAATGTAAGAAGTTTCTTTCAAGACTTATTGTAAGAGTGCTGTTGAGGTCGTTTTCTGTGAATATCTGAAACAGTATCTATAATGATTATCAAATATTTAAACGTATTTTTAAAGAAATATAATAGTTATTGTATTCTATAGTAATTACAATTTCAATGTCTTGAAGTGTATACAAATATACACCGCACGACACTGAAATTGTAATATTTTTTTAGAAACATGCCTTACCGGTATAACGCCTAAATACTTGTATGCAATCGCTTGAGCATGAAGAGGAGGCTTCTTCCAATGTCTGTGAGGATTGAGGCAAGCTCCGGGTATTGCAGAATTTATTAGAGTGCATAGGAGTGATCCATCGGACCACAATTCTGCCACACCGCCTGCCAGTGTCCTCGACTGCGAGGACCATGTTTCTGGCAGCCTACTGCCTGCCCATTTCAGGAGTTTTTCTCTACGGCTGAAAGATGGACAGAACACTGAAAAAAAAAAAAAATGAGAACGGTCACTAAATTATAATTCGGGTATAAGAGAGAAACATTTATTTTTAACATTGGAAAGTTAAAACTTCTAAAATTATGCATGACAAACTTCAGATATACGGTTAGTTATATGAAAGGAAAGCGAATAAAATATAGCCTAGATTTTGAAGAGTTTTTAAAAAAATTGGGTTGATATATGTACCGTTTATTAGAGTGAAGTATTACGGTGCGCTCAGGCTTATAGCGTCAATACTAGTGCCTCTATAGATGTCTACCCCTAAAAATAAGCGATTTAGACCGGCGGCGGCGTGAAGAACAGCAGTGTTAAGTTATAATACCGTACTCCCGATATATTTACTATCTAAGTACCTATCAACAATGAAAAATATTTGTCAACGAAATAATCTAAATTTTGAGCTGACTTGGCAGTGATGCCCTGTATGTCTACCTATAACCTTTGCCTATACGGAAAAAAATGTTTAACCTTGCGCGCTAACAATATGTATATCCATTATTATTATTATACCTAATAGTTCTCTTATCTAGTTGTTATTGTAACACGCTAATGTAAAAAAGGACAATTGCTTGTTTACATGTCTTCTTGGTAATAGTACTTTACTCCACAACACAAACAATCGGTTTACAACTCGATTTATGCAATAGAAATCGAATAAAATCCCAGTATTTTCCTAAAATTTCCATAGGAATTAGAAGTAATAAATCTATCCCATTTTTATGTAATCTATTACCTACAAATCTGTCATGTTCCAAAAATATACATTTCAAGTATTATGGACAATTATATATGTATATTAAGGCTTCATGCTGTCTATAGAGTAATAATATACCGCCATATCTCCCACACAAGTTTCTAATTTTCGGGTTAATCATTGTGATTATAATGAGGCGTAGATATATTATTATACAGAGTGAGTTTTATGTATGGAACGCCTCAATTATCTCGGAAACGGCTTGCCCGATTTTTATGAATTTTGGTTTATAAGGGTTTTGTAATATGGCCGATATTATTGTGGCATTTACATTGTTGTCAGATCTTTCGTTTTTCCGGAAATATACTGAAATTTGTTATTTCAAATGGATCACCCTATATATTTTTTTGTTTTTGAAATCTCTAAGAAATTTAGAATATTTTTCATGTAATGTTCCCTATCCCTAATTGCCATAATTTCGGAGTTACAGCTACATTTGCAATATCTCCGCCGAAGTTAAAATATTACATCAGGGCGGTTATGTCTGCGACAAAAACAATTTTGACGTTTTAATAAACTATTATGGTTGGTGTTTATTGAAAGTTACAATGGACCGTTTATCTGAGAAAGAACGAATTGAGATTTTAATGATATTAGGATATGGTGATGTGCGTAGAAGTCAACAGGAAACGTGTAATATCTTTAATAATTTATATCCTAATAGAAATCCCATAACAAGATCTACTGTGAGTAAGTTGTTAAAAAAGTTTAACCAAACTGGAGCCATAAAAGATTTACCGAAATCAGGGCGTATAAAAACTGCAACAACTGAAGACAAATCTTTAGATGTTTGTGTTATGTTAGAAGAAGATCCACACTTGAGTACTAGACAAATATCCAGGGAAGTTGATATTTATCAAACATCCATAATGAAAATTTTACATGCCAATACATTCCATCCTTACAAAGTAAGATTGGTTCAAGAGTTGTCAGATGATGATTTCGATAGACGTGAAGAGTTTGCCGACACAATGATGGAAAAATGTTACGATCAAAATAATCCAAATTTTTTAAATAATGTTATGTTTTGTGATGAGGCCACTTTTTGTATTGATGGAAACGTAAATCGGCATAATTGCAGATACTGGTCACGTAACAATCCTCGTTGGATGAGAGAATCCTACACCCAATTTCCACAAAAGATTAATGTATGGGCTGGAATAATAGGCGACAAAATAATTGGTTCTTTTTTCATTGAAGGAAACTTAAATGGTCCGGCGTATTTAAATTTATTACAGAATAATATTATACCTGAGTTGGCTCGGTTATTTCCAAATCTAAGTAAGTATTCTCAATTGCCTGTTAATTTAGAAATTTTATTATTTGAAACTTTCAGACAATAACAATGTCCCAAATAACAATATTTGGGTGCAACAAGATGGAGCTCCACCTCTCTATGCGCGTAACGTGAGGCAATACCTAAACGATGTGTTTCCCAGAAGATGGATTAGAAGGCGTGGTTTTATCGAATGGCCCCCGCGATCACCCGACATGAATCCTTTAGACTATTTCCTGTGGGGTCACTTAAAAAATATTGTTTATAAAACCAAACCTGCCAATATTCAGGAATTAAAAGATAGGATTACCACAGAGATAAGAAGAATTGAGCAGTCAGGAATGTTACAAAATGTACTGCAAAGTCTTAAACATCGCATGGCTTCTTGTATGGAAGTAAACGGACAACATTTTGAGCATCAGCTGTAACCGCCTTTACTTTATGTTTTCAAAAGATCCTATGGGATTTCTATTAGGATATAAATTATTAAAGATATTACACGTTTCCTGTTGACTTCTACGCACATCACCATATCCTAATATCATTAAAATCTCAATTCGTTCTTTCTCAGATAAACGGTCCATTGTAACTTTCAATAAACACCAACAATAATAGTTTATTAAAACGTCAAAATTGTTTTTGTCGCAGACATAGCCGCCCTGATGTAATATTTTAACTTCGGCGGAGATATTGCAAATGTAGCTGTAACTCCGAAATTATGGCAATTAGGTATAGGGAACATTACATGAAAAATATTCTAAATTTCTTAGAGATTTCAAAAACAAAAAAATATATAGGGTGATCCATTTGAAATAACAAATTTCAGTATATTTCCGGAAAAACGAAAGATCTGACAACAATGTAAATGCCACAATAATATCGGCCATATTACAAAACCCTTATAAACCAAAATTCATAAAAATTGGGCAAGCCGTTTCCGAGATAATTGAGGCGTTCCATACATAAAACTCACTCTGTATATATCTTTATTATGATTACTATATTAATAAAGTTATTATACCTACTTTATTTTATATAGTAAGAAAAAGTCGTCATCGACTCTATATTTATAGATTTACCAAAGAAACTATGGAAATAATAATATATAAATTAAATAATACCTAGTTCCGTTTTTAGAAGCAACAGACTGAAATAACTAGGTACTTCTACTAAAAAAATTGTACCTACGGAAATAGGCGAGATGAAATTAAGCAAAATATGAAATTACCTGATACACAGTTTCTGTCCAACTGCAACAGCAATCTAGAAAAAATGTGTTTCTGTTTAAACAATATCACTAGTCCAGCAACTGGCAAAAGTACTCGGAAAAGAAATGCGAGTTTGCTCCAATTTTCTGGTTGTTGGTCACGTTGCACTTCCGAAGATGTGTTATCTAGAATGAGATAAAATAAGTAGAAACTATTTCCTAAATTTTAAATATCATATACAGGGTGAAACGAAACATATCAACGAAAAGTTTCTTCCTCGATTACTTGATTACACGCCAAGGGATTGGTTTCCCTGGAAAATGCTCGGATTGGTCGATTTTTATTTGAACGGGAACATCTTTATATTATTGACATTTATACAGGGTCCCCCAAAAAAAGAGAGTTTTACCACAGCGTGTATTTTTTAAATGGAACACCCTGTGTATTTTTACAGATGATAGAACGTCCCTTCACGAATACATTGATATAGGGTTTGATGAATATTACTCTAATAGTGGAGAGATACATATACAAAAGAGTATTTCATAAAAATAAGGAGTTAGAAAGAAAATATTGATGCTTTGCTAAGCCACAAACACAACCAAGTATGTCTTCAACACATTGGTAACACACTTTTATGGTAATATATCTCTCACTATTAGATAACTACTTATATCCATCAAACCCTCCTATGTCAATGTATTCGTGATACGTTAACACAAAAATAACAAATGTATATATATATATATATATATATATATATATATATATATCGATTTGTTATTTTTGTATCTATATAGGTACAAAAATTGAATTTTAGAAATGTTTAGACGTTTCTTGAGAGAAATATGGTACATATCACAGTAAAAACACATAAAGGCATAAAAAACATGAACTATAAACTAAGTAATAGTTTGATTCTGGGCAGCAGAATTCCTGGAAGGCGTTTCATCTCTTAGTATAATACAAATAATAAAAACAGGAAACCAGAAGGCACTCTCAGGAGGGATTATTCTTATGGGAAATAGTGTATGGAAAATATTATAAAATTTGCCACTAAGAATTTTTTCTGTATAGGTAGGTATATAAAATATAGATTTTAATGATGAAGTGACTTAATTCACTTATACACGTACCTATATGATTCTAAAAGTATACGTAATTCTGTTCCTACGTAATTAATTTTATTGTCCTTATTATCATGCGCACGCCCATGTCCCGCGGCGCAGTTGTGACAGCCCTACTTATGATGGGTCACCTTGTAATTTTTGTATAATTCTAATCAGAATCACTATGGCTATTTACATATCGCAGGTAAGATTGTCACAAGTGACAGATGTGAAATAAAATATACTAATCTGAATTGAATTGTGTATACAATGTTTTCTGGAATACTTTAACTAAAATTTTTTGATTTACCTACAAATGAAAAAGAGTTTATATCTACAGTTTATATACATACATATTATACACATATTTTTCTTGTATTTCTGCTGAGCTATTATGACAACACTTTTCAACTCTATATATTTCAGTTGAATAACTCACATTTTACTGTTTTATTGTATGTGAAAGAACAATTTGATGCATATTGAGTAAGGCCGAGATAGAAATGTCAATGTTTAGATAACACACTTCCTGAGTTTAGATGGTTGTTACCATTTTAAATTTCAGTTTCATTCGTCTGATTTGTTTTTATTTTTATTGTAAACAGATTATAGGTACATTTCACATGATTACAATGATAAAACCTGATATATGACTATATAATTTAATCGTGTTTTGGTTATACAGGTATAGAATGTACAGGGTGTCTAAAATAAGATCCTCTATCCCCTTATCTCGGAAAGTATAAAAGGTAGAAAAAAATGTTATATACGAAAGTTTTTTGTTTTTACCTGAATTTTTCATTTTTATAACTTTCTTGAATACAGGTTGTTCAGTTTCTCTGATCCAGGCATCAACTTTCTTTTTTTAAATGGGACACCCTAAATTCAATTACGTTTTTGAACTTTCCTTAAAATTCTAGTTCAACATTGTTAAGAGTACCCTATACCTATCATTTACCGTTACGAAGATATTAGCATTTAAAGAAAAAAATCTGTAAAAAACACCTGCTCAAAAAATCTCGGCAAAACAAATAAGACATTAAAAAAAAACTAAATAGGGTTTATTTTGTAGACAATTAGACTCAGAAATTACTTCTATGGATCGATATTATCTGATTAATATACAGGGTGTTTTTGACAGATGGCTCAAACATGTATATGTTAAAATTCCAGAAAATAGAAAATCTCTTATGGAACACCCTGTGTATTATTATATTTTTAGATTCTCTATTAAATTTTAACCTTACTCTATATAACGTTCCCTATTCTTATTTTGCTTAGTTTTCAAGATATTGACGAAAATGTGGAAAAAATGTCAGCTATTCATTATCGGCTATTATTAAAAATATATCTACTATTATTTGGTATGTTATAGTTAGTGTGCCTTAATACTGATTATGAACATATTATTTTATAAAAAACTAATATTTTTTTAAATTATTTCATTAACTAATATAAACAAATCTATGTTTGCAACATGAACCACAAATAACTAACAATAATCAACAAATAACAATAAAAATAATAAATTAAATCAAGTGTCCTATATGTCCTCAATTTTCAGCTATGCATGTTGTGTATATAACTGCTAGTTTTCTTACAGCGCAATTACTTTGATTGAGCGCTTCAATTTCCATCCTGATTTTAATCTTTAAATCATCAACATTATTACTCTGAATTTGATAAACTCAGGCTTTCAATGTACCCCATAAAAAGTTATCAAGTGGAGTTAAATCTGGGATCCTCGGCGGCCATGGGATATTCCCATTTGGCCCGATCCATTCCACAAAATAGTTCTTAATAAAATTCTTTACAACTGCAGTATTGTCGCATGGAACTCCATCCATCTGATAGATGGTCTGATTGGCATCTTGTTCGGCATCCAATAAAGGTAAAATGCAAGTTTGTAATGAATGCCATTTCCTGATATTTTACCTAAGGTACCTGGGACCATTTAAATATTGACCAAGAAAGACAGGGCCTAAAATGTGTCTCTTATAAATAGCGCACCAAACATTTTCGTCAATATCTTCAAAACTAAGCAAAATAAGAAGAGAGAACGTTATATAGAGTAAGGTTAAAATTTAATAGAGAATCCAAAAATATAATAATACACAGGGTGTTCCATAAGAGATTTTCGATTTTCTGGAGTTTTAACATATACATGTTTGAGCCATTTGTCAAAAACACCCTGTATATTAATCAGGTAATATCGATTCATAGAAGTAATTTCTGAGTCTAATTGTTTACGAAATAAACCCTATTGACCTTCTTTTTGGATGTCTTATTTGTTTTGCCGAGATTTTTTGAGCAGGTGTTTTTTACAGATTTTTTTCTTTAAATGCTAATATCTTCGTAACGGTAAATGATAGGTATAGGGTACTCTTAACAATGTCGACCTAGAATTTTAAGGAGAGTTCAAAAACGTAATTGAATATAGGGTGTCCCATTTAAAAAAAGAAAGTTGATGCCAGGATCAGAGAAACTGAACAACCTGTATTCAAGAAAGTTATAAAAATGAAAAATTCAGGTAAAAACAAAAAACTTTCGTATTTAACTTTTTTCTCTACTTTTTATACTTTCTGAGATAAGGGGATAGAGGATCTTATTTTGGACACCCTGTACACATAAACATCGGTACACCTATAATGTCCATATTTGTTACTCTCTTATTGCCTTCTACTTTACCAAAATTACAAATATCTTCGTCAAAAATCGATTTTACAACGTGCGTTAAATATAAAAAAATCCTTCATTTGACATTTATTTCAATCACATGTTTATTAGTTCACCCCCACCACTATACAGGTAGATTTTCTCACACAAAGTGAAACTTATAATTATCATTTATTTTCACAAACTATTTTAGATAATATAGTGTGACTATCACTGAAATCAAACGTGTGCAAATTGTTCGTAGAACGTAGAAAATATCAAGTGGATTCAGGTGCAGGCATCTTGTTGGTTTAATTTAATACCCATACCCATAGAAATGTCTAGTTCGTAATTGGGTATAACCGATAATAAAATTTTAAAAGGTCATATTTCAATTTAATGTTTTGCTGTTATCATTATCAGTAGTAACCTAGTGTTTGCCTAACCTAATAACACAGAACATTATCAATCTGTATGTGGAACAATATTCGACTTGCAACTAAATAAAAGGCTCACCTTTTACACTATTTCGACCCATTTTCACATCTTCGGTTTTGACGGCTGAAAACACTCTAATGAGATACCTAAATTAATTGAGAATTAATTATTGTTGTTGAACGTTTTTTAATCTTATCACGATCTTATTGGTCTTATTAAAATATAACTGGAAAGTTTACCTTTTTATTGAACTGAAAGTTTGGTAGGACTTTTAAAATGTTTAGTTCTTTTATTTTCCTCTTTCTTATATTGTCTTATGATTTCTTTAAGACTTTTTCAATCCATAGCTCCAATATTAAATTTTAGAAATGAATTGACACTGGTATTGTGTGATAATAGTAAAATTCCAGTATTCCTTTTAAAGTATTTAATATCTTTAATAGATAAGACAAAGATTATAGTCATCATTTTTAAATATGATGTAATAATAACAATAATGATTTCTATTTTTAAAGTACAACATGTATGGTCTGATCAAGTCTTTAATTCATTCAATTGTTTCTATTAATGCAAATGCCCACGTTCTTTCTAGACAGTGAGTCTCACTTCTGAAAAGGCTTTTTTATATAAGAGATGATTGAAAATAGTATACCTACTTTCTACCAGACAACCGTGATAGGTAGTGATAATATTATCCTTGCAACAAATTTAGTTCAGGTTATCCACTGTGATTATTTAAGTGGATTACAACAGACAGCCGTTTCGACCTATGATGTCTCTTCAGTGGTGGAAATTTCTGATAAGACAACTCATATTAGCCCATATTAAAGATGCGTATAGACATCGCGAGGCTGCTTCGCCAGGCTGTCTCGTGAGGTATGTCTCCATATGAGCGTTGAGTGATAAACTATTTATCATTCAACGATGTGAGGTTGCCTCGCGTTTTGTTTGTTTTTCTGCACGCAAGTTATTGCGAGCCAACAGCCAACCTGATCCAGTGGTAATCGCGAGGCCACGAAACATGCAACCGCGTGATGCATGTTTCGTGTTGCAACAGCACGTATTGCTGTTGCCACTACCGCATTTATTTTAATTCATTCTATAAAAAAGAAGAAAAGAAAGCCACGACGTTGGTGGCAAAAGGAAATTTATAGAAAGGGGTTTCAATACGGAAAGAGGTACCAATATGGAAACAGAATGATGGAAGATATGGCCGACACGTATCGTTATTCATCTTTCTATAGGGCGCAAATATATAAAACAAATGAATCTAGTTGAAATTCCGTCTTAGTTAAGCATGCAGATCACCACACCAGGCACGTTTCAACACTGATTAAAGTCCGACAAGGATCGGATCGTATCGAGGCAGCCTCATTCGAGCCAACGAAGACGATTTCCATAGTAGAAAGCAGGTCTACACTTGTGAGGCATGCCGTTACCTCGCGAGGCAGCCTCGTGAAGCAGCCTCACGATGTCTATACACACCTTAAGAATAAGATTTCAGCTTAGTGTGTTTTGCTCTTCTTCATTTTGGTGTCGTAATCAGTACCCAAACTTTTTAAAACTAGTATGAACAACACACAAACACAACAGCAACATGAGACGCATATGAGTTGCCCTGTCTTCACTCCAAAACCTGTATTGTCAAAGAGAAGCCTTAGAGAATTAACTTAGTTAATTCTCTTTGGTATAACTGTTTGTAGTTTGGTATAAGGCGTGATTGACACTCCTTTGGTGATAAAGCGTACACAATGTTCCCAGGAACTGGTATTTTTTTGGTATTTATGGAGTTACGTTATTCTCAGAGCTATTTCGGAGAAAATATATAACTAGGTATCAACTAAATACTTTATTGCGTTTGTTTTAGATTTTGACAAATATTTGTTTGGTTTAACGTAAATAGGTTTTCCTTTTATGTACTTTGTAATATTCCAAGTGCGATTTGTTGATGCTGGGTTCGGTAATAAAATTGTTTAACTTCTCATATCGAACATTCCACCTTGAACTGCTAAAAGTCAATATGTCTAGCAATTATTAGGTACTTTATTCGATGAATTAAATAATTCAAGTGATTTCTTTCATATCGACAGGTTTTTATTCATGAAATTAATATCTCAGAAGTAAAGAGTAACTAATAATGGGCCCTAACTTTATAGCCAATCAGATATTAGGTATATTTTTTTATGAACTTAACAGCGCTTGTTATAAAATAACATACCGGATAGATCATAGACCTGATTAGGTAAGTATATAAATAATCAGGAAATAATATTATATACAGGGTTATTCAGAACTTATCTCTAAAACTTTGAGGATATGTGCATCCTTAAATAAGAAATCGATATCACCAAAAAAATTTTAATAAAAGTATTAGGATTTCCCGTAAACAATGTTTAAAGTTATACCATTATAAAGGACTACGTAGATGGGAAACTGTACTTCAACATTTGATATACCTACCACATTCCTAAGAATGTGGTAAAAAAAGTAAACACGTTTTTGTCCCTCGAACGACGACCAAGCGAATACAGTTGAAGCGGGGATAATATCTCTATTGTCTATTCAGTCATCAGTCTATCTGTGTCTTCTCTCAATGCCGGTGTTTTATTTATATCGTAGGAGTGGTAAACGGTAAAATTTTCAAAATGGCTCATGTGTACAGTAATGCTGAGTTAATGGACTGTTACCAGTGGATTATCAATTATAAGTTAGGTTTTGTGAGTGGTTGTTGCAGCAAAATGCTGAAAATCCCAAATTTACTTAATAATTTGCGTTTACAAGATCAGCAACCAGGAGGAACATTCGCTTTAGTGCTGCAAAATTGGATAGCTTTAGGGACAAAATTTCGAACAGCTTTTGTAACAAGGTATGTGCAAATTTTTTATAAATTTCATGTTTCTATAATACCTAGTAATCAAGTAGCGCAATTCTTCAAAATTAGTGTAACAAAATTTTATTCATTTTAAAGACACGTCACTTTGGTCACATCTATCTATCTTAAAGTTTATTTTAAAGTAAAAACGCTGCAATCTTTTTTGCGCCGGGTGTCGGTATACTCTCAGAACCTCCGAAGTTTTTTTCGTGCTAGCCAGTTTGCATTGTCAGCTCCAAGGTCACTCTATTACAGTGGATCAGTACCCAGCGGCGTGCAATGAAAAATTTTTAAATAGTTTTCAGAAGCCGCCAAAAAAAATTTTTTTTTGCACTACCACATTTCTACATGTATGTTGAACATCCCCAAATTTTACTATGGATAAGTTCTGAATAACACTGTATAATTTTGGATTAAAAATTCCAAAAGATTACAATCACATATTACAAGTTACAAGTGAAATTGAGTGGGCTAGAGCAAAATGAATAGAAATAGATAATTTATTAACGTTGGAACCAGAGTGCATTAATTTTTAAGTAGTTACACCTAGAACGACCCCAAAAACCACAAAACGGATGATAAGAGCACCGATAAAAAATTAATGTTGTTAAACTGCTTCTGATACAGAAATGATAGTTTATTCTCTTTATCTTCAAGACAAAAGAAACCACTGCCTAACCAGAGCCTAATATCAAACGAAGTTTAAGCATAAACAAAGACAAGAACTGATTATATTAATTTATGTGGGTCACGGCACTCGAGATTAAAAAATTAATTGGCCCTAAATATGTAACTCGAACTAACTAGTTGTTAACGATATAGCTATAACCAGAATAATTTCTAGATATTATACATACAAAAATTTTGCGTGTTTGATTTACGAATCAAGTTCCCTTGACCGAAAATGGTCGACATCTGACAAATACCTACCCCATGGTATTTGTACCCAGTCTGGCAAGAGTCTGTAAATTTCATAAGGCTTAGTTACATACCTACAAGATCAAATTAGAATATAAGGAATGACAACTAACTTAGTGGCATTCTCATGTCTTGTAAAATTATAAATCTTTTTCTACTTCCGATTTATAGTGGGTCAGCAGAATACTCTATTATTTTTTTAATGATTTATTATACAAAGTGGAGTTAAATGACGGAGCACAAATAAAATGATGCCAACTAAACTTGAAGCTAAAATATACAGGTTCCCAAATAAAAATGGTTCAATCTGGAAACAAAGATATAAGATATAAGTACATCATAGTTAACTAAAGATAAATAACATAATACTAGAAAAATAATTCTAATTCGCTATTTAATGGTGGAGCTCAGCTGAGAGCCACACCCACAGACTAGTGACCACACCTCCAGTCACCCGTGTTACATCTCCCACACATAGATATTGATAACTTGGCCCATCTATGCATTATTCTTTTTCTCTGTAAAATACACACTTTACTTTCTGTCGACTCGTTCTTGTCTCCAAATTGAATATATTTTTATTTGGGAATCCGTATAAAGATTGAACCGATACCTTAGTCCAAAAGTTTGGTTTTCAGTGCCATACTTATTCAGTGGAAAACTATTTCATACCCCCTTTTCCTTATTCCCAAAAATAATTTAAAAAGGCATCAATCAAAAATATATATTGTTATCATTCATAAAAACTTATTATGGAACTATTGCATATGCTACATGCTGACAAAAACCTATTAGTTATAAATAATATGGCTCTGTCTCTGCTACGAGGTACCAATAATGTCCCATTGTTACATCAACGAGAGCAGAATTATGCCATAACTCTGTATTCGTGATAAAATATTATTCAACCTCAAATTGAACAGGAACAATTTTCAACGTTTTCTTTTACAGTTCAATTTCGAGGCATTTGTTAGGTATATTAAATACTTACTGCTGATAACATATACCTACATGACTTGTTTGAAACAAGAATTATAGTTTTACGTATATATGTAGAGAAACTACAACTTTGCATTAGTTTTGATTCGCGTGTGGTAAAAACAATAGAATTGAAAACCTTTAATATTCAATTCAAACAGTTATGTTTTCATATAGGTACATTCAGAGAATGAAAAACAAGTAAATTATACGTAATGTCACATCAAAGTAATTTTATTACCCTGGTTGACCACGACTATACACTGTGTTTCAAATTGGATGCAATAATATTGGTATTGTGAAAACCGTTAGAGATAGAGACGAGGTTAAATTGTCACAAAGTTGTGTAACTTGGTGACCAATAATATGCTTAAAAAGTCAAGGCTAACGTAATTAGTTTTTGAGTTGAAAATACTGAAAAATTGAATTGAAAGTATACTTGAAAAAATTCGAAATTTTGGAAATTCATTTTTGTCAAATTTCAGGGTTGCTTGATGAGCTATTAAAATGAAAAGGACACTTTCTCAAGGCAACTTTTAACGTTCTATCGAATGACTTCAACAGTTTTTTTTAAAAAACGTTTTGTCATCAAGTTTATTTTTTCTAATACGACACCATTCATATTTTATTTTTCCTTGTGAGTTCAATGATGGATCATATGCTATACCTAGCGGGATTCAGAAAATGATGTAGATTCCAAAAATATAATAATACATGGTAGTGGAAAAAAGAGAATTTTTAGGTCACAAAGTGACCTTTAATAAGTACAGGGTATTCGCGTATATTTTGACCCCTACCTACAGGGGCTATTAAGAAAGTTAGAAAAAAAGTTTAAATACAAAAGTTGTTTGGTTTTCACGTATTACCTTTTGGCTACGTCGAAACAAAAAATTGCATGTCGGAAATTTGAGGATACCAATTGAACATAATATTTTTAAATGGGACACCCTGTATAATTTTAGATGGTTGGGAAAAAAATTTTTCCTCATTTCAAAAATATATATTTTGTTGATATTTGCACAGACAGTTTTCGAAATATTTAATATTTCATGTTTACAATAAATCATAAAAAAATATTGAAAAATGAAAATATTAGAAAATGTTTAAATAACTAAGGAGGTTACATCGAAAATCGTTAAACATTTTTTATTACTGTTGGTTTCTACTGTTAAATATTTTCAGTTCTTTGTATTTTTTGTATTTTTTTATGGTACTCGCTGTCGAATATTTCGAAAACTGTCAGTGCAAATGTCAACAAAATATAAAAATAAGTAAGGAAGGATGAGAAGACCATAAATCTGCGTCACACTGTATAGTGAAATGTATCAAAACATTACCGCAGGTAAAATAGAATTATACAGGACGTTTGAAGCTTTCAAAGAATAATATATCTATTACCTATTACACAAAACTGACATAATGACAATTAAGTCAAAAATTATAATTTTATCATTCTCAAATATTTCCTCAACCAATTAGGACATCTTTTTTATTTGCACCTATATGTATAAATAAAATGTCTTATGTACCTATCTCGTTTATTAATCTGAGCAAAAGCAATACAATTAACACAGTTCTGGGTCAAAACCACATCTCATTTACAGATATATAACACTATATACAATTAAAGTATAAGTATTACTCTATAGGTAGAACTACCTAATCGTCATACCACTACCTATACATATAAAGAATTCTTTTACCGTTCTGTGATACTCTACTAACTTCCACCAGAGATTATACGAATAGCTTGCACGTGCGTAAATGCTACAAATCCATATTTGCCATTAATTACCAAAGAAACGCTACACTACAGAACCTATAACTCCAAGAATAACCAACTAAAATTATACAGGGTGTTCCGAAATTACTGTGCAATATTTTACCAGTGGAGACTTTTTCTTCATATAAACATAAAAGAGTGCCTGAACCTAGAGCAGTTTTTTCTAAATAACTCGGAAATCAGTTGAGATACATCTATTCAATTTGGTATCCTAAGGCCGACCGCCCACGGTGCGACTGTTTTGAGACAAAGGTTGCAAACTAGTTTACTCTAGAACCAGTTTACCACCAAAATTAAACTGTGGCACGCACACGGATGCGACTCATTGTGAATCAGTTTCAATCAGTTGGTGTAGCAGTGCAGAAAATTTTTACCATGTCAAATTCTGAATATTCAGAAACAGATGAGGAAGACATCATTGATTATTATCAATACCGCAGACTGAACAGGACACAAAGGGAGTACTGGGTCCATCCATACATAAGGAAAAATTTGAATTATAGGCTCTTCGTAGCAGCAAAAGAACTGTCTCAGACAGATAGAAAGTTTATAGCTCGTGTTTCTCCACCTCTCCGACAAATTTTAAGTTCAGTTCTTGATCACTCATTTTGAAATAAACAAATAACACGTGGTAAGCACAGGGCAACTTTAAACTGCAACGCAACTGCGACCGCGGAAAATGGTCGCGTACAACCGATTTGAGACTGATTGCAAACTAGTTTCATTCGAATCGACTCGTGTGCGGCTCAACACTACTCTACGCTACGCTGCCGCGGTTAGAAAACAGTTGCTAGCTTAACTGATTTGCAACCTTTGTCTCAAAACAGTCGCACCGTGGGCGGTGGGCCTATATGCTGAGTCTTATATGCTGAATCCCATATATATAATACTACTATATGGAGCGTATGTAATCTTTACCATGCTTCACATGTGAAGCCAAATTAGAATAGTCCAGAATCATATCTATTGTCTCTTTCACGGAGAAAATACCAAATACGCATGCGCAGCAAACCGCGGGAATTTGGCTCCATATACTGTAGAATACAATAAATTAACTTTATTTTATATTGTATTTTATCTACATATAACGGTTTTTCAATCTTTTTATTGGGATGTTCCCCTATTTATCAAGTTTACCAGTGGATGCAGTTTGTATTTGAAAAGAACATTTTAAAAATACATACTGAAGGTATGCGACTTCATATGGAATATTTCCTTCGCACAAAAGTCAAAACCTCGACTGAGTTTTTCGTTTCGGCATTTTGGGATATCTGTGGAATTAAATTAATGAAAATGAGGTACAGTACCTATAATTAATTCATATAATTCACTACATATTTAAATTTACAAAATGTTCTTATGTACCTACACTTGCAGTTGCGACTGTAAAAATACCGTCGAAATAATTTGATGAGCAAATGTCTCGTAATCACTAATAAGTCTAATATATGAACAAAACTAAAACTACAAGATACACTTAAATAAAACACTTCTAAATTGCCGGCACTACGAAAAACACAAATTTATTTTCTGGAAACACAAATATACATGAAATACAAAAGATAAACTGTGACATAACCACACCACAAAACACATATATGACAAAACACATACAGGGTGGCCCATTAAGAACCAGCAGGACACCCTAAAAAATTTTTGGTAAGTGCGATTCCTATGAATTTATATATATATATATATATATTAGCCTCCTAGATGTACTTGTTGAACCTATTACCAGCTGCTAATTCCCAGCCTACTACGATTTTTTTTAAACCAATTTTTTCGAAAATTACTTTAGGAATTTTTTTATTAAAAATTTGACATCATGGCATTCTTCAGCATCACTTAAAACCCTGTGGCCCAAATTTCATCAATTTGTATCGAAGAATAATTTTTTTTATAGAGCGTTATATTTCAAGTTTATTGAATTTGTGTCTCGCTTAAAAGGTATAGCAGGCATTGAAAACTCTAATAATTATTGTTAATCTAGAATACTGTTCCTTTACTTACTTACAGTAGTCCCCTATTATACCCCTAAATCCCTAAAGTAATTTTAAAAAAATTGATTGAAAAAATCGTAGTAATCTGAGGATTAGCAGCTGGACCATCGTATTGAACATATTATGTTCAATAAGTACATCTAGGAAGCTAATATATACAAAAAAAATTCATTGGAATCGCGCTTCCCAAAATTTTTTTAGAAGGGTGTCCTGGTTTCATAATGGGCCACACTGTATATGACAAAACAAAAGCCCGGTCTTTCTTTACTTTGGTGCCACATTGAAATTCTTGGATTTGATTGGGCAACACCTGGGCATGTGCAAAGGAACATTTGTCCGTGAAAGAGAACGAAATATATAACTCTATCTCATAAAGTGGCTTCAAAACAAACTCGATTAGCTCAATATAGTAGTATTATATACAGAGTGAGTTTTATGTATGGAACGCCTCAATTATCTCGGAAACGGCTTGCCCGATTTTTATGAATTTTGGTTTATAAGGGTTTTGTAATATGGCCGATATTATTGTGGCATTTACATTGTTGTCAGATCTTTCGTTTTTCCGGAAATATACTGAAATTTGTTATTTCAAATGGATCACCCTATATATTTTTTTGTTTTTGAAATCTCTAAGAAATTTAGAATATTTTTCATGTAATGTTCCCTATACCTAATTGCCATAATTTCGGAGTTACAGCTACATTTGCAATATCTTTTAATAAACTATTATTGTTGGTGTTTATTGAATGTTACAATGGACCGTTTATCTGAGAAAGAACGAATTGAGATTTTAATGATATTAGGATATGGTGATGTGCGTAGAAGTCAACAGGAAACGTGTAATATCTTCAATAATTTATATCCTAATAGAAATCCCATAGGATCTTTTGAAAACATAAAGTAAAGGCGGTTACAGCTGATGCTCAAAATGTTGTCCGTTTACTTCCATACAAGAAGCCATGCGATGTTTAAAACTTTGCAGTACATTTTGTAACATTCCTGACTGCTCAATTCTTCTTATCTCTGTGGTAATCCTATATTTTAATTCCTGAATATTGGCAGGTTTGGTTTTATAAACAATATTTTTTAAGTGACCCCACAGGAAATAGTCTAAAGGATTCATGTCGGGTGATCGCGGGGGCCATTCGATAAAACCACGCCTTCCAATCCATCTTCTGGGAAACACATCGTTTAGGTATTGCCTCACGTCACGCGCATAGTGAGGTGGAGCTCCATTTTGTTTCACCCAAATATTGTTATTTGGGACATTGTTATTGTCTGAAAGTTTCAAATAATAAAATTTCTAAATTAACAGGCAATTGAGAATACTTACTTAGATTTGGAAATAACCGAGCCAACTCAGGTATAATATTATTCTGTAATAAATTTAAATACGCCGGACCATTTAAGTTTCCTTCAATGAAAAAAGGAGCAATTATTTTGTCGTCTATTATTCCAGCCCATACATTAATCTTTTGTGGAAATTGGGTGTGGGATTCTCTCATCCAACGAGGATTGTTACGTGACCAGTATCTGCAATTATGCCGATTTACGTTTCCATCAATACAAAAAGTGGCCTCATCGGAAAACATAACATTATTTAAAAAAATTGGATTATTTTGATCGTAACATTTTTCCATCATTGTGTCGGCAAACTCTTCACGTCTATCGAAATCTTCATCTGACAACTCTTGAACCAATCTTACTTTGTAAGGATGGAATTTATTGGCATGTAAAATTTTCATTATGGATGTTTGAGAAATATCAACTTCCCTGGATATTTGTCTAGTACTCAAGTGTGGATCTTCTTCTAACATAACACAAACATCTAAAGATTTATCTTCAGTTGTTGCAGTTTTTATACGCCCTGATTTCGGTAAATCTTTTATGGCTCCAGTTTGGTTAAACTTTTTTAACAACTTACTCACAGTAGATCTTGTTATGGGATTTCTATTAGGATATAAATTATTGAAGATATTACACGTTTCCTGTTGACTTCTACGCACATCACCATATCCTAATATCATTAAAATCTCAATTCGTTCTTTCTCAGATAAACGGTCCATTGTAACTTTCAATAAACACCAACAATAATAGTTTATTAAAACGTCAAAATTGTTTTTGTCGCAGACATAGCCGCCCTGATGTAATATTTTAACTTCGGCGGAGATATTGCAAATGTAGCTGTAACTCCGAAATTATGGCAATTAGGTATAGGGAACATTACATGAAAAATATTCTAAATTTCTTAGAGATTTCAAAAACAAAAAAATATATAGGGTGATCCATTTGAAATAACAAATTTCAGTATATTTCCGGAAAAACGAAAGATCTGACAACAATGTAAATGCCACAATAATATCGGCCATATTACAAAACCCTTATAAACCAAAATTCATAAAAATCGGGCAAGCCGTTTCCGAGATAATTGAGGCGTTCCATACATAAAACTCACTCTGTATATGCTGAATCCGCTGCTGTAAATAAAATTTCAAAATTTGTACCACATAGGTACGTTCCAAGCTGGGGGAGTGGGGTAAATATTAGATACCTCAACTTTTTTGTGTTTTGGCTTTTTCAAGTTTTGATTAGCAAATTGAATTTTATTTTTTAATAGAAAAAGGTACCCTTGGTTTGTATCGATAGGACGCATCGTTTTCGAGCAAAACCGATTTAATTATTTACATGCGATAACACGAGATGTTTGTAACTTTTTTTGTATGTAACTCTTCCCTGGCTTTGTCATTAAAATATGAAATTTAAGAGTTTTCAACGTAAAAAAGGTACTGGTTGAATATCGATAAAATGAACCGTTCTGATATAAAATCGATTTTGAAATTTTTTTCCATCCATGTTTATATGAGAAAAATACCTCTTTTTAACCATAGAATACATTGGTAGATAAAATATTGCATACTAATTTCGGGACAACCTGTATACAAAACGCTTCGAGAAAATTATGTGTAAATATTTAGCAGTTTTAAAATTGATATATTTTTATCTAAATCTAAGTCTACTGCAGATACTGAACATATATTTTTAATTCTGAAATTGGTAATTGGTTTTACATTTCTTCATGTAGGATTCACTTGAAAAATAATCGGTTTTGGACCTATTTCACACCTTACTACAATAATTTGATTTTTTTAAATAGAAGAAGACATATCAGGAAGTATATTATTATAGTACGAGTACATTCCATTCCAAGATTTAAGCAATTTGTTCCAGTTAGTAAAAATGCGTGACTATTCAAAAATTACAATGAAGAGAAATTGCTGCAAATACTATAATTGTGTATATTTTTTGGCTTAATTGATAATTTACATTTTAAAGAAATACTTGAACGTAACTGCATTTAACGAACTGAAAAAAGAGAAAGCTTCTTACTTTTAATTTAAACTTGGACTGATTTAAGTTATTGGAACTGAAAAATAATTATCAAAACAATTAATAGCACTAATAGAAATTGTACCTATTTGGTATATAGCTATTCATTTTATAGCTGGCGTAAAAACTTTAAAGTAGGTAATCCGAAAGTTTTAGATACAAATTCTTGAATTACTTCTAGTATTCCATTGCATTGATTAAAATGAGCCTAAATTTGAAATAATTTGAATTAGCAAAATTTATTTGACGTTTTGTTTCATACCTAATTGGCTTGACAATACTCCGGTAGGTATATTTTATAATAAGTGTTTTAAAAGGGAAAAAAGATCAAGTTTTTGATACGTCGAAAAGTGGTGTCGGAAATCCGGTAAAAGTGGTATAATTTCAACACTTTTATAGGCTATACTAGTTTTAGAATAGTGTCTTAACCATGGCAAAACTAACTTTGTTTTTTAAATATTTTTATTTGCTTTCAGTGGCTCAAAATATATAAAACTGTAATTTTCATGGATTATATTGCTTGTGTTTTATTTTTGTATATTATAAAGTAAAAGATGTATTAAATATTTCTGTTCTTTGGTGCCTTTAATTGTTATGATAAATTCTGTGGGTGTTCTGTCGGGTTTTTTAAATATATAAGCACCATACAGAGCCTATATATAAAAAAAATCAAATTTAGTGTAAAACTGAACTTGAAAAATGTCATGCACCTGAAGATAACCTACACGTACACTATCAATGTCCTATTTCGACTTTTTTTAAACTTTTAAGTTAAGTATAATATTTAGGATAAAAAAATAAAGAAAAATCGTTGTGTATATCCTCGCTCCACGGTAGTTTTCAAGAGGAACTAGTACTGGTTCAACTCAAGGCGAAACAGAATGGGAACTACCTGTTTCTTAAAAAGAAGTATCGATGATCGATCACAAGGCTGCAGGAATGCAATATTCGTAACTTATTTTAAATATATTCCTTTATTTAAAAAAAGTTTACTTTAGGTATACCAAGCCTTAAGTATTCCAAACTTATTTTAGGTAAAGTACCAATAGGAATTAAAAAGAAATCGCCTTGGAATTGAGTGTAAGATTTATAAGAAAAAATATATTTCTAGGAATATTCATATTTTCATAAATTGTTCTAATGAGGAAACAAATGGTATTTCGAAATTTTGTTTTTACTACGTAATTATAATATGTCTGACCACAGACAAATTACGTATTCGACTGTGGTCTAACACTGAATTTTAATTTCATTATTATACAGAGTGTCTCACGGGGACCCGTTGAAATTTGGTATTACAGTTTTCTTGAAAAAATAACAGAATTATTGAAATGTTTCCGGATATACAGAAAGTTGACGCCAACTTTATTTACCATACCAAGTAGTAGGTATGTCCTGAATGCATTCATATGGGTTTTGGGGGGGTTTATCTTACTAAGGATAATGTGTTAAAAAGCAATAAACATATCTGTTTGCTTCGATGCTACAAAGGCTGCGAAAAAACTTTTATGTCACACTTGTCTTTTGCATAGGTATATAAGTAGGTATCTCCTTTATTATTATGGATAAATCCTTCAAGTCCTATATCAGTGTATTCGATAGAGAACACTTTCATTCAAATATTCAACAATATAGTGAAAATAATATTGGCATATAGAAAATAACAAAGTTGGCGGCAAGCAACTTTATAGAAATCCTTATATGCCAAGTTTCAATATTTAAATCATAGTGGTTTTTGAAATATTCTAATGAGTGGTTACAGTGGGACACGCTTGAAGAAACATTTAAAAATAAGTGTCAAAAAATAATTGAAATTTTGTGTAATTGTGAAGGTTGTTATAGTAATAATAGGAATATATAAAAATAGATACAGCTTACAAGCAGTTGTTGTAAAATAACTGTTAAAATTTTACCTTCTTCAGTAATGAGTAGTATATAACGAAGTTCCTGCTAAGTTAATTTAAAGGTTGGCACAAGTTATAAAATCGTTTTATTATTGTGTCTCAAGGGCGGTAAGTATTTAAAAATGGATTGCCAGTATTTGCATTTTGGCATACAAGGTGTTTTAAAATATAGGTACCGTTATTTCCTAACCAGTTTAAATTGCATTTTAAATTTTCTTAAAATTTAAGCTATATTGCAAGACTATCGTAATTGAAATAGAACTAGAAAAATTTGAAAAGTAATGGAACATGTATGTTTTAGGTATTCAACCTTCAATGACTTGTATAAAAACACTATAGGTATATATTTGGTATTTACACTTTGGAACGTTAGTCGTTAGACAAATGAGTATTTTATGGTTCTAATTAACACAAAACTACTAATCTACACTTGCAACTGAACAAATTTTAACTGAAGATAGACACACTGTATTTATCTTTCTTATTAACAATGCATAAACTTTTTTATGCGATATATTCCACAACAAATGAGAAATTTGTCTAGATTCAGTTATTGTTACTATTTTTATTAGAGCAAAACCAGACCCATCTATAAAAATATATTCCTAATTTATTTTCCTACATCAAAAAACACTCTCCATAAAAAATATGACCCTTTCTACAGCGCAGTTTTGAAAAATGGTTTTAAACAAGTGTTGTCCACTATCACTCTTTCTAAACTTTAGTGCTGATGTGTCCATCCCTTTTCTCATCGAATCAACCCTTTCGACTCTTAATCGACTAAACTATTAGGTACAAAATCCTACTAAAAAAAACCTCATTTAGAAGTTGAGACCTACCAAACTCAGCAATCATCCAAAGCAGAAAGGATAACATCACTGCAAATGGGTTATTTAAATATTTAAAAGACCACCACGATAAACATCACATGTTACCACGAACGTGAGCGCAAGCCGATATGCTCTTGCGAAGTTTCCGCGCAAACTGATGTAGCATGTAGCATACCTATATCGAAATCGCTAGGATTCAGCGATTTAGCTCGCGATGGTTTCCTATGGACATTCTAGCGTTCTGCTACGATAATTACTTACCTAGTGCAAAAGTGCAACACATTTCAGATCAAAGGCGTAGCGCGAAGTTTCGGACTAAAACAAATTAATAAAGTCTTAAGTTAAATACTCGGTTAAATAAAACAATCGATTACGTAATGTAGGTATATTATTCAATATAATAAATAGTTGCGGACTTTACATATAGAAAAACAATGTAAATTTGAATTTATTTTAAATCGTTAACATCAATACCTTTTTTTTTATATTCTCAACAGTGTGGCTTTTGGATTTACCTCTAAGTAAGGTATGTGCTTATTCCATCTATAGTAGTAAAACGGCAACAAATATTACCTATATTATGCTTATAAATATAGGTATAGGTATTTACCTATATTACAAATTAATATATTCCTTCAAAAAATAAAACATGTATTTGAAAAAAATAGTCCTTATTATAGTGTAAATAAAAGAAGTCTATGTAAGTGCTGCCAAAGGTAGTTAAGTAATTTGATTGTGTGCAAGTATTGAAAAAGTTATGTCGGAAAAATAAAATTATTATCTTCAGAGTAGGACTCTATCTACATGTAACAACTGTAGGAAGAAAATTCAGATTTCGCAATCATTGCAACCATCGGAAACATTGCAAATTATAACACCATAATATATGAAACATATAATCATAAGCGCACCGATCCTCCTATATCAAATGAGAGGCTACTCCAGAGACAATTCTCTGGGCTACTCCATTTAAGTGAGTACGGTATTGTAACTGCGAATACTTCCCACTAACTCGTCATGCCGCCGGTCGATCGTTGCGCTCATGATACAACTACAGTTGCGCTATCTATATTAGTGGAGTAAAATCGTCAGTCTAACTCGCTTCTTTCTATGGAGGCATCTATAGAGGCACCAGTATTCGCGCTATAAGCTTGAGCATTCTGTATTACTTGTGTGCCAAGTGGTTAAAATTTAAGGGCGATTCGTCTTCCCGTTTTTTTTTTAATGACGATGTAGGTATATGTACTCAGAAACACATGTTTTCGAATTCTGCAGATAACGCACTCAAGGCCATTTAAAAAATTGCCCTGCTAAAAAAAGTTGTAGCAGATCACACCATATATGCCTCAAAACTTGCTCTACAAGATATTCCACTATATGTATTGCGTTAGTCGAATGCGACACCGCTGTCTTTATTTGACCTTGAATGAAAACTTCTACAGAGAGTTCCAGAATGATTGTCCGTGCCGCTTCATAATGATTTTTTATGTGCCGCCTTTCTATTTTTAGTATCTGGACTAGAATCATGAGCGCAGCCAAGGAAATTTACTGGTTTGATTTGATTTGTTCCATGCCATGGTACGTCAGACAATTTATTAAAAAATAATACCTATAGTTATTATTTTGTATTATTCTATTCCTATGTATCACCAGTAGAACCTATTTAAACTGTTACTGAAATTATTTGCTTAATCGCAACTGATTTCAGTAAAACAATTTAAACACGAAAAATGCTAAACGTCACTGAGTCAAACGTCAAATGCTGTCAAATATGAAAATTTTCAAATTGACAGTTAAAAAGAAAGTAATTTTAGCAAATGGAAATAAATTTTGATTATATTCAGGATAGGCTGCGTTCCTGTATCGGACAATCATTCTGGAACTCTCTGTATATAAATTGGTTCCCATATACGAACATAAACATTTACAGTGTTAAAAACTGAGTTTTGCCTATGATTTTCCAATATTTTAACGAATGAGAAATGACCAATTACAATAATTAATTAATTCCGAAATTAAATACTATTTTGGGATAATGCTATTATGATTTAGTCATAAACAATTTTTTTTAAACTTTGATAAGCTTGTATCTTCGGTACATATATTCCCGTCTATAATTATTTGTAGATACGCCATTGGTATTTAATTTCCTTATTTCTGTTCAAATAGCGTGAACGCCAGCTTTCTACTTCTACTGCAGAAATGAAAAGAATAAAAGAGTAATATAAACATGCGAATGGGAAAAAAATAGCACAGAAGTGTAAACTTGACCTATACCAAGTAGGTATCACTTAAATCTTTATTTTCAAACTGAAAGATGGATACCATATATAATATATACACAAGCAGAATGACTTCCTGGTTATATTGTGTTTGGTCGTTTTATTAATCTTTCTTTACATCTAAGTATTAGTAGGTACTGAAAATAGTTTAGGATAAGAAAGCGTTGCAAAAAGTTATTTAATCTGAATAATTTTGTGCTTGCTAGGTTCAGCAATTTATTGTTTTATCTTTATCTTTAAAAAAGGGTTTCTAGATACCTACTCTGCTCTGATATAGGTGTTCACATTTCTAAAGTTTTCCTATATTATTCAAGTTTTTAAAATTTCATTAATATTCCTTAAAAACGAATTTTAAGAAACTATCTTAAGTTGTAGCAGAAAAGGTGTTATTGCGACGTATTTCAGCGAAGATTAATCAGGATAAAAACAAATTATATTAAAAACTAATTTATTTAATAAAATAAAAATTACAAATTTGGGCTAATTACAGAAAAAAGTAACCATAATACAGTCTAATTAATTCCCTCTAAAAAATAATTTAAATTTCGTCCTCTTCGTCTAGTTGCAAACCAAGTCTGAATAGATTCACACTGTGTATTGAATGTAAACCTAATATATTTGGATTTTCCCTAATAGTGTCATACAAAAGCCTCACGGATAAATCATTATCACATTTTCTTTTCTTTGAGCATGAGTAAGCAAAAGCCATTTGCTGTTCTGCATTCTCCAATGACATTTTACACTTAGGTTTAAAACTGTCATCTTCAACTTCCACCTTAGATTCTTGAGTTTCATCTATGACATTATTAAAATTCCTAATAAAAGGATCAGGTATTGGTTGATTAAAACCATACTGAAATTTTCCATCCCTAATTTTATATCCTTTGCGTCTCGAAATCATTGCAGTAATAATATTTTTAACGAAAACCTGACAAGCGTGGACAATAAGTTCTGTTACATTGTCATCGGCTCCATCTAAACCATTTTCCCAAGCCATTACGGCTATTCTACTAGCAACAAAGCTACTGTCAGGTATAAATAGTTTCGCAGCTGCACTTCTATTTTCCAAATCTGAAGGTGGTAAGGGGTTGAACGGTTGGACATATTCAGAAAAATCAGCACATTCGAAAACTCCCTTGTCCTTAGAAGTCCTCACGCTTTTTTGTTTGTGGTTTACAATTACACTGTTCTTTGAAAGCATAGCTAAAAGAAAATCATTATGACAACGGATCTGTTCTTCAGTTACAAGTAGTCTTCTAACACCTCCGTCGAATTCTTCTTTTGTTAACCGGCCACTGAACGAGAACCACTGCCTAAGTAGGGCAAAGTATTCTTTCTTCAAATCTTCACCCAAAAACAATTCCAAGCGTTTCCAAGTTTCATTTATATCTAACAATAAAAAAAGATGTATTACTGGGTACAATATGGTAACGCAATTATTAACCTACCCATAATGTTTTCTTTTTGAAATTATAAATGACAGAAAATAAACATTTAGTTTTAGGTTATGTTTCTTTAGGATTCCATTCCGAGAGGGTGTGTTCCACTGAACTATATAGTTCAGTGGTGTGTTCCCTATGCCGTTATTATGCCATTATGCCATAGATAGTGGTCTGACTGAATGCACATATAAGACACAAGTGTTAAGCCATTAATCAGCAGAAGAAGAAGAAGAAGATATTCTGTGGTTTAGACGTTCTGTGTTCTGTGGTTTAGACTTTATGTGTTAATTTTTAGGTTAGGAGCTAAAAACGTTAAAATATGAAGAATTTATATATCTTATTTGAACAGTAACAAAAAAACATTAAGTAATTGCAAAGTGTTTTCTATTTTTCGCATAATGATTAAAATACCAGCATCTCTTAAAAGGTAAATGAATATAATTCAAATACTGATTTATTTCTAACCAAGATTCTTCCTAGTACACAAAATTTAAAGCAGGCAATTTATATATCAACTTTACTATATCGTAAGTTTTCTCAATCTGCAAATGTTGAAGAAAAAATAGAAATACCTAAAAGAATACCCAGAGGTCCGACAGATATTTTAAGGGCATTAGAGAGCACAATATCTAGAGACCCAACCGCAGCACATTACAAATACCATGATGACCCCTATCTCATACCGATGTCAAACGTTGGTAAGCGTACATTTGCCATGGCACAAGAAGCAGGGAGGAAAGCTGCACATTGGGTTAGACAAGAACATGCCGATCTTTTCAATCACAGAGATGCTGATCCAGTAATTCAAGCTTTTCTGCCTAGAATTAGGTATAATGAAAACAGTGAAGTTACCGAAGATGATTTAAAACGTGTGATTGATGATGTTCAGGTTTCTGATGCTCATTTCGTGTATAAACTGCTGAAGAATAAAGGTGTGGAGATTTCGAACGAGACCCAACAAAATTTATTGGATCTTCTTTGTTATTTTAATAGTGAAAATACATTACCAGATGAGTTTATTGAAGAACGGTGGTTTAAACAGAGTTCGAGATCGAAGGAACGGCAGAGGAAAATATGGAAGTAGGTATACACTATTCTTATTAGTTCACACTCTTATTTAACATTTTAACAATATTAAGAGTTGTGCATTTGAAAAATGCAGAAGAATAAATCGTAGTTACTAGTACACGTAGTAGTACCTACATTATCGATGTATATTATTGAAACGTTTGTTATACTGTTTATAAAGACATTGTGATTTTGTTTTACAGAGATAGTAGTTTAGCAGAAGAAGTCTTTATTAGCATAGAAAATCCAACAGCTGAAACATATTCAGCAATTATCCAGGGAATGAGTAAACACTTTCAAGTTGAGAGAGCCTGGCAGTTATTTGAAGAAGCCCAAGAAAAGGGTTTAGTGCTAAGTACCAACACCTACAACTCCATAATAAGAGTGGTCAATTTTTTGAAAGAAAGTTATGAGATGAGGTGGAACATGGTAGCCAATTTACTTACTGATATGAATAAATTTGGACTTAAACCAAATTTGGGAACATTAAATGCTAGCTTGCAAGCCCTTAGCACCATGGGTGGCAGTAATATGGCAAAAGATACCGCTTTAAAAGTGTTGAGGGAATTTAAGGATCTTGGCATTGAACCTTCACTGGGATCTTATTATTTTATTTTGATAACTTTTTGTAAGGAACGTAAGTACCTATCTATTCTACATTTATGTGATTGGTACCATATTGTTTTTTTTTTAATTATATTGTAGGTGGTCCAAGAAACACAATTCTCCATGATATCATGAGTCAAGTGGAAAATAAAGACCATGTAATAAGAGATTTAAGTGATACTAATTTCTTTGTTACTGCCATGGATGTGTGCAGAAATCATTTACATGATATTGAATTGGCTAAAACCGTAGACAAACTGCTTCACTTTGGTAATAACTATGATCTCATTGGAGATTCTTACAAAGAGTCCATTTACTAGTAAGTATTGAAATCAGACACCTGAGATGTGACATTAATAAAAAATAAGCTTTTAACTTGTTTTGCCAAATTTTTATGTTTACTATTGGGCTGGTGTAATAGACAAATTAACTTTTTCTACAGTGATCTCCAGAGTGATTTACCGGATTCTGAACGCATCTTGTCCCAACTTCTATCAAAACTGGTTTCCATTTGCAAAAATTACTTTCTTTCCTATTGTTAATTTTTCGCTTTGAAAATCGATCAGTTGACAATCGAAAATAAAGTAATATTAACAAAGGGAAACTAATTTTGATAGCAATTACGATAAGGTGGGATTGGGAGGTATTGTGTTCAGACAATTTTACTATAATATAAGTTGGCCATGATTTCGAAACAAATGCCTGTCTATTGGAAGGAGATGTCGAAAACAACTACTCCACGAGGGCAATGTGCCCCGACTGGCGTTGCATTACTCTGGCAACTCCATGGAGTCGCCACATCCTTCATCGAGATCAATCACCAGACACTGACCGGTTTTGCGTTTGTTATGCGCTCGTCAAAGTGCCAGAGGTAGTGGAATCGATGAACGATATTGCGACATGATTGCCTAATGGGCATCGTGAATGTTAGTAATGGCGAGAAACCCACCATAGTGCCCTCTTTGGGTCTTTGCCACTATCCGTCTGACAATTATTGTCAAATTGATAGACAGATAGCGACCTGCTTATCCGCAGTGACCCCTATTGTCTTTGAGGAAGACAACAAATAAGTAGGATTGTCTTCCTCAAAGACAATATACTCGTACTATCTCTATCTTATTCGAGAGTACCTTGGTCAAATATGTAGATGCCCAGGAACATCACAAAATAAGCATGCAGCATAAATATTACATCTCTGTCTACCGACTTTTTTTATACAAAAATTGGAAGTTGGAATAACTAAATTAATGTTGGCTTTGTTATGTAAGGCATCATTTTGAAAACAAGAATTATAAACAGATATTTTTCAGTCGTCACTACTTTATCCTTTTGGTTACTTACTCCCCTCTAGAAGAGTTCATATCTCAAGTATATGAGAAACTAGTACCTAATATCTATGTACCAGAACCTGGAGTAATGGGTGAAATACTCCAACAAGTGGACCTAAATGGGGCAATTGAATACGTCCCAAAATTATGGTCGGACATGACAATATTTGATCACACTGGCAGAGAGAATCTGGTAGAATCGATATTGAATATTATGGTGAATAATGAGCCTCCTGCCAATTCTGAATTGAGGGAAAGGTTTTCATATATTGCGTGGGATATTTACAACAAAGTTGAGAGCCAGAACGTAAATAAATATAATAAAATTACGTAAGTTCCTCTACTTTAATATACATATACGAAGCTGAATGAGTGATTAATTAACTATTAGTAATTTGAAGGACAGATATACAGAATTTGTACTCCTGTTTAAATTTTTGTAGGTTGACTGGAGAACTTTTGGGAAAAATTATGACTCTGCTTTTGCAAAATGATGATTTTACCAATGCCTGTAAGATAATGGAGAAATTGGATAAAGGGCATGGCAGTATTGTAGGAGTGCCTAAATTCGAAGCACTTTCTCTGTTTGTAGACAAGTCTATCGAGCACAAGGCGCCAAGTCGAGCAATTGTAAGTATAGGTACACCACTACAACATGACAAATAAGTTAATTTTTTATTTTAATTTCAGTCATGTATTCAGTATTGCGTAGATAGTGGTTTTCCAGATGTAAACGTTTTAGCTGCAAGACTGGATGAAAAGCTTACGTTAGATGAAACTCATTTGAATAGCCTTTCCAAAATTGTTGGAGACAGTCGTCTTGGTAGCAAGTCTAGTCTAGCTGTAGAATAAACATGTTTTTTTGTTTAATAATATTTTATTACTTGCTTTGCAGTATTATTTAATATATTCCTAAGCCATATTTTAAATATAGGTTCTTTGAAATAGATTGTTTATCACCGAAAATCTCTGAGATGAAAGAGAGTTCATCAAATTAACAAACATTCAACGTGGAATGGTATATTTTACGTTCGTACAATTATTCCATTGAAATTTGAAGATATTTGAAAAAATCGGTGCTAAATTGCCCAGCTTTATTTCTATTTAATTGGCCTTTACAGTTTTTGAGATCTTCCTACTTGCGATTTAATCAGTACATACCAGTTTCAAATTAAAAATTGAATAACTAAACCATACTTTAACTTTATTTGGTCAACCAGTATATAAAGTTTGAAATAAAAATTACACATTTCAATAAAGTCAACCTATACACAATTCAAATAATATAATATAATCAACAGTTGCATAAACTAGAAAATAATCCAAGATCTGTACGTTACCAGTAGACTGGATGTTAAAATGGTTTTATCTTGCTTTGATGTAAACATAGCAATTATGAAATTGAACGATTGGTAACGCGTACATCTTGAATTTATATGCCTTGAGTACAATAATTTTTCCTAAGGTGGTGGCGGTAATGTATATCCTGACAGTCCCGAAGGTGGAGGGCTAGATCCTCTTGGTCCAGGCAGTTCAATTGTATCTGAAAAAGAAATGGTATAATATACAGATACCAATTACAGCAGATACTTCTGAAATTACAATTTTGGCATCTTTTTTTATCCGAACAACTGATGATGTGCTCGCATGGTAATTTGTCTTGAGTATGATAGAGATATTTCGACATAAATTGCACTTGTGCATGATCCCCACATCAGTCAGTGTCATTCATAAACGTCATGAGTAATACATCGTTAATACAGTGTAATACGACTAGTACTAGTACTACAAGTACTTGTGATATTAAAGAGATATATATGTCGATAACTTGCTGGACAAAATAATGATCTGACTGTTTAAATAATACAACCGTGTAGTAGTTTTTACATATTATAGTATTTGAACCAATACCCTGTATACAGGATGGTAGTAATTTCTGATGTAGGTATTCATTTTCGTGTTGTCACAGTAACATTAGAGAGAACAGCTGATAATAAATACCTGATTTAAAAGAGAGTTGTAGATAAAAACAATCGATTCTTGCTAGAGTGACCTTCAATCGCATATCTTTAACTTGCATTATTAAAGTAATAATAAAAATAAGTTTAAGGTTCAAGGTCTCAAAAGCTAATCAATCTTATAACAAATGAAAAACTGTCTAGCAATTTCTACATGTCTGAAAGAATTTTTACATCTGAGGGACATCCGGAGTAACTATTTCACAGATAATATTTAAAAACAACATATTTTGTACCGTGGTAAAAATTTTGGATATTTTTACAAATATATTTACTACACAAATATAATGTCGCTGATAAGATAAAATGCAAATATAACCGAAAATATTTTAGATTGGGTGGTTTAGATAGTCATCATATGACTTCTGTTTGTCATTGCTCATTGGCCTTGTAACTTTAAGTAAGGTGAAGAGGCTCGAATACAATAAATCTGATTCAATTTATAATTTTTGGAAAAATGTTATATTTTTATTAGTTCGTTGGAACGAAATTCATTCACTAAAATTGACTCCTAAGTATCATTTTCTCTATGGAACTCACAAACTAGCAAAGAAATACGTAAGTACCTATATTGTATAGTAAAAGTTACTATTAGATACAATCAAAGTAAATTTTATAGTCTGAGAGCAGTCAATAAATTTTTTGTGATAATTCTAATTCCACTTATTTAACATAGGTAGTAGCTTCATCTATTGTTCACCATTTCACTATGTTTACAATAATCTTAGTGGAATTGGACTTCACAAATGTAAATAGAATTCGCAACAATTTTAAAAACTCTCAAATTTTTCTTTCACAAAAATAACATTAAATCTTTAAATAGGAAATGACCCTGAACAATTAAGATAGGTATATTATTGATATATAAATTATCCAAATGAATTATAATCCAATGAATTTTTAATTCTCCCTGTTATGTTATAGCTTATAACCTATAGGTCTGTGTAATTTCATTAATTATATCTGATAATATTAATGATATTTAGTAATACATTGAGTTTGGTATGCCAAAAAAATTGTTACACTACCATAAAATATATTTTGAATACACCGTACCTGATGGATAAGGAGGCTGCCATGTCCCACTTGGGGGATACCCAGGTCCCCAATTAGGTGGTCTCCCTTGACCCCAGTGCCCTCCAGGGGGGTAGTTAGGGCCCCATTCATGATGTGGAGGATGGCCTGGTGACCATTCGTGAGGAGGATGACTTGGCGACCATTCGTGAGGAGGACGTCCCCACTGGCCATCTGGAGGTGGTGCTGGTGGGTATCCAGGCACCCATGAACCTTCTGGAGGTTGAAATGGTGGCTGGAATGGTGGCTGAAATGGTGGTTGAACGGGCGGCTGTATTGGTGGTTGATTAGGTGGATACCAGGACCCTCCTGGGGGACCAGGATACTTTGAATCTGGTGGTGGTGGATAATCCATACCTAGCTATTTCACAATGACACGTAAAATAGTTTTCAATATGTAGACTTGAGTTGTGAGATAAAGCCTTTACTGTATGATAAACAGATAGTACATAAATTTAGTCATTATATGAGAAGTTCCCAGTAATCTAATCTTATCTTTATGATCAATATATTTCTATCATGTAAAATTAAAAACAGAGATAAGCTAAATTAATATTTTGGGTCTTATCGAGTGATAACTTTGCAGACTACTTTTATAGGATAATTTTTTGTTTATATCATATCATTCATTAGGGCTTTTTCAGACGGTACGACTGCGATCCGATTTTCCGTGTGCAGCATGTCGCAACGATATCGTGGAAGTATCAAAATATATGTAATCATATGTCTAATTTTCACATTATGCGGAAGCGACAAATGAAACGGACGCTTATTGCGGCATTTTGCTGCGTCGCAAGACAGTGCGTTTGTTGGTCAGATACCGGCCGATTTTTTTCCGTGCGATATTAAACCAACCACTAAAATAAATGCACATTTCCAGACGTGTCGCTGCTTGTCGCGATATGTATCAGTAAAATAAAATATCAGTGTTGCAATTAGGTCAGTGTGTCTTCAGCTTGTGCAGCATATCGTTTGTACCTTCGCAATGGCTTCGAAATAATTTTAGGTTTCCTTCGCCTTCGATGTAGCAATGCCAATAAAATAATTCGTCTTCTATTATACATACTGCAAATACACTCCACTAACTGCGAAGAGCAACTGAGCAATGACAACACTGCGCACAATATTTTATTTTTAAATCGTTGGAGAAGAAATTGTATCGCCTTGTGTGAAAGCTTTCTGCGAATGCAATACGATATGTCGCAAACGGAAAATCGCATCGCAGTCGCACCGTCTGAAAAAGTCCTTACAGTCTCGAAATTCAAAGAAGCTATTTAAGCACTTTATTTATTACTCTGATGAACAAGTGTAGTAATGACTAATAATGGAAAAAATGTAGTAAATAATGTTTAGTTTCGGAAATAATTTGAAAGAAATGTTTACAAATATTTATCAGGTGAAATTTTTTGTTTAAAAAACTAAGAAATAAACAAGTCAGGACGATATGTTTGGTATTTCTAGCAGTACTTTATTATTGTTATTAGTTGTGGTCATATTCGAGTTTTTTCACAAGATTAGAATATAAGTATGGCGCATAATTTCTCAAACAAAGAAATTTATGGACACTACTGCATGGGGCATTTTATGAAATTCACGTTTCTTTATTTTTATTTGAAATAAATGGTATTTCCAAAACTAAAATTGTTTTATTACATTTTTTTCATTATTAGTTATATATTTGTCCTCAGCTAAAATTTCTAAAATGTATGCGTATAGGTTAAAAATCACCCTGTATGTTACCTATGTAGACAATTTATTTGTGTGGATTGAAGCAAGGAATATGTTTGAACTAACCAATCTTGGAGAGGTACTAACTTCTGCTACTAGAGGACAGACTAGTAGGTATCACTTCCCTATTTTAGAAAATCCTCTAGTTTAATAATTTTTGGACAACACTCTGTAATCTGTGCTTTAGACCTGTGAGGAAAAACTTATCAGAGATCACTGATTTAAAAAAGAAAATTCCAACCATAGGTACTATCGTCAATTGTGTATATACAGTGAGCCCATAAAGTCCTGCATAAATTCATTATTTCAAAAACGGTAAAGTTGTTGAAAAATCGCTCGGACATGTCGATTTTCTTTTCTTTTTACACTTGTTTCATATATATTAAATTTTTTACAGGACGATTCAATGAAGCTACGTCGACATAAACTTTAATATTTTAAATGGAACAGCCAGTACTGTTTTACATATTTGGAAAGAACTCTTTTCTACGAATTCGGTCATATAAGGTTTTATGGGTCTGTCTCTAATAATACGGCAAATATGCCCAAAACAGTGTCATAAGAGCAATGTGCTAGAAAGAGAATTCCGATTCGTTGCTATAGGCACAGTCTTTCTCCAACACATTGCTCTTATGATAGACTTTTTGGGCATATCTCGCTTATTATTAGAGATTCTAATAGTGTATAAAAGAATATCTCTAATAAATCTTTATAATATTACTAGAAACAGTAAGTACTTATTGTGTGGTAAGTAATGTTTATATAGGCAATTTTGCGGTAGGAAACCAACACTTATTGTTATTATTACTTACTCATCTGTGCAGACGCGTAAAAGAATAAACAAGAAAAGTGCAGTGTGGTATTGTGAAGGTGAGAGTAATATTTTCATTCTTGTCTCAGACAGTAGCCTTGCGTTAATTGCCGGAACCTGTAAAAAATAGGACTGAAATTTTCGGATTATGAACTGCACGATCTTGTCCGTATTGCTAAATAATATCTTTAATCACTCGTGTGGTTTTTGTATGTAGGGCAGTTGGAATCTTGTTCAGCAAACAAAATATTGTTGTAATACATGTTTTTTGCGTGGAGTCGCCCAGAGGATGAATTAATTAAACTGATATGATACATTTATTTTAAGAGACAATCACGCTTATGATGTATCATTTAAGCATAACATCAGTAGGTATGTTATCTTGGCTTGTTAAATGAGAAAATAACATCATTATAGGTATATAGGAGCCGCGAATTACATCGATTTATGAAATGACATGGGTATTATTTTGCATGCAGTGTAGTTGTGACAGTATTTTTAATTAGATTTTCAATATAGGTATGAAAGTATAGCCATGGATAGATTACTAAATTCAGCTTTAATGGAAGCTTTAGATAATAAACAGTTTTTAAATTGAAATTTAAATTTAGTAGTCCTTCATGTTTCAATCATCTGCGCTCTGCTTCCAAAGGCTGTCATTTTTTTTATTTTGTAAGGGTTTAGTCTTACCAGTAAGAACTATTTTATTACCAGTATTATTACTAAGAAAATTGAACAGCTCCTTCGCATTGGGTCTTAGTTGTTTTAGCAAGACGAAACATTTCAAAATATCGAATTTTTGTCTTGACATTGTTTTATATACTATGGTCTTGACCAGAGCTGTCCAGTATTTGAAATAAAAGTAATTGAAAAAGTATTTCAAATACTTTCGGTATTTGAAGCACTTTATTTCAAATCCTTTCGATTGTCGGTATTTGGTGCTTGGTATTTGACAACTTTTGGTCGAGTATTTGGATTTGGTATTTGATTTTCAGAAATATTGGTATTTCAATTACTTTACTTGGTATTTGAAATACTCTCCGGTATTTCAAATACTTTCCGGTATTTCAAATACTGTACCGCTATTTCAAGTACCTCCTACTTCTTTTCTTATTTATCCATATATATTAAAACGCGTCCATTCTGTCTCGCTCTAAATTCCGCCGCCGAATCGACAAAGTTTCAAAGCTATCTCCTCCAAGAGGGGATCACGGAACGATCCCCGCGGGCGACTGGAGGTCGCCCCCGGCCTTTCTCCAATGCGTAGGGGTATTTTCGTCCCGTTTGAGACGATGTGAGATTCGTACCGATGTGAGATTGCACTAACGAGACAAGCACCTCCCACGAAAACTGTCAAATTAATTAAAGTTCAGATAGGTTAGTTTCCTACGAGAAATATTGCTAACGGAATCAATAGTACTGACTGCCAAACACTTGCCAAACACTGATTACCAAAATACTGAAACCAAATGCTTTTCCAATTAGAAATTCGGTAAAAATTATTTTTTCAGGTTGACACGTACAGTTTACATACTTAAACGTCTCAAGGTAAACATTTGCCAACAGGCGTGATAGCGCATCGGGAAAGTCGTAGGATTGAAAACTTCATAATGCAGATTTCGCGAGTTAGTCACGCTGGAGGCAAACTTTTTTTTAACTTTTTAATTCCAATTATTTATTAGTATTAGTATTTAGTTATTCTGTTTCATTATCCGTAGTTTTTATTCTTTCAGCACGTAAAGTTTAGAATTAATTCATTCATTAAGGCAATCTGTTAAATTCATCATTTTAGCTTACAAAAGTAAATATCTACAATATTTTTGGTCCCATTGATAAAATTGATAATAATGTTTACTTAAAAATAAATTCTACCTTCAGTACTTAAAAAATTATGATATTTTACCATTAAGAATAGAGTATCCTTACAATTCATCAAAATATTAAGAAAAATCGTTTAGTATAATTACATCATTATTCCAGATACAAAATTTCTTTAATATGTATTTTCTTAAAAATAATATTATTTTAGATGCATTTGTCACCCGATGGGTGACCCCAGGCCACAGGCCTGGACCCCCGGTAGGGCTAGAAACGGGAACGAAAATCGCGACAGCAATTTTCTCCCATTTCTAGTTATTTATTAAGAGTTCATAAATAGATAAAAAAGGTAACAGGCATGTATGTACCTAATCCTACTACTTAGAATCTGTAGTATCGTAGAATTAGATACATGAAAACGTCTCCATTCCATATTATCCTACTATTGTACTAATTGTACCATGTATGTAACCTCATTGGCATTATTGGCAACACTGGCAACAATAACTGTATAATTAATTATTGTGAATACCTCATTTACTGTTGTTGAATGTAAATATTTTGTTACCCTTTTCAGACTAAATTAAAAGTTATGTTTGTTTTATGATTTGTTATTATTATTACTTATTTCCTCAGGCGTAAAATTTCAGCAGGTATAAATAAATATAATTCACATTATTCCAAGTACCATTTCAAATATATATAAAAGATTTGAAATACCTTAAAATATTTGTTGGGTAGGTATTTGAAGTACAATTTGCGATATTTCAAATACCTATAAAGGATTTTAAATACCCTAAAATAATTTTTTGGTATTTGAAATAAAACTTGTGGTATTTCAAATACTGGAAAATATTTGAAATACTTTATTTGCTCGAAATTTCAATTACTTTTCTTGAGTATTTGGTATATCAAATCCTTTCTGTAAAGCAGAGTATTTGGTAATTGAAACTGCAAATACTTTAGATGGTATTTGGTATTTGATATTTGAAATACTTTTGATGGGTATTTGGAGCAGCTCTGGTCTTGACTATGACGTCTTATTTTGTCAACACAACTCTCTAGTACGTTATCTCCTGGAAGTATTTCCTATCTCATTTTATCTAAATGATCTAAATACCTTTTTGTCTCACTCTGATAACATTGGATGTTATCCTCCAAGGATTGTTAACTGTAAACAGTTAACAATCCTTGGTTATCCTCAAAACTTATTTTCCTACAACCTAGCGCAAAATAATTTGCGTTTCCAAAAGAAACCACAAAGTAGCATTTTTCAGAGGAGCGAGCGTTTTGGTTACTTTGTTGCTCGGCGAGCGACCAAGTTGCTCGGTTGTAGAAACAATCGTGTGTGCGTTTCCGCAGCGCGAAGTGATATTGTCTCGCTCTCGCGAGATTGCCGCGCTTCGCTACGCGTCGCGCGTCAAACTTCTCGCTCACCCATTTTTCCAGAACTTCCAGATTTTGGAGATGGCAAACCCCTTCCCATCCCAGGATACCGTTATGAAATTTTACTCTAAACCAAAGAAAAATATAATGTTCTTAATTTGCAAGTACATATATCTAACTATTTTTAAGTATTTGTGACACCGTGATAGTAAACCTCTAATATTTTGACATTTTTTTTTGTTTGGAAGTCCAATTTGAGGTGTCTATCAACAATAATGCCTAAGTATTAATTATTGATTTAGCTTCAGGTATTCAGGGATCCAGTGTAGTGTGTTTACCGATATATAAAGGGCCCATATAAGATCAATTGATATACGAAGTAAGGTCAAGTAGGTATTTTGTGTTTTCAGTTTGTAAGCTTGTTATACTGAAACTGTGACATAATTTTCCTAAAATCTTATCGTTGTGGGACTGATGTCTCCATGGACTTATGTGGGACAGGTAAAGCAGGCAAAGTCGGTAATTGGTAATCAATAAATAAATATGTTTTTCAAGAGTAGGTACAGGGTATTCGCGTATATTTTGACCCCTACCTACAGGGGTTATTAAGAAAGTTAGAAAAAAAGTTTAAACACAAAAGTTGTTTGGTTTTTCACGTATTATCTTTTGGCTAGGTCGAAAAAAAATTGAATGTCGTAAATTTGAGGAAACCAATTGAACACAATATTTTTAAATGGGACACCCTGTATAATTTTAGACGCTTGGGAAAATAATTTTTCTCTGATATCAAAAATATATATTTTGTTGACATTTGCACTGACAGTTTTCGAAATATTTAATATTTAATGTTTACAATAAATCAGAAAAAAAATATTAAAAAATGAAAATATTGGAAAATGTTTAAATAACCAAGGAGGTTACATCGAAAATCGTTAAATATTTTTTATTACTGTTGGTTTCTACTGTTAAATCTTAAACTTAAGACCTCCCTCCTTACTTGGTGAAATAATTCCATTTGCGGAGGAAGCGAAGTATCTGGGTGTAGTACTGGATAAGTCGCTTAATTGGAACTCCCATCTGGAAAAAATGATCCACAAGGCACGACTGTCCTTATGGACTTGTCGAAGAATTTGTGGGAAATCTTGGGGCACTGGACCCAAACAAATATATTGGCTGTATGTGACGGTCATACGACCCATGATCGCATACGGCTCCATAGTTTGGTGGTCCAAAGGACTACAACAAAGGACCAAACTCAAACTCTCTGGTTTACAGAGACAAGCCTGCCTGGCCATAACTGGAGCAATTAGCTCCACACCGTCAGCAGCTCTGGAAATCCTACTGGACCTACCTCCTCTTCATATATATTTGGAGAGAGAGGCCAGATGGGCAACATACAGACTAAAGCAGGCAGCTTTTAACATGCCGCAGTCTGACACCATGGAGCGCAATAGGCTGCTGGATGACATGGAAAGTCACAGTATCCTGGAGATGATTTCAGATGTCATGCCTGCAAAGACCAACCTTGAACTGCCCTTTCACATTCTCTTCCCAGGAAGAGATGAGTGGGATCGGAATAAGGCTGACCTATTAAGGGCAGATAGTTGTTGGTTTACAGACGGATCCAAAACACCCATGGGAGTTGGAGCCGGAGTATATAGTTGCAACCCAACGGTGAAAATATCTTCATCCCTTGGCAGTTATGCAACTATATTTCAGGCAGAAATTTATGCCATCGAATTGTGTGTACAGAGGCTGGAACAAAGGCAACTTACACGCAAATCGATAAAAATCTTCTCAGACAGCCAAGCAGCTCTTAAAGCTCTTGGTTCCTACCGTTGCAACTCAAAAACGGTATGGAGCTGCCAGCAGGCACTTGCTCAATTGAGCAGAAAAAATAGAATAACTCTGGTCTGGGTCCCAGGCCATTCTGGCCATGAGGGGAATGAGGCAGCCGACTCTCTAGCTAGGGAGGGTGCTGCTTCTGAATTTGTCGGACCAGAACCGGTGCTTGGCATATCCTCGAGTACTGCCAAAGCAACGCTCTTGACCCGGGCTGAGGAGCAAATCCTCCAGTACTGGCAGGAACTACCACGATTAGTTCATTCGAAGGCGTTTATAATAAACCCTTCAAAAACAAGAACTAAAAAACTTCTAGAGTTAAGCAGGTTTCACCTACGAACTCTAATTGGCCTATATACGGGCCACTGCCGTTTAAAATATCATCTGTGCAAATTCGGCCTAGCAGAAGATGCTGAGTGCCGCCTATGCTTAGAAGATGATGAAACGGCAGAACACATATTGTGCACCTGCCCTGCTGGGGAAAGGATCAGATACTCATTATTTGGCAAAGGACAACTTCTGCCAGAGGATCACCCAATAAGGTGATCAGCTACATTAAGAAGCTGGACCTGTTGGGTGAAATATAAGTAGGTGTGAGCCACAATAGACCACATGGTCGCGGTGGAGGGTCTGGTTTTCGGCCCACTCACTTTTGAACCTAACCTAACCTAACCTACTGTTAAATATTTTTAGTTCTTTGTATTTTTTGTATTTTTTTATGGTACTCACTGTCGAATATTTCGAAAACTGTCAGTGCAAATGTCAACAAAATATATATTTTTGAAATCAGGAAGAGAATGTTTACCCAAGCATGTAAAATTATACCCGGGTGTCCTATTTAAAAATATTATGTTCAATTGGTTTTCCTAAGTTTACGACATGCAATTTTTTTTCGACCTAGCTAAAAGATAATATGTGAAAAACCAAACAACTTTTATATTTAATTTTTTTTTTATAACATTCTTAATAACCCCTGCCGGTAGGGGTCAAAATATACGCGAATACCCTGTACCTATAATAATAGTAAAATTTATATAATATTTATATATTATGTGCACTATCTCCAAAAATATAAAGAATATGTATGACCAATTTTTAAATTATTCAAATTATATTTCGTTCTAAAGTCGGTATTAGGGACAGAAATTGTGAATATAGGGGCTTATCAGTTCGTATCAATAATTCATCTGGCATTATGACATTAACATTTAAAATGTTTTATATAATCACTGGCAATTAGTCGGCAGTTGTTATATCACTGTGATCTGATTAACCAAGTGGAAAAAACGTGTAGGCCCGCGTGTGAAACGAGCACAGGAGACGCGGAGGAGCCGGGGGCCGCCCTAACCGAGACCTTCATTGACAATGAAAGTGGATCACACCTGGGGCACTAGTTACGAAATATGGTAACTATAAAATTCGACGAAATGCCCGACAATGCATCAGTTTCTCGCAAACGAAAGATCAATATACTACAATGGCTTTCAAAGTGAGTATTATTCAATTTATTAAACCAAAAATTTGAAAAACCTAACGTAAATTATGTTCAACGCACCGGTGTATTGTGGGTTGCCGTCAGATAAACACAATAATAATTGAAAACGATAGTGTACCTAGAACAAACATCTTTTAAATTATTAGTTACTTTATAAGGGGAATCTGTTATTATAATTTTTCTTTATTTATGTATGTTGAATTTAAAATTTTGTCTAACAGTATGCTGTTAATGCTATTACAAAAATCGTAATCAGTTTGCCTTACATGAAAATTTACGTCTTTCGCATAGGTACCTATGTGTAAATGCAATGGGCCTTTTCCATATCTTTTTTTTATTCGCTTATTATAAAATATATACTTAGTTATGCCTAAAAAGTATTTTTTTAAATCTTTTTCTTCGCTAGATATATTTTGAAAAAATTGTTAAAATTACCATATATTCCAAATAACGCGCCATTGACGTCATACTCCAGTTAGTTGTTGTCTGTTGGCTGCCCTGCATTTTGTGTTCTGTCAAGTGAAGTGTGCGTAACCTAACTTTCGTTTTGTGTTTTGATTAATTTGATTTAAAATGAATGAAATTGAAGAGGAATATTTTAAGGCTGATTCAGACAACCTTCCAAGAGTTGACAGTGAAATGGTTAACGATTTTTACGTCACAAATATGAACTTTCTAAGTACTGAAGTGCGCAATGTCAAGGATTGTTAACTGTTTACAGGATTGCTCGATCGCTCAATTTTGTCATCCGCCTTTGTGACGTCATCGAAGATATATGTAATCGAATTGTCAAAATATACCTATTTTGTGTTTGTTATATTTCACATTTGCAAGAGAATTTTCGTATTTTAATGATTATTAATATTATTATTTATTAAAGTTTGTAATAAGAGTATAAAGTGTACCTATTTCTACAAGTTCGAGATCTTTGGATCTTTGATGACGTCAGAATTATGGATTACATTGTAGTATAGGGATCGAGCAATCCTGTAAACAGTTAACAATCCTTGCGCAATGTTAAGACAAGAAGGTTAGTTTTTATAACCAAAGTTATCAAATCATCATTTAGTTGATTCTAGCATAGATTGTGCAGTGTTGTCAACTTTAGCGAAAAATACCTAAAAATTATTTTGCTCAAGGGATAAATTGTAAAATAATCATGTTGATTTGGTTTAGTAAAAATTTATCGAGAATATTTCACCTAAAATACATATTTTCATTTCAAAATTACCAGAATGTAAATTTAATCGTTGCCAAGAAAAAAGTAAAATTATATTGGCAACGTGGAGCCGTTCTTTAACTTGTATACATTTAATTGGCTACTGGAGTGTGATGTCAGCGAACCGCGCAGTTTGAAATGATTTATGAAGACCTGTCACTTTATACTTGAATAACTTCACTTAATTACAATTCTTTAATAAATTGGGTTGATTCTACCTTTACTTATGTACCAGTTTAACGTTTTATATTAATAAAATAGTAAAATTCAATTTAGTGGAAAAGGCCCATTATACATTTTACACTAAGCCACTCATTGTTTTACGTTCAGTCTTTTTTCTGTTGAATTTATAAAGTAATAGGTATTTTTTCCTTCTAGTTCATCATCTTCGCAGCTGCTTTAGCCTACGCCAACGCTGGCTTCATCGGTGCCCCCGCCGTAGCAACCTACTCCGCCGCACCAGCTGTTAGCACCTCGTACATCCAACAAGCTGCCGCCCCAGTCACTCTAGCCCACTCCGCCCCTGTAGTATCAGCTTACGCCGCTGCTCCACTCGCCGTACACGCGCCATCTTTCGGAGCTTCCCATCAAAGCGTTGAGCGCTCTCTCGGAGGTGCTCAGTCTGTCTCTCACTACTCCAAGGCTGTGGACAGCGCCTTTTCAAGTGTGAGGAAATACGACACCCGTATCACTAATGATGCCCTCCGATTTGCTGCTGCCCCTGTGGCTGTAGCTCATGGACCACTTGTATCTGCTTACGCTGCTAGGCCTGTAGCTGCGTATGCTACCCACGCTGCCCCAGTAGTGTCTGCCTACTCTGCTGCCCCTGTAGTAGCTAATACCGCTGTCGCCTACTCCCCAGCTGCTGTTGCCTCTCATGTAACCTTCAATGGACTTGGAGTTTCTTACCAGTGGTAAAAGTGGAATTGGTGCCTTAATATTGTATATAGTCTGATATTATTTATTTGTTGACAATAAATTGTAATTGTGTTCATGAAAATTCCCTTTTTTTACGACCCAATCCCCATCTTATCTTTGTGTTCAATTTAATAAAAGAAATATAAGAAAATTTAATTAAATTACATTGATGAATTACATTTTACATTGACGAACAATGTAAAACACATTTTACTGGAACTATTACCGCACCTGAACAGCTGAAGTACTGAACTGAAATATAAATTTAAGAAGTAGTCTGAAATATTCTAATGGGTGGTCACCGTGAGACACCCTGTATATATAATAGCAAATCTCTTAAGTTTCTTAAGAGTTATGATGACAAATATAAATAGAAATAATTCCATGTCGATATTCGTAGTTCTAGTGATACCTATATAGTTTTTCATTATTTATTGGATTATTGTACAAGGTGGCCCGTTTAACATGGGCCTATACGTTATCTCAGAAACTACAAGTCCCATCGAAAAAAAAATATGCGAAATTGTTTTTTTCAAAGTTATCTTCAATTTTTTAATATTTTCAAATTCATAACCTGTTTATATACAGGACGATGAACTAAAGTTCCTTTTTTTAAATAGCACACCCTATATATTATTACATTTTCAGAAAGCCCTTCTAAAGACAAGTTCAATGATATATGACATGATGGGTTTGTATCCCATCGTTTCTGAATGATTATCCTCAGAATATGGGATTTTAATACTGGCTATTTCCTTTCGGAGTTATTGAGTATTATCTTCGGGACATAGTCAATATTAAAATCCCATATTCTGAGGATAATTATTCAGAAACGATGGGATACAAACCCATCATATCATATATCTCTGAATTTGTCGATGGAAGGGCTTTCTAGAAATGTAACAATATACAGGCTGTTCCATTTGAAAAAATCGTGAGAATTTATGCTTTTCGAAATGTGGCAACACGGTGAATTTTTTTTATAAACTGAATATTTAGTAATTACATAATAAAGTCAATAAAATTAGAAATCTCTTGGCGCAAGTTAATACGCAAAAACTTAATTATTAACTTTTCTAGCACGATTTTAATATGGGCTATTTCCTGAAGATAATTGTCAATAACTCCGAAACGGTGGGCGTCAGACCCATCATGTCATTATCATTGAACATGTCTTTAGAAGGGCTTTCTGAAAATGTAATAATATATAGGGTGTGCTATTTAAAAAAAGGAACTTTAGTTCATCGCCCTGTATATAAACAGGTTATAAATTTGAAAATATTAAAAAATTGAAGATAACTTTGAAAAAAATAATTTCATATAATTTTTTTTCCATGGGACATGTAGTTTCTGATACAAGGTATAGGCCCATATTAAACGGGCCACCTTGTACATACTTCAGTAGCGGCCCCGTGATAATTTTTACTGGGCTGCATGGAGGGTCTTAAAGGCGACATTTTTTACATTTGTGGGTGAAACAACAGAGCTGTCTATCATCCTCTCCCCCCCCCCAAAAAAAAGAACTATTAAACAACAAGAATATCAGTGACGTATTGGTCCAGTTGTTTCTTAAAAATGTCTTATCAAATTGTCTTCTATAAAGTTTCCATGAATTTTCCCAGCACTTTCAATTGTTAAATCAGGCAGGGGCGACTGCGCTCTTTCACAGATAATTGTTCCTGATAGCTATGTTTATTAATTTTATTTAATCCAAATTTAAATTCCATTTTTTATCAATTATCAATGTTATCACTCGATTTCGACAAACGAACGAAAAAATAAATGTCTTCAAGGTGATTTCTTCTTGTGTATATAGGTTTGGTGTAGGTAGGTATCAAGGAAAGTAATCAATAACTTTATTAGATCATGTAATTCAATATCATATCATTAGACATGTAAATATGATTAATAATACCTACTTTCAAAAATAGACGCAGACAGTATTGCTACAAAAGATGATTTATATTTTATTTAAAATTTAAAATAAAAAAAAAAAACAGTTGCGATTATCTGCAACATGATTATTATAAATTTTTCAGATGTTCACGGATATATTTGTTCATCTATAGAATGTCCAATATGTCCGATGTGTATGTTCTGAGAATGTCCATGGGACGAACCATATCGTGCTATTAGGGATCATGACAGTAGCAGGACTGTTCCCGAGCATTTGGCCACCCCGTGCGAAAAGTTAAAAATTTTAATAGCCATACGCTATTTGTAAAATACCCAGAAAAGAAGAAATATACACTGAAAGAAATTTCAAGTAACTGTAAATAGAAATCGCATATCCCCAACAAAATATCTGCATTAAATAGGCTCCAAATAGACAGCATAGTTACTACAGCATAAACGGTTTTGTTGAATCTGTCTACTTAACATTAAAAAAACTTTTTGTTAACTTTTTCTTATTACTGTAAATCGATATTTTTTGCTGTCAGTAATGAAGGCCCATTTTATGCTTAATAAGTGTTTTTTTGGGGATAGCAGATACTTTTCTAATGCAGTGTTAATATTTTGTTGCCACAAAAAAAAACTTTTTCTTACTACTAGTAAATTATTTTTGAGCCATTATACAGTATGTTTTAGTAACAATTATAATTACTGGTTCATTACAGTAAGTACTTGTATTTGTCTTAATAACTTCACTTTATTAGCATAGAATGATATACAGTGGTTCTAGGAAAATGACACTGTTGTTATTAGAATATGTATTTTAGTATTAGTTTAGTAGGTATATAGGAAAAGAAAAATAATGTTGCCAGATGCATACAGGATATATCAAGATAAAACATGTTAACTCCTATATATATAGGAACTGTATGGTGTTAAGCTTAACACACCCACATACATAATTTATACCTACATAAAATTAATAGTTTTCCAGCAAAGTATCTACAAAACTTAACCTCAGTTTTCAAATCACAGACATTTCTTACATAGGTAGTGTCCATATTCCTATACCAATTTTCTTGTAAAGTACCATAATAACTGATGTAATGTCATGTAATACACTGTCAAATAACTGAAGCACCTTTGTTTTATCTATGCATATCTACTTTGGTGAAGTTAAAGTGTTTTAGGTAATAAATACACCCTTTTAAAATTATTTATTTATCTTTCGAAATCTATACAAGAATTAGAAAGACTAATTACTCAAGCCTCTAATACGTTCTTTGACCAAATTAAATTTACCATAAACTAACCAAATAACGTTTACTCCACGGGGTACACACCCAGTCAACACAGTGAACACACGTAAAATGGCGTGCGGCTAGTAACCGATTAGCGAGAAATCTGTATAGTGATCTCTATTGCGACTGCGCATTACATGACTTTTAAATAATAACTTAGTTACGGTAAGTCAGGACTGACTTGTCATAAACTAAGGTAAAGTAACCCCAACTAAGTAAGTCTCAAATTGGTGCACACACTTACTATAAAAGTTTATTTACTTACCTTTAGAAAAATAAATGCTAGGAAAAATAATTAGAAAACGCACTATATGGGAACAGCAAAATGACTATTTAAGGTAGTAAAAGCATATTAGCAAAACGATTTTCCTTATGGTTAGTGTTTTATAATATAATGGTAATAAGAAAAAGTACTATTATAAAGCAGATCGTCTTAGCAAAACATTTTATTTGATCCATTTCCTTCAGTGTAGAAAGATAGAAAAAATAGGTAACATATTCTCAAAGGAATTATTGGCTAGACTAAAGACCTACACCACAAATAAATCATGATTACTCCTTCATCGTTTTCATGATCGATTTTTTAAGAAAATATTTGTATCATAAAAAAAATTTAGAAGGTAATAAAAGAGAATTTGATAGAAAACGATATGATAGAAAGCGAAAGATTTAATGTTTTTACCTGAATAATAAGCATGACAGCTCGAAAAATAAGAAAAACTTGTTATTGTATAACGAATGCACAGGAACGACTCTGAACTGTAGTTTACGATATCACAGTCAACCATTTTATGAAATTCAATACTTCTTGACTCCCAGTGAAAATGTCTTACCCTGTAGGTATATTACGCGTGGGTATAAAATACTAATTAAATATATTAATTTTGATTTAAGTACTTCTAGTCATTCTTCTGATTCATTGAAAGACCTTTAAATAATATAGGCCAGTCATTTAAGACATCGTAGGTCGCAAAAAATTGCAGAGTTCTGATTTTTTGGAATGTTGTTAGGATAGGTACCAACAGTGTAAAACCAAGTTTGCAGCTTCGAAAGACCTGTGCTAACTGCGTGGTGCTCGAAAAACCTTTGTTTTTTCGGACTTTTTTCAGTTTTTGGCTTATAACTTCTAAATGGTGCATCCTACGGAAAAAGTCGCCCTGTAAAATTTTAAAGTAGACAAAATTTACTACAATTTGAGTGCAGCTCCATAGATCTAACAGGTCCCGAGATACAGCACTTCAAAAATTGGCCATTTTTCCCAAAAAGTTCGAAATTGTTGTTTTAGCTGTCTTCCAAGCCGAATATCAGCTAAAATACTCAGCCTACGTAAAAAGTCATGGGAAATGAAGTTGTAGAGCTGTTATTTAGCTTTAATTTAAGCATAAGCGGAACAATGTAGGGCCAATAGTTCCATTGTTATCAGGAAATAACAAAAAATTAAGGAAAATGGGATTTTTCAAGAAATTGAGCCTGACGAATTGCAGGAATTTTGTAAAGGATAAGAAAGACATAACTCAGTGGAAGATGGTTTTAACGTATGAATTTATCAAAATTGTATAAATAATATTTTGGTAGTTTGGGAGACCTTGGGCGTGAAATGTTAAACGTGAAGTGATGGCGGGACCTCAACTGACTCCTGCGACAGAAATACAGAGCACAATGTAAATTAGTATTTATTACGTAATCAATTTTATAATAAATTACAACGAAGGATATGTAATATTAGGCTTACCTTTACGCACTTAGCGAGACAGTCGTGTTCGTTTGGAAGGCCCAGGTTCGTTAGACGGCTCTTCTTGGGGCTCCGGAGACTCCTCTGTTGTCTGATTAGATCTACTACTAGATACTAGTGGTAAAGGGTCGTCGACGTCATCTTCTTCATCCGACTTGGCCATGGCTAAGGGAAGAGTATTCAGGCAAGTCTTTCCCTGACAAATTTTGCAGAGAGCAGAGCATTTCAATCCTGCTCTCTGGCAGGAGCCGCTCCCTCCTCCGCACCCTTTCTGGCGCCTGCAGGACAGGAATTTCAGCAGGGTTAGCGGCGCTTATTCCTTGGTTAGGGTCACTCTTGTCCACCCCCAGTTGGTGGGTTCTTTCTCTAATCCCAACCACGTCTGCACCTGATGGTAGGTTCTGTAGGAATGTTAGGCAGCAGACTCTTCGGTTGGGGGCAGACGAGCGAGGTGGACTTTGGCGTTGGCAGCAGATCGGACAAATATCCCATAACGCAGGGAGTGGAGAGAGTCGTCTTCTCTATGCAGAATTTGTCAGGGGAAGACCTACCTGAATACTCCTCCCTTAGCCATGGCCGAGTCGGATGAAGAAAATGACGTCGACGACCCTTTACCACTAGTATCTAGTAGTAGATCTAATCAGACAACAGAGGAGTCTCCGGAGTCCCAAGAAGAGCCGTCTGACGAACCTGGGCCTTCCAAAAGTATATGATTGTCTCGCTAAAGCTTAGGTTTCCTAGGAAGCGGTGGCGTCTTTTAACGGGCGTCAAAATACGGTGGGTGACGTCACAAAAAACGGTTTTATGATAAGGAAAATAGTTTTAAAATTATAAAACTACTTCACCGCTATACAAAAGACACCGCAAAAAAACATTGATGAACTGATTCGTACCGTATGACCCACCGCTTCACATGAGACGGCACCGCTCTGTTACGTTACGGTGTGCGCTACCGCTCTCTTGGGAAACACTTCCCGTATTCTACACGACACCGTTTTTTGTGACGTCACCCGCCGTATTTTGACGGCCGTTAAAAGACGGCACCGCTTTCTAGGAAACCAAAGCTTAAGTGGGAAAAAGTATGCCTAATATTACATATCCTTCGTTGTAATTTATTATAAAATTGATTACGCAATAAATACTAATTTACATTGTGTTCTGTATTTTTGTCGCAGGAGTCAGCAGAGGTCCCACCATCACTTCACGTTCAACATTTCACGTCCAAGGTCCCCCAAACTACCAAAATATATTTTATACAATTTTGATATAATTTTGATAAATTTATACGTTATTATTAATTGAACTCAATTTCATTTTGCATGATATAAAACCATTTTCCAGTGAGTTATGTCTTTCTTATCCTTTACAAAAGTCCTGCAATTCGTCAGACTCTATTTCTTGGAAAATTCCATTTTCCTTCAATTTTTGTTACTTTCTGATAACAAGGCAACTATTGGCCCTACAGTGTTCCGCTTATGCTTAACATAAAGCTAAATAACTGCTTCACAACTTCATTTCCCATGACTTTCCACGTAGGCTGAGTATTTTAGCCGATATTCGGCATGGAAGACGGCTAAAACAACAATTTCGAACTTTTTGGGAAAAATGGACAATTTTTGAAGTGCTATATCTCGGGACCTGTTAGACCTATGGAGCTGCGGTTGCACTCAAATTGTAGTAAATTTTGTCTACTTTAAAATTTTACAGGGCTACTTTTTCCGTATGATGCACTATTTAGAAGATAGAAGAAGCCAAAAACTGAAAAAAGTCCGAAAAAAGAAAGGTTTTTCGAGCACCACGCAGTTAGCACAGGTCTTTCGAAGCTGCAAACTTGGTTTTACACTATTGGTACCTATCCTAACAACATTCCAAAAAATCAGAACTCTGCAATTTTTTGCGACCTAACGCGATTTTTGTGTCTACGGTGACTGGCCTAATATGTTTTATCTAAGTATTACGTAATAAAATAATATTTATGAGTTCATAAGTAGCTTTGATTAATTTAATATAATTTATACCATATATTTCAAAATTTGAAGGTAATTGATAACCATTTATAATTGCACCTTGGATATGAAAATCCTGTCCGAATCTGTAACGAATTTTAAAGACTGTGTCGTGACTCGAGCTCCACCTTGTGCGCTAATGTAATAACTGGTTTAATAGGGAGTTACAACGGATGCCGCAACCTAGACCTTCGAATACAGGGAAAGTGGCCTTCTGGTAGTCCGTAATCGGAATCTACTACTATAAAAATCCACCCGATGCAATGAACTGTATCAGTTTATTGAAAACCAAGGAAGCAAGCACAGCCATGTTCTCCAAAGTAAGATATTTTCGATTTACAATACTTTGTGTTAGATTTTTAGTGTCGTATACGTCTAAATTTTCTTAAAAATCACTTTTTCTTAATTCACCAGAAAAAATTATATTCACCAGATTTGTATAAATAAAGCCCAATTTTATTTTACCTATATTTGCCATGTATATTACTTTTTTATTAATCAAAGAGTAATCTATAATTATTTTCGTTCAATCCGCCTGTAATTTTTAAAAATATTGAAGTTTCGTATGTTGAAGCTACTAACTATTTAAGAGATTTTAAAATTATTAGTCTTTAAGCTTGTCGCATCAGATAATCCATCTGAGACCATCTGAGAGAATGAGTTAATAGTTATAATACATATTAGCAATAAGCTCTGATTGCTACTTTAAATTTAATTTTGTATTCAGTAGAAACTTTGGGCGATCCGGTTTCTGAATAAGTGACTATGAGAAAAAAGTATTGGTTAAGTAAAAAAGTATAAGATATGATTGGTAATTGAATGGACACAAGGGTTGGCTATTCGTTCTGAAACATACCAACCTTTCCTTGTTCACAGTAGGTACTTAAACGATCACCTTTTTATAAAACACCTTTCTATTCTAGATCATCGTCCTCACCGCTGCATTGGCCTATGCTCAAGCCGGCATCATAGGCGCTCCCGCTGTAGCTTCATACTCAACAGGTCCAGTGATCAGTAGCTACGCAGCTGCAGCTCCAGTCGTATCATCCTACTCCTCACCACTCGTTTCTGGCTATTCCACACCAGTAGTATCCAGCTACTCAGCTCCAGTCGTCTCCAAATCTATTGTGAACACCTACACCAGCCACGGTTCTCCCGTCGTATCCTCATACGCTGCACCTGTAGCTGCCCCAGTGATCTCCAGCTACTCTGCCCCAGTTGTAGCGAAATCTATTGCTCCTGTAGTGTCTTCATACGGTGCACCTGTAGTGTCCTCTTACTCCTCACCTGTAGTGTCCTCTTACTCCTCACCTGTAGTGTCTTCTTACTCTGCTCCTGTCTACTCTTCATACTCTGCACCAGTTGTGGCCAAGTCCTTCGCAAGTCCTGTAGTGTCTGCCTATGCTGCTCACGCTCCTGTGGTTGCAGGATATTCCGCCAATGTTCTTTCTAAATCAATTGTTAACACTTACACCAATCACCCAACCCCACTGGTTTCCTCATATGGGGCACCAGTTGTGGCTAAATCTGTAGCTCCAGTATGGTAGATGATGATCTGTTTGTGTGTCGTAAATATGTCTGTATTTATTTATTTATTTAAATAAAATATATAGTTGATTTATAAGTCGTAAGTACTTTCACTTTACCAAAACGTGCAAAATGCAATGACAATAATATTTGCATAGGCAATATAAAAGTAATGTAAATTTTCTGGATACAACAGAATTAATTGTTTTTACATTCCCGGACCGGAGAGCTTTAATTTTTACGCAATTTTCCATTCATGTTTTTTCATCACATGTGTCTTGGAATGTTGTGTCAAAATTTATCAAACGATACGCGATTCTTGCTAAGCAATACGCTACCTACTGGCGGCACGCACAACTAACGCGTGGGAATTTGGTTCAATTTTGCGTATGTATGTCTATTGTGAATTTTGAAATATCCGTTGTTATATTAGTTAATTGCTTTGATTAGATATGAATCATTATTGTTGTGAGCGTCATTGTTCCTCTTGTACAAAGAAAAACCCCGAGATCAGTTTCATACTTTTCCAAAAGCGGGAAAATCTGGAGCTATCGTGCAAACTATAAGTTGGACATTAAAGAGTTACAGGAGACAAGTATGAAAAAAGAAGCTAAATAACGCAAAGTAGAGTGCGTGCTCTTTACTTTTCTCTAAGAATGACTATTTCCATAAAGGTATGTATACGGTATGTCCAATAAAGAATTTGACATATTTTGAGGTTAAGTTTCATTTTCAGATTGAACGCTCGAAAAATATTGAAATATATTTTAATTTTATATCACTACTTCCCCTTTCAAAATAGTTTTACAAGCTTTTTACCTGGTTTAAAGTTCTCGACAACAAATCCTTGATAATACAATTTCAAACGTCAGTGTCAGGGACCGGAGGTTAGTATAGGTTACTGCCGTTTTGGCGCTTCGATCTTAAAATGAATCGCGTATTGAAGTATTAATTTTATTACCTGTCAGTTTGTTGTTATTGGATTTAGGTATAAAAATAATAATAATTGTACTCTAATATCATACTAACAGACGAAGTGTTTAGTATTTCAGGGAACTGTTAGTAACTCATTTTAACAAGTTTATAAGGTCATCCGACCAAATATTATATAGACAAATAATAGCAACACAGTTTTGTGCCCAACAATATTTAAAACAATGGCTTTTTGTTTACATTAGTGCCCAAGCATTTGGTCCAATAAAAAAATGCCATTTTAATTTACCGCCTAAATTGTTAGGGATTTTGTGACTGTCACCAATGGGCGTGGTTTACACAGGTAAGTAGCCATGCATAAACGTAGAATCGGCGATCGCGAGAGGGATCGTCAATGATTTTACAATTGTTTTTTAATAGTAAATATTAAATACTATTATAAATAGTGTAGTAAATATTATACACATATGTGTATAAATTGTTGTTCTTGAATATGTAAATCTTAAACTTTGTATTTACTAAAATAAAATATTCTAATTTGTACTTTTAGTTTTATAATTATTATTTTCACCCCTTAAAACATAGCCGCCCATGCCGTTGGGCACTGTGACAGGTAATTTCATGAAATTGAGGTTATGTTTTTTGTTATTCTTGGTCACATTATTTTATATACTGACAAATAGGCAATTACTTATCTATGCATATTTGATCGGAGATAAGGTCAAATATATCAAGTTGATTATCTAGTTTCATAGAAAAGGATAAGAAGTATGGCCCTTATAATATCGCTTATATACCTTTTAACAGTAGTGATCAAACTTTTATGAACATAAAAAAATAACCCTATGCATTTATAGCGAATGCATTTGTGGTTTATTATTCTATTTTTATTAAAGTATGGCATAATAATTCACTAAACAAGATGCAGATCTTAACTTCATTCTTGTTAAGTTCCTGATACAGAACTTCTTCTAATTTGAGATGTGTAGATAAAATTCATAAGATTTCTTAAAACGATTCTTTATTTGAACAACTTTACAATTAAATGAAAAAGCTTCCAGGATTGGGTAAGCTTCCAGGCTACTTTCTTCCAGGCATGGATACTTCGTTGCTATGAATGAGTGTGGAGTGATACCAGCTAGGATACCAGTTTCACTTTTCTCTTGTTTCTTGTTCACTTTTCGGTACAATATATTCCTTAACAATACTACTAGCGATATTCAGTGTATATTATTACAAACACTAAACCTAATCTTATGTTCACACTTTACCGGCGTTCAAAATTTTTTTATACCAAATAAACAACACGGAAGATACAGTTAACATGTATAATTTATTATTCAACAAATATTGTAAAAACAAATTGTTCAATTAGTACAACATTTACCAGATAGACTTAGAAATAAGCGGGGTGGAGTATGAAGAATATCCTGGAGCTGCGGCATAGCTGGATACGACTGGAGCAAAAGATTTAGTCACAATAGGAGAAGAATAGGATGAAATCAGTGGAGAACCATAAGAAGAAACTATAGGCGCTGAGTAACTGGAGATCACTGGAGCAGAGTGGGCTGACAAGAATGGGGACGAGTAGCTGGAGATCAATGGAGCTGACACCACTGGCGAAATGGATTTGGTTACTATTGGGGTGGAGTAAGCGATGGGAGCGGAGTAAGATGTCACTACTGGTGAGCCAATGATGCCAGCGTGGGCATAGGCTAAAACAGCAGCGAGGATGATGATCTGAAACAGAAGATTCATGAATTATCACTGCAAGGATCAGTTTTTGTATTGAAATACCTACTTAATATATATATTTCTATATCGTTTTTCATTTAAACAACAAGAGTCAGGAACTTTGTGAATGTTATGGGGGAGGTAATGGTAAATTGTTAACTTACAGGTCATATCAACACTTAGGTAGAAAAATACAATTTACTAGTATAATTTTGAATAACCCAGAATAGAATAAAATATGTTTATAGCTTTAAATATGAAATTTCCTACCTTCTGCCAAAAACTTTAAATATTACTGGATTCATATTATTCAAGAAGTGTACAATTATGTATAAAATATCAAAAGCATCTTAATTGAAGATATTAGTAATTTTACTTACTTTGGTTGCCATTGTAGTTGTTAGTTTTTTGGTCTGTGATAAACTGACATGAAAAGTTTGACTCGACTTATATATGAGAGAATTCCCAGTAAATTTTTTACGTAGGTTGCAATACTTGCCTTTCTGGGGTAAGGTCTAGGCTGCAACTTTGGAAATGTATGAATCTTACATGTAGAAGTCATAAATGTCTGATGCTCATTAGTGCGACAAGTAGGCCAGTTACATATCAAGAATTCTTTCTTAATTAGAGATTTTTTATTGGATTATTGACGGCATTTCCGATTATACAGGATGAGTCAACGAAAAGTTTCATCCAAGATTATCTATCAAATTGGTTTCTATGGAAAATGCCTGGATAGGTCAATTTTAATTTGAAGGACGACACATTCTTATGTTATTGGCCCAATAAGGTGATCAGCTTCATTAAGAGGCTGGACCAGTTGGGTGAAAAATAAGTAGGTGTGAGCCACATGGTCGCGGTGGAGGGTCTGGTTTACGGCCCACTCACTTTTGAAGCTAACCTAATCTAACCTATGTTATTGGCATTTATAAAGACGTTCCAAAAAAGCCGAGGTGTCCCTGGATTTTCCATGGAAATCAATCCTGTGACAGGTAATCGAGGATGAAACTTTTTGTCGGCTCACCTTGTACATTACTATAATTAAGCTCTGTCGGAACACGCTTGTATTCGTAATAGTCCTCAAATTGGCGTAATCTTGAATATCTAAAGTGTTTTATTATACTTTGGTTAATTAATTAATGAAATTTAAAAAGTTTGTTAAAGTTGTACCAATTTATGTATTTATATATATCGTCATGGTCGAGTTTTGTAAGAAATACAGACTTTATGATGTTCCCGTTCCTATGACACACTATTATGTATACTTTTTCTGTCGAGGATGAAGTGGGACCTCACAAAATCAAATTGGTGTGAAAATTGTGTTTTTTCAGCAGAGGTGTAGCAAAATAATCAACACATTACCATAGCAAAGGTATGGGATTGAAAATAATGTATAATTATTATAATAAGGCAGCCAGGTAGATTCATATTAGGCATTATTTCTTAATTGGGGGTCAAGTTGACGAAATTTCCGGATATATAGGCGAGGACTTTGCAAATTTAGAACTTGTAATAATGTCGTAAAATTCCATTCCGAAAGTACCATTCAATTCAGAATTGAATGGTACTTTCAATGGTAGAATAATATACTGGGTGTGCCATTTGAAAAAAATGAGTTTTGCATCTTTCAAAATTGACATGTTGCTCAGTAAATATTAAACACTCTGTATGTATTGCAGAGTTCTGTTAGCTATTTTCAGAAAGACCAATGCCTATACTATCTGACATATAAAAATGAAAATAAACACTGTTCAATTGTATAAGATATGTAACTTTGAAATAGTTACAACAACTGTAATTTTTTCTATAAAATGTCGATTACCTTTGAAACGGCAAAGTTTTGATATAGGGAATATAACACAAACTGACACTAAATTTTCATGCAGAATCCAAAAATTCAAAAATATATAGTGTGTTCCATTTAAAAAACATAACTTTAGTATGGTACATGTTTTTAGAGCACCCTGTATATTTGAAAATATTTTCAAAATGTGCCTCTCTACGAATAGTTTGCAGTCAAATTTGAACGAAATTTATAAAGGCACTAGTTCAAGAGCTACAAAAGAGCTCAGGTGCAGGACCCTGTATATCCTGGAAAATGGAGACATTTTCTAAAGATGCCATTAAGAATTTTCACAATAATCACCTCTAGGTTTTAACGTAAATTTTCTTTTAACGTTTGTATGAGTATTGTTTAATAGGTTTTACTTTTTACCAGAAACTCTCAACGGTAATATACTATATAATAATTTTCCATAAACTCACACATCTGATTTATTTAAACATATTCCTATTGCAATGCGAATGCACAATTGCCTACCAACTTTAACCCGCAAGATCCCCTGACTTACACATTTTTTGGATTATCTTGTGGGCTCACCTGAAGACTTCGATCGACAGCGTGTCAATACTAGGCACGATAATCAGAACCAATTTTGGGAGCACATCAGAGCAGGTTGTAAAACCATAAGAAATAGTTGACTGATTCCACCCGGTATTTTTGAAGTGGTAAATATTACGTTTTGTTACAAGAAGACACGAACCGTGTAGTATGTCTGATGGTGGTAATTTTGAGAAGTTGCTTTAATTTTAATTTCCTCCCTGTAGTTTAATTTATTCAGTGGATGTAGATACTCCATAAACAATAAACACTTAATGTGCAGGTTGCCAATAGTTCTTTAATTTCAATACCCTGTATCCCTAAACGAAGAGCTTGCGGGCATATTTTTATGGGAAGTTATTGTTTTAAAATGTGACAAATAATATACCTATGACTTTTCTATGTGTTCTAAGGAAACACCTTGTATATATGCACACATTTCTTTTCACCATTAAAAACAGCTGTAAGTCCAGGAAGAAAATACAACCCGCAATTGGAGCTGTCATAGAGCCAGATAGGATTCAGCAGGGTCAGCAGCATATTCACAAAAGAGTTTCTGTGAATATGCTGGTAAGCATAGTGGAAGAGCATACTTCTCATTGTAAAGGTTCTTTTCAATTTCAGCATTTTATTGTTTCTCATGTGTAATGACTTTTTTACCATTTCCTTGCCTATAGACATAAATTATTAATATTACTGTCAGTATTGTTATTTGCTTCTCTTTTTACTGACAAAATATACTTTAGATTTACATTAGTACAACCAATTACTTTCACAAATAACAATTTATTTTCTATTTTATACAATTACAATAAATAATATGTACATCAGATCAACAACTTAGTTCTACCATTGGTATGATGCTCCAAGTCCATGGAAGGAAGCATGAGCTACAACTGGACCTGCTGAGTAACTAGATACAACTGGAGCTGCATGAGCCGCGTATCCTAGAGGAGCGGAGTAAGAGGAGACGACTGGACCGTGAGCGGCGTAGCTGGATACTACGGGGGCAGCGATAGATTTAGTTACAAGAGGGGCAGCGTAGGAAGAGACGACAGGAGAACCGTAGGAAGACACGACAGGAGACGCGTAGGAGGAGACGACAGGGGCAGCATGGGCAGCATAGGATGAGAAGACAGGGGCAGCCACTGCCTTAGTCACAAGAGGCGATGAGTAAGAGGAGACCAGAGGGGCGGAATGGGCGGCGTATGCTGAAACTACTGGCGCTGCTACGGTTTTGGTTATGGCTACGGGGGCAGTCGCTTGGTGGAAGTAGGCGGAGCTCACTGCTGGGGCAGCTGAGTAGGAGACGGCGGCAGGGGCGCCTATGATGCCGGCATTGGCGTAGGCCAGGAGGGAAGCGAATGCGATGAACTAAAACAAAAAAGAAATGAGGTGATAGCTATTTTTTTTTCATAGAAAACAGTTTACAAAACACATATTAAAATAGAAAATAGGTCTAGATAAAATTTAAAGGTAAAAAGTTATCTGTTAACTCTTAAAAATAATCTTTTTCGCGTAATTAGTGAAAATGAACTGGTATATTATCTGGTACTACTAGGAAGATAACAACCATTCCCATCAAATAGTTCACTTCGAGAAACTTCTATATCTATTTTTTTTAACTTGTATATACATGGTGTTCCGAAATTAGGTACAATATTTTACCAGTATTCTATGGTTAAAAAGGGGAATTTTTCTTTCATACAGTGTGGCCCATTAAGAACCAGGACACCCTTCTAAAAAATTTTTGGTAAGTGCGATTCCAATGAATTTTTTTATATATATACGAGTATATTAGCCTCCTAGATGCACTTGTTGAAGCTATTACGATGATCCAGCTGATAATCCTCAGCCTACTACGATTTTTTTTTCAATACATTTTTTTTAAAATTACTTTAGGCATTTAGGGATATAGGGGACTACTGTAAAATGTTGTTTTAACGTTATTATTAATTTGTGAGGTCAGTAAAGGAAGAATATTCTAGATTAACACTAATTATTAGAGTTTCCAATGCCTGCTATATCTTTAAACGCAACACAAATTCAATAAACTTGAAACATTTAAGTCTCTATAAAAAAATTATTCTTCGATACAAATTGATGAAATTTGGGCCACAGGGATTTTAAGTGATACTGAAGATTTCTACGATGTCAAATTTTTAATAAAAAAATCCCTAAAGTAATTTTCGAAAAAATTGATTGAAAAAAAAAATCGTAGTAGGCTGAGGATTAGCAGCTGGACCATCGTTAATAGGTTCAACAAGTACATCTAGGAGGCTAATACATAACACGTATCTTTTTTACTTAGAAAACTCTAAAATTCCATACTTTAATGACAAAACCACGGAAAAGTTATATACAAAAAATTTACTACATCTTCTGTTAGCAAATATTTAAAGCGATTTTGCTCGAATACGATGCGTCCTATCGATACGAACCAAATGTACCTTTTCCTAGTAAAAAATATTGAAATTTCGTATTTCCTAATCAAAACTTGACAAAGCCAAAGCACAAAAAGATGGGGGTAATATCTACCCCAATCCCCCCGTTTGGAACGTACGTGATACAAATTTTGAAATTTTATTTACAGCAACGGAATCAGCATATAAGATTTAGACAGGATACCAAATTTTATAAATTTAACTTATTTGGTTTCGAAATTATTAGAAAAAATCGGCACTAGGATGTCCTCTTTAAAGGGCCGTAGCCCTTTTAGGAACTATTCTTCGACCTATGTTTATATGAAGAAAAAGTTCCCTTTTTATAACTATAGAAACACACTGGGTAAAATATTGCACATTAATTTCGGGACACCCTGTATATTTTCTGATCTAAATTCATACTACTTTCCTAGATACGGGTAGTGGCGCGTCGTCGGGACAGCCCCGTAAACATTAATGAATTTATTATTAACTAAAGCAATATTATCACCAAACAAAACTTACTTTGAATGCCATTTTTGCTGTAGGTATGTCGACGTATGTTCTGAGCAATGAACTGATGCCAAAACGAAATTCGAATCGAATTTTATACCCAATATTCCGCGGCTATTGGGTGCGCTATCCACTTTCGCTCTCTATGAAGGTCTAGGTTAGCGGTCTTGGAACTCGCCGTTGCATAATTTAAGCCAGATTTACGTTAATGGCCATTGTTCTTTCTTAAAGGGGAACTTCGACGGGCGAGGGATTGTGTTTGGGGAGTCTGAGGGTATTTATAATCCTCTAGTTTCGAATAAAAGTGCTTTCCATTTAGAATTAAAATGAACTTAACGAAACGGGGATGATAACGGATTCCACAGTTGCAAGTCATTTGGGTCGTGGACAAGTCTCTTAATAATAGTGCTTGGTTGAAACAATCGTTCTGTACCACTTTTGACTAATTTACTTGTTGACTTAAGGGTTGGTACCCTTCACCCAAACAATTAATTGACATACAGATTAAACATATTACATCAAAATTAAATAGCGCAGAAAAATATGAATTGAAAAATTTAATAAAGGTTTGCATTAAACAAAATTATTTTTATTTCAATGGAAAATATTACAAACAATAAAACAGATTACCCATAGGTAGTCATATTTCTCCTTTGCTAGCGGAAATTTTGATGAATCATTTCGAAAACACACTGTTCAATAGTGACAATAATTTAAAATCACATGTTCACTTTTGGAGTCGCTATGTAGATGACATTTTTTGTATTTGGACTGGTACTGAAAGAAATTTGAGCGGCTTTCTCAATTTTTTAAATTCGATTAACGATAATATCCAGTTTACAATGGAAAAGGAGGAAAACAATCAATTAAACTATTTGGATATAACAATAAGAAAGGTAGAAAATAAATTAAAATTCTCGGTTTATAGAAAACCAACAACTTCCGACGCAATTATACCAGCAAGTTCGCAGCAGTCCTGGCAAATAAAAACGTCGGTTTTCCATAGTTTAATACATAGGCTTTTAATGTTTCCGCTAGAAAAACCAGACTTTGAAAAAGAATTAAATAGAATCAAACAAATTGCAAAAAACAACGGATATAAAGAAAAACTAATAGATAACATGATAAAAAACAAAAGGAGCAAATTAATTCGTCGGGAGTTTTACAATATTTGGGAAAAAGAGGCCACCTATAGTTATATTAATCACGTCCCAGGTTATAGTGAAAAAATAGCTCGCAGAATAGAACGAAACGGGTATAAAACGATTAGTGTCAACAAGCGTACTATTGGGAGGATTTTGATAAACAGCAAAGAAAGGTTTAATAAATTAAAACAATCGGGGGTATACCAAATTAACTGCGCGGATTGTAATGCCGTGTATGTGGGTCAAACCGGTAGAAGTATTGAAACTAGAGTAAAAGAACATAAAAATCCATATTAAATAACGCAAAAAATTCAGGATTTTCGACGCATTGTATAGAAAACAATCATTTTATAAATCAGAAAAATGTAAAGGTACTGCATCGTGAAAAGAAAGGAAAGAGCTTAGATCTGTTAAGAGCAATTAGAAATTAAAAAATATTTAATTATAAATCCTTGTACTACGAATGATCAGATAGATTTTACAATTTCGCCCTTCTTAGAAAAGGTACTAAAAACTCGGGCTTTACCAGATGGTAGGATCAATCGTGGTAGGTGCTCGTAAACAAATAAATAACGAAAACGCACTTGGAAACATTTAGTAATAGACATTACTCTATTGAAAAAGGCCTAATAAGCCGAAATACTAGTATATAGAGTGTTTTCTATATATTTCTTGGAACATCTAAATGAGATCAATGGTTTTTTTCAAAACAATTATTTCAAAACAAAACAAAATACCTAAAACAATTAAACATATTCGTTTTAAAGGGTATACTTTATATTTTTCCAGATTCGTATAGAATGTTTTCTCATAAATACATCGGTATAGGGTAAAGGGGTCAAATGAGTGTACAATAAGGGTAGGTAATGTGTCTGACGAAGATTTTCTGGAATAATGACTTCTTTTTGCTTTTATATTACACCCTTTTGGGAGGATTAGACTAACAACAATTTAGTTAAAAATGAAAATGGTTAATAAAAGCTTCAAGTCAACCTGTACAATTATTACTGTTACTTTAAACCTTCTTCTAAACTAAAAAAATGACAAATTAAACGGGCGTGTCCGTTTCAACCAATAATAAAAATGATATCGCAGGTAGAAATGCTCTAAAATTTTCCAACCGTTCATTCATATTTCGACATATTCAATGTAGACACCGACATGGCTTTTAATTTGTACAAACGTGTTAGCTCGCAGCCACACTTGTATCGTTTCAGCGGTTCTATAATTGATCCATAAAAAAAATGTACATCTGACCACTACGTCATACCTATATGACGTAACTGAAAACGTGTCAAATGCATTAGTTTTATCTGGGAGTGGTACGCTTACCATCAAATTCAGTATTGCATAACGAATTAAGTGAGTTTACATTTTAAATAGAGATAGATAATCGTGGTGTCTGTTCTAGATTTTTTTAGATCATGTCATGTTACCTGAAAGAATGAGATTGTTGTCAGACCGAGGATATGATTCACGTGATTAATTTCCCAGTTGTAGTACAAGGATGATCGGTATCCACTATAGTACAGAACCTACAACGTATCCACTTATTTAAATGGTAATAAAAAATAATTCAAAATTAAGCAATAACATAATTTTTATTGAAACTGTGAAATTCAACTCCATGTATAATCCATTATTTATTTATTTATTTATTTATTTATTTATTTATTTATGGTTACACTACCCAACAGGTTGAAACCCAATTACAGGGTAGGAGAGTACACATACATGAACATATATCAGAGTACAATAAAAAAACAGTAAATAATACAATACAAACAAAAAAACAAAATTAAGTTAAGAAATGAGGACAAAATTTAAGATCAACTTAACAGTCAAACAGCTTTGACATGCAAGGTGACATTAGTATGACATTGACCTTCTTTTGACGTATCATAATTGTCTTTGGTTGTATAATAAGGGAGTGCTCAGAGGAACTTTTAAATAAATTCCCTAGCATCCTAGCTTCACTGAAATGGGTAGAAAAGCATTATTTATATTTGCCTGACTTTTAGTTTTACTAAATCAAAGCGGATAGATGTTAAGAATTGATTTAAACTAAAGTGCTAAGTTTTAAAATTTCGTCCAACTTTTTCATGATATGCCTTTTGCCATATAGTTGCAGATTAACAGCTTATTATATGTTAAATGCATCCCAAAATTATTGTGGAACTTGAATATACGTTCACATATTCGAGAACTTTTTGATTTAACGCTAAACTTTGAGCACGCCGGTCCTATGAATATTGCAGCTATAATTAAAGTTTGCCTGCAGCGAGTTATTAATTATAACTGACAGATTGGTGATAGTTGCAGTTGTTGCTGCACACTTGGATAAAATGAAACTGGACATCGGATTATAGTTTTTAAAACGTGAGTTTGTCCGCCGGACTTCAGATAGTTGGTTGTAATTTAATATTTCTCAATGTAACCAAAATTCAGATCAGAAAATGTAGAGTGTGATTGCGTGGTTGCGTGGATATTAAAAAATATTCATTGTGGGATTACAGACTCACGTAATTGAAGCAAATAAAAATATTGCCCACATTACAATAGTAAGAAAATCGACAATTTAATTTATATATAAAAAATCGCATATGCCACAGTGCAATTGTCACTTTGACAGCGACAAAAGTTACCTGCAACTTTTACAGTGACAAATGCACTAGTGATTTTTTCACTTATTCATTTTTTAATCAATTATCGCGGTGTCCGTTGCCAAAATAAGTAGTTTGACATTTTTGTCAACAAGTTATTGAATTATTAAACACTAACAATGAATCGATTTGGTGCTGCTCAAATAAAAATGTGTTTATTTTTAGTGTTTCATAAATAAAGTTTGCATTCATATGTTTCTAAATTTCTTATTCATTAAATTGTCCTGCCGAATTACACTCGATGTTTGTATTGATACCGGATAAATTTGTGTTGTTTAAATTCTAAACTGTTTCCTTTAGAAATTTGACTCGAAAAACTGTCAACCTAAAAACGCTCCACCTTCGGTGTCGCGTTTTTAATAGTTGACAGTTTTTCTCGTCTAATTGCTTGGCAACAGTTTCTCATTAAACAATCCAAATTTATCCGCTAAAATACAAACCTCTTGTGCAATTATAAGTGAAAATACCTTCACTTTTTGGCCAATCAGGTGTGTCAGGTGTGTTAGGTCGTTGCCATGCTAAATGACAGCCCCATTTTTGCCCTATTTTTAGTCAACTATCAAATTAAACATGATGGGTTTGATCAATTGTTAGTTTTATCCTATATAGTGCGTATATTGTGGATTATATTCAATAAAAACTAAAAGTAAATTGAAAAAACTCACCCAGTTAGTCGCAAGTCAATCGGATATGCCATTCTTTCACATAAGCTTTTAAAAAGCACTGTGTAACATGCAAAAACCTGCCTTGAAACGCAAACAAGCTGGAATGCTGTGTCAAATATGGTTTCTAGTTTATTCTATTATAGCGCCATCTATTAAAAAATGTAAATTTCATTTTGGAGGAAGATAAAGGAACCTGTAACGAGTGTCCTTTTTAAGGGCACTAGGCATATCTGGGTTAATAGGTTTGAAATTTTCTTACCGAATCTCCCTAGTGATTGAATTATTTCCGGAAATCTCCTCGTCTGTGACTCGCGATAATTTTCAAAATATTCGTGCTCTCAGATACATTTTCGGAAATAATTCAATCACTAGGGAGATTACAAGTGATAATTATCCTTTGCCTTCGATTCGGGATAATAATTTTCAAAATATTCGCCACATCGAAAAAATTTCCGACAATTTTGCACTCCGGATATTATAAGTGAGAAATTTAAATATAATTTTTTTTAAATATCACAACAAATGAATTCATTCTGGATAATTTTGGAGCATATTAAAATGCTGTTGCACTGTGAAACTTGTCCCCAATGTACAAACTTTGTATCTTTTACAGTTTCCAGGATTCTATTGAGGAGATGAAATTCAATTCACCCCGTACAACTATTGGAATCCAACCCCAGACAAGGGAATAATCGCCTAATTCCATTCTTATGGAAACAAATTGGAAAATGACGTAACGATGTTCCCCTATCAGTTGGGCAAAGTTTTTCTGCTGTCTGCTTGAAATCGATAATCTGCTATTAATCTCGGACTTTTTGTTGTTGCCTCCATAATATGTCAAGCGTGCTGAGAAAACACCTAAATAAATCTTTTCTTGCTTGAGATTTCGCATGTACACTTTTACCTCAGTTAAATAATAAATTATTTACGTCTTAAATAATTCATACCCAGGCAATAAAAACAATGATTGTAGTGATAACAAAAGTATTTGTTAATTGTTCATACTGGGAAATACATAAACCTGTGAGAATAAATACAATCTTTAAATACAATTCGCATCAAAATTAACGCACCACTAAGAAAAACCAACAAAGTCAAACTGAATTTCCTGGCGCATCGTCAACCCCATTTCGATGATTTTTTTTTTGAATTGTAGCCTACTTCTTCAGCAAGGGCACTATGGTAGTATCTCTTATTCGAATTTCAGTTTTGAGCATACACAGGTTGTTACAATGGAGTAAATTTGTTTTCATGAACTTTGCAACACCCTGTGGAATGCTATGGTTAAAACGGTCGGTGTGTACTGATGGTAGACTGTAGCCCCATTTTTTTTCGAACCTTTTCGTTCTTTTTTGATCCCGTTATCTCTATTATTAAAGGAGATACACAACTAACTTCCGAAGGAGACTTTATGATATGTTCCATTATAATATTTTAGGACTATACATTTTAACTTTAAATTAAATATTATTTCATAATTAGTACACAATTTTTATAGTTGGAGACATTTGAGATTAATAAACTACGTGCGGTTGCAATGGTTTCTTTAAGATCTTGGAGGAGGGGCATGGCCCCTTGGCCCCCCGGGGTGTGTCACTGTACACACGGTGTTACGATATACAGTTATCTGAAATATAAGCAGCTTATATCAATCTAAAAAATAGGGAAAATATTTTTGTAAAATGAAGCATTTATTTTGTCATATTTATCTAAATCAAATACATATTTGTAGAAAATGATAGTGTTATTTTCAATATACCTAGTAATATAGTTTATATATATTGGCAGTGCAGTGCATATAATACAATCCAAGAAGATTAATTAAAAGAAATTATCTTAAGTTGGTAGAAGTATAGAATAACATATAGAACTTATAGGTTAGGTTATCCTGGAAGCAAAACTCTGTCAAATTACAGATTATATTTTAAATACAAGAATATTCTTATTATTCTTTAATATTATTGTATTTAATACAAGAATATTTAAAAATATTCTTTAATATTATTTATTCAACTGCCTACACATTTAATAATTATAATAATCGTTAACAGTGGGAAATTAATAAATTCTTAATTCCTATTAATAAATATGTAAACGACTATCTACGTTGTTATTTAAAACTTATTATTTATTAATAAGCTCTATTTTATTTTTTTATTTAATTATTCATTTAATATGTTGTTTAAATTTTTAAGAATGAAGTAAGCTTTTATATGATTCTAAAGTGTTTATTTATTTACTTTCGGAACAGCCTGTAGGGGGTTTCTACACAATAATCACAATACCTGCTTCCACGGTTGTATCACCATTATTACATAGATTATTAAGGAAGGTCCATTTTTACATTTGTAAAATACAACTTTACTGAAATTGATTGAAAAAAATAGTTTAAATTCCATTTACATGCCTTAAAAGTACCCTATTCGTTGATTATAGAAGGAAATAAATGTACTAGGTTGTTTCGAAATTATGATCATTTGAACTTTACTCAATTTTTAGCGTTTCAGCCCCGACTCAACAGAAGTATGTATAGTTTATACAAGTACAAAACTACAATAGAACCCAGCAAAAAAATAAGAGAACAAATCGTATTCATTTCAATGTGTTATATCCAATTTTTAGGTGTGGTAGATCTGAAACAAACAACAACATGAAAAGAGTAACCGACGTCCTAGTCTGGACTGAATCCTACCCTGATTTCCAGCATATTGGCTCCACTAAACGCAGTGATTCATGATTCCTTCGCCTAAAATAAAGCACATCGTTATTCACGCGAACATATTAAAACAAACTGTTACCTTTTGGGAGACCTTGCCCTAGATACTGACAACTGTGTGAGGTTCCTATTACCCATACAGAAATGCAGCAGCAAAACAAACAAACAGTTGAACTGGTTCGAAATTATTGAAACGTATAGCACTGTGATTAGTGATTATATTCGGCTTACCTAGCTTTGGATATCCTTGATGAAATGGATGATAGCTTGCTGTAAAGTGCGATATAGATTAGTGTATTTTGATATAATTACTGGTATCGTATAGAAGTGGGTTTGGAATTAATGGTTGGAATGCTAATAATATATATTAAATTCAGATGAGTCTACAGGGTTGTAGTTAGATTCTGGCTACTGTTCCTGATCAGTGTAGGCTTCCCCCTTTCACTCCTGATTAAGAACCATTCGCCAGACTTGTCTAGTGACCAATGAACTCAATAATTTGCTGTTAGTCATAATATTTTATTCAGTTTGGTATCAGAAAGTGACCTTTTTGAAATTATTTTATTAGAAATATTTACTTGGATGTATAAGTAAATCCAAGTTATCCTTTTCCAATCCAAGGTATCAATTCTTTTCATCTTTTGTAAATATTCCTGGATAAGAAAATACAGTACTGTTATCGATTTTGTTTGCAATAAACATAAAAAATTACAACTCCAATAGTGCGTTAGGCATTGTTATTTGCTGGATCGTTCCTGGTTACGGCAATAATTCCTGCAACATATTTTCGTTCTAGATTTAGAATATTGTTATACACCATAAATAATATATGGGTTCTATATCCTCTGAAATATTCCACTAGTTTTATTCCTTTCAAAAGTGCATTTGCGATTCTCCTACGTAAATCTTATGCTGCTTTCACTCACAAAGTTGCAGTTTTAAGGTCATTTCTGCAAAGAATCAGATCAGTATAGTTCTTTACGGAGCTCATGAATAGATAATGAATTGCTGGCAAGCACAACGGAAAGATCATTAAAATGACATGAACGTTTAATGTAGTCAATTCGATGAGAGATTATTGTTTAAATTGAAGACTGAGTTCAAAAAGACAGCTTGGAACTGATGGAAATACATAGTTGTTTTGTGTTTCAATTACAATTTGTTTATTTCTATAATTTACTCAACGTCAGTAGATCCAGTTACAGGAAAAATTACAACAGATAAACATAAACATAAACAAAATATGTTTAAGTATAGCTGTTTTAGTTTATTTATGCAAGATTATTAAGTTATCTTAATGTTATCTTAATTACTTGTAAAAATATAGTTGAACATATCTATTAAAATTTAAATTGAACATTACCTTTTGGGAGATTTTGCCCTCGATATTGACGCAATCTGTGGCAATCTACAGAATAAATCTTGTTAATAACAAACCGCTGGATATTTAGTGAAGATAATACAGTACAAACCTTGAAGGCTGAATCCTTGCAGAAATAGCTGACGGTGGTCTAAAAAAAATTCAGCAGATATCATTGAATATTAGTAAAAAAAAGTGTGATGAAACATTATCCGAAAAACGAGAAACAAATTTGACTTTCTACCTATATACAGGGTTATTCAGAACTTATCCATAATAAAATTTGGGATGTTCAACATAAATGTACAAATGTGGTAGTGCAAACAAAAAAATTTTTGGCGGGGTCTTAAAACTATTTAAAAATTTTTCATTGCACGCCGCTGGATACTGGTCCACTGTAATGGAGTGACCTTGGGACTGACAATGCAAACTGGCTAGCACGAAAAAAACTTCGGAAGTTCTGAGAGTATACCGACACCCGGCGCAAAAAAGATTTGCAGCGTTTTTATTCGGTCGGTTTTAACCAGGCGTTCCAGACAAAAACGTCTTTACTTTTTTTATCACATTCTTAGGAATGTGGTAGAAAAATATCAGATGTGTTGAAGTACAGTTGCCCAGCTACGTAGTCCTTTATAATGGTATAACTTTAAACATTGTTTACAGGAAATCCTAAGCCTTTTATTATAAATTTTTTTGGTGATATCGATTTCTTATTTAAGGATGCACATATCCTCAAAGTTTTAGAGATAAGTTCTGAATAAGGCTGTATAGTGACTGGACCAGCATCACAAAACATTTTTATTTTATTGAGAGGAGGCCATGCAAAATATGAGTAATATTTAGTTTTCTTAAAGTATGGTTACATGAAACTATTAAAAAGAATCCGCAACCGCAAATTCTGTATTTTCAGTGGACTTTCAGGTACTTTTCAGGGTCTTCCTACGTCATCCTGTAATTATACAATTAAAATATTGTGAAACGTTAAAAATCAAATATTTAAAATATAAGCGACAGTTTTTTTCACAGATTAAAAAAAGTTTGTATAATAATTATCGGTGGTTAGTCGAGTCGATGTGTCTCAGAATTTAGTGCCTCGATCGCTCGAGTGCCTTGACTCTTGTTCGCAGGGGTGGGTTGGCAACCATGCTGGCGATGGCCTAGGATGGGAAGAATATCAACTTGGTGTTAATGTGAGAGATTAAAATCAGTTGATGTTTAACTGTCCCCCTAATGAGATTTTCCAGGTTTCCCTCGTTCTAGCACTGAATGGTGGTTAGGGCCTACCAACGTAAGTCGTTCTTCAGGCGCAGTACCGCCCCTTTCTCATATAAGTTTCAAACTTCCGGGCTAATCCTTGTGATTAGAATATATGGCGTAGAAATATTATTATTATTAATACCTTAATTACATAACCAAGGTTAATATTATTGAACCATTTTTGTAGCTGCAAGAAACACAATAATGAGTCAAGGCACATGGCCTCTATATTTAAATTTCATTGGAAATTGACCTGTGACATTGTCCTATATTGAAATCCTGTGTAGGTGCTTCTGTAATCTATTTCTTCATGTAAATTTGGGAGTGGCATAAAAATAGGTGCTCTCTGAGAATTAATGTTGCAAGGTACTTAAGCTGATTAAAAGTGTCATATCTAATATGTTCTTTCATGTGTATTGAATGTAAACAAGGTTTTGTTACAATTTATATTGGGCACTTAAAATCTCGATGCATAAATTTTACACAAATTGATTAATAAAAATCATTTTAAGGCAGTTATACGACTTGTATGACCTTTCCTAATTTAAAAATGAACCAGAAGTTGAACAACACAAAAACTTTTTCACATTGATTTGTTTTTTAAATATCTCCTGACACATCTATTGTTAATAATAGCAGTAGAAAATGCTTTGGTTTTGTATTGTTTGTTACTAAAGTATTTTACTAATATAAACGTACTATTTTATTACTTGGGAGTTTCTAACTTTTCCCTTGTAACATTTAATTGATATTTATAATAATTATGAATTATAATAATAATATCTCTATCCCTCATTCTCATCTTAATGATGAGCCTGGAAGTCAGGGACTTGTATGGGAGAGGGAGCGGCATATTATTATTTTGCGGGCCGCGAGTGCGCCGGCACTATTATTTTATATAGCATTATTTTAATATTTTAAAATTTAATAATATTACCAAAATACCACCTTCCTTCAATTCACTGATTTCAATGGAAGAATGCGAGTATTATAGACTTGGTAAGCACTGTTTTGGAGGTACCTACTCCAGGATTGTCAATCGATATTTCAAGGTATTTTTCCCCTTGCTAGGACGTTGTGGATACAGAGAAGGTCTATTTGTTGGAAGCCATGTTTATATTTCTATTTATAGGTGGTCTTATACAACATACTTCTGACTTTAAGCCAAAAGGATAAAATGTCATATGTATCTACATGCCGAGGTACAATTTATATATGTTTTATCTCTTTCAAAGCCTCACAAAGGAAATGGTGGCATCTCGCTTCAGTAGAAATATATATAGCGGACTCAGGGAAGTTACATCCATAGAAAATGTAGCTGTAAAAAATTGGGGTTATTTACACTATATCCATCGCAAGTCTAACCTACTAAATTATAAACATTTCTCACAGTAGGTCGAATATACAGGGCGAGTTCTTAAATTCAAATAAGAGGAAAGATATTATCTTTTTGCTAACTTGCATATTCTGTAGAAACATAGCATTTTTGTAATGTTCAATTAAATATTTATATTTTTTCATTTAAGAACTCTATGTTCACTTGTTTTAGAAAGAACAGTACATGTATTTTGTTTTTATTACAAAATCGTAGATTTGCAATAGTGTCCTGTCGAGTAGGTAGATTAAGTTTTGAATAAATACTGACAACACAAGGGCAAAAGAAGTTTTATTCAATAAATGGCACGCTTCATAATCTGATTCTATATTTCCGACATTTGTTTAGAATAAATATTTCGGGACATACATGGGTCAAAGGTGGACAGCCGATATATAGCTGACCTCGACTACGTCCTAGTCCCAGAAGTCATCACGAGGCGCGGAGTCAAGTTCTTCGCGCGTGCCGAGACCCACAGCAGGATGAGAGTAAGATCTTCTTACATAAGCGTAGAGGGCTACGAAGCGACTAAAAAAAACGACCCTCAGACTTCCTCTCGAAGCCGCGACCGCCAACAGCGGTCGCGGGCTCACTTGGAATACCCTTCCCTTACCTCGCATAAAGCTAAAGGGTCAGTTGGCTCTCTTAGAGGTGCATCCCGGGCTACACAGCCACTCCTGACCTACCCCAAATCACCATCCAGGACGAGAGAGCCACTTGCCGCCCTCACCCGAGACAGACTGCCCCCGGCGATGCAAGCGAAGAAAGAAGACAAGACAGAAGAGCGCCAGAAGATCCTACTCAGCCTGCAGGGTAGATCCAGGCCAGGAGGAGACCCCACGAATCGCCCACACCTATCACTTTTTGTGATTGGGGTTGGTGAAGGATGGCATTCAGTTCCACGAGACAGTCCAGACCTACAGCCATGGGAGGGTAAAGAGTGATAATCCCGTGATGCCACGGTCAATGGATATTGGCATGGGTCAAAGGATGAGGACATGATTTTTAAACCCAAAGGATGTGATAGGTTTTACAATACTCAGGACTATTTTTCACTGGTGAATATAGACATCAAGTAAACTGGATCCAACAGTGTCGAATTAAATTTTTTCGTCAGTAAAATTGACATTTAAAGAGTCTCTCTAAACGAAAGAGATATTTTTAAATGTTTTTCCTTTAAAGGAGACGGCTGAACAATTTTAAGTGCCTCACCCGTACTTCCACATTGTTGAAATCCACCCGTGGTGTTTCGGGGAATAAATTGATGTTCCCAGAGAATTCCTGTGCCCCACCGTTATTTATAGCTATTTAATCAATTTTACCCAAAGATACCCAAAGTTTAGAACCTGTCAAATAGATGACGTGATTAAAAGACACTCCTCCTTTGTAGGTGAAAGATAAACGTTCCCAAATTAATTTAATAATGAAACAGTGAAGTGTTCCCAGCACCAGTTACAGCACGCGCCTATTACGATCCCTCGGAACGACAAATTACGTTTCTGGGAAATCCATGCGCATCCAGGAAATTGTATCGAGATTCTCTTTGCCGAAATTATTTCGCGGAACGGCAGCAAAAAGTGTTATCATAGTATAAGATCTATTTATACTATGGTGTTATATACGATTCTGTTTGGTTACCTACTACGCATACATAACATCTCCTTTCTAGGTAATGTGGCGAAAGGGAAATTTTGCGGCCGTGTTTCTGAGAAAAGGGCCTTTGGTTTCTTCTATACAATAGCATTAAATATGTTGTATATAAGGCATAAGTTCTTGTGATGTTTTCATTTGATTACCATTTGTTTTAGCACAGTCCGTACGATATTTTTTGAGCCAGAATTAATAGAAGACTACCGCTGTATGTCGTAAACTGACACACAGGGGACATTTTTTCCTTTTCAGTGTAGTGCAGTGGAGTGTAATTTCCGGTAACTTTGCATATATACGGGGGGCGACAAAAAGTATATATTTTTTCAATGGAATGCCCTGTATATTTTTCGCTAAAAGGAAAGATCTTTCTTCTAAAGAGAATGGAGAGAATCTAAAGTGTATTCGTAGGTACATTAGCCTTCTTTCGGAATTCTAGCTCCTGAAGTGCGAAAAATTTGCGTCGAAACAGATAAGTCTCCTTCAACTACGCTTCGGAAAAAAGTAGTAAAATTACCAGGCTTCCAACCCAACAATTTCCCATGTGGACGAAGCCCAATTTTTCATCTCTTATAACAATATTCGCGAAAGCCGGTCCTGAGTTCTGGTAAAATCTGTTAGCAAATTGGTTGCCATCCCACGCGTCTTGTACGAGCGAACGACAATACCTTGATTAATAAGATTATTAGCAAATACAACCATATCCTTCGGGAACTGTCCTGATCCCATGTTATCCAGCAGTAACTTTACCTCAGTATTTGAGCTGGGTTAAACGTGGAAGCAGGCAGGACTGTTGACAGATGCTTAGAGGCGCTAATTCACTCTAGGCTTATGTTTTAATAATAATTATGTAATTTATAAGTATATACGAGGGAAAATACTGAGTATTGCGTGATTTGTGCCCTGCACTTATGCATTGGGCCCTCAAGTACTTCGCTGTGGGGATACGAGGAGTTAATATATTATTATTTTCAAGTTTTTGCGCGTATCCTATAAACTAAATAGGAAAATGAATTAAAAACTGTATGCGTTCCATGGTTTTGCAGTTACAGAGTAATATACTAGACAGCTAACTATAATTTGAGTGCAAAATTCAAATTTCTTCACATTAATACGAAAAATGTACGTGCAAAGTTGTGAAAAAATTTTTATCATTATAATCAAAGAAAATTATTATTTTATTGTTACAGTGTTGTCTACTTTTTTATTGTAGTACATTGAAACTTCTAAAGTCAAACCCAGAATTAAGCAAAGTGCAATGACCGGAAAAAGAGTAGATCTATGTTGTCACATTTATTTCTAAAGTATTCTTATTTAAAACAGGAAACGTATTAATTACCTTATTTACCCATTTTTTTACTTGTCTTTAACGTCCCTTATCCCTATTGTACTTTATTAAAGCAAACACAATGTTTAATTTGTGTTTTACTTCATAATATCAACGAATTTCCGAATATGTGGCAACGCCGAACGTCGTAAAGTTGACGACAAGCTGTTCATCCTTATTTAACATACATATTCTTGCATTTAGGCTTTCTTTTCTCTGAGCTTCAACGACGTTGATTGGTCGAATCAGGAACCAACAAGCGACTGCGCTCGAGGTAGTAGGGAAACAGTGGCGTGATGTTGGGTTATTTCGCGGGCGTTTCTTAACGGTAAAAATTTGTGGTAAAATTATCAGTGTATTTATTCTTTGTGTCAGTGTTTATACTTATTTGTGTTAGTTAAAAAAGTGGAAGTGCATATACTAGAAGTATTCTATAGAATAGTATACGAGTATATATTAACTGAAATGTGCCCAATGGTAAAATAGAATACGCACACCCATGCATCACTGCATTTTACCAGATCGGCGAGGTCATTCCACTTTGCTTAATTAAGAATATGTATATTAAATAAGGATGAACAGCTTGTCGCCAACTTTACGACTTTCGCAGTTGCCACATATTCGGAAATGCATTGATATTATTAAGTAAAAGACAAATTTTTAACTTTGCTCCACTTTGCTTAATTCTGGTCTTTGCTGTACTGTCTAGTAATGTCTCATTTTTATATATCTGTTTGTGGTCTGTGATATTCAGTTGTTTACGACAAACGTGTTGTGTTTTTTTTTTGTAAAATTAAAAGTAAAAACATCAGATGTGGGAACAGTATATGTCTCATAGTCTATGGGCTATTCAAATGACCGATGAGGGCAGATTGTAAACAAATATGGAGGAAGACGAGTAAAAAGTTTGCATTTCATGTAACATCATTTAAAGTCAAGACCAAGACCTCGCCGATCTGGTAAAATGCGGTAATGCATGGGCGTGCGTATTCTGTTTTACTATTGGGCACATTTCAGTTAATATATACTCGTATACTATTCTATAGAATACTTCTAGTATATATTAACTGAAATATGCCCAGTGGTAAAAAATACAAATCTAAAAATGTCTAGTTTATATAGACATTTTTAGATTTGTCATTGAAAAATTATTTGCTTTAGCGTAAAACTCTCAAATTGTCCTGAAATTTTGCCTATCCCCCTATTTTTGGGCATACTGAATACAAATCTAAAGTTATTTTTTGTGGACGAATGTAGTTTTTGAGGAAAAATAGCAGCATTTACGAAAATGGTAGTAGACAAAATTTCTGAAAATTTTGATAGTTTTACGCTAAAGTAAATAATTACCGAAAAATTTCAGTGGAAAACTGTAAAAACTAATGTATACATGTAAAAATGTAATATAGGTACCTATTACCAATTTATATATAATTTTTACTGTTAAGAAACGCGCGCGAAATAACCCAACATCACGCCACTGTTTCCCTACTACCCCGAGCGCAGTCGCTTGTTGGTTCCTGATTCGACCAATCGACGTCGTTGAAGCTCAGAGAAAAGAAAGCGTAAATGCAAGAATATGTATGTTAAATAAGGATGAACAGCTTGTCGTCAACTTTACGACTTTCGCAACTTTCGCAGTTGCCACATATTCGGAAATTCCTTGATATTATTAAGTAAAAGACAAATTAAACATTGTGTTTGCTTTAATAAAGTACAATAGGGATAAGGGACGTTAAAGACAAGTAAAAAAATGGGTAAATAAGGTAATTAATACGTTCCCTGTTTTAAATAAGAATGCTTTGGAAATCATTCCACTTTGCTTAATTTTGGTCTTTACTGTAATAATTAGTATGAAATTACCATGAATATACTGACTTCATGTGCTAGTTAGAGTGAAATAAACGATAAAAAGAAAGCAGTCTATGTCCCATAAGTGATTCTTTATTAATTTTTTTTTTCTAGTTTACATACTTTAAACAATTTGCTCTGAAGGGACATAGTTTTTATGTAAATTTTCACTGAATAACGCGCCCTTAAGTTTGAGCATCCATACAATTATTATAAATAAGTTAGTCAATGGCTTGAGTAAACATTCTGCAAGACAAACATCGAACTTACCTGGGCGGAGGCGGTACATGCCGACGGGAAGGTTGTCTGTTGAAAGTATAATGCAGCTATGAATGAGTTATATTGCTAGTACATTAATTATTTCATTATAACGATTATATAAGGTGAGAGTGGGTTCAACATGGTTCAAATATTTAAAGGCGGCGCTGTTCCCGTCAGTCTCATATGCACATCCAAAATTGGTCGATCAATTGCAGGACTGGTGCTTAAGTTGTAACTGCAAATAATATATTGCTTGTTGAAACAGGACGTAGCTATAGTGGAAGTTTACGGAATTATATATCCTATAAACTTTGCTATCGCCTAGTCACAAAGAGAAATAAATCGCAGGCGGCACCTTTGATGTGGTTGCCGATGGATTTGTGACTTCGGTTCCAAAAGGGAGACGTATTTTCCAGGATATTTTTTTCTTTTAAATTGTAGGGTGTCATTTGATAAGCTTATGCATTTTTAAGGTGATGTCTTATTAAAAAAGTAACGATATAGGAATTGCCCATAACTTTTTAAATAATGGAAACATAAGAAAATGTTGCATAGAAAAATATTCAAAATTAAGGGATCTTTGGAGCGGCATAAAAAATGTATGTTGCTGGAAGAGAAATTATTGAAGCGTCGCAGTATTTTTTGTATTTCTACTCTACCTTCTTGTAAAAGTAAGTAAAAATGCCATACTTTTTAAAAAATTTGTTTGTCTCGGCCTTTCCTACAAAAATTCATTTCTCCAGTTAAATGGATCACCCTGTACATTAGATATACTTTTAACAGATGTCTAAGAAGCCTAAATGTAAAGGTGTCCCGTTTAACATGGGCCTATGCCTTATCTCAGAAACTACTAGTCCCATAGAAAAAAAATTATAGGAAATTGTTTTTTTCAAAGTTATCTTCAATTTTTTAATATTTTCAAATTTATAACCTGTTTATATACAGGGCGATGAACTAAAGTTCCTTTTTTTAAATAGCACACGCTATATATTATTATATTTTCAGAAAGCCCTTCTAAAGACAAGTTCAATGATATATGACATGATAAGTCTGACGCCCACCGTTTCGGAGTTATTGAGAATTATCTTCAGGAAATAGACCATATTAAAATTGTGCTAGAAAAGTTAATAATTAAGTTTCTGAGCATTAACTTGCGCCAAGAGATTTCTAATTTTATTTACTTTATTATGTAATTACTCAGTATTCAGTTTATAAAAAAAATTGACCGTGTTGCCACATTTCAAAAACCATAAATTCTTACGATTTTTTAAAATGGAACACCCTGTATATTGTCACATTTCTAGAAAGCCCTTCTATCGACAAATTCAGAGATATATGATATGATGGATTTGTAGCCCATCGTTTCTTAATGATTATCCTCAGAATATGGGATTTTAATACTGGCTATTTCCCGAAGATAATACTTTTTCTTAAATAACACACCCTATATATATTATTATATTTTCAGAAAGCCCTTCTAAAGACAAGTTCAATGATATATAATATGATAGGTCTGATGCTCACCGTTTCGGAGTTATTGAGTATTTTTTGAATATTTAGTAATTACATAATAAAGTCAATAAAATTAGAAATCTCTTGGCGCAAGTTAATGCTCAAAAACTTAATTATTAACTTTTCCAGCACGATTTTAATATGGGCTATTTCCTGAAGAAAATACTCAATAACTCCCAAACGGTGGGCGTCAGACCCATCATGTCATATATCATTGAACTTGTCTTTAGAAGGGCTTTCTGAAAATGTAATAATACACAGGGTGTACTATTTAAAAAAAGGAACTTTAGTTCATCGCCCTGTATATAAACAGGTTATAAATTTGAAAATATTAAAATATTGAAGATAACTTTGAAAAAAACAATTTCATATCATTTTCGTAATTTCTCTAAATAAATGTGAGATATTAAGAAACGACAGTGTTCTCTATAGCCAGTTTAATTGTTACGTGTTTATATGTGGCATACTTTATATTTCGTTTCACTATCGAAAATTTCCCCGCATCCTACTGACATAAATTAAATTTTTACTGTATATGAGACGAGAGCCGACTTCAAACATCTGGACAATTTAATTTCCCATAAATTAGTGATATACCTTCTCGACTCCGAGCTGGTCGCGGCAGGCGTTGGCGGTGATTCTATGTGGGCGGGCGCCGCCTCCCTTGATGGCATTTCTGGAGTTCTAAAAGTTCGAGCTGGTAAGTTTCTAACTTATACGGTATTTTTTCTTACTTACGAAGACGATGGGGTGGCCCAAGTGTCCTCGTTGTCCATTAACAGACTGCCCCTATAACATCAAAAGATTGGTATATACAGGGCGTTTGCTAACGGCGTGCAGAAAATCTAGGCGCGTATTCTATGACTATAATTAATTTAATTTCATTAAATACAAAATAGGGCTCCAAGGAGGGAGTTTTAGAGCTACGAAACCACCTGAAATTTTTTTAACAAATTTGGTAATTGTTTTGAAAAAAACACAGTTCTCACTTAGATGTTCCAAGTAATACATAGAAAATACTCTATATACTAGTATTTCGGCTTATTAGGCCTTTTTCAATAGAGTAAATGTCTATTACTAAATGTTTCCAAGCGCGTTTTCGTTATTTATTTGTTTACAAGCACTTATCCCCGATTGAACCTACCATCTGGTAAAGCCCGAGTTTTTAGTACCTTTCTAGGAAGGGCGAAAGCGTAAAATCTATCTGATCATTCGTAGTAGAAGGATTTATAATTAAAGATTTTTTAATTTCAAATTGCTATAACAGATCTAAGCGCTTTCCTTTCTTTTCACGATGCAGTACCTTTAATTTTTCTGATCTATAAAATGATTGTTTTCTATACAATCCGTAGAAAATCCTGAATTTTTTGCGTTATATAATATGGATTTTTTATGTTCTTTTACTCTAGTTTCAATACTTCTACCGGTTCGACCCACATACACGGCATTTACGGCCACACGGCACATACCCCCGATAGTTTTAATTTATTAACCCTTTCTTTGTTGTTTATCAAAATCCTCCCAATAGTATGCTTGTTGACACTAATCGTTTTACACCCGTTTCGTTCTATTTTGCGATCTATTTTTTCACTATAACCTGGGACGTAATTAATATAACTATAGGTGGCTTCTTTTTCCCGAATATTGTAAAACTCCAGACGAATTAATTTCCTCCTTTTGTTTTTTTTTTAAGGAGGAAATCATACTGAGAAATGAGAGAAATGTTTTTTCAAAACAATTATTTTCACGATGTTTCATAAAGAACCATCCGCTTCGAGTATCCACTTTAACAAATTTGGTGTCAACTTGTTATTTATACCATAATAAGGTACTATTATTAAACAAGAAATGAAGGGGATGCAATGGAGCATATGAAGACACATTTTGTTAGTAAATATTTTACAGGGTGATTATTATTATTTTTTTTTGGAAAAAGACGTGATAGTGCCCATAATTTCGGTACTGGTTATTTATGAAAACTGAATATTTTGTATTTTATAGCTACTAAAATATTAAAAATACAGGGTGTTTCTTAATGTCATGTCCATACTGTAGGAGCTAATTCTTTATCCAATTTTATGCCTAAGAGTCCAAATAAACGTGTGTCCTAAATTGCCTCGATTTCGAGATACAAGGTGTGAAGGTTTTTATAACAAATTGTTTTTTTTATTAATATCTTGAAAACATTTCCCCCGATTTGGATGAAACTTGGTACGTTGGTTTGAAGTAGTAAGGGGCTTATTTTAACGTGAAAAGATTAAAATTGTTGACTCCAGTGGCGTCCAGGAGGGTATCCTATTTAAAATTTATTGAAAAAAATATTGGACGCCACTGGTTTTTTACAAGTCTTGGATTTTTTTTTAGCTGAAGCAATTTCAAATACTATTACAAAACTTTTTTGATTTTTGTATTTTTTTCGGAAAAATAACAACGTAAAAAAATAAAAAGTATTTTAGTACATGTCTAAATGTTCTGTAAAAATCCAAAACTCGTAAGAAACCAATAGTGTCCAATGTTTTTCCCATTATAAACCCCATTTCCCATTATATTTACTCATTATAAAAACAAAAATTGAGTATTCTAGCCCAAAATCTAGTTAACCTAGATTTTTTAGAGGCCAATTTTGAAGTTCTTGTCCCTGCCCTGAAAATTGTATGAATGTATCTTTTAGAAGAAACGAGATATATACGTTTTGCAGAAAATGCACATTTTTGATTCCACCCTGTATCTACATAAGGAAAGGAATTCTTAGAATTGTAACTTTGGATTCTCTTTGAACCTAAAACTTCTTCCCACTTTAACCAACTTGTATCTCTAAAGGTTTCTGAGATACCCATATAGTTCATCTAAAACTGGATATATTTTATGCCTTTAAATCAATTTAGAATACGTTTTAATTCAACCTGTAATTAAAAAATATGAATGCCTTAATAAACATCAATTAATACCGTTTAAGCCCGATCGGCATAATTTGTTTTAATATAGCGGCCCGAAAGTAATACAAAAGGTCATTTTCCCATTAAACGTCATGAATTCAGATACAAATTAAGATGAATTTTATTCCCTTCACCTATATATTTAAAGTACTTACCTATGTGATGTCGAAGTTAATATATCTTCATTACCCTCCCTGTAATGTTCCACCAATTTTATGACTACGGGCGCTATTGTTAGGAACAGTAAAATTAAGAAGAAGCTGGAGAACGCCGTGCTGTTCTGGAAAATAAATAGGCCAACAGCTAGAACAGAATCATGGAATAAAAGTTCGTTGTGCCTATATATAAAAAAGGGAATAGGTATAACTAAATATAAAATAATATATATATATATATATAGGCGCCCAAATAAAAGTATCTTCAATTTGAAAACAGATACATACATACACAGGTACATAATATTGTGTGTAACCAATACTGTGGTGCGGTTTTCATGATTCATTCTAGTCTTTTTTGGAATTACACCCTCTGTAAAATATTAAAAAACGGGAAACCAGAAGGATTCGAATTAAACATAGTATTCAAAGTGTATTATCAAGGCAAACTTCTAAAGTTTGCTCCAAAAAACTACTGTGTAATATGCAATACAATAAATATTTGGCAAATTAACCTCATTAACTAAATTTGGTAAAATAAGTGGTATATTAAATTCCAAATGACTTGGAACAAACTTTACCAAAAAAGGCTCCACTTGCTATAGTTTCTTTTGTGATATACAATTTTTTATTGTTACAACTAAACTGTTATCATTAAAAATGGTTAACTACAAAACTATCTATGCTTAATTTATTGTATGGGAGGCTAGCAGCAGTGAGAATTTCACAACAGATACTGTTATTTGTAAAGCGGCCTTTAAGTCAACATTTTTACCATCGGATCTACAATTAATTTGCAAAAGTAGAATCTAGCGGCGTGGAAAGTCTCCCAAAGTGGACGGCATTTTCCTATTTCTTTCGTCACTTTCGTGTTCACATGGTTGCGCAGCTCCTCCAAGTAGCTCTCGATTCGAGAAACAAAATGACGTCTTGTCTACAACAGAAAAAGTAAGTGAAAACGCTTCATTGTAACTACACAAAAAAATGTTCTTTATAAAACTAATTACGTTTCTGAATTTTCAAAGAACTGTAATAAATAAGAACTTTAACTTGACAGTTTTCGGTAACTTTTTCTACAAACATTATGTTGTAAAATAAGTCAATCATTTGTACAAGGCACTGAAGGAATATCCTTGTTTATAGTCACGTATGTTGATGATACTACCATTTTGTTCAAGTCAAAACATTTCAAAGATGTTGATTGGGCAATTCCCAATTTCAATTAATTCTCAATTCCGTTATTCACTCGGAAATGCATAATTTTTTATAGTCGTAATTGATGTGTGAATAGGAAAAATGTGCAATGTCTGATTTTGGTAATGTTAAAATTTTTCCGAATAGATTTTCTTCGCATCATGTGTGCCATTTTAATTTTGTGCCAAAGCAAACTAGAAAATTCAGGGATAAGCTACGATTTCGGGAGTTCTGGAATAAATACAATTCATCTTATTATGATGCTCGCCGGAAATGACGGCCAGCTTCAGTTATGCAATGATTCACTGGGGATTTTGTCCAGATATTTTCCATATTTTCATTGTCAGAGTCACAATTAGCTAAAACCAAATAATGCTACAGACAATACAAATATATTGTAATAAGTGTATGGTATATAATTTTTGTTTTTCTATCATTTATATTTCCTATTTCCGTGCCACAAGAAATATCGGATTTCTGTGCTTCTATTTATTTTTGTTCATTTACCTCCGTTCATGGACTAAAACTCTTTGGCTGGCGAAAAATCAGTTCATCCACTTACGTTAGTCTGAAGATGGTATAAATTCTCGTACTTTAAACTTGAACAGATGACATATCTTATTTATCAATTTCGAACGCTTCGGATGTTTACGATGTAGTAAGATAGATGGTAGATGTTCAGCTGAGAATCAAATAAATGTACTCCATCGGCATAAAATATATATGGAAATTGAAAAAGTTTTGATTGCGTAACGGGATACGTTTGAAAGTAAATTTTAAACTACAGAATGGAGTTAAATTAAAATATACAGGTTTGAGAACAATTAGATATTTCCCTGTTATAATTCTAGATCGTTCTATTGTAACGGTCTCAGTTTTTAGTAACTAATAAAATACCTTTCTTAGTTGATTTAAACTAATAATTCTTATCTCATTCTGTGTTTTTACCTGCTTGTTAAACACCAATCCTGTATTTGAAGTATTATATATATTCAGTGTATATTAAGTGATCCCAACTTCACTCTATGTGTTTGTGCGCTAGGTCTATCTCAATATATAGTCGTCCTAGGGTTGCATAATCTAAAGTTCAAAACAATATAGTGACGCCATCTCGTGTTACGAATGTGAGCGCATGGACAACGAAGGAGAACGAGGAGGAGGAAAAAAGATGGCGAGAATTGGCATTGGCAAGCAAGTTCGGTGAATTGGGCAGCTTCTAAAGTTTGAAGAAAAAAGCTGGAAAAAGCAAATATGAAAGATTAATTAATATTAGTAACCGAATCCTACTACTCCCTAGTGTGATTACGAGAAATTAATCATTTCGGTACGTTGATTTGTGAATTGGCAGCAGAACGTATGAACAACGTTAACCCCGAAACCAACTGTTCTTATGTGAGTACTTTATTACTTACTTTGGAAGTGCATCTTAAACCACGTTACGTATACCGTGCCTAATTAGACTAACTTATCCTATGCATAGGTCGTGTGTGCGAATGAATTTAAGGGCCCTTACTATTACCTCGCGGACTGTAAATATCTAAAAACTGCATTTTTTGGTAGATCTTTAGTATAGCCAAATTACATTTTATTGTCAAGCTTTATTGCTGTAAAACCTTCACTCATTTTTATACATTTGAGTGTGTATGTCCTAATATTTAAATTTAGGTGTGTCTTTTATGTATGTACCGTTCGTAAATGTATAGTTGAGAGAATTATATTAAAAATTAACTTTGTTCTTGTCAAGTGCTTTTTGCAATTGTCTTCACTTAGATAGGAACTATACCTTCACTCTGTACCATCAAAAAAGATCAATTGATGGCGCCCAAGTTTGGCCAGCTAATAAATAACCCTACCATACTTCACTCTGCTCACCCCTGATAGAGAGTTTCATCGCTATAGTAAGGATATTTTGTACCTTTATCTAAAAATAATAAATAACGAAAGTTGTCGTTGTACAATTGACGCCCAACGTGCCGTCAATTATTATTATATTTTTTTACCTTTACCTGAAACTTATAAATAACTAAATTTGACGTTATACAATCTAAATCTGTAAAAATACAGAGGGTGTTCTATTTAAAAGATACAAGTTGTGGTAAATCTCTGCTCGGTTCTATAACTTACCCGTTCCGATATTTGCCAAGCTTCCGTATCAAGAAAATACTGAATGATTCTCAAATGAGACAAGGTCTGGTTGACCTGCCTGCTGAGAGGCGGCAGTAGCACCTCCAGAGTCGTAATTTTATACAGAATTCTGCTCTGGATATCAGCCAGTCTGCGCAACTCATGGTGTACCACTTTCCGGACAACAAAGGCGAGGTTCTCTAACCTCCTCGCACTTATGGGATCTGATATTTGCCGTGCTACCGTGTTGAGTTGATCTGCAAATGAGTTGAGGTCTCTTCGGGTTATGGGTAGGGAGAGTTGTGCTCGATGAGTTGTGAGGTTGTTGGTGGAGGCGAGCGATAACAGCGTCTGAAAGTTGGTGAAATGTTTTACATTTGAGAGCGTTTTGATTGTATTCAAAATGAATGTAGAAGAAGATATCTGTAGAATTTTAGTAGACAATTGATAATACACAGATAAAGTTTATACAATGATGTAGGAAGCTATAGAAAAGTCTAATTTTTTCAGAAAGAGGTATTCATTCGGAGTTCAATATGTGTTTTTTAGATATGAAAGTCATTAAACATTTTAAGAATAATTTAAGGATTAAAAAATCGATTTTTGTATAATGCATCTCCCAATGTCTATGGAAAAGGAGAACACATTTAAGCAAACACTAAAAAAGATTAATATGAATATAAAAATAATAAAATAAAAACAACATTCATGGGAACAATTAGTAATAATATATGTCGAGTATGTAAACAATTATGTGTTTATTATGTGTGTGCTTTTGTATATTTGACTGACTGATGTTTCATTTACTTGCAAATTTAGTTGCAGGGAGGGTCCCAGTATTTCCAAGTTGCTCTCTTCTGCTGTAAAGTTAGAAAATAACTGTTTCAGGTCCTCCCATTCCTTGTGATTTGTAATTTTGTTTACATTTATTTGATTATATAAGTGAAATGTGTGGTACACTGGCTGATCCCTTTCGCAGTTCCTGCAACAGAAAACAATATTGTTCTAGGATATAGTTATATAGTTATAAATATAATAGATACAACAAACCAGAGGTATTTTCGTCCCGTTCCTACGTGTTTTCCCAATTTAAACGTTTTTTCAAAAAACCTCTGCAAAATTTTCGTTGATCGCTGTTCGGTGAGAGAGATGCGACTAGCACCGGCGTTTGTCCTCTCACCTACTGGTCTTGTCACGCCTGACGAAATCCTTACTTTTCGCGGGACTCCCTAGACCTTTTTCCTAATTTTACGGCTTCGAAAACTGCTTCACGCGAAAGTTCCGTCCTTTCTCTAATCCTTTGAGATTTTTTTTTGAGACCGTACGTCGACTCCTTCTACGTCTATTTCGTCTTCGGAAATCTCGAGTCGCGTCCGTCTCATCTTCTTTCTCATTTTATCTACCGATGTGAGATCGCACTAACGAGACAAGCACCTCCCACGAAAACTGTCAAATTAATTAAACTTAATTAAACAGATAGGTTATTTTCCTACGAGAAATATTGCTAACGGAATCACTAGTACTGACTGTCAAACACTTTGCATTACTAAAATACTGAAGCGAAGTGATTTTCCAATTACAAAATCGGTAAAAATTATTTGTCAGGTTGACACGTACAGTTTACATTCTTAAACGTCTCAAGGTAAACATTTGACAACAGGCGTGGTAGCGCAACGGGAAAGTCGTAGCATTGAAAACTTGATAATGCTGATTTCACGAGTTCGAGTCACGCTGGAGGCAATTTTTTTTTTACTTTTTAATTCCAATTATTTATTAGTATTAGTATTTAGTCATTCTGTTTCATTATCCGTAGTTTTTATTCTCTCTGCATGTAAAGTTTAGAATTAATTCGTTCATTAAGGCAGTCTGCTAAATTCATCATTTTACCTTACAAAAGTAAATATCTACAATATTTTTTGTCCCATTCATAAAATTGATAATAATGTTTACTTAAAAGTAAATTCTACTTTCAGTACTTAAAAAATTATGAAGTTTTACCATCAAGAATAGAGTATCCTTACAATTCATCAAAATATTAAGAAAAATCGTTTAGTATAATTACATCATCATTCCAGAAACATTTTGTAACTGAAAATTTCTGTAATATGTATTTTCTTGAAAATAATATTATTTTAGATGCATTTGTTACTCGAAGGGTGACCCCAGGCCGTAGGCCTAGACCCCCGGTAGGGCTAGTCTCCCATTTCTAGTTATATTATTAATGAGTCCATATCTTTTTAGACTTATTCTTTGAAAAACGAGGGAAATAAATAGTATTGCCTATATTCGGATAAAGCAACAATGCATTTCTTCCAGAGAATTATAATAATAGTAGCTGTTACTTTTCACTACTCCATTTTACGAAATAAATAAAAAACTTTACAAGTCCGGGCTAATGAAAATTGACACTTAGCTCCTTTGTAGTGAGCTTTACAAATGGTTGTGCAAGAAATTTAGCCTCCTTTGATGTTCCTCACAAATTATAGTGGCAGGAAATGGATGTAAATATTATAATTAGAACCATTAGTCTATGCATTACAGTAATGTTCTATTCACAAAGCACGGGCAGTAAAAAATAAGTAACCTACTTTGCAAAGTATCCTGTTCTTCAGAAAATGATTGTCACGCAAACCGCCTTGAAAATTAACGCTCTAAACTGACAAACTGTGAAACAACAATGATATTTCAGCTGAGACACCATTTTCCACTACGACTTAACAAAAACCGAGTAAACTGCTTCCTGAGAGGGATGATACTAACACTTCCAAGTATGTAATTGTCAAAGTTGAGGGTGATGTAGTTTTTGGTGTGGTGTTCATCATTACTGCTGCGATTAGGAGACAAGTTACATGAGCAAAAAAAGAAAAACAAGATGATGTATCATTTTAGTTATATATATACAATTACTGACATAGTTTCCATATTTATGCCTTTTTAAAAGGCATTTCAATTAAACAAGACACACTGAATAACCCCGTTAGTGTTTAGCTTTGAAGAAAATCTTTGGACGAATAAATGGGTTGAACCATTTAAAATTTCTAGTATTACCAGTATACAGGGTACCCCAAAAACTAGAAGGGGGTGAAACTTATAAGTAAGTTCAACAAACGCAACTAATTTCTAGACGTAGATCTAATTAGAATAACTGCTAGTAGTGTTTCTATTTTTTGAACGACCCCTTTAAATTCCGCCACACAATATTCCAAATGATTCGCAAGTTAATTTGGGTAGCGAATTTGTTACCACACTGTATATCTACTGAAACTTACTTGAGCACATCAGCCACTTGTATACTATTGTTCCCACTGCCAAACAATCGAAACAAGCCGCCTTCTCCAAAGAGAATTCCCTCGACGTCCACCAGGTCAGCTAGCTCCTTATACAGAGGCTTTCCGTAGAGACCACGGCAGACCAGCGACTCTCCATGACCTCCTACGACGAGAGTTGCAGTTCCCAGTGCCCAGACAGCAGTGCAGGTGACGCAGGACAGACCTACTCCTGCTAGCAGGAACGAGATGGTGCCAGATGTGAGACCGCAACCGCAGGGCGCTCCGCATAGCAGGAGGCCCCAGATTATGGAAAGGATGAAAGCGAATCCTGGAGAGAATAATACAGGGTGTGACAAATATAGTTATATAAATGTTGATTAGATATCTGGAAGAAAGGTATAATGTGACAAAGACGTAACTTTGTTAAATACAAAAATGTGAATGAAAAGCGTGGTGCATTTCCACCGTTTTAGTTTTAAAGTTCAGTAATACCTATTGTAACGGTCTCGTTTTTTAAAACTAAGAAAATACCCTTTCTTAGTTAATCTAAATTCCTATTTCTCATCTCATTCTGTGCATTTTACCTTTTTGTTAAACAACAACCATGTATTTAAAGGATTGTATTTATCCTGTGTATATTAAGTAGTTCTAATCCTGGCTTCAATATATTTGTCTGTTCGTTATATCTAGTTATACACATAGTCATAGATATGCGTAATCGGAAGTTCGAAACGATATAGTGGCTCCATCTCGTGTAAAGAACGTGAACGGATGGGTGACGTGGAATTACAAAGAAAAAAATTCGAGAAGGGGGAGAAGATGGCGAGGAGAAGTGATTGAGAGAAGATCTAGGAATTAGGCAGGTCAAATTTTGGCTGGAAAAAGCTGAGAAAAATATGAATAATCATTCCTAGCGTTATTAGGAAAGAAAAATCGTTTTAGTACGTTTTAATAGTGAATTTGCTGCATAACGTATGAACGAATTTAAGTTCCTGAACCAACTTTACCCTATGTGAGTACATTTCTCCTTATTTTGGACAAGTGCATCTTGAACCACTTTACGTGTACCGTGCCTTTAGTCGACTAACTTACCCTATGCATAGGTCGTGTGTGCTATAGATTTTAAGGGCCCTTAACCGTTATATCGCGGACTGTAACTATCTATGAACTATTTTTTTTAGAGCTTTATTACTAAAAAGTAATCCCTTATTTTTGTGAATTTGAGAGGGTCAGTTATAGTATTTAAATTTATATGTTTCTCTTGTGTTTATAAACTTCCGTAAATGTATAGTTTGATAGCATTACATTAAAACTTAACTTTGTTCTTTTCATGTGTTTTTTTTGCAATTGTCTTCACTTAGATAGGAAATACCTTTATTTCATACCATCAAAAAAGATCAATTGATGGCGCTCAAGTTTGGCAGCCAATAATTAACCCTGAAGTACTTCACTCTGGTCACCCCTGATAGAGACTTTCAACGCCATAGTAAGTATTTTTTATGTTAATAAAAATATTCCAGTAGATGTATCGTTATACTATATCGTCTGCTCTGCACCTCAAGGAGGAAACTCGCCGTCCTTTTTCTGTTGCAGCGAGCATGTCCACTTAAATAATGCAACCTTTCCGAGCAGAGACGCAACGGCCGCCCATTCTGCCATCCAAGCACCGTCTCTCTATATTGTTTGCATAAATGGTACGCCCGCGGTTACGAAATTCCCTTCTAAGTGATTACTGGGGTAACTTTGAATAAAAAACAAATATGCCCTCGCTTTGTGGCAAGAAGGGAGACGAAAGTGACGCGGTGTCACTGCCTTTGAAAATGCTAAACGGGGTTAATCGCCTTCACATCGCGGAGTTGCGTTTATGGACCTATTTCTGCGGACATGAGTTATGGTTTGTCCAGAAAAAAGGATATCTGCCAGCGTGGGTCAGTCTTCTCTTGTTTTCGTCCAGGAAAGGCGCTAATTTCAGCTTATCTCTTTTATCACCGTAATGTCGGTGTGTGTGTGGGGTGTTGGTCATTTAGTTGGATAAATGGCATTCGTACGTATACTGCTTTTACTTGTATAGCCAGTTTCAATGAACCTGTGGAGTTTACGAAGATATTAATACCCTACAGGATGGTGCAGTGTCTACAGTGTGGCGCAAAATTCGGTATACACGGTGCATACCGATCACACAATTACATGACTTTGTAACACAAAGCAATAATTATTGTTGCTTTTGGATAAATTATATATGAAAAGTTTAATTATTATGTGTGTATTTAGGTTGGCATCATCTGGAGATTATTAAAACTCATCAGAGAGAGAGTTTAATCATCTCCAGATGATGCCAACTTGGTTGGCGAAACGTGCGTCGAGTGCAGTATAGTGTTTTGGTGTTATGTGGAAAACTACGTCAGTGTTAAGCATAAGGATATCTGTCCATAAGATATTTTTTCACAGTTCTCTTGATTTTTAAAATGTTCTTTAAAACGTAGAAGTTACCAATATTGATAAAACTTTAATAAATAGCACATTTTTGGATTACTTAACATTTTTAATTAAGAGTTTCCTGAAAATATGATATTTTGAGAACACAATAATTTTATACTTTACCATGAAATTTCATTTAACAGTCACTGCCCGCTTAAGAAAACAAAATCGTAGTAATATTAGAGTAGGATCACCATATATATACTGAAAAGTTTCATATATCGTATCTAGAGCACTAGCACTTCTTTTAATAAAGTGTACGTTCCCGTTGAATAAGGCCGCACAATATAAGAATCGTAAAATTCTGAAATAAGCCCCCACTCAACATAATTTACATTATTTTACTTAAAGTTGGGTTCACATCATAATAAGGTTCAAAACGGTTAATGTTTCCAACATAAATTAAACGTTTATGAATTATTTTAATTAAAACTGTACAGAGGCTTAATTTTTGTATCTCTAGTGGTTGCTGACATCTTTTCGTTACTTAAAATGATCTAACGAATTTCACATTACCTAGAGATTTCAAGGAAGAAGCAAGCATAATTTAATAAAGAAGATGTATTTAAAAAAATTATGAATCCCAATCCCAATTTGGACGACACAATTTTGAATTATTATAAATCCCAATTTGGACGATGCTGATCGCAAGAAGATTGAGAATATTCTGTTTGATTCTATTCAGTTCTATATTCATGGTTCGAAAAAATTCGCGAACATCCAAAAGGTATACAAACCCAGCAAATCAGTATTTTAGGTTAGTTTTAATTAGTTTAGTTTAGTGAAAGAAGAGACCTATAACTGATTTTTTTATTATTTCAAAATTGTGTTCATTTTTTGGAAACCACTCTGTATATGCGTAACCATCAGGAATATATTTACCAAAGTTTCTTAGTCGTATAAAAATTCAGAGATATTATACGAACCTAATACAGCCAGCCATCTCCACAAATCCCAGTCCACGGCCGTCTGGATTACTGCCGAAGCGGACTCCTGACCGACCTGCATCGTTTCTGACAGGGATCTCGTCAGGACGTCCAGGGCATGAGTTGATTTGTACACTTGGGTCCTCCGTCTGTTCAGCAGGATCTTAATCTCTGAAAGAACTGAAGACTGTACGGGGTGACGCGTTTACATTATCATTTTGGTTCAAAAGTCGTCACAAGATTCAAATATATTTTACTAGTTAAGTAAAATTTGAACTCACGACCTCTGGGTTGAGCAATCGAGACATTAAACCCTGAGCCACCGGCTCGTCTGGAAATATTTAAAAATATCTCTGAATTTGCTATAGATTCAAAAGTAAACACTGAAAATCAGCCCGGAAAGTATGTATGTAATAATATACAACGTACTATAAAACGGAACAGATAATTGGTTCTATTGAAGCATATTATTATGTGTACATATACTTTATCCAGTCTATCATAAAGTAGTATTGACTCTAGTATCAGATCAGACTGTAATTGGTATTTTAGAATACATAGAACCAAAATAAAATACGACATATAACAGTAAAATGTTACGACAGAATCTCATGGGTAATATCGTGGGAGTAAAATATTGTATGCAATAAATTGGTGAAAGACAAATAATAAAAATAGCAAATATAAAATACATATACATGAAGATGCCCGTAATATATTATATAGTAAAGTATAATTTTTAGGACATAATCAGTTTGAATTTTGAGTAATTGCTAATAGAAAAGATATAATTATTAGTTATTTGAAATATTTAATCCTGTAAAAGATTTTCTACCAAACATTATTCAAACATTAAGATGTCAGTATTATAACAGATTATTAATTGAAGAAATGTTCATGTAAATACCTGGTAGTCCCAGAAAATGTAAGTAGGTAGCTAGGTATATGGAATCATTAATGAAAATGATACACCTATTTAATATACCTATCTTCGTGCATATTGCATGACGAGAAACACCATGGTATTTTGAGTGCTATAAAGACACGTATTTGCCATTAAATAGTTATAAAGAGCGTAATTTAGAGCACAATATTCTATTGTTTTAAAATATAAACTTCTGTGAGAAAAAGATATATTTCGTTTCTTCTATCTCCCCTATCTATCTTCATATCTTTATTTATGTCAGCGCCAAATTTGGAATGATTGTGATTCTGAAAACTCTCTTAAGCAACTTTCGTTGCTCCAACTTTGATCTTTATAAACTTTCTATATTTAAGACACTGAGATTTCCTTAAATATAAAGATGTAGGCCTCGAATAACTCTCTCCCGGCACCTTCGCCAAAACTTTAAATTCTTTTTATTTCCCTCGTCTCTTGATTTGGAACAATGAGCCTAAACCAGACTTAACAGCGTTTGTCCCGATACCTTACCAAACTTCCGCGAACATTACCTGCTACGTGTGTGGAAGTTTCCATGGCAACTTGATCTGGAACTTCCGCGAAGGCTTTGCGAGCCGCCTCGATGCTGGCGTTGAAAATTTTCTCGCCGCCGATGCGCTCCAGATGTCTGATTTTCATGTCGTTTGTCAGCTGAAATTTAAAAATTAAAATTTATTTCTTAAATAAAAAACAAAAAAAAATCTTTCATTTCGTCCGAGTTTTCGGACTTTTTCAAAGGTTAATAGCTATAAATAATGGTTTTACATAAGTATTAAATTAGATTAGTGACAGAATACATATTCAAAAAAGTGTTTTCTTACTTAATATAAATTTTCTATTTTAATTTCGTTGTATGGGGAGGTTTATTTTGTTTCTCATCATTTTGATCAGTATTTGGTATCGTCGTTCATGTGTTTTTTTTTTGAGAGGAGCAGTTAGTTAAGAACTGATAGCATATATTTATGGTCTGAATGACAAGTTATTGATCGAGAAAGCCGTTGAGAAGAGGTTTTGCAGCTTGTAAATATACAGGATGTTCAAAAAAACAAATTACTACTGAATAAGATTGCGATATATGATACTTAGATTTTCTATATCTGTTTGATAAGTTCCTGTTCTTTATTCTTTTGTATTTCAGCCATTTCCAAAAACATACGTTTTTTGGTATTTCTTCCTTTAAGCTATATTATAGTTGTATCCGGAAAATTGAAACTATGTAACTTAGTTAATGCTGAGCTGCATGAATTAAGGGTCGCTATGGAATTTCAAATTGATAATTTATGTTGATTTATACGTTTGTTTAAATATTGTTGGGTTTGTCCAATGTAACATCTATCGCAATCTGAGCAGGAATAAATTCTACTTTAACAGCCCACAACTTTTCCAATATAATCTTTAAAAATGAATTGTATTGTTTCATTAGTATCCGAAGACTAATTTGTTAAAGTTTACCAGAATGAAGTTATTATACAGTGTTCCTAAACTTTCCATATAGGATATCATATATATTTTAAAAATGATTGATGATAAGTTTCGTGTTTTATGGTCTCCCAGATTACTATGGGGCTATAAGGATTGATATAAATTTTATGACGTATATATAAAATAAGAAATAATGCTTTCCTTGCTGCCAAATAAACAACTTTCAGGCTCCAGTTTTGTGCATTTCGAAAAGGCGAAATGTTTAGTTCCTTGATGTTGTTCAGGATTTGAAAAAGGCGAATTAACCGTCTTTTTAAATGTTACTGAAATAATATCTGATTACAAAATAAGTGTCTATTTATAAAATCGCTTTTGGTTTGGAAGTCAGTATAGGCGTGTTTTACTGATTCAAGAGTTCCTTACGTTTTATAATTCAGTAGCAGATTTCAGATTTGTTATTTATATCCTGAATTTTCGGTAAAATATATTTTGATTATTAGATTTTGAGGTGCGCATGGTTGATTTTTGATTTATTAATAAAATTACTCACATTGATATAAATTACGCGAAAATTGTTGATTCAACTTTTTGATAATCGAATCAATACGATTTACACTACCAGTGAGGGAAAAATCTTGCTTCAAACTGCTTATAAGCTTTAGATTTTTTTTAATTATCAATTATTTATTATTGCATATTATATGTATTACCTATAATTATTATTTTTGAAAATTTCTTTCAAAAAATGTACCAGGAAGTGGTATAATTGTAAAAACTGAATAGTTTGTTCGAACTATTTTGAAAATATTTATTTTCTAAAATTAAAAAAATATTTATCTACAAAATACAAAATTTCATTGGTGTGAAAGTTATTGTTATCATATTTATCAGTTTACAAAGTCACCCTATTAAAATTATTGAACCACCCTGTATTTATTTCTAGCAGAATATTTCTACGACGAGAAAATAACACTGATAAAACCTCGACTGATAAAATTTGTTTTGATTTAATTTGTAATGCGAATCGAGCCATGTCATAAAATGCAGTACCCCTTTACGATGCAACACAATACTCTTTACTCCTAATAATTTTGAGCGGCTGCACTCTAACGGTCCTTTTATGGAACTAGTCTACTTCGGAGAACACATTGAGGCAATGGAGCTTAATATTGGCTTTAATGCTCGGACTGGGTGGATTTTGAATGCTTCATAATTTAGCAGGATGTGAAGATACTTCCTGAATAACTAATTTCAAATTTTGCGTTGAAAAATAGCAATATTTAATTATGTTGTATTTTTCTGAAAGCAGTTTTATACGGGGTGTAACGTTTGTTTTGTTACTTGCCTAAGTTGAAACCAACTCAGACGGTAGGACCAATAAATAAGAGGGGTCAGTTAGAGAATGTGAATAAAATTAAGAAAATCTTGCTAAATAGTTTTTTTAAATTTATTCATTATTAATTTTCCATACTATATTTATCGTAGATAAATAATTATTTTCCAATAGGTATTTCTTTGTAAAGAGAATATACTATGAATTGATATAATTGTACACGGTGTCCCACCGGGAAGGGCTGCGATAGATATATGGAAAAGTATGTACAGGGTGATTTTGAAAATTGGGTTATTTACAAAGGTCAGTGGGGTATACCTTTTTGAAATATTTTCACGTTGCTGGCACTTCCGGTATAACCGGAAGTCGACACCAACTTGCTTATTTTAAATAGAACACCCTATATATTATATCATTTCCAGATTCTACGTACAATTCTAAATACATTTCATGTAGGATGTCCTATACCTATCTTCAACTGTTTTTGAAATATTGACAGGTGAATATTGCCATTTTGCAAATTTGATACCTTCTAAAATCTAAACGGTTTGAGATCAAGCAAAACGGTTTGCACATTCCTATCTTAACTTTTCACAAGCTATCGTTTGACACTAATTTCAGACTTAGCCAGAAATTAAAAATTTCCTATTACATTTAATCTCTTGGTTGGGATGTTTTTTTATCTTTATCAACTAAATTTATTTGCTAATATTAAATATTTAATATTGCCATCGAACTAAAAGTCATATTAACACCAATTAAATCTTTAATTCGCCAAGTATAATTAAATAATGTAATTGGTAAAAGGAAATTTTATTTCTCCCAGTTAAATTCTTTTCTCAGTGTAGAGATCGTTGAAAATTAACAGAAAGAAGTACGCGACGAAACAGTTACAACAGAAAAGTCGAGACAGTTCCAGGCATTACCGTATTCTTTTGACATGCACACTGAATACAACGTATGATATAAAATAAAAAATAAATCTTGCTAGATCATTTATAAAAATTTAAATAAACGTTGAACTCTTTATCTTTACCCGTCCGCATATAAACCATAGAAAAAGCAAAACCCCTCACACCCAAGCACACGATATCTCCCTTGCAGACAATTTCTACTCTGATACCTTAAAATGATAAAGGACGTTCAATAAAGAGCAGCCCCAGTTGCATTCACAGTCTACTGGGTTCCTTACTATGAAATACACACTAGATATAACTGCCTCTTCGCGATAATCCAGTAATCTATGGACGGCCCTAATTACATATCTAGATAGCGCTGCGATTAAATATATTACCTTGTACAGTGCCGCTCTCAGTGTAGCCGGCTATAGTGAGACCTTACTATTATTACGTAGCATACCCTCGATTTACTGAGGATATAAGGTAAGGTATTGCAGTTAATATAAGACTTTAGTTGCGTTCGGGGAAACCAGAGTTATACACCGCGTTCAAAGCTCGATGGTAATATATTGCTACGTCAGTTATTATAAGACATAGAGAAACAGTTAAATTATAAATTTGTAGAATTTTAAATATTTTTTCCATTTTATTCTATCTTTTTGTGTTTGTGATATTTGTAAAAATTCACAGATTTCGCAATTCTTGCAACCATCGGAGTGCATTGAAAATGAATTAAGAAAATTTAGAACTATAGAAAACTTGCAAAAGTTACCTTCTAATTTGAGAACTTGCCATTTGCGACTTACAGACTTTGCCACCTTGTATATCACATTCACATGAGAGCTCAGATTCTCAGACTTGCAATTTGCAACATACGAATACGAATGCCAAACTATGCGCCCACGCCGCCCGCTCTATACTCGGTCCCCCACTACCTAACCATGTCGGTATGACATGCTCATCGCGTTACACTTTTCCTCGAAACATACCCATACACGAACCTTCGCGATCCTATAAGCATTTTCAATGCTAAAATCCGAAATTTGGTGATTTATCTTTTCTTCAATAACACAGTAGGTACTTTAGTAGGTAGGCTGTACTGGTAGGACCTGGATTTTTTCAGCAATTGCCATCTTGCTGGACAGTGATTCTTCAATATAAATTTCCGCTAGCATGATACTTGACAGTGGTAATATCGCCTTCAGCGTTGGCCAATAATGTTGCCAAAGAACGCCTGGTTCCATGTCCGGTAAAACTTTCTCGATCAGGGAGCCCAAGAAATGAAGCCACTTTTGAAAAAGTTTTTGAACTGTGTTGATGCCTACATATTCTGTAGTACATTTTCCAGCCAGATAGCGCAAGGAAAATCTCCCACCGGCAGTTTTAGGTCGCAGATTGATGTATTTTCGACACATATGTACAGTATTGACTGTAAAAGCTTCTTCCATGATGGTGAAACTTCTTGAAATGTTTGTCTTCGTATCGGGACGTACAGGTAACTGCCTTTGTCTTGGATATGGCTGATATCCAAAAAAGTTAATTTATTGCATCGACAACCACCTGCGACTCCTATGATCGTTGCAATCTGTAAAGAGTTCAAAATAAAAAGATCAATGTATATATTGAAATATTGACATCATGTATTTCCTACCTTAACTTGTAAATAATCCTCATCCGGTGCTTTTTCAAAAATTCTTCGATCTGGTTTCTCTCAAGTATCTTTGCCTTCTTTGATTTATAATTTCTTGATCCGTCTTTCAAATAAGTAAGTTTACCATATTTTGAAATATCTGTAACTTTGTGCACTTTCAACATTGATTTTAGCATTGAATACTTTGTCTATATTGAAGAGGCACCAAACTGTTTCTCTACATTAAAAAAGTAGGATAGTAGCACCTTTCTGTAATTGCTCCTTCTCCTATGCCCCTTTTTTTCGCCAGTTGTCGAATTCCACCAATTCCTTCTCGTATACACTTTTGCTTTTCGCTGGTAACAGACGTAATGTTTCTTCTTGAGCTTCTTGCTGGATTTCAGTGGGAATGAAGAAATTCTCAGCATTCCCACTCAATTTTTGTGTCGATTTTGCAAATGTTTTCGGTCTTGTTGACAAATAAACAAACGCATGTCATAGAAACGACTCCAAGACTTTCCAGTCAGTCCAAGACACTGAACATATCCATATTATGTTGAAAAGCACTTTGTACGGAGTTTTCAAAAATACGAAAATCCAATATGGCGCCGATAAGAAAAACAAAAGTTGAGTATGCTAGGGCAAAATCTAGCGGTCCTAAGCTTTTTAAGGGACCAATTTTGAAGACCTTGCTGAATGCTATCTCTGTCCTGAAAATTTTATGAATGTATCTTTTGCAATAAACGAGCTGTAGACGTTTGTATAAAATGCACATGTTTGGTTTTCACCCTGTAACTACTTAAAGGAAGGAATTCTTGGAAATATATTTTGGATTCTTTTTGGACCTAAATTTGCCCAACTTTTTCCCAGTTTAACACACTGTATAGTTTACAAACATACTTGCTTTCCTCAAATTATTGTCTCTAATACATTTTTCTTTCTAATAGTGTTATTTAATTTTTTTAAATAATGAAATATTGAACAAGCATCTACATTATATTAAAATCATTATTTAAAAATTTACAATAAAAAACAGTCATTCATTTCTTAAATAAATAGCATCATAAACCACTATCGATCCCTTTAAAAGTTCCTTCGGTTGGGTAGGGTAACAGTAGCCTCACATGAACTATAAATAAGCTGCTCCAAACTATGGACGTAGCCAATTTATGAGTCCCCGATGTAAAACCTGAGAGCAAAATCGTTTTGTGGAACATCTTCAAGCGTAGTATGATCACTGCATGAATGTTTAATAGGGGTAGTAATATGGTTATAAATTGTAGCCTGTGACATAGAATCAGGATGTAAGAGAAGATGCCAAACTGCACATTTTTTCGACTACTACTTCTGAATTAATAGATTATTTATTCTAATACAAAATAATAATATTACAAAAATAAGAGTAGAGGTTAAAAACCTCGGTATACGGTACGGTGACGCACCACAAAAAAGTTCTGAGCGGTAAAAGGGGGCCTGACCACCGAAAAAAATGTCACCCTGTACGTTCTCAAATAGTTTACATATGTCAATGTTGTGGACCATCATAGGTAATCTATGGTAAAAATTTGAATAAATTATCTTGAAAACTATAGGAGCTGTGTGGAAAATACTAAAAAAAAAAACAAAACTTTGACACCCTGTATCTCAAAAAGTAAGCGATTCCCGACATATGTTTATATAACAAACTTAACTTAAAATAAGGTGTTCTATCTTCCCTTAAAGTTTGTCTTCAAAATTGTCAAGACTATAATGGTACTTACACCGGCCAGTCAATAAATATTTAAAAACTCATTTTTTACGTCTGCCCATATCTCTGAATAAATATGCAAACACAATAAATAATTTACTAGTTTTTCCTTTTCATTTTCATACTTACATTATCAACGGAGTAGGCGACGCCGAATCCAGAGTTCTGCAAGGTGTAGCAAAGCGCCCGGTCCTTCAAGTCGCACTGCTGTAGCGTTACCGTCAGCTGCCTGGAGACGTCGACCAGCTGCTCCTGTAGCGCATTTCCTGCAGCGCGGGCAGACCAGCATTCTTCCAAGATGCTGGATATCAGGGATGTCACTTGGTAGGTAGCTAGATAAGATACATTTTAATGGAATGTCAATGATCAAAAATCACTTAAAACTCCGGAATCACAGTCTCTTTCTAGATCTGCTTAGATGAAAGACTAGAATGAATATTATAGGAGGGCTGGCCAACGATGTCACTACTTTGAATAACTTGATAAGTAGGTATAAGTTTTTGATAAATATTAACAGAATTTTTTATTGAATGTCAATAAGAGTTCAATAAAATTTTCAGTTATATTGTGGCTAGCCTCAAGTTCAATTGTCAATTGGATTTTTAATTCGATTTCAATAAGAGCGCCAATTGAAAGTATTTTCAATTGACTCTCGAAGGTCAATGTATGTTGATAATAGAGACCTTTGGAAGTTCAAATTTCAATTAGATTTTCAGTTGTTGGATTCAAGTGGGTTTTCTGCAAAAAATATCATATTTCTTTACAGTAAAAAATATATATTTACCATGTATATATCTTAATCTGAAATCATTGGTTAGTAACACTCTACATTGTCGGATAGATATAAAATATATCTTGATTTAGAAACCAGGAGGATCTCTTAGTACAAAATTTAAACTTTTCAATAACAGATGACGCATTATTATGAGTAGGACTCATCCTAATCTTACTTAAAGTTCCTGGATTAATAACTAGGACCTTTAGTCTTACAGTGGCTGTATACTAAAGACATTGGCGACAATACTACCTGCCACTTTTTGATAGGTCGGCTATAGTTCGACAACTAATGGCGGCCGGATATTTCTTCAGCAAGCATCGTTATTGGTTTGGAAGTCAATCGTATTTAACATGGCTAATTTCCAACCAATCGCAGACTCGACTCCGCTGGGGGGGGGGGACGGAGCTTTGGTCTAATATCGCCGCTGTCTTTAGTATATAGTCACTGTAGTCTTACTAATAGCAAAGTGCCATCTGTTAGTAAAAAGCCTAAATTTACAAGATTATAAAACTTGTGCTTCTTAATTACCAACGGCATTTTCTAATAGAAAATATTTCACTTCTTTCATCGTAGTTAAATATGCCCTTGTAGTTGAATCGGATTATATATTTTAATAAATTTATATCAGAACTGCATCATTCCAAACAACAAAATTCGCTTTATCTCTATTGCACCCCTGTTTCAGTAAAACGGTATATATTGCTGAAAAAGGTATCTTTTTATTCTCTAGTCTACCGAACATGCTTACAAATTACGCCGGCAAAAGTAATTAAACAACTCGACCCTTTTTTCATTGGCGGACGTCAGCGCTTCGCGGAGCAGGCAATTTTTTTTAAAACAAATTTATTAGCATGGTAGTTCTCATCGTCTCATCGTAGGTCTCATCGTAGTTCTAGAATCGTCTCTATGCATCATCAGGCCACAGTCCTACCCTTACGGCAATATCATTTTTCATTAAGTAAAATGGTTTTTATTGTCCAGGGTATTTATTAATTCATTTTATAGGATCTTCTAAATATTATTAAAAGTACTACTTAATAAATGTAAATCTGCGTAAGTATCAGTAAGAATTTTTTATATCTTATGTAATTGTGACTAAAATATATTAAAACTATTGAAAGTATTGAAACTATATAATTGAAACCACTCGAAGTCTACTTATTCCATTTTGTCTTTTATAATTCTTCAAAGGTATGAGAACTTGCAGCTGTTATCTTTCACTGTTGCCGGTAGTACCTAATATGGCCTGCCTAGTCTTAAACTAAATAACGAAAACGCACTTGGAAATGATTAGTAATAGGCATTTACTCTATTAAAAAAGACCTAACAAGCCGAAATACTAGTATATAGAGTGTTTTCTATATATTTCTTGGAACACCTAAATGAGATCAATGTCTTTTTCAAAACAATTATTTTCACGATGTTTCATAATCCGCTTCCAGTATCCACTTTATTAAATTTTTTAATTAACGTACAAAATTTCAATGTTCGATGGTTTAGTCTTTTGAAATTTCTGTTCAAATTGAGATCCAACCCACTTAATGCTGGGTCCATTATTTCTGCCAAACTTGTATCAACGATTATCTTACCTCTAGTAATTTCAGATGTACATTCGTAGTAAAGAACAGATATTCTCTTCTGAACAGTGCGTTCATGGTGCACACCTTTACACACCTTCCTTTCTATTGATGGCATACCAATCAAACACCTAATATATTGAAGAGAGAATGTCTCTATTCAAGTCTAAAAACTTTCAAGTCGTTCCATTTAAAAAATATATGTATGATCAGTCTCTCTCTTTGGGACACCTTGTATATTTGTCATATTGACATAATTTAAAATACACATGGCCTTGTTTTATCAACGCTTTCCCTATATGCTTGCTGTAAATTACTTTTGAGGAGAGTTTTCATTGGATAATTTTATGAGGTATTTGAAAAAATCAGATTAATTTAGTTAATGCAATGTAAACATATGTCAGAGATATTAAAACCCAACTTACATGCTTTCAAGTCTTCCAGGCCAAGGAGGGCGATATCAATTCCGGTCTCAGTTGACAGTTCCTGTTGATACGGTTTCCCTAGGAGCACGTCCACTGCTGAAAAGGATGCATACAAGTTTTCAACTTATCTGTTTCGCCGGCAACATTTTACGTGTCGAACTCAACCGCTCGATGAATTGAAACTAAATGTTATCTTTAATGTTGATGTTCTTGTTGAAAATGAGGCATTCGCAAGTGGTTTTTAATTTTCTATAATATATTTGCATTAATTTTCTTGTAGCAGGTACCTTTGTCTACGTGCCATGTTTATTATTTCTAATAAACTAAGTACTGTGTATATTTATAAGTTTTGGACATTTTCAGACGATTATAGAGTCTTGATTTTATTGGAATTATAAAAAATTTACCGAAGAATATAGAATATATTTTTACAAAAACTATTTTATGTAAAAAAAAATAGATGAGTGCCGCACATATGTCATAGTTATTAGAAAAAAGAGTTTATTCTGCAAAATAAATTAAAAACAAAAAAAAAATAATCTCTGGGAATTTTCACCGCGTATCTTAGATCAAAAAAATTTTGAATTTCATGTTTTACAAGAATTCATTTTATATTGATTGAAATATAAGATTTTGAGAAGTTGTATATAAGATTTCAGTTTTGTTGACATTATATAAAAGTCTTGATAACACAATTTGATATACCATATTCCTAAGAATGTGGTAAAAAAAGTAAACACGTTTTTGTACCTAGAACGCCTGATTAAATTATATTTATTTGAACTGTTGGAATATGTATTTGGACTAAAATATGTATTATATGTATGGCATATAATGGCACCTGCGAAAAAGTAGGTCGCTATCTGTCTGTCAATTTGACAATAATTGTCAGACAGATAGTAGCACCACCAAAAAGGCAGTAGTAAGACCCAAAGAGGCCAGTACAGTGTGTCTCTCACCACTACTAATATGAAAAATATGTGTTTCCATTAAAAAAAACATATGTTTGATATAGCCCCGGTTTATAGAGCACTCTATATGACTATGGGATTCTAAAATATATTTTTGGTTATTGCGGCATAGGAATTATTCTATGTACCTATCCACCCGTACATTAGTTGATGCTTGCTCCTTGTACTGGTGGAAGAAGGAAAGTATAACAAAAACGTTCCAAACTGACATTTTAAAGGTCTCCGATCCTTGTAACCCAATTCCTGTTACCAAAACGTCTTCTCCGGATAAGTAGTGCCTTCATTTTCCATTCGGGGGCATTTAAACTCGAAATCACTTAAAAAGCAATAAAGTTTAAGTGCCTTATAAAATCTAAATGTGGTTTCAAAAAGGCGAAAATCATTCTTGAGCTCCAACCTAAATAAATAAAGTATGTGTGTAAATGGATGACACTGTTCAATTCAATCTTGCTTGCTCCTCTAGATTTGTTGGTAAATTTGGGATTTAGAAATATAGAGAACTATTGAAACAAAGCAATCAGAGTAGATAGGCACATATCAATATGCACATATTTATGACTATTTCAAAATTATGACTAGGAAAATTTCACACCTCCACTTTTAGCCAATCAGATGTGTCAAATTTAGGTCCATGCTATGCCAACGAAAAAATTTTAGAGGATATTTTTTCATTTTAGAGTACAAAAGCAAAACTATAGGGACAATTTAATTTATATATAAAAAATCGCATATGCCACAGTGCAATTGTCACTTTGACAGCGACAAAAGTTACCTGCAACTTTTACAGCGACAATTGCACTAGTGGTTTTTTCACTTATACATTTTTTAATCAATTATCGCAGTGTCCGTTGCCAAAATAAATAGTTTGACATTTCTGTCAACAAGTTATTGAATTATTAAACACTAACAATGAATCGATTCGGTGATCCTCAAATAAAAATGTGTTTATTTTTAGTGTTTCATAAATAAAGTTTGCATTCATGTTTCTAAATTTCTTATTCATTAAATTGTCCTGCCGAATTACACTCGATGTTTGTATTGATACAGGATAAATTTGTATTGTTTAAATTCTAAACTGTTTCCTTTAGAAATTTGACTCGAATAACTGTCAACCTAAAAACACTCCACCTTCGGTGTCGCGTTTTTAATAGTTGACAGTTTTTCTCGTCTAATTGCTTGGCAACAGATTCTCATTAAATAATCCAAATTTATCCGGTAAAATACAAACCTCTTGTGCAATTATAAGTGAATATTTTTTGACGTTTAAGAGTTGAGTTTAAAAGTGACATTATAATATAGAAACTTATCACCAGAATCAAGTGTTGAATTTTATCTCGAATTTCTGAAGGATTCTCTATCCCGTAACGAAACACTAGTGTTTTCAAATAATACAAATTATAATCACAATTTAACGAGAAAACACCACAAGTTTTTTTGAAGTATGCGTCAAACTCTCAAAATTCGCTAAAGAAATTATGACATTGCCGAGAATAGCAACCACAGAGAAGCGACAAAACCAGGCGGCGTCTTTGATGTTGTGGTTACAAGTTTTCGTGACCTTGAGCTGGCTTGAATGACAAGTATCCACTTTCATCAACTAAGAAAAATAATTTCGGCAATTAAATAATTCGGTACACGAAGAAAAATATGAAAAATCTAATTAAGTTGTACATATTATACATATAACTGCATATGGAAAATACATTGTTTTCTAATTCAATATAAAACAACACAAATTAAACGCAGGGAAAAAACTGAAAAACAGTCAACAATACGTCGCGTTGTGGAGGTTGACATATATCCACAATAACTTGTCAAAAACAATGCACATGCGCAATAAAAATCGGTCACAGCTTTGTCGCTTCTCTGTGGTGGCTATTCTCGGACATTAGCCTTCTTCGTAGTGTTAGTTTCATATTTTCACGACAAAAAAATAATATTCATATTATAAGTGAATATTTACGATATTACACATAAACCACATGAAAAATATCAAAATATCTATATGTAGAAACGTACTACTCTGTATTTCAAGAAGACTATGCCTTGCAGAGTTTCTGAAATATTAAACTTTCCAAAAGCTTTTTAAAAATGGAACTAAAAAAATGTTTTATGATTTTACTTAAGAAAAGACTAAAAATTATTATGAAAACCCTCAAAAAATTTCTTCTGGTTAACACTATGACATATATGCTTTGCAGGTTAAATTATGGTACACATTTATAAATAAAATTTAGTTTGACTCACGCAGTATACAGTAATTTATATTATCCCCTTTGCTCTTACCGTCCAAATCCTTTCTGATCGCCTCGATCGTGATGTCCACGGACGACGTCATCACAAAGGATATCTGCATGTGGGTATTCCTTACGAACGTGTTGATGTCCTCGTAAATTATATTAGCGGATGACTGCGACCTCGATATCGATCTGGAAATCTGTTCATTGCTTGCTAGGATTAGTAAAATGGGGCAACTGTAATCATGGAAACGAAAATAAATGAAGTACTTCAGTTACTGTATTTAGAAAAGTAGAGTAGGTACTGCACAAAAATTTGACAGTCTTTCATGATAAACTGTACGCATTTTTTGAAAGTGTTTTACAATAACATTTACGAATCATTGTTGTTTTAACAGTATTCCTCTTAATAGTATTCTTGATTAAAGTTAAGTCTTCTAGATTGGTGAATTTCCATAATACATAAAATAAAACTTTATAGAAGTGTCTTGGTTTCAAATGATGTGCTGAAAAATAGAAAAACAGCTGTTGGATTCGTTGCAAAAACTATTTTTACAAATCGTTGTGACATCATGTGTACAGGATCACCATTTCCAACTCAAGGAAAAGAGTTCAAGTAATTTAAGTCATCAGCATTTATTACAATTAACAAGGAAACCAACTTGGAGGATTAAATGGAGATAGTTGGAAAAAGATGATTTAATGATGAAGTTTGACATTGTAGTTACAATTGTTACTCTTAGATTCACCAGTAATTTTATGAAATCCTTGTCAGTTTGAATATTCTGAATACTTTAGAAATATTGATGTATAATACCTGCAAGTATCTCAAAAAGTTGGTTTCACTTTGATGATGTTGAATATTAAATTGATAAGAGTACTTGTTAGGTTCGATCTTACGTCAAATGTATATGGAAAATCAAATAAAGTATTAAATGTCTTTTCATCAGTTATTTCATGCGAGTGTTAGAAGCAAAAATGTTTAATCTTCCCGCTACTTCTTTCTGTCTATCGGAAGTATAAGCAACTACTTTACAAATTAAACAATTTATACAGGGTGTTCCAGTTTTATGCTGAAGAAATTGAGGAACTTATTTCCAAATTTGTACTGTTTCTGAGATACAGGGTATCGAAGTTGAAAAAAAAAATTTATTTATATCTCTGACAGTAATAATAATAATAATAATAATAATAATAATAATAATAATAATAATAATAATAATAATAATAGTAATAGATCAATTGTTTTCAAATTTTATTTGGTAGATGCTACTATGAATCTTTACTTCCACAAACAGTTTCAGCTCAATGGGAATAGCCAGTGGCGTCCAACCTGCGATCTTGGAACTCTTTTCTAAAAAATATATGTTACGCTACTGACTAACGTTTAAAATAATACGATATTTCGATGTCCCACCCATCTCTCAATCAATGGAAATCAATCTTTTGACAAATAATCGAGTATGCAACTTTTTGTGGACTCACCCTGTATGAAATATTGCAACATGACTCTAAAATATAATAAAAATTATGAAAAGTACGATTACATGTTTGGGTGTGTTATATTTGGGTGAATTATGATATTCTATTCAAAATAGGAAAAATAATTTGTTTTAATTTAATTTATGAATCCATACACTTAAATTGCACCGTTAGAAAAAGCAGATTTTGAAAAAGAATTAAGTACAATCAAACAAATTGCAAGAAATAACGGATATAAAGAAAAACTAGTAGATAACATGATAAAAAACAAAAGGAGTAAATTAATTCGTCGGGAGTTTTACAATATTCGGGAAAAAGAAGCCACCTATAGTTATATTAATCACGTCCCAGGTTATAGTGAAAAAATAGCCCGTAGAATAGAACGAAATGGGTGTAAAACGATTAGTGTCAACAAGCGTACTATTGGGAGGATTTTGATAAACAACAAAGAAACGGTTAATAAATTAAAACAATCGGGGTATACCAAATTAACTGTGCGGATTGTAATGCCGTGTATGTGGGTCAAACTGGTAGAAGAATTGAAACTAGAATAAAAGAACATAAAAAATCCATATTATATAACGCAAAAAATCAGGATTTTCGACGCATTGTATAGAAAACAATCATTTTATAGATCAGAAAAATGTAAAGGTACTACATCGTAAAATTTTTAATTATAAATCCTTGTATTAGGAATGATCAGATAAATTTTACACTTTCGCCCTTCTTAGAAAATGTACTAAAAACTCGGGCTTTACCAGTTGGTAGGATCAATCGGGGGTAGGTGCTCGTAAACAAATAAATAACGAAAACACGCTTGAAAACATTTAGTAATAGACATTTACTCTATTGAAAAAGGCCTAATAAGCCGAAATACTAGTATATAGAGTGTTTTCTATATATTACTTGGAACATCTAAATGAGATCAATGTTTTTTTCAAAACAATTATTTTCACGATGTTTCATAAATAACCATCCACTTCGAGTATCCACTTTATTATTATTTTTTTATTTGAATTTCCGTATACGGTTGACCTAAGATCATCGTGCTTAGCCCCTGTACATCTAACAGTAAATCGTTAACAGATACATGCTTGTACGAGCACTTATAGTTGCATAAACGATTCCTTAAACGCTTGAATAATATTTTACATCGAAAGGCTACATTCCGATACCAGCCCACAAATTCATAACAATATCGTAAACTCACAGCAGCAACAAGAGCAGAACGTGCAAGAGAAATCCCAGGGCCTTTCCGGCCCATCTGCTTCCAGAGTACGTCGACCCACTAGAGAGATCCTCGTCCAGACGTCTGATATTATTGGAACAGCATACGTTGGCGGTCACCACTACTGGAAGGCATAGAGATAACACTGCCCAGAGCATAATCCACACTACAACCGCTATTTCTAGCTTTAGTACCTGTAACACAAAAGGCGAGGTTCAGTTTCTAGACACACATCCAGAGCGTATGAAAGAAGATTGTAGTGTTTCGGTTTATCTGGCCTCTCCACGTATATCTTTATAACGTTTTACCCTCGATATGTAATGTAAATGTAGCAGGATAAACATCAGTACATTTATAATATAGCAGTTCGGAAAAACAAATTCAGACAGAGGTACGGCGGGATTAAGATTTTTGGGGTTTCCTCCTTTTGTTCCTCCCAGTGCTTAATTATTATATCGGATGTAGTATGTCTTTTATGAGATTCTAGTGGTCAAAAGTCCGACATGAAAAATAAAAATAAAATATTTTATTCTATTTAACTTTGACTATAGAGGCACCAGTAATCGCGCTATAAGCCTGAGCGCCTCGTAATATTTCACTTTGATAAATGCGAGCGCTTTTTAAAAGTTCGATAATTCGAAAACGGTTACAGAACTCAAACTTTGTTTTAAAACTTTTTCAATATTTGGGCTACATTTCATTCGCTGCATATACCGGGTGTTCCACATAAAAGTCCTCAGCCTCGTGTCTCGGCAACGGAAAGATATATTTTGATTTTGAAAAAAACAGATGATAGAGCTCATGTATGGCTTAGTGACGGAGTTCAACTTGATTTTTTTCAGAGTAAATTGGAGATGGTGCTGAAGTCGAAAGAAATTTTTTGTTGGCAGGAACTTTGGAACAAGGTTTATCTGATACTTTGTTCAATTCTAAACAATTTTTGTCAAATGACTATTTTTCAAAAAATTAATAGTTTCAGAGATATCGGGCTCTTCATTTGGTGAGGCCCAAACTCAAGCGTATTTTAAAGTTTCGAATTATTACCGTATACTTACAATGAAACAATAATTATCCACGTCAATTTAATAGCTCTTTTTAAGAAATATTGAAATAATATGTAGTTCTGTAAAATATGGCAAAAGTTTTTTAAATACCTAATTCATTTTGTATAATAAGTAATTCATAACTATTTGTACGTTTGTCCTAAAATAAATCCTGAATGTATAACGAAACTTCATCACAGTAGGTTTTGATTAGAAGGAAACATAATTAAATACATATTATTTCACTATTGTAGGTACTAAGATGGGACGCTCAATAATTTTCGAGAAAATTGAGATTATCTGTTTTGGCTGCTATCTATTTTTCACCCCCTAGGACCCATTTTAAGTCAATGATTTTTATACTGAGTAGTCCATATGAGGTGCTTATTACGTGTACCAAAGGAGAATTTGGGACGCTCAATACTTTTCGAGAAAATTGAGATTATATGTATTGGGTGCTATCTGGTTTTCGCCCCCTAGGACCCATTTCAAGTAATTCATTTTTATACTGAAAAGTCTATGTAAGATGGGGATTACGTGTACCAAAGGAGAAGTTGGGACGCTCAATAATTTTCGAGAAAATTGAAATTGTTTATTTTGGGTGCTATCTGTTTTTCACCACCTAGGACCCATTTCAAGTCAATGATTTTTATACTGAGTAGTTTCTATGAGATGCTTATTACGTGTACCAAAGGAGAAATTGGGACGCTCAATACTTTCCGAGAAAATTGAGATTGTATGTATTGAGTGCTATCTGTTTTTCACCCCCTGGAACCCATTTCAAGTAATTCATTTTTATACTGAGAAGTTTATGTGAGATGGGGATTACGTGTACCAAAGGAGAAGTTGGATAATTATTGTTTCATTATATAAGGTAATAATTCGGGACTCTAAAATATGCTTGAGTTTGGGCCTCACCAAATGAAGAGCTCGATATCTCTGAAACTATTAAGTTTTTGGAAAAGAGCCATTTGATAAAAATTGTTTAGAATTAAACAAAGTATCGGATAAACGTTGTTGCAAAGTTCCTACCAACGAAATTTCTTTCGACTTCAGCGCCATCTCCAATTTGCTCTGAAAAAAATCAAGTTGAACTCCGTGACTAAGCCATAGATGAGCTCTATAAACTGCTTTTTTCAAAATCAAAATATATCTTTCCGTTGCCGGGATACGAGGCTGAGGACTTTTATGTGGAACACCCTGTATATAAAAAATTTGAATATTTCACAAAGCTAATCGCATATCGCTAATCGCATAGCTAATCGCATATAAGTTTGTCATGGATAATTTTAGAAGTTTTAATTTTCCGTCATTTTTTTGGTAATAATTAGGTGTACTACTAAACAAAGGTTTATACATAGTACCTAGTTAAAAGTAGTAGTCATAAGTAGTTAAAATTTCAGGGCGGTAAGTCTAGCCGTTTTTTTTTGTTTGGTTTGGGCACTCAACAAGTTAACCATAACAAACATGTCTGCATCTCCGTTGGTAAGTCGACCCCACGTTATATCTGGTCTATAAATATTTATCAAGAGGCTCCAAAAAATAGAATATTACTTAGAGATTTTAATAAAGTAAAGTTTTTCGCATTAATAATTTTTGTTACACTTGTTAATGTTTCCGAAATTGAATCTTTCACAGCAGTTATTAACAAGTCCATTAAGTGGATTTAAAACTCTGTATATCTCATTTTAATTTCAAATTAGTTTCTCAGCACTCCAGTTTGTTATTGGATGGGGAAGTTATAATTTTTTAGGTAAAGTTATGACTTTTCAGGAAAGGTTATACGAAATTTTCCGTATAATTCTTTTAGCATGTTTCACTGCAGGGCTTTCATAGGTACAGAATTAGTTTTTTTAACAAACCGTTATAAATTATTATAAGTGTTTTGGAAGCAGCTCTACAAACTGTTAACATTAATAACTTCTTAACACAATAAACAACTATAACAAATGTGAAAAAAAAACAGTTAATAAATCATTCTAAGCATTATTAGGTCTGACATTAGACTTGGGTGAGAGAGGGTGTGATATATTGTTATTCTGTAGACCGCATACAAGTAATATTTTAATAGACTGACCATTACACTGGAATATAGAGATTTTATTTAAAAAACCTGTGCATATAGTACCTGTACAATGTTGAATGTTGAAAGTGACAAAGAAAATACAAATTTCCATTGAAGTGGGAGAATAAAAGTCTATTTCAAGACTTTTGGGATCATGGGAATATAAATTTTCCAAGGACTAAATTCAGTATAAATTTAAATGAAAAAATAAATCTACACCAACAATATGAATGTTAAATACTCTTTTGATGAAATGACTGATTGGTGATGCAGTTTCAACTTGTTAAGTATCATCGGGACTTCCAGGAATATCGACACTAATTCCTGAAGTGATATCATGAATAAAGGTTACGATGAAAAGAGGGCCTAGAGCTGAGCCTTGAGGTACACCGAACTTCGATGTTTCAGCTACTTTTCACAGTAATTAGGTATTCCCGATCGCTGCCAGCACCAAGTTGAGTTTTTTTTTTTAACTATATCTTATTTGTAACTCAGGGAATAAATAATATTATTCAATTCTTGACAGTGCCTTCAAAGCCAAAGTTCAAAAAGGCAAGCGATAATTTCCATTACAGTATTTTTTTTCGGATAGGGTTGTAATAAATATGATATACTACATAAAAAGCAGGCTCCGCTCTGTAAAGGGCTCCAAATTCTGTCACTGAGAAATTCACTGGCTTCGCCTCGTCGACATTGTCTTGTTAATTACTCCATTTGGACTTCAGATTATTAAACATTAAGCAGGTGTACTTATGAATGGGAGTCATTCGTAACTGACAGCGAGGTACACCCTTTGTAAATGGAGGTGCTTGTAAAGCTCGCAATGTTTGATTCCCTTCAATGCTGGCTGTTATTGTGAAAACTTAATAATATTCAGAAAATTGCTTCATTTGAGCCGCGATTGGAGTATAATGAAGCGTGGAGAAATGCGGGTTCGTAATTGGACCTGCGACAATGGCGCCTCCTTACAACTTGTTAAAATAATTCAGCGGTAGGAGTCTGAAGGATAATGGAAGGCATTACTATTCCTAGATTTGGAAGACGTTACGACGTGAAATTAATTTCAACGAGGTTCGAAATAAAAATTGCAGAAAATACACATCCGTATAGGGTGGAACCGTTTAAATGCTTGCTAATAATTACTGTGTTATCTCGGAAAAAGTGACCCGGTGTTACCTTTTGGCCATCATTGGGATCTCGGAAAGAATTTTATTTGTTTTAACTGTGTTTCAACATCTGTGTATCTTGTGTGATACTTATGATAGTTTGAATAAATGTGATCACCCTCTATAGCGCCTCTACAAGTTGTAACAAAATTTTAATCATTTTGTTCTCTTTTGTATTAATATAAAAAATCCTTAGATTTTATCCCTGAATACCAGCAACCCATAATGCTCCACCTTGTAATGTGTTGTCTACCTCTAAAGTGTTTTTGATTGGTCACTTTTATGAAAAAGTAGGGACGCCGCAAACAGACAGAAAGTTAGACATTTTTAACGGGATCGAGGAGTCGGTCTTCAGATAGAGTACAAGCAAGTTTGACAATTTTAAACTTATTGGAAGCACATGTTTAAATTTAAGTTTTCTATTATTAATATTTGTATTAATAATTGTTAGTGATCGGTGTTCCGATATAATAGAGGATTATCTGTGATAATCGCATTAATCGATATTATAGTATATTTTTGTTGTTGTCACGAGATATGTGATCAGTAGGTGATAGGTATTTTACACGTGGTGTAAACTTTCTGCCGAATTTTTATTTTTGCAGAGTTGTTGAGACGCTGGCCTAATCTTCCTCAGGACTCGTATCATCCTCGTAAACCATCAGATTCCATGTGGAACGTCTTAGGACATCTTTGAGGTGGATTCACGAGGTTGGAACAGAAATTTGTATACAGGTGAGTAAATTTAATTTTCTTAATAAATTGAATCTGATTAAAGAAAATTGTACCCTGTATGCAAAAGTCGGTTCTCTCTGAAGAGCCTGGGTTAATTGGTGCGTTGGTATATATAACAATATGGTTATTTTTTTTATACTATAGTATTTGTCTGATGATTACAGAATCTATTATATCCAGGAATTTTATTTTTGATTACTTGCTGGTATTCTAGACCGTCTCACATTCATTTGTTCCTATTTCATTGTGCTTGATATTGTTAATTTTGCATTTAAAATCTCATGTATGAATTATAAATTTTCACCTTTTATGCTCACTAGTTTTTTGTGTAGCACAGTTAGGAATTTTGTTATTGCAATTTTGGTAATTTTTATTGTAGCATATAGTAACGGTCCTGAGTTACTTTTGTCTATTAGAAATTTTATATACTGTCCTTCAGACATAGTTACTCTACTGTTTGATTGTTTACAAAATTCCATTTCCTGGATCATTTTTTTGTACAACTCTGGGACTGGGTTAATCATGGAATCTGTTACATGTACCTATTTTCACCTTTGGAGCCACTACCTGAAACCTAGCTACGTGGGATTTAATTACATCGATCCCTCCAACCACAGCAATTCTAGCTAGACGTGGACTTGGACAGGAGTTCCGGATTAATCTAGGAGAGGCTAGTGGGTGAGATAACTCCATAAGTAGGCCGAAGACTGGTGAACCCAGCCCAGTAAAATCTTGTTGCTGTAAAATTTTGTTAAACGCCTTCAGGCGATAGAGTTTTTGAATTTAACGTAAATTTATTTGTAAATACAATTTTTAATATATACTTTTATCTTAACTTAATTTGTTCGTTCTTACATTCACGCATTCACAACTTCATATATTTTTTTCTCGTCTAAATTACCTGGTCACCAAATTTTTATAAATTAAGCTTAACAGTAAAATCCAATCCCCGCCTTGAGCCCAGAGCTAACCGGAGCTATGTCCTTGAACCTTTAAGGAAGAAGCTAATAATTCCCGAGGTTCAGTGCAAAATATTCAGTATTCCTTTTATTCATTTTACCTGTAAGATGAAAAGCTGCAACGGTATACGATGGTTCAACGCATCCCGCAACAGATCTGCAACAAACAAAACAGACGTGAATAATAAGTTGATTTACAGTTATGCTGTTCAAAATACATACGGCCGTGCATTTGGGACAAATGAAGCAATTTCTATGCAAAACTAAACGACATCAGATTTTGATCAAGTACAGAAATTAACGTTTTCAGCTGTGAGAATTACTCGTTGCGAGTATTCGACTGACAAGGGAATTTGGTAACATCAGAAATTGTTCACTGATTCTGGTTGGATATGTATGTACAGGGTGGCCATCACAGCTATATCTTAAATAGGTGTAAATTAGTACAAAAAACACTAGTTATATGAAATAAAATGAAAGATATGGAAGAGTATTAAGGGTCCCCCAAACCAACGCGGATAATCGCAGCACTTGCGGAAGTTCGCACCGCTTGCAATTCGCATCATATTGTTTCCATTGCGTTAAATATGTACGTTCACACCAACACGATTTTTTTCGTTTAGACTGCGAATTGTCTGCGTTTATTTCGTACGGAGTTTTTGTTCGCAATCGGCTGCGTTTTTTCTCGGATCCGTATAGTAGTTTCGCAGTCTCTTAACTAAGAAAGTAATTAATAAAATGGAAAAAATCATTGAATTAGTGCGAAAGTATCCTATATTAAACGACCTTTCTCATGACGATTACAAAAATATTCGAAAAAAGTAACAAAAATATAACATAGATTCTCGTCTTTTCATAATTGCGGCATTAATGTATGAAATTCCCTATATTGTCGTCTTTTTTATTAATATCGTGAACCCATTTTCTTTTCTTCTTAAGGTTAGATACATAATATGATCAACACATTTATTTTTAAAGAATAATAATAATTTTACCTTAAAGTGTCTTCTTCCAATGCAAGCAACACAAATTCTTCTTCTTCATCCGATGATGTATACATATTTTTGTATGATAGGTAAGTATGTAAGTACAAGTACAAATTGTTTATTTTTCGTTTTCAGCAATAGCAATCAACCTTTTCGATACTGAAAATATGACGCATATGATGCGATTATATTCGCTTTGGTGTGGGGTTCTCTGCGGATTCCGCCACGAATTTCGCTGCGAACTTTCCGTCACGAATCCGTTGCGAATAATTCGCGTTGGTTTGGGGGAGCCTTTAGAGCGACTCTCAAAATTTGAAACGATTTTTCCCGTTCGTTTGCTTTTTTGGTGCACTAGTGAAGCTATTTTACATCGTATAATTTTCGTGTTATATACGTCGTGTTATTTAAAATCGACTCGGACTAGACTTTGCGCCGCTTTAAAATCGGCACAAAGGCAGTGAGTTATGTCGTTTGGGTGAGACTTTTTCTTGAAGAGATGTTTATTTGAAATAATTTGAATTAGAGGCTAAAAAATTGATTGATAGAAAATTATATAGAAACGTCCAAAATTGCAGACTACATAACATATATTGCCATGTATTTTCAGTATATTATTTTGTGATATCATTTAAATACTACTACATCAAGAAAACAATCAGCTAAATTCTGATGCGATTATCATCAAGAAAACAATCAGCTAAATTCTTTATTATTAATAGTAATAATGTTCTTCATTCTGATTAAAACTGATTCTAATTGATAACAATGATTAGGTTTGAAGATTAATACTTGTGTGGGAGAAGGTGGAATATTATTATCTGTGGGTTGTATTAATGGCTTTGATTGGTAAACTCTAATCATCATTTAGTGTAGGTAGTATCATGAGATAAACCTGTAAATCTCCTAATAATGGGAGAAAAACACAAAGTAAAGCAACAGTATTCAAAACATATGATTAATGAATACGACCAAATTAACAATGAAACAATTCAACAGATAACTTGCTTATTTCGCTAATAGAACAGGTATGATATCACAGGATGCACTGATTATATTAAAATTATTACAAATTGTGTAGATATGCGACATTTGTTAGAATAACTTTACTTGGTGCAGTAAAATAAATACCTCTCTACCTCTAGATTCAAAGACCAATATTATAAACCCTGAGTCACTCATTAAAATATCTTTTTTAGAGTAACCTTTCTGTATTATTTGTTATTTAAACAAACATTTTGTAAGTTCTACAGCCTTCGTAATATAAAAATTATTTATTCTGAGAGACCTAAAAGAGACGCTGTACATTTGTTGCTAATCAATATTAAACCTAAGAAAATTTACCAAAAGAGAATTTCTTTTAAAAATAGGTACACTTGATATTGGGTGGATGATTTATCCAAATGTTTAACAATGTACAAGAAATTACATAAAATATGAAGTGAAACGATTGAATATGTGAAGCTGATAATTTGTTTATCTTGCTAATTAGGAATGTGGACTAACCTTACAATTTTTTAATAAAATAATTTCTCTTATAATAAATCTGATACATGAACCAGATAGATAACAAAATATACTAGGAAGGGTTACTATGTTTGCGGATGATGTCTCTATCACTGTGTCAGGAGATACCCCAGAGGAGTTGCAAGCTAGGGCGAAAATAATATTCGAGGAATACAGTTCGTATTGAAAAAGAAATAAGGTCATATTAAATGAAACCAAAACAATATGCTTACTACATATTGTTTTGGTTTCATAACATGTAGTATAACATGTAATATACATACTACACTCATAACATGTAGTATACATACTACATCTACTAAACTTCTTGGAACACAAATTGACTCCAATCTTTCTTTCCAGTCAAATATAGATTATGTTTGTAGCAAACTGAACAAAGCGTACTTTGCACTACTTCAAATTAAATCGAGTATGGATTTAAACGGTATCTTAAATGTCTACTATGCACTAGTGTATAATCATATTTCCTTTAATATAGTTACATGGGGACGGGCCACTGATACCAATAGAGTTTTCCTTGCTCAAAACAGAATTTTGATGTTGATTTTTAACTTGCAATGGTCGGAATTTTGTAAAGGTATTTTTGTACAACAAAAAATTTTGACATTTCCCTGCATATTTATATTAAAGTGTCTTACTTTCACTAAAAGACATATACAAAATTTTGGTCAAGTTGGCGACATACATGAACATCAAAAAATATATGGACATGAACTTTTAATACCAAAACACAAAACATCAATCTTTGAAAAATCCCCTCACTATAGCTTTGTTACATTATACAATTCTTTGCCGCAAGAATATAGGGATATAAGCAGTTATAACAGTTTTAAAAAAGCAATAAGACATCTTCTTCTTCAAAAAGCCTATTACAGTGTTGAGGAATTTATTTGCAGATAGTATTCGTTTTTAGGTACCTTACTGTATAAATTGTGTTTCTTTCTTGTCGTTTAAAATTTTTATAAAATTGTGTATTTTAATGTTTAATGAACTTTGTTTAAAATATGTATGTGTATATGTGTGTATATATTGTATGTATGTGTGTGTATATATGTGTTTTATTATTGATTATATAATTTTTAATACTTATTTATTCATGTTACCTATTCTAACTTGCCATATGTACAACTGTATTATTTGTGGCCAATAAAATCTATCTATCTATAAATAAAATCAGGCGATATTTCAGGAATTTTCGGTAGACACAGAATTTTAAATAGAGTCCAAATTTACGAAAACATTCCAAAGCGTACTATCATCAAACTTTCTCCGTTTAGTTATAGGAGGATTTATAAGGGATACTAAGTGAATCACAACACAGCAACTACTGGATATGATTACATTCCCAATCCCAGATGAAATGAAGAACAAACATGAGAAAAACTTTTTTAATAAAGGGAAAAGGAAGAGTGCATAAGTTTCAACCCTATGCAATCTGAAACCGATGCACTTGGAAGTAATAAGATATTACCTCCGAGTTTAAACTGTGTCGATTAACCCAGTTTCCATTTCGTGGTAAAATTGGATTTTGCAACGGAAAATCTTTAAGATTTGCGTATTTTGCATAACTGAGCTTTATGAAATAGTTTCAGCTTCTCAATAAATGTATTTCATAAAATCCAGGTATATACAGAAGTACGTGGGTGATTCAAAAAAGAATTGTCTTTATATCGCAAGAAAACTGAAGAATGATTCCATTTAAGAGGTTCATTTCTTTAGCTACCTACCTTAAAATAGAGTATATAATTTGTGCTACAGTCGGCAGAACACAAATAAATGAAAGTGAAGAAAATGGATGCTGAGTAGGTATAAGGAAATGTTGAAAATTTCTTGATAATAAAGAACAGAATTGTAGCAATAAATTCAGAGACATTAGTCAGGCCGTAACGTTATATCGAGAGAAAGATAGTTTCTCTCGAAAACTAAGCGCAATCCATTTCATTTATCATGCCAGAATGGCATCTAAATTACATAATATACTTTGTAACAGCCCCTTAATAAATTTCCTTCAAGTTATATTAAATATTAACGAGGTCAGTGCTAAGAAGAAATATGATTCTTAGGATCCTCGAGGGTTCATTTAAATTGCTAAATAAACGTTTTTGTGGAGAGGCTGTGTGCCTTTATACGTTCTGGCAGGCGTACAGAATGGTCCCTAATATTTTTATATGAACATTCAGTATAACCTTTGTATCTTGAGATACAAAAAAATGTCTGGTTGTAAGTTGATAAAAAATAATAATAATTACTTTTATTATTCTTGTCGTTATTTTGTTTTGGTATTACGCATAGAGAAACTTCTGAATGGTATGGCTAGGTATGGCCCTAGGAAGTTCTATCATTTCTATATTTGCGGCTTAAGATCGTCGCTAAGCTCTTCTACTAAAATATACAGTTAAGAAACTTCTAGTACAAGGAAAGGTTTCAAATATTAAAAAATGTCGAAGAGGGCAAAAACGTCGGATAAGGCTGAAAAATGGTCGAAATTTAAGCAGCATGACTCATTTATATAGTATGTAACATTTATGAAACATTCCATTTAGTGTTACATATATGTTACATTTACGAATGTATAAAAGTGAAGAAGAATTTGAGTAAAATTAATGGTCAAAGACAGTCGAAATGGGTCAAAATGTTGATAAAGTCGCAAAAGTTCAGGTAGACGGAAAAAGTCAAAATGTAACAAATAGTAAAAGAAGTTGAAATGTGTCAAATTGTGGAAAAAACAAAAAACTGTCGAAATAGGCGAAAAGATAGAAGAATGTTGTGTGTCATTTATGCAATATAAAACATGAATATCCATATGAAATTTATGTGATATTCAAGTAAAATTTGTGTATCATGGATGTTACATATATGTAACATTTGTGTAACGTTTGTTAGAAAAGTCGAAATGGTTGTGAAAAGTTTAAATACTTGAAATTAGCAAAACATTGAAAATGTGAGAAAGTGTATGAATACTATACATACGCTACATGTAACAGTGATGTAACAATTAGCTGTTTTAGCTATATTGCTCTAACTGGAACTGTTTCTGTATAAATAAGATATAATAAAATGAAAAGCTCGTGATTATTTTATCCTATTTATCGTCCCATTAGAAACGAACGAACCCTTAAAATAAAATAGATTGTCTAGCTATCTTTGATAGTGGTAAGACTGCTTTACAAGTATCTCTAAATAAAGGCATTAGCTTTTCTCTACACCACAAATCCACTGTAGTGTAATATTTTCGATCAATTTGACCCGGCTCGAATAGAAAGAAAGGCGTTTAAATCGAAGTAAGCCGTGCACATACCTTTTTATTAACGGAACGTACCTGGAGGAAATCGTGTCGGTTGTAAATATCCCATTAGCTGTGAAAATACTTGGAATAGCAAGTACTCTTCATTGAGTCTGAGCTCATGAACGCGCATGTCATCTCCGTTCGGAACATCCAGGAACTGTAAGCCAGCTGTCGAGGCATTTGAAAATCCGATGATTGTATCTGGTAATGGTTCCGTTACCGAAGATGATTGCGATGTACTTGCAATTGCGGAATCTCTGAAAATAGAAGAATAAGAGTTAACACATAGCGAATTCTCTGTTTTATTTTGTGTTAATATAAATACACAAGAAGGTAATAATAAAGTGTGAACAATATTTGCTTTAAAGGCACGTCAGGTCAATGTCTCGTTCCATTTTGCCACCTACAAAAATCATTGTTCTTAAAAACAAAGTGATGAAATTGTTATTAGTCTCGGCGTTCTTAATGAAAAATCTACCTGAATATGCTACCACCAGTGGCGGCTGTTGACATTTAGATATGGGGGGGAACAGAAATAAAAAAATACGCCGCAGGCGAAAATTTTGCATATTTCAAGGTCAAACCCCTTAAAATTATAAATTAGAAATTCGCAGAGCAAAAATATTTGCTTAAAAAAATAACTTTCGTTAGACAAATATCCTCCTTTTTAATACGATTAACGGAAATCTCGACAAAAATGATTTAAGACAATATTTAAAAACGTAATTAATATTTAGATCAAAAATTTACATATATACGTTACCTTAAAAAAGCTGTAAACTAGAATTCAGAAAGCAGGAACATAACTATTTTTAGTTTTTAGATATCCGTTAATTAAAAACGATATGGCACAATCACAAACTCAAAAGTATTTTAGTTATTCAATTCATAGTTATCAAACGGCACATTAAATTATTACGTAGGCAAACAAACTTCATACAGTTATTTATACACGAGTACACTTACTTTCTAAAATTGAAATCAGCTCTACGGTCTTTCATAGAAATAAATTTTTCCATAACTTTTTCATCGAAATTAAGTATTTATTGGGTAGGCAACATCCAACTCTTTTATTTGTATTCTATCTTCCAGTGGAAGATTTGCAAAATTAGCTCTAATTATACTACTAACAGTATTCATGTTAAGTAAAATATAAAATTGTCTTAATAATGTCTTAATAACAAAAATTAAATAAGTACTTTAATAATGTTCACGTAGGGCCGCGAAATAATTGCAGCCAAATCTGCATAAAATAAGCATATGGAAAGTATCTAACGGGTCTAATCGAAAAGGAGATGGGGTCGGTTGCCATAGTTACCTGGGCCGCGACTCAAGGTGCGGCCACGAATCTGTGATACTTTGCTCACTGTGCAGTGGCGTGGCAGTGTGCTGTGATCCAGTGATGTGGACTGTGCGTTATGAGTACGATAGCTCAAGCCCTTCCTACTTCCTAATAATAGTTCTGTACCACAATAAACATGTTTTAACTTTTAACATTTGCATTTAATTTGCAATAATGATAATAATGATTCCTTTGGTATCTTTTGAGGGGCGCGCGGCCTTAAGAAGAAGCAGCCACTGGCTACCACCTACCAGAATACGTATAACTTGTGAATTCTTGTAATATTTTACACACGTTTTAAAGTAAATTTCCATGTTTATATAAATATTTTGTTTGTATATTATTGAAGATAGCATATCTCAGTTCACTGTAATCATCATTCGAATTATAGTAAGCATTATAATTAAGATAATTATAAATAAACAATAAGATAAGAAAGATACATAATACATTCCTCCAAATTGAAACGCCATATTGAAGCTCTAGTTAAAAATAAATGAGAAAGATGTGAGAGTGAGTGAATGAGTGAAAAGTGAGGAAAATAGCACTCGGTATTTTCCACATTGAATATTGTGTTTCTTGGAAGAATATGTTACATTTTGTCACAATACCAATGTTTTTCCAATTTTTATATTTCGTGGCACTATACACAAACAAAAAAAATATACTTGTAAACTACTGAATCTACAGAAAAGATATGTGGGAAGTAGCAGTCATTGGCTGTGGTGTCATAGGCTTGACTAGTGCCCTGGCCATACAGAGGAGACTGAACAATGCGAAGGTGACGATTTTTACCAAAGATATGAGTCCCAATACCACGGGAGATATTTCCGCTGGATATTGGAAACCATACTTGCTTGGGGACACTCCATCAGAAAAAATCACTCAATGGTCCAAAGCTACCTACGACTATCTTCTCAAATTATGGAAAGAAGGTGAATTATTAGAATATACCATTTTTCAACTTAGAATAACATCCTTGCGGTATACGATATATTACTAATAAAATATAGAAATAGATAATGTGATGTGCATGTTTTACAGACTATTTTTTGCTGTAGGATCCAATTTCTAGTTTCTACATTTCAGAAACATTAAAATAAATTTAATAGCACCGATTGCAAGTAGAGAGATAGCGAGAGAGGGAGATAAAGTGAGGGAGAGATGTAGAGAGAGAAAGAAAGAGAGAAAAGCGTTGTTTAAACGTGGAACATTATGTTTGTTTTTAAATTTGAGGTAATTCGGCTTATATTATCAATTTACTATTAATTATTACTACACAGTAATGTCTTAATATTAAAATATAGGTAGAAATAAGTATCATCACATTGATATGTTCATTCACTATGAATAATTGTTTGAGAATGATACTTTCAGCATTGAATCTGCAGTTACGATCAGTTACAATTAAGGTGATAGAAATCCAATAAAATTTGTGTAAATATCATGATTGGTTATCCCATTCAGTATTAAATTTACTATACTGTTGAATCTAGGAAAAGCTAATGATGCTGGTGTGTCCCTCCTGCTGAGTCGCTATATTTCTGACAAGGAAGTACTGGAAATCCCTGATTGGATACATGTTGTCCTAGGATACTCAAAGTTATCTAGAGAACATCTAGACAAGCTTGGTAAGCTGTGCAACAGGAACTTTACTAGCGGCTTCGAATTCGTTAGTTTCATCTGGGAAGCTTCCATTTTTCTGCCATATTTGGAGCAGGAATTTCTTGGGAATGCCGGAAAAATAGTCAAGAAGGAGATCAGGGATTTTGCAGAGTTGGAAGATTATGATGTGATTGTGAATTGCACCGGATTAGGCGCCAAAAAATTGACAGGTGAACAATAACCATTTTTTACCGTTTTTGAAAAACGTCCCTTTTAAACCAGACAGGACAAAATGTTGGTTTTTGTAAAAATTTAATGGTTTTAGGTTTGGATCAAAACGAATGTATTTTTACTGGCATCTTGTGTCATTAATAATATATCTCTTAGTTTATATTTTTAAAACGTCATGAAAATATATAACTTCATAAAACTAGGTATTGCAATTAGAAAAATCGTGTTCCTCTTCTCTTAAATTGTATGTATAAGTGATTTGCAGGAAAACATTTAGTTAGTATTTTGAATTAACTCGTTTACTTGCTCTTTTCAGGTGATACTAAACTATGCCCATACAGAGGTCAAGTAGCAAGAGTTGCAGCTCCATGGCAGTTTTATGCAATTCTTATAAACAGTGACCCTGATAGAGATTGCTATATTATACCCAATAAAGATTGTGTTATTTTGGGAGGAACGAGTCAACCGGTATATAACACAGAAGTTGACGAAGTAGACAAGCGAAACATACTAAGGTATGGTTTATATAGTGTATCCTAGTAGGTAGTCGACAGTTAATACACTGGTATCACAAGTATAAAGATATATACAGTAATTTCACTCGGCAAAATCTCTTTGATGTTGGTGTCCTTAAGTTTTGTTTTTTAACCCCCAAAAAAGACCACTGCGCATATTACCCAGGCACAGTTATGCGCATTAGTGACCATTTTTGGTAGATACGCACAGGTCCGGACTATTATTTTTTGAAGAGTCAAAAGGGTGGCCTATAACAAAAAGTTAGGTTGGCAGCTTATTGAACTGATTTAAACAAAGATAAAGTAATTTCTAATAACAAGATGGAAGCAGGTTACCTTTCTTCCTCCTTAAGAAACCTGAAGAAACTGAGAAATGGATTTTTCTCAGAATTTCGTTTACAAATGAAACAATATTTTTTGTAGCCATGTTACACATAATACAAAACACTTATCAAAATCACAAATACAAACGCCTAGACACACAAACGTATGCTGATTACCTGTAAAGCAAATGTGCACCCATAAAATAGCATATTATGCTGGCCCATTCTTCCCCTTTTATATCTCTACCAACGCGCATACTACCCAGGAGCAGACATGCGCATTAAAAACTTTTGTACAAAAAATTTAAAGAGTGAAATTACTGTATATATCTTTATACTTGTGCTAGTATAAACTTTTTGTTACTTTAAATGCTACTTTTTGTTACTAAATCCTTTTTTAGTGACAAAATGGGATGCACGATGATAACGTGACTTTAAATGAGACTACCTGGATCTTAAAATCTTGGTTAATGTAGAAAGAACCTTATTATTACATTTTTTTGTATTTAGTATAAATTCATTTTATAAAAAATATAAGTTCTAATTTACAAATCCAAACCTAGAAAATTCTGGAAATAGACAATTCTAAAAATACAAAGTGAAATAACTCTTCAAGACATATTTTACGAATTTCACATTTATACAAGGTGCCCATTATCTATCTCCTTACATGGCTAACTTTGTTGATAGTGGAGATAGAGAATTTTTTAAATTAGCAGAATTGGGCAGAATTACAAGAGAAATTCAGTGCCTCCTTCAGATTTAATTTTAATTTTCAACTTTTCGAGATATTTTGGAAAAACTGTAAATCGCCAAAATTTTTAAACTAGAATATCTCAAAAACTATAAAAGATACAAATAATATAAAAATACTGTGTGATAGTGTTTTTTACGTGGAATTCAACGGTTATATTGAAAATTTCACGGTCATCTTAGTTTTTGAGAAAAAAATAAAGTTGCGTTTTTTTAAATGGCATCTATAGTTGGCTATAGTATCAATAAAAAGCTTATTTTTTTCTGATTTCAAAAATATAATATTTAATATACCTTTCTCTTTTATTTTGTTTACTAATGAACAAATAATTTATTAACATAGTAAGCTATGAAAAACAAACGTAGATCAGTAAACAACAATAAAATATAAATGTCAGATCACATTAAAGTCACATTATAAACGTCAAAATTAAACGTTCATCTTAAAATAGTTATTGTGAAATGTACACAAACGAAGAAAAATACGATTTATTAAATATTATATTTTTGAAATCAGAAAAAATAAGCTTTTTATTGACATCAGCCAACTATGGTTGCCATTTAAAAAATATAACTTTATTTTTTTCTAAAAAACTAAGAATGCCCGTGAAATTTTCAATATCACCGCTTAATGTCACGTAAAAAACTTTATCAAATAGTATTTTTATTTTATTTGTATCTTTTATAGTTTTCGAGATATTGGAGTTTAAAAATTTTGGCAATTTTCAGTTTTTTCAAAATATCTCGAAAAGTTGAAAATTAAAATTAAATCTGAAGGAGGCACTGAATTCCTCTTGTAATTCTGCCCAATTTTGCTAATTTAACCAATTCTCTATCACCACTATTAACAAAGATAGCCATGTAAGGAGATCAACGGGCACCTTATATAACAATATATAGGGTGTTCCATTTAAGAAAAATTATCTTCGTCTTTATGTGCAGTGAATTTTCCTAAATAAAACAGTCGCAGAACGACACCACACTAAATTTACACCCTGTATACATCCTGGTAAATAATTTCCACACATTTCTATTTTCAGGAACTGTTCGGAGCTAGTTCCCGCTCTAGCGACCTCCGGAGTAATTAAGCATCAGGTTGGCTTGCGGCCAGGCCGCGAACGGGTGCGATTGGAAGCAGAAATCAAGGCTGGCGGAAAGAATGGCCTCCTCAGAATTGTGCACAATTACGGACATGGGGGCGCGGGGGTTACCCTTTCAATCGGATGTGCCGAGGATTGCGCGAAATTGGTGGAGAGAGATCTCGGCCACACTAATGCCAGGGCCAAGTTGTAGGGCCTGGAGAGGGTGTTGAGATTTAGAAAATTGTAGCAGGCTTTTAACATTTGTTTCTTAGCAAAATATCTCGTCTCTGCTCTGCTTTGGCCAAAATAAACATATATTTATTGTTTTTATATTTTATTTTAATAACTATAATATTGTTTTAAATGTGATTCTACTTTGTAAGATTTTTGCATCAATTAAAGTTTAATATAACTAGACCAACTAGGCCCAACATGTATTTATTTATACATATGTTTAGAATAAATGAACACAAAACAAGGATACATACGGTTTTGAGGATTCTTGCTCGAAGTTCGTAGCAACTTCAGGATTTATCTGTCCTGTTGTATGCAAGCAAGTTATGATAGCGGAATCCGCGTCTCCCGGCTGCATTCTCCTCAAATTTGTGTCGCTGTTTGTCCCGTCGCTTGAAGCACAGCAGCCGTTTCGTGTTTCTCTCAACTGCAACCCTTCACTGCATAGGTTTACCAGTAGGGATTTTATTCGAGGATATCTCTCTGAAATTGGCGCAATGTTGGGACACATTTTCGTAAAACAACATTCAGAGGTTAGAAAACGTTGGTATTTTATATGGAAAAGCTTCTGGATGCAGTCGTCTACAGTAGTTCCGTTTGAAAGTGCATTTTGCTTTGAACCAGTTTTTGCCGTATCTGAATTATATTGATTTATTTCGGTTACTGGCAAGTATACACAAGACACTTCTCTTATCAAGAAAGATAAGGTCGCACTGAAAATGAGAATTCTACAGCGGTTGTACATTTTGAAGACAGCACAATTTCGGGAGGTCGTTTAGAGAATCGCACTCATGTGACACTGGATTAAGTAGGGTATTTGATATTCAGGACAGAAAGAATCACTTTCGTTCGATAATGGCTAGGATTGGGGGAACATTCATAGGGCTTCTTTAACTTTATACCTACGTCTGTTTTATATTTCATTTCGTTTTTGTAGTGTGACTCTCTGAATCTGAGTGTTATTTTGACCCGGAATATTTTTTTGTATAATAGGGTAGTAAAATCTGCGTAGGGGTGTGTAAGTTGTAGGAAAAAGCAATACAAAATAATGTATTTTCTTGTTTTATGCACCACATATAACTTATTTACTAGTACCTACAGCTAAGGTAGTAATTAAAAACTAGGATTAAAATATATCTACCTTTAACTCTTTGTTATTGGGAACATTTGTTGTAAAACAGAAGTTAAAAACTGAAATTAATCCATCCTTTCCAGTTTCCACTACTATTGGAATATTCACGTCCTTTCCACCAATCCTATCAATAGATTTCATCCTATCCACCAATCGCATCAGTAGATTAAAACTGTGCTGCCATCTGACGGTTACATATGGGAATCGAGGACAAATTAATAATTGGAAAGCGTTTGAAAGCCACATCTCTATTTAATTTTCCCTGGGAATCAGTGATTAATTATCCACACCCTAAAATAATAGCTGTAATTTGAAAGGGGCACAACTAATTAAAAAAATAACAACAGGTAATTTCGCTTCAATCTCACCGAGTGTGTAAGCTACTAATTATTTTTTAATGGCCCGCCTTTGCGGTAGAAATGAGTGGCTGTTTGTGGTGCGATAAAAATGTTAAGCGGAAGCGTAACAAATGACTACGTGTGCAAAAAGTTGGCCGTAACCTAATTGGAAAAAGATTTTCCGCCGTGTCGATAGAGCTGACAGAGGGAAGAAACTTTCAGAACTGGCATAACGCGTTGGAATCTAATCCCGGTTCATGACTCATGTGAGGTATCCAAACTAAGCGAAGGGTGTGTCTGAACTTCTGGGTATTATAGTTCTTCTGTTTTATAGCATTTAGCAGTAAAACGGATGTTTCACTTTAACAAAGCAGTAGCTGTGCAATTAGAGACATTTTTTTCGACATTTCTATATTATTTGGGTAATGTGAGGTTAAATTAAGTAAGGCACAGACTTATTTAAGGTATTTTCTCTTAAACAACTCTTTCAAAACACGTTTTTTGTTTGTTAATTAACTGTGAGCAATTTGTAAGCAATGGCACCGAGGCCATGAGACGTTCAATCCCCAGAAATTTTCCCACGACCACTTTTGTAGAAGAAACCTTCTTTATATTCTATCCGAGGGATGGTATAGTTAAACCTCGCGTAATATTCTCTAAAATCGCCGATCTAAAGGCTACCAAAAGTCCTCCCTGCATGGTCAGGGTCACCCATCCAAATATAACCGTGAAAAGTTAGCTTTTCTTCATGCTTAGTCTTCATTCACTACCACGGCTTGCCCCAGAATAGCTTTATTACGGTTGAATTTGACTAGTTTATGATACTAGACATTAACCCGCTTTAATTAATATTGAAAAATTTAGTAATACTGCTAGTTCAGTGTTAAATAAAGACATCTTTTTTATCTACACATTAATTAAAATATTATACGCGTCGGAAATGGGCAAAAGCTTCCATCTTCTAGTTCCGAAATTGCCAACAGCAGGACAAGTAAGAGAAACTGGTGATTTCCGACGGAAGTCATTAATGAAGGAAAAGGCGGTCTATTGAATATTAATATACCGCACTCTCTCCCACACAATGCTCTGATACGCGGGATAAAAATTTATTGTAAAAAAGTTATATTTTTAGAAACAGAATCTTCAGCATGATTGAGAGTAATTTCTCAAGTACTGATCTTAAAGCGTAGTTCTATATGTATGTACAAGGCTATGGTCGTGTTCTAAACACCAAATTTTTTAAATAACCCCACAGCCAGTAATCCGCTGGGTTAAGATCAGGCGATCTTGGAGGCCATGAATTTACAAAATTTGAACAATCCTCTAAATCGTAATTATTACATTTGACACTTGAATCAGCAGTTGACACGACAACTCTTTTGTTTTGTATAGATACAGTAAAATCCAACTATTGAAGCAACTAGATTCCATTTACTTTTTGCTACTAGCTTGATTTCTCAAAATTATATAAGACTTTAAAGTATACCCCTTACTTTATGATGACCCCATATATAAAACTTAAATTAGTACAGTTTAGAAAATAATTATTACTGTTGGAGATCAGATTCTATTAAGAGAAAACGAACATCCAATTAGAAAGGTAAATAAATGTAAATGTCAGTGTTGACTTATACATTATAAAAATACAATAAATCTGAACGTTTTGTGAAATCTAATTGTAATAGCCATTTGTGCTTTGTTGTGCCTTTTTCACCCTGCAGGGGTTGTACAACTCAAACTAAATTGAATTACTAATTAATACAGTAATATGCTAGAGAAAGGTTCACTAATAGCAACCCTCAAAGTATATAATATTCAGTTATTATGATTTATAGGTTGTAATGACTCGTTCTGAATATATTGGCTTTTTTTTATTAAATACTGTTGTGTAGGTAAATATTCATTATTTATAATGTGCGTAATTAGTTTATTTAAGCATTTCATTACTATTTTTTATATAATATTATTTCCATTGATAAAGAGATATTATGTCGTTTGAACCAATACTATATTTTATTTCATTTATCAACTCACATTGAAAACAAATCTATTTTTTTAAAGGAAAATACTAAATATGTAACCCGACAGGTTTTGTAACATTAATTTCCTCATTTTAGGGAGCTCTTTGCAAGAATATAAACGAAAGAATAAGTAAGTAACCAGAAGCATATTACATTTTTATCACAAATGAAAAAATGAAACTGAAAATAAAAATAAATAAATATTAACATTAACACATTACTCTGTGCACCAAATATGCTTTTTTATAACGACAACTTTCGTTAGTTATTATTTTTAGATGAAGGTACAAAAGGTATACTTACTATGGCGATGAAACTCTCTGTCAGGGGTGAGCAGAGAAGTACGGTAGGGTTATTTATTAGCTGCCAAACTTGGGCGCCATCAATTGATCTTTTTTCATGGTAGAGAGTAAAGGTATAGTTCCTATCTAAGTGAAGACAATTGCAAAAACATACTTGACAAGAACAAAGTTAATTTTTAATATAATTCTCTCAACTATATATTTACGAACAGTACATACATAAAAAACACACCTAAATCTAAATATTAGGACATACACACTCAAATGTACAAAAACGAGTAAAGGTTTTATATCAATAAAGCTTGACAACAAAATGTAGTTTGGCTGTACTAAAGATCTACCAAAAAATGCAGTTTTTCGATATTTACAGTCCGCGAGGTAATAGTAAGGGCCCTTAAATTAATTCGCACACACGACCTATGCATAGGGTAAGTTAGTCTAATTAGGCACGGTATACGTAACGTGGTTTAAGATGCACTTCCAAAATAAGTACTCACATAAGAACAGTTGGTTTCGGGGTTAACGTTGTTCATACGTTCTGCTGCCAATTCACAAATCAACGTACTGAAATGATTATTTTCTCGTAATCACACTAGGGAGTAGTAGAATTCGGTTACTAAGATTAATTCATTTTGTATACCTGCTTTTTCCAGCTTTTTTCTTCAAACTTTGGAAGCTGCCCAATTCACCGAACTTGCTCGCCAATCCCAATTTTCGCCATCCTCTTTTTTCCCCTCCTCGTTCCCCCTCGTTGTCCATCCGTTCACGTTCGTAACACGAGATGGCGTTACTATATTGTTTTGAACTTTAGATTATGCAACCCTAGGATTATGTATTGAGATAGACCTAGCGCACAAACACATAGAGTGAAGTTGGGATTATAATCACTTAATATACCCCGAATACATATAATACTTTAAATACAGGATTGTTGTTTAACAAGAAGGTAAAAACACAGAATGAGATAAGAAATATTAGTTTAAATCAACTAAGAAAGGTACTTTATTAGGTATTAAAAAATGAGACCGTTATAACAGAAGCAGATGATAATCATCTGCCAGAAATTCACTGTATTATTTTGTCAGTACATCCTGATCCTGTATAGCAATAGCTACATGCCAGACACCTTGGAGCCCTTAGTGAATAACACAATTATCCTTGCTTGTAGAGCATGCTAGATAATTGTATTTCAATTATAGTGAATGCATGTATTGAGTTCTATATAATAATAATTATGACATAGCGACGTGCTATGCTTCTCGAAGGATAATCACGTTACCATGTCATCTCAACTAATCACCGTGTATGTTAGTTAGTATATAAGAAAATATTTATTTAGCACTGATGATAATGATATACAATAGAAAATATATTGAGAAAAAACTAAAACCTAACAAATTATTGAAAACTCAAAGTTGCATACAAAGATTTACGTTAGAAAAAATTAAGAATAGGCAAATAAACCTATAAATATTTAAAACAGTCTAGTGAAGACCGCACTTATTATCTCAATCCGTTCAAAATATATAAGATGTGACAGTAGGGAATTTGGGAACCCAATATTTTGCATAAAATAAAAAACATTTCGATAAACAAATCGAGCATACTAATCACTATACCGTCATAGCGCAATTGGACATTTACATTCAAATAAAACCCCGGAATTCCGACGGTCAAAGGCTTTGTATAAAACTAGTTTAAATTCCGAGTCCTCTCTTTTGGGAAATTGTTCATTGAGCATGAGGAAAGAGACCTATTTTTAACGATTAAATAAGATGTACCAATTTGCTTTCCTCTCAGCCTTTATCGTGTAGCTGGAGACATCTAATTTTGAGAATTAATTCTTACACAGTGTGTGCTTTAGAGAGTAACCTAATCAATAATAGTAGCTTTTATAGAATAAAAAGAGCAGCTTTAGCAACAGCAATGATATCAAGATATCAGATAGCTACATATATCATCAGAAGATCTACTAGTTGATTCATTGATATTTCGAAACAATCAGGTGGAGATATCTTGCAGAAAAATCAGAAAACCAGTTCATTTAAGCGTATTCCCGGAAAAGATCGTTTTCGAGATACAGAGTGTTATAGTTTTTATAAAAAAAAAATGTTTTTTTATTAATATCATAAAAACTTTTACTGTTTAACTGAAATCATTCAAGTTTGTTTAAAATAACAAGACACGTTGTGATGTATAAGCCGGGGAATCACCCAGTAAATGTCAATATTAATAAATGTGACACGCTACTGCTTTTTTGATTTTTTGTTTGGATAAAACACAACTGTTGTCTCTAGACTTTACGTATTCATATTTTTTTCAAGAAAAATTGTGACTCTGAATCTCGAAAATGAAGCATTTATGGACACATGTCCATAAATCCTGCCACTGCAGTAAGGATTTACAAAAGAGACTATACCCATCGCGCTTTTTACTCTAGATATTTACTATCCTTTCCGTTAATTACACCGCACTGAAGAGGGTCAAAAACTCCGAAACACAGTTGCCTGCAACGGAGTGATTTCAAATTGGAGACTCAACTTCTTAATCTATGAACGAAGTATACTGTAAAATTGATAAAAGCATACGTAAAAAGTTTAATTCAGAAAGCCTTCTTTGAATTCTAAAACTTTCTCACCTACACATTCCAGAATAGCAATGCTGGGAACTACCGCCAATCTATACTAATCAAGGATTCGTTCGCAGTATTTAACTAATTAATATCTTCGAAATTTCTGCACGGAAAGCTCCGTGCGCCGGGCGAAGTCGCGCGAAATCAGGACTCACAGGACTCGCAGGATAACTGTATCAGCGTCGGAGGCTGCAGTCGCGGTCTGGCGATTGCGGGTATCCTTACAGCAGATTTCGCGCTGCGTTGCGGAGCGGGGCCGCGTAACTTTAAAAAACTTTTTGGTGATTGTTCTGTTCGGGGAAAGGATTCAGGTGCGCCAAAACGGTATGTAGATGTTCGTTTATACTTCTTTGTAAAGTTCTCTCAGTGTATAATAGGTTACATTCCTTAATATGTTGTAATCCCTAAAAATATGTTACGACACAATGATATGTAAATTAATATATGTGAAAATATTGTCTATAACTTACTCTTGGTACATTTGTAATTCGTTTGGAGCACTAGCAAATATTCTCGAGGAGAAAAAAGTAGTTAATCAAATTAATTAAAGTTTATCAGTGATTTTTGGCTTAACACAAATAAAATGTTTTAATATTATAAATTATGTTTAGAAATGTTTTCTTTCTCAAGAAACTTTAGTTCATTCTGCTTGTGTATGCAAACGTCTGAAGCCAATAGATACTCAGCTCTTCGTCAGTGGATGACTAGTTTGTATCTGCTGTCAATTTTCATTTGAATAAACTAGTGATCGGTAGCAAGTGACATTTGAAGGAAAAATATCAAGCAATCATAATATAAAATGGAATTTTTCTCTCTACAACGAGGGAAAAATATCTGCTTGAAACATCTGGATGAAAATCTAGTTAAAGCATGAAGAAAAGGCACAAAATACAAATATATAGTTAACTTACTTAATTGTAAAGCAACCAAAGTTTGCCTATATATTACATTAAAAATGTATTTTGAATATGACCTTCAGTTTTCCAGGTTTTTGTCTTTTTACAGGTGGGGTAATCGACAAAATATTTGATGAAACCACAGAGACACTATAACTAGTAAATGGTTATTATAAAATTAGATGTATTCCGATATCTAATATAAAGGAATTTAAATTTCACCTTTAAACATTACAAAGATATATTAATAAAATGAAAACAAATGTTAATAATAAACAATATTATTTCATAGTCTGAATGATTTTGTAGGCACAAATGAAAGGAATAGAGATTTAAATCTGAGTTTTTTCGAAAAAAATTCAGGATTTCGAACAAAATTTCGCATTACGTGACCACTTGATAGTGGTTTCTATTTGAGAAAAAATCAACAAGATCCACCTTCTTTCTAAAAAAATACAGCGCTTCAAAACCTCGATTTAATTTAGTTGTTATTCTTTATTTAATTACTGTCATCGGTTCTAGGTAAACGTAAATATACGATTTTTTAAACTATATGGATTATACAGTTTCTAACAGGGTTGGAAGGATTTTACAATGGTCAGTATTTTATGAAAAGATATATTATATCGTATATTTAGGACATACATTGTTTGTGGTTTAATACGAGTTCACATTAATGTCTTTTTGTTTCATTACATAGATACATGTGTCATAGATAATGTCTGTGACTTATTTGTGGTGCAGTTGTATTATTTCGATTCATTGTAGTTTCTTTTGGGATTACACCAACTGTAAAATAAAAAAAAAGTAAACCCAGAAGTATTTAAACTAAATATTCAGGATATAGTTTCAAAGTAAATTTGTATTCAAAATAAAGATACACAATATCAGTACTTTGTACTCAGTATATCTCGCCGATTCTTTATTTTGAATACGTGTGGTTTCTTCTTTTTATTGTTTTACATGTGGTGTGACTCCAAAAGGAATTGGGGTGTGTTCTATTTGAACTGAAGGTCTCAAATAGATGCAATTAATTTTTCCACTAAATATTCTAGGATCAGAGTACTTCAAAATTGATTCTAGACTGTTCCTTCTTCTAAGGAAGAGGAGAATGTCACCAAATACAATCAATATTTTAACTAAAGGTCTTGAATAGATGCAATTTAGTAATGTTAATTTTTTCTACTAAATATTTTAGGATCAGAGTACTTCAAAATTGATTCAAGACTGTTCCTTCTTCTAAGGAAGAGGAGAATGTCACCAAATACAATCAATATTTTAACTAAAAGTCTTGAATAGATGCAATTCATTAATGTTAATTTTTTCTACTAAATATTCTAGAATCATAGTACTTCAAAATTAATTCTAGACTGTTCCTTCTTCTAAGGAAGAGGAGAATGTCACCAAATACAACCAATATTTTAACTAAAAGTCTTGAATAGATGCAATTCATTAATGTTAATTTTTTCTACTATATATTCTAGGATCAGAGTACTTCGAAATTGATTCTAGACTGTTCCTTCTTCTAAGGAAGAGGAGAATGTCACCAAATACAATCAATATTTTAACTAAAGGTCTTGAATAGATGCAATTCATTAATGTTAATTTTTTCTACTATATATTCTAGGATCAGAGTACTTCGAAATTGATTCTAGACTTTTCCTTCTTCTAAGGAAGAGGAAAATGTCTCCAAATACAATCAATATTCTGAAATTACTATAGCAACTGAAATTACTATAAACTGTATAACATAAAAAATATGCTTTCAACACTGATTCGACAAGCCACGAACTTCTTTTTTATTTAAATCGGCATTTAAATCGACATTTCCAAGATTCAGCCTCTTGAAGATGACGAAAATTAGGTGATCCAGTTAATTTCTTCAACAGTTTCAATATGTCACAATATTGGTCTAAACATTGGTTGCTAATAAACTTTATACTTATTACCTTATATTCTCACTTATAATTGTGCAAGAGGTTTGTATTTTACCGGATAAATTTGGATTGTTTAATGAGAAACTGTTGCCTAGCAATTAGACGAGAAAAACTGTCAACTATTAAAAACGCGACACCGAAGGTGGAGCGTTTTTAGGTTGACAGTTTTTCGAGTCAAATTACTAAAGGAAACAGTTTATAATTTAAACAATCCAAATTTATCCGGTATCAATACAAACATCGAGTGTAATTCGGCAGGACAATTTAATGAATAAGAAATTTAGAAACATATGAATGCAAACTTTATTTATGAAACACTAAAAATAAACACATTTTTATTTGAGGATCACCGAATCGATTCATTGTTAGTATTTAATAATTCAATAACTTGTTGACAGAAATACCAAACTATTTATTTTGGCAACGGACACCGCGATAATTGATTAAAAATTGAATAAGTGAAAAAACCACTAGTGCATTTGTCAACAGTAAAACCACAAGAGCTTTTTTTTTATCGGATAAATTTCTCTTTGTAACGAAATAATTTTGCCAATCAGTTATTTTATGAGAAAAACTGACATGAAAAAATCGCGAGACTGGAGGTCGAGCGATTTTGTCAAATGTCAGTTTTTCGAGCAAAATTACTGAATGGAAAAATTTTGAGTTAAAAAGAAATTTATCCATAAAAATAAAGCTCGAGTGTTTTTTGGCAAGATAAATTAACGACAAAATATGTAAACAAAGAACAACAATAATATTTATCTTCATTTGTACAATTATTTGAAGCTACTAGATGTACTCTGCTTTTGAGGAACAGGCATTTTTATCGGTGATAAAAAACGATGCACCTTTTTTATCGCTGTCAAAGTGACAAAAATGTCACTGCCAAATAGACTATTTTATATAGGAGTTAATTTATCACTGTAAAAGTTGCAGGTAACTTTAGTCGTTCTCAAAGTAACAATTGCACTGTGGCATACGCGATTTTTTATATATAAATTAAATTGTCAATAAAAAAATAATTTTATGCCATGTCAATATACTATTTAAGTCAATTTAAATTATTTTTGCCGCTATTTGAACTGTGGTTCTTCGCTTTACTTCACTTTACAATATCAGCAGTTGCATTATTGAAAATGTTATCCAACGGAAATTATTCAATTGCGTTCACTATATAGAGATGCAATTTTCACATTGAGGCAAAATGCAATGCGGCAGTTCTCTGACTTTTATATAAATTGCAAATACTATGCAAGCGAAATCAAATGAAATTATATTTGGACATGCCAGATGGTGAATATAGATTATTACTTTACTATATTAACCAGAGTTCGCACAGCCAAAGAATGGTAGGCAAAATAATGCAGACAAATAATAATGGAAGAATATTGTTGAAACAAATGCAGCATTGTCAAGTATTTCGTAAAATAGATGATGAAAACTATTATAATTGTTTATATATTGACAATAATGTATAATCGGTTGGTAGTAGATTGCTAAAGGTCCTTTATTGGCTGAAGAATAAAATTGTGCCTGAAAAATTAGACGGAAAATTAAAAAAATTAGCCTGGAAAATTAGAAAATTTTGATTGGATTATTTTCATCATTGCAATATGGTTAGGCTTCGAAATTGTTTATAGTCTGTAGCCAAGCTTTATAAATCCAATGACAGGTGTTTTATTTCTGTTACACGAGTAATTTTTTTAACGGTGCTTCCAAAATAAATATGTAAACCCATATAAATATACGCTGCCTTTTTAAAACAGAACGCAAGGAAGATTATTGGATTACTATCCGACTCTCTTTACAAATATTGTCTAAAGAAAAAATTCAGTTTATTAAAATCTGATTCAATAATTGATTCATGTCGAAAATGGATGATAATAACTATCTACAATAACTACTTCAATGTTAGGATAAAGAAAACAAATAATTGTTTCCTATATATATTTTTTAAACATTTTGACAATTTGTATAACAAGCCGCAAAGTAGAAAAATTAAGAAATCTTAAGTTAACATCCTTTTTATAAAGAAATTACCAAATTATGAAAGGCTGTACATGTTTAGTTGATCACACTGTAAAATAAAATCGATGATAAAAAGAGAGAACATTCAGAAGAAAAAGCGCGCAAAATAAAAAAGTTTTTCCTATAACTACTTTTTAATAGATTGCCACAAGGCAGATTTGTTTTTCCAAGTGCCAGCGCAGTGTGTTATATCAAGATAAAACGGAAAATAATATCCCTAAGGGACGTGCTGCATCTTTAATAGCCCAGCAGATACTTTGCTTGACTGTAACAACGTTAAACATCGTTATGAATTTTAGACGTATACATATACTCTTTTATTCATCAGGTTAAAGAGCCAAAATTGGTGGATACATTTCTTATGTTACACAATATAATATACAAGCACCTTCCCCTCTATCATTTATTGGAACAAATGGCGGTCTCAAAACTGTTCAGTGTAGATGAAAAATCGGCCTCAACGAGAATTGTGATTTTTATAATCTATTGTTTCACTTTATAGATAAATGTTTTCTAGCTTTTTACAAATATATTCCTTTCTGGCATTGTCACAAAGTTTTTATATCAATATTAAGTTAAATACGAAAGTTTGTCAAATATATTTTTGAAATAATATTCAATGTTCTGAATATTCTTTCTGGAATGTATGTATTTAGGGAATTTGAAAACCAAACATAATTGAATATAGGTTTTGTTTAATGTTACTTCAGTTTTCTTCTTTATCCATCCTTAGTCAATTTTAGATTGCTTGGATATGTCAGATAATTAAACAAAGAAAATTCACAGCAGGTAGGTTGAAAAAAATATTTGTACAAATCAATTATTACTCGGCACTGAAGCAATAAAGTTTATAAAAAGTCTACAAATCTACATAAAAGTCTACAAATTTATCAACATTATTACATAGTAAATGTTCAAAACAGATCTAAATTTTGTCAATATTGGTACGTTACTTAGCTCCCAAGGCAATTAGTGAAAGTGACCCCATCTTTTATTTAGGTCGGAAGATCATTTATAGATAATACAAATATAAGAGGCCTCAACGCACACCCCTGTGGTGTTCCAGGTGTTACTTCGTAATCATTGGTGAAAATTCTCCATCGATTCTAATAGTTTTTCAGTCAAATCAATTTCAGCAGAGAATTCCAAATCAATTTATCTGTAACATCACATTGAGAGGTCCAATGCAAAAATACAGATGAAAGATCTTTCAAATGTTTTGGCATGTAAACTGTTAAAATTGATAGTGTTGATGTGTTAGTAGTTGATAGTGTTACTTAAAGTTGATGCCAATTGATCCAGATTTTGCTAAATATCTGTATCTTGACTAGTTTAAAAGTTACACTAGAATTTCACAACGTTTCATTTAAAGACGACCTCTACAATTCAGGTCTTTTATATTAAGTTTGTCATTTAAGAAATGGGACGTAAGCAGTCTTTATTCATTTACAAACAACATATAAAGCAATGAACTAAGAGAACTTGCGGGGAATATGTTTTTCTTTAAATTTTATAGGTCACTGAATACGTTTGATATTTCCTTTCTTCAGATTAAACTCCTTAATTCCTTCAAAGAAAATGTGACGATATGTTTCTCTAACTCTAAATGAGAATAAAGCAATTCAAGGGCTAAAACGAAGACTAACGCTGCTTTAGAATTCAATTTCAGTTTGTCTTTTATTAAAACAACTTCTTAGATTGCTGCCTCTGAAAGAAGTAAATGAGAAAGCAAATCAAGGAAACAGAAGGTTGTATATCGTTCTTTATACGGAATTCATTTAGTACAGTGCAGATAAGATTTATTTTTTCATTTTAGATATAATCAGATGTAACTGAAGGACGTCTCGAAAGAGTAAAGCTAATTTTGATTCTAATTTGGATAGTAGGAACAGTAGATATTTCTTTATTAGGTACTTATTTTCGGTTGGAAAATAAAATAATAAACTTTTTCTGCAAGCGTATAATAATACTTACATTATTGTTATGTAGGACGTATGATAGAAAACGTGTTACTAACGTATTATAGAACGTATATATATATAACGTAGATATAACGTATATATAACGTATATAACGTATATAACGTATATAACGTATATATAACGTATTATAGAAAACGTGTTACTATAACAATGGATTAAAAAAGAGTCATGTAGCTATGATATCTCAGAACTGTCAGTTTGAAATTAAACGTCATATCAGATTGCTTTTTATACAAGCATACATGTCTGAAGAAATACAGTTTTAATTTTGAGGCTTGAAGAAAAAATAGTATATGTCACTCGGAGTATAAAGCTATTTATGTGTTTCGCCCAGTTTACACAGCCTTGGCTAACCCCTCGGTTGTGTAAGCTTCTGGGTTCAACAAATAATGTTCGCCTCTACTCCTAGTAACTTAATATACTTTTTGCTTTAGCATCCAGAGAAATTTTAAGATATTTGGAAATATTTCCTCTACATATTAGTTTGAATAGAAACTAGTATTTTGAAATTGCTTCTCTTTTGTTCTATAACAGCTTGGTTGTACAGGTTATGTCCCGACGAGTTACAGGTTATGTTACAACTTTGAAAATTTGCGTGGAAGGCTAATCGATGGCGCAGACTTCTTCATAAATATTTCTGACAGAGTCACTTCTTTAAGAAAAAATGACCCTGTATAGGTTTTACTTATTACTCAATTTCAACTTTTTAATTAAATGCGACTGTTATTCGCATAAGTCAAGTTTTAGGAAGATTTAAAATCTCCTGTAAAATTTAATATTCGGCAACATCTGTCACTTGAAGCATTTTTTACTGAAGTTCCAAATTAAATTAAAAGGGTTTCTTCGTGGCAAATTCTTTTATCAGAGGGGAAGTGATTTTTATAATACTATTTCCATTTCTTTTGTTTCAAAAGTTGAATAACATTTAATAAAAGAGTAGAAGTGCATGATTTTTTTCATTATAGCTAAAAGTCTCAAATAATCTATAAAGAGGTCGTTGCCTTATTTTGCAGTAGATTTATCATTTACAAATATACTTGCATGCATAGTAATGACAATGGAAATTATAAAAGAATGAAATTACCAAGCATAGTAAAAAAATTAGATTAGAAAGATGAAGAGAAAAAGATCATAGACAAGTCTATATACATAAAGAAGGATCGTTTTTACCAACACTCACGGAAGCAGATAGTCCATAAGACAGATATAAGCGACCCAGGAAGTCACAAAAATAATTTAAACATACAGATAACAGTATATACGCGATTCATTTGAAGATCGTAGCGCCAAAACGGCAGTAACCTATACTAACCTATGGGCCACTGACACTGACGTTTAAAATTGTATTCATCAAAGATTTGTTGTCGAGAACTTTAAACCAGGTAAAAAGCTTGTAAAACTATTTTGAAAGGGGTAAGTAGTGATATAAAATTAAAATAGATTTCAATATTTTTCGAGCGTTCAATCTGAAAATGAAATTTAACCTCAAAATATGTCAAATTCTTTATTGGACATACGGCATACATACCTTTATGGAAATAGTCATTCTTAGAGAAAGGTAAAGAGCACACACTCTACTTTGCGTTCTTTAGCTTCTTTATCCATACTTGTCTCCTGTAACTCTTTAATGCCCAACTTATAGTTTCCACGATAGCTCCAGATTTTCCCGCTTTTGGAAAAGTATGAAACTGATCCCGGGGTTTTTCTTTGTCCAAGAGGAACAACGACGCTCACAACAATAATGATTCATATCTAATCAAAGCAATTAACTAATATAACAACGGATATTTCAAAATTCACAGTAGACATACATACGCAAAACTGAACGAATACCACATGCGTTAGTTGTGCGTGCCGCCAGTAGGTAGCGTATTGCTTAGCAAGAATCGCCTATAGGATTGATAGATACAAAAATATCAGTAAGATAGATGGATCATTACAAAGAGAAGTGGATTATGTTTGGTAGAATGGGTGTATGAACCAGTGAGTTGGGGTGAGGAAGTACCCAAATAAACTAAAGGGAAAAGATAAGGAAAAGAACAGAACCTATAGGAGTAAGGTATATATAAAGCATTCCCCGTCTGTCAAGAACTAGCGAACAGTGGATTGCAATTTGGAGAAAAATGCAATACAACTCAACTACTATATTTTTATTCAACTCAACTAATATTAACGAAAGATATAAACGATTCCGGACAGAAATAAACAGTATACAGAGGCTGTAAGACAGAAATACAGACAACTCCACCGAGTAATCATGTTATAATACGAAAGGGAAAAGCATAACCAGTAGAAGTTCTGTATTTGTAATCTGAAAGATGGTTGCATTTCATTTTAATCTTTGTTTCTGTCTTGTTCAGTTTAAAATGTCGTACGGCACTTTGCCGACAATGGAATTACGTTTGAAATGATGTAAAGTGGGTTCTTTAAATATGTTAATTGATCTCTCTCGACAATTTCCGTTTTTGAAATAGTAAGTGTCGGAAGTTACTTAAAGAACACGGAGTTACGTAGGTATGACCAATTATTCCATTCATTTAAAAAACAGAAGACACAGTTTCTATTGCAGTATATAATGTCTTGGTAGGCAAAAAGTGTGAGGAGTGTCAGCTCTTTGGTGTGTCGCGTAAAACTAATTTGTTTTTTTATAGCTACTAAACATAAAACTGCAATTTAAAGACATGCGCCGGGGGTGTCCTTATTAAACCCTTCATCCCCTGTCAAAGTTTTTTATTATCTCCCAGCATTTAAGGGATATCAGCTCCAAGGGTTTTTCTATGCGGATTTATTAAAAATGCCAACCACTCTTGCGGGTCATGAGGTAACTGCTGCGGTTGTGAAAACGGTGTAGAGATTAATAATGATTAATATTCTTTATAACAAGAAGCCGCGTGTGGGATGTAATTTTTTCCCACAAATCCTAATTAATATATTTTATACGCCTACGCTATGCGCATGTAATTCAGTGGAGACTTTGCAAAATGATAAACGTTTTTCACTGAATTAACTACAATCCTTTATGAATACAAATTCAAAGGCAACCAAATCCCAACAGTAAAATGTAACCACAACTACACTGAGAAAAAATCTTATATCTGTATTATAATTCTTAGAAACTCAATAATTTTTGTATACTATATGTGACCATCAGAAGTTTTATTATAGTTATAATACTTGGTTTGCTAATCGCGTTATGTAACTATTATATAACGTTTTCCTTACTGTAAAATTATTCTGAATAATAAAGACAATAATAAGAATACAGAACAATGTACTCATGACATTCATTTCTTATTTATTTTATTTCCCTAACGTTTAAATTTATCTTATCCTTATCTTTAAAGAGTTATCTTTAAGGGAACGTCTTCAATCCATTTTAGCTGCTCGTAGTTTATTCAAAAAACACAAAACATGTAAAATTTCTGACTTGCACTTTTAGCAGCGAAAATATACGAAAAAAACCCGACTGGCGATCAGATTTATTGACAATAAACTCCTTCATTATGGTAACAATCTGCGTTCTTGTAATTATTAAATTAATTCTTATTGTATCTAGGTTGCAGGTCTACCAATGCTTCTAGTAAAAACTATTAGAATTTATTAAAATTGATATAATTATCTATTTTAAGCAAGTAGTCACGTAATAGAGCAGCAAAAAAGCTAATTTTTTTATATAGAGTGTGTCGTGGGATTATATTTTTAATGCGCTACATGGTACATCAAATATTTAGTTTGGAAATGATTTAAACTCCTCTGGGCGGTACTGAAAAGTAGCTCACCCCTGTATCACTTATATTTTGCAAGATATATCAACTAAATTTGTACAGATACAGGATATTCCATTTTCCATAACTTTTAAAAGAAGGGAACCCTTTAATATATAGTATAGTATTCCATAAACTAAGTATTAACTTTTTGGTAGATATACTTTTGTGGAAACCGTTTTTACTTTTTACATAATAACTTGTTATTAAATTTACTGCACCAAGCTACTGGAAAAACAAAATATTAAAAAGGGATGGTGCATAGATTAAAACTTTTTCATACTTCGCCGGTATTGATGGAAGAACATAGTTCCGAATTAATCTGAATCACTCTGTATTGTTTGGTAAAGCTTTTTCTTTATTAAAAAGTAAAATTAAGAGCTAGTTACCTATAAAGCAAAACCCTGTTGGTTGTGGGCTGCTGACGCTCCTCTATATCTGTATAAATAGGAAAATGAGGGCGTGACATATGGACATAGTGTGCTTTGAAATGAAAAGCCATAAATTATGTATTATGTGACGGGCCATAAAGAAGCTGACAGGTGACATGTTGATTATTGCGCTGTTTATGAGATTAACGCACAGGGAATTCTTATTTTATGCATAGAAGTTTTTTCGAGCTAAATTAATGGCAGGACAAATTTATTTTGTCAAAGTTTTTATCAAGCTAGTCGACATTTCTAGTTCGCTCGGCTACATGAGTTGACAACTAATTCAACATGCCCGAACCAGGATGGATAATAACCACAAGTTAATGTAAGACATTAACATGAATGTATGTTCAACAGTTCCCTTACTTTAAGAGGTTTTCCAGGTTTATCTCATTTCTGTAGGTAATGGCAGCTAGGAAATTCCAACCCAAGTTTGTCCAGGGCGATAATATGACCAACAACATAATAATATACCGTCCACTCTCACACCCAAGACTCGGATTTTTTAACACATTTTGCGATTAATGATCTCCTATTTCCATGAGAAGAACATGTCACTGAAAAAGAATGTTCTTTAATTTTCTACTCACCTTGCATAGTATATTGATTGATAAAAAATGTGGCTGTTTTCACAAAGTGACAATTTCTCCTGAAATTATTTGATAAATAATATTTTGTAGACCATCTAATCAGCCTTCTTCGCCTAAAAAAAAATAGGCGAAGGATCTGCAAATTTTCCAAACATAACTTTTATGGCTACTAACTTTTTTTATTGCCTAATACATTTTGTATTGTAATCAGACAGATCAATTCAGTAATTCGTACGAAGAGTTTTCTGATAGTTTTCCGCGATCGCATGGTTGACTTGTTTTGCAAGAACTCATAAAATAAGTATAAAAACCGAGGAAAAGGAAAAATCCAGACAGGAAGGTGACAGTTTAGGATGTTTAACCCTATTTAACATCTTTCTGAGAATAATTGGTTTTCCTTTCTTATTTTTATCTCTTCTCAGTTCTTACTCGATTTAGTCAATAAGGCGACCACTACATAAGTCAATGTTTTTTTAAAAAAAGTGAGTTACTAAATTCAAGCTTGATTGAAAAAATAAAAATATATATTAAGCACTTTTTCAGAACTAAAAGATATCCTAAAAACTTGAAAAAAAAAGTTTAGTTGAATTTCAATAAAACTAATATGTACTCTTTCATTCATTTTAATTAATACTGGTTAACTAACTAACCTCCCACTTATGCAACCAGTAACACAACATTCCCAGATTTGAAGGCAGTTTTTAATATGTCAAATCTTTTTTGAATGTCAAACTACATTTATAAATTAAGTATGTACTGTTATTATGGGACAGTATTTTTAGTCAATAGAAATAATTAAGTGAACGTGCCCTCTTGCCACAAATTTTTTTATTTTGGTTATTTTAGGAGCGCCCTAGTTCCGTAATGCTACTCTTTTTAATTAGATAAGGTTACGCGCTGGGGATATTAAGCAGAGAGTTACTCCGTTAATAATATGGTAATTTTCAGTGCAACTTGAGTGTCTCGGAGAATGTTACGTTTTTGGTTCTTAAATTGAACAAGTCTGCCTTTTTAGGTGATGCGGGCACTGAGATTATAATGTGCAGGGTGATTAAATTTTATGGCGTATGTAGCAAATGTGCTGCCACCTATTATCGTTCTATACACTTAGTTTATATGATCTTAAATACCGGGATATCAAAAATTATCTTGGTCATGGATGGTTGTGGAATGTAAAACGTGTGTCTCACTTTAAATTTTTGAATATGTTTTGTTGTGTCAGAATCTGTCGAGTCATTGTGCTGAAATTTTCTAATCCAGTTTTTGAATCATGCCTCTTACCACACAGCACAAAATTTTCAAGATTGAAGCCTATTTTCGAACGGGTGCGCTAGTTAATGGAAATTGGCAATACAGTCAACGTTTGTGTTTGGACAATTTTCGAGAGCACTTCCCAAACGTGGCAATATTACCGGACAATTTTTATGCGTGCCTTACAAACTGTGTTGAAGTGTTTCGCGAAACTGGTTGTGTGACTCATAAAAAAGGTGCTGGTAGACCAAGAGTTCGTACAGAAGTTGTCAATGACGTTCGTCAACGTATGGAAGAGGAGCCTGCAAAACCTTTGAAACGTCTTTCTCAGGAAATTGGACTTTCTTATGGAACATGTCATAAGATTTTAAAGAAAGACTTGAACATGCATCCATATAAGATGCAAGCACATCAACCTCTTCTGCTCGCAGACCACCCCAGACGCCTTGCTTACTGCCATTGGTTTGTCAATAATTTAATGAATGACGATCTTCTGGACTTAACTTTTTTCTGACGAAGCGTGGTTCCACCTTTCGGGATACATCAATTCTCAAAATATGCGAATGTGGAGCAATGATAACCCTCATGTTTTTACTGAATCGCCACTACATGCTCAAAAAATTGGTGTTTAGATGGCAGTTTCTCGCAGAAGAATAATTGGGCCAATTTTTTTCGATTTCACCGTCAACGCAGAAAGGTACAGACACAACTTTTTGGCTGAATTTGTGCAACAGTTAAACGATGATGAACTTCGGTACGGTTATTTCCAGCATGACGGTGCAACAGCACATACTACACAAGAAAATATTGCTTTCCTCCGCGAGTTTTTTGATAACCGGCTGATAAGTTTGCATACAGAAGTTGAGTTTCCTCCGAGATCACCTTGTTTGACAATTATGGACTATTTTATATTTCCTTACTTAAAAAACAAGATTTTCGCAATTCCGGTAAATAATTTGCAAGAACTGCAACAAAGAATTGTTCAGCAATGTGCAGCCATAACGCCAGAAATGCTGCAAAACGCTTTTCACAGCATGAGGAGGCGCGTCAACTTGTGCATCGAACAAAACGGGGGACATTTCCAACAATTACTGTAATTTAGTTTTTCTTGTTACTAAAACCGTTATTTCATAATTTGTAGTTCATTATTGTTTTACAACTGAAATAAATAGGTATGAAATTTGTAGGTTATTGATGATGTCAGTGTGACAGTGACATAATTATTTCAAATTTAAAGTAAGACACACGTTTTACATTCCACAACCACCCTTGACCAAGATAATTTTTGATATCCCGGTACAATAGTCTTATTTGACGAGGTGACGGTATTAACTCGTATAAATAGGTATCAACAACATAAGAATGTGTCCGCGGTCAAGTAAAGACCGACCTGTTCTTGATATAAGGCCTTCCAATAATTTTGTATAATATCTCTTTAAGAAGCTCCTTATATCTCATTAAAATGTAGATCACGTACAGGACGATACTGCCTGTCCCCTTTGAAACTATAGTAGCACAATAGCGCTTGATGATTCCGTTGTATCTCACGATATGTTATGATGAAACGTTGACCAACAAGTTCCTTTCCGACGCTCTGAAGTTTCCTTAACTGAAATAAAGCAGGATCACAACAAAGGACAAACAATTTATTCACGTCTGGAGACTTCATTATTTTCTTGTCCTTTCGTTTGATATCCTTAGTTTACGGAATAAGCGATAGAGAACAATGCGATACCTCTTCAAATGCCCTTAATTCCCACAGCCAACCTTTTGCCAATTCCGGAACACTTTAAGTGTCACGTGGTTTGGGTCCGATGTATTTACAAGTTGAAACAAAAGAATTAAATCGTTGATCAAGTTAACTGGTCTTTGTTTAAGCAAAGTTTAGGCAGAACAATATTTACATTGCGAAGCCCTAATTTGTATCAGACCAACAAAGAAAAAAAGGGGACGATGTTACTGGATATTAAAATGGACAGAGTGTCACACTCATACTAGGACAATCCTTAGTTCTCCAAGGAACTTACGTCTTACCAATACGTAAGTTTTAACATAGCTTACCACAACAAAGCTGTGGTTTCAACATATAGGTTCTCTTATTAAAATATTATAGTTTTTATACATCCCCAAAACAATGTAGCATAATATGCTTCATGTGTAGTAAGTGACAATGCTGTGGTTTAACTCTTCTATTGAGTCCAAGAATTCAGTACGGAATGGTTGACACTCATATACATATTGTTTAAATTTTTAGGGACAATTATCTATTATATTGACTCAATCAAAAGTGTCTTTATACCCTTGATATTTCTGTTTTCTAATAATAAATATTATAATATTTTTTATTTTTGTAATTTTTTGAGGTAAGTAACGAGAATTTGGAACATTATAGCTACATTGTATTATTTGGAATATTCGGAAATGGAGGCAACGTAGTGAAGGAAAGCATTTGACAAAATAGGATACAAAGCATTTGACAAAAAAGGATACACTTAATTTCTAATAATTCTAGTTTGGGTCAGGTACATTTGGTTCTGTATATCTGTATCTCAGAAAAAAGGTGTTTCTCGATTTATTGGAAGAGGCGTTTGGAGTTCTTGAGAAATCCACGAAAGATGCGAGTTTATTGACTTTTTGCTGGTGGCATTTTCGACCCATGTGGAATTTGATCGAATGATCGATGCAACATGTTTATCAAAGCTTTTCTAGTCAATTGGCTCGTGTTAAATTCACAAATTCCGCGATGTTACAGTATTTTTATAGGTTTTTTGAGGTAGAAGAAATCCTGACATGATGGAATAATTCTGAAAGATCAGATTCACATTCAGCTAATTAAGCTACATGGAATTATACTGACCAAGTCTCCGGAACAAGACATTTTGGAAGGGCCTAAGTAACAAACGAAAACTGATTTAATGAAATAGTATATTCGAGTACCTAGTCTTCTTTTAATTAGAAATAATTAAAACAGATCATTCCCAAACGACAAATTTTTCAGTGACGATCACTGGAAAATCTGTAACACATGTAAATTAGACATTCTGCCGTCTCTTTTAATTGCAAATCTCGACGGGGCTTTTCTGCTCGCGGCTCATTAAATGGTGTTAATTGGACCAAGAGAGTCGATTCAGCTCGCTGTTTTATCTCATAAACATGCCATCAGTATGCTGCAAGCGAGTGCTCATTCTTTGGTTATGCTTATGAGTGCCAATTCCAGCTAGAAATGTATAAGATATTATTTTCTGAATACCATTTGAAATTGCTAATTGTCAAAGGTAAATGCATCCAATTCATCCTCCAAAATCGAGGCTGTGTACAGTCCGGACGATAAGAGATGACACCCCCTTTAATAGAATCAGATGAAACATAATTTTCTTGACAAAATTCTGGTGGGTCTCTCGTCCTGATCGGACAATTCACAATTTTTTTATGATTTTTTTGAAGAGCTAAGACAAAAGCTTTGAGAAACTTTGTAAGTCAAATTTTAAGATGCGAAGTTTCTATATGTATAGCGTCCGAATGGTAGACTTCCTTTTCAATTAGCTCAGATGAAATAGTGTTTTATTGATATTGCAATGGTGGGTCTGTCGCCTAGATCGGACAAAAGTTAAGTTTATGGAAGGTGGAAGGTATCGGAAAATTTCTACTTGTCACTAAAGACAACATATTTCTAGAACAAACATTTTTAACATTGGTGGGTTAGACCGGCCACTTTACTCAGTGTGTTCAGTTATAATACCGCACTCGCTTAATGGAGGACTCTAATTTGATAGGACAATCGGCGCGCTTATAATTATGTTTTATATATGTTGTTATCATTTCCAGTGTCTCCGATGGTTGTAAGGATTGCGAAATCTATTGGCATGGCTCTTTGTCTCAACATATTTAAATATGTTTTTTTATTTCTTAATCAGCAATTTGTAAAAACAGGATCTACTTTGTGTTTTACTGTTCTCAGTTAAAGCAAAAAACTTTTTTCATATACTGACATTGTCGAGAAGCTGAATTTTGACATAATATCCTACTAGCTAGTTGACATATTCCCTGCTTCTCTTGTTTATTTTCCATTATATGGAGGCTAATTAATACATATACAGAGAGCTCTGCATCAAATCTGAGTTTGATTCGATCGAGCTTCCCGTTATTACCATACTCACTATGCAAGATTCATCTTAAGCTGCATATCCGAAGCAGGCTTAACACCTGCCTGAGAAAATGACGAGGATGTATTGAATATTAACTTCTGCTCTTGGGAAAGCAATACCCTTGTCGAATTATTATATTTTCTTTGCAGAAAAGCATTGAAAATGTTGGGCATGAGTAAAATTCAACTCAAGAATATCACAAGGCTCCTGCTCTTTATTTCGAAATGCCTTGTTAAACTACACTTAAAAAATTACTAAATTTAACTTTTTCTAGTTTCACTAAATTCACAGACGAAGAATAGAATATGGGTTTGAAATATCTGAGAGAATGTCACAAGGAAAAGTTAGTATGTATTTCAAGTTTCATTTTTGTTTTAAATATCGAGTCATTAAATACCAGTTGAGACACTCGCACTCCCCCAACCCTTATTAACTATTGAAAATGATATGACTGAAGTCTAATTTTCCCCATCGACCGCCTGGCGAACCGTATCTTCACTGAAGCTACCTGTGTAGTGGTGTTTCTGCATTATAAACGGAAACTGGCGCCCGAGGCAAAATAAAAGAGAAACCGATCCTCGGGCACTAAAGTGACACTTCCTACCGGCAAATCGGGAAGTATCCGTCACAAATCTGGCGATGATATGATTTATTTGAATCGCGGAATTTATAAAGATATGTCTCTTACTGTCAATGATTCCAGTATTATAGAAAATACAGAACCAATCAATACTTACCTACTGTTTCGAACGGATACGTATTTCTTTGTTGGCATACATACAACGTTTATCATTTCACCGAGAAATAAATGAGGTGCGAATTTATTCAAAACTGATAATTTCTTAGTGTTCAACAGACGAACGAGATAAGTCAACTCAGAGACGTCAGGTATCCGGCAAGGGACAGAACGGAAATGAAGAAGGGAGCCCTCTGGGGAATTGAGATTTATGTAAAATTTATTTTATTTAACTTTCAGGATCTCGGTGTCTCTAGACGAGAAGTGATTCCACACAGTTGGTATTAAATATGAGATGTATTGTAGATTCTAGTGTCTACTTTAGTAAGTCAATTTATATAATATCAGTTTATTAATAGGAAAATACTATTTTTTGTTGAATCTCTTATACAAATAGAAGTACATTTACCTTGAGGAGGGTTGGAACCTTTGGTGTGAAGATAACACTGATGTAGTTTTCCACATAACACCAGAACACTATACAGCACCCGACGCGCGTTTCACCAACCAAGTTGGCATCATCTGGAGATGATTAAAACTCAGGTTTAACCGAGGGAGGGGATCGAGGTTGCGGGAAGAAATAGAGCGAGTAATAGGATATGCTTCTGATTATCTATTTATTCTTGTGCCTGTTGTATATAAATTTTAAAATAAATAATATTCAAGTAAAGCTTTATAGATTTTATAAGTTTAAATAATATTCACATGAGTTGAAGTCAACGATCTAGCTACATACTTTATCGAGCTAAAGCTTCTTCGTTTACCGCAAGGAACCAGGAGAACAATGTATCGTTATATTTTATACACCACAGTTTAATTAAATCTCCCCCAGTAGCGACAAATGGAAATCCTAGTAATGCAAATAATGCTAAACATTGGTAACACGATGTAATTGAATAAACGTTTGTTAAACACCCCTCCAATACAAATAATTTCACGCATATAGTCTGGATTGGAGCTCTGTTAGACTTTTTTTATTCATGGCGTTGTCTTGTATATCGCTTGTTCTTCGACGCATGTTACACTGAACAGAAAATCCAACACCTATTTTTACGGGGGAATTTAACTGCCTAGGTTATGTTTTGTCGAATTTTAAATGTTTTTGGATTTTTTCAGAATTTAAGGAAATGTTATTACACTTTTTTATTCCATAACCCTGTATATATGCGTGTTTTTGTATCGCCTTTTACTATTATTAGATAAGGTCTTAATTTTGGGGTAGTAAGGAAAATCTCTGCACAATACAATGCACAAAAAAGCAAAATTTAGGATAATCTAAAATCTAAAGCATTACACGGCAGATATTTTAATAGTGTCAACCAACATCAGGTAAATAAACTGTAACTTTTACAGAACATTGAAAACTAATATAAGCTTGTTATAAACACAAATTCTTATGTTTTATCTTATTTTCGGAAAGGTATCCGTACTAAAACTCAACTTTTATCGCCTAAAAATGACTAAAATTTAACAATACTGACTTAGTTTTCCACATAATACCAAAACACTATACTGCACTCAACGCGCGTTTCGTCAACCAAGTTGGCATCATCTAAAGATTATTATAAAGTAGATACTCTAAGCGGATGGTTCTTTAAGCATTCATCCTCTTAATACCCACCAGTATGCCTATCAAACCGGCAAGTCAACAGAACTAGCCCTCAACAACTTAGTCGCTAAAATAACCCAATCTCTGCAGAGTAGGCAAATTGCAGTGGCGGCCTTTCTTGATATTGAGGGAGCGTTTAACAATGCACTGCCTGACTCCCTATATACAGCTGTCACTGCTAGGGGAGTCGACCCAACCATAAGTGGCTGGATTCGGGCTATGCTAGAAAATAGAACTATAACGACGTCCCTTCAGGAAGAAACGGTCAGATTTAGGGCCGCAAGAGGGTGTCCACAAGGGGGGGTTCTTTCCCCCCTACTTTGGTCACTGCTTGTGGATGACCTGCTGGCCATACTTTCTGTGTGGGAGGTTGAGGTTCAAGCATATGCGGACGATCTAGTCATTTTAATCAGAGGAAACTCTGAAGAGGGAATTTCCCTCACCCTCCAAGAGGTACTAGAGACAGTACTGAGTTGGTGTAAGAGGGAGCAGATGTCTGTAAACCCTCACAAAACGGTAATTGTACCGTTTACCAAGAAAAGGAAGCTGGACAACTTAAGACCTCCCTCCTTACTTGGTGAAATAATTCCATTTGCGGAGGAAGCGAAGTATCTGGGTGTAGTACTGGATAAGTCGCTTAATTGGAACTCCCATCTGGAAAAAATGATCCACAAGGCACGACTGTCCTTATGGACTTGTCGAAGAATTTGTGGGAAATCTTGGGGCACTGGACCCAAACAAATATATTGGCTGTATGTGACGGTCATACGACCCATGATCGCATACGGCTCCATAGTTTGGTGGTCCAAAGGACTACAACAAAGGACCAAACTCAAACTCTCTGGTTTACAGAGACAAGCCTGCCTGGCCATAACTGGAGCAATTAGCTCCACACCGTCAGCAGCTCTGGAAATCCTACTGGACCTACCTCCTCTTCATATATATTTGGAGAGAGAGGCCAGATGGGCAACATACAGACTAAAGCAGGCAGCTTTTAACATGCCGCAGTCTGACACCATGGAGCGCAATAGGCTGCTGGATGACATGGAAAGTCACAGTATCCTGGAGATGATTTCAGATGTCATGCCTGCAAAGACCAACCTTGAACTGCCCTTTCACATTCTCTTCCCAGGAAGAGATGAGTGGTATCGGAATAAGGCTGACCTATTAAGGGCAGATAGTTGTTGGTTTACAGACGGATCCAATGGGAGTTGGAGCCGGAGTATATAGTTGCAACCCAACGGTGAAAATATCTTCATCCCTTGGCAGTTATGCAACTATATTTCAGGCAGAAATTTATGCCATCGAATTGTGTGTACAGAGGCTGGAACAAAGGCAACTTACACGCAAATCGATAAAAATCTTCTCAGACAGCCAAGCAGCTCTTAAAGCTCTTGGTTCCTACCGTTGCAACTCAAAAACGGTATGGAGCTGCCAGCAGGCACTTGCTCAATTGAGCAGAAAAAATAGAATAACTCTGGTCTGGGTCCCAGGCCATTCTGGCCATGAGGGGAATGAGGCAGCCGACTCTCTAGCTAGGGAGGGTGCTGCTTCTGAATTTGTCGGACCAGAACCGGTGCTTGGCATATCCTCGAGTACTGCCAAAGCAACGCTCTTGACCCGGGCTGAGGAGCAAATCCTCCAGTACTGGCAGGAACTACCACGATTAGTTCATTCGAAGGCGTTTATAATAAACCCTTCAAAAACAAGAACTAAAAAACTTCTAGAGTTAAGCAGGTTTCACCTACGAACTCTAATTGGCCTATATACGGGCCACTGCCGTTTAAAATATCATCTGTGCAAATTCGGCCTAGCAGAAGATGCTGAGTGCCGCCTATGCTTAGAAGATGATGAAACGGCAGAACACATATTGTGCACCTGCCCTGCTGGGGAAAGGATCAGATACTCATTATTTGGCAAAGGACAACTTCTGCCAGAGGATCTGAACAAACTCTCACCCAATAAGGTGATCAGCTACATTAAGAAGCTGGACCTGTTGGGTGAAATATAAGTAGGTGTGAGCCACAATAGACCACATGGTCGCGGTGGAGGGTCTGGTTTTCGGCCCACTCACTTTTGAACCTAACCTAACCTAGTTTTCCACATAATACCAAAACACTATACTGCACTCAACGCGCGTTTCGTCAACCAAGTTGGCATCATCTAAAGATTATTATAAAGTAGATACTCTAAGCGGATGGTTCTTTATGAAACATCGTGAAAATAATTGTTTTGAAAAAACCATTGATCTCATTTAGATGTTCCAAGAAATATATAGAAAATATATAGTATTTCGGCTTGTTAGGCCTTTTTCAATAGAGTAAATGTCTATTACTAAACATTTCCAAGCGCGTTTTCGTTATTTATTTGTTTACGAGCACCTACCTCCGATTGATCCTTACCAGATGGTAAGGATCGAGTAAGGTAAAGCCCGAGTTTTTATTACCTTTTCTAAGAAGGGCGAGAGTGTAAAATCTATCTGATCATTCGTAGTACACGGACTTATAATTAACGATTTTTTAATTTCTAATTGCTCTAACAGATCTAAGCGCTTTCCTTTCTTTTCACGATCTTTACATTTTTCTGATCTATAGAAAACAATCATTTTATAGATCAGAAAAATGTAAAGGTACTGCATCGTGAAAAGAAAGGAAAGCGCTTAGATTTGTTAGAGCAATTAGAAATTAAAAAATCTTTAATTATAAATCCGTGTACTACGAATGATCAGATAGATTTTAGACTTTCGACCTTCTTAGAAAAGGTACTAAAATGTCGGGCTTTACCAGATGGTAAGGATCAATCGGAGGTTGGTGCTAGTAAACAAATAAATAACGAAAACGCGCTTGGAAATGTTTAGTAATAGACATTTACTATATTGAAAAAGGCCTAACAAGCCGAAATACTAGTTAGTATATAGAGTGTTTTCTATATATTTCTTAGAACATCTAAATGAGATCAATGTTTTTTTCAAAACAATTATTTTCAAAACAATTATCTAAAGATTATTAACTTGGTTGGCGAAAGGCGCGTCGAGTGCAGTATAGTGTTTTGGTGTTATGATATAGAAAATTACGTCAATATTATCTTCATTCCAAAGGATTCAACCCCCTTCAAGTCTAAAATTTAACACCCCATCAAAATAAACTCTTTTGTAGGCTCTCTTGAGTAGGCTTTTTTGAAACGATACTTATCAAAGTTTTGTCGAAGTTTTAGCAGTATTTACCTTTGTTTAAATAATAATTATTGTTAAATTTACAAGTAATAATTAACTTAAAATATGACACATTGAACACTTGAATTAAACAGTCGAGATAATTCAAACAGGTCAGTCACAAACGCTAGTACTGAGTTTTGATATCAAAAATATAATTTTATAAAACAAAGGTGATAGCTGTCTAATTTATTTAGTTCCTTCAGAAATCTGTCTCTCTAATACGGCGAGTTCTGATTCACATAATAATTACGAATAAATGGTAGGTATCAATTACCTAATGACCTAAATATTATTATTAGACAGCCAAGGGATTCTTTTTCCTGAGCGTCATCAATTTACGGTCTTGCCTTGTAAAATATTACCTACTAATCCTATCTGATAAGTTATGTTTTAAAGCCACCAAAAGCACACCCGGCTGTGTTTCTACAAAGGCAGAAACCTCATTTAGAGCGTCCTTGCCCCAGATCCAGACAGTGGGCGATGACTTTTTTTTTAAATTATATTCTTTTCTCTGAACTAAACCGAAATGGTGTTTGCATTTGTAAAAATATCGCGGGTTTTATAATTAACCCGAATCGTTGAAGGTTTATTGAGCAGGGGTGAAAGGGCCTGTTCATATAGTTATTGTAACATTTTTATACTTTACACATTTTATTTAAAGAAAGTATCAATATATGACAAAAATGATTGGAAAGTTTAACTTCCGTAAACCATTCGAGGCTCAAATACAGAATCTCAGTGACTTAGAGTCGAAGTTAAATTATCTGGAGGCTTGGAGCCTCCTGTTACTCCCAGATGGCTTCAAAACAAACAGAGAAACAGTACCTGGAGTAATAGACTGAGATCTAGAAGTTATAATCTGAAGACTTGTCCCACGGTATTCCAAGTACAAATTTTGACAATAATCGCGTGTGTGGCGGAAAATTTGAGGAGGGGTTACAAACATAAACTCATCTACATATCCTCCGATAGTCAAGCCTCTATAAAGGCTTTGAACTCAAGTAAGGTTAGTTCGAGGGCTGTTTGCGATTGCCTCTAATTGTTGCTAATGGAACTGGCAAATGCCAATACAGTCCTATGTTGGGTGCCAGGTCATAAAAGGAGTTGAAGGAAATGAACGTGGAGATGAACTTGCTAGAAAGGGATGTGAATTGGCTTTCGTAGGACAGGAGCTAGCTTCTGGAGTTGCTTATAGCGCTGCGTGAACAGATCTGAGAAAGTCGGTAGAATGAGAACAGGAATTACTGGTTCTTAAAACCAGTACAGAGTTATGAGGAAGACAGATGGAAAGTCCTTTCTAGTATAGGATAGAGCGTCCTATTTAAAAAAATTAAACTGCTGACGATAACTCCAAGACCAAACGTCCAATTTCAAATGAAAGAATATCACGTAATATACCAAAAATAAAGAAAAAAATCGAAGTTTCAGTTTTCTAATCAACAACTGATAATTTTTAATGACGCCTGAAAACACTATTTTTTCATTTCATCAACTTCGTATTTTTTACGAGATCCCCGTGCGCTGGACCGAAACTGACACCCTGATATGCTCCCCCTTTTGTTGAGGTTTGATTCTTAAAATAGTATTCTCCCCTAACGAGAATGTTTGACCCATTTTGAAGGGATGGGGGAGCATCTTGCGCCGACTAAGTACAGGATTAACTAAAGCCCTTTTCATTTAATGTCTTAGTTAAATGAAACTGTCCTGCATCAGGCTCGAATTGGGACACTTGACCATTCATGAGGGCGTTATCCCAAGGTCAGGGCGATTTCCTTCATTCTCCACATAAATGTCAGTGAAAATTTTTTATTGCTAATAAAAAGTATCAGTTATTGCGATAACAACATAAAAAATTTAGCACATCGTCGAAATACAGTTTGGAAACCACCTACCGAGTAAAATTGTTTATTTTAGGGATTTATGAGAAGTACTCGGATGGGTCCATTTTTAATCTGGGTTTTCTAAACGAAATTTGAAATATAGATACAGAGTGTTTACTTTAAATTTTGGTTGGTTTTGCACATGTCAGTCCAATACTAGTGTTTTTTATTAAATGAATAGTTTTGTTCACTCACATTTTGTAGTGGGGTAGGATCTTTTACTTGCCTATTATCTGAATGGTACGTCTTCTACACAAACCACAAACCTCGCTTAAGTTTGTATAGCTGCTTCTGCGTATTGACCGACGTACAAGCTAGTAGAAGGTGCGGGTAAGCATCGCGAATCTTCCCTGCAGGGTAACCCCAAGGATTATTGACTGTTTACAGGATTGCTCGATCCCTATACTACAATGTAATCCATAATTGTGACGTCATCAAAGATCCAAAGATCTCGAACTTGTAGAAATAGGTACACTTTATACTGTTATTACAAACTTTAATAAATAATAATATTAATAATCATTCAAATACGAAAATTCTCTTGCAAATGTGAAATATAACAAACACAAAATAGGTATATTTTGACAATTCGATTGCATATATCTTCGCTGACGTCACAAAGGCGGATGACAAAATTGAGCGATCGAGCAATCCTGTAAACAGTTAACAATCCTTGGGGTAACCCATCCAAGTACTAACCGCAGACCACGTTGCTTAACCTTGATATCGATGATCTTAACGCTAAGTCACTACAGCAGCTTGCCCGTCTTTACAGTTTTATAACTTAACACACTGCTAAGTGTGCCATAAAAAATAATTATTATGTAAAACAAATCTACAAAAGTCATTGAAACCATATACTTATTGCTTTTTTGCTTCCTTGTGTTCAATAGATTACATACCAAATTTATTATAGAGATAAGTGAATATAAACATAAGTAAAATAATAGTATTTTACCTCGGAGTCATGAATATTTTAGAATCCGTTTAATGGCCCATAATAACTTTTACAACATTTAGTGTCATATAGTTTTTAATTTTCACCATTTCCTTGACTATAGAACATTTTAGAGATAGCAATATAGTTTCATCATATAGCCATCATACTTTTAGTTGAATATTAAATTTAAGCGTCCGTAAATTCTCCAAATATCTCGCTAATGACTTTTGTACGGTGTCTAGTATCATACAGAAACTATTTCCTTACTTTCTTCTATAATCCGTTAAGTTTGAAAGTAATTTTCCACCCAGCTAAATATCCTGCATGATTGCATTAGCTGCCACAACCAGTACTTTTTGTAAAGCAAGAGGTAAAAGTTAAAAGCTTGTATAAACTCTAAACATAAGTTTAGCAACTTTTTTTGGAAAAAGTTACGAATTGTAATTTATAAATATAAATATAAGATGATACGTTGTGCCGATATTCAGTTTCAGAAACTTTAGATCGATATGCCGAGTTCTTATATTTCCGTGGGTAGGTACAGATCACAAGAAAACAAAATTTATTTTTACGTGAGGCAATTTTGTAAATCTGTTTAAGTTTTGTTTTTCTTACGATCTGCACCATATTAACGAAATTGTATATCTTTGTGTTACAATATAGTGTTAGTAGTGGTGTGAAACACACCGTAGTGCCCTCTGTGGGTCTTTGCTACTATCTGTCTGACAATTATTGTCAAATTGACAGACAGATAACCACCTGCTTTTGCGCAGGCGCCATTATAGCAGTGACCTCTGTTGTCTTAAGTAAGACAGTCCTACTTATTTATTTGAAGGCATAATAAGACACTTGTAAGGGTGAGGGGGCAATGTATTATTACTCTCCGTAATTTCAAAGATTCACGTTACGATTCACGTCACGTTTCAATCATTCACGTTAATCTTTCACATTAACATCGTCTTCCTATCCGAGATTAAATGTAAACCCTACGCATTGCCATACAATACAATACAATACAGTAGAAGCAGATATACAGAGTGTGTCCTAATTTGAAATACTAAAGTAGACGTTTCCTCAAGTGGTTTAATGAAGAAAAGGTTTCTTCTTAAATTGCAGGCAAGGACAGTACGATAAGTGGCTATCCAATTTTTTCAGTAGCATCAGAGGCTTGGTCTTATACTTGGCCTTCTGTGGATTTTTATTATGATATGAAATCTATTGAGGAAATCCCTTCAGTGTTTTAGATTAGTTAGGACTAATACCCTGTATATAACATCTAGGTCTGAAAGAATAGCCACACTGAGCTTTTTACGCTAGAACCCCGGACAGTTTGAAATTAAACGCTTCTGTAAAGAGTGGCGATAGCTTCTACCCATCCGTGAAAAAGCTGCTACATTATGAATTAGTTATGACCGCCACGGTTTCTCTGCATTATACAGCACCAGGTCGACATCTGCAGGCTGCGCAATTGGCAGCAGCCTCATTCAAATGTGATTGGGGAAGATCCTGCATTATTATAAATATTGGGACAGTTGCTTTGGTCTCACTACAAAAGATAAAAGTGCATTAGTTGCGTTTTCTATTGAACTTGTGTTTTATTTTTGTTTAATAAACAACTATTATGATAAATGGCGATTTAAGTGGATTGATTGGATGTTTATTTAAATTGAGTTATGTTTTGTCTACTATTGAGCTACCTAAGTCAAATAATTATGGTGGTTAAAGAGAGAGAGAGAGAGACTTACAGCTTATATTGGGTTCGAAACTTAAGAGGGATGCAAGATGTAACATGTGGATGTACAAGGGGTGGCATTACTGTAAAATGAAACACAGGTTTTCATAATAATTTTACACAAGAATATCATTTATTTTAATTATGTACAGGGTCTATACAGGGTGTCCCAAAATTAGTGTGCAATATTTTACCAGTATCTTCTAAGGTTAAAAAGGGGACTTTTTCTTCAAGGAACACCCTGTATAAACAGACTATACATTTTTTGTTCATCTTCCATTTTTTGTATTTCAGAGAAAGAGACCAGAAATCTACCTTAAACCCGAATCCGGTGTCACTAAACCAAGGGATGTTTTTAGAATAAATTACATTTTACGTCAAATTTGCATAGTCTCCTAATCTTATTTATTATTTGTCCTATATCCCCGGCTGCAAATGAGACGCAAATGCGTACGTCAACAAAGTCCTTAAAAAGGATCTATCCTTGCATTTTTTGCCATGCCCAAGTTAGTGAATATTCCGGGTGACGGAGCACATGTAAATAAATACACAGTGTGTTGCAAACTGATAGAACAAGATTAATATTTTTTCCAGTTGAGATTTAAAAAAAAATGCTGAAAAACAGGTCAATTATTATGCAGAAATTGCCACTGCAATATTTCCTATTTTTCTGAGCCATGTTTGATGAAGCTATAACATTACCGATGTTTTTTTAAATAGAATGCTCTACATTTCATGGTATAAATAGATAACCCTTCTAAAGACGAATTTAGAGATTATATGTTATACACATGGGCGTCTCCAAGAAAGGGCAGGGAGGGGCGACCGCCCCACCTGGCAGTATACAGTGTTATTCAGAACTTATCCATAATAAAATTTGGGGATGTTCAACATACATGTAGAAATGTGGTAGTGCAAAAAATATTTTTTGGCGGCTTCTGAAAACTATTTAAAAATTTTTCATTGCACGCCGCTAGACACTGGTCCACTGTAATGGAGTGACCTTGGGACTGACAATACAAACTGGCTAGCACGAGAAAAACTTCGGAAGTTCTGAGAGTATACCGACACCCGGCGCAAAAAAGATTTGCAGCGTTTTTACTTTAAAATAAACTTAAAGATAGATGTGACCAAAGTTACGTGTCTTTAAAACGAATAAAATTTTGTTACACTAATTTTGAAGAATTGCGCTACTTGATTACTAGGTATTAGAAACATGAAATTTATAAAAAAATTGCACATACCTTGTTACAAAAGCGGTTCGAAATAATATTCCTCGACTTGTACACACTTTTGGGCACGCCTTATCCAATTTTGTCGCACTAAACCGAATGTTCCTCCTGGTTGCTGATCTTGTAAATGCAAATTATTAAGTAAATTGGGGATTTTCAGCATTTTGCTACAACAACCACTTACAAAACCTAACTCGTAATTGATAATCCACTGGTAACAGTCCATTAACTCAGCATTACTGTACACATGAGCCATTTTGAAAATTTTACAGTTTAACACTTCTACGATAAATAAAACACCGGCACTGAGAGAGGACACAGATAGACTGATGACTGAATAGACAATAGAGATATTATCCCCACTCCAACTCTATTCGCTCGGTCTTTCCAGGTACAAAAACGTGTTTACTTTTTTTACCACATTCTTAGGAATGCGGTATATCAGATTGTCGTTGAAGTACAGTTGCCCATCTACGTAGTCCTTTATAATGGTATAACTTTAAACATTGTTTACGGGAAATCCTGAGACTTTTATTATACATTTTTTTGGTGATATCGATTTCTTATTTAAGGATGCACATATCCTCAAAGTTTTAGAGATAAGTTCTGAATAACCCTGTACATAATATCGAGTTCCATTCTTTTTTTTTTAACAATAGTTGCCACCAACCATAAAAAATGCCAGATCAGTTCCTTGTGTGGTCTGAATGAAACGATACTATCAATAATTGACCATTCCTTCTTGTTCCTTCGAAGCGATGACTAATAATATACTCGTATGTCGAATGTGTAAATGTGTAAATGTCCTACCAAATGAAAACGTTGTACACCTGTGCAATATTATAATAGATTTTCTGGTAAGATTTTCGTAGGTAAATAGCATAAAAGGTAAATCACAAAAAACTAAGAGTTTTCCACTGCCCTGCACAAATACACTGCATTTTTCTCGACGCGCGTTTGGCTAACAATGTTAGCATCATTTCAAGGTGATCAAAGGTGAGTGGAGTATTTTAGTGTCCAGTGGAAAACTCATAGGTTTTTTTGTTCTAATACAAAACCAAATATATATTTCCACACATACTGTTTAGGAATATTTTGCAACTTCAATTTTACATTTTTTAACGGCTTTGACAAAAAACTAGGTATGTTATGTTACTGAATTTGTCCGTTTCAGCGTTTTTTTTTAAGTTTCAACTAGAAAGAAAATATGAATTTAGTTCCATCATTTTGTGACACATTGTACAATTTCTCAAATATATTGTCATACAGCGGTAAAGACATCTAGAAATTGCATTAGATACGTTTTCAAACTTACTTAATATCAATATTACTTGTTCGATGTTTTCCGTGCAACGTTCCTCTCGCTGAAGATTGGAGAATCGCAATGGAGCAACGTTCCTCCTCGAGAATGAACAGAACCTGTTAACCATTTTTAACCGGCAAGTATTCGTCCTTTGCAGTTACAGGTTTGTTTACCAAACTCGACATTCAAACCGAAAAACGTCGACGAACGTTAAGTGAGTTATGAAAAGCAATCGCAAAATCGTTTTCTTAGAGGAAATCAACTCGCTGGCTCCTTGGAAACTTCATTATCCCCCAAATGTCTACTCTGTGGGGTGTTATTCAAGTGCAAATGTGTGAATTATAATCGAGGACTCTGTTCACTGTTATCCACGCGTATAATTTACTTTGTATGATAATCCTGTTTATACAAGGACAATTTATTTGTCTGATGATGACTTTGTGGGTAATTATTCGTATAACTTTCAGAGATACACAAAGTGCCAATGAATGCGTGAACAGGGGTAGAAGTAAGTTATAACGAACTTAAGTTTTAAACTTTACTCATCTGTTACAAAAAATATTTGTTAGTTTATCCTAGTGGCTTAAAATTAATGATATCCTTACAATATATAGGCACAGGGAACTGCTTGTATCGAAATAACTATTAAACATCTCTTACAAGGTTCTTCACACAAACGAGTGAACATTGTTCTGGAAGTTTTAAAAGTGATCTTCTTTAAGAAATTATTTAGTAACCGAGGCTTTGTGATTTAAGGGTAATGATTGATTAAGAACTGATGATACTTTAGTGAAACTTTTGGAAATAAAAGGAAAAGACGAAGGCGAATATAGTGGAGCCCTCATTGTAAATCTTGCATCAACTAGAATAATCAGTTTTACAGGAAATATTTAATTTTTGCCTTCAGGAAGATCTTCTAAAAATGAAAATACATGCCTTGTTAGTGTTTTATTAGTTCTTCAGCAAATCCCCAATATTTCAAAAATAAATAGCTTTACTTTTGCAGTAAATTTTTCCCCGATGCTCCACGGTGTACTATTCGTGAGATATGGTCGTTCTTATTTGGACACCCGGTACAAATACATTATTACAAATTCTTAATAATATATTCACAATTATATGCAGTGATGCCGTCCCTATGATAAAGCTGTAAAGTTCTTCTAATAACCAACATGAGAGGGACTATAAGGTTTTAATCAGGAAATTTCCCTTACAGTAATTAAATATTCTTTATTAATATGTCTTCTAAAGCATTGTAAGGCTTGGTATCTGCGTAATAGTAAATTATGTTATTACATATGCTGCAGTTAAGTTTACCCTTCTCAGAAATGTACCAATTTGCTCCTATAATTAGTTGGGTTAAACTGTGGAAGATTTTAGTCGTTGACTCCAATTTGTACGAACTCCCAACTACTAGACATAATTTAGAACTCATAGTTACCTGAATAATGTACCTACCTACATTAATGTAATGCACATTGTCTGAAAGCTGGTAACCAAACAGCATATAACAGCACTAGCAGCGGTTATTATAACTTTAAAATACTTTTATACATGGTACAAAGATAAAACGTATGATACTCGTGCCCTGTGATTAAATCTGGATGATGGGGTTTGTGTTTACATAGAAAAATGAGTGGGAACACTTTGAAAGTCTGCAACTTTTTCATTTAAAACATATAGGAAATAATATGAGATAAGGTAAAGCGATTCTCTCATTCCATTAAAAGTTGCTGTTGGAAACCTGCTGAAAAACGGAAAAGTTTCAAATAATTGCATGAAAAAGTTTCTTGTCCTCTGACGAGCGCATAATAAGCGCGAGACAGGTCAGTGTCTAATGGTTGGTCTCAATGAAAGATGTGGTGACTCCTATCGAGATGCCGAAGTAATACAATGCCCACAATTAAATATTACCCTGTACGTCTCTTTGTCGTATTTCCATAATACTACAGAAACAGCACAATTATCAGTGAATAGGCCTTTTCAAAAGCACCAGCTCGTCCAAATGGCGACCAATACCAATACCGATCTTGATTATACTGATAATAACCTTTGTGGCGGTGTTAACAGCAGTTGACAACCGCGAAACTGCTTGTTTGTAAAGCGGCCCATTCACGTGATGATCTATCTGGCGAATCTGTTTAACACGTAATGATGTGCATTTATTGGCATGTGAGATGTGTTGTGCTAAGCATGAGTTTAAGCTTAACCTTTGTTGAAAAAAATGCTGCAAAACTGATCGATCATTCACACATGGTTTTTGTGTAATAAGATTTTAAATTTAGTACCAATTGTTAAAAGAAATATTTTGTATCTATTCCATTTAGGGGTTGGAAGTAAATCACTGCTGCCTTATCGACATTTCAAATAAATCTGTTGGATTTACATCAGTAAATTTAGCAGAAATCTATCAGAAATTAAATTTGCACCAAGGTGTTATGACTGACATTCCTAGGGATGTGTATAAGCCACAGTCGTTCATAAATGAACGACAAATTAGTGGCTCCAGTAGTAAACCCTGAGGTGCTGTCAAACCATCTGCTTTCAGAAGTGCCTCTATCTTATTGTTTACTTACAAATATTGTTTGTCTGGATAGATAGTAGATTATCCAGTTCAGAAATAATCATTTGAATTCGGTACTATTTATCTTTACCGTTTAATGTAAATTATATTGTACAGGGTGGTTTAAACTTGTATTATTTTGAGGGTTACCGAGAATCTGTAATATATGGAGCAAATCTGATGGGATCAAACAATTTCTGGAAAATATGGAAAGTTTCAATATTGCTACAATATAGTAGTTACGTGGCTTAGAAGTCAGGGAAAACAAAAAAATCAAGTTTTACATTGTGACAAGTCATTTTATACAAATAAAAATGGCTCGTATGCAAATGAAGATAAATAATATATTATCTAAATAGTTTGTTTATCGGTATTTGTAAAATAGTCGGCGAGTAAAATTCTCGGACATATCCACGCGTGAATGTAAAATTTAAGTAATTTTACACGTCCAGTTACCAGACCGCATAATATTCGCCGCTTACGGCAAAAACTGCCGGGAATATTCAAGTTATCCTGAATCGTAAATTAATAATTTGTTTGTGTGTGCACTCCAGACCCTCTGGAAACTGTTTCTATCCCATTAAAAAGTTTTTATTGGTCGTTTCGTCGATTATTGATAGCCTGGTTTATTTTGCTCAATAAATATAGTTGTTTGAACAAGTTTGGGGGTGTATCTGGAAAATATATACATCCATAAATACATACAGTAATATTCCGAACTACAACGATATTTTAACTGATAAATAGATTCTATTTAAATACAGTTTGCTTGTATCTTATTACCTAGTTCGATTTATAGAGGTTCTCATAGCTGTAAAAATTGAAAATGCTAATTGAAAATGCTGAAAATTGAAAAGAAACGTGAAATGCTTGTTTAAGAATATTTATCTGCTTTTTTGTACCAGGATTGTTATTATTGGTTAGACAAAACAAGTTTCACAAAATCATCCTCTAATTCTCTTACCGTATGGACTTATTTTCTGCTGTTATTATATTGAAAACGTTACAAAATATCCAATAAAATGAATAATAAAGAAAGTACCTACATGGATTTCAATGTGTAGGTAGCTTGGGTTGCAAGGAAAGTTCAGAAAGTGCAACGCTGACTTGTGATACATTTTAGCGTAAATACGACATTTTAAGTTTTCCGTTCCAAGCCAACTTTGCAGATTTGCATAGAAATTCGGGAAAAAGTTGTATTCGTGGCCTCTAGCAGGGACCAAACTTTAATAGGAGAACTTATTTAAATCCATATCGCATTTTTACTCGACTTTACCGAATTTTATGTCGATAAATCATTAACAGCTACATTGAGAAGTTGGATAAGTTTTTTGGCGTCGACGAAAGTTATAAACATAAATAAAATATAAAACATATATACCGGGTGTTCCACATAAAAGTCCTCAACCTCGTATCTCGGCAACGGAAAGATATATTTTGATTTTTAAAAAAATATGATAGAGCTCATCTATGGCTTCGTCACGGAGTTTAACTTGTTTTTTTTCAGAGTAAATTGGAGATGGCGCTGAAGTCGAAAGAAATTTTTCGTTGGCAGGAACTTTGCAACCGGGTTTATCCGATACTTTGTTCAATTCTAAACAATTTTTGTTAATTGACTATTTTTCAAAAACTTAATAGTTTCAGAGATATCGGTCTCTTCATTTGGTGAGGCTAAAACTCAAGTGTATTTTAAAGTTTCGAATTATTACCGTATACAATGAAACAATAATTATCCAAGTCAATTTAATAGCTCTTTTTAAGAAATAGTGAAATAATATGTATTTCTGTAAAATATGGCAAAAGTTTTTTAAATACCTAATTCATTTTGTATAATAAGTAATTCATAATTATTTGTACGTTTGTCTTAAAATAAATCCTGAATGTATAACGAAACTTCATCACAGTAGGTTTTGATTAGAAGGAAACAATATTAAATACATATTATTTCACTATTGCAAGTACTAAGTTGGGACGCTCAATAAGTTTCGAGAAAATTGAGATTGTTTGTTTTGGCTGCTATCTATTTTTCACGCCCTAGGACCCATTTCAAGTAATTAATTTTTATACTGAGAAGTCTATATGAGATGCTTATTACGTGTACCAAAGGAGAAGTTGGGACGCTCAATACTTTTCGAGAAAATTGAGATTATTTGTATTTAAGTGCTATCTGTTTTTCACCCCTTGGGACCCATTTCAAGTAATTCATTTTTATACTGAGAAGTCTATGTGAGATGGGGATTACGTGTACCAAAGGAGAAGTTGGGACGCTCAATAATTTTCGAGAAAATTGAGATTGTTTGTTCTGGGTATATTTCACCCCCTAGGACCCATTTCAAGTCAATGATTTTTATACTGAGTAGTCTATATGAGATGGGTATTACATGTACCTAAGTAGAAGTTGGGACGAAGCCATAGATGAGCTCTATCAACTGTTTTTTTTTCAAAATCAAAATATATCTTTTCGTTGCCGAGATACGAGGCTGAGGGCTTTTATGTGAAACACCCTTTATAGTAAACAATAGTTCTTTTGTCTTTGATACCAAATTTTGTAAGTTACATACATATACAACATGACCCATTTACATAATTCCATTAGTTTTTCTTGAGTCCAACGAAACTCGAATTTTCTCCTTTTTTAGTTCATTTTAATTTATAGGTTTTTTTTTTATAAATGTAGTCACTTGAGAATGTCTACGATCTACTCATTACCAGCGTAAAGCACATTATAACAGAGGGAGTGAGTAGTGTGTTCGTGACCTGCGATTTTAGGTCTCTGGAGTCCGTAAATCAGTCTTTATTAGGTGTTTCTCCACTTTATTTCCTGATTCGTGCAGTTCATATATCCACGGAATTTTTGACCTACAAATCTTCCAAATTCGAGACCTGTCCATCCTTGAAAGGTAAATGAATATCTGATTTGCACAAGTAATAGCATTAAACATAGTCAAATGGTTAACAGAAATAGATAATGTACGAATAAAAATAAAGAAACGAAAGGCGAAAGAATAAAATAATAAAGATACAGTTCAATATAACAGGCCTTTGATCGTACAGATCATGAGATTTTATTAACTAAATTAAGTCGTTATGATTTTTTCCAATCATTAAATGCTAGAACGCCATCAGTATGTTACTTTTAATGGATTCAAATCCGGTTTGTATATGGCTTCATCCGGAGTACCACAGGGATCGAATCTTGGTCCGTTCCTATTTTATTTATTCGTTGATGACCTTAGCAGTGACATCCAATGCAAAAAATGATTTACAAGTCTTAAAAGACTTTATATTTGGTTATGTTCCATGTATGATTGACATATCAAAACTAAGGAGTCAGTTCAACGAACATTTTCAAAGTTTACTGCATTCTGTATCGATGGAATCTATCCAGAACGTGGCTGTGATCATGATAATGTATTAAATAGATTTGGGCTTTATAGTTTAGATTTTGGAAAACGTTTTTACCCGATTATATTTTTACATTCTGTTCTGAATATCCAGATTGCGTGCCCTTCAATTCTCAGCTAGTTTCAGTGCACCAAGGTGGTCTGGTCGAACTAATCTTATACTTTATTGCCTTTCATCCAGAAGTAATATTTTAGTAAAGTCACCATTAACCATAATGTGATTATAATTTAATATGTAACTATTGTGATGTAACCAATTCAGCAAATAGTATTAGTAACGTATTAAGATGTAGTTCAAAATAGAGAGAGTAATTAGTTCTATCGTTTTTATGTGTTGCAGGACCTATATGATGTCATCGCTGAAAATAACTGAAGCAGAAGGCTTAGCTCAAACCTGTGCAAGTTGAAAAGTCCAGTGACTCTACTACTTGAACATTTAACATGTCTCACATGGATTTCAGCTGTCCGAATATTTTCGCGTCCCATTGTCTGTCAGAGAGGTAGCAACAGAGATAACGTACCGCCAAATAGAAAAATCGCGTGACGTGAAAAGTTCTTAGAATTTTTATTAGTGTTTTGTGGCGACTTCGTGTAGATAGTTCGATGAAATGTTGAAAATAGTCCGCAGTTTTGTCTCGTGAATTTTGATAAAATGGAAGTGGAGCATCGAAGTTCATGAAAGCTTGGTAAGTATCAGGTCATTTTAAATTTGACACCAAAGAAAGAAATATAGGTTATTTAGGTGTTTATAAAAGTAACCTTTAAATATGATTAAAAATATGAAAAGTACTTATACAGGGTTATTCAGAAGTTATCCATAATAAAATTTGGGGATGTTCAACATACATGTAGAAATGAACTAGTGCAAAAAAAATTTTTTTTGGCGGGGTCTGAAAACTATTTAAAAATTTTTCATTGCACGCCGCTGGATACTGGTCCACTGTAATGGAGTGACCTTGGGACTGACAATGCAAACTGGGTAGCACGAAAAACCGGCGCACCCGGCGCCCCGGCGCAAAAAAGATTTGCAGCGTTTTTACTTTAAAATAAACTTAAAGATAGATAGATGTGACCAAAGTGACGTGTCTTTAAAATGAATAAAATTTTGTTACACTAATTTTGAAGAATTGCGCTACTTGATTACTAGGTATTAGAAACATGAAATTTATAAAAAATTGGCACATACCTTGTACAAAAGCTGTTCGAAATAATATTCCTGGACTTGTACACAATTTTGGGCACGCCTTATCCAATTTTGCCGCACTAAACCGAATGTTCCTCCTGGTTGCTGATCTTGTAAACGCAAATTATTAAGTAAATTGGAAATTTTCAGCATTTTGCTGCAACAACCACTCACAAAACCTAACTGTCGATGTGTCGGTGTCGATTGGGAAATCGTTCCGCATACAAGCGCGAAGCTGCCCATGATGAATTTTGTCCAACTTCTCCATAAATAAGAATCATGTCCATTAACTCAGCATTACTGTACACATGAGCCATTTTGAAAATTTTATACTTTAACACTCCTAAGATAAATAAAACACCCACACTGCGAGAACGACACACATAGACTGACGACTCATAGACAATAGAGATATTATCCCCACTCCAACTTTATTTGGTCGGTTTTAACCAGGCGTTCCAGACAAAAACGTATTTACTTTTTTTTATCACATTCTTAGGAATGTGGTAGAAAAGTATCAGATGTGTTGAAGTACAGTTGCCCAGCTACGTAGTCCTTTATAATGGTATAACTTTAAACATTGTTTACGGGAAATCCTAAGCCTTTTATTATAAATTTTTTTGGTGATATCGATTTCTTATTTAAGGGTGCACATATCCTCAAAGTTTTAGAGATAAGTTCTGAATAAGGCTGTATAAGTATAATCACCGATTTCATAAAGTTTGACTTTAGAAGGTTTTTCTATAAAAAAAAATAATGATGTCTTTCATTATTTGTAAATCCATCGGCTATGTGTTTGTAAGTATGTTCCACTATTTTGTTAAATACTCTCATGAATAAAAAATAATGTAATAGATTTTTAAAAAGTTCTTATTCACATACACAGTTTATACAGAAACTAATAGTTGATTTTTGTTCTAGTATACCAATTTCTATATAATTTTTTATAAGTTTTATACAGTCTATATAAGTTTTATTACATCACTTTACAAAATATCATCCTGTATATTACGACAACCTTTAAATATTATCCGAATTCTGGATAAAGTACATATGATTCTCAAATCTGAAAAGCTGGCTCAATGTTTTTCATAGATTATCCTGGTTAATCCTGTTTCAACAGATTTTAGAATGATTGACAGCCTAAATCCTTTAAAAGATTATGTAGCACAGTCGACTAGTGAGACTGGAAGTGAGCCATCATAAACATTTTGGTGAATTATGAACAAGCATTATTCATAACTTCCAGTCGATTCCATTTGCTATTGAAGCTGTGCAATGAACTTGCATTGAATGCACATTCGCTGTTTGTTTCATCATTGGAAGTGCTTGAGCTTAAATTCATTTCTGTATTTATCAGAATGCAACAGAATAAAGATAAAAATATTCAATGAAAAGCATCTTTTTGAGTTAAAATCTATTTCTGAGGCGGATAGTAAAACATCTAGAGCTTTGTATTGAAAAAAATGCTTTGTCACAGAAACTGCACTGAGGTCATTGAACCAATTTCTACATAAACTGATTCATAATTTAGCTCTTACTTAATTTAAAATTTTTATAGTTTCTTGCTTCTCCACTATATTTGCTAAGGGTACATATTGAGAATTAAAATTTGACCTAAACTTTCTTCAGCAATTGCCACGACAGAAATAATTTTTTTTATGGCATAATACCCCTCTTTTACCAATCACTTTGTGCACAAAGAACCTGAGTCTATACCTGTGGGCAAATATCTGCTGACAAGTTTACCACGTATAACTAAGCTGAGTAGGTAGATCATATTTTATGAACCAACTACAGAGTTAGAGTCGAGTTTGCCATTTATGAAACTTTAGCAATTAATATTAAGTTTATGTTAACCTCAAATGTAATACACACACTGAGGAGTAATGTGATGCCAAGTGCTATAATTGGCATCTCGAAGTTCATGAAATTAGAGAAACCTTGATATTTAACCCGTGTAAGTAATTTTAACACATGTAATTATTTAGTATAAAAATAATTGGTACAAATGATATCTCTTGGTTCAAAGGAGACCGTTTGTTTTGTAAACTGGTCGACACATCAAAAAAGGTAATGTGATTGTGTAGTAAAGCTTATCATTGGTGGGCATTCCTGTAGAAATTAGTACGCGAATGTAGGTTTGTCAACTTTTCCACGACACTCAAAAACGACGGAATTAAAGGATTAATTGAAAGCTAAAAGCCCATTGCCTAAATTATTTGGAAGTCTATGATTTAGACTACTAGATTCTATATTTATATATTCGCTGGATTCAATAATAAATCTGTCTTGAATACTGTCATTATTAACAAACCCATTGCCTGCGTGCTTTCAAACTCGTGACATGTAAGAATATGACCTTGTAGAATATGAATATGCCGAGTTAAACTAGATACTAATTGCTTCAAGTTGATTTGCTCAGACGATGACACTATTGCGATATTTAGTGACATGGTCTGAATATGTCTATATTCCAACCTAACTAATTTATGTGTTATTATCGTTTAGCAGTGTCCACCAACAGCAAGATGCATCACAAGACAGCCTTCCTGATGGCGCCCGCTCTGCAGAATAGCAGCTGCACTCACCCACGCTACATCCAAGCGTCGTTCTTCACCGCCCTCTCGCCGGGCGACGTGCTGGAGGCATTTATCGTACTGATGCTCACCGTCGGAGTTCTGGTCGCGAACATGCTTCTCATACTGGTCATCAACAGCAGGAGGTACTCCAAGTACATCCATTCGCAGGTGGGTACCATGGTATGTTTACTGAAGAGTGCATTTCTTCATGACGATAGGATGAAGACTTGTGTGTGTTCTGGTTAACGTTGTTTGCTACCACCTTGTATGTGGATAGGGGCTAGAACCAATTAAGGGAAAACATCTAGTCCCTCGGTTATATCCATGAACAAAGCTGAATTGTAAAGGTGCATTTAAATTAGAGCGAACAGAAGCGAGCGAACGAATTCGTTCGTTCGTCTCTGTTCGCCCTAATATATGCAGAAACACGGAAGAGTTCGTTCGCTCCCGTTTTGTTCTCCATACAAATTACGCAAGGTTAAGCAAACGAATTCGTTCGTTCGCTTCTGTTCGCTCTGATTTAAATGCACCTTAAGATACAATTTCTTATGTTTGGTCTAAGTTTGACCAGATTGTAGAAAATCTATAGGGAAATACAAGGACATGGAATACGTAGAATTCCAGTTACTGCAGACAGGGATCGATTTTATTGGATCTCGTCAGTGTTGCATAGTGATTACCAATCGACAAGAGGAACCTAGAACTTCAAGCAACTGGTACGTTTAGCATCGCCTATGTGTAACTACCATAATGCCATCTGTTGATAGTTTCGTTTAATATCTTCAATGTATTAAACCGTCGAGACGCTTATGACGCTAGAGTAATGCTACACGTAGTAGCTTCCTTAAGTGCTATATTTCTCTTGTTAATATGTCTCTTGACCTAATGATATGTCGATATGAATAAGGGTATTCTGATGTGATCTAATAAGATAGAAATCAGTTAGTGACTTTATGAAGTGACCTCCTTTGCATTACTTCGCAGTTTTTGTATAATCAGCATTTTTGTTTATTTGTATTTTCATGTCAACTTTTTTAGAAGAAATACAGGGTGTCCAAATTGTTTTGCACATCTTGTATTTTTCTTGACTATAGTGGACGTGATAACTTGATGAGGATATGTACGTACATAGTACTTGTATTATACTTATAACGATCTGCAAAAAAAATTACTTCCAATGTCATATTTTTTCCCTTAAGCTTTACGGTAGATTTCAAAGAAAATATCCTTGCAATTTTTTCGTCTAGTATATAGTTTCTCAATTAAATTATATTTAGGTTTCTAGAAATTATATACCTTTTTTATCCATAACCAAGCAATTGAAGAATTTGAGTTAAAAAAGACTGAAATTATTGGCATATTAAATTACCAATAACAAATTGAGAAGTCAATAACTTTCACGTTAAATCTGATGATTCACATGATTTAAAAGACCGTGAATTTCCTGTGTTGACATCATACCAAATCAAAACAAATGCTGTACCCTACCTATTGAGCTCCGGGGTCTGTATAAAATTCGTATAGCGTGCGTTTTTAATATGCAACTAGTACTGCACTGCAGTATATAAACGGCTAACAACCTACTGATCACTTTAATTAACAAGGTTTCCACGTTTCTCTTATTCTCGTACTAAATGGTTGTTAAAGCACAGCTTATTCATTACAATAAGCTGTGGTTAAAGTTAAAACATCGTAAGTCGTTTCTAGACGCACTTGCGGCCCGCAAAATAATAATATGCCGATCCCTCTCCCACACAAAACTCCAAGTCCGAGTAAGAATAGTGAGGTATTATATTATTGACGTTCCTAGTCACTGCTTTAGAAAAATCTTTTTTGATAATTATATTTATTATCTAAAGAGATAAAAATATAACTCCAATCATTTTAAATTAACACTGTGTTAATAGTATTACCCACTAATTTAGTTTTTAATTTCAAAACCTACTCCTACTCTGCACTAGTAAGAAAAAAAATTGAAAATGTATGATTCTACTTAAAAAATTAAACCGACGAACTCACCTTGAAGAATGGCTGTGTCATTTTTGTTTAGTTAACATTAATGAGTTCCTATTTCCTAAATCCGAAGTTAATGGTACGTTACAAGGCTATAACTAAGAATTTATTACAACACAGCATATAAATTACCTACGCCTTATAAATATTTTCTCGTTTTCTTCAAGCATTTACATTTCAATTTTACTTTACTGTCTTCTGCTCGTACATATACTATTTATATCAGAAAGTAATCATTTTGTTTGAAATATAATGTATAAGTCTTGTATTAAAATTGAATTTCATTAAAGCCAGATGTCATGGTTTACAACAAAGTTAAATTAAAATATTGGGAGAACATGGGGATTTAAAGTTGCTCGTGTTAATTTAAAATATATATAAGCTGAAAAGTTACTTTTCGAAATAAACTTTTTAATAGAGAGGGATGTATTTGTATATGATGGTTCATTTTCATAAGTTTTGGATGATTTTTGTAATAAAACAAGCAAATATGCGCCTAATAGATTAGAATTAGTTGTTCTGTTGATTTGATCATTGACGCCAGGAGACGAGCAACCCCTAACCCCGAAATTTTGCCGAACTTTTGTAGCAGGATTCAGATCTTTTATCTGCTTATCATCTTATAAACAAGGGACCTCTGGCTTTACATCCTATCCGAGGGATGGTACGGCTTCAAGACAAACGTAGCCTTAAGTCTCTGTCTCAAGTTAATCTATTATAATAATTCATAGATTCTTGTATTACTCCATTTGTATTTCTTCTATCCATGGTTGATTTTTTATTTGTAGTTCTTGTACTTTACAATATCAAACAGATGTACATATTTGATTTTAATTAAATATGTTTCTTTATGATTTGATTGTATTGAACACAATAGTTTCAGGGATTCCTAGATTAATTTTTAAACATATACAGGTTCCCTAATAAAAGTATATTTAATTTGGAAACAAAGAAACAAGATATTAGTATATGATAGTTAAATAAAGATAAATAATATAAAACTATAAAAATACTTCTAATTCGTTATTTAGTAGGGGAACTCAGCTGAGAGCCCCACCCACAGACTACCTCTCTGTCTCTGCCACGTCTTCCACCCATAAATATTGATACCGCGGCTCACCCATGCACTGTTCTTTTTCTCTGTTTAATATATTACACTTCTTAATACTACTAATACTAATACCCTTGTTTATATATCTATATAAACAAGGCTAATACTAATATGTCACTTACTATCGATCTGTCATTGTCTTCAAATTGAATATATTTTAATTTGGGGATCGGTATATATTTCGTGTTCACGTACCATATCACAGAATAGCTTAATAGGCATATTAGAAACATCTCGCATGTGCTATGCTAATAAAACAATGATTATAATACAGCTATTATGTTACTACCTCTTTGTGCAGGTTAGGGGGTTGTTAATGATTTCCTGAATATATGAGGTATAATAGTAGGAAATTATGTGCTATGTGTAGATATAAATTAAAATTTTTTCCTTTAGTTGACTGCTTTGTGCGCCTTGAAGGTATATGTTGCTATCTGGATTATTAATGCACCTATGAAGGCGAATATTGCAGGATGAAATAATATATGATGTTCATTTCGCAGTTGTAATAATATACTTCATAAATTTTATGGAAAGGTTGCTGCAGTATTTTATATTTTTTAATAATACAAAACAAAATATACAAAATTTACTTTCACATATCAATTTTATTTGCAGATTACCACTGTTCACTTTTCTTTGAATATGAGGTGAATATGGAGGTTATAGAATGATATGATAAATTAGTTTTATTTTATTTATTTTATGTTGTTTATACAGGGTTATTCAGAACTTATCCATAATAAAATTTGGGGATGTTCAACATACATGTACAAATGTGTTAGTTGAAAAAAAATTTTTTTGGCGCGTTCTGAAAACTATTTATAATTTTTTAATTGCACTCCGCTGGATACTGGTCCACTGTAATGGAACGACCTTGGAACTGACAATGCAAACTGGCAATGTCACATATAGCACGAAAAAAATTTCGGAAGTTCTGAGAGTCTACCGACACCCGGCGCAAAAAAGATTTGCAGCGTTTTTACTTTAAAATAAACTGAAAGATAAATAGATGTGACCAAAGTGACGTGTCTTTAAAATGAATAAAATTTTGTTACACTAATTTTGAAGAATTGCGCTACTTGATTACTAGGTATTAGAAACATGAAATTTATAAAAAATTTGCACATACCTTGTTACAAAAGCTGTTCGAAAAACGGTGTTGGAAGTGATTTCGTTGAATTGCGTGCGGATTTTCGAGTGCCCAAACGTGTGTATTGTGAATGTTCTGTATTCCATTTCGAGTAAACAAAGCTTCATCTGTAACTAGTACATCAGCAGTAAATTGGGGATTTTCAGCATTTTGCTGCAACAACCACTCACAAAACCTAACTCGTAATTGATAATCCGCTGGTAACAGTGCTTGAACACGCTGGATATGATACGGATAAAACTGAACTTCGAGTAGTAAGCGCCACACCGTTGATTGGGATACCCTAGGCACCTGCCTAGCAATTTGACTTGTACTTTAGCCATTTTGAAAATTTTAAAGTTTAACACTCCTATACGATAAATAAAACACCGGCACTGAGAGAGCGACACAGATAGACAATAGAGATATTATCCCCACTCCAACTCTATTCGCTCGGTCTTGACCAGGCGTTCCAGGTACAAAAACTTGTTTACTTTTTTTTGTAGGAATGTGATATATCAGATGTCGTTGAAGTACAGTTGCCCATCTACGTAGTCCTTTATAATGGTATAACTTTTAACATTGTTTACGGGAAATCCAAAGATTTTTATTATAAATTTTTTTGGTGATATCGATTTCTTATTTAAGGATTCACATATCCTCAAAGTTTTAGACCAGTTCTGAATAACGCTGTATTATTTATTTTCTTTTATTATATTAAATTTATTTGTTTAATATTCAAATGCCTTTTTAACTTCAAAATCGGATCATTTAGTTAAAAATACAATGTGAATTTATTATAGTGCCAAAAGACTTAAAACAAAGGGAAGAAAGAAGAGGTTAGATATTTACTAACATTACCGTGTATAATTAACTGACTTATTTATTAATTGAAAGGGGTTGGAACCTTTGGTGTGAAGATAACGTTGACGTAGTTTTCCACACAACACCAAAACACCTTACTGCACTCGACGCGTGTTTTTTCAGTCAAGTTGGCATCATCTGGAGATGATTAAAGCTGAATAATCTGAATCAACAACATGCAACTCAAACTGAATTGTCAACATACAACTGAAACAACAATATACAACTGAATCATGAAACGCCGAGCTGAGTGCAGTATGGAGTTTTATGTGTGTTATGTGGAAAACTACGTCTGTGTTTTTTTTATTTATTAATGTAAAATAATACACTTCGTAGATTTAAATTCCGTATATTACTTGTATGTATTTTCATTCAATTGAATTACTAAGAAGCCATCATAGACTATTTCTGTTTACTGATTATTAACCCAGACAGGCAGACATAACTGAATTATTCTGTTTCGTTGCAGCCCCGCTACCTACTGACGTCCCTAGCAAGCAACGACTTCGCCATGGGGTTGTTCGTGACTCCCTTCGCCATCGTTCCTTCTCTACGACATTGCTGGCCTTACGGAGAGCTGGTGTGCCAAATACAGGTAAGATATCGTTTTACTATCCACATTATTTGTGAGCGCACATTTCATAAAACTATACTGTATGTGAAATACCGTTATGAGCCAATATTGAATAAAGACCGCTGAGCAAGCGAGATCGGTGACGAATTATTGGTGGGGCAGCAACACAATAATGGCGGGCGACCAACAGCCAACTGTAAGCCTACTCGTTGCGGTAGGGCGTGGCTTATTTTGGTCTTATTCTCGACCAACCATCTATCTCATCTCTTCTTTCACGACAGTCATCTATCTATATATTTTTACTAGTGGGTGTGGGTGTTCATTTTACATTATATGGTAAAAATATGACTGCTAATAAGGTCATTCAGCATACTTTTTTAATTCACCATGAGAAGGATCCTGCAATTCAAAGGTAATATTAAAAAAAATATCTTTTTACTCTCCCATACAAGTCTTCGAACTTCAGATTAATCATTGTAATTAGAATGAGGGGTGGAGATTGTATATTATTATTTTTATATTGGCTTAGTATAAGGAACAAAAATTTAATACTTTCAATAAAGTGTGTGCTATGTAATTATTAATTATAATTTTCCGAATATCCGGTGTCTGACCTGTCACGAAATGAAGTAGCCTAAAATACGCACCGACAAATCAAAACGAATTACAAATTGAAACGATTTCTTTTGTCGCACTCTTTTAGTGTTATTTTCTGCACGAGCTAACACGTATTTATTTTTCTCTTTTCCACTGTTCTTCTTTAAAGAGAACAATATGTATCTGGCAGAAGTGGGATAACAGGAACTGAAAGAGCCATTATATCATAAGTAACGTTTTGCGTATTGTTTTAACTGAAATTATGTTGTCAGTTTTAACTGAAAAATATTTGATGCACCATGTTTAAATGCAGCAATAAGAAACATAAATAAACGCAACTAAATAATATTCTTTCTGTCTCCAAAAATAAACGAAGTAATAAAATAAATGTGCACTAACAAATCACTCTGTACCTATAGTTAAACATAATTAATATTTTCAGAAAAGATAGGACTGATTTCAAAAGTTGTTTTGTTTGAAAAATATCATGTATGAAAAATAGATATATTGAAATATGGTTTCTGTTTTTTGTTGTCGCTTGCCATTAGTAGATATTAAATTGGCAAATATTTTGGTCTGTGGCAAATATAAACACTAGTTTCAAAATAATTGAAACAAAATGATCAAATTTCAATGGATTACGCTCATTGATGTACCACAATAATTCAGTAAATAACATTGGAAAAGGATATAACTGAAACAATTTCACATAAATATACATCAATACCACCCTTTGGTGTTGTTATTAAAAACCAAAACTTCTGTTAATTAAATGTATATACATGTTATAACATAAATTTAACAAATTATTGTTTAAAAACTTTTTATTATTGTTAATGACTCTTCAAAGAGTCTTGTACAATGTTTTATAATATTATGAGCGAGTTACAACTGTGGTAAAACTACAACTCTTAGTTGTTGTGAAACTACACTAACTACATTGACTGTCGGAAGATACCTTACTATCTTAACTTCTGAATGCTTTGTCAACGGCGACGGTGAAGTCGCAATTTAGTTCCAAGAATGATTTAATAAGATATCTTACCGGACTTGCATAAATGCAGCTTATAGCACGTAGTTAATATTAAGTTACGCTGAGAATGGAGAGATAATATTTGAATAATGAGATTTCCAGTTGCGTAACATTGTGTAAAGGTGAATGAAATTGTCCCACAAAGTAAATAGGTACCTTAATACTTAATAATATACTTATGTTATATAACATACATTTCGGGTAAGAATTCAACTAATATCGTGTTTAAAGATTAAATAAATAATTTCGCAGGCGGTACCTTTGATGTGGTAGCCGACGGATTCGTGACCTTTGTTCCAAAGGAGACACTGGGTCGAAACGCCTGAGTGTTGCGGGTAACCGCGCCGCCTTCGAACAACAACAACAACAACAAAACACGTAAGAAACAATTCGCTGCAAATGTATTAGTACCCGAGACGTTACGTTACCGAAAAAATAAGCACCAAACTTGTTGCCATTCTTCGAGTGTAACAAAGATAAACCAATAAAATTAATCATTATTAATCAAAACTTGTTAAAATTAGTGAACAGTGGTTTAAAAATAAGTTCTACATGAAAATATTCTGTAATTTTACCTGCATATATGTATTTTTTAAATTAATTAGTTCAATTTTAGAACTCTAGTATGAAAATCCACATATTGAAATTCAAAATCGTTCATTGTAAATATGTACCTATGCAACACAGAGAGTAACAATTAAAGCTGATTATATTAAATTTAGTTTGATCAAAAATAATTAATTTCGTTTATTGTACTACCAAATAATGGCTTATATTTATTTTTAAAACAATTATTTTTAGCGGTGAATTTATATTATTGCTTATTTTAAAAAATCGCGCTGTATTATTTGAGAAAAAATAATCTAAAGGATGTATTATAAGATCCATCAAAAGCCTTAAAATCCATGGATTGCATTTTGTATAAGTATATGTTAGAACAAAATAAGAAACTGTTAAAATAATAATTTTATCATTGACGTGGCTAGTTATATTGTGTATACAGGTCCCCAAATTAAAATATGTTCAATTCGGAAACAAAGACACAAGATATTAATACATGATAGTTAAATAATGATAGGATAATACTCCTAATTCTTTTTACAATATAGAGAAATACTACTAATTTGTTTAGTGGGGGAACGCAGCTGAGAGCCACACCCACAAGCTACCTCTGTGGCCACACCTCTAACCTCTGTAACCTATGTCACGTCTCCCATAAATAGATACTGACACCTCGGGCCACCCGAGAGACTACTCCACTAAAGACAGTTAGTGTGGTGTAGTAGGGACAATAGGCCAAAGCTCAGCCCCCCAGGCATAAGGCTTCGATTCTGCGATTGGTGGAAAGTTGGCCATGTAAAATTTAATTGACTAATTAGTTTCGCCGCCATTAGTGGTCGAACGAGCCGACCAATCTAAAAGTGACAGATATTATTGTCTTTAGTATATAGCCACTGTAATACGACAATATTTACGACAAATCATGAACTTGACATAAAATGTTAAAATTATTTTAACCACTGTATATTCTACGATATATCCAATCTTCTAAGCTTGTATTGAATTTTCTTTCCGGTACACAGTAAATTATTTGGCCCCCCCAAACCATTCCCCAATAACCATTGGTTATTACAGCAATAAACAAGTTATAATGTACTACTTAATGTCACGCTGAACAAAATAATTCAATAAAGTCATCGACATAACTTATCTTGATACTTATAGGTAAGTATCGCAGAAATTAAAATACAGTTCAAAGTCCTTCGCAGAAAATGCTAATATGTTTGCAGCCCACCCAGAAAAACATCTACTAAAAGCAGGATAATATATATTCCTGCTGTTGAAATTTCAGCTATACTCTAAGAGTAGTTTTCCTCAAAAACAAGTTGAAGGCCTGTCACAAACAAATCAAATTGTTTTTGTAAAAGGAAAATATTCTTTTTCTTGCGACAGTTTAAAAGTGAGGCATTTCGTGCGCTATTGTGAAGTAAAATATGTCTACATAGTTCAAATATTTGTATGGATAAAAATATGGCCTTTCAGTGTATGAATAGGGAACTCCCAAATCGGTTTAATGTGACTTTTAAGCGAGTTTTCTAATCATTGCAGTCGATCCTAAAAGTTTTGTTAGTGCAACCAGAAACCAAAGCAAGGTCGGTCCAAAAAATTGGAACTATTGCAGGAAAGTGGCAATTTCTATATTCTACTTTTTATTTTAATCTCGACAAGAAAAACAAATGAATTTTATTCCATCACACACTGTATACGACTAACACAATATCTTATTTTTTTCTGCTAATTGCAATCAACTAAATTAAAAGCCTTTTCAACTAGGAGGTAAAATCACTCTATACCTCGAATTTAGTCGCGTGTTCATGCCAAATACTTTTCAATGTACTTCAACTTCTGTGTGGTAGCTGAATTTCGGCTAAGTGCTCTCTCCATATACATCAGTGTCAGACTGACCTTCCCTGCATTCATTCCATTTTGGGGACCTAATGGACCGAAATGGAACAGTGATTGGGGAACAGCGAAATTGTTATCACCACGGAACGGCTAAATTTAGTTTCATCCTCGTTTCCAGACAAGAAATTACATTTACGTTAGTAAAGCTGTTTCTGTCACGATGCGTTATTGTTTAAGTTGAGTTTAAAGCGATGTGATAGTTTATTTATAAAGGGTGTCCCAGCGGATAACCACAGAACCATGAGTACTTGGAGGTAAAAACGTTCTTTTTAACTACCGTTTAAAGGATTGTAACTCCTTTAGGAACTATTTAAGGGCATATTATGTTCATAGGATCTTCTATTTTTTTGGAGTAATTTTAGATATAGTATCACCCTTCGAAGCCCGGTACACTATATTTTTACACCTTGTATAACCCCACATTAACCTCTCGCATTAGCGCCTGGTTGGTATACTTCTTATCCTCACTTAAGTGTAGAGTCTATCTATCTATTCTATCTAAAGTATATCTGTATTTCCTACAGATAATGCGAGGCACGTAGCGTAATGAAAGCAATTTTATATTTGTATATTCACGTACAACAAATATCGCTATTTATGCCAACGTTTCGTAGGATTTCATAAAGATAGGATGAAATGTTACTATCGCATTTCAACCAGACAGGGAAGGATGTTCATAAGACATTCCGCGACAATCTCCTGCGTCAGTCTAGAATAGTTATTATTTAAAATTTAAATGACGCTTTTCAGCGCCTCACTTGTCCAGGATGCAATTTCCGGCAGTAAGAAAAAAGCGAAGCGGCGACAGGACTTTATTGATATACTGTCACATCAATGGCTCTGGAAATGCCGCTCCCTTCAAAGAAACTATAACAAACAGCGACGTCGCTCTTTTTTCCTCTAAGATAGATGGGTGCCGCGGGTAGTAAAAAACAACTCTTTATTTTCATTTTATATTCCGAAGAGATGTATCTTTATCCCTTAAGAGAATTCACGTTTTGGGCCTTGCCTGACGGATCCACTTTGATATATACAGGGTGAGCCATTATAATGCTTATGTTCATTAGACTGCTCCTACTTAAAACAATAGAACCTGAAGTGGAACTCTGTTATCGAACAAAAAAGAAATTTCCTTTCTATTTTCTATGAGCAACTCCATAAGGGTTGATGGATTGTTTCGCTTTCCGAATACGATTCCTAACATACCGGGTTTCCCATTTCATTTGATTAATGGCAATTAACATGCGCTATTACATTTCATTGAATTTTATATTCCCAGAGCACACTATGAGAATTATTGCTAACGGAATCGATAGTACTGACTGTCAAACACTTCTGATTACCTAAATACTAAAGCAAAATGCTCTTTTAATTAAAATATCAATAAAAATTCGTTTTAAATTAATAGATGTAGTTTACATAAGTGTTTTAAGGAATGTCAAGTTATGTCATCTGATGGACTAGTTGGTTAAGCGGCAGTGTTTCAAACTTAACCGCAAAATTTTGCAGGTTCAAATCCCGCCAGAGACAACTTTTTTTTATTTTACTTTTTCATTAATTACAAATTATTAGTGTTTACTTAATCGAATAAATATGGTTCGTTGTCAGTACCTAGTTATTATTTTTGAGTCACAATATTTACTTATCAAAAAAAACAGTCAGTGCTATCGATTCCGTTAGCAATATTTCTCATAGTGTGCCCTGGGAATATAAAATTCAATGAAATGTAATAGCCCAACCTCTAGAAATAGAAAGACCTTCTATGCTGTTTGTTTCTTGTTTCATGTCTTCGTTTTTTAAGCCCGTTTGGAGAGATTTTTGTAGTGCCATCTAAGTTAATCTATATTTATATATAAAAACAAATTGAATATGTTTGTTAAATACTGAGTACGTAATTTGTTTCCTTATAACAACTATACCACCCATTAGCTCAAATCTGAAAACATAATGGAAGTGCTCGTAAGTCCTCTAAAACTTGATTTATTTAACCATTTTTGTATCTGCAATAATAACCGAGATAGTAATACACTTTCCATTGGGATCATTTGCCACATTCTTTCCGGTAGAGGTCTTTGGTAATTTTAATTTTTGCAAGTAAGAAGGAAATAAGGAACAGCACAGAGCAGAAGATTTTCATCTACACTGACAATCAAGCCACGCTTAAGACAGTATATTCCCCAAGAATAAGATCAGAGCTTGTTATGGAGAGGTGCGACGCTTTGGTAGCTGTTGGCTAGACAGGAGGTTCCGGCCACATGGGAGTTCCCTAGAACAAAAAAGTTGACGAACTAGCTCGAGGGACTTTGTCAGGAGCTTGAACTATTTATAGGAATTACTAGAAGGTACTTCAACGAAGCCTTTAACAAATGGACTCACGAGATGTTGAGGAGAAATTGGAGGAGGAATATAAATTGTAGAAGAGCTTATCACTTTTTAAAAGGACTTGGCAAAGCAAAGACCTGGCTACTGAACCATAGTCGAAGAGTTCTAAATCAACTGGTGGGAATCCTAACTGGGCACTGAAGATTTAGAAGACACCTATTCGTGATAGAGGTAAAGGAGGACCCAATGAGTGGAGGAGGGAGACATACCCTTCACCTTCTGGGTCAATGTGGTGCATTTGGGAGGCAGAGAGATGATGTCTTTGGCGCCAGGGAGAAGAGGTGAAGTCCCTCACGTGGATCCAAATCCTTATATTCATCAGAAAGTCAAGTGAATTGAGAGGGGTTAAGGAATAGAGAATAGGGGTTGGCATAAAGGGCTGCTAGTAGCTTACTTGCCAATCTTCATCCGCCCCATTTACTACTAATACACGCAGCATCAATTTTGGCCACAATTTATCTCTAAATTTCGATCAGTTGCTTGTCTCCACCTATAGAGGAGGTAATAAAACAAATATTGTGTAATAACTTGAAATGTACAAATATGATGTGCTTCAGTAATGAAAATAAAGATATTTCCTAAACGTCAAAAATACCATTAATATACCATAAGTTTACAATGAAGACCAATAATAATAGTAATATTCGACTCAATAAACGACGAGTTACAATAAAAAGCCACCCTGTATTCAAAGCAATGCGTGTGTGTGAAAAATTGGCACCATTTGTAGAGCATTAGTTTCAATAGAGACTGGAAGAAGCATAGGTTTTTTTCCTACGTGGACAGAGACGTATTGGTTCTATCATACAAAAAGGAGGCTATGTAGAATAAAACTTTATCCCTTCCCCAGATTCGGTTAAACTTAAGATGTGAAAATTTAGGATGTGGAAATAATGTGCTTACAATGTGTAACTATAAAAATTTAAATTTGTGGTAATAGTTCTTACGCTAAAAAAAAGTTTTATGACTGTAATAATTTATTTTAATATTTGTATGTATATGTATATATCTGTATATCTATCTTATAAAGGAAAGGAATATAAAAAAATATGGTACACAGCCTACTTTCCATTCGTTTTTTGACGCTCAACCAGTGGCGGCTGGTGACATTTGGATATGGAGGGGCGCAGAAATAAAAAAATGCGTCGCAGGAGAAAATTTTGCATATTTGAAGGTCAAACCCCTTAAAATTATAAATTAGAAATTCGCAGAGCAAAAATATTTGCTTGAAAAAATAACTTTCGTTACACAAATATCTTCCTTTTCAATACGATTGACGGAAATCTCGACAAAAATTGTTTAAAATAATATTTAAATAGGTAGGTAGTAGGCAATTAATATTTAGATATCAAAAATTTACATATAGCTACGACGTTACCTTCAAAAAGCTGAAAACGAGAATTCAGGAAGCAGGGTCATAACTATTTTTAGTTTTTAGATATCCGTTAATTAAAAACGATATGGCACAATCACAAACTCAAAAGTATTTTAGTTATTCAATTTATAGTTATCAATAACGACACATTAAATTATTACGTAGGTAAGCAAAACTTCATACAGTTATTTATAAACGGTGCACTCACTTTCTAAAATTGAAATCAGCTCTACGGTCTTTCACGGAAATAAATTTTTCCAAAACTTTTTCATCGAAATTATTTATTGGGCACGCAACGCCCAATTCTTTTATTTATACTTTATTTCCCAGTGGAAGATTTGCAAAATTAGCTGTAATTATACTACCAACAGTATTCATGTTAAGTAATATATAAAATTGTCTTTTCACAAAAATTGAATAAGTAATTTAATAATGTTAAAAATATGTAATGTGTTAAAAATATGTTATAATGTTTAATAATGTTGGAGTAGGGTCGCGAAATAATTGCGGCCAAATCTGCATAATATAAGCATACGGAAAGTATCTAACGAGTTTAGTCGAAAAGGAGATCAGGTCGGTTGCCATAGTTACCTGGGCCGCGACTCAAAGTGCGGCCACGAAGCTGTGATGTTTTGCTCATTGTGCAGTGGTGTGCTGTGGTGATCCAGTAATGTGGACTCTGGCATTATGAGTACGATAGCTCAAGGGCTCGAGCCTTCCCTAATAGTAGTTTTGTACCACAATACATGTTTTAACATTTGCATTTAATTTACAGTAATGATAATAATAAGGATTTCTTTGGTATTTTTGGAGGAGGGGCGCGCGGCCATGCGGCCTTAAGGAGGAGCCGCCACTGCGCTCAACCAAAATTTAAATAAAATTAATGACACGCTAGTTTGTTGTGATTCGTCAAAGTATATCTCCTAAAAATATCATATTTCAAACGCTGAGTTCCGTATCAGGAAAGTTTTCCACTGAAACCGTCATCATACCGCGTATACCAGTTAAAATGGATTCATTAAAATGCTATTTATCACAGGAAATCGTTTTTCCGCAGGTCACGACCAGTGGCATCGGTGGCAAATTATTTAAAATGTTACTTTCTGCAACTATACACATATTCTGCAACACATTACGTTCTGTATTACAGGAAATAAACGCAACTGTTGTAGCAGAAGGTTAAATCGTAAACCATTTTATAAGTTAATAAATTTTCATTGAGAGTGAAAATTCGTGTTATTTTATATGGTATAACTTCAACTGCTATACAGAGACCAATATCTTACGTCCTCAGATCTAGGTCTTCATCCTTAATTTCTTTGATTTTAAACAAATTTAACAATGTATTTTGAAATACTTTAATACTTTACTTTATATTTATATCAAATAAATTATTTCAGAGGTGCTACTAGAATGATTTTCTTTTGGGTGTAGTCCTGATATAATCTGATATGTTTGTAATATTTTACACAATATTTTTTTACCTCTGGTTTTATGATAGGTACATCGTCAATATTTAAAAAAAAGTTAAAATGCAACTTTCCTCAAACTTACATCACAGGGATAGATTTGCTAATTTTGAGGTCTTCGAGATTATTTGTAATCATTAGTTATCAATCAAATTTACTGCAATATTAACCCCATATTAAAAATACCACTAGTGGACACCAGGCGTTGATTCTTTAAATGTTGATTATTACATCTCCGAATTGGTTTTTAATGATTGTTTACCATTTATAGCAAATTTTACATCACATTGGAAAAACGACGACTATCCACGCCAGGCGCTGAGATTCAAAATATTGCTATTTTGATATTTCTTGAGTTGATTTGTAATTATTATTTTTAATTCATAGCCTAGAGAACAATAATTATTATTGCTAATTATAAATAAATAAGTCACTTAAATTTATTAAAATCTTAGTAGTTCTTAGTAGTTAGTGGAGAAGTACCACAAACCCCATTTAATGGCCTTTTATGGTTTGTTACATAACTCTAGAGTCATCAATCTACTTCAAACAATTGTGGAGTCACTTGTCGAATATATTTTTGGGTACCACCTTGAAATTCCTCGACTTTGTGTTATGGTAGTATTTCTCAAACACATTGTATATTATCAAAATCCGTTAGTGGTCCGGAAAAGTCATTTTTAGAAGCACGGATCCAGGCGTCATATAACTTTCCAGAAAAAAGTTTGGAAACGTACGGACTGGGCACAGAGCACGTGAAAAAGAGGTTTATCACGGTCCAGTAATCAGAAGAAATGTCCACTTGAGAGAAATCTTCCCGTATAAAGAACTGTTATATAAAAATATGTTACCTACATTTCTCTTATGAGCGGACTGGAAAACATATATGGACTATACTCTACGTTGTCTTTAATCAAACTAAAATGAATTCTGGTATAAAGAAGTGATATTTGTTATAGTTACGAGTGCAATTCGATATCAATTTATTTCAAACTGACTCATAGAACAAGAGAAACGATGTGGAACTAGTGCTTTTAGTTATTTTTGCCGAGGTGGAAGACCTCGAAACGGAAGAGTTTTTTAAAATAATAAATCTAATATACGATCGTCTGCAGCTGATGATTTAGTTATTAGAAATTCTGTTTAGAACAAAGGGAACAAGACACTTGTTTCTAAATATATGGAAGTAATTTCATATATATTTTTTAAATATTGTCATGGTGAGAACGATCGTCTGGAGATAATGATTTAGTTATTAGAAATTCTGTTTAGAACAAAGGGAACAAGACACTTGTTTCTAAATATATGGAAGTAATTTCATATATATTTTTTAAATATTGTCATGGTATACTATACGGGGTGTGTGTGTGGCGCAGAGGATGACCTCTAGTTATTTTTGTTCAGTAACAAGTCATTTTCATAAAGAGCAAACAATTATTTAATTATCTGTAGGTTTTTGCCCAATTTTTTGAACTACCTACTCAACTACATTATTTTAAGTTAAATCAAAAACACCAGAGTTACAATCTGGGAATATATTCAAATACATTAGCATGAAACTAGGTTACACTTAGTTTTTGAACATGCACCGTGTTCAACGCTTTCAAATATAATATTTCAAATTTCCGTTAAATAAAATATGTATCAGATATTACAGAAATATTTATTAAATGTCGAGTACGACATTTAATAAATATTTCTGTAAAAAATTCTGCGTTCTGAAGTACTCGGAAGTGTTACATTTAGTGATGTGCTAAAATGTAATCAATCATGCTTAACAACCTGTAAAATTTGATGATGTACGGGGGTGTGAGTCGCTGTTGAGGCAAAGTGCTTTGCAGTTGAAATATCGCGAGTGTAATTATGAGGAGACATCGTTATCTGTATCTGCTCAGCGAATTAAATTTAAATGTCACACTGCGGGAATCTTACAGATATAATAATAATAATAATAATAATAATAATAATAATAATAAATGGCCTTTATTGTACACAAAAATATTACAAAATCAAAATAATAGATAAATAAATTACAAATTACACAGTACAGAAGGCGAAGTCTAGCATAAGCTATTCACACTTAACCAGACTGTACCGGAAGAAAACTGTGAACACTCCACTTAACAACGCATTTAGAATAATTTTTCATTGAAACACATACATGAAAACATATAAAAATATTACAAAACCAAAATAAACCAACATACGCGGTGGGTCACCATATTTATAACAAATTAACATATTGCTTATTGAAAAGAAGTGATTTAAGCTTAAATTTGAATTTATTTATATTATATGCTCTGAATTCATCAGGCAAGGAGTTATATAAATTAATGGCATTAAATGTAAAAGATCTGCTAAACATGGCAGTCCGATGGTGTGGCATAGTAATCTTATTTTTTAAACGAATGTTACATGAATGAGCATTACCCCTTGTAATAAAATTAGGTTTCAGAGGAGATATGTTGTGATCAATAATTATAGAATGCATGAAATTACCAAGATGATGCAATCTACGATGTTCCATATTCAACCATTTAGTTTCAAACATTTTTTGAGAAATATGATCATATTTTCTTAAACCATAAATTAATCGGACACATGCATTTTGGACTTTCTGAATCCTGTATTTATCTATAGCTGTAAGGCATGGACCATATATAAAATCATTATAATTGAAGTGGGATAAAACAAGTGATTCACAGAGCAATTTTTTAAGTGAATTGTTTAGTATGTGACGGTTTGAATAAATTAGCTTTAAAGAAGAATATGCTTTTTGAATCAGTTTTTTGACATGGTGATCAAACCTGAGATTAGAATCTAATATAAGTCCTAAGTTTCTAGTCACATCAATAAATGCTATTGCAACACCTTCTATATTGATAGCCAAGTTTTCAGTTAAAATTTTCTTATTGTTTTTGCTACCAAAGCACATAAGTTTACACTTATCAGGATTTAAATTTAAGGAATGCTGTTCAGAGATTTTCTTAATGTTTAGTAATTCTAAATTCATGTTTTCAGCTGCGTGTAACATATTCCCAATATCAAAATTCATATACAATTGAGTATCATCAGCATAGGCCTGAATGTTACAATTGTTAGAAACAGAGTTTAATATATCAGTTGTATATATAATAAAAAATAATGGACCCAAAATAGATCCTTGTGGAACACCACTAAGAATGTCTAAATTAGATGAAACCTGATCATTGAATTTGATGACCTGAGAGCGACTGGATAGGTAAGTTATAATTAAAGATAAAGATTCATTACAAAAACCATAGTACTTTAATTTAGCAATAAGCAGATTGTGATTTATCGTATCAAATGCCTTCGAAAAGTCTAACAGAACTAAGATACTAGCCAACCCTTTGTCAGTAGCCGCAATAATATCATCCACTACCGCAGCCAAAGCAGAGGTAGTGTTAAATCCCTTGCGGAAACCACACTGAAAGTTAGAGAGAATACCATTATTATCAAAGTATTTATAAATTTGCTTATATAAAATTCTCTCAAATATCTTCGATAACGCCGGCAAAATACTAATTATTCTCAAATCAGAGAAAGTAGAGGGATTATTATTTTTGGGCAGGGGCTTTCCAATGGCTACTCTCCAATTTTGGGGAAAATAGTTTTGCTCAATACAGCAATTAATAATATGAACAATAAACGGGCATATAAAGGGAGAACAATATTTCAGCATTAAAGGCGAAACATTATCCATACCAGAAGCATTCGTTTTTATATTAAGTAAAATTTCAGTAACTTCGTCAACCGTACACAGACCAAAAGAGAATATGTTATGAGCTTGAAATAGACTGTTATTATAATGCGCTATAAGTTCATCACTTTTATCATTGCAATATTGAAGAAATGGAGCAAAATAGTCGTTGATATCATTAGGATTAGACAAATTACTGGGAAGAGTAATATCTTTAATTGTCCGTACATTTAAATAAGAAAGTGCACTCCACAATTTACGAGGGCTGCCATCAATAGCCACAGAATCGAGATATCCTCTTTTTTCTGATCTGAGGGCAGTAACTGCAAAGTTCCTAAGATTTTTATAGTGCAGCCAATCAGAATCTAATTTAGTTTGCTTAAATTTTTGTAAAGCTTTATCTCTCTCTTTCATTATTAATCTTAAGTTTGGAGTTAGCCATGGTGCCTTAGGTTTAGTAATTTTAACTGTTTTTACAGGGGCATGTAAATTAAAAAGGAGAATTACAAAATTATTAAATATATTTAATTTATTGTCAATATCATTTTCATAAATAATGTTAATCCAGGGAATATTATATAAGTCATGTAAAAAATGTTCTTTATTAAATTCCTTAAAACATCGATGTGTAATCATTCTAGGCTCAATTTTTTTTGTTTTCAGTTTTAAAATCACAAAAACAAGCCGATGATCTGAGATTCCATCAGTAGACAATGTGCCAGTTGAATCTACAATTTCACTATTACTGATAAAAATCGGATCAATCAACGTACTAGAAAATCGAGTAATTCTGGTAGGCTCACTGACTAGCTGAAAATAATTATACGACTCAAAGCAATCTTGAATTGAATTAGGCAAATTTAAAAAATTAACATTAAAGTCACCTAAGCAGATAACAGCATCATAAAAAGGAGTAAGAAAAGATAAAAAATTATCGAGTTCATTAACAAGTACAGTATTATTTATTGAATTTGGTGGGCTATAAAATGTTGCAATAGCTAATTGCAAATTACGTAGTTTAACATTTAAGATAAGATACTCTAGCTTATCATTTACTTGAAAGTCTAACACAACCTGATTAGTAACATACATCACCTTTACATAAGCACCCACACCTCCTCCTCTACCAATTCTATCCTTACGGAAAAAACTGTAACCAGGAATAGTTACTACATTTGAATCAATTCCATCAGACAACCACGTTTCGGTAACCACAACGATATCGTAATCATTATCAAGAACTAAGCCTTGAAATGCATTAAAACCTGTGAAAATAGATTGTAAATTAATATGGGCGATTCGCATTTCAATAACAGAGCAACATTATTAATTACACACAAATGCAATAAAATTCCCTCAATGGAGATTGCAAATCTTTTCCTCTAATTATCTTTATCTGGTATAAACGTTTATAGTTCTTCTGTATACATAAGAAACTCTAAGGGAGGTACAAGCTATTTCAAAACTATTGTTAGTTATGTACTACTCATCAGGAGCTCTGTGTTCATTGTAAATGTATTATTTATTTGTTTTCAGGCGCTGCTTCGAGGTGCAATAAGTCAACAGAGCGCTGTGATATTAATTTGCATGGCCATGGACAGGTACCTGTGCATGCTGCATCCCGCTAGGTATCACAAGCATTCCAGCAAGAAGGTAGGGTTTAATTAACTTTACTACCCTGGTTGTTCTTGAAATTGTGTGTTTCATTAAGACATTTATTTTTTTCCATAAACGGCTTAAAATTTGACCTCTTGCCGATATGTTTCATAAAGAGCAACCTGTTAGCAATACCTAGGAACTATTTATGTCATTGAGAAAAAACACGTGGAAAGTTTTTCAGAAAAATGCTTGTTCTTGATATATTTCAATTGAAATATTGTATACGGGGTGTTCAAAAGTGATGCGCAAAAAATTCGGGACGTAATTTTACTAGAAAAATTAATGTCCCAAGTTCCTATAGGAGTTTTTCGAAAACTCAAAGATAACGGAGGTATAGCTATATATTTGTGCATAACTGTATTTTTTTCACTTCTGCCAGTGTTATTCCAAAAGAGTGTTAATGTTTAAATAACTGGAATTTTATTTGTGAAATCAAAACACAATTTTTTTGTAGATATTTAGATAGGTAGGTAGCTTTATCTCTTTTTCATCTTTTCTGACAGTATATTGTGTTCTTCATCGCATGGTATATAATAACAGCACCTCTCAAACTAAGGTGGGGCTCTCTGAATTAGTAATAAAAGGCATATATTAATGATATTGGGTCGCTCCTAAAGGAATTACAGCTATTGGAATGATCTTGGACACTCCTGGCCTCATAACCATTAAATTCTATTGGGCAGACCCTTAGCGCCTTTACCCTTAATCTAATGGTTTAAGTACTACTCAATTACAGGCCGAAAGAAATTCATTAAAAATGTTAAAAATATTTAAATAAAATATTATATAATATCTATGTAAAACGCCGGGTTCTACAATAGTATCATGATATGGCTTTGATATCTTTGCACATTCTGTATTATAAATAGTTTTCTTGTTTAGTTTATCTTAACATCAAGAGGTCTTTCTCAGGATAATAATGTATAAAGGGATCAAATTTCTTATAAATTCTTATATTTATTCGACGCAGTTTTTCCTTAAAAATCCAATATTTTCTATAATCAAACCTGTCCGTCTATTTCCACTAGGCCAATCCCGTGGTGGGCTCCAAATAATTCACCGTATAAAATTTATGACGTGGGGCAAATTCGAAGTCCAGTGGTTAGCCACAGAGAAGGAACTATATAAATCATACGCACGCGTTTCATCCGAATCTTTTCTGTGTAAAAATTCCCTCGGAAGTAACTTTTGCTTGCGGGATTTTTATTGGGAATAGTGTTTAATCTCCTGATTTATATGACATAACCTTTATCGATGATACTGAGGAAATGATATTAGGTATTTTGAAAGGAAACGAAAATGCAAATGGTACGAAAATTTTGGAAAACCCGTGTTTTTCCCTTTGCAAGTTGTACCATGTTCAGGGAAGGTGACCTAAAAATATATGTAAACATTTACAAAAGTCAATAAACATTTAAAAAATATATATTTATAAAATACGTTAAATATTTATTGCAATTTGGTGACAATTCACACCAGTTCACACCAGCTGTTGAAAAATTACAATCAAGTCATCCGTTTTCGAGTTACAAGCGTTTGTGTATCTCATTCGGCGAGTGAAAATACTGTTTGCCATTCACTATAACTAATTAAATGTTTTAACCCAAGAATGTCAGATTATTGAGATAATCTAAGAGATTTGCATTCTCAAAGAAAAATTGTACTCTAGGGTACAAAGGTGCCTTTGTACTCTCTAGGGTACACTTGTACCCTTTAACCCTTACACCCTTAAACCCTTGTACCCTAATACCCATGCACCATTGTACTCTTGTAGCCTTGAACTTTTGAACTCTTGAAATCATGAAACCTTGACCTCCTGTACTCTTGTACTCTTGAACTTTTTTACTCTTGTACTGTTGTATTCTTGTAAAGTTGTACCCTTGTACTCGTGTATACTTGTATCCGTGTACTCTTGTATTCTTGTACCATTGTACTCTTATAACCTTGTACACTTGTACTTTTGTACTGTTGTACCCTTGTACCCTTGTACCCCTGTACTCTTGTACTCTTGTGTTATTGTATTCTTGTACCCCTGTACTCTTATAACCTTGTACGCTTGTACTCTTGTACTGATGTACCCTTGTACCCTTGATCCCTTGTAATCTTGTACTCTTGCATCGTGTATTGTTGATTCTTGTAAAATAATATTTCCACACCTTGTGTATTGTATTGACAGATTTGGATTGAACGTCTTCTCACGAGTATATTGATATAGGGTTTGAAGATATCGATTGAACAAAGAGGAAAATATATCTAAAAATGTATTCCATCTTTCCATAGTAAGTTAGATAGAGAATTCATTGCTAGGCTACGGATGCTACAAAATCTTTCTCTAACACACCGTTGGACTATATAAATGTATATAAGGCAGAATGACCTCAGAAGCATACAGCGATGTGCTGCTCAGACATATTTTATTTACACGAAATGGTTCTAACTGTATGAAAAGGACTATCCTATTTAAATTCACTTTTTTTACTCTATTTTCAGAAATGTTAAAAATAACACTAATAGTATTGCCTGCTTATGTTGTGTAACATTTAAGACCAACTAAACTAATTTAAAATGTTATTTTTTGTATATGAAGGTCCCTAGAGCAAATTTTTCCACCAAGTTTTAATTGTCCAAGTTTACTCCCGAGGGCCTCTGTCCAGACTTGCTTTTTAACTCGGCTAAAATGAAAAGATATATAACCCTTAACGAGTTTCCAGTTTCAAGAGCACAGCTTAATGAACCTCGACGTTATCAGATTACATCGTATATTGATAGAACGGATAATATAAGGTAAAGTTTAGGCTTAAGGCATGTAGATTTTGACTAACAGAATGCCATTGAAAGCTCTCATCGAATTGTGTAAGTTTCAAAGGCTATGGTAAGCTTAACAAAGAGTAAGGAAAGGTTAAGTGTATAGACAACTTCCAGTTTTCAATAATTTCACCAGTAATGGTGCCGAAAGTGGTAAATTTCATCAAAGCCATATCTTTCATAAATTGAACAATTTTTTCAGAATGTATGCAAGTTTTATTAGGCACCGTTTCTGACATACCAGATATCAGTGCTTAAAATATTAAAACAATTATAAATGATGTAATTTTATAACAATTTTCAGAAAATATTTCTTTGAATTAATGTTAAATTTCCTCTTGTATAAAACTTAACGACAGTATGAAGCTTCCTTCTACTCCTCATGACCCTGATTTTAGTACATTGATCATCGTACATCGTGTCTTTCATGGAACAACTAACTAAATAAGATTTTAGAAGTTTTGAAATTAATTTGTGCCCTTTTCAATATGTTGAGGGAAAGCTTTTCATATTTGACAATATGACAACAACCGTTGACTTTAACACAATGTGACTGATTTGTTGGCTGTTGAGTAATAAAATATATTCGACGCTCTATTATCTACAACCATCGAGACGTTGACGGTTTATAAACAGCCGTTGGTATATATGCACCAACTTGGAAATTAGAGCACATTACTCCCATCCACCATCACGGCAGCCTTATCGATGGGAAATGGCCCCATCCATCATGCACGGCGACATATCCAGGATCGCAGATATACCATTACAAAGCGCACTGGTGAATTTTTTACCAAGGGGCGCCATCAGAGCTAAGAAGTTTGTAACCCAGATTTCTCCGGTCGTAAATCGCCGCGTCGATAGTGTTTTGTTAAGTGTTGTTCTGTTTACCGTGACATTACCTGATATGTTTTCGACTGCCGGGTCACTGCGGCCGAGATGTTTACGGAGAGTGGAGATATCTTTTGATTGATTTCGTGGTCTCGGTCCTATTTGCACAAGGCAAACGCGTCAGCAATTTTAAGAAAAAATTATTGCAGGAACATCGAAATTCATCACAAATCTTTTAGGGAATGTTGATGCAAAATTTGAAGACGAAATTTTGATTTTCAAGGCCCACTATGATTTTTTTTAAGTGAAAAGTATCAAAATTTTGTTTTCAGATTTTTTTATAAAAAATCTGACTACACCACTAAATCTAGGAGCCCCTCGAATGCATTTGTACAAATTTTTGCGAAAAAAGTTTGTTCCTAAAAAAGTTATGACAATATCGCCATCATCAGTGTTTGCCTTTGTCGGTGAACCTATTCTTTTATAAAAATCGAATAGAACCTAAGGAGAAACAAAATTAAACAACTTAAACACTGGTGTAATTATTAATAAGAACCATAAAAACCAGTACACAAAATAACCAACAATAACTGTAATATAAACAACAATTGATAAAAAAAAGTAATGATTAGAAAATTACATTTTTAAAAATGAAAAAGGAGTCTGTCAAATTGATTCACACTGTTTGAATAAAACATTATAATGTAGTTATTTTTTATCTAAGAAGGTAATATTATAAGTTTTGGCATAATAACCACGAAATAATAATAATTTGAAGAACTTACCAATCAATTGTTGTTTATATTAGAGTAATTGTTGGTTATTTTGTGTATACTGGTTTTCATGGTTCTTATCAATAATTACATTAGTGTTTAAGTTGTTTAATTTTGTTTCAATTTGGGTTCTATTCTAATTTGGTAAAGGAATTGGTTCACCGACAAAGGCAAACACTGGTGATGCCGATATGGTCATAACTTTTTTAGGAACAAACTATTTTTCACAAAAATTGGTACAAATGCATTTGAGGGGCTCCTAAATCCAGTGGTGTAGTCAGATTTTTTATAAAAAAATCGCTAACAAAATTTGGCTATTTTTCACCGAAAAAAAATTTGTACTAGGCCTTGAAAATCAAAATTTCGTCTTCAAATTTTGCATCAACATAGAGCTTTTGGAGATCTATCTTTAAAAAAAAATCCGGTTCAAATCGGTTTATAAACAAATTTTGTACGCGAGTATTTCCATTCTTAATGGGTCACCCTGTATAATAGTCAACTTTTTATTGTTTATTGGCGCCATATTGGATTTTTGTGTATATCTACAGTGAAAAATTGCGTTATTTTACATTTTTTTCTCTGATCTGTGCTTCTACTAAAAAAGAAATGTAAAACTACCCTTATTCTTGTATGAAATTAAATGAAACACGGTCTTTATACATATATAAAGTAGATAATGTAGTGTATTTATAATCTGTGTATGTCAACTAATTGTCTTAATTCTTACGTACACAATTTCCTATAAAATGTTTTATATATTTGGTGCTCAGAAGTATACAGCAATGTACTCATAGTTGCAGCTACAGTCATTTAAAATATGAAGCCAGTGAATTTTCAAACCCACGTGTAGTATTTTCTATGGGTTGAAATATCAAAGCAATTCACTCTCGTGAGAGCTCTTTCGGTTTGGTTTATTTAGTTTGAAGTCAATTTAAGTTTTCTAGAAGATTTTAACAATCGAACTCAGTGGGCTAACCTGTTTTGTTGATTTTTATTATTAATATACAACTTTTTAATAAACGAGTGCTTGGATAACGCAGTAAAAGTTTATTTGTGGATAATGTACTGGAAATTGTGGCCAATTTAAATGAGTTATAACACATCGCTTATCTACCACCTACGTAAATGTGTGAGGTGTGTACGAAGGGCGACATTTCCTATATTTATAACAGAACATATAATTTACCTTTTTTCGTCTTTGGAAGATATATTTAAGTCCTTTAAAAATATGCTATGTCTATGCGCAAAATATGAACGATTCAAGAAAAGGACGCAAAAGATTCAATACAATGATGTTGACTAAAAATGCTTACAGTTAAGCTAAGACGACTGTTTTCCATTTCTGACCAAGTTTCACCAAAATAATTATTGACATCCCTATACAGTGTTATTCAGAACTTATCCATAATAAAATTTGGGGATGTTCAACATTTGACCCCGGATGTTCAACATTTCAGACCCCGCCAAAAAATTTTTTTGGCGGGGTCTGAAAACTATTTAAAAAATTTTCATTGCACGCCGCTGGATACTGGTCCACTGTAATGGAGTGACCTTAGGACTGACAATGCAAACTGGCTAGCACGAAAAAAACTTCGGAAGTTCTGAGAGTATACCGACACCCGGCGCAAAAAAGATTTGCAGCGTTTTTACTTTAAAATAAACTTAAAGATAGATAGATGTGACCAAAGTGACGTGTCTTTAAAATGAATAAAATTTTGTTACACTAATTTTGAAGAATTGCGCTACTTGATTACTAGGTATTACAAATATGAAATTTATAAAAAATTTGCACATATCTTGTTACAAAAGCTGTTCGAAATAATATTCCTCGACTTGTACACACTTGTCGGCACGCCTTATCCAATTTTGCCGCACTAAACCGAATGTTCCTCCTGGTTGCTGATCTTGTAAACGCAAATTATTAAGTAAATTGGGGATTCTCAGCATTTTGCTGCAACAACCACTCACAAAACCTAATTCGTAATTGATAATCCACTGGTAACAGTCCATTAACTCAGCATTACTGTACACATGAGCCATTTTGAAAATTTTACAGTTTAACACTCCTACGATAAATAAAACACCGGCACTGAGAGCGACACAGATAGACTGATGACTGAATAGACAATAGAGATATTATCCCCACTCCAAGTCTATTCGCTCGGTGTGAACCAGGCGTTGCAGGTACAAAAACGTGTTTACTTTTTTTTACCACATTCTTAGGAATGTGGTAAATCATATCAAATGTCGTTGAAGTACAGTTGCCCATCTACGTACAGTTGCCAATCCTTTATAATGGTATAACTTTAAACATTGTTTACGGGAAATCCTAAGACTTTTATTATAAATTTTTTTGGTGATATCGATTTCTTATTTAAGGATGCACATATCCTCAAAGTTTTAGAGATAAGTTCCGAATAACCCTGTATATTCTAGTACCTATCCATTGTTTTTAGTGAAGTAGTAGCATTTTTAAAAACTTTATCGGTATAACCAAAAGGCTTTGTTACAGATATTAGATAATCTAATACCAAAGAAACTGTTCCGTTTGCGTAACGTATTTGAAGTATTTTATTGTGTGACAAACTTATAAAATACATTAGTAAAAAAGTAAATTAAAACTGCATTCAAATATGAACACAAACTAAATGGTAAAAAATATTATTCAAATATTAATTATATTTAATTACTCTCGCCCTGTTTAACACGTTGTTAATAACACTATGGAACTTTATGAAACAAGGGGGATCACCATTCTTATCAAATTAAAAACGACACTTAATTATATTTAAACACAATTCCAAACTTCTATATTAAAGGGACCCTTAATGTATCAATTTAGTTTTATTAAATTTTGCCTATCAAATGTTAAGTTTAATAAACTTCTGCTTTGAAAACTGTAAGTGAAAAATATGTGCCTCCTACGTAGGAAGCTACATATTTCATAGCTATAGTGAAATTTTCAAATTGTGTCTTATAAATTCCTGTCTTCTAATTGCCTACAACAGAATAATATTAACTAAATATATTGGTAACAACATTATAATAATATACATATATTTTTATTACTGACTGTCAATAACATATCTTATTCTTATTTGTAAACTGGATGTTAAGGTGGGTTTACATTGGCATAGTAAATGGGTTAGTTACTTGTACTAATAACTAGCAAGGCAGCTACTAACCTAGTGTAAACCACATAGGAAAGTACCCACTAATCAGGGCAGGAAAGTGAATAGCCACCCAGGCTATTTACTTACCACTTGCGAAGCCATTGTCCTTTCCCCACCACCGTACCAGGCACCAGTTTATCGGCTGTCGTGTCCACTACACCAAAGTAAACACTTCCTCCTTTGCTAGTACATATACGCACAGTTGTTTGTGTGTTGACTGAAAATAAACAGTGCGTTAAGAAGAAGTGCTGATGCTCCTTTTGAATTCCTTCTACTGATCAAATCTCTGACCCATCTCCTCTTTGGACGACAATTTTCCTTTTCAATCTCTCTAAGTTCTCCAATAACAATTTGCTTAATTCTCACAAATATTTTTATTAACTTTTCCTTGCGCAACATTCTAGAATGACGAGAAACATGACAACGAAAAGGATTCATCCCGGTTCTGGCGATGTGACCGCACTACTTTATGTGCGCATAAAATATGCTTTCAAGTGTAAACACCCACTGTCCCTCATATGTGACAGTAGGCTAGTCAGGCTAGCTACAAGTACAAGTAACTAGGCTTAGTAACTATACCAATGAAAACCCGCCTTAAGACACTTACTTTACTAATAAAAGACAAATTTCACGACCCTTTATTATAATTTCACAATTCACTCTAATATTTGAGAAGAAAAAGTTCTATTATTATTTGGATTTGTGTAAGGATAAGCTAACTGAAAAGACCTGCGGACATTATAGATGTATATAGTGTTTGCAAGACAGTATATATAAATAAAATCACAAAGAAAGACTGGTAATAAAACATTTTTAAAGGTGAAGGTGAAGATCTTTTGTAAAATTAAAAGATATACTAGTAATTACCAGTAGTACTGATTCCTAATTTACCAATTTAAAAAATAAAACATACAAATTTAAACAATATACAAATTATGCATATGATATATGGTGTACTGTAAATAAATAAAAATAAATAAATACATTTTAAAATGACTAATTACATCAGCGTAATTTTTAAATACATAGGATTACACATGCTGTGGATAATACATGAACATCAAGTTGTCTTAAACGGATTACTCGTGATATAAAACTCAGAGTCAAAACTTTTCAGGAAACAAACTGTGAGCTATAGCTTTTAGGGAGTTTAAAAGCTTCTCGAAAGTTTCAAGCGGTTTTTCATTATCCTAGTTAGATCTGTCACTTCTTTATATGATTCCCTTTTTCATCGTCCGCTGTAAACTTGACGATTATGGTTGTTTTTAAGAGATACCCACTATATTATCACTTGATGAAGTAAACAGAGCCATAAGAAATGCAGGAATATCTCATCAATCTTAATTTTAGAACTGAATATAAAATAATTAAAGTTTAAGTGGAGATCGCAATAATTTTAATAGCATTTCCTGCTCAGATAGGATACCATAATAAAAGCATATTTATTTATGAATGTCAGTAACTAACAATTAAGTTTATTAAAGAGAAAGACATTTTATCTTCAATAAGCTATAGGCTTGCTTTGAGATATAAAATAATCATTAAAGTGAAGAAAGTAAACAAAGAAAACAATATGATGTCGTTGGAAGGCGGTGCGGTTACCCGCAGCACTTAGGTCTTTCGACCCATTGTGCCGTCGCTAGTCGAGAGCTATTGGAAGAGACCCGTGCTATGCGCATAGGCCAACACCCGTTCTAGGGGAAGCTCTTTAATGTCCTGGGGCATGAGAAATGCTGCACCGAGATGTTTGTGTCTCTTGACCATGAGGCAGGCAGAGTGACAGAGGATATGAATGGAGTCCTTGTCATCGTGTCCACAATACCTGCACCTTCTAGTGCCACTAAGGCCAATAGTATTAAGGTGCTTGTTGAGATGTTCAATGACCTGTTAATAGTCCTGTGACAATCCCTATGCTGTTACGACTTAGTGCAAGTATTGATCGAGTTGCGTTCGACCAAGGCCCTTCAATTAGGAGCCTAGCTTGTCGCAGGAGGAACAATTTGGAGGAACGGTTGGTGATGGTACAGCAGCAAAATGAACGTCATATCGAACATTTGCGTTAACCACTGTTAGACACAAGAAATCCCATTGTTTAAGCAATTGAATTTCTTTCACATCCTGTTATTAACTTAATTTGATAAAAATACATAATAAGCTGTAATATACTCCTTACTTTATGATAACCTTGTATATTTTTCACTAACTGGTGTAAATCAAATTATAAAATTATTTTAAATGTGACATAATTCCATGTAAATGGATGCTCATATTGATAGACATCCATTTATATCAATATATTCCTATCAGACATGCAGTGGAAAGAGCATTTCCATCCGAATATGTAAATAAATTTCCATGCGTTAAATCCCGCTTTCAGAATAACAAATTATGCGAGTGTTGCTCCTCAGTGGAAGTTTTATCCTACGAGGGAGAACCCGCTGCGCGTTATGACCCAATAATCATAGTTATAAATTTGGTACGTAATAAAACACCGATAGCGTCGTCCGCCGTCTTCGCCGGTTTTCAGGACGATATTCTGGGGCGATGACAGACTCGATCAGTTTCTGTGATATAAAAACCACAGAAGGAGCCATCGACTATTCGATAAAGCGGTCAAAGGAGGGTAGGAAAGTAGGCCAGCGGCTCATTTCAAAAGCTTCGCCTCTAAAAATGGTGGCGCTGTAAATCAGTTTACAAGTATGCAAATCATGGCAAATCTAGACTGTAACATTGGAACTACCAGAACGTATTTTAGCCTCTCTTATTTGATCTTTCCCTCTATTTGTCTTCAGATCTATCAGGTGATTAACAAGCAGAAAGCTTGAATCATATCGTTTGAGGTCTAAAAATTATTTTTCATTTCTAATTTTTGGTAAAATGAAAAATAAATGAGGTAGAGGAATAGTGAGGACATTGGCGTACCAGGTGTAAATCCTCTACCTGTCTCACTACTTTACATTTATGGAATAATTAGAGCTTCAGAGCAAAACTATCAAGAAAGAATATTTGTCTTCCAATTTGGTATACATTTATTAATCCTGATTACTTTTTTACAATCATGGATTATTTAAATGTTTCGTAAGATGTAATTGTTGATATTGTTGACAACAACTGGTAATGTCTACATAGTGATGTACTTTTCTAACAACTTAGTCAATTTCTCTGTTATAACCTCTATTTTCGTAAGTACCATGCTGAATTGTAATTTTATTATTCATAATTGAATGTATTTGTAGTATTCCTGAAGAAGAAGCAATAAACAGCTTCGAAAGCTCGATTTTGGAAAAAAAAGAGTACTCTTCTTTTCTGCCTTATTTGACTGCAATCCCGTTTTAAGTTGTTCTTTGTTTTTTTATTATTATCTATAGAATTTTCTGAATTAACTGATTGATTGTCTAAGAGCAGTTGCATATGATGAAGAGGCCTTCAACACTACAGTCTGTTGGCAACTGTACTGATCCAAATTAATAGTTGGTAAGATTTATCAAGTGTAACAGTTTCCTCGAGTTTTCACTCGACTGAGTATTCTTTAAGTTAGCAGCCCCCCAATTTGTATACTCAGAGCTAGAACTTTGGAGCCTAATTTTTTTAACGAAAAAAATAAATATGTAACAATAATATGTTTTATGTTGATCAAACCAGTTAAGGTAGGTAACTGAATGTGTTAAAAATAAAACTACTGTATCGATTTTGAAAGACAATTTTTTCTGAAAATTAGTTTCAATTTTCCTCAATTTTCAAAGTCTTTACTATGAATTGAATGCATGCTTATTCATCAGAGACTAGATATTTTAGAGTCACAAATTTGTGAAACATTTGACTTTTTCTGGTTGTCTGGATGCCTATTTCGACAATCGGTCAATGCATGCCGAGAAGGAAACAGAGAGATTCTCTTCTAAAAAGTTGAAGGAAGTGATGGATCGGGCTGGATCTATAACTCAATCTCCTGACTACATTTCCTCAATATTGTATGTTTATTTGACCGTCTCCCATTTACGATAACCCCTAAAGGTTCTGGACACATTGAGTATTTAAAATACATTGTCTAAGATACTATAATAAAAAAATATCTACTTGAATGGTATTGGTTATGAAGTTTGTTATCCATTTCCATTGTATTGAACTTATAATTTTATCTTTTTTTCATCATATATTTCCTTTCCATTTTATGTTTACATTTGATGAATCTATCTGATGTGGAAAATATATCTGTTTTCATTCATATGTTACAAGTAGACTCATACGGGGAGCTACCTATTCAAATCCTTCTCTAGTTGTTATGAACGATGCAAAGTGGGTTTTCACTTGGTCATATGGTTAAAGTTGTTGCTAGGCTAAATGTTGCAACAAGCGAATGTATGTTTTTGCATGCATAACATTAAAGTTAATGTAAATAAATTGTATACATATCTAGCAACATTTTTTGTAACATTATATGTTGATGAAAATATCCACTATTAATGACTCATACAGCTACCACAGCCACACGGTAGACCAGACGAAACCCCCATTGTGATACTAAATTGAGTTAACGTGTAGTGGTGACAAGACATAAACGTCGGTGAATTATAAATACCATCATCTGATAAGGGTATCTATTATCTTCGAAGCTATAAGCTTATTTCTACTCATTTTCCCCGAATTACCTGGATTGAATCAAGAGACGTGTCAGGCGCAGCTAATTCAATTGACCCTCGAGCGGTCGAAAGTCGCCGAAATCAAACTATGCGACCCAATCCACGTCCATAAGTTATTGGGAGGACGGTCACGTGAGCTTCAAAGCTCGTCTATACTCCGAAGCTCTCATAAAGCTGTTGCTGATTTCACCCTATTCAGAGGCGGACTGGCCATACAGGAAATTGGGTCGTAAAACTCACTCATGTTTGATAAAACCGATAGGTCTAAAATTAATGGAATATTTTAGGTTTAGCAAGTAGCTTTTTGGAAAACATCGTGAATATTTCTAAAATATGCTACACGGCTGACATAACAACATTAGCAGAAAGAGAAAAGAAACAGAAAAATGTTTCAACATGGTATAGAAAAGGGGTGGTGAGAAACACAGAGTAGTTACCTCTTTTGGTTTTTGCTACTATTCGTCTGATAATTATTGTCAAATTGCAATGCCAGTCGGGGCACATTTCCCGTGGAGTAGTTGTTTTCGGCATTTCCTTCAAACAAAATGACATAGAAAAGTTTAACCAACAACTAAAAAAATTAGGGCAAACCTAAACTAAGAAATATTAATAGAAATAACAATAATTTAAAATAAGTAATACAAAGTATTGTTTTGAAATAAATAGAAGGTGGTATGGAAAACTGAAGAATGCAAAAATGTTTCTACTAAAAACAAAAGGAAAATGATGAAGAGATTGAGAGAATAAGAAATGAAGTAAATGAAGAAAAACTAAATATATTGAAAGAGATAACAATACAAGAAATCAACTAAATGGATGGTTAATCTCATGATGGATGGCATGGATGGTAAATGTTGGGCAGAATGATGTATGAAGCCAAAGAGCTTGGAGGAATGACTCGAGAAACTTGAAGAAAATCCAATTAATCACTGATTGGAAAGTACAGATTCTTAATCGTTGGACAACTATTCCCCATTTTAAAACCTGATTGCGTTCTAGGAACAGCTTCATTATCGGGAAGGTGTTTTTACAATTCAGACTCTAACACTTTTTCTAGGGTTCTAAAAAATGCTTTCTTAGTCCGTCCCTGCTTCCACGTATCCTCGGCCGCCTATATGTGACAATTCCAACTTTTCCGCGGCCCTAATTCTATTTGACCGTCCGATGTTTTTGCTCGTGGGACTATAAAATGTATTTTTATGGGGGTTTCACTTCAACTTAGTTCGACGTGTAAATGAAGCAAAACAGCCCAGGAACTATATGTGAATTAAATTCATTTTCATGGGATTTGAGAGTGTTTTTCTGTTAACAATTAATTATTATAGTTGTTGTGACAAGCAAAGTAGTGCCCTCTTTTGGTTTGTATTACTATTACAAGACTACCTTATCTGTATAATTGACAGATAAGGTAGTCTTAAAAAAGGTGAACCTATTTATTTATTTGTACATCTCTCTTTTGGGCTGCCTTTGGCTTTGAATTTGGGGGTTGCCTAATTTATGTGGTGTTTTAATTTCCGCCAAATATTCATAATATTTGCCATAATTAGTGAATATTCATACCAAAGTATTGAAGGTTTTTTACCTTTGCCGATGTACAAGAAAATTGAGCAAGCAGCAGGTTTGCAGGAAAATGCACTTTCTTGAAACAGCGTCTTGTTCGTTTATGTAGTATATGATTGTTTTTGTTAAATTTCTAGGCTAGATAACAAACATTTGATATTTTCAAGCTCAGGAGGAGTGCAACTCTCGATCGGTGTTATTACTGATATTTTTAGCACGTCTTATTTTTAACAAGCTGATAATAACAGTGTGAATAACGTATGATTTATTATAACAAATATATTAATAATAACAAAAAGTTCCTGAGGGATCTCTAAGTTACCAATAGGACAACATCTAGCATCATCTATTTTCTCACGTTATTTCATATTTTCCGTCTAAAAACCTTTTAGTTAAAATTTACGAGGTTACATATAAAAAGGGTAAGATTTACAAGGTTCCCCCAATCGTAAAATGTTATGCGTTATAAAAAGTAAATAAAATCTGAGCTCTGAAAAACACAAGTCAATGACCGACTCATTTGGATGTATACAAATGATTATTGTTATTATTTTCTTTTACATTCAGGGTATAGGTGGGTTTCCTCTTTTATACAGGGTTATTCAGAACCCATATAAAAAACTTTGAGGATATGTGCATCCTTAAATAAGAAATCGATATCACCAAAAAAATTGTAATAAAAGTAATTAGGATTTCCCGTAAACAATGTTTAAAGTTAGACCATTTTAAAGGACTACGTAGCTGGGCAACTGTACTTCAACGAGATCGGATATACCACATTCCGACAAAAAACAGTAAACAAGTTTTTTGTACCTGGAACGCCTATCTATCTTTAAGTTTATTTTAAAGTAAAAACGCTGCAAATCTTTTTTGCGCCGAGTGCGCCGGTTTTTTCGTGCTAGCCAGTTTGCATTGTCAGTCCCAAGGTCACTCCATTACAGTGGACCAGTATCCAGCGGCGTGCAATGAAAAATTTTTAAATAGTTTTCAGACCCCGCCAAAAAAATTTCTTTTTGTATTACCACATTTCTACATGTATGTTGAACATCCCCAAATTTTATTTTCGATAGGTTCTGAATAACCCTGTATTTGTAATCAAATTATTATTCAGTACAGAACGTACATTTTTATTATTACCTTATTCTATATAGGTATTGTCTGCATCAAAACCAGTACCAGGATAGCAGACAAAGAAATCATAGAGAATCAATAAATAAATAATAATATTTCTGATTATATATTTATTGCAAAAGGTTATATTTTGCAGCTGTTATATATATATATATTAATATTAATTATCTCACTAAATAATTTAACATTATGTATTTTACAACTTCACTACAGTTGAGTACCTTATTCAACAATTTACAATACATTTTTAATATCATTTATTGGCTCATTTAACTGTTTATATCTTTCTTTATATTAGAATTAAGCCAAAAAGTTAACTAAGAGATAAATTATTAATGAAATTATCAAATATTATGGTTCAACAAAGTTTTTAATTTTCTTCTTTACCAGCAACCTGGATACGCAAAGGAATAACTTTATTATTTTTAAGGTATGTGGAAAACACTACGTTGCGTGGAATAAACAATAAATTACAGCGGCATATCTTCATATAACCTCAACTTAATGATTTTAATATATTTTTCTTTTTAATAGTGTCATCTACATCTTTTAAATAAGCAAATATTAAAAATAACAAGGTTATTCCTTTGGGTATCTGGGTTATAGGTAACAAAGAAAATTAAAAATGTTTTTGAACCATAATGTTTGATAATTTTATTAATAATTTATTTCTTAGTTAACTTTTTGGCTTAATTTCTATATTAGAAAAGATATAAATCTACAATATATCTATAGTTGAAAGTGGCCCAATATCGGATCCCTGGGGTATTCCATGAGTTGCAGGATATCTCCCTGACAGTATCTCCTGACTGACTATATGCTTGTATCTGCTGTAACAAATACATTAAACTTTACCATTTAGATAAGAAATAAATATGAATTTAAAGAATCCGATAAGAATTTATGTGAAAAATTAAAGAAAATTACGACAGGGGCAGGGAACACGTTAGTGCGAATTCTACATAAAGCCATATATCAATTTTCGAAACGCTCCTGCCCGCTTTAAAGACGTATAATCGATTGTCTACTACGTTTTCCCCAGTCTCGGGTAGCCTAATCTAAAAAACCACACCGTAGGCTGTCTCATGGGGCGCCAACAATCGCTGTGCCGAGTCATTTTTCTCTGGAGATTTTTTGGCGATTGCAGCGCTATCTGCGGGTAATGTCCTAATTTCGTCCAGGGACGGGCACAAACGGCTTAAATGAACACAAATGGCACTGATAAGGGTGTAATTACGGATCTAGACTGCCGTGTATTCGGCGCGATTTTTCTTGTTGTGTTTAACAGGCTTAAAAATTATCAGATTTTTAATACATACAGTGAGGACATAAAGTCCCCCCCCACCTCTAACTTTTGAACCACTGGGTAGATTGTGATGAAATTTGGAACGATAATATATGACTAAATTCTGCATTTTGTGACACATCAATGACAGCTCTGAATGTCAAAGTGACAGCTGGGCGCGCAACAGGAACATTTTTTTAAATGGAAATGAGGGTCGAGTAATAACTCATTTTGAAGCTATTTTTATGCTCAAAAAAACATCCACCAAATTTGAGAACATTTGGTTCAGTAATTTCCAAATAAAAACCAGTAATATCAGTTTATAACATAATCTTTTTACCACATAATCTTTATAATAGAACTTACCCATGGAACATTTATTTGTCAGGAAGTTCATGGTGGTCATTTTAAACATCTTTTGAAGTAACACGTGTTTTCGAAATTTGTTTCTGCCTCTACGTTTAATTTAAATTATTTCATAATTTTTTAATTTAGATTATTTTAGGTTAGGGATGGTTTATTGTTATTTGTATACTTTTAATTTTTGTTTTGCTTTGAATAATTTACAATAATTTGTAATATGTATGCAAAAAAATGACGTAATAGAAATCGATATTACTGGTTTTTATTTGCAAATTATTGAACCAAATTTTCTCAAATTTGGGGGATATTATCCCCCAAATAAAGCATAAAAATAGCTTCAAAGTGAGTCTCCACTCGACAATCATTTCCATTTGAAAAAATGTTCCTATTGTGCGCCCAGCTGTCACTTTGACATTCAGAGCTGTCATTGATGTGCCAAAAAATGCAGAATTTAGTCACATATTATCGTTCCAAATTTCATCACAATCTACCCAGCGGTTCAAAAACTAGAGGGGGGGGGGGACGGAATTTATGTCCTCATTGTATAATTCTTTTTAAAGATATCAAAGATGTAAAAGATTGCATACGTCAGTACACTGCAGATTGATTGAGTGATTGAAGTGAACCATTATTTCATTGAGTCTTTGTGGCCTATTTGGGTCACAAATGTTTCGGTTATATTTGTTTAAGTAGGCGATTAAAAACATTTGATCTTTGACAGATGTTAGACATCCAAAGTGGATTATGTGACATGGAAAATTGCACTTCATATTTTCATTTTCAAATTTTCAACATTTTTTCCTAACTCTCGATGATTTTTAACTTCTTCGAGGCCTTCAGTGGAAACTATTTGCTTTTTCATTGATTTTGTATGGATTTCATCTTTCCTTTAAAAGTGATTTTGGAGTTTTAATTTTCTTACAGAAATTCTAATAGGAAGAAAATTGCATTTTGCATTCATCTGAAGAATATTTTATCAGGATAGGTTACTTTAGGTTATTTCAAAGAAGATATATTCTGGTAACTCACCTAAACAAAATTAGGACTGTTACAATACTGCTATCATAAAAATTTCCCGTATTTTGTGGTTGTTATATTTCACTCAAATACACTGGCCCATGCCTATTTTTTGCTATAAAATAGTAAAGCGAAAGGTAATTCAAACCAGAAACAGAACTAACATGGAGACAGTCAGTGTCGAAATCAAATTAAGTGCTACATCTAGAGATAATAAAGTTAAATATACAGGGAAATTGTACGGAGCTTGCAAATACATAACGAAGTCATAATAAAATGAAGTAAAGCCATTATTTTGCCACGTTCTAATGCTGGAGCAATTCCGAACCAGAACAGGATATATAACATTTACATAACGACCTGTAAGCAGTGTCACCATCACAGCGGTCTACATACATTTAAGGAGATTCTCCTTTGGCTTCCCCCCTCTTTTTAATACGCCTCCAGAGGGTGAACGCATGTATAGAGTGGCCCAAATTGGAAGAAGGGTATGGTTCATTTTGCGTGACTACGACAGGTAAAAAAAGTGATTTAATCTGTTTTCGAGAAATCAATGTTACAAATCGTTTTCACAATTTGGTATCCAACTTAGAACCATGTTTATTTGCTGGAGATTTGCTCAAAATGCAGTGGCAGCTCGTGAATTTTTCTTTAGGGGAGGCATAGATAAATCAGTGGTGGTTGGTGAGATTCGGGCGGGTACGAGGGGCGCACGAAAAAAAAAAAGCGGCGCAGGCGGAAATTTTTAATTTTTCAAAAAAGTCAAACGCCATAAAATTAGACATTAGAATTCCCAGAAGAAAAATATTTGCTTAAAGAAATAGGTTTCGTTAGACAAATATCCCTTTTTTGATGGGATTGCCAGAAATCTCGACAAAAATTATTTAAATAATATTAAAATAGGTAATAGTAAATAATAAGTAATATTTAATACCTATTTGATTATAAAAAAATTATACATAGTATGCAAACGTCTTCAATCTTCATCCGTACATGCTTATTTTCCCACAAATTTCTAAGAGGGAAAGGATGGGAGTAGTGGGCCGTCTTGCCTCCACTTGCCTCCACTTGCCTCTAGCTTTATTCAAAAAGCACGTGTTCAGATCTCATACGCATGCGCCAATAATTCATTTATCCGAAAACATCGGTTCAAAGGAGACCTCTCATACTTATGCCTCCGGTCGGCCACACTCGGCCGCAGCCGTCTTAAAGACGAAAGACGGCTGTTGTGACTCGTCGGTTTACCAGCAATACCCGCGCTACAAACCAAATAGTTAGCAGACGTGGTAATTTTTACTGAGGCGCCCAAGAATGACCATAGATGGCGTTGGGTCGTTTGTGATTGGAAATAATTTCAAATAATAGTACGGGAACACAAGCATGTACATTTTACGTTATTATTATTTTAGTGGATATTATTAATATATTTATTAGTTGTTAGTAAATATTATGTATTTAATTGGAATTCTTTGTAATTTTCACAAGGGAGACACTGCTTCCCCTGACGAGCCGCCACCGTCATAACACTTATGAGTTAAGATGTATTTAAATAGATAATAATTAAACTAGTTACCATAACTTCCCTCATCAGTCGATACAAGCATTTCAATAAGGTACTACAAAATCACTTTTTTTCAAAAAAATTTAAATATCAAAAAAAACTATTAATTTCTCGCATAGTTTGTCCCACATTAAAAATCGTAGATTTTAGCATAGAAATAAAAAAATGTAAAAAATATAGGATATTCCATTTAAAACAAGAAAGTTGATAGCCATTTCCGGTTTAGCCGGAAGTGCCAGAAACATGGAAATACTTCAGATGAATAGAACTTTCTCGAAAACCCCCGTATCCAAATTTTCAAAAAAATACTCCAGTAGGAAGTGCTTATACTTTTAATGAACGGATTATCTGAATCACCCTGCATAATATATCAAATCCAATATCACCAAATATTAGTGTAAAAATAACATTTTCCAATTTAGAAATCAATATTCCTTCTACACCCTATATATTTTATATCCTATGCTAAAATTTAGAAAAAGTGTCTACATTATATAAAAAATAGTGTGTGCTACATTGTTTTATTAATACACACTAAGCGGTGAAGACATAGATGAATCACACGGTATACGTTGCGCTTATTGTAATTCTAGAAAACCCACTTCGTTTTTGGCCGCGAATTGCATACCGTAATTTTCACGTATGAGTATAATTTTAGCGACACGTTCCACGGTCTCTACAGATACAGAAACAAAGACGAGGTAATTTGCTTCCGCATATAAATGAGTTTTTTATGATTCTACTAAATGTGATAATGTATGTGCAGCAATATCTACATTTTATTTGTAATACTGATATGCAACGTCTGTTAAAATTACTCATAGAGATTAGTCTACACATGAGTATATATTAACCAGTGAAAATGTTATTTCTCTGGTACAATACATTTGAAAACTTTATGCCATAATATAGATTAATAATTTAAATTTGTTATTTTATGGATCTGCTTTTCGGTAACGTATTTGCTTGTCTCTTCATCTTTCCGTGGGTAAATAAATTAAAGTGACATTAAATCTCCTTGAAAGATCAGGATAACTACAAATAAAGAGTCTTTCAATGACTTTATTGTTTATAAACACTTCATTCAATTAGGAATGAAAACAAATTAATCTTAAACAGCTAATTTCCTTGCTATATGTCGCAGCTTGAGCTGTTAACATCAACATACAAAGATGTTAATTATACGAAAACTGTGAGGTAATTTTAGAGTCTGATGTAGGATTTCACTAACTGATTACCGTTGTCGATCTTATTTGATCTCGTCAGAGCAGCAATAGCGATCATTTATCGACACAGGGAGAAGAGATTATTGGTTACAAGAGTTTTACGAATAACGAAAAAGTTTGTAAGGCTGTTTCCTGTATAATTTATGTCAATTATTATAATTTACAAACATCTTAAAGTCGTTATACTACTAGTTGGCCGGTATTTTAAATTTAATTGAAAATAAAATCAGCTAGTGTATTAACATCCAAAGCCTTCTTCAATTTGAGTAATGAAGTAACGAGTGAAAAAGTAAAAAAGATATTTGCTGAAGTCATTAGTTAATGGAAAAAGTTTTCCAAACTATTATATAGATTAAAGCGTGATCAATCTTTAGAAAACAGATACTTACATAAAACTGGTCTAAGCGAAGCATGTTCGTGTTACAGCACTTTTGGATATAATAACCCTTTTTGCATCATACAGCTGTCCTATGAAATTGGGTTCAGCATTGTCAGGAGACCCAAATGGAACAAGAACACGGAATTATTTATACCCAATAAAACATTTTATAGGAATAAGTATTGTGTGTATAGATCTTTTCATTTTATTTGAAGATTCTGGTCACATATTGGATCCTATAAAAACGACTATGCGAACGACAAAGAAATATATCTTCTCTTAGACAATATTTCACATATAACTATGATGGTGATGGGAGAAAACTAAAGATTCACATCTTGCTTGATTAGGAAGTAAATTACAAAAATTATGTGTAACGATTACTTTTGTTTAAAATCAGTATCACACGAAATACGGGGACCTTAAAATGACCAACCTGTATATAAAATCTACATTTCAGGGCCATTCAAATTGCAATAACTTTAACTTTAACAATACTTTTAAAACTGTGTAAAATGTTATTAAACAAAACGTATACGTTTTTAAATAAAAGAGAACACTTGAGGGTTTCAATTTACTTTAGTTGAAAACATTTGCTTGTATGCCACAGATCCTCCTTGATGTACGTTGTTAAAGGGTATGATATCCACACTGATAACTTGGCATGTTCCACAAGTTCCTCTGGGTCGCATGACTCCCACATCCCCCTGTTCCTTTGGTTACCCTGCAGCGTCGCTATAATAAGTAAAGAATTTATTAAGGATTCAAAACAATAATAGGTTGTAGAAACTAGTTCTACTACTATCACATGGCATGCATATAGCAAATAACTACGAATAGTAAAGGGACATCATTAAGTATCCTCCATCTGCAAACGCCTTATTTAAATAAGGACTAAACAAATCAAGCTAAAACAGCTATTCTCCTGGCAATATGCCGCGCCGAGCGCTGAATTATAAAGCAAAATTTGCCGTATTTTGTCTAACACAGTTAGAATCAAAATACAAAGATTCGGATTGCAACGAAAACTACGAGGAAATACTAAGACCACACATCGTAGGATGCCACTAATTGCAGACCGGTTTCGACCTTTTCATGATCTCATCAGTGCAATATAAGTGAGCATACCGACGAATGCGAAGACCTGAGTATTTGGTACAATAGGTTAGCCTTGCGTACGCAAGCCCTACGCAAGGCCTACTAGGCTTGCGTACGCAAGGCTAACCTATTGTGCCAAATACTCAGCAAAATACGGCAAATTTTGCTTTGTAATTCAGCGCTCGGCGCGGCATATTGCCAGGAGAATAGCTGTTTTAGCTTGATTTGTTTAGTCCTTATTTAAATAAGGCGTTTGCAGATGGAGGATACTTAATGATGTCCCTTTACTATTCGTAGTTATTTGCAATTTATTAAGGGTAAGACAGGCTGAATAATCTGATATATTCAACTCAAAACACTCAACAATTGGTTATCAATCTCAAATATGACATAGATTACATATAATCCTAGTGGGCTTCTTTCTGGCGATCTAAACGTACGGGGACAGCCTTTGAAATAGTTCCGAAATATTTGAAAAGATTAAAAATCTTCAATGCTCAATGCTTTCTTATTAAATTTTTATTGTAGAGAAACTTAAGGCACATAAACAAGTTTTTTCAAGGTGACCTATCAAGTGGATTACAACCAGGCCATCTAGTAGGTTGTCTGATTGACAATTATCTTCCAATTCAATTCTAATGTGGGACTTTTAGAGGTTACCAGGCCATCAAAAATACCAACCAGAGAAATACTTTAAGAGAAGATAAAAATAACCGTTTTTTGCAACTATATTATTTTTTAACGATTTTTTTATTTTTATGCAGCGTGCCACCAATGGTCAGTTGCATCGATAACCCGGCAGGCATCGGTGTCTGTGTTGGTAGCAAATTTGTTAATGTTACACTAACATCACCAAAAATTCAAGTGCACCTTGTATATATATTTTTTCTTGATTTCAGGGTTGTGTAGCCATCATAAGCATGACATGGATCATGTCCGTGACGCTGTTCTCCATCCTGGTGCTCCCTAGGGGCGGTTACTATTTCAACCCTACGGGGATGATGGCGTGCGAACCCTTTTACCCTCGTGCCTCCATCAGGATTCTGGCAGCGTGCGGATTCTACTTCCCCACGACGATGATTCTGATGTACTGTTATGGATCTGCCTTCCACGTAAACAAGTTGAGGCTGAGGAGCTCCGGATGCAACACGGTGGCGGGACCGGAGGACTACAGGGGTGCTAGTATGGAAAAGGTGAGCGTGGTGTAGCTAAAAATAACCTTCTAGTATCATTTGAAGTTGAGGTAAAAATTCGGCTGTTATAAAATTCCATTTTACTGACGTAGTTTTCCACATAACACCAAAACACTAACTATACTGCACTCGACGCGCATTTCGCCAACCAAGTTGGCATCATCTTGAGACGATTAAGGTCTATTCAATACACGACCACATCTGGTGTTCTGCAAGGTTCTGTTCTGAGACCTTTACTATTAAAACACATCTGGTGTTCTGTAAGTTTCTGTTCTGAGACCTTTACTATTTGTTATTTTTATCAATGACATTGTGACTGATTTAGATGTAAAATGTCTCTTCTATACAAGTGATCTTAAAGTGTATGATATTTTTAGAGATCGCAGTGATTGTGTCCGTTTTCAGAATAACTCTAATAAAGTTAGTATTTGGTGTGTGAACAATAATTTACCCCCGAATGCTGAAAAGTGTAAAGTAATGTCTTTTACAACAAAATGGGCCAAGATTAGTTTGATTATAAACTTGACAATTTCCTTTTGAAGATACCAAGAACTTTTTGCGATCTTGGCATCACGTTTGATAGTAGATTAATGTTTTATACACATATTGACACCATCATACTAGAAGCTAATAGAACATATGATTTTATTGCTTGTAACTGTCGCGACTTCACAAACATAGAGGTAATAAAATTACTTTACATTTCCTTTGTCAGATCTGAACTCGAGAATGTTTCTCTAATTTGGTCTCCTGGCTATAATGTGCACATTAAGAGATTAGAATCAGTCCAACGTAGATTTTTAAGGTTTCTTACTTTTAAATCAGAAGGGCGTACTCGATTATGAGTTTTCAACACAGCAGTAATTGTTAGAAAGGCACCCGATGGTGAGTCTTGAAAATAGACGGCTGTACATTTCTCAATTTTTTTTTATTCAAACTGATTCATAACATCAATTTACTGCCATGAACTTCTGCTAAAATTATTATCTTGTGCTCCGCCGAGGATTATTTTTAAGAGTAATTTTACCTTCCTGCATGGCGTATCAATATCCATAAGTTCTCGCCTTTGCATTTGCTTTGCCAAAATTGCAACGATGTTGGAATCACTGTAAATATATTTGGTGACTTAAAAAGTCTATACTTAAAATAAGATTTTTTCTCATGTAAAAATATCGTAACAATAGTTTTTGTTTTCTTTTTGTCTTTAAGATAATAAACTCCCAATATCCATATAAAAAGATGATACTTTAAGCAGATACCATTAAAAAATCCTTTGAAACATGATTTATAGGAACCATTTATAAAAGTTGACATATTGTAAAACCAGCTTCACGCAAGTCGTAGTGTTCCCTTTTATTCTCTGTCAACCACGCATAAAAATATTGTACCATGTCCATAAGCTAGCTTGGATCGACTATAACTTCCTACGGTTGCTGAAATCTTTTGAAAAATTCGCTGGATTTGAGATGTTCCGCTTCCTTTGAAAGCGTTGAAAACACCTTAAGATCTTTTAATACCGCCTAAATATCTCCTTACTGCACTGCATTGAGGCAGTATTACCTCAATTCTGCACTGCCACTTGAATTGCGGGAAGTTTTACTTTAGAAAAGATACGGGGGTTGTCGAAGACTCAGATTTTTAGAACGGTGGGTACAGGTTCAGGAATTTATGCCTAATTATATCAAGGATGCGAATATATCACTAACTATACAGGGTGTTTTCGGATTTTTTAAGGTTAGGTAGCTAATAGCTAAAAATAATGGTTTCACATAAGTATTAAATTAGATTAGTGACAGAATAAAAATCTAAAAAAGTGTTTTCTTACCTAATATCAATTTTTTATATTCATTTTACTGTATGGGTTGGTTTTATTTGGTTTTTCATCTTTTTTATTGTTTAAGGGTGCAATGTACGCATAGTTTGAAGAGTTAGCTAGTGTTTGGTGTTCCCGTAGATGTGTTTCTTTTCGAGACTAGATAATTAAGAACTGATACCATGTATTGCTGGTCTCAATGACAGAGATATTGTAAACATTCTTATGACTCAAGAAGGCGTCGAAAATGTCGAATGGACTTTGTATTTGAATTTGTGAAGCTTAAACGAAAATTGGTGGAAAGAGTTTTTCCTGAAAATGGTATCGTTTGCGAGATTTTGGTATTATCCACTTTTGTCAGTATAATTTATTATAGTCTATCCATAAAGTAACCCCCCCCCCTGCTAACTTTTGAACGAATCGAGTTAGAGAGTTTTAACAAAATACAGGGTGAATCACGTAAAATGAAGTTGATTCTGACGATGAATTCGATTCTTCAAATTCAAAGATGGCGCCACGGACGCTGTCAACTCAATTTTTTTAAATGGCAAAGTGTGCCGTGTTGTACCTCGTTTAAAAGATAATTCAATTCTCTACATTCTTGTTTTTGAAAAATGACAATCGAGTTAGCCGTTCTTTAGTTACAAGCGTTTCTGTTTCTAATCTGATCCATGAATAAAATGTTAATTAATATTTTAATACAACAAATTTTGAACAAATATTTATTAAAACAAAAAATAAAAGAATTAAATAAGTTGTTCAAAATGTTGTCCATTGACTCCTTGGCACATAAAAAGTCTATTTTGAAATTTTTGCCTGAAAAATTTCTGCCGGGATATTTCTGCACATATGTGTTAGACGTTGCTGTAGTTCGTTGATATTTACTGGAGGAGTTCTGTAGAGTTTTGACTTCAAATATCTCCATAAGAAAAAATCAAGAGGAGTTAAGTCCGGGGAACGAGCCGGCCATTCTATCGGGCCCCTTCTGCTAACCCATCTGCCCGGGAAATGGTTATTTAAAAAATCGGTAACAGGTCCATAGAAATGAGGCCGGGCTCCATCTTGTTGAAATACAATACTTTGAATGTTATTGCCTGCTATTCTTTCTATCTCTGGAAAAATTTCCTCCCGCAGCATTCTTAAGTACCGCTCTCCTCTTAAATTTTCTCTGAAATCTATCAAATCTATCAAATTGAACAACTTAAGAAAATAAGAAAAAAACCTGTAGAAACTTTCAAACACTTTTAAATTGAACGCTAAACTACTAGCTCGAACCTTATTGACGTTTCAGTGGCAGTGGCAAGCAAAGGCAAGGAGACTTGATAAAGCAAAATTTTTAAATATCGTTAATACAAACGCTTGTAACTAGAGAACGGATAACTTGATTGTCATTTTTCAAAAACGAGAATGTAGAGAATTGAATTACCTTTTAAATGAGGTGCAACATGGCACACTTCGCCATTTAAAAAAATTGAGTTGTCAGCGCCCGTGGCGCCATCTTTTAATTTTAAGAATTGAATTTATCGTCAGAATCAACTTCATTTTACATGATTCACCCTGTATTTTGTTAAAACTCTCTAACTCTATTCGTTCAAAAGTTAGCAGGGGGGGGTTACTTTATGGACAGACTGTAGAATACACTTCCGAATGCTGGGGAGTGAATTTTTACCCAGTATTTTATCACAAATCCACATAAAACGGGTCCAAATCCCATTAAATGTCTATACGAATATAATTCTGTAATGACATTTAATGTACCAGCGATAAAATTAATTTGATGACTATCGGTAATAAGTGGCAGTAGCAAATATACACATAAATTAACAGAAATAATGAATGGTCACGCAGGAAATGTTTTATTCGGTTGGGTTGAAACCACAAAGTGTGAAACTAAATGAATTACGGTAATGGAAACTATTTATATGAAATATGCGGTCCGCATGCTGTCATTAAATGAGTTACTTATGGAGCTTTGAATAAAAGCCACGTTTGTTTGATTGTTGGAGGTTTGCACAATATGTTTTGGTCAGTATTTTTCGATATTGATTGGTCTGAAAGCGATACAGGAAGTTGGAAAATTCATTTAACTATTGTAATTATTATACAGGGTGAACGCATAGTAACTAAGAACGTTCCATGTTATTTCCAAAGGATTATCGTTTAACAAAAGCTATATTTTTTTATTTCATTTCGTTCATGAAAGAGTGTTACTTAAAAAGATTAATAAACAGTGCAAAGGGTGTATATATGTATGTATGGTTATTCAGAACTGATCCATAATAAAATTTGGGGATGTTCAACATACATGTAGAAATGTGGTAGTGCAAAAAAAATTTTTTTGGCGGGGTCTTAAAACTATTTAAAAATTTTTCATTGCACGCCGCTGGATACTGGTCCACTGTAATGGAGTGATCTTGGGACTGACAATGCAAACTGGCTAGCACAAAAAAAACTTCGGAAGATCTGAGAGTATACCGACACCCGGCGCAAAAAAGATTTGCAGCGTTTTTACTTTAAAATAAACTTAAAGATAGATGGATCTGACCAAAGTGACGTGTCTAAAATGAATAAAATTTTGTTACACTAATTTTGAAGAATTGCGCTACTTGAATACTAGGTATTACAAACGTGAAGTTTAGGTATAAAAAATTTGCACATACCTTGTTACAAAAGCTTTTCGAAAAAATATTCCTCGACTTGTCAATTTTGGGCACGCCTTATCCCATTTTGCCGCACTAAACCGAATGTTCCTCCTGGTTGCTGATCTTGTAAACGCAAATTATTAAGTAAATTGGGGATTTTCAGCATTTTGCTGCAACAACCACTCATAAAACCTAACTTTTAATTGATAATCCACTGGTAACAGTCCATTAACTCAGCATTACTGTACACATGAGCCATTTTGAAAATTTTACAGTTTAACACTCCTAAGATAAATAAAACACCCGCGAGAGCGACACACAGACTGACGACTCATAGGCAATATGGATATTATCCCCACTGCAACATTATTCGGTCGGTTTTAACCAGGCGTTCCAGACAAAAACGTGATAAAAAAAGTATTTTATCACATTCTTGGGAATGCGGTAGAAAAATATCAGATGTGTTGAAGTACAGTTGCCCAGCTACGTAGTCCTTTATAATGGTATAACTTTAAACATTGTTTACGGGAAATCCTAATACTTTTATTAAAATTTTTTTGGTGATATCGATTTATTATTTAAAGATGCACATATCCTCAAAGTTTTAGAGATGAGTTCTGAATAACCCTATATATACCTGAAACTTAATCAGTTATATATGTATACTGCAAACGATTTCTTATATCTAGTAATTAAAATTGAAAAAACATTTAAGTTGCTTTTAATGTGTACTTGTACATCTTTCTAGTAAATTATAAACATTTATGGAATTTAACTATAACACATAAGTAAAGTTTATAAATATGTTCAAAATATGCCATAATTTTAAGAATGGCGTCACATGTATTGGGAAAAGTTATAGTTCCATTACGATCATATGTAATTTAGCTAAATATCCCAAAACTGTAAAATACGTTCGTCCCTATACAGTGTGTCTCAAAATAATAGAACAGAATTTATATTTTTTTCCAGTTGAGATTAAAAAAGAGGTTGGAACCTTTGGTGTGAAGATAACACTGAGTTAGTTTTCCACATAACACCAAAACACTATACTGCAGTCGACGTGCGGTTCGTCAACCAACTTGGCATCATATGGAGATGATTAAAACAGTTTTAATCAGCTCCATGGCAATTTCTATGTACTAATTGACCTGCTAGCCTTTTTTAATTTTAACTAAAAAAAATATGAATTTACTTCTCTTTCTCTTCTTAGCAATCTTCATATCATAATTACAAGAACTTTATCTTCTTATCAGTATGTTTAAAATGTACATTATATGAACGGGGCGAATGTCTCATTTAGTGATTTTATTGTTTAAATTTCTTAATGTATTGTCCTAAAATATTGAACAAAGTTGAATTCAATATACCTCGTTTAAATTGAAGACCATGATATATTTAGACTTATCATCTTTAGTGAGATATTTAGTTACTTTTTCTTTATCAAATATACAGAAATTATATGACTGTGCAAGATAGGACTGATATATTTACTTGATACCTCCTTTCCTGGGGTAATTGTTAATAGTCACTTGTTTTAATATACTATACTACACTTGATTATATACCGTTAATATTTGTTGTTTTCATAACTATTTTTCTTGTTAAATTTTGAAATATTTTAGTATAATTTTTTTTTCTAATAAATAAATAAATAAATCTTGAAATTATATGTTCTGTGAATGTGATATACGTTGAGATGATGTGTCGAGAGACATTGCCTTCTAAAACCTTGCTCGATATCCATTTATATCTCGTGCTCTCCCTTCTGTAGAAGACAGGACTATCCTTCTTTCCTGTAAAACTGATTCTTCTAAATTGGCGCCATCAAGAACCGTCTAGCACCGTGTTTATTTTTAATTTTTTTTAGGGAAAGCGTTATATTTTTAAATTTAATGAAATATTTCTGAATTGTAACGCGCTGTATACTTCAGGTCTCGCAGATATATGGGCACTTTTAAAACAAGTTGCCCTTGCAAGTGACGCTGGGACCAAAAACATGCTCTGGTTTATTCCACTTAACGAGCTGATTTTTCACTTGTTTACGTTGGCCTTGTTTATATCTGGATACATGGTTTAGAGTTAAACATGTACTGGAAATAAATTGCAGTGTTCTGTTTAAAACATAAAACACTAATTTGTTGATTAAAAGGAAGTAAGCCATCCTGGGTTTGTGTTAATTTTTTTTCTACTGAATTATTTACATCAACAATAACTACGTTTATAATTATAATGTACGAAGATCGCAGTAAAGATAATATGTTTACTTCTGGAGTAAGTAACATTTTTTCTCTGGAGCTCCCATGCTGAAAATTCTATTTATATATAAATAAAAATATAAACATGTGAATATATCCTATATTCATTTAAGGGTCTCGGTCATATTGTCATTACTAAGCCCTCAAAAATGAGCGCGATGTTCGGTTAGATTGGATTTTACATAAAAAATCAGCTATTCCGTGGACAGAGCATTACTTAAATTTAATATTGGCACAAGTATTCATAGGAAGATATGTACCGGGTGGCCAAATAACAATGGACGCCGGCTGTATCTCAGAAACTATTTATCGTATAACTTTGGGAAAAAAATTCTAAAATTAAATCGGACAAGAGAAATCGCTGGAAATTATTTTCAAGTTCGTAGGATGACCGCTAGAGGTCGCAATTGCTATGACCAATCAGAAAATGGGACTTTTCTGAAAAATATGCCAAGTTAAGGGGTATTTTAAATAGTGGCATTGTAATCTTTGTAAAATTTGCAATCTTTTTCTTGTACTTTTCGCACTTTGCTCTATCTTTGAAAATAAAGTGGTGGGGGAAGGTTAAACTTTATTTTATTCAAATAAGGATAACTCCGGTTTGGGTTAACAGAATTAAACGAACTAGGACTCGTTTAAAAGAGTTTTTCTTACTGAATAATCTGCAGTATATACTGTTCCTGAACTTATTGTATCGTGGTCGCTAGAGGGCGCTGTTTGACATCGTAACAGTTATTGCGCGTTTTCATAAAAATTTTAAATGGCAGGCTATATGTCTCTTTTTACATAGTTAAATAAAGCACAAAATTTCCAAAAAATCAGCTTAAACTGCAACTTTCTATCTTCTCTCTAACGGAAGATATTAAGAGAACATGTAAAATTAGGGTGCCGCCTATTATAGGCCTATAAATAGTCTAATTAAAAATTATATTAGTAGGCTATGAGACAAAAACTATGTTCCTTGAGTATGTTTTAAACCGTAGTTTGAGTTACTCCAAGGTCTTTCGCAATAGTTCTAGTACTTAGTTGAGGATTAAACTCTATATAAGCTAACACATTAATAATGTTCTCTTCGGTGCTCTCTGCGTTGTCTAAGGTATACAGTTAGATAAACATTTCCAGTTGTTCGCAGAAGGTGAATTACTCGTAGAAAAACCTTTTATTGGGGTGCCGTCTATCAGGACACTGTTGCGCATATACTCTCGCAGCAACTGTAGCATTTCTCATTGATTCAAAATAAACTCTTACCATGTCAAATAACTCTTCGTTTGTATAAATCATTTTGTAAGAAAAAACGAACAATAAACTATAATTCAGAATAAACAAGAAAACAACACGAACAACAACAAGAAAAACCCGGACAATACAAACTTAATAAGACATGAAACGACATTAACTAAATGACATTAACATGTAACTAAAACGTTTTAATATTTTGACGTACCTATTTACCTCTTTTTGTTTTATAGCCTACTAGTATAATTTTTTATTAGACTATATTATAGGTCTAGGCGGCAGCCTAACTTTATTTGTTCTCTTAATATCTCCCGTTAGAGCGAAGGTAGAAAGTTGCGGTTTGAGCAGATTTTTGGAAATTTTGTGCTCTATATAACTATGTAAAAAGAGACATAGCCTGCCATTTAAAATTTTTTTGAAAACGCGCAATAACAGTTACGATGTGAAACAGCGCCCTCTAGCTACCACGGTAAAATAAGTTCAAGAACAGTATATATTGCAGATTATTCAGTAAGAAAAGCTCTTTTAAACGAGCCCTAGTTCGTTTAATTCTGTTAACCCAAACCGGAGTTATCCTTATTTGAATATAATAAAGTTTAACCTTCCCCCACCACTTTATTTTGAAAGATAGAGCAAAGTGCTTTACAAGAAAAAGATTGCAAATTTTACAAAGATTACAATGCCACTATTTAAAATACCTCTTAACTTGGCATATTTTTGAGAAAAATCTCATTTTCTGATTGATCATAGCAATTGCGACCCCTAGCGGTCATCCTACGAACTTGAAAATAATTTCCAGCGATTTCTCTTGTCCGATTTACTTATTAGAATTTTTTTCCCAAAGTTCTACGATAAGTAGTTTCTGAGATACAGCCGGCGTCCATTCTTATTTGGCCACCCGGTACAAACATGATGAACTCAAGGGACACATTTATAGGTTATTAATATCGACTATTTGGTAAATATAGACGAAAACCTATCATCTCTATTGCACATTTTCAGTCCCCAATAAATGCAAATTTCAGATAAAGAACGTGAATTCACATATTATGAAAATATACCGCCAAATAACTAGATTCTTTTCGAGCGTGTGTTTTTCCTTTGGATGTAGAGAGACGTGGCTAATGGCTAAAACGAAAGAAGTAGCATCAGTTTTCCTATGCTTATCTTTTGTCATTGGACGTTTCGCAGATGGCACATGTATACAAATAATAAAAGTGAATGTACAAATAATTTTACCACAAATATATTGCCGAGCCAAAAACTTGAGTGGTTTAAATATATCAAAACTAACATTTACGTTATATGAGGAACTTCAGATTAAAATTATGAAGTAGTAATATTAATTTCTGTATGTGAATACCTACGAGAGAATACGTTTACTAAAACCAGAGACCAAAATAGTTGATATACTGGAAAATTGAAGAAAGGAAACTTTAAATGTTTTTTGATTTCTAGTTACTAAAAGTACACTAGGTTATTGCAAATATTTAATTGTTTTTACATAAAAGGCGCAACGAAGTCGACGGAATTTAAATTATATCTGATGTACAGGGTCATAGTTTACAAATGTCCATTAAGTAATTATTTTGATTTAAAAAAAGTACACTTTACGACAAATTATTATGAGTATATTTTATAACACTGAATTTTATACCTATACGGGTGTTCTGAAAAATTGTTAAAAATAGTACTTAGGTTACTCAGCACTTGTAGCTGAAAATTAACCAATTGCGAGCAACTAACGCTTCTTGGATGAGTGAGTGAGTGAGGATGAATCCCCCCTAACAACCACAGCTTGGCCTTTTAAAAATGAATACCAACATTCCTTATTTAATTCTTTTCAGACAAACTCTATATGAACGTGATTTGCTACTCAAATAGTTTATAAGCGCACTAAGATTAGACTATAAATATACACAAAATACCGGGTATATCAAAAATTATCTTGGTCAAGGGTGGTTGTGGAATGTAATCCTAACGACGGGTGGACTGGCATGAGTGCCGGTACCACGAGGCTCTCCACCTTCTGGTGCTTGCCTCGGGATGATTTGTTTTTCCAATTGTTTGGGCATCTGTGGCTTCTATTGTAGAGTAGTGCTGGGATGAGGTGGGTGGGTTTCGGGGTAGTGGACTATGGATTTTTTATTGTTTATGAAGGATATTGGGGCTGGGATTTGGGTTTTAGCTATGTAAGGGTGGTTTGTAAGGGTTGGTATGGCGGATTTTTTGTTGTTTAGGGTAGGATAGTTTTTGGGTTGATTTAGGAGATTTGACGAAATAAGGGTGGTTTTTGGTTAGGGGTGGTTTTTTGGATTCTTTATTATTTCGGGTAGGATGATATTTGGGTAAGTTTGGGAAAAATTTTTTTAAGGGATGATTTATTTAGGGGTGGGTTTTTGTATTGATTTTTGTTTTACTGTTGGAATTGTCGTGTTTTGGGATTTTGGGGTTTAAGGGTTGTAAAAGAAGTTAAGGGATGGATGTCTGGGACGGATGGCGAATTTGGCCGTTAAGGGATCTGTTAGGGAAGGGTTTGTATGGTGTCGAATTGTCTGTGTGAAGTTGGGAATAAGTCTGAGGTTTATGAATTCGTCTATTGTCGGGGTGCCTGATATGTTGTGTAGGATGGGGATGGGTGTACAGAGTGGGAGGTTGTTTGCTAATCTGAGGGACTTGTTCTGTATTACCTGAAGGGTGTGTTTGTGTGTGGGACTGATTAAAGGATACCAAACGGGAGCGGCGTATGTAAGGATGGGTCTGATGTAGGATTTGTAAAGGAGTGTGGATGTGTCAGGAGATCCGTTTTTAAGTATGATCGATATTTGACCGAATCTCCGGTATGATAAAATAATTAATTATAATTAATCTATATTATAGATGTAGTTGTCAAAGCTCTGAAAATTGCTTGAACTGCTCATTTTTTGACCGAATATTGTCTTAAGGTCACATTATCACCGCCAATGCCTCGTTTCATTTGTTACTTACAAAAAAGCAATAAAACCAATCGAAGCATTAAAAAACCAACCAATAAAATTAATGTTATATGTACCTACTATCGGGATATCAAAAATTATCTTGGTCAAGGGTGGTTGTGGAATGTAAAACGTGTGTCTTACTTTAAATTTGAAATAATTATGTCACTGTCACACTGACATCATCAATAACCTACAAATTTCATACCTATTTATTTCAGTTGTAGAACAATAATGAACTACAAATTATGAAATAACGGTTTTAGTAACAAGAAAAACTAAATTACAGTAATTGTTGGAAATGTCCCCCGTTTTGTTCGATGCACAAGTTGACGCACCTCCTCATGCTGTGAAAAGCATTTTGCAGCATTTCTGGCGTTATGGTTGCACATTGCTGAACAATTCTTTGTTGCAGTTCTTGCAAATTATTTACCGGAGTTGCGAAAATCTTGTTTTTTAAGTAAGGAAATATAAAATAGTCCATAATTGTCAAACAAGGTGATCTCGGAGGAAACTCAACTTCTGTATGCAAACTTAGCCGGTCATCAAAAAACTCGTGGATGAGGTCCACCTAATATACCGGGATATCAAAAATTATCTTGGTCAGGGGTGGTTGTGGAATGTAAAACGTGTGTCTTACTTTAAATTTGAAATAATTATGTCACTGTCACACTATAACCTACATCAATAACCTACAAATTTCATACCTATTCATTTGTTCAAACACAAACGTTGACTGTATTCACTTCAAAACACTTCACAACACAATTTGTAAGGCACGCATAAAAATTGTCCGGTAATATTGTCACGTTTGGGAAGTGCTCTCGAAAATTGTCCAAACACAAACGTTGACTGTATTGTCAATTTTCATTAACTAGCGCACCCGTTCGAAAATAGGCTTCAATCATGAAAATGTTGTGCTGTGTGGTAAGAGGCATGATTAAAAAACTGGATTAGAAAATTTCAGCACAATGACTTGACAGATTCTGACACAACAAAACATATTCAAAAATTTAAAGTAAGACACACGTTTTACATTCCACAACCACCCTTGACCAAGATAATTTTTGATATCCCGGTATAATCAGTAACGCTGTCCCTGTGTATCAGTCTCTGTGGCAAACTGACGTACCTACTAAGAAATATTTCATGAGCATCTAGATATATGCATTGTCCTGTCCTAAATGCTATTATATTTCATTACAAGAAACTACATAAATGGCGGATTATGAAATAGGTACCTAGTATGGATAATCCAGAACTTCTTGCTGACTGTATCTCGAACACCTACACTACTTAGTTGTTGTGTCAACTGTGAACCAATTTTAGGACGGGAATTACCAAAACAACTTCGCAAGAGATCGATGGCTTGTTATATCTGAAGTTTTGTGATGAGGGTAATGTTAAACTGACAGCAAGGATCAATGTAAATATTAATATTGGGGTACAACAAGAGGTTATGTTTGGATTAACGAAAAAGCTTACCGGGAATTTATAATAAAGTATGGGGTCATCAAGTAAGGGGCATACTTTAAAACCTCATAATTTTAAGAAATTAAGCTAGTAGCAAAAAGTGAATGGAATCTAGTTGCTTCAATAATTGGATTTTACTGTATCTATGGAAAACAAAAGAGTTGTGTTAACTGCTGATACAAGTGTCAAACGTAATCATTACGATTTAGAGAATTGTTCTCAAAATAAAACTCAGGTAAACGTAAATTGAAACGATTTAAACTTTAAAATAACATGGATCTACAAACAAGAATTAGTTTAGTAAAAAAATTTGGTGTTTAGAACACGACCAATCGCTGGAAGAACTAAAAGGCTCTATTAGAAAGAAAATTGCTGCAATTCAACCAGAAATGCTAAATAATGCTGTGTACAATTTGAAAGAGCGGTTGGTGATTGTACAGCAGCAAAATGGACGACATATTGAACATTTGAGTTAACCACTGTTGGACATAAGAAATGGCATTGTTTAAGCAATCGAATTTCTTTAATATCTTGTTATTAACTTAATTTGTTAAAAATACATAATAAGCTGAAAATATATACCTTACTTTATGATTATCTTGTAGAAAGTACTCGAAAAATAATATCAGAACTGCTATAAAACCTATTTATAATAATAATAATACTGACGTAGTTTTCCACATAACACCAAAACACTATACTGCACTCGACGCCCGTTTCGCCAACCAAGTTAAAGTAAGCCAACTTAAAGTAAGTTTTAATCATCTCGAGATGATAGAGATGTGTTGAGACAATTGTCATTGAGACAATTGTATCCAAGGTAGTAAAAAGCAACTATAGCTAAAGTTCTTTTAAATTGATAAAACCGGTCCTTGGCTTGATAAAATTTTGCAGCTAAGTTAAGACAACCCTTTTCCATTTGTGATAAATCAAAAAAGTAAATTTTCTTAAAACGTATTTTATAATCTGCGTTGAAATATACCAGCCCGTTCTCAAAGCTAAGGGGAAATTTATGAAATAATTTTTGTAAACATGTGTACGGTCTACTGGGACATTATTTACTTTTTCCATTTATCAATGCCAGCATATTTCATAGTAACAACAAAAATTGTCTAGCCAACATTAAACCATTTGATGCCTGCTTTTTGTAAACCCTTGTATTGGTGTATCACATTGTTTCAATATGCTTCATCAAATTTGTGACACGCAGAAATATAGGCTATACGATTTTTTATCCCCGTTGACAGGCTGACAACTGCACAACGGCGGTCGTCTGATAAGGTAATACAGGTGTATGTTTTTCCTGAAATATCGACAAAGGTAACCCTGCTATAAACCTATGCATTTCAAAATATAAATGATACATATGCATATTAGATCTATAGAGAGATTATATTGAAATGTTTGATGTTTTCGGCAGTTTATAATTAAACTGTTCTATCATAAAGTTATTATTTTTAATTTGCTTGCTTAACATGCTTGATTTACATAGTACAAACTATAATGTTAAATATTTATTTTTATACTAGTATTTGAAAATTTACTGTAGTACGTTCTTGGCGTTTTATGATAATAATTACTGTTACAGTTAATCATTAATCAATAATGCAGTGTCCTTATAACACTTACCTAGTTTTCGCCAACCAAGTTGGCATCATCTGGAGATGATCAGAACTAAACCTAAGCTAACATTGTGTCCTATTTATACCTAAACTATTGCTACGGCTCAGTGAAGGTTGCGACGGGTCATTGATCTGTCGCGACGGGTCAGTGAACCGTGATTTACTAACCAATAAAGCGGGCTGTATGGGATTGGCCCTCTATCACTATTCATACTATTTTTACACTTTGTAATTTCTAAACTCAAATGCATTCAGCTGCCTGGGATTTGTTACATTCCTAATTAGTCTTAAATTGCTACTATTTATTTTATGGTTTTTCTCAAACGCATGTCGGGCGACACTAGACTTATCTAATCTACCATATTTGAGATGGGCCATATGTTCCTTGAATCTAGTTTGAATTGACCTTCTAGTTGGTCCAACATACTTTTGATTGCAGTCTTTACAGCTGATTTTGTAAATCCCCGACTTTTCCTTAGTTTCTATTCTGTCTTTTGGATTGCCTAAAAGTGGTTGTAGTTTATTTCCCGAATCACTGACATACCTATATCTGTGAAAGCCTTACCAAAAGCATGGGTGAGTAAATTACGGTTAGTAAATGACGGTTCACTGATTTTCCGCGATGGTTCACTGAACCTAAGCAATAATTTACCAATTTCCTGCTGAATAATAATAAACCGCCCCCTCTTCCACATAAATCTCAGACTTTCTGGCAAATCTTTGTGATTAGAATGAGGGGGAAGAGATATTTTTATTATTATTATGTAAACAGTTAAGTCAATAAGTAACATAAAATAAATGCTGTTAAAAAACTAGGAGTCCATCTATCTCTGGTGTCGTTACTTAATGAAAATCCACCCATATGTTCCAAGTTATTACCGCTTCCGTTATTTAAGTTAACTTATTAATTTTCCCAACTTTTCACGTCGGTGCTACATAATAACTTTTTGTTTAACGAAGTACGAAACTAGTAATTTGTCTGAGCGTGTTTTCTGGCGTGTTTCCTATAACAAAGAAGCTTGGAATGTGGTAACCAAGGAACATTAAAGAATGTCGGAGTAATTCGTCTGATCCCGACAAAAACTATCGCTGAAAAGTCTAGCTTAGCACTCCTTTATTAAGCGTAAGGGGATGCAATTTGTCCTAATCATTTGATCAGCTGAAGAAAGATGAGGGGTAAACAGTTATGATTTATTATTATGCTTGTAATTTTCTTTGTCTTGCTTGTAAAATGACTACAGTATTAACTAGTTATGACAATGTCTTCATTGTAGACTTTATCATTTATAAATCCAGTAATATATTATCTGATGACATGAAAACAGGAACACGAATTTATTGTTGGAATTTGTTGACCGTAAATGTTTGGAGCAAAATAATACAGAGTCAGTAGCATCATAGAGGTCATAATTGATAAAAATCCTAGTAAAAAACCTTATACATAAATTCTCTGACAAATGTCAGTTTTCTTTTTATATTATAAATTTCCATGAAAATATACAGGATGACTGATAATAATTGTTTGAAGCAAGCTTTTCGCCAATTTGAAAGAAAAAATAAGAGGTTAGAACTCATTTCCGGGCCATCGGGCCGGTAGCTCAGGGCTTAGCGTCTCGATCGCTCAACCCAGAGGTCGTGGGTTCTAATTCCCACTCCACCAACAATTTTTAATTAAGTTGTTTGCCCGTAGATCAAGGTTTATTCGCAGGGATGGCTTGGCAACCATCCTGGCGATGGCCTAGGATGGGAAGAATGTCAACTTGGTGTTAATGTGAGAGATTAAAATCATTTGATGTTTGACTTGTCCCCCTAACTAATGAGGTTTTCCAGGTTTCCCTCATTCCAGCACTGAATGGTGGTTAGGGCCTACCAACGTAAGTCGTTCCTGAGGCGCAAATGCGGCCCGCGAAATAATAATATGCCGCCCCCTCTCCCACACAAGTCTCAGACTTTCGTGCTAATCCTTGTGATTATAATGAGGGGTAGAGATATTATTATATTATTATTTAAAAAAGTACCATTTCTGTCTTTCAAAATATATCAAAAACCCAAATTTTTTGGGACCCGCTGGAAGTTATTGCCTAAATTCTTCTATAAAGCGTATTTCCATGTAATCCCAAGTGATTTTGATGAATAATAATAATACTTTTGTCATACTGTCATATAGTTTGTTATCCCTGTTTGGGCAAGATAACTGAAAGAGTCTACAAAAAATTCAAAACACTTGCTATCGGTTAATTAGTAACTTAAGGAAATATGATCACTTATCTACAACTTTTTCAAATCTAAACTGGTTGAAAGTTAATGATCCATTTCAATATCATTTTCTTCTTTTCGTGTTTCGCATTTTCAATACTTTGTCTCCCATATATCTTAAAGAAAAACTAAAATGTCATAATAAAGTAAGAATCGTAACTTACGAAACCAAACATCACTTACAATGCCTTGACATAAAACAGCTATATTTCGTTGATCATTTAGTTTTCATGCTGTTAAATTGTACAACTCGTTGGATATAAATATTGGAAGTATCACGTCTGAAAACGCCTTTAAAATGGAAATAAGGATTAATGTATATAACCGTTGTAAGCATTAGTAAAATCTTGAGGCGAGTTGCACCTTACAGACCTCAATAAATAGCTTACTTCCCCGGGAAACCAAATCTTGCTGACGGAAAATCCCACGTGTGGACATCTCGTGAGACGAATTTCTCAAGTCGACAAGGTCATGGGGAGAAACTTAGACGGAACAAATCGAATTATCTATTGTTGACTCTTATAATTTTCCAACAGATTTCGAACTTATCAGTTGTTGGGATTTTGTTTTCTTGACTGTGGTTGTATTTGCACAAACATGATAAGTTTGAATCAATTTTAGGATGATTCGGAAGTTTGACTTTTCAATCGTGATTTTTGTAAATATTGATGTATGGATTCAAATTGCTAGATCAAAATAGGAACCTCAGTAGAGTAATACATAAAAAAGACGTATCAGCGATACTGAAGTGTTTTAGTACGTAGTTTAGAAGTTATACATTTGAAATTACATCGTTTACATACGGGTGTTCCCGTTTTTTCGTTCATAACTTTGGCAAAAGATAGAGCATGCAAAAATAATAGGGTTTTTCCTATAACATTTTTTTCTAAGACGCTTCGTTCTCGTTATACGGGGCGTTCAATTTTTAAAAACAAATTTTATTTTCTTTAATATTTACTGAACCTATAAATATTTTTTGTTGAAACTTGGCACACACTAATCGTGATAAAAATCTAATATTTTGACGTAAAAAATACTTTTCGACTAAAGACAGTGCCGTAGTTATGGGGTTTTGTTAGCATTTAAACCCCCTAAACTTCTACGCCAATGGCGAAAAATGATTTTTCGATACAGAAGTTAGTATTTTAATGCTTTGCCTAAAAAAAAGTACCCTTGACAAAATTCGCTAGGAAGCCCCCTTTCTGAGATATTTGGAACATTTAATAACGGTTATCTTATGAAATTATTTAAATCTTGGCTAAAAATTATTATTGTAGAATTATGCAGGCACTGCAAGTTTAAATTTTTAACAACAGTATAACACTATTGACATATGTCATGTTTAATCAGTTTGTTTGCTTGTAGTTTGTGAAATTTGTTGAAATAAATTCTCATTTCAACCCCCTCCCCCCGCAGCGTATACCCTAATGTGAAAAAATAATATTACAAATACAATATTATAATTATTACAAACGGCAAAAACAATAATAATTTACAATTGATTTAATCTAATAAATGCTCAAAATGATATCCTTCTTCTTGAATGCAAAGATGACATCGATTTCTTAATGAACGTCTTGTACGAATTAGCATGCCATTATTTATTTCATTACAAGCCATTCGAATACGATTTATTAAATCTCTATTGTTAACTGGGGTCGCATATACTTTTTTTTAAGAAGCCCTAAACAAAAAAATCTAGGGGATTGAGATCAGGTGATCGAGCAGACCAAGCAACTGGACCACCTCGACCAATCCACCTTTCCCCGTAGACAGTATCTAGCCCCTCCCGAACTTGCCGTCCATAATGTGCAGGACAACCGTCTAATTGCATCCAAGCATTTCTTCTCTCGGGGAGTGGTATTTCCTCCCACATGTTAAAATGATTTGTTTCCAAAAATTGAAGAAATGTAGCGGCATTAAGTCCATCCGGTAAAGGTATGGTCCAAAAATATTGTTGTTGAAAATTCCAACCCACACATTGACACTGAATTCTTCTTGGAAATTTCTCGGTCTTATACCATGCGGGTTTTCATGGGCCCATAAATGTAAGTTATGAAAATTTATAACTCCCCGTTGAGTAAAATGGGACTCGTCTCTCCACAGTATTTGCCGGAGAAAGTGTTCGTTGTTATTCAGGGAATTAATAATAAAATTGGAAAACTCTAAACGCCTTTCGTTATCTCCTGGATGTAAAGCTTGTACGGGATGTAGATGAAAAGCTCTGACGATCTTTGTGCTAAGTTTTCCAAATTGTAACACGAGGTATATTAAGAATGTGAGTAGCTGTTCGAACACTCATAGATCTTGTTTCTTCAAATAACCGAAGAACACGTCTAGTTCTACCTCTAACTAAAACATTATTATTTCTATTTTGTTTTCTCCTACGTGCAGGACCATCTTCTGAAAGATGCTGATGAACTCTTCTGAATACTGCTGGGGATAGATGTCTTGTATTTGGAAACGTCTTTGATATTCAGCTGCAGCAGCTACGGAATTTCCGTTACAAAATCCATAAACAAAATGTATATTTGTGTATTCTTGATTAGTAAATCTAAACGACATTATTAACTTATTTAAACTATAACTGTAACTAATTTCAACCAATTACTCAAACTAGGTACATCCAACACTAATTTAAACAAACTGATTAAACATGACATATGTCAATACTATTGTTAAAAATTGAAACTTGCAATGCCTACTTAATTTTACACTAACTTTTAGCCAAGATTTAAATAATTTCATAAGCTAACCATTGTTAAATGATCCAAATTTCTCAAAAAGAAGACTTCCTAGCGATTTTTGTCAAGAGTACTTTTTTTTAGACAAAGGATCAAAATACTAACATCTGTATCGAAAAATCATTTTTCGTCATTGGCGTAGAAGTTTAGGGGGTTTAAATGCTAACAAAACCCCATAACTACGGCACTGTCTTTAGTCGAAAAATATTTTTTACGTCAAAATATTAGATTTTTATCGCGATTAGTGTGTGCCAAGTTACAACAAAAAATATTTATAGGTTTAGTAAATATTAAAGAAAATAAAATTTGTTTTTAAAAATTGAACGCCCCGTATAACGACAACGAAGCGTCTTAGAAAAAAATTTTATAGGAAAAACCCTATTATTTTTGCATACTCTATCCTTTGCCAAAGTTATGAACGAAAAAACGGGGACACCCTGTATAATTACTACTTTAGTATACCATGTTATACAAGGTGTTTTCCAAATATGTGTAGAAAATGCATGAATGTATTTTTTAACGCAAGAAAATAACCTAGAAATGTATGTCCGCAAGCTCCTTCTTTCTGAGATACAGGGTGCTAAAATAAAAGAGTCCTTCACATTAAGTGTTGATTAAAGATATGTTTCTTTGATAGAATAGATTAAACAAAAAATGAGAAGTAAAGCAACTGCTCAAAGTGTTCACTCTCACGCTTCAGCTCTAAGAGAACATCTTATGTGTTAAAAAATACCGAGTATGTTTTTCATGGTTCCATAGCTAGCCATGATGCGTTCTTAAAGTTGCTTCTGATTGTCTATTGGCACGCTATAGACATTCAGATCACCCTACAAAAAAACCTGAAGGATATGAGTCAGGCGATATTGTGGACCAAGGTTGATAGGACAGTTGGGCACTTTCACTGCAAGGCGATGACTTTTTGACTATTTTCTATAAAATTCGTGTATCCATTATGGTTGAGAAGGTAAAAAGTGCGATAAAAATAAACAAGGATGAATTATCTACACGTATTTTATACGATACATCCTCTATAAATTATTTATGGCTTCATCTTAGACAATAGCAGCTTCTTCTTCTTTCAGTTAATGCCCAGATATATTCTGTTTTGTCTTTAAAATCCTAAACGACAGTTAGAATTTGATAGTTAGAAAAATGCTGACAGCGTTAAAATTCCGTTTTCGGGTAGAAAGTAGTATTTTTTTATACCACTCATCTTACATTTTATTTGAGGTCAACTCGTTCCAAAGTTAAGGTGGTGGAGGGGGTTAGTTTAGAAATAGACTGTAGAACAATTATTATTCTATAATTTGTCAATTTGTCTTTGAAGAAATATGCCGTGACCTGATTTAGAAGTATTTATATTTGACGAAAGACAACATTGATAGACTCTTTGTCATTAATCCAACTTCTGCAGTCACGGTCAGTTTCACATCGTTAGGTCTTTAGCTTCGTTTTTATTGATCGGCAGACGGCCAGAACGGCCAACACTGATCTGAAACCGGTACAAGAAACGGCCGAGTTAATGCGATATTCCCGAATATAAGCATTTTCATGCCCTTATGGGTTTCAATTTGCGGGTCATTACTCAAACGCGGCTAAATGCGTTTAAAGTGTGGACCCCCGAAGAATGGATACTTTTTCTTCAGTGGGATTTATTGAAAAGAATGACGCTTCTATGAGTTATTCGAGAGTTGGGCTGACTTGATTGCCTATTTATCATAGACGGGTCAGTAGTGGAAACGGTTTTTATTCTAATGTTTGTGAGATTTTCTGTGGCTTTTTTTGTGGTTTGAAAGGAACTGACTTCCTGATAACCTAATCGGTGTATATACAGGGCGCGGCAGCATAATTTCCTTTTTTCAAAACTTAATAAAACCCATTGTATGAATCGGAACATTTTTATTCGTTTTTTTTTATAATGTAGGCGCATGCCTAAAGTTTTGTTTTACATAGTTTTGAAGATCAAATCAGATAGGTGACGTCTCCCATTCTCCATGCACTGAGTAAACCGATTTCTGGCGTTTGTCATGACTCTTGCCAGCATAGCAGGCGTTACGTTGGCAATTTCTTTCTCGATGTTGGTCTTCCAATCTTGGAGGGTCCTTGGCGGTTCACATAAACACAATATTTCAAAAAACGCCATAGAAAAAATCACAAGGGGCCAAATCGGAAGAGCGGGCCGGCCACTCCAAATCACCCCTAATTGCGATGAGCCGCTCTGGGAAGTGTTCCCTCAAAATAGCCATCGATGCTCTTGAAGTGTGTGCCGTTGCACCGTCTTGTTGGAACCAAATGTCCCCAAGTCCAACTCATCTAGCCGTGGAAAAAAAGACCAACATCCAGGAAGAAATTCTAAGTAAAAAATAGTATATACTTATTAGGATCCGAGTAATGGTCGTTTTAGAGAAAATATGACTTGTCGAAGAGATATTTTTCAATGCCTACTGATTTAGGCTTTTAAAGTTTACTACTGGGTTAAAAAATTTAGTACATTCTTTACTTCCGTTATTTAATCTCGGTCTATTTCCGCGACTAAGGCCAATCACCAACGCCAGGAGACGAGCAACCCCCAACTTGAAAATTTTTTGGGGGTTTTCCGAACTCTTACTTTTGTAGCGGAGTAGGGACCTTTTACTTGCTTATTATTTCAAAGACAAGGGACCTCCGGCTTTACATCCTAGCCAAGGGATGGTACGTTTTTCTACATAAACGTCGCCTAAGTTTGTATAGCGTCTGTAACTTCACCGACGTACAGGCCACTAGGTCCAGGCACCGCGGGTTTTCCCTGCAAGGTGGCCCATCCAAGTGGTAACCGCGGCCAACATTGCTTGGTGCTCATATCGATAATATGAAGTCGCTACCACGACCTACCCATAAATTTTATTCTTGCTAGGATTTCTAATAGATGTTTCAGATTAAAAACCGTCCCCATATTGACTTGCTCATGAATTGAACCGAATTAGTATATATTCTAATTCATGTACCATTTGTTTCCTGCATATAGCTTCTCTTATATCAAGATATATAATTTATTTCTCCACTAGGGAGAGCTCGAGCGACGCTTTTATATTATCTTTAATTATTGCTGTGTAAGTTATCACCCATTTAGTGCATAAATTTAATATACGCCCGATGGAAAACGAAAGAGGACCAAGATATAGTTGCATGTGCTGGCCTCCAGCCAATAAACCCGGCCAATATGGTGGAAGGTCCTTTGGCGCCGTTTATCGGAAAACTAGGTATATTCTATTGGGAAATGCACTTTGTTGGTGTTGAAGGGATACCGACATATTTTCCAATATTCGTTTGTGCAATACTGTCAGCGTTTCATAATGAACGATTGGATGAGTCGGATTCATAAATAATTGACACGTCTCTTCCGTTCCTGCATTAGCGCAACATACTAAGACTCGTTGGATTAACTGGGCACAAGGATATAATGTGCTTTAGTTAGAAGATAAGTCATATTTCATGTCGAACAAAAGTTAATCTAATTAGATTTTGCTAAATGTGACACATAGACACATCAGTCATATCAGTGACACATCAGCGACATATAGGCATATAGTCAAATAGACATACCGGGTTTCCCATTTCATTTGACCAATGGCAATTAACATGGGCTATTACATTTCATTGAATTTTATATTCCCAGGGCACACTATGAGAAATATTGCTAACGGAATCGATAGTACTGACAGTCAAACACTTCTGATTACCAAAATACTAAAGCGAAATGCTTTTTTCATTAAAATATCAATAAAAATTCGTTTTAAGTTAATAGGTGTAGTTTACATAACTGTTTTAAGAGACATTATTAAACGTCATCCGGTGGACTAGTTGGTTGAGCGGCAGGTTGTTTCAAACTGAACCGCAAAATTTTGCAGGTTCGAATCCCGCCAGAGACAACTTTTTTTTACTTTTCATTAATTACAAATTATTAGTGTTTACTTATTCGAATAAATATGGTCCATTGTCAGTGCGTAGTTATTATTTTTGAAAGTCACAATATTTGCTTATCAAGAAAAGAAAATAAAATAAAACATGTTTTAATTGGTTCGTTTCCTTTATCTTTAGCTAAAGCTACTATCTTATAAAATAAGTAATCAACAAGCAACATATTTTTTATTTATTACATGCACTGTGCTTTTACTAATAGTGTACTTATCTCTGCTAATAGTTAATATATTTTATACCTCAATCTGGATATTGAGATAAACAGTATTACAGAGGAACCGTCGTGAATTAGTAATAGGTTTTTTTTTAAATAAAAAACTATAATTCTAAAATTATGAGTTTTTTAAAATAAGAATATATTTTAAAAAAACTCAAAAAAAACCTATTACTAATTTACGACAGTTCCTCTGTAACTGTTTAACTCAATATCCAGATTGAGGTATAATATGTAGTAACTATAGCAGAGATAAGTACACTATAAGTACACTATTATTAGTAAAAGCACAGTGCATGTAATAAATAAAAAATATGTTACTTGTTGATTACTTATTTTATAAGATAGTAGCTTTAGCTAAAGATAAAGGAAACGAACCAATTAAAACATGTTTTATTTATTTTTTTTGATAAGCAAATATTGTGACTTTCAAGAATAATAACTAGGTACTGACAATGAACCATATTTATTCGAATAAGTAAACACTATCTATAAACATTAATTTGTAATTAATGAAAAAGTAAAAAAAAGTTGTCTCTGGCGGGATTCGAACCTGCAAAATTTTGCGGTTCAGTTTGAAACACTGCCGCTCAACCAACTAGTCCACCGGATGACGTTTAATAATGTCTCTTAAAACGGTTATGTAAACTACACCTATTAACTTAAAACGAATTTTTATTTATATTTTAATTAAAAAAGCATTTCGCTTTAGTATTTTGGTAATCAGAAGTGTTTGACAGTCAGTACTATCGATTCCGTTAGCAATATTTCTCATAGTGTGCCCTGGGAATATAAAATTCAATGAAATGTAATAGCCCATGGTAATTGCCATTAGTCAAATGAAATGGGAAACCCGGTATACAAAAGGTCATAGACAGTTTCAATTTATGGACAATGGATTTTGCACTTTATTTAGCAAAACATTTTCCAGTTATTTTCCTGTATCTAATTCGAAACAAATGTAGCAAAAGAAACATCCACTTGCAGTGCAATACAGTGACTAATTATTTATACCTCCCTGAAGAGAAATACAACACGCCTTATATCCAATATACCATTATATGAACTGGATCAGGGGGTTGATTTACCCTTCATCTTTACGAGCGACTTTGCGACGATTTTATGACGTGAGATAACACACGAGATGCAGTTTCCCACGATGTTTTTTATCTGTCAGTGGCTCAGCCGGGATTAAGTGATAGTTTTCCTTTAATCTGTAATGGGTTCGGGATCGCCGGAGTTCGATGTCTTGAGCTTATACGTGATTCAAGTGTCAATCACACTGACGAAAGCTTTCTTGTACAACAGCCCGTCACCCTTAAGAAACCTTGGTTGTGCGAGAGCTGTGGATGCTTCATTAATTGAATTCTAAATTGAAAAATATATGTATACAGGATATAAGTAATCCTATAAGTAATCTCAAATAATGAAGAGGCGCTTCCTCAAGCGGTTTCATCATCGAAAGATCATATAAAGTTATTTCGTTGGTAGATTAGTTTATAATGTACAGGGTAGGGTATTTTTTTTGGAAAATCTCTAGACTGGGTTAAAATTTTCATCTTAAATTGCAGCCGTTTACATACCTCCAATCTTTATAAATATAAATAAATAGTGTATGAAAACCGGTATTCATTTTAGGTTTTCCTTTTAAGTGTAATGTGTACCGGAAAAATTGACACAGAACGATTCTGAAACAGTTCTGCCATAAATAAAACTAAAAAACTTTTAAAAGAAGAAGTGCATTACCCATTTGGATTGTTCTGAACGGTTCCAATGGGTAAAAGGAAAGCAACCACTTATTATTATTAATTCAGTATCAATGCAAAAGTCTCGCTTTACTGAAGCGATACTGAAGGGATCCTTATTACTATAGGAGGGATACTAATTGTATTTGATAAAATACTACTGATATTGACAGTAAAAAACAATGCAAATTGTTTAATACTGATTCAATAGATGTATAATGATTATTAATTGTTTTAAATAATAATAATTAAGGTTTTTTTTCTCTTTTCAGCTATCAATGATAGCTGAGAATCGATCAAGAGGCCCCTGTGACGGGCGTCAAGTCATACATGTAAGTTAATATTAGATTTTAGATTATAATATAAATAATTTAGTAAGAAATATACAATAATGCCAATATAGCAATGGATTTATAGTAGTAAAAAAATATGTAAGAATGTTTTTTAATGTAGAAATATGGCAGATCAAAAATTTATTTTTAAATAAACTGCTAGGATAGGAGCTCTTAGCACCAATTAGGAAAGTGCTCTACACAAATAATTCCTAAAAAATTTGTGCCTCTGTGCCCTTTAACACAGACAGTTAGAATTACCATTATCCAGAAGGAACTACATTTGACCTTGAGGAAAATTGGGGTTTTGTTTTGGTTTCCCGTACAGTTTACAAATTGCTCTAATTTGGGTCGTAATGAACATACAAACTCAGTCGCGAGGTCCTGATAATTATTTTCGTAATTAAATACCGCTATTACGTCGTATCTCACATAGCCAGGTATCCAAGTTACCTATTCCACGTCATGTAAAACAAAGTTGTATTTTAGGGAGCACCATCAATTATTTTTATAGAAAAATATGCTTTGTCGGTAGCGATTAAAAGTATTTTTCCGAGGTCTAAAGTATCACGTTTAACTGAAAGATTAAAAATTAATTAAAGCTTCACAGGAACAAAGTAAAAACAAACAATTGCTACCATTAATAATAGGGCGAATCCATCAAGGTAAACGCCATACTAATAGTAATTTTACACCAAAAGCTTCTACTTGATTAATCGTGATGTCCCTTCTCAGCAAGAACACAAACGTTAAAATAACGTTAAAATTTCCGATAACCAACCGTTAATTAATATCTTTGTACCACTTGCTACGTTAAATAAACGCGAGAATGTCCCCCGATTGAACGTATACATCACACGTTACATTTTAATAACGTCTTTATTATACTACGTTTTTAGTGTCTAAAACACGTTTGTCAAACTTTGAATTTGGTCTCAAAACAAGTAATATTTTACCACTACTAAACGTTAATAAAACGCTTGATAGAAACGGCGCAATACAGTAAGGTGCAATACGATACACTTAACGTAATTTTAACGTTAGAAACAATACTTAAAACAAATTAGCCAGTAGATAACGTGATAATTAACGTTTCCGTAACGTCAACCGTCATAGAATAAGTTAATATTTAAAAATAATTAAACAACGTCAAGTTTCCATGAAAATATAACCAATACCAAACGATGCGTGGAAATATGTGTGCTTCTACGTTTAAATGACTCGTTGCAGAATATAGTTAATTATAACTTAATTGTTAAGTTGGAATAACGTTCAAAACTAGTGAACTTGTTTCGTTTCTCTAACGTTAAAGTTACCCATGAAACTATATTAGTAAATTTACGTTTATATAACGTAAACTATACGTTAAACTTTACGTTGATAACGATTGTTAAATAGACGTGTTGCTAACGTTTGATTGAATATACGCTCTTAAATAACGTTGCCTTTTTCAACAAATAACGTTTATTCAACTACATCATCGTTATAGAGGGTGTTTCAGAATGACCACCCATCAGAATATGTCAGAGACTACTTAGATTTAAGGAGTGGAAATTTGGACACTTGGGTTTTGAGTATGCTCTCCTCAAAAAAAAAATAATGGCGTCCTCGTTACATTTCCGGTTATATCGGAAGTTGCCGTTAACTTTCTTATATTAAATGGAACAGCCCATATTGGGAACACCCCATTTTTTTCTTTAATAACTAATTAATTAATAAGAAAATTAGTCAAGAAAATTATGTTTCTCCATAAAAAATACAAGAAGTTCAGTGCTCCTGTAGACTTTAAGATATATTTGCAAATAATCATGAGTAAACTGAATATTTTTTCTTGTCAAGAAAATGTACTAATAAATTAATGTTTGCTTTAATTGTTTGGGGGCTCCTAATGGCAATAATTAAATTAATTTTAATTAAGAAAGATTTGGGGTAAAAAGGGAATTCTTTTAGAAGCTATTAATTAAAAATGTTTTAACTTTTCCTGAAAGGAAGTTGAAGAATTTGAGCTGACACAGTTAATCCATCTTTTTTAATATCCTCCATAGCTAAGCTGAGGAAGATGGGAAAAAGTCGTTTTGATAAAAAACAAACGCGAATAATAACAGCGTTTCCTATGTAATTGCAAACAAATATTTGTATACCTTCTACAGAAGACAGTTCTTTTCTGAATAAGTCGTAACGAAAGAGTCGAAAATAATTTGCTCTACCGGATGAAGTATATTTTTGTGCCAAACCAATACAGGGATGACTCTTTGATAATTACAGTATCGGTTTCATTTTATCACATTAATGAGATGGTGTTTGTCACATGTTTGTATCGAAAGTAAGTACATTCTTTTTTGATCAGGAAGAAAATATATACGTTATATAAAACTCTCGCGGTTTTACAGGTATCCGCTATTTTAAGTATTTTTTTTTTGACTTTCTATAGACAAAGTAAGATGAAACCATTTTAAACATAGTACAGGTGGATATATGAATTAGTTTTTTCTAAAATGTCAAAAGCATGATATAGTAATATTTTCTTAAACGTTTCTAAGTTAACAACATTTGAAGCCCCACGTTGGGCGCCAATTTTGTTATTTTCAAGATTTCTATATTGTAAACATTTCTTTCTTTTCAATGAGATGGTGTTTGTCACATGTTTGTATCGAAAGTAAGTACATTCTTTTTTGATCAGGAAGAAAATATATACGTTATATAAAAGTCTGGCGGTTTTACAGGTATCCGCCATTTTAAGTATTTTTTTTTTCACTTTCTATAGACAAAGTGAGATGAAACCATTTTAAACATAGTACAGGTGGATATATGAATTAGTTTTTTCTAAAATGTCAAAAGCATGATATAGTAATATTTTTGAAAAAAACATTGATCTCATTTAGATATTCCAAGAAATATATAGAAAACACTCTATATACTAGTATTTCGGCTTGTTAGGCCTTTTTCAATAGAGTAAACGTCTATTACTAAATAATTCCAAGTGCGTTTTCGTTATTTATTTGTTTACGAGCCTACCTCTGGCCATCTGGTGAAGCCCGAGTTTTTAATACCGTTTCTAAGAAGGGCGAGAGTGTAAAGTCTATCTGATCATTGGTAGTACACGGATTTATAATTAAAGATTTTTTAATTTCTAATTGCTCTAACAGATCTAAGCGCTTTCCTTTCTTTTCCCGATGCAGTACCTTTACATTTTTCTGATCTATAAAATGATTGTTTTCTATACAATGCGTCGCTAATCCTGAATTTTTTGCGTTATTTAATATGGATTTTTTATGTTCTTTTACTCTCGTTTCGATACTTCTGCCAGTTTGACCCACATACACGGCATTACAATCCGCGCAGTTAATTTGGTATACACCCGATTGTTTTAATTTATTAACCCTTTCTTTATTGTTTATCAAAATCCTCCCAATAGTACGCTTGTTGACACTAATCGTTTTACACCCGTTTCGTTCTATTCTGTGAGCTATTTTTTCGCTATAACCTGGGACGTGATTAATATAACTATAGGTGCCTTCTTTTTCCCGAATATTGTAAAACTCCCGACGAATTAATTTCCTCCTTTTGTTTTTTAGCATGCTATCTATTAGTTTTTCTTTATATCCGTTGTTTCTTGCAATTTGTTTGATTGTACTTAATTCTTTTTCAAAATCTGCTTTTTCCAGCGGAAACATTAAAAGCCTATGAATTAAACTATGGAAAACCGACTTTTTATTTGCCAGGACTGCTGCGAACTTGCTGGTATGATTGCGTCGGAAGTTGTTGGTTTTCTATAAACCGAGAATTTTAATTTATTTTCTACCTTTCTTATTGTTATATCCAAATAGTTTAATTGATTGTTTTTCTCCTTTTCCATTGTAAACTGATCACGTCCCAGGTTATAGCGAAAAAATAGCTTACAGAATAGAACGAAACGGGTGTAAAACGATTAGTGTCAACAAGCGTACTATTGGGAGAATTTTGATAAACAATAAAGAAAGGGTTAATAAATTAAAACAATCGGGTGTATACCAAATTAACTGCGCGGATTGTAATGCCGTGTATGTGGGTCAAACTGGCAGAAGTATCGAAACGAGAGTAAAAGAACATAAAAAATCCATATTAAATAACGCAAAAAATTCAGGATTAGCGACGCATTGTATAGAAAACAATCATTTTATAGATCAGAAAAATGTAAAGGTACAGCATCGTGAAAAGAAAGGAAAGCGCTTAGATCTGTTAGAGCAATTAGAAATTAAAAAATCTTTAATTATAAATCCGTGTACTACCAATGATCAGATAGACTTTACACTCTCGCCCTTCTTAGAAACGGTATTAAAAACTCGGGCTTCACCAGATGGCCAGAGGTAGGCTCGTAAACAAATAAATAACGAAAACGCGCTTGGAATTATTTAGTAATAGACGTTTACTCTATTGAAAAAGGCCTAACAAGCCGAAATACTAGTATATAGAGTGTTTTCTATATATTTCTTGGAACATCTAAATGAGATCAATTTTTTTTTCAAAACAATTATTTTCACGATGTTTCATAAAGAACCATCCGCTTCGAGTATCCACTTTAGTAATATTTTCTTAAACGTTTCTAAGTTAACAACATTTGAACCCACGTTGGGCGCCAATTTTGTTATTTTCAAGATTTCTGTCTTGTAAACATTTCTTTTGGGTTTAAATGATTTAAAAAGTACATGGGTAAAAGAAACAAATTACTGATTTGGCAAAATATTAGGTGTATTTATTATATTAAACGTATATCTGTTTACAATTTTTGCGCATTTTGTTTAAATCTCTTCCGCAAACACTTTTCTGTAGCATTTTCGGTGTTTCCCTGAAATGTTTCCGTTTTAAACTCCAATCTGTATCACTTCGTCTTTTAAATAGAACATAAAATAACCACATTTTGTCTAAGTCCCCACCGCACTCTAGAAAGACAATATTTTATTATTTCCAAACATTTACATGCAGTTCTCTCGTGCAGGTTTGTAGAAATGATTCGTTTGAAAGCTCCGACACTTGCTCGGTTTCGCATGAGAGGGCTGCGGCGATAACGCCAGTCCTGAGTTCCTCCGCTGCCACTTTATAATCGTCAGTGTCGACTAGACTGAGCAAATAAAAATATGCTTGCATCTGACGACTATCAAAACTTTCAGCAGTGCCAAAAGGGCGCAATAAAGCTGGGCGCCGTCGAGTTTGGAACAGTTAGCGAGGCTATGAATTAGCATTCAGATGTCGTTTGCTTTCAGAAACAATAGACTGGTAAAGATAATTATATCACAGTTAGTACATTATTATATAAGTGCGAAAACTGCTATTTTATCTGGTGAGTAGAGAAAATTATGAAGGGATGCTAGAGGGTACTCACCTGGGACGTCTCTAACGACGTACATGTTTCGATCGTATTTGATCTCATCAGTACAGTATACGTGACCATATAAGGCAAGTTTTGCCTTTTAATTCAAGGCTTGCCCTAGCATAACACAAGAGAATATCTGTTTTGGCTCACTTGTTTTAGTAAGTTATTTAAATCAACTATTTAATTCCCTACTTCCATAAAACAAGAAATTTGTACAACAAAACCCTTATTTAAATTTTGACGGGTTTTTTCGAAGAAATCGGGGTATATTAGTCCTGTAAATTGAAGCAATAAAATATACTATACGTATTATTTATAGTATTATTTTAACTAGATATTGTATTGCAGATTTAATAGAGGAAGAATAATGTAGTTCCGAGGAAGAGTATAGAATATTTTCCTCGATCGCAAAAGGTAATAAGATAATTTAATTTTAATTCTGTATGGCGTCGCTCGCAGATAACAGAGTTTATTTTCAACCCTTTGTTCGAAAAATGTTGAAAGGGTAGTCCATAAATATAACTTTATCGACTGGCTCTGAAAGTCTTTTAAAATGGAATCATATCTGAGTATCCATTTAGTGAAACGCTTTGATTTGGCGCTACTGTTCTTTTTTATCAATTATCACATTGATATTGACTTGAGGACCTACTCTTTCATTGTTGGTGGGTCCAGAAGAAGAGAACGATGAAATTAAAAAAGAAATAGATAATGTACGAAAGTATTTATTTGTGGCATTGTATTACTCTTATTTATTTGGGAATACAAAAAATTAATAATCAACCTCTGCGCCGACAGATCAGTCAAAAGTTGGTTTTTTGAAAAATATGCTAATAAAGAAATCTCACACTAAAAAGCAGATTAACAATATAATATAACATTAAACACGTCACTTAAAAAAGTTTACCTTTCTAAAACTTTTCCGTTTTCGTTATCAAAATTTTACGTGTAACTGACGTACAGAATTATTCTGTACCTAGGTACTATCTTCTGAAGTATTATTTTCTATCTCCACAAACCACCAAGATATGGTTAATTGGAAAACCAATGATAAAATGAGGAGATGAGATCAAAATATGATAAGGCCAATTTGATTTTGACAATCAAGTTGGTCACGAGTAAATAGATCGGGAAAGAGTGCGTTAATTTTCTTCTATATCTTATAATTATCGAGATTGCCTATACCGGGTTTCCCATTTCATTTGACTAATGGCAATTAACATGGGGCTATTACATTTCATTGAATTTTATATTCCCAGGGCACACTATGAGAAATATTGTTAACGGAATCGATTGTACTGACTCTCAAACACTTCTGATTACCAAAATACTAAAGCGAAATGCTTTTTTAATGAAAGTATCAATAATAATTCGTTTAGTAAAGATAGTAGCTTTAGATTTGTAATTAATGAAAAAGTAAAATAAAAAGAAGTTGTCTGGCGGGATTTGAACCTGCAAAATTTTGCGGCTCAGTTTGAAAGACTGCCGCTTAACCAACTAGTCCACCAGATGACATAACATGACGTTTCTTAAAACCCTTATGTAAACTACATCTATTAACTTAAAACGAATTATTATTGATATTTTAATTAAAAAAGCATTTCGCTTTAGTATTTTGGTAATCAGAAGTGTTTGACAGTCAGTACTATCGATTCCGTTAGCAATATTTCTTATAGTGTGCCCTGGGAATATAAAATTCAATGAAATGTAATAGCCCATGTTAATTGCCATTAGTCAAATGAAATGGGAAACCCGGTATAAACATCGAAATTTGCCAACCCCGTACAGTACCTATAATGCTTTCCGCGATACAACTGCGACCCCTTTGGGCTATTCTCTCCGATTCAAAAAATATATAACGCCAGCGAAAAAATAAATAAAACTTAACCGCCCCATTACTCACATACTGCCCCGTGCTCCTTTATAGCGCTGATGTAACAAAATGCAAATCCAGAACCGGAAGCGCGAATTCTCACCGTAAAGCCTTCTTCTGTTCGGCTTTGTTCTATTAAATCGTTTTATCTCGACTAGTACAACTCTGATCGCATCAACGCCGAGATTTGCAATAGGGATAGGGAAGGCGATCGCATACGATTGCGTTGCGACGATGCCACTGTTTAAGTGGTGGCAGTCATCATTTGTCTTTACTATTATCATGATACTGCAGATTTTAAAGTTCCTATGAGAATTTTAGAGCAGATGTTTGCTTTTATGGGAGAACGTTTCTTCCATCGAGTGGCTTGGATAATAATTAATAGCAATAATATTGTACAGGGTGAGTCAACCATAGAGTAAAGTTCATTATCTCCTTTGTTTAGAGAATTACGAAAAAACGTTAAATACAAAAGTTTTATAGAATATTAAGGTGCACAGTTTAAAATTATTTTTGAGTATACAGGGTGGTTCAAAAAAGCGTGGCGAATATAACATAAGTTTTTTTAAATAGAACACCCTATTTTTTTATTTATTTTTAGATTTTAAATAAAATTCTATAACTTTTCTGTTAATAATGTTATATACCTAAACCCAGTAGTTTTTCTAATATTTTAATTTTTTTAGAAAAATATTAGTTTTTACTCGTATAAAGAATTGACAGTACCGCCATTGTTTCTGAAGGTGGAATACTCAAATTTGGTAGAAACGTTCTATAAGGATGACAAAAAAGGTATATGTAAATGAATTTGAGTTAGATGCTACAGGGCCTTCAAAATAAATTTATACATTTCGACTATTTTAACTTAAAAATATCGACTTTTTTAAATGGCACACCCTGTATATTATTATTTTTTCTGATAGATTTTACAAAACCCTTCAACTTTTTTTGAGTATGTCATATACCTAATTTTAATAATTTGCGAGTTATTTTGATTTTTAATAATTTTTACACTTTACGCTACTGTGGAAACATAAACAAATATAAATAAATAATAATAATTTCCCTACTAACTTATTTTTATTTATTATGGCGTAATAGATGTTCAAAAATATGCCCGTCTACTTGGATACACATATTTAGTCTTTTTACCATATTTTCTTGCACGTTTAGCATAAAGGGTGTTATTGTCCTGCAGATATCTCGTATCCTATTTTCCATATCTTCTGGTGTTGTAGGGGAATTTACATAAACACGATCTTTAATGTAGCCCCACAAAAAGAAATCTAAAGGTGTTAAGTCACATGATCGACATGAACAAATGTGGATTCAACAAGACGAAGCTCCTGCCCATTACCATCGGGAAGTTCGGGAATTTTTAGACAATTATTACCCACAAAAATGGATCTGTAGGAATGGATTCATTGGGTGGCCTCCTCAATCATGTGATTTAACACCTTTAGATTTCTTTTTGTGGGGCTACATTAAAGATCGTGTTTATGTAAATTCCCCTACAACACCAGAAGATGTGTAAAATAAGATACGAGATACCTGCAGGACAATAACACCCTTTATGCTAAGGAACGTGCAAGAAAATATAGTAAAAAGACTAAATATGTGTATCCAAGTAGACGGGCATATTTTTGAACATCTATTACGCCATAATAATAAAAAATAAATTAATAGGGAAATTATTATTATTTATATTTGTTTATGTTTCCACAGTAGCGTAAGTGTAAAAATGAATAAAATCAAAATAACTCGCAAATTATTAAAATTAGGTATATGACATACTCAATAAAAGTTGAAGGGTTTTGTAAAATCTATCAGAAAAAATAATAATATACAGGGTGTGCCATTTAAAAAAGTCGACATTTTTTAAGTTAAAATAGTCGAAATGTATATATTTATTTTGAAGACCCTTTAGCCTCTAACTCAAATTTATTTACATATACCTTTTTTATCATCGTTATAGAACGTTTGTACCAAATTTGAGTATTCCACCTTCAGAAACAATGGCGGTACTGTCAATTTTTTATAAGAGTAAAAACTAATATTTTTCTAAAAAAATTTAAATATTAGGAAAACTACTCGGTTTAGGTATATGACATTATTAACAAAAAAGTTATAGAATTTCATGTAAAATTTAAAAATAAATAAAAAAATAGGGTGTTCCATTTAAAAAAACTTATGTTATATTCGCCACGCTTTTTTGAACCACCCTGTATACTCAAAAATAATTTTAAACTGTGCACCGTAATATTTTATAAAACTTTTGTATTTAACGTTTTTTCGTAGTTCTCGAAATAAATGAGATAATGAACTTTACTCTATGGTTGACTCACCCTGTACAAATTGTGAAAATTAAAAGTAAGCTTATCATCGAGATACAAAAGTAAGACTCATTATGGGAAGTTACATAAGCTGTAGTTCATTTAAATTAGACGCTGAGGGCAGAGATTAGTAATTTTAATTAATGCGTTTGGTTGTGTTCAGTTTGCTTAATATAATACAGTCACAGTTTTTATAACACTTTTAGCTATACAATCATTCAATTCTAAATTAGTTCAACCAAGAAAGCGTTTGTGAAGAGATTGATGATGTAGCTACAATTATAAATGAAGAATCTGTAATTCTTACTGTTCATTTTTATATTTTTCCCTTGATGCCATATCATTTTACTGTTCTTTTCATTTAAAGTACCTTTAAGATTATGGTTGGTTTATGTGTGCAGCAGATTTGACTTTATTGAAGCTTTGGTTGTAATTACAAATTAAATATTAAAGCAATTGGTTTGGTCATAATTATACCAAAGAGAAAATTGGAGTATTGTAATAATTTCATTATAATAGCAAATAATAAAATTATAACAACTAAATAGCTGATTCAGATAGACATTAATATATCATTTGGTAAAATAAACTAGATATAATTACCAAACTTTTCTCTTAGTGTACCTATGTCTGTTGCATTTTATAAAGCAAGAAGATAACAATGTGGTTCGTTGTCCAATCATTTCAATTTTCTCTTATCACATCTAGATTGCGACTTGTTATGTGATCATCACTGTCTTTAAATTTATTTTGAATGGGACGCAAATATATTTCCAAATAGTAAATTCTGCATATAGAGTGTGTAAAATCGTGGATATTACAATTATCTTCAACTTGTTTCTTTTGGATACGGACCTGCTAATTGTTTACTAATATCTTTGTCATTTTTATTTTTAACAATGTATGTGACTTTAGTAATATATTCATCTAAAATACTAAAAATAGCAATTATTATCATGGAATATCTTGTGGATTTAAATAATTAAAATAAAAATATTTAAATTTAATATAGGAAAAATGTTAAAATCCAGCGATTCCTGACAAAAAAAATAAATTGTTGTCCTTTAGAAAATGATAGTAGCAGTTCACTTATGGTTTCATATTTCTAAAAACAATTAACTAACGCTAATTACAATATTTAATAAATGTATAATATAGTTTGATTCTTAAGACTGAGGTAGACTGAGAAAAACTTCGCGGCCACAAATTTAAAAAACGAAAAAAGCTATTTAAAAATTAATGTTTGGTGTGTTTGGTTTTTATGGAGTAGGTACGCAGCACCCTAAACTTTTGCATCTTTCCTTTAGTGTCCGTAACATTTCAACTGCTTTGGGGAAAATCACAGCTTAAAGGTATTTAGTGCATCATTTAACACTGAAGGGAAACTTAAGCGTAAAAGAAATTAACAGAAGCAGAGATGCTCCATGTTAATTAGGTAGAAGTAATGTGTTTCTTGGGCTTTTCACAGACCTATTATGACCGCTTTTCACATTAAAGATGCACACTTTGCGGGAGAGTGTGCGATTTCGCTGAATATTGCAGCAGCAGCCCAAGTACTGAAGTAGATAAAGGGGATGTGAGAAAGTTTTCTATTATTCAGAAGGCAACCTACTCTGTTAAATTGTATTGTTGTTCTAAATAATTGTTTTTCTTTTGCCTAGAGCCATTAGTATAATATATTTAACACTGAACTTTGGGAAAGTGAACTATTGGTGAAATTATTAACTATTAACATGGAAATAATTTATGTACAGGGTGGTCCAACATTGGGGGTCTAAAAGTTTTTATCATCTTGGTTATATAAGATACAAAAATCTAACGGAGATTAATTTGACATATACAAGATAATCCATAAATCCTTGGTATTTGTAATATACCTACATTATTTTTCAAGGTATACTTACATTAGTGGCATTTCTTACACTTATCCAAGTTAATTGAATTCCTTCCTCGCGGAATAAAATTCTTCCATATATCTCTCTGATTCAGGATGTGTCTGTAAATACTTTTCTGCACAAGTTCTTTATCTATCTGATCTTGGATGACACTATTAAAATATCTGGTGCGTGAGGCTATAGATTACCATAAATTTGGCTTTTGTGTGCGCTCTGACGTGTGGAAGTTCTTCAGCATTAGAAGTCAAACATCGTGCTTTCGATGAAGCTTGAACACACAACACGTACGGTGCCGCCTATTTACCACTCCTGAACAACAAATATGCGCTACGTTCTTCGCGAATAAAATTCCTTTTAAAATTCTAGGAGGACGTACGAAAGTTTTCGGTGCTCTGAGCGAAGTTTCGTTAGCGATTTTTGTAGCGTGAGTAACTGCAACCCCAAGTTAAATTAGAAACTGAGCTTTTTGTTACAACTTTCCATATAAAAAGTAGAGGGAGTGTATCGTAATTTAACCGATACGAGAAAGTGGTATTTTGCTATTTGTAGATGGGAAAAGAGTATAGTAAAAACCAGAATTAAGCAAAGTGGAATGATCTCGCCGATCTGGTAAAATGCAGTGATGCATGGGCGTGCGTATTCTGTTTTACCATTGGGCACATTTCAGTAATATATACTCGTATACTATTCTATAGAATACTTCTAGTATATGCACTTCCACTTTTTTAACTAACACAAATAAGTATAAACACTGACACAAAGAATAAATATACTGATAATTTTACCACAAATTTTTACCGTTAAGAAACGCGCGCGAAATAACCCAACATCACGTCACTGTTTCCCTACTACCTCGAGCGCAGTCGCTGGTCGGTTCCTGATTCGACCAATCAACGTCGATGAAGGTCAGAGAAAAGAAAGCGTAAATGCAAGAATATGTATGTTAAATAAGGATGAACAGCTTGTCGTCAACTTTACGACTTTCGCAGTTCCCAGATATTCGGAAATTCGTTGATATTATTAAGTAAAACACAAATTAAACATTGTCTTTGCTTTAATAAAGTACAATAGGGATAAGGGACGTTAAAGACAAGTAAAAAAATGGGTAAATAAGGTAATTAATACGTTTCCTGTTTTAAATAAGAATACTTTAGAAATAAATGTGACAACATACATCTACTCTTTTTCCGGTCATTGCACTTTGCTTAATTCTGGCTTTGACTTTAAAATCCTCCAAAATTAAAATTGCGTTGTTTAGATAACGAGTGTAACAGTTTTATCCATATTTTTTTTATTGTAATTGTCTACAAGTTTAATTCTTATAATGTTCGTACCTCTGTTTTTGGACTCGTAGGATTTCAGTACTGATCTGCGGCTCGTCCTTAATATTTTCTATCTTCCTGTCACATTTCCAAATTGGAATCTAACATATTAGTAATATTTTTAGTTTTGCTTTAGTTCAGGAAAATATACACACAGATTTTCCTTACTATTCCAAAATTAGGACCCAATTAATTATATTTATCCTGTCCAAATATCCAAAAATCCAATATGGCGACCATAAGAAAAAAGGAAGATGACAGTTGTTTCTACGCCATTTTGAATATCGTTGACAAAAGAATGTCAAATCTCTAAAACTATCAGATGGGTCAAATTTCTTTCGAGATTGATCAGCTAAAAATTACAAACTTAACCGTCTACGTATCTTTTAAGATAAGGGAGATTCGTGGTGGGTCTCTAAAACGAAGAACCCTCTATATGAGATTTAAAGTACCATGATTATACTCTCACAAACTCAGTAACAACAAAAAATAATGTTGTAGTCTTTATCGTTTTATCTATATTTGAGACAAGATCAATTGGTTGTGTTAAAGGAAGAAGTTATGAAACTATAAACCAAATTTCTGTGTCTCAGTAGTTAGAACAGGAATGTATAAAAACTGAGTTTATAAAAAAATTTGTATGTCTATTATTTTTTGGCGCAATTACTTACGACAAAAAACGTAATTTCTGAAAGTTGAATCTAATTGAATAACGACTCGAGGAAGATTGCGTCTCAGTTCTCCAACAAAATCCAAATGCAGATTACATTTTAATGAATACTAATAACATTTTTGCCTCGCGTCTCGCATTTTTAATAAACTCTCGAAAATTATTCGACAATAAATTAGAAACTTCTTTATTTCTTTGACTTTTCTGATTGCGACGCCAATTCCAACGAGAAATTACTTTTTCTCGTAGAGAAACTGTTGTCCTTGCTTGGTGAGGACCTTCGTTTACCCTCTCCTGTAATGTTAAAAACAGACAGGAGGCCGTAGGCACCGCATATAAAATTTTAAATGAGCCACTCAGATGTGGGGTTAAGGGATGAATGTGGGTCATTTCTTTTTATCTCCCTGAAAGGCAGAGGCTTATAAAATGTGGTTCCCAGTTTGTATTGAAAATATTAGAAAAGTTACAGAATACTTAAAAGGCCAGTGAACTTTGTTGATGCAAAGACATCGGTCGACACAATAGAGAAATGATAATGAACACAGAATAAAATGAATTATTTCTTTTTTAAAACATGTGTTAAGCGCAAAAAGTACAAAATATTTTCAAGAGGGGTGAAGTAAATCAGGTTTTATTAGACAGACAAAGAATTCCTTATGATAAAGGTGAAGTAACAAGCAATGTTTAATTTACAAATTATTATTTTACTTTTAGATGGGTTTCATTGGGTTCAGCAGGAAAATTTCGCTGCGATGAATTCGTGAGAGACCGTTCTATCTAAATCTGTAAAAATACACAGGGTGTTCTTTTGAAAAAATATAAGTTATGATAAACCTCTCCTTTTTGTGGCACCCTGTATGTGTCAATACTATAAAATTGTGTCCTCCTTCAAACAAAAATCGATCTGCTTCTGGATTTTCCATGGAAACTAAGCCTTTGACAAATGATCCAGGATGAAACTTTTAGTTAACACATCCTGTATACGAACCTGAGAAACATTTCCATTTGAGTAATATCACATTTATTACATAGTAACAACATAATTTTACCACATTTTGTGAATAACGGTTAATATGATTTCTCTAATTACCCCGTTCACGGATTGTATTTGGTTAATTATTACAATGCAAATTCTACAACAAATGATTAGATTTCTTCAATTAAAAACAGCTTTAACGCACTGATTACCACTAATTAGTACGCATTTTTCATATGCATATCCGTTCTGAGTACCTAAAAGGCATGGATAAAGCAAATGAATCAGAGGATCATTTGTTGTTTCACTGATTCGTTTTATAATCTCAACTTCAATCTGTATACAGAGGGGGAACTTTTCGGACAAATTATAATCTGTTACGTAATCGTTATATAAAATTGTGTAGGTGCGTTTGTCAACATTATTTGTGCCTTTAAGGATAACCTGTGTGGTAAATAAACTGATTGGCATTGTCTGTTATTACATTTATAAAGCTATGGTTTTGAAAAAATGTGTGTGATTACTAAAACTGCAAAATTATTTATTTTTTTATGAATTTTTATTTAACAGTTGATATCAATTTCATGGTTTGGATCAACTTCATGGTTTGGAACTACCAAACCATGAGCAGTGGTGGATTGGTAGGTCAACTTTTGATCCAAATGCTGTTGATTACGCAACTGAAAAAATGTATGATTTAACCCTTTATTGATAAGTGCCATACCCAAAATATCTTCTCCAAGTACCAGAACATGAACACTTACATCATTACCACAGTTAGCTTTAGGACGCCGTTCCTGAAAAACTATTTGTAAACGGTAACTGTCAAAAATTACGCTTGCCCCGTTTCGGTGGACCACCCTGCCTGTGAACTGTACAATTACGTGCTCTTCCACAAGTACCGATGTGTATTACCGTATCGATATGTACATCATTTGGTGCGCTCAGTTTTACCAATTATCGCATTAGTACGTGTTCAACATTGGTAATAACGCCCACCAAATGTCGGCGTTAGCGGATGACGTCAATGCAATTCGAATTAACGGCAATTAACACATCGGTCGTTAGGATTAGCCTCGCGCGTTATTAGTTTTACACTAAAATAGGATGCTGTGGTTTTGCTGCATACTCTAAATTCCAGTTGTTACGATAATTTTAAGTAAATACAGTGATCGATAATGCACTGGTTTACTTTATTCAGGGTTACTATGAAATAAAGGGTATGCTGATAGTAGTAATTGGTAGAATTACCAATATATCCTTCAGACAGTAATTCTGACTAATAATAATTTTTGAAACTGTTGGTTTAGTGTGAAAGTTACCTCCAAAATCGCTCACATTTGTGACAAATGTGAAATAAGTACGACTCTGTATTTGAGTAAACAATCTTGATGGGGGTTGAAACCTTTGGTGTGAAGATAACACTGACATAGTTTTCCACATAACACCAACACACTATACTGCACTCGACGCGCGTTGCGCCAACCAAGTTGGTATTATCTAGAGATGATTAAAACTAAGTCTCTAAATATAACTAAGATCTTAATTTTAATCATCGTCAGATGATGCCAACTTGGTTAGCGAAACGCGCGTCGAGTGCAGTATAGTGTTTGGTGTTATGTGGAAAACTATGTCAGTGTCATTTCAGTAAACACTTGCGTCAAAATTGTTTTGGCACTTTTTTGCAATTTTAGCTAGAGTTAGTTTTTAGTGAATCCATATTTTTGTTCCATCTGAAATGTTGCTGATACAAGGTTCTAACTTTTAGTTTCTAAAAAATACCAAACTTTTAGTTCCTAGAAGAATGCGCTACGATTAAAACGAAGCCTGTAGACAGGGTGTGTAATGGTCATTTCACAATAGATGACTCTGCGGATATCAAACTTTGGAAATAGTAAGTAGAAATATTGACCACTTCCGACTCAATGGGAATCTGATATTTATCCCTTCAGTCTCTAACTATTGAGAGATTGGCCAGAAACTGTATTTTTTGTGTAAATTAAACATTTAGTTTTATAGATTTGGATAGAAGGCAGGGGAGAAGATATGCAAGTAAGCTATACGAAAAGCATAATAAGTTAAATAAGGTACTATATCTATTCTATAGTGCAAAGGTACTATAGGTATTATACCATAAGGTATTTGTTTATAAATAATCTGTAGTATATTATAAATAGTCTATAAATTTTGTAAGAGCAAAACATTCTTCAGTTAATCTTATATTTTAGGACCTGATCTGAATCAACCTTAGTATTGACTATAATTTTGTAATAAACTTAAATCAGGTAGATAAAGGAAAAAGTAATGAAATATCTGAATTTTTAGTATAAAACCTGATTTTGGAATTCATATAACATATTTTGTTCAATCAAATGTAAAATTAAGAAAATTAGAAAAAGTAACCCATGTCTCTACATAAGTAGAACATTTCCACTGTCTCTTGATGATGAGGTCTGACTTCATGAAGAAGATACTCCTTTCTATATTCCAAGACTTATTTTGTATACATCTGCTGTTATTTGTGATGGTACACAATCATTTCTACGTAAGGTAGACCCGGAGACGAACTTCAACTGGATTGAACAAACACTCAGAAGCATAGTAGAATTTGGGAGAAATCTACCAAATTTGTGCATGCGGAAAACATACATAGGTACACAGAAACTATCACCCTCCACCAGTCTTCTCCACTGGTTAGTTTCGTGACATTTTGCTAAAATACACACCCCACAAAAATTATCGCAACACTAAAAATTTGCTATTATTTTGATATTCGTTTTCTCTGAAACTAATTGTCCGATTTAATTGATTTTTTTTTGTATTGTAGGTTGATTCGTTAGCAATGTGACTGGTTTAGTTACATTCTCAAAAAAAATAATTTTGAATACATACAGGGTGAAACAAGTGTAACATGATTTGTCACAGAAGTTTAGAACACCCTGTGGAGTTAATCAGTTATGGCAACATAGTAGAACTTAATAGGAGTTAAAGCGACTTCTTTTCTTAACATAATCGTCTTGGTTTCACATCGATATCTCAATAATTAAAGGAGATATTTCAAAATAAAGGGTTCAGTGTCATTTTAGTAAAAAAAATCGATTACAAGTGCATCACTAAACAAATTTAATAAAGCAGTATACCCTTACAGCAATAAAACACGTCATAAAATTAAAATAACAATTTTCAGTATCGGGTATTTCCTCCCCTAGCCTCAATTACCGCTTGAATACGCTGTGGTAGACTTTCAAACAGACTGTGTATGTAATCTTCCCCTATATCATTCCAAATCTCTTGAAGCTTGTTCTGGAGCTCATTTAATGTTCGGCAGGGGATTTGACCCTCCTTGATTTTCCATGACAGTAGTTCCATACATGCTCAATTGGATTTAGGTCTGGACTGCGAGCAGGCCAGTCCATTGTAGCAACATGACTGTTTTCAAGATATTCTCTTACTATACGTGCAACGTGAGGACGTGCGTTATCTTGCATTAAGGTAAAATTATTACCCAACAAGCGTCCATATGGAATCACATGAGGAACTAAAACATCCGTTATGTAACGTTGGGCAGTCATGCTGCCATTGTTGACAGGCACCAGTGCCGTACGCCCATTAACAGAAATTCCTCCCCACACCATTTTCGATCTGTCGAAAATTGCACTGCATATGCCGTTCACCTGGCCTTCTGTATACTGGCATACGTCTATCTGACGAATATAAACAAAATCTTGATTCGTCAGTAAACAGTATACTAGACCATTCTTCTAGGCCCCAGTTACTGTGTTCCCTAGCAAATTGGAGACGGGCAACTCGATGTTTCCTGGTCAGACGTGGTCCCTTGGCTGGAACCATAGGACGTAAATTAACTTCTCTAAGATGGTTTCTAACAGTTTGTAATGAAATGTTTGCATGTCTGGCTCCCAAAATTTGTCGTTGAAGCAAACGAGCAGTACAATGTCGAGTTCTTAATGCCGAAAGTCTTAGAAATCTATCATCTGCAGCTGTAGTTACCTTTTTACGCCCTTGTCCTTGCCTTCTGGAATGTTGTCCTGTTTCTCTATAACGCCTGATTAATCTGGAAATGGTACTTGGTTGAACGCCTATTACATTTGCCACATATCTTTGACTTAGTCCGTCTTCAACGAGTGCAATTGCTCTTACTGACTCTTCATTTGACAAATGTCTGTTTAAACGAAGTTCAGCATTCATTTTTTTTAAATTTAGCACGCAAATTAAAAGAGTTTTAACAAAACTGTAACAATCGTATTTCTGTAGAAATAATGATTGTAGGAATGACATTTCAAATTTTGTTTTCAGAGCCTGCTAAGTTTTCGTAAAATCTGTAAATGTTTGTTAAGGTTTATTTGTTTTTTTTTTACTGAAATGACACTGAACCCTTTATTTTGAAATATCTCCTTTAATTATTGAGATATCGATGTGAAACCAAGACGATTATATTAAGAAAAGAAGTCGCTTTAACTCCGATTAAGTTTTACTATGTTGCCATAACTGATTAACTCCACAGGGTGTTCTAAACTTCTGTGACAAATCATGTTACACTTGTTTCACCCTGTATGTATTCAAAATTATTTTTTTCGAGAATGTAACTAAACCAGTCACATTGCTAACGAATCAACCTACAATACAAAAAAAAATCAATTAAATCGGACAATTAGTTCCAGAGAAAACGAATATCAAAATAATAGAAAATTTTTAGTGTTGCGATAATTTTTGTGGGGTGGTATATACTTTTTGTTATTGTTGTTTTGTTTTGTTTTTGTGTTTTTGTTTTTGTGTTTTTAGCTACTACGTTAGCTAAAACAGCTATGATGCTACCTTTGTCAGGTAAACGTGCACTGAGTGCATATTTTAGAATTTTCTGGAAACTAGGTCGGATTATAATGAAATCAATTACTAACTGAAGTTCCCTTTAAGAACAAAGACTGAATCTCAGTAGTAGTTAATAATAACTTGGTGATTAATCTTGCTTTAACAAGTGAACATCAATAGGCATTGTAATCAAGATAATATCAGTAATGCAGCAGGTGAACCAAGTTCTATATAATGCAGATGCAAGTCAGTTCTTAGGCGGCGTCTCTCAATTTCTAATAACAGTAATAACTAAGTAGCCGTCTTTGCTTGAGTTGCAGTCAAGGATGATTAGTTTCTAGAGTAATTATCCTTAACGGAGTATGTCCTTATAAATTTGTATCAATATTGAAAAATATCTCATATGAAATCTATTTACAAATGTAAGTAATACATAATTATTGGAAGGAGATGCCGAAAACAACTACTCCACGGGCAATATGCCCCGACTGGCGTTGCATTACATCAACATCTCCATGGATGTCGCCACATCCTTCATCAAGACCAAATACCAGACAATGACCGGTTTCGATCTTGTTATGATCTCGTCAGACTGCCATAGGTATTGGAATCGATGAATATGTAAGTAATAAATTCAATATGTAAGTAATACATATTGAATTTTATTGAATATTGAATATTTTTATTATATTGAATAATATATTGAACTTACAAAAACATATTTAACTAAAATCTAATATTGCCCAGTCTATCTAAGTTGAAACTAAATTAACCTCTAATAGAACTAGATATTCAGCGAAAGACAAACAAGAACAGATAACTCATTATTTACACGCTATGTGTATCAGTCCAAGATTAATTGAATAGATAATTCGGAAAAGTGTTTCTTTAATGTAATTATGGTTTAACAAAACCACATATTTGTGTGAAATTTATTGTAGCAAAAATATATTAATTTATTTAACAGAAAAGTAACTATTAATATGAATTACTTACTCATTATGCATATCTTCATTAAATTTTAACTAGCCATACAATCTTGAAGGGGGTTGGAACCTTTGGTGTGAAGATATCACTGACGTAGTTTTGCACAAAACACTATACTGCACTCAACGCGCGTTTCGTCAAATAAGTTGGCATCTTCTGGAGAGGACGATGAGTTTTAATGATCTCCAGATCATGCCAACTTGGTTAGCGAAAAGCGCGTCGAGTGCAGTGTAGTGTTTTAGTATTTTGTGGAAAACTACGTCAGTGTTACCTACCTTATTGTCAGTGATAGCAATACATTAATTTTGTGAAACAATGGAAAATCCCTTTAAATACTTTTTACTATTCTTCGATCATTCTTAAGGGTGAAGGTCTTTAGTACGAGGATTGTAGATTAAAACTGAAACCTTTACTTGTTTTTAGATATAACTTAAATCGTAGCCCCGCTGACACTTGAGAATTGTTAATTCGGTAAACTTTTAGATGAGTCTTCTTCTTGGAGATACTTTATTAGTGGAGAGCCAGCTATGAAATTGCTTTCAGCAAAAAGAACACTCACGCTGATTTAACTTAAATAGATTATTTGACTTTTAAATTTACGGATATTATTAAAAGTTTCTTTGGATAGGTTTCAATTAAATGCAAATATTTTTCATGAATGATAAAATTAAAGTTGCCTCTCTGTTCTTTATAGAGTAGAAAATTAATAAAAGCAAGTTTTTCTTCGTACCCCATCCGCTTGTTTTGAACGAGTTGTTGAATGAACTTTCATAAAAGGATATATATATAAAAGAAAGAACATCTTTGTTCCTCTTTTATTTAAGTAATTTGGTAAGTTTGTCATAATTTAAAATTAATTGCTAGTCACTTTACATCAATAATAGTTTCTAGGGAATTGACATTGAATATTAAAAAATACTGAAAGGTGTATCGATAGCAATACAATAGTTCCATGTTTTATGGAAGAAGTGAATAGTATTTGACAGTTGTTTATCTTCACTTAGTGTGTATAAATAATGTTTGTAACTTATTTGTGATGCATTTTCATGATTTATTATAATCTTTTTGTTATATTAACTATTAATTTTTTTTATTATTTTACAGGTTTTAATAACAAAGTACCAAATTATTCATTTTTCAAGGTCAAACGCCTTAAAATTAGAAATTAGAAATTCCCAGAGGAAAAATATTTGCTTAAAGAAATAGGTTTCGTTAGACAAATATCCCTTTTTTGATGCGATTGCCAGAAATCTCGACAACAATTATTTAAATAATATTAAAATAGGTAATAGTAAATAATAAGTAACATTTAATACCTATTTGATTATCAAAAAATTATACATAGTAGATTGAAGATTGAAGACGTTTGCACGTCTTCAATCTTCATCCGTACATGCTTATTTTCCCGCAAATTTCTAAGAGGGAAAGGATGGGAGTAGTGGGCGGCCTTGCCTCTACTTGCCTCTAGCTTTATTCAAAAAGCACGTGTACAGATCTCACACGCATGCGCAAATAATTCATTTATCAGAAAACATCGGTTAAAAGGAGGCATCCATACTTATGCCTCCGGTCGGCCACACTTGGCCGCAGCCGCCTTAAAGACGAAAGACGGCTGTTGTGACTCGTCGGCTTACCAGCGCTACCCGCGCTACAAACCAAATAGTTAGCAGACCGTGGTAATTTTTACTGAGGCGCCCAAGAATGACCATAGATTGCGTTGGGTCGTTTGTTTTTGGAAATAATTTCAAATAGTACGGGAACACAAGCATTTACATTTTACATTATTATTTATTATATTAGTGGATATTATTAATATATTTATTAGTTGTTAGTAAATATTATGCATATAAAAATTGGAATTCTTTGTAATTTTTACAGGAGAGGCACTGCCTCCCCTGACGAGCCGCCACTGACAAACACTACAGTCAAAATTTATCTCAGTATAGAATTTTCAGGGGTCGAAGTCGTGTAAACATTCCATTCTGAAGAATTTAATACGACAGAGGTCTCTGGAAAAAATAAATATTGGGAATAAATGTATGAAAACCTCACAAAAATATTATTCACCGTCACGCTAGCTGCCGTGAGGACCAGAAAAAATGTTTTTTTCAGCATATTGGTTTCGGGAATTGATTTATATGACGTTTTCAATTTAGAGGGTTTGTATCCTTCATATGGGTTTAATACAATCTTTTATATAAGCATCCTGTCTTTAGATACCTACAAATTTCGTGGATATATATTTTCTGCAAGGTTTTGAATTCTTATATTAAGTTAGAGGTTCAAAACTCCACCTTTTTACTTAAATATATGAAATAATAATGCTCAAGGATGTGTTCAAATAGACTTGTAATTTATATGACGTTTTTGCTTTTCTCAATTAATTAGGTAGAAACCGAGACCACGAACCCATCTGCAACCACATCAAAGGTGCCGCCTACGATATATCCTTCTGGTTCTTTATTCTTGCGATATAATGTGATGTATACAGGGCGCCCATTATCTATCTCCTTACATGGCTAACTTTATTAATAGTGGAGATAGAGAATTGGTTAAATTAGTAAAATTGGGCAGAATTACAAGAGGAATTCAGTGCCTCCTTCAAATTTAATTTTAATTTTCAACTTTTCCAGATATTTTGAAAAAACTGAAAATCGTCAAAATTTTTAAACTCGAATATATCGAAAACTATAAAAGATAGAAATAAAATAAAAATACTGTGTGATAGTGTTTTTTACGTGGCATTAAGCGGTGATATTGAAAATTTCACGGGCATCTTAGTTTTTCAGAAAACAAATAAAGTTATGTTTTTTTAAATAGCAACCATAGTTGGCTATGGTATCAATAAAAAGCTTATTTTTTTCTGAATTCAAAAATATAATATTTAATAAATGGTATTTTTCTTTGTTTCTGTACATTTCACAATACTATTTTAAGATAAACGTTTAATTTTGACGTTTATAATGTGACTTTAATGTGATCTGACATTTATATTTTATTGTTGTTATTTGTTCATTACAGTAAACCAAAGAAAAGAGAAAGGTATATTAAACATTATATTTTTGAAATCAGAAAGAAATAAGCTTTTTATTAATACCATAGCCAACTATGGTTGCCATTTAAAAAAACATAACTATTTTTTTTCTCAAAAACTAATATGCTCGTGAAATTTTCAATATCACCACTGAATTCCACGTAAAAAACACTATTACACAGTATTTTTATATTATTTGTATCTTTTATAGTCTTCGAGATATTCGAGTTTAAAAATTTTGGCGATTTTCAGTTTTTCCAAAATATCTCGAAATATGAAAATGAAAATTAAATCTGAAGGAGGCACTGAATTCCTCTTGTAATTCTGCCCAATTTTGTTAATTTAAACAATTCTCTATCTCCACTATCAACAAAGTTAGCCATGTAGTTAACCATGTATATAAATAATGGGCACCTTGTATAATGCTCAAAATCAAAAGAATGGATTATTTTTTATCACCTAACTTATTGAAACTAGTAGTTTATTGGTAGTCATTTATATTTATTTAGTTTACAGGAATTTGTCCCAATATTTTGAAAGTTATGGTCTTGAAATTTCTAACCAAAGTAGATTAAGGATAGATTATATTAAAGTCATGCTCCTCTGAAATATTTTTTCGTAATCTAATATAAAAGAGGACTAGATTACGGCTGTAGCAGTTGGATTACAAATGGTTTTTATTAAGTAGTTTAATTAAACCTCGTTAATTGCTTTTACTACACTGCTACGATGGCTAATCCTATTCTGCGTCTTAAGGGGAACACCCACTCACTTGTGCCTCTATTCCTTGTAATTATACTATTATTTCCTGGTCCAGGATGTCACAGTCCTGGAATAGAATGGGTTTGGAGGACATAATTTATTTAAAGTGTTTAAGTATGGAACGAATCTAATTTTTGTGATTATGCCATACTTAATTGTTGGTTACGTAAACATTTTATGACACAAAAGTTAATTGTCATTTTTACAGGTTGCTTAATTTTATTATTTTTCGAGGCACTTATGATAATTTCATTAGAAACTTATAGAGGAAATAATATAGACCTACAATTGAAAAAAAAATGTTTATTGCTTGACGTTTAGAATGGTGTTGCAATCAAATCAAAATTAGTGCCTGTTTCTAGAATTTATCAAACTATTTATTTTAATCTTTGGTTTTTAAATTGGATAAGAATTGGCTTGTGTTGTTTACGAGAGTCTTGTGTATATTTTTACACTAATTTTTGTATCACGTCTTATACATAAGGATTCAATGACTGTGTTCAACAGCTAGAAATAATCAGTTAACTGTTATAAAGTGTTATATTCAAAACAATCAATAGATATAGTTCTTTGGCTGATTAAATCCGATAGCTTAGCAGGGCTGACTGCTAATATCTCTTTCCTGAAGGATAGCTAAAGACAGACGACAAGTTTCAATTAACCACATCCAATATCTTCGCGTTACTTGTAACAACGTGACACATAATGGAATTCCCACATGTCTCTCCTAAAGCTACAACTCGACATGTCACATAGAGCAATATGACACGTGCAGATATTTTGCATTATCTATTGTATCGTGTAGGTTTTGACATGCGTTATTTACGTACGTTACTACAAGTATTTGCTTAACATAAGTAATGTTAAATGGAACAGTGCCTCTTCTATAGGGTACTTGGTTTTGTTCATTAAGATATATAAGAGTTCTGCTAAGGAAAATTTTGCAAATCTTTAAGGGATCAATTAAACATCATACATATAAAGTTTAAAATAAATCGACAGCATTTTCAATGAACTATCGTCTATGGAAAACGACGATAAATATTACTAAACCAAAGAAAAATAATATTTTAGTAGCGGTTTCCGAAATGTTTTTTTTTACTTCTTGAAAAAATATCTTGTCAATTGGAATTTTTAATGGAAATATCTTGATAACACATACTTCAACGCATACAGGGTGAGTCAATGTATCCTTGAGAAGACGCCCTATCCAAATTTGTAAAAATACACAGGGTATTCTATTTAAGAAAAATATAAGTTGTGGTAATCCTTTCATTTTTGGAATACCCTGTATAAATGTGCTTCTAGGTGCTACTTTCCTCCCATTTACAGAAACGATTTGTAGGTAGCGTCACTGAAATTTCTAACACTTGTATTGATTTCTTGTACCTAATTTCATTCCGGGAACATGTTTCTCCCTTACAAATAATATTTACTCTTGCAACTAGTTACAAATCGTTACAAAATTGACCAGTAAGTTACTGATATAACTATTTTACATACAGAAAATATATTAGAAATTTGTAATTGCTGTTCAACCTACTTGTTTAATTATTCTTGACAGTTTGAAATCATTCTGCTACCTATTTACTTTACAACGCTGTAGGTGAGGAATATAGTGTTTCAACAAAACCATTACTGATGATATATAAATGTATCTCAAATTCTGTTTTACAAGGGTGGCAACTGCTGCCTTAAAAATTAACCGCTTTGGCTCATATTCTAGCGTTATCACGCAGAGGCCGCCCATTATTCATATCCACAGCAGTCATCTATTTTCGCGTTGCCAGCTATAAACCAAAAATATACCGCTCTTTTACGCCTTCTTTACACATCATTAATTTGTGGGGATATTGACGGATTTTTTCCAGGATAAAAATGCATTTAACTGGTATTTTTAAAGAAGGATAATTTTTCACTTATGGGGGATCCTTCAGAAATTATTGAAGTCATATCGTGCTTGAGATTTGGTTCTTACAAGGACGGTTTTTTACATATTCAGTTTTCGAGACGGTAACGGAAGGACTTGGTACACTTAAAATGGAATTTTAAGTTTTCAAATTTGGGAGATTTATAAAGTTCAGGGAATATGTAGGTATATCTAATTTGACAGTTTCATTGCATGGAACTGGAAACAGATGTACTTGAGGCAGCCGGTTTCCAAAGTTTACAGACCCTTGATATAACATAAAATTTATTGAAATCATTCGTTGACAGTCAGCGTAGTGTTAATTAGAGGGATTGACATTGGATGGAGAAATAATTTTTAGTATTGAAAATAGTTCTGGGCGCGTGTATATGGGAGCTGTCTCTTAAAATATTAACGCTTAGCGATATGCAAATGCGAGCGACCTCGACATGGTGACGTGCTCATGAAGACGACCTAGCTGTGTTTTATAATAAGCAGTCTATGTTTATGTTTGGGTTACATGGTTCCTTGACTTACACAGATTGCTTGGTTGTATCACGATAGTGGGCCCTTATAATTCGAGCACGTTGAATAAAAAACTTCCCAGTACATGTTACAGTGATTTATGAACTAATGTTGAACGTAAAATAAATGTTTGGTATGTACTGATCGTTGTAATAGGATGAACAGGTTTTAGACTAACATATATACAGGGTGGACTAATAGGTATATACAGGGTGATTCATTAAGAATAAGTAATCTCTAAACTGGAAGATTTAGTTTTCTAGATACGTCAAATGAAAGGTTTTGGTATCACACACTGTATAAATTATAAATATAATGGACTATGAAATGTATAAAGTGCGTAACAAAAATAGTTGTGTCTGGTATTTTCAATACGCCTACGATATTTGTGTAAGATGCACGATCTGTGAATTTTCATATCAGAAGTGTGATAAACAGTATTATGCTGTAAGTCATAATACTGTTTCATTTCCAATATTGACAAAGATTTCAATGAACTCATCTTCTGTAGTTTTTTCGGTGCACATCTAAATAATAATTAGATTAAATTGATTGAACTGCGTGGTCGGTGAGGGTACCACTTTGTTAAAACGAAGTAAACAAATGATGTAATTACTTGAATTTTAAATTTATTCCTACGTCTCAAACTTAACTAATTGTTGAAGGTATCGGGAAACTTTAATTAAAAATATAATGTATTATTGTGTTGTATAATCTTTTTATGTTACCGTGTCAAATTTTAAATACTGCCATTATTTCCGGTGTTTTCCTTCATCTGCTATTAATGACACAATTGGATTTTTCCGACACAATCACATAAATCACATGCACGTTTTCGTAGAAGTAAAATATTGCCAGAATCTCTGGTGTATTCAAAAACTATCAAGGCAGATCTCCAAGAGTCACTGAGTAATAAATAGGCGGCAAGACCGGCGACAGCCCCTACTAAATTAAAATAGGGATATAGACAGCCGCCATTTGTCCTAGCAGCATAAGATATTGACTACTGAAATTGCGTTAAGGTCTTTAGAGAATCAGATATTTTCCTTGTGTCTTTTTCTAATGACTGAATTTGACTTAAACAAATATAAAATCAAAGAGATAGAAACATTACATCACACTATCATCTTAATAACCTGCATGGTATAAAATTAAAAGCTAGTGCCTTGACGAGAACATTCCGACGCCAACTACTTTTTTATTTTTGGAGATAGGAAAAATATTATGTACAGGGTGGGCAAATAAGAGAGAACGCCGGCTGTATCTCGGAAACCGCTTATCGGAGAATTTCCGGAAAAAAATTTCAATAGTAAATATGGCCAAGAGATGTCGCTGGAAATTATTTTCAAGTTCCTGAAATGACCGCTAGGGGGCATAACCTCCATGGCCAACTAGAAAAATGAACTTTTCTCGAAAATTTGCCGAATAAAGTAGTACCGGAAATAAGTAAATATTAATCTAGAGAAAATTTGAAACTTTTTTGTGCAACTCATTTTTTTCTATCTTTTAAAATAAAGTGGTGGGGGGCGCCAAACTTTCTTTCCTTTAAACGTTAATAACTCGGCTCAGGATTAACCGAATCTAACAAACTTAGTCTCATTAGAAAGAGTTTTTTTTTATGCATATATAGAGTCATGAAAGCTGGTTTTGTTACTTTTATTATAGCCGCTAGAGGCTATATGTCGTCCATCGTTTTGAATACACAGTTACAACTGTTCTTGGGTAGACGAAACCCGGCTAGGTATTATATTAAACAAGTTGAAAATGAAATTGATTATATCTATGTATTCTATATATCCCCGATTTGACCTACATGGACTTTTATTTATGGAGGCGATTAAAAAAAATAATTTATGCAATGAGGCTTGCCGCAACAAGGGAAGTGATGATCGAACGTATTAAGGTAGAAATAAGATCCCGTGCCAGAAGTGGAAACTGCAGTTTCATCTACCCAACAACGGTTGGAACTGTGTATTGAAAACGATGGGCGACATTTTGAACATTTTGAACATTTGAGAGGCCCTTGAACATCACGTCTTCAAATAAATCAGGTCGTTTTCAGGACCACCACATTATTTCATAAAGAATACATTTACAAAGTCAGCATTTGCCGCATCAGTTTAAATTTGTTTAAATTTTTTCATACTTTTAAACTTTTACTTTTATCTCATATCATATTTTTTAAAAAAATTACGAGCACTAACGACTTTTTAGTTCCACAACAGTTTTTTTACTTTTTACAACAGTATATTTTATTAATAATAGGCTATCACGAGTCGATTTTGAATGGTAAGGTGCATCACAAAAGCTACAGGGCTACATCACAAATCTCCAGTTGCAATTCTTTGGTAATATCTTCCGCTAGGAATGAGATATAAAGCTGCGGTTTTCACTGAATTTTAGGGATTGTTATCCTTTATTTAAATATGTGACAATAAATATACCTGGCCGTTTGAAATTTTCTAGAAAATCCGCCATATTTGTTATTTTGGCAGACAGCGCCCTCTAGCGGCTATAATAAAAGTAACAAAACCAGCTTTCATGAGTCTAAATATGCATAAAAAATAGCTCTTTCCAATGAGACTAAGTTTGTTAGATTCGGTTTATCCTGAGCAGAGTTATTAACGTTTAAAGGAAAGAAAGTTTGACGCCCCCCCTACACTTTATTTTAAAAGATAGAAAAAAATGAGTTGCACGAAAAAGTTTCAAATTTCCTCTAGATTAATATTTACTTATTTCCGGTACTACGTTATTAGGCAAATTTTCGAGAAAAGTTCATTTTTCTGGTTGGCCATCCATGTTATACCCCCTAGCGGTCATTTCAGGAACTTGAAAATAATTTCCAGCGACATCTCATGGCCATATTTACTATTCAAATTTTTTTCCGGAAATTCTCCGATAAGCGGTTTCCGAGATACAGCCGGCGTTCTCTCTTATTTGCCCACCCTGTACAAAAGTTGCAGGGTTTTTTTATGGACTATTCTATACTTATATCAAATATATAGGACGTCCCGTAAATGAAGAACAATAGAAACATAACAGGTCGTCTTACCTGAGTAACAGAAAACAGTTTGTAAATTATTTTGGAGGGAAATCGGACGAACTACTGATTGAAATTGGGGTACCGCAGGGAAGTATTCTTGGGCCGCTATTATTCTTACTTTACATTAACGATTTGGATATAAATTTATCCGCCTTTTCAACCGTATATGCAGATGATGTAACCATTGCTATAGGTGAGAACGATTTAGAAACGTTAAGATCCAAACGAACATCGAACATTAATTTACTAAGTCATTATTTTAAAAGTAAAAAACTAACAATCAATCAGGACAAAACTATCTCGTTACAATTTCATCCTATATCAGCCAATTATTTCTCGAGTCCATATTTGAAAATGAATGAGAAAACCATACAGCAGGTAACCTCTTTTAAACTTCTTGGGATACATATTGACTTATTAAATTGGAAAATACATATAAACATGGTTTGCAATAAATGTGCTAGTGGATGTTTCGCTTTAAAGAGACTCCGCCAAATCACCAATGACCACACAATTTTATTTTTCTAATATGGAATCAGGTTTTCGATATGGTATTATTTTTTGGGGTAACTCCACATCATCTTAAAGAGTATTTATTCTACAAAAAAGAGCCATACGGTCAATGCTTGGACTACAGTTTAGAGAATCATGTAAGCCATTCTTTATAAAACAAAGAATTTTAACATTGCCTTGTTTATATATTTTAGAAATTTTAAAATTTGTGAAAAATAATCCTTCCAAATTCAATCTACTAAATCAACATCATAATTACTCAACTAGACATGGATCTGACTTTCAATACGAAATACATAGACTTGAACTTTATAAACAAAATTTATATTATGCCGGTTCCATCCTGTATGATAAATTAAATAGTGAAATAAAACAAATTGTAAATCATAAAAAAATTTTGTCAACTGTAAGAAATTATCTCGTTTTAAAAGCTTTTTAGTCAGTAGATGAATACTTAATGTCTTAATTGGAAGAAAAGTTTGTAACTATAACTACTAAATGTATCTATGTAGTAATGTACGTATGTTTATGTGTATATATGACATACATCTAGACTATTTTGCACCTTATTCCATTTTACATTGTGTTTGTAATTTCATAGCTCTTTGTAAACATCAGACTTGTCCTATATCATGTCTATGATCAATTGGATTAATAAAGGTATTGTATTGTATTGTATTGTATTGAAACATATATTTTTTAAACGGAATACTCCATATATTTAGTGATATCTTGAAAGAGCTACGTTTTCTGGTTTCAGCGATGTATAATAAGTATGTAGCGATGTATAATAAGTTTCAGCGATGTATTTTTCTTGCCGTTTTTTAAATATAATCACTTTTACATGTAGGACGAAGAAATGACAAATATCCGATTTGCGATCGAAGTAGGCGGTTATAAAAGAATCAAAGGTGATTTAAAACAAGAAAATCTAAGGATAAATTAGCGCAAAGGATAAATAGCGATAAATATTTGGAATGCATTTTCAGTCCTTGGTTCATTTTAGAAATAAAATACCGGGTGTTTTATTTAAAGAGACACAGGTTGGTTTTGCCAAAAATCGAGAAACACCCAGTACCATAAAAACGGCAAAAGTTAAAGAGATGCGGTTATTATCTGTTATTTTGTTATTGTTATGATGTTATTTTATTGTTATTTTTTCTAAAAAAGAGCAAAGGGCTCGTCCATCAGAATTGCTATTTACAGATTCTCCGTAGCCCTCGAAAATATACCAATTTGAAACACCCTGTACAGTTTAACCATAAATGTAGCACCATCCACATACATTTCAGTTAGTTTTCTGTAGATAAGTAAGTGTATTTAATCATTAGTTGGTACAGTTTTTACTCTACTGGCTGTTAATTTCTTGGGGATCCAATTTCCCACCGAGAAGCTAATTAATTTGATGATAAATTTCACCAACTACGAAGCAGAGAAGTTTCCAGCTAATCTAAGAAGCAGCGCAACCGATACATTGCAACAGATTTATTGTCAGCACCAATAAAATCGGGGCATCCGGTACTGTACCGGAAGCAATGGCAATTTCGTTCCAGAAAGTCCTCGAAAATTCAAACTTATGACTACATACGGGCCTCGCTTGCGTTTTAATTAATTATCTAATTACATCTAAGACTTGGTGCTCGAACACACCTCCTCGTATTGGAAATTATATCGGATCTAGAGTGCCCTAGAAGTTTCGGTTTCAGTTGTTTTAATGGTAATGGTCCAGGGATTATTTAAGGGAATGGTTCAGTCCATGCTTGTAAGTTTTAATCCTTGGTCTATTGTGGCCGAGTTGGTTTAATTAAATTTGGACATAATTGTTGAATTGTGGTTTGATTTCCAGTGCCGCGCTTAGACGGTTTTATATGTGGCAACATGCGAGGGATTGACAAATGCACAATGTAACATTTCTCGTATTATTCATATCGTATTGTTTATAACATATGTGCGACACAGCTAATTAATTTAAAGTTATACTCCAAGCGAATTTACTTTAACAAAAAAAAAAAAAGTTCCCACAGACCAACGCGCAATATTTGCTGACGCTGCGAGTTCGCGATGTTCTAAGTATTGACGATTCCAAAAATGAATGCGCCCTGTGCATGAAAATATTTGAACCTACTTAAAAGTTAATTTTTGGGGGCTTATTGCTGATATAATGATAAATAACACGTGTTTGGTTTTGTTTAACGTAATAATTTAGTGGTGCTTGTGATTTTTTGGTACTACAAAGTTAAAAACGACGTGGTTAGTATTTGTACATCTTTATTTTTTACATTTTAAAATGGAATTCAAAAGAAATCAGCACAACACAAACTGCCGTGTTGATAGGTGTCATTCCACAAAATGTGTCAATAGAAATGTTTAAGATTGAAGATAGGTAGAAGTTTGGGCCTAGTATAAGAAACTGTTTCTCATTCATTTCTCCAAAAGGCATGTAACAATTTAATAACTGAGAATACGTTTATTTACACAATATAACCACTTTGTTGCCGTTTGTCTATACTTTTCTCTCATTAGTCTTATAAAGGCAGAATATATTTTAATTTAACCATTATTTAACAAAAAAAAGCACTAATATGGCATCACCATACAGTTTATCCCACTAATTTTAGTCCAAAATGTAAGTAAACAAAAACTAGGGTACCTGTTTCAACCCAAAAAATGCATATAATTCGCAATGAAGCACTTATGGGACGTTTGACTACTTTTACCACTAGTTATCCTTTATTTCACCCTAACTAACACATGAAGTAACTATATTTATGGCAGCTGAATGCTAAATTGCTAGATGATGTGATATGAAATGCAAAATTTTTACTCGTCTTCATCCATATTTGTTTACAATTTGCAGCGCCCTCATCGGTAATTTGAATCGCCAATAGGACGACTTACGTACGCAGTCAACAGGAATTTCGCAGTGATTCTTCGCGCAGGTCTATGGGTCCTTTAAAGTTTACGACTATATGCATATATCTATATAATATCAATGATGATGTACTGATGATTAAACAATTTATTTTGATTATTTTTGTCTTCAAACATTCACAAATTTGCTGCTCTTTATTGGGGTATACATCTCTCGCATCTTTACTGAAAGGCTGTAATATATGTATAGATCGCAGGAAAGAAAAACACGGCATAAAAACTTACCAAGTATATAGCTGTAGTTGAACGGAACCACTTTGTAACTAATTCTGGAACAGTCACAAAATATATATCGTTTTTAAGTGCATGATTGATGACTGGTATTTTTTCAACTTCCGGGAAGTTGTAGCAGAGATTTGTGTCGAAGTTTCTTTGCTTACACATAACATGAAGGGGAACTGAACTTTAACGAGGTAGAAAAACATACTTGTAAAGCTATGTACTGATAGACACCATATACATGGTGAATTAAATTCGATACTCAGTCTCGTAAATGTCAGGGGTTCAAAATATTGACAAAATCGTGGTCAATAATGTTCCACCAACTTATTTATTTGTTTTTAAAATATGTATCTAACAATCTAAATGAATGTTTGACCTTAATTTATTTGTTGATAATTGTAATTGTTGTGATACTGTTTGAAAAAAATGAAAGACAAAAATCTGAGTCAACTTTTGACTTGGGAATCATGGTCTTTACAAGAAATGAATAATAATATGTTAAAAACGAAATTAATGCCTTCTCTTCTTGCAGCTGGTGACGCAGGAAAGGCGACTCAGCACCACAGCATCCAGGACAATGGCAGCCATGTCGCTGGGCTTCATTGTGCTTGTCACCCCCTGGACCATCCAGGAGGTGGTGGCAGCATGTACTGGGACGCGGGCGCCGGCAGCGCTCGATTTCCTGGCCACGTGGCTGGCGCTCAGCAACAGCTTTTGGAACCCGTTTCTGTACTGGTTGCTCAACAACCACTTTAGGAGGATCAGCAGGGAGCTACTGTTCAGCAGGGTGAGTATGCTGTTTAAGAAGCTTGAAAAGGTCTGAGAGTTTTGTGAAGGAAAGGCATATAGCTAACCATAGATAGTTTGATACAAGACATAATATTATTGGTAATAAAAGTAAAGTAATTGCAGTAAAGTAATAAATAAGGTAAAAATAAAGTAGTAAAGTCCTGGCCATCCTTTGCTTGATTAATTTTTTGAGGAATCTGTAGTTTGCAATGGCGTAAAGGGTATTCATTATCATACAGTTTCAATCATCTTAGTTGTCCTTGGCATGGAATCAAGACAATGGCTATCATAAAGCAGCACCCATATGCTGGAAGCTCCAAATGGCGGGTGTTCTCATCATCACAGGAACCTCGTTGTACTAGTGTTGGAAATTAAATTGCTCTCAAGGTGGCAGATTGGTGACACAGGACATGGAGAAGAAGCCAACCAATTGCCTTTATAACCTATATCTTTCGAAATCTTAATACTTCATATAAGAATGAAGTATTTCTTTCGTGTTTCCAACATACTGGAGGGGGTTTTATGGTAACACGTAGGTGATCAAAAGCTAATAAATTTACCTCACTGCTGAAGTGAAAGAGAAAAAATGTTCTTAGTAAAGCTAAAATGCTTGCGGTTTAATGTTTTGATAGATTACGACTACATTTCACATTAGCCACACCTTTCTGACTATATTATTTGTAATTATATCACGAAATTCTTCAGAACTGTTTGCGTGCATGTTTGCGTTCTTGAATGAAAACAAAAGAATACTCCAAGTGTCACCTTATAATGCCAATACTATCAGTAGAGAATAACAATGAGCTGAGTTTTAATTTTATTGAAAAACTCAGTTGATTAACTTTTATTATATTATTAAGAACATACATTAATAATAATAATGTATTTGAAATAATGAAATACTAGAGTGTGTTATACGCATGTGTTAGAAAACAAGTTATTCGATGAGGAAGTAATATTGTAGATATTTAAATTTGAGGTAATTTTATATTGCAGCATAATTTATAACCATTTTCTTTTCAATCACAATAAGTCATGAATATGAATCATTTCGATAAATAGAATAGATTTTCATTTACACGTTTTATAATTAAGAGCATTTTATTAGTGCATTAATTAGGGCAAAATAAGACATAACACTAAAACAAAGCAATTTGGAGCATCGTAGTTTTCCTCGGCGCAAAGACGGTGCTCCGAAAACTATATATTCTTTGGCCGGCGCTATCTGGGCAATTCCCTTCTTGATATTTATTAGATTTTAACTTACAATAGAGCTTTATTGCGCTAAAATATCTCTTGCCGGGTTAGTGGTCCACAGGTAATTAATTTTTCTTCCTCGTCTGGATGAAAATTACCCCTGAAGTAAATCTAGCATAAAATACATTAAAATCAAAACCCTCCTTGCAATTAATTGCAAAGGAAGATATTAATAAACACTAAAATCACCGTAAAATTTAATGAAACATTTCGCTGAAGTTTAGTGCTACAAAAAATATTATATTTGCACAAAGTTTTCATGTAAATCGTCACTAATCCCAAATTATTGTTCACAGTTCTTCTGCAGAAAATCCAAGGAACAAAAGCAACACCAACAGCAACACTGCTGCAGCAACAGCAGTTCTACTAACTTAGGAGGCCATACGCAAGGCTGTGATTTAGAGGGCCTCTCCGAGAAGTACTGGGGCGAGATCCTTGAGAGGACCCTGTCGTCTAGCTCCCTACACGCCCTGCAGAGGGCCTGCTCCCATCCGAGGATGGACAGATGCAACGGACTGCAAGAAATGAGAGTCTTCGATACTGCGGTGCCGGATTTATGAAAATTGGACAAGACCACACAGACGTTTGATATCATGGTCAGCGAGAGCATGGGTAGCTCTGCCGAAACGGCCATTTTATCAAAATGAGGGTGTGGTCAATGTGCCCCTTGTTGGTTATGTAGCGTAGTCACTATGCGATTTTATGTCACAGTGGTACCAAAGTTCAAGTACGTGTTGTAATAATAGTTCGGATTGAAATTTGAGAGTATTCTAAAATGCGAGTATGGCTTCCCATGTGTGGCAGCGTGCTTAGAAAACGTTTAGGTTTCAGGTGAAGGAGGTGCTATATGAAATTAAAGTTAGTTTGTAGCTTATAACCAGAGTGATATTGAATAGTAATAGGGGTAGAGGAATTACTAGTTTTGTCTTAGAATTGATTCAGCACCATCATGCATAGAAAAGCAAATCGGAAAGTATACATTAGTGTGAACGTGTTTTGGAAATTCCTATTTATGACAATTATCTTACACTTGTAACCTTTTAATTAACCATTTTCTGTTTAATCTCAATTAAAATGTCATCATTATTCTGATAAAGCGCCATTGATACTATTTTAAAAGGAATTTTCTTGTATATTTTGGTGTGTTTGGATAGAAAGTGTGTTTCATCGAACAGAATGTATTGGTGTAAAATTTGATAGGTCTGTATACAGGGTTATTCAGAACTTATCCATAATAAAATTTGGGGACGTTCAACATACATGTACAAATGTGGTAGTGCAAAAAAAATTTTTTTTGGCGGGGTCTGAAAACTATTTAAAAATTTTTCATTGCACGCCGCTGGATACTGGTCCACTGTAATGGAGTGACCTTGGGACTGACAATGCAAACTGGCTAGCACGAAAAAAACTTCGGAAGATCTGAGAGTATACCGACAGCCGGCGCAAAAAAGATTTGCAGCGTTTTTACTTTAAAATAAACTTAAAGATAGATAGAGCTGACCAAAGTGACGTGTCTTTAAAATGAATAAAATTTTGTTACACTAATTTTGAGGAAATGCTCTACTTGATTACTAGGTATTAGAAAGATGAAATTTATAAAAAAATTGCACATACCTTGTAACAAAAGCTTTTCGAAATAATATTCCTCGACTTGTACATAATTTTGGGCACGCCCTTATCCAATTTTGCCGCACTAAACCGAATGTTCCTCCTGGTTGCTGATCTTGTAAACGCAAATTATTAAGTAAATTGGGGATTTTCAGCATTTTGCTGCAACAACCACTCACAAAACCTAACTGTCGATGTGTCAGTGTGTCGATTGGGAAATCGTTCCGTATACAAGCGCGAAGCTGCCAATGAATTTTGTCCAACTTTGCCATAAATAAGAATCATGTCCATTAACTCAGCATTACTGTACACATGAGCCATTTTGAAAATTTTACAGTTTAACACTCCTAAGATAAATAAAACACCCGCGAGAGCGACACACAGACTGACGACTCATAGACAATACAGATATTATCCCCACTCCAACATTATTCGGTCGGTTTTAACCATTCTTAGGAATGTGCTAGAAAAGTATCAGATGTGTTGAAGTACAGTTGCCCAGCTACGTAGTCCTTTATAATGGTATGACTTTAAACATTGTTTATGGGAAATCCTAATTAGTTTTATTACAATTTTTTTGGTGATATCGATTTCTTATTTAAGGATGCACATATCCTCAAAGTTTTAGAGATGAGTTCTGAATAACCCATATCTAGCTCTATATATGTAACAAAGAATTTGTGATGGTTTTAGTTTTGTCAATAATATTTTTGCTTATTATTGTTCAATTTTGACATTTTGATGGTTTTTTGTACAGCATTTAGCGATTTTAAGTATTTATATTGCACAGGGCGATACCGTTTTAATAGCAGATCACTCTACTGATATAGAGTGGTTTTTTGAGTAGTTTTTGGTTTGGAGTAGTATTAAATGGAACAGAAAAGAATAACGAGTAAAAATTGACGAGAAAAATTACTACTAAGTACTACTGTTACTACTTTATGGTAAGACATCAAAATAGTTTTGAATCGATGAAATGTATTTATATCTACTCTTTTGGGCATTTCTTCCTTTACTAATTAGAGATATATTTAGCAAATATACGAATATATCAATCTATTTGTCATCATAACTGCCTATACAAAATTAACAATATATGCTACATAGGAAGAAATCCATTAAAGTCTTCTTTATTTGTCATTTTTTACGCTCAACACAAAAATAGAAATTACATGGGTCTTTTTCTGGGCATGTAACATGTCGCAATTAAAGAATATTTAAAATAAATCAATTCAAATCAAATCTGGAATAATGGTGACGTTGTAAATTAGATAAAACAAGTAAAAGATCTGCCTTGTACGTTCAGTACAAGGCGGACAAATTCTTTTTAGGGAAAAGGAAAAAGGCAAAAGGATTTTTTCTTAATACAAGATTTTCATATTAAGTAACCACAATGTACAAATAATTACACAACATTTTTTATAGTGACAGGAAGTCATACTCGTATTTTAGCTAACATTTCATATTTCTTTGATATTGAGTAAAACATATAATATACAGAAATTCAGCCTATCCAACAGTGACCGGGTGACTTTATATTCGTTGACGATTGTATATAAAATTTGCGAGCAATGTCGAATGTTTTGTATAAACAATTGTATTATAATAGGTTTATTAGATAGGCATCCTTGTAAAAATACTAATAAAGTCGTGTTTATAAACATGTTTTATTGGCCTTACCTATTGGGCAAGAAAGCAATTGAACTGGAACTAAGTTAAAAAAACACCCCCGAGAATATCGTGCCTTATGTCAATGCTATGCCCTTAAAGTTCTGGCACAAAATATTAACATTGAAGCGGACACAGAGAAACAGAGATTGCATACACTCTAGTCTTCGATGTGGCATTATTTTCTCGGGGATTCTGCGCAAAAAATTTTTGTTCTTCAGAAGAGATATCTTAGGAATATTGATATGGGTATAGGCATGTTACAAAGAGAGTCCTGTAAAGATGTTTTTGTTTCAAGAAAAGTTCTTAAATAAGTCTTTATGTTTATGAGGCAGACATTATTTTATATTTATGAATGTAGTTTTACCTGTTTTTGTAAAAAGATAATGTGTGTTTTTTTACTTTACATACTGATGTATAATATTATAATTCATGTTCTTGTAGTTTTGTTATGACTCGTTCAGTGCTCATTGGGCACTGTACATTTTTTATACTATTGAACTCAGTAAACTATCTATCTATCTTATGTCAAATTGACGGTTTTTGGTTTAAATACTTCAAGAACGACTAATACTAACTTGGCAATTAAGAACACATGATATTTGATATACAGGGTGAGGCGAAAAGTGTTTATCCTCGATTATCTGTCAAAGGATTGGGAAGGGGGACATATTTTTATAGTATTGATTTGTTGCTAGGCTATACAGTCATTACAAAGTCTTCCTCCAACACATTATGGTCTCTTATTAATGGTCATATATCACTATATCAATGTATTCTTGAGAGGACGTTCTACCAAATCTGTAAAAATACACAGGATGTTCCATTAAAAAAATATAAGTTGTGGTAAACCTCTCTTTTTTGGCGCGCCCTGTATAAATGTCAATACTGCGAGTATAAGAATGTGTCCTTCTTCAAATAAAAATCGACCTATCCGAGCATTTTCCATAGAAACCAATCCTTTGACAAATAATCGACGATGAAACTTTTCGTTGACTCGCTCTGCATATTAAATATCCAGTATGGATTCCGAGTGGTAAATATAATAATAATGCGTAAGCACATAAGACTTGTGAATGTTGTGATATTTTATAAACTTTCATAATTATTATAATTTGGTGGATTTTTTTATTAATTTTTCATCATGAATATTGAATCATTTGGTGCATACATATCCGTCTAGCGTCTAGACCGCTTCACGCTTCTGTGTAGTAATCCGTGTGTCCACTGGGCTGGGCACGGCCCCTGTGTGCCTGTTCTTTTTTCTTTTCTATTTGCATGCGCAAGAAAAGGATACACAGCTTCTATTTTTCTAGCGCGTCTTTTCTAATGCGTTCTGTTACGTCATTGAATGGGCGCTGCCCCGTCGACCAGACGGTACAGAATACCTACTAGAGATGGGAATACCCACAGCCTTCTCTAGTACAGAAGGCTGTGGAATACCCCATCATATTAATGAACGTACGTGAGAGATTTCAATTTACTGATTTTTTAACTATAGCCAATTTGTTTGAAAAGGAGATATTTAATAACTATAGAATAGTTTTTCCTCTGGAACATATTAAAACAGTGTGTGCCTTATTTCCAAAGACCAACATTACAAAATTAAAAAATGAGCTGTATATAATGTATTCTAGAGATGATTTCATACAACATAGTGGTGCGGTTGCTTTATTACAAATGTTAAATAAAAATAATTTACTTACGACGTTTTCGGAATCGGTTGAACTATATTGTGCACAATTCCTATGACTACAGTCGAAAGTGAACGCTGCTTCTCAACACTTAAGCGAATAAAGACATTTTTAAGAAACACGATGTGAAACTGATTTTAACGAACAAGTTATCGAACATTTTGCAAATGATAAGTCAAGAAGAATGGAGTTTCATTTTAAAAGTTACTAAGTTTAGTTTTCGATGGACGAGCGGGTGGTTGCAGATTGTAAGGTAAGCACACCGATTTGTTATGGGTTTAGGTTAAGTACTTAAATGGGTTTTATTATTAATTTTTTTTATCTATCTGTGTTTTTTCTTGTCAAGCAGAAAACAGAAGTTTCGCCTGCCATTTTTCTGACGTGTATACTTTTTTTGAACCGATTTAAACATTATTTTAAATAATTTTTCCATATTTCTGTCAATTGCATCAAAAAAGGGGATATTTGCCTAACGGAACCTATTTCTTCAAGCAAATATTTTTGCTCTACGAATTTCTAATTTTTAATTTTAAGGTGTTTGACCTTGAAAAATGCAAAATTTTCGCCTGCGGCGCATTTTTCCCCCCTGTGCCCCCCATTCCCAAATTTCACCAGCCGTCACTGATGCTCTAGCAATGCTTTCCATCGAGAAAAATTTAGTAAACACTATGACTGATTTTAACGAACAAGTTATCGAACATTTTGCAAATGATAAGTCAAGAAGAATGGAGTTTCATTTTAAAAGTTACTAAGTTTAGTTTTCGATGGACGAGCGGGTGGTTGCAGATTGTAAGGTAAGCACACCGATTTGTTATGGGTTTAGGTTAAGTACTTAAATGGGTTTTATTATTTATTTTTTTTATCTATCTGTGTTTTTTGTTGTCTAGCAGAAAACAGAAGTTTTGCCTGCCATTTTTCTGACATGTATACTTTTTTTGAACCGATTTAAATATTATTTTAAATAATTTTTCCGTATTTCTGTCAATCGCATCAAAAAAGGGGATATTTGCCTAACAAAACCTATTTTTTCAAGCAACTATTTTTGCTCTACGAATTTCTAATTTTTAATTTTAAGGTGTTTGACCTTGAAAAATGCAAAATTTTTGTCTGCGGCGCATTTTTTTCCCCTGTGCCCTCCATTCCCAAATTTCCCCAGCCGCCACTGCTTGAAAGCCAACCATTTCCGAGACAGAAAATTATGAAAATCTCCAATTTGATGTGCCATTAAGAGCAATCCTTAATCCTTAAGAAGGATTAAACAATATCAGCCGCCTTTTATGATATTCTATGCATAAATGTTGAGATTTCTTAATTAGCTGAATTTTTTTCGACAATCGTTGATTATTTTGATACATAAAATATTCTAAAAATATCAGTCAAACATATACATAAAAAAACATATACAAATAAACTATGCGATAATTTTGTTACAATATTATAACATATCAGCCGCCTTTTTGTTACATTTTTCTTATTTTAAAGCCATTTAACATTATCAGTTCTTTGAGGTACTCCATGTTTTCTCTGGTATTTCTTTTGTGAGATCATTTGTTTATGAGAACTTGTTTGTGGCGTGTTTCTATTTATGAGAACGAGAATACTGTAAACAACATTTTGGACTTTTTTCTACGAAACAAGATTACTCATATAATTGTGATAAATAGTTTTGATCTACTGTACCATTCGAAATTTTCCACAAAATATACCTACTACTTTGACTTCTGTTCGAAATACCCGATTCTTATTTCGTGGTAATCTTTTTTATATTGCTAGTGTCATTTTTATTTAAATTAGATTACTTTGCTATTAATATGTATATCATCATTTCAGTTTTACAGCATATTATTAGATTTATTTAATAAATGATATTACGTAACGATATTCGTTAGCAGATATTCATTTGTTTTAAGTGTTTATAAATGAATGAAATAAAAAAAGCAATTCTCAAAGCAAGTCGGTTTATGCATATTTTAAGTAGTAAATATACTGTCTGAACGAGATTTATTAAATAATTACAAAAATTTTCCTGTATGTGTTTTGATTACAGTTTTACATAAATACGCATAGATTTTATGCATATTTGATTCTGAATATTTCTTATTTTGGAATAAATACTTCTTTTATTTTTTTACAAAAAAAATAAGTATTTATAATACATGTTATATTAGTACATAAATATGACATCAGCGTGAATAAATGCGGGGTCGAATTGAGAGGATGGGTAGCCGATGGGTGAAGACTTACATATTTCCACTATCGAATTATTAAGATTTCGGAGGTGCACGTAAAGCCGATGTAAAAAGGCACATGGAAATAAGGTTAGCCCTCATTGCAAGGGTACCGGATTTGTCTTATAATTGGAACAAAATTTCTTTTTAGTGTTATAAATTATATATCACCGGAAAGATCAAAAGGTAAACTAGATCCCTATAGTAGCAAATTTTTGTTTAATACATATATTTTAGAGAAAATAATTTTTGAAAATACGCTATTTTAGTACAAGATTGTTTGCCTGGAATTTTAAAAATAAAAAGAAATATCAAAAATTACTACTATAGGGACTTAGATTAAAGTCTTATCTTTCAATACTTTGTTACTAAAAGTCGCTATCTTTTATAGTTTTTTTATAATTAGACACGAGACGAACGCCGATTTAGGGCTTATTTCGACCTAGTGAATGGACTCTTAAGCTACTTTCAACATCAGGAGAAAATGATCTAAATCAATTTTTGTCAGTTCTGTCTATCAAAACAGATATTGTATATTATTATCCCAATTCATGTTCTAGTCCTGATATTTTTTTATTATTTTATCTACTATTTGATATAGACTCTATGTGAATCTGACATTCTTCAATTTTTGGGAGTAGAAATATTTTTTTCCGAGTGGAAAGGGTTTTGGACGCCATTGAAATGCTTCCTTTTTACTGCTTTTCTTAATTTTGATATATTACGTTATACAGCGGATTTGTTAAGTACCTAATCTGAAATTACTTTTGTTGAGAGATCGTATCCTAAGGAGACGCTTCCTCAGGTTATTTCATGAAGAAAAGGTCATATACAGTTTTTAAGTAAGCCAAAATTTTATGTATTATTATTACAATGACGTTTTCTACATAAAAAAGTCTTAAGAGACGTTTTTCGTTAAGCTAAATTTACCTCTGATAATGCTGAGAAATAAAATTCACAATGAAAACATGTCTTTTATCATGGTGTGTAAGTCACAGCAATTTAAAAGGATAATTTTAGCACTCCTCTAGCTCCAGAGAAAATCCAATGAAAGAAAAAGATAAAACTTTCACTCTTTATAACTTAAAAACTAAACCACCTAGAAAGGAACTTTATATGGCTTTTTCTTCATAAAACCGTTTGAGGAAGCGTCTCCTTCAGTATTTCATTTTACATAGGAAACATCCTGTATAGTGTACAAAACACTGCAAAAGCTTTTTAAATTTTTGTCTTCTTTCTTTCTGTTCAATTTTCCTTGAAGTATGTACACAAATATTTATGCGTGGAAAAATTATTAGAGGAAACGTATGAACGGAATATGATGTAATAGCAGGTTAACAAAAACTTTAATTATATTATAATCCTTAATTTTATTTTATAAATTGCTAATTTGTTCCAAGGTTACAAGATATATAAATTTTTATAACAAAGAGCAGAGGTATGAATTAATATTACAGTATAAAAATAAACAATGGTGTAGAATGATAAAATGCAAATGAAATACACTTACAAATGCAGGTGTCTGCAGTTAGAGATATTCTGGAGAGGTCCAGATATTTCTTCAGAGTAGCGTAATTTCCTTTGTAGTATTACCAAAAGTTATTGAAAATACGATATTTAGAAACAAGAATTATGCATTTTTAACAATTTCAACCCATTATCTAACAAATTCTGAAATTCGTTCTTTGTCATGATTTATAGAGTATAATTATCGAAGATCGGGGGACCATGATTAGAGCTATGATAACTATTATAGTAATATAAACACTAGAGGCAACTAGAATCGTTGCAGAAGAGTGAATGAAGAAAGCAGAAGCCAATCTATTCTTTCAGGTTTACCAAATTCAAACAAGTAGCAACCATTTGTGGCTTTATAGATTGATGTATTCCTTCTACCTACCTACAACACTTTCCGTTCTGTTATTTGACGAAAGGTACAATAAGTACTGGGATATCAAAAATTATCTTGGTCAAGGATGGTTGTGGAATGTAAAACGTGTGTCTTACTTTAAATTTTTGAATATGTTTTGTTGTGTCAGAATCTGTCAAGTCATTGTGCTGAAATTTTCTAATCCAGTTTTTGAATCATGCCTCTTACCACACAGCACAAAATTTTCATGATTGAAGCCTATTTTCGAACGGGTGCGCCAGTTAATGGAAATTGGCAATACAGTTAACGTTTGTGTTTGGACAATTTTCGAGAGCACTTCCCAAACGTGGGAATATTACCGGACAATTTTTATGCGTGCCTTACAAATTGTGTTGAAGTGTTTCGCGAAACTGGTTGTGTGACTCATAAAAAAGGTGCTGGTAGACCAAGAGTTCGTACAGAAGAAGTTGTCAATGACGTTCGTTCGTTCGTTTGAAACTTACTTATAGGATATTATATCCTTAAATATATTATATCCTTACTTAAAAAACAAGATTTTCGCAACTCCGGTAAATAATTTGTAAGAACTGCAACAAAGAATTGTTCAGCAATGTGCAGCCAGAAATGCTGCAAAACGCTTTTCACAGCATGAGGAGGCGCGTCAACTTATGCATCGAACAAAACGGGGGACATTTCCAACAATTACTGTAATCTGCTGTAATTTTGTTTTTACTTGTTACTAAAACCGTTATTTCATAATTTGTAGTTCATTATTGTTTTACAACTGAAATAAATAGGTATGAAATTTGTAGGTTATTGATGATGTCAGTGTGACAGTGACATAATTATTTTAAATTTAAAGTAAGACACACGTTTTACATTCCAGAACCACCCTTGACCAAGATAATTTTTGATATCCCGGTACAAGTACAAGTACATTCCATTAACCTTTGATCCTTTGACTAGTGATCTTGGTTTTCGGAGAGATCTCTCATATATCTTTGAGGACCACCGATCCCCTCTGAAGCCTCAGTCTTGAGGCTTCAGAGAGGATCGGTGGTGGGATCTGGGGAGTAGGCAGATTGAAACGCTGGAATCAAATCACAATGTACTGATTAATTCAGTTCTTTGAGGAGCAGGCATATTGAAGCTTCAGAGAATTTACTGTCATATACCAGTAAATAAATACTTCAGTACTTTTCAAAGCATTGATTTTTATGATTACGTGTGAACTGGAGCTAATATTCATTCTAAAGATATATTTCTTGACAACGTTTAGTATTGATAAAGGTATTGGCGGTTGTATTTAATCACAAAAACAAGGTGACTTGGAATTTGTTACTGAACCACTTCAATCCGGATTTAATCAGAATCGAGATGCTGACATTTATTTAATTACTAAAACTAGTCAGGTTTTTTAAACTAGATTATAGTTTAAAGTATTATTTTTATATTGAGTAGGGTTGGTCTAAATGCGCCGCGGGGCATGGGCGTACGCATCATAATAATCGTAATAAAGAAATATTAAGTAGTAATACAAGCAATAAACTATAGCAATCAGCTGTGGTGGTTCTGGAATTCCGGGACACTTGCTGTGAAATTCGTGTAGAAGTTTAAGAGATTTAAGAATCACTTTTTTTGTGCAAGATGTAAAGCATGCATTTTACACGTACATGTACCAACCTACAACTGTGTTCTTGAAGAGGAAGGCCTACCAATGCATTATCCAGGCACCATCTGTCACAATAATTAACACTTGAGTAGTTGACATATCTACCTTTTCTAACGTCAGCAGCACCACCCTTGTAATTGTTTTACCAGTAGACTCAGTTAGGCCGGTCGTACATATATGCAACATTTGTTTGCAACACGTCTGCGACATGTCGTTTCATTTTAAAACACTTGATTATTAACCGAGATTCGTACATCTGACAAACTTGTCGCAAACAAGCCTATCTTGTCGACGACAATTTTCATACGACCTTGCATGTTCTAATTTCAAGCGTCATTTGTCGTTTATCTTGCGGTGCATGCAATACTTCCTAGCAAATATGAAGGACGACCCGGCTTTTAATATTAAATTAGTTAATATAGTGGCAAAATATGAAGTGTTATATGATCCAACGAAGAAAATTAATGAAATCGACAATTTCTCCTCTGGTAAAATAGCTTCACGAAATTTTGAATCCTGTTTCTTGATTTTTGATCCAACTTTATCAAGAAGTCCTTTAAAGCTCGTCTGTCATTCTATAAAATGATAAAAATTTTGTCGGATCCTCCATCATTTCTTTTGATTGACTAGTTTTGAATATATTGCGATGTATATGCTGAGCTGAATATGGATGTATTCAAAATCTTCGCTTACTTTTATTTCTTTTTCTTATTCGTACTAATATACCACTAGCAGTAATGCATCCTCATCCGACGACATGATTTACTTAAATAGACGAGGGCAGTAATTTCTTTACGACATTTGTCTGATGAGATGTGTCCACTACATGTCTTATCAAAAATGTTGCTGACATGTCGCGTATATGTACGACCGGCCTTAGTCTTTTGCTAGCTAGTAACAGCTAGTAGGTCCAGTACACGTACTATGTGCAATAGATTCTTATAGATTTACAGATACTTTTTTTACAATCTGTCCTTAAATTATTGTAGCACCGTCAAGGAATAAATCCCGGAATTTGCTGAATGATGAAATGCACTGAATATTTTGTAATTGTGTTATTTTCATATCATCATTTACTTTGAGTCACTTCAGGACGTAGAATATTGCATTCAAATGTGGCCAAGTATTTCAGCTACACCCTATATCTGCTGTAATATATTATTCTTTGCACTGTCCATCATCTAAAACTATTTAGTAGATAAATACTATTCTATTATCTTTAAGCCACATGAAATCAATCATATTGGGCTAAATCAAGTCAAACCAGTCCTTTCCTTCGGTGAAATAATACAGTGCTTTCGAAAAGTAACGAATAAATTCATTATTTTAGAAATTGAGAAGTTTTCGAAAAAATCCCCTGACACGTCGATTTTGTTTTTAAAAAAGGCAGTTTTTGACATACGACCCATATTTGTGACGTCATCGGTGTTCGAGATATGACGTCATCGACAATATTTTTAAATAGCAACCCCCAATTTTGATCACGCCATTTGAAAGAGCGTATCATTATACATACGCATCATGAAAAATTATGGTGTTACATAACAAAAATTTCAAGAAAATAATGTTTGAAGATCTTAAAATTTAATTTTCACAATACTGACAATGATAATGATTATGTAAAAAATCGACTAAATTAAATGTTCAAATTGTGCACCAAATTGGGGGCCGATTGAGTGGCCAGCCAGATCGTCTGATTTGACACCCCTAGATTATTTCTTATGGGGATACCTAAAAAGCAAAGTATACGTTACTAGACCGGTTAATTTAGAAGATTTAAAAGCAAGAATTCGTCACGAGATACATCGTATACCTCCTGAAGTTATAAATAATGTCCAAAAATAATTTATTAATCGTCTTGGCTACTGTCAGGCAGCCAACGGTACACAATTTGAACATTTAATTTAGTCGATTTTTAACATAATCATTATCATTGTCAGTATTGTGAAAATTAAATTTTAAGATCTTCAAACATTATTTTCTTAAAATTTTTGTTATGTAACACCATAATTTTTCATGATGCGTATGTAGAATGATACGCTTTTTCAAATGGCGTGGTCAAAATTGGGGATTGCTCTTTAAAAAAATTGTCGATGACGTCATATCTCAAATTGTCGATGACAAATATGGGTCGTATGTCAAAAAATGCCTTTTTTTAAAACAAAATCGACGTGTCAGGGGATTTTTTCGAAAACTTCTCAATTTCTAAAATAATGAATTTATTCGTTACTTTTCGAAAGCACTGTTACCTTTGCTTAACATTTGTTTCACTTGATTTCAATATGACTTGCCTATACTATAACTGGTCTGTAATAAACAAAATAGGTAATATAAATTATGATATCTGATATCTCACCGGCATCCTCTTTCTGAATTAGCCGTTTCCTGTTAACCTACAGACATTGAAGACCTTAACCACCTTGACCAACAAGTAAGGTCGCTCTCTGTAGACATACATTATCTAGGATTAGTTTACTAATTTTACAGGTTCTTAAGTGTTGGCTATAAACTTGTATCGAAAATGAAAAATAAACTATGATAATTTTTCGAACATTAGTTTGATATTTATTACTACGACCTCATGTACATTACTATTTCACTACTTCACTATTTCATGTTCTCTCTTGATCAGTTTGGAAGAATAGGAAGTTACGTTTCTTCTAAAATTACCGTTTCCGGGGTAATACAATCATTACCACTAAAGCTAATAAACTTATTTTCCTTCAATTTCTATATTGCTTGCAACCAATCAATAACAGTTTACATGAATTATCTGTAACCTATTTTTGCACTCTCTTTAAGCACAGTTGTAAAGATATGAGTATTCTATGATGTGGTTTGGAAAAAAGAAAAAATTGACATCCAATTTAAATTCAATTTACCTACGGTAAACAGCATAGGATAACTTGACATATTAAATATTTTACAGCTCTCTTAGCTGTAAAAACTCCAATATCTCCCATCAAAATTAATCGTGTTCCCACAAAACCCAGTGCCAAACCGATGTAAGGTAACATGTTATTTTATGAGACAATTTTGAATTTATTGTTATTGGTAAGTCACAATTTGCAATTCAGTTAATGTTGGGAATATTTGTTTACAAATTATCGACTTTGAACAGCCATATTGCGGTTGATTACGTCTTTACGACAAGTTCTTTATAGAACGGAAAATTCCGCAGAATAGTTGTCTTGATTATCATGCCGGCGATTCTCTAAAAATACATTTGTTAACGATATTTACATAAATTTTAACGCCAAAGATTGTCTTAGTAAAAACTATCGGGATAAACTAACTAGATGTGCATCTATGCATTCTACATTTCTGAAATGTATCCTGAAACAAACTATTCACTGTTTAATTAGCAATAGGTTGTAGGGAAGGAATTTTATCTCCTGACAATTCCCCAGAGTACTGATATTGGAATTTCTGGAAATGTCACAAAGAAAGACTTGTTAAAGTGTTCAACGAAATATTACGTTTATAATTTGTATAGGATAACAAACATCCTCTATTAGTCTTTTAAGTATTCTAATGAACAATTAAATATTCTATAGCTATAGTATCAACTCAGTTTTTAATATACAGACCATTAAAGTAAGGATGATGAATCACGATTTATCTAACACTGGAGTTTATCGAATATATATTATAGCTTTTACGTACATTTACAAATTTATGCACTTAATGATAAGTAGCCAATAATGGTTCCTTGCAGGATTCTTGAAAAAACACAAATAATTATGTCATTATTTAGTCATATATAGGGTGTAACGATGCTCGCGTATACGGATAGTAGTACGGTGATCCAAAAATTTATTACTATTACCATTTGCGCTTAGCGGAATAGTTTTAAAAGTAGAAGCTTACGACTTTTTTTAAACAAATCAAGTAAGATATGCAGAAGCAAATGAAATCACAATAACAATTGGTAAAAGTGTCTAGTTATGTAACTCACTGGTAACATACCCAGTCCTAACCTGAGTCCCATTCCTTAATCATTTCTATGATTCTCATTTTCCCTTTTCAGTTTATTCAGATTTTATCGGACCATTAAACGCAAAAAATGATGCAGACTTTTTGCAAGAAAAACTGGTACCATTTAATATCCATCAAAATATGATATTTATCCATGTTAGCCTAGGACATCTTCGCCTAGATTCGCCCCCGGTAGTTGGCCACTTTGCTCACCAGACCTAACTCCATGCGACTTCTTTCTAGGGGTAAATTAAAGTTTTTGTACAAAATACCAGTAACGATACAAAAGTTAGAACTTAGAAGACTTACGCAGATGTTCAGCCATAAAAATAGCCAAACATATTTCTGTTGAACCATACCCTAATAAAAATGAGTATGGTTCAAAAACTAACCATCGATTCTTGAATTATCTTTTGGCTCCAAAATCTTTAAATTTTTTAGATTATGAAATACTTGTATGTTTTACGATTGCTCATTTTATTTACTTTTACTTTTAGTTTTTATGTCAATGTATGTACGTAGGTACGTGTTTGCATGAAAAGAACTGAGAGAAACTGAACTGCTACTACGTAAGCAAAAAATATACTAAACAGATCAGATATCTAATTAGCAGAATAAAATATTCCGCTAAGCCAGAATTTTTAATGCAAATTGAATCGATTAAATCTGTTACGTTCGAGACCAGTTCCATTTAAAGTAACAAATTATAAATATTAATTAATATTTTTTTATACCTCCAATCAAATAAAAATATGTATCTATAGGTAATTCGAGTAGTAATTTATGATATTAATATTATCTTTATGAGGTACTCATTAAGAGTAATATATGTTTTGTTAATTATTTATATAATTGTATAAATGCGGTAATAAATTTCACTCTGCCAGAATGAGAGTCTTACATTCTTTATATCTATAGCCCACTTCGGTAGGAACTACATGAGGAATCGTATTACCTAAGTTCGCGAGTCACAATCCGAACCGATTCCGAACCAGTTCAGAATTAATTCAGTATTGTCTAGAGCGCATGCCTAGTTATGAAGCAGCAGGGATTTTATTTTTTACCGCGAACGATTTCTGAACCGAACGAAAACAGGTATCTGTCAGATGTCACTTGTTAGACATTAATCTATATAACCTTATCCAAGCTTACTATGTTAGTGTCTTCCTCTCTCAGTCTCAGGCTTCGAATTCCTTAGACTACCAATACTACCAGCACAAACATATAATAATAACTAAATGGTAGTCAATAATAATAAGAAAATAAACGTAGCTCACAAAACATAAGAATAAAGTGATAATTAGTGTCTATTTTAGCGCTTACGGTGGCTTCTCCTACAAGTCCGTTAAACGAAATTTAAGGATTACCGATATAATGTATAATTTAAATTTTGACGCTGGTATTGACCGCGGTCGCGTATTGCGGGAGGTTACATTTAGAGGCCACATTATGTATTTAATAAACTTATAATAAACCATCACATTAGTATGTCGCTATTGCAGTAAAAACAATAATAGGTTACTTGGTGTATTAGCAGTACGCCATAAGACGTCCTTTAAATAAAGTAATTATGGTCCTTTAAATAAAGTAATTATGGTTTCTTAAAGGATTTATAACTCGAGGTAAATTTTGCTTTAAAAAAATACTGCTTTAAAATATAAACAAGATGTAATATATTCACTTGCAACTATTTGGTGGAAACAGCAAGTCAAGTGTCGCCATAATCATTGGTTAATACAAATTCATAGTTTGATTTGATATTCAAGGTACTTGACTTAAAATTAAGTCAAGTTCATAGGAGTTAATAGACGCTACGTTTTAAGTCAAGGTAATATTAAGTATCTAAAAATTCAAGCAAGACTAGTCTAGACTAGAGACTAATCAATTTTATTTTTGGAAAAATAATAGTCATGGTTGAATTTTCATTGAAGGTGACTAGAAGTCTATGACACAGAAGACAAGGTGAGTAGAAGGTGAGTCAATCTATAAAAAATGGAACTTATTAGTTATATCATTTAAAATATGGGAATTAGGCACAAGAAATAATTGCAAAGTCATCATGCAGCTACAGAAATCAATGTTTCGGAGTTTGTCATTTGTCTTTAGTGTAATCAAAGTTTAGAGAATAAATATAGGGTGACCCATTAAGAATGGAAACACAAAATTTGTTTATGGACCGATTTCAACCGGATTTTTTTCAAAAGATATATCTCCAAAAGCTCTATGTTGATCCAAAATTTGAAGACGAAATTTTGATTTTCAAGGCCTACCTATTTTTTTTATGCAAAAAATAGCAAAATTTTGTTAGCGATTTTTTTTATAAAAAATCCGACTACACCACTGGATTTAGGAGCCACTCGAATGCATTTGTACCAATTTTTGCGAAAAAAAGTTTGTTCCTAAAAAAGTTATGACAGTATCGCCATCATCAGTGTTTGCCTTTGTCGGTGAACCTATTCTTATTTAAAAATCGAATAGAACCCAAAGAGAAGCAAAATTAAACAACTTAAACACTGGTGTAATTAAGAAGAACAATAAAAAGCAGTATACACAAAATAACCAACAATTACTCTAATATAAACAACAATTGATAGAAAAAGTAATGATTAGAAAATTACATTTTTCAAAATGAAAAAGGAGTCTGTCAAATTGATTCACATTTTTTGAATAAAGAATTATAATGTAGTTATTTTTTATCTAAGAAGGTAATATTATAAGTTTTGGCATAATAACCACGAAATAATAATAATTTGATGAACTTGCCTATCAATTGTTGTTTATATTAGAGTAATTGTTGGTTATTCTGTGTATACTGATTTTTATGGTTCTTATTAATAATTACACCAGTGTTTAAGTTATTTAATTTTGTTTCTCTTTGGGTTCTATTCGATTTTTATAACAGAATAGGTTCACCGACAAAGGCAAACACTGGTGATGCCGATATTGTCATAACTTTTTTAGGAACAAACTTTTTTCTCGCAAAAATTGGTACAAATGCGTTCGAGGGGTTCCTAAATCCAGTGGTGTAGTCAGATTTTTTATAAAAAAATCGCTAACAAAATTTTGCTATTTTTTACTCAACATAGAGCTTTTGGAAATCTATCTTTTGAAAAAAATCCGGTTCAAATCGGTCCATAAACAAATTTTGTACGCGAGTGTTCCTATTCTTAATGGGTCGCCCTGTATATATTATGTAAACTTTGGTGTAAGGTAGATAAGAACAGGGTCTGACATGTTCCAGATCTGAAATAGAACTTAAGTAATTCTTTTGGAGATATGACTAAAACTTCTTTGTTATTTTTACCAGGCAACTAAAAAGGCGATAATCATAATGGAGTAATAGGGCTTTTTGTTTTACTAAACGATTAATCTGCATATCCATCAAAAAACCTGTTATGTTAATATTTTTAATCTTAGTTATTTTGTCATGAAATAACGTCTTAAAAACGCTTAAATATCAAGTTTTTCCGATGAAAAAAGTCACTTGTCACTTTTAAAGATTTGTTCGGTATGTGGTGATTTCAAAAACATACTTTTTTAAGGTTATTTTCAGTTACTTTACGGAATGCAATTTGAGAACCCCTTGCATCTAACATATTTTCTCATCTTTGCATTACATCTTATTTCTTGCGTGCGTTTCAACTTAATTAATTGAGTGTTAGTTATAGTTAATAGAGAGTTTTTGAACCCCTTAAATTTTAGCACGTCGTTATCGTTATCGTTATTCTGCGCATGCGCAGTGCCGGAAATAGTATCAATTTCGGCTCAGAATAACCATAACGATAACGATAACGTAAATTTTAAGGGGTTCAAAAACTCCCTATTATTATATAGCACATTTTTTATGCTTTCCTAGCTGAATTAATAATATATTCAGTTTTTTTTTTAATAATTAAAAAACGCTTAACTATTAATAGGTAATAATAACAAATAGCTCACTCAATTTAAGCTTTTAAAACAATTAAAAGTGAATATTAAATATAACCTAATGAATATGCATTTATACGGCACTTTATATGTTACACTTTTTTACACATTTAGATTATTTAGTTAGTTTTTACGAAAAAGGAAAAAATATAAATAAAATACATATAAATATTCCGCTTCTCGTACCACGAAAAACAAATCTTTTGCTTAAAACTCCACAGAGGTCGAGGTCACTCCTTCGAGATTTGATATAAATAAGAGAGGATTCCGTACTGATTTCAAAACGCCTGCAAACAAGGAAGATACGACTTGTGAACGCGCGCGAGGACATTTCAGAAATTCAAGGCGCTATCGCGTAGCCTTTTCTGATAGCTGACCGGTGTTTGTTCTTCATTATCGTTTGAGCCTGGCGGGTTCTGGATCTAGTTTCGTGATGTTCCGATTGCTCCTGGTGTTGGTGGCTGCGTCACTAGTAGTAGATGCCAAACAGTTGCGTGAGTTTAGAACTATATTTTTGTTTATCCATTGTTTTCATGTTCATCCAATTTATATATGAAAAACATATTTTAATTTTGGTTTAATAAAATTAGTATTTTTCATTGACTAAGATATCAAAATAAGTAAAACGAAACGTCTAGGAAAAAATCAAATACTTGTATACTAGACGGGGTGGTATATTATTATTAGTCTGTGAATTGTGATCAAGTTAGTAGGAGTATTTTCAAACAACTTAAAATGTTTACAATAATTAAATAGTACAAATTTATATAAACTGATTTCGAATAGTTAATGAACTTCGTAATTTAACAATCAATATACACTGTAGCTTGCTTGTGACCTGGTTCTGTGATTCGATAGTGCTTTTTTGTCCGCATACTGACGAGAAGTAATAAGTTCGAATCCGGTGTGTGTCTGTGGTGGCTGTGAACAATGACTGAATAGTGTATAATAACAACGTATATCTGTAATGGCTGGTGGCTGGCTAGATCTAAGCGATCTAATGTTTTTAGTGGTTTTTTAGTTTGATATACAGAAATATCTTAAAAGTATTTTAGAAATATATATTTTTTAAATGTCACCTTGAGATAATTCACTGAAACTTCACTTGCATATAACACTATTTTGTTTGTTAGTGGGTACATTTTGCAATTATCCTAAGTTATGTTTGATTCAACAATAATAATTTATTTACTACTTAGTTGAATACGGGAACTTTTTTATTTGATTTTATTTATATTTACACCTGGCGGCAATATCTTGTAAAATGTCCAAAGATTGATCTTATGATATTCTATAAAGCTTTTCTACCCGTTTCAGTGAAGCTACGATGTTAGGGAATTTATTTAAAATTTCCTCTGAGCGCTCCCTCATTATACAACCAAAGCAATTATGATATATCAAAAGAAGGATAATGTCATGTGAATGTCACCATGAATGCCAAGGCTGTTAAGATAGTGATGCAATTTGAATATTATGGGATTTTATTTTAATGATAGGTTTAAAATTTACAATAAATAATTTTTATTTTAAAATATCGACAAGATACAATAAAATATCATACGAAACACGTCCATTAGGTGTTTATAGTACTCATTTGCTCAAAACCAAGCAACATTTTTTTCTAATTTTCTTAATAACCCCTGTAAGTAGGGGTCAAAATATACGCGAATACCCTGTACATTATAGAAAACTCAATCTAGTCTTCGTTAAAGACTAATTTTTTTGTCAGTTACGTCTTACATTGTAATTACAATTTAAATTAATCATAAGGTATTAACTATGCCATCTCTAAACCCTTTTATTTTTAGTCAACCTGCTTCGTCCACGAAAGGGTACTTCTTTAGACCACATAAGCAGAAATCAGTTAATTACAATTAAACAAAAGTTGTCAACGTCAATAATAGCGCAAAGGAACTGTAAAATTCGGTAATTTAAAACGAAAATTATGAAAAATGTGGATTAAAGACTAATATCAGTAATTATGTACAGAGTGTTCGCATATATTTTCAAATAGCTTCTAACTCCTTGATATTAATTTGATTTTACGAAAGAACTTTGTCAATATGCTTTTAGGGTGTCTTTTCAGAATTCAGAATTTCAGAAAATACATTTCAACATCTAAAACTAAAATACATGACGATTCTGACTTTCTTTAAATAGAACATTCTGTATATTTTCTGTATATTCTGTATAAATATGGAAAGCCCTTTCTCTTCTGTTTTCAGAAATATATGATTTCAATAAATTAATAAATTTATAATTTTATTTTATTCATTTTAATAATTTTAAATTAATAAATACTTTTAATAAATTATTCACTTTCGCATTTTCCATATAATTAATATTAAAAAAATATTCACCTTTCTATTACATTACACAAATTCATATGCCCAATTGTGTTTGTATCAAAGATCAAGGAGTTTACAAAACCCAGTACCTCCATAGGCGGAAAGATAACTACATATCTGTCTACTATCATACTAAATCTAAAAAGAAAACATTTAAACCAAACGCAAATCACCTTCAATAATTTCCTTGTTTCTTTTCTTTAGGTGAATAACAATTTAACCTGTTATTACTTATTTTTTTGTATAAATTTAAATTTTTACCACATTAAAGAATTGCAGCCGGTAAGTTGTAAACAATCTCACCAAACAAGTGTTAATTTCAAAGGTTAAATTAATTTACATTAAATTGTTTCAATTATCTTAAAGACGCTCCAAGGTCAAACATATTCTTCCTGGAATATCAGCCTATAGGATAAGTTTATACAAAATTGTTGCAAACAAGATGTGAATGATGCCCTTTTGCCTTTTGTTTCCTTTAAACATACTGTAATATGTTATCGAGCCGGTGGCTCCGGGTTTACTTACTCGATCACTCAATCCAGCGATCCTGAGGTCGTTCGTGAGGCACAAATTCGAGCCGCTAAATAATAATATACCGCCCCCTCTTCCACACAAGTCTCAGACTTTCGGGTTCATCCTTATGATTAATCTGGTATCAATTCATTTTATCAACGATTCAAGCAATATTATTCTTCATTTGCGCTAAAATATTTTCCTTTTCAGCTAGTTATATAAAACCATGCAAAAAGGACGATCCTGACTTAAACGGGTGTGCCAAACGAACTGGTCTTGAAGCTCTTCCATTTATATTAAAAGGTATGTCTATAAAATAAAAGGTCTGGCATATAATTTTAGCTATTAGAAAAGTACTGTGCTATCGGATCTCTGATGCCATCCGACTTATGAGGAATTAGCATTAGCATAAAATTTCATTGAATTTTATATTCCCAAAGCACACTATGAAAAATATTGCTAACCGAACCAATATAACTGATTGCCAAACACTTATTTGATAATCATAATACTGAGGTGAAATCCGAGGTGAAATCTTTTCCGCAATCCGTCACATCGGGTATTTAAAGTGTTTCTATTTCAGTATTGTGATTATCAGGACTGTTTGGCACTCTATTGGTTCTGTCACCAATATTTCCTTGCGTGTCCTTCCCTTGGGAATGTGAAATTCACATAAATTAATAACCCATGTTAATTCCTCATAGGACATATCATGGGAGACCCGGTACCAACCCGAAAGAAAAATATTATCCTGAATCATTTTTATTTTAAATAAAAAAAATGTTTCTTGTTTTAAGCCTTTAGGTGATTCTAAGAATATTTCAAATCCTCCTTAATACTTATTTTAATTGTAGGTGACAGAGAATATAAGATCCCAAGTTTGGCTCCTCTTCATCTCCCCCAAATCGACATCAATGCTGGCAGTCTTAAAATCAAGTTCAAGGATATAGTCCTGAGTGGCCTTGAAGGTGTCGACTTCAGGGACCTTCAGTAAGTTCTTCTTTGTTGTCAATTATACCGCTATTTGGGACATATCTCGACAAACTTACCTTGTCTTCCATATAAGAGAAGGTGTCATTGCCCTATTACCGTGCGAAAAGATCTGCATGCGAAAATGACGTCAATATGTCTTGTTATAAAGGAGAAACCTACGCCTACGCCTAAGGATAAGCCACCTACGTCATTTTCGCATCTTTTCGCACGATTGGAAAGTCACACACTGATCAGGAATAAATAAAACTACTGTTTTTTTGTGGAGACTGCAACGGTAGATTATAACACGAACCTGCTTAAGACCTGCTAATTTTAATAAAAAATATATGCCTGCGAAACAGTTGTGGAAATATTCACTAAATTTTTTTATGTATACACAATTATTGTATATTATTCAAACATTTAAAGAAAATATGGAGAATATTTGCACAATTGTCACAAAGATAGAGACGGTGACATATTGTTTACCTATTATTTTTATGCAATTTGATATACAAATTACAACCATAAAGCAGTGTGTTTATTATTATTATTAACCAGATGCTGATTTAGACTATGGTGTCAAACACATAAATTTATCTTCAGAGGATAATAGTTTTTATAATAGGTACCTACTTAAGTTATTTCCTCAGATTAACCATATAAAAGATAAATAACAGCGAGAGAAAAACGTCCACGAAATGAAATATAATAAAATAAACAAATCCCACTGCATGCCATTGGTTCGTTACATTTTTTGACGGAGCGAGATATGCCGAAAATACACGACACAACGACTCGTGACTTCATATTTGTTTTGAAGTTTTGTGAACGTAAATTTTTGTAAGTATTTTATGTGATATAAGTGGTGATCAGTAAATAATCTAGACTGTGTTATAGATTTTTAGTTTGTGGAAAACCTTTGTGGACAGTGAAATTACTATTAAATGCATAGTTTTCCATAAATCGGGGAAAAAAAGTGATGGGAGATTGTTCCACCGGTATGTAAACAATGCTGACCATAAACGTATCATTCGTTAGGAATTCAACTCACGTATAATATTCATGGGTAATATAAGTAATATAGATAATATTGTAGTTTTATATTGAATATTTTCTATGGCTAATAGTTTCTGATCCTCATAAAATTATTTGGAGACGATGAAATTTTTATCGTTCTTCGTTCCGATAATTTTATGTCTGGTGAAGGTTAATAATGAAATAAGGAAAATTTCAAATGTTTACCCCTCTTTGAAAAAAAAACACCCGAATAATTTAAAATACAGATAAGAGTATTAGATGTAGTTTTGATTTAGAATGGGAAGTGATTTCCGAACCAAAAAAAATGTATTTTCTTATTTTACCCAATTTCTTACTCTCACTTTCAGGTTTTTAGTAGGTTTAAAGTATTATGAATATCTTTATATTATATCGCTTCGGTATTTGGCCACAGTTCTGAACAAAATAATAAAATTTTGAGTAAACAGTACGTACTCCTCGCTAAAAGATCCGTTACAGTCTTTTTTTAATTTGACTAATCAGTTCTCATACTGAAAAATGTATAAATATCATAAAACATAGTACACACTTTAAGTTAAAATAGCACTAACATTTCGGAGACTTCACTGTCGGAAGAATGTATTGTGTTCTATAGTTCTATGATATTTAAAAAAAAAAACAGACTCTTCGGTGCAGAGGTTTATTTTCTTACTTTTTTATTAGTTTTTTTCTGAATTGTAGGAAAATATCTACATAAAGTAAAGTATGTATTGCGTATTGTTATATACCTACATATTAGTTTTTGTAGATGTTAGGTGTTTTTTTTTAAATCGTCAGACAATAGGTACTTTACGTTGTTAGAAATACCTTTAAACACATTAATAAACCCTCTTATTTTGAGAAATACTGGCCGCCACTGGTAGCTATTTACAAACAGTTAAATAAACACTCCCCCCTTTCGTAAATTGTTGTTTATTATATGGACAGGCATATTAATTCTTTGAGTATTGCTGTTACTTATCTTTTACATGGTTAATCTGAGGTTATTTCATTATAGTTTAATCACATTTGTTGTATACTAAATATGTTTGTAGGGGGTTAAGGCATATCTTTTATATATATTATACATATAAATTCACTTTTTATGTATCATATTCTATCCAAAAGAACTGTTATAACCATTTCTAACGATCAGCCTGTTTCACTATAAAATTTTCGAAATTTGATTTCTTGTACTAAAAAAACTGTTTTAATTCCAGGATAGACTTACCTAAGAAATCTATATTTGTACAAGTTGCTTTTCCTAGAATTAACCTTCAGGGTCAATACGAAATGGATGGAAAGGTATTAGTTCTTCCAATAAAAGGAAGTGGGCCGTCCAACTTAACTTTCAGTAAGTCGACAGATAATTTAATATTTTATACAAAGGAAGTACTTTTTCTTGATGACACTGACATGATACCTTAGATGTATATACTCAAGGCGACTAATACTAACAATAGCCGTTCTTTTGCGTTTTGTGACATGTACAGGGTGACCAAAATAATATCCTATATCCCTTTACCTCAAAAAGTATATGGTAGAGAAAAAAGTTAAATACGACTGAATAGGTATACTGAAAGATAAAGTTTCTGCCTAGAGCAGAAAATCTGAGCAATCTATCTGTATTCAAGAATGTTATAAAAATGAAAGTCAGGTAAAAGCAAAAAACTAAGCTTTTTTCTCTATCTTTTATACATTCGGAAATAAGGGGATAGAGGATCTTATTTTGGACACTCTGTACAAACAACTTATATAGTCTATTAACTGCTATAAGTCTATTGGTTGAACTTAGACATCGAGCTTATCTTGTTGGTAGTTCCCATTGGTACTTTATTATTTGATGGTTTTCTGAAATTGGATCAAATATGCATCAAACAAAAGTCAATTCCAGAAATTCTATTTTGTATAATATAAAATTTAGTTGGTAAAAAGTGCCATTGAAATCATATACTTTACTTACCCATAATATTTTGTATTTTACAGTTGACACAGTGGTTGACTATAAGTTCAACTTTGACCTCATAAAGAAAAAAGATGGAAAAGACTACATAGATGCGAATATTAAACCAGATGTTAAATACACGCTCAAACATGCTCATTATCATTTCGGAAATTTGTTCAATGGAGATAAAACTTTAGGTAAAGTATGCTTAGCAGGAATAGTTGGTACCTATTTAAGTCTATTAATGCGTTCTGCTTTTTTACACCCTGTACAACACATTATACTACAAGCGTCTGTAAAATCCTTTTCCATTGAAGGGTTCTTACTCTAAAGAATTTCTAATTAATACATTAAATAATTATCTATTTCTTGTATTTATTATTATTGTATAGTATTTCTTCTACAATACTAATCTACATATAGAGAGCTTTATATATACCGGGTTTCCCATTTCATTAAATTTTATATTCCCACACTATGAGAAATATTGCTAACGGAATCGATAGTACTGACTGTCAAACACTTCTGATTTCCCAAAATACTAAAGCGAAATGCTTTAATTAATTAAATAATTAAATATCTTAAGCATAAGATATTTAATTAAAATATCAATAAAAATTTGTTTTAAGTTAATAGATGTAGTTAACATAAGTGTTTTAAGCAATGTCATGTTATGTCATCTTGTGGACTAGTTGGTTAAGCGGCCGTGTTTGAAACTGAACCGCAAAATTAATATCTAATAGTTTGTAATTAATGAAAAAGTAAAATAAAAAAAGTTGTCTCTGGCGGGATTTGAACCTACAAAATTTTGCGGTTCAGTTTGAAACACGGCCGCTTAACCAACTAGTCCACCAGATGACATAACATGGCATTGCTTAAAACACTTATGTAAACTACATCTATTAACTTAAAACGAATTTTTATTGATATTTTAATGAAAGAAGCATTTCGCTTTAGTATTTTGGTAATCAGAAGTGTTTGACAGTCAGTACTATCGATTCCGTTAGCAATATTTCTTATAGTCTGGGAATAAAAAATTCAATGAAATGTGATAGCCCATGTTAATTACCATTAGTCAAATGAAATGGGATATATAAAAACTGTGGTAACTATGGTAAAGCTATGGTATTACAACTGACATTATAAAAATAAAATAAAAAACAATATGTTGAAGCTCTTGAAGCTGTTACAATTCTAATGGTAGCATAACATATCTATCGTTTGCAGGTGACCAAACCAACAAATTCTTGAACGAACATTCAGCGGAAGTAAACGAAGACTTGGGAGAATCTGTATCTCAAACAATTAGTGCTGTGGTGACGAATATCATTCAACTTATCCTGTCGGTGGTGCCATACGACGAAATATTTGTTTAGTTTTAAGCTTGTAGATGTAGATTTGTTAATAAACACATTTTTTATATGTTGATGACTTCGTCGATCATTTCTCGAAACCATTGAACCTGATATAATTTCAACATTCAAACAGTTCGATGTTTGAACATCTCAGATAGTTAAGCTACTTTTAAACCTCTTGGTTCTTTCCATTGTAATTCAAGAATGTTACGAAATGGTCAAAAGTCTCTATGGTCGGTATCCGTACCGGTCTTAAGGAGATGAACCTGTCGGCTCTCCAGCTGAGCGGTAGAGGCGCTGGTTCTAGATTATTCTGACTGGTACATTTTGGCTTAGAAAATAATACAGCACTGGCAAGTTCTTTAAATATTAGTTTATTATAGGAAAATTAAGAAATAGAAAACACATTTAATGTACCTCTGCTCCCCTGGGAACGTATCAGATATTTGATTCCATCAGAGGATGTGGTAATATTAAAATAGTACTGGACCCAATATTGACCCCTGTGGGACTCTAATATTTACATCCGCACTATCTGAATTCATAATTTGATTGATCGAAGTCAGAAAGTAATATAACCTTATTTTCTTGAAAAGTACCGAGGCAGTATGTGTATGTAATAATGTAATAATTATTTCAAAAAATCAATGCCTTATTGTACTATATAAAAATCTTTATATAATGTATAGTTAATTAAATAAGAGAATGCGGCAAAGTATATTTTAATAAAGTGTAAAGATAGAAGTGGTATACACTATCACCACATGAATGTCAATAATTCCTAACATCAATAGACAGACAGCTGTTTCATCATATAAGATCTTCTCAGTGCCATACAGGTCTCAGACTATACAAAGACAGTTCATACTGGATTTGAGATAGTGCAAACACTGGAATTCAGCGCTATAAAACTGTATATTTGGATAACATTTTTTTAAATTATTATGTCTTTGTTTTCAAAATTATTCATTTCAAATTATTTTGCCTCCAATGATGCTCACCCCCTACAATTCCACACATTACTCCCTTAGTTATTATTATTAATTTGACCTTTTACCACATTAAAACTGGATGCATGCGCCATCTCTGAATGAGTAAGTGAATTATACGAAACTTATTAGAAACAAATCAATACATTTGTGAAGTCAACTGCTTCAGGAAGAATTTAGGACAAGTAATCATAGATGTAGCTGTTGAGTATTGACCTGAATAATTCTTACAGCATAATAACAGCGAAGCTAATATACAGGGCTAAAATATTTTTAGACCAGGATGTAACAGGTTCGTTTGCACCCCCGCCCCAGAATGCAACACCCAGATACAACAATTAAAATTCACATTTGACGACGATTTGAAATAAATTTTTCCAATTATTCCTTTATTAAACTGGTGGGGTTCTTAATATGCAACCAATACTGCAGCCACACCGTATAAACGGCTGCTGGTACTTACTATATAATATTCTGTTCACTATAAGGTTTGTTCCTGCATAGAATCTCTGATAAATCCCTGACAGTCAGGGATTGTTATTTAATGCGCATGTCTGATCTTAGATTAGTTTCTGATTTTTGCTGGAACACCGGATTTTTAGAGAACTGAATAGATAATAAACAATAAACAATAACGTAATATTTTTTTTAATCTATAAATTATGGAAGATCACATAAATTTCTCTGTTGAACTTTCAAGTTTGACAGGTATGTACGTAAAATACAAGAGTACAGTATAGGTAATTGTCTTGAATACAATTAATTAATAACTCGTTAACATTAATTTATTTGTCTTAAATAAATTGCTCAAAATATATATTAATCTTTTTATAATTCTAAATAGGCTGCTTATTGTTATGTTAAATCTGTCGACCACATCGCGAAAACTAGCTGTTTGGTGGCCCACAAATCACAAGAAAATGTAAGTTTGTTTTAGAGGGCTTAGTTTTCCATAACCACCTCTTTGCGTTTTAAAATATGGACTGTTTTCAAATTGCTCGGCTATTACAGAACTCGCATGACGACTGAGTCTAAAGTGTTCCATGAATTCCATTTCATATCTTGGTATGGTTAGCTCAAAATAGTCCTCGTTTTTGGGCCGAACTCTATCTTCAACCAATTCTTCAAAGTCGGATTCAAATTCTTCCTCAGAACTATTACCAGATGCCTATGTCGAAGAAATATCACTTTATGTTGAAATATCATCTATTTCTGACAAATAATTATTGTTTGTTGAGTTATAAAATTAATAATAGGCAGCGTACAATAATTGAGGTTAAAGTTGGTATCAGTTGGTAAATGGTTTTGGTTAATGCGCATGCACCGGACTATGAGTTTCCGAAGAATCAGTGAACTTTTCAAACTATCAGCAAACTGTCCTGACTCAAGCTGGAACAGAGGACAAGAAATCCTGGACTGTCGTTCGACTCTTGTTGGAACGCTTAGATTTGTAATGCGCATGCTTCTGACAGTTACTGACAGTTTTGGACGCCTGCAGGAACAAACCTATAATAAATAAGGTTGTTTAGATTTCCCTTATTCTCGTACTAAATGGTAGTTGAGGTTACAACATCGTAAGTCATTACTGAGCACACTTGAGGTTCGTGAAATAATAATATACCGGGCCTCTTCCCACACACAACTCTCTGATTTCCGGGCTATCTATCACGATGAGAATTAGGGATGGAGATATTATCAGGCGATTAATCCATCTGATGTTCGGAATGATTATCTTCTTCAAACAAACCAAACGAGACAGAAAATATCTGATGATGTTTATGGAAGAAATTAAATATTCACAGCAGATATAAGTAGGGTGGGGCTTTTTCTCGAAGTTGAATGTACAGAGTACGCTGACCGACCACGTGCCAGAAACACTAATTATATTCTGGACGTTTTATGTATGTTTCAATGTAATTTGAAATTTAAATTACAAACGTTATCGAAACAATTAAGAACAAGGAGAATAGTTCGTGTAAATAAATTTGTAGAGTTTTTAAGCACATCAATAGTCAAAACACGTATTACATTTACTTAAAATATATAAAAATAAGATAAAGTGGATACTGGAAGCGGATGATTCTTTATGAAATATCGTGAATATAATCATTTCTCAATAGAGTAATAGACATTTACTCTATTGAGAAATGCCAAAGTACCTACAAGTAGCCGCTGAATTTTCAGCGGCTACTTGTATTTCCTTTGAAGATCTTGATTTTAAAAAATAAGAAAAATTAAGGAAACAAATTAATGAAGTAAGGTCTTCCATTACCTATTGTTTATAATTATATGTATAGTATACATTATTTTCCAAGGCCCTGTCTTGTTATATTTAGTTTCGCTACCTGCTTTATCTGATTGTTGACTGATTACAAGATATATATTATCACTGCTAACATGCATTATCTGTTGTTCACCATTATTTCAGAATTCCAAAGATCAAACCGTTCTTGTATGAGTTACACTGTGTCCAGTTTAAGATGAATTATATGGACATCTCCGAAAGCATTAGAGATACATAGTTGATTAAATTAGGAAAAAGCCGGGCAATTTTAGGCCCAAACAGAATTCAAAGTTACATTTCCAAGATTTTCTTCCCTTAAGTAGATACAGGGTGTAAACAAAAAATGTGCCTTTTCTGGAAACGTCGTAAAAGATACATTCATCAAATTTTCAGGACAGGGATAGCAATCAGCAAGGACTTAAAACAACGGGGTGTAGAAAAAGAGTTCGACAGATTAACAGATGGTTAATGTAATTAACAAAATGTGTTAAGCTGTAGAACTCTGTTTCTACCCCGTTGTTAGATTGCCCCCGTTAGGTTTGGATTGTGTTGCGAGAACTACCATGAGGTGGCGCCATTAGGGCTTGCGTACGCAAGGCTTACCTATTGTGCCAAATACTCAGGTCTTTGCATTCGTAGGTATGCTCACTTATATCGCACTGATGAGATCATGAAAAGGTCGAAACCGGTCTGCAATTAGTGACATCCTACGATGTGAGGTCCAGAGTATTTCCTCGTAGTTTTCGTTGCAATTCAAAACATTGTATTTTTGATTCTAAAGTTCTTAGACAAAATACACCAAATTTTGCTTTGTAATTCAGCGCTCGGCGTAGCATTAGCCAGGAGAATATCTGTTTTGGCCTAATTTGGTTCACTCCTTATTTTATAAGGCGTGTTTACAGATGGAGGATATGGGGGTATCCTTACTATACTCGTAGTTGTTTGTTTTTGTTAAGGACTTAAAATTGGTATTTAAAAAATGTAGATCTAAATTTTGCGCCAGTTTACTCAACTTTTGTTGATGATATGGGCGCCATATTGGATTTTAGAAAACACCGTAAAAAGTACTTTTCAACTATGTATAATATGCATGTTCAAAACGAAAAGATATGAAAGACGAGAAAATAAGATTTCCCATAGTAAGGCTCTAATGAATTTAATGAAATTTAAAATGATTTAATTACTTACAGTAATATAATAAAAGGTCTATTCCTAACTCTCAACAATATAATAATATGATGGACAAGAATAATTAAATTATATTTGTTTATATTAAAAATATGAACTTGAACTATAATTTCAAAAAAATATGTTATGAAGAAAACAAATTACTGGGAAGAAAACAATATCTTCTGTTTTGTTAATACGCTTTTTCAAAATTACATACGATGATATTGATATTTGCATAACTAAACCATTACCACTCCAACTGGATGAAGCTAAATAAATAATTATCTGTATTTATTTTGGAACAAGCTTATAAATATTCAAAATAACAAATTTCTAGTGAGAATAGAAACGTTTAAGATGTATTATTGTCATTAATGTATGTATATTTTGTATCAATAATGCTTTTATAAGTAATGAGTGGTTAGCATAATTATTTTATTGGCTAAACAAAAAATAATATTGTAAATAGAAATTCTGGGAAGTATATCACATAATTAGTGTTTATTTAACCGAATATATTAAAATTTTCCACTAAATAGGTAACATTTCAATTAATTAACTTTATACCTTTCATTGTCCATGCATATAGTCGCAATTGTCGATTATTTTAATTTTTTTTCTACACGGTGCGCGGATAGGAAAATGTATAGTGTCCGAATGGTAAGAGATGACCCTCTCTTCAATGGCTGAGATAAAAGACAATTTTATTGACATTACTCTATGGTGGGTATTTCGTTCGGATCGGATAATCGACGATTCTTCTTGATTTTTTTCCCACATTGTGTGAGGATTGGAATAAAGTGCAAAGTTTCAGTCAGTTTTCAGTAATCTTTCTAAATGGATTTTCTTAGTGTCATGTATGCTATCTACATTTTCGTGCTCTTCTGAATGGTACTCTAGAACCAAACAGAATGAAAAAATTTACTGGGAAATGTATAATTTTTTAATTTTTAATAATTTAATGGAAGAATGTACCATTACTAATGAAAAAATAACAGCTCGCCGCTTCGTTCATTCTACCAAGTTCTGGACTTTATTTAATGAAAGAACTCATACACTGAATCAAGCCCAATATTTTCTTTTAAGAGTTCAAGATAAAAAATAGACCAAATAACCTTTAAACTCTGTAAGAACTTATACAAAACTGGAAAGAATCAGATGCAAGTATTTGCAAGTATTTGCAGTTGCAAACCATGTCCACCATGTCATACTTGCTCTATTATTTTGAGCTTTGGCCAACATTTCTTGTCTAATTATTAGTGTAAGTTTTTAACTTATGACAAACTTGAAGATGTATTTTAAGTCTTTACAAATTGTCAGTATTAATATTACTTGAGATAGAGAAATATTTGCAAAAAACTACGAGGTTCTATATTGGTACTCTTATTTCGTAATAATATATTTAAAAAGGGAAGTGTGTATGCAAATATAAATTTATGGACAAAATATAAACAGATAATCACATTTTTAGCCTAATTTATTTGTTCGTTGTTTGAAATTGTCTGTTCTAGGAGAAGGAAACCTCCATACTTGGGCGCAGTGATACAAAATGTAGTATAGCAGCTTTCATTCAATTTAAAAGAGTAATGTATAATATACATGGTGATTCAGTGTTAAATGAATAAACCTTAAAAGGAGCTAATTTAGTAAAAATAATATACCACTCTCTACAGTATTCAAATTGGTACAAATAATTTATTTGGCGCTAAAATGCTTCTATTATTATAATTATTACATGCGTTATTTGTATAATGGGGTATTTTCCTTCAATCGAAATGAAAGTGGAAACCTGCATTTTTATAAAATATATTTTATTTTATATTTATTAGGACAAAAATTTTTAAGATTGAATGGGTAGAAAATTTTTAATTCAATTTTGAAATTTTATTCTATATTCGCGACGTCACTAAGCGAAAACTAGGGAATATGTATCTATAAAGAGGCCACACTGATAATATGTGGCTAGATTCAGTTTGTAATTGACATTTGAAATTTCCTGTTTGTGTTTGACTTGACAACTTGACGTGTTGTATTGTTGTTTTCTTGTGAAGTAAACTTTTATTAAACATGGAGCAAGGTTTTGTAGAGGCTAAGTCCGACAATTTACCGGTTATAGATCCTTTTATAATAAAGATCCTATAGATCCTTTCAGAAGTGTGAAAGGGATGAAAAATGTAAGGTTAGTATTTAACTTAACAGTATTACTGTAAAGTCGATTAAATATATTCAAAAATTACCTTGTACACATTACGATGTTTTTCTATTACTAATAAATACACTTGTAATCAGTCACAGGTATAGAGACAATAATTCACAGGTAAAAATATAAACTAAAAACAATGTCTCATGTTGACCCTAACCAAACAATTCAAATATCAAATATAAACAAAAGTTGACACCAACCACATAAATGAAAATATCCTAAAAATCACTAAAAAATGGCGCAAATTTTGAATTTTCGCTTAGTGACGTCACATAGATATCGCACACAAAAAAAATAATTTATGGACTTAAATGAACCCAATATTAAAATTCCAGAAATACGTATCTCTTCTTTTTCCATCTACTTTCCATTGCCGATGTAAAAAAAAAATAGGAAAACACCCCATTGTTTTGAAAAAAACATAGACCTCATTTAGATGTTTCAAGAAATATATAAGGTGTTAGTTAAACATGCGGCAAAAATTCAAGAGGTTATTCCTTGAACTATTCTTAGGATATTTTATCCTTTGATGATTTTTGAAAAAGCGCTTTGTTGCGAAGATATAGGGTTAAAAAATTTTTCAATAAATAACAATTTATTACTAAAAATTACATGTAACATATCTGAACCTACAAGAATTGTTCAAAATGGCTACCTCCAGCTTGGATGCAACCATCCAATCTTCTCCTCATAGACTCCGGAACTCTTTCAAAAACACCAGGGTCGTTTCTTATTGAGTTACACCCAGCAATTATCCGATCTCTTAAATCTTACACTGGCCTAGTATAAACTAATGACTTTAGATGGCCCCATAGGAATAATCCAGGGGGGCCCCATAGGAAATAAGTCCGGGGATCGAGCAGGCCATACGTGAGGTCCACCTCGACCAATCCAGCGATCTCCGTATGTTGCTGTTAAAGACTCTCGAGCAACTACACTAAAATGAGGTGGTGCACCATCATGCATAAACCACATTGCCTGTCTTATAGCCAATAGTACATCCTCCAAAAACTGAGGTAGCGTTTGTTCCAAAAAGTTGTGGTATACTTCGTCGGTAAGTCTTCCTGGTAGAAATACCGGTCCAATTAGCCAGTCACCCACAATTCCAACCCAAACGTTCAACGAGAACTGATGTTGAAACCGATCTTCACAAATCTCATGTGGATTTTCGTCAGCCCACACATGATTATTGTGGAAATTCCTTATTGCATTTTGCGAGAAACTGGCATCATCGGTAAAGAGAATCAACGTAAGTAGTTGAGGGATTTCAACCAATGTGTGCAAAAGCCATTGACAAAATGCAATACGTGAAGCAAAATCCGCAGGAAGAAGTGCCTGAACGCGTTGAATGTGGTATGGATACAACAAATTATCTCTCAGAATTTTCCAAACAGTCCAAACAATTACTAACATTCAAAGTATTGGATTTGTTGAAAATTTTGTTCGCCCTATATCTTCGCAACAAAGCGCTATTCAAAAATCATCAAAGGATAAAATATCTTTAGAATAGTCCAAGAAATAACCTCTTGAATTTTTGCCGCATGTTTAACTAATACCCTGTATAGAAAACACTCTATATACTAGTATTTCGGCTTATTAGGCCTTTTTCAATAGAGTAACCAAACTGAAAATATTTATACAAATGAAACGTTTTTGCTCAGCTAAAGCCGAATTTATTCAAATAAATATATTTTGTAGAATTGAAAAATCGCTTTTATTTACATAATTACCCATACCTCCCTTTCTGGTTACGTAAAAAAATAAAATTATTTATCCCCCCCGTAACCATTAATAAATCTGTATCTGCATAAGGCTCCTAAATAAAATTATTTTGTATTACAAAATGATACTATTTTACAAACATGTACCAGTTCTGTCTTTATTTATTTAAAACTGAATCACTCTGTATGCTATTTTATATTTCAGTTTGCAATAGATCAAAATACAATTAGTACTAATAATTATTATGTAAATTACCTTCAATATTATTATATAAGAAGCGTCAAGGGAATAATGCACATTTGTTATTATAACTAATAACACTATTTAGTTTTTTTATATGTTCCTTCTGTTTATTACTTATATGATGTTATAAAAAACTATAATTGATGGTTAAATTTATGTTTTGACTTTGCACTTGGCATGCGTCAGCGTATGTTGGGAAACTCAAATGGTTGTGCACTTTTTATATAAATATTTTACACCAAATACTTTGAATTATATTGAAATAGAAGCAAAGTGGAAATATGCTTAATTTTCCTATATTATCGAAGTTGCTTGACGAAAAAATGCCAAGCTGCATCAAAATTGAGGAATAAATGTTACCATTTTTACATAGTGAATTTTTAGTGTAAATTTCTCCTATTGGCGATTCCAAAAATGAATGCGCCCTCTGCATGAAAATATTTGAACCTACTTAAAAGCTAATTTTTGGAGACTTATTGCTGATATAATGAAAAATAACACGTATTTGGGTTTGTTTAACGTAATAATTTAGTGGTACTTGTGATTTGTTGGTATTACAAAGTAAAAAACGACGTGGTTAGTATTTGTACATCTTAATTTTTACATTTTAAAATGGCATTCAAAAGAAATCAGCGCAACGCAAACTGCCGTGTTTATAGGTGTTATTCCACAAAATGTATCAATAGAAGTGTTTAAGATTGAAGATAGGTAGAAGTTTGACCCTAGTAGAAGAAACTGTTTCTCATTCATTTCTCCAAAAGTAGGTATGTAACAATTTAATAACAGGAAAAACGTTTATTTCCACAACATAACCACTTTGTTGCAGTTTGTCTATACTTTTCTATTATTAGTCTTATAAAAGCGGAATATATTTTAATTTAAACATTATTTAACAAAAAACAAGCGCTAATATGGTATCACCATACAGTTTATCCCACTTATTTTAGTCCAAAATGTAAGTAAACAAAAACTAGGGCACCTGTTTCAACCCAAAAAATTCATATAATTATCAATGAAGCACTTATGGGACGTTTGACTGCTTTTACCACTCTTTTTATCCTTTATTTCACCCTAACTAGCACATGAAGTCACTATATTTATGGCAGATGAATGCTAAATTGCTAGATGATGTGATATGAAATGCAAAATTTTTACTCGTCTTCCTCCATATTTGTTTACAATTTGCAACGCCCTCATCGGTAATTTGCATCGCCAATATAGAGTGACACAGGTTGATAGTGTACCCCTCATTTCCACCATATTTTTTCAGATACACTTTTCAAATTTGGAATGGCGGAAATACTTATTATAGGTCACTTTTGACATAAAAATTACCTGGGACTTTATCTCACTGTATATCCTTCAATATTGTTAATATATATTTTTTTAATTAAATAATCAAATCTAAAAGTAGTTAAATTCGTTCTCGTCTACGGTTGCAGGTTCAATTTTGATATCTTGAAGAAATTGTCAGCGAGACAAGTCTTGTTTGCATTGAACATTAATTATACATTATAAATAATAAGGTAGACATTTTATTTTATGGTAAACGTCATTGCTAATTTATTTTCTTGAACCCAGCGTCCAGAGAAGATGTTAATTAGTTGCAGAAAGTAATCAACCTTGAAAGGTCAAGTATTGTCATACCATTTTTAATACACATATTTGTAAGTAAACAGCATCTTATTTAACGATAAATAATTGTTTTGGTTTTAGTTTAAAAATTGATTATTGTTTAGTTTTATTATAAAAGTAGTAGGAGGGGAATATTAACTAAAAAAAAGTAAATAATGATGGTGTATCTAAATTAATAATTTAAAATTGATGTTCCTCTTTTATTCTTATTTATAGTTTTTCAAATGGTTAACTTTTGATAAATAAAAATAATAAAATAAAAATATTAATTAGGCTGCTCTGTGGTTGGGCAAATAGGATAATTTATTGCAAAGTTTGTTTTCCAAAGAAAACAAAATCAAGTGTCAAGCATCGACAATAACAAAACAATTTTTTTGCTGGTAACAAAATCGTATTTAATTTATTAAAAACAAGCCATATTATGGCTTTATTTGAAGAAGACGCCGAAAACAACTACTCCACGGACTATGTGCCCTCACCAGCATTGCATTACTCCGTCATCTCCATGAATGTCGCCACATCTGACTATGACCGGTTTCGCACTTATTCAGAGTGTCATAGGTGGTAGACTCGATGAAAGATGTTGCGATACATTTGCCTAAATGGCATCTGGTATGTAAGTAGTGGTGAGAAACACCGCCCTTTCTTGGTCTGCGCTATTTTTGTCTAATTGACAGATAGAGAGCGCTGCTTCATCAGGTACCATTATAGCTATGACCTCGATCATCTTTCAGACTATCCTATTTATTTATTTGAAATAAATTTATCCTTTAGGCAATCATGTTGCAACATTGTCCATCGAGTCCACTACCTATGTCACTCTGACGGGTACATAATAAGTGCGAACCCGGTTAGTGTCTGGTGATTGGTCTCAATGAAAGAAGTGTCGACTTTCATGGAGATGCCGGAGTAATTCAATGACACTCGGGTCACATAGTGCCCCGAAGTGCGTATAGTAGTTGTTTTTGATATCTTCAAATAGATAAATAGGATCGTCTTCCTTATACAGACGATCAAGGTCATAGGTACCTACTAGCAGAAAAGTAGGTCGCTGTCTATCTGTCAATTAGACAATAATTGTCAGACGGATATTAGCATAGACCAGAAGAGGGCACTACGGTGTGTTTCCCACCACTACTAACAGTATTATGGCTGTTCTGTATTAAAATGAATTTTGAAACCGTAAGAAGTGTTTTCGTTGGTGTTATACACTTGCAATGCGTGTTAAGGTTTTTTCAGAAGGCTAATTGATTGTTGTGAATACAAGTTTGTTTTATTATTTTTATTTGTGAAGCCCTAATCGATACTTATTTCTTTTAAAAATTCAGGATGATATATTTAAAAATAATGTTGACGTATTTTCAAGTAGTTGTATTATTTTTGTAATTTTATTATAAAATAACTACGTATATGCACCTTCTAATTAAACAATTTATTATAGATTACATTATTATTAATTATTATATTAAAATTCATTCTTATAGATATCGAATATTAAAATAATTGACAAGTTCCTATAAGTAAATGCATTTTTATTATGTTATATATAGATATGTCCATCAGCTAGAAGTATATGTACTATGTTCCCATAAATTGTATAAAAAAAAATTGTGATGGAAATTTCTTATATATAAATAATAATTACTTTATTAAGTTGGCATCCTGGAAAAATAAACAAGTTATATGTTCAATTGAACATATTACTCATCAAATTTTGTTTAATTAGATGCACATGCAATAAATAAGGGGCCGAGAAAAATATATATACCGTGCGTTACAAACCTCTAGAAAACAGAACAAAAGTTGTTGCTAGGAAATATCCACATCTATTTGCAGTTTTATTAATTTTGTAATTGACTGGGTGACAGGGAAGACTGGAACAATGGTCCCCCAATAACAGCTCAAATAGTCTGGTATACAGACGGTTCCAAGGAGTTGGAGTCGGATTTATGGGACGAGGCCAATAACCAAAATCTTAATAAGTCTAGGCAAATGGGCCTAGACTTACTGTTTTTCAGCCTGAAGTAATAAGACAAATAATAATTCCGGAACAACATGGCTTTGTCAGTAAACAATCCACAGTAACCAATCTATCTTGTTACTATAACTTTATTCAAAATGCACTTGAAAATGGCACTCAGCTTGATTCTGTTTATACAGATTTCAGTAAAGCATTTGTTAGGGTAGATCATCAATTACTATTACTTAAACTAAAGTTATACGGTATTTCAGGCAGCTTACTTAACTGGTTTGAGAGCTACCTCTCGCAGCGTAAACAAAATGTTGTAATTCGTGGGTATAAATCAAGGAACTTAAATGTGACGTCGGGTGTCCCTCAGGGGTCACATCTGGGGCCAATTTTGTTCTTACTTTTTATCAACGATATAAAAACAGTAATTAAAAGTAGTAATATTTTACTTTTTGCAGACGATCTCAAACTTTTTAATTCTGTGTCATCTCTTAGCGATTGTCACTTAATACAAAATGATCTGACTAATATATCTACATAGTGTAGCGAAAACTTTCTGGATCTAAATATTTCTAAATGCAAGGTCATAACTTTCTCCAGGAAGAAAAATATAATAACCCACACTTATATTATCAATAATAGTAATTTGGAGAGAGTCTCAACAATAAAGGACCTGGGAATTTTGTTCGATGACAAAATAAGTTTTATACCGCACATAAATTATGTTGCCAGCAAGGCTTTTAGAACTTGTGGGTTTGTGTTAAGACAATGCCAGGAATTTTCATATGTACCAGCAATAATATATTTATTTAACATGCTCTGTCGTATCATCCTCGAATATGGTAGTGTTATATGGTCTCCTACTTACCAATGTCATATAAATACATTGGAAAAGGTACAAAAAAGGTTCGTCAGGTTTTTGATGTTTAAACTAAATATTAACCCTGATGATATATTCATAGTTGGTTTCTTTTGGGATTACACCACTTGTAAAATAACAAAAAGCAGAAAACCAGAAGTATACAAATTAATTATTCAAAGTGTAGTAACAAGGCAAACTTCTAAAGTTTGCCCCAAAAAACCACTGTATTAACGTGTGATAAAATAATATTTGATATATTGACTAAATTTTATCAGTGGTTTTTCAGTTTTATACAAAATTTTATAATATTACATGTCATATTCTAAAATATGTCCAAATAAAATAGTTATAATAAAAAATTAAAAGAAATTAAACACTTAACTAGCTTTCGTCTAGACGTTTCGAGTTGATCCTCAACTCTTCTTCTGTAGACTATTTTTATGTTGAGAACTCTTTATATGAACGAGAAGTAGTTCTTGTCAGATTGACATTTTTAATTTTATGATGATATATCATATACACAGAGATTGGATATGTTGGGTATTGTCTCGCTGGAAATACGTAGAGTAAATGCGGACAAATTGTTTATGTATAAATTATTTAACAACCTGGTAGCCTGTCCTTATTTGTTGAGTTTGTTTGCTTTAAATGTTCCTTCTTATACTATCAGACATCCAGCTTTAATTTCAGTTCCATTTAACAGAACAGTTTACGGTCAACACAGTCTATTAACCAGGCTAATTAAACACTTAAATGAATGTAATGAAATTGACATTTTCAATTCATCTCTACATAAATTTAAAATATTCCTAAAAACGCAGGCAAATAATTTACGTATATGAACGTAAGTTATTTTTCCATCTTAAACTTTTTACATGTTCTAATTCGGTTTTTTCTGTTTTAATGTATATACTTTACAGAATTATACTGTGGTTTTCCTGTCTCATTTTATTGTGGTTTGTAACTATTCAATTTAAAAAGACTATGTATCTTATTGTAGTTTATACTTCTTGTATCAACTTTTCATTTAACTTGCCTTACTCGACATTACAATTGCCAATGTTTTGTTTTATATGATATCACTAAGAAGTTTTATTTTCTCTTTGTTCTTTTCTACAATTTAAATTCATATATTTTTTATTGTTTTTTGTTTCTTTCGTTATTGTTTTTATATGCTATATGAACAATATGCGTTTTATGTTGTTCTATGTCTATAGTGTAAATACTTTTCTGTAAGCTTTGTAGGTACGATTTGGGTGTTTACCTGTACTGTACTACTTCATTTGAAATAAATAAATAAATAAATAAATAAATAAATAATAGCCATACAATGCTATAAGGCGAGGTACGGACAACCGTTCGATTGCCATTTTCTCCGATAGTCAAGCGGTGATACAGGCAATAGGGTCCCCACAGGTTTCGTCAAAACTCGTGTGGGGCTGTCTGAATACCCTGAAAGAGCTAGGGAGCGAGAATAGAGTGACCCCAGCTTGGGTACCTGGGCACGAGGGGCACAAAGGTAATGAGGAGGCAGACGCACTAGCCTAAGAAGACCATCAAAAGACCTCATAGGACCAGAACCCTTCTGCCACAATTGAGACAGGCAAAGCTATTCATTAAAGAACGGACGCCTAAATTCACAGCAGATCTGTTAGGCCAGAATAAAAAAGCCATCAGAATAATAGTAGGTCTGCTAACAGGACACTGTAGTCTAAATAGGCACATGAATCCTATAGGACTGTCAGAAGATGCAGCTTGCAGATTCTGCCAAGAAGAAGAGGAAACCTCAGTACACGTACTGTGCCAGTGCGAGGGCCTGACAAGACTGAGATTTCAAATACTTGGGGAAGGAAGACCAAGAGCCAATAGCTACATGGAAGAGCCTCTATCAAGGCTGTGGAGTCTAATGCAAAGGACAAAGCTGGACAGAGTGCTCTAAATAGGTTGGGAGTGCCACAATAGATCTTCTAGGTCGCGGTGGACCAGGCCAGGAGGCTGACTCCTATATAAATCTAATCTAATCTGATCTAATTGACTGGGTGTTTCATTTTGGCTGATTTTTGTGTGATAATCATCCCATTGCCAAGTCAAGAAGCACCGATTAATTATTAATAATAGTGGAAATATTTTGGGATGTTAACTAAATTCAAGGTTCTTATTAAATTTTAATGTTTTATTTTTATTATGCATGTGCATTTTTTAAGTTCCGCTTAAATATTATAATTAAAAATAATTACATTTTAGTGCTTTACAGGAACCGCTGAATTAAGGAACTATTCAATGTTAACATTCACGCTAAGTTAAGATAAAGGTGATGTGAATATTATTTTTAAATTGTATATAAACATTAAAATAGCGGGTCCTATCTAATTATCAAAATTTTCTTGCAACTTGGAATTATATTAACAAATTAATTTGCGAAATAGGTGACTGCAAATATTTATTTCAAAATCGCATTAACGAGAATAAAAAATGCAATATACAGGGTATAAAAAAATAGTGTACTTCGAGGGGTGAACTACATATTATAATAAAAATAAAAGTTCCTATAAACATAAGCACTAAAATGGTTCCTAAGAAAGCTATAATCCTTTAAACGGCAGATAAAAAGAATAGTTTTTATTTATTTTGTACCTTGTACTTTGAAGTCAGGTACACTATTTTGTTTAGATCCTGTGTATTTAGATAAGGTTATTGCGATTTATGGGAATACACATACAGAGGAATGTAAGGGCTCGTTTTTAGTACATTGTTGTTGTGTTGTTGTTGATAGGCGGCGCGGTTACCCGCAGCACCCAGGTCTTTCGACCCATCGTGCCTGCCGCTAGTTGGGAGCTATTGGAAGAGACCCGTGCTATGCGCATAGGCCAACATCCATTGTAGGAGAAGCTCCCTAATGTCCTGAGGCAGAAGAAATGCTGCGCCCAGGTGTTTGTGTCTCTTGACCATGAGGCAGGCACAGCGACAGAGGATGTGAATGGAGTCCTCGTCATCGTGTCCGCAAAACCTGCACCTTCTAGTGTCACTAAGACCGATAGTGTTAAGGTGCTTGTTAAGACGTCCGTGACCTGTCAACAGTCCTGTGACAATCCTTATGCTGTTACGACTTAGCGCAAGTATTGATCGAGTTGCGTTCGACCAAGGCCCTTTAATTAAGAGCCTGGCTTGTCGCAGCCCAGTCACGTTTGACCATTCTTCCTTTGATCTTACCTTGATCCAGTTTCCAATGGACCTTGCTACATAACTAGGCGGAAGCCCCAGCACTGGTTCGGGCCCTGTAAACTGTATACTTGAGCCTCTCTTAGCCAGTGCATCGGCCTCCTCATTTCCTGTTATATTATGATGACCCGGTACCCAGGTCAATTTTACCTTGTTGTTCTGTCCCAATTGGGTCAGACCATTAACACACTCTAGGACTTTAGTACATTAAGTGACATCACTAATTTATCTTGGTACCTTTTAGTGCTGGCAACAGTATGGTTTCTAGAGTAGAAGCAGATTCGGGCTTAGCAGCTGGACTTAATGAAATAAATCTATGTCCTGAGTGGCTAGCCATGTGGATTATTGAATAAAAAAAGTATTATCATTCTCTATAGATTCACGTAATAAGAAAATGTATGGATGGTTGATTAATGACACAGTCAAACTATTTAAAATTCCTTCTCAAGCTATTTTTTTTACTTATACAGGGTGTCCACCTAGTGCGCGTAAGTCCAATATCTGGGTTAATAAAAGAGATAACTTAATTTTTTTTTCTACAGGGTTGTCTAATATCCCGAGCTGCACAAAATGAAAATATATTTACATATTCAGGGTGTTCAGTTTTTCCTGGACAGGTACCAACTTCGTTTTTCTAAATGGAAATATATATTTTTTATTGCTTTTTCGAACTAAACCCTTGATTTTAGTAGGACTTTCATCAGCCTTCCCTATACCTAACTTAAACTGTTTTTGAAATATTGACGGGTGAATATTGACATTTTTGCAACTTTGACACCCTGTAAAATCTAAACGGTTTGAAATCAAGCAAAACGGTTTGCACATTCCTATCTTAACTTTTCATAAGCTATCGTTTGGTACTAATTTCAAATTTATCCAGGAATAAAAAAATTTCAAAATTTTCAGAAAATTTAAAATTTTTGGATAATTCTGAAATTAGTACCAAACGATAGCTTATGAAAAGTTAAGATAGGAATGTGCAAACCGTTTTGCTTGATCTCAAACCGTTTAGATTTTACAGGGTGTCAAAGTTGCAAAAATGTCAATATTCACCCGTCAATATTTCAAAAACAGTTTAAGTTAGGTATAGGGAAGGCTGATGAAAGTCCTACTAAAATCAAGGGTTTAGTTCGAAAAAGCAATAAAAAATATATATTTCCATTTAGAAAAACGAAGTTGGTACCTGTCCAGGAAAAACTGAACACCCTGAATATGTAAATATATTTTCATTTTGTGCAGCTCGGGATATTAGACAACCCTGTAGAAAAAAAAATCAAGTTATCTCTTTTATTAACCCAGATATTGGACTTACGCGCACTAGGTGGACACCCTGTATGTTAAATTGTTGTTATAAATTTAGATGTTTATTGCGGACGCAAAAACCCACATGGAAAAAGTTCAAGGAAAACCCATTAAAATGGGACTCACCACCGGTCATAAAAAACCATTAATCAGGCGAAATAATTCATCAAATATATTTTGGAAAATATTGTAGGTAATATAAGTAATAATAAAAAAACCCAGGTAAACTAACTATTTAAAATAAAAGTTGTTCGTATAGTTCGACATCTGGATATGTAAGTAATAAGTCGTAGAGGTGAGGAGTCGCTGTCGACGCTCATCGAATAAAAAATATTTGACTGTTTGAGTTATGCCGATCAAATTAATAAATGTTTAAACGTTTTTCTGGTTAATTTAAAAGTTAAATTAAATTGTTTCTTAAGAAAAAAATATCCAATAAATTAACAATATCTTCCTCTTTTTCTTCTTGTTTCTTGATCGTTATTTTCTTAACCTAAAAAATGCTTTTTCAAAAAGTTGTTCCCAGTAGTAAAATATAAATAAAATAGTAAGGAAGTTTAGTTTGAGGAGAAATTGTCAATCTAATATTTCAGAAACCATAACAGAAATTCTTCACTGACGAAGAGTCGAATATGAGTTGAACATTTTTGAAAAAGAAAATCTTATTAAAGTTTCTATTAATTACTTGGAGAATTTTTTGTAAAATCCCAAGTAAGATAAGGGCTGTGTGTGATGTCGTTGAGTGACAAATATATTTTGTCACTCGATGGTTATAGTCAAACCATGCATAAAACTGGTAGCATTCTTAATGTCTAACTAGTACTCCAAAATCTCTGTATAAATGGCTAACAACCTACTGTACAATTAATAAGGTTTTCTAGGTTTCCCTTATTCTCGTACGTACTAAATGGTAGTTAAAGTTATAAGTTACATCGTAAGTCTTTCCTGGGCGCACTCGTGGGCCGCAGAATAATAATATGCCGCCCCCTCTCCCCCACAAGTTTCTGACTTCCGGGCTCGTCGTCAAGATGAGAATGAGGGATAGAATATTATTATTTTTATCTTTTTTCTGTATAAACCATCTAATTCAATGTTTGATTGGATTGACTGACTGATCTATATTTCAGAACTCTGAAATATAGGTAAATTATGAACTTAGGTAGTCTTCAGTGGCGGCGCGTGAACATTAATTGTATGTGTTCTGCTTAGGGTTTGGGGGAATTCAATTCCGGGATATTAAGTCTGACCGGAGCCGCTAAATTTTTAAAATTTTCAAGGTCAAGCGTTTTCCTGCCATTTCTGAACTTCAATCGGGACCGTACAGCTAATTCCCGGTACAAGAATCACAGAAAATCCCCCATTCCCATGTGCCAATCCTATATAGTTCTCAATCGTATATTGTCCATGCTTTATCCCCACCGAAAACTAAGCACGGAAAACAAAAGAGTGCATTTTTTATATCACACTCGCACATCCACTCTGTTTTTGTGTATACATTATTGTTAAATTCTCTTTTGTAACTTCTACTTCACTTGTTCCACTAACTTCAATATATTTAATTGTGGTGCTGGCCTACCTAATTCTTTTATTTTCAGTTTATCCTCATAAGGCAGAGAACCAAATAAAGTTTTTTGGAAAAACGAAACGCTATTTATTTTAGTAACTACCTAGGTACTTGGTACCAGGTACCTATAATCATGTAGACTTTGGTATAATATCCGTGGACGCCTAAACGAAAATATTTACCCGTGCCGCTCACAGAAATAAACGACCACGTACCATGTCCTATTACGAAATATTACTGAATTTACTGCAGTAGCTGTTGTTGTTGCAGCCACATAAGCCGATATATTCGTGTACTGGGTCACGTGCCTGATTAGCCAATAAAAACAAAGGACGCATCTAATTGTTCGCTGTGCACACATTTTGTATATCAGGTTGCGGTGCAGAAGGGGCTAGCTCGCGTCGTAATAAATAATAATATAAGCTAGATTTATTTTAGCGCGAGAACATTTGGATTCTTTAAATTTTAAATATTTTGTATTTTGTTGATATTTAATATGCTTAAAAGCTTAAATACATAAAATTTTATGTGTTCTACAGCTCCGCAGCTCTTATGGTAAAACCGCCACTGGTAGTCTTTATATTTGTTTTTTCGAAATCGGCACTAACGAACGTCGAAATCGACAGTAAAGAACGAGAAATAACCAGTAAAGTAATCCATTTTGAATATTTTTAACTACACAATTATCACTTTTTTGCAATGTAAATACTAGAAATACCTAAAATTGAAAGTTCTACTTTCCATTGTTTAAAATTTTAAGGTACCTCTACATCTCAATATTTTAGGCTAGGAATACGATCATTGTAACAGACATTACATAGAAAAAACTCGAAAGACGATGTCAGTGGACATGCATGACGTATGTGTATTGTAGCAATTGTGTATTTGCAGCAATAATCGCAACTTTTCGCGACCACCGCAAAAACCGCAGCGGGCAAACGAGAGCGCTTATTGCTAATCAGTTAATTACACCTACGGATCATATCATTAGTGGGGAATACACCGGCAAAATGCCGTGGACATAAAAGCATTCGATCCTATTTGTTTGCTCAGTCTCATTGTAGTGCAGCCATGTACTTCTTACTTGTCCTCGTGGCTGCGGCATGCCTCACAGATGCGAAACATCTTCGTAAGTGTTTTAGTTTGCCGTTGCCGGTAGTTTTGGTGTTTTAATTATGATTTGTTTGGATACAGTGGTAATATGCCTAGAAAAGGCTTTTATTGGATACAGTACTGGCGAGTTATCTCATGCAATTTTTAGTATTAAGGAAATACTTTTTCGATATGATATACAGAGTATCTAAAATTGAAAAACAATATTAAACTTTTGTATGCTATTTAATGTTCTATTTATGTACCGCGATGACAAGTTATGTAAAATCGGAACATATTAGTCATTAAAGTTAACAGGTTTTATAAGCTATATTGTGGTAAATGATATAGTGTAAATAATATGAAATGTTATATAACATGTCTCTGTTGTTGCTATGGTACAAGGATTCCTATTGGCTAGTGCCTAGTGATAACATGCATGTTATTAAGTATAACAGATTCCATTTACTATGTTCCATCATCACCCCCATTGTCTATAATGACTTATTTATGGTACAGTTCTATGGTTTATTTCATACATATTTTTTAGAAACTTACCAACTCTAAAATAAATACAAGAAAACAGAAAGTATTTACTTGAGTAAAACTTGGAAGTTTGTTTTGATACTGCATATACAGGGTGTTCTGAAATTAGTGTGCAATATTTTATCAGTGCGGTCTATGGTTAAAAAGTGGACTTTTTCTTCATATAAACATGGGTTGGAAAATGGTTGGCTTTAAATTTCCAAATCGATTTTATATCAAAACGTTGCATTTTATCGATTTTCAACAAGAGTACCTTTTTTACATAAAAAACTAAAAAATTTCATATTTTAATGACAAAACCAGGGAAAGTTACATACATAAAAAGTTACATATACCTACATCTCGTGCTATCGCATATTATCGCGTGTTATCGCATATCATTATCGGGCAATTTTGCAAGTGATTTTTTTTTATTAAAAAATATTGAAATTTCATATTTTTTAATCAAAAGTTGAAAAAGCCAAAGCATAAAAAAGTTGGGGTAATATTTACCCCCTCCCACCCTTTGGAACGTATGTGATACAAATTTTGTAGTTTTATTTACAGCAGCGGATTCAGCATATAAGACAGGCATGATACCAAATTTGATGAGTTTATCTCAACTGATTTCGGAGTTATTTAGGAAAATCGGCACTAGGATGCCCCGTAGGGAATCTAGCCTAGTCCCCTTAGGAAGTATTTTTCCATTGATTTTTATATGAAAAATTACCCCCTTTTAACCATAGAACGCGGTAAAATATTGCACACTAATTTTGGGACACCCTGTATAGTGCTTTCAGCCTTTTATCCAACACCCTGTATAACCGAAAAAATAATAGAAGCAGGGAAAGATTCCTTATTAGGCTTTGATAAAATAAAGGATACGAACACGACTAGTAGATATTTAAATTTTAACTCAAGTTACAATATTGTCATAAGGCAAAGATACTTTAAAATAATTTTGTGTTCATAAATAATCAATATCCAGTGAATTAGAGTGTAAAAAACAATTAACAAAATATAAATAATAGATAAAATATTAACGGTTCTTACATTTCACAAATCTACTAAAGAGTTTTCAGAGTTCTGAGTTTTGATAATTTTTTTTTCGAAATCGGCACTAAAGAACGTCGAAATCGGCAATAAAGAACGAAAAATAATCAGTAAAGTAAAGTAATCCATTGTTTTACGATTTTTTCAAGTAGGCGGAGTGACAGATAAACGTTAAATTAACACACAACAAACGTTGTGCAGTATTTGTGGCATAATCTTGTATCTTTAAAAATAATAATTTTTTAATTTAATGATTTCTCGATTTATGTACCTAAACACTAAACTCTTTTTGTATCCCTCATGTGGTTTATTTGCATCGGCGATAGGGGCCTCTGCAAATCAAATCCACATTTGTGATAAAAACTTCAACTTTAGTGCTTTGGTACCCAAATAACAACTATTATACAGTTTTCGAAACGTAAAAATAATTTGTTTTTTTAGCATATTCATCTGCTTTTTTAAGTATAAAAAGTTTATTTTTGGTTTGATAAAATGTCCCGATGTCAACAACATCCTCTAATACACTTTTGCACCTATATTATATAAATTACTTCCTAGTATACAATTTATATAGTAAAAAACTAAACGAGTACGTCAACGTGGAGAAATGTTCGTCATTTGTGTAATTAGAACAAATGATGATAGCTTAGTTTTTCAATAGTTATTATTGTAAATATATTACACCACAACCATATATTATAACAATTTAGCTTCACGTTATTAACATATTAGTACATCATAAACTTGTTTTAAATTGCTTATAAGACACATGTAACAATGACATATTAATTTCACACCAAGGACTATGCCTTCATAATCTCGCCTAGGTCAGCTGAAAAATAATGTAATAATCAACAATAAACTACAGTAATAAGTAACAATAAAACTATCTGCTTCACATTTTTTTTTTATTGAAAAGTATGATTAATTATACTTGACCTTATCAGGAATTATACCAACTGAAGACTAGCTATATTAATTGGTATTTCTCCACAAACTGCTTGACCTTAACCTCTATATTCCAAGTAATACAGGTTATTAGATGTTACATAAGAAAGTATTTTAGTTTATAATGAATTGTAACATATATTAGCATTCGCGAATCGCCTGCTATATGTTTTTAAAACCTGTTTTGAGATGTTAATATTCGCTGAAATTAATGATACGATATAATGCTAAAATTGTATTAAGGTTACCAGCTTTGTCAACGCAAGGCATTTACTATTGACGAACTTTTTAAACAAAAATAAATATTAGTAGTGCCTTAAGGTTTTAACCGAAAACCTGTATTTTATAAGCTATAAATTATGTACAAAGTGTAATTCTTCGTTTTGAGTAACATCAACTAATACTTATATAGTTTAACATTGTTTCATTTAATTATAGTTCGCAGTGCTTGGATTAATAAAAGCTGTTCTAGAGAATACCAATAAATTTACTAGTTTTATAATTTATCCTATTTTTTTCCAGCTAATTACATAAAGCCGTGTAAAAAAGCAGATCCAAACTTTAGGCAATGTGTTATTAAAAGTGCCACTGATACTTTACCCCATATTATGAAAGGTATGTATTTTGAATATATGTATACTTAAATAAAAATATGTTCAAATTGGAGACAAAGACGGATCAGAGGTGTGGCCACAGAGGTCTCTCGCAGAGTGGGTGTAGCTCTTAGCTGCATTCCCCCACTACATAACGAATTAGAAGTATATTTCCAGTATTATGTTTATCTTTATTTAACTAAGATGTACTAATATCTTATGTCTCTGTTTCCAAATTGAATATATTTTTATTAGGGGACCTGTAGACTGAAAATGGTAAAGTCTGCGCCAGAAGAGAAGAGTATCTTCGGAATGTCATAGTCTACGTTTTGACGGAGCGATCCGTATCTAGCGGCCCGAGTCATTCGCTGCGGTGGCCTTAGATTAGTTCTACACAGGCGCCGGACCTTCAGTGACTCAGCGATATTAACCCGAGGCGGGCCACACCAGTTACACCATCTCTCGTGGCGCAGACTTTACTAAACCACTAAAAATTGTTGGTTAGATTTTTTCATGATTGCACTGATGGTAAATAACAATTCAGATGTATTCAAATAAAGTATATCAAACATATATCTTATTACCTGTACATTAAGAGTTGTGTGCCATCGGATTATTTCAAATAAATAAATAAATAAGTCAGAGTTTTAGACAGAGACATTGCACAGAGTTTTAGAAGATTACAAGACTAGAATAAATGTTCTTCACTGTCATATTGGATCTTCTATCTACAATATTTTAATTATTGAAACTGAACTAAGTCAAGAGCATCTTGAATAAATTTTGAGTACATCTTAACTGCCTTGAACATTAACTAGGACTTAACTACCACCAAACCTGTCGGTTAAGATCATTTCGTCAGAGAATGGCTCGTATCTGAACTGAACTGTTTTGGGAGATAAAGGTCATTTGAAATAAAAATATCTGCTGTCAAAGATAATAATTTGCTAAGTAGAAGATTAAGAATAAGCTATTGATCCTGTCTTTTGAAACAAAAACTTGATGTTATATTCAAGTATGATATTATTTCTATGTTTTTAAAGTTGTGGTGATATTCTTTTAGAAGTAAACCAAATCTTTCTATAAGTAGCGAAACCGATCTACTTCGTGTAGTGTTTTCTAAAACTGGGTATAAAACATTCAACCATTTTGGCATAATTCTCCAAGTCTCTTTACTACCTGTACTTTTTCCAGTGGTTGTCTGGGAACTGGGTATGCTGATTTTTGCATTTAAAGTGAAGTGTTAATATACGTAACCTTAAAAATGAATTGCAAATTATTATAACGTTAGTTTTATAAATAAGAAACTTAAATAGCGTCAATAGCCACACAATTAATTGGCAAACTTCCAAAAAGCCGTGATTATGTAACTCATTATTTATTTATCCAATAAATAAATATCAAGGACATTTTCTTCTACATTCAGCTTTCGTATAATTAACTTTATTATACTTGGGATGCTTAATCTTTTACTTTAAATGTGTCTAGTTTTGACTCACAAGTCGAAGCTATTCTTAGTCCGTATTGAGTGACTGGTATTATATAGAACTCATTAAAATGAGGTCTATAACCTACAGCGGTGACTGAAGAAGCGCTTCTGAGTTGAAATGAGACTTCAGCAATTTGAATTTTGCCGATAAAACTCTAGAATTCAGGACAAAATTTGGTATTATGACTAACTGATGGGCACTTCCATTTGGAATAAAAAATAACAGTCGTCTTCTTTCCTCAAAAGTACATTGAAAAAAAATCTCCCAGTCAATGCTGACAGGTGTACCAAATGTTTTAGCAATATTAATTTATGTTTACATCATTTTTTAAAACGTTTTTACTAAACTGATGAAAATCGAGGTCCCTTTTTACATACTTACTAAACTAAAACAAATATAATGGCTAACTAAAGTAGCTGGTGGTTCTTATGAATATGTTATATATTCAGCTCAGCCTTTGCTAGGTTTAAAATGATAATGAACTTTATCAGCAATAAAATATGAGAGCGGTGATACCTCGCTAGGCTAAAGTATGTTGTAAATTTGAATGTCCTTCCAACATAGGTCAAAATGAGACACCGAACTTAAGTATTTGCAAATATCTATTTATATTTTTACTTTTAACATGAAAAAACAAGTTTAGGCGATGAAAGTAGATTTTCTTAACAAGTTTTTGTTGTTAATAAATACAAGCTTGGAATATTAACTAAAATTTATGATTCTGTTGAAGTATTTTTTTTCATTCAGTCATTTCTTAATGATTATTTAACCAATTGGGTGCGTAACTATTTTATGGGTAGAATCACCATAATAATCTGAGGGTTTTATCAACATTTTGCTGAATTAAATTCTTCGTTCCTTACATGTGTTTGACATAATGAAACATTATATGCACTTTGGTCCTTTCTTCCTTCCCCACCATTGGTATCTGGATAATAAAACCGCTAGAGGTTCAGTCAAATTATTAGCATGTGCAAAATTGCAAATTACTTACCTACTTACTTTTAGAGATAGACTCATCTAACCTCAAATCAGTGCACGCTCAGCTTATTCAAATATACAGTGAAGACATAAAGTCCGTCCCCCCCCTCTAATTTTTGAACCACTGGGTAGATTGTGATGAAATTATATGACTAAATTCTGCATTTTTTGACACATCAATGACAGCTATGAATGTCAAAGTGACAGCTGGGCGCGCAAGAGGAACATTTTTTTAAATGGAAATGGGGGTCGAGTGGGACTCATTTTGAAGCTATTTTTATGCTCAAAACATCCCCCAATTTGGAGAACATTTGGTTCAGTAATTTCCAAATAAAAACCAGTAATATCGATTTCTGTTATAACATCTTTTTGCATACATATTACAAATGATTGTAAATTATTCAAAACAAAACGAAAATTAAAAGTAAACAAATATCAATAAACCATCCCTAACCTAAAAGAACCTAAATTAAAAAATTATGAAATAATTAAAATTAAACCTAAAAAAAAAAAAAATTTAGAGGCAGAAACAAATTTAGAAAACACGTGTTACTTTAAAAGATGTTAAAAATGGCCTCCATGAACCTCCTGACAAATAAATGTTCCATGGGTAAGTTCTATTATAAAGATTATGTGGCAGAAAGATTATGTTATAAACTGATATTACTGGTTTTTATTTGGAAATTACTGAACCAAATGTTCTCAAATTTGGGGGATGTTTTGAGCATAAAAATAGCTTCAAAATGAGTCCCCACTCGATCCCCATTTCCATTTAAAAAAAATTTCCTATTGCGCGCCCAGCTGTCATCTTGACATTCAGAGCTGTTATTGATGTGTCAAAAAATGCAGAATTTAGTCATATATTATCGTTCCAAATTTCATCACAATCTACCCAGTGGTTCAAAAGTTAGAAGGGGGGACGGACTTTATGTCCTCACTGTATAAAAATATATATGGTGTGTTCCATTTTAAAAATGTAAATTTTCACTAATATTTTCAAAATTGTTGTGCAATTTTGTTAGAAAGGCTAAATCTTGATCATTTTTCCCTCGTATGGAAGGGGCTGTTAAGTTATTACGTAGTACCTACCAACTTTGGTGCGGAACGTGAAATTTTGTCGTAGAAATTCAGAAGACTAGAATCTTGATTCCACTCAGTCGCTGGTCATCATTCAAATATTTATACAAAAGCTCCAAGTATCTAAGCTATGTTATGTTTATGTTATATGTATATGTATAGATATATGTATATGTATGTATATGTATATGTTATGTTTGTTTTTTAGGTGACAAGGAATTCAAAAGTCCGGTTTTGGACCCATTCAAAATCTCTGAAATAAGCATCTCGCCCAGCGAGCAATTGAACATAAAACTGAAAAACGTAGTTCTGCGAGGACTCCAAAATGCCGTAGTAGAGGACATGGAGTAAGTTATTTAATAAAGTCATAATTGAATAGGATGGTCCGCTGAAAAGTTTCCACCTTGACGTAGCATACAAGTCTTTTCAAACCAAATCCAGACAGGTCGATTTTTATTTGAAGGGGGAAACATTTTTACACCGGGATATCAAAAATTATCTGTGTTAAGGGTATGTCTTACTTTAAATTTGAAATAATTATGTCACTGTCACACTGAACTCATCAATAACCTACAAATTTCATACCTATTTATTTCAGTTGTAAAACAATAATGAACTACAAATTATGAAATAACGGTTTTAGTAACAAGAAAAAATAAATTACAGTAATTGTTGGAAATGTCCCCCGTTTTGTTCCATGCACAAGTTGACGCGCCTCCTCATGCTGTGAAAAGCGTTTTGCAGCATTTCTGGCGTTATGGTTGCACATTGCTGAACAATTCTTTGTTGCAGTTCTTGCAAATTATTTACCGGAATTGCGACAATCTTGTTTTTTAAGTAAGGAAATATAAAATAGTCCATAATTGTCAAACAAGGTGATCTCGGAGGAAACTCAACTTCTGTATGCAAACTTATCAGCCGGTCATCAAAAAACTCGCTGAGGAAGCAATATTTTCTCGTGTAGTATATGCTGTTGCACCGTCATGCTGGAAATAACCGTACCGAAGTTCGTCATCGTTTAACTGTTGCACAAATTCAGCCAAAAAGTTGGTCTGTACCTTTCTGCGTTGACGGTGAAATTGGAAAAAATTGGCCCAATTATTCTTCTGCGAGAAACTGCCATCCAGACATCAATTTTTTGAGCATGTAGTGGCGATTCAGTAAAAACATGAGGGTTATCATTGCTCCACATTCGCATATTTTGAGAATTGATGTATCCCGAAAGGTGGAACCACGCTTCGTCAGAAAAAAAAGTTAAGTCCAGAAGATCGTCATTCATTAAATTATTGACAAACCAATGGCAGTAAGCAAGGCGTCTGGGATGGTCTGCGGGCAGAAGAGCTTGATATGCTTGCATCTTATATGGATGCATGTTCAAGTCTTTCTTTAAAATCTTATGACATGTTCCATAAGAAAGACCAATTTCCTGAGAAAGACGTTTCAAAGGTTTTGCAGGCTCCTCTTCCATACGTTGACGAACGTCATTGACAACTTCTTCTGTACGAACTCTTGGTCTACCAGCACCTTTTTTATGAGTCACACAACCAGTTTCGCGAAACACCTCAACACAATTTGTAAGGTAAGCATAAAAATTGTCCGGTAATATTGCCACGTTTGGGAAGTGCTCTTGAAAATTGTCCAAACACAAACGTTGACTGTATTGCCAATTTCCATTAACTAGCGCACCCGTTCAAAAATAGGCTTCAATCATGAAAATTTTGTGCTGTGTGGTAAGAGGCATGATTCAAAAACTGGATTAGAAAATTTCAGCACAATGACTTGACAGATCACAGACTTGACACTCTGACACAACAAAACATAATATTCAAAAATTTAAAGTAAGACACGTTTTATATTCCACAACCACCCTTGACCAAGATAATTTTTGATATCCTGGTATTATTGATATAGGTATACACAGGGTGTCCCAAAGAGGAAGGGTTGCATAACATACATTTTTTAAATGGATGACCATTTAAATGGAGTATTGTCACAGATCTGCATAGAACGTCCTCTCACGAATACATTGCTATATGGTATAGTAAATAATATAGCGTTGAAAAACCCAATTTTTATAGATCAGATATACAAAGATATGAGTGTACAAAATCTGTACCGTTTCTTTTTGACCCACTGCGTATATCAATTGTTAACAGAATTTGATAGTGTATTTAAAAACATTTAATCTGTCTTAAGATTCATTTTGGAAACTGCAAAATATGTTTGGTTTGTCCGTATTTTCTTCAAGAATTTTTCAACTATTTCAGACTCTCGTATAGAATAGTGAGTTTCGCGACTTTGAAATTGAAGCATTATAGCCTTTAATAGACAAAAATATTTGTTTCGGCGGTTTATAAGAGTTTTACTCTGTATAAGAAACATAAATGGGGTTCATCGGGAGTGGTAAAGATAAAATAATACCATTTAGGGTCGTTAAATTGTTGTTGATACCTTAACTTCGTCTTGAAAGGGGTTAGAACCTTTGGTGTGAAGATAACACTAACGTAGTTTTCCACATAACACCAAAACACTATACTGCACTCGACGCGCGTTTCGCCAACCAAGTGAGCATCATATGGGGATGATTAAAACTAGATAGACTGTTAAGCATCTCCAAATGATGCCAACATGGTTGGCAAAACGTGCGTCGAGTGCAGTATAGTATTTTGGTGTTATTTGGAAAACTACATCGGTGTTACCTTAACTTCACATAAAATTGTCGTGTTTCTTCGTCTCTTTTCTGAGTTCTTATATAGATTAGTTTGACGTAATGCTAATTTTAAAAGTCAATATTCTTATCTTGTTAGAGATTCCACGATATTATCGGAACGTGTAAATTCTGGAAATATTTTCACACGTAATAAGTTGTAACTATAATTTTACATACTTATCACTATTATTTTCCTTAAAACAATTTAACATAAACAATTTAAGTGTTTTCTAAACATTAATATAAATTATATAATATACATACACATATATACATGGAGGTATGGTGGGAGGAAGTGGGGTAAATATTATGGCAACTTTTTTGTGCTTTGGCTTTTTCAACTTTTCATTAGAAAATATTAAATTTTTTAAATTTAAATCGTTTATTTAAAACACCTAGGCATGTTTATTCAAATTTGTATTAAGTAAAGTAAAGTAATAAACTAAATTATTTATCATTATATTTCGTATACTCCTTCAAGTATAGGTGTTCTACATGTGTAACATCTATTTGGAGAAGTATAGTCATATAATTAAGAACGAATTTCCTACAGGTAAGTCGTTTGTTCTTATATAATACCATAGTTACAAGCAGCTTGATTTTGAGATAATGTAATTTGTAGATAATAACTTCAAAAAACTTATATGCCGTAAGTGGTTTCCGCCGTATATATATATATATATATATATATATATATATATATATATGCCGTATATGTCTTTCGTGGTTTTCGTGCTGTGATTGGTTAGCTAAACAAATTGTTAATAATGAATAATGCCAATAATAATGGAAATAATGTAATTATCTTTGTCCTTTTGAAGATATATTCAACATAAAGTTCATGGTTGGTCTACTGGAATATTAATATAAAAATCATTTCAACAAAAATTGTAACCAGTTTCGCTTACCTTCTAGCCTGTGGCTTTTTACTAAGGTCATTTGGAACAAAATTAGGTATATAAATAATATCTACTGACAGATAGAATTCCAATAGGCGCAAAAATTCGTATCTACCTAATAAGGTATAAAAGATAGTAAAAATGATAGTTTGCTATAAAGGCATAAAAACAATGGAATAATCTTTGAAACTAAGTAGAAAAATAAAAACTACAACCTAGTAAAAAAACAGTTGTGAAAAAAGTTTCAAATTATCAAAATATCAACGCAATGCATTAGAACTATGACCACGAAACTGCCTGCGGTTCTTCATACTATTCCTCTACCATCAGTAATTGTCTATGATTTATTTAATCTTTTGAGGTCAACGATGCTACCCTCAGCAGTCTTTGAGGCAAAACTCTGGGCAGACTCCCTGTTTTCTTCCACCTCGAGAATTTCGGGCATTGACAACCACTTTTTGTATGTCCTCTGGTGTTTGTTGACCTCTCGTGTCATACTCGTCAACAATATTTGGATATTATTGACTTCAGATATATTTCTGGTATATACATTACATTGCTCGGGTGCCTTTTTTATTATGAAAGGTTTCTTGTACCTCGTCAGCTGCCTTTAGACTTCATACTCTCGAGTGATGGTTTCTTGGGTGGAAAATTTAATTTGATGTCATCGAATCGATATCATTCATATATTTGCATAATTTCAGCTTCGATTTGGAGAAGAAGCACTTCAACGCAAAACTGTCATTCAAATGGATATCTATTGAAGGAGAATATGAAATCGATGGAAGGATATTAGTATTACCCATCAAAGGACATGGGCCTGCAAATATCTCTAGCGGTAAGTTGGGAGTCAATATACTTGAGTCAGTAAACCATATGCACTAGCCATAGAGAGTATATTTTTCTGTTAAAAGTATAAAAGTTATTTTTACACAATTTTGCCATAGTTGCTAGCCATTCATTAATATATAACTTTACTTGCATTTTAGATAATTTGGTGGTCGATTTTTCCTTCGACTACACTCTGATCACTAAAGAAGATGGAAAACAATATTTTTCTACTGACATCAAACCAATAGTTTCGTATACTATAACAGATAATCATTTCTATTTCGGAAACTTGTTCAATGGGGACAAAGCATTAGGTAAGTTGTTTTAAGCAAATCTCTGAATGCATCCTTTGAGGTGAACTAAATAAAAGCAGACTGTTGGGGAAATGAGTTGCTTCATTTTAAATGGAAGCTGAAGCAAATAAAAAATATGTACAGCATATACAGATAGCTCCTACAAAGTGTAAAGGAAAGTTATAGGCATCTAAATCAAGAAAAATACAAATAAATTTGGTAAATTCTTTTCTAGAATTAAGTATCTCATATTCCTAACATGGTCTGTTGTTCTCAACATTCTTAAAGCTTTTCTGTGTTCCATCTTATGTGACTAAAAGTGTAAATAGGGTACCTTCTGTTGGTAGAGTATGTAGGTATACAGTGCGAGTTGAAATAGTTTCCATGCTGACATTCCAACCAGTCTAGGAATTTGTAAAGTAGATGTCAATGGATCCAGTTTATATACTATATCTTGTTTGGTTCAAAAGCAAACAGGGTGGGGACTATTTATCTCCTCATTGTATACAAATGTTCTATAGATCTTAACACGTAGGAGCTATTAGTTCTTTCATTTTATGTCTGTAGTTACATTAAAAAAATTAACTTAATAGTCATCATTTCTATCTCAAAAACATTACGGAATTATACTATATATACTTATCCAAAATATTAGACCTATTTAGATAATAGATCTTCATATTGTGATGGAGGTAATGAGATTGACATAACTAAAAAAAATTAAATGAAAGAGAAAACCATTGGATTCCAACCCAACCTCAAATATTTCAGTAATACTCGAAACTGGCTGACCCATCTGATACCAAATCCTACTATGACGGAGTTGGAAATTGAGTTTTTTTTAATAGCAAATGATTCTGTTGTTTTATTGTATAGAGGAGAGAACCAACCAGTTCCTGAACGGCCATTGGATGGACGTATACCAAGATTTTCAAGGAGCGATCTCAGAAACTATTAAGTCTATCTGTTCAGATATTATTAAAACATTTATCAACACAGTCCCGTATGATGAAGTATTTCCATGATAATACTTGATTCTGAAATTTTTTGTAATCTGTATGCTCTAGTACCTAACGTTCTGTTTCTAGTTGTTTTTTAATGATTTACATGTAAATATACTTTAAAACCTTGGCTATAATTTAGTTAATAAAAATTACTCGTGTCGTGTAGGTATTAGGACAGAGTCTTACGTTCTTTGTACGTTCCACATAATGATCATTTATGGTGATGGTCGTAAAAACTAAGTAAGATATACTATTTTTCTCCCTATAATAGTAAAAGAAAATTGGTTGACAATTCCATACGTTTTTTATAACTTCTTTTTTTTAGTTTATCTCGAAACTAACATTATTTTGGTATTAATACAATAAACGTATCTTTGAAGTGACATTTTTGTGTTTATAATTATAATTTGATCAGTCTGCTGTAGTTTGGCAATACAGAGCATGTTCGTTCATATTTTCCCATCGAAAATAGATTTATCTGAAAGTTATAATTCTGATCCTGATAATGAAAATATGAAATTCAACCTATTTGTTAATTAAAAACTTAAATAAAACTTAAAAAAAACTTCCGATCGAGTAACCGATCGATGTAACGAATCGATGTGATCAATCGTAATACATAGGTATATTTTATACACTTCAAAAACAAAAAGGTGAGTAATGATGATATTTTCAATATAATTCTAACCTCGCTATGAATTACTAACATAACACCCTGTATACAGATTTTACATTGTGGAGTAAACTACACTTGATTTTCTACAACTTTTATATTTAACTTTTTGTCCTTGGATTAAAGGGAGAACCTCTAGGTGGGTGGCTAAAATATAACCAATGGCCCTGTACATTTGATGAAAAGTGCAACATATTTTAAAAGGGAACATTCCACATTTAGAGATGTAATATTTACGTATGAAAAATCTGTTATATAAGTGTTATAAGTCCAACTATTGTATCGATTCATCTTTATTTTTTGGTAACCTCTTACTTGTGAGTCATCTGCCTTATCTGGTATTAGAATGCTTTAGTTTATAGACATGCTTCATAGGCTTCATATTGTGTTTATATAGGGCCATCATAAAGTAAGGGATATACTTTAAAGTCTTATATAATTTTAAGAAATCAAGCTAACATTGAAAGTAAATGAAATCTAGTTGTTTGAATAATTTACTGTATATATGGAAAACAAAAGAGTTGTCGTGTCTACTGCTGATATAAAAAATACAGACCTTGCACAGTTTCGTGATTTTTTGCAGTAGTTACGTGAATACTACGAGTGATATACACAGTATTTTAAGTACTTACTCTATGAATATTATATCTATAGATGAGGAACATTCCTTTTAAAGAAATCTTGAGCTTTTCACTAATGAACGTATGCATTTGAAAGAGACGACTACCGAAGTCACTGTAATGCTGTAGGATGAAAATGAGAATGATGTTATTTCTGCACTAATCGTTAGTTTTTTATTTTGGCATTAACATTTACAGTTAATATCTATGTTTAGGTGATAGAACCAACCAATTTCTGAACGAACATGGAATGGAGTTGCACCAAGACGTGTCTGGATCCATTTCAGAGACCATAGCAGTAGTGGCTTCCAGTGTTTTCAAACAAATTCTACCTGAAGTACCTTTTGATGAAATTTTTCCGTAATTTTCTCCGTGTATTAATCTAGTGTAAATGAAACATTTTTAGCTACTCGTAAGTTAGTACTTTATATTCAGACATGTTTTGAGAAATAATAATGTACTGCTCTTCTCACTTATATTAATGTGATACTTAAATAATTATTGTAAGTTAAAGTTGAGAAGGTGAGGTATATTATTATACACATATTTGTAAATCATTAATGCATTACACCAAGATGTAAGATCAGTAGATCAGTTATGTACCTCCAATTAAAATATTTGAATAATTTAGGTAATATTGTTATCTATTTCTTCCTTAGCTTTAATTAAAAAGTATTATAAAACAATAGATATGGAAATATCTATAAAAAAATCGTGGCTTTAGATGATACAGCGTCTCAAGAGAAAATACGTATTAGGTATTATTAGGAAGGTTGCCACTCAGAACCGTAAAAGTAAAGCTCATTCAGTTTTTCTGAGCACTACATTTGAGCACTACATTTCTATTTGGGGTGTAAATTAAGGAAACAAATTTGAAAAATTACTAAACTTAATTAAATCGCAATATTGAAATATTTTCATTATTTCAATATTTTTAGTTTACTTTTTTGCTAAAGACCAAAATAAATATGTTCCTAAATAGTTTAAAAAGCCAATAAATAACATAAAAGAATATACGAGTAAAGGCTCCCCCAAACCAACGCGAATTATTCGCAACGGATTCGTGACGGAAAGTTCGCTGCGAAATTCGTGGCGGAATCCGCAGAGAACCCCACACCAAAGCGAATATAATCGCATCATATGCGTCATCTTTTCAGTATCGAAAAGGTTGATTGCTATTGCTGAAAACGAAAAATAAACAATTTGTACTTGTACTTACATACTTACGTATCATACAAAAATATGTATACATCATCGGATGAAGAAGAAGCATTTGTGTTGCTTGCATTGGAAGAAGACAATTTAAGGTAAAATTATTATTATTCTTTAAAAATAAATATGTTGATCATATTATGTATCTAACCTTAAGAAGAAAAGAAAATGGGTTCACGATATTAATAAAAAAAGACGACAATACAGGGCGCCCTATTTCTTGACCCGTTGCATGGGTAACTTTTTTATTAGTAGAGATACAAAAACGCTTAAATGAGCAAATTAGTGCAGTTTCGTATTAGTAATTCTACGGTAAGGCGAAAAATTATATACGGGGGAAGGTTGAAAAGTTATTGACAAAAAACGAAAAATCCAACTTTTCTATTATCCCTCGTAGCTCGTTCATTTGAAGAGTTAGAGAAAAATGCTTTACATGTTTTTTGCAGTATTTTTCATGTAAAATGACATGCACTTGCTACTTTTTATATATCTCTTAAAATGGTTAAGAATCACAGTAAAATATATTTTTTTTAAATGTAATGGATAGGTGGCTGTGACATTAACCGAAAGTCCCCTTTTTTCTCTTTCAGATGATATAACATAGTCCATATTTTATCCTTACAAAAGTAATAATAATCGTTGTTTTTAAAGAAAGTTTATTGTCACATCAAGAATGCTATGGAAATAAAACAAAAAATAAGATTCCTGATATTTTTAAAAACGTCTAGTTGGCATTTAATTATTGACAGATCATAAGTGACATTTTTAGTTTTTGTTAAGTAGTTTATTGTTTATTATTAATACTGCATACAAAATAATAGTGTTGCAAATATGTACACCAACGAAGAGAAAAATGATATGCTATTTTGTTATTATAACCAAAATCGAGATGCACAAGCTGCAGCGAATCTTTATTTTGAAACTTACATGGAACGAAGACAACCCCATCATAGAATATTTAGACAGCTGGAAAATAATATACGATTATACGGTTCTTTTTCAAAGCCTAAGGATGAGGAGGATTGCTCATTTAAGCGTTTTTGTATCTCTACTAATAAAAAAGTTACCCATGCAACGGGTCAAGAAATAGGGCGCCCTGTATAGGGAATTTCATACATTAATGCCGCAATTACGAAAAGGCGAGTATCTATGTTATATTTTTGTAATCGTCATGAGAAAGGTCATCTCATATAGGATACTTTCGCACTAATTCAATAATTTTTTCCATTTTATTAATTACTTTCTTAGTTAAGAGACTGCGAAACTACTACGGATCCTAGAAAAAACGCAGCCGATTGCGAACAAAAACTCCGTACGAAATAAACGCAGACAATTCGCAGTCTAAACGAAAAAAATCGTGTTGGTGTGAACGTGCAGATTTAACGCAATGGAAACAATATGATGCGAATCGCAAGCGGTGCGAACTTCTGCAGGTGCTGCGATTATCCGCGTTGGTTTGAGGGACCCTTAAAACATAATATCTGTTTATTTGAAGCAGATGCCGAAAACAACTACTCCACATGCCCCGACTGGCATTGCATTACTTCGGCATCTCCATAGGAGTCGCCACATCTTTCATCGAGACCAACCACCAGACATCTGTTGTTTTCGGCAACTCCTTCAAATAAATAAGTAGGATTGTTTTCCTTAAGGATAATAGAGGTCACTGCTATAAGGGCGTTATCTGTCTGTCCATTTGACATTAGTTGTCAGACAGATAATAGCAGACCCAAAGAGGGCACTACGGTGTGTTTCTCACCATTACTAATAATATCTGCTCTTTCCAGATTTTATTGAAATAGATTTGATATATAAAATAAATTAGCTTTTGAAAGTAAAATTAAATAAGTGCTAGAATTTGAATTGATTTAGGTCGCTAGACACAGGCAACCAGTAAAACTGCTATGTATTATGGGATAGATGCAGCGACATGGAAGGCTCAAACCACACAATTTAAATTCAATGGATCAAAGAGTTCGTTCTCCTTAAATTTATTTATTTATTTAAACGATTGGGGTCTTACGGAATGACTCTTTTGTTATTTTCCCTTCCAGTATCTCGAATCATAAATATAAATGTTAATGTAAATAAAACAAGGACATGTAAATAAATAATAAAATTTTATTCTTGGTGGTAGTAGTTATAATAATAAAAACTTGTTACTTAAGGTAAAAATAGTTCGTCAAATGGAATTTGGGAATAAATTTTCTTGGAAATATCATTGTGGAAAACAAGCAGTGTTTCTAAGTAGGGTGCTTTTAGGTCCTCATTAACTATTTCCCAGTTCTCATTTAAGATACGGTTCATTTGGTCACCTACAAACATGATTTAGGAAAAGTTAGTCTATAAGCTGCAAGAGAAACAAAAGAAAATTATAGAGCGCACATCACGAAGTAGTGATTTCCCGAAAACATCTAGAATGGAACAATTATCATGAACCTACAAAGATATACCTACCTTTGATATATTTTTGCAATTTGTGGACAACCACTGCCTAACTTGTTTTTTGATATAATAATAATCCGTTAATGAAAGTCATATACTACACAGCGGACATGTTTTCGATTTTATTACGAGATAGGGTTGCTTCTGAAGGAATCATGACAATCAGTGCTACCATCAGAAATATTAAAGTCTTACTAATAACAATTTACCTAGACAATAATTTCTGACGCTTTAACCACAGTCTCAGACATCTGCAGAAATAGATTTATAAATGTATTATAAACATTAGCATAGAACGTGCGTAAGCTTCATGATGGTGCTACTTTATTCAGATTAAGGTTTGCAGAATAAAAAACCAACAGTAAAAGGGTTTGTACCACAATGTCTAATGCAAACAATGAAGTAGAATAATACAAAACGTAATAGATTTGGTACAATCTGTAGAGTACCAGCATATTATAATTTCTACTTTGGTGCAGAATTATTCAAATACATTTTGGTAGAGGTGGGGTAGTCAGGAAAAGGTAGAGAAGTAAACGGTTGAACTGTGCTTCTCCACATTGCAAGGATTCATATACCGGGTTTCCCATTTCATTTGACTAATGGCAATTAACATGGGCTATTACATTTCATTGAATTTTATATTCTCAGGACGCACTATGACAAATATTGCTAACGGAATCGATAGTACTGATTGTCAAATACTTCTGATTACCAAAATACTAATGCGAAATGCTTTTTTAATTAAAATATCAATAAAAATTCGTTTTAAGTTAATAGGTGTAGTTTACATAACTGTTTTAAGAGACATTATTAAACGTCATCCGGTGGACTAGTTGGTTGAGCGGCTGTTTCAAACTGAACCGCAAAATTTTGCAGGTTCAAATCCCGCCAGAGACAACTTTTTTTTATTTTACTTTTTCATTAATTACAAATTATTACTGTTTACTTATTCGAATAAATATCGTTCATTGTCAGTACCTAGTTATTATTTTTGAAAGTCACAATATTTACTTATCAAAAAAAAAAATAAAACATGTTTTAATTGGTTCGTTTCCTTTATCTTTAGCTAAAGCTACTATCTTATAAAATAAGTAATCAATAAGCAACATATTTTTTATTTATTACATGCACTGTGATTTTACTAATAGTGTACTTATCTTTGCTAATAGCCCATGTTAATTGCCATTAGTCAAATGAAATGGGAAACCCGGTATAGTACCCTGGGATTTGTGGGAAAGTATATAAGATTATAAAAGTACTGCTTTTTGAAATGTTTGTACTGTACCATCCTAGGTCTTTTCCTTTTAACTATACTACATAGAAGTGAAGCAAAATTTGCAAATTATGGATATTTGAACCTTGCTTTTTGCGAACTTTTACATTTTTGAATTATTTCCTCACAAATCTATTCTGCTAGTTATAGATAAAACATAATCAAAGGCAAGACGAGAAAATAGGAAAAAAATCTTGCGAATGTGATACACCTACTTAGAGCTTTATCCCCGTTAAACAGATTTTTGAAGTCATATGTGATTTTCTCAACTTTGTAGTCATATTTGCTGCTAGTAAGGTTGACGTACTCTTTCCCTTCACGTGTTACAAGATTCCATTCAGCATCATATTGGTAGATTCCATTATCTGAAACATATCACGTATGTTTTGGTGTATTTCATATATTTAGGTAAAACAAGTATTATGTGAAATAAGTAATACACTCATGGACAAAATTATCGAATATTTTTTTATCACCATTACTCTCAAACATAATTTTAAATTATCGCCGTAAAGTTATGTATATGATGATGTTATTTGTCTAGTAGGTGAATATATTCATTTGTTTTAAAATTTTGACGTTTAATGCGTTTAATTCATTTCAAGGGCGATTATTGTCTATTGCGCGTTTTTTGCAGTTTAAAAATTCCTCATTATTTAAAAGTTATAGCGAATTAAATTATTTATAGTGAAAGTAAGTAAGTGCTAGTGATTTTCATTTCTTGTTTCTTCTTAAGAATACATATCATGCCACCAGTTAGACACTGTAGTGAAGCTGAAGCGTCACGAATTGTAACTCTGTATGATGCTGGGTATAAACAAAAAGAGATCGCACAACATGTCAGACGGGGACAATCTACAGTGTCTAAGATTATAAAACGGTATCAAGACAATGGAAGTTTAGTAAGAAGACCTGGTCAAAAGCGCAAAAGATGTACGACAGCAATTGATGACCATTTTTTGGTATTAAACTCTAGGCGAAATCGCGCATTGACATCCACACATTTAAAAATTGAGTTGCTAAATGTAACACAGGTTAATGTTAGCTCGAAAACGGTTAGACGTAGATTAAAAGAAGTAGGTTTAAGGACAAGACGGCCTGCCAAAGTTCCACGTCTTCTCCAAAATCACAAAACTCGTCGATTAGAATTTGCCAGAACACATATGCTCAGTGGAATATCAACAATTGGAAAAATATTCTATTCACCGATGAGACTAGAATTCAACTATGGAAGCCAGATGGACGAAATTATGTCTATAGGAGAGTTGGGGAACGATACTCGAACTGTAATCTCATACAGACTGTTAGTTTTGGAGGTGGTGGAATAATGCTTTGGGGAGTCATTAGTTGGGAAGGACGTACCGAACTTGTAGAAATCATTGGACGTATGACTAGTGACTGGTATATCGAAAATATCCTCCAAGAACATGTTTTGCCATATGTAGACCGTATTGGACACGACAGATTTGTGTTTATGTACGACAACGCTAGTCCACACGGTGCTCACACAGTGACTAATTACCTTGATGCAGCCCATATTCAAATATTGGATTAGCCACCGTATAGCCCAGACTTGAATCCCATTGAGCACATGTGGGATCAACTAAAACGCCGCATACGACAAAGAAATCCTGTTCCAACTACTAAAGAAGAACTTCGATTTGCAGCACTTCACGAATGGAACGCAATTCCTCAAGAATATATTCAAAGTCTAATTAGTAGTATGTTGAGAAGAATGCAAGCAGTAATTAGAGCTCGAGGTGGGAATACTCGTTATTAACTATGTTCTTATTTCGACCAATATAGACTTAAGATTTGATTATTCCAGTAGTATTTAAGGCTAAAATAATTTTCCAAATTTCATAGCATTTAGTATTCGTTCTTTTTTTATGACTTTCTGCCAATGAAAACTTAGTATCGTTCACTTAAAATGTGTAAAATAAAACAGTTTTTCTTGTCTAATGTTGCTCTTTCATTAAAATTTAAATACAAAAGAAAAAGTGCAAAAATTAAAAATATTCGATAATTTTGTCCATGAGTGTATAACAGAAGAAAAATGTCAAAGACATTATGGAGCATAATCAGTCTCCAGTCCATGAAAAGTGGTGAAGGATACACTGAAATTAAATATGTCTTACACATTGTCAAGTTCAGGGGTCCAGCTCCGGTTATAGGGAATACTATTATCCTGCCGTATATTTCATATTGAGCTAGGATGACACATTTTTCTAAAGCAGAAATTATACGTGCTTTCCGTTTTTTGAAGTCGGTCCTAAACAAATAAAAAATTTCATTGGAAAAACAATAGAGACAAATCTTATTTATGTGATAGGTAGCAGTTAATCATATTAGAAAACTGGTTTAAGTATGGCCACTACAAACTATAGGAAACTATTCTGAAATTAATGCATTCTGGCAATTTTTTCAGCGCAGCTGTGGACTAACGTCTACTGGTGGTTACATTTATTGGTCATGTAATAAATCTTAAAATAAATATTGGATACTATGCACAATGAAACAATGGAAGAGAGTGGAAATATTTTTCCTGTGCTGAATTTATAGTAAAAATGTTTCTATATCCTTTCATTTTCATTTACGTTGGTAAACATAGTTAGGCCAGTTAAGTTACAAGAATATATTATTACAAATGGGATCTCACTTGGTGGAGAATGGACTCTACCTCCGTTATTGTTAGAAATATAAATCTGGTGGTAATGTATTTTCCTCAATATGTGTCAATGTATTTGTCTCCAATTTTTTAAATATGTTCTTAATTATACATGGTGTTTAGAAGTGGAAGGTCAGCAACCATACACATATTTTTTAAATGGAACATTCTGTATTTTTTACAAAAACTGTTTCTCATTCTAACGAGATATAACTTTTTTAGAATATCTCTAAAACTTTTCGAGACTTTTACATCTAAATAAATCAAATTCATGTGAAATTCAAATGATTGTTTCATAATCAGTATTTTGAATCTCTATCAGTTTCGTGTCTATTGAACATTTAGATATAAATATCTCGAAAACCTTTAAGGATGTTCTCAAAGATTTACATTTCGTTCGATTAAAAATTTAAATATTTAATTTTTTCTAAAAGCACTGGGAGTTACATCATAAAAAAATATGTCTACTGCCGCTGATTATCAACTTTTCAACCCCCTGTAAAGTTAATGACATTTAAAAAACAAGGAACAAATAGATTATAATTTTTCTCCAGATTTGTATCTCATATTATAATAGAGATAGAGGGGATGTAGATTTCCATGACATTTTCATGCATATGCATATGCATTTAATGTTTTTGGCAAAAATATCTTACTCTACACTCAAAATCTTTAGTTTATCGAGTCCATAAACTTCCACGTCCTTCAGCTTCAAGTTTAACTCCTTTGTGCCCTTTAATTCAACCAATGCAACCTTTAGTGGATTCATGCTTGGAATTTTTAATTGTCTATCACCTGAAACATACATATGTTAAGTAACTGTTACTATAAATTTTTTCTTGCAATTTTTTCCGTTTATAATTTTCAAAAAATAAGTAGAATATTGTCGCAAAAATAAAAAAAAAAAAAAATAGAAACTAAAATGAATGGATTCACCAAGCAATTCCTTTGGGAATACAGAAATCTGTACTGCACCACCTGGAAAATAAATATAAACTTTTAAACATTGTCAAAAGATGTTTAGTTAACCTTTTATATGACACTGATATATCAATTTCAAACGTTCTTAATAAAGAGAAGAGTTGACAAAAGATTTTCTTGAGAAATATTTTTAAAAAATGAAAATACTTAATATAGAATAAGAATGATAACTAGGCATCGCGAGTTGACTGTACATTCCAGGGTCGTATTTTGTTTGTCAAAGCTGGATGATAATAAATTGCGTTATATTGTAAGACGTTTTTTCAATGATCAGTAAAAACACAAGGTTAAACGAATAAGATCCTGCCCTTGCACTGAAAATTGTTATTGGTATGCAACACAAATGTCTCCATTAGAAACCGAGTCCTGCCAAAGAGAATTAACTGATTTCTCTTTAGCTGTGTAGTCCTCTTGATGCGTGAAGGTTCATCTGGGGTTGATTAAAACTGATATTTCTATATTTAATATACTGAGTGGAACTGTAGTAGTATACTAACCTTTGACTAGAAAAGGAATCGCATATTGACCATTTTTGGCAGCACATTCATTGAAGTTGTGACTTCTTGAACAAGGCATTATATATGACGCTGAAACAGGTTATATTACTTAAATATATTAGTAAAATTATTATTATATAATATACTATTATTAAAAAGTATTTTAATTTTAGATTTAAATTAATGTTAATGTTTTGACTACAAATATTATTTGCATTTAAAGTACAGAATTTAAAAGGTACAAACATTTTTAGAAAAATATTTCGTAGGATAAACAAGTGTAAGGGTGTCGTGAAAGAGGGTGAAAAAAATAGTTCCTATCTGGTCCTGGAAACCTACGTTTCATGATTTTTAAATAAAAATATCTATAAAATAATTTTTATCTATATTTTGAATGACTGAACGAACTAGAAAAAATGTAAGTACCTACATGTACTTACATGGAAAAACTCATATTCTAATTTTTTATTTTTTTCGGTTAAAAGTAAACGGTGCTATGAGTAGATCCTAATATAAGACGATTGTAAGAAATAAACATGGAATATTTTATTTTCGTCTAAGAATAATATATTACGAAGGCATAGAAGGGCTACAATAAAAATAAAAATTTACAAATTTAAAATTCTGACTTTTATCTCAGAATTCTGACTTTTATCTCAGAATTCTGACTTTTATCTCAGAACTTTTGTTCAGTGACTTATCAACTCACAATTGTTAGAGAAAAGACCGAATTGTATAGAAATGGTTGGTAAAGTGCATTTTGCGGTTAGTTTTCGATTTGTGACTGTCTCCAATTGTCAGAGGGATAGTAGCACAGACACAGTAGCACAAGAGGGCACTACGGTGTTTCTAAACACTATTAATTATTAATATGCTTTTTTCGAATTTTTTACAATTCTTAGAGAAAGGACACCTTACGATTTTTTTAAGCTAAAACCCAAATAATCATTTCTAATGCGTGAAAATGTATAAAGAAGAAATCTCTTGTATCTGTCCATTTTTTTTAAATGCTAAATATCTCGAAACGGCTAGGTTTCAGTTTATGGTATGCTATAGCATTCGACTTTATATAGTTTAACGCTATTTAATAAAATGTACAAATATACAACACATTTCATTAAAAAAATATATTTTTGCAACTATTAAAGAAACACTCTGTGCATCCCACAAAAACAGGCTGTTTCTTTGGGAGGTAGTAGACTCGATGAACAATATTGCAACATGATTGTCTAAGGAGCATCTTAAACTTTTTTTGTTGCGTTGGTATTCAAAATGTGCATTAAGATAGTGGGTAACTTTAATTTTGGGATGTAATCATGGATAGATACGATCACTTTTATTGGCTCAAATTTCAAAAAGTATTATCAGGGATTTTTTTAGAGAAAAACGGATGACGGATTCTTATTTAGAATAACCTAAAACGTACCTGTACCGATTTTTTATTGTTAGTTTGTAATAGTGTATATAGTAATAGTGTATAATTTGTATCAGTGTCAAAAATAATAATTTTTTTTCTTGGACACCCTGTACTTTAGAACACAGAAAATTGGTACAGGTAGGTTTTAAGTTATCCTACATAAGATTCCGTCATCCGTTTTTCTTTAAAAAATCCCTAATAAAACTTTATAAAATTTGATTAAATAAAAGTACATTTTCTTTTCTTGGACAACCTGTATCTTAGAACACTGAAAATCGGTTCAAGTAGGTTTTAAGTTATTCTAAATAAGAATCCGTCATCAGTTTTTCTCCAAGGATAATCCCTAATAGGTAATACTTTCTGAAATTTGAGCCAATAAAAGTGGTCGTAGTTAGTCATGATTACAGCCCAAAAAAAAAGTTACCTACTCGTTGATTGCACATTTTGAATACCCAACAACAAAAAAAAAATATCAAAATCCGCCAAGAATAAAAAAAGTTACAAGGGTGATAAGTCTTTAACGTAGACACACTGTACATATATTTTTCGAGCGAGCGGTTCTGTCAAAAACGAGAGAGATTTTAATTAAAAGAGAGAGATTTTTTTAGGTTGAAATAAATCAATTATTGCATTACTACATTAAGTTACCAGAATTCTGAGATAAAAGTCAGAATTCTGAGAAAAAAGTCAGAATTCTGAGAAAAAAGTCAGAATCCTGAGAAATACATCGTGAATTTTTTAATTATATTTTTTTTTGTATACCTAATAAATTATTGTCTTAACATTTTTTTCCATACAGACAGAACCAAATTTGTTTATCACTACAGATATCTCGGAAACTATTAGAGCTACACGAAAAATTAATTGGGAATCACCTAGAAAGTTAATATTATCAACAGGAATTATGCTTACTACTCAATGTAATTTTTTGAGAAATACATGCACACACTGAGAATTTTTTTTAAAAAATGTTATCCTCAAAGGTTATATACAATTGGAGACAATTTATTAATACATATAAGTATCTTTTCCCATGTAGAAATAGAAAATAACAAAATGCTTACGTTTCTTCGATAGATGCTTTTCATCAGATGCTGCATCTGATGAAAAGATGACACCCAAGAACACAATAACTGCTACAACCAACATTTTCCACAATAGTTTCTACAAGACAGGGACAAATGAAATATGAAGATCTCAAACTTTTTGGTTTTGCTGCTCACATACAATTACTACATTAAAATTTGATACTTAGGTACTTAAATGGCCTCTAATAAGTCTAGAGACTTACTAAACGTTAATGACAAATTCTACGTAGACAGGAACGGATTTGTTGATAAACTAATTGTAGTTTTATGAGAACTTAATTATTGTACTAACAAGAATAAGACAAAAATATACAAAAATAGAGGACATTGGTTCATTTAAAACATGCCATCTGAATTACAAGAACAAACAAATTATATTTTTATATTTAACAGAATTGTAGTTATTGAGAGGACTGAAAACTACGCTTAGGTGGGCAAGAGTCTCTAAAAGTACCTCTTAGCTCAGGTCGCTTAGCTAAGGAATGTGAAAGAATGTAAAAACTTCAAAAACTGTTCTGTAGCAAATGGATTGTCTGATAACAGTGATGATCTATAAAATAAATATTGGAGATATTATACAGGGTGTTTCATAATATATGCGCAGGACTTCAGGATGTTATAGCTCGTCCAAAAATATGAAAAAAAGTTTCTATTAACTTACCCTCTAAAATGCACCATTTTAGAGATACAAGGTGTTGAAATTGAAAAAAAAATTCGTTTTTTGCGAATATCTCGGGAACCGTTTATCGTACAGCTTTTGTAAGCATTTTCTACTCATAATAAACTATGTTTTGTGCTGAAAATTTATTTTTTTTAAGTCATAATTGGTGAAGGTTTTGAAAGGGTAGTGGGCGTTTTTCTCCCCAACTTCTACGCTACTGGAAAAAGTACGATTTTGAGACGCCCATTTGAACCGCCAATGTTTTCTGCACAAAAAAGGTACTTTTGTTTCTCTACTCTTGGTCATAAGCTCTAAAGTCGATCGTTTTCGAGAAAAATCAACTTTTATGTGGAAAAACATGGTAATTTTTTTGAAATAAAATTTTTTTCTTACTAATTAAACAAAATTTATTTAAGCTTTTGTAAAATGCTTACAAAAGCTGTTTTCTGTACGATAAACGGTTCCGGAGATACCCAACACCCTCCGGGTGTCAATTTCGACACCCTGTATCTCTAAAATGGTGGATTTTAGAGGATAAGTTAATAGAAACTTTTTTCATATTTTTGGACGAGCTATAACATCCTGAAGTCCTGCGCATATATTATGAAACACCCTGTATAGTGATTTTTCGTGTAATTGAATCACAACAATAAATAAAAAACCAAGAGAATATTTCGCATGAGGCAGGTTTAATGTGTTGAAATTTTTGAAGGGGTTTATTTAAAAATTATATCTAGAAATTTTAATAACGAAGACAAAAACATTGGATAATGATTGAATTGGTATTTTGAGCATTTAACAACATGATTTTTTGTTCAAAAAGTTATTATCTAATGTGTTTTCTTCATTTTTTACGTTCGTATACCCATTACTGTATGTTCATACATGTATTTCTGTGACGCCTCTGGAAAAAAAAACATTCTTATTGGTTTCCGTATCCATATTCTCTTAATTACAAAATACATAATTAGAAATAACTTCTAAATTGTATAATATGGCAGTAAACTCGACAGCAATTAAGTAAAAGATGGAATATTATAAAACGAAGCTCTTTATGGAATATTTTGGCCATAATTACAGTATGGTTCTAGGTACTTTTTAAACCACCTTTCCTTTCAAAATCCTCCAGAACAATAAATAATTAAATACACATTTTAAACGTTATTCGGCTTAACGATGGTTTACCTACGTTCAGGTAGATATATAGAAAAAATTGAGACCATCCATGGCTTCATTTTAGTGCAACTTGACTACGAGTACGTTTATTTACCCATCAAAGATATTTTGATACCAAAGACTAGTTACAAACACGAAGATCATTTAGAATGTTCCACAAGTATTTAGTGATGTGTGCTTTAAGTGTACAATTTCTATTTGCCCATCGATCACGTAAGTAATATTGGAGTTGTATTCATTTTGAAAAACTATAAAGCAGAATAATGACTTGTGAAACATTGGCTGCAGCTGTCATGTTATTTTGTCAGTAGAGAACAAACCAGTTAATGAAAATTAAAAACAAGTATGTTTCATATTATACTTGTTTGATATTTGAAATACAAGTTATTTCAGACCGAGATTGTGTATTTATAGCCTTTGGTTCAGAGAAACACGCAAATTCATCCAATGAGTAATTATTAACTGCCTTATTACCATAGTCGTAGAACAGATGTTTCCATTGAAAACATTATTTGCAAAGAGACCATATTTCGCCATAAGATTTTATTAGTACTGACCTTCAACCCATAAACGGTCAATATTAGGATAAGTTTGATAGACCTTTGTTTGTGTTAAGTGTTATTGGGTACATATACCCTAGGATTTTGTAAGCCACCTTGACAGAGTGTTTAGTATGTCAAACACTGCGTATTTCGTTCTGTTGCTTAATTCTCTAAGATAAAAATATGCTTTAGACATAATACGTGCCTCATTTCCTCTGTAAACTGTATAACAAATGTAAAATATCTTCATTTTCATAGATTATTCTTTTTTAAGTCTATTTGGCTTTCGAGTAATCTTATATTTTGTAAACAGCATAATTTATTACATCCTGCAGGAAATGGAACAAAACCAATAGAAACACTTACCATACCTGGTGGATAATGTACCTCATACCACTGACACCACTTCCTATAATACCTATATCTCTTATAGTAAGGTAGACATAATTAAAATAATGTATTGGACAAAGATTTCCTATATTTATAATTTATCTTCTTTTGTTTCTTCTAGATTCTTCCTATATCTTTAGAGAACACTTTTCTTACTTTATTTATTTACCAATATACAAAATGTTTCATTTTAAAGGGGAAGGGGTAGAGGTAGAGCCTTCCACAGCATATATTATATACTGTTCGTAGTTTTACAACTACCAACTACCTAAAGTGAATAATGTTTAAAACCTGCTTTCGGTATACAATGATTTGTTTATGCATTAACGATAGGCCGTCCTAATTTGTATTCATAAAAGGTACTTATATTACAAATAAGTTACCATAAACATAAATAACCATCCCATTTCTAGAAAATGTATACGTACTTGTTGATTTTATATACCGAGAAGGAAATAAGTGTAATTCTTAGTGGTTTCCATATTATTTTGATTTATTTAGAATAGAAAATTATTTAAAACATTTTCAACCACTTCGGTCTCTGATACTAAATGAGTAATAAATAAAGATCTAAATAAAATAAATTTGATTTAGTTATAGAATGAAATTAAGATATCAATTTTTTTTTAGTAGAGTTAGGTCTTTGTTATCTCGGAATAAACGAATGAGGTACAAGGATATAGCAACAAAGTTTTCGTTTTCTTTACACTAGGTACCAATGTGATGCCTTACTCTTACATTAGACTTGTTTTGGTTTTGACACGAACCGGTTTTGAATCATACTGAGCACGCGTAGTTTGAAACTTCGAAAGATCTTTTCAAACCCCGCACACTCAGTACAATTCAGAACTGGTTCTTTTTAGAACCAAAACAAGCCTTATATTTCGATATAGTTTTGGAAAGCTGCTCGCACAGTGGATGGGTGTTCTTACTAATCGTTCGAAAGCTCGCACAAATATACACGAATAATCCCAACACTAGGAACACTGTTTTTCAGTGTTGAGTGATTTAGGTACACCTTCGCACTGTGATCCACAAATTGCTGAAAAACTTCTTTCAGTGTAATTTGTGCTAAGATCGCAGACTGATTCGTCCATATACATTTCGCACGATTCAGCGTCCGCTGTGCGCGAAGCCTAAGACTTTACTTACAGTATACTTTACTTACTTTACTTTACTACAAACAGCTATATGTTTTAATCTCTTTTAAACTCTTTTATCTATAAAGTGAAGTGCAAATAACCGAACACACGAAATATTCTTAATTTTGAAACCATCTGACATGAATTTCCGATCTAAAAACAAATAATTTTAAGATGTAAACTAAACGGGAATAATACTAATTCTGCAACGTATTTAAATGCATTATTATTTCTCCCCCCTACATTCTGAATGTCCTTTGTCTAACCATTTAGGGACTCAAAATAAATTATTCATAATAGTGACTACTAATATATGTATATAAATGTCCTGAATAATTTTTTAATCAAAGTCGTGACTACGAGTAATGAAGGACGATTTTTATAATGATCAGATTATTTAGCGTTATTTTGTGGCTCGGAGTGCATATTTTGAGTGTCTACTGCTCTATTAAACCACGTAAGTCACGTTTTGTTCCAAGCTCTATTTGTTAAATTGTGGATTAGATGGAAACTTGGATTAGATGTTTTTCTTTTATACTATAATCATACAACTAAATATTTTTCTCATCAGTATTTTTTAAAAGTATCACTATAATTGTTCCTAGGATTAAAATAATTATTATTGTAGTTTTTGTTAGTTTTTAGACACACTCAGCTGCCAAACCTGGTATATAAAAAACATAGATATCATAGTAGGATTTGGTACTAAGAAGACATTTTTTTATTGTTTCTAAAAATACAGAATTTAATATAGTTATTCTCACAATTACCTAATTGAGTTATAACCTCGGTTGAAGGAATATACAGCGAGTTCCAGAATGATTGTCCGGTACGGGAACGCAGCCTATCCTGAATATAATCAAAATTTATTTCCATTTGCTAAAATGACTTTCTTCTTAACTGTCAATTTGAGAATTTTCCATATTTGACAACATTTGACGTTTGACTCAGTAGCGTTTAGTATTTTTCGTGTTTAAATTGTTTTACTGAAGTATCATTTGCGTTTAAAAGAGTATTTTTCAATACTATACAGTTTCAGAGAGTCCTAAATCAGGTTGATAATTTTGTATTCGAATACAATAATTTGAAATTAATATAAGAACCATAAATTAATGTTTTTTAATGCTCCACAATTCACAGTTTGAATAGGTTATACTAGTGATATATAGGAATAGAATATTACAAAATAATAACTATATCATTTTTAATAAATTGTCTTTATTTTATTTTTAACATAACCTATAATTACTGACGTACCATGGCATGGAACAAATCAAATGAAACTATTAAATTCCCTTGCCTGCGCTGATGATTCTAGTGCAGATACTAAAAATAGAAAGGCGGCACATAAAAAATCATTATGAAGCGGCACGGACAATCATTCTGGAACTCTCTGTATAAGGTGGCCATGGAGTTTGTTCAGTAAAGCAAGTCAAATCTAAGCATCATGCACTAAACACTATTACGTGTCCTAGTCATTTATACAGTCAAAGGTTAGAGCCTTGTTTGTTATAGGTAAAGAGTTATAGCTATTTCGGTATTTTAATTGAGGCTATTTTATTTTTAAATTAAACTTATAGTCTCTGCTGGCGAAGAGGACATATTCTGGACATGATTAAAATTAGTTTTTTATGACCACGCTCTATTTTTACAGCTAATAAAGATTTACAAACAATGTGTCGTGTGTTTTATATGCTTTTATATATTTTGCAGCTCCTTACTTGAAGCCATGCTCCTTAAGCGATCCAAATCTAAACGACTGTTGCTTGCAGCATGGAAAACAGGCTTTACCGTTCTTTATCAAGGGAGATAGGAAATACAACATTCCTAATTTATCACCACTGTTCCTGCCACAGCTCACAGTAGACGCTGGTAACAGTCTGCGTGTAATATTGACGGATTTATACGCTCATGGATTGGAAAGAGCTGACTTAAAACAAATAAGGTGTGTATAAATATTACATACAAGTTTCTATGGACATTACTTACATCTTCCACTTGCCATGACCACATATTTTTAAAAAAACTGGTAATGGTTTTCAAAACATCTCATTTATATTGCAGTTAAGTATAACTAATCATTTGTCAACTAATTCTTTATTAGAGGATAGAAATAAAGTTAATAAAAATAACACAAAAATACAAACAATAATTATTGAGGAAAGATTAATAAAATATTTGAAAAAGAAGTTGCTCTATATTAATAAAGTAAATGACAGAAAGAAAATGAAACATTGGGTAACTCAGAAATTAACAACTGTGACAACAAATAGTTCTTAAAAAACTAAATAATTTGAAAATTGCAAATAGATATAATTTATAGAAATAATTTTACCCAATTAATAAAAAAAGCTGTAAATGAATATTTCAAGTAGAAATTTATAGAAAATAAACGTAACATAAAAACACTGGACAGTGTTTCTGAAATCGATCAGGTGAATAGGAAACTTATTATCCTTCATAATTCTTTTAGGTTTGATGTAAAAAACAAAAAAGTGTCCTTTAGACTAAACATAGACAATCTGAAACTTATTGGACAATATGATATGACTGGAAGAATTTTGATCCTGCCCATTCAAGGAAAAGGAGACTTTAACATAACAGCAAGTAAGTGTACAGAGACTGCATAGTAAGGTATACAGGGTCCTGCATCAGAGCTCCCTTCTTTTGTAGCTCATAAACTGGCGCCTCTATAAATTTCGTTCAAATTTGACTGCAAACTATTCGCAGAGAGGCACATTTTGAAAATATTTTCAAATATACAGGGTGCTCTAAAAACATGTACCATACTAAAGTTATGTTTTTTTAAATGGAACACACTATATATTTTTGCATTTTTGGATTCTGCATGCAAATTTGGTGTCCGTTTGTGTTATATTCCCTATAGCAAAACTTAGCCGTTTCGAAGATATTCGACATTTTATAAAAAAAATTACATTTGTTAGAACTATTTCAAAGTTACATATCTTATACAATTGAACAGCGTTTATTTTAGTTTTTATATGTCAGATAGTTTAGGCATTGGTCTTTCTGAAAATAGCTAACAGAAGTCTGTAATACATACAGAGTGTTTAATATTTACTGAGCAACACGTCAATTTTGAAAGATGCAAAACCCATTTTTTTCAAATGGCACACCCAGTATATTATTCTACAGTTGAAAGTACCATTCAATTCTGAATTGAATGATATAGCATTCTCCTATACCTATCTCTTAAAGTGCTCAAGATATAATCAATTTTATAATAAAGTGCTCGAAAATTTAAGTTACCCCGTTTCTAAGTGGTCTTCGAATCAAATAAAACAACGAGAAATATTTCAAATTTATTGTCAGTTGCTTTGAGTCTTATTATGGCTATGATTAAGCACAAAATGTAAAAAATTACATCGATGTTAAATAATTGTTCACAGATTTAATTGTTACGTAACCCTATAAGAAGAAGTCTAATTTTGTACATCAAATTATGCTTTAAGAATAAATCGGGTCACCTGGTAAAGACAACAAAACAACTTGTCTAATTTTGCTGTCAAACTTGGTGTCGACAATTTAAGTTAATTACAAATATGTATACTTATTTCAATAATTTTGTTATTAGTTTAGTTGTTATAGTTAGTTACTTAGTTTAGTTAGTTGTTTCAATTTATTTTTATAATGAAGTATAGTAAAGAAGAGCATGACATGACATGATTTTTATATTAGGTGACTCTGAACGAAACAACTGTCTCTTAGCGAATATAATTTACTATATGATTGTAGACTGTGAATAATTATTTAATATTGATGATTGTTGATAATTTTTTACATTTTGTGCTTAATCATAGCCATAATAAGACTCAAAGCAACTGACAATAAATTTGAAATGTTTCTCGTTGTTTTATTTGATTCGAAGACCACTTAGAAACGGGGTAACTTAAATTTTCGAGCACTTTATTATAAAATTGATTATATCTTGAGCACCTTAAGAGATAGGTATAGGACAATGCTATATCATTCAATTCAGAATTGAATGGTACTTTCAACTGTAGAATAATAAACTGGGTGTGCCATTTGAAAAAAATTAGTTTTGCACGTTTCAAAATTGACGTGTTGCTCAGTAAATATTAAACGCTCTGTATGTATTACAGACTTCTGTTAGCTATTTTCAGAAAGACCAATGCCTAAACTATCTGACATATAAAAATTAAAATAAACGCTGTTCAATTGTATAAGATATGTAACTTTGAAATAGTTCTAACAACTGTAATTTTTTCTATAAAATGTCGAATATCTTCGAAACGGCTAAGTTTTGCTATAGGGAATATGACACAAACTGACACCAAATTTGCATGCAGAATCCAAAAATATTAAAATATATAGTGTGTTCCATTTAAAAAAACATAACTTTAGTATGGTACATGTTTTCAAAGCACCCTGTATATTTGAAAATATTTTCAAAATGTGCCTCTCTGCGAATAGTTTGCAGTCAAATTTGAACGAAATTTATAGAGGCGCCAGTTCATGAGTTACAAAAGAAGGGAGCTCTGGTGCAGGACCCTGTACAGAGTGATGTACTGATAACAATACAATAGGCAGATTAATATACAGTGTGTCACGAAATTAGTGTGCAATATTTTACTAGTATGTTCTGTGATTAAAGGGACTTTTTCTTCATATAAACATGAGTAGAAAAATGCTTTTAAAATTTCAAGGAAGCATTTTTCGGCCAATCTTTATATGAACACCACACTTTATATTTTAACCACAAAAAACACACTGGTAAAGTATGCCACACTAACTTCTGGACACCCTATTATAGCATAATGAATAATAATATTTTCAGTTGATGGGCAGTATCAATACGACTTTGAGTATATTTTGAAAACAAAAAGGGGCGAAAACTACATGGTTGTAAAAGATAATGACAAAATAGACTTTGAACTAGGAAATGCCATCATAAAATTGGACAACCTCTTCAATGGAGATGAACTGCTAGGTAAGAATTTGCATGCAAAGCATATTAACGATGGTGAATATTTTAATCAAATAGCTATTAATTTTCTGGTCAGCTAATTACTGACCTCAAGGATTATTACGCCGGAATATCAAATGACTAGCAAAGTTCATAAATCGGACAAGGTGGTCCAATGGAAAAATTCTTGTTTTCTCTAACCAGTAATTTTACGTTAGAACATACTTAAAAAACTGGATTGTTTTCCGAGAAATTGAAATTTACATACAGAGCATGATTGAAGTAAATTAAAATACTTTATAGATTGAACAGAATCCCCCGAAGGGGGTTTTAGTGAAGGTTAAGCACATAAAGATGCAATTTATGAGATACTGTTTTGTTTATATATCTATATATTTATTTAATTACAATATCAAAATGCACAGGTCTAATTACAATATAAGGTTAGTATAAAAAAAGGATATGAAAGTAGATAAAACCAATTTGAAAACTTAAAACACAACAGATACAAAACAGATTAAAATAGAAGATATAACATATTATCAAGTGTGAGTAAAAATATATTTAAAAAATAAAAAAAACAACAAATAATAAAAGAAAAATAACAAAAAATAGAAGAATAACCTCATAGTAAACATTTTCTTATCTCATTCACGCAAGCAAAAAATATATCAATACGTGATTCAATCTTCGCAAACCACAATCATTTGATGAATTGGAGAACATTTAGTGCCGTTTGACATGGGACCGATGAGCGGCGCTGACGATCGGGAGGGTTCATTGTTGCAAACGTAGCTAGGTATCACATGAGTGCGTATCATCGGTCGACCGATTAAAAACGCTCGAGCCATCGGTTAGCCGGTGGCTTGTCCGATCGTCGGTTTGTGATCAGGGCTATTCAACAAAGGGAGGTGTTCACATGCAGGCAGATCATCGGTTACGTTTGAAATAACTATGTTGTCAAATTTGCGATATTGCAAGCACATTAATGATATAAAATGGCAATGAGCAATGAAAAGTATCGTTTTAATACTGAAATGCTAATAAGTATAGTCGAACAAAAACCAGAAATCTGGGATACATCAAAAGAAAATTACAAAAATCGGGAATTGGGAAGTTGGGACGCTCAATAATTTTCGAGAAAATTGAGATTGCATGTTTTGGGTGCTATATGTTTTTCACCCCCTGGGACCCATTTTAAGTTAATGATTTTTATACTGAGTAGTCTATATGAGATGGGTATTACGTGTACCAAAGGAGAAGTTGGGACGCTCAATAATTTTCGAGAAAATTGAGATTGCATGTTTTGGGTGCTATCTGTTTTTCACCCCTTGGGACCCATTTCAAGTTAATGATTTTTATACTGAGTAGACTGTATGAGATGGGTATTACGTGTACCAAACGAGAAGTTGGGACGCTCATTAATTTTCAAGAAAATTGAGATTGCATGGAAAATTCATATTGCATGTTTTGGGTGCTATCTGTATTTCACCCCCTGGGACCCATTTCAAGTTAATGATTTTTATTGAGTAAACTATATGAGATGTGTATTACGTGCACCAAAGGGGAAGTTGTCCTCCTCCAGTTTGTGATGTTCTCGCAAATCCGAATAGAGGGCGACAAAAGCACTTTTTATTGGCCTTTCAAGGCATATGGGATGCATCCAAACTCTTCCAAGATTTCGATTTTTTTTCGCCTCTCTATCAACCTTTTTACACACAAAGCGACAACAATGTGATGCTCTGCACTTTCCAGATACATTTTGATGACTGACCATACGACCTCATGTGAAACCACTTGTATAGAACTGATGATCAGTTAGGACCGATTGTCAGCATCGATCATCGGTCCCATGTGAAACGGCACTTATACAAATTGGAGCTATACTTTTTATATTGAATAGGTGGCGCTAACGAGTATTGACACTTCGACTTGAAATTATTTTGTTCTAAGAACTTTAAACGAAAAAGTACAGATTGTACCGAAGGTCTTTGTGCCAAGCTGGACATATTCTAGCGTGGTACCGTCGCTGAACTTTTTTGTCGTTTTGAATAAAATATTTGTAACCAAATAGGTGATAGCTAAATGTTATTTTCTAGTAACCCCATCAAACGTTTATACTTAGGCTTTCTCTCAAATTGGTGTCTATGTAGCACTACTTGTGTAATATTAAGCAACACATGTTCTTGTTACAGGAAAACACATGAATAAATTTCTCAATGAAAATTGGAGGAGTGTCCTTGGAGAATTGGGAGTCGCCATTAGTGAAACTATTAAATCGGTTGCCAGGACCATTCTCAGTGGATACTTCAGCAAAATTCCTTATGACCAGTTATTTTTAAAATAAGTTATTTAAAATGTAGCTTCTAGCCACAAATAAACTGTAAATTCATACATACCTCTTTCAATATTTTGCTGATATTATACAGGGTTATTCAGAATTTATCTCTAAAACTTTGAGGATATGTGCATCCTTAAATAAGAAATCGATAGCACCAAAAAAATTTATAATAAAAGTCTTAGGATTTCCCGTAAACAATGTTTAAAGTTATACCATTATAAATGACTACGTAGATGGGCAACTGTACTTCAACATCTGATATACCTACCACATTCCTAAGAATGTGGTAAAAAAAAGTAAACACGTTTTTGTACCTCGAACGACTGGTTAAGACCGAGCGAACAGAGTTGGAGTGAGGATAATATCTCTATTGTCTATTCAGTCATGAGTCTATCTGTGTCTTCTCTCAGTGCCGGTGTTTTATTTATCGTAGGAGTGTTAAACTGTAAAATTTTCAAAAAGGCTGATGTGTACAGTAATGCTGAGTTAATGGACTATTACCAGTGGATTATCAATTATGAGTTAGGTGTTGTGAGTGGTTGTTGCAGCAAAATGCTGAAAATCCCAAATTTACTTAATAATTTGCGTTTACAAGATCAGCAACCAGGAGGAACATTCGGTTTCGTGCGGCAAAATTGGATTAAGGCGTGCCCAAAAGTGTGTACAAGTTGAGGAATATTATTTCGAACAGCTTTTGTAACAAGGGATGTGCAAATTTTTTATAAATTTCATGTTTCTAATACCTAGTAATCAAGTAGCGCAATTCTTCAAAATTAGTGTAACAAAATTTTATTCATTTTAAAGACACGTCACTTTGGTCACATCTATCTATCTTTAAGTTTATTTTAAAGTAAAAATGCTGCAAATCTTTTTTGCGCCGGGTGTCGGTATACTCTCAGAACTTCCGAAGTCTTTTTCGTGCTAGCCAGTTTACATTGTCAGTCCCAAGGTCACTCCATTACAGTGGACCAGTATCCAGCGGCGTGCAATGAAAAATTTTTAAATAGTTTTCAGAAGCCGCTAAAAAATTGTTTTTACACTACCACATTTCTACGTGTATGTTGAACATCCCCAAATTTTATTATGGATAATTTCTGAATAACACTGTATACAATATATCACAAGATTTGAGTGATTGGAGCCTTTAGTCTGCATGACTAAATGTAGACTAGAAATCTTTAATCAATGCTTATTTTGTCAAAATATTAGCATCTGTTTGGTAGCGATACGAAATGATAAAAATTCATAATCGAAAGTAGTGTGGTGTTTTGTAGAAAACTGTGGTGGCATTGACTTCCTGCAACCCCACTAAATATGGTACTTGTTTTATAAGCCTCAAGTGATCATTATAGAGACAAAGCATTAGTTACGATTGAAAACTATACAGGGTGGGCCAATATTAATACAGTTGTTACATGGTAGCAATAGATAAAATAGAATAGCAATAGTTAGAATAGCAATAGATGATGATAACAAGATATTTTATTAAAATTAATTTGGGATGTACAAGATGTTTCGATATCATTGACGTAGTTTTCCACATAACACCAAAACAATAACACTTAAAACACTATACTGCACTGAGTGCAGTATAGTGTTTTGGTGTTATGTGGAAAACTACGTCAGTGTTATCTTCACATCAAAGGTTCCAACCCCCTTCAAGAAGATGTTTCGATTAATAGTGACAAAGTAGAGAACAACTTTTTCTAATGAAACCTCCTGAATATTTTCACATTTTATTATTGAACTTCATTACTTACAAGTAAAGCAGCCGTTTTGGAGATATTTTATAAGAAAATTGAAGATGCAAGAGCATGTATGAGCATTTATAACTTTTTACGTATACTAAAACACCCTGTACATCCTAAACTAATTTTAGGAAGATATCCTGTTAATCTCCTCTAATACTGTGACTTATGTTTTAATTTATTTTGAATAACAACAAAATTATCGTAATTTCTTACTAGTGACCCACCCTATATAAAAATTAAAGTGCCGTGTTTATACAACCACCATATTATACTACTATTTTACTACTTAATTTCTCCACAAAAAGGAATAATAATTGAAAATTAATACGTTGCTATTATCATTCGATCGATTTTAATGGAACAATTCCATCTATAGAAATAAATATAAATTGACTGAAAAAAATCTTGACTATTAAATTGGCCATTAATCATTAATTTATATCTAGTGTTGCTTCTGACATTTATATTTTATGCTAGGAAACAAGGTATAAGTAGGTAATTATTTTCTGATGTATTTACACTGAAAAAGTGTCTGTTTAGAGGGAACTACATACTTTACACAGAAGAGTAAACTTTGAAGTTAATAGGAAAATGATAACGACTAAAGTGATAGTGTTTAATGCTTTGGTTATATTATTGATGTGTGTACCACCCAATTACACTAAAAAACCTCGAGGTAAGTTCAGCAACTTATTATAAACCCATTCGTTCTGGGTAAAGTGGTTTCCCACCCATTCATATTTCATTTAACTTTGACACAACATCTGCCTGTTGTCCGATCTAGATAATATTTTTTTGTAAAAGCTGGTTCACATAAAAAATTTGTGACGGTGACTGTACCAGAGACTACCGATGAAAGGAGATGCTTAATAACATCAGTTATTACTTGCTATTTTGTATTTTTTTTTCATAACAATTATACCAACCTACTATTATTGCTTCACTTTATAAATCATAAATTACTCTCAAGATTACTAGAATGATATAAATGGGCTTTCGAATTTCTAGGTAGGTACACTTAACTTTGAAAATACAGTGGAACTAAGAAGTGAAATATCTTTCAAAAGATATGTCATAAATCTGTTCACTTAATATTGCAAAGTAATAGCGCCATCTTTGTATCCTCAAACTTTAAATCACAAAATAGTAAACTATCTGCCATTTCGTCCAGACGTTCTTTGACGCATTCGCATGCGACCGTTTTGTATACAGCGCTTTCGAAAAGTAACGAATAAATTCATTATTTTAGAAATTGAGAAGTTTTCGAAAAAATGCCCTGACACGTCGATTTTGTTTTTAAAAAAGGCACTTTTTGACATACGACCCATATTTGTGACATCATCGTTGTTTGAGATATGACGTCATCGACAATTTTTTTAAATAGCAACCCACAATTTTGAAAGAGCGTATCATTTTACATACGCATCATGAAAAATCATGGTGTTACATAACAAAAATTTCAAGAAAATAATGTTTGAGATCTTAAAATTTAATTTTCACAATACTGACAATGATAATGATTATGTAAAAAATCGACTAAATTAAATGTTCAAATTGTGCACCGTTGGCTGCCTGACAGTAGCCAAAAGGATTAATAAATTCTTTTAGGACATTATCTATAACTTCAGGAGGTATACGATGTATCTCGTGACGAATTCTTGCTTTTAAATCTTCTAAATTAACCGATCTAGTAACGTATACTTTTCTTTTTAAGTATCCCCACAAGAAATAATCTAGGGGTGTCAAATCAGGTGATCTGGCTGGCCACTCAATCAGCCCCCTTCTCCCTATCCAACGATTCGGAAACAGTTCATCTAAATAAACACGGACAGGTGCTGCATAATAGGGAGGTGCACCATGTTGTTGAAAGAACATGCCATTTCTTGGAAGATCACGTCCCTCTATATCTGGATATAAAGTTATTAGTGCAGGAATGAGGTCGTCTCGAGGAAAATCCAAATATCTTGCACGGGACAGTGCAAGAAATAGGGACCCAGAATTCTTCCGTCCGACTATGCCGCACCACACATTTACTTTCTGGGGACTTTGAGTGTGATACTCCATCATCCATCAGGGATTCTCGGTAGCCCAATAACGGCAGTTTTGCCTATTGACATGGCCGTTCAAAACAAACGTAGCCTCGTCAGAAAAAAATTACGTTTTTTACGAAATTATTATCATTATTGCATAGCTCTTGCATTTGCTCGCAGAATTGATTTCGCCGATCAAAGTCGTCTTCAGTTAGCTCATGAACAAGGCATACCTTATAAGGATGATACTTTGCTTTTTTCATAATTTTGTGAACTGTGGACGCTGCCATATTGAAATCAGAAGCCAATTGGTTAAGTGTTGAGTGATGATTTTCTTGTATTGCCAACAAAACATTAACCTCATCATCTATTGATTTTGACGGTCGACCAGATTTAGGAAGATCACGAACATGTCCAAAGTTACGGTATTTAGACTCAATATTGCTTACCATGCTTTGGCTAATGGGGTGTCGATCAGGATGAGTTTCATTGAACAATTCAACTACTTCTCTTTGGTACTCGAGTTTACTTATGTTGCTTCTATATTAACCTTCTATAACTACTAACTTTCATCATCTAACTAAATCGAAAGTTGAAGAATTTGAAGATATCAAGTCTGGCTATGGATAAAATTTTACTTTGAGGAAAATCCCTATTTTGAAAATGCTGTCATCACTAAAGAATATCATCTAGGCTCTGCCACCTCAACTCCAGAGAGCACACCGATTATATGGAAGGAAGGTTGCACCTTGGGTCAAGCATCTTAAACAAGTAGAGGTGGAAGAAAGCGTCGCCATGAACCATCAAAAACGTTCTTTGAATGGTTTAATGATAACATTGATCCATATACAGATGACATGCAGATGTTATAAAAGATGATTTATGGTTAAATCCTCTCCAATACTATTTAGTACCAGATGTTGAAGGAGATGTATATTGAAGAAAGTCACAGCCTTCTCTAAGGCTGTGTAATAGTATCAGTTGTAGATACATCTCAGCAAAATTTTAAAAAATCGTTGCCATCCACGTTTATTCTATATTTTTGGAGTTTTATTCCAAATGCCAGTTTAAATAAATGATGTCATTGAGAGTATGGTGGAAAAGTTGTTTATTCTAATTAATTATATATGTAAATATTTATTACCAATAACTAGACATTTAGAGAGGCAATTATATTAATTTTATATATAAAAACTGTCTCAACAACATCTCACTACTAAGAATTATTAGTAATAACAAATTAATGGAGAAAATTGTGCTGTTAAAATCATCAACAAGTTATAATTGAAGTCTGAATTATTGCTTTGTAGAAAACAAATCACACGTGTGTGTGATGAATAATTTCACATAATATATAATGGAATTACCTACTAGTGAAAAATACAATATTTTAGATATATTTAGACGTATTTAATAATCCGCTGCAACCTTTTTCGAAATTGAAGAAGAGAAAGTAACTAATCCTTAAGCTTTACATTGATGACATATTTATCGAATCACTTAACCGTTTGTGCAAAAAGTAATCTTAATTCAGGCAGCTAAAACTTAATTTTCTCAAACGTACCTAATGATGTAGAATAAAATTCTTCATAACTTGTATTAGCATGCTCTTTAACTATCCAACTGTTTTACTGTTAAGGAAGGTTATTGCAGAAGTTACATACCTACAATTATTTATATACTGTCGTGATTGATTGCCATTTATGAAAACAAAGTCAGAATTACTTACATGTATTATTTATATGAATTAATAGTCAGTTTTGAATAAAAATTAAAATTAAAATACATACAATACATAAATTAAATTAAAATGCAACAAACTGAACAGTTTAGGCTTAATATTCACTGAAATTTTAAAATGGTTTTCGCCAAAAATGACAGTGGCAAAATTAAGTCGGTATTGAGTTAGATACCAAACCTTTACGTCTTTTAATGGATAATTAGATTATTCTTATTCCATTTCAGCCAAGTATATCAAACCATGCTCCAAAAGCGCGCCAGATTTTGATGAATGTTGTGTAGCACATGGAAAGGAAGCACTGCCGTATATAATAAAAGGCGACAAAGAATATAACCTTCCCTCTTTATCCCCTTTAATAGTTGAATTCGTTTTATTAGACAGTAATGGCTTGAAGATGTCCCTTAAAGACCTACACATCTCTGGTTTTGAACAGAACGACTTGAAGCAAGTCAAGTAAGTACAGGCGAATTCACCCTGCTAAAGAACGATAGATAAAATAATAGAAAGAAATGTAAAAGTGAAAGAAACATTTGAAGGGTTTTTTCTGACCTCCCCAGTTTCCGAGATAACCCCAAATCCGATTGAATTTTGTCCACGCTGTACTCCTAGCATATAAGTGAGGAATGATGACAATTTTATTTATTTATTAATTTTTTTCAGATGAAGAGTAGGATATTTGTCCATGTATCTGGCTGAAAGTCCTTTTTTTTTGCTTTTCATTGAAGAAATAAATTCTATTTTAACAGCCAACAACTTTTCCAATCTCATTTATTTAATATCTAATTTAGCGACTTGGAACTTTTGTAGTAGGAGGTAGTATTAACAATAAAAAATGTTTACATTGCGAGAAATATGTAAAATAATTCGAAATAAAAAAGCCAGTCTCCATTTTAGCGAGATAGGTACATTTCTAAAATCTTCTAAACAAGACTTATTTACATAAAAAAGCTCCAGAGTCTTATCGTTTTCAGTTCTGTTTCATTTTCGTTTCGTTTGTACCTGAAGTAAAGCCAATCTCCAGGATATTCAATTTAAAAAAGGCGAATGATGTACATTGGTCCTTTTAAGTTTAAATACGATAAAGTTAAAAGGGCCAATGTCCAACGTTCTCCAGACATTCCGGAGGAGGAAGAGCAAATCTTGTAAACTTCCTTTTGTTTTAAAAAAATATTTAGCAATATTTGGTCAAGTAAACAAATATCCACTGTATTTTTGTTTTTTCTATATACTTTGCGGAAGAAATAGAGGGCCTAACTCCATCTAAACATTTTTTTTAATGTCACAAAAGTGCCAATGTCCCCTTAAATCTTAATTTAACTAGTATTTAACAAAATATAAAACTATTTTCACTCCAAACCCAATTTAAGAACGTAGTAAAATTAAATGAATTATCACCCTTTAATGTACCCCAACCAACTAAATCAGTGTAACTCTCAGAACTACCCAAATAGACATAGGCCCTTGTAATTCTCAAGTCTAGATACATAAATGGTAATTGCAAATATGAGGAAATTTTCAGATTCAATTTCGCAAAAAAAAGTATATTAATTAAAATACTTTTCGAGAGATTGGAACTTATTGGAGACTATGAAATTGACGGCAGGATATTGCTGTTCCCGATCCAAGGTAGTGGAAGGGCGAATTTCACTGTAGGTAATGTACGCAATTTGGTATTATAAACACTTTTTGTTTATTATAAAGTTCGAATAACAAAATTAAGACAAGAACCTTGGTTCTTGAATCTCATCGGAAAATATTCGTATGCGAAAATGACGTGAATATGACGTAGTTCAACAGTTCCTTATAGCAAAAGGACTGCCAAACTACGTCATTTTCGCCTTTGAATCTTTTCCGATGACTCAAAAATAGAAGACCTGGAACAATTTGGTGTAGCTACAATATACAGGTCTATAAAAAAGTCTCGTATCCGGGGAGACTTTGTCAGTATATTTTTATGTATTTTAAACAGCTGAATAAAATTTCACCACAGAATGGCTCACCCTCTATTAGAAAATTATCATCATATCAAAATTTCGTCAGTCAGATTCGAATTCAGCGCCTCAAAATACATAAAATAATAATAATATTAATAATAACAGTAATAATAATACTAATAATAATATCTTTGTCCCTTATTCTACTCACAATGATTAGCCCGGAAGTGCAGGGGCGGATGGGCCGGCTGGGAGTTCGGTAGAATTCCCGAAGGGCCGGTCCAACCCACTGCGATTAGCGATTCAAATTATATTAAATTCTTTTTATATTAAATTCTTATTTGTAATTTACTTTTATTCTATTTAGGTATATATTTTTGTTTATATTACCTATATTTTGGATTTTGATTAGTTTTTTAGTGAAATAGGGTGGTTTCTCTTATGTTTGTGATCTGAACTAAAGTTAGTTTTAGATTTTTTTTACAAATGTTTTACCAAAGAATTAGCTGTGGATTATTTTGTTTGTGATATTTTAATCATGTTTTGAGGTTACATTTTTGAGTTTGTAGTTTTTTAAGAAAGTTTTTTAGTTGCAATATCTAGTTCATGCAATAACATATTTTTTATTTTTGAAAAAATATAATTTTGTTTATATGTTGACTTTTTATATTGGTTTTTTGTTTTATATTTGTAACTATTTGAGGAAGTATTTTCAGTATTTTTTTTATTTGCGCTATTAAAATTTTAAAAAATAATTGGACATTTATTTTTATCGGATAAAAAAATCCTGTATTAGATTGAAAGTATGTATATTGAAACAAAAAACTTTTTTGCTATTATAGCAAAACGGGGCCAAGTCGGTACTGATTTTCCCGGGCCGGTATACCCTACCCCATCCGCCCCTGCGGAAGTGTGAGACTTGTGAGGAAGAGGGGCAGTATATTATTATTTAGTAGGCAGCATCTGTACCTCAGGAATCACTATATCGGTAAGTCCTAACCACCATTCAATGCTGGAATGAGGGAAATCTGCAAAACCTCATGAATTAGGGCGTCAGTCAGACAGTAGACAGTTTCATTAAATATTATCTGGCGGAATAAGGATTCTTTGAACCACCAGCCCGATATAAACATATACTGACAAAGTGTCCGGGAATAGACACATTTTTTTGTAAGCCTGTGTTATATCCTTGTTCGTATATTTTTAATATAATCAAAATTTTATGAGGTGTCACTCCTGTCTTACTATGAAAATATATGTTTTGTTTATTTCAGTTGAGTTAGATGTCGATTATAACATAAACTACAAGCTACAAGATAAAGATGGGGAAGAATATTTTGCCGTGAATTCATCTTCATTTGATTTTACATGCAAGAGGACATATATTGATATAGACAACCTTTTTGATGGCAACAAACAGATGGGTAAATTTAGTTTACCATGCATAGAAAATATATTAAAAAAGCAGACTCTCTAGAACGCAAAAAAGCATATGATTGGCACGTGAAGTACGCGAATACTTTTTTGTCATAATATCTCTGCCTCTCAATATATTCCAAATATTATCCATAAAGTATTACTCGTATGAGTAAGTCCGTGTATTTTTGTTATCGCGTAAGTGGTTGCATATATTTAATTTTCTATTGGTTTTTAGGTGACACCATCAACAAGGCTCTCAATGATAACTGGGAGCAGTTTATAGATTCTATTAAACCAGTAGTTACGGAAACAATGATGACAATAGGCAGAACTATTTTAACTGGATTTGGCAGTACCGTACCGTTTAAAGATATATTCTTTGATTAAATTCAGTGTTATTATTTTGTACTTTATATTTAATAAATATTGCTTATTGGTACTGGTTCTTCTTTATTTATTTTAAGCTGAGGGAGTTATCGGAAGTTTATTTATTATAAGTAAACTGTTGAAATGAAAACATAGTTTGTAAAAACTAAATGCATTAAAGTCTAAGGAGTCTATGATAACGTCTGATACATATTTGATGTTTCCAGTAGTTTTATTAATAGACAACATATTTATGGTCTAAAGGTTCGTGTCCATTTGAGAGTGTCACTAGCGCGAGAACCTCTCGAGAGTAGTTCTCGTAAGTGGATACCCGTCTGCGAGTAACTATCAGAGAGTATTCATTTTACTATCAAATAGCTTACTCTCAGCATTTTGCTCTCAAGTGTATACATATTATTTTTACTAGCGGACAGTTACTTCTGAAATACGAACACGTTTCGTATTGTGATAGTTCTCGCCATAATTATTTAAAATGGCAGATATTCGCAAATTTGTATATTTCCATTTTCACATTCCATTACTAACTCTATACAAACATGATGCCAGAAAACGCACTGTTATAACGCGTTCATAAACAGAAATAGTTCTCCTTAATTTTGTATCAATTTTGGAAATTACTGGTCCAACTATGTCTATTATAAATTGCACTTGCACTGCACTCATACGTACAAAGTTTCTAACTTGTTGGCCATCTTCAATTTTAAGTTCTCTAATTAGTGTAAAACATGCTCCAAATTCACACCTTCTCTGAATCCATGGCTTGATCCAACATTTTTTCTTTCTTTGCTGCTTTCTCTTTAACACTGTACGTGCAACAACAATTACTAGAAGTTTTTGTACATTCATTATTGAGTATCTATCTGCACCTCACTAATTTTTTCTTTCACACTACAGACAAAGAAAGAAAATTGATGAAACAGAAATCTCAAATGGATATCCTCCTGATAGATATCTCTGAGAGTAAGCACTCGGCGAGTGTTTCGTTATCTAGCTGACAGTAAAAAATCCTCAAATTGCTCTCAAATGGGTACCCTCTTAACAGTAACTATCGAGAGTCACTCGCGCTAGTTGCTCTTAAATGGACACGTACCTTTGAGTGGATTCTCACAGTCTAAAATTTGAGCAGATCCAAAACTTCCAAGTGATTTCATTAGCTATTGGCTGACATGTGATTGTTTATGCACGTGATCTAGAAATACACTCTGATTCTTTCAGATTTAAATGACACAAGCCTATCGTTGTAAAACCAGTACTACAGTTGCCAAAATAACTGATCGTCACTGGTCCATCCTCTAGAAGCTGTCTTCGTGTCTTCAAGCTCAGTGAAAATAACTCATTATTGAATCTATAGTTCGCAATACCTTTTATTTTAACTTAGAATGGGATTCAATATCTCCTTGTCTGTTGAATTATGAAAGAGGTATCTCAATGAATATAATAACGATCAAGCCCTTCAGTTCTTCACCGACTGGTGAAGTATTTGGTTAGCAATTTTACCTGCTTTAACTGAAACTGATATCTCCCAAAAAGACCAGACCAGTTTTCTTTCCCTTTAGGAATTATATTATCCAAAAAGATTTCAGTTTTGTCGTTGATGATTAATCTCAATGAAGAGCTCTTAATTTTAAATCATTTTTACGGGCGAACCCTGACTTCATCTTGGTGGGTATAATAATTCCTAGAATATGCGAACTTGGAATAGAAAGAATCTTTTTGCTACAATTTAAGTTCTTTTTCATCCGCAAAATATAGGAGTGTCGGTACCAATGGTTAGTCGTTGGTTATTTGTTATTAATAATAGCATATGAAACCCATGAAAGGTCTTCTTTAACAGTAGCTCCAACAGTAGGGGTAAATTAATACTATATTGCTATCATAATCATCACACACACACAGAGTTCCAATTATTTCGTATGTTACACACATTACCAGTGGGGGTATTTTGTATAATAGTTGCTACTTTTTCTGCTACCCTGTGTGATCTACTTTTGCTTTACATCTTTACTGCAAATATTGGAAAAATATTCAATAAAATACAAGCTTTATGGAAAAATATACACCTTTAGCATGTAATTAGTCTGTTTAATTCATACCTTCAGTCTATAATTAAGCGAGAACATTTTTAACTGCATAGATGCAGTTCCTCCAATTAAAAACCGGTAAAGCAGTTTGATATACTTAGTTTTTAATTGTAAACATAAAAAGTTTTGAAATCTGAGTTATATAAAGAAAATGACATAATACATTTTTTAGTAGTTTTCAAGTTTTGTATTAGAAATCATGTCGCGAATTGTTCTAAATACTGTGATTTTGGTGCTGATTTTTTTTTACAGCGCTACAGCAGAAAAGAAACTGAAGCTACGTGAGTATTCACAAGATTTAATCTTTTTTTCTTTTGAATTAATCTGTAATAAATGTACCATTTTATTTTCATGATGATATCATTGAATGTTCGATGTCAAATGAATTTATTGCTTCCATGTGATACACTGAACCTATTTAATTGGACTGACTTAAGTAAGGAATTACTAACTGCTTCAGATTAGGAACATTGTGCATTTTGAAAATTATACTAAATTTCATAAAGAGCAAACTTTTAAAACCATTAAATATCTAGGTACATTAATGTTACACGATTAAGTTATACCATAGACAAACCTAATACTCTATGGTTATACCAACATCAGTTATAGTACTTATGGTTCAAGTGTAGCACTACAACCAAATTTCAGAAAATCCTGCTAGTGATTCAACGCTTTTAAACTCTAAAGGCATTGCTGCAAATCAATTGCGAATCGCTATAACGTTACGCAGTCGCAACCACAAGATATGGTGTATTATTTTCGTTAGTAGCTCCTAAAAATAATAACAGACGTATCAATTTGTTGGTCCAATTTAACAACCCAATCTCAGTTGCATTTGATTACTGAAAATATGTAGACATTACATGCCAGAGGATTGTACATTATTTTGAACACATAGTGCAATAATGTTATCCATAATTTGATGTCTTGGATTTTATAATTGATACACGACTTATACTATATCCTTATATCAGATAACAATATCTATATTATATGCATTTTAACAGTATTATATTTAAGCATGTTCTTTCTTATATTTTTTAGCTTCATACATAAAACCATGTTCCAGAAGTGCACCAGACTTCGATGACTGTGCTCTGAAACACGCAATAGAAGCATTTCCAACGTTCCTTAAAGGTGACAAAGAATACTACATACCTCCTTTAAATCCCCTAGTACTACCATCTGTTGAAGTAGAAGCTAGTGGGTTCAAAATTACATTCCAAGATCTGCATGTATATGGTTTAGATAGGGCCCAGTTGAAACAGATCAAGTAAGTAGATATCTCAAATTAAAACTACTTGCTTTTTATAGTATATTAATAATATTTATTGGCTGTTTCTATCTTTCTTTATATAGGGATGATGCCAAAAAGTTAACTCAGAGATAAATTATTAATGAAATTATCAAATATTATGGTTAAATAAAGGTTTTAATTTTCCTCGTTATCTATAATCCTAGGTACGCAAAGGAATGACCTTATTATTTTTAAGATATGTCGAAACCAACAACTTTGTGTACAATATGCACCCCCCTCCCCCCAACATTGAATTACAGCGGCATATCTATTAAATGTAAAAAATATAGAATAATGTATTAAAGACAATAACATGAGGTTATATGAAGATATGCCGTTGTAATTCTATGTTGGATGGTGCATATTGCACGCAAGGTAGTTGTTTCCGACATATCTTAAAAATAATAAGGTTATTCCTTTGCGTATTCCTTAATTCCTATATAAAGAAAGATATATTAGCTTATTATTTTGGTAGTATAGGTAGATTCTTCTAATTCCATGTTTTTTAGATTTGACTTGAATAAAAAGGAGATACATTTGAAAGCTTTCTTTGATACAATCAATCTGGTTGGAAAATATAACTGTGATGGAAAAATTCTAATACTACCATTACAAGGAAATGGAGATATAAACATTACAATAGGTGAGTAATATTTCTCTTTAATCAGATTTTATATCTTTGACAATGAATGTTACTCCATAATATATTATAGTTGCATGGACTTTCCCTTCTCAATGACTGGAAGGAATCCCTACTGGTGACAAGATTTCACTATCCTAAAGAAGATTTTTTTATATTTTTCTTTTTAAGAACATCCATAAGCATTCTACCGCTAATTCTTTTGTCTCAAGTATCCTTTAGTCGACTGTATCCCGGCAGGACAACTACTATAAAGGTCCTTTGTGAATTTTATAGCTTGTTTTGTACCGGGTAAGTTTATCTACTATGCCTAAAACTTAGTTTTTTGTCGTGTGTCTTTACTGGATGTATTTTGTCTTTACTCGAAACTGACCAGAAGAGTTCAGAACTGTAGTTCATGCCAATCTGGTCTATATATTTTTTCCATTGATCGCAGTGTATCGCATCTCTGACTTAAATTTTTGGCTGAAGATGTTCTGGCAGCTGAAGGATGTGTATTTAATTTCTCCTGTCGTTATTGGTATCCTGAGGTAGTTAATATTACTCTCAAAGTACAAATTCGTACAAGTACTTAATTATAACACTTGGCGAAGGTGTATTTTCTTGGGTTTATTTATGTAACTTGATTATGATCCGCAATTAGTAATTAGTAATTTACTAATTGGCATGCTAAACTTAAATGATTTATTTGCAGTTGGGTTAGACATAAAATATGACGTAAATTATAACGTAGTGGAGGTGGATGGAGAGGAGTATGTTTCCTTTCCGGATGAAGCTGATGTGGATTATACCATAACCAAGGTGCATTTCGACATACAGGGTCTTTTTAACGAAAACAAAGAATTAAGTGAGTAATTATTATTAAGTCAAAAGTAAACAGATACGTATTCTTATCAACTCAGTAAGTTTAATTTATGTATGTAAAAATGTTTTGCTACATAAATTTCTAGCTACTAAAGATGAAGTGATTCTTGGCGAGTATTTATATTCAAAAATAAATAACAAGCATTACAGGCAATACATCTTTTCACATTCTTATTATTTTTAGGTGACGCGACGGTCAAAGCCCTAAACGACGAGTGGGAGAAGTTTGCGGAAGCTCTAAAACCAATAATTACCCAAACCATTGTCTCAGTTGGGCAAGGCGTTGCAGGAGGATTTGTTTCCAATATCCCAATTAATGTCATTTTTGCGGATTGAATGCACTTTTAGTATTATGAAACATGCAATGATATAACTAACAATTTCTCTATAAATGTTTCTCCATGTATTATTTGCAATAAAAGCCAGTTTTCTTTCTTAAAATAGTTCACAGAATATATTTATTTCAGGCATCATTTAAAATATAGATTTTTCTGGTTGCACAACTGACAGACTCCAGAAACCATTTGCGAACAGAACGAGAGTTTAGTTCCAAATCACTATAGGTAATGTCTGCAACTTATTTGTGGTACATTTTACACCACATGTAAAATAATTTATTTATTTATTGGTAGTATTAGTACACCACAGGTAATACCCAAATAGTACTATTATAAACACCAGTATTTACAATTCAAATTGCATAAGATATCTACACATGGAAAACAAAATTACACGCTAATCAAATGATAGCTATGATGAAGTGTGTGAAAAACAAATCACAAAATAAATCTCAAAATAAAAAACAAAGATAAAAAATCAAGGCAACGACTAAGTACAAAAAAGTAATAAAAAAAAAACAGGAAACGAGAGGTATTCAAATGAAATATGCAAAGTGTAGTATCAAAATATTACAGAATTTTGTATAAAACTGAAAAACCACTGATGAAATTTAGTTAATTTATCAAATATTTATTTTATTGCACATTATAGTGTTTTTTTGGGGCAAACTTTAGACGTTTGCCTTGTTGCTACACTTTGAATATTTAATTTGAATATTTCTTGTTTCGTATTTTTTATTATTTTACAGGCATTGTAATCCCAAAAAAGACTACAAAGAATCACCGTAGGTAACTTTTTCAGACCATTTCAAACCATTTAAACTGTTTGTTCTGTACCGAAGATCATGTTATGTATGTATAGTAACTTTTTAATCACTTCAAGTATCGGATGGATCACCATATTCGTTAAAAAATCCTTCATTTAAATACCTCTACGAAGTGGTATTTAGTGTCACCACAGTGGTATTCCCGCGCAACAGACTTAAAAAAACAACATTTAGAAGATAGGTCTTACATTTGAAAAAGATACACTTGGGGAAGATTTGAGATACACTATCATAGACCTCCGAGTTTATATATTCATTGTATATATAGTTAAAATAGCCCTACAGTGGCGAGACTATTCCAGTAAATATTGAAATAGTACATAAAACTATTTACTGATTGAGTGGTAATTTTATTTTAATATATTTCTCAGTAGTTCACTTATTATAATATTCCTTTCCTTTCCTGACAGCGGTTGATAATTGTTTATTAATGTACAGTAATAATATTTCCTGATAAAAATCCTGATAGTATTTCTATAGATTAAACTGAACCTACACTGAGATATTAGATAGTTTTAAAAATAGTAAAGTTAATAAACAGTATTAGGCAAATTTATTTGTAATACTTTTACCGTATCTATAATAGTTAATGAATTACTTGAAGTATATCACCAGATACACTAAGTATCCACTATGCAATAAAGGTTATATTTCGCCAACAATATTGTTTTTCTTAACACTTAAAAAAAAAGAAACAATTTCATAGTTAAACATATTTTATTAGATTTTTTAGAAAAAATATACAATTACCTAAATATAGTATGTTTACAATGTTCGTCAAACTTTTACGAACCTGTTAATGGTTCCTTAAATTAATATTTGTCCATGACATTTTTTTAAATAACCAGGCGTTAATACGTTATGAAAAACAATCCTGGTGACATCTTACTGGTTCTAGCACACACTGAATAGACCGCTACTCTTTTAAAGTACAAATTTAAAAAATGTTACCAATTGTGGTCTACCCTTCACTGACTTCTGCCAGTTTTTAATTTAATTAAAATGAGTTCAATTAGAAAACTACAATTTAAACTCTATATGTATCAGTAAACGTCATATATTTATCCCAGTCATTTTGACGACATCTTCCGTGGTAAGCCGTTTGTACAAGACAGGCAAACGTATCCTAACTACTTGTAAATTCATTCTTTGCCCCGTTACTACAGATCCTCTGGTTCGCAATAAAGCTGCCAAAGTGTCAAATATGATTGAGGACTTCAGGTGGTCCTTGAGCCGGATAGGGAAGGCGGCATTTTTGCATTCCAGATTCTCGTATTTTATTACGAGCCCCACCCTGTCGCCCTCAGCGGCATCTCTTAGTACGTAGGTTAGTAGTTCATCCAAAGCCTCCTGTAAAAACATTTATAAGTAGTAACAGCACTCTTGAAATTGGGTGTATATTCTATAAAAAGGAATATACGCAGGATGGTTCATAAGCTTTATGTTAAACTTATGCACACAACTCTGGAAATAATATTTACTGTGGTATAACATACAGAGTATTGAAGTCATAAATGATTTTTCTTCTCTTTAACAAGAAGAATTTTACCCATGTTTATATTTTATATCTTAAAATATCATGACTTATCTTATACTTATAAAGTTTGGCATACAGCCTATGAATCATCTATATAGATATGAATGATCATAGAAAACATGTTATATTGGATTTAAAAATTGACCTACATTTTGATTACTGCTGACAAAACATTTTATCATCTAAATATTAGATACTATACAACATAAAACAACATTTTGAGGATCCGTTGACGAGTAGCTTTCATATATGTTGATGAATGTTACTTGCACATCAACATCAACAAAGGAATTTGATTTAATACATTTTTTAGTACCAGATCTTCTGATAAAATCTAATAAAAAAACTATATAGACACTCCCTCAATCCTTTGCTAGGGTAATTAACAAAAAAAGTTTATAACTCTTAGATACATACCTTGAACCAAATTATGACACTAAATTTCTCCGTGACAGGATAAAATGAAAACGAAATCCTTCTCTCAAAGACGTTGAACTTGGTCACCTCTTTTTCGCCCTCGTTGTACTTGACGAAATAGTTGAAATGGACTGCCTCTGAAGAGAAATACCTATGAAACTCCTCCGTGCTGAGATTTGAACTGTATATCAGCTCGTGAGCTCTTATAGCATCGACCACCCTCTGTAGATGCCTGTACTTCTCCAATTCTTCTGGAGATAGATGGTGATCCTCGAAAATCACTTTGAAACTGATCGCAAAATCTGCCACTTTGATTTCTTCAGAAGTCCTAAAGGCACCCTCTCCGTACATGTGTAAGATTTCAGACGCCGTGAAGTGGCTCAGATACTCCAAGAAAAATTTCATTTTGCCTATATTTTCTGGGAACAACTTGGATATATCTTTGGTAACTCTGGTGTACACTGTTTGTTTGGTAACTCTGTTATTCACGATTTAGCGTTATATCACAACTCGTTCTTAGGAAAATTTTAAATTGGAATATAATGGCTTTTAATAAAACTGTTGGGAGCTGTCTAGTAGATTATCAAAAATGTGTAGTTAATGACATTTTGATTGTTTGTTTTGAATAGGTCAAATTTACATTTAACGTGAATGCCTTAATTTAGAGTAGCTACCTACTTGAGCACGACAAATATGTTTTGTTTACATAGGGTAGCAGAGTATACACTGAGAAAACAAAATTTAAATACGTAATAGTCATTAGAATTACTGAATGATTGATTGTGGCTGAATCAATGAATGAAAGTGGGATTTAGTATTCACTAGATTTGAGGAAATTAAGTGCACAATGAGATACCATCACATACGTTATGATTTCTGCAGAAAGGCTTTACTTTATGATATAAAGTTTTAACGTAAATTGGGAAACGTACGTATTACGAGTATTATCAAATTGGGTCCCGTTTTTTAGATACAGACCAAACTTGTGGTTTTTTTAATACAACATCCTGTATAATTCTGATTAATTTGAAAGGCATTTCGATTCTGGTTACAGTAATATATACTATATAGGAGTTTATTTGAATTTAAGTACCTTTACTCATTTCATATTCCTAGTCATATTTTCATTTTCATTCAACACGGTAAAGGGCTGTCCCCTTTTCTAAAGGTTAAAGAAAGGAATAACGGGATATTGTGTTGCTGAAATATTTACATGACGGTCACTATATGGTAGCGTACCCTTAGTCTAGGAAAGTAAATTACTGAAAATATGTGTTTTTTATGTCAATTGCCATTGTGTAAGTGGTTAATGGTATCTTAACCATAGTCAAATATACAAAAAAATCAGCTCACAATAAACTTTTTATTTGAAACTTTCATTGTACTGAAAGTAAGTTTTCAACATGCAACTGTGTTTATTACGATGTTTGTCTAAAAATAAACCACGCAGTTCATTGAAACTACGACTCACGACGCTGAGATTTTGTTCAGGAAACATGCTGAAGTTTGTTGCTTAATTTATCATAGAGTGCATGGAAAAAACATGGGTCTAGAAGATAATAAGTAAATGACATTATAAATGTGATTTAGTTTTATTTATAACCTAATGAAAATGATGCGCCAGATGGTGTTTTTTTTACTGTGCTTTGTTTACGTCACAGGTGGCTATGGAAAACAGGTGTATAAAATTGGTAAGCAGTATTTCACTTAGTATATTCACCTTCTTTCTTTCTAGTATAAGTTTAAAGGAATCTATTTATATTAGTAACAGAAAATAGTTGTAATTTGTTTTGCCATATTTAATAGACTTCTTAAAACAATGGTTTTGGTTTAAAATAATGGTTTGAATTTGGTTTAAATAATTATGGTTTCATAAAATTGAACAATAAATCTAAAAGTTAAAAGAAATCGTGGCATAATAGGAGTTTTTTCTATATAAACATTTAGCAACCTGATTATTTTTTGTTATGGTATAATATTTTTTTGAGGTTTCCAAGATATTATTTCAATAAGACACACAATTTTTCCCCACACTAGTGATAGTGTATGCTATGTCTTGGATACCATCTGGGATGTCAGTAGTGGTGACATCCCAGTAACCTGTTTTTCCTTTTCTTTTCGTTCATCGAGTCGGCTACCTCCACTCTGATTAGCACATAATAAGTGCGAAACCGGTCAGTGTCTGCTGGTTGGTTGGGTACATTGCCCTTGGAGTAGTTGTTTTCGGCATCCCTTTCCAATAAATATATACCATGTTATATCCCTAAAAAGTGTATGAAACATTATGATAGTATTGTGCTAAATTTTATTTATTTCTTTCAGGTGGTCTGTTCAGTGATGATAGTCAGATATGGGCATTCCAAGCAGCGACGGATATCATGAACAAGAAATTTAAATCGTCACAAATGGAACTTATACCAGTTCCAGTTATGGTACCCGCCCACAACAGTTTGCTTGCGTACAACGCTGCATGCAAATTACTGGAAGACGGCATTATAGGTCTTTTCGGCCCCAGCTCAATCCATTCGTCATCTTATATTCACTCATTATGCGATTTTAAGGAAATACCACACGTCGAAACTCACAGAGAATTGAATTTAGTCAGAGATAACTCACTGGTGAATATATATCCTCACCCTAAGACTCTGTCTAATATATACTTCGATTTAGTCAAAGTTTTTAACTGGCCCAGCCTCATTATTTTATACGACAATGACGAAAATCTGCTGAGTGTGAGCTCCATTTTGGAATTCAACGTACTGGGGCGAACAGTAGTTTTGAGGCAGCTACAGATTGATGAGAGGAACGAAATTGATGAATATCGCCCTATGCTTACCAAGGTTAAACTTATAGGCGAGACTAAGTTTGTTCTGGCATGTTCTATCGGTATTTTGGAAACAGTTCTGAGACAACTCCAGCAAGTAGGGATGATGACTGAGAGCTACAGCTATATTATTGCCAATTTGGATATGCAGACAGTTGACCTGCAACCGTTTCAATACGCTGGAACTAATATTACAGGGGTAAATGAAACAAACCAAACTAGTATAGAGGATATAATAGAATGTTTAGAAATGGAATCTATTGCAATTAAAGCTGATTAGGAGAAACTAGAGAAAAGTACAATCAGAAATCATCATTTGAATTTCTAATAAGTTTGATAATTAAAAATTACCGTACCATATGACACTTTCTACAATATTTCCAGAATCTCAAATGATAAAAATTTTCAGATTGTACTATCTGTGTATTTTTTCAGATCAGTATCATCAATCCCGAGCAGACCCAGGTTATCGACACAGCTGGAGATATTCAGAAGCAAAGGCGAAATGCTGACTCAAAAGAGGACATTGCAATTGTTGCAGCTTGGAAGTTGAAACTTGAGTCAGCTCTGATTGTGGACGCTGTTCAACTGTTCTATGAAACTATTTACCAGATAACTGAAGACCAAAAAATGCCCTTAAATGCAAAACCAATTTACTGCAGGTCCGATGAAAATTGGCCTGAAGGTTATACGATTATAAATTCAATGAAAACGGTAAAAGCATATTATCATTTCTTAAAAATGTATCCTTTCCCCTTATGGCTCAAACATTTACAATTATTTTTAGAGTAGTGTAGAAGGCTTGACTGGTCTGGTGAAGTTTGATCCTGAAGGATTCAGGACGGATTTTACCATAGATATTCTTGAATTGGCAACAGGAGGTCTTATAAGAGTTGGTGATTGGAACTCAGTGACAAGAATTTTAAATTTTGAACGTCCACACAGGTTGCCAGTAGAAGGGAAGCAGGAAAATTTATTTAATAAGACTTTTACCGTGATTATCAGCATTGTAAGTTCACATTATTTAAATGATTACAAATAACGTCTATATTTATATTGCTTGCAAAATATTAAAACATGTAGTTCTATCTTTTCAAATCATTCGTCATCAGATTCTACCAATCGATCTATTTTATTCAATAACCGTTCTTATTCTATTATAATTAACTTTTATAGTCTCCTCCTTATGGGATGTTGAAGGAAACTACTACCCAGCTAATTGGTAATGATAGATACGAAGGGTTCTGCGTAGACGTAATAGAGAAGCTCGCCAATAGTCTAGGATTCAATTATACCTTTAAAGTACAAGAAGACGGAGCCAACGGTGCTCTCGATAAGTTCACCAATGAATGGAATGGTATGATTGGAGAAATAATAAAGGGGGTGAGTAAACCTGTATTACTAGAGCCACAATAAGAACCATCTATTAAGAAAAACACTAAACCAAAATAAAAATGTAAGTAACTCAATAAATTACTTTTTTGCATTTTAGAGAGCTGATCTTGCAATAACAGATCTGACAATAACGTCTGAAAGAGAGAAAGCTGTCGACTTCACGATGCCCTTTATGAATTTGGGTAATCAACAATTCCACTGCATTATTTTAAGGCTTCTTTCTCCTTTACAATATTCAAATTTATATTAGAAAAGTATATTACGATCCTAAATTTCAGGCATCAGTATACTTTACAAAAAACCGGAACCGGTTGCTCCGAGTCTGTTCATGTTTGCCTCACCTTTTTCTTTGTCCGTATGGGTAATGCTTGGAGTATCGTACTTCGCAGTCTCCTTATGCTTCTTTATTATGGGAAGGTTATCACCGATGGAATGGCAAAATCCATATCCATGCGTGGAAGAACCAGAGTATTTAGTGAATCAATTTACTATAAGGAATTCTCTTTGGTTCACTATTGGTGCATTGATGCAGCAAGGATCAGAGCTAGCACCGGCGTGAGTAGTAAAATAAAATGTAACTAATAGCTCATGCTATGTACCCTTCTAGGTCTAATGTAGACACTACGCTCTCCGTATTTAATGTTTTCTCTGAGTTGAAAACTTATTTATTATTTTTAGTGCTGTTTCTACTAGAACTGCATCGGGAATCTGGTGGTTCTTCGTATTGATCATGGTATCCTCCTACACTGCCAACTTAGCAGCGTTTCTGACTGTCGAAACCTTAGTTACGCCATTCAAAAATATCAATGAACTAGCTGCCCAAAAAGAGATCAAGTATGGAGCCAAGAAAAATGGAGCGACAGCTAACTACTTCAGAGTAAGCGAAAACAAGTTTTTCTATATGTTAAGAGTTGATTTTAGTGAAATACTATATTCTACTATCTAACTAAATATTATTCAGTATTGAACAAAGTCTTCACTTACATTGGTAGGATTCGAATGTAACTTCTTACAACAATATCTGGAAGTACATGGCGAAACATCCAGAAAATATGATGAGTGATAACGATGAAGCAGTGAAGAAAGTTGAAACGGAAAACTATGCATTCCTAATGGAATCTACCACTATAGAATACGTCACTGAAAGGCACTGTACTTTGGCACAAGTAGGGGGACTTTTAGATGATAAAGGATATGGAATAGCTATGGCAAAAGGTAAATGTTAGATTCTATAATAACGCCTTTTAGCTTGTTAGGTATTTATGTTTTCATATCTCCTGAATAATTATTGAATTTTAGAATCCCCATATCGAAATGAACTGAGCAGAGCAGTTTTAAGGCTCCAAGAGACGGGCGTCTTAACAGATTTGAAAATAAAATGGTGGAAAGAAAAGCGAGGAGGTGGTAAATGCTCTGTAAGTGTAAATCAATTGATTATCGAGTAAATTTTAAACGATAGCCAGAATATTAAATGACTTAAGTTTATAGAGTAATATATAGTTATATTATCGGGCCGGTGGCTCAGGGCTTAGCGTCTCGATCGCTCAACCCAGAGGTCGTGGGTTCTAATTCCCACTCCAACAAACAATTTTTATTTAAATTGTTTACTCGTAGATCAAGGCTTACTCGCAGGGATGGCTTGGCAACCATTCTGGCGATGGCCTAGGATGGGAAGAATGTCAACTTGATGTTAATGTGAGAGATTAAAATCAGTTGATGTTTGACTGTCCCCCTAACTAATGAGGTTTTCCAGGTTTCCCTCATTCCAGCACTGAATGGTGGTTAGGGCCTATCAACGTAAGTCATTCCTGTGGCGCAAATGCGGCCCGCGAAATAATAATATGCCGCCCCCTCTCCCACACAAGTCTCAGACTTTCGGGCTAAACCTTGTGATTAGAATGAGGGGTATAGATATTATTATTATATTATATTATATAAACTTTACCATCGCGTGAAAACAACTACTCCACGGCCAATGTGCCTCGACAGGAGTTGCATTACTCTGTTGTGTCAAAGACCCAAAGAGGGCACTACAGTGGGCTTCTCACCACTACTAATATTTCAGTAATAGTTTAAATTCCTTTCCAAGTATGGGCAGAAAGACAGTGTTTGGGGCATATTATTGTTATTTGACAATTGATTGATAGTAATTTATGTACTATTATAGGTGAGATGGTGATAGATATTTCTCTGGTATCTATACTATTTGCTATCCCCGTTCACTAAACGATTTAAATTTTGCTATATTATTGTTTAACTAGTGTATAAGCATTCTGAGATCATATGCTTTGAAACATATGTGATAAATATTTTTTTAAATCTTTTGTAGAACTGATTTTTCATTTTTTTTTTTTTCAGAGAAAGGCTGAAGCAGGCGAGGCAACTGCCTTAGATCTACAAAACGTCGGCGGTGTGTTTCTAGTACTCTCTGTGGGTTCTCTACTGGGCTTGCTGGGATCTTTTATAGAACTACTTCTCTATGTATATCGAAAATCGAAAACAAAAAGATTGTCTTTTAAGGAAGAATTGAAAAAGGAATTTAAATTTTTCGTTAAATTTAGGCAACAAGTCAAGGAAGTCACAGATTCAAATTCTGAGGATTTCAACGATAATATCTCGAGAAGGAAAAGCCATATTGATTATTCTTAGTAAAGTGAAATAGTACATGTAATCCATTTGTTGAGTTTAATTGTTTTGTTTACTTAGTTTTGTGGGAATTGTACCAAATGAAGTTGATTATGCTTCGTATCAACTATGGAATAGACACAAAAATATTCAATATATTTAATATTGAGTGCTTTACTACTTTCTACGGCACTCGTACGAGGTAGACGAAACGCCAGTGCTGTCATACGCTCCGGGGGATATTGAGTCCGATGTGGGGAATGAGAGGTGGCGAATTTATTGGAACTACTCATTTCCCACGCTCGGGCAGATTCGAGCCAATAAGCCTGATGTAGTCCTCCTCGACCATCAGCTCAAGATAATGTTTGTCATCGAGTTCTCGGCTCCTGCCGAGACCAACGTTGTCTTGAAAGAGGAGGAGGAGCCAAGAAAAGTAGATTTTTCAAAGGACTTTAGATTTTAGGACACCCTGTATATTATAGCATATTATGATGTAGAACTTATTCTCTGCTAATATGCATTACACTTCCCTAGACCTATTTCTTTTCGTTTTTATGTTATTAACGCTCTTAATTACAATAACAAAAATCTTTAAATTTATTGCAAAGATGGCTATAAATAAAGTGACAGCTGTATTCAGTAACAACAAACAATTAGCCGATGACAGATAAGTTGTTTATTTTGAAACATGATAATTTTGTTCTGCTTACAATTTCATGGTCATCTTTGCCTTTGTCAGTGTAGATGACATGACATCAACTTGATTTTTCTAGACATAAATATTGGTTGCCATTAAAATCTGAATTTTATTTAAGTGAAAATAGAAAATGAACATCGTTTTATGTTCACAATTCTCAAAATGTCTACTGCTCTTTTTCTTTAGAATACTATACGCCATACCATTCATATTGATAATATTTAAAAAGGAAACATATTGATGCCTATTCTAACTTTCACTTTAGAAAAACCCGTTAAGGATAAGGTAAGGTAAGATAAACTAACATTTATTTTTAAAAGAATCTGACATATTTCTAATCTAAGAAGATTTCCTTGTATGGCACGTGGCTGGTGACAGCATTAATAATACTGTTTACTATTTTGACAATTGTTTCTGTGATAACAGGTCTGAGTGACGCTAACACCTGTTCCCATTCATCATTTAACACCTTATTTGTCGACTCACCTAAAGTAAAGAAATATATGTTTTTAAATTATGTTCGACGATGATTTAGATATAGATCTGATGTCATTTGTCTTATAAATAAAGTACCAGAGCGGGCAAACAGGATGGTGAAAGATAATGATAAAAAACTTCGGTAATAAAAATTAATGATTTGGTAATTGACCTTTGGTAATGGATCTTAATTTGGTAATTAAGTAAAATTTCAAATATGTCAAAAACGATCAGATTTGGCATTACCAAAGATTTCTATATGCGAAAGTTTCAATAATTATGGTTCACCATGTCTGCCAGATCTGGTACTAATATAGCATAAATAATTCCAACTGAGTTATTGCTTACCTAATTCCTTGTTGCCATTAAATAGGTTACTTAATTGAAAGTGGGCTCTTTTCATAGAATAATCTACTGCACCTTTAGTGATCGAAATATATTCAGCTCCATTCTTTTCTTCTAATACGTACTCATTATTATAGTCAATAGTGAAGCCAACTACAACAGGATAATAATAGCGTTAAAGCAACAATAATTGGCATTACATAGTTCGATATTAGGGTGGTTTCAGAGGAACAATTGTACCGTGACTGTCACTGTGACTGCAGTCGTTCGTCACTATCGCTGATGCCGCTGGGTAGAGTAACCCAGTTTATTACGACCGTATCAAAGTAAAGAAATTCAGAAAATAAATTGCAATTTGGCAACGCCGCAACGGGTCAGAAAAAACGGGGTTGAATAAAGACCGAACAGAGAAATCCATTCCGCATACAAAATATAGGATCTCCTATTTAAAAATGTTAAGTTTAATGTCTGTAACTTATTTGTGGTGTATTTTGACGATTCATAGTTTGTTTCTTTTGAGATTACACCACCTGTAAAATAACAAAAAGCAGAAAACCATTACTTAAATACTTCTGGTTTTCTGCTTTTTGTTATTTTACAGGTGGTGTAATCCCAAAAGAAACAAACTATGAATGTTAAGTTTAAGTTTCTATGCTTCTATGAAGCACCTGTATAGTTGCAAATATTTGTAAAAACTGCATCATTGACAACCAAGCAACTTTTGTATTTGAGGTTCTTTTCTATATAAAATAGCTTACCAGATTTCAAAGAATTACGCAGTAAATGGACACACTGTATATATATCGAGGACATGCGTAACCTTATTTTAAATTTAATACTAATTAATATTATTTATTATATGTTAATACTTATTTATGTTGTGGTTATGGAAATACAGAACAAATATTTATACTCTTGTAAACGTATGTAAATTGTTATGTAAATATATTTTCGTCCAAAGTCAACGGTTGAAAATAAAAATATTTCCATTCATTCCTATTGCTAGTGAAGACTATACGAATCCCATCGTAAGGATGAGATTGAGGTATATGAGATATACGAGACTCTTATAATAGTTATTTGTGTAGGTATTAAAAATCCAAAGTTGGTTTCTACCGATTGAGATAGTATTGCGGGAACATCTCGAAATCATTCTTTGAGTTCGAAATACACATAAGATTTATTCTACATCTAAAATGAGCGTAAATTATGCTTAGTGACTAGTGAAATACCTCTTTCTACAGATGTTGAAGAATGTGTTTATTCTATGCATATATAGTACCTGTCGTAATGTTTATATCTCCTTTTCCCTGAATAGGAATTATAAGAATTCTCCCGTTGACATCATACTGTCCTCGCAAATCGAACTTATCAGCGTATAACTGGCCAGATGTCTTTTTATTTTTTAAATCGAACCTAAAATAAAATAAAAAATGCGCACTTAATGATATGTTCCATTATGATATTTTAAGTTTAAATTAGGTATTATTTCAGTATCAGTATACAGGGTTATTCAGAACTTATCTCTAAAACTTTGAGGATATGTGCATCTTTAAATAAGAAATCGATATCACCAAAAAAATTTATAATACAAGTCTTGTCAGTGCCGGTGTTTTATTTATAGTAGGAGTGTAAACTGTAAAATTTTCAAAATGGCTCATGTGTACAGAATGGACGAGATGGTGGCCCGGGACGACCACAACGTATTTTAGCAGCTGAAGAACAAGTGTTGAATCTGGTCCGTGACAATACACGAATAAGTACAAGTCAGATCGCTAGGCAGGTGCCTGGGGTATCCCAATCAACGGTGTGGCGCTTACTACACGAAGCTCAGTTTTATCCGTATCACATCCAGCTTGTTCAAGCACTGTTACCAGCGGATTATCAATTACGAGACGAGTTAGGTTTTGTGAGTGGTTGTTGCAGCAAAATGCTGAAAATCCCCAATTTACTTAATAATTTGCGTTTATAAGATCAGCAACCAGGAGGAACATTCGCTTTAGTGCGGCAAAATTGGATAAGGCGTGCCCAAAAGTGTGTAGAAGTCGAGGGACATAATTTCGAACAGCTTTTGTAACAAGGTATGTGCAAATTTTTTATAAATTTCATGTTTCTAATACCTAGTAATCAAGTAGCGCAATTCTTCAAAATTAGTGTAACAAAATTTTATTGTGTCGGTATACTCTCAGAACTTTCGAAGTTTTTTTCATGCTAGCCAGTTTGCATTGTCAGTCCCAAGGTCATTCCATTATAGTGGACCAGTATCCAGCGGCGTGCGATGAAAAATTTTTAAATAGTTTTCAGAACCCGCCAAAAAAAATTTTTTTTGCACCACCACATTTGTACATGTATGTTGAACATCCCCAAATTTTATTATGGATAAGTTCTGAATAACACTGTATAACGTTTATTGTTGGAGACATCTCAAAGTCGTTCTTGGCAATCAGTCTTTTGAGAAAAATAAAACTACACGCGGTTGCAAGTGTTTGTAAGATCTTGGAGGGATTCTATTGCCCCTTGCCCCCTGGGTGCGCTACTGAATGAATAAATTATTAATTTTTGAGTAGTTTAAATGATAAGCTAAGCTTTCGTCTGCAGAGTGAATGAAATCATTATAAAACTTACTTTATTTTGTTCAATTTCCCAGCTTCCAATCCGTAGATGTGTAAGTCTGTTAGGGTTAAAGAAAACTCCGGACCAGAATCCAGGGAAACTTTTGGAATTACTAGAGGTAGCATTGGAGGAATACCGTACTTTTTGTCGCCCTTAAGCACAGATGGAATCGCTTCTCTTCCATTACGAAGACAACAATCATCAAAGTCTGGTGCACTAATAGAGCATCTTTTTAAATATGTAGCTGAAATATAATATATTTTTAGCCCACCAATTACAGACAATATAAGACCGTTTGGTTTTTTCAAATTTATGTATATTTTTATCCAATTCAGTACAGAAGACGTTTTCTTCTGGCTGAAGCTGGCTTTATTCTAGTAGGTACTTTTGGTTATGCAAAAAGTCGTCATCTATATTAGTACAGCAGTGCTATGTCAAAAGCGATAGAATGATTCACACTAAAAAATTTCTAACTTTATCTAGATAAGTATATAGATTATTAACTAGATTATTAACTAGATTTGCGTATCAATACAATACTTCTTAAGGTAAAAATATTTTTGATTAGGTCTTTCAATCTCAGCATTGAACTTATTATTTATTATTTCAATTATACATGAACTAAATATTAAGTTATTAGCAAATCTGTCTTTTAATGAGTCATGGAAATAACTTTTGAAGATGCACAGGATATTGCAGATGTATAAAAATAAAAACACATTTCAATTACTTTTTAGTGCTATTCTTTTTTTAATTCAATCGATTTACAAATACCTATTTGGCAAACTTTTATATATACACCAAGGATGAATTTATTGAGGCTGCTATTTCTAGCAATGACAGTTTCTTGCCAAATATTGAACAAGGTCTCTCTTTCATATATTTAAAAGTGCATACTTATATAACCCTTATTGGTAACTTTTAAGTTTGTTTTTTATTTTAAAGCATGACTTACTTTAAATGTATCCGAAGTATATACTACTAGTTGAATAAAGTCTATATATTTTTAAGTAATTTTTTTTTAAAATGAAAAAATACATTTGGTATTTTCAAGACGTTCAAACCGTTGATGTAAAACATCAGTAAGATGTGTAAGATGTGAAACAAGATACCAATATTTTAAATGTATTTTCTTGCCTTCTTCACAAAGATTAGTGAGAACTACAAGTCAGAAAAGAGAATAGTAATCTGGTGTCAATCAATTTTTGGATAACGTGGATCAATTTACATTTGGATAATTTATTAGTACTTACGAATTGGAAGACGTTGTGAACGTCCTGCAGAAATATACACTAAAAAAATTATCAAGGTCTTAAAATACATGGTATGTGTTATTCTTATTTACGCTAGATCACTGGCTCCTAAAATCATTGATCACTGTTTATATATGGCTATAAAACCTGTTATACAAGGTATACTGGATGTAAGAAAGAAATGTTTTATTTTTATTTCGTTCTTAATTGTTCCCGAACACCTAAAAGTAATTTATGCCATTTTTAAGTGAGTTGCTTTATTAACTTTTTTCAAATTTCTATGCTTCAAATTTATTTCTAGGAAAATCTTTCAACATCTGATGATGATGACAATAAATAACTGGTTTTAAGTCTTCTTTTAATTGTATACGAATTTAATTGTTATATAGAGGCTGTCCCAAATACCTACTGACAAATTTTCAAGGGTAGTAGGAGACATCAACATCAACATCCCGTTGTTATATTGGACTAACATTTTTTGTTAAATTAATATATGTTTGTGAATAAGTAATCTGTTTTGGCGGAAAAGGAAAAATAGTTTCGAAAGTTCTGTTTATTTTATTGATAAATAATATTTTAAAAAAGTTAATTAAACACACTTTTTTCATTGTGCTTTTGAGAAATTACCTAAATGTGATCATTAATATCCAACTATCTAAATTACTTGTCGATATGCACGATGCTTGTGAAGCACCAATTTGTAATGGAAGCGAAGCTCCACACCGTATGAACTATTTGGTTACTCTATACAACCTATCCTAGACTCATCAGTATATGCAACCGGAAACTTAAAGCGTCCTGGTGGTGGTGGTCGTCCAAGAACATCTGATAGTAGAATTTGAAGAACATTTACATTATATGGAAGTCACAAGTGTTGGCGCAGTTGCATACCATGTGGGCTCCTTTAAGTTCACTGCTGCATAGCATTTACAACGTGTACAAACTTTCAATCCTACGAATTATCAACATGGCTTAACTTTTTGCAAATAGTTTTTGGGTCGCAACAGTCGCAACAATAGAACCACACTTGGAGTGAATAGTGTTGTTTTGTAACAAAGCTCATGTTGTGAATGTCAAATTACACTTTTGTTTTGGAAATTATGGCATATCTTTAGACAGTAAGTAACAACTTGTTTAAATAGATCGAGTTCCTAGAATCATTTCTGGTTCTTTAGCAAAAATGTCATTTTTGATCATAAATACTCTTGAAAATGTTCTGGTTTAACAAATTTATGGTAACGCTTTAAGAATATCGGGCGATACAAACCAGACTCGTAAACCCCCTGAGGATGAAACAGTGTTGAGTAGACAAAAGCGCCAAATGTTCTAATAATGTAATAATAACGGTCAAGTAAAGGATATGAATTATGGGTACCTGCTTAGAAGGATCTATAAGACCAGTTGTAAAGTAAATCGTAATTCCTCCCATTTTGGCAGGAGGATAAGACGGATTTTAGGTAAATGGGTACAATTTTTCATTGAACAGCGTGAAAGAAAGATATCATGATTCGCGGTACCAGACAGAGGGGAGGAACGTACTTTAACAACTCATGCGATTCGTATATATGAATTTTAAGGCAAAGAAACTTTGCTTCGAAAATTTCTAGAAAAGAACCTTTAGTCTCTTCTTTTCACGGCTTCAGAACAGGTTGTTGGTATTTGGGGCTTGGTAGCCTCCATAGTATGAGGGTAAACCACCAAAAGCGGGTAAAGTTCTCAGACTAAATATTGGTTTTCCTAAGTTGAATAACTAAATACTTCTCATTAACTTTACAGTCAAATATTAATTCAGTAATTTTATTTCTCTTTTCTTCGTGTTTTTCAATTCTATTTCTTTGTTATTAAAAACCCTTGCCTAAAAGCAAAGTGTTTTCACCCAAATCCTCCAAACTATCCTTTCAGTGCTAGAATATAAGGAGTGTATCTGGGAAGACATCGATCCATACACCGAGGCTCAGGATAAGATAATCAACAGTAAATCGAGAAACCTTTTTATACGTGAATCAAGGCATATCTCGTACCCAGTAACAGAGAAATTAGTTCAGTAGTAAAATCAGACTCCTTTTCGAGATAAATGAGTATAAATAAGTCTCATGAAGCCTGTATAGTACAACGGGCAGCCTGTTACACGTTTATGGTGAGACATGTGTCGCACGCAATGGTTATTTTAGAAGCAGAAACAATCACATTTGGGATGATGAAAATCATCATGCTGTAGTCCCTAGAAGACAACAGCAACAATTGTCTGTAAACGTGTGGGATGAAATTGTTGGAGAAAATTTAATACTTTACTTACTGCCTGCTCGTACATTTATTTCTGTTTTAAAAGCCCTTTGGAACTTCTTTTGCAAATTGATATTCAATATTCAAAAAAAAAAAACAGATTTTTTTCCTTTTTCCTGATGCGAACATGTCCCCTATCACCCCGGAAAGTTTGTCAATATGTCTTGGGACACTCTGTATACAAATTATACGTTTTACGATCTCCTAATATTGTTAATTAGAGGATTATAAATTTTGTAGGTGAATAAGTGAGTAAATATGTCAGAGATTACGTACCTACTTTATATTTATTTAAATAATTTTAACACCAAGTTAAATTTTAAATATCAGCAAATAGATTAAAAGGACTTTTGCCAAAGCTTCCAAAGAAAATAACGACTTTTCTATGAGAAAACCGTCCTAATCTGTCATATTCTTCAGCGTAAGGTGTTGTAAGGCGATTTTACAACACCTTTGAGTGCTTCTTATTCGCATTAGGTAAATAAACATTTGCGACAGACAGTTTTCGAATACAACCTTTTTGGTCACTCTCTGATTCGGCTACCCTATGCTTGGACACCCGTTGCAGGTGCCACAAACGGCCCTTCAAATTATCTAGGTCAACACACTTGCAATATCAGTTTTGAAAACTGTGGTTATAAGATATTTTTTTATAATGAATATTAACGTGTGACCTTGAGAAAGATCCATCAAGTGAGACATTTTTCTTGTAAGGTAATTAACAAGCATGACCAATATTATTCATATTCATAAATTTTTATGAAGTTGCTAATTTGCGTTTGAATTTTTGTTAATTGCTTTTCTACCCGATAAAGAAACTGTTGCCCAAAACAGGGAGTGTCACAAAATATCGTTATTGACAGATATTTTTAAACAGGAACTCATGGGAGGTTTAATAGAAAAACTGTTGGCTATAAAAACATGTAGAATAATTTATTCAGATATTATTTAATACTGCTTATAGCCTAGATGATGTATGAGTGATTTTTTGCACAAAGCGATAATTATAAAATACAAGGTGATCCTCCGAGAGTGTTACCTCTTTTGACATTCATCAATACAGACAAAAGCAAAGGTCACAAATAAGGTTAAACAATGTCTGACTTATTTATAGTCTAGCTTCATGATCCATTTTATTTTCCTTTAGGATAACACTACTTTCGATATTTATTTTGAATACTTCTGGTTTTCTGACAGACAGAAAAAACAATAAAATGGATCACAAGGTTAAATGTTTTATGATATCTTACCATTCGTAACTTGTTACTTCGAATATTTACAAATAATAATTTGGCATATTTTAATACGTTTTTAGTCATATGGGTTACATACAATTAAGTTTAATATATTTATTAGTCTTTCTTTTAAATCAGAGGTTGCAAAAATCAAACTTCGAAACACACCGATAGATAGATTGGAGTGATTTTCTAAGGTGATCACCCTGTACATGTAAATGGTTAGGACACAAGAATATGTGAAAATATGTACAGTTATATACAGGGTGAGTCATCAGTATATGAACTCGGTAATGGTATATGGACTATGTAATTGCATGACCCTGTAAAAGTGAAGAGTTTCGGAACCAAAATGACGCAACTGATACTTAAGGACTGTAATGTAACTGACATAGTAAAAAACTTAAAAATATTAAGAATCACATGAGGCTATAGTCTCAAAATTCACCCTTTTTGAACATACATTGGTCATTTTCTTGAAAACTACTGGAGTTAGGTATAGGGTATATTAATAAAATATAGAGTGTGCTATTTAAAAAAATAACTGGACATTGCCGCGCTTATGTGGCCTTATAGGCTTCATATAGGTTATATAATAGAAATTTTAAAATGTGCCTCTTGTGAATACACAATAATACAATACACTTTTTGTATTTAACATGTGTTCACTCTTTGAGTTATGGCCCGTTACGTACTAATGACTCACCATGTATAACAAATAGTTATTTGGACAAACAAATTTATATATGAATAACGTGTCGTATCTAATATGAGTACAATAAAAATTTAGTTATCACTTAACGTAGAAGTAACAAAATAGTGAAAGAAATTCGGTATTAAAAGTTTATACATGGCAGAGTTTTTTATCAAATTCAAATTTTTATGTTTATTGTGGCATATAATATTCTCAGATTAAGTGATTTAGCATACATTAATTTTAGAGAACATATGTACATATACAGGTCCCCAAATAAAAATTTCTTCAATTTGGAAACCAAGACACAATTAGTTATTTAAGTAGTGGGGGAACGCAGTTGAAAACCACACCCACAACAGACCTCTGGCCTCTGTAACTCGTCACGCCTCTACCAATAGATATTGATACCTCAGGCTAGGCTTATACCGTTCTTTTTCTCTATTTACTATCATCATCACTTACTATCGATCCGTCCTTGTCTCCAAATTGAAGATATTTTTATTTGAGGATCCGTATACCATCTTTAAATATTTTACTCAGTAAAAGACCTAAAGGTATTTGTATTTACTAAACAAACAAGTGAAAGATAATTGCTTTTCTGATTTGAGTAAGATGTAATTTCCATTCTTGATTCTTACTTTATATTTTATTGTTAGTAAATTAAGAAAATGTATTTAGTTACTTAAAAAAATAAACAAGGTTAGGTATAAAAACCTATGCCATGAATAGTTGATAAATTTGATCTGTCCAGTATAGTAAATAAAGTATTTATATTAATTTTATTTTCGCAGTTTGTACAGGAAAATTCATAAATACACAAATAAGAATAGTGAAAACTATAGTTCATTTTCTACAAGCAATGATACTACGATATATTCTATTTTTAGGAAAAGTTTTTAAAACTAGCTATGCTTATATGAGGTAGACTCAAAAGTACACCACCGAGCTATATTGATGGTGAAAATAATTTGCTATATGTCAAAAATCCTCGGATAAGTAAATTTTTATTCCTAAAGGAATAATATCTCGAGAAAAGTGTTTCTGTCATTTTATTTCTGAAAACTTTACAATACAGAAACATAATATCTACACCTACTAAGTCACAGCAAGTCTTTAAAAAATTCAAAACATATTTTCCACAACAGTTAAATGTCCAAAATAAGTTTTGTTATAACAATTTTATACTTCCAAATGCCTAATATCTTTCTCTCTAATTATTTCTAGCAGCAGATCTACAAAAAGATACACATTTATGGTCCGCTATTAATATCAATTTGGATGGAATAAGCAAATGAAAATGATACGATATGTTTTTTTTTTTATTAATGAATGTCACGATATTTGAGTAGGTAATAAAATGATTGATGAAAGCCGCAATAATTGTAAAGATTGCTGCAATTGATTTGAATATGAGAATTACTTTGACAGTGTTTACAAATTATAGACTGAGAAAACAATTTTAAGTTAACATATGACAGATTTTCAATGCTTGCTTCACCAAAAGGTTAATTTGTATGTTTAGAATACTATTAAAACTGACAATAAGGTTTAATTAACTTATAGTTACAGTATGTTAATCAAGTTGGAAAACCGATTAACAATTGATATTTAAGTCCTTCCCAGTCTTCATAATTAGCAAAATTATTCATAAACACTGTATGTTACGTGTGGATTGAATATACTATTTTCAAACAAAGCTGTATACACATAAATAATTGAACAAATAAAAAAAAACAATTTGTACATTCTTGGTATCACACAAATCGCAATGAAATGTAGTTATGATATTTATATAATTTTCTAATGGAGAATGGGGAACTTTGTGTTAAAAAATATTTTATTTATGTTTCTGGAATCACCAATCTACTAACTTTAGTACTTTAAAAATGTTATACCTTTTTTGATAGATATAATAGTTACTGATATACAGGGAGAAAAGCATTGTTATTTTGTCTGGCAAATATTTTTGTGTGTCCACCGTTAAATTTTGAGTTCTTAATGTAATGTTTTTTAATGTTTCAGATATTCCCTTGAAATCTACAGTCTGTCCATAAAGTAACCCCCCCCCCTGCTAACTTTTGAACGAATCGAGTTAGCGAGTTTTAACAAAATACAGGGTGAATCATGTAAAATGAAGTTGATTCTGACGATAAATTTGATTCTTCAAATTCAAAGATAGCGCCACGGGCGCTGTCAACTCAATTTTTTCAAACGGCAGTGTGCCGTGTTGCACCTCATTTAAAATATAATTCAATTCTCTACTTCCTCGTTTTTGAAAAATGACAATCGAGTTAGCCGTTCTCTAGTTACAAACGTTTCAGTTTCTAATCTGATCTATGAATAAAATGTTAATTAATATTTTAATACAACAAATTTTGAACAAATATTTATTAAAACTAAAAACAAAAGAATTAAAAAGTGGTTCAAAATGTTGTCCATTGACTTCTTGGCACATAAAAAGTCTACTTTGAAATTCTTGCCTGATATTTCCTAAAATTTCTGCAGGGGTATTTCTACACATACCTATGTGTTAGACGTTGCTCTAGTACGTCGATATTTACTGGAGGAGTTCTGTAGACTTTTGACTTCAAATATCCCCATAATAAAAAATCAAGAGGAGTTAAGTCCGGGGAACGAGCCGGCCATTCTATCGGGCCCCCTTCTGCTAATCCATCTGCCCGGGAAATGGTTATTTAAAAAATCGGTAACAGGTCCGATAATAGAAATGAGGCGGGGCCCCATCTTGTTGAAATACAATACTTTGAATGTTATTGCCTGCTATACTTTCTATCTTTGGAAAAATTTCCTCCCGCAGCATTCTTAAGTACCGCTCTCCTCTTAAATTTTCTCTTTTCTCTAAATTTTCTATCAAATTTATCAAATCTATCAAATCGAATAACTTAAAAAAATAAGAAAAAAACCTGTAGAAACTTTCAAACACTTTAAATTGAACGGTAAACTACTTTCTCAAACCTTATTGATATTTCAGTGACAGTGAAAAGCAAAGGCAAGGGGACTTGATAAAAGCAAAATTTTTAAATATCGTTAATGCAAACGCTTGTAACTAGAGAACGGATAACTCGATTGTCATTTTTCAAAAACGAGAATGTAGAGAATTGAATTACCTTTTAAATGAGGTGCACACTTTGCCATTTAAAAAAATTGAGTTGACAGCGACCGTGGCGCCATCTTTAAATTTGAAGAATTGAATTTATCGTCAGAATCAACTTTATTTTACATGATTCACCCTGTATTTTGTTAAAACTCTCTAACTCGATTCATTCAAAAGTAAGCAAGGGGGGGTTACTTTATGGACAGACTGTATAATTGTTTTAACAGTTCAAGTGATTAAATAGACAAAATTTAACTGTTATAGAGCAAATTTTTATAAAATAGAGGTACGTTAGTGGTAAAAAAATCCCCATTTAAAAGAGTTCTTTGAAACATCTATTTAACTTATTTAATAAAAGCAAATGAGTTTCAATTATTTTAATGATTAAAAGTATGTTTGAAGTTAGCGATTAAAAATAGAAAGATTCCCTATTCTCCTAGAATATATCGTAGCACCTTAGCTGAGTGGTTCTTTGATGACGAAACCGTAGGACGTGTAAGACCCAGGAGGGTGAAACCTGCTGTCCTCGCCGCAGGTCGAATTAGATCGCTGCTTTTTTTTTATTGGTTTTGTGGTGCCCTGGCAGCAGAGAGCGAGTCTGAATTCGCTAGCCATTTCAGCGCACAGGGACGACTGAAAAATTGAAGGGGTATATTTAATTGTGGAAATAATTATGGTTGGATATACATACAGAGTGTCCCAATAGTGCACGAAAATCCAATATCGGTCCGATTGGAGGATTTTTGGGAAAAAACGGTTACATGGAAGTGATGTTAGCGTCAAGAGGTTCACATTCTAAAAATATTTCGAAACATACCTAGGGTGGCCTACTACAGCGGCACACTTTTAGGTCAATTTTTACATTTGAAATGTTTATGTTTGTATGTCCAAGTTAGGAGTTTTCGTTCAAGACCAGAAGACATCATGTTGCATTGAGTGACGCAATATATAGTACGTCTAGAAAGTATATGGAATTTTCATCTTTTTTATTTTATCACTTTGAAATATATTTATAAGGCTTTTTAATAAAAATATGTCATAGTTACCTTTGACTGGCAGTTGTCTTGACTGATACCTGTTTGATTTAATGTCAGTATTTGATTGTCGTTTGAAGGCACCACAAAATAATTAAGAAAACTATGACACAGGTAGCAAAAAGGCGTCTAGTTGAACAGTTATATGAAAATGGTGTTCAAGAAGTGCTGGAATTTGTAAGATTAACGGGAATGGGTAAATCGGCGGTTTATAATGTCTTAAAGCGTATCAGAAATGGTATTGGTATGGAACATGGGCAAGTTTCTGGAAGACCATGCAAAATACGAGGTCGCAATTTGATGTCTTTGCTGCAGTTGGGCCGCAGAAATTCACGACAGGGTTTTCGAAAGTTGGCAAAACGGTTTACAAGACAACGGAGAATTGCTGTTTCTTGTGAAACCGTTCGTCAGGCGTTTCTACGTAGTGGTTACAGAGCAAGAAAACCTAGGAAGGTACCAGCTGTTACTGAAGAGCAAATTCAGAGAAGACTTCAATTTTGCGTAGATTATCGAGAGGACAATTTTGAAAATGTTTTCATTAGGGATTACGGATGAAGCTTGTTTCCAGCTGGGCGATAATCGTTTAAGGATACTAAGCAGAGATAGGCCCGAGGTGCAGAAATCAAAGTTTCCTACGAAAATCATGGTTTGGGGAGGGATTTCATTACGTGGTGCAACTGAACTGTGCATTATTGATGGTACAGTAGATAGTGCACGCAAATGTTCCATTTTAAATGAATATCTCGTCCAAACAGCTAATACCCTGTATCCTGAGGGTTGGCGATTATAGCAAGACTACGCTCGATGCCATACTTCCAGGTATACAAGACGTTGGTTGGACGATAGAAGAATCGCACCCATTTCATGGCAGCAGCTTCTCCTGACTTAAGCCCCATTGAAAATATATGGGGGCTCATGAAAATCGAGGTAGAACGTACAGCGTCTCGAAACAGTCCTGAGGTAGTGAGAGCCGTTGTAGAAGCATGGCAACTTGTTACGGCGACGTATGTATCTAATTTAATTGTGGGCATTCCTCATCGACTACAAAAATGTTTGAGGTTACATGGACTATATATTAGCAAGTAAAATAAGTTTTTTTTTATGTGTAAGGTTGAATTTTACTCAAATAAAGTAATTATTTTTTTGTCGATGGTTTTTAATTTCCACATACTTTCTAGACGTACCATATATAGTGGAGCATGTGAAACCTATACTTGCCAATCGTTTTTTCCCAAAATCCTGTAATATTGGAATGATCGATATTGAACTGTGACGAATTATTGGAACACCCTGTATACGCAAATATCTATTATTTATTTGGAATTTGAGATTTTTTAAGGAAAACACATGTATTTGTATCTTTATGTTCAACATGTGGTAATTAATAAAATAAATTATTACTTAATAATAGTTGGAAATGTCTGTTACACAAGAAATTAGTAACAATATTTATATAAAATTAGTTAGGTAGTGATAAACTTTCAACTACTCTAGTAAACCTTGAAAGGTTTATTTTCATAACGGTTTCGTGGAAAAATCTTATAGAGAAAATTGTACAGGGTGCAAAAAATAGAATACCGGCCTTCAAGGGCTGATATTACATCTAAAAATAAAAATTAATAAAATAGAATAGATGCCCTAAGATGGTTCCTAAGGGAGTTACAGCCCTTTAAACGGTAGATAAAAGGAATACTCGTAGTTTTTATTTATTTTAGAAAAATTTTGAGCACTAAAAGTATCTAACGTATCAAAACTGTCAAAAGTATCAAAACTGTGAGTTGAATTCGCATAAAAACAATTCACTGGAGCTGTCAAACTTAGATATGCCACCTTTGACACGAACAACGCAAGTGCATTGCAAACTTTAAATACAAATATTTCAAAAATCGTTTACTGTATCGAATTAAACGAATAATACTTTTTTACGTAAAAAGTCGTAATTTTTCAAATCTAATGATAAAATTGCTGTATTCACTTAGTAAAAAAAGTTTTGTGGAAAACAACCACCCTCTCTAAGAACTGTCACGGCTCGTTTTACTATCACCATTCGCTTTGGCACAAAAATTTAAGCCAGAACACCAAAATTCAAAAAAATTGATCTGCCACTATTCCTAAAAGTAAATAGAAACCATTCATTTTGCACTATTTCTTTACACCCTGTACAACTTACTTATATGAATAAGTATAAATAGACCAATACTTACCTCCTACATATTCCAAAAGTAGCGAGAGCACAAACAGTATAAAATGAACTTAGATAGTTTTCTATCCTTCTCCTACATATAGTATATCTCATACATTCAACATTCATAAATTCATATTTTTAACAACATACATTTAGCTAAGTGATTGTGACAATGAGATTGATTTTTATGATATTGTCAATAAATTCGTTTAGAAAATGATTCAGTAAACAAAGCTAAAATCTGAGAACCCTGACTTTGGGTAGAAGCTCATATTTACAGTCTGTTTCCGTTTAGATTGCTTCTAACCAAAAACACATTTCAGACCTGTGGGAGCACTTAAATCGTGTATTACGGAACGGACTGAACTAGAACTGTTTCAGGAAAGCTATTTCTGAAAAAGTAATGTAATTTTCACGAAAACAGTGGCAAGTTTCGCACAGATCTGTTAGTTTACAAATAAAACACTGTTTAACAATATTAAAATACAACATTATATGTACAGTTTTATTTAAAATTGAGCTATTAATTTTCAGGTAAGAAATGCTAAATGAACGATTTCAAAATTAAGTAAATATTGAATAGAAAAATGTGTTAACTTTGAAGCAACTTAAATATTGTAAAATGCAAACATTTTTAATTAAAGGAATAGGATATAGTTTACGAAATGTTTTTCAATATTTAAAATCAGTATTTAAGGAATGGCTATTCATCGAAATTAAGTATTTCAGGCGTTGTTTTTATAAAACAACAGATACTTGAAAACTTGCAGCCAAGGAATTCAAGTTTTTTGTTTAGTCTCTCTTTATTTTGCTTTGCCAATCAGGTTTTGCAAAACAAATGGAACTTTGCTACTTACCAGTCCACACTTAATTGAGAGAATAAATTGACAAGTGCAGAGTTTTAATGAATTATTAAAATGCAAATATACAGGGTCGCTGATATGTATGGAAACGGTCGATTATTTCCTAAAGTAAGATAGGAAAAACCTTAAAAGTTTTGAGTTTAACATTTTTTACTAGCTGTCTTACTTTAGGAAATAATTGACCATTTCCATACATATCGGCGATCTTGTTTTTTGGAGTATCATAGCCATGCCTTTAGAGCAATGTAGAGATTAGTTAAAGGACAAAATAATCCAGGAAGCCTAGAGAAATTCTACCAGATCTTCTCCTTAATTATAATTTTGAAACGTATGTATAGGAAAATGGAAAAATGTCTATAAATCATTTGATTTATTGATGCAGATAAGTTGATGTTTATAACAATAGCATTTTGTAATAAAATAACTTTTCTATCATTTATACTTTTCTGCATTCCAAATGTTTCGTTTAATCGTTAAGAAGAAAGAAAGTGAAAACAATATTCAATCTGTTCTCAAAATTCATCTGAGCTGAACCTGTAAATTCAGCTCAGTTTTGTGATGGAGGGCGTAACTGATGGATGTGTTGAATTAATGCTGGGCATAGATTCCATCAGAACAATTGACAGTTAGGATTAATTTACCAATAGAAGTTAGGTTCGTTCGTTAGATTCATTCCATGAATTTCTTGTTGAGTAAAAACTACTGTATATTTTGTTTCCCCAACCAAAATACCCACTGGAAATTGTTCACCCTCCATTGCGACTAACAAACCTATTAGGTACTTTGTGCTTACTTTTATGTTTTTATCAAAATTGCATCCTTTGATCCAAACAAAAAACAACATTCTAACCTCAAAATTAATGACATGACAATTCTCTCTCTTTTTCCCATCACAAAATTTGAAATCCATCATAACTATGTATTGATGGAAGTGATGGTTTTCTTGATGGGACATCATAGAATTTTGTGCTAAATTTACGAAGAAGATTAATAGCCCATCAAAAAGCAATCGCTGAATTTACGAACGGCTTTTACTGTTTTGTGATATAAATGATTCCATCTTTTTGAGAAATGATGGATTTACAAAAGTGCGTAACAACATTTAATAAAACATTTTGAATTAACTCAGTTTTCAAAACCTTTGAAACTATGGTAAAATAAACTATTGTAACAATCCCACTCAGTTAACACATCTTTTTATTTCTAAAGTATATACAAACGTACGCTACATCTTAACCACTACTACGTACAAAACCACCTACTGCTAGGTTTCTCTTATAGCTACGTGTCGTGTAGAATGCTGCTCACCCGCTCTTCCACTGCCACCTTGCGGCTCTTCCACACGAACTCGCACACGGCGATGACGCAGGCGACGCCCATGCCGCCCATCAGCACCACGAAGACGCCGCCGACGTTGGCCAAGCCCAGTTCGTTGGCGGTGCTGCTCGTCTTCGTGGTTTCGTCCTGAATGTGGAGAATAATTAATTAAGTTGTGACCACACGTCATCGAACAGCGGCGAGCAAACGTTAAAGGGACAATCTGCTAATTTCCACTTCGTGTCTCTTCGTGAGACACGAAGTGCATTTGTTCGTCTTCTCTATGTATGAAATAGGGGATTAGAGGGCGCTCATTAAGGCGTTATTGTTCATTATAAGTAGGGCTATTACAACTGAGCCGTGGGACATGGGCGTACGTATCATAATAAGTGTAATAAAATAAATTACGTAGAACAGAAGCAATAAACTAGTACCATTTTTAACAATGTATTCAAAACTAATCCGCACTACAACATAGGCAACACTATACTAACGTGCAAAGCATTTTGAGGCCGCGGCTCAAAGGCCGTGGCGAACAAACGTTAACGGGACCACGAGCTAATTTCCACTTCGTGTCTCTTCGTGAGACACGAAGTTCATTTGTTCGTCTTCTCTATGTATGAAATAGGGGATTAGAGGACAGTCATTAAGGCGTTATTGTTCATTATAAGTAGGGCTGTTGCAACTGAGCCGTGGGACATGGGCGAACGTATTATAATAAGTGTAATAAAATAAATTACGTAGGAACAGAAGCAATAAACTAGTACCATTTACTAGTAACAGTATACTAATGTGCAAAGCATTTTGAAGCCGCGGCTCGCGCAAGTCCGTGTTGTCCCGCATCACACGTCATTGAATCCCGGCTCTCTATGGCAGTCCTAATTATAAGTCTAATAGATAATAATTATACACAGCTTGAAATGCCATACTAAAGTGAGAGTGATCACTGATCAGTCGTCCAAAGCATATAAATCGTTACAGACGATCTGACCTGATGAATCTGTCGAAATGAATGGTTTTGGCTGCGTATATTGAAAACATTACTTTGAAAATAGATGAAAGAAAAAGTTCATGCGTCCAAAAATGATATTTTGATCTATACAAGGAAGACAAAAATCTAAAGGGTAATATTCAAATTATGCGTTCTTACAATTGCACCAAATTTTAAGGTATTCTAGTTCAAGTGAGCAATAATAACAGAAACGCTTACCCTGCACTTTCCGCCTCCTCGTTTTTCCTTCCACCACCTCGTTTTTAGTATGTGCAGCTTGCCCTCTTCCTGGAGCTTCAAGATAGCGCCGCTAATAGCCGTCCGGAACGGGGAATCTGGAATTTTATTGGAGGCCATTAAAAATTCGTTAAATGTATTGCAGCCGTATTTCATATTTCGACGGTTTATGCAGGAATAATTTGGCAATAATAGCCAGATAATTTGTTTCCACACAATTTGGTTTCTTGTGTGTAAACAAAGTTACTAGATTTTTCCAGCGATGATTTAGAAGTATCTACTTACATGTACGGGTGTCCAGAAAATATACCGACAAATTTTGGTTATACAAGGCAACAAAACATTTTTTTAAATACATACATGTTTGTGAAAGAGTCACACATAATGACAATAAAGCTATTTTTTACATTGGAAATGTTTATCTTTGTATAATCGGGACCAAGTTAGGAGTTTTCGTCCAAGGTCAAAAAACAACGGTGACGCAATACCATCTATAGAGCATAGAGCATAGATGGTATAGAGCAAAACCTATACCATCTTGTAGATCATATTTTGGGGCATATGTGGTGTAATCTACAACTTTTTTAGAATTATCGTCATTTTTTAGAATAATACCAATGTTTTCGAATTATTGAATTTTTAAAAAGCACTCATGTTCATCAGAGTGAAGTATTACGGGCGCTTAGGCTTATAGCGCGAATACTGGTGCATCTATAATAGATGTCTAACCCTAGAAAGAAGCGAGTTAGAACAGCAATTTTACTCCACTAATATAGATAGTGAGTGTGGGCAGAGGGGAGTGTTCCGTTGTAATACCGTACTCGCTTAATGGAGTAACGTCTTATTTGATAGGGATACCTATAAACCTCTTTATTTTGTTTTTAAATGTATGCCCTGTGGAAGATGACATAAATTACCGACACGTTGGTATTTTAAAAACCTAGTTTTCCTTAGATTTTTACCTGTATATACCCCAAAATGCTTCACCTATATAAGAAGGTCATGTCATAAATGTCGTATACTTACCAAACTCCACAAACATTACAAAACCTTACTAAATTCTCAATACTTTTAGCAGTCGAGAATCACTAAATCCTATGTACTTTCATGTGCTGCTGTAATCTGGGTGAATTTACGTTTAAAATAACCTCAGTGCAAAGAGCCCTAGAAGTAGTTTTACAGATTTAGGGCAAAAGGAGACATAGGGGATTGTGCGCTAAACTGCCCGTTTTATCATATGGACTCTATTGTAACCCGGAATTTAATCTATATGCGAAATATTTCAGAAAGTTATCTTTCACGTGTGATGTAAAATAAGCACTATATATGTTGAAATCAGGGAAGCACACAATGAGGGTCAAAAATATTTCATTAAAATGCCTCCTTGTGCCATTCAAAAGAAGAAAAGGGCTGCCTCGTGAAAATGTCGTTAAGAAATGTTATTCTTAACTACATGATATATATAAAAAATTCTTCAACTAAATAAAATAAAATTAAGTAAAAACAAACCTACAAACTTCATCTCAGGTCCCATTTACTTCAAAAACTTATCAAGTTAGCCAAGAAGTTTAACAACTGATCTGATTACATATCTTTGATTTATATTTACAAATTCATTCTTGGAATTTCCGACAATAAAAGGGATATTTTCAACTTACTCGGTGGCATGGCAATGCCGTATCCCTTTGAATCCAACAAGCCTCCGATTTGCGTCAGTTCGCAGTTCCTCTCGATCACATACTCGATGGAGGTGGACTCCATGAGAAAGGCATAGCTGCCCTTGCCTTTGACAACTTGTTCCACCCCTTCCTGGTTGCTAGAGGTGAAGACGGACGGCCTCTGCGACTCCATGAAGGCCCACATCCTCTGATACGTGGAGAAATTCGAATCCTGGAATGAAACAAGGCATCCTATGTTTTAATCAATGAGAAATCAAACATTTATTGTAAGCTGCCATCAGTTTTTTCATGAGTTGGTAACCAAGTTAATAATATGTCGCCCTCTCCTACACAAGTCTTGGACTTCAGGGTATAATCTTTGTTATTAGAATGAAGTGTAGAGATATTATTATTGTATTGTTACTATCATCATTTCTCTGAATACGTACCCTGAAAAAAGCGGCAGTGGATCCCCCTCTGTAAGCTCCGTACTTAATTTTTGTTTGTTTTGCCAAGTCCTCGGCGCTCTCTATAGGAGAATCCATCCTTTCCACTGTAAGAAAAGCCGCCAAGTTGGCGGTGTAAGAAGATATCATTATCAGCGTGAAAAACCACCACATTCCTGCCACCATTCTGGTGGAAACGGCCCTACAAATAATAAAGTAACAGACTGTTAGCGAGACGCTGGGTTTTTGCGCAGGTTTACTAATGACGTTACCAAAGCTGAATTACGGAAAATACCCAAGTAATAGGAATGGTTTTTAGCGTCAGTTGTTCAGAATTTATGAAATAGTTGCGCAGTTTAAGTTAAACTTCAGTATTAGAGTGTCGACGAACTTCTACACTGAAAGAAAGTGTATGTAAATGTCCGAATATAAAGAATTTTGTAAAGACCACCTTGTGTCTTCGAATATAAAGACCATAGGAAAGGGCACAATAGTGTCCAAAAAATAGCGCAAAAAGATAATAATTTGCTAAATATGATATGTGCTGAAAGAGTAAAGAGTATTTATTGTTATAAAAAACAAGGGATCTTGCAACTCAAACAAGTTGGGTATAATATGGCGGATTTTTCAGTTAGTGTAATATCCAGATGCCTTACAGTTAACAGATATCATCAACATTAATAATTTAATAAGAAAACGTTCTTTATGAAAGTAAATTCTTCTTTTGGCCACTCAGGGTTGGTCTTGAAAAAAAAAATTGTGAAACACAAAAATTGTAGATGGTAACTAACAGCTTTTTTGATTCGTAATTTAATTTTCATTTTTACTGTCGCAAACATTTTTGTGCAGACTCTTCTCTCATAAGTAATCTGATTGAGGTTTACTAGATTTACCTCTAATAATAAAAGAGATTTTACACACACACACACACACACACGAAGATTTTATCGAACCAGATCTTCTTGAAGAAAAGTCAAATACAGTGTTCTGTTAAGATTATCCTTAAAATATTTACATTTACTTTTCGTGTCAGGCTGGTGTTTTCGCCTCCAAATAGACTCCAAATAGAATTGAATTCTGCAATCCGGTTCTTCCTCATTTAATTCCTGAACCATTTGCTTCTTGTAATGATTCATTTTTGAACTTTTAAATATTTTCAAGACAGTAGTATAGCTAGTACCATTGTCAAGGGCCAATTTTCCGAGCTGGAGTCACTGAATTATCTTGAATAATTAACAACGTTTTTATTCAGATTCCTATCCACTCAAGCAAAGGGTTGTTGTTGTCTAGAATCATCCCTCACATGACCCAATTCCCTGAATCTTGCCAAAGCTTTACTAATTGTATAGTTTGGCTAATAGGTGGTAATGGATGCTGGTCGTACTGGATGGTGGTGGTAATCTGGATGCTGTTTTCTAAATAATTGAACAACTCAGTCTAAATTCGATTAATGTCAGAATAGCCGTAGCTCAAAAACCTCCTCTTTCAAAAATCTCAAAGTAAAAGGATATTTTGTCGCGCCCTCTGTAGAGCTTAAGTGCTTTATTATGAGAGCAGCGTGGTTTGAAATTGGTCACTGGACAGTAAGTTCTGGTTGGCAGCTTCTGGTTGGTTGGTCGATCGTCGTCAGTAAGAAATAAGCATAATGGCTCCACAGGCAGTGAAGACTTTTCTGAATTTTAATCAATACTCGTTGACATGTCGTTAACATGTCGACGAGATCTGAAGTGTCTCCATCTACTGACTAAATAGCTACACATGGAATATTAATAAAAAATGCTTTTAATAAAGTGGATACTCGAAGCGAATGGTTCTTTATGAAACATCGTGGAAATAATTGTTTTGAAAAAAACATTTATCTCATTTAGATGTTCCAAGAAATATATAGAAAACACTCTATATACTAGTATTTCGGCTTGTTAGGCCTTTTTCAATAGAGTAAATGTCTATTACTAAATATTTCCAAGCGCGTTTTCGTTATTTATTTGTTTAGAAGTTTATTTAGATGACATTTTTTGTTTTTGGACTGGTACTGAAAGAAATTTGAGCGGCTTTCTCAATTTTTTAAATTCACTTAACGATAATATTCAGTTTACAATGGAAAAGGAGGAAAACAATCAATTAAACTATTTGGATATAACAATAAGAAAGGTAGAAAATAAATTAAAATTCTCGGTTTATAGAAAATCAACAACTTCCGACGCAATTATACCAGCAAGTTCGCAGCAGTCCCGGCAAATAAAAAAGTCGGTTTTCCATAGTTTAATACATAGCCTTTTAATTTTTCCGCTGGAAAAAGTAGATTTTGAAAAAGAATTAAGTACAATCAAATAAATTGCAAGAAACAACGGATATAAAGAAAAACTAATAGATAGCATGCTAAAAAACAAAATTAATTCGTCGGGAGGTTTACAATATTCGGGAAAAAAAAGGCACCTACAGTTATATTAATCACGTCCCAGGTTATAGCGAAAAAATAGCTCGCAGAATAGAACGAAATGGGTGTAAAACGATTAGTGTCAACAAGCGTACTATTGGGAGGATTTTGATAAACAACAAAGAAAGGGTTAATAAATTAAAACAATCGGGGGTATACCAAATTAACTGCGCGGATTGTAATGCCGTGTATGTGGGTCAAACCGGTAGAAGTATTGAAACTTGAGTAAAAGAACATAAAAAATCCATATTAAATAACGCAAAAAATTCAGGATTTTCCACGCATTGCATAGAAAACAATCATTTTATAGATCAGAAAAATGTAAAGGTACTGGATCGTGAATAGAAAGGAAAGAGGTTAGATCTGTTAGAATTATTAAAAATTAAACAATCTTCAATTATAAATCCGTGTACTACGAATGATCACATAGATTTTACACTCTCGCCCTTCTTAAAAAAGGTACCAAAAAGTCGGGCTTTACCAGATGGTAGGATCAATCGGGGGTAGGTAAACTTGTAAACAAATAAATAACGAAAACGCGCTTGGAAATATTTAGTAATAGACATTTACTCTATTGAAAAAGGCCTAACAAGCCGAAATACTAGTATATAGAGTGTTTTCTATATATTTCTTGAAACATCTAAATGAGATCACTGTTTTTTTCAAAACAATTAAAAAATGATTTGTGTTCCTTTCCAAATGGCGTACCTTGACATACCCTTACATTTGAATAAGGAGAAGTGGTTGCACCCTTCCTAGTGAATATGAACTAAGAGCATTAGCTCGAAATGAAGCCAACGATGAATTTAAATATCTTACGATACGTTAAAGCGTTACAGAATTTATTCGAGTTAAAAATTTCTACGCTGCATGCATTCAGCGTGAAGTTTAGAAAAATAATCTCGCAAAGTAAACAATTCATCCTATTCCCACTTGCGCGCGCTTTTCTGTATAAATATTCGAGTTGCAGTTTTAGTTTTGTGCCATTTAGCCCCATGGTTAAACTTAATTGGAGCATTTCAGCGGGCGGCAGTAGCTGAACAGCAACGTAAGTAATTTAATTCTAATGTATATTAAAGCGACAAACCCACGTTCGCGCTAACTACCCCCAACAATTCCAAACTATGAAGTTTACACATATAAATTGCCCACAGAGAGAATACTTGCTGTTTAATTGAAATCCTGGGTATGCCGGAGTTTAGCCCGAAGGTATTTTTATCCCCTGAACGTTTATTGCTTCGGTCAGGTATCTGACCGCCTTGTATGCTAAAGGACGACCACCATTTTACTTGGCGATACAGAGAAAACAGGATAGTTCCTGGTATGACTAAGTTAATGAATTTAAACAGATATTTTCATTCGTATTGAATACGAATCATATTCAATAATTTGGTATGTATTTATTTAGATATTTATAGCAAAATAACGTAATCACCAATGCAGATGGAATAATTAATCTGCTACCAAGCGTTACGCTGAGTATTAAATTGCTCCGGGATATTCTAAAATAGGCCCTATATACCTATATAACTTTTCGATTTGCGTAACCTTCTATTGAATTTCTTAATGAAAGTCAGCATTGAATGTTTGTGCTAGCGAATCTGTTTCACTCAAATAATTATGTCAAATATTAGCTTAAATATGTAGATGTTAGAATACATATTTCCAATAAATACCTACTATTAGGAATGCAATTTTATATTAAGGTCATATTATCACCGCCAATGCCGCGTTCCCTTTTGTCACTTACAGAAAAGCATTGCTCTAAAAAACAAAACGTAGATATTGTTATTAGTCTCGACGTTATTAATGAGAGACATACCTTAATACGCCGATAATTTTTCCCTCAATTCATTCAACACTCACCAAATTTTACACGAATGTTACACGAGTTTTATGCGAATTTTTCCTGCGAAAAAGTTAATTAACAACACAGAAGACTTCTTGCTTTGGACATAGATGCGTGATTGTTTCAGTAAGTTGCTGCTAGATGACACTGCTATCAAAAAGTAACTAAATTATTTAGGGATATTTTTGCGTTACTGTACAGGACAGGGCTTAACTATTTTAAGGACAGTAAAAACGTATTGGAAACTGGCCTAATTATTCTTTGGCAATTATAGGTTTAATAATAGGACCGATTGACTGTTTCATATAAACCTACTAAATTTTTGACGTGTAACATGAAAATCCCTAAATTGCAGTCTAATTTTGAGTGGTAAACCAAAAGAAAATATAAAACTTCTGATTGAATTTGCAACTCTACATAATAATGTATTGACAGTTGACTTATCGTTCATAACTGATACGACATTTGTGCATGTGGTCCCCAAGTGTGTTCAAATCATCGTTATGGTATCTAATAGTGAAATTACCAGTCATAAATCATCTAATCATTATGAAATCTGTAACATGCCTATTGACATATGCCAACAGTTAACATTGCCGTTAACACGCCTGGCATAGAACACAAACAATTAGTCGGTCGCTTAGAAGAAATATTTTATATAGATTATAGCTACAACATCGGTTATTTAATTAATATTATTGGCATACTCCAATCTGTGATAATACGGCGCATTTTGGAATAATGTTGGGGAAAATAATCAGAGACAGTCAATTGCTACTACGAATTTAAGGAGGTCAATACATGGTCTGTAGAATATACATATACAAAGTTTACGGCAAAAAAAATGTCCCGCAATATATTTGGATTTAGCAAATTATATTATTTTGGATATTTATATTAAACTGATATACTACTGGGTGATAAAGGTTCATAACAGTGCCATAATATGTAAAGTTTGAAAACAATTGATTAATATTAGTGGTGGTGAGAACCTTGGTGCCTTTTTTGTTTTTCCTACTATCTGCCTGACAATTACTGTCTAATTGACAGATATATAGCGGCCTGCTTTTCCGCAGGTACCACTACATTAGACAATAATTGCCAGACGGATAGTAGCAAAAACCAAAAGAGGGCGCTACTAAGTCTCTTACCCCCACTAACATTCGAGATGCTCTTTAGGGAATTATGTCGCAACATCGTTTATCGATTCCACTATCTGTGGTATTCTAACGACCACATAATAAGTGCGAAACCGGTCAGTATCTGTTGGTTGATTTCAATGAAAGAAGTGGCGATTTCCATGGCAATACCGGAGTAATACAACGCCAGCCGGGGCACACATAGCCCATAGAGTAATTGCTTGAAAGCTTATGGAGATATAACCAAATCTAATTCTTTCTTCTTCAACTTTAATACACTGTATCTTACTAAACGTTTATAGACAATTTTATACGCAACACTTCGTACTTTTTTCCATCTAATCAAGTGGTGAGTTTGTTTCTTAAGCAACACCCGTTGTATTAGATATGAAAATATGTTTTCCTATGGTTTAACTAGCTTATTTTGAAACGCTACAGAAATATGCCAATATCTGGTTGTCACACAATTTGAACCAACAAAAATGCTCCTACGGTTGAGCTCTAATTGTAAATTGTAGCAACCGCTGGCCGCTTTTTTATTAAAGCTGAGGGTACCTGTGCCTTTCGCCGCTACGGCAAGCAGTTCAAAGAGGCACGTGCAATTCGATTAAATCCCCCAAACCACTTGCTCCTTGAATAAAATGATGGATCCCTGATAAAATCGTTTACTATACAGAAAATGGAAGATCGTATTAGAAGTATGGCATGAGTTACTGGATTTAATTGAATGTAACGTAATTTTCAAGGGAGTATTGCTAAAATTGAATTTATGTAAGTACTTGGGTAAAGCTGGAATAAAATGAGATTTTAACAGCAGCTTTAAAGTGGAACGAAAATACGTGCAGTGGAAAATACTGTAAAGTGAAATGAAATAATCGCAGCTCTCTTTTATAGCTCGAGATTATTTTAATTACATATCGATTACATATATTGTATATTAAAACGTATATTTATACGTTTTAATAGAAAATATGAGGCTTTAAAGAGATTATTCTTAAATAAAGTTAAAATAGTATTATAATAACGCTATAACGCTATACTCAATAGTAATATTGATCGTAAAACCACGTTTACAATAATTAACATGTGAAAAAAATATCTACTTAATAATAGGATGCATATAATATAATATGAACTATTACCAATATAAATAGACACCCACTTTTATACTGATTTATACTGAATAAATTTAAACAAAAGTAAACAAGTTATAACGATAACTAAATTTAATGATCTAATTAAAGTAGTAGAAATAAAGGAAAAATAACTAAAAACATAGTTTTATTGGAAAAGAGGAAAATTCTATGAAACTTTTTAAGCAAAAGACTAATAATAAAACATAAAAGTAGGTATGCGATCCTGTTCTAGATTTTGACAAAAGTCCCTGACCAAAATAGCGTGGCAAAAATAGCAAGATAACATAGGAAAAGAAATCAAAACATATTAGGATGGACTAAACAGGAGTCAATAAGAAGACACTGAAACTGATGAGTTGGAACAAAAAGGAAGAGGAAGAAAAAGGATAAGTAAAAAAGGATGTGTATATATATAATAATAATAATAATACTAATAATATCGCTACCCCTCATTCTAATCACAAGGATTAGCCCGAAAGTCTGAGACTTGTGTGGGAGAGGGGGCGGTATATTATTATTTCGCGGCCCGCATTTGCGCCTCAGGAATGACTTACATTGATAGGCCCTAACCACCATTCAGTGCTGGAATGAGGGAAACCTGGAAAACCTCATTAGTTAGGGGGACAGTCAAACATCAACTGATTTTAATCTCTCACATTAACATCAAGTTGACATTCTTCCCATCCTAGGCCATCGCCAGAATGGTTGCCAAGCCATCCCTGCGAGTAAGCCTTGATCTACGAGTAAACAATTTAAATAAAAATTGTTTGGTGGAGTGGGAATTAGAACCCACGACCTCTGGGTTGAGCGATCGAGACGCTAAGCCCTGAGCCACCGGTTCGCCCGGATAATATATCTGATACCATGGAGTTATGAGGAACATAAAGAAAATTACTCTTTCTCTATTGCTTGATTATTTGTTATTGGAAAATCCAAATGACTTCAATCTCCTCACTATACTATTCCTAAAGCAAAATTACAAACAACGTTATTGCTAGAGGGTCTTAGTGCCTTATAAATTTTGAAACATTTGGCTTGGCATTGAAAGGTAATACATCGAATACGTATATCAGTTTTCAGATCTTGGATGATATTTATGTGGATACAATACAGTATTAGGTCATAGAGAAGATTAAATCAGGAACAGAACTATACATTTTAATAAGTAACATTTTGTTATATTGTTCCAATAATATGGAAATGGAGGAGATTCCCAAACATGTTAAAAAGTACTAAAATTTCATAAATGTTATTGTATTATCTTTTGATTTAGATTTTTATATTTATCTTTTTTTTCAATCACACTACTTCTACTACTGCAACTTTGTAAATATTGATATTGTTCTGCATAATTTTACATAAGAAACTCGTTAATATGCTCTTAGTCTATACTACAAAAAAGTGTTCATTACTCTTTAAAAATTGCATTAAACAAAACGTGGATAACTATGAAGCACGCATGGAAGATTATAAAATTGCTCTCATCTTTACGAATCACTACCAATTGATTAGAATAAAATAAATATTTATACTGTAACATGCGATTTTCTCAGTTTTCAAGTCTCAGTTTGTTTGTATGGTGTTAAGCATACTGTCAAAACAACGTAGCTACTCAAAAAAATCTAAATGAACTAGTTACAGTATACTTGAACGTACTCGATACAGCAAGACTACGACATGCCTACCTTCACTCAAAGATTCAACGCAAACATCAAGATACACACCGATTGGACTTACTTTGGAGCAATGTCGGAGCCTTGCTGCATCAGCGACCCGATGGTGAACCACAGGGAGTTCAACAGAGTGAACTGATTTTCCAGAACGTCTGGTTCGCTGTTGCATGGGTGCGGGTTGTCCCACTCGTAGGGGCTGAACCTGCAACCACAGAACAGCTGTACTAAACCTAGTGGCTTACTTGGGAAGGAAGTCGCATCCTTGTTGCATCAAGGAGCCGATGGCGAACCACATGCAGTTGAAGAGGGTGAACTGGTTCTCTAAGTGGTCTGGGTTGGGGTTGCAGGGGTGGGGGTTCTGCCATTCGTACGGGGTGAATCTGTGGAGGTACACAACAATTCATGAAGGGTTAGATACTATATCTGGCTATTAGGTGGCGATTAACTTCTTCTTCTCAGTACATGTAAACAGCAATAAATCTATAGGCTTTGAAAATATATTGTAAGTATACCAGTAAGTCTATTTCATTAGTATGGAATAAAGTTGGAATCTTTTTAAGAGCATCCCTCTAAACAAATATGCATTCCCAATGTTTGTTCTTTCTTTGTTTTTCTCAATATCTTTTACAAATATGAGGGAGGTTACCACTTAGAAGACTGATTTGTTACGTTTTTCAATTAAGGTTTCACCAAGTTTACGGTTGTTTTTTTATTTAACAGAATAGGCCTTTTCCACATCTTTTTTTATTTGCTTATTATAAAATATATACTTAGTTATGCCTAAAAAGTATTTTTTTTAATTTTTTTCTTCGCCAGGTATATTTTGAAAAAGTTGTTAAAATTACTATATATTTGAAATAACGCGCCATGACGTCGTACTCCACTTCATTGTTGTCTGTTGGCTGCCCTGCATTTTGTGTTCTGTCAAGTGAAGTGTGCTTAACCTAACTTTCGTTTTGGGTTTTGATTTATTTGATTTAAAATGAATAAAATTGAAGAGGGATATCTTCAGACAACCTTCCAAGAGTTGATAGTGAAATGGTTAACGATTTCTACGTCACAAATATGAACTTTCTAAGTGCTGAAGTGCGCAATGTTAAGACAAGGAGGTTAGCTTTTGTAACCTAAGTTATCAAACATCATTTAGTTGATTCTAGCATAAATTGTGCAGTGTTGTCACCTAGTGACAACTAAAAATATACTATATATAGGTATATAATACCTAAAAAAATTTTTAGGTATTTTTCGCTATAGGTGACACCTATAGCGAAAAATACCTAAAAATTATTTTGCTCAAGTAGTGATAATTGTAAAATAATCATGTTGGTTTGCTTTAGTAATAATTTATGGATAATACTTCACCTAAAAATACATGTTTTCATTTAAAAATTACCATTTCACCTAAAAATACATAATATTTTCATTTCAAAATTACCAGAATGTAAATTTAATCGTTGCCAAGAAAAAAGTAAAATTGTAGGTGGCAACGTGGAGCCGTTCTTTAACTTGTCTACATTTTATTGGCTAGTGGAGTGTGATGTCAGCGAACCGCGCAGTTTGAAATGATTCATGAAGACCGGTCACTTTGTACTTGTCTAACTTCGCTTAATTACAATTCTATAATAAATTGGGTTGATTCTACCTTTACTTATGTACCAGTATAACGTTTGATATTAATAAAAAAGTCAAATTCAATTTAGCGGAAAAGGCCCATTGTGTTAATTTTTGTAGCGCTAAGACGTTATACACCCAGGTTTGCACCAACAAAACTTTGATGAAAATAATTCCAAAAATGTGACTTTTGAAGAAAACAGACTTTTTTTAACAATTACGCATTTTTGACAGATTAACCACTGGACGACTAATAAAGTCGAACGACCGTAAATTTGGTACCTTGTGACTTTTAGTTTCTTTCCTAAAAAGCCGGTAATTAGCTGATGTTTCTAGGCTTGAAGACAGAGTACTGGAAATTATTTAGAAAAACATATATGAGTATTTTTACGGTAACTGTTCTTATCAGTTATTTATCTAAATAAGCTGGTTATAAGTTCATCCCGGATATTGTAATATCAGATCGTACATCATAATATATCGTGTTAATTATTTTTTGATAATAAGTTCTGGGTTCTGGCTTTTATCCATTTACCGATCCCTAATTTAATGTCTGTAGATAAACACCTTCCACACGCTTTAATCGGTAACTCAATTCCGGAATATTGGTATTAACTGGGCCGGAATATAATTCGCTGTATACCGTGAGAGTGCACTCATGTAATTATAATTACCAATTACTGGAAGCTAATTAGTTGCTCGACTAATTATCTTGATTGGGACCACTTGCGTCTCAATTAAGATACGGGGTAGAATGGTCAGTGGTCGCTTGGATGTTTCAGTTAGGTAAACTTACATAGCTTCATTCTGCAGATTATTTAGCAATAAATATACTGACTGTCAGGAACTTGAAAGGTCCATGATATTGTTAAGTAAATATTCATTTTATTGAAAGTGGTTGTAATTGATTTGATTTTGCAGATACATTAAGCAACAACCAGTGCGAATAACGTTAATAACTTTTCAGTTTGATCGTTGCTCATGGTATATATACCATGGTGTATACTGAAACAATGCACAAGGGTTCTGGTTTTTTTTTATCGTGTGCTTTACAGTTTAGAGCAACCACTTTACATAATATAAGTAATATTTCAATATTTTTGTTGATAATTATTAACACTGAAAATACTTTGGATTCCATGTGGAAGATTGTCTTCCAATGTTGAGGAAAATCCTCTAAATTGGATGAGAAAGTTCAAGTGGCTGAAATAAATACGTTTGCGAAAATTCCGAGTCTTACTGCAAATTTTTTTGGGATACAGCAAAGTCATTGCTTCAGAACATCTTTTGCATGGTATTTAACGGTGCAGGGGGGGGGGACTGACATTTTTAGAGGTGAACGTCTCGGTGGATGGAGGTCACCGTCAGTTATAGATATAATGATGTGTACAACAGTATATTGAAAAAAAAGTGATTGATGTACTACTTGGTGCCAATGAATAAAACATTGGAATAGTGAAAGGTATTTTTACCAACTTAGACCAAGAAACTGCACGAAATGAAATAAAGAACTTCTACTTCAGCCTCTGAATGAGAAAAGTTCAATTATTAAGCAATTGTTTGGGAATAGAGATTAATCCTTATCTGTTTCTTAATGTTTCTTTGTAAATTAATTTGAAAGAAAAAGAATCCAATTGTTCAATATGCATTAACAATTTACGTCAAACTAGTTCCTTAAATGTAACATGTTTTTTAAAAGAGGCGAAAACATTTCTACTTCCATTAGAAAACACTTATTTATAACAATATTCAAGTGACACCCTTCCACTAGTAGAAAAAACCTTGGGAGAGTTTGAAAAAGTAACTAATAACCCCAAAAAGTGAGCTACATATTGACATATTCACTTTCCCACGAATTTGTGCAGGAAATTTGCTATGCGAGATACTCCACGCGTTCCAAATGTTTTACAACCTTCACTTTAACGGAAGCTGATGTGTGGCCGTCGTGAAAAGTGTGTTAAAATTCCCATCCCTATGAAATGGCACTAGTTATTAAAAAGTTACACAATTTTAGTAACAACATTATGAGGGAACGTCGACCTAGTATCGTAACGAACATAATCGATCCGGAAGTGTTTGGCATTTGTACAAGGACAGCTGTATAGAAATCGTCGCAAGGAGAAATTCGCCGGAAGGATATAGGAAGTTGTTGGACGTGTAAAACAAGCTCCAAGAAAATCCATTCAGACCCTTATCGGAAATAGATCCATCATCAGGTCCTTAAAGAGGTGTTCAGAGAACTATAAAGCTAAATTTCTCATCTGAATTTCTTTGGTGTAAAAATAAAGTCATAATTCGTCATTTTATTTCAATTATGTTGACTGTACTTGATAATAAGTAACTAGTCTACCACTTTCAAGCAAAATTATTAATTATGTAATGGTGTTCCAGGAGAAATTCAAAGAAATAAATATTATTTTACCCAGTCCTTAAATTCAGTATACATATATTGAGGATAAGCCACATAAATTTTAAACTGAACTAAAATTGGAGGTTTATTACTTGCCCATAGAATGTGATTCCAAAATATTGATCTGATTCATTAAGTTTAAAAGAACAAAAGCTCTGTCTACCTATTTAACCTTAAGTTTAATAAAGTAGATGACAACCAACTTTGGGAATCTAGACACTAAAATAGTTGATGGTTTACTGGATCTGAATTAAGATAATCTTCTTAACGTTTACGATTCAATGTAATTTTCCATAATTCCTCTTATACGTCCCCAAAAAATTTTTAAAGTACCCACCTTTGTTTATTTCTATTTATCTATAAATACTTCAATAGCTCTTCAAACAATCCTGACATTTTACAAAAACCAATTTCCAAAATTTCAATTTTTTTCAAATATCTCAAAAACTATGTTAACCTTAATTTTTTTGAGGCATATTATTTGTCGCCAAAGTATGTAACTTTGCCCCAGTTTAACTAGTCCATCTCTGAAGGTTTCCAAGATACAATGTTATTGTCCAATTGGAAACATACATTATTGTTTCTGCATAGTGCCTTTCCACCAATATTTTAAAATAATATTTATATATACTTATAGTATTTTATATACTTGAAATAAGTAATTATTTGCACTAGGTACATGTTAAAAGAGTCCTCAATACTAGTTTCTTAAGTTAATTCTGAAACTTGCAAATTCCTTACAAAGGCATGAAAGAATGAACAAAAAAGGCGAAATGGCGATAATGTAATAGCTCGACTTTGTATCAACAACAATTAAAAGCCATTTACGAAAAAACTTTCGTCGGGAAAGTTGTGAAACTTAATTCGAAAGGACCCTCTCAAGGCTGGTCGAGTCGATTCGAAATTCAACTGCTTATTTTCCTTCCGTCCGCATTTGTAAAATAATTACCTAATTTTACAACCCCTTCCGCTCCAAAACTAGGACAAGGGCCAGGGGCGGTACCCGAATATTTTTCTAGAGGAGAGGTATATAGTACGAACGATCTTTTATTGGAGAAACAAAAAATCTAGATTAATCTCGTGACAAAAAAAAAATGAATAAGAACTTCGCGTATACATACAGGGTGTCCGGAAATGATGGGCAAAGAATTCGGGAGGTGATTCTTCAAGAAAAATTAATGTCCCAAGTTCCTGTAACAGTTTTTCGAATACTTAAAAATGACGTAGCTACAGCGCTTTGTAGTTTACATAAAATTAAATCTCTCAAAATTATTTCGATGTAGGTGTCCTGGTTTCCATAGTCTTTGTTTCCATAGCATGCTTTGTTAAAATGTATAAAATAGATAAAACTGGTAAAAAACTGTTGCAACAGTTTCTGACTTATTTCAAATTAATATGCCTACCTCAGCCTAGTAGCAAAATAAAGGTAGAGTTGATTAGCAAAGCAGCTTGAATCCAATTATAAGAAGTTTTATGATGTCTCTCCCCAACTTTTAAGTTGGAAGAGCTCTAAGGGTGTTTCTTAAGCAGGTCGGAATAAAAGTTGGAATGCTTGTAGAGCTGGTTTAGTGAAGATGTCGAAACGTGAAGTGTGCTAATTAGATGGAGATGCTTTGCAAAGGAATGTTAACACTTACAATGTGCAACGGTTACTGACGATAAAAGTTTTTATGCCTTTGGATGTAATATGTATTAGTGTCTAGAATACTTTTAGAAAAATTAAGTAGCAAAGGAACAAAGCCAGCGTAATAACATTTTTATTTCCCGTTCTTAATTCATTTGTTCATCATTCGAAGAGTGCACTTCTGTCAAAAACATAAGAGGGAAAGTCTGTATTAATACTACAGGGGGTCATAAATAAGTAGTCATAGAAACATTGTTCCTTAAATTTGAATACTTTAGCAAATTGCATAACCGATTCAACTTTGAATATAGCCGATTATGACTATACTTTTATCTGTCAATCAACGTTCTCGTCTTTAATGAATGTGTAGTCTTTCTTCAGTCTTTTGGATGCGATTTAACTGAAGATTTTAGATACATTTAATTTTGAATAGTTTATTTGATAAAATTCTTGTCTTTTAGATATACTTTTACTTTATTTCTTTAAATTGTAAAAGTTACTTTTCCAAGGGGAAGAAGACATTAATTTCTTGATTGGTTTTACTGACTTCGTCAGTGAATATTGATTACCTAAATATTTGGAGTGAATGTTTTATTGATACACGCTGTACCTACGAGAGAAATCTATATTAAAAAGGAGATTAGAAGTTCATATAAATTATTTACAATATTCAAGAACTAATGTTATTTGATTTGAATGAGCTACGGATTCGTTGGACACCGAAAACATCTTCCATTCCAATGCAGTTCCACCTAAAATTAAAATTTTCTTGCTACCTACAGATATTTTCTATGCAAAAGATGATCAATCATGGATTCTTCATCTACAGACTTAAGATAAATGGGCTATTCTTCTGGCTACATACCACCACAAACACAATACGAATCTTTGTAATTTGATGCTAACTATTAGAAACATTAGGTAGGTACTTGGTCAATTGTGTCTTTTAATTCAGCGCGTTTAATGGTATAAATTCAGGTGCCTGACTGGTTAATTTTAATTTGTTTTATTTCTTTACACCAAGGCCAAAAGCCAGAACGTTACTTTACAACCTTATTATGTATATTTTCCTACCATCTCTCCCGTAGATACCGTTAGAAGTATATACAGGGTGTTGGTTAAAGATCCGGCAAAAATTCAAGAGGTTATTTCTTGGACTATTCTAAGGATATTTTATCCTTTGATGATTTTTGAAAAAGCGCTTTGTTGCGAAGATATATAGGGCGAAAAAAATTTTCAACAAATAACAATTTATTACTAAAAATTACATGTAACATTTGTGAACCTACAAGAATTGTTCAAAATGGCTACCTCCAGCTTTAAGTCCGGGGATCGAGCAGGCCATACGTGGGGTCCACCTCGACCAATCCAGCGATCTCCGTATGTTGCTGTTAAAAACTCTCGAGCAACTACACTAAAATGAGGTGGTGCACCATCATGCATAAACCACATTGCCTGTCTTGTAGCCAATGGTACATCCTCCAAAAACTGAGGTAACGTTTGTTCCAAAAAGTTGCGGTATACTTCGCCGGTAAGTCTTCCTGGTAGAAATACCGGTCCAATTAGCTAGTCACCCACAATTCCAACCCAAACGTTCAACGAGAACTGATGTTGAAACCGATCTTCACAAATCTCATGTGGATTTTCATCAGCCCACACATGGTTATGGTAGAAATTCCTTATTGCATTTCGCGAGAAACTGGTTTCATCGGTAAAAAGAATCAACGTAAGTAGTTGAGGGATTTCAACCAATGTGTGCAAAATCCATTGACAAAATGCAATACGTGGAGTAAAATCTGCAGGCAGAAGTGCCTGAACGCGTTGTATGTGGTATGGGTACAACAAATTATTTCTCAGAATTTTCCAAACAGTCCAATTACTTACATTCAAAGTATTTGCAATTCTTCACGTAGAAGTACCTGGATCTTCTTCTATCATGTCCAGCACATTCTCTTCTAAGTCTACCGTTCTTACAGTCCTTGGCCTTCCTGGTCCTCCACGCCGCTTCAATGTTCCCGTTTCTCGAAGACGTTGATGAATACTTTGAAAGATTTTTCTATCTGGAGCAATATGGTTAGGAAATCATTCAATGTACAGTCGCCTAGCTTCTAATGCATTGCCATCAACAAGTCCATAAATAAAATGCATGTCAGCCATCTCGGCATTCGTATAGTGAGCCATGATAGAGGACTTCACTAACAACCGTTTACACGTCAACTAGCCAAACGTCAATCAATCTTAACAAAGGCGACATATACAAACTACAAAAACACAACATACAAAAACATACAAAATAATAACTCCGAAGTATCACGGGATGTTGGTAAGAAAAACAACTCCTTTTTCTTACATGTCTTTTACTTGATACGTCCAGTATAGTACGCCATACTTTCATTTCACCTACATTAATAATGTGAAAAATACCAAAATTGGATTTGTTGAAAATTTGTTTTTCGCTCTATATCTTCGCAACAAAGCGCTTTTTCAAAAATCATCAAAGGATAAAATATCCCTAGAATAGTCCAAGGAATAACCTTTTGATTTTTTGCCGCATGTTTAACTAACACCCTGTATACGTAACTATTTCCATAAGAATAAAAATTTGTCTAAATTAATATGATTCTGTTTCAGCATAGGTTGCACTATTACTTATTTTAGCCTATTTCTGCACCAACAGAGATAATCACTGGCATAATGTAAATATCCTTACCTGGCCAATATAAACAACAAGACCGACACGCCAAGGTAAGCAGTGGCCATGTATATCCACACATCAAGTGACAACGGCGACAGGAAAGAAAACAAATTAGGCGGCTGCTTGATGGGCTTCCTGTACAGAATACTAATGCCCAGGTTCATGAAGGGCATCGTGAAATCCACCGCCTGCTCCCTGTCGTAGGTGATAGTAAGGTCAGCAATGGCCAGATCAGCCTTTTGCTCCAGCAATTCCTTCATCATACCATCCCACTCGTTGGTATCCCTGTTGAGTGAGCCATAGCGGCCATCTGGGGCCAAGCGGATGGTGTAGTTGAAGCCTAGGATTCTGGAGATCTCGTGGATGAGGTCCACGGCGTAGCCCTCGTATTGCGCGTTGCCGACTAATTTTTCGCTAGCTTCCTTCCGCATCACATAGGGGGAGCTCTGGAATAAAGATTGATGTGAAAAATTTAGGAAAACTAACAAATGTATATCTTAGAAGACAATCTAATTTATCGCATTCTCGTTAAAATTTTGGTAATGTAATAATAATCATCGATTATTAAATCTTTTCATAGAAAAGGGATGGGTCTTGCCTGTGTATTTTCTATGCATTATTATACCATGTGTCTCATTAAATACATATTTTATGGGCTTAAGTTGACAAGACTATTTTGACGGCGTGCGGATGAATTTTTATTTGAAATCGCGTGGTAAAATCAATAGCTCTCATGGGTGAAATCGGCTAAGTGGCCCTCGAAGGGTGCGTTGGCGGTCAATTTCTCACTTCTTGTCTCCTTACGCATCACGTACGAACGCTGTGGAAATGAAATTTTTCGTGTTTCAGCAAGAGAGGGGAATACAAATTGGGCAGATATTTCATACCTACATAACTCCGGGCAGTTTATTGCGCTGGGTTTAGAATGTAGAAGCAGAACTAGGCAAGGTAGTTCAACGAACTTATACAGGGTGTCCACCTAGTGCGCGTAAGTCCAATATCTGGGTTAATAAAAGAGATAACTTAATTTTTTTTTCTACAGGGTTGTCTAATATCCCGAGCTGCACAAAATGAAAATATATTTACATATTCAGGGTGTTCAGTTTTTCCTGGACAGGTACCAACTTCGTTTTTCTAAATGGAAATATATATTTTTTATTGCTTTTTCGAACTAAACCCTTGATTTTAGTAGGACTTTCATCAGCCTTCCCTATACCTAACTTAAACTGTTTTTGAAATATTGACGGGTGAATATTGACATTTTTGCAACTTTGACACCCTGTAAAATCTAAGCGGTTTGAGATCAAGCAAAACGGTTTGCACATTCCTATCTTAACTTCTCATAAGCTATCGTTTGGTACTAATTTCAAATTTATCCAGGAATTAAAAATTTTCAAAATTTTCAGAAAATTTTAAATTCTTGGATAATTCTGAAATTAGTACCAAACGATAGCTTATGAAAAGTTAAGATAGGAATGTGCAAACCGTTTTGCTTGATCTCAAACCGTTTAGATTTTACAGGGTGTCAAAGTTGCAAAAATGTCAATATTCACCCGTCAATATTTCAAAAACAGTTTAAGTTAGGTATAGGGAAGGCTGATGAAAGTCCTACTAAAATCAAGGGTTTAGTTCGAAAAAGCAATAAAAAATATATATTTCCATTTAGAAAAACGAAGTTGGTACCTGTCCAGGAAAAACTGAACACCCTGAATATGTAAATATATTTTCATTTTGTGCAGCTCGGGATATTAGACAACCCTGTAGAAAAAAAAATTAAGTTATCTCTTTTATTAACCCAGATATTGGACTTACGCGCACTAGGTGGACACCCTGTATAGTTCAGAATAATTCCCTAGTTTTTGAGTCACCCCTAGTCTTTACTTCGGGGTTTCTACGAAAGTTGCAAGAGATTGTCTGAACTACGAAAGCGTAGAAAGGACAACGTGTGAAATATTCTTATAATTGCCAGTTTAAACTGGCAATTATGGCAGTTTAAACTGACAATTATGACAGTTTAAACTGGCAATTATACAGAATTGCCAGATGAAACTGACAATTATCTATAATTGCCAGTTTAAACTGTCAACCATAGATAATTGTCAGTTTGATCTGGCAAATATGTGTAATTGATAGTTTAAACTGTCATTTATGTATAATTGACAGTTTATAATTGTCAGTTTTATCTGACAATTATGTATAATTGCCAGATCAATAGTTAATGTTAATAATTTGTGTGAAATAATTTTATAATTGCCAGTTTAAACTGGCAATTATGTATAATTGATTATGTATAATTATGTATTATACATAATTGCCAGTTTAAACTGGCAATTATGGCAGTTTAAACTGACAATTATGACAGTTTAAACTGGCAATTATACAGAATTGCCAGATGAAACTGACAATTATCTATAATTGCCAGTTTAAACTGTCAACCATAGATAATTGTCAGTTTGATCTGGCAAATATGTGTAATTGATAGTTTAAACTGTCATTTATGTATAATTGACAGTTTATAATTGTCAGTTTTATCTGACAATTATGTATAATTGCCAGATCAATAATTAATGTTAATAATTTGTGTGAAATAATTTTATAATTGCCAGTTTAAACTGGCAATTATGTATAATTGATTATGTATAATTATGTATTATACATAATTGCCAGTTTAAACTGGCAATTATACAGAATTGCCAGATGAAACTGACAATTATCTATAATTGCCAGTTTAAACTGTCAACCATAGATAATTGTCAGTTTGATCTGGCAAATATGTGTAATTGATAGTTTAAACTGTCATTTATGTATAATTGACAGTTTATAATTGTCAGTTTTATCTGACAATTATGTATAATTGCCAGATCAATAATTAATGTTAATAATTTGTGTGAAATAATTTTATAATTGCCAGTTTAAACTGTCAATTATAGATAATTGTCAGTTTGATCTGGCAATTATGTATAATTGACAGTTTAAAATGTCAATTATGTATAATTGACAGTTTATAATTGTCAGTTTTATCTGGCAATTATGTATAATTGCCAGTTTAAACTGTCAATTATACATAAATGCCAGTTTAAACTGACAATTATCTATAATTGACAATTTAAACTGGCAATTATAAAATTATTTCACACGATGTCCTTTCTACTCTTTCGTACTGAACTGCCATTCAAAGCCGAAAATTAAGTAAGTTTTTTCATGCAGCTTAAGAATATTCAATGAAACTGGACTATCAGATTTCTTAGAAATACGAAGATATAAGGTTTGACGGTTCTATTTCCAATAATAAGGGAAATGTGCCCAAAACAATGTGCGATAACAGCAATTTGAATTTGAAAAATTATTGGCTTATGACTATGAAGGAAAATATTCTTATGATCAATGAAATTAGTGATTTACAAAACACAGTTTTAAAAAATCTCCCTTACTAAGAGGTATATATTTAAAACTAAAATTTGCATTAATATTCTCAAGCTTCATAAAAAGTGACTTAATAATATTTAAATAGATGGAAATCAAGAAAAATAAGACAAGGTGTCAGGTTTTTGTGAATCATACTGTATGAAAAATAATTAAGGGAGCATAGCTACATCAGAATAATAAATACAGACGCCTTGAATAATGCGATAATGAAGTTGAACACCTGAGCAGTAGACGAGTGTAGTAAACACATTTTCTTTAAATTATCACCTTCCTGATGCATTTTATACAATTAATGGTACCAATATTCACATAAAAATTTACTTAACACCCTGAATATACAAATTGAAGATTTATCACACCACAATGAGTGGTAATCTGACCTTTAAATAAAACAATAACGTACAAACAGTTTACAAATAAATAAAACAAGCTACACAAAAGCCCCTGATCGACGGATACTAACAAAATGTAAACAAAGGCAACACCGGATCTATCAATAGCAGCAATTATTCACCTAGGGAACCCTTTCACGTTGAACGTAACTGGAACTATTGGATAAATAAGCTTTTATTTCTTTTTATTGTGTATCGACATTAGCACTTTCACGAGAGTAACTCGAGTACTGGTCGGTATATTACATTGCACTCTTTTGTGTGATATTTTACACAAATAGTTGTGTTTTCACATGAAAATCCCTATTTTCATAGGCATCAGGCATAAAAATTACAACACTGGGAAAAATGTGTCTTTCGATCGATATTCAATAGTTGATTAGTGAATTTAGATGCATATACGTTACATATACGTAACATGTATAAACATATACGTAAATTATATTCTATTTATACCCCTACCATTAAAAAAAAATGATAAGCTCCCAATTAAAGTCGAAATTCTCAGTTCATGCAGAAATTCGCATTTTAGTTGTATTTTGATGCACCCTGTATAGATTTAATTGGTTACAAATGTAACAAATTTAATCCTTACACATCATTATAGACACCGAAAATGGAAACTGTCAAGACTCATCCAATTTATGTGGTAATTTGAAAGTTATGTTGCAATGTTTCGAAAAAAATTCGTATCTCAATAAAGAACGGCGTTAGGCCAAAGTTGGCAAATACGTCTAGGGGTATAAGTCTAAGGATAAAATATAAGTAATTAAAGAAAATGTTGAACGGCTCTGAAAGAATTGGAAGCTTGTAAAATTTTTCTAAAAATGTAAGGAGGTTGAAAAACGCCCTGTACTTCATTGGATACAAATTATGTCGCAATGAATGTCTCTTGTATAAATTACCAATGAATTCTCCGTCAAGACTATAATAATTTCATCCCGATCGGTTAACTCTAGCAAAAGATATACAGTTTGGAAGCGTCACCAAAATTTCGAAAGTGTTCCATGAATTTTGCACAGCAAGCCATTTAGAAGAGTAAGTCGCCCATATTCTCCACATGTTTTATACATTCAACGAGGTTTGAGAGGTACAGTACTTTAGTTATAGGATTTTGAAAAACACTAGTATAAAGCTAATCTCCTAAGCACTTTCGCCTCTATCCCAATCACAAGCTCCGAATATCGCGAGCACTTACCAGAATTGTAGTCACAACAAAAGTCTTATTCTGGATTATCTCCACAATTTGAGTGTAAACCTCTCCATACGTCCTCGTGAAGTTGACGCCTTCGGTAGAATTCCAACTGCCGATCTTCTTAAGCCCCTCTCTGCTCAGTTCAATGATGTCTAGCACGAAATCGCTCCTGAATCCCTGATGATCAAATTTGATTACGCCAGTTAAGCCCCGCATTTCCACCTAGAACGTAAAGCCATTCAGTAGTGCAATAATATTGAGATATTACCGTACTATAGTAATGCTAATAGTTGTGTTTATTCAAATAATCATCAAGTTTATCTTTAGAATTGCTCTTCTAAGGGATAATTATCCGCATTTGCTATTAAATACTCGATTAAACTGCTTCAAAGCTGTACAGTTTGTTGGTAGTAAGTAATCCGAAAAGAATCTGTAAATTTGCTGGCAAGAGTTTATTGAAAAGTAACAATAAATGTTATTAGAAACAACCGTTAGTCCTTTGTTAGTGTTTGTTTTAGGGTTAGTGTTAGTGTTGGTGTAGTTAGTCAATATGTTTTAATTAATTTCAAGAGTAGTCGTGGGACTAGTCGAGAAAAAGCGAGACGAATAATAGTATACCATCCTCTCTTCCGTACAAGTTTTGGCTTTGAGGCTAATCATTAAATGATACAGAATTGTTGTTAAGTGGGTAGAAAGTCTGTCAATCACGAGTTTTACACAATTATTCTTATTATAAAGTGTTAATTTTTAAACTTTTAAAGAAGTTTTTCACAAAAAGCATTTTTTAATTTAAAACTACTTCCAAACTGGAAGACTAGTAAAATTCGTTGCAAGTATGTACGCAATTACGTAAAAATTACGTGATTTTCGGAACGCAACCTTCTAAACATCCCTTATAATTATATGCAATTGAATCTATCAAAATTTCTATGAATAAAAGTTAGAGTAAAAATAAAAGCAAAATGTATTAAAAAAAAAAATTCTCACAATCAAAAATCAGGTATATATTAAGGGAACATCCTGTACATATTAAATGCCGTTGAGAACGAAACGGTATATGAAAAAGGAACATTATTTCTCAAAATAAATGACTGCCTCAATATAGCGCTAAGATGGATAAGTTGCCAGGGACAGCACAAAAAATTGAAATGCCATTCGCAGAAAATACTCTGTCAGGGTGTCTAATTTTTTCAGTAGGTGTAGACCTAGAAAAATGGCCTAGTACTGTATTACGAATGTGTTTCCTGAAGGGAAGTCGATTTATGTCCAGAGTATGGGGGCGCAAAAAGTTGAGTAGCTTGTACTGTGTTTCAGGTAGGTACTTAATTTATAACTGACATTCTTTCTCTCCTTCTATTCTTCATAATTTAAACAAATGCATTTGAAATTTACATTAGGTACATAGTTTTCATGAATTACAAGTAAACAGAGGCTTGATTTTAAATAAATTATGAAAACTAGAAATCTGTATAATATTTTACTGTTAATTATGTCACCACAAATTAAAATAATTATCTGGAAATGATGGTATAAAGAAAATTATAAGTACTGAAGCATTTCTATAGTTGTCTCAGCTCTAGTTTTGCAGTCACTAAATTACTCTATTCTGAGGAAAATTTCCAAGGTGACGAAAAACAATACATACGGAACAGTAAAAACACAATGTACCTTTACCAATAAACATAAGAAGCAATAATAGTTTTATAACGAATGTACAACCGAGCCCGAATTACCGAACATTTTCACGTGATATCTTGATAATCATTGGATATAAGCAAACATTTTATTACAATTTAATTCACGACTGTATTTTGAAGTCAAAATACAGTATTTTGAAGATGAAATCAAAATTTGCCTTGCTTTAAAAGTGTTCTACAGTTTTTTGTGACAAAGTATCTCAATTGCTTTATTAGCACTAGTTCAACATGTTTATGGTAAGGAGTTAAACCAGGAAATTTTTTATATGCAGTCTGTACTTCTTTAATGTGTGAAATAAATCTTTACTTGCATCTGATTCTATCTGAATAATTTTTAAAGTTGCCCTGAAACTTTAAATAAAGAAGGAAGATATTTGAGACAGTAAAGTGATTTTTGCAAATAAATACCTGGTGTTTGATAATTTCGTATATTCCCGTTTTGTCAATTGACTATTTTGATGCCCTTTTGTCGACTAAGGCCTAAATCACTTTAAACTCTTCCCGTTTTGTCGACTGGGCAGTTAAAGTTCCGAATGAAAGCTCCAGCACCAGGTTAGGTAAATTCACAATCTTTTCCTCTAACCGTCCTAAGTCTGTATAAAGTGTGAAAGAAAGCCTTTTTCTCTTTCGTCACGCCTAACATCTAGCGATTTATGCAAAGAATAAAATTTAAGTATATAATCGTTAATAGATTTCCATTTCAGATGAAAGGGTTCGACGAAAGGGGAATTATTAATGACACCGGTGTACAGGCTAAAAGGGCAGTAGACGAAGTAGGAAATTTTCATACATTCGAAAAAAGGGGAATCGACGAAATGGTAATGAATCGACCATTTTAGGTTCAATATTTATTGTAATAAAAATATTGCAGACAAATAACTCAAAAAATAGCTCAAAATATAAAATGTATCAAACTGATTACACGAGAACAGTTATTTTGGTTTTGATGAAATATATTTAGTTGAAAAATTAAAACCACTGAAATTAAATCACTATTTTGCAAAATAAAATAACTTGGATACCAAACAATATTAAGTAACATATAAAATGAAGTATATAAAAAATTAAGTATGGACGAGTACAATGGGATCTTACAGTAAATAACTCACTATTGATTCCAGCGTCATCAAATGCGTGAAGATTGCCCTACTTCCATGGAATTAAAATCTCAGTAAGCCTGCTAAAGTTGGCAGTAAAACAGGAATTTGTGCAGGCGAAGTTAAGAACTTTGTTTACAATTATTTCACGCTGCAAGACAGATCCATTCCTTAAACATGTTTCAGAGCAGATTCCCCTTTCAGGACTTGTTTTACGTTTTCTGCAATTCCCGCAGTTCTTTTACGGTCGCACGGTTACCTAGTTGTCTTTAGATTGCGCCTTTCCGAGTAAATATATTTGCTAGATCTGGCGCTATCGGAGACTTCAACAGTATTATTTAGAAATTTTCTTATGCTTTTAGACAATTTAGTTCGACTCGTTTCCTTATGTAATGTTACTGTTGTCTCTAATATACAGGGTGTTAGTTAAACATGCGGCAAAAATTCCTTGGACGGTTATTCCTTGGACTATTCTAAGGATATTTTATCCTTTGATGATATTTGAAAAAGCGCTTTGTTGCGAAGATATAGGGCGAAAAAAATTTTCAACAAATCCAATTTTGGTATTTTTCACATTATTAATGTAGGTAAAATAAAAGTATGGCGTACTACACTGGACTTATCGAGTAAAAGACATGTAAGAAAAGGAGTTGTTTTTTCTTACCAACATCCCGTGATACTTCGGAGTGTTATTTGTATGTTGTGTTTTTGTAGTTTGTATGTGTCGCATTTGTTAAGATTGAATGACGTTCGGCTAGTTGACGTGTAAACGATTGTTAGTGAAGTCCTTTATTATGGCTCGCTATACGAATGCTGAGATGGCTGACATGCATTTTATTTATGGACTAGAATTATGCATTAGAAGCTAGGCGACTGTACATTGAACGATTTCCTAACCACATTGCTCCCGATAGAAAAATCTATCAAAGTATTCATCAACGTCTTCGAGAAACGGGAACATTGAAGCGAAGTGGAGGACCAGGAAGGCCAAGGATTGTAAGAACGGTAGACGTAGAAGAGAATGTGCTGGACATGATAGAAGAAGATCCAGGTACTTCTACGTGAAGAATTGCAAATACTTTGAATGTAAGTAATTGGACTGTTTGGAAAATTCTAAAAGATAATTTGTTGTAACCATACCACATTCAACGCATTCAGGCACTTCTTCCTGCGGATTTTGCTCCACGTATTGCATTTTGTCAATGGCTTTTGCACACTTTGGTTGAAATCCCTCAACTACTTACGCTGATTCTTTTTACCGATGAAGTCAGTTTCTCGCGAAATACAATAAGGAATTTCCACAATAACCATGTGTGGGCTGACGAAAATCCACATGAGATTTGTGAATATCGGTTTCAACATCAGTTCTCGTTGAACGTTTGGGTTGGAATTGTGGGTGACTGGCTAATTGGACCGGTATTTCTTCCAAGAAAACTTACCGGCGAAGTATACCGCAACTTTTTGGAACAAACGCTACATCAGTTTTTGGAGGATGTACCATTGGCTACAAGACAGGCAATGTGGTTTATGCATGATGGTGCACCACCTCATTTTAGTGTAGTTGCTCGAGAGTTTTTAACATCAACATACGGAGATCGCTGGATTGGTCGAGGTGGACCTCACGTATGGCCTGCTCGATCCCCGGACTTAAACCACCTGGATTGTTTCCTATGGAGCCTTCTAAAGTCATTAGTTTATAGTAGGCCAGTGGAAGATGTGGACGATTTAAGAGATTGGATAATTGCTGGGTGTAACTCAATAAGAAACGACCCTGGTGTTTTTGAAAGAGTTCGGGAGTCTATGAGGAGAAGATTGGATGGTCTCATCCGAGCTGGAGGTAGCCATTTTGAACAATTCCTGTAGGTTCAGAAATGTTACATGTAATTTTTAGTAATAAATTGTTATTTATTGAAAATTCTTTTTCGCCCTATATCTTCGCAACAAAGCGCTTTCTCAAAAATCATGAAAGGATAAAATATCCTTGGAATAGTCCAAGGAATAACCTTTTAAATTTTTTTCCGCATGTTTAACTAACACCCTGTATATTACTTAGTTTTTGAAGTATTCCACTACCCTTTCTAAGTAAAAATTTGTTGAAAATTGGGTTTTGTATAGAAGTAAAAAGGTTTGCAAACAGTTTCTTGTCCATTTTTTATGTAATTTACAGTTTACCTACTGAAAACAGCTATTCAAGCATAAAAATTCGCTTATCACCTCTCTTACAAAATGACCTACATATTTAAAATCAGGATGACGATTAAGTGTTGAAACTCCTAAAGAACTTTATATAAAAAGTATTTGGAAGGATACACATCTACCATCGTCACCATGAAAGATTACATATTACCTATAAATCAACAATATTTATTATAGTAGCAACTGAAAAAGTTCTACAAACTTACTTACGCTTATACTTGTTTTCATAAAGTTCCAATTTCCACATAATCGTGATTAATAGGCAACCAAAATTACACTATTGGTGCTCAATAACAAACAAGACATATTTCCTTTACAAAACTTATATTTTAAGCTGCAAAATGATAAATCTGACATTGGGTGTTTTTTTTTTTGTTTAGTATTTTTAACTTGTGACTTCATTATATTTTAAGTACTAATTCATCAAATTTGAATTTACTAGGAGCGAAAAGCAGTCTGCTCACGTGGGACTTGGAAATTCATATAGATACTGCATATACTGTTACCATTAGAAGAAACGGTTAGTCTCTGCTATTACTGTAGTAGCATACGAGTACATATTTCACTTGGATATTTTCACAGCTGATTCCCAAATATTTCTCTGACTCACAGCTCAAATACCTAATAAAAAGTGTTGTCATGATTTCCCTTAATACTGTGGCGTGTGTAGTCTCCATTCCGAGCCGACGTGGTCAATTTTAAAACTCGCAAGCGGAAACCAATCAGTGACTTACCACCTTCATGTAGTTGATGAGGCTGTACCCATGAGGCCAGAAGTCCACTGCATCACAGCTGAGTGGCTTGATGTCGATCTGCTGGCTAGTGTCCAGATCGTGCAGTGCCTTGGCAAACAAGTGCACAGCGTCGTACATCAGAGCCGTCTCCGCCTGGAAAAGGAAGGTGTTTAAGATAGTACGAGGGGATCTCACATGTAACATATATCAGCCGTTGACTATGTGTAGTACATTTCACTGGTAGTACTAGAATAACTATTTCCAAGCGTTTAAGGTACATCCATTACTTTGAATTGCCAAATATTTTTGTTACTAAATGGCGTAAAGCTGTTTCGACCTATAAGGTCTTATCATGACAATTTGTTAAGAAGACATCCTAAATTTTATAAGTATTATGGTGTTTATATTATATATATATACAGGGCGCCCTATTTCTTGACCCGTTGCATGGGTAACTTTTTTATTAGTAGAGATACAAAAACGCTTAAATGAGCAAATTAGTGCAGTTTCGTATTAGTAATTCTACGGTAAGGCGAAAAATTATATACGGGGGAAGGTTGAAAAGTTATTGACAAAAAACGAAAAATCCAACTTTTCTATTATCCCTCGTAGCTCGTTCATTTGAAGAGTTAGAGAAAAATGCTTCACATGTTTTTTGCAGTATTTTTCATGTAAAATGACATGCACTTGCTACTTTTTATATATCTCTTAAAATGGTTGAGAATCACAGTAAAATATATTTTTTTTAAATGTAATGGATAGGTGGCTGTGACATTAACCGAAAGTCCCCTTTTTTCTCTTTCAGATGATATAACATAGTCCATATTTTATCCTTACAAAAGTAATAATAATCGTTGTTTTTAAAGAAAGTTTATTGTCACATCAAGAATGCTATGGAAATAAAACAAAAAATAAGATTCCTGATATTTTTAAAAACGTCTAGTTGGCATTTAATTATTGACAGATCATAAGTGACATTTTTAGTTTTTGTTAAGTAGTTTATTGTTTATTATTAATACTGCATACAAAATAATAGTGTTGCAAATATGTACACCAACGAAGAGAAAAATGATATGCTATTTTGTTATTATAACCAAAATCGAGATGCACAAGCTGCAGCGAATCTTTATTTTGAAACTTACATGGAACGAAGACAACCCCATCATAGAATATTTAGACAGCTGGAAAATAATATACGATTATACGGTTCTTTTTCAAAGCCTAAGGATGAAAGAAACTTCAATGAAGACACTGAAATAAATGTTTTGGCTTATGTAAATTTTAAACCTGATTCTTCAACTGCAGAAATTGCACATCACTGCAACACTTCCAAGGAAACTGTAAGAGCTATTTTAAAAGGTAACAATTTAAAGCCTTATCGTTATTCCATATGCAATACTTTATATCCAGCTGATAATCAAAGAAGGATGACATTTTGTCGATGGTACATTTCAAAATGCGAAGAGGATCTAGACTTCTGGAAAAAGATTTTATTCAGTGATGAAAGTAGATTTACCAACAATGGTATTTTTAACCGCCATAATAACATAATGTGGTGCCGAGAAAATCCACATCTTGTTTCTGAAAGAAGAAATCAACGTCAATTTGGGATAAATGTGTGGTGTGGAATTTTTTGTGGCAAAATTATTGGCCCATATTTTTACGAAAATAATTTGAATGCGAATAATTACCTTCATTTTCTAAGGAATACTCTAACAGAGGAATATTTAAATGAATTACCACTTCATATTTTTAGAAGTCTTAAATACTTCCAACACGATGGAGCACCTGCGCATAATTCCCGCGAGGTAAAACAATATTTACATGAACAGTTTGATAATGTTATAGGAAATAGAATGGATATCGACTGGCCAGCGCGAACACCTGATTTGACCCCCTTAGATTTCTTTCTTTGGGGGTTATTGAAAGATAAAGTTTATGTGACAGCTCCTCTAGATATAGAGGATCTAAAAGTCAGGATTCAAGATGCAATTAGAAGCATACATGGACATACAATAAATAATGTTTTAAGAAGTATCCAGAAACGTTGCTTACTATGTATCCAACAGGATGGTGGTCATTTCGAAGATTTACTTCAATATAATTAGTTAATTAATAATTTCTGTTCTCAAAACATTCTTTTGTTCCATAATCCATAGCATTCTTGATGTGACAATAAACTTTCTTTAAAAACAACGATTATTATTACTTTTGAAGGATAAAATATGGACTATGTTATATCATCTGAAAGAGAAAAAAGGGGACTTTCGGTTAATGTCACAGCCACCTATCCATTACATTTAAAAAAAATATATTTTACTGTGATTCTCAACCATTTTAAGAGATATATATAAAAAGTAGCAAGTGCATGTCATTTTACATGAAAAATACTGCAAAAAACATGTGAAGCATTTTTCTCTAACTCTTCAAATGAACGAGCTACGAGGGATAATAGAAAAGTTGGATTTTTCGTTTTTTGTCAATAACTTTTCAACCTTCCCCCGTATATAATTTTTCGCCTTACCGTAGAATTACTAATACGAAACTGCACTAATTTGCTCATTTAAGCGTTTTTGTATCTCTACTAATAAAAAAGTTACCCATGCAACGGGTCAAGAAATAGGGCGCCCTGTATATATATATATCTACATAATTTGTTGATGAGTTGTTTCTGTAGAACAAAAATTTGATAATTTGTGAATTCTAGTAGACTCTATACCACTGAAGAAGTGAGATATGTGTAATTTTGTCTAAGTGTGTTTAAACTGAGTTTAGTGTTAGTGTAGAGTAACCAAAGGCTACCTGAGTGCTATAAATGAATAGTTTATAAACTCTAGACCTTATTCCATGGATTCAAGGAGTGACGGATGTATATCCAGTTTCCTATTTCACAGTTAACGAATATAGAGTATCTATTTTAGCGTAAATGGATTTTCAAGATTAGAATGTTCTATTTATATTTGATCGAGCCCCGTATAACAGGATATATGGGTAGTTAGCCTGAAAGTGGCACGGATTACCTCGGAATCAATTTGCATTGGATATTTTTATGGTATTCTATTTGGCTTCTCGCTTGGCAATATGTAATGGGATCTAGTTTGCCTCGAAATATTCTGTATTAATAAATTTGTATTTGCATTTAGGTTAACGATGCCATGTCCTCGTGCATTAGAAATGACGGCATGGAGCAGACAATGAAGCTGAAACTGGGCTCTTCTCTGTTAATATAATATTAAATGACGTTGCATTCTTTCTACCTAGTTTTAAAAAGATGAAAGTCAGGCGAATAATTTAGCGAAATTGTAACAAATTTAAGACACTCGCGAGTGAGATGTCTATTAGTAGTATTATACGTTTTTATTGTACAGAGTGCTTCCTAATTACGTGTAGACAACTCTTACGTATTCATAAACTTGAAAGGGATTGGAACCTTTAGTGTGAAGATAACATTGACGTAGTTTTCCACATAACACCGAAACACTATAATGCACTCGATGCGCGTTTCGCCAACAAAGTTGGCATCATCTGGAGGTGATTAAAATTGATTCAGATGAAGAATAAGTTTTTAATCATCTCCAGATGATGCCCACTTGGTTGGCGAAACGAGTACAGTGTTTTGGCGTTACGTGGCAAACTACGTCAGTGTTGTATTCATATACGTTTTTGATATGTATTGACGTATATCTACAAACTCTTGAATTCTGGGATGCAGGGTGTTGAAGGAGACATTTCTAAAGATGTCATACAGTTCAACAGAAACAGCCTCTTAATAGCAGCCTTTAGTCATTTTTGATATTATCACACTAACTCGAGTAATAATTCATAGGGTTGCCTATACAGGGTGGGCGAAATTCGAGGCTCACTATTGAGATCTTAGAAACGGTAAGAGATGCGAAAACGGTTAAATTGGGGCAAAGTTGCGTAATTTTGTGACCAATAATATTCCGTCAAGAAATCCAGAATATCTATATTCGTTTTTGAGTTATTTAAAAAAAACACAAAATTTTGAGTTTTCGTTTCTAATTTTTTTTAGCTTTATTTGAGACGATATCAAAAAACTGACAAGACTTTTTCATTGCCACTTTTTATACTCTATAACGTGGCAGCACAAAATTTCCGTTACGGCGTTTCGTCCGATCAGGACCATCTTCAACTTTATGTTTTTAAATAGGGATGCATAATGTTTCTTACGAAAAACGATAGGATTTTTTAAACTGATTCCAATGATATATGATACTTTATAGATTTAATATTCTTTTTGCTCAAATAATAGGAATAACTTTTAAGACGATCGAATCTAGTACGCTGATGACATTTGTTATAAAACAATTTTAATTGTCAATAGAATTTGACGTTTAAAGAGCTTCGCTTTAATGGTGGCCTGTTGGAACATACACTTTAATTTAAAAAAGTTTTAATTTTAGATTCCACTGAAAAAAATATTTCTGTTATTATTATAAATAAATAAATAAATAAATAAATACTTTATTAACCATTTCTGATACAGTATTGTATATATGGCAGGTCAGAGTAATAATAATAGCAACATTAGCAACAATAATAGTAACAACAAATAATAAATAACACACATAGAACATGCCTATTAGAACAAACAATGATATACATATATCAGCAAAAACAGACAAAAATACATGACAAAATATCCATGTCCTACGCATGTGGAGATTCCCTACTTAAAAAATCCCGTACACTATAAAAAGCCCCGTTTTCTAATATCTTTTTTACACATCTTTTAAAATTAATATAACCTTGAATATTTCTTGTCTCCTGCGATAAGCTGTTATACAGCATAATACAATTATAATGCGGAGATTTCTCAAAAAACGATGTTCGGTGACTTGGAATACATATTAGATCTCTATGTCTTGTATTGTATCTGTGACTATCCTTTAATTTTGTGAACAAATCCATATTTTTCCTCGTGTACAGGAGACACTTAAGTATAAAAATACATGGAGTTGTGAGGATTTTATTATTTTTGAAAATACCTCTGCAGCTTTCTCTGTAATCCAATTTGTATAACAGTCGAATAAGTCTCTTTTGAGATATAAAAACACGTTGACTAGCAGTAGAACTTCCCCAACAAATTATATTGTATGATATATGCGAGTATGCCAATGAATAATAAATATTTAATAGCCCTTTTTTATCTAAGGTGGTTTTAAGCTGTAGAATTGCAAAATAGGCTTTGTTTAACTGTCCACAAACATGGTCAATGTGAGGAACAAACGACAAGTTTGCATCAATATAAGTGCCAAGCAGCTTAGCACTATCAGATAGTGCTATGCCATCATACAATGCTGTGTCATGCGGTAGGGATTTTTGTATATGGAAGTTAATAAACGTGGTTTTTTTGTCATTTAAGATTAATTTATCTCTTTGCGACCAAGCACTCACTTCTTGAAGAGTTGACTTCACTAGATCTTGGAGCTCCTCGGGTGTGTCGGCCGCTAAAGTTACTGTGAAGTCATCAGCAAATATTGTCAGGTGACCATTGCTTATGTGACTGGGTAGATTATTAATGTAAAGCATAAACAATAACGGCCCCAGAACAGAGCCCTGAGGAACTCCAAGTATCAGTTCCTGCAAATCAGATTTTGTCTCCTCAAGTTGAACTCGCATCACTCGTCCTTCCATATATGAGATTATCCAAGCCAGTATGCTACCCCTAATACCGATACTATAAAGCTTTTTTCCTAAAAGTTCCTTATTTATAGTGTCGAAAGCCTTTGATAAGTCAAATAGCAGGGAAACAACGTATTTACCTTTGTCCAAGTTAAAGTAGACATGTTCCAATAAACGACAAGTTGCCGTTTCAGTAGATTTATTCGCACGAAAGCCATGTTGAGCTGTTGTTAATATATTATATTTTTCTAAAAATGGTACTATCCTGTTATATATAATGCGTTCATATAGTTTTGTTATTATGCTCAAAATGGAAATTTGTCTGTAGTTTACGATATCATGGGATGAGCCCTTTTTTAAAATCGGTACAACTCTAGCCTCCTTTAATATTTGTGGAAAGCATCCCTCACTTAAAGATAGATTAAATAGGTAAACAAGAGGATAGATGACACTATCCTTTATATTTTTTAATACGTTAGCTGTAAGCCCGTCAAAACCAAAAGAATTTTTGTTTTTTAGATTTATAATAGCTTGATTGACTTCCTGTACTGTAATAGGTGCAACATATATCGTTTGCTCCACATGTGGTGAGGTAGTACAAGGCAGTGAGAGATTTGCGCCAAAGTGCTGGATTAGTTTTTCCGGTGCATCTGTGACGAAAAATCTAGCAAATGCGTTGGTTACGTCTATTGGGTACGATATCCTTTTATTTTCATACATAAGTGTTATCTGGGTATTTTCCCGTGATTTGCGTCCCAGCTTAGCATTTACAATTTTCCAAGTTTCTTTTGATTTATTAGTAGCATTGTTTATTAATTATAAATTATAAATTAATTATAAATTACTTTGTTATCATTATTTTAAATTTAATTATACGGTACAACTTGTGTTACCATATAAAACCAAATTTGAACATTCAATAACATGATTTGGACTATTATTTTGTATTCTCCTGAAAATACTGTTATGTTCAAAACTACCGTTTTCTGTCAATTATTGTCTGTGCAGTTTCGAAAATGTCGTTCTATGTGGTTGTGGCCTTTCTGGGTATGTTTCAAAATATGTTTGTTCAGATCTGGTTGAATTTTTGTAACATTTATAATAAATTTCAATCATATCACATTTTTCTTGATTTGTAAACGGCATTATTACTTATTATTTAAAGCGAAGCTCTTGAAACGTCCAATAATTGTATTGACAATTAAAATTGTTTTATAACAAATGTCATCAGCCCAAAGCATACTAGATTCGATCGTCTTAAAAGTTATTCCTAGTATTTGAGCAAAAAGAGTAATTAAAACTACTATAAAGTATCATACATCATTGGAATCAGAATAAAAAATCCTATCGTTTTTCGTAAAACTCAAAATTTAGTTTTTTTTTTAAATAACTCAAAAACGAATGTAGATATTCTGGATTTCTTGACGGCATATTATTGGTCACAAAATTACGCAACTTTGCCCCAATTTAACCGTTTTCGTATCTCTTACCGTTTCCGAGATCCCAATAGTGAGCCTCGAATTGCGCCCACCCTATATATCGTGGGTCGCCCAGTATTAAAATATTTTCTCCCATACTACTTGTAAGCAATTTCATGATTGGTTGGATGCTACAGCTTGTATAAAAAATATTGGAATATCAGAGTGGCATTCCATTAATTAAGCGCACATGAAACATTACGCTTTTACGCGTTCATATAATATACAGAAAATAAAAGCAACGTCCAGATAGAGCCCTTTAATTTAAAATCACGGCCACAGAATGCCGTCTACGTATCCAGCAACAAATTTCCAAGCAAAATTCTAGTCTGGTTAAATCTCGCCAGTCAACAACACAATAAAATAGTACCTATAACCTAGTTACGCAAAGGAATAACCTTAGTATTTTAAAGATATGTCGAAAACACCTACTTTACGTACTATATGCACCCCCAATATTGAATTACAACGACATATCTTAATAATAATCTCAACGTGTTGTCTTTAATACATTTTTCTTTTTAATGGGCTTTTTGATTTAAAACTTTTATATGAAAGAAAAAAGATACCAGATGTATTAGAAACCATAACTAAGATACCACAGTAAAATAGTAAGCTGTACTAGTAGAATTTTTCCAAGAAAATACATACATTTGATTACCAAAAAGCCGATGTATTTATATTAGTGCCTCTATTAATATTAATTAATTTAAAAATTCCTGATTATAAGTTTACAATTTTGTTATACAAATATGTGTATACAAGTAAACACATATTTTGAAAACAAATATTTCCTTATAAATCAATGGGCCTTTTCCACTAAATTGAATTTTACTATTTTATTAATATCAAACGCTATACTGGTAAGGTAGATTCAACTCAGTTTATTAAAGAATTGTAATTAAACGAAGTTATCCAAGTACAAAGTGACCGGTTTTCATGAATCATTTCAACCTGCGCGGTTCGCTGACATCACACTCCAGTAGCCAATAAAAAGTAGACAAGTTAAAGAACGGCTCTACGTTGCCACATATAATTTTACTTTATTCTTGGCAACGATTAATTTTGCATTCTGGTAATTTTGAAATGAAAATATGTATTTTTAGGTGAAATATTCTCCATAAATTATTACTAAAGGAAATCAACATGTTTATTTTACAATTTATCCCTTGAGCAAAATAATTTTTAGGTATTTTTCGCTAAAGGTGACAACACTGCATAATCTATACTAGACTCAACTGAATGATGATTTATAACTTAGGTTTTAAAAACTAACCTTATTGTCTTAACATTGCGCACTTCAGCACCTAGAAAGTTCATATTTGCGACGTAGAAATCTTTAACCATTTCACTGTCAACTCTTGGAAGGTTGTCTGAATCAGCCTTAGGATATCTCTCTTCAATTTTATATATTTTAAATCAAATTAATCAAAACACAAAACGAAAGTTAGGTTAAGCACACTTCACTTGACAGAACACAAAATGCAGGGCAGCCAACAGACAACAACGAACTGCAGTATGACGTCAATGGCGCGTTATTTGAAATATATGATAATTTTAACAATTTTTCAAAATATATCTGGCGAAGAAAAAAATTTTTAAAAATAGTTTTTACGAATAACTAAGTATATATTTTATAATAAGCGAATAAAAAAAAAGATGTGGAAAAGGTCCATTGCTTATATTTTATGGATTAAATGGAAGCGCAACAATATTGTTTCAAACTTGGTAAAAAATAATAATACCTTGATATTTGCATTTTTTACATTTTACGTGATAAATTTATGTGTGGGTACGAGATCTAATACCAGGAACCCGTATTTGTAGTTTTTAACTTACAAAATGTATTTCCATTTCCAGTAAATTATTACTGGAATAGTCAATTAAAATCATACAAACTCCACAAACCCTTGTCATATATCCGTGACAAAATATCTGCGGTAGTCGTCAACATACCCAATAAAATAAAATACCGTTGGTGAATATTTCAAATTTTATAAAAATCCATTTCATAGAACATTAGCGTTGGTTTGTACGCATAAATAGGAGAACTGGGTGTTATAGCCGTTTTTCAGCATGGCTTGACGCGCAGTAAAATTCACCTGCTTCAAATTACAGACGTAAATAAAAATTTTATGGCGCGTACCATACAATCAACTGTATAGGGTGAATCAAGTCCATGTGTTTGGGAGGTAGAGTGAAACAAATATAGTACACATATGCATCCAGGGCTCTTTGTCCTAAAAATGGCAATTGGGGAAATTCCTCTCTTCTATCTTACACAGTTTTCAAATTGGACGGTGGTTTTCAATTTTTTCTACACGCATTCTATTGGTCATTCGATGGCATAGAAATAATAATCAATTTGTTTTGAGATGTAACAATTTGTGCTTTGGAAGCAACAATACCAGTGGCGGCTCATCAGGGGAGGCAATGCCTCCCCTGTAAAAATTACAAAGAATTCCAATTTTTAAATACATAATATTTACTAACAACTAATTAATATATTAATAATATCCGCTAATATAATAAATAATAATGTAAAATGTAAATGCTTGTGTTCCCGTACAATCACAAACGACCCAACGCCGTCTATGGTCATTCTTGGGCCCCTCAGAAAAAATTACCACGGTCTGCTAACTATTTGGTTTGTAGCGCGGGTAGCGCTGGTAAGCCGACGAGTCACAACAGCCGTCTTTCGTATTTAAGACGGCTGCGGCCGAATGTGGCCGACCGGAGGCATAAGTATGAGATGCCTCCTTTGAACCGATGTTTTCGGATAAATGAATTATTTGCGCATGCGTGTGAGATCTGAACACGTGCTTTTTGAATAAACCTAGAGGCAAGTGGAGGCAAGACCGCCCTCTACACCCATCCTTTCCCTCTTAGAAATTTGCGGGAAAATAAGCATGTACGGATGAAGATTGAAGACGTTTGTATAATGTTGTTTATGTTTCGTCGTTTCGTCTAAATACCGGCAGACCGGCACATAGACATTTTTTAGTAAGAATACTGAATAGTGAGAAGTGTGAAATAAAACAGAAGCAGAAATACAGGTAATATTTGTGAAATTATATAGCTAGTTCCTAGTTTATAGTTCCCCGTTATGTCTATGGTTATTTTCTTATTGTTTCTTTGCTTCGCTGTAGGTGTTAAGTGTCATATTTTTGAACATTAAAATGCTTATTTAATTTTGGTGAAAAGACATACCTATCTTCTACTTATCTTATATAGGTATTATTATAATAATTAACATAATTACTGTTAGTAGGTATAATGTATAGGTACCTATATATAATTTTTTGATAATCAAATAGGTATTAAATATTACTTATTATTTACTACTACTACCTATTTTAATATTATTTAAATAATTTTTATCGAGATTTCTGGCAATCGCATCAAAAAAGGGATATTTGTCTAACGAAACCTATTTCTTTAAGCAAATATTTTTCCTCTGGGAATTTCTGATTTCTAATTTTAAGGCGTTTGAACTTGAAAAATGAAACATTTTCGCCTGCGGCGCTTTTTTTTTTCCTGCGCCCCTCGTACCCGCCCGAACCTTACCAGCCACCACTGATTTATCTATGCCTCCCCTAAAGAAAAATTCACGAGCCGCCACTGAACAATACCTTCATTTCTTGGGCTTGATTTCTTTAATAATTTTGGTTGAAAGTTATAAGATATGAAGCATGGCCAGGCATGGATATTTTCTCTTACATTATCAAGCATATCCGTGTGAATGAAGTTAAAACAAAAACGAGTTGTATTATAAAATACTTTGAATAATCATATCTTTATGTGTAAACAAAATCCAAGCTCAGAAAGGAATGATTTATTAACATAGAATACTTTCATATAACATCATAACCTCAAATTCTACTGGGAGTTAATCAATTAATATAGCATCTATTTAGCGAAGAAACCATTTAGCGCGAACCCAAAATTCCTTTCATTAACTAACACTGTAAATAAATGAAAAATCATTTATATGAGAGCGGTATTAATTAATATTGCTTCATAAAATTTTCCTACGCCCATTTTCAAACGCTTCCACGTTCTGAGTTGCAATGTCCGGGATTTGGGATTAGGTTTCAAAGACAACAGTCCCGGAAAATGGGGAGTAATAGTATTAGACTTACCTTCACAAAAGTATTATTATCCTGTCCAAATCCGGGCAGCACAAACAAGTCGGAAATATTTAAGTTAATTACAATTTTCTGCTCGGGAAGCCGCAAGGAGATATCAAAACTTTTAAAGTTGCTCAGGAAGAGGAATCGGAAAGAGTTACGGAGTTGTCCCCAAGAAGGATTAAAATGAATATAAAAGGTAGACCGAAGGGAAATTATACTTGACAGAGGTTTTGTTTATAGAGTACTTAGGTAAATGTTTTAAACTTAATCTAATCTATTTATTTGAATATCCTACGGAAGAATATTTGTAATTTTTCTTCTTTTTCTATAATAACACAAATAAATATATAATAAAACCGATTATAATCTAGTATGCTGAGGCGAGCAATAAGTTTATTTATAACATTGGATTTTCTCTTTTAACTTTCGACTAAAATAAATTTTATTAAATGGAACATCTGTAGAGTATTATAAATACCGAAACTTATATATACCAGATGGACACTATTAGATGCAGTATCGTCACAAACATTTTCAATTATACAAATAAAGAAACTAAAAGTCATGTAATTAAACTCGGATTAATAGACTATTGTTTTCTTCTTGAATAGAGCAAAGAATTGAATTACGATTAAATGAACGATAAAAACTCAGCAAGCAAGAAAGTGTACTAAAAAAAACTTAAGATAATAAAAATTAAGGTATAATACCCGATACAAAGGTGTAGGATCCTTTTTGTTTTTCATTTCCAATCCCATATTCCATTCCCTGACAACTTTTCTAACTTCAGGGCCATCTGGATCAACTAATCTAAAAGCTGTTATGTTCGTACCGCCATACTTGAATTCCTCCAAGTCTACGCCGTGCAAATCCTGAAAAGTTAACAAAAACTCAATGAAGATTAGATAGGAAACGGTTCAGGGTGATTTTAAACTGATGTCATTACCATTTCGGCATAAGAAAGACTTTTATTTAGCTTAAGGTTGAGTACTTAGTGATTGCTATTGATTAGATTGCAAAGCAAAAAAAGTTCAAAAGGAGCAATCAGGTTTACGTATATTCTGTAAACATTGAAATAAAAGTTTTAAATGTGTCTCTTGCCGCAAAAGATCACGATAGACTGATAGACTGCCGCACCAGTCTATCATTATTCCAATCCAAATTGAGTATATTTTGTATTTATATATTGTATTCCGTATTCTTTTGGTATCTCTTATAGTTCCCGAGATTCGAATAGTGAATATGCTAAACTAAATCAGTCTTTGCAGTAAATCTCTATTTATTTCTTGATAAAGGATAAGCGCCACACTCTCCAGATTCTCTTTTATCCTCAAAACAATATTCCAGTAGGCTCTAAATCTCCTAAATCGAAATAATCTGGGCAGGACACAAACAGTAGTAACTTACCAGGGATGTGATGAGGTAGCTATGATAGTCGCTCATCATCCCGATCTGTTGCGCCTGCTTCAAAACGTCGTAAATCCTCTGGGTGGAACAGTCCAGGACGATGTGGGACTCGGCCGAGTTCTTGATCTGTTTCAGGAGGGGCCTGAAACAGGGAAACACAACTTTAATTGGATTTTCAGCGCCATTTATAACTGTGGAGGAATTGCCTCGTGTTTTTGTTTATTGCGGGGCTTGAAGAGTTACGGCCGGAGTAAATTCGTTTAGATTTACATCTGGATTAATAGGTTTTTTATGAGGAAGGTAATAGGCCCATTAGCGAAGACTGTCAAGTGTTACATTCTTCATGTTCATGAGCGAAGATTGAACATGAAATTTAGAAAATTAGTGTTGAATCAATATCAGGTCAAAATATGTGCTCAAAATATTAAAAAACACTTAAATGATATATTATTACATACTGAGTTCTAGAAGTCAGCGAATTTTCAAGAATCGAGTTGCCCGTCTCATGTCAATTGACTGACAACTTACATAAATTATCTAAATCAAACTGAAACTTCAAAAAATTAACCGTGTCTCATGCGTCTTAGCAAAATGGCAGATTTGCTGAAAACTACAACTTTATCCCGCTGCTTCAGAAGATTCCTGTCCTCCAAAAAGGGTAAACTACGTACAGATGTGGTTGCTGTTCCATCTTCGACCCAGGAACCAGAAAGTACCCCAGTTTGCGAGATGCCTGTCAATTCCGTCAGGTATTCGGTATGCCAAGAGAGGACACCCGTTCATAAAACGCTACCCAACAGGTCTATAACCTATGAACAGATGCAAGAAGCCATAAACTTGCAGAGATTGCAACCTTCTATGCTGCCAGTATGGAGCTCCAAAATTGAACGGTGAACTAGTTATAAGAAATTCGTACCAAAACTGTATTATTGATTTTAAAATAAATTTGAAGTAATGTATTATAGTTTGTAGTTATTTTTTAGCACAGCACCATGTAATGCTGTACATCAGGAGCATCCTGATATTTTTAGTACTAAGTAGACGTTGGACAATAAATTTACTTTTTTGTATCCGCCGTGATGATCATACGATCTCTGGATATATCCAATATCCAGTTGCCCTGAACTCTTAAAATACAAAAATACCTCAAGGGTATATTTGTATTATATAGATTTGTAAATACTTTAGTTGATAAATATAAACGAATCTAAGAATTAGTCACAAATAAAGGCTTGATAGTACCCAAAAATAATATGCACAGATGAGTATAAGTACGAAGTACGATTTCGTATGGGATAAAGTAGTCAAAATTTTATCGTATAGATTTGATTACTTAGCAGATAAAGTGGTTAATCATGTTGTATATTAAAAAATTAATTGAGGAAGCCGTTACTATGTGGTAATTTAACATCTTGTAGAACAATGAAAACACGCTTCTATGTATTTTACCACTATATATTTTTGTTTTTACAAAAATTTTGTGACTGCAGTTTCGACTTACAAAGTCATTTTCAAACAGTGATTCAAAATAGAATGAATTACAACCGGCAAAATGTCTATATATATAACTACTATCAGGTAAGAAAAGAGACAGTATTTTAAGGCATATTTTACAATTTTTGAGAACTTAACTATGAATATAATAAAACAATTTATATAGTATTTTTACAGGGTTTAACAGATGTAAATAAGGGTGAGTAAATCAGATCTAACTGGTCGTTTAACAAATTGAAATTATTATTACTATGGTATTTGTGAATTTCTAGGGATTCCAGTATATCTAATTTACGGCCTTTAGTGGAGCAGTGTAGGATTTCTATGGTGTTTAATTCGGGAAACTTATGATTATTTTCTATACATTGACTAGCAAAAGAGGAGTCATTTTTTTGTAATCTGAATGAACGAAAATAGTCAAGGTAACGAGTTCTAAAGTTCCTACCACTCTGTCCAATATAGACGCTATTACACTCTGTACATTTTATCTTATAAACTCCAGATTTATTATATTTGTCGGTTACATCTTTGGCATTATATAGGATATTTGAAAGCTTATGTTGCGGTTTAAAGGCAATTTTAATATTTTGCTTAGATAGGATATTGGCTATTTTCTCTGATAATTCTCCACAGTATGTTAATGTTGCGTAGGTATATTTATCTGTTTGTTCTGTTGTAGGATATATTAATTGGAAAGTGTATTTTTTAAGTTTTTTTCCGATAAGTTTTCTAATAGAATGTTGAGAAAAGTTATTTCTAATTCCAATATCTTCAATAATACGTAATTCCTTCTCTCGATCTAAATCTGATAAAGGCAAGGTAAAAGCTCTATGTATCATTGAATTATAGGCCGCCATTTTATGTTGATACGGATGAAAGGAGTCATTAGAAATTGTAATACCAGTGAATGTTGGTTTACGGAATACTGAAAAGGTGCATAAGTTGTTAACATGAGGAATAGAGAGGTCCAAGAAATTAATTTTGTTGTTTTCTTCTGTCTCTAAAGTAAATTGTATTTTGGGGTGTATGCTACTTATATAATTCAGAAAATTGTTTAACTGTCTGTTAGTACCTTTAAAACATGCTAGAATGTCATCCACATATCTATACCAGAATTGAATGTGCTTTCTTCCCAGTTGTGAGTTAATAATTTCGTTCTCTATATGGGACATGAATATTTTGAATCACTGTTTGAAAATGACTTTGTAAGTCGAAACTGCAGTCACAAAATTTTTGTAAAAACAAAAATATATAGTGGTAAAATACATAGAAGCGTGTTTTCATTGTTCTACAAGATGTTGTATATGTTTACAAGTTATATTTGAGGCATGTTAGAAAGAGGAAATTATCAAACCCGTGGATATCCTGTTTGTTTCATTTACATAGACGCTATCTTAGTGATATTTAAGGTTTCTTTGACCAACAATCATTTACAGAATTTCCATCAAAATGATGACCCCACAGAAACTTGTTTCATTTATGAGTAAACGATATGTCGTTTGAAATTTGTGATTTTAGCGATGTACAATATAGACAACTAGACTATTTTCGACTAATCCTGGTCATTTTAGTTCTTTTATGTTGACAGTAATGACTATAAGAATTACTGAATGCAGACTAAAGTATTAGTTTATCTCATTCTTAAACAATAAGCCTCCATCTCTTCTTTTAATTATTTGTACTTATTGTTTGACTTGTCGAACTTCTTATAGGGCCGCCTTAAACTTTTATCTAACGGCTTTGTTTGTTTTCCGACTCTTAGAGGCAATTATATTAATCACAAGACTCGTAACTGACTTTTAGTTCTGAATGGAAGTAGTGCTCTTTGTATTACAAGGTACTGTATTATTTATCAAAATTATCTTGCATTGAAGAACTTCGTTCAAAGGAGGTAGCAATTTGGTTTATTATTTGCGAAAGTAGTTGTAATGGCTCGAGTAGCAAGCACTTCGACATTATAAAGTAAACTTTTTCTATTATCATTTGGCTTGACAAAAAAAATCCAAAAAATGCTTTTATAGTGGGATAGAAATGATTCGTACAACACAAAATGAGAGCCACCCAGTTTTCAAGTTAAGGTATGTTGTCTACACCATAGACATATAATACTATGGTCTACACCTATCTATAGTTATTATGAGGTATTGTAATTAAAATAATTACTTTATCTCACATACTGCTCCATGCTACGTATATCAGATCACTTATCAATATTTTCGGAGGAAAGAGAATTCAAATTAGGTATTTTTTCAGGTAATTCCAAAAGTTGCGATCACTTTTAAGAAGGCATAAATTACTCTTTTGGAGTTTTTGATTTAGATTCTTGTTAAATGCATAGAAGAGCTATTTCTCTCCGATGAAAACTAGGTTGTGCAGGAAATCAGCTCAAAAATATTTATATAAATAAACATTATGTTCCACAAATATGAAATACGATTCCTGAAAATGCAGGATATGGTAAGATAATATCCAGCAGAGTTGTAGTTTATGTATGCTATTTATTTTGATGCCAATGCAGATGTACTACAAACCGGAATCCATAGGATTGAGTATAGGTGTAAGTCCGTTGCTATGGTATTTCTGGGCATCGAACAAGGGGTTGTAAATTATCCCTTGATCAATTAATCATAGATTAATTGACAATTAGTACAGTGATCTGAATATCGATTACCCTCTGAGCTTGAACTGTGGTGAGGTGACAAGGAGAATGGTTTAATGTGTATTACGTTATTTTTATATAATCACAGTGTGTTATATTATGTGTAATATATTTATTTATATAATATATTTGAATATTTAGCTACCAGTTGTAGCATTAGTTACTAAGAATATTACTACAATCACCGATAACTGTCATTATTTGTTAAATCGTAGCAGCATTCAAAAATACTGACACCACCATCACCGACTTTCTAACAAGACGAAGAAGAAATAAAAAAACACATGCAGAATATAATTCGCCAAAGTCATTGCCTTTTTTTCCTAGAAGTCCTGAGGGAGCTCTGAAACGTATACCTTATAGGGAGGGACAAGACCCAAACAACTGTTTAGGCGGAGTATCATGGAGAAACATTTGTAAAGTATCAGTAAAGTCAACTGTGATATAAACCGGCTATTAGATTGGATGGGGTCTTTGGCTCATTGATTTACAGGCAATCCAGACGGGTGTATTTTATTCCTGGAAGGTACGTTTGTGTAATAAAACAAAGTAACATGTGTGTTTCCCCAATTCCTACTTTTAAATAACATACACGCTGTTCTACGAAAATGACTTGATAGTAGCAGAGGAATAGCACGAATTCTTACTATTTACTGAAAGCTAAAACTTCTTCGAAGCGTCTTTTTCATTATATTATGGTTTATATGATCTTTTCATGCTTGGCAATTTCAGTGTTTCAAAAAACAACTTTTATACTTGTTACTTATCAGGTACAAACAAAGATTGGACGTAATAGATGCACTATTCTTAACAAGTTGAAATATACCATATAGTGATCTGAATATTGCCCTCTGGTCTTGAACTATTGAGACAATAATGTTACTGTGACTGTGATTGACTAATATGTTGTGTTATTATTATTAGACAAGAGGAAATTGCATTGCTTTCGTATATAATGCGCCAGTCAGCGAGCAATTAGAGATCATTAACGTGAATAACAAGTAACGCAGGCCAACGATAGATCCTTGAGGCAGTCCGCGTAGAGTTAGTTTAAAAATAGATGTGCTGTTCTTAAGATATCTTTGTACATTACAGAGTGACAGTTTCTAAATTACTGTCATACAATCTACTTTTATACCAGTACCCTTTTTAGTCTCTGAAACTCTCAATTGCGGCATGATTTTTGAAAGAGATATTACCATGATTGAAAATAATATACTGTCAACAGAGTGTGATTTATGCCGTTTCTCTTTTTAAGAAATTGATTCTCCAACATCTCAGACTTGCTCAAATATTTGCAACTTAGAGACAACTGGTTAGAAACAATTTTTATTTTCCGCGAGATATTCTCGTATCCAGTTTAGGACTCGGCAAACAATAAAATGGTATACAAGCTCCACCTAAAAAGACGCAAATATTTATTTTGAGCAGGCGACGTAACGAGCTTATGCACTTCGCAGACATGTCGCATCTCCTCGCTGCAATCTATTACTATGTCCACGGCAAAATTGCTCGCTACGAATTCAGGGCACCCTTCGCAACGAACAAACAATTTAAATAACAAACAGCTGCAGTCGATAAGAAAATTTACACAAGGGCTCTTGAGAATTAGATAATATTTTTGTGGGAATCCCACTTCTTATAAAATCGAAGAAAATCCTCTATAGCTTTGGAGAGCGGAATTGACCTGAGAAAATGGATTTACTACTTATTATTTATAATATGGATTTCATTTGCCCTTATTACGTGGGTAACAACTTTTAATGTATTAAAATTTTGTTAATTTTGCACTTTTTTAAATGAAACATCCTATATCTCTATTCTCATTAAATAATAGTAGTAATCTGAATCTGTTTAAGGAGTACACACACTTATACACTTATACTTATATACAATTATAGAGACTGACCCATATGTTAGTTCTATTACTATCCACCTTATAAAGTAATCTATACCCAATAAAATGATAGTGTATAGAAAATTAAGGTGCTGTTACCTACGGACAGTGATCTTGACTATAATTTAACGGACTTCATACGAGGTGCAATGTGATTGGTGTATTTTCAAAAATAAACAACATGATTGGCCAATACGAAACATCAAGATGCGCACTTGTCGACAATATCCCAGTTTTTGTGGACGTGGCGTAGAGAGCACTGTACCTTTTACAGATATAAGTTTCCAAGCTATTTTTCCAATAGACATGCTGATGATCAAGAGACTCTTTTAGGTGACATGCTTTTATTGAGCGATATCATCCACGTTTGTATCGACATCCCTCACTTTTTGTGCACTGAAAATATTATGATAACACTGTATACTAATCTGTTCTCGACTCCAGTTGTTTTGGAACAAAACTATAATCCCGAGACCAAACTTAACTTTATTCATTTGGGTCTATTGGGTTTAGGCCATTAGTAGAAATTCTCCTTGTTCAAATTGTATTAGATAATTAATTTTCAATAATGCGGTGCGCCGTAAATCATTTTGTAACAACTGGATATACAACATGCACTAATGAGGTTAGTTGCCACAAACCCACATTTAGCCGATTGCGTTAGAATATTGATAATGCAACCAATTCCGACGATATTTCTTTATCTAGCCAGCAGTTGAAGACTAAAATCAAAAGACATATCATTGACAAATTATAATTACATAAGGTATGATATCAAAAACAGTATATACGACTTCTTTCATCCCACCAGGTAAAATCATGGATCACTTATTCAAGAAAATTGTTGACAACTACTTGCTTTTCGTCATCTGTAAAGAATAGTTTTCTTTTTTATTTAAGATATAACTATTGGTGGTTAAAAATACAAAAAGAAAGACTTCATACTAATTAAAAAGTAATGTGCATGCTAAAAGGCTACAAGATCCAAGAAAACATGCAGCTTTGAAGCGAACCAAGGCAATAGTTACAAGTTACAAGCAATTTGGATAATGGCAACGTCAGTTTTCAGGTGGTTCTCTCAGACCTGCTCTGAGTAAAATCTTGCGCTAATAAGAATTTCATATGCAATCATTACAAGTCATTATGAGGATGAAGGCCTGACTGAATTTTCATTCAGCTAGCTCGCCGGCGGTGCCGATGCAGTACAGTTCTAGTGTTCGTATCTGTTATGTCGTATTATAGTAACGTCGCTTTCTTTTCAACATTATGTTCAGCGGTGAATTAGGAATTACCCTGATATAATAAAGCCTAATATAATACAGGAACAATATGTGAATAGTAGTTCACAACACAATGTGAGGTGATAATGTTGAAAATAGTAAAGAAAAAAAAAACATTTTTATAATATGCCTTCAGTTTCTTGATTTAGTTAACCATTTTTTACTCTCCCACGTATGAAAGTACAGTTTTCTAACTTATATTTAAATGTTGAATACGGCGTGCAAAAAATGCAAAGCACTACTATACATAAAATACACCGTTGGAGACGACACATGACTAATACCAGCTCCGATGGAGCGTAGGTGGTAGATTCTCTTTTATTTATATAAATGAGGGGATGTAACAGAGATGTATGGGTGTAATATTCCCCACAATGGTAAAATATGAATATCGGCGTTTATAACAGTTATGTGCTTGAATTTATGGGGCGATATTCTAGATGGATGGCTGCTTCGTAGTAATTAATATTCATAACGAGTGAGGGTTGTTGAAGTACCTGGTGGTTTGGAATTATAATATCATGCCCTGTGATTTAATATGAGGAAAAATGTGTACAAAACGATTACGATTTATTTTAATGTGGTGGAAACTAATTCAGAATTGTTTTGTTTGCTGATTTACACTGGCTTGCGCACTGATTTTTAGAGGTCATATATGTAATATATCATTATATAAATTTCAATTGCTATAAATTTAAAAATGATAGATATATAAAGTTCCAGTTCCAGTTCCAATCGTCAACAGTCAATCTAAACAGTTCTGATATAAAATTGACTTTGCCGGTCAATTCTTCAAAAAGACTTAAACACTTTGGAACAAATGGCACACTTCTGAACTAATTTACTACTTTCTTACTAATAGTTAATTTAGAGTGAAAGTAGGCAGTCACTTTTCACAGTTCAAAAACTTTTTAAGTGCAGTGCCTCAAGGTTCTCTTTTGGGCCCTTTATTATATCTGACTTACACGCAGCTGATGTACCGCTTATGCTTATTTTCAAAAGTTCCCTTTATGCTGATGCACTAGAATTTATGGAAATCCTTCTAGGGGCTTTAACCAGTTGCAACAAGACCTTCTACATATTTTTCTACGCGATAGGTAATGAACTTCGACCAATGTGTAGTTTTACACGTAGACAAGAATAATAAACGTCTCAACTTCTTGATCGATTCAACAAATACTACTAAAGTTGAGGTTTATAAAGACCTTGGTCCTTATTATATGATTATATATAATCTTATCTCTCCTGGTCAGATCACATTTGTCAGTATGTCAACAAAGTTAAACGATCTCCAAGCGTTAAGACGTGTCTGCATTCGGCGCGCGTTTCGTCAACCACGTTGGCATCATCTGGAGATTATTAAAGCTAAACCTATGCTAACAGGTGGTGAGTTTTGAAGATTGCAGTTTCTAACTGCATTTGTTTTACTGAGAGTTCTTAAAAGCAGCTGTACTATTTTCACATAATCAGTAAACAGCTGCGTGCAAAAAATATAGATATTGGGCTTCTTCCGAGGATGTGATATGCTTTGGTGTATTGACCTGGTTATATCATCAATATAAAATTAAACAACACGTCTTGTGCCAACTTTAGGGTAGTTTTACAAAAACCTTATTTACTCCATCGACTGCAGCAAAGTAATAATTAATGAAGTCAATTCCCCATCAATCACTATTTACCAGGCCCTTTTCTTTATGATATCTGTTGTATAATTATCAGGAGATTAACGAGCTGATCTTAAAACTCGGAGGGTACATTTTTTACAGGACGGGTTTATAAAAAAGGGCAACATTTAATTGAGTTGGGAAAAGGGGGAGTAGATAAAAGAAAATTGCTTTTACTTTGCTGTTAACGCAGTAGCCGAATAACTGGTGGGGTTGAACTGTGCCCTTTTTTCCATAATATATTAAATACATTAACTTGGTTTAGAAAGAATACAGATAGAGCGAATTATAAATGTATACAATTCTGTCGTTTATGTTCCATATTTTAAAAGCATAAAAGATAATGACGAAGCTGAATAAGAGTGAAGTTATTATACCAATTTTTATATTTATATTGTTACCTACGTTTTTAGTTTTAAAACGGGTTCTTAAAATGCAGATAAATAATAAAATCTCAATTGTTTTACAGTCACTATTTATTTATAAGAAACGTCGAGTGGCGGCCGGGAAGGTATTCGTCGTTCATACTGGGCATAGAAAACTTTAAAATGTTTTTTTGTTTTCCATATGAAAAGTAATAATTTCAGTTTACAAGAAAGTAAAGATTGTGACCAACAAGATCCCCTCTCAAACATCATGTGATCTCGATTACCAACAGTAAGTACAGCTTTTCTACAGAGCAGTGAGATTTTGTTGTGAGTGTACAAAAAAGTTCTCATTAAGTTTGACATTCAGGCAGCAACAGAATGTCTAATGTTTCTAGCAAGTCATAAAATCAGTACAAAATTAATCTGAACCTATCTACAGTGTGGTACAGAAAACATGATGAGGTAACCCAACAATGGGTGTGAATAATAAGAAACCTTAGCTACTAAAAAAGGATCTGCAGACACATTTAAAGGCACCGAAACTGTATTTAAAAAACAAAACCCCGGAAAAATCTAAGAGAGGTAAAGTCATTAATATGTATTACGGATACTGTGCTTTGAAAAATAATCTACGAAATATGGGCATATATAATGAGAACATATTATTTATAAAAGTTCCAGAAGAGCTGTACTGTATGTAAGCTGTAAATTGATCACCCTGTATGTTGGACGTTCAGGTGTAGGATTGACACTACTTGGAATTTCATTAAGTTTCCCAGGAATGCCGAAAGACTAGAGTTCCGAATTAATTTTTAGATCGGTCATCTACCTTTGTGCTTTTCGGCAATATTTTATAATAACTTCGGCCTTAAAAAATACATATATAAAAATAAATGGTGTATTTAGAACAAATGTCTGTTGAAACTGTCGAAAGGCGGGTTTTAAATAATAAAACTTCCGGGAAACTAGCAGCGAACAACAGAAGAGTAAAAGTTCATAAATAAAACATAGAATAAAGTGGCAAGGGGAGAGTTGTTAATACAAATGAATATTTGATGGAGTGGAAACTTTTAATCCTTAAAAGATGCGGATTTTTCAGATTAGTGTCGTTTTCGCTTTCAAAAATAACTTCACATTTACACCATATACACTAAGAAAAACCAGTATTTCGAGTTAATCTATACCGTGTTCTTTATTTTAGTATTATTGATATATACACTGTTCCAAGATAAGGAGGGCCGCTATGGGAATACAAGAAATCATAAGAGATCCAATCTCGGTTCAATGGAAAAACATACGTAAATAGTGTGCCATTTTAAAAAATTGATTTTGATGGTGCATAGAAACATATTTTTTTGGATTTTTAACTATACTATGAAAATATAAAATTTTTGGATTTTCGAATTGGTACATTTTTTTCTGATATTTTAAACGATATTAGAGCAAAAACGGAATAATCGTTCGGTGCATCTAGTAATAGATAGATTGATGATTAATAGACGATTAAAACTCAGTTTTAATCATCTCAAGATGATGCCAACTTGGTCGGCGAAACGCGCATCGAGTGCAGTATAGTGTTTTGGTGTTATGTGGAAAACTACGTCAATATGTGTGTGTAATATGTTTATTTAAAACACTCTAATACTACTAGAAATTAAATACTTAAAAATATCCCTAAATGCTCCTTAAAAATTCCAAACATCAACACTGTTCACATTGTTCACACTGTTCACACTGTTCAACACATTGCATTTGGCATCTCAAATCTCGGAGCTATGTTCATAATTTACAATCCACCTGTGTATTACATTAATTGTAATTAACTTTATAGTAGGTAACTTTACACCACCTAACTTAGTATTTTAACTGGATAACAACTGTTTGTATTTAAATTTATTTATGTCACATACCTGACGACAATTTAGTATAAAATAAAGCGAAGATCGATAAATGAATGCAATGTTTATTAAATTGATAACTAATTCCCAACAACACATTTAAATGTTTGTAGTGGCGAGATACAGTGAAATACACTGCAGTGCCCTCTTTGGGTCTTTGCTACTACCTGTCTGACAATTATTGTCTAATTGACAGACAGATAACGATCTGCAAAGAATAGTTACCTCAAAGACAATAGAGGTCGCTGTAATGGCATCTGCTTTCTGCAGATCGTTATCTGTCTGTCAATTAGACAATAATTGTCAGACAGGAAGTAGCAAAGACCCAAAGAGGGCACTGCAGTGTATTTCACTGTATCTCGCCACTACAAACATTCACATATGCCCCTTAGGCAATCAATGTCGCCAGATCATTCATCGATTCCGATACCTATGGCAATCTCATGAGATCATAACAAGATCGAAACCGGTCATTGTCTGGTATTTGGTCTTGATGAAGGATGTAGCGACATCCATGGAGATGTTGATGTAATGCAACGCCAGTCGGGGCATATTGCCCGTGGAGTAGTTGTTTTCGGCATCTCCTTCCAATAACACATTTAAATGTTGTGACACTAACATGTTACAATTCAAAGAAACTATAATTTATAAAAACCAAACATATAACTAGTAAGGTATATTTTCAATATTTGTGAAGGAACCGAATTACTTACATTTCAGGAATTATCTGTGAGCGCTCTGCACTGGACTTTCCCAAACATCCAGTCAAATATTTCCTTTTAATAAAAAAATTCCACATGTAGGTGGAGGTATCCATTTATATAGAGAAATAAACATTTCTTTTTGCTTAGGTACATTTAACAAGACCCTTTTGATGCAACCCCCATACAGAACGTTTAAAAGAAACTCCACGTTATCTGATGTGATTACAGAGTTATTTTCGCTCAATGTCGTATCAAGGGAGATATGAAATCCTTATTTTATTTCACAGTAACAGCGAAACGCTCTGTTATTGCAGGTTTGTGAATTTATCGAGAAGAATACAAGCGAACAAAGAGATAGAAGCGAAAGTAATTTTCAAGTATTATTTTCTTATGATAGAGTCTAGATAATATATTGGCAATTCCAAAAAAGTATAGACACCCCAGACGGAAAACAATAAACATGAAAACAACTAACGATTATTTAATATAGTAGTAATAATAAAATATAATAATATCTTCTTTTTCTCATTCTAATCACAAGGACTTTGTTAAAGACCTGTGACTTGGCTTAAGGGGGGCATATTATTATTATGTAAGTTTGATTAGCGTCCTTTTAGTGTCTCTCGTATTAAAATACGATGATTAAAATTAATTATCATCAATTTTAATCATCTCCAGATGATGCCAAGTTGGTTGGCGTTGAGTGCAGCATAATGTTTGGTGTTATGTGGAAAACTACGTCAGTGTTATGTATTTCTAAGTACATACATCACCATTAAAAGAAAACGGTTAGGCTTACAGCATTGAAATTTTAACCACTTATGCACAAAATCTAACCTTTTTTTGGTAGTACACTTATATATTACCAAAAGTTTTTAAGAAAAAGTTTAGGTTGATATCTGAAATCGTTTTCGAACTATCGAACTTTTAAAGAGCGCACGCGTTTATCAGAGTGAAGTATTACGACGCGCTTAGGCTTATAGCCTAAGCACCTCCCCTCGACCGGGGAGGTGCGTAAAGAGTAGTGGGAAGTATTCAGGTATAATACCGTAGTGGCTTAATAGAGTAGTATCTCATTTGATAGGACGATTGGTGCCCTTATAATAATTATGCTTCATATATGGTGTTATCGTTTCCAATGTCTCCGATGGCTGCAAGGATTGTAAAAGCTGAAATTACCCTTGTACACCTACTATCATATAAAACTTCTTTCAGTATAAATAATCGATGTTTATTATTTTCGCGCGCCTATTCATATGACTTATTAAATAGAGTGCATTCATATGGTATACACCCTTCAATTGCATTTCCAAATAGAATTCAGTTGTACTCTGAGGGAATTTGTAAAGTAAACAACTGCATAAATTGGTTTATTCAAATTTATGGAAAATTTAAATGCAGCATACTAAAACAAGTCAGTATTTGAGGATGAATAATATTGCATCTAGCATTTGTAAATGGCTAGGTATACCTGGTATTTTTTTTGTGAAATATTATTTATTTATAATATATTTCATTTAAAAATACTGATGACAAATTGTTTGTACTTATTTTGTTATGTTTTTTTGTTGAATTTTTGTAAATCTGTTGGATTGTATTATCAAATCAATTAATATCAAATATACAAAAGTGATGATTACGTATTTTATCACCATTAGGAGAGATTACAGATAGATATACAATTATTTATACTTCCTTTCATACGTTATTTTATAGTACCACACCCATTTTTTGCTGCAATTCTCGCCCATCGCGTTAAATAACCCGCTCAAGAAAAACTACGGCAAGAAGCTTTTCCGCTAGTTGTAAACCTAAATTTTCCCACATCACATCTGCGGTTGCCGTGTATTAGTTAGTCAAGTATTTATTGGACATGACGAAGAACAATACGTAAATAATGGTCTTAAAGGGAAAAATAGTCCAGTGTACAGAAACAACTTTATTGGAGTAATAATATTTTACATTAAACGACTGCACTATGAATAAATTAAATTAGAAAAAGCAAAGAGATGCACCGAAATCAAATACTGAGAGACTTACACCTACTTATATCTCACCCAACAGATCCAGCCTCTTAATGAAGCTGATCACCTTATTGGGTGAGAAATTATTAGGATCCTCTGGCAGAAGTTGTCCTTTGCCAAATAATGAGTATCTGATCCTTTCCCCAGCGGGGCAGGTGCATAATATGTGTTAATCAATTCTGTTGTCAATTATGATAAAAGAAATCGCATCTACTTACCAGATTTACCGTGGAGGTAGATCTATCAGATGAATTATTAAGGATGTAGCAAATTAAAGAATGTGATTATTTCAACTTTCAAAGTAAGCGATGGCGGTGATCCTTTTTGATTTTTATTTTTGGCTGGTTGGTTACGTATGAATGCGGAATGCTTTATTACACTCAGCTTCCATTTTCGCATATTAGCGATTCACCATGCTTTTCCCATTTATAACGGACTTACAGTCAGGTTTCACGTGATTTTCCTGGCCTAACGCTAACAACGAGTCGTCCACCAATTTTAGAATGCTAAATTCCTACGCTGTACGAAGTTAGCGTCGTCCTGAATTGCTGAGCGGATAATTTAACGGCTTAGTAATTATCTTTTCGGGCATTGTTTGCGGACTTACGAGGTTTTTAGTGGAGGAATTGTCTGTGCAAAAACCGGACCCACATAAATAACTGGGATTTATTGTTTTCTAGACCTTACAGGACTAGAATAGGCCACAAACTATGTTACTCAAGGATGTCGCTATGGACTTCCAATTTTGTCTAATGAATAAAGTGCTTACACGTATAGAGGTTGTGTTGGCACCACAAATGAAAGATTTTGCATCTGTATTTCATAGTTACTACCGTTGCTTAAAAAAGTTGACTTTTTGACTGAATGATTGATAAAATTGAAACAACCAATAAAAATAAATAGAGGAAAGTTTGAGATTTATCATCCCCATCCTTTTGTTTACATTTACATTTGTTACATTTTACCTACCTCATATTCAATTAAAATTTCTGATACTACATTAAATGAATCATCACAAGTACAACATTAAAAAAATTTACTTTATTGGGTGAATGTGAGGGCTACACTCATATAAGGCTAACACTCCTGAGTAAACCATTCTTGGATCTTTTTGAACTAAGGGAAATTTCAGCGAGTAGACTGTTGGACTTTATGCTAAAACAAAGATGGTTGCTAAATAAGGAATCAATGGGATACACAATAGGACTAGTTATGGCTGTAGGTTTGAGACTCGATTTTGAAGGACATTTTTTTACAGAAAGAGAAGAAGAAGGCAATGTAATCCTATGAATTTCATTCAAACTTCACACAGTAAACTTCACAGTTGGTTACAGTTGGTATGCAGTTAGAACGATAATTTCAAAAATAACACACCGTATTTCATTAGGGTTTTATAGCTCCACTACTCTCTCTCTTTTCTCTCTATTATCTCTCTCACTATCTACATCTCCTTTGGTAATAATCCTGTACAGTTGGTTTCCAGACTAATTTTACACAGATGATGTAATTTTGAACATAATATTTCACCTCTTTTACATTACTACATCTTTGTCCATATACGTGCATAAGACGTAATCTTTTACTTTTTACTAAAATTACTTTAAAACTTTGCACCTTGCTGTCCATTAAATTTTCTTCTCCGCCATATCCAAAGCGTTCCAGCTGAAATCGCATTACTGAAGCAGAGTGTGTAATTCAGTTACTTTCAGGAAGTGAGAAAGTCTGCATAAAAGGTAAATTCATTAACTGGGGCGAAGGCGGTAATTTTCCTAGGACTTTAGAACCCATTACCAGCATTATTCACGAAGGACTTGTCGAGAACAAGAAATAGTGACGGCAGAAATGAGCTCGAAAGATATGTGCAGCCCGCAGGCATTCACCTGTAATCAGTGGTGACGAATTTTAATAGAAAATATCAGGTTATGATTGTCTAGGTCTGATAAGTTCAAACATCCTCATTACCTCAACTGAACATCAAAATCAATTTGTTGTTTTGGGGTTCTTAGATGTTTTTAGTAGTTGATTTATTTAAATGTTCAAATATAGTATATTTCTATTAATACGGAGACTAACACTTTTAAAATTCAAAGGAATATCTCATTTGGAGGGGAGAATAACAAGGCAGATTTTTTACAATAACGGAATATAGAAACAAGTTCTACCATTTGACTGATGGTACGTACATAACACATAACTAAAAATAGTACGAATCTAATTATATCCACCATCTGTAACCGCCTTATTTAAATAAGGACTAAAACAAGCCATAAATACAGTGTTATTCAGAACTTATCCATAATAAAATTTGGAGATGTTCAGCATACATGTAGAAATGTGGTAGTGCAAAAAAAATTTTTTTTGGCGGCTTCTGAAAACTATTTAAAAATTTTTCATTGCACGCCGCTGGATACTGGTCCACTGTAATGGAGTGACCTTGGGACTGACAATGCAAACTGGCTAGCACGAAAAAAACTTCGGAAGTTCAGAGAGTATACCGACACCCAGCGCAAAAAAGATTTGCAGCGTTTTTACTTTAAAATAAACTTAAAGATAGATAGATGTGACCAAAGTGACGTGTCTTTAAAATTAATAAAATTTTGTTACACTAATTTTGAAGAATTGCGCTACTTATTAGAAACATGAAATTTATAAAAAATTTGCACATACTTACCTTGTTACATAAGCTGTTCGAAATAATATTCCTCGACTTGTACACACTTTTGGGCACGCCTTATCCAATTTTGCCGCACTAAACCGAATGTTCCTCCTGGTTGCTGATCTTGTAAACGCAAATTATTAAATAAATTGGGGATTTTCAGCATTTTGCTGCAACAACCACTCACAAAACCTATCTCGTAATTGATAATCCACTGGTAACAATCCATTAACTCAGCATTACTGTACACATGATCCATTTTAAAAATTTTACAGTTTAACACTCCTACGATAAATAAAACACCGGCAATGAGAGAAGACACAGATATGCTGATGAGTGAATAGACAATAGAGATATTATCCCCACTCCAACTCTATTCGCTCGGTCTTAACCAGGCGTTCTGTACAAAAACGTGTTTACTTTTTTTACCACATTCTTAGGAATGTGGTATATCAGATGTTGAAGTACAGTTGCCCATCTACGTAGTCCTTTATAATGGTATAACTTTAAACATTGTTTACGGGAAATCCTAAGACTTTTATTATAAATTTTTTTGGTGATATCGATTTCTTATTTAAGGATGCACATATCCTCAAAGTTTTAGAGATAAGTTCTGAATAACCGTGTATAGCCGGGAGAATAGCTGTTTTGACTTAATTTGTTTTAGCCCTTACCTATTCTTAGTTATGTGTTATGTACCATCTGTCAAGTAGTAGAACTTGTTTTTACATCCCGTTATTGTATTGGATACCCATACGATCAATTTGAATTGTATTGCGAGAACTACCAAGAGGTGGCGCTACGGTATAGGGTTTGCGTGCGCAAAACGTACCTACTATGTAAACTACTTGGATTTTCCCATCTTTAGTATGACCACTTACTATTAATAATGTATACGCTGTGCCTGAATGAGTTTTTGGTTGAAAGTTAATTCGGAAATGGTAGATTAGTGAATGGCAACATTTGACGCAAGCCAATGTGCAATTATAAAATAATGAATATCGCACAACTTCCATGGTCAACGCTATTATTATGCTATGGTTAGTTCGAGATACACTCACGTGAATATTGATAGTATTTTGTCGTCAATGACAAACGTTTATAAACAACAGTCACCTAGATAATTTAGTAAAATACAAGTTGTTTTTTTTTCATAATATTTCCGTAAATTTCTTTCTTGTTTTTTCTGTTATTATGTAGTAATAAATGTATTTAAGAAGGAACGAAGTTTCTGTGAAGGGATGCTGTTGATCACTTGGGGAGAAGTAAGAAAAATTGGAACAACACCCGTACGTTATTAATAGTAGTTCTGCCACAAAACGCGGAACTTGGTTATTAGCGAGCACTGCCCCAAATAAAATTAAACTCATAAAGGGACTTGCTATGTGTTGTCATATTCCTCGCTTCAAATGAAGCCCGTCGCTGTAGTTTGTTATCTGACCCACAACATGCGGTAGTAAACTTGTGCACTAAAGTCGATTATTTTATTTTTCCTATCCTTTAAAGCTCCCTTTGTGTGTAAAATCTTTAAGGAAAATATAAAATTGTGGTGATATTCTGAAGTTAGTACCTTATGATTCATAAAATATCAATTTTATCGTCGCGCTGGGAAAACTGGGAAGAAGGAAATTTCAGTATATGAAAAAACTCCACAGACAACTCGTACGGCAGTATAAATAAAAAATTGATAGTTGTGGCTAGCAGGAAACAAAAAGAATCGAAAGTAATTTATGATGAAAACTACATGATTTAGACTGGATACGACTAAAAAAACGTAAGTCCTTATCCATAGATAAGATACGTTCTTTAAAATCCATTTGAACTTTCGAAATGTTTCTAGTTTAATTTAGGGATACTATTTGGAGTTCAACCTTGAAGTATTTGTAAATGTGTCAAATCTGTCATGTTATTGGTATGTTTTATATAATACACGTTTCCTTTTCAGTGTTGTGCATGCCAATGAGTTCCTTGCACAAATTACTACCTTAATATGATTACATCCTATAATTCATAATAAAAAATAATTCCTTGATCAAACTGTCCTCTATTGAGTTAATATAGTAATCTTAAATCACTGGTATGATAAACTATAGCAATCCGGATTATAAACTGGATTTGTAAGTTAGTAATGAAAGTATTGGATACCATTACATATGATCACAGGTTTGGTTTTGCAACGTGTCTTTCAATCAGAATTTTCCATATATATAAAAGTAAATTCCGCCCTTTTGTAATGTAATTATATTTATTGGCAGTTTTATCTGATACATTCTCTACATATAATTAATACAGATTGGGTTTGTTTAAATGATGTTTTGCAGACAAATGATAAACCAATACAATTTTACCTGTAATCGGAGCTCTCTCCAAGTTGGCGAACGGTGATGGGAAACTCGTAAGGCCCGTGGGCCTTCAGCAACTCCTGCAGGCGAACGAGTCCTTCATTGTTCTCGTAGATGATAGTAAAGGATTTCCAGCCCCAGGCCTTCACCAAGTCGACATACGCCTGAAACAAGGAACAGATAGTCTATTTCATTTCGATATAACATTATGCAATAGACACATCTTTGGAAGGTTGGTATTATCCGCTACGTGACAATTATTAAATTCAAATAGGTAATTATTTGTTTTTAGTACAACGGTGTTCCTATAATATTACCTCAGTGTAGCAGGTTTAACGTGCAATATGCATGTTCAAATGTATTATAATAAAAATGATGGAAATTGCGTTTTTCTATCTGATTTTATAACATAGTGCACCAGTGAAATTGTTAAAAGAAAACAATCTAAAGGACGTCATTGAATGAACTTTAGTTAATAAATGTTTAGTTTGTAAGATTATTAGAAGAAAATTAATGGTTGGTCATCAGACCAGTTTTAATAGAAATAAGATTCTCCAACAAAGAATCTTAATAAAAAAAAAAAAAAGATTTTATAACATCAAAATTTGATATCAGGATCAGTCTTCTAAATATCATGCCTAAATTTTCTGTAGTATATTTTTCATTATATAACACCTATTGTTAATATTCCACAAGGTATAGTTTCTAGGTGTTTTGCTAGGAAATTAATCTAAATCTAAAGCTTGACAACAAAATGTAGTTTGGCTGTACTAAAGATCTACCAAAAAATTCAGTTTTTAGATATTTACAGTTCGCGAGGTAACAGTAAGGGCCCTTAAATTCATTCGCACACACGACCTATGCAAAGGGTAAGTTAGTCTAATTAGGCACGGTATACGTAACGTGGTTTAAGATGCACTTCCAAAATAGGTAATAAAGTACTCACATAAGAACAGTTGGTTTCGGGGTTAACGTTGTTCATACGTCCTGTTGCCAATTCACAAATCAACGTACTGAAATGATTATTTTCTCGTAATCACACTAGGGAATCGTAGGATTCGTTTACTAAAATTAATTCATCTTTTATATTTGCTTTTTCAAGCTTTTTTCTTAAAACTTTGGGAGCTGCGAAATTCACTCAACCTGCTCGCCAATGCCAATCTTCGCCATTTTTTTCGCTCCCCTCCCGTTCTCTTACGTCGTCCATCCGCTCACGTTTTTAACACTAGATGGCGTCACTATATTGTTCTGAACTTTATATTATGCAAATCTAGGATTATGTATTGAAATAGACCTAGCGCACAAACCCATATAGTGAAGTCGGGATTAGAATCACTTAATATACACTGAATACATATAATACTTTAAATACAGGATGGGTGTTTAACAAAAAGGTAAAAAACACAGAATGAGATAAGACATAGTAGTTTAAATCAACTAAGAAAGGTATTTTATTAATTACTAAAAACGAGACCGTTATAGAATACGTTAATGTTATCACCAATTTTTCATCAGGTGTTACTGGATAGAGAACTCTGTTATATGAACTACAACTGATATCTTTTATTAGGTCCCAATATAAAGTTATTTGGACATTTAGTCCAAAAACCACTGAGCTTTTTATCATCAATCTTATTTTGTCCTCTATTTCAAAATAGGATTATTACAATTATATGTTTTGAACATTTCGTAATATTTTGTCCGCTTCAAATTCGTCTAACCAAAGATACGCGAGTCCTTCCATGGTTCAAGTCAAAATTACTTGTTACTTCATGTTTCTGTACTTGCTTCACAGTCGCCTGCAGGAACACACTACGACTTGGACCAACTCAAAACGATAAGCACTAAGTCACAGTCGCTAAGGTTGACCGCCTCGAGGACATCGCACCTTTAACAGACTGAGCTACCGCTGCGGCTACTTATAGTAGTAAATATTATAGCTATACTTATAGTAATAAATAGTAGCTTATTCTGATCTAAGTTTCCCTTGATTCTAGTTTATATTCTCTTTTGTTATTATTTAAAATGATAGCTGCAATAGTAGGTAATATTAACTTTATTTAAAAATGAAACTACTAATACCATAGAGAAACCTCCAATACTAATAGTAATAGTAAGACAGTAGAAGTAATTCTTCTGAAACGTTCAGCTGACTAGGATCCTTAAATCCAATAAATTTCCTTGGATTCCACCTTTCCTAGATTTTAAGATATATATCGAAGTTTTATTCAGATTTACAGATTTCGTTAATATTCTTTCCATACTAAAAATGGACTATCCCGTACATGTTCCTTATAAGACGAATTAACCCCAAGTGGCGATCGTGCATCAGATAAAGACGTAAAACAGCCCTTAAGTCTCAAATGTAATCCATGAAAAGTTGCAGTCTCGGCCGAAATGCATTTCTATGTATCCCATAATGAATGCAGCGCACATGTTTACCACATAAAACAAAAGTTTCGGTCGTTCAGTTGTTTTATTTGTGGTTTATGTTGAGATCTCCTTCACTATGTGCACGTCTCCCACGAAGGTGCATGTGTATTCAGGGTGCGGAACGAAATGACGATGTATCTGGCTTTGAGAGGAGTTTCGTTGATGGTAATCTTGAGATAATGCATGCAGAAGGGTTAGGTAACAGTAGGAACACAAGCTTAAATGTTATTACAGACTATAAAGAAAGAGATATTTATGCAGAAAGATGATGTTTCGCATCTAGTAGGCAATAGTTTCTATCCATGTCACATATTAAGTACAATACGTAATCTATGTACTGTAACGGTCTCGTTTTTAGTAACTAATAAAATACCTTTCTTAGTTGATTTAAACTGATCATTCTTATCTCATTCTGTGTTTTACTTAATTACTTATTTTGGAAGTGCATCTTAAACCACGTTACGTATACCGTGCCTAATTAGACTAACTTACCCTATGCATAGGTCGTGTGTGCGAATGAATTTAAGGGCCCTCACTGTTACCTCGCGGACTGTAAATATCTAAAAACTGCATTGTTTGGTAGATCTTTAGTACAGCCAAACTACATTTTGTTGTCAAGCTTTATCGCTGTAAAACCTTCACTCATTTTTGTACATTTGAGTGTGTATGTCCTAATATTTAGATTTAGGTGTGTCGTTTATGTATGCACCGTTCGTAAATGTATAGTTGACAGAATTATATTAAAAATTAACTTTGTTCTTGTCAAGTGTTTTTTTGCAATTGTCTTCACTTAGAAAGGAACTATACCTTTACTCTGTACCATCAAAAAAGATCAATTGATGGCGCCCAAGTTTGGCAGCTAATAAATAACCCTACCGTACTTCACTCTGCTCACCCCTGATCGAGAGTTTCATCGCTATAGTAAGTATATTTTGTACCTTTATCTAAAAATAATAACTAACGTAAGTTGTCGTTGTAGTACCCTATTCAATTTCGAAGAAACATACAATGGCATAGCTTTGTTACAGTTCTCTAATTTACGAAGGTTGGGAACCTGCGCAGAACTGTCAACGCATTAACAGAAATCCAGAACTTTTCAGGACTGAATTAGGCGGAATTCTAGAAAATCCTAAACGACCATCCGAAAATCCATTCTTCCTTTTTTTATGTTTATGTTTATGTAACAAAAAAAGGTTTGTTGTCATGTCCCCTACCAACCCTTAAAGTGTATCGGTATGTTTTTGTGGCACCCTGTATACAACATTAGTAAACAAGAACATAAACATTTATAGCGATTTATTGATAATATGATGATACAATATGAAATCTAGGTGTAAGAGAGCTTCGGTAAAGAAAGATCTAGGGCATAGGGAATATACATCCATGCCCAATGAACTTTAACCTGGCCCCGACCTTGCAAAATATTCAGAGTTAAGTATTTATAAATCAGGAAATAAATTGCAGCCTTTGGAAAGTCCCTAAGATAAAGTCGTACTAAATGATGTGTTGGAGATTTACGAGCTAGGGTACAAGGATTGTAATCAGAACTATCTAGGACAGTCCAGGAGATCAATATTAAATAGTTCAGAAGACATCCAAAGTATTTTAAAACTGAAAAGTTGCGCGTGGTTCAAAATCTTTTTAAAACAGTCGTGGAACTATAAATTATCCCCAATAAGAAGTATGTAAAGTTTATTATTGATCACAGATACATTTGAGAGTGAGTACATATACACAGTTTTTTGTAATGTACAAGTAGAAACGGATGTCATAACTTGCAGATCATAACAAATGTTACAGTTTAGTAAAATATAATGTCAATGTCTCTCTTTATGGTCCATTCATTTATATGCTTTTATTTGAATTTTTCGTTTCAATGATTCTAAATACGGGCCTGACATGCATCGGAGGTAGTATAGCAAACGTTAATGTTGAGTGAAAAATTCATTTTGTGTTTGCATCACAATGGGTGGCATTATCCAATAATTTTGCTCCTCATATTCTCTATGCAGATTTCATTTGTTTTTAACATACTGAAACGAACTGAAACTACATAATTACAAACTGAAATTACTTACAAGCAACGCAGAACATTGCAATGTTTTCATAAATACTTTCGGCAATTCAACTCAATTGTGTTTCACTGAAGTTCAGTCGTTATCTCAGTTTAGGCCGCTTCTATCTGGCACTATTAGAAATTTAAATCATTTTGAGTACATCTACTAATACAATTATACGCTATTTGCAAAATATTCGCTATTTTACAGACCGGAATTAAATTTAAATAAATAATCGGGATGAGATCTACGTTGTTTGTACCTACACCCCCGCGTAAGCCTTCTACGCCTTTGTATTGCAGTTTTCGCGAGAATTATTCTGTATACACGGCTCTATAATGTTTCGCAATTAACAGAGGGTGGAAGCGGAAGGCTGCCTTAGGCGATAATATAAAATGCTGCAAAGTAATTAAATGAAAAATATAAAACAATGAGAGCCTTCTTTAAACGTCACAACGGTTAAAATTGTGTACCTATGTATCGACCCCATATTCGAACCAAATAAAACGATTCTTTGTGTTAGTGTATAATTATTGTTAATACTATTACTATAGTTGTACTATATTATCATTTACTGACTACATTTTATATTTCCTCATTCCTCGAACTGAGTGGCCGCCCAACATGCCGGGAGTGGATAGAACGTGTCGCTGTTCAACTCACTGAAAACTCTGCCTGTCTCTTACTCGTTTCAACCACCACTTGAGTAGACCTCAGATGGGTAGCATGGTTTTGGTATTTCGTGCGCATTTTTTGTTCGTGTTTTTGTGAATAACGTTTTATGTGATTGTAATATTAATATAATATGTTACATTGGTATCGTGCAATTAATTGAAAGTTACGGTAGTTGCATATCTTTATTTATTGTTAGATTAGTAAGTAAGACTTAAACACATTTTATGTATACTACTTTTAAATATTAAGGATCTATAATGAGTATACAAGGTGTTCCATATAGACCTTCCATTAGATGTTTCTAGAATACTACACGTACTGGAATTCTGAAAATTTATATACGGGGGTTTCTCACAATTTTCTATCGATTAAAAATATTGCCAATGACGTCACACTTCCGGTTCTAACGGAAGTAGACATCGACTCGCTTATTTCAAATAGAATGTACTATTTTTTATTTCATTTTTGGAATCTACGTCAAATTTAAAAGTAAGTTTCATAAGAATTATCCCTAAACTCAATCGTTTGAGATATTTTGAGTTTTTCAAAAATTTTGGAAAAAATATACTGCGCTTAATCGGCTCTATCTCTTCTAGTTTTTAATCTAGAGGGCTAAAATTTTAATTACTTGCAGCTAACTGTCGGATTATTTTCGTTGCAGCAATAATGTCCAAATATCTTCAAATAGGTGGAATTTAGGTACAGGGAATGCTAATATCAATTGAAAGAGAATTAAAAGCTGTACCTTTTAGCATTATAAAACGTAGGGTGTTGTATTTAAAATAAGCGAGTTATTGAACTTTCAATTTGACACAATTGGTCGATGTTTTTTCGACGCCCTGTGAAACTTGCATCAACTTTCGAATATTCCAGATATTTGGATACCTTTTAGTATTTCTCGTCTAGAATTGTAGCCCTCTCAGTTAGAACCGGAAGTGTGACGTCATCGGCAATATTTTTAATCGATAGAAAATTGTGAATATAAATTTTCAGAATTCCAGTACGCGTAGTAGTCTAGAAACGTCTAATGGAAGGTCTACGTACACGTCTACAGTACATACACCCCCCCCCCCCATACAGGTATATACAGTACAGTACATGTACAGGGTGTCCAAAATAAGATCCTCTATCCCCTTATCTCAGAAAGTATAAAAGGTAGAGAAAAATGTTAAATATGAAAGTTTTTTGTTTTTACTTGAATTTTTCATTTTTATAACTTTCTTGAATACAGGTTGTTCAGTTTCTCTGATCCAGGCATCAACTTTCTTTTATTAAATGGGACACCCTATATTCAATTACGTTTTTGAACTCTCCTTAAAATTCTAGGTCGACTTTGTTAAGAGTACCCTATACCTATCATTTACCGTTACGAAGATATTAGCATTTAAAGAAAAAAATCTGTAAAAAACACCTGCTCAAAAAATCTCGGCAAAACAAATAAGACATCCAAAAAGAAGCTAACTAGGGTTTATTTCGTAGACAATTAGACTCAGAAATTACTTCTATGGATCGATATTACCTGATTAATATACAGGGTGTTTTTGACAGACGGCTCAAACATGTATATGTTAAAACTCCAGAAAATCGAAAATCTCTTATGGAACACCCTGTGTATTATTATATTTTTGGATTCTCTATTAAATTTTAACCATACTCTATATAACTTTCCCTATTCTTATTTTGCTTAGTTTTCAAGATATTGACGAAAATGTGGAAAAAATGTCAGCTATTAATCATTACCGGCTATTATTAAAAATATATCTACTATTATTTGGTAGATTATAGTAAGTGTGCCTTAATACTGATTAAGAATATATTATTTTATTAAAAACTAATATTTGTTTAAAATTATTTCATTAATTAACTAATATAAACAAATCTGTTTGTAACTTGAACCACAAATAACTAACAATAATCAACAAATAACAATAAAAATAATAAATTAAATCAAGTGTCCTATATGTCCTCAATTTTCAGCTATACATGTTGTGTATATAACTGCTAGTTTTCTTACAGCGCAATCACTTTGATTGAGCGCTTCAATTTCCATCCTGATTTTAATCTTTAAATCATCAACATTATTACTCTGAATTTGATAAACTCAGGCTTTCAATGTACCCCATAAAAAGTTATCAAGTGGAGTTAAATCTGGGATCCTCGGCGGCCATGGGATATTCCCGTTTGGCCCTATCTATTCCACAAAATAGTTCTTAATAATATTCTTTACAACTGCAGTATTGGGGCATGGAACTCCATCCATCTGATAGATGATCTGATTGGCATCTTCTTCGGCATCCAATAAAGGTAAAATGCAAGTTTGTAATGAATGCCATTTCCTGATATTTTACCTAAGGTACCTGGGACCATTTAAATATTGGCCAAGAAAGACAGGGACTAAAATGTGTCTCTTATAAGTAAGCGCACCAAACATTTTCGTCAATATCTTGAAAAGTAAGCAAAATAAGAATAGGGAAAGTTATATAGAGTATGGTTAAAATTTAATAGAGAATCCAAAAATAAAATAATACACAGGGTGTTCCATAACAGATTTTCGATTTTCTGGAGTTTTAACATAACATGTTTGAGCCGTCTGTCAAAAACACCCTGTATGTTAATCAGGTAATACTGATCTATAGAAGTAATTTCTGAGTCTAATTGTCTACGAAATAAACCCTATTTAGTTTTTTTTTGGATGTCTTATTTGTTTTGCCGAAATTTTTTGAGCAGGTGTTTTTTACAGATTTTTTTCTTTAAATGCTAATATCTTCGTAACGGTAAATGATAGGTATAGGGTACTCTTAACAAAGTCGACCTAGAATTTTAAGGAGAGTTCAAAAACGTAATTGAATATATGGTGGCCCATTTAAAAAAAGAAAGTTGATGCCTGGATCAGAGAAACTGAACAATCTGTATTCAAGAAAGTTATAAAAATGAAAAATTCAGGTAAAAACAAAAAACTTTCGTATTTAACTTTTTTCTCTACCATTTATACTTTCTGAGATAAGGGGATAGAGGATCTTATTTTGGACACCCTGTACAGTATATGTACTGTATCTTTAGAAAAACACTTCGTTTAGTATACAAACTTTCTTGGTGAAAATAACTAGTTAATTTTAATTTAGAGATCTGTTATATCAATATCTCAGTTGGCGACATGATTATTTGTTAAGTCGGACAAAGAGTTATTTTCTTTATTTTTTATTTCGTGGCCGACATAGTTGTTGGCGCAGTTAAATGAAAGTTAGAAGTTTTTATTCATGTAAATAACGAAATAAAATAGATTGTTTTAGTTCCTCTCTGTGGAATTTTATCCTCAAAGGAAATTAAAATGGTGGACCCTCAAGTTACGTTATGTGCATTCTTCTGAAAGTGTGCAATAAATATTAAAAAACTGGGAACTGCGGCTCGCCGGCGTTGATATACTGCTTTAGAAAGGAATTGCGAATAACTATTGTTATTGTAATGTATTGTATTCCAGGAAATCGTTACTGAAAACTGGCCGATTATTACTTTTAAAGAAAAAGTTTTAAATACCTCAGTGTTTTAATCGTTCTAATACTTTTATTTATTTTAATTGAATTTCGAAGAATGATGAAAGAACATTAGCTCATTCTTACATATAAAATTATCTAGTTTCTACTTATATATTTATACCAATAAAATGGAAATTATACTTTTTTTAAGAAGTGGATAGCTGCAGGTGAACGTAATTGTTTATAGATTTTAACTTAAAAAAAGTTCTCTGGCTCCGATTCTCAGGGTCGGCCGTTAGTGGTTATCAGTAGCTACTCCCCACGTCCGTGGGGTGAATAACTACTGAGTTAGGGAATAGTGTGCCCTGAGTAGACTTAATAAGCCCAGAATGATTGCCTTCTGCATTCTTCCGCCTAGAAGATCTGCCAAATTTCGGTTCCGAAAGCAGTGTATCTCTTGTTCCACCGAAGGCTCCTATTATCAATACCACAAACTTCACAGTATGTTCTGGATGGAGTGAGTCTGCGGAGTTCGAAAAGAAGGTCTTGATATTTCGTCCGTTTCTCCTCCTCTTTCAAGACAACGTTGTTCTCGCTTGGAGCGGAGAATTCGATAACAAACATTGTCTTGAGCTGGTGGTCGAGGAGGACTACATCAAGCTTATTGGCTCGAATCTGCCTGAGCGTGGGAAATGAGTAATTCCAATAAACTCGGCACTTCTCATTTCCCACAACGGACTCAATATCCCCCGGAGCGTATGGCAGCACTGGTGTTTCGTCTATCTCCTTCGAGTACCGTAGAAAATAGTAGAGCACTCGTAAAGCCGCATTGTGTCTACGGATATAGGCCGAGAGTGCATATGCCGAACAAGCGGAGAGCAAATGCATAATAATTGTCTCCGGCGCCCTATGGCAGGCCCTGCAGTTGACATCAGGGACTTCCATACCCATGACACGGCTTCGATAGACGAGGGTGTTAAATACACCATCCTGGCAAGCCATTATGAATCCCTCGGTCTCCGACTTAAGCCCTGCTGACCTTAAAAAGACAAAGCTCAGCCTTTCGGATAAGCCATGGTCTTCAAGGGTCTTATAGAAGACACTATGCAATGACTTATCATTATGGGCTTGGGCTTAACTTGGGATTTAACTTGGGCTTTCAACTGAACGGGTCCCAGCTCAGTGACAGAGTCTGGGTTTCTCCGTTCAGCGTCGATAATGAGACCGAGTTCATCAGCTGCTCTTCATGCTGCCTTAAATAGAAATGCTCCAACCGCTGCATTTTCATGGTCTTGGACCATGCAGAGAACGGGATCCGAACTCCTGATTACCTTGCAGTACCATTCTGCTATGCAGGCACTCCAAACTCAAGAGTCCACGGCCTCCCCGATGTCTTGAGAAGTACAAAAAGACATTATTCTGATGGTATTCCACCAATACCTGTGTTGTAGTTTTTAGTCAGAAAACATCATTAGAAGTCCAAATGAAATATACATATTCTTTAATTAGTAAAATAGACACATCCTTTATTCCCCCAATATTCATTTTAAGATAGGTTTTATGGGGTTTTTCCTAATTATCCTTTATGGCTTACCTGCTATAGGACAAGAAATGACTTATTGATATCTTCGAAGTAGAAGTTCTGTTGTATATTATATTATATGTAGATATTATATTACATTATCGATAATATACATCTTCCAATATACGAAAATATTATGCAATATTTAACTAACTGGAAGACTCATCGAATTTCATGCTGATCATTTATTTATTTCAAAAGACATGTATTTATAATCCTAGTATGTAACTGGTGTAACGATAAAGTTTTACCACCTTCAGTTCTCTTACTTCTCACACGTTATCACTTTAGTTTTTCTTTAGGCCCGATATTATCCGTTGAGGAGGTTTCCGGAAACGTTCATATTATACGAACAAGACCATCAAAAGGTGATAAATACAAAGGAACATTTCTGTGTTGCCTCCTTGTGTGCATGCTACTAACTGTCGTCTCTAATTTCACGAGTGCTACATTTGCGAAACAACTAGTGCACTGCTACCAGCTACAATACATTTCATAAAGCCGACATTGTGGTAAGGATGCTTCCTGTTCTCTTCTTCAAAGACGTAGTGAAACGCGTAAGAGAATTATTAGGCAAAAAGACAGCGGAAACGGAAGCGTGGTTATTATATTCAAGACGTTATGCCGTCATATAAGGGGAGATATATTTCGTATTGTGCTGAACATATAATTATTATGTAAATTAATAATTGATAGAAATTATCATGGTGTAGATATTTGATGTACAGAGCGGTCCATTTTTGATGGGAATCCAGGGTATCTCGGAAACTACAAGAAAACTGGAATTAAAAATAAATAAAAATCATTTCTTTTATTCAGCAGCGTTTAGAGGCCTGTAACTTCCTTAGAAACTATTTTAGAGCATATGGTCATAGGAACTTTCTTTTATTTTAACGGGTGCGGCAGCATAACTTTCCTTTTTAAAATGCGCGCCATTCAGTCGGTTGATGTCGTAGCGGAGCGCTAGTGGTCTCGTTCGAGAGGCGGGACTATAAAGTTTTGTCCCGACACAGCCCAGTCGACATCATGCGTTGGAACAGTGAGGAGCGTGCTTTTGCCGTTGAGGCCTACTTTTCACCTGTCCCGGACCGGAAATCAATTGTTACGTGGGTCACTACGTTCAGACAAACTGCAAGTGCGACAAGACGAAGAACTGAAGTGCCTCGCCCCATTAGATCACCTGAAAACATCGAGGCAGTGCGAGTTTCAACGTTGCGATCACCACGGCGTTCTGCACGCAAACATGCGTCTGCCCTTGAACTTTCCGATCGTTCTGTAAGGAGAATACTTCATTATGATCTTCATTTCCATCCTTACAAGATGGCGATTATGCAGGAACTTTCTGCACATGACTTCAATTCTCGGATGAATGCGTGTTAGGTTCTTCTCGAAGTCATTTCTGAGGACCCTATTGTTTTTTTTAGTGATGAAGCCCATTTTCATTTGTGTGGGTCCGTCAACAAACAAAACATGCGTTACTGGGCTGATACCAATCCTCGAGAATTGCATCAAAGGCCTTTGCATTCACCCAAAGTCACAGTGTGCTGTGCAATTTCCTCAGTTGGAATTAATGGTCCCTGGTGCTTTGAGGAAAATGAAGTCGCAGTGACAGTGAATTCGGACCGCTATTTTCCACGGCTAGATGAGTTGGACTTAGGGAACATTTGGTTCCAACAAGACGGTGCAACGGCACACACTTCAAGAGCATCGATGGCTGTTTTGAGAGAACACTTCCCAGAGCGCCTCATCTCAATTAGGGGCGATTTGGAGGCTCGCTCTCCAGATTTGGTCCCTTGTGATTTTTTTCTATGGGGTTTTTTGAAATCCCGTGTTTATGTGACCCGTCCAAGGACCCTACAAGGTTTGAAGACCAACATCCAGGAAGAAATTGCCAACATAACGCCTGCTATGCTGTCAAGAGTCATGACAAACGCCAAATCGGTTTACTCAGTGTATGGAGAATGGGAAACGTCACCTACCTGATTTGATCTTCAAAACTATGTAAAACAAAACTTTAGGCATGCGCCTACATTATAAAAAAACAAGTAAAATGTTCTGATTCATACAATGGGTTTTATTAAGTTTTGAAAAAAGGAAGTTATGCTGCAGCACCCTGTAGTAGATGTAGTATTACATCGATCCACATTAGTATTACGATGTAGTATTACATCGGTACACAAAAGTGTACCGATCGAAGTTCGGTACACTTTTTTACTTTCTGCATAACAGGAAAGTTTTTTATTAACTGATTCATTCATCCATACCATTAGGTACTTTGTTAATTAGTTTAATTACCCCAAAACTAGTAAATGGTCTATTCACGTTCCTCTCAGAATTTATGCTTTGCGGTCGACAGTGAAAAATGCTTTAATATTCTCATTTCAAGCCCCAACTAAGACATTAGCGGTGAGTAAATAAGACCAGATCTAATTTATTATCGCTTCATCACTCCAACAGCCCATGATAGTGTTTCTACAGCGAATATTCCGCCGGGCCCGAGCAGAACCCATTATATTCGGTGACAGAGAAGCACTTTCCCAACCGTAATCGCAAAGGAATTACCAATTTTCCTATACTGGGAGAACAGAGAAAGGAAAATTGCCTAAATCGCAATAACCATTCATATTTCCTTCACCTCTGCAAGCGACTTATTGAACAATCCATTAAAATATGGGTTTTGAACTTATTTATCAAGGTTTTTTATAAAGTTAGGCTATAGTGTATGTCCAAAATTATAGAGTGGCTCATTCAGAGTATATGGAACTGTTCGAGGGGTGAATTAGCAAGGGATCGCAATTTTATTGACGCGTCTGATAAGACACAGCCGAATTTTAAAAGAACAACTAAAATGTTTCTATCAAGATGTTAAATTAGATCTTTTCGAATACTAGAAACTTCAATAGTTCTCACACTTGCAAGATCAACCGCAAAAAAATGTATTCCAATGCAATACTTCCACAAAAACCTCTCCAGTTCCCTTCAGTTTTCTACCTTGACGTTTCACACTGTCAGATCACACTGTCCGTAGGGAACAGTGCATAGTAATGGCGCTAGTAGGACTTATGAGACACTATTTATAATTTTCCCCAAACACTCTAGGTAGGACCTATTTTGATATAGTTGTTATACTCCTCCATTCTGAAACCCTGTACTTTCGAATATAATTTAACAAGTAAAGTTGATAGTATCATGGAAATTAACTACCATGCCCATCAATATCATCTTTGATTTCGAGCATACTTACTTAATAATAATATATACGGATAACTACTTGCAGTAATCTCATTTAGGGCCGGTCTTTCCATCTCTTTATAAAGTTGCTTTTAACTAAAAGAATCTTAAAGTTAACAAGTGAATTTATTTGACAGTTAAAAAATTGCGTTTTCCAACACAATTTAACTGCTCTTTTGTAAAAAGACTGTTTAATGATATTGGCAATATTGATTAAATAAGAAAGTCTATATAATAAAGTAAGACAGATGAAATTCGTCAATCATAATCAACAAACTATGTCAATTATGACAACATTACCTAGCTAAATATAACATACTGTGGCTATAACCAACTAAGTATAACTTTTTTAAGTTCTGGTCGTTTCTTAAATCTCTAGTTTAAATTTAATATTCAGAAGTGTAAAAATGTCTTTCCAGGATGATACAGTAAAAGACTTGGAACCAAATTGCCCAAGAATTTGAGGCCCTCACTAGTACAAATCGTAGCAGTTCAGTTATCATTTCAAAATATGATTCAATAAAACATGTCATAAAATTTAACAAATACGTAGATATCATTTTTTTTATTATTAACCTGTTAGTATGATGCCATAAATGTTGCTCGATTTTTTCTAGAACATTTAACACCGTTATTTTTGATACACCAAATCTCCTCATAAATTCTTCATCATCCCAGATGTTTCTATTGTCTATATGAGGCTTTACAGTATATATTTTTTGTTCGCGATTTGCAATATTTACCATGTTTATAATTTTATGAACTAATAATATTTCTTCTTCAAAATGTTTTCCATTATAAAAATATATTTTTTGACGTTTTATTAATTAAATTATTTACTAACACTCAAATTTGTAAAATTTCTGAGTTTAGAAATATCTTTGTAACTACTTATAGGCCAGTAAAAGTGACCGATAAGTTAAAGAGCAGATAGAGAACTTTAAAGACAGGATTTAATTTAAAACACAATGAAAAGACCCATTTTATCGTTACAAAAAAGATTAATTTAAAAAGATGTTTATAAGGAGATGGAAAGACCGGCCCTTAACTTTTAAATTTTCCATTATTTTAAAATCCTGCTTCAAATTTCTTATAAAAACAAAAAAAGAAGACTGAACAGGTTAGATCATCCTTGATGTGAGCATACCTTCGATAGCGTGGTGGGATGAGGGTAGAGGTTGACCAGACAGCTCTCTCTGCGGAGTCGGTAGTCCCAGCGGGTCTCCAGGTGCGGGATCTCCATTGTGTCGCAGATCGACTGCACGTGGCTGGCTGTGTGAGGCGATTGGGGGCCGAAGATGGCCGCCACCCCGGTGCGGAGCAAGTGGCACACTGGAACAAGATTAATAATTTATAGATCGTTGGTGAACAGAGAAGCTGTTCTTAAATATTCAGTCACCTAAGTGTAATTCTCTATACCTCTTAGTTGAAAGTATGAACAGAAATATAATAATATGAAATCTTGAAGACGAAAAGTTTGTCTAAGTATATTCATTCCTAAATATTAAAATTAGAATTTGTTGTTATTTATTTCCCGTTGATTTAGTTGACAATTTAATTTATATATATAAAAAATCGCATATGCCACAGTGCAATTGTCACTTTGACAGCGACAAAAGTTACCTGCAACTTTTACAGTGACAAATGCACTAGTGGTTTTTTCACTTATTCATTTTTTAATAAATTATCGCGGTGTCCGTTGCCAAAATAAATAGTTTGACATTTCTGTCAACAAGTTATTGAATTATTAAACACTAACAATGAATCGATTCGGTGATCCACAAATAAAAATATGTTTATTTTTAGTGTTTCATAAATAAAGTTTGCATTCATGTCTCTAAATTTCTTATTCATTAAATTGTCTTGCCGAATTACACTCGATGTTTCTATTGATACTGGATAAATTTGTATTGTTTAAATTCTAAACTGTTTCCTTTAGCAATTTGACTCGAAAAACTGTCAACTATTTTTAATAGTTGACAGTTTTTCTCGTCTAATTGCTTGGCAACAGTTTCTCATTAAACAATCCAAATTTATCCGGTAAAATACAAACCTCTTGTGCAATTTTATAAATGATAAATACATTTTTTTCCAACCACTACAACATTAAATTATTTTGTATAAAAAGAGGGCCTTTTCGGGACTGTTTGAGATCTCCATAGCAACTGTACAAAAAAGAGATTATTGCCCAGTTGTACAGTACCGAAAAGTAATTTGACATTGACATTGCATGTCACATAATATATTGAAGTTTAATTAAATAGAAAAATAGAAACAGATAGTGACTCCGATGAATCGGTAAACTGGAGGTGCTAATTAGAAGCGGTTGGGAAAAAATATATTAAACTCGTACAAAAAAAAACGTTTTCGAGACTCGTAAAATTGCCGGACTCCGCTACGCGTCGTCCGGCAACCCTTTCCCTCGTCCCGAAAACGTGTATTTTTTGTACTAGTTAAACAAATAACTACTTCTTCATTTTTGTATTTATTCTTATTGTTTCGATATAAAAATGATATAAGTACAAATTTTTCGGAAAATAAAACAGAAAATTTAATTAGCTGCCATTTGCAAATGGTTTAATGAAAAATTCTCAACATCTAGAGATGAAGTAAGCCTAAAGACACCGTCAAAATGGGGTAAAATAAGAAAAACATATTCAAAATAGGGAATCTGTCATGTTGTCAGATAGAGATGCCACTTTAATGTCAAAAAATTACCTTGAAGGTGCCTCTGTAGCGAGTCACTCTGTATATTTCAAAATATTTTTAAAATATGTACCTTAATAAACGACGTGTGCAGTAAACTTTTTTCTTAATTATTATTGTGTGCGATTAATCTACTAGCTTCGAATAACAAGTGTATTATTTCCTAAAATGCAATTTATTTACCTGAGAACTAATGCTTTTTGAAAATTAATCGACTTATCTGAATTATAGTTAACATTTTCTGAAATAAAACTCATACTTCCGGATTTACTGTCGATGTAATGTTTAACTATTCTAATCTGAAACAAATTTTCGAGACTTTAGGTTTTCATTTTAACAAAACCAGAGCTAAAATAATAGAGTATACTTTTCAGCAACTTTCAAAATTTCAGAAGATGATCAATACTAGTATATTAAGACTAATAACCAGCGAGAAAGTAAATGCCAAGGCGTAAAAAATGTCTTCTTAACTACCAGCCAATAAATAGTTTCAGCTCAATTTATTACTGAGGCTAGCACAGTTAGTTTAATCTGTTACATTTTATTTTTACGTAGTAACTTTCCAAACGCCACTAAATCAAGCTTTTTACTCCGGACAAATAGGTACCCTAGAAAATATGTTCTGAAGGCCCAGCATCTATAAAGCTTTATTAAAATAAGATTCCAGACATTCCTAGTAGGTATTGATGAATGGTATTCATTATCACCACTCAAAAGTTCCTACTATAATCCTCTTCTGAAAGGGAAGTCCGCATACTGAGTAAATGGGTTTATTTTGGAAAGATGTACAGATATTGAGCCGATGCAGCATCGGAAAAGTTTGAGACCGTATATATGGGAAGACATCTGTTCCGGAAGATTAATATTGCGTATTTGTTTCAAAGAAGCTGCGCCATATTTGCTTGTGTTGATGATAAATCTTACGCTTTCACATGAATAGTTTTATATTTATGTTTTGAATATAAACAAACCAAAATAATAAGCATACTAGAATGTTGCATTTTCGAATACGTTATTCGTTTATCTTTACTTGTTTATTTGTTAATCTCTCTGTTAATATAATAATTATTGTTTTATTTATTTGCGAAGTAATATGAATATTCCTACGAGAGGTTTTCAATTAAAGTTGTTAAAACATTTTTTTGATTAATTTGTTATTCATTTTAACAGTTTGCTTTTTTTTCTGCTTAAAGCTATACTTTAAATGCAATATTCACGTAAATGCTTTTGGAAATGATACATATTTTATCAAAGCAACAATAACCTGCCATGTTTTTGCTGTTCAAATAGGGATATTTTATTTTTACCTTTTTAATAATTGTTATCATTTATTCTGATAGACATGTAACAGAAAATAATACAATACGTAGGTCAACAAAAATATAGGTACGTTATTCCAATAGTAATTTAACAAATTACCTACGTTTCACTGCATAATATGATACCATCATGTTTACTGAACTATATATTTTCAGCGATAGTCTTCCATAAATCAATAAAAGTGCGCTTTAATTCTAATTGATGCATCACCGTGTCCATTTATACCAATTATTTAATCAAATAAATATATCACATCTATATAATACGAGCAAACAGTAAACGCGTAAACCTTTCAAATTACGGAGATAGAACCCTATTAAATAGATGAGTCCATGTAGTCCACGTGTATGTGACCTCGATTTTTATTTTTTTACGATCAATACTGAAGAAATCCGCAGCGCATTTTCATAATTTTAAGCCGCTCGGATTAAAAAGCCTCCGAATACACCGTCACTACCAGGTTCAGTCCCACCTTATTTGCTTAATTGTGTTTCCCGTGTTGACTGTACAGGGCGACCCATTTTCGAGCCTTATCATTGCGAAGAGATACAAGATCGGTTTACACTTTAGAACTTTTAAAAATTTGTCGTTTACGCTTTTTCTATCTCTCAAAATAAGGAAGATACAGGGTTATGTTGAAATAGAAAAAATTTCAAAATCACTCTGTTATCCGAAAACATGTGACAATAGAATTGATCTGATCCTAGCCTTGGAAAAGTAGGTCGAGACTGTGCAATTTATTGGTCCGTAACTTTTACGCTTTTTGAGGGTTGAAATAGAAAAAATTTCAAAATCACTCTGTAGTCCGAAAACATGTGACAATAGAATTGATCTGATCCTAGCCTTGGAGAGTACGTCGAGACTGTGCAATTTATTGGTCCGTAACTTTTACGCTTTTTGAGGGTTGAAATAGAAAATAATTCAAAATCACTCTGTAATCCGAAAATATGTGACAATAGAATTGGTCTGATCCTAGCCTTGGAAAAGTAGGTCGAGACTGTGCAATTTATTGGTCCGTAACTTTTACGCTTTTTGAGGGTTGAAATAGAAAATAATTCAAAATCACTCTGTAATCCGAAAACATGTGACAATAGAATTGATCTGATCCTACCCTTGGAGAGTACGTCGAGACTGTGCAATTTATTGGTCCGTAACTTTTACGCTTTTTGAGGGTTGAAATAGAAAAAATTTCAAAATCACTCTGTAGTCCGAAAACATGTGACAATAGAATTGATCTGATCCTAGCCTTGGAGAGTACGTCGAGACTGTGTAATTTATTGGTCCGTAACTTTTACGCTTTTTGAGGGTTGAAATAGAAAATAATTCAAAATCACTCTGTAATCCGAAAATATGTGACAATAGAATTGGTCTGATCCTAGCCTTGGAAAAGTAGGTCGAGACTGTGCAATTTATTGGTCCGTAACTTTTACGCTTTTTGAGGGTTGAAATAGAAAATAATTCAAAATCACTCTGTAATCCGAAAACATGTGACAATAGAATTGATCTGATCCTACCCTTGGAGAGTACGTCGAGACTGTGCAATTTATTGGTCCGTAACTTTTACGCTTTTTGAGGGTTGAAATAGAAAATAATTCAAAATCACTCTGTAATCCGAAAATATGTGACAATAGAATTGGTCTGATCCTAGCCTTGGAAAAGTAGGTCGAGACTGTGCAATTTATTGGTCCGTAACTTTTACGCTTTTTGAGGGTTGAAATAGAAAATAATTCAAAATCACTCTGTAATCCGAAAACATGTGACAATAGAATTGATCTGATCCTACCCTTGGAGAGTACGTCGAGACTGTGCAATTTATTGGTCCGTAACTTTTACGCTTTTTGAGGTTGAAATAAAAAATAATTCAAAATCACTCTGTAATCCGAAAATATGTGACAATAGAATTGGTCTGATCCTAGCCTTGGAAAAGTAGGTCGAGACTGTGCAATTTATTGGTCCGTAACTTTTACGCTTTTTGAGGGTTGAAATAGAAAATAATTCAAAATCACTCTGTAATACGAAAACATGTGACAATAGAATTGATCTGATCCTAGCCTTGGAGAGTACGTCGAGACTGTGCAATTTATTGGTCCGTAACTTTTACGCTTTTTGAGGGTTGAAATAGAAAATAATTCAAAATCACTCTGTAATCCGAAAACATGTGACAATAGAATTGGTCTGATCCTAGACTTGGAAAAGTAGGTCGAGACTGTGCAATTTATTGGTCCGTAACTTTTACGCTTTTTGAGGGTTCCCATAAAAAATGAACTGGTCCGTACATAACATCCGGAAATGTGCATGAATCTGTATATCTGTGTGAGTCGAGACTCATCAGTGCACACATATACGTGTCGTTTCGGCATTTTCTTTTAATCTGCCCCATAAACCGTTTAGATAACAACCGCCGCCAATAACAGATACCCGCCAACGGCCGACGCCTAAGCAAAGCAGTGGAGAAAACACAAGAAGCGATAACGAGGTAGTGACCCCAGGACTCGAACGCGCACATACGTCCCAGTGCACACATTACTTTTATCGGGGTTGGAGAGTTAACTGTGGCGACAATAACGCTCTGGAGTCGCTGGTGGAGCTTTAATTTCCGGCGCCGATTTATTTTTAATCGAGAGATGAGGCGGGGTAATGGAGCGCGCCATTTTGCCATTACAGAAATATTAATTGGAAATATAATTCTGCTGTAAGAGGATAGTTTTAAAGTATGTCACATTATACAATAATTAATTAATTAGTAGTAGTGGGAAACATACAGTAGTGCCTTCTTTTGGTCTTTAGTACTATCTAACTGACATTATTGTCTAGTTGTGAGACAGATATCGACCTGCTTTTCCATCATAGTAGTGACCTCTCTCTCTCATCATAGTCTACCATCATAGTAGTGACCTCTCGTGTCTTTGAGGGAGGCCGAAACTTATTTATTTGAAAGAGATGCCGAAAACAACTACTCCGCTAACTATGTGCCCTGACAGGTATAGTCACCACATCTTTCATCCATACCACCAGACACACCGGTTTCGCAGTTATTCTGTGCTCATCGATAAACGACCAATGAAAACATCTTGAGTATTACAAGACCTATATAACAATATAACTTGTAGTTAGGACACTACGAGAAATTATATACATGCTTTAAAACTCGATTAGTACGACCACTGTTGCAACCCAATATAAATGAATTCACAATGATTCAACAAACGATATTCAAGTTACAAGCTAACCAAGTGTTACCAATACGTTTAATGTTGTAATTATACTATTCCAATTGGTCTTCAAGACCTTAATTTAGGGACCTAACTACAAGGGAACGTATAAGTTGCGTTAAATCACTGCTGCAGTTGTAGTTAGTGATTCGTATAATTACAGTTATAAAGATCATTACATACTCAATAGAATTAGTAAAGCTCTGTATATATACAGAGTGTAACTTTAAGCGGGGATCATATTTCAGGGGTAGTCCTAGTCGTCAGAAATGCTAATTTGAATAATTTTTTTTATTTTGCGGAAAACGGTCGTATTATGATTTTCGTAAAAGTTTACGGTTAAAATCTTATTTTGCCTCCGCTGGCCGAAACCGACATTCAACTCCGAAATTCACCGGTCAGTTGTGTGATCAGTGTTGCAATGAAAATGTTTTTTACCCCACCGTCAATACGACTAAGAAAATGGATTAATGATGAGGTAGCATCGAGTTATAATATACAGGGTGCACCATTTAAGTTGGCAAACTTGAATATCTTGAAAATGAAACATTTAAGAGAAAAATGTTTCAGACAAAAGTATCATCATTTTACAAGCGGGGTTTAATGGTTATATATTTGGTTCGTTTGGTTTAGAGTTTCAAGGTTATTTGAAGGGTAACTTTGATTTTTTAAATAGGAACCCCTATTTTTTTAATGATTCGTATTCTTCGTAGAAAACTTAACAACTTTTGTTTTTTAACTTTTCGAGTTTACTTTCAATGTTTACGAGTAATTATGCATTTAACGTAGCAGTAACAATAAAATGTAAATGTAGCCGTGACCCCTGCAATGAACACTACCGTTGGCTATTAGTTTGGCTACTGATTCATCAGATATTACAAAAAGTGGGAAGAGGCTACAAAAAATTTACTATCACTACAAACTTGTAAGTTTTTATTAGACCAAAAAGAAGTATGTTGGCCACGAGCGAATTTTTTGCCGTATGTTTGTTGCTGATCTAGACTCAATATAAAGCAAATTTGTAATTTGAAGACTTAAAGAGTTAAGCTGAGTCCGAGCTACACGTGAGATCTCATCAATTCAAATTTCACGAAGTTATTATTTAGCTGTGTGTTACTAATAAAGCGTTGTATGTTAATGAGTATGTTACCGATGGAAACCTTAACAGTCGAAGAAAAAATTGTAATGATTTTCATTTATGTAGAAGCCGGTCGCAACATTGAGATCGCGCGCGAATTGTATGCACAGCGTTTTCCCCATAGAAGACATCCATCCAGTCCATCCATCATTTTATCGTGTTGTGCATCAGTTTTCTGAAGATGGCAGTATTCAACCAAAGAAAATACAACGTCGACGAACAGTAACTGGAGAAGAAAATGAAATTGCAGTATTAGCTACGGTCAATATGACTCCACACACAAGTTCTCGTGCAATTTGTCATGATCTTGGCATCTCACAAACAAGCATTCTTAGAATACTGAAACGTCATAAATTTCATCCCTACCACGTATCTCTCCATCAGGAACTTCATGGCGATGACTTTTACAATCGACTCACATTTTGTCAATGGGCACATGCACAATTACAAGCTGATGGAAACTTTTTTCACACAGTACTATTTTCTGATGAGTCAAATTTTACGAGTTATGAAGAAGTGAACAGGCACAACATGCATTATTGGTCTTCAGAAAATTCAAGATGGTTGCGTGAAGTACAAACGCAGAGACGATGGACGGTAAATGTTTGGTGTGGCATAGTTGGCGATAAATTAATAGGGCCTGTCTTTATTGATGGTGTTTTGACGGGGGCAATGTACACTGAGTTTTTGAACCATCAATTACCACAGCTTCTTGAAGACATACCACTACAACTCAGGAGGAACATGTGGTACCAGCACGTTGGTTGTCCACCACATTATGCACGGACGTCACGTGCAATATTGGACCGGGATTATCCTGGGCGATGGATTGGACAAGGTGGTCCAGTACATTGGCCCGCCCGATCCCCTGATTTGACTTCCCTAGACTTTTTTTTGTGGGTATATCTTAAACAACAAGCTTACCAAGATGTACCAACCACACCGGAAAATAAGCAAGAACGCATTAGAAATGCTTGCCGCGACATTGACAGAGGCATGTTAGTAAGGACGGTGGACAATTTTGCAGTACGCATTGAACGATGTATTGCAGTCGAAGGCCATCACTTTGAACATCTGTTAAATTGATTAACTTTTAATTTCCGGATGGAATAACTCGCAAATAAATGATACTTCCTTTTTGCAATAACTTAGTACGTACGCAATAAAAATAAATAACATTAGTTTTCCAGGGGTTTTCCGGGGGGGTTCAACTTACCTTTAGTATCCAGTCAAATATTTCTCCATTTTTCAGAAGTGTTCTGTACTTCTACATTAAATGCGTAATTACTCGTAAACGCTGAGGTTAAACACGGAATGCCACAGAGCAAAAGTTGTTAGGTTTTTTACGAAGAATACGAATCATTAAAAAAAATAGGGGTTCCTATTTAAAAAATCAAAGTTACCCTTCAATTAACCTTGAAACACTAAACCAAACAAACCTAACATATAACCATTAAATAATAAACTAACCGTAAAATAAATAAAGAATAGCTCACTTTCTCTGTCTATATTTTTGCTATTTTATGGCTCTTTATTAGGTAAAATAATTATCTTTTCTGCATTTAATCGTTGACTGACACTATTGACATAATATAAGAGGAAACGTAGCTTTACTACCTACAAAACATCTGATCTGGCGAGCGCCTGACGATGGGCGGTGTAAAACAAAACATGAGCATGGATTATTGTAAAGAAAAAATATTGCAAAAATATTAAGTAAACTTTTAACAGTTCAGCAAATTTTTTTCATATTATGCGGATCTAAAGAATGTAGGTATGCTTTATTATTTTTCTTTGAGCATAATTATTTCCTCTTTTGGATTTTATAAAAATTCCACAGAGATTTGCAACACTCCTTCCCTGTACGTAGATTTAGGCGTTTTTGATATATTATTCAATAAACTTGTAAGAATACGTATATTGAGTGAAGTGCTGAAATCTATTGACAGTTTCTCAATATCAGAGTAGGGTCTTGTCTAATATTTCCTTAGATTGGTTCCTTCAACGTCATATAGGGCAGTCTCAGATTTATATTTAACGTTGGGAATGTTTATGTTCGTATCTTGAGACCAAGTTAGGAGTTTCCGTTCAAGGCCAAAAGGCAGAGGTGTCGCGATCGAGTGACGCAATACATATAGTGGAGTAGATGAAAACTATAGCATTTTGTAGCGCAAGAGAGTTAGACAGGCGATTTTACTCCTCTAATGTAGATAGCGTGAAGAGTTATAATATCGTACTCGTTTAGTGGAGTAGCCTCTCATTTGATATAGGAGGATAATAGGAAGATCGACGGGACGCGTTATGTTTCATATACGGTGTTATCAATTCCAATATCTTCGATGGTTGCAAGGATTGCAAAATCTCTGAATTTTTTATCCCTTGAATCAATAGACAAATATTGTTACTTCAACTAACAAGGTGTTTAAAGTAAATGTAGTAAATTGGTCAAACCAAAACTTGTCCATTTAATATTAAACGGTTAAATATATTTGCAAGCTCTTCCGGGCAAGTGGTTGTTCACAAATATATTCGAAGTTACGATAAACTAGGTGTAATTTGCATATTTGAAAGTCATTAGTTTGAACTAACTGCCAGGGCGGTTGGATATTTAGTTATGCATCGCTTATACGAGGCATACCATTTCTATTACCATATCATTAAAATAGTCAATAGCATCATCGGTACGGGATTGTACCACAAATTTCAACTAATATATACTCTAGGAATATCATAATACTTCCCCTCAAAGCAAATGTAATAAGTATATCTTATATCCTTCTTTAGGAATTACACCAAAAAGTTAAATAAGAGACCAATTGTTCGCTGATGCAAACCCAGCTTAAGGCCATTAATAGATGATGACATTATTAATATATCCAATTCACTACGCTAGCACGTAAGTCAGTAACTCATCTTTAAGTAAACGAAAAATGATTTATTGTTTTAAAACTTCGTACATAGGCGATGGGAATCTCAATAAATCTCAGAAACGGATTTAGTTAGTGGACAACTTAAATTCCAGAATGTATTTACAATCGTCTACTCTAGTAGAACTCAACTTGAATTCATTAAGACTATCTGAAATGGTAGTGATATTTGAAGTAAAACGATTTATGATCCAAGCATTAGTCAGCTTCACCCCACCTTTAATTATTCACTTAGAGGACTATCAATATAGATATCGATTGGTACCGCATATTTAAAAGTACTTTAATTATTAACATTTAAACAAATATGAGTATGTTGTTATACTTTGACTATTTTGGACAACAAATCTTTAACCATTCCCTGTTACCTTTCACTTTATATCTACATTCTTTGAGAATTCTTAATGTATTCTTCTTTACATCTTCTATCACTGCATCATACTGCCTATTTTCTTTTTCCCTACTCCTCTTTGGTTCATCAATATTCATTCACAAGTGTTATAAGGAATGCTTTATTTGTTAATTCGATATTATGTTCCTAATGTTAACACCACCATATTTGTTAATAATGTTTGCTTGTCCTATCCTCATATCCTCTAATAATCTCATATTGTCACTAATTTCTTTGAATGGTTATTCTTACTTAGATGTTCCTCACATTTTGAGCCATGAGATGTTCCTAGGATAGGATTAGAATATAATTAAGTATGTAATAATTAAATCTGTGTTGCAAAATATCTGGTGATCAAATTATATCAGAGAAATTGACAGATATATCTTAAATATATTTTGTATATTATATGTTTCCGAACCATCAATTTTTATATAACTTGGTAAAGCTTCGTTGAGCGGATAACTCTGAATACGCCAAGTTAACAGCAGAAAGGACTGAGTTGCATTGTACAAATACGTTTCCCTATGGATTAAATATATTCAGAATGCATACAATCCCTTCTGTTTTAGGAGTAACAGTCATCGTGTTACATGTAGAACAACTTGTATACAATGGTTTCCTGCACCAATTAGTGTTACTAATTTGTGTTGCAAACTTTAATAGCAGGTGTCATGCAAAGTTACGTTGTAAAAGTAAGTTTGTCACATAGTTACTGCTCGATGAACGCTGCTTGCCATGTTCAAAAGTCATATTGAAAATATGTTTTTAATATCAAGGTGTAACATATATACCGTAAGGTATTTTTCGTAAAATTCTTGATATAATCATTCGGCATGTTCCATAAAAAAGTCCAATGTGTTAAATGCTTCAAAGTTTACGAATGTCATTAACAACTTCTATGCGAGCAGTTGGTCTACTAGCAGCCTTTAAGGCATACATAAAAATTCTTTGGTATGGCTGCTATGTGTTAAAATGAAAATTGTTCAAATATAATCGCAGAGTGCATTCCCAAATTCCATTAAGTAGCATGCACAAAATAGACTTCAATCATTTAAATATTGTTGTAACAAATATAAAAACTGAACCACATTATTAGGAAAGACATTTAATTATAACATTTTCTCTTATATTTCTAGCTGGAATTAGAAAATGCTTCTTAATGGAACAGTAGCACTGCCAATATATCAGAACTTTCCGAGAACTAGTCACGAAATTTCAGCTTTAAACTTAGCTCTAAAATATCCTTAATATTGCACAGAGCCTCAATTTACTTAATGGTACTTATTAAGGAAATTACCCTCTAAAGCGCGTCCCACCAACATCTTGACTAAATAAACTGGAGGAGTCAGCAAAGAAAGAGAAACAAATTTATCAACGACTGAATGAAAGAAAGCTGCCATTTCAGATAATTCATGCCTACATTTAGCATCTGAGGAAAGAATTGTCTGGCTCTGCAGTTTACAAAACAAATAGAGGGTAAATTAGGTAAGTACTTGATTTTACAGTATATTAATTCATAGCTTAAAATTTTCTACAATTTAAAATTATATGTCATTCTTTACTACCTATACCTATTCTGTAACGTCTACATTACAACTATATCTACATTAATATGACTATAACTGAGAGTAGCGTTATTCCAAGGATAGTAAGCAGTAAAATTCTCATGCAGAGTGGAGTATTTTCAATTAGAATAAAGGGTATCGATCTTAGGAATACTAGTAGCACGTTGTTCGTGTTAAAAATTATATTATTTGCAACTCCAATGAGAATATTTTCTTATTAAAGATAAATGAAGCATGCCACAGCAATCGTTTTTAACAGAATTTAGTTTTTATTGCTTCAAAATAATCTATGAGTACTTGTCAGTTCTACCTGACATATTGCTGTGAATTGAAAATGGCAGTCCTTTAAAAGTTTGTCTTGATTCTACCCTTAAAACCTTAGTAAATATTTGAATGAATACTTCTCAAATTCACATTCCTCTTCCTCCGAATCGTGCCCCACGTGTAGAAGACACAGAGATATAACTCAGGTAGCTAATTCTAAGTTAGCATTCAAGGAATTACAATGGATCACAACTGAGGCATTAAGACACCGCTAACGAACAAATGTTGACAAGTAACCCTCACGCAGTAATGAGTTATTTGTGTATTCAGCGAGACCTCAGTTCAGTCTTCAGTTGTACAAAAGTACCTACCACCACAACGCATAATAAATATGTATACAGCGCTAATGAGACACAATCAACAAAGCATCAGTAGGGAAAGGATATGGATGCCTGTCTTAATGAGGTTATTAGTGCAGTGTATTAACCTCTCATGATCTAACGCTACAGTATGATATATATAGGGGGAGATCAAAGGGCGAAATGGGTTAAAGTGGGGAAGCTGTGTGAGATATTGTTTTGCCTCGGTTAATAATGAACTGGTGAATGTATGTCTATCTAATTGCACAAGTATCCTTGACAACTTAAATTATGTAGTGAGTATTTACTCCAAAAAAAAAAAAAATTATACGAGAATATACTGACTTGAAGCATATATATTGATTTATATACTTTTCCATTTGTGATTTTATTCGGTAATAACAAACATTTTTTGATTTTTCTCTTAGGCAGTACATTAAATAGAACATTTTTCGATAAGTTGTTCCTATAATGAATGCTCATGAACGACTAATTCTTTAGGTATCTTGATATGGACAAACCCACAAATTGTGATATAAGAGATTGACTGAGTCATTAGAGAGTTACTCCAGTAACTCTCTATTAACTATCTCTTGATAACAAACATTATTTCCAAAGTTTCCTTTAGTGATATATTGAATGGATATACATTGAATATCTACTTAAGATACACTACTACAGTATTAAGATATTTATGCCATTTATATCTATGCCTATTGGAATATATATTCCAATGGCGAGCCAATTTATTTGTTTAATTGGTTTGCTTTTCCTTGCCTTTTCATAATGATGGGCTGTTAATCCAGTTATATCTAGATCCTGACCAAATAGTTTACTAATATATTATTTTGTTGCTGCTTTCTTCTGATATGAAGTTTTACTATAACGTTGTTTTATACTAAGAAGGTTCATTAAATAATAAATCTAGTTCCACAGCTGGATTAATTTTGGGAAGAATAAAGTCAATATTAAGTTCTATTCAAACCACACTGAAGTAACCAATCGGTAAATGTCTAATTCATAATTTTGGAAGGAAAACTTATTACGTTGATTGCGATTTTCTTTTAGTGGAATTCTGCAGTGTGTTTTCCTATATTTTACACCATCTGCACAGCCTACCTATACTTTTGAAGCTAAAATAACTTTTTATATAAAAGTTGTAACATTTTATTCCAACTATCAGCTTCGGTTATGTCTGCAATATAATAGAAAAAATAATATGGTCAGGACCTACGTTTTTATTAAAGATTTAAATTTATTTCGGGAATAGTTATTAATCAAAATCATGTCAAAATGTTGATCTGGAATTGTAACTCTATAAAATCTGAAACGCACTTATATCCTAGGATTACCAATTCTATTCGACAATAAATAGAAATATCCTCATCCCTACTGACACAATGCAACCATATTCGAATAGATCGGACTCAGCAACTCCATGGCGCTCATATTAAACTCATCCATTGCAATAAATGTCCCTTGGTTTTCTGAAAATTGTCCACTTCCTTGCTGAAACCACCAGCAACACATAATGACCACGAATTAACGTCCTAGATAAATTTCCCTGAATAATTTCAACTCTTTGGTTCTTTTGTATGCGGCGACCACACAAACTTTGCAATTCAGTGATAAATAGGAAACTAAAATCGAGACTAAATTGCTTACTAAATTACGTTGCGGTTGTTTGTCTATGCAGTTTGAATTTCATACCGATAGTTACATAGTTCGACCCAAATTATACCGTATGTGATTAATATCATGCCAAAACTAATCTCAATGGAAACGGTCTTTAACGGGGGCAAAAGGGCAAGCCGTAGTGGCGATTTAGCATGCATTTGACCGATATGCAGGCTAAGCAATGTTATTCGCGGTTAGTACTTGAATGGGCGACCGTATAGGGAAGACTCGCGATGCCTGCCACCTTTAAGTGCATATACGTCAGAAGTGGGATGGGCTTAACAGACTGTCGGAAGAGTAGCCTGATAGCTGTTTTGTACTCTTACTCTTCCACAGAGAATTATATTATTAGTCGTATTATATTATTTAGAACAGTCCAGAGTATTGACTTTCGCGGTGGCGTATAAATTAATACGGTGTAGTAACCTACCCTTTTGTAAAAGTCTAGTTACCGTGGTAATAGAAGTGTTTTAGAAAATGAAAGAGTGACTGTGACTACAGTCACTAGTGACTACAGAGTGAATCTGACTACAGTTGCCGAAATTCCAAATAACGAAGAAAGTATTAATGACCCAAAAGCCCAAGAACATCAAAATATTTAGGAAGGTGAAAAAATGTAGGTACATGCTCCTGGAAGTGTTCAAAAGAAGAAATGGAAGAATTTATAAATGGATATACCTAGGCCGAGATTGCATATGTCGGACAAACGGAGAGCAAATGCATAATTGTCTCCGGCGCCCTATGGCAGGCCCTGCAGTTGACAGCAGGGACCTCCATACCCATGACACGGCTTCGATAGATAGACGAGGGTGTTAAATACACCTTCCTGGCAAGCCATTATGAATCCCTCGGTATCTGACTTTAAGCTCCGCTGACCTTAAAAAAGCAAAGGTCAGCCATTCGGATAAGCCATGGTCCTTATGCACCTGCAGAAGATTACGGAATTATTATTATTATTATTATTATTATTATTATTATTATTATTATTATTATTATTATTATTATTACTATTATTATTGTTATTACTGTTATTAAAAATAAATATACGTCTTACAATTTGACGTGCAAATTTTAGTTTATATTTTACTGTTGTATTTCTGCACCCAATTTAAACCGTAAGACAAAAATAAGTCTTCGAGTTTAGTGCCGAGGGCCGGACCCCCTCATAAATACACTCTCAGAAAGGCATTTCCTAGTATTTATGGAAATGAGATTCTCAGATGAAGAGACGAAAGAATCGAGGACGGAAAAGTGTGGCTAGGGGGAGAATTAGAATATCAAAGGGCCGTCTTAACCTGAAAGGCGGATGCTGAAAGCGGATGACGAGGCGACTCAGATTGCAAACTACCTGTTTAATAATTACTTGGGTTCAGTCTTTATCAGGCACTGAATAATACAAGAGGCGCTCAACTACTTAGCGACGCAGCAACTAGTCCATATATGGAAATATTCATGTTACCTAAATGTATCGCAAATTAAAGTGAATTTTCGTCCATTAGTTAATTAGAATAGTCAACTCAAGCTGCCTTCATTTGTTTAGGTGCTATAATATTGTCGTGTGGTTTATATGGAAATAGGTCATAATCACAAAACATGTGCTGTAGTGAAGTTATTAAATTGGATGGATATAAAATGAACAAGAAATTTAAAAAATAAAGTCAAAAAGGGGTATAAGTATGTTCAGACTGATCCCTTTTCTCTCTGAGGTATCTTCTAAGTGAGTTTCTTTAACAGGTCCTAGTGTTAATATGAAAGGAAAATTTCAAATATCATCTTCAACATTTGGAGGAATCGGTTGACCCAAACAAAGCTAGAAAACTTCCTAAAAAAAAATAAGGGAATAGAGAAAGGAGCTTAAATATTCACCACAGTGTGCAGAGACAATGAATGACATTTAATCAATGAACAAGATCAAATACCAGAAGCAGAGATAGATAACTTAGAAGAAAAACTGACTTAGAAAGAAGACTGACTTAGAAGGAAGGTCACATATCGTCTATGACGTCATACTTAACTTGAAGAGACAATAGAATTTTATAATATTACAGCTTTTATTGAATATACCAACAAAACTCTATCTCGATTCCCGAGATAGATAGGAATATATTTCCTATACATTCACTTTTTATTTAAAGATAAATCGAGTTTAACCAACGTCACTCAATTCCATAAAATGTGGCTATAAACGTTTCATATGTTTCCATATAAAAAAATCAATTCGAATTTACCCAAACGTAAAACGTTCTGCATTTGAAATGTTCATTGGCGATGTTAAATCAAGTCACCCTCCGATATTCCATACACCTTAACGTGGTTACCATGAATATGCATGTACATAACCTAATAATTTACCTAATATTCCCGTATAAAGGCCAGCTGCCACACCATTAAATGAATATGCATAAGCAAACTAACTAAAAACAGCTACCTATTTGGCTTTAAGTTTAATAAATGTCCCAGTATATTCCGAAGTATCGATCAAAGTTGCTAGTAAACTTCCACGTTGAACATTCAACAGGAAAATCAAATCACCCTGTTGTAAAACAGCAATAAAATCTATTGAAACACCGATACTAAACAGTTTAATGTTTGAAATATTTGCATGGTGAACTTGTAAGAGTGGTTCGTATGTCTTGTTTGTTTAAATACGAGTTTGTTTGGTTGGTGCTCAAAAAGAGCATTGAAAAATGTTTGCATTGACTAAAGTTTGTACAGCAAAGCCACAGGATCTTTATCCTTACGTGAAAGTGAAAAATTTTTTTTATAATAATATCGGCTATTGTTAGAAAATAATTGCACAGAAAAGAAATGTGTGTTTTATATTAAATATTCACCTTATTCCAACAATATTTATTTAACAGTGATACACTATATAATGTCTGTAACTTATTTGAGGTGCATTTTGACGATTCATAGTTTGTTTCTTTTGGGATTATACCATCTGTAAAATAACCAAAAGCAGAAAACCAGAAACATACAAATTAAATATTCAACGTGTAGTAACAAGGCAAACTTCATCATGAAATCACCATGCGGCGCATGGTGATTTTTAAAATTCCGTATTAAAAACCTTAAACCAGGCTGTACCAGGAGTTAATATAACTATAAGAATATTAAAATGTCTCTTTATAAACTTGACACTTCTATCCAAGAATATAATATTAACCTCGCCTTTGTGACAGAATATTTACATTAAGATATTATAAGGGGAGAAAATTAATTAAAGAGTTCGTTGCACGGCCACTAGTTTAGCCATTCGGATTTTATTAGAAATACACAAGATATTAAAGAAAGTTGCTCATCCAGGTTGCTCAGAGCTCATTCCAAAATTCTGACGATTTGTTTGTCTTTAATAAAACCAAAAACAAGTTTCTTTTGATGACCCTCTACTTTAACAGGCTTTAAGTTGGTTAGCTAAATACGTGCCAAGTGTCGAGTTTGAGAAACAAATTTTTGGTTTTCATATTCTGACTCAAAAGCTTCAACCTATTTTTTATCGAAAGGATGAGAAGTGTTATTTTGTAAACGAGTTTTAAGGCAATAAAGAAATAGTGAAAGTGCAGAGATATAGAGATATTAACATAAGAGTTAATAGTCACTCTTTATAACGTAAACGTCTGTAGATCCCAAATGTCATCTCAAAAAGTAAGGTTTCCTCTATTTACCATCTTTTCAAAAACAAAACAAACAAAAAAACAATTAACTATGGTTTAAAAGCATATCGTCCTGGGTAAAATGTTTTCTTTGATGCAAGCATGAACACCGTGTTCCACATAAAACGACCCACTATACTATCTGGAAATCTTTAAAAGATGTGAAAAAAAGTTAAATACAAAAGTTTTTCAGATTTTCGAGTTCTTTTACAATATAATACTTCCATGTATACAGGGTGTCCCAATTTTGCTTGGACGATATCAACTCTAAAAATTTAAATGAGACACCCTGTATTTTTGTCGATTGTCTTTAACATAGAGTAATTATATAATGGGTGTTTCATTTAAAAAAATTGACGTTTTTCAGATTACAAAGTTGCAAGATTGATCTCGTAGTATGTCCACCCTGTATAAGTGTTAACAAAAATTTTGTATTCTGTATCTGCACTGAAGCTTTGTAAGTGGAAATTACCGCCCAAACGCTTAATTTTAGTTTTTGATAATTTTTTTATATTGTGTTGAAAAATACCTTGATTTGTCGAAAACGCACACATGACCTCAAATATCTCGAAAACTACGCAAAATTCAACAATAGTTTAAATAGGTAAGTCAAGTTTATCTTTGACAAAGAATCGAAAAATCGACAAAAATACAGGGTGTCCCATTTAAATTTTTAGAGTTGATATCGTCCCAGCTTAATTGGGACACCCTGTATACATGGAAGTATTATATTTTAAAAGAACTCGAAAATCTGAAAAACTTTTGTATTTAACTTTTTTTCACATCTTTTATAGATTTCCAGATAGTATAGTGGGTCGTTTTATGTGGAACACTGTGAACATATTCTTGTGTAAGTAACATGGATTATGAATTTTGAAGCCTTCCCAGACCCCAGACGACATAATCTCGTGTTCATGACACTTTCCCTTGAATATACATTCCAGGTTAAACGGGTCTTAGTGACAGGGCTTGCCTTATAGACAGGGATGGTTAACCCCCATCAGATACAAAATAAACTGGGAGATCTTACTTGAATAACGTTATCATCCCCCTCATCTGAAACCACTACAAAAACAAGCTATATGGGGTGGTTAATTTCAGCTGTAGGACGAGCGGAAAAGTGGTGTGTTTCTGTTGGCGGATGCAGAATTTATAGCTCAAGGGCGATGTGTGAACTCCTATTATATCGAGTACGAGTTTCGGATTACCTCACTCTCTTATGCACCCTACAGTTAAATGGGTGAAACGAATGGGTGTATAAAAATTATAATAACCCAGTTTTAATTTTTGATGCAGTGGTAATAATTTTTTTTAATATTAGTTCTATAACAGGTTCAGGTCAGGTTAGAATCAGGTTCTAGTTTATACTAGAACCTGATTCTAGATAGATATCACCAGAGGGTTCTAGAAATAAAATAATGAATAAATAAGGAGAATTTGGTCCAAGCGTTCTAGAAAAATTAAGCTTTCTTCCGTAGTAATTTCACACTGTTTCCTTGCGAATTAGTATAGGGACCTGAAATAAACTAAAATATATATAACAATCTTATATATTAATAAAAATGGAATAAACGGAATATTTTTAAGTGACTTTATTACTATATTTAATTGAATGTTATAAACAACGGCAGTACCTAATATGAAAATCTTGGCCCGACTGAGCCGACAGAGTCGTTAGAACATCATTAATAAATATTTTAAATGTTTAGGTCCCAAAACTGAGCCTTGGAGCACTTCTGGCCGTGATACAAATTTATCAGACTGTTGACCACAGCAATCCATGTGATGAAGCTAGTTACGAACTGAAATATGACAATAAATTACCGGAGAAGTCAGTGTTATTCAGTTTTGCAAATAGAATACTTTGAGGGTACTTTATAGAATCAATGCATTTTACACTAATGGAAAATTAACATTGATAGTATAACGACAACTTTCGTTATTTATTATTTTTTAGATAAAGGTACAAAATATACTTACTATGGCGATGAAACTCTCTATTAGGGGTGAGCAGAGTGAAGTACGGTAGGGTTATTTATTAGCTGCCAAACTTGGGCGCCATCAATTGATCTTTTTTGATGGTACAGGGTAAAGGTATAGTTCCTATCTAAGTGAAGACAATTGCAAGAAAACACTTGACAAGAACAAAGTTAATTTTTAATATAATTTTCTCAACTATACATTTACGAACATAAAAGACACACCTAAATCTAAATATTAGGACGTACACACTCAAATGTACAAAAATGAGTTAAGGTTTTACAGCAATAAAGCTTGACAACAAAATGTAATTTGGCTATACTAAAGATCTACCAAAAATGTAGTTTTTAGATATTTACAGTCCGCGAGGTAATAGTAAGGGCCCTTAAATTCATTCGCACACACGACCTATGCATAAGGTAAGGTAGTCTAATTAGGCACGGTATACGTAACGTGGTTTAAGAATCACTTCCAAAATAAGTAATAAAGTACTCACATAAGAACAGTTGGTTTCGGGGTTAACGTTGTTCATACGTTCTGCTGTCAATTCACAAATCAACGTACTGAAATGATTATTTTCTCGTAATCACACTAGGGAATAGTAGGATTCGGTTACTAAGATTAATTCATCTTTTATATTTGCTTTTTCCAGCTTTTTTATTCAAACTTTGGAAGCTGCTTAATTCACTGAACTTGTTCCCCAATGTCAATTTTCGCCATCTTTTCTCTTTCCCTTCCTCCTCGTTCTCGTTCGTTGTCCATCCGCTCACGTTCGTAACACGAGATGGCGTCACTATATTGTTTTGGACTTTAGATTATGCAACCCTAGGACTATTTATTGAGATAGACCTAGGCGCACAAACACATAGAGTGAAGTTAGGATTATAATCACTTAATATACACCGAATACATATAATACTTTAAATACAGGATTGGTATTTAGCAAGAAGGTAAAAACACAGAATGAGATAAGAATTATTAGTTTAAATCAACTAAGAAAAGTATTTTATTAGTTACTAAAAACAAGACCGTTACAATAGTCTCAGAAGCAAATTGCTTTGCTAATAATAGTAAATTGTATTTTAGTGTACACTATTGTCTACTTATACTTACCATTTGCTTATTATTATCCAGCTGCTTGTTTAATATCATGTTTTGGAGGATTTCATTATGGTGTCGTCATGATTTACTCCAACTCGACAAACTAGTTAAACCTCGAAATTAATTATGCATGTTTAGGACTAACTTTTGCAGTAAGCTCGTAAGAAGTTTAATTCTGTGCATGTTTTCCGTTTTCTATCAACCCACAAGCCACCTTGAGACTGAGTCCATTGTGTGTATACAGCAGAGTTGCGAGAGCGTAATATACGACTGGAGAAGATTTACTAATGGGAAGTTACTCGAGTGCGCTACTTAAATGTTAGTTTTGCCGAAATATTTCCTTTGTAGAAAGGTATTGTTAACTTTCGGTGAATGGAACGAGAAGTTCTGTTTTGTTTCCTGCACATTTTGATCATGTTTCATTATTATTTGTATTAGAAACAGTAGTATTTGTTTTAGAAACATATATAATCTATTTTAGAATCTATTTATTATTTTTAAAGAAAATTACCAATACCGACATGAAAATGGAGAGCATAACAAAACGTTTTTCATATTCACTTGTCTCTTTGCATTTCAGAAAAGCAATATATTTCTAATTTTTGTCAACAGCTCTTCATCTATCATCCCACCGCTCTGAAAAAACATCAGTCATCGCTCTGCGCCTACTATTAACAAACCATTCGTTAAAATTTAACGCTGACATTCACAAAAAATCCTCTGTTGAAAGAAAGGGTGGATAACAGGATAACAATAAAGGACCACAACCGCACAAATATGTCAATGCAGCATAAATCAAACTATAAATCCCTCTTATCTGTATTTGAACCGCTGACGTGTTTCTATGGACCTTTTAGAAATATATAGGAATATAACTGAATATAAATCTCTTCCTGTTTAACTGAAAAAATAGTAAAGTTCATTTGGAGAAATGCTAGTAGCAGAAATCAGACAAAGTGCATGAGCTGCATCTGAACAAAGCACATGCAAGCCCTTCATTTGCTTACTGCCATTTTAGCCTATTACTAAGCGACTGATCCAGCTTTATTTAAATAACACACTGTATATTTTTACAGATCTGAAGAAAGCTTTCTCAGATAGGAACATTGATATAAGGTTTGATGGGTTTATCTCTAATAGTAAGGGAGATATATTATACATAATAGTTTATAATAAGAGCAATGAGTTAGAGAAATTATTGTAAGAAAGTATTTGAATGTTCAAGTGACAAACTCTTTTGAGGACTACTCTCTAATTACTGAAGATAACTAATAAAACTTTATATCAGTATATTTATTAGAGAATTGTCTTGAATAGAGAATTGAATGTTAGAGAATAGAGAAAAACATTTTAGTATGTCAGCTACTATTTCTTATAACAACATGTTTAGCTGTCAATAGTTTTAAAATGTGCCTCCTTCACATACTAACTGATCTGTGTCGGAAATTTGTCTAAAAAAAACTTGTATACAAAGTCGACTTCTATTTCTTGGCATTCTTTGGGCACAGTGTTTTTAAGTTTACGTCAAAACTTTACGGGGTAGGTTCCTGAGGTCAAATAGAATTGAAAAGATTTCATGTTTTAATCTATTTCTATATCCCTGTATCTCCTAAAATTAAGAACGAATGTAAGTACGCTTATCGCGTATTTTTTACTATTGTTTCATGTAGCTTGGTACTTTGACGTTGAAGTTACCGAGTATTGTTGGTGTTTAGTGGAGAACTAGGTAGATTAGGTAGCATATGTGTAGAATATCTTCCTGGACGACAGACAATTCCCGAGATACACAGCACATCACACAGGTGTAAATCCAAACGTCCGCTCTAACTATCCAAGACTACCGACAACATTGTTTAGTGTGATCAAGTTTGTCTGAATTGGGCCAAACTATACGGAGTAGGTGCTCGTATGAATGTTAGCTGCATTACAGCCAGGTGCATAACCAGCCCCATCGTCCCAAAGTTTCCAGAGACTGCAGTAACTTGCGCTATCTGAGGGAAACATTCTCCTAGATTTCACAGTGAACAAAAAAGATACTGCACTGTTGGTGAAACGGCAAACGATAAGCGGTAAGTGTGAGAGCTTTTATTTCACTTCCGCATGAATCAGGTACAGTGGAAGCGTTGAGTCGGAATTTAATATCCAGCTTTATATTTCGTTAGATAGAATTTTAACGACAGCAATAAATCTTGCGCTTTCTGTCTGCTGTAAACAAAGCGTAAAAATGCGCCGGTGATGAGAATTATGATATGATGATATGATATTGATATTATTCTCCATTCTTCATGGTAATTTTCTGATAATTATAACAGATAAATTTGAATAATCGTCAGATATAGGCGGCCCAAGCATTTTCTGGTCCAGTATTATTATCATTAAAATTTTTTGTAAACGATGTGTACGAAGATGCCTATTCTGTATTTATTTATCTGAGGATGGTTACAAATAAACCGGAACTGTAAAAAATTGATTTAATTAGAGTTATAGAATTACCAAAAATAAATAAAAACAGTGTTATATGCTATAAATCAATCAATAAAAAAAAACGATTATAAAATAAGAATATCTAAGAGAACCTGTGATAATCTGTATCAATAAGTTATGTAAATGATTTAAGAGTCCATTCACTAGGTCGAAATAAGCCCTAAATCGGCGTTCGTCTCGTGTCTAATTATAAAAAAACTATAAAAGATAGCGACTTTTAGTAAAAAAAGTATTGAAAGATAAGACTTTAATCTAAGTCCCTGTAGTAGTAATTTTTGGTATTTCTTTTTATTTTTAAAATTCCAGGCAAACAATCTAGTACTAAAATAGCGTATTTTCAAAAATTATTTTCTCTAAAATACATGTATCAAACAAAAATTTGCTACTATAGGGACCTAGTTTATCTTTTGATCTTTCCGGTGATATATAATTTATAACATTAAAAAGAAATTTTGTTGCAATTATAAGACAAATCCGGTACCCTTGCAATGAGGGCTAACTTTATTTCCATGTGCCTTTTTACTTCGGCTTTACGTGCACCTCCGAAATCTTAATAATTCGATAGTTGGAATATTTAAGTCTCCACCCATCGGCCACCCATCCTCTCAATCCGACCAAACATTCATGCCTGTCCAATCTACAGAGAATGGACCCTTAATGGATTTCCATTAATAGTAAATGTTTGGAATTACTAATAATTGTCTCTCCAAGAGCAATATAATGATACTTATTTAACTAAAATGGAAGAAACCATTATAAATACCTACCAATCATAATTTTTTTAAAAGGTTTGCAAAAAGTTATTAATACCAGGGTTTCCAGGTTTTACTCATTCTTGTACAAAATGGTAGTTAACGTTAACCAACTTTAGTCGCTCCTGGGCGCTAATGAGGTATTTAGGATAATAATAGGCCACCCCTTATCCCACTCACGTATCAAAATAAAACAGTGGTAATTGTCATAGCGTGTAAAAATTTTTAACATTGAAATACTGTTTACTCCGTATCCTAAACTTTTAAAGTTACTTGCCAAATAATAAATAAAGTAAATAAAATGTAAGAACATTTACCGTTGATATTATGATTTGTTCGGCAAAAAATTATGAAAATTATTCGGAACTGTGAAGCAAAAAATTCAGTAGTGAATGTAACTTCAATTTGCTAACAATTACCTAGAAAAATATTAATTTTCTAATCAACTAGAACAACTTTCAACTACTACTAACAACTTTCTGGTCAACTGTGGCATTAATATGAAGTTACACACAATGCACTCTACGAATTTAAACTGAATTTGTTACAACCAAATGCACTTGTAACTGATATTTTAGATTAAATCCAACCCTTGCTTCAGTGCAACTAATTTTGCGATTTGCACATTTAGTTCCTGCCAAAGTATGTGTTCGTTAAATCTCAACAAGATTTACAAAGCCGATTTATTCTATACTAAAAGAACTATTTATTTTTCTATAAAATACAGGTACCAGTTGCTACAGATCAATTCAAATCGAATGTCTCAGCTTTATTGCTCCAAAGAAGTATCACTTCTACAAAAGCAGGCCCAGTTTTTCATCAGATGTGCACTTCTCTCTACTCCTGACGATGCTGACTTAGTTAGTGGAACGCGCGTCGTAAAAAAGGTAGTGATTTGGTGTTCACTGAAGGGTTTTTTTTCATTCAGATGACAAGAGCGCCAACGAAACCTCACTTAACTAGTTAATTACTAGTGAATTAGATAATTACTTAGTTAATTAATTAGTTAATTACTTGTTAATTACTTAATTAGTACATTTAAAATTTACCTGTGGGATCAACAGGACTGAAATTGCAGTTAAGGGCTCTCTAACTCAAAACTAAGATAGAGCCCCAAAAATAATTTAGCAGCTGAAATGTCATCTATGTTATATCGTTGGATTCGGAAAATTACGTAAATTCCAAAAGTATAATAGTATACAAGGTGTTCTATATAAACAGCGATAGTTGGTATTACCGTTAAAACCGAAAGTAACAAACAGGTAATTTTTATGTCAAAAAGTGACCTTCAATAAGTACCCACTTAAACAGTGTAAACTGTTACCTAATTGCCTATAGACATTAAGTAATGTATCAATATACAGGGTTATTCAGAACTTATCCATAATAAAATTTGGAGATGTTCAACATACATGTACAAATGTGGTAGTGCAAAAAAAATTTTTTGGCGGGGTCTTAAAACTATTTAAAAATTTTTCATTGCACGCCGCTGGATACTGGTCCACTGTAATGGAGTGACCTTGGGACTGACAATGCAAACAGGCTAGCACAAAAAAACTTCGGAAGATCTGAGAGTATACCGACACCCGGCGCAAAAAAGATTTGCAGCGTTTTTACTTTAAAATAAACTTAAAGATAGATAGATCTGACCAAAGTGACGTTTCTTTAAAATGAATAAAATTTTGTTACACTAATTTTGAAGAATTGCGTTACTTGATTATTAGGTATTAGAAACGTGAAATTTAGGTATAAAAAATTTGCACATATGTACCTTGTTACAAAAGCTTTTCGAAATAATATTCCTCGACTTGTACACAATTTTGGGCACGCCCTTATCCAATTTTGCCGCACTAAACCGAATGTTCCTCCTGGTTGCTGATCTTGTAAACGTAAATTATTAAGTAAATTGGGATTTTCAGCATTTTGCTGCAACAACCACTCACAAAACCTAACTGTCGATGTGTCGGTGTGTCGATTGGGAAATCGTTCCGCATACAAGCGCGAAGCTGCCAATGAATTTTGTCCAACTTCGCCATAAATAAGAATCATGTCCATTAACTCAGCATTACTGTACACATGAGCCATTTTAAAAATTTTACAGTTTAACACTCGATAAGTAAAACACCCGCACAGAGACAGCGACACAGAAAGACTGATGACTGCATAGACAATAAGAGATATTATTCCCACTCCAACTGTATTCGCCAGGCGTTCGCCAGGTACAAAAACTGTTGTTTACTGTTTTTTGAAGGAATGTGATATATCAGATGTGTTGAACAGTTGCCCAGCTACGTAGTCCTTTATAATGGTATAACTTTAAACATTGTTTACGGGAAATCCTAAGCCTTTTATTATAACTTTTTTTGGTGATATCGATTTCTTATTTAAGGATGCACATATCCTCAAAGTTTTAGAGATGAGTTCTGAATAACCCTGTATTTACATATTTGTAGTTGAGCAAATAGACGTTAAATTTATATATTTATCTGCCTAAGAGGCAATATATAAAAAATTGTGGCAATTAACTTTTCCTTTTAATAAGATAAACTCCTTCAAGCCACAGTTTCTCGTCCTGATCATGAATAATACATATTTATCGAACATTTCTCCCTGTGTAGCTTAATCCCCCGGAACGGTCAGCCAGCTCCAGATAATTTACAAGCAATTTAACAACTTACTTAATCCTGATCTAAATGGCTGCATGTGAAATTGCTATTAGAGCTGCATAACTATGTAATTCTCTAGAGCGAATGTAGTTTAACGATATGCGATATTACACAAGGCAAAAGCTAATGCAGATTACCTTTATATACAGGAAATTGCTTGATATACTTCTCTATAATGCAAGTTATCGATAGCAGTAATAGTAAATCTACGTCATATACGCTTCACAAAAGCTGCTTTCGGAAAATTATTTGATCAATTATTGACAGTTATTGTATATTACATATTCTATACTGAAAGAAAATTGAAATGATGTGACAGAGTAACTTGTGAAGAAGATGAAACAAATGTAGGTCCTGTCAAAATGTCATTAATTCCTCTTAAAAATTATCAGAACGGTCAGTTTTTATTTCTAAAGAATCATCTTTAAAAAGTTTCTTCTATTTATTATTGCCTCACACTCGCGCTGCTACTGAATGAAAGAGGGGATGTGTAACAGTTCATAAATCAAATAGGGTATTCAGAATGTTCCGACAGAACTAATAATTAGCATATCTTTCCGTTACACACAATGTTATATTATTATAAGAGTGCCTTATATCTTGGGGATATTTTTCGCAGATAATATATGTTGATAACTTCTTAATAATCGTTCTTCATAGGCATGTACTGACTGTGATATTTTACAATAATGGACGTTTTAAGGATACCTATTCAATACAAAATAATTAAAATGCAATACAACAGTATGTGGCCAAAAATAATTATTTTTAATGTAGCGTTTGTTCTCGCGCCTAATAGTCCCGTCACGCCCGCCGAAATGCCGACTTTTCGCGGGACCCCTTCGCCCCTTTTCTAATTTTTACGGCTTCGAGAACCGCTTCACGCGAAACTTCCGTCCTTTCTCTAATCCTTTGAGATTTTTTTTCGAGACCGTAGGTCGACTCCTTCCACGTCTATTTCGTCTTCAAAAATCTCGAGTCGCATCCGTCTCAACTTCTTTCTCATTTTATCTGCCGATGTGAGATTGCACTAAGGAGACAAGCACCTCCCACGAAAACTGTCAAATTAATTAAACCTCAGATAGGTTATTTTCATTATTTTCCTATGAGAAATATTGCTAGCGGAATCGATAGTACCGACTGCCAAATACTTCTGATTACCAAAATACTGAAACGAAATGCTTTTCCAATTGAATATCGTTAAAAATTAATTGTTCAGGTTGACGCGTACAGTTTGCATACTTCAACGTCTCAGGGTAAACTTTTTCACAAATTATCACGTTTTAAAACGTGATAATGCTTATTTCGCGGATTCCAGTCACGCTGGAGGCAATTTTTTTTTTTTACTTTTTAATTCCAATTATTTATTAGTATTAGTGTTTAGTTATTGTGTTTCATTATCCGTAGCTTTTATTCTTTCTGCACGTAAAGTTTGTAATTAATTCGTTCATTTTGGCAGTCTGTTAAATTCACCATTTTAGCTTACAAAAGTAAATATCTACAATATTTTTGGTCCCATTGATAATAATGTTTACTGAAAAATAAATTCTACTTTCAGCACTTAAAAAATTATGATGTTTTACCATCAAGAATAGAGTACCCTTACAATTCATCAAAATATTAAAAAAAATCGTTGATTATAATTACATCATCATTCCAGATGCAAAATTTCATTAATATGTATTTTCTTAAAAATAATATTATTCTAGATGCATCTGTCACCCGAAGGGTGACCACAGGTCGCAGGCCTGGTCCCCCGGTAGGGCTAGAAATAGGAACGAAAATCGCGATAGCGATTTTCTACCATTTCTAGTTTCATTATTTAAAAGATGTAAAAAAAATTATTTAAGACGATAAGATGAGGTTGTATGAAGATATGCCGTTATAAATTGGGGAGTGCATACTGCAAGCAAAGTAGTTCTTTCCGACATATCATAAAAATAATAAAAATAAAAACTTTATTGAACTAAATAATTAAATATATAGATGAGAACACGTTTTCATGTAACTCATATTTTTTCCTGGAATAAAGTTTTCCAGATTATGATGTATAGGCGATGAAACAATATACTTAAAGTTTCTTTGTTCATAAATTTCCAACTGGATTGAAATTCAAATTTAAGAAACATTTTTCAGGCGCGCAAGAGGGTAAAATTTCATTTTACTTTCTGTTAACGCTGCCGTGCCGAGCAGTCGTGATGAATTATGGCCGAAATCTGCAATCTTTGCGATATTCGAACAATAACAGGAACCCATAAATTTTCTTTTTTCTGCCGCTACAAATTGCTTCGAAAACTTTCACCAGTTTAAATGTGAACAATCGAACCTGTTTACAATATTAAAATCGAGGAGAAAAGTGAGGAATGACTTCCTAAAGTTGTTATAAAAGTAAGGGTGATACTTTATAATGATAATGGGAAAAGGACTAATATATACAGTCTGTCCAAATACCAGGAATACCAAATAAGGATTACGTACGGAGAAATCGAAACTTTTTTTATTAAGATTCTTTGTTGGAGAATCTTATTTCTATTAAAACTGGTCTGATGACCAACCATTAATTTTCTTCTAATAATCTTACAAACTAAACATTTATTAACTAAAGTTCAACAACGTCCTTTAGATTGTTTTCTTTTAACAATTTCAGTGGCGCACTATGTCCTGCTTTTACACAACACACTACACCAGCTCAAATGGTTTGGGTCTCTTCAATCTTCGAACAAGATGTTGGTTGTCCAGCACCTGAAGAGCTTCTGCATTGATGTGGAGGTGAAGTCTGGCCTCATGTCTGCCAGCAAACTTTTTGATCTCATCTTTAACCATTGGGATGTTAAGGTCTCGATGCAAGTCGGAGTTGCGTATGTACCATGGAGCGTCTACTATGTTACGCAGCACTTTGTTCTGGAAAGTCTGAATGGTTTTAATATTACTATTTCTGGCACAACCCCAAAGTTGAATACCGTATAACCAAACTGGTTTGAAGATCTCATTTTAAACTAGTATCTTTTTCGAAATCGAAACTAGTAAACCAGATTACGTACGCGTTAAGTATCAGATTTTGAATGACTATTTTTAAAAAGCGAGTATGCTTGAGCAATGTATCCAGAAACCAGAAACATGAAGTCGCTACCTGTATTGGCTTTCAATCTGTTATTTGTCTCAATGTCATTCAAAAATGATATCTATCGTCCAAAACGAGAATTGGCATCAATTAAAACATGCGTTACCACTGCCACTCTGCATTTAATTTAACCCCGTTCAAAAATATGTTATTTTTAATAACAAACCGATAAAATCATAATTCAATACAACTACTACTTCACAGTCTATATTTTATGCTCCGACTGGTATTGCATGTATCCCGACTGGCACGCCGGTGTCTCCTCAAAGGTCGCCACATCTTTCATTGACACCAACGATCAGACACTGACAGGTTTCGCACTTATCTTGTGGTCATCAGAATACCATCGGTAGAGGACTCTATGAACGATAAAGTTTGCCTTGATACTACACTTTGAATATTGAATTTGTATATTTCTGATTTCCTATTTTGTGTTATTTTACAGGTGGTGTAATCCCAAACGAGACTATAATGAATAATGACTATACGGACATGGGGGACTATCCTTTGCATAGGTTTAAGTGCTACTTCTATGTAACATTAGAAAATTGTTTTAGGAAAACAAAAACTCATCATCATTTATGTATAGATATTATCTATACACAAATAATTTAAATAATAATTATGGGATACCTCCAAAATTATTTTTCTGCTCAATACGAAGGATTACATAAAAGCGGCTATTGGCAAATCTGACCTAAACAGGTTCGCCCCCATCAAAGGTCGCTTTTAACTTTACACGGAAGCTTTTGATAAATTACAGAGGCTTCAATTAACAGTGTCAATGTAGTCGTTGTAATTAATGCCTCATTAAAGTTTCAGCTAGCTATCGCACGCTTTTATTTAGTCTCATCTAAGCCGATGAAACTCTAATCTAGATTTTATTTCCTGAATTAACGTGTCTTTATATTGACACGTTCTGGTCCGGCAAAAATCTTTGTATAATATTATCTAATGTACTTTGCGTGATGTAGTCTGGGAAACGGGAATCTTGTTACAGTGTTCTAATTTACGGTACACAAAGATAAAATGAGTTGTTTTCAACCAATAATTCCGTTATATATTAATCATGAAAAAATGCATAGCTTTATTTCGTATTTTGTATGCGCAGGAGATTTCTAGAACAAAAATAGATGCAATGCTTGTAGATTAGTAGAATTTTCTTATTCATAAGATATTTTAAAAATGTTAGTAGTGGTGAGAAACACACCGTAGTGCCCTCTTTGAGTCTTTGCCACTATCCGTCTGACAATTATTGTCAAATTGACAGACAGTAGCGACTTGTTTTTCCGCGGAAATGTTTTTTGTTTTTTTTTTGTTCGGATGTAGCGACTTTCATGGAGATGTCGAAGTAATACAGTGCCAGTCGGGGCACATTGTCCGTGAAGTAGTTGTTTTCAGCATCTTTTTCCAAAAAACATTTTAAGAAATTTTAATTTTTCCACTGCTCAAATCCTTCCGAAGTTGACACTGATCTGCATCCTTCCTGACGATGGGGTCTGGGGCTGCTTCAACACGTATCCGTCAATCTGGCAATCCGTCAATAAAATTCACGTTATTCTAATGAATGCATTCGCATCCGTGATACGTAGTTAATCTTCATGTCCAATACAAAACCTCAAACTCTGTATGATTAAGATTAGTATTCAGACATCTTCCCATGGAGGAATGACATATATACGCGTGCAAGTCGTTCGTTTTATAAAATCAGTCATATATTTTATGATAGTCAGCGTCATCTAACCTTAAAAAGGAGTATTATATTTTGAAAGCTACAGCTACAACTACAGCTAGTGTAGTGCGTAGTAGTGTTCAAATAATCCACATAACATCAATTACTTTCTCATTGATTTGTTTTCGTCGTTGTCTTCGGTCATTTATATACCGATTCGTAAAGCCAAGGGAGGACGGGCATCAAGAGGACAGCCTCTGAAACTATGATCAGTATACTTTTGTCAATTACTACTTCTATATATTGAAGGCACATTCCTGGATGCTCTGCAGTTTTGAGCATAATACTTGTGGTAAATATTTGCTGTATGAAATTGGTTTCCATTTTGGAATTTTCACAAGGGATTATGGAATTTTGACAATTATGTCAAAATTTGACAATTTGACAATTATGTCAATTTGAATTTATGTCTCTTTCATTGGTAAAATTGTCTAGTGTCTTAAGCAAACATTTAGTAATGTATTTCGACCCTGATAAACACTTTTACTGTAATCACCACAGAATATTTCATACAATGAGATTAATTACTTTCAAATTGACGACTTATGACTTCATACAATCAGAGTTTTCCCCCGAATAGGTAAAGCAACTTTCTGGTAGCTTCACTTTTTGTCTGATGGCACCAATTAACAAAGACTTCAAAGAGAATACTTTTCCTTTTAAATTGCTACAAAAATAAATAAAATTTATCAAAGTTCAATGCCCCTGTATACAAAATTTAATCATTTCCCCATCATTATTATTTGTTATTTCGCAACTTGCTAATCCACTTTAGAGGTAACATGATTAGAAAAGTTTTCTTCCCGCGAAGTAAAAGTTGAAGTGTTTCTATAATAACATCTGCCCGCCCTGGAGAGTTGGACCTTAAGTTTCGGCTTTCCATACTCTTGTTTTAACATATTACCCTTTATATTATTAGAAGGGGCTCTATATAGTTGCAGGATCAGATTGTGAAGTTCCGCTTGAGTCGGTTGAATTTAGGCAAAGTTTGTAAGGAGTCGTAACTCCTCTGAAACGTACTTCAGGATGAGAGACATAAGTGTAAATGAATGTGTCTTTATATATTTGTTACACGTCCTAATCTAATTGCAAATGGCTACACATGCTAATCTAATACACAATTTATATTCTAACAGATCTGAAATACTCAAGGAGATGCTTCCTCAAATAACTTCGTGAAGAGAAGATCATATAAGTAGTTTCGATTCGTCCATTTTAAAGACCTATTCAGCGATCATCTTTGTTCTTTGCAAGAGTCTAAAAATTTACCTGATTCCCTTAGCTCACAATTTTCCCAGAATGATTTAACCAGGAGTGTTAGTCTCCTACAAGCATAGCCCTCATATTCACCCAGAATATCCATCGCAGTCTCGTGACTGTTCTGGGTTTAAGACAGCAATTACTATGCTCTACTTCCACCATTTTCAAAGAGCCGTGCTGACAGCACTAAAGACAGCGTGCTTTTGCCCTTGAGGCCTACTTTTCGAGCGGATGTTCTGTGATCGCAACCCAGCGCCCCTTTAATTTAAGAATCGTTTTAATTTAGCCCCTTTGGCTCCTGTCCCGAACCGGAAATCAATTGTTACGTGGGTCACTACGTTCAGACAAACTGCAAGTGCGACAAGACGAAGAACTGAAGTCCCTCGCCTCATTAGATCACCTTAAATCATTGAGGCAGTGAGACTTTCAATGTTGCGATCATAACGGCGTTCTGCACGCAAACATGCGTCTGCCCTTGGAATTCTTCATTATGATCTTCATTTCCATCCTTACAAGATGGCGATTGTGCAGGAACTTTCTGCACGTGACTTCAATTCTCGGATGAACGCGTGTCAGGTTCTTCCTCGAAGTCGTTCCTGAGGACGCCATTGTTTTTTTTAGTGATGAAGCCCATTTTCATTTGTGTGGATCCGTCAATAAACAAAACATGTGCTACTGGGCTGACACCAATCCTCGATAATTGCATCAAAGGCCTTTGTGTTCACCTAAAGTCACAGTGTGGTGCGTAATTTCCTCAGCTGGAATTATTGATACCTGGTTCTTTGAGGAAAATGAAGTCGCAGTGACAGTGAATTCGGACCGGTATGTAAACATGATACACGATTTTTTTTCCCACGTCTAGATTAGTTGGACTTAGGGGACATTTGGTTCCAACAAGACGGTGCAACGGCACACACTTAAAGAACATCAGTGGCTGTTTTGAGGGAACACTTCCCAGAGCGCCTCATCTCAATTAGGGGCGATTTGGAGTGGCCGGCCCACTCTCCCGATTTGGCCTCTTGTGATTTTTTTCTATGGGGTTTTTTGAAATCCCGTGTTTATATGAACCATCCAAGGACCCTACAAGATTGAAATACCAACATCCAGGAAGAAATTGCCAACATAACGCCTGCTATGCTGGCAAGAATCATGACAAACGCCAGGAACCGGTTTACTCAGTGTATGGAGAATGGAGGACGTCACCTATCTGATTTAATCTTCAAAACTATGTAAAACAAAACTTTAGGCATGCGCCTACATTATAAAAAAACAAATAAAAATGTACCACGGGTTTTATTAAGTTTTGAAAAAAGGAAGTTATACTGCCGCACCCTGTACTTTAGTAGGAATTCGGTTCATTATTTCTTCAATGGCCAGGAACCAGTTTCAGAAGCTTGAACCAATTCCGAGCCCTGGTCTTCCAATAATTCACGACACCTTGAATATTGTTTAAATTGTGTAAAAGACTTATTAAACTCTTCCTTCTACAAAAAATATTACCCATTCAGTAAAGCGCGAGCGGTTGAACGAAAGCCCAGAGAATGTACACGTCAGATAGTAGAGAGGTATAGATAGAGAGAGGCCAGCACGTGTCCAAAAAGGTGCTCGTAAAATATAAGATATGGCCGTTTCTTGGCAGCGTGGCTGGAAGCGCTGCGAGAAAATCTAGTTGGCTGTGCGTTGCAAGTTCAGGAAGGTCAATGATTTATTAAAGCGATGCGGTCTGCGGATATTTCTATTATGGTCCTACCGTTATGATAACCCTTTTTTGTGCATGTGTCACTTGACATGCGAGATGATATATCTAACGTTATGAATTTTTTCATAGTTGCCGTTATTTTTGTAACAGTCAGCTCAAGGAATGCGTGCGTGGTTCTCTATTTCCAGTTTATGTAGTCTTAAATCATCTACCATTAGCAGATACAATTGATAAAAGGATTCAAGCACGATTACTTACAATCCGCTTCTAAATGCAATAACGCTAGTCTCGAAATATTGTCATCTTCAGTCATTTACAAGACTATATCTTGATAGGACTATATCTTGATGAGCATTACAGATTGCACCTAAAACGGAATTTCTGACCTGAAACACAGATGGACCGAAGTTAAAGAAAGGGAAATGTGTGGAAATTTCTGACCCAAATTGTTTACATTGTAATAAAATCACAACAGCAAAGAAGATTCAAGATTCCAAACAGGTTCAAATACGCAAGGACAAGGAGGTCTCAGGTCCAGGTCCATTTGCAGTACATATTTTCCCATATAAAGAGATGAAACGAAGGGAGTCAATTATGGACACAGATGGGCCGAAGTTAAAGAAAGAGACATGTGTGGGAATCTCTGACCCAAATTGTAAGTCACATTGTAATAAAATCACAACAGTAAAGAAGATTCAAGGGAAGGACTCCAAACAGGTTCAAATACGCAGGGACAACGTGGTCTCAGGTCCAGGTGCATTTGCAGTCCCATATAAAGAGAAAAAACTAAGGGATTAAATTTTCTATTAATGTTAATACTACTGTAAAAGTTAAATAGACTGCAATATTTTTTTTATAATTTTTCATTTGAGATTTATGGTCACTAACCAATATGTAATAACGTACTTTATGAATAATTGTTGAACACTAATGTCTCATTAGCCCCATAATGGGGCTGTCGAAATACATGCTACATCTGGGGTTCCGCAAGGCTCGAACTTGGGTCCGCTGTTGTTCAACATCTTTATTAATGATATGGTATCCAACCTTAACTGTAAGTATTTATTGTATGCAGATGACCTAAAATTGTATTCTGTTATTAATAGTTTTGAGGACCGTGTTGCCCTCCAACAAAACCTCGATAGAGTTAATAGTTGGTGCCTTGAGAATAAGTTACCACACAATACCTCTAAATGCAACGTTATGACATTCACTAACTCGATTTGAGTATTCTTTGGATAATTTTTTAATTTCGAGGCCAACTGTGTTTGGTGACTTAGGTGTAATATTTGACAGTGGGCTGTCTTTCGTGAATCACATTAATAGTATAACAACTGAGGCTTTTAAGATGTTAGGTTTTATAGTCAGAAACTCACGTGACTTTGAGAGAACTGAGTCACTCAAGTTGCTTTATATTACGTTTGTCAGATCGTGTCTAGAATATGCGAGTGTGATTTGGTGTCCCTTTTATAACAATCATACGAATAGTATTGAAACGGTTCAGCGACGTTTTTTAATATATATGTACTACAGGCAGGACAGTCTCTATCCGGCTATTGGTTTTCCATATTCGGATATGTTGGAGAGATATTCTATTGATAGCTAAGAAAAACGTCGCACGAAATCTCAATTAATATTTCTGCATAAAGCAGTGGCCAATTATTTGGATTGCGTTGAAATACAGTTGGTGTTCAAGTAACATATTCCTAGAGTAAATGCCCGAAGACAAATAATCTTCAGTCTACATGTTCTACGTACTAATGTTGGTAAATTTTCGCCTTTACATCAAGTGTGTAATAAATATAATAGCCAGCTGAATTTATTTGATATAATACAGTGCTTTCGAAAAGTAAGGAATAAATTTATTATTTTAGAAATTGGGAAGTTTTAGAAAAAAACCCCTGACACGTCGATTTTGTTTTTAAAAAAGGCACTTTTTGACATACGACCCATATTTGTGACGTCATCGTTGTTCGAGATATGACGTCATCGACAATTTTTTTAAATAGCAACCTCCAATATTGACCACGCCTTTTGAAAGAGCGTATCATTCTACATACGCATCGTCAAAAATCATGGTTGCCTGACAGTAGCCTTAGCGACCGAGAATGTTTTTTATTGCTGTCAAATAAAAACTTGAAATCGTACTTTATTAAATAGTTTTTTCTGTTTTTTGTGTTATTTCTTTAGTTCTTATCTTTTGTTTGGCAAAAGCACTGCGTTTGAAGTGTTTATTGAGTAGTAACTTGGTCATTTTATAAAAAAAATGGTTAAATTAACTGAACGAGAACGAATTGAAATTCTTTGTTTGATTCGGATTTGGAGACAGGATGCGCACCCAAAGAGAAGTAGTTGAATTGTTCAATGAAACTCATCCTGATCGACATCCCATTAGCCAAAGCATGGTAAGCAATATTGAATTTAAATACCGTAACTTTGGAGATGTTCGTGATCTTCCTAAATCTGGTCGACCGTCAAAATCAATAGATGATGAGGTTAATGTTTTGTTGGCAATACAAGAAAATCATCACTCACCACTTAACCAATTGGCTTCTGATTTCAATATGGCAGCGTCAACAGTTCACAAAATTATGAAAAAAGCAAAGTATCATCCTTATAAGGTATGCCTTGTTCATGAGCTATAATCTGAAGACTTTGATCGGCGAAATCAATTCTGCGAGCAAATGCAAGAGCTATGCAATAATGATAATAATTTCGTAAGAAACGTAATTTTTTCTGACGAGGCTACGTTTGTTTTATACGGCCATGTCAATAGACAAAACTGCCGTTATTGGGCTACCGAGAATCCCCGATGGATGATGGAGTACCCCACTCAAAGTCCCCAGAAAGTAAATGTGTGGTGCGGCATAGTCGACGGGAGAATTCTGGGTCCCTATTTCTTTGACGTCAACCTAACTGGTGCAAGATATTTGGATTTTCTTCGAGGCGACCTCATTCCTGCACTAATAACTTTATATCCAGATATAGAGGAACGTGATCTTTCAAGAAATGACATGTTCTTTCAACAAGATGGTGCACCTCCCCATTATGCAGCACCTGTCCGTGTTTATTTAGATGAGCTGTTCCCGAATCGTTGGATAGGGAGAAGGGGGCCGATTGAGATCGCCTGATTTGACACCCCAGATTATTTCTTGTGGGGATACTTAAAAAGCAAAGTATACGTTACTAGTCCGGTTAATTTAGAAGATTTAAAAGCAAGAATTCGTCACGAGATACATCGTATACCTCCTGAAGTTATAGATAATGCCCAAAAAGGATTTATTAATCGTCTTGGCTACTGTCAGGCAGCCAACGGTGCACAATTTGAACATTTAATTTAGTCGATTTTTTACATAATCATTATCATTGTCAGCATTGTCTTCAAACATTATTTTCTTGAAATTTTTGTTATGTAATACCATAGTTTTTCATGATGCGTATGTAGAATGATACGCTCTTTCAAATGGCGTGATCAAAATTGGGGGTTGCTATTTAAAAAAAATTGTTGATGACGTCATATCTCGAACAACGATGACGTCACAAATATGGGTCGTATGTCAAAAAGTGCCTTTTTTAAAAACAAAATCGACGTGTCGGGATTTTTTCGAAAACTTTTGAATTTCTAAAATAATGAATTTATTCGTTACTTTTCGAAAGCACTGTATTTCACTGCAACGTATCCGCAATAAAGAAACTATAATAATTCACGTTGTAAAGTTTTTTCTTTGTTTTGAATGTCTTATTATCTTACATGTTCCTTTATTATTATTTTTTTTGCGTTGTTTGTAACTGTTTTCTTTTTTTACTTTTCGTTATTTTAATGTATTTCTGTATCACCCATTCTGTAATTGGTTATCTGTTGAATGGTGTATTGGTAAATAAATAAATAAATAAATAAATAAATAAATAAATAAATAAATAAATAAATAAATAAATAAATAAATAATACATCCGAAAATAGTAAAGTTACTATCAACAGAGTAGTACATCGGCTGCGGATAAAATGATTAATCATCGTCTGCCATTACAAGTATCTCCTGAAACTAGTAATCACGTGACTTTTCCTTCCCTTACTTTAATTAGAACCATCTGCTCCCCGCAAATCTCACGTAGAGCTCTGCCGGCCATCACAAAGGGATTAGAATGGCGTTATCGCGGTACGTGCACATATGAATCGGGAATCAGTGGGGTGATTCAAGATTGATATCCATCGGCAGTCAGTTCCCGATCAACCGCTAAATCCAGTTAACTCAGATGACTAAATTTTATAATGGGGCGTTTTTCCACTTCAAGTGGCCATTAATTTACTTGTTGCCGGAAATTCATTTAGCGAATTGTCGATTTTCTCCGCAGTTTAATTTTGTTGGGAGAAGCAATAAGGGAATTAGTGACACTGGGAGGCATATTAATGCTTGACCATATCGATTTGGAGGCATAGCAATGGTGTAAAAAGCTACGAAACCGTAGAAAGGACATCGTGTGAAATAATTTTATAATTGCTAGTTTAAACTATCAATTATAGATAATTGTCAGTTTAAACTGGCATTTATGTATAATTGACAGTTTAAACTGGCAATTACACATAATTGCCAGATCAAACTGACTTTTATCTTTAATTGACAGTTTAAACTAGCAATTTTAAAAGGACATCGCGTGAAATAATTTTATAATTGCCAGTCAATTTAACTGTCAGCCAGTTTAACTGTCAAATATAGATAATTGTCAGTTTAAACTGGCATTTATGTATAATTGACAGTTTAAACTGACAATTATACATAATTGCCAGATCAAACTGACAATTATCTATAATTGACAGTTTAAACTGGCTGACAGTTAAATTGACTGGCAATTATAAAATTATTTCACGCGATCTCCTTTTAAAATTGTCAGTTTAAACTGTCAATTATAGATAATTGTCAGTTTGATCTGGCAATTATGTATAATTGACAGTTTAAACTGGCAATTACTATATTTTATTTACTAGTATATTATACTAGTAAATAAAGAATTTACAAGGTTTTTGAATTATCTAGAAATCTATTTCTTCGAATATACAGTGTAACATAGATTCATGGTATACATGGTAAATTTAGAAAACAACGTAGATTTAAAAAATATATTAATATACAGGGTGTCCCATATAAAACTCGTAAGTTGTTACTACTACTTCCGGTAAAAGCGGAAGTGTCAAAAAGGTAGTTTTTATATCAAGAAGTGACTTTTAATACGTACTTCAGCTATACCAAATTTGAAACCAATACCAATTTATGCCAATTGAATACCAATTTATCTAAAAAATGTGAGGTGAAACAGGGGCTTCCCCTCATGGTAATATACCATGAATTTATATACCATAATCAGTCATTTCATCAGAGAAATATAGAAGTAATTACCTTTCTTGGATGCATGGAAGCTATCCTGCGGCGGAATCTTCTCTATCTGCGCGCTGAGCCTCGACCTCGGCAGGATCGAGCGATCGCTGTTGATTTTTTCCACTGCATATCGGAACGCTATCTCTTGCTTATCGTCAGCTGGATGGAACAGTCCACCTGCAACCGGAATGAATGCTTCATTGAGGAAAACTCATACATTACTCATAGGAACGAATACAGTCAATAAACACGTCAAGTGACATTTTTAAACGGTTTAGAGAGCGGTAACGATGACTCCATATTCATCAAAGTAAAGAAAAATGTTCATACAATTATAGATCAAAAAAGGAGAAAATTGTTTTTGTGTTAGTCATATTTGTGTAGCCATTAAAACGATTTATAATTATTATTTTATTTTCTAACTTGATATAAAATAATATATTGGAAAAATTAGAAAAAATATACATGAACCAAGACAAATTCATAGAAACTGTTCAAATTGAATACAAAAAAGTAGAATATGGTACCGAGGTAGGGGCCTGCATTTTTGTTACACCCTGTATAATTGTAATAATACAGTTCTTAGATGAGTTCGTGAAGAAAAAGTTAGTATTTTCAGGCTCTCGTCCGCTGTAATACCGTGTAATATAAAGAAAAGTTCAACTGGTACGGCGTCATCGTGCTAAAAATGAAATCTTTTTCTCTGAGCTTTTAATCTGATAAAAACACAACACAAGATCTTTTTGTAAAAGTTTTTAATTTATATCTAAGAACTGCTTCTTTTAGGTCTAGTTTCATAATAAAAGTTAAAGGAATTTTAGCTAAAATTACTTAAACATATTAATATCTTGGATACAATTGCCTCAATACCACGTATCCTTGGTGCTTAAAGCTTTAGTAACTTTAGCTAAATGTCCTTTATTTTTATTATGAGATCCGGCCTTACTATTATTCATACAATTGTATCCAAAGCATTAAAACGTAACTACCTAAAATTCCTTTAAGTTTGAGCATGATATCGAGCCTTATAATGTAATCTACTTAATCTACTTTAATTAATGTAATATAGACGGTAGAGATTGTTTTCTAATATCTTTCCGTTTCATATACAAAAGGATTGTTACTATTTTTAACAAAATATTTACACTTTATGCAATAATTTTAACAATTGCTAGTTGTGGAGTTATCGATTACAGATGGCCTACCCTCCTCAAACATAGTATTTGACTTAGTAATGACTTCGTATAGTATACGAAGTCACCCGGTACATCTTTATATAAAAGACAAATTAACCAAAAACCACTACAATTCTGCACAAGAATATAATAATTTTGATCTACTGAAAATTCATTTATCCAAAATACACAATGTGCAGCTTCATAATTTTCACAAAGAGGGATTTACAGCTTTGAATTGAAAAACTACCCAGGCGCTTTGTTATTTCAGTCTGGATCCTAAATTATGGAATACAACGCACACAAGCTATGCCATACAATACACTTTACATCATATATTAACAATCCTATTATTCACACGGATATTTAGAGGCCCTATCAATACCGTATGGCTTCAACAAACTAACTGCGGTGTATTTTGTAGAAACCTGGTGCTTCTTTTAACTGCAACAAATGACCCTATTAATTGTCAATGGGTAACAGCGGGTGATTTTACTCTGTAAGAGTTTGTTCGGTCACATCAAATTAGGATTGATTTCGCAGTCTCTGTGCTGGTAATTCCATTAGGTAGTTCAATTGGGGCTATGTGGAAAAAGTGGGTGGGTAGAAACAAGGAAATGATTGTTTTTCTACTTTTATGTCTTCTTATAGCACTCAAGGTAAAGGTAGATCCAAGTTAATAATGTTTCAAACGGTTAATAGAATCTGAGTTGGTTTTATCTTTGTTAAAGTATTTTGTAGTTTATAAAATAAAAAAAAATGTATCTGTAGAGGTGTTAAATCGGGGGAATGTGTTGGGTTTCAATTGATTTCTAACAGCAAAAACACGTCCTTCAATAGTACGCATTGAAGGACGAAATATTTCATCCTTCAATCCTTCATCAATCCTTCAATCCTTCAATCATCTGAAATATGAAATATTTCAGATGAATAGAACTTTCTCAAAAATCCCCGTATCCAAATTTTCAAAAAAATATTCCAATGGAAAGTCGTCGAACTATTAATGAACGTTTTAGCTGAATCACCCTGTATTAATTCAAATAATTTATAAACAGGGAAACTAAATACACCAACGAAAAATACCAATATAAATACCTACAGGGTTAGTGAATTGGTAATGCGTAAGTACCTTAAAATATACACTTTTGTGAATATATTGGATAAAAATGTACTATTTAAATGTAGCTCGATGTAGCGCCTCGAATATTTATACCAATTTTGTATACACCTTGTAATTAAAATAAATTTTTTGTGTGCTTTATTACTGTTCTAGAACAATCGAATAGTGATTTGCTCTAATCAAAAAGCTTCCAAGTTCGATCCAATCATAGAATCGAAATAAATATTTAATAAAAAATGAGACTGTTAGGTATTAGTTATGCTTAAAAAAACAATTGCCCTAGTTTCTCCATATTGCTCTGATTTGTGCACGCATTTATCGTAATTCTTATGCATTCATTGTCTATTTGTCTCTCGTCCAACATGGAATTTTGAAAAAAATAATTTATAACTTTATCGAATGTTGCTTCACTCATAATTTTCTATACAGATATGTTTTATTTTTCCATAGCAAACTTAATAGATAACTTTTCGCTATAACCAAATACACATATCTAAATTGAACTTTATGCCATCAATATTGAAACTAAATTCATCGCTTCTATTGCCTGAAAGACTTTTACAAAGATATATTACAATAATCGGTTCCCTATGTATTAACTCTTGACAGAAAAGTCCGCAAATATGAAATATCTGCCCATTTAGGTCTGATAATTCACAAGGTAATGCATTAGACGAGTTTCAACTCAAATAAATTAAAGGTTTTATTGCCCATTTTCCTGATTTATACATTCTACAAATAGGGGTAAGTAAAAATGTAATGAAGAAGAGACTTTTCTAATAGGAAAACTATAACGAACACATCTCGCACTTGCCTTCAAGATATTTTAAGTTGAAATCTATGTTTATTGAAAAGAACCTACACTGTTCACAGGCATCAGATATATCTAGATAAAGTTTGTTCCGATTTTTGTACTTAATTTAGAAAAATGATATTACACAAATTTAAGGACTGATTCTACTATAAAACATGTTCCTATAAATCTAATTACATGTTTCATATTGCTACATTATTAGTTGTTTTAATATTTCCAAAATTATTCGAGATACAAACTTAAACATTGGTATATTTGAATTCATTATAACAATAAATATCTTTTGTAGGAACACCTTGTACCTAAATTATCAAATTCTAATATTTCATAATTATTTATGTTTCTTTGCATTTCATACCGATTTAATTTTGATGCAAAAATACAATTAAACATATTTCATAGAAAAAATTGCATTATATCTGGCAATTGAAATGTCCAAACAGACACATCTAATAATTCTAAATATCTGTCGATTTGAACTGTACCACCAAACCGCAGTACATTCATATGATGGATGCCTTTAGGGTCATCCATAATATGAAATGATAAATCGATAGACATTCTGGGAATAGTTCGGAATTTCCAAGGCTGGTAATTTTCAACTGTAGATAGTTAAAACCAACTCAAATTCCTCATCTGGCTATTAAAATAAGTCTCTATTAACCATGTTCCATAAATAACCGTTCAGATATGTCAATATAGTGTTAGTAAATCTATAAAATAAATATATAAACTCGACTAAAACAAAATGCCATCGCATAAAATGAGAATATTGATTGTAGGATTTGATATCACTACAGCTACAATTAAGAGTGGCTGGTAACAGAGAAAAGTGGTAAAAATGGCGGATGCGCCAAGAACATACAAATTTGCTACTGTTAAAAATGTATTTTAAATTTTAAACATTGTTCAAGATACCTACACTTTCTTTCACGTTCCCATGACCAAGAATTTATTTCTAAATAGCTGTAAGCAACAAACCGAATACTTGTAGGTAGATAAAAAGATAAATGAAACAGTTGAAAACATGTCCATAACCATTTTCATCCTCTCATAATTTTAAACTTGAAGCATGCAGTTCAATTTTAAGTTGGGATCTAAAAATTCTCTCTTCTAGAACCTAATAATATAATCGTATAAAAAGGTAAACTTACAATTATATTATAATTAAAATATAAGAACAGTTGAAAGTCATAAAGCATTTCTTCCAACTAATGTTTGTGTGTTTCCCTTGTATGAAAAGTAACTTTGCAGCAGATGTTGTTCCAATAATTTCCAATTTTGTCACTATTTCCAAAAATTTTGTTTGAAATATTGTTTTCCAACGAACATAGGCCATTAAGGCCTTTTTATGCAAAAACTTTTAGTACCCATCCATTGTGAATACAAGAGAATAAATTTGTAAAATGATTAAAGTTCTTTTTCAGCAAACAAACTTTAGAGGTGCCAGATACGATGTGCAGTTAGATTTAAATTTGTCTTTCTGGAATAAACTGTCTTGAGTTGTAGATACATAATCAAACATTTTCCGTACATCTTACACTATTTGAAATGAAGGAAATGTACTTTATATATTATTAGAATTCTATAAGAACCAATATAAAATAATTATATAATATATGCAACAGATAAAAAAAATGAGTATTGGATATTACTCATCCACTTATTGCTGAGACCATCTATGTTGATAATATAGAGATTATATAACATACAGATTATAAATAATTGTCTTTTTTAAACTATTGTATTCCAGGTATATAGTCGTAGATTACATAAGTTTTCAGTGATATGTTGTAAGAATTATTTTGAGTCATGATCCCTCTTCCAACAGGGAAATATAATCATTATGGATAAGTTTCATAATGTTAATAGAGCATGTCTTTCATGCAGTTTTTTTACCTACTTTCGTTTAGGATAAATATTACTCATCCTTATTATTCTATTATAGAAGTGATAATTTTTTTCAATGTAGAAGGTACAGTGGCCCAAATTACAACACCCACCTTGCTCTCGCTACATTGTACCTTGTTGGTAATTCAGAACTCATCTTTTGCGGGCAGAATGTCTGCCCGCAACCGAGCATTTACATTTTAAATCAGTTGTTCACAGGCCTCACTCAGGGTCCATCTCGCCTTATGGAAGGCGGCCAGTGTTTCGCATCTTCCTTAAAAGCTCCCGGTACTTCGTTTCAGTCTGGGTCAGCAATAAATAATGAAACATGTCAAATATATTTCGTAGAATCTGCGAAAAAATAGCCGAACATAAGGGTGTGCGCCATTCTTCATCCGCCTACAAAAGGGGGTAGCTTTAATAAGGGAGAAGTATCGCTTTTAGTTGGACGGGTAAGTTATTTAAGGTTTTTTTAAAGATATTTGAATGTCTCAGATATCGTACTACTATATTACTGATAGAATTGAGCATAAGACGCTGGTCCAAAAAATTATTGGTCTTAATCCTCTCAATTTCGTTACAATCAAATTTATTTGAGAATATCAATTTCTTTTGTAAAATGGCTACAATTTTAATCAGTATTTGGCGACATTGGGGGTACCTCAGGACTCAAATTTAGATCCTCTCTTGTTTTCGTAATTTATCAACGATCTTTGCTTTCACTACAATGTCAAAACTTATTGTACGTGGTTAACTTAATGACTGCATCAACCAATGATTGTGTGTTACTCGAAAGTCAACGGGATAAAGGTTGAACCTTAGTGCCATGTAAAAAAAATGTATTTAGATAGATGACATCTAATGTACAGTATAAAAACAGATTACAGTATAAATAATAATGCTATTAGTAGTTTGACAACTAATATGACAAGGTCTGTGTGTTATTTTCGATAATATGTTAAATTTTTCATGTTATGAAACATATAAAACAAATGAAACTTATAAAACTGACTTATAAAACAAATATTTATTTGTCTTATAAAGTCGGGATCTACATTGTCTGTCTTATAAAACAAATATTTATTTGTTTTATAAGACAGATAATGTATATCCCGACTTTTGAGCCAGATTTACTTTCTAGTACCTAGGCAGAATTCTAGAAAGACTACTACTTTTTATTGTGGCCACGTAAGAACTAACCTCTTCTTTAAATCGCCCGTGTATGTTAATATATTCAACTCAGTATCTCACCTATGTGATAATAATCATGCTTAACTTAAAACGTATTTTGTCCTCACTTCACATAATGTAGATGAAGATCTTTGTTAGGTCCTTTGAATGTTTATGTTTTTGTTGTTTTAATCATAATTTTGTTATAATATTAATTTGGAATTTAATAATAAATATATATACAATAAGGCATTGTTATTATTATTTTTGATTACGTGATACTCATGACAACAATATATAAAATTATATATCCTATTAAAACTACAGTCGCATTATTTGTATAGGCACTCAGTAAATATTGTTTATTAATATTAATATTAAATTTATTATAAATCTAATAACAAGTTTTGCAGGATTAACATTTTAGCCAATTTTTCATCTCTTTATGGATACTCCCATGGTGAAAATGAAGTGTGCACTTACTCATTCTTCATGTTACTTTGATTTTTATAATAATTACACAGGTCCACAAAAAAATGTCTTGTTCCGGAGACTTTGTCAACCACAACAAAAATACCTTGAGATCGCGAATTTGGTTAACTTTATATATTAAATTTTACTATACTGTAAAACTGTAAATAAAACTTAAAAATACTTCTTTTATATCACATAACTACGAATAGTACGAATCTACTTTATATCCGCTATTTGTAAATGCCTTATTTAAATAAGGACTAAAACAAATTAAGCCAAAACAGCCATTCTCCTGGCTATATGCCTCGCCGAGCGCGGAATTACAAATTAAAAATTTGTACTTTATCTAACACAGAATCAAAATACAAGGATTAGGATTGCAACGAAAACTACGAGGAAATAGCTGTTTTGGCTTAATTTGTTTTAGTCCTTGTTTAAATAAGGCATTTACAGATCTGAATATAAATTATGGTGGATATAAAGTAAATTCGAACTATTTATTCGTAGTTATGTGCTATGTACATCCCATCTGTCAAGTAGTAGAACTTGTTTCTACACATCGTTATGGTATTGAATACTTTTTATCATCTACACGTTCCTCTAAACACTATTTTATAATATCAGATAATAATACTATATTTACTTTTTATTTTAAATGCTTCCTCTCATAAACATTCCATTGTATAAATATTATTAGATTATAATTTCTCGTTAAAAGATAAATATTAACAGTACCCAACTTTCGCAATATTTCTTTCAGATGTAAATATCGATTCGGTAAATAGCCCTTAAGGTATAATATAAGCGTCACCTCAAAGCAATTCACACTGTACTGCTAACGAGTTCTCATTAGAGCTACTATGTTGCGCTGTGAGACTCATTTTCGCGTTAGTCTGCTCTATTTAGAGAAATTAGTTTCGACTTACATATGTGCTCACTTTACGATATGCCGACTAGAACATTTCGCACAGCATGATTCACTTCATGCCATGTTTACTTTTGTGTTGATGTTTAATGCCTATATTTTACATTTACACGAAATAATATAATAATATATATTTCATAAAATAAAGTGGCTACTCGAAGCGGATGGTTCTTTATGAAACATCGTGAAAATAATTGTTTTGAAAAAAACATTGAGCTCATTTAGATGTTCCCAGAAATATATAGAAAACACTCTATATACAAGTATTTCGGCTTATTAGGCCTTTTTCAATAATGTAAATGTCTATTTCTAAATGTTTTCAAGCGCGTTTTCGTTATTTATTGGTTTACGAGGACCTACCCCCGATTGATCCTATCATCTGGTAAAACCTGAGTTTTTAGTACCTTTTCTAAGAAGGGCGAGAGTGTAAAATCTATCTGATCATTCGTAGTACAAGAATTTATAATTAAAGATTTTTTAATTTCCAATTGCTCCAACAGATCGAAGCGCTTTCCTTTCTTTTCACGATGCAGTACCTTTACATTTTTCTCATCATTTTATAGACCAGATAGATTTTGCATTTTCGCCCTTCTTATAAAAGGTACTAAAAACTCGGGCTTTACCAGATGGTAGGATCAATCGGGGGTAGGTGCTCGTAAACAAATAAATAACGAAAACGCGCTTGGAAACATTTAGTAATAGATTTACTCTATTGAAAAAGGCCTAATAAGTCGAAATACTAGTATATAAAGTGTTTTTTATATATTTCTTGGAATATATACATGAGATCAATGTTTTTTTCAAAACCATTATTTTCACGATGTTTCATAAAGGACCATCCAAGAAACCACTGTTTCGTACAAATTGAAATTTGTACGAAACAGTGGTTTTTTTTTACTTTTTTTCTTAAGAGTAGAGCTAGATGTGATGTGGAAGTGGACTTATTATTCAGTTCTTGTTAATAGAAAAAAAAAAACAGTTTCTTGTTTCTTTATTGTTATAATGTGATTATAAACTGCCAGGTCAAGAAATAGTGACGATTTATAATAAGTTATTTAGGTATTTAAGTAAGTTAGGTATTTAAAAAAGTCGAGTTTTGACTGTGTAAATTTTCGCTAAGAAGAAATCATATTTGGGACACCCTGTATATAAATTAGCAATACTGAAAGCAATAGTTCAAAGCTTAAAGGTATCAATGACCGTAGCAGGTTATAGTTGGAAAGTGTAAAATAAAATAAATATCAGAAAAATGAAATATCTTAGAAATGGTTGAATTTAAGGAAAGTTAATGAAAGTGCCCCCTAAAACATTTGGTAAAATACAAATATGCAATAAAATGATTTCATTTAAAATAAACAAGTTTAGTATTGACTTCCTGTACAATATACAAAAAGCTTTTTAGTTTTTTTCATATTAACTATCGATTTATTTTGTCTTTTAAAACTTTTTTGCAACGTACAAATTAGCGCCATGTAATAATTCACAAAATATTGTCTAATTAGTTATTATCTTATTGTTTATTGCTGCTGTTCATTTTAATTAGCGAGTTAGGAAACTAAACTAAAGCAAAAATTCCAAACATTTAATTAATATCGTTAACAAGCCCTTATTAAATGGTTTTTAGCGCGTCTGATAAATTTTCATTACACGCTAAAAGACAGGCATGAGATTTACGAGTCATAATTCATAATTTAAATATATACACTAAATATTGCTGTACAATTACTATTGGAGTGGAAACTAGGCAGACGACAGCTCTTAGGAAAATTTTATTTACTCACTCAAATAAATAGGGTAGAAAATATATTTATTCCCCTACACAGAGACAATCATTTTACTCAAAAGTTTTAAGACAGTCAATAAAATGTGTGTATTGCAAAGCGCATTCGTAACATCTCGTTAGAAAGAATATTCTTCGATCAAACGTGGCTTTCTTACCAAAGCGTAGAAAGGGCATTGCGTGAAATAATGTTATAATTGCCAGTTTAAACTGACAATTATGTATAATTGCCAATTTAAACTGTCAATTATACATAATTGCCAGATCAAACTGACAATTATAAACTGTCAATTATACATAATTGCCAGATCAAACTGACAATTATCAACTATCAATTATACATAATTGTCAGATCATACTGACAATTATCTATAATTGACAGCCTTCTCCTTCATCAACCCCGTACAATAGATTGATAGAACGTCAGTCACGCGTCACGTTTTTATGGTCATGCGCAACGCATTTTATGGTCACGCGTCACGTGTTTTATGGTCACGCGTCACGTGTTTTATGGTCACATGTCACGTGTTTTATGGTCACGGGTCACGTTTTTGTGGGTGACGTTGACATGACGTTTTTATGACGTCGTGATCATAAAACATGTGACGCGTGACGTTTTATCAATCTATTGTACGGGGTTGATGTAGGAAAAGGAAAGTGGAGGGGGTAACAGGGAACAAATTACCACTTACACGCTTTACTCTTATGGGCTCAGCTCTTATGACCACTTTTTACTATTATAGGCTTTTACATGGAGTTTTTGGTGCCGCATATCTACTAATTGAATTTGAAAACTACATGAATTTTGTTCCACCATTTTAGGACACACTGTATGTGTTATCAGTCTCACATAAATTTTATCTGTCAGTTTATTTATTGAATGAAGTACATAACTTATTGAAATAGCATTTCAATGCTTCCAATCCTAAAATTTAGTATTTTTGGTACAAGTTTATTGATCTGTCGTAATATTATTACGATTATTAGAAGCCTTTAGCCTTTGTTTTACCAGATTGCATCGATTTAAGTTAGCGCTGCTGCATAGAGCACCATAAACGTAAGCCTGTCAGTTGTTATCACTGGAAAAGCGCTGAGTTTGCACTTTTACGGCTTCTGTAAATAGCTGAAACACTATTTAACCAACATTGTGTATGTAGTCCAGTTAACAAATTTATTTATTAAATGTGTGTAAACCGGATTTACCTAGTTTTATTGTGTGAAGTGTTTGATGTATCCACAATATAATACAATATATAAATTCCTATGGGTGTACAACAAAAAGAAGATAATTACATTACAAGCTTTGACTTTGATGCGGGCTATGAATTTGAATTCAATTAAAGTAACCGTTTGTAATTTTAGTCAAACAGAATAGAAATATAATACTTGTATTGCTAAAAAAGGATGAAAAATAGTTGGGTATAATATCGCCTACTAAATTAATGGCAGTGAACTTGTGACACACTGTAGGCATATGAAAACCAACAATATCCGTTATTTATATTATATAATATGTCGTAGAAAGTAATAAAGCACTCGTAAAGCCGAAGTATGTCTATGGATATAGGCCGAGACTGCATATGCCGGACAAGTGGAGAGCAGATGCATAATTGTCATTATTGTTATTATTATTATTATTATTATTACTATTTTTTTTTAAATTTCGCAGATTACTCTGGGTGTAGCTCGTACCTACAATCGGGATATCCAAGGACGTAAGAGGTGGCTACTAATTAGAGAAGACTCTTCGAACTATTGCAGCTGTGGCCATAATTACAGCTTTCTGCATTGGTCCTATTAGCTGTAGGCTCAGTTGCAGTTTTTCCAGATAAGAAGCAAGTTGTCTGTGCACCAAACCATTTGCCGAGATGACTATCGGCATGATGATAACCTTATTTAGTTGCCAAAGTTGGCAACTAAATAAGGCATAGTTGGGCTAACTCATCATATTTGGTTCTTACCGTTATGTGCTCTTTCAATGTTCTCATCTAGCGGAACTGTAAAGTCGATGAAAATTGCAGTTTGTTTTTCTTTATAGAGCATAACAATATCTGGACGGTTATGCGCGACAGGCCTATCTGTGACAATCTCCACATCCCAGTAAATTTTAACTTTTTGATTTTCAGTCACTGATGTAGGTAAGTATTTATAGTTTTCTTGTTTCACTGTAATGAGTTTTTCTTTCAGGCACAAGGCTTGGTGTACAATCCTTCCCATACTGTCATGCCTTGACTGGTAGGCAGTAGATGTCAGTGCGGTGCATCCAGATATTAAATGCTGAATGGATTCCTGGGAAGCTTTGCACAATCTACAGGTCGTATCATCGACGTCCTCTTTAAGTATATGCTTCTTGTACATTCTTGTGGGTACTACTTGCTCCTGGATTGCACAAAGAGCTCTCTCAATTTCCGGGAATAGATATCCTTGTTGCAGGTAGGTAAGAGAGTGCTGCTTATTTATATCCTTGTTTTTTAGGTGGTTTGGAAATCTGCCATGAATGGATTTTTGACACCAGTTCTGCTCTAGCTTTTCATTGATATTTATTTGCTGGTCGTGTTGGCCTGCTGCTAAATTCAAGGGAGATAATTTAATATCTATGTGCCTTAATGCTCGATGGACGGGTGAGTTATTATTCAAGAAATATCTTCTCATGTTCTCACACTGGGATTGATGTGCACTTTCCAGATTAAGAAGACCTCTGCCTCCTTGGATTCTCGCTAAATATAGCCTCTCAAGGGCAGCTTTAGTGTGGTGGATCCTGTGTGACGTGAGGGTTGTTCTTATTTTCCTGTCCAGGCTCTGCAGTTCCGTGGTGGTCAATCTCAACACACCAAAAGTATATGTTAGTACTGGAGTTGCCCATGTGGTAATGGCTTGATACTTATTTTTGGCATAAAGGTGAGTACTTAAGATTTTATTTAATCTCTGAAAGAATTTTTGTTTAATTTTGTTCTTATTTAGGCTTTCGTCAATATTTAAAACCTGCTTAAAGCCTAAGTACTTATAGGCGTCGTCATCAAGAGAGTTTAATGTGGTTCCGTCAGCAAGGGTCATACTGTCATCTTCACGAGTTCTTCCTCTCGTCACATGCAGCAAAGCACACTTCTCTATTCCCAGTTGCATATGTACGTCTCTGCTAAATGTATTAACTGTTTCCAACAGGCTGTTAAATTGGCTTGGTCCTCTAGAGTAGAGTTTGAGATCATGCATATAAAACTGGTGTGTGATGGCATTGTGTTTATTATTATTATTATTATTGTTATTATTATTATTATTATTATTATTATTAATATTTTTAATTATTATCAATAATATCAATTTAAACAGTCCCACAAACAATCAGGCAGACTCTTGAAACTTCATATTTCAAAATGCACACAATTAATAACGAAAACCAGGATAATAGTAGTAATTAATTTATCTGAAGAACACTATCTTAAATTTGAGAAGTAGCACATGAACCGCATTCACAGATATCAAAACCTTAAAGCAACTGAACTTATCGTCTGAAATGAGAAACTTTAATAACTCAGTGAGCAAATCTGAAGGAAATTAAATTACAATTACACTCAAATCTAATTATCTCAAATCTCATATGTTTTGCTACCGGAAAAAGTCCAATTTGTTCCCAGCTTTCAACGCAATGTGCTGCAATTTATAAAAAGCCACACGCGAAATAAAGTTATCTATAACAATAAATACACATCACCCAAATTTATTTGTTTCCATTGCATCAGTAGCGGTGGAATAGGAGCAGCGTTGCATGTGAAATGGATTGTAAATTTCCCTTCAGATCGCTCGTTCGTTGAAGTCTAGCATTTCCGTCGTTCTCTTGATGGAAACGGTATAAAAAATAAGCGTACAGCAACTTAATGATTTAATAATACTAAATAATACTGGGATATCAAAAATTATCTTGGTCAAGGGTGGTTGTGGAATGTAAAACGTGTGTCTTACTTTAAATTTGAAATAATTATGTCACTGTCACACTGACATCATCAATAACCTACAAATTTCATACCTACTTATTTCAGTTGTAAAACAATAATGAACTACAAATTATGAAATAACGGTTTTAGTAACAAGGAAAACTAAATTACAGTAATTGTTGGAAATGTCCCCCATTTTGTTCGATGCACAAGTTGACGCGCCTCCTCATGCTGTGAAAAGCGTTTTGCAGCATTTCTGGCGTTATGGTTGCACATTGCTGAACAATTCTTTGTTGCAGTTCTTGCAAATTATTTACCGGAGTTGCGAAAATCTTGTTTTTTAAGTAAGGAAATATAAAATAGTCCATAATTGTCAAACAAGGTGATCTCGGAGGAAACTCAACTTCTGTATACAAACTTATCAGCCGGTCATCAAAAAACTCGCGGAAGAAAGCAATATTTTCTCGTGTAGTATGTGCTGTTGCACCGTCTTGCTGGAAATAACCGTACCGAAGTTCATCATCGTTTAACTGTTGCACAAATTCAGCCAAAAAGTTGTGTCTGTACCTTTCTGCGTTGAAGTGAAATCGAAAAAAATTGTCCCAATTATTCTTCTGCGAGAAACTGCCATCCAAACACCAATTTTTTGAGCATGTAGTGGCGATTCAATAAAAACATAAGGGTTATCATTGCTTCACATTCGCATATTTTGAGAATTGATGTATCCCGAAAGGTGGAACCACGCTTCGTCAGAAAAAAAAGTTAAGTCCAGAAGATCGTCATTCATTAAATTATTGACAAACCAATGGCAGTAAGCAAGGCGTCTGGGGTGGTTTGCGGGCATAAGAGCTTGATGTGCTTGCATCTTATATGGATGCATGTTCAAGTCTTTATTTAAAATCTTATGACATGTTCCATAAGAAAGTCCAATTTCCTGAGGAAGACGTTTCAAAGGTTTTGCAGGCTCCTCTTCCATACGTTTACGAACGTCATTGACAACTTCTGTACGAACTCTTGGTCTACCAGCACCTTTTTTATGAGTCACACAACCAGTTTCGCGAAACACTTCAACACTATTTGTAAGGCACGCATAAAAATTGTCCGGTAATATTGCCACGTTTAGGAAGTGCTCTCGAAAATTGTCGAAACACAAACGTTGACTGTATTGCCAATTTCCATTAACTAGCGCACCCGTTCGAAAATAGGCTTCAATCATGAAAATTTTGTGCTGTGTGGTAAGAGGCATGATTCAAAAACTGGATTAGAAAATTTCAGCACAATGACTGAATTCATATTGAAACATATTCAAAAATTTAAAGTAAGACACACGTTTTACATTCCACAACCACCCTTGACCAAGATAATTTTTGATATCCCGGTAATATTTTTTTGTATACAACGTCCAGTCAATGTGAACAATAAACATTACATTATTATAACATACACATTATTTTGTTTGTGGGACAAGACTGATGAATTATATAAAAATTATTGACTGTTCTTCTGTAATCTATATGCTTAATCAAACATGTTTTGCTCTGCTTAACAGATTACTCCTTTAGTGTTTCTCGAATTGCGATTGCGGTATCTGCAATGAGTTGTTCTACCCTTTTGAATGTCATGGTTACCGCATATCGTCACATTGCCATTAACTGAATATATCGCGTTCAATTAACTGCGGCTAATTCCTATGGTCTACTGCTTGTTTGTAAATACACGCTTCCATATATGTCCTAGTTTCAATTATTCGCCCCTGTTAAGACTGTTTGAGTGTTAAACAATCTCGGGGACTTCCCTAAAAGACTGTACGCAACTATTACTAAGTCTCTAGTGATGAAGGCGATGATGTGTCTTTCCTTTCGTGTTTCTTGCTTCTGGCTATGACTGTTCGTTTGGTCATCCCCAGATGCATATTTTAAAAGTTGTTACGTCACGTAGTACCTTGGTGTCCCTTCAAGTAGACTACCGAAGCTTTCTGGAGACTTATACTAAGAGTAGTATTGTTGTTACTACGAGTGTGTGATCATGCGTGATACGTAGGTAGGTCTACTTCCTTCTATCGATGTTTTTGATCTGTCAGCATGAATATTTTATGTACGTTTATGAGCATGATGGTTGTTGGACTCTAGTCACCTACTCTAGTCACTCACTCTAGTCACCTACTCTAGACTCCAGTGACACCTACTAGTCGTGGAATGAACTGATACGGCCAAATGAACATCCTGTGTTGAGTATTTTAAGATCTATCTCTAGATACTTTGAACACAATTTTTCTAGAATGGTAAATTAATAGTAACAAATATCTTAGTAATACTATCATACTTCATTTTCCTATGTTCCTACAACGTTACTATTATGTACATTTTCTGTTAATTTCATTGATAAACTTAATAAAAAGTATGAACTGCAAACTATTTAATTTTGAAAGTGTTTTATTCAGTGGTGGCTCGTCAGGGAAGGCAGGGGAGGCAGTGCCTCCCCTGTAAAAATTACAAACAAATCCAATTTATCCAATCAATATCCACCACAACCAACAAGTCCAATACATAATATTTACTAACAACTAATAAATATATTAATAATATCCACTAATATAATAAATAATAATGTAAAATGTAAATGCTTGTGTTGTGTTCCCGTACTATTATTTGAAATTATTTCCAATCACAAACGACCTAACGCCATATATGGTCATTCTTGGGCGCCTCAGTAAAAATTACCTCGGTCTGCTAACCATTTGGTTTGTAGCGCTGGTAAGCCGACGATTCACAACAGCCGTCTTTCGTCTTCAAGACGGCTGCGGCCGAATGTGGCCGACCGGAGACCACACTCGGCCTCATACTTCGCCATACTTTTAGTATAAGTATGAGATGCCTCCTTTGAACCGATGTTTTCGAATAAATGAATTATTTGCGCATGCGTGTGAGATCTGAACACGTGCTTTTTTAATAAAGCTAGAGGCAAGTGGAGGCAAGACCGCCCACTGCTTCCATCCTTTCCCTCTTAGAAATTTGCGGGAAAATAAGCATGTACGGATGAAGATTGAAGACGTTTGCATAATGTTGTTTATGTTCGTCGTTTCGTCTAAATACCGGCAGACCGGCACATAGACATTTTTTAGTAAGAATACTGAATAGTGAGAAGTGTGAAATACAGGTAATACTTGTGAAATTATATACCTAGTTCCTAGACATACCTATCTTCTACTTATCTTATATAGGTATTATTATAATATTTACATAATTCCTGTTAGTAGGTATAATGTATACCTATGTATAATTTTTTGATAATCAAATAAGTATTAAATATTACTTATTATTTACTATTACCTATGGCATTTATTTAAATAATTTTTGTCGAGATTTCTGGCAATCGCATCAAAAAAGGGATATTTGTCTAACAAAACCTATTTCTTTAAGCAAATATTTTTCCTCTGGGAATTTCTAATTTCTAATTTTAGGGCGTTTGACCTTGAAAAATAAAAACTTTTCGCCTGCAGCGCTTTTTTTTTAGTGCGCTCTTCGTACCCACCCGAATCTCACCAACCACCACTGATTTATCTATGCCTCCCCTAAAGAAAAATTCACGAGCAGCCACTGGATTATTTGATTAGAATCTTTAATGTACTGAATCGCTTTTCCACATAATACTGTACCGATCAGGTGTTCTAATTTTAAACATACTTACTGTATTTGCATTACTGCGTGGAAGTTGGTGGTGCACACTTTGAGCATAAGGATAAGGAAGGATAAGAAATCGATCGATTTTAAAACCAAGCACGCCGTTGAATAGGGAATGAAAATACCTTTCAAATAAGGTGCGTCTCGACCCCTAGTACCATTTGAAATTTTGTGTATCCTTGGGGCGGGGGAGAAAGGTGAAGAACCTAGGGGTGCAATGAAATTACAGGACACTCTGTAATGTTCATCTTTCTTCTGGAACTCTCAGCATATTACTAGAAATTATTGAAAGAGCTTTTCCCACAAAATTTCATCATACTTTTTTTATTATTTTTTTGCAAAATATAAAGCGTCGAGACCGAAGAGGAGGACTGAAGTACCTCCAAATGACAACACAGAAGGACTTTCAGCGAAATGAGTTTGATATAATTGGACCTGACAGAGAAATTTATTCATTAAAAAAGTATTCAACTCCCTAAACGTTTCCGCGTACAAAAAAGGGATCAATGCTACACACTTGTTACAAGGATTCGAGCTCTAATTAATTTTAGGCCCATAAAATGTTCCGCTTTATTATAGCAACACAATTTTTTAATTAGTAGACGCGGGGGCAGTTCTTGCAATTTGGGGCAATCAGAATTATTTAATGAAAGAAAAATATGGTTGCCAGGAGCGATTATATCAAGAGGATGAAGTCGTTGCGTTGGTTGGAAGAACTTTTTAATCTGCTCATCTATTATGGCAATCAATATTTTTTATTGATATGTGTAAATGTATCACTTATGACCTTTATTAATATTTGATATTGATTAGTAAATTTAATAAATTGTATACCAATTTTTATTTCTCACTGGTTGCCACAGAAGGTGCCACTAGTCCACAATAAACTTATTCTAAACAAATTGATAACATTATCATTATTACAATTCGCTAAAACACAAATAGAAGAGAAACATTAGAATATACAGGGTGATTCTTAAGCTATAGGCATGAACCCGAGAAATTATAGCTGAGGACAAATAATGACTTATTTATTTGAAGGAGATGCTGAAAACAACTACTCCACGAGCAATATGCCCCGACTGGCGTTGCATTACATCGGCATCTCCATAGGAGATATCCACTACCTATGCCACTCTGATGAGTGCAAAATAAGCGCCAAACCGGTCAGTGTCTGGTATTTGGTCTCGATGAACGATGTGGCGACTCCTATGGAGATGCCGATCTAATGCACGCCAGTCGGGGCATATTGCCGTGGAGTAGTTGTTTTCGGCATCTCGGCAATAAGTAGGATTGTCTTCCTTAAAGACAATCCTACAAACAAATTTGAGAAAAAATTGTGGCAATCCTCATCCACCGTCTAAGAATATATCGACCAATATTTCACAAACAATTCACAAATTTTACAAAAATAGTATAAAACATATGTAGACTCACCTATTGGTATTGTATCTGGTAGAGGGTTTGTAAATTTCATAAACACAAGAACCAGCAGCAGTCGCATGTCCCACTTCATCACGCAAACATCTGCCGAAAAGATTAAATATATAGATATTAGTATAAATAATGTACCAGTAGAAGAAATAGGTGTCAAGTTACATGTCCTTCAATTTGATTTAGAAAACAATAAGTTCATATGGTGCTGTTTATAAATCTTTAAAACCTGATGGAAAAATGCATTTTTACAAAAAAAAACAATGTTTAACTTTGATTCGCGCTAACGATTGTAAAAAACTCATTTTTTCTGATGACAATTTAATTTATATATAAAAATCGCATATGCCACAGTGCAATTATCACTTTGATAGCGACAAAAGTTACCTGCAACTTTTACAGCGACAATTGCACTAGTGGTTTTTTCACTTATTCATTTTTTAATCAATTATCGCGGTGTCCGTTGCCAAAATAAATAATTTGACATTTCTCTCAACAAATTATTGAATTGTTAAACACTAACAATGAATCGATTCGGTGATGCTCAAATAAAACTGTGTTTATTTTTAGTGTTTCATAAATAAAGTTTGCATTCATATGTTTCTAAATTTCTTATTCATTAAATTGTCCTGCCGAATTACACTCGATGTTTGTATTGATACCGGATAAATTTGGATTGTTTGAATTCTAAACTGTTTCCTTTAGCAATTTGACTCGAAAAACTGTCAACCTAAAAACGCTTCTCCTTCGGTGTCGCGTTTTTAATAGTTGACAGTTTTTCTCGTCTAATTGCTTGGCAACAGTTTCTCATTAAACAATCCTATTTTATCTGGTAAAATACAAACCTCTTGTACAATTATAAGTGATAAATGGATTAAATTCTTTCCCCATTCGGATCTATAATGGTAAAACATATAATATATTAATTATAATTAGAGGTTAGAGTATACTTTTGTGCTCAGTTATTTGATAGAAATTTCAGAGATATCATTAAAATACCGAATTTTCGATTGTTGCTTTTGATGGCTTCAGCAAACACATAGCGAAAGACTAAAACTGATCTCCAAATGCACTTTTTTTTAATACGGACTTGTACTGTATACTGTATACCTTTTTACTTGTGCTATGCTTATGATTTGTGTATTTGAGAAATTAATATGTACTTTTAATAAAGTTGTTCACTAATTAAAATGAATGTTGCTGTTTTCATAGCTGAATTTAAATATTCAAAACATATAGCCACAACTTTAGACTTTGAATGATTAGTTTAGCTTTTACTTTAAATCAAAAGGTTACGATATTTGTGTAGGTACCGAAGAAACGACCTGAAAACTGCGAACTTTAAGCTTCGGGAACGACCATCAACAAATCTCCTCCCGTTTTGGTTAAACATTGGCTGAACAAGTTTTGATTGACTCTGCATACTAATTAGAGCAAAACCAACAACCGCAACACAAATAAATTATTAAATTAATAGTGAAACAAACTGATTACTTAATTTAATTATTTCGTTTAGCGACTTGCTAACATAAAATGAATAATATTGCCTGGAAAATATAAAGTACAAAACAACTTCAGTGTATGTACAAACATAAGAACTTTTACATAATAATAATAATAAACATAATAAAGTTTTATATTTCCACGTTACCTATTATCTTAGGTATGCAAAGGAATAACCTTATTATTTTTAAGATATGTCGTAAACAACTACTTTGCGTGAAGTATGCACCGCCCAAATGCAATATAATTTCATTAATAATTTATCTTTTATTTAGCTTTTTGGCTTAATTCCTATACAGGGTTATTCAGAACTTATCTCTAAAACTTTGAGGATATGTGCATTCTTAAATAAGAAATCGATATCATCAAAAAAATTTATAATAAAAGTCTTAGGATTTCCCGCCGTAAACAATGTTTAAAGTTATACCATTATAAAGGACTACGTAGATGGGCAACTGTACTTCAACGACATCTGATATATCACATTCCTTCAAAAAACAGTAAACAACAGTTTTTGTACCTGGAACGCCTGGTTAAGACCGAGCGAATAGAGATGGAGTGGGGATAATATCTCTATTGTCTATGCAGTCATCAGTCTATCAGTTATCAATTACGAGTTAGGTTTTGTAAGTGTTTGTTGTAGCAAAATGCTGAAAATCCCCAATTTACTTAATAATTTGCGTTTACAAGATCAGCAACCAGGAGGAACATTCGCTTTAGTGCGACAAAATTGGATAAGGCGTGCCCAAATGTTTGTAGAAGTAGAGGGACAAAATTTCGTACAGCTTTTGTAACAAGGTACACAGTAAAAAAAGACAAATGGTAAAATTACTAAATGATAATCGTAATTTGCTGCAGTGTTATTTTTAACACGAACTGGGTAGTATAATAACTAAACCTTTAGAACTCATATTACACGAACGATATACCCGCCAAGTTTGTAGAAGTACTCATAAATTGTAGTAAAATTTACAAAACCCTGTGTTAAAAATGAATCAATCCGCCATAAATACGGAATAATTACACGGTGAATAATTAACTATAACACATTATCTTGTAAAATTTACTGTGTTAAATTACTTTTATGTAATGTAATAATACACCGATATGTCTAACAATGCCAAGTGTGGACTATATACACACTGATGAGTGTGGATTCAGTGTTAAAATCAGTCGGATTATTTTTTTGTGTATGTGCACATTTTTTATAAATTGCATGTTTCTAATACCTAGTGATCAAGTAGCGCAATTCTTCAAAATTAGTGTAACAAAATTTTATTCATTTTAAAGACACGTCACGTAGCTTATCTCCTGTTTTAGCCCATAAGTGGGCTATAAACACTGAAAAACAAAAGATATACCGTTCAACAGTTGAGTGACAAAATATTGTCACTCAACGGACATTGCGCTGAAAAAATACTTTTGGTTGCTACACCAAATAGTTTTAGACTATATTAAAATTATTTCATGTGATAAACACTTTACCATACACGCGGACGCGGTAAGGCCACCGATGTAGACATAATTTGTCAATGTCTCCAGGTTAGCCCAATAACTGTTTTTATTTGCAAAGTGCAACGCCACTGAATAGTGATTGAGAGCGCTTTTAGTATTTCTTGGTGCTGGTGCCTTCGTATGCACCTGTAGTACTCTACGGTCATCAATCACAGTTATCATATATTAAAGGATCTTGAAGAATTGGAGTAATATCTCCTTGGATGGCATGTTTTGCTATGGACAGGTATATAAATCACCGAAGGCAATTTATAAGGACGTTATCCTTTAAATCAGATATCAGATCGTAAATATATTTTTAATAGTAAATAGATTTAGAATTATTATCCACTTGGTTTTATGGTCATATTGTCACTTTATAAAAATCAGTTTATTTCCAATTCTAGTCCTCATCTGTAATATATTTTTCAAGTTTTAATGAAATACCGAACCTGTAATATTACTGAACCTAAAATAATGGTTATATTTTCAAGTAAAGGGTGTCCCAGCGAGAGGAGCCGATTATTTATTTAGCTATTCCACAAACCAATAACATTTCTATAATAATTCTGCTTGTAACTATTTATTCAAACTATGCCAATTTTCCATCAAATGACGGCATAGATAGGTCCCTAATACCTTCTCTAATGTTGTTTTTGAGCTATTGAATCATAACCGGATTATTGGCATAGACTTTTCTTTTAACGTAGCCCCAAAGAAATAAATCTAGTGCAGTTAAATCACAAGAGAGACTTCCGCATTGTGCAAGATTATGTGCCCACGAAATTTGGTAGCCATAGATAACATTTCAACATAACATGTGGCACAAAACCAAGAACTTAAAACAGCTTCAAACATTGAGAGTCACTTCAACCTGACAAAACGTTGAACCAAAATATTTGAGGCTTCATCAAATACGGTAAAATTTGTTCATAAAAGCCTCAAACAATAAGGATTCAGAATTTCTTCGCTCTAAGCAATTTTATATTGCTAACTATTCAGCATACATGATTACATACATGATATATGATCATACATGATACATGATCATATACATACATGATACATGACACATACATGATACATACCGGGATATCAAAAATTATCTTGGTCAAGGGTGGTTGTGGAATGTAAAACGTGTGTCTTACTTTAAATTTGAAATAATTATGTCACTGTCACACTGACATCATCAATAACCTACAAATTTCATACCTTTTTATTTCAGTTGTAAAACAATAATGAACTACAAATTATGAAATAACGGTTTTAGTAACAAGAAAAACTAAATATACAGTAATTGTTGGAAATGTCCCCCGTTTTGTTCGATGCACAAGTTGACGCGCCTCCTCATGCTGTGAAAAGCGTTTTGCAGCATTTCTGGCGTTATGGTTGCACATTGCTGAACAATTCTTTGTTGCAGTTCTTGCAAATTATTTACCGGAGTTGCGAAAATCTTGTTTTTTAAGTAAGGAAATATAAAATAGTCCATAATTGTCAAACAAGGTGATCTCGGAGGAAACTCAACTTCTGTATGCAAACTTATCAGCCGGTCATCAGAAAACTCGCGGAGGAAAGCAATATTTTCTCGTGTAGTATGTGCTGTTACACCATCATGCTGGAAATAACCGTACCGAAGTTCATCATCGTTTAACTGTTGCACAAATTCAGCCAAAAAGTTGTGTCTGTACCTTTCTGCGTTGACGGTGAAATCGAAAAAAATTGGCCCAATTATTCTTCTGCGAGATACTGCCATCCAAACACCAATTTTTTGAGCATGTAGTGGCGATTCAGTAGAGGGTTATCATTGCTCCACATTCGCATATTTTGAGAATTGATGTATCTCGAAAGGTGGAACCACGCTTCGTCCAGAAGATCGTCATTCATTAAATTATTGACAAACCAATGGCAGTAAGCAAGGCGTCTGGGGTGGTCTGCGGGCAGAAGAGCTTGATGTGCTTCCATCTTATATGGATGCATGTTCAAGTCTTTCTTTAAAATCTTATGACATGTTCCAAAAGAAAGTCCAATTTCCTGAGAAAGACGTTTCAAAGGTTTTGCAGGCTCCTCTTCCATACGTTGACGAACGTCGTTGGAAACTTCTTCTGTACGAACTCTTGGTCTACCAGCACCTTTTTTATGAGTCACACAACCAGTTTCGCGAAACACTTCAACACAATTTGTAAGGCACGCACAAAAAATGTCCGGTAATATTGCCACTTTTGGGAAGTGCTCTCGAAAATTGTCCAAACACAAACGTTGACTGTATTGCCAATTTCGATTAACTAGCGCACCCGTTCGAAAATAGGCTTCAGTCATGAAAATTTTGTGCTGTGTGGTAAGAGGCATGATTCAAAAACTGGATTAGAAAATTTCAGCACAATGACTTGACAGATTCTGACACAACAAAACATATTCAAAAATTTAAAGTTACACGTTTTACATTCCACAACCACCCTTGACCAAGATAATTTTTGATATCCCTGTACATACATGATACATGATCATACATGCTACCACCCATAGAATTTAGCAATTAATAATGGCATTAATCATATTTTGTACGTGGTAACTTTAAACTTGACTTTAACTATTTCGAGATTTGTGGTTCCTCAAATAATGACCTGCTATCTTGTTTTTATTCTACATGCGGTTAACAAATATATCAAATAGATTGTGGATAATATCCATTCAATAACTTAGATATCTTTGGAATATGTAGGCTTCAGAAACAAGAGTCCTTACTTCATTGTCTTTATATCTGTCTTATTTAGCTTATAATTTATGCAAATCAAATTTTACATACCTTACCATTACAGCAAACATCATTTTAGCGAAACAATTTTGAAAATCGAAATTACATACCATTACCGCAATTTGTATTTTATTTCCACATAATTTCATTTGAAATTAATAAATTATTCAAACCAAACGTTTCATAAATCCGAGCCAACAACAGTAAAACTGCTACTTAGAAGCGATCTTTGAAACTTTGCATGTTCTACTCGTAAAAAATGCAAAACTCAGATTTCTTGAGGTACCCAAGACTTATCATGTTACTGGTGGGGCTGTGGCCCACTGAAAATAACAATATTTTTGTCAAATATGCATACTATATTACATCTTCAATATCACTACTAAGTTACGCATTTTTTTTAATTACAATAGTGGCTGGAATTGTAGAAGTTCGAAGTTCAGAAGAATTTATGAACTACATAATTTACGCGGTGTTTCACTCTATTGCCTTTTGGAAAATAATACTAACTCAATCCAAAGAAATAAGGACCTTTGTGAACAAAATGATACGAGAATGTGATGAAATTGCAGTTGAAAAAACAGAGGACTAAGAAATGTATACGCAACTGTTACTAGGTATAATTACCATATGTTTTTGATGATAGCACTAATGAGTCTTTTGGTCCTTGCACCATTTGTGGCAATTAAAATAGCTGAGGTTCAACAATGGGAGAGCAGAGAGTATTATTTAGAGCACAACGACACGAGGCAGTTAGAAATAAAGGAGTGGTTTCCTTTCAGTAAAGCTAACCATTTCGAAACGGTATACTATTTCCAGGTGGTTATGTGTACTTTTGGAGTGGTTTACAATTTCTGTTGCGAATCTTTTTTCTTGTCCTTGGTCAATTTCGTAGTTCTTCGTTTGAGAATATTAAATTATAATGTAAGGCATTTTGGGGACCACTGCACTTATGATAATCCTAGAAACATACTTAGAAGATTGGTTTTGGATCATCAAGATATTATAAGGTGAGATACAGACCGTTTTTCAGATTTTGATATCAAAAACAAGTAAAGAATTTCAATTTGGTTGCGTTTCAGTTCTGTTGGAGTGTTGGACAAGAGAATGAAATGGTTTTATTTTGCAGACTTTGTTGGGAAGTCGTATTATCTCTCTGCCTTATTATTTACCATGATCACCGTAAGTAAGTAAGTACTTGGTGAGTACATATACATTTTTATCAATTTCAGGCAAGTGCAGAAGGTGTTCTAAGCATACAATTTATGTTTGCATGTGGATCTTTTCTTTTTATAATTGTACAATTGTTTTTCACCTACTACAACATTGAACAAATAGCTCTAGAGGTAATTTTTTGTTTCCCACAGTTATTGTAATACACTCTTGAGGGTAGAAACTGAACATCATTTTTTAGGGATTGCAAATAAGTATGGCTATATATAAAAGCAATTGGTACGAACAATCTTGCAGTATTCAAAGAAGTTTCTTAATAATGATGCAAAGATCACTGAAACCCATAGAAATGCACATTGGCAGTTTTGGGGTTATTGGCATGGGTTCCTTCTTAAAGGTAAGTAATACAAATTCTATGAATCTCAACATATTGAGGCGATGTGATATTTATGGTCATCTAATGATGACGAAACTTCATTTAGCACTAAAGTCAGAACGTTCTAGCTTATTCTTTTTCAGGTTTTAAAATCTGCTTATTCTTGTTTGGCCTTTACATTAAAAGGATAAGCGACAGAAGGATGAGTACTTGTAATTTGATAATTGTCTTTATACTTGGACCTTCCTGTTTAATTTTATGCTTCAACAATAATCTTTGTATTGAGATGAATGTTACAGAATCACGCTATGCTTGTAGTTCACTCATATATTAGTTCTCAGCTAATGATCTATTTTAATTTTAGTCATGAAAATATATAAATTATAATTTATAGTAATAAAATGAATAGAATTTTCAAAAAGCAAGCAATCCTCACACTTATTTCATAAATTAAATATATTAGACAATTAAACTAAACTCTCATTGATAATCAATGGAAATACAATGGCCCGAGTTTTGAACCTTGTGGAATACCAAAAGTAAATGCCCTTTAAAAAATTGAATTAGCGTCTATTAAAGCTACAAGCTGTTCGACGGTGTACGGTCCACAAAGAAGGAGAAAGACCTTTCAGTTTCATAATAGATCAGCCCGTAGAACTCGCGAAAGCGAGATACAGCACGGTTTCGCACCCCTTTATTATCTCGCAGAATTTGCCCGTATAAATCCATTTGCTAGGCAAACGCTAAGCGTTATGATATATTATTTGCTTACGCATTTTACCCTTCTCGCTGCTTCCAGCCTCATATATATATTTACATTTTAAATGAGGCGCTGACAGCCACAATGTAAATAAAATATTGAATGGAATTTGTGCGGCGAACACCACACTTTGCCTGTGATTACTTCCATAACTCTTGAGTTGGTGGTAGCTGGAGGAAGTTGAATAGATAAAAATGTCCAATAGTAGTCACAGAGTATTGTAATAATAATTATGGTCAGAAATGTTTTAATCTTAATAATATGATAAAACAACAGCAAAAATATTGGATGAACATCGCCTTTTATGTTTTTAAAATATTAAATAATAAAAGTAAGGGGAGAACGTATTTTTCGTAGTTCGTAGATGGTAATTTGGGAGTACAGGGTGTAAAAAATGATTGTGAATAATGGTGTTGGTTGTGAAAACATCAGTATTTTAAGTAATACAATAAGAGGTTATGATGATACATGATAGCTTCTAGTAATATAACAAATTTGTGCTTAAATACAGTTTGTCAAACATTGAACAGTTTCAGAACGACTTTCAGTTCAGTTTCAGTTCCAACCAAAAGAAAATCAAGTCTGTGGTTACGCTCAGGAACTGGCTCTAGACGTTTTATCTATCTCCAACTCTGCTAATGGTACATTTTTCTCTGAAAATCTTCCCTATGAAACCTTGAAAACCATGACCTTCACTGAATTGAGATGACGGGAACAAGTAGTCTGGTAAATAATAGACACAGCACCCAGGACTATGGGGTTCGCGTATTTTAAATAATTTCCATTGTTACATAAGATTTGCCAAATATTCTTTTTAATTAATTTGGTCGTCTTTTGCTTCGACTTATTTACAGAATTATAACTCCTCGGCAGCGCACAAAACTCCATTATCCCCGTAATCTCGCTGAAGTCATTTGTCAGATGTGAGAGAGAAAATCAAAAGAGGTATACATTAAAAGGCATAATTCAGGACCTGGAAGGACTCGTGTGGAATGAAAACGAACTGTAAATAAAATTTCACTCGCAATTAGGGAAAGGACTGGCGGAGTGATAGAATATTTTTTCCTCCCTTTAATGGAATAAACGAAAACGCGCCAAGTTTTATGAGCGTTTGATCTGTTGAAGAATGGATTCAGGTGTTGCCCCGGAGGGCGAAGTTGGCAGCTTTTATTAGAAAACTTTCTCTTTTCGTGGCCCTTTCGAACGATTTTTACATATACCATCAGTTCTTTAACTTTGAAGAATTATATCATGGTTAGACGTTCAGTCATTACAAAGACCGTTTAACAGCTGTTACTTATTTATGGCACAATTCATCAAAAATAAATCTTTTGGAAAATCACAGGACTGTACCGGAAAACAGAGTGAAACACCAAGAGAAACTTGAGTCCAAAAAATATCGTACAAAATTTATTAAAAGATGATGCTGACTGCGCAGTTTCGGTCTGCTTTGCCCTCGTCAGTTCGAAATAAGCAAAACTAATCTGAAAGCAGGAATGACCCTTTGTGATGTCAGTAAACATAATGTTGACTCTATAGTGAATCTATCCACTGATGCAAATGACCATTAAAGATATTTCAATAACGCATTTATCTGTGATCAAGGTCAAAAAGTAAAGGAAAAACAGTACCTATTATGTGACAAAAAATAATCATGCTAATTGTTTGTGAGGATAGGGCTCGACTAGACCCTCCAAAAAGGCGTTTATCGACGTTAACGACCGTTTACTCCCATTAGGACGTAAGACCCTGACGAACGTCTCTCGGGCGACTATAAAAACTGTGCCACCATGTCTCCTGTTGAAAAATTACGCCGTTCGGGCTGCGAGACATTGGGGATAAATTGAATAATCATGCGGAAGTGTATGGGACGAGCTGTGTTTGAGGACAAAGGATTCTTGCCGTCTGGCCAATATTCTGAAATTGGCTCGTCTGTATATATGAGGTGATTAAACTATCACTGCCCACACAGAGAAACAATTTACTAATGCAATCGAAATTTTTTACATAGCACTCATTTCGTCTAATAAAATGATGGAATTAATTGTTTTGAAAAAAAGATTAATCTCATTTAAATGTTCCAAGAAATATATAGAAAAAAAAAGAAACAGAAAAACTAATAGATAACATGCTAAAAAACAAAAGGAGGAAATTAATTCGTCGGGAGTTTTACAATATTCGAGAAAAAGAAGCCACCTATAGTTATATTAATCACGTCCCAGGTTATAGTGAAAAAATAGCTCGCAGAATAGAACGAAACGGATGTAAAACGATTAGTGTCAACAAGCGTACTATTGGGAGGATTTTGATAAACAACAACGAAAGGGTTAATAAATTAAAACAATCGGGGGTATACCAAATTAACTGCGCGAATTGTAATGCCGTGTATGTGGGTCAAACCGGTAGAAGTATTGAAACTAGAATAAAAGAACATAAAAAATCCATATTAAATAACGCAAAAAATTCAGGATTTTCGACGCATTGTATAGCAAAACAATCATTTTATAGATCAGAAAAATGTAAAGGTACTGCATCGTGGAAAGAAGGGAAAGCGCTTAGATCTGTTAGACCGCTTAGAGCAATTAGAAATTAAAAAATCTTCAATTATAAATCCTTGTATTACGAATGATCAGATAGATTTTACACTCTCGCCCTTCTTAGAAAAGGTCACAATAGGAAAGATCACAATAGAAACTCGGGCTTTACCAGACGGTAGGATCAATCGGGGGTAGGTGCTCGTAAACAAATAAATAACGAAAACGCGCTTGGAAACATTTAGTAATAGACATTTACGCTATTGGAAAAGGCCTAACAAGCCGAAATACTAGTATATAGAGTGTTTTTTATAAATTTCTTAGAACATCTAAATGAGATCAATGTTTTTTTCAAAACAATTATTTTCACGATGTTTCATAAAGAACCATCCGCTTCGAGTATCCACTTTATTAAATGATGGAATGTTAAAAATGCTTTATCTTTTCTCTAAAAAGGAAGAAAAGAATTTCTTCCCTTAAATAGATACAGGATGAAAACAAAAACCATCTTATATTCACAAATACAAAATTTATAATAGTTACGCCAATGCAATTTCATGGATATGACAAAACTTGAACGCCTGATGTGCTTATTATCAACTATAAATCATAGAATTAGCTCACAAATGACAATAATTTATGGAATAATAACTTCAATGCTTATATCCCTCCCTCCCCTCCCCCCCTTTTTGTAGAAATGTTGAAAACGAACAATTAGAAATTCTCCATTATTTTAAACATAAAAGAGGAAGAATTCGGCCTTTGGAATATTGGGAATATATCGATTTCTAAATAAGAACAGATGTGTCCCTATCGCTAGGGCTTGAATATCAGTCAGTAGAGCTATCTCAGGATTGATGCGGCTTTATGAGCCGTAGCGCAACGATGTTCACAGCTGATTGTTTCGTAATACTTGAATCTTGCGATTTGGTGAAACAACTGAAATTGTGTAATACCAAACTCATCATGTCAGGTTCTTCTCCGTTTCTATTAAAATTAAAAAAGTTATCGATAATTCTTCTTCTCTAAATTTGTAATAGTGTCTCCAAAAATGCAACTTTAGGTATTTCTATAATATACATATTTAAATCATAGACATACAATACTAGGGGAGACGGAACATTCCATTAGGAAAACACCATTTGTTTACAATCATACACACTTTCACACTTGTACATAAGTTGGAAGGAGATGGGTTTATAAAATGGCAATACTGTAACCTAGGCGTCCACGTCCGATGTTATCTTTACCAGTGGTGTGCAGTTTTTTTTTAGGGATCATTACAATAAGTTTTAATTTAAAGGTTTATTTATGTTAGAACTGAGATTTGTGTGGGAGCACATAAGACATATATTACTGCTTGGACCTATATATTCTCAATACTCTACAAAATCATTAAAATCTCAGCAGAATGTTATATAAACAATTCAAAACACTTATAATGGTGTTTCATTCATTGTCCTTGGTCTTGACACAGCTGGTCCTAATATTCGGCCTTCCTGTGTTTCTATTGCACCAAAGAAAGTTTTGCCCATGCCTAAACGGATGCTACCTGTAACATTTTAAAAGACATAGGTATGAATGATTTTTGAGAAACTATTCTGCATAGTAGAGCGCTATAAACGCATTTCTCTACTGCAGGTTTTTCTTTTGTTTATTGTATGGCAGTCAAGCGCTATTCACACATTTCTCGACTGCAAACCTTATGAATGCAAATCATTCATTATCAATATAGTTTATTATTTAATTTCCTTATTATTATTATTATTATTATTATTATTCAATAGCTTTAAATTTCCAAGCTTATAAACACTAATATTTATACACTATTGCCTCAGCCGTTCCACAAAAATATAGTTGGATGTTTATAGAACTATAAAAAAAATTTTATTTTTGTGGGCGCTATTCACGAATTCCCCCTCGTATCTATTTTTATAAACTTTTACCTAATACATATCCTTATACATTTAAAGGAACACATCGGCATTATCCAGCTTTGAATTATTATAATAAACAATTATATAAAATGTTTTTCTATGGCATGTCCAATTAATTGTAATAATAGCTGAAAAATTTAATAATTAATTAATAAACGGGTTAATTTTCACATAAAATAATAGTTTCAACACTCTAGCAAATCAATGAATTCATCTGTGCTGTTTAAGTCACTATCAGAACTAACGTCTAAATTATTTATCTATTTTTTTTTTTTAACTATCTGCTGCTACTTACAGCCATACACCTTTTGTAACCTTTAATACCTTTTTACGGAATAATTTCCTAACTATTATTTCCCAGTAGCTGTAGTTACCTTGTACAGCCCGCCATATTTTAATTTTCCAGTTACCTCTTTGCCGTCTGTAACAGCACTAGCCCAAAGACAAGATCACTTTTTGTAAGTAACACTTCTTTTTCTTATCAAACCTTTTCTTCATTTCTCGACTGAAAAGCTTATGAATGCAAATCATTCATTATCAATATCATCAATGATCAAGTTTTCTCTTTACTTTACCTCTCATAGCTTGAATTTCTGTATTATCTTATTGGATTTGTTTAAACATTTACAGTATTATTTATACCCCAAACTCCATCAGAAAGCTTTTCCAACCACTAAAAAATCCACATTTGTCTGCTCTCAGGATTAACAGGAAAGCTACAACAATAATATTCTGTATTAAAATATAACAAACATCTAATAGGTTTATTTTTCTGCATTTCAAATAGTTGCAACAAAATTATTTACTGTTTAAATACTGGAAATCCAGCCTGGAATTAGACAATAATTTTATTACAAAGCTACTAAATCATTTTTCGGTCTAAAATGCTTTAATTCCAAAAATTTTATACAAAACAGATAAATATTTTTTGCAATAATTTACTTAAAAATAGTTAACAACACCACTGCTTACGCTAAAAAAACATAACCTTACTTACCGCCGAAATACCAGTTCGGGGTTAGAATAGTCGACTTTTTTACAAACCACGCACTGTTGAACTATTGTAGATTGATTATAAAAGGCTCTAAATACCTCTACTGCCAAAAAAACACTGCAAATAAATAAAAAATCCCAAAAGATCACAAACACAGCACAGCAACATTGTAACGTCATCTTTTGACATAAGAGCGTCATTTGATAGCAAAACAGCCGTACAGCATTGCCATAGTATTTCCCTAACACGATAATAATTTTATGTTATTAGGAAATTATAAATAATTTTAAGAGTAGAGATTATGTATTTTCATTAAAAAACACAGATAAATATTTAGTATATTATTTTTTCTTAATTACACATAAAAATTCAGATAAATATGATTAATATACTCTTCGTTTTCAAACACCGGCGGTAGATCTAGGGCAATCCGCATAGATTTTACATCATTGATTTTTGTTGAAAACGATGTCTGATCGGCATAAAATGTAAACAATTTTGTCTCCCCCTTCTTATGTCTATGATTTAAATCAGGTTGAAGGTAATTTGAGTCGGTAGCACATGGTGTACACTATGGGCCTTGGAATACAGAGGCAGAGTACACTTCCATGCGGATCCAACACATCTGCATATACAGTGTGTCCGAAAATGATGAACCAAAATTTATATTTTTTTTTTTAGTTGAGATTACAAAAAATTTTCACTTTTTTGCTATCTTTCCTAATGACCGCCTTCTGCATTCTTGCGGCTAGAAGATCTGCCGAATTTTGGCATGCCGGTATGATCTTCAGTTCCGAAAACAGTGTATGTCTTGCTCCACCGAGGGCTCCTATTATCAGTACCACAAGCCTCACAGTATGGTCTGGATGGAGCCTGCGAGGTCGAACAGAAGGTCTATTATTATTATTATCTTATTATTATCTTATTAATTATAAATTATTATTATTATTATCATTAAATTCTCACTTTTGAAGTGGTCTTTTATTCTGAGATGACGGGCAATACCAAGTCGTCTCAGAGTCTATTGGTTGAATTGAGGAATGATCGTACTGTATTACAGGTTTTAAGGATGACAGATTTTTGTACGTTTGTGTGAATGCTTAGATTAAGGTTGAGTTGACCACTTTTTTCTGTTTCCATACTCGCTGAACTTCTATTGCTAAATCTGTGTACTTTGTTATTTTTTCATTATATTTAGTTTGGATGTTGGTATCATTTGGTATGGATATATCTAGCAAGTAGGTGATTTGTTCTCTTTTATTTTGGAATACTATGTCTGGTCTATTGCATGTTATTGTTTTATCAGTGTGGATTTCAACGTCCCAGTATAATTTGTATTCATTGGTATCTATGATTGTAGTTGGGGAGTATTTATAATATGGTTTTTCATCGGTGCTGAGTTTATATGTGTTGGCGAGTGCTTGGTGAATAATTTTTCCTTATAGGAAATAATAATGTGGTAAATAATTGTGTCTTTCAGTGTACTTTGTGCCTGCCAAGATTTTGCATCCGCTAGTGATGTGGTCTATGGTTTCTTTAAATTGATGACATCTTCTACATGTATCGGTGTAAATGTTTGGCTCCTTTATAATGTATTTTTGGTAATTTCGTGTGGCTACGACCTGGTCTTGTATTGCGAGGAGAAATTCTTCCGTCTCAGGGAAAAGGTTCCCAACCTCGAGCCATTTATATGAGAGTTCTTTTGATATGTGGTCACGTTGTATGTTGTATCTGTGTTTTCCATGTATTTGTTTTGCTTCCCAGGTATTAATTGTTTCTTCTATGTGTTGTGTTGGGTGAATGTGTCTGATGGATGATTGGTTGTGGATAAATCAAGTGGTGTGTAATTTTTGTCAGCTTTACATACTGCTTGATGAAGGGCCGTTTGTTTGCTGCTGAAGAATTTTCGAAGTTGTTGAATCTGCTTTATGTGTAGTGCTTGTATATCTATCATGCCTCTTCCTCCTTCTTTTCTGCTTATCGTAACTCGTTCTTTACAAGAGTTGGTATGGTGTTTTCTGAATCTAGTAAGCTCTGCTCTAGTAAGAGTGTGGATATTTTCTAGGTCTGTTTGGGTCCATTTTATTATGCCAAAGGAGTATGTGAGTATTGGGACTGCAAATGTATTGATGGCTTTAAACAGGTTTCGAGAATTGAGTGGGGTTTTTAGTATAGCTAGTAATAGTTATACTAAATATAGTTTGTTATTATTATTATTATTATTATTATTATTATTATTATTATTATTATTATTACTATTATTATTATTATTATTATTATTATTATTATTATTATTATTATTATTAACAGCTGATTAAAATCTGCGTAGAAAAATAGGCCTTGCATGTTATTTCAAAAAGTTACAATATTTAATAAAAAATATTTTCTTCCTACTTTGCATAAACATACATTTTGGATAGCTATTTTTTAGTGAACTGTCCTTGCAAAGTATAATACGTTAGAATTAAACAGTAAGTGATAAAGGCGGCAGCAAAGGAAAGCACTCAGCGGTGATAACATTACTTTTTCATATAGCGCAGAACGAAGCGAGGAAATGTTGAAATTCTCTGAAATCCTCATCTGAAATTGGAAATTCAAGGCTTATATTTATAAGCCTCACGCACATTTATTAAAAACGATTCCATTGTATGGCATTCCGTTGTCATTTTATATTCGCGAATTGGACCTGGCTACTTCAGTTTTTTGTAAGGAAGGATTTGCATTTTTAAAGAGAAATGCCTCGCCTACACAATAACAAGAAATAATGCAATTTAACTTGGGAATTACAAATTTCGATTTGATGAGAATTTTCCTTGCAAGTAGACTTTTCGGTAATCCTTTCCACCAAACAGAAAGGAAAATAAACGGATAAATATTCAGATAAGCCATGGGTGTAGGGAACAACTAACTTTCTATTAAAAGTTAATATTAACTATTTCTAAAATAATGTCGGTTTTTGGATTATTTTTTTAGTTTTCGGGAATGTAAATTACTTCGCTTTAAGTGCAGACTACCCCTTCATGAAAAACAACATTTTAAAAAATATCCCATAAAATTTATATCCAACTTCTGATCAGGTAAAGAGTAAGAAATTGTCAGTATATACGCTTTAATACGCTATATCTTAAAATTTACCAGAGATAAAGGTATATTATTATCTACTTATTGATTTCAAAGTAAAGATAAAACACTACTGAGGTCTTTTATAAAATGCAGGGTTTGCAAAATTGCAAAAAATGTATTTGAAATTGTAGAACTTCAAAAGGCAATTGTGAACACCCTGTATAAGAAATCTCAATTCTAACACTAGCTTGGTATAAAGTGGACCTAGCTAGACACCACCTAAATTTTTACTAGAAACAAAGAAACGAAGGAGTAAATATGCAACTTAAATAAACGGTTGATTTTGTTCAAAAAAATCTTAAAAATATGATAACTTGAAACGCAAAAAAAAATTAAGGTTGACGAGAGAAACTACGGAGGCTTCAATTACCACAGAAAAATACAGGTAGTTGCATTAAAAAAATATATACTTTGCCGCACCGTACTTTTTTAGACACCCTGTACATATATTACCAATTTTAAAATGTGCCTCCCTCAACCGCATTGACGTTCCCCCAATAAGTTTTTCACATAACACCAAAACACTATACTGCACTTGACGCACCTTCCACCAACCAAGTTGGCATCATCTCGGGATGATGTTTATAGTTTTCAGTGGTTTCAGTGGTTTTTAATATTACAAATCATTTAGTTGATATGCCTTGTTTGCCTTGATACTACACTTCAAATATTTAATTTGATTACTTCTGTTTTCCTGGTTTTTTATTATTTTACAGGTGTAATCCGAAAAAAGAGTATAATGAAAATGATGCTGTTGTTAGTTTTGTTATGAGTTCTTCTAATGTCTCAATTTAGAGCGTCATTTTAAAATTAGGGCACAGTTATAGTGCGTATTATATGGTGGTTATTTCTTATTTTTAGCTTTGTTCTGTCAACAATATTAAACTGAACAATTGGCAAATCAACTAATTTAATCATTTCCTCTATTCTAAGTAGGAATAATTCATAATAGCTGTTCTCCTTGTTGCAGCAAGAAAAACACCATAGACAGGTTTTCAATTGGATACTTAAGGTGAACATATGAAGTATTAACATAACATTATTACAATGCAAGCAAATAAAATTATTTGTATTGTACGTGTCTCTCTCTGGGTGATTTGAATAAAAACGAAGTACCTGCTACTACCATAAGTATTAGTATATTCTACATGGTGTTTACTTTAAAACGAAGTAGATACTACATTTCGAAGTTACTCCCTTACTTAACATTATAGTAGCATGTACTACGACTTAAAGTATGTTTTACTGGTAGATACTTCGATTTTAACAACTGAAGTATTTGCTCCGTCATTAACGAAGTTAATATCATAGCAGCTTCACCGTGCGTGCTACAAAGTGATTATTTTAAAAATGGCTCAAATATGTAGAAATAAAATGTATACTGAGAAGACACTACCACGATGATACCCTTATCATCGTGGTAGTGTCTTCTCAGTATACATTTTATTTCTACGTATTTGAGCCATTTTTACTTAATAGCTATAATATAAATAATTATAGCCATAATTATTTACCTAAATATTTGACGGTATAGGGATACCGTCAAATATTTAGGTAAATAATTAAGTACCATCAATTTAGAATGATTAATGCTTATATTTATATTTTTCATTTAGGTTTAGTGGGGAAAACGTTTCTTTCTCGTTACTCGTTACTCTTCTATCATATTTCTTTCATCGGAAGACATTTTATAAGACTGTTGATGTTATAAATACATACAAAACTGAAACGTTTCCCAAAAACTTTTAAACATATCTTATCTCGTTAGCCAGGACCCGGCGCGGCGTATGCGTGGCGGAAGTAAGTACTACACATTTCAAAGAATGGACTACACTTGTTAAGTAGATACTTCATAATATGGAGTAATATTTTGTGGTGAAGCATGTTCTATGTTAAGTAAAGTAGATACTACCGGAAATTAGTAAATCGTTCGTTTTAAAGTAAATACTACGTAGAATATACTAATACTTGTAGTAGTAGAAGGTACTTCGTTTTTATTCATACCACAAATTGTCAGAATATTAAACTAATGATTCTTAACAATTATTAATAAAAAATACAATAAAGAATTTGGATTTTATTTTAACATATGTATGTTATAATACAATTAATTATGTAAGTCCCTGTATATTGCTTATTATTATATTACCATATTATTAGAATCACATCGAACGAAAACACCCTGCATAGGGAATTTAAACAGACACGGTCGTTTGTGTACGTTAACTTAGCTCTCTCACGTCGCCTTCCAAGTACCTCGATAAGAATGTTTATGTTACCCATATTTTGGCCAGCTTTACGTTTATTGAAATTAGGCGAAGCATTCTGTTAGAGGCTGTGAGTTGAACTGTGTTTTGTGGCTATCCTGTGAATTTGTGATTAATAGAAATTTATTAATACAGGTGAGCTTTTCACTGAGTGTCCTTTCTTGAATATTTTGTTATAATAGTTGTTCAGGTGATTGTTTGATAATTATTAATTTAGATAATGAATTAATTGGTAATTCGTGTGAATGAGATATCTGGAGCGAGTATGTCGCGCGTTACATCCCTTCGTACTCATTGCACCACTCAGATAATGGCTGTTCTGCCAAAACGCTGGTAACTGGAGCGAGTATGTTGCGCGTTACATCCCTTCGTACTCATTGCACCCCTCAGTACCAGTGGAAATGTGAGGCGCATTGCGAGTTGAATCCCCTTGCGTCTAGGGTAGTATCCAGGGAGGTTACGTCGCGCGTTACATCCCCTCATGACCTCACAAACCCCTGGTGGCTACGTCTTGATAACAAAATAAACTAAATAATAATACAGTGCGTGTTACATCCCTTGTATTATGTAATTCTATGAATTATCAATACTAATTAATGTTAATGCTTGACAGAATTAGAGAACTGGACACTCATACATATTTTCCTTTATTTTTAGGAGGAACCTGCTTAGGCGACTCACATAGACTGTGCCTCGACCAATCCATCTCGGCTATTGATAATATTTCAAAGTACTTAATATTTAAGTTCAATACTAAGGTATTATAGTGTTTGACAATATATAAATTTATATACCTATTAAAATCCTGACTTAATAAGAAACTATATAATTTTAAAAATAAACCATCTCTACAATTAGTTATTATTTAGTAATATACATACAGCAAAATAACTACGAATAGTATAGATGTCATTAAGATCATCCTCCATCTGCAACGCCTTATATTAAATAAGGACTAAAACAAATCAAGCCAAAACAGCTATTCTCCTGGCAATATGCCGCGGATTGCGGCATAATGCATAAGGATTCGGATTGCAACGAAAACTACGAGGTAATACTCAGACCACACATCGTATAATTCTTAGGTATGCTCACATATATTGCACTGATGAGACCATAAAAAAGTCGAAACTGGTCTGCAATTAGTGGCATCCTACGATGTGTGGTCTGAGTATTACCTCGTAGTTTTCGTTGCAATCCGAATCCTTGTATTTTTTATTCTAACTGTGTTTAGACCAAAATACGGCAAATCTTGCTTTTTAATTCAGCGCTCGGCGCGGCACATTGCCAGGAGAATAGCTTTTTTGGCTTGATTTGTTTTAGTCCTTATTTAATTTAAGGCGTTGCAGATGGAGGATGATCTTAATGACATCTATAATATTCGTAGTTATTTTGCTATATGCATGCCATCTGACAAGTAGTAGAACTAGTTTCTACAACCTGTTATTGTATTGGATAATATACATACCTTTATCTACTAATAGGTATTAATATTATAACTTCTTATATATTAGGTTGAATGTCATAAAACAAAACTAATCCAAATTTTCGTTTCCCTGATTTGATAGAGTTCATTGAATTCTTTCTCTTTAAATTAGGGTAGAATAAAATATTTGAAATTTCGTTCCTGTTTTGAGAATTTTGAATATAAGTTTACCTTCAAAAGCTTTCAAAAGCTGTACTGTTTCTGACATCATTTTTCAATAAGTTTGAGTTATAATTTGAAAAAAGTGCCTCTAAAATGTCCATACCATTTTGAGGTAAGCTCCAAAATGGTAAGAGATGCGGTCTGCGAAATTGTTATTTTTTCAAAAAAAAAAATAGATTTGCTCCATCTATTACAGAATCTCAGTAAGCCTCTAAAACACATCAACATATCAACACAATTTGAACCACCCTGTACATATAAATAAACACTCTCCCATTTAGCAACAGCGTTAAATATTTGAGTAGTTTTTTCAATGCGCACCAGCACATATCAAAATCCTTCTTCTACCACTCTCCCCTGGGAACAAGGTCGTTTTATACGCCCCAGGTTAATGAAATACAGTTCTGTTTTATTAAAAATTAACACTAGTTGCTTTTGAACAAAGCCTACACGTGTTAACCTAACGGCCGGTCGCTCATTGAGGAAAGATTTATTTTTTGCTCAACTAACAGAAACACCGAAAACATTTTAGGCGGGCGTACTTTGTTTTATTATTAACACCCACCAGTGTACGTTTTGGGAGCGAAAAGGCCGAACTGAATCACAAATAGAACAATGGCTGCTGTGCCTTTTTTAAATTTAATTTTTGGTGTGTACACTGAGGGAAGATCTTACTTAAAACCCCTAGTAAGCTATGGTTTCTTTAAATTATAAATTTTATTGATTTTTACATAATATTTATTATTATAATTATTTTTCAAGATTTATAAAAACAATATGTTTTTCTATTTAAAAATAATATCACTTCTTCAATTTAGAGCCTTACATTTAAATATTATCAGCCTTTAATAAAACTTAGAATGTTCTAAGACGTGACTAGAATGTAATTAGTGAAAACTGTATTAATAATACCATTTAAATGCATGTTAACGCTAGAATGATTTCTTCACCAGTTTCCCCTAACTGGTGAGGTTTTCCAGGTTTCCCTCATTCCAGCACTGAATGGTGGTTAGGGCTTCCCACACAAGTCTCAGACTTTCGGGCTAATCCTTGTGATTAGAATGAGGGGTAGAGATATTATTATTATTATTATAATGATGTTAAATCACTAGTTATCAGTTTGGGTATGTTTTACAATAAGTTAAAGTTAACCTAAAAGTTTGACAAAAGTGGCAGCAGTTTTTCTTTTTCCTCCCAATTAACAGATCGAGAACGTTTTTCTGAAATATTAAATAATTTAATGCGAAATTTTCCGTATTTATATGTCAGTAACCTCAATAATTATATAAAATTTTATTGGCATGGTTACTTATCGAATTCATTAAGGAGTTTTTGAATCCCTTAAATTTTACCACGTCGTCATCGTTATTCTGAGCATGTGCAGTTCCAAAAAGAGTATAATTTTTGGCATTGCGCGTGCTCAGTATATCGATTCCGATAACGATAAGTTAAAAATTTAAGGTGTTCAAAATCTCCCTATTATAAAAGGCAAAGTTAATGCTTATCAAGGGCGGATTTACCATGAATTCAAATTTTACATTAGCAAAATCAAAAACGTAATTAGTTAAAAAAAATATAAACGTACTTCACTTAAGGATATTTTATTAAACACTCCTATTTGCTATTTCATGTTTGTCCAAAGAAAAACGTACCTATCTAAATGCACAGATAATTTCTAATTTCACATTTTTTTAAAATGTGGTTCTTTGAGATACTCCCCCATGTTGAAAAGCTAAATCCTCCCTTGATTGCTTATTAACACAAAACAGTCCTGACACAAGACACTTGTCAGTCTTGTCACTTTGCGTAAATGTTTGTAAATGCAGGTTAGATTTATTGCAGTGAAATTAGCTCTATGTATAGAATGAGATGTTGTCACATTAACTTCTTATTTAGCATGCTGTTAGTTATTTGTCTATAAATATTTAATTATTAATATGAACTACTTAGATTGATTTAAGAATGCGGTTAGTGGTCATTAGTAAACTTGATGTTATTGTGATTATTATTAATATGGGTGAATATATTTAGTAACTATAAATACTTAGTGGTAGTGAGAAACACACGGTAGTGCCCTCTTTTGTTCCTTGCTACTTTTCGTCTGATACTTATTGTCTAACTGACAGACAGATAGGGACCTGTTTTAAATACTTGTTTTATTTAGAAAAACTAAAGTTTATTTTTCAATAGTACTATACTAAATTAATTATATCTTTAATTCTCCAAATAGAACTAAATATTTCAATGATAAGAAATGTTATTTCTTTCAATGAAACATTTTTCTGAGTGTATTTGCCCTTCGCTGTTTATCCCCCTGTTGAGTTAGCTCATCGGCACCTAATAGAATGGACTCTAAAATTAGAGCCCCTGGCCGACCGCTAGCCCTCAAAATAGACCGAAACTGGAAACTACTCCTTTGTAATAGTTAACTACTTAAAGTACACACAGTGCACAATGGTTATAAACAATTCCAAAACTACTGAAGTTGCCATGACAGGGTGCTGCCAGACTCTGTTTTCGTATAACTTTTGAAGAGGTAATATTTGCGCAAGGGATAGAAGGAAGTTTATAACTTTTAAGTCTGATCAACACCACATGTTTTTAATAGTTAATTACTAGTTTGCATAACTGAAGCTAATTGCATCTTCAGTTAGTGGGAAAATCAGGTTTATCTTGTTTAGTATTCTAGTATGCAATAATTATTTCAACTATTACAATATTATAATAATACTGAACAGAATTTTCAACAATTCCCCCTGAAAACTCTGTACTTTGTACTGGAAAGAGCAAGTAACGACTTTCTTAAAAAAATAGTATCTTGGTTTTTTAAAAAGAACTAATTAGCTAGAGAGAAACCTGGACCATTTTTTACTAATTATAATATGTTATAAGAAGTAGCCTTGTATATTATAATATACAAGGGATGTAGTAATCCACTTTAATTAATAAGGTTTTGCAGGTTTCCCTTAAACTTATAACATCGTAAGTCGTTCCTGGGCACACTCGAGGCCCGCAAAATAATAATATGCTGCTTCCTCTCCCACATAAGTCAGTGACTTCCGAGCTCATCATTACGATGAGAATGAGGGATAGAGATATTTACAAAAACTGCAGGTTCGTCGGCTTTAAGAAGCATACCTGTGGCGGTATTCAAATATACACTTCAATAAATAACAGTATAGACTATTTCACTTATCATGTTGAAAGGAAGTTGAACAAAGTGTAAAGCAAACAAGAAGTTCTGGATGTACTGGCAGTTGTTTTAAATTACAGAAGGAAGATGTGTTGATATGCATTGCCGATATTACCAATATTACCAAAGAAGAATAACTTCTTTGAAGAATAACTTCATTATTTCCACCTTATTCAGTCCTACTTGAGCAATCGCACGCAGTATGTCTGTTATAACGGTTTCTGCTCAAATAATTATATTGCAACCAGTGGTGTTCCCCAAGGATCTAACTTGGGGCCCCTATTATTCTTAATTTTTATTAATGATTTATGCGATATGCTGGATTGTGGCAATTTGATGTTTGCTGATGATTTAAAGTTATATGCTTCTATTGCTGGCATAAATGATTGTATTTACTTACAAAAACAAATTGATCTGTTGCAAGATTGGTGTCTCAAGAATTACCTATACTTGAATATCTCTAAGTGCAAAGTAATTACATTCAATCGTAAACCAAACCTTCTAGAATATCCTTATTCTATTAACAATACGGTATTAGAAAGAACCCATTCCTTGCGGGATTTGGGAGTACACTTTGACTGTCAGCTTACATTCAACATCCATGTTAGTAATATAGTAAAATCAGCATATAGTGCGCAGGGTTTTATTATTCGTAACTGTAGGAATTTTACTGATGCATCTGCTTTGACTACATTATACTTCAGTTTGGTTAGAACAAAATTAGAATATGCTTCCCCTATTTGGAATCCTATATATACTCAGTACTCAACTGCGATTGATGGAGTTCAAAAAAAATTTTTAAAGTTTGTTAATTTTAGGATCAGTGGAATATATCCTTCCTAGAGGTAGTGATTATATTGAGTTACTAACAAGATTTGATTTTATATCTCTTGAGAAGCGTAGGTGGCAGGCAGCTGTGATATTTTTGTGTAAATTGTTTCATGGTAAAGTTGATTGTCCCGCGTTGCTATCTCAAGTTAACATATGTATACCTAGGTTGGCTTCACGGCACAATACTACCTTCATTTGTAAAAGAGCACAAACCAACTTGTTATTAAAGTCACCTGTTAATTTAATCTGTTCTAACGCAAATAAAATTGCTAATGTATGTGATATTTTCTCTTGTAATATACATGAGATCAAAAGAAAAGTACGCGATACTATTGGCGACTGAACTATGATGTTAGTCCAAGCATTTTGTACTCTTTTTGTTTTTCTTGTTAAACTATATCTTTAGCTTTTTGTTTGCCACTTAATTTTAATTTTAAGAATTTACATGTAAATTGCTCTGTAAATGGGTAACTGTTGGGCAATAAAGCTATTATTATTATTATTATTATTATTATTATTATTATTATTATTATTATTATTATTATTATTATTATTATTATTATTATTATTATTATTATTATTATTATTATTATTATTATTATTATTATTATTATTATTATTACCTTCTAAACATTATCATACCTCCTTGAAATATGAAAAAATAGAACTTCCTGCAGTTTTCATACGTCAATGCTGCATAATAAATCACGTCATGTTCCTGCAAGGAACATAAAACAAACATTACGGGACTGATGCATCAGGATTTTTAGTTCCCTGCTAGTAGGCCATGCAATTTAACTAAAAATTAGTCGTCCATTATCGCAAAGTCAAGCTGAAGGTAAATGGGGTAAACTTAATGCTGATATATAGCCAAGCGTGGTCGTAGGTGAAAGAGCAAGGATTTTGGATCGCTTTGTCCCTAGTTGGCAGCGGAAGACCTTTTATTTTATAACATCTTTTAGGATACCAGTGAGGTAAAGTCTAAGGTCACGGCTGCCGTTCAAATTGAAAATAATGAAGACTTGTTAATTTGGAAAAGATTGTTATAGTTCATTTGGTATACATTTTAATTCACATAGCAAGCTAAAAGCGGTTTATACATATATTGTTGAAAAGTAAATAAATATATAAAAAAGTAAAAAACTGTAATTTATAACAGCTAAGTAACATCTGGGGCAAAATAAGTGCGTATTATAATAATAATAATAATAATAATAATAATAATAATAATAATAATAATAATAATAATAATAATAATAATATCTCTACCCCTCATTCTAATCGCAAGGATTAGCCCGAAAGTCGGACACTTGTGTGGGAGAGGGGGCGGCATATTATTATTTCGCGGGCCGCATTTGCGCCTCAGGAACGACTTACGTTGGCAGGCCCTAACCACCATTCAGTGCTGGAATGAGGGAAACCTGGAAAACCTGATTAGTTAGGGTGTCTTAATCTACAACTGCAGGAGGTGTATTGCTTAAAAATGTAATGCTTTTTTAGATGATATTGTCACGATAGAAAAAAGGAAATAAAAAATTAGTAGCTTATCAATAATTCAATACTTTAAAATTGGTAATTTTATTCATAATAATATGTCACCCTGTATATCAAATATAAAAATAAAATCAATTAATTCCTAAATTGCTGATTTGCTGCGTTTGCAATAATTTCCGACGAAAGTTAAAGTCGAATGCCAATGAACAATTGGTTCCTAACCAAACATGGTCATAGACCGGGCAGGGAAGTTCTGTGCTGGCTTTCTAACAGTGACCATCTCCCCAAAGTGCCTCCAAACTCTGGAAAGATGTAAGTAGGACTTTATAGTGACTGTATCATTACTTCTTCTACCTTCACTACTTTGTCAATCACACCAGTAAATTAAACTAAAATTTAACTAATTGTATTGCAAGCCAATAATCACCTTTTTATAATTAAATAGTTTTTATAATAAAGCAAGTGTTTTACTTCTAAGTTAACCCCTTGTGCGCCCACGGCGTAACAATATTCTCCTGCTATTCTTCGTATGAAATCTCAAGCATAATGTTTTCAGATATATGATTTACCTTGTTTCGTAGACACCATTCTTTAAACCTTTTATAAACGATTTCGTACCTTTTTTTTTATTTGTCCGGTAAAATATCTAGTGTAGCTTTCTTCGCAGTATTCAATATCTCCGGAGGAGTACCAGATATATCGTTAGTTTCATGATTATCAGACATTTTAGAACGCACTCAAATAACAACAACAACAAAATATCAGAAAAATAAACTCATTGACAATTAAATTTATTTAATTTTAACAATATCAACGCTTTTAATCACCATGACAACACAATGCATCACCTCTAATTTCAAATACACTGCGGCACAAATGGGAACTAAATTCTTTATTTAATTCCAACATTTTTCTTAAATAAACAATGGTCGTAAAAAAAATATTATATCCAACACGTGCAAAAAGTGTGTTTACAGCACTTAGTATGTTATCCAAGGTACATAAATAGCTATTAAATAATCAGTGTAAATAAACAACCTATTAACATCAACAATGCCCAGATTCCATATGCAAACTCAGCAAAATATTTAGGCATCACATTAGACGCAAGACTTCGCTGGAAAGTCCATGTTAAAAAGAAAAGAGAAGAGCTAGACATCAGCTTATAAGAAAATGTACTGGCTACTTGGTAGACACTCCTGCTTATCAACTTACAACCAAATACTGTTGTATAAGCAAATTCTCAAGCCAGTATGGACCTATGGAATACAGCTCTAGGGCTGTGCCAGTAAGAGTAATATATTAATCATTCAAAGATTTCAGAACAAAGTACTGCGGAACATCGTCAAAGCGCCTTGGTACATCAGAAACAGCGACCTTCATCGAGATCTTCAGATAGACACTGTAGAGCAGACAATTACTAAATTTGCAAGGACTCACGAACAACGACTCCATCAACATGTGAACATGGAGGCCATCCAGCTCCTCGACAACACTAACATAGTAAGAAGGCTTAAGAGGGTTAAGCCCTTTGAGTTAGTGAACTGATTATATCAGTATAAAAGCAGAGTATTGTGCGGTTAGTGTTACACGTTAGTGTTATTAAGTTACCAGACTCTAAGGTACACTAGTGAGTAAGACCTTAGCTCTAAGATTTTCAACTTTAGTTAAATTAGGATAGAACCAAATTACTCATTGATCTCTCTTTGATCAGATTGTAATAGCAGCAAAATACCCTTCAAGGGGTATTTTCTATATCAAAAATAACAATAAACAGTGAAAACCTGCATATTTCGATTCGACTCATAACCCGCAAGAATAGAACACATTTAATTATTTTATATATACTTACGGATATTGTATAACCACCGTTGAAAGCAATTCCTACAACCTACAATCAATTTGTTCACATATCGAACAGCATGATAAATCGTATACCAACATTATTTGGGTTAGATCCGTACCTTCCTGCTTTTACGAATTTCTACACAAAGAACGATCTTATCTTGAGGAAACCTAAGTGAATATGTTAAAAGTTGCCTGTGCTCGGTAAAATCCAAATCTGCGGATCTTTCGGCGCAGTCAGGCTTTAAAATCAAATATATCAGAATAAAACACGTGAATGTACATCAAAAGGTGGTCTGATGTGTTAAAATTGAACCCCACGGGAATCCAATTCCCCAAACCAGATTCCGACGGGATTCTAACCGATTCGAAACAGCTGCACAGCGAATATCATCTGGCAAGTTCAGAAATATTTAACAAAGAAAGCTGTGCTTTAATACAAACTATACAAGTTTGAGGATATATCCGCTATTTTCTTGCTAATATTTATTAATGAATATCGACGTTTTAAAACATTCATCAATATTGCTTTAGGAACCAATTTGGATGAAAAAATGTTATCCTCTTTCACTAATGGAAAACTCGAAATGTTTGCAATCTGTAATTTATTTTAGCCAAACAGAAAATCCACCAATTTTTGATGACAAAGTACTCTGAATTTGAGTTTGTGTGATTGAACACATTCAGACATTCAGAGTTTGTTCAAGGCGTTGAAGGCTCAACCGAGGATTTTCCAATTGGGAAATTTGCTACATTATCCGATATTGCCTTATCTGACATTGATTCTTCCATGTAACGCCAGGCAACGTCGTAGACTTCCAACCCCGATAGCAGATTATGATACTTAAAAATACATTATTGTCACTTAAAACTTCATTTACAAATATTTTTCAGGGATAAAAATACAATCATATATAAAATAATGTTGAAAACATTGTTGTATACCGTTTCCCAAATAAAAATATCTTCAATTTGTAGACAAAGAGTGGGGCTTGTAAGTAAAGTGTGTATTAAACAGAGAAAAAGAACCATCCTTGGGTGGGCCGATGTGTCAATATCTAGTGGTGGGAGATTGTTTTTTATCAAATAAAATAAAACCACCTCTAAGTGTTAGCCCTACTACAGTTCTCTGCCGGTTGAATACATAAGGATAATAGTGAGCGGTGGTGGGGTGTCACCGGTCAGAGGTGTGGCCACAGAGGGTCTATGGGTGTGGCCACAGAGGATCTGTGGGTGTGGCTCTCAGCTACGTCCCCACTAAATAACGAATTAGAAGTATTTTTCAAGTATTATCTTATGTATCTTTATTTAACTATCATGTATTAATATCTAGTGTCTTTGTTTACAAATTGAATATATTTTTATTTGGGAATCGGTATATATGAAGTAATTTATCATGACTTCTTAAATTACTAATTTATGATGACAAAAATTAGCACATCTTGTACTCGTTGGAGAAAAAACAAACTATATTTGGAAATAACTCCAAAGTTCTTAAATTTTTTCATTATTTTACAAGACAATTACGCTTATTTAACTAAATCGTTACCGTCTCCGAAATGTCGGATCCTTGAACTTCGTTCAAACTGAATATATTCATAATATACTGTTAAAAATAACTTTCTCTATGGGTTGCGCTTGTTCGAAACACCAACAAGATACCGTAAATAAATCAACCAACAATTTTCGTATCTGTGAGCCTATCTCTATCCTTTTGGAGATAGGGCTCATACAACATAAGGCCTTAATATATCTACAAAACTTTCACAATATATAACTCAGTTCCTACATGATGTTATCAGATGAAAACAGTTTGTTTTTCATAATTAGTGCGAGGGAGATATGGGGAAGTTCTTTATCAAATATGTCATCAGTGACAGCCGGCTCTTTATTCATTTATTTATAAATAAATGTTCAGCTTAAGTGAACGCTAGTGAAAATGTACAAAAAGTAAAACGTGAAAGTATACGTTCTATAGTTTATGATTAATCTACTTCAAATAGTAATGGACTACTTGGAGGGTAGGTACTTAAATTGCAGTATATTAATAATGGATGAAACTTCAAACTTCAAACTTCAAAATTCCATGAACTTGAACTGGATACGCCAGAAGCTTGAGACACCGCTTTGATGGACTGATTATTGTCCATCTGTAAGTGACTAAAAACTGCCACTTCAACTGCTTCATTTCGACCTGGGCGATTTACTTCGCGTTTTTAGTTTAGAAGCGAACCCGTAGAACAAACTTATCCATCAGTTGTTTAACATACTAATGGCTTCAATTCTTTCTGGATGATTAGTATTAAAAATTCGTGCTGCAGCTTTAACCCAGTCGTGATGACGATACCAAATTACAACAATTTCTACTCTTTCTGCGATAGAATAAACCATTACGAAAACACGTTTACACTTTCAACACAGACTGAAACTAACGATTTGGTGGTAACAAGCAAAAAACAGCAGTGACTTTTTTGTTATTTAAGAAGAGATAAGATTTGAATTTGTCTAAAAATGGATGTATGCCTAGAAAGTACCATACAGAGGATAATAGTCTTTAGAATACACATCAAAAAAAGTAATGTGGTTGTGTAGAAGATAAAAAGCTCTTATTGGTGGGTATTTCTGTAGAAATTACCTTCTGTAGATTTACAATAAATTAAAAATATACAAGTTCCTACTATGAGTTATCTTCATTCTGAGACATGTACGGTACTGAAGAGATCTAATAGATCGAAACAGGTATCTGTCGTTGGGTGTTAGGAGTAACTATCTATCATGTGTTGATAGTGCATACACCTCTATCGCTATGCATGTGGGATGTCCTTAAAAAATTGTATCTTTTTTTACTTATTTACAGGGTGACCCATTAAGAATTGAAACACTCGCGTACAAAATTTGTTTATGGACCGATTTGAACCGGATTTTTTTTCAAAATATAGATCTCCAAAAGCTCTATGTTGATGCAAAATTTGAAGACGAAATTTTGATTTTCAAGGCCTACTACAAATTTTTTTTTATGTGAAAAATAGCAAAATTTTGTTAGCGATTTTCTTATTAAAAATCTGACTACACCACTGGATTTAGGAGCCACTAAAATGCATTTGTACCAATTTTTGCGAAAAAAAGTTTGTTCCTAAAAAAGTTATGACAGTATCGGCATCACTAGTGTTTGCCTTTCTCGGTGAACCCATTCCTTTACAAAAATCGAATAGAACCCAAAGAGAAACAAAATTAAACAACTTCAACACTGGTGTAATTATTAATAAGAACCATAAAAACCAGTATAAACAAAATAACCAACAATTACCAACAATTACTTTAATATAAACAACAAAAGTAATGATTAGAAATTTACATTTTTCAAAATGAAAAAGGAGTCTGTCAAATTGATTCACAATTTTTGAATAAAAAATTATAATGTAGTTATTTTTTATCTAAGATGGTAATATTATAAGTTTTGACATAATAACCACGAAATAATAATAATTTGACGAACTCACCTATCAATTGTTGTTTATATTAGAGTTACTGTTGGCTATTTTGTGTATACTGGTTTTATGGTTCTTACTAATAATTACACTAGTGTTTAAGTTGTTTAATTTTGTTTCTCTTTGGGTTCGATTCGATTTTTATATAAGAATAGGTTCACCGACAAAGGTAAACACTGGTGATGCCGATATTGTCAGAACTTTTTCAGGAACAAAGTTTTTTTTCCAAAAATTGTTACAAATGCATTCGAGGGAATCCTAAATCCAGTGGTGTAGTCAGATTTTTTATAAAAAAATCGCTAACAAAATGTTGCTATTTTTCACAAAAAAAATTCGTAGTAGGCCTTGAAAATCAAAATTTCGTCTTCAAATTTTGCATCAACATAGAGCTTTTGGAGATCTATCATAAACAAATTTTGTACGCGAGTGTTTCCATTCTTAGTGGGTGACCCTGTATATATCACACCTCTAGCAAATACAGATAAAAAAATTACCATGAGTAACTAGAAAAAGTATTTCAATTTAGCCCCGTAGTTAAAACTCAAGATCTCAATTTATTTGTTTGAAATTCTTAGAATATACCTCATTTTATATCCCATATTTTTTGTTGAATCCAGTTATGAAAAACAATATTCAATAAGTAATGATTTCTCACGTGTTACCTCCATTATATTTTCCATCGAAGTGTCTGTGCTTTGTTCGACGAAATAAAAGAAATGAGAATATAGAAAAAGAATAAGTATATCTCATTGGCAGCACCGCAAGAAGTATATTGGACGTTTCTATAAATCGACCAGGTCCAACAAGTTGTCAGAAGACAGATAAAGGTATTCCGTGCCTTTAAAGGAAATCGTGATATTAGTTTTTTATGAACTGGATAGCAGGTATTCAATTTCCGGTCATAAAACTTTAGATATTATATTATGTTGCGTTCAATGAATGCCTACAGAAATGTGAAAGGAAAATAATATAGCCTTAATAATTTGAAGGATGTGTGTGTTGTGCCCTTATTATTATTTGGTATAGGATATCATCAAAATAAAAAACGTTAGCTGTCAATTTTTGGGTTTGTAATAATAAACCTTCCTCAGCATTTATAGCATAAATTGCTTAGGCCATGTATTCCTCGTCATCGTACTTAACCAATCCAATCCAATCCAACCAATCTGTAAGCACTGAAGAAGGTTTATTATAATTAGCTCAATCTGCTGCTGGTTCTATATGATGTCCTGCAGCAAATAAAGTACACTTTTGAGTACCTACAGTTACCAATAAATATTTGGTGAGTTTGCGAAGTAATAATTTGTCTTAGGCTGACAGATATGAAGTTTATTTTTTGGCTTCGTCTTAGTCCAAGTAACACTTTTTTAATGCATAGGACAGCGTTTGGCTTTAGATTGGGGTGTGGTCTACTATATGTGGTGTTTTGATTTTAATTTTTAATCTGAGAAGAAAGGTTAGCCTACTTTTTAACGACAAATGTAAATATAATAATATTACTAACCATAAATATAATAATAATTGATTGTATTTTAAATTGGAACGTTCAGATAAGTATGCAAATATTTTTCTTTAACCTGTAACCATGTCAGAACATAAAAAGTTTTAGACATTCAAATGTGTCCGATTTTGACATCAAATACATCAAATAGTTTAAAATGAAGTATACTTCTAAGTAATTTGAGTAATCTCCTAGGTCTCTAGTATATATTTAAAAAGTTTCCTGTAAAATTCATCACGCGACAAGCAGAATCAACAGCTAATGCAAATTTCTACATGCAAGTACGCGTAAAGCAAGTAGAAAATATAAGTAAACGCAGATCTAGGGTGGTTTATCACTAATGTCGCGCGGAGTTGAGTGCCTACTTAACTGAGTGCTTTTACATCATGTTAAAAATTCACACTAAACTTTGAAGTTGAGATAGATATTCGAGTATGAATACGCGTGTATTTAATCTTCTATGATCCAGTGCATATGCTTATAGGAGCTAATGGATATACGAGCAGATTCGAGTGTTGTAACTTCTAGCCTGATGAAAATCCTTATCAAAAATTTATTGATTTACCTAAATCTTACCAGACGGCAAATTAATAATAAATAAATATATTAAAGAAGTAAGGTTCATAAGGTAAAGAATTAAATATAAATATTTTATTGTTAAAATAACTTTTAACAATAAAATACAATAAAAATAACTAATAAAACACATTTTACATGAATGATTATAAAACTAGATACAAAAATTGATGATTATGAATATATCGCTGACGTACTTTTCCACAAAACACCAAAACATTATACTCCGCTCGATGCGTGTTTCGCCAGCCAAGTTGGCATCATCTGGAGATGGTTAAAACTGATTTAATTCAGTTTTAATCATCTCCAGCTGATGCCACCTTGGTTGGCTAAACGCGCGTCGAGTGTAGACGTAATAGACCTATATTATCCTTGAAAGGGGGTTGGAACTTTTAGTTTGAAAACAACACTGACGCAGTTTTCCACAGATCACCAAAACAATATACTGCAATCGACGCGCGTTTGGCCAATCAAGTTGGCATCAAATGGTGATGATTACTAATTTAATCGTCTCCAGAGGATCCCAACTTGGTTGGTGAAACACGCGTCGAGTGCAGTATAGTGTTATGTGGAAAACTGCGACAGTGTTGCTATAATTATCCATGATATCATATACTTCAATTTACAATGTCATATACTTCCTAATGAATATTTTTTAATCAATTGCGAACGTATTTTTATACACAAATTGGATCAAAATAGTTGTAAAAATAATATCATTTGTCCTCTACACTACCTGTTAGTATAGTTATATTCAATAACCTCAATTTTTTAAAGGCTTATGTTCTTATATAGGTACGTCTCCTAAAATATACTCCTGTTTATCTTATATTAAAGTTTGAGTATATATCACGTAACGATATTATTTAAATCCTTCATTCTAAACACAAGGATAAACTCAGAAGTACGGGATTTGTTGTAGGAGAGAGGTATGCAATGATTATCCTGTCTGCCGCATTTGGGCCCTAGAATGACTTAGGTTGATAAAGGGACACTTTTCTTTACTAAACACACGCTAGGAATGAGGAACATCTGGAAATCCTCGTTAGTTAGACGAGGAGTTAAATATCCACTATGTTAATCTTTCCATCCTAGATTGTATGTAGAGTTGGTTGTCCACCCATACAGGACAAGCCATATACAACTCGCAATTTAATTAAACATTGTTGGGTATTTGTGGAAAGGAAGGGTGAAGGGTGCAAAGACTCAATACTGTAGACCTCGACCTACGAACTCGATTAACTTAAATTTCTTAAGTTAAATACGAGTGAATATATAGATTTTCATTTTGTATGAGTTTTATAAAACTTTAGTATCAATATAAAAGTTTAGTAGTTTTCAAGAATGTTTTCATCTATGTTTAAAATGACTGGGTTTGGTAATATCAATATTCCCCTTATTTGAGTATGGAATCAATTTATAACTTTAGTTTCCCGATAGTTTTAGTAATGACTACTCTTAACTCCTTCTATGAAACCCTTATTTGTAATATAAAATGACTAGTAAACAATGTTTTAGAGATATATTTGCAAGGTTTCTATACTCGTAGTTTCTTTATTATTCTTGTGATATGAATATCATCTATAAATGTGAATTTATGCGTTATTTCTTGTAAATGTCACCCCCTTAACTATTTTATTTTAGGAACAAATGTCAAAAACAAAAGTTGCGGTCACTAAATTATTTTTTTTATAAGTTATTTTATATTCATATTATTGGGGGTGTTCACAGGATTGTGTTGATGTGCCACATATATTCCTTTTGCATTATTTTGAGCATATCTTTATTATAAGGTACAGACTCAGCAAACTCTAAGTCAATGTATTTCTGATAGAACGGCTTAAATATGTTACATTATTAATATTATTTCTCAATCAACACCTCAATGGTCAAGCACTCGCTGAACGGTACTGCAGATCACTGCCTTTTGCATTGTGGAAATGACGTTTTTCATTCTTTGGATACCTAGTTTCTCCAAGATGGTCTGGAGATGCCTTATCAACAAGTCAATTATAAGTAACCACTGTTGAGTGGACATGAACATAGGTTAAGTCATAAATTGCCTTAATTTCATTTTTCAACTGCTGATATTTGTTGATTTTTTCAGCTCTGGCGCTTGGATATTTTGATCTAATGGTACAGTTATATAAATATTAGCAGCTGTTCTTTCCCACTTGTCTAAAATCAAGATGCCTGGTCTGTTGTGGGTCGCAGTTGGGTCTGTGATAATGTTCGTATCACCGACCGTGATACGTTTATTATTATTATTTGTGGTAGAAACTGGTCAGGGCTTGCAACGAGCCCCGACTCATCGCTGCAGCCGTGCCAGAAGTCCAGGTCGTGACTGCAACTACTCCTCCCCACCGGTCGGTAAGTAGTTGCAGGTTCCCAAATCGTGTGCCCTCAGTAGACGTAGTGACCCCAGGATGACTGATTTCTGCATCCGACTTACTAGGATCTCGGCAGAGTTCCTGCAAGCCGGAATGGTCCTCAGTCCAAATAGCAGCGTTGTGCGGACTCCTCCTAAAACACCGATAATGAGGACTACCAGCATGACTTTGTGGCCAGGGTATAGCGTACGAAGCTCGAACAGGAGATCTTGGTATTTGGTCCGCTTTTCCTCCTCCTTCAGGACTATGTTTGGTTCCGCCGGAGCGGAAAACTCGATGACGTACATAGTCCTGGTTTGTTTGTCGAGGAGGACAATGTCAGGCTTATTAGCGTGTATAAGCCTGACGGTCGGGAACTGGTAGTTCCAGAAAATCTGGCATATGTCGTTCCCGACGACGGACTCTATATCTCCTGGCAAGTAAGGCGGCACTGGCTGTTGGTCTATCTGATACGAGTGCCTAAGGTGGTAGTATAGCACTCGTAAAGCCGCATTGTGGCGATGGATGTACGCCGAAGTGGCTTTTGCCGGGCACGCTGACAACAAATGCATCAATGTCTCCGGCGCCCCACGGCAGGCCCTGCAGTTGACATCAGGGACCTGTACACCCATCACGCGGCTACGATAGACCAATGTGTTTATAACGCTATCTTGACAGGCCGCAATAAATCCCTCAGTCTCCGAAGTGAGCCGAATTATTATTATTATTATTATTATTATTATTATTATTATTATTATTATTATTATTGTTACAATTGTTTTAAGCATTAAGGAGATTATTATTACCTAAATTAATAAGGTAATATTTTATATAATCAATTTTGAAAAGGGTTGGAACCTTTGGCGTGAAGATAACTCTGACGTAGTTTTCCACATAACACCAAAACACTACACTGCACTTAAATGTGAGTGCAGTATAATGTTTTGGTGTTAAGTGGAAAACTATGTCAGTGTTATATAATCAAGTAAAATATTTTGCAACATTATTTAATGTTGAAAAAAACAAGTGTGTAATTCTATTTATTTTTATATTTCACTATCTTTATTTTCCTTGAATATATTTTCGTTTTATTATTCTTTCTATCTTTGAAAAAAAATCCACCCGCATGATTCTTAAGTACCGCACTCCTCTTAAATTTTCTCTTAAATCTATCAAATCTATCAAATCGAATAACTTAAAAAATTAAGAAAAAACCTGTAGAAACCTTGAAACCTGTAGAAACCTTAAATTAAACGCTAAACTACTTTCTCGAACCTTATTGACGTTTCAGTGACAGTGGCAAGCAGGGCAAGGAGATTTGATAAAAGCAAAATTCGAATATATTATTCTTTTTCAAATCATTTTAATAAATTTACTACCACTCTGCATTTAAAATTGCAAATGATGAAGTAATTTATTTTCAAAATGCTGAAAAGCATTTTGGAATTGTATTTAAGAGTAATAAAATATTTCTTGTTAATTCGATTAATCAAATATCAGTTCCTAAGAGTACAACGGATATATTAACATTTCTAAAAAGTACTTATGTTAAGTTTTACAAAAAGTATTGTTTCTAACGAGTATAGGTAGCGAAAAAATTAATCTAAAAATTATACCTAAAAAAGAAAATCTCATGAAGAAATATAAAGTACAAGCCTATTAAAAGACGATAGGGATTTACTCAATAACAATAACAATTGTTTTTGGTCATTTTTTTGTATTAATATTATAATTTTTAATAAAACTCATAGGGTACTACATTTATATCAAGCATAAGGGCTTAATAATCTTAATACATATGAATACAAAATTTAGAAGAAGATTTAATATCAGTGGATATCATTCCTTATATCTAAAATGTAAAATATCTAGAATTTTCGTAAAATACTTCTAAAGCTTTCCAACTTTCTTTCCCATAGAAAAATATAAAAGAGGTAAATGCGAACTTTATGAAATTTAATAAAAAAACATAAAACCAAATACAGAAACATAAAACCAAATAAAAAAACGCAAGCATAACAATTCTCAATAGCATCCAATTTAAAAATCAAAATATCTTATGCGCTTTAAAAGACCTCACGCGTCCGTATAGGTTAAAAAACTACTAATCCCGGAATAGAATCCCCGAAAAATCACTTTCACCGCTACTCCCTAGGGATAAAATCGAGGCGATCGAGCCGAACCTACCTGCAGTTGAAGGGCACTCTTCGGGATGTTGTTGGACTGTCTGTCACTGTGAACTCGATCCGTATCGACTTGGACACCGCGACGAGCTACTTGCACCGGTCCGCAACCCTCACTGCAGCCTGGATTCTGGATTTCATCTCGCTGCCTCCGGAGCCCGGAGTCGGCGCCGTGCTCGCTTTCCGCCGAACATCAGCCGAAACTGATAAGGACGGAAGGGGTATGCCCTGGAGGCGTATTGCCATTGTGCAGTACACGTACTGTCTTGTGAGTGTAACAATAACGGAGTATTGTTAGGATTTTTGCAGCCTGCGTGTCTAGTGTTAAAAAGTTCGTTAGCAGAAGTTTGTACTTTTACTTACAATATTTAAAAGTACTGGCGAGTATACGCAGGAGTCGTCAGATGTTTATGTATAGCAAACATCTTTGTTATTATAACAACAAATTTCTTAAATTATTTTATTAACCAAAAAGATACTTACTACGGTGTTGAAACTCTCTATCAGGGGTGAGCAGAGTGAAGTATGGTAGGGTGATTTATTAGCTGCCAAACTTGGGCGCCATCAATTGATCTCTTTTGATGGTACAGAGTAAAGGTATAGTTTCTATCTAAGTGAAGACAATAGCAAAAAACACTTGACAAGAACACAAATTAATTTTTAATGTAATTCTCTCAACTATACATTTACGAACGGTACATACATAAAAGAGACACCTAAATTTAAATATTAGTGCACTCAAATGTGCAAAAATGAGTTAAGATTTTACAGCAATAAAGCTCGACAACAAAATGTAATTTGGCTGTACTAAAAATCTACCAAAAATTGCAGTTTTTAGATATTTACAGTCCGCGAGGTAACAGTAAGGGCCCTTAAAATCGTTCGCACACACGACCTATGCATAATGGGGTTTAAGATGCACTTTCAAAATAAGTAGTAAAGTACTCACATAAGAACAGTTGGTTTCGGGGTTAACGTTGTTCATACGTTTTGCTGCCAATTCACAAATCAACGTACCAAAACGATTATTTTTCTCGTAATCACGCTAGGGATGATTAGAGTTCGGTTACTAATTTTAATTCACCGTTTTTATTATTTTTCTTAGCTTTTTTCTTCAAACTTTGGAAGCTGCCCAATTCACCGAACTTGCTCGCCATTGCCATTCGTCGCCATCTTTTTTTTCTTCCCTTTTCGTTCTCTTAAGTCGTCCATCCGGTCACGTTCTTAACACGAGATGGCGTCACTATATTGTTTTGAACTTCCGATTATGCAACCCTAGGACTATGTATTGAGATAGACCTAGCGCACAAACACATATAGTGAAGTTGGGATTATAATCACTCAATATACACTGAATACATATAATACTTTAAATACAGGATTGGTGTCTAACAAAAAGGTAAAAAACACAGAATGAGATAAGAAATAGTAGTTTAAATCAACTAAGAAAGGTATTTTATTGGTTATTAAAAACGAGGCAGTTACATTATTTTAAATAGAAAACCTCGGATATTTTGCATTTTCTTAAAAAGTACCAAATTTGGAGTACATAAAACATAAAACATGCATAAACATACTCTATGCATAAATTCTTGAAAAATTCAATATAACTACACAATCCACACGGCTTTATTTCTTCTAAATCAACTAATTCAGTTCCTCATTCCTTTTATAAGAACATTATTAAGTATGTTAAAGAAGGCGAGTGCCCAGTTGGGATCTTTTGTGACCTCAGCACAGCATTCGACTGGGTCAATCATCAGAATTTATTAAATAAACTCTCAACATATGGTATTAGAGGAGTTGCTCCCGACTGGGTTCACTCCTTTTTGATAGGTAGGAGTCAAAATGTTAGTCTATCATATCAAAGTGACGATCATATGCATAGAGTGAATTCAGATCGTGCGGCTACAAATATTGGAGTTCCACAGGGGTCAATATAGGGTTCAGTACCATTTTTTATTATATTCCAATAAAGTTAATATGTCCCTTATAATATCTGACAATCTGGATGCAGCATTGAGATCCAAATAGTGATCCAAGGTATAAAAAAACAGAATTTGTAAGATTTCACAATAGGCAAAAGAGCTGTTCGGAGTTAAAATTAAATATAAATAATGTACCCCTTAAACAAAACAGGGGTCTCAGGGTGGATGAGTGTTTAAACTGGACGGATCAGTGTTGCACTGTTTCAGCCAAATTAAATTCACTCACATATGTGTTTAGGAATTTAAAAACTCTCCTGGTCTAAGGAACAACTGTTGGGCTTACATCATTTTCAGGCTGAATCTAGAATAAGATACGGTGTGTGTTCTGGGGTAATTCTACCTTTTCATCGATGGTATTTATTGCTCAAGAAAATTTTGAAAAGTATAATTTATTAACTCTATCAGGTTTGTACATTAATTATGTGTGTATCGTTAATCGAAATTCTTTTAGCACAAATGAATTTGATCATTCTGTTAGTGTAAGAAATAAAACAGATATCCATGTACATTTCTGTAAGTATAAAGTGCCTGAATTCTCCAATCTTTATGGGCGTAAATGTTTCTAACACGATTAACAACTAACTAATTCATTAACTTACCAATTTTTCCTTCTTTATTGTCATTAAAAAATTATCAAACGATAACGTATTGGTGTAAGGGCTGTGTTTGAATTTACGCGGACTGTACAAACTGGAAAATCCCTTCGAAAAACCGTGCAGCGCAAAAAACTGAAGATATGTTTATTCTAAAGTTGGCCCAAGTTTGTCACTTGGTTCATTAATTTGTTTTTTGCATAGCCGTATTGTTACATTGTCATAAAGTAATCTCCATGCCAAGCGCCATGCCTGTTTTGGTGGATCCGGGGACATAAAAAACTGGAACACTCTTCATTCAAACTCTGGTTTGTCAATTAATCCATTAACATGCTTTTTGTAGTTTCGAGGTAGCTTTATCCTAATATGTTTTCCACGGGTAGTGACAAAAACTATATAAACGACTTAATTTGGTTTTAAGCAGATGTTTCCCTGTGGCTGTTTACCGCAAATTTTGTTATAGAAGGCAGACTTTAGAACACCGTTAATGAATGTCATTATACAGATCCCCAAATAAAAATTTGTTTAATTTGGAAACAAAGACACACGATATTACTATATGGTAGTTAAATAAAGATAAATAACATAAAAATAACTCCTAATATTGTACTGATTGTAATAACTCCTAATTCTTCGTTATTTGCTGGTAATTCAGCTGAGAGCCACACCCCTATCACCCCACCATCGCTTGCTATGTCGTATCCATGTGAAGTCTCAGGTATGACTTCTCCCACCCATAGATATTAATAACGGCTTCCACCCACCATTCTTTTTATCTGTTTAACATACACTTTACTCACTATCGAGCAGCCCTTGTCTCCAAATTGAACAAATTTTTATTTGGTGCTCTGAATAATACTCATAGGTAGTCTATCATGGGTATTAAAGAATGACTACTCAATATTAGTCATTACCAAGTATTTTTAGTATTCCTGAGATATTTGGTATAGTATTAGAAGCTTTTCGACATTTGCCCTTTATAGACCAGGCAAATCTTACTTTTTCAATGAAGTTTAAGGGGACATTTATTTTCCATTGGATAGTTTTTATGTTCAGGAACAAATATATAAAAATCCCAAAATATCCGTTGTGAGCTAAAAATGTTATCTTGAAAAAACATGGCCGCCCCTTAAAATTTTTGAAATTGAAATATCTTCTTATCCCTTGGAGCAATTTTAACATTTTTTTTTTATTTTTACATGATTTTAAGCTTAAAACATTAGAAAAAAATTGATATTTTGATTTAGATATAACCAAGAATATAAATTTCCAAACAAAAAAACGAAAAAGGAAACGATTTCTTTAATTTTTTTTACTTCCTACATTTAACTTTTTAATATCACTAACTAACTTTACATTCTAGTTAACTACAAAAACTCAGTCATTTAAAAGATCCTCGTACATATACATTCTTTTTTGGCAACCATTTCTACATTTACAGTCACGATATACAGACAGAAGATAGAATGTTGTGCGAAGTAGACGATCCTTAACATGACGCGTTACGTCACTCAGAGGGCTTTTCGTTACGGGTATACGCATTTTGTGCGTTTTTTTTTTCGTCTGTAACGTGATTATTTTTACAGTTAAAAAAAATCTCAAACAAAAGATGTGTGTTATGGTTCGTTTTATCGTTTTATAACTTAGAAATATAAAATGTCTCAATTTCGCGAAGCTGAGCTGTTAAACACATTATTCTTACTGTGAAATTTGTTCCTCTAAGGTTTTCGCCACGAATTTCGGGAGAACTGAACAATATAGAGTAAAATTGTACGTACACTATTTTGTAGAGCACAAAATATACTACAAGAAAGACTATGGGAGGGTATTATATGCACAAATATAAACACAACAGAAGTTTTAAAATTGTGGGGTTTTATTAATACAGTAAAAATTTTATTCTTTTTTTTTTTTTCTTAATCAGTTTAATTTATTTATTTTTTATATATCAATACCTAATACTTGCATAAAATCAAACAATCTCCAAGTAAAAAGTATCCTTATCTAACCAAAACCTTACGTTTAAAGGATTGGAAAGTTAAAGACCATATATATCAAATATGCCAAAATGATGGCTTACCCAAATTTTAAAAAATATTTACATGCTAGCTTATTATTGTCCATAGCATTCAGACTTTTATATTTAAAATACCTCATAGTCTTAAATTTACCAATATTTAATTTTAAATAATTTAAATTAGACAAGTTCACCAATTTATTTATTTATTAATATTTTCCTGGATTGTTACACCGTTCTTGTGTAACATCGCTATTTACAAAACACGCAATTTAAAGTATACAATATACATAAAAATACAACACATAATTAGAAGGTATGATGATCCAATTCCAGTCCTTTAAACATAAGGTTTTGGTTAGATTAGGATACTTTTTACTTAGAGATTGTTTGATTTTATGCAAGCATTAAGTATTGGTATATAAAAAGTAAATAAATTAAACTGGTTAAGAAAAAAAAAGAATAAAATTTTGACAGCATTAATAAAACCCTACATTTTTAAACCTGGTGTTGTATTTATTTTTGTGCATATAATACCTTTATCCGGGGCTAGGAAATTTCCCATCCATAGCTGTATTTGAAGATAGGTCCTGAAAATATAAAAAAAAATATTTGCTATTAATGTAATCACGATTTGAAACTACCTTAAAATATGTTGCTTCAGTGCACCTTTCGTTGGGGGAAGAACGTCCAAATCAAAAGATTTTTCGAGAGTCCGCTTAGCTATACCAATGTTGTAAAGCCTATATCGTTCTTCTATAATGTCTTGGGATCCGTCTAATCCGTACATAAAGGAGACAAATTTATAACCAACGTTTAATAGTTCATTTAGATCCACATTCTTATCACTGAAGACTAACAGTTTGTCTTACATGAATGTATGCTTTTTAAACACCTTAAAAATAACGCGATCGGCCATGTTTTTTTAAATGCTGACTTTAGCTCACTTCCGATTTTTTGAGATTTTTAGATTTGCATTCTATAATAAGAGAGTTATCGTTTTCAACAAAAAAAATAATGTCCGCAAAAACTTCACACTTAACGTATATTTCTTTAAAATTTGCCTGGTGTATTATTTTCTGTATTTTCTTTTAATTTTTATAAATGTTTCTTCAACAACAACCCTTACCCTTCAGTAATTTGATATTTTTAATAAGTGATACATTCAAATATTAAATATGCACATGCAGCGTTTTAGCAGTAGTTATCGCTCTGATCTGATTGTGGCACATCCTGTATACGCTGCCCGCCTTGTTAAAGACATACCTCAGGTGCTAGGAAATGAACGTTTCAGTATTAAAATGATTCAACCCAAAACGCTGAGTGAGGAAATGGAGGTGTATTTTCCAAGATAAAAACTGACTTTAATAAATGATAAAAAAAATTATCATAGCAGGCGTGTCTGACTGAATGTATCCCTGAGGATAAGTGATTAAAACATGAGATATACACTATTAGATTCATGAGGCTTTTGCACTAATTAAGGGTGAAGTTAAAAGTTCCCAGTGATCTAAAAGGAGTGCTATCACCTATTGTGTTCTTTATGAAAGTGCTTCCAGCTGCAAAATTTTCTATAAAATTATTTGAATATATCTTTGAAGCCCTGAAGGCGATGTATCTTATACAACTTATGGGAATATGCAACAGATACATGTATAGAAATCATTTGGTGAGTTCATAGTATATATTGTTATATATACAGGGTGTATTTTAAGTCCATTTTTGCCGTAAATTGAGGCGGTGATTTATTGAGTCCTTTTTTGCTCAAAATCCTTAAGGACATGATGTTACTGGGTTCTGTTTCCATTTCCTGGTAACGTTTTCCAAGTTTCATCAGTGTATGTCATACAGCTTCAGAGATAATTAGAAAAATGTAGCATTTTTCGAAAACTTTTACGCCCTCTATCGTGGAAACCAGTAATCTCAAGCTCTTAGTGTCTTCAGACTTTTGGGCCTAAAATTACCCAAGTAATTACACCCTTAACTAACGATATGCACTAAAAATATACACAAATAGTATGTAATACATTTCTAAAATATTAGTTTTAGTAAAAATACACAAAATATAAAAATTTTTGTAAAAATTAAAAAAAAACAGTTAATTTATATAACAGTTTTGTCCCCACTATTACTCATATGGAATTAAATAATTTATAGAGAGTAATTAACACATGAAGCAAAGAGTAATATACTCTCATCAAGATCTGTAAAATTGTTACTATTTAAACAATACCTCCTTCTAAATAGAGAGTTAGAGCTCACCATCTTTAGCACAATGTAAGTCGTTTTGAATCAGAACAGGGTAAGAAGCCGAACGGGTCATTCTTACATTTTTGAGTAAGAAATTCCGCAAGGCAAAAGTTGTGTTTGATTATGGAAATTGCAAAAGGACAATATAAACCTGAAATGGTTACTTCAACTCCGATATGCTCCAATAATTTCACTACATGGAATTGCTGAAGCGAAGGCTTTTTATAAGTGCAGGGTATTGGCTTTCGGGTTGGTTGTATATACATCTGGAATGATGGATTTGTTATTAAAAAGTCACAATACGTTCACAGAATAGTGAATTTTATATTTTAATTCATCAGTGCATTACCAACATTTTCTCTTTGGATTTAAATTGAATAAATTATTTATAATTACGTAAAACTACTTAGAGAAGCTCCAGCGCAATTTTGATTTTGATATACGACATACTATTACAGCAAAAAAGTAAACCGTTTTTTCAAAATAAGACTATTCCATTGGTTTAGGCAATCTTAATCTTGTTATCAATTAATCACACTGTACAAAAGGCTGACAACCTACTGTTCACTTGAATGAATTTTTCGAGATTTCCCTAATTCTCCTAGCAAATGGTAGTTAAAGTTGAAAGTGGTTCCCTAGCGCATTCGCGGCCCGCGAAATAATAGTATGCCGCTTCCTCCTCCACACAAGTCATAGCGTAACCATAATAATAGTTTAAAAACAGAGTTATGTAGCCATAATTTCTCAGAACTATCAGATCGCTTTTTATACAATCATAAATGTCTGAAGAAATACAGTTTTAATTTTACACTCGAAGAACACAGCTCTTTATGTGTTTTGCCCAGTTTACACAGTCCAGCTGCAGCTTAATTTTTGTTTTAATTTCACGACCATATTTTGCTCTATATGGTAACATGATGTATTAAATTAATATTGTACGAGATGATATTTTCAGAGACGAATATACTGAAAATTGTCTCTCTTCAAAATACTAGCAACTCCCTGTTGGGCCCTAAATTTTATCTTCTCTCCACTCGTCCACCAAGTATTAAACGTTTCTATAAACGTCAAATCGCTGGGGATAATAAATATAAAGTATTTCGCCTTTTTCTACCCACGCCTAAATCTATCAGGAGGAACTAGTGACACCAGCAACATTTGACACACTGACTTTTGAATAAAAGGATAAACGTAGTCTGTGAAATCGCAGTGGCGTCGATCACTTCATAATGCAGGCACTAACAGGCACAGGCACTAAACTTCAGTCGTTCTTGGGCGCCAATGCGGTCTATAAACTACTAATGTGCCACCCCTCCACCACTCAAGTATCTAAGTTCTGTGCTGATGATTAGAGGCATTAGGTATATTTGTTTTTCAGAAACTATTATCCAGAACTTTAATTATTTAAAATGGTTTGTAGTGTAACCTCATTGAAATTTGATTGGAGAGCATAGGGGGCGTCATTTTTGAATGAAGAATATCGAATTTATCGTGATCCGTAGTCCTATCCGTTTGATAGGTTAGTTCGTTCACCGGGTATTTTGTTCGATATCTCTAACACGATTAATCCAAAATCCTAGGCCACGGACATCTCAACAAGGAGTGTTAGCCTATGCGCGGGTCTCTTCCAATAGCTCTCGATTAGCAGCAGGACGATGGGTCGAAAGGCCTGAGTGCTGCGGGTAACCGCGCCGCCTTCCAACAGCAACAACCATACATATAAGTTTAAAGTTATTTCCTACAAAAAATGTACGTAAATTCTATATCGTACAGTAATTTTTCCACCTTTTAAACAAAAACGCATTGTAATCCTTTGTGTCATATCACTCTCTCATCCCTTGGTAACGCCCCTGTGCAGTCATGGGATATCTCTTTCGCTTTTGATGAAGGATCCAGTTCGGATCAGATAACGCTTGTCGCGTTTCTTCTGTTTTTTTCTTTGCTTGGTCGATTAACTCTCTAAAGACATTGGCTTTGAAGGGGAGTGAAATATATCTACACTTTTGTTAAAGGATCAGAAATACAGCTTTGTACTCATAATATAGTCTCGTATCTAATGACATTTTCAGGAGAGACTATAAAAATTATATTTAGGGGAAAATGGTAGCTTAACAGTATTGTAATAACATACCGGGTGATTGAATAAAAGGATCTTTAAGCTTTGCAGTGATGCAGTCAGTACAGAAAAACATATAATTTGAATACATTATCTCTAAGTCTGTAAAATCAAAAATCAGAGTCAGAGACTAGTTCAAAACATATGTAGATGCCTTTATAGAATAAATTATTCATGTGATATTATAAAAAGTTCTATTTTGCAGAAAATATCAGAATTATATTGCGACGGTTTCAAAGCCTGAGCAAAAAGAGCAAGAGCTACCGGAGATTGAACAGAGTTATTGCATTAAACCAAAATGCAGGGCACAAGACGCTAAATAAACAGCGAGCCAATAATCCAAGGAATCGCTGAAGTGAACCTAAAACGCGAAATCAACTTGTATATCTTTCCACGATGAAACTTAACCATCTGCTACTGTGGACTAACTTTCTTTCTTTAAAGTCAACACTTTGTTTTATTCCGGGTTTATACAGACATTTATAATGCACAAGCTATTACTTTAGCTAGGAGCCAATTGTTTACTTTGTTTAAGTGATTCGGTTTAGAATTAGTATCGTTATTGATTCAATTAGTTCTTGTTTCAACAATCTATCTGGTTCCAGAATAAAAAAAAAGTTGTTTTAAAAATCCCTTCAATTATTGGAAGGAGATGCCGAAAACAACTACTCCACGGGCAATATGCCCCGACTGGCGTTGTATTACATCAACATCTCCATGGATGTCGCCACATCCTTCATCAAGACCAAATACCAGACAATGACCGGTTTCGATCTTGTTATGATCTCATCAGATTGTCTGGTATTTGGTATCGGGGCTTATTGGAAGGAGATGCCGAAAACAACTACTCCACGGGAGTAGTTGTTTTCGGCATCTCCTTCCAATAATTAAGTAGGATTGTCTTCCTCAAAGACAATAGAGGTCACTGTAATGGCATCTGCTTTCTGCAGATCGTTATCTGTCTGTCAATTAGACAATAATTGTCAGACAGGTAGTAGCAAAGACCCAAAGAGGGCACTGCAGTGTATTTCACTGTATCTCGCCACTACAAACATCCCTTCAATGTTATTTAAAACTAAATTTAAACTTTATTTATTAAAACTTCCTTCCTGTTTTGCAATTTCTCTTCTAGGTTGGAATATTTTTGCTGGAATCATCTCAATCAATATATAGACCCCAGACAAAACAAAGTGATTACCAAATACCATCAGGCACACTCTTCTGAATATATTTCCAAGACTATTAAAGATACACATTCACTTTCTATTCTATACCAAACATCACGCTACATTACCTACATGTTACACTATCCATTAATTTAGAGTTTGGTCTTTGAATCATGGTTATTTACTGGTCTTTGAATACACAACAAGTCTCTGAGCACAGTAACCAAGTGTGGCCAAGTAACTGAACTCTCTCTTCCTGTCCGTTCTTCTTTGCATTCTCTTTTTCCTCTATTTTCCTTTTCTTTCTCTATGCGCCTCATTTTATTGTCCTGTAGCTATTATTGGAGAAATGGAATATAATAAACAAGAGAAGCAATCGAAAACCGATTGACCAGTTGTTTCTTTCAATTTTATTATGTTAATTTTCAAGTTAGCTGTCCAATTTTTATTTCAGGTATTATAAACACATCCATCAAGTTTTATTGCTGAAATACTGAACACTCGTTAAGTTTAACAACTTGTCTAGCCATGCATGGACATGAATGATATTTTCAAATACTATCACTTACATCTAATAATGATCGTAGGAAAAGAAACGAGTTTATAATCTGTGATGGCAGCCGTCACGTGGCGTCGTGTCCAAAAATATACCCCGGAAAACTATTTTTATGAAATGTCAACCTTAATTTCATCACTCTTTATAATAGTAGTGTCTATTTTTCTTCCTCTGCTCCTTAACAAATTTACACAAAAACGATACAGCTTGCCTCAATTTATTATGTCGCATTTCAGCTGGAGAAGTGGCTACTTTAGGGAGCTAAGCAGAACGTTTGAAGTCCTCCTTTTTTGCTAATAAACTCTGTTTTAATACCGTGGATAAATCATGAAAATGGGCCCATTTTTATACCCCACATAAGTATGTCCCGTCTACTGTTTGTTTACATTAATATACTAGAGTTAGAATGATATATATTTTTCTAGAACAGCTTTCTGAAAAGAAGTTCCCAGAAGTGTTAAAAAATATAGAGGCAATTAAATAAAGTTTTTTCTCATAGGTAATACTGCCGATAACGCATTTGTGGCGCAGCTTTAGGCTTCTCGTCTAAAATTCTTCTGGAAATATACCACCTCTAAAATATAGACACAAGAAAACAGAAAGTATTTAAAGAAAGAAGTGGTGTTTGAATGAAAATGTTTAAAATTAAGAAAAAGTCTGTTAGATTCTTCAGCTGAACACAATTCAACTGTTTAGAAACTAGTTAAAAAATAATTCAATTTTTATATTGTTTAACTGAAAAGTTAAAAGTAATACAGTGATATGTAAAAAGTAGGTATGTATGAAAATGTTACGTTGATAATTCGTAATAATGAAATACGAAGATAGACGAGGCATATTCACATCGCTTTGACATTTATCTAAAAATATAAAAAAATATATAGTTGACTTTTTAATCATAGCTTTAGGGCTCCGTTTTTTTAGTTACAGAAGTACCTATCTTGAGTTAGTAATGTAATGAACGAGTATTGCGAATAACTTGATAGTGCAAAGTTGAAATTAGTTATTTTTTATTTTAAACATTTGAATTCCCAAAACTATTACTCTTCTCATATAAAAACGGTCTACAAAATTCACTGTAAAATATTTTTTTGTTTAAAATATTCCTGCACCTGAAAACACAGCTGCTTATGAAAAGGAATGCTTTTTACTGATATTCTCCAAAAGTGTATGAGTATGTTCTCTTTGAGTATGTTAGTATAGAAAATATATATACTAAAATAATAAAAATGAATCAACATTGTATTTGGGTTTTTCAGTGGTTTCCAGTTTTTAGAATATAGAGAATAAATTATTAATGTACCATCTCATTTATAGCGCCCTTTTCTTAAACAGGACTGAAGGGTTATTGTTTAGCTTTAACATCCTGTATAACTCTAACTGCTTTGAAATAAAAACAGAGGTTTGTGTCCACATTTATAAACCTTTTGATAGCCGGTTTATTTAAAGTTAGGAAATTGACTTTTATTTGTATATTTTTTCATGAAGCACGCGGATTCTACACTGAGGGAAAAGCCTTCTTGTCTAAAATTTTAAATATTTGAAATTATTATTTGTTTTTGCATATTATATTTATTATAGATAAATAATTATTTTTTCAAAATTCCCTTGTAAACAGAATATACCAAGAATTGGTATAATTGTAAAAATTGTATAGTTGGTTCCAACCTTTTTTAAAATATGTTTTTTTTTTAAATTGAGTAATTGTTTACCTACAAAATATTTAGTGGTAGATACGCTCTCAGTGTGCTGTATAAATTAAAGAAATGTATTTAATTGTTGAATATAATTTGATATTAATAATTCTACTACAGTGGTATAAATCTAACCATTAATTCTAAGAACCAGATATTTATTTTTAAGAAATACATTTATTTTAAACAATTAAATATTTAATTGAAACCACGCTTGCGCGTACGCTATCTCTCCAACTTCCAGCTTCTCGGACAGCGGCCATTATAGCATTCATGGCAGAGCCATTTTTGTATCGTGTTGTGTCTTTCTCTGCAAGTAAATTAAGTGTAATTAGCCGTTTAGTGAATATTAACATGACGAACTAATTGTGAAGTATATGTATGTAATAATTGTATAGTTTTCTGTGGTGTTGTATCCAATAATACGTAAATAATAGGTATTATGGGTTATTAACCTGCGCCGGACGTTCTAAGGTGACAACAGAAATGGCTCCGTCAGACAGTATTATTTATATCAAAATATATAAGTATGTAAGTATATCAATAAATTAATGTTAAGTAACTTAGTCAAATGTTTTTTTTTGTTAACCCAACTATTTGTCTACTTAAATAATTTATAAGAAATTTCATTTGTCTCAATTAAATCCTTTTCTCAGTGTACTTCTAGAAAAACAGTTTCAACAATAAAATAAACGATAAAACTACCCAATTAAATTGCACGTTAAAAACAAGCACATCTCTTCTGATTAGTAGACATCCGTTCTCCAACTAAAAATAGATTCAGCTTGTTCTTGAGAATAAAATTAAATTTATCAAAACTTCCTATTCTCACACAATATCAGTTTTCAGCAAAGAGAATTATCTATTCAAATGAATTAATTGCCAACAATAAGCCAAAATAAAACATTTAAAAATAGCATTCGAGATTCCCAGTTGTGAAAGGAATGAAGCAGTGCACGCCTCCCGTCGCGACGGCAGAGAGAACGGCATCTGCTGTAAATATAAATATTTGTGTTAAATAAACATCGATATATAGCTTTCTTTCGCCCTTTCACGCGTTATGTTGTTTAAATAATATTTATTTGTTCAGTGAATTATGTATTGTGATACAAAAAAGGTGCGGTGAATGGAAACCCCAATGTTAGGAGTTATGTGTAAAAGTTTGGTTATATGTTTAGCGAAAAGTTTGTTGCTCGAGATGGCAAAACTGTGGCTTTTAGTTTTGATGCCAGGCATCATATTTTTCCCTAGTGTGGTGTCTAGAAAAGATATAAATATTGGTGAGTTTCTGCCATAGTCTTAGATTATAATAATTGTACAGCACTGATAAAAAATTGCATTCAACGTATCAGCATGTTTCGGTTTTTTTGTAGGAAGCATATCTGGTCAATTAGCTGGCCCGTGGCCAGAATCAAACATAAAAATGATATGAACCGCATTATTTTCCGTGTTAGTTTAAATATTTGATGTTAGAAATACAAAAAACTAGAAAGACAGTAAAAATAAAGACCGTGTTTCATCAAATGTCTATTCAATTTTCATTCTGGTTGGAATGTGACTTCCATTTCCATCGATACTAAAAGAAATATAAGTAGGGACTCATAATAGCAACCTATATGGAGTAAAATTTAAAATCAGTTGTAAAGAATAAAGGAGGTATCCCAGGGGGAGTATCCGAACAATAAAGCAACTTTTGAAGGTTACTTTTGAAGTTGGTCTTCAATTCGAAGCACTCTGTATAAAATTAGGTAACGTTCTTTATAGATACATGTCTAATAAGAAGCCCCCGGGTTGTACCTACTATTGCGTTCATTTTATTGAATATAGTGAATTTCCAAGATTAGAGGACAAACAATTTTTTCAGAATAATAAAATATATCTTTGAATAGAATCATAAAAGGAATCAAAAGAAATCATAAAGAATAATCTTTTCAATACACTATAAAAATAGCACAAGAAACAAAACAAAAATTTACCATTTCATAGAGAATAAAGAAATAAACAACTTCCAATATGACCGGAAAGTATATTTTCATGCAAGTTCTTTGATATTCTATAAAGTAAATATTTTAAATGGCCGGGTAATAGCTAGGAAAATATATAAATAGTTATATTTATAAAGAAATAGTACCCTAGCAAAATATTTTCACTTACTATTGGAACTAATTAACAAAAACACAAATTTATTTATGATCAATACTACAATAATATCATGTAAACATTTGCATAGTTGTAACGAATTGTCAGAAGCTAAAATCGTGATCAAATTTAAACACTATGTGTTGTGAATAAATGTTTTACTTCCATAATTTTATACTTCCAAAATAAATCTAGAATTAATCCCATCGATTAAATTTAATTTGACTATACATAAATATTATTCATACCAATTTATGACTCGTAAAATCAATTACAATAGAATATGCAATTACCAATAAAGTGACGATAACATTGGTTACACGATTGACATGTCTTTTGCAAATAATTCTATCGAAGGGTTGATCTAATTTCGTAACCAGAAAGTGATGTATAAAGCGGCTAATGCCTTGGTACTTAGATGCAATTTACTGTTAATGGTAATTCGAAACTCTTTGTCGAATTGGCTGCCATGAGTATCGAATTTGGCTCTCCCAAATCATTAGCAATGAAGTTCTTTAGGTAAATTAGCCCTTGATATAGGAACAATTAAAACAGAATATGTAAAAACTGTGATAGGCTTCAGAATAAATCTGAAACAGAAAAAACTGTAATGTTCCAGCCAGTGAGACGCAATATTTCTTTGAAATATTTTCTTAGCTCTGCCCTTTAACATTGTTTTCCGATGGGCAGATGAATGGGATTGGAGTAAAGCTGATCTATTGAGGACATATAGTTATTGGTTTACAGATGGCTCCAAAACATTAATGGGTGTTAGAGCCAGAGTGTATAGTTGCAACCCAACGGTAAAACTATCCTCAAGCCTTGGTGGTTATACTCAGAACACATATTATATACCTCCATCGCTGAGGCTGAGGAAAGGAACATAGCATAGGACTGATCCTTATTCAATATTTGACAAAAGACAACTTCTGCCAGAGGATCTAAATAAGTCCTCACCTAACCAGGTCATCAGCTTCATTAAGTGGCTGGACCTGTTGGGTGAAATATAAGTGGGCGTGAGCCACAATAGACCATATGGTCACAGTGGATGGACTGGTTTTCGACCCACTCACTTTGGAACCTAACCTAGCTCTGAAACTGGACTGATACTTTTCAGTGTTGTGTTCGTATTTTCCGCCGAGGAATATGAGGTTTTTAGCACCCAATCATGCAGAACAAAGCTCTAGTATTAACAAGAATAAAATTATAAGTTACATTATTCTTTAATTACACACCTCAGAGAGTACGTACTTGTTTATTAATTACTTTCATTACCAGACCCAGTTAATTTTCTAGAATAAATTTCATGAGACTACATTTCGAGCTTTTATAAACATAATTTTAATTGCTTTCCAGGTATTAATTCATGGTTATTAAAAGTTTGCGTATTCCGCTGCTGCAATTTTAGCGACTTAAATTTAATCTCTTAAACGGGATTGTTTTCTTTTATTTATAAGGGTGAGCTGTGCCTGAAGCATGCCGTTTTATTTTAGTTGTCAGTATTATTATCTAATCGTGATAGAATAAAAGAAGGTGGTACTTTCTAACGTATCTAGTCTTTCTTATCTAGATCTTTCTAACGTAAGTATCTAACCATTTTCAACATATACGCAAAGTTTACATAAGAGAATGGAATAAAATTTTATTTAATATGCTGAAAATATCAATGAGATATTTTACCCGCTACATAATCAATAAAATATGATTAATTAAAATTAATTATGTACTTAATAATAATTAATTGATTATAAAAGGTAATTTGTAAAGTGAGCCACTGCCCCAATTAATGAGCCATGACCTTGACCAATTAATTAAGTAATGAGCCATTACTATGAGCAAATATTTAAGTAATGAGCCATTACCTCAAAAAAACCCAACAAAGTTTTTAGGACACCTTTTTTTAAGTCAAAAAAAGGTAATTTATAAAATGAGCCATTGTCCCAATTAATGAGCCATGCCTTGAGCAATTAATTAGTAATGAGCCATTACTATGAGCAAATATTTAAGTAATGAGCCATTACCTCAAAAAAGTCCAACAAAGATTCTAGAACACATTTTTTAAGGAAGGAACACTAACATATCCAAGTAGGTACTAGTTTAATTAATTGTTTCAGCAATTTTTATCGACGATGATGACTATTTTGAGATTTCAAGGGCAGCAATTGCAAGTGCCATGAGAAGATACAACTTGTATCATTTTTCTGATCGCTATCTTATCAAGCCACACATATACAAGACGAACAAAGCTGATATTCTTAAAGTGAGAGATATAGGTGAGTAAGCATACCTCAGTCTTTATTTCCTAAAAACAACTATAACAATAATAATAATAATAATAATAATAATAATAATAATAATAATAATAATAATAATAATAATAATAATAATAATAATAATAATAATAATAATAATAATAATAATAATAATAATAATAATAATATATCTGCCCCTCTTCCTAATCACAAGGAGTAGCCAGGAAATCTACTTGTTGATGAATTATTTGTAAGAAGATTGGGTATTTTTACCAAATAACTGTAAAAAAACTTTATTTTATATTTTGCTTCTAATAACTAAACACCATAGAACACCATAGAACAAGTTAGATTTCCCCTTATGCAAATTTGCTTTTTGTTAAATCTGTCTCTCAGTGTATATTCCCTAATTCCTTATGAAGAAGGTAATGACCGTAATTTGTTGTATCCAAAGGTTTTTCATTTACTATTTTGCAGAATTGCGTTTAATCTTGTGAGAGAAATCTTGAAAAGACTTTCTTAAAAACCGATCCGACTACAAATAATTTTGTTACAGCTGATTTTCCCAAATTATGCATTACTTTCTCCATTAAAACTTTCTTGCGTCTCTAATAGTTTCCGAAATATCTGTGGAAATCAAATTAGGTTCTGTTTGTACATAATTTTTATGGTATATCGAGTTATCGAGTACCTAATTGACGTTTGAAGTTTGAAATTGCGTAAAGAGAAGAATAGGAAAAAGCGATAATCGTTTTGTATTTATGATTAACAATGTAAAAACTAAATTAAATGTTCAAAGTATGCACAATCAACTACCATGCAGTAATGCAGAGTTGCTGGAATTCTTAGTCTTTTAGATTAAGCTATCTAAAAGTTAACCCCCCCCCTAATCAAAAATTGACCTGTTTCGACAAATTTTTATATCTCGTTTTGTTCTCGAGATATTTTCGTTTTAAATACGATACACTGTACAGGGTGGCCCACATAAGATGACCCTATACCTTATCTCGGAAACTGTTAAAGATAGGAAAAAAGTTTTATACGAAACTTGTTTGCAGTAAAGTAAATTTTTTATTTTTCATACTTTTACATATACAGAGTGATTCAAAAGTAGTGAATCAAACCTAACTTGTGGTTTTTTTAATGGAACGCCCTATATTTTCTTAGACCATTATATGTGTCTCTAGGAGAGCAGTCAAATGGTTTTTTGTTTATGAAAATCCGTTGCGGCGTTGCCAAGTTATCGTAATTAAAGTGAAAATGCAGATGTTGGAAGAACCATTTGTTTTTCTATAGCCGATTAAACTTTTCGAAAATTTTTATTATGTGACTATTACTAATGGTCCCTCATGTAATACTGACCATACAAAATTAACTTAACTTATATAGGGTGTTCAAATTTGACCTTTGAACTTTTGGATTTTGAAAACGCTCTATCTCAATTTTTTTAAACGGAATGCATATATTTTTTTTCCAAAAATCAATTACGTGTTTCAATATCTACAATACATAGAATCAATATCCTATATAAAAATTTTCCCATTTTCGAGATATTAGTCAATTACTATTTTTTGGTCGTCGTCAATTATTTACGGTCGGTTTCTCCTAGGCAGCTGTGCATAGTATTACTACTAATGCACGTATTTGAAAAACTAGTTAATATCTGGGAAAGTGTAGAATGAATGTGGTTTGTATTAACAACTATATAAAACATTTAATTATAGATGAAGAATTTGAGTGGTAATATTGTGGAGTAATTTAAGTCATTCTGCAATTCTGCATACTGCATAATGTAAATAAAAATAACAATGGATTACATTTTTAAACAGATATATTTATAGGAGAATTAACAATTAACTAAACAAAACAATGAATACATAGGTATATGAAAAAAAAATTTTTTTGACAGCGAAAGATAACAATGTAATATACCTATTTTTTTTATTTTAAATATACATTAGACATAAACACATAAGTAAAAATTGACAAAATTATGAATTAACTAATTAGTGAAATTAGTAGTAATACTATGCACAGCTACCTAGGAAACCTACCGTAAATAATTGACGACGACCAAAAAATAGTGATTGACTAATATCTCGAAAATGGGAAAAATTTTATATAGGATATTGATTCTATGAATTATAGATATTGAAACACTTAATTGATTTTTGGAAAAAAAATATATGCATTCCGTTTAAAAAAATTGAAATAGAGCGTTTTCAAAATCCAAAAGTTCAAAGGTCAAATTTGAACACCCTATATAAGTTAAGTTAATTTTGTATGGTCAGTATTACATGAGGGACCATTAGTAATAGTCACATAATAAAAATTTTCGAAGAGTTTAATCGGCTATAGAAAAACAAATGGTTCTTCCAACATCTGCATTTTCACTTTAATTACGATAACTTGGCAACGCCGCAACGGATTTTCATAAACAAAAAACCATTTGACTGCTCTCCTAGAGACACATATAATGGTCTAAGAAAATATAGGGCGTTCCATTAAAAAAACCACAAGTTAGGTTTGATTCACTACTTTTGAATCCCTCTGTATATGTAAAAGTATGAAAAATAAAAAATTTACTTTACTGCAAACAAGTTTTGTATAAAACTTTTTTTCTATCTCTAACAGTTTCCGAGATAAGGTATAGGGTCATCTTATGTGGGCCACCCTGTACATATACTCATTATTCATTACATATAGTCACCGCAAAAGAGAGTAAAGAGTTTATTATTTGCCTCTACTGTGTACTTTCAAATCAAAGTATTAAGTGATGTTTTAAAAAGAAATGTTAAGTCCAATTATTTCTATAAATAGAGAATATAAAATTCCTTATGCATTGTTTCTTTACTCCGATGTCGACGTAGAGACTTTCCACGTCTCCAATACATACTTGAACTCCCTTTTCCCAACTCCCATATAATAACAAATCGGATTTCCAGATTACACTAAAATGTAAAGGCTTTATTTCCTCTATATGTGCATTTCATATCGAAAAATTTAATCTAGACTCCATCGTACACTCATATTTTCCAGAAGGAAAATAATCCTGCGAATACGCTCTAGTTGATGTTTCCTGAGAATGAGCGAAGGTAAAATGCGATATTTTATACGTCTGTCGCAAAAATTCTCCTTTAATTCCTCGCCGTGCCAGACTTCATAAGTTCGCATCAGAGAGTCATTCGAGATCCTTCTTTGTCTGTGGAAGGTGTAAAAATGAGTTTTATTGCCCTGACAGTACCAGGTCAGTCGTATAATTTAACTCTTTTCTAGCGCTCCAGCTAGTAATACACAAAGGAGTAGCGAAATGTCTTATATTTTGGACGTTACTTGCAAGCTTTATTTCAGAATCGATTAAGGAGTATTCTTTCTTTTTTGCGTGACGCTACACCTCTTAAAAGATTTATTTAAAAAATACATGCAATGTACAGGGTGAGTCAACCATAGAGTAAAGTGCATTATCTCATTTGTTTCGAGAATTACGAAAAAACGTTAAATACAAAAGTTTTATAGAATATTAAGGTGCCCTGTTTAAAATTATTTTTGAGTATACAGGGTGGCTCAAAAAAGCGTGGCGAATATAACATAGGTTTTTTTAAATGGAACACCCTATTTTTTAATTTATTTTTAGATTTTACATGAAATTCTATAACTTTTTTGTTAATAATGTCATATACCTAAACCCAACAGTTTTTCTAATATTTTAATTTTTTTAGAAAAATATTAGTTTTTTACTCTTATAAGAAACTGACAGTACCGCCATTGTTTCTGAAGGTGGAATACTCAAATTTGGTACAGACGTTCTATAAGGATGACAAAAAAGGTATTTGTAAATAAATTTGAGTTAAATGCTACAGGGCCTCCAAAATAAATGTATACATTTCGTTTATTTTAACTTAAAAAAATTTAATTTTTTTAAATGGCACACCCTATATATTATTATTTTTTCTGATAGATTTTACAAAGCCCGTCAACTTTTATTGAGTATGTCATATACCTAGTTTTCATAATTTGGGAGTTATTTTGATTTTATTCTTTTTTTACACTTGTTTTTATTACACTAACGGATTCATTGGGTGGCCCCCTCGATCATGTGACTTAACACCTTTAGATTTCTTTTTGTTAGACCACTTTAAAGATCGTGTTTATGTGAACTCTCCTACAACACCAGAAGATATCGAAAATAGGATACGAGATACCTGGAGGACAATAAACACCCTTTATGCTATGGAACGTGCAAGAAAATATAGTAACAAGACTAAACATGTGTATCTAAGTAGACGGGCATATTTTTGATCATTGATTACTCCATAATAATTAAAATTAAGGTAGTTAGTAGGGAAATTATTATTATTTATATTAGTTTATGTTTCCACAATAGCGTAGGTAAGTGTAAAAAAAGAATAAAATCAAAATAACTCGCAAATTATGAAAACTAGGTATATGACATACTCAATAAAAATTGAAGGGTTTTGTAAAATCTATCAGAAAAAATAATAATATACAGGGTGTGCCATTTAAAAAAATTGAAATTTTTTAAGTTAAAATAGTCGAAATGTGTAAATTTATTTTGAAGGCCCTGTAGCATTTAACTCAAATTTATTTACATATACCTTTTTTGTCATCCTTATAGAACGTTTGTACCAAATTTGAGTATTCCACCTTCAGAAACAATGGCGGTACTGTCAGTTTCTTATAAGAGTACAAACTAATATTTTTCTAAAAAAATTAAAATATTAGAAAAACTACTGGGTTTAGGTATATGACATCATTAACAAAAAAGTTATAGAATTTCATGTAAAATCTAAAAATAAATTAAAAAATAGGGTGTTCCATTTAAAAAAACTTATGTTATATTCGCCACGCTTTTTTGAACCACCCTGTATACTCGAAAATAATTTTAAACTGTGCACCTTAATATTCTATAAAACTTTTATATTTAACGATTTTTCCTAATTCTCTAAACAAATGAGATAATGAACTTTACTCTATGGTTGACTCACCCTGTACATAGTCTTCAAAGGGGTTGGAACCTAGGTGTGAAGATAACACTGACATAATTTTCCACATAACACCAAAACACTATACTGCACTCTACCGCGTTTCGCTAACCAAGTTGGCATCATCTGGAAATGATTAAAACTCAATCAAATCAATGTTAATCATCTCCAGATGACTTGGTTTGCGAAACGCATGTCGGGAGCAGTAAACTGTTTTGGTGTTGTGTGGAAAACTACGTCAATGTTAATATATAGTGTATTTTGTCTTGTCATAAATTAAGGGGATGATTCCTTGGGTAATATTATCTATTTATCTATCTCTTTCTCTACGTATTTGATACGTAAAAGCTTTTCAATTTAATATTATGTACGTATGCATTTTACGTATATGAAACTGTATATTATACTTAGAGGATAATCTCTCAATTAAAGTAGTAATAACCTCAACTTTCCTAAAGCAGTAGTAAACTAACACTGTAATAATTAAAACCATACAGAAATTATCATTCATATTTCTACATTTTCCCATATCTCTAGATTAATATTCCTCTTAAGCCCTGTTATATCTTAAAGCGCAGAACGAACTTCATAATGCAAACGAACCTGAGTGACGTCAAATTAATCATTGTTTTACAATTTCCAGTGTGTAACTTAATGGAGAAAGGCATAGCGGCAATATTTGGGCCCGAGTCACCTGAAATTAATGAAATAATTCAATCAGTGTCTACCACCCTGCAGATTCCACAGTTTCAGACGTTCTGGAATCCCAAATTATCTTCATATTCCGAGGCACTGCCTTCAGAAGAGTCTATTCAAGTTTTCAACTTATATCCCACTCCTCACACCCTGTCCAAGGCGCTAGCGACTTTAGTCAGGATAAATGCCTGGAAGAGCTACACTGTAATCTACGAGGACGATGACGGACTTCTCAGGCTGCAAGAGGCTCTAAAGCAGCGCAATCCCAAGGATTCAGCAGTGGCTTTCAGGAAACTGGGGCCCGAAGAGAATCACAGGTCAGTCACGTCTCTTTTAACAATTCCTCGGAGTAAGTATTCCCCTTGATATATTATTTGAAATATTCTATGTCTGGTTGCATTATGTGTTAGATATATTACACAAGATGCGTTATTCTAGGTGTTACAGTGATTGCAATACTTTCAAAGAATGAAATTTTGACATATACAGGGTGTTAGTTCAACATGCGGCAAAAATTGAAAAGGTTATTCCTTGGACTATTTTAAGGATATTTTATCCTTTGATGATTTTTGAAAAAGCACTTTGTTGCGAAGATATAGGGCGAAAAAAAATTTCAACAAATACAATTTTGGTATTTTTTACATTATTAATGTAGGTGAAATAAAAGTATGGCGTACTACACTGGACGTATCAAGTAAAAGACATGCAAGAAAAAGGAGTTGTTTTTTCTTACCAACATCTCGTGATACTTGTATGTGTATCATTTGTTAAGATTGACGTTTGGCTAGTTGACGTGTAAACGGTTGTTAGTGAAGTCCTCTATCATGGCTCGTTATACGAATGCCGAGATGGCTGACATGCATTTTATTTATGGACTTGCTGATGGCAATGCATTAGAAGCTAGGCGACTGTACATTGAACCATTTCCTAACCACATGGCTCCCGATAGAAAAATCTTTCAAAGTCTTCATCATCAACGTCTTCGAGAAACGGAAACATTGAAGCGTAGTGGAGGACCAGGAAGGCCAAGGACTGTAAGAACGGTAGACGTAGAAGAGAATGTGCTGGACATGATAGAAGAAGATCCAGATACTTCTACGCGAAGAATTGCAAATACTTTGAATGTAAGTAATTGGATTGTTTGGAAAATTCTGAGAGATAATTTGTTGTACCCATACCACATTCAACGCGTTCAGGCACTTCTTCCTGCGGATTTTGCTTTACGTATTGCATTTTGTCAATGCCTTTTGCACACATTGGTTGAAATCCCTCAACTACACGCTGATTCTTTTTACCGATGAAGCCAGTTTCTCGCGAAATGCAATAAGGAATTTCCACAATACCCATGTGTGGGCTGACGAAAATCCACATGAGATTTGTGAAGATCGGTTTCAACATCAGTTCTCGTTAAACATTTGGGTTGGAATTGTGGGTGACTGGCTAATTGGACCGGTATTTCTACCAGGGAGACTTACCAGCGAAGTATACCGTAACTTTTTGGAACAAACGCAAAAAACCTCAGTTTTTGGAGGATGTACCATTGGCAATGTGGTTTATGCATGATGGTGCACCACCTCATTTTAGTGTAGTTGCTCGAGAGTTTTTAACAGCAACATACGGAGATCGCTGGATTGGTAGAGGTGGACCTCACGTATGGGGTGCTCGATCCCCGGACTTAAACCCCCTGGATTATTTGCTATGGGGCCATCTAAAGTTATTAGTTTATACTAGACCAGTGGAAGATGTGGACGATTTAAGAGATCGGATAATTGCTGGGTGTAACTGAATAAGAAACGACCCTGGTGTTTTTGAAAGAGTTCGGGAGTCTATGAGGAGAAGATTAGATGGTTGCATCCAAGCTGGAGGTAGCCATTTTAAACAATTCTTGTAGGTTCAGAAATGTTACATGTAATTTTTAGTAATAAATTGTTATTTCTTAAAAATTTTTTCGCCCTATATCTTCACAAGAAAACGCTTTTTCAAAAATCATCAAAGGATAAAATATCCTTAGAATAGTCCAAGGAATAACCTCTTGAATTTTTGATATTTTTTCTTGATAGATCTTTGATTCTTTTTTGCTTTTCTGCTTTAAACTAGGATCATGTGTTCTATGACTCGTATAAACAGATTAGCATTTCACGGTCTCTTAATGAAGCTAATTACCTTAATTAGGTAAAATCTCATTCAAGTATTGAGGTAGAAGTTGTCCTTTGCCAAATATTTGGTATCTGATCCTTACTCAGCCTGCCAGCAGGGCTACCATACCTGAAAACTAAAAAATATAACCCACCTTTGATGTTACATTTATAGTCACCCTGTATATGTACTGTACAAAGGTTACTAGTATTCTGTCATTATCTATCTATCATATAATAAATTGAAGACCTCCGCAATAGCCTATATTTTTTTGTTAAAATCGATTAAACAGAGCACGTAATGGTGACAAAGAATTGACGTATAGATTGTTTTAAAATGGATATATAGAGCACATTCGTACAGCCATTGGAAAATATGGAGTGATTTATGATAACGAAAATTTATTACGGGAATTTCAGCAGTCCGTAGAAAAGAAAGTGAAAACGATTTTTTGTCTTTAGACATATTTCCTTCCATTTACAAAGGAATAGTGTTAATATTGTTATGTATATTATTATATAAAGATATTTTTGATCTAGCTGCCAATTCTGGCGCCACAGGCGGCTCTGTAGCAGCTAAATTAAATGATTTATAATATAAATTAATTGCAAGCTAACTGGGCCATGACAAGAAACGCCAGATAACTTTGGCCAACATGCGGACAAGATGGAAGCTGAGCTGAATTTTTAAGTAGCAACAGGATACCTTTCCACAGAATAAAGAGGAAGATAAGAGTATCCTTCCTCAAGTTTTATATGTTGGAACATTTCTTCCAAAAATATAAAGGATCTAATATTACTTTGGCCAAGTTTACATCAAATATGAGTAGCAATTTGAAAAAAGATACTTCAGCTTGGGTAATTTTAAATCATACAGTTGAAATAATTATTAAACTTACAAATTAATAGGAAATGGAACAACATTGCATGCAAATCCATCGTCGATTCTTTCGGGGGCTAAAATGAACTTTTTTTTATTGCTGCTTCGTACTGTACTGTGTACAACTTTTGTTAATTTTGGGTCAAGAATACTATTTTGTTGTCGAGATTGGAGATACTATTCCCAAATGTATTATATGCTATAATAAATTATAGGTTTTATTTTCAGATTGCTGCTGAAACAAATTAAAAGCACAGGAGTGCTACATTTCATCCTGGATTGCAAAGTGGACCATATATTCGATATTTTACGATTAGCAAAAGAACATAAATTGTTATCGGAATATCACAGCTACATACTGACGAACTTGGTAAGTTTTTATAGATCAGAAAATGAATCTGGGAGACACATTTATCTTAATGGTAGTTTGAAAATATTGAGACCTTTAAAAATGAGTAAAAACATTAAATACGTTTAAACATAATTAAAAAGTTTATGAAATTATAATATTTATATTTCTTGAATTTTTGAACTTTCTTTTCTTGAACCTTTTTTTAATTATTTACCTTCATCATAATGTCTTCAAGTTAAAATCGTGTTCAAGGATAACTCCTATATTTTTAAATATTCAAATAATTGTGACTACCACAGTTTTTGTTTCAGGATTCGCACACTTTAGACTGGTCCAGTTTAAAAGATGTCCACAGCAACATAAGCACCTTCAGGATGATCAATACTACAGGTCACATTACCAACACAATGACGGAATGGAAATACATATTGAATTATGGTATTTTGAACAGCATAGACAACTTGGCTCTGAGAAAAGAGTTAGATGATTTCAAAATTCAACATTCCCATGCAAGCATCAAACCAGATGAAGTTCCCGTAAGTGTATAAGGTGTAATAGATAGGGTGATTCACTATATTTTGACGCCCGTTAACTTTTTTGTTTAGATACAAAATTATAAAAAAATGTGAAATATAAAAGTTGAACGATTTTTTATGAAGTTTTCGAAAATTACAGTAGAAAAACAAATCAAGTCCAAACAAAATGGCAGCGCATATTAACTTTGTTCATTTAAGTGGAACACTCTGTATATTTTTGCATATTTGGACAGAACGTTGTCTCACGAATACAGTGATATAGATATTGATGGATATATCCTTAATAATAACGGAGATATGACTAAAAAAGTGAGCCATAAGAGCGATGCGTTGGAAAAAGACTATGCCTAGCAACGAATCTATATTCTCTTTCGACCTCAACTTATTGCCTTTAATACATTTTTCCTTTTAATAGTGTTATGTACATCCTTTAAATAAAGATATATTAAACAAGCATCTAAATTACATTAAAACTAATTATTTTTGCATATAGATAAACAACCGTTTCGGGAGTTCTGAAATAAAAATAATTCATTTTATTATGATGCGTACGCCTATGGCATGCCGGCAATGACAGCCAGCTTTATATACAGGGTTATTCAGAACTTATCTCTAAAACTTTGAGGATATGTGCATCCTTAAATAAGAAATCGATATCACCAAAAAAATTTATAATAAAAGACTTCGGATTTCCCGTAAACAATGTTTAAAGTTATACCATTTGTTACGGCCTATATGCCGAACTAGCGTATGCGTCTATATAAAGTGGACTGTATGAAATGTAAAACAAAATAAAACGATAATAGTGTCGAAAAACTTACCAACTGGAAGTAGCGTCGTTGCACAGTGGCGTCGGCGGTTAAAGGAAATGGGAAAAAGGAGGGAAACTTTCCGACACTAGCTAGGATTAAAATTAACTTAATATTAAACTTAATATTGTGATCACTTTCAACGATTTTTCTCCTTCCACTATATCCCAGAGAGACTTTCCTGCCTAAGTGAATGCGCAGAAAACGCCATTCTGGAGTTTCAGGAAAAAACTACTAAATTATATTTAAATTTAAGCGCATTTAAATTTACATTTAAATGCGCGTCACCACCATTATAAAGGACTACGTAGATTGGCAACTGTACTTCAACGACAATCTGATATACCACATTCCTAAGAATGTGGTAAAAAAAGTAAACACGTTTTTGTACCTCAAACGCCTGGACGAAGGGAGTTGGAATGGGGATAATATCTCTATTGTCTATTCAGTCATTAGTCTATCTGTGTCTTCTCTCAGTGCCGGTGTTTTATTTATCGTAGGAGTGTTAAACTGTAAAATTTTCAAAATGGCTCATGTGTACAGTAATGCTGAGTTAATGGACTGTTACCAGTGGATTATCAATTACGAGTTAGGTTTTGTGAGTGGTTGTTGCAGCAAAATGCTGAAAATCCCCAATTTACTTAATAATTTTCGTTTACAAGATCAGCAACCAGGAGGAACATTCGCTTTAGTGCGGCAAAATTGGATAATGCGTGCCCAAAAGTGTGTAGAAGTCGAGGGACAAAATTTCGAACAACTTTTGTAACAAGGTATATGCAAATTTTTTATAAATTTCATGTTTCTAATACCTAGTAATCAAGTAGCGCAATTCTTCAAAATTAGTGTAACAAAATTTTATTCATTTTAAAGACACGTCACTTTGGTCACATCTATCTATCTTTAAGTTTATTGTAAAGTAAAAACGCTGCAAATCTTTTTTGCGCCGGGTGTCGGTATACTCTCAGAACTTCCGAAGTTTTCTCGTGCTATATGTGACATCGCCAGTTTGCATTGTCAGTCCCAAGGTCACTTCATTACAGTGGACCAGTATCCAGCGGCGTGCAATGAAAAATTTTTAAATAGTCTTCAGAAGCCGCCAAAAAAATTTTTTTGCACTACCACATTTCTACATGTATGTTGAACATCCCCAAATTTTATTATGGATAAGTTCTGAATAACACTATAAATTATTAATAAAAGTATGGTTAATAAAAAAAGAGTTCCGTGAGCTGAAACATGAAAAAAATTTACATTTCAAATATCCTATTTTTTAATCCTATTTACAGAATTTCTGTGATGAATTATATTTGAGGATATATTTTCCCTCACTGTATACCACTCTTTATACCAGTTAAATGAGAAGCATAATAATAATTTTATAGAAAATATAACCACTTGGCATCACTTATTGGGTACACAAACACCTAATATATCTACGAAGTTGTCACATAAACCTTTTCCATGTTATTGCTCTTGACTGTACGTTATTTTATTCCTGTACATTCATTTTATCCACTCGTCATTTTCGGTTCGCAAAAGAACAAGCAACGTAAAGAGACAAAATGAGGGAATATGAGAGTTTTTAATCTACGTACGCTTTTTATTTGAAGCAGCCATTAAGCTTACGAGGATGCATCGCTCCTCAAATAAAAGTTGATGTACACAATTTACATTTGTTAAAATATGCTACAAAACATTCCTGCCTGGCAGTAAAACCGCGGACGTACATGAGTGGTAGGTATGTACTGAAAAAGTGGAATATTTTGCCGTTGAACAAAGAAAGTTTTATTAAATTCGTTTTAAAGGCGGGATTCTCGTACAGTAAGTGGAACCGAACAGCCAGGAAATGATATAATTTCGCAATTTAAAGCTTTTAGAAAGTTTTTTACAAGTAGGATGAGGTAGGGATGGAGTCAAAAGACCCTTTTATGCTCTTATATGCATAGAATAGTTATGACATTAAACTCTTCTTTATGTTACAAATGTTAAAGAAAGAAAAACTGTGGCATACTGCCTTGGCAGCATGTTCTTTGATATAATGAATATAAAGGATCTCTATACCGCAGGAGTTTGCAAAACCCTTTGTATATATTCCGTATTATGTACCTATGTAATGCAAAATTTGTAGTGCTTAATTAAATTTATTAACCCGACATGAAATGGAGTCCAACCAGTAGCGCAGAAAAAGACCATCTTAACGTCGAGGCTGTAGTATATTAACTATTAAAATTAAGTTGCCCTTAAAAATGCTATAAAAAAGTAGCTCTAAAAATTAGTCGGTTCTTAATTGATTTCGAAATAGCGGCGTAAATCCCGCTCTTCCAAAATCTTTTCCTAGGATCAAAAACCTCTCAGCCTGTGTATATATTATAAAAAATGTATATCCTTCTTTTTAGAATCTATAGGTATTTATGAGAAAATTTACAGACTAAAAGCCAATATTTCAAAGGGAAAATTATGATTTTATAAAATGTAGTCTAGCATTAAAAGACAGATAGCAAATGCTTCATATGCAAAATGTAATTTAAAAATATATTTCCTCCAGCCACATTCACCAAGACACCAGTCTACATAGATTACCGAACAGACAGCTGTGTTAAAACAAATAATACAAAAGACACACTGCAAAGAATGTTATTTCTGGCATTATTTAGTCTGTCTTATCCTGATGAAATTCATTCCTGTCAAGTTTCGCCATGTAAAGCCACAATAAATTCATGAAACTAGAAGTACCAGAAAACACTGTTTGTTTAGAACTATTTGTTCTTACAACAAAAAAAGATAATACATGAGATTTATCCTTGCTCTTTATCTTGAAATTAGATTATAACTGGAATATATTATCAAATACACAGGGTGTATTTACCAAGTTAGCATTCTTATGACCTAGATACCTATGCAAAGAAAATAACCTCAAATAATTGTTCTTCTACACTTACTTCTTCTTTTAATAGTGCTTTAATAATAATTGTCGTCATCATTTGAAATATAAATATATTAAGTTACGTTAGTAGTGGTGAGAAACAGACCGTAGTGCCCTCTTTGGGTCTCTGCTACTATTCGTTTGACAATTATTGTCAAATTGACAGACAGATAGCAACCTGCTTTTCCGCAGGCGGCATTACTTACTGCAGTGACCTCTATTGTATATATAAAAAACTTATTCTATTTGATTCCTATTATCTATTCGTTCACTGACTAATCTGAAACTATACCAGTCCTTCTAGGCTTAATATATGACACTTGTTTCTTCTTCCGTCGCTTCAAGTTGCTTTTATTATTTCTTTAATAATATATCGATCTCTCAGTTGGTGTGGCTAAGTGCCTGGATACATATTTAAATTCCTGATGTATTTAAAGTAAATTAAAAAACAATTTTTAAAAAGTATTCCACCAAAAAGTTATAGTATCATTATCATTATTAATTATTACGGTAAAGTGTATCTGGTGAAAATATTTTGAGTATCAAGTGAACTAGAAACTTATATTCGGTATTTTAAGGGCTTTCATTTCTCCATTATAGCAATCCTGATATTTAAAGTGAATTAGGGATTAGAGCTTATGTATATGTACATGGAAGTTAGCGTTGTGTGGCTAGGGCCTTATTCCACATTAAATTTGTAGGGCCCAAGGGTAAGTGTTATATAATTCGAGTGAATACGGCAAAATTCGCTCAAAACAACTCAAACAAAATATGTAGCATAAAGTTTACTGCGAAGGCGGATATTAATATTTACATATTATTGTTGGTATTATTTTATGACAACAAAAGCGATAGGAAGGGGAACAGAGGAGGGTGAAATCTGGTTAATAGTGTCTTTAAACATAATTTTGTGCTGGAAAATAAAAAATATATAACCACTTTCTATACTCGTATATTATGATGTAATGAAAAGTAATATGCTACACATAAATATATATTTTTTTATTATACCTACCTGCAATTATATGTTGAATATGTTCAGAGTTCGTTAACTTATCGTCAAAGTAATCTCCCAAATCCTTAATGGTGTCTACACATCTCAAAATGTCTGAATTCATTTCATAGTAGAATACTTTAAGATTTAACTTACTCGTAACGGAAATAACCTTACACTTATGACATATTTAAAAGTAACTAATCAAAATTGTACCATTCCGCGACCATGTTCAAATTGCTTAGAAGATTAGCACAATCATCTACATTAGAAACAAATGAGTGCATTTTTACTCATCCGCGTAAAAACTGATGGCAATTTAGCAAAGCGGTAATGTCACTAATAAAAATGGAAAATAGTAGAGGACCTAGATTAGAACCCTAGAGTACCCCAGATGTAATAAGGTACTGACTAGTATTACATCCATCGCAGGTGGCATACTTCAAGGGACTTGACAAGTAGCAGCTATAAATATTGAATAAGTTATTTGATGAAATACCAATTAACTTTCTATATTTTACTTAAATAAAACCATTGAACGGTTGATAACATTATTACTCCAATCGAAGCCAGTTTAATCTTTGCATGGGCTCGGAGCTTGTAGTCAGTTAGCCGTATTGAATGGAACAAACCAGATATCGTATGTTATATATTGTCCGAGTATCCGAGTTGATTCACTAGATTAGAGTTACGATTTCCAACGGACAGTATTGTGCCTCTATCAATCACCATGATGGTAGGGGTTGAAGCCAAGGAGGCCTGTACAAATCATTGTTTCGCCCATAATAGGTGGCCCTTAGGTGAAATCGAGTCAGCCGGTCGTATTTAGTTGCAAGTTTCTGCAATAAACGTTTTCGTTAAGTGTTATGTTTAATAAAAAGTTTTATAACTAGGTGAATTTATGAATTACCTACTTTCTTTAATAATAATAATAATAATAATAATAATTATTATTATTATTATTATTATTATTATACTTGCCAGGAGATATAGAGTCCGTCGTCGGGAACGACATATGCCAGATTTTCTGGAACTACCAGTTCCCGACCGTCAGGCTTATACACGCTAATAAGCCTGACATTGTCCTCCTCGACAAACAAACCAGGACTATGTACGTCATCGAGTTTTCCGCTCCGGCGGAACCAAACATAGTCCAGAAGGAGGAGGAAAAGTGGACCAAATACCAAGATCTCCTGTTCGAGCTTCGCACGCTATACCCTGGCCACAAAGTTATGCTGGTAGTCCTCATTATCGGTGTTTTAGGAGGAGTTCGCACAACGCTGCAATCTGAACTGAAGACCATTCCGGCTTGCAGGAACCCTGCCGAGATCCTAGTAAGTCGGATGCAGAAATCAGTCATCCTGGGGTCACTACGTCTACTGAGGGCACACGATTTGAACTACTTACCGACCGGTGGGGAGGAGTAGTTGCAGTCACGACCTGGACTTCTGGCACGGCTGCAGCGATGAGTCGGGGCTCGTTGCAAGCCCTGACCAGTTTCTACCACAAAAAAAAATAAAAAAAATAATAATAATAATAATAAATTACTTTATGTAATTTGAAATTTTAATGTTTTGAATCTCGGAACCTAAGTTACTATAAAATGACTTTTCTTCGTGAAATTACTTTAGCAAGCTACTCCTTCAGTACTTCAAATTACTTAGTAAAGACCCAGTATGTTTACTGATTATCTTATCTTACCTACTGATTATCTGAATCCCTGTACCCACATAACATTAGAAATAAATCTACTACCTTAGTTTATGTTATTATTTAGGACACCCTGTTGTATAATGAAGTTAACAGAGTGTTAAACATACTGGTATAAATATTCTGTATTTCAGTTTAGCCTGATCCCACACACATATCGACTTATCCCTTTCTGTCCGTAAGTATTTATCCTTGGCATATACTCACATACGAATTTAATTAAGATGTAACGAGGCATTTTACTAAACTATTTACTAATTAGCACAGCAATTTCTCTGAAACGTTGATTTTCAGCAGCAGGAGTTATAATTACAAATTTATACTGTGGATTATATTCAAGCCATTGTGTTTTAGAATTCTACAAAATCAAATTATGTTGTAAACAGTAAAATGGTTGTCTAACAATATACGAATACGTATACGAATGTTACATAGCACACTACACTAGGTTACACGTCGAAATAATTATGTTCGTTTCTCCCTCTTTACGTAGGGCACGTAATTATAGTTTGTTCAATAAACTTCAGTGTGAAACGTAGTCTTATTTTCAAACAAGGGCCCTTAATTTACTAAAATGTGACCATATGGCAATGTAGCTGTCCTCAGAATGTGGACAAAATCAAAATCTCTCAGTAAAGTTTCTGTTATGTCCGGATTATAATTTTTATTTCTTATTTCCTTTGGAAAATGACGACATGCATGCATTTTCAGCCTTCCTTCGTGGTAAATTGTTCGACCACTATATGATTATGTTGCATTCCAGGTCAAGACAGCGCTTCTCTATGATGCTTTAAACTTATTCATCACAGTATTTGCTGAAGAGGATGCCAAGGAGGAATTGGTATTGGGTCCACTGAGCTGTGAAAAATCCAATACTTCAGGACATGGAATCCGTATCTCCGATGCTTTAAGAGAGGTAATGTATAGTGTGTATAGCTTCAATTACGTGGATTTTTGCATTTCTATATTCGTCATCGTTTCTAAATATAAAATTTCCCTTCTCAAGGGAAGAGAATACGGTACCTATATATTATTTTATAGACAGCATTGAACTAATTTAGAATATTATATTAATATTACAATCATATAAAAATGTATTTGAAGCTGTAAGTAAGCAGTAGAAAACATAAAAAACGATTAAAAGATGCACACGAAGTACCAAAACCGTGATACGTACTTGAACTCTACTCAGGTGGTGGATGACACCTGTACAAGCAGCATTTTCAATGAATTGAACAGAGATACGTTCTTACTGGTCTCGGCATGTTGGGCGGTGTTGCCACTTTTTGAGAATAGTCGTTCACTTCGAGAAATAAGTATAAAATTTAGTCAGTGAAGAAAACATTTTATAACATATAATATAATGGTAATATAGTGCAGCTATAGTAATAGTACCTACTAATAGTACATAAATCATTAACTTTGGATGTGGGTGGTGTGTATAAAAGCTTTCTATGCGTTCTTCTAAGATACATATATTGGAATGATAAAGTTTGAGAGCAATTTGAGAATTGAGTGTTGATGTTTACCGGTCAATGCACCGGTAACTTTTTTATTAGTAGAGATACAAAAACGCTTAAATGAGCAAATTAGTGCAGTTTCGTATTAGTAATTCTACGGTAAGGCGAAAAATTATATACGGGGGAAGGTTGAAAAGTTATTGACAAAAAACGAAAAATCCAACTTTTCTATTATCCTCGTAGCTCGTTCATTTGAAGAGTTAGAGAAAAATGCTTCACATGTTTTTTGCAGTATTTTTCATGTAAAATGACATGCACTTGCTACTTTTTATATATCTCTTACAATGGTTGAGAATCACAGTAAAATATATTTTTTTTAAATGTAATGGATAGGTGGCTGTGACATTAACCGAAAGTCCCCTTTTTTCTCTTTCAGATGATAGAACATAGTCCATATTTTATCCTTACAAAAGTAATAATAATCGTTGTTTTTAAAGAAAGTTTATTGTCACATCAAGAATGCTATGGAAATAAAACAAAAAATAAGATTCCTGATATTTTTAAAAACGTCTAGTTGGCATTTAATTATTGACAGATCATAAGTGACATTTTTAGTTTTTGTTAAGTAGTTTATTGTTTATTATTAATACTGCATACAAAATAATAGTGTTGCAAATATGTACACCAACGAAGAGAAAAATGATATGCTATTTTGTTATTATAACCAAAATCGAGATGCACAAGCTGCAGCGAATCTTTATTTTGAAACTTACATGGAACGAAGACAACCCCATCATAGAATATTTAGACAGCTGGAAAATAATATACGATTATACGGTTCTTTTTCAAAGCCTAAGGATGAAAGAAACTTCAATGAAGACACTGAAATAAATGTTTTGGCTTATGTAAATTTTAAACCTGATTCTTCAACTGCAGAAATTGCACATCACTGCAACACTTCCAAGGAAACTGTAAGAGCTATTTTAAAAGGTAACAATTTAAAGCCTTATCATTATTCCATATGCAATACTTTATATCCAGCTGATAATCAAAGAAGGATGACATTTTGTCGATGGTACATTTCAAAATGCGAAGAGGATCTAGACTTCTGGAAAAAGATTTTATTCAGTGATGAAAGTAGATTTACCAACAATGGTATTTTTAACCGCCATAATAACATAATGTGGTGCCGAGAAAATCCACATCTTGTTTCTGAAAGAAGAAATCAACGTCAATTTGGGATAAATGTGTGGTGTGGAATTTTTTGTGGCAAAATTATTGGCCCATATTTTTACGAAGATAATTTGAATGCGAATAATTACCTTCATTTTCTAAGGAATACTCTAATAGAGGAATATTTAAATGAATTACCACTTCATATTTTTAGAAATCTTAAATACTTCCAACACGATGGAGCACCTGCGCATAATTCCCGCGAGGTAAAACAATATTTACATGAACAGTTTGATAATGTTATAGGAAATAGAATGGATATCGACTGGCCAGCGCGAACACCTGATTTGACCCCCTTAGATTTCTTTCTTTGGGGGTTATTGAAAGATAAAGTTTATGTGACAGCTCCTCTAGATATAGAGGATCTAAAAGTCAGGATTCAAGATGCAATTAGAAGCATACATGGACATACAATAAATAATGTTTTAAGAAGTATCCAGAAACGTTGCTTACTATGTATCCAACAGGATGGTGGTCATTTCGAACATTTACTTCAATATAATTAATTAATTAATAATTTCTGTTCTCAAAACATTCTTTTGTTCCGTAATCCATAGCATTCTTGATGTGACAATAAACTTTCTTTAAAAACAACGATTATTATTACTTTTGTAAGGATAAAATATGGACTATGTTATATCATCTGAAAGAGAAAAAAGGGGACTTTCGGTTAATGTCACAGCCACCTATCCATTACATTTAAAAAAAATATATTTTACTGTGATTTTCAACCATTTTAAGAGATATATAAAAAGTAGTAAGTGCATGTCATTTTACATGAAAAATACTGCAAAAAACATGTGAAGCATTTTTCTCTAACTCTTCAAATGAACGAGCTACGAGGGATAATAGAAAAGTTGGATTTTTCGTTTTTTGTCAATAACTTTTCAACCTTCCCCCGTATATAATTTTTCGCCTTACCGTAGAATTACTAATACGAAACTGCACTAATTTGCTCATTTAAGCGTTTTTGTATCTCTACTAATAAAAAAGTTACCCATGCAACGGGTCAAGAAATAGGGCGCCCTGTATATAGCTAATTTTATTTATATAACCTGAAACGGTTGCTTATTATGTTTCAATGCCAAGCAGCCCCATGCAGCAAAAGAAAATTATTTCTCGCCCTCTTCTCTAAATAATACCCTTCTCTCTTCTTGATTGGCTTATGTCACACTGCTCTTCCGCGAACCAACACCTGCTAAATATTACACGCCATTTATCAGCACCCTCCAGAACAGTTTACGACCACCCAAGAGTAGCAAGATTTAATCTCGGACTTCAAATATTCACTAAACTGGGGACAAACAGATTTTATTGCTGCTTAGGAGACATTTACTTTCGGGAGGCAGCTTTGTCCGCGAGCAGTTATAATAAAACATACTTTGTCGGGTAATTAGTTAAACTTTGTGCCGCTTCTTTCAACTTTCGTGCCACGTTGCTTAGAAGATGATGTAACGTACTCGCCTCCATGCACGCACCTGCCTGGCTGAGAAAAGGATCGGATAACCGATATTTGGCAAAAGACAACTTGTGCCAAAATTTTTCGACGCCCTGTACTTGAAACACCCTATATAGAATTAATAGAATCCCGCGATTTACTCCATCGTAAACCATTACATATAGATAAAACTTGAAATTCGCATTTCTGATAATAAATTGGTCGATTCCACTAAATCAATGTCCGCTGCTTTTCCATGCATACCCAACTGAATATTTCCATACATTTTCTGTCAAACATCAAATTTTACGCATTATTAAACGAACTGCTCGTCGCAATGAAATAAATTAAAACCTCGTATTCCTAAATGGAATAATAAAATCATAATTTAATGTGGTTTAAAAACATTTGCAATTTATCAAGTCACAGCGGCACTCGTTATTGCAGAGGTTATTTAAAAAAGTTAAAAAAGCCATAATTTTAGTGCGTTCAGAAATAAACTTTTTCAGATCACCTCCTCCATTACCGGTTCATTTAGAGGCCTTTCGGTCTCATTATTCCTCAGCTGAGGAGGGGCTTTCACATATCCTCTGCGACGGAGGTGTGATACATAATCACGAAGATGCTGTTTTGTGTCGTCACGTGAAAATGCAGCTGCAATTTTGTGAATTATTATTATTATTATTATTATTATTTATTATTATTATTACTATTATTATTTTAGTATTATTAATTATTTATTATTTGTTTTTAGAAAAAAGTCAAGCATAGCTTATTGCTCAAACCACTCACTGGACCAATCTCAGAATTCAGCAGTTCGGGGGAAAGGTTGAACTATGAGCTGGAAGTGATAGAATTTTCTCCAAATAGCATGCATGCTGTTCCAAGAGGATTATTCAGACCAATAGCTCTCTGGAACTCAAACGCGCCAGATGAACTGAGGTTTGAGTTAAGCTCAGAAAGCAGAGAAAAGGAGGTGAAGGAAGAGGTTAGGGGTAAAAACTTCAGAGTAGTGTCCAGGTACGTAAACGGCATTCTAGTTATATACTGTGCTTAATACTAAAAGGCCATTGCAGGTGAGAACATGCATATATAGTAAAGATTTCTATTTTTGCTCCCGAATTTTTTTTCATCATAAATAACACGAAGCTGTATATATTCACTTCAACCATGAGTTACTACCACAGAAATAAAGGTTATAGAATGAAACATGTTATATTTTGCTCTGTACCCCATAGGGCACCGGAAGTTCCGGACCGGAGTTTCGCAGCGAGAAATTAGAAAAAGATTGACAGGAACAAAAAAGATACAAGATACCAAAAGACAAAAAACTCAGACATTTATGACTTATCTTTAGAGAATTACGAAGCAACAACTCAACAAGTATTAAGTAACAACAACCACAAAGATACCGGAATACCACCTGCAGAACAAAACAACCAGAGGCGCGCCAATGAACATCCGTAGACTACCCCAAATTTCTGTCGTATTATTAAGGCCAATGCACTTGAAGTTGATATTATATTTGACATTCCTAGCTTTACGCTTCCTGTCATCTATTGGCTAGCAGTTTATGAGTAACCAATCGGGGACAGATAAATTGGAAGTAACAAAAGTGCTACATGAACTTTAATTTTAGATGGCGTTATAAGGATCAACTGCACAAACTCAACTACGGAAAATCGACTGGATGTTAGACGGGCATGCAGGCCCTCCTCACAGAGAAAATGCTTTTAATTCGGTATATGCTGTTTACATTCTATAACATTTATTTCTATGGCAACTATACCGTTCATCTCCATTTCATATGAATGTTGCTTCGTTTATAGCCAAAATAAATTTTATTAACTTTTCATTTTTTGCCGTCACCTAAACCCTTTGGAAATAGTTTGGATAAAATTGTTCCTGCAATATAATTTTCCATACTATGGACCACTCTAGCTTGATTTGCTGTAGACTTAGCGCTCGGTGTTGTTGTTGTATTATTTTCGATAGTTTCTGAAATGTTTTCCGCAATGTCTGCTACTTCTGCTAATACAGGGCTTCTTGCTTGTCCTCCTCTAACCTTATTTGCATACCCCGTATGACGAACCTTTTGAATTAAACTAACAAACATTCGTGGTATTAGTGATTTATTAAAATAAATTTTTCCATGAAAAATCGAAATGCAGGAGCATTTTTTGGAACTCCTCGTAACAATTTAATAGTTCGTAGGTATTAAACAGGTCGATTTTCGAGTCACGTGGCTCTGTCACAGCAATTTTATAAAAATAATAAAACCTATTTAAAAAACCTATCATTAATCTCATATTAAATGACTTTTATAGGAACTGCTAGATGTGGTTTTGGTAGAAAACTTCATTTTAATACAGCGATTTATTTTCAGGTTAGGTGCACCGTATCTTATGCGAAGTCCTAATCCTAAGGGGGAATATCTACAAGGAAACAAACGCTTCGAAGGATATGCACTGGATCTCATGCATGAGATATGCAAGCCTCGAAATTTAAACTGCAGCTACACATTCGACTTGGTGCCAGATGGGAAATATGGAAACTATGACCCTAAAACCAAGCAGTGGAATGGCCTTATCAAGGAGCTGTTGGAACTGGTATACATTTTGTATTAAATATAGAAAAAAAAATAGGGCATTTATTCTAGAAAGTGTTTATAGATCGACAAGTATAGAAAGTCATAGAAAGTTATTATGTAAATTATTCCTAATGATCGACAAATCTTAGGTACTCGACATACGAACTGTAAAGAATCAATTATATGTAGGTATTTGATTTCTATCTTCAGGTAAAAGGGTTTTCTTAAAACCCACTAGGTTTCATTCAACTTATAAACAATATTTCAGAAATTCTACAGTGAATAGTAAATATATATCGCATACAACCTTTTCAGATAGAAAAAAGAGAGCACATGAGTGAAATAGTCCTGTAAAATCTAAAAAAAAGACAACACTTGCAGAAAAAATTCCATTGTGTTCCATTTGAAATAACAAACTTTTCTATTCCCGAATATACGCCATGTCAAAGACGGACACTCAGTAAAAATCTTAGATGAAGACTGGCGAAAACCACATTTCATTATCTCAACTATAGTTCGTAAGTTATATAGGTTTAAAAAGGATCAAAATATAATGAGGCACCCAATATAATTCTAAATTTTGGTGGAGGAGCTGGGCAGAAAAACCCTGTATGGATAAATCATTTTGTGGAGAGATATTGTGTGTAAATAATTTGTGTTCTATAAATATAGACTAACATTTCAATTTACAGATCTGTACGTACAGCCAAGTTAAGATATATTGCAAGAACTGAAAGTTTTGAAAGATTTTCTGACCGTGATGTAACCGACAAACATTAAAACGTTCAAAACTATTAACTATAGAAGCTGAAAATACCCTTATTTAAAGAACTTCATTGTTGCAAATAAGACAAAAATATTAATTTTCTACAGCTGAAGTTTAGTTTACTTGTATATACAGAGCGAGTTAATGAAAAGTTTCATTCTTGATTACCTGTCAAAAGATTGCTTTCCATGGAAAATCAAGAGAGGTCGATTTTTATTTGAAGGGGGATACATTTTTATAATATGGGCATTTATTCAAGGTGTCCCAAAAAGAAGAGGGTTACATAAAATATTTTATTTTTCAAATGGAACACCCTTGTGTTTTTACAGATTTGAATAGAGAAAGTCCTCTCAACGAATACATTCAAAGGGTTTGATGAATACAGCCCTAATAGTGAAGGAGATATACATAAAAGAGTGTTCCATGAGTATAATGAGTTAGAAAGAGAATATCGACTCATTGCTAGGTACATAAGGCTAGACTAACATTGCTAGTTACTACTAAGTGTTTCTCCCACATTACTTTTATGGTAGGTAACCATTTATGATCATATCTACCTTACTATTAGGTGTATATTCATCAAAGCATATATCAATGTATTCGTAAAAGCACGTTCTATCCAAATTTATAGAAATACATATAGTATTCTATTAAATATAGTTAATTTAAGTTAATATAAGTTAATAAACCGCTCCTTTTTGGGACATCCTGTATAAATGTCAATACTACAAAAATGTGTCTTCCTTCAAATAAAAATCGACCTGTCTCTGCATTTTCCATGGAATTGAATCCTTTTACAGATAATCGTGGATAAAACTTTTCATTCGCTTTACTTCTTCATAGAAAACTGCAGAGAAACAAACACATGAAACATTAATTTTATAAAGCTTAAGACAACATTCGTGTGTTCGCATACATACTCTTCTGCAGATAAGAGTCGAAACAAAATCATAAAATATAGTAAGTTTAAAAGCAACCTTTCTGGCGTCTTATTGACTTTGTTCAGCTGTGCTCAACAGTTAGAAGTATTCAGTGAACAACTGTTCTGACCGGTCCTTATATTCAAAATAACCAATAGAAACAGTTCGATGATAGATTACATTCAACACTTAAACACGGCCGAACACGACTAGTTATTATTGGATATACACAATATTTAACAATCTGCTACTATGACCATTTTCTACTAACAAAATAAATAACTATTAATGTAAAAAACAAGCACACACAAAATAGATATTACAAAACATCCCATGATAAAGAAAAATATTAAAAAACATAAGTAAAACAAAAATATTAAAATATCAGTGAGGTTGAAATTATAAAATAGTGCCAAGTTTAAAGATAACATCAGGAATATTGAAGCGATAATTCTTATTTGTACAGTGTTATACACTTTTCCTGCTGTTGTACTGCTATGCCTTTTAACACTCCACTTGTCTTTATTATTTTGAAATATTTGTATTGAAATATTGATAAAGAAAGACATGCTGCAATGCATGAGCTTGATAGCCACTTGTTTGTTTAACATTTCAAAATTGATAAACATCATAGGGTAAATTTTCATTAGACTAAGAGGAAGTTTGGATATTTTGTGTGTAAAATTTCACTATAAGTTTGTCTGTATAGTTCCCTGCATACATCTCTTGCACTTAAGTTAATTTGCATGCATGTAGATAATGAAACTTCTGTAAACCCAAAAACATTTCCTAGGAGCGAACCAGCGGTCGGAACTAGTTAGCATTTAAATTAATAGTTAACTCCGGTCTACAGTTTTATCTTTATTTTTCCTCTAGGCGCGTGTACCGACGAGGATAATTTAAATTTTTTCGACCTGATTTCCCCAGAGCGCTCCCAAATCAATTACATCCTCCAAGGATACGGAATTGTTTGTATTCGGTTTTAATTATTCATCTGGGCCCGCTGCGATTTTGGGAATGGTTTGCGCGTCATGTGATTTTCAGTCATGACGTGAGCTGACTTTTATCGTGGTGAATAAGAACGCGGACCTCTGCTCATTTTAACTATAAAGACGAGTTGGTAGCCTAATACTTATGTAGGAGAAGGGGAGGTATATTAGTATTGTGGAACTTGCATTGCATATAGTTTACAGGCATGGTTTATATTGAGGGAACTCTTGGTTTCACTAAATAAATTTAGTGCTTCTAACCATGCAGCTCTTAAGGGTCCATTCACTGTAGACTTGACAGACATGAATTCCAGGTCGGGTTAAGAGGTTGGGTAGCCGATGGGTGAAGACTTACATATTTCCACTACCGAATTATTTAGATTTCGGAGGTGCACGTAAAGCCGAAGTAAAAAGGCACATGGAAACAAAGTTAGCCATCATTGCAAGGGTACCGGATTTGTCTTATAATTGCAACAAAATTTATTTTTAATGTTATAAATTATATATCACTGGAAATATCAAAAGATAAACTAGATCCCTGTAGTAGCAAATTTTTGTTTAATACATGTATTTTAGAAAAAATAATTTTTGAAAATACGCTATTTTAGTACAAGATTGTTTGCCTGGAATTTTGAAAATAAAAAGAATTACAAACAATTACTACTATAGACATTTAGATTAAAGTCTTATCTTTCAATACTTTTTTACTAAAAGTCGCTATCTTTTATAGTTTTTTTTATATTAGACACGAGACGCACGCCGATTTTGGGCTTATTTCGGACCAGTGAATGGACTCTTAAAGCTCTGGGTTTCTACCGTTGCATCTTAAAAACGGTATGGAGTTGTCAGCAGGCACTCGCTCATTTGAGCAGGAAAAATAGAGTAACTCTGGTCTGGGTCCCAGGCCATTCTGGCCATGAAGGGAATGAAGCAGCCGACTCTCTAGTCAGGGAGGGCGCTGCTTCTGAATTTGTCGGACCAGAACCGGTGCTTGCAATATCCTCGAGTACTGCCAAAGCAACGCTCTTGACATGGGCTGGAAGGGCAAATCTTCCAGTACTGACAAGAACTACCAAGATTAGTTCATTCGAACACGTTCATAATAAACCCTTCAAAAACAAGAACTAAAAAACTTTTAGAATTAAACAGGTTCCACCTACGAACTCTAATTGGCCTATATACTGGTCCCTGCCGTTTAAAATATCATCTGTACAAATTCGGCCTAGCTGAAGATGCTGAATGCCGCTTATGCGTAGAAGATGATGAAACAGCAGAACACATTATGCACCTGCCCCGCTGGGGAAAAGATCAGATACTCATTATTTGGCAAAATACAACTTCTGCCAGAGGATCTGAACAAGTTCTCACCCAATAAGGTGATCAGCTTCATTAAGAGGCTGGACTTGTTGGACGGAATATAAGTAGGTTTGAGCCACAATAGACGACATGGTCGCGGTGGAGGGTCTGGTTTTCGGCCAACTCACTTTTGAACCAAACCTAAATAAATTTAATCTGTTTACCACTCTACTATGTTTCAAACACATTACTTGAGAATATTTAAATATTTAAAATAAAGCTAAAAATAAAATCAGTAAGTAGCTACCCAATAATTCAGCATTAACGAGAATTTACTAAATTTTGGACTGCATTGTTTATTACCTCCAGGTATGTCAACCCACGCCATCAAAGGGGCTGCTTTTTTACTGTTCTTTTTTTCGGTTTACTTTTTATTCTAAAACCAATAGTCACAAAGAGTTTGCGTGGGATGCTGCCGCTTGCAGGATAAAAATGCTTTTAAGTATTTAATAATAAATAGGGCTGTTTGCGCGTCTTCTTCCTCTGCTTGTATATTATATGGATATTTTGTGAAGTGTACGACACACAAGGAATTTTTTATATAAAGATAATGTTAGCCTTTTTATATTATACATAAATACTACGGACATCTACGCACGAAAAAAACGGTAGAAAAAATTTGTCACTCCACGAACCGAGGTGATGTTATAGTTATTTGATAGTGTCGTTTACTGATGCAGAAACAAATAATTGTACTATTATATGTATTATTAGTACAATTTTTCGTCTCTGTTCATTTTTCGTATACGAGAAATATCGAATTTCAAAATGATGGTAATATAAAATTTTGTTAATGTCTGTAACTTATTTGTGGTGCATTTTCACGGTTTATTGTAGTCTTTTGGGATTACATCACCTGTAAAATAATAGAAAACAGGAAACCGGAAGTATTCAGATGAAATATTCAAAATGTAGTATCAAAGAAAACTTCTAAAGTTTACCACTGTAGACCTAATATGTAGTAAAATAAATATTTGATGGATTAACTAAACTTCATCAGTGGTTTTTCAGTTTTATACAAAATTGTAATACTAGGTACAAGTCATATCTTGAATTATGTCTAAACAAAATAATTAAAATTAAATTTATAAAATAAATTAAACACTTAACTAGCTTTTTCTAAACGTTTCAAGTCGATGCTTGACTCACCGGCAGTGGAAAGGAAGTTTGTATGAACAAATATTGTCAGATTAACATTTTTAGTTAAAAATGTCATCACGTATGCACTGATCACTATGTTATTATTAATTTTCCACTGGTAACATCCTTCTGAAGTAGAGGAAGCCATGTTTGATTCAAAAATATTGTTTCACAAGATACAGTTATCAGCAGTAAGTTTAATATAAAAGCACTTTCTTTTAATTTTTTTTCCACTTTAACTTTTAATCTTTCTTCTTTTTGTAAAATGTTAGCTTATATCCAATTAACTCTGTGACCGTTGTCCCATACAGGTTTTACTAACAAAGACTTATCAACTTCACCTTAACATAATTTAAGGTAATCCTTAACATAATTTTTATATTCGCGGACCCTTATTTGTAATGGTCTAGATGTCTTGAACAATATAATATTTACCATATTCACAAGGAATTTGTTAAGTACAATTTTCTAAATTTTGATCATTATCAATTGGTTTTGTTTTTGTAAGTATTTATCTTAAAGTGTTTTTCGTTTTAAATGTGGTTGTTATGTTAAAATTATTACAAAGTTTTTGAAGTCTTTTAGATATATCTGTAATATAATGAATTGTAATTGTTGTTATTGGATTTTCCTTATTTATTCTAGAAATATTAATATTTTGCCCATTTTCTGAAACATTTATGAAAATTAAAACTGTCACTTCACTTATGTAGGGCCTGCAAATAAAATAAACATATTGCTAGATATTTTATTCATTATATTTACTTTCTAATGGTACGTACCTCCACTATGGTACTGTACGATGGTACAATGATGGTATAACTATCAAGTGGTACTAAAATCTAATGCTTTGGCAGCTCTATGCGTTCTAAAATGCGGTCCGTCCTTTCATGTATAAAAGCCATCGTTTTCGACTGGCGCATTCGCCATTTATTGAAATATTGTAACCAATTTAAAAATGCAAGCGAATAAAGGCTTATTGAACCATATAATCACATGCGTTTGTTTAGCTTTTGGCCATTTGGATTTAGATTTTGAATATTGGACATTTTTACAGTCCGCACGCACGGACCTGGTGATATTGACTACCAATATTTAATGCCAAAATATGGTACTATTTTAAGTAATTTGCAGAACCCAAATTTTATTCGATTTGCTAAAACCGTTTCATGATATTTTGAAAAGTAAACAAATTTAAAAAACTTTAACACCTTCTGTCTAGGAAACGACGAAAGAGTGATAGGAACCATTTATCTTGGTTTTGGGTGAGGAATCTCGTAACAAGCTGATATTATTCTATTACTATTAATTCTACTTATTAACAAACTGTTGAGTATCTTTTATAAAAACATTACAGACGTAAAAGAATTTATGAATTATATAAATGCATTAAAAATATATAATTGAAATATATATAAAAGAAAAAATATTTACTCATTAATTTTTTATATGATTCTGGATTTTATATATTACAGAAAGGTTAAAATGTTTTTATCATAGGACGATGAATGCTGGACCAATTTATAATTTCCCAAATGTAGCAGCGCCCTCCTGAGATAGAAAAGTGAACCTAAAATTAAATCGGATGTTTAAAACTCAATATGATCGAAATAATATCTTTTAACCTCTGCGTATGCATTTTTATTAATTTATTTATTATTATTTTTTTTTTTTTCAGAGAGCTGATCTCGCTATATGTGATTTAACAATAACCCACGAAAGAAGGAAAGCTGTGGATTTCACCATGCCTTTTATGACACTAGGTAATTTACTTCATATGAGCCATATACATAAATAGTAACTTTTAGTGGTGAGTATTTTTAACTTTAACTAAAAAATATCAAAAGTTTTTTAAAGGACACAAATAAGGGAATATGTTTTATTAGTAATGAAATAACTAAATCATGGTATTTTTAAAGCTATATGATTCCACAGCTGTAGTTCCACCAAACAAATATTATAAAGGATAATTTTTATTGGGCCATTATAAATACATTTTTTCATAATAATAATATTTGAAAATATTTAATCGTTGTCGAGCGCCCGTGTGTACAGAATAAAAGAGCTTTAATTAAAGCAATAGAAAATCAGAAGTTATATTAACGCTTCAATGAAAGACCTATAACGTAGCGACATAAAAACCTTAATCGTCCTGCGGACAGATGAAAGAAAGAAATAAACCGAGGAGAAAGCAAACAGGTCAATAACAGAAATTAGTATCGTCCCTTACTACCCTAAACGTTACGCACACCGAACACTTTCTGTCTGTGTGGCTACACCAAGGAAAGTGTTTTCTTAAATTTAATAGTTTCATGGCTCCAAGACTAACTCTGGATAGAAGGAAAAAAAAACAACATGCACAAAAGATCTTTAAAATAATTTATTTGATGTTTTAAAATGCATGTAGTTAATATTTGGTATACAGGGTTATTCAGAACTTATCCATAATAAAATTTGGGGATGTTCAACATACATGTACAAATGTGGTAGTGCAAAAAAAATTTTTTTGGCGCGTTCTGAAAACTATTTTAAAATTTTTAATTACACGCCGCTGGATACTGGTCCTCTGTAATGGAGTGACCTTGGGACTGACAATGCAAACTGGCTATGTCACATATAGCACGAAAAAAACTTCGGAAGTTCTGAGAGTATACCGAAACCCGGCGCAAAAAAGATTTGCAGCGTTTTTACTTTAAAATAAACTGAAAGATAGATAGATGTGACCAAAGTGACGTGTCTGTAAAATGAATAAAATTTTGTTACACTAATTTTGAAGAATTGCGCTACTTGATTACTAGGTATTAGAAACATGAAATTTATAAAAAATTTGCACATACCTTGTTACAAAATAATAATATTCGAAATAATGTCCCTCGACTTGTACACACTTTTGGGCACGCCTTATCCAATTTTGTCGCACTAAAGCGAATGTTCCTCCTGGTGACTTATACTTATTCGCGGATTTTCACGGACCAGATTCAACACTTGTTCTTCAGCTGCTAAAATACGTTGTGGTCGTCCCGGGCTACCATCTCGTCCACGATTTGCACGTAAATTACCAGTATCACGGCCACGTTGTACCACTGCCGTAAAAGTTGCATAATTTGGCGTGTGTCGATTGGGAAATAGATCCGCATACAAGCGCGAAGCTGCCACTGCATTTTGTCCAACTTTACCATAAATAAGAATCATGTCCATTAACTCAGTATTACTGTACACATGAGCCATTTTGAAAATTTTAAAGTTTAACACTCCTACGATAAATAAAACAACAAACAACAGTACTGACTTCTTGTTTCTAATGTACCCAGTACCTAGGCTGGGCTGACCTCGTTTTGTTTACCACTGGCACTGAGAGAGCGACACAGATAGACAATGGAGATATTATTCCCACTCCAACTCTATTCGCTCGGTCTTGACCAGGCGTTCCAGGTACAAAAACTTGCTTACTTTTTTTGTAGGAATGTGGTATATCAGATGTCGTTGAAGTACAGTTGCCCATCTACGTAGTCCTTTATAATGGTATAACTTTTAACATTGTTTACGGGAAATCCAAAGACATTTATTATAAATTTTTTTGGTGATATCGATTTCTTATTTAAGGATGCACATATCCTCAAAGTTTTAGAGATAAGTTCTGAATAACCCTGTACTCAGTATAGTATACAGTCCGTTCCTAAAGAAACTAATACTAAATAAACTAAATATTAACTACAAGCATCTTAAAACCTCAAATCAATTATTTTAAAGATCAATGATTACTATCTAGTATTGGAATAAAATTGTTTAACTTTGAAATCATGTTCCCGCTGCAGGATAAAACTTAAATGAAAGTTACTTTTATCGTGTAAGTAAAACTGATGTTGAAAGACGCAAGCCAGTATGCAATTATAAACTTAAACCTTATCCCACAACTTTCACATTTAATGTTCTTATTGGTGATGTCAGTCTGGAGTTACGTTCTTCAGATTATCACCAGTTATTAGCTGCCTCAACTAACCAATTACAAAACAATTTCTTGCAGTGTATATGGGCCTGTCTTTGTTTCAGGCATCAGTATTCTGTTCGCGAAGGCCGTTAAGGAGCCGCCCGCACTTCTAGCCTTCATGCACCCCCTCTCCCTCGACGTCTGGCTGTACGTGGCCACGGCCTACTTGGTTATATCCATGATAATGTTCTTAGTCGCAAGGTAAATATTTTTGTTTCGTGGAGATTAACAGTGGATTTGGAACGCATGGAAAAAATATGTGTGGTCAAACGTTTCGAGCATGGCAACTACTAATTTTACTTTATTGGTAAGCAGAAGGAAAAAACAATATCTAAACACTTTTTACATCTACGTCGGTAATATTCTAGGTCCACTGTGACACGGTCCAGTCCGATCTCGTTTATTCTGATCGAGCGTCATCGGACTGAATCTTTACCCCGTTCGCCCCCGCAACTGTTTGTTCCCGTAACAATCAACAACGTCCATCTGGCCTGAGTGTACAAATCTGTGATGCACAGACACAGGCACACATTAAAGAGAATAAAAACATTTGATAGGTCAAGATAGACTAACTGCTCTCGCAATGTTGTCTATTGCCAAAAGAAATGATTGAAGATATTCCTGATTTTCATGAATTGGTTATTGAAGAATTCATTTTAAAGAAGAGCAGAGGACTTCTATTACAATATAAAACGTGTTTGTGAATATTCAAATCGGCCAAACTTGAATTCTTCTTGGAAATTTTTTTGTTAATTTTTTTAAGCTTAAATTTAGATATGTATCTTATAGAGCCGACCTACATATGAGCTGCCCTAGTCGCATCCCCTAGCCACCCTCTCGAGGTTCTCATAGGTCACATGGCTTATTTCTTATCAAATTTGCTCAACATATATAATAAATAAGTCAACACATCTCTTTACCGCATTGAATTATACGCAGTAGAATGATATACTTGTTCAAAAAAGGCATATGGAATATGAAAGCATGTTTGCAATTATATCCCCCTTTGATTATTGCCAGGATTGAAATAATACAAACACTGAATTTGGAATATTGTTTTTTGTTCCCGATGCGATGCTTTGAATACGATATCACAAATAATGGAACGGTGATAATTTTAAGCAGCTTTATGACATCAAATGTATATAAACTGTAAAAACATTTTTGTCGCAGGAATTGAGTTTTTTTTGCAGGAAATGTGAAATTTAAAAAGTGTCAGCTTTGGAGGCAGTTGTTTAGTTGATTGGAGCGAGGAACAACAGAATACTATAGTCAGTTTTGTCCCCGGTTGCAATAGTTGGTACTTGTTTATATCTTTCTTTATATAGGAATTAAGGGTCCATTCTCTGTAGATTTGACAGGCATGAATGCGGGGTCGAATTGAGAGGATGGGTAGCCGATGGGTAAAGACTTACATATTTCCACTATCGAATTATTAAGATTTCGGAGGTGCACGTAAGCCGATGTAAAAAGGCACATGGAAATAAAGTTAGCCCTCATTGCAAGGGTACCGGATAAGTCTTATAATTGCAACAAAATTTCTTTTTAGTGTTATAAATTATATATCACCGGAAAGATCAAAAGATAAACTAGATCCCTATAGTAGCAAATTTTTGTTTAATACATGTATTTTAGAGAAAATAATTTTTGAAAATACGCTATTTTAGTACAAGATTGTTTGCCTGGAATTTTTAATGAATTTTAAAGTCTTATCTTTCAATACTTTTTTACTAAAAGTCGCTATCTTTTATAGATTTTTTATAATTAGACACGAGACGAACGCCGATTTAGGGCTTATTTCGACCTAGTGAATGGACTCTTAAGCCAAAAAGTTAACTAGGTACTTGTGTATCTTACAGTAGAAGAAAAAAATTAAATGCTAGTTCAGAAGGATATACCTAAATTAAACTCAAACTAGAAAATCATATCTATTTTTTTAGTAAATAAGTTTGTTATTTCTGTAAATAAAATATTTCTGTAAATTTCTGCATCTTTTATTGAACAATTTAAATTTTCATATTGTCATATTTATTTTATTTGTACATAATATTAGAAAAGTAGCGTTAATTATTAGAGAAGTATATATAAATGTGTCATCTGCACGTTACCATACATAAAGCATGTTCAACCATGAACTTCAGTGAAACCAAATTTTTTTACATTTACAATTTTCCTGTGCTAAGGAATTGATCAGAATAACGAAATATAAATAGTTAATTGTATGTAAACGACAATAAAAAAATCGATAGATCTATTATCTATTGTTTGTAATGAATAATAAAAGCACCACCTGTTATTTGCTGTATTTATGAACAATTAATACCATATAAAATTTACATCGGCGAGTACACAAAACACCTAATAAAATATTAATCAGACATGTGTAACTGCTCGGATACATAAAATCTCTTAAACTAGCTATATAATCCTACTGTAGTCCTTAATCGTAAAACTTTACTGAAAACCTGAATTATAACTTATATTTTAAGAATTCATAGACATAATTATATTAAAGACAGACATACATACACAAACATAGACATAATTACATACATTGAAATAGCCTCGGATAAGAGCTCCTTCTGCTTGCAACACACAGTGTATAGGCTCAATCTGGAGATCTTATCAGGGTAGATTGGTAGATACTCTAGATATACCAGGGTATATCCACAAATCATTATTACTGGTGATCACCTCTCTTACCTCTCTTTATAACATAAAATTACCTCAATAATATACAAAAATATATATAAAAGTTTCTTTAAGTTAGAGACATTATCTACACGAAAGGTATGAACCTGATATTATTCAAAATTTTAAAAAATTAGAAGTAACGTACAAGAAATTAGTAAATTAAAATAACAGTTTGACATTTTTATACAAATGTCCAGAGAATCACTTAGTTCAAAAAGAATTACGAATAAAAACAACTATAAATAGTTTAAAAGCAAAAAGAATCGTAAGAAAAGCAGAAGAAAGTTTGGTGAAAGAACGAATACAGTTTCGTAGACACCAAAAGTTAAATTTACCTAACTGTATAAATAATCTTGATAATGATATATCAAATACCGTAAACAATGATGATTTTAACCGTATCAATGATTATGTGAGTAATTCTTATAATAGAATATACCAAAATACCAAAAAAACACAAATTGGAAAATTTAAATACCTTATTAAAGAAAAACAAAAAAAGAACTTGAACAAATTAAAAGTAATTAATCATTTATCAATAGAATTGTAATAAATATATCGTAAAAAACATTGAATACATCAGAGAGACTTATTTTATGAAACGGTTTAAATTTTCCTGTAACGCCAAAAGATGTACTTACCAACTTTCGATATCATTACAGCAATTGATATCTATTCGGATGTCTAACGTCCGAACGGTAAGAGATGGTCCCCTTCAATTGGCTCAGATAAAAGATTATTTTCTTGACAATATCCTGGTGAGTCTTTCACCCTGATGGGGGGACAATTCTCGATTCTTTTATGAACTTTTTCTCGTAGAGCCAAAGCAAAAACTTCGTAAGCAGGAACTTCGTAATCCAAGTTTGATAAGAGGTAACCTCCTCTTCAATTATCTCGGATGGAAGATAATTTTATTTTCTATCTATCGTATCTATTATTAGTCCAATAGCGAATTCACTATAATTAGTAAAAAGTAACGTTTTGCAGTATTGGCAACCATATGGTTACCATTTAAAGAACAAATTCAAATTAAATATTCAAAGTGTAGTATCAAGGCAAACTTCTAAACTTTGTACCAAACAACCACTGTATAACAATATAAAACTTCGAAACGTACCATTCGGTGTATATTTATGCCGTTATATTCAACTGAAATCCATGAATCCGTTTTTATTCATCAGAGACATCGCGAAGGCGATCTTGGCCAATCCTCATCCTACTCTCTGGCTTTACGGAGATAAAATAGATTTTTTTATCAAGACACCTTGATGAAATTTATACAGCGGGCTCATTAAGATTTGACGCCAGTAATAAATCTGTTGTCTTCTGAATCGTTGAGGGGAAAAGAAAGTGACGACGAAAGCGTGGACCGGTATTGATGTTTTTTTCACAGACTGAAATGGTCGTGGTTTTGTACTAATTAATATATTTTAGCTTTTCTCTTACTTTTTACTTCGCGGTAATAATTATGAAGTATTCTCTATATCGATTTTTCACTTCTCCAGTCTTGTATATTCACGGTTTGGTATCTGTGGTATTTCAAATATCTAAAGAACATTTCCAAAAGTTTCAGCAGGTACCTGAAATACTGTTTAAGCTATATTTATCTGAAATACTGTATTTTACTCATATTATATAGCACTTTAGAAACTATATAGAATTAACCCTGGAATTTTTTTGAAATTAGAACAGCGTGATTTAACAATAATTATGATTTTCTTAAAATAGTGTTGTCATTCTAATTGTTTACTGTCAATCGTCACTTTAAAGATTTCCCTAGAAATTACGAAATTAATGTGTATGTATTTTAAAATCAACTGATAATTCTGTTTTAGGTTGAATCCAAAGGACTGGGAAAATCCGCATCCATGTGATAGTTGCCCAAAGGAGCTAGAAAACATATGGAACATAAAGAATTGCCTGTGGTTGAACTTAGGTTCTATCATGGCCCAAGGTTCTGACATTCTTCCTAAGTAAGCTTGAAATTTTCATATTTTTTATTCATATTTTTCATATTTTTATTCATTTTTTCAATACCTATTCATATTTTTTAGTTTCAGTCTCTGCATCATATTTCGTTTTTGAAACAATCAAACAGCCAGTCATAGATGAAATTTTGCATGTCTTTAGATCAAAAAATTACTTTTCCAAAAATGTATACACAAGAAAACAGACATACAGTTTTATTCGAGTTTATTTTACCATAGCATGTCTTACTTTGTTCTTTCTTATAGAACACACCGTTACGGAGCAAATCGATATTTTATGAAACCATGTCATGCCCTTTCTTAAAAAAATAATAAAAATAAAATTTGAAGGTTTATGCCCTTTCCAGTTAGGAAAGGGCATAACATGGTTTCAGAAAATATCGATTTACATACACCGTAACGGTATGTTCTGTGAAAAAAAATGTAAGTATACTTTTTGTAGAGAAATGGGTCGGACATCGGAATATCGTATTATTTTAAACGTTAGCCAGTGGCGTAACGTATATTTTTTAGAAAAGGGTTCCAAGAGCGCAGGTTGCACGCCACTGGCTATTCCTATTGAGCTAAAATTTGAGCCCATTGAGCTCTATTTTAAGTAAAGATTCGTAGTAGCATCTACCAAATAAAATTTGAAAACAATTGGTTTATTACTGTCAGAGATATAAATAAAAAAAAGATTTTTTTTTCAACCCCCTGTATCTCAGAAACTGTACATATTTGGAAATAAGTTTATATAGCAAAGTCCCATTATTTTTACTGGTTCTACATGTTCCCGAATTTTTTCACCATAAAATTGGGACACCCTGTATGTAAAATAAGAACAAAAATAGAAGAAAAACGATGTATGCGAGTAATTTTAAAAGAACAAAATAATAATTTGCCTCTCTCTCCCCCACACAAGTCTCTGACTTTCAGTGTCATCATTACGATGAGAATGAGGGATAGATATGTTACAGTTGAAGAAAATCTCATGAAAATAAAGTTAAAATTTGAATACGTTTACGCGAAAACTCAATACATACAGTTTATTTTAGTAGCAAAGGTCCGAAGGACATTCAGAGACAAATTGTTATAAATGCTGACTAATAGGGGAAACGGGATTACGCGAATGCGGTTGGGGCTCTTTATACTATGTAAATTTCATTAAAAAGGGTTAAATTGTGGGCTTTATCTAATAAGTACAAGTATGTTGTCGGGACAGACCCGGATGGATTGTGGGTTCCCTTGCAAATTCTTCCTCCGGGATCCTTACGTCAATACAAATTAATGGCAGATCCTTTTCAGGGCCCAGGATTATTACCCCTCATTGGTTTTAGAAATTTAAGCGAAAATCAATATGGGGGAAAATTGTAACGTGAGGTAATTCGAAAATTAGGTACGAGTTATTTGCATATTCAAATCGTTAATATTGCCATATTGGCAATATCTTTAAAAATTTATGCGGCACTTACGCGAATTCTGTTTAAGCATTTTAAATTCCCACACAAAAAAGAATTCAGACACCGTCAAATTGTAAAAGTTTTAGATTATAAGTTGTATTGACAATTTAATTTATATATAAAAAATCACATATGCCACAGTGCAATTGTCACTTTGACAGCGACAAAAGTTACCTGCAACTTTTACAGTGACAAATGCACTAGTGGGTTTTCACTTATTCATTTTTTAATCAATTATCGCGATGTCTGCTGTCAAAATAAATAGTTTGACATTTCTGTCAACAAGTTATTGAATTATTAAACACTAACAATAAATCGATTCGGTGATGCTCAAATAAAAATATGTTTATTTTTAGTGTTTCATAAATAAAGTTTGTATTCATATGTTTCTAAATTTCTTGTTCATTAAATTGTCCTGCCGAATTACACTCGAGGTTTGTATTGATACGGATAAATTTGTGTTGTTTAAATTCTAAACTATTTCCTTTAGCAATATGACTCGAAAAACTGTCAATCTGAAAACGCTCCACCTTTTCGGTGTCGCGTTTTTAATAGTTGACAGTTTTTCTCGTCTAATTACTTGGCAACAGTTTCTCATTAAACAATCCAAATTTATCCGGTAAAATACAAACCTCTTGTGGAATTATAAGTGACAATTCCACTAATTTGAATCTATAAAATAACTTGTAAAGTTATTGACTTGACAAGTAAATTGAAACGGAATAAATGAAACCAAGGTAATGACAAAAATATAAATGTCTTGAAACGGAGATATCACATATACAAATGGCAAATCTCTTTATTTCTTTGAATGCGGTTTCCCTATATCTCGAACAACTCAACTATAAACTGCTGCTTCTAGTAAATAAAGTAAGAAACCGGTAGTCGTAGATAAATTATAGCCATCGTGGTCGATCACTATAACTTGGTATATATAGAGAATCGGAAAGGACTGTAAAACAAGTCGAAAAAACAGTGTTGATTGCAGAAGTTCGACGATACTGGATGTAATGTCTTTCATAAATCAGTTAATGCAGCATTTGAGAAGAAAAAGGTTGAGAAAATGCAGGCTGGCTCAAGTAGCTATTACAGATATAAATATGTGATGGAGCGGATAGCTGACAGAAAATCATTGTTTGATACTTGTGCTTGTGCGATTAAATGATTAAAGGTAGACTTTCGTAACAAGCGACAACGACAGGAGGCTGAGATAGGCGACAGAAACAGACGACAGCGACACTACCGATACAACGGAATTCAATGCGATTCCGTTCGAAGCATGCGACAGCGACACGCAGCTCCGTGGTTGTCGCGCCTTGTCTCTTGCAGCCTGTCTCACGTCTGCTTCTAGAGCAGTAGTGTCGCGGTCGCCAGGCAGATACAAGTGTATTTTGGCTCTCCAAATAATGGCTTCTACATCGGAAAAAGCTAAAATTATTTTATCACAGTCTAAGTCAATTGCTTTTTCATCTGAAGAAGATGAAATTCTAATAGACCTAGTTGTCTATTAGACTAGTAGAGTAATAAATAGTTTTTCTTCAGTTGAAATCATTGCTCCAGTTCTTTTTGGTTCCATTTACTTCACAATTAAACTTAAAACAAAATAAAATTATTGTTTATTTAAGGTACAATATTTTCTAAACATATCTTCATTAGATATTCAATGTTGCAATATTAATAGGTCAAAGATCTCTCATCTTTTCGTTTTGTAAATAAAGTATTTATCGGCGCTCTTTCACATTTTTTATAAAAGTAATATAAAATAAGATCTTCATTTTCTTCTTTCTCTAATAGTATCTGTTTTAAAATAATTTCCTTATTTGCCGACATTATAATCTAAACACTGCACACGCCTTAGTTTCTAGCAAAAGGTGTTAATGCACTGGCGTGTAGTATGTTGCGAACGAGCTCTTTGGTCTCTTGTCTCGGTCGCTGTCGGCTTGTTACGAAAGCCTAACCTTAGACTTTATTAGATTACATGGAACATCGTCAAGAACAAGTTGAGAAATTTTTTATGAAATTAAGGAAACAATACTTGCACTTTACATTTATAAACTATTTTGCTAGGCTACAGGAGCTACAAAGTCTTTGTCCAACAATTCTGTAGCTTCTACTGAACTTTTTTTGCATAATCTCATTCTAATAGTTCCTGAATATGAATAAATCTGCAATAATGTAGGTGCAATGGTGCCTCAATGTTCTGTAACATGTACCATAGTCAAAACATCAACTTTTGTCTTTGAAATCTCATCAAATCGAACGTTTAACGGATACAGAAAGATACAGAGACTACAGAAATACAGAAAGCACATACTCTTTTCTTTGATCTACAAAATAAGACATTTTCTTCTAATTCCTGAGAATGCTGACTCGCAAATTCTTCAATAATGGCCTATAGATAATATATTTATTGGGATATCTTTCTTATAATTGTTCTATGTAACTAGAAGGAACGGAATATCTTCATTTTGAGTTTAGGAAGCCGTTTCTATATTAAGATTATAGTGCGAGAGATCTTGGAAGTGTACTAAAACTCATTTTTATAAGCTGCAGGGTTATTACACTAATCTTTAAGACGTCTTAAGTATGGGCTTTTGGACATAACTATCTCTTATAGTTAACTTCACGCCGATTTTCTAGTCAAATCCGATATTTTGGAATTATACTAATGACTTTGTCTACAAATTGGTCTAAAATGCGAGACATTTCTTTAGCTCCTATTTTAAGTCACCTCCGAAGGTGCCCTAAACTAGTTTAAGACCAGTACATTTGTGTCAGACATAATTGTTTTCTGTATTTTTACATACTTAGGGTAAAATATGGCTTTTGTGCCCTAAGGGAATTAAACGTGTACAGGAGACATTTAAGAGACAACAATAAGTCGATGGCCTTAGAATTTCAGCGCCTTTTTCGTGTAGACAAGGACAGTGCACGATATTTAATAGATTGACCCCCAGGCTTCGGGTTTACAGATCTAATGGATTAGCTCCACAAGTAAAGGCGAGTAAAATAAATGAAGCTAAAATTTCTTAATGAATAATATAACATGTAAAATATAGATTTTAGTAACCCTTCGATTTCTTTCTTATGGATGTTACCAAAGGGTTGTGGGGCAAGGACTTTGTGATTCCATTTTCAATTCAGTTCAAAAATATAAGTACACTCAAAAACTGGTTTATAACTTGTTTTTATTTTTGAATGCACAAATTTTATGGTTAGATTCCTTTTAAACTGTGGTTAGATTATGTTTTCTTCCTCCTCTTCCAACTAAAAATATGAATGACTGCGACATTGCCATATTGTGGGGGCTAAAACTTCTTTAAGTCCATGTTAATTATTATAGACGGTCTTAAAGGAATACGAGTGTAATACAAGGAGTCTATAATTTTGGTGGCTTAAAATGAATTAGCCTGTCTTTTGTCTTCAGTTTAAGACAATTCGTATAATAACCCCGCTGATGTCAATTCTAAACATTTCCTGAAGTTTACACAGCATCCGAAAACCAATTTTTTTGGGATCTGTTGGACGCGAAGGCCCTATTACCGAACACGTAGCAGTCTCCGCTCATCTAGGCACCTAGGAGACATCTCTATGTATATTACCCGGCGATGATGAGAGACGCGCGGCGTCTTTGAGCGGCAGCCTCTCGCTGTAGAAGGAAGCGGTCAGAATATCATAAACTATGACCGGCATCGGCCGGCACATGCCATGCCTTGTTGGCACGCGCTTCCCAGAATGCGGCTTTGAAGTCCGCGCCGGCACATCTCATGTGCAGAACCGCAGCGTATGCCCATGTCTCCCTCTTATTAATATTGATGTGTCGCTTCGGAAACGCTTCGGAGTATTTTAATGGGATGGCGATGAGGTATGCATGCCGACTGCTCGCGGAGGCTCATTAAAATTGAAGATAGGAGGTGCATCTATGAGTTACGACTTTGATTTTTCGATAAGTGCTTGCGATGCTCTTTTCTAATGTAGGGCAGCGGTTTCCTCTACATCAGCTAATTTTCCCCCGAGAATCCTAACGTTTGATACTGAGAAAAGACTCAGATATGGTGAGATATGGTGGTTAAATAGAGACATAATGAGACATAAGTGTAATTTTATGTTAAGCACTGTCTTCTATTGTAGGTACAGGGTGTTTCGTGTAACATACATATACCTATGTTTAATGAAAATTGAATTAAAAAAATATGTAATCAAGTCTGTAATTCAATAACCATGAAAACCGCATTTATCAATTTATTAAAAAGTAGATTTGTCAAAAAATACATAAGTGGTACACCTTGTAGGTACTTGCAAACATTAATTAAGGCTTTAAATGTAACAAAAATAACAAATTTAAACGAGCAATGTGCCCCGACTGTATTACTCCGGCATTTTCATGGAAGTCGCCACATCTTTCACTACTAACATACATGGCTTAAATTATCCGAGGTTTCCAATTACAAAGCTCTCCAGTATCTTCGTCTCTGGTTGACATATTGGTAAGAAAATATACCGAAATTTTTTTTTGTTCAGTTATACAGGGTTATTCAAAACTTATCTCTAAAATTTTGAGGATATGTGCATCCTTAAATAAGAAATCGATATCACCAAAAAAATGTATAATAAATGTCTTTGGATTTCCCGTAAAAAATGTTTAAAGTTATACCATTACAAAGGACTACGTAGATGGGCAACTGTACTTCAACATCTGATATAAATACCACATTCCTAAGAATGTAACATACATATACGAGTTAGGTTTTGTGAGTGGTTGTTGCAGCAAAATGCTGAAAATCCCCAATTTCCTTAGTAATTTGCGTTTACAAGATCAGCAACCAGGAGGAACATTCGCTTTAGTGCGGCAAAATTGGATAATGCGTGCCCAAAAGTGTGTAGAAGTCGAGGGACAAAATTTCGAACAACTTTTGTAACAAGGTATATGCAAATTTTTTATAAATTTCATATTTCTAATACCTACTAATCAAGTAGCGCAATTCTTCAAAATTAGTGTAACAAAATTGTATTCATTTTAAAGACACGTCACTTTGGTCATATCTATCTATCTATAAGTTTATTTTAAAGTAAAAACGCTGCAAATCTTTTTTGCGCCGGGTGTCGGCGACTTCCGAAGTTTTTTTCGTGCTAGCCAGTTTGCATTGTCAGTTCCAAGGTCACTCCATTACAGTGGATCAGTATCCAGCGGCGTGCAATGAAACATTTTTAAAAACATTTTTAAATAGTTTTCAGAAGCCGCCAAAAAATTTTTTTTTGCACTACCACATTTCTACATGTATGTTGAACATCCCCAAATTTTATTATGGATAAGTTCTGAATAACACTCTATTGCTCCTCCAAGTTTCGTCAATCTGAGTCATACAGTTTCAAAGGTAAATGAAAAACGGTGGTACTTTCAAAAAACTTTAACTCCCTATATCGTGGAATTTATTAACCTCAAACCCTTGGCTTCTTGAGACTTTCGAGTCCAAAATGATCAAAGGAATCAGCACCTCAATGTATGGCATGGACTTAAAATACCCCCGTATAACGAGGTTATTCCTTTGCATCCCTAGGTAATAGTCAACGAGAAAAATTAAGACCTGATTAAACCACAATATTTGGATATTTTTATTAATAATATATCTCCAAGTGTATTTCTTTCAAAAAATATTGTTAAACAAAATTTTTCAGAGGCATATCAACTAGAATGGTGGCCAGCATGTGGTGGTTCTTTTCACTGATCATGACAGCTTGCTATACCGCCAATTTGGCAGCTTTCCTAACAATGGAGCGGATGGGTCCAACGATAGAGAGTGCTGAGGACTTGGCAGCACAAAATAAAATCAAATACGGATGCGTGGCAGGTATGTACATTCTACAATGCACAGGGAAACCATATGGTCACAGCTTTGATCTATATCTTCTTAGAGTAAGATGAACCTATTTATGTATTTGAAGGAGATGCCGAAAACAACTACTCCACTGGCTATATGACCTGACTGGTGACTCCGGCATCTCCACGATAGGAAATGAATATTGTGTATACCTATTATAGATATTTTACAAGACGATATAGGTCAAAGATGTAATGGTACCTGAAGAAAAGCAGGTGGCTATCTATCTGTCAATTAGACAATAATGGGCTTCTTCCACTAAATTAAATTTTACTATTTTATTAATATCAACCGTTATACTGGTACATAAGTAAAGGTAGAATCAACCCAATTTGTTAAAGAATTATAATTAAGCCAAGTAATCCAAGTACAAAGTGACCGGACTTCATGAATCATTTCAAACTGCGGGGTTCGCTGATATCACACTCCAGTAGTCAATAAAATGTAGACAAGTGAAAGAACGGCTCCACGTTGCCACATATGATTTTGCTTTTTTCTTGGCAACGATTAAATTTGCATTCAATTACATGATAATTTTGAAATGAAAATATTATGTATTTTTAGGTGAAATATTCTCCATAAATTATTACTAAAGCAAATCAACATGATTGTTTTATAATTTATCCCTTGAGCAAAATAATTTTTATGTATTTTTCGCTAAAGGTGACAACACTGCACAATCTATGCTAGAATCAACTAAATGATGATTTGATAACTTAGGTTATAAAAACTAACCTTCTTGTCTTAAAATTGCGCACTTCAGCAGTTAAGAAAGTTCATATTTGCGACGTAGAAATCGTTAACCATTGCACTGTCAACTCCTGGAAGTTTCCCTGAATCAGCCTTAGATATCCCTCTTCAATTTTATTCATTTTAAATCAAATTAATCAAAACCCAAAACTAAAGTTAGGTTAAGCATACTTCACTTGACAGAACACAAAATGCAGGGTAGCCAACAGACAACAACGAACTGGAGTATGACGTCGATGGCGCATTATTTGAAATATATGGTAATTTGAACAAATTTTTCAAAATATATCTGACGAAGAAAAAAATTAAAAAAAATACTTTTTAGGCATAACTAAGTATATATTTTATAATAAGCGAATAAAAAAAAGATGTGGAAAAGGCCCATTGTCAGACGCATAGGAACAAAGACCGAAACAGGGCACTACTGTATGTTTATCACCACTACTAACATATGGTCACAGATTGTGAATTATTGTTGCATGGTGCAGTGAATAAAATTTGATGCAGCTATGTAACATATCTATCTTCATTAGAATAACTTCAAAGGTAATGTATCTTTTTGTAAGATGATAGATATAAAAACATTCTAGTACATTTTTCTATAGTCTATATATAATAAATACTAAACCTTACTACAGAAAATTGAGCTTATCTACTTCTATATATTATATGCTACCGAGTGCCATCAAAATTTCCACAACCTGTGCATTTTCACCAACACATCTACTACCAGTGCTGTTCTTTTAATAAAATCCATTCCAGAAGGCGCCACCGCTGCGTTCTTTAGAGACACCAACTTCTCCACGTACCATCGCATGTGGGTGCAGATGGAATCGGCAGAACCGAGCGTATTTGAGAAGAACAACGATGGCGGAGTCAAGAGTGTGGTGACCAGGAAGAGGCAGTACGCGTTCCTGATGGAGAGCTCCTCTATAGAGTACGAGATGGAGAGGAACTGCGACCTGATACAAGTGGGGAATACTTTGGACTCCAAGGGGTACGGGATCGCGATGCCAACTAGTAAGTTTGTAGAGTAAGACAAGATTCAACCTTTCTTACAAGATTTTAAGAGTTAACGCTAGTAACGGTAACGTTATAATTGTGAAGTGCACTATGCGCTAATGATATGATTATATGATGCACCACATTGGAATATGAAATGGCATTCTATTCGCACTTAGCGATTGCAATTTATATTCACAGTGAATGAAAGATCGCATTCGCGACTTAGCCCATCTCTACACAAATTAGTGTATGTACAATTTTCCTCTATCTTGTACCGTTCTCCCGAAATACGTGGCGAAAACCTTAGAGGAACAACTTTCGCAGTAAGAGTAATGTGTTTAACAGCTTAGCTTCACGAAATTGAGACATTTTATATTTTTAAGTTATAAAACGAACCATAACGAACATCTTTTGTTTGCGAATTTTTTTTGTAACTGTAAAAATAATAACGTTACAGACGAAAAACACACAAAATGCGCATCCCCGTAATGAAAAGCACTCCTAGAGTGACGACATGCGCGCGACAGACGAAAACTGGTCTCCGGGAACATCCGGCCCTGGTAGTGAAGAGTGTTCAGTTATAATACCGTACTCGCTTGATGGAATAGCGTCCCAATTGATAGGACGATCGGCCCGTTTATAATTATGTTTAATGTGTTATCTATCATTCACAATGTCTCCGATGCTTACAAGGATTGGGAAAATCTGTGATTTTGTAAACAATAATAGTACAATAATAATGTTGTTCAGAAAGATAACTACACTCCAATCTGTATCGAAAAAACTTCATGCAACTATATGTAATTTAGATCTACATGTTTTAATGAGATAACATGATGATGAGAACCATGTTTCTCTTTTTTCATTTAAAAAAAAGCTATTCAAAATTGTTTTTGATGTCCAGTGCACAAAGCTTCAAAGTTCCAATGTACCTATTTAACTTTAAAACTGAAAATTATATTTTCTTTTAGATATTAGTTTTGTTGTAGTATATTTTATGTCTCTACTATTCGGGTTTTTACTGTTACTACTATTACTATTACTACCAGAACTATTATTCATATTAACTATTAGGTACCTTTTATGACTGATTTTACTTAAAAACCCACATGTGCGCATCCTAATTAAAATATATCTCCTTTCATTCCAAATATTGGATCCTTTTGTCGACAAGACAAGAGCGGTAGCGACACAAGTCCACCTCCTAGCCGCATGACGTCCCTTTTGTGAGCCTCTAGACATCCAGCATATTTCGAAAGTCAACCGGTAAACCCACTTAAGCTGAAATATCTGTTATGCGTTCAGGAAAATTTATTGGTCAATCGAGTATGCAGCCTTAAACACTGGACAAAGGTGCCATAAAACGTCGGAACTATTAAAGCAGTTGGCTGTGTGTAGTAAAAGAACTGCGGGGGTCCAATTGTTTCGTATGCAAAGGAATTCACCGACGATCCTCGTCTACAACAACGCAGGAGATTTTTGAAAATAGAGTTGCTCTGTGTGAAATGTATCTACATTACCTGGAGCACTGTCTCTTACCGACAACCTGTTGAAGTGGCTGAAGGAATTTCAATATTTCAATCAGAAAATTGCTAATTGAGTAATGATCTTCGCCACTATATCAAGTATGTTAATTATGAAAACGCCCCATCCATTTTTCAAGCTCAAAGCAAAAGCTAAAAGCAATAGCTTTTATACTACTACAGTCCATTAACTCAGCATTATTGTACACATGAGCCATTTTGAAAATTTTACAGTTTAACACTCTTATGATAAATAAAACACCGGCATTGAGAGAAGACACAGATAGGCTGATGACTGAATTGACAATAAAGATATTATCCCCGCTCCAACTCTATTCGTTCGGTCGCCGTTCGAGGTACAAAAACGTATTTACTTTTTCTACTACATTCTTAGGAATGTGGTAGGTATATCAGATGTTGAAGTACAGTTGCCCATCTACGTAGTCCTTTATAATGGTATAACTTTAAACATTCTTTACGGGAAATCCTAAGACTTTTATTATAAATTTTTTTGGTGATATCGATTTCTTATTTAAGGATGCACATATCCTCAAAATGTTAGAGATAAGTTCTGAATAACCCTGTATATTAATTCTGGGATGAAATTTAAGAATTTCAGGGTTTTCTTCATTAGTCTGTTAACTTTAATTGCAATTTGATATAGTGTTAAGGAAGCAATCTTTTCAGATGCACGCTACAGGAAGTCCATAAACGAAGTCATCCTGAAGCTGCAAGAAATGGGAGTGCTTCTCAGGCTCAAAGACAAATGGTGGAAAGAAATGAACGGAGGAGGTCAATGTAAAGTAAGTAATTGCTGTTATCTCTTTTGCTTCAGTTGATGTAAGAGGGGCAAACAAGATTCTTCGGGGCATTTATTAAATAAATTTCAATGTTTTACGTAACACTAGGCAAAGAAATTGAGTCAAAAGGAAAGATATGCCTAATACGTATATTGAATACCAAAGATATACCAAAACATACCAATTGAAACCACCCTGTACAGTAGTACAGAAATTTCCAATTTTTTAGTTTTTTCGACATCTGTATCATCCGAGATCTATTGCTTTAGTTGCGCTATTCTGAAAAGGCGTAAAAACTCCGTCTATAACACTATTTTCATTGTAATTTAATCCTCCATTATAGTGAATTATAAGTTTTACATATAAATATAACCAATTTTTAGTGTGCCTTATCTCTCCAGTATTATATATTTCAGGTACAGTTTGGGAGATAGTTCTTACCCGCATTTACTAATTTATCTCCTATCTGATCATCAAGGTCTATTATCCTGCATTATTGTGGCTTCCTAATCCAATAATCCCTAACGTTTTCTTAACCGCACCTATTAGGGTTAGCAGCTTACCTGCTTTTCTATTGTATGCCTGCCTATTGTTAACTATTAGCATTTCAATTTCGGCTTGCCGGTATCAGTAAAAGCAGAGGTTCCTTTGGAATTAGTAAAGGATTATGGATAGGAAATCTGTGAAATATTACACTTAGTTCAAGTTACTTGCAATTTGGAAATTTATAAGTTTTACTATTCGAAATCCGTATGTACCTGTGCAGATAGATATTAATGCCCAAATCACAAGGTTAGCTGAAGTCAATTCTCTATACAGGGTGGTCAAAACCTAGAACCGGTGCCCGCAGTCGATAGATTTTATTGAATACTAGTATGTGCTAACAAATAACAGTATTCTACGTTAGTAGTCCAGGATCAGAAGTAAAGTGTTATTAGACACAACATTACAGTATCAGGTACTGTAATGTTCAGGTACTGTTACAGTATCAGGTACTATAATTTTCAGGCAACATCATTACAGTATCAGGTACTGTAATGTTCAGATATTATATCAGTATCAAATTCTATAATTTTCAGGCAATATCATTACAGTATCAGGTACTGTAATGTTCAGGTACTGTAACAGTATCAGGTTCTATAATTTTCAGGTAACATCATTACAGTATCAGATACTGTAATGTTCAGACACTGTACCAGTATCAAATACTATAATTTTCAGGCAATATCATTACACTATCAGGTACTGTTCCAGTATCAGGTATTGTGACAGTATCAGGTACTATAATGTTCAGGCAACATCATTACAGTACCAGGTACTGTAATGTTCGGATACTGTACCAGTATCAGGTACTGTAGATCCCCTGGACAGCATGAAATAAATAATGTAAAAGACTCGGTGTTGACGGGTGCATCTCTGCTTATAGGAGGAAAAACACTCCAACGAGGATGCGGCCAACGAGTTGGGGTTGGACCATGTGGGTGGCGTGTTCGTAGTGCTTGCCGTCGGCGTGTTGGTGGCCCTCGTCTTCGCCGCCTGCGAGTTCCTATGGAATGTGAGGAAGGTCGTCGTCGTCGAGCATGTAAGTACCAAAATGTCAGTCACGTAACTCTTTCTAGTTACGGTGGACGTAGAGCCAAAAACGGCACTACTCAAAAGTAATATAATATAATTGATATAAATATAAAAAACATAATAAAACATATAAAACATATAACAAACATACATAAAACATATAGAAAACATATAACAAATAAAACATATAGAAAACATATAACAAATAAAACATATAAAAAACATATAAAACATTAATATAATAATATAAAAAACAATAATCTCAACATTTTGGGAGCTTGCAGATAAAATCACTTCAATGACTTAAGCTTATATAGAGCGTTCCAACATAAAAGTATATCGCGAAAACTTTTTTATTAGTAGAAATATGAGGTAGATTAAACTAATTGTGTAGTTTGATTTTCCGTTGTGATTCAAATGGCTCTTTCGACGCAAATAGATATAAACACGTACAATGTTTAACTAAAACGCCCATCTTGTGTAGACATGATTTGAAATATTAGTATTAAGCGAGATATTTTTAAATACAGATTGTTTTAATATTCAAAATCCATTAAGAAAATTTTTTTATTGTCTAGAGAGACGTTTTTAGAGTAAAAATACACAAAGTAATAAAAACATAAATACAGTAAAAGTAAAAAATAGTAAAAGTACAGTAAATAATAGTAAAAGTAACGTAAAAAATACATAAAGGATATAAATATTCCTATTCATTACAGTTTCTTTCAATTTCAGTTATTCACAGTTTCCTTTTAAATTTTTGCAAATTATGTAGACCGCATTTATTAAACTGGTGTTACATTAAGAAATACCTCACTGCAAAACCGCCAGGCCCTCATGACAAACACCCTCATTTATAACGCGACTCAAGGCAGTCGTGACCAAATTAAAAATATATGCAGCACCCCATTACAGTTCCCGGCTCTGTACGGGGCCGTTTTGCTTTTTCCCTCGGAGACGGAAGTAGAATTCGTAAAATTATTCATCAAATTCGTGGACAGCCCACGCTCTCCGAATCACTAATTAAAAGAATTATAGAAAAACTCAATCCTCGTTCGGGCTGCAGGTAATTTTTATGCTGGTCAGTCGCAGAGCTGCATGACTGGATAGACTTAATTAGCATCGACAATTGCTGAGGTAGCTTAGCAGGCGGGGGCAGTTTGTGCGAAGTTTCTTCTGTAGGTTGTTTGATGAACTGGTATTATTTTTAATTTTTCCACTTTATTATAATTATCTTTGTGTGCTTGTGGTTTGTTATGTCTGTTAAATGAAATATACAAAAAAATATTACTGCTGACAAAAGAGCCCTCTGCTGATAATAATTTAGAGGGTTCTATTCAAATAATTATAATAATACCGGGATATCAAAAATTATCTTGGTCAAGGGTGGTTGTGGAATGTAAAAGGTGTGTCTTACTTTAAATTTGAAATAATTATGTCACTGTTATACTGAAATCATCAATAACCTACAAATTTCATACCTATTTATTTCAGTTGTAAAACAATAATGAACTACAAATTATGAAATAACGATTTTAGTAACAAGAAAAACTAAATTACAGTAATTGTTGGAAATGTCCCCCATTCTGTTCGATGCACAAGTTGACGCGCCTCCTCATGCTGTGAAAAGCGTTTTGCAGCATTTCTGGCGTTATGGTTGCACATTGCTGAACAATTCTTTGTTGCAGTTCTTGCAAATTATTTACCGGAGTTGCGAAAATCTTGTTTTTTAAGTAAGGAAATATAAAATAGTCCATAATTGTCAAACAAGGTGATCTCGGAGGAAACTCAACTTCTGTATGCAAACTTATCAGCCGGTCATCAAAAAACTCGCGGAAGAAAGCAATATTTTCTCGTGTAGTATGTGCTGTTGCACCGTCATGCTGGAAATAACCGTACCGAAGTTCATCATCGTTTAACTGTTGCACAAATTCAGCCAAAAAGTTGTGTCTGTATCTTTCTGCCGTGACGGTGAAATCGAAAAAAAATGGCCCAATTATTCTTCTGCGAGAAACTGCCATCCAAACACCAATTTTTTGAGCATGTAGTGGCGATTCAGTAAAAACATGAGGGTTATCATTGCTCCACATTCGCATATTTTGAGAATTGATGTATCCCGAAAGGTGGAACCACGCTTCGTCAGAAAAAAAAGTTAAGTCCAGAAGATCGTCATTCATTAAATTATTGACAAACCAATGGCAGTAAGCAAGGCGTCTGGGGTGGTCTGCGGGCAGAAGAGCTTGATGTGCTTGCATCTTATATGGATGCATGTTCAAGTCTTTCTTTAAAATCTTATGACATGTTCCATAAGAAAGTCCAATTTCCTGAGAAAGATGTTTCAAAGGTTTTGCAGGCTCCTCTTCCATACGTTGACGAACGTCATTGACAACTTCTTCTGTACGAACTCGTGGTCTACCAGCACCTTTTTTATGAGTCACACAACCAGTTTCGCGAAACACTTCAACACAATTTGTAAGGCACGCATAAAAATTGTCCGGTAATATTGCCACGTTTGGTAAGTGCTCTCGAAAATTGTCCAAACACAAACGTTGACTGTATTGCCAATTTCCATTAACTAGCGCACTCGTTCGAAAATAGGCTTCAATCATGAAAATTTTGTGCTGTGTGGTAAGAGGCATGATTCAAAAACTGGATTAGAAAATTTCAGCACAATGACTTGATAGATTCTGACACAACAAAACATTCAAAAATTTAAAGTAAGACACACGTTTTACATTCCACAACCACCCTTGACCAAGATAATATTTGATATCCCGGTAATAATAATATCTTTCTACCCCTCATTCTAATCACAGGGATTAGCCCGAAAGTATGAGACTTGTGTGGGAGAGGGGGCGGCATATTATTATTTCGCGGCCCGCATTTGCGCCTCAGGAACGACTTACGTTGGTAGGCCCTAACCACCATTCAGTGCTGGAATGAGGGAAACCTGGAAAACCTCATTAGTTAGAGGGACAAGTCAAACATCAACTGATTTTAGTCTCTCACATTAACACCAAGTTGACATTCTTCCCATCCTAGGCCATCGCCAGGATGGTTGCCAAGCCATCCCTGCAAATAAGCCTAGGGAAATACCCTATTAATTCATATTTTTACGTGCTTCTTCTCACCTAAGTGGGTTGCCTTATCTAAATTGGTTTAAAATCAACCGATTGGTTGCATACCTGACTAAATTCACTAGTAGTGAAAAAGCTGACTAGCTTTTTCACTATCACTAGACTGTCCTTTAATAGCATACTCATAATTAATAGTTTGGTAAATAAAAAATTAGTCAGTAAACAAAGGTTTTCAAGTTGGTATATAATTTATGAACCATTTCAACATAGATTGAAGAAGGTGAGTGCCACATTTCCGAAATATGTTTATTATTTCTGCCAAACTATATGAATAAAGAGTCAGATATTAAAGTTCTAAAGTAAGAATAAGCAGTAAAATCAACATAAAACTTCCGATTTCAAGTTTTGTCGTGTATTTCGTCAATTTCTAATACGAGCTGCTTACTAGAAACGTTATGCATCAAAAGGCATTGCAATCTGGGGAAATTGCCGAGTTCAAGCTCGTTTAAGTTTTATATTCAAAAGAAATGTGTGATTTGGTGTACAGTTGCACTTATTTTGTCTCTAAAGGCCATGTTGCAATAAAACTTTTTGTTTTGAATCCGGGATACGTCACAGTGATACACAGTGTGCCACATCAATGTGATATATATATAATAAAATATTTGCTTATATTGGTTCTTTTGTCTTTAACTTACATCTCTTTTTAAGGCTGCGTTTGCACCCCCTTGTCAATGAAGGGACATAGTAATTATTACGCTGAAACAGATAACAATTTATAATATTGTATAATAATATATTGGAATCTAATAAGTAAATATGAACCAAATGTTATTTTTTTGTTGCAGTTGCCAGTGAAACAAGCATTCCATAAGGAACTAAGGTTTGCCATGAACATCTGGGCAAGGAAAAAAGCTGTGGTTTCTCGATAAGAAAAACTCTACAATTTTGTTATATTTTATACTGAATACCTCAAGTCAAAAATAACTACTCAAGGATAATACTGTATTTAAAAAACTAGAATATGTTTCCTTTTATTTCTAATTCCATTTCCTATAAATGGAATTACATTTTGTAAGTAAACCTATTTTTCACTTACGTATTTTTAAATTTTTAACGATAAGGAAAAGTTTCCTGTTTGTATACGCCTATAGCTCTCTAAATAGAAGGAATTAAAATCGATTCCTCTACTCTTCATTATAATCAGAGATTAGCCTGGAAGTCACAGATTTGTATGGGAGAGCAAGTGGCATATTATTACTCTGTAGGTCTCATTAGCACCTCCTGGACTAAAGATGTACGTACATTCTTAAATGCATAGACAGTTCTTAATTATTTGCTTAATTTTTAAATAAATTATTTGGTTATATGTCTAGAATTGTAAGGGTACTGTATACGATAGAGAATATACAAAAACTATTTAGGTATACGATTAATAATTTACTTGTTGCTGATTTGCAATTAACCGCAATACATACTTACATTACAAAAAAAGTGGTTTGATATATTTGCATATCCAGGCAAGTAAGCTGACTTATGTAATATATTTATGGCGAGCCCAACTTTTCGGCGGTTTTCAAAAGAATACCGCAGTATCTTACTTTATCTTAACAAGACGAGAAAGAGAGCCGTTAATTCCGATTTAATTTATTGCAAACTTGTTTACATACAGAGTCATTTTGGCGAAATCCGAAAAATGTCTAGCCCACTATTACGGATACTTAAGGTGATTAAAGAGAATACCAAATCTTGCCGAATTATCGAGTAAATTGTTTTCGGTAGCTGCTAATGGATGCTTATCTCTTTAAAGACTACATGGTTACTCTTCTTAAGTACGCCCGAGATAAGATACACAAAACTGTTCTGACTTCTGTCTGTCCGCCGGTAACCGGCTACCGTTGATCTGTTGAGTTTTAAGTGTCTTATCTGAGTGAGATGTACAGAGTGAGTCAAATTATATCCCCATTAGTTTACACGCATTAATATGCGGCAAAAATTATATGCTAAACTTTAATTTTTCATAATATTCTTCCAATTCAATCCTGAACAGAATTTTTAGACAAAATTTAGAAAAAAAAATCAGCAGTAGGAAGATATTTCCAAATTTATGCCACCATTTTGTCTACTTTTATCTTTTCGTGTATTTCCAATTTGTTTCTGAAACACGAACTGACTGTTTGTGTTAACACTGTGAATTGATAATGTCACCACCAATTGTAGAAACCATTTTCACGTTTAAGTGCATTTTTATTTAAAAGTCTACTATATTATTTTTACATTAAGTACTTCAAGATACTTTATTAAGGGCCGGTCTTTCCACGTCTTTATAAAGTTGCTTTTAACTAAAAGAAACTTAAAGTTAACAAGTGAATTTATCTGGCAGTAAAAAAATTGCGTCTTTCCAATACAATTTAACTGCTCTTTTGTAAAAAGACTGTTATTGGCAATACTGATTAAATAAGAAAGTCTATATAATAAAGTGAGACAGATGAAATGCGTCACTCATAATCAATAAAATTTGTCAATTATGACAACCTTACCTAGCTAAATATAACATACTGTGGCTACAACTAACTAAGTATAACTTTTTTTAAGTTCTAGTCGTTTCTGGGATCTCTAGTTTAAATTTAAAATTCAGAAGTGTAAAAATGTCTTTCCAGGATGATACAGTAAAAAGAGTTGGAACCAAATTGCCCAAGAATTTGAGGCCCTCACTAGTACAAATCGTAGCAGTTCAGTCTTCATTTCAAAATATGATTCAATAAAACATGTCATAAAATCTAACAAATACGTAGATATCATTTCTTTTTTATATTATTAACCTGTTAGTGCTATGCCGTAAATGTTCCTCGATTTTTTCTATAGAACATTTAACACCGTTATTGTGATACACCAAATCTCCTCATAAATAATTCTTCATCATCCCAGATGTTTAAATTGTCTATATGAGGCCTTACAGTATATATTTTTCGTTCGCGATTTGCAATATTTACCATATTTATAATTTCATGATCTAATAATATTTCTTCTTCAAAATCAATAATGTTTTCCATTATAAAAATATATTTTTTGACGTTTTATTAATCAAATTATTTACCAACACTCAAATTTGTAAAAATTTCTGAGGTTAAAAATCTCTTTGTAACTACTTGTAGACCAGTAAAAGTGACCGATGAGTTAAAGAGCAGATAGTGAACTTTAAAGACAGGACTTAATTTAAAACACAATGAAAAGACCCATTTTGTAGTTACAAGGAAGATAAATTTAAAAAGATGTTTATAAGGAGATGGAAAGACCGACCCTAACTGTAATAATTAAGATCATTAAATATCTTTAAAATCCCTAGAAAGGTTACAGTCGAATGTGATGGAACCTAATGGAAAACTAAAAAACTGGGTGAAGCAAATCAACATGTGTGCACACGATGCAAAATAGTTATATTTGAAAGTGTTATTACCATCATTGCTTTATTATCTTGAAATATAGCTGAATGCGATCGTATTTATCGTTACCATTAGCTATTAGCAAAGTATTAGAAGATATGAATACCTGGAATCCTCAATCACGATCACGATCATTATTGGGTGTTTCAAAATTGGATACGTAACCCTTTCTTAAAATTTATTGAGGCGATACAACAATATTAATAGAAATGAAGCGGATCTTTCTCATCTGCTATTAATTTGTAATATTAATAATAGGTATAGGGGAGGGTGGGGCAAGTGAGCCATAGGGGGCAAGTGCGTCTTTTGGAATAATTCGTAAAACCGACAACACAGCCGAAAACAATCAGTGCAGTATACATCCGTATCAACAGGTGGCTCGTGTCCGTAAAAAAATCACTGAGAAATATTAAAACTAAGGTAAATATAAATATTTTTTGTTTTTGGCATGTAGTGATGTAATATTTACGGTGAATTGCGTAAGGATTTTTCACAATTTAAACGCAATATCTAGATATTCCATTATGAACACAACATAACCTTATATTTTAGTAATACCGCGTAAAACTTAGATTGTTGCCAAATGTATATGTTCTACTTGAATTTATTTTTAAAAATTTTGAGGTCACGTTGGGGCAAATGAGTCATAGTTACGACTTACTTGCCCCACAGTAGTATAAATTATAATCATAATTAAAAATAATTGATTTGTTTTTAGCTCACACATATATCGAGCGAACTTAAGGTACTATAACTTTTTATAGAACACCAGAACGGAATCCAGAACCGTCGAAGGACCCAAAATAACCACCAGTTCACCTTACAAAGACCAACTCGAAGAAAAATTAAAAGAGAAAGTAAAAACAGTTAAAGTTAAATTAGTCAAGAAGAATTTTGAGAAAGCAGGGTCAAGTTCGTGTGTTGAAAAAGTCAAAAAAGAGGAAGCTTAGGAAACTTAAAGGAAATGAGGAAAAGTGCATCAGCAATGGCAGCAACAGTGTCAGAAGAAGAGAAAGCCACAATGTGCGTTTACTGTCACAATATATATGGAGACACTTGTCACGAAGAATGGATTATGTGCATAAAATATAGTGCCTGGATGCACGAGGTGTGTTCAGATAACGAACCAGGTGCCAATAATTATGTTTGTGACAACTGCCGTTAATAGTTTGTATAAGGACTCACTTGCCCCCATAAGTGATTCACTTACCCCATACCTTGGGGCAAGTGAGTCATTTGACAATTTTTTTTAAAAGTCTTAAGTTTCATAAAGAGTTAATATTTTGTACGTTTTTTAGGGTTAAGTTGTTTCTTAAAGAATTAAAGTTTGTTTTTATCCAATATGCGTTGTTTAATTTCTAAAAGTAAAAAAGTTATAGATCGTCAAACCTTAAGGTGTCTCACTTGCCCCACCCTCCCCTACATAATTAATAACTTTCGAGAGACTATGGTAAGTACAAATTTAAACATTCATCATGTAGAGAAGCTTAGACCCTCTGTGTTCTGCTCCTCGGCATGCATTGTCATTGACCTGTCAAAATTTAGCTGGCTTCTTTGCACAAGGATCAGAATTAACATATCTATAAGATTCTGAGATCCAGGAATATCTAAATCAGGAGTTTATTACATTGAACTTTTTTCAGCAATTTTGTGACTAACAGGATAACCTTAAAATCTTCTTTGATCCTTCCATTACTGGTGTAATCAGGATCAAAACCAATTCACTAATCGCCACTTTATAGAATTAATAATAATATAACTGAGGGCGTGTAGTTTTGTCCTTCGGCATCACCCAGACACACTTTCTCTATAGCCTCAAAATGCCTCTGTCGCCATTCTCAAAATACAGCTGACTTTTGTGTTTAACAGGATGAAGCTACACCTCATTTCTTCTAGTGAGGTTCTATAGATGTTGCGAAATGGGTTTCGTTGGAAAACTTATGCCAACAAATCGGGGATTGTTTGAAATATTCGTTAATGAACAGATGTTCCAAAGGAAGAGGACATCAGATTGGATGTTAATGTTAAAAAACAAAGTGGGTTTTCATGCCTTCCAGTAGTGCTCAGTTTTATTATTTTGGTTTTTAAATGTGACTCATTTTTATGTGTAAATGGTGCTCAAATCGGAAAAAGGTATGATGTTTCAGTTTTTTTTGCAATTTTTTGTTTTTTTTTCTAATCAATTTTTTCAGAATCATGGATACCATTTTAATTTTCGTGATATTTTAAATACGTTGCAGGAAGAGCGATCAAGACACTTTTATAGACATTTATAGAGTCGCAGTTTGCCTTCATCCTCCAAATTCGACGATATGTACTATCCGAACGGTAAGAGATGACGCCCTTCCATTTTTGTCAGATTAAAGATGATTCTATTGGCAATATTTTGGTGGGTTTTTCGTCCAGATCGAACAATTGTCGATTTTTTTCTCAAATTGTTTCCAACACGGTGTGCGGTTTGTAAAAATGTGCAACTTTTCAATCCAGCCATCATTCATTCAATCCGTTTTCAATAATCTCTTCTATAAATATTATATGTAATATACAGTGAGGTTCAAAACTCTGGAACGCCCCAAATAACTTTCAAAATATTGTTTTTTTGCAAAACGGTCAGACACGTCAATTTTTGATTCTACTTTTCTGTATTTTTGAGGTATTGATTTATTTGTACAGTGACGTATCACTGAGGTGCAAAAAAAATTTTTTTTTAATGAAAACCCCAATTTTTTATTCGGAATTCATGAAAAACACATTTTTTTACATATCTTTGACTAAAACTTTACAGAAAAAAAACCTTTATAGGGTTACAGAAGAAATTTTTCGATATAAATGCAATGCAATTTATTGAAACAAAATAAATCAAAAGCTCAAATTGTTGTCCATTGACTGCCTGAAAATGAGCTAAACGAGAGATGAATTCATTTTGAACATTATTGATAAAATCAGGCGGAATGTCTTCTATTACTTGCTGAATTCTGTTTTTTAATTCATCAATATTTTCTGGCCTACTCTCTTACACTAGACCTTTAACGTAGCCCCATAAAAAATAATCGAGTGGGGTCAGGTCTGGGGAGCGAGCAGGCCACTCATTGCACCACGTCGACCTATCCACCTATTAGGAAAAACTTCATTTAGGTAAGTACGAACAGGAAGAGCATAGTGAGGTGGAGCACCATCTTGCTGAAAACATATCTGGTCATCAATTGAATTTGGATCATTCGCATTTGGAAATAAACCAATTAAAGTCGAGAATAACTCCATTCTTAGGAATTCCAAATATCTTTCCCCATTTAAATTTCCATCAAAAAAGTGTGGTCCCAAAATTCTGTTTTTTACTATTCCCGCCCAAACATTAAATTTTCTAGGGAATTGCGTGTGGGATTCCTGCATCCACCGTAGGTTCTGTGTTGCCCAATAGGGGCAATTTTGTCTGTTGATGGACCCATTAAGACAAAAAGTGGCCTCATCAGAAAAAATAATATTTTTTACTGAGATGGTATTGTTATTGCAACGTTCCTGCATGATTTCACAAAATTGTACTCTACGATCAAAATCGTCTTCTGAAAGCTCATGAACCAGTGTTACCTTGTACAGATAATATTTATATTTAAGTAAAATCCTGCGAACAGAACTTTTACTTATGTCCATGGTTGCGGCAACTTGGCGGGTACAAACATGGGGATTTTCTTGAACTAATAATAAAACGTCAAGTTGAGTATTTTCACCAATCTTGGTACGACCTGTTCTTGGTAAATCACGAGCGTGACCATATTCTCTGTATTTACTAATAATTTTACTCACTGTTGAACGCACAATTGATGGTCGATCTTGATGACTATTATTAAACAGCTCACACACTTCTGTTGCAGTTCTCCTTCTATCCCCGTAACCAACCATCATATAAGTATTTCAATCCGTTCTTTCTCCGAAACAGACATTATTAGATGAATAATACGAGATAAACAATAAAATAATAATAATGAAATACCAAAATTATGGATTTAAATTTTGCTACCTGTTAAACAAATTGAAATTTTGACATTACATGAAGAAATGATATTGTTTGGTTTCAATAAATTCCAGAACTTACTCGGTTTAAATTTAGAGAACATTTGTAGATTTTTTAACTGTAAATTGCATTTATATCGAAAAATTTCTTCTGTAACCCTATAAAGGTTTTTTTTTCTGTACCTAAATTTTAGTCAAAGATACGTAAAAAAATGTGTTTTTCATGAATTCCGAATAAAAAATTGGGGTTGCCATTTAAAAAAAAATTTTTTTTGCACCTCAGTGATACGTCACTGTACAAATAAATCAATACCTCAAAAATACAGAAAAGTAGAATAAAAAATTGACGTGTCTGAGCGTTTTTGCAAAAAAACAATATTTTGAAAGTTATTTGGGGCGTTCCAGAGTTTTGAACCTCACTGTATAATAGAATATAAACCGAATGTATCTTCTCACCGTCATGTGTGTAATTTTAATGCTCGTGATCTTCTAAAAAAAATATGTCGTTAAAGTCTTCGGTCGTTAAAAAATTACCAAAAAAATCATGGAGCACAAAAATGTACGAGGAATTCTTAACTCGGACCAAAAGTTGACTGATATTTTTAGATATATATTTTAGTAAAGACGTAGTACCTAATAATATTATTTCAAGTACACAGTGACAACCTCCGGCATTTAAGGATTAATATTTTAGAAAGACCTATTTTGGTCATCTCTCTCTGGTGCCAAATGCACTTCAGAATCCCTCATCCTCTTCAGCGAGCAGCCGCTGCCGAGAGAGCATGCAATTGTGCATTATTATCGCGTTCCAGACTGACCCACTTGACAATTGCCGGCGAGATCACAGGTCGCTTCTTGTTTACGGAAATGCGATGCTCACTTACCATCCTGCTGTAATAATTGTGCACTTTGATATCTAGAGAGCCGGGAACTGGGCAGATACGCTCTTGCCGTCGGTCGTTGCGTCTCCATTCTCTTGCACCGCAATGGAATTCCGATGCAACTATTCCGACCTGCCACTTGAGTAGGCGTGGAGAATAAGAGACTCATCGAAGCGTTTCTCAAGTAGTCATAAGTAGAAAAGAGAGAAGAAAATCATCTAAGCAAGTCAATACTAACCCTAGTAGGCAACGCCTCTTTCTGTTAACAATTGCACTACGATGGGAATTTAAGCTTTGCTCGGTTTCTCTAATTTTCGAAGGTTTAGAACCTGCATTGAACTCTCAACGCATTAACAAAAATCCTATTAGTATATACTGTTGGGGTAGTAGTAAATAAATAAATAAATAAATAAATAAATAAATAAATGAATAAATAAAATAATAAATAGCAAATAACTACGATTAATAAGGACAAATCATTAGATCCTCCATCTGCAAACGCCTTATTTAAATAAGGACTAAAACAAATCAAGCCAAAACAGCTATTCTCCTGACTATATGCCACGCCGAGCGCTGAATGACAAAGCAAAATTTGCCGTATTTTGGTCTAAACATAGTTAGAATCAAAAATACAAGGATTTTGATTGAACGAAAACTACGAGGAAATGCTCAGACCACACATCGTAGGATGCCACTAATTACAGACCGGCTTCGACCTTTTTATGATCTCATCAGTGCAATATAAGTGAGCATACCTACGAATGGGAAGACCTGAGTATTTGGCACAATTGGTAAACCTTGCGTACGCAAGCCCTTATGGCGCCACCTCTTGGTAATTCTCGCAACACAATTCAAATCAATCGTATGGGGTAAATCCAATACAATAACAGGTTGTAGAAACTAATAAATGTTGACAGTCCAATTCAGAATCAATTTCACCTGCTGCCTTTCAATTTTTGCTGCTTCAATATGTGGAGATTTGGCGCCTATTTGGATAAAATATAGCGCCTCAAAAGTATCTTGAGGAAAAATAATATTTTGTCCATTCTGATTTCGGTTTTCATAAAAGGGCGGATGCTTCTTTTCTAATTGTATCCTGTTTCACATAGGAAAATGGCAATAGAATTTGAAAACAATTTTAGAGAAAGTAAATTTATAGTTTTTCCACAATATTTATACCATATACTGAAATTTATGTTTAAGAGATGGCAATTAGTCGTGACAGAACATAATTTGAAGCAGACTAATTACATGTTTCAATCTCATACCAATTCAAGTGTATTATTTGGGAAAATAAAGGGCAAAGATGTGAGAAGTTTCCGGGTAAAGTAACAGTTACTAGGGAGAAAACTCATCATTGCTCATCACGATGATACATCTGTCAGGATCTATGCGCTTCGGTACGGAGCTTCTTTGAGGGAAATGAACGAACGAAAATAATTTGAGAAGGAAAGCGCGACTGCTTGCTGGAAAATAGAAAATTAACCTTTGTGCAAGATAGGGAAAACTTAATAACTAGTCTTTACAGAATAAGACTCTAAATATTTCGTCTAATATGGTTTACCTATAATGGGTTTAGTTCTGTAAAAAGATAGAAATTTCATCAACATTTTAAAAATGTAGTAGTTGTAACGGTCTCGTTTTTAGTAACTAATAAAATACCTTTCTTAGTTGATTTAAACTAATAATTCTTATCTCATTCTGTGTTTTTACCTTCTTGTTAAACACCAATCCTGTACTTAAAGCATTATATGTATTCGGTGTATATTCAGTGATTATAATCCCAACTTCACTCTATGTGTTTGTGCGTTAGGTCTATCTCCATACATAGTCCTAAGTTTGCATAATCTGAAGTTCAGAACAATATAGTGACGCCATCTCGTGTTAAGAACGTGAGCGGATGGGCGACGTAAGAGAACGAGGAGGAAAGCGAAAAAAAGATGGCGATGAGATGGATTACCGAGCAATTGGTGAAGGAGTGACTCTGAATTTTTGATAGAAAAAAGGTGATGCAACCAAAGATTACAAGTGTAAAACAGCAGCAACCCCGAATCTGATTTTCTATAGTGATTAGGAGAAAAAAACGATCGTTGAGTACGAGAGTTGTGTTTGGACAGCAAACGTATGAAAAACATTAAGTTCTGCAACACCTGCAGTTGATGTGAGTACCTTACTATCTATCTATTTTGGAAGTGCTTCTTGAACACCTTGCGTATACCGTACCTTATTCTACTAACTTACCTATGCATAGGCCGTGTATGCGACAGAATTTAAGGGCCCTTACCGTTAACTCGCTGACTGAAAATATCTAAAACTTACCTTTTTATGTCGAGTTTAATATAACAGAATCCTCTCTTCTGTCTATAAATTTGAGAATACTTGTTAAAATATGTAACTAAGTTTCTGTACGTGTTTAATGTTCGTAAATGTATAGTTGAATATCATTACATTAAAACTAACTTTGTTCTTGTCAAGTGTTTTTTTTTCAATTGTCTTCACTTAGATAGGAACTATACCTTTACTCAATACCATCAAAAAAGATCAATTGATGGCGCCCAAGTTTGGCAGATAATAAACAACCCTGCAATACTTCACTCTGCTCACCCCTGATAGCGAGTTTCAACACCGGAGTAAGTATCTTTTTGGTTAATAACATAATTGAAGAGAAGTATCGTTATACAATTGGCGCCCAACGTGGCGTCAATTATTATTATATTATTGTACCTTTACCTATCAATCATAAATAACGAATTTGTCGTTATATAGCGACAACGAAAAACATACATACCTACTTACTCAAATACCTTCATCAATTTTGGAGTAAACTTTTGAAAAATCAGTGTCAATGGCATATGATTGTTTCTTACTATTTATACTATTCGAAAAACACTTTGCGACCCATATTATACTGGTAAATACCAATCGATCCGAACTCAAACCTTGTTAGTGAATGATAAACAACATTTTGATTTGGGAGAAAGAAGTAGCCCACCCTATAGATATGTGAATTTAAACTTAATAACGCATCTACATGTATGATCCCTGATTTAAAGTGGAATAAAATACTCTTTTCCTTCGCCGGCGATATATAAATTACAAGTCACTGCGAGATTACGCAGGGAAGCATGTATAGAAAGATTTGATGAGACTTGGAACACCCAAGGTGTCACGAGGGTGTGACCATCATTGTTCATTTCCTCGAAACGGAAGCCTATAAAATGGCTGGTGATACTCGATATTTTTACGTGAGAGTTATCTACTATATCAGTCTCGGATTCGGAGAATGTGTGGGCTCTCACTCAAAGTGATTCCACCGACAATTTTTGGATGCTTCACTGATTGAGTATCTATGAAGGACTCATATTTGTACAGGCAAGATAAGTGAGATTCTTGGTAGTGAATTTAGTTTGATGCAATTATTAGCTATAAGTAGTCGTATAAAACAACCGGGGATACCTAACGTTCTATTTATGAAATTAGGACATTATACGGGGTATCCCAGATTTAATGGAGTTTTGCTCGATACTACAAACGTTAGAAAAAGATAATTTCTACTTCATCCACTCGATTAAAAAAAAATATGGGTATATAAACAATCTTATTAGTGTGGAATTTGTCAGTAAATTGTAAATCAAATTTTAATTGCAATGGTCAAATAATATATAAGAAACTTCATGTAAACATTACATGACCCTGTTTTACATTACCTGAGTTTTCGTCATTTAAGTATTTAAATAAGTTGGTAGATTAGATTAGATTAGATTTATATAGGAGTCGGCCCCCTGGTCTAGTCCACCGCGACCTAGAAGATCTATTGTGGCACTCCCAACCTATTTGGAGCACTCTGTCCAGCTTTGTCCTTTGCATTAGACTCCACAGCCTTGATAGAGGCTCTTCCATGTAGCTAGTGGCTCTTGGTCTTCCTTCCCCAAGTATTTGAAATCTCAGTCTTGTCAGGCCCTCGCACTGGCACAGTACGTGTACTGAGGTTTCCTCTTCTTCTTGACAGAATCTGCAAGTTGCATCTTCTGATAGTCCCATAAGATTCATGTGCCTATTTAGCCTACAGTGTCCTGTTAGGAGACCTACTATTATTCTGATGGCCTTTTTATTTTGGCCTAACAGATCTGCTGTGAATTTAGGCGTCCGTTCTATAATAAATAGCTTTGTCTGTCTCAGTTGTGGCAGATTCCTCCACCATTCTAGAGATTTGTTTCTCATCCATTCTTCTATTGATGTTTTAATGCATGGCTTCGCTATGCCGCTATGGGTTCTGGTCCTATAAGGTCTTTTGATGCGCCTTAAATAAGTTGGTAAGTGGTATAGTTCATTTTCTCATGAAAAATCTATTATCGTTATTAAATTCATAATCATCGATTGCATGCCACTAACACTAAACCATGTAACAATTCAACTTAGCTTTTGTAAAAGTTTATTTGGTCTTTGGTCTTTATTTGGGGACCAAATAAGACATGGTAGTGGTCTCTTCCATGATCAAACGAGAAGACTGTCATTATCTCAATTCAGTGGATCGAGAAAGAATCATGACGAAAAGGGCCATTTCTCGTGTCGTCTTCACTGTCATTTACGAGGACTTACGATGTCCTCTTCCTTAATTTACTACGAGTTGCATTCTCTGCTCTACAAATTATCGCAACACATACAGAAACATACCAGAGGTACTACTTTGCATGATAATGACCATCTAATAATTAACACAGAGGTATTAATTATTACATGATTTATGAGATAAGTTATGTCAGTCTCAGGTCATTGGAAAACACTCAAAACGTGAAATTTCGTATGTTGAGAACAGACAACTCTGGTATCCGACCGTCTTTCATCACAAAATAACCATATTTAGGGCCGGTCTTTCCATCTCCTTATAAACATCATTTTAAATTTATCTTCCTTGTAACTGCAAAATGGGTCTTTTCACTGTGTTTTAAATTAAATCCTCTCTTTAAAGTTATCTAGGTATCTACTCTTTAACTTATCGGTCACTTTTACTTGCCTATAAGTTGTTACAAAGAGATTTCTAACCTCAGGAATTTTACAATTTGAGTGTTAGTAAACAATTTGATTAATAAAACGTCAAAAAATATATTTTTATAATGGAAAACATTGATTTTGAAGAAGAAATATTAGTAGATCATGCAATTATAAACATGGTAAATATTGCAAATTGCGAACGAAAAATATATACTGTAAGGCCTCTTATAGACAATTTAAACATCTAGGATGATGAAGAATTTATGAGGAGATTTCGTGTATCAAAAATAACGGTGTTAAATATTCTACAAGGAATCGAGCAATATTTACGGCATCACAGTAACAGGTTAATAATAAGAAAATGATATCTACATATTTGTTATATTTTATGACATGTTTTATTGAATCATATTTTGAACTGAGGACTGGAACTGCTACGATTTGTACTAGTAAGGGCCTCAAATTCTTGGGCAATTTGGTTCCAAGTTTTTTAATGTATCATCTTGGGAAGACATTTTTACACTTCTGAGTATTAAATTTAAACTAGAGATCCCAGAAACGAGTAGAACTTAAAAATAGTTTAGTTGGTTATAGTCACAGTATGTTATAGCTAGGTAATGTTGTCATAATTGACATATTTTGTTGATTATGGTTGACGCATTTCATCTGTCTCACTTTATTAGTTGCGTTCGGTAATATGCTCACGGATGCGACGAGATTACAGTCACGTGATTCCAGATGAGACGGACAAATAGAAAATAAATGAACGAAATGGATTGCATAAGGCATAATATAACCTCACCTTTTCTGTTTTGACTTTGTTGACGGTTTGTTTATATTATATTTCGAATTATTTAAATAACGAATATTGTAAAATCAACCATTTTAAATGCAGTCCAAGGATATGAAATAATTTTTGAAGATGAAGATGAAGAGTGTACAAATTGTTTGGAAAAAAATTTAAACTTCGCTTATGAAACAGTGCAAAATTTTTGTAAATTTTTAAATTTAATGTAATTGTATTTTGTAAATCAAATCAACTCAACTTAACTAGAACCAACTACAACTTCAAAAAATCAATGACAACTGACAACCATGACCACCACAACCTCACAAATTCAGATTAATCTTTCTCCTCGACCAAAATGCTTCGAGCAAATAGATCTTGCTCTGATCGATCTGATTTAATTTCTGAACGATCAAGATTTACCTCCCCTACCTCTAGATGTAATTAATGAACGATACGGACTAAAAAGATCAATCTGAGGTAATTACCGAACACCACTAATATAAGTATTCTTATTTAATCAGTATTGCCAATATCGTTAAACAGTCTTTTTACAAAAGAGCAGTTAAATTGTGTTGGAAAGACGCAATTTTTTAACTGCCAGATAAATTCAGTTGTTAACTTTAAGTTTCTTTTAGTTAAAAGCAACTTTATAAAGAGATGGAAAGACCGGCTCTTTTAAAATCTGACAAACATACTAATTTTTACTAGGTATATTACATTCCATGTCCTGTCACACAGTAATATGCATACAGCACCCTCTATAACCTCTGATCGATGGCTAACCCCAAGGATTGTTAACTGTTTACAGGATTGCTCGATCGCCCAATTTTGTCATCCGCCTTTCTGACGTCATCGAAGATCTATGTAATCGAATTGTCGAAATATACCTATTTTGTGTTTGTTATATTTCACATTTGCAAAAGAATTTTCGTATTTGAATGATTATTAATATTATTATTTATTAAAGTTTGTAATAATAGTATAAAGTGTACCTATTTCTACAAGTTCGAGATCTTTGGATCTTTGATGACGTCACAATTATGGATTACATTGTAGTATAGGGATCGAGCAATCCTGTAAACAGTTAACAATCCTTGGGCTAACCCTACACCATTAAAAACGAAACCGACGTCACTAATCGGCACGTCCGGCGCCCTTCATCATCTCCAGCCTTGATACCAGCCGGAATTCTTCTGTGACTTTGACATATCCGAGACGACAGATCAATCTCCAGAGAGCGCGGCCCGCCGATCAGTCATTGTCACTTTTTGGGCCGTGAGGGCCTCCATGCAGGTCGAATTAGAAAGACGCCGACCGCGTGTAATTGATTGGCTCGCTGCGTAGAACACATATGATGAATCGATCTATTACAAGATAGATATGGTGTGTCGTGCGAAAAGGGGATGCCGAATGATGACAAATATTTGTGGGATTGGGCGGGAATGTCAGAATCGGACGAATAATTCACATATAATTATAGATTGATCCAGCCTACTGACACATAAAAACGTATTTGCCTTGTAACATGTGGTAAGTATCTTGGAGAATGTAGTACATATAAATTCCCATTCAAGTAAACTTTACATTAAATAATAAAATATGTATCAAGGTTAGATTGAATGGAACTAAAATTTAAAGACGACAGATGGAGTACCGTTTTTCCTAAAAAAATACTGATGAAAATTTCGCACCCATATTTTCTAACCAATCACATACTTTCATTTTGAATCATTACCATGGCAACGAAAAAAAAAATATTCATCTTCCTATACCTAACCACAAAATTACACTGGACATTTTTCTGTAATTTTAAATGTCACAATAACGACGCGATAATATTAGAGTAGATAATAGTAGATTAGATAAAAATGTTCAATATTTCTAAAATCAGGTGTGTCAAATTTACATAGGTCGCTGCCATGCCAACGAGAAAAATATCTTTAGCAGATATTTTATCACTTTAGCTTACAAAAACAAAATTATAGAGAATAAGTTTTGTTGCATAAGAGATGAGTTTAAAAGTGTCAGTATAATATAGAAACTTACCACCAGAATCATGTGTTGAATTTGATCTCAAATTATCTCGAATATCTTGGAATATCTTCGAATATGTGGAATTTATCTTTCAAAATATTCGCCGCCTCGAAAAAATTCTGGCAATAATTTTGCACTTGGGATATTATAAGTGAATATAATAAAAATAGTTATGTTTAACCTTGAAGAAAGATACATACACAATCACAAAAAGCAGTCATACTTCAATACATATTGCCAGCTCCTTCCTCAACTAAAAATAATTTCATGATGGACTTGATATTGGACTTGGTTGGTATAAACCAACGAAGAACTGAGAAGTGTATAACGCATAAAAGCACGAATAATTTTTAGCCCGACAGTCAGGCACATATATAAAAGAAAGGGAAATGTATTATTATTTTATAGGTGGTATCACCTCCAATGAAAGACTTACGCTGGAAACACCATCAGTTAGAGAGAAAATCTCATAAATTATGTCTCTCACATTCATTCCCATATTAATCTCTGACATCAGGATGAACATGAAGAAGATAGTACACATTCATCTTCACTCTCTCGTACTTCAACTACTGCTGGTGGTTGCCAACCATCAGTTTAATTAAAAATTATTGATCTCGTGTCTGATCCCTTCTGGATCTGGACCAAGGTAAGCATTAGTCATACATTCTGACTTCTCACGTAGTATTGATGGTTACTAATCCATATCTCCGTATAGAATGCTATGAGTTACAATTTAATTCAAAATTGTTGATCTCGTATCTGATCTTACCTCTAGATCTACAGACCAAAGTAAGAGTTAGTCGATTATTTCACCCATCCTGACCCTCACGTATTGATGGTTGCTAATCTATCTCTCCGTGACACGTCTATCGATTACAATTTAATTCTAAATTGTTGATATCGTGTCTGATCCTACCTCTGGATCTACAGACCAATATAAGCGTTAGTCATTTATTTCACCCATCCTGACTCTCACGTATTGATGATTGTAAATCTATCTCCCCGTATCAAGTATATCGGTTACAATTTAACTCAAAATGGTTGATCTCTTGTCTGATTCTACCTCTGGATCTACAGACCAATATAAGCCTTGTTTATTTCATAGGTATGTTTATGATTCATAGCAACTTAAAAAGTAACCTCTATCAGTTTCTCTACTTCTCCTATTAGTACTTTTGAGTGATGAGGTTTAATCCACTGAAGTTTCAATGTACAGTGCTTTCGAAAAGTAACGAATAAATTCATTATTTTAGAAATTGAGAAGTTTTCGAAAAAAATCCCCTGACACGTCGTCCCCTTTTGTTTTTAAAAAAGGCACTTTTTGACATACGACCCATATTTGTGACGTTATCGTTGTTCGAGATATGACGTCATCGACAATTTTTTTAAATAGCAACCCCCAATTTTGACCACGCCATTTGAAAGAGCGTATCATTATACATACGCATCATGAAAAATTATGGTGTTACATAACAAAAATTTCAAGAAAATAATGTTTGAAGATCTTAAAATTTAATTTTCACAATACTGACAATGATAATGATTATGTAAAAAATCGACTAAATTAAATGTTCAAATTGTGCACCTTTTAATAAATCGATATTTATTAAAAGCCACAAATTTATTAATCGTCTTGGCTACTGTCAGGCAGCCAACGGTGCACAATTTGAACATTTAATTTAGTCGATTTTTTACTTAATCATTATCATTGTCAGTATTGTGAAAATGAAATTTTAAGATATTCAAACATTATTTTCTTGAAATTTTTGTTATGTAACACCATAATTTTTCAAGATGCGTATGTAGAATGATACGCTCTTTCAAATGGCGTGGTCAAAATTGGGGGTTGCTATTTAAAAAAATTGTCGATGACGTCATATCTCGAACAACGATGACGGCACAAATATGGGTTGTATGTCAAAAAGTACCTTTTTTTAAAACAAAATCGACGTGTCAGGGGATTTTTTCGAAAACTTCTCAATTTCTAAAATAATGAATTTATTCGTTACTTTTCGAAAGCACTGTAGAACAACTATGAATTCTCTAATACCTACAAGTTATATTGTTTATTAAACATTGATTTTCGTCGTATTTTTTGTGCTAATGGTTCACGTTTTCAATATTTAATTAAACTCATTATAAAGTAAAAAATATCCGTCTGAAATACCGTTAAGGCCAGGCGGGATTTACCGACGACTGGAATAGATGCCTATCGCCGGGCTAAGTGATGGCGGTCGCCAGGGCTCAGTCGCAGTCGGCGGTCTTCGGTGCTCTTTGGCTCGTCGTGACATATGTCACTTGACTAAAATTCCCATTTTTCATAGCCGAAATGCCGCCGCAATATAAATATTATGAGCAGACGGGCGGGTAGGTCATTAGGGCCCTGATCGATGGCACGGTATTGTACAATTAATGCGAGGGCGGCCAACGCATTGGAATCAAAATTATTCAGGTAGGTACCTATTTCAATTTCTGTTGATCCTAGCAATAGGTACTGGTATACATACGTCTATTGGGCTTCTAATTTAAATAAATGGAAGTTTATTTTGGTAAATTTACGGTCTATACTTACGCAGAATCAACTGATAAATATTTATTATCCTAAAGTTGCGTCGGTGTTAATATATTATTATGTTTTTGTGGAAATTCAATTCTTAGTTCAAAAATATTCACACATTATTCGATGTTTTCTCAAAGATCTAATAAAGAATCATGTAAATCCTTTTTTAAAAATATATCATAACATTTATTTCTTCAATATAAAGCAAAAAAATCCTTATTATCCAGTTTTATTGTTTTTATTTTTGGAGGGCTCAGTCTTTAGAGGACAGGGATAAATGATGATGATGATGAATCCTACGTTTCGTCCAAATATTTGGATTTTTTCAAGATTACCAAATAGTAAAAAATAATGGTTTTACATAGAAGTATTTCGGAATGAGGGAGGAGGAGTCCGGCAATTTTACGAGTCTCGAAAACGTATTTTTATACGAGTTTAACATAATTTTTTTTTCCAACCGCTTCTAGTTAGCACCTCCAGTTTACCGATTCATCGGAGTCACTATCTGTTTCTATTTTTCTATTTAATTAAACTTCAATATATTATGTGACATGCAATGTCAATGTCAAATTACTTTCCGGTACTGTACAACTGTACAATAATCTCTTTTTTGTACAGTTGCTATGGCGATCTCAAACAGTCCCGAAATGGCCCTCTTTTTATACAAAATAATTTAATGTTATTTCGTACGATTGGAAAAAAAGAGTTTTCTTACCTAATATAAACTTCCTATGTTAATTTCATTGTAAGGGGTGGTTTTATTGTGTTTTTCATCATTTTTATTGTAGAAGTATGCAATATACTTTGAAACTTTGAAGAGTTTAATATAGTTTGAAGAGTTAAACATGCAAGAGTTAAGCAAGAGTTAAGAGCATGATGGATCAGTATTGGGTCTCGCCCTTAATGCGTTTATTTTTTAGGTCAGGTAATTTAAGAACTGATAGCATATATTGCTGGTCTGAATGACAGAGTTATTGTAAATATTTCCATGACTCAAGGAAGCCGCTGAGGAAAGGTTTTGCAGTTTGTACATATACAGGATGTTTTAAAAAAAAATTACTATTGAATAAGATTGCGATATATGCTACTTAGGTTTTCTATATCTATTTGATAATTTACTGTTGCTTTGTTGTTGTTTTTGTTTGTTTTAATTTTTTCAAAATTCGAAAACTTAACTTTTAAATTTAACACAAATAGTCTAACATATATTTAGGAAATGCGTGTGTTACATATTAGTGAAGTTTACAAACTTTGATAATAGGTTCTAAAAGAAACAAAAATGTGCTTTATCATGGCATACATGTCGTTTCCTCAATTTAGTCGTGAATAAGAGTTTTATAAAATAAAGTAACATTATAACGATTCGGATTCGATTTTCCACCGTAAAAAGATTATATAAGAACCCTTGGCACAAGTTCTAATTTTTTAACTCAAGCGACTGATTACAACCTGTCATCCATTTTAAATTTATTACTCACAACGTCATTACTTGCCTTTTTATGGCCCGTATGTCGTCGAATCCGTATCAGATATTGGGAAAATATCAAAATAAGGTAATTAAGACAAACGATGCCGCCCCAGCGTAGACAAAAATATGTTCTGCGCCTCTCTGGCAGGATCCAGCGAATTTTTCGTTTTATTTATTTCCCCGGAAAGGTGTAATCCTGATAAAAGCGACTTAATTGAATTACCGGATCCTCCGGCAATTTTTTGAATGATGAAATATTGCCGAGGTTTTTATCAAATTATGGTGTCAATTATTTTAATTTGAGCATCATTCACAGTTTGGTTTGCCCTTTTCAGTAGATATCAATCCTCATTTTGATGGTTGTAATAAATGAAATGGTGGGTAAAATTAAAATAATAATTTTTATTCCATGTACACGGTGTTACATTTGATTTTGGCCACTATTGGGATCTCGGTGGTTAAATTAGAAAAAAGTTGCACCATTTTATGTTGAATCAAATGGCGGTACATTATCTGCTACATATGCCCGTTCGTGAGTTATCGGGGGAAAAAAGAACACAGACGATTTATAAAATACTAAATATCTCCACTATAAAGAAAGATAGAAACTTCAAATTTGAATCCTGCATATTATTGACAATAGGGAGTCCAAAAATTCAATTAGATTTTGTCTATGCACAATTTTGAGATGCAATAGTCAACTTTTTTATTTCTTAAGGACGCCATATTGGATTTTTATGTCATCAGATGAAGCGTTTTACTCTCTTTATAACTATATTATATGCCATATTAAAATTTAGAAAGTGAGGCGAAATCAACAAATATTTTAGATTAACCAAACTAAAATATAACATAGTTTGCACATACATACACCTCAATAACATAAACAATTTTTTAAAAACATAGAATTTAAAATTGAAAATTTTACAATCTTTCATCCAAAAATTCTGCAATGTTATAGAAACATTTATCAGATAAGAAGTGTCTAAGTTTACGTTTAAAAACATTTGGATTACTCTCCAATCTTATACGCTCAGGCCGATGATTTAAGAGTTGAATCGGAGTAAGAGTTGAATATAGACCGGGCTTTTTTCAAAACGACTAGTTGCATGCTTAGGTGGCCTAATAGAATTAGAGGATCTAGTAAAAGATCATGATAATCGGAATTTCTGCAGAAATTTTGATAGTTACTCTTTACATAGAGAATACATTTGTATATGTAAACAGAATAGAATGTAAGTATGCCATGCCTTTTAAAATGTTCTCTACAGGTTTCTCTGTATTTTAAATTAAAAATTCTCTTTTGACAAATGAAAATTCTGGATGCCACTCTCATATTTCCCCACAAAATAATATTATAAGAAATGTGAGAGTACACAATAGCATAATACACATTAATCAGTTGACTTGTTGTAAAAATACTCTTCAGTTGTAATATAGCATAGTAGCTGCTGTTTAATTTTTTGCATACATTATCTATGTTTGTATTCCAACTCATATTGCTGTCAACATACACGCCTAAAAATTTTGTATATTCAGACAAATCTACAATCTACGTATATTCTACATCACTAACTAAGATCACACACTAAGATCACCACCACAACCAGGGATTTCAGCCCTGGTTCCAAATTGCATACACGTGGTTTTAGCAGCATTTACAATCAGCGAATTTCTTTCACACCACGTGGTAAATTCTCTGAAGAGAATATTCATTTTTTTAATAAGTTCTTTCGGAGATTCAGCATCAGTTGCCAAAGTGGCATCATCAGCATATAGAATCAAGTGACTTGTACTGACATAATTTGAAAGATCATTAACATACAATAAAAACATTAAAGGGTCAAGTATAGACCCCTGAGGTACACCAGTATCCATATAGTGGAGAAGAGATCGCTGACCATCCATCTTTACAACTATTTTTCTGACCTCAAGATAGGAAGCAAACCATGCCAGAAATGTTCCTCTAAAACAAAAATCCCTTAATTTATTAATCATAATATTAGTGTTTACTGAATCGAACGCCTTTTATAAATGTTGTGGTTCGCCTTTTTGCTATTCCCGAAATTCTAAAGCAGTAATTATTTTACTTTTACCTTAACAATAGTTTTTTAATAATAATAACTCTATTTCTAGGACAAATACGACAGATAGGATTAAGCATTTGTGTGGTTCAGCCCATCGCCCCCAAATGTGCAACGGCTCATTCCACCAAATCGGCTCCCTTGTTTCCAAATAGACATATTTATGGGGAAGCAACAATATCCCCGATGATCCGCAAACAAATGCCAGACCTAAGCGGCGGCGAATCTCCTTGTTTACCTTACCGCACACGTCGACGCAGAGGGTGGACGCACCACCCACGCCCCGCGCGGTGGGGTGCCGGTCACCCGCTCACTTCGGACAGATCAGGAAAAATAAGCGGCTGACCGGAGGATCACTGCGAGTCAAGTCACTTCTGGAAGCGGCCCCTTTCATGCGAGGTCTCTATTGATAACGCGGCGTCGGGGTAATACTTTACGCTGTGATGGACGGCGGCTTACAAGGTGGTCAGGGCGAATTCGCAGATCTGAGGGGAGGGATGTTTTGCTAGAATCACAACATGGGTTGAAGTAACAATATTGAATGTCCAAATGAAAAATGAGTGCTTACACCGAGGAAATAGGTTAGTATTTATGCTTAAAAGCATTTGGATGTGCATGGATAGTTCTCTTTATATAAAACATTCACAGTTTTTAGATAAACAAATATATAAACAATAGATAAACAATACATAGATTTAGATAAACAATAGATAGATAGAATAGAGAGATACATTTTCATTAGGTAAAAGTTATTAAAAGTAATTAGCAGGATTAAAATGCTCTCCAGATATTAGTGAAGTTTTTGATGGTCAAATAAGGAAAAATAACTTTTAAAGTGATACCACGTCATAAACTGTGAGTACCCCGAAAATCAGTGTTTTTATTTTTACTCTGCATGAATCAGTGCAGTAATAAAATTCAATAGTATTTCGTGTGTGTATATAGCTGACAAAAGCGATAAAAATAATCGGTAAATACAAAAAGACTTGAACTGTAAAAAAAATCGTGAAAATATAAGAACTACTTTCATATAGCAAACCACACACAATAAATAAATTAGCATGGGAGAGTTCACTGAGAAGCAAAACCTTTATGAACAGTCTCTTTCAAAAATTAAACACTACAATTAATGAAACGGCGTCAGAAATACGAGAGGATTTCAAGAAGCAAATAGAACTTTTGAAATTAGAAGTGTATTCCAATAATATTCTAATTTTGAACAGAAAATTGTCACAATTGAAACGGAAAATAAATAACTACAAAAAAAATATTAACCTTGAAAAGAAGATAAAGGAAAAATAACATAATTGTATTTGGAATAGAAAATAGTGAAATAAAATTGATAGAGAGCATAAAGAATTTAATTCAGGACCATATAGAAGTAAAAATTGAGGAAAAAGATATAAAGGAAATGTACAGACTAGAAAGCAAGAAAAAACAGTAGGCGTAATCCAATTGTACTGACTTTTCTGTCGTACGAAAAAAAATTCACGTGCTGAAGAACTCTAGGAATCACAAGTGACAAGTGCTGGGAGCACAGACAACAAATAAAAAAATTGTTGATATTATATCAGAATCAATTTAGTGAAAAGGGAAAAGCAGCCTATATAAAGGATCTAAAATTAATTGTTGCAAATAAATCATACACTCTTCAACAGCTACAAAACCAGGAAGTAATTGAATTTGAGAATAAAACAGAAGAAGGAGAAGCAAAAGAAGAAATACGGGGGTTGATTTATGCAGATCAGAAACCCTTATTAAACGATTATTTTAGAGAAAAAGCCGATGATCAGAAAAAATTAAATAAACAGAACCAAATTTTAACTCAAAAACTAAAAAATAAAATCAGTATTTATCACTCACTTTTCAAAAATGGTCTGTAAATTGGAACCATTTTCTAGATAGATATAATTTAAAAGTCCATTCACTAGGTCGAAATAAGCCCTAAATCGGCGTTCGTCTCGTGTCTAATTATAAAAAAACTATAAAAGATGGCGACATTTAGTAAAAAAGTATTGAAAGGTAAGACTTTAATCTAAGTCCCTATATAGTAGTAATTTTTGGTATTTCTTTTTATTTTTAAAATTCCAGGCAAACAATCTTGTTTGCCTGGAATTGGAATCAAAAATTATTTTCTCTAAAATATATGTATTAAACAAAAATTTGCTACTATAGGGATCTAGTTTTTCTTTTGATCTTTCCGGTGATATATAATTTACAACACTAAAAAGAAATTTTGTTGCAATTATAAGACAAATCCGGTACCCTTGCAATGAGGGCTAACTTTATTTCCATGTGCCTTTTTACTTCGGCTTTACGTGCACCTCCGAAATCTTAATAATTCGATAGTGGAAATATGTAAGTCTTCACCCATCGGCTACCCATCCTCTCAATTCGACCCCGCATTCATGCCTGTCAAATCTACAGAGAATGGACCCTTGAGTATTTCGTTTAAGTAATCTTGTGTAAAAGTTTTTCTGTATATTCTTTAATACATTCGTGTGTAACTTTAAAAAATAGAAACTTATTGGATCTTGCTAAATTAAAGGAGAAATGGACCCTTATATTAGAGATTTTAAATTAAAAACCATAAAAACAGTAGTAGCTGAAAATAATGAAGAATCTAAAAGACTTCTAGATATTGTTTCTGAAAATAAATTTGTTATCTATCATTGTAATATTAGAAGCATATATAAAAACATTGATGAGCTATAAGTATCTGTACCACGCGCGGATTTCCTTTCTGAGGCATCTTCACTTGTTTATTCACTTAAATAATATAATATATTATATTGTATCTTACTATTATAGATTAGAACTAAGTAAATAAACTTTATCATTGTTATTATTATTATTATTATTATTATTATTATTATTATTATTATTATTATTATTATTATTATTATTATTATTATTAAACAATATATATTTTTTAAATTATATAAAATATTTGGGAGACATTCCTTATACTTTCAAAGAACGATTAATGCCAACCTTGCATTAAGAAAATTGACCCAATCCTCGTAACCTAGTTTGTAATTCTTTATATAAATCTTAGAATCGGTAATAATAACCGATTTATAACCGGTTTATAATAATAGTTTATTATTATAAACTCAGTCAATGTGTGAGAAATTTAAGAAATAGTAGGGCTAACAAAACGTGATGCGTTACATTTTTTATGCAGTCATTCAAATGAATATACCTATATGTTCATATAAACTCACTTTGGGCACAGAAAGTATCACGTTTTGACATATAAGGCAAGTATTATCGCCTTTTACAAGTACAAATTGAAATGATTGCTAAGGGAAGTCTGTAATTCGTTTTAACTAAACAAAATTTTAAATCACATTAATATCAGTATGTATAAATATTAGAGAGTAATTTAGTCAATCCTTCAAAACAAAGCACCCTAAAGTTGAGTGTGCAGTGGTTATTGAAGACGATTTTGAGACTCTCTGGGTTCATTCTTGATATTGAGGACTCTCCCGAACGTTTTCCTTTTAGCAAATTTACTACATTTACATTGTTTTATATCGATTTTTCTACGTATCCTTCAACCACAAACATGAACTCCAACCTCCGTGTCCCTCGAGTCTCAAAATATCTACTCTTTTATCGGCTAATAAAGTAGGATAGGTGAGGTTTTTATTTAAAAACTTTTTTATTTCACTGGAAATTTTACAAATCTGCAAATCTGTTTACACTTGCCAACTTTTAACATTGGAAAGTTAATCTTCACATACGAGGACCAAGTTAGGAGTTTTCGTTTAAAACCAAAAGACAGCGTGAAGAGTAGTAGGGGGGTTCAGTTATAATACCGTACTTACTTAATGGAGTAGCGTCGCATTTGATACGACGATCGGCGCGTTTATAATTATGTTTCATATATGGTGTTATCATTTCCAATGTCTTCCAATGCAAAGATTGCGAAATCTGTAAATTTTTTGCACAGTATCTAACATGGTATCTTTAAAAATGGAAATAATCTTGGATACTGTACTATATGTATATCAGATTTTGCTGCTAAAGTAACCCTGGTGATTTAATATTAATATCTTTGCAAACATAACTGCCTCAGTCATAAACACATTTTTTTCATATTGGCACCATAAATATATTGTGGGCAACTTTATAAATAACTTGAATAACTTAACTAACTTATATAACTTGTCATATATATTTTATAACAAATAAATTCAATGTACCTAGCTAACTATTTAGGTACCCGTCTAGTTTTAAAAAAATTTCCCACCAAAGGGCATATACATTTTTCATATCGACAATATTTACAGCTATTTCATGTTATTTTTTGTATCTATTTAAGTTTTTTTATTACAAATTAATTAAAACATCAAAGTTATATATAGAGTGATAATTTTTACTTTATGAAATACTTGGACAAAAAGAAAACCGTAAAATTAATATCAAATAATTTAAATATTAATTTAAAAAGAGATAATTTATAGCGTATAGGTAGGTATAATGAACTGCCATAAACGTCTTTTGTGATTTAAATCGCTCTATAATATTAAAAACCTTAAAAAAGTTTACGATTCGGCCATAAATTGAAACAAAGGAATTGGTTCAGAACTGGAAAAAATATATGGCAAAACGGCACAACTGGTTTTAAATAAGATTTATCGCATATATAAACCTAGTACTTGTTTCTAAAGTTAATAAAAAACGTAGATTTTTATCAGTAAACAGTTTACAGGATTTAAGAAATCATATCATAATCAGGATAACCCATATATCAACCCACATATCATATTCTCTTAGGGTAATACCTATTGGTATATAGTGCAGGGTGTGCCACTTTAGGTAAGACAGTATAGATAACTTTCTTACGATTTAAACTATATCGATTCCCAAATAAAAATAAATTCAATTTGTATACAGAGACAAAATAATAGTGGAAAAATTGTTCTAATTCTTTGTTTAGTGGCAGGAAAGCAGCTGAGAGCCACACCCACAGACTACCTCCGTGGCCACACCTCTGTCCTCTGTCACCATTGTCACGACACCCACCAGATATTGGTCGCGTTCATCAGGACATAGCGCTACCTGACCTCTCACCAAACAACTGTTCTGATTGGTTACTTTGAATCTGATAACCAATCAGAACAGTTATTTGATGAGCGCTATATTCTGCCCACCCATGCACCCTTCTTTTTGTCTTGTTTAATGGACACTATTTACTATCGATGCGTCCTCGTCTCCAAATTTAATAGATTTTTATTTGGGAATCCATATAATATCTGCAGTGCAGTTTAACGAAAAAAAATAATGAATACTTATTCCCAGGCCTTGTTTTTGAGTTTAACATGTCATGTTTATCACGTCTGTTCCATAAAAATGAAGGCTTTCTTAATATGCAAAAATCCATCATGTCTGCCATAAGCAATAGTGACTACTTCATATATACATCAGATTATATCCGCTCAATATGGGACTATTATTTTTGGTAGGGCAAGAACTAGGTTTCAAATAAGCAACTCATCACTTCTAATGCTGTCCTTATATGAATTTAAAAGTAAGTATGATATACACCGCCACCGCACGACAGTCAGTCATCCTTAACACCAAACGACAGACACCTATTTCGATCTACTAAGTGTCCTCGGTGCCGTACGGGTCTCAAGAGTGGGACATGGGAAGACACATGGGATTGAAGGTGCTGGATGGCTTCGCTGTAAGGGCGGAATATGAACAAGGCCACATAGGATGTAAGAGAGTAAGGTTCCACAACTCCATCTCCGCAGCAACTCATATGGTAATGGAGCATATACTTCTGTACACGTGGGGCACAGATTAATGTTTACACTGTGCGTGGGGGATGTCCTCAAGAACAGTATCTTTTAAATTTGAACCCAATCGTGTAGAGTTGAGCAGTATCGATACGTACAAAGAGTATCAGAGTAATAATTATTCGATAAAAAGTATTCACTACTTTTCTACCGCGTTCTTCATATCGTTTATTATACCTTTTGGGGATATTTGTTTCGCAAAGTGAATACTGAATATGTCTTCGTCAAAAATACTCAGAATCTCAGCGTATGCAGCATGAATACTTGATATACCAGATATTTACTAACTTTTGCTGTTACTTTTTATCGAATAAACATTATTCAATATTCATAGCGGTATGCGGTAGGGGTAGGTAGCTATATGAATCATGATATGAAGTGACGTAAACTTGGAGTTCTCTGTGGTTAGGATAGGACGAGTGAAATATTTACTATATAGGTAAGCGATATTACTTACTTGTGAATATTGAATACCTACATTAGACAAAAAATACCGATTCGCAAACTGAACTGTAAATATTGAATAAAATAACATTCAAAATGCAAAACCAAACTTACACCACAGTATAAATTTAGAATATGTTTATACTGTGCCTACACTTTAAATTTGTGTGTATCGATACAGTTTTTTATTCGTTATATACATGTATTCAATAATTTTATTCGATACATTGTAACGGTCTCGTTTTTAGTAGGTAATTAATAAAATACCTTTCTTAGTTGATTTAAACTACTATGTCTTATCTCATTCTGTGTTTTTTACCTTTTTGTTAAACACCCATCCTGTATTTAAAGTATTATATGTATTCAGTGTATATTAAGTAATTCTAATCCCGACTTCACTATAGGCTTGTTTTGGTTCTCACATGAACCGGTTCTGAATCGTACTGAGCTCGCACAGTTTAAAAATTCGAAAGCTTTTTTCAAATTGCGCACGCTCAGTACAATTCAAAACTGATTCTTGTTAGAACTAAAACAAGCCTTATATGTGTTTGTGCGCTAGGTCTCTTTCAATACATAATCCTAGATTTGCATAATATAAAGTTCAGAACAATATAGTGACGCCATCTCGTGTTAAAAACGTGAGCGGATGGACGACGTGAGAGAACGAGAGGGGAGCGAAGAAAAAATGGCGAAGATTGGCATTGGCGAGGAAGTTGAGTGAATTTAGCAGCTCCCAAAGTTTTAAGAAAAAAGCTTGAAAAGCAAATATAAAAGATGAATTAATCTTACTAAACGAATCCTACTATTCCCTAATGTGATTACGAGAAAATAATCATTTCAGTACGTTGATTTTTGAATTAGCAGCAGAACGTATGAACAACGTTAACCCCGAAACCAACTGTTCTTATGTGAGTACTTTATTACTTATTTTGGAACTGAATCTTAAACCACGTTACGTATACCGTGCCTTAGGCTAACTTACCCTATGCATAGGTTGTATGTGCGAATGAATTTAAGGGCCCTTACTGTTACCTCGCGGACTGTAAATATCTAAAAACTGCATTTTTTGGTAGATCTTTAGTACAGTCAAACGACATTTTGTTGTCGAGCTTTATTGCTGTAAAACGTTCACTCCTTTTTGTACCTTTGAGTGTGTATGTACTAATATTTAAATTTAAGTGTGTCTTTTATGTATTTACCGTTCGTAAATGTATAGTTGAGAGAATTATATTAAAAATTAACTTTGTTCTTATCAAGTGTTTTTTTGCAATTGTCTTCACTTAGATGGGAACTATACATTTACTCTGTACCATCAAAAAATATCAATTGATGGCGCCCAGGTTTGGCAGATAATAAATTAACCCTACCGTACTTCACTCTGCTCACCCCTCAAAGAGAATTTCATCGCTATAGTAAGTATATTTTGTATCTTTATCTAAAAATAAAAAAAAACTAACGAAGTAATCGTTATAACATTTTAGTATCGAGTAAAAAGATATTTTTATTCGTTACTGCCCAACTCTACATTCGTGGCATAACTTCCAAATGAAATGCCAAACCACCGCGGGCTTCCCTCAGCTATTACGCCTCAACTGCGGCTCTCGACCAAGGCCGAATGAGCCGCGAAAATAAAGAAACCGCGACGGCAGGCAGAAAGAACCACCGAGGGGTCAATGTGGGTCATTTGCGGCACTTGTTGGTAAACAACAGCGACGCGGCTGCGCAGTGGGCGCCGTGCACATATGCAACCGCCGACCAGCCAAAGTAAGATCAAAGGTGCCGCGCGACCACGTGGTGAACAATCAGCGGCCAGTGGGTACGACGATGGCGAGGGGGCTATCAGAACTGGGGCAATTCACGCTTTGTGTCGCTCACAGGTGCACTAGAGAGCCCAGCGGCGTACCTTGGGAGGTGCAATGCGGAGGAAGGAGACAGAAGGAGCCAAATCCATGTACCGAAGTAATAAAAGTTACTAGAAAGGAATTACAGGAAATGCAACTAAGGAAAGCAACTGGCCACGACGAGGATGATCAGGAATCACAGGAGGAATGATGAAATAATGAAACAGAAAATAAGAAGCTTGAGATAATTTTTATAACAAAGAGAATAATGCCCAACAGAATTAACACAGTTGGGAAATTAGAGGTGATAATTTTAAAAATGGACTAAAAGAGCGATAGAAGAATATGCAAAAAGATTACAGAAAGAACAGAAAACACAAGACCGCATATTTACCATCAGTACATCTATCTATGTCTTTTGGATATTCTGGTAAACGTTTTTACAGAAGAAGATACTACATTTGATAAATTTCTGTAAGCAAAGGGTCGACAATGAACTGAGAGGGAATTTTATAGAACACATAAAGCTACAGAAAAGTGAGAATTCAATACTTTTTAATATGGTCAATACTGCGGTAAATTTGCGAGACAACATAACCAAAAGCTAAACAAAAAAATTAGGAACAAGTGGAAATATATAAATAGTGCGAGTAAATGTTAACGACGGGCAAGAAGAAATAATAGCAAAACATGGAAGTCCAGTGTTATAAAGAATATTTTGGAAAAAGAAGGAATACCTAAAAACGATAAAAGCTTCCGCTGATGATAACTGTGTTCAATTCGATCTTAGTTACGGATAAATTATATGAGCAATGAAAGAAAAAAATTACAGATTGAAAAAATTAGAAATTGAAAATGTAAAACGAACGAAGTGAAATGTTCAGAAAATAGGTAGGTAAATACATTAAGATAACAGCTAAATATACCATTAGGCATCTATAGAATGAAATAAACTAAGATAAATGAATCAATATGAAGCCTTAGAGCTCGGAAGAGATAACAGATAACAGGATGACTTCGAAAAACCTTGTAAAAATGTACTGAAGAAAGTCACAGAAGCAATAAAGGACTAAAATAAATTCTCTTCTAAATTTTCTCATCTACCAATTTAGGATCATGACTGGAGATAAACTGCATGTTAACTAGCATATATGTACCAATAAAATTATCGAAAATATTTTATTAATTAACCTACTGAGCAAATCCTTATAGTTATAAAGCAAACCCTAGAAGTAAGAAAGTATCTTAAAGGGTTGATTACATTAAGGAATGGATTCAATTCTATGGAATTCATAGTTACTTGGTCAGGGCAAGTTGAAAAACTTACCCTGACTTTAAGACTGAAGTGTTTGATTGGAGGATCAAAGAGTTCAGTCAAATCACAAATTCATGCAGTCTATACATCTTAACACAGTTAATATTAACTGTGTTAAGATGTATAGGTTGTATGAATCTGCACACATAACTTCATACACTACTAATTTTTCTAGTAATTTCCAAAGCAAACATATAAAAAAAGATTTTGATTTATTTAAAGTGAATGTAGCTGCACTAGAACTAAGTCCTTATACTACTGAGACTGAGTATTGAATGTACCGCCAGAAAATATAGCGTTAAAATCTTCCTGAGCATGGCGCCCCCTCACGACTCGAGGCCTCCCCGCCACTGCTACCAGGGGGCCGGAGGGGCGCAGCTGCGAGCGGCGGCTCCTTTGAAGTTCGCGTTGCGCCTGGCTCATATTGTTTCCGGCTGCCGAGGACCTCTATTATGTAAACAACGTGAGCGTTTGAAGTCGCCGATCGCCGAGCTGGCCGTAAAGCATCCCGCAAATGAGAGCCGCAGGCAAAGATCCACGCACACTAGATGGGCAACCATGATACAAACAACACGAGATATCGTACTGCGCAGGACTGACTTCACCTGGGGAATATTTCACCTCGGAATGTTCGGCCGCGTGTTCATGGGTCGATCTAAACGGCACGATGGGAGTTGGTCAATGGGGATCTATACTCATTGATATAGTGAAAAGATTTACACCAAGGCTGTTGGATATGTACAAACTGAAAACCAATTTAGTTAAAGGCTTAGAATTTGGTGCATCAAGCCTTTCCGATAAGTGCTTTGTCTGGAGATACAACGACCTACGACAATGAGTAGACTTATTATGTTCCCAAAGACTCCTTGCGTCGCATTTTAGTAAAAAAATCATGAATTTCAAAATATAAAAAACCAAACAGCTTCCAATTTGCTACAGAAGATCTAAGTTCCCCTAAAATGGATGCAGATAATGACCTACTTGACTATGTGTACAGAAAACTCAGCTAAAGATTTCTACGATTGCCATCACGTCCATTGGGAAATCGACATCGACAGACAAAACATCGACAAAAGTTAACTGTGGAATATCTGAAGAAAATCATTGTACCACCATCGTAACAGCATGGATGACTGCATGTAAAACGGTTACTCTAGAGGAGATTACAAAGGAGACCAAATGGATGAAATATCTCTCCAATGATTGGAACTCCAACAACCTCAAAGCATTAGTTTATCTATTATAGATGCATCTTTGCCGGGGGACAGCGTTGCAGCGGGCGTTTTTGCACTAATCGCGTTAATTTGAACATAAACAGAAACGCGTGCACTTAAAGAATCTGCGGTAATGAGAGAATCGTCTAATGGCGACGAATCCGAAGCTTTGAGACGTAGTTTGGCGAGCACGAATTGTTCTCAAATGTAGTTAGAAAAGTATGAGATGCATATCTAATTTTAAGATAAATCTTCTATTACCTAGAAAAGTTGTTTCTTATAAGGCAACATTTTAAGGAAAATGGATATACTTCTAAATCAAATTATAACATTTCCTACAAAATGTACAATTTTGTAAAATTAGTAAACAAAATATATATTTTATATATAAAAGGGATGCTTTGTGATTTCAGTTATGAAGTTAGGGAAGTGTATTATGTAAAACAATTGTTATTTCAAGCTTCTGTGAAGAGACAAGGTATCGCAAATGTTTTTCGCTGCTATGAGAATACATGCTAAATTATTATTATTATTATTAAACTAAAGAGAAGAGCAGAGGTCGAAACCTATTATGCTCCTAAAAATAAACAATAGATTGACCAGAATGGCAATAGTAAATTGTTACAGTACAGCTAATCCTTATAGCTAACAGTATATGTACATATTTATAAGTAAAAGTAATTGAATAAAAATTACAAAGTACGACTTAAATAATATAACTGTATAAAAAGATACAAACAAGAATATATGTTCTGTGAAGTTAATTTGCAGACACAATACAGGATACCCAACTAAATGTCTTGTCTTTACATCAAAGCATTTCACCATTTTTAAATAAGTCATATTTATTTTTGAACGAGTTTACATTCACTGAAGTCACCACATCACTGGGTAACCGATTCCAGTTGTTAAAAATTCGGTTGGAATAGAAGTTCTGTCTTATCGTTGTCCTGAAATTTTCTTTTTTGAGTTTAAGTGAGTGGCCCCGGAGTCGGTCGTCTGTGTTTAATTCTAATAGCTCTCTGATGTCTTGCGTAAAGTGATCATGTAGCAACCTATACGTGAAAATCATGTCACCTCTATTTCTTCGTTCTGATAGAAGTGGGAACTTTAGAGCTTGAAGCCGATCTTGATAGGATTGATTCCTCAGACACTGGACTTGCCTAGTACACTTCCGTTGAACGTTTTCCAAGAGTTTAATATCTTTTATTAAGTGCGGTGTCCATATTATGTTAGCATATTCGAGAATTGGCCGGATATATGTTTTGAATAAAAGAGAAAATAATCTAGGGTTAGGGTTTTGAAAAGTTTTAAACAATAAGTAGGACCTCTGGTTGGCTTTAATATAAGCCATCCAATCATGCTTTCCAATTGGTTTAAATATTTTAGGTTTAAGTAAATGGTTTAGTTTTGAATTGGATAACAGAAGTGGGACTGAGTTGAAGAAGCACAATTACATGAATGTAAAGTTCTTGAATTATGGATCTTCTAAAACTATCATGCGTAAATCGTAAACATTTAATAATATAAACGATCGTGAATCAAAGTGAGCTCCGATAATCAGAGCGCCTTCTACCGAAAATGATGACGTCTTATCTCATCTCAATAAAGAGCCCGGAAGTCAGAGACTTGTTTGGGAGAGGGAGCGACATATTATTATTTTTGCGAGCCGCAAGTGCGCCCAGTAACATTAACTACCATTTAGTACGAAAAACCTGGAAAACCTTATTAATTAAAGTGTACAGGTTTTTAGCCATTTATACAGTGATATTGCAGTGCAGTACTAGTTGCATATTAAGAACTATAGACTTAATAAGAGGAGACCTCACGGTTCATTCATAAATAACCTTTTGTTTTGTATCAATCATTGGCAATGTGTATGACAAAGAATACCGAGAGAAAGAACGGCAAAATTCCGACTCCGTGCAACGTTGCAAAAGTTTTGGGAGAACTTGCTTCCGACGCCAAAGGCGTACTGTTTTTGGAAGGGTTGGGTATGATAATAAAACATCAAAAAAGGAATTTTAAGAAAATCAGTACTATACATTGCAACAGCAAAAGCTTGTGAGATTAGAAATTAAATCAGTATCGGAGTTTTAATGTAGGGAATATGAATTGAAACTTGAACACTTAAAATTCTGAATTAAGTAAAGGTGGTACACCTACTACATTACAAAAACTTATATATACAGTAGTGTAAAAAAGTATTTTTCAGTTTTTCAAAGATACCCAAACTCTGTATACAGGGTTCAATTACATTTAAAAGTGAAATATAATTTAAAATAAGCAAGATGTACATGGTGTTAGTTTTTAATTCAAACTTTTGTTTCAAGTTATTTGACTTACTGTTTTCAAAATAACTCTTTAAAAGCCTGATAATACTGATTTTCTCTTAGATTAGTATAAAGGATACCTTTAAAAATTACCTTGGTTACGCAACTGATTTTAATTTTTGTGTGCAAACGTTGCATGTTGGCTTCACACTTACCAAACATTATAGGTTTTTTAATTTGTTGTGCAGCAAAGTGCTGAATGATGCCTTAGCTTCTTGCTTGGATTCTTGTTTTGATCGTATTTAAGTATGTGTGTAGGTAACTCCAAAAACTAACACATCAGCCATATTTTAAAAAATAACAAAAGCCATTCCATAATATAATATAGTATATATATACTATATTCCGTAAAATGATAAGGAAGCCAGCCAGCACGCCCCTGAAAATCCGTAAATATGGCGTGACAAATATAGCGACCGAATAACCAAACAAAACTTGGCAAAATTTAACTGTGGAGAGACAGTTTTGAATATAAAGAATTCATTTTTCCATACGCTTGACACTGACGCACCATTTTCTGAAGAATAGTAATAAAATCCTTACGAAAAACACTGAAAAATTCACAAAAGCAAAATTCCGACTGCCAGCAACACCGCACAAAAGAAATACTATAAAATACTACGATTCACGTGCATCAATGGACATGCGGATTGGAGTAGGGAGCAATGATGCCTGTTCATTCCATTTTTGCGTTATGAAGTTAGTTTTTATCGCAACGTTTTTAACAAAATATGATTTATCTACTTAACTAGGAAACGGGAAAATATTTTTATGTAATATTTTAACCTTAACCCATAATCATGGTAGTTTAAATGTGAAAATATAAATTACACAATTGACAGTCTGGCAACAGTTTTTCGTACAATCATAAAGTAGACCTTGCAGTTGACCAGATAAAGAGTAAACAAGGGGATCTCTGATTGCTTTAAAATGTAAACAATTACATCTCCCTTGTCTTATAAATCTATGTTAAGAACCCTACCAGCCTTATACACACAGATTTAATATTGGAGCAATTAGAAAAAGTTGACCAAGGTGAGATTCGATCCGTCGTCAACTCCGGAGAATGACACGGAGCTCCGTGGCCGAGGGTCATGGTAGTTTTCCTGAATTAAATAGCATCGAAATCCTACAAATCAGGATAAATTAAATATTAAAACAGTAGTTTTTATAAAATGTTCACTTTAATTTGCTAACATAATAATTGTTTCATCACACAGTGTCTTCTTCAGATGAAAGTAATACAACTAAAGTTTAGAGTATTGAACAGTATTATATAGGTATAGGTACAAACATATTGAATTTACATAAAAAGGAATTACGGTTTTCTAAGAAATTGGGTTAATTTCTAATGATTCTAAGTTTAGTTTGGCTCTTTTCTTCTCAGTGTGTAAAATCTTCTAATCTTCGTTGAAAAGATAGGTTTTCTCTATTAAGTGTGTTGCATATATTGAATCTTGCTTGTTATAATTAAAATCTCTTCTACGTTCTTTTATTCTTTTCGCAAATGTCTTCCTGTTTGTCCTATATATGTCCTACAGCTGAAGAGGTCACTGTATGGCGAAACAATTGTTATGTTAACAAATTAAAGTGAAAATTTTATGAAAACAACTACTGTTTTAATGTGATAATGAATATTCATCAAGTACCTGCCCAATCAGTACAATATAAATTAAATACCTTAGAAATATTCCTACAAACAAACCACAATAGTTTAAATCTGTGAGGTATTCAGTTGGATCTTCTATACTCACCAGTATTACATTTATATCTGGGAAAGATATCTTGCCGATTTGTAATTAATTCTATGTTAAATCATTGTCTCAAAATTACTTTGTAAATCAAAACAGCTGTCACAATTTCTTATAGGTACCTTAAAAATATACCTAGTGGTTAAATACATAGTAGTGCGTTAATTTTTCTACGATAATGTTACTTGTGTATAGGTTATTGTAAATATTTGTAGGAGATTAAGCTAAGAATTACTAGAAAATATTGTATTTCATCTCAATAGTTTGATACCTACCTAATGTAGATACACCTCAAAAATTAATATTCCGTCATAAAGCTGTTTTGTTCCGTCTCTATATTAAGTAATCCCACTATAGCTTGGCTAAATCACAAAATAAACCGTTTCCGTGTCTTATTTAAACAGCAAAAACCCTTCCCTTTCTCTGTCAAAACCTTCTCGTTTTAATCTCACATTTATTTCATTGTTAAATAAATGAATCCCAATCTCGTTCCGTTTTGCATTTTTTATTCCTCTCATTAATCTTGAACACAATAAGGGGTGAAGCATAAATCACCCTTTTAGGCGCTTATTAAACTTTCACGCGGATTGCCGCGTAGAAAAAAGGTTCAAAACGCACTTCGTGCAACAATAATGGGTTCCAGATTCAGGGTCGTGCTTATTAAAACTAAATTTACCCCAAGCTAAGTGTTTTCATCATTAAACCCTCTGACCCGAATAAATATATAAAAATCCTATCAATATACATAATGTAACTTATCTGTGGTGTATGTGTATTATATATTGTAGTTTCTTTTGGAACTACACCACCTGTAAAATTATAAAAAAAAACAGGAAATCAAAAGAATTCAAAATAACGATTGAAAGTGCAGTATCAAGGCAAACTTCTAAAGTTTGCCCCAAAAAACGCTGTGTAATAAATATAATATGACATATTAACTAATTTTCATCGGTGGTGTTTCAGGTTTATACAAAATTGTGTAATATTACAAAATATTTATTTCTTCATATAGGAATTAAGCCAAAAGTTAACTAAGAGATAAATTATTAATGAAATTATCAAATATTATGGTTCAATAAAGTTTTTAATTTTCTTCGATACCTATAACCTAGGTACGCTAAGGAATAACTACTTTATTCTTTTTAAGATATGTCGAAAACAACTACTTTGCGTACAATATGCACCCCCAACATTGAATTGCAAGGATAATATATGTATACAAATTATAGGTAACGAGGAAAATAAAAACTTTATTGAACCGTAATAATTGATAATTCCATTAATAATTAGTAGTAGTAGTAGAATAGTAGTAATTTCTAAGATTTGTGTTCACAGACCATTGTTTGTAAGGGGCTAAATGTCTCGCCAATATAATATTGACCACATTTACAAGGAATTTGGTTAATACAATTTTTTTAAATTTTTTTAATCATTATTAATTTGTTTTGTTTTTGTAAGTATTGACCTTAAAGTGTTTTCCACTTTAAATGTCGTTCTTGTGTTAAAATTATTACCAAGTTTTTTAGTTTTTCCGATATCTCTGGAGTATTGGAATGGTAATGGTTGTTATTGGGGATTTCCCTATTTATTCTTATAATATTAACATTTTCTCCATTTTCAATTTTTACAAACGTTTCTTCAACAAAATCGTTAGGATAATAATTCTTATGCCCTTAAGTTATATCCTGAAACAAACGTGTTTAATTTGTTGTGCTTTGTCAAAATGTTAACACCTATAATAGCCCAAGAGCATTGATAACTACGAGATAATTTTATCACAGATTTCGAAAGCACGTTACTTGACAACAGTCCGAGGCCGTAGGCGGAGGGCTGTTGTCAAAAAGTAACGTGCTTGAGAAAGTTGTGAGAAAATTTTGAGTTATTTATCAATGCTCGAGGGGTATTCGGCGAGAAAATTGGGTATTGCAATTTTTATGAAAGTGTCATTCAAAATTATTTATTGAAAATATAATTATTCTTGTAATAATTTACTTGTTACATTCCACATAGTTTTATCTGTAGCCTCCTTAAACTCGGTACCATCCCTTTTTCTCATATTAGCCACCCAATCCTTAAGCATCAACGCCAGTCCTTCAACTGTACGTTTTCCATCTAATGTATATTTCCGCGTGCTGCAAAAGTTCATAAATATTTTCCAAGTATACTTTTTACTGGTAACAGTATTTTTTGGTGTATTTTCTTCTATAATTTTGTCGATTGAAGCACTAATTTGTTCACCAAAGCGTGACGAAAGTGGTAGACATTTTAAATTAATACAATTATAGAAGTGTCAAAAAAATTTTGTTCGCTGTCAACGTACGATGACATAAGTGATAACTACCCATGGGCTGTTATCAGTGTAATGTGACTATTATTGGTTAGTTTTGCACACGTGATTACAAATAGAGAAATCTAATTGGATTGTTTTTGCGTCAAAAAATTTTCACTTATAATATCCCTAGTGCTTAAATTATTTCCGGAAATTTTTTCGAGGACATGAATATTTTGAAAATTATCTCGAGCCGCAGGCGAGGGATAATTTTCTTAAAATATTCATGAACGAGGAAAAATTTCCGGTTTTTAATTTAAGCACGTGGGATATTCGGTAAGAAAATTTCACACCATTACTTTATAAATATTATGCCAAAATTGAACATTTTAATTACGAATGACAAACATTTATTCCTCATAGTGAGCCATGAGCAATAACAAACATTTTTTACGACTGTCAAGTACGGTACCTTGGTCAAGTTCCACCAGTTGTCATGGTGCCATTGTGTTTGTGCAATTTGCTGATTTATTAGATTGTATTTTTGAAAATGTTCCGCTTTGGAAAGGAAACATTTATTTCTGATAATTATTCTGAAGTACTTCGAGCATTGCAAATATTATGCTTAATAAAATGTGAGTTTTCTTAGTGAAATAAAATGTCATTTTCTAACATTAGTTACATATATATTTTACAAATAACTTAAAAACATATTATATGTTTGTTTCTTATTAACTTTGATCTACTAATAATATTGCTGAAACATCATTATTTATTTTTGATAATTATTCTGAAGTATCTACTTCAAAATTTATATGTTTAATAAAATGTAAAATCTCTTGAAATAACATACCATTTTCCAAGTTTAGTTACATGAACTTAAAAACATATATGTTTCTTTGATCTACTAATATTGGTGGAACATAATTTAATTTTGAGAATATTACTTAAATTCGAGCATAGGAAATGTATTGATTCAACTCACGCGTCTTTATTTTTACATTTTAAATGAGAGAAAAATTTCCACTTATTAATTTCACACAACGTTAAAAATTTCCGGAAATTTTTTGGGTTGGCATGGTAACTGAACAAAAAAGAAGCCTCTGATTGGTTAAAATATGGCGGCGTGAAATTTTCAGCATAATTTTTCATAATTTATTCCTGTTTTAATGATGTCACTGATTATTTGCAATAATGTTCAAAGCATCATCGAGCTTCATGCAGTTTTACCTCTCACTAGCAATTTTAATTATTTGCCTGAACTGGTATTACACTATCAATCAATAAAACTGTCGAAACCTTGTACTAGTTCATTTATTCCTGTCAATGCGGACACACGTGATGCAACAGGATATATCGGCAATATACATCACTCCCGCATGGGAAATTAGGGATCGTATAGATTATATAAGCGAGATGGTTCGCAAATAGTACTTCTATACTTTTATAAAACAAATACTACGAAAACGTAGAAAGGACATCGTGTGAAATAATTTTATATTTGACAGTTTAAACTATCAATTATAAACTGTCAATTATACATAATTGCCAGATCAAATCGACAATTATCTATAATTGACAGTTTAAACTGGTAATTATAAAATTATTTCACACGATGTCCCTTTATAATTGCCAGTTTAAACTGACAATTATCTATAACTGACAGTTTAAACTGGCAATTATAAAGGGACATCGTGTGAAATAATTTTATAATTGCCAGTTTAAACTGTCAATTATAGTTATATATTGTCAGTTTGATCTGGTAATTATGTATAATTGACAGTTTAATCTGGCAATTATGTATAATTGACAGTTTATAATTGTCAATTTGATCTGGCAGTTATAAAAGGACATCGTGTGAAATAATTTTATAATTACCAGTTTAAACTGTCAATTATAGATAATTGTCAGTTTGATCTGGCAATTATGTATAATTGACAGTTTAATCTGGCAATTATGTATAATTGACAGTTTATAATTGTCAATTTGATCTGGCAGTTATAAAAGGACATCGTGTGAAATAATTTTATAATTACCAGTTTAAACTGTCAATTATAGATAATTGTCAGTTTGATCTGGCAATTATGTATAATTGACAGTTTAATCTGGCAATTATGTATAATTGACAGTTTATAATTGTCAATTTGATCTGGGAATTATGTATAATTGCCAGATCAAACCGACAATTATCTATAATTGATAGTTTAAACTGGCAATTATAAAATTATTTCACACGATGTCCCTTTATAATTGCCAGTTTAAACTGACAATTATCTATAACTGACAGTTTAAACTGGCAATTATAAAGGGACATCGTGTGAAATAATTTTATAATTGCCAGTTTAAACTGTCAATTATAGATAATTGTCAGTTTGATCTGGCAATTATGTATAATTGACAGTTTAATCTGGCAATTATGTATAATTGACAGTTTATAATTGTCAATTTGATCTGGCAGTTATAAAATGATAACTGACAGTTTAAACTGGCAATTATAAAGGGACATCGTGTGAAATAATTTTATAATTGCCAGTTTAAACTGTCAATTATAGATAATTGTCAGTTTGATCTGGCAATTATGTATAATTGACAGTTTCATCTGGCAATTATGTATAATTGACAGTTTATAATTGTCAATTTGATCTGGCAGTTATAAAAGGACATCGTGTGAAATAATTTTATAATTACCAGTTTAAACTGTCAATTATAGATAATTGTCAGTTTGATCTGGCAATTATGTATAATTGACAGTTTAATCTGGCAATTATGTATAATTGACAGTTTATAATTGTCAATTTGATCTGGCAGTTATAAAATGATAACTGACAGTTTAAACTGGCAATTATAAAGGGACATCGTGTGAAATAATTTTATAATTGCCAGTTTAAACTGTCAATTATAGATAATTGTCAGTTTGATCTGGCAATTATGTATAATTGACAGTTTAATCTGGCAATTATGTATAATTGACAGTTTATAATTGTCAATTTGATCTGGCAGTTATAAAATGATAACTGACAGTTTAAACTGGCAATTATAAAGGGACATCGTGTGAAATAATTTTATAATTGCCAGTTTAAACTGTCAATTATAGATAATTGTCAGTTTGATCTGGCAATTATGTATAATTGACAGTTTAATCTGGCAATTATGTATAATTGACAGTTTATAATTGTCAATTTGATCTGGCAGTTATAAAATGATAACTGACAGTTTAAACTGGCAATTATAAAGGGACATCGTGTGAAATAATTTTATAATTGCCAGTTTAAACTGTCAATTATAGATAATTGTCAGTTTGATCTGGCAATTATGTATAATTGACAGTTTAATCTGGCAATTATGTATAATTGACAGTTTATAATTGTCAATTTGATCTGGCAGTTATAAAATGATAACTGACAGTTTAAACTGGCAATTATAAAGGGACATCGTGTGAAATAATTTTATAATTGCCAGTTTAAACTGTCAATTATAGATAATTGTCAGTTTGATCTGGCAATTATGTATAATTGACAGTTTAATCTGGCAATTATGTATAATTGACAGTTTATAATTGTCAATTTGATCTGGCAGTTATAAAAGGACATCGTGTGAAATAATTTTATAATTACCAGTTTAAACTGTCAATTATAGATAATTGTCAGTTTGATCTGGCAATTATGTATAATTGACAGTTTAATCTGGCAATTATGTATAATTGACAGTTTATAATTGTCAATTTGATCTGGCAATTATGTATAATTGCCAGATCAAACCGACAATTATCTATAATTGATAGTTTAAACTGGCAATTATAAAATTATTTCACACGATGTCCTTTCTACGCTTTCCTAAAATACAAAATTCTTGCTATCACACCAAAAAACGACATCTAAATAATATATTTCCTGTTTATCCTTGTGAATGTAAAGGTTAAGGGTTCGTTGGCACTCCCTTGTCGATAAAGCTGTCGAAATATGAATTAAACGTTTACATCTTTCTTTATAGCGGAATTAACACTGTTCTTTTCCATATGGTACTATACTCACCTCAACGCGCACATCTCCAACCAAGTTGGCATCATCTGGAGATGATTAAAACTGTCATCATTCTTTTAATCATCTCCAGTGATAACAAATTTGTTGGCAAAACGCGCGTTAAGTGCAGTATACTGTTTTGGTGTGTTATGTGTTATGTGGAAAGTGTTATCTTCACACCAAAGTTCCAACTCCTTTCAAGATATAGAAATTAACCAAGAGGTAAATTATTAATGAATTTATCAAATATTATGGTTCAATAAAGTTCTATATTTTCTCGTTACCGATAATCCTGGGTATGCAAAGGAATAACTTAAGATATTATGTGTAAAACAACTACTTTGCGTACAGTATGCACCGCCCAACATTAAATTACAGCAGCATTAGGCTAGCATCGTACATTAGGCTAAGGAGGATTGCTACAATTTCATTTTTGTCAGTAAAAAATACATGTTTTCATTAAAATTCAAGACAAAAAGTATGTGACAAAAAATAATTATTTTTAATGTAATGTAGATGCTTGTTTAATATTTCATTATTTAAATGATGTAGATAACACTATTAAAAAGAAAAATGTCTTAAAGGCAATAAGTTGAGGTTATATGAAGATATGCCGTTGTAATTCAATGCTGGAGGGGTGCATATTGCGCGCAAAGTAGCTGTTTTCGACATATCTTAAAAATAATAAGGTTATTCCTTTCCGTATTTAGGATTATAGGTAAAGAGGAAAATTAAAACTTTATTGAACCATAATATTTGATAATTTCATTCATAATTTATCTCTTTGTTAACTTTTTTAACTTTGTTAAATTTAAATTAAGAAATATGTAAACAGTTAAATAAGCCTATAAATAATAATAAAAATATACTGTAAAAAATCAGTAGATAGATTTAAACTACATAATGGTTTCAGAACCCTTTCCGACATTTACATTTTCAATTAGATATATGATAATCTCCATAACTTTGTAGAAAACCAATTATTCAGAGTACATCTTGAACCGTTTAAATTCAACTTCCAGTGATTGATTAATTTCGTAGACAGATACACGTTTTCTTTCGTATACCACCCAGCCTCTAATAGAAATAGATCAAAGGCGCCGAATAATTAGCATATAAATTTCTATACTGCCATACCATATTAGGCGTGTAACTGCTCTCGTAGGCAGGAAGAATGTTGCGTACTAATTATTTAGGCACGCATATCTCCTGCACTCGTTTTTTAGACTTACGTGGAAGGTAAGATAAAAAGTTTAATATACTGCACACGAGATGAACGTATGGCCCTCGAAACCTTAGGGAAGTGTGTAAAGAGTTTCACGTTCAAGACAACTTTAACTTCTTTGCATTAACTACTTTGCTTAGATGCTCCTTTACTGTTGAAAATTATAGTAATTTATACATCTATAGTCATACCACAAAAATAAACAGAAAAAAATTTCGCAGGCGGTACATTTGATTTGGTTACCGATAGATTCGTGGCTTCGGTTCCAAAGAGTGACAATTTTCAAAAAAATGTTTTAATATCACAATCACACTTTTATTAGATGAAATAAAACAAGTTCATTTACTCTTGTGGTAATAGACTATAACTTTTATGTAGAGATTAGTTGAGTTACTTTTTCTATTTTACTATTTATTTATTGTATATTTAAAGTATTTTATTTACTAATTAAGAAATAACAAAACTCTAATGCAAAAATACTGAAACAAAACATATCTACTTTAGAAATGTTACTGTAAGCTTCTTTATTATATCCATCTTCATATCTATCAAAGAAATTATCATATTTATCTTCTATAATCATTATTCTCCCCCGTCCCATGCCTTTTATTTAATTCGTCTATTATTCTTAAGTTGTTCTTTGTTACATTCTTTCTTTTATTCATTTATTCCTTCCTCCCTTTCGTCATCTTTTCATTTCTTCTTTTCGATCTTTCCTCCTTTCTACTCTATTCTCTCCTTTTTTCAATTCTTCCTTCTTTTCTTTCTTTCTGTATTTCCGTCTCCTTCATTCTCCCTTTCTTTCCTCCTTTTTGTCTTCTTTCCTACCTTCTTTCTTTTACCTTTCTTCTTTTCTTAATTCCATTTTTCTTCATCCTATCTTTCCTTCATCCGCCCATCCTTTCTGGTTTTCGTCATTTCTCCCCTTTTTTCTTATCCTGTTTTCGAACAATTCGGCCAAGTAGCATTGACTGCTTTTCCTGAATATTTTTATACACATTTTATATCAAAGATTGTTACTCCTGCAATTTATAAATTTAAATGCTTTGGTGTTTATTAGTTCGTGTTTCGTTATTGCTAAATGGTTCACAGATGTATATTGTACATTGCAACTTATACTGCTGTGGCATCGTATTAGTCTAATTTTCATGCTTTTTTACTAAATATACTATTTTATATGTAATTTTCAGAGTCTACTATTGATTTCAAATTTGAAAATGCAAGGATTTGTATCAGAATATACGTTCATAAAAACTATATCTTTTTTATTAACAATTTCAACAAATATAAGAACCACAAATAATGATTAAATGATTGTATTCACTGTCAATAATCACTCATAATCCAACAAGTTCTGCGATACATTTGAAATGATTATAAAATCTGGATGAAGGGGATGACTAAGAGAAAACTGCTTTTCTGGCAATCATTATCCTCTTAATAACGCTAAATTCATAGAGAAAAGCGTAGTTCATCATCATGGTTCTGGAATTATGTATTTCAGAATTAATTTTCCACTGCCGTTGTTTTTTTAGAAAGGTAATCAAACAGTGTTATATCAAACTAATTTCAACTTGTTCTATGTTCAAATCGTGCTCGTCATTTAAAGTTTTAACGAACTTGCACTGAGTAGAACAAATTGCTAGCTACTGAGTGAAATTTTATTTGTTATTTTGATGAAAATTAATGGTAAATATGATACCGATGCTTGAAAAGAACAGCATTTTGCTCTAAAATTAATTGCATTGAATTTCACAGTAGTTAATAATAATTTGTTTTGAGAATAACTGAAAGGCAAGAAAAGGAAGTGTACTTACACACAAAAGTTTATCTTTATTTATTTAAAGTGAAACGATTTCAATAGTTCAAAGTGATGATATTAAAGAAGAATACCTAATACATATATAAATGGATATCTAAGAACTGTCATAGGTTACTGTGAATCGATTATTTTACATGGTATAATAATAATAATAATAATAATAATAATAATAATAATAATAATAATAATAATAATATCTCTACCCCTCATTCTAATCACAAGGATGGTAAAAGGGTATATCAAAAAAATTACTGTTACACTCTGAGATTTATCAAATAACAAGAAAGTTATTACTAGTGGAGCAACAAATTTCATTTGAAGGAGATACCGAAAACAACTACTCCACGACAATGTGCCCCGACTGGCATTGCATTACTTCGGCATCTCCATAGTAGTAGTAGTAGTGCCACAAGCAGGCCCTTTTTACCTACCCCTGTCGTCCCTTACCTAACTCCATCACCTCTTCCGTCGTCGAACCTTCCCGACCTTCTGATGTAGGTCAGACATCTCCATAGAAGTCGCCACATCATTCATCGAGACCAACTACCAACTATCGAGACACATTGGCCGTGGAGTAGTTGTTTTCGGCATCTCCTTCAAATAAATAAGTAGGATTGTCTTCCTCAAAGACAATATAGGTCACTGGTGTAATGGCACCTACGGAAAGGTAAGTCGTTATCTGTATGTCAATTTGACAATAATTGTCAGTCAGATAGTAGCAAAAACCCAAAGAGGCCACTACGGTGTTTCTCACCACTACTAACAACAAATTTCATATCTAAATGATGGTTAAAGAAACAACTATCACCAACAGAGTACTCCAAATCGTTTATAAATTGTGTTTAGATAGTTACAAAATAGACCATACCTACCTACAGTTTTATTTATATTTCGTACTAGTTTCTTTTCAAAAATCATTTATCTATACAGACTACGAGATCTTAAAGCATTGATCACCCTGCAACAGGTGGTATATTCAGCAGTCTCAAGTTGGACCTTTGAGGAACACAGAGAAAGCTTGAAGTTTTCAATTCTGAGTTGTCATTTACAGTTGTCTACGAAGAATATGCTACAGGTTAAATGTAAGTAGATTACTAAATCCATATTGTCCCAATTTAAATAATTACTTTGTCCCAAAATTACTATGCACCAACTCGTCAATTGTTCCTCACAGCCTCCTAACAATGTAGAACATAATTGCGTAACAGTTCGTCTGTAATTTACAACAAGCAGAAGACAGAACGGCGCTCCGTGTATCGCTTAGGGAGACCAAGACAATCACGTATCAATTAGAAAATACGCCGCCTCTACAATTTTCATTTCCTTATGAGTGTTCGAGGTCTACACTAACATTTAATTAAAACATTTTAACGAACGCAACACTTACGGAGATACTTCGGAACACATAATACTGGTACCCTATAAATTTAAATAATTGCAGCTTTTAGATTTTACGACCTCCGGGAACGACAAGATGGCGTTGAGGAAACAATGTAAAACGGTGCTCTAAAAACGCCTAAGTGCCTGGTGCATCTACGAATTATTTTTTTTATTGCAGGCTCTGATGTAAGAGATTAGATGCAAAGGAATATTTTTTCCAAGAATCCAAATTAAAAATTTTAGTCGGACTATTTCAGCCAGAGCAAACTATAAAACAAATTTCGTAAATATATGGGTCAAAGTAACAGAATAACACAAAGGGGAGAATCGAAAGCTGATATCTGAACAGTAGGCTTTGACTGAATAAATTTGTAAGTTTTCTTGTACACTTTTTAAGTCAAGTCAGTACTCCCGGTGTCACAAACACACAGACTATGGGATGCATTTAAATAAGAACTCCCTGTACAATTAAATGGCGAAATTAATAAGCCATTAAGGCCAATATACTGCGCCATGGGCTTATAAAAGACCCATATACGGTCTGTTGGTTTTTCATCTTCCCCGCAGTTTCGTACTCTAGCTCCGAAGGCAATTTTCAAGATTACTACAAATTTATTCAAGCCAATAAATACTATCTCATACAGGAAGGTCCAAATTAACGGATCGCTTCCATTACCTTCGCTATTTTTGAGGGAAATCGTATGTGCGGTTCTACAACGTTTTTATTAATTAATTAATTTATTTATTTATTTATTTATTTAATTATTTACTTATTTATTTATTTATTTATTTATTTATTTATTTATTTATTTATTTATTAAAGAAATAATTTACTGATGGAGGGAATATTTTCAAGAGCTACTATGTGTAAACGAAAGACTAGAAGAGAACAATGAACAAGAAGGAACAAGCAAACAAAGCAATGAAGATAGCATAACTCTAAATGAATTACAGGACATAATAAGGAACCTAAAAAATGGAAAGGCACCAGGATATGACAAAATAACGACAGAAATGGTAAAAAAAATGGGACAAAAGGGAACAGAAATGCTTCTCGAGATATATAACAAAGTATGGAAGACAGAGCAGATACCAAAGGTCTGGCAGATGGCGCTGATAGTGCCAATATATAACTGCGTCATAAGTAATAATAGAAGATCAGAAGCTTTTTCAACAAAGGAAGGATTGAGACAGGGAGGTGGATTGAGCCCCTTACTGTTTATTATATTCATGGATGAGATTATAAAGAAATGTTCTGCAAAGACAAAGAAGCTATATGTAGGATATAGCAATTTACAGAAAGTTGGCATTTCAGAAGGAGCATTTGCAGACGATATAGTAATTATGACAGCAAGTGAAAAGGACCTACAAAATAATTTAGAAATATGGAATAAAGTATTACAAGAAAATGGAATGACACTGAATATAAGTAAAACTAAAGTAATGGTAGTTGGCGAAGAAGAAGACGAAGTAAATATACAACTAGAAGGTGCTAAAATTGACCAAGTGAAATCTTTTCAATACTTAGGCGTGGAAATAGAGGACAGTGGAAAATTAGAAATAGAAATTAATAAAAGAATAGAAAATACACTGAAATTGATAGAATTGAAGAACAACAAAGATAAATGTATTTAAATCAATTTATAGACCAATTCTGACATTCGGGTGTGAATCATGGGTGTTAACAAAAAAGCAGAAGAGCAAAATACAGGCCGTAGAAATGAAATATCTTAGAGGAATCAGAGGAGTCACAAGAAGAGATAGAATGAGAAACACAAGAATAAGAGAAGAATTAAAAATCCAGTCGACTCTAGATTTCATTGAAATACGACAATTAAGTAGGTGGGGCCACCTGGAGAGAATGGAAAGTACAAGACCTGTCAAACAAATATGGAAGGCAAAAATACTGAAGAGAAGAAAAAGAGGAAGACCGAGGCAAACTTGGGATGGAGTAATAGGAGAAATACTGAAAAAAAAAAGGAAAAACATGGACGAATGCAGAAATATTAGCAATAAATAAGAAGGAATGGGCGAAATTTGTATATAATTGATAGTAGAAATTTAAAAATGAAATGAAATGTAATATACTGCCCTACACCTATACGCGGCAAAAGGGTTTTCTGATAATATATATAATACATTTATTTAGATTTATTGTAATCTGTTACAATATCTCAATTTTTTTATATGACCTTAGCAGGGAATAAACGTGTCCCTGAATTTCTGTATTATGTCATTGATATTAATGATTTTCCTCTCTGAAGGACAATAGAAGTTTACCTTCCCCAGGGAGATAAATAACGTATTAGGTGTAGGTACCTACTGAAAACTATTTAAAAGATTCTATTTTTATTTTCAAAGAAATCCCTCTCAATAATAAATAAATATTTAGTTGAAACATTCTTGTAAAGGTGTTTTTTGTGTAAGAAAACCTCCATTATCTTTAGTTTGAAGAGATAATTTTATTATAATTAACAATTATACATTTGCAATGCATGAGGAACATCACAGAAAACCAAAAATTACCAGGAGTATGTAAACTTTCCTCCACAGGCACACATATTTTTTGAATTTTGCTCCTGCTTAAAAACAGCCAAGTGAATGTTTAATATGTACCACCTTGTATGCCAACTCGGGGGACAATTTACAAGATTATTACAAATGCATACAAGTAAATAAATACTCTTGGCGTACAAGAGGCTCGCCTGTGCCGACAGAAGATGCCGCCCGAGTATGTTCATTTGAGCCAGAATATTGCTGCTTGGGCAGGTCGTGCCAAATTTAGCACAGGTGGTGGACTGGAAAATGTGATTAGAATTGCCAAAGGAACTCCGCCTCAGTGTAACAGGTACAAACTATGTGTATGAGAACGAAAGTGACCTACATTGACTATATATCTAACAAAATTTTGAATATAACTAGTAGTTAGTAGTGGTGAGAAACGCACAGTAGTAGTGCCACTAAACTATCCACTACATATGGCACTCTGACGAGCTCATAATAAGTACGAGACCGGTCAAAGTCTGGTGGTTGGTATCGATGAAGAATGTGGCGACTTCCATATGGAGATGCTGGAGTAATGCAATGCCAGTTGGAGCACATAGCCCGTAGAGTATTTGTTTTCAGCATTTCCTTCAAACAAGTAACTACTAGTTCGTAGTTTTCTACATAACACTATACTGCACTCGACGCGCGTTTAGCCAACCAAATTGGCATCATCGGGAGATGATTGAAACTCAGTTTCAATCATCTTCAATCAGATAATGGGGTGTTTTCCTATTTTTTTTTACATCGGCAATGGAAAGTAGTTGGAAAAAGAAGAGATACACTACAAATAAAAAAAAATTTTTCAACTTTAACACCCTGTATTTCAGAAACGGTACAGATTTAGAAATAAGTTTATATAGCAAAAACCCATTATTTTCACTGGTTTCTACATGTTTCAGAATTTTTTAAGCATAAAACTGGGACACCCTGTATGTATAGCATTCGATATCTTGAAACAATGGGGTGTTTTCCTAATTTTTTTTTACATCGGCAATGGAAAGTAGTTGGAAAAAGAAGGGGATATTTCTGGAATTTTAATATTGGGTTCATTTAAGCTCATAAATTATTTTTTTATTGTGCGCGATATCTATGTGACGTCACTAAGCGAAAATTTAAAATTTGCGCCATTTTTTAGTGATTTCTAGGATATTTTCATTTGTGTGGTTGGTGTCACTGCGTGACAACTTTACTTTTGTTTATGTTTGAAATGTTTGGTTAGGATAAACATCATAGTAATCATGAGACATTGTTTTTAGTTTATATTTTTACCTGTGAATTGTTGTCTCTGCCTGTGACTGTGACTGATTACAAGTGTATTTATTAGTAATAGAAGTTCTGTTAATTGAAATATCGTAATTTGTGAAGGTAATTTTTGAATATATTTAATCGACTTTGAAGTAATACTATTAAGTTAAATACTAACCTTACATTTTTCATCCCTTTTATTTCTGAAAGGATCTATAGGATCTTTATCATAAAAGGATCTATAGCCGGTAAATTGTCGGACTTAGCCTCTACAAAACATTGCTCCATGTTTAATAAAAGTTTACTTCACAAGAAAACAACAATACAACACGTCAAGTTGTCAAGCCAAACGCAAACAGGAAATTTCAAATGTCAATTGTCGAAATGTCGACTGTCATTACAAACTGAATCTAGCCATATATTATCAGTGTGGCCTCTTTATAGATACATAGTTTTCCCTAGTTTTCACTTAGTGACGTCACGAATTTAGAATAAAATTTCAAAATTGATTTAAAAATTTTCTGCCGATTCAATCTTAATCATTTTTATCCTAATAAATATAAAAAAAATGTTTTATAAAAATACAGGTTTCCACTTTCAGTTTGATTGAAGGAAAATACCCCATTAAAACTGAGTTTTAATCATCTCCAGATTATGGCAACTGTTACGTGGAAAACTACCTACCTCAGTGTAGTCTTCACACCAAAGGTTCCAACCCCTTTCAAGATTACTAGTTATTGATAACACAGACCTACAAAAAATAATATTTTGGTCCGGAAGACTAGACGATCAGTATATCTCTAATCTGAACTCAAAATCACGTCATAATTTCTTCCATCAAGTCCTTTCAATTGCTATATATTAGATTAGCAGATTCCATGATATTATAGAACTTGTTTTTTTGAGGTTCGGAAAAATCCTGACGGAATGTAACAATTCTGATATCAGATTTAGTTTCAATGGCTCCAATTACATAGAGATATTATAGTAACCACCTGATCAAAGACGAATGTACAATAATTCGTTTTTTATATAAAAATTAAGACCATTTATTTGAAAACTGTTTAGAAATTATTTTGGAAAGAAGCGGGTGTTCAGCAAAAGTATGCTAACTTAAATTTTTCGTGACACGTAATTGTACATGCTTTCTAAGGATAACTCCATCCTTTGTCAGAAGTACAGAGATACATCAGAATAAATTGAGAATGCATAAGTTTTAATCCTGTGCAATTGTACCTGCATATATATCTTGTTAAACTTTACACTTAAGTTTGGACCAACTCCTTTTATTATATACATACTCGAACTCCCCACTGATTGAATATTGAGTGGGATTAACAAATTCGGATAGCTTCCTGTGGTCCTAACCTACCCCATGTTGTAAGAATCACCGCAAAGGAGTGTTATCATCACCTCCGTGGTAGTCTGGGGGGTGGCAGTGATAACCCGTGGCGCGCACCCCCGTGCTAGGGGTGGTGGGGCTCGTTATATACACCTCGGCACATGGCCGGGCTTCAGTCCAGTTGTTTGGTGTGCGGTGGAAGTGAATGAGCTTAGTGGACGGATCAGGTGTCTTAAAGTGCGCGTGACCACGATGCGCGTCTTTGCTCAGGTAGGACGCCAACTTTGATTTTTTACTTTGCTTGTGTAGTGACAATTGAAATGATATCGCCAGGCGAGGTCCACTTGATGGGATGGCATGAGGTCTTTTTAAAAATTACCTGTTGGTACTTAAGGGGCCCATTCGTACACTGCAAAATATTGAAATCAACAGCAGCAATGTGCATGTTAAGAAGTAGAATTTTGTACTGACAATTTTAACAGAAAATCTACAATCATGTTTAAAAAATGAGGAAAAGTTTATTAGGAAATATAGAAGAAGTATGGCTATTAAAAAAAATCAGGAAAGGTTTATTAGGTAACATAGAAGAAGTATGATAGTTTGCTTCAAGTTAGCTTGCTCAAAATACATACTAATTAGCCAAAAATTAAGGAGGATTTCAAAAACACACAGGGTGGGACCAATTCGATTGTCAGCATTGAGATCGCGGTAAAGAGTACAGTAGAGTTTAATTTATGGCCAATTTTTGCTTAGTTAATTTGATGTTAAAATAACAAAGATTCGAATATTACAGAGAATAATTTTTAGACTTCAAATGTTTGCCTTTTATAGATTTATTTGAATAGATATTAAAAAACTGGAAATAGTTGTGCAAAGCTTTTTGCCAATCAATTATTAGGGTAATTATTCATTTTTTATTAAATTTTATCATCATATTATGTTTCTGCAAAAAATGTATTAATACGGTACTGCAGATACTTAAAATATAGGTAAAATAGTGAAAAATATGGTTTAAGACCTGAAAGAAATATTTTCAGTTTACTATTAGAGCCTTTACTATACCCTTGATCGTTTTTGAGATCTTAAACATGAGCAACAAATGCTTCTACCCTGTGTATTCAAACAGAAATTCAATGCTTCTGCTAAAACCATCAATAATTCGTACATCATCAATTTACGAAAAACATATATACCATCGAAACATGTTTCGAAGTTTTGGTATTTTTATACCAAATTATTATTAGCAATTTCAGTCTGTTTAGGGATGTAGCCACCTCTATGTCTTTAGCGGGTTCTAAACGAAATATTATCCCTTATTCTTCAAACCTATCCGTTTTTCAACTTAAAACCTGCGATAAATGTTTAACGAAAATAACAGATCACTGCTAAGACAATGTATCATCACGTCTTTCCTAAATATAAAAGTAAACTTGGACGTTTTTATTGACAATACTCTGTATATTTTTAGAGTTTTGCAATCTGATTACTAGAATTTGAAGAAAGCATAGATTTGAAAAATCCAGACATATACAGTGTGTTCCCACAGAAAATAAGAGATGTTTTGTTACGATATCTCTGATACGACCTTTCGTAAATACTCCTGTAGGTACCAAATATATTTGCAACATACAGAGAACATCTGACTTGCTGTATTACTTAGAGTTCAGAATGAAACTGTTGATATTTAAAAGTGTGATGTTTATATGCTGCTTCAAATGTCTTCAACTAAATTTGGAGATAAGTAGATATTCATTTTATTCAAAAACAACCAAATATCTGGCTAAAATAAAGATAAAAGCTTCTTTCGTACGACGTTGGTACTCACTTTTTATGAAGCTGAAAATCTCTAGACACCTACTTCAATTTGTTAACGTTTAAGAATGTCCTAGATGATATTTTTTGATAACTGAACCAATATTTTATTAATCCCTATAGCAATAATTAGTTAATTAGTTTAGTAAAAAAAAATTACTCTAAATGACATCCATTACCATCTGGTCTTCTACTCTCGTTCAGGATCACAGGTATCAAATTAATGTAGTGTCTTAATTATAGCTACAAAAAAATTTTATATAAATAGAAAATATGTTTTTTTAGTAACAATTAGTTTTGCAGGATGCATTTAGTGTTTATTAGTAATTTTCGCTAACTTCGAATATTTGTTGGTACAAAAACCAAATTTTCGTTTATTTTAACACTTACGTGTATCTCACACAAATCATTTTGCTGTGGTGCACAAATTGCTGAAATACCACTGCCACATCGCTGAATCGAATATTATTTAATACAAACAGCAAATTTCAATCGATTGATTGTTTCTGTAAAAGAGCCTTCGGAAGTTAAATAACAACAAAACGTAAACAAACAAGAACAAACTCGGGAGAAGGTCAGAGTTTTTAATACTATTGGGATATGGCTTTTATTATTCTCTGTTTGTAACGCTCTGGCTAGTAATCGTTTGTTGACAGTTCACTGCTCTTGCTGCCGCATTTATAAAGTAATTCGTTCAAATTATAGTTAATTACGTCCAAACTGTAATTTAATTATAATTACAGAGTATGCTAGTCCTCAAACGGTTTGTCGCCATCAAAATAATTTGTTATTAAAGCAGCTAGGTCTATATTATCGACGACAAAATTATTATTGGCTGTATAGCTCATTCGCGGTTATATATTTTTTAGAATAATTACTATCACTGCTATTTCAAATAAAAATGTCATATTTAATTTATTTTAGTACTCACAATGTATTATTAATAGTTCAACATGTACTAAAACTGAATTTTGGTGTACCCCAAGGCACAGTACTAGAACTTCTGCTATTTTAGTCCCAGTTAATGACATGCGCGTGAACTTCAAGGTCACGAATTTGAAAATTTTGATGAAGATCGCCACGTTGTACAAAAATTTATATTTGAAAGATTACAATTTCATGACCGTAGACACTGGTTCAATTTTCTTTGAGAGATTTGTCCAAGTTGTCAATATTTTCAATTGGACCAAGATAAAAACAAATTACTTAACAGAGGTCTCACAGTTTCTTGTAAATCTGCTATTTCCGTATTATAACACTAATATTTTTCCACATGTGTGCATGTCGAGAACTATTCCAAGGTTGTTTACATTTTAATATTCTACATTTATTGAAAGTAAGACTTCCAGTATATCTCCAGAGATTTTTAGTAGTCACACTGTATTATTAATAGATGTATACTAAAACTAAATTTTGGTGTACCCCAAGGCACAGTACTAGAACTTCTGCTATTTTAGACCCAGTTAATGACATGCGCGCGAACTTCAAGGTCACGAGTATGAAAACTTTGATGAAGGACGTCACGTTGTACACAAATATATATTTGAAAGCTTACAATTTCATGACCATGGACACTCGTTCGCTTTTATTTGAGAGATTTATCCAAGTTGTCAATATCTTCAATTGCACCGAGATAAAAACAAATTACTTAACACAGGTATCACAGTTTCTTTCTTCTTGTAAATCTGCTATTTCCGTATTATAACACTAATATTTTTTCCACATTTGTGCATATCGAGAGCTATTCCAAGGTTGTTTATTTTTTATTCATATTTTAATATTCTATATTTAAGACTTCCAGTACATCTCCAGAGATTTTTAGTAGTCACACTGTTAATTAATATATCTATACTAAAACTAAATTTTGGTATACCCCAAGGCACAGTACTAGAACTTCTGCTATTTCAGATCCAGTTAATGACATGTGCGCAAACTTCAAGGTCACGAGTATGAAAACTTTGATGAAGGACGTCACGTTGTACAAAAACATATATTTGTAAGCTTACAATTTCAAGACCATGGACACTCGTTCGCTTTTATTTGAGAGATTTATCCAAGTTGTCAATATCTTCAATTGCACCGAGATAAAAACAAATTACTTAACACAGGTATCACAGTTTCTTTCTTCTTGTAAATCTGCTATTTCCGTATTATAACACTAATATTTTTTCCACATTTGTGCATATCGAGAGCTATTCCAAGGTTGTTTATTTTGTATTCATATTTTAATATTCTATATTTAAGACTTCCAGTACATCTCCAGAGATTTTTAGTAGTCACACTGTTAATTAATATCTATACTAAAACTAAATTTTGGTATACCCCAAGGCACAGTACTAGAACTTCTGCTATTTCAGACCCAGTTAATGACATGTGCGCAAACTTCAAAGTCACGAGTATGAAGTCACTTCAATATATTAAAATTACTTAACAGAGGTATCACAGTTTCTTGTAAATCTGCTTTGTCCATGTTAGAGCAACAGTATTTTATGGGCATGTCGTGAGCTTTGAAAGGTCGTTTATTTTTCGCTCACATTTTAATATTCATATATTTATTTAAAGTAAGTGTCCTCTAGTATATTTTATCTAGATAAATTTGTTACATTGTCTCTTAGTTTATCCCAATTTAGAAAGTACCTAATGTAAATACAAACAAACTGCCTTATTTAGTTACTTGGACACTGACGTTCTGAGCAAAGCGATCATTACATATTTACCAAGCACTCGAGTAAGCTGCATACTGTTAGAGGTGTAATGTCAACTAGTAGCTACACCTCGCGTGTAAATATTATCCCAAGTTAAAGCTAATTGACCTTTACATTGATATCGTCGTCTTCCTACTGGCTATCGAGAGTACAATTAATATTTTTTCTTACCATGAGGCGTTAATGGAGATGACGCAAGGTATATTAGACACAAGGTGAAAAGAACGGCATCTGATTTGTTTGATCATTTACTGTTGGACAGTGCTAGAGGAATTTTTGCATAAGATTTAATGAATAACCATCTCTTTGACAATATTGTTCTTCGGAAGCATTCAGACTGTACTTTATAGCTAAATTTGGTCCGTCTTATATTTGATTTATAAAAAAATTTGAATTTATTCTTCACAACCATTACGGGTACTTTTTTGAAACTGTATAACCAAATAAATACTCATTAAAGAAAGGTTGCAGTGCACGAACCCACTTACTTTGAATAACAAGATTGTCATTGAATAAAAATGTAGCCAGCTTTGTTCAAAAAGTCTACGTGATACAAAATGAACCCTAAAACAATGTCCAAATTATTTTATTTTGCACATAAATATCTCCCATTAAGTCTGCCGTATCTCCAATTTTCCTGTTGTTCAATTTTTCATTGGCAAGTTCTCTTCTCTACATACATATAACTGTAAATATAGTTGTAATCATCTCCAGATAATGCCAACTTAGTTGGCGAAACGCGCATCGAGTGCAGTATAGTGTTTTGGTGTTATGTGGAAAACTAAATCAGTGTTAAAGGTCATTTAGGCAAATTGTCCCGTCCTACATCTGAGTCGTTTTACTCGTGTCCGTTCTCCAGAGCATCTTGCATCATTTCCTTTCCATTTTGTGCTGGTTTGGAGACCAATGGTGATCTATTTCGCTGCCTTAATATTAGATAAGGGAGAGCCACAATCTAGTTTCGGTCCAATAAAGAGTATATGAGAATCTTGTATAGTTAAAGACTTTATTTCTAGTCAAAATTGGTTTGGAACTGATTTTCTTTGAATCCAAGGTCAATCCTCCAATTACCATTTAAGAGTAATGTGGATGACTATAGATACATTCCCTACGAAACAAACTATTATCGCAATATATTTATTTATCTGGGCATGTTATTAAGTAAAATCTAAGTCTTTACTAACCATATCGTCATAGTCTAACATCTGGGGTTCATTTCTGGAGCTATTCGTGAACCTAACAAGGCTTCATCGATTCAGGGCTTGATAATAATTATAGTTATCGACTTAAATCAACCAGTTACTTCTTTATATTGCATTTATATACTTTGTGTACCGTCTGAAAACGTGTATATAAACAATATATTTCTCAAGTCGCTACAATACTTCAAAACCAATTACGAAGCAAAACAAGACGTGTTTCGGGAAAGGGGTAATTTTCGATTTTCTGCTACGAACGAATGCGGTCGAGGCAGGCTGGCGGCTGACGATCCAACGGAATCGAACATCCGCGCATCCTGCCGTCCAACGCACCCGCGGATGAGCCTCCGTAATTGAGAGTTCGCGGAGAAGCACCTCGTTACCGGTGCGCCCTCCGCGCCCATCGCAGCGCCGCCGCCGTTTGATCTTGCAATTAACGCGACACGTTCGCCGCGGCCCTCATTTTACAGGAATACAAAGTAATGCCGCTCTCGAGGCTCGACTCTCTACCGGCGTACCTACAGCTTAGCCGTTACTTCCGCCCGAAGGAAGTCTACGACCACCACGGTATAAAAAATTATGAGTTTGTCAAACTTGATACGGCATTCCTTCTACAATTTGTCTCTTGGTTTTCAGCACTACTACTAAATGAGATTAATTAAAAACGCCTTAAATAGTTTCCCTTTGGAAATCCCCGATGACGTCCCTCACTTTTCCTCACTCTGTTCCTCACTTTTCCTGGAAAGGAGCGACAGGACATGGGTCTATATAAGAGAATTCACCTCCTCTTTCTTCACATCCTCTTTCTTATTTTTTTATAAAATAAAAGAATATTTCTAGAGCCCCCTTGCATTCTGGAAGCGTAGGATCTTTACCCTTATCGGGAACAAATGTCTTCTAAACCTGCAGTGCCCAGCAGGACTTCTACCAGTTGATCTTCGATTCCATAATTTCTACATGAGTTAACATCGAATTTTATTTAATCCATCCTAGAATAATCCAATAGATTCCTAAAGTTGGAATATATTTCCATGGTGTGGAAATTCTGTCATTTAATAGACCGAATATTGCCGATTTGTTTTATAAACAAAGATTATATAATTAATTTTGGTTCGTTTAATAATATCTTGCAATGTCTCTGTTCATTGTATCTTACAAAAATATACCCTTTAAAATGTATTGTTCCCTTTAATGGAATCGAAGGAATATTTATCCATCTAGTAAATAGAAGTAGTACTTTTGACTTCAGGAATTCGATGATTACATAGCATGAAGTTTAGATGATCATCTATCAATACCTAAGCTTGTTACATATGGCTTCAGTTCCGTCAGTTGCTTCAGCAGATTAAATCTCTTGTATCAAAGTGACAGAGTTAGTTGATTTCTTCTAATTTTGTGTCTTTCATCAGGTGGACATACCGATAGTGCTACTGTGTACACATAACATATGAGATGGACTATAAAGTATGTCAGTACGTTCAATTTCCTTAATTTGGTTAATCAAGGCATATTTTAGTTCTTCTATAGTTTCATTTCCATAATTTTTACATCTAATTGATATTCTGGTCATATAAAGGATCCCCTATAGAGTCTTCTGAAGGATAAAGATGATGGATAAATAATATAGGACGTCTTTAAGAATAAAAACGCCTTGGATGTATGAATAAAATGTCAGTAATAATGTTGTTAGAAACGTGTTGAAAAGATAGTTGGTAAACACTTTTTGATAAAAAGTGTCTCCGTGTTTGGGTATAATAAAATAACAAAAAAATCAAAGAGTTTCAACCTTCAATCACTGAGTTTGTAAGATTGTATCATAATTATTAACACATTCGTTTTCGTTAGTTTGTTTACATTGGTAATTTTGAGCCTGGTGGGAAAAAGCCTTGTCAGCCTTATGAAAATGCGATCTCGGCTTGGAATAGCAAATGTTTTAAACCAGTCCACAATGCGTTGCATAAAGGTAGCCGATGGAGCTCTAAAACTACAGAACAAAGCAATTGACGTCCTTTAATCACAAATTGATCAATCGAACAAGTCGGATCAAAAATAAAACTTCGCAATATCCAGTTCTCTGTCGGCAAGTCCTTTGTGGGCTTAAGTTTAAAAGTCACGCATCAGATGTGTTCCTATTGAAAGTGCCTTTACGCGCGTTGCTCGGTCCGTTTCTAAGCAGGCCGGCCGGAATCAGCCAGTTGTTTTCTTTCGTCACCGTGGATTTGGGTCGCCGATTTATCTAGAGGGCGGTGCGTGTGGGAAGGTGCGCGTTCTCTTTGATCTTGCCGCCGCAAGTCGGTAGCGCTTGCCGACAACGCGCCCACCTCTACTACTCTACTACGGCCGGCTACTATCGGCATCGGCGTTTTACTATAATGTTAATGTACTACTCTCTTCCGTAAAATCAGTATTTATTGAAAGGGCGGCCGACAGAGGCAGTGCCGACGTTGGCGCATGCTGCACATTTCTGATGGGTTTTTCCAATGTTGACATTTACGGTCGCAGTGATGATGAGGAAGAGTCGAAACACTTATGACTCATACTACGTTATTACTAAATTCTTAAGTAATTTTCAGTTTCTTTCTTGATTCTGAGAAAAGCACTCTTTATAATAAAATAATTTCTATTTCTTTTGTATATAAACGTTTATATTTAACAAAATTGGTACACATTAATAAAAAACGCTCAGTATGGTGGCCAATTTGCCGCAAGGCTTCTTGAAGGCTTTCTCTTCCATTATTGACTACGTTTACTCAGAAATCTTCAGATCTGCCACCAAATGGTTATCTTAAGTACTCCACGTTTTTTCCTTTCTTTCAATACAACTTTTCGTTCTCACAGAGGTTAGTATCGGTGCTGTGAGGTGGCCACATATCCGTTTTACTTCTCCCTGCCACCAAGAATAGTGACTGGTATATGGATGATACTAAACTGTTTGTTCCCCAACAACAACATATATAACATTTCAAGGTCAGTGTTTCCTCCAGAGTTATTGGTATTTTGCACATTGAGGCCTATGTGCTGTCTCACAATTCTAGTTTAAACAGTAACTCCTTTGGCCTCCCCTCTCTCTTCTTTCAACAGTTCCATATTCTTTAAAAATTAAACAGAAAATGTCTCTTATTCTACAAAAGTTGTCCAGAAGAACCATGTACCATTTAGTGCTACATTAATCTCTACATCAATGCAACGATAAAGCTGTTTTTCTTGTACCCCTCTATCTAAAAGATTTAACATTTTAATGAAACTGTTCGTTTCGTGTTCCAATACTGTTACAGCACTGAAATGCTGAACCCCTCACCGAAGTTCCAGCATTGTACAGGGTATTCGCGTATATTGTGACCCCTACCTACAGGGGTTATTAAGCAAGTTAGAAAAAAAGTTAAATACCTACCAAAGTTATTTGGTTTTTCACGTATTATCTTTTGGCTAGGTCGAAAAAAAAATTGCATGTTGTAATTTTGGGGAAACCAATTGAACATAATATTTTTAAATGGGACACCCTATATAATTTTAGATCCCTGGGAAAACAATTTTTCTCTGATCTCAAAAATATATATTTTGTTGACATTTGCACTGACAGTTTTCGAAATATTTAATATTTAATGTTTACAATAAATCATAAAAAAAATATTAAAAAATGAAAATATTGGAAAATGTTTAAATAACTAAGGAGGTTACATCGAAACTCGTTAAATATTTTTTATTACTGTTGGTTTCTACTGTTAAATATTTTTAGTTCTTTCTATTTTTTGTATTTTTTTATGGTACTCGCTGTCGAATGTTTACTCGCTGTCGCTTTCGAAAACTGTCAATGCAAATGTCAACAAAATACAGGGTGTCCACCTAGTGCGCGTAAGTCCAATATCTGGGTTAATAAAAGAGATAACTTAATTTTTTTTTCTACAGGGTTGTCTAATATCCCGAGCTGCACAAAATGAAAATATATTTACATATTCAGGGTGTTCAGTTTTTCCTGGACAGGTACCAACTTCGTTTTTCTAAATGGAAATATATATTTTTTATTGCCTTTTCGAACTAAACCCTTGATTTTAGTAGGACTTTCATCAGCCTTCCCTATACCTAACTTAAACTGTTTTTGAAATATTGACTGGTGAATATTGACATTTTTGCAACTTTGACACCCTGTGAAATCTAAACGGTTTGAGATCAAGCAAAACGGTTTGCACATTCCTATCTTAACTTTTTATAAGCTATCGTTTGATACTAATTTCAAATTTATCCAAGAATTAAAAATTTTCAAAATTTTCGGAAAATTTTTAATTCCTGGATACATTTGAAATTAGTATCAAACGATAGCTTATAAAAAGTTAAGATAGGAATGTGCAAACCGTTTTGCTTGATCTCAAACCGTTTAGATTTTATAGGGTGTCAAAGTTGCAAAAATGTCAATATTCACCCGTCAATATTTCAAAAACAGTTTAAGTTAGGTATAGGGAAGGCTGATGAAAGTCCTACTAAAATCAAGGGTTTAGTTCGAAAAAGCAATAAAAAATATATATTTCCATTTAGAAAAACGAAGTTGGTACCTGTCCAGGAAAAACTGAACACCCTGAATATGTAAATATATTTTCATTTTGTGCAGCTCGGGATATTAGACAACCCTGTAGAAAAAAAAATTAAGTTATCTCTTTTATTAACCCAGATATTGGACTTACGCGCACTAGGTGGACACCTTGTATATATTTATGAAATCAGGAAAAGAATGTTTACCCAAGCGTGTAAAATTATACAGGGTGTCCCATTTAAAAATATTATGTTCAATTGGTTTTCCTAAGTAACGACATGCAAATTTTTTTTCGACCTATCTAAAAGATAATACATGAAAAACGGAACAACTTTTGTATTTAAAATTTTTTTCTAACTTTCTTAATAACCCCTGTAGGTAGGGGTCAAAATATAGGCGAATACCCTGTACACTTAACATAGCTCCTTGCGACACCCCTGATCTCAAAAACACTTAACAATCACCGTCGGCAACATCAAAGGCAGTGAAGGTGCAATTGTGGTTTCTCTACAAAAGATTCCAACCGCGATATTCTGAAACGGCCTATATTTCACAGTGTTATCGCCTACCTCTTACTGAATAAAATTTATAAACGCTGAATAACCACCTAATAGCGGGGCCATGCGAGACCCTCAAACGTATTTTTTATCCTGCCGATTTCTTTGGGCGTTTTTATGTCCCCATATATATTTTAAGGGCAGAAGTGGTCCCATTATTCTATTCATTTATTCAGGTTCTTTCGCAATCGCTTGATGGACGGACGGTCTGAAGCATCACTCAAAAATCTGGGATCGAGATGCACGACGTTCATATCCGTTTGTTTTACGATGTGAAAAGGCCTTTGGAATTTGCGGCCTTGGGAATAGCTCTATTTTATAGATTTATTTTGTCATTTTCAATCGTTTCATCAAAAATTTCGATAACCAATTTAATGTAAAATTGGAATTTTCATCTTTATTAGTAAAAACTTCGTCACTCAACGATTAGAGGAAATTTGGACTTAATCATGCGACATGCGGTAGGACTATCCGCGGATTTCCTTCTTTCTAGTTCATAATAACTCGACCTCGTCACATATTTCTAAATATGCACGTACCTACTTATTTGTATAATATGCATATAAACACCAGCAGTAAATCAACAAACTTTAATTTGGTTTTATAGTTGGGGCTGATACACATAGTTAAAAAGGATGTTTTATATTATATTTAAATACAACTTTCTCATCCATCATATAGAGTATTTCCCCAGGGTTTGGTTTAGATATGGGATGATATCTTTGCAGTGTTTGATACAAAAGTCACTGATATCAAATGAATATTGACCACTTTGCTTCTTGAAGGCTTTCTCTTGCATTATTGACTACGTCAGTCAGTCAGTCGTTTCGCGTCAGTTAGATTTACATATGAAATTAAAAACTCTGGACAACTATCATTCTTTGATGTCCTAATAATTAGAAATATTGAAAATAAGTTAGAATTTGACATATACAGAAAAGATACCAGATATCTCCCTAAGGACTATCATCATTGTGTTCAACTCAAAATGGCGTTTCAATTTTTTAATTCATCGCCTAATTCAGCTTCCCCCTAAATAAGGAGAGGTTTGAAAAAGAAAAAGCATTGATAAGGAATATAGCTGCGAGTAATGGATATTCTGTAAGTTTAATTGATGAAATAATTAGGAAACGTAAATTTAAAGAGACACTTCGAAATTCCTCGACTTTTCAAAATAAAACGAGAAAATCCAAAATTCATATCTATCCCACACGATCCTCGTTTCACCCGTAGTTTTAGTAAGGTTGATAAAGATATAGGTATGTTTGTGGTTTATTCATTGGGAAATAAACTACCGGGATATCAAAAATTATCTTGGTCAAGGGTGGTTGTGGAATGTAAAACGTGTGTCTTACTTTAAATTTTTTAATATGTTTTGTTGTGTCAGAATCTGTCAAGTCATTGTGCTGAAATTTTCTAATCCAGTTTTTGAATCATGCCTCTTACCACACAGCACAAAATTTTCATGATTGAAGCCTATTTTCGAACGGGTGCGCTAGTTAATGGAAATTGGCAATACAGTCAACGTTTGTGTTTGGACAATTTTCGAGAGCACTTCCCAAACGTGGCAATATTACCGGACAATTTTTTTGCGTGCCTTACAAATTGTGTTGAAGTGTTTCGCGAAACTGGTTGTGTGACTCATAAAAAAGGTGCTGGTAGACCAAGAGTTCGTACAGAAGAAGTTGTCAATGACATTCGTCAACGTATGGAAGAGGAGCCTGCAAAACGTTTGAAACGTCTTTCTCAGGAAATTGAACTTTCTTATGGAACATGTCATAAGATTTTAAAGAAAGACTTGAACATGCATCCATATAAGATGCAAGCATATCAAGCTCTTCTGCCCGCAGACCTCCCCAGGCGCCTTGCTTACTGCCATTGGTTTGTCAATAATTTAATGAATGACGATCTTCTGGACTTAACTTTTTTTCTGACGAAGCGTGGTTCCACCTTTCGGGATACATCAATTCTCACAATATGCGAATGTGGAGCAATAATAACCCTCATGTTTTTACTGAATCGCCACTACATGCTCAAAAAAATTGGTGTTTGGATGGCAGTTTATCGCAGAAGAATAATTGGGCCAATTTTTTTCGATTTCACCGTCAACGCAGAAAGGTACAGACACAACTTTTTGGCTGAATTTGTGCAACAGTTAAACGATGATGAACTTCGGTACGGTTATTTCCAGCATGACGGTGCAACAGCACATACTACACGAGAAAATATTGCTTTCCTCCGCGAGTTTTTTGATAACCGGCTGATAAGTTTGCATACAGAAGTTGAATTTCCTCCGAGATCACCTTGTTTGACAATTATGGACTATTTTATATTTCCTTACTTAAAAAGGCGCGTCAACTTGTGCATCGATCAAAATGGGGGACATTTCCAACAATTACTGTAATTTAGTTTTTCTTGTTACTAAAACCGTTATTTCATAATTTGTAGTTCATTACTGTTTTACAACTGAAATAAATAGGTATGAAATTTGTAGATTATTGATGATGTCAGTGTGACAGTGACATAATTATTTCAAATTTAAAGTAAGACACACGTTTTACATTCCACAACCACCCTTGACCAAGATAATTTTTGATATCCCGGTACAACAAGTTTTAGGCAATCCAAAAGACAAAATAGAAACCAAGGAAAAGTCGTGGATTTACGAAATTACCTACTGCAATCAAAAGTGTCTTGGACAAACTAGAAGGTCAATTCAAAGGAACATATGGCTCATTTCAAATATGGTAGAACAGATAAGTTTATTGTCGCCCAACATGCGTTTGAGAACAACCATAAGATAGATAGTAACAATTTAAGATTAATTAAGAAGGTAATCAATTCCAGGCAGCTGGATGCATTTTAGAGTTTGGAAATTGCTAAATGTAAAAATAGTACGAATAGTGACAGAGGGCCAATTCCATACAGCCCGCTTTATTCATTAATAAATCACGGTTCACTGATCAACAATAGTTTAGGTGTAAATAGGACATTGTGACAACGACGTCAGTGTTATAGTCTTTATAATCGCAATTGAAACTGCATAAAAAAATTCCGACAAACGACACATGTGCGTAAACAAAGAGGCCGCCGTCGAAGTGCAGGTGTTTCTTTTGTCAGATTTTTTTACAGTTTCAATTGACATTATATCGACTATATCATCATACAGTCTCATAAAATTGTAGTCAGACTTGCACAGCAGAAGAAACCTTTTCATTTTTTGTAACTTCTCATTATCTTCTCTGGTACAGATATAAATTATTATATTGTTTTCTCTTTTTCATCATAGATGGCGCCAAATTATATCTCACCGGTGTCACAGCAAGACATTTTCAATGTACTGAAATAACATTAAACATGAAAGATTAATAATAAGGTACAAGTTTGTATTTTTTAGTTGTCTACCATTGGGCTCTTACAAATTTTCAATGAAACGTTGAACTTCTAACTTCTATAATACTTATGAAAACAGATCCTTTAAAATAATTTTTATAAGTTAGGTATTCAGAGCTTACACTCTAATCCCAGTAACCAAGGTTGCGGCAAAATTTTAGGCTCGCTAATTTGCCCAATTAATATCTGTGTAATATGCATAAAAATTCTCTAACTCTGCAAACGTCTTCAACTAATTAATCTTCATTAAAAACTTTTTCTTCGGTGCGGCTCATGCACTAAATCCTCCACTCTACTTTTAAGAACTAAAACTTGAAAGAAAAGAACCCGTGATTAAAAATTCATTACACTTTATGTTAATCTCAAAAAGAGAGAACATCTGCTCTCCGAGTTTTAAGATCGTTAGGTCCATAATTTTCTTTTTATTGGTCCTTTGGCTCAGCAGGTCCCATAACATATACTTTGAGCTATTTAGAAATATTGTTGTTTTAAGAAGAAACCAATTATTTTAGAAGAACGCGGCAGTTTCATGACTAGTTGCGTTTCGATGAGCATTTTAATTATTGTAATAACTAAATCTAACATAGGACAAATATCTAAAAAGACATACAAGAATCGGCATCGAATTTCTTTTGTTACTGTTTTACTCAAAAGTTAAAATAGTGTACAATGCAACTGCGTAGATAAAATTATAACATTTTATATTAAACTAAAAAACCACTGATAAAACTTGGTTAATTTGTCGATTCATAGTTGGTTTCTTTTGGGATTACACCATTTGTAAAATAACAAAAAGCAGAAAACCAGAAGTATACAAATTAATTATTCAAAGTGTAGTAACAAGGCAAACTTCTAAAGTTTGCCCCAAAAAACCACTGTATTAACGTGTGATAAAATAATATTTGATATATTGACTAAATTTTATCAGTGGTTTTTCAGTTTTATACAAAATTTTATAATATTACATGTCATATTCTAAAATATGTCCAAATAAAATAGTTATAATAAAAAATTAAAAGAAATTAAACACTTAACTAGCTTTCGTCTAGACGTTTCGAGTTGAGCCTCAACTCTTCTTCTGTAGACTATTTTTATGTTGAGAACTCTTTATATGAACGAGAAGTAGTTCTTGTCAGATTGACATTTTTAATTTAAATTGTCATCACATGCACTGATCACTATGATATTATTAATATCATAGTATTATATGCTTTTTGTTATTTTACAGGTGGTGTAATCCCAAAAGAAACCAACTATGAATCGTCAAAATACACCACAAATAAGTTACAGACATTATCTACAAGATTGGTTAATTTGTTTTTTTATGTTTTATTTTTATTTTTTTTATTTTTTATTTTTTATTTTTAATTTGTTAATTTGTGGTTTTTTGGGGCCAACTTTAGAAGTTTGCCTTGGTAACTACGCACTTTCGTAACTAAAGTAGAGTCAGGATTTCAAGTCCTACGCGTCATGACTATTTGTAAATAAATTGTAAGAATAATGAAAATATCTAAAGGCCGAATCCACTTTTAAGCACTGATATTTAAATTGGTGTACATAACTACTTTTAATCCATTAAATAATTTAAAATTAAGTTGGCAACGGCAATGGTTTCATAGCTACTCATGACGTGTTGGATTTGGAATCTTGACTGAACCATACACATTTTACAGATGGTGTAATCCCAAAAGAAAATAAAATGGATCATGATGAAGCTGCACCAAGAAATAAGTTACAGACATTAAAATATAATCTAGTTATTTATAAATTTACAAATTGGTGTTTACCTAACAATTTGACTGATTTAAATTCAATGGTAAACTTGCAATTTAAAATATTTGTTTTTTTAGTTCTCAAGTGTTTGTACTAGAATTCCTGTAAACCGCCTGGGTGTTTATTTTTCACTGTAATTTCTAAAAAGGCAAACAAAATTTATTTGCTTTAACCACGTGAGGTATTTTCGGCATATTTTCGGTCAATTCACCCCCAAAATTTAATTACTTATAAAAACAACGACTACTAAGAACTCTTTAGGAGGCAGAAAACGTTTTTCACGCCGTAATAGGTAAAATCAACCCCTCTTCCAATTTCGGGGAATTCTAGACACCAACAGAATTGTTCAAAACTGAGAACACTAGGATATTATTAGGAATAAGAATAGGAATATATGATTTATAAACTAGCTTATTTAACAAACTATATACAGTATGTTTCATCCTTATAGTTCAGTTTTGAATAAAAAAACTTTATATTTTTTATTTAAAACTTCATATTACAAGTAGGTACTGCAACTCTAAAATATTTTTCAAAAAAATTGGTTTTTGTGTGATTTCAGCTAATCAAACATAATTTACCTTTGGTTTTTGACCAGCTTTGAGCTATTGGTGGGTATTTGGATATTTTCTGCTAGAATATATTTGATTCTTTATTATTTTACCCTTTCATTGGTCAATCGCACACTAGATTTCTTCTATAATTAAATAACATGCTTACACCGAGAAAAGAATTTATTTATTTTTAATAAATTACATATACATCAAACCAGCGTTGAATTTAAATATGGGGTAACTAATATAAATGTTTCATTATCAAATAACATATTTATATATATTAAACAAACTCTAATACATGAAAGTGTATCTTAGAGTTTAATATTTTATTTAGTTATTAGTTTAGTTAGTAGAGTTTATTACTTTGCATCTAAAGTATAATATTTATATTTGAACATGACGAGGTTACTGACTAAGCTATTAATAATATTCATGATATATTTTTCAATTTGATCCTTATGGGTCATGTGGAAAACTAAAGTATTTCTTTAGCTCCGTATCTGTTCCTATATAGAATTACGGCACATTAATACAGATACAGAATAGATATACGAATAATATAATTCATATTGCATGCAACTGGCTACTGCATAGTTACTGTTGTATAAAATACATTTTTAAACATACTCAGCTACCTGTGAAACATCCTTCGTTTAGAAACCTCTCTTTTATAAAAACTTGTTTTGTAAAACTTTTAATTACTAGCCTCATTAATCACATTTAGCTTTATTGACTCACAAAAGTGTTTTTTAATTTTTATTCCATGTAAATTGAAATCGCAATAACAATAATAACATTACATTAAAATGTTACTTAGTTCTTCTAATGTATATAGACACCTGTTAGTTAAATCATTATATTTTTAGTAATGACTATCTATAATCCCAGTTACACAATACTATACAGTTAAATCTTTTGTTAATCAAAGAAGCTTTACGCAAATTGTATATATACATTTCGAATTTCATGTTAATAAAATAAAATTTGTCTTTTAACAACCTATATTCAGTGAGATAAGTATTATAGACAAACATAAATGTAGGTTTTAAAATATTTTTGCTATGAATGCTACGAATATCATAGCACCAATATTTTTGGCTCTTTTTTAGTTATAATTCATACAGACACTGAGAAAAATATTTATGAAAAAAATATTAAAAAAGTCTCCTTATAATTTCAGCCACCTATCCCAAATGACCTTCAAATTTTAACCCAAGAAAATCCAAATTATATAACATGGATTTATTTCTCGCCTGAAGATATTGAACAGCAAATAATTAACTTAAAAAACTCATCCTCACCTGGACCTGATGGATGTAACGTTATCTTCCTCAAAAAATGTAAAAATAACTTACTGACTCCTCTTTCAAATATTATGAATAGCTCTTTTCAAAACTCTACCCTCCCGGACGCTTGGAAGTTGGCCTCTGTTACCCCTATATATAAAAAAGGAGATAAACTATGCTCGTCTAATTATCGAGCGATTAGTTTAACATCAATCATTGGCAAAATTATGGAACGCATAATATCAAAGAAACTTATAAATTTCCTTGTATCTGAAAAGATAATACCTAATGAACAACATGGTTTTATCCCTAATCGGTCAGTGCTAACAAACCTTCTTATCTCAACTAATGACTGGAGTTCTTCCTTTGATAACAAGATACCAATTGATATAGTATACTTAGATTTTTCCAAAGCATTTGATCGTGTCCCACTACAGAGGCTTATTCTTAAATTGCGTCATTTTGGTGTGCGAGGATTGCTATTGGACTGGATACAAGATTTTCTCTCTAATAGACAGTTTTCTGTTCGGGTTGGTGACGCACATTCGCCTAAATATCCTGTTTTAAGTGGTGTCCCGCAAGGTTCTGTCTTGGGACCTATTCTCTTCCTGGCATATACTTCTGACTTGGCAGTATCGATGAAATCTAAATTTGCAAGCTACGCGGATGACACAAAACTTTACGGCAATTCATTGCAATCATATCAACAGCTTCAAGAAGATTTAGATAGGACACATAAATGGTGCAACGAATGGCTACTTCCCCTTAATATAGACAAGTGCGTTGTTTTACACATGGGTAGAAAAAACCCAAATTTAAGGTATCACATTAATAATATAGAACTCGTGTCTGTCGAAAGTCATGTTGATTTAGGCGTGACAATAACAAAGGATCTGACATGGTCTCAGCATATAACAAATGTTACAAGGCGAGCAAACAGATCAAATTTCTTGCTTCATAAAGTTTTTACCAACGTATCTCTAGAAATGTTTTCAAAACTTTTCACAATTTATACAAGACCGATCATGGAATATTGTGGACAGGTGTGGCACCCTACCCTTATGCGCGATGTACAACTACTGGAATCAGTGCAACGACGGGCAACCCGTTTACCATTTGGCCGTGTGAGACCATCGTACGAACAAAGACTACAAATCGCTAATTTGCCTGTTTTTGAAAGTCGTAAGACTCGTGGAGACCTAATTCTGACCTATCGAATACATCATGAAATGATCCCAGAGTTAAGCAATATTTTTAAATTAAACAACAATGAACATCTCCGTGGTCACCATTACAAACTCAAAAAAGAGAACTTTAAGACAACTGTGCGTCAGTTCTTCTTTTCTAACCGTGTGTTCGATTCTTGGAATAGACTCCCGGAAAATGTTGTTAGTGCTCCGTCCGTATCTTGTTTTAAAAACAGACTCGACCAATGGCTGAGAAACAGTTAATTCCGCTACAACCTCCAAATTATCTCATTTATTGTTTATTTTTCTCTATGTTTCATAATCGTTTTTCTTGTGGTATATGTGGTTTTTGTGTTGATTATGTATGTATTTGTATTTACTGCTATTGTTATACTTCTGTAATTATAAGACACAGTTATTTTGTAATATGGGCTTTACAGGTTCGTCCTCTGCCCATTTCACTATGTAATAAATAAATAAATAAATAAATAATGCAGATATTTTGGCGGATACTGTATAGCTTATGCCAATCAGAATGCAGAATATTTCAAACCAATCAATCAGAACAAGCTGCTTGGATTGACCACATCTAGGTAAATCACAAGAATAAATGTTGGATTAAACAACATGCCGTTTATACCTATTTAAAGGAATAAAATACAAATTTATTATTTGCCATTATCCTCATCAAGGCAATCCTCAACACAGGCCGCATTGTTCGAATGACTTTCGAAAGTCAGACCGCCATACACACGCCTTTTACATAGCGGAAAAGTGTTAGATTGTAAATTAAAAGTTAAACGGAAGACCGCGAAAGAAAAGAAGCGAGACAGAGTCAGGCAGCGTGCGGAGCACTCGAGCGACGCGGCCATCGAGCGTGCTATGAAAGACGGGGGGCGAAGGGGATGAAGTGGAGATCCCTCCGCCGACAGTAGCAGATAATAAGAGGCTCTGGCAGCCTTTGAAGTTAGCCGCGGCGCACCTACACTGTTTTTAAATTAAATTACTCATTTTATGCTGTACCTTGGGTCATTCGATAGTACTAGTACTAAGAGGCCAGAAACCCGATACTCTTTGCTAGGTAGAGGCTCGTTTTCCGACGCAAGGACGGGGTAGTGATTGGATTTTGTTTCGTGATCGTATAGCGATTGGATATTCGAAGATCCATATGTCGAATTTCTACAGGTGCGTGGAAGCGGCACTAATATTCATATTTTGTCAACTTGTAACTCGAAATATTGTTAATCTTTGACTTATAAGTCGAAGATTAACAAAATTTCGAGTTGTAGAGGATGTTGTGTCGATCTAGGATTGGTGTGGACAACTTCACTTCAATTAAATTTATTGGTGTGAAGTTGTAAACACTTATCTAGCCACAGTTTATGTAGACATGTTAATTCCAAGTCGCGATAGATCTTTAGAAACGGCAAAGGCAAAATGCTATTTCACGAATAACAAAAGAGATGACAGTATCAGACACCTCACTTTCGTAAATCCATCATTTCTCAAAAATATGGAATCATTTCAATCACAAAACAGTAAAGCCGTTTGTAAATTCAGCGATTGCTTTGTGTTCCATCAGAAAACCATCACTTCCATCATTAAATAGTTGTGATGGATTTTCCATTTTGTGATGGAAAAAAGAGGGAGAATTATCATGTCATTAATTTTGAGGTTAGTATGTTGTTTTTGTTTGGTTCAAGGGATGCAAATTTGATAAAAGCATAAAAGTAAGCATACAGTACCTAGTAGATTTGTTAGTCACAATGGAGGGTGAACAATTTCCAGCGGATATTTTGGTTGGGGAGACAAAATATACAGCAGTTCTTACTCAACAAGAGATTCATGAAATGGACGTTTATGCGCATGTCTCCATCTACCATTAAACCTAACATCTGTTCGTAAATTAATCCAAACTCTCAACTGTTCTGATGGAATCCATGCCCAGCATTTATTCATCACATCCATCAGTTACGTCATCCACCTGAATTGAGCTCTGAATCTCTCTCTGATCTCTGATCATCTGAAACTGAGCTGAATTTACGAAAAGTCGCACGCTCTCTGTATGAAGGTATATACTGGCACTCTGCTCTCTCTCTCTCTCTCTCTCTCTCTGTGCACTCAAAGCAAAACATCTAATAGATAAAATCCTATTTCTCGAATTATAGAAGAGTTGCAAGAATCAGACATGATAGGCTCTCTTTATGAAGGTCTATGCTAGCACCCTTGATGCTAGCAAATGATTGTCACCAACCCCAGATCGACAAAACAGCCCCCTTATAACCCAAAATTCTGTTAATCTTCGACTTCGACAAAATTTTGAGTTGCAATTCGATATTTTAAAAAATAAATTTTAGTTGTCTTTCCATACCTTCGTAAAAATGTTACAAATACTTATAAAATAATATATAGGCTTTGGATAGCATCAGTGGAACTCGAAAACACCTCATATTTTTGACAACAATAAAGTTCACTAGCTATAAATAGCTTTTAATAATTCGGAGAGATCTTAAAGGATTAATCCAGTAATAAAAATTAATTTTCTTGTATCTACTAATATTTCTTTCATGTCGAGATTAGAATTTTCACATTTGATAGTAGTGTTTGATGTTTTATTTAGTGGCGGTTAACATTTTTTATTGCAGCTGCTTGGAATTAACTGTTTAAAAGATCTTTTGAGGTTGAAAAATAAGATTTTTCAGCACTAATAGTTTCATAGAATCCGTAAGAAGCACACATAATTATTGTGCACTGCTATACGGCGATAAACGTGCCTTAAACGTGCGATAAACGTGCGCTAAAGCTAATTTTAAAAAACGTGCATCTGAATTGTTGTTATGACTGTTGAATTCTGTATAGAAATCCCGCCCGCCTCCAATTCTATAAAAAAAATTCTTATTTTAAAATGAAGAAGAAGAAAATAGAAATTTCTCTATTTTAGAATAAATTAAACCTCTTTAATAAAACTAAAACCAACACTAACCTATATCAGTCAGTGCGCTCGATAAAAGTTGAATCGTAATAAATTCCTCAACTAAACTATTGCGCGCGTCTGAACCGGGCCTTAGTTCTATCCATATCGCATATCCAATCAACTTCACCGCTTATTACAATCTGCAAACCAAGGATTTGACTGTAACTAGAAATCAGTCTCTCATTTCTGTTTTATTTGAATCCTTAGGTCTAATTTTATACTATTTATTATTAGCCGAAGATGGTTTAATACTGCAAAACCATTTTCGAGCAACATTAGCGTAAAAACCGCATCTAATGAACGTTCACGATGTTGGACTAATTGCAATAATTACTCACATAAAATCCAACGCCGAACAATGCGTTGCGAAACGTATCTTTCAATTTCCCGGTATGAGGGAGTGTCCCTGCTTCGCGTGGAGTCAGAGCATCAAGAATCACGTAACAATTTGTGATAATTGTAAATGTTAACTATTGGCGGCAAAAGCAAAGGTCCTCTCAGTTCACTGTCCGCGGTTCGTTACAGCATGTTACAGTTATTATATCAAGTGTTCATTGACTGAACTTGCGTGTTTCCTTCAAAAGGTGAAATAAACTAATTATTAGACCAAAGGAGTTTGTTCAAGGAGTGCATTTGGTAAAGCAAAAAAGCTTCTGCCATTTCTATTGGTTTATGAAGAAGTGAATCAACAAAATCAAGCGATTATGTTTGATTTTATCAACACAACACATACATACCCACACGCCGCTTCTAAATTATTGAAACTACAGTCAGAGAACAGTTTATATTTTTTAAACAAACTTCAATACAAGAAGCCATATTAGTTAAAGTTAAATGTACAAATTTCTTGTAAGATAAATGTATTTTTTGGGTACTTTAAAACACAGCAGCAGACAGACAGTTATTTTGATCCATTAAGGCTTCTTAGTGCCATATAGAGTGAAAACTCACACTAGACTACGTGGGTCTTACTCAGGAACCTCTCTTACGCAGAAATTTATGGAAGGATACTATAATTATGTATTTAACTCAAATATCTTCAGCTTAGTGTGTTAGGTACTCTTCTATATCCAAGATGGCGGAATCTATATCTCATGCTTATAATAGAACAAAATTTCATTGTTGTCACTCTATAAAAACCAATATAGGGTCTTTAATCTGCGATGTGTACGACGCTGAAGATACTTAATAGGGAGAAACAGCTCTCTGTTCTTGACGTGGCGACAGTGCAGATGTTTCTGTCGATGTACGTTGGAATCCCCACATGAACTGGTATATTTTTCTTTAAGTTGCCCCTTGATTATCAGTACTACTGACACCGCTGCTCAGGTTCACTATTCATCGATTTCGTTTAGCACTGCATGCACCTTCATTTATCCTCTAATTAGCCCTGTACCAGATTTCTATTTGTCCCGGTTCCCGCATGAAGTTTCTACGAATACCCCAAATGGAAGCGATTTAAGAAAATTTACAATTCAATTGGCTCCAGGCTACCGAAAAGGAGCTGTAATTTTTAATTTACCACGCGAAGACGCAACATAATGCCGTACAAATTATTTCACACACATTTTTGTGTTCCGTAATAGCAATTCTTGCGCTATTCTATAGGCTAGCGTGCGAAGATGATAGTTTTTGTGAGCCCGTTCGTGCTATTTGCCATGTCGCAGTCACGACGACATATTTTACACAACGAATGACGACAGTTCATTATGTGCTGGAAGAAACTTAAATGCCCTAATACATAATTTCAGCCTTGTCAGCTGGGGAACGCTGTAAATACAAAATTTTCTGTTCATTTGGAGCCGAAAACGCCGGACGCTTTGATCTTTTACCTGCATATCTCCTGCTTCAATTATCTTCGTGACCACGTCATTAATGTTAGTAATTCAGAAAAGAAAATACTAACACTTGTAGGAACTGATACAGTCAGATCATCACGAAAGATGGCGGCAGATAGTTACGCATAGTTGTTACAAAATGCATCAACTCCTACACGCATCAGTTTGCTCTTGTCTACAGATACGACCGACTATATGCCGCACTAACGAGATTAAACAAAGTCGATACCGGTCTCCAATTACTATATCCTAAGAAGGAGTGCATTACTACTTACTACTGACATTTACTAAGCTACCTTGGTAACAGGGTGTGGAGAAAAGTATGCATCCATGATAAAAATAAGAGTAATAGTTAAAATAGTAAAGTATAAATCGAAAATTAAAATAAATAAAAAAAAAAATAGAATGGAAATTCTGAGAAACAGTAGGATCTGAGACCTGTGAAGAGACACCTGTACCTAGTCCAATAAATCATTTATTAAACGTTTTGCAAACTTAAAAATAAATGTGTAGGGGGCATTGAGTCTTAGCCTTCAGAGTAATAAATACTAATGACAATGACTCCTCTCATGGTGCTCCTTTCGGCTAGATAAAGGGTAATATTTTTACAATTTCAGTTGGTCAAAGAAGCAAATCTGTGCCGGTCAATAAAAGGCTGTAAAAGAGGAGATTCTAACAGCTCGCAGCTACCTGACTTTACTTTTTATGTAATGCCTTATTCTTGAGGCTTTACAGTGTGGCTTCGGAGGGATTTAAATAATATCTTTTCCCAATATTCAAATGAGGGAATTTCCTTTGCTGCAACAAATAAATAATCTGTAGTTCGTCTCAGAGAGAGACAGATTCTTAAAATCACAACGATCATAATAAATATTTTATTATTTATATTAAAATCCATGTCATTCGTAAGAAATAAAACGATACACGATACACAATATGTCCAATAATGTCTATTCGAAAAGTGAATACTATATGTCAGCGCTATAAAGCAAAACAATTGAATGCAAATATTTTGTTTAATAATATTATAGAGAGTGTTTAAAACATAAGGTATGTTAATGTCTGAAGTTCATTCATAGTTTATTTTGGGATTACACCACCTGTAAAATAACAAAAACGCAGTAAACCAGAAGCATTGCACAAATTAAGTATTCAAAGTGCAGTATCAAGGCAAACTTCTAAAGTTTGCTCCAAAAAATATAATGCCACTATTATAATATTATGCAATTACATAAATATTTGCTAAATTAACCAAACTTCATCAGTGTTTTTGTTAGTATTATAAAAATTCTGTAATAGGTATTACTAATCATTACATACAAAATATTTTGAATTATGTCTAAATAAAATAATTATTATAATAAAATTTAAAAGAAATTAAACACTTAACTAGCTTTTTCCTAAACGTTTCAAGTTGATCCTCCACTTATGGTCAGTAGAAGGTTTGTATGATTAATTTTTTTGTCAGATTGACATTTTTAATTCAAAATGTCATCACATGTACTATATTACAGAGATATCTGAAATACTTAAAAAGCTCGGTAATGATTTGAACATAAAAACGACATTTAAAACGAAAAACACTTTAAAATCAATAATTACAAAAACAAAACCAATTAATAAGATCCAAATTAAAAAAAATTGTATATACCAAATTCTTTGTGAATGTGGTAAATATTATATTGGTGAAACATCAAGACCGTTACAAATAAGGGTCCGAGAACATAAAAAAATTATATTAAGGATTACCCAAGGAATTTATATACATGAAACGATTATCAAAGCTTGCGCGAGTATTCCAATTTTCAATCCGCCATTTTGATGTCTGAAAATTTGTGGGAAATTTAACAGTATTAAAACCTAGCCTCTTCAATTAGATAACAATAACAAATAAAAATCACAGACAGCAGCAAGTAAAACTTTTGAGGCTAAGAAAAATTCTAGATAGGTATAAGAAATGTTCCATATTTTATAGTTTAATTACAATTATTTGTGAAAAATAAAATATATCTTCACCAAACTTTCTTGTAAAATTGATGAAGGTACAAACGAAATATTTTGTGTACCTACCTACCTACCTTTTGTTCACATTATTTATGTAAAATACACCATTAGCCGTTTAGAAAAGTAAATAATTAAAATGCATTATGCATATAAAATTTAACTATTCTTTACCTTACTTTAACTATCCCAGCTTATCTTTTGTATTGTTTATGTTCGCATTTTTCATAATTTACTATTACATTAACTAGGAACTATGATTGAATGTCTCTTAAGACTTTCAATTCTTGCTAAGTTTGATATTCAAAATCCGAATTTACCGGGAATAATTACGAAAGTCCAATACTCAAATATTGTCACTCAAAGTCTATAAATCAAAGGAACACAATAATAAACACACAAACAGAATCAAATCGAGAGAATCAATAAAATAAACCAACAAGACGCCAAAAATACAAAACAAACACTATTTACCAAATTTACCGATACCACTGTTGCCGTGTTAGGAAGATTTGAACGATTGAATTTTTAGATTAGAAAGAAAAAGACACTAGAATTCTAGGGTCTTAGTCAGGTGTACCAATACAAAATGTCGAAGTTGGGAACGGTGTGACATCAAAATGGCGCCTGCCATGTTTCCTTGGGATTACCAAGTTGATAGGCCTACATTAGTAAAACATGTATGGGATAACGGTCACCGGGCTGATTGGACACAGGCTAAAATTTTATAAAAAGAAGAAAAATCAGTTAAACCAAAATTAAAAGAAAGTGCTTTTATTAAAATTATTGGTGATAACTGTATCTCGTTAGGAACAATATTCCTGGATCAAACGTGGCTTCTTCTCTAGAAGGATATTACCAGTGGAAAATTGATAATATCATATTGATCAGTGCATGTGATGACATTTTGAATTAAAAATGTCCGTCTGACAAAAACCAGAGGGCGGTCGACCCCCTGCCCCCCCTGTATGACGCCCATGACGGTTCCTCTTTTACTTCATAAAAATTGAGGTACTAATAGCTGTCATTTTTAATTGTTTTGCCTATATACGGTTGTTTTATATATTAAAAGCAATAGAGGCATTTCAACTAGTTGGGTCGCCGCCGGTAGCCTTGTACACTGCAATTTTCTAAATTGAATTATCAACAGTTCAACAAACAAATAGAAAATTCAGAGAACTGGTAATAAAGACACACTGGCTTTTTGACTTCAGCCAAAAATGCATGAAGACAGAAGAGATAATTATGTAGGTACCTGTGGCAATAAAAAAGGACATGCACACCTGCAGAGGATACTGAAAGGAGCAAACAGTCCTTTATGGAGGAATAATTTCGGGTGACCCATGCCCATGACCATGATTATTTATAACCAATATATCTCTCCACCGTCGGTTCCTTTGAACCACTAGATAATGAACAGGTATTTTAATAATTTATCGACAATTAAGATATTCTTATTGCGTAACGTGAAAAATCCTCCGTATTTTTATTGTGGGATGATGGGGTTTCTGGGAATGCCTAAAACAAAATATGGAGTTTTAAGCTGGCGACCCACAAAAATGCAGGTATTTTTAATTAATTGCGTCCATTATAGTTAAAATCCACAAAAGAATTCTAATTGTCTGGGAACATTGTAGTCAAATAGGTTCAGAATTTGGTGAATGCGTACAAAATTTAAAAGTTTTTTGTGGTATGTTGAAGACATATAAAACTAGTAATAATTATGATAATTAAGTGAGCGCTATTTTCGACTACTAAAGGTACAGTTTCGATTAAACTTTCCTTATTTCCTATGCTGATTTTTCTGATAATATATTGAAAATAATTGAAGGCTTTCCCGATCTATGGACACAAAATCTATTAAATAGAATAGAACAAATATATTAAATAGATATTAAATATCTAGAATCGATAAACTGAGACGTTTTTATATGGACAACTATAAGAGATATAAGTGGCGTTCGGTAATTATCTCAGATTGATCTTTTTAGTCCGTATCGTTCATTAATTACATCTAGAGGTATGGGAGGTAAATCTTGATCGTTCAGAAATTAAATCAGATCGATCAGAGCAAGATCTATTTGCTCGAAGCATTTTGGTCGAGGAGAAAGATTAATCTGAATTTGTGAGGTTGTGGTGGTCATGGTTGTCAGTTGTCATTGATTTTTTGAAGTTGTAGTTGGTTCTAGTTAAGTTGAGTTGTCATTTTTTGGAAATGGAGAAGTAGATTTGCAATTATTATTTGATTTACAAAATACAATTACATTAAATTTACAATTTACAAAAATTTTGCACTGTTTCATAAGCGAAGTTTTAATTTTTTTCCAAACAATTTGTACATTCTTCGTCTTCATCTTCAAAAATTATTTCATATCCTTGGACTGCATTTAAAATGGTTGATTTTACAATATTCGTTATTTAAATAATTCGAAATATAATATAAACAAACCGTCAACAAAGTCAAAACAGAAAAGGTGAGGTTATATTATGCCTTATGCAATCCATTTCGTTCATTTATTTTCTATTTGTCCGTCTCATCTGGAATCACGTGACTGTAATCTCATCGCATCCGTGAGCATATTACCGAACGCAACTAATGATAAATGGATAACACATTGTCAATTTTTCTTGAATCACATTGATATATTTTTCAAAACATCAATCTTTGACAGATGTTTGCAGTGACTACCTCTTTTCCTTAAACCAAATTTTTCACTACGCCAGTGGTTAAATTTAATATTGTATTAAATATATATTTTTTTAAAGATTTATATGAAATTAACGTCTCTGCATTACGTCTTAGTTTTAAAATGTAAAAATATAAAAATCAGAAAATAAGTAACCAAATTATAATACCTATGCCATACCTTTGAGTGATCAATTAATTGTACTTTGTAAATATGTATAATATTAGTTACATTATTAACAATTGCAGGTGTTATTTTATTTTTGTTATTTTTTACTGACCAATATGATTTCTGAGAACGATTGTGCTATTTCTGCGATTGTTTGTATATATCCTCTTAATTTTATCATAATATCACAAATAGCCAGCTGATTTAAATACTTGGAATATCTCCTTATATAAATGAAGTATTTGGAGAAACCTGGTCAGATCAAAGGCGGCGAGGACAGTACCGGCTTAAAGATTTTGTTTTTATTATCGCTTACAACCCAGTAAGCAATACTTGGATAAAATAATCTGTTAAGCTGTAGAACTCTTTTTCTACATTCCGTTGTTAATACTTGGATACCTACTTTGTTGTAAATACAATACACCAATACATCTATTGTCACTGGAAATGTAATTATCTGTCAAATTTTCTTTTAATTATATTTTATGATAATTTAATACAATTTAGACCTAATATATAGGGTAAGTCTTTGACTTGTCGATATTTTAAGCTGTGCTGCATTTTGTAGAATATAATTTTTGAAAATTAGACATTTTATATTTTAATTACAAATCGTAGGTTAATTTCTAAGACAAATATAACATTTTCATTGTTTTACTTATTAAACATAACAATGTGTATTTTTAATTTCCGTTATAATCTTAATATTTATTTAGAATACAGACGGTGAATTCATATTACTTAGTACCGGTTCTAACCATATTATCACGCCCAGATAAATTTTGTTTGTAATGGTTAATGGTGAGAGGTGCCATCTATCGACCCATGATATTGTTTGTTCAATAATATTATCAGTAAACAGCTAGGGAGGTGCTAAGCAGGTACTATTAGGCCAGAAGGACCTATCGTCCCAATAGACTGAATTATTACGTAAAACGAAGTATCGTAATCAATTGATCTGCTGATTACAGGATTAATTTAATGCTGATCGAGGCTATCACCCTTAGAATAGTTGTCTCTGGCATTTCACTTTAAAGGTATATTTGCACTCCTTTGTCGATGAACCAGTCAAAAGATGAATTAACTCCCTAAGTTCAATGTGAACTTAGGGACCGAAACATAGATGTCGCACTAAAAATACAATCGGCCAAACAAATTGTAACATTTTAATCATTAACCGTACCGGTCGACTGCAATTTAGGGATTTTTGTGTTGCACGTTATGTCCTATTTGAAACAGTCAATGTGTCCCATTTTCAAATTTGTAATTGGCAAAGAATAATTAGGGCAGATTTCAATACGTTTTTACTCTGATAGATGTTCCTTTTAAAAACAATTTTGCCACTTTTGCAAAGTGGCAAAATGGATGATGTTTCTCCCAACGTGAAAGAAAGTTCTTTCTGGTTTTTGGTATTGAAATTGGATTTCAATTGAGAACTAAGAATTTCAACACAAACCCTAGTCAGTTTGAACTATACATCTACATGGTCCACTATTTATATGATTAATATTAAAAATAGATGTATATATTTCATTTGCGGGCCTTAGCCTTAAGCTTTTGAGGTTAATTAATAATTTTGTGTCCCAATTAAAAAAGTAAATTTACTCTTAAGATGGCTATCACAGCCGGTCCTGCGCACCCTCAGCAAAATATCGTTCGGCATTTCGTTTACAAAGAAGGCCGTTGTATATATTGTTTAGAATGGCTGGATGATGAATCACTGAATCACAAAAAGCAACAATTATATGGTTAATCTGATTACATGGTTATTTTTCAGATAATTTCCTTGTGCCTTGGCATATGCGCTGCGCTGCCCAACGATGTTACCATGGAACAACCCATCCATACGAATAGTATACAGAGGTTCGCTCAAAACCAGGACCAAGATAGCAAAGGGAACGAAGTCAGATCGCTTAAGAAGGTGTTTTTGTCCAATAGATCGATAACTTGCAACGATGGATCGCAAGCTGGGTAATTATTCATTATGGGTCGATTTATTTCTTGCAGTGAACATTTACTTCCTCATGTCCTTACAACTAATTTGTTTGTAAAAAAAATATATGTAAAGTCAAACCCAGAATTAAGCAAAGTGGTAAAATGCGGTGATGCATGGGCGTGTGTATTCTGTTTTACCATTGGGCACATTTCAGTTAATATATACTCGTATACTATTTTATAGAATACTTCTAGTATATGCACTTCCACTTTTTTAACTAACACAAATAAGTATAAACACTGACACAAAGAATAAATACACTGATTATTTTACCACAAATTTTTACCGTTAAGAAACGCGCGCGAAATAACCCAACATCACGCCACTGTTTCCCTACTACCTCGAGCGCAGTCGCTTGTTGGTTCCTGATTCGACCAATCAACGTCGTTGAAGCTCAGAGAAAAGAAAGCGTAAATGCAAGAATATGTATGTTAAATAAGGATGAACAACTTGTCGTCAACTTTACGACTTTCGCAGTTGCCACGTATTCGGAAATTCGTTGATATTATTAAGTAAAACACAAATTAAACATTTTGTTTGCTTTAATAAAGTACAATAGGGATAAGGGACGTTAAAGACAAGTAAAAAATTGTGTAAATAAAGCAATTAATACGTTTCCTGTTTTAAATAAGAATACTTTAGAAATAAATGTGACAACATAGATCTACTCTTTTTCCGGTCATTACACTTTGTTTAATTCTGGCTTTGACTTTAGAACAAGACCAAATTCAGTTTACTTTACCCAATAGATAGATAGATAGATAGATAGATAGATAGAAAATCTTTAATTTTAAAATCCAAGATGGTATGTAATACCATCCTGTAATACCTGTGGATAACTTCACTCGAATCTCAAGGATCTCTCAAAATCTGTATATATTAGAATAGGTATATGTAGACTTTGGTTCTATTTATGATTCTCAAAACTCGGAAACAATGTATTAGAGGACCAACAGCAACCCATGGGGAATACTTTTATATGGTTATATTTAAATAAACATTCGTACGTGTATACACCTCTTACGCGGCGAATTCAAAACTAAATAAACAAGGCGACATAATTTATGTTCCTTTCCGCGCTGATAAAAGAGTACCACCGAACTTTACGACGCAATAAAAAAACAAATTAACTGTTAATTTCGTGGGAAAATCGGTGTTCCTCTGAAACGCAAATCTCGTAAATCATAGAAGTCTTGCGGCGGCAGAGCTGATGGCGCAAGTTTATAAAATCTTTTTATCTTTATTTGTGAATCTTAGCGCAGGAGATTTTTAAAGTAAATTAAAGTAGTTGAGTATTTATAATCTCTGGTAGTACTTTGAACGACAACAGAATCGGTGTGGATCTGTTAAGAATAACAAAATACGCAATCCCAGCCCCTCACTTCATTTGTCAGACGGGGATGACTGGTCAAAAAGTGATGATTCCGTACAAATAGAAAAATATTTAAATTTCCTAAACTAGATTTTGACCGACAACAGGATCGGTGTGGATCTATTAAGAATAACAAAATACGCAATCCCAGCCCCTCACTTCATTTGTCAGACGGGGATGCTGGTCAAAAAGTGATGATTCCGTAAAAATAGAAAAATATTTAAATTTCCTAAACTAGATTTTGCCCGACAACAGGATCGGTGTGGATCTGTTAAGAATAACAAAATACGCAATCCCAGCCCCTCACTTCATTTGTCAGACGGGGATGCTGGTCAAAAAGTGATGATTCCGTAAAAATAGAAAAATATTTAAATTTCCTAAACTAGATTTTGACGGACAACAGAATCGGTGTGGATCTGTTAAGAATAACAAAAAAACAATCCCAGCCCCTCACTTTCTTTGTCAGACGGGGATGCTGGTCAAAAAATGATGATTCCGTAAAAATAGAAAAATATTAAAGTTTCCTAAACTAGATTTTGCCCGACAACATAATCGGTGTGGATCTGTTAAGAATAACAAAATAAACAATCCCAGCCCCTCACTTCATTTGTCAGACGGGGATGACTGGTCAAAAAGTGATGATTCCGTAAAAATAGAAAAATATTTAAATTTCCTAAACTAGATTTTGGCCGACAACAGAATCGGTGTGGATCTGTTAAGAATAACAAAATAAACAATCCTCCAGCTCCTCACTTCATCTGTCAGACGGGGATGAGTGACTGGTGAAAAAGGGATGATTCCGCAAAAATAAAAAAATATTAAAATTTCCTAAACTAGATTTTGCCCGACAACATAATCGGTGTGGATCTGTTAAGAATAACAAAATAAACAATCCCAGCCCTTCACTTCATTTGTCAGACGGGGATGACTGGTCAAAAAATGATGATTCCGTAAAAATAGAAAAATATTAAAGTTTCCTAAACTAGATTTTGCCCGACAACAGAATCGGTGTGATACTAAAAGGTGCGTTGGCAAGATGTCAGAATTTTCCCCAGATCTAGGTTTTTCTATGCGTTTTAAGTGGCCTAAGTTGTTAACTTTATGGTTCAGACATAATTTCAAAGTTAAAACTATTAACAGCGTTAAAGTTACTTTAAGGGACTGATTCCTATGGCTTAGAATTATGCATTTCATATAACTTTTTAGTTATACAAATATCGTGAATTATTAATAACAAGTAATGGTAATAATTTGATGTAAAATGGTGAAATCGGATGTTTTCTTTCAAAAATATTACTTTGTTAGATAAAAGAGGCTATATTTTTATCCTTTAGGATGAAAAAGGATTTGTACTTTTACTATTAATTTTCACTAGTTTACCCAGCAATTTTTAATAGTCACCTTTAAATATCTTTGGAGAATAATATTATAGACAATTTAATTTATATATAAAAAATCGCATATGCCACAATGCAATTGTGACTTTGACAGCGACCAAAGTTACCTGCAATTTTTACACTGATAAATTAACTCCTATATAAAATAGTCTATTTGGCAGTGACATTTTTGTCACTTTGACAGCGATAAAAAAGGTGCATCGTTTTTTATCACCGATAAAAATGCCTGTTCCTCAAAAGCAGAGTACATCTAGTAGTCGCACGTCACTTTAAAATCTGTCCTGTCAGCTATAATTTTTAAGTATTGTGGAAAGTGGAAACTATACTGTACAATATGAGTCGTTTTGGGAAAATTTCGACTAAACAAATTACAGAAAACATAGAAAAATCAATTCCGCAATCCACAAAAAACACGAAATCGTCAATATGGAGACAATTTATGGAGTTTTGTCAAATCCGAAATTACGAACTGTCAGAAATAACTCCACTACAATGTATAGCCGATATGTTAAAGGATTGGGCATATAATATGAAAAAGAAAACCGGTGAAGATTACAAGGAATATGCAGTTAAAACAATCTGGAATTCAACTGCGAAGATGATTCAAGAAAAATATTTCAGTGAGTACAATATTAAATTTGATCCGTTTACCGACATAACTTTTAAAGAAGCACGTGATACAAGAAATAGTAAACGGAAAGAATTACAAGCTGTTCCAGAGAAAAGAAAGGTATGTTCTGTAGCAATAGACAAGAAAGATATACTTAACATGGCAAAATTGTGGAATATAGACGAACCAGAGGGATTACAAAAAAGATTCTTTCATATAGCTTCATATGAATTAGCTTGGAGAGGAGGAGAAGCAGTAAACTGTAAAATTTACTATTTTAATGAAGAAAAAAATCAAGATGGAACTCCAACAGGGAGAATTGAATATAATTCAATTTTTTCGAAGACGACACAAGGTGGGTCTAAAAAATTAGCAGACAGCAAATGGATGACAAAAAATGACACGGATAAAAACATTTGTCCCGTTACATTGTTAAAATTACTCTTAGAGAAAAGAAACAAAAATATAACATCGGAACGACTTTTTTTAACTCCAAATCCCTTTTGGAAAAACACAGATTCTAAAGGTTGGTATAAAAATGTTCCACTGGGAATTAATACGATATCTACTTGGACTAAAAATTCTGCAGCTAAAATTGGACTGGACATCACAAATAATAAAATTACCAATCATTCAAACCGTGCCAGTACAGTTTCCCATTTAGCTAAAGCAGGGGTAAGTGACCAACAACTTATAAAGATAACCGGGCACTCATCATCATCATCAATTAAACCCTACCTCCAAATTGACCCTGAACATCACGAAAATCTTGTTAGTAACTTACGGACCTCGAATGAAATAAGTCAAAATGAATATTCAGCATGTGTGGAAACTAGAGAAGAAAATATTGAAATTAGTACACCCAATCAAACAATTTATAACAACTGTATTTTTAATAACTGTTGCTTCAAATAATTGTACAAATGAAGATAAATATTATTGTTGTTCTTTGTTTACATATTTTGTCGTTAATTTATCTTGCCAAAAAACACTCGAGCTTTATTTTTATGGATAAATTTCTTTTTAACTCAAAATTTTTCCATTCAGTAATTTTGCTCGAAAAACTGACATTTGACAAAATCGCTCGACCTCCGGTCTCGCGATTTTTTCATGTCAGTTTTTCTCATAAAATAACTGATTGGCAAAATTATTTCGTTACAAAGAGAAATTTATCCGATAAAAAAAAAGCTCTTGTGGTTTTACTGTTGACAAATTCACTAGTGGTTTTTTCACTTATTCATTTTTTAATCAATTATCGCCAAATCCCAAATCCGTGTCCGTTGCCAAACCAAATAGTTTGACATTTCTGTCAACGAGTTATTGAATTATTAAACACTAACAATGAATCGATTCGGTGATCCTCAAATAAAAATGTGTTTGTTTTTAGTGTTTCATAAATAAAGTTTGCATTCATGTTTCTAAATTTCTTATTTATTAAATTGTCCTTCCGAATTACACTCCATGTTTGTATTGGTACCGGATAAATTTGTATTGTTTAAATTCTAAACTGTTTCCTTTTAGCAATTTGACTCGAAAAACTGTCAACCTAAAAACGCTCCACCTTCGCTGTCGCGTTTTTAATAGTTGACAGTTTTTCTCGTCTAATTGCTTGGCAACAGTTTCTCATTAAACAATCCAAATTTATCCGGTAAAATACAAACCTCTTGTGCAATTATAAGTGAAAATTGTGTGTAAACTAACTCTTATTTCTAAAAAGGAGTATAAATTTAAATTTGTATTTATTTTATAACATTTCAGTAATGTGTAAAAGTGTAAAATAATGTTTTCAGTAATGTGTAAAGCTAATTTTATTTTGGTCAAAATCTGTGCATGTTTTTTCTTTCTGTATCTCTCTGTATGTATTTTGCTGCTTTCTCTCTCAGTACATTTTTCTCCCTGTACTAGCTTCATATGCATCAGCAAAAATGTAAAGTATCTTCATTATTTATAGTTTTAGGTCTTATTTCTAAACTTTTAATATTTGAGATCTCATAAAAATAGACTGCACGCTATCCTGGAGAAGCTAGTATAAATTTTTTCTCAATAGCCGACATCAGCGAGAGACTAACTTATGTTTACAACTCTCCGTACCGTTAGTTAGTCGTTTGAAACTAGGTTAAATAAAATATTTATTACCTCGGTGATGGAATGCATCGAGATTGATGCTTCTCGCTTCGCAAATAAAACCTTCCTGCTTACGTAAACTTAACTTAACCGGAACATTTTAACTATTGTTAGACGCTTTATTCCTATTATTACGCGTTTTTTTACCTCGTTATTGAAGGTACCGACATGGCAGACTGCTATTATTATTATTATTTATTATATAGTCTAAAATAGTAATTACAGTTGTGCAACAGAACCGCGAGATACGAGGGCAAACGGAAAAAGTAGATAGGTATCTATCTACCGTGACAGAAACAACTCATAATCTTCAGTTTTTAACACCATTTGGTATTACGACAAGGCATCCGACACAGGATGACACTGGATGATACTTTTCATAAAGTGTTGGTCGTAATTTCGTTCTTCAACTCATATCATCTTTGAATCCTATCAAACTCAAATGAGGCAAGAGGAATCTGTTTTCAAAAACGTACACGTAACTCAACGCATCTCTTCAAAAGAAGGGGCCTTCTACTGGTAAAGTCACTGGTTACAGTCAGTTATAAATCAAAAATGGCTGAAGCTTCTTCCAGAGAAAAAGTAATTTCCTGAATCACAATAAATGTTCAAGGGAATATAAATCTTGCAAGTCTTCATTAAAGAAATTTTATTTGAGAACAAAAGTGTAACTTTTCTCCTTCGAGGAATATCTTTATTTTCAGTCATGGAACAAAGGCAAGAAACATTTTTACCACTTCTCTAGAGCCCTGAATAATATACTGAGTGTCCCATCGAAAAGTATCACATTTCGTCGCCTTATATCTCAAAAACTAAAAGAGATATCGGGATGCGGTTTGGACAGAACGACTTTGGATTTTTGTGGTGTGATTTTTTTGGCACTGTTGCCAAATCTCCAAATATATTAATAAATTTTTTATGGAATTCGCTCCTCTTTAGAGTAAAATTACTTGCTTATATTAAATTGAACACCCTGTGTATTTTGCCATAATCAGAAAGCCTAATCACTCTACTTTTCAAAAAGGTATGCATTGTTTACATTATCTTGATTATCTTGAGAATTGGAGCCACAAAATTAAGTTTGTTAGAAGTACTCTTATTTGGGTTATTACGAATGAAAAAAACCTCCTTCTTTGTAAAGTTATTTTTAAGATTTTATGCACTTATTTTAAATAAAATACCCTATATATTTTATCAATTTAAAATATCTGATCAAACTTGATGTGGAACTTGACTGCATTTGCTTTTTAAATTAAAACAGATAGGGAGAAAAGAATAATTCTTTAATAATCGGTAGGAACGAGTTTTGTTAACAATAACAACAAAGCACAATGATAATAATAAAAATAACACATAAAATAATCAAAGTAACTGTATAAATAAAAAGTACTTGAATAAGTTAGAAAACAATTTGTTTTAACAGATCACCATTTACTTCAATATACATTTGTGCATCCTTAGTAGTAAATGATCAAAAGTGTGTGATCCTTCTAATGTGAACATTTTTATATCTATACTTTAAATATTTGACACAACTGACAATACAGTTTATTATTGTCCTTTTATTTTCCATGGCTACTGTGAAAACGAAAACTAGCTTCACAAACTGTTCAAGTAAGAGGTGCTCCCATTCAACTGAATTTTGTGGCTTCAATTCTCAAGATAATGTAAACAATGTATACCTTTTTGAAAAGTAAAGTGATTAGGCTTCCTGATTATGGCAAAATATACAGGGTGTTCCGCTTAATATAAGCAAGTAATTTTACTCCAAAGAGGAGCGTATTCAATAAAAAATTTACCAATATATTTGGAGATTTGGCAACAGTGCCAAAAAAAACTTGCAAAAATCTTAAGTCGTTCTGTCCAAACCGCATCCCGATATCTCTTTTAGTTTTCGAGATATAAGGCGGAGAAATGTGATACTTTTCGATGGGACACCCCGTATATTAAGTTAGACGTTCTTATTTTATGACGCTTCTGTTACCATATGATCATATCTGTAAGATATAATGAATCAATATCATCAATATGATCAATAAGATATAATGAATCCTCAAATCACACACAAATAATATTTTCTAACCCTTTAAAATATCATAAGCATATATTTTTGACAACTTTTGTAGTTCCCTCGTAGATACCACTGCTGAGTAAACGAGCTACAAGATGGTAATTTAATTCGATTTTTTGTTTCAGATTCTACCTTAGAAAATCGCACACGAGCAAAAAGTGGATAATATTTTTGGAAGGCGGATGGTATTGCTACGACCATCATAGCTGCAGGAACAGGTGGCTGAGGCAAAGGCACTACATGACCTCATCACAGTGGCCGGACACCAGAGATGGTATGCATGGAAGTTTTTTGATGCAGTTGTTACATAATTTTCTGAATCTTCGTGTTATGTAATTTTCGTGGAACGGTTCGGTGCAGTTTTTTATTCAGTTCACAGAAGAAGAATGTGAATCGGCTGATTGTTAATGATTATTACATAACTAGTAACCAAGGGATCATATTGCTCCAATTGCTTCGTTCCACCCGTCCAATCTCCGTAAACTCAACTTTTTTAAATTAGACCAGTGTATGTGAAACAATTAATACAAATAATTATCTTCTTATAAAGCTAACTTTATCCAAAACTATTCTAAGTATTATTTTTTTAAATCGTAAAGCAAAGGAATGTTATCTGTGTCAGCCACTCACCTCACCCTTTATTTCAGTCGGAGGCATCCTTTCCCCCAACGTCGAAGAGAACCCCTTCTGGTGGAACGTGAACCACGTCTTCGTGCCTTATTGCACCAGCGATTCCTGGAGCGGCTCAAAAGCTGCCTCCCCGGATCAAATGTTCAGTTTCATGGGGTCGTCGGTGGTCCTCCAGGTAGTCAGAGACCTGATTCCACTAGGTCTTGAAAACAGCACTGATCTCCTTCTAACCGGAAGCAGTGCGGGAGGAACTGGAGTGATGATCAACTTGGACTTCGTCCAAGAGTTCCTACACGAGCAAATGCTTCTGAAGCAGATACACGTAAGTGGCGTGACGGATTCTGGGTGGTTTTTGGATAGGACTCCGTACGCCCCGACGAATAAACCGGCAGTGGAAGCTATAAGGAAGGGTATGGAGATGTGGCAGGGAAAAGTGCCTAGAAGATGCAGGGAGGGGTATCTGCGTGAGCCATGGAGGTGTTACTTTGGATACAGACTGTACCCTACACTTAAAGGTTAGTAATCGATAACACACTTGTCACTTAGAAGATGTAAAAGAATCGAAAGGCAATCCAATTTCTATTAAAGTCAATATATTTAATATTTAAGACGCTGCTTCAACTCCAACTCGGTTCATTTATTTTATGATTGTAAAAATCATTAATGAAACTTTACCTAACACTTGGCATAACTCATATTTGCCTGATAAAACACTTTTCTTTTCTTGCTATTCTAAATAAGTGAATCCAGAGCTTAATTTTTGTAGCTACTTAATGATCTTAGTGATCATAAGATCTGCTAAAGAGACTAGTAGCGTTATCATCATCTACAACTGTTTGTAATTCAATTGTTCAACTTATGTACCACCAGAGATGATGAATAAAAACCCATCAACTGTGACTCACTCTGTACAAAGATATCTTTTCACTTTCGCTTTATTTCTGTTGAAAAAGATGCTTTTGTGGCTGCAAATAATGAATAAACTTATTCATGTTTATCTCTGTTCATGCGATTTCGTATTATTTCAGCCGAGTTATTCGTGTTCCAATGGCTGTTCGATGAAGCACAAATGGATGCAGATAATGTTGGAGCCCCGGTGACAAAACAACAATGGGACTACATCCACAAAATGGGGGACGCCCTGAGGCAAAGCTTCGAAAACGTCTCCGCCGTTTTCGCTCCTTCCTGCATCTCACACTCGGTGTTGACCAAGAAGGACTGGCAAAAAGTCAAGATCGACGACATCTCTATAGCGGAAGCTCTGCACTGCTGGGAGCACAAGAATGCTAGAAGGAGGGTTAAAAGGCTAAAGAATGAGAATATGTTCGCTGATCAGCCAAGATATGCGAACAAGAGGAGTAGGAAGCGCAACGATATTCACTTGGAGAAAGTTTTAATATCAAACAATAGGACTGACAGTGTTAGTGATGGTGAAGAAATGAATAAGAAGAAGAGGAGGAGAAAGCACAGGAAGAATAGAAAGACGAGGAAAAGGAAAGGTGAGGTCAATTTCCAGTTATATTTGCCAAGTTAGCCTAGAGAAATCGATTTAAATATGTTTTGTCTAAAATCTATTTCTGTCAGTCCTATAGACAATAAGGAGAAGTTAATTAGAATAGGTACTGTAAACAAATTGAGGATTTTAAAAATCAAATAATGTTCCAGAATATCTCCCAGTATTTTTATTTACCTAGACATAACATATCTACCTCAAAATAAGTAATTTCAAAATTTTAAAACACAAGTGAAATTATTGAAAGTGTTATTAAATAAACCTGTAAGTGCAGATATTGATATTTCCTTGCCTCTAGCCATCAAGTAAATAATTTTAATAATCACAAAACCGACCAAACAGCAACTTGAGTTAAAAAAGAAAAAAACAGCAACGTTTTGAAGATTTTTTCAAGATTTTTCGGCAACTCCTAATTTTTCAACGGTTGCTGATGTGTTTTTCGTTTGTGTTCAATTTCTGTCAACAGTCAACCACACACGAGAATAAAATAGCGTTCCTCACTAAATATACTTATTTATTTTATACCTAAACAAATAATAGAAAGAAAAGGACCTACTTCCTTCTTTGACTGGCAAAGAACTGAACTTAAAAACAAAACTACAACTGTTTTTCTGGTATGACAGAAAGCAAAAACACAACTCCAACTTATCTTTGTCTGTTTAGTCTAATCAGTCTTTTCATTTTAAATGAGTTGGGTTTTTGTTTTTGAAAACAGCAACGAAACTGCAACTCAACTAGTCAGTTTGGTGTAAATCCTCCTTAAGAATAGCAATACCCTTGTAACAAAAAATGAATATTAGGTATGGCTTTCTCTTTAATTTTATGAACTTACTAGCGACATCCAGCGACTGATCTTGAACACTACATTAGTTGGATACAGATCTCCAAGTTGTTGTTGATGCGCTGGCGAGTGTTTTGAAGGTTAGCCACAAAGTGCCACTTCCTTCAACGAAACCACTTGTAAATGGTTAATTTAAACTACAAAGGATTAGGGAGCGTTATTCAGTTTTATTTAATACTATAACTACGAGTAAGTACTGTAAAAAATGCCTGGAAGATAAACATTGAAAGTACAGTTGAAAATATAAACAATATAAGCAAACGTTTCTAATTATTATAAAATATTTTTTTTTATTTATACATACCTAGGAATGTCTTCAAGTTACCTGAGATCTGAAATAGCTTCCCAGCAGTAATATCATTACTTCAACTTAAATTATCATTAAATATCCTAATTCGTCTTAAATAATGAAGCCTCGATTAGTATTATAAATACTAGAACTATATCTACATTGGGTGGCTTATATTTTCTATACAGATTCAATTATTTACCTATCTGCAAAACGTTTAGAGGTGCCAAATATAGAATGGACTGTTTAAAATGGAAAACCATAAATTCAGATAAATTGGTAGAGATCTTACTTATAGTCATTCCATCCATGGTCATCTCCACTGACCAATATTCAACATTAGGAGCACGATATTAGATATTATTTTACTTATTGCAGTTTTTCTTCAAAAAGGATTTGGACTTAATAATGATGTAAGAATATCGTTTTCCTTCAATATTTCCTATACCTGTCCTGTACCATACTCGATAGCCTATTCATAGGAAGCTAGCTCAGACCATAAAGACCCAATTCTGCCTTTTCATTCATCTTCACACTCAAGAAATAAAATAATTTGCAATTGACGTCGATTTTAGTTGACATCATTTTGATACTGCCAAATCAAAAATGTATCGATCCATCTGCATAGATATTTATCTGTGGTTACGCTCAAAATCTGATAATTTACGTTTTGTTTCAGACCGTGTCAAAGACAGTCAAGCAGACCATAATAGAACAGTTCCCATTACCTCCAATAGCCTGAATAATCTAGATCAGAGACATTCAAGGTCAGTATTGCGTGGTCAAAGGAGGCCCAATGGTCGCAAGTGTACACACAGACGGCTTGAAAGATGTTCATGGCCACAATGCAACCATTCCTGCCCAAGGCTTCATAACCCTTTCACAGGGGAAGAAATGGACTTCATAGAGTTACTAAAATCTTTTGGGTTGGACATGGAGAGTGTCGCCGAGGCTTTAGGCATAGACATGCAGACCTTGAACAACATGGACCATTCTGAATTACTGAATCTGTTAACGCAGCAGTCAAACTGAGTCTACGTGAAGTTTTTTCTATCCCAGTGATGTACAGTTGGTTGAAAAGTTAATTTATAGATATTTGTAAATAGTCATTGTTTGTAAATAGCAGGAAAGTGTGGTAGAAGTTTAGCGTACTATAGGATACAGAGTAATTACATTAAGGATTTTGGTCAGCAATTTGAAGAAATGTTGATTGTACTCAAGAAGTCTCTTCCTTGAAAATCATTTATAGATTTTAATTGAATAGTTTAAAGCCTAGCTTACCTTATAGACTGATTATCCTTAGTGCCAATTTCATACAATAATTGAATTGACTGTAAATATACTATAATATTTATTATTGAAAAGTCTTTATCAGAAAATATTTCTTGATGCAAAATTCTCTAAAATTGGGACCATTTTTCTCATTGTACATAATTATACAATATATAAGTGCTAAATTAAATTATTGTGTATTAAAATAAAAAAAAATTAATTCCATTAAATTTCCTTCATGGATGGATTTTTTGTATGTTTGGAAAACATTAAATGATATTGTAAATACGAATATTTATTGTAGAGATATTTTATTTTTATATTGTCTTAGATACTCCTAAAATTTAATCAAGGGCAAAGAGATTTCTTGTTATTATTTTATTTATTTATTATTGAGCATATTTTTGCAGTTTATATTCGTACCCAAAGAATGTATTTGCCCATTATAACAGGACTGATTTTTGTTCTACCTCAATTGTACAGATTCCTTTAGTCAGTAGGTTACTTTTTTGTATCATAGCAACTGATTTGTTTAATTAAAATACATACCTCTCATTTTACTCTTTTATTTTTCTTTTACTCCAAGACTAACAACAGTTATATAATAAGTACCTGTTTTAGAACATTTACAAGTTCATCTGCATTGTAGAACAAAATGGAACATTTTTTGGAAAGTCCTGAACTGGTTCTTCATCTTTACTAGAAATCATATTCAATTCCTGATAACCATTGTATCGAAAATACCTTTCTATTTGAAATTTTGGTTATCAAAGTATTTGTAATTTTATTAATTGATGTCAGGAACTAATAATAGCCAACAGGTAATGAATCTGAATGAATTTTGATAATCTTAATAACACATACAATGCACACAGACATAGTTTTAAACATAATAGTAAAACACTATACTGCACTCGACGCCAACCAAGTTGACATCATCTGGAGATGATTCAAACTAAACCTATGCAACATTGTGTCCTATTTATACCTAAACTATTTCCACGTATGAATGGTGACAGATGTCCATAGGGTTGCCAACTCTAGCGTTTTATAAATCGCGACATTTCATCCGAAAATTCGGGACATAATGAAAAAATTCGGGACTCGGGGGGGAAAAATAAAAGAAACTATAAACTATTTTTTTAAATAAATATTTAACTAAAAAAAAAAAAATAAGAAAACACAAACAAAATATGTATTATTGGTATTTAGATACTAAAAATCACAAAAAAACAGCTCAACGGAAAAATAAAAGAAAAAATTTACATTCTATCATCACTATTAGGTACCTATATAAAGCCTAAAGTTTTTCTTTAAATTATTTCTTTCTTGAAAGAATACTTTGATTGATTTTTGGCAGCCTTTAAAATATTTTTATTATTAAGTGTGTATTTATTTATTATTTAAGAGTTCAGCTTTAACATGGTACATGGACAACCGATTCCTTTCTTCAAAATGCTCATGGCATGGGGGAGCGGAAACTAGACATTGGGCTAAACGCGAGATGTGACCACTGAAATCAGACTGAATTCGGAAAATCGTAAATCCTAAAAATGCGGGACTAAAGGCGTCCCGCATGATGTACGAAAGCATGTAAAACCGGGACATCCCGCAAAATTCGGGACGGTTGGCAACCCTAGATGTCCACCATTCATACTATTTTTACATTTAGCAATTTCCAAACTCGCAAAAGCAACTAGCTGTCTGGAATTTGTTATGAAGATAACATAGGGATAAGATATATCCCTAAGGACACTCCCTAAGAATTTGAGAATTCTCTGCCAACAAATTAACAGTTTCAGTTACATATTTTTTCTTGTAATTTGAATCTAATATTCTAGTTTTTTATGATGCTCACCTTGTTTAAGAAAAATAAAGAACCCTTATGGTATGTAGAACTTATACCATTATTGTATTAAAAACAGAATATAGCAACATAGTAACTTTGTCGTATAATATATAACCACAGTAGATTATTCCTTTTTTTATTATTATTATTACAGCACTTTACGAAGCCTTTGTTCGAATGGTTAGTTGTTTTGTTCTCACATAGAAATTTGCATTGAAATGTCTCCAGCATACATGGTCAGAAGGCTAATATTTCTCAACGACGGTAAGGTTGGAGTTTTAAGGATACAGAGGCGGCATGATCCGGCGGCGCATGGGAGCACGTCTCCCAAATTTGCAGTTGTAATGATCACCAATAACTATGAAAATAAAGTGCATCTTAGTTAAAGCCTCAGAGCAAATTTTCGCTTACCGTAATTTATTTATATCGACTGGCTAAATAAGTCGGTTTTTCGCTGTACCCTGGTTCAAATGGTAAAATAAAAATCATTAAAACTATTGAATGTTTCATTATTTGATATCAACAAAAGTGTAACATTTCAAACTACAATAACAATTCAAGCAACAATAGGAACACCTATAAATTTTTTTCATGTTTGGAATTTGGGCACAATACTATAAACATTGATAGATATATTTATGAGTACCAGTTTGATATTAGAAGTGTACTATTAATAGTAACGCAGCTTATTATTAGCCATAGGCATGTTATGGTCTATTAGTTTAATACCTTATGGCATATGGCATATGTTTCTAAGAACACAGGAACACAAAAATGACAGAACTTTGTTAATTTAACAGACCTCGCAGCTCTAAATCATTCTGAACACTCTGAATATCACAATGTAACTTGTAATGTTTTATCTCTTCAAAAATACATTAGAATCGAAAAGAAGATCAGAGTCTTCATAGTCTGGATATTCAGAACACAAAGAATTCGGCAAAATTTTAATAAATAGAATTATTTTTAATGCAAATTATCCTGTACATCAACATACTAATATCAAAACATGTCTATCAGGTGACTTTATTTATTTAGATATTTCTTGGTCTGAATTATATCTAGTAAATATTCCAAGTGTGCACCCCTCTCTGGACAGGTGACGAGTCGCCGATGTTAAAATGCATTATAACCGAATTACTAAGGGAATAAAAAGTCCTCTCATCGTTTAGGCGTTTAAAAACAACGGACCGCCATAGTAATAATCGTAATAGTAATTTAATTCCCGAGATGCATACGTTTTCAGGATTCGAGGTAAAAGTTAATTGGTGGTAAACGTCGTCGACCTAGACCTATGCTGCGAAATAAGATAAAGCCCGATTAACGCTAATTATATGCACAGACGAATAAGTTATCTTGTTTCTCCTACGGAGCTAATAGCTTGGGTGCTTTGGATCGAAAACATTGGCCTGTTAATGCAACCAGCAACTAGGCAGAAGGATTGTGATTGGTTGAAAACGATTTGTTGACTGATTTGGAATGATTTGATTGGATCTGACTAGTTTGCAATTGCTACAGAAAAAGAGCTATAGTGTAAAGAGTAAAGAGGAAAGAGTAAGTTATTCTGGTATGGTATTCGGTTAGTTCCCGTAGCGATCACACACATTTAACAGTCAGGATTTTGCGCAGAACATTATTGAGTTTTCTTTTTTTTTTTTGTTAAAATATAACACCTTGTAGTTTTTTCTGTAGGTATGTTATCTAAAATTACATTCTCTCTCTCCTGATACAGGTATATTTCAGCTAACCCTGATCAAGAATGTCATCCAACATATGTTGACATATGCGTCAACAGCATGGGCAATTGCTGCAGAGATGTATATGAAGAAGATCAAGGCCGTCGAAAATATCGCACTAAGGACCGCGGTAGGTGCACCCTGGTACCTGCGAACAGCCGATATATATCGGAACCTCGACTACGTCCCAGTCCTAGAAGTCATCAGGAGGCGCGGAGTCAAGTCCTTTGCGCGTGCCGAGACGCACAGCAACCCGCTAATCCGGGAGGTCGGGGACTACGAACCCGTTGCGGCCGCTGTACATAAGTGACCAAGACTCCAACTGCTGGACCCAGGATGAGAGTAAGATCTTCTTATGTTTCAGATTCCAACAGGAATAAGCGTAGAGGGCTACGAAGCGACTAAAAAATGACCTTTAGACCTCCCTTCGAAGCCGCGACTGCCGACATCGGTCGCGGGCTCACTTCTAGTACCCTTCCCTTACCTTGCATAAAGCTAAAGGGTCAGTTGGCTTCTTTAGAGGTGCATCCCGGGCTACAGAGACACTCCTAACCTACCCCAAACCACCACCCAGGACATTGCCGCCCCCGCCCGGAGCAGACTGCTCCCGGTGGGTTCGACATGCAGGTGAAGAAAGAAGACAAGACAGAAGAGCGCCAGAAGATCCTACCAAGCCTGCAGGGTAGAGCCAGGACATAGGAGGAGACCCCACAAATCACCCACAGCTATCACTTTTTGTGATCGGGGTTGGTGAAAGATGGGGTCCACCTCTACAAGGCAGGCCAGCCCTACAGCAATGGAGAGGGTAAAGAGCGATAATCCCGCCCAGAAACAAAAGTAGATAGAAACAATTTGACTACTCTGCATTCCACTAAAGTACTTTTATAAATTTGTAATTTGCACTTTTTCCTATATCTCTTAAAATAATAAAGATACTGAGTCTTGTTGAAACAGGCCACATTTCAAAACCACCTTGTAATTCGAAAACATGTGACAATTGAATTGATCTGATAACACCCTCATCAACCTGGTCTTGAAAAAATAGATCGAGACTGGTAATTCGTCCGTATCTTTTACACTTTTTGAGTTACCCACTCATGCATTCCCATCAAAAATGCTGCTGTGTATATTACCACATGCATGCCAAAAATTAATTTAAAATCGTTATACACGTTTATAAACTGCTTTATTTTATTAATAGGATGATAAAAATTAATAAAAGATAAAGTAGCATCTTATTTAAGACAATGTTATAACTTTTCCTTAAACCACCAGCAAGAAAATTTGTTTGTTCTTAGATCAAGAGAGTTATTAATAACAGTTGTTTATTAACCATATATTATATATAATTTGTGTAAATACGAGTAATATCCGTGTTATTCATATAATAAATATTTATGTTTAAAATTACTTTTCTAGACATATTATATTTATTATAAATTATTAGGGAACGTAATAAAAAGAATGTTTTTAATGTTTAAAAATGTCAACTTCGTAATCTTGGATATATTTGAGGATACGTTACTTACTTTAGATAATTTAGCAAATTGGTAAACTTTTTTAACAAATGGAACGCATTTTTGGCTAGTGTCAACCGTCACTGGTGATGGCTGAAGTCTGGTAGCTAACTAATACAAGAGCAATGCCAAACCGTCAACAATTCACTGAACTTCAGTTATTAGCAGCATAGTTAAAATGTCCTGCTTTATCAGATAATGAGTATAGTGATTTATTACAAAATCTTGCTTTGTAATTCAGCGCTCGACGTGGCATATAGCCAGGAGAATAGCTGTTTTGGCTTGATTTGTTTTAGTCCTTATTTAAATAAGGCGTTTGCAGATGGAGGATCTAATGATGTCCTTGCTATTCGTAGTTATTTGCTGTACAAAATCTTAGTTGACTCTCATATATTTCTTCTACTTCTGGTTTTGGAACTGGAACTAGTTTTCATCTGTAACATATTTTATGGATAACATAAGCTTTGTTCCAACACAGAAGCGAACTAGTTCACGTATCGTTCAGTCCATGCGCAGAACGAATTTACTGTTCCAACACACCTTTTGGCTGATATGTACACTGGGAGTTCCTTGTTCCAACATAAGGATGTACAGTACATGAACTGGTTCTTGAACGGTCAAATCAGTCCGTGAATTAGTAGTGGTACTGTTAGTCAGAGACATGCGCAATATGAAATAAACAGAAGTTTACATCCATTAGCCAGCAGCAGGTTATGTTATACGTTATATGTATTTATTTTTTATTTGTTATTTCAAACAAAAAGAAAGATATGTCCGATCTGGAGGACTTTTCTGATTTGTGGGAATCTGATTCCAGTGACGATTTAGAGCAACAGTTAGATTAATAACATTATGGCGGTGCAGCTGGTGAAAGATGAAAGGAGAGCATGACAAACGGTGCGTCATGCGTTCAAAAACCGTTCCAACACGTCGCGATTTGGAATCAGTTCGAAAGTAGTACGGTATCGACGCAGGCGCATAAAATAGTACATGAACCAGTACGTGTATCATACAAAATCCGCGTGTTGGAACAAAGCTATAATAAGAATTGTTTTTAATCACTTTATAGTACACTGGAAATTGATTTAGCAAGACTGTTATATACAAATAAAAATATTTTATGATAACTCAGCATTTTTCCAAAATAATATAAACAATACAATGTATATTTAGTTAATAAAAATTTAAATACTACCATTACCATTTCCAGTCTCTGCCTTGGCCCAAAGAGAGGATTTAGATTTTTTCCAGCAAAAATTTATATTCAGCATCATTGGCGTAAAAAAATTTTTATGAGTATGTGCAATCACCTTTTGTTTGTTACCACTTCTTCTATTATAATTAGTGCTAACCAACAAATTTTCACACACCGGTAGTTGCACGTTGGATGGCCAAAGGTTTACAATAGTAGTAGACAAATAGCTGTGACGTATTTCTTTATAGTACATATAAATGTTGTTAAATCAGTAACAATCTAGACGTCAGAGAGTTTATACGTATGAATGTAGCGTTATTCGTACTACTGACTATGATGTGCAGTAACAAATATGATTATTAGTAGACTTACTAATTTAGGGTGATAGTAAAAAGGAAGATATGTTTAAATTGTTTATTGAAAGTGTTTTCGCAGTATTGATATGTGTAGATGTCGGTTGCTGCTTTGGAGGTACGTGAAATATAGAACTCATATGTTATTTACTTTTATTCAAGCACAAATATTCATTTCATTTTCAACCACCTCTTCTAACGATTTAATTATTATTTATTTAGTACACATAAGTGATTACTTAGCAATATCAATTATTGACTATACCATATACACAGTTTTAATTTTTAATTGTGGATATTTTGCTTTCTCTCAATCTCCCATTTTGAAGTTATATATTTTTTAAAACATCTTATTTCAGTAAAATATTTATTTGTCTCAGTACATAAAGACGCTTAAAATTAAAGCGAAATGCTTTAATTTAGTATAATTTTCCACTCCTAACTACTAGCTAATGGAGAGTAGATAGGTACAAAATAATAATACATCGTGTCTCACTCACATAAACAATTGACACTCTGAGTCTCTGAACTCCCTTCTTGATGTAAAAAAAAGGTACTGAGTGTCTTCAAGTTCTAAACTATCTCAATGTCACGATGAACTTATGAAAATATTTATATCATCTGCTAGTTTTAAATACCCACATTTCGTAGGTATTTGTATCAATACTAAGTAAATTAACGCTAATTGCCTTGTATCTACTCTACTTGTTGCAATGCTTCAGATAATTGGGGATTCATATAATAAACCAAAGGGAAAGAATCATGTATAGGTGTCTGTGTTTAAGTGGATGTAAATCTGTGCTTGTTAATAAAATATACTGACTTAAAAACTTACAGAAACAATGAAGAATCAAATAATATTAAAAGAACTAAAACCAAACTAAAAATAAAACTATTACATTGAAATCAAATTACCTTCTCTGGCTTAACTATGGCAGAATACTTGCCAAGTGTTAATGTAAGATATTAATATATGGGTGTGTCTGATGTACAGGGTGTCCAAAATAAGATCCTCTATCCCCTTATCTCAGAAGGTATAAAAGATAGAGAAAAAAGTTAAATACGAAAGTTTTTTGTTTTTACCTAAATTTTTCATTTTTATAACTTTCTTGAATACAGGTTGTTCAGTTTCTCTGATCCAGGCATCAACTTTCTTTTTTTAAATGGGGCACCCTATATTCAATTACATTTTTCAACTCTACTTAAAATTCTAGGTCGACATTGTTAAGAGTACCCTATACCTATCATTTACCGTTGTGAAGATATTAGCATTTAGAGAAAAAAATCTGTAAAAAACACCTGCTCAAAAAATCTCGGCAAAACAAATAAGACATCCAAAAAAAAGGTAAGTAGGGTTAATTTCGTAGACAATTAGACGCGGAAATTACTTCTATGAATCGATTTTACCTGATTAATATACAGGGTGTTTTTGACAGATGGCTCAAACATGTGTATGTTAAAACTCCAGAAAATCGAAAATCTCTTATGGAACACCCTGTGTATTATTATATTTTTGGATTCTCTATTAAATTTTAACCTTACTCTATGTAACGTTCCCTATTATTTAGCTTAGTTTTCAAGATATTGACGAAAATGTGGGAAAAGTGTCAGCTATTAATCATTATCGGCTATTAAAAATATCTCTACTATTATTTGGTATATTATAGTAAGTGTGCCTTAATACTGATTAAGAAAAACTAATATTTTTTAAATAACTTCATTAATTAACTAATATAAACAAATCGGTTTGTAACTTGAACCACAAATAACTAACAATAATCAACAAATAACAATAAAAATAATAAATTAAAACAAGTTTCCTATATGTCAGCTAATTTTCAGCTATGCATCTTGTGTATATAACTGTTAGTTTTCTTACAGCGCAATCACTTTGATTAAGCGCTTCAATTTACTTCCTGATTTTAATCTTTAAATTATCAACATTATTACTCTGAATTTGATAAACTCAGGCTTTCAATGTACCCCATAAAAAGTTTCAAGTGGAATTAAATCTGGGATTCTCGGCGGCCATGGGATATTCCCCTTTGGCCCTATCCATTCCACAAAATAGTTGTTAATAAAATTCTTTACAACTGCAGTATTGTGGCATGGAACTCCATCCGTCTGATAGATGATCTGATTGACATCTTCTTCGGCATCCAATAAAGGTAAAATCAAGTTTGTAATGAATGCCATTTCCTAATATTTTACCTAAGGTACCTGGGACCATTTAAATATTGGCCAAGAAAGACAGGGCCTAAAATGTGTCTCTTATAAATAGCGCACCAAACATTTTCGTCAATATCTTGAAATCTAAGCAAAATAAGAATAGGGAACGTTATATGGAGTTAAAATTTGCTAGAGAATCCAAAAATATAATAATACACAGGGTGTTCCATAAGAAATTTTCGATTTTCTGGAGTTTTAATATATACATGTTTGAGCCATCTGTCAAAAACACCCTGTATATTAATCAGGTAATATCGATTCATAGAAGTAATTTCTGAGTCTAATTGTCTACGAAATAAACCCTATTTACCTTTTTTTTGGATGTCTTATTTGTTTTGTTTTAATATATACATGTTTGAGCCATCTGTCAAAACCACCCTGTATATTAATCAGGTAATATCGATTCATAGAAGTAATTTCTGAGTCTAATTGTCTACGAAATAAACCCTATTTACCTTTTTTTGGGATGTCTTATTTGTTTTTCCGAGATTTTTTCAGCAGGTGTTTTTTAAAGATTTTTTTGTTTAAATGCTAATATTTTCGTAACGGTAAATGATAGGTATAGGGTACTCTTAACAATGTCGACCTAGAATTTTAAGGAGAGTTCAAAAACGTAATTGAATATAGGGTGTCCCATTTAAAAAAAGAAAGTTTATGCCTGGATCAGAGAAACAGAACAACCTGTATCCAAGAAAGTTATAAAAATGAAAAATTCAGGTAAAAACAAAAAACTTTCGTATTTAACTTTTTTCTCTACCCTTTATACTTTCTGAGATAAGGGGATAGAGGATCTTATTTTGGACACCCTGTACACCTTACTAAAGGGGTTTTCCAGATTTTCCGTTCCCTTAGTGGTAATTGGTGTTCACCAATCTACGTGGTCCAACCACCCTCTATCCCACACAAATATTTATATCTTTCAGGCTAATCTTTATGATTTAAATGAGCGAGCAGTACAGATCTTATTATTTATTTCAAATACATCTACAAATCCACTAAAAATACAATCACTAAATAATATTAAATTAGTCAGAATTTACCTCCTTGAACTATTTACTGTAATAAATTTAAATAAGTTACAATGATTGCGCTTTTTCCCACGCCATTTTCTTAAAGTTTACTGTGCTTATTATTTTTATACGTATGACGCATAGTGCAAACAGAGCCATTAAGGAAAGGAAGTCATCGACACTGAACTTAAAAATATCCTTTTATTTCTGCATGTAGGCAGCAAGTAGTAGTAGTACCACTACTGTAATTGAAGTAAAAACATTTATAAGTATTACAATTTTTAAAATCTTGAATCCAGAACCCAGACTCAAACTGTTTAATTTTAGTTCTAGTTTGAAAAAGAATGGTATATCTAGAAATTAGTTTTTAAGGAAAATTCAAAATTGTACTATGTTTTCAGAGGTTTCCACTGTTCCAGCCATATACGTATTGTAGTAACTCCGTTCAAAGCTCAAAGTATCATCAAAATAATCTCCCAAAGACAGACTCGTAAGAAAAATACTCTTACTACGCTATAGTCTCAAAGGCACCTAAAGGCAAAACATGCAAACAGGAAGATAGGCAAAGCGTTCTAATATTAAATAGAACGTAATATTTTATAATTAGGTATATACGGTGTATGGTTTTTCTCAAATTAGCATATGTATGTAACATCCACACTGTCATGATCAAAAGATCAAACACTAATAGCATAACCTGTAATTTATTTCAAGGTCAGGTTTACCTCATGTTAATTTGAATTTAATTGCCCTTAATTCCTCTAAATGTAAAAGAAATCAGCCATGCACATTTTTCTGTGATTCACGCTACCGGGAAGCTGTTTGTCGCTACTTTGTTTGCCTGTAATTTGCACCATGGTTACTGATTATTAATTTAAGTCAATTTGAATCAAAATCAAGATCTTTATTCAGCACATAGGTGATCCAAATTACACAATGGAGGTGTTTGCTCTTGCAGGTACTGGAAACTACAATCAATCGATTACACATTTAACGGTAAAAGAAGTAAAGATAGATTAGAAAATGTAAACAAATATCTAACATGACAGAACCAAAAGAAGCTATTTTAAAACACATATAAACACTATTATGTTCAACTATTATGGTCATATTATGTATGACCTTGTGATACAAAAATGCCATAACATATTTAATTTAATTAATCACGTCTCAAGTGTGATTCTAATAAAATTAATGAAAATAATTACTTGCTATATATAAATCACTTTCTTATCTTTTAGCAAACATTGTTGATATATCACACCCTGCTTGAGTGTAAGTCATGACACTAACAATACAGCAATTACATAAATAAATAGAAAAAATTGTTATTGATGTCTGTAACTGATTGTCTTTTGATACAATTTTAAATAGGTACAAATATTGTCATTCTTTTGTTCAACAAGGATTTTTCTGTATAATTATCTATGAACAGAGGACAAACTGCTATAAAATGTGTTAGAAACTACATGCCCCCACCAGTATTTAATTACTCCTGCAATACTATCATAAACCAATAGAGGTCACTACTGACCCTCTCACTACTACCATAAAATGCTATTAGCCTTTTCTTTTGTAGACGATTCCGAATGTGGTAGAGTACACCTAACAGTTTCCCCTTTAGAAGATACTTACCTGGAATTAAATTGGATCACAAACTGCGGCAGTTTAGGTGATACAGTTCCCGACTTTATTTTACTTTCCAGCAAAAATTTAGAAGACAGAAATGTAAGTTAATACATTGCAAATATAATTACTTCAAATTCTGTTTTGAGAGATCTTAGCCATTCTTTTTGGTATAACTGTAATCAGCCAATCAAATGGCAAGGCAGTGAACCCGTTATTTTTTTAGGAAGATCCCAATATAATAGTCCAAGTAAGATTCTCAGACTATCCTACTGGTTACTATAGAACGAAAGTGAAATTTGGAGACCCATGGCTACCAGGGAACTGGGAATATACAGAAAACATGACTAGAGCCGACCCTGGACCCCACTGTTTTCCTTACTGGATATCATCCATAAAAGGAAATGGGATACTTGATTCCAGGTGTCTAGCAATTCAACCAACCTGGATGAGCGATAATAGGTACAGAACAAAGGTATTTATACTCAAAATCAGAGATTAATAGAGACTTGCCTTGCAGTTTTTATATTTACATACATCGTAAATAACATTGTAGGTAATAAAACACTGAGATGTCCAAAACATATATGGTTATTATGATTAAAACTAATTCGTAATCATTTCAAGATGGATGTTAACTTACCTCAAATGATCTACAATATACTAATACTTGTACTTTCCCTCGTAATCGTTTTTTATGTTTCCTTTCACTTTGTTACCTATCGTAAATGTGGGTAAATGATCCTTCAACAAAGCCATCCTATTAACAGAAGGAAGTTATGTCCCTTTACTTGTTCATTGGAGACAATGAAATATTTCGTACAAACAAATTAACCAACTTATTCTAATAGCATATTTGACAATTACTTCCTCTGAAAGGAAACCATGTACTTTAAACAATAATTTATTTGTTGCAAGTGGATCAAGTGAAGCTCTAAAATAAATGCAGACAATATTTTGAGACCCACAAACAGGCCGTTACATATAGGGTCCGTAGAAGTCACAGTTACCAAGAGTAACTAAATGAAGTAACTCAGATATATATGGGAATAGATAACTGTCACTTTATACAATAGGGACTAAAAAATCTATTTCGAAAGTATATAATTTTCGATATTATGTGTTCTCATGAGTAAGGTGTATAAAGCATAGACAAGCCAAAACTACCTGCTGCCATTTCTCAATGATTTCGTGAAACAAACTCTCAAGTTGTCAAACAAACTTTGTCAAGTTGACAAATTAGGATATAACTACCAGTAGTAAAAAATATTTTGGAACTGTACCATTTGAAAACTGATATCACAATACCACCGACAGGTGGCGTGATTGACTACATACAACCGACGCGTAACCACTTGATAGTTTCCTTTTATAGATAGGTACGACCTATACGTCCTGATAGTAGTCTGTGATCCTGTGGTAGAAGTCCTATAGTCCCTAGTTTTGTTGCAATTGAAATATTTGTATTTTGATGCTAACCCTGTCAACAAAATATGGGAAATATTAAAATATTAACTAGCAATTCTTTTGATGGTAGAGCTACAAAAATCACCATACTTGTAATGTATTTAATATGTAACTATAGATTTTGCTTTTAGTAAAAATATTGGAAACAGTAGAATTGGTTCCATGCTTATCCCTGGTACACACAATTCTGGGTCATTTAAAGGAGTGCCTTCCTTTATACAGAACTACGTTTTAAATCAAGACAGGAGTGTGTGGACTCAACTAGTATTTGGTGTAAGATATTTGGACTTCAGAATAGGTTACTACGGCCATGATGGGTAAACTAATTTAATATTTATGTGTTCTTCTTACAATATATTTAAACAACAATGCCTCATAAGAAGCCATACATGACTAATTGTAATTATTTTCAATATTATGCAATAGTAGCCAGTGTCATCATTACATTTTTTATTAAATTAAATACATGTAAGAAGTTCCACAAGTTTCTAATTTGCACTATCTAGGCCTCTAAAGATATTCTGATGATGTATATCAAAATGCACATACAAAATCACGCACGCACAGTGAATATAAAATGTTGACGTCTACTTTACATTAACAAATTTGTCTGAACCACTGTTAAAATAGATTTTCTTTTTATCTACCAGGGCCGTAGATAAAGAGGAGGTTTAGGGGGTTCAAAGCCCCCCCTCCCCCAAGACAAAACCTACTCTACTATACACTAATCAAAACAGCAAATTATGTGTTCGAAACCCCCCTATCGCCAACAACTAGCTACGGCCCTGACCGCTACCCCAGCATTACCTTATCAATCTATAAATTGAAATTTCAACTTTACTCTCAAGAACGCTGCATGGAAAATATAATATAAAGTATTATTTTTAACAAAAAATTCGAATATTATAGAATAAAACTTTGAAAAAATTTATAATCCGTCAGGTATTTGACTGGTTAAATAAACTCATAGACAGGGTTATTCAGAACTTATCCATAATAAAATTTGGGGATGTTCAACATACATGTAGAAATGTGGTAGTGCAAAAAAAAATTTTTTTGGCGGGGTCTGAAAACTATTTAAAAATTTTTCATTGCACGCCGCTGGATACTGGTCCACTGTAATGGAGTGACCTTGGGACTGACAATGCAAACTGGCTAGAACGAAAAAAACCGGCGCACCCGGCGCAAAAAAGATTTGCAGCGTTTTTACTTTAAAATAAACTTAAAGATAGATAGATGTGACCAAAGTGACGTGTCTTTAAAATGAATAAAATTTTGTTACACTAATTTTGACGAATTGCGCTACTTGATTACTAGGTATTAGAAACATGAAATTTATAAAAAAATTGCACATACCTTGTTACAAAAGCTGTTCGAAATAATATTCCTGGACTTGTACACAATTTTGGGCACGCCTTTTCCAATTTTGCTGCACTAAACCAAATGTTCCTCCTGGTTGCTCAACTTGTAAACGCAAATTATTAAATAAATTGGGGATTTTCAGCATTTTGCTGCAACGACCACTCACAAAACCTAACTGTCGATGTGTCGGTGTGTCGATTGGGAAATCGTTGCACATACAAGCGCGAAGCTGCCAATGAATTTTGTCCAACTTCGCCATAAATAAGATTCATGTCCATTAACTCAGCATTACTGTACACATGAGCCATTTTGAAAATTTTACAGTTTAACACTCGATAAATGAAACACCCGCACAGAGACAGCGACACAGAAAGACTGATGACTGCATAGACAATAAGAGATATTATCCCCACTCCAACTGTATTCGCCAGGCGTTCGCCAAGTACAAAAACTGTTGTTTACTATTTTCAATTACTGTTGTTTACTATTATACAAGGAATGTGATATATCAGATGTGTTAAAGTACAGTTGCCCAGCTACGTAGTCCTTTATAATGGTATAACTTTAAACATTGTTTACGGGAAATCCTAACCCTTTTATTATAAAATTTTTTGGTGATATCGATTTCTTATTTAAGGATGCACATATCCTCAAAGTTTTAGAGATGAGTTCTGAATAACCCTGTATAGTAGGTAGCTATCAAATTATAGTTTCTTTAAAAATAGCTGAAAAGAACATATTTTATTACTTAATTATTGATTTCATTGCATGTCATCATTGATTTATTGAAGTATATTCAGAGTAAGATATACAATAAGTTTTCTTCTATTAAATTAAAATACTTACAGGTTTTTCATCAATCATGACCTGGTCAGAATCACTAAGATCAACCCCATTCTTAAGGAGATAAGGAAATTCATCGAGTTAGCTCCAAAAGAAGTAATCGTGTTGGACTTCCATAGATTTCCTTTTCCGTCCAATTTTTCTTATAGCTTGCACAAGAAATTCACAGATCTCGTGTATGAGGAACTTGGCAACTTTGCCCTACCAACGAAGGACTTACAAGTGGGGAAAGGTCCTTCCTTGAATGAGATTTGGGCGAAGAACAAAAATCTGATTATATGTTATGCTGACAAAGCTACAGTTAGAGGTAAGTTAAAGTTAGTTGTGCAATTAATATTTCTCTTTTGTTTCTAAATTTTTATCATGTATATAGTGACAGTCTAACGTTTCCCCTTACTTAGTTCTGACGAATTAATGGATGTGTTAAGGAGTTTGTCTAAAATTTGCAAAAGGAAACAAGAATTGTAAAAAGTTGTCTTGAAAAACTGATTCCTATTTTGCTTCAGCTTCGTCAAATAAACATAGATTGGACATTAGAAGATTTCTTCTAATTCATTCTTTAACTCCTTGCAGCAAACTACTGGCTTTGGAACCCAATGCAACAATTCTGGGGCAACACCAAGAGAGTATCCGAACTCCAGAGATTTTTGGCCAAGTCTATAATCGACCACCGGCTTACAATCAACCCCATGTGGGCCCTAATGGCTGAGTTAACCCCGCAGCCCATAGACATCATCTTCAGAACCAATAATTTGAGGAAGTTGGCCGATGATGTGAACAGACATGTGACAAAATGGATCAGAGATGAGTGGGGTAAACAAGTTAATGTTGTGGCTACGGATTATTTTCTAGGAAATGACCTTGTGAATGTAGCTATTAACATCAATTCTCGAAATGGAGGATAACTAAGTACAATGTTTTTATTGCAAATAAACTTTTTTAGATACTTGCATATTTCTTTAGACTCTTCTACTGTATAATCTGATAATGAATTATTACAAAGGTAGTTTTAGGCTTCTTTTTATTTTTGTTGTTGATTTATAATTTGGTTTAGGCATTATTAAAACTGGATCATCCCAGTTATCAAAACTTCAGTTTCTTTTCCTAGTTTTAAAATGAATGAGACAAAGTGAGTAGTAGAATATTTTTAATGGGAAATACTTTTTACAAAGGTCGAATTACGTAACTAAATCAGTTCTTTACATTATATAATAATGAACAAAACTTATACAAAAAATAAAAAAGTTGTAAATTAGGGAACAATAAATAAACAATAACTATGAGATTAGTAATTATCAACATTCATTCAAAGTCTTTTTGGTCTTTACTTATTTTACACAACTACAAACTAAAAAATGTACAAATCAACAATGTAACATGTATTTTAAATACAATTAACTCACGTTACACTTGTAACTCAATCTTTACACAGTAAAGAATACATTTTTAGTCGCTTAAAATACATACAATCTGTCGTGAAGGCATATCAACTATAACTTATATCACAGATGAGGTATTATCAGTGGGCTTGCTGTCACTTTTAATACTGGGCAAGTGATCCAACACAAGAGACGTTTCTCCTATTGGCGCCGCTGAGTCGATCAAGTTCTGAGCACTCAGAGAAGCCATGTTGTCGTTGAAATTAGCATTTCTTACATTATTTGATGGCCGAACTGTACTCCTCCTGAAACTGCTCCTCAAAATGGACGCAACCTCAGCAGCAGTCAAACCATTGGAAGTTGTTTCTAAATTTCTCAAGCGCTCCAACGTTGAGATCCTTGTATTTGAAGAAGCTCCGTCTGGAACTGTTATGGCAATGTCATTGGAGTTCGTTGTGGTGTGGTTCATTTCAACCAGTACAGCGTTATAATCAGGTGGAGGCGGCTGCGTCTGGCTATTGGCTATCACTGTTCTCTGTCTTGAGTTGCTGCCCTCTCCTAAGACGTTAGCGATCCTCCTCACGCTTCTTCTGATACTTTGGCGTAGGAATTTAGCGATTCTAGCTCCAGTAGCTGTGGTATAAGAAGGAGGGGGAGTGTATTTTGGAGGTGGATCTTCACTAGCAATGTTTGTGTTGGCGGCGTTGTTAGCTGCAGCTGCTGCTTCCTGGATTGCTACATCATCCATGTGTTCTCCAATTGGTGGACGGTACAACAGTTGAACCCTCTGGAAAAATGTGTCTTTGTTAATACGGGTTGTTGTGGGACTAAGGCTCAATACTAACGTAATTCGCTGGATCCTCATACTCCTGTTAGTGTGCATTTCAAAAGAAGTAAGAAATTAGCGTTTTTCTTCAATTGATAATAGTGATCAAAGTTATTAAAAAGAATTTATAAAGTAGACTTGGAAGTGAGACATTGATAATACTAACTCACTTTTAAAAGAGGAAGATTGGTTCACATCTTACATTTATTTTTAAAACAGTTAAATTTACTTACATCTAAAATATCATTAGGGCCATTATTCAAGTATCTGTAACTTTGAACCACAGCCACGAGGGGTATACAGAGGATTGGAAGCAGCTGTATCATTGATCCAATCTGTCGTGACCATAGTGGCCAATATTCAGCCACCGGAGCATGGTGCCAAATAAACATGTCTCTGAAGCTACCATTCTTAAATGTTGTAATACATAGTACCTAAAAAGTAAAGTAATGGTAAAAGAACATACCTAATAAATTAATTTTTAAAGTAAGGATAACACCTATTTCTTACTTAAAATATACAAAATAGTATTAAAGAGTATTACCATTAGAGCTACTGGTAAAATAACATTCCAAGTGAAGGACAACAATGCTGGCGCCCAACTTAGCAAACAAGGATGATGACTGGGTTGGAACAGTGCTGTTACTACGGTATCTCCACTATAAGGCCTTCCTCTTACCATGAACACAGCTATTATTTGTAAGAGGATCACAATGATTAGCCACCAAATACCTCCTATTGTATAGTCGAAAAAATACACCACATATATCCCAAGCTGAAACAAAATGAAGAAATATAGCATTACATCATACTCTTGTAATTACCTACATACTCTTTCCAATTTTTATTCGAGTTCTTTTGTCAATTGTTTTACCGACTATTGCATTAGCTATATTAAGTATATGAAAATAATAACATAATGAAAGTTAATTATACTAACTGGTAAATACCAACCTCTGTTGCCATTGGAAGACCCAAGATGAACCCACAGGCACAACTGAAGAATGTGATTGTAGTTTCCCAAGACTTCAGAACTTTGGCCTTGATGGCCATGATCCCAGTGATGACACAGTGCCAAATGGCCAACTGTTGGGCTATGCCAAACATAATTAAGATGAAGTAGAACAACACGGCCCAAAAAGGAGACACTTGTTCTGAGCCCATCACAGCAAATGTTGCCGGAACCAATTCCGTTGCCAAACGGAGGACCTACAACAAAGAAAATATACTTTTTTCACTACATAAGTGACACGACACAAAATATACGTAAGCAAAAAACATCAGGATGTGATAGAATTACTAATCGACAGATTTGGCAATTAGTGTAGCTTACCTGAAATCCACTTTCTGAAGTATAATCGACACCTGGCCTCACAACTTTTTCTCCAAGAATGAATGAGTTGTGGACCATATACCTAACAGGAGTACTGGCTAAACTAGGAGGTAAAGGATCATTTGCCGGCCTTAAGAATATATAGGTTGACATTCTTTCTGAAGAAGAAAATACAACATGAGAAATTACTCAATAAATCAATAACTAACTCGGAACCATGAAAATTACTTACCAAATGAATCTGGTAAATAGCTATATCCATAGGACTTGAGTATCTGAACACATGTATTTGCCAGGAATGCCACTAAGAGTAATATTGTAAGAGTTATAACGGCTACTAGACTAGAATCTCTTTGAAGCAAATGTTTGTGTTTATTGTGTGATGCTATTTGCATTATAGCTGCCCCCAAAAGACCCCAGGTTAGGAATGTCTCTTGAGCAGCTGCCAACCAACTCTGAAAGAAAAAATTATAATTATTTATAATAATTTTTATACCATTATGGAGCCACAAGCCTTATTAATAAACAAGAGAATAGAAAGTCATGCTACTACCAAAGACAGTGATGACAAGAAGGTAAGGAACTAGTTGAATACAAGATGTTTATATTTTATCACAAAATATCTTTAATACTTTCATATTAACATCTAACATATGTATAAATAAAGAGATGAGTCATATATATCTTTTAATTACCTTGGGATTCAGAAAAAATTCGCCCCACGAAGTCTCGGGGAAAATAACGTTAACAAACTCAGGAGGCATTAGCCCCAATATTTTCGCACACAAAATAAATGTGCCAAACACGGGCAACAAAGTAAAGGCATAAATGACTTTTCCGTAGGATCGTAGACCTTTACTGAGCGAAACGAATACAATCATCCACACGACTGCCAGATTGAAAGCCAATTGAAATTTTATGGTCCCATAAGCATTTCCGGAGGGAAGGTGGTGCCTTTGCAGTACGATGCCGTTGAAGTAGTCCGGGACAGTTTCTGAGAGCTTGTAAGAGCCGTTTATAGGAGGTTGAATATCTGCAAAGAAAAAAATGAACACTTAACCAATATAAATAGAAATAAATAGGATCGAACATGAACACTGATTATTTGTTAGTAACGACAATATACTCTTTTTGCCCACTCAAATTTACCATTTTAGTACTATACTCGTATGATACCAAAGTTTACAGAATATAACTACTCCACTAACAGAATATAACTATCAGTTATTCTACTATCCGTCGGAACTTTCATCTTCCGAGATTTTAGCCAAAAGCAAACCACTTGTACCAACCATTACGCTACATAAAATACTCATTTCAATACAAAATTTCTACTTCCCATATTTTAGATGTTGAAATGTTTAGATCTATATAAATACAATAAAAAAATATATAGATGTTTGTATATGTAATAAATAATAGAATATCCAGAAATATCGAGTCTTTTCTTGCTTCCCATTACAGTGAAAACAACTGCAATGTACCTTTTATATACTTCTACCTTTGATAAACACCATCATAAAGATAAAAATTGTTATTTTTATAACTAAAACTCTTTGTAGTATTAAATTTATACTTGTTTATTTGTACCTGTCTAAAAATACATACTGCTGACCTTTAAGCTGATAATTACACTTAAATATCTTAAAAATTAGGGAGATCCTCAGTTTTGATATACACACAGATATCTGAAACGATTGAAAATGATAATCATACACGATAAAATGATTAAAATTAATTTCCAAATAATCAATATTTTTCATAGTACTCGAAAACCATGTTAAGCTGTAACAAATAATCTAGCAGAATTATAATAATTCAATAATTTTTTACTTACCATTTCTATAATATATAAACGGCTCCGCCCATCTGTACTTGTCCACTTTGGTGATGAACGAGTCACGAAAAAACACGAACATCCACGACACCCCTATGATACTGTACAATCCCATCAGTGCCTGCGCTATGAGTAGAGACACGCCCACTCCCTGGAAAAGTGGTGATATCCTCCACATGTCTATGACCCCCGCCCCCAACTGCTGACCCAAGCAGAGCTGGAGGGTAAAGAGCGGGAGGCCAAACACCAAGGACAAGAAGATGAACTGGAAGATGAAATTGGCTCCGAACTGGACGGTCAGGATGGCGAATCGGGAGATGTTGAAGAGGCCCAGGGTGCAGCCGAGACAGGCCATCATGGAGCTGAGGCTGTGTGGCCAGTGACCCAGAGGGCTGTCCATTTCCGGCATGTCCGTCTGTCTGTTCCTGTCACATGGTCTGAAACAAGTACAAGAAATTATGTAATCAAAATGTACTGTAAATGTTAAACTTGGATTCTTTATATCAAGGCGCAAACTGGGAATAAACCGCCCCACGAACTATACGGGGGGGTGTCAATCGTCAGTTGAATTTGTAGTTTTTTATCTAGAATTTGTAGTTATTTTGTCTTGAATATCATTGAGAATACATGGTTAAAAAAACTGTTTGGGTAAAATGTTGCAACACTTTTTTTTTATATTTTATTCATACACTACCCAACAGATACATATCCATTTACAGGTTAGGACTTACAAAATACATACAAAATACAAATACAAAATACAATATATGCAACAAATATACAATAATAAATACAACAAATTTATAAATACAAAATATAGGCAACAAAGAACGACTGAGAAGGTCACAAAAAAGAAAGAAAACAATAAAAAAGACAAACAACAACTAAGTAAGTTACAAGAAACAAAACATTAAGAACATGTTAATGAGATAAAATCTAACAAAATGAGGGTTGATTTGCATTAAACAGAAAATCGATTTTCATTCAAAACAAGGGAAAAGTCAGCCTCTTTATTGATGCCATACTGCAGTTAAATATGTCAATACTGTTACTGGTCCTATTGCAATTTCTCCACATTCTTAAGGAGAATGTTTTTGAAGATTAGTCCTGGCAAAAGGCAGAGAAAACAGGGCATTCTGTGTCGAGTTCACTCTAGGAATATAAAAGTTTAACTTATTCAGTATTTCAGAGCAGTCATTACTACCGTGTATTACTTTGTATACAAAAATTAAGTCTGCAGTGACTCTGCGGCTTTCGAGGGTGATAACTGCAAATCTATCAAGAACTTCTTGATGCGGAGTCCCTATGGCGGGGTAGACACCATCTACTTTGAAAGAAAGGAATTTGAGAAAACGTCTCTGGATCTTCTCTAAGCTATCAATATGAATACTATAAAAAGGACTCCAAGCAACTGATCCGTATTCCAGTTTGGATCTAATATAGGAATAATACAGAAGTTTAAGCGTATTAATATTGTTAAAATCATGGGAATTACGTACTATAAATCCTAAAGTTTTAAACGAATCACTGACAATATTATGAACATGTACTGGAAACGACAATTTACTGTCGAAGGTGACAACGAGGTCTCGAAAATTACTTCATCTTGATAGAAGTGAATTGCCCAAAGTATAACCGTACACTATAGAGTACTGTTTTAAGGAGTATGTCATTATAAAGCACTTACTAACATTTAATTGTCGTTTGTTCGCTTTACACCACAGTAATATTTTATTAATTGCTGATTGTAGAGCCATGCAATCATGAACATTATTGATCCTAGAGTACAGCTTAAGATTATCCGCATACAACAGACAAGGAATATCCAAGTTGTACACAATGTCGTTAATAAAGATATTAAAAAATAACGGACCCAAGACAGACCCCTGCGGAACTCCAGATTTTGTAACAAACTGTGTAGACTTTTCGCCACAGCACTCGACATACGATGATCGATTTTTGAGATATGATGAGAAGAATATCAATAGACTGTCGAAAAGCCCAAACCGAGCAAGATTAATTTTAGAAATTAATCTATAATTTAATTCAACTATATTCACCCCTCAGCTTAAAAAACATAATAAGGAGCATACTACTAGAGAATTTTCTGGTGATGATTTAACGAATGACTCAAATTTGCTATTTCTGTTCATAAATCAAACGAACATAAAACTTCTAATAAAAAAGAAATAACTCAACAATTAGACATAAAAAGTTTAATTAATGCCTAGATTTCAAAAGACACGATTTGCCTCTGAACATTAAATAATAATTATAACTGCAGGAATTACATATCACATCCAGGTGCTTATAAGAAGAACACAAAAAAAACACAAAATCGCTCGGTAGATCAAGATCGTTATTAATTCAACAATTACTACCTACATATACTCCGCAATATTCGCATATACCGGGTGGAACAGGAAGATAGCCATCTATTTTATTTACCAAGATAATCCAATTCATTTTGTTAGATAATTATGGGACCAAAAACTGAATTTGAAGACAGTTGAAGATTCTACACCATAACCGCATTGAATGAAATGGTCAGGCAATACAATGCAATCAACAAAAATTGCTGAAGTGCGCGGTTAACCCTCTAGAATTATGTGGGCCACTTTGTATATGTACATATTCGGATATAGCATTTTCTAACTAATATATCTATTAATCTATTTACTAGGTCTAGGTATCTCAATAAATAATAGTTAAGGAGATAGATTTAATAAACAATTTACTGTAGGACTCTGATAATATAACTATCTTTTTATTTCGTACAAGTCTGTCAAAAATTAAGAAGCAAATGACGCCAGGTAAAATTATTTGTATCACCTTGAAAGCCTGCCATGTGGACTACATAATTACGGACTCAGATGAAGTAGCCTGCAGCTAGCACGTAGTTGAGGATAATAAATTATCCGGCTGGTAACTGGAATGCAAATTTTAAATACTCCTTAGAACGAGGTTACCTGTGACTGGACACGTATAGAAACTAAAAAATCAATCCACATTATTTATACCTATCCTATCGAATTAGATGTCAAGTACAAGTAGTATACACGACAGGATACTGTTTCGCCTTTTAATCTATCATAGTGAAAATGCACTTGCTAGAAAGGGATCTGAAGTGGCTTTCATATGAGCGAAGTCAACTTCTGGACTTGCTTATAGCTCTACCAGGACAACTCTTGGAAAATGAGTGGAACTAGAACATAGGAATTAACCCGGACAGTCATGGAAAGGCACTGATGGAGGTCCTTAGATGCTGAGCATGAGTAGACCTCAACTCAGGGGTATAACAAGCCCATCTCACCAAGAGTTACATTTCGTTCAATTAAGAAAAAAATAGTTTTGCACTATACATAGTAACAAAAATAGTTTTTGGTACACCCCTATTGTTCAATCAGGGTGGAAAGCATTGAACGTCTTGGAAACTATACATATTTTTAGTAGAAATATAACTTTTTCCGGAAAATACTTTTTTTTAATAAAAATGTCAACTGGTTGAAGTGTTTTTAATCCTCTCATAGTTGTATAACTATTCCTCTCTGGAAAGAAAAATCACAAATTCATCATACGACCAAATTTTTCGTATAGTTTGAAGTTTCCCTTATTATTTGCTTCTATCGATTATTATATTGCATACAGCTAATCAAGACTTTTGTACAGTGTGTCGACACCGTTGTCATTGGAGCTACCTCAATGCTACTGCGGTATTGAATTTCTGTTAAACTTGCGTGCAATGCGTTCAGCAGGCCAGTGTCCAGACATGCAAACCTACAATGTTCCAAAATCGATGACTAAATTTAGTATATATGGTAGAACAAATCAAAGATGGATAAGGAGCATAGTTTTATATGTGTCAATAATAGAAAAATGTATAATCTGGTATTATAATTAATACAAAAAATCATGAATCTGAAAAATTAGATGAGATGGTCATTTCTCCACTCTTAGTGCATATTTTTAATATTAAATAGAAGAGATTTTACTCAAACAAAATTTAAGGGAACATCTGTCATTCCGAAAATGTGTTTTTACACGTACTCGGTGGTTCCATTTCCGACAGGTTTGTTTTCAAACCTGTAGAAATAGAAGATGATAATAAACTGTTCTTAAATAGCATTTCGTTGGTCTATTGGAAATCATCTAGGGAAGAAAAACCAGTTGACATTTTCTTAGCTGTTAGCCTAACAGTTGATAATAAAAATGTGAAACCAAGAGCCAATTTACCCACTTAACACCGTATCGTTGCGAAATAACCGTAACAGAATAAAATTCATTAAGTGTGGAACACCAGACGTGAAGAAAAAATTGTCTTTATTGAACTGAGTATTCCAAAAACCGCAAACCCAACCGCGTTAACCTGTAATCATATAAGAGATTTCTACCCAACCACAGAAGGCGTGTAATAAGGTTTAACAAGCTCTTGTATTACGTGTTAATTCACTTTGTGAGGATAAAAGTAATTTTTACCATCAATAACTAAATGTTAAGCATGTTTATACCCGTGAATAATAATTAAAGTTGAACAACATTTGAACTTTCATCCTGCGAAATAGAAACAAATGGTACCTTTAAAACTTGTAGTTTATTAACAGTAGATCTTTTAGTAGTAATCGTTAAGAGTATAAGTATTCTGGATATTAAGAGGACATTGAAACTCCAAAAACTTCATAACATAGAGGAAATAACAGGAAAAAGACTTGATAGACGTAAAGGGGATTGGTGATGAAGGAATTTCTAGAATTTCATCATCACCTATTCTTTCTGACTGATACTTTTTCAAGGTTACAACTAAGAGAACAGATAAAGCTGAAGATAGTGCATAAATTATCGTTAGGAGGAGGCTCAAAATGTGTCTTAATCGCTCAATCCAGAGGTCGTGGGTTCAAATACCCATTCCACCAAACAAATTTTAATTAAATTGTCTAATCGTAGATTAAGGCTTGTTCGCAGGGAGGGGTTGCCAACCATCCTGGCGATGTCCTACGATAGTAGAAATCACCTTGTTGTTAATGTGAGAGCTTAAAATCAGTTGATGTTTGCCTGTTACTGCAAGGAATAATTCGAGCAAGAAACCCTGCAATTCTAAACCCTCTATGACTATCTTTCACTCGTTTGGCTTGTCTTCCTGTTCATGAATCATGTTGCGATAAAAGTCAAGGTAAACCTTTCTATACTGTTCAAATGTTGTCGGCATTCTATATAAACGTACTTTATCTGGTTTTTGTTATCTCTAATTAGTAATTAATTTAAAACAAGCATCCAATAAATATCGTTAAAAGTGACGTTCAACACCTCAAAGTTTGGCGTCATGCAAAAAATTATAGTAAACTGCTTCCGATACCTATATAATTTACACGCGCATGTACAGAAATCAACTTCGACATTTGAACAAATAGTAAATGCATGTGTAGCGGTAGCTATTTAATATTATACTTTTAACACACGAACAAATAAATAACTTCATTATTGTGTTTTTAAGATGAGTCATTTTATAACTGACTATCTCAAGATGAGGTTAATAGTTTGATACAAGTAGGTCAACCGCATATCGGTTTATAAGTTAAACTATCATACACGGTTTGAGACAAAGCGATAAAATGTCTGGAATTACGTATTTCGTAGTGGAGAAGTTTTGTTTACTAATTTTTTCTTGCGTCGCATTCACATCATCTCGCTAGTCGAACCAGCTAGTGTTTTGTTTTGCCAGTTAGCAAGTCAATAAGTATCCGAAATTATTTATACCCAAAATCTATTCATCCTCACGTACTGCATTAAAAACGGGGTCAGATTTTGGTTTTGATTAATTGGATGTGTAAATCTCGTAAGCAATCAATTTTGAACTTATTAGATGATAGTATAAAATAATATAGTTTACTATGATGATTTTCTGTCAACACTATTAGACGTTGAAAATATACAAATGAATTACCACAATAAAATGCAAAGTATACAGAGAAAGGGCACTTTGACATGATCATGTTGGGATCGTGACTTGATCTAAAGCGAAAACCAGTCTTTCATACCGGGATATCAAAAATTATCTTGGTCAAGGGTGGTTGTGGAATGTAAAACGTGTGTCTTACTTTAAATTTGAAATAATTATGTCACTGTCACACTGACATCATCAATAACCTACAAATTTCATACCTATCTATTTCAGTTGTAAAACAATAATGAACTACAAATTATGAAATAACGGTTTTAGTAACAAGAAAAACTAAATTACAGTAATTGTTGGAAATGTCCGCCGTTTTGTTCGATGTACAAGTTGACGCGCCTCCTCATGCTTTGAAAAGCGTTTTGCAGCATTTCTGGCGTTATGGTTGCACATTGCTGAACAATTCTTTGTTACAGTTCTTGCAAATTATTTACCGCAGTTGCGAAAATTTTGTTTTTTAAGTAAGGAAATATAAAATAGTCCATAATTGTCAAACAAGGTGATCTCGGAGGAAACTCAACTTCTGTATGCAATCTTATCAGCCGGTCATCAAAAAACTCGCGGAGGAAAGCAATATTTTCTCGTGTAGTATGTGCTGTTGCACCGTTATGCTGGAAATAACCGTACCGATGTTCATCATCGTTTAACTGTTGCACAAATTCAGCCAAAAAGTTGTTTCTGTACCTTTCTGCGTACACGGTGAAATCGAAAAAAAATTGGCCCAATTATTCTTCTGCGAGAAACTGCCATCCAAACACCAATTTTTTGAGCATGTAGTGGCGATTCAGTAAAAACATGAGGGTTATCATTGCTCCACATTCGCATATTTTGAGAATTGATGTATCCCGAAAGGTGGAACCACGCTTAGTCAGAAAAAAAAGTTAAGTCCAAAAGATCGTCATTCATTAAATTATTGACAAACCAATAACAGTAAGCAAGGCGTCTGGGGTGGTCTGCGGGCAGAAGAGCTTGATGTGCTTGCATCTTATATGGATGCATGCTTAAGTCTTTCTTTAAAATCTTATGACATGTTCCATAAGAAAGTCCAATTGAAACTGAGAAAGACGTTTCAAAGGTTTTGCAGGCTCCTCTTCCATACGTTGACGAACGTCATTGACAACTTCTTCTGTACGAACTCTTGATCTACCAGCACCTTTTTTATGAGTCACACAACCGGTTTCGCGAAACACTTCAACACAATTTGTAAGGCACGCATAAAAATTGTCCGGTAATATTGCCACGTTTGGGAAGTGCTCTCGAAAATTGTCCAAACACAAACGTTGACTGTATTTCCAATCTCCATTAACTAGCGCACCCGTCCGAAAATAGGCTTCAATCATGAAAAATTTGTGCTGTGTGGTAAGAGGCATGATTCAAAAACTGGATTAGAAAATTTCAGCACAATGACTTGACAGATTCTGACACAACAAAACATTCAAAAATTTAAAGTAAGACACACGTCTTACATTCCACAACCATCCTTGACCAAGATAATTTTTGATATCCCGGTACTACAATTGCAGAAAAGACAGGCATACATTTCTTGCCGAATTACTTGATTGTCACTATATTTTTTATAAATAATGGTATTAATATTTTTATAAACACTTGTCTTCAGTTAAGCTATAATAAATTATAATACCGTCTCTAGGCTTTGAGAGATTCAAAGTTCGTTACAATTAATCCAATAATAGGAGCGTGACAGCCAAATTGTTTTATTCCACTAATGCCTATCATTACTTATACTACTAATATCTGTTTATACCCACCGTTTCCATTTTGCGGTTTCGTAAATCCCAGACTCATTCCTGGGAAGTAAAACGGAAACAATTATATGCACTCATCGGAGATGTATGAGAAAAAATACAATCAAAACCGCATTTGCTGCAAGCATGCACTGTGTCCTGCAGTGAACTGTCAATGTTCACCAGAACACGTACGGTACTTGGTAGTTGCGACATTATAAATAATAAGCTCTTTATATGGGCGGACAAAAGTAAGTACCGTTAATAGGTAGGTACCAGCCAATTAATGTAGCAAATTTGGTAAAGTAGCCAATAAATATTTTGCACAACGAAGACATGACTAGTTAGGAAATAAACAAACGACTACGAACTATACAGTATACTCGTAAACCGAGTGTTTTGCTTAGTTTGCATATATACACATGTTAAAAAAATTTCTATTGTAGAACAAGAGTTTTGAAGAGCGTAATTTGTCATAACTTATAGAACCTCACTTCGGGAGAATAATATTGTTTTCTGATGAGGCATGTTCACGCGGGATAGTAGAAACAGCCACATTTGGCATGATGAAAATCCTCACGCTGTGATCTCTAGAAGACACCAGCAACAATTTTCTGTAAACATGTGGGCTGATATTGTTGGAGCGAATCAAATAGTTCAGTTGCTGCCTGCTCGTAGATATTTATCTCCATTTTCTGCAAAATGGTTTGCCTCTATTATTAGAAAATGTACCAGACATTAGAAATAACATGTGGTCTCAACATGACGGGGCACCTCCACATTTTGGTTTGAACGTGCGCCAGTATCTGGACCACCAATTTCCCCGCCGATTGATTGGAAGAGGAGGTCCCGTAGCCTGGCCGTTCTCCCGATCTCAACCCCCTGGATTTTTGGGGTCATCTGAAATATTTAATCGGAACGCCTATTCGTAATGAGGAAGATCTCTTAGCTAGAATAATGGCCAGTTGTACACATGTAGAAGCTATTCCTGGAATATTCCATAGGGTCCGCTAGTCAATAAACCGACGGTGCGATCTTTGTATTGAAGCAAATGGTCAACATTTTGAACACTGATTGTAAACCATCATTTATTTATCAATGAAACAAAGTCCAGCAGGAATCAAAGTGATTTATAATGTCCTCCTGGACATTTTTTATAAATGAATATTAATTATTTATCACTGAAATAAACAAAACTTTCAGTTGCGGAGGGGCTTCCATGCACGTCGAGTTTTTTTGTGTAAGTAAGCCATTTTGAAGTGAGACAGAAATTAACGAGTTTTTGCTGTGTCTGTTACGGTAAATTCTATTTATTATTCATCAATGATCACGCGTAATTACAATGATTTTATCATGTGGCATCGCGTTGGATTGAATAACGGTCGTCATAAGAAAACTGAGCTTTCTTCAAGTTGTTTTGTACTCATTCATTCTTGGTGCTGTTGTTTTGGTTCAAAGATTTGACAAATTGGCAAATTGCACAGTTATTATGAATAAAATGGTAGCAAAAATTACATTCAAAGAGAAATTTACAGTTTCACTGCTTCATTTAATGTCTTGTTTTCGTTTCGTTTTTGTCTGTGTTCGTCGTTTATCCTTTTTCTTCTCAAACGCTCGACACCCGTTAATATCTATGAGTGTATAAATATATGTGAAAATGAATTGAATTATATCGTAACCACTTTACTATAATTCATCAATTATAATCATATATACCATATACCATGAACTATGTCACTCTATATATGAAACATTGTGTACTGTAGAGAACGAAAACATTTTTGGGCCTGCAGGCATCGAGGCAAATGTTTCGTTTCGTTTACAATATCCTCCAACAATGAAAAATGGCACTGCCACACATGACTCCTAACGTACCGAAATCACACAGTGAGAAAAACAAACAGCAAAGCAACGCAAGACAACAATAACATTTATTACAGTCGCTATTTAATGTATAGCGTGTAATGAATAATTATTACCACGTATGGCATGAAACAGTTATGGCAAATGGCACACCACATAATGACTTTCCAACGAGGTTATGGTTTCAAAAAGGTTCTAATAATAAACAATCATTTTGAGTAATTACAGTCCGAGGATACCGCTATTCAGGCTGCGATTGCTTGACTGATTCTGTCATCATGTATAAGTAGCGTAGATAATATAAAAACAGACGCTTCTTGTTTACAATTGTGAATAATTGCTTGATTTTTCAACCATTATATAACACAGAGCAGTCTAACGAGAAATTTCTACTCTGCGTGGCTTAGTTTCTTCAAAAAAATCCAGCGACAGGTCGAAGGGAGACGCATTTTCATATTATTGACATAGGTACCAACTCTTTAGTAGAACGTATGTAAAGTGGTATACTTATACTAGGTGATATAAGAAGAAGGAATGTTTTAATTTGATTGTGCAACTTTTTATACTTGTCCTGAATTTGCATATAAGGAACATAAAATTAGAGTCAATGAATTTAGATTCTAATTGTTGAAGAAGTAGACGAACTTCACATCGACTTTGATCGACAGTTTTTAAATTTAAGTATTAATTTTTTTATTGGCGGTGATAACTCCCTAAAAACAATTTCGCATCTGATAGATATACTGAAATTGATGTAATGTAAGGAACTTACATTTAAAATTCAAAAAATACATTTCGTTCCAGGTATAAGTATAACATTTATAATATAAAAAAGAAAACTATAGGTACACCTTAGTGATCTCTATAAATTATGCTCCTTAGACGATTGGGTTATATCTTTATGTGTCACCTACATCTGAAGTAAGGTGTTGTGTTGATCTTTTGCAAAGCAATTAGTTATAAGTTTTGAATGGTTGACGGAAGCCATATGCCAAATAACGGACTAACATAAAGGCCTTTCAGTAACACCTGCCACAAAATTACCGTTTCAGTTATATAAACACCTACCTCTTGTAGAAATGTAATACATTAGCAGTTACATCAAATAAAATGGTTATTACATGAAAGATATACTATAAGAATCATTTAAAATATACTAAACACCTGTTGATTGTGGTATTCCAATATAGAAACATAATATTCACTCTCTTTTACGAAAATAAACATATTGATAACGTTTCTGAAATGTCAGTTATAGAAATAAATCTGTAACAAAACTGAATGTTTTTGAAGCAGATCATTTCTTAAAATGCCAAACTTAATGGTAAATATTACAAACTTTGGAAACCTTTAGAAGATGTTATCAATTTTATCAATACAGTTCTTACTACCAGATACAAAAACGCAACTACAATGTAACTGACTTCCCATACAGGCTATCAAAAAAAATGAAGAACTAATTCGACGTTTTCGATCACTCCAAGTTCGTTTTACAAGATAAGAACTTTCTTCATTGTCTTTTCCCCTGGTAACAAGACAATAGTCTTGTGGTTATGATTCACTTGAATGCAAAAAGTGATGTCACCAAATTCCGCAACAGTTCCATTGTTACCATCGACATCAAATCTTTCGTCACCACTTGGGTCAGTGTCAGAAATATATAAACTATAATTTTTTCCTCCTTAGGCAATTTCAACCACCGTTTTCCTACACAACAACGATGTGGTTGAAAGATTAAGCAACACAATTGAGAGTGAAATTAAAATTGTCGTTGAATGGTTCCGCTCTGATGGAAGACAAAGGCGAATCGTACAGTATTGTTATGTACTTTATGGTAAACCATAACTATATATGATTTGACCAAGAATAACTTTGAAGCTCAAGTCACAAAACGTTTACATAAAGCTCATATAAGGATATACTGAAGTAGGTGAATTTTGTAACGGCATAATGGGATGATAATACTTACGTTTACAGAAAAGAAACCATAAAAATAAAAAAAAGTAATGATATTGTGGAATATAAACAATGACACAGAAAAAATAATACTTTAAAAGTTAAGAAAGTCTGTAACCAATGCTTTGGTCATAAATTTCTATATGTAAATGGTTCCAAATGTCCTCAACTTTTTGCAGTTTTTAGAAAACGTTAATGACCTAACTCTGTCCACTGTTTTCCACCATGACCATGTGAACAGTTCTCGCCCTGTACATAATCAACTAGTTCTTTACTCTACGCTATATACACTTGCCAAAACTGAATCCAACGCTTTTAACTAGTAATCTAGGTCAGTGATTTCAGCGAATAATCGACTAACAAAACCACTCCGACACGAGACTGTCTTAAATTTCTAAAAAAATGTAATAATTCCAAACACGATCTTTATCCTTTCTCCGTTACTCGCACCACCAATTCAATTATTACAATTTTAACCCGCGCACAGTCATCACTGATGAGGCCACTTAATGTCGAAACGGTACTTACTTGAAAATGATGCGGAAAAGCACCATTGATGAAATCCCACAAAAACTATCAAAATCTGGGTTTGCTCAACATCGGCTCACCACTGTCATCGTCAGAGCGGTTGGGCAACAAACACCGCGGCACTAGCTCGGGCTCGACTACGAGGAAACTAAAGGAAGCGCACACCGTTAACGTGGGGAGCGCTGACCCGTCCTAGTAGATGATCCTTTCCTCGGCTTCATCTACGCGAGTGGCAGCCACATTTTTAAATACTGTTAGTTTGTGGAAAAACGAATCGAATCAGATTAGTGCTCGGCCTTTGAGAAGACGTTTCTCTTCGCGTTTCACGGACTAAAAGAAAATAATAGCCAATCCGACACGTTCTTTTGGTGAATTTAGAGATAATTAAATTTGGTACAACGAATTTTATAGAAAACAATTCGTACAATTATTGCGTTGAACAAAAGTGATCAATCACGAGTTTTATGTTTTTAAGGATTTCTTCATTGTTCGAGAATGCATCATCCATTCTTCTATATATAATGGGCCATAGATAAAATCTGCTCGCCGTTTACTGAACTATACCGATACAGGAGGTCTCAATAGCATGCGTCAATCAAAGTCAAATTGCAGGATTTTGGAAAAAAAGCGATAATGGAAATAAATATAAAAGTGATCTATTGTTTGTTAAGTAGGTAGTCTTCTTCTTCTTCGTCTGCCTCTTCTTCTTCATTCGGGTCAATTTCTCCATAAGGCGAGTCCCAAAGCACTGTGCCTACAACTAGGCCTGTTGAGCATCCCATACATCAATTAACATCTTTGTTCTTTGCATAAAGTGCAAAAGTTTGAATTATTTTAAGTATAATCATATGGCCTTCACCCCGACACCGCCCTTAAAAATTTAAGATGTTTACCATTTAGTAATGTTTGGTAATTATAGCAAGAAAACTGAGATAAATTTTTAATGTTACTAATTACTATTCTTGGCTTGGCAGTAAGCTATTGGAACTTGATGATTTAGTTCAACAAAAACTGTAATACATTAAAAATATTTTAGCTCTAATCATTTGTTTAATAACAGGATTTCACTATCGGACACCATATTTAAATTCTGCTGTAGTAATTTGAAAAAATTGGTCACTTTGCAGGAAATAGTACTAGAGGTACCAGTTATATATTCAAATATAGCTAATATATATCATAGTTTCATCTATTTCTACAACTTCAGTATCCTAGAGAGGTCACATATTAAAAATATTCTTAATGAATATGCAATAGTTTCATTTCCTATCCCACGAATGTCAACAGGTGAATGCATAATTTTCAAACAAACGTCAATAAATATTTTTCCTGAAAGAGATAAGATGGGAATTTAAACTAAACAATGGCGTTTCTAAATAGTATATGAAATTAGTATTGCTAGTTTTACCATTTCGCAAATTCGCCATTCGAAGGTGACCCAATTTATTTACTATGACAAGTTTGTGGGCAACGGTATCATATTTACTACAGTCTCGTTGTTTATGTTCGAGTCCACGTCTTATTTGGATCTTTTCAAAATAATTTCAGTAAAGAATATCATTGCACAAGGCTTACTTACCTAATATTTTAAGCAGTACCTACATAGCTTAATAAACAAATATTAAGCTGTGGTACCTATATGAACTTGTTTACGTTGATATCTTAAAAAAACGACAGCAAAGTAAAGGGTGATAGTGATAAAAAAGTACACTAGTACAACTAATTTATGGAGAAAAAGTAGAAAGATATACGCAAAATAGATCAATTTTTCCAATAGTTTTCATCATTGAAAATCTTTATGTTGTACAGAGTAATTCCACAAAGTTTAAATACTTTTTTCTCCTGTGCTAAATCAGAGACTTATACATCTACTAAATTCACGTTTTTAAAGGTACCCTTTGAAGAGAATATTTTCCGCTGATATTTAGAAAGTTAATTCGCTAGTTTATGTCTTGGTAAGTAATGTTATAATAATCGCAGTGAACAGTGATTGAGAAAGGATAATTTCATGGTTTTATTTTGTTGAACTACAAAAGAACACACTAATAATTGAATTATCAAAACCAAACACATTCAATTCAGGCTATAACTTCTTACAGACACACATGTGTAAAAGCACTCAAAAATAAACAAACTGTAATGAACAATAGCAATAATTCTAGTAATTCAATTGAAACTTTTAAGTATGACTTTCCATTCATCACTAATTTGACTATAAACTTTTACAAAAATTGGTTTCGAGCCAAGGAAAATAGCACATTTTAAAAATGTATAATTAACTTTAAGCCTTACAATGTATACTAAAAGAGAATGTTTAATTTTAAATAATTACTGTAGAAAAAACAAAAGGATATTGCATTTGAACTGAATTGGTTGTTTAAAGTTGCCAAATGTTATCTTCCCAAATGGAACATTTGGTATATGTTTTTGAGAATATTTAGTTGCAAAGAAGTTAGAGACGTATTCTTCCTATTGACGATTCCAAAAATGAATGCGCCCTCTGCATGAAAATATTTGAACCTACTTAAAAAGTAATTTTTGGAGGCTTATTGTTGATATAATGATAAATAACACGTATTTGGGTTTGTTTAACGTAATAATTTAGTGGTGCTTGTGATTTTTTGGTATTACAAAGTTAAAAACGACGTGGTTAGTATTTGTATCTGTACATCTTTATTTTTACATTTTAAAATTGCATTCAAAAGAATTCAGCACAACACAAACCGCCGTGTTTATGGGTGTCATTCCACAAAATGTGTCAATAGAAACGTGTTAGGTAAAAGTTTGGCCCTAGTATAAGAAACTGTTTCTCACTCATTTGTCCAAAAGACATGTAACAATTTAATAACAGGGAACACGTTTATTTACACAACATAACCACTTTGTTGCAGTTTATCTATACTTTTCGATTATTAGTCTTATAAAAACAGAATATATTTTAATTTAAACATTATTTAACAAAAAATAAGAACTAATATGGTATCACCATACAGTTTATTTCAGCCCAAAATGTAAGTAAACAAAAACTAGGGTACCTGTTTCAACCCAAAAAATTAATATAATTAGCAATGAAGCACTTATGGGACGTTTGACTGCTTTTACCACTCTTTTTATCCTTTGTTTCACCCTAACTAACACATGAAGTCACTATATTTATGGCAGTTGATTGCTAAATTGCTAGATGATGTGATACGAAATGCAACATTTTTACTTGTCTTCTTCCATATTTGTTTACAATTTGCAGCGCCCTCATCGTTAATTTGAATCGCCAATAGACGCCAAATAAAAAAAATAGGGTATACAAAAAAAAATAGGTTATCTACTAGAAACTGCAATACTTTATTTTTTAATAAAAAAACGAAAAAACGGCTGGATTAAAGTCGATTCAAAATAGTCGCATGCTCTTTCCAAAATTGCAGCAACGTACAAGGCGTTTCATAAGAAATAGCAAAGTAAGATGAAGCCACCTTGAAACGAAACACCCTATACGATGGCAAATATTTTTTGACGACGGCTCTGTTCTGGTGATAAAATAAACACATTTTTCTGAGGAATTCGTCAACGACTTACGTCTCTCCTGTGGTTACTGTTGTAAAACATCCGGTATATTAATGTGTCACTTAATTATGCATTAAAAGTTCCACCAGAAAGAAAGAACATGACCGGTCAGAATAATATAGAAATGTACCTAAATTCCTATTAGCAGATATAATATCGGTATTTTTCTTTCTTTCATGTACCTCTACTTTAAATATAAGTACTAGTGTTATTCAAAAAAATATCTAATAGTACTGAAAGATCCCCGAAAAAATTTGGAAGCAAAATTTCATGCCTGTAAATTTTATAAAAATGTACGTATTTTGGAGGTTATAAACTCACCTTTCTTCGTTATCATTTTCGTCGATGTATCTCCTGTAATTTGAAGAAGCGGACAAGTCATACGCCCAAATATACTCCATTGGGTACATAAACATCTACGCGCCAATATATATTGTTTATACTAAAAATTATTCACTAAAAATCACTTTATAAGTTGTCAAAATAATTCACAAGACGTTGTAGATGGTTGTAGATTGTTAACATAGATTAGGTTAGATTGTTAACATGTCAGTTTTCTACGGTGACTTATGAAAAACTGAAGCAAAAACCGCAGGCCGCGGTACTTTTTCCAGCAGGAAGTTGAAACGTAGTGTTGACTCACGAAGTTGTTGAGTAGCGTACACACTTTGATAAGACCCTCATATATTTTCATCTTACCTTGTTTGCCTAAATCATTTCAAAATCGGTTAATTACGGCAGGTATATGTCAATAAAAAATACATTAAACGGAGTTCGATGACATCTGCCATGTATGCATTGATATATAAAAAAGGGAAAACAAAACATAAATTATATACGCAATTTATCAAGTTTATGAAATAAATCAGATATACAGGGGGGCAAAGATAAGCTTCCACCTCGAATAACACGCGAAAAAAGCAAAGGGTTTCCATCTATGGACATAATACTGAAGTTTCGAGCATGAAATTCAAATCTTGGATAACGTTTAGCTAATAGTGTCACTTATTTCTTCACAAACAAATTAACTGATAATGAAAAGTATATATACATACGTAACTTAATTACAATATCAGATTCTCTAAATTACAACCCAACGGTAGAATATATTGCTCAGTGCCTCAGTGTAACAAATGCGCTTCTGAAGGATAAGAAACTATATGAAGTGGAAAAATGTTTTAAACATTAGAAAACGACTAAAAAACAATACCTACTCCCTGTATGTTAGTCTGCAGTCAACATTTTGTGAATAATAATTTTACTAAGATATAGTGGATACTGATTTCTTTAATTGGCATTTGTCTAACACCGACATATTATGCGAAAAGTCCATTAATTCGATCTGAACACGCGGAATTTTAAAGGACATTGACATGTCCTTTAAAGCAAGGCTATTGGCGATTCCAAAAATGAATGCACCCTCTGCATGAAAATATTTGAACCTACTTAAAAGGTAATTTTTGGAGGCTTATTGTTGATATAATGATAAATAACACGTATTTGCATTTGTTTAACGTAATAATTTAGTGGTGCTTGTGATTTTTTGGTATTACAAAGTTAAAACGACGCGATTAGTATTTGTACATCTTTATTTTTACATTTTAAAATGGTATTCAAAAGAAATCAGCACAACACAAACTGCCGTGTTTATGGGTGTCATTTCACAAAACGTGTTAATAGAAGTGTTTAAGATAGAAGATAGGTAGAAGTTTGGTTCTAGTATAAGAAACTGTTTCTCACTCATTTCTCCAAAAGGCATATAACAATTTAGTAACAGGGAACACGTTTATTTACACAACACATAACCATTTTGTTGCAGTTTATCTATACTTTTCTATTATTAGTCTTATAAAAACAGAATAAATTTTGATTTAAACATTATTTAACAAAAAACAAGCACTAATATGGTTTCACCATACAGTTTATCACACTTATTTTAGCCCAAAATGTAAGTAAACAGAAACTAGGGTACCTGTTTCAACCCAAAAAATTCATATAATTAGCAATGAAGCACCTATGGGACGTTTGACTGCTTTTACCACTCTTTTTATCCTTTATTTCACCCTAACTAGCACATGAAGTCACTATATTTATGACAGTTGAATGCTAAATTGCTAGATGATGTGATATGAAATGCAAAATTTTTACTCGTCTTCCTCCATATTTGTTTACAATTTGCAGCGCCCTCATCGGTAATTTGAATCGCCAATCACCGCCAAAATATGTGACTTATCATAACGCCATCTATGAACGGTTGTTTTGCGTATACAAGATTTTTCCACCGCCGCCTAGATTCACTCCGTTTTAACTCCGTTAAATATAAGCTAGGCGGCGATGGATTTTTGAAACGAATTGCAGAGGCAAGTCGATTTTTATTTCAAGGGGAAATATTATTAACATTTATACTGGGTATCCCAAAAAAGGAGATTGAACACAACTTATATTTTTTTAATGGAATACCCTGTGTATTTTACTAATTTCGATAGAACATCATGTCGCGAATATATTGGTACTGTGTTCCATCTCCTCTTTTATGGGTGCGATAATCATAGTATATATGTAGAAAAGGACACTTATTTCTAAGGACACCTCGTGTCCTTAGAAATACCTACCTTAAATTAAAATAATCTACTACTCTGAAAAACCGTGTTGATATTTATTTAAAGTAACAGACATTCTTTGGAAAATTGTTTACAAAAAGTACGTTATTTTTTAGCAAGTGAACTCCTAAATGAATATATAGTTATTTTTCATCTTTAGAAGCTCCTGCGTCAGCAAATGGAACTCCATCTGAAAAATCTTCAACGAAATACCCATTCTGTTCAGTTTGTTTAACTTTCTCTCCTCCTAGCATAGTTTCTAAACTAGGAGAGTCTGGCTTTGCTAGGGTGCTTGAAATATCAGAGTCTTTACCTTTAGGTTCGGTCAAGTTGTCGTGGAGAACACCTGCGATCTCTTTTTCATAGTTTGCAATATTAGTTCTATCGCCAACAACTGATCTTCCAAGGTCAGGATTTATATGAGTAGTAGGATTATTGTTAATCGCTGTGTCTGAATCTTGAGGTACCTGTCGAACTTCCTCCACCGTATGATTGCTTGAATCGTCTATTTTACAAGTTGGGGGTATCTTTCCATCTTGAACTACCTGTTTAACATCTTTAGTTTCAACGTTAGATGTATCTGGAGTGTAATATTGATCAGTGGTCTTGGATTCTGACTCAGGTTTTCCCGTAAAAATAGCGACAATTTGGGCGATGTCTCTTTCCGAAGCTGCTTGCTTTTCTTCGGCTAACCTGACTTCCCTCTCCTTTTTCCTTTGCTCTCGTTCCTCCTTTTTACCTTCCTCTAGAATCTGCAGTGTTTTTAGTCTCGAGGCACCGTAGATTATACCAGCGATCAAGAAAGAATATCTAAAAAGCTGTCAAAATGTGTTAATTGAAGCGCCATAAGATATTGGAAGTTATTACCTTAATAATGGGAGATACTTTCACGGGTTCTGGAATATCTGGCATGTTTTGCTTCAACAGTAAATATTATTTTAGACGATTTGTAACGAAAATATGAAAAATGAGCTGAAATTATGTTGTTGCTGACTGATTTTGACGTTGTATATTGTTGGGCGAAATAAATACTGTCAACACTGCTGTCATTGTGAAACAATAGAAATTCAAGGTTGACCTGACTTAACATGATTAATAATCATTGAGTTAGGATAGTAAAGAGGAGGCATCTCGTAGTGCAAAATCAAGAACCCTAAACAAAGAAGGACTGATCAATTCATTCATAAAAATTTGAAGGTCATTTTCAACAGATTTCTCGTAACACGTCAGTGGATCCCCTATTGCCAAATTTGCCTAATTGCAATTTCAAAAATTTTCAGTCAAAATATCCAACCCAATATTATTTCAGAGACTGTATTAATGCAATCAAATGTGATTTTAAAGTACTTATATATGTGTTTTACGATATATATCTTACGATTTGAAGTGCGTTGTGCAAAAATCGTTGTCGATTTGACAACTGTGATAACTTGTGTTTTGTTAATCAGTGCACAGATTACTATGATATGATACAGAAATACTTTGATATGATGACATGACTGATGACAGTGATGACATTCCAAAGACAACCGAGACATTCTACATGACAATGTGACATATATAGGTTATGTTAAAAGGTTAAAGCTGTCAAATTAAAACAAAGAGGATATTTAAATTTCAAATCTCCCGCTAAAGGGAATCCACTGACGTCACATAAGTGATAAACAAATGTGATTGGCTGTTAGTGATTGATCAGTCCTTCTTTGTTTAGGGTTCTTGGTGCAAAATAGCATCGGTACCGCCATATTGATACGACGCATTTGTCAAAACTGACAAGCGGCTGTGGCACATACGTCAATTTAGTTAAGTGCACTAACCTCAAATAAACTTATCGTTACGTGCTGCCAATGCCGGTAATTGCGGAGAAGCAGTGAAACAGGGTAATGGAACAGACTAGTAGATATAAGGAGCCGGGACCAGGCGACGTGATTATGATCCTATCTCAATTATTACATACAAAATACAAACAATTTAACTACTAGATCTGTGGTTTAACTCCAAGGATTTTTTACCCAATTAGGAAGTTGACATCTGAATAGATTTGGCATTCAATGTCTTTCGGCTCGTAAATATTAGTTGTTTACAATTGAGAATTTTATTTCTTCAATGTTTCCCTAGATATAAACTTTAAAATTCCCTGATTAAGTACTCTCTAAATAAAAATTGTCCTTAGAAAAATCATGTTACAAAATTACAATGAATATATTTATAACATTTTCGAAGATTTCAACAGGTAAAAACGATATAATACAGTTACTAATATAAATTAATAATTCTACAGAATTATTTATACTTTCCATGATCAAGAACAGATTTCCTTAATTAAAATAGAAGGTTAAAGAAGACTGAATTAACAGCATCGAAATGTGGAATAAATAGAACTCAATGCGCCAGTAAAATAATTGTTGTTTTTTTTAATAATATTATATAATTATAGTTACGACCAGCGAGCATCATGCGTGTCAAGGTACTTGAAACTTTCGATTGCTAAATTATCCATAATTATCACTGTAATTTTAAATCTCATTCATTTAGTAATCAAGTCCGTTTTATTATCAACCCTGGATAATTTCCAGGTCTAGTGAACTTGAAATAATGGTGGTTTCGACACAGTTTATTTTTAAAGCATAGGTATTATTATTTGTCTTTTATTTACTGATTCAAATTACTGGAGTAGTAAATTGGCTTCCAACTGCAGGAGGCCAGATAATTGTTGTTATTTTATGGATTATACACTAGATGATAATTTAAAAAGCCGATTCTCATTTTTTCATATATCTTGGTCCTTTCAACATGTAATTCAAGGCAGCGATTTGACAGCGGACTTAAAAAATGTCTTCCCAGACCAGAAGGTTATATCATTGATGATTGGATCCAGGTTAGATGAACATTGCCACGAAAAACTGTCTGAAAAACTGAAAATTATCATAAAACCAATGAGAAGAGAATAAGAATCCAATTGGATTTACCAGAGGTCATTGGTCTAAGAAACTATATTGCCTTTAAATGAAACTGAATGCCCAGTTTAATAAAAAATGTTACGAAAAAGTTAATAATCGACAAAGATTCCAATTGGATTTACCAAAAGGCATTGACCTTACTTCTGACGTTTACATAGAGCTTCCAAGACATCAACAAGATTCTGTTTGGGTTTTGAGCCAACCAATGAGCCATATTACATCAATAGTCAGTATGGCATGTAAGTGAAAGGTAACAGCCACTGAATATTTACAATAGAGACTATTGATCATTGTCTAAATGTTCAATAGGGCTTAAATTCCATATATCAATAAAATTTTAAGTGAGGATAAGTCGATGGCAAGGGCAGACAAAGAATGTATGGCTTGGTTATTATAAAAATATACAAAGTTTATAATTCCCAACCAAGAAACAAGTTATATTAACTGCTTTTCATTTTGAGTCAGTAATTTTAACTTTTTTATTTTCCAAGGAAACAATTCTCTTTTATAATTATAGAGAATATGATGCTGACCAAAGAGATAGAACATTAACGGATAATAGTATATTATATACCAGGGGTGACCAAACTCCTTGATAGTCCGAGCCATTTTTTACTAATATTTATACTATGCCGAGCCATACTATGAAACAAATTTAGTTAACTTACCAAAAATTCTAGATTACAAATTATATCCGCAGCAAAAGTGATACAAATTGTTTCCTCCAGAGTACAATGTCAACTGTCCGTTGCAATGAAAGTTTACAAATTCAAAATAGGTTTGGAGTCGGTCGATTACGGACGATTACGCCACTGTTTATGTTCGTTCGTGCAGTTTTCGATGATTCATATCATTCTTAACTTGGACGGAAATGAAATTTGTTACAACGTTGCACTTAGTCTTTCATATTTGTCGTCAGTAATTTCAAAGACATTTTGAAACACATACGGAACGATAATAATTTTTTAAAATATAATAGCACAAAAATGAAAAGGGAACTCGGGTACATTTATCGAGAGCCACAAATAATCCTTCAAGACCCGCATGTGGCTCGCGAGCCGCAGGTTAGCCACCCCTGTTATATACCTAGGTTGAAAACTGAGCTATTATTGACCGAGAAATTTTATATCCTGAGGCGCGTAGTGCCGCCTTCTCATACCTTCTCAACCTTAATAATGGCCTTCTCAACCGAAGTATATATAGTATTTTTTTACTACTAATAGCCGAATTAACGCCAGAAGATCTTATTTTTATTTTAAAATCAGACATTTCCCCTATTACTCAAACATATCGAAATATCAAGTAGGTGAAATGTCAAACTGATGCGTGAAATGTCAAACTAATGGGTTTCTAAATACGTCATTATTAACCTAGGTAAATAATGAAATCATTATTTACCTAGGTTAATAATGAACTACTTCTCATTACACAAATGAGGTAAATAATAAGGTTTTCTCATGTTAGTACTAAAAAAAATATATTGTTTTCTCTACATATTAAGAAGGGGCACTGCATAATATACAGAACAAACTATTTTTACGAAATATCATTCAATTTATATAATTTTATAGCTGCAGTTTATTCACTCCTAGGGTACAATTCGTTATGTACTAATGAACTAATGAATGACTTGATCCATTCTCGACAATTTCATAGTGTGCCAATTTGTTATATTTAATTTATTGATGACGTCAAACCACATCTATTCTATATTGGGTTATAAACTGTGGGCTATTCGGTTTGATGAGCGTTGACCCTAAAATGACTTCCCACAGCGCGACTTGCAAAAAATAAAAATGTAATTAAGTCTGAAACGGCCATCTACAGGCTTATTTAATGCCCCAGCCTGGTCTATCGGTTGTAAATTCTTACCTGGGATGGCAAAATCGAGCTTTTAAAGCAGCTTGAACCGACAGAGTAATGAATATGTAAACACACAATGTACGTCTATAACTGAAGCTACAAAAGTTGCTTTCTAAGAAATACTGCCCTAACACTTCTCTGTGAATTTACAGTTTTTGTTCTAGCAGAGAAAATATACAGACATTTCGGTTATTTATCAGAATACAGTGCTTCTTATATTATTTGGTACACAATCACTTTGGTCTTATAACAATATTTTTAAGGTACCTGTAACTGGTTCCCTTTTACTACCAAAACATCTGTAAATAATCCATTGGAGATACATTCTCAGTAACTACTGAAAATTTTGAAGCCAAGCCAAGTTTATTATCATATAAATATGTAATGTCAAATTTTATTTGATACCGATCCATTTCATATTACGGAGACGGTGATAATTGTTATCAATTATCACCGTCCGGTAGTTCTGAATGGATAACAGGCTACAAACACTAAAAGCCGGAAAACTAAATTACACGGTGTAGTAGAGTATCACCGTAACCCATGGCGAAAAGCTCTATTGAGTATTATTATCAGTGAAGCTAAAAATAACTACACTTGAAAGCTCTCCACTGAAACGATAGCCAAGGATAACAATGGATGATATTCAAATGCGTAACATTGATCGAAAAAGGGTTGTTCGTTTATATCCGCTTCCTTTTAAAACTAATTATAGACCAATTCTAAAAGGACTGAGTAGGGATCCACTACATATACCGGTCAATCTACTCTGCTCTGTTTTGGTGTAGGCATATAATTTCTGGATGTAAAGCACAAACATAAAATAATAGAAGTTATCCATAACTGAGTATTTCTTCTTTAAAACTGTCAATTAAACATTTTTTAATTTGCATTTCTGTTGATGGCATCCCCAGGAATAGCAAATGGTTAAAAACCATTTCATAATTCAAAATCTGTAAATTATCCCATTTCGATTTATTCGTTAGATTGATTAATGATATCGTAGCCAAGAACAGATTCTTACCAACAATATAAAACACACCTCAATATTCCTCCCTGTGGTTTCCTGTATTTACCTCAGGGTAAAATTCTAACTTAATCAAATCCACACTCTGTATTCCAACTGAAGAACTTTAAATAAAAATGCTAGTTGAATTGTGATAGTAACTTATGTAAACACTCCCATGTTGCGTTTAGCAGATGATAATCATCCTTATTCAAATCCTGTGTTTGCGCCACAAGTCGGTAGTAAAGCATCTGTCACATGCCAGTGCGTTTGCAAGAATTACCAGGAAGGGTGTGTGTGTGTTGGCCAAGCACTTGTGAAACGCAGAATGGAAGATAAACTAGAACGGAAACACAGAAGGCTGCCTTCGTAAATCCGCTTTGCGGAACGTTCATAAGCCACGAGATATTATCATCGTACATAATATAGTTTCAGTACTCATAGAGAATTGCATTATTTGCTAAGCTATTTACAGTTACAGTTAAATCCTTGTGCATAGGATAACTTGATCCACCTTTGTTTGTATACTACGACAGTGTTTTATCTCTGTCGTGTGTCATAACATGGATTTTCCATCATTATGATATGATTTCCTAATGCAAAATGTACAGGCTGCCCATTTTGGTGTCCAGCGACTGCAGCATCTTCTAACTATTAACACAAGAGTACATTTGGCGACAGTGAAACTCCTATATAGAGGCTTTGGCGTTCACCAGGGAATGCTAGATTGCCCACAAGTGTTTAAATGGTGGACAGTTGAAAATGAAAATTCGAACATTGCGAAACTCTGTTGGATACCAGGATAAAGGTTATTAATTTGCAGATAAATTTGCTGGAAAGAAATTTGGAATTATTTACAACTACACTGCTGGCCACTCGAACTTACATATAGAGACTTTTAGGCAAAATTTGAAGTTCAATATTTTCAACAGGAATGCAAATTTTTGAACGCGGCTTGCAAATTTTAAGAGCTAGTTTTTTCAGATTAAGCTGCATGACGTATATTTATCGTAGAACCATAGGTTTATTATATACGGGGTGATCAATGAAGTCGTGCAAAAAATCAAAGTTTGTATGAGTGAAATTTCTGCAAAAAATTTTTTTTGTCGTTGCAATATGGTTCGTTACTAAGGTAACATCAATATCTCTAGACGTTTTTGTCAGTTTTTGGATTAAAGCCCTTAGGCCTTGTACACACTACTCAACATAAAATTTGGGTAGCAAAATTTTTAAAATGCTATAACTTGACATTGGATTGACGGTTCTTGATGATTTTTGCGGATTTGGATTCCTTATTTCACGTAGATTTTCTATTGTCTAATCTTTTTATTTGAGGGTTGAAATTTACACATTATACCGGGTCGATAATAAACAAAAACCTAGCGACAAGAACAAGTTTATTACATTATATTCTGCAACATACAAGATTGGTTAACAACGGCCAAAAGTCAATTCTTAAAAAAATTATAATTCTAAACCTAATTTAAAGGTTCCTGCAATCCCTAAAAAAACACGGTGTAGTGTAATAACAAATATTAGGTATGTATGGATAGGGATGCCTAGTGGTAATTGGTATTGGTAATTTTTAATAAATGAAAAAAATTTGCCTGAAAAACATAAATTGTCTGTCCATTAATTTTTGTTTTCAACCCACTGCGTCAAAGATGGGAATTGCCAAGGATTGTTAACTGTTTACAGGATTGCTCGATCGCTCAATTTTGTCATCCGCCTTTGTGACGTCATCGAAGATATATGTAATCGAATTGTCAAAATATACCTATTTTGTGTTTGTTATATTTCACATTTACAAGAGAATTTTCGTATTTGAATGATTATTAATATTATTATTTAATAAAGTTTGTAATAACAGTATAAAGTGTACCTATTTCTACAAGTTCGAGATCTTTGGATCTTTGATGACGTCACAATTATGGATTACATTGTAGTATAGGGATCGAGCAATCCTGTAAACAGTTAACAATCCTTGGGGAATTGCAACCTTGCATTTTCGGAGTTTACAATGAAATTGGGTTATTGTTGGCAACAGCGTGTTAAAAGGACGAGACCATTGAAAGTATATATCAAAAGTTGAAGTTGAATGGAAGAAAAATTATGGTTTTCTAAAGTTACTACAAGATTCCAGAATGTGTATTGAACACACATTGAAGAATTACATAAAGAAAGCATCTTCATAGGAGGATTTACCAAATTTATTTCCGGTATTAAGGCGAACGTGCAATATTTTTGAGATTCAGTCATGGTACTAGCGATCCAAGCGATACATTGGATTATTAGGTTCATGTTAAACGCCTAATTGATTAGCAAAAGAATAGCCATTGAATTAAACGTAACAAGATGAATAGATGTAATAGAAATTTACAATTTTATTTATTGTCAAAGGTCGTAATCTTATTACGACCTTTGACGACGGTAGACTCAAGCAGTAATATTAGGTTAATAAAATCAACTAAAAGTTTCATCCTTGATTGGTTTCCATGGGAAATGCTCCGACAGGTGAATTTTCATTTAAAGGAGGACATATTTTTATATTATTGTCATTTATACACGCGGTACCCCAAAAAAGAGAGCTTTACAAGTTGTATTTTTTAAATAGAACACCCTGTGTGTGTATTTTTACATATTTGGATAGAACGTCCTATCACGAATATATTGATGTAGGGTTTGATGGATATCGGCTTTGATAGTAAGGGAGATGCTGCCAACAATTTTTCAAGAAAACCAATACTTTGACAGATAATCGGGAATGAAACTTTTGGGTGACTCACCCTGTATAAAAAATTATACATGTTAATAATCTTCACAATGAAGTGTGCCACCGTATATAAATAAAATATCGAGGATTACCGTATTTATTTTCAACTGAGAGTAGTACTCAGTTGTAGTGAACATTTTAATTTTACATGAAAAGGTAAATGAACGTATGATTATGATTTTTTTTTGCATAACATAGATATAAAACACACCGCGGAGAGGTCGCAGTTGAACAATTTATAATCTATATTATATTTAATACAATAGTGGTAATATTTATCCAAGATAACGCGATATCTATTATTAAAACATTTAAAATACCGGGTGTCCCAGAAGTTTCTGACCCATTTTAACTGTAAATATCTCCGAACTCCGAAGCGATAGGGAGGTGCGGTTTTCACTGAACAATTTCATTTTACATGAAGTTTTTTTCTGTATAAATGTTTATTCAGTAACATCTTATATAGGGTGTTTAAAAAAAACGGTCTTTTTCAAATACAAATATATTCGATTTTGTTAATGGAACGCCTTGTATGTTTTTATCCAGTGTGAAAGCTGAACCTTTACCCTTTCCGAAAATGTATAATTTGTTGAAGTTTAATTGAAAAATGAGTGAGGTATTAGATTTTTACAGATGGTCGTTTATCAAGTAGAGATGGCTGAAAGATGTATAGTATGAAATTCGATTATTTTGACAATTCGTTGTTTGTTTTCATTGACATTCAAAATTTTAAAGCCTGCTTTGAACGTTAACACCCGTAAATGCCCATATAAAAGCCTATCCTTATAAATCTAATACCTCATTCATTTTTCAATTAAACTTCAACAAATTATACATTTTCGGAAAGGGTAAAGGTTCAGCTTTCACACTGGATGAAAACATACAGGGCGTTCCATTAACAAAATCGAATATATTTGTATTTGAAAAAGGCCGTTTTTTTTAAACACCCTATGTAAGATGTTACTGAATAAACATTTATACAGAAAAAAACTTCATATAAAATGAAATTGTTCAGTGAAAACCGCACCTCTCTATCGCTTCGGAGTTCGGAGATATTTACAGTTAAAATGGGTCAGAAACTTCTGGGACACCCGGTATATAAATTGATTTATCTAATAAATAAGTAGAATAATCACTTGCCTCCTAAACATGATAACCTCAAAATTTGGTGCCATGGCATATCGTCAAGTCAGTTTTTATTATTTTGATCCTATCACAATCATATATAAATGATTTAATACAATCTGTCTATTACGAAAACTACTCTTCAACCTAAACATTTGCAGGTTGTGAAAACTCAACATGCACTAAGCGATGTGATTCATCATAATCACAACAATTTACAATCCCCAACAGTTACAATGAAGGTGATTAACCTACCTTCTAGCATTCGCTGTGCCATTCGCCTGCTCCGGACCGGTCTGCGTCGGCGAAGCTGCAGGACTGCAACTAGGGATAGAGTCCACGCTCGACGCCAGACTAGACTCACTCGACGACAGACTCCTCGGCCTCCTGGACCTCGACGAAGCCGAGCTGCTTCTCGCGCGACCGCTAGGTTCGTGGGACACTGCACTCTCGCGAGATCTGGACCGCGAGGACCTCGCGGACACTCTCACCGCACTAGCTGGCAACCTCGAGGGGGCACTGACGGGCCTCATCGCCGTGGTGGTTTGCATCTGGACATGTTCGGCACCCGGTGCTTCCACCTGGGGGACACTCGCTTGGTCACTAGGTAGTCTGAGGTGCTGAAGACGGCGCATGGAGCTCCTCAGCCACGTGCCACGGGCATCCTCCTTGGGTTCCTCTTGCATGGCGGGTTCGGAAGAACTGCTGGGTCTGGCGGGCCTGGGTGGCTCGACCACGACGGTTCCGGTGCAGCAGTCACCGGCAGCGTGTGCGCGCCTCTCCAGAGTCACGTCGCGGGCCACGTCCTGCACCCAGCTCCAGTCGATGTCTTCGTCCGAGTCGGCAGCTGGGGCGGACGTCCGGTCGTCGGGGGGGCAGCTGGTAGGGGGCTCGGCGGGGCTGGAAATGAAGTAAAGCACGAAATCGTTGTTTAATGATCATACAGTGTGAGTAGTAGAGTATCGCATGAGAATTCAAATTATTGAGTCAGAATTGATTGAGTCTTTATGACCTTATTTTAAATTTTAGTGGGGTTTATATTTGAAAAGTATACATTTAAAAATGCACTCAAAAAGCAGAAGATGGTGAAACCAAACACGTATTGTCAGTGGAGAAACCATTGTAAAATGTTTTCCCTAGACAGATCAAGCAAAATTTTCGATATCTTTCTCTTTGTTGTCAAGTTCTGGATCAAATAAAATTTACTCTTCTCCAAAGAATGTTGAAAATGCACAGTTAATAATAAAATTGTGATGGGGTCAGATAAACAGTGTCAAAACAATTGTCTTCTGACGAAAAGAAAATAAGTGTTTGCTCACAATTTATGAATGTTAGCTTATAATTTAAAACTAAATTAAATGCAGAGCTTTGCTTTTTTGTTCTAAATTCAGGGAGCGTTTACTTAGAACTCAACTGATGCTAAAACTTGATGATGAGTTTATTCCCCTAAAGCATTCTGCAAAAAATCTTGGTATTATTTTCGATTGTCGACTTAGGTTCCAGGAGTATTATATCACTTATTGTAAAGAAATCGTATTTGGCACTCAAACATCTTTACAGGAGTAGAGACATGATGACTTTTGGTCTGAGGAAGACTCTTGCTGAATCAACAGTTTTGTCTATTATTAATTATTGTCTCATACTTTACTTTCCATGTTTGGACAGTATAACAAAGTATAGAATTCAAAAAATTCAGAATTCATGTTGCAGGTTTGTCTTTGGCTTGAGAAAGTTCGATAGAGTATCCTCTAAAGTAAAAGAGCTATGTTGGCTTAGCATTGAAAATGTTTTTAAGTATCATACTTCAGTATTTATTTGTGTATCGTTTGCTTCAAACTTCTACTCCTCATTACCTTCGAAATAAGTTTACTTTTAAATATGAAACTCGCCCAGTAGCAACAAGATTTAATTCTAAATTGTCTCTTCCTCAATACTACACGGCGATGTTCACAAGATCATTTACATATAATTCTGTTAAAATTTATAATAGCCTTAATGATGAACTAAAGATTCTACCCAGTTTTCGCAAAAAAACTAAAGATTATTTCTTAGCTCTTCAGTAGTGGCATTTAACTATTATTTTTTAGAATGTTTTATTGCATTTTCTTTGTTATTGATATTTTTGCTGTCTTTGTATCTTTTAAATTTTTATTTTATTGTACATGTTGAATTCCCATTTGTCATGTTTCAATGACAATGTTTGGTTGAGTTGTTTTTGTGTATCTTTTTTTTGTATTTAATTTGGGTTAAGTGGAATAGTCAGTGCTAGACATCGCCCAGCTGTTGAGTGTTTTATATTTTTGTAAACACCTTATAATAAGGACCTTTTATTATTATTATTATTATTAAGTATATTAAATTTGTATTTGAAATATGATTGGTGCCATACTGAAAGCAAATCACAATCTAAGTATTGGCGCCAGCTCCTTTAACTGCATTTCAACATCTAATTTTTTGAAAAGAGATAAGTACCTTAAATATTTGAGGACTTAATCCTTATCCTTCATTAATATTTCACAAAAAGTACTTATCTAAATAATGTTTAGTGCATAATCTGAAAGATATTTACCGTATTAACAAACCATTAAATTACACAGACAGCCGTAGATACTTTCTTGATAATAATATTTGCATTAACAATCATATCAGGGTTCATTAAACTATTCACCGTCTAAACTGTTATATTTTCTTACTTAGAGCGAGTTTCCAGTTATGTATATTGTCATAAATTACATTTAAATCTTAATAATTGACAACTACATTTTATCACTATATACAGGGTGTCCACCTAGTGCGCGTAAGTCCAATATCTGGGTTAATAAAAGAGATAACTTAATTTTTTTTTCTACAGGGTTGTCTAATATCCCGAGCTGCACAAAATGAAAATATATTTACATATTCAGGGTGTTCAGTTTTTCCTGGACAGGTACCAACTTCGTTTTTCTAAATGGAAATATATATTTTTTATTGCCTTTTCGAACTAAACCCTTGATTTTAGTAGGACTTTCATCAGCCTTCCCTATACCTAACTTAAACTGTTTTTGAAATATTGACGGGTGAATATTGACATTTTTGCAACTTTGACACCCTGTAAAATCTAAGCGGTTTGAGATCAAGCAAAACGGTTTGCACATTCCTGTCTTAACTTTTCATAAGCTATCGTTTGGTACTAATTTCAGAATTATCCAAAAATTTAAAATTTTCTGAAAATTTTGAAAATTTTTGATTCCTGTATAAATTTGAAATTAGTACCAAACGATAACTTATGAAAAGTTAAGATAGAAATGTGCAAACCGTTTTGCTTGATCTCAAACCGCTTAGATTTTACAGGGTGTCAAAGTTGCAAAAATGTCAATATTCACCTGTCAATATTTCAAAAACAGTTAAAGATAGGTATAGGGAAGGCTGATGAAAGTCCTACTAAAATCAAGGGTTTAGTTCGAAAAAGCAATAAAAAATATATATTTCCATTTAGAAAAACGAAGTTGGTACCTGTCCAGGAAAAACTGAACACCCTGAATATGTAAATATATTTTCATTTTGTGCAGCTCGGGATATTAGACAACCCTGTAGAAAAAAAAATTAAGTTATCTCTTTTATTAACCCAGATATTGGACTTACGCGCACTAGGTGGACACCCTGTATGTATTTCATAAAGTTTTGTCAGAAATTAGTACGAACGAATAAAAAGTTGGAATAAATGACTCATCTTAGACCTAACCGAGCAATAAACATTTACTGACCTGCACCCTATCACTGTCTGAATGGAAGGCCGCTCCCTCCGAACCACGGCCACTGTGGCCCTAGCAGGCTGGTTCCTGCTGAACGTGTCGGCAACAATTTCACACGCAGAGGACGGCCTGCGTTCAACGCCGATGGTCTCAGTATCCACGTACCCCCTATTCACGCACCCGGAAGCCAGGAATTTGCTGTAATTCTTTTCCATCTGCCGCAGTTTGTTTCGCAGGCTTTCCTCGTCCGTGCTGCCAAGGACATCTGCTTCACTACGACTTCCTGTTTGGTCCGACGAACTCGTTGCACTTGGTTGCTCCTCGATACAAACAGAGCTGTTGGAATCATAGCTAGAATCTTCACTGCTGCTGCCATCCAAGGTTTTAAGGTAGTTGTCTAAGTCTTTCAAACAGTCTTCGATATCTACCTGCTCTTCGTCGTCATTCTCATTCAGGGCAGAGTCCTGCAAGGAAGCGTTCAGGACATCGTCGAGATTCCTCAATACATTTAGAGCTTCCAAATTGTCAATCAGACCTACGTCGCAAAGATCTAGGAAGTTATCACTGACTTTCTGTGGTGAGTCTACTTCGTCAGCATCATCATCATCATCATCATCTATAGTAATCAAGATATCCTCAACATCCACACTGGTTCTTCTCGAATCAACTGCTGCAGTTACTATCTGATTAGCAGTTTGGAGTTTCTGTTCCAGTATGGGAAGTTCTGTATCGATAAGGTTGTCGGAGGTTTCTGTGTATGTCTGGAAATTGGATGCCCTTGGAAGAACAGGTGATCTTACGTGTAGATCTATCAAGTCGCCCTCATAGTCTTGGTTTGCTGAAGACATTTTGGAAGGTTAGTGTTGCGCACATGACCTAGAATGATAAAGGAAAATGTAACGTATTTGCACTGAAAATCAGTCATCTTAACTTAGTGTTAATGCCCAACACAGTTAGTGTTGGGCACTAACTTAAATGTAAGTGCCCAACATTCATTCAAATAAATACCATAACATTAATATGCCATAAATTGTAATTTTCTTTGAACGGAAAATTTCTTTGCTATTGAGCAGTTTCTACAATGTTTAGACATATGTTAAATATAGTTATTATACTCTGTATCTCACTCAATAAAATGGAAACTAAAATCAAAACTTTTGACACATTCAATGTTATGACATGACATCAGAGGAGCTGAGAAATTTATGGTTTGGTTTTGTATTTGATATGTGTAAGTAGTTTTTACACATTGCGTATGTCAATGCTTTTTAAAATTAGGTGGTACTGATATGTTGATACACTGGTATCACGAGATAAATATAATACTGGTTATTAATTGTAAGAAATACTGTTACCTGAAAGAGGCCTCTAACAATAATATTAGAATTTTTGCTGCCTTAACCGTTGATTTGGTATATGCCACATATAACCGCAAAATTCCAAAAACTATTACGACATAAATCTACCAGCCTCCATATTTCTTATATGTAATTATTAAATATAATACACTATGAATTGAAAATTAGAATCAAATGATTATTATATTATCTTATAATCACTTGAAGAGTAAAGTACAGAAGTCGGAAATTATATATGGGAAAAGAACTGTACCACATTCCAGCAAACAATAGCAAATTACTTCAGTGCAACAAGTAGGTGTATATTATCTTAACGACAACTAGGCTAAGGTCACGATCTCAGTGACCTCTGTAAAAAATACAGGGCTATATTTAATCAGAAGTTATTTAAATTGATCTGATTCTGAGAAGTGTGTTTTTAATTTCATAATTTTTTTACGTCTTAGTAATAGAGCTAAGTATCCTTGCTGAGTCATCAGCAGACAGTGTCACTTTACAGTAGAATATTTGGGAATATATTTTAAACTAATTTAAATTTTTTGGAAGGACTAACTGAGGGGTGGAAAATGAATTGACAACAATAACATTAAAAAGTGGAAGTTTCTGACACTTCTTTCAGCTGAAAATATAAAAATATTTTAATAGGAATAACTACTAAATATTTGGTTCAAAATGAGCACCTTGGACCTCCTGACAGTAGAAGAACATATCAGACATTTCCTGGCGCACGTTATAAAATTACACAAGACTTACCAAACATATTTTCTGTCTTATAAGAATTGCAAATTATGTTCTACTGTTTTCCTTCTAAAAAACAAGTTGCTGGCCTTTAAATTCAACTTAGAATTTAATACGGAAATAGTAAAGTTTACACTGTTTATTCTTCGTCAACAACACAACACGCTTTTATACAGAGAAGTTAGAAAGAGTATCATAGGAGAATAAAAACGAGACAAATTTTTCCTAAATGTAGCAATCGCCCTCATGAGACAAAAATTTTAACTAAAAATATTCTACAAATTGTTACATTTGCGTAATTTGTTGAGCTAAATAATAGTTTACTTCAATCAATAATAACACCTACTGTAATATTATTTAAGAATGCGTCATTATGAAGTTTGAACGAAGTAATACTTAACTTTATTGTGTTTCATAATGCAATTTTAAACACTAAAAGAAGGGAAACAAAGGCTCAAATTGCGCTCTTCCAAAATTGTTCTCTACTATCGAAAATCTTTTAACCTGTGTATATGTCAGTTACTTACTACCTTCCTAGTTTATTGGTAGTATAACGGCAAATGACATTTCCATAAAGTCGAAATTACCTATTCGAGGTTTGTTTATAAGAATTTTTATGATTGTCGTAAAATCTTGTCCCTTACTCATTTTCATTTACCATTGAACAAATCTGTTTTGGTATATAGTCAATAAATTAATAATACAGTGTGTCCACCTACAAAGTATATTTTAACAGTTTATAACTCGACAACGAAAAGAGTTATCGAAGTTATTTAAAGCTATTTAAAGTTTTCCTGCCATTGTTGCCAATTCTTAAATGTAGGGAAAAATTTACGAGAAAAAAAAAAGGTCCATTTCCATCCAAAATTAAGACCTTCCTTTAAATGGAACAACATCTGTTACGTACATCTAAGAGCCTGATTCTTTTCCTTTAAGAAAATGTATACATTGCCATTCAGACAAGATTTTAAGGAGATTTCATTCTTTTTGTTAACCCATGTCAATGTTAATACCATGTTAATAAAGAAAAAGAATCACAGACTTTTAGATGGGTGCAATAAATAGGTGTTGGCTCATAAGTGCGAATAGAAATAGGTCATTTTTTCCGATAATTTCTGATAAAATTTAAGAATTGGCAATAAATCCAAAAAATTCGGTGAACACCGCATGTCGATAGTTCTTTTCATTCTCGAGTTATAAACTGTGAAAATGTGACACTTTATAGATGGACACCCTGTATTTAACGAAATACAACCCTCTTAAATATCGTCAACTAGTACCATATCCAGTTTTATTATTTACTAGTATCATAAAGAGACATTTTGAAGAATACTGCAAAGTCTTTAAATATAAAATACGCTTTTAAAACAATGTGATAGATTTTATAAAACCCCCATGAACCGAGCAGCACTTAGGTACACCTTTCGAGCTGTTGCAATTACAAACGCGCTAATATAGAAACTAGGCACATTTAATTATCAAGCTTGCCTTGAAAACCTTTTGCTTTGCCTCAAACATAATTATAATTATTACTTATTCATTTGACAGATGACTAACTCTATTTAACAGAAATGTTGTTGCCATACTGAAACTGTTCGTTCCTGCATATACTGTAACATTTGTACCAACGAAATATTTTTTATTGGAGATCGTTTTCCGATCGATTCCGAAGAGGCGAGCTTTTACATTTTTTCTTTTTTACTAAAATCGGCGAAGCAGTTTCCGAGATGCAGCCTCTTAAAAATGACGAAAAATTAACTGTCGACTAATTTTGCGAGCAGTTTATTAGCGAAATTCGCGATTTGTTAAGAAAATTTAAAAAAATCAGTAAACAAATTGTGAAAATGATATATGGTTGATTTGAACTGTTTAGTTAGATAGTTCATCAAAAATTAGTCCATTCTATACCTCTAAAGAAAATGAGAATTTAGAGTATAAAACTTCAAACATCTCAAAAACCAAAAAATTGCTGTAAGAGACCTCAATGAAATATAGAGTTTCGTTCATTAAAATTTTTAAAACTGCGGTTACGAATTTTGATTCGCCCTGTATACAAGTAAAGCCATTTTGGAGGATATTCTGCAGAAAGTAAAACTAGACCATATACCATAATTAATGAAGCTAAAAATTATCTAAAATTTATTTTCTTAAAAAAGATACAGGGTGCTCCATTCATTGCAATTAAGATACAAAATGCAAATAGTATCAAAATGCAAATAATATTCTGAACTACTCTGTATAATATCGCTAAACACTATAATGACGAATTCCAAAAAATGATCCGTATTAAAATATGAAATGAAAAATAATTCCATTTAAAAAACATAAGTTTGATATAGACCCGGTTTATAGAGCACCCTATGTGAATACACATAATATTTTTTAAATGTGCGTCTTCTTAAGCTCTATGGGATCCTAATATATATTTTTTTTGTTTATTACGGCGTAGGAGTTATTTGCGATTCAAATTACCGATGAGGCCGCTGCAAATTGTAAACAAATATGGAGGAAGACGAGTAAAAATTTTGCATTTCATATCACATCATCTAACAATTTAGCATTCAACTGCCATAAATATAGTGACTTCATGTGCTAATTAGGGTGAAATAAAGAATAAAGGATAAAAAGAGTGGTAAAAGCAGTCATACGTCCTATAAGTGCTTCATTGCTAATTATATGATTTTTTTTGGTTGAAACAGGTACCCTAGTTTTTGGTTACTTACATTTTGGGTTAAAATAAGTGTGATAAATTGTATGGTGATATTATATTAGTGTTTGGTTTTTGTTAAATAATATTTAAATTAAAATATATTCTGTTTTTATAAGACTAATAATAGAAAAGTATAGACAAACTACAACAAAGTGGTTATGTTGTGTAAATAAACTTGTTCCCTGTTATTAAATTGTTACATGCCTTTTGGAGAAATGAATGAGAAACAGTTTCTTATACTAGGGCCAAACTTCTACCTATGTTCTATCTTAAACACTTCTATTGACACATTTTGTGGAATGACACCCATAAATACGGCAGTTTGTGTTGTGCTTGCTGATTTCTTTTGAATACCATTTTAAAATGTAAAAATAAAGATGTACAACTACTAACCACGTCGTTTTTAACTTTGTAATACCAAAAAAATCACAAGCACCACTAAATTATTACGTTAAACAAACCCAAATACGTTATTTATCATTATCTCAGCAATAACCCTCCAAAAATTACCTCGTCAGTAGGTTCAAATATTTTCATGCAGAGGGCGCATTCATTTTTAGAATCGCCAATAGAACATTGTCACACCATTGGGCCACCCTGTAGCTACACAACAATTTTATAAATTATCTAAATGCAACGAACCTATAATTAACTATTACTATTAATAACTATTATAGCTCATTAAGCCTTTGAGAAACTTGATCAAACATGCTCCCGGCCCCTAGTCGCTATATTTTTAGTATGAAACGCCTTTCTCCGTTATAACATTAAATAAATTATAGATTTTGAAAGACTATACATAATTTTTTTTATTGCAAAATTTATGAATCTTAAAAAATTGTTGAAGAACATCCTTTTGAATGAATAAACCTTTATAACATGTCCTATTGAAAATCAATCTCAATGCATTTTTTATTTAAAAATTATGGAAATGTAAGTAAAAGAAGATAAGTAAAATATAACATTTACTCTTTGATTAGTATAGATTATAGTTTGATTTAGTATACTTATATTAATGACTAATTCACACAAGTCGTACTTTCATTTATTCCAAACGCAAATATGGATTTTTTACATATTACGTCCGTTGGTTTAATTGATAATCGATCAATAGTGAAATTAGCGTTCATTAAATACACAGGGTATAAATTTAATCCGGTATTGTGCAACATCAGTATACTTTAGATAAGGTTCACTGAAAGGCATTACGTTGAACATCGCCGAGCAAATTTTAAAAACAGTATATGTTAATTATTTCAAAAGATTGTACCTACCATGAAGTATTGTGACCGAGGGGCGAATCACTGGGGTATTTTAGTGTACAAGCAGGGGGGAATTTTGAAAAAAATTGAGGAATTTTGGGGAATTTCAAGGAATTGCGGGAAATTTAGAGGTAGTTTGTGGAATTTCAGGGTATTTCGGCCAATTTTTTAGGTATTTTGGGGAATTTCAATTGTACATGTTTAATTTTTATTAAAATTTCTACAATCTTTCTTTTGGGTTCAGAACCTGTTGAGCTGAAATGGGTTGATTTATTGAATATAAATAAAAAATATAACGAAACCTCGCAACAAACAATTTATAAATTTGTTATACTATATGGTGTTGTCTTTTAAAAGAATATATCTTACTTTTTTATTCTTACTCAAACTGTACCTATCTATCTTAACTGAAATAAAAAAAAGACTTTTTAAATTCTTTTGTTTATTTTTGAAACTTATGTAATGAAGTAATACCTTTTAAAGGAATACCTTAAGTTAATTTATTGTTAAGCTGAACCCTCAACTCTATTTGTCTTAAAAGAAAAGACTGACTGTAATATAAGAAAATACTTGTTAAATGTTTTTGTTATTATAGTATTTTGTTTTAAATTTGTAATTTATCCATTAAAATGTTACTTTATTCATAAGAATATCTTTTACAAAAAATGTTTTCTTCATTCTCGTATTTTGTTATATCTGAGGCCCGACCTGAGGTTATACCTAATCCTCAACATATTTTTGTAATATTTTACGTTATATTTTTGCTAAATTTCATTATACTTCTTAAATTATGGAAACATTTTTTCTTGACAGGATTATAGGCGGGTGTCTTAAAAATGTTTTGTGATGGGTTCTATATTTTATATTATATTTTTGAGACAGTTTTTGTATGAATGAATATATTTTTACCTTAGTTTAGTTTTATTTTTAACCAAGGAACGTTTTATGTGGTGTTGTTGGTATATGGCATAGTATAAATAAATATACTATGGTATATGTGAGTTTAATTTGTTTTTAATATGGAATAAATAAATGTTACAAAAACTTAATTTGTGCCTGTCTTTCAATAGCACATAATACTATTATCTGCTATTATGGTACCTATTTTGTTGGCAATTTCAAAACGCTAAGGGGAATTGCGGGGTATTTTGGAGAATTTCTGGGAATTGCAGACGATTTTGGGGAATTTCGGAGATATATCCCAGCAAGGGAAATTTCAGTGTACAAATTTTTTTAGTGAATTACCCCTCGATTGTGATATATATAGGCTATTATTGTAGCCTATATAGGAGATATATAGGCTACAATAATAATAATATAATAATAATAACAATAATAATATTGTATGACTTGTAATAACTATAACAGTATATTTCTGGCCATACTGTATATGTATATCCAGTGGCCTCAACCAGAATGATATCACACCAAATTGTTTGATTTAAGAACGTACGGTATATGACATGTAATGGAATTCTGATCCCAAGCCACCGGTATTTTACTCGTAGCAGAGAACAATGGGGATTGCCGCAAACAATAATTGTTAGGCTAGGAAGCATTAGCCTAATAAATGGGTCATCGGTTGATTACATTGCATAATAGACGCACTTCCAAGCCCAGCACTGCAGACATTAATAACTGCAACAGCTTCCGTTGATAATAATACTTTCTTTGAGTCACGTAAGATAAATTGAAGCAATTAAGAGTATGAACGTTTGAAATGGTAAAAACTGGATACATGAGGAAATCCGCAGAAACATTACAATAAGTTAATTGTTTAGTATTGTTCTTACTACTAAATTAATTGGTAGCCGTAATAGCACCTCTCATAGTACGACAATACACCAGAATGTCACTTATTATAATAATCACCATATGTTCATAAAGGCATCTTGAGTAAATTATAGAAAAGAGTGGTCCATAGTGTAAGTACTAGCTATTATAGGATATCTACAAAGTGCCTGATCTTAATGTTTAAAGTGTTTGCATCTAGATTAGTAGACAAGAAACGAAACGAACGAGACGTTAAGTGCAGTGTTTTGAGTTTTAAAAAATGATGTAGGTTTGCTCCCACAAGGGATCACAAACATATTTTCAGACAGTTTTAAAACTACCATTACTGGTAACTACCACTACAGACAACCAAGGCCCTCTTAAGCACCCAGACAAGCGGGTGTACGAAGGCGGTGCCAAAAAAGCACTATTTAGTGAGTGAGACACACTGAAATTGCCGTGTAGAATCCGTTAAAGCTTTAAAATATCAAATTGGGGATAACATCTATAACAATCTATAATACTTTAGTGGATATTTCTGATTACTTCACTTGCGATTCTACTGCTAGGAACAAGAAAATAAAAAGGTTTAACTTTTTGGTATGGATTGTGTTTTGGTATGAGGTTTTAAATTAAATAAACTTGGTTAGTAAGCTTTTGCAGAGCCCCGATGTATATTGTTCAATCTAGTAGATACTGAAAATCACATGGCAGTCGTTTCCGAGGTTGCAGGAATGATAAATAATTTCAGGAAATTGTAGTCGATGCAGCTGAATTAGCCCATGGCTGATTCCAATGTTTGAAGTCAATTTTTGTATGAAGATGAGATTTTCAGATGAGATCTTTGTTGTTATGGATACAATTATTAACTCATCTGGTGAGAGATTTGAATAATTTGTATATATTATATCATTTTTATATAACATTTCTGAGCTTATTCTTTACCATCAGCAATGAACTTATAAAACATTGTATGGATTTGGAGTTATACTTAACCGAGAGAGCAAAGACTTCGTGAGAGCAAAGACTTAAATGGTCTTGAACTGAGCGATGAACTGATTTCCTTCAATGTCTTGATTGAAAACGAAAAGACAAAAATCAATAATCCGCAGAAAACTTTGAAATTCATTATTTTCTCAAGCAAGCATTAATTTAGTCATGTTATGTTACCTAATAATACATTAATATGTATAGCAAAACACTCTGGTATGTTAAAAATAGATTTTTTTGAATGGTATGCTTAGCTTCTAAATTAAAAATTAGGTTTTTTTTTAAGAATTTGGAGCGGCGGGCTACCATTTTAGAAACTTTTCTCAGGGCGGCTAAAACCTTAGAGACGGCCCTGCAAACCACTTTCCAACCTAGAAAAAAGATCATCATCAAGTTGATTACACTATTTGAATGTAAGGTTATATTAAAACCTAACCTCCAACACTTTTGTAGCAGAAGCCAAGTTTGTAGCATTAACTTGCCAAGTTCTTTTTATACAGGATACAGGGTCATAGATAAAGGAGGGTTTAGGGGGTTCAACGCCCCCCCCCCCCCCCAAACAAAACCTACTCTACTCTACTACACTAATAATATACTCGCTAATACAAATAATAATAAAAACACAATTGTGTGTTCGAAACTCTCCCTATCGCCAACGACTAGCTACGGCCCTGACAGGATATATATTAATCACATCTTTAAAACAGTATGAGAACTTCAAAAATAATCGAACAGAGGGTGTTTAACTAAGTGGTTACCCACGGCTGAAGCCTCGACTGCAGTGTAAATATTTGGATTCGTAAAAGCACCTGCATAATATCACATCAACTGCACGACTAGATACACATACACAACATAAATGTTAACATTAACTGCGTCATGTCTATAAGAAATATGTACATGATGTCAAGTCTAATAATTTTGACCTTATTCTTATCTCCTTATTTATGAAGATATTTGAAATACTACCTTACACACTATCCGAATATTTTAAAAATCTAATAAAAATTGGATAGTTCCATACGATGTACATAATCATGTAAGTATATGTTTGCACTTATCTGTAACTACTCTTTGAGTTTATTTCAAAAATTCACATATAGCTCTTATGGGTTTATGTAAAAATAGTGCAAGATAATCGAGTATCATGATACAACTACACAGATATGCCAATGCGCATAGTGACGTCAGTTACGAGGAAAAACAATTGATAAACACGAAAATAATTATATCACTGCCCTTAAAAATGTTCGCATCGCATCGCCATTTTTCCCTCACGAATGACGTCATGCGCAGAACAAACGAAAGTTATGAGCATATCTGTGTAGTTGCATGTATCACAAGGACATTAAATGTCCTTGTTGTATCATGATCGAGTATAAGCTTTATCGAGAGAATGAAGCAAATATTGCTCATGTTAGTGGTGGTGAGAAACACCGTAGTGGCCTCTTTGGGTCTTTGCTATTGTCCGTCTGACAATGATAACATTGTCTAATTGACAGATAGATGGCGACCTGCTTTTTCACAAGTGTTATTATAGTAGTGACCTCTACTGTCTTTGAGGAAGACAATCGTACTTATCTTGGATTATCTTGGCCTACTATACACAAACTCATCAGCCCAATCAACTTTTTTAGTCACAGTTACAGTCCAGCAAAGCTCAAAACGAATAGAAACTTAAGTAGGTACTTAATATTTTCAACGAAAAATCAAAATTAATTTGCTATACAACATGCTGCATACAATAACAGCATATTGTGTACAATAAACATTATTAGAATAATTGTTTTCACTTTAATCTGACACAAAAACTTAATGTTGAAATTGAATTGCTAATTTTGTACAAAAATGTGGAGTTTGTAAAAATTTTGCATAAAAACTACATTGTCACGGGTAATAAATGTAATCAACAGTACATGCAAAAAACATTGCAGGAAATTTAATTATCACGCACTTGAAAATTTCAAAATTTACTCAATGACGTTTTCCTTGTGCTGCACTAGGTACCTGGTTGTTAATATTTTTTCCAATTGTTCCAATGTTTTGGTGTAGGTACTTATTAATATACTAGGGAACTACAAAAATTAAATATGTATAATATGTATATATATAATATGTATAATATAATTCCATATATATAATAATAAATAATACAATTTGTATAATTATACAATAAAAAAAGTTATTGTATTTGCAATAATAATTATGATAAAAACTATTTTTAAAAACCAACAAGGTGTAGGTCTCCCATATCATCTGACTCATGAGAACACCTTGATATGTTATAATAACACCTATGTTACGGTTATTATAACATAGGTATATTAAGTGTTTTTGACAATCAGTTTTATTGGTTCCAATATTATTCCGTTAACAATATTTCTCATGGTGTGGCTTGGGAATATAAAATTTATTAAAATGTAATAACCACGTGTATTGTCATAAGTCAGATGGCATGGGGAACCGTCACCTGTATGATTGAATGTGCTGGACATCTGTTATCAAGGGTACGTACTTTATAGATCATTATGAATTACACATATTCGTATATTTTATGGTATATAAAACAAAAAATAGTACTTTTAACGGTAGCTTTTTAACACTTATTTAAGCAATTATTCTTTTGTGTACAATTTTAATATATTTCTACTTGTAGCGTATGAATCATACAAAAATATTGAAAGACAAGTAGGTACTACATAGTGTTTGTAGCCATACTTATTATTTTGTCGACTATTACGTTGGTTCAGAGTACCATTAATATTCCCATAAACATTATTCACTCTAAGGCAAAACAGTACTTGTTATACAGTTTCTTTGATATTTTACCCAGCTGTTTGAAAAACTCCGATGGCGGATTCGCTTACAATGGCAAGACCACCAATTTTTATGGTTAATAATAAAAATTTCTAAGAAGCGTACATAAAAATTTGCAACACCTTTTACTTAATGTCAGATGTTTAACAAGCACAGTTTGGGATTCCCAATTGTACACCCACCACTCGTTGTACAATAAAGTACTATAGAATGTAAAATTTTATATCTGCAAGTCAATAAAGATAATAAATATCAGGGGCAAATTCATATTATTATAAATTTAGTGATGATTTCTAAGGTTTAGGATTTCCTGTAAAGACTTTTATAGATTGTAAATATATAAATGATTATTTTTAAAACAACAAGACGGAAAAGCATAGAACATTTACATTTTCATGAAATTAAAAAAATAAAATAAAAGCACTTTTCAAGGGACACACACAAAAAATTAGATTATGCTGATCACCTTAGAGCTTCAAGCAGATTTAGGTATAGTTCGGCAGCTGAATCTTTGCACACATGTGACTAATGCATGTGTGACATTATCAACGACAAAGTACATGATTAATTGTAAGTAACAACAGCTGTTAGAAAAGAACAAGTGATACGGTTCATGTGTTATACACTGATATTAGTAACACATGATCAAATCTGTGCAAATATTGAACGACCGACGATAGATCACTGATAAGAAATCAGTAATTAATAATAATATTTAGGAATAGTGGTCTCAGTACTGAACCGTGAGGCCTACCCATCAGTAAAACATTTATACTTCTTAATGTTTACAAATGTTATTTTTTTAAATTTGAAACGATAAAATGATGATGTAACAATAGAACATATAACACCCGGATGTAAATTATTAGCAGATGTGCAATATACCAATAGATGTCTATTGGTAGCCCTGCGACATAATCTGCAATTAGAGACACTACCAGTATTCACCAACAACTATAATAGAAAACATATTATAAATTATTCTGGGACCTAACCATACCAACTGATAAAACGGTAATAGACAGATATAACCTAGACTTGTCTTATAAATCTATGGATATAACACTTCAAGATAAAATAAAAAGGGTCACCTACCTCATCGAGCTAGCAATACCATCTGATCAAAACATAGCTAAGAAATATACAGAAAAGAAAGAAAAATATCATTAACTAGCAATATAAGTTGAAAGAATATGAAAACAGAAACAAGTCCATATCATACCATTCGCTATATCGGTGACAGGTGTCACACTAATTCATAAATCACCTCATTCACCCTAGCAACACCCTTGAAAGAAAGTACAGGTATACACCCAGTCACAAAAAGCAGTCATACTTCATACATGCAATATAATAGTAAGATCGTTTCTGAACCAGAAATAGTTTCTGCTTGAACTTGGTATTAACCCATCTACAAGAAGGATGAATCGGCGAATAACTGACAAGTGTGTGATACGCAAAAACACAAATAATAATATCTTTAGTATTCCAGTTATCTGCAATCTAGAGTGTACTGAACTTATTAATATATAAATGTTCTATATCATATTATAGTCGTACGCCATCGATGTAATCAATGATGAATGAGTTGGTCATCAATTCACCATAGTAACATAGTACACGTTTTGTCAACCCAGCACTTTGTTGCTATTATTGAGCTTGCACAATTTGTTTAGATACCTGAAAATGTGTCACTAGGTCTTTTCGCGCTAACTAGTATGTTTTTAAATATCTAATTTATGTTTGTATACCGCTGTGAAGGATAAATCGGTAATAGTTTTATCTAAAATAGGAAGGCGGCATTATTATTCCATTTTAGTTAATTAAACTGCTAGTTTTGACTAATTAGTGTCCATATCTATAAATTGTAATGACAGTTACTATATATTCAGGTATGTAAATTGTACTCAATCGACTGCAGAATTGGTATGAGGCCATTAATTTTATGGGAATCATGAAAATGTTTCTGGGAAGATGTGTTTAATTATCGATTATCGGAAGATAATAATTAGAAAATGATAATCAATGTACACTGAGAAAAATAGTCGCGCAAGGAAATTTTGTAGCTAAATAGTTTACATTCCAAATTTATGTTCATGATAAAAAAAATTACAGAGAGTGTCCATAGATCAACAGAAGGTAACAGAAAAAATTTATGCCATGATGATGGGCGTCCAAATTTTTAGTATTTAATTATAGTTTTACTTTACACATGAATTGGTACGTAATCTCATCCTATTATGATTTTTTTCTACTTAATGAGAGTAAAAAAAAATTCTGGTCATCAAGCACACCGCTAGTCTAATATATAAGAAATATTACAAAACTTTACAACTTTCAGACATTTTATAAAGCAGTTTTAATGTAAAACACTTATATAAGACCGGTGCGGATGCAGATAGATATATAAATATTCCTGAGCCTACCTATAATATCAAGCAACAAATGCATTAAACATGTTATCGTTGTCAGTTTTATATTTATACTTCCTTGTTTGTTTACAATTTGATATTCTATCGAACCACCGCCAGATAGGATATTAATATTAATACCACTTTGTGGGTATTAGATCACGATAAAATGAGTGTTCCAAGGATAGTTCTATCAACGCTGAATGAATGTTAGTTGACGAGAATATTATATGATAATAACGAAACACAACAAAATTGGGCATAATACAGAAACATTTTATACTAGATCCCAATTATAACAAGGTACAAAATAATCTAAAAGCATCATCCCAGTTAATTTTGCTGATTCATGAAATAAATGATTTTGAAAATATCCCAGCTAGAAAATAAACACAAGAAAGCAGAAAGTGTAAAGTACAGTAACGAAGCATATGAGTAAGATTTACCCCAAAAAATATTTGTATAAAATATCTGAACAATATATAAAATATCTATTAATATAAAATTTTGAAAAATCTAGTTGTTTTTTGTAGGTAATTTATCAAATTACAAATTGGCATTTACTAAGTCCCATGTAGTGGTTTATTGAAAGCAAACATAAAAGTTTTCCTTAATATCCAGTTTGTCTGCACTTGTGATATTTGATTTAGTTTTGTTGTCTTATTTTTATTTTACGAGTGTTATATTACCAAAAGAATTTTTATCAATTTCCTTAACTCTACATTTCACTTACTTCCTTTAAAATAATCTTTACCACGTGCGTTAACTTTTATGAAACTGTTTTTTTAACCACCCTGTATACTAAAACCGGACTGTAACAAGGATCTGGTACACCGCAAGCACGGTACACGTGCTTTTATTGAAAGCAAACATAAAAGTTTTCCTTAATATCCAGTTTGTCTGCACTTGTGATATTTGATTTAGTTTTGTTGTCTTATTTTTATTTTACGAGTGTTATATTACCAAAAGAATTTTTATCAATTTCCTTAACTCTACATTTCACTTACTTCCTTTAAAATAATCTTTACCACGTGCGTTAACTTTTATGAAACTGTTTTTTTAACCACCCTGTATACTAAAACCGGACTGAAACAAGGATCTGGTACACCGCAAGCACGGTACACGTGCTTTTATTGAAAGCAAACATAAAAGTTTTCCTTAATATCCAGTTTGTCTGCACTTGTGATATTTGATTTAGTTTTGTTGTCTTATTTTTATTTTACGAGTGTTATATTACCAAAAGAATTTTTATCAATTTCCTTAACTCTACATTTCACTTACTTCCTTTAAAATAATCTTTACCACGTGCGTTAACTTTTATGAAACTGTTTTTTTAACCACCCTGTATACTAAAACCGGACTGAAACAAGGATCTGGTACACCGCAAGCACGGTACACGTGCTTTTATTGAAAGCAAACATAAAAGTTTTCCTTAATATCCAGTTTGTCTGCACTTGTGATATTTGATTTAGTTTTGTTGTCTTATTTTTATTTTACGAGTGTTATATTACCAAAAGAATTTTTATCAATTTCCTTAACTCTACATTTCACTTACTTCCTTTAAAATAATCTTTACCACGTGCGTTAACTTTTATGAAACTGTTTTTTTAACCACCCTGTATACTAAAACCGGACTGAAACAAGGATCTGGTACACCGCAAAATCCTTAACACACCTCTTAGCTTTCCCTTTCCACCTACACAATCCGTTAAATGAGTATAAAACCATATTTCTTGCTACAGAACGGAGAATTCAAACGGTAACACCACAGCTTACCTTGTTATGGTAAGCTGTGGTAACACTAAACCTCGTGGTCTTTGACCGTGGATGAAGGATCCGGTGACCTTGCGGGGGCAACCTATTTACGACTTCTTCGTCTCGTGGGCGATTCATCGTCAATTTTATGTGAAAACACTACTTTGCATAGAAAAACTTCGTGAAATCAATACCAAGTGAAACGGAGCAAAATATTATGTAGATACTAGAAAACTGTATTAAAGAATCTATTTGTTAAGAACCTCTATAGGTCGCTTGAAAAGATATGTCGTTAAGCGTGTGGATATTTAAGAAACCACTCGTATCCAAATCGTAAATATTGCAACCTGATGACGCAAAGGCACAAACTATGTAACAAATCCTCAACCACTTTCCAGTATTACAATAATACTCTGTAAACTTTACAAATATTTTAAAATTAGAATTCATTTGCTATTTAACAACTATAGATATGAATGATGAGTGAAGGTTTCTAAAATGAATCTTCACTAAGTCAGAACTAAAACCACATGAAAAATGGTATGTTTTATTATATTATTGTGTTCTGAAAGGGGTTGAAACCTTTGGTGTGAAGATAACACTGACGTAGTTTTTCACATAACACCGAAACGCTATACTGCACTTCCACATAACACCAAAACACTAAGATGATTAAAACTCAGTTTTAATCATCTCCAGATGATGCCAACTTGGTTGGGAAATGCGCGTTGAATGCAGTATCGGTTTTGGTGTTATGTGGAAAATTACCTTAGTGTTATATTATTGGGTATCTAAAGCCCAAGGTACGTCCAAATAACCTTGCTAGAAAGCTAAGACCGAAGCCAGCTTGTAGAGTTCTGGAAAAGGCTCTGGAAAAAGAAGAGATACGTATTTGTGGAATTTTAAAATTGGGTTCATTTATGTCTATAAATTATTTTTTTATTGTGCGCGATATCTATGTGACGTCACTAAGCGAAAATTCAAAATTTGCGCCATTTTTTAGTGATTTCTAGGATATTTTCATTTATGTGGTAACTTTACTTTCGTTTATGTTTGAATTGTTTGGTTAGGGTAAACGTCATGGTAAACATGAGACATTGTTTTAAGTTTATATTTTTACCTGTGAATTGTTGTCTCTGCCTATGACTGATTACAAGTGTATTTATTAGTCGGACTTAAGCCTCTACAAAACCTTGCGCCATGTTTAATAAAAGTTTACTTCACAAGAAAACAACAATACAACACGTCAAGTTGTCAAGCCAAACACGAACAGGAAATTTCAAATGTCAATTGTCGAAATGTCGACTGTCGTTACTCGTCGTTACAAACAGAATCTAGCCACATATTATCAGTGTTGCCTCTTTATAGATACGTATTCCCTAGTTTTCGCTTAGTGACGTCACGAATATAGAATAAAATTTCAAAATTGAATTAAAAATTTTCTACTGATTCAATCTTAATAATTTTTATCCTAATAAATATAAAAAAATATATATTTTATAAAAATACAGGTTTCCATTTTCATTTCGATTGAAGGAAAATACCCCATTAGACGATAGGAATTACTGGATCTTAAAACCAGGGCAGAGTCATGCGAAGGAACTGATGAAAGGTCCTTCACAGAAAAGGACTATCGAGATACTGGTCCTAAGTAAACCTCGTCTCAATGCTTTGGAACTTGCCTTAGAGAAACCGACCCGGTGAAAGAAGAAGAAGAAAATCCAAGGCAAATCAAAGTACCTATATTCTGAGTCATCAACCATATGGCTATATATGTTATATACAGGGTGTTTCTTTTATATATACAGTGAGTTATTGGATTTTCAATTTGTCACAACTGATCGGCCCATTTTTGACACCCTGTGTAATTTGCACTAGCTTTTCTATTTTCTACATGTTTCGATGTATTTGAGTGTTACTCCCTTAAAATTTCAAGTGTTTAGGTTGCAAACTGAAAGAGATAAAACGGGATAAATGTAACTATGTTCTTTGAGAAATTTTTGAAAAAATCAAAATATCTCGAAAATGATTAAGAATAAAGATAGGGTATGTTTATAAAACTTACCTTCAAATTTTACGTGGAATCCAAAAACGAAATAAAAAATAGCACATATTCCATTTGAAATAAGCAAGTTGGCATCGACTCACCTCACCACCTCATCCCCAATATTTTTAATCGAGACAAATTTGCGAGAAACCCCAGTATAAAAATTTTCAGAATTCCAGAACGCGTAGTATTTACACCTTCTTGTTTATTATCCTATATTTTCTTGTAATATACGATTGTTATTAATTTCAAGTTCCTGTACCTTGTGTAGCACCTGGTCAATGTTACAGTAGAACACCTACAACATAAACTTGGACCGGTCATTAACTATATTTGGCCAACTGTCCATGATTCGCTCTTTTATATGCAGTGGGGCGTATCGGAATAAGAAAGAGGTTTCTTGTTTCTTTAGTGAGTCAGAATCTCGTTGGTCAGATGCTGGACGTAAATCTCTTGTTTATTTTTGTTACCAACGCCAGATGCATACAGTATAAATTTGATTGCAATGTTAGCTTCTAGCCAAATAAACAGAAACACATGGTTGTGTATTTTTATTTCATGTGATTTGTATATAGTGATACACTGGGCTGAATGCAAATAGGTAATGTTTGTTATGAAATAATATACAAAGCGTTTCACTTAATACTGTAAATCGACTTTACTTTTCGTAGTTTTGATGGCAATCTGCAACAGGCATTTCTTCTGAGCCTGAACCTAAAGTTTAGTGCCTAAAATCGTTATCTAGTGCAATGTATAAGTCGATGTAGTTAAAAATAGAGAAAAGGCACAGGTAGAACTTATTATAACAATACTTTAGTAGGTACTGAAACAGTGTTTCAGCTTGACACCCATGGTAGGTAATAAATTATGATTAGGAGCGTATTGTAAATAGCTGAAAGTAGGTTAATACTAGGCAGCTTTGAATATCTTCGCCCATTCTGTGCTGAACACAGTAAGTAAACAAAAAAGCTAAATAAAGGCAAAATGGATGCCGCGGGGAAATGCCGAAGAAGTTATCCTCCATATTTTTAACAGCTGCTAAACTGTGCTATAACAGTGTTATCCTTGAGTTAGAGTTTATCAGCGTCATTTATTTTTTTATTTTTTGCCTTTAGCAAATAATACGGAGATAATTACACCAACACTGTGACTTTATATTACAAATTTATTTATTCAAACAAAAATTATAGGAACCTACAGGGTGTGGAAGATAAGTAACCCGGCAACAACAAACTAGTCTAATTGCTTGTCCAATGTAATGTACAAGAATAGCTGTAAATGACCAGAAACATAAACTCCCTATTTCTTACGGGTTGGGCATATAAGGCATTTTATCTAGTTTTCTAATTATTATAATTCCTTAAGTTTCATCTCCCGATGGTGCCCACCTGATTTGCGAAACGCCCGTAAATTAATTATGTACGCCTACATAAAAGGAATAAAATACCCTCTAAAGAACGTCTTTCTTTTCGAACCAAGGTCACGAATCCATGGGTAACCACATCAAAGGTGCCGCCTGGGAGCTATCCTTCTCGTTAATTTATTCTTGTGCTTTAGAATACTGAAAGTGGGTACTAAACCTTGTCGCATAGTGATTTATCTCTTTAAATTAACACTCAGAAGGCATTAGAATAAACACTCCATGCTTCAGACACCTTAAGAATACAAAATAAAATTGCCGAATCTAATTTACAAGAATGAAGCCCATTTGAAGCATTTTAATTCATATCAGTTATCATGTCTTATATCACATTATATTAGTTAGTATGATAGGTACGAATCATTTTAATAATTATTGAAACTATTCAAATCAGCTTATATTGATTGCAACTGCATTCATCTGTGCTGAAAACAATAGGCAGTTTTTTATATGCACAGTAAAAGGACAAGCGCTTATTCAACAACCTAGTTGAGAGGTAAAAGTAAAGCATAGTCTATTATAAATGTCAATACAATAATTATGAACATTGAACAATATCATTACGTCAACATAATATTGAGGTCGCGAAGTCTATTTCAGTAGCTTTCAAGCCACGTTTTTAATTGCATCGTTAAATTTTCCGGTCTCTTGGAGATGCAGCGGTTTACAATAAAGTGCGTCGAACCATCAATATTAGCCAAATTCCTTAGCCTTTTCTTTATACTGAGTGGTGCAGAGATCTTTATCTTGCAGCACTGTTAAACCAGATAGTACCAAGTTGGCCAGATTCCATAAAATTAAGTTGTTAAAATCAATGAGATGAAGAAAAAACGACGCATGCCCGATTTTGAAGAAAAAATTAGTTACTCAAATCGAAACCTTGTATCTGTTTTCGCTTCTGAAATACAAGACGTTGTTGAAAACATTGAGGCAACCTTATTAATCATTACCCTGGAGTGCTGGAGCAAAAATGAGAAGATCTTTCTTACCACACATTTCCTGTAGAATTTGGTAATATAAAATAAAATGTGTATCAAATGAAATTTAATGAAAAAGGAAGCTGAAATATATCAGGAGTTCAGATTATTGATATTGTTTTCTTATGCACCCTCAAAGACCACTAAAGCATTAATTGGTCCAGCACCTCTTTCTACCTCCTAGTTTCAGTAAAATTCAAAATAGATTTGCAATCGATACAAGGAACTCGATATTAAATAGTTGTTTTCAATACTTAGTTATTGTTTTTTTTCCTTACTGTTGGAATACATTCAGTTGCTTTTCTTGGGTTCTATTAGTCACAAAAAAACTTTTTTTATGTATAATACAAAATCCATTATACTACAGTAGCTCTAATAGGCAAAGTAATAATGAACAGAGATCTGTCTAACATAACAAGGAAATGTTATAATTTAAAATATTTGTTTTTATTTTTAAAATTTACTCAAAAAATACTCGACTCAAATCCTACACTAAGGTACTTCAAAAATTTCAATTATACATACATCTTTACCTTCTCGAACAATAACATATGAGTATCGTGCCAATATGACAGAATAATATGTACGAGTACAAGGTATTCGAGTATATTTTGACCCCTACCTACAGGAGTTATTAAGAAAGTTAGGAAAAAAGTTTAAATACAAAAGTTGTTTGGTTTTCACGTATTACCTTTTGGCTAGGTCAAAGAAAAATTGAATGTCGTAAATTTGAGGAAACCCATTGAACATAATATTTTTAAATGAGACACCCTGTATAATTTTAGACGCTTGAGTAAACATTTTTTTCCTGATTTCAAAAATATATATTTTGTTGACATTTGCACTGACAGTTTTCGAAATATTCGACAGCGAGTACCATAACAAAATACAAAAAATACAAAGAACTAAAAATATTTATCAGTAGAAACCAACAGTAATAAAAAATATTTAATGATTTTCGATGTAACCTCCTTAGTTTTTTAAACATTTTCTAATATTTTCATTTTTTAATATTTTTTTATGATTTATTGCAAATATTAAATATTAAAGATTTCGAAATTTGTCAGTGCAAATTTCAAAAAATATATATTTTTGAAATCAGGAAAAAAAATGTTTACCCAAGCGTGTAAAATTATACAGGGTGTCCCATTTAAAAATGTTATGTTCAATTGGTTTCCTCAAATTTACGACATTAAATTTTTTTCGACCTAGCCAAAAGATAATACGTGAAAACCAAACAATTTTTGTATTTACACCCCTGTAGGTAGGGGTCAAAATATACGCGAATACCCTGTACTCCCGATTGGCGGTCGAATTATTTTAACTGTCGTCAAATGGGCACTTTTTTGGTTGTGCAACAAGTCATTTACATATAACCCGATAATATCGAAACTTCTGCTAAACTTATCCTTCAAATTCCATCACCAGAGCCATGGCTAGTGACTACTCTCCATTTCGTTACACTAACCTCCACCTATTTAAGGACGAATGCCTGCGAAGCAAGTTTAGAAAACGTACTTCATGGTACACGGTTTTAAAAAACTGGTTGGCTGTTAGTTGGCTCACTTGCATTCCTCGTTCCAGCTTGGCCAGTATAGCAGATTCAATTATAAAATAATCCGCAAAATTTGTATCTCAACATATTGAAGAATAGTAAATATTAGGTAGCTTTACATTTGAGAAAAAATATTACTTATTATAGTTAATTTCGTTAAGCTAAGGACGAATGTTTTTTTGGATTACCAATAATATTGGTTGTAAGCACATGCCGCAGTTGTAAGCCTTTAGTTTTGTTTGAAAGAGAAATTTTATGCTTGAAAACTCTCGCACCACTATCTATATGTCTATTAACAATTTAATAATCACTGTGACTGATTTGTCACAGCTAATGTCTGTAGCTTTACTGCTACAGTTAATTGAAGTCTGGTAAATATAATTATTCTATCAACTAAAATATATAAATCAAATGAAAAGTAAGTAAGTAAAATCTAGGTCTCGAGTTTTAACTCAGTGTTTTGATAGTCGTAATTTTAAATACCTACGTATAGAGGGTGTTAGATTTAAAAATTTCATACTTTGTTTTAATTTGGTACTATTTTATGTAAATTCGTCATGTGAGAAAATCAAGTGGTAGGTACACCAATAACTAAAAACTACTGGTTTATTGCCAAACTGAAGGCAGTAATACTGAATTTTACTAGAACTTGCATATGTATTGTCTGGAATATGGAATATGGTTACCAAATTCATAAGTTGTTCCGTTTCAAATTTATTTTATACTATTTGTCAGGGTTACAACTGCTGCTTCTTTATTATTTTCGAGCATCATTAGAATAGATCCTACATATTGAAAAATATTGAATAATATGAAGACCTGAAATAAGTAGGTATATATTAAAAAAAAAAAATAACTTGCTTAAAGTAATAAAATACAACAATGAATAATTTATTAAGTAGGTACTGTATTATCTAGTTCTCTCATAGTGTACAAGGTATTCGCTTATATTTTGACCCCTACCTACAGGGGTTATTAAGTTAGAAAAAAAATTTAAATACAAAAGTTGTTTGGTTTTTCATGTATTCTCTTTTAGCTAGGTCGAAAAAATTGCAAGTCTTAATCTTAGGAAAACCAATTGAACATAATATTTTTAAATGGGACACCCCGTATAATTTTACATGCTGGGTAAACATTCTTTTCCTGATTTCAGAAATATATATTTTGTTGACATTTGCACTGACAGTTTCGACAGCGAGTACCATAAAAAAATACAAAAAATACAAAGAACTAAAAATATTTAACAGTAAAAACCAACAGTAATAAAAAATATTTAACGATTTTCGATGTAACCTCCTTAGTTATTTAAACATTTTCCAATATTTTCATTTTTTAATATTTTTTTATGATTTATTGTAAACATTAAATATTAAATATTTCGAAAACTGTCAGTGTAAATGTCAACAAAATATATATTTTTGAGATCAGAGAAAAATTGTTTTCCCAAGTGTCTAAAATTATACAGGGTGTCCCAATTAAAAATATTATGTTCAATTGGTTTCCTCAAATTTACGACATGCAATTTTTTTTGACCTAGCCAAAAGATAATATATGAAAAACCAAACAACTTTTATATTTAAACTTTTTTTCTAACTTTCTTAATAACCCCTGTAGGTAGGGATCAAAATATACGCGAATACCCTGTGCATACTCCTAAAGAGGAATTTTTCAATCATACAGACAGGGAGATTATTTTATGGGATAATATTTAAATATAAAAAACATTTTCGTGATTTGCAACAATATTTTAGTTTTGCAGTATTCGATATTCTTATATTTTCCAAAGTTGGATATTTGAAGTTTGCGGTATAAATTTAAAATCAACTTTTACATCTAGTTAATGGATTACCGAAATCCCGTTTACTTTTGCTTGCAAAAAACCTATTAAAGCGGATAATGTGGTTAACTAAAACAATTAGACCTGAACCTGTTTTCCTTTTTAGGTGTAAATTAACGGAAACGTATACCGTTCAAGGATTGGTGCTACATTAAATCTGCTGATCTATGTAGTCAGGTGACCTTGCAATAAATTCCTAAATGGATGTTGGTTTACACAAACCAACTTCTTTATCACCTTCTACTGAAAATAAGTAAAAAAAAATATGTGTTCTTGATTTTTTCAAAATAAAATTAAAAAAACTATATTGTGTCTTTTTTTGTGTTATTTTTATTTTATTTTATTTTATTTTATTTATATAGCATACAAGGAATGTTAAATTAATATACAGGGTGGCGCACGAATAACGAAACAAGCGAATTTTCGGATACCTACCAACTTTTTCTTGCAAATCGCTTCGACATGTCAATTAAGTTTTCGAGGGGGAAATATTTTGCGCATATCTTCAATGTCGTAGTTTTACCCTCTAAGCGAGGGTGAGGTTCACCCTTAAAATTTTAAATGGGAATGGGGGTCGAGACAAACCTCATTTTAAAGCTTGAAAAAAGACCTTTACAATGCTGCATACTTTTTTGGATTTGAGTCACTAGTTCCTGAAAAATTTCATTTTTTGTTTTTTTTTTCATTTTTGCAAAATAATTGGAAAGATTTCGAATTTCTTTTTCTTTAGATTGTAATATTGTTTAGTAAGTATTCTTTTTTAAAAATAATAATAGTAATGGTCAGTAAAAAATAAATTAATTGCAATTCTTATACTACATAGGCCTTACGAACAACTAGAAACGAAAATTTACTTATTAATATTTTTAGTACGAGTATTAATTTAACAAATGCTGAAAACAACCACCTCTTGCTTCCATACAGTGATAAAGGTTTTACTCGAAGTATTTCCGAACATTACTTGTGATTTGATGTCAGCCTTTTTTGTCAGTACAGACAATTATTGTTATTTTACGATATTAAACGGAAATTTATACATCGGGTTTCTTGACGATTCAGATTATTACTACATATTAATGTTTAAAAAGGAATACTTAGAGTTAACAAATAAAAGTAATAAAGTTCGTAATATCGACATACTTCACAATGATGTGTTGTGTAAGGACCCCAGTACAGTAGCAACTATTCTGAATACATTTTTTGTGGATGAACCTATCAAAATTGTTGACGGAATATCTAGTAATACCCTCAGTGATACTAGTTTTGTTATTCCTAGTAATTCTTATTCTATTTTCCTCGAGCCTTTCGTCTGTGATGAAATGCTGACTTTATTACATAATAGATTGAAAAATAAACGTTCTTCAGGACCGGACGAACTTCCAATGTTTCTGCTGAAAAAAGTAATTGTTTTCATTATTGAACCAATTACCTACCTGGTTAATTTATCTTTTTTGTCGGGAAGTTTCCCAGAAATACTGAAGATAGGAAAAGTAGTTCCCATTCACAAAAAGAAAGATCCTCGATTTGTACAAAATTATAGACCTGTAACTGTTCCATGCGGATTTTCTAAAATATTTGAATATTCTTTTTTAGATCGCTTGCTAAAGTTTCTAACAAAACACGAAATTCTTACAAATAATCAGCATGGGTTTCGTTCTAATATGTCGACACAAACGGCCATTTGTTCCTTTTACAATAAGCTAATTGAGTTTTTGGAGTCAGCCGAGTGCCCTGTTGGGATATTTTGTGATCTCAGCAGGGCATTCGACTGTGTTAATCATGGAAAATTGTTATCCAAATTAGATAAATATGGCATACGTGGTGTGGCACACAACTGGATTTCATCATTTTTAATGAACAGGAAACAGTATGTGGACATCACTTATATGAGCAATATTGGTATTGGTAACATTAAATCAAAAAATATGGAATTGAATATGGGGGTTCCACAGGGCTCTGTACTGGGTCCAATTTTGTTCCTGTTATATACGAATGAACTAGACGCTGTGATTTCAGACGCTTTTTCTGTTATGTATGCTGACGATCAGTCTCTGCTAGTTTCTGACGCCAGAGATAAATCTCTTGAAGCTAAATGTAATAGTGTTTTAAATATTGTGTCGGATTGGTTTAAAACTAATGGGCTACATTTTAATGATGATAAAACGAAAATAATTAGGTTCCACAATAGACAGAAACATTGTTCTCAACTAAATATTAATATAAATAATAGTAGAAATTTGACATTATCTCAAGAAATTAGATTTTTAGGAATCACTATGGATGAGTGTCTGACGTGGAAGCAGCAGTGTGCTCAAGTTGCTTCAAAGTTAAATGCACTGTGTTTTTTGTTTAGAAACTTGAGGGTGATTTTGTCAACAGACCAATTAATTATGGTGTATCATGCGCAGGTATCCTCCAGATTGAGATACGGCGTGTCCTTTTGGGGAAGTTCCGCTCAAGCATTGGATGTATTTATTGCTCAGAAACGTATTTTAAGGTGTATTGCAGGGGTAGCTAGCACATGTTCTTGCTGAGGCATTTTTAAAACTTATAAAATTTTAACATTGACGGGTCTGCTAATATTGGACTTGTGTGTATCTATTTATAGAAGTAAGAGTGATTTTGTATTGAATAGTCAGGTGCATGAGATAGGCACAAGACAAACAAATTTGTTTTATATACCACCTTATAAATACAATGTCACTCTCAATTCTCCCAATCTATTGGGTTTGAAAATATTTAATAAATTGCCTATGTATATTAAGCAGTCAGCAAATTTAGTTGCTTTTAAAAAACACCTGAATGGCTATCTTTTAGATAAATGTTTTTACAATTTGACTGAATTTTATTCTGTATAGTTTTATGTATGTATGTATATTTATGTGTGTATATGTGTATATGTGTATATGTGTATATATGTGTATATATGTGTGTATGTACGTATATACATGTTGTGTTAGGTTTAAGATTGTATGACTATTCCTATATAAATGTAAATTTGTCAAAAGGAAAATAAATATTATTATTATATTATTATATTAGTTAACAATATTACAATCTGAAGAAAAAGAAATTCAAAATGTTTCCAATTATTTTGCAAAAATGAAAAAAAAAATGAAAAATTAAAAATGAAATTTCTCAAGAACTAGTGACTCAAATTCAAAAAAGTATGCAGCATTGTAAAGGTCTTTTTTCAAGGTTTAAAATGAGGTGTGACTCGACCCCCTTCCCATTTAAAATTTTAAGGGTGAACTTCACCCTCTCTTAGGGGGTATACCTACGATATTGAAAATATGCGCAAAATATTTCCCCCTCGAAAACTTAATTGACGTGTCCGAGCGATTTGCAAGAAAAAGTTGGTAAGTATCCGAAAATTCGCTTGTTTCGTTATTCGTGGGCCATCCTGTATATAAGTATGTCTTAAAACGCACAGGATTTTGCCAGAACAAAGAAAAGAAAATGCATACGCAAAGTTGACAAAAAGTATTTACTCATGAAAAACCTGTAAATTTTGGGTGAATCTCTTTATAGTATAAGGTAAGAAAAATGCAAATAAAAATGCTGCCATTGAACTACTAACCAACGAAAAGCGGGACAAGATAAAAAGGTCAGAACAGAACAAATTTACTGTTTCACAACACCCTCACCCACCCTCAATTTGTGGTTCCCTTTTTGTATGTATCCAATGTATCATATTAATGTCATTAAGCGCATAACACAAAACGACAGACGGCTGTTTCGACCTATTATACCTCGTCAATACTTGCTCAAAACATAACAACTATAGAAACTCTTTATAATCAGTTGATCAGAAAATACTGTATGCAAATTCCATTTCAGAAAATAACAAAGATTCGACAACAACGCTAGAGATCCACTCTTAAGCATCAAGGAAAAGAAATAGCTCAGCAGGAGCTATGTCTTATTTTTACTGATTATTTATTTATTATTAACCAACTTTTATCAAACATAATATAATATGTAGTCCTTAGCAAAACTACGGGGCTCTAAGTAGAAATAACTTCTACTTTAAAACTATAGTTAATATGCAGACTGTGAGTAAGCGATTCACTTTCTGCCTTTATTAGTACTTCCAGCTAGTTCCTCTTTGTTTCTAGGAACAAGGCGCCAGAGAGAAAGTTAATTAAAAAACCGTGAATGTGAGGTTGTGTTCAGCGGAGCTGACAAAAGTTTAAATTAGAAATTTTGGCGATATTCCTCAAACTGTTTATCAAGGCAAGTGTCTTAAAATGTGCTAAAAAATTTTCGGCTCCACCAGTGGCGCACCCAGAGGGGGCAAGGGGCCATACCTCCCCCAAGATCTTAAAAAACACTTGCAACCGCGCGTAGTTTTATTTATTTCATGACTGATTACCAAGAACGACTTTGAAATGTCTCCAAAAGGAAACATTATATACTGGCACTGAAATAATACCGGGATATCAAAAATTATCTTGGTCAAGGGTGGTTGTGGAATGTAAAACGTGTGTCTTACTTTAAATTTGAAATAATTATGTCACTGTCACACTGACATCATCAATAACCTACAAATTTCATACCTATTTATTTCAGTTGTAAAACAATAATGAACTACAAATTATGAAATAACGGTTTTAGTAACAAGAAAAACTAAATTACAGTATTTGTTGGAAATGTCCCCCGTTTTGTTCCATGCACAAGTTGACGCGCCTCCTCATGCTGTGAAAAGCGTTTTGCAGCATTTCTGGCGTTATGGTTACACATTGCTGAACAATTCTTTGTTGTAGTTCTTGCAAATTATTTACCGGAGTTGCGAAAATCTTGTTTTTTAAGTAAGGAAATATAAAATAGTCCATAATTGTCAAATAAAGTGATCTCGGAGGAAACTCAACTTCTGTATGCAAACTTATCAGCCGGTCATCAAAAAACTCGCGGAGGAAAGCAATATTTTCTCGTGTAGTATGTGCTGTTGCACCGTTATGCTGGAAATAACCGTACCGAAGTTCATCATCGTTTAACTATTGCACAAATTCAGCCAAAAAGTTGTACCTTTCTGCGTGGGCGGTGAAATCGAAAAAAAATGGCCCAGTTATTCTTCTGCGAGAAACTGCCATCCAAACACCAATTTTTTGAGCATGTAGTGGCGATTCAGTAAAAACATGAGGGTTATCATTGCTCCACATTCGCATATTTTGAGAATTGATGTATCCCGAAAGGTGGAACCACGCTTCGTCAGAAAAAAAAGTTAAGTCCAGAAGATCGTCATTCATTAAACTATTGACAAACCAATGGCAGTAAGCAAGGCGTCTGGGGTGGTCTGCGGGCAGAAGAGCTTGATGTGCTTGCATCTTATATGGATGCATGTTCAAGTCTTTCTTTAAAATCTTATGACATGTTCCATAAGAAAGTCCAATTTCCTGAGAAAGACGTTTCAAAGGTTTTGCAGGCTCCTATTCCATACGTTGACGAACGTCATTGACAACTTCTTCTGTACGAACTCTTGGTCTACCAGCACCTTTTTTATGAGTCACACAACCAGTTTCGCGAAACACTTCAACACAATTTGTAAGGCACGCATAAAAATTGTCCGGTAATATTGCCACGTTTGGGAAGTGCTCTCGAAAATTGTCCAAACACAAACGTTGACTGTATTGCCAATTTCCATTAACTAGCGCACCCGTTCGAAAATAGGCTTCAATCATGAAAATTTTGTGCTGTGTGGTAAGAGGCATGATTCATAAACTGGATTAGAAAATTTCAGCAAAATGACTTGACAGATTCTGACACAACAAAACATATTCAAAAATTTAAAGTAAGACACACTTTTTACATTCCACAACCACCCTTGACTAAGATAATTTTTGATATCCCGGTATTTAATACAGCCACATAATAGCATATTTTACAAAATGTATTATATATTGTTTCTTTTATATTTATTTTGGGCTCATATAAAATATATTTGTTAAATTGTTAAGTATATTTTTTTCAACAAGCACGGATGTATACCTACTTAACCCAGACACACATACATGATTCTTTCTCTTTCGTTTATTATATGAGTAGCTATTAGGACACTTGAAATACACAGTCCCAGACAGCCTCACCCGGCATCCTGAAAAAAACGTCACGGTATCCTGAAAAAACGTCACGTTGTCCTGAAAAACGTCTCGATATCCTGAAAAAACGTCACGTTACCCTTCAAGTACGTCGCGCGATCCTGAAAAAACGTCACGTTTTTTCAGGATACCGTGGCGGTTTTTTTAGGATGCAGGGTTGGCTGGGACTGTCTGTCTCAAGTGTCCTAATAGCTACATATGAATCTATTTCTATTGAACAATCCTCGTATATTTACAGTGTTAAACATCGAAGATCTTTCATGATAACGACCAATGATACGATTAACCTCATTTTCCTATGTTTTTAAAAAGTATCTACTTCCAAAGGTTTCCACGTAGCGTGTTATTTAAACATCCCTAACTCCATTAAATGTCACCGTCAAGGTCGCCACCTTTGGACATATTATTTAGACCCAAAGGTGAAGTTATAATAGATTAATACCAATAAAAACAAGCAAAACTAATTTAGAACCCAGCCAGCGATGGACACGCCCTCGTAAAGGTCAGAAAACGGGTGTAGTATTAGTTGTTTACTGTCTGATGAGGTCAGTATTGATGACGGTTGGCTTGTTTTTCGGTTTTCTTAAATCGCAAATTCAATACAGCTTATACTGCGTACTCGATATTCATATAAAACAAACGTTTATAAGACGTCAATCCTAATTATTTTAGAAGTCTCCTTTCATATTTTAGTGAATTTTATCGATGCTCATATTAGTTTTATTTATAAGGATCTTTGAGTGACTATCTTATTTCAGAAGATATTGGCGGAGCTCGATATTCAATAAAATGTTTAAGAAAAGTAAGTTTTAAACACGTTTTTTAGGATTCCACATAAAATATATATTTCACGTGTATACTGTGACACCCTGTATATTTTTAAACCAAAGAAATTTAAAGATGTCCATTTTGTAAATCCTGATCAAAATTTATAACCTTTAAAATTAATCCTAGTCTATTCGAAGATGTGTATAAATGCGAATGTGTCTATAATTATTATTTTTTAAATTTGGATTCAGATTCATAACTTCAGATTTAACTACCAAATTGCATTAAGATAAAAAATTGGTAGGTAAGAAAAATTTTTCATATATTCACACAACTATAGTAGGTATATGAAGACTTCTCTCCAAAAATGTAAAACCGTATTGTTCTTTCTAACACTGACGTAGTTTTTCACATAATACCAAAACACTATACTGCACTCGACGCGCGTTTCGCCAATCAACGTGGCATCATCTGGAGGTGATTAAAACTGTTTTAATCATCTCCAGCTGATGCCAACTTGATCGGCGAAACGCGCGTCGAGTGCAGTATAGTGTTTTGGTGTTATGTGGAAAACTACGTCAATGTTATCTTCACACCAAAGGTGCCAACCCCTTTGAAGATAGTTGTTTCTATTTAAAATAGTAAATGGGACATTAGAAATTGTACATTTGAACATCTGTAAAAATAATGTATTATTTCTTATACAGGTACTACAAGGCGTATTCAATTTTTCCAAAAGATTAAAATTAATATGGAGAAATTCATAAATGATTTCTAAAATAGCCAAAAAGTTGCTTTAGTTTAGGGTTGATATGGGACATAATTTCGAAATGCTCTTCAGCATACTTTCAGTAGATAGGTGGGTTTCATTTACATATATCTAGATAATGCAATTTCTCTTTTCCCGTATTTTACTGACACCCATATGTGGAAACTATGACGCATTTCCGCCGTACTTATCTATAAACAAATGAAAGTTATTATTCACTAAATGTACAAAAAAGTATAACAGGAAAAACATGTTTGTTCATTGCTATTCGTGTCTCAACAATTTATTCACGTAAAAGAATTAATTTTCGGACATTTTTAGAGATACGACAGAAATATCCAGAGAAGTGAAACTTTTCCCTGGTCCTGGGAGATAAGGATAAGAACGACCCTTTACAATTTCACCCCTCTATCTAAGCTAACAGGAATACGAAGTGAAACATATAATTTTATACATAAAAACAGCATAGAAAAGTTACACCTTGAAACGTTAATTTTCCGAGAAAGTGCCAATATAATAAATATTCTGTATTCTTTCTTGATGTTTCAGACCTGACAAGAACAATTCTCTACGTTTTTTAATATAACCATGGTGAAGGTCGCTATCCTCAACTCAAGTGGTTTGACGAGCATTTCACAGTCTTCTTCTTGCGACCAAGTATGCGGCTCACGTCCCATTTTTTAATCGTAAAAATAGATTGGAATGAGGTTCAACGGCATGGCATGATGTATCGATTATATTTACAAAAAGTCGACTGCAGCGTAAGTTATGGTGTTTATTTAACAAAAACATAGGAGGCGTCTGCATGGTTCTTATAAATAATGGAAATTCTGGTGCAACAGACATTTTGCACGGAGGCGTAGGAAGCATGATGAATGTTTTCGCAAAAACACTGACGTAAAACAGATTTCCATGGTCGAGTTTTGCAAATACAGGGATATCAAAAATTATCTTGGTCAAGGGTGGTTGTGGAATGTAAAACGTGTGTCTTACTTTAAATTTGAAATAATTATGTCACTGTCACACTGACATCATCAATAACCTACAAATTTCATACCTATTTATTTCAGTTGTAAAACAATAATGAACTACAAATTATGAAATAACGGTTTTAGTATCAAGAAAAACTAAATTACAGTAATTGTTGGAAATGTCCCCCGTTTTGTTCGATGCACAAGTTGACGCGCCTCCTCATGCTGTGAAAAGCGTTTTGCAGTATTTCTGACGTTATGGTTGCACATTGCTGAACAATTCTTTGTTGCAGTTCTTACAAATTATTTACCGGAGTTGCGAAAATCTTGTTTTTTAAGTAAAGAAATATAAAATAGTCCATAATTGTCAAACAAGGTGATCTCGGAGGAAACTCAACTTCTGTAAGCAAACTTATCAGCCGGTCATCAAAAAACTCGGGGAGAAAAGCAATATTTTCTCGTGTAGTATGTGCTGTTGCACCGTCATGCTGGAAATAACCGTACCGAAGTTCATCATCGTTTAACTGCCAACGAATTCAGCCAAATTCAGCCAAAAAGGTCTTCCCTTTCTGCCACCTTTCTGCGTTGACGGTGAAATCGAAAAAAATTGGCCCAATTATTCTTCTGCGAGAAACTGCCATCCAAACACCAATTTTTTGAGCATGTAGTGGCGATTCAGTAAAAACATGAGGGTTATTATTGCTCCACATTCGCATATTTTGAGAATTGATGTATCCCGAAAGGTGAAACCACGCTTCGTCAGAAAAAAAAGGTAAGTCCAGAAGATCGTCATTCATTAAATTATTGACAAACCAATGGCAGTAAGCAAGGCGTCTGGGGTGGTCTGCCGGCAGAAGAGCTTGATGTGCTTGCATCTTATATGGATGTATGTTCAAGTCTTTCTTTAAAATCTTATGGCATGTTCCATAAGAAAGTCCAATTTCCTGAGAAAGACGTTTCAAAGGTTTTGCAGGCTCCTCTTCTATACGTTGACGAACGTCATTGACAACTTCTTCTGTACGAACTCTTGGTCTACCAGCACCTTTTTTATGAGTCACAACACCAGTTTCGCGAAACACTTCAACAGAATTTGTAAGGCACGCATAAAAATTGTCCGGTAATATTGCCACGTTTGGGAAGTGCTCTCGAAAATTGTCCAAACACAAACGTTGACTGTATTGCCAATTTCCATTAACTAGCGCACCCGTTCGAAAATAGGCTTCAATCATGAAAATTTTGTGCTGTGTGGTAAGAGGCATGATTCAAAAACTGGATTAGAAAATTTCAGCACAATGACTTAACAGATTCTGACACAACAAAACATATTCAAAAATTTAAAGTAAGACACACGTTTTACATTCCACAACCACCCTTGACCAAGATAATTTTTGATATCCCGGTAGTTCGTTTGGATATAAGTTGCACATGATTACAGGATAGTAATCATGTGCACATAACATAAGATGGTTAGCAAGCCTTTTTATTATATTTTCGCTTGCTATTCGTTGAAAAATTGATAAATACAAAATGAAGGATCACTCTCTTGTTCAGTCGACGTTTTCATTGTTTGTTCAGATTAATTTGTATGTCACAAGGTTTTGTCATAAAGGAAGGATTAGAAGACAGATTTTGTTGCATGCTGGAGAATTCATTTTAAAAGTTGCGGATACTGTGCTTTTCCAACTATTGTCACCTCGATTTTCACTGTGTCTGTGTTGACAATAGAAGTAGATGTACTTATAACCGATCGATTAAGCTCTGATAAACTAGAAAATGTTGAATAGTTCATCAGAACTAGAGTACGTTTTATTAAATATGGAAAAATATAAGTACAAGATGTTCTATTTACGTCAAATTATTTCGTCAACATTCTCAGGTAATTTGAGAAACCCGATATATTTGTCTTATATTGTGCGAAGTAATATCGATTATGTGATTAGATTATTAGTAAAACATCAAGAGAATAATAATAAATATCAAAAATAACAAATAAAAACAGTTATATTTTGATAATTTATTACTGAGGATATTACTAATTATCATTTACTGTTTTAATAGAGGTTTTAAAACGTTAATCCGTTGTTTTTATTATACATTATGAATATATACAGGATGAAAACAACCTGAAAATATGTACCTATATACTTAGTTTTATAACTATATACCTACACTCATTTTTAGAACGCATACAAATAATAATAATAATTATATAATCCTACCTCTACCCCTCATTTTAGTCTGAGACTTGTATAAGGAGAAAGGGTGGCATATTAAGTCGTTGATAAAAGTAACAATCGGTTACAGAAACCATATTCCCAAGAACAGTATATAAACAAATAAATACATAGAAAACCAGGTTCAAGAAATATTATATTTTCTATGTATTATTATATGTACAAAATAAGAAGATATACCTAGTAGTTAATTGTAAAATTGACTGTACGTATTATTTTATTGACATTATTGGAGTCTTATTTTAGAGAATCGTGAGTTTCAATTATCTAGGAAGGTAGGTAACCACACACAACTGACGTGAGATGGGTGTGTATGCATACCATACCGATATCTTAAAAAATAACCACCATGACTCACAGTATAACAGCCGTCGTAAACACGACTAAAAAAAATTTCATGTGTAACACTACCGCGATAAAGGATTAATGTTGAAGTAAGTTGCAAGTCATTCTAATTTACTAAAACGCGTTTAGAAATTGTTATATAAATCCTGACGGGCTGGAATGGATATGTTCAAGTGTATTTAACGTACAGTAAGATAAGGCACACCCTGTACAATTACCTGTTCCAGTATGTGGATAATTTGAAATGTTTGTATGCTGCTTCTAATCTGAAGTAAAATTATTGAATTAAGCAATTATAAACTGTTGGTTGGTATATACTTAGGTAGGTCGTTGAGTGAAACGACTAGGTGTTATAGTTTTGACTTTATTGGTTTCTCTAGTCAAGGCTTTAATATAATTCTAAATAACCGCAAATTGATAACAGCACAGTATAATGCTGCATTATACTGTGATAACAGTGTCATTCATCTTTCACTGGGTAAACTTGGTGATAGCACTGGTTTATTCAAAATGTCAGCAAATGTCTATGGATTTTTTTTAATAAATTGTTTGTGCTATTTACTTACTATTTCACAAGTTGTTTTATTGATTTGACTAGATTACCGCAAGTAACGGATAAAGTTTCATCCGTAGTTAGTATATGAATTTTTACATAATATTGTGCAACTTTGTTCAATATAAAAACTGCGTGGCGTCTTGAACAAAAATTTACATAATGTATAGTGTCTATAAAATTTAATATTTCTTTCGTTCTGAAAGTCGTTTCTTCTTTTCCAAATAGCGATTTCCATTAATGAAAGAAGAATAAAAAGCTCTAACGAAAACATGTTTCAATTCAGTTCAATTCAAATATACAGGGTGACCCATTAAAAATGGAAACACTCGCGTACAAAATTTGTTTATTGACCGATTTGAACCGGATTTTTTTTTAAAGATAGATCTCCAAAAGCTCTATGTAGATGCTAAATTTGAAGACGAAATTTTGATTTTCAAGGCCTACTACGAATTTTTTTTAATAGCACATTGAAAAATAGCAAAATTTTGTTAGCGATTTTTTTATAAAAAATCTGACTACACCACTGGATTTAGGAGCCCCTCGAATGCATTTGTACCAATTTTTGCGAAAATAAATTTATTCCTAAAAAAGTTATGACAATATCGGCTTCACCAGTGTTTGCCTTTGTCGGTGAACCTATTCTTTTATAAAATTAAAATAGAACCCAAAATTAAACAACTTAAACACTGGTGTCATTATTAAGAAGAACCATAAGAACCAGTATACACAAAATAACCAACAATTACTCTAATATAAACAACAATTGATAGGTAAGTTCGTCAAATTATTATTATTTCGTGGTTATTATGCCAAAACTTGTAATATTACCTTCTTAGATAAAAAATAACTACATATAATTTTTTATTCAAAAAGTGTGAATCAATTTGACAGACTCCTTTTTCATTTTTAAAAATGTAATTTTCTAATCATTACTTTTTTTATCAATTGTTGTTTATATTAGAGTTATTGTTAGTTATTTTATGTACACTGGTTTTTATGGTTCTTATTAATAATTACACCAGTGTTTAAGTTGTTTAATTTTGTTTCTCTTTGGGTTCTATTCGATTTTTATAAAAGAATAGGTTCACTGACAAAGGCAAACACTGGTGATGACCATATTGTCATAACTTTTTTAGGAACAAACTTTTTTTCGCAAAAATTGGGACAAATGCATTCGAGGGGCTCCTAAATCCAATGATGTAGTCAGATTTTTTATAAAAAAATCGCTAACAAAATTTTGATACTTTTCCTTAAAAAAAAATTCGTAGAAGACCTTGAAAATCAAAATTTCGTCTTCAAATTTTGTATCAATATAGAGATTTTGGAGATCTATCTTTTAAAAAAAATCCGGTTTAAATCGGTCCATAAACAACTATTGTACGCAAGTGTTTCCATTCTTAATGGGTCACCCTGTATATAATTCTATATTTCTCCGACTGCTAAACCACTATTAGTCTAAAATATATTAGCGTAACCTTTTTTTTACGAAAAATTAAAAGTTAGCCAAGGTTCGTAAGAATGCATCTCTATCTCTATCTCTATCTCTCATGTCCCATGCACATCGAAAATGGAGATACTGTACTTCAAGATTGTATTAAGAAATACACATAAACAGTAAGAAACCTCAACTTTACACTTTTTTATTCCGAAACAAAAGTAGCACTTGATAAATTAAGTATCAAAAGTGCTATAACTAACAAAATCCCTCAGTTCTACGTCCCTGATTTGGCTCACGTATTGCTTAAACTTCGCCTACAATAAATAAACAACTTCAGAATCAGCCTTCGAAGAACTAAAGACCCAGATGGCACACAAATGATCGTATGTAGGTACATTACATTTTACGACATCCTTCTCCATCAGAAAAGACTTAGGAAAGAAGTCTATTAATATGATCAAAAAGAGTACTTCATATTGCAACAGATCATGGATGAATTGAGCACAGCTGTTGTGATACTGAATTATACACACAAATTCAAGGTATTTCCCGCCTTTTTTAGATACAATTTTCCAATTTACCATGGCGAAAGTACAAGGTATTCGCGTATATTTTGACTCCTACCTACAGGGGTTATTAAGAAAGTTAGAAAAAAAGTTTAAATACAAAAGTTGTTTGGTTTTTCACGTATTATCTTTTGGCTAGATCGAAAAAAAAATTTAATGTCGTAAATTTGAAGAAACCAATTGAACATAATATTTTTAAATGGGACACCCTGTATAATTTTACACGCTTGGGTAACATTTTTTCCTAATTTCAAAAATATATATTTTTTTGACATTTGCAGTGACAGTTTTCGAAATCTTTAATATTTAATGTTTTTAATAAATCATAAAAAAAATATTAAAAAATGAAAATATTAGAAAATGTTTAAATAACTAAGGAGGTTACATCGAAAATCATTAAATATTTTTTATTACTGTTGGTTTTTACTGATAAATATTTTTAGTTCTTTGTATTTTTTATGGTACTCGCTGTCGAATATTTCGAAAACTGTCAGTGCAAATGTCAACAAAATATATATTTTTGAAATCAGGAAAAAAATGTTTACCCGAGCGTCTAAAATTATACAGGGTGTCCCATTTAAAAATATTATGTTCAACTGGTTTTCCAAAATTTACGACATGCAATTTTTTTTTGACCTAGCTAAAAGATAATACGTGAAAAACCAAACAACTTTTGTATTTAAACTTTTTTTCTAAATTTGTTAATAACTCCTGTAGGTAGGGGTCAAAATATACGCGAATACCCTGTACTTGTTAACGGTTACTTTATGAAAAATGACCTTTTCGCCACTTCCGGTTTACCGGAAGAAATACAAACTCTCGATTTTTATATGGAACACCCTAATTCCATTTTTGGAATCAACGTCATTTTCTGATTCTAACTTTTTCTGAAATCTGAATTTTTCCATCTTCACTAAAAGAGAACGTGATCTGAATTCTGATTGATTGACTGATGAATTCTTGGTTAATCTGATCCTATTTTTCATTTTAAAATATTAATAGAGGGTCCTTTCTAGTTAGTAATCTGAAATCTTGTAAAATTGGTTTCTTAAGAAATTTAAAAAGGTTTAATGTCCCGTAACTTAAGCCATTTGCGAAATAATTATATGGATCTTTTCTTTATGAAATTACTTGAAGAAGCGTCCCCTTGACTAAATAATTTAACCAGGTAATTCAGTCAATGTTCCAGTGGTACTTTGGAATATTTTGCATACTCAAAATGATAAACACAATCATTGACGTATATTGACGTTTTATAATTATAATTATTAGAATAATAACGGCACAAAATAGAAAAAGATATCGTGGAAGGTAATGTGTGTCGCAGCATGTTTTGAAAAAGTATTTCCACGTATTTCAATAATTTCACATCTATAAATAGAGTAATGGAATTAAATACTAAATTAAATTATTTAAGTCAGGCATATCACTTTCACTAGGTTATATTGATTAATATAGTTTAACATACTTCGTTATTAATGCTATATGTATCACTACCTTGCATGCCCTGTTGTACAACCACTGAATGTACTATTTATATTTGTAACAAATTGTTTTGAAAACATGGATGCGACTATTTTTTTTATTTTATTCAACAACTACTTAGACACTATTATCTGTGAAATATGACCTTCAATGATATAGTTCTTGGCCGCAGAAAGTCATGAATAAAGTTTACGAGATTCCTTTGTTTAAAGAAATAACATAATAACATACCAAGAAACCTTAGAGATAATAGAATTCTTACTTTCCAAAATTCTTACAGAAAATTATTGCAGTGTACCTGAACATCCAAACACAAGCAGTGTGACTTTCAAAACATTAAAGAAGTCTCCTATATTGTACAGAATATACCTGCCTACGCTTATTTAGGCAGTTCCATTATAGGAATATTGATTTCTTTTAACACCTGTGTGGTGCCCTAGCCATACTAAAATCCTTACATGTAACATACACCTACCCCTACTACTTGGTTGTACTTTTACACCCTGCATAGAATTACAGCTGGAATAGTTTCATGTGCTTTAAATTATCTTCTGTAGGGGCGATCGAAAATCCAATGAAACAATCATAAGAACTACTGCATTGAGATTGATTATGGATACCTATTAATTCTCTATTTCAACTTGAAAAACCGAAATTTTATAAATAAAGCAAACAAGGGACAAGTAGTAGTGACAAACACACCGTAGCGCCCTCTTTGGGTCTTTGCTACTATCTGTCTGACAATTATTATGAAATTGACAGACAAATAACGACCTGCTTTTCCATTACAATAAGTGCCATTACAGCAGTGACCTCTACTTGAAGGAGATGCAGAAAACCACTACTCCGGGCAATGCGACCCGACTGGCATTGCAATACATTACATAGTAGAAAAGACCCAAAGAGGGCTATACGGTAACATTGTTCATCGATTCCACAACGATATACTTATCGTGGATTTCACTATCTATAGCACTCTAGCGAGCGCATAATAAGTGCGAAACTGGTCAGTGTCTGGCTGTTGGTCCCAATGAAATATGTTGCGACTCCTATAAAGATGCCGGAGTTATGCAATGCCAGTCGGGGCACATTGCCCTTGGAGTAGTAGTTTTCAGCATCTCCTTCAAATAAGGGACAAGTAATTAACATATTACAAATTCCAGTAGAAAGTATTTCGATTCGTAAATTATAGACAGTCATCATAAATTATGTGATTGTATATCAAAAAGATTAGGTATAAGTATATTTCTTTCAACACGCATTTGCTTAAAATGACTTCAATATAATAAAAACTTTAATTATCACCATCTGCTGTTGCTTTTCATTTGCCTATTGAGTTCTTTCAGAACTTCAATAACATGTCCACATAAATAGCGTAAATCTACATTTACTGCCATATTAAATTATGTCTGCTAGGTGTTTTATCTATCAACGTTTTATAAACTTACCGAATTTCAACTTATTTCCAGCTTCCAGGAAAAACATAACGTCACAAATCTAATTATAAAATGCAGTATGATTGACAAATCATTTCACGATGATTTTTGAAAACTTTATATTCACTGTGCATAGACTTGTCCTCTCTTGGTTTCCTATCTGAACCCTATATAGATTTAGAAGGTTGTTGGCAAAATCCATTGACTATAATGAATCTAACCTTTATGGTATGAAGAGGAAGTGTGCAGAGAATGAAATGTCTTCCTTATTATAACATCTGAAAGCCTAATGCTAACTCATTTTAATGGAGAAAAAATTAACATTAACTTTAAAGGTAGAACAATGTAATGGGCATTTTGTTTTACAGAATAGACAGTAAAAATATTTACAGAAATAAGGTTTACTAATAAAAATGGAAAGTGAAGGAAAATGATTCTTTACCAGTAACCTACATGCCAACCGCAAGACATAACCAGAAAATCAGTGATCTGTATCTCCTATATTTTCGTTCTTACTGCAAAACAGTTTTGACTTCTGCAAGAAATTTTATTGATGATGCTCCTTTTTCAGTAATCCAGTTTTAAAAGTGTATATAACCGTCAGACATTGGACGAGACTACCTACAACAGGTATCAATAGTTACGGTTTATAAAAGAAAAATGGATTCGTAATCAGAAAAATACTGATGGACATGAAGTGGTCCACGGAAAATTTGTATCAAATTTCATGTCATATATCTTGACATATAAGTCACAGATAAATGATTTTTCCTTGAAGTTTTAACAGTAATTTAGTGTTATTTTATATACTAAAAAATGCCGTGTCTTAGAGAAAACAGTTTCAATACTATTGCAAGAATGATGTTGACATTTCTACTGTATATCAAAACTTCAAAGCCTACAATACACAATAGGCGCCTTTAAGTTTTTACAAAAAAGATAACAATGGTTTAAGTTTGTATCTCTGAAAATAACTGAGCTACAAGAATTTTGACGCTAGTTTCGAATTTTTGAGGCATGCACCTAAATGATAAAAGAAGAATCATATATCTGCGATTTATACGTTTGATGTCATATGTGACATCAAATTTGACACAAATTTTACGTGGACCACTTTATACCTATGTCCATCAGTTCCATCAGTAAAAGTACTGCCAGAAATGCCGAAAAAGGTGTTAGCTATTCATCCAATCCGATTACTAAATAAATTTTGACAACAAAATTTACAAATTTAAATATATCTAATGCCATGGATTGTTTGATGTATAGAAAAGGAAAAGGAATGAGTTTTTAAATAATTCTACTTCATATTTTACAGTTTTTTAAAAGTTCTGGCCAACAAGAAGCAGTTGGCAGTTGTACTTGCTCGTGAAGAAAACATTAAAATCAAATAATTAGATAGAAAAAACAAAAAAGATAGAAAAAACAGAAAAGATAGAGAAAGACAGAATAACAGAACACAGGAAATCAATTAATATGTTTTGAAGTGATATTGTTATCATATTGTTCGAAAATTGGGTTTTGAAATGGGTACTAACAAATCAGATTCTCGATATAACAAAGATGTGATACGATAAAGATTTAAGATGTAAAGAAAAACATGGAACTATCTAAATATAACCATCTGGTCACGTTATTCGTCCTCCACAAAATGCAAATAAAGCAATTTATAGCGTTTCGCACAGTTAATTCTAAATCAAAACGAATAAGGTACGCCACAAAACATCTAGGTAATTGAGGTAACGCATACGCAGTATCGCATGTAAAGGTATAATTAAGTATTAGGTAGAGGTAGAGACATGTGGCACCACACCTTCATTTCCAATTTATTAAAAATGTCATGTGACTGAGTTGGCGGGCAATATAGCAAATGTAACGGCATTAGCAGATAACCACTAAACAAGTTCAAGGGTGTTCAGGTATGGCTATTAATTATGGCTGCTCTCACGAGCAAATGCGTAGCGAGCTCTTCGCGCTCAATAAATAATACGCGTTAGAAAATATTGTGCGATTATTACTGAATATACATAGAATTCATGTTGAAGGTACATTATTAAAACTGTATTTAAGAGGGCATTCAAAAAGAGCTAACATCTATAGGTTAGTACATGTCCTTTCCTCCGATATTTCGTCTTCGAATTTTACAATGTGTTTTTGGAAGACATAGCTACAAAATGTACAAGGTAAGTCAACGAAAAGATTCATCCTCGATTATCCTCCGTCGAAGGGTTATTGAAAATTGGATCAAGAGAAGATCAGAGGAAGGATGGTCGAACGGGATTGGGCTGCGACAAGCCAGGCTCTTAATTGAAGGGCCTTGGTTGAACGCAAGTCGATCAATACTTGCGCTAAGTCGTAACAGCATAAGGATTGTCACAGGACTGCTGACAGGTCACGGACATCTCAACAAGCACCTTAACACTATCGGCTTTAGTAACACTAGAAGATGCAGGTTTTCCGGACAGGATGACGAGGACTCCATTCGCATCCTCTGTCGCTGTGCCTGCCTCATGGTCAAGAGACACAAACATCTGGGTGCAGCATTTCTCCTGCCCCAGGACATTAGAGAACTTCCCCTAGAACGGGTGTTTGCCTATGCGCATAGCACGGGTCTCTTTAATAGCTCTCGACTAGCGGCAGGCACTTTGGGTCGAAAGGCCTGAGTGCTGCGGGTAACCGCGCCGCCTTCCAATAACAACACCTGATGGTAAAAAATGGGCTAGTAAGGAGAAATAGCCTTCTTAAATGATTTGTATTAAAATATTTTATAACTGACTGTTTTTCAAAAGTATAATTTCTTATTTCTAAACAGTCTGAGATATATAAGTATTTTCAAAAAATTCAAACAACAAATAACTAAAAAATGCTCGGTTGTAAAAATTAAGAAGCAGATAATATGATTCAATCTAAATAAAGTTTTCAATTTTGCCCAGAATAACCAGAATATATACCCAGAATATGGTAAATGATACGAGACCATGTATTCAATATTTCTATTTTTATAACACATTGGGTACACTTGAGAGATTGCTTTAAACTCGTAGAATTATTATTTTAAATATTTATTTTTATTTGGCAGAATGTGTGATTTCAAAACGATTTCTTGATGATGTGGTTCAAGAAATCAGAGTTCTACAAAATCCATCACAATCACAAATTCCGAGAAACTCTTCGAACTCCTCCAGAAACTGCACATTTCAACTACAAATATATTATTAACGAGGCAACTAGGAGAAAGGGACTCTAGGAGAAGCCATATACCCACCCCACTTAATTTATAAAACCACAGCGTTCTGGTGTAAATAAAAGTCATTAAAATTTCACTTCCTCTGTGGATTTACACCGGAAACCTCAGGTTGTTTTAAAAGGGCTTTTAGGGGCATTAGGGGGTACGATGTGTTACCAGATAAAAGTGATTTAATTTTTAAACGTCAGGTGCTCAAACAGACCCAACACGTTTACAGGGCGTGCTTGAAATAACTACAGTTTTAAGTGAAGATAAAATATTTGTACATAAGTCTCTGTAAAGTCGTGCAAAATTCGAAAATTTTTTATCTAGACCCAATTCTTAAAATGCGTGTTTGTTTTATTCTGCAGTACTTCCATCCATATGGAAGTACCACAGTACCACATCAAGTCAACTATCTGTTTTAGCAAAATGACTCAAGTCATTTAAATAACAGAATTTTACGGTTATCTGCCTTTGGTCTGAAAAGTAGATGATGGTTGATTTTGACAGTAAACTTTAGTAGAAAATTAACTAAAGATAAAGGAGTTAATAGTCTCTTAAATTACCAACAAAAGAAGATGAAAGCAAATCTGTGTATTCTATAAAGTGTGTTTGCAAGTGTTTGATATAAAAAGCAAATAAAGAAGACACCCACGTAAAGAGCAGTACGTGATAAAAATATAAATAAGTTAGACTATTATTGCAAATTGAAAGAATAATACAACTTGCCACCATTTAACCTCTACTTTAACATAACAATTATTAATTTCTTCATATTATAAAGGCCTATTTGAGCTATTTCATTTCCAGGAATTCAAAGATACATTAATAGAAAAATAATGTGTAGAGTATGAAACCACAGGAACATATCACACAAAGTATTTTTTATTTAATAAACAATTGGCTTTTAATAATACAGATAGACATCCTGTATACAGGGTGAGTCACCTAAAACGCCTCGTTCCATTACTTAGTGTTTTCCTTTTAGAGCATTATGTACATCACCCAGAGCCATCTTTTAAAATTATTTTGGAGCATACAGGGCGATCCAGTGCAGAAGGGATCCAAACTTATATTTTTCAATGAAATATCCAGTATTTTTCAATCGTATTTAATTCGCCTTTCTTTTACCTGCAAAATAATGTTTTATTTTCGAAATTTGCATGCGGTGTTACCAATGTATCTTCAAAAAATGCATTTGCTATGCTTTTTTTGTGCAAAATAGCTTTCCTTAATCACTGAAGATAGCTTCTCACTGATTACAAAGTGGTTTTTTTTTTAAGATGACTTGACAACGCCTCATCCAAATTTCAAAAATAAAATATAATTTTGCAGGTAAAAGGAATGCGAAAAGATTACTCTGAGTATATATGTATAGTCAGAGTACAATCCCAAAAATTAGTACCTATGTGTAAAGTTTAGGTCAAAATAAATCACTGTTGAATTAGAAAAAATCTGGACGTGTGGTGTAGGGTAAGGAAAATACGTCACAAATGTAGCAAGTATACTGAAAATGAATTAAACGTGGCAACGTCGACTCATTGATTGAAAGTGACCTAAAGAAGAGAAAATGGTGAAATGTAGGTAAACATTTACGAGTGTTGAATGATATTTGTTGACATTTTGAAGCATTTGCACAAGAAAAAATATAGTGGAATGACACGCATATATCATGTAGCATACATAAGAAATTTTAATTTTCTTGTAGCAAAGAAGGAGTCAAACTGAAAAATGACCTTATCGTTGGTATAACTGGTAAATTACTAAACATTTTTTGAGATTCACGTACTCACGTATAAAAACCTTGAAAAAATATGTAATGCTCCGAGATTCTACTTAAGTATAATTCAACTGCACCTTAATTGAATTGATAATGATAACCTAAGCGTATTTATAGACAATGATGCAGTGAAAGTGTACGTTGTGTAAATCTTTTATTTGTTGATGTCTATGCAGATTGTACGCTAGCTTGTTGTTTTGGCAACAATGTCACAAAACAAAACACTAGGACCTTGCGTTGTGGATTTCCTCTTTTCGATATCATTTTTATATTTAAAAAACCACCAGTCACTTAAATGCAGCAAAGATATTTTAGAAACTGGCTTTAAAATATTTCTACCACTACAATATTAAAAATGGGTTGAAACATACGATTTTTTTTATTTTTTCAAGAATGGCGCATTTTAATCGTATTGGTATTGTGATTTATACAGAGGATTCTATAACAAGAAGTAATCAAACTTATATTTTATTTAATTTTTTTTTAAATAAAGCGTCATTTACTTACATGTTTACAAATTTTGAATGTTTAATTTACATGTTTTACAAAAAATTAAAGTTTAGTTATCCTCTCTTTTTTTGAGACATCCTGTATAAAGTTCGGAACTACATATAAATCTAGGTCGGTCTTTATATATTATATAAAAATTTTAAAATTATTTGTTGAAGTAGATACAAAACGAAACGTATTTTTCCTTATAATGTACAGGATGTTTCATTAAATAAGTATATGAATAGTTGTCATATTTTTTATATTTCCATTGTTTTTTAATACACCTTGGTACAAAATTGATAATAATCTTCCTATACATACAAATATATAACGCATATTTATAATTCAGATCATGTCAAAGGATTGGAAAAGTCATAACAATACATTTATCTAATACAGAAACAATAATTATCCATTACCTAAATGTCAGATCGTCTAGCCTTTAAAAATTGTCTCTGTAACTCTAACATGACTCAGAGACAATGCAATACAAATTGCACTATTATTAAATAAAGAAAAATTCGGAGACAGTTAACTTTTCAGTCTCTTTTTCATGCACATGGAAAATGGAGCACTAATATTTGCAATTTCAGAAGGAACTGAAAATATCTCCATTTGAAACAAATGTTCACTAAAAATTGAAGAGAGTAAATACTGAAACTCACATTTAAACTGTATGTGTCTTCATTTTCAGTGGTTCTTTGTACAATTTCAAACATTGTACCATAATCGACGTTTAACATTTTTTATCATACGTAAAAATCTTTACATTTTAAATATTCATTATCATTACCTTTAATTTAATTTAAGGGCAAAATAGTGCCATTTTTTCACATATTTGCACATAAAATGGCAGTCACTTTTCATATATACCCAAGTTGTACATACAGATTTGTTTCATGTGTGGCTCCCACAAGAATAGAAATAAATGTAGATGGCCTTCTAATAGGAAGGATAAATACATAATATATAAACAAAATATTTTGCAACACTAGAAAATATATTTTTATAAAACTCACTCTCACCGCGAAGCCATACACAAACTAACTTACATTCCTATTGGGCAACATAAGCCACCGTGGGTGTTATCTCCAAGACCTGGAGTAACCAGGCAACAACAAGTGGTTCACTCACAACAATCACTAGAATCGCAAGAGAAATTTTCACACTGAACGCACACACTCTGGTATCCACCGGATCCGGATATAAATTACTGAATCTCCCAGATTCCCAAAGGAACGCAGCGTCTTCTCTTAAGCTCGCTCCGGAGAAGCTGTTCACTTCGAGTTCACGTCGTTCGCCACGAGTCTATCCACGGCCGGTCGGTGCAGCAGTCCGAGAGATATTACAACGCCGTGTAAAGTATGTGCGAGCCTTGCTAGCCATAGGCGTGCCCAGAAGAGGCTCCAGGTGGTGTGGGGGTGAGGTAGAGGTCGATTTTTTTAGCAACTGTCACCACCTAGTGGTCAGATTATTGGCGATTCCAAAAATGAATGCGCCCTCTGTATGAAAATATGTAAACCTATTTAAAAGATAATTTTTGGAGGCTTGTTGTTGATTTAATGATAAATAACTCAGATTTCGGTTTGTTTAGAGTAATGATTTAATGCTGTTTGTGAATTTTTGGGGATTTCAAAGTTAAAAACGACGTGGCTAGTATTTTTTATGTACAAATATTTAACAAAAAAACACAAGCAGTACATATGGTATCACCATATCACGCTTTCTACCGTTTGTCACACTTATTTTAGCCCAAAATATAAGTAAACATAAACTACTTTATTTGAAGGAGATGCCGAAAGCAACTACTCCACGGGCAATATACCGACTGGCATTGCATTACATCGGAATCTCCATAGGAGTCTCCACATCGTTCATTGAGACCTTCTACCAGACACTGACCGGTTTCGCGCTTATTTTGCGCTCATCAGAGTGCCATAGGTAGTGGACTCGATGAACGATGCTGCGACGTGATTGCCTAATGGGCATCGTGAATGTTAGTAGTGATGAGAAACACCCCGTAGTGCCCTCTTTGGGTCTTTGCTACTATATGTCTGACAATAATTGTCAGACATATAGTAGCAAAGACCCAAAGAGGGCTACGGTGTGTTTCTCACCACTGTTAATAAACTACTTGTTTCAGCCCAAAAAAATTCATATGATAATTAGCAAAGAAACACTTATAGTCTGCTTTTACCACTGTTTTTACACTTTATTTCACTCTAACCAGCACATGATCTCAATATATTAATGGAAATTGAATGATAATTGCTAAATGATGTGATATGAAATGCAAAATTTTTACTCGTTATTTTTACTCCATATTTGTTTACAATTTTCAGCGTCTTCATCGGTAATTTGAATCGCCAATATCATAGAAATATTTGTTCTTTGCTGCAATCTCTTATTTTGAACATTTATTGCCATACAGGGTGTTTGATTTTCTGCGTCACAGACGAAGCCCTCAAGTTATTCTTACAAACTCTTGAGAGTTCTATCGAAAAATGTAACCACTAACTATAAGTTATGCAAGTGTCACTACAAGAAAACAAAAGCAGCGAAACTACAATCCACAACAGGGACATTATAATAACTAATTTTATTTGCAAAAAGTGAAAAGTAATACAAGGGTCTAAAGAAGAGAAAAATAATTATTCTGTCTAAGAGTTGTACATTACTGTGTGCCAAAGAACTTAGGACTTAGATGCAGTTGCAAATGTTAGAATTCAAGACAAGAATGTTCCAACAATCAGATGACGAAACTGATATTTTGTGGTGACTTGCGTTATCAAAGCTTCTTAATCTATGATTGTTCATTCATCAGTGGCACATTTTAAATCACAATGTACCGCTCGGTGATCAGCAAAATTATTAATTAATTAATTATTCAATTAAAACATTGCAATAAATTTATATTTTTGGAGAGAAACAAAAATAGAAATCTATAGCCATTAATTGTAATTTGCAATATAATCATAAAACTGTTAAATATAAACCAAAACTGTTTGGCAATATAGGTAACTTTCAGGGTGAAATTTTAGTAAAAAAACTTCAATTTGGTTTTAAATTGAAATCTCATTCCATTTTTAACTATATTTCACAGGTCATTTTTCTGTTTTTAGTATAATATATACTGCTAACTTTGAAAATAATTAAAAGCTTACATTAAAAACGAACCAATAAAATATTTATTTATATTGGCATTGGCAATGAGAATCTTGAATATAAGATGTTTTCAACAATCTGGGCACATGCTGTAAACACCGGTTTACACAGAGTATCACATCTCTAAAATAATTTATTTTCTACTAAATATTTGACAATGCCTACTGTTTTGTTTTTGAGCGCCCCTTGTGTATTCAAGACTGTTACGTCTCTTCAAATCATTATTTTCAAACATTGTTCATTATTTAAAATATAAACTAATTTAACATAACATAATAACGGAAAACCAATGTGCGTCATGTCATAACTAAGTCATAAAATGCAAATACTTCTACAAATTAAACATTTTTAACCTATTTAATGGTACTTAAATTATTAACTTTTATCAATATTATTTTCACATGGATAACTTCTACTTAAAAACAATAGGAATGTAAGTTTTCCTCGATTAATACTTATATTTACTTTGTAAATATCACTAAATTCTTTATTATCAAACAAATATAAAACGTTGCCTAAATTAAATGAAATTAATATAAAAATATTTTTAAAATATGAGATGTTATGACTGATGTGTATTTATTTATCTGTTTGTTAATATAATTAAAATAAATTACATAATATTATTTATTTATTTGTAATATTATCTAGACATTCTTAGTTTTATTTATATTCTAGAATATTCTGCCACGCTGAATAATTATATACAGTGTGTTTCAAGTGGGATGCATTAACATTGGTATCTTGGAAACTATTAAAGATAGACTCTAGGTTAAATTGAGCAAAAGTTGCGTAATTCGTTGACCAATAATATGTCTCAAAAAAAATCAAGGCTAATATGAGATACGTTTTTGAGGTATTTGAAAAAAATCGAGAAAAAAATTAGTTTTTATAAAATTTCTGATTTGTTTGAAGACCTATTGAAATAAAAAGGACACTTTCTCATGGCCTTTTTTTTTTAAGTAAGGTTTCGTCTCATCAGAAGCATCATCAACTTCATTTTTTCTAATACGAAAAATGCTGTCGCTGGACAGCATTTTTCCTTGTGTTTTCAATGGTGTATCCTATGCTGTAGGTAGTTTGTTTATTGTTCCATTAACTGTTCATTATTATTTTTTAATTTATTATTGTTTTGTTAATTGTTCTTTATTTTTGTTAATCTGTTCTGTAATGTTTATTTTTTATATATTTTTTAAATAAGTTAAATGAATTTGAGTAAAACATATCACCAAACATATAGATTAACACCCGGAAAGACAATGTCCATATAGGTATATTCAGTTGTTAAATTCTATGAAGAATATAACTTCCATGAAATGGTAAGTAGGTACCTATACAAAATATATTACTTTCCGATGACGGCAGCAGAACAACCTCTATGTTTTAATTACACTTAGTAAAAAACTAGGTACTTCGAACTTAATAGCAATTACAGAGCATGTCTATAAATGATTTAATATATTTTTCTCTAAGGAAACGTATAAATTAACGAATCGGAAAATATATTCTATAAACTAATAATAACTCGGACATTGTATTTACCGTTTTAACCACATGTTAATTTAATGTCTCAGAACGAAGAACAGTTAATGCCTAACTGTCTACTAGAAAATAATCTGCTCTCATTTTGCACATATACCAGTTAAATCATAAATTAAATAGAATCTAATACGAATATGGCAACATTTATTTTACCATGGTATATTTTAAATATTATTTATTGGGGCTTATTTAACTCTTTACATCTTTCTTTATATAGGAATTAAACCAAAAAGTTAACTAAGAAAGAAATTATTAATGAAATTACAGACGCCTAAATCCACGGCAGATCTGTTAGGCCAGAATAAAAAGGCCATCAGAATAATAGTAGGTCTCCTAACAGGACACTGTAGGCTAAATAGGCACATGAATCTTATGGGACTGTCAGAAGAAATTCTGCCAAGAAGAAGAGGAAACCTCAGTACATGTACTGTGCCAGTGCGAGGGCCTGACAAGACTGAGATTTCAATCACTTGGGGAAGGTAGACCAAGAGCCAACAGCTACATGGAAGAGACTCCATCAAGGCTGTGGAGTGTAATGCAAAGGACAAAGCTGGACAGAGTGCTCTAAATAGGTTGAGAGTGCCACAATAGATCTTCTAGGTCGCGGTGGATTAATCCAGGAGGCCGATTCCTATTGTCGAATCTATTGTAGTATCTAATCTAATCTATTAATGAGATTATCAAATATTATTGTTCAATAAAGTTTTATATTTCCTCGTTACCTATAATCCTATAGGTATACAAAGGAATAGCATTATTGTTTTTAAGATATGTCAAAAACAATTACTTTGCGTGCAATATGCACCCCCCAGCATTGAATTACAACAGAATATCTTCATATAACCTCAACTTATTATCTTTAATACATTTTTCTTTTTAATAGTGTAATAGCTTTCTTGAAATAACATTAAAATTCCTAAACAATGTCATGTTTGGTGAGAAAATTATGTCTTTCGTAATTTCGTCTATAATAAACACAACAACCTCCTTGTATAACTTATATCTGAATGAATTGTTTTTATAACTAAGAAAATGGAGAGAGAAAATCTCCATAGATAATTTGTACAACTTTTACGTAGTTTTTACCAAAAAATACAAATATCAAAATCTAAAACCAATATACAGTCAACTTTATCCGATTGATGTACATACAATCATAATTAGGTACTGTATTATCTATTTTACACCTTGTGTGTCTTATTTCTTAAAAGTAGACTATTTTTTAATTAGATACCATTCCCACAGGATATTCACGCCAGATGGCTGAACGTAACTGTTCTCTGGTCCAATTATGGTTATGGATATCGCCCACCTCTTATTTTAATAGAACTGAAGCTGTTACCATATCGATCTACTGCCATAGATGATGTAATTAGGTAATTTGAAATTGCCATTCAATATTATGAAGTATTTCCCTGAAACATAACAATTATAATAAGAATTAAATAACCCAAATATACAGGCTGATTCACTTAAGGAGGCTCACCATTGGGATATTGGTAATGGTAAGAGATACAGGGTGGCTCAAATTACAAAAAAGTTGCGCAATTTTATGACGAATATTTTGGTAAAAGCAAACCTGAAATATCTTTTTTAATTTCTGAAATATTCTGAAAAAACTGAAAATTTAGACTTTTTAATTTTTGCCGTAATTCATTTGTTTTTCAAGATAAGTTCATGAAATTCGGTTCCCAGGCATAAAATGCTCTATTGATTGCATTGGCAAGATCACCTCTATCTCTTATTGTTTTTGAGAGACGATAGTCAACTTTTTTTTTTCTTATGGGCGCCATATTGGATTTTTATATTTCCAGATAGCTCTTCTCATTCTCTTTACGATGATGTATCATAGCATGGGTAAATTTAAATTATTAGGGTAGGTAATAGTCATAAAAAATATTTTTGATTAGACTGCTATGAAATTAAACTAAAACAATTGCATGCTTTAGTTGTCAGTTCATTGATTGTCAAAAGTGTTTATTCTAACATCGTTGCACTAATTTTTTCATATTTGTATTGCTACTGTTACCATTAAAATGTTTTCAAACGACGAAAAAGCAGATATGTATTCTATTTATATTCAATGCAGAAGAAATTCTATAGCAGCTGAGCAGATGTATTTAAATATGTATCCCGAAAGAGAACAACCACATAGAACGTTGTTTGCAAAATTGGAAAGGAGTTTGCGTAATTTTGGATCATTTACCAATAAGTCCCAAGATAGACAAAGATTGAGGGACGAAGTAACAGTGGTAAATGTAATAGGTTTAGTTGTAGCAGATCCTCAAATTTCCACTAGACAAATATCAAGGCAGTTAGACATTCCACAATGTACTGTACACAGGATTATAAAAAAACAAAAATTTCGTCCCTATAAAATACACATTTCCCAAGCTCTGCACCCTGGTGACCAAGAAAGAAGAATACGGTTTTGTCAATGGTATCTCAATCAGTGTGAATTAGATAATAGTTTTTCTACAAAAATATTGTGGTCTGATGAAAGCAGATTTACGAATTGTGGAGTTTTTAATAGACAAAATTATCATTATTATGCACAAGAAAATCCTAAATTAAATAGACCTGTTAGACATCAAATTCGCTTTGGTATAAATATTTGGTGTGGAATTCTAGGAACTAGGATAATTGGACCTTATGTTTTTCAAGAAAATTTAAATGGGGAACGCTATCGTCAATTTTTGGAAAACACTCTTCCAGAATATTTAGATGATTTACCTCTTGCAATACTGGGAAATTTATATTTTCAGCAAGATGGTGCACCACCGCATAATGTTAGGAATGTAAAAAATTATCTTAACATATGCAATTTGCAGGGAGATGGATAGGAAACGGAGGACCATTTGAATGGCCGGCCAGGTCCCCCGATCTATCCCCTTTAGATTTCTTCCTGTGGGGCTATGTTAAAAACATTGTTTACACTAGAACTTATAATAACCGTCAAGAGCTCATTCAAAGTGTTACAAATACAATAAGAAATATAGACGGTGATACTTTGAGGAGCAGTGTTCTACAAACAATTAGCCGAGCCCGTGCCTGTCTTGATAATAATGGGTTGCAATTTGAACATTTGCTGTAGATAATTAATTTATTAGTTTAATTTCTTTATTATTTAATAATTAATATTTTAATTGTGTCTCGTCTTAATCATAATTTGTTAACTTATTTATATTTGAATATAAATTGTTCTTTACTTATTTAGTAGTTTATAATTTTTGTTCATGCCGAACACTGATCGGGAATACGAAAAAGGTCTTTTCTCAAAAGACCGATGTCATAACAACCTAATAAAAAAAAATTATGACTATTACCCTAATAATTTAAATTTACCCATGCTATGATACATCGTCGTAAAGAGAATGAGGAGAGCTATCTGAAAATATAAAAATCCAATATGGCGCCCATAAGAAAAAAAAAAGTTGACTATCGCCTCTCAAAAACAATAAGAGATAGAGGTGATCTGACTTTGCCAATGCAATCAATAGATCATTTTATGCCTGGGAACCGAATTTCATAAACTTATTTTGAAAAACAAATGAATTACGACAAAAATTAAAAAATCTAAATTTTCAGTTTTTTCGGAATATTTCAGAAATTAAAAAAGATATTTCAGGTTTGCTTTTACCAAAATATTCGCCATAAAATTGCGCAACTTTTTTGTAATTTGAGCCACCCTGTATCTCTTACCATTACCAATATCCCAATGGTGAGCCTCCTTAAGTGAATCAGCCTGACGTACATTGTTTCCGATTATTCTGTATAATAAAATAATAAAACACCGGAATACATATTGAATTTTAAAATACTGGTATTATTTTAATTTCAGTCTGGCTGTTCACCATTTTTTCTTTATTTAATATGTTAAGAGTAGATAGAGGAGATGCTAATTATGTCAAATAATTATTTTTACGAGCTTCAGAAACTTCGTTCAACGGAAACCCTTAGTTAAAGTATTGGATTTTCGGTATGCGCCTTCAGCTATTATCTCCTAGGTTGGTAATGTGATTGAAGTTATAAGACGATTGAGAGGTTTAAAATGACCAGACCTACTTTTGTTTATTCGATTCAGTAGTTTTAAAAATTCAGGGAATAGTAGAAACGTTTATACAAAATAAAACATAATAATTTAATACCTATATTAGATTTATATTATTTTCGAGCTTTTCTAAATGTTTATTTGTTTATTCAGACATTTAGCTAATAATAAGCAATGATTATAGGTATCTTATATCATCTATCCATACAATATCTGTTGATTTCTTTCTAATTTTGGCATGGAAAATGTCACACGACAAGGTACCAGTTTCCTTGATCTGCTTCGTGTGATAAGAATATTAAAAGAACACTTTTAAAGAATTCTTTTATGTATCCATGACAATTCAATAGTTAGGAACTGAAAACTGTGTATAATTCTTAATTTATCTTTTCTACAATAAGTTTGTTATCTTGTTAATAGAAGTATCTGAAGGCAAAGAAAAGCATATTTCAAAGTGCCAAAGGGAATTTCTGAGTAATAAATCCCAAGAACACATTACCCTGTCACGCAAAGTCTCTTCTCCACTTGTTTTACTCTAAATCGATCCCTAACTATAAAGTTTCCATAATGAAGTGCCTGAGATAAATTAGAATAAATTGCATTTGCTCACTAAGTGCTAATACAGATCCTATGTAAGAGGTGATAATGGAAATTCACAGTTATTGGCACACGCCTGCTTACGTACGTAAACCGATACTTATTGGAACATTCAACAAAATGTAATAGATCCTAATTAAGAGATAGCTACTCCTGCTCGAAGCGACAGAAATTCGCCTAAATTCATGTAGTTTTTTTTAAACTTGTGACGCGTTTCATTTTATACGAGTAAAAATAACAAAAAAATCCGATTTTACTAACATTAAACATTGCCTATAGAGTAGTTGGTTACTACCCAGAGCGTGGAGTTGATCATAATTTATTGTTAGGTAGATTTAATTTTGCATCGTTAGAACACAGACTGTTTATTTGATCACTTCGGTTTTTACATAACTTATTGCATGGTAAGGTTGACTGTTCAAATATTTTATCTCAAATAAACTTTTTAGTACCCTTTAGTCAATCTAGAAGAAGTACTATGCCATTTTACTGTCCTCCTAGTAGAACAAACATAATGTTGAAGTCCCCAATTTACAATATGACACACAATTTCAATTTAATATCAGATAGATGTGATATTCATAATTCTAGTTTAAGTCAACTGATAGCAGCTGCCAATAATTATTATGTTAATTAATTTTTTTTCTTTTATGTCTTTTTTCTACTTTATGTTATACATGTATCACTCTAATGATTATTGTTTTAACTGTTATTGCTACATTGGTCTTCTCATGATTCTTCTAATATATGATTCTGTATTCCTATGTTTATGTTTTTATTTTTCATCTTTGAGTTTTGTATTACTTTTTTAAGTTTGATTTTTGTCACATTATTTACTTATTTACTTTTGAACAATTTTCTATTATAGTCCTGTAAGTGGGTATTCCTATTGGACTAATAAAGTTATTATTATTATTATTATTATTATTATTATTATTATTAAAGATTTCCATAGTTCAAAGTCAATAATACAAATAGACTTTCTTAATAAATAGAAATTTTAGATCAAACACACGGAATAATCAAAATTATCTTCAAAAAGTGCAGCGATTTTTACAGCATTGTGTACAAAATGTAAGCAAGCCTTACTGTAAAGCTAATCCACCCTGTATATAAAGTATTTTAGCGCACTTCCAGCGATTTACAATAAACTAGTTGAAGTAAATAAAAATATAAATGTAGATATATACTTGTAACTTGTAGAAAGTGATACTTGTACTGAAACATGTTACCCTGATGGCATCCATCAGAACGTGAACAATCTACCAACAACTCCCCTATGATACGCCTATGTGATTTTATACTTACTTTAGAATCCAATAAGCTCTGGAAATTGGTCCCTCTGGTCTCTACCTGAGTTCATGCTTCGTCTTCTAGTGTCCATGAACCTTTTGAGTTGTTACTTTGAGGCTACTTAATAACATTCATTATCATTATCGGTCTTGGAAAATATAATCTTAATCCCCAACCCCTATCACAATAATACGGGGTGTTTAAATTAAGGATTTAATGAGTTTTTAAATATAGAAGTAGCATGTAAATCAACTATTGTAATACGATACAGAAATCTCAATTTAAACATTTTTTATATTATGTGGTTCAAATATCAAATACTTTTATCAACAAGCAAACTTAACCACAAATTGTTCTCAAGACGCAGAAATATTCTGTGGTTCTAGGTAATCAGTAAGATTAAGTACAGCCAATCTGATATAGTTATATATCCTTATACCGGGATATCAAAAATTAGCTTGGCCAAGGGTGGTTGTGGAATGTTAAACGTGTGTCTTACTTTAAATTTTTGAATATGTTTTATTGTGTCAGACTGTCAGAATCTGTCAAGTATGAAATTTATAGGTTATTGATGATGTCAGTGTGACAGTGACATAATTATTTCAAATTTAAAGTAAGACACACGTTTTACTACATTTTATAATTTGTAGTTCATTATTGTTTTACGACTGAAATAAATAGGTATGAAATTTGTAGGTTATTGATGATGTCAGTGTGACAGTGACATAATTATTTCAAATTTAAAGTAAGACACACGTTTTACATTCCACAACCACCCTTGACCAAGATAATTTTTGATATCCCGGTATATCCATCAGGATATATATCCATCACAATACATAACTATCAGGATCAGGATATCAGGACTGTCCGATCTTTCCAATCCTTCTCCTATAGGAGCATGACAGGTACTACTCTGGTTCGCAGCGGGGATGCGATATTTTCTTAAAAGATATGAAAAAAATTAGTTCAGTCGTAGTCTATCAGAGGGCGTCAGAGCGTCGTATCACTCTTTCGCGTGAGATTTTGTTGTGAATATGGCCGGGCCATCGAAACGTGTACGTTTTGGAGAAGAAGACTACGAAGAAATTCTTCTAAAATGATTTGGCGAACAATATAACAGTAAAAGTGATGTACATGATGTGCCTGTTTGTCTAACATGCACAACACCAGTTTGTAATGACTAGAAAAACAACGATGAAGTTTAGTTCTTGCTGAAAACCAAGATTTTTATGTTTCTTAAATATTTTGTTAATTATTGTTGATTGTCCCAAAACCTAATATAGTCAAATACCCGATTTATATTGTTTATTCGACTTTTTTAGGATAAAATATACAAAGAAGTATCTTCTCAATATTTCAGCATAATATTTTTTTATTAATATTTTATGTATTTTTATGCTTTAATTATGTTTCTTTAGATATCCCAGTTGAATACTGTTCATAATATTGTTCATAGTGAATAATATTCAATAAAATGTTTAATTTATTTTTGGTTTTGTTTTTTATTTTTATTTTTTAAAATAGTAGATTCTGAGACGACACACCTCACCATTTAGGTGACAAGTATGGTACCAGACCTGATAAGGGTTAAAACTGAGAGTTTTTCTTTAAAGTTTTTTAGAAGTGAGCGTTTTAATCATCTCTAGATGATGCCAACTAGGTTGGCCAAACGCGCGTCTAGTGCAGTATACTGTTTTGGTGTTATGTGGAAAACTACGTCCAGTGTTCATTTTTATGACTAAATACGTAAATAAGTAACAATACAAGAAAAACCGATACCAATAAACAAATAAAAGAAGAAAAAACGCATAATAGATTTTTGCAGATTTTACTGAAATCATTAGAAGCCATGAAAAAAAAGGTGTTTCGTTTAATAAAAACAAATTTTTTGAAGACCTACTTTTTTTAAATTTATTTAAATACCTAATAGAATTAGGCGAAGGTCTACTTTAGGGACATTTAGTCATTGTTGACTTAATTATTAATTTTCACCCGAAGTTTGTCATCTACATATACAGGGTGTCCACCTAGTGCGCGTAAGTCCAATATCTGGGTTAATAAAAGAGATAACTTATTTTTTTTTTCTACAGGGTTGTCTAATATCCCGAGCTGCACAAAATAAAAATATAGTTACATATTCAGGGTGTTCAGTTTTTCCTGGACAGGTACCAACTTCGTTTTTCTAAATGGAAATATATATTTTTTATTGCTTTTTCGAACTAAACCCTTGATTTTAGTAGGACTTTCATCAGCCTTCCCTATACCTAACTTAAACTGTTTTTGAAATATTGACGGGTGAATATTGACATTTTTGCAACTTTGACACCCTGTAAAATCTAAACGGTTTGAGATCAAGCAAAACGGTTTGCACATTCCTATCTTAACTTTTCATAAGCTATCGTTTGGTACTAATTTCAGAATTATCCAAAAATTTAAAATTTTCTGAAAATTTTGAAAATTTTTTATTCCTGTATAAATTTGAAATTAGTACCAAACGATAGCTTATGAAAAGTTAAGATAGGAATGTGCAAACCGTTTTGCTTGATCTCAAACCGTTTAGATTTTACAGGGTGTCAAAGTTGCAAAAATGTCAATATTCACCCGTCAATATTTCAAAAACAGTTTAAGTTAGGTATAGGGAAGGCTGATGAAAGTCCTACTAAAATCAAGGGTTTAGTTCGAAAAAGCAATAAAAAATATATATTTCCATTTAGAAAAACGAAGTTGGTACCTGTCCAGGAAAAACTGAACACTGAATATGTAAATATATTTTCATTTTGTGCAGCTCGGGATATTAGACAACCCTGTAGAAAAAAAAAATAAGTTATCTCTTTTATTAACCCAGATATTGGACTTACGCGCACTAGGTGGACACCCTGTATAGTTCATGAAACAATTATTTCAATGAAGAGGCTGAATTACAAATTAAACTACATTAAATTTGTACCACTTAATATCTAACATGCACTGTTTCCAGGAAATAAGACTGAACACTGTGAACAGTGTCTAATTAGGGTAAATAATTTACGTTGTCTTTAGACTGGGAAATGAATCATTCATAAAAGATGACTGACTGTCCACTCCCTTGTTCTAGGTCAAAGACCTGTCGCGCATGCATCATACTTCCTCCCTTCATTACAAGATACAACTAAAGAATATAAAACAATAAATCCTAAATAATATTTGTGTATAACTACTTTTTTCTTCACAAAAGTGCTAAAACACTTTTTAAAACCTAGATATCTTTCTTACATTTCGGCTTTATTACACATCTTCTCCAGAAATTCTGCAGATGTGAACCTGTTGTTTTAGTCTGCCTCGGAAATCTGCCAATATTTTATTGCATTTAAGATAGAAAACAGAACGTTATCTTCGACGAAACGTTATCTTCTTGTAAGCGATAATTATTATTAGGTATCTCTGTTATTATTTTATTCAACCCAATTATCATTTACGGCAAAGAAAATTTCAATATGATGGAATGTATTACCACAGAAAAGTTATTAAAACAAAATATTCATCTCGTCATGATCTGATCATCTGCCAGATCATGGATAACGTCGATAGCGCAATGGGTCTTGAATGGAAGCAATTTTAGATTTTAATAAAGTGCCTTCAGGAAGACGTAATTTGACTAATTTATTTGGCTGACCAAAAGTTCCAATACAAACCTCTAGAAAACATACTGAAAATTTTCTTTGTTATGTCTGTTCTAAAAAGTTAAATGTATCTACTTAACTGTGGAAATATATTATTCTTATAAATGTCTGAATAACATTCGATTTCAAGTTACCTATTCTATAAAAATTATTATTCCCACTTCCCCACGACCAGAAAGACCTAAAGTAAGAAGTCCACTCTGCAATTCGCTTTACGAATTTTGCTAGTAGGTACTATTATTTTAGTTGAGTGATATAACTTTTCCCACTCCTCTCCTTTGAAGATAGCTTTCGCAAATAAAATAATTAGCGACAATTAAAAGAGCAATTTAGGTCAATTTTGTATAATATGGAAAGTATATAGGTAAGTACCTATATACCTACTACACACATATTTCTTAAATAATTAGTACCTATAAATCATTTGAAATATAGCCACCACAAATAGGTATAATTTTTATGGTGGCATTGACGATGACAAGACTAATTCTAATAGATCACTTTTTTATAATTATGCAATAGGTACATGGCAGTATTCAAAGAAAGGAAATAAACCTATTATGAAGTAATAAATAGCTAGATTTTTATTTATGGAAAAACAGTTCTGTTTTCTGTTCAAACAGATTTTGAATCTCTGAAATACCCATTAAAAGTTAACAAAACACAAACAATAAGTAGGTATGTAATAAATCCACTGTACCATAAAATGCAACTCTTAAAATTGAGAACTTGAATATTGTGTTGCATAACCTACCCATTTCTGCAATAAAAGTTAGAATAAATCTACCAATTGTATGAGAAGCAAAGAATTTAAATTATAAAATTCCTTGGTGAGAAGTAATATTCTTTTAATAATGATCTCTATGTTGAAATACTGAACTCACTTCAATTTTTGTTACAAAATTATTAGAAGACATTTTTATTACTGCAAAATTACCATTAAATAAATATAGGCAACCATTCATACTTACACCATTCTATAGGCAACCATTTATACTATAATCTAGTATTTTATGTTGCATATGTTTTGAAAATTCAATTTTCTTTCGTAAGATGGAGCACCAAACTAAAATGTAAATGATATACAACTGGAAATAACCACTCCTTGAATATTGTATTGCATAATAATGAGATTTATTTTAAATCGATTTATTTATTAATTTAAAATCAATACTATTTGCACAAACTGGAATGTACCTGAAAATATGTTATACAAATACAAGATCTTAGAGTCAAATGGACTTATTAGAACATATTTTTAATTCATTATTAAATTATACGTAGGTACATCAATGTTAAAATAAAAGTTGTTACTGTTATAGTCGCTCCAATATACCTATCTATGAATAACTTTTTGACAATCAGGTTAGAATATGTTTGAAACTTAGGTACCTACTTCTATATTAAATTATGTTTATAGTTACCAACATTTATGTAAATTATGTTTATAGGTACAGGTTCCAACTTCTTATAACCAGATAAACTGGTAAATTTACTAAAAATTTTAAAATTATTAGTGTTAGGCAATAGGCAACACTTTATACCGCTACCAAGTAATTTCAATTGCATAAGATACGGTATTCTTTTATTTCTCCTCAAGATGGCACCACAAATGTAAGTGCATGCCATAAACTATATGCAGCCATGAATAAGAAGATAATAATAAATAAATAATAATAAAATAATAATAATGGACATTATTGTACATATGGTTACTTTTTGTATTGTACAAATTAAGGATTTTACACAAAGTAGAATCCTTGGTACAAGTGTTCTTTGAGCTAAAATAAATGTACCTAACTTCTTTGCAGTTTGAAAAATTCTCCTCTATCATTTTAACATCTGTTTCAATGTATATAAGGTTTGCGTAGGTATAGGTAGCAAATAGCTTTAAATGTTTCAAAACAAACATTTATTAGTTGCAAACAATGATAATATAAGGATAATATGTATTCAGGTATTCAGGATCAAACACAGTAATCCTTAGAACTTAAAACTGCTAATGAAGTGACCTCGTCATCTCGTCAAACACGAACGAAGCTTGGTCTTGGGTCATATTTTTTATTCTTGATCATGATCATAATAACCCTCATCACTCACAAGTCACGAGTGAGTGATCATTTAAATGAACAGAACATTTTGAACCAGTTGAACTTTAATGCTATCCTACTTTACGCAACCAGTAATTCAGCCGTGCATATACTATGTATAATACAGGCTCCGTTATTGGTAACCAATATTTTATTTAGAAATGTTATGTTTCATAAGTAATCTGAAATACCTACCTTACCAGATTTTCATAAAAAAATATTAAAAAAACTAATGTAACTTGAGCAAACTTCTCCAGTATTTCATATTACTTTGGGAAAAAAGTATGGCTATCACCGCACCATCACAACACTTATACCTACCTAATTATCATAATTATGAGTATTTCCAATTCCATTACTTGGCAACACACAAAAACTGATAGAACTGCCAATAATTTGTTTGCTAATTAACCATGGGTTATGACTTCACTGAATAAGGGCCGGTTTTTCAATGCTCGGTTAACATGGATCAACCAGCAGTTAAGCTAGCTATAAGTTTAGATGTGATTTACCTCGAACATTTTATAAATAACTATTCCCATTCTAAACTTGTAGTTAGTTAACTTTAGGTTAAATTACGTTAACCATGCATTGAAAAACCGGATCTTAGTCGGTATTAAATGCTACTTTCGGTTGTAATTTGAATACATTAAATTATTAACATAGATAGGTAACAAAGTAGGTATACCTTAATACCTAAAGTAAAACTTCATAAAATTTTAGTTCATACATTTTTTAACCACTTTTATGTTACTTATTCCGTTCTAATAACTACGTAATATAAGAACAGATACACACTTTCGTCATATCTGGAAGTTTTAATAACATATTTTCAACTTCATTGTGAATTCTTAGTAACAAATACTGTAACAATACATTAAACGACTGTTCCAATCAACTTGCTTCAATTTCTTTTAGCCTGTATTCAAGTAGTCTCCGATCCAATCTATGTTTACAAAGGTATTGTCTGTGCAAGAACACCACAGGTATCTCATATCTATACAACCTCAAATACCTTACATTTTCCTTTTTAGAGATGTCAACAGTTTCAAAGTTTACCTTATTTAAATACGGTTGCAACTGAAGTTTCAGTTCGTCACATAATGGACATGGGTGTCTTGTGTAAAGAGTTAGTGTAGGTAACACGTTTTTTGGTAATGGATCAACCCTACAAGGAATAACAGAAGTTGTTGCACAATTCATGTTTTTAATACTCATATCTGTGTATAAAAATAACAATTTAAAATAGAATACAGTAGAAATAAAACTGATTTCACAATGGTGATGATTAAAATAAAATTTATCAGTCTTAAAACAGATCCACAATAGCCCACTCCCACTCATACTTAAAAATAACATATTTATAACATCACCACTTACAATTTTTCGATCATGATAGAAGAAGCACCGCCACCACCATTGCAAATCGATGCAACTCCTTTTTGTCCTGGCTTTAAGGCATGTACTAGATGAGTAACTATCCTAGCACCGGACATACCAATGGGATGCCCGAGACTGACTGCACCTCCATGCACATTCACCTTTGAAGGATCTAAGCCTAAAAGCTGCTGATTTGCCAAAACAACCACGCTAAAAGCTTCGTTTATTTCCCACAGCGCAACTTCATCTTTACTAACGCCAGTTTTTTCTAATAGTTTCGGTACAGCAACAGCTGGTGCTATGGGAAAATCTATAGGATCACAAGCCCCATCCTGATACCCTACTATCCTAGCTAAGGGCTTTGCATTCAGACGCTTAGCGCCTTCGGAAGTTGTTAAAACTAATGCAGCAGCACCATCATTTAAAGTAGAAGCATTACCAGCTGTAACTGTACCATTTTCTCTTTGGAAAACAGTCGCTAGTTTCCCAAATTTCTCAAAATTAACTCTCTTGTACTCTTCGTCTGCAGAAAAAACTATATCCGGCTGCCCCTTTTTTTGAGGTACCTTAACAGGTACTAGCTCTGAGGCAAATACTTCATTCTTATAAGCCTCTTCACTACGTTTGTAACTGCTTATTGCAAATTCATCCTGCTGCTGCCTATTAAAGCCTAGTTTCTTCGCTGTGTTCTCTGCGCATACCCCCATATGAATATTATTGTAAACGTCTGTTAGTCCATCAGATACCAAGCCGTCTAAAAGATTTACACCACCGTACGGTGTTTGTCCCCTTCTCATATAATAGGGAACGTTAGACATAGACTCCATTCCTCCAGCAAGAATCACCTCTTGATCTCCAAGCTGTAAGGCTTGAGCGCCAAACATTATGGACTTCATACCAGACGCACAAACTTTATTTATCGTCGTACATATCGTGGATTTAGGTAAACCAGCAAATAGTGCTGCTTGGCGTGCTGGGGCCTGTCCGACACCAGCTTGGCATACATTGCCCATGTATATCTCTTTTACTTCTTCTTTTGGAATACCGGCTCTTTCAATGGCAGCTTCAATAGCAACAGCACCTAGTTTTGTTGCCGATAAAGGTGCCAGCGTGCCTTGAAATGAGCCAATGGGGGTTCGGACAGCAGAAATGATGACCACATCGTTTCTTAGGGAAGAGCTGAATGCCCGGCTGCTCATTTTTATAACCTAAAAAAAAGGAAATTGTTCATAAATATATTGGTTCTTACGTAGGTGATAAAATACCTGTAAGCATTTTGAGTAAGTCATTTTTAAATGTGTACTTTTAATTTTAATTCTTTTTATAATTATAACCCTTGCGTTAAGCCGTGCCTTTTAGGAAACATATATTGAAATATGAATATGATAATACTAGGACTTTGACCCCAAGAATACATCTACTCTAGTAAAAGATGGAGAAAGTTATTTTTATGAAAATACAATTTTATTGTTTGCCGAATGACTTTATTATCATACTACACTTCTGACCTTTAACTTTCAACATAATATAATATAGCAATAGTAATTTATATTAATACCTATTTTGTACCAAACCCAAACCAGCTAAGGACGAGTGTTGAGTGTTGCACCTCTACTTAGGTAATTTAAAAATGATGAAATAGGGAAATCGACATAGGTATTATCTATACCTATCGGCTCATTCCTACACAGCGCACCTTTGTAATTTCTAGCAACGTGTACGTTGTTTCTAGGTACCTGTCGTTATAAAAAAAAATAATAAATTTAATAACTTATTTCGTCAGAATTTCCGGACTCCTAACCTGCAGTAGCTGCACCATTGACTTAAAATTGGGGAAGGAGCGATGTACTGGATGTACCTACCTTTTATTTTTTTGGGTGTAAACTTTCTTAAGTTTATTTTTATTTATTTTTCATAAAATTAGATAGAAGTATGTTTCAGGAACAACCTACAAGATTCGTATTTTGAATTTTGAATTTTTTTATGTCCAAAAAGAGGTGCCACAATATGGGTGATCTGCTAAATTTTGTAGTGATCTTGCAACCTGCCTGCAACTGTTTTTAGAAAACAGCAAAGTGGGAAGCAATAATTTTTTTTTAATACCATTATTATTATATTATATTATTATATTATCATGGCAGATTTTGTGATGAAGCTGCAAGAACTAAAGCAAAAAATTTTAAATGAATTTGACGCATTCAAGCATTACAACATACACAGCGAATCTGATCCAATTGATCCCAAAAATTTGGACACTTTGTTGTTTAAAGTGAGATATCAGATTGATCAAATGAAGACTGATATTTTATCTGGAAGAAACGAGGAAGACTGTAATAGAAAGTAAGTAAAAAGGCTATATATTATTTTGATACCTAGGTACCTACCTATATCTTACGACAATTGTTTTATTTTTTCAGGGACATTGAAAGTCAGAAGACAGATGCTTTGATAAAATTACAGACGTTGGCAACCTTAATAACATGCCGAATAATTAATTTAGATAATGGGTTACTATAATCTGTGATGGGTTATAAGCAAATGTAAACAATAAATGTCACTGTTCCTTGTTCATTAAATTTAAATTTGGCACAATTTTTGTTCTTGACGTGTATCATTCCGTACGGGTGTTGATCGGTGGTGACATCTGGGCTTCTGGCTGGGCAATTTTTTATATCAGCTGAGTTTTTTGTGACAGTTCAACTTTGAAACGAATTTGGTTTCTCCGCATAAATTAATGTAGTCTGTATTTAGCAACAATCAAGATGAATTATATTATTCTAGATCTAAGAAGAAGTTTTCTAAGGAAACCAAATAATTTTACAGCATGACATAACCTAAAACTGGTCTAAAAATGAATTTTGAAGAAGCACGTCTGCAGACATTTATCCATTGGCCTACGGATGCAGTCGTTAACCCTCAGCGAATAGCCAAAGCTGGTTTCTTCTCAACCATGCAAAGGTTGGAAGTTGAATGTTTTGCATGCCACATAAAAATATCAGAATGGAATTACGGTGATCAAGTGATGAATCGACACATAGCTTTAAGTCCTACATGCCCTTTTGTTTTAAACCCTTCTACCTCAGGTAATGTTCCTATGATAGCACCCAACGTACCTTCTTCCTCCTCAAGCAATTTTTACCACGATGAAAGAGCGAGACTAGATACCTTTGTAAACTGGCCTGCCGGGAACATTGTATCCCCTGAAAGTTTAGCAAGAGCCGGATTCTATTATCTCAAAGAAGGAGATAATACAAAGTGCGCCTACTGTAAAGGAGTGGTAAGGGCTTGGGAATCAGGCGACGACCCAGATGCTGAACACAAACGGCATTTTCCAAATTGTCCGTTTGTCATCGCCACTATAAATCCAAGGTTGAATGGTGGAACCAGTAATTTTCAACATGTGCAGGGTGATTTTTCTATAGAAAAGGATGCATTTCCAAATGTTAACCTAGTAAGAACTGAACATAATCTAGGAGAACTAGGAGTTCAAGCTCATAAGGGACCAAAGAGGTCTAATTATGCCACTGTCGAAGCTCGTCTGAACTCCTTCGTCAGCTGGTCATCGGACTTAATACAAACTCCCGAGGTTTTATCGCAGGCTGGATTTTACTATGAAGGAATGGGTGACCAAGTTAGATGTTTCCACTGTGACGGCGGATTGAAGCATTGGGATCCACACGATGATCCTTGGACGGAACATGCTAGATGGTTTCCTAATTGTTCGTTTGTGAAACTAGTTAAAGGACAGGAGTTTGTCACGGCCTGTGCATTAGAGCATAGTACAGGAAGTGGTGTGGTAAGTAATGGCTTATGTTTAATTGTCGCTAAGTGCAATGTTATGCAATTTTGCATATATGAGTTGACGCAATGTTTCGTTTACATAAATAAATATTCTAGGAAAAACACTTTTGTTCTACAAGTGTACATACATACATGTTAGATTTAGAAACATAGATATTATAGGTACTACAAAAATTCAAGTTCCTGCTCGATGCTGTGGGTTGCATAATAATGCTATAATGTAATAATGCTGTATTGCCCTACAGTACGAAATCATTAATAGAACAATTTAAAAATGAATAACATGAATATTTGTAAAGACATCTCCCTACAGTATAATTTTTAACATTGTAGTGATAGCCCAAGGTGTTAATAAATAATATAGGTAGGTACCTATAATAATATTTTATCAAGCAACCTTTACTGTTGACTTAAAAGTAAGTAAGTAAGCACTGTCGTATTTACAGCAGTGCTTTGTGAATCAACAAAAATGCTTTTGGAAATATTTCAGTTTTATTATTAATGTGGACTACTTAATAAAAAAAATTTGCAGATACTAAATTAAGAAAGAAAAGGCTATATAGAGGAGAAGTTAAAATTAACGTGATTTAGAGCCAGTACTTTCAAATCGAGTCAATGCTTCATGCAATGCAATTCATACAATTGATTAGTTAACTAGGGCAAAAGTACCGGCCCTTTAACAGTTATATCTAAAATACACATGTTCGGCGCTAAATTTGTAGTGAATGCAGAAAAAACAATCACTTTAATGTATTTACTGGAGGTTTTATTTGCAGAATGGCTATCATGCTAGATTACCATTTTAGATAAGAATTTTTTTACAATTGTTTTGTTTTTATCAATCGAATTCCTAGAATTTTATCAGGGTTTTAAATATTAATCGGTATACTTAAATATAATATATCTAAATAAACCTTTCAGATAAAATAAGTTGAATTTTCTTCAATTGGTTTTTTAAAACTTTATTTCTAACATAAAATAATGACAATAGGCAGGTGTTTTTTTAATTAAATGTAAGAGAAATTGAATATAATATTGCAAGATTGGGCTTTTAATATGCAAAAATGTGACTGAAAAGACTACAAAGAAGCAGTAGTTAAAACAATTTGGAATACCACCGCTAAAATGCTACAAAGTAAATATATTATTACAAAGAATTCAATATTGTATTTGACCGATTCACCTATGTACAGTTTAATTCATCACGACCTGCAGTGATGCACGAATTGCTAAATGTAAAATCCTTCAATTGCATTCATGTTTCTAAATTTCTTATTCATTAAATTGTCCTGCTGAATTATACTCGATGTTTGTATTGATACCGGGTAAATTTGTCTTGTTTAAAATTCTAAACTGTTTCCTTTAGCAATTTGACTCGAAAAACTGTCAACCTAAAAACGCTCCACCTTCAGTGTCGGGTTTTTAATAATAATTTTAATAAAAATAAGTAGACAGTTTTTCTCGTCTAATTGCTAGGCAACAGTTTCTCATTAAACAATCCAAATTTATCCGGTAAAATGCAAACCTCTTGTGCAATTATAAGTGACAATCATTACAAAAAGTAATATTTTTTTATTAAAATTTGGCATAAGTAAGCTGTTCTGTTTCAAATTCGTACCCTTGAAATTATACTACCAACGATAAGTCTATAAATAATATTTTTGGTAAAAACTTCAACAACTCATCATATAAGTACAATCAATAGCAAAAATTTATTTTAAAATAAGTCATATTTGTGCCTTTTCTTCCCATTTTCTTCTATGAGCACCGTGGGCTAGACTATTCCTTTTTCGAATGTTGGTTAAATTCCCATATTCGTCATTGAGCCCTACGAATCTATGCAACCAGCTAAACAAATGTGTCCACAACTTTTTTGTTACTTTGTTCTCCTAACTTTCAACATTTTGGATCAGTTAAAACTCAAACTGCAGTTGTTGGTTAATATGGTAAGATTTTATTTGATTCTAAATTTTTTTGTTGGTACTTGGCAGAACACATACGATCATGTTTTTGGGAATCCCAAGTCTCCTACTTGCAAAAATTTTCACAGCCAATTAGACTGATATAATAGATTATTGTATAAGGGTTTTATTTTTTCATATCGCTTTGTATTTAGGAAATAAATTAGATGGTGTATTTGGTCATTCACTGTAAATAAATATTTCTCCGGAAATGTACAACGAATTTGTGCTTAAAATTAGTTTGATTTTTGAAAAAAAATTCGCTCCCATTTTCTAAAGGAAATCACCAACAAAATTAGTACCATATGTCAAGCTACTTTAGATCCTGCAGTTATCTGCAGTTTAGTACTTTTTTTATTTCTACAAATCACGGAAATACCGATTTATAATTTTTATTTACTATTACCCCAACGGAAGTAGACAGAGTGATACATTTCAAACTGATATGTTTGAATATTCATTTTAAGGGGCGCGCAATACAGCATTATATATAAACTAGGTATATATTTTTATCCTGAAGAGTCATAGTTGTGATTCGCCCTGTATAAGAAGATAGTAACAGACAAACATATGAGAGCAAGGAGGGACAGGGTTTTTCCTCTCCCAATAATTACTCCTTAACGACGTCGATGGTAATGAATGATAATGAATAACGAGTACTGCAAATATATGCCGTGTATGACTCACCCGATATGCACTTGGGCTATGCAACTACTTCGTCACATGGTAAATTGTTTATAACATTCGGTGCCATGCACGAGGCATCGGCATGTAGACATAATTGCACACGCGTCGCATAAAAAAAGAGCTGCGAAATATGCCTGTACCGACCGGTAGCCAAATGCGGGGGTGGCATCTTGTTGTTGGATAGGCTTTTATAGGATTTTGGTACCTACCTGCAGAACTACCAACGTCTGTCTCTTGGTTAATTGACTTGGCTTTCAACTTGACATATCCTGTTTTCAGGACACGAGCATTAAGTAGTCAGGACTGTCAATAGCATTTCAGGACAACCTAATTTATTCTAATAAATTTTTAAGCTAATATTTCTCAAAATAATAAATAAAATAATGTAATAGTAAATTTTAAATGCAAGAGAAAAAAATGGACAAAACAATTTATAATGTACAAAACTCGAAAAGCAGGACCTAAGACAATTAGTCTATATTCTTTGGTAGGACGTCCTGAAATCATTGCGATTGGTAACCCCGAGTGTCACCGTATTACCAATCAATAATATATTGAATTTAGAAAGCTTTCTGAGATGCCTTGATAAGGCATTGTTTCCAACAAATAATGTTTTGCATCCGTAGATATCAAATGAGTAATATTCAGTTGACAGTATACACTATACAGGGTTTTTCACGTAACCCATTCATTAGAATATTTCAGAGACTACTACGATCTAGACTTTGAAACTTGGGGCACTGGGGTTTTTGAGTATTCTCGTTTCAAAAAAGTTATGACGTCACGGTAGCACTTCCGTTTGTGCCGGAAGTTAGTAGTAACTTCGTTATTTTAAATGGAAAGGTAGAGATTTTGTTGCATTTTTGAAATCTACGGAATTTTTTAGGATGTTTTTGTTAATATATCCCTATACCAAAAATGAACACTGGAGATATTTCGATTTTTAAAAAAAACGAACTAAGCCTATTGACGATACTAAGCCTATATTGTGAGTAATATCTAGAACTTCTAAAAAGCTATAACTTTCAAAATTTCAGAAGTAGTCGAGCAGGCAAAGAGGGCTTTCCAAGAATGTACTGCTTCTGTCGATAGTCCATACGGGATGTTCAAAACTCAAGGGCCAATGTTAAAAACTTCAAACACAAAAAAGTTGTTTTTTTCAAATGGAACACCCTGTGTTTTATCTCATCAGTAGATGCAGAATTAAATTCTACATCGTTTGGTATACGCATTCCCTATACCTATCGCCAACAGTTTTTGAGTTAGATGCAATTATTTATGTGAAAGAAACTTTAAGATCGATAATAAGCGTATCTTTAAATTTTATAGAAGGCAGGGATACCAAAAAATTTAACTCTGTTTGTCAAATTACTTTTAGTTGTTGAATTATAGCAGCAATTGTACAGCAGAAAATTAAATAATTACAAATGAGTGGTATTTTAAATTTATTTTGTATTCGTGGGGAATTTAATAAAATAGCTACAAATTGTTGTCGTATTTTCAACGAAATATATCCAAATTTATAAACAATGAACAAGATAAAATTCGGAAGATGGAATTGCAATTCCCTCATATTAGAATTGACATTAAGAAGACATGTCACAAACCTATAACTGAAGATGAAGACAAATAACATGTATGACATCAAATTAAAAGTTCAACTGGATATTGTACGTACCCCATACATAATGTAACCTAAAAATCATAATTATACTAACGTTGATATTTAAAATATCAACGTTAGTATAATTATTATTTAATAATTCATTCTGCATTGTAACTGCCACCAAACTTCAACAACTAAAAGTAATATCAAACTTTTGACAAACACAGTTCAATTTTTTGGTATTGGTATTGGCCTTCTTTAAAATTTAGAGATACATATTATTATCGATCCTAAAGTTTCTTTCACATAAATAATTGCATCTAACTCAAAAACTGTTGGAGATAGGTATAGGGAATGCGTACACCAAACGATGTAGAATTTAATTCTGCATCTACTGATGAGATAAAACACAGGGTGTTCCATTTGAAAAAAACAACTTTTTTGTGTTTGAAGTTTTTAACATTGGCCCTTGAGTTTTGAACATCCCGTATGGACTATCGACAGAAGCAGTACATTCTTAGAAAGCCCTTTGCTTGCTCAACTTCTGCTTAAATTTTGAAAGTTATAGCTTTTTCGAAGTTCAAGATATTACACTCACAATATATACTTATTATCCTCAATTTTTTTTAAAAATCGAAATATCTCCAGAACTGTTTATTTTTGGTATGGGGATATATTAACAAAAACATCCTAAAAAATTTCGTAGATTTCAAAAATGCAACAAAATCTATACCTTTCCATTTAAAATAACGAATTTACTACTAACTTCCGGTACAACCGGAAGTGCTACCGTGACGTCATAACTTTTTTTGAAACGAGAATACTCAAAAACCCCAGTGCCCCAAGTTTAAAAATCTAGATCGTAGTAGTCTCTGAAATATTCTAATGAACGGGTTACGTGAAAAACCCTGTATAAACTGAAAAATGTATGTCTGAGTGAATATGTCATTATCTCATCCTCTTTCATATTTAGCGTTTGGTGAACACCAACGCTTCTCTTAGGCTGGCACCACACACTTTCCAGCATCTAGTTTTCCCACCTTTTATTCGTCATCGTCGCGACCGCAGTGTCCTTTTTGCCTTTCTCAGCGTTCAAATCACGTAGGAGTTTCTATTTGCCGAATAAACAACTGCAGTCAGCGACCCACTTTGCCAAGAAAGTTGCTGCATGTACAGGGTGATCGATTTTCGTCACGTATTTTTCCCGTAAAAGATATTCACATTCGAAAATGTATTTATATTAATCAAAATATATCTATTGTAAGAAAGAATTTGTTATTATTAATTTGTATGGTAAATAAATTTAGTAATATTGACTAATTACGCAGAAAATTACGGGTACTTTTAATAGTCAAATTCGATGGTTTTAAATGGATTTCAATAATACGATTATACCAAATTCACTGTGAAATAATCTGTTGTTTAAAATATTTCTGTATTGAAAACAGAGCAGCTCTTTATTAATAATGTTATTTGTTTTATTGATTTTCTTCGGAAACCTTAAGTTTTTTGTCAATCACATGAGCTAATTTTTACTGTAGGACAATATATTTAAATTATGTTTTATGAGCAATCCGCGAAGTAGCTGTGACCTTGGATGGTGCCCTTAATAATTTGAGGAAGTTCCTTTGTTTACATTATATTCAAGGCATATACAAGAAATACATGCTTTTGTTGATGAAATAGAGACCTATCTATAAATTATCATCCTTGCATTACATTTTATCAACCTCTTTATACAGATAATGTAATTTAAAGACAAAACCAGCTGTGATAAAGTTATTGTTTAATTCTCGAGGAAGGCCAGTACTTGAGGAAGTTACCTTCAATTACCAATTAAATTTTATCATTGGATTTCAACGGAACCCATAAAAAGCCGTTGATTTTCCACACCGGCGTATTTTCTGTAATTTTTTTGCGCCTACCTAACTGAAGAACTATAAAAGCCATCCTACAACGTTAATTCAGGTAATTAAAGTAAACAGGGCGTTGTAAAAAGATCCGAGTGCTAATCATTTTAACGGAAATGCTAATAGCCGGATGTCTTCGATTTCTTCGCCTGCCTGAGAAACTGAGAAACCTTCGTTATGCCTTTCAGCCTTATGCATCTCGCTTGCTCTTTTGTTTTCTTGGTACGCTGCGTCCCCAATGAAGATTACAACATACTGATTAAATTATTTCGAAATTTATAACTTTTAATTAATTTTTATCATTATACAGGGTGTTAGTTAAACATGCGGCAAAAATTCAAGAGGTTATTCCTTGGACTATTCTAAGGATATTTTATCCTTTGATGATTTTTGAAAAAGCGCTTTGTTGCGAAGATATAGGGCGAAAAAAAATTACAATTCAACAAATAACAATTTATTACTAAAAATTACATGTAACATTTCTGAACCTACAAAAATTGTTCAAAATGACTACCTCCAGCTCGGATGCAACCATCCAATCTTCTCCTCAGACTCCCGAACTCTTTTAAAAACACCAGGGTCGTTTCTTATTGAGTTACACCCAGCAATTATCCGATCTCTTAAATCGTCCACATCTTCCACTGGCCTAGTATAAACTAATGACTTTAGATGGCCTCATGGTTTATGGTCATGCATAAACCACATTGCCTGTCTTGTAGCCAATGGTACATCCTCCAAAAACTAAGGTAGCGTTTGTTCCAAAAAGTTGCGGTATACTTCGCCGGTAAGTCTTCCTGGTAGAAATACCGGTCGAATTAGCCAGTCACCCACAATTCCAACCCAAACGTTCAACGAGAACTGATGTTGAAACCGATCTTCACAAATCTCATGTGGATTTTCGTCAGCCCACACATGGTTATTGTGGAAATTCCTTATTGCATTTCGCGAGAAACTGGCTTCATCGGAAAAAAGAATCAGCGTAAGTAGTTGAGGGATTTCAACCAATGTGTGCAAAAGCCATTGACAAAATGCAATACGCGGAGCAAAATCCGCAGGAAGAAGTGCCTGAACGCGTTGAATGTGGTATGGGTACAACAAATTATCTCTCAAAATTTTCCAAACAGTCCAATTACTTACATTCAAGGTATTTGCAATTCTTCGCGTAGAAGTACCTGGATCTTCTTCTATCATGTCCAGCACATTCTCTTCTACGTCTACCGTTCTTACAGTCCTTGGCCTTCCTCGTCCTCCACTTCGCTTCAATGTTCCCGTTTCTCGAAGACGTTGATGAATACTTTGAAAGATTTTTCTATCGGGAGCAATGTGGTTAGGAAATCGTTCAATGTACAGTCGCCTAGCTTCTAATGCATTGCCATCAGCAAGTCCATAAATAAAATTCATGTCAGCCATCTAGGCATTCGTATAGCGAGCCATGATAGAGGACTTCACTAACAACCGTTTACACGTCAACTAGCCAAACGTCAATCAATCTTAACAAATGCGACATACAAACTACAAAAACACAACATACAAAAACATACAAAATAATCACTCCGAAGTATCACGGGTAAGAAAAAACAACTCCCTTTTCTTACGTGTCTTTTACTTGATATGTCCAGTGTAGTACGCCATACTTTTATTTCACCTACATTAATAATGTGAAAAATAGCAAAAATGGATTTGTTGAAAATTTTTTTCGCCCTATATCTTCGCAACCAAGCGCTTTTTCAAAAATCATCAAAGGATAAAATATCCTTAGAATAGTCCAAGGTATAACCTCTTGAATTTTTGCCGCATGTTTAACTAACACCCTGTATATCTAGGTATTTAGCCAAAATAAACTTGTATTATAAATGAAATTATTGAAATATGATTATTTAATAAAGTTTCAGTACTAGGTAAAATAATAAATTACCATGTATAGTAACTTTCTTTCTATATCAAATTTTTTAAAAAATGTACCATTAGTTTTTGAACACTTCGTGTACATTTGATTGTATAACACGACAAAAACTAGACCTGTATTAATATCCCAAATTCTCCATAACTTTTGGGTTGAACTATTTTTTCTAAATTCAGATAAAGTAATGACATTTCTAACTTCCGATGACCCTATATACCGGGAACACAGTTTGTTAGAAAATATGCCTTCTCTTTATTTTGCTGTCCCAGATTGTTTCAGATCAAACCACATTGCGAACGAGTGTGCTGGATGCTGAATCGCAATATAGACAGTTTTGATGTAAGTACCACAGTTGCTAGGTCAGATCATGCGACGTCTTCAAATACGAGTAACTGTAAATGAAATTGAGTATGAACAGCGGCAGACAGACGACAATCGCACATATTTCCGCGTCCAATACCATCGACAGGTCCTGACTGGCTGTTTGGTCTTCGAACGAATACATTTTGATCCTGCGCTTTGTCTTGCTTATCTTAAGAGATATCATAAAAATATTTTATGAAAAATACTGGTAGTAGAGTTTAAACGCGAAGATATTCCTTCTAGAAAAGATTTTCGTTTGCATTTTATTGCTAAAATGTAAAACCTATTTTATATCATTCCTTATGCCTTAAGAAAGCAAAATCGCCTGGTCGTCAAAAAATCGTGGTGTGCAGGGGGTAGTTAGGGGTGGTTTTCCAAAAAATTGTAAAATTTTTTTTTTTGTTTAGTTTACATCTACACAACATGTTTAATCATTCCTGAAAGTTTTGTTCTAAAATTTCAAGAGGAAGTATTTTATTTTTAATTTTAAATTATCTGTGCAACACGCTCTTATATGGAGTTGCTTAATATAAAACGCCTCGCGTTGAAACATCGAAATTGCAATATCGTTTACACTAAGATAACTCAAGAATGCTAATTCTAATCAAAAAAACACTTTCTGTGAACGTTGTAGATTAAAGATTAAGGATTAAAATGCTTTTTAATTTTTAAAAATCCGACAAATAGTTTCGTCAAAAAACTGTAAAATGTCAAAGCATGTCGTTACCACCGCGCTACGACGCGGAGATGCGAGGATGGTTGAAAATCGCGTGGCCCGCGGTTTATCTGAATGTTAACGCTGTCCTTATGTATTTTGAAGCTTAGACGGTCGCTTTTCGTTTAAAACAGTGGAAGATACACTGTTACTATCGTTACTATAGCAACCGTTCTGATAATCTAAGATACATTATAAGAATATAGTGGCTTTTAGTTTATCTACCTATTTGAGTATTGAGTAGGTATTTGTAAATATCTTTTCAAATTCAATTAAATAAATTAATAACAGTTAAATATTAATAAACAAACATTATTTGAAAAAATAATTTTATTAATTATAGGTATCAATTATCAATTACATCATTTAATTATGCTAAAATCCGCGTTAAAATAGTCCAAAGGTAGGATAGTAAAATTGTTTATAATTAACACTTAACCTTTTTAATAAAGTCTTTGATAATAATGTGTAATAAGATATAATATTGAATACTTGTGAATTTGTGATATACATATCACAAAAATTATGGGTGCTTGTGGAGTCGATATTCCGTGGTAAAATCTATTTCTGTAAATAAACAAATAATAATTGGCAAATAAGAATATAATATTAATATGCTTACAAAATTATTTTACAGCGTGTTGCACAGATAATTTAAAATTAAAAATAAAATACTTCCTCTTGGAATTTTAGAACAAAACTTTCAGGAATGATTAAACATGTTGTGTAGATGTAAATTAAGCAAAAAAAAATTTTTACAATTTTTTGGAAAATCACCCCTAACTACCCCCTGCACACCACGATTTTTTGACGACCAGGCGGTTTTGCTTTCTTAAGGCATAAGGAATGATATAAAATAGGTTTTACATTTTAGCAATAAAGTGCAAACGGAATGACACGATAGAATCATTTTTAAACTCCACTATGGTCAGTCAGTTGAGCACTTTTAGCGAAAAATTAAAATATTTTATAATTTGAGATAATAGTTGCATATCAAACTAAGAAAATGAAAAAACTTTTATATTCAGTGGCAATCTCAAAGTGATATTCTTTTTCAGATTGGCTATTGAGGTAGTCATAATTTCAATGAGAAAATAAAATGAATCACAAATAAGTTTCCAGATTAAAATCTATACCGTAACTGTCACAATTAGAAAAAGTAATACCTATTACTTATCGGTGTCGAAATATTTGCATTGGTTCGATAACTTATTTCAAAATTTTCAGTTTTTTTTGTTTGCAATGAACAATGGGTGAGGAGATCATTGATATTTCTCCTTAAAATATAATATCAAAACCTTTTCATGCGTAATATCTGGTTTTCTGGTTACACCAACCATAATCAGCTTATTAGAGATAGACGAAAAATGAAAATACCAGTTTCCTTCATTTTTTGAGCTGCATCGAGCTCGTAAAGATATTTTCCAGTGTACTGGGTGTCCCATAAAAGCGCTCCCGAGATTAATTTGTTTTTTTTTTTTTAATAGAACCCCCCCAACTTTCTCTTCATTTTAGAATTCAGCATAAAATTGAAATCGTCTGATACCCCATAGTCGACCCTTTGCTCTAACCGTTGCACCGCCATTTATACTTTTATGCCAAAAATGTCACTTGCAATTGGTACTTTAAAAATAAATTACTCAGAAACGATAAAATATAACAAGTTGCCGCTTTCTCAGACTTTTAGAGGAAAAAACGGGCTTTCTTTTTGTTGGTCCAAAGTTTCATTATCTACTCAGGTGTATTTTTTGCGAATTTTCCAGTTTGAAATACTTCAATCGACCAAAACTCATTTTTTTCAAATAACAATCCACACTTTTTTTATCTGGCTGTTTTTGGTATCTTATTTTGTGTCTTTTGATACCCACATGTCATATACCCATATGGTATAGTTTAGGAATTAATGACCAATTTGTTCAAATTCCATGAAAAACAAAATTAGTAAACCTTTTCACTTGCACTGTCAAAATTGTTATTCATTGCAACAATTTATTTTTGTGTCTTCAAAATAAAATTTTCTAAAGAAGAATTGTTGGACTTGGCATTTGTATTGGGGAAAGCGAAAAACCCGGTACTTAACTTGAAGAATTTACAGCTAAAACCAGTCTCTTTTAGAAAAGTTTTGCAACAGAAAGAAGGCCCGTTTCTACGTCTTGAAAGTCTGAGAAAACAGCTAATTGTTACCTCTTACTGTTTCTGAGTGATTAATTTTTAAAATACCCCTTGCAAGTGACATTTTTGACATAAAAGTTAAAATGGCGGGCAAACGGTTGTAGCAAAGGGTCAACTATGGGGTATCAAATGATTCCACATTTCATGCAAAATTCTAAAATGAAGATAAAGTTGGGATTCTACTTAAAAAACAAAATAATGTCGGTAGCGCTTTTATGGGACGCTCTGTATCTTGCAAATATTTTTACGGGATGCAGCTCAAAAACTTAAGGAGCATGGTATTTTCATTATTCATCTACCTCGTTACCGTCTTACCGTTTGGGCGTTATCAAATTCTTTCATACTAATGGGACACCCTGTACATCAACACCACGTGAGTGGCAGTCACTTCTAACACCAAACGACAGACAGCTGTTTCGATCTATTAGGTCTCGTCAGTGCCATACAGGTCTCAAACTACTACAGTACGTGCGATATTAAGCATGGGACACAAGTAACGCCATCTAGGATGGAAAAGAGCAACCGCGCCTATGTGTCAGGACGCCCCGATGAATAGGTTAGGTTAGGTTTAAAAGTGAGTGGGCCGAAAACCAGACCCTCCACCGCGACCATGTGGTCTATTGTGGCTCACACCTACTTATATTTCACCCAACAGGTCCAGCTTCTTAATGTAGCTGATCACCTTATTGGGTGAGAGTTTGTTCAGATCCTCTGGCAGAAGTTGTCCTTTGCCAAATAATGAGTATCTGATCCTTTCCCCAGCAGGGCAGGTGCACAATATGTGCCCCGATGAATAAACAATGCCATTATTTTATTACAATTATGGTTACTCACCCTATTCTTCTGGAATATGGCGTACAGTAATTCGACTGTTTTTTTTTGTATCAGATTTAATTAAATATTAGGTAACTGGATTATGCAATGATTAATAACAAATTACTGAACGCAGACTTCTTTGTGATTTGGACGTTAATATTTAGAACAGACGACCGACACTGAACATGCAGACTTGACAGATAATGAACTCATTTTACATGTTACTTTTTTCTAGCAGCTCATTATATGTTAAGATGCATTTTAATGAGCAGGGTCGAATATTTTAAAAGTAGGCTATTATTCCATATTTGTGTCGTCGTCTTCGAAAAAATAAGACGCTCTAATTTACATACGAATATAATTAACTTCAACAAATTACAAATGCGATTGGATTGCAGCCTTTCGTCTCACTTGATTTAATACACCTAGGTTGTCAGATAGGACGCGATTCAAGGATTTCAGATTTCTAAAACAGTATTTTTTAGTTTCTTTTTCGTATGAAGGAACAAACGGAGGTTTATATAATATATTATACAGGGTGAGTCTCTGGCATTTGATAGAGCACCTTATTTTAAGTGAAGTTTGTCATATAAACATATGTCGGGAATCGCTTCGTTTTTGAAATACAGGGTGTCAAAGTTTTGGGTTTTTTAAATATTTTCCACACAGCTCGTATAGTTTTTAAGATAATTTATTCAAATTTTTACGGTAGATTACCTATGATGGTCCACAAATTTTGACATATGTAAACGATTTGAAAACGTACAGGGTGATATTTTTTCGGGGTCAGGCCCCTTTTTATCGTCCAGAACTTTTATGTGGTGCGCCACTGACTGCTGATTTGCCAAAATTTGGATTCCATGTTCAATTTAGAAACTTTTTTGTCTTTTGCATTTTTATCGTAGCTGTAACAGTTGTCGAGTAATTTGAAAAAGTCTCTGAAAGATTTTATTAACAAAAAAATATTTTTATCAAAATTTTCACTAAAAACAATTATTGTCAAACGAAAGTTCATTAATCTAAATTGTCAAAGGTTACATACTTACAGTACAACTTTTGCCACTAATTATTTATTTTTTTGTAGCATTTCAAAGACTTTTAATAAATCAGTAAAATAACTAAGAACTAATAACAAACCAAGGTCTACATCCTGGCGACGAACAACGCAGTGATTTTTGTTGTTGGATACTTAACACATTAGAAAATAATATAAGTTTCTTATCCAACGTATTATGGACCGATAAATCTTGCTTCACCCGACGTGGGATAGTAAATTTCAAAAATCAACATATTTGGGCAGAGCAAAATCCACGTGGTATTAGGCCAAGAAAATTCCAAAATGAGTTTAGCCTTAACGTACGTGTAGGAATTTTTGAAAATCGTTTGTTTGGACCATATTTTTTGCCAGAGTAAGTTCGCAAAACTTCTTAGAGTTTCTAGAAACCGAGCATCCTAATATGTGGGAAGATGTTCCTCTAAATTTAAGACAGCAAGCTTGGTTCCAGTTGGATTGCTGCCCAGCTCATTTTGGAAGAAATGTAAGAGCTTGGTTACACGACAATTATGCAGAGAGGTGCATTGGACGTGGAGGTCCAATCGCATGGGCCCCACGTTCCCCACATATAACACCAATGAATTTTTTGTATGGAGCTTTCTTACAGAAAAAGTGTATTCAACTCCTGTTCAAGATGCTGAAGATCTTAAAGGACGTATAAGGCATGCTTGCGAAGACATAAGAGTTCATCACTTAGTTTCAGCAAAAAGGTCTATTGAAACGCGATGCCGATTATGTATCCAACAAAATGAGTCGCATTTTGAAAATTTTAATTTGAAAATAAAATTATTTCGGGTTATTTGTAAAATTATTTGTATTAGCTTTGGTTTATTATTAGTTCTTAATTATTTTACTTAATTATTGTCTCTGAAATGCTACAAAAATTAAATATTCAGTGGCAAAAGTTGTACTGTAAGTATGTAACCTTTGACAATTTAGATTAATGAACTTTCGTTTGACAATAATTATTGTCTTTAGTGAAAGTTTTAATAAAAATATATTTTTTTAATATAACATATTCTTTCACAGATTTCTTCAAATTACTCGACAACTGTTACAGCTAGGTACGATAAAAATGCAAAAGACGAAAATTTTTCTAAATTGAACGTGGAATCTAAATTTTGGCAAATAAGCAGTCAGTGGCGCACCACAAAAAAGTTCTGGACGGTAATAGGGGGCCTGACCTCCGAAAAAATATCACCCTGTACATTTTTAAATGGTTTACATATGTCAAAACTTGTGAACCATCATAAGTAATCATAGGTAAAAATTTGAATAAATTATCTTAAAAACTGTAGGAGCTGTGTGGAAAATACTAAAAAAAAAAACCAAAACTTTGACACCCTGTATCTCAAAAAAGAAGCGTTTCTCGACATATGTTTATATGACAAACTTAACTTAAAATAAAGTGCTCTATCGAATGCCAGAGTCCTGCTAGTATAAACTGACTCACCCTGTAGATATACAACTTTAGGTGAGTATGCAAGTATGGTTGATGTGATTGATGTCCCTACTATCTTTTTTTAACGTATTTTTCGGGCTTATCTGTTTGCAGATAGCTTTTTACGGCTCTAATTTTAACTATGTTTAACACATTATCTGGTTTTCTACAACCGCCCATCATTCTTTGATGTATTTCACTTTTCTCTCACAGTTATTTCTATCACTGTGTACAGTATAGTAGCATTAGACCTTTCCATGACCCCTACACTTTTCTATTTACAAATAACCATAAAGAGGAATAATAAGCACTTAAATTTTCGAATGAGAACAAACGTTTTACTGTGCAGACTTACTAGGTGGTTCCCCTTGACCGGCTCGTAAACGAGTCCATCATTTGGTGGCATAAAAGCTTTTTTATAATACGCAGAATGAACATAATTTATTCCATACGTGTGTTTCAGAGCATTTAATTGTTCAAGGTCCATATTAAAACTGTTTTCAAATAGGAAACTATGGTACCGTGCGTGCTGAGAACAGAGTCCAAATAATTACCTATTTTTCAAGTACCGCTTAAAAGTAACTAACGAAGTATAGGTCGATGTTTTGAAGGCGGTATTTATTTAGTTTTCAAAATATGAAAAGTTTTCAATATTGTTACGATATAATAGTTGCCTGGCTTAGAAGGCAGGGAAAACAAAAAATTCACGTTTTACATTGTTTATTCAAATGAAAATTCAAATACAATAAGCTTCTTATTTTATTCTGTGTCAAACCACCGCAACATTTACAAGAGTAGTATCATCGTCATGTATTGTCCTACGTATTGTAGTACCTACATATCTCTCGTACTATTATCCATATTCAATATCATTATTTACCATTACCGTACAATGATAGGAGATTATTATATCTAAATCCGCAAAAATTACATATTAGAATACTTGCTCACGTACATTATTTCAGTAAAAAAATGTATAATGCCACCGCTAACAAAACTATGGAGGATAAAATTGAAATAATTGATATAGTTGATTGAAATATTGATAAAGTTTTCTTTAATGGTTCGAGAGAAAATATATACGTTATGTACTCACTTGGCAAGTCTTCGGTGTTAAAGTTGTACCCTTGTATTTATCTAACCGTAACTATCATATACCTATGTAGAACTAGCAATAGATTTAATGGTTTTGTTGATTAGCGGGTCAGTGAAATTGGAGAAAGTGGTCAACTTTCCTAAAATGTTTTGCTAATCAATGATTAAATTAGTATTCTGAATTTCATCTGGGTCAATGATATAGAGCCTGTCCTATAGGAATGAGTGTGTTTAAAACTGTCAGGTTAACAGACTGTAACCATGGGGAATTAATCTCATGTTTTTCTTTTGTGCATATGACCCCTCAAGGATGAGATATAGACCCATTTTTTATCCATAACAATAAATTGTACAGATTATTTTCGACTTTTTTCTTCCATTTTTTCGTATTCGTCATATAATCGATTGGCTTCATCAACATTGGCTAATTTTTATTTGCTACCCACTAACTTTCATCATCAGTTTTACGGAAAGCTACGAAAATTTTATGTATAGCTTTATCTTTCGATCGATTCACCAATTTATATGTACAGGGTGACCCATTCGTCTGGGATTCCTTTATTTCTCCACTATTATCAACTTTAGAAAAAAATATCTAGTACAAAAGTTTTCAGAAATAATAAGGGCTATAATTTAAAATTAGTTACAGATTTACAGGGTGTTGGCATCCTTCCAAACCTATAAAAACTTTCTTATTTTAAATGGAACACCCTGTATATTATTAGCTCATTGGATTCCTCATCGCAAGTGCTTTCAGTCCATATAACATTTGTTATAGCTAAACTTTATAGTTTCGAAGATATTTAATATTTTGTGTAAAAAATGACAAATGCAGACTTTGGTGAAAATAATAGTATCTTCCTTAGTTTTTACATTTCAATAATAAATATTGGTATTCGTTTAGTATAAGCCATGGCGAATATTTTGCTGTATACAAATGTTTTATAAATTATACAGGGTGTTAATAATCTCGTAGCAAAATTGGAAAACTGTAAGTGCCAATATCTCGTTTATTTTAAATGGAACACCCTGTATATTTTTAATGGATCAGATTCAGAATTGAAAACTCTATCGATCCATATTAGTATGTTATATACCCAAAGATAATAGTTTTCGAGTTATTTTGAAATTTAAAATATTTTACTCTTTGGTTACAAGTAAACATAAATTATGAGCCTAGATGGCTTGGAAAACAAAATTTATCAAGTGAATTTAAATCATAATTAAAATCATGATTTAAATCAAACTCTTGTAATATTTTTTTTTATTCAAATAAATAACTAACGTAACATGATATTTTTAAAAGTTATCAGTACATGTAATAAAAATAAATTTTTTATTTTTTTAATATAAATGAGATATTGCTCAACCCTTTTTAAAGTTGGTAATAGTGGAGAAATAAAGGAATCCCAGACGAATGGGGTCACCCTGTACAACGCCCTGTAAGATCGTGAACCGCGTGACCTTATTGTTTATTCTTTGTTGTTATTTCCGTACTGTGACCGAAACGCTTCTAGAGAACAAACATCGTCCATTCGAGATTTCTAATTTAACGCACAATTCAAAACATCTGCCATAAATCTGCCGTAACTGATTTAAATTTGAATTTGATTCCAATAAGCCTGAACCGAACCCATAAATCTGAAAATCAATAACAGAAGTACATAAAATTCGAGATTTACGACTGGCGTTTTATGGTCAAGCAGTCTGCAACACAATCTAGTAGCCATGAGAAAACAATACCATTTAAAGTCAGTTAATAAAGGCTCGATTTTTGCGGATCTTTGCAGAACCTACTTCTTAGTAGAAAGTTAAAGAGTCAGCATGAAATTTTGAACTCGATGTCCAGGGCAGTCGTCACTCTAGAACGTAGATACACTTTTCTGTACTCTGCTGAATTTTCTGATGATTCTATTTCTGATTCTGAGTATTCAGTTATATTGTATTCCTCTATTTCAGATACGTGATTATTTAAAAAAATATGTCTGGTTTTAATACTAATTCCGTTAAAAAAATACTGAAATTTTAATCAAATAAAGTTTAGTATTACATCAGGTATTGTTTGGCGTGTCTCACCAAAAGAAGGTCAGTCAGATCTTGATTTTCTTGGAACTACTACATTAACAACTTTCCTCTCAAATAAAAATCTGACTAATGTTTTTTTGTACCATTTGTAATATATAATCAAAGTATTATCAATTTATAAGTTGTAATGTTGTAGTATAATGCATGTGTACTAAATTGGATAATTTGTTACAGAGGGTCTCCCAAAAGGCTCCGTCATGGGGAACAAGACGAAGACGAGGAATCTCAGAAAGAGAGGTACAAGAATTAATGTCCAGTCCCTCAGCTTTGACAGCTTTAAGCATAGGCCTTAATGTAGAACGGGTGAAACGTGCAATCAAGGAAAAACTAGAGCAGACAGGTAGAGCTTACTCACACCCGGACGCTCTTGTAGAGGCAGCTCTCAACCTGCAACACGACGAAGATGATTTTTCGAATGACCAAGAGTCGCATGTTAACACCGCCTTTATAGAAGCGGTGTCTCATTATATGCATGCTTTGGATAAGGCGGAACCACGCATTGAAAGTACTTCAGTGTCTTCTCCGGTAGTAAATAGTCTAACCCCAAATAAATCTGACGCGACACCAAAATTGGAAAAGCCGGTGTCTTTAGAAGAAGAAAATAGAATACTCAAAGAAGCTAGGCTATGTAAAATTTGTATGGACGGTGAAGTAGGAATAGTGTTTTTACCTTGTGGACATTTAGCAACTTGTGTGAATTGCGCTCCAAACTTGGAGGACTGTCCTGTCTGTAGGTCCTCTATTAAGGCCACAGTTAGGACCTTTTTGTCATAATTTATTGACGTAATAAAAGTTTTGTTTAATAAGGAGTTTCAGTTTCCTCTTTTCCCACTGAAAGGAAATATTAATATGACTGGGTGCGAAACACCTAGTAGTGCCCTCTTTCGGTTTTTGCTACTATGCGTCTGACAATTATTGTCTATATTTGACGGACAGATAGCGGCCTACTTTTCCGCAAGTGCCATTATGGCAGTGACCTCTATTGTCTGAGGAAGACAGTCCTATTTGAAGGAGATGCCGAAAACAACTACTCCACGGCCTATGTGCCCCGACTGGCATTGCATTACTCCGTGGAGTAGTTGTTTTCGGTATCTCCTTCAAACTAATGGCCGGGTGGACTACATATGCCACATGACTGTCTGAATATATTGCTCAGATTGGCTAAATGGGCGTGTATCCTAGAATCATTTAGAATCATTCAATGTAAGAATGAAATTTTGATTAAAAAAAAAACATGTAGTGAAATCTATTGACTAGTATCTTTTGATATAGTTTACAATTTTGTCAAAAGATGTCTATAACCTTATTAGAAGCTTGACCTTAATTCATATACCTATATGCTTTGCTAGTTTGGCCACTTGACGAGTTTATTTTCTGTTTGTTTCTTTAATTTGTTATGACTGGATGCTTCTACTTTTACTCTCAAGTTATATATTTTATGCTGGCCTGATTCTCTAATCATATATCATATATAATTAAAGAATACAAGGAGTATTTTGTAATATTATTTCATTTTTGATAGATAATATTTGTTGCAGAACACTGGCCTGATAATTCTGAGCAATTACAATCTACGTTTTTACAGGACCGCTTATATATCAATTACATAGTTTTTTAAATTATTTCGTGAGCATTTATAAGGTAATTTTCCATGAATCATCTTACCTAGACGAATTGCTAATAAAAGACATTAACAAAACTATAGGCCATTCAACCAGGTAATAAACTAAGCTTGGATTGGTCGAATTTTAAATAAATTGAACCGACCGCAGTCATCAACCATTGGCATAATGATGTTGCTCAAAAACATTTAGATCCTTCTCGTTCCGGAGCTTTGAACTCGGCCTTAGATCTAGTGATAAATCTGAATTTTTAATTAACTCACTTGAGAGTAAATGCTATTACATGCATTTACAAGTGATTGTAATCCAACATTTCAGGATCTTTGCTAAATGAATTGTCTGGTTTCTCAAAAATCAGAATTTACCTTATATATTCTTAAACATTTACGAGAAAAAAATATGATAGGTATGTAAAAATAACAAACAGGAAAGTGTACTCTGTGCTATTGAACATGCTCTCCTTTTATATTTTTTTCTGAAATTTTATGTTTGAGATATACACAAAATATATTACATTACGTTTTCTACCGCAGCGTAATTGCAGTTACAACACAAAAACTTAACAAATAATATAGTCTTGTTTGTTGACAAAATAGTTTTCTTCTGAGTATGACGGTCACAGGAAACGACTGAATGATTATAGGTAATATCGATAGTAAATATACATTAAAATTGAATGCAATAGTTGCCAATTAATTATTTATAATTGTGTGTATACAGGAATAGAGGACAAACGTATTAGTCACATTTCATTAGCATGAACGAATGAATTATAAACAATATTTTGTAACTAGGACTAGATTTCGTATTTCGAAAAAAGTGGTTATAATAAGTCTATTCCAGCAGCAATCACCAACTAGTTGAAAGAATTGTGATTGGTTGAATATAATTTGCTAACTGGTTTGGAGTGATCTGATTGGATCTGACTAGTTCCTGCGATTTCTGCTGGAACAGAGCTATTGTAACTGTCACCTGTATTGTATACCATAGTAGCCATCCAAAATATTCCATCCTACAATAGTTGTTTAGTTTTGAGTATGTACGTCAATTTTTCCTGTGTGCTGGTACAGCTAGTTCGCATAAGCAAAATTGGCGCTCAATGTGGGGCACCGTTTCCGTGTTCTTGGGTGTATTTGGCACTCCTAACCAGATTAAGATAAATGTTTGCAAGTTTGATGTTCAGATATGTATCGAAGTTTTATTTAATGTACGACTGACAGACACTTTTTTGAGGAAAACGTCATTTAATTTCATTCAGAATTACATTCGGTTACGGTTACTGCTTTCCAATAACCTATTCCCTAAATGAACAGTTCTATTTTAAGAATTTTATTATTGACGGGATAAATACAAGTAGCTACTAAAGGTGATTATGGACAGTGCATTTTTAATATATTAGAAATTAAAATAGCATTATACCAGAAAGCCATTTTTTGAGAACATGCCTACGGTTCACTCGGAGAATTGCTAATTGTCACTCCAGATTTTATATAAATTATACTTACTACAAAATTTACTTTACAATTTGTGCCAAAACCAACGATATTTCAAAGAAACATCGTTAAAAGAAGAAATTTCAAAAAGAAAACTTATGGTAGGAAAGGAAATAACGAAAGTGGAACTAAACAGAATAACTTTGTATAGATTTGAAAAAAAAAACAAACAGAATAGAATAAATTATCTAATATCTAGTAAATAAATTCGCAGTTTTATGTAGTTTTCTATTAGTACTGTATACATATACTCTTAATAAGTATATATAATACTGATAAAATTTATCACGAAAACCTTTTTCATTTAAGATATATTTCTAGATAGTGTGGATACGACCGATAGGACCTATATAATTGCTTATTGATTATTGATTTGCAAACGTCTCCATTTAAACACTGAGGCTAACAAAGCTAATGTCAGCAATAAATTAAGTAACTGTTTAATAATAATAATAATAATAATTTATTTATTTAAACTTTTATTTAATTTCATTGCTTGACTGATAGCGCGTTTGCTTGACGGTGATACCTCGTGATTATTTGTAAAAAAATAATAACCTCGATCTGCACAATTCTGGGAGAATATACCATTGTTTCTAATCATCCAAGTGTAAGTTCTTATTCTATGTTGTTTACATAAATATCGTAACGATAATTATAGATTAAATAATGGAAAAATTACAACGTACGTTTTTAAGAAATTTCCATTATAAAATTTACGGTGACTGATCCCTAGCTAGAGTTTAAAATATTATTTGTAATATATAAGAAACTGAACATCAAGATAACGGTTTCTGTAATCAAAATTTTCAAGGTATCATTTTTCCTCTCAAATTAATACCTAATTCTGTATAAATCCAACCCATAGGTATACAATTCAAATCACAAAAGTGGTTTCTCATACCATAATTCAGATACGACACTTGAATTCTTTACTGTTTGCAAGGCAGCACTGTGAAAGTCATAAAATTTATTGAATCACAACTTAGACAATCTTACTTAGATGAACTTAAAATACATTGTATTGAACGTAAGTTCCTGTGTTTTACTTTCTGTTAGTAATTAAGAAATTCATCAACATGTGTTCCTAATTAGTCAGCATTGGTATTTCTATAGTATCATCTAGAAGCAGATGTTTTGTATATTCTAAATGTAAGGAAAAATGTGGATAAAATAATCTTTACTTTTATAATTTTCTAGGTTCAACATTAGCTTTGTTGAAGACAAAGACAGTAATTGTTTGAACATCGCGCCGCGTCGAGTCAACTTTAGCATTTTTAAAGGTAAGTTCTATGATAATAACATAATTAGAACTAAGTACTAAGCCAGGTACCTACTGAATATAAAGAAACTTCATTTGGATATACGTTGAAGTTTTAGTTGAAAGTGGTTTCAAGAGCAGTAATTTTACTGATTTTCTGCGACTACAGGTTTTTTTGTAGGAAATATATTTACCACATTTGTCCCCTTAGCAATTGTGCCCTTAAAATTGCTTCAAAGTAATTATTATTATGCTTATTCTTGGTATATAAAATACACTTCACTTGCACTGCGATTCCTTTCAATTCTTTATTTCAAAATTTTGCGATAAGATTAGATTATATAAGTAGGGTACATAAAATGCAATATGTAGCGTTATCTTATCTTCCAAACTAATATATATACCCACTCGAATATCCTATTGATATTTGAGAGCTAGTCTTCGCCTGAATACTGTGTATTTCCACAGCAAATACCTTCTGCTTGCGTCGAGTCGAGCAAACCCAACTAGCCTCCTTAAAGCGTAATTTCGTTATACAATTTTGGGCCACTTTACATATGAATGACCTATTTAACTTCTTTCAGCTCCAACCCCTCGCTATGGCCATTCATGCCATCTTCTTACAAACGTTTAAATTTACTTTAGCGTCGCATTGTACACCCTTTCATTCATATTTACATTTTTGAATGTGTGGTCGATCCATATGGTACCCAAAAGTTCAATAGAAATAGAAACCAGTTTGTTTTGAATAGCGTGACAGGCCATGAGAACATGTTAGTGAAGGCAGGAGGTCTTCTTAAGTAGGGCATGTATATTTTGGTTTTGGGCAGAAGGGGTCGTAATAGAGTAATGATGTGGTATAAACTACACAAGACAGGGTGTCGTAATCACCAACGTCTTCACAAAGTGGAATAAAGCAAGTTGTTAAAAGGAGGCGCTTAAAAGTAGTTGTTTTTTTTTATTAACATTTTTAATTTTTTTTACTTTGCCTGGATAAAACCTACTAAATTATTATGATTTTCATGACCTTCGCTGTTTTAATACTTTGCTTTTCTTGAGCTTAGGTTCGGGCCATAGATAGATAAAATTTAATATAATGTTTTCCGCTTTAAATTAACAATATAAACATGTTTTGTTCATGTCTTAACATTTTTACGTACCATCCTTACGTAACATAATGAAAAAGCAAATTTATTCAAAAATATGTTTTAATACTTACCACTACATGACATTTTCAACACGTCCTGGAAAACCAGATTAGATGCAGAAAAATTAAATAATAATAAATGATGTATTTAAAAAACTACAATAAATGTTCAAATTACCTCCCATTTTGCTCAATGTTAAAAAATATAGATAAAAATTAAGAAAATATGAAGAAACGAACTAAATATTTATGTTCTTATAATCAGGATGAAAAGCTATTTTTAAATGACGATATACAGGGTATCCCGTTTAAAAAACATATATTTATTCCGTAATCCAAAAACAGAAGTAGTTAGAAAAATTTGAGCACTCCACTGCATTCCACTCAAGTACTTTTAAAAATATGTCATTTACACTTTTTCTATATCTCTCAAAATAAGAAAGGTACATGGCCTTGTTGAAAGAGGCCCCCTTGTAGGCACCCTGTAATTCGAAAACGTATAACAATAGAAATTATTCAAATAAATAAGTTGGATTCTCTTCCTCAAAGACAATAATAGAGGTCACTGCTATGATGACACTTGGAGATTAGAACTTGTAAGACTTACGGAAAAGCAGGTCGCTAGATTGCCTTGTCAATTAATCGGTACCAACTTCCTCATTTTATTGCATATTTTAATTTATTCTTAAATTTAAGGATCATTTTATTCGGGATTACTCTGTACCCTTTATATACCGGGTGTTCCACATAAAAGTCCTCATCCTTGTATCTCGGCAACGGAAAGATATATTTTATTTTGAAAGAAAACAGATGATAGAGCTCATCTATGGCTTCGTCACGGAGTTCAACTTGATTTTTTTCAGAGAAAATTGGAGATGGCGCTGAAGTCGAAAGAAATTTTTCGTTGGCAGGAACTTTGCAACAAGGTTTATCCGATACTTTGTTCAATTCTAAACAATTTTTGTTGAATGACTATTTACCAAAAACTTAATAGTTTCAGAGATATCGGGCTCTTCATTTGGTGAGGCCCAAACTCAAGCGTATTTTAAAGATTCGAATTATTACCGTAAACAATGAAATAATAATTATCCAAGTTAATTTAATAGCTCTTTTTAAAAAATAGTGAAATAATATGTATTTCTGTAAAATATGGCAAAAGTTTTTTAAATACCTAATTCATTTTGAATAATAAGTAATTCATAATTATTTGTACGTTTGTCCTAATAAATCCTGAATGTATAACGAAACTTCATCACAGGTTTTGATTAGAAGGAAACAAAATTAAATACACATTATTTTACTATTGTAAGTACTAAGTTGGGACGCTCAATAATTTTCGAGAAAATTGAGATTGTTTGTTTTGGCTGCTATCTATCTTTCACCACCTAGGAAAATTTGCCAAAGGAAAATTTGGGACGCTCAATACTTTTCGAGAAAATTGAGATTGTTTGTTTTGGGTGCTATCTGTTTTTCACTCCCAGGGATCCATTTCAAGTCGATGATCTTTATATTTAGTAGTCTATATGAGATATGAGATGGGTATTACGTGTACCTAAGAAGAAGTTGCGACGCTCAATAATTTTCGAGAAAATTGAGATTGTCTGTTTTGTGTGCTACCTGTTTTTCACCCCTTGGGACTCATTTCAAGTCGTTCATTTTTATACTGAGTAGTCTGTATGAGCTGCGTATTACGTGTACCAAAGGAGAAGTTGGGACGCTCAATAGTTTTCGAGAAAATTGAAATTGTATGTATTGGGTGCTAGTTTGTCACCCCCTGGGACCCATTTCAAATAATTAATTTTTATACTGAGAAGCCTATGTGAGATGGGGATTACGTGTACCAAAGGAGAAGTTGGATAATTATTGTTTTATTGTATAAGGTAATAATTCGAGACTCTAAAATATGCTTGAGTTTGGACCTCACCAAATGAAGAGCCCGATATCTCTGAAACTGAAAAATTGACATTTGACAAAAATTGTTTAGAATTGAACAAAGTATCGGATAAACCTTGTTGCAAAGTTCCTGCCAACGAAAAATTTCTTCCGACTTCAGCGCCATCTCCAATTTGCTCTGAAAAAAATCAAGTGAACTGCGTGACGAAGCCATAGATGAGCTCTATCAACTGTTTTTTTTCAAAATCAAAATATATCTTTCCGTTGCCGAGATACGAGGCTGAGGACTTTTATGTGGAACACCCGGTATACATAAATTATATAATTTTTAAGTTATTTAATTTGCAGTTACAGCAGTCTATACAACTAAATATAACAGCTTTGATTTTTTAATTGAAACGTAAACAAAATTGAGCTGTTGTATAAAATATTTTAATCATAAATAAAAACACTACCTACGTGCCCTTCGGCAGCAATGGGCACAAGCTTATTATAGAAATAGAGCTAAATATAAATATCTTTGTTTTGATGTGTGGCGTCTGTTTATCAGATTGTAAATTATCTTAGCATTTATCTTTTTATCTATTATTAATGGTAAGTATCTTTTTAACACAATAAGTACGTTGACTATTTGCATTTTTATTTAACTCATGGCCGAGATGATATTTCTTCCATCCTCATGAAAGGATTTAGATCTAAAACAATATGGGACTTGAATATTCGGAGAACAACTCTCTATCGTAAAATTTGAAAAACCTGTTTATACTGTCAAATTATACTACTGTCCCACATGTGCTGCAGAGGTCTTGAAAATGACCTAGACATACAAATAACCTGAGTTGGCCAGGGGATATATCAGGGATGTTCATGGGATGTCTATTGTTACAAATTAAGACATTTCTTACTTAAGCCGGCGCCACATGCGGTTGTCGGCGATCGGCGAGAGGTTACTCCATAAAATATAGGGTTACTAATATAGACTGAACTGAATAAAATATTCGATCCTAGAAAGGGCTACGATTAGTGTAATTCGATAGGCAGTTTCGACATTGAAAAACTTATGATCTGATCTGAAAACTATTTAAATTGAACAATTTTTGCATGTATTACTAAAGACTTTTAATAACTGATTTGCGTAAGTCCGGCTCTGTGTTAGGTAGAATAAGATTAACGTTCCCCGTGGTGACGTTAGTTCTTCTAAAATGGCTATGACCTTTAGCGAACTGGCGATACTGTTTCTCTATAGCCTTATTTAGTAATGTGTTTTGTCTAGTAGCTTGCACCATCCAGTTTATGATATTCCTATAGCATTTCTACCTCTTTGATGCCATACCACGGTATAAAAATGGGTACCTACAGCCTACAGCCATAATAAAAACATTTTTTTAACACTTCTAAATAATATACATAAAATAACTACTAACAGTAAAATAATAGTTATTTTTTTACTATTACTTTTTTTAATATTTTTATAATAATTAAGTATAACCTTGCTGTTATAGTTCTTTGAGCTAGTTTTCGAAAATATAATAAAAAATATTTTTTGTTTCTTTTGTTACATTTACATTTGATACATTTATTTCAGACTTTCCTATTTCGAAATATGTGTTTCCTATACTTATTGTTTAATTTTGTATTCATTATATGGAATAAATCATACTAACCCAAGTTCTACTATATTAATACCCTCTATAACATGTAGACATGGATTAACGGGTAATTTAATCTGTATTAAATCACTTAATGATTAATCAGACATTTAGGCTTAATTTGTCATGACATGACTTCATTTATTTATTGCAATTATTTGTAATACCTAAGGTTACGTTAAGTCCGGTAGGTGAGGTATTACAGTACGAGTTTCTTACGGATGAGGCGACGTTACGCTACGTAGCTTCACTGAAATTGGTAGAAGGGCATTATTCATGTTTGCCTGACTTTTAGTTTTACTAGGTTAGGTTAGGTTCAAAAGTGAGTGGGCCGAAAACCAGACCCTCCACCGAGACCATGTGGTCTATTGTGGCTCACACCTACTTATATTTCACCCAATAGGTCCAGCTTCTTAATGAAGCTGATCACCTTATTGAGTGAGACCTTATTCGGATCCTCTGGCAGAAGTTGTCCTTTGCCAAATAATGAGTATCTGATCCTTTCCCCAGCGGGGCAGGTGCATAATATGTGTTGTGGCGTTTCATCATCTTCTAAGCACGAGCGGCACTCAGCATCTTCTGCTAGGCCGAATTTGCACAAATGATATTTTAAACGGCAGTGACAAGTATATAGGCCAATTAAAGTTCGTAGGTGGAACCTGTTTAACTCTAAAAGTTTTTAGTTCTTGTTTTTGAAGAGTTTATTATGAACTACCTTCATCTTGGTAGTTCTTGCCTTGCCAGTACTGGAGGATTTACTCCTCTACTCCTCAGCCCAAGTCAAGAGCGTTGCTTTGGCAGTACTCGAGGATCACCCTCCCTAGCTAGAGAGTCAGCAAATTAAAGCGGATAAATGTCAAGAATTGATTTAAACTGAAAAACATAGCTCCTAATAACAGTCCGGTAAAGTGCTGCTAAGAAACAACGTTACAGTATCAAGTATTGTAATGTTCCATTTACCGGCCGCAAATCAGTGCAAATAAATAAACTTTCATATTTATTTGTTTTTCCAATGAATTTGTGTCAAAAATACTTCAAATTTGCCCACCATGTTTAGTAAGTCCCACGGAAAAAATATACAGTACAGTTTTTGTCTCTGGTTAAACTAAAGAACAATTTAAGTTTGGTTAAAATTTATAGGAAAGAAACAACGAGTGAAGGTGAATCAGTTTCAGTTTCAGTTTATTCAACATTATACTATTTCAATTTACAATTTTACAACAACTTAATTTTTACAATTTACAATATTAACTTTTTTAGTTACAAACCCGCCTAAGCATAGCTTGTGTGCGGTATTAGTGTTGACATACATATACATACAATTTAATACTATGATCAACCACTAGGTATTTATCTATATAATATTTCAAAATATCGATTACTGAAGAAAAAATACAAAATTACAAACAAAAAAACTTTAAATATATAATACCTATACATACACATATACATATAGAGTGACTGAGAAATTGAAGAGGACTGGAATAAACTACTGAATAAGATGAGCCAAAGGTATAAGAATATCAAATACAAAAAATGCCTTACTGGAAATCTAGAATTCAGTGTTATTGAACACATAGTGAAAATATTGTTTCTACTTGATGAAAATTTTCTTTTATAAACAATTTTATTTCTTTCTTCAAGACATTTAATGATTTTATATTTTTAATTTTCTTTGGGAGAAAATTATACAGTTTTGGGGCATAAAAAAATAGACTTCTGCGGATATGAGATTTTCTATATAGTGGTACCATTAATACTTCATTATATACTGATCTTGTGGAATAATTATGAGTTGGTTTTGAAAAATCATTTAAATTCGATGTTATCCATAGCAGTGCTTGATATGAAATATAGCTTCCGAACAGGCAGAATATCAAATTCATTGAACAAAATAGTTGTCGAATATCTTGCACGCTTCTTGAATAACACTTTAAGCAATCTGTTTTGAGTTGTTTGAAGACCCACACAAGGAATTATCATATAATCCACCCCATATTAATATACAATATCTAATTAGAGATTGCACTAGTGCATCATAAATTACAAGTAGCAGTTTTCTCTGCATTATATTTCTTAACTGGTAAAACTTATACATAAGTTTTCTAATCCTTGAATTAGTATATTCTATGTGATCATTCCATCTGAGGTGCTGATCAACCAAAACACCAAGGTATTTTATATTTTTTGTTTTATTTATAGTTTTACATTTACAATTTGTTAAGGTACAGTTATGTATTTTTATATATTTTCTTTCAGGTTGATCTGCTGCTGTTAGTGAAAATGTTATAAATTTAGTTTTATCTGCGTTGAGACTCAAAAGGCTCTCATCTAAAAAGTTTTTAATCATTGACATGCCCTTTTCAGCTTTTTCATATACATTGTCCCAAGTATCATCCACAAAATCATCATCATCAATCATCATCATCATTTACTGATTTACTGAGTCTCAATAAACAAACGCCGATTTAACTTTTATTTTACTTTAATTTTACTTTTCCAGAAATAACACTACTAAAATTAGGTGATCTTATTTTGTAAATACTCATGTGTATTTAACCTTTGAAAACAACGAAATACCTACAATTGGACAACTTCCAAATTCCAAAATCAGCCTCTGGCGACGGTCAGACCGCCTGTTCGTCGTCTTCAAGCACAAGGAAGAAGTAAGGGTCCTTGTTCTCGATTTAACCCCTGGAAAAATATGTAAAAAATCTTTTTGTGTGGCACACGGCCGTCTAGGCAGATGTCCCGACAGGTGCTAAGCCGCAGACAGCTGTTTATCGGATTCAGAGTAAATTCGCCCCGTATCTGTTGCACATGCCGTATAGGCAAGCAGCTCATCCCAATAAAAATCTACTATAATAAATATTGACCATTACCAGTACTCTCAATCGTACTAAATTATCAGTGGCACGTTTTTATTAATTGTAACAAACGGTAGATGGCGCTTTTGATACTCTTGAAGAACAATAGATGGCGCTTTTATTATTCTTGATCAATGGTTACAATGCATAAATTGAAACGGTTATCATTAAGTCTTCCAAATAAAAACTATCAACAATACACAGTTTAATATACAGGGTTATTCAGAACCTATCCATAATAAAATATGGGGATGTTCAACATACATGTAGAAATGTGGTAGTGCAAAAAAAATTTTTTTGGCGGGGTCTGAAAACTATTTAAAAATTTTTCATTGCACGCCTCTGGACACTGGTCCACTGTAATGGAGTGACCTTGGGACTGACAATGCAAACTAGCTAGCACGAAAAAAACCGGCGCACCCGGCGCAAAAAAGATTTGCAGCGTTTTTACTTTAAAATAAACTTAAAGATAGATAGGCGTTCCAGGTACAAAAAACTTGTTTACTGTTTTTTGTCGGAATGTGGTATATTCGATGTCGTTGAAGTACAGTTGCCCATCTACGTAGTCCTTTATAATGGTATAACTTTAAACATTGTTTACGGGAAATCCTAAGCCTTTTATTATAAATTTTTTTGGTGATATCGATTTCCTATTTAAGGATGCACATATCCTCAAAGTTTTAGAGATGAGTTCTGAATAACCCTGTATACGATATTTGTAATGTTATAAATATAGAGTGGTCTACTCGTGGTCTACTCGTGGTCTACTAGTAGTGGTCTACTGGTAAGGCTACTCCCAGATAGTGATACTATATATTTCCTAGCTGCGTCTGCGATTGCAATTGACGCATGCATCTGAACGTCACGATTATAATTTGCAGATGTGTTCCAACATGCGACCATCATGTGCTTCACACATCAGTATACATTGCCTTTCATGGGAAATAGGTACCTAACCGAAATGAGTATGTTGTCATTCTTAGTCTTAGAAGAGCACGGTGATGATGATATCTTGTTATTATTAATGACAAGAAAAAAGAGAAATATGTGAAGAAATCTATATAAAGAACGGCGCAGTGAAGGACTGTCAAAAGACAATTTCCAACCCATTCAATAAGTTTTTCTTCTACCGTGTTTAAACTCAGTTTCGTAGTCATGGTATGAATTGGTGATGTTTTTGAATGCATTCACTGTATCGGAACTGTATGAGATGCACATCTAGGTCCGGATCAACGCATTTAACGCAGCCAGGAAATTCTACCTTTAGTAATTTAGGCTGCAAACTGTAGTATCAATATAAAGTCTATATCAGTTGTCTTATATGATTGAGGTTCATCTTCAATTGGTCCACATTGTATTTCGAGTTGAAAATCAGAGGTTATCCGCAGGTCTACCGGTCAACCTCACAATATCTGCTGCATTGCTGCAAACGTCTTGTGCGCTCGTGTCTCGGATCCAGCACACAAAAGTTGCCGTGGTTTGTTCAATGTTAACGTGCACTTTAATTGGTTTAAAAATAACTCCACAATTGTTTTCAATCAGCAGTCAGGCGTGTGAGTAAACAATTTTTCTATTCAATTCAATTAAGTTGTAATAAGTAGTTTTACTTTTAATTGTTGGAAGTGACGTAAATCGATTTCCTGGTGAACCGTAAATGTCGATTTCCTGCAAAAAAATAAATGTGAAAGTAGAGTGCACAGTAGTAGCAAAGTCTACATATATTAGAATGTATGTAGACTTTGGTAGTAGGTAGTTTTTTTTCTATTATTTGGATGTAGTTATACAGTTGTTGAGTGAGACTGGGTCCTGGGTCGTTTTACACAAATTGAATAAGTACCTACATCTAAAATGAAGTTAAAATATTTATAACATTAGTAAACAAAGTGGTACTCATTGACAAAAAAATATAGTGGTCAACAACACAGAAAAATGTTGTAATAACAAAAAAAAATTTCTTAGATATCGACTTTTATTTCCCAAAGTAAACTTAGGTAACCAAAACCGTACGGGGTGTTTTCCTATTTTTTTTTTTACATCGGCAATGGAAAGTAGTTGGAAAAAGAAGAGATACGTCTTTTTGGAATTTCAATATTGGGTTCATTTAAGTCCATAAAATATTTTTTTATTGTACGCGATATCTATTATGACGTCACTAAGCGAAAATTCAAAATTTGTGCCATTTTTTAGTGATTTCTAAGATATTTTCATTTGTGTGGTTGGTGTCACTGCGTGACAACTTTACTTTTGTTTATGTTTGAATTGTTTGGTTAGGGTAAACATCATGGTAAACATGAGACATTGTTTTTAGTTTATATTTTTACCTGTGAATTGTTGTCTCTGCCTGTGACTGATTACAAGTGTATTTATTAGTAATAGAAAAACATCGTAATTTGTAAAGGTAATTTTTGAATATATTTAATCGACTTTGCAGTAATACTGTTAAGTTAAATACTAACCTTACATTTTTCATCCCTTTTATTTCTGAAAGGATCTATAGGATCTTTATCATAAAAGGATCTATAATCGGTAAATTGTCGGACTTGGCCTCTACAAAACCTTGCTCCATGTTTAATAAAAGTTTACTTCACAAGAAAACAACAATACAACACGTCAAGTTGTCAAGCCAAACACAAACAGGAATTTTCAAATGTCAATTATCGAAATGTCGACTGTCGTTTGTCATCGTTACAAACTGAATCTAGCCACATATTATCAGTGTGGCCTCTTTATAGATACATATTCCCTAGTTTTCGCTTAGTGACATCACTAATATAGAATAAAATTTCAAAATTGAATTAAAAATTTTCTACCGATTCAATCTTAATAATTTTTATCCTAATAAATATAAAAAAAATTTATAAAAATACAGGTTTCCACTTTCATTTCAATTGAAGGAAAATACCCCGTTTAGATAAGTTTTTGTTGCACGTCGCAAATTTAGTACCCTAATATGAAACAGTCAATGTTTTTAATTGCCAAAGAATAATTAGGCCAGTTTCCAATACGTTTTTAGTGTACTTAAAATAGTTAAGCCCTGTCCTCGACGTAACGCACTAAGCACCAAATGAATTTCAATAATTTAGTTACTTTTTGACAGCAGTGTCACCTAGCAGTAACTTACTGGAACTATTACACAATTGTCCAAAGCAAGAAGGATCATCGGTATTAATTGACTTTTTCACATTGTTTAGGAAAAATTCACTTAAAACTCAATTTTTTTTCTTAGTTTATGAAAGTTAAACAATTTGCTCTGAAGAGACATGGTCCTTATGTAAATTTTCATTGAATTTCCTATAGGTTCCTACCGATACACAAATATACTGTAATGTTAATAATTCAAAAGTCTAATGTTGGAGTTAATTATTTTGAATATTTAAATTCCCCTAAAACATAATTTTAATATGTAAACAAGGGTGAAATTTTCGACGATAAATTTGAATTTTAAATATAATTAATTTTATATATTTATCTATTAGTATTCTTTATTAATACTTATCTATAAATATTCCTTAGTTTAAAATAATTATCATTTTATCGTTTTCTGCGAAGTTTTTTTGTAGACAGTGTGTTACCGCGTGTGTTCACTTTTTATTAACAATAGAATAAGTCCCATTTCAATAATTTTCCGTGAAGAATAAGCAATATTTTGATACGGCGTCTTTAACTTAATGATTTCTTATTATCTGATTAACTTAATTATCTGTTTTCTGGTTTTTGACCTAGGAGAATATTTAAATAAATGGATAAATGGATTATATCAGATGGATATAGATTAAGCCAGTTAGATTTTCTATATTTAAGGCACTTTTTACAGACATATTTTTCTTTTAAATAATTTTAGATATTATGTGGTGGTAGGTTGGTTCCTTTTGTTGTTGTTTATTAGTTAAATAGCGATAAAAAAGTAACAACAGATAATTTTTATAAATGTTTATCCAATATCTTATAAATATAAAATAAAATTTGTGGATTACCTATTTTAAATTAGGTAATAGTTGTTATGATGTATAAGTCAGTAGTGATGTAAAAATCTATATCACCCCAGTAGCTGCGTACTTACCTATAAGCTTCTAGTTTTTCATAGTATAAATTTAAATTTGTCATTTTAAAAATTAAATCACTCATTATTATCCATTCAAAAACTCAAATATCAAATTTAAAAATATTTTGAAAAGACAATAACTACTTAGGATGTCACTACTTAGGGTTCAATTTTGCTCTGAAAAATCTCGACAAACCAAACATGTGGATTTCTCAAAGATACACCCTGTATATTGTTGCATCCTTTTGTAGGCTGTTCTCTAACGGTTGCACTGATATAAGATTGCTGAATTTATCTCTAATAATAGACAGATATGGCCAAATGGTACCATAAGTGCATCTTATGATATTCTACCTATGGTATCTCTACGTCCTACTTATGGATCCAAATGTTGAACTCTACATATTGTTACAACAGACCTAGCGAAGTAATCTAGACCTGATCAATGTAAAAGAACGGCTTATCCAAGAATGAAGCAATATAAAGGGTGTTTCATTTAACAAAAATAAGTTTGGCATGCCGCGATTTTTCAGAATAAACTACATAAACTTAATTGTCATTATAATCAAAATTATCTTTCCTAGAATATAAAAAATTGCTTTTATTAAAAGTTAATTCAAGTTGTTATTTGTTGTTATCAATATTATCAGATTTTTTTTATTTTTTGTGTCCAGTTGTATCAAATCAGGCATATCGGTTTAGACTATTATCAACTGCACCATCAGTTGGTGGTGGAGTAGTCTCGATATTTCACTTCTTTTACGTTTAAAGTACATATTTAATCTTTATGCTTCTGATTGTAATTTAGATTTAGATCAACGTAAACTGTGAATAATGAATATTCGTCACTTCAAACAAATATGGATGATAAACTTGAGCATAAGTGTCTCGCTTATACAGGGTGTCCACCTAGTGCGCGTAAGTCCAATATCTGGGTTAATAAAAGAGATAACTTAATTTTTTTTTCTACAGGGTTGTCTAATATCCCGAGCTGCACAAAATGAAAATATATTTACATATTCAGGGTGTTCAGTTTTTCCTGGACAGGTACCAACTTCATTTTTTTAAATGGAAACCTATATTTTTTATGACATTATCGAATTCTACGTAAAAAATTAGTGGGACTTTGTGCTTAACACTGCTATTGAAATATTGATAGTTTTCGAGATATTTGACTTTTAATTTTTTTTTCTTATGTTTCGTCACTTCTAATAGTTGACATAATTATGGTTGTATGACAGCTAGAAATTATTTTTTTTTCAGAAACTGTAGAGTGAAGATGGCTCTTTCGAAAAACGTATCAAAAGTTGACCTGCGATATACAGGGGGCAACAGAAATCGTGCCAAACCTGATGGTTTAAAATTTAAAAAATCTCGACTTTTTCAAATGGAACACCCTGTGTTTTATGATTTCATTAGATGCCTTTCTGTAGACTCTACAATTTTATAATAGCTTTCCCTATACCTAAGTTGCGTAGTTTTTGCAAAAAACCCACTTTTATGAAAAATACCCGATTTGCGCACGTTCCTTTCTCGGGAAAAACGCAGTGAGCGTCTGTCACGCAATAAAATTTGTGACAATCAGTTTACATGTCATTTCTTCTTTTACTGAATATTCACGTACGAGTTTAGAGTAAGTACTAAGCGTGCATACAATGAACTATTCAAAAGAAGAATTAGTGAAAATGGTTTATGCCTTAGGAGAAGCTCATGGAAATTGTTTGCTAGCAGCACGTATTTACAAAGCAAATAATCCAGATTTACAGAGATTTCCACGTGCTGACTGTTTTGAAAATGTGAAAGAAAGATTTGAAAGAACAGCAAATGCGAATTATGAGAAAACTACCAGGAGACATGACGGTAACAATGACGATATTCAGTTTAATGTTGTGGCGTCTGCTGTTAAAAATCCAAATATTAGTGTCAGGAAAATCAGTAATAATCTTGGAGTTTCCAAAAGCTTGACAAACAAGATACTGAAGAAGAATAATTTTCATCCGTATCATATTGAAAACCATCAAGCACTGTTACCTCAAGATCACCTAAACCGCCTGCAATTTTGCCACTGGGCATTGGTTAAGATTCAGGAAAGTCCAAACTTTTTTATGAATGTCTTGTTTACTGACGAATCAACATTTTCAAACACATACTTACCCAATCGTCGCAACTTTCATCACTACGCTGACAATAATCCAAGATTATTGAGGGTACTAGATAATCATCATCGTTTCAAAGTGAACGTGTGGGCTGGAATTTGTGGAGAACATATTGTTCGACCGTACTTTTTTGAAGGCAATTTAAATGCCATGTGTATTTGCATTTTTGCAAAACGAACTTCCCCTTCTACAGCTACAGAATATGCCCGCTGATTATTTGGTTCAACAATGGTTTCAGCATGATGGTGCCCCTCCACATTCCACTTTGGCGGTACTGTGATTATTTTATTGTTGTAGTACTTTTCCTATTATCTATTCATATTTCAGATTAGAGAACACCTAAACCACGTATATCCAAATAAGTGGTTAGGTCGTGGTGGTCCAGTTCCTTGGCCTGCACGTTCGCCTGATTTAAATATTCTGGGCGTTTTCTTGTGGGGTTATATCAAGGAGCGAGTATACGAAGTACCACCAACGGATATGCAAGACTTGAAAGAAAAGATCCAAAATGAGTTTCTAACCATAACGCCCGAAATGTTAAGAAATGTTCACATTCATTTTCGTCGTAGATTAATGCTTTGTGTTGAAAACAACGGTGGACATTTTGAGCATTTACTTTAGGTTAGCTTGCTTGTATGAGTATTGCGTATTCTTTTTTCAATACTCTATGTATATTCATCCATTTCACTAATAATTTTTCTAACTACGGTAACACCGTTTGGTTTTCAATATGATACGTATGAAACTTCTTCTTCAATATCTTATTTGTCGAGCTTTTGAAAACTCCAAGATTTCTACTGATTTTCTGATACTAATATTTTTGGATTTTCAACAGCAGAAACCACAACATTAAACTAAATATTATCGTTGTTACTCCCACGTCTCCTGGTAGTTTTCTCATAATTCCCATTTGCTGTTCTTTCAAATCTTTCTTTCACATTTTCAAAACAGTCAGCACGTGGGAATCTCTATAAATACGTGCTGCTAGCAAATAATTCCCATGAACTTCTTCTAAAGCATACGCCAGTTTTGCTAATTCTTAATTACATGTAGAGCTTTTATGATTTTTTACTTTTATTTACAAATAAATGGTAACTTTCCATAAAGACTTGTTTATTAAACTGAAATTATCTAAATTTTTCAGTTATTTTTATTTTAAGAAGTGTAAACTAATACATTTTATAAAAATAAATAGCCTTACAATATTTTTTCCGTCAAAGGAGTGCGCAAATCGGGTATTTTTCATAAAAGTGGGTTTTTTGCAAAAACTACGCAACTTAGGTATAGGGAAAGCTATTATAAAATTGTAGAGTCTACAGAAAGGCATCTAATGAAATCATAAAACACAGGGTGTTCCATTTGAAAAAGTCGAGATTTTTTAAATTTTAAATCATCAGGTTTGGCACGATTTCTGTTGCCCCCTGTATATCGCAGGTCAACTTTTGATACGTTTTTCGAAAGAGCCATCTTCACTCTACAGTTTCTGAAAAAAAATAATTTCTAGCTGTCATACAACCATAATTATGTCAATTATTAGAAGTGACGAAACATAAGAAAAAAAAATTAAAAGTCAAATATCTCGAAAACTATCAATATTTCAATAGCAGTGTTAAGCACAAAGTCCCACTAATTTTTTACGTAGAATTCGATAATGCCATAAAAAATATAGGTTTCCATTTAAAAAAATGAAGTTGGTACCTGTCCAGGAAAAACTGAACACCCTGAATATGTAAATATATTTTCATTTTGTGCAGCTCGGGATATTAGACAACCCTGTTGAAAAAAAAATTAAGTTATATCTTTTATTAACCCAGATATTGAACTTACGCGCACTAGGTGGACACCCTGTACTTCTCCTGTTGTAACTACATATAAAATATAAATTATTTCTTAACATCTTGCCTCTATAAAACAAAGTATTTTACTATCCACGTTCCTATATGCAAACTCAAAATAAATTGGTAGATTTTGGAGCACTAGGTAAGTTATATGGCATCTGCATTTTGTACTGAACTATAATCTATTTACAACAGGAAATTGTGGTATTTATTACCTTTATCTAAAGTCAAATTGATCTTAGATAAGGCTAGCAAACAGGGTATTTTACATTACCTCCAGTCACGTGTACATGTTAGATAGATAGTAAGTACCGTACCATGCATTCACTTGGTGCATAATATATGCAGCCCCCCCCCTCCTGCATGACTTATTGATCGTGAACAGTCATTCATTCATGATTTTGTGCCAATCCCTCATAATTTTATAGTGTCCTTCTGAACTGCCTTCACCCAGATAGAAAAACGACTTATTATTAGCATCAACTGGCATGGCAATTCTCTTTCATTTTAAAAATACAAGGCGACCTTTGCTCTATGAACTCTCTTTCGAGGAATTTTTCTAGTTGTGTTGGATGATTTTATTTATTGGGATTGTTTCCAGGTATTTGATTGTCGTATTTAGAGTGTGATTTATGAGTATCTCAATTAAATTAATTAAATAAAACAATAGATAGTCAGTTATTGTTTCATTTAATTAATTATTTACGTCTTTAAGAACTTATCTCAATCAGTTTGCTATCTTATCATTTCTTATCTTGCTCTTTACGCGTTTGAAGATAACAAGATTCCTTTTAAAAATATTATATGTCAACCCACCTGTTGAAAACCAAAAAACCAAAAGTATTGAGCTCGCAAGTAGAATCTAAAGGAGTTGGCCATAAAGAAGCATAACTTAGAACGACGACGAAAAAGAACGACTTATTTGTTGATATCCAGTAAAAATCGATACCTCAGGGTCTCTTGGTCTTTAGATTCTACGAAGGCCTGATAATTTTGAATGAAATTGTAAAGTTTACTTAGGGTTGGCAACCAAGCCTGTGGGGGAGCTAGAGTAGAAAAAGGCCTACAAGTGTTAATGTAAAAGAGTAGGTGTTTGAATGTTCCCCTAACTAATGAGGTTTTGTAGGAAATGCGGCTTCAAGAATGATAATATATACAGGCTATTTCCTAAATATACCTAAATTCACCGACGAAGAAATTATACTAACCATGTTTATTAGAAAAATTAGAAAAACAACAAATATTGGTTATTGCAACAACCATTTTTTTTAAATCTACAAATAGCCAATAAATTTCTTAAAATGTACAACGATAGGTAAATGTACATTGTTGTGGGTGTTTGTGTGTTAAAAAACATATAATAATTTTTGTTGTTAAAATGAAATTGCACTAGTAAATAAAATTCTCTCTATTTACACTAAATTATACAAGTTATGTTGTTATTTGAGCACTGACTCGATTTGCACTTCGAGAGCTCTGATGTGATATTTAGTTTGGTTTGAAAAATAATCATTTTCTTCATTTAATGGATTACTTAAATATAAATTGAGTTACACAGTGAAAAATTGGAAGGGTGAGTTTGTAACAATTCTATTGGCTACTAATTCTGGCAGAGATTGGTAATTGGCAATGAACCCAGAGTACCTGACCTGACCGTATTTGCCAAGAATTGAGAATAGAACTAAACTCGGACCTAACTAAACAGTCTGGGGTTTTATTGAAGTACTGAGAATACCCATTATGCCTGATATAGCAAATAGGTTTACAATTTGTTTTGAATACAACAGACATGAAAGTATGATTTAGATTTGCAACTTGTTTCAATAGACCAGATATTAAAATATATTATTTAGGGTTTTATTTGAAGCGTCGATAGGCTATAAATGCCAGACGTATTTTTCAACAGTAAAACCACAAGAGCTTTTTTTTTATCGGATAAATTTCTCTTTGTAACGAAATAATTTTGCCAATCAGTTATTTTATGAGAAAAACTGACATGAAAAAATCGCGAGACCGGAGGTCGAGCGATTTTGTCAAATGTCAGTTTTTCGAGCAAAATTACTGAATGGAAAAATTTTGAGTTAAAAAGAAATTTATCCATAAAAATAAAGCTCGAGTGTTTTTTGGCAAGATAAATTAACGACAAAATATGTAAACAAAGAACAACAATAATATTTATCTTCATTTGTACAATTATTTGAAGCAACAGTTATTAAAAATACAGTTGTTATAAATTGTTTGATTGGGTGTACTAATTTCAATATTTTCTTCTCTAGTTTCCACACATGCTGAATATTCATTTTGACTTATTTCATTCGAGGTCCGTAAGTTACTAACAAGATTTTCGTGATGTTCAGGGTCAATTTGGAGGTAGGGTTTAATTGATGATGATGATGAGTGCCCGGTTATCTTTATAAGTTGTTGGTCACTTACCCCTGCTTTAGCTAAATGGGAAACTGTACTGGCACGGTTTGAATGATTGGTAATTTTATTATTTGTGATGTCCAGTCCAATTTTAGCTGCAGAATTTTTAGTCCAAGTAGATATCGTATTAATTCCCAGTGGAACATTTTTATACCAACCTTTAGAATCTGTGTTTTTCCAAAAGGGATTTGGAGTTAAAAAAAGTCGTTCCGATGTTATATTTTTGTTTCTTTTTTCTAAGAGTAATTTTAACAATGTAACGGGACAAATGTTTTTATCCGTGTCATTTTTTGTCATCCATTTGCTGTCTGCTAATTTTTTAGACCCACCTTGTGCCGTCTTCGAAAAAATTGAATTATATTCAATTCTCCCTGTTGGAGTTCCATCTTGATTTTTTTCTTCATTAAAATAGTAAATTTTACAGTTTACTGCTTCTCCTCCTCTCCAAGCTAATTCATATGAAGCTATATGAAAGAATCTTTTTTGTAATCCCTCTGGTTCGTCTATATTCCACAATTTTGCCATGTTAAGTATATCTTTCTTGTCTATTGCTACAGAACATACCTTTCTTTTCTCTGGAACAGCTTGTAATTCTTTCCGTTTACTATTTCTTGCATTACGTGCTTCTTTAAGGGCCGGTTCTACAATCCCGGTATAAAGTGGGAATAGTAATTCTCGGTATATCTTATCCCTCGAATTATTTGGAGTATAAAAATGCGGGCGTATCCCTATACGGCGATTGTAGAACGCTCCTTTCAACGATATTCTAAGTATAACTTTATCCGTGGGATATACCTGCTTTGTAGAACCGGCCCTAAAAGTTATGTCGGTAAACGGATCAAATTTAATATTGTACTCACTGAAATATTTTTCTTGAATCATCTTCGCAGTTGAATTCCAGATTGTTTTAACTGCATATTCCTTGTAATCTTCACCGGTTTTCTTTTTCATATTATATGCCCAATCCTTTAACATATCGGCTATACATTGTAGTGGAGTTATTTCTGACAGTTCGTAATTTCGGATTTGACAAAACTCCATAAATTGTCTCCATATTGACGATTTCGTGTTTTTTGTGGATTGCGGAATTGATTTTTCTATGTTTTCTGTAATTTGTTTAGTCGAAATTTTCCCAAAACGACTCATATTGTACAGTATAGTTTCCACTTTCCACAATACTTAAAAATTATAGCTGACAGGACAGATTTTAAAGTGACGTGCGACTACTAGATGTACTCTGCTTTTGAGGAACAGGCATTTTTATCGGTGATAAAAAACGATGCACCTTTTTTATCGCTGTCAAAGTGACAAAAATGTCACTGCCAAATAGACTATTTTATATAGGAGTTAATTTATCAATGTAAAACCCCATACTATTATTATATCTCATATATCTCATATATGTATTTTATACATCTGCACAAAAGTAGGTATGCAAAGTTTACTGTCTGGGACTCAACATACATGAAGAGTGCAGGCTTTTTGTGATCTTGTTTTGTCAATCCAAAGTACATACATAAGTACTTGAAAATCACTTTTTTCATCAAAATTGTACTTAATTTGTAAAATTTTATATACGTATCTTGAAAAATGTCCATTTTAGAAATATAAATAAGAGTAACTGAAAAGTATGACCCTATAAGATTGAACAAACTAGGACTAAAATTTCTATAAACATGATTATCTCTGATATAAGTAAGTAATTGGTTTTCAATAACTTTATTTATAGGTTCATAAAAAATAAAAATTTTATTGTAGCAATAGCCTTTACTCAAAACTGATTAAGAATACAATGGTTAATATATCGGAACCTAATATTCCATTGTTATATATATCTTTAATTAATACAATCACCTATTAATATTTGCTATTTTATTTTTATTTTCATTATCACCTGCTAGCTATTGCTTTTATCTGAAGCACCTAGTTACAAATCCAGGTGAAAGCTGATTTTGTACAACGCTTTTATCACCTCATGATCATGAAGTATTTAAGAAAAAAAATACATAGTGTCTATACATTTTTCACTAAATGTTTTTAAATCATTTATTTATTTATGTATGTATGTGTGTATTACGTATATGTATACAGGGCGCCCTATTTCTTGACCCGTTGCATGGGTAACTTTTTTATTAGTAGAGATACAAAAACGCTTAAATGAGCAAATTAGTGCAGTTTCGTATTAGTAATTCTACGGTAAGGCGAAAAATTATATACGGGGGAAGGTTGAAAAGTTATTGACAAAAAACGAAAAATCCAACTTTTCTATTATCCCTCGTAGCTCGTTCATTTGAAGAGTTAGAGAAAAATGCTTCACATGTTTTTTGCAGTATTTTTCATGTAAAATGACATGCACTTGCTACTTTTTATATATCTCTTAAAATGGTTGAGAATCACAGTAAAATATATATTTTTTAAATGTAATGGATAGGTGACATTAACCGAAAGTCCCCTTTTTTCTCTTTCAGATGATATAACATAGTCCATATTTTATCCTTACAAAAGTAATAATAATCGTTGTTTTTAAAGAAAGTTTATTGTCACATCAAGAATGCTATGGAAATAAAACAAAAAATAAGATTCCTGATATTTTTAAAAACGTCTAGTTGGCATTTAATTATTGACAGATCATAAGTGACATTTTTAGTTTTTGTTAAGTAGTTTATTGTTTATTATTAATACTGCATACAAAATAATAGTGTTGCAAATATGTACACCAACGAAGAGAAAAATGATATGCTATTTTGTTATTATAACCAAAATCGAGATGCACAAGCTGCAGCGAATCTTTATTTTGAAACTTACATGGAACGAACACAACCCCATCATAGAATATTTAGACAGCTGGAAAATAATATACGATTATACGGTTCTTTTTCAAAGCCTAAGGATGAAAGAAACTTCAATGAAGACACCGAAATAAATGTTTTGGCTTATGTAAATTTTAAACCTGATTCTTCAACTGCAGAAATTGCACATTACTGCAACACTTCCAAGGAAACTGTAAGAGCTATTTTAAAAGGTAACAATTTAAAGCCTTATCATTATTCCATATGCAATACTTTATATCCAGCTGATAATCAAAGAAGGATGACATTTTGTCGATGGTACATTTCAAAATGCGAAGAGGATCTAGACTTCTGGAAAAAGATTTTATTCAGTGATGAAAGTAGATTTACCAACAATGGTATTTTTAACCGCCATAATAACATAATGTGGTGCCGAGAAAATCCACATCTTGTTTCTGAAAGAAGAAATCAACGTCAATTTGGGATAAATGTGTGGTGTGGAATTTTTTGTGGCAAAATTATTGGCCCATATTTTTACGAAGATAATTTGAATGCGAATAATTACCTTCATTTTCTAAGGACAGCTCCTCTAGATATAGAGGATCTAAAAGTCAGGATTCAAGATGCAATTAGAAGCATACATGGACATACAATAAATAATGTTTTAAGAAGTATCCAGAAACGTTGCTTACTATGTATCCAACAGGATGGTGGTCATTTCGAACATTTACTTCAATATAATTAATTAATTAATAATTTCTGTTCTCAAAACATTCTTTTGTTCCATAATCCATAGCATTCTTGATGTGACAATAAACTTTCTTTAAAAACAACGATTATTATTACTTTTGTAAGGATAAAATATGGACTATGTTATATCATCTGAAAGAGAAAAAAGGGGACTTTCGGTTAATGTCACAGCCACCTATCCATTACATTTAAAAAAAATATATTTTACTGTGATTCTCAACCATTTTAAGAGATATATAAAAAGTAGCAAGTGCATGTCATTTTACATGAAAAATACTGCAAAAAACATGTGAAGCATTTTTCTCTAACTCTTCAAATGAACGAGCTACGAGGGATAATAGAAAAGTTGGATTTTTCGTTTTTTGTCAATAACTTTTCAACCTTCCCCCGTATATAATTTTTCGCCTTACCGTAGAATTACTAATACGAAACTGCACTAATTTGCTCATTTAAGCGTTTTTGTATCTCTACTAATAAAAAAGTTATCCATGCAACGGGTCAAGAAATAGGGCGCCCTGTATATTTATTTATTTATTTCTAACAGGTACAATCTTTTTGAATGAGAAAAATAAATTATATAAAATTAATACTCAGTGAGCATAATCAAAGTTTACAGAATTTTATAAGTTACCCCACTCTGGACCACGTGCAGCGCTACCTATTCCGCCCTCCTCACCCGTCTTAGATACGGGTGAGGAGTCAATGTTTTACAGAGTCAATGTTTTACACAATTATGTAAAACATTGACTCTGTATTTTTTGGCATGCTAGTAATTGGTTAGCATATTGTTGGTAGATACAAGATCTTCAGGTAAATATATTTTGAGCTAGCCTCTAACTCCTTGACCTTTGATTATACAAAAAAATTTGTTAAGGGATTTTCGGGTATCTTTAACACCTTATTAGTAAGTAAGTAATAATATTAATACTTCGTTTTAATCATCGTGTCTGATGATTCTATTTTTTCGATTGCTCGATCCACTACTTTTGAGCACGCAGGTACTTCCTCGCCAGATACCTACCTCTCCGAAAGACTAGACAAGCCCGTTTGCCGCTGCCCCAGACCTGCATACCTTCAAAATTAATATGCTCCTTGGAGAAATTCTCGGTATTTGGTCATCCCATTCTGGTATTTTCGAGCAGGCTCCACCTTCTTGGAATCGAAAGCCCACGGTCAGAACTTCGAAAACTTCTCTCTTTTCATAAAATAAAACGCAATTCTTTGATAAATTGCCAGAACGTGTGTGTGGAATGCGTTTGGGGTATGTACGGACATAAAAAAAATATTTGTGTGCATTTCATTCTGGTTCTCTTATTATAATAATCAAAACACTATACTGCACTCGCAGTATAGTGTTTCGGTGTTATGTGGAAACATACACCAGTGTTATCTACATACTAAAGATTCCAATCCCTTTAAAAAGATTGTCTAAACCCACTCATATACTCTGTATGCAAATAGCGTATTACAATCAGTTTCTACATAACACCAAAACACTATACTGCACTCGCAGTATAGTGTTTTGGTGTTACGTGGAAAAATACGTCACTGTTATTTCATAGAATTATAATAGGTATGCTGTCTTCTCCACTATAGAAACCATGGACTTTCTGCCGTTGATTCTGAAAGAAAAATCATTCATCGTCAGCTAAATTTGCGAATCAATTCTCTTAATTAAGTATTTCTTTTTGTAAGAAAATTTTTTTTTATGACAAATGACTTTTTTATAACTCTTGATCAGAAATTCAAGATTATTGTGCAGAAAAGCCTTTTTCAGTTTTTACATTTTTATAGGCTTTTATAGGCTTTTTATGTATTGTGTTTTCCTCGCTGTTGTCTATTTTTCCTATACTGTAGTTTTTAATACTTTCATTTGTAGAAATATCGGTTTAGGGAAAAACTGTTGAACCTGCCATCAGTTCTAATCGATATTCTATTAATACAAAGGTATTTTTTCAGAGATAACCGCAGAATTGTTATTAAATAATTAAGAAGCTCTTTTTCTCGATGTATTGCCTCAACGACCAAGTGTTTCGACGTTTCCGTTTCTTGCATTGCCGCGGATAATTTCGAGAAACTGCTAGACGCTGTAATTCAACTCATTCATAAATCCGACTTTGCATGACGTGAAAAGAGAAAAAGAGAACCCGCTGGCCATTCTACGCTGAAATGCTCCTAGCCATAAAATACATAAGTAGACTCCTAGCTCTGATTGTGCTTTTGTATTTTATCGCTGTGTGGCGGTGAACGTGCGAGACCTTTCCCGGAAGTGACCACTTACACACGTTCTTGATTTATGTTACAATCATTTAATTACAGGGCGATGTGATGGATTATGTTAACCGGCTTAAATCATATATAATTTGGCGATTAACAACTTTTCAGAGCCAAACCGATTTATATATTTTTATATATTTTATTCAAGATATAATTTTCCGTCGTCTCTAAAAAATCTTGAACTGATCAAAATACTGTGTCATCATAAATAGATAGCCCTTCTAAAGATGAATTAGCTGTTAAAAAATTGAATAAGAAGGAATTAAATGAAAACACCTGGGCTATTTGTACTACTAACTACTTTTTATTTGATTTCATTTCAGCAAATGTTCAAAGTAGCCTCCATTAACATTTCAAAATGTTTCGTTTTTGAACATATGCATATTGTACCGGGATATCAAAAATTATCTTGGTCAAGGGTGGTTGTGGAATGTAAAACGTGTGTCTTACTTTAAATTGTTGAATATGTTTTGTTGTGTCAGAATCTGTCAAGTCATTGTGCTGAAATTTTCTAATCCAGTTTTTGAATCATGTCTCTTACCACACAGCACAAAATTTTCATGATTGAAGCCTATTTTCGAACGGGTGCGCTAGTTAATGGAAATTGGCAATACAGTCATCGTTTGTGTTTGGACAATTTTCAAGAGCATTTCCCAAACTCATAAAAAAGGTGCTGGTAGACCAAGAGTTCGTACAGAAGAAGTTGTCAATGACGTTCGTCAACGTATGGAAGAGGAGCCTGCAAAACCTTTGAAACGTCTTTCTCAGGAAATTGGACTTTCTTATGGAACATGTCATAAGATTTTAAAGAAAGACTTGAACATGCATCCATATAAGATGCAAGCACATCAAGCTCTTCTGCCCGCAGACCACCCCAGACGCCTTGCTTACTGCCATTGGTTTGTCAATAATTTAATGAATGACGATCTTCTGAACTTGGAGTTTTTTGATGACCGGCTGATAAGTTTGCATACAGAAGTTGAGTTTTCTCCGAGATCACCTTGTTTGACAATTATGGACTATTTTATATTTCCTTACTTAAAAAAACAAGATTTTCTCAACTCCGGTAAATAATTTGCAAGAACTGCAACAAAGAATTGTTCAGCAATGTGCAACCATAACGCCAGAAATGGTGCAAAACGCTTTTTACAGCATGAGGAGGCGCATCAACTTGTACATCGAACAAAACGGGGGACATTTCCAATAATTACTGTAATTTAGTTTTTCTTGTTACTAAAACCGTTATTTCATAATTTGTAGTTCATTATTGTTTTACAACTGAAATAAATAGGTATGATATTTGTAGGTTATTGATGATGTCAGTGTGACAGTGACATAATTATTTGAAATTTAAAGTAAGACACACGTTTTACATTCCACAACCACCCTTGGCCAAGATAATTTTTGATATCCCGGTATCTATATGGTTAAAAAGCACTTTTTCGGTGTTTTCAAAATGTGAACAGTCAATATGACGCCCATAAAACAATCGAAAGTTGAGGAAACTAGCGCAAAATCTAGTAAACCTAGATTTTTTAGATACCAATTTTGAAGTCCCTACCCTGAAAAATTGATGAATGTATCTTTCCAATGAATATGATAAATATAACCATATAATGAATGTATATTTCCTAACTTCCTAATTTAACCAACTATGTATCTCTAATGGTTTCAGATATACATAATTTTACATTAAAAGTCATTGTGAAGTCCATTTAAACTGCAAAATCGCTGCTTAATTAGTAATAAACCTGGTTGCATAATGAACAAACTCTTTTTCCAGGGCGTGGGTAAGAAAGGGATATTTCTAGTTTCTAGTTTATTTTAATCCGTGACTTCCGCTAGGCAATGCGGCGAGCGGCTGAAAAATCCTTTCTGATTCATAATTGAAATCTCCGCAAGGATAGGAATGCGCCCGCGGCGTTCTGGACCAGCACGACCGTGTGGGAAGGGAATCGGTGCCAGCGCTGCCGAAGGCGTTTTATATAACCATTCGCCGTATGAAGGCGGAATGTCGGCGAACTACACACATTCTTTCTGTTGGAGTGCAGGTCTGGGTATCAAAAGGTTAATTTCTAACATCGTGTATAACGCTCCAACCATCAGAACGAAGGCAAGTTGGAACAAAAAGAGGTGAACCTTTATCAGTCTACTAAAAACACATTTTTAAATTCTGCATATGTCAAGATTTGTGTCCAGAAATTACTGTGCAATATTTTACCATTTACCATTGTGTTCTGTGGTACATTTTCTTCATATAAACATGGAACGAAAAGCTTCCTAAGGGCTACAGCCCCTTAAAGGAGGCATCGTAGTGCAGTTTCTTATAAATAACTCGAAAACTACTCGAGATAAATTTACCAAATTTGGTATCCTGCCTAAGTCTTATCTCCTGAATCCGCTGCTGTAAATAGAATTTCAAAATTTGAATCACATACGTTCCATACGGGGTGGAGAGTGGGGTAAATATTACCCCAACTTTTTTGTGAAGAATTGTTTTCCATTGAAAATGCTCGGACAGGTCAATTTTTATTTGAAGAATGACACATTTTTATAGTATTGCCATTTATATAGGATGTCCCAAAAAGGAGAGATTTACAGCAACTTATATTTTTTAAATAGAACACCCTGTATATTTTTACAGATTCGGATAGAATATCCTCTGACGAATACATTGATAGGTATAGGGTTTGATGGATCACGAGATATGACTATAAATGGTTATCATAAAAACAGACTTTGACAGAGGAGAAAGACTTTGTATTGTTTGTAGCCTAGTAACGAGTTTTCTCTTTCTAACTCATTATTCTTATAGAACATTCTTTTATGTATATCTCTCTCATTATTAGACCTATATTCATCAATCCTTATATGAATGTATCCCACGGACATAATGGTCCCTAAGTCTAGCGTCCAAAGAAACTTTGTAATCAAAATACCAGACAGGGAAGACTGGACCAATGGTCCCCCAATAACTGCTCAAATGGTCTGGTATACAGACGGATTCAAGACAGAACAGGGAGTTGGAGCCGGGATTTATGGGACGAGGCCAATAAGCAAAATCTCAATAAGTGTAGGCAAATGGGCAACTGTTTTCTAGGCTGAAGTAATAGCCATACAATGCTGCGCCATCAGAATAATAGTAGGTCTCCTAACAGGACACTGTAGGCTAAATAGGCACATGAATCTCATGGGACTGTCAGAGGATGCAACTTGCAGATTCTGTCAAGAAGAAGAGGAAACTTCAGTACGTGTACTGTGCCAGTGCGAGGGCCTGACAAGACTGAGATTTCAAATCCATGGAGAAGGTAGACCAAGACCCAACAGCTACATGGAAGAGCCTCTATCAAGGCTGCGGAGTGTAATGTAAAGGACAAAGCTGGAGCTAGTGGCCTAAATAGGTTGGGAGTGCCACAATAGATCTTCTAGGTCGCGGTGGACCAGGCCAGGCGGCCGACTCCTATATAAATCTAATCTAATCTAAATATGAATGTATTCATGAGAGTACGTTCTATCCAAATCTGTTAAAATACATAGGGTGTTACACCATTGAAAAATATAAGTTGTGGTAAACCGCTTTTCTGTGGGACACCCTGTATAAATGTCAATAATATAAAATGTGTCTACATCGGTCTAAATCGACCTGTCCGAATATTTTCCATGGAACCAATCCTTTGATAGATAATCGAGGCTGAAAATTTTGGTTGACACCCTGTACATGTTACTGTTTCAATAAATAATTAATTGCAAGACAGTAATTAGTTACTAAAATGTAAAACTTTACCCACTTAATTACCGATTGTCAGTTGGATTTCTTCAGGTACTTTGCTGTTAATGACACTGAATACTTATAGGAAATTTTCTATGTTGAATCTCAGTCATATTTCAAATCGGAAGAGCGACGGGTTTCGATATTTGTGTGTTACGGGTAAAGTACTGAAAAGCTGAAATAGGACAGATATACTGAAGACGTTCCCTTAAAGGTAACTAACAACGTTTACTACTCATATAAATAACTATATTAATGTATATACAAAAAATGGTAATAAGGAAAAGCAATAGATATCAATAAACATAATAGATAATTGAATTGTACCTGTTTGTATAGTGTAATGTGATATATAATTTTTTGATCGGTTGTAAAATCAAATACTTTTTATATTACAATTTTGCAATCGTGTTTTGTGTTTCGAGTCCTTTCTATACATCAGCAGCAGGATTTTTTAAATAGAGGTGTTTTACTCCAGCAGTGAGTTGAGCTATCTTTGGGGTGATACATCTAGAAACTGTTTAGTATTGCCACGCTTATGTGGGGCACCCTGTATAATTGAAAATAACTTTATAATGCGCCCCTGATCATTCTACATACTTTTTGTATTTAACATTTTTTTTAGCATTTAAGTAACCGTGTTATATCCCTTCCCCGTACTAAATGCATACAATACAAAGTGTTCCATAAAACATAACACTTGTTGTCGATCTACCCTCTATAAATAAGTCAAGATACAGCTTTCGTAGTAGAATTTTGCAATCTGGAATCTGGAATATTTGTAAAATGTTAAAAATGGTTAAAATAAAAGAGATAGAGATTTAGGTGAGACACTCTATACACTGTTATGACAAGATAGCGAGGAAAATGAAGCGATAACCCGGTACTTGGTACTTGCCTGCCTGCATAAACAGGCTCGGCAAAATGGGGTAAACTTCAACGTCCACCCAGACTGTAAACATGTAAATAAATATTCATGATTCATGGTAAACTTCTGATGTTCTTTGGACGTTGTTCGAGAAACAATGAACTCTACTTGTTTGCAAAGCATATCAAAGTTTAGCATTATTATAAGGCCTACTTTGTTTATTTGCTATTGTCATAGGAGTAATGATAATAAAACGCTTTATTGCCAGCCAGTCGTCCTTAAGACAAATTAATCTTGCATGAAACCATTCGTCATTGTGAACAAACACCTGAGAGGTATTTGTGTTTATGAATGAAAAATAGTCGTTTTGGTGACTGCAAAAGGAATCATTTTCTGCTATTCTAACTAATTAACAATTATGCACCGCTGAATTCCTATTTTAGCAGAAAATGATCAGGGCGTCTCATGAGTCAGCATTTATTTCATATTTACCTTATTTGCAAAAAGTAATAGACTGTATTCGAACCTGTTCTTGTTTTGAACCATGAATGAAACAGCAGTCATATAATATTTTGTAGTAGGTACTAGCATTAGGTATCACCTATAAGTCACCTTAAATGATTTAGGGTAAGAGAATATATTACCTTAAAGCACTAAAAACTAAAAAAAATAAGGAATTATAAGCGATTAAATAATAATAGGTTACCCAGCAATTTTGTATATGTTGCAAAATAGGGACACTTACCATTGAGGTGACTTAAAACCTAAAATTAACCACATAAATTTTATTTTTCACAACTTATAGAAAAGGTTATATCAAACGCAATTAAGTCAAACGTCAGAACGTCAACTTTTTCAACAACTTTTGTCTTATCTTGTTAATTTTGTTGAACCCTGTACATTGGTGTTACAAAGAGCACTGACCAGAACAAAGGCGCTTAATAAAGATTATCTTATCTTGAACAGCTCAGACATCATTATGGAGGATTAATTTCTTTGTGAATATGGGGAATTTATAATTATTATGATAAATATTAATATTAGGTAAGTACCTACTTTTGTAAGATAGTCTGATAAAATTACTTTTACTTTCTGATATGATTTATTATTTTATAAATATTTCTTTCCATACATTTTTGAGCATTAAGAGTCCATTCACTAGGTCGAAATAAGCCCTAAATCGGCGTTCGGCTCGTGTCTAATTATAAAAAAAACTATAAAAGATAGCGACGTTTAGTAAAAAAGTATTGAAAGATAAGACTTTAATCTAAGTCCCTATGGTAGTAATTTTTGGTATTTCTTTTTATTTTTAAAATTCCAGGCAAACAATCTTGTACTAAAATAGCGTATTTTCAAAATTTATTTTCTCTAAACTACATGTATTAAACAAAAATTTGCTACTATAGGGACCTAGTTTATCTTTTGATCTTTCCGGTGATATATAATTTATAATATTAAAAAGAAATTTTGTCGCAATTATAAGACAAATCCGGTACCCTTGCAATGAGGGCTAACTTTATTTCCATGTGCCTTTTTACTTCGGCTTTACGTGCACCTCCGAAATCTTAATAATTCGATAGTTGGAATATATGTCTCCACCCATCGGCCACCCATCCTCTCAATCCGACCCAACATTCATGCCTATCAAATCTACAGAGAATGGACCCTTAAAAAAATAAAATAGAAACAAACTACATAAGGCACATGTGTCAATTGAGGTCACTTTTAGTCTGACTTACTTAAACTCTGTTACTATCTAACAAAAAAAAATGTCATTGCTATTTTTTTTTTGTTACCTTTTGATAGTCGTTCTTTAATACTTTTTTACCTACCAAGTTTATTAATAAATTGGGTACTGGGTAAACTGGGTACTGGTACTGGGTATTGGGTAAACATTTCTACTTAGGAAGGATCTTTTGCTATATGTATGAAGTATGACTGCTTTTTGTGATGTGATATACACGCTTTCTTCAAGATCAAGTTGAGTGAGGTTCTTTATGAATGAGGGGTGATACCTGTTACTGATATAATGTCCATATTCTTTCTATTGTTATTGCCAGTTGCTTATGTTTTCCTGTATATTTATTGTCTATATTTTGATCAGATGGAATTGCTACATATATCTGATTGTTACGATTTTTCACAGGGGTATATTCTAATATATACTGGACAGTATACTTTAAGATGTATTTATTCTTGAAAAAAAATATGTCGAAAACAAAATATAATAGAAACGTTTCTTCTAAGTATTTTCCCCTAATTCAATTTGAAACATTCAGAAGGAAAAGTGTTTTACCTACTTTTATTATTTCAAAAATCCTTCCGGTTAGATTTGAATTTTCATAACTATAATATTGGTAGGTAACCTGATTAACTAAGTACTAGGTTTGAGCTCGATTGCTAAACTTCCAATGGATCAGAAATATAAAAATTCCTCTTTACTACATGTATATTAAGTTTAGTCAAATATATTTTGTTAGAAATTATAAATTTCTGCTGATCCCTCATATCCCTATATCTTATCTCTAGCTCAGAAATTCCCTATAGTCCTTAAAATGCTTTTTACTTCTAAGATAATTAATCCATTTATCTCTTTAAGTGTCACATTATCCGAAGCTTATAGTTTACGGTTCTATAAATTCAGCGAAATCAATATAATACCTCAAGGTACTGATCTGGACCCTTAGATACGAATTTGAATGAAATTAGTCACACAATATTCGATTTTTAAAGCATTTCTGGTTCCAATTCGGACTGGATTAAACAGATTAAACCCATTTGGATAGTGTGCATCTTTCACCATTTCCCATCCACTAAACTCTGTTTTAGCTTTAGTCTTTGCAGTATAATTATTATCATATAAATCGCAGTAGTAATGAAACCATATATGCATGCTAAAACATTGTAATATTGTTTAGCAACAAAGTCCCCAGATTCAGAAAAGGCATGTTTTACTTCTCTTTATGGTAAAGACAAAGTACCGCATATGCAAATGGAACATTGATGAATTATTTTTCACTGAGTCACCAGCTCATCACATTCCAGATGGGATAGGGATAGATCAGCAAACGCTGCCGACCACGGCGTTATTACCAGGACGTATACGGCAAAATTTAAATTAAACACACGTGGGGCATTATATGCAAATCGCGCAAGAAAATAGAATTGTACGGTTTCGTGTTTTTAGTCGAACGTGTTTTATTTTTCGACTTTCAATTGTTTTGATCGTACTCCTTTGTGTGGGGCGGTAACAATGACTTATTTGCATGAATTTTGGACTCTATTGTTCGAAATAAAAACCCATAACCATCAATTCTAAGCCGATAGAACGGAATACATTAAAATTTCTTTGTGTTAGGCACTTGTTAGGCTAAAATATTATCGTATAGAATTCAAATTATATTTTTTTAGTTAGTGTCCGCTTAGAGCGAACTACAAATAATACTAATGAGGTGAGGAATACACTATCTACGCTATACAAACATTTTCTACTTGATATGTCCACTAAGTATCATCGCCAATGTGATGTGACTACACGTCCCAACAGGTAAATTGACTGGTTTATGATATACTTCAATTATTTTCTGATATATTTTCAGTATACCTTCATACAGGGTGATTTACTGAGAATGTCCACCTTCTCTAAGATCATCCATCTGCTCTTATAATACAAAAGACATATGAACAAAAGATTGTGCTATACAAGTGATATTTTCTTCATATCAGCCACAAATGTGCTGCCTTTTAGACATATCTCTCTTACTATTACTCCACCCTCATAAAGATCTGGAGTTTCCAGAAAAGGCATTAGAAACAGGCAATTGTTTATTTAAAAAAAAAACACCTTTTCTCTCAAAAACTCCCGAAACTGGAGTTCCTTTAATCCAATACCATACTATTGGTGTAGAAATGTCAGAATGGTTTCTATCCTGGTAAGTCTACAGAGTGTGCAGTTAGTGATTTTGTGGAATATCTTTACGAACATCTAGATAATAGGAAATCAGTTGGAGCACTTTTCTTCGATCTTACTAAGGCCTTTGATTGCTTAAACCTGAAATTTGTTGAAACCAAATTATATGCATTGGGATTTCGTGGGAAAGTCCTTTCTTGGCTGATGTCATATCTTGAACATCGCAAAATTGTTGTCAGATTAGGTCAAACAACTTCAACAGAGAGTGAAGTCAACCTGGGGGTTCCTCAGGGAACCCTAATAATATTTCTAATGTTTATAAATGACCTGCCGGCTTTTATGGATGCAAATTGTATTGTACTATACGCTGATGATGTGTCACTAGCAACCAATGGTAATACTACTGATGAACTCTTATATAAATTGAAGCGTCTTTATAGCAGATTTAATGAGTGGTGTTCAGCCAATCATTTAATATTAAATAATAAAAAAACTGTTCTAATGAAATTCAATATGATACATAATCCTAGTTCAACCTTACAGGTTACAATTTGTAAACTGGTCAATAGTGGTTATTATGCTATTCTACAATTAAAAAATATATTTACACAAACACAATTAATGAATATATATATTACGCAATAGTTTATCCACACTTGACATATAATATTGCTATATGGGGTTGTTCAACTACCTTAAATCGACTATTTCTTCTACAAAAAAGAGTAATAAGACTTATTTTTGGATTAAAAACCAGGGATTCGCGTAAACCTTATTTTCAAAATTTCAACATCTTGACATTGCCATCACTATACGGGGTGTCCCATCGAAAAGTATCACATTTCGCCGCCTTATGTCTCGAAAACTAAAAGAGATATCGGGATGCGGTTTGGACAGAACGACTTAAAACTTTTGTAAGTTTTTTTTGGCACTGTTGCCAAATCTCCAAATATATTGGTAAATTTTTTATTGAATACGCTCCTCTTTGGAGTAAAATTACTTGCTTATATTAAGTGGAACACCCTGTATATTTTGCGATAATCAGAAAGCCTAATCACTTTACTTTTCAAAAAGGTATACATTGTTTACATTATCTTGAGAATTGGAGCCACAAAATTCAGTTTAATGGGAGCACCTCTTACTTGAACAGTTTGTGAAGCTGGTCTTCGTTTTCACAGTAGCTATGAAAAACAAAAGTACAATAATAAACTTTATTATCAGTTGTGATATATTGTGATATTTGAAGTATAGATATAAAAATGTTCACATTACAAGGATCACACACTTTTGAACTTATTCAAATAGTTTTTATTTATATAGTTATTTTGATTATTTTACCTATCTGTTATTTTTATTACTGTCATTGTGCTTTGTTGTTATTGTTAACAAAACTCGTTCCTACCGATTATTATAGAATTATTCTTTTCTCCCTATCTTTTTTCATTTAAAAAGCAAATGCAGTTAAGTTCCACATCAAGTTTAATCAGAGATTTTAAAATGATAAAATATATAGGGTATTTTATTTAAAATAAGTGTACAAAAACTTAAAAATAACTTTACAAAGGAGGAGGTATTTTTTTCATTCGTAATAACCCAAATAAGAGTACTTCTAATAAATTCAATTTTGTTGCTCCAATTCTCAAGATAATGTAAAGAATGACTACCTTTTTGAAAAGTGATTAGGCTTACAGTGATTAGGCTTTCTGATTATGGCAAAATACACAAGGTGTTCCATTTAATATAAGCAAGTAATTTTACTCCAAAGAGGAGCGTATTCCATAAAAAATTTACTAATATATTTGGAGATTTGGCAACAGTGCTAAAAAAAACTTACAAAAATCCTAAATCGTTCTGTCCAAACCGCATCCCGATATCTCTTTTAGTTTTCGAGATATAAGGCGACGAAATGTGATACTTTTCGGTGGGACACCCTGTATATTTATAAGTGTTTACAGCTTATCAAAAAAAGATTAATTAACGTGCCCAAAAATTCTGACAACCATAGTTATCCAACTAGAAACGGTAATTTGCTTCAAGTTCCATATCATCGAACTGTTTTTTTTTCGAAAAATCACCTTCTTATGCTGGTATACAGTTTTACAACAAATTACATTGTAGTGTGTGTGTATGTATATATGTTGTTATTTACATTCTGATTTATGATCTATTTTGACGCTTCCAATATCATGTAAAAAATGATCTTACTGGAATAAATTTATTATTATTATTATTATTATTATTATTCAACGAGTAGTAAAATATATAGGCCAGTTCATTCAAAAGAATATTTAATTGGTTGCTTACGTGTCTGTGTCACTCTGTAGAATAGAATTTTAATAACAGGAACGTGTCATTTAAAAATTCACAGTTGATGGTTAAATCTTTATTATGGTTTTTCAGAAACATTACAAGACCTTGTGATATACATATCAATAATTATATCATGATTAAGCGATGTCAGTGATAATCTATTTCTAATTTAGTTGTAGTACGTAAAGTTTCCGTGAATATACTCTTGAAATATGGCTTATCAGATTGTACCATATTATCTCTAGGATATTTGGCGCCAAGTATAGGCCATCTGATAGTAAAATAGTGATTATATGAAATATACGGTTATAGTAAACTGTAAACTGATCTCGTATATGACAGATACTATGCATATTTTCAGCCAAGTTTTATATACAAAGATTTTAGAATACAAAAACACAAAACTAATATTATCCCAATTCGATTGATTATTTGCTAGTAAGGTGAATGATATAAATTTACTTTTTCTGACATTTAGGCTTAGATAACTGTACCTTACCCAATCAGAGAGTGTTGCCAGACTGTTTTCAGCATTTTTTCTTATTGATTCCCAGAAATTTGCAGTAAACACGATAGCTGTATCATCAGCGTATGAAACAAAATGACCGTGTTGCAGATTAAAGTTAGCAATATTATTAATGTACACACGGAACAATATTGGCCCCGATACTATTCCCTGTGGTACGCCTGTTGTAATGTTAAGAGGATCGCTATATATGTCACCAACTTTTACTGACTGCTCTCGATCTTGAAGATACAAGCGCCAGATATTCTAATTTTAAGTTAAATACTTTGCTACACCCTGTAAATTCGATATTGGAGATATTTTTTATTTACATTTAACAAGTGAAATATAGACATCTAGAAAGGAAGGCCGTATCTCAGTATAACCACAAAGCGGTTGAAAACATTGTAAGTTAATCTAAACCTTATTGGGTTGGAATTCTATACTTTTAGTGTATCAATCTCAGGTGTCGATTACTTTCAGAAATAAATGTCTTGTATTTATTGGTTTATAAGTAATAATATAGTGTAATACTATATCTTTTTCAGGAGTGTAAAGCCTTTGGACGAAGGATCCTCAGAATTTATCAAAAGAGGGATTTCCACATTCACCAAATGGCCTCATTGACATTACCGAGACAAAACCATGAGTAAGAACTTTTATTTATTTCCATTTTTCAGTATTTACAATGTTTTATACATTTGGAATTATACCTAAACTTGAAACAGCGCGACATCAGATATAAAAGTAGTTATATGACAATAAAGGGCCAAAAACATTTATTTCCCTATAATTATGTAATCACAGTAAATCACACTAGTATAAGCTATGCTGAGGTACATCAAAATGATGTGTATTTTTTGTATTTCTGACAAATCTTTAATGAATCATTAATTTCCTTTATAACGTGCACGTTCAGCGTTTTTTTTTAATCTCGACTAGAAAAAAATATGAATTTTGTTCCTTCATCTTGAGACACACTGTATATTTAGTTTTATTAATAACGCAACAGTTTTAATAACTACTATGCTACAACTAAATCTGTGGTTTGAATAATAACTGAAGCAGATTATAAGTTATACACAGCAATTGAAATATTAGCTTCGCACTTTCCGATAGGATCTAATCTGACCTGACCTTACGTAACTCAATCGTCACTAAAAACTTATTATGATCGACTCATAACTACTAAACTGTTCTACAGACTACTTTACCTACTTAAACGTATCTACAGGGTGTTTCACGGTGACCACCCATTAGAATATGTCAGAGACTACTAAGATTTAAAAAGTGAAAATTTGGACACTTAGGTTTTTGAGTATGTTCTCCTCAAATACAATAATGGCGTCCGTGTGACACTTCCGGTTACACCGGAAGTTGCCGTTAACTTTCTTATTTTTAAATGGAATACGTAGAATAAACGCCTAAATGTCTAAAATAACGCGTAGAAAGTTAAAGGCAACTTCCAGTGTAACTGGAAGTGTCACGAGGATGCCATTATTTTATTTGAGGAGGACCCTGTGTCAAAAACTCCAATGTCAAAATGTTCACTCTTTAAATCTAAGTAGTCTCTGACATATTCTAATGGGTGGCTTCCAGGCGTAAGCGTTGTATGTAGGTATTGGCTAGCAGCGCTAGCAGGGATAGCGGTAGCAGTGTCTCTGAGCTTTTCCACGTTTGCCTTCAGTACCTATTCAGTGCCAACTTCATCCAGTTTCATCCTTGTCTTTCCATCGGTTTCCTTAATTCCTCTCTATCTTTTTCTTCATCTACTCTACGTTGTGTTGGTGTTCAATCTATATTAGATCAGTTTCTTCTATTTGATTTACAGTCGCATTAGACTCGAGAAAGATGTTTCGTCAGACGCGAAAGAGTTTTTATTCTGCTGTCATTCCTGCATGTATTACTTCATGTCGTGTTTCAGTCTGTGCTGTTATTTTTGTCAGGAAGGTACTTAAATGTGTCTACTTTTTGCAATTCCTTTTAGTTCATATATATTACATACTGTTTCTTTCTTTTTCTAACGAAGTATAATGGACTTATATCTATATAATGGAGTATATCTCTTCGATTTTGATAAAATCAATATTGCCGAATTAGAAAATCTGTTTCAAAAAAACGCTTTAAACCAACTTGCAAAAATTCCCAATCCTGCATTGCAGGGAGACCTTAAAAAGTCCTTAACTTAATCTGTGAGTCAGTTCTGAAAAAATTCAAATTCATTTCCGGTTCAAATATCTACGACATGCATTTTTTTATCTGATAAAAATTTGGGTTGAATAAATATAATGAAGGATAATCAAAACAAAACCCTCCTGATATATTATTACAGGTGGTACATACATATTTATATATTTTTGTAGGTAGTAAGTAAACAGATAAAATATAACGATGCGAAAATATTAAACGCCTACGACTAGGTACAAAATCGTAGCTGATAGCATAAAAAATTATTGTTAATATTAAAATATATCCCTAAAGGATTACAAACATCGAATTTTATCTATTCAACATATAGAGCACACAAGGAAATCTGAATAGAATCTTCAAAATTTCAACTAAACGAGAAAAATGATTTAAAACTACTACATCTCCCTTTGAGTAGGTCGGATTGAAAACAGTAATATAGATTTTGTCGCTGAAAAACAAAAATAGATGAGATACCTACATATTGGTATAGATACTCTACTTTAGCTATACTGGTGGTATTTTTAAAGGGAACCACCTATGTATCTATATTAATATTGAAAATTACGCTACCTATATGTTTTATTTTTATTATATTAAACTATCTGATTGGTATGGAAATATGTTCTATCACTTCTAGTTTAACCGGAAGCTAACTGAACTTTTAAAATGTTAATAGAACACTCTGTACATTGCCTTGTCACATATTCGGTTAGAGCTTTTCCTTAAGAACACATGGTATAGGGTTTGATGGGTCTATCTATAATTGGCGATTCAAATTATCGATGAGGGCGCTGCAAATTGTAAACAAGTATGGAGGAAGACGAGTACAAATTTTGCATTTCATATCACATCATCTAGCAATGTAGCATTCAACTGCCATAAATATAGTGACTTCATGTGCTAGTTAGGGTGAAATAAAGGATAAAAAGAGTGGTAGAAGCGGTCAAACGTCCCATAAGTGATTCATTGCTAATTATATGAATTTTTTGGGTTGAAACGGATACCCTAGTTTTTGTTTACTTACATTTTGGGCTAAAATAAGTGTGGCAAACTGTATGGTGATACCATATTAGTGCTTGTTTTTTGTTAAATAATGTTTAAATTAAAACATATATTCTGTTTTTATAAGAGTAATAATAATAGAAAAGTATAGATAAACTGCAACAAAGTGGTTATGTTGTGTAAATAAACGTGTTCCATGTTAATAAATTGTTACATGCCTTTTGGAGAAATAAGTGAAAAACAGTTTCTTATACTAGGGCCAAACGTCTACCTATCTTCCATCTTAAACACTTCTTTTGACACGTTCTGTAGAATGACACCCATAAACACGGCAGTTTGTGTTGTGCTGATTTCTTATGAATGCCATTTTAAAATGTAAAAATAAAGATGTGCAAATACTAATCACGTCGTTTTTAACTTTGTAATACCAAAAAATCACAAGCACCACTAAATTATTACGTTAAACAAACCCAAATATGTGTTATTTATCATTATATCAGCAATAAGCCTCCAAAAATTACCTCTTAAAGTAGGTTCAAATATTTTCAAGCAGAGGGCACATTCATTTTTGGAATGAACATATGCTGTAATTTCAGTATTAACATACAAGGGGTGCATGGTTACCTGTATGTAAAAAAATTATCTGTTGCAGATATCCCAATTGATAAACGAAAGTTGTATCATGTAAAATGATCTGGTTCCCTAATATTACGAACTTACTAGTCTAACTCATCCCTAACATCTTTCTAAAGTTTTAAAAATTGATTTAAAGATAATAAAATTTTACTTAAGATGATGATGATGATGATGAGTAAGTTGAAGATGATACTTCATCTAATCATTGAATAAAAGGCTTAAATGCTGATGACATTTTTAATATTTTACGTTTTTATAATAGTGTTTAACCAGTTTCTATTTCTCAGTACCGTTCACGTGTAGAAACATGTACATCAGTTTATAATTCATAATAAACTAATCAAACGACTATTCCGGCGCCTTCCATTCTATTTTCTTAGATAAGTCACACTAATAACAATACCTACTCATCATACTGAGAATCTCTTATCTACAAAACTCTACTACCTACTAGAAATCGATTTAGTTTTGTATCAATATATTTCTTTCTGGTTTACGCACATAATTTATCAGGGATTTTGCAGATTGCACTAGAATTTCCAACAGTATCATTTCCTGTTTCCGACTTTACTTCCAATGTAGATCTGATAATAAACATTTGTTTGAATTATTTAACTGTAATACATCGCGGAATTTACATTTGTTTTGACATAGACATAGCGGATGATATGTGTTTTTGTTTATAAGTTTGTGTTATTGTCGAAATAAGATATTATTGGATGTTTCCCTGTATGTAAAAATATAAAAACGAAAACAAGTAATCGACGCATGTAATTTGGTTATTCATGGTCCAATTTCTATGAGCTTCTGCTTTTTCAGAAAATATGTGAGAATGAAAAATCGTACCACGGCAAACATATTGCATAAAGTTTATTTTTATTTCGTTGTTGGAATTTGTTGCTTGCAATAGTTGCACAAGTATTGCTCGATTCATTATTATTATTAGTGTATGGGAAATGGCATTGAAAAAAATTCTCGCTGTTGATTCATGCATGATTCTTCCTAGGAAATCTTCAAAGGCGTTCCCATTCACGTCTGTCATATGTCTGATAAGAACGATAACCAACGGTCAATGATTTAATTGATATACGAGGGTCGTTCACAAATTAAATTTGACTATTTTTTTAAAAATCCAAAAAGCATATATTTACATTCTACAATATGTAATTATTTTTTAATATAATCTCCCCCTCCCTCCGGTCCAAACACTTTTGATACCGAGGAGCTAGTTCTTTCAAACCTTCTTCATACCAATGTCCTGTCATCTGAGAAAGCCAGTTGATCACCTCTGTTTTGACAACTTTCTCATTCTCAAAATGAGTGTGACTTTATGTGGGAACTTCGTCGAGTGTGACTCGCTTATCACCTTCAAATAATGCTGCGCACTGCATCAACGATATCAGCTGAGGGTGATGTTGGTCTCCCTCTTCATTGTCCATCATGAAAATTTTGACACTCATGGTCCTATACTCATGAACAGAGAGAAGCTCTCGATGAATATCGGCCACAGAATAATTTTTTGCCGTGAAAAAACGACGTAAAACAGGTACCTCCATGTTTGTTCGTAGTGCACCGATCGGGATCGGGACGGGAAGAGCTCCGATCGTCTTGAAACTCATATGGCATATGGCGTCGCCTCTACCCCCACCCAAAGACACACACACGGTCGCTTGTCCCTCGTCTGCTCTCGCTCAGAATACGAAAATATGGAAACTTACTTTGTGAACGACCCTCGTACAGATACATGCATACGTAGTATCTGTGTTATTGATGATTCAACGGGTTTGTTAATGCAAATATGGTCATCACAAAATTTAGATTTCTATATTATTCATAATAACTAATCATGTTACCACTAAGTACAGATAAGCAAAATTATGCTGGATAACTCGTTTTAGAGATATCATGAACATAAACAATACAAATCACTTTAAATGTGATGGTATGTAATAGAAGGTTATGTAGTGAAGTGCTAAACTGGGACAAAGATTGTAATCGTTGTCTTGTATAGTAAAAAATAAGCTCCAAGTCCATACGAAAAAAAAAATGAGTCTGTTCCACTAGTCTAAAATAGAATACAAATTGTTTGAATGTGAAGTTTATGGGGTCTTCGATTGATAATGGTACATACCACAGGCAAAATTACTTTCTTGTCTGTGGTACATACTATCAGGCTATTTTAAGATTATTGAGGGGACATGCGATTATTGATTCAATTGACGGTAGCAAACCCCTAATATGGGGTACCATTATACTAGCAAACAAGTGGGGATTCCATTTGTGTTTGAAATACAGACCGTTGCAATTTAAAAAAATGTATGATGCCGGCACAACTCTAAAACAAAAGCAGATAAAATAAAATCGACTTGTCACAACGGTTTTTGAAAAATCACTCTATATAAAACTTATGAATTTTGTGAGTTACTTTATCACCACACTGTATATAGATAAATTCGATAATGTTATAGCTCTGTTAAACATGACTCAAAAAAAAAAAATAGAAAATAGGTATTGTAGAAAAGTGGGAATTTCTCTATACCAGTTGAGCTGTTTCAGAGTTTTCTTTTAAATTTGAACTAGAAAAAAATATGAATATTTGACACACTGTATCGTCCCTGACTCAACAGAAGTAGTTCGGGCCGCGATTGTTTTCTCACGTCTTCGATTCAGACATGCATATGTATTATATTCTTTAATTTGATATTATGGAATGAAAAAATATTTTCGTCAAAGCCATACTTCAACAAGTTCCAGTTACAATATATGACGTGATAAGAATGTTCGTAGTTTGCATAAGTATTTATAAACTGAATATAATATACACATACATAAATAATATCTACCTACCTACATACTACCATAATACTAAAACGTTTCTTCTCTGATACTACTGAATATGTTTTTCCAACTAGTTACTAACCGTTTTTATTTGTGTTTTGTGTAATGCTTTCATATGAAAACGAAGACATGTTTATTTTTACCTGTTTAGCTGTTTTTTTATGTTTATATAAAAATATGGATGAATAATTACATATTATCTTACTTCGTGACTTTGTCTAAGCTATATGCTTTGTTTTTGTTATGCTCTGTTAAAACCAGCGTACTGTTTCTATTTTTGCGGTCAGTTAACTAGAGTTGTATACACTTTACCACCATGGACAATCTTAAAACTGATGTTAAAATAAATACATGGTTCACTGTTTAAGAAAAACAAAGTGTTTATCTTCAAGCTCAGAAAAATTAAAAACACAATGCTTTTTGGTGAACTATTTGTCTTGTTACTTATTTATTCGTATAGTGGCATAGTGCCACAAGTGTCATTATGATCCAAGGATTTTTAACAATGTGTTCACATATCCTAGACCCAATTGGTTTATCCTAAACCAGATCTCTGACGTACTGCATTTACAAATGTTTATATACCTACGTGGGTGTATGGTAAAATTTGCCCAAGCGTGTATTTTCTAAGAACTTTAACTGCCATTTATGGCTATTATACTGGTCATATACAATAACAGAAGCAGTGTATATTAAGGCACTTGTTATTGTTCTCTGCTACTCTTCAAAAAAAAACACCTGCGTCCTGGTGTTCTCCAAGCATCCATGCTAGGGCTCCAACTGTTTCGTATTTATGTTAAATGTCTACACAGTACCCGCAAGTGAATTAAAAAGGCTCAGTTCTCAGAAAAGTCAGCACAGTGTGTAAAGGTAAGCTGTTCTGTTCGAAGCTCCTTGACATCCTGAAGTGACAGTAAGGCTAGCACCAGGTGTATGTTCTTGGCCATGAGCCAGATATATTTCCAATGGATATGTAATAAGTTCTCATCTTTGAGCTGCACAACTGGCATCTTTTGGTGTACATATCGAGGCTCGTTGTTCTTAATAATAGTTCACCTGCTTTTTTTCAGTGTAAAAGTTTTTGATAGGGGAAGACTAAGTTTCAAAAACTAATCCCTCATTAGTCCTTTTGGTGCAAGTGTTTACTTGGAACTTGAAATTTACTCCTTGACTTGACACAGGGTACGCCTTGGACCATTTTTGTTTCTGTTCACAGCCTCTACTAAGGAATGTTTCAGTTAGCTTTATACTAAAAAAGTTTTTCCTTATTTTACAATCTTCTAGACGTCGTCAGCTACTGCTAGTTCATAGTTCTATCTCTGTTGGACTTCATTTGTCTTTAATTTAACATGTGACATAATACCAGAAAACGAAGCTAACTAGGAACAGTTATTATACAATGTATCGATGTATTTTGTGTGACGTCACGTAAAAACTGACGTCACCATGTTCTAGCACGTGATCATTTACCAGTTAATGCCGCAAATGTAGGCGCTAATCTTCTCCCACACGAGGAGCCATCTGTACACCACCTTAATTACGTGCGTAAGAACCGCAAGCATCGATAACGTTAATTTTCCGGCAAATTAATTTGAATCGATGGTCGTGGGCGACTTTATTATAGAAATTACTGGAATACAATGTAGGTATCATTAACTCCACCTACTTCTGACGACATTTTTCACCAAGCCTCTGCGTAGATTGTTTCTGAAATTCATAGAGGCCCAAATTGGAAGTGGATGTCAGCCATTATAAGCAATTATGGGTCATTTAAATTAAATAAAGTATGATAATTCCCGTCATCATGCTGACAGAGATATATTATCAATTATTATGCATTTCGTATATGGCTTCGGCAGCTATGCGGACTATATTTTGCTGTATTTCCTTGAACAACTATTTTTTTACCGTCAAAACAGATCTAGCATGGCAGTGAGGTATAAATACATACATTTTTGCACATTTATACAAACACTGGTCACAATATTACCCATATAATATTGATTTGGTAGTCTACCTCAACAGTAAGGAAGATATTATCAAAAGTATTGCCAGGGAAAGAAATAAAAATAAATATAGAAAGTGAGAAATCGATTATCCATCTTTGCCTTACTATTAGAATAGATCCGGCGCTTGGTACGTCCTCTAGTACTGCCAAAGCAGATCCCTGCTTGACCAGCACCAAGGGGAAAATACATGTATCTGTCCCACTGAGGAAAGAATTGGATACTCAATATTTGGCTGAGGGAAAATTCTGCCACAAGATCTAGAGAAGTTCTTCATTAAGTGGCTGGATCTGTTGGTTGAAGCAAAATTAGGAGTGAGCCACAATAGACCACATGGTCGCCGTGGTGGTTTTCGGCCGACAAACTTTTAAATCTAAGCTAGTATTATACACAGATGTATTAGTTCCTACGAACCAGATCTAAATCAAAATACAAAATACTAATAGAATGCTATATGTTTCCATTTTCTTTACCATAACCCTATATGTAACAACTAGAATCAATATTCTGTTCATTTAATTGAAACTTAGTACAAATATAAGAATGTGTACTCTCAATTAAGAACATCTTGTATGTTAGTTAAACAAGCTGCTTGTTTTACTGACAGTACCTATACAGTGTTTTCGAAAAGTAACGAATAAATTCATTATTTTAGAAATTGAGAAGTTTTCGAAAAAAATCCCCTGACATTCGATTTTGTTTTTAAAAAAGGCGCTTTTTGATATACGACCCATATTTGTGACGTTGACGAAAAATCATAGTTGCCTGACAGTAGCCTTCGTATCTGGTCTAAAATCGCCTAAAATCGTACTTTATTAAATAGTTTTTTCTGTTTCTTGAGTTATTTCTTTAGTTCTTATCTTTTATTTGGCAAAAGCACTGCGTTTGAAGTGTTTATTGAGTAATAACTTTGTCATTTTATAAAAAAATGGTTAAATTAACTGAACGAGAACGAATTGAAATTCTTTGCATGATCGGATTTGGAGACAGGATGCGCACCCAAAAAGAAGTCGTTGAATTGTTCAATGAAACTCATCCTGATCGACATCCCATTAGCCAAAGCATGGTAAGCAATATTGAGTCTAAATACCGTAACTTTGGATATGTTCGTGATCTTCCTAAATCTGGTCGACCGGCAAAATCAATAGATGATGAGGTTAATGTTTTGTTGGCAATACAAGAAAATCATCACTCACCACTTAACCAATTGGCTTCTGATTTCAATATGGCACCGTCCACAGTTCACAAAATTATGAAAAAAGCAAAGTATCATCCTTATAAGGTATGCCTTGTTCATGAGCTATCTGAAGACGACTTTGATCGGCGAAATCAATTCTGCGAGCAAATGCAAGAGTTATGCCATAAAGATAATAATTTCGTAAAAAACGAAATTTTTTCTGACGAAGCTACGTTTGTTTTGAACGGCCATGTCAATAGGCAAAACTGCCGTTATTGGGCTACCGAGAATCCCCGATGGATGATGGAGTATCACACTCAAAGTCCCCAGAAAGTAAATGTGTGGTGCGGCATAGTCGACGGAAGAATTCTGGGTCCCTATTTCTTTGACGTCAACCTAACTGGTGCAAGATATTTGGATTTTCTTCGAGACGACCTCATTCCTGCACTAATAACTTTATATCCAGATATAGAGGGACGTGATCTATCAAGAAATGACATGTTCTTTCAACAAGATGGTGCACCTCCCCATTACGCAGCACCTGTCCGTGTTTATTTAAATAAGCTGTTCCCGAATCGTTGGATAGGGAGAAGGGGGCCGATTGAGTGGCCAGCCAGATCGCCTGATTTGACACCTCTAGATTATTTCTTGTGGGGATACTTAAAAAGCAAAGTATACGTTACTAGACCGGTTAATTTAGAAGATTTAAAAGCAAGAATTCGTCACGAGATACATCGTATATGTCCTGAAGTTATAGATAATGTCCAAAAAGAATTTATTAATCGTCTTGGGCCTGTCAGGCAGCTAACGGTGCACAATTTGAACATTTAATTTAGTCGATTTTTTACATAATCATTATCATTGTCAGTATTGTGAAAATTAAATTTTAAGATCTTCAAACATTATTTTCTTGAAATTTTTGTTATGTAACACCATAATTTTTCATGATGCGTATATAGAATGATACGCTCTTTCAAATGGCGTGGTCAAAATTGGGGGTTGCTATTTAAAAAAATTGTCGATGACGTCATATCTCGAACAACGATGACGTCACAAATATGGGTCGTATGTCAAAAAGTATCTTTTTTAAAAACAAAATCGACGTGTCAGGGGATTTTTTCGAAAATTTCTCAATTTCGAAAATAATGAATTTATTCGTTACTTTTCGAAAGCACTGTATATAAATAAAAGCAAATGTAGTGGCATGTGTTTTTATATAGATTATGTAACATTGATTAAAAGGACGTTCAAACAACAAAAAAAATCCTGTACTTCAATAACTACACTAACCCTTTTGTTTTGTTGACTAATCGGTCTTTTAATAAACCACATCTCCATAAGAGTAAATTACGTCGTATTTACCAGCTTGGTTTCTCAGAAAAATTACATCAGAAAAAATATCAAAAACAGCTCGATAATTCTTGTTTCATAACAAAATGTTAATTAATATTTTGTTTGTTCGAACTTTGAATTTATATTTATATTTATCTTCTATTTTCTCTAATGATAGATCTGAAAGATGAAAAAGAAGTACATTTTTTAGTATACCCGTTTCCCGTTTTGCACAATTGGAAAATACCGATACCGGTATACTGGGATACCGATTTATGTACGGAAGGGAATATGATCAAAGGTAGGGGGAAATCCCAACTCATAAGGATACAGAACGCTTTAAACATAACCACGAACGAGGGAATAAAATGGAATGCGCATCATGATTTTGTTTTTTCGAATAATAAAAGTTCTTTCTGAATCACATTTACAATGGAAAATTATATCAATCGAGTATTTCAAAATAATCGCACACGTTCCTATTAAACAATGGGAAATAACCATTTCCATTTTTTACGAAACAACTAATACAACAATATTTGCTTTTCATTACATGTTTACATTTCAATTGTTTGCATTTCTAGGTCATATATTTCATTGCGAAACTCAGATATGGCAGGCATGTGTTTCAACAAATCAGTGAATAATAAGCATGTAATTTTTACCTCACTTCATCTTTCTATTTCCGAATATGAATGAGATGAATCTATTGTGAATAATATACCTACCATTGAATAGTTTTTATAATTACTTCCTAATTGAAGGGGTAGACAAAAGCAATAATGCCCTATTAGGTTATCTATGTCATAAATTAAAGAGGTCCTTGAATCAGTTTAGACCCAATAGCTTTTAGGAACCAAGGACCTGAGTTACTGACTTCGCGCCCACGAAAGAGGGCGTTGAATTTTTTGAAAACTTTTTCGACTATCTCTTAAGCTCCAGTTGTTAGCAACAAAATCAATATCCTTATAAAGAAGCCTTGGTAGAGGCTTTCAAGAAGTTGTCCAGTCAAGAGGAGATGCAATCCACTATTTAAGTGGTACCTACCTATTCGTTTTCCACTTATCATTACCTGTTCCTAAACTGCGCTACATTCTTTGTCACCCTGTATAACACACGCATCTGATATAAGGACGCAGGGAGTTACTGATAAAAGTGGAAGAATTTCTCTATAGTTTGAATCGAGTTATTCTAAAATTGAACTATTTTTAAGTATTTTACAGTAATTTGAAATAAATCCATTTTGGGGGTGTCTGAGTATCACATTTTGAACATATAGGTATCGTATATAAATAACAAACAGATTCAGTTTAGCTTAGTTGAAACGTCAGTTAAAACGTAGTTGAAGGAAAATTACCAGTAATTCAAGTTACTTTAAAATACTGTTTTTTTTTTTTCTTTTAAACGCCTATTGACATTTACTGGAAACATTCCAGTAGTTTAATGCGATTTCTTAGAAAATAAATAATAATTCTATAATTATTGTCGATTTCATGTTCTCCAGAATCTTGAATTATGTGATTATGAATTAATATTTCCAAATTTCCATGGACGGTTTTTCTTTGAAACCATTATTTTCTACTTATATCACTATCAGGTGTTTAATAGAACTGAAATTGGGAATTTTCATTCATTTAAACTTTCGTCAATGGACCTGCATTTCATAATCCCTTGCCGAATGATAACAACTTATAGATAATTTGTTTATACATATTCATAAACGACGTAGGTAGTATCTTATATTCAGATGATAAGATGATCTCTCGAGTTTAATTCTTAACGTTCATAACATACAGGGAGATATTTCTTATAATAAAGTAAATTTTAGAAAATATTGTATTGTTTATTTTGGATTCGTTATGTATCGTTTTGGATTCGTATAAAATGTATGTATCAAGTTGTTAATTATATTTTTTAACAAGCACAGATTTTTTTTCTGACTGAATAAGCTTATGATAATGAATTATTGATTTGATTCTTTAATGTTGAATTGCAAATTCTCAAATATACAGGATTATTCATTCTACAGGAATTTTAAATCAGGTATAAGGCGTTACGAGCTACCGATTCTGTGGTAATTTCATCAATTGTTAGCGAATGCAGCACATGCAGCAATAGCTAGATTTCCCGTGCTGTGTCGAAAACGTCTTCGTTGGGTAACGCAGTCCACTCACTTTCACTTTCTACTGATGTATTTATACAATCAGGCGGCAAATTACCTTCATGGTAGTTTTCACTCGACAAGTACTTGACTTTATAGTGTGGGAACCTCTTGGTTAAATCTTCCCTTGGTGCAGAGGGTTCTATTTTATCAATTGTCCCTGGTGGGATGAGATATATCTGTGTTGTTTGTAGCCTCTATTGTAACAGTATGTACAAGGTGGCCGATTTAATATGGGCCTATACCTTATCTCAGAAACTATAGGTCCCATGGAAAAAAATTATATGAAATTGTTTTTTTCAAAGTTATCTTAAATTTTTTAATATTTTCAAATTTATAACCTGTTTATATACAGGGCGATGAACTAAAGTTCCTTTTTTTTAAATAGCACACCCTATACATTATTACATTTTCAGAAAGCCCTCTTAAAGACAAGTTCAATGATATATGACATGATGGGTCTGACGCCCACCGTTTCGGAGTTATTGAGAATTATCTTCAGAAAATAGCCCATATTAAAATCGTGCTAGAAAAGTTAAAAATTAAGTTTTTGAGCATTAACTTGCGCCAAGAGAATTCTAATTTTATTTACTTCATAATGTAATTACTCAATAATCAGTGTATACAAAAATTTTTACCGTATTGCCACATTTCAAAAACCATAAATTCTCACGATTTTTAACGGTGAGCATCAGACCTATCATATTATTTGCTTATCATTGAACTTGTCTTAAGAAGGGCTTTCTGAAAATATAATAATATATAGGGCGTGCTAGTTAAAAAAAAATATTCTTCGGGATTTAGCTAGTATTAAAATCCCATATTCTGAGAATAATTATTCAGAAACGATGGGATACAAACCCATCATATCATATATCTCTGAATTTGTCAATAGAAGGGCTTTCTAGAAATGTAACAATATACAGGGTGTTCCATTTGAAAAAATCGTGAGAATTTATGGTTTTCGAAATGTGGCAACACGGTAAAAAAATTTTCATAAACTGAATATTGAGTAATTGCATTATAAAGTAAATAAAATTAGAATTCTCTTGACGCAAGTTGATGCTCAAAAACTTAATTATTAACTTTTCTAGCACGATTTTAATATTGGCTATTTCCTGAAGATAATTGTCAATAACTCCGAAACGGTGGGCGTCAGATCCATCATGTCATATATCATTGAACTTGTCTTTAGAAGGGCTTTCTGAAAATGTAATAATATTTAGGGTGTGCTATTTAAAAAAAAGGAACTTTAGTTCATCGCCCTGTATTATAAACAGGTTATAAATTTGAATATATTAAAAAATTGAAGATAACTTTGAAAAAAAAAATTTCATATAATTTTTTTTCCATGGGACTTGTAGTTTCTGAGATAAGGTATAGGCCCATGTTAAACGGGCCACCTTGTACATTTTTGCATTTTTAATGACATTGGCAGCTGATTCTTTATTTCCAGAACCTATTTTTGATCATTTCATTTACTTCTCTCGCAAAACGATTCTATAAACAATGTATATATTACATTAAATAACTCAAAATAAGAACACAGATCCCTGACTTGATCCTATTTAAGGCACGGGAATTTAGAAAAATATTTTCGGTGGTTCATAAAAATTTATAATTTTTTATTTTTGTAAACAAGCAATTAATTCGTTTACGATTTGTGATAATAAAGTCCAATATATTTTATTAACCCGAACACGATTTCTTCGTTATCTGCAAATGTAAACATGTATATTAGATCGAGATTACTTTATAATATCTAAACTGATTCACCTTGCTTATTGCATGTAAGTATTATAAGTTCAAATTTTATCAATATTGGAACATGTTTAATGATCACTGATTACTTTGAATCAGTTATTTATCAAATTAGTTAATGAAAAAAAGACCAAATGGTCAATATCAATAACGCGGTGAGTCAACGAAAAGTTTCATCCTCGATTATCTCTCAAAAGATTAGTTTCTATGGAAAATCAAGAGACAGGTCGATTTTCATTTGACACATTTTTATATTATTGACATTTATACAGGATGTCCCAAAAAGGAGAGATTTAGAACAACTTGTATACTTTAAATGGAAAACCCTATGTATTTTTGCAGATTTGGATAGAACGTTCTCTCACAATATCCTATACCTATCAATACATTGATATAGGATTTAATAGATATAGCTGTATTATAAGAGCTGTACCGTAAGAGTATTGTGTTGGTTGGAGAAAGACTTTATATCAGTGTATTCATGAGAGGACGGTCTATTCAAATTTTTAAAAATACACAGGGTATTCCATTTAAAAATACAAGTTGTGGTAAACATCTTTTTTTAGGCACCCTCTGAAAAGCACCCTTTAGCACCCTAAAATGTCAATAATATAAAAATGTGCCAAACTTCAAATAAAAATCAACCTGGCCGAGCATGTTCCATGGAAACCAATATATACTTTGACAGACAATCGAAGATGAAACTATTCACTGACATACTCTGTATATCTAAAGCCTTAGAAAGCACCAATCCCAGTATTCCAAGGGTTTTAGAGTTGCACTTGATGTAATTCTTCGCATTTGAAATCTTGACATATAATTTTTGTATTATTATATTATTGTAACTGAATAAAATCTGTTTCACCCTATACTAACGAAAGCAATGCCAGTACAGAGCCATATGTGTTAATCACTTGTTAATTAACGGACACATTAAACATTTTAATATTCATTATTATTAGTATTACTTAGGCCATTACTAAAAGTTTAATTTGATTTAATTAGCAATAACCATCAGTGGCGTCTCTACTAGGTTACCGATATCTCTATAGTTCTGAATGTGCTTAAAAGCAAAGTAAAATCAATAACTTATTCGATATGGTTCAAATCATGGATATAAACGCTAAGCAACGCTAATCGCGGTTAGTAACTGGATGGGTGACCATGCAGGGAAATCTGCGATGCCTGTATACGTTTTAGTGGCAAGAATGTCGGTGAATTCACAGAAGCTACATCTAAAATCAGGAGAGGTTTACGAATTTCGTTACAGAAATAAATTGACAAAATATTACAAAAATAAAAAATAAAAAACCATAAACTGAACCCCATACCTTCAGAGTACATCGTAAATACTACGCAAATATTGTTTTAACTTAAAATACATTTTATGGTCAGAAATTTCTGGAAAATCCAGCTTCATATTTGATGAAATGTCCCTTATGTTAAAAAAGAAATTAATTTGTGTAGGTACTATATCTTTAATAGATCTATCTATTAAATCCTATATCAATGTATTCGTGAGAGAACGTTCTATACAAATCTGTAAAAATCGCAGGGTGTTCCATTTAAAATAATATACAAGTAGTTGTAATAAGTATATTATTTTTATAAATCTTTCACCTACTGCACTGGAAAGAGTTCCAAGAAAATTAAATTAAGAATTATTTATAGTTGTTTGTAGGTTTCAACAGCGGACTTTAAAAATTATGCGCATATCCACATATGGAGGTCTGATTTAGATGTGTATTTTTAGGTTGTGTTCCGATATTATCCGCGACCAACCAGGATTTCGGTTAACCGAAATATTGGTAAACCTGAAAAATGTGTAATTAAGGAACTGGCTGGCTAATCAACATGGATGATGAATTGTTTTTATTGGGATTCATTCAACCTTAAATACCTTCATATTCCGTGCTTAACTATTACTCTAGTCTTCAGTCAAAAAATAAATGAAACAGCAGATAATTTTCTGTAATTTGGTATATTATAGTAAGATATAAGTAGTTTATAAGTAGATATAAGTGTAGCTTTCAGTCGACTTGGTCAAGTGGACTACAGAATACAATACAGAAAAGTAGAATTTATAAATATTTATTATAACTCTTAACGCAAGAACACCACCCCATCTGCCTTCACCATCTAAACAAAATATAATTAAAATCGTTGAGAGAATTGATTTTTCTTCTCTCAACGCTCAAACCTAACCTGCTAACTCTTCGGTTGACCAATGCACCGCTCCCAGAGCACGGTCAATATTTTGACGTTTGGTTAACCTTTTTCAGGTGACCACAGTTCCAAAATTAAACAATTTTCAGGAATTTTTATTTAATGGAACGCTTAACCGGGATTTTGGTTAACCAAGTTTAATATCGGAACACAACCTTATTGGAGTAAATATTTACCTACAAACAAAGTGGTCACTTCGATTTAAAATGGCCGATATCTGGTCAACTTAAGAGACTTGAAACAAGTTCAAACTATGAGAATACACAGAATGTAAGTACTAATGCATTTAATAGGTATTAACTCTTAATTAAGAAACAAAAATGTAGTAGGTACACCAATTATTTTGGTTATGGTTTACGACACCTAAACACAGTCAAGGCATTTCATATTATTTATCACTTTTATGTAACAGAAACGTAGAGTATAATATAAAAATTTCAATTGAAATACAGTTATTGATAAATAAACAAAATAAAACTTTGGAACTGTACACAAATAATATTGGACTATCAGATTCGCTGATGTTATTTATCATTAAATGCCATGTATATGTATAGGTGTAAAGTATAACCACCACCTGATGTTTTATTCGTCTACATACCATTTACCTTCGTTTTCGTAGTTTCTCCACAATTTTTTCTTTGTTTGAAAACACGCAATTATTAAAGGCAGCCGTCCAGAAACACAACAAAGGCAATTTTGGCAAGTCAGTTCACAACAGTTATGACGTATGTTCTGGTAGGTTGATAATATGTTGTGTTGGCAAACAGTGGGAATAATTCCTACTCTTTGGTGGTGGTGTTGCTTCCCAGTTCGTATATGTGAGACCCCTAGTTTGCTACTAGTGAGAACGTACTACCCTTGCTTATAGATATATAACCCTACCAAAGAGAATAAACTACTTCTCTTTGATACTACTACACAAACTGAAAAACGATACCTAGCTAGTAGATGTAATTTCCTTAGTAATTCGTAGCTGACAAATATATCCTCAGAACACAAGTGCATAAACGAAGAGGAAAGAGTTCTTATTTTTTATATTACATCTCTTCTTTGTCTCTCCTTTGTATCTGTTACTTTACGGGCATTTTCATGAGGCTTCCCTATGCCTAAACCTAAACGTTTTCGTGACATTTAATTTTTTAAGTTCACTTTCTATCTTAAAATTGAAAGTTGAAGCGACAATATTCATAGAGGGGGAGCAGTTTGGCATTAAGTTTTCGTACAATACTTTGTTGCTTAATTTTACACAGGGTGATGAAAATGTAATGGCGTTTGTCAACAGCAAGTCATCAAAACTTCACTTTTTAAATAGAAAATCCAGTATACCCAATTCAGATGCAGAATTTTATTCTCTGTCGATCGATAAAACCTTTCTCTTCTAGTTTTTAATAGATTCTGGTCAGAATCATATTAAAAAAGTTTGAATTTTTTTAAAATAGGAAACCCTATATGATTTTTACATATTTTCAATTTTCCTTATCAGTCTTTGTAAGTCCATAGTACATAGAGTTTAAAAAAAATAGAAAGTGAAATCCCAGCTTACCATTTGTTATGGCTGTGATGAAACCTCATAGAAAAACATTAAATGCCATTAAAATTATTTTCTACTTTGTGCATTTTAGATAGCTGTATCTTTATCATTAAGTTGTATAGTAAACAGCATGTACGACCCTGCTACTAGAAGCTTTTCTGTATTGTGGCACACGCAAACTGTACAAAACGGTATTTGAAGTGCTCGAACAAATTGTGAATGAAACCTAGTCTTTGTTGATAAGAACTAACGGAAGCGACTTTATTTTACAGTCGAATTAACCCAACACATCCGGTACTCCATAGTTGTTAAACACAATAAACACTCTATCTGCTTCACAAAGTGAAGGATCAGGCAGGAAGCATTGTTCGAAGGTTTTAAACCGCAGTAGTTCCTAAAATGAAAGGGTGGTGTCCCCACTATCCCCAAATACTGATGGAGAATGGCCTGCAATGAATGTATGTCTTAAAAACATCATAACAATAATAATATAAGAAAACGAAAGATAATTTTTACTAATTATGATGCCTGGCTTATAATTTTTCAATGACTTTTAAGATTTCTCAGTGACATGAAAAGTAAGATTTTACAAATCAAAAATGAAACTAAAATCTTCTATCCTCTAGAAGGTAATAGAGCATAAATCTAGAGATAACCCCAAAATGTGTCAATTACGAAAGAAAATTGTTTTGTTTTTGATATCGTTGGTTTTTTTATTGTTTTTGATCACAACTGTTGATTGTCTTTGATTATTATCAAACGCAGAACCACTTTAAAAACCAAGTATGATTGATTTGTTTATGAGAAGTGCACCATTTAGTGGTCAGAGTTTACTGTTTATTTTTTCCTGTTAATTTTCCCCACTATCTACCTAGAGAAATGCAACAAAAAAAAAACGATTCCACAATCTAGTCTCAGCCGTGGCCTCAGAAGATTAAAAATTCAAAATGTGCAATATTTACCATGCTTCGGAACGGTGATGAAACAAAAAAATGTTGAAGCGGGGTTCCTTATCAAATACAAATACAATTACCTACGTAAAATAGTAAATATAGTTTTAAAATCCACGTTTACAATCCATGTAAATATTGGCATTAAACAACAACAAAAGAAAAATCCAAACTGCGTTAAATTTGGGGGCCCCTCAGGGTCGAATACTTAGGCATTCTTGCAATAAAAAACCAAGGCCAGGTCACTATTATTATTATGCGTTACGTCATCCCATGAAATTTAATAAGGTAAGTTACTGCGTTTACAATCTGGTTTTGACAAATTGACAAATCATGTAATACTATTATAGAACTAGAAAATACATGTTTGTTTAATCATTAAATTCTAATTCCTAAGTAGCACTGCGTCATTTGTTTAATTACTGTTGTGCGTATTTTTGCCCCATCATATGACTTCGTATTGCACAACGGGAACAGGGTGTATAAGTATGGGGGAGGGAATTCGGGGGAGATTACTCTTTCCTGATCGTGGTAGTGGTGTGTATAGGGACGGTTTATTATATAAGAAAAACGTTATGAAGTGAGTACTTATTTATTTTATACCTTTACCACCACCACCATTGCATGTCATCATAAAGCATTGAAAGTATGCTTGACGATATTTCTGAAATACTACTGTTTTTCCCTTAAGGGTCCATTCTCTGTAGATTTGACAGGCATGAATGTTGGGTCGGATTGAGAGGATGGGTGGCCGATGGGTGGAGACTTATATATTCCAACTATCGAATTATTAAGATTTCGGAGGTGCACGTAAAGCCGAAGTAAAAAGGCACATGGAAATAAAGTTAGCGCTCATTGCAAGGGTACCGGATTTGTCTTATAATTGCAACAAAATTTCTTTTTAATGTTTTAAAATATATATCACCGGAAAGATCAAAAGATAAACTAGATCCCTATAGTAGCAAATTTTTGTTTAATACATGTATTTTAGAGAAAATAATTTTTGAAAATACGCTAAATACTAAAATCTTGTACTAAAAAATATTTTAGTACAAGACTGTTGGCCTGGAATTTTAAAAATAAAAAGAAATACCAAAAATTACTACTATAGGAACTTAGATTAAAGTCTTATCTTTCAATACTTTTTTACTAAAAGTCGCTATCTTTTATAGTTTTTTTATAATTAAACACGAGACGAACGCCGATTTAGGGCTTATTTCGACCTAGTGAATGGACTCTTAATCTAGCTGGAAAAAAGATCGAGGTGATTATTTATAATAATAGTTATTATAACAATACTAAATAACTTCAGGGTGTTGTATAAAACGATAGGCTTGGCAGTGGCGAAACTTTATTATTATTTTTTTTATGACATATGTAGGTATTCTGTTTGCACGCTACTGGACTACTAAATTGAATTTCAAATTTTGGAAAAGATGTTATTCATCCAATTTGAATAACAAAGGGAAAACACTGTATTTTTTTATTCTAAATGACGTACCTACACTTCGGAAAACATCTAAGCCTGTTTTACAAGATTTTTCGATGACTATTTGAGTACCGGCAACTATACGTGCTAAGCCGATTAATAACTGATAATTATTGATAGTTGAATGTGTGCAGTAACTATAAATAATACAAATTTTATCTAAATAAATAATCAGTTTTATCATAAATTTTAGTATGATACGAGGAAAGAATCAGAAGAATCCTCTACGCATAAAATTGCAAATATCATTCACATAGAGACTGTCAGTGATGAGTTGCAATTTTATATAGTGCTTGCTTACGTTTTGTATGTATATCGTGAATGTATGGCCTATGGAAAATGGAAACTATTGAGTATCATCAGAATCAAAACTATTTGGGTTTAATCAACTTATGGAAGTTCCAAATTATTCCATTCATCATCAGAATCATCACAATTTATGAATATCTGCACCATGAGCTTACGAAAGTTTCAGGTTATTCAGTGCCATCTCCATCAAAGTAAGTGGTCTCAAAATTCTCTCTGCTCAAATATCCTCCATTATGAGGATAAAGCCCCCAAGACCTCATCTAAATAAACACAATGGTTCCACTAACCATTATGTTTTTATGTGAAGAATCGGGGAGGACTAAGAATATCTGGCTAAGATATAGACTAAGATGAAGAAAAACCTTTGTTTGGAAGTTAACAGTATATCTACCTAAATCTTTTTTGTATATATTTTTTAATTACACTAGAAGATAAGATACTTTAGGTACTCCAAATCATGGTATCACAGTATCACGTTTTCATTAATATATTAGATTATATAAATATGATTTTTCAGGGCCACATCCTTTTACATTATTATCGAAGTATATTAGTTAATATAGCCATGATAAAAAGTGGTAAAATCAGACACGATACATTTGGTGATAATCCTGGCACCTTTTTACAGATTTCAATAGACCGTTTTCTCGTGAAAATATTGATATAAAGTTAAAGAGTTTTGGCTACATAGCATTTCTTTTAATAGAACACCCTGAAAATCAGTAGAAAATCAAATTGCTGGTTTTTATCCAGGAAACTTAAAAAATCCTTTTTCTGGTTAAAAAAATTGAATTACCTATGTCTAGATGCTGATAATATGCGCGGGAATTGCTTAAAAAATAAGCCTTGCTTGATTTGTCTTACTGGGCCTCAGACAAATAATTGTTTTGTCTGAGACTGGGCCTAAAGAAAAGTCATCGAATTTTTGAGAGTGCTTTCTGTCCACCCTGGTCCTGAGCCCTGGCTGCAGTGGTGACTACTACAGGGTTACGGTGGTACCTTCGGGGATGTTATTCTAATGCTCCCCATTATTTTTTTTTATTCGTTTATTTAAAGTCGGCCAATTTCCGCGACTAAGGCCAATCTGGCCAATCACCCACGCCAGGAGACGAGCAGCAACCCCCAACCTGGAAATTTTGCCGAACCCTCACTTTTTATAGCAGGGTAGGGATCTTGACTCCTCAACTTACATGTCGCGTTGCGTATTACGATTACCTACATATTAAAAAACCAGCCACCAATAAGCACAGCACAAACAGGTACTTGATAAGATAATAAACATTTGAAATGCGAATAAAGCTATTCGTTCCACCCACAAGTACATATAGGTACGCTAGATTTTGCCCAAGTTCTTACCAGAACACCTACCATTTATTTACCACTTCACCATTACCACTATTACATGTAGCGCGCTGCACTGCTGCACTTACAGTAAATGTGCACACGTTGAACGTTGCATTGCATATTAGTTCAGTTTCAGTTTCTCACGGTCCACGGTGTGTAGTGCTCCAAACTCAAGCAGTTGTATGTTGTATCATTGTAAAACGGTTTCTTTGGGAGAACTAAATAATGTTCACTTTAAAATGTAAGTTCTGTTTATATTTTTACATCAGTCAATAGTTCTATTTTATTTTCAGCGACGTATTTAATTGTTTTTTTGAATCGGCTGCGTCATTTACTTGCACACGTGATTATCGGCAAATTTGCGTAACGATCAAACGATTTTCATTCATTCATTCATAAGAATAAGAAGTCGAATGGGACTGAAAACAGAAACAAAACGTACAAACCGCCCGGTGTGTTGTTACAAATATTTTCTATAATATAAAAATTCAGAATTCAGATATAAGTAATCATTTTTAAATGGATAGGTATACATTTTTCGATTTTCCATCTTGCATATTGTCAGAAAATATTTTCGTCTGACATCTGTCTCCTGTCTCCCCTTCGCCTGCTGTAAATGAGTGGAGAAACAAAATTATAGACCAGTCGAATATTCTTAGTTTAAATGCTATAATCTGACATTTAAGCAGAAATATTAAATTTCATGAAAATATTCCTACATATCTATTGCTGGAACCTAGAATCACGCAAGTACCTAAGTACTTATAGATTAAACAATGTACAATCCTATATAATCTTACCAAAGCAGCCAAATACCTAGTTGATAACTAACTTTCAGCGTTGATAGTGACGAAAAAAACTTCGTCACTCAACGCTTTCAGTTATATAGGTACCTATGTATATGGTGGTAGTGACACTAGGTAGTGGTTATGAAGGATGTGATAGTGGCTATCTATAGGTATAGGTACCTACCTATATTATAATATTTAACATCCAACAAATAAGACTTGTCATCGCTGCAGGTATGTCTACCTATAACTGATTTGGATAAACTGAAACTTAATAATATTATTTGAAGCGTGGCACCTCTCTGATGTGAAACTTTTTTCTGTGTAAAATAAATACTCTTAATAAGCTGGGGTGCCCTACGAGTCCTTCAAAGTAGAAAATAATAATAGTGAAACAGACCTTCAGAATTCGGCTTGCTTAAGTATGTACTATGCACCCTAGGTACTTCTTATTGTATTACGCTCATTAGTACCTATATAACTGGAATATTAATAAGAATGAAGTAAAGGAAAAGTATAATTCTTTGTCATTTTTCTTATTCTTTATCGTAGGTATCATTGAACATAATATAGGTACGACATACCTACATGAAGTGTTTAACATTTTAATAAAAAGGACTTTTTTTTTAATCCTATAAAGTCGTATCGACTTTTCGTTTTATAAATATAGGTATAAATATTTCCGATAAATCAGAGTATATTTTGTATATTTTAATGAGATCATTCTTGTTTTTTTTAGAATGATTGAACTCAGTTCAAAATTGTATTCGCAAAAATAAAAAATTGCTTTCCCACGTATAAGTATTGATTTCTGTTAGTAGACGTGGCCCTAAAATTATTAATGAGACTGGCCTATATCGTCCTTACAAAATTCAACCGACAGGAGGGAGTAGGAGAGTTTGCGCTTTTACAAACTCGAACCCTGGCCGTGGCGTAACGCAACCGCAACCAACTCTGCTCACAGTTGGCGCTGTCGCTGTTGTGTTGTCGTGTCGAAATTGTAAATCGACGTATTCGTGTTCGTAAATTGTTGTTCACAAAATTAAAAATGTCCACATCACCACGAAGAATTTGATTAGTTCGCATTCGTAAGGTTAGTAAAATTAGCAACGCATGAAGCATAACAGTAGTAGTAGTTTTACACTGCAAAAATCGGGCACAAAGCAGCCATATGTCTGCCACAGCCTTGTGTTCTACTTAGGCTTTTAACGATTTCTATTTTCGTAACCGCAGTTTCACTTTAATCTAGTAGAAAATAGTTTTCGCGTGGATAATTTAGCCTTTTTATTGATTCGTACCTTTATGGTAGCGCGTACCGGTGTTTTTCTAAGAATCTGTCTGCAGCACAGATGAAGCCAGCATAGCATATAGCATAGGTCTGTCTCTGTCTGTGCTTTTTTTGTGTTTCCGGCGCTCGGTCATTGATGTGATCTCTGTGGAATGTGGTAGGGCTGGATACTTTAGTACTTACCAAGGGGTCGGGGAGCGGTACGAAAGAATGCTGGGAATCGTGAATGGTTCTGAATTCCAGCGACGTTGCCGTACGTCCTTTATACCTTCTAAGTGCTCTTGTACTCGATTTATTGTAACTGAGCGGCTCGGTAAAGTGTTACGCGGGGCGGCAGCGCGCAAAGAAAGTCTGGTACTGTTATTTGCACTAGATAATACATTATAGCAGTTCTTGAGTTGAATTAGAAACATAAATCTGTAATGATTTTATATAACCAGCAATTTTTTGTTACAGATTTACTGGTGGAGAAGTAAACATGACTACTGATGTATGGTTTGCTAATGAATCTTACCTCAAGAATCCTCCAAGTATTCTAGATGAAACAGACAATGGTTCTAAATCAAAAAATATAATCAGTCAAGGAGCCAGTATAGTAGACACTTCAGAATCAGTATCAAGAGAGGCAGCAGAAAGACTTGAAACATTTGAGAATTGGCCCAACAACCAGATTTCCAAGATAAGTCTAGCAGAAGCGGGATTTGTTTATACGGGCCAGGATGATATCGTTCAGTGTCCTCTCTGCAAAGTAGAGGGATACCGTTGGGTATCTGGTGATAATCCAATGGAGGACCATAGAGAGTGGAGTCCAAATTGTCCCTTTGTACGAAGAGTAGAACACGATCATTCTGAGGGCAGTAGCAGGTCTTTAGACACTTGCGGTTTATACGGTATAGAAATTTTACCAAACTCAGTTCCCGAAGACAACAAATTAGATTTCCGTAAATTAGGTATCCATAGAATAAAAGGAGCGTTGTATGAAGATAAAATTTCTCTGGAGAGTCGGTTAGCTACCTTCAAAAATTGGCCCAAGTCATTAAAGCAAAAACCTGCTGATCTAGCTGAAGCCGGCTTCTACTATACTGGTGTTGGAGATCAAACATTGTGCTTCTACTGTGGTGGAGGTCTCAAAGATTGGGAAGAGAACGATGAGCCCTGGGAACAGCACGCTCTGTGGTTCAGTAAATGTACGTTCCTGATCCTCAAGAAAGGGATAAAATATATCGAGAAAGTTAAACGTGAAAAAGACTGTCAGCTCTCATTACCTTCTTCAAACGGAGAGGTTCAAGCCAAAGAGGAGCCCGCTCCTACTGAAGCGTTAAGTAAAAACTGTGAAAAGTTTGACGTTAAAGAATCGGAAGCGACGGAAAAGACTTTGTGTAAAATTTGCTTTAAGAATGAATTAGGTGTGGTATTCTTGCCTTGTGGACATATCGTTGCTTGTGTGGATTGTGCTGCTGCTTTAAAAACATGTGCTGTCTGCAGGAAACCATTGGAGGCCACAGTCCGGGCGTTCCTATCATAAACGTCAAAAACTTAATGTATAATCCTAGTCAAGTTTATTTCTTTTTCAAATTGATGTTAATAAAAGTTTGCATTTGTTGGATAGAAAGCCTTTTTTTGTCCAAGAGTAGAAGATATATTTTTATACAATATCAGTACAAATTCTATGATAAATTTCTTAATTTTAAGTTACACAGAACACTACGCTTTATTTTACTTGTAGATGTAAGTTTTGAAACGCTTAATACACACCTACATAGATCGTTAATGACTGCGAACCATATCTCCTATAAACTAATAACTACTAGTGATGATCCATTGCTCCTGTCTAGCACTTTGTTCATGCGATGCATTTTTATTATACCGACTCATCCATGTACGATTGTCTGTATGTTATGTAATAATGAATATAATATAATTTATAGTAATTGCGAGTATTTTTTCCCCTTTGAATAAAAAAATAATTATAATTCGTATTCATTTAATATTTTGTTTTAAAGTTTTTCAGTCTAAATATACTAGTCAAATTGTCTAAAGAATAGGTTCATATAGGTACTAAAACATTAACATTAACGAAATTTATATCTTGAAAGTATATATCTAGATACATTTCTAAAAGAAAAGATATTGTTGATGTCACTAAAATATTTTAGGTAAGCAAAATAATAAGGGGCCCTCCTAATTAATTTGGGAAAAAATGGATGTTGTGGTTCGACCATGAAACCACTGGTTTGAGAACCACTGTTCATTGAAAAATGTAACAAGGTGTTCACTGAGTGGATTGTGATTAAGGAATAAAGAAAAGCCCAGATATTTTTTGTCCCGAATCGAAGTGACTAAATGACACCTAATAAAACTTGTAAAATCTAGAGTATTGGAGAATTTAAGATAACTAAAATATGAATTACTCTCAGCTACGTGCCTCTCTAAATTCTTCAATCGGCGGGTACGCCCTACACAGAATTTTTGTCATGCATTTAAAGAATGTATTACACCTATAAGTCAATGTCACGCCTCTATAGCTTTTATCATAAACAATACCATACAAATTTAAAAAAATGTAAATAACTTAGGTACCTACATCGTTGGAAACTTATAAATAGGTACATATTTTTTATCTATGATGGGTGGGTACGTATGAATTACTTTATGGAACGAAAATAGTTGAAATTCCTGTTAATTTTTGCTAGTTTATTTAGTTCCATGGGTACGATATTAAAGCAGAAAATAAGTATTATAAACTACGTGATTTGGGCAATGGAGTTAATTGTATGCTTTGTTTAATGTTTTATTCGATGTTTAACTTGATTTGTGCAATGGAATTAATTATATGCTTTGTTTAATGTTTTATTCGTAAAGTTAAGTAGCTTTGTATGTATATTTTGTTTATGCACCAAAGACCAAAGTACTTCACATCAATAAAACTAAAACTAGCCCGTGGATCCAAAAGTATGCAACCATCATTACTAAAAGTAATATGTATTGCTGGAAAAACCCTTCAAAATACCTATATTTTTGATATGTAATATACCTATAATAAAATAAGTAGGTAATAATAATGATAGGAATTTAACAATGTATATAATGTAGCTATTTAACTACCTGAAAACCATATTTCTGGTACTCTATTGATATTGAATAACTTTATAATTATCTGCTACTGATTGATATTCAATAGGTATATAGGTAATTCACAATATTCATAAAATTTCATCATAATAGTTTATTTTATAATGAATAAAGTGTATTATTTATTACCTACCTATACCTTAATGGTAAATTGGTAAAATGTAGGGATGTCAAATCCTTACATTTTAAAATATTCATATTGTCAATACAGGGACAGAAACACTACGTAATAAATAAAAGATTTTGTTTCACCTCAATTTAAAAATATATAAAGATATAAAATCTAAGAAGTCTTGGTCATAAATATATCATAGAGACTTGGATATAATAAGATTCTACAATCGCCTTCTGAAATAATTATATTGTTTTTGATTGGTCTCTGTAATATATTTATTTAAAACAGTAGCATTTTTATTAATATAAGAGTGCAAGTAATGTGTAGTATTAGAATACAGTTGAATTGTATAATAATATTGTAAACATAGTGAGTTTTCGTTAGGTACCATTTTATTTTCATTAGACAAAATAAATTAAATATCGAGTAATAACGACTAGCTACTTATTTGATAAAAAGGAAATGATACAGCAAAAAATAACGAATAGGTAACTTGAAGAATATACATATGGGCGGATTAATTGCATTTATATACATTAGAAAAATCTATTAATGAATATACACAATATAACTCCTAATTACTACTTACTGAAATAATTAGAAATTCCAATTTGAGTTGGAACTGATGTCACTTGTGTTAGGACACACTTCAACAACATATTTACCCATTAAACGTTGTCCGAGACCCAAGTTCCAGCCAGGCTCCGCTGCGGTTTCATGCCTTGTTTATTTGGTCTGTGTTAGAATACAATACAGATTTGGAATATAATATGGTAAATTAAGGAACTATTGTATTGGTAGGGGAATTTAAATTCCAGTTAATAATTAACCGGTTAATAATCTGGCAAATTAATCCCAAAACATTATTAGCTGGCTGTTTAGTAACTTTTATTTCTAGTTGTAATTCATTTAGTAATTGTGTTCTGTCGGGATTTAAACATATCGATACCTTTTTGCCAAACTATCGTAAGTGACATTTTCCATGAAAATGAGTTTATGGATCTATCGTAAGTATAATAATGCAAATACACGTCCTGGCAGAGTATTGTATGAGTATTTAAATGTTTGACGGTTAAATAACTGCATATATTTTATTGTAAGTAACAGAACTGTAATAGGCGGAGTGGCAGAATTGTCGTAAGTAGCCTAAAATCAGAGACTTATAAGTCTCTGCTAAAATAAAATTTAGTGAAGTGACTTACGATATTTTGGCAAAAAGGTATTGATATGTTTAAATCCCGACAGATAACACAATTACTAAATGAATTACAAGTAGAAATAAAAGTTACTAAACAAAATAAACTTCATACGAATTCCAAAACAGAAACCATTTACTGTTGACTTGGGCTAGACCAGGCAATATCAAGTAGGATATACTCTGGAGTCTTGTGAGGTCTATAAAATATTTTATTCTATACAACATCATCATTATAAAAAAAATATATTAGAATTCTAACTACTATTATTTTTCAAATGCTTTACATAGAGTTCAAAAGCTTCAACTTTCCTTTCTTCTAAATCTAATTTCCTCTTCAACATTTGCATACGTTCTATATGTCTTTCCTGCTTCTCAAGCATCCGTTTTTCGCTGCATTTGCATCTTTTACTAGGGATAACATTTTCATCGCTGTCGCTACTGCCTGGGAACTCATCTTTAACAATGTCTTCAATTTCTTTATAGAACTGCAACTTTCCAGGACCTGTTCGGTTCAACTTGTGAATCTTATATAAACTGACCATTGTTTTCCACTTCTTCTCGCAACTTTCTGGTGATTTTTGTATGCCGGCAGACTCTAATTCTTTTGAAACTTCCTCCCATACCTTAATTTTTGTTGTCTCTTTGAATTTTTTCTTACAATTAGCGTATGATTTTAATAAAGCAGAAATTTCACTAGAAGACCATAGGTTCTTATTCTCTTCAGCGCTTTTAGGCTCAGTTTCGATGATTATCTGCTCATACGTATTATTTTCGCTATACGAATGATCTGCCTTATCAAATGCCATTTCTGTATCATCCACTGAATTCTCATCCTCTAAAAATTCTTTGAATTCAGCATCGTATTTGGCAGTGCAGCTCTCACCAATAGTTAACGCTTCAGCCATTTCCTCGTAAAAATAAAATCGAGCCGATTCCTTTTTCATTTCGCCATTCCGATAGGAGCGCAGAAGGCTTTTCCATTTATTTTCTAGCTTTTCGGCACTCCGATTGACTCCCTGATTCGCAAGTTCAGATGATAAAATAGCCCATACGTATTTCTTTGTGGGGTAATTCTTAAACTTGTGTTTATGTTTTTTGTAAACTTCTATAAGCTTCAGCGTTTCATCTGCCGCCCAGGAAACAGGATCCTTGGCATTTTCTAACTCTACTTCTTCTAAAATACTTTTGAACTGCTCGGGGTCTACGATTTTTTCGACATCATCTGAAAATATAGTTAATGGTAATAATAAGTAACCTTACATTTTTATTTAATAAACAGTTTAATCTTATATCACACACCTTATATAACAAATTTAACAATTTAAATAAAAGACAAATCAAAGTATTATATTTACAAAATATTAATCCATTGCGTGGAATTCAAACCAATCAAAATACAGTATACACCAAATAAATCAGGGTGTCGAAAACCAAAATAATTAAGTATAATTTTATCGCCTAGGAAAATTTTATAATTACGTAATTATATTATATATTCATACATAATTTTGTCCTGTATTAATTTTTAATTACCTTTTATTGCTCAAACGATATTTATTACTGAAACCAAAACTACTTTTAATCTATAATAATGTACCTGTAATGCGCATAATGTGATCAGGAATCTCTAATTCACTATCATTTAATACATCGTTAACCTCCTGAAAATACTGGAATCGTTTCGGCATATTGGGCTTTTCCAAATTTTTCTTATAACTACGAAGAAGGTTTTTCCATTTAGCAGAGCATTTTTCATGATGTTTATAAATATTTTCTTTAGCTAATTGGGCCGAAACAATGGACCAAAAATGTTTCTCCTTTGAAAAGGTGCATTTCATGTGTTTCAACTTTTGAAAGGCCTTTAAAAACTTAAGTGTTTCGTACCTTGACCAGGATTCTTTTTCTTGAATTTCCTCTGAAAAATTTTCTCTTACTTCCATCAAATCTGAATCCACTGAGGTGTGAATTACTCCCATTTTTTCGTCCACTTCACTATCAGATACTGATACATCAGTATTATTAAAAATATCCTTTATTTCTTGAAAGAATTGAAATCTTGTTGGAGTATTTGGTTTTTCATTAGCAACTTTGTACGTTCTTAGTAAATTTTTCCATTTTTCGGCACATTTTGCAGCCGACTTGAACACATTATATTGAGATAATTCAGCTGCTATCATAGCCCAAACTACTTTCCTTTGTTTGTGTTCCTTGAAAGTGTCTTTGTACTTTTGGTATAATTTTAACAACTTTAATGTGTCAGGTCGTGTCCAAATTTCTTTATCACTTTTTTCTTCGATGGGAGATTCATCACCATCTGTAGGTTCAGTGAAAGTGGGCTCAGTTTCTTCATTTTCCTCAGCCTCAGTCTTTATTGTTTCTATTTCCACTGCACAGCCTTCTTCTATGTTTTGATCTTGTAAATTATTAAATAAATCTTGGGCAAATTCAGTATCTGTAAAAATAATTTTAGAGAATAAAATACAAAAGTGAAATATTTCTTACCTGTGCGACATTTTTCAGCCACCTCCGTGGACACATATACACGTATAACTTTATTGTTAATAGCATCGTATATTTCCAAGGGTTCCATTTCAAATTTAAATTATTTTCAAACTCCAATAAAGCTATTCTTTTGAGATATTTAACAAGTTACCTTGTGGTGAACTTAATTCACAGAGCATCCCTAAACTCAACCAAATCTGACTTAAATCAAATCGAACAAATATGGCAGCATTGAACACACAACACACAGAACAGATAAAGGAGTAAATTAAACAAAACATATAGTTAAAATTCTCCTTTACTAACCTTGAGTGGAATTGACATTTTGTTCATTGTTGGATCACAGTATAAGCATTATACTGTGGTTGGATTTTGTACCATTGTATATTGCTTACTAGATAATTATGCTTGACTTGTTCCTTCTTAATCTATGCCCCATGGTAACTGTATTTTATTTGTGATCACCACATACTTAAAAGAAGGTGATCACAGAAAAATAGAAAAATAGTATGATAGGTATTGTCATTAGGTCCGTTCGATTGCTTAAAAAGTGTAGCACTGAACTACACTAATTTGAGAATTTCATTTGTTTGTTACTATTTACGGTAGTGTGCACTACAACCAATGCCTTATATCAACGTACATAAGATGCGGGTGCACTGACATCACGGATTTCTTAAAATTTTAAGAAATCCGTGACTGACATAAATCAGCTGATGAAAATGTAGTGTAGTACACACTACACTAGCCGACAATCGAACGGACCTATTGGTCCGTTCGATCCGTGTCCAACACTGAACTATATCTATTAACTATAGTTCAGTGGTCAGTGGTGTCCAATGACGTTTAAGTTCCAAATTTGCTTGGCTTGAAGGTTATGGTTTTGTTTTTATTTTTATTATTTTAATTTAATGTCATTTTCGGTGTACTATTATCCTTTTTACAATATTTATCAATGAGTATTATGGAATCACAAAGGCTTCTAGCTTCAAGAACAACAAATAACGATATTGAAAATAGAAGTTCTGAGGAAGAAGAATGGAGTGATGGTTCAAGTTATAGCTCCTATTATTCTGACTCTGATAGGTGTACTTATTTCAAAAATAGCTATCCCTTAAAAATAAACGGTTTTTCGTATTATCTATTTCAGTACTGTACCCGACTGGGAACCTTACGTAGACGATTTTTCTGGAGAACTGTTATATATAGAATGCCACCCATTTGTTACGCAAAATAATAAGGAAAGTAAATTAAAGAAACATGTAGAGCCATTTTCAAAGAATCAGATGAGACGTAGCACAAGAGGTAAATTTTTACGTCTTATTAGGAGAAGAGAGAGTAAAAGAAAAAGTAAAAAAGGCCACAAACATGTAGATGTAGAATCAAACACTTTGAAAGTGAAATTTCAGGTAAAGTAGGGAGTGTTTCAGTAAATTATTTTTAACAAATTATCAAATATGTAGGATTTCCAAGAGGGTGAAGAAAAGGAGGTAATGCTCGATATTGATGCTGAAAACCGTCACAATTTGAGTAGTGATAAGTCTTTGGCCGAATCGCTATTAGGACTAATTGTCAGCACATTATCCGATGGTAACAGAGTGATGATTGCAGGTTTTTCGTATGACAGTAAAGCCAAGCACGAACGAAACATTAAAATTGGAGATTGGTTGAAAAGCATAAATAATATAGAAGTAAATGTTCAAAACCTGGATGACATTTTGCAAAAGTTTATTAATCGTGATGATGTCCTCTTAAAACTACAAAGAGTTGCAGGTATAGAAGTTACGAAAGATCCACCCATCAATGAGCTCAATAACGAATCGAACTTTGTTAAAGAATTGTTAAATTTCAAATCGGACGATGAGCACATCTTATTGCAAACTTTATGCAAGCATCCTGTAGGAATTGTCTATATAGATACAGAGAAATTAAGTGAAAGCAATCAAGAAAATGAAGATGTTATTTATTGCTTCCCAAGACCACTCAAAAAAAATATTTTATGCAATTCCCGAGGCATGTATATTACTCTAAACCATTTACTTAATGATATAACAAAGACGACACCGAATACTACAACCATTAAGTGCAAGGATCAACTAGCTCATATTGTTTATACGCCTTTCGAGAAGAATTTACTATTACTTATGCTACCTGATAATAGAGCCTCTATACAAGAAGTGATTTCAGTTAATAAAGAACTAATAAGACTAATGGAGTTTTCGTATGAAACTATCGATAAATGTTTCACTAATGAACAATATTTTACGCAAGTTGACCATTTCTTCTCTCGATTTATCGCAAGAATTCTAAGTAGCGGCTTATGGGCCACAGCTCAACAGTTCGTAGAGTTGGAAAAATTATCTACAAAATCGTTAGAGACAAGTCCTTGTCTGTTTGAAGATAATTTTCCCATTGCAGCATCTTTAACTCTTCCCGATGAAGCTCAGATGCAGATTGATGATGCCCTTGCCGAATTAGAAGCCAGTGACTACAGAGAGTGGGTAAGATATTTCGAGTAAGAGCCAGAAAATTTATTATTGTCGAATTACTAAAATTGTAGCATAAAAATGGAACAAATACTAAATTTGCTGAGGTTTCATTTAAACCTTTCTGCTGTAAATTTCCATCAGAATAGTATTCATTTATCATTAAACAAATAAGAAATAAAAATGGCATAAGAACATTTCCTTGAAACAAAGTTTTATTAAGTTATAATAAGTTATATTATAACTTGATAGTGTAAGTAAGTTATATTAAGTAGCTACTTTTTCTGTACTTCATTCAGAATGAAGAACCTCTTGATTGCCAACGCCTGTTCACCATATTAGGAAGTGCACTTTACCATTCTGGCTACCTGCTTGCCTCTCATTTTATTCATGAAGACTTGATGGATATCCACTGCTTCTGCAGACAACACGGTCTGTTCCACCTCTCTCGAACGGAGCCTGTGAAATCCCTAGTGCTTTGGAAAGAAGTATATCCACATTCTTGCAACAGAATGCAAAGCTCGAAAGTGAAAATACCCGAGGGACGAAGATATTTGTTGGTGGTGGGCAGTGCAAAGGTAAACAGTTTTCATAACAGCTTGTTGAAATTTTGTTTCACTACATGTGCTGAACTAAATAGAAAGTTTATTCTCCGGTATCGGTCCTATCATTGTACCATTTTGTTAAATGTTGATGTTTTGTTGTATGTTTATGTTGTTTTTAAGGATCTATTGGCTGTAATAATGGAAGCAGGTGGCTGTACTGAACCACCTGAAGAAAATATGGGTCCAGATGCCTTTTACGTAGAAGAAGCACAAGCGACTTTGGCTCATATTCAAGCATTGGGACTGAGCGAGCTTGCTGACCGTTTTCTTTCCATGAATCCGGGTCCTCAGATTACTGTGCCGATCCCCCAGGGAAACAAAAAGCGTGGCGACTTTATTAATTTGAATTTTTCAAAAAATGCAGGCACCGGAAAGGTAATAACTTGCTGTTAATTTCATTTCCAGAAATTGAGAATATATTTTTTTATCAACTTTTATCATTTTTCCGAGTTAATTTTATGTTATTTGGACAGGATTCAGTTGGTTCTCCGAAAAAGAGCGAGGTAACCTCTATCTTGAAGCGACGTAGTTCGGACCAGAACTTTGTCATGCAGTACAGTTCTATGACTTCACTGCAGGACGATTCCTACGATGGACACTCTGAAGAATCTGGAAGCCAAGGCGGCTACAGTGAAAGGAGCGAAGTCAGTGATGATTCTAAGAGGAATTGTAGGAGAAACACCAAGTATGATTCCAATGATGAAGACTCCGAGACTGATGAATACGGAGTAAGTAAAATTGAATTAAAAACGTTTTCTTTTTCAAACCATTTGAAATGTGGTTCAAACCAATTATGTTTTTTACAAGTTACTCTTTGAATGTTTGTGGCTTAACTTTTTTTTATCAAACATTGCTATTTTGTCTTTTAGGAAGGAAGTCAGATAAGCGTTAGCAGCTTCGATGTATCAGAGATTCGGCAAAATCTTCTGTGCGATACAGAAGATTGTAGGCCGATGCAACTGACGGCAGGCAATGAGAACATATTGTACCATTTCGTGCAGCTCGACTTGACTGAGGGCATCCTGCTTTGCCCTCCCGAGTCAAAGTTGCAGACTCAGACTTACGAGTTGATTTTGAATAACTTCAGGAGATGCTGTCAGCAGATTCACACGTTATTTCAGAATACTGTGAGGTTTAAGGTAATTAATAAATATGGCTTAACACGTTCAGTAATTACTGCCATCCCTTTAATTTGATATAAGTTTATATCTATACATTTTAGGGATGGGCACTAATAAACATAACATTTGAAACTTTCCTGCATACTTTCCAGGAATATTGCCGGCATAATTGCAGGGAAAAGTTCCGAAAAATTCCTCATGAATTTGAATTTGCCGCCAGTTTTCAAAGATTTTTAACCTCAAAATTTGCCTTGTTCTGCTTTAATCTATGGTTTAACAGCTTATTATTATTATCATGTATCAATATCAGAGTAATAAATAAAGGGGAGACCGCATTCCCTATTTCAAAGCATAATGTAAACATGTAACCTCAACCTACTGGATGTTGATAAACAAACAATACATAATGAACACACGATGGTCCCTGATCGTATCAGCGTAGTGGCGTATCAAGCTATATCACGGAAATGCTTACAATATACATAATTATATACAAAAGTTAAGTTCAAAAACACAGTTTAAGAACACATAAAACACTCGGCTTCACCAATTTTTGATTTCAAAATAATGGCGTTACTTGCTATATTAGGTTAATACCAGGCAATGTTGCCACTTCCGGCGCTTAATATCGCTAGAAATTTCAATAATGTATTGATGGATATGGAGAGCCTATAATTATAACACAAGTCACAAAAAAATAGTGGGTAGCCTTAAACATATTACAATGTAACTAATTTGTAAATTGATTGAGGTCAAGAATGTGGTAGATCTTACATGTTAATCAATGAAAATGATGACGGCTGTACCTAGCTATAAAAATAAAAAAGTAACTTCGGCATCAATGTCAAGGACGTTGCAGGGACCGATGTTTGTAAATACATTTACCTCAAGGCTTCACTTTAGAATGTAAATAACGGTCTCTCCTTTATTTATTACTCTGATGTATCAATACATAATACATTTTACCTAAAATAACATAGAGTAGTTCTGAAACCACATCATTAGTAACTTATGCTGTTGTTTTACAAAAAAAAAAAAAACGGCACAATATGCCTCTACATTTGTTTTATTTTAGTACTGCAATGGGAAATCCTGCAATTTTTACTAAATCAGTCCATGCATTTATATACCGGATCTCCCATGACATCTGACTTATGAGAAATTAACATGGGTTAATAAATTTCATTGGATTTTATATTCCTAAGACACACTATGAGAAATATTGCTAACGGAACCAATAGAACTAATTGCTAAACACATCCGATAACCAAAATTCTGAAGTGAAGTACTTTTTAAATTAAAATATCTAAACATTTATTTTAGGTTAATGAAAACACTTTAGGTGCTTGTCTAAGAGCAAGGGAATATAAAATTCAAAAAAATGTAATAACCCAAGTTAATTCCTCATAAGTCAAATGTCATGGTAGGCCCATATACATTTTATATTTTTTTGTATATTTTATATATTTATTTTTTTTTTCTCATTTTGAATTGTTAATATTTGTATTTTAGAATATGCCAGCTCAAGATATGGCCAAATCTGTAATGAATAAAAGCCTGATTGCCATAAAAGAGCATGGGATAGTTTTCGAGTGTCCATACATAGATGACAAGGAAAATAAGAAATACAAAATCACTTACTGGGTTGTCGGGTATGTATTCGAAAACCTTTTTTATGTAGAATTCGAAGATTTCTACTTATTCCTTTTTGCCCATTATAGTATTCACTATTCAGTATTAAATAAACTTTTTTTAATAGGCAACCATTTTTTTTAATAACGAGTGCCAATGAGTTTTGATTTTTGTCACAAATTGTTTATTTTTAGGAGACTGTTTTACGTGCCGCATCCTAGAGAAATGTATGTCTGTTATCAAGACTCTGTCCCTCAGAATCTGATCGAAATAGCTTTTAAGATGAACATGGGTACCCTGAATTAAACTGTACAACGTCCATTAAGTATTTTTTTAAAACGAGTATTAAGAAATTTTGAAACGATCTTAAATATAGCTGACAATTTGGGGTGTTCCGAAGAGCATACTTTCAGTATCGTGTAATTTTTTCAGCATACATGTACCATCGAAGTACAGTGTAACCTCCATAATCCGGACATCCAGTAATCTGGACGCATGCTCAAACTCGCATGCTCCGATCGACGTTGCTGTCGATCGAATCGAGGGAAATTGAAGACAATGATTCTTCATCTAGCGACGATGATTGCGCATAAAGATTGCAAAGTTGCGCATAAAGAAGCTATAATATCCTTTAATAACTGTATTTAATGAGCATCTCAGAAAATCACATCACAAATTGAAGAATATAGCAATAAAAAAGAGGTAGAATAAAATACAGAAAAATATTACAGGCGTTTTTAAGGCACAAGAAACTTAGACCTTAAATATATCTTCTTAATTTATTGGTACCATATTTATTTACATATAAATGTAATAATATGTACATGTGTGTTCATAATAAAATATGTATACATATGTACATAGTTCATACATACATACATACATACATACATACATATACGGGGTTATTCAGAACTTATCTCTAAAACTTTGAGGATATGTGCATCCTTAATTAAGAAATCGATATCACCAAAAAAAATTTATAATAAAAGTCTTAGGATTTCCCGTTAACAATGTTTAAAGTTATACCATTATAAAGGACTACGTAGATGGGCAACTGTACTTCAACGACATCTGATATATCACATTCCTTCAAAAAACAGTAAACAACAGTTTTTGTACCTGGCGAATAGAGTTGGAGTGGGGATAATATCTCTATTGCCTATGCAGTCATCAGTCTATCTGTGTCGCTGTCTCAGTGAGGATGTTTTTATTTATCATAGGAGTGTTAAACTGTAAAATTTTCAAAATGCCTCATGTGTACAGTAATGCTGAGTTAATGGACATGATTCTTATTTATGGTGAAGTTGGAGTGGACGAGATGGTGGCCCGGGACAACCACAACGTATTTTAGCAGCTGAAGAACAAGTGTTGAATCTGGCCCGTGAAAATCCGCGAATAAGTACAAGTCAGATCGCTAGGAAACTGCCTGGGGCACTGTTACCAGCGGATTATCAATTACGAGTTAGGTTTTGTGATTGGTTGTTTCAGCAAAATGCTGAAAATCCCCAATTTACTGCTGATGGACAAAATTTCGAACAGCTTTTGTAACATGGTATGTGCAAATTTTTTATAAATTTCATGTTTCTAATACCTAGTAATCAAGTAGCGCAATTCTTCAAAATTAGTGTAACAAAATTTTATTCATTTTAAAGACACGTCACTTTAGTCACATCTATCTATCTTTAAGTTTATTTTAAATTAAAAACGCTGCAAATCTTTTTTGCGCCGGGTGTCGGTTTTTTCATGCTAGCCAGTTTGCATTGTCAGTCCCAAGGTCACTCCATTACAGTGGACCAGTATCCAGCGGCGTGCAATGAAAAATTTTTAAATAGTTTTCATAATCCGCCAAAAAAATTTTTTTTTTGCACTACCACATTTGTACATGTATGTTGAGCATCCCCAAATTTTATTATGGATAAGTTTTGAATAACACTGTATGTACATATGTAGTTTTATGTTGACATTTTTACCTATTTTTTACCTTTGTTAAATAATATGTATGTATGTGCATATAAAAACGTTTTTTACTTGCGTATGTAATTTTTATTTAAATTCGGTAATCCGGACAAATCGCTAATCAGGTCAACCCCCGTACATTTAATTGTCCGGATTAAAGAGGTTATACTGTATATTCAATACTATTTGCTTCCTTAAACATGAAAGAATGTCATAGAACATCCGTAGTATAGGTATGTAAGTCTTTTACAAAATGAATTTTGTGATTCGATATCATCCGATTTCTCATTCCTTTATTTATTTATCTACATGTCACATTTTTAATTTTAAGTTTTAATATTTTTCTAACAAGCAACTATATAGAGTTTATGTTAACATTAAAAATGTATAAATAAAATGTTTTATATAAAATTTATTGTTTTGGTTCATTGTGATGTATACTTCGGCTTGCAGATGCAAAGTGTGATATTGATGCCCGAGTACCGGTTTCTTTTTCTCTTTATTTGCCTCGGGCGCCACTTTCTGTTTATAGTGAAGAAACACCACTACTCAGGTAGCCACAGTGAAGATACAGTATGCCAGGCGGTCTTTAGGGAAAATTAGACTTCACACAACAGCTAGTAATAATATGCCAATAAACGTTTTATACGTTAATCTTCAAGCTATATTTTCAGCCACAAACCAACAGTTTTATGGCTGAACTTATTTTTGGGCACAATATCCACCATAAATGGTGATGAACTTGGACTAAATAAATTTGCTAGGTGGCTATAAAATCGTATTTGCCAGCAAATATTTAATTTTTTAGGAACAAGAATTGTGCGTCTAACGCCAACAAACTTTATTTTCAATATTTTGCGTTAAATAAAAATTCCAAAAAGGATTTTGTATAAAATCTCGTCGGCGACCTCCAAAAGATACTCAAAAGTTTTAAACTGCCCTGAATTTTAATTAAATTTAGAAATTTAACGACTTGTAAGCCTGCTAATTAGTTTAATATTATATTAGCTCGCAAAATACTTAATTATTACCCTCATTCACAATCGGTTAACAGCAAAATTGGGACAAAATGAAGGCAAAGCAGTAACACCAAATTTAAAGATGAAAATTGGTAATAAAAAATAAATCTATGGATTTCTCGAAAATGAGTTAAGGTAAAGCATTAAAATGTCCATTAGTTTTTTTTAGTCTGCTAAAAGCGGCTGTCAATCGAATTTTTATTTGTCTTTAATTTTAACAGACCTGACCTCGAGTACAACGTATAGTCATTGGTTTAAATAAGATCTCGATACCTATGCACTTTCTAGAAAGTATAAATGGGTCTAAGCCGTTTGCCAAAATCTTTTAACATGCTCCGTAATTTTCTGTTTAGTGTAACTGATACTAAAAAATAACCCATTCGACGTTTGAAGGTCAGGACAGGACAATATATTTTTATAGTATATTTTTTATGCAGCAGGTTTAAAGTAAGTAATGTTTATAACAATATATTTGATTTATTTGACATACATGTTAAATATATAAAATACAACTATAACTATGTTAATAAAATTTCAACTTTTGCATAATATATATATGTACATTAACAAGAGCGTAGGCCAGGAAGAAGGATAGTAAATACTCTTCAGCTAACCCCAATTTTCGGGAAGAGGATTTAAATTATGAAAATCGTATAAGAGACATTTTGCAGCAATGCAATTTAAAACAAGATAGAGATTTGCTGCAAATCTACGATGACTGACAATAGTACAATAGAAAATTTATAAGATTTAAATAAATTTTATATTAAATACATGAAGATAATTTGTTGCCCTCCCAATGCAGATCCACGCTTTGTACAAAAGTATATATTCAATAAAGCTAGAAAAATAAACTATAACAAAATCAACAGAAATTAAACTACGAAAAGCTTAAGGTTAATGTTTGGCTGTATTCAGAAACTATGCGTATACAGTAAAGCTTGGTTATAACGTACCAGGGGGAACTTAAAAATCAGTACGTTATATCAAAATTTCGTTAAAAAAAAATTAAATACATATGCTTACATTTTCTGTTTTTATTAATTCTTTAGAAAAAACCAATGTAAGGAAAGCAATAAGAAAATAAACAAAATATTTTGTTTTTAAATCAAAGAGATAACTCTTAAAATATACATATGTATTATTTTGTGTGTACGTATAATAATTTAGGTTCAGTCACTGATTTGTGCCAATTTTTTTTTTTATATATTTTTAAACATCTATCGTACATCAATCAATTTCTTATCCTCCAAAATCATAATATCAATTTTAACTCTGAGGGATTATTAAACAAACTTAGTAGAAAAAAACAAGACAATATAAACATTATAGAAATAAGTATATTTCAAAAAAGCTAATTAAGAAAATTCTTCCGATTAGACTTAAATTTTCAAATTTAGAAATGATCAAAAATTTAATATTTCTGCAAAAAACAAAAAAAAAAATATAAATATATGATAGTTCATAACTTACAGCTGTTTCATATCACAGTTCAAATATCACACTTCGCTCACAATAGATACAAATTTACACAAACAGGCACACTTTCTTTTTGAAAAATTGCTTTTAGACAATTTATCAATAAAGTTACGTATTCCAGCCATAAAACAGTATGCAGGTTATTAATTAAAAATTAATTGAAGATATACAATAAGGTTTGTTAAAAAATTAAATAGCATTTACAACTACATAAAGAAAGAAAAATACTTGAGAAAACAACCTGAAAATACATGAGATACTGAAGAAATTAAACATCTACAGTACTTTGTATAAAATAAGAATGATCCAATGCTGTTGTAATCCAGTGAGCAATTAATTTGGATGCCACTTGTTCCAACAACATCAGTTTTATTATAATGTATATGTAGGATCAAAAAGATGTCATTTTAGCATAAGATGCAAGTACAATTAATTATTAGTAGGAAAATGCTGATAAACTCGAATCTTATAATATTTATCTCTCTGAATCTGTCCAACTGTGAATACTGGTACATATTATTATGAAATGTAGACATCTTTTCCACAGAATCTACAAGTATATAGGTATACCATCCGACCAAATATTATATAGACAAATTATACCAACAGTTTTGTTTCCAAAAATATTTAAAACAATAGCTTTTTGTTTTTACATTGGTGCCCAAGCATTTGGTCCAATCAAAAAATGCTATTTTAATTTACCGCCTAAATTGTTGGGGATTTTGTGATTGTCACCAATGGGCGTGGTTTACACAGGTAAGTAACCATGCATAAACGTAGAATCGGCGATCGCGAGAGGGACCGTCACCGTCAATGATTTTACAATTGTTTTTTAATAGTAAATATTAAATACTATTATAAATAGTGTAGTAAATATTATACACATGTATAAATTGTTGTTCTTGAATATGTAAACCTTAAACTTTGTATTTACCAAAATAAAATATTCTAATTTGTACTTTTAGGACCGGTCTTTCCACCTTCTTTTAAGTTCCTAATAACTATTTGGCAGATTAGACTGTGAAAACTTAAATGTCACATTCTAATCTGCCAAATAGTTATCAGGAACTTAAAAGGAGGTGGAAAGACCGGCCCTAAGTTTTATAATTATTATTTTCACCCCTTAAAACATAGCCGCCCATGCCGTTGGCCACTGTGACAAGAAATTTCATGAAATTGAGGTTGTGTTTTTTGTTATTCTTGGAAACAACTGTTTTATATACAAACAAATAGGCAATTACTTATCTATACATATTTGATCGGAGGGTATACCCTTCTTAGCGTTTTGTGAATTAATTATTAGTTAATTCCACATCACCTTCCATATTTTGAGGTACCTGCTCCGCTTTGGATTCTTGATCCCCCGCTAATGGCTGAATACTCTCAAATAGAAATCGCACTACACCTCCGGCCATTTTAGATCCGTAATGACCTTTCCAAAATTGAGTGTCACGTCCCTCATGTTCAAAAATCAGTACGGCGACATTGGGAGGGTACTTGTCCACTAAAAGTTCTATCTAGAAATTGAAACAATTAAAATAACACATTTGAATAATAATTTCAGATTTGCTATTTTTTAAAACTTAACACTTAATAGCTAGCAGTATGCTAGCAATAGCCAAAATATTGTGAAGCAAAAATAAATGCTTAAACATATAAGTACAAAGACCTTGTTCCTTTATTCATTGAAGGTATTTATTTCATATTTCATAGAAAATAATAGCATATAAATTATTTTAGATTGGACCAATCTTAACCAGATCCAAGCTTAAATAATAAATCTGAAGTGTATTTTCTTGCCATAAATTAATTTCCAGTTACTGTCTTCCAGAATACCAACGTCTAGCAACAGGTTTTTTGGTATTTTGTAAATACTGCCAGCTTTGTGTATACTACCACCAATAGGAGATCCCTCACATTTAATAATTACATTTACTTACTTTTTCCCAATTTTTCCCTTGCCACTGCTCGATAATAGTTGTTGATGTCAAATAGAAAAAAAGTTCAAGGCTTGTTTCTTCAGCAACATCAATGAAATGGTCCAACTCCATACCCTGCTTATAATTTTCATTGTACCCTTTAAAAATTAGTTTATACATACATCCACAATCGAATCTCCCACTAATCCATTCACTTACATAGATATGAGGCACGAATTTATTTAGTATATACCGAAAAAGTCTTTTGTCTATGAGTGAAATTTCCTAAAATCAAACAAATCATATAAGTTACTTTTAGTTTTACAGAGTGTATGATTTCGTTACTTACCTGGATCTTATTACAATCATCAAACGATGTAGCAAAGCAACTTGTGCGTCCATAAAATTCAGGTACACCTGAAGGTAACGGATCTGATCCACTTGGTGGATCTTCTATTTTAAATCTATCTGCAAAGTTCTTTATTATTTTCCAGTGCTTGAACTGCTCCTGTCCATTTCCATTTTTTAAAAAGTTATCAAAATTATTTGTAGTAAAGTAACAATAGAACACATACCATGGCAACTTTTTTGCTTTACTATGACACCGTCTGTTGTAAATGTTCATCCAAAGGTTTTCAGATTTGATAATGTTGCACCATTTTTTACAAACTAGTGTTAGGTTTAATATATTGTTTGGTGGAACATAGCTTAGAATGTCTACAATAATTTCTTCAGGGAGATAAATATTATTGAAGTATAACCCATTACTTGAATCCTCCTCAAAAAGATCCATGAATTTAAATTCATTTACGGAAACAAATCTGTCTTTCATATCGAATTTAAAATTTGCTTGACACTGAACCTGAGAACTTTTCAGTGTATTTCCCATAACACTTCAGCACACAGACAATAATATATAATAATATGCTCATTTATCGCTTCAAGTTTTTGTGATTTTATTTTTCTTGCCAATATATACACAGCGAATACACGTCACCTTGTTAGAACTCAAACATAAAAGAACTCAAATCAATACCACAAGTATAGAGATTTAATGATGATTTATACATATTTTGTGATTTATACTTGTGTCAATACCAGTATCTATGAATACCAGTCAATACCATAAGCACAGCTTACCATAACAAACAGCTAGGGCACTTCGTTGGCGGGAACGGTTTGCGCCGATCCTCGCGCATGTTTCCAAGCTCCGCCTTTCAGGAGAGAACACAGCAGTGGCGCCCGTGTCGACTCACAATTATCGATCTAAGCCTTAGGCGTAGTTGCGATTATTTTTGAGAATTTGTTTTGAACCCTGTGTTGTGTGCTATAGTTTTGTGTTTTGGAATCATTATGAGTGATAGAAAATCAGGATATGTTTGTGCTCTTAGAAGCTGCTACAATAAACGTTATAATTGCAGTAAGAGATTTTTCAACTTCCCTAGAAAATTTTGAAAAATGTATCACAAAAAATAATATATGCAACGCACTTGTGGAATTATGTAATGTAATACATTTTAATCATCCATGCGATTATTTTCCAAAATTATATGTTGTAAGATTGTATTTGAGGGTAAGAATATATTTTACCCTGAAAACAAAAACAAATTAATTATATGGAGAAATGAATAGTCTATTTTTTAAATGTGTCTTTATATTTATTATATATACAGGGTGCTTCAAATTCGATGCAATATATGGGGATCTCGGAAACGGTAAGAGATGCGAAGTCGGTTAAATGGAGGCAAAGTTGCGTATTCAGGAGGGCAACATAATGGTGAAAAGAAATCAAGGCTAACTTGATTGGTTTTCGAAATATTTTGAAAAAACCGAAAATTTCGATTTTCGTTTTTATTTTTTTGCGGGCCTATTTGATAACGTTTAAATCTGGTTCCTTTTATGGTGGTATTCTATCAAGTTACAAAAATGCTTCAAAAAAATTGAAAAAAAATCCAGGTCAGTATTTAAAAAAATTAAGTTGATGTGGGTTTCCGGGAAACGAAACGTTTTGCGGAAAATTCGCTAACACCATTCGATAAAGGGAAAAAAGTTCCCATGGAAAAGTGCTCTTTATTTTTGAATACCTTATCAAATAGGCCCGCAAAAAAATAAAAACGAAAATCGAAATTTTCGGTTTTTTCAAAATATTTCGAAAACCAATCAAGTTAGCCTTGATTTCTTTTCACCATTATGTTGCCCTCCTGAATACGCAACTTTGCCTCCATTTAACCGACTTCGCATCTCTTACCGTTTCCGAGATCCACATGTATTGCATCGAATTTGAAGCACCCTGTCTAGTTTCTCGAAATTTGTAAAGAAAATAATTATTATTATTATTACTATAATAAAAATTTTACATATTTTATTTTTGACCATTTTATTTTTAAAACCTTTCCTAGACTTCCTAGTTTATAATTAAGCCTATTAATAATACTACTAAACTGATTTCAGGTAGGTAGGTACCTAATTATTTCAATTCAGTAAATACCTAAACAATACCTTTTTGTTTTATTTTATCAGGTATTTATGTGTGGCACGAACATTTTATGTCCTCAAATATGATCTAAAATGAATCCAAGTAACAAGTAATTTTGTTTAAAAAAATATTTAATTCGATACTGTTAATTCTTATTTGAGATAATAGAAATATTTTAAATCCGTCCCCGACTTCTCTCCAGAGTGCGAGAGAGATAGCTAGCATCAAGCGAATCCTACCAGATCAAAGGTGCCGCCGCGAAGTTCCCTAGCTGTTTGTTATGGTAAGCTGTGCCATAAGTATGTGTGTCTTGGAATATAGTCAAAGGTCTTGGTCAATATGGTCAATACTGATCATATCATAGAAAAAACGTAAATAATCCTTTTTCTATGTGTGATTCTATTACCAATATTACTATTTATAATAATAATTGATGATGATGATTCATTATACCCATCACAGAATATTAATATTAATATTAATATTATTAATAATAAATAATAAGGCGATTCGAAAAATGAATGCGCCCTCTGTACGAAAATATTTGAACCTATTTAAAAGATAATGTTCTAATGTTTTCTGTTTTGTGGTTCTGTTCTAATCAAGGACATATGTCATATGTCCTTGGTTCTATTCTAATTCGTTGGTTCTAATTAATCCTGCGTTCCTGTGGCCCGTGGTTCTAATTTAATTTCTAATAATAGTGATCAGTGATCACTGATCAGTGATCATTACTAAACAAAAAAACAAACAGCACGTATTTTAGTTTAACGCGAAAATTTGTAATATTTATTGGTGTTTGTGACTTTTTGGTATTACTAAATTAAAAACGAAGTGGCTATAGTGTCTGCATATCTTTATTTTTACGTATTTTGAAATGACATCCAAAAGAAACCAACACAACACAAACTGCTGTGTTTTTGGGTGTTACTCTAGAAAAGGAAGTAATAGAAGTATACATTTTCATTATTTTCCAAAAAAAAACAGTGGTATTCGTGTGAAGGTATTAAATGCATTAGGAATTGAAGAGAAGATGGACAAAAGAAGTGCATGGGAAAGAGTTTTATTAATGAGGAAGCCAGCGACCGAACACCTGCGTGTATGTTCAAGACATTTTAAAGCTGAGGATTATTGTGCAAAAGGTGAAATACATATATTGTTAAGGAGTTATAAGGCAATAAAATGATTCTTATTTTTTAGGTGTAAAATTAGTGAGACCTAAATTAAAGAGATTTACTGTACCATCCTTGAATCTACCCGGCACTCTGATGAGTTTCAGTTCTGATGATAAAACATTGAAAAATGCAAATCTTCGCCAGGAACGTTTAAATAAAAGAGTAAAAGGTAAGAAAAGTAATAATATAACAGTTAGTGCTACACCCTTGTGTGAACAAAAGGCTTCTGTTGATGACATTGAATACAGTGATGAACCAAATTGTTCAAAATTTAATGAGTATTCGGTAATAATCAGAGTTCTTACACAGATTCAAGTATCTAGTGGCGACCTTTTGATAACATTTACCTCGACCATACAGCAAAATTGTCATTTAAATTCTTTGACTGGTATAACTTCATTTGAATTATTAAATTCTCTAACAACACTAATTAGTTAGTTTTATCTAGATAAGAAGATACATAAATTGACATTTAAATATAGAATCGTATTAGTTTTCATGAAATTAAAAATGGCTTTAAAGTTTAACATCCTCTCATTTTTGTTTAAAATTACTTCGCAGACATGCATAGACAGACATGCAAGAACATTTTTGTTGAACATGTAACTTACCTTTCGACCATTTTAAAACCTTGTATTCATTGGCCACCTTTTGAGGAATGTCAACAAAATATCCCTATCTGCTTTAGTGATCTTAAAAATTTAAGAATAGTTTTAGATTGCTTAGAAATTCTGATAGAAAAACCCAAATGTTTATGTTGTCGTGTTCGTACCTATTCACATTATAAAGGAAGGCAAACTATTAAAGTAATGACTGGTGTTAGTCCATCTGGATTAATTACATTTGTGTCCAAAAGCTATGGGGGTAGAAGAAAAGATAGTTTACTGAAAGTGAATCAAGGGAAAACATTCTAATTTCTAAGGCTTGGGTTCATGTTGAACGAGTAAACCAAAGAATAAGAATTTTTAATATTTTAAATACAAGTTTACCGAATAGTATAGTACCCTTGATAGATGACATAATGTTTATTATTTTTGGAATGGTAAATTTACAAACACCAGTACTTTCTCAAAGCAGATTTTAAGTTTAGTGTACAAGTTTCTTAAAATTCGATTTTTTTGAAAAGCTACATTCACATAATTCTTAGATGTAAAGTACAAGTTGCATATAGAACTAAACTGACATTTTTAAATTAATTAATAAATTAACTAACTATTTTTAAGTTTGAATTTTTTTCATTCGTGATGAAAATGTTCAATATTTTTCAAATTTTATTATGTTTGAAATTCTCTACCCGAATCCCCCTTGTGATTGAATTAATACAGGAATATTTTCCTGCACGAATATTTTAAGAAAATTAGGTATCCCTCGTCTGCGACTTTATTAGTCTATGCCATAGAAAATTAAAAATTAATATAAAACAACTAACTATTATTATTTTCTATGATCTATGCAGATAACCTCAAATTTTAGAATTCTTTTGTCATATATGTCTTTTGTACGCATGGATCAAGGTTTTTTAACATATAAAAAATCCTTGGGCATGGATCATATATTTTGGAAATGTTTATTGTTTATACAAGTCAATAATCCAGTGATCCAGACATAGATAAAATATATATATGATCCAGATCAATCTAGATCTGATGGATTCTTCATCCATCCATCCATCATCCATCCGTCCTAGATCAGTTCTTTGAAATACTTGTGTATTATTATATTACTTGTTAGGTATTATAATTTCATTGATTTTTATATCCAGTTTTCTTATTTTTTATAAAATGGCAGATATCAATAATGTTATTGATGAACTGGAAGCTGATATAAAGAGGTTAAAAGAAGAATTACATCTTCAGGAAACATTACTCCATCAAAAACTGTTGGAAAAGGTAAGTCTTTGAGTTATAAATGTGAATGTTTGAGTTATTTAATCACTAAACACAATATATGTTTGCATTTTAGGATCAATTGAGTATATATAATGGTCACCTCACCACAGACGAGATTATTCAGTACAGTCGTCAGATGATTATCCCAGAAGTGGGTGTACAGGGGCAAGTTACATTAAAACATAGTAAAATTCTTATAGTAGGAGCTGGAGGTTTAGGTTGTCCTTCTGCCATGTATTTAGCACGTGCAGGAATAGGTACACTCAGAATATACATCTGTAATAATTAATTATTTCATAATTTTTAGGAGAAATAACGATAATTGATTATGATGAATGTGAATTGTCTAATTTACATAGACAAATTTTATATACAGAATGGGATATCGGTGTTCCAAAAGTACAGTTAGCATGCAACATGTTAAAAAGGTAACATATTTTTTGCAATTAAATTAGGTTTTATTCCCCCCTCTTAAGACTTTGCTTCAAACTTTTTTACCTGCTTCTTTTACTGTTGCTCTTTTAAATATATATTTTTTAATTTCATCCCTTAAATTTTCAGAATAAATCGCCATGTTAAAATAATCCCATTGCGCCTTCATGCAAACAGTCAGACTATAAATGAAATCTTAGCCAAAAATAAGTATGATGTAGTCGTAGACGGTAGTGACAATGTGGCGACAAGGTATCTCTTAAATGATGCATGTGTCTTACATAACATACCACTTGTATCAGGAAGTGCCTTACAGATGGAGGGTCAACTTACTGTGTATCACTACAAGGGTGGCCCTTGCTACAGATGTTTATTCCCTGTTCCCCCACCGCCTGAAACAGTGACAAGTTGTGGGGATGGTGGCGTTTTAGGGCCAGGTAAATTTTAAGATGTAAATGTAAAAGAAAATAACTTCATGCCTTGAGGAATACTGAATTACTTCAGTATATACTGAAATAACCTCGAAGACAAATCTTTGTTATTTTTTCTTAAGTGCTATTGATATTTTATCATATTATACGAAAATATTAAGTACCACTTTTGTTTAAGTTTAAGTACAATTTTATGTTTTTCTACTTTGAAACGGCATAATTTTGCTATTTGATTGTAGTTCCTGGAGTAATAGGAGTACTCCAAGCATTGGAAACAATAAAAATTCTCACAGGCTCGCCTGGTGTACTCTCTAGCCGTTTGCTTCTGCTAGATGGATCGACCACCACGTTTCGGTCAGTAAAACTTAGGTCAAGGAGTTCCACCTGTGCGGTTTGTGGGGATCAACCAACCATAACATCCTTGATAGATTATGAGCAGTTTTGTGGATCCAGGGCTTTTGATAAGGTACTTTATTATACACCCTTGTTATATTTACAATGAAATTAGATTTTTATCTACACAGAATCTACATTTCAATTTCATTCACTGCATATACAGTAGGCGACACTAATTATCATGGAATCCTCGGAAGCATTCGGCCCTTTTCGGCGATCCGGGAACTTTTTGGAGAAGCGGGGGTAGCGCGAAAATTTGAATTTGGGAACAACTCATAAACAAGCACCATAACCATAGATTTTACAGTTGTTTGTTACAGCCTTTTTCTAGACTTAAGTATGTCTTTGATCGCCGTATTACTACTTAATTTTCGAAGCTCTTCGCTTTTGTAAATCGTTTTGTCCTATTGTGTGAAAAATATTGTGCTTATATAGTTAATTAGCGAAACACTTATTAGTATCTGTTATTTCGCAATTTTAAAAGCGAATATGGAAACAAACTTCCTAGAACAAGACTTGCCCATTCTGCAATTTGGAGTTTTCTTTTGAGGGTAGTAGGTAGCTGGGGCGTAAAACCATTTAGTTGCACTAAATTACGTTAAACTCTATATTTACCTATTATTAATTTGAATGTATAACAGATACCTATTGAATTACTACGATTGGAAATGTAGGATTTTTTCACATAATCATTATATTTTTTAGTCCTGGCCACTGCGTAAGTTGTCTCAATTTTCTGTTCTTCACACCATTGTTTATAACTTTCTCTGCTACCAAAATTATGTGTTTGCATTTGTAATTTTATTTTATGGTTCACCTCCAGATGTGTTTCTAGTTTAATACGTTCCACAAACTAACTTATTTTCAGTACACAATGGGCACATAATATGTGATTTCTTAGTACCTATTCTTAGCATCGGAATCTTGCTGTTGGTTATGAAAATGTTTTACATGTTTATTCTTTGCTGAAACACGCGAAAACTCCAAATTGGAGAATGGGCAATGGGCAAATTTTCTTCTGGGAAGTTTGAGTTTCCATGTTCGTGTTCGATTCAAAATTGCGAAATAATAGATACTAGGTATAATGTTTTCCACTAATTGTTATAAACTATAAGCACAATATTTTTCGCACAATAGAACAAAACGAATTTACAAAAGCGAAGAGCTTCGGAAATTGGTACGCACACGGTGATCAAAGAGATAAGTCTAGAAAAAGGTGACAACCATACATAAAATACTGAAAAAAGCGGCAACTAACTGTAAAATGTATGGTTATGATATGATGCTTGCCTTAGACAGGTACTTGTTTACGCGTTGTTCGCAAATTAAAATTTTTGCGCCACCCCCGCCACTCGACAAAGCTTACTGAATCTCCGAAAGGGACCATATGTTTCCGAGGATTCCGTGATAATTAGTGTCGTCTCTATACAGTGAGGACATAAAGTCCCTCCCCCCCTCTAACTTTTGAACCACTGGGTAGATTGTGATGAAATTTGGAACGATAATATATGACTAAATTCTGCATTTTTTGACACATCAATGACAGCTCTGAATGTCAAAGTGACAGCTTGGCGTGCAATACGAACATTTTTTTAAATGGAAATGAGGGTCGAGTGGGGACTCATTTTGAAGCTATTTTTATGCTCAAAACATCCCCCAAATTTGAGAACATTTGGTTCAGTAATTTCCAAATAAAAACCAGTAATATCAGTTTACCACATAATCTTTATAATAGAACTTACCCATGGAACATTTATTTGTCAGGAGGTTCATGGAGGTCATTTTCAACATTTTTTGAAGTAACGTGTTTTCTAAATTTGTTTCTGCCTCTACGTTTAATTTAAATTATTTCATAATTTTTTAATTTAGATTATTTTAGGTTAGGGATGGTTTATTGTTATTTGTTTACTTTTAATTTTTGTTTTGCTTTGAATAATTTACAATAATTTGTAATATATATGCAAAAAAATTATGTAACAGAAATCGATATTACTGGTTTTTATTTAGAAATTACTGAACCAAATGTTCTCAAAATTGGGGGATGTTTTGAGCATAAAAATAGCTTCAAAATGAGTTACTACTCGACCCCCATTTCCATCTAGAAAATGTTCCTATTGCGTGTCCAGCTGTCACTTTGACATTCAGAGCTGTCATTGATGTGTCAAAAAATGCAGAATTTAGTCATATATTATTCCAAATTTCATCACAATCCATGATACAACTACACTGATATGCCTATGCGCATGGGGGCGTGGTCTATCGATGAGCGTGACGTCAGTTATTACACAAAATTAAATACTTGTAGACAAAGATAAAAAAATAAAATAAACGTCGATTATGGAATTATAATACACGATTCATACAGGAAAACTAAAATAATAGTTGATTAATATCAATCTTTCTTATTTTAATTCAAACCGCATTCTGTGTACCGATCTACCTACCGAATATAATTCTAACCTAAATTTTACAATTTGAAGAGATAATAAGAAGCACTACTGTAAATAAACACCACCCTATAATATAAAAATGACAACTTGATAACCCTCGGGCCTCACAATAATAATAATACGGGAATACAATTGACAAACACGAAAATAATTATATCACTGACAGTCATGCTGACAGTAAGGTATTTGAATTTTCGCCATTTTTGCATCAAGAATGACGTAGTGCGCAGAACAAACAAAATTTAGACAGGTTATGAGCATATCAGTGTAGTTGTATCATGATCACAATCTACCCAGGGGGCCGTTCGGATATAACGCCCGGGCGACGTCCAGATGAAACTTTTCGCCCAAAAGTCGTTCGGTTTTAACAGGCGTTTTGTACGAGCGTGCCGTTCGGTTATTTGAGGAGAATCGTTAGGACAACAACTTTTCGCCCTTGTTAAAACTGGGACGATAATCACACGACATGCGCAGATGTGAGTAAATTGAATTTTGACATTTTATCAGTTATTAACATTGTCAGAGATTTTGTATAATTAGATATTTTATGTATTTGTGTGTATAATAAACATCACTACAAGGATAAAGAAGTTGCTCTTTTCATACGAAAATTGCTTTGAAATTCATTTGCACTGCAATTTGCAATTGTAACTTCAACAAAAATTGTTTTATTCTTGAAGACACTTCATACTCCACTAACAAACAGTTCAGTAATCTGTCCAAATGAAGCCGTGATCGAAATAAAATTGTACCTGTTCATCATCATCTTCACTTGAACTACTGTCTTCCATCATAAAGTTATTCATATAAATAGTGCATGTGAAACAACAGCCTGGTAAATATGAATACGATTTTGATCCATTGACGATAAAACAGATAAAATCTTATTGTACCTACTCAAAAATCACTCGAAGTAAACTACACATATCCTGGATTGCATTTGCTTGAATTTAAAGTTTGCCGCCATATTATACTTACCACAATCGTTCGTATTTTATGAGTAACATTTCTGTGACGTCATTCACCCGGGTGAACGATTCAGCTGGGTAAAACAACTTCATCCGAACGCACTCCGGTGGTTCAAAAGTTAGAGAGGGGGGGACTTTATGTCCTCACTGGATACAAATTTTGAATATTTCACATAGTTAACCACATATCGAAGTTTCTCATACCTACTTGATTTTAGAAGTTTTAAATTTATGTAATTTTTTGCTAATATATAGGTGTATTAGGTGTATAGGTTTATACCATTCGAAGTGCTTAGGTTTTGTACATAATTGGTTAAAATTTCAGGGCGGTAAGTGTAGCCGTGTTTTTTTTAATGGCGATGTATGTACTCAGAAATGCATATTTTTGAATTGTGCAGCTAACGCACTCTAAGCCCGTTTAAAAAAAATTGCCCTTCTAAGAAAAGTTGTAGATCACACCACATATGCTCCTAAACATGCTTTATAAGATTGTATAGGTTTCAACTGCTCCCCTATATGTATTGTGTCACACGATCGCGACACCTATCTTTTGAACATAAAAATTTCCAATATTGAAATAATTTTGTCTTTAGGCCATTAAGAATTAATTATTGTTTTTGAGAATTTTAATAGTGCTTGTATCATAATCTATTAAATGTCTTTGTGAAAAGGAAAATATTCACTAATTAAATTAAATGTGTTTTTGCTTTTTTAATGCTTCAGACAGAAGATATAAATATCTTGAATTCAGATGAACAAATTGATGTGACGGAACTTGTAAAAACAGAAGAAAATAATATTGTTCTGGATGTCCGACCAGTAGAGGAATACCAAATGTGCCAGTTACCTAATACTATAAATTTCCCCTTCACTAAAATAAAGAGAGAAGACTCACTCGATGAAATTAAAGAGTTGCTTCATCAAAAGAGTTCACTAGAACTCCAAAAAGGTTGATTTTTAAATAATTTCAATATATGATTATAAGTACCAACTCAACGGAATTTATATGGTGAATATATTTTTAAATTTCAGTATATGTTTTATGTCGAAGAGGAAATGACTCGCAGAGAGCTGTTTCCTATTTTAAAACAAACTTGAAGGATCTTCCCATAAAATTTTACAACGTTACAGGGGGCCTTCTTGCTTATTCTAGAAAAGTGGATTCAAGTTTTCCAGTATATTAAGATTTTAAGAGGCTGAGATTGTGTAAGAGTTAAAATATATGTACTTGACAAATCTATAAACTTCACTAGGTTTACAATTTTTGTATACTTTACATTTTTTGTTTACCAATCCTGAAGATAAATTTCTTTCTACATTTGGAAATCATTTCTATTTAGTGTTAATATTTAGTTTATTAAATAATATATTATCTAGAAACGAGTTATTTTTTCCCTGTCCTATGCATATTATAAATAACTAGAAATGGGAGAAAATCGCTACCGCGATTTTCGTTCCCATTTTTAGCCCCATCGGGTGACAGAAGCATCTAGAATAATATTATTTTTAAGAAAACACATATTAAAGAAATTTTATATCTGGAATGATGATGTAATTATACTAAACGATTTTTCTTAATATTTTGATGAATTGTAAGTGTCCTCTATTCTTGATGGTAAAACATCATCATTTTTTAAGTGCTGGAAGTAGAATTTATTTTTCAGTAAACATTTTCATCAATTTTATCAATGGGACCAAAAATATATTACTATCATAATTGTTGCAGCAAATTAATACTGTAGATATTTTTTACTTTAGTAAGCTAAAATGATGAATTTGCCAAAATAAACGAATTAATTCCAATACGGACAATAAAACAGAATAACTAAACACTAATACCATAGACTAACTGTAATACTAACAAATAATTGGAATTAAAAATTAAAAAAAAAATGTGCCTCCAGCGTGACTCGAACTCGGGAAATCGGCATTATCACGTTTCGAATCTTACCACTTTCCCATTGCGCTATCGCGCCTGTTGCTGAAAAGTTTACCCTGACATGTTTAAGTATGTAAACTGTACGTGTCAACCTGAACAAGTAATTTTTACCGATTTTCTAATTGGAAAAGCATTTCGCTTCAATATTTTAGTAATCAGAAGTATTTGGCAGTCAGTACTATCGATTCTGTTAGCAATATTTCTCAGGAAAATAATGAAAATAACCTATCTGAAGTTTAATTAATTTGACAGTTTTCGTGTTTGACAGGTGCTTGTCTCGTTAGTGTATTCTCACACCGGCATATAAAATGAGAAAGAAGTTGAGACGGATGCGACTCGAGATTTTCAAAGACGAAATAGACGTAGAAGTAGTGGACGTATGGTCTCGAAAAAAAAATCTCAAAGAATTAGAGAAAGGACGGAACTTTCGCGTGAAGCGGGTCTCGAGGCTGTAAAAATTAGAAAAAAGTCTCAGGGGTCCCGCGAAAAGTCGGTATTTCGGCGGGCGTGACGGGACCATTAGGCGCGAGGACAAACGCCGGTACTAGCCGCATCTCTCTCGTCGAACGGCGCTCGACGAAAATTTTGCAGAGGTTTTTTGAAAAGGCGTTTAAATAGGGAAAACGGGTAGGAAACGGGACGAAAATACCCCTACGCATTGGAGAAATGCCGGGGGCGACCTCCGGCGGCCCGCGGGTATCGTTCCGAGATCGCCCCTCGGAGGAGATAGCTTTGAAAGTTTGTCGATTCGGCGACGGAATTTAGAGCGAGACAGAATCGACGCGTTTTAATATAATAATATGGATTTTGTTTGTCAAATCCTCATAGTTATTTTCTAGCAACGTTGAATGCAACCCGCAGAGCACTGCTGCATCAAAGGGTAAAGATTGCATATCTTGTAAATTTGGATTATTTTGATATGCAATGTTTTTTGACTTTACAGAATCATAGATAAATCCCCACAGTATCCACAGAGAACCAATCTGTGTATCTTCTCTTTTATTGTATCTACATTAAACAACAAATATCTTCCTCAGAAATTCAATTTTTTTTATTATTTTAAACACGTCTGCATACAACACGTAAAATTTAAGTATCATTTTTTATGGTGGTATAAAGTCCATATTATTTCAGGTTATTTGTAAATATTAAAAAGTGATACAGATTTGCTATTTGAATATGTCCAGGACGTGTTTTGGACAATTTAAATTATATAACACTGTTTACACTGATTATACCTTGAACATATGATTTATTTCGTTACTGGCGCCTTAATTATTCGATACATTTTTAAAAACAAATGATAAGATAATATATATTTAAAAATCTGTATTAAACACAACAAAACACAAAATTATAAAAACATTTAAAATACAAACAAGTTCAATAAATAAATATAAAACAGGTGTAAAATAGTGAATATCCTAAAACTATATTACCTATGTTATAATTAATTAATTAATAGTGGTAAGAGATACCTGAAGTACCTAATAATTATATGTTTAAATAGAAACCAATTAGTTTTATGGTTTTTACCTTAAATTTCAGACAAATCGAGCCTATAAATTCAGTTTGATACAAATATAGAATATACAAACGAAAAATTATTTGAAACAATCCAAATTTTATTTTCACTTTGTAAATAAATCATCAAATGAATTTACATCAATTAAGCTGCCCTTATTCAGTATGTTACCTATCTAGAGGTATTTTTGATCCCAAAATCAAGCCTACTCAATATTTATATTTGTAAAATTGATGGTAGAATATTGTACTTAGGCATGCTATTTCCTATGATAATGATCATTCAAAATCAGCAATATCCCAATTATCTAAATTTCAAAATAAGTAGTTGCATTTATCACATTGTCAATGATTATTTATTAATGTAGCTATTGCACAAAATATTCTTGTGCACACCAGGTAAGTATTTATTTTCTTACAGCTAAATATTTCTTTGTTTATCCAAATTCGATTTATCACAAAAATTATAATTTCAGTTATTTGATAGTGCTTTTATCACTGCCCGATACTTCCCATCTCATATTTATATTCTTTGGTTCGTTCCATGCCGCGTTCAATTTGTTTAATTATTCGGTTGGTGTTGGTTGTAACTCAACGATAAACCCATGGACGGTATACTGCTAACGACACCGTTCGTCCGTTTTTGCACATTGTCTATAACAGAATTACCATATTTAACCGTATTACTGACAGCACCAAAGAGTCCATCCATAATCCTCTTGGAAGGAGATCTTTCCAGATACTTTGAAGATTCGATTCGTTTATTTAAAGCGTATTTTAATATGACTTTGTTGAACATTTCCGGATTTTCCTGGTGAGGAAAATGCTCGGCGCCGTCTATGATTCTCATGTGAAACTTTTCACAGTATTCCGTTGACTTTACAATACCTTCTAACTTTACAAACGGATCTTTATTTCCAGTTATCAGTATAACTGTTGGCTCGATGTGGTCAACGTCTTCATTTATCTTAAGGAAGGGTAGGTTCCTGTAGTAGTTTATTGGACCTGTCCAATCTTCCTTTCGGGAAAAGCTATATTTGTAAGCCTCCAAATACACGTCGTTCGACGACAAGTGTTTGTAATACTGGTCGATGATCCTCACGTCATCTTTCAGTGCATCAATCTCGGGCAGGTAAGGTATCTGTACGAAATTGAGCCATTGATAGTTGGAAGTTGTACTGACAGATTTCCAGTAGATGTTCGGATGTGGACATGACACAGCGAAGAATTTGTTGACTATGCTTGGCGACTGATGGACAAAGTACCACCCTATGAGGGCACCTAGGTCATGCCCTATGATCGTGCAACTTGTGACACCCAGAGCGTGAATGAACTGTTTAATTTCGTTGAGAATCGTGTCGATCCGATAGCTGGTTCGCCATATTGGTTTGTCGGAGTCTCCAAAGCCTTTCAGGTCCAAGGCGACCACGCGGAAATGTTGGGAGAGCGTCGGAATTTGGTACCTCCAGCTCAGCCAGCAGTCTGGAAAGCCGTGTAGAAGAAGGATCAAGGGCTGGTCTCTTGGACCAGACTCTACATAATGCAGTTTTACTCCCTGGAAAAAAGAAACGTTTAGAAATCTCGAGGGAGGAAATTAGAGAACGTTTTGTATTTTAGGACTGCATAAGGAATTATTTACATTCTCATTAAGTTGTTTGAGCAACTGGTCTATTGGTTATTAGGGAAGTTATTAAGGAAAATCTGAAATATTCTTTGGAAAAACGAAAAAATGAAAATGAAAAAAGAAACTTGGATGGAGATAATTTAGGACAATTATTTTTGGAGAGAGTTTTCTAAATGATCAAAAACATGTAAAAACCTGCGCCGTTTACTATTTTTACCACAAATATCGTATTTCGAGAAGAAAACCAAAACAAAACATCGCGAATTTTTTAACTTTTAATTTCATTTTTGGATATACCTTCCTGTCAGGCATGCATTATGTATATACAGGGTGATTCAGTCTATATATCTACCTTTCTAATGACTTAGAAAATAAATTAAGTTATTGTAACATTGTAATGAAATTGTAACAATTAGGACTAATGAGATTTTTTTTATTAAATCGTCAATGTAATTTATAAAGCGACAAATGTGCAAATCAAATATTCTTTTACCACTTGCATTATTACCGCTTGCATTACCGTAAATCATTTTTTATTTAATTATAGTTCATTATAGACTTTTTTACAGAGTATCATATACAGCGGCATTACACTTGGTACAGACACACGTTATTTGTTTATATAACGGCTATAAAACAGTATGTCTAATAAAACATATTGACTTGACATATGTTATGCTTGATTTAGTTGTAAACTCCTACATTAAAATTATTTTTTATTTATTAATAACAGCAATGCAATAACTATAAAATGCGATTCGGGATAACAAATCATGTGAATAGGAAGGTGGTTCATCTGCACTATATCTTATTTATTTTCCAAGATAGGTCTACTAAATAGGTCTACAAGATAGGTTTTTATTGAATTTTGGAAGTTCTTATATCGAACTAAACATTATTTTAAACGACACGAATTTTACTAAAATGGTGAAAAAAAAAATTGGAAAATAATCTTCCTATTTCATATTAGTGTTCCCTCCTCATTGATTTAAGTCTGCTTGAGACTTTGGACATAGAACAGACACTGGATAATACCAAAGACAATAATATTAGTCTATATTCTTTGATAATATTGTACATTGAAGTTTATTTTGGCGTTGGCTTTTTGAAATTAAAATATGGCGTCACTGGTGTTGTAACTCAATATATTTGTTGCACATCATTTGAAATATGTTTTAATTCTATATACAGTATGTCCCAGACATCATTCCCCAGTCAAATATCTCGGTAAGTAGAACAATCTTATACTTTCTCAAATCGGAGAAAATCATCTTTCGGACGATGAAAAAAAACTAATTAGAATTTGTTTCCTGTTGTTTTAGTACGCTAAGCAGCTATTTTTTGTTTTTCAAAATTTTAAACAAATCAGTTTAGAAGTTGAGAAATATATTTGGTTTAAAGAAGAAAAAACCGGTTGAAACACTCCAAATTATTGTTCATAGCATAGTAGGTACGTATTTTTAAAGCTCTCTAGACTATACCTACACTTATCTGATCTGACCAAAAGTGATTTTTAGATTGGAATGGATCACCATATATATTTCTTATTTGAATAGAGTTGCCATTAAAAGAACTTAAGAACTGTATAACTCACATTTTTAAATGGATATGTTTATGAAACATTGTGTACAAGAAAAATTGATATTCTGCGTTGTCTGACCTTGTCTGATACTCATATAAAATAGTAAGAGCTATTACTGTGGAGAGTAATGTGCCAGTCGATGACTTTGTAGCTTAGCAACTAAGTAACTGATAATCTTTTTGTAAAACTATATTCATATTAATCTTATATGTTTCAAGGGTTTCATTGTTTTGATGTCCATGTGTCTCTTTAGTATGAGGTGTTTATATTAACAGTTTCAAAGTCCTTCGAATTTTGTATCCTTCAAAATCCACCTAGGTATCCAACTCAGTATACAGAATTAACCTATTTGAAATAGTGACACACATTCTGCTGAAGGTGATTAAAAACATTAATCTTAAACTTATCAGAATTATCTCGCTTGGTTAAGGATACACAACTGTTCAAAATTAATTACAAAACGCAGCGAAAGTCAAAAGTATAATAAGAACTGACCTTTAACTTGACGTATTTGTGTTGGCCTAGGATCGAGTCTACCAAACATGACGGCGGGTTATCGCGCACTTGGATGCTATGGAACCCGGTTGGATCCCAGATCCACTTAGCTGTCCTCTTCAGGACCACCCAGAAACCAAATATGAATGATAACATGTGTATACGGCAGGTGTCCCATACTGGAATCGATTGTATGCGCATTTCTTTGGCCATTGCGCCAACTAAGAGCACCATCACCCACTTAGGTTATGATTGTACTGAGTCTGAGGCGCTGAAAACAGCCGATAAACCATAAAACGATCAAAGGTCATCGCACGATAAACAAACTGAACCGATTACAGATATCTGGTGGAGTATCGGATGATTGTACCTATGTGGCCCGTGACAGTGTCACTTTTACGAGGTGGCATGTTTGGATTAATATACACGTTGACTAGATGCCGCGGGTCCCAGATCTTGAAGTTTGGAGGGTCCAGTCGATACCTATGATGCCTTGTCAAGAACTGGACTATGATGCCGTAATTTCTATAATCATGCACCTCACACAAGTTAACGTCTTTATACACCGCTTCTGGGAATATAAATTAACAATTTTGCACCTATAATATATAACTGAACAGTTTTGTTTCCACCAGTAGATATCCGGACACCCCGTATAATTGAAAGGAGACACATTTGGGAATTTATTTAAATGAAACACTTCAGTGGGGAAAAAATTAAACTAATTCCTACCCTATATGCCGTAATGTGTTTGCAACTTGTTGGAACCATCATTAGAATTGACTGGAGGCCGTTGTGGTAGGTAGGTACCTACCTATATGAATTATAGAATTGATTTTCTGGTGGTACCTACTTCTTTTACTACTCATATTTATATTAACGTGATTTATTGGTCACATAAAACTCGAAAAAACACTTTGAATTATTCACTAATTAATAATTATGAAAACTTTTTGGTCTTGTTTTGTACTAAAAATATACAGGGTGTCCACCTAGTGCGCGTAAGTCCAATATCTGGGTTAATAAAAGAAATAACTTAATTTTTTTTTCTACAGGGTTGTCTAATATCCCGAGCTGCACAAAATGAAAATATATTTACATATTCAGGGTGTTCAGTTTTTCCTGGACAGGTACCAACTTCATTTTTTTAAATGGAAACCTATTTTTTTTATGGCATTATCGAATTCTACGTAAAAAATTAGTGTGACTTTGTGCATAACACTGCTATTGAAATATTGATAGTTTTCGAGATATTTGACTTTTAATTTTTTTTTCTTATGTTTCGTCACTTCTAATAGTTGACATAATTATGGTTGTATGACAGCTAGAAATTATTTTTTTTCAGAAACTGTAGAGTGAAGATGGCTCTTTCGAAAAACGTATCAAAAGTTGACCTGCGATATACAGGGGGCAACAGAAATCGTGCCAAACCTGATGGTTTAAAATTTAAAAAATCTCGACTTTTTCAAATGGAACACCCTGTGTTTTATGATTTCATTAGATGCCTTTCTGTAGACTCTACAGTTTTATAATAGCTTTCCCTATACCTAAGTTGCGTAGTTTTTGCAAAAAACCCACTTTTATGAAAAATACCCGATTTGCGCACTCCTTTGACGGAAAAAATATTGTAAGGCTATTTATTTTTATAAAATGTATTAGTTTACACTTCTTAAAATAAAAATAACTGAAAAATTTAGATAATTTCAGTTTAATAAACAAGTCTTTATGGAAAGTTACCATTTATTTGTAAATAAAAGTAAAAAATCATAAAAGCTCTACATGTAATTAAGAATTAGCAAAACTGGCGTATGCTTTAGAAGAAGTTCATGGGAATTATTTGCTAGCAGCACGTATTTATAGAGATTCCCACGTGCTGACTGTTTTGAAAATGTGAAAGAAAGATTTGAAAGAACAGCAAATGGGAATTATGAGAAAACTACCAGGAGACATGGGAGTAACAACGATAATATTTAGTTTAATGTTGTGGTTTCTGCTGTTGAAAATCCAAAAATATTAGTATCAGAAAATCAGTAGAAATCTTGGAGTTTTAAAAAGCTCGACAAATAAGAATTGAATTGAAAAAATTGAAATAATTGAAAACCAAACGGTGTTACCGTAGTTAGAAAAATTATTAGTGAAATGGATGAATATACATAGAGTATTGAAAAAAGAATACGCAATACTCATACAAGCAAGCTAACCTAAAGTAAATGCTCAAAATGTCCACCGTTGTTTTCAACACAAAGCATTAATCTACGACGAAAATGAATGTGAACATTTCTTAACATTTCGGGCGTTATGGTTAGAAACTCATTTTGGATCTTTTCTTTCAAGTCTTGCATATCCGTTGGTGGTACTTCGTATACTCGCTCCTTGATATAACCCCACAAGAAAACGTCCAGAATATTTAAATCAGGCGAACGTGCAGGCCAAGGAACTGGACCACCACGACCTAATCACTTATTTGGATATACGTGGTTTAGGTGTTCTCTAATCTGAAATATGAATAGATAATAGGAAAAGTACTACAACATTAAAATAATCACAGTACCGCCAAAGTGGAATGTGGAGGGGCACCATCATGCTGAAACCATTGTTGAACCAAATAATCAGCGGGCATATTCTGTAGCTGTAGAAGGGGAAGTTCGTTTTGCAAAAAATGCAAATACACATTGGCATTTAAATTGCCTTCAAAAAAGTACGGTCCAACAATATGTTCTCCACAAATTCCAGCCCACACGTTCACTTTGAAACGATGCTGATTATCTAGTACCCTCAATAATCTTGGATTATTGTCAGCGTAGTGATGAAAGTTGCGACGATTGGGTAAGCACGTGTTTGAAAATGTTGATTCGTCCGTAAACAAGACATTCATAAAAAAGTTTGGACTTTCCTGAATTTTATCCAATGCCCAGTGGCAAAATTGCAGGCGGTTTAGGTGATCTTGAGGTAACAGTGCTTGATGGTTTTTAATATGATACGGATGAAAATTATTCTTCTTCAGTATCTTGTTTGTCAAGCTTTTGGAAACTCCAAGATTATTACTGATTTTCCTGACACTAATATTTGGATTTTCAACAGCAGACGCCACAACATTAAACTGAATATCGTCATTGTTACCGTCATGTCTCCTGGTAGTTTTCTCATAATTCGCATTTGCTGTTCTTTCAAATCTTTCTTTCACATTTTCAAAACAGTCAGCACGTGGAAATCTCTGTAAATCTGGATTATTTGCTTTGTAAATACGTGCTGCTAGCAAACAATTTCCATGAGCTTCTCCTAAGGCATAAACCAATTTCACTAATTCTTCTTTTGAATAGTTCATTGTATGCACGCTTAGTACTTACTCTAAACTCGTACGTGAATATTCAGTAAAAGAAGAAATGACATGTAAACTGATTGTCACAAATTTTATTGCGTGACAGACGCTCACTGCGTTTTTCCCGAGAAAGGAACGTGCGCAAATCGGGTATTTTTCATAAAAGTGGGTTTTTTGCAAAAACTACGCAACTTAGGTATAGGGAAAGCTATTATAAAATTGTGGAGTCTACAGAAAGGCATCTAATGAAATCATAAAACACAGGGTGTTCCATTTGAAAAAGTCGAGATTTTTTAAATTTTAAACCATCAGGTTTGGCACGATTTCTGTTGCCCCCTGTATATCACAGGTCAACTTTTGATACGTTTTTCGAAAGAGCCATCTTCACTCTACAGTTTCTGAAAAAAAATAATTTCTAGCTGTCATACAACCATAATTATGTCAACTATTAGAAGTGACGAAACATAAGAAAAAAAAATTAAAAGTCAAATATCTCGAAAACTATCAATATTTCAATAGCAGTGTTATGCACAAAGTCCCACTAATTTTTTACGTAGAATTCGATAATGCCATAAAAAATATAGGTTTCCATTTAAAAAAATGAGGTTGGTACCTGTCCAGGAAAAACTGAACACCCTGAATATGTAAATATAATTTCAATTTGTGCAGCTCGGGATATTAGACAACCCTGTAGAAAAAAAAATTAAGTTATCTCTTTTATTAACCCAGATATTGGACTTACGCGCACTAGGTGGACACCCTGTATATTATAAAATTACTGAAGTTCTGTTTAAAACATTGTTAAGAAACATATTCAACACATGGTAGCGTGGCCGAGCGGTCTAAGGCGCTGGTTTAAGGCACCAGTCTCTTCGGAGGCGTGGGTTCGAATCCCACCGCTGCCACTTTTTTTATTTATCGATACATCACAATTTATTAGTTATCTCTTTTAGTAGTATTAGTAGTTTGTAATATATGTATCTGATTGTTAAATGGACTAGTATTTTGTATAATATAATATTGGATGAAATTTATGGTGGCAAATGTTGAAAATTGCCAAGCACCTATTGAAGTTACAGTTTAAGAGGTGGAAAATAATAATTTTAAAATAGTCGAAATTTAAAAATTAATTAAGCCAAAATTACAGGATGAGTAATTGTCAATTCTTCTAAAGTATAAAAATAAAATAAAGTTCTAAATAGAAATGAAAACAAATTTTCGTATTTCAAGCGTTTGTTTCGTTTCCAAAGTCGAAGATTGGTGGAGTTTTGACTTACCACACACATCCCTTTTAAAATGCGAACATCTTCTACATTAAAGTTAACGTTGTGTCAAAAACATTTTCTTTGTGCTACTTCAGCAAAAGAAATATAAAACTGAAACATTCAGTACAACCAAAGAGTACAAACTGCAGATTACAAACCACATCACATCCATTGCTTGATCGTATCTATGTAACGAAGTAGCGTTTCGAATAGAATAATATTGTACAGGAAACCAAAGCTTCCCTTTCAAAAGCCCTTGTCATTTCTATGGTGTGCTTATTACATTTTAATGTTATCCACACCTTAAATGTCATATAATGTTACAGTGTATCTACCTGAGATGAGAAAGACATGTAACTCGAGGAGGACTATAATCTTGTTATAGAATTTAAAACGTTGTGGTCGTTTGTTTCTATCTCTTACAAAAAATAATAAAAGTAACATCTCTACCACTCATTCCAATCACAAGGATCAGCCCGGAAGTCTAACACTTGTGTGGGAAGGGGGCGGCACATTATTATTTCGCGGGCCTCATATGCGCCTCAGGAACGACTTAGGTTGGTAGGCCCTCACCACCATTCAGTGCTGGAATGAGGGAAACCTGGAAAACCTTATTAGTTAGGGGGGAAGTCAAACATCAATGTGTATGTTAATCTTTCACATTAATAAATTGAATATTCTCCCCATCCTAGGCCGTACGCCAAGATGGTTGCCGGCCCACTCCTACGAACAAGCCTTAATCTACGAGTATCTATAGATAATGTAAAACTTACTCTAAGTATTTATAAAAAAATATTGAATGTGTTATTTAATGTGTATCGCCGTGTTTTATCGAATTTTGTTGGTTTGCTTTATCTAATATTGCCAGAAATGGTATGATGTCTTTTAATCTCTTTTCTAGAGGTCCTTCTTTAGCTTGTCCCCATATGCAAGTCTTTTAAAACCCCTTGTTATGGTTACTCTCCTTCTATTGGTCGAGGTTGGTTATACTCTTATCTCTTATATTTGCTCTACTTCTGCATCGCCTTGCAGAAGATCTGCCAGCGGTATTTAAAAAACTCTCCCAACCTGTTTTTGTTCTAAATGTGCGCCAAGCACTCTTACAATTTTTACTGTTATAGAACTTGTACCAAATTCAAAGTTTTTTACTTTTAGTGTGCTAACATTATATTTATTGAAGGTTTTCGACATTTACCTCGTAAATTATAGCAAAAAACTAATTACATACGTAATACGTAACGAAAGTGTTTGTCTTTTTGTCAATACTGCTCACCAATTTGATAATGTACTAAAGTCTACATAATTAGAATATATGTAGACTTTGGTACTACTCTTGTAGGTATTCATCCATCCACTTGTCAATATCTTGTTCATTAAATATGTTTGCTCTATAATGATCTTCATTGATGATAATATGGGTAACACTTTACGGTAGATTCATATTTTGTACCTATTGTTATCTTTTCTTTACTTACTCAATAATATGTAAACAGTGAAAACAATCCAGACATGAATTTTGCACTTACTAACATTCTGTACTCGTATTTGTCACCTCGCTGTCAATTGGTATAAAAACGTCACATGATGCAACTGACCAATGGAAAAGGCCTAGGTGCCAAATTCATATACGGAATGTTTAAATTCAAACCGTTTAAAAACAAACCGTCAATACTATGTCACTTTCCACTAATTGCACCGAACCAATGTAGATACATATTACAATCACATAAAACTTTATTTCAAGCTATAAGTAAACAGTAGAAAGCACAGTAACACTAATAAAAATGCACGCGAGGTAACAAAACCGTGGTACGTACCTGAACTCAACTCAAGTGATGAAGGAAACCAGTACATGAAAGTGAGTAAAACAACTCGGCCTACACAAGTTGTGTGTACATTATAGTATATGGTAATATAGTACAACCATAATAATAGTACTAATAGTACATACAACATTAACTTTGGAAGCGAGTGGTGTGTATAAAACCTTTCTGTGCGCCTTTCTAAGATTCACATAATAAAATTGTTCTTTAATGTTTCAGACTTAATTGGTGATTCCAAAAATGAATGCGCCCTCTGCACGAAAATATTTGAACCTACTTAAAAGGTCATTTTTGAAGGCTTATTGCTGATATAATGATAAATAACACGTATTTGGGTTTGTTTAACGTAATAATTTATTGGTACTTGTGATTTTTTGGTATTACAAAGTTTAAAACGACGTGGTTAGTATTTGTACCTACAACTTTATTTTTACATTTTAAAATGTCATTCAAAAGAAATCAGCATAACATAAACTGCCCTGTTTATAGGTGTCATTCCACAAAATGTGTCAATAGAAGTGTTTAAGATTGAAGATGGGTAGAAGTTTGGCCCTAGTATAAGAAATAACTGTTTCTCATTAATTTCTCCAAAAGGCATGTAACAATTTAATAACAGGGAACACGTTTATTTACACAACATAACCAATTTGTTGCAGTTTGTCTATACTTTTCTATTATTAGTCTTATTAAAGCACAATATATTTTAATTTAAACATTATTTAACAAAAAACAAGCACCAATATGGTATCACCATAAAGTTTATCACACTTATTTTAGTCCAAAATGTAAGTACTTAAACAAAAACTAGCGCACCTGTTTCAACCCAAAAAATTGATATAATTAGCAGTGAAGCACTTATTGGACGTTTGACTGCTTTTACCACTCTTTTTATCCTTTATTTCATCCTAACTAACACATGAAGTCACTATATTTATGGCAGTTAAATGCTAAATTGCTAGATGATGTGATATGAAATACAACATTTTTACTCGTGTTACTCCATATTTGTTTACAATTTGCAGCGCCCTCATCGGTAATTTGAATCGCCAATAAGATACAATACAAGTTTCTCTGCTGGTTTTTCGAAACACGCTGTATTGGGACACATAACAAAAGCTGAATAATAATCAAATTAATCACCAATTCATGTCCTAGGTACTTGCCACTTCGGGCGAAAGTTCGTCAATTGTGCGAAAACTTTTTAACGATACGACAATACTAATAGCCTGGTACGGCAGATTTTAAAAACGCAGCGATCTGGTTAGCATCCGAATGAGATTCAAATTGAGGTGGCGACGGGGCGATGCCACGCCGAATGCTAATTAAAAAAATTCAATTTTTACCGTTCCCTGGGAGACAAGCTTTAACAAAACAGACATGGGCGTCCCAAGAAATTCTATAATGGGAGGAAAGGAAAATACAGACGGCCAAACTTTACCACAATTTTTGTAGTAAACTGCCCTAAATTAACTTCACACCGTTTTTATTACCTAATTATATTCATTTGTATTATTTTTTAAATTTAAACCACATAAATTAGACAACGCCCCAAATCCAAAGTCAAAGGTTGCCCGGAAGGGGGAATATTATGTATTGCGTATGTTATATTTGGTTACAATTTGCAGCCAGTCAGAAATAAAGATTATTTAAAAATATAAGTTGTATCTGATTGGATAAGAATTTGAATAACTCCTTTAAAAATATCGAACCTATTCTGACTGATTTAGTAGTCGATTGATTGTCTTTTATCGGGTAGACAAGAAATCTTAAATAAAATGAAAAAAAAATTCTCAGTAGACCATTTCGCAACGGAAAGGACAAAAGTAATAATTGAAGTTTTGCTTTCGATCTCACTACTTTGCTGAAATCATTATTTTATTGATATGGGAATCGTCTTCTATAGTGAAAGAAGTAAAATAAAGTAAGAATCTTAAAATTTAAAAAGTAAAATTAACTCGTTCAAATCTAAAAATTTAAAAAACATTAATACGTTACACTATTGATAATTTATTTGGCGGGTTCAAATCTAGTTCCCATGGTGTGCAAATCGTCTTCGTAGATTTCATTCCTGGCATCAGAATTGACCTGAATTCAACGGACGTCAATATATTTACAAAAACTAATTCTATTTCGAAAATGATAAGCTCCACATAAAAACCCGTGGCAAAAATGAATTCAACGAGCCAAATTTCCCTTGGAAAACTCAATCTCAGAACCATCGGGAAAAATAGACTAAAAAATTTAGTATAGAACGTGGTATCTACACGTCAAAACTTTGGATTTTAATAAAAAAGATATACTTTATTCACCACATCAGTGCTGCACCCAGAGGGGAAGGACAAGTGGCCAAGGCCCCCCCGAGATCTTAAAAACTCTTGCAACCGTGGGTAGTTTTATTTATCTCAAAAAACTAATTGCCAATTGTCTAATTTGCTTTGTGAATCCCTAATTATCTAAAGCATTGCCCTCCCAAGATTTTTCCTGGATGCGCCACTGCACCGCATCTATGCCATGAAGTCACCCTGACGGTTTGACAACACTGTAAACGTTTACTTATCTTAATCATTCTCATAAAAAAGAACAGCTTTTCTCTATTTTAACCTATTTTTCTTACTCCACCATAAGATCCAATCGGGAATTTTGTTTTTTCGAGGGGGCAGCTGCCCCTTGGCCCCACTTCCGACGCCTATGCGTCAATGAGATAACGAGCGGAGAGAAGCAGCGCCGAATGCTAATTAAAAAAATTCAATTTCTCCCCGTGTTCCCGGGGGCCATGTTTTAACAAAACACACTCGATCGGGCGTGCCGCTCGCCGTGCGCCCCCTGCGGCTCCATTAAGGGGAAATAAAAAAGCGCCGGAATAATCCGGCTCACAAAAGGGAGCTTCACAATGCGAGGCTTCGACTGTGTATAACAATACAGAGTCGCGCTCGACGCTGATTGGCCATGCTGCCATGGCGACGAGAAACAATGCCACAAAACACGGATAGGCAGATTGGATTCTTAGATGGCCTAATAGTTATAGTTTGTATCATGGTTATAGTAGAGATTATCACAGTAACTATACGCGATTCATTTTAAGGTCGAAGGGCCAAAATGGCAGTAACCTATACTAACCTACGTTCACTGACACTGACGTTTGAAATTTTATTCATCAAAGATTTGTTGTCGAGAACTTTAAACCAGGTAAAAAGCTTGTAAAACTATTTTGAAAGGGGTAAGTAGTGATATAAAATTAAAATAGATTTACATATTTTTCGAGCGTTCAATCTGAAAATGAAACTTAACCTCAAAATATGTCAAATTCTTTATTGGGCATACGGCATACATACCTTTATGGAAATAGTCATCCTTAGAGAAAGGTAAAGAGCACACTCTCTACTCTGCGCTCTTTAGCTTCTTTATCCATACTTGTCTCCTGTAACTCTGTAATGCTCAACTTCTAGTTTCCGCGATAGCTTCAGATTTTCCCGCTTTTGGAAAAGTATGAAACTGATCTCGGGGTTTTTCTTTGTACAAGAGGAACAATGACGCTCACAACAATAATGATTCATATCTAATCAAAGCAATTAACTAATATAACAACGGATATTTCAAAATTCACAATAGACATACATACGCAAAACTGAACCAACAACTCAAGCGTTAGTTGTGCGTGCCGCCAGTAGGTAGCGAATTGCTTAGCAAGAATCGCGTATTATCTTCTCGTTATATCGCTTAAATAGTAATATATAAAATAATAAAAAATACACTTTACTTACTATAGACCCGTCTTTGCCTTCATAATTGACCATATTTTTATTGGGAGATCCGTATCCGTATACGGAGAACGCGTTGAAGGACTGATACTGAACCACATTACAAGTGTCAACACCATCAACTCTAGAGCTTTTAAATAATTCATTCTTCATAATGGCAGGCTTGACAATTATAGATTCTGATTGGTTGAAATCTATCCATCTAATTGAGTCGTTTTGTTGCAAATACCACTTGGAAAACGTGTCAGAAAAGACGGAGTTTATAATAATAAGTGTTAATTATTATTACAAAATTTAACGTTTGCAAAAATACGCGAGTCAGGTCAGTTTTCTTAATGCAATGTTTACATTATTTATTATTACTTTACTCAGTGATTACTAAATTAAAATTAAAATGAAGGTTGTAATACATGCAAAGAAACAAATGCATTCCAAATATCAAGCAAACTGTGCACAGCTAAATGCTTTTAGTTACAATTATTAAAGTGTTTTCTCGGTGTACTTGGTATTACATTTTTCAATATTCAGTAACAAGACTGTTCTTATTACAAACCACTGGCTAATGTTTCCTATAACTACACGTTCTATGTATGTTCTAAAAACGTAATCCCATAGTATTCTATGTGGCGCATGAGATTCTTGACAGCTTATTAAATTTTTGTTTGTAATATGCAAGTCTGAGCAGACCATTAGGATTAATTGTAGATGTAGTGTGTTTAATGCACTCTCAAAAGGTGTGGCTTACCTATCAGTCCATATATACGTTGTATGGGTGTCAGGCTGATCCTATTAGCAGCACTAGAGATACTATCAGGGTTAATGTGGGTAAATGTGTGCCACGTAGGTATCTCATCTGTCCATAAATATTTTTGTTCTGGAGATTATTTGGATTTGCTACTACCACTACTACCTACTATATAGGTACCTACCTACTATATAGGTACCTAACCTACCTATATTATTGACAGAAATCAATAATAAATTTTACCTTACATATTTCCAAAGTAAAATTTAAAATATACCTATTCATATTTTTTAATACTATTAACTTTTAAATGGAAATGGGGGTCGAGTGGGGACTCATTTGAAGCTATTTTTATGCTCAAAATATCCCCCAAATTTGAGAACATTTGGTTCAGTAATTTCCAAATAAAAACCAGTAATATCAGTTTATAACATAATCTTTTTACTACATAATCTTTATAATAGAACTTACCCATGGAACATTTATTTGTCATGAGGTTCGTGCGGTGATCATTTTCAACATCATTTGAAGTAATACGTGTTTTCTAAATTTGTTTCTGCCTCTACGTTTAATTTAAATTACACTCGACCCCCATTTCCATTTAAAAAAATGTTCCTATTGCGCCCCCAGCTGTCACTTTGACATTCAGAGCTGTCATTGATGTGTCAAAAAATGCAGAATTTAGTCATATATTATCTTTCCAAATTTCATCACAATCTACCCAGCGGTTCAAAAATTAGAGGGGGGGGGGACGGGCGGACTTTAGGTCCTCACTGTATAAATAACTATGACTTATTCAAAGAAGTAGTTTCGAAAAATAGTATATTATACTATAAGGGACAGAAATGCGTTATTTTGGCAGAGGTGCAATTTGAAGCCCGAGGGCGAAGCCAGAGGGCTACAATGCACCGAGGACAAAATAGCATTTCTCCCGAATGGTATATACTATTTTTTCCACGGTCTCATTAACTTAAAAACACATATTTTGTTATTATGAAGTAAGTAGCAACAGAATTATTGTATTCGGATTTGAGCATTTATTTAGTAGTCGTTGAGTTATTGTCATAACTACAAAAATAAACAAACAAAAAGAATTGTCAAATTAAGATGTTAGTTTGGTTTAGTTTACAGTTTGTTTAGTGCACAATGAATAATTGTGAGTCGGAAGAGATTGTGGAGGCTGCAAATATTGCAATAAGCAATTTGTTACCTACGAAGACAAGATCTTTATACGATATAGCTTACAATCGGTTCAAAACGTGGTGCGCCGAGAAAAATATTCAAGTATACAGCGAGAATGTTTTGTTGGCATACTTCAGTGAAAATGCAAAGAATTACAAGTCTTCCACATTATGGGCGCAATATTCTATGGTTAAGTCATGCTTGATAATTTACGACAACATAGATATAAGCAAATTCCCCAAACTGATCGCATTTTTGAAAAGAACCGGTGACGGATATCAAGCGAAAAAATCGAAAATATTGACAAAGGGTGAAATCGACCGTTTTCTATCAACTGCAGATGACAAAGAATTCTTAATGATTAAGGTAAGATTACTTTTGTTGTTAGGTATTTCAATTATTTAGTATTTTGATTTTTTATAGGTTGTATTAATTCTGGGGATTGCCGGAGCTTGTCGAACTGATGAACTAGTCAATTTAACTGTAGATGATATTGAGGATGTAGGCTCATCCTTGATTGTAAAAATTCTAAACACTTAGACAAAGATTCCACGAACCTTTGTGGTTACCGATGTGGGAAATATGCTTGAATTGTATCGAAAATACCTGTCCCTTCGTTCTCCCCACGTCAAGCATAAGCGCCTTTTTTTGTACTACAAAGCAGGAAAATGTAGTTCGCAGCCAGTTGGCAAGAATACCATCGGAAAAATTCCTAGTGTAGTAGCTTCGTATTTAAAATTACCTGATGCTGCATGTTATACTGGTCACTGCTTACGAAGATCTTCAGCGACATTACTGGCAGATGCTGGTGTGGATATCACGACAATAAAGCGTCATGCTGGTTGGAAATCAACGACAGTCGCTGAGGGTTATGTCGAGAACTCCATTGAAAATAAGACCAAAATTGCTAATCACGTTTTAGTAGGTACCACCACTAGCGCAATCACAAAAACTTTAAATGTAAGCGAAAGTAATATTCCTTCTAATATTAATTTTGAAAATTGTACAAATGTTACATTTAATTTAAATGTCAATAAATAATTTCAATGTTACCTCTTTTTTTGCATGAAAAACGTTCTCCATAATATAAACTCTCTTGGGAGCATTATACTCCATTGGGAATAATCGACTACTTCTGTTTCAATTTTGATGTCATAGAAACTGATTTCTACTCCCGACCGTGGAAAAATAATATTAGACGTTCAGTTGATTATTTTGTATTATTATATTATATAGGTATAATCATAGTATGTATTTAATATTATTAATTACTTAGATCCATGGCTGGCATTGCTAGTCATTAGTCATTAAGTGTTGCAGGTATCTAAAATAAAAAGATATAGGTATTACTTTTCCATCATAGAATAATGAATACTGGGCCAATTTACAATTTCCCAAATGTCACGCTTCGTACGTTAGAAATTTTAACTAAAAATAAAATTAGTTGTGTAAAACTCAAAACATACTCAAAATATATTATAAGTATAATAATTATAATTAGTATAATTTTATTTTAAGGCATTATTCTGTTAGGAAAGGACATAACATGGTTTCATAACATATCAATTTCCTCCGTAAAGGTGAGTTTTGTGAAAAAATGTAAGTATACTTTTTTGTAGAGAAATAGGGGGACCACGAAATATCGTCTTATTTTAAACGTTAGTCGGTGGCGTAACAAATATTTTTTTAGAAAATGGTCCCAAAAGCGTAGGTTGCACGCCACTGGATTTTCCCATTGAGCTGAACTTTTTTGTGGAAGTAAAGATTTATAGTAGAATCTATATCAAATAAAATTTGAAAACAATTGGTCTATTTATGTCGGAGATATCTATAAATAAAAAAAAAATTTTCAACTTTAACACCCTGTATTTCAGAAACGGTACAGATTTAGAAATAAGTTTATATAGCAAAAACCCATTATTTTCACTGGTTTCTACATGTTTCCGAATTTTTTAAGCATAAAACTGGGACACCCTGTATGTATAGCATTCGATATCTTGAAACAATGGGGTGTTTTCCTAATTTTTTTTTACATCGGCAATGGAAAGTAGTTGGAAAAAGAAGGGGATATTTCTGGAATTTTAATATAGGGTTCATTTAAGTCCATAAATTATTTTTTTATTGTGCGCGATATCTATGTGACGTCACTAAGCGAAAATTCAAAATTTGCGCCATTTTCTAGTGATTTCTAGGATATTTTCATTTGTGTGGTTGGTGTCACTGCGTGACAACTTTACTTTTGTTTATGTTTAAATTGTTTGGTTAGGCTAACATCATGCTAAACATGAGACATTGTTTTTAGTTTATATTTTTACTTGTGAATTGTTGTCTCTGCCTGTGACTGATTACAAGTGTATTTATTAGTAATAGAAGTTCTGTTAATTGAAACATCGTAATTTGTAAAGGTAATTTTTGAATATATTTAATCGACTTTGCAGTAATACTGTTAAGTTAAATACTAACCATTTTTCATCCCTTTTATTTCTGAAAGGATCTATAGGATCTTTATCATGAAAGGATCTATAACCGGTAAATTGTCGGACTTAGCCTCTACAAAACCTTGCTCTATGTTTAATAAAAGTTTACTTCACAAGAAAACAACAATACAACACGTCAAGTTGTCAAGCCAAACACAAACAGGAAATTTGAAATGTCAATTATATCGAAATGTCGACTGTCGTTTGTCGTCGTTACAAACTGAATCTAGCCAAGGATTGTTAACTGTTTACAGGATTGCTCGATCGCTCAATTTTGTCATCCGCCTTTGTGACGTCATCGAAGATATATGTAATCGAATTGTCAAAATATACCTATTTTGTGTTTGTTATATTTCACATTTGCAAGAGAATTTTCGTATTTGAATGATTATTAATATTATTATTTATTAAAGTTTGTAATAACAGTATAAAGTGTACCTATTTCTACAAGTTCGAGATCTTTGGATCTTTGATGACGTCACAATTATGGATTACATTGTAGTATAGGGATCGAGCAATCCTGTAAACAGTTAACAATCCTTGGAATCTAGCCACATACTATCAGTGTGGCCTCTATAGATACATATTCCCTAGTTTTCGCTTAGTGACGTCACGAATATACAATAAAATTTCAAAATTGAATTAAAAATTTTCTACCTATTCAATCTTAATAATTTTTATCCTAATATAAAAAAAATATATTTTATAAAAATACAGGTTTCCACTTTCATTTCGATTGAAGGAAAATACCTCATTGCGTATTTTCTTGATCACTGACAAAACTATGAATTCTATGTTTGTGTCATAGTTTAGGAGTAACGAAAAGGTATAAGATATATCGGCCAAAAATTGAAATACCTAGTTTATTTTTTTAAATATTCCAGAAAAGAATGGAAAATAAACGAATATCTATGTAAAATTGCCGATTTCATAATTTAATGTGCCTTGAAACTCAAATTCCAGAGCATTTTCCTATCTACAGTAGTTTCTAGGGTTGGCATAACCTTACCTTTATGCAAGAGGCTTCCGACACTTCCCTCTTACCAAAATCTCACCATTTGGGCAGTTCTCCCTAACTAATATAGCAGCCCCCGTACGTCTCGTCAGATTTTGTGCAAAAGGGCTACCAAACATCATTATCACAAACAGTAAGAGTATTTTGAATACCGATATAAATCTCATGTTGATTCATGAAGTTTAGAGCAGCAACTAATTCTAATTACTACGATCAAAGTCTACATGTAGACTTTGCTGCGATATCAAGAAGGTCATGCAGTAAAAATAATAGAACAGAATGTATTTGCACTGCTTTACATGTTTTGTTATTTATTATTTTGCATTGGCAAACATATCTATATTTGAAAACAATTTTCGATGCAACAATACGAGTATACTGTTTACAAATTTATTGATAGAAATATGAAATTAGTACCTGTTTTAAATAAAAAAATATACAGGGTGGGCGAAACAGTGCGAACTGTAACTAAGTAGGTTTTTTTTTATTAACAACCTATATCTCCGAAACTAATCAGTCAAATTCAAACAATAAAACACAGTTGTGTAGACAATTATAGTACCTTTCAAATGATATGTTACTTAACCCTCCTTCCCTCTTAAGATTTTTGGAAAGGCTGCCCCCAGTCCCTAGGGGGTTAAAGTCTGCAACAAGAAATGTATGTGAACAGATCCTGAGATTTCCTGAGAGTTATTTGCTCTGTTTCGTTTTCGAGAGCCCATCCTGTATATATATTTTTAGTTTTCTATAGTTCTATTAACATTTTAGTACACTATTAGGTATTATTAACATTTCAGTAAGAGTAGTCAGTAAAGAATTTAAAATAAAATAGATTTCTATTTTAAATTATTTACTGACTAATCTCAAATGTTAATAATAATAGTGCAGTAGACTGGCAGGGGGGATATTCAGAAAAAATCATCATAAGATGCCCTTTTGAAGCATTTCTCCACCCATGTCTACCGGGTATCAACGGATCTATTAGACAAGCCATAACTTCTAGAGTATTGGATGTATCAAAATGAGATTTGGTATAGGTAAATGGTAGAGGAAGAGGAAAGTTTTTGCATATTTTTCACGTTTAGGTTACTTCCGGTTTCACCGGAAATGGCTTCAATTTTGAATTTTTAAATGGAACACCCTGTATATTTTTACATATTTGAATTTCTGAGACAATTTTGGACTAGAAAATTACATTAAAACTTTTAAAGTATAATACTCGTTTACGAATTTATTAAAAACTTCACTGAAGTAAATGTATTTTATGAGCTTATTTTTAATCCAATCACAATGAATTTAGTATCGTTGGATTCGCAAAAAAAAATCCCTTTTTGAAAAGTGCTTGTCTAAAAAGTGTTGCCATTTGAAAAAAAAAATAGTTAGATATAAAAAAGTAATTTTGCCAACTTGTCTCATTCCTATCTATCATACTAATCACTAAAACTTTGCGATTACATTTTTCTGACATCATTTAAGGCCTTCAGATTAGTTTGCGCTCAATCATGGCCACCTAGATGCAATATTAAAAATGGCTCTAAAAAAAATCAAGTAGGCGAAAAAACTTTTTAAAATGTCATTTTCTAGTCCAAAATTGTCTCAGAAATTCAAATATGTAAAAATATACAGGGTGTTCCATTTAAAAATTCAAAATTGAAGCCATTTCCGGTGAAACCGGAAGTAACCTAAACGTGAAAAATATGCAAAAACTTTCCTCTTCCTCTACCATTTACCTATACCAAATATCATTTTGATACATCCAATACTCTAGAAGTTATGGCTTGTCTAATAGATCCGTTGACACCCGGTATAATGAAGAAAACGTCAGTTATATTTGTTTCCAGTTACTTACATAAGTGAATACAATTTACAAAATCAGTGTTATTCTTTGAATATCAACTTGTTATTCATAAAAATCTTAGTAGGAATTGGATAATAATCCTAGTAGTTCACCTTGATGAGAGTGTGTTACTTCATTTTATAAATGAAGCCGTTCGATGCAAGATGAAAATTTTGTATAAATGTGTATTTTTCCTTAATATTCTTATGCTTCTGTTCGGTTTGGCTGTGACGAAAGAACCAACAAAAGTCAGAAACGAAGCTGGTGTTTTCGACAAAATTCCAGCAAATTGCGCGAAAAATGAGGTATTAATAAGAGGAAAATGCCATACAATACTTGAATAGAGGCTAAGGTAAGAGATATTTTTTAGACCTGAATTTATATAAGTAGATTTCATTAAGTTTTCTAAGATAGATCTGTCGTAGACAGATATTTTGAGAAGGCATAATAAAAGCTTAAGTAGGCAGAGTATATTATCTTTTCTTACATTATAGCACTCATTGGTTGTATAAACCCTCCATCTATAGCAATTTCTCATTAATAAAATTTATTGATATATTACGCTAAAAGTAACATTAGACAGAATCGCATCGTATGTTGTTTTCTAAACTAAATATTTATGACAGTACAAAATAATAAATAAAAACATGCAAGGGAATGCAAATATATTCTGTTCTATTAATATTTTAACTGGGCGACCTTCTTGACATGGCAATAATTTGAATTAGTCGCTGCTGTAAACTTTATTAATCGACATCAGTGGCGGCTAGTCATAATGGGCACAAGGGCACGTGCCCTATGCGTAAGTACATAAGACTTGTGAATGTTGTGATATTTTATAAACTTTTATAATTATTATGATTTGATTTTTTTATTAATTTTTCATCATGAATATTGAATCATTTGGTGCATACATATCCGTCTAGCGTCTAGACCGCTTCACCGTGTGTCCACTGGTCTGGGCACGGCCGCTGTGTGCCTGTTCTTTTTTCTTTTCTATTTGCATGCGCAAGAAAAGGATACACAGCTTCTATTTTTCCAGCGCGTCTTTTCTAATGCGTTCTGTTATGTCATTGATTGGGCGCTGCCCCGTCGACCAGACGGTACAGAGTACAGATACTTTTCAATCAGTTACAGAGGAGGCAGTTAGACTCTAACAGTATTATCTAGAATCTAGATGATAATACTATTAGAAATAATTTAGACTCGTTTACAGCTGCAATACAATGTCTAAGAAATAATACAGAAGAATTAATAAATAATGCTGGCATTTTAACAGAACATTCCGAGGAACATTCTGTGGATAATTTAAGAAAAAAGAGAAAAGTTACTGTAGGTTACAATTTACTGATTTTTTAACTATAGCCAATTTGTTTGAAAAGGAGAAATTTAACAACTATAGAATAGTTTTTCCTCTGGAACATATTAAAACAGTGTGTGCCTTATTTCCAAAGATCAACATTACAAAATTAAAAAATGAACTATATATAATGTATTCTAGAGATGATTTCATACAACATAGAGGTGTGGTTGCTTTATTACAAATGTTAAATAAAAATAATTTACTTACGTTTTCGGAATCGGTTGAACTATTAACTATTTTGTGCACAATTCCTATGACTACAGTCGAAAGTGAACGTGTGACGTGAAATATGGAAAATAATTTTTCTATATTTCTGTCAATCACATCAAAAAAGGGGATATTTGCCTAACGAAACTTATTTCTTCAAGCAAATATTTTTGCTCTACGAATTTGTAATTTTTAATTTTAAAGTGTTTGACCTCGAAAAATGCAAAATTTTCACCTGCGGCGCATTTTTTCCCCCTGTGCCCCCCATTCCCAAACTTAACCAGCCGCCACTGATCGACATGATATTTCTATCGGTGTTTAAAATGCTTTTACGGTTTGTAATAATCATGTATGGTTGAACTTTTGCACAAAATGTGACGAGACGTATGGGAGCTGCTCTATTAGTTCGAAAAAACTGCCACCTCCATTTTCAAGGAACATTTAACTGTTAATTTTGAAATTTTATATAGATATTCGTTTGTTTCCAAGTTGAATTCATTTCGCGTTTTCGTCATAGTAAATATAAATTACGATAAAATTAAAAACTACTCTATCAATTTTTGGATGTAGAAGCGAATGGTGGATTTTAATATACTATAGGTATATAGTCGGTTGTGGTGTAGAAAAATACATAATTCTTTTTGCTTCCCATTACTATACAAAGATATTCAAAATTATCGAAGTCAAAAATATATTTTATCATAATCATTTATGTTAATAAATTTTGATTATCAAAATTTATCAAGGAGTTCTGTTGAATCTCTGGTTTGTGATTTTTTATTGTGGTTTTTACTACAGAGCACAAAATTTACGTGACAGAAGCCTATTTTCGAATTGGCGTCCTAGTTAATAGAATTTTGTAATGCGTTTATGTTTGATAATGTTCAAGAGCACTTTCCCCAGTTTCCATTAAGAGTTTTATACCATTAATACCTTTATTGTGTGTTCTACTGTAAAAATAGGATTTTCAGAACTCCTGTTAACATTCGGAAGATCTGGAACAATGAATTGTTGAAAGATTAACAACCTTTGACAGCTAAGCGAAGCCTTTGACCAAGATAATTTTTGATATCTAAAGGGTTTTTCAAGAGGAACGCTCGATCTTTGTAATGTAATAAAACAAATTGTGTAAGTTAAACTGACATGTTTTTATTTTTATTTTAAAACATATGTGAGCACATTATGTTTTAAAAATTATATCAGTTAAATGTCCGCCGCGGCTTCGCCTGGTGACTCGAATCCTGGAGATCCAATTTTTCGATGACGTTATCGCATAGAAGTGGCTCAATTTCACCAATGACGCGTCTGATGTTGACCTTTAAGGCGGCAACAGTCTGTGGTTTGTCGGCATAGACACGAGATTTCACAAAGCCCCAGAGAAAAAAATCCAGTGGCGTTAAATCGCATGATTATTTTTCGTCCAAAATTAGGACCAACCTCCAACTGCTCTAGCACCCATTCAGCGAATGCAAACGGCTGTCTATGATCGTTGGGCTTTAGTTCTTGGGTTAATTGCACTTTATAAGGGTGAAACCCTAAGTCCTTATGCAAGATTCGCCAAACTGACGTCGAAGAAAGGCCAAGTTCTTGAGCACGACGTGGAATGGATTGTTATGGACTGTGACGCACACTTTCCCGGACTGCAGCAATATTTTCAACGGATCTTGCGCTTCGTTGACGTACAGGCGATGTCTGATCTAACAGCGACCCGGTTGCTTCAAATTTATTTATTAGACGGCGAATTGTGGACTCTGAAGGACGACCATCAAAACCATAAATTGGCCGAAGTGCACGAAACGTTTGCCGAAGTGCACGAAACGTTTGCCGAATAGAACATTGATTTTGATAATAAGTTTTAACCGTTTCGAGGCGTTGTTGAATCGTATAGCGTTCCATAATGAAATGTAAAGACTAACTGAATACGTCCGTCAAAGATACAACCTGTCTGACTACCGACTTCGTCATACGCTGTTGCCAAACATCGAGCGTTCCTATTGAAAAACCCTTTATAATCGGAAATTAAATTTTGGTAGACGTTGATATCTTTGGTAGGTAGTGGGTATTTCTCGACAACCACAATTGCTACTCGTTTTATTTTATGTAATAACTGATGGTTTTGTTTCAGCTTCCTTCATCACTTCAGAACTACAAAGGCCAGTCATGGAAGTTTATTATAATTTTAAATCACATTATGTGTAAAAGGGAATAAAACTGTATACGTTTATATCGTGTTTAGTCAATTATAAAAAATGTATCATTTCAATTTCAAATCCTGGAAAGAACCTGAGCAGGAATCAAGTCCTGCTAATATAGGATCTGTGGTCTTGAGATCCATTCCATAGAATGAAAATTCTTTTCACACAAATTATCGGTTCTTCAAACAAAATTTGCCTCATTATATAAGAGAATCATAGGGTGTTTAAACAAGTAAACAGTATAGCAGATAAAGACTGTCAGACTGATTAATTTTGCAAACTTTTATAATTAGATTGGCCCAAAAAGACATTTGATTCATATTTAGGAGAGAGAGAGAGAGAAAAATATATTTTTTACCTATTCAGATATGTGAAAAAACAAGGTAATTACAAATGAGTTCAGCGTAGGGTGTGGTTTTTAGGGCAAGGTTTCGAGATAAAAAGTTAGGTAAAAGGAGAAAGAGATTTTTCTTTTGTTTAGTTTGTAATTGAGATTTTCTTTTAATTTTCTGTTGTACGGAGTGGGATCGATTAAATGTTCACCTCTGATAACTCAGAAACTGTGAAAGAAACAAAAATAAATTTAAATTAATAAGAAGTTGCGCAATTTATTGCTGAGTACGAATATGTTGATCATATGCGTTATAATCATGATCCTGTCTGTTCAACTCATTGAAAATGCTGTCTGTCTCTTACCGCTTTCATCCACCATCTGAGTAGAGTTCAGGTGCCTAGCACGGTTTTGATACTTCGTGCGCATTTTTATTCGTGTTTTTTGCTTTCTACTGTATACTTATAGCTTGAAATAAAGCTAAAGTACATTGGTTCAATGCAAGTAATTGAAAGTGACATACTTGGTACAATTTGGCGTAGTGTATTTTACCATAATGTGAACATACATAATATGAACAAACAAAATAAAAAATAATAAGCACAAACAAAAAAATCAATGCTACCAAATCTGTTCCGCATCCTTGCAGCTGCTAATAGTTAACGTGCTAATAGCTAGCTGCTTGTAGCTAACGAAATATTTATAACCATATAACGTGGTATTGGCCCATTCTGTAACTCCGTATACAATATTGATCCTCAATAAAGCGCTTTATTAGAATTTAGGGGTGTGTAACGCTGATAGCAGATTATATTGCTCGTGACAGACTGGATTCCACCCCTTGCGTAACGTGCAGCGAGCACCCCTTGTAATCGCACCCCTGGGCTCGAAGGCGAACAAAGAAAAGCGGATACTTGGCAGGCACGGCCATCTTGTTGACTGACACATGTTACATTAGGCCAAAATGAAACGTTATTCATACAGGCGGTTTCGTAATTTGTCTGCCACCCCGTGAATGACAAAGGAGTTTCTTTTTTAATTATCGAGTAGGGGAGTTTCTTATGTGTTTCGTTATTATTTTAATAACAATCGAGGCAGTTGATGTGTTTGTAATTTTAATATTTAATGGAACTCGCGATTGTGTTTGTATCGCGTTTTAAAGGACTTTTAAATTAAAAATTAAGCGCTTCGAAAAATATAATTTACCTTTCATGGGGTAATCCGAAGACATTACATACGAAAACAAATAATTTTAGAACTACTCGCGAAAATATTCGTCGACTAGTCATTCATGATGGACCTAACATCCCTCATCAATGGACCTCACGGTGTGAGGCAAGATAATTTAATTTTTGAAACGATAATTGTTATTGCAAATGGGTATCTATGCTCACTTATATTGCACTGATGAGATCATAAAAAGGTCGAAACCGGTCTGCAATTAGTGGCATCCTACATGTGTGGTCTTAGTATTCCCTCGTAGTTTTCGTTGCAATCCGAATTCTTGTATTTTGATTCTAACTGTGTTAGATAAAATACGGCAAATTTTGCTTTGTCATTCAGCGCTCGGCGCGGCATATTGCCAGGAGAATAGCTGTTTTAGCTTGATTTGTTTTAGTCCTTATTTAAATAAGGCGTTTGCAGATGGAGGATACTTAATGATGTCCCTTACTATTCGTAGTTATTTGCTATATGCATGCCATCTGACAGTAGTAGAACTAGTTTCTACAACCTATTATTGTATTGGATAATTGTTATTTTTATCGCATCTTTACCAAGCTCCACTCATTCAAGGACTGAAGCTTCAAGAAGATCTTGGACAGTTAAAGATAGGCTTGAAGATCAGGAAAGTACTTTAAAGGCGAATGCAGATGATCTTCTTCCAGTTTGTCTTGAACACCTCGATGACACCACCAACATACACAAAAAATTAAAAAGAGATTGCCGATGGTAAAACAATGAGTATCTTCATAGAGATATAAAAAAAGATGCAGGTTGTATTATAAAATAAATCTTACTTCCTGTTGGTTTCAATACATATTACTTGTATTTTGAAATTGTTTAGGTAGTAAGTGACATCGCCAGTTTGCATTGTCAGTCCCAAGGTCACTCCATTACAGTGGACCAGTATCCAGCGGCGTGCAATTAAAAATTTTAAAATAGTTTTCAGAACGCTCAAAAAAATTTTTTTTGCACTACCACATTTGTACATGTATGTTGAACATCCCCAAATTTTATTATGGATAAGTTCTGAATAACCCTGTATACTTATAGAGAGATTGCTGGGAAATGACGTTTAGATATTATCTATAATATAACTTTAGTTATTACAGGAAACACTGCTTTATAAATTCCTTCATTAGTGTAAATGTGTAAAGTAACTGGTTTTAACTGCAAACTAAAACTGAAAGAGAGGATATTCATTCTATCATCGCAGTCAGTGTTAATCCGACCGCAGACTGCGCGATGCGAAGCTCCATAAAAATCAAAATAAAGTCCATTTCGAGCCTGACAGGCTTTAACAACAACAACTCGTTCACGCTCATTTCCCTCTCATCAGCAGAATGAATGTCCGGAGTTTTGACGATTATTTTCACAATGGAACTGTAATGTCATTAAACTAGGATTTATTCAGCGAGTAAAGTTAGTTTCGAATTTATAACCAACAGATCGGATCGATAGTCCAGTATTCCTGAGCATTTCAAAAGGATTCGTCTGGGACAAAAGTGACATTGCAGTCTTCTGTCCTAAGCTGAATGTTATAGGAAAATTTGTGGCAAGTTAACAGAGGTGATTTTAAATCTTGATCTGCCCTTGTCGTTATTTGAAGTTGTTTGTCCAGTAATATCTTCCAAATTCCTTGCATTATTTTCTATACTTACAAAGCTCTGTCTTTCATCTCGCCCTTAGACTGACTTAGACCAAAATCTTTTATTCACTAATCGTTCTTCTTCACCTCTACATATTTCACATAGTATATGGTGAAGCTGCTACTTTTAGAACTTGAAACTTTTAATATTTATATTATTAGGACTGTTAGCGCACCTTAAGCAGGACTGTACACCTTTTAAGATAAATTAAAATTATGATGGAAATGGGAATGGCAAAGCAGGCAAACCAAACAAATTCTAACATATGCTACTTTTTAGTCAACATGAAGTCGAATAGTTAGAATTTTTTTAATACTGGGTTAGTTAATAGATATGGATGGTTTTCAGTAGACGATGGAATGGACAAAAGGAAATACTTTGACATCTATGAATGGAACAACTCATAAATGGAATATTCTTTGGTAAAATAAAGTCTAACAAATCTTGAAATCATATATGTAAAGATTAAAAAAAATATAGTAAAAAATTATGCAGGAATGCCTTTTTTATTATTACATGTGAAATAATTTCGACCTGTAATTGAAGCACACATAACGCAGCTCGAATTTCACAGCTGCTGATCTATAACCAGCCTTTTGCTGCTAAAGCAAGTAGGTGATCATCATTAAGTTATATTTCTGTCGTATTATTATCAATCTCCCATGTTACAACAGCAATATTCTTTGATTTTACTACATTCTTAACGATTCCCACGACACTTTGATACACACCTCTGGTCTCCGAACTGTGAAATGGTCTACGAATTGTCATATTTTCCATCAAAAATGGTTGCAGAAACCGATACTCTGACCCATACGTATAATTTTTGCGACTAAAGTTTACGAGTTTCAACAATCTCTAACTTCCAAAGGGATCCAGCAAAGGGATAAAGTATTATCTTTTCCAGAGTACTCGGTTGAGCCATACATTCTATCATTAAGCTGAACCAATATCTTTCAATACTTACACATCTTATGTATTACTTATCTTGAAAAAAAAAGAATGTATTCGTATAGAGCTCAAAATGTTAATGAGCGTGTTTCATTGGTATCCATTATGTCGACTTTGCAACAGTTTATAGAGATTTGAACCCACAGTATCTCGTTCAGATTCTGAATGCGTCTTTTCATTCTTTCATTGAGACAGTCGCTGAAGAGTAATTTTCTTTTTCGATTTCTTTACATTATTTTTACTATTGTAGGTAATAATTGCCATATATTTTTTCTCGAATAAAATGTTATTGGAATTTAATTCATTTTAATATTTTGAATAGATATTCCCCATGTCAGTGTGGATAACCGAGCAATTCGATTTAAATTCAATCTGCAGTCCGTGGTGTAATAAAGTCATCCTGAAGATACTTTGCCGAGTAGGTAGAGAGTTATTCGAGAGATGAAAAGTCAGCCTGGCAGATTCATCAAACAAACGATCGGCACGTTTCGAGGGCCTCTTCATGTAGTCAAGAGAGGTGGAGGGCTCCCGAAATAGAACTTTGACAAGTGCTGGGGGTAAAATAACAGTGGAAACCCTGTAAATTGGTAGGGCTCTTCTGGTGTTGGGCGCGAATGCGGGTCGGCGCAACGTGATTGATTCTCGTTGAAAACCATGCGGTTGTGGATTTCGGTTTGCATCATTTACATCAGCAGGAGTAAACTACATACAGGGTGTTAGTTAAACATGCGGCAAATATTCAAGGGTTATTCCTTGGACTATTCTAAAGATATTTTATCCTTTGATGATTTTTGAAAAAGCGCTTTGTTGCGAAGATACTAGGACAAAAAAAAATTTCAACAAATAACAATTTATTAGATACTAAAAATTACATGTAACAGTTTTGAACCTACAAGAATTGTTCAAAATAACTACCTCCAGCTCGGATGCAACCATCAAATCTTCTCCTCATAGACTCCCGAACTCTTTCAAAAACACCAGGGTCGTTTCTTATTGAGTTTCTACAGCCAGCAATTATCCAATCTCTTAAATCGTCTGACTTTAGATGGCCCTATAGGAAATAATCCAGCATGTTTAAGATCGGCGATCGAGCAGGCCATACGTGAGGTCCACCTCGACCAATCCAGCGTATGTTGCTGTTAAAAACTCTCGAGCAACTACACTAAAATGAGGTGGTGCACCAAAAACTGAGGTAGCGTTTGTTCCAAAAAGTTGCAGTATACTTCGCCGATAAGTCTTCCTGGTAGAAATACCGGTCCAATTAGCCAGTCACCCACAATTCCAACCCACACGTTCAACGAGAACTGATGTTGAAACCGATCGTCACAAATCTCATGTGGATTTTCGTCAGCCCACACATGGTTATTGTGGAAATTCCTTATTGCATTTCGCGAGAAACTGGCTTCATCGGTAAAAAGAATCAGCGTAAGTAGTTGAGGGATTTCAACCAATGTGTGCAAAAGCCATTGACAAAATGCAATACGTGGAGCAAAATATGCAGGAAGAAATGCCTGAATGCGTTGAATGTGGCGTGGGTACAACAAAGTACCAGAATCATAATTTTCCAAACAGTCCAATTACTTACATTCAAAGTATATGCAATTCTTCGCGTAGAAGTACCTGGATCTTCTTCTATCATGTCCAGCACATTCTCTTCTACGTCTACCGTTCTTACAGTCCTTGGCCTTCCTGGTCCTCCACTTCGCTTCAATGTTTCTCGAAGACGTTGATGAATACTTTGAAAGATTTTTCTATCGGGAGCAATGTGGTTAGGAAATCGTTCTATGTACAGTCGCCTAGCTTCAGCATCTCGGCCATCTCGGCATTCGTATAGCGAGCCATGATAGAGGACTTCACTAACAACCCTTTACACGTCAACTAGCCAAATGTCAATCAATCTTAACAAATGCGACACATACAAACTACAAAAACACAACATACAAAACCATACAAAATAATCACTCCAAAGTATCACGGGATGTTGGTAAGAAAAAACAACTCTTTTTTCTTACATGTCTTTTACTTGATACGTCCAGTGTAGTACGCCATACTTTTATTTCACCTACATTAATAATGCGAAAAATACCAAAATTGGATTTGTTGAAAATGTTTTTCGCCTTATATCTTCGCAACAAAGCGCTTTTTCAAAAATCATCAAAGGATAGAATATCCTTAGAATAGTCCAAGGAATAACCTCTTGAATTTTTGCCGCATGTTTAACTAACACCCTGTATAACTCCTAGAATGAAGAGGATTCTGGAAACTGCTTTAATATTCGGGCAGTTTAATTGGGTGACTGCCTTTTAACAAACATTTAGACGCACCCAAACTGTACAGAATTTGACGTGTAATTTGTATTAAATGGGCGGTCAATGAACTGTCAATTTGATAACATTTTTCAGTGGCGTGTTTAGAACCTCCCCAAGGGGGAAGCTGTTTAGTTTGGATATTGAGACAAAAAAAGTGCAAAAACTAAATATTTTTGTGTTGATACCCAATACTTGCATTGTCTTAAGTGTTAATCATTAAACATCTTTTATACAGTTTCTAATTTAATACTAAAATATTATTTGGTTGTCAAAATGAGTGTTTTAAACAAGTTTGCCGAATACTGGTTTAAACGAAACCCGTATGGTAAGGCCCACAAAGTATAGTCCTTGTTTTTGGTATGATACAGAAAAACTGTGGATTTCCAGCGTATTCCCAAAAAATAAATAAGTAATCAGAAGCAGATCTCCCTATTCTCTAACCTGAAATTCTATCCTGAAACGCCCAGTGCTCGTCCACGGCCAGAAACGTCTCGAGTTGGGTTTAATAAGGTATTTTATCTAGTTTCTTAATTACAATGTCTCAAATTTCGTTAATTTTGGTTACTCAGTTTGTAGTTCAAACAGAATTGCAGAAACATTGTCTCCCTTTTAGAACAGGGGTCACGAATCCATAAGTAACCACATCAAAGCTGTCACCTGAGAGATATTTTGCTAGATAGTTCAAAATACTTTTTTTGTAGTAAATTCAAGGAGGAAGGCGAGCTTCCCTAGCTTGGTCATGGTAAATAAGTACCTAATTTACGGCGAACATAGATGATATAGATAGCGAATATAGATATAAATAGAGATAATTAAAGAATTACTGAACATTTTTGCATAAAAGAAATACGAAGGTCTATGAAATTAACTTTGAAATTAGTAGATAAGAAATTAAGTAGGTAATATAATATAATCAGTGCTGATGATCCATTAGTGACATTTTTTGCTTCACTTAATTATATTATTGCTTTTAAGTAGTGTGTTATTCCAAGGTTAGCCCCAAAATACTTTTTACAGATGTGGTGCCAAAGTTAATTCGTTAGTGCTTCTACAAATTTCATTAGTACCCACTTTTTAGTGCTTTCATAAAATTTGGTACAAGATTTTTTTTAAATCCACCCTAGAGAAACGGAGTTTCTTGTATTCTTTCCTGTGCTTTTCTGTACTTAGATAAGTTTAATCGTTATTACAACTAAATGAATATTAAATAAGTCTTAAAGTGTACGCTTATACAAGGTGATTCATTTATTAGGAGCATATACCTCATCTTAGAAATTTACAAATTCTATGTAACTTCTAACGGCGATGAAATAAAGTTACTTTTTAAAAGAAACTATCTAGTGTGGCCCATTAAGAACCAGCACACCCTTCTAAAAAATTTTTGGTAAGTGCGATTCCAATGATTTTTTTATATATATACAGGGTGCTTCAAATTCGGTGCAATACAATGGGATCTCGGAAACGGTAAGAGATACGAAGTCGGTTAAATGGAGGCAAAGTTGCGTATTCAGCGGGGCAACATAATGGTGAAAAGAGATCAAGGCTAACTTGATTAGTTTTCGAAATATTTTGAAAAAACCGAAAATTTCGATTTTTGTTTTAATTTTTTTGCGGGCTTATTTGATGAGGTATTCCAAAATAAAGAGCACTTTTCTATAGCAACTTTTTGTCTTTTTTCGAATGGTCTTAGTGAATTTTCCGCAAAACGTTTCGTTTCCCAGAAACCAACATCAACTTAATTTTTTTAAATACGGACCTGGAATTTTTTTTCAATTTTTTGGAAGCATTTTTGTAACTTGATAGAATACCACCATAAAAGGAACCAGATTTAAACGTTTTGTCTAAGAAAAATCCATCATTAGTATTTTTGTTTCGACTTTTGTTAATTCGACGTAATTCCTTAATTTGTTGTTTATTAACTCCTTAATTACGAGTTTTTTTACTATTGCCACCAGAAACAATTGATGCCTACCAACAAGCGACCTTATTTTTGAAAATTTAACTACATCTGGTACGAATTCGACGTTTCAGGTAGGTGTGAACCTAGATATTTGATACCAGAAGTGTCGAACAGATTCAAAGAACCGCATGCATTATCCAATTTAAATAATTCCCAGCTGCATTCACGGGGCATTTCAGGAACTGTCGAAACGAGAGTGCGGTAATTCGATTCCCAGACAAATATAACACATCGTAAGTGTATCACAAAACCTGGCCTTGCACAAAGGAAAATCTTCCCCAAATTTACGCCTGGTACAAAGCGACAGCCCGTATCATGCAATAATGCAGGGAATAATACGCACAGAGCTGGACTCAGGGGGAGCGACTGAAGAAGTGATTGATAACTTTGAATTGGCGATTCAAATTACTGATGAGGGCGCTGCAAATTGTAAACAAATATGGAGGAAGACGAGTAAAAATTTTGCATTTCATATCACAACAACTAGCAATTTAGTATTCAACTGTCATACATATAGTGACTTCATGTGCTAGTTAGGGTGAAATAAAGGATAAAAAGAGTGGTAAAAGCAGTCAACGTCTCAGAAGTGCTTCATTGCTAATTATATGAATTTTTTGGGTTGAAACAGGTACCCTAGTTTTTGATTACTTACATTTTGGGCTAAAATAAGTATGATAAACTGTATGGTGATACCATATTAGTGCTTGTTTTTTGTTAAATAATGTTTAAATTAAAATATATTCTGTTTTTATAATACTAATAATAGAAAAGTATAGATAAACTGCAACAAAGTGGTTATGTTGTGTAAATAAACGTGTTCCCTGTTAATAAATTGTTACATGCCTTTTGGAGAAATGAGTGAGAAACAGTTTCTTATACTAGGTTCAAACTTCTACATATCTTCTATCTTAAACACTTCTATTGACACGTTTTGTGGAATGACACCCATAAACACGGCAGTTTGTGTTGTGCTGATTTCTTTTGAATGCCATTTTAAAATGTAAAAATAAAGATGTACAAATAGGTACTAATCACGTCGTTTTTAACTTTGTAATACCAAAAAATCACAAGCACCACTAAATTATTACGTTAAACAAACCCAAATACGTGTTATTTATCATTATATCAGCAATAAGCCTCCAAAAAATACCTTTTTAAGTAGGTTCAAATATTTTCAAGCAGAGGGCGCATTCATTTTTGGAATCGCCAATAGGAAAATCTAACAGACAAATATACAGGGATCTTAAATTCGCTAGCTAGTACATTCACAAGAAATAAACAATGTCACAATAATTAATATGAGCCTGTAAAACCCAATTTTTTTCAAATTTGAAAAGTTAAATTAAATAATTTGATCGAATTTATACATTTTGTCAAACCTTGTTAGGTTAAACCAACAATTTGTTCAAACAAATTTGTTATTTCTTGTTCATTGTTTAACCAAACACCCCATGATATAAAACTAATAAAATCTGTAAGTACCGGCTCTGAGAGTGGCGTTTGGAGTTTGATATAAATAGTATAAGAGTTTTAAACTCGCTCTACTCTAAACTCTAAACTTTATAGCCTTGAACATGCTAAAAGTGATTAGGTATAGGTAGTGTTTTAAAGTCTCTACAATGTTATACCCTATATAATATATCTCCAATTTGGCACATAACTTAAGCTACAAAAAGAGTTAAAAGAAATATGCAAATGGTAAAAAACTGACTTAAAGGTATAGTCCATTTTTTCTTTTCATCAGAACACGAAGAACAACCATTTTCCTTATGAAAGTAAAATTTTCCTACAAAAAACGCCACTATCAACCATAACCACCAGAAATATGGTGCACGAAATTCGATAAATGATCTGGGATATAATATGTAGACTATCAGAAGGTATAAAACCAATCCTCTTTTACATTTTACTTAATGTAAAATGTAATGTTTACTTAATCCTCTAGCAAAGACTGATTTCGACCTAAACTTGCAGGATATATTTGGAATTTCGTTGCATCGACCAAAGACTCTCATGGAAGTGGGAGTCTGTTCCAATAGCTACTTGGGAGTAAAAACTAGATTTCTCTTTATATCTTACGGTTTTTGCTCCACAAAAGTTTGCAACATTGAAAAAAGTTTAATACTAGGAACTAGAGCGTTTCGTAACATCTATTGGTATGACTATTACATACACATAATGTCATACAGAAAATATTCCCAAATGAGAACGATCAACGATGGATGGAGTGACACGGTGTGTGCCGGTTCCACGAGGCTCTCCACTAGCTAGTGCTTGCCTCAGGGTGCGGTGTTTTCTATAATATCTGGGCATCTGTGAACAAACATTTCCCTTACTATTTAAGGTAGCCGGTCCTGTACCCCGTTTCGTGTGGCGATGTGGCTACCACAGAGGCCTGAGCTGTGCTTCTAATGCAGGGGGACGTCCCGTCTCTGTCTCTATTCTACTGGCTCAATTTGGTGGATGTCAGCGTAAAACGCGACTTGACTATGAATGCATCTCAAGAGAAAATTGTTTATGCTGTTGGCGGCCATACTGACGGCTACTTCTCGGCTACATTTCCACGGTGGGAGATGTTTAACGAGAGATGTGGTTTTGTGAATTAATTAGGGAAAGTTTGTTCGTTGATAAACATTAAATATTTAGAATGATATTCTTTATTTTTGATAATACATGGAAAATGTTAGTACGTAAACAATAGCGCAAAAATAATTCGCCAGAGGTTGTTTTTTGATATCTAGTTTTGCGTAACAAAAAATTATTATAAGAAGGGCAATAGAATTCTATAGGTTATATATTGTAGACATCATATACGAAATGTAGGTACTATAGCTATTTGAAAACGATATTAGTAGCAAAAGTTTGGTTTATTATTAAAATCTTAGAGCTCAACTGTTCTCCTGGTCAACTTTTCTCTTAGCTATACACCAATGCACACAAGTATTTGATCGCTGGAAATCATGCTGCAGGTCTTCATGATGTGTTAAAATCTACAGCGTTTTCATGATTCTCTAAATAGAAAAACTGCTGTCGTTCTCAAGTTAACTTGTCATTTATTGACTTTTTGGCATTGTCATTTATTGACTTGACTGATGGATTTTGTCACTTGAGTGATTGTAGACAAGACAAGATATTGACCAGACTAGGCAACCTTATAAATTTGGAAATCATTAAACAGTAAAGTAGACTTTTGAGAATACCATGACTCCAGAGTGTAAAAAATAATATTCATTATACAATCCCCACGTTAATCTCTCAAATAAATACTTGGTAGGAAACAGTAGGATAGTCTTGAAGACATTCTTTTACTTTGGCACAAAATCTCTAATTGGTCGTGTTTTCGAGATTTTCCTCATCTATATTTTTCTATTAGTACTCAAGAATTCCAAACAAAATTTGTTTCTACGTACCCATTGACTCATATATATACAGGGTGCTTCAAATTCGATGCAATACATGGGGATCTCGGAAACGGTAAGAGATACGAAGTCGGTTAAATGGAGGCAAAGTTGCCTATTCAGGGGGGCAACATAGTGGTGAAAAGAGATCAAGGCTAACTTGATTAGTTTTCGAAATATTTTGAAAAAACCGAAAATTTCGATTTTCGTTTTTGTTTTTTTTTGCAGGCCTATTTGATGAGGTATTCAGAAATAAAAAGCACTTTTCTATACCAACTTTTTGCCCTTTATCGAATGGTGTTAGCGAATTTTCCGCAAAACGTTTCGTTTCCCGGAAACCAACATCAACTTAATTTTTTTAAATACGGACCTGGAATTTTTTTTCAATTTTTTGGAATCATTTTTGTAACTTGCTAGAATGCCACCATAAAAGGAACCAGATTTAAACGTTTTGTCTAAGAAAAATCCATCATTGGTATTTTTGTTTCGACTTTTGTTAATTCTAGACATTGAATAATATTTTTGAGGTTTCAGTTTTATTTACGATAAATAAACAAAAGCTAATAATAAAACAACGAATTAACAACTATAAACTTTGATGTAATTGAATAAACAATGAATAAAACAACAAAATATGTTAAAACTATAGAAACCCTAAAGCAGATGTTGAAATAATCCTCCGTCATTATTCATGCAGAGGCGTGTTCGTCTTTTTAAGTTTTGAATAGATCTTTCGATTTCCCTTGCAGGTATTGCATTCAGAACACGAATAGTGGCATTTTTCAAATCCTCAATGTTATTATATTGATTCTTATATAAAACATTTTTAGTTCGTCCCCATAAGAAATAATCTAATGGGGATAAATCAGGAGCTCTTGCTGGCCATTCTAATTCACCATGATTTCCAATCCATCTGTTTGGAAATGTTTCATTTAAGTAGTTGCGCACAATTTCCGAATTATGAGGAAATTTAATAAAATTAAAAAAATCTAGATTGCTGAAAGCCATTTTTAAGTACAGATGGTGCTTGACACAACATTGAAATGTGTTTGTCATAGAAACGTTTGCCTAGATAAAACTAAATCTAAGAGGACCACGGGAAATTATTAATGATGGATTTTTCTTAGACAAAACGTTTAACTCCTCTGATTCCTCTTAGATATTTCATTTCTACGGCCTGTATTTTGCTCTTCTGCTTTTTTGTTAACACCCATGATTCGCACCCGAATGTCAGAATTGGTCTATAAATTGATTTAAATACATTTATATTTGTGGTTCTTGATATTTGTCGCTTATATATAACTTTCTTGCGCATCGCGTAATACAATTTCAGTGTATTTTCTATTCTTTTAATTTCTACTTCTAATTTTCCACTGTCCTCTATTTCCACGCCTAAGTATTGAAAAGATTTCACTTGGTCTATTTTAGCACCTTCTAGTTGTATATTTACTTCGTCTTGTTCTTCGCCAACTACCATTACTCCCATTGATTCATACGAGACAAAAATTAGTAATATTCTTCCAGTTCCACTTGGTAGCGGATCTTGCTAAACCAATCATTCAAAACTTAGAAGAAGCTATTAATTTTTCCAAATTATAAATTCAGTTTACTCAAATAATTCCAGTATAAGGATGTTGGGAGACTGTGTGAAGCAGTGGCGGCTCGTGGGTCAGTAAATAGGTGCCGCGGACTGTGGACTGAGGTGCGGGCCGCAAGTCTGGAAATGAAAACAGCGCCGCAGGCGAAAATTTCAAGCAAATTCAAGGACATTGCAGTTGCCTGTTGCTTGTGAACTTTATGATAGTTGAAGCAGACAAATACTAAGTGGCGAATTCGCCATCCAAAAGTTCTTTAAAATTGCCACGATTGTCCGAACACTCCGATTCAATGTGACCTCGAAATGCCAACTCTTGTCTGCCTAAATAAATCGCTGCGCGAATAGGTAATTGGATAAACCGTCTATTTAAAAGGATGTCACCCTTAAATTGTTTAATATATAGTCTGGAATTTTCCCTCAAAGCGTCTTCGATTGTATTGAGGTTTATTCTAAATTTTGCGAACATTAATTCACACCGTATATGTTCTAAAGAAGCATCGTGCTTACGACAGCCTCGCGTAACATTCCCAAAATTGTTAAATCCCTCCTTATTCCACACGCCTAATTTTTTTACACCCACAATTAAACACGGCATTCAAAAAAGTTTTTTTAAATAAATACTTCCACGCCACCACTCATTCCGAAAGAACACTCTGTCGTTTGACTTTACCTTTTTTTCGAAATCGAGAGAAGACACAGGTCTCTCGCACAGGTCAATCTTTTTTGTCCTCATTTTTCCATCTAGAAAATGGTGTTTCTAATAAAACACAAACTGGATCATACATAGGAAACTATAATCTACATTGATATACCGTAAAATTCTACGATTGATAGAAAACAATGATTATTTATCATTATAAGAATTGTTTTTTAACCGGCGCAGCGTCACGTATAGAGGCAAACTGGCCAGGACGGTAGGAGTGAGGTGATGTGATGCGCTATCGAAATCCGCGGCACTCATTCGCCCACAGGACAGTTTAGCAACGTATCGGCCGCATTGTTGCCATGGCAACCGCCCTTCCGACTGTCGCAGAAATACCACCTGATAGCGATCTGCGTCACTTGCTTATTGAAGGAAGGGAACGCTACGGGGTTTAATGTTCGCTCTCAATAAAAGCGATGTGTTTTTAGAAGGCGTTCAGCGCGCAACGTTTTATAATAATTATTCTGTTTATCAACTATATAAATATATCTATTATCTATATAAATCTAAATATATCTAAATTACAAAATTTATATGAAATTAAAAATAATTTTAAATGATACAACCAAACACGGAAATTTTAGGTGAAGCGGCGCGTCACTTGCGTCACCTGGCGAGCCGCCACTGGTGTGAAGCCTTGTCTGCTATTCTTCACCAGGAACGGTGCGTATCAGGGATGCAGCATGTGGTGCCGCAAGGACCCTTCCGAAGTCAAGGGCGTGTCTGCTCGACTGATTGGCTCCAAGTACGAGGGTCGCCTTGCTCGGCGTCAGCTACCCCTCGTTAAGTCCACATGTTATATTTTCAATTTGCACTCCAATTATTCCGGAATTGCAATCGAACTCACAGCCGCCATTGTTGGCGGCCGTCATTTGAAAGGGAGAGCGCATATCGACCCGTTAAAATAATGTTATTATTTTCAAGTATAATGGACTCTACGTAATGCCCCATTTATGATAGGGTAAATGGGATGTATTATACGTGTTCTAGTAGGGACTGTACCTGTATTGTTGGGTATAATTCGGTTGAGATTTTTGAAATTCGACACTGCTGAGAGTTTGAATTACTGTTGCTAGCGTGTTCGGTCGTTACTGTCTATTATACCTATTAGTGTTCTTGAATACCATGGGTAGGAGCAAGAAGCTACTTCAGGTTCGTTAAACTAAAATCTGTCAATTTATACATTTATATCCCTTGGTCCCTTAAAAATAATTATTACATATTTTTGTATTTACTTAATTTGAAAAATATATAAGCGTTTGTGCAGACAAAACTATGATTCAATGATTATTTTTTACTCGATGAAGTACTCAAAATAATTTAAAAATCTTCAATTCGTCAACGGCTTCATTTTCTTATACAGTGTTATTCAGAACTTATCCATAATAACATTTGGGGATGTTCAACATACATGTACAAATGTGGTAGTGCAAAAAAAATTTTTTTTGGCGGGTTCTGAAAACTATTAAAAAATGTTTCATTGCAAGCCGCTGGATACTAGTCCACTGTAATGGAGTGACCTTGGGACTGACAATGCAAACTGGCTAGTACGAAAAAAACTTCGGAAGTTCTGAGAGTATACCGACACCCGCGGCGCAAAAAAGATTTGCAGCGTTTTTACTTTAAAATAAACTTAAAGATAGATAGATGTGACCAAAGTGACGTGTCTTTAAAATGAATAAAATTTTGTTACACTAATTTTGAAGAATTGCGCTACTTGATTACTAGGTATTAGAACATGAAATTTATAAAAAATTTGCACATACCTTGTTACAAAAGCTGTTCGAAATTTTTCCATCAGCAGTAAATTGGGGATTTTCAGCATTTTGCTGCAACAACCACTCACAAAACCTAACTCGTAATTGATAATCCGCGGGTAATAGTGCCCCAGGCAGTTTCCTAGCGATCTGACTTGTACTTATTCGCGGATTTTCACGGACCAGATTCAACACTTGTTCTTCAGCTGCTAAAATACGTTGTTGTCGTCCCGGGCCACCATCTCGTCCACTCCAACTTCACCATAAATAAGAATCATGTCCATTAACTCAGCATTACTGTACACATGAGCCATTTTGAAAATTTTACAGTTTAACACTCCTACGATAAATAAAACACCCGCACTGAGACAGCGACACAGATAGACTTATGACTGCATAGACAATAGAGATATTATCCCCACTCCAACTCTATTCGCTCGGTCTTAACCAGGCGTTCCAGGTACAAAAACTGTTGTTTACTGTTTTTTGAAGGAATGTGATATATCAGATGTCGTTGAAGTACAGTTGCCCATCTACGGAGTCCTTTATAATGGTATAACTTTAAACATTGTTTACGGGAAATCCTAAGACTTTTATTATACATTTTTTTGGTGATATCGATTTCTTATTTAAGGATGCACATATCCTCAAAGTTTTAGAGATTAGTTCTGAATAACCCTGTATAGGTACCTACCTACCAATGTTCTATTTTCAATTGATTGGTTTTATAGTGAATAGATATAGTGATTTAATAAGAAAGATATGAAAGTAGATAATATTCTATGTTTGGGCAGCCCAAAAGAAATTGCTTCAGGATTTTTTCTTTCAATAAAACTTCACCGATGCACCCCACAGATGGTATATCCCTATTTTGTGATTATGTCTTTAGCGAGGTGGTGTTTTGCATATGCAGATGATGTGAAGGACTGATTCTTCATCAAAGTTAGCTCAGAAGTCAGAGACTATATGAGTCGTTAGTCTTAAAATATCTTTCAATGTTATTAATTTGGTTAAATTGGATGAACTAGCTACTACAGCTTTTATATATATTCTCAGATATTCTGAATCGATCGACAAGCTATTGGTTTGTAATTAGGTATAGGTAAGTACATACAGTTTTTAGAACTCTTTTAGAACACCTCCAGAGTAGCTTTATTAAAAATGTACTTCTGGCTCTAAGAAGAGGTAAAGTTGGTACATACCTATCATGGATGTGGATATAGGTGCGCTTTAGAATTAGAGTAGGTTTTAAATTTAGTGGACCGAAAACAGCTCAGTCCTTCTGAAGTGGCTTTCAAAGATTGGGTATTCTAACTGACAGAGGAGGTATATTCTCATTTTCTGTTTCTTCTAGAACTAACACCCAGTCCTACCTGACTATAAATTCAATGAACTGCACTTATTAAACAAAAAACCTCTCAACAGACGCCCAACATTTTTTAATTTCAAATTCCCACTAACAGTGTAGAGCTAAAATCCAAAACCTACCTAATTAAAGAACAAAAACACGTCTCTTATGATCCAAACTGCTCCTCTTCTCGTTATGACAAGTGACTCAGCAGTTCCGTGCCGGGCTAGATTAGCCATTTAAATAATATTTAGACATGGAGGACGCGTCGAGGATATTTAAGCCAATTGCCGTGCAATTCTACATTTCACCAGCCTTCACGTCACATCCGATAACAACAATTCAACCTATGTCCATTCGTCAGAACGTGACCGGAGTTATTTATTCACGGTTAATGTGTGGAGATTCCACGAGGGCTGAAGGGAAGGGCAGATTATAATATTTTGGGTAGTTACTTTTCTATACCTACAGTATAGAAAAGTAACTATATAACTAACAAATATAAAAGTAACTAACTAAAAGTATACTATCGTTTCAGTTTTTATGTTGAGTAAGTATAGCAACAACTTCCTCATATATAGATTTAAAATCTGATACTTATATAGTCAGTTAAATATTATCTACCCCATCTTTTTTGTGCATTGACTTTTCAACTTTTGATTAGGAAATATGAAATTTGAATATTTTTTGCCAAAAAAGGTACAGGTTCGGGGGTGTTTCCTATTTTTTTTACATCGGCAATGGAAAGTAGTTGGAAAAAGAAGAGATACGTATTTTTGGAATTTTAATATTGTGTTCATTTAAGTCCACAAATTATTTTTTTATTGTGCACGATATATATGTGACGTCACTAAGCGAAAATTCAAAATTTGCGCCATTCTTTAGTGATTTCTAGAATATTTTCATTTGTGTGGTTGCTGTCACTGCGTGACAACTTTACTTTTGTTTATGTTAGAATTGTTTGGTTAGGGTAAACATCATGGTAAACATGAGACATTGTTTTTAGTTTATACTTTTACCTGTGAATTGTTGTCTCTGCCTGTGACTGATTACAAGACTGACTTAGCCTCTACAAAACCTTGCTCCATGTTTAATAAAAGTTTACTTCACAAGAAAACAACAATACAACACGTCAAGTTGTCAAGCCAAACACAAACAGAAAATTTCAAATGTCAATTGTCGAAATGTCGACTGTCGTTTGTCGTCGTTACAAACTGAATCTAGCCACATATTATCAGTGTGGCCTCTTTATAGATACATATTCCCTAGTTTTCGCTTAGTGACGTCACGAATATAGAATAAAATTTCAACATTGAATTAAAAATTTTCTACCGATTCAATCTTAATAATTTTTATCTTAATAAATATAAAAAATATATAGATTTTATAAAAATACAGGTTTCCACTTTCATTTCGATTGAAGGAAAATACCACATTTTTTTAACATTTTAAGCATTTCTCGATCCATGTTTATATGAAAAAAGTCCCCTTTTTGGTACAAAGTAAAGTATTGTACACTAATTTCGGGCCATCCTGTATACATAACAATCGTAATTACATTTAATACATCATAAAACACTGTTACTATGAAAAATATTTTAATAAAAGTCTTAATTATATAGTATTTTTTACTAGGTACCCCATACCTTTAACTAAATTATACCCTAAGTATACAGGGTGTTTTTGGACGACCGTCAGTTAGCCGAATCTTGGGAACTGTTTGAACGTTATTCGCGAAAATTTGCATAGTTGACAGAAAGAAATTCCGAATTCAATGGAAATATTTTTAGCTGTGACGTACTTCCGGTTCTACCGGAAATTCATACTAACACCCAAATGGAACACCCTGTATATTTTTACATTTTTGAAACGGCCATCCAATTTTAAGTTGAAAACGTGTAGTGTATACTATACTAAAACCTAGCCGTTCCCGAGATATTTAATACCTTGACAGCTGCAAATTTTCAAGTAGATACCTATGCAAATTTTCGAGAATGACGTTCAAACAGTTTCCGAGATTCGGCTAACTGATGGTCGTTCAGAAACACTCTGTAGATAACTAGGTTCGCTCATCTTGAAGGATAATTCTCTGAGATGATTTGTGGAAATCCTACTTACGAAAAGTACAGTAAATTATACAGATAACTCTACAAAACGCTTAGCGTTTTTAGGTATTTCTAGCAAAATATTAAAAATATAATAAATCAATTTGGAAATTTAAATTTTTCAAAATTTTCTGAAAAAGAAAAGTGGTACCTCTACTGCTACTTTTCGGAATTTAAATTCAAATCTCATTTCTCAATACGGATACATAGGTTTCAATTTGGGACGCCCTGTAAGAATGGAACAATCATTTCAATGAACCGAAAAAATACAAAAACAAATCAAGATATGTATATGTGAGGATTATTATGCCTTCCACAAACATAGTTATTAAAAAAGAAACATTTTGACGTGCTCGTCCACGATACCTTTTAATTTTGTGATCAGATAAGCAAACACACATCTTACTATGGAATTAAAAATATTATCGTTGTTGTGGCATCCACTGGCCTGTCATTAATTTCAGACTAGATCATAAATATATAATTTAATTCTTAAAGAAAGCCATAACCATATCGGGGAGTCTATCATTGAGCTGTCCAACAGTAGCAGGCGACGAACAAACAGAAGAAAACAGATAATATCACATTTCCTCGGAAATGTTCTGGCTGCTCTGTCTGACTATAACAACATCATGACTTGCTTGATGGGCTGTCTCGAGTGGAAGGAGACGCCATTTGCTAGGAGGTGGGTACCTGTACACTGTAAAATACTTTTGGCTGAAAAAACAATGAAAGATATGAGGTAGGGTAACAGCGGGTAAGAGTACGCATCGTTCAAGAGTACGCACTGCCCTTATTTTAGCCCTTTACTTGGAGATGGCGCTGTAAGCCTAACTGTGTATTCTATTTAGTGCCAAGCTTTAGTGCAACCAAAGTTTACTGTCGTGTCGGATGTGTGTAAGCTGAGAAGCCAAAAAATAAAAATTTATCCATTCTGTTGTAATATTTTCAAATTGGTTTGTATTCAACAAATATTTCCTGTAGTATATTAACCAATTTATATAAATATTTCTGAAAACTAACGCTTTTGAGGCTTCGATTGATATGTTCAGTTTGCAGGTTACTTTTGAACCATAATATGCACGTGTAGATACATTCTCTTTATGCTAGGAGGTTAAGAGTACGCGGACTAAGAGTACGCACGCGTACTCTTAGTCTGATATGCGTACTCTTAGCCTGTTGGATTTTCATGGGCAAAGATTAAGAATACGTTTTGTTACTTTAGTTTAAAATGGGGAAGTATCGACGTAAAAGCAATAGAAAGTTAGTATTTACTGTTAAGTAATAGTTAATGGTCGAAATAAAGCAAAAATTGTTGCAAGGAAAAAGTAAACGATCGATAGCAGAATAAATAGGTGTTCCTGAAGCAACTCTAAGAAAACGGCTGAAAGTTGGAACGGTATCAGCATCACTTGGTCGGTTTAAATTAATCTTGACCCCAGAAATGGAGGATGAACTAGCCATGTATTGCAAAGATTTGAATAAAACATTCTATGGACTTAGACTGAAGGCACTTGGAAACCTTGTTTTCGAATATGCTGAGCAAAATAATTTAAAACATAGATTTAACCAGGAAAAAAAATCCCCTGGGAAAGATTGGATTTGCTCGTTCTGCAAACGCCATAACCTAAGTCTCCGTTCTCCAGAAAAGACAAGCCTTGCTCGTGCTGCTGGCTTTAATAGGCCTCAAGTTGAGCTATTTTTTAAAAATCTCGAACAAATCATGAATAAAAAAAATATTGCCTCATAAAAATATATGAAATATATGAACATCCTCCTGAAAGTGACTGGATTCAGTGCAACACTTGTAAAAACTGGTTCCATGAAGATTGTACGGTTTACTCTGGGTTAGAAGAGTCATATGCCACAACTGTGATGACTCGACTGATTAAAACTGAGTGCGCGCTCATAGCAGATGATATGCGTACTCTTAAACGACAAGTCTGCTAAGAGTACGCATTTACAAAAGGTTGAAGTTTATTTTTTTTCTCATATATTTTTGGTTACTTTATTTTTTCCTCCTATGGAATAGTTACATGTGTATTTTATGTTTATTTGGAAAATTTTAATTTGATTTATGTTATCAAGTTTTGTTGGCAATAAATGTTTTATGGAAAACTGCGTACTCTTACCCGCCACTACCCTATTTTACGTAAAAATGCAGGAGAACATTTTCGCAAGTGCGGTAACCAGTTGCCGAATGGTTACCCATGGTTACCACTTACCAGCCACTGAAATTTTCATAGTGTGCTCATTTTGCATATTTTTTTTTTATTCACTGATGAATAGGTCAATTTCATTGATTTAATAATACACTTAGCAAAAAAATTAACGCTCCACTAAGAAAAACCGACAAAGTCAAACTGAATTTCCTGGCGCATCATCAACCCGATTTCGATGAAATTTTTTTTTTAATTGTAGCCTACTTCTTCAGCAAGGGGACTATGGTAGTATCTCTTATTCGAATTTCAGTTTTGAGCATACACAGGGTGTTACAGTGAAGTAAAGTTTTTTTCATAAATTTTGTAACACCCTGTGGAATGCTGTGATTAAAACGGTAATATTGTACTGATGTTAGATTGTAGTCCCATTTTTCCGAACCTTTTCGTTCTCTTTTCAACCCGTTACTTCTATTATTAAAGGAGAATCACAACTAAAATGAAAATGCAGTATTGTAGTAATTTAATAACAAGAACAAAAATCAACAAAACGGGCGAAGAAAATCAATACTGTGTATTTCCACCTCTACTTCTAATAACGGCTTGGCATCTACTACTCATACTTGAAATCAGATACGTAATCTGGTTTTGGTCAATATTGTTTCATGTTTCTCTCAAAATGTTTTCAACGTCAGCAGCTGATGATTTCTATGTTGCCGACCCAAACTGTCCCACAAATGCTCCATAGGATTGAGATCTGGACTATGCAGAGGCCAGTCCAGCGTTTCAATGCTCACCTCCTGTAGATATTCCTGAACTATACGAGCAACATGCGGCCTTGCATTGTCATGCATTAATAAGAAATTATTGCCAATTTTTGGAACAAAAGGGACAACATGGTCGGATAAAATTTCCTCAATATATCGTGCACTGGTCAAGAAACCTCCACGTAAAGGAACTAGCTCTGTACGAGCTGTCTTGGATATTCCTCCCCAAACCATTACAGAACCTCCACACCCTCTCCCGAATATTGCATTGAGAGTAACGCTCATTTGGCCGTCGGACCACCCTTACCCGTCGATCGCATAAACAAAACCAGGACTCATCAATGAACAAGACGCGCTCCCAGTTCTCAACATTCCAATTCACATGCTCTCTAGCGAATTGTAATCGCAATCTACGATGGTTTACGTTTAACTTCGGTCCTGTAGCTGGAATTCTAAAACTTAAATTCTGTTCTGCAGGACGTCTTCTTAAAGTGGATACACTTGTATGGACATCACAAATTATCCTAACGCTATGGACATTATGAGTGGTACTAAGTTGTACTTGCAGACTACTAGTACTACTATTCATTTTAGTTGTGTATCTCCTTTAATAATAGAGATAACGGGTTCAAAAAAGAACGAAAAGGTTCGAAAAAAATGGGGCTACAGTCTACGATCAGTACACACCGACCGTTTTAATCACAGCATTCCACAGGGTGTTGCAAAGTTCATAAAAAAAACTTTACTTCATTGTAACACCCTGTGTATGCTCAAAACTGAAATTCGAATAAGAGATACTACCATAGTGCCCTTGCTGAAGAAGTAGGCTACAATTAAAAAAAAAAAAATCATCGAAATCGGGTTGACGGTGCGCCAGTAAATTCAGTTTGACTTTTTCGGTTTTTCTAAGTGGTGCGTTAATTTGGATGCGAAGTGTATTATAAAAATATCTTCATTAAATAGTTATAGATTGTGTTGATTATGGGTATTTCCATGGCATGTCGTCGTGATGAACTCATGAAACTGAGTATCGATGACAGAATATAAGTGTTCCATTTGGATTGAGACAGTACGTCCCCTTTACTAAAACTAATATTCAACGTACTTTTATAATTTATAATTCAGATTATATCGAGCTTTATCGAAAGTATCCGGCTCTTCCTCCAAACCATACTACAAGCAAAAAAATAAATAATACTAGAGGTCTTTCTGCGTCCATATACGATAAACCTAAAATTGGTTTTCAGTTGGCTAATCTGACACCACTACATGATACTTATTCAGCTTTAAAATGAACCTAGTTGTTTTGCAGTTGTCATTAAACACGCTTGATATCTATCCATTTAAATGGTATAATAATTGTAATGAGTCTGACAAGTTCAAATAAACAAACAAGAGTTAGTCTACAGTACAAAGTTCGACTTCTATCTCTATTGGAAATTCCCGTTCCTCGTATTCTGAACATTATTCTTGTTAGCACAATTTTTACAGACGATAAATCAAAATACCACATAATACTGTCTACAATGTGAAGAATCGATGCTGTACAAGGTCAAAGTTGGTAATTATTGTTGTATCGCGATAAGCGGAAATCAACACGGCCTTCCTCTATTAGTATCCAACGACAGATCGGCACAGTGGCTTGTTGAAAGGGAATAGAAAGCCATCGGACTCTGATCCTGCCTACCCACACCTTGTGGTCTGTGGTGTCCCACCGTAAATTCCATATCGATCGATTACAGGAAAACTATTATTAGGAGAAATCTTGCTAGCACACCAACGCCATTCGGCTAAAATATTTTCAAGATTGTAGCACTTCTTCAACTGCCAACTTGCTTATTTTAAATAAGATATTCTATATATTATTTCATTTGTATGGAGTCAAAATCTCGGGCGGGGCCATGGATGTATCAGCAAATAGGAGGAAACTCCAGAGCATCCAGAGGAAGATAGCGCTGCGGGTCTGCAGCGCGTATAGAACTACCTCATATGATGCTGTGGAGGTAGTGGCATCTATAATCCCTATACATCTGCTGCATAAGGGATAAGGAGGTGGCACGTAGGGAAAAAAGAGCTGCCACAGTGGAAAGATGGAAGTAGGAGTGAAGCTCGGGGATGAAGGAAGCGTGAACCAAGGCTCTGATCCCAGACCGAAGACCGTGGATTGGCAGGGAGCATAGGCAGACGGGTTACCATCTAACCCAGGTACTTACTGGTCGCGGTTCCTTTAGGATATATACCTAGGGTATTGGAAAGGTAGGAGACCCCGGCTGTGCACTGTGGGACAGAAGACAAGGCTGAACATGCTATATTCTGGTCCCTTAGATGGGAAAGGGAAAGGCAGGAAGCGGAGGCCAAAGTAAAACCATGATAAACATAATGCTTCAAAGCCCAGGCGGTTGGAAGGCAATAGAGAAGGTGGTGGGAAAGATTATGACCAAGAAGGAGCAGGACGAGAAGGACGAGAGAAGTTAGAGTCATTGGGTTTAGTCACTGAAGTATGTTCGCAACAACAGTTCCGGTGGCTGTTTCCTGGGGAAAAGAAAGAGGTTTCGTGAAAATGTCATAGGTACATGTCTTCGGTATTTGTTTTGTCATTATCTTAAGCGGATTCAAATGGGTCTCGTGTGTTTCAATTACCTACCTGTTTAAAATATATCTACTGAAAAATGTTACATAAGTATAAGGCATATTCTCTTCTATAAAGAGAAACTGAATATCCTCCTTATTGTATCTTTTGGAATGTTTTTAAAAACTTACTATTGCTTAAAATATCTAGGTATTGCTGATTCCCTCACCCCACTTATAGATTCTGATTACAATTAAGAAAACCTGTACACCTACGCCACTGGACTCGACCTGCAATTGCAAGGTCAAATGCATTTAACATCCGTTGTTATCGGATTACTACTTCTAATTAACTAAGTAATGTAATTAATTTATATACTGGAAAGATGTGTTTTGGTCAATCAGATGTGCTTATTTGCTTGCTTTAAGACCATCTGTTTAAGAAATCTAGACCATCAGTGACAATGTTAATTTTTTCGTTCATATAAATGAGATCCAAACTCTAAGAAATATGCATACGACAAAGCACTGTTAAAGGGAAGTTAGATAGGTAAATCAGCTTCTCTTGAAGTTCTGCTAAGAATTTCACAGCCATCCTCGAAAGAAATTAAATGATTTAGGTGATTACACTGATTGCACAAAACAGAGTAGATAACTTAAAAACTAAAAGAGATATGTATAGGGAACCATGATACCTTTCGAAGGAGAATAATATTGTGCACCAGACAATGGAAAAACATACAGGGTGTTCCATTTGAAAAAAAAACAACTTCTGAATGTTTGAAGTCAACTTATCTCGGCATTAAATTTCTACCACCCTGTATGGAATTAAGCCACCTTGAAAGTATGAAAGGGAAACTTAGGGGTCTAGCTATCCTTCCTATAAATATTGTCGCTTTATCTTTCTTCCTGAAAAATACCCATGGTTTTAAGCTAGTTACTGTTTCTCTTAATTTTTTTGAAATAATTAAATATCTCGAAAACGGTTAATTTTAGGAAAAGGGAAACTTGATGAAAGCCCATCTAAAATTTTACGTAGAATCCAAAATTGCAATAATATCTATAGGGTGTTCCATTTAAAATATGTTGGTTTATGGCGACTTCCAGTATAACAGGAAGTGCTACGTACTGCAGTAGTACCCCAAATGGTAATCAAGTTAATATAATAGGCAATAATTGTGGCACGCCACTGTTTCTTATGGAGTTGGGGATGGGAGTGGGTTGGTTTGCGTTAAACAAGTAAAAAGGTCTTTTTTTGTTTTTCACTTTTTGTCTAATTTTTTTTCAAGAAAAATTATAAACCATTCGACACACCCCGGACATTTTTGTGCGTATCCGCCAATCACTGAGCTGTAAGACACACTGAAGAAGTCTGAATTGCAGTTGGATCAAATCATTCTGAACAACTTTTGTTAATGACAGAATTTTTTTTTTTGATAAAATCAAAAGAACTTTTTTATTTAAAATACCTACACAACCCTACCTAAAACCCACCCAAGATTGATGCTGATACAGTCTTCATCTAAGTGTTAATCCTCCAAACTGGAGAAAGGAACTACACCTTAATTGTTAATTACAAATCTACGATTACTTTTCACCGCTGTACGACAATACCAGCAGAACAGAAGACATAAGATACTTATTTCCTTTCCTGCTTCTGCTGCTCTAATAGCCAGCCACGTAGGTAATCGAATAGAATCTAGATGATCCTCAGAAATGATTGCTCCAACATTTCACGGATTATTTGCCCAAGCTTCCCGTGGGATCAAATTAGATGCATTACCAAACCAGAAGCTGGAGGATAATAAGATATCTCTTATTATCTGTCTCAATATCTGACAGAGCTCGGCAGCCATTACACTACCCCCACTCTGCTAATTTGTAATGAATCTCCTCCCTTCGCTCCATACGGAGTGGGGAACTGGAGGAGGGGTTGCGATTGGTATACGCCCTGTCTGTTAGGGGTTCGACTCTTCGGTGGTAGATGGCGCTAGTTTTAGTGTTTTATCGAGGAATATCTAAGCAGTCTTAATTAGCAATCTGAAATTATTAGGAGTATATCTACACATACGCTATGAAGGACTTGGTGTATTAAGTAGCTAGGTCCATATGGAGAGATGTTTTTGTTGATGAAATAAGTAGGTACTTACCTATCTACCTACTAAGGTACCTAATTTTTCTCTTTACATTTTTATAACACTTCCTTTCAATATATCTACCTACTATATGTTTTTGAAAATATGTTCAAAGCTTTTTCCATTCATTTTTTATTAAGTACTTATTAGAGAAACATGTTGCTAAAAACACCTTTATCTTTACCTTTTATACAGAGGCACACGTAGATACCTAGGTAAGTTAACTTTTTATGACACAAATTTAATTATAATTTTCTGTCTTTAATTCGTTATTGTACGGATTATTCATATTTTTCCACAATTCCACAAAAAAAGTCATGAAGTAGGTAATAAGATTTGATCGAAACGAAACATCTATCCTTCCACAAAATTCTCCTTTACCAAAGATCCCGAATCAACCCAAAAAAATAAATTCCGACATATAGAAACCCTATAAACCCTATCAAAGTGAGCCTTGACTGTGCATTCAAAGGGTCTGTCTTCGGTTTGATGTGATTTGCTGTGATACAAAAAATATGAAACATGAACATCCACTTTAAAACTAAATCAGTCTCGGCTTTGAGGCGGTATAAGCTCGGATGAAGCAACGGACATACCTACTCATCTCGAGAGGGTTCAGGTCAGATCGATAAAAGGAAATAAATTAGTGTGACCACAACGTCTATGCAGATGAGGGAAATGTTGGTGTTTCAGGAATGGTCGTATCTAAATTGGGAAAGAATATTCCTAAAGTTATAAACTCATGAAAACGCCTGGGCAAAAACATTTACTAGAGACTCCTGCAATACACCATAAAAGTAGGTACGCTTTTGAGCTAACAGTATCATATCCGTCAACTAAGTGGATCTTGCCCCTAAAAATCACGGCATATCTCAATCTATATTTATATTTATATCTACTTAATTGAGGACTACGTTTCTGCCCATTGTAGAACCTAATTATTGACGTTTTATCATCATTAAAATAAGTAGGTACATCAGTCTGTGTGCCTTTTCTATCAAACCTATCAAACCAAATCTGAAGCTCGTTCGTGTACAACAGGAACAAAATAGGACCCAAAATAGAGCTCTGTGGAACATCCACTCAATTCCACACTTAGGGTATTTGCGTACCTAGGATTATAGGTAACGAAGAAAATTAAAAACTTTATTGAATCATAATATTGAAAATTTCATTAATAATTTATCTTTTAATTAACTTTATGGCTTAATTCCTATATAAAGAACGATATAAATAGAGAATGTTGTTGCCCTAATATTATATTTACAAATTATACAAACAAGAACTCCTATTAAGATTAAGGTAGGTAACATTCAATATCTTATTGAATGTTTTAGAATAAAACTAAATACCTACTGTTTTAAATTAAGCAAATTATGATGCATAACCAAATGAATTTACTTATAAGACAAATTTTTTTTTCTCAGTACAATACAATAAATTTATCTCATATCTCATTGCTATGTTTTAATTTGCCTTGGAAAAAACAATACAGTAAGTACTCCTAGTTAAACTATCGAATAATTCTAAAAAATTATTTTGCTGTAGATACTCTCAGAGTCACCAGAGGCCAAAATAAAACCCAAAACACATAAACACGTTCATATTCTGCAACACGCAAGATTAAACCTGATTTAACTAATTGTTATAACGTAATCCGCGCGTTGAATTTTCTCCTCAGTTCCGCGACGAGATGGAGATTAAACCAGTGACTACCAAAATGTCTAGTTATAGGTGTTCAGAACCATCTATTAAGTTAATGTACCTATACTCGCCCTAAACATAATACCTTTTTAAGCATAAATACATTTCTACCTACATATTACGAGTATATAGACATCACACTCAGGCAAATTGTCACAATATATATTTTATTATATAGGAAAAGATCAAATAACAGATGGGGTTTACAAAGCATTTCAGACACTATTAATAAGTAATTGATATGTTAGGTATCATCGGCACCATGCAATTTTACAAAATATATTGAGATAGGTATATTAAAACATATGTACGCTCTATAGAGGATGTAATAGGGGAAAATAAACTTTTTACATATGATTGGTCGTTGGTCTTGGCTGCATGATGTGTAAATTTGTCACTCAACGCTAATATCTATGCCATTTATTTAATTGTGTAAATATCTGGTAGTACCTAAAGATATTCCTCATAAATGTGTTAAATATTCCGAAAATTATTGTAACTTGTGAGGTTCCGCACATAATATGAATGACGCAGAAAATTTTTAGCTCTAGTAATAGTAGGTATATTAACACAGATTGTTTTTCTTGGGTATATCGGTCACTTAATTACATATAAAAAAGGTTACATTTTTTATACATATATATATTTCTGACGTTTCGGCTTTCTTAGGCCATCTTCAGAGATTCTGCAGAAGATTACATTTTACAATTATTTGTTTAATATTTTTGTGATATATTATACTTACCTACATTTATAGGATGTTTCATGTATTGTAACTAACTAAATTATAATAATTTTAAATTGTTTGAAATGATTATTGCCTTATTTTGCTGCATACATGTTGTTTGAGGGCTTTGACGCGACTGAGTTTTAAAGTGGTTTGGGTTCAGTTTTGTTTCCAAACTGACAGGTATATTAGTAGGTATATTACTAGTATTATATATTATATAGGTATTATTATAGTATTATATTAGTATATATTATTATAGTATTATATAGTATTATATAGGTATTATGTAGGTATATTACTACTATTAGTAGGTATAAACTGTAGGTATATTAAGTATTTTTAATTGACCGGCGCATCCGCCAAAATCGCCAAAAATTTCTAATTTTATTTAAGAGTTTTAACAGTGAAATGAACTAAAAATAAATCTTGATAATAATGCAAATTTCCCTTTCTAATTACTGTGGTGAATCTTAATGATTTTTTTTAGAATCTTAGAAGTCATACAACACTATTTATTTGTAGACTAATTTGTAATTATATGCCTCAAAACAAAATGTAATAAGATTGCTAAGATTTTAGAACTTCTTTTGTATTCTTCTATTTATTCTATTTCTTTTGTATTCTTTCTATTTTTGTATTTCTCAAACTTCCTGCTTCATTATACTTAATACTGATATACTGTTCTGTTCTGATGATACTGAACAGTATAATGGTTACCTTAATCATTAGATACAATGTTGTAATATATAATTCTTTATTTTAACATTATATTTTTTATTTTTCTTTGTTTTCTTTAAATTTCAAGTGTTATTTATAATTCGTTCTAGTTTTGGGCACTCAGTGGCGAGATCTCTTTACGCAAAATATTTTCCAGCTAAAATTACTTCCAGCCAAAATTATTTCAAAAATACCGAAATTGGACACCAACTTCGTTATTTTAAATGGAATATCCAACTTTTTATTACTGTTTAGGAATCTACACCTAATTTTAGGTTACATTTGTTACAAGTTCCCTATGGCCAAATTTAATATTTTTCGAGATATAAGTTTTTTTTCATAAAATTTGAGAAGGAACCTGTTTAACAAATAATATTGTTTCTCAGTAACGATCAAAAACAGGGTGTTGAAATTTTTATAGGGTCAAGAGAAGACATTGGAGCTGCTCACTATTTAAAAAAAAACCTTTCCAAATATTTCACAGAAAAGTTGTAATTGGTCCCATTCTATGAATAGACGAAAACAGCAAAAAGTTATTTTTTTTAATTGTCTTGCCCTATAACTAATCACGTTAATCGATAGAAAATAAAATTCCCTATTAGGTATTGCACAATTATTCTGTAAAAAAAACTTTTTATTGTTTTCTTCTACTCATTGATTGCTACCAATTACAACTTTTTTGTGAAATATTCTGTATGGTTTTTTATCCTGTATATATGTAGGTAATTTTCAATTATAATTGACATAATTTTTACAGAAGTACGTAATAGGTATTTTATTTTGTCAATGATTTGTCACATCAGATGTTTTGCCATTCTTAACATATAACATCTGCAAATGCTTTCTATTTTACATTCTTGTTACATTTTTGTATATAGAGTAAGATACAGAAATTTAGGCTTAAACACAATTTTTTTTCATCTATTAATAAATTTATAAATAGACAGAATATTCACTAGATATTTGTTTAAACGGACAAAATATTTCTACAGTGTCACTACATCGTTAACAAACACCAAACAGCAGACGACAGTTTGACCCAAGGATTTTTTTAAAAATCCTTGAGTTCGACCTACATGTTTTTCCATAAACTTCATTAAACCGTTTGAGGACCGCTGCGTGGTGGCTCTGTAATGGAATTATCATTTAGCTAACTTGTAAAACGTGGAAGTGCTGTTTGTCCCGCTCGTTATTTTTCGTGTAGGCTTAGTATAAACGCGGGGTCGCATTGTAGAGGGAGCCACCCTTGTTATTACAGAGCTGCATATGTCGAAGTGTTAATGGATTGCATGATGTTTTAGCAAATGCTTATGGCGTGTTTTCACAGAAAATAAATAACTACACGCTCGATGCACCGCACGCGACATACTTGGTTTTATTAATTTCACGAATACTTACCTATACGTCAAGTAAATTTTAAACTGCGACGTTTAAAAATGATTCTAGGCGCATCAAGATAATATACCACCTATATACACACACTTTAAAGTCGGTCCCTGGGAGCCAATTTTTTGCCATTCGCAACTTACTAAAGTATTTGTAAGTAGGTACGTGTACGTATGCAATCCAATTTCTGAACGTGCGCATCTTTGCGTATGCGTAACTTTGCGTTCGTTTTGCTGCGAACTGTGCACATGAACTCAAACACTTACGTATACCTACTATACTCAGATTTCTCTTACATATTTTTCTTCAGTTGGTGACGGTTGGTTTTATTTGTATTGATCTAGTTGTACAGATTGGGTTTTCGGTAGTTTTGGAAATGAATGTACAAATAAACGTTATGAACCATTTCCAAGACACACTGTTCAATAGTGACAATAATTTAAAATCACATGTTCACTTTTGGGCTCGCTATGTAGATGACATTTTTTGTATTCGGACTGGTACTGAAAGAAATTTGAGCGGCTTTCTCAATTTTTTAAATTCGCTTAACGATAATATTCAGTTTACAATGGAAAAGGAGGAAAACAATCAATTAAACTATTTGGATATAACAATAAGAAAGGTAGAAAATAAATTAAAATTCTCGGTTTATAGAAAACCAACAACTTCCGACGCAATTAATTATACCAGCAAGTTCGCAGCAGTCCTGGCAAATAAAAAAGTCGGTTTTCCATAGTTTAATACATAGGCTTTTAATGTTTCCGCTAGAAAAATCAGATTTTGAAAAAAAATTAACTACAATCAAACAAATTGTAAGAAACAACGGATATAAAGAAAAACTAATAGATAGCATGCTAAAAAACAAAAGGAAGAAATTAATTCGTCGGGAGTTTTATAATATAAAGCACCTATAGTTATATTAATCACGTCCCAGGTTATAGCGAAAAAATAGCTCGCAGAATAGAACGAAACGGGTGTAAAACGATTAGTGTCAACAAGCGTACTATTGGGAGGATTTTGATAAACAACAAAGAAAGGGTTAATAAATTAAAACAATCGGGGGTATACCAAATTAACTGCGCGGATTGTAATGCCGTGTATGTGGGTCAAACCGGTAGAAGTAAATACATAAAAAATCCATATTAAATAACGCAAAAAATTCAGGATTTTCGACGCATTGTATAGAAAACAATCATTTTATAGATCAGAAAAATGTAAAGGTACTGCATCGTGAAAAGAAAGGAAAGCTCTTAGATCTGTTAGAGCAATTAGAAATAAAAAAATCTTTAATTATAAATCCTTGTGACACGAATGATCAGATAGACTTTACACTCTCACCCTTCTTAGAAAAGGTAATAAAAACTTGGGCTTTACCAGATGGTAGGATCAATCGGGGGTAGGTGCTCGTAAACAAATAAATAACGAAAACGCGCTTGGAAATGTTTAGTAATAGACATTACTCTATTGAAAAAGGCCTAATAAGCTGAAATACTAGTATATAGAGTGTTTTCTATATACTTATTTCTTGGAACATCTAAATGAGATCAATGTTTTTTTTAAAATAATTATTTTCACGATGTTTCATAAAGAACCATCCGCTTCGAGTATCCACTTTATTAAATAAACGTTATTGCAATCCAAAATGTTAAGATGCAGAGCAATACAATAGAGCGATTAATCGGCATAATCCCAGAGATTCATTTATCCATCTTAATGAAAGGTAATTTATTAACATGTTTGGATTATCTAAAGACTTTCTTCGGTATCTGGTGGATCTCTTGTGACACGAAGTAATAATTAGGTAATACAAAAAAAAAGAAACCAAAACCATAGAATGACCACATCAGCTAATAAATACAATCTAGATCTAGATTTAAGAAATGAATCAAGTTAACTTGAACTTAAATTTTCCTCTTTCAGCAGTTTTTTCACATTTTTCATGTGGTTCATTTTTTTTGTTATAATATTCTCGCTTTAAATCTAATTTTGCTTTTGAATTATTTTTAAACGAAGTACCTAGCTAAGTTTGTTAAATTATCAAATTTTTGGGCATTTTCTTCTTTGAGGAAAATGTATCTGATTGGTTAATTGATCCTGGATGAACTAATGGCACCAAATCATTTACATCGAGTATCCACACTCCTTCCTGGGAATCTATTGCACAGCTTTCACTATTATAAATATTCTTTCATTAATGGTTTTGGAAAGTCATAGTTTGCATGTTCTTCGTCATTGAAATTAAACTGCACTGAAGATTCTTGAACCTCGTAACTTTCCAGCAACACTTCTTTTAATAATTCCAAGGATTTCCTCCTCCACAGTCGATAAAGACTCTTCTTTTGAGGGGCTTCCTCCAGTTCCACAAGTCTTACGCCTTTCTGTCTTTGCATTTAGTTCCACTTCTAAGATCATGTAAAGTCTACATAGCGTTGGATAGAGCGGTCTCCCACAAATATGTACATTAATATATAAGGTTTGATGGGTCTATCTATGGTATAATTTTTTATCATATATTTATAATTTATTTTTATATATTTATTATTTTATTATTAATTTTATTTATTTAGAGGTTGGCTCAGAATAGGTAATAAGAAAAATGTGCTAGAATAGTGGCTAAAAGGACAACCTCTATCATCTATGTCCAACTGTTATTTTTCTCTAATACATTACTCTTGCTGATAATATTTAATAGTTGATTGTTTCCTATAGTTTAAACTATTAAAATTAGTACAAAACTGACACAACTTTGTTTATTTAACCGACATATCTGCAACTTTATTAAAAAAATGTTAGCAGTAATTTGTATACATATTATCTAAGTATACAGATTTTGATAGGGAAATAGTAGGGACATTTAATGTAGATCACGCTATATACAGGGTGTCCACATAGTACGCGGAGGTCCAATATCTAAGTTACTATCTAAAGGAGATAACTTAAAAATTGTTTCTACAACTTTGCCTAATTTCTCGAGCTCCACAAGGTAAAAATAAATTCGGAGATACAGGGCGTATAGTTTTTTCTGTACCTACAAGCACACTAACTTTTTTATTTTAAATAGAAACCTATATTTTTTATTATTTTATTGATAGACAGATTATTGTGTATATATGAAACTAGTATGACAGTCCTATACGTCGTGACAGACACTTACTACGTTTTTTCGACAAAGAAACGTGGACAAATCCGATGTTTTCCATAACGATACATTTTTTGCAAAAATTACACGACTTAGGTAGGTATAGAAAAAGCTATTTTAAAATTGTAGGGTCTGTAGAAGTGCATTCTATGGTTTAATAAAGTACAGGGTGTTCTACAGATATTTGAATTAACGGTGATTTTTGGAATGTTCGATTGTCATTTTTGATACGATTTTCTTTTCTCTATGTAAATTGCAATTCAACTTTAGATACATGTTTCAAAAGAATCATTCTTTCTCTACAATATCCCAAAAAAAATTTGTTTCTAACTATCGACACAACCAAAATATTTCAGGTACAAAAAGTAACGAACTTTAAGGAAAAAATTTCAGTCAGATATCTCGAAAACTATTAATATTTTGATAGGGCTGTTTCACGCAAACTGTCCTTACTCTATCACGTACGATTCAATAAAATAATAAAAAAATATAGGTTATTATTTAAAATCACAAAGTTAGTGCCTGTACAGAAAGAACTTAACACCCTGTACCTCCGAATTTATTTTTACGTTCTGGAGTTATCTCCTTTACTAACATAGACATTGGACTTCTGCGCATTAGGTGGACACACTGTATACAGGGTGTCCCAGTGTGAGCGTACAAAAATTTACCAGGGGGTAGAGCAGACCAAAATAAGAATAAAACTCTTATAAAACAAATTTCCCTGATGCACGCCTAACGAGTTACAGGGTGTTATTTTGGAGGAAAAAAAACCAATTTTACGCAATAACTTAAAAACCGTTTCGTAGATTTAGGTAATTTTTGGGTGACGTGTACATCTATTAAAGGCCATTAAAACTCTATGGTGTTTTTTTAACTCTGACACCTGTGGTGGCCTAAGCCCACTCTTCCTTATGATTTTCTCTTCATAATTCTTGCATATCCTACTTTTTCGTAGATTAACTAAGTTTTCCTTAATTGGCTATCAATTCTGAACAAAAAAGGTGCTCTTGTTACACAGCTCTAAAATTAACCATTTTCGAGTAAATTGAGTGTAAAGTACCGACTACATTCTTTATGCAGAAAAATACATGCAAAGGAAGTCATAAGGAAGAGTAGGCCTAGGCCACCACCACAGGTGACAGAGTTAAACAAACACCATGTAGATGTTTAGATGGACACGTCTTCCAAAAATTAACATCCTGTAACTCGTTAGGCGTGCAACAGAGAATTTTTTTATAAGAGTTTTATTCTTATTTTGGTCTGGTGCACCCCCTGGTAAATTTTTGTACGCTCACACTGGGACACCCTGTATAAACGTTTAAAACTGCCAACATGATACCTTTTATATTTTTTTGTTAATTAAATGGTATAATTTGAAAAAATGTCCTCCCTTTTAAGGATATTACTGTGAACTAGGTAGATAATGAAACATATCACTCAAGGGTTCACTGGCCAAATGCATGCGACACGAGTGTTGAAATGTCACATCCCTCTGTGAAACCCAAGCTGCGGTTAAATGTCGTTATTATTTACCGAAGTTTTTATCATTCACTGAGGAAATATGAAATATGTGGTGCCTCGACGGGATGAAGTAATCACGTGTGACCCTAGCAAATTAAAAGATTATAACATCAATCAGACAAGACGTGGCGGAGATACGTGGATGAAGCTGGTGGTCAGGGACGGACTTACGAAAATTGAATTATATTAGGAGCTGTTCGCAGGAACATTATGTACAAAATAATTGACACTTTCTCTGACAGTAGGCAATTAGTATTGGCCCTACGAGTCTACAAAATAATTCTTGGATCCGTATATGAAAATGTTAACAAGCACTTGGGAACGTTATCTACGTTCTACGAACAATATTTCTGTAAATTAGGTCAACACATCTGTCCGGATCTCACACATCGGGTCTCTTTATGGTACTACTATTAGTAGGGATAATACAATATGTGAGATAAAACAACCAGTTGTCATTTTGTAATGTGAAATTAAATTTGCTCGCCAATTTGTCACTTTCCTGGTTGTGTTACCTAAAAAATGAGATCCCCTGGTTATTTTTCGGTAAATCCTAAATATATTACGAATTTAAATAACCCGGTACACACTCTATACACTGTATATAACTCTACAATATTCTATCTCCACGCTCGAGATGTATAAAAATTACTCCTGTATAGAGCCTTCCATATAAACGGTTTCTTATAAAACACTAGAAATAAAAAATATTGCTTAATCGAACTCGTTATTTGACATTAGATGCCATTGTCAAAAGCGAGAAAATAACCTATAATTCAAATTTTAAATACAACGACAGGCTCAAAGTTACAAAGTATAAACAAATTGTTGATAAAGTTAATTTTTCAACATCCATTTCATATTGGAACGAAAACAGAAACACAAAATAGCACGATAACACCTAACCTTAAATGTCAAACTACACGGTCCTATTAAAAAAGGACGAAGACAGAAAAAAGAAAATGATTTTGTCATTTTAAGTCGCATAACATTGTATAACGACAAATTTCGTTATTTAAGATTTAGGTAAAGGTACCTACAAATATACTAATAATAAATGACGACACGTTGGGCGCCAATTGTATAACGATAACTTCGTTAGTTTTTTTTTAGATAAAAGTACAACATATACTTACTATAGCGATGAAATTCTCTTTCAGGGGTGAGCAGAGTGAAGTACGGTAAAGTTATTTTATTATCTGTCAAACTTGGCGCTATCAATTGATCTTTTTTGATGGTACAGAGTAAATGTAGAGTTCCTATCTAAGTGAAGACAATTGCAAAAAAACACTTGACAAGAACAAAGTTAATTCTTAATATAATTCTCTCAACTATACATTTACGAAAGGTGCATACATAAATGACACTCCTAAATCTAAATATTAGAACATACACACTTAAAGGTACAAAAAGGAGTGAAAGTTTTACAGCAATAAAGCTTGACAACAAAATGTAATTTGGCTGTACTAAAGATCTACCAAAAAATGCAGTTTTTAGATATTTACAGTCCGCGAGGTAACAGTAAGGGCCCTTAAATTCATTCGCACACACAACCAATGCATAGGGTAAGTTAGCCTAAGGCACGGTATACGTAACGTGGTTTAAGATTCAGTTCCAAAATAAGTAATAAAGTACTCACATAAGAACAGTTGGTTTCGGAGTTAACGTTGTTCATACGTTCTGCTGCCAATTCACAAATCAACGTACTGAAATGATTATTTTCTCGTAATCACATTAGGGAATAGTAGGATTCGTTTATTACGATTACCTAATTCATCTTTTATATTTGCTTTTTCAAGCTTTTTTTCTTAAAACTTTGGGAGCTGCTAAATTCACTCAACCTCTCGCCAATGCCAATCTTCGCCATTTCTTTTTTGCTCCCCCTCTCGTTCTCTTACGTCCTCCATCAGCTCCCGTTCTTAACACGAGGTGGCGTCACTATATTGTTCTGAGTTTTAGTTTATGTAACTTAGGACTATGTATGGATAGCCCTAATGCGCAACCACAGAGAGTGAATTCGGGATTATAAGCACTTAATATACACCGAATACATAGAATACTTTAAATACAGGATTGGTGTGTAACAAGAAGATAAAAACACATAATGAGATAAGAAATATTAGTTTGAATCAACTAAGAAAGGTATTTTATTAGTTACTAAAAACGAGACCGTTACAATTGGATAGCGATATATATTTTGCGCCTGCGCAGAATTAGGCTTAAGCTTGCCGTTAGAATGTCGGAATCTTTCCTCTCCTAATCCGCGACATTCACTCGGCCGCAGTCCTGCCCTGTCCGCGCTCTTGTGGGTGTGCAGGTCCGGCAGTGCCTCCGCCGCTGAGCAGAGCATCCGTCACTGTCGCCGCGGGCCCCGTGACAGACACGAAGGCTGCCATAATGGATCACCAGCGCGGCCCACCGGCGATACCGATTCTGTTCTGATGGGGCCCACCATGACCTACCGACGATGCATACGGTGCACTCCTTTTCTCATGTAAAATGCCTTGGAATCCGGTTTTTGATTTTTTTAAATATTTTTTATGTTGTTTTCATGTTTCTTATATTTTACACTGAAGTTCGTTGTGTATTGGTTGTAGCTATTCATTTGTGACATCGAGATATTATACAGAGTGTTAGTTAAACATGCGGCAAAAATTCAAGAGGTTATTGCTTGGACTATTCTAAGGATATTTTATCCTTTGATGATTTTTGAAAAAGCGCTTTGTTGCGAAGATATAGGGCGAAAAAAATTTATTACTAAAAATTACATGTAACTTTCTGAACCTACAAGAATTGTTCAAAATATACCTCCTCCACTTGCTTCCTCAAGCTCGGATGCAACTATCTAATCTTCTCCTCATAGACTCCCGAACTCATTCAAAAACACCAGGGTCGTTTCTTATTGAGTTACACCCAGCAATTATCCGATCTCTTAAATCATCCACATCTTCCACTGCCTAGTATAAACTAATGACTTTAGATGGCCCCATAGGAAATAATCCAGGGGGTTTAAGTCCGGGGATCGACAGGTCATACGTGAGGTCCACCTCGACCAATCCTGCGATTTCCGTATGTTGCTGTTAAAACCTCTCGAGCCACTACACTAAAATGAGGTGGTGCACCATCATGCATAAACCACATTGCCTGTCTTGTAGCCAATGGTACATCTTCCAAAAACTGAGGTAGCGTTTGTTTCAAAAAGTTGCGGTATACTTCGCCGGTTAGTCTTGCTGGTAGAAATACCGGTCCAATTAGCCAGTCACCCACAATTTCAACCCAAACGTTCAACGAGAACTGATGTTGAAACCGATTTTCACAAATCTCATGTGGATTTTCGTCAGCCCACACATATTGCATTTCGCCAGAAATTGCAACTGAAGAAACTGGCTTCATCGATAAAAAGAATCAACGTAAGTAGTTGAGGGATTTCAACCAATGTGTGCAAAACCCATTGACAAAATGCAATACGTGGAGCAAAATCCGCAGGAAAAAGTGCCTGAACGCGTTGAATGTGGTATAGGTACAACAAATTATTTATTTATTTATTTATTTATTTATTACGATTAAGTATTACGAATTATCTCTCAGAATATTCCAAACAGTCCAGTTAAGTATTTGCAATTCTTCGCGTAGAAGTACCTGGATCTTCTTCTATCATGTCCAGCGCATTCTCTTCTACGACTACCGTTCTTACAGTCCTTGGCCTTCCTGGTCCTCCACTTCCCTTTAATGTTCCCGTTTCTCGAAGACGTTGATGAATACTTTGAAAGATTTTTATATTGGGAGCAATGTGGTTAGGAAATCGTTCAATGTACAGTCGCCTAGCTTCTAATGCATTGCCATCAGCAAGTCCATAAATAAAATGTATGTCAGCCATCTCGGCATTCGTATAGCGAGCCATGATAGCTTCATTAACAACCGTTTACACGTCAACTAGCCAAACGTCAATCAATCTTAACAAATGCGACACATACAAACTACAAAAACACAACATACAAAAATATACAAAATAATCACTCCGAAGTATCACGTGATGTTGGTAAGAAAAAACAACTTCTTTTTCTTACATGTCTTTTACTTGATACGTCCTGTGTAGTACGCCATACATTTATCTCACTTACATTAATAATGTGAAAAATACCAAAATTGGATTTGTTGAAAATTTTTTTCGCCCTATATCTTCGCAACAAAGCGCTTTTTCAAAAATCGTCAAAGGATAAAATATCCTTAGAATAGTCCAAGGAATAACCTCTTGAATTGACTGTTTAACTAACACCCTGTATATTTTTATGATTAATTTGCTAAGGTTATAAAACCAAATATTTTAGGCATAAAATTTATTATACAAAGGCGTATAATTACATATAATACGGTATGTACAATTATTAAAACTGCACAAATATACAGGGTGTTTCATTTAAAATAAGAAAGTTCACAAATATTTCCGGTACAACCAGCTGCAACAGGACTATCAAAATATTTTAGTTTGGGAGATCAATCTGCATTATTATCAGTCACTTATAGTTCTCAACCATAAGAGAACATCGATATAGGCTATCAGTTGTTTCAGGGTGTTTCAAGTAAAATTTTACTAAAGATTTGAATTTATTAGTTTTATGATGTAACAAATGAAAATAGAGTTACAACGGTTGCAACGTAATAAGTAACTTTTCAGGCTTTAGCGGCTTCAGTGAAGAATTCTAGGATTTTCAATTCTTCACAGATTTTACTGATGTTTTGAACCTCTGCGCCATGAGTCCACTCTAGGTTTCGTTACTGTGGGACACTTTCTACTCGAGCAAGATAACTTTATTATAAATGTAAACCAATGAAATATAATAACTAATTAATAATACAATAAATAAATAAATAAATAAATAAATAAGAGACACTCAGCATCCGAACAACACAGCTTTTAATTATCTTAAAATGCTACAAATGGTATCACTACCACAGTTAGAGCAAAACACAATAGCCACGTTTGCAGATGATACTGCCATTCTTGCGACAGGGAAGAGCTATGAAGAAGCTGCAAACAAACTGCAAACATCAGTTAACCAAATCAATAACTGGACCAGAAGATGGCGTATCAAGCTGAATGAAACCAAATCAGTGCAGATTAATTTCACAAATAAAAGAGAACAACAAATACCTTGTTAACATGAACAATGTCCAGATTCCATATGCAAACTCAGCAAAATCTAGGCATCACATTAGACGCAAAACTTCGCAGGAAAGTCCATGTTAAAAAGAAGAGAGAAAAGCTAGACATCAGATATAAAAAAGTGTACTGACTACTTGGTAGACACTCCTGCTTATCAACTTACAAGAAAATACTGTTGTATAAACAAATCCTCAAGCCAGTATGGACCTATGGAATACAGCTCTGGGGCTGTGCCAGTAAGAGTAATATATTAATCATTCAAAGATTTCAGAACAAAGTACTGCGGAACATCGTCAAAGCGCCTTGGTACATCAGAAACAGCAACCTCATCGAGATCTTCAGAAGGACACTGTAGAGCAGACAATTACTAAATTTGCAAGGACTCACGAACAACGTCTCCATCAACATGTGAACATCGAGGCCATCCAGCTCCTCCACAACATTAACGTAGTAAGAAGGCTCAAGAGGGTTAAACCCTTTGAGTTAGTGAATTGATTATATCAGTATAAATGCAGAGTATTGTGCGGTTAGTGTTACACGTTTGTTTTAGTGTAATTAAGTTACCAGACTCTAAGGTACACTAGTGAGTAAGACCTTAGCTCTTTCAACTTTAGTTAAATTAGGATAGAACCAAATTACTCATTGATCTCCCTTTGATCAGATTGTAATAGGAGTAAAATACCCTCCAAGGGGTATTATTCTTTTTATTATAATATGCAAACCTTTAATTATCTTAAAATGCTACAGATTATATCAGTACTTCCTAACATATGGATCGTGTAAGCTCGCCGCTACACAATGTTATTTTAATCTCGTCCAGATTTCGCACTGCCGTACTTAAAACATTCTACATTTAGAGCAGCTATTTGCGGAGCAAATTCATTTATTCCGAGCATCCCAAGATTACATTCCGCTGCTTCCTCCATCCTGCATAAAAGCAAGCAAATCAAGTTGAGTGGTGCGCTTTATTTGGGTTTCCCGCACTAATTTTTAATCCTGGCGAATGTACCGAAGGAAAACATAAATCTTTCATGCTCCTTAAGTTTGCAAATTCATCCGAAAAATCGGAAGCAGCATCTGAGAAGCTATTGGAGTCCTTTGATTGGATTACTGGCGGATCTGGCGCTGTTGCGTGTCATCCTACAGCGCCAACGTTGCATTAACGTCATTATCACGGTAGCGCGGAAGAGGAATCGAATTATAAGATGAGTCGAAGGCGCTCCGAGTGGAGTTCCTGTCTTCTGATTGAACCCGCTGACGAGATTTCCGTTTTTGCAGCTTGTGCATATCTCGCATAATATGCGCTTTATTTGATGAACATACGCCGCTGGCACCTTTATCGTTTAGTACACGGAAAGAAACGGATTTATCAAACTGTTTCCCTAGAATAACGTCCATAATGTGTATTGACATTCCTATAATACACTAAATCGAAATATATCTGCGGTTAAATGAGATAGTTCTATTCATAATAGCTTTTAACATTATCAAACTTTTTCATAATGTTTATAAATCGCCCTTGTAACATTTAAAGCACGTTGTATAGTGGGTATACGCTCGGCAGTTAGTCCGCTATTATCGAAAAATTGTATCATTAATCAGTAGTACCTGCAGGAGTACAGATTATTATTATTATTATTATTATTAATTAATAGGTAAGAAATCTACCCATATGCTTATTTTATCTGTGGAACCAACATAACTGAAATTACAGTGGAGAGAAAATTGTACAAAATTCAGAAGGGAAAAGAGGGGGAAAGAGGCGTATACCCCCCTGTCACCATGTATTTGTTATACATATTTTATAAATCTTTTCATTGGTTGTAGGTACTTGGATAAAAATAAAAAAGGAATAGAAAAAATTGAGTATAGTTTCACGACAATTTACTTAAGTCCCTGTTCATAAAAAGCAAGAAATAGGTTAAATCGATGAATGGGTGAAGCGTGGCCGATACTTAGCCCCTAATTCCCGCCCCTCGCGCACACAATACCGAATCAAGCGGTAATCTGCTGAAAAAACAATAAGGAACTCTCAAAGGATGCAGTAGTTGGGGCGCTCGGCGAATTCTCATGTAGGATTTGAAAAGACCAGCCACGAGATGAATCACTCTATCAAGTCAAACCGACAGCTGACATTCCTTTCGTTCTGTTCTCACTCCGGCGATGAAGGTAAGGAGAAATCTTGGTTTTGTCTGCTCTTAACAACTTTCCTCGACAGACGGAGAACACTGTAATAAAACGAAATTGAAATCTTGGATAACGGATGATGTGTTTGTTTGCGTACAGGGTATACATTTTTATTATGTGCGTTTATTATACAGCGTGTTTCAAATTAGATGCAATAACATTGGTATCTTGTAAGCCGTCACAGATAGAGACTAGGTTAAATTGGACAAAGTTGCGTAGTTTGGTGACATGCCTCCGAAAAATGGAAGTTTTTTGATTAGATATTTGAAAAAATCGAAATTTTGGAAATTCGTTTTTGCCCCGAAAAACCTCTGCATAATATACAATGAAACTGAATATATGACAAATCATTTAAATTTATCAGTGGTTTTTTAGTTTGATATAAAATTCTATAATTTTACAAATTATATTTCAAATTATGTCTAAACAAACAAATTATAGTTTGACTCCTAAGTAATGAGGTTTTCCAGGTTTCCCTCATTCCAGCACTGAATGGTGGTTAGGGCCTAATAACGTAAGACGTTCCTGAGGCGCAATTAAGGCCCGCGAAATAATATGCCGCCCCCCTCTCATCCACAAGTTTCAGACTTTCGGGATAATCCTTGTGATATAATGAGGGGTAAAGATATTATTATTGTTATTATAGTAAAAATTTAAATGATATTAAGATTGGGATAATTTTGGCTTCATTTCATTCAAAAAAGCATTTTTATGAGTAGAGACAATGGGCCTTTTCCACATCTTTTTTTTATTCGCTTATTATAAAATATATACTTGGTTATGCCTAAAAAGTATTTTTTTAAATTTTTTTCTTCGCCAGATATATTTTAAAAAAATTGTTAAAATTACCATATATTTCAAATAACGCGCCATTGACGTCATACTCCAGTTCGTTGTTGTCTGTTGGCTGCCCTGTATTTTGTGTTCTGTCAAGTGAAGTATGCTTAACCTAACTTTCGTTTTGTGTTTTGATTAATTTGATTTAAAATTAATAAAATTGAAGAGAGATATCTTAAGACTGATTCAGACAACCTTCCAAGAGTTGATAGTGAAATGGTTAACGATTTCTACGTCACAAATATGAACTTTCTAAGCGCTGAAGTGCGCAATGTTAAGACAATGAGGTTAGTTTTTATAACCTAAGTTATCAAACCATCATTTAGTTGATTCTAGCATAAATTGTGCAGTGTTGTCACCTTTAGCGAAAAATACCTAAAAATTATTTTGCTTAAGGGATAAACTGTAAAATAATCATATTGATTTGCTTTAGTAACAATTTATGGATAATATTTCACCTAAAAATACATATTTTCATTTCAAAATTACCAGAATGTAAATTTAATCGTTGCCAAGAAAAAAGTAAAATTATATGTGGCAACGTGGAGCCGTTCTTTAACTTATCTACATTTTATTGGCTACTGGAGTGTGATGTCAGCGAACCGCGCAGTTTGAAATGATTCATGAAGACCGGTCACTTTGTACTTGGATAAATTCGCTTAATTACAATTCTTTAATAAATTGGGTTGATTCTACCTTTACTTATGTACCAGTATAACGTTTGATATTAATAAAATAGTAAAATTCAATTTAGTGGAAAAGGCCCATTACAACATCAATCTGCGACTATTTTCAACTTTTTAAATTCTTACCGTGAAATATCTGGGTGATATTGTTGACAAAGGTTCGGGGTTGCCAAAATTCGCGTTAAAATCTTCGCCTCTGACAATTACCAGAGTGATTCTGGTACTATAGTTCGTCTTTATGCTGTGCTGTAACTATCAAATCCATATAGAAATGTTGTGATATTAAATGCTACCTGAATTAATATCTTATTCAAATGTCTGCAGGTCGAAAAAGGTTTCAACAAAAGCATAACCGGAATTTTCAATTGGTGGGGCACAACATTAATAATCATTATTATCGCATTATTACGATATCATTGCATTTTTGTTGCGCAGGTGTTCCAAAACCGTCCACCGACAAAGGTCGGTCAAATTCGACATGGTACTGACAAATAAAATCTTCCAAGTTAATTTTATGAGGCACCTGACAAGGCCGGGTATTTTTTTGAGGATATCCAGACAATTGTCGAGCTGACTGTAATGTTAATTTACAGCATTTGTAAAAATTAACAGTCGACGGTGCGTTTTAAAAATAAATATAATTAATTGGAGCACAGAAAAATTTTTTCAATTAAAAAAAATATTTCTCATTCAATCCCTTCAAGTTTTCCATACAGGGTGATTGAGTGAATCCTACCTTTTTACTAGATATTTTTCCTCAAGAGAAATAGTAATTTCAAAATTCATTAAACCATAGTTTATACAGCGTTATTCAGAACTTATCTCTAAAACTTTGAGGATATGTGCATCCTTAAATAAGAAATCGATATCACCAAAAAAATTTATAATAAAAGTCTTTGGATTTCCCGTAAACAGTGTTAAAAGTTATACCATTATAAAAGACTACTTAGATGGTCTTCAATTGGGCGAACTGTACTTCAACGACATCTGATATGTCACATTCCTACAAAAAAAAGTAAACAAGTTTTTGTACCTGGAACGCCTGGTCAAGACCGAGCGAATAGAGTTGGAGTGGGGATAATATCTCTATTGTCTATCTGTGTCGCTCTCTCAGTGCCGGTGTTTTATTTATTGTATAGGAGTGTTAAACTTTAAAATATTCAAAATGGCTAAAGTACAAGTCAGATCTCTATTCAGGTGCCTGGGGTATCCCAATCAACGGTGTGGCGCTTACTACACGAAGCTCAGTTTTATACGTATCATATCCAGCGTGTTCAAGCACTGTTACCAGCGGATTATCAATTACGAGTTAGGTTTTGTGAGTGGTTGTTGCAGCAAAATGCTGAAAATCCCCAATTTACTGCTGATGTACTAGTTACAGATGAAGCTTTGTTTACTTGAATTGGAATACAGAACATTCACAATACACACGTTTGTGCACTCGAAAATCGCCACGCAATTCAACGTAATCACTTTTAACACCGTTTTTCGAACAGCTTTTGTAACAAGGTATGTGCAAATTTTTTATAAATTTCATGTTTCTAATACCTAGTAATCAAGTAGCGCAATTCTTCAAAATTAGTGTAACAAAATTTTATTCATTTTAAAGACACGTCACTTTGGTCACATCTATCTATCTTTCAGTTTATTTTAAAGTAAAAACGCTGTAAATCTTTTTTGCGCCGGGTGTCGGTATACTCTCAGAACTTCCGAAGTTTTTTCGTGCTATATGTGACATCGCCAGTTTGCATTGTCAGTGCCAAGGTCATTCCATTACAGTAGACCAGTATCCAGCGGCGTGCAATTAAAAATTTTTAAATAGTTTTCAGAACGCGCCAAAAAAAATTGTTTTTGCACTACCACATTTGTACATGTATGTTCAACATCCCCAAATTTTATTATGGATAAGTTCTGAATAACCCTGTATAATAAAACGTAGAATTTGGGTAATATTATGGTTGCCTACTATAATCCTAATATATTATGGTAACTACATGAAAGGTCCCGCCTGCAAGGTATTTATTGATTATTGTGAAAATATTATGACTGACTTATCTATTCGATCATAATCTCAGATTTGACTGTATGTGCACGAACCACTTTAGTTTCGGTAAATAATTATCCTCCCACAGTGACGCGTCAACCGATCTTCAGATCTGCAGACAAGGTTAGATTTCCATCAGACTCAGTTTTCAGTGGTGCTGTGAAGGCAATTAAAACATTCATGAAAGAGAACGCTGCGAAATTAAAGGGTATAGGTGGAAGCTAGGTGTAGCGCCCAGCAGTTAGTTCATGTAGCCATCCGCCAGATTACAGGGCACCAGCACGTGCCAAGCGATAGAGGAGTTGATGGGGTGGCATTTGGTGAAATTAACCGCCCCCGAGACTGGGGCACGGGGTTGCTTGACGTATAGTTTTCGGTGCAAGAAAATACGATTCGATTAGTACAAATAAGTAAAGAAGGAACGTTGGAATTCAAGTCCCGCATGTCGTCACTGGGCTTATTTATTTATTTATTTGTTTACAGCTGCCAAGACAGGCGAGTTCCCAATTATATGGCAGGAAAAATACAGAAGTAATGAGCTACCTTAGTTAACAGCTAAGGAAACGAAATAGATATAAATTAATTACAAATATTATAAAAGTATTAAAATAGTACATACTGAAAATTAATTAATTTGTTGATAGAATACACTTCTTAATTCCATGCACACTGGAACAGAAGATGTCAAGCCTATTTTCATAATTGTGATAATTTGAACACATTACATTTAAAGGTGAAAACTTAAGAACATTTCTTGGTGTTTTTAAGTAGAATAAGTGATGATGACTAGTTCTGCAGTGTAAAATGTTAAAATTTAAGAGATTCAATAAATCCTTACATTCAATATTACCATTAATAATTTTATATAAAAACAAAATCGAAAAATAAACTCTTCTCTGGGCTAGATCATTGAAATGAAACCTAGTAAGTAGTTCCAAATGCGAAATACCCCGAGGTGGATAAGCGTTATCAGACCTAAAACTTAAATATTTCAGGAATTTTCTTTGAATTTTTTCAATATTGTTTATGTGAACATCATACCCCGGATTCTAAACAATATTCGCGTACTCTAACTTAGAACGAATAAACATGTAATACAAAAGTTTAATAGTGTCCACCGAGAGATGAGTGAAATTACGTATAACAAATCCGAGCGATCTGTAAGCATCATTGATAATATTTCACCTGTACAATTTCAAATCATCAGCGTACATCAATGAATTGCTGCTAATATTAATATCGTTTATAAATAAATTAAAGAATAGAGGTCTTAGGACTGAACCCTGAGGAACGCCTGATGTTGCAAGTATTTCAACAGATCTGAACCCACAATATTGAACACGTAATTTTCTATTGGATAAATGAGATTGAAAGAAGTTCGTAAAATTCAGAGTCAAACCGTAACAGAGTAATTTATCTAACAACTTCCCATGGTCGAGTCTATCAAAAGCCTTAGACAGGTCAGTATATATGACATCTACCTGTCCTCCTTTGTCCAAGACTTCTGATATAAATTGATCTATACAAACTAAATTCGTCACAGTTGATTTACCTGCCATAAATCAATGCTGATTTGGAAATATTTGAGATTTCAAATTAAAATACATATAATCATATAAGACTACCTCAAATAATTCACTAAAGTTGAACAATATTGCTACAGGTCTGTAATTATTAATCTCTGTTTTGTCACCTTTCTTAAAAATCGGGCAGATTTTGGATTGCTTCCAAAGTGTAGGAAATATTGAAGATTTTAAAGATAAATTAAAAAGAAAGGTTAAAGGTTTAACTAAAACATGCGCGCAATCTTTTAATAAAAAGGCAGGAGTACCATCTGGACCTGTCGTCATTTTTGGTTTAATTTTCTTCAACGCATTCAAAACCGCGTTATCAGAGAAGATGGAGGGAATACGTCAATCGTATTAGGCGTACACTGACCGATGCAATTATTGGTTGCTTATTAAAGCGACCTATTATTAACTTCTTTAACGTATCCATATGTATTTGAAAAAGTTATGTCGGTCACTATCCACTAGTGATCACTATCTAAGAAGAAACGATCGTGTAAAAACAAATTGTATCACACTATACGTATCTTAAAGCATATCAGACAGACGATTAAACTTATAGGAGATATGCTTATGAATAAAATAAACAATTAATTCATGATAAAGTTTGCGGATATGCGGGATGAACATTGTTTCATTAAATTTGTAATTCCATACATTGTATTGAAAATTTTAGAAATTTCAACTAAAAATATTTTTCAAGCATCTAAAACCGATATATCGAAAGGAAACGCTAAACTCAGGCTTTTTGGTGTGTGACTAGATTGAGTGAGGTGACCTCGGCTTTTTACCTTATTTTTTAAATTTAATTTTAAAGTTTTAATAATTAATCAGTGGCGGCTCGCGGGTTCAAAAATGCGTGAAGAGCTAGCTAATATTTTTATATTTTTGTCACTGGTACATAACCATTTATACTCCGAAAACCAAGAAGATTTAAAATTAATATTATCAGTTTTGCCACTTTTTTTAATTCTTTTTTGGCAAAAATAGACAAAACAACCGTGGGTCGTCCTTTAGTTAAAACGTCTCGTTTGTCTTCGTCCTTCTAACGACTGAATTGCGTTTCCAACAAATTGCAAAGAATGTCATTAATTGGATTCATTGTTGCTACCACACAACACACACACATACTACGTTTAATGTTTAATCACAATACACATCAAGTTAACACACTCCAAAAAAAAATACGTAAACTAGTACAATATTAAAAATGTACGATCTTTAACATGCACAATGCAGTAATGCAAAAAAAAACTAACGGCGTTTGCGAAATCAAAATTGCATCTACAGGTCACAGATTATTGACAAGACAAGTTAGGAAAAGATGACGCGAGCGCGAAGCACACTCCCACGTTATAGCCGAACTCTTCACTTGAACCGTAAGGAGTGGGAGTTCGTCTTGGCTCGTCCCTTATAATGACGTCAGCTGTAAAAGCGTTCCCATGGCAACGCAGTGTACTGATGCAGGTTTAGCGGTTTTGACTCGACGCCTCTTCACCACAAACGGCTACGTACCTTCTTTTTATATTTTGTAACGTTTACGTGTGTGTAGCGTATGATAAATATATTAATATTAAATATATTCACTTATTATTTTTATTATTATTACATTACGTTAGTAATAAAGAAAATGTATTTTGGTAATATCTTCGCTATTCATAATGAGTTTAAAAAATAGCATTGAATATTTTTGGTGAAGAGGCACTTCACCTACTTCACCTGAATAGCCGCCACTGTAATTAATATATTTCTTGCATTTATGCACTTGTTGAGATATCATTAATCAGTAGTATCTTATTTAGTTATATATGTATATTCCTATTAAAGTTGAAATTATTCTTAGCGAATTTCGAGGCCACGTGGTTGCCGTTTTTTAGTTAGGGTTTAATCAAGGGTTTAAGGATTAGTGCCTTTCCAATTGTATTTGAACTGCATTACAACTGATTTTGAATTTAGGTCTTTCAGACTGGCAATTACCCAACTTTAGAATGTCATTAGAGCAGTGAGACAAAAAGTCAGTTAGCAGTTGAGATTTTTTCATTTAAGGTCATTGAACCAAATTTGTTGGAAAGTCTGTCAAGCCTATGAAACTGCTTTTAGTCACTGCATAGGTCTAATGAATTTCAAAAACAGTAGTGCCCTCTTTGAGTCTTTGCTACTACCTGTCTGACAGTTATTGTCAAATTGACAGACAGATAACGACCTGCTTTTCCGCAGGTGCCATTACAGCAGTGATCTGTATTGTCTTTAAGGAAGACAATCCTGAAATTACATCGGCGACTCCTATGGAGATGCCGATGTAAAGCAATGCCAGTCGGGGTACATTGTTCGTGGAGTAGTTGCTTTCGGCATCTCGTTCCAATTATCTATTGTTATCTTGCGCCATTCATATTAGTTAAAGAACACCTTGGCTCCTGGAAGAGGAGAACCAACCTGGGAATTCAATTCACACCGTTAGAACGACTATAAAAGGAAAAGGCACTTGAATCCAAACTAGCTGTATCAGGATCGACAAGAACCTAGTTAGCTACATCATCTTCTTCTCAATTTCCATTGCACGTTCTGCACGTCTGCACGTTGACGAAAGTTCACTCTGGTCGTCAGTACTGGATAATATCTATTGGAGAGAAGTTGAAACATATTCTCCAAGGTCAGAAATTTTTTTTTTGTTATTAACCAGGGCAAATTAATTCTTGGCAGATACAAATTGTAAAGTAATTTTGATAACTTTATAATATTGATTTTACTTGTTTCTTTTCATTCACTATACATTGCGTCCACTACCATAAAGGTGGTATAAAAGTAATTTATAAGTATAAAGTTTCGAACCTACCCCTAAACTCTGAGCTCAGTCGGCTCTAATGTCAGACAATCTGACATAATTAATGCCCATAAAAAAATTAAGGCAGATTCATTGCACATGAGGACAAACATTATCATTGTTTATACCTACCTTAATTAAATTGTAATCTGCATATATCGGACACAACTTTATATAAAACAATCCACCTGTATCATGATCACGTAACTGATGTTAGGAGAGTTAGCAGATCAGTATCCTCCGCAGGCTATACTGATCCAAAGGCAAAAAAGCATAAATAACATCACCGACCCAGCAACTGATGCCAGCAATTAACGACAATCATAAATAAAGCCTTGCTGGGACACCCTGCATCTCTTACCGGTTATTAGCGCGATATCACAACAGAATCAAGCGTTAAATGGGTGTGACTGATATAATTATCCTAAAATATCCATGTATCACTGGCATCCTCATGTTTGCTTCGCACCTCAGGGGCGCTAGCTGCCCTGATCCCACCAATTACGACCAGTAAATTAAAGAACGATAAAGCAAGGATGACAACATTGAGTTATATTAATGCTGTGCATCAGAATTAAGTTGCAGCGATTCGTTACGGTGTTCTTATGGTGCTGCACTGAAAGCTAATGCTGGCACTGGAAATTCCTACTGTGTGTTTCAAGATTATAGTGATCTCTGAACTGGAGGCGATATGTGGATTTATCTCTCTCAAGGATGGAACTCGAAACAGTCACATTTATTTTTGCCGATTTATAATTGATGCTAGCAGATATACAGTATGATGAGCGCAAGGGGATTTGGCTATTAAGATGAAGTAATTGTGGTAGAAACTGTCATCAAGCTATTTTACCATCGTTTGTCCTTACAGGGGGGTCCGTCAACACAGGGTGTTCCATTTGAAAAGATGAATGCATCATTATTATAATGAAATTAAGTACCGGGATATCAAAAATTATCTTGGTCAAGGGTGGTTGTGGAATGTAAAACGTGTGTCTTACTTAAAATTTTTGAATATGTTTTGTTGTGTCAGACTCTGTCAAGTCATTGTGCTGAAATTTTCTAATCCAGTTTTTGAATCATGCCTCTTACCACACAGCACAAAATTTTCATGATTGAAGCTTATTTTCGAACGGGTGCGCTAGTTAATGGAAATTGGCAATACAGTCAACGTTTGTGTTTGGATAATTTTCGAGAGCACTTCCCAAACGTGGCAATATTACCGGACAATTTTTATGCGTGCCTTACAAATTGTGTTGAAGTGTTTCGCGAAACTGGTTGTGCGACTCATAAAAAAGATGCTGGTGGACCAAGAGTTCGTACAGAAGTCAGAAGTACAGTTGTCAATGACGTTCGTCAACGTATGGAAGAGGAGCCTGCAAAACCTTTGAAACGTCTTTCTCAGGAAATTGGACTTTCTTATGGAACATGTCATAAGATTTTAAAGAAAGACTTGAACATGCATCCATATAAGATGCAAGCACATCAAGCTCTTCTGCCCGCAGACCACCCCAGACGCCTTGCTTACTGCCATTGGTTTGTCAATAATTTAATGAATGACGATCTTCTGGACTTAACTTTTTTCTGACGAAGCGTGGTTCCACCTTTCGGGATACATCAATTCTCAAAATATGCGAATGTGGAGCAATGATAACCCTCATGTTTTTACTGAATCGCCACTACATGCTCAAAAAATTGGTGTTTGGATGGCAGTTTCTCGCAGAAGAATAATTGGGCCAATTTTTTTCGATTTCACCGTCAACACAGAAAGGTACAGACACAACTTTTTGGCTGAATTTGTGCAACAGTTAAACGATGATGAACTTCGGTACGGTTATTTCCAGCATGACGGTGCAACAGCACATACTACACGAGAAAATATTGCTTTCCTCCGCGAGTTTTTTGATGACCGGCTGATAAGTTTGTATACAGAAGTTGAAGTTTCCTCCGAGATCACCTTGTTTGACAATTATGGACTATTTTATATTTCCTTACTTAAAAAACAAGATTTTCGCAACTCCGGTAAGTAATTTGCAAGAACTGCAACAAAGAATTGTTCAGCAATGTGCAACCATAACGCCAGAAATGCTGCAAAACGCGTTTCACAGCATGAGGAGGCGCATCAACCTGTGGAACCAAAAAAAAGGGGGGACATTTCCAACAATTACTGTAATTTAGTTTTTCTTGTTACTAAAACCGTTATTTCATAATTTGTAGTTCATTATTGTTTTACAACTGAAATAAATAGGTATGAAATTTGTAGGTTATTGATGATGTCAGTGTGACAGTGACATAATTATTTCAAATTTAAAGTAAGACACACGTTTTACATTCCACAACCACCCTTGACCAAGATAATTTTTGATATCCCGGTATATTGCCGAAATTAAAAAAGACACCTATTTTTTGTGTAATGATTTAACAAAGCCGAAACAATCTAACATTAAATAATTATTCACAGATTGCAAGTGCTGAACTTAACTCAAATTGTCATCTACAAACAGGAGCACTATTAATCCGTGTCCAGAATTCGTTCGAAGCTGGAAATTAGTCAAATAAGTGCTAGGCATGCAGTGCATCCGAAGTGCATTTACCCCAAAGACGGCCGTGTCCAGCAGTTCAGCTGTTTTCTCCTCGTAGGCAATCCGAGGAATTATTAATGGCGAATCACATTACAGAAACCACCTAACTTGTCATATTATGGCCCTCAAATGATGGATGCACTTCGTTTTTATTAGTGTAAGGCTGCAGCGAGTTTATATATCACGTAATTAAGGCGCGCTTCTTTCCTGAAACAAATTAATGGCCAAGGTGGACGGGAAAAAACTCCACAAAGGACTGGCCAGTGGCGTGCGAGGGGCGTTAGGTACATAGAAAACACAAAGAACCACTTGGTGAAATAAGAAACTATAAGAACTACGGACATTATTAAATATGGTTTGAACAAAGAACTGGAAACTGGAAAGGAATTTAAAGAAATTAGTAAGATAATAAGTAATAGAAAGAAGTCAGTATACGAAATGATTAACCCTTAAACTTACTCTATATACTGTGTCCAGTTTAAGATATACTGTATGAGCATCCCGGCAACCATTAAATACAGAGTTGGTTAAATTTGGAAAAAGTTGGGCAATTTTAAGCCCAAGAATACAAGGTTACATTTCCAAGAATTCCTTGCCTTAAGTAGATATAGGGTGAACACCAAAAGTGTTCGTTTTCTGCAAACATTCATAGCTCGTTTATAGTAAAAGACACATCAATTTTCCAGGATATAGATCAGAGATAGGCCAGTCAGCAAGGACACTTTGGTTTAAAAATTTAACCAAAAATTTTGGTTTCTTCTTGATTTTGGCTATAAAAATCTAGAATTTTTCTTATGGATATTCGCAGATTCATCTTAAACTGAACACAATATACAGCGTTATTCAGAACTTATCTTTAAAACTTTAAGGATATGTGCATCCTTAAATAAGAAATCGATATCACCAAAAAAATGTATAATAAAGGTCTTTGGATTTCCCGTAAACAATGTTAAAAGTTATACCATTATAAAGGACTACGTAGATGGGCAACTGTACTTCAACGACATCTGATATATCACATTCCTACAAAAAAAGTAAACAAGTTTTTTATACCTGGAATGCCTGGTCAAGACCGAGAGAATAGAGTTGGAGTGGGGATAATATCTCTATTGTCTATCTGTGTCGCTCTCTCAGTGTTTTATTTATCATATAGGAGTGTTAAAATTTTCAAAATGGCTAAAGTACAAGTCAGATCGCTAGGCAGGTGCCTGGGGTATCCCAATCAACGGTGTGGCGTTTACTACACGAAGCTCAGTTTTATCCGTATTATATCCAGCGTGTTCAAGCACTGTTACCAGCGGATTATCAATTACGAGTTAGGTTTTGTGAGTGGTTGTTGCAGCAAAATGCTGAAAATCCCCAATTTACTGCTGATGTACTAGTTACAGATGAAGCTTTGTTTACTCGAAATGGAATACAGAACATTCACAATACTTGTGAACTTGTAAAATTCCGAAGTTTTTTTCGTGCTATATGTGACATCGCCAGTGTGCATTGTCAGTCCCAAGGTCATTCCATTACAGTGGACCAGTATCCAGCGGCGTGCAATGAAAAATTTTTAAATAGTTTTCAGAAGCCGCCAAAAAAATTTTTTTTTGCACTGCCACATTTGTACATGTATGTTGAACATCCCCAAATTTTATTATGGATAAGTTCTGAATAACCCTGTATATGTCATTTTTAGATCAGAACTATTAATATCTTAATTAAAATTTAATTTAATAAAACACCCCATATTTGAGGCAACCCTGAAATTCAAAGCTAAAGGCTGTCTTAAACCCAAACCATAATAGACAGTATGACAGAAAAATTTTAACACAATATGCTTTGGTGACTGTGCTAGGATAGTAACTTCTTTCAACCAAATCAAATTAGAAAGGCGATCCAGTATCTGTTAAGAGTAATATTTAATACTAATTATTAATATATAAATATATAATTAATAAAATATACTTCTAACAGTACCTACTTCTGATTTATTTCAAATTTATACCTATGAATTTTTACTGTCATGTGCACTGTGAGACCTGAATGGGACTGAATTGACCTAATAGGCCGAAACAGCTCCATGTTTTGTGGTGAACTCATACGGTGAGCCAGTTGATGCAAATCTTGTACGCATATTCCTTGAAATAAACAACAATTTACTGTATTACTGTAGATAATTTTCGACCAATACTACTATTGAAACATAGTTATTTTGACAGATAAAGATTTACGAACAAAGTGAAAAATTTTAACACAATATGCTTTGGTGACTGTGCTAGGATAGTAACTTCTTTCAACCAAATCAAATTAGAAAGGCGATCCAGTATCTGTTAAGAGTAATATTTAATACTAATTATTAATATATAAATATATAATTAATAAAATATACTTCTAACAGTACCTACTTCTGATTTATTTCAAATTTATACCTATGAATTTTTACTGTCATGTGCACTGTGAGACCTGAATGGGACTGAATTGACCTAATAGGCCGAAACAGCTCCATGTTTTGTGGTGAACTCATACGGTGAGCCAGTTGATGCAAATCTTGTACGCATATTCCTTGAAATAAACAACAATTTACTGTATTACTGTAGATAATTTTCGACCAATACTACTATTGAAACATAGTTATTTTGACAGATAAAGATTTACGAACAAAGTGAGAAGATAATTAATTTTCGGCCTACGCCAATGGCTTCGCAACCTTTCATTCAGTTTTATGGTGTGCCTTACAAATTATTAAGATAAATACTGTTGCACGGTATTTATCATAAATCAAATTTCTTGAGAGGCGTCATAAACATCCCGCTTTATGTTCAGCGCTGTGTGAACCAAATTGTTTCATAATAAAATCGTTACAGTTTCAGGGACAAGAAAAGAAGCTTGCAGATAATGATCTCGTAATGGTAACGGGATTATGGACCAGAAATACTGAATCAATGAAAAAAATAATAATCTTTAAAAAGATTCAAAGTCTACAGAATGAAGCCAAAGGTTTCTACAAAAATTTAACTTAATATTTAAACAATACTTTGTACAGTGTCAGTGTGAAAAGAAGTTTGGATCACAGTTCACAACTGCATTATTTAATATTTTTAAGGAAATCGCTCGGACTTGGATTCTTGATTAAGGCGCTATTTCTCTAATACATTGGTATAGGATTTGATGGGTCTATTTATAATAATAAGTGAATTATGACCAAAAGAGTGTGCCATAATACCCAAAAGACGTTATGATGACTCACAGATGATGGTCATAAATGGACCGAAATCCTGTATCGACGGATCTATTTGATCCAATGCGCGGGAAACACCCTGCATAAATATTACATATTTTTAGAGAGTATCACTCAAAAAATCCAATCTAAGTTACAATAAAAGCCCGCTCTCCAGACGTTCACACGAATGACCCGTAAGGTGCTTTAAATCCGTTGAATGGGAGAAATCCCGAACTCATATGCTTCCCTGTCTCGTCTGGTCCACTTCAGGCCGAAGGGAAGTGCGAAGTGAATTGAGCACTTCCGCCAAATTAAGTTAGAATGGAGAGAGAATCACTTGACTACCCGGACTTGTCCGAGGCACAAATCCGGGATCATGTCAGTGAGTCAGCTATTCCGAGAATATTGACGTTTCGACGTACGAGTGTTGGGGTTACTGGCAATATACCTGAAGCAATTCCCGAGAACTGTAGCGTAATAATAAGTACTTATACCGTCATCAAAATATCTACACTATCTCCTCATAGGGATGGTACATACTTAGAGCCAGCGAATTTGTACCTTTGCATGATTATGTCATCAATTTATGACATCATCAACGAGAAAACATTTAAAATTATAACTATAATACTGTCTAATATTTATCATATTTAATCATATATCATGTTTAATGGTAAAAAACTAATGGTGAAATTCATGTGTAGTCTGAGTCCCATTGTTGCACTAATCTATAGATTCCTTGTTGGTAAAATTCTTGCGTTTGTTTGCAGAACCATCCCTATAAGAGCCTTCTACTTCTGGGACCGAATTATACTCCGCAGTATGATGTGAGTTTATGATTGCTTTAATGGGTCAAACGCATGAAAATCGCATGGGAACAAGTCGGGACTGTAAGGTGGATGTTGTAAGACAACCAAGGGTATTTTGAACCATAATACAGAACAATGACAAGACAGAACACAGACAGATAATCCATCGTAATGGATTGCCCCGCTCGCCCCTAGACACGTTCCAGGATTAATCAAAATGATCGAATTAAAACACATTCCCACTAAGCGCGCTCTAAACTGCAAATTAGTTGAAGGAAAGTCCCGACCGGAACTCATGTACAGATAAGTTCATTAACAGCCGTATTTATCCTAGGCAGTAAGCCTTGTTGTTTCTTCGAGCTAGCGTTCTGAACTTAGGGGTGTATTACCCATAACGCTGTAAACTGGAGTGCGAGGAGCCATGGGCGGGTACTCTGAAGTCTAGGAGGGCACCAACTGATCGAAAAGTGCCTCTGACTCGATAACAAATCCGTAGTAGGTACTATTTTTGTTGAACCAATTCGTATTCTGAATAATTATTCTTATTTCATTTATCTATTTGAGATGAGGGCGATTGCAGTTGAGAAATATAGTAGATAATGCTTCACAGAAAATAAATTTAGAGATAGCTAGACATCTAGAGGCTGTTATTATAAAGAGGCAGACGATATTATATTGCATATTCCGGGTTAGTGCGATGACGATGACTTTATGGTAAGGACCAAACTATTTACTGTACAGTAAAATGATGAGATGCATAACAAACCTAAAGTCAAAGCCAGAATTGAGCAAAGTGGAATGACCTCGCCGATCTGGTAAAATGCGGTGATGCATGGGCGTGCGTATTCTGTTTTACCATTGGGCACATTTCAGTTAATATATACTCGTATACTATTCTATAGAATACTTCTAGTATATGCACTTCCACTTTTTTAACTAACACAAATAAGTATAAACCCTGACACAAAGAATAAATACACTAATAATTTTACCACAAACTTTTACCGTTAAGAAACGCGCGCGAAATAACCAGACATCACGCGACTGTTTCCCTACTACCTCGAGCGCAGTCGCTTGTTGGTTCCTGATTCGACCAATCAACGTCGTTGAAGTTTAGAGAAAAGAAAGCGTAAATGCAAGAATATGTATGTTAAATAAGAATGAACAGCTTGTCATCAACTTTACGACTTTCGAAGTTGCCACATATTCGGACATTTGTTTATATTATTAAGGAAAACACAAATTAAACATTGTGTTTGCTTTAATAAAGTACAATAGGGATAAGGGACGTTAAAGACAAGTCAAAAAATGGGTATATAAGGTAATTAACACGTTTCCTGTTTTAAATAAGAATACTTTAGAAATAAATGTGACAACATAGATCTACTCTTTTTCCGGTCATTGCACTTTGCTTAATTCTGGCTTTGACTTTAATTTTGGACGAAATACTTTGGGACCTTGTTAGAAAACCTACCTACATCGTCAAAGAAGAATAGGAAGGAAACAATGAAAAAATTAAAAAATGTGGTTGTAATATGAATATGGCTATAAGGTCTGTTGTAGGGGTGCAGTTTCTTGAACTCCTTCTTTAGGCGCCCATGTCTGCAGAACTCGGCTAAAAGCTCCCACTTGAGAAGACGCCGGTATTGGAGGTAATTACGTTACCGACCGATCCGTCGACTGCCTAAACTTTCGACACGGAAGGGCCGTAGAGGAGGAAGCCGAAACCCGCTTTTATTTTAGAAAATCCAGATTGAAATTTTAAACCCTCATATCCTTTCCTCGATCGGTAAATATTCCCTGCTTTGCTTTTCCTTTTACATTTCTTCAACAAAACAGAACGCTATCTAATGTCCTGAATGTATTATACAGTAGTAAGTATACCTATTAATGAAATGCATAACTGGGGGAAGTTGTTTTATGTTAAGAGATGAAAAGTGTGTAGGTACAAATATTTTACTGGGTTATAGCAAAATTTACAGAATTATTATTATGTAGTTATATTCCGTAAACTTTGGTTAAAGTCAGTGGCGACCCGTGAGCTTGACTTTAAGGGGGGTGTAAGAAAAACATGTGTATGCATATTTAAACTAGGTTATTTTTATGTCTAGGAGAATTTTTGTGTTTTCTAATCATGTTTGGCAAATTCTCCAAATAATATAAATACAAAACAAAATAATGCAATTTCGTCACAAACACAGTGTCTTATCATAAACGTTTTTGTCAAATTTGCTAGTAAAAGCCCACCTACTTTGCATCCCTTTTGTACAGGGTATTGGCGTATATTTTGACCCCTACGTACAGGAGTTATTAAGAAAGTTAGAAAAAAAGTTTAAATACAAAAATTGTTTGGTTTTTCACGTACTATCTTTTAGCTTGGTCGAAAAGAAAATTGCATGTCGTAAATTTGGGAAAACCAGTTGAACATAATATTTGGAAATGGGACACAATGTATAATTTTACACGCTTGGGTAAACATTTCTTCCTGATTTCAAAAATATATATTTTGTTGATATTTGCACTGACAGTTTTCTAAATATTCGACAGCGAGTACCATAAAAAAATACAAAAAATACAAAGAACTAAAAATATTTATCAGTAGAAACCAACAGTAATAAAAAATATTTAATGATTTTCGACGTAACCTCCTTAGTTATTTAAACATTTTCTAATATTTTCATTTTTTAATATTTTTTTATGATTTATTGCAAACATTAAATATTAAATATTTCGAAAACTGTCAGTGCAAATGTCAACAAAATATATATTTTTGAAATCAGGAAAAAAATGTTTTCCCAAGCGTCTAAAATCATACAGGGTGTCCCATTTAAAAATATTATGTTCAATTGGGTTCCTCAAATTTACGGCATTCAATTTTTTTTTCGGCCTAGCCAAAAGATAATACGTGAAAAACCAAACAACTTTTGTATTTAAACTTTTTCCCCTTAATAACCCCTGTAGGTAGGGGTCAAAATATACGCGAATACCCTGTACCTGAACTAAATTTAACACCTCCTAACATCTAATGTATATTGAATAGATGTTATTTAGATTTTTAAAGATTTGAACACTTAAAAAACAAATTATTTTAGGTTTAAGGTTTATGTGCAGTGGATTAAAAAAAAAGACAATTTGAGGGGGAGTACGAGAGTCCTCTCTCACAGGCCGTCACTGGTTATAGTTAGTGGCGTTAGTTATATTATTTAGGACATATCTCTTTTACTATTAGAGACTGACTCACCAACCTCCGCAACAATTAACTCGCGAAGGCACGCCCTATCTTAGTCCAAGCCAAATTTAGTAGGTATAATATTTAGGTAAGAGATATCGAAACCCTTGTTTCGACATATGTAGCTTCTTCCATTTCTTCAGAAATTCATTACGTTATACAGAGTGTCAACTCTGAGCGTGACCATTTGATCTACTTCAAAAGGGCGCAATTCAGTTTTTTTAAATGGAACGTCGATCGGTGAATTTTACGATGCAAATTCATTGAAAAAACTTTAGTATCTCGAGCAGTTATCCTTTTTGTGGTCATTATTCGAATCCTCACCCCGGCCCGCAGTCATTATTTAAATTTATTTAAGTTAGTTTACATTTTAATGTTGCCGTTTTACTATTTGCAATTACGCCTGTTCACGTCGTCTGTAAACCGGAGAAAATTAAATGCTGTAAAATACATACCCATAAATCACTATTTATCGGCATTTATCCGCGACAACTGCAATTTCATATACAAAGTATTGGTGTATTACAGAATTTGAAATAAAATCTGCCGTATACCTCACAGCGAGGAAGAAACGTTTTGCAACTAGTATTGTTCAATTTTCTTGACTTATTAGCTTTAGTAAAATGTTTATGATCTTGTTTGTATACGCGATGGTTCGTTCATATCGGACGCTCCTCATTTAGACTGAACTGAACTGAACCCATTTCCTGTAACAAGGTAGTGCTGTATACAAACTACCCATTTGTATGTCCTACTATGCCCATTATCTATCTCCTTACATGGCTAACTTTGTTGATAGTGGAGATAGAGAATTGTTTAAATTAGCAAAATTTGGCAGAATTACAAGAGGAATTCAGTGCCTCCTTCAGATTTAATTTTAATTTTCAACTTTTCGAGATATTTTGGAAAAACTGAAAATCGCCAAAATTTTTAAACTCGAATATCTCGAAAACTATAAAAGATACAAATAATATCAAAATACTTTGTGATAGTGTTTTTTACGTGGAATTCAGCGGTGATATTGAAAATTTCACGGGCATCTTAGTTTTTGAGAAAAAAAATAAAGTTATGTTTTTTTAAATAGCAACCATAGTTGACTATGGTATCAATAAAAAGCTTATTTTTTTCTGATTTCAAAAATATAATACTTAATATACCTTTCTCTTTTCTTTTGTTTACTGTAATGAACAAATAATTTATTAACATAGTAAGCTATGAAAAACAAACGTAGATCAGTAAACAACAATAAAATATAAATGTCTGATCACACTAAAGTCACATTATAAACCTCAAAATTAAACGTTCATCTTAAAATAGTTATTGTGAAATGTACACAAACGAAGAAAAATACGATTTATGAAATATTATATTTTTTGAAATCAGAAAAAAATAAGCTTTTTATTGATACCATAGACAATTATTGTTGCCATTTAAAAAAACACAACTTTATATTTTTCTGAAAAACTAAGATGCTTGTGAAATTTTCAATATCACCGCTTAATGCCACGTAAAAAACACTATCACACAGTTTTTTATTTTATTTGTATCTTTTATAGTTTTCGAGATATTCGAGTTTAAAAATTTTGGCGATTTTCAGTTTTTTCAAAATATCTCGAAAAGTTGAAAATTAAAATTAAATTTGAAGGACTCACTAAATTCCTCTTATAATTCTGCCCAATTTTGCTAATATAATGAATTCTCTATCTCCACTATTAATAAAGTTAGCCATGTAAGGAGATAGATAATGGGCACCCTGTATACAATTAATGTTTTAAACGAATATTTTGATAAAATATTAATAGGAATACTATAATACTCTGTCTGTGTCTTAATAATTAATTTAAATCACATAAGACTTTTTTTTCATGTAAATGAAATCGAAAATCATCGAGTTTACTAAAAATAACCATTTTGTTGGTAAAATTGTGGAAATGTAGACATTTACAACGGATCAATTTAAGAATAGTAATAGTTTTCCCTGAGCTTAAAGTATAACAAATTTGCAAACGTGTGCACACTACTTTAGGTATATAATTTTATTTTATCTAAATTATCTGAATGTAAATATGTATTTGAACGGACATGAAATCATATAATTTCATAAAATAAATGTCATATAACATTATTTCGTCCTGTTCTTCCTTATATGCACTTATACGACTTACTAGATGCATGCACGTCGTCGTTCGGCGAACGTAATGACGTTTTTATTGCCTCATTAAGAGCCGAACACCAGACAGTTTCATTAAAACCACTGGCACAGGTAAATAAAGTACTTTCCCGCTGATGGCTCGTAAAATGACAAAACTCAATCTAACATCGACACGAGCTAACCACAAGTCTTTGACGGGCACGACTGGGAACTCTATTGTGTTTTTAATTAATTTTTCACTCTTAAATTATCGCCCTGTCTTGATAAAATAGCTCAGTTTCAAACTTTAGGGTCCTTGAGGAGATTTCATTTAGGAATTTTTTGTATGACGCTGGTTCAACTCCTCATATCAAATCAAATCTAGGTACCTAATAATACTAGTTTATACAAGTCAATTTACAGATAATACAGACACAAGTTAATATTTGCAACAAACAGTAGTAGCCATAAAGTTATTAACTTTGAATAAAAGTTAAAACATATCCAGATATATTCTGATAATTCGTACCAATGAAATAAGGATACCAATTAGAATAAAGGTCCTTTTTCTTAAAGTTATTGCTGTTACTTATAGACCAATTACTTACGTATCGATTACTTATGGACTGCTACTTTATTGTGTAGTGTTGTAAAGGCTTTTGAAATTTCATTACATGATCGTATTTAATCGATCATTGTATAAAATCTCGGAAAAAATATTATATCTCTTGACCAACATGGTGTCATGGTAAAACATGAATCTAATTTGTATTTCATAATATATTTATTTCGGATATAACTGGTTAACATAGACAAGTGTATGTAGGTAATTTACACTGATTTTCAAGTACTTTTGAGGTCGATGTTAGAAGTATTGATTGCAGTTTGCTAATAAACAAGGTATAAACTTATAGTTTTACTCTTAACTTAATTAAATTTAACTCTTAGCTGATACATTGCATTCACTATATTACATATAACGGATTTAAATCAGGCTTTTATTATGTCATACCTAGAGTTACGCAAGGGTCCAATTTGAGCCCACTATTTTTTTATATATTTATTAATGATCTTAATACGGTTCTTAGTTGTAAAAAACCAATTTCTATAGACGAGTTAACCTGAATTAATGAAAAAGCTCAAGTTTTACGATAATATTTATAACTTATTTTTTTAATAGAATGACGGGAGTTCTAAAGCAATTGGATGACAAAAAAAGGATGTTCTTGCTTCGATAGAATATAGAGTAGTGGTATAGACCTGGATAGCTACTCTAATAAGAATCAGTAACTCCGTAACAGCTATTACTGATTATCCTGTTTCTCTTGGAGCAACCGCAGTCATCTCTTTCTTGTTATGTTTTGAGTTATCTGAACTTGTATCACATAATCCCTATGACTTAAGGTACGTTCAGTACGGAGCTTGGATGATAGGATATAGATGATAGATGAATGATGATAGAATAATAGTGAAAAATATAAGCGCTGATAGGCGTTCACAACGGAGATGTGCATAAACGCTTTTAACAGCTAGTATACTTCAAAATGTCTAGCAAAGAAGGTTACTTTTGTTCGGCAAGAACGAAATATTACATTTTCACCAAAAGAAAACAAAAATTAAGAAAGTACCGAAGATATCATCGAAGCTCCGTACTAAACGTACCTTAACTATGAAAGTTGAATAACTTGAAAAGCAGGTGTACTATTATTTTTTGTCTATTTATTTTCAGGCAGTGACCAAAAAGTAGAATTAATCTCGCTTTTTCTTCTCTTTTGGCCACAATATTAAATTACATCTGATTCCACCGGCACAAAGAATCCGAGGGAGGACTTGTTTGTCAGGAACTCTGCAAATAAAGTCCAGCCTCGAGCTATGCAAGGGTTACGCTGTTCCATGTCCTTGATAGCTTGTGGCCGTATTAGAGGAACTCGTTCAATATTTGCGGTTTACGCCAGACTCGATATATTGCAGACTATATAGCATATTTCTCCGATATGGGGTAAGAAACTAGAAGATATGTGATAAACGTTATCCACAGAATCCACTTCATGGTAATAGACTGTTGTTATTAGATCATATGGAGGTGGTATGTGTATACAGGGTGATTTTCTAGTGTTATTTCTGTTCAGATCAAATTTTGCGTATTACTATGACCGCATGTTGTATATACTATAACGTCTATAGTCTGATTCAAATATGCAAATGCTTCATTTAAAAAGGTATTGAAATTTTTAAAAAAGAAAAGGAAATAATGTGGAGCTTGCAAGTGCAAGAAATTGGCCTCAAAGAAAATTTATTCCCGGATATTCTATAATCAATTAACTCCGCCGTTTGTTTAAAGTGCACCGACTGCCACCCCTATAAAAATTAAATTTAAACAACCCTTCACAATTTGAAATTTTGTGCCACATTAAACTTTTAAATTAATCGACTGACAAATATCTCCTAAAATGACAATAAAATATTATTTTAGGGAAAAAGGGAACAATCATGTGGCAATAATGGTATTTATTTTTCGATATTTTAACGGATTATAATACAATTCACACGTATTCATGGTCTAGTCGTTCACTGGCTGCCCCACAGGTGACTAAATTTCAGGGGCGGACTAAAGTATAATCAAATGCCCGTCATGGATCGTGTGGCTAGCAGTTTCAACAAAATATTCGACTAAAAGGCACACAGTTTTCTGATTTTTTTAATTTTTAGTATTTTCTTTTGTTTTTTTAAATATTTTAACATTTTTTCTAAGAATGTTTCTTAAAATTGCATTGTCTGAATATTTTTCACAAAAATGAAATATATAAACTTTTTCGTTAAAACGGTCAGTTAGAAGCTATTTTTTCATTTAATTTTTACATAATTTTCTGTAAATTCATGTACCAGTGATATTTTTTAAAGATATTATATTTTATTATCATAGCATGGCAAGTTTCTTTATGTTAAACTGTGTCTATAATATCGTTATACAGGGTTATTTAGAACTTATCCATAATAAAATTTGGGGATGTTCAACATACATGTACAAATGTGGTAGTGCAAAAAAAAATTTTTTTGGCGGGGTTTTAAAACTATTTAAAAATTTTTCATTGCACGCCGCTGGATACTGGTCCACTGTAATGGAGTGACCTTGGGACTGACAATGCAAACTGGCTAGCACAAAGAAAACTTCGGAAGTTCTTTATTCGATCGATTTTAACCAGGCGTTCCAGACAAAATAGTTCTTTATAATGGTATAACTTTAAACATTGTTTACGGGAAATCCTAATACTAATGTTAAAATTTTTTTGGTGATATCGATTTCTTATTTAAGGATGCACATATCCTCAAAGTTTTAGAGATGAATTCTGAATAACCCTGTATAGAGAGGCCCAACGAATACAAGTTTTTTCATACAAATCACAGAAACATGTTCATTTTTATTTGTAAAAGGTACTCGTGTTTATATTATTAAATTATATATGGTATCCCAAAAGACTGAGGTTTATCACAAGTCATATTTTTTAAAATGAATAAATACCTTGAATATTTTTACATATTTCCATGGAACGACCTCTATACGAATACATCGATACATAGTTCGTAGGTTATAGATTTAATAGTAAGACAAGTAGTAGATATAACACAAAATGATGGACAATAAGAGCAATATATTGGAGAAAGACTTTTTCTAACTTATTATGCTTATAACATATTGTTTTATTAGGTATATCTACCTCTCTGTTAGAGCCAGATCTGTTAAAAGCTTTATAACGTTCTATGTATCCAAATCTGTAGAAATATACAGAGTATTGAATTTGAAAAAAAAAACACGAGTTAAGGTAAACCTCTGTTTTTGGGATACCCTGTATAAATATTAATAATATGAGAAGGTGTTTCTCTTCAAATAAAAATTACCTGTCTGAAATTTGTTTGTAATTGTGTAACAACTTATTCAAAGTGGAAACTTTTCAATTGACCACCCTGTATAAAGTTTGTCACAAGTTATAAAATATACAAATAACAGACACAGAAATACCATTTTTTACTTTACCTATTACGTATTATTAAACTTTATATATTTATAATATTAATTTGCAATTATTATTGAATTAACGAGTAAAAATGGTAAAGCCGATCCTGCACATATATTTCTTCTTTTAAACTTCCAACATGTTTGTTTTTCTTCACCTCCCCCACTCCTTCACCGACACCTGCGAAGGGCGAGGAGTTAATTTATAAAAATTGTAATTAAATTAACATTACTAACGATTTAAGACGGGAAGTGACACAAAGGCCTTACGTAAAGGCAATGTTTGTGTAGGGGCCGAATTTCGAGTCGAGTAGACTTCTTCTGACGTACTGCAGATGGTTAGATTATAAAGAAAAATGATATCTCATATCCGTGTTATTATTGCTCGCGTTGGACTGACCACGAAGGTATTCTTGAAACGGCACATGCATGGAAAATAGAGATGTGTATTAAATACCTGAAGTGTTCCCAGTTTCTTGTAATTATGTACACTTTAATAGCACAATAGCACTTTAAAAAACACTTTAATAGCAATATGTGTAGGCCATATTCCTGTAATTCAGTGTTAGATTAAGATAAATCTACTAAATATCCTAGTACAGTTGGCAATCCACAAGGTTCAGATTTAGGGCTTCTATTATATTTACTATCTATCACCAAAATTATATAGAAAAAGATAAAGAAAATATACAGGCTCATCAACAATTCTTATAACATTTAAATGTCAATTTTATAGCTTCTATAAATATGTACTTTACTAGTCCTGTATATGTACTTTAACTAGTACTGTATATGTACTTTTAGCTAGTAAAAATAGAAATCATTCTTACAAAATAGTCAAGTAGGCCAACAATCGACAGCCACAATCACGCTCAGTTTTGAACGAGGGGTAAACCGCTGAAGCAATGTGGTGTACAAGCATGAGAAAATGTAAAAGCAATGCGAGCAATACTATGTAAATTCGAGCAATGTATCGAAAATGTTAGCAATACTCAAGCAATGCAAGAAAATTGAGGAGCAATGTAAAAATAGGCATAGAAAATATGAAGCAATGCGAAATAATAAAAGCAATAAAGCAATACCGAGAGCAATACGCATGGTCGTTATAGTCTATATAATGTCAATTGAAACTGTAAAAAAAAATCTGACAAAAGAAACACCTGTACCTCGACGGCGGCCCCTTTGTTCACGCACTTGTGTCGTTTGTCGCAATTTTTTTGCAGTTTCAATTGAGATTATAAAGGCTTATACCTGCGCACAGTGTTTCTGTTAGGTGTGACAATGTCGGAAATTATGTTCGAGATCTTAAGGCTAACCGCCAAATTATGTGTGTATCGTGATATTCCGAGTGATATTCCTAAGTTATGTTGTTTCTATTATTTTTGTTTTTAATATGTTTGGTATAAGTTGTGATATATGTTTGCTGGAAATGATGTCAAATTGTGTTTACTAAGGAGCCCTTAATTCCCTTGTACTAAGTTAAAACAAAAAAAAATCATTAGGCCTTAATTCGGAACAGCTGTAAATGATAGAGTTTATTTGATGGAGATCCCGAAAACAAAAAAAAAACAATCTGTCTGTCAATTTGACAATAATTGTCAGACAGATAGTAGCACAGACCCAAAGAGGGCACTGCGGTGTGTTTCTCACCACTACTAACATTCATGATGTTCGAGTTGCTTTACTGAGGAGCCTTCAATTCCTAATAGCCTGAGTTGCCTTGTATAGTCTTTATAACCTCAATTGAAACTGCAAAAAAAATTGCGACAAACGACACAAATGCGTGAACAAAGAGGCCGCCGTCGAGGTGCAGGTATTTCTTTTGTCTGATTTTTTTTTTAGATTCAATTGACATTATATAGACTATACTTAGCCAAAATAATAAAAAATCAGGAGCCTTTAATTCCTAACAGCTTCAGTTAGGAGGCCCCGGTTCAGAGAGACCGCCGTCGAGGTGCAGGTGTTTCTTTTGTCAGCATTTTTTTAGTTTAAATTGACATTATATAGACTATACTTAGCCAAAATAATAAAAAATCATAAGCCCTTAATTCCTAACAGTTTCAGTTGCCTTGTACTAAGTTCAAAACAATAAAAAAATCATGAGCCCTTAATTCAGAACAAATAGAAATTATGTCAGATTGTGTTCATTAAGGAACCCTTAATTCCTATTAGCATGAGTTGCCTTGTACTTAGCAAAAACAATAAGAAGTCATGAGCCTTTAACTCGCATCTTTAATAATGAACACCCAATTTAAGTTCCAAAGTTAATTTACTGTTATACTGTTACAAAATTACCGATAGAGTGCTCTAATGCGGCTTTGCCAAAACTACGTTTTGCCCAGCCCTAGGGAAATTGTGCACAATATGGCAACACCGCTTCTGAGGGTGCTAGGAACAACCCCCAAGAGCGAAGTCTCAACCCTTTAGGCGTTCAAATAAGGGAGGTAAGCCCTTTTGTCCACATTTCCTGGATGTCACCAGAGGTATTTATCGAATACCCCTCGTATAACTTGTCTGTCGATTATTTATTGAACTGCCCTAGTGTATGGATTATTCGTGAGTATTTGATGGAAATTTTTACGATTATATAACTTAGGTTTAAATAAGCCAATAAAATCCGTGAATTCCTAGTTTACCTATACAGTGTGTCCAATAAAGATGGGATCTTGGAAACGGTAAGAGATACAAAGTTGGTTAAATTATGAAAAAGTTGAACAGTTTAAATACCTTTTACATGGACTTTGCAAAATAATTTATCTTTTTTTAATTTCGAAATATTTGGAAAAAAATTCTTTCTGTGATATTTGTTTTTATTTATTTCTGGCGTTATTTTAACAGCTATCAAAAAATAAAAAATACTTTTCCATTGTTACTTTTTGAGCTTAACAAGATGGTATTCATCAAGTTTTTGTCCGACGTTTCGTTTCCGAGAAACCATCATCAACTTCTGTTTTTTTTTAAATACGGCCCTGTATTTTTAAATAGAAATTTTGATACCATTTTTTATTCTCAATTCAATGAAGCATCACAAGTAATTGTTTAATTATTTGTGTTAGCAACTTATAAAAATACGAGTAATGCAATGCAATATAGGTACTAAGAAAATGTAGGTGTGTTTCACCAATATAGTTATCATACACTTTCAAAGTAATACGAAGCAATACAAAAGCAATACGAAACAATTCAAAAGCAATACAAAGCAATGCAAATATTTTACAAAAATGAGAGCAATGCTGTGCAATACTAAGAAAATATGAGCAATACATGGCACACCAGTAAAAATATGAGCAATATGTGCAAAATTCAGTGAATAATGAAGCAATGCAGTTAACTTTGCTGTAATACAGAGCAATAAAGCAATTGGTGTACAAAATTCATGTCTGCGGTTCACCCCTCGGTTTTGAATTATATCAATTCCATTACTGGTTTATCAAATTTGTGCAAATAAAGTGAAGTAATACTATCGACCTGATAATGAAGGATGTTCCATGTTCATAAGGAAGTATTATTAATATTCTTGTGGTAGCCGAAATATTAAGATATCTGATGCCAATTCTATTTTCACCAATGATTTGCTTCAGATTGAAAGAGATCATTAATACGGAATTGTTCAAATGGATTCCTAACCTTCATGTAAATGTAGAATGTTGATGGTCAGTAATTAGTAACTACCAATTATTTTTACACAACTAATTTTACTTGATACGTCGTAGCGAATTTAATGTAATTAATAACAGTAAATTAATAGTTGTTTTTCCTATCAACTTCCTTTTTAAATCCACTAAATAACAACTCAGTAAAAAAATAATTAAAAGTTAATATGAACATAAGAATCAAACGATGAAAATAAACAAAACTAGAAGATTTAAGCAAATTTTCATAATCTGCAATCAGCGTTGTTCTATATTTCTAGTAAAAATACTTGAATTACAGTCGAACTAAAAGGTTTTGATAGCCCATCGACCGCCAAACATTAACGTTTGTTTCCTGTTTTTCCTTCAAAACATATTTTCTTTACTGACTAAATTTTATATTTCCTTATTTTCCGAACTGAATGACTTTTCTTAAAAAAATGCAAACGCCGCGCAACATGCCGGGAGTGGATAGAACATGTCTCTGTACTAGTTTCATCTACCACCTGAGTCGAATTCAGGTGCGGAGCACGGTTTGGGTACTTCGTATGCGCATTTTTATTCGTATTTTTGTGCTTTCTACTGTTTACTTATAGAGTGAAATAAAGTTTTATGTAGGTAATTGTAATATTAACATAATATTCTATTATTGCAAATATTATATTATATTAGGTATATAATATAATTGGCTTCAAATATTTTTTGATCATTTGAAGTACCTGTTGAATACCTTTTATACCGTGACATACCTTTTGAGTAAAACTATCAGAAAATCATATTCTTAATCTTTTCTAATTCGTTAATTGTCAGTCATTCGTATTATTCTGCAAATGTAGACAAAAATATAGCATGCAGAATACTACTGCATTAAGAAAAAGCACCCCAATTTCAAATGCCAGTCTTTATGGAGTCTATAAGGAAAAATAAAATTGATGATGTTCTGTAAAACAAAACTTAAATCACACCATAAGAAGCAAGAGTTTAAAAGTTGATTTAGCTGCAAACGGAAAAAAAATCAAAAATGTGTTTGATCGTAAATTCTAAATGAATACAGTTGTTCATACTTTCTCAGCTGCATTTTATCATGAACTAAATATCTCAATACTTACTTTACTACTTTTTAATAAAAAATCTACCAATATTTATCAACAGTGCCAGAAATTTGGTTTTTAAACGGTAGTTTAATACAGTGCTCGGTTAGACAGTACCCTAATTGAAAATAAGTGATTGCGAGTCAGATTTTTAAGACATACTCTGTTTAACATATTGTATGTAGTACAGTTAGTGTTGCCACTAACTTATTAAAATAGATTCGTTAGCAATTTACATTTAATCAAAGAATTACAGATTCACAAACAGCGTTACAATAATTTATAATCCACCACTTCCTTTTTAGGAAACATGTTAGGTAAACTAATATATAATTATAGATATATACGTTTATTATATAATTATATTTAAATATCCAATGTAATTAATAATTATTGTAATTATATTATTATATTTAATTACACTTATTTGAATACGTTTAAAATTAAAGGCAGTATTTATAAATGTAAATAATTTTTTTGAACTGAATTGTCTTATTTTCTTTTCCACTCACCTTATAGTTTATATTTCGAGAGTATATTTTATTATAAGTGTGAAAAGCCCTTAGTTATCAGAGCCCATGGATATTATTCAGATATACGGTTTAAAAATTCTTTAAAAAAAAATAAATTAACACTGTCGCTAAATTAAAAATACTTATTAATATCATCCTCAAAAATAGCTTATTAAAAAGTGTGTGAATTATATACAGATTTATGGTATACCCTTCTTTCCCCTCTTATTTATTAGGGTACAGTTTTCAAATTTAGCTGCAAGGCATTAGTATTAATCCGCTACTCTACAGGGTGTCCACCTAGTGCGCGTAAGTCCAATATCTGGCTTAATAAAAGAGATAACTTAATTTTTTTTTTACAGGGTTGTCTAATATCCCGAGCTGCACAAAATGAAAATATATTTACATATTCAGGGTGTTCAGTTTTTCCTGGACAGGTACCAACTTCGTTTTTCTAAATGGAAATATATATTTTTTATTGCTTTTTCGAACTAAACCCTTGATTTTAGTAGGACTTTCATCAGCCTTCCCTATACCTAACTTAAACTGTTTTTGAAATATTGACGGGTGAATATTGACATTTTTGCAACTTTGACACCCTGTAAAATCTAAACGGTTTGAGATCAAGCAAAACGGTTTGCACATTCCTATCTTAACTTTTCATAAGCTATCGTTTGGTACTAATTTCAAATTTATACAGGAATAAAAAATTTTCAAAATTTTCAGAAAATTTTAAATTTTTGGATAATTCTGAAATTAGTACCAAACGATAGCTTATGAAAAGTTAAGATAGGAATGTGCAAACCGTTTTGCTTGATCTCAAACCGTTTAGATTTTACAGGGTGTCAAAGTTGCAAAAATGTCAATATTCACCCGTCAATATTTCAAAAACAGTTTAAGTTAGGTATAGGGAAGGCTGATGAAAGTCCCACTAAAATCAAGGGTTTAGTTCGAAAAAGCAATAAAAAATATATATTTCCATTTAGAAAAACGAAGTTGGTACCTACCTGTCCAGGAAAAACAGAACACCCTGAATATGTAAATATATTTTCATTTTGTGCAACTCGGGATATTAGACAACCCTGTAGAAAAAAAAATTAAGTTATCTCTTTTATTAACCCAGATATTGGACTTACGCGCACTAGGTGGACACCCTGTATATAATAAATTATAAGCTTCTCGTTCACTGAACATGTTGACGTCATGTTTAGATTTTGACAGGAACAAAGGAGCATCCTGTATGTTTTAATTTTAAGTATAATCCTATACAATATTAAGACGAGCAACTTAGTGGAATCGAGATATTTTATACACTGTAATTTTTTTTTTAATACACTGTATTTTTTTAAGGAAAAAGACATCTTTGTTAATTTTTGTCTTCCGTGGAAGAAGCTATCAAATGTTGTAAAATCACTGACGTAGTTTTCCACGGGACACCAAAACACTATACTGCACTCGACGTACGTTTCGCCAACCAAGATGGCATCATTATAGTGTTTTGGTGTTATATGGAAAACTACATCAGTGACATCTTCACACCAAAGGTTCCAGTCCCCTTTAAGATGTTGATGTATTAGCAATTTTGGTTAGGGAATACAAAGTATTGTTGGGAAAATTCAGTTGACAAAATTTCGATTCCACTCACTTCTCGAAACCCTTGTCAGTGCTATAGACCGAAATTTTTATAAACTGCTTGTATTCAATTTAATTCCTTATATTAAAATATTGCATCAATGAGTATAGTTGAATTCCGACATATAACGGAAACTATCTGTGTCCGATGGCCGAAATTTAGCAGTTAGGAAATGACTAATGATAAATTTTATTGAGGTAATTATCACCAAACGCGTTGGCCAACTGTCGTCTTGCCTATAAGAATGGTTATTAAATGGTTTTTAAATTTTCTATTTTTACCTGATCACTGAACACCAGTTTTATAAGGCGCAGAAGCTTACATCGACAAAAATTATTAAAGTAGGGGGCCTGCTGAATAATAAAAATAATTATTCAACAAGTAAGTACATAAAATATATAAAAATAAATAAACAGTAATTGAAAAGTCAAATTGTTTTGTAAATAAGAAAGAAAAGGGATAATATAATAAGTAAAACACGAAAATATTGGTACTAGAGTAGCTAAAGAAAAAATTCTAGGATGGCACATATTTGGAACAGAACTTCATACAACGCTTCACTGATGAGGAGTAAAAATTTCGAAACATCGCTATTTCTAGATAAGTCGTTGTAACCTATTGGTACTCGACACCATATCTTTTGTTTGTTGTTCTATGATACAGTTTAAATTTGGGCAAATTTAAGAGTGGAATACAAGATTGTTTTCTCTCTACTGAATAAAAGAAAAAGAAAGGAATGCAGTTCCCTTCTCAAAATAAAAACTACTCGTTGTTGTATTGTTTGGTACGAAGGCGTAGAAGGGCCACAATAAAAATAAAAATTTTAAAATTTAAAATTCTGAGTTTTATCTCAGAATTCTGACTTTTATCTCAGAATTCTGACTTTAATCTCAGAATTCTGACTTTTATCTCAGAATTCTGACATAACTCAGAATTCTGACTTATCAACTCAGAATTGTGAGATAAAAGACCGAATTGTATAGAAATGGTTGGTAAAGTGCATTTTGCTGTTAGTTTTCGATCTGTGACTGTCTCCAATTGTCAATAATCATTTCTAATGCGTAAAAATGTATATAGAAGAAATCTCTTGTATCTATCATTTTTTTTAAATGTTAAATATCTCCGAAACGGCTAGGTTTCAGTTTATGGTATGCTATAGCATTCGACTTTATATAGTTTAACGTTATTTAATAAAATGTACAAATACACAACACATTCCATTAAAAAAATATATTTTTGCAACTATTAAAGAAACACTCTGTGCATCCCACAAAAACAGGTTGTTTCTTTGGGAGGTAGTGGACTCGATGAACAATTTTGCAACATGATTGTCTAAGGGGCATCTTAAACTTTTTTTGTTACGTTGGTGTTCAAAATGTGCATTACACTAGTGGGTAACTGTAGTTTTGCGTTTTGGGATGTAATCATGGCTAGATACGATTACTTTTATTGGTTCAAATTTCAAAAAGTATTATTAGGGACTTTTTTAGAGAAAAACGGATGACGGATTCTTATTTAGGATAACTTAAAACGTACCTGTACCGATTTTTTATTGTTAGTTTGTAATAGTGTATATAGTAATAGTGTATAATTTGTATTCAGTGCCAAAAATAATAATTTATTTTTCTTGGACACCCTGTACTTTAGAACACAGAAAATTGGTACGGGTAGGTTTTAAGTTATCCTACATAAGATTCCGTCATCCGTTTTTCTTTAAAAAATCCCTAATACTTTATAAAATTTAATTCAATAAAAGTACATTTTATTTTCTTGGACACCCTGTATCTTAGAACACTAAAAATCGGTTCAAGTAGGTTTTAAGTTATTCTAAATAAAAATCCGTCATCAGTTTTTCTCCAAAAATAATCTCTAATAGACAATACTTTCTGATTACAACCCAAAAATAAAGTTACCTACTCGTTGATTGCACATTTTGAATACACAACATAACAAAAAAAATATCAAAATCCGCCAAAAATTAGTTACAAGGGTGGTAAATCCTTAACGTGGACACACTGTACATATATTTTTTCGAGCGAGTGGTTCTGTCAAAAATGAGAGAGATTTTAGTTAAAAGAGCGAGATTTTTTTAGGTTGAAATAAATCAATCAATGCATTACTACATTAAGTTACCAGAATTCTGAGTTATAAGCCAGAATTCTGAGATAAAAGTCAGAATTCTGAGATAAAAGTCAGAATTCTGAGATAAAAGTCAGAATTCTGAGATAAAGGTCAGAATTCTTAGATAAAAGTCAGAATTCTTAGATAAAAGTCAGAATTCTGAGATAAAAGTCAGAACTCTGAGATAAAACTCAGAATTTTAAGTTTTAAAATTTTTATTTTTATTGTTGCCCTTCTACGCCTTCGTAGTTTGGGCGTTTTTCTCGAATGGATCTTTTTCATTTTTCGAATCGTCAGTTCTTTTGAGTCTAAGTTAATACAAAAACCCACTCCTATAAAAATATATCCCACTTCTGACGCCTCTGCTCACGAGACAGCCTCGTTCCACCACTTACTAACGCCCGCGACGAATTGCGGCAGATGCATCGCAGTGACGGCTCTCCTGCACTAATTACAGAACTAGAACATCAGTCGTTTTGCCACTAAACGCGAAATTTTAATTGAGCCGCGTCGGTTTCCGTTTGTTTTCGGCCTCTAATGGAGCCCGTGTTTGCTACTTGCAGCCGCAGCCTGCAGCGCCGCTCAATTGATTCGAGAGGGGCCCGAGTGTTATCGAATAATATTCATTTGGCAAGGAAAGAAATTGGAAATTGAATGGTAATTGCAATGCCACCTATATAGACGATCAAAAATATTTCACGCATCAGAAAAGAAATAGTAATTCAAAAAGTTGTTCCTGCTCACTATTAGTGTGACCTACACCCACAGTATGGTAATGTGAATATACAGTGAGGACATAAAGTCCGTCCCCCCCCCTCTAATTTTTGAACCACTGGGTAGATTGTCATGAAATTTGGAACGATAATATATGACTAAATTTTGCATTTTTTGACACATCAATGACATCTCTGAATGTCAAAGTGACAGCTGGACGCACAATAGGAACATTTTTTTAAATGGAAATGGGGGTCGAGTAATAACTCATTTTGAAGCTATTTTTATGCTCAAAACATCCCCCAATTTTGAGAACATTTGGTTCAGTAATTTCCAAATTACTGATACCAGTAATATCGATTTCTGTTAAATAATTTTTTTGCATACATATTACAAATTATTGTAAATTATTCAAAGAAAAACAAAAATCAAAAGTAAACAAATAACAATAAAACATCCCTAACCTAAAATAACCTAAATTAAAAAATTATGACATAATTTAAATTAAACTTAGAGGCAGAAACAAATTTAGAAAAGAAGTTGTTACTTCAAGAGATGTAGAAAATGACCACCATGAACCTCCTGACAAATAAATATTCCATGGGTAAGTTCTATTATAAAGATTATGTGGTAAAAAGGTTATGTTATAAACTGATATTACTGGTGTTTATTTGGAAATTACTAAACCAAATGTTCTCAAAATTGGGGGGATGTTTTGAACATAAAAATAGCTTCAAAATGAGTTATTACTCGACCTCCATTTCCATTTAAAAAAATGTTCCTATTGCGCGCTCAGCTTTCACTTTGACATTCAGAGATGTCATTAATGTGTCAAAAAATGCAAAATTTAGTCATATATTATCGTTCCAAATTTAATCACAATCTACCCAGTGGTTTAAAAATTTAGGGGGGGGGGCACTGACTTTATGTCCTCACTGTATATTTGAAATATTGAATGCCCCAGCTTAAATAGGAGTCATAGTAAAATAAACTTAGGGTATAATAAGATTATCAAATGATGTAAATAGTGCTGTAATAATGAATTACTTCAGCTAATTTGAAATTCTATGTTAAAATTTATAAAACATTAACTCCATCTACTTAGAAAACTATTGTATCATTTTCAGCAAGATACAAGATTTTTAGCAAGATACAAGAACAAAATGACCTTATTTTGTTTTTGTAGTTTGTTATTAGAAGTAAAATGATCTCCAGTTTTTGGGGAACTGTTTTTGGGGAATATAGAAAATGTTCAGTCTAGGATGTAGATCTACTACTAAAGATCTACTATTTTAAAGAAATCAATACAATTTTTTATAAATCGGTAGTTCCAGGGTTGCACGGCCATTTTCGGGGTTTCTAATCTTTAATTTGTTCACGAATATATGCTGTAATTATCGAATTATCTAACAATATATTGAATGCATACTGAATAACTGAATAAACTGATCTATGAGGTACTACCTTGCTATCAGTTTTTTATGCGGAAAAATATATCTTGACTGGGAAATTATGGAGTCCAATTTAATTGTCAATTCTGTTAATAATGCTTATTATTTGACGTCGAGTGGAGGCCAAAAATTAAGCTCTCACTTACTGATGACTGGCAGTTGGCCCTGAACAAATAATTGAACAACGCAACAATGACTGGCAAGCTGTAGATCTACCACTGACTGATTGCTTTAATGATAGCCCTAATGACATTTACTGGATAGTAAGGTGAATTAATAAAACATTTTATTATTATTTTAATAATATTGCTATTATCTCCATCCTGTTTTAGTTTAATTAAGTGTATAGATATTTTTAACATCTTTATTGTAGGCGCCGCACTATTGTACATGCTATTACAACCGAGGAATATGTTTATTTAGATATGATACCATCAGCTTATATCATCAACAAAAATACTATTAGTTTTTTCTATAAATCAACATTTATAATGATCATAAACCATGAAAGAGGTAACTAGAATTTGTAACTATAAGTAACAGTAGTAGAGTTTTCATAGTAGTAGTAGTAGTGCCTTTATTCTTTCCTCGTACATCTCTCTACCTGCATTCTATTTGAAGACTCCTAGAACCTACTCTACGTTCTAATAAATACAAAGATACCCATATATGCGAGGGAATCATGATAAGGTTGAAATACATTATGCCTCAGCCTCCCATTGTTGCAAATATAGAAAGAACATTTTTTATCCTCTCGACAGTAGGACAAGTAGGATCCTCCTCTACTCTCTATTCCCTACCAGGAACAAGCATATTCTGACCCTGCAGAATTCAGTTAGGAGTCCTACCAGTTGGTTAAAAGTCCTACGACTAAGGTTCAATGACCATGTTTGGCCAAGTCCCTTTTATAAACTTATGGATATGTCTATAACTCTTATTCCTCCTCTAAACTCTTCAATCACTTTGTAACTACATTTACCTAGTATATATACTAGGTTTAACCTCCTATAGTCGTCCTCCAGATTCAAGACGAGCTACATCATCAGCTTTTTCATTCCTTGGATTTTTATATATCCAGGTATTCAAACAGGTTTTTAAATACCCACTTTTGTCTATCCGATATGCAGCAGCTCCAAAGTTTTAGCTTACTCGTGAATAAGAATGGATCTTGTTCTTGGTCTGTAGAATGTGCAGGTTGGCAGTAAAAGCAAACACAAATCTTTGGTTCTGTTCCATTCCTTATTTTCTCTGGCTGAATGAGACTATAAAGATAAAAACAAACGAAAACATTCCACCTGAAAGACTGTGAGGAATGAGCTCTGTGTAAATCTTACACCACTCGTACTACCCTATATACCCATCGTTTCCTAGCAACTTATTATAAAAAAAACATAGCTGATTGAAAATGGATACAAATGTCACTTTAAGTTTATTGTCTCTATCAAGACTGCATTAATTTGACATTGTCATCATCAGTCACTCAAAATTTTCGTCAACATCATTCATTCCGAGCATCACCACTTAAAAGAAAAAACTCTCAATAATATACAGTCACATGGACCATCATAATAATCGGAATTCAGTTTATGATAATAAAAGTAAGTACAACTGTGTTTGAATATTTAACTGTAGGTACATTTTTTAAGAGTACGGAAAGAACTGATTTAATGCCACCTTCCTATCAGTCGTGCACTATCTGCTGATAACTCCTTGTTCTGGTGTTTAAGATTTACTTTCATTTTTAGAGCTACTCTGCACATACCGAGCTGACGATCAAAATCTTACAAGGGAAAACCAGAAAGAAAAAATTTTAGCCAAGGCCATAAAGGGTAAAATCTAGAATTAAAAAACTCAGAGAATTCATAATTATAAAAAGATATCTTTCTGATTATTTTAACACTCTGGATACTAAAATCAACCAGCAGATATAGAAGATTTCGTAAATACATTTTCCCGTGTTGTCATTGTCAAGTGAAGTCAGTTTAAGGTTATTTTAATATGCCAATTTATTTTTATCCTAAAATTATCATTAATTATTTAATATTGTACAAGGAATTGGTACCTATAATTAAAAATGCTGATTTCTCAAAGAATATCTCCTTCGGAAATACTTCTTCCAATTTGATCCAACCATTAAGCTACTTAAGAACTCTTCTCATTAAGAAATATAAATAAATTGAATATAGGGCTGCTTTTATGAATAAAACCACACGTATGCACTAGTATATCGTAGAACATATGGGTACCAAAGGTAATCACTTTGGAAAAATCATAGATCAAGGTTTGAAATGTAAAGAGAAAAAATCTTATCCGCACATTCCAAATGAATTTCTCAAGTTGTTTACATACTTTGTGGTATAAAGTTTCTTACAGGGCATAATAATAGATCCTGTAGTATCAGTGACATAATTATTGGTAGAGGAATAGCAATAACCAATTTGAGTATCTATATTTTTGAAAACTGAAAGGCATGGAACTATTTCCAGAACATCTTGACATAAGAACATAAGGGTAATAATAACAAAAAAGTTATTTGCTACATTGTTAAATTCCTTCCATGTATTTCTTATACTGAATAAAGCTTTATGAATTGTAGAACCAAAGTACATCTCATTCTTTTCATTCCAGAGCTAAACAACAAGAAATACAACTACGTTATAGACACCCCTTCCTTCATGTCGCAGTTCAACAGTCAGAGGCCCTCGGTCCACCCCGCAGTAGAAAAATGGTTCAGGACGATGGACACCAAGAACGAAGGCAAAATTTCTTCCAAAGAACTCCAGCTCGCGTTTGAGACATTCCAAGGAAAACATTTTTCTGATGCAACTTGTAAGTTCGTCGTAAGACTCTTCGACCTCGATAAAAACGGGGGGCTGGACGTTAGAGAGTTCGAAACGTTGTACTTTTACATAAAGCAGTGGTTAATAGCCTTCAATACGTACGACAGAGAACAGTCAGGATGCTTAGACGAACACGAGCTGGATTATGCACTCAAGCACATGGATATCAACTTTTCTCAAGATTTCATCAGGTTTCTGATTACAAGAAACAACGCTAAAGCCAGGAAGATTTCGCTGGATCAGTATATTATCACCTGTATACAGATTCAGAGGTTCACAGAGGAATTTAAGAGCAGAGATAAGGAGTTTACGGGGAATATTACTATTAAGTATGAAGATTTTCTGGAAATGATTCTAAGATGCTTGTAAGCTCTCTAACACTCATATCCATTTCGTTCATGTTAATAAAGTAACAATATAAGTACTTCTTATAGTAATTTCAGTGACTCTTTCACGAATATACACTCAACAGCACATAATAAAACTATATAGGGTAGGGTCGGGCAAGAATACGCGTCTTCTAAGAGTGCGCAGTACCATTTTCTCGGAAACGTGTCATATGAGGTGCTTCTGATTTATTATGTAAAATCTTCTTAATCAAATGTAAGTCTCAGGAAAAAATTAAATTGTCTGGTAAGAAAATGTTTAAGTTACGATGATTGTATTGTTTTCGCATCCTAAACTATAGATATTTGATGCCTTTTACAATGTGTAAATAAAATTTTTTGAGGTTATGTCACAATAGCGTAACATTCAACACATGTAAAGGTGTTTACTGTTTAATAATTTTTTGTATTATGCCGCCATCTATTTATAAAGAAAAGAAGTTAATGATTTTGTTAAACGTGTTCGAAATTCCAAGAGCGCGCACTATGAATGAGGACAAGAGTACGCAGTAAGAATGATGCGCACTCTTGGACGTCATTTGCTAAAAATACGAACCGACTTAAAAAAAATGTTTTCCTCTTTTCCAGATGGCACGATATAAGAGAAAGACTGACCGTCGGCTTTTTTTTACTGATGCTATATTAGCAGAAATTCAACAAAAAATAGATAACGGTCAGTCCAAAAGATCTGTTGCCAGAAAATACGGAATAAAGGAGTCTACTTTGCGCAATCGTTTAAAACAAGGGACCATCCCTACATCTTTAGGACGTTTTAATCTGGTGTTTACTTCAGAAATGGAATTAGAGTTAGCAAAGCAGATAAGAAAATTAGATAAATTGTTTTTTGGTTTGACATTCAAAAAACCACAATCAGCGGCTTTCGAATATGCTGAATTAAATAAAATTAAACATACAAAATTACAGAAAATCCAAAGAAGCGGCAAAAAGAAAAGTAAACATCCCATCTAAAAATAAAAAAAATAATAAAACTGAGATAAAACAGAACAAAATATCTAAGACAGCAAACATAATTGAAAACGCTTGTAATGAGATCTACTCAGATCCCCCCTGAAATTGATTTAATTCAATGTTCTATTTGTAATCAGTGGTTACACGATGAATGTACCTCCTATGAAGGTATTAATGCCTTTGTTTGTGATTTCTGTACACAATAATTTACTACTACCTACTAAATAATAAGTTGTGATTTTGTAGCTGCGCGCACTCTTATACGTAATGCGTACTCTTGGAATTAATCTTGCGCACTCTTGAACGCATTCCATTCCAAGAGTGCGCCTTTACAATGTTTTGGATTTAGTGTAAATTTGAAGTTGTTTTTGCTATGACAAGTTTAGTTCGTGTTTTATTTTACAGTTGAGAGTATGGTTTATTCACAGATATTTTATATTTTTTGTTTTAAATAAAAGTTTTTTTTCTATACGGTTTTATAACTTAAGGGCGTACTCTTGCCCGACCTTACCCTATAATATAAAAATATAAATAATATATAGTTATTTTCCTAACAAGTGTGGAAGGTGATACTTTTCCGCAAGCGACTGCAGTTGTCCGAACGACGCGAAGCGGAGTTCGGACAAGCAGTGAGTGCGGAAAAGACACCTTCCACATGTGTTAGGAACAACGTTTTTTCTACGGGCGTGAAGAAAATTGACATAAGAAAAATAAATATTTTAATTGAACAGCACACAATGCTGTCTAATAATTAGAAGTGTCAAGCATTCCTTTTTCTTTATGTCAAAATCTGAACAGTGACAACATGATTTTTTGGAATTAAGATAATATTATGATCACATTGCAAGTAATACATAGGTATTTATTTTCCGCACTAGTGCGGAAAAGTGCAATTTTCTACACTCAAATGCGTGCAGAAAATTGTAACTTTCCACACGCCCGTAGAAAAATATTATGATCACATTGCAAGTAATACATAGGTATTTATTTTCCGCACTAGTGCGGAAAAGTGCAATTTTCTACACTCAAATGCGTGCAGAAAATTGTAACTTTCCACACGCCCGTAGAAAAAAATTATATTCATAAAGTATATAGGGTGGCTTAATAGTGAGATAAAGTTCCATAACTCCTTCGCCGTTTAAAAAAATATATATATTTTAAGATCTCATAGAGCCTAAGAGGGCGCACATTTTAAAAATATGTTAGTCATATAGGGTGCTCTATAAACCGGGTCTATATAAAAAATGGAATGATAATATTTTCATATTTGAATTCGGATCATTTTTCCGAATTCGCCAATATAGGGTTTACTAGTATTATACAGTATAGTTCAGAGGAAATGAACATTTGTATATCTTAATCGTAGTGAATTGAGCACCCTGTATCTTTTTTAAGAAAATAGAGACTTTCTATAGAATTTCTTCCAAAATAGCTTTACTTGTATACAGAGCGAATCAAAATTCGCAACCACAGTTTTCAATTTTTTATAAATGAAACATCCTACTAGCAGTGATGGTAAGGGGCGGCCAAGACCTGGCAAGTAAGCCACAAGCGGACTCTTTTTGCCAATCCCTGTCGTCTCCTACACCATCACCTTTTCCCTCGTCGAACCTTCACGACCTTCTAATGTAGGCCAGAATATCGGTCCATTTAAGGGAACTGACCTCTTTCCCTTGCAGCCCCCCCGGCCCCCAGACATCGTGTCTTAGTCTGCCGAAAGCCACACATTCTGCTAAGAAGTGGGAAGGCGTTTCGTCGCCTTCCCCGCATTTTGGGTAGATAGGGTCTCCCTCAACACCCATCAATGATAGATGCCTTCTAAGCCTACAGTGACCCGTTAAAAGTCCCACCAACTGGTTTCGAGCCATCCGGCTACGACTTAACAGCCAGGCCGTCTTGGTCTTGCTTGGCTCCACTATAAAGTTGCGAGCTTGTCTACAACTTCCAGTCCTTCTCCAGTTTTTACTTAGTGTCTCATGAGGCCAATCATTAAGAGCCACGTTGACCTGCCTTCGTGTAATGCCTAAAATCGGTTCTGGTATTGGCTGGGTCCTTGAGATCCAAGCCGAGCAAGTTCATCTGCCTTTCGTTCCTTGGGATTCCACTATGATCTGGTACCCATACCAATTTAATTTCTTTTCCTCTGGCCAGCTCCTCCAGGGTATCTCCGCACTCTTGAACAAGAGCGGATCTTGTCCTAGGAGATGCTAAAGCCTTTAAGGCCGCCTGACTGTCGGAGCAGAAATAAATATTTTGCTCCGTACAGTTCTTTACTTCTTCCTTGTATGAAACACCCTATATTTTATATCATTTTCATTAAGGTCTCTCTATTTTATGAGGCATTCCCTATACTTAATTGCAACGGTTTTTGAGTTACGAAATAAAAAATATGTTATTCCATTTAGAAACTCCATTTTGTTTATTACGACACAGGAGTTACGGAACTTTGTGACATTATTGGCCCACCCTGTATACCTCTCTATCGGTCATGCTCGGCCACACCTCTCGCGTAAGTATGTATGACGCGTCAATATATGACTTTAACTTCTGGGTGTAAGAGTTTGGCTTTACCGTACCGTCAATCTTTTTTTAACAGAATTTCAATACCTCATGAAAAATAATGCATACAAAATCCAGTGGTCTTCGAGGAACACTAACAAGCATCTTCTGAAGGTTTCCCACAACGAGAGCCATCCGTCGTTGGTATAAAAGCTTCATGACAGGGCTATTAGAGTCGCGGGACTGCCCATTGCACGGTAGCAATTATATGGTAGTTGCTGGTCGGTTCACTATGCTTTTATCTCGCCTGAACCACCCATTGCTACTAAAAAAGGCGATGCTCCATGTCAGGAGAGGAGTAGGTACAGGTGGAGTATATTCGCAGCAAGCCGGAGAAGTGAATAGATATGGAGATTTATTTTACAAAAAGTTCAGGTCAATGACTCCCGACGTTGCGATCAGCTTTCAGGTCGAAATAAAAAAGTTTAGCAAATATATTCGTATTAATAACCACAGATGTAGCATACTACAGTCAAGGATTTGTTAGATTAGGTTTGATAGCCATTTATGGTATACACATTTCAAATTTACATTCACAACTTGAACTTTTGGAAGGAAATAATAGTTGATTTAGAAGAAAATAACAGTAAAATGTATTTCCTATAAGTGTTGTAAATATGAGAATCCAAAATGGCTAAATCTAAGTAAATACAAACACATACACGCATGCAACGACAGTTTTTCTGTATAATTGGAGTATTTGAAAATATTTATTTATTTGGAGATACCGAAAACAACTACTCCACGGGCAATATGCCCCGACTGGCGTTGCATTACATCAACATCTCCATGGATGTCGCCACATCCTTCATCAAGACCAAATACCAGACAATGACCGGTTTCGATCTTGTTATGATCTCATCAGATTGCCATAGGTATCGAAATCGATGAATGATCTGGCGACGTGATTGACTAAGGTGCATAGCGAATGTTTGTAGTTATCTATTTTTCAAATAAGTAGGGTTGTCTTCCTCAAAGACAATAGAAGTCGCTGTAATGACATCTGCAGAAAAGCAGATAGTTCTGTCTGTCAATTAGACAATTATTGTCAGACAGGTAGTAGCAAAGACCGAAAGACGGCACACTACGGTGTATTTCACTGTATCTCGCCACTACAAACATTTGAAAATATGTTACACCAAAAATTAATATTCTTATATTCTCTGCAAACTCAAGAAAACTGAATATTTATAATGTTACACTAATAGACTAACTGTTTCGTAAAAGAAAGTTCAAACGCATACATAACGAAATATAAAAGACCTAGAGAAAAAAAACTGGATAAATTTGCAGGATGAGACAATCACTGATATGGTCTAAACCTTTTTTGGCAGTTTTGAAGGTTATTCGATAAAGATTTGTGGCTATTTTTATTTGTTCACTCAATATGTTTCCTTATTTTTGTCATTAATTTTTAATCAGAAGAAACTATTAAACATTAAAAAAACAAATGAACTAGAAGGTATTTCAGCCTGCGATATCGCCAGACTGCAGCCCTAGAAATGAGTCTAGTTTAAATTTTGTGCATTTTGTAATACACTTGTTTATGACCTTATATATCTTTAATGACTTACCTTGCTACCAGAATTTTAAATGGCATCCAACAAGACCTAAAACTAAGTTACTCTCCATCAAATTTTAAAATTTGTTAAGTTGATCTTTTCTAGATAAATTTCATGCTACCAACAATGTCATTTTCTATGGTAAAACATTTTTTTGTTGCTGGAAATGAGAGAACAATGTTAACTCCCCCATTGTCGCAGAGCGCAACAAAATACATGGTATTTTGGAAGCTTGGGCAGATGAATAAGAAATTAATTTGAATGACGGTCATTGTGTAGGAAAGATGGGACTGGTTATGATACGACTGCAGAGGTGTCATTATAAAACTGCTGGTCATGTCAGCAAATGGCCTCAACCTGCTACTTAGTCAGTAGCCAGTCCGTCGGACTCTAACTATTGTTAGTCTATTAACAGTCTTTCTCACAAAAACGCATCCATCCTTGTCCGAATCGTATAATTCGTTTTTTCCTCCTGCTAATGCTCATTTGGAATATTACAGATCCCTTTTAACGGTGCGAGGACAGCATCAATACAAAATGTAAATCCTCTCTTGATGAGGAGATATTTATATCTTTCGCGTTCGTTGAAAGGAATCTATTCGTATCCGGTAGCAGTTCGTCAGTGCTGGACTGGCCCAAATCACCACAAGTCACCGAAAAATTTACCATACAGACATCTATTTATATATCTAAAGAATTCCACTAATGTGGTCTATAGGATAATAATATGGCACCCCCCTCTCTTACATAGGGGTTAGGTTTAACTAATGTTATTATTGTAGAAGATATGTTTCTTGTTCGACACGAACAAGAAACAAGTTTGGTATTGCGTGGATCCTATTCCACGAAATCCTTTAAGAATATTGTTACGTTCTTAGTTTTAAAACGGGTTCTTTAAATGCAAATAAATAATAAAATCACAATTGTTTTACAGTCATAATTTATTAAACACTAAATATAACAAGAGTCAATCGATTTAGCATTGTCACACTACAAATATTTATTACAGTATTTATATTCACAAGTATTTATTTAACTATGCGACAGATGGAGATACAACTAACTGTCTGAGGATCACCAGAAACGTCGATTGGCGGCCGGGAAGACCTTCGTCGTACATACTGGGCATAGTTCTTGAAGCTTCGCGGCAATTCGCTCTGTTTCATTTATGTTTGATCAATGAAATAGTTGTAACAATTGCTCATAATTATTTCAAGAATATGTCATTACCGAGGAATTAAAGTTAAGATTTTAAGTTAAGAAATATTCTTCATGATGATTTAAAGACTCATTTGTAGCCTTGTCTCTTTATTACACAGATATTCTACAGATAATTTGATAGAAAACTTTCATCTTAAGAGATTGTTAAAGACAACTGATCGTGATACAAGAAATGTCAATAGAAACGAGTGTAAAAAGTCACGATGGTTCTGGTTTTCTGAACTGTATTCTATATAAAGAGCTTGTTCCAATATTTGGCACCGCTTCTCGACGGCTCCTAAGTACGTAATTGAATTAAATCATCTGTGTTATTATCGAGGTTGATTTTTGGGAGTATTTTATTCGAGTACGACCCTGAAGTCAGTGCTGGAATTGTGGTAAAATTTAAGCTTATTTAATATGCATTCAACGGTTAACCACGTAAAAAGGCTCTCGTTAAAATAACTAACAATTACGCGTTTGACGCCTACTGGACTGCCCGTAAGAGGTTCATTTGCAATTACAGAAATCGCTTCTCTACGGATGGATACTGTTGATGGATTATCTCAGGTGCTATTAATTGCTGTGCGAAGAAAAAAATCTCATTAGAAAGAATGCGCTACCGAGTTTATACGCCTAGATTGAAGAGTATTTTTTTGGATAGATTAGCGTCTTAGATTATAAATGACTGGAATAGAATGTGTGAAAGAACCTTTAGTATTTTTTCCGCCGCCATTAATACTGGTGGCTAAATGAATTTTTAATTCTCTGGCTTAAATTACAGCTATTAGGGATGGCTACTAGTCTTCTTTTGACGTCTATATACAAAAATTACTCTTCATGTCTAAGGAATTAATCACTGTAAATAAACTCTAGAAAGAATTTCCAACTGCTTTGAATTTTGCTTGGAGCTCAAAGTCCAGAGAGCAAAAAATTTGAATATAAAAAATATGTTAGTCAGTTTAAATTGATGTTATTAGCATGTTGTTCTTGATCATTAATTGCTCTTGAAGTCAGCAGTTATAAAAATAGAGGCTTCTCGCAATTTGAATTAATGTTAGAAATGTAATATTTTTTTTAATTGGATCATGTAGTATGACATATAGTTTGTTCAAGTAACTACTAACTGCACTGTTTGCACTGTTCGTGCAAATTACTTTCCAATAAACTTATGAAGATAATAGTGACAATTATGAAGGTAGTGACAATGATTTAAGACAAAAACCTTTATAATATTACTATAGAAGCTTTTGTGAAGGTTTTGATTAATATCAATACTAATAAATTAATGATGAAAGCTACAAAACTATTACAAATTATATTTTTTGCAAATTGACGGTTGCAGGAAAAATAGTACACTATTTTACCATTAGAAAGAACAATTAATGATTATTGAATTATCTATGGGACCAATAGAACCTGTCCATAAGGAAGATAGCCCTATTTTCACTATGAGTACCTACAAGTCAATTTTTAAGTTGAATATAAAAATTGAAAAGAAAATCTGAACTTTTCTGAGACTCAACTGAAAATATATCTTAAAGAAAGCATATACATCGGATTATCGCACCCAAACAAGAACAAGAAGCTGCGAAGACTCACTATCTCGTTCTTGTATAACAAATACTTTTAATAGTTTAATGCATTATCAGATCCAGCCGTTTCGCTGAAACTCTGTCGACGCTGGCTGCATATTTCCATTAGAAAGTCAGTTTGAAAAGTTGCTAATGCATCAGGCGGCACTCTGTTCACATTTTATGTATATAAATATTCAAATAATCCCCCCAAATCAGATTATAAAAGTAAACTTCGCGTATGATGTTGTGGTTTTGTATTAACTGTGCTTTTCCACACCTGGTGCTCTCCCAGCGCTCGAGCGGCGGCGAATATCTCATCCGAGGTGGGCGGGGGATGGGGTGTAATTCCGTCATTTTCCAGTCCGCATCGCTGTTTGTTTTACAACCACCCCGATACGTGAATTTGATCCCCCGGTCGAGCTTTGTTAAAATTTGAAAAGCTTTTAACATTATACGTGGTTTGTATTTTATATGTAAGTATGGTAGATTTTGAACCCGCGAGAACAGATGGAGAATCACTTCTATTATACCTATTTTGGAGATTAGATGGAGAATTGTCCATACTATAATGTTAATAGTTTATTTTAAAATAGGTGCAATAAAAACCAATAACCAATAAAAAATGTTTATTGATAAACATGAGAGTCTTCATTCAATGTTAAAACTATTTCGTTGAATACCAATAATTTATACAAATATGCATCAGGCATACCAGGCTTTTTGTCAATATTAAATTATAGCGCCAATATATACCTATGTCTAGTATCATCTTAAATTATAGAGATGCTTCTTGAGATGACTGTGCCCTGTTATGAGCCCTGTCAAACTCCTGATCCGAGGCTTATTCATGCCAAATATCTCTACAATAATTTGTACTTAATGTAAGATTTATTAACTTTTATAATCTCTACTTATGTGACAGTAGACTTAGTATGGAAATAAGATGTTTCGTATGTATTGCGTTGATGGTAACTTTAGGTATATTTCAAGGATCCATTCGTGGACCTCTTCTGTTTCTAATCTTTATAAATGATATCAAGTTAGAGCAGCGTTGTTGTACTCTAAAGATGGCAAGTTCTATTCAGCAATTAATAAGTCACACTACTGCTCCAACTTGCAATAGGATTAAACCATTTTGATCAACTTTACAAACTTCAGCAAACTAGAAATTCATCTTGGTACTCTTTTCCTAGTGGTATCTTTCCAAAATGATTTTTTAAATTAATTATAAATCTGTAACATAAACAAGTTACAATAGAAAGTAGGAAATACATATGCTGGTATTTATAAACTTGACAAATAGTTATAAGTATCTACGGTAATTCAGTAGTATATATAGACACGCAAATTAAGTTAAATTAAGGAAATTAATAAGCATAAAACTTCTAACTGCTAAAATCAGCATGCATGCTTGGGACATTGCAATTAACGATACATCTCGGGAGTAACGAATATTATATTATATCTACTTATCGTAGTACTAGGCAATGGTACATTTAAGTCATACATTATAGCTAAGTTATGGACAATATATACCGTATGTGGAATATCCAAGTGGCATTTGCAAAGAAATCTCACACAACCGAACGAAATTAACCTAAATAAGGCAAAGCGAACCGGTAAATATTGTGGTGAATAGGCGCTGGAGCTGGTCAATGTTCGAGGATCAATTAGAGAAACATTGAATACGAAAATAAATGAGATTTGATGGCTAGATTTCTATTCACACGGTAGCCAATTAGCTGCAGTTACTAGTCAGTCCACCAATTAAGAAATGCCAGTTTAGGTAACAGCATCCATCTATCACGCGCTCATTGTGTCCCCGGTGTTGTGACAGTATCACAAAGGATATTGAAATGTGCAAGTCAACACTAGCAGTTGCAAGCTCTATTTGCATCCAGGAGTGTAAAATATCGCATTTTCATTAAGAAAGGGTATACAGGGAGTTAGAGGAACACTGTGGATATATATATAATAAAGAAAGTGATTTTTTATAGGTTATCTAAGAAAAAAGTATTAAATTTTGTGTTATGCCTTTAAGCATGAAAAAATTTCCAATTTTTATATACCGAGTGTTAGTTAAACATGCGGCAAAAATTCAAGAGGTTATTCCTTGGACCATTCTAAGGATATTTTATCCTTTGATGATTTTTGAAAAAGCGCTTTGTTGCGAAGATATAGAGCGAAAAAATTTTTCAACAAATCCAATTTTGGTATTTTTCACATTATTAATGTAGGCGAAATAAAAGTATGGCGTACTACACTGGACGTGTCAAGTAAAAGACATCTAAGAAAAATGAGTTGTCTTTTCTTACCAACATTCTATGATACTTCGGAGTGATTATTTTGTATGTTTTTGTATGTTGTGTTTTTGTAGTTTGTATGTATCGCATTTGTTAAGATTGATTGTCGTTTGGCTAGTTAACATGTAAACGGTTGTTAGTGAAGTCCTTTATCATGGCTCGCTATACGAATGCCCAGATGGCTGACATGCATTTTATGTATGGACTTGCTGATGGCAATGCATTAGAAGCTAGGCGACTGTACATTGAACGATTTCCTAACCACACTGCTCCCGATAGAAAAATCTTTCAAAGTATTCATCAACGTCTTCAAGAAACGGGAACATTGAAGCGAAGTGGAGGACCAGGAAGGCCAAGGACGGTAGACGTAGAAGAGAATGTGCTGGACATGATAGAAGAAAATCCAGGTACTTCTACGCGAACAATTGCAAATACTTTGAATGTAACTAATTGGACTGTTTGGAAAATTCTGAGAGATAATTTGTTGTACCCATACCACATTCAACGCGTTCAGGCACTTCTTCCTGCAGATTTTGCTCCACGTATTGCATTTTGTCAATGGCTTTTGCACACATTGGTTGAAATCCCTCAACTACTTACGCTGATTCTTTTTACCGATGAAGCCAGTTTCCCGCGAAATGCAATAAGGAATTTCCACAATAACCATGTGTGGGCTGACGAAAAACCACATGAGATTTATGAAAATCCGTTTCAACATCAGTTCTCGTTGAACGTTTGGGTTGGAATTGTGGGTGACTGGCTAATTGGACCGGTATTTCTACCAGGAAAACTTACCGGCGAAGTATACCGCAACTTTTTGAAACAAACACTACCTCAGTTTTTGGAGGATGTACCATTGGCTACAAGACAGGCAATGTGGTTTATGCATGATGGTGCACCACCTTATTTCAGTGTACTTGCTCGAGAGTTTTTAACAGCAACATACGGCGATCGCTGGATTGGTCAATGCGGACCTCACGTATGGCCTGCTCGATCCCCGGACTTAAACCCCCTGGATTATTTCCTATGGAGCCATCTAAAGTCATTAGTTTATACTAGGCCAGTGGAAGATGTGGACGATTTAAGAGATAGGATAATTACTGGGTGTAACTCAATAAGAAACGACCCTGGTGTTTTTGAAAGAGTTCGGGAATCTATGAGGAGAAGATTGGATGGTTGTGTCCGAGCTGGAGGTAGCCATTTTGAACAATTCTTGTAGGTTCAGAAATGTTACATGTAATTTTTAGTAATAAATTGTTATTTGTTGAAAATTTTTTTCGCTTTTCTCCCTATATCTTCGCAACAAAGCTTTTTTCAAAAATCATCAAATGATAAAATATCCTTAGAATAGTCCAAGGAATAACCTCTTGAATTTTTGCCGTCAAATTATATATCTATTATATAGATAATACCTAAAATTTAAATAGATACTTTGCCAGTCCAGTAGGGATAAGCTTTCATGAAGTTATGAATTTTACCAAATGTGCTACTTATACGATATCTGCATACACATTTTGATCAAGTCTTTGATCAGATTTCCTTATTTTTTAAGCGTCCTATATACATATATCCAGCCGTGAGAAAAAACTCAGACCATACACAATGAGATACGGTGACGATATTTGCGTTGCATTTGTTTGGAGAGCTAAATAAATTGGTTTAAGGTAGAGTAGTTGACGCGCACAAAAAATAGATTAACGCGTTTGTTTGTACTCATGAAAGGCAAACACGGACGTCACTGGGATGAGAAATTAATACACTGTTCCGTCGCGATACATTTGAGGGGCGGTGTTGGGTTTCAGCAGTCGCTCAAACGCACTCACAATGAGTATATATTTGTGTTTTTAGTAATATTACCAATAATTTCTTATCTCTGTTTGGATCTTGTACCTGCTGCATGTATATCACAGATTTCTGAAAAAAAATATCAATTACGTATAAAAAACTGTAAAATCAGATATCCAGAAGAATAGATCTTTCCTAAAAATTCCTTGCCCCAAAAAATAAAACACAAAAAATGTACAAATCAATTCCAATCTCTTTTTAAGATTGTCAACCAGTAGCTCTGAAACTCTTAGGCCCGGTTTTTAGTTAACTCTAAGGTACATTTGAAAGTGTTTTTCAATATATATCAATAACAATATCTGCTTGAGTTAATAAACTTCAAGTTTGCAAACATATTTATTAAGTTGGCATGAGTTTTTAGGGATTTTGTAGTATTTTTAGGATTCTCTTGTGATTTTTCACTTTGTCATCTGTCATTTGCAGAAAAATGTTAAATTAAAAGCACTATGACATGACTTTCTATTTGAATAAGGTTCAATATTATCCTATACAATAACGAGATGTAGAAACAAGTTCTACTACCTGACAGATGGGATAACACATAACACATAACACATAATTACGAATAGTACGAATCTACTTTATATCCACTATCTGTAAATGACTTATTTAAATAAGGACTTAAACAAATTAAACCAACACAGCTATTCTCCTGGCTATATGCGTCGCCGAGCGCTGAATTACAAATTAAAAATTTGCCGTACTTTATCTAACACAGTCAAAATACAACTATTCGGATTGCTACGAAAACTAGAGGAAATACCTACTTGGACCCCACATCGAGAATGTCACTAACTGCAGACTGGTTTCAATTTTTTTATAATCTCCTCGTCAGTGTAATATAAGTGATCATGCCTAAAGATGCCAAGACCCAAGTACTTAACTCAGTAGGTACGTTTTGCGTACGCAAACCCTACCATAGCGCCTCCTCTTGGTAGTTCTCGAAACACAATCCAAACCAAACGAATTGTATGAGAATTCAATACAATAACGAGACGTAGAAACAAGTTCTACCACTTGACAGATGGGATGTACATTTTGCTCGAAAACGATGCGTCCTATCGATACGAACCAAATGTACTTCTTTTAGTAAAAAATATTGAAATTTCAATTTCCTAATCAAAAGTTGAAAAAGCCAAACCACAAAAAAATTGGGGTAATATTTACCCCACTCCCCTCCATTTGGAACGTAGGTATATGATACAAATATTGGAATTTTATTTACAGCAGCGGATTCAGCATGTAAGCCTTAGGCAGGATACCAAATTTGATAAATTTATGTGAACTGGCGTTTATATGAAGAAAAAGTCCCCTTTTTAACCATAGAACACACTGGTAAAATATTACAACTAATTTCTGGACACCCTGTATATAAAATTAATTATTTATATTCTCTGGTTGTATTATATCCTATTCGTAATTCTATCAATTGTTATCTTTTGCTTACCTACCTGTATCATTATCAGTGTCTTTAAATAATATAATAAATACTAAGTACATCTTTAATTTATTTCTCACATTAGAGTTTATTAAACAATTATGTCTATAGCAATCTATACAAGGTTGTCGAAACAAGGTCATAGCAATGAGACAATGGGCATTAGTATTAAAAAATGCAGGCGCCATTGGCCCACTGTTACATATATTTCACAGTAAGAGAATTCAGATTTGTATACATGAGTATTCATTAAATACATTACCATTGTATAATATGATGAAGGATGGTCAGCCTTGGAAGATTAACACTATAATGTTATGCATAAAATCAATATAAAAATGAATATATTTGACATAGGGTGAAGTTTTTGAGTAGCGCCATAGCGCCTTAATGAGATAAAATTTAAACTACTATAACTAAACGTGACGTTAGTCTGAAAAACGTCACGTTATCCTGAAAAACGTCGCGTTAACCTGAAAAACGTCACGTTATCCTGAAAAACGTCAAGTTATTCTGAAAAGCGTCACGTTTTTTTCAGGATAACGTGACGTTTTTTTCAGGATGCCGGGTGAGGCTGTCTTAGACTGTCTGCCGCAAGTAGCCCACTCGCTACTTACATTGTTTAACGCATTTTGAATCACGTGCTTTGGAAATTGACAAACTTTTTATACCTTTTACTAATTAAATGTCACTCATCAACGTCGCGAGGCATATTTGTATGGAATACAGTTCGATAGCGCCATTTTAGTGATTCCAAACGTTTTAACTTTATCGCGCGGGCTCCGGGACGTAAAGCGTAAAAACCAGCAACTAATAATAAACTAATATGACACAGACATCAAAACAACGGAATGACAATTTCCGGCTGCAGTTATGACAGCCCCTGATTGAACCAAATGAGCATCGGGATCCGGACGAAATGCTGGCAGGGCCTACTGAGCGCTCTTTGTTTGTTTTCACAATGTGCGGGTGAATTATCATCCAATGAAATTTGACTCGGAACATCATAACACTGCGTTCACGTTAATCAACATAAGGGCACCAAATAAACTTAAATAAATCTAGCTCAATTATTGTGGGCTATTTGTGGCGTGCAGTTATGTTGGTTTGTTGATAAATGGGGAGGGCACTGCTATTGTTTATGATGGAGGTTGGGAAACGTTTATTAATTTCCTTTCCTATTTATGATTGCTGTTGGCAAATGACTGAATATACAAGGTGTCCACTTGCTATCCCTTCGTTTGGGTAACTTGGTTAATATAGATAATTTTACACTTTATAGTCGCTTTTCCCGCTGATGCTTCTGAAGTAGAGGAAGCTACGTTTGATCCATGAACATTATTTCTGTCGAGATATCTACAGAGTTATCACCACTAAGTTTAATAAAAGCAATTTCTTTTAATTTTCTTTTAACTTAATTTTTCCTCTAATTAATTTTTCAGTTAATTTATCAAATATTTGTTTTATTGTATACAATATATTTTATATTATACAGTGGCTTTTTGGTGCAAACTTTAGAAGTTTGCCTTGATATTGCACTTATTATTGAATATTTAATTTGTATGCTACTGGTTTCCTGTTTTTTTTTTTTTTTTGTTATTTTACAGGTAGTGTAATCCCAAAAGAGACTACAATGAATCATGAAAACGCACCACAAATAAATTACAGACATTAATTTAGATTTATATAGGAGTCGGCCCCCTGGATTGGTCCACCGCGACCTAGAAGATCTATTGTGGCACTCCCAACCTATTTAGAGCACTCCGTCCAGCTTTGTCCTTTGCATTAGACTCCACACCCTTGATAGAGACTCTTCCATGTATCTGTTGGCTCTTGGTCTACCTTCCCCAAGTATTTGAAATCTCAGTCTTGTCAGGCCCTCGCAATGGCCCAGTGCATGGATTGAAGTTTCCTCTTCTTCTTGACAGAATCTGCAAGTTGCATCTTCTGACAGTCCCATAAGATTAATGTGTCTATTTAGCCTACAGTGTCCTGTTAGGAGACCTACTATTATTCTGATGGCCTTTTTATTCTGGCCTAACAGATCTACTGTTCTTTAATGAATAGCTTTGCCTGTCTCAGTTACGGCAGATTCTAGACCACCATTCTAGAGATTTGTTTCTCATCCATTCCTCCATGGATGTTTTAATACATGGATTCTGGTCCTATGAGGTCTTTTGATGCGCCTTCTCGGGCTAGTGCGTCTGCCTCCTCATTACCCTTGTGCCCCTCGTGCCCAAGTACCCAAGCAGGGTCACTCTATTCTCGCTCCCTAGCTCTTTCAGGGTATTCAGACAGTCCCACATGCGTTTTGACGAAACCTGTGGGGACCCTATTGCCTGTATCGCCGCTTGACTATCGGAGAAAATGGCAATCGAACGGTTGTCCGTGCCTCGCCTTATTGCCTCCTTAGCGCAGCATTGTATGGCTATTACTTCAGTTTGGAAAACAGTTGCTCATTTGCCTAGACTTATTGAGATTTTGGTTTTTGGCCTCGTCCCATAAATCCCGGCTCCAACTTCCTGTTCTGTAATTACAGACCCTATAACACCAATATATTTTAGCATTTAACAGTAATTTCTCAACAATTCTGATGCTACTGATAGTACTGATTATGGAACACGAGGTTAATCTACAAATTTGTTCTGTCAAACTCCTCTTTGTTTGAGGTTATGTTAACAACGCGAACAATAAATAGTTTCTCTTAGTTTACGACTGATATTTCTCGTGTATGTGAACACGAGAAGTTAAGAAAAGGGGTTTTGACATTTTCGTTCGTATTATCATTATCACGAGTAGGTGAGAATAAGATAGGGCTGTCCCCGCGGACATCTCGGGACACAAAGCCACAGTAAGGCGTCGCCTGCGGACGCCAGTCGCGTTCATCTCGCGGTCCCTGTCAACTTTTGCTGCGGTGTGATCGCGGCTTGGCGGTGGCGGATCACTTAATTCCGGCAGCGCGACGCTGTGTCAACTGCGCGCCCGCTGATTACTTATGTAAACATGATCTCGGGGGTGTAATTGGGCGTGCAATCAATGGCAGGCAGCAACGCCACCGCCGCCGCCGCCGCCGTTTGCAGCCGCTCTCGCGTTTAGCATCGCAAATGAACTGCAATCACACCACCTAAACCCATCCGCTCCGGCTCTCGGCCTCTGCTCATTAATTCAGCCGCTATTTGCACGTGTTTACACGAGGAATTATCGCGGGGTGATTTCTGCGGGTGGCGAAACGGCCAGGCAAGTCAAATAGGCTGTGGTTCGCTAACTGTGGACTGGGTAGATACATGGACTGTGTGAAAATTTAAATTTTACCACCACCGTAGCTCGTGTCCTTTAGAACGTAACAAAACTAAATTTTAGATGGTAAAATTACGTATACCGGGTGTCAACGGATCTATTAGACAAGCCATAACTTCTAGAATATTGGATGTATCAAAATGAGATTTGGTATAGGTAAATGGTAGAGGAAGAGGAAAGTTTTTACATATTTTTCACGTTTAGGTTACTTCCGGTTTCACCGAAAATGGCTTCAATTTTGAATTTTTAAATGGAACACCCTGTATATTTTTACATATTTGAATTTCTGAGACAATTTTGGACTAGAAAATGACATTAATACTTTTAAAGTATAATACTCGTATACGAATTTATTAAAAACTTCACTGAAGTAAATGTATTTTATGAGCTTATTTTTAATCCAATCACAATGAATTTAGTATCGTTGGATTCGCAAAAAAATCCCTTTTTGAAAAGTGCTTGTCTAAAAAGTGTTGCCATTTGAAAAAAAAATAGTTAGATATAAAAAAGTAATTTTGCCAATTTGTCTCATTCCTATCTATCATAGGTACTAATCACTAAAATTTTGCGATTACATTTTTCTGACATCATCTAAGGCCTTCAGATTAGTTTGCGCTCAATCATGGCCACCTAGATGCAATATTAAAAATGGCTCTAAAAAAATCAAGTAGGCGAAAAAACTTTTTAAAATGTCATTTTCTAGTCCAAAATTGTCTCAGAAATTCAAATATGTAAAAATATACAGGGTGTTCCATTTAAAAATTCAAAATTGAAGCCATTTCCGGTGAAACCGGAAGTAACCTAAACGTGAAAAATATGCAAAAACTTTCCTCTTCCTCTACCATTTACCTATACCAAATCTCTTGCCCTTAGGTTATAATTTTACATTTGGTTGTAGAGACAAGACAAACAAGGGGCATACAGTTTGGTCAAAAATGGAACCATACAGTACTCTATTTAATTTTTTCTATGTTTCAGTTACTCTTATAACTGACGAAAAAGATTTGTTCTATTTAAATGATGTAGAAAGAAAATACATAATTTAAATAAAAGAAAAAAATGTACTGGATTTAAAACAGTACAGTGTAATACAGATTCTGGTATACTCTCTTTCCCCCCCTTATTTTTTAGACACAATTTTCAAATTTGGTATGGCTGGAGTATTTATTAAAAGCTACTTTTTCATATAAGAATAACCTCTTTCCCGCTTCCGGTTTCACCGGAATTAACACCAACTTTTGATTTTTATGTGGAACACCCTGTATACGATTATATTTTTTGAATATACGTCATTTTCTGAATCCAACGATACAACATAAGTGACATTTCAGCTGTCAAATAACTTTTTGTACTCTATTTTACTTTTGATCTTATAGAGTGCCTTGGCCATCCCCTCTTAATTCCATAACAAACATAGCTATATATAATGAATCATAGCAACTATAAAAAAATTGAATTGGCATTAATAAATTGAATTTATCTACATACAGGGGGTTAAAATTCTTCAAAGTGGTTATAGAGCTGAAATTTTTTTAGTACATACCATAATGGTATATGTATACCATACTAGTAGGCATGGAGGCGATTCAGCCCGAGCTTCGCCCCCCACAATGGGGCCCCCAAGCTGTCAAAAAAAATGGTCCCCATAAGATTCTGGTCAATGGGGCCCCAGCTGTCAAAAGGTAAAATGGGGGACCATTGAACTACAGAACAGAATTGGACCATTGACTTACAGAACGGACCATTGAACGTCACTGCGGTCAACATAACCTCACAAAAATTAAAAAATAGCAGGGAATTCAAGGTACCATTAGAAAGTACAATTAACAAACAAGTTACCCATATGCTTATTTTATTTGTAGGACCAGCAAAACTGAAATTACCATTGAGAGAAGCCACTCTAAATTCAAAAGTAAAATGTAGTCCAGAAAGTTATTTGACAGCTGAAATGTCACTTATATGTTATATCGCAGCATCCAGAAAATGACGTAGATTCCAAGAATATAATTATATAGAGGTTGTTCCATATAAAAATCGGAAGTTGGTATTAGGTACTTCCGGTGAAACCGGGAGCGGGGAAAAGCTTATATTTATATCAAAAAGTGACATTTATTCCGCCATGCGAAATTTGAAAGAGGGATTTACCATGTCTCTCTGTATAATTCACAATAATTCATTATTATTTAGTAGGCCTCAATTGTGCCTTAAAAACGACTTAGTTGGTAAGCCCTCCCTAACCACTATTCAGTGTTGGAATTATGAAAATCGAGAAAAACTCATTAGTTAGGGGGACAGTCGAACATTAACCGACATTATCTTCCACGTTAACACCTTCACCGCCACCCGGTACATAGTCTACTCTAAAAAGGGAAGATAATTTTAAATTGTGCTCCAAACTAGGCTCTATCCATATACAAACAGCGAACTTTGTATGATACAAATTTCACCACAAGTTAATCAACAATTAAATCACAACTTGACTGCTGAAGTGAACTTAATTGATCCTGATAGAAGAAAGCAACAAACAGAGCAAAGTGGCTCGTTACAACTTATTCAAATCTCGTATCAAACGTTGTCGTTATTTTGAAATAAAACATTTTATTCGCCGCAAACCTCTAAGTAGACTTCCTAAACCAGAATTCGTTTTACGTTGTTTAGCAGACGGTGCTGCTGTGTAATCGGGGCTCTGGCAGGAACCGAATCAGCAGACGTTTTGCATACGGACGCCCGATGAATATTAAAGAGCAGAAGGGAGTCGGCCGTCTTTCAGCGGGATGATGGGGCGAAGGATTATTCCTGAGCAAGGATTAGATTTTGAATAAAGGAGTGCTCGATAATCAACGTATATTTTAGCAATTTAATCACCTTTCATAGTATTTCCAGCTGGAACTGTAAAGATTCTTCTTATTCTTGGGTTATGGTACTCTTCTTTGGTGACTTCCACACGCTATATACACTAATATCCATGTTTTTTATAATAATAATAATATGTATTATTTCAACAGGAAAAACCCAATTACAGGAATAAGAACATTGACAAAAAAATATACAATTGTTTCGTAATGTATATAGGTATATAAAACAAAATGAACTAGATAATACAAACAAAAAGTAATTAACAACTACTACAAACAATGCAACCAATAATACTTAGGTTAAACGACTAACCCAGTTACATACACTTCTTAAATTATCAAAATGAATATCGCAGTTAGAAGCGATTTTATTACAAAGTTTACACATCAAAGATATTGGGGCTTTATTAAAATATTCCTTCGAGGAGCAACATAATAAAATAAAGATTGCTGTCTAGAATTTTCGCGAGGTATCAAAAAATTTATTTTACCCAAAAGATCGGGGCAATCACCTCTGTCATTCAAGATGTTATACAGACATCCAACCAACATTAAATTACGTCTGGTTTCTAAAGCAACAAAGTTAAATCTATTAAGTAGATTATTATGATCCAGACCTCTAGGCTGATAATATCCATCTTGCAAAAAAGACAAAAATTTTAGAAATATTCTTTGGACCGATTCTAAATGTTGGCAATGAACATCATATATTGGATACCATATAATCGACCCGCATTCAAATTTAGACCTCACCATAGCACAAGAGAGGGTTTTGAAAGTGCTTGCATCGGAAAAGTTCCGACAGTTGCGATAAATGAAGCCATATGATTTAAAGGCACTGGAAACAATATGATTTATATCATCAATAAAAGTGAGTTTACTGTCAAAATAAATACCTAAATCTTTGAATACATCAACTCTACTAGTGAGATTATTACCAATGGAGTAATTGTAGATGGGAAAGCTGGTCTTACGAGTATAAGTCATGACGTTACATTTAGATATATTGAGTTACAGCCGATTTAGTTCACAACATGAAGACATTCGATTCATGCATTCTTGAAGATGCATTGAATCGATAGAAGAACTGATTTTAGAGTAAAGTTTAAAATCATCAGCAAATAACAATTGCTCACAAGTAATGACTTCAGGAAGGTCATTAATAAAAAATAAAAATAATATGGGACCTGATTGGAACCTTGTGGAACTCCCGATGTCACTGAAAAAACAATTATTATGGTGATTAAACAATTTTGGTAAATAGGGATGTTAGTAAGAACATTTTCTAATGTGGAAAATTTTTTGTGATATTTTTCCAAAACGGAAAATTTTCCGTAATTTAAATTTAGCGCCCTTTGAACCAGCTCTGATATTGTACGAGCTCTTTGTACCAGAAATATACATGTTCTTAGCCTTTTCAGATTCAATTCTATTGATCTACACTAAAAATTCTTCTTATCTATCTATAAATCCATCTGTCTTAATTGTAACTTAGTCAGTTTTCAATACAGAAGACTGTGGCGGTTAATTATTAATAGTGAGGATATACTTAGAATTTCGAGGCTCAATTATATAGCATTAAACCGTTTAGAAAACCCACACGGGTAACAATTATAATATCTGACTCCTACGGATGCTAACACCGCTAGTTGAAATATATTGAGGTATACAGGGTGGTCTATCTGAGATAGGTAAACGTATTGAATATCTCATATTTAAGATACCAAATTTCACAAACCGAAATCATGCAGTTTTCATTTAGCATAAAAATGTGTCAAGTATATTTTCAGAAATGATATACGGAGATTGAAAAAAATGCATTAATCATTGCGAGAGCATCAAAAATGAAATCCATTACATGTTATAGTAAGAGTGGCATGCATTTTTTCAAAACTGTATCTTGAGAACTAGAAGAGATATATTTACAGAATAGATATACTTTAGCTTTATAAATAGTTACAAATATTACTGTCTATGGCTATATGACTCATGGGCTTCAAACATGTAAAGCCTTACTCACTGTGATCTATAAAGAAAAGACATTGGGATTTTCCTTTACATTCAATTTCAGTTCCAGTGAAAGGCTTCCTTCTCAACAAGCCTAGCCTTTTCTTTTAGTCCTATAGTTTTGGCGAAAAGTTTCTTCTTATCCACCCGACATATACTCGGTTGTCTCTTGTACGTCTAAACCGAGATTATGACACTCTAATAATATCTCTTACATCTCAAATCTTATCTAAAAATTAATTTATAAAACCATATCAATTTTATTCTTGTATACGATCTTAATTTGCCCAATATCGAAGATTGTATACAATCAGTGGGAGTGCCACAGGGTTCTATACTCGGTGCACTACTTTTTACAATGTTAATTAATGATATAACTCAAATATTTGGTATCCATTCTCTAGTATATGCAGACGATTTGAAATTATTTATAGAATTCGATAAAGATTAACTTTTTATTTGAATGAGATGCCGAAAACAACTACTCCACAGAGTGGCTTACTCTGGCTTCTCCATAGAAATCGCCGCATCTTTCATCCAGACCAACCACCAATCACTGACCGGTTTCGCGCTTATTATACGCTCGTTAGAATACCATAGGTAGTGGAAACGATGAACGATGTTGCGATATGATTTCCTAATAGGCATTGTGAATGTTAGTAGCGGTGAGAAACACACCGTAGTGCCCTCTTTGGGTCTTTGCTATTATCTGTCTGACAATTATTGTCAAATTGACAGACAGATAACGATCTGCTTTTCCGCAGGTAGTTAGATAGTAGTAAAGACCCAAAGGACGCACTAAAGTGTGTTTCTCACCACTACTAAAGATTAAGTTATAACAAGAAGTACAATATTATATCATATTAGAGGTGTAAAGGAGGCCATGATCGTGGAGAGACAGAGTAATGTGAATTTGGTCTATGTATTACGTCACTCGATCGCAACACCGATGTCTTTTGACCTTGAACGAAAACTCCTAACTTGATCAACATATCCGAACATAAACATTTCCATTTTCAATTCGAAGACTTTAAAAATGAAACAACTATTGAATAATTCGTTCGGACATCCGACCAAATATTATATAGACAAATTATAACAACACAGTTTTGTGACCAACAATATTTAAAACAAAAGCTTTTTGTTTTTACGTTGGTGCCCAAGCATTTGGTCCAATCAAAAAATGCCTTTTGAATTTACCGCCTAAATTGTTAGGGATTTTGTGACTGTCACCAATGGGCGTGGTTTACACAGGTAAGTAGCCATGCATAAACGTAGAATCGGCGATCGCGAGAGGGATCGTCAATGATTTTACAATTGTTTTTTAATAGTAAATATTAAATACTATTATAAATAATGTAGTAAATATTGTACATATATGTATATAAATTGTTGTTCTTGAATATGTAAATCTTAAACTTTGTATTTACTAAAATAAAATATTCTAATTTGTACTTTTAGTTTTATAATTATTATTTTCACCCCTTAAAACATAGCCGCCCATGCCGTTGGGCATTGTGACAGGAATTTTTTTTAAACTGAGGTTGTGTTTTTTGTTATTCTTGGAAACGATTATTTTATATACTGACAAATAGGCAATTACTTATCTATACATATTTGATCGGAGGTTCGGACAATAACTTGGTGCTCACGTACATGTCTCACCCGGTGCCCGATAGAAACAGAAAATCGTCCTAAAAGCTCCGAAGATGATTAAACAAAATGCTAATTAAAGACAATATGCACTGGACATAAATATGTATGAGCGTTCTGGCTCAATCCATCATCCGTCCAGCGTTAGCGTCAAAAGTCACGAAGGAGGCGGTGAAATGACTAGCGATCTGTCCATGAGATGTTTTCATTATGGGCTCCATGACTTGTCGAATATTACCTGGCTTTCATAAATCATTGCCCGGCCGGATTGAAACAAGTAAGTTATTTATTAATATCATCGTCCGTGGCCTTATCTGGATGGTAACCGGCCAAATTATTTGTACTGTTTAATGAGTAAATTTGAGTGGCCCGAGCCGGAAACTGGGAAGGTCGAGTGGGCTGTGCGATTCGATAATAATCGAAATAATTTAATTGTTATATTAGTGTGTGTGTGGAACTGTGTCTTCTAAACCTTCTGTTTTTTGGGCAAATGTTAGCTAACAAGATCCAATTTATGTGCCCAAATAGAAAACTTCATTATTCTTCAATAATTTTTTCTCACTATAAAGGGTGCTTCAAATTCAATGCAATACATGGGGATCTCGGAAACGGTAAGAGATACGAAGTCGGTTAAATGGAGGCAAAGTTGCGTATTCAGGGGAGCAACATAATGGTGAAAAGAGATCAAGGCTAACTTGATTAGTTTTCGAAATATTTTGAAAAAACCGAAAATTTCGATTTTCGTTTTTGTTCTTTTGCGGGCTTATTTGATGAGGTATTCAAAAATAAAGAACACTTTTCTATAGCAACTTTTTGCCCTTTTTCGAATGGTGTTAGTGAATTTTCCGCTTCGTTTCGTTTCCGGGAAACTATGTATACTTAATTTTTTTAAATACGGACCTGAAATTTTTTTTCAATTTTTTGGAAGAATTTTTGTAACGTGATAGAATGCCACCATAAAAGGAACCAGATTTAAACGTTTTGTCTAAGAAAAATCCATCATTAATAATTTCCCGTGGTCCTCTTAGATTTAGTTGTATCTAGGCAAACGTTTCTACGACAAACACATTTCAATGTTATGTCAAGCACTATCGGTACTTAAAAATGGCTTTCAGCAATCTAGAATTTTTTAATTTTATTTAAATTTCCTCATAATTCAGGAATTGTGCGCAACTACTTAAATGAAACATTTCCAAACAGATGGATTGGAAATCATGGTACAATAGAATGGCCAGCAAGAGCTCCTGATTTATCCCCATTAGATTATTTCTTATGGGGATATGAACTAAAAATGTTTTATATAAGAATCAATATAATAACATTGAGGATTTGAGAAATACCACTATTCGTGTTCTGAATGCAATACCTGCAAGGGAAATCGAAAGATCTATTCAAAACTTAAAAAGACGAATTCGCCTCTGCATGAATATCGACGGAGGATTATTTCAATATCTGCTTTAGGGTTTTTATAGTTTTAACATATTTTGTTGTTTTATTCATTGTTTATTCAATTACATCAAAGTTTATGGTTGTTAATTCGTTGTTTTATTATTAGCTTTTGTTTATTTATCGTAAATAAAAATGAAACCTCAAAAATATTATTCAATATCTAGAATTAACAAAAGTCGAAACAAAAATACTAATGATGGATTTTTCTTAGACAAAACGTTTAAATCTGGTTCCTTTTATGGTGACATTCTATCAAGTTACAAAAATGATTCCAAAAAATTGAAAAAAAATTCTAGGTCCGTATTTAAAAAAATTAAGTTGATGTTGATTTCCGGGAAACGAAACGTTTTGGGGAAAATTCACTAACACCATTCGAAAAAGGGCAAAAAGTTGCTATAAAAAAGTGTTCTTTATTTTTGAATACCTCATCAAATAGGCCCGCAAAAGAACAAAAACGAAAATCGAAATTTTCGGTTTTTTCAAAATATTTCGAAAACTAATCAAGTTAGCCTTGATCTCTTTTTATCATTATGTTGCCCCCCTGAATACGTAACTTTGCCTCCATTTAACCGACTTCTTATCTCTTACCGTTTCTGAGATCCCCATGTATTGCATCGAATTTGAAGCACCCTGTATAAAATTTGATCCTCGTTAAATATATGTTTCCTCATATCAAACGTGTGAGCCCGTTTTTTCATTAATATAGCTTCTTCTGTGTACCGTTCTATGCTTATCGAAATGTCTTCCTGTTTGGCCAATATATACCTATAAATGGCATTATCTGTAACCTTCAATGCAACACTATGCTGATGATATGTGTTTATACATCCATGCCAGTACTTTACTTGCAGATTTCACAGATTGAAGTACCTACTTTAGTGGTCTTGTACAACTCTTTCCTCAGGTCTCGACAAGAATATGCCTCTGTAGTATGGAGCCCTTTATATGTATTTCACATAAATAACATGGAGAACATTCAACGAATATTTCTAAAATTCAACTGTTTCTTTAAAGAAATTAAAGAAAATGCATTAAATTTCTTCTTTTAATTGTAACCTCCTGTATATTTTTATTGATTTCGATTGCTGTCCTACGGAGGACGATTTCCTTGTCAACACATTGCACTTATGATGATGATGAGTTTTTGATGAAGATATTACAGTTTTCCAATTTTTGCAATTTCTTAAAGTTTCTAAAACTTTTAAAGAATTTTTAAGTTTTTTATTTTTGGAAAATTATAATAGGTGTAAAAATTGCCCTGAATATTAGAAAACAAAATACCATATCACTTTTACACAGGTGACGTTTCGAAAATATATTTGTTTCCATTGTCAAAATTCTTCATTGTTCTTCATGTTTGTCAATTTTTTAAGTTTTTTATTTTTGCATTATTTTTAAAATGAATCACCTATTCCAAGATTTTATGAACACAAGAAGATTGTTATGTTTCAGACGACCGTAAGTTAGCCGAATTTCGAAACGTACTTGGTCGTAAATTCGTGAAAATTTGTACAGGGGGTTATAAGAAATTTTTATTTTCCGGTTCTACTAGAAATCCCTACTAACTTTCTTATTTCAAATGAGATACCATGTACACAGTTACATTTTTGAATTGTACGTCCAATTTTGTGCCCATTTTCATCAAAAAGTACTGTACCTACCCTACCCCAATGATTTATGAGAAAATCGTAATTTTGCATTATTTTTTGAAGAAAACAATATCAACTTTAAAAAACTATGAAATTGTTTCCATGAAATATAAGTCCCTGTTATTGACGCCAATGTATCTGCTGTCTGTAGGGCCTCTTATATTTGACTTTTATTATACAGATTGTCTTCTACTTAATATTTTATTAGCATGTTCAACTTTGAGCCAAAGAAATCCAATGTTTTTACCTGTGCACTCTGTTTACAGGGTGTCCTATTTGGTTGGTTGGTTGAATCACCCCTACAGGGTGATATATACTATCAGGGGTAATATATATCATTAGTTGGACGCAGGAATTAATTATCAGTTATACCCTTGTTTATACTAATATTTATAACTTCATACCTACCGTTTTTGCGATATTTCCATTTCTATTTAAATTTCAGTGATTTTCCCTTATTTTATCGAACATAATTAAGCTCGACCTTTTATATGACATAGAATTTCAAGTCAGAGTGAATGACATTTTTAAATACACTTGAAATAAGCTTTTCATTTCTGTTATTCTATCTTCTTTTATAATAATAACTCGATTGGGTTACAGTAATGAAAAACAGTCGTCTTGAAAAGTCCTGTATAATGTAACATATTATTGTCCAATGATGTTGACTGTCATATTTATCAAAACCACCACAGATATCTGGCTAAATCACGTTAGACTTACTATAGAAAAAATAACATTATTTCTCAACCTAAAATTTATTCTATTACAGTCTGTGGTCGTCGAATAAACATAAAAAAATGCAACCTCTGTCAGAATTTCGGTTGTATCATCCCAATTAATTTTTTCTGTGTGTAGATTTGACCCGTGTTATTATTGCTGTATTAACTAGTAATTATAAAAACATCTTTTGTACGCTGTACTCGACTGTGTATGTATAAGAAACCAATATTTGTATGATACTCCTCGGCCCCATGATCAATCAATCAATTTGTCAGGATAAAATACGTTCTTGGTTATTAATTTTAAGAGCTCTTGAACTGTTAAGCGTACTGGGACACCTAAGTGAAAAAAATGCGGTAGGTATGCCGATACCATGTAACCGAAAATATCTTTACATAGGCCTTCTTCGTTCAGCAATTTCAGGCATGGTAAATATATACAAGTCTTAATTCATGGACATTGATACATATTTAGCAAAAAAGTGCAATGACTGCATACGCATATTAGAAAATAGTATATTTGTTGGAGAGCAATTAAATACTGGCACTATTTTACAATATTTCATTACTATATATTTTGTTATAAACAATTGTGATAAAATTTTGTAAGAATAAAACTCTTATAAAAAAATTTCTCTGATGCACGCCTTACGAGACAGGGTGTTATTTTGAAAAAAAATCCACAATAACTTAAAAATCGTTAGGTAATTTTTGGGAGACTTGTCCATCTAAACATCTACATGGTGTTTGTTTAACTCTGACACCTGTGGTGGCCTAGGCCTACTCTTCCTTATGACTTCCTTTGCATGTATTTTTCTGCATAAAGAATGTAGTCGCTACTTTACACTCAATTTACTCGAAAATGGTTGATTTTAGAGCTATGTAACAAGAGCACCTTTTTTGTTCAGAATTGATAGTCGATTAAGGAAAACTTAGTTAATTCACGAAAAAGTAGGATATGCAAGAGTTATGAAGACAAAATCATAAGGAAGAGTAGGCTTAGGCCACCACAGGTGTCAGAGTTAAACAAACACGATGTAATTTTAATGACCTTTAATAGATATACACGTCACCCAAAAATTACCTAAATCTACGAAAAGGTTTTTAAATTATTGCGGAAAATTGTTTTTTCTCCAAAATAACACCCTGTCACTCGTTAGGCGTGCATCAGAGAAACTTTTTTTATAATTTTTATTCTTATTTTGGTCTGCTCTACCCCCTGGTAAATTTTTGTACGCTCACACTGGGACACCCTGTATACCTATCACTAAGTAAAAGGAACGTTAATTATCAAAGGTCTAATGTATTTATTAGTTTTGGGAATGAAGAAAGTATGTGGATATAATAGAATAATTTCTGTAATATTGGTTTCCTAGATTTAGGAAGGGTAAGAATACAAGATCTAACTGATAATTTAATAGATTGAAATTAATATTGATATCATTTTTGTGAATTTCTAGGGGTTCTAAGACATTTAATGTATCGCCTTTTGTAGAACAGTTTAAGATTTCAATGTTAGTTAATTTAGGAAACCATGGTTATTCTCTATGCAGTGGTTTGAAAAAGAAATAATTTTTTGTAACCTAAATGACCGAAAATATTAAAAATATTAAGATGATTTATATATTTAAACAAAAAAATATATCAATAATTAGACACATAGTCAAAAAATCACTAAAATACATAAGAAGTTTCAAAAATTAAGTCCTGTTTGTTTTAATTACATTCGTTTCCGTTAAATCTTTCTGTTACTTCCTTTATTGATGTATTAGTTTCATGTAGAAATTATGATTTTGCATTCGGTATATCGAAAAGAACTGGTGTCGTCAGCGAAGAAAGTAGCTAATCTTTTTATGTTATATTAGAAGTAAAATCGTTGATATAGATACCAAATAGCACTGGGCCAATAATAACTCTTTAGGGAATACCTATAACTTCCTATGCGCATTTCTTTCTCCACATCTGCACATTCCTTTTGCTAAGTGTAAAATAACACAACAGCCAACTCACATTTTCTTGAATGGGGTGTTTTCCTATTTTTTTTACATCGGCAATGGAAAGTAGTTGGAAAAAGAAGAGATACGTATTTCTGGAATTTTAATATTGGGTTCATTTAAGTCCATAAATTATTTTTTTATTGTGCGCGATATCTATGTGACGTCACTAAGCGACAATTCAAAATTTGCGCCATTTTTTAGTGATTTCTAGGATATTTTCATTTGTGTGGTTGGTGTCACTGCGTGACAACTTTACTTTTGTTTATGTTTGAATTATTTGGTTAAGGTAAACATCATGGTAAACATGAGACATTGTTTTTAGTTTATATTTTTACCAGTGAATTGTTGTCTCTGCCTCTGACTGATTACAAGTGTATTTATTACTAATAGAAAAACATCGTAATTTGTAAAGGTAATTTTTTAATATATTTAATCGACTTTGCAGTAATACTGTTAAGTTAAATACTAACCTTACATTTTTCATCCCTTTTATTTCTGAAAGGATCTATAGGATCTTTATCATAAAAGGATCTATATAACCGGTAAATTGTCGGACTTAGCCTCTACAAAACCTTGCTCCATGTTTAATAAAAGTTTACTTCACAAGAAAACAACAATACAACACGTCAAGTTGTCAAGCCAAACACAAACAGGAAATTTCAAATGTCAATTATTATCGAAATGTCGACTGTCGTTTGTCGTTGTTACAAACTGAGACTAATGCTAACCACATATTATCAGTGTGGCCTTTTAATAGATACATATTCCCTAGTTTTCGCTTAGTGACGTCACGAATATAGAATAAAATTTCAAAATTGAATTAAAAATTTTCTACCTATTCAATCTTAAAAATTTTTATACTAATAAATATAAAAAAAAATATATTTTATAAAAATACAGGTTTCCACTGACATTTCGATTGAAGGAAAATACCCCATTACCTAAATGATTTTAATAAATCTCGATAAAACAGGCAAGAGGTTTATTTTCTTTTCAAAATAAGTTACTATTATGTATCAAATCGTTTAATACTTTGGACGAGTTTCTGTCGTGATGTGTGAATAGTTTAGAGTAGATAGGTTAAGTAATGTCACTATTTCTATACAAATGTCTTGCCTTTAAGGAAAATTAAGATTATATTATTAATATAAGATTTTGTGAAATTCATAACAATAATTATGCTGCCTGTGTAGTAACATAACTGATATTTTGTTGTTTTATTTAATAATGGCATCCACCAAATCTCGCATCACGAAGGTACCTAAGTGCTTTGATGATTATGTCATCCCACTGCAGACAGCTGTTCAATTTTAGGTAACATTACACCTATTATCCATCACACGCATATTTACGTAGTTTTGGACAATGCCGATGCTACTTACTACTTCACCTGTAAAAATAAAACCAGCTGAATGAAAGAGTTAACCAACACCGCGTCCAGAGGTCCAGAAATGTGATCAGACAGCCTCTCTCGCATCTCCATGCGTCGGAACTGGTTTAGCCGCAATTATAGCGGAGACAAATCTAGTTCTCGAGTGTTGGTCTATCGGCAATAAATAAACAAAAATGTCCGGTAGCTGTATATGTGGATTACCGTTATGGGAAAATAAGCCGGTTGACTTGCCTACGCAAAGAAAAAGCTGAACGAGAAGTGATACCCATAAATCCAGATATGATTTATGTAATTTTAATCGGGCATCAAATATTCATTTCCGGCTGGCAAAGGCGTTACTATCAGAGGTGACAGAAGTATAAAAACTACAATACTTATGCTTTACACCTATATTTTGAGTACAGCAAACAGTATTCAGAACATATTTCTTGAGAGACGGTTGTAATATTGGAACTACGTTCCCTCTTTCTCTCCCCTGTGATTTACCGGGATATTAAAAATTATCTTGGTCAAGGGTGGTTGTGGAATGAAAAACGTGTGTCTTACTTTAAATTTGAAATAATTATGTCACTGTCACACTGACATCATTAATAACCTACAAATTTCATACCTATTTATTTCAGTTGTAAAACAATAATGAACTACAAATTATGAAATAACGGTTTTAGTAACAAGAAAAACTAAATTACAGTAATTGTTGGAAATGTCCCCCGTTTTGTTCGATGCACAAGTTGACGCGCCTCCTCATGCTGTGAAAAGCGTTTTGCAGCATTTCTGGCGTTATGGTTGCACATTGCTGAACAATTCTTTGTTACAGTTCTTGCAAATTATTTACCGGAGTTGCGAAAATCTTGTTTTTTAAGTAAGGAAATATAAAATAGTCCATAATTGTCAAACAAGGTGATCTCGGAGGAAACTCAACTTCTGTATGCAAACTTATCAGCCAGTCATCAAAAAACACGCGGAGGAAAGCAATATTTTCTCGTATAATATGTGCTGTTGCACCGTCATGCTGGAAATAACCGTACCGAAGTTCATCATCGTTTAACTGTTGCACAAATTCAGCCAAAAAGTTGTGCCTGTACCTTTCTGCGTTGACAGTGAAATCGAAAAAAATTGGCCCAATTATTCTTCTGCGAGAAACTGCCATCCAAACACCAATTTTTTGAGCATATAGTGGCGATTCAGTAAAAACATGAGGGTTATCATTGCTCCACATTCGCAAATTTTGAGAATTGATGTATTCCGAAAGGTGGAACCACGCTTCGTCAGAAAAAAAAGTTAAGTCCAGAAGATCGTCATTCATTAAATTATTGACAAATCAATGGCAGTAAGCAAGGCGTCTGGGAAGGTCTGCGGGCAGAAGAGCTTGATGTGCTTGCATCTTATATGGATGCATGTTCAAGTTTTTCTTTAAAATCTTATGACATGTTCCATAAGAAAGTCAAATTTCCTGAGAAAGACGATTCAAAGGTTTTGCAGGCTCCTCTTCCATACGTTGACGAACATCATTGACAACTTCTTCTGTACGAACTCTTGGTCTACCAGCACCTTTTTTATGAGTCACACAACCAGTTTCGCGAAACACTTCGCACACAATTTGTAAGGCACGCATAAAAATTGTCCGATAATATCGCCACGTTTGGGAAGTGCTCTCGAAAATTGTCCAAACACAAACGTTGACTGTATTGCCAATTTCCATTAACTAGCGCACCCGTTCGAAAATAGGCTTCAATCATGAAAATTTTGTGCTGTGTGGTAAGAGGCATGATTCAAAAACTGAAATAGAAAATTTCAGCACAATGACTTGACAGATTCTGACACAACAAAACATATTCAAAAACTTAAAGTAAGACACACGTTTTACATTCCACAACCACCCTTGACCAAGATAATTTTTGATATCCCGGTACAACGAGGCCGTGAAACATGATAGTCTAGGAGAGAAATCCTCTTTAGTAGTACGCCACTGACTACTGCACAATGCAATTATCCATATCACTGGAAATTGCTACTATTTTTCCTTTTAATGAATCGCTCTATGTAAATCCGCGGTAATGAACACTTTGACAAATGAAGACCTACTCCATTTGCAATTTGCAATGGTAATAATCATTATTACTGTATTATGCGTTCTAATTATACACTATCATGATTTTCATTCAACTGCTGATGTAATAACGTAATCTTGTTTTTGTCCTTTCATAAATCAGTTACCTTGTCTTAATCAAGGGTAGAAATAATAACTCATATCTTTATAAACTACCAGTAGTTAAGATTGATGTACAGGAATTGATAATCACAAAATTATAATTAGAATTTTGCTTCAAAGTCATAAGTTATTGATTTAATCAGACACATCTTTGTCGAAGTTGTAGATATATTGTTAGACACTTTAATGATATTTGGCTTTATGTAGAATTTGGAAACAGTAGTTGATGTACTTGTTTATTTTTCATTTCCAAATTGCTTCGAATTCTTCCCTAATTTAAGAGGTTTTTATGAGGAAGAATAGAAGAATGGAACCTATGCGATGTACCGTTTGTTGAATCTCTTGATTATGTTTAACATAATGTTTTTCAACTATTATTTTGTCATTTTTATGAAGAAATGTTATTGAAGATTTTATTTATGACTTTAAGATTTTATACTATTCAATTTAGGAGATTTATTTTACATCCTCCTGCAATGATTGATGAGGTTCTTGAGTGGTAGTCGTACATACTACAAAAACTCACATTCAATCAATTCGAAGTCTGTAAAGCGCGGACTGCTCTCATTTTTTCTGAACAACTAGTTGCACCGCAAGTTCCCAGACTCGCAAAAAATTGGTTGACCGATTTACCGTCTACTTCCTGAGGTGTATCTCAAGTTATTCCTGTTTTTCCGATGCACAGACGATAGAGCTCGTCAATCTGTGGGTAAACAGGTATTCCAACGTAAATAATTACCGATATACTCACAATATGGGCATATTTAGCGCATGTTGATGTTTCACACGTTCTAGTAGCTATTCGGAGGGAAGCAAGCCGTCCGGTCCAGTTAACTTTCAAGTGTCCTAATAGAACTCATTATCGGACTTGACGGTTACAAATGTCCCTTGTGAAAACATTCGATAAAGGGTAAATAATAATACCGGGGGGATACGGCTGGACGAGGCCTTTAAATACTATAAATGCTTCCTTCCCTATATAGAAACTATTATGGATTCGTTTGTACGAATCTGCAGTGAAATCTGTACAAATTTATTATATCGAGGGGATATGATGTTAGATTATTAACTGATTCCTTGATTTTTTTGGGTATACCTATGCCACTTTTAAAATAATAAAAAACAGGAAGACGGAGGTAGGCTATTTCAATAAAAACTCATGTTCTTAGGTATGTTTAATTTTTTTTATTTAGAAACTCTTTGATTTTCGCTGATAAGTGATTATTATGAAGCAATACCTGCGCTTTTTCCAAATATAGAAAAATAAATTACATATACAGGCTGAATCAAATTCAATCACCATTACAAATATCTCCAGATTTGTTGGAAGTACAAGAAAACTCAAATGGGATCAACATTCGCTAAGAAAAAATCTGAATTATGTTTTGATTCATTTTATTTAGAAAAAATATACATCTGGAACTTATTTTAGTGTAGTGTGATCTAAAAAAATTCTTGAATGATTTTGCTTGACTTTAAAGGGGTTTTCAGTAGCCTAGTTAGTTATCTATTATTTGATACTTTCTGAGAAACAACAATAATTTTATTGTTTTGTTTTGTTTTTGATCTCATTTAGATGTTCCAATAAATATATAGAAAAGACTCTATATACTAGTATTTCGGCTTATTAGGCCTTTTTCAATAGAGTAAATGCCTATTACTAAATGTTTCCAAGCGTGTTTTCGTTATTTATTTGTTTACGAGCACCTACCCCCGATTGATCCTACCATCTGGTAAGCCCGAGTTCGAAATCTATCTGATCATTCGTAGTACAAGGATTTATAATTAAAGATTGTTTAATTTCTAATTGCTCTAACAGATCTAAACGCTTTCCTTTCTTTTCCCGATGCAGTACCCTTACATTTTTCTGGTCTATAAAATGATTGTTTTCTATACAATGCGTCGAAAATCCTGAATTTTTTGCGTTATTTAATATGGATTTTTTATGTTCTTTTACTCTAGTTTCAATACTTCTACCAGTTTGACCCGGTATGTAATGCCCGTATTGTAATGCCGTGTATGTGGGTATTCAAGCGTTTTCAGGAAACCACGAAAATTAAAATATTACACATGGCGCTGGGAAGATTTATTCGAAATATTGAGATTATAAGGCTTCCAATTATACTTATGTGGAACGAGTTAGTCAAATGTTAGTGGTAAATTTATGAAGTTTGCACTTCCTGAGGTGTCTATAGTGGTAATCAATTCTGCTTCAGGACTGAATATCGGACGGAAGATCCAATAATAGCGTCCCTTCTGAAGCAGTTATGGGTCTACTTTAGAGACACGTTGCATGACATAATTTCTGTTAGGCACCCATCAATTGTTATGCATTTTCCGATCGAAGCAGAATGGCCCAGTACGGTTCCCCTCGGTGCAATACCCGAGAACATTTCTTTTTTATCTGGCAGTCGCCATCAATCTTGATCACATTCATTAATTCACAAACCATACACATACCGGGATTGGTAGATTGAGTCGTCATTCGAGAAAGAAGCACGCCTGACACATAACGCTGTGGCGTTCACCTTGGCATGTATTCCGATGACTGGCAAAAACTTAACACGAATCGATTATTCGAATATATCGGATCGTGTATCTCGTCCGTGAGATGGTTCATATTATAGGGCTGTCCAAACACCGCTGGATCCTTGAAAAATCAATTAGAGAGTTACTCGACAAAATGCGACCGACTTGGGCATGGGATGTTTTACCGTAGGAGCTATTTCTTAACTGCTTGCAGGGAGTCTGAAACCCGTCCATGTTTCTGAAATTTTCCACTGTTAAGGGCGCGTTTACACTCCCTTGTCGATGAAGCAGTCAAAAGGTGAATTAAATGAATTCAGTGTGAACTAGACAACCGAAACATAGATATCACTGAAAATAAAATCAGGCAATCAATTGTAACATTTTAATCAAAAACTCTACCGCTCGGCTGCAGTACAGTTAGTAACCTTATATGAAACAGTTAAAGTGTCTCAGTATTAAATTTATAATTACCAGAGAATAATTAGGCCAGTTTCCAATACGTTTTTACTGTAGTGAAAATAGGTAAACCCTATTCTCTACTTTATAATGCAGTAAACACAAAAAATAAATAATTTAGTTACTTTTTGACAGTAGCAGTAACTTACTGAAACTAAATCTTCTAAAGTAAACACCAGAAATAAGCAAAGTGGAATGACCGGAAAAAGAGTAGATCTGTGTTGTCACATTTATTTCTAAAGTATTCTTATTTAAAAAGAGGAAACGTATTAATTAACTTATTTACCCATTTTTTTACTTGTATTTAACGTCCCTTATCCATATTGTACTTTATTAAAGCAAACACAATGTTTAATTTGTCTTTTACTTAATAATATCACAAGTATAAACACAAGTATAAAGATATATATCTTTATACTTGTGATAATATCAAGGAATTTCAGAATATTTGGCAACTGCGAAAATCGTAAAGTTGACGACAAGCTGTTCATCCTTATTTAACATACATATTCTTGCATTTACGCTTTCTTTTCTCTGAGCTTCAACGACGTTGATTTGTCGAATCAGGAACCAACAAGCGACTGCGCTCGAGGTAGTAGGGAAACAGTGGCGTGATGTTGGGTTATTTCGGGCGCGTTTCTTAACAGTAAAAATTGTATATAAATTGATAATAGGTACCTATATTACATTTTTACATGTATACATTAGTTTTTTACAGTTTTCCACTGAAATTTTTCGGTCAAAACTATCAAAATTTTTTGAAATTTTGTCTACCACCATTTTCGTAAATGCTGCTATTTTTCCTCAAAAACTACATTCGTCCACAAAAAATAACTTTAGATTTGTATTCAGCATACCCGAAAATAAGGGGATAGGCAAAATTTCAGGACAATTTGAGAGTTTTACGCTAAAGCAAATAATTTTTCACCTAATGACAAATCTAAAAATGTCTATATTAACTAGACATTTTTAAATTTGTATTTTTTTACCACTGGGCATATTTCAGATAATATATACTAGAAGTATTCTATAGAATAGTATACGAGTATATATTAACTGAAATGTGCCCAATATTGAAACAGAATACGCACGCCCATGCATCACCGCATTTTACCAGATCGGCGAGGTCATTCCACTTTGCTTAATTCTGGTCTTGACTATAATATTCTACAACTTACGACAAGGAAAAATTACCAGCGTATTCATTCAAGTATGTGTTTTATTAAGAACGCCGAGGCTAATAACAACTTCAACGTTTTGTTTTAAGAACAATGCCTTTTGTAAGTGTCAAAATGCATCACATCATTGACGGTGTTAACGTGACCTTAGCAATAGTGTTCTAAACAGAAAAGTACAGTAAATCTTATCGAATCCATAAAGATGTGCTTCAAGGGCCAATTTTAGGCCCATTAATGGTCGCAAATGACACTAATCACATATATGACACCAATTGACTAGTTCAAAATCTTGTTTTGATGCTACAAATAATTCTCGGACTAACGTATAAGAATATTTGAACCTAGACATAACCAATGTCTAATATTATGTTCAGTGAAGATAAGATTACTATTTACCATTTCTTTTTTGTATCATCATCATATGGAGCATTACAGATTTATGCAAGATAAAAACAACTAACTGAATATTACTTTCTCAATCTGCAAAAATATTTAGAGTTTATCTTGACAATTTGACAAAAATAATTTATAAATAAAATGTGTAATACTTTTCTAAGTCTTCATATTCTCATAAATTGTTGAGTTGCAACTGACTGTTCAAGTAACTAAAGTAATGTTTGCGTCTGGATGGTTTGCAAGCAAAAAGTTGACATAGACATGGCCACGTAATTTTTCCTGCGAAGTTATTCGCAGGACTCTTCAGTCTCCATCTACTTCATTGTAAAGATGGGATACAATAAAGCTGGAACACAGAATCGCTAGAGAAAACAAGAATTTCATCTGTTGATGCACAACAGAAACTGTATACATTGTTAAGTTTGATAGTTAGAAGCATAGGCGTCCTGTGCAAGAAGTGGAAAGGATGAATTATTAATAAGAACCATAAAAACCAGTATACACAAAATAACCGACAATAACTCCAATATAAACAACAATTGATAAAAAAAGTAATGATTAGAAAATTACATTTTTAAAAATGAAAAAGGAGTCTGTCAAATTGATTCACACTTTTTGAATAAAAAACTATAATGTAGTTATTTTTTATCTAAGAAGGTAATTTATAAGTTTTGGCATAATAACCACGAAATAATAATAATTTGACGAACTTACCTATCAATTGTTGTTTATATTATAATAATAATAATAATAATATCTCTACCCCTCATTCTAATCACAAGGATTAGCCCGAAAGTCTGAGACTTGTGTGGGAGAGGGGGCGGCATATTATTATTTCGCGGGCCGCATTTGCGCGAGTATATATTAGAGTAATTGTTGGTTATTTTGTGTATACTTGTTTTTATGGTTCTTATTAATACTTACACCAGTGTTTAAGTTGTTTAATTTTGTTTCATTTTGGGTTCTATTCTAATTTTATAAAAGAATAGGTTCACCGACAAAGGCAAACACTGGTGATGACGATATTGTCATAACTTTTTTTCGCAAAAATTGGAACAAATGCATTCGAGGGGCTCCTAAATCCAGTGGTGTAGTCAAATTTTTTATAAAAAAATCGCTAACATAATTTTGCTATTTTTCACTTAAAAAAAAATTCGTAGTAGGCCTTGAAAATCAAAATTTCGTGTTCAAATTTTGCATCAACATAGAGCTTTTGGAGATCTATCTTTAAAAAAAAATCCGGTTCAAATCTGGTCATAAACAAATTTTGTACGCGAGTGTTTCCATTCTTAATGAGTCACCCTTGTATGTGTTTTAAGGATATAAGAACTGTATTGTCTCCATATAGGTCTACAGTTGAGCTCTTTTCTACATAATATATGTTGAAGCTGAAAAGACATAAAATAAAGTTTAGTTTAAAAAATCTAATACTAACATTTAATAATTTTTCTGTAAATACCTCTACTTTCCAAATGACTGGAAAATATTGTAGTAATATATGAAACTTGAAACTATAATATGGTTATTTTTATCACAACCAAGACTTCCGAATATTTAAAATACAAAAAAAAATAGTATTTTTCATTCCAAAAATATTTTAAGTTCCTATTAGACATTTTATATGTTATATTATAAATATACCAAATTATTTAAATAAATAAAGTGGCCCCAAACGGTTCAATGTAGGAGAAAATACCGCACTGTTATTAGAAAATGAAATTAAATAATACGAAATATTAAATATATATTCAGTTCCCACTGAAGAGAATCCTGCCGACGCCTATGTTTCCAAACACTCATTAGTTCTAAGCGACAGACCCATGAACATAAAGTTCATCGTTTATTATATATCTCAGGTGTTTTATTCATCTCCAACTAGCAACTCATTTCGAAATACTTTAATGGATGGTGTAAAATTCTGTACCTTTTCAAAGTGACATGTGAAATATTACGCCGTTTTTAAGTAATAACGACAGAATGTGGAAACGTACTATTTGGCTTTGTATTTTTATTGATGTCAAATGACGGTCGTCGTTAGTGTTCCTGCGGCACTAAACGTTAATGATATTAATCCATTCACGAGTAGTTCATCTGGAATTATGGTTATTATATTTTATTTATTTTATTTCACGCTTTGTTCAGTTGCTTTTCATTTGTGATGACATTAAAAAAGAAAAATGCCATTGCCAAGCTTTGACAAAAGCAGAGAATACAATATGTACGACTGCAACCAAGGAACTTGAGGGAAAAATAGAGATAAGAAACATTATACAGGCAATTACAAAATACACAGCACGTTTTTAGAATAGAATAACTTTTTTGGTAGAACATACAGCCAAATCAATTAGTACATGAGTAGAAGATTTCTAAGTTAAAAATTTTATATTTTAGGTGACCTCAATTTTTTGCTATGCATTCTACTATGTGCTATACGAAATTTTCCACTGAATTCTTTAAACTATCTAATTGCCAATGTAACATAAGGTGGCCAACTTGATTAGGTACCTAAATTTAAAACGCCAGATTATATTTCTAGAGTTTCTAAACATCTTGCAATAAGACATCAGCAATAACCATCATAATTTGTTTTTTCTGTATGTTAATTTTAAACATTGCTAAATTCTAACACTCTGCATTTCAAATATTAATGTTGCTATCAACAAAAGTAACATATATCTATTATCTAGTGTGACATTTACTATTTTCGACAACGTTTCTTCGTGCTTTTGGACTTAGATATTGCTTAGAATATTTTTCCACTATTCCATTAAAACTCCAGAATGTTCCTTGTGTGCTATATATAATATTATATATAGCAGATATAATAAATATTATATCTGCTTGTTTAATCTCCTGCCAGTACGTACTGTTGAAACATTTATACAGTGTTATTGGAAGGAGATGCCGAAAACAACTACTCCACGGACAATATGCCCCGACTGGCGTTGCATTACATCAACATCTCCATGGATGTCGCCACATCCTTCATCAAGACCAAATACCAGACAATGCTTTCTGCAGATCGTTATCTGTCTGTCAATTAGACAATAATTGTCAGACAGGTAGTAGCAAAGATTCAAAGAGGGCACTGCAGTGTATTTCACTGTATCTCGCCACTACAAACATTCACATATGCCCCTTAGGCAATCAATGTCGCCAGATCATTCATCGATTCCGATACCTATGGCAATCTGATGAGATCATAACAAGATCGAAACCGGTCATTGTCTGGTATTTGGTCTTGATGAAGGATATGGCGACATCCATGGAGATGTTGATGTAATGCAACGCCAGTCGGGGCATATTGCCCGTGGAGTAGTTGTTTTCGGCATCTCCTTCCAATAATTAAGTAGGATTGTCTTCCTCAAAGACAATAGAGGTCGCTGTAATGGCATCTGCTTTCTGCAGATCGTTATCTGTCTGTCAATTAGACAATAATTGTCAGACAGGTAGTAGCAAAGACCCAAAGAGGGCACTGCAGTGTATTTCACTGTATCTCGCCACTACAAAAATTTATACAGTGTGTTCTGTCGTGAACTGGAAGAGAAGTTAGTTAATCAATTATGAAAGGGTTTTGCAAAACCTGACTGACTTCGTCCAAATTTATTAGCAGAGGAAGATACAAATACCAAGTCCAAAAGACATTTGAGTCCCCATAACGTTCTGTAACACGACACCTTTAATATTAAAAAATCTTACAATGTATTATACAAATACAGATACATATACAACTCATTAAACCTTAACATCCATTACAGAGGTATCTCGTATTTTATAGGTTGTATTAATTGTTCAAACACATCGCAAAATACTGGACAACTTTTATCTATTACCTCCTCCTTGAAAAAGGTCTTTTAGAACCAGGGAGATTTTAGAAAAAACATGAAGTGGTCATAAAAAAGTGCAGAATTTTTTGGTAATAGATGTAGATGAAATATGTGTACTTACTAAATTTCGCGATGTCATGAATAAAAACTTGTATGCATGCAAAAACTTCACCACACTTTATTACTACAATAAGTTTTCGTCACTTAAATTTTCCACTGCTTTAGGTTAGGAAATGATATCTGGGTTACCTAGTATATCGCGGTACTCGATGTTACTCGATGGTATTCGAGGTTACCACCGAGCAGGTGGCTCAGGGCTTAGCGTCTCGATCGCTCAACGCAGAGGTCGTGGGTTCTAATTCCCATTCCGCCAAACAATTTTTCATTAACTTGTTTACTCGTAGATCAAGGCTTATTCGCAGGGATGGCTTGGCAACAATCCTGGCGATGGCCTAGGATGGGAAGAATATCAACTCGATGTTAATGTGAGAGATTAAAATCAGTTGATGTTTGACTTGTCCCCCTAACTAATGAGGTTTTCCAGGTTTCCCTAATTCCAGCACTGAATGGTGGTTAGGGCCTACCAACGTAAGTTGTTCCTAATGCGCAAATGCGGGCCGCGAAATAATAATATGCCGCCCCTTCTCCCACACAAGTCTCAGACTTTCGGGCTAATCCTTGTGATTAGAATGAGGGGTAGAGATATTATTATTATTTATTTTATCTTCGCCCTATTTATTGGTATAAACCATATTGTTATTGTGTTATGGAATGGTTCATCATCTACAGATGGCATCCATCCAATACACGCTAGAACTATGCGTAGGGGTAAACAGTCTATCACCTGACACCGCATCGCATTGTGAACTAATTACAGCACCCGAGCTGCCGATAATGCCGAGGTCGACCTATGACCCTTCACTTTGGAAACTAATAATCCTCATTTCATTGTCCATTGTTCGAAACTCCGCACATCATTAAAGGCTGGAATGGTGAGTGGGATGCGATCTGAGGACTGTAATTTGTAATAACACCGGTAGAGTAACAGGACGATTGTTCCAAGGATTTTGACTAATGGTGTATCATTTGCGCTCAAAGGAAAGCAGGGAGGTGGGAATCGTTTTGGTAGTGTTCGATTTGGTGGGAATTAAGATTGTTAATTAATGCTGCGGAATAATGAAATCTGAGCTAATTGGAAATAAGTGAGGCAAAGTGGATGTACAGTTAATTTTGTAATGGATATTTAGATCCAGGGAACTGGTGATATAGTATGACATACTTAATGTAAAATTAGAGTCGGTTCTTACTTTTGGTTCTAAAACCAACTTAATTGTAAACATACTTAGTTACAGACTGTGTCTGATATGTTATAAGGACAGTATTTTTCTTATGATCCTTGACGTCGTTTAACCAATGATCTAATAAAATTGTTCAATATATAAATCCAAATCCAAAATCCAAATAAGTGATTATACCCCCCATCATGAGTTTCTACAAGTAGCCACAAAATGCAGACTATGTTAATTTCAATTCCAACTATGCAGTCAATTTTGATCACTTTGAGAAGGAAGGAAGAAGGATTTATTCCAATTTAATCTTATTCAAATATGGTGATTTTGTGATGCTAGGTTTGTCAGGTTGTTTGGCAGATGTAGTGTTTTGTGAGTCTACTGTCAACTTTCGTGTCCAATTTAATGGATTTACGTTGTAGGATCCATCCCTTTTGACAAAAAAATTAAAAATATTCCAGTATTGCAGCAAATTTAATCAAATCAATGAGGATGTTGTGATTTTTTCATAACTAGATCTTTGAAAACCTTTGCAGCTTGTTTTTCAAATCAGTATAGAAAGAAGTAGGTCTATTTCATTCTGTATTTATATATTCCATTGTCACAAAAGTGTAACAATCAGTTTGTCATACGTCTTTTGTTGTACTCGTTTTGCAGAGTAAATTAAATTTTGTATTCAACATGCTTGTGAATACACATTAAAACGATGGTTTTCAGAGTGAACTGATGACATTTGAAAAGGTTGGGTACAGAAAGTAACGATGTACCACATTACCCGCTTCATAATACAATTTGATAGCATATCCAGTAAAATTTTTGCACACACACCTCAACAATACATCAAAAGATTCAACTTGATCCAACCAGTTACAGAAACTAGTAGGGTCTATTTGTGACCGAAATGTACATAGTCCTTCTATGTTGGGAATTGTGGATGATACGAGAAAAAAGGTTAAATAATGTTTTGTCGAGATTTATAAACAACAATTTATAGTCAAGCCATTTCTTAATATTTATAAAGTAATGTTCTGATTTTGTTTTCAAGTCGCTTCAGTTGACAGCTTTATAATATATTACAGTCTCCTCTGTAAGACTTGTATATCTCTCTGACTCTAAGGTGGACAAATCATTTATATACAAGATAAAAAGTAAAGGTCCCAGAATAGTACCTTGTGGAACTCCGTACTCTACAGCTCTATATGTGCTCTTCACACTCTCAATATTTACACACTGCCTTCTGTTGGACAAATAGCTTTTTATTAACTGCAAAGGTATGTTTCGAATTCCCATATTTTCTGAACAATGAACCAAGACCGGATGGCTTACCGTATCAAATGCTTTTGATAAGTCTGTAAATATACCAAGCGATGGTTTCCCTTTATCAAGAGACATACAAATTTCCTTTATCAGACAGGTAATAGCATCCGATGTCGACTTTTCTCTTTGCAAGCCAAACTGAGAGTCAGAAATGATGTTATATTTAGTTATAAAATTGATTAATTGTTACTGTTAATATTTTTTCAAACATCCTACACATAGTGGTTATTAGGGAGAGATGATTAGTAGGGTCTATTCTATTATCCGTTCTATATTCTGTTGCAAATTATTATCAAACCTAGCCCTTTGATATCTGGTTATGACAATTATATAGAGGAAAATTAAATTTAAAAGTGAAAGCAGCGACCAGCAATTAAGTGATTCTTAAATGATCTGTCCAAAAAATTTAATTAACAATCTAACCCAATAAACAAACAATGTGAGTGTAATGCACACTTATAATTAACTTTCCAGCCTCTGTCAAACGATTACGATAACAACCACGGTAATAATTATTTTACCCGCTACCTCCCGAGCATATTGAAATACAAAGAAGAGCTCGGCGAGGCTGTCTACAGGAAGTGCACCGTCATGGGGCTCTTGAAGACGTGGCGCCAAACAGGACCACGGGCACGTCCCCGTAAAACACTGGGAAACAGTGAAACAAAAGTCTTAGCCCCACTTCAGATCTCACTCGGTCACTAAATCCCACGGAATGTAAATAATAACAATGTCTCCTTTTTCCTCTAAAAGCCAAGCACTCGTGTTTATTTACCTACCTGAATTAAGTCCCTGGAGTGGGTATTGTTGAGATCGGGGATAGACAAAGACTTTAAAAGCTGTGGAATGGTTCGAGTAAGATATTAAACATAAAACTTATTTATTTAATTTGCCTGCTAGAAATGCAGAGTGTATTGAATACGAGTACATAATACGTACCTATTGTATTAGTAAGCAATATGATCGAAGCATATAAATAAAATAATTTTGGGGCTGATTCAGTAATTGCTTAGCAACAGTTGCTTTGATATCCACTACTGCTTATTTGTTGTTTCTCAAAACTTAAGTTTCCTATTGGTTTATATCGAGTGTACATCAGCAACTGTTGCTAGAAAGATTCAGAATTGTGGGGTTAAAGCCCAAAGTTTGAGTAGAGCCTCGAGCTAATTCCAACTTACTTTGGAACTAACAATTTGAAAACTGTGCTCGATTGCTACAAATTGCAACGATTAAAAAAACTGGAAAAATGGTTGGAAAACCTACAGGAAAAGGAGGACATCTATGATTTTGGTGATGAACGCATGTGATAATTCAATACCGCCTATGCTGATATTCCCTGGGGTATTATACAAGGAACTGCTCCTCTGATAATAATTCTGTTGACGATTCCGCCAAGTTTTCAGAGTTTTTTCATAACTAGTCAAAGGCTATTGGAAGGAGATGCCGAAAACAACTACTCCACCATCATCTCCATGGATGTCGCCACATCCTTCATCAAGACCAAATACCAGACAATTAGACAATAATTGTCAGACAGGTAGTAGCAAAGACCCAAAGAGGGCACTGCAGTGTATTTCACTGTATCTCGCCACTACAAATAGTCAAATGCTAGTTGTTTAATTTCATATATTTTTTTATACTGTTCCGTTACGGTCGAGGGGTAATTCACTAAAAAAAGTTGTACGCTGAAATTCCCCTTGCAGGGAAAAATCCCCAAAATTCCCCAAAAATTCCCTGAACTACCCCCAAACGTTTGAAATTCCCTGGATATACTAAATTGTCAGCAATTCCCCGAAATTCTCCAAAATCGTCCGCAATTCCCGGAAATTCTCCAACCCCCGCAATTCTCCCATGGCGTTTTGAAATTCCCAACAAAATAGGTAATCAGATCGGGCCTCAGATATAAAAAAATACGAGAATGAAAAAACCATTTTTTGTAAAAGATATTCTTATGAATAAAGTAACATTTTAATGGATAAATTACAAATTTAAAACAAAATAATAACATAACAAAAACATTTAACAAGTATTTTCTTATATTACAGTCAGTCTTTTCTTTTAGGAGGTGAGGGTACAATACAGTAAACAATAAAGTAAACGTAAGATATTCCTTTAAAAGATATTACAGCATTACATAAGTTTCAAAAATAAAGAAAAGTATTTAAAAAGTAATTTCTTTTATTTCAGTTAAGATAGTAGGTACAGTTTGGTAAGAATAAAATAAACGTAAGATATATTCTTTTAAAAGACAATTCCATATAGTATAACAAATTTATAAATTGTTTGTTGCGAGGTTTCGTATATCGTTATATTTTTTATTTATATCCAATAAATCAACCCATTTTAGCTCAAAAGGTCCTGAACCCAAAAGAAATATTGGAGAGATTTTAAGAAAAATTAAGCATGTACCATTCCCCAAAATACCCCGAAATTCTCCGCAATTCCTTGAAATTCCCCAAAATTCCTCAATTTTTCTCGAAATTCCCCCTGCTTGTACACTAAAATACCCCAGTGATTCGCCCTTCGCGTTACGGTTTAGAAAACCTAGATTTATAGTTTGCATTCCTGTATTGTAATATTCGATTTTATATTGAATTCTAGTTTGTATCAATTTACCTAACCTATATGTATCAAATTTATAAATAAATAAATAAATTAAATTAAAACCGGTTTTATCTCTTTTTGTCTTACCAGTTTAATCTATTTCAATCTCTTGCTTTTCTAAAAAGGCGTGTATTGTTCTTATATTGTTTATTAATTTAAACCAGTATCGGTACTAAATTATTTCGACGTGTATAAAAACGCGTTTCCGTAGATTTGTCCAACCTAATGAATTTTATCAAAAAGTATCCGATATCGCAGACGGCTCTTTATTAATTAGTCGATTTATTAAAAAAAGCAACTCATTGGGCAGAGAACAGCCGCTCCGTAGGCATTATTAATCTATTTTACTCATGTCCAGCACAAAAAACATATTAGTTGCTGCCACGCGTTGATATGGCCTGCCCGGGATGGAAATAATAATTTAAAATGTTTCTGTTATACTGATAGTGATCTCTTTATTACCGAGACTGATTTTATTATCCAGAATTTAATTAAGGTTTAAGGTGTAGCCATGGAGGCCGGCTAGGTTCATTTTCATATTTTTATGACCACGCGGATGTTATTATTTTGGGGCTTGAGCTAATGTGCCCGAACGCTTAAATTACTAATGGTTTCCTTTTTTGTACGCTTGGGTTTTGTTTCTGTTTGGCTCGAGAAAGGCGGAAGTCGAAGTAAGGTGATTACATTTTCGAAAATAAAGTATGCCTAAGGTCGTTGTCTAATAAACTAGATTTAATTAAAGTTTATAAATGCACTTCAGGAGAATTAGGTGCCTACATCGACATTTTTTGTTACAGACATCAACAGACCCAGAAAAACGGATTTCCGAAGATCTGTTTCTCTGAAGTTTGTTAATATCTATATATGGAATGAAATGTCAACGTCACTACTACATTAAATAAATATATAGAGTACAAAATACAAAATACAAAATATTACCTATATGCTTTATGAACTTAGAATAATTTCACTCAACCTTTCATAATATTGAAGCATATTATTATCTCTCCATTCCTAATGTAACTTAATATAACTACGTGCTATAAATTGCATTTATGCACGTCCGGTAGCTATCTTACTAAACCACTCTTATAAGCCAAGTTACGACATCACCGTCGCAGCTGACAAAGCTTTAATAAAGTTATAAAAGGCAGTAAGATACCTCCAAATAGTTAGTTATAGTTTCACCTCAGTTGTAACTCACAATCATATTACAAATATTCTGCAAGACTCTTCGAAAAGTCTTTGCAAATTAATAAAAGTTTTTAAAAGATTATTTGTTAAATTTAAGATATAACATACCTAATTGGCTATTATCAAAGCCGTCAATTGTATCGTCATATACATCGCTTAAAAAAAAAAACTGAGAGAGATATAAGGTTGTAGTTACATAAAAAAAAATGTGTACACGAAACTAGTATTAGGAAAAATAGTAAAATAAGGCATGTTTTAGCGAGAGTTCTAAAAAAATTGGTAAAGCAATTGATGTTACATCTTTAGATATGGAACGTGAAGTTTATTGCAATATATTTAACACCTTTAAATTACTATTTAAATTTCTTACTACTCCACTGACTTCGCATCGAAACGTCGAGCTCTACTTATTGTACCACAGCTACGGTTACAGCTATTACGTCTAAACGAAAAACAAAATTATCGATCTCGATTGGCAAATCGCAAACATAATCGGGGCCTGTCAGAACGTGGAGCTCCTCCGTAGAACAGTGACAGGACGAGGAGCGCCCCGCTGCGGCCTCATCGCTCATTAGGACAACTCTATTACATGGTCTGACCTCTGCATTGTCGTGCACGACGGGCGGCCGATCAAGTACAACAAACTTAGGAAGATTCTCCATTCTTTACCGAGGGATTTATTCATATCGAGATTGATTATATTTGGATTACCAGTTACGACAAATGGATATGAGCGAGGAATTTAGACAAGAAGAGATCTGAGCTTGGGAATTTATTTGTATATGTTTTTCGACCAGGGATCGAACTACAGAATTGAATGTATTGTATATAAAAATATTTTTTTTAGATATCTTTCAATTGAATTGAAAATATTAAATTTTAAAAAATAAATATTTTAAAAATAGTTGGAATCTTGAAGGGGGTTGGCACCTTTGGCGTGAAGATATCACTGACGTAGTTTTCCAAATAACACCAAAACACTATACTACACTCCACGCTTTTCGCCAACCAAGTTGGCATCATCTGGATATGACTAAAACTGATTTGATGAAGTTTTAATCATCCAGATGATGCCAACTTGGTTGGCGAAAAGCGCGTCGAGTGTAGTATAGTGTTTTGGTATTATGTAGAAAACTACGTCAGTGATAAAAATAGTTGGAACAAACAATGCAGTTTTTACAATTTTATAAATTCTTGGTATATTCTCTTTACAAAAAAATTTTGAAAAATATGTATTTTTCTCTAATAATAAATTATTATGCATCTATATATAATATAATATGCAAAAATAAATAATTAATAACTTCAGAAAAAGTTGGCCTTTTTAGCGGTTTTAAGTAACATTTTTCCTTCAGTGTAAATACTCGGAAACTAAAGACGATAGGTCATTTTGATTTACACCATTAAGTTGGTCACAAAAAAAGAGATCGGGGAGGAGGGTTTCTTCTATTTCTTATAGGCGATTCTTGCTAAGCACAACTAACGCATGGGCCTTTGATTCAGTTTTGCGTATGTATGTCTATTGTGAATTTTGAAATATCCGTTGTTATATTAGTTAATTGCTTTGATTAGATATGAATCATTATTGTTGTGAGCGTCATTGTTCCTCTTGTACAAAGAAAAACCCCGAGTTCAGTTTCATACTTTTCCAAAAGCGGGAAAATCTGGAGCTACCGTGGAAACAGAGGTGGAAACTATAAGTTGGGCATTAAAGAGTTACAGGAGACAAGTATGGATAAAGAAGCTAAATAACACAAAGTAGAGAGTGTGCTCTTTACCTTTCTCTAAGAATGATTATTTCCATAAAAGTGTGTATGCTGTATGTCCAATAAAGAATTTGACATATTTTGAGGTTAAGTTTCATTTTCAGATTGAACGCTCGAAAAATATTGAAATCTATTTTAATTTTATATATCACTACTTACCCCTTTCAAAATAGTTTTACAAGCTTTTTACCTGGTTTAAAGTTCTCGACAACAAATCGTTGATGAATAAAATTTCAAACGTCAGTGTCAGTGAGCATAAGTTAGTATGGGTTACTGCCATTTTGGCGCTTCGATCTTAAAATGAATCGCGTATAGGCAAGAAGCCTATAAAAACATCGAAATTCGTCCACCCTGTACAATACCTTGTCCCCTAAATAAGTTCGACTAGTGTGTTTTAGGCAACCCCCGTAAATTTACGACAGCAATTGTGTTCCGCGACATTCTATTTATTCTGACGATGAAAAAGTTAGTCGCGTGCAAAGTTTCCACCTAATGAAGGCTTCAAATGACCCCAGAAGACACGTATGATTGATTCGAAATTCTGCCACCTTTTTTAGCGCTCCAGAGAAATTTGGCACATGGCCGGCACAAATGCCACCTGTAGTGCCATTAAAAAACAATCATGTATGTGTGTTTAATTAATTTATATATAGGTTAGGTTATTAATAATGCTTTGAGGTTTTCGAGAGACCTACCGCATATAAATACTTATGTTGAGACTGAATTTAATATAGTAATTTCGTGAAGAATAAACAAAAGAAAGAGAAGCATCAGAAATACTGATTAGATCATGAAAGCTTCATGGTCGTCGAATTAAATACAATATGTGGGCCGCAATACTGTATTCTACGCTTTTACGATCAGTAATTTGCTTATCTTTATATAGTTTTAGTATTATTACAGCCAGTTAACTAACTACCGGTGATGAGACTGGTTTTGTTGTGATATAAAATCACAAACAATTATTTATATTTATTTTATGTTATTCTCTTTATGGACGTGTTTTGCTAGAAATAAAAAATACACAAAATCTTAGATAAACCCGAAGATATATCTATAAGTACCCAATAAAGAAGTATATATAGATAATGCCTCAAATAAATAAATAATCTACAGACAATTAACAGGTACCTTGTATAGTGTGGGATATGTGGAAAATACTAATAAATGGACTTCTAGATTGCATGCTTCAATTTGACACTGAATAATATATTCTTCATCTAGTAATCTGTTACAATCCTTGTAGGATGACAATCCCATGGCATTTAAGAGTTAGTATATCAATTGCTAGTATATCATAAAACATACCCCTACACAGTAAAAAAATCCAACTGATTTTAACACTGAATCCACACTCATCAGTGTGTATATAGTCCACACTTGGCAGTGTTAGACATATCGGTGTATTATTACATTACATCAAAGTAATTTAACACAGTAAATTTTACAAGGTAATGTGTAGTAGTTAATTATTCACCGTGCAATTATTCGGTTTTTATTGCGGATTGATTCATTTTTAACACAGGGTTTTGTAAATTTTACTACAATTTATGAGTACTTCTACAAACTAGGCGGGTATATCGTTCGTGTAATATGAGTTCTAAAGGTTTAGTTATTATACTACCCAGTTCGTGTTAAAAATAACACTGCAGTAAATTACGATTACCATTTAGTAATTCTACCATTTGTCTTTTTTTACTGTGTATTTGTGAAGCAAGATAGCAATAACTGGGGAAGCAGTAATTTAAAAAAGCCGAAAAGTCCTCAAATTGCTCAAAAATCACATTGAATTACAATTTTAACCAGGAACGATTATGTTTTAAATCATCTACTCAGTCAATCATACAGTCAAGTTAATTTTTATTTGAAATTAAAGTATACCCCATAATTTTCACAATAAATTCTATGGGCCGACTTGTTCAGACCACAAAAACTTTAAGCAGTTATTTAATGATTTACTCTTACTTTTTATCATTCAAAAAATGAACCAAACTTATCTAGTTTTCTATGATCTGCCAACGCTAGTAACAACATCCTTGTAACTGCCTTTAGTCCTCTAGAAGTCAACAGTTTCTTGAGTATCTGCAACATGAAACACCAAAATAAATTCATCATTATCAACAAGCCTTACCCTTTCAAGACCTGCAAGACCGTTTCAGTTAACTTTATAGCCGAAGCTATATTCAGTACAAAGTGTTTCTGGAAGTTTTTTCTAAACATCAACTCCTTATAGATGTAGTAATACATCAACTCCTTATAGATTCTGTAATGACTAGGAACTCATTCGATCCTTTCTGCAGGCAAGTTGACTTCCTGGACTTTCTAGAGACCGACCACCAAGGCGTTCCATTGGTGAACCCAGCATTAGTATGTTCAAAATCTCTGCTGGTTTGGTTGAACATTGAACAATCCTTGATTGTTTGAGGACCATAGCATATAGAAAAATAAATGACTAAGTTTACCTCTTTTGCATACATAAAAAAGGTTATGTTATAAATGATAAGGGAAATCAAAATATTATACCAAAATAATAATAATAGTCAGTACTTTAATAATAGTATCATTTTTTGGGTAAATAAGTAAAAAATATATAAACATTTCGTAGGAAAATCCGCCCCAATCCTCCGCTGTGGCTTTTTATATCCAATTAATCAATTGTTTCATATCCAGACCAAAACCGTTTAATATCATACAGGATGAGCCAATCATCCGATCTGAGCCAGCGGGGGCGAGACAAAGCACCGAATTAACTGCTAGTTAAAGGACCACAAATGACATGTTCCCATTTCGAAGCCATTGAGAAATTTAAATGAACCCACGCCTGATTAGGCAATAGGAAAAAATTAATTTCTGTAATATGGGGCCCGGTCTATCCAGGCAATTGTAATGAATGGAATTACACAATACGGCGGTGACTAAGTTTCTTTGTCGATGCACCCGATCCGTTGCTGTAATTAAACCAAATTATTCGTTGTAAAGCGCGAATGTGTGTTTTATAATTTAATTGAATGGGAGATTTATTTTATATAAATAATAACTGATTGGAATACATTGGCAGATTACTGCGTACGTGATGTTTCCATTACGGTAAATTAAAAAATTTAAATAACAGAAAATCAAATATCAAACAATAATTGATGAGTATAATATGTACAACTACAGTATTTCATTTATCTGTACAGGGTATTCGCGTATACCTTTGATCCCTACCTACAGGGGTTATTAAGAAACTTAGGAAAAAAGTTTAAATACAAAAGTTGTTTGGTTTTTCACGTAATATCTTTTGGCTAGGTCGAAAAAAAATTAAATGTCGTAAATTTGAGAAAACAAATTGAACATAATATTTTTAAATGGGACACTCTGAATAATTTTATACCCTTGGGTAAACATTTTTTTCCTGATTTCAAAAATATATATTTTTTGACATTTGCACTGACAGTTTTCAAAATCTTTGATATTTAATGTTTGCAATAAATCATAAAAAAATATTAAAAAATGAAAATATTAGAAAATGTTTAAATAACTAAGGAGGTTACATCGAAAATCATTAAATATTTTTTATTACTGTTGGTTTCTATTGATAAGTATTTTTAGTTCTTTGAATTTTTTGTTTTTTTATGATACTCGCTGCCGAATATTTCGAAAACTGTCAGTGCAAATGTCAACAAAATATATATTTTTGAAATCAGGAAAAAAATGTTTAACCAAGCGTGTAAAATTATACAGGGTGTCCCATTTAAACATATTATGTTCAATTGGTTTCTTCAAATTTACGACATTCAATTTTTTTTCGACCTAGCCAAAAGATAATACGTGAAAAACCAAACAACTTTTGTATTTAAACTTTTTTTCTAACTTTCTTAATAACTCCTGTAGGTAGAAGTCAAAATATACGCGAATACCCTGTACATACAATCGATATAAAAATGTTTTATAGTGCATTGACCGGCAAACCTCAAGCAACCTCGCACTGCATTGTTGCCGCACTTATTTCTCAAAATTCTCCATCTAATTCGAAAATACTATACAATATAAATATTATTTATATTTACGGATTATCAGTAAAGAACAATTCGTGGTATGAATAAAAACGAAGTACCTGCTATACTAAGTACTGCAAGTATTAGTATACTCTACGTAGTATTTACTTTAAAACGAAGAATTTACTAACTTCAGGTAGTATCTACTTTACTTGACATAGAACATGCTTGACCACAAAGTATATACTCCATATTATGAAGTATCTACTTAACAAGTGTAGCACATTCTTTGAAATGTGTAGTACTTACTTCCATCACACATACGCCGTGCGCTGGGCCCTGGCTAACGAGAAAAGATATGTTTAAAAGTTTTTGGGAAACGGTTTCAGTTTTGTATGTATTTATAACATCAACAGTCTTCGGACTGTTACATTACTGTTCGAACATTTAAGATGTCTTCGGATGAAGAAAGTGCGATAGAAGAGTAACGAGTAACGAGAAAGTAACGTTTTCCTTACTAAACCTAGATGAAAAATGTAAAATATAAATATAAAACATTCTAAATTGATGGTACTTAATTGTTTACCTAAATATTTTACGGTATGATATCATCGTCGTAGTGTCTTCTTGCAGTATAAATTTTATTTCTACGTATTTGAGCCATTGTTACAATAATCACTTTGTAGCACGCATGGTGAAGCTGCTATGATATCAACTTCGCTAATGACGGAGCAAATACTTTAGTTGTAGTTAAAATCGAAGTATCTACCAGTAAAAAGTAGATACTTTAAGTCGTAGTACGTGCTACTATAAATGTTTAGGAGAATGCTATTTATTTTTAACATTTTCGGAAAAGTAGAAGGGAGTACTTCGAAATGTATTATCTACTTCGTTTTAAAGTAAATACTAGGTAGAATATACTAATACTTGTAGTAGTAGCAGGTACTTCGTTTTTATCCATACCACCCATTATTATAATTTCATTCATTTTTAACACATTCCCCTGTGACTCATCCTGTATAAGTTATATGTGAATATTATCTATGTAATTGTTGCTCAATTAATTTCCAAGAAACGAAGAAACTCCCCTACTTGAGCTATATTTTTTTTAAGGTAACGCTCCCCACTTAATTCCCTCCAGCACAGAATCAGTTCTCGGCAGGCCGTTTTATTTTGTTGTGGTAAGGTGATATATCCGGGAAAGTCCGGGCTCCCGTGATATTGATCCGGAGGATCCGGTCAGTGCGACCAATCGAGCTGGGGCACGCCCAGACTATATTATTATAAGCGCACTTTGATATTTATATGCAACTCACAAAAGCCACGCAACCCCAAACTTGCAATCCTTCCACCTAATTTACCACAATTTCCAAGGTAAATGACCATGTGGGCATATGTCAGTGTCGGGGTGGACGCGGTGATAATTTATTACTCTTTTTTGGCTGCGAAATTTTCTCATTAGTTTGATGTATATTGATATCAAAAATGTGAAGTAGGTTGTGGCCCAAAACTTATTTCTGAATATTAATTACATTCCTTAGCAGTGAAATAAATGGTGAGTTGTAGATATTATTAAAAAATAGAGTTTTGTGACAGTAAAATATCTACTAATTATGAAAAATATCCATAAATATTATTATACAGGGTGAGTCAGTTTATACTAGCAGGACTCTGGCATTTGAAAGAGCACCTTATTTTACGTTAAGATTGTCATATAAACATATTATGTCGGGAATCGCTTCGTTTTTGAGAGAAAGGGTGTCAAAGTTTTGTTTTTTTTTTTGTATTTTCCACACAGCTCCTATAGTTTTTAAGATAATTTATTCAAATTTTTACGGTAGATTAACTATCATGGTTCCTATCATGGTGATATTTTTCGGAGGTCAGGCCCCCTTTCATCGTCCAGAACTATTTTGTGGTACGCCACTGACTGCTGATTTGCCAAAATTTGGATTCCATGTTCAATTTAGAAACTATTTTGTCCTTTCAATTTTTATCGTAGCTATAACAGTTGTCGAGTAATTTGAAAAAGTCAATCAAAAGTCAAAAAGAAAATATTTTTATCAAAATTTTCACTAAAAACAATTATTGTCAAACGAAAGTTCGTTAATCTAAATTGTCAAAGGTTACATACTTACAGAACAACTTTTGTCACTAATTATTTATTTTTTTTTGTAGTATTTCAAAGACTTAATAAATCAGTAAAATAACTAAGAACTAATAATAAACCAAGGTCTACATCCTGGTGACGAACAACGCAGGGTGAATTTTTGTCATTGGATACTTAACACATTAGAAAATAATATAACCTTCTTATCCAACGTATTATGGACTGATGAATCTTCCTTCACCCGACGTGGGATAGTAAATTTCAAAAATCAACATATTTGGGCAGAGCAAAATCCACGCGCTATTAGGTCAAGAAAATTCAAAAATGAGGTTAGCATTAACGAATGGGTAGGAATTTTTGAAAATCGTTTGTTTGGACCATATTTTTTGCCAGAAAGGGTCAGTTCGCAAAACTTCTTAGAGTTTTTAGAAACCGAGCATCCTAATATGTGGGAAGATGTCTCTCTAAATTTAAGATAGCAAGCTTGGTTCCAGTTGGATTGCTGCCCAGCTCATTTTGGAAGAAATGTAAGAGCTTGGTTAGACGACAATTATCCAGAGAGGTGGATTGGACGTGGAGGTCCAATCGCATGGCCCCCACGTTCCCCAGATATAACACCAATGGATTTTTTGTGTGGGGCTTTCTTAAAGAAAAAGTGTATCCAACTCCTGTTCAAGATGCTGAACATCTTAGAGGGCGTATAAGGGATGTTTGCTAAGACATATGAGTTCATCACTTAGTTTCAGCAAGAAGGTCTATTGAAACGCGATGCCGATTATGTATCCAACAAAATGAGACGCATTTTGCAAGTTTTAATTTGAAAATAAAATTATTTCAGGTTATTTGTAAAGTTATTTGTATTTGCCTTGGTTTATTATTAGTTCTTAATTATTTTACTTAGTTATTAAGTCTCTGAAATGCTACAAAAAATAAATAATTAGTGGAAAAGTTGTACTGTAAGTATGTAACCTTTGACAATTTAGATTAATGAACTTTCGTTTGACAATAATTATTGTTTTTAGTGAAAATTTTAATAAAAATATAAACTTAACTTAAAATAAGGTGCTCTATCGAATGCCAAAGTCCTGCTAGTATAAACTAACTCACCCTGTATATACATATTTTTATTATTACTATTATGACATCCGTAATAAATATTATTATATATCTATAATGGTATTATCCAATTATAAAAAAAAAATCGTTCCTTCCAGTGTAGCATTCTTATAAAGTAGGTTGCCTACTCTACCTAGCTCTGAGGGTACAGCAGTTCTCGGGGTCAGTATATCAAAATTGTTTCGACGTCAGCAATTGAGTCCGAATTAAATGTCAGAAACACTAGACTCGAATCTGTCAATCCAGTACGTGTATAGATTCAAATACTAAGGTACTAGTTACAAAAGCTAGAACATTTATAATTCACCAATAATAAAATATGCACCCCAATCACAATTTTTAAAATAAACCTCATTAATCCCTTTACAAATAGAGTTGCTGAGGCCGGGGTGGTTAAAACAGATTTAAATGAGGGTGGTCCGAAGGCTTAAAAGGATTTAATTATATACACTTCATTTAAAGCTTTCATAATTTATAGCTAAAGTAATATGGGATGACTATACCAAAATACAAGAACCTAGATTTCAAATTTGCAAACTGTTAGAAGACCACATAATGTCATGTGACATTAATTATTATGCAATCCACACAAGTAAGCCATGACATAGTGGTTGCCTATTTTGCAACACTCGAACCTCACCGTTATACGTTATTTATAATTAAAGATTTTAAGAAAAAACAGATGGTTTTATCAAAAAATAAAGTTTTATTAAATAAAAAAGTCAATTGAAGATTTGTTGAATCATTAAATAATTTTGTTCTAATTTTTTTGGGTGCTTGTTTTATTCTCTTTAAGTTAAGCATTTCTTAAATTAAAATACTGAACTTTAGTTGTGATTTAGGTGCTTGCAATCTTTTAAAATATACAGGGTGACCCATTAAGAATGGAAACACTCGCGTACAGAATTTGTTTATCGACCGATTTGAACCGGATTTTTTTCAAAAGATAGATCTCGAAAAGCTCTATGTTGATGCAAAATTTTAAGACGAAATTTTGATTTTCAAAGCTTATTACGAATTTTTTTTTAAGTGAAAAATAGCAAAATTTTGTTAGCGATTTTTTTATAAAAAATCTGACTACACCACTGGATTTAGGAGCCCCTCGAATACATTTGTACCAATTTTTGCGAAAAAAAGTTTGTTCTTAAAAAAGTATAAAAGTAAAAGTATGTTCGTAAAAAAGAATATCGGCATCACCAGTGTTTGCTTTTATCGGTGAACCTATTCTTTTATAAAAATCAAATAGAACCCAAAGAGAAACAAAATGAAACAACTTAAACACTGGCGTAATTATTAATAAGAACCATAAAAACCCGTATACACAAAATAACCAATAATTACTCTAATATAAACAACAATTGATACAAAAAAATAATGATTAGAAAATTATATTTTAAAAAATGAAAAAGGAGTCTGTCAAATTGATTTACACTTTTTGAATATAAAATTATAATATAGTTATTTTTTATCTAAGAAGGCAATATTATAAGTTTTGGCGTAATAACCACAAAATAATAATAATTTGACGAACTTACCTATCAATTGTTGTTTATATTAGAGTAATTGTTGGTTATTTTGTGTATACTGGTTTTTATGGTTCTTATTAATAATTACACCAGTGTTTAAGTTGTTTAATTTTGTTTCTCTTTGGGTTCTATTCGATTTTTATAAAAGAATATAGGTTCACCAACAAAGGCAAACACTGGTGACGCCAATATTGTCATAACTTTTTTAGGAACAAATTTTTTTTCGCAAAAATTGGTACAAATGCATTCGAGGGGATTCTAAATCCAGTGGTGTAGTAAAATTTTTTATAAAAAAATCGCTAAAATTTCGCTATTTTTCACTTAAAAAAAAATTCGTAGTAGGCCTTGAAAATCAAATTTTCGTTTTCAAATTTTGCATCAATATATAGAGCTTTCGGAGATCTATCTTTTGAAAAAAATCCGGTTCGAATCGCTCCACAAACAAATTTTGTACGCGAGTGTTTCCATTTTTAATGGGAATGTATATAAGGAATGCAGGAATGTGTCTTAAATTCCTATTTGGCTACTGATTATTGTTTTTATTTTAATTTGAGCCTAGAATTGATATTTAATACACTGCAGAAAGATTTACTTGGAAACTAATGGATATAGAACACTCTGTAGAGGTATCTCCGGCACGGCCAGCTGAGATGTCGTTAAATACACCCGAGGTTATCGTCTGTGCAGTTCATCGATATATGGAGCTTAGGTAAACACTGAAGTAAACACCGTTTGTATTCGAGCAATGTACTGTGCCTAATCCTCCTAATGCCCTTGGTGAAAAGGATTATTCAGGGCTAGTTCGCACCTCTGAGGACTGAATGAATTTGGAAATAATGCCTGTTGGCTACAATGAATAACCGGAAGAGGCTTTGCTTTACCACAATTTGTAAAGCGGTACAAGTTTCGAGTTTTGCAGAAAGGAATATCCGGGTGATTTGGGGATTTGCGAGGACGGAGACGAGGAAACGGGTCGCTAAGACTGTTTTTTTAACGATTTTCAAAGAACTGCAACTATTGTTCTCTCAATTCCCATTAGTAATGAATATATCTACACAAAGAAAATGTTTTATTTGGATATATCACAGTCGTTTCTTTGACTAAACTTTATTTAATATGGGAACACTTTTCTTAATGTAAAAGAATATTTTTAGTTTTTAGAAATCCCTTTTATAATACTATAAAACTTAAATATCTAAAATTGTGGTTTTAAATTAAAGAAACACTTTCTTGAACATCTCACCTTACATCGTTTCATAGTTTAGCGGAACACTCAGTTGCGTGCACTAAGAAAAATGTTTATCAATGTAAAAAACAGAAAGTTTTCTGTTTTATCATGAAACTAATAATTATCTGACACATTTTTTATATATAAACAACGATTTTATAATAAGGAGACAGTTAATGATATAATCAGGATAGATTTAATGATAAAATCATTATCACATATGAAATATTTAAAATAAAATATAAACGTAAATGTTTTTCATTTGTTTTTTGTAATGGATGCTGATAAAATGTCTACAATGTTTGCCATTTGGACAATGATTATATAGTTTACTTACACATGAGCTTCCATTAATAAAAGGTGTGTCTTAGATATTTATTTCCTGAAAAAGTAAGGCAGTAAGAACTAAAACAATGAATCACCATATACCGAATAGCTATATATCTTGTGAAATAACAACACGGAGGTATAACTTTAACATAATAATAATCCCAAACGTCTTGAAACTCTGCTCACCGTTATTTATATTGTTGTGGCGATATCTGTGCCTGTTTAGAGGGTCCTTAGTGGCACATAAAAATTCAAACAGGGCCAAACAATGAGATGGCAACATTCCATTGATTCTTAGACGTCTTCTTTTCTTATCTGAGGTATCCACTGACAGGCACATTAGCTGTGCATCAGATCAGGGATAATGCCATGCGTGCTCAAGAAAATGCACACCCTGTGTCAGCTTAGTGAGGTGAGCAGTGGCGCCCGGGATGTGTCAGTGGCCTATATTTTTATTGAGAGAAAATTAACATTTTAATAATAAAAGTAGTCAAGATTTTGTTCTAGTAAAAATAAAAAAGTAATTAGATTTTAATAAATTCTAGAGATGTTTTTGCTAGAGAAGGTCTGGGCATAATATGTAGATATTAAGATTCTGATATTAAGTATGTTTACATTTATTTGAAGTTGAGTTTACGTTCGTTATATTAGATACATGTATTGTATACCTAAATGACAACATCACATCGACAAAATATATGAGATAAGTAATTATAACGATAGAAGAACTTTGTTAACATGCATTCCATTTGAGACTGCGCATGCCCAGAATAAGGTACGTTAACCACGTTGTAAAATAAGGGGTTCAGAGATCTCCCTATACAAAAAGCTTTGTCTTTACCTAAGTAGTGTTTCAAGGCATGCTTGAATTCTTTGTCGTTTTGAGTGGACTTTACAGGGAATCAGGTAAATATTTTCGGTCCAACGTAATTGTGATAATTTTAAGTAATATTCAGTTTAGTCAGGGGGAGACAAAACTAACGATTATGACTTGTATTTTAATACCTAGTATATCCTCATTTCAATTAAATATATAGACAGAATAAAAAGCTTTTAAATCATAGGAAAGGATAATGTCACAAATATAAGCCACCCAGCGCCTGTTAGGTGCTGGATGGTAGCTCGTAAATATACCAGAATGTACCAGAATATACCAGAATATATCAATGAACATATCAATGAATGACAATAAGTTGAGGTTATATGAAGATATGTCGTTGTAATTCAATGTTGAGGAGGGGTGGGGTTGTAGGAATCAGGACAATTAAAAACTTTATTAAACCATAATATTTGATAATTTCATTAATAATGTATCATTTGGCTTAACTCGTATATAAAGAAAGATATAAACAATTAAATAAGCCAATATGAATATACTATAAAATAACTAAGTGTTTTCTTATTGTGCCAAAAATGTACAACTCTATTACAACTCTATTTGTTGTGTAACTTTTAACTTATAAACTTTAAAAATAACTTGTGTGTTGTGTAAAAATATAAACATTTAAGAGGCGGTGTTAAATAAAGATTAAAAATATACACCACACAAATTTCCCTTGCCATTCTTTAGAACATAAATGTTTTCTTTATAAATGTTTATAAATAAACATATATAATAATATCAATCTATTTCTTATTTTCCTGTTATTATTTATTATACCCTCGATCCATTTATCAGTCGGGCGCCACTGTATTTGAAACGGAAAGTAGACCTTCGATGCATCCAGATACATCTCACGCCAGCCTCGATGATCCCCACGCTCCACCAAGTTTGTTTCTCCAGCGATCCCGTCCCCAAATGAGCAGAACAGAAAGAAAAGGCACGGCGTGAAGTTAAAACTGCGGGAGAGGCCAATGGTAGGTGAGAACAGAAGCCCGGTTTTGTCTCTTCGCATTCGGGGGCTTAGCTCAACAGCCGATAAAGTAAATCCCTTCTCAGTTGTACTTTTATCTTTTTCGTGTTATTTTTGGCCTGACTTATGCATGTGGCTCGATCAGATGGGACAGGCTTAATATAATGAATGGGAGAGTTTATAAAAAAAACCTACAGTATTTTTCAGAGTTTGAGAAATAATGTACCTGAATGAAATTCAGGAATTTAATATTTTGGTTCTTTTTCTATTTCAAAACGCTTTAGTTTGATATTTTTACTAATGGGGTACCTACGTATCTACACTGAGAGAAATATGTCAGGTCATTTGGACTTGATTCCAGATGTCACCTCAGTTAAGGTTGCCTGCGTTCTGGATATCTCTGGCCATACAAGCATGCTGCAGCTTTTCTTCCATTACAATTTGCTGCAGCATAAGCAAGGTGCATATTTGTAAGTTCTTGAAATGAGAAATTATCGTCCATTTTCAGTACAAATTTTGAATTAAAAATCAATACAGTTAATGTTCTGATGCCAACGAAATAGGCCACAAATAATACTACGGTCTTAAAATTGCCATCTTTGGAATGTTGGAAGCGTAGTTGAAATAAAAAATGTTGAACTAAAAACAGTGGCGACCAACTGAATTAAGAATTAATTTATTTATTTGAGTTTGATTAAAAACATTTTATTGCTCTACAGCCCAAGCGGCTTATTTGTGGACATATGTTAAACAAAAAATGTTTGTTTTCATGTGCCCTACCACCCCTTAAAGTTTGTCAGCATGTTTTTGGGACACCCTATATATAGGTACTCCAACAGAAATACAGTGTCCCCCTAAAGTCGTGCACAAATTCATTGTTAGGTAAACAAAAGAAATTATTAAAAATTCCCGAAACAGGTCGATTTTTGAATTTAATTTACTATTTTTTCAAATAATAATTTAATAAACAGGGTGACCTATGTTCGAATAATGACGTCATCACAATTTTTTTTAAATTGAACACCCCACTTTTTTTCCAATTTTCGGATTGCCCTAACTGAGCTGATTCCAAAAATATACCACAAGTTGCTTCTAATTGTTACAGGGAGGACAACAATACCCAAATTATTTACAAATACTAAATTTATTTACAAATAAATAAATAAACGTACTAAAAATTGGATCAAAGCACCACATATCATTTTAAAATGTCATTATTTTTTACTATAATTTCTTTGATGCGTTTTTAATTTTATCTGCCTGATAGAACGTGCTCTTGTATTTCTTGCAGGCAATCATTTTTAAATAGTTTGTTAAGATTCTACAAGTAAATCCATTTTGAATGATTCTTCCTTAAATTATTGAGTATTTTTAAATTAATTCAAAAACATGTTTCTAAGTGAAACCGAACGGATTGAAATTCTTATGATGATCGGATATGGTGATAGAATTCGAACTCATGAGGAAGTTTGTGTTCTGTTTAATGAAAGTCATTCCAATCGTCCACCAATAAATCGATCCACGGTTAGCCGAACTGAAGCAAAGTTTATTGAGTAGACTTCTTCACAGAAACAAGTATCATCCCTACAAAGTCCACTTAGTACAAGAATTATCTGACGATGATTTCGACAGACGCACAGAATTTTGCGAAATGATAAAGGAAGAATGTCAGGCAGATCCGGATTTTGTCAAACGCATAATTTTCTCCGACGAGGCGTCTTTTTATTTGAATGGCACATACACAATGGAAGCATACACTCAGCATCCCCAAAAGGTCAATGTTTGGGCCGGAATTGTTGATAATCGAATTTTGGGGCCGTATTTCTTTGAAGGAAATTTAGATGGTGCAACATATTTGGAATTTCTTCAGTTCGATTTAGTTCCTTCCTTGTTGTTCTATTTCCAAATGAAGAAGATCCAGATTTGCCCAATGAAACCATTTGGTTTCAGCAAGATGGTGCACCACCGCACTATGCCATCGCTGTTCGCCGCTATTTAGATGATGTGTTTCCTCATCATTGGATTGGCAGAAGAGGACCTAAGGAATGGCCCGTTAGATCACCAGATTTAACACCGCTCGACTTTTTTCTTTGGGGTTATGTAAAAATCAAAATATACGTCAAGAAACCAAACAGTATTAACGATCTGAAGGAACGAATTCGGCAAGAAGTTCGAGCGATCCCGCCTGAAGTCATTGGAAATGTACAGCAAGAATTTGTTTCCCGTCTGGCCCATTGTTTGGCAGTAAATGGTCAACAATTTGAACATTTAATTTAGGTGTTTCTGGTGCTTTGATCCAATTTTTAGTACGTTTATTAATTTGTAAATAAATTTAGTATTTGTAAATAATTTGGGTATTGTTGTCCTCCCTGTAACAATTAGAAGCAACTTGTGGTATAGTTTTGGAATCAGCTCAGTTAGGGCAATCCGAAAATTGGAAAAAAGTGGAGTGTTCCATTTAAAAAAACTTGTGATGACGTCATTATTCGAACATAGGTCACCCTGTATATTAAATTATTATTTGAAAAAATAGTAAATTAAATTAAAAAATCGACCTGTTTCGGGAATTTTTAATAATTTCTTTTGTTTACCTAACAATGAATTTGTGCACGACTTTAGGGGCACACTGTATTTGAGCTATTTGAGAGTAGGTGACGACACGTTTTATGTAAAATCATCTCTAATTTTGTTCATCTATTATGAAACGCAGTGTATGATAGATACTGTTTTATCGTATGTGACAGCAAAAGTCTCTAAACTTATTAATACACTCCATTCGTGCGGTCTGAGTGCACTGTCTAAGGTGCTAGATTAACTTCTGCGATAAACATATTTACTTTCAATAACAGCCTTAAAGAAATTGTACAGCTGTTTGACGCCAGGTGCCATCTGTTTCAGCAGATTGTGTTTGATAAAGGACGATAAGTATAATTAGAATAAGAGTATTCTCATGCACTCGGTTTGTGAATTGGATATCTTCATGCAATAGGTATTGATTTTTATATTGTTTTTGTGAATTCGCCTCAAAACTAATGAGGTAATGATAAAAAAATGTTACTTTGCTTCATTCAATGATTTTAATTTTGAAAAAGTCATAAAACTTGTTGTTAATGTTACTTTCATAGACTTTCTTCAGAAATTTCTGTAATAGGTACCTAATTACTCCAACTCAAATTAGACTCCAAAAATGTAATAAAAGTGTACCATTCCATTTAAAATGGCGAAGTTGATATGATTGATACTATACCATATGCCATAGTTTGATCACGTTTTGAATGTGCAAACCATCAACAAAGTCATCTGCGTCTATGTATAAGTGCCTATTAACAAAAGAATAACGAAAAAGTAAGAAATCATTAACAATAAATAACAATTAATAAAAAAATAAAGAACTATTAACAAAACAACAATAAATAAAAAAATAATACTGAATAAGTACCTAGTTAATGGAACAATAAAGAAACTACATTATTAAACTCACAAAGAAAAATGCTCTCGAGTGACTTAAAATATTAAGGTGATGATGGTTGAAGAGACAAAGCGTTACATAAAACAACTGTTCGCCATTCGAAAGAGCGTAAAAGTTACTAAGAGAAAATTTCTTTTTTTTTTCAATAACTCTTCAAACAACCCTGAAATTTTACAGAAAGCAATTTCCAAAATTTCGATTTTTTTTTTTTTTTAATATTTCAAAAACTAATAATGTTAGCCTTGAGTTTATATTGAGGTATATTATTAGTCATCAAATTGCGCAATTTTGCCCAATTTAACCTATAGATATATATATATATATATATATATATATATATATATATATATATAGTTTCTATCGCTATATAATTGTTTCCAAGACACCTATACCAATGTTATACCGGGATATCAAAAATTATCTTGGTCAAGGGTGGTTGTGGAATGTAAAACGTGTGTCTTACTTTAAATTTGAAATAATTATGTCACTGTCACACTGACATCATCAATAACCTACAAATGTCATACCTATTTATTTCAGTTGTAAAACAATAATGAACTACAAATTATGAAATAACGGTTTTAGTAACAAGAAAAACTAAATTACAGTAATTGTTGGAAATGTCCCCCGTTTTGTTCGATGCACAAGTTGACGCGCCTCCTCATGCTGTGAAAAGCGTTTTGCAGCATATCTGGCGTTATGGTTGCACATTGCTGAACAATTCTTTGTTGCAGTTTTTGCAAATTATTTACCGGAGTTGCGAAAATCTTGTTTTTTAAGTAAGGAAATATAAAATAGTCTATAATTGTCAAACAAGGTGATCTCGGAGGAAACTCAACTTCTGTATGCAAACTTATCAGCCGGTCATCAAAAAACTCGCTGAGGAAAGCAATATTTTCTCTTGTAATATGTACTGTTGCACCGTCATGCTGGAAATAACCGTACCGAAGTTCATCATCGTTTAACTGTTGCATAAATTGTTTAACTGTTGTTTTGAGCATGTAGTGGCGATTCAGTAAAAACATGAGGGTTATCATTGCTCCACATTCGCATATTTTGAGAATTGATGTATCCCGAAAGGTGGAACCACGCTTCGTCAGAAAAAAAGTTAAGTCCAGAAGATCGTCAATCATTAAATTAGTGACAAACCAATGGCAGTAAGCAAGGCGTCTGGGGTGGTCTGCGGGCAGAAGAGCTTGATGTGCTTGCATCTTATATGGATGCATGTTCAAATCTTTCTTTAAAATCTTATGACATGTTCCATAAGAAAGTCCAATTTCCTGAGAAAGACGTTTCAAAGGTTTTGCAGGCTCCTCTTCCATACGTTGACGAATGTCATTGACAACTTCTTCTGTACGAACTCTTGGTCTACCAGCACCTTTCTATGAGTCACACAACCAGTTTCGCGAAACACTTCAACACAATTTGTAAGGCACGCATAATAATTGTTCGGTAATATTGCCACGTTTGGGAAGTGCTCTCGAAAATTGTCCAAACACAAACGTTGTTTGCCAATTTCCATTAACTAGCGCACCCGTTCGAAAATAGGCTTCAATCATAACAATTTTGTGCTGTGTGGTAAGAGGAATGATTCAAAAATTGGATTAGAAAATTTCAGCACAATGACTTGACAGATTCTGACACAACAAAACATATTAAAAAATTTAAAGTAAGACACACGTTTTACATTCCACAACCACCCTTGACCAAGATAATTTTTGATATCCCGGTATTAGGTATATCTATGCAATTTCAAACACACTGTACATAGCACATGCTTTATTATTTGCATACCTACCTACTTTTTCATAAAATAATAGACAAAATAATTACCATATCTGAGATACCTACTAATAAAATCTGACTACTTTGTACCATACATAAAGGATAAATAATAAATTAAATACTAAATATATTTCCTTAGGTATACTATCTCTATCGATACCTATAATGCATTTTTGAAGTTGGGAATATATCTATCCCTTTAATAAATGCAGAAATGAACTCAGACCCTTAATTCCGCCGACTGTGACGATAATTTATAACTGCAGGTGGGTATGCAGCTGTAATATTAGGTATGGATATGATAATACTATATGACCATTACCTTATTAAGGGCCGGTTCTACAATCCCGGTATAAAGTGGGAATAGTAATTCTCGGTATATCTTATCCCTCGAATTATTTGGAGTATAAAAATGCGGGCGTATCCCTATACGGCGATTGTAGAACGCTCCTTTCAACGATATTCTAAGTATAACTTTATCCGTGGGATATACCTGCTTTGTAGAACCGGCCCTAAATATCCTAGGGCCCATGCGAATTGTACCAAGATTCCACAACTTCCTCCAAGTCCAAGAGGGGCTATTATCCATCCTTTGACATAATAACAAAGTTAAGTGGAGACGCGAATGATGACAACACAGGGGCGTTGCGTAGTCAACAACCCGAGCCAATCACGGACTCGGTTTGGCACCCAATGAAACTGATACCTCCGTTGGCATCGCGGCTCGGCCGGCGCGAGATACTGTCTAGAACACTCCCGTTGGGTAGAAGAATGCTTTGCCGGATAACGTGAGCTGGGCAATTGTTTATCGGTGGTAGATGGTTGTCTCTGGTGGTAGTTGATGGTTTTTCTGGGTTTGTCAAGGCAATTATTGACAAGCTGTGGGGCTCTCTCTTAATTCGTCAGATGCGTGTATCCGTGCACCTATAATAATAGGTAAGATGAAGATGGAGAATCAAACAATTGCGTGGGTAGAACGTAACCTCCCCTCCCGAATTTTTGGTCTGTAAAATTGGTTTTTTACTCAGTTTTCAACACTTTTTTTACTCCACTTCATCTACCCCTCATTCTAATCACAAGAATTAGCCCGAAAGTCTTAGACTTGTATGGGAGAAGGGGCTGCATATTATTATTTCACGGACCACATCTGCGCTTCAGGAACGATTAACGTTGGTAGGCCTTAACTACCATTCAGTGCTGGAACGAGGGAAACCTTTTTATGACAAATGGGTAGCAAACAATGGTCATTTTTTTGGCCACCCTGTTCCCCAGATCTATCAGTGGAAGAGTCTGAATTGAGTGAAAATTTAAATCCTGAATCAATAAGAAACGCAACCTATATGAATAATTATTGTGAAGATCTGGAAATTCAAGGACGTCAATTTGAACATTTACTGAAAAAACTATTTCTTTTAAACTCTATAGTGTTCTAGTGTTCCAACTAAAAGTTTGAACTTAAAAGCCGTGCATTTTTGCAATAGAAAAATATTAAATTGCCAATATTTCGAAAATTACAAATTTTCGGAATAGATGATCTTATGCAAAGTTACCCTTATTTTTAATGCTGAATAAGATAAAATAATAGAAACAGGGTGTTCCCATTTGAAAAAATTGACAGTTTTATGATTTCATTTTTATTTTTATTTTTTGAGCACCCTGTGTTAGTAATTATAGTAGTAGTTCCCTTTTTACATAAAAATCACCCAATCTAAATAATAAAAGCTCTCGTACAGTCAAAATTGGTCATCCATTTTCTGTCTGCAAACGTCATTTTTTATATAAAATTTGAAATATGTCAAGAACGGTTAGACTGAGATATAGGATATTATACATGGAATGTGTTTAGAATTGGATGTAGAATCCAGAACTGAAGTAATATACATATAGGGTGTCCTATTTAATATAAACAAGTTGATATCTACTTCCGGTATAACCTGAATTGCCACAATTCGTCGTGGGACACCCTGTATATGCTATCAGTTCTTAATTACCTTCTCGAAAAGAAACACATCAATGGGGACACCAAATGCTGATCATTCTCTGCTTAACTCTTATCAAACTCCACATTGCTTTCTATTCTTAAACAATAAAAAAGATGAATAATCAAATACCAAAAATCAATCCATACAATAAAATTAAAATTGGGAATTGATATTAGGTAAGAAAACACTTTTTTGGATATTTATTATTTAGGGTAAAGGGAGGTTAGATGGACCAGGAAGATAGACGGACTATCGGTAATATTTTGCAATTTAAGGCACCACCGCAACATTTGACAGGCGTATGTTTTGCGTTTCGATCAGTTCACCTTGATACAGTCGCGATCACGTGGTTTCCAGCATTTATGTAGAAGTTTTTTAAGAAAAATAGATTTTGCCTTGGTGAAAATTGTATTTAAAGATATACATTTTTATTTTTAACAAACTTAGATAAGTCTAAAATATTTTTTTGTTAATGAAACTGTAAGTATATATGCATTAATGTCTTATAGAACCTAAAATATTAAAACTTTTTTGTAACCGTTTAGTTGTTACCGAGTGGTCCATCTACCCTCCCATTTGAGGATAGATGAACCAATATGGGGGAGGAGAATTGGACCAATAACTTTTTGTTTTAGTACAATGCTTAATAAGTACATATCTAAAAGACATGTTCCTGAACGAGGATATTGAACCTCTCAGGCTTTAAATGATGCCGTAAATGCATATAGAAATGGCGAAATTGGCGGCAATGAAGCCGCTACAGCATTTGGAATACCCAAAACTACATTTAAGTGCAAGCAGGACCTGAATCTTCCCAACCAAGTACCTCTGATATACAAAACCAACAAACCACTCCTAACAAATCAACAGCTAGGTACTGAAGATATAACTCTTGGAAAAGCTCTGGATGAAGTTACCCCCATACCCGTCGTATCTATAACTGTAAAAAGGGTTCTTAAAAAAATATCAGGAGTTATTACCTCACCGGAATTTATTAAAAAAAAAAAGGCACAATGCAAGAAAAAAGCTGGCCCAAATTTGGCAGTGAAAGCGGTAAATAGACATCTGGCCATGTCACATTAGATGACTATTCTAGGACGGATGAACATTTCAGCGATTTAGAAAATAAGAGTGTTGGCTGCAGTGAAGATTATCGTTTAACGAAAAAGAAAGACAATTGGTTCCAATGCCTTTCGTGCAAGCGGTGGTTGCAGCACGAGAGCTGCACAAGTTTTTTTAACCTTCGCCAGAAGTGTGGAAAGGTAGCTTCTAGAAAAAAGGAAAAGTAGCGATGTCCATCTCTCCTACCTACTGTGGTCCATCTCACCTCCATAGGGTAGGATAGATGGACCGTTGACAAGTCTGAGAATTATTTATTTTTTAGTTTTAATGATAAATATTTCTTACTTTCTAAGTGTTCCAAAAAAAGTACCAAAGCTTAGTTATTTTATGTACCAACTTGCAGATTTGTACTTTGATTAATGAAGAAATTATCTTAATTTTTATAAATGGTGGTCCATCTCTCCTCCCTTTACCCTACTATTCTAATTTTAATACTTATGTAAAACCATTATTTTTAGCTATTAGGTAACTTTAAAAATGTCCGAAAACTCCTACGAAACGTAGGATATTTGTCCATGTATCTGGCTGAAAGTCAGTCCTCTTTTTTGTTTTTTGTTTTGACGAAATAAATGGCGTGATTTTAAATTGACACATGCAACGCAAATTTATCTATAATAAGCATATTTTCGTCTTAATTAATTAAATTATGGTTAATTTAGACATAGTTTTTGTAATCGTCTGATTACTACCCATTTACTATTAATTATTGTTTTTTAATATATTATTATCTGTACTAATTGTACTATTTATAACACGGTAATAGGTCGTAATCTAATTTCAGTTTTTTGTTAATTTTTTCGGTTCAGTAATTCAAGGAGGTTGCAATGGAATATTTACGTACCCGCGCATAGCTGTAATTTTTATTACTTTGCCAATATATAATACTTGGGTTAGCTGGTTGAATATTCAAATACAGAAAACCAAGAGGGTATTATCATTTCGTCTATATTATTTATATACCAGTTATAAATAATAATTACAGATAAAATATCTCTTTTTTACCTATATCATACCTATTGCGGCAGGTATAGAGATTATTTTCTTACTTATCTTGATATGTAGACCTTCTGTATATATATGCCACCTTTTTACACTGCAATTGTAACCTTCAATAAAATAAAAACGCTTCGCTAGGCTGGAAAGATAGCTATAAGTTGTAATTAACTATTTCTATCTCAAAACACTTGTTATCTGCAAGTAAAAGTTTTTTCTTTGCCAAGTTAATACACAACATTATCTGTAATTGTTTTCTTGATTGAAAAACTCACAAATTGCAATAAACAACAGTATTAAGAGATGTATGTCTAGTAAGTGTCAGAAACGTTGTTACTTAATTTTTTAATTAAAAATTTCATGTTATAGTACCTATTTACATAATAGCAAAGGAAAATGATACCCAGGGAACATCAGAAAGCAAGCCATCGAAAACAATATTAGTTCTGCTTAACCGAATATTAATTCTTGTGGTGAAATAATCGAAAGAAATGAATTTAATAGATCCCTCATTTGTCAAAAAAATATATTTTTTATTAAATTTTGATTGGTTCTAGTATTCTTCGAAACGATGTATCTATTATAGGTACCTATGATATAGATATTAGAGGTGATATTTTCATATTTGCACATAAACAAAACCCATATCTGACTCACGTAAACCATAATTCTCTCTTTAAAAAAATATATATATATTTATACCTTAAATGATGTGATGAAATGCTGAGCTGATGATGATCTCCAGAGAAATAAAAAGGGACATTATTTGCATTGCAGAATTTCAGGAAACGAGCAGAATTGTGTCCAGAAGTAGGAGTTGGTGAACAATTCCAACACTTGTAAATTATTTATTAAGTTATCTTTTTCAATCGTCTTACAAACAAAAAATTAATTTCCTGCTGTTTCTCATTGAAATCCTAATTATCTAAACTGAAGAAAGTTTAACTAGGAATGTACTATCATTGAGTGACAAATAGATAATATTTATCAATCAACGATACTATAATCGGTATAGCTTGTAGGTATGTTTTTCTGTCTGTACTCTATACTATTTCCACAGAACGCTTGATACAACGCAATTTTTTTATGTCTAAAATCGCCATTTTTTGTTGAAATGTCAGGTGGGCACATATCGCTGATTTCTGGCTTGGGAGCTATATGTATCTAACCCATTGAATTAATGATCTAACCATATGAAAATCCAATATGGTGCCCATAAGAAAAAAATTGACAGTGAATTTTCAGACAGATTCAGATTCTACATAAAAAAGTTGCCCTATAATGATGTTTATATAGTCGCCATATTATGCCATATTATCACCATATTATTACCATATTTGCACCGATTTAACCGAGTTCGTATCTTTTATAATAACCGAGATCCCCATGCTTAAGCTCCAAATATGGACACCCAATAGGTATATATATTAGGTAGATAATGGAAATATTTTATATATACCTTCAGGTATTTCCTAAATAGAGGTAAAAAGTTCAGGGGCGTATTTCGTGGCTAAAAATAAGGTATTTTTGTTATATAAACCTGGGATTTTGTGTCAAAACTTAAAAAAAAATAAGTTAGTAATTTTTTATTTCCAAACTGTTTGAGATAATTTAACCAAATTCGGTGTACATACAACCAAACAAAAAATACATACAACCAAACAAAAGAAAAATATCGGTGGAAAAATATGATGTAGGTATCATCGATCATTATTTATCAAAAAAAATATATCGCCCTGTACAATATTACAAATAAAATCGGTCGTTCTATGTACTATGTAATGTCTGTAACTTATTTGTGGTCCGTTTTCATGATTCAAAGTTTCTTTCGGGATTATACCATCTATAAAATAACGAAAAGCAGGAAACCAGAAGCATACAAATTAAATATTCAATAATAAGTGCAGTATCAAGGCAAACCTCTAAAGTTTGCCCCAAAAAATACTGTATAATATTTAATAAAATAATATTATTTGATAAATTAAGTAAATTTCATCAGTGGTTTTTCAGTTTTATACAAAATTTTGTAATATTATATGTCATCTTTTAAAATATGTCTAAATAAAATAATTATTATAATAAAATTTATAAAAGAAATTAAACACTTAACTAGCTTTTACCTAAACGTTTCGAGTTGATCCTCAACTCTTTGTCAGTAGAACGTTTGTACGATAAGAACTCTTTGCACAGATTACGCCCCTGATTAGACACCCTTTATATTGTTTAAATAAATATACTATATTCAGGAAATCCCTATACATTTGTTTTTATTTAGAGATATATCTTGTAAAATTGGTTATTTCAAAAAAAATGAGCATACTATTAAAAAAGCATACTACATAAAAAAACCACCCTGTAGAAACACCACCAACATAAATATACAAAATACACATCCCTAATAAAATTACAAACGATAATTATTTAACTCCACATCAGTCCCAATTGTTTTAAATTAGTTGATTAACTGTTGGCATTCTGCTCCAAAATCATTCGAGGCCAATTAGGCACAATGGTCTCTCTGCTCGATAATTAGTCAACCAATAATTGAATTCCGCGATGATCTCAACCATGTAATTACAGGAATATGTTACAGATTATAGTCTGATACTGCATCACGAAATAATATTAATACTCCATCGCATGTATATACAGAACAAATTAGCGAACAATGTGAATATAGTCTAGCTCCCAGCCACATTTGTTGACGTAATTATAGTATACAAGTCACCTAACATCAACTGTATACAATTCTCTCACTATTTATACAGCCTTATTTAGAACTTATCTCTAAAACTTTGAGGATATGTGCATCCTTAAATAAGAAATCGATATTACCAAAAAAATGTATAATAAAAGCCTTAGGGTTTCCCGTACACAATGTTTAAAGTTATACCATTATAAAGGACTACGTAGATGGGCAACTGTACTTCAACGACATCTGATATACCACATTCCTTCAAAAAACAGTAACAGTTTTTGTACCTGGCGAACGCCTGGCGAATACAGTTGGAGGAATACTTATATCGAGAGAATATTATTTCGAACAGCTTTTGTAACAAGGTATGTACAAATTTTTTATAAATTTCATGTTTCTAATACCTAGTAATCAAGTAGCGCAATTCTTCAAAATTAGTCTAACAAAATTTTATTCATTTTAAAGACACGTCACTTTGGTCACATCTATCTATCTATCTTTAAGTTTATTTTAAAGTAAAAACGCTGCAAATCTTTTTTGCGCCGGGTGCGCCGGTTTTTTCGTTCTAGCCAGTTTGCATTGTCAGTCCAAAGGTCACTCCATTACAGTGGACCAGTATCCAGCGGCGTGCAATGAAAAATTTTTAAATAGTTTTCAGACCCCGCCAAAAAAATTTTTTTTACACTACCACATTTCTACATGTATGTTGAACATCCCCAAATTTTATTATGGATAAGTTCTGAATAACCCTGTATATCATCTTATAACATTACTCGATAAATTTATTAATAATGGACTCAAGAGAAAACTCGGGTTAAAGACACGACCATAACATACTTACACAATATATTTTTAGACATAATTTCGAAGATACATATTTATTTCTTGCGTCATGACTTCGAAAATCTCCTGAACAGGAGTAAAAGCCACGAAACATCGACGTCTGTGAATTCGCCGTTGTTTGTTTTGGGCGCTTCGGCTGGTATGTCTTTTTAGGACATCAATTATTGTAACTTCGTTGGTTGCAATATATCCTAGGTATATCCTAGGTAAGTAGGTATTGAAGACAGTGGAAGTGCTCACTCAGTACATTTAAAAATAAATATTATAGGTACAACTTATAAACTAGACAACCTTAAAATCAAAAGCCAAAGGCTGTCCGCAAAGGGGTTACATATTGAAAAACACCCCATACTCACTGACATTGCTAGTGCAGCTGGGGATCGAGACCAGACCATAATAGACAGTGTGACAGAAATGTGGTCCACTGCGCTACCATGGTGATAATTTAAATATAACAGATTTCTTGGCTTTACCTCCACTGGATTTTCTTTTGTTGAAACATTTGGAAAATTCTGGCTCAATAACTACCAATTTTTTGAGGAATGTTGTATGCATTCATTTAAATTAATCAGCCCCCTATATTAATGCTAATACAAACCAGTTTTTAGCAGTAAATTGCCCATATATAGACTTCTTTATTAGGAATCTGCAGGTATTATTATTATTCGTAGATAATATCACAAACGTCATAGAAAATGGGTTGGCTATTACTCAAAGTCTGAGTTCTTTGTAGTAAACTCGTTTTTCCATCATTTACCTCAATAATTTTCTTTGTACAGCATAATAGCTTTTTTTACGTAGGACTAGTCTTTCTCACGTGAGCATGTGAAATTTGGGGCTCTGCTTATTATATTCCAAACTAGGTTACACATAAATTTACTTATTTATAAAATAAAGGTAAAAGACGTTTATTTTTTTAATATTTTGCCTTTAAATATTCTATTAGAAGGTTTATAGAGAAAGAAGTACGTAATTAGTATCAGTTTTTTCTTTTTTATAAAGATTTTACTGCCTAACATCTTTTAAGGTATACTGAGTGTTGTAATTTAAGTTTCAAACAGATGTTTTCATACAATGTCGTCATAGTTCTATCCCACAAGGTCACTTGAATTACTCTCACGTCATAGTTCCACTCCTACTTTTTGTAAGGTTATGTCATATTAGGTTAGCTTAATCTAACCTAAGTTTTCAAGTTAGGTACTTGGGGTTAAAAATGAAAAGTCAGGAGTAATAAGCCAACCATATTGAAAAACAAAGCCACTATCATGGTAACACAAATAATACTCGAATTACTGTATAGAAAACAGTAGAGACATACTCGGGGACATATTTCTATAAACATCTAATTTGTCTGAAGAACACTATCAATTTCAATATTTTAAATATAGTCTCTTGAATTAAACGTTGTTATTTAATACCCACATATGTCTAGGCAAATATTTAAATAAAAAAAGATACCGGGATATCAAAATTGCTTGGTCAAGGGTGGTTGTGGAATGTAAAACGTGTGTCTTACTTTAAATTTTTGAATATGTTTTGTTGTGTCAGAATCTGTCAAGTCATTGTGCTGAAATTTTCTAATCCAATTTTTGAATCATGCCTCTTACTACACAGCACAAAATTTTCATGATTGAAGCCTATTTTCGAACGGGTGCGCTAGTTAATGGAAATTGGCAATACAGTCAATGTTTGTGTTTGGACAATTTTCGAGAACACTTCCCAAACGTGGCAATATTACCGGACAATTTTTATGCGTGCCTTACAAATTGTGTTGAAGTGTTTCGCGAAACTGGTTGTGTGACTCATAAAAAAGGTGCTGGTAGACCAAGAGTTCGTACAGAAGAAGTTGTCAATGACGTTCGTCAACGTGTGGAAGAGGAGCCTGCAAAACCTTTGAAACGTCTTTCTCAGGAAATTGGACTTTCTTATGGAACATGTCATAAGATTTTAAAGAAAGACTTGAACATGCATCCATATAAGATGCAAGCACATCAAGCTCTTCTGCCCGCAGACCACCCCAGACGCCTTGCTTACTGCCATTGGTTTGTCAATAATTTAATGAATGACGATCTTCTGGACTTAACTTTTTTTTCTGACGAAGCGTGGTTCCACCTTTCGGGATACATCAATTCTCAAAATATGTGCAACAGCACATACTACACGAGAAAATATTGCTTTCATCCGCGAGTTTTTTGATGACCGGCTGATAAGTTTGAATACAGAAGTTGAGTTTCCTCCGAGATTACCTTGTTTGACAATTATGGACTATTTTATATTTCCTTACTTAAAAAACAAGATTTTCGCAACTCCGGAAAATAATTTGCAAGAACTGCAACAAAGAATTGTTCAGCAATATGCAACCATAACGCCAGAAATGCTGCAAAACGCTTTTCACAGCATGAGGAGGCGCGTCAACTTGTGCATCGAACAAAATGGGGGACATTTCCAACAATTATTACTGTAATTTAGTTTTTCTTGTTACTAAAACCGTTATTTCATAATTTGTAGTTCATTATTGTTTTACAACTGAAATAAATAGGTATGAAATTTGTAGGTTATTGATAATGTCAGTGTGACAGTGACATAATTATTTCAAATTTAAAGTAAGTCACACGTTTTACATTCCACAACCACCCTTGACCAAGATAATTTTTGATATCCCGGTATATTTAATATCCCTATTGCCTAACAGCCTTTAAGATATACTGAGTGTTGCAAATTAAGTTTCAAACAGATGTTTTTAATACAATGTCGTCATATTCCCATCCTACAAGGTCACTTGAATTACTTTCATGTCATAGTTCCACTCCTACTTTTTGTGAGGTTATGTAATGTTAGGTTAGCTTAATCTAACCTAACTTTTCAAGTTATTTGGGGTTAAAAATGAACAGTCAAGAGTAATAAGCCACCCAAAATGAAAAACAAAGCCACTCTCAGGCGGTTTAGAGCATTATAAATTAAGAAACTTCAAAATATGGTCAATAATTTATAATTTCAATTAGTAGGTAGGTATCTGTAAACGGGAATAAAACACAGCTTTGTAATATCAGTGTGTAATATGTTATATTATACGTATATATACATTTGACAATAAATGTAATTATATACTCATTTAAAATAAATCAATAGTGTCGCATTTCGATTTTTATCTACAAACTGAATGCGCGGACATCTAGATTTAGTATAACGGCGTACTCTAACCACAATTTCAACCAGATTATAATACATAAATAATTTCCAATTCGAATATATTAAACGTAAATTATAAATCCAAAATTAATGATATAAATAACATAATTCAAGTGCATTTTTTAAAATTTGACTAAAATGCAATGTTCTCTAGGAATTTATATATACAGGGTGGACGAATTACATATATCGTATGATTACCAAATAAAGAAATTTTATTTTAGTGCTTGTTCATTTCAAATATCAAAGGAAAGTGAACGGTTTATAAAAATTCATTATTCAGTCAGTAACTACACTTCATTAACAAAATTAATAGGTCAAAGCAGTGAAACACCGAAAATGTTGCAAAAACAGGATGTCTCCGCGTCAATGTGTCAGGAAAATTCAGGATAATTAGAATTTGTATAGTATAGCATAAATCAATTGATATGACGTATGCAGGTACTTAAATACTTTTATTATCAAATACATTTGGAGTTCAATTCACTCTTTAAAATCAAATACAGCACCTTATGTAAATCTTTAGTTTACTAAAGAATATACTCTTAAACTTTTTTTAAATCGCATAGTTTTTGAGTAAATAAACTTTTTTGGAGTCCCCATTTTTATCCATATCTATGATGATCTTGAAAAATTCCGGATTTTCAAAAAATTCTGAAATATGATTTCACTGAAATACTTTGACTGGGTTTATGACAGAGAATATAATGTGTCACTTATTTCGTGACTATTTGAACAACTAGTTAACCTATGATGAAGTTATATCTATAGGCATAAATTTACTCAAAATCTATATTATTTTTGAAGAATTACAAGCAGTTCCAATTGAAACAGTTTTTACAACTAAAAAAGGAGATTTTACAAAACTTTAACATCCTGTACATTAGGCCAGTCATCGTAGACACAAAAATTGCATTAGGTCGCAAAAAATTCCAGAGTTCTGATTTTTGGGAATGTTGTTAGGATGAGTACCAATAGTGTAAAACCAAGTTTGCAGCTTCGAAAGACCTGTGCTAACTGCGTGGTGCTCGAAAAACCTATTTTTTTTCGGACTTTTTTCAGTTTTTGGCTTATAACTTCTAAATGGTGCATCCTACGGAAAAAATCGCCCTGTACAATTTTAAAGTAGACAAAATTTACTACAATTTGAGTGGACTATGTCTTTCTTATCCTTTACAAAAGTCCTGCAATTCGTCAGGCTCCATTTCTTGAAAAATCCTATTTTCCTTAATTTTTTGTTATTTCCTGATAACAAGGGAACTATCGGCCATACAGTGTTCCGCTTATGCTTAAATTAAAGCTAAATAACTGCTCTACAACTTCATTTCCTATGATTTTCCACGTAGGCTGAGTATTTTAGCTGATATTCGGCTTGGAAGACAGCTAAAACAACAATTTCGAACTTTTTGGAAAAAGTGGCCAATTTTTGAAGTGCCGTATCTCGGGACCTGTTAGACCTATGGAGCTGCGGCTCCACTCAAATTGTAGTAAATTTTGTCTACTTTAAAATTGTACAGGGCTTTTTCCGTAGGATGCACCATTTAGAAGTTATATGCCAAAAACTGAAAAAAGTCCGAAAAAAAAAGTTTTTCGAGCACCACGCAGTTAGCACAGGTCTTTCGAAGCTGCAAACTTGGTTTTACACTATTGGTACCTATCCTAACAACATTCCAAAAAATCAGAACTCTGCAATTTTTTGCGACCTACGATGTCTTAAATGACTGGCCTACATGGGTTGTTCTATAATCTTAAAAAAATACGTATAGTCTGTAAATGAGACAACACACATATCTCAACCTTTAATATAGACAATTGAGAGGTAGTTATTTCATCTTTTCGTGTCATTTTTGATGAAAATTTTACCAGTGAGGACCTGATCGTGATCCAGCTCAATATGTGTTCCACTGCTTTTTGTTAATGAAAAAATGCTGTTTCGTCCACCCTGTACGTCTCTCAAAATTTATATATACACAATTGCCACCCAACATCTAAATGCAGTCCTCCAGCCCATACACTTACTATATATACAAGTATCGTGAAAGCTAATAAATATACAAATATTGCAGCAAAACGCTTATTCACAAGTTGTCCTCCCACCCATAGGGCGAGTATCACGTCAGCCTTGGCGGCGAAAAGGGCCGATGCAGCACTGGAACCCCACTGGGACTCGGAGGGGCGATTCGCACTATACCCCCATGGGGATGGTGCCCACTATGCAGGCTGGTATGCTCTCCTAATCTGCCAGCACTTGTAACTTGTATTCTAAGGGGGGCGGTGTTAATCTGTGTTGAGTTCAGTTGATGTCCCAGTCTCAGAGGCAAGGGAGTTTCGATTTTCATGCTTTCTGAGTGCGGGACCCGTAGATTATCCGCTATTCTAAGGTTCATAGGGGGCGAGTGCTGGTGAGAGGTCTGAGTAGGAGACCCATCTACTCGTATAGGGCTGATTTTCTCGGGCCGGTAATCAGTGTTGGAATCTACATCTATAGGGCTCTCGTTCGAGGTCAATCTCAAGTTCACGGCGGTGTTGTAGTTCGAGGTAGCCGAGTCCACATTGATCGGAGACGCGGAGTTCCGCAACTTCCGATCGACGCGGAAGTTCGGGGGAGTGGGGCTCTGCCTGTCCAGACGATAACTAGGTGGCGTGTGAGTGCCGAAGCGGAACTGCGCGGGCATGGGGCCTGGAGAGTGCGCTCCGAAGCGGAACGAGGTGATGGGGTTCGGGGAGCCAGAACCAAAGCGCAAGGGGCCGGGGGAGCTGATGGGGGGCGAGTGGGCGCCCAGGGAGATGTCCGAGTCGCTATCTGAAGGCGTGGGGCTTAGCTGGGGTTGGCGGCCGCTGCCCCCGTGGTGAGCCAGCTGGGCGGCCAGTTGTTGCTGCTGCATCCTGGAAAGAAAGAAAAAGGAGTTAGTAATGATGATAAATTTGGATATACTCGTAAGCTCGTAAGCGTCAAAAATTTAAATAAGCTTGCCCTAGCAAAAATATATATACTCCAGTACTCTACTCTAGTACTCTAGTATAGTAAATATCTTAAAATACGAATTTTTTTTATACAAAAACTGTGTAAAGTGTTTTCAAAAATACCAAATTGTAAAGTGGCATTTAGTATGGTAATTTTTCATTTAGTACTTTACGTGGTAGTTTAAATTATTATATTATTACTACATTAAATTGTCCCCTAGGGCAGGTTTATATACAGAATGTCCAAGATAAAGATGGGATAGCATTGGGATCTTGGAAACGGTAAGAGCTAACTAAACTCAGGAGGCTTTTCCTCGTTAATTTTTAATGGTGGCAACAAGCTAAAAACGTAATTAAACTATTACTTGTGATACATCAATGAATTGAAAATAAAAAATGGTATCAAAATTTCTATTTAAAAATACTGAGCCGTATTTAAAAAAACGAAGTTGATGATGGTTTCTCGGAAACGAAACGTCGGACAAACTTGATGAATGCCATCTTGTTAAGCTCAAAAAGTGACAATGGAAAAGTATTTTTTATTTTTTGATAGCTGTTAAAATAACGATAGAAATAAATAAAAACAAATATCGCAAAAAAAATGTTTTTCCAAATATTTGGAAATCAGAAAAAGATAACTTCTATTTGCAAAGTACATGTAAAAGGTATTCAAACTGCTCAACTTTTTCATAATTTAACCAACTTTGTATCTCTTACCGTTTCCAAGATCCTAATGCTATCCCATCTTTATCTTGGACACACTATTCCATACCTATACTTCCATATCTTAATGCTCCCGCTAAAAGTAACAAATATACAATATCCATCTTTTCCTCTCTACTTAATTCCTGTTATTTTAGTGAGATCAGCACCCATTTGTACCGTGACAAGTCACTGACAGCCGGATAGGGAATACAACAGTTAAGTCGACCCACAACTAACTTTAAAACATCTCAGGGTATTAGTATTTGGGAATTCCCAAACGTCTAAAGTAGTGAAGGGCATTACCGGGGTGTTGGGAAGCACCCCGCAGAGAAGGGTGGTCTGTTTACCGGCCAACAAATTACCCCTAAATATGTCCGGGGCTAAGACACCCGGCATTAGCCCTAAATGGTTTTAATCTTCTGTTCGAAGATGTAAACGTCAAAGTTGGGTCTTATCTCGGCTTATAGAATGTATATGGGGTGTCCGTGGTTCATTCACAGAAGGGTTTCTGGTTAAAGCTGCATTTTTTTATGATAAACGTTAATCTGTGGAATATTACCCCTGTTTCATTTCGTTCTGAATGGCGATAGTTTCCTTATTCAAACTGTCATATTTTTGTATTTATGTCAGTGATGTAGCTAGGGGGTTAAACACCACCCCGAAATAACCTCGAATTTATACAAGTTGTCGCTAACCACATTGATAATAAAGATCAAATTAATATGGTATATACTGACTTTCCAAAAGCATTCGACAAGGTGGATCGTGGAATTATGTTTTCTAAATTAGAATCATTTGGATTCAGTGATCATCTACTTCTCATATTCAAGATATATCTCTACATGCGTAAGTCATATGTCTCATATAATGGATGTAAGTTTAATAATTTGTTTACAACCTGTGGAATACCTCAGGGATCAAACCTTGGACTGCTTTTTTCGTTCTAGTTATAAACGACTTGCCCCTAGATCTACAGTTTCATTATCCTCTTTTTGAAGATGAATTAAACTTATTTGTACATTCAATAAATTGAATAACTGCTTCGAGCTATCATGTACGATCATATCTCACAGATTTCCAAATATAAGTCAATAGAACTTCCATAATTGTAATCAGAAACACGCCCAATCGATTCGCTAAGAAAAAATAAAGTTATTTGCAGACGACTGCCAAATTAAATAATAGAATCCTCTTAAAATATATGGAGTTTACGATTAATTGAACAATTTTGCAAATAAAAATAATCAAACAAATGATGCTGGCGATATCAATGTTGGATATCCTCCCACATGCAATCAAAATTTTCCTCATTATCCCTAACCCAGTTATCTTAAGCCGAGCTCTTATTTGTTCCACTATTCAATTATACTTTCGTTATTAAACCGTCCCGCCGGAATCGAATTAGAAATTCGTTAAGTTTGGATGGATAGAGTCAAGACGAGCAAACGTTAAAATGATTTGCTATCGCTGCGGTCTCCCTTAACTTGATATAACCCATTTTCTACCGCATCTTTGTACGAACGGCGGCGACGCTATCCAAACTCATACACCCGAATTAAGTTGATTAGATATTGAAATGAACGCCCCAGGGTGTGTAACGAGACCTGGCTAATGCTAATTGAGTTTGTTTACAGAATAGACTGTTAACATCGACTGCTACACCGTCAAAGACCGTCCGTCGGGCTGAAGATATATTGCGATTATCACGCTTCGCGTACACAATGCGCTCTCGTGATACTCATTTCGCCCGTATTACTGAACACATGAGTTGTTTCTAATGAGTTCGTTATCTTCCACTCTTATATTTACTGTACTGGGCCTTCATTATGGATAGGAATTACGAAAAAGCGTAAAAGCCAACATGTGAAAGTGATTAACCGTCGATCGGCGTCTGATAAAGGACGTTACACACTCAGTAAAGGCGTGCGCACACTATACCAGTGTGCATGTATATACAAGGTTATTCAGAACTTATCTCTAAAACTTTGAGGATATGTGCATCCTTAAATAAGAAATCGATATCACCAAAAAAATTTAAAATAAAAGGCTTAGGATTTCCCGTAAACAATGTTTAAAGTTATACCATTATAAAGGACTACGTAGCTGGGCAACTGTACTTCAGCGACATCTGATATATCACATTCCTTCAAAAAACAGTAAACAACAGTTTTTGTACATGGCGAACGCCTGGCGAATACAGTTGGAGTGGGGATAATATCTCTTATTGTCTATGCAGTCATCAGTCTTTCTGTGTCGCTGTCTCTGTGCGGGTGTTTTATTTATCGAGTGTTAAACTGTAAAATTTTCAAAATGGCTCATGTGTACAGTAATGCTGAGTTAATGGACATGATTCTTATTTATGGCAAAGTTGGACAAAATTCATTGGCAGCTTCGCGCTTGTATGCGGAACGATTTCCCAATCGACACACCGACACATCGACAGTTAGGTTTTGTGAGTTGCAGCAAAATGCTGAAAATCCCCAATTTACTTAATAATTTGCATTTACAAGATCAGCAACCAGGAGGAACATTCGGTTTAGAGCGGCAAAATTGGATAAGGCGTGCCCAAAATTCTGTACAAGTCCAGGAATATTATTTCGAACAGCTTTTGTAACAAGGTATGTGCAAATTTTTTATAAATTTCACGTTTCTAATACTTAGTAATCAAGTAGCGCAATTTTTCAGAATTAGTGTAACAAAATTTTATTCATTTTAAAGACACGTCACTTTGGTCACATCTATCTATCTTCAAGTTTATTTTAAAGTAAAAACGCTGCAAATCTTTTTTGCGTCGGGTGCGCCGGTTTTTTTCGTTCTAGCCAGTTTGCATTGTCAGTCCAAAGGTCACTCCATTACAGTGGACCAGTATCCCGCGGCGTGCAATGAAAAATTTTTAAATAGTTTTCAGACCCCGCGCAAAAAATTTTTTTGCACTACCACATTTCTACATGTATGTTGAACATCCCCAAATTTTATTATGGATAAGTTCTGAATAACCCTGTATAACATGTATTTAAAAGTACTTTTTATTGTAACAGTTCGATTCCTAAGAGAGCAATAACTTCAGTCACAAAAAGAAATCAAGAATGTAAATAATGATTATTTTTCAAATATATACACATACTCGTACACACTACAATACAGGTACGTGCTACTTCTCTATTCGCAATAAAAAATTGGCAAACTTGACACTAGTTACCATTAATATTAGTTCTATAGTTAAACTAAAGAAGTTTTCAAAGTATTTGTAATTCCTTCACCGAATGGTCATTAGGATTTATCAAGTCTAAGTCATGGTTGATGCGTTTTATAGAGATACATCTGTATCTTCCGATTTGATAATAACAGCAGATGAATATATATTAATCTGTGAAAATCTCAGAAAAGATATAATAGAAAAAAATGAAAAACCAATACATATGTTGTATAATACAAATGTACACATGCTACTTAAAACTATGCTTTTTCAGAATCTAAGAGTAGTTGCATTTTTTATCTTAGTAAAGTTATGATTGAATGCTTCAGCTATATTGAAGTCCAAAAATAAAACATGATCTTCATCACTAGATAATGAGGTCACCATTTACAGTTACTTCCAAATTAGAGTGAATTACGGAATATCAAATAGTGATAAATACTAATGAAGTTTCGTGAACCATTTTTTTATAATAAAACGTGTTCATATTGTATTTTTAGAGTATTATTTCAGACTATAAAAAATGAAGTGCTGTCTGTAAAAATGAAGAACTATCCATGGGGCGTTATGCTTTATAAGTCGTTTATATATAGTCGAAATATCACAAGCCTCGATACTGAGCTAGCGGAACGCCCTGAAAAGTGGCCCTTGAGTGTAATTGAGTGGCTAATGACTAGTGGCTTACTTTACTTGTAAAAAACACACAACACGATACAAAAATGGCTGTCATGACTGCTATAATGCCCACTGTCCGAGAAGCTAGAGAAGATAGTGTACGCGCAAGTGCGGTTTCAATTAAATATTTAGTCACAGGAAGTGAATGTATTTCTTAAAAATAAATATTTGGTTCTACAATTAATAAACCATTTATTAATATCAAATATTTATTTTCAGTAATTAAATACATTTCTTACATTTATACAGAGCGTTGAGAGTATATCTACTGCTAAATATTTTGTAGTTAAATAATTATTTAATTTTAGGAAGTAAATATTTTAAACATGTTAAAACAAACTACACAGTTTTTAGTATTATATCAATTCTTGGAATATTCTCTTTACTAATAAATAATAATTTATCAACACAACACTAGTCAGCGTCAATGAAATTTTAAAACTGTATTGCTATCGTTATAATATGCCGCACCTTCGGTCACACAGTTGTTAAACTTTCATACTCTTTAGTTAAAACGAGGAGTAGAGATATTAACCATAAAAAATTATCACCCTGTAGATATATTTCAAACACCCAGTGTTGGGCGACTCCCCAGTGTCCAGAGGGTATTCATAGACATAAATTAAAAGCAGTAGGCACATTATCTGTGCCTAGTATCATTTCAGAGGGGCGGGGTAGATGAAAAACGCGAACAAAAGCCGCCATGTTTTATAATGGATGTGTCGCGTTTGTTTCCATATCCCATGCCGCTGCACAAAGGGCGCTGCATCGATACACGGCAATTAGGGCGGGACACTCGTCATCTGATACCATCTCTGCATTTGAATACTAAGTGTACCTACGGGCTAGGCCTCCAGTACGACTTAATATATTACGCTGTTATGGTTTAATAGAGTGCTATGCCTCACACGTACTTGTATATACAACTATAGTTATCTATTAGGATACCAAAGAGGTATGTTTTAAATAATTTGAGAATGTCATGTCATAACCGTGTCATGTCTCTCAAATGAAAACAAGAGTAACGATTTTAATGAATTTATCTTAATGATTTTAACCACTACCAGAATTTCAACAAAATTGCCAACTTAAATAATAAAATGTCCGCTATGCAAGAAGTGTGGGTGCGAGTTCCTCAGGGCTCTATACTTAGCCCGCTTGTTTATCTGATTTTCATAAATGATCTCAAGTTAGTGCTGAGCCCAGTATTATATACAGATCTTATCGGTCATGAGGCAGCTGCAAATGACCCTGGGGAGTAGAGTATTACAGAATACAGATATATTATTACACCTTGGGGGAGTATTACAGAATACAGATATATTATGAAGCAAATTGTAAATATGAGTGTTTGCTTTTTTAGAAAGAGCACTATTATTTTTTAAGTTTATTTAATTGTTACAATTGTCGAAATTTAACATTAACTATATTTTTAGAAGCTGTTATTAATTTCTCAATTTCAGCATCATAATTACTTTTGAATCATCCTGTATAGTTTTAAAAGTAAGTCATGAAAACATGACTTATGAAAACAAAAGTTATCAATCCATAGTCGGAAGGTGGTGGAACAGATTTTCAGTGTTTAGTACAATAATCTTAGTTTTTTCTTTTTTTCACTGGTAACTTATTTGCCATTTGTGTAAAAAAATTGTGCTGAACCTAATAATGGGAAATTGAGGAGAGAATTGAGGGAAATTTTTGTAGATAACAGTGCAGCACAGCAGGAAAACAACGTTAGAAATTCGGTCTAGAAAAGGTAAGTTATACACGAGAAAAATAGTGGCCCTAAAACCTAACCTTGTGGTGCATAAAAATGTTCACAATTCATCTTTGATATTTATGGGAAATATATTTATACCGATGAAATTATTAGTATCTTTAGTGTTATTGCTGTTATTACTGATTATTTTTAAGAAATATTAACCATTCTATGCATATTTTGGAAGATCATACCCATTAGAAAACAATTTCATCTACATCTACAAAATGAAATGAACTACTTCCAGATCTGATTTAATATTCAATGCTGTTGCGATGCGATGCCCGAAACGGCTCTGAGGAATCGATTTCAAGCCAGTTTCGAAGTGTATGAATAATAACGTTATAGTAGAGAGTAGAGCTACTACGGAATTACATTTTATCCTCCCAGCCGGACTTGCATGCGGGTCGGCCCCACGCCCCATGTCGTGTTCTAACCAGGTTACGACTCTATTATGGTTGTGATTTGTACGTTTATTTTAACTCGGATAGGACGTAGATGGGGCTATTTGAATGATGTGATTATTTGTCATAATCAAAAACAGTGTATTTAGCTTACAAAGAACAAAAGTTTAGGAAATATAAATGAACCAATAAAAATAGCGTAAAGAATGTATGGTATAATGGAATGTTACACTTTTTAGTAATCGCTCTATACATATGTATTAAAAGATTTATATATAACGCGTTTCTATGAATACTTTCAACAGATATCAATGATTCATCTCTAATAGGACACTCAATATTAATGTTTAGAATACTTCTCAGTTTTCCTGTGATATATTACGATGCTGGAATCTCCGTTATTAGTGATAAATTCTTTGGTGTGACCACTACTAAAAATAAATGTAGCAGCAATGAATACAATCAATACAAATTGTGGACATAAAAATTATCATCTAAGAGTAATAATTAAAAATTAAATATAAACATGGTTTGCTGATTTACTTGTCCAATTGGTTCAATGAGAACTACAGCAGATATAAATCCTTCAACTCCTACGCTTTACCTAGTGCTCCATGTAAATCTATAAAATGCCACAGGATGTCACAAGTTTTCTTTCATTATCTGTATCAGAAGTATCTGTATCTGAGTATCAGAAGAATTTCAGTATCTTTGTGCTTGTCTAATTTTCAGAAAGAGGTGTTGCTCGATTGGTAATCAAATCTTCCTCAGCCATTTTTCGCAAACTAACATTACACACTTTGGTGGAGAATTTAAAGGAATAGCAAATTTGTTCCATTCTACTAAGGTAATCAGACCTTTTATAAAAGTAAGTTATAGAATTATCATACATTTTATGCATTATTTATCAGTATTATATGTGAACATCTCATAGCAAATGTGTAAGGCAGATCTACTGTGTAGATAAAACGACGCAGAGGACCAAGCACCGAGCCTTGAGAGACACCACTCGTATCAAGAATTGAACTACATGTTGACTACTTAGATTTAAACTTTGAGAATTCGTACAGGAAAGTTTGATGAAAGTCCTCCTAAAATAACGCGTAAAATCCAAAAATGCAATAAACGTGTTCCTTTTAAAATAAGAGAGTCAACGGCAACTTCCGATATAACCGGAAGTGTCACGAGGACTCCATTATTTTATTTGAGGAGAGACTCCAGTGTCCAAATTTTCACTCTATAAATCTATAGTCTCTGACATATTGTAATGGGTGGTGGGTTCTAATGGTTGTTTTTGGCTAATTTTATTCTTAAATTATAATTAATTTGGTATTATTCAGTCATAATACGTTTAGAAATCTTCATTAAAACGCTGAAATCAGCCTTGAAGCACGATTAAATCCTACCTAAATTCATTTTGTAGTTGAAACGCATACCTTGTTCATTAAACAACTAACAGCTCGCACGATTAACAAATCTGGTTATTACCTCACACGAACCGAACAAGAAAATTGATACATGCTTTTATAATTCGAGTATACGTACACAGGCGCATTTATCTGATGAACTTGTATCTGCAGATCTGGGTTAATGGTCTGCTAGGAATTGTTTGTCGAGTGAATGTTGCCATATACATTAATTATTAATTATAATAATCTCCGCTGCAGCAGGAAGTCGTGGTCAGCGAGTTAAATTTGCTTTCAATTTATTTGGCGTGTACTCTGGTAAATTGAAAATATCTACCTCTCGTTGGACTGTAATCGATTCGTTGATTTATAGTCGATTTTAACATAATTAATTTGAGAAAATATGGACAGATTTAATATGTTTAGCAAACACAGCTGGGGGCGCCTTGAAGGGGGTCCGAGGGGCAAATCACTGGGGTATTTTAGTGTATAAGCAGGTGGAATTTCGAGAAAAATTGAGGAATTTTGGGGAATTTCAAGGATTTGCGGGGAATTTCGGGGTATTTTGGGGGATTTCAGGGTATTTTAGATATATATTTTGTTATACCTGAGGCCCGACCTGAGGTTACCTAATGCTCAACATTTTTGGTAATATTTTACGTTATATTTTTGCTAGATTTCAGTATACTTAAATTACGAAAACATTTTTTGTTGGTAGGATTATAGAGTATGTCTTAAAAATGTTTTGTGATGGGTTCTATATTTTATATTATATTTTTGAGGCAGTTTTTGTATGAATGAATATATTTTTACCTTAGTTTAGTTTTATTTTTACCAAAGAACGTTTTATGTTTTGTTGTTGGCATATGCATAGTATAAATAATAATAATAATAATAATAATAATAATAATAATAATAATAATAGCTTTATTGCCCAACAGAAACCCATTTATAGGGCAATACACAAGAAAGTACAATGTATAAGTAAACAACTAGATAAAATAAAGTACACAAATGGTATAATCTTAAGATATACAAGAATAGAAAATAATAAACAATAATAAAAGTAAAAGTAGCAACTCAATCAGCAAACTGCACAATAGCTAGTTTTTTAATTGCTTCTAATGAACAAAAGAAAATATCCTGCGGCTGTCGCAAACAATTAAAGTTTTTACACATAACGTATACCGGTGACCTCAACAAGACATTAGTCTTAGGGGTGCTACACACGAAAGTTACATTAGTCCTTGAGTTCAACCTAGGTACATAAAAGTTAATAGATGACAACAAATCTGCACAGTCAATTGAATTATGCAATAACTTATACAAAAATGTCAGTGATATACCAATTCTCCTAACTTCTAAGCTAACAATTTCATGCCGACCAGTTAAGAGATACACTTATTCCTCGTTCAGGATAATGACCATCCTCTTTAAATACCAAATATTTTAAGAATTTCCTTTGAACCCGTTCAATAAGCAATTTTTGACTCTCATAATAAGGATACCAGATAAAAGCTGCATATTCCAGTCTCGAGCGAACGTATGCAAAATATAAAGCCTTTATAGCCTTTATATCAGTAAACTCTTTACAGTTTCTTACTATGAATCCATAAAACTTTAAAGCCTCATTAGTTTTAAGGGATATATGTTCATTAAACGTAAATTTTGTGTCAAACAACACACCAAGATCTTTATAAGAATTACATCGTTCTAAAACATTATTATCAATAGTATAGTCAAATCTACAGAGTGTTTGTTTCCTAGTGAAGCTGAGGACCTTACATTTAGAAGGATTAAGATACAATTTGTTTTGTAAACACCATGACTGAATGTGGTCAAGTTCCAACTGCAAGCTTATACAATCACTCATACAAGTTATATCTGAATAAATTTTTAGGTCATCTGCATACAAGAGCTTACAACAGTCAATCACGTTATTTATATCGTCAATAAACAATATAAAAAGAAGAGGGCCTAGGGTAGAACCCTGAGGCACTCCCGAAGTGGCTACATAATTAGCAGAATCGAAACCGTTATAACTGAACTGACATATTGAAGTCTCCTGTATAGATAGGATCCAATAAAATCAAGAAAGCTAGTGCAGAAACCAAAATTCGCTAGTTTTACAAGTAAAACCTCATGACCTATTCTAGCAAACGCCTTTGAGAAGTCCTTATAAACCACATCCACCTGCCTTCTGCTATCCAAAACATTCGCAATGTATTCTGTCAGCACAGCTAAATTTGTAACAGTTGACCTACCACTCACAAATCCATGCTGATAAGGAGAAATTCGATTGCGTACGGACAGGTAGATACGGTCATACAGAACTATCTCAAAGACTTTAGAAAAAATTGAAATTAAAGATATAGGTCTGTAATTTTCCACCTTATCACCACTCTTATAAACAGGACAAACTCTAGCTATTTTCCAGCGACTGGGAAAGGTTTTTGTTTTTATAGCAAGATTAAATATTCTACACAAAGGAACAGCCAGAACCGCAGCACAATCCTTCACTATGAAAGACGGAACATCATCCGGCCCAGAGGTCATTTTATTTTTTAATTTCTTAATTGCACTATAAGTTTCAATTACAGTAAATTCACTCAGTATAACGTCATCATAAAAACAAGTGGTAGTATAATTTTGTTTGACAGACTCAGGTTGTAAAAAGACACTACTAAAAAACTCAGAAAAAGCATTTACAATGCCCTCCGGACAATTATAAAGGCTACTATTATATGAAACTTCCCCCGGTATCCTTGAGGTCCCCATTCTAGATTGTATAAAAGACCAAAACTGCCGAGGATTTTTAGTAATTGATGATTGAATATTTTGTACATAGTCAGAATAGGAAATACTTATTTGCTCTTTAATTAATGTACGTAGGCGCTTAAACTCCTGAAGAAAGTAAACATATACAGAGGCACATTATCGTCACATATCCTGTAAAACTGTTCATACAAATTATCCACTGCTAATTCAGCATCATTTAAATCTTCCAGAAATGTCCAATCAGCCAAAAAAAGTGAATTGTATAGAGACATAAAATTAGCTTTTCTAAAGTTATACCTTTTTTTGTTTAAATTAGGTAAGAACTTAGGCTCTGCAACAGAAATGTTCTGTATATTTATTAATAATGCAGGATGATAAACGTCCTCTCGTACCAGTGGTGTGTTGTCTCTCAGCACATCACAACAAATGTTGCCTATGACTAAATCTAATATTCTTCCCAAATTATTCTGGATACTGTTAAACTGACTAAAATTAAATAAACTTAGAAAATTAACAATACAAGTTTTCTTTCTATGAGCACAATCAAGTTCCACAAATTCAGGAACATCAAAATCTACCAAAACGATTACAGTACCTCCATGTAAAACTTCCAGCTGCTCAAGAGATTCAATAAATACTTCAAAGTCATCTACAGCCACTGAAGGAGGCACATACATAAATAAATATACTATGGTATAATTGTGAGTTTTATTTGTTTTAATATGGCATAAATAACTGTTACAAAAACTTAATTTGTGTCTGTCTTTCAGTACCATATAATAATGGGTACCTATTTTATTGGAAATTTCAAATTTCCATGAGGAATTGCGGAGTATTTTGGAGAATTTCGGGAAATTGCGAATTTCAAACGTTTGGGGGTATTTCTGGGAATTTTTGGGGAATTTCGGGGATTTTTTACTGCAGGGGAAATTTCAGTGTACAAATTTTTTTAGTGATTTACCCCTCGAGGGGGTTGGAACTTTTGGTGTGAAGTTAACACTGACGTAGTTTTCCACATAACACCAAAACACTATACTGCACTCGACGCGCTTTTCGCCAACCATAATTGGCATCATCTGGAGATGATTAAAACTGAGTTTTAATCCATATGTGGGAAACTACGTCAGTGTTAGCATAATTAGTATTTAGAATTAACACGTTTTGGTTAAATGATAGATAATCTAATACAAGGAAAAAATTAAGCCAATACGCTCATATAGGTAACCTATAGTTATCCCGAACGGATACAAAACTTGCAGAATTTCAAGTGTTTAAAAGAGCTGGGGGATGGCTATTTGAAAGTCTCGAATGGCTCGTGTTTACCCAAAACCGCACGCAGGTCATGTTTTCGTTACAAGGATCTCCTCGACAGTAATATTTGCTGAAAAACAAAACCCGTGGACTTCTCAAACTTATTTGAAAACACTTTAAGAGTATGTTTATTTAAATAATAGTGGAGTACATATTTTTGTGTGCTCTGTAATTCAATAGGGGTAGCCTCGTTTTACCTACGAGCGACATTTCACATATGTTGGCAGCACTGATGGCGGAAGTATGGCGCCAGCGTTCTTCGTTTGTTTTTCTCAACCCTGCACTGTGAGACGCCACGGACTTGCATTGTCATCTTGGCGGCTCGGGCGGGGAGATCGTATCTATGCTTATAATGTGGTTCGGGCGAATATCTACTGCCCTTGGCAGCCTAATTCGGATAAGTCTGATTTTCTGTCGACTGAATAGCAATACAACATTTTTTTAAATATTGTCTGTGACTTATTTGTGGTGCGTTTTCATGATTCATAGTTTCTTTTGGGATTACGCCATTTGTAAAATAACAAAAAGCCGGAAACCAGAATTATACATATTAAATATTCAAAGTGCAGTTACAGTATCAAAGCAAACTTCTAAAGTTTGACCCAAAAATATTTCTTTGTATAGATACTTCTGGTTTCCTTGTTATTTTACAGGTGGTGTAATCCCAAAAGAAACTATGAACAATATTTTTTATTTAAAATATATTGATAAATGTGTTTAATTGGTATTTTACCATATGTAAATTAAGACACTGGATTATTTTTGTACTGCCTTCAGTTCACAAGTATCAAATTTATTAAATAGTAACAGTTCTGTAACGTACCATATTGTATACAAATGATTGACTATTATTTTAAATAATACAATGTAATAATGCTAAGAATATGAATATGAATTCGTTCGGGTGAAAGTTTTGCTTTAAAATATTTTAAAAAAAGCTCAAATTCAACTCCTTGCATCCATTCACTGCTATTACCACAACCTGCACATTCAACTGGCCCATCTCGGATGATATGGTCCTGGTATCTCTTAAGAGGAAAGACAAAAACATGTGGTGTGTGATCTCCTTAAGTATTAATCGCGATAGCCATAGTTACTAATCTACCACGTTTGTTACTTTTGTCCCGAGATATTGTGTTTGGGTTTTGTTCCAACCACTGTTTAAAAATGAAAAGATCATAACCTCAATAAGACACAAAATATGTAAAAACTGAATACGGCAATTTATAAAGTATCTATTAAAAAGTAAGATACCAAAAAGTAAAAATACTAAAAATAGACAAACTAATTTGAGCTATAAATTGAGCTAATAGAAAAGTATAGACAGACTGCGAGAAAGTGGTTATGTTGTGTAAATAAACGTGTTCCCTGTTATCAAATTGTTACATGCCTCTTGGAGAAATGAATAAGAAACAGTTTCTTATACTAGGGTCAAACTTCTACCTATCTTCAATCTTAAACATTTCTATTGACACATTTTGTGGAATGACACATATAAACACGGCAGTTTGTGTTGTGCTGATTTCTTTTGAATGCCATTTTAAAATGTAAAAATAAAGATGTACAAATACTAACCACGTCGTTTTTAACTTTGTAATACCAAAAAATCACAATCACCACTAAATTATTACGTTAAACAAACCCAAATACGTGTTATTTATCATTATATCAGCAATAAGCCTCCAAAAATCTTTGAACCTTTTAAGTAGGTTCAAATATTTGTATGCAGAGGGCGCATTCATTTTTGGAATCGCCAATTAGATACGGTACGTCCGTGGAAAAGTGATAAAATATTTCTCTGTCTTGGAACCGGGGTTACGAACTCATCGGTAACAACATCAAAGGTGCCGCCTTTTGGTTATGTATTTATTCTGTGACGCCACTATAAGTCCATATCCTCTGGTGTTAGGGGTGATTGACAGTCTTGTGGTGACTATGCATACACTCGTGTCTATACACCTATTTAAAATTGAAGAAAAACCTGTTTTGTCTTCTTTTCAATTTAATTAGTTTGTATTAATTTTTAATTAAAACTGATATACCGTGCATATAAACAAAACCAAATTATACAGTTCGTGTTTAATATCCATATAAGATGCCTAAACACATCCATGTAACATCAAACTTGACGCGGCACTTCCGCTTCAATCTCGTCATAGCCAAACCATTTATGATTTCCTCCGTCTATAATATGGTGCAGCATTAGCAAGAAAGCGCCATGATAAATTAAATCTAGCAACTCTGTAATTAACTTTGTCCCTAAGTCGCTAATAAATATCATAGTTAGCGGTATAACGTGAATACATTAATTAAAATCCGGAGAAAAACTTCACAAATCGAATCCGGACAAGCCGTAATTACAATGAGTCGATATAGGAGGTAGGGAAAAACGTCGATGGTTTTTATCTGTGGCTCATTAGTTGGACAGAACCAATTATGACAACGTAACGCGCCTGTCCAAAGACTTTCATCCCAATTAATGTCTTGCATTTAGAGACGCGGTGCGAAAAACGTGTGATTGCGAACTAGTAGAGGATATAGTGTAACCGTTTTAGTAAACACAGCGGCGGATGCTGATGGTAATTGAGACAAGAGTCATTACTCGACTTGTATTAGTAAGTAATGTTTGATATAGGCGTCCTCTTCATAGCTGTATTTCCGCCAGAAGGAGGAAGGGTGTAATATAGACCGTTTCAGAATATACTGCTCTCTTCTCTCATGAAGACAGCAGTACTGAATAATATACAAATTGAAGTAAAAGTTGTACATCCCTTGGATATACAGGCTCTCATAGGTACAGGGTGATTCAAGAACGTTGTCTCTTGAATGCAGTAATATACAGGGTGACCCATTAAGAATGGAAACACTCGCGTACCAAAGTTGTTTATGGACCGATTTGAACCGGATTTTTTTCAAAAGATAGATCTCCAAAAGCTCTATGTTGATGCAAAATTTGAAGACGAAATTTTGATTTTCAAGGCGTACTACAAATTTTTTTTAAGCGAAAAATAGCAAAACTTTGTTAGCGATTTTTTTATAAAAAATCTGACTACACCACTGGATTTAGGAGCCCCTGGAATACCTTTGTACCAATTTTTGCGAAAAAAAGTTTGTTCCTAAAAAAATTATGACAATATCGGCATCACCAGTGTTTGCCTTTGTCGGTGAACCTATTATTTTATAAAAATCGAATAGAACCCAAAGAGAAACAAAATTAAACAACTTATACACTGGTGTAATTATTAATAAGAACCATAAAAACGAGTAGGTATACACAAAATAACCAATAATTACTCTAATATAAACAACAATTGATAAAAAAAAGTAGGTACTTAATGATTAGAAAATTACATTTTTAAAAATGAATAAGGAGTCTGTCATATTGATTCACACTTTCTGAATAAAAAATTATAATGTAGTTATTTTTTTATCTAAGAAGGTAATATTATAAGTTTTGGCATAATAACCACGAAATAAAAATAATTTGACGAACTTACCTATCAATTGTTGTTTATATTAGAGTAATTGTTGGTTATTTTGTGTATACTGGGTTTTATGGTTCTTATTAATAATTACACCAGTGTTTAAGTTGTTTAATATTGTTTCTCTTTGGGTTCTATTCGATTTTTATAAAAGAATAGGTTCACCGACAAAGGCAAACACTGGTGATGCCGATATTGTCATAACTTTTTTAGGAACAAACTTTTTTTCACAAAAATTGGTACAAATGCATTCGAGGGGCTTCTAAATCCAATGGTGTAGTCAGATTTTTTATAAAAAATCGCTAACAAAATTTCGCTATTTTTCACATAAAAAAAATTCGTAGTGGGCCTTGAAAATAAAAATTTCGTCTTCAAATTTTGCATCAACATAGAGCTTTTCGCGATCTATCTTTTGAAAAAAATCCGGTTCAAATCGGTCCATAAACAAATTTTGTAGCGAGAGTTTCAATCCTTAATGGGTCACCCTGTAGATATTGATGGGTCTATCTTTAATAATAACGGAGGTAGAACCAATAAAGTGCACCATAAGAGCGATGTGCTAGAAGGAGAATATCTATTCGTTGCTAGGCAGTCTTTCTCCAACACATCGCTCTTATGGCACATTTTTTTGGTTATATCTTCAGTTTCCAATACGTTTCTACTGACCTTAAAATAGCTGAGTCCTGTCCTGTACAATAACGCACTAAACCCAAAATATCCCTAAATGATTTAGTTACTTTTTGACAGTAGTGTCATCTAGCAGTAACTTACTGAAACTTATTACGCGAATATGTACAAAGCAAGAAATATCCTTTGTTGTTAAATGACTTTTTCATATTGTTTAGGAAAAATTCACATGAACCTTCATTTTTGTCCTTAGTTTATACAGTGTGTCCAAGATAAAGATGGGATAGCATTGGGATCTTGGCAACGGTAAGAGATGCAAAGTTGGTTAAATTATGAAAAAGTTGAGCAGTTTGAATACCTTTTACATGGACTTTGCAAAAATAAGTTATCTTTTTTTGATTTCGAAATATTTGGAAAAACATTTTTTTTTGCGATATTTGTTTTTATTTATTTCTGTCTTTATTTTAACAGCTATCAAAAAATAAAAATACTTTTCCATTGTCACTTTTTGAGCTTAACAAGATGGCATTCATCAAGTTTTTGTCCGACGTTTCGTTTCCGAGAAACCATCATCAACTTCTTTTTTTTAAATACGGCCCTGTATTTTTAAATAGAAATTTTGATACCATTTTTTATTCTAAATTCAATGATGCATCACAAGTAATGGTTTAATTTCGTTTTTAGCTTGTTTTTTCCACCATTAAAAATTAACGAGGAAAAGCCTCCTAAGTTTATAACAAATAAACAAGTAAAATAATTTACTTATCTTAATTATTTATTAGCATGTTAATTACAAAAGATGTTCGAACAAAAGACCATTATTTTCTAACATCGTTTAACTGTAGCTTCCAAACTGTTAAAGTCCATCTGGCGTAATAGTTTGAAATGCTTCTAGTACCAATTCGCGTAATTCTTCATCTGTTTGAAAATTACATTGGTACACATAGTTTTTATGTAGCCCCAAAGATAAAAGAATACGGTTCTGAATGCTTGAAGATAATTTTTTTTAGATAAGTTTAGATGCAGGAATATACATGTACAGTAAAAACAGTACGATTTTTCTATGCACCTACCACAACAAACATCCGTGAAATTGTCATTGTTGACAATTTGGTAGAGTTACAATACGGTTAATAATAAATATCGTTTTATAATTTGCTTAAAAATGAATAGAAATGTTAACAATGTTTTGGAAGCTACAGTTAAGCGATGTTACCTATGCTTAGAAAATAATGGTCTTTTGTTCGAACATCATTAGTAATTAACATGCTAATAAATAATTAAGATAAATAATTATTTTACTTGTTTATTTGTTATAAACTCAGGAAGCTTTTCCTCGTGAATTTTTAATAGTGGAAAAAACAAGCTAAAAACGTAATGAAACCATTACTTGTGATGCATCATTGAATTGAGAATAAAAAATGGTATCAAAATTTCTATTTAAAAATACAGGGCCGTATTTAAAAAAAAGAAGTTGATGATGATTTCTCGGAAACGAAACGTCGGACAAAAACTTTATGAATGCCATCTTGTTAAGCTCAAAAAGTGACAATGGAAAAGTATTTTTTATTTTTTTGATAGCTGTTAAAATAACGCCAGAAATAAATAAAAACAAATATCGCAAAAAAAATGTTTTTCCAAATATTCAGAAATCAAAAAAAGTTAACTTATTTTTGCAAAGTCCATGTAAAAGGTATTCAAACTGCTCAACTTTTTCATAATTTAACCAACTTTGTATCTCTTACCGTTTCCAAGATCCCAATGCTATCCCATCTTTATCTTGGACACACTGTATACTTAATTTAAACAATTTGCTCTGAAGGGACATAGTTCTTAGGTATATGCAAATTTTCATAGAATTTCGTAAAATGTGAAGCGTGTTGAATGAACCGGTCGTAGCCAAGGAATTTATATACATGGAACGATTATAGACGACTGCGCATCCAATTTTGTATGGAAACATGGGAGCCGCCATTTCGATGTCACACTGCTCCCAACTGCTACATTTTGTATTGGTACACCTGACCAAGACCCTAGAATTCTGGTGTCTTTTTCTTTCTAATGTAAAAATTCAATGGTTCAAATCTTCCTAACACGGCAACAGTGGTATGGGTAAATTTGGTAAATAGTAAATAGTGTTTGTTTTGAATTTTTGGCGTCTTGTTGGTTTATTTTCTTGTGATTCTCTCGATTTGATTCTGTTTGTGTGTTTATTATTGTGTTCCTTTGATTTATAGACTTTGAGTGACAATATTTGTGTATTGGACTTTCGTAATTATTCCAGGTAAATTCGGATTTTGAATGTCAAACTTAACAAGAATTGAAAGTTTTAAGAGACATGCAATCATAGTTCCTAGCTAATATAATAGTAAATTATGAAAACTGCGAACATAAACAATACAAAAGATAAGCTAGGATAGTTAAAGTAAGGTAAAGGATAGTTAAATTTTATATGCATAATGCATTTTAATTATTTACTTTTCTAAACGGCCAATGGTGTATTTTACATAAATAATGTGAACAAAAGGTACGTAGGTAGGCACACAAAATATTTCGTTTGTACCTTCATCAATTTTACAAGAAAGTTTGGTGACGATATATTTAATTTTTCACAAATAATTGTAATTAAAGTATAAAATTTTGAACATTTCTTATATCTATTTAGAATTTTTCTTAGCCTCAAAAGTTTTACTGGTTGCTTTCTGTGGTTTTTATTTGTTATCGCTATCTAATTGAAGAGGCTAAGTTAATACCGTTAAATTTCCCACAAATTTTCAGACATCAAAATGGCTGATTCAAAATTGGAATACTCGCGCAGCTTTGATAATCGTTCCGTGTATATAAATTCCTTGGTCATAGCACATAATTTTTGGAAAATATTATTCAACTTACAACAAAGAAAAATTCTAGGCATATTCAGATATGTGTTTTAATAATTTCATCATTTTGTTTTTAAGAACAATGCTTCTTTGTGGCAAAATGAAACGCGGGATTGGCGGTGATAATGTTACTTTAAATCAGTCAGTCCACAATATTTGAAGACGATGTATAGGCATACCTTCCTTCGCTATGTAAACTGTGGTAAAACAGGTATACAGCAGGTAATAGGTATTAAATATAATCTGCATAATAACTAGGATTATGTGAAGTGTGTTAGCAGGGACAAGTCAGTAAGCTTGAAACTAAAGGTTTAATGTGAAGCACCTGATTAACTTTAAGTAGGTACCTACCGTTCTCTTAAGTTTTTTAAGTATAACTAACTTCACTTTTTTTTAATTGTGCCTCAACAGAAAACATTGAATTAATTCTCAGCATATCATTTTGTTGAATAACGCTCGACTGACGCAGAGCAAGTTTTCAAAAACAACTCCAGCAAATTGCAGAAAAAAAAACAAGAACCCAACGATTTAATTTTATATAAAAATACATTTCCTTGAAAATAGAAGGCGATGATAAGTTTGTGAAGACAAATCGAGTGGCCTGTTGTAAGTCATTTGTACAGGGTGTTTGGGATTTGTATCTCAAAGCGAATAGTAATAGTAAGAAGAGCCGTGAGAGTTCTTAAAGGGTTGTTTTTCACAAAACTTTTTTATCTAAGTGAACACATTAGTTTTAACATTAAATTTGAAAAATTACGGCTTTTTACATAAGAAAGGTTAAACGATTTTTGAGATATTTGAACCTATTGATTGGGTCGATTGACATTAAGGCTACCTGTGGGGCGTACCTCAAGATTCAGTCCTTGGACCACTGATATTTCTAATCTGCATAAATGACAAGCCCTGTCTTGTAGTTGACATTGTAACGATGAGTACAGCAGATGACCTTGAGATCACTTTTCAACTTTTCAATATAACTGTAAATGTAAATCAAGATCACCTACCAAAAGAGATATTATCAATGAATGTTTTTTTAAAGATCTAAAAAGATATATTCTATATAGAAAGTTGAGTTTTATAAGACATATGTTCTATGACATAGACTTCATATAAAAGATTTGAGTATTCTGCGGATATATTCAATGGTAACTCTGTATAAATTATTACAATTAATAGTAAAATTGACTGTCCAGATATATTAATGCGTCTGTGTCTCCACGTTGGCCACTTTGGCAATTTGTTTTCGATATTTTCACACTTCCAAAACTAACCTATTAGAGTTTACACATAACTAATGGAATGTTATCACCAACGGATGCAGAATTCTTTGGATACATGATGCCATCTCGCATATTAAGGAAAATAATGAATATACCTGTTTGCCTTTAACCGAGCTATCGTCGGTTTTATTATTTAATATCTGTATTACTATTTTGTAAAGGTATTAACATTCAGGGTATTCGAAAATGTTTAATTAGACCGATGTTATAGGTTATAGATATTATACATACTTATTTTAGTAATACGTTTTGTTTTGTCTTCAACAGTTCTATTTGGACATTGAACTGTTTATATTATTTATATTTGCATATTGGTCCTCTATTTCTGTAATCTTTAAGCTCTTTCGACCCATTTCCCGTGACTTCTCTGTAGAGGCGGTATAGACATAAATAAATAAACAAATAATCTAATAGATTAAGAGGTACCTAGATAATTAAGTGGGCCCTTTCGTGCCCACTCCTTCACTCAAAGTAATGTGGAATTCCGATACCGCTGCTGAGACAGCTATTGAAAAATCTGTACAAGAGAGATTCACTATCTCCGCGCAACTACAGCTATTATGCCAAGCTGGAGCAGCTATGTAATATATACGTATCGAATGACAGCTTAAATTACAACGCCCATAGTGCCCCCATTGAAAAGTACACTATACATTTGCAGTACACGCGAGATACGACAACTATACCCTCTTTGAAAAGGTCGCTGAAAACTTTATGTGTTCGAAGTTGATCCTAAGGCATTTTAAAACGGCTTTATTTGGTAAATACAATGAGATAATTGTTGGGAAACGAAAAAACAGGGACGGATCGGTTTCATAAAATTGGTACCCGCGGGACGATATCGATACTGGCCTTTATTGTTCTTTTCATCAAACCCATTGAATATACTGGGAATTACATTTAGCCAGTTATTAAGATAGGCTATTTTTGTGTTGTACTCTGAGAATCGAGTAAAAAATATGAATTAGAGATTTTTACTTAAATAATATATTGAAATACATCAATAAGGTATTTAAAAAAAACACAAATACAGTAAAGCTTGATAGTAACGTGTCAGAGGGGAACATACAAATATGTATATTATATCAAAAGTTCGTTAAAAAAATTAAATACATATGCCTACATTTTATTTGTTTTAATTAATTCTTTAGAAAAAGACATACCTAAATGTAACGAAAGCAACAAAATATTTCGTTTCTGAAAAAAAAACACTAACTCTTAAAATATACATATGTACTATTTTGTGTGTACATATAATAACACTGCACTCGACGCGAGTTTCGACAACCAGGTTGGCATCATCTGGAGATGTTTAAACTGATCTGTTATTATACAGGAGGTCATAAAGTCCGTCCCCCCCCCCTCTAATTTTTGAACCACTGGGTAGATTGTGATGAAATTTGGAACGATAATATATGACTAAATTCTGCATTTTTTGACACATCAATGACAGCTCTGAATGTCACTGTGACAGCTGGGCGCGCAATGGGAACATTTTTTTAAATGGAAATGGGGGTCGAGTATTAATTCATTTTGAAGTTATTTTTATGCTCAAAACATCCCTCAGTTTTGAGAACGTTTGGTTCAGTAATTTCCAAATAAAAATCAGTAATACCGATTTCTGTTGTATCATTTTTTTACATACATATTACAAATTATTGTAAATTATTCAAAGCAAAACACAAATTAAAAGTAAACAAATAACAATAAACCATCCCTAACCTAAAATAACCTAAATAAAAAAATTATGAAATAATTTAAATTAAACGTAGAGACAGAAACAAATCTAGAAAACAAGTGTTACTTCAAAAGATGTTGAAAATGACCTCCATGAACCTCCTGACAAATAAATGTTCCATGGGTAAGTTATATTATAAAGATTATGTGGTAAAAAGATTGTTATAAAGTGATATTACTGGTTTTTATTTGGAAATTACTGAACCAAATGTTCTCAAAATTGGGGTATGTTTTGAGCATAAAAATAACTTCAAAATGAGTTATTACTCGACCCCTAATATATATTATCGTTCCAAATTTGATCACAATATACCCAGCGGTTCAAAAATTAGAGGGGGGGAGAGACTGTTGTTACATATAATAACTGGGGTTGATTGAACATAGTTAAAAAAATCGCCTTACTTCAGGACGAACGTTACTACTCGCCTCCAAAAAGAAGAAGAAATCAAGAATTGTAAAAATAAAATTATGGGAAATAGACGGCATCTACATATACCTACGTGATATTTGTTAATGATAATGAGCCCTTAATTAATATTTTAGCGTACGACACGTTAGATTCGCCGTATTTCTCCGGTGTATAACATAATATTATCAATTATCATACTGAATAATCTGCTATATCCCAGTATTCAATTAGCTCGTAATGCCTGTTTCATGATAATGCATTTCCGCGTCTATACGAATTAATTTATAATAGGACAAGTGATATTCGATCTGACTTCGCCAGATCCGGTAATTCGGTGTTGTGGTACCTACATATAGTTATTTTAAATGATAGATATAGATAACTACCTATTTTACCTCAACGTAATAGTATATCTGGAACAAATAGTTATCTCTTGATTCAAATTCTATTGAAAATATTTCATATCTGAACACGCATATGGAATAAAAGAACTTATTTCAGGGCACTCTGAATTTAATATGGTATGGTCACATATTATGCCATTAAGATTTTTTATCTTCACAGAGATTAGAAATTAATTTTTCACTTCCAGTTGTGCCAAAAGCATAATTAGAACTGTATTTGGTATAAAATCAGCAGCTGTAAAGACCTTCCACAACATTATATCAAATTGTAGTGGTGACAAACACATAGTAGTGCCCTCTTTTGGTCTTTGCTTCTATCTGTCTGACAATTAATATCTAATTGACAGACAGATAGCGACCTGCTTTTCAGCAAGTGCTATTACAGCAGTGATCTTTATTATCTTTGAGGAAGACAATCCTATTTAGTGTCACAGCACGTCATCGAGTCCGCTACCTATAGCACTCTGATGAGCATAGAATAAGTGCGAAACCGGTCAGTGTCTAGTGGTGGGAATCGATGAAGGATGTGGAGACTTCCATGGAGATGCCGGAGTAATGCAATGGCAGTCAGGGCACATTGCCCGAGGAGTAGTTGTTTTCGGCATCTCCTTCAAATATGTAATCAATTGTTGGATTATCCAGACTGATACTAGGAACCAAAGCATGGAAAAAAGCAAAAGTTTTCACGATACACCAAACACCGATGTTTCTCAGTCGATTTTGTTTTGGTTCATACTAACAGTTGCTACCCTACCCATGATTTTGTTACTTCTTCAAACGTTTCTGGATTACTGGAATTTTGTGGTTCAAGAAAAATTTGATGTCGCATATTTTTTTATGTATTGACTCCCAGATACATGATTCTTGCTTTGTTATTTAGGTGCATTCTTCAAGAATTCTACACTAATGTCAAAATTTTTCTAGCTCAGTTACTTTTAGAGATACAAACAAAAATATATTGTTATGTTTTTGGCATAAACTTAAAGACGGCGATGGCCTATTCCGAGAGGTTTTGAGAAATGGTTATATGATCAGAATTTGGCTGGTCAAGTTAAAATCATCTCGGGATAAACGACATTGAAGGATTTATCTGCATGTACATATTGTATTTTCTATTTTGTAGAAATATTTTGGTTTTTGAAATTTTTTTGGTTTGATGGTTGGCACTTCATTTTGATACTCATTATATACATTTAATTATTTAAGTTCTATTTGCTTTTACAATTTCCTGTCAGTTACTATTTCGATAATCTAAAGCAATACAGGACAAGTAATTTTAACTTCCTGTAAAATATCTTTCCTGTAAACTCATGAACTAGTGGGAAATATAAAGCACAGATCTAGTAGTCTATGGAACTGATCGTTTAAATATTATAAGTAATTTCTATATTAATTAGTAACTGTACAATATTTAGTTTTTAATTAAATATTTAATTATTTATAATTTGCGGCTTATTGATGATACTATATGCAAATTACTGTTCTCTCATTCAGATAACTAGTTAGTGTGCCTTGGTTAAACAAATAAGATATAATTAAACCTGTTTATTGGAAGAAAAACTGTATCACTGTATAGAGTCTTGTTTACTACGTCGAGATACTAGAGACTGGCGGTTGGAAATGAGCCAATTATATTAAAAAAGTATATTTTATTTAACGAGTACCTCTGAGTTACCACAGTGATTTTATAATAGTCATTAAAAATTCTGTCCAGATCTAGGAAAGGAAAAATCCTTTAACAGAGACATTGTAGTAAAATAATGTCCAATGCTACTGGTTTGTATAAACCCACTGTATAGTTTTCTTGAGCACATTATCGAAGTTCATTATACCCTGAAATAAATTCCTGATAAATATTGCAAAGAAGTTACAGTTGAACAAATCTGTGTTATTAAAACGAAATGAATATTCATTTCGAATAATGATTAATAATTTACTTTATATCGATTGAAAGATCCAAAGTACTTATACACAAACAACTTTTAATCATATAATGCCAGGTTTCCACCGAACGGACAGGACAAAAACAAAACACGAACTGTCCGTTAAACAGAAAATTCAAACAGTTTTGTTTTCAAAGTGTTTCAAAACTGTTGGGTACCCCAACGGACTTTGTGTTTACACCAGCCACGGACAGAAATCAATAAAAACTGTTTATGTTTTGTTTAAGTTTTATTCAGTTTACATAGAGACACCGGATGTGTAGTTGTGAAAATGTAGCGCGCAGCTACTTTGAGGAATCAAGATGACGATTTATTTTTGCTAGGAGTTGCATATTTGTTGTTGTAGGGGTCATTATTTTGATATCATAAAATAAAATACTTACATCAGACATTGCGACTTGTTCCTTTCACGCACGAAATCAGACTACCACCAAAGTCACAACAACGAAAATAAAAACAAACTGGTTCGAATTTGAAGGACGTTTACAACAAGCAGACAAACATTTCCAGAACACACGGACCCTTTGAAGTTACCGACATTCGCCGGGACACTGTTTGTGTTCGTAAAAACTCCATTTACGGACTAAACAAGTTTAAAAACATCCTAAAAGTTTTAGAACAGTTCGCAAACAGTTTGCGGACTGTCACAAACGGACCGAGTTCGTGTTTTGTTTTTGCCCTGTCCTTTCGGTGGAAACCCGGCATAAGGCTGTCACAGAGAGCCGCGATGGCGTGTGAAGCAACACGGACAACACGGACATGCGCGAGCCGCGGCCTCAATATGCTTTTCACGTTAGTATACTGTTGCCTATGTTGTAGTGCGGATGAGTTTCAAATATATTTTTATAAATTGTATGTACTAGTTTATTACTTCTGTTCCTACGTATTTTTTTTTATTATGGTACATGAATCAAATTCTAATGAAGGCATTTTTAGAACTTATCAGTATGTATACAGGGTAAATCACGAGTATTGCTATGTAGGTATTGGTATCTTTGTTATTTGAAGTGATACCAAGTTGGTTAAATTAGAGAAAAGTAGGAAAATTGTGGAAAATTGAGGTCCCTGAAAATTGTTCATAAAATCAGCGGATCTCAAAATATCTAGCAAAACAATAAATTTCCAAAAAACTTAAATTAGCTCTAGCTCCGTTATTTATAGAAATTTTCAAATAAAAATTTATTTCGTACATACATGCATAATTATCTTTGTTTTAATGCAAACAGAATTTTTTTTCGCCTACTAGATTCTGATTTATGAATATCATCTTTTGTTTTTCTTAGGGACGCCATGTTAGAATTTGACATGGTTAGATAGAGAAAAAATCAAGGAGTCCGGTGATGTGTTACACTTAGGGTTTTGAATGTAATTAAGGTCTGTAATTTTTTTATTAATCATTCTTTGGTGGTTGCATATGAGCAACTCTGTTGGATGTCGCCACCTTTCTGTAATTTTCTCTTTTCTTTTTGTATTTTGTATAATTTAAAAATAAAGGCATTTATCTATCTATCTATCTATCTATCTTTGGACAGATAAGTTCAAATTTACCAATTGTGGAATTTTCAATAGGCACAATAAGGTACTATGGCGTCAGGAGATTCCTCATCTTCTTCAAGAAGTCCGACCCCAAATTAAATTCGGTTTTAATGTGTGGTGCGGTCTAATTGACAATCAGTTTATTGGTCTAATTATTTTTAATCATAATTTGAACGGACAGGGATATTTACACCTCCTCCAAAATGACATTGAAGATGCACTTGACGAGTTGCCTCTAGCACAACTGAGCAAGATGGTGCTCCCGCCCACAACACTCAGGTTGTAAAAGAACATCTAAACCAAAGATTTCCAGGGAGATGGATAGGCAACAATGGTCCAGTGTTGGGGCCAGCAAGATCACCCGGTCTCACACCTCTCCATTTTTTCCTGTGGGGATATCTAAAAGAAAAAATCTGTAACATAGTTTACGAGGCAATAGAGGAATTAGAAGAGGCAGTTCGTTGAGAAATTACTTCATTGCCACTGAGACAAATTAGGAGGGCTGTTGATAGTGTCTCCAGCCGCTGCAACAGCTCTCTACAAAATAATGATAGACAATTTGAATATCTAAATTAAGTTATTTGTCAGTTTGTTACACTATATTCAATTGTTTTAATCATTTATGTTATTTTGTTTATTGTTGTTCAATGTTATGATTAATAAAAAAATTCCAAACCTTAATTACATTCAAAACCCTATAAGAGTGACACATCGTCGGATTCCTTTATTTTTTCTCTCTCTAACCACGTCAAATTTTAATATGGCGTCCATAAGGAAAACAAAAGATGATATTCATAAATTAGAATCTAGTAGGCGAAAAAAAATTCTGGTTGCATTAAAACAAAGATAATTATGCATGTATGTACAAAATAAATTTTTATTTGAAAATTTCTATAAATAATGGAGCTAGAGCTAATTTAAGTTTTTTGGAAATTTATTGTTTTGCTAAATACTTTGAGAACCGCTGATTTTTTGAACAATTTTCCAGGACCACTATTTAGTGCCAGTAATTGCCCAACTTTTCTCTAATTTAACCAACTTCGTATCTCTTCAAATAACAAAGATACCAATACTTAGCAATACTCGTGATTCACCTTGTATACTTATGTAGCTTATTCACGAGTCGTGAACACAAAACCATTGTTATTGTTCATCTATACCTACATAAATTTTATTACTTAAGGGCGCGTTTGCATCCCCTTATGGATGAGCAGTCAATAGATAAATTAAACGTAGGTGTTCAGTGTGAACTTAGTGTACTTAGTCTAGTACACTTAATGTGTAGTCTAAAATAAAATAGATAAAAATAAAATATGATATAATATTTCTTTTGAAACAAAAACCAATAATAGACCATATCTTCTTATCCTGTACCTGTTCCGAAATTATCCTATTAGTGTTATACCTGCACCATTCGCTTGACTTACTCCGTACTGACATCCACCGATCCTAACAATGAAATTAATTACCCGCCCGTGTATTTAAAAAAGAAACTGGTACTGACTGCACTAATTCAGGCTCATTTGTTCTGGAAATTACCTGAAAAATGGGTCCTAACCGCGTCGCAATTACAGAGTGCGGTTTAAAAGCTCCATATTCGTTTCAACCTTGTAATTTGAGCCTGCGAGGGGGCTCGTCTCGTTTATCCGGTAGATTTGATCAGCTTTTCTTTAATTTCCAACGCGGCCTGCTCTCAAATTACTCCTCTTACAACGACACGCGATACAATACGTATACGGGTAGCGAGAGAGGAATTTGCTCGGCTCGATTTTTATTTATTTTTGGGCATCCGCTCCCTTTTCATTCCGTTTTGTGCTACGCCTATATAACAGGGATGTAGAATTTCACATTCTCGAAGACCGCCGTTTAGGCACATCCAACTCGCGCAGATGCCATTTTCTTATGAGGTCTACATTTTGAAATAAGGTTAATATTATAGTTTTAATACTTCCATTAATACTGAAAGTGACAGTAAGTGCCTATTTTAAACCGTTATGTCATTTCGTATTTAGTTTGTATCTATCCATATTCCAGTAACACATTTCTATGCAAAAAATAAAGTGATGTAGGTAAAGGATTCCCATATAAATCGACAGGAGTGTTTAGAACGATGCACAGTAGAACATTTGTGCTATAATTAAAAAGTAATACTAGAAATGGGAGAAAATCGCTGTCGCGATTTTCGTTCCCATTTCTAGCCCTATCGGGGATCCAGGCCTGGGGCCTGGGGTCATCCTTCGGGTGACAAAAGCATCTAGAATAATGTCATTTTTAAGAAAATACATATTAAAGAAATTTTGTATCTGGAATGATGATCTAATTATACTAAACGATTTTTCTTAATACCTATTTTGATGAATTGTAAGAGCATTCTTGATGGTAAAACCATAAAAATCATAATTTTTTAAGTACTGAAAATAGAATTTATTTTTAAGTAAACATTATTATCAATTTTATTAATGGGACCAAAAATATTGTAGATATTTACTTTTGTAAGCTAAAATGATGAATTTAACAGACTGCCTTAATGGACGAATTAATTCCAAACTTTACGTGCAGAAAGAATAAAAGCTACGGATAATGAAACAGAATAACTAAATACTAATACTAATAAATAATTGGAATTAAAAAGTAAATAAAAAGTTTGCCTCCAGCGTGACATCAGCATTATGAAGTTTTGAATTCTACGACTTTCCCGTTGCGCTACCACGCCTGTTATGTAAGCTGGACGTGTCAACCTGAAAAAATAATTTTTATCGATTTTCTAATTGGAAAAGCATTTCGCTTCAATATTTTGGTAATCAGAAGTGTTTGGCAGTCAGTACTATTGATTCCTTTAGCAATATTTCTCGTAGGAAGATAACCTATCTGAAGTTTAATTAATTTGACAGTTTTCGTGGGAGGTGTCTTCTCGTTAGTGCAATCTCACATCGGTAGATAAAATGAGAAAGAAGTTGAGACGGACGCGACTCGAGATTTTCGAAGACGAAATAGACGTAGAAGGAGTCGACGTACGCTCTCGAAAAAAAAATCTCAAGCCGTAAAATTAGAAAAAGGATCTAGGGAGTCCCTCGAAAAGTCGGGATTTCGGCAGGCGTGACGGAACGTATCTCTCTCGCCGAACGGCGATCGACGAAAATTTTGCAGAGGTTTTTTGAAAAGGTGTTTAAATTGGGAAAACGCGTAGGAAACGGGACGAAAATACCCCTACGCATTGGAGAAAGGCCGGGGGCGACCTCCGGGGGCCCGCGGGGATCGTTCCGCGTACGCCCCTCGGAGGAGATAGCTTTGAAACTTTGTCGATTCGGCGACGGAATTTAGAGCGAGACAGAATCGACGCGTTTTAATATAATATATGGATTAGAGATATAAGATTCACATGCAAAAACCAAAACAGTTCAACTACCCTTCCCAGTCAAGCAACACCTTAGGCAGAAACAGACGAATCACCACAAGATTATTCTTTTTCATCTTTGAGATGATTGAAATATTTCTCTCACACTTAGAAATCTCGTTGCATTCAACACAATCGTACTCATTCGTACATTCAGCACAATGGTAATCACAAAGTCATTCTTCCTCTTCAGACATCCAAAATTACTGTTTACTGCTCGATGCCTAGGTATCCTTTGGTTAAATTTATTGAAATATCATAAGTTTGATAACAGGTACAGGTAAAAGAAACTAAATCTAGAGATTTTCGTGACGGTTAATAGATTTTTTGGGTTCTATACATTCAACTTCGATTTGAAAAAATCTACTTGTTCTTTACGTGACCATTATTGTTGATTTAATACCTAATTCAACGAGTTCTCTTGATTCTTGCATGATCTATGATTTCAACTGAATTAAATGATATTTTTAAAACTTCCGTGAAGGATCGTTGAATCTTAAAACATAACTCGACCTCTCGGCGTTACGACTAATCTATCTGTAGACTTATAGAAGAAATATCCTTCCATAAGTTGAGAACTGGTAGTCCATATATCCTCCAAGGACTATATAGACCAACAGGAACATGAGGACTCTCTTCTATGGTTCCTACTTTCCTTCTTTTATCGAATATTAACAGTTTTGAATTATTATAGTCGACCAAAATGTGAACGTGACCGTTTTCTCTGGATCAAGCTTATCTATGGACCACAGATTGGATGAAGATTCTCACAGAAATATTTGGATACTCCAACGGGATGACTGAACTGAGATTTTGATCCGTAGAAAAATAGCAACACATTAACAGTTCTTACAAAATGTTCTAGAAGGAATGAGAAGACGAGTTCAAACATCAACAGACATTGTAAATGTTTAGGTGTTTCTATATCTTTTGCTATTGTTCGATGAAATGTTGCTATTCCTAAAAATAACATTTCATTGATTACTTTCCTTATCTCACTAACTACTAATTAAAATGCACTAATACAGGCACGACATAACCTTAAATTGAAGGCGTTAAACATTTTCTAAATCTAGGAAAGTCTATCTAAATCTGGGACTGTTCATGGCAGAGCCTACTGAGGAACCGTTTCTTTCAATACTTTAATATTATGTGAAAACAGTATCTGCGCAAAAATATTCCTTTCGCCAGCAGGGCTTTCGGTTAAATTCATGTTTTATTAAAACGTATTAGCCCAAACCGGGCCCTGGCAATTTTCGTTCCTACAAGAGCATCGTTAAATATTTACGAAAGAATCAAGCGTAATTATTTTGCCAGCGGACGGCTAAAAGAGCATTCATTAAAAATTTGACGTGCGCGATCTGACAACTTAAACCAATTGTGACCGATACGGCGCAGCAGGGCACAATGTAACTTGCACTTGTTTGCGAACTAGCGCCAAATCGAATTTAAAATTTATACCCCGCACTCTTTGATACACTCGAAATCCTTTGTACAGTTGACGACGGATTTAGTTCGGATTTTTGTTTGTGAGGGTTGATTGCTTTCGTAAATATATGTTCTTTGGGGAGCTCTAAATGAGATGTTATATGTATAAAGGACTGGCATATTTGAGAAAGGAATTGCCGGGCCTCGGATCGAACGAGGAGCTAGTATATCGCGTATGCAAGGATCTCATTTCCTGACGTATCCTGGCCTAAATGCAGGATCATGTAAAAAATGTCTCCGAATAACTACGTAGGCAGGTATCGAAATGGCTTATTAAATTATTATTGTAGTGCGAAAATGATGCGCTTAAAAAGAGAATCGAGTTTTGCTTTCTGGAAAAAGACATGACATTACATTTATGAATGTTGTGTTTTGTATTAAGATTGAATTGAAGAATACGACAATCGCTTCAGATCGAACAAAAATCTTCAAATCATCTGCATAACTGCATATAATCAGTATTTAACATTTAGATCATGAGTGATATCAGTAATATAGATATTAAAAAGTAGTGGCCCCAGAATTGACCCTTGCGGAACCCCTGATGTCACGTGAATAGTTTTAGATTTGAAACCTTTATGTTGTACAAAGTGTAATCTCGCATTTAATGAGACCCAAACAAATCTATCAAAGAATAGGAAAAACTTATAGTGTTAAGTTTCGATGTTAAAGTCTTATGATCTAATGTATACCGGGTTTCCCATTTCATTTGACTAATGGCAATTAACATGGGCTATTACATTTCATTGAATTTTATATTCCCAGGGCACACTATGAGCAATATTGTTAACGGAATCAATAGTACTGACTGTCAAACACTTCTGATTCCCAAAATACTAAAGCGAAATGCTTTTTTAATTAAAATATCAATAAAAATTCGTTTTAAGTTAATAGATGTAGTTTACATAAGCATTTTAAGAAATGTCATGTTATGTCATCTGGTGGACTAGTTGGTTAAGCTGCAGTGTTTCAAATTGAACCGCAAAATTTTGCAGGTTCAAATCCCGCCAGAGACAAAATTTTTTTATTTTACTTTTTCATTAATTACAAATTATTAGTGTTTACTTATTCGAATAAATATGGTTCATTGTCAGTACCTAGTTATTATTTTTGAAAGTCACAATATTTACTTATCAAAAAAAAAATAAAACATGTTTTATTTGGTTCGTTTCCTTTATCTTTAGCTAAAGCTACTATCTTATAAAATAAGTAATCAATAAGCAATATATTTTTTATTATTGTTTTATGTCAATAAAATGCAATGTTTGTTTCTCTTTCTAGTCAGAAATGCGAAATAAAAATATTTCAATTAACAGGATTGTGAATTACACCTAAAACAAAGGTAGGCATAGACAAATAGACAAATAGACAAGTAGACAAATTTTCGTCATAGAACCTAACAGCGGAATTATCTCATTCTTTAAATAACATCCTGTATATGCGCTAAATAGTATCACGTTGGTAGTTGCTGGTAGCGCCGTGGAAAAGCCCTTGTGACATATATTTCACACAGAACTCGAGTCGAGTCTCAGACCGATTATTTTAATTTTTCCATCGATTAGACACTTCAGTTCACCCTTGCGTTGCATGTGACTGAATTACCCCATTGTGTGCCCTATAAAATAATGAAGGGTCCTCTAAATGAGAGCTCACAACAGCCCTTCTCAGTTTCTAACATTGTTGCAGTGACTTGGATATTCTTTCTCAGCCCATTGTCTCGGAATAACTCAAATATCCCATTTGATGAATAAGGCCTGGTTACAACTGTAAAATTTCGTAGTCAAGAGTTTCCAGGAAACAAAGCAGTCAAGTGGTTTTTGGTTTTACCTGTGCTTTGGTCAGGAGATTGGCTACTATCGACCTCTTCGCCGCATAGATGTGATTCAAGACTTGGGAACCTCTCGGTTCGAATGGCTAGAAGTGTTTTTGGTTTTTGTTTCTACTGTGACTTCACGTGGAAGGTTATTAGTATGAAACCATGATGGAAGAACTCTAAAATACACTCGTATTATTTAAAACTTTCTCACAGTTCAGAATTATTAGGATACATTCAGATTATTTAATTCTTAAGTTATGTTCCTACTTCCAGGTAAATTATTTATGCAATTATATTCTTACAAGCCTAGATTTAGGTAGAAACATTTTAATTATGCAAATCCTTTTCCTAATATCTTTAACCTTTATCGATTTCAAAGCTCTAACTTTCACTTACAGTAATTTTCTGTTCATCTTCTTAAACCTATCAAACCTGTGTTCTTTTTTCTGCCAAAACGGTTTTTTTGCGGACATATGCTTATTAAACTAAAAAGGTTTGTTTTCATGACCCCTACCACTCCTTAAAGTTTGTCGGAATGTTTTTGGAACACCCTGGATACAGGGTGTTAGTTAAACGTGCGGCAAAAATTCAAGAGGCTATTCCTTGGACTATTCTAAGGGTATTTTATCCTTTGATGATTTTTGAAAAAGCGCTTTGTTGCGAAGATATAGGGCGAAAAAAATTTTCAACAAATCCAATTTTGATATTATTCACATTATTGATGTAGGTGAAATAAAAGTATGGCGTACTACACTGGACGTATCAAGTAAAAGACATGTAAGAAAAAGGAGTTGTTTTTTCTTACCAACATTCCGTGATACTTCGGAGTGATTATTTTGTATGTTTTTGTATGTTGTGTTTTTGTAGTTTGTACGTGTCGCATTTGTTAAGATTGATTGGCGTTTGGCTAGTTGACGTGTAAACGGTTGTTAGTGAAGTCCTCTATCATGGCTCGCTATACGAATGCCGAGATGGTTGACATGCATTTTATTTATGGACTTGCTGATGGCAATGCATTAGAAGCTAGGCGACTGTACATTGAACGATTTCCTAACCACATTGCTCCCGATAGAAAAATCTTTCAAAGTATTCATCAACGTCTTCGAGAAACGGGAACATTGAAGCGAAGTGGAGGACCAGGAAGGCCAAGGACTGTAAGAACGGTGGACGTAGAAGAGAATGTGCTGGACATGATCCAGGTATTTCTACGCGAAGAATTGCAAATACTTTGAATGTAAGTAATTGGACTGTTTGGAAAATTCTGAGAGAGAATTTGTTGTACCCATACCACATTCAACGCGTTCAGGCACTTCTTCCTGAGGATTTTGCTCCACGTATTATATTTTGTCAATGGCTTTTGCACAAATTGGTTGAAATCGAAATCCCTCAACTAGTTACGCTGATTCTTTTTACCGATGAAGCCAGTTTCTCGCGAAATGCAATAAGGAATTTCCACAATAACCATGTGTGGGCTGACGAAAATCCACATAAGATTTGTGAAGATCGGTTTCAACATCAGTTCTCGTTGAACGTTTGGGTTGGAATTGTGGGTGACTAGCCAATTGGACCGGTATTTCTACCAGGAAGACTTACCGGCGAAGTATACCGCAACTTTTTGGAACAAACGCTACCTCAGTTTTTAGAGGATGTACCATTGGCTAGAAGACAGGCAAAGTGGTTTATGCATGATGGTGCACCACCTCATTTTAGTGTAGTTGCTCGAGAGTTTTTAACAGCAACATCACGTATGGTCTGCTCGATTCCCGGACTTAAACCCCCTGGATTATTTCCTATGGGGCCATCTAAAGTCATTAGTTTATACTAGGCCAGTGGAAGATGTGGACGATTTATTTAAGAGATCGGATAATTACTGGGTGTAACTCAATAAGAAACGACCCTGGTATTTTTGAAAGAGTTCGGGAGTCTATGAGGAGAAGATTGGATGGTTGCATCCGAGCTGGAGGTAGCCATTTTGAACAATTCTTATAGGTTCAGAAATTTTACATGTAATTTTTAGTAATAAATTGTTATTTGTTGAAAATTTTTTTCGCCCTATACCTTCGCAACAAAGCGCTTTTTCAAAAATCATCAAAGGATAGAATATCCTTAGAATAGTTCAAAGAATAACCTCTTGAATTTTTGCCGCATGTTTAACTAACACCCTGTATATAATACAATGAAATTACTTATAAGCACCCTAACTATGCATTTACATTTACAAAGAACTTTTATTACTTATCTCCTTTGCTCCCAAATAAAGTATAATCGACATCTAACGATACACTATTGCTTCCCAACACCCAGTACAGGGACTGCTACACAATAACCCCAAGTGCAAACATATAAAACCGTATTATTAACTTCTGCGAGAAGTCTATTGTTCCTGCAAGCATTCGTCTCAGGAAGCAATCTTCTCTGGTAGCAAAACAAACAGTAACGAGTCGTCAGCGCCCAATTCAGCACCAAGAGAGTGTTTATCTACTCATCTCCAGGAAGGCAGACACGTTGAACGGACACATTGAAACACGGGAAACTGATGACAGAGGCGTCAACCAGCAGGACAATGACTGCGTGCGTTCCGATTTTCATTTTTGCAGAGTAAGAAGCAACGGTAAGTACATTTAATAGAATCATTATTTATAAGCAGGTATTTAAGTCACTTACAGTGGTTAAAACAGAAGCCTTGTACAGGGTCTTCACATACAGTGAGGTTCAAAACTCTGGAACGCCCCAAATAACTTTCAAAATATTGTTTTTTTGCAAAAACGCTCAGACACGTCAATTTTTTATTCTACTTTTCTGTATTTTGAGGTATTGATTTATTTGTACAGTGACGTATCACTGAGGTGCAAAACAAATTTTTTTTTAAATGGCAACCCCAATTTTTTATTCGGAATTCATGAAAAACACATTTTCTTTATCTTTGACTAAAACTTTACAGAAAAAAAAACCTTTATAGGGTTACAGAAGAAATGTTTCGATATAAATGCAATTTACAGTTAAAAAACCTACAAATGTTCTCTAAATTTAAACCGAGTAGGTTCTAGAATTTATTGAAACCAAACAACATAATTGCTTCATCTAATGTCAAAATTTTAATTTGTTTAACACGTAGCAAAATTTGTTAACACGTAGCGTAGTATTTCATTGTTATTATTTTATTGTTTATCTCGTATTATTCATCTAATAATGTCTGTTTCGGAGTAAGAACGGATTGAGATACTTATGATGGTTGGTTACGGGGATAGAAGGAGAACTGCAACAGAAGTGTGTGAGCTGTTTAATAATACTCATCAAGATCGACCACCAATTGTGCGTTCAACAGTGAGTAAAATTATTAGTAAATACAGAGAATATGGTCACGCTCGTGATTTACCAAGAACAGGTCGTACCAAGATTGGTGAAAATACTCAACTTGACGTTTTATTATTAGTTCAATAAAATCCCCATGTTTGTACCCGCCAAGTTGCCGCAACCATGGACATAAGTAAAAGTTCTGTTCGCAGGATTTTACTTAAACATAAATATCATCCGTACAAGGTAACACTGGTTCATGAGCTTTCAGTGACGATTTTGATCGTAGAGTACAATTTTGTGAAATCATGCAGGAACGTTGCAATAACAATACCATCTCAGTAAAAAACATTATTTTTTCTGATGAAGCCAATTTTTGTCTTAATGGGCCCGTCAACAGACAAAATTGCCGCTATTGGGCAACACAGAACCCACGGTGGATGCAGGAATCCCACACGCAATTCCCTAGAAAAGTTAATGTTTGGGCGGGAATAGTAAAAAACAAAATTTTGGGACCATACTTTTTTGATGGAAATTTAAATGGGGAAAGATATTTGGAATTCCTAAGAATGGAGTTATTCCCGACTTTAATTGGTTTATTTCCAAATGCGAATGATCCAAATTCAATTGACGACTAGATATGGTTTCAGCAAGATGGTGCTCCACCTCACTATCCTCTTTCTGTTCGTACTTACCTAAATGAAGTTTTTCCTAATAGGTGGATAGGTTGACGTGGTGCAATAGAGTGGTCTGCTCGCTTCCCAGACCTGAACCCACTCGATTATTTTTATGGGGCTACGTTAAAGGTCTAGTGTATGAGAGTAGGCCAGAAAATATTGATGAATTAAAAAACAGAATTCATCAAGTAATAGAAGACATTCCGCCTGATTTTATCAATAATGTTCAAAATGAATTCATCTCTCGTTTAGCTCATTGTCAGGCAGTCAATGGACAACAATTTGAGCATTTGATTTAATTGTAATATTATTGTAAGTAACCTAATTTTTGATATTTTGTTTCAATAAATTGCATTGCATTTATATCGAAAAATTTCTTCTGTAACCCTATAAAGGTTATTTTCTGTAAAGTTTTAGTCAAAGATACGTAAAAAAATGTGTTTTTCATGAATTCCGAATAAAAAATTGGGGTTGCCATTTAAAAAAAAAATATTTTTTTGCACCTCAGTGATACGTCACTGTACAAATAAATCAATACCTCAAAAATACAGAAAAGTAGAATAAAAAATTTACGTGTCTGAGCGTTTTTGCAAAAAAACAATATTTTGAAAGTTATTTGGGGCGTTCCAGAGTTTTGAACCTCACTGTATAATTTGAATTAGGAGCCTCTAACTTCTTGATCTTTTATTTTATAAAAAAAAACTTTGGTAATAGGAATTTTAAGGTGCCTTGCGAAGATTCAGAATATGCTAACAGAAACCCAAAGAATGTTTATATTCTTTCCCATGAAGATCATCATTCCGCGGGTATTCCCCCAGTCTCTTAACACAAAACATACGAATATAGAGACAAATGACCGTCGCTAATGCACCGCTGCCTCTGATTACTTTCGCGCTTCGATTTATCGCCGGCAATCTCTTCAATTAGACGCGGGACAGAAGAAAAGGCGGTCATTAGCGGATCCCGTGGTTACAGAGGCCCAGGGCGGGACTCAAAACCTACAGCTGCCGCGGGGTAAAAATTATAAGTAGAGCTAACATTTATTTGTAGCATAAAACGAAATGTTTGATACAATAAACATGTAGGCATTGGTTGGTGTAACTTCAAAAAAATTTTTAAGTAAACACCATCATGAATATTTTAGAGGTTATTGGCGATTCCAAAAATGAATACGCCCTCTGCACGAAAATATTTGAACCTACTTAAAAGGTAATTTTTGGTGGCTTATTGCTGATATAATGATAAATAACACGTATTTGGGTTGATTTAACTTAATAATTTACTGGTGCTTGTGATTTTTTGGTATTACAAAGTTAAAAACGACATGGTTTAGTGTTTGTAAATCTTTATTTTTACATTTTAAAATGGCATACAAAAGAAATCAGCACAACAAAAACTGACATGTTTATGGGTGTCATTCCACAAAATGTGTCAATAGAAGTGTTTAAGATTGAAGATAGTTAGAAGTTTGGCCCTAGTATAAGAAACTGTTTCTCACTCATTTCTCCAAAAGGCATGTAGGTAACAATTTAATAACAGAGAACACGTTTATTGACACAACATAACCACTTTGTTGCAGTTTGTCTATTATTAGTCTTACAAAAACAGAATATTATTTAATTTAAACATTATTTAACAAAAAACAAACACTAATAGGGTATCACCATACAGTTTATCGCACTTATTTTAGCCCAAAATGTAAGTAAACAAAAACTAGGGAACCTGTTTCAACCTAAAAAATTCATATAATTAGCAATGAAGCACTTATGGGACGTTTGACTGCTTTTACAACTCTTTTTATCCTTTATTTCAAACTAACTAACACATGAAGTCACTATATTTATAGCAGTTGAATGCTAAATTGCTAGATGATGTGATATGACATGCTCGTCGAAATTTTTACTCGTCTTCCTCCATATTTGTTTACAATTTGCAGGGCCCTTATCAGTAATTTGAATCGCCAATATAGAGAGATCAACTCGAGGAGACCTTATTACAACTTATAGTCGTAAATAACACGTTCTCCTTAGGTCTATCGAGCATATTTTCGTTAAATAATGATGAAAGATTTAGAGGGCAACATCATAAACTTCAGCAAGCAAATTACAACACTAAATGCAGGAAATTCTTCATCAGTAAAGGAGTTTTCCATATTTGGAATTATCTTCCCAGCTATGTGGTAAATATTCCTTCAGTGAACTCCTCTAAAAATAGACTTGATGCTTACAATAATAGATGACAGTAAAATTTGAAATATTTTTAGTTTGACAGTTGTTTTTACTTTGTAATATGTATATAGGATCATTAGTTTCTGTTTATTTTTTTATCTTGTACTCTGTGTATATGTTTTACATTCTTTTTTCTTATTTTTTTTTCTCTTTAGCTCTGCACTGAATTTGTTTACCTTTTAATTTTATTTTGGTGTTATTATCACTATTGATAATATAATTTAGCGTATGTATATTTGTATGTATATTTGCATAATATTTATATTTTGAACTTAATAAGGTTTCACCCTCAGCTGTTATCCATTGTTAATACTAATACTAATATTTCAAGATAATCATGGATCCTCGAGATATTTGCTGTAAACATGTTGGGCTCTAGTCCCTTCCTCCCCTCCCTAAGTCCGACTCTGCCTCCACAAATTCCGAAGATCGGCAGTGGCCTTTAATAATCGGACGGCTGGCGCGATTCGATATTGTTTCCGACCACGCGTTATTCGACTGTCAGTGGGCTTTGTGCCTTGACGGATAGAGCTATCAACAACTGACGATCGCATTTGTCCGGGTTATAGCGGCAATCAGTCCGCTTCATTAGCCGGGTTGGCATCCCCGCCGAGGAGGTCACTCTTCTCATTTGTCACGGCCACACCGATCGCCGCTGGAGGTTTTTGTTTCTCAAACGCACCCAGCTTGCTTGATCGGTGCTGATCTGGGGGAAAAATGCAGTTTTGGACGGTGAGAAGGATATGTGGAAGCGAAGAAAAGGGATGTGTAGGTCTCGTAAGTGCAAAAGTGTACAGTGTATCCCAGAATAAGGGTACAAATTACGGGTGTAGGGTACTATATAATCAAACGAAGAAACAAAATAAAAAACTTCGTTCTAAAATACTACCCTAGAGACCTACAGCTTTAAAATAAATAGGAAAAATTACATTTCAATCTGAATGGAAAAAATGAGTTTTATAAATTATTAATTTAATAGAATTACATGGAAAAGCTAGAAATTAGAAGAAGAAAATAAATATTTTTTCATCAACCCTGTGTCCCAATATTCTGATATTACAAATGCATCTGCTCTGCCCATAAATACTGGTGTTCCCCATATTCATACAAACCTATTCACACCCTATATTTAGTTTACCGATCGGAAAGGGATAAGTTACTTTCTCCCAGTAACAAACTGATTGCTAAGGAAGAATTTAAATATCATGCATCAAAATCAAAATAGCAGGCCTTCTAGTAACCCATGGACTAGTCCCTTAAATATAGTTTCGAAGAAGGAAGCCAGCTCATAAGATCCTGTGGTGGCTAGCGTGGAATGAATTATCTTACAGAAAATCGTTTAAATATATTAATTTTAAGTATTGCAAACGTGGGACTAGCAAAAATAGCCTAAATAATAATTCAAGATACTAGAAAAAATATTACTATCCATGTATACTATATATTACGTACGTATTCATTAATGATATCTACAGCAGAAAAATAATATAAACACAATGTAATATCCAAGTTTACAGAATATAACATAATTCTGTAAAGTTTGCTAGTACTTGTAGATAATTATAATTATCCAATACAATAACGAGAGATAGAAACAAAGTCTACTACTTGAGAGATGGGATGTACATAACCACATAACTGCCAATAGTACAAATCTACTTTATATCAGCCATCTGTAAACGTCTTATAATAATAATATAATAATATCTCTACCCCTCATTCTAATCACAAGGATTAGCCCGAAAGTCGGAGACTTGAGTGGGAGAGGGGGCGGCATATTATTATTTCGCGGGCCGCATTTGCGCCTCAGGAACGACTTACGTTGGTAGGCCCTAACCACCATTCAGTGCTGGAATGAGGGAAACCTGGAAAACCTCATTAGTTAGGGGGACAAGTCAAACATCAACTGATTTTTAATCTCTCACATTAACACTAAGTTGACATTCTTCCCATCCTAGACCATCGCCAGGATGGTTGCCAAGCCATCCCTGCGAATAGGCCTTGATCTACGAGTAAACAATTTAATGAAAAATTGTTGGTGGAATGGGAATTAGAACCCACGACCTCTGGGTTGAGCGATCGAGACGCTAAGCCCTGAGCCACCGGCTCGATAAATTTAGTCTTATTTAAATAAGGACTAAAATAAATTAAGCCAAAACAAAACAGCTATTCTCCTGGCTAATGCCACGCCGAGCGTTGAATTACAAAGCAAAAATTTGCGGTATTTTGTCTAACACAGTTAGAATCAAAATGCAAGGATTCGGAAAAACTACGAGGAAATACTTTGGACTACGAAGACCTCACATCGGATGTCATTAACGGTTCCGATTTTTGTATGATCTCGTGGGTATAAGTGACAATATAAGTGATCATACTTAAAGATGCGAAGACCCAAGTATTTGACACAGTACGTACATTTTGCATACGTAAACCTTATACCATAGCATCATCTCTTGGTACTTCTCAGAACACAATCCAAACCAAACCAAACTAATGTAACGAGATATAGAAACATCTCGTGCAACAGTTGCAATCCGAATCCTGGTATTTTGATCCTGTGTTGGACAAAGTACAGCATATTCTTACTTGGTAATTAATTCGTTTTAGTCCTTAGTCTTTAATTAAATAAGGCGTTTACAGATGGTGGATATAAAGTAAATTCCTACTATTCGTAGTTATGAATTATGGTTATTTTATGGTATTTGGAGATTTTATATAATAATCAGGTGTTTTCACTTATTGCAAGTCTGTTTTCAATACTTAACTTTTTCCAATTGTTCTGGTCTATTCTTGGGTCACAATCGGAGTCGTAGTAATTCATTTCTGGCATCTATTGTTATATGAAGTTTGTCGTTTTCAATGTACCTACACTAGTTTTTAATGTTTTGTTAGTTAATATAATAATAATGTTTGTGTCCGTCTATGATACTTAAAATAACTATTGTGTTCACTATGGAAACACCAAACAAAATTATGCACAAACTCGGCGGTAATTCCGTGAATCGGAGCGGGCGATTGCATTTTCATCCATTTAGAGCCAGTTAGACGGACGTGGTGGTTTTGACGTGTCCACCTTTCAGGCGACACGCACGCTGTGGGGGAGACCATAATGCCTCCAAACTTTACGGGCGCCGTAATCCAGTGTGACATTTATATCGGACATTTATTTCACCGAAATACGGTTTACAAACGAGGTTATTGATTAGATACAATGTTCAGAGTGTCGAAAAATATGTGTTGATTTCAGTGGCGGTTTTACCATAAGAGCTGCAGAACACATAAAATTTTATGTATTTAAGCTTTTAAGCATATTAAATATTAACAAAATACTGTTCTGGCGCTAAAATAAATCTAGGAGCTTTATATTATTATTTATTACGACGCGAGCTAGCCCCTTATGCAACCACAACCTGATATACAAAATGTGTGCACAGCGAACAGTTAGATGCGTCCTTTGTTTTTATTGGCTAATCAGGCACGTGACCCAGTACACGAATATATGGGCTTATGTGGCTGCAACAACAACAGCCACTGCAGTAAATTCATTAATATTTCGTAATAGGACGTGGTACGTACGTGGTCGTTTATTTCTGTGAGCGCCACGGGTAAATATTTTCGTTTAGGCATCCACGGATATTATACCTAGTTACTAAAATGAATAGCGTTTCCTTTTTACAAAAAACTTTATTTAGTTCTCTGCCTTATCAGGATAAACTGAAAATAAAAGAATTAGGTAGGCCAGCACCACAATTAAATATTGAAGTTAGTGGAACAAGCCGAAGTAAAAGTTACAAAATAATGTATACATAAAAACAGAGTGGATGTGCGAGTGTGATATAAAAAATGCAGTCTTTTGTTTTCCGTGCTTCCTTTTCGGTGGGGATAAAGCATGGACAATATACGATTGAGAACTATATAGGATTGCCACATGGGCATGGGGGATTTTCTGTGAGTGTTGTACCGGGAATTAGCTGTACGGTTCCGATTGAAATTCCCGGTTGAAGTTCAGAAGTGCCAGGAAAACGCGTGACCTTGAAAACTTTAAAAATTTTGCAGCTCCGGCCAGACTTAATATCCCGGAATTGAATTCGACCAATGTGACAACCCTAGGCAGAACACATACAATTAATGTTCACGCGCCGCCACTGGTTGATTTCTATTTTAATACTGTGCGATTATTATTATATTTGTGACGATTATTTATAATATTTATAAGAAGCAGAAAAGTAGTTTATACACAATTTTTCGGTTTGTATCGAAATGCATGTCGATGGGAAGAATATCCGTTTTTCAGGTTTCCCTCACTCCGGCAATGAATGGTGGTTAGGACCGACCAACGTAAGTCATTCTAGTGAATATAATAATAATATGCCGCCCGTCTCCTATAGAAGTCTGAGACTTCGGGGCTAATCCTTCTGATTAGAATGAGGGGTAGAGATATTATCATTGTCGTATTTTTGTTGATCTTGTAGTTTTCAGTTCGCTAGTTTATTTTTCTTGTAGACTGATTAGTACTAAGTCTAACAAGAATTATTTTTTAATTAGAAGCGATCTTACTATATTACATATATGAAGTATGGCTGCTTTTTGTGACTGGTTATATACACTTTCTTCCAGACTAAGTTGAGTGAGGTGATTTACCAATTAGTATATGTAGTGATACTGTTGCTGGTTGTTGATATTTTTCTTTCCTTTCTGTACATTTTTTTAGCTATCGTTTGGTCAGATGGTATTGCCACATCGATAAGGTAGGTGACCCGTTGTTGTTGTTGTTGGAAGGCGGCGCGGTTACCCGCAGCACTCAGGCCCCTCGAGCCATTGTGCCTGCCGCTAGTCGAGAGCTGTTGGAAGAGAGCAGTGCTATTCGCATAGGCCAACACCCGTTCTAGTGGAAGCTCTCTAATGTCCTAGGGCAGGAGAAATGCTGCACCCAAATGTTTGTGTCCCGTTTTATTTCATCTTGAAGTGTTATATCTGGTCTATTATGGTCTCCCGTTTTATCAGGTTGTATGGTTAGGTCCCAGTATAATTTATAATATTTGTTTTCTATTATAAAATAAATTAAAATTCTCGGTCTATAAAAAAACAACAACTTCCGACGCTATTATACCAGCAAGTTCGCAGCAGTCTTGGCAAATAAAAAAGTCTTTTTTTCATAGTTTAATACATAGGCTTTTAATGTTTCCGCTAGAAAAAGCAGATTTTGAAAAAGAATTAAGTACAATCAAACAAATTGCAAGAAACAACGGATATAAAGAAAAACTAATAGATAACATAATAAAAAACAAAAGGAGGAAATTAAATCGTCGGGAGTTTTACAATATTCGGGAAAAAGAAGGCACCTATAGTTATATTAATCACGTGCCAGGTTATAGTGAAAAAATTGCTCACAGATTAGAACGAAACGGGTGTAAAACGATTAGTGTCAACAAGCGTACTATTGGGAGGATTTTGATAAACAACAAAGAAAGGGTTAATAAATTAAAACAATCAGGAGTATACCAAATTAAGTATTAAAACTAGAGTAAAAGAACATAAAAAATCCATACTAAATAACGCAAAAAATTCAGGATTTTCGACGCAATAGACTGTATAGAAAACAATCATTTTATAGATCAGAAAAATGTAAAGGTACTGCATCGTGAAAAGAAAGGAAAGCACTTAGATCTGTTGGAACAATTGGAAATTAAAAAATCTATAATTATAAATCCTTGTACTACGAATGATCAGATAGATTTTACACTATCGCCCTTCTTAGAAAAGGTACTAAAAACTCGGGCTTTACCAGATGGTAGGATCAATCGTGGGTAGGTGCTCGTAAACAAATAAATAACGAAAACGCGCTTGGAAATATTTAGTAATAGACATTTACTCTATTGAAAAAGGGCTAATAAGCCGAAATACTAGTATATATAGAGTGTTTTTTATATATTTCTTGGAACATCTAAATGAGATCAATGTTTTTTTCAAAACAATTATTTTCACGATGTTTCATAAAGAACCATCCGCTTCGTTATCTACTTTATACATTTTGCCTTTGTACAAGGTCATTATTTTGTAAGCATCATACTTTTTTTTCATTGATAGGTTTAATGATGTGAAACCGTTATCAATTTCTACAGTTGCCGTATGTTATGGATGGTCTTTGCTTTTCTTTTCTTAGTATTATTATTATTATTACTTGCTTGCCTGTCATTGCACAGGTCGGAATCGAACGACTCTTCTGTCTTCTGGAAGCAAGTTAGCGAAAGAAAGCAGGACGCTTCCAACCATAAAACTTCACTCAGCGCCGACTAAAACAAGGCACAGAACAAAAAACTTTTACGCTCCCAATTATCCTGCAATTGATGGATAATTAAATTTCCACACCGCATTAAAACACCATGTAAATTGGCATTGTAACCTAGTATTTTCCACACATTAAATGTTTACAGCTTTTTTGCAGTATTGCAAGAACTTTCAAATTGGTATGTTCGAGTATTATTAAAGGCGGTTTTCGCATTATTATTCATTTGTTACCCGATAATTATTGCCATATTTCTTTATGTAAAACTGTAATAAAATCGAAACCACCGGCAAAATTTACAGGTGCATTAAATTATTTACAAGAGACTAGTTAGTGCGTTGGTAAAATTTACCTTATATTAAAAATATTACTTGATATCATAGTGCTTCCAAATTGAAAAATGTGGTGATATAATCAGCAGAATTTCTTTAATCCCAGTTTCTAAGAAATCTCCATTTTTAGGTGCTTATATTAAAAACAATTAAACAGTTTACTTTTGTATTTTTAACATTTTAATATTCGTATAAGGAGATCAAGTTAGAAGTTTTCGTTCAAGGTCAAAAGACAGCGGTGTCGCGATCGCGTGACGTGACGCAATTCACATAGTAGAGAGATGAAACCTACATCATGTTGTAGAGTGTGTTTTGGGGCATATGTAGTGTGATCTACAACTTTTTTTAGTAGAGCAATTTTTTTAAATAGCCTTTTACATACAAAACGTAAACGCTTCGAATGGTATAAACTTTTTTTCCATTTGCAAAATGACTAATAAAATGTTCCCAAAATCAGGTGATGAAGTAAGCCTAAAAACACCTTGAAATTGAGGTAACAAACGGCCCCTTTTCAATGAGAAAAATATTCAAAGTAGCGGAAATCTGTCAGTTTGACAGTTGAAGATGTCATTTTAACGTTAAGAAATAGACATTTTACCATTGTTTACCTGGACCAAAGTCCAATGCAATAACCAGGGCGATTCAAAAGTTAAAGAAGGGCGACTGACCTGATGTCCTCACTGTATACAGGGTGTTTCACATAAAAGTCCTCAGCCTCGCATCTCGGCAACGGAAAGATATATTTTGATTTTGAAAAAAACAGTTGATAGAGCTCATCTATGGCTTCGTGACGGAGTTCAACTTGATTTTTTTCAGAGTAAATTGGAGATGGCGCTGAAGTCGAAAGAAATTCGATACTTTGTACAATTCTAAACAATTTTTGTTAAATGACTATTTTTCAAAAACTTAATAGTTTTAGAGATATCGGGCTCTTCATTTGGTGAGGCCAAACTCAAGCATATTTTAGAGTCTCGAATTATTACCTTATACAATGAAACAATAATTATCTAACATCTCCTTTGGTACACGTAATCCCCATTTCACGTAGACTTCTCAGTATAAAAATGAATTACTTGAAATGGGTCCCAGGGGGTGAAAACAGGTAGCACACAAAACAAACAATCTCAATTTTCTCAAAAATTATTGGGCGTCTCAACTTGTCCTTAGGTACACGTAATACCCATTTCATATAGACTACTCAGTATAAAGATTATTGACTTGAAATGGATCCTCGGGAGTGAAAAACAGATAGCACCCAAAACAAACAATCTCAATTTTCTCGAAAAGTATTGAGCGTCCCAAATTCTTCTTTGGTACACGTAATAAACATCTCATATAAACTACTCAGTATAAATATCATTGACTTGAAATGTGTCCTAGGGGGTGAAAAATAGATAGCAACCAAAACAAACAATCTCAATTTTCTCGAAAATTATTGAGCGTCCCAACTTAGTACATACAATATTGAAGTAATATGTATTTAATTTTGTTTCCTTCTAATCAAAACCTACTGTGATGAAGTTTCGTTATACATTCAGGATTTATTTTAGTACAAACGTACAAATAATTATGAATTACTTATTATACAAAATGAATTAGGTATTTAAAAAACTTTTGCCATATTTTACAGAAATACATACTTTGACTATTTCTTAAAAAAAGCTATTAAATTGACTTGGATAATTATTGTTTCATTGAATACGGTAATAATCCGAAATTTTAAAATACGTTTGAGTTTGGGCCTTACCAAGGCCCGATATCTCTGAACCTATTAAGTTTTTGAAAAATAGTCACTTAACAAAAATTGATTAGAATTGAACAAAATATCGGATAAACCTTGTTGCAAAGTTTCTGCCAACGAAAAATTTCTTTCGACTTCAGCGCCATCTCCCATTTACTCTGAAAAAAATCAAGTTGAACTCCGTCACGAAGCCATAGATGAGCTCTATCTCTGTTTTTTTTTTCAAAATCAAAATATATCTTTCCGTTGCCGAGATACGAGGCTGAGGACTTTTATGTGGAACACCCGGTATATGTTATTAATAAATATTTTGAGTTTATGTGTCACTTATTTCCGGAAATCCCCCTATACTTTTTGCTACACTCATGAAACAATATATATACTAGAAGTTAAGTTATACCTACTAAAAATTTAACTGGAATATGTGTGGGCGTGGATATATAAAATTAATATAATACGATTTTGCTTCCTACTGCCAAGACAGTATAATACTTCTGATGTTATAAGTCACTTACCACACATTACACTCTAGATTACAGTTGAGGATTTCAACCCACCTGAAACAAAAAAAAATGTTTAGTAGGCCACGGGATTAAAATTAACTGACAGGTCATTGTTCAATAAGTTTTTTACTTATGAAAATCCCCGTGTTTGTATTCTCTTTAACCTAGTTTAATTTGAGTAAAATATATGAATAAAATTTATATTTTCAATATTAAAATCAAAAGTACTTAGATGTTACCGTTTATTATTTTCGTTCTCTTCATTTCTGCAATGAAGTTTGGGTGAAATTAACCAACATTGATCACTCCCTATGAGCATAATAATAATACGCCATCCACTCTTTCATACAGGTTTTAAATCATTTAGCATTACTATTATAAAAAACGTTTTTGCCGGTGAAAAATATCGAAAAATCACTGAAAATTCTATTGTATTGATATGCCGAACAAATATAATAAAATTTTAGTCCACCACCATGAGTAGAATATGATTAATGTCAAGAATTATTTTCTTATATTATTAGAAAAACAAAATTCCCTGAAACTGCAATAAATATAAAATATTTATTGCAATTCATGTTGTGATCGCTTGAATTACAAAATTAATATTAGGAGTTGATTATTTATTTGATAAATAAACTATGAATGTTATATTTTTAGTCACCTGCACGCATATCTCTAAATACCTTGTGTCCCAAATTCGATGCTCACGATGTGGATCTCGGAAACTATAAGAGATAGAAAGTTGGTTAAATGGGGAATGTTTTAGGTATTTTTATGCTGATCCTGAATCCGTTTCAAAATCATGGCTCACTGCGTTATGTGCACTTGATTTCGAGATACTCTTGTCTAATTTTTTTTAAGATTTTCTTAAATTTTCTTAAAAGAGATTTTTTATAGATTTATAGAATAGATATATTGTTAGAAAGCTCTTTTGCAACTAAATTAGAAAAAAAATCAAAATCCAACATGGCATCCATAGGAAAAACAAAAGTTGACAAGAGTATTTCAAAATCAAGTGAACATAGCATAAACGATTATTCAGTAAAATATGCCTTTCTAACTTGTATCTTAATGTGCAAACCTAGAACCTGTCAGATCAATTATTGCTCCGTTACAGCCCCAAAAAGAAATTACCAAATTTGAATTTCTTTGAAATACCCCAAAAGCGGGCGCAGTTAGCCATGATTTCCAAACAAATTCAGAATCATCATAACAATGTCTAAAACCAAGATCCCAATGGTGAGCATGGAATTTCGGACACATGGTATATAGATTACCTTGTTCCCTTCCTAAAACCAATGACATCAAACACAACCAAATCCGTAAAACATGCCCTCATGTCATTACAGAACAGGACACCTCGCCTAATTTAATAATCAGTTCGAATTTCGAATTTAATGCTAGAAAGCCTCTGTTCGACTATCAGGGGCAATGGGAAATTTTATGGGGGATAATTGGAGCAGTGGTGCCCTGTAAACTTGTTAGCTGCCGCGTTTACAAACACAATATTATCTTGGAGTAACGACTCGGCAAAGCCGGTGTAAAGGTGGAGGGCTTTGCATTCGAGAGGTTGTAGAGAGCCGGGATAAAAGCTCGCAGTCGGCTGTGCAGCTTACCTACGGCCAGCGGTTCCCAAAATGTTCGATCAAGGCGTGTTCAGGCGTGAGTAATTAATTCACTGTTCAGGGTTGATGGGGTAAAAAGGAATGAAAGATCTCAAGTGTCTAGGAATCAAATATTAAAATAATCTGCCATATACAGTGTGTCCACGTTAAGGAGTTACCACTTTTGTAACTTTTTTATGTTTTGGGTTTTGATAAAAATCTATCTGTTAGATTAGGTATTCAAAATGTGCATTCAACGAGGGGGTAAATTTATTTTTAAGCTGTAATCATGGCCAGCTACATGACCTTCCTTGAAACTGTAATAATAATACCACAAACTACTTAATTATTAGTGATTGACAGCTATCAACTAAAACATTTTTTGTTTTAACAGCACCCTAAGCTTTTTCACCAAACAGTAATCAAATGATATAATGCAAGGAAAAGCGGAAATCATTCAATTCATCGTTCAGGAAAAACAAATTAATGTTTCTTGATTATTTTAATGATGATCCATATTCAAGCTTAAGAGATAGTGGTAGGAATTTACATTATTTCTAAAAGCCAAGTAATACATTGTTTTTCTTGGACCCCCTGTATTTTAGAACACTGAAAATCGGTACAGGTAGATTTTAAGTTATTCTAAATAAGAATCCGTCATCAGTTTTTTTCCTAAAAAAAATTCCAAATAATACTTTCTGTAATTTGAGTCAATAAGAGCACACTTCGTTTTCTTGGACAAACTGTATTTTAGATGAGTGAAAATCGGTACAGGCAGGTTTCAAGCTATCCTAAATAAGAATCCGACATCCGTTTTTTCCTAAAAAAACCCCTAATAATACTGTTCAAAATTTGAGCCAATAGAAGTAATCGTAGCTGGCCATGATAACCGCCGAAAAATAAAAATGAATTGCCTATTTTGAATTCCAATCTAACAAAAGAAAATTTATCAAAATCCGTCAAAACATGAAAAAGTTACAAGGGATGTACGTCTTTAAAAGATTTGATACGTTTTTATTGATTTTTAACTAAAGGCCCTCAAACATGTGCATAACGATCTCTTTCTATAACAAAATAAAGCCAATAGGCAATATATTTAGCAATTGGCAGATTCTGATTGAGCACCCCCATGTTTTGCAGTCACTGGTTCGTCTGGAAAGATGGAAATCAGGAGGGCAAAATGGTGAGAAGACAGGTTATAGGAGAGGTATATTCAATTCATGGCAACTCGACCTCTCTCGTATCAGAGTATACTGTGTATCGGAGATGTAGAAAAGCATTAACGGGACGGGTGGTGGATCAATTTAATCTCAGAATACAGTTTCACTTGAGAATTGATGGTAAATCTATATTTAAGAGTATCTATATTTTAAGTTTTACCAATTGGGTATTCCGTTGTACTAAAAAATATCATATGACTTGCAAAAGGATTCAAAACGTATTTTATTTTTTACTTCTTAAGAGTCTATTTGTAAACTTAAGTATGCAGCCTACCAGGAGGAGGACGTAAGAGAACAATTGGTTTTTTATCCGTAATTATCCTGTAATGATGATTGGTGACATAGCAGATGTCCGCTTTTTCAACTGGGAATCCATTTTATATTTCCAACAGCCTCACGAATATATGATATCTACAACACCAGAGTTTTCATCTAATTGCAGATGATTTACGTATAAATAAACATGTAAAATATTGGGATATTTACAAATCATTATAATTATACCTCCTTTGATTATTTTAACTGGTATATTTCTGTAATTAACTTCATAACAAGTTTAACAAGTATAACGTGGCTTTTCTTACAAATTTTCTTAATTGGAAAATTCATTGACGTCAGAGGAAGCTGACGATTAAAAATAATTGGAAGTTAAGTTGAACATTTTTTAAAACTTATCTGAAGTAGGTGCCTGCCTCATTCACGAAAAGTTAACACTGGCTCGCCCACTTCTAAATAGGTGTAATTTACTCAAACTGATTCCTTTAACACAGAAAATCTGACATAGTTAAAGATTTTTTTTCTAAATACTATAGATTCTATATACTTTTTGAATATGTCTTTAATAACAGGTTGGTAATGTTATTAATTGTATTGATAAACTTATTAACTTGTGAAAGGAAAGAACCAATTTTTCGGTAGGTAGGTAGGTATAACGGTTAGGTTAGGTTCAGGAAAATCTCAAAAGGAGATATTCTAATCAGCATATCCAGATATGCACGGACAATCAGGCGGCTTTACATGTCTTGATCTCCTACAGGATCACCTCCAGGGCGGTCCTAGAGTGTATTAATGGTCTGGCCCAAAATTGGGACTTGACAACCAAGTAAAATTGACCTGGGTACCGGGTCATCACAACATAACTGGAAATGAGGAGGCCGATGCACTGGGTAAAAGAGGCTCAAGTATACAGTTTACAGGGCCTGAACCAGTAACTCGGGCTTCCGCCTAGTTATGTAACAAGGTCTATTGAAAACTGGATCAAGGAAAGATCAGAGAAAGAATGATTGAACGGAACTGGGCTGCGACAGGCCAGGCTCTTAATTGAAGGGCCTTGGTCGAACACAACCCCATCAATATTTGCGCTAAGTCGTAACAGCATAAGGATTGTCACAGGACTGCTGACAGGTCACGAACATCTCAACAAGCACCTTGACACTATCGGTCTTAGTAGCACTAGAAGGTGCAGGTTTTGCGGACACGATGACGAGGACTCCATTCACATTCTCTGTCGCTGTGCCTGCCTCATGGTAAAGAGACACAAACATCTGGGTGCAGCATTTCTCCTGCCCCAGGACATTAGAAAGCTTCCCCTAGAACGGGTGTTGGCCTATGCGCATAGCACGGGTCTCTTCCAATAGCTCTCGACTAGCGGCAGGCAGAATGGGTCGAAAGACTTGAGTGCTGCAGGTAACCGCGCCGCCTTCCAACAACAACATAACGGTTAGGTTATTTTATGTGGTTATAAAATATAGGTTATAGGTTAGTGGGAAAATATAGTTATTTTTGATCCTATGTTGCGAAATGCGTTTTTTGCGAGCGATAGCTAACAAAAAAATCATTCAAGAATTTCATTCAAGAAATTGTGAATTTCGAAAATGTGAATCAAGAATCTTGAGGGAATGTTATTGATATAGAAACGAGTTTGTTTATTAGGTTTTTCGTTTCATTAATATTATTGTGACAGTGATTTATTAATAATGTCAGAATCTTTTGCTTCAAACGATAATATGGAATAATCAGAAAAAATCGCGATTCAATCATTATTGCCCACAAAATCCAAAAATAAATATGAAAAGCGTATCGCTTATTTGAAGATTTCAAGCATTAAAAGGGAGTAATTGTTATCACTAAAGCAGTTCCACTCTATTCTATTTTGAACAAAAATTCAGAGTATGCCAGAGTTCCACGCTGCGGAGTCTTTACTCAATAATAAGAACAACATTGGCAATGAAAAAGAATATTGACGAAAAGACATATCGATAAAAAACCGTTAATAAAAAAAGCTATTTCACTTAAATAATGAAATCGATAGGAATGTCGGTACCTACTTTCTGCAGCTTCTGAAAATTACAAGCCCCCACCTCCCCACCCAAAATTCCAAGCGCGATAAACGCCGATAATTGTCCTTTAGGGTGGAAGGGCGCGAGGAGGGCTGCATCCATTATCCACCATTGAAATGACTAAAGAAAATGTAACGCATTAACACCGGTTATTTAAATTCTTCAAGAGTTTCGCTTTGACATCAACTCCAGACGTCGTCGCAGCCTCCTCCGGAGGATTACGGGCGCGTGATACTGGGAGTAGGTCGATCGGAGATCAAAGGGGCGAGAATTAAAATCCACAGGGGACACATTTCGCTATGGAGTTCTCGGGCATCTGTGAAAATCAATCGGCGGCTGAACTGACTGTGCGTCGAAGTGTTTCTTGCGATTTTGTCATGATCAAGTGCAGAGTGTCTTTGAAACAGACAAAAGTGTTTGTTAATTTGTTGAAATAAGACGCCGAACAGCATGTACAAAGTGCAGCATAACACTGACGTAGTTTTCCACATAACACCAAAATACTATAGGGCACTCGACGCGCGTTTCGCTAACCAAGTTGGCACCATCTGTAAATGATTAAAACTTAGTTTAGTAGTAGTAGTTGTAATCATCTCCAGATGATGCCATGTTTAAGATGATGCCATAAAAACACATGTTTTCCAATTGTGCAGATAACACTCTCTAAGGCAATTTAAAAAAATGGCACTACTAAAAAAAGTTTTAGATCACACCACATATGCTCCAAAACAGAATGACATTTTTTAAATAATTTTTATCAAGAACTTTTCAATGAAACACCCTGTATATTTTTGGATTTCGAAATTTCTGTTTTTAAGCTCGCCAACTGAGACCACTATTATAGTATTCGATCATTATCTCTTAAATTATTACCTGGAATAAATAATTCCAACTTGAAATGCATCTGAAAAACACACCCAAATATACACATTTCAAGACGCGCGTTTCACTAATCCCGCTATCATTATCGGGATAACATTGTTATTTCACCATAACTTTCCGTCTAGATTAGATTAGATTAGATTTATATGGGATTCGGCTCCCTGGCCTAATCCACCACGACCTAGAAGATCTATTGTGGCACTCCCAACCTATTTAGAGCACCCTGTCCAGCTTTGTCCTTTGCATTAGACTCCACAGCCTTGATAGAGGCTGCTCCATGTAGCTGTTCACTTTTGGTCTTCCTTCCCCAAATATTTGAAATCTCAGTCTTGTCAGGCCCTCACACTGGCACAGTACGTGTACTGAGGTTTCCTCTTCTTCTTGACAGAATCTGCAAGATGCTTTTTCTGACAGTCCCATAAGATGCATGTGCCTATTTATCCTACAGTGTCCTGTTAGGAGACCTACTATTATTCTGATGGCCTTTTTATTGACTTTTATTAACTTTCCCTCTAACTAAAATATCAGTAAATAAGTCCCAAATTTCTATGTGAGGGATAAACACAAGGTATATAAGTATATATATACCTTGTAAGTATAAGTATCCATCTATAAAAAGAGCTTAGCACTAGCCCAGAGAATATTCTTCGGAGGATGCACACCCCCTTGTTATTTTTACCCCGGATTAGGAGCGCAGATCGAGATTGACATTAAATTTGTCCTAAATCCCCTGAAATCTGATCAGCAACACTATCCCGAAACAAACCGGGAACGTATCCCGGGTTGCTCGAGTAAATTCGACTTTGTCCATCGAATTTCCACGATACGGTATTATCTTTTAATGGTCAGGGTCTTCCGCTAACAAGCACGGAGTTTGGTGGTGGATTATTCTAAGCCTGTGGAAACTGTACCAAAAGATTTATATAGCTAGCATGCTGGCCTATGTATATGTACCTACATACAATTGAATAGTAGCATTTTGTTATTTATTTTAAGAATTTACTTATTAACTTAGTTTTTCAGTGTTTTTATAGGGTAGATACTTGGAACTTTGTAAATAAGTATTTAAAAATGCACCACTTTGAACGCCGTTGTGTGATATGGAAACATTTTTTAATACACATTTCACAACCGTCTTTTTTTCAATATAATAAACTTCTTTCTCAATGAAATATAAAAATTAAACGTTAGAGCAAAAATAAAACTTGAATAAAAAATTAACAGAGCCATATAATAATAATAATAATAATAATAATAAAACCAAAATCTCAGTTAGAAGACCATATACAGTGAGGACATAAAGCCCGTCCCCCCTCTAACTTTTGAACCACTGAGTAGATTGTGATGAAATTTGGAACGATAATATATGACTAAATTCTGCATTTTTTGACACATCAATGACAGCTTTGAATGTCAAAGTGACAGCTGGGCGCGCAATAGGAACATTTTTTTTAAATGGAAATGGGGGTCGAGTGGGGACTCATTTTGAAGCTATTTTTGTGCTCAAAACATCCCCCAAATTTGAGAACATTTGGTTCAGTAATTTCCAAATAAAAACCAGTAATATCAGTTTATAACATAATCTTTTGCCACATAATCTTTATAATAGAATTTACCCATGGAACATTTATTTGTCAGGAGGTTCATGGTGGTCATTTTCAACAACTTTTGAAGTAACACGTGTTTTCTAAATTTGTTTTTGCCTCTACGTTTAATTTAAATTATTTCATAATTTTTTTAATTTAGGTTATTTTAAGTTAGGGATGGTTTATTATTATTTGTTTACTTTTAATTTTTGTTTTGCTTTGAATTTACAATAATTTGTAATATGTATGCAAAAAAATCATATAACAGAAATCGATATTACTGATTTTTATTTGGAAATTACTGAACCAAATTTTCTCAAAATGGAAAGATGTTTTGAGCATAAAAATAGCTTCTAAATGAGTTATTACTCGACCCCCATTTCCATTTAAAAAAATGCTCCTATTGTGCGCCCAGCTGTCACTTTGACATTCAGAGCTGTCATTGATGTGTCAAAAAATGCAGAATTTAGTCATATATTATCGTTCCAAATTTCATCACAATCTACCCATTGGTTCAAAAATTAAAGGGGGGGGGACTTTATGTCCTCACTGTTGCAAAAAGCATGATTTTGCAACTTTTAACTTAGCAAACGACATTTATATTATTTATTTGTATTGGAATCCAAGGAAAAAAAGTGACTCTCATTAAATAATAATTATAGGACAAATTTGCTCCCCGACACCTAAAAATCGTTACTATCCTCCTTCTCACCAAGAAAACCCCCAGATAAACATCTCCTTTATCTCGACGGTCCCGAGTGACACGAAGCGTTAACGAGCCGTGACAAAACCAGTGTCCAATGCCTACTAGATTGCGACATAACTACCGTGTCCCGAGCTTTTGTTTCTGCCATGTCTGCCGTCCGACCATTGTTTTTGGCAGCGCCGGAGTTTGTCCTCATGTGGCTTGTTTGGTTTGCGCTTCAGCTCTCGTTTGGCGGTCAGAATCAATTGTCGATTGTTTTCTTTGCTTCGCGGCTTGTCGCGACGAGAGCACAGAGCGGGCAATTGTCAGCTGGCTCGTCAGATACATGATGAGATAGATCTATATATACCACTAATGGTGGTACTTTAAAATTGATACAAATGTTATAAAATAGTTTTATAAGCTTCAAAAGTTTAGTTTTTTAGAAGCTATAAAATACTTTTTGACAGAGCAATAAACTATATATGTCACTTTTACTAGTCTTAACTAGCGTTCTGCACTGCTCCGATTTCCCCCATCAATCACAACCACCTATTATTCTCCAGAAGTAACAGGACACCGGATAATTAGCCGTCGTCATCGATACCGACCGGGTAGTCATCTAGGTGGGCCGGTGGGTAATGATGCAGAAGGACGTTATCGGCCGAGGTCGTCCGCAACCAGGGCTTCGGATTACACCCGTTCTCTAAAAGCCAGTGGCAGCCCGTGAGTTTTCTGACGGTGCACCAAAAATGTAAAACACAGGGTGTATCACGAAGAGGGCCAAATAGGAGTATCTCAAAAAGTAGCCAGAATTGAAATCTGAAAATTTTTATACCGCGGTTTATCATAATGATCTATTCAATGAAAATAGTGTTAACTTCGTCGCACTTCCGGTTATACCGGAAGTCATCATCAACCTGCTTATTTTAAATGTAACACCCTATATATTATTTTATTTCTGGATTTTACGTGAAATTCTAAACACATTTTATGTAGGATGTCCTATACCTATCTTCAACTGTTTTTGAAATATTGACAGGTGAATATTGACATTTTGTAATGTTGACAGCCTGTAAAATCTAAACGATTTGAAATCAAGCAAACCGATTTGCACATTCCTATCTTAACTTCTCATAAACCACATAAACACGTAGAAAGTGCCACCTGGGAGATATTCTCTGGATATTTATTCTTGTGCTGCAAATACAATCTTTGAGTATTTTTCAATAAAATTATGAATGATGTCTTTATGAGTCTTCTCGAATTAAGTATATAAAATTGTTCCATACAAAGTCCCTACTACCGTCAAATAAATAGAACCGAAGTATGGAGAGTTATAATAGAACATTCACTATAGGTACTATTATAAACCGACACTAAGTTATTAAAAAATCAAATCAAACAATAAATTGATATTTTCTATCAAGAAAGCGTTGTGAATGGAGGACTCGTGTTGTCCTCTCTGCCCCCTCCACCAGCCGCCACTGCTAATAGCACCATCTATTACGCAGATTCGAGGCTTTTTTGCGATCCGATGGATTGATTTCACTAAAGCCAGGTGGCCGGCATCGAAAAACTCGTCTGATGAAGGACTTGTGCATCCTTGTGAGGTGCTCCTTTCTGTTGGCCGAGGAATTTATGAAATATGAAATATGATACTTGCGCGTCGATCAAGATCGGATGTCTGTTTGGGTTAGAATCGGATGTCGTAGATATGCTGAATTAGGTATTAGGTAGCGATTTGTCGAATGTCTATTAAGAAACATGGAATTGTATTGAATTCATAGACCATAATTTAATTTAGTACCTACAGATCAAAATATAGTTAAAATAACAAAGTATGGGTGCGAGACTAGACAATATATTAAATAAAAATATCAATGTTAAGAATAGTTCTCTGAGAAACAAGTGCAATTTTTCAGAGAAATATGAGAAAATGTAAATAAATAAAAAGGTTTTTGGCCTTACCATGATTTTTTAACGGACTGTTACGATGGAATTCTGAGTCAAGTACAAATGCTAGAGAACAAAATATAGAAATATTGGCCTTTCCAAAAATGAATCCGCCGTCTGCATGAGAATATTTGAACCTATTTAAAATTTGGAGGCTTATTGCAGATATAATAATAAATCACACGTATTTGGGTTTGTTTAACGTAATAATTTAATGGTGCTTGTAACTTTTTAACCATGTTTATGGGTGTCATTCCACAAAATCTGTTAATAAAAGTTGAAGATAGAAGTTTGGCCCTAGTATAAGAAACTGTTTCCCATTCATTTCTCCAAAAGGCATGTAACAATTTCATAACGGGGAACACGTTTATTTAAACAACATAACTACTATGTTGTAATATGTGTATAATTTTCTGTTATTAGTCCAAACACGTATTATGTACAAACTTGTATCAAATCCTGCCCACATTATTTATATTCATTATATTACAATCCACGGAAGAAAGAAGGGTATTGCAAAAATCACCCAGAATGTCCAAATAAAGTCGAACGACAAATAAGAAGGTTTTAATATATCAAAAATCACAGAGTTTGAAAAAAATTTTGGAGGAAACGAAAACCTTGATCTGAAATAATGTATTTTAAGGCAAGCAAAGATTGATAACGCCATATATCTACTGCTCCATCATGAATTTGATATATTCATTCAAGATTGGTATGCAGTATGTTCCAATTGGCAGTTACCATAATTTTATATAAACCAAGGATTTCAACTCTCACCAGAAGATTTACCTCTGTACACCCTTGTTATTTCAATTTTTCTGCAACACCCGTTGTTTATATGCCGATACTTTATTGATAAGTTTTACCTATAAGTCATGTAGAATGTTCCTTAGAGCTTCTCTAATATTTCCATCGACTTTATTAAAGAATATTTATAAATGAAGTGAAATACTATCGGAATGACAGCCTATTTACTGACTTCTTTGAATTGCAACAAAATTGCAAATACAATTCAATTCATATACTTCTTCTTTTTCAAACATAATGACAATGATTCTAGAATACAGTTGCTACCGCATATCCGGTAGAAACCAGTGTTTCGCATATGTTGAAAGTGCTAGTGAAAGATGCAATTCCAATCACGTCGGTTTCCTCTTTGGCTCGCAATAATTTTGAGTGTCGACATTATTCGAGGAATGATACTACTGTTGAAAAATAGCACCCACAAGAGTGGTTTATCCCTTGAAATACAGGTTATTTAGGTTAATATTTGGATAATTTCATTAATACTACATATCTTAGCTTATTTTTTTCTGAATAAGAATAAAGAATTGGGTAAAGTAGTGTTGAGAATTCGTTCTTCCTCTTAACATCATTCTAGTGTAGGAAAAATCGAAAAATAATACTAATATGTATTGATAATTCATTTCTTGCAAATCTAGAAAGTTCAATTTGTAATTGTTCGAGTATTTGCATTTATTATCGTGCAGGAATTTTATCGTTGTGGCAAATATCAAGACATGAGTTCTATTTAAGTACGTGCTGCAATGTTAAATATTTCTAAGGTAATAAATACCATTAAGAGTGTTTCTGCCTTGTACGGGTATTTCAATGCTTACCGTGGTTTACAATTTTTATTAAATTCTATTTCAAACACTATTCCACGTCAATATTTGCAACAAATAATAACTAATTAACTTGTACATCATATCCAAAGGTTTCGTAAAGATTGTGTAGGTAAAGTCTGCCAGAATAAGAGCTTCCACCTGATAGAATATAAAAAATATATATTAAAAGTATCTTATGATATATTGACAAATTGATTTCCAAATAGAGTTCAAATATGTTTGTCTTTTTTTATTTTATAGCCTTCAGCCTATAGCAGGCGGTATCAGATGCATGATACTTCTGGCAGAATAACCCAGATCAGTCTGCAGAAATACTGCACAGGGTGTCCCATTTTTTATACCTTTATGTGGTATCTCGGTTATTATTAGTGATAGAGACATGCGGTTTTCGCCGATCTTTGCCAATTTTATGAAAAAATAAAATCGTGTACCTTCTCACTACCTGTTTTGTTCTTTGTCAGATGCTGAATTTTAGCTATTTTACAGACGCTCTCATAACTACTTTAACGAGAAAATATTCAACTGTTTTATGAACATACTCGTATATACATTTTGGCGTACAATCCAGTGGCGTACTCAGTTTTTTAATAGCACCCACGATTTGTAAGTTACAGACGAAATTTATCTAGTTATGACAACGAAATTGGGACACACTGTACGGAAATTGGGACATGCTTTTAAGGGATCAGAAATGGTTTGCCTCCAAAACATAGATGAGTAGGTATATTGTACTTAGTCAGATCGTGAAAAAAAGATAAATGAAAACTCAGTTATGTAGGGTTAATATGGAGTAGCACCATGGAGTATAGACGCCGCAGATCGCAGATCGCAGATCGCAGTTTGGCTATTTTCGGCTGAAGATGTCGCTGCTAATACATAAATAATGTTGGTGCTGACATCTACAGCTTAATAACAAAACTGCGTATGCGGCGTCTATCCCCCTGCTATGCTCTTGGGCGGTCGCAGAGCTAGTTAATGAACTAATTATTAATTTACTTATATGTTCAATCTATTACAAAATGCAGGCAGGTTCCCTTTTATAGTCTGTTCTTTCTACTTCCCAACAGCATAGCAGTAGTGAGTTTACTGCCTTGTCACAAATGACAATCGATTATAACGTTAATATAGCGCAAAAATGTTTCAAGACTTTAGCAGTTGTATAGTTGTATAGTTGTATAGTTGTAAACTTATATTAATTAAGTTGCAGGTACAGACGATCAAATGAGGGGTGAGGCGTCTCTCCCCATCCAAAAGTAAAGATGATGCAGGTGCAACGTGGGGGAGATGCCTTGGCTAATTTTAGAAATGATTCTTTTCTAGTTTTCCTGTAAATATGACTTTTAAATTACGAAATTGCTGAACATTTCGGCAGGTTCAAGAAGAATACTAAAATAGAAAATTTTATTAGTTTATTAAGCTAAGTCCTGAAAAAAAATGTACCATTAGCTTTATATACTTTTTAAAGAAATCATTACAATTATTAATGTTTATATGCAACTTTTTCCTTTTATAGAGATAAATATATGTAAAATATATGTATATGTATAAAATATAATATATGTATAAAATAAACTTTACACCCAGTATTATATACCTATAGAATTCAAAACTAAGTACCTACAGATACAATTTTTCAAATTTCCTCCTATTTTTTATGATTGTACGAAACATATTTTACATCCAGTAAAATATACATATAGAAATCAAACCTACAGATAAAATTTGACAGAAGTACAGAATTATTTTATAAAAGTTTTATAAAAATTTATACGAATATCCTTTTGTTACAGGACAAAAGCTGCACGTGAAGGAAGCACGTTTCACAACGCGCCTGTGTGTATTTGTGTCAAGTTATCGTATGACAGGTTTTTTATAACACTCTTTTCAACATAATAACATATAATAGCCTATACGCCACCACCAGGTCAGTGATATTTTCCTTATCTAGAATTTTTATCAGTCGTACTTATCGTGATAGTGAAATTACTTAAGAAAGTCATTTACGACCTCACTAATAGCAGTTTTGCCACCGGATATGATGCCAGAAACTACCACGAGATGCTATCGTGGCTTCCTGTCGTAACTAGTGCACCACTTTGCTACCTTTTTGCATAAAGTGCCTATAGAATTTGGATATTTATGTGCCTCGCCATATTGTTATCGACCTATAGACTTGCTTTTGTATAGAAAATTCCCTTTTACGTCAAATAGAAGTGTTGCCAATAAGCTATTGTGTAGAAGAAAAAGTTATACGAATTATTTTGATCTCAAAAATACAAGGACTCACGTTTGTCCTGTAATCTAAGGGTTATATCCTTTTAAAAAAATTTTGATTTAAACAAAGATTAAGTGACTTTTACACAGTAAAAAAATCCGACTGATTTTAACTGAATCCACACTCATCAGTGTGTATATAGTCCACACTTGGCAGTGTTAGACATATCGGTGTATTATTACATTACATAAAAGTAATTTAACACAGTAGATTTTACAAGGTAATGTGTAATAGTTAATTATTCACCGTGTAATTATTCCGTTTTTATGGCGGATTGATTCATTTTTAACACAGGGTTTTGTAAATTTTACTACAATTTATGAGTACTTCTACAAACTTGGCGGGTATATCGTTCGTGTAATATGAGTTCTAAAGGTTTAGTTATTATACTACCCAGTTCGTGTTAAAAATAACACTGCAGCAAATTACGATTACCATTTAGTAATTTTACCATTTGTCTTTTTTTACTGTGTACCTGCACCCGGTTCTTTTCGTTTAATCCTCGTACTTTTGCGATATTGTACGTATATTTTTGTTAAAATATGTCCTTTCCCAATTGAATCCTTTTTGAAATGATCCATTTACACACAACGGGTGCTGAAATATTCAAGGAGTGTACATTGTAAATAGAAATCCATAATTAATTGTAGTCAAAATATCCATTAAACGACATCGCATTTAAAAAGCTTGGCAGTCCTGGCAAACATATAAATTCTATGTGGGTACGGCTTTCGATGAAGTCCATAAGAGGGTGGGATAAAACACTTGATATTGAGTGGCCCAACGCGACTCTATTGTACTACCAGTGATAGAGTGTTTAGACACTCTTAAATAAATGTTGGCAAAACAAAAAGCTTTTCTGTGAGTATTTAACGCCCGCATTTAATAAAACTCTTTGTTTGAACAAGTTGTTAAATGTAATAAAGTTTCCACCGTCTTTTAAACATAATTAGTAAAAACTTTAAAAATTATAAAAAGATAAAAGTATGAAAAAATATTGTTTACTATAAGTATATAATAATAATAGAGCAAAGAATAAAAAATATTAACGTAACTATTTATTATCTGGTACCGTTTGTGTTTTTTTTTAGTATTCAGCCCCCTCCTCCAGATTTCTATTCATCAGACATCAACCAATATCTCGCTACATTGTTGTCACACTTAATTCTAAAATTTCATCATCTAATTCGACAATTCGGGTGTCCCTCAGAGGTCACATCTGGAGCCAATTTTGTTCTTACTTTTTATCAACGATATAAAAACAGTAATTAAAAGTAGTAATATTTTGCTTTTTGCAGACGATCTCAAAGTTTTTAATTCTGTGTCATCTCTTAGCGTAAATCTGTGTATACAAATCAAACCAAAATATATATTATTCTACTTCATACAACCAAGTAGATTAATATTAATAATTAATAGAAAGGCAATATGAAGGGCTAAATAATGGAACATCCTGTATACTTTTTAGTGATTTCAGACTTTCAGATTTTCAGTGGGGTCAATTTCAGACAAAACTTTGTAAGAACTTGAAAAAAATTATATTTCTTACTATTTTCAGCAATATTCTTTATATAGCCCATGCTTCCTTTCCAACCGAATGAAAACTCATTTTAAGAATTGATTGATCCGAATTAATCAGTTAATTCAAATACGGAGTATATAATGAAGTGAACAACGCCAGACTTGAAGGGGGCTGTGACAGCGTTTTGTTTACACAGGACACCCTCATTTGTTCCTGAAATCGCTACGGGAACGTCAAAACATAGAGTACAAAAGGAGCTGTCAAGTTATGTTGCTATTTTTAAGCTAATACTCGCTGTATTGAATGTCACACGAAAATATTTGTGTAAGGCTTAAGTGACTCAGAAAAATCAATGCTGCAGAGGTAAATGATTTTAAGATTATTCCATAATATATACTAAACATTGGAACCGTTTTTATAATTAAACTTATTAAACCCGGTTTAGTATTTAATATTTACATCAAAATATTCATCAATATATTTATATCCAATAATAGAGAATATACTAAGCAATTCAGAATAAAATCTAACAGAAAATATATTTAAGTTCAAATATTGTTAAATACTGACCAATTAAGATAGTAGTGATTTGTAACAGACATTGTAATGCAGTTATGTAATGTAGTGCTTGTGGCAAGCACTACATTACATAATATATGAATGTCTTTAGTTTTGCCAGTACTCTTTTTAAATTCTTCTCTCTTCACTTTTTACAAGGTGCTAGGTATATTGTAATATGATATAATTACATACTGCTAAGTACAAAACGTTATCATACAGTTTATATACTTAAAAGAAAAATAAACACGCAAATACAGTCCTGAAGGGACTAGTTGGAACATATCTACTTGCAGCGACTTAGAATAAAAAGTAAACCTGCTCGTCTCGCTGTTCGCTTTTAGGCACTGAAAACGATTACTTGTAGTAAAATTACATTACACTGCACTACGTTGCATTACATTACATTGCATCACATTACATTACATTACATTGCAATACACTACATTGCATTACGGTCTATTACAAGTACTTTCTCTATATATGAATGTGGCTTTAGTCTGACACATTTGTCTAGTTCTGACGGCCTTGTGAGCGCTACACGAATACCTTGTTTAATTGTAAGGACTCTGTTCATCTAATTTAACACATATGCCATTTTATTTTCTAAATTAAGTATCTCGACTATATTTATATGAAATTCATTATCCTTGAGTATATATACAATTACAGCTTCTGTGTACTCGCAGTATTAAAAAGTTTTTCGTTATTTTTAGAGCGAAATGCATCGAATAGTAACTCTATTATATTTATATTGAACTATTTCGGCTTGGATGTGTTCCAAAGGAGCGGCGCAGAAGGTACATATGCCCTCTGGCTGCATCAGAGAGGCAAATTGTATCACCCAAATGTGATTCTTGCCCTCACTGGGGAATGCCTACGTTCCGCTTATGCAACCCTATATTATATACGATTACTCTGATTAGGTTAGGGGGTATTCTCGATGAAGCCGAATTCAATCCCGCACTTACATGCGATATAACAATCATTTTCTCAATGAAAGTGACAACGTACAGGGATGTTTCTTGTGGCATCTGTTTACCGAAAAAATACCGCACAAAACATGCTTTATTAATGTGAAACATCTTAATTTAATTCAGGAAAACGTTTAAGAAATTTATTAATTCTATTTGAAGGAGGAAAAGATCTGGTCCGACGTAACATGCGATGTTAATTCACTTTTAATCTATTTTATCAAGTAACGTATGTTATTGAGAGGTCTGAGCTAGTTCACTATATCCTATGCTGAATATATTTTGTGATTTTGCGAATAGTTTATTTTAAATACATACGTGAGTTACTATTGCCATAAATATCCTTTAATTTAAGTACTATGCTGAAGAAGGACATTCTCTATCGGGCAAAAATAAATATTTGACAGGCTAATGTACCAAAAAACGAACACATTAAGTGCACATTTGACAAATCGTCCCCTTATTATTTCTTTTCTTTTTTAAAAATGTCCACTAGTTCAACATAATGACCAAATACTCGCCGCTAGAACTGAAGCAAAGTGTACCTCCTGGGTAATTTGTCAAAGTATTTGTCAGTCGATTAGCCTGAATACATTTGAATTTGTAATTTTATTTGTTTCATACATATTATATACGGTAATCTATTGTCTAGATTGTATCGTTCCTTTGTAACAAATAGAATCGCGTATAGTGGAATTTCTTTCTCAAGGATTAATGTCTACGAAGAAAAATTGGTATAGGCAATTATCATAACAGCCTTTCGTATAAATTGTGAAACAAGTGTGTAGCCATTTTATATAATTTGCAAGTAACTTAGTCTGGCATGACTGAATTATAGAAATTTGAAAAAATATTTTTCAATTTTCTAATTATTGGTTAATTCATCATATTCAATCAATTTTTATGAAGTTTTATTGTTACCATTTTGCTTTAGTTTTATAATTTTTGGGATAGAATAAAGATGTAAACAATAATTTGATTTTTATGATTTTTTTTGTAACCACAGAGAGAGAATACAGTACGTCTCATAGAAGTGAGACGATCCAAATTTGTGCTTAAAAATATTGTTGAATATATCTCGCAAAAGAAGGGCAGGTATATACAGGGTGTTTCGCGTCACAAGTTTAACATTGATATCTTTATCCTTATGGGAGTTTCAATCTTGGTCCAATTTTTTAGATATAGCTTTTAATCAAATTTATGGCATTTATATGGAGTTTATTGTTTTTAAAATATGCTTAGTTTTATAATATTATTACATCTCATGACCCAACCGTTGACTTGGTCAATTTTGATACTAGAAATGGCCTTTAAGTTAGCGGTTTAGAGACATAATTTTAGAGCGTGAGATTGATTATTAAGAAGAAAATGTACAAAAATCCTTCCTATAGTTTTCTTAACGCAAAATTATTATTTTTTAATTATTTTCTTCCCACTCAGGACTGCAGTTTCAGAGGTTTCAAAGGACTCAGTTTTTGTGACTTTCTGAACTCGTCTGACCTACATATTGACTTTAGATCAATAATTCTGATCTTCTGTACCAGAAATGAAATCTGCGTGCCCGATTTATCCTGATTTTAAGATTGCCAAATGAATGTGATATGACGAGACATATGAATCTTAATTTTGACAGATTAAGGTTTCTTTTTATATCACAATGAACAGAATGTCTAATAGGTATCTATTAAATACTTTGCTGCGAAAATATACTGTGTGTTTTGTATAAACTTTAACTTTTATTAGGTAACATGCCACTGAATTTCTCTTAGATCTCTAATCAGTTACATGGCCCGCTAGAAACGCAACAGAAGACTGCATGTTGATAATGACTGCAGGTGTCCCCCCATTTTATACAATCTCAGATACACGGCGTAAATAATTACTTTGAATAGAGTGTAGGAAGAACTTTTTTGCATTTTACTGTAACATATTACGCGTACCAAATATGCCCTGCTGCGTTTGGCCTGGAATCATAACTTTGCGAACCGTTGCTGGAGACCTCTAAAAAACTTTCCATCGCCAAATATGGACAGATAATTTATTTACAGAGTACCATTTAATTATTCTCAATCATTTAACTGATACTTAATATGCATATTAATATCAGGGAAAATTAATCCAATTTATTGAATTATACACAAATTATTATAATCCCTTAATTAATTTTAATTGAAGGCGAATACTAAGTGTTTCCTGTCTAGGTTCTCTTCGCATTTTTTTTATGAACTGACTGTTGCATTTGCATTTCAAGTTTCAGGTGATTTTATGTGTATCACAACTCGATGTTACTGAAACGGATCTGTTTTCAATATGTTAATATACTGAACTTAACTGAATGCAAACATAAACAAAAACTTAATGCAATTATATATCAAAAGGAAATCATTTAAATTTAGTTTAGAGCTTTCTTATTACAAATTATAAAAAGGGTATCAGGAAAATAGACTTTTAAGGTAAAAGGACTAAGATCGAAAGAATACTTTGAAGAGGTATTATAGAGGAAGAGGATCTATTATAAAAATATTCGAAAAATTAGTATCGAGATTAGTAAAAAGTATCGAGAGCTAAAGTTGTTTGCCCGAAACGATACGAGGATAATAAAAAAAGATAATAGCATTTTCTATTCACCATTTTAGGTCCGTATATAGGTATTTTAAAATAAAATTAGTATTAGTTAGGTATATGTTAATAGAAAACTTTATTGGTACAATATAGGTTTTCCTTTCTATTCCAAGTTTGATACCTATATAATCATATTTTTTGTCTTATCTACATAAGTAGACACAAAGTGAAAATGAATAAAACCTTTTTGCCTCTAAAATATACCAGAAATTTACCCCGTAACGATTATAAAAATACATTTTTTTGTTACTTTACCACACTGGATATAATATGCTACCTATGATATGCATCTTGATATCCGCAGAGTGTGCCGCTTTGAACGTATTCTGTTCTCGTCAGTGCAGATTAAGTATGTTGACATATAAAAGCAATTTATAATCTTATATAACTTTAATAACTAAAGTAGGTAAACTATCGTATAGCGACGTTCATATACCTATCAATATGAAGGCTAAGCAACGCGGTTCGCGGTTAGAACTTGGATGGGTGACCGTGCAAGGAACACCCGTGATGCGTGCCCGCACCTTCTATATGTCGGTGAATACGCAGAAGGTATACAAACACTGGCGAGGTTCGTGTAAAAGATGTATATACTATCCCTCGGATAGGATGTAAAACCGGAGGTCCCTTGTCCATGAGATGACAGGCAAGTAAAAGATCCCTACCCTGCTACAAAAGTGGGTTCGGCAAAATTTACAGGTCGAGGTTTGCTCGTCTCCTGACGTCGGTGATTGTCCTTAGTCGCGGAAATATTTTATTGTTTTCATACTAAGGACAATACACTTTTGTAAATGATAAATGAAACACAGCATGGGCAGTGATAAGTTTGGCTTAAAGAAGCGTAATGTAAATTGTATATAGTTTTTTTTTTCGGTAATTTAACGGTCTGTTTGCGCGACTAAGGCCAATCACTGACGACAGGAGACGAGCAACCCCCAACTTGGAAGTTTTGCAGAACCCCCCACTTTTGTAGCAGCGTATGAATCTTTTACTTGCCTATCATTTCATAGACAAGGGATTCCCGGCTTCACATCCTATCCTAAGGAGTCCCTGTACCATTGTCATGAATAAAATTTGATGAAGAACTCTATTTGTGAACAAACACTTGTAATATGTATAGAGAAACTCGTGTTTCTTTACGCAGACAACACTTGGAAGAGATTCTACTAGGTTTATTTTAAATATTTGTAAATCGGTGGAGAGTCCTTATTTCAACGAAAAAGTGACATCCAGTATTCTACGTGCCACACCTTTCTTATTTTATATACAAATGTATACTTTATTGACAAAGTATATAGACGATTGGTAAACCAAGCCAGATCTGGAAGATTCACTACCTTGTTAAACTTATGGTATAGCTTGGGTATGTTTCGTTTAAGAACTTAACTAAAGATATAGAAAGTATAAAATGAATAAGTAAATTGTCTTAAAGATACCTATATTAGATAGATATAGATAATATATTCAAAAGCATCACACTGAGTTAAAAACGTAATATTCATATATGGTTTCAACAATTAAATACATTTCTTTAATTTATACATAGGTAGCACTGAGAGTATATCTACTACTAAATATTTTGTAGGTAAATAATTATTTAATTTTAAAAAAGAAATATTTTAAAAGTTGTTGGAACAAATTATATAGTTTCTAGTGGCGAGATTCAGTGAAATACACCGTAGTGCCCTCTTTGGGTCCTTGCTACTACCTGTCTGACAATTATTGTCTAATTGACAGACAGATAACGATCTGCTTTTCTGCAGATGCCATTACAGCGACCTCTATTGTCTTTGAGGAAGACAATCCTACTTATTTTGATTATAACAAGATCATAACAAAATCTAAACCGGTCATTGTCTGGTCTGGTATTTAATCTTGATGAAGAATGCGGCGACATCCATGGAGATGTTGATGTAATGCAACGCCAGTTGGGGCATATTGCCCGTAGAGTAGTTGTTTTCGGCATTTCCAAATAAATAAATTATATAGTTTTTGCAATTATATCAATTCTTGGTATATTCTCTTTACAATGAAATTTTGAATAATAACTATGTATCTATAATAAATATAATATCCAAAAACAAATAAAGGGGTAGATTTTTCCAAATTGAGGGAAATATTTTTCCCTCAGTGTGGGACTAATTTAATGTAATTAAGCTAAAATAATTATCCATTACTATTTATCATTTAGTTACCTTATTTAAAGTATTAAAGTTTTTAAAAACTTTGTAAAATTCAATCAATAATTTCAATGTAATAGTCAAAAGAACTTTGCTACTACCTTATACTAAAGTTTACAGAATATTATAATTCTGTAAAATTTCCTTATTATACCCATGGGTATAAATCTCTGTATAATAATTTTCATGAATCCAACAACATATAAGTATTATAACAGAAAACTATTATAGATTTCAAAACTGGTGAGGTATCATTGTTAGAATTTGTCATTAGGGGTACTTAGTATTATGCCCATTTACCCAAATCTGCTTTTGTGGGATTAACCACAAAACAACTTTTCTTTCTGTATAAGAGATTTGGTGACTGTGCTAATAGCAATGCTTAGATTGGGTTTTTCCAGTGGTATAACCAGCAGATGTTAAACTGTAAACAGACAAAGGTATCGCTCTTTAGATAAAAATATATACCTTTCTATTTACCACCAACTTCTGTTTTTAGGCGCAGTATTTCATCAAATAATTCTTTATTTTCTTCGAAGCAGTGTAATTTATTTTAATAACTTCGAAATATTTACTGTTTGTCGTTTCAAGAGGTTTTCTAATATATACCTTTCTATTTCTACCACCAACTTCTGTTTTTGAACGTAGTAGGTATTTTGTTAAATAATTTTTCATTTTCTTCGAATCACTGTAATTTCTTCTAATAGCCTCGAAATATTTACTGTTTGTCGTTTGAAGAGGTTTTATAATATATACCTTTCTATTTCTACCACCAACTTCTGTTTTTACACACAGTATTTCGTCAAATAATTCTTCATTTTCTTCGAATCACTGTAATTTCTTCTAATAGCCTCGAAATATTTACTGTTTGTCATTTGAAGAGATTTTATAATATATACCTTTCTATTTCTACCACCAACGTCTGTTTTTGAACGTAGTAGGTATTTTGTTAAATAATTTTTCATTTTCTTCGAATCACTGTAATTTCTTCTAATAGCCTCGAAATATTTACTGTTTGTCGTTTGAAGAGGTTTTATAATATATACCTTTCTATTTCTACCACCAACTTCTGTTTTTAGACGTAGTATTTCGTCAAATAACTCTTCATTTTCTTCAAATCACTGTGATTTCTTTAATAAATAGCCTCCAAATATTTACAGTTTGTCGTTTCAAGAGGTTTTATAATACCTCTCTATTTCTACCATCAACTTCTGTTTTTAGACGTAGTATTTCGTCAAATAACTCTTCATTTTCTTCGAATCACTGTGATTTCTTTAATAAATAGCCTCCAAATATTTACAGTTTGCCGTTTCAAGAGGTTTTATAATATATAGGTACTTTTCTATTTCTACCACCAACATCTGTTTGTGAACGCAGTAGGTATTTTGTTAAATAATTCTTCATTTTCTTTGAATCACTGCATTTCTTTTAATTGCTTCGAAATATATACTGTGTTTGTCGTTTCAAGAGGTTTTGTTTGTAGACATTAAAAACCCGTGTTTTATTATTTAGAAAATAAGACGACACTTCACGTCTATACTGTTTCCACCAGCATGACGCTTTATTGTCGTGATATCCACACCAGCATCTGCCAGTAATGTCGCTGAAGATCTTCGTAAGCAGTGACCAGTATAACATGCAGCATCAGGTAATTTTAAATACGAAGCTAGTACACTAGGAATTTTTCCGATGGTATTCTTGCCAACTGGCTGCGAACTACATTTTCCTGCTTTGTAGTACAAAAAAAGGCGCTTATACTTGACGTGGGGAGAACGAAGGGACAGGTATTTTCGATACAATTCAAGCATATTTCCCACATCGGTAACCACAAAGGTTCGTGGAATCTTTGTCTTAGTGTTTGGAATTTTTACAATCAAGGATGAGCCTACATCCTCAATATCATCTACAGTTAAATTGACTAGTTCATCAGTTCGACAAGCTCCGGCAATCCCCAGAATTAATACAACCTATAAAAAATCAAAATACTAAATAATTGAAATACCTAACAACAAAAGTAATCTTACCTTAATCATTAAGAATTCTTTGTCATCTGCAGTTGATAGAAAACGGTCGATTTCACCCTTTGTCAATATTTTCGATTTTTTCGCTTGATATCCGTCACCGGTTCTTTTCAAAAATGCGATCAGTTTGGGGAATTTGCTTATATCTATGTTGTCGTAAATTATCAAGCATGACTTAACCATAGAATATTGCGCCCATAATGTGGAAGACTTGTAATTCTTTGCATTTTCACTGAAGTATGCCAACAAAACACTCTCGCTGTATACTTGAATATTTTTCTCGGCGCACCACGTTTTGAACCGATTGTAAGCTATATCGTATAAAGATCTTGACTTCGTAGGTAACAAATTGCTTATTGCAATATTTGCAGCCTCCACAATCTCTTCCGACTCACAATTATTCATTGTGCACTAAACAAACTGTAAACTAAACCAAACTAACATCTTAATTTGACAATTCTTTTTGTTTATTTATTTTGTAGTTATGACAATAACTCAACGACTACTAAATAAATGCTCAAATCCGAATACAATAATTCTGGTGCTACTTACTTCATAATAACAAAATATGTGTTTTTAAGTTAATGAGACCGTGGAAAAAATAGTATATACCATTCGGGAGAAATGCTATTTTGTCCTCGGTGCATTGTAGCCCTCGGGCTTCAAATTGCACCTCTGCCAAAATAACGTATTTCTGTCCCTTATAGTATAATATACTATTACTTGTACTAATAATAATTTAAAAACATTGTTCTCTATAAACGCACAAATATATTAATAGTGGCTTTAATAGCTGGTTTTTATCCGGTAGCGTATAGGTACCGCATACCTCGAAACAACCTCCGAGCGTTGCGTCGGCCAGCTAAGGTGTAGGTATATCTTAATTATAAGTTGGGTTTTGATATACGGCCCCAGACTGACTACCGGAATATTTTCTTGCTGAACTCGGCTGCATGGCTATCACATCGCCGTATCTTATTTCAATCCTATGCTGGCTTTTTCATTACCCACTAATTATAGATACTATTGGATTGTCTAGGTAGGTTGATATCACCATAAATAGCAGCAGTCGGAACTTTGCCGACGGGTACTAAATAGTTCAGTATAGGTGTAATTTACGTCTATACTCACATTTTCATTCTTCTGTAAGTGAAGTTGTTGAAGAAAATGATTAGTCAGAACGACTAACAATGTGTTTAGAAAATACGCCTATATCTTACAATATTTCTCTCTTAGGAAACTTATTGTAATTTTGATACCGCTGTCAACAAAATTGACAAAATAACTATCTAATTAATCTAGTTGACCATTTAGTTAAATAAAGTTAATAAGTTGAATCGTTGAATAAGTAGTATCGATAAAAAGCTACCCGTACTCTGGCCAGAACGAAAAACAGGCCTGCCATCAAAGTTCTGTTATAGTTTTTAGTAGATATGGCCTTTAAGAAGTTTTGAATCTATTTATAATGTAGAAAATATACCTAGTGTTGAAAATCAACTTTCAACCAACCAACTCAAATAATAATAATAGTCTTTATTAGAAAATATAGTTATAAGTGTTTATTATTATTATCTTTATTAATGTTATAAAATGACAGCATAAGATTTTTGGGTCTTTATTTGGATGAAAATTTAATCTGGTCTGACCATTATAAAAAAATAATTTCTAATCTAAATAGATTAAGATATATCTTCATAAACTTGCGATCTGTACTTCATAAAGGTCAATAATTATTGAATATTTATTACGCTAAGGTAGAGTCTGTGCTTAGATATGGTATGTGTATGTGGGGTAACTCCAACTTGAAAGTTTTTATAGCTCAAAAACGTATTATTCGAAGTATTGCCAATGTAAGTCAAAAAAACACGTGGTAAACCATATTTTAAGAATTATGGTATACCTAGATATTAATAATACATTCTTTATATATTTTTGAAATTTGTAACTATATATATACACTAAGTTACGTACTTTTAATCTAAATGAAGATATACACATCCACAACACAAAACAAAAATATAACTTTCATTTGCCACATGTAAGGCTTATACTTGCTAAGAATTCGCCAAAATATAGTGGTTTGAAAATGTTTAATAAGCTTCCGGAAAACATAAAATCATGTAGGAATATAAAAAAATTCAAACAGTCTTTGAGAAACTATTTAGTTGATAGAACCCTTTATGTGCTCTCTGAATATTAACTATTGTTTACTAGCCTCTTTTGCTCTCTGCTTTTAACATATATGTGCATCAGTCCATATTTTGTGTATTCCTGTTATTTTATTGTTAGAGATGTTTGTTTGTTTCTATTTAGAAAATATGACTATTGCCATACAATAATTGTATTATTGTCCCAGTGGAAAATAAAGCCTATTACTATTTCTATTATTTTATTACTTAGGTAGGTAGGTACCTAATTAGAATATTTGTAGATTTTGCCTATGTACTTTTATAATTTAATAAAACTAATTTTTCTAAAAATAATGACTGAAGGTATGCAAAATAAAGACAGTTGGTTCTTTATTTTAGTACGTAGGTATAAATATCCAACGCCCCGTAGAGATTCGAGCGAAAACTAATAACTGTAACCTATAGTAGGAATTGCATTCAAGATTTTCTTCCTTCAAGATTTGCCTTCTAACATTTCTTACTCATGGCTGTTACTTTTCGAAGGATTAAATATTTAAAATACCTACTGGATATATTATTTTAAATAACACCAAAGTAAAGGCATTTATTAAAGTGACATTTAAGAGTCCATTCACTACTCCGAAATAAGCCCAAAATGGGCGTTCGTTTCGTGTCTAATTATAAAAAAACTATAAAAGGTAGCGACTTTCAGTAAAAAAATATTGAAATATAAGACTTTAATCTAAATCCCTATAGTAGTCATTTTTGTAATTCTTTTTATTTTTAAAATTCCAGGCAAACAATCTTATACTAAAATAGCGTATTTTCAAAAATTATTTTCTCTAAAATACATGTATTAAACAAAAATTTGCTACTATAGGAATCTAATTTATCTTTTGATCTTTCCGGTGATATATAATTTATAACATTAAAAAGAAATTTTGTTGCAATTATAAGACAAATCCGGTACCCTTACAATAAGGGCTAACTCTATTTCCATGTGCCTTTCTACTTCGGCTTTACGTGCACCTCCGAAATCTAAATAATTCGGTAGTGGAAATATGTAAGTCTTCACCCATCGGCTACCCAATCTCTCAACCCTACCGAGAATTCATGTCTGTCAAATCTACAGTGAACGGACCCTTAAGAAAAACTATTAGCTATTTTATAGATATAAGAATAGACGTGGACACATCTTATCTAGATATAGATAAGTTTTTTAATCTAAAAGCGTAGGAAATAAATGTGTATTTCCATTCCTCAAATAACCAAATTGTTTTAAATATTATTTCTTTTATAAAATAGCTACTTACAAGTACCAATAATTTTTTATATCATTGTCTCTTCTATTATAGAAAAGATTTCTAACGATTTAGCCTAAGATCAATTTCTAATTCAGAATTTGTCTATTAATTCAAGGGATTTATTGTAGATATAAGTAATACCAAAAGTTAAGTTACCAATAAGTTTACCAAGATAGGTGATTGTTGAAAATCCTTATTATGAAATAGGTATTTTATTACAATTATTTATGGAAACACAACTTTCAACATGTTTCACATAGATGGTTTTATTCTGCATATTATTGGTCTCAAAATCATTGTGTGACAAACATTTTCATTGGCTCCTTACAATGTAACAACCATAGACCACTAAGTGGTTGTAAAGAGCATAGAACCCAACCCCTAATAGTGATTTATGAGTCCACAACTTTAATGACCGTCATAATCAATTTGTCGAGGCAATAAACGACTAACACTAACCTGTTTTTAGCGGCCGCCGCTCTATCCCTTTGCCTCCGATTCTTGAACCAGTTCCCCACCTGCGTGGGAGTCAGCCCCGTAGCCTGGGCCAGCTCCCGCTTCTTCGTGGGATTGGGATAAGGGTCCTGCAGGTACCATTCCCTCAGCAAGCTCCTAGTCCGTTCCTTGAAACAGTGAGTCTTCTGCTCACCGTCCCAGATAGTCCGCGGCAGGGGAAACTTTTTCCGCACTCGGTACTTATCCACGGGACCTAGAGATCTTCCCCGAAGCTTCTCGGCCTCCTGGTAGTGCGCCTCCAGCCACATGGCCTGGAGCTTCCCGTGGGAGCCCTTCGTGAACTTATGCGACTCTAAAATCGAGTAAAGTTCCCTAAAATTGCCACTATGGAAAGACACTATCGCCCTAGCTCTGAGCACTGCTTCGTTCTTGTTCAGTTCGCTTATGTTGGGGTGTGCGACGGGTAGAGACCAGAGGAACCGAGCCAGTCTCTCGATATCGCCACTTTCTTCCAGAGTCTCACAAACGGCCGCCACTTGAGTCACTGTGAAGTTCAGGGTGGGTAGCGCGAACATCGGATTCGGCAGCATGGGTGCTGGGGCTATTGGGATCGGCACGCTGATCCCAGGAGAAGAGGAAGTCTCCGAGTGGGCCCCCGACCCGGGCCCCGTGCTCCCGGAGCAGAGCCCAGAGCTCAACCCCAGCGCCATGTGGGTTGCCAGCGTTGCGGAATGTCCAGCACCCTCTTTCAGAGCCCGGACTCCATAGCACCTGAGGGATCGCACTAACAACGGTAGAAACTAGTCGACAATGGAGCGTGGTTGTTCAGGTAACAAATAACAAAGGATGATCGAGTTGCACAGCCAGCTATGTGTGTAGTTCTCGGGATGAGACTGGCATCCGAAGTTGGCGTTTACCAACACCACGGTCCGGTCCACCATTGGCGCGAGCAGGGCTGTTACCACGGATACTTCGTTGGTAGCGGGCCAATAGAGAGCGATACTGGAGGGGAGCGGCGATACGAGGGGCGGTTCCAGTGTCAGTTTGAAATGTGGCGTATAGACGAGAGCCTTTGTAGCATACACCTAACTAAGGTAAAGGTGATGTATAAAGTGGTCCTATCTTCTCGGTAACTCTGTCACCATGATAACTTTCAAGATACGCCTTTCATGTTTATTCCTGGAATCATGGATCTTGTTTTTGTTTGCGGTGAGGATGTGTTGGATGGTCGAATTTCGGGTGTTTCTTGTTCTTTACTTGCTGATGATAGGAACCTTATAAATACGTATGATATAGATATGTATAGGTATGCATTTAGGGTGCGGTAACTATATGTGACACATTTGCGAAGCTTAACTAAAATTAGATAAGAATAAAATTGGAATTCTCTAAGCAGAGTAGGGATAGCCCAGATTAGGTATCTGATATTCGGTGGAGAATCAAAAAATGAACAAAAACAAAAATTCTCACATTAGGATGAAATTGTAAAGAATTTAAAATCTGCTTCAGTCATTTTAAAATGCTTTCCATAGTAAGCAAGCAACAAATAGCTATTGGTTCCATCGCCAATAATCATACGGTATACAATTTTTTTTATCTATATCTATAGGTAAATATCTACCATTGACCAGATACCTACCAATATATACCAAGATAAAAATTATATAGGTACCTACCTACTTACTCTTTATAATAAATACAATACAATAAATACAATAATACACAAATTATAGAATACAAAGAGTACAATAAATACCTATACATTTTTTTAACTAAGAACCTAAAGGGCCCAATTTAGATCCCTGCGGAACAATATATCGGCAACCTTAAGGTTGGGGGTACATACTGAATTTTTGTTAATATCTTACAAAAAGCTATAAAATTTGGCATATATCTAGATATTTATAGATTCCTGTCAATATTTAAATTATTTTTGCGTCGGATTTCAACGAACCAAATGAAATTTATTGGTCTATAGTTTCTATACTTACCTACTTTATCTCAGTTGATATTACAAAATCTGTAAGTACAGTAGTTTAAAAAGAAACATAAAGATAAAGAAGTAATAGAACAGATACTAGTTATTTTCAGAAATAAATTATTAATAAGCGAAAATACCTAAATGCTATATTTCGATTTGGTTGAGTAGATGATTGAACGAAAATAGATCATTTTTCAATAAAAAAGTTTTTACACTGTAGGTATGCTTCAACCGGATGTTTATGTAAGTATATAAAATATTTTAAACCTATCTGTCAGAACCATCATATTTCCTTCTGTTTTTATGAGATGCGTTTGATTTAAGACATCTGTGAATTGATTAAGTTATTATTATTTTTACATCTGTTTTGACAGCGGAAAAAGTATTAAAATAAACCATTTTAAAGCGAGGTGTTTTAACGTACATGATGTGATAATGACGTAAAGAATAAAAATATTAAAACTGGAATATCTACGGTATGTGTCTTTATTAATAGATATATATTAGGATCAGGTTAGGTATAGGTATATTAAAAAAAATTAGATTGATAGTAAGCAAGTATAGTATGTAACTGTAAATAAAAGTAGGTACCTACGCAAAAGATATTTCTTATCCACTTTCATTTGTTCTCCACATTGATAATACTCTGGCCAGTGCATATAAGAGTTTTGGATTTGTTATAAGAAACAAAAAAAACTTTAAATCAATCGACATCATGAAATTATTATATACCACTTTTGTCAGGTCCAAGCTCGAGTATGCATCTGTAGAGCGAAGCTCAATAATATGCTACACATATTTCAACAGTAGAGAAGGTACAGCGAAACTTTTTTAAATGTGCGTCATTTATACTGGATGATTTTCATCCAATGGGAGGTACCTACACCTAACGACATATTTACCGAAAGGTTTAATATGAGCAGTTTGGCTAGCAGAAGGAACACGTTGTCTACGATTTTCTTTATAAGATAGTTAGGAATGTGATGAGTTGTGAATGTCTTTTAGGGTTGCTTGATTTTCATGCCCCAAGTTTTAGTGCCAGAGAAAGCAGTTTGTATTGTATCAGGAGTCGTAGGACAAATATTTATAGGAGCTCTCCAGTATATCAAACAATACATTATTCTAAAGTTGAGCCTGAGTATGATATCCTGTGTTGTAGGATTACTGATATTAAAAGCTTATTTTAATTCATATTTTTTATACTACTTACAGTTTTTTGTTTCTTTTTAAATCTGTGTGTTATTTATTTTATTATTTTGTTTTATATATTTTTCATACTTATTCTAATAAGTATATTATTGGGTTTTGTAGATTGTTTTATGAAATGTTAATAAAATTGCCTATATATACGAGTGTATCTATGTATATACCGGGTGTCCCGTTAAGCCTATCGACCGGCTGTATCTCAGAAACTATATGTCCTACAATTTCCAGAAAAAAGTTGTCTTAAGTAAAGTGGTCACGAGAATTTCAACTAAAATATTTTGAAGTTGCTAAGATGGCCAGTAGGGGGCGTAATACCAATTGAAAATTAAGGAATTGCCATAACTCGAAAAAGTCAAATAGGAACATACGATTTTTTTAATGTATTCTGCATCTACTAGTCAATACCTAAAACTTTCGTAAAAAACTTTTTGTTCTAACTCTTCAAATAACAAAAATAAAAACAAAAGAATAACGTTACATATAAATCACAATAACTCCGGTTTGGATTATCCAAATTAAATCAATTTGGATTCGTTTGAAAGCTAATTTATAGTAGAATAAGAATATGATTCCAAATATTTTCACAAATTCTTTACCAAGCCACCAGATGGCTCTCTTCCTAAATTCTCAAAACTGTTGATGTTTTCTTGTAAATTTTAAATGGAATGACATATTTTTTGTTAGGGTAGTCTATTCTTTAATGGATTTGAAGAAGAATAGCGCTAACAGGAAATCTCTATCATTTTTCTAACAAAAGTTATGAATTAAAATGTATTCATTAGGTTTATAAATGAGCTAGGTACATACTTCCAGCATTATTATAAAAAAACAAGTAGACTATGAAACAAAAAGTATTAGATACTGTCAAGTAGATGTTAAAATCTGTCAATATTTCATTGTTGAATTATCTTTTTCGAATTGTTTTGGAGATTAGTTAAGTGCTTTTAGTGTGTTATTATCAAACCAACTGTCTTTTGCACAATAATGTCTTACACTGCCGCAGAGGCGTATGATATGCTTGCAATATTTTTTCGAAATTTTGAAAATCCAGTAATTCCCTCACGAGAATATGCTTTAGTATATCCAGAAAGAAGACATCATTCCCGAATGGTTCTTGTCCGCCTTGCTAGACGTTTGAGGGAAACTGGAAATGTTTTGCCAATAACAGCAGCCAATAGACGTCGAATAGCAAGAAATGAAGAAAACGTAATTAACGTTCTTGCGTATGTTACAGCATATCCTCACTCCAGTATCAGAGACATGTCAAGAGATTTGGGTGTATCAAGGTCAGTCATCCAACTCATTTTAAAAAGTCAAAAAATGCATCCCTATCATGTTGAACTACATCAAGCACTTACAGCTTTAGATTTTGACAGGAGACTGGAATTCTGTCAAAGGATGCGTTATTTCTTTGAAGAAAATCCAGGTATCTTGGCCAGAATTTTATGGACCGATGAGGCAACGTTTACCAGCACGGGTAAGGTAAATTTGCATAAGTCATTACTGGGCAGACAATAACCCGCACTGGATGATTGAAATTGGTCATCAACATAAATTCTCAGTAAATGTTTGGTGTGGTATTATCTAGGGAACAATTATTACGTTTATTTTTGAAGAAAATTTGAATGGGGCAAGATATTTGGACTTTTTAATGAACCACTTACCAGTTCTATTAGAAAATGTTTCATTAGAGACGCGCAGGAATATGTGGTTTCAGCATGACGGCTGCCCGGCACATTATGCCCGTAATGTAAGGCAGTATTTGGACAATCAGTTTCCGGATAGGTGGATTAGAAGGGGTGGTCCGTTTGCTTGGCCTCCCAGGTCCCCAGATTTAACAGTTTTAGATTTTTATTTATGGGGAAGAGTGAAAGATATAGTATACACGACTAGACCAACAACGCGGGAAGACATGATTTTGCGCATACAAAATGCAATACAGTCACTTTCTGTAGCAGAAGTAGAAACTGCTGTATCATCAACACGCCGAGTAATTGATTTGTGTATTCAAAATAATGGCGGTCATTTTGAACATCTCAAATAAAACAGTTAGGTATTTATGTAACGACTTTTATTTGTTTTTCAATTATTATTTTTTACTAGTTAGAGCAGAGATAGATTTCTAAGGACAGCCCGGCTTTAGCCTACTCGACGATTTGGAGCGACTTTTTAAAAAGCGCCCTTTAAGCCTTGTAAAAATGACAAAAACCGCAATATGGCGGGTAACTCGGCAACCTATTGTCACGCCGCCCCTGTGCCGAAATCGTAACTAGGAGTTGGCAAGATTTAAATTTCTCACTGAATGTTTTCGATTTATAAACCTAATGAATACATTTTAATTCATAACTTTTGTTAGAAAAATGATAGACACTTCCGGTTAGCGCTATTTTTCTTCAAATCCATTAAAGAATAGACTACCCTAACAAAAAATATGTCATTCCATTTAAAATTTATAAGAAAACATCAACAGTTGTGAGAATTTAGAAAGAGAGCCATCTGGTGGCTTGGTAAAGAACTTGCGAAAATATTTGGAATCATATTCTTATTCTACTATAAATTAGCTTTCAAACGAATCCAAATTTATTTAATTTGGATAATCCAAACCGGAGTTATTGTGATTTATATGTAACGTTATTCTTTTGTTTTTATTTTTGTTATTTGAAGAGTTAGAACAAAAAGTTTTTTACGAAAGTTTTAGGTATTGACTAGTAGATGCAGAATGCATTAAAAAATTCGTGTGTTTCTATTTGACTTTTTAGAGTTATGGCAATTCTTCAATTTTTAATTGGTAATATGCCCCCTACTGGCCATCTTAGCAACTTCAAAATATTTTAGTTGAAATTTTCGTCACCACTTTACTTAAGACAACTTTTTTCTGGAAACTGTAGGACATATACTTTCTGAGATACAGCCGGTCGATAGGCTTAACGGGACACCCGGTATATCTATATATGTATTATGTGTGTACCTACATATTTGTTCCGCTGTTTATATTATATGTGTATATATCGTAATCTTGTTTGTTTAACCAATTATAAGTAGTGTAAACTTATCCTATAATTGGATCTTGTGCCCGTTGGATATTTTAATGAATAAATAAATAAATATTCACTTATAAGTGAATAAAATATTATCCTTATGTTAATAATTTATGCTTGATTTAAAATAGTATATTGAAGAAATATACTTAATATTTCATTGCTATTTTGAAAAATCCATACTCTAAAAAGAAAAGAATTTTCTCGGAATAAATGTAGGTATACATATGATTTTTTATCTAGCTGTATGATTAATCTATTTTGTATCATCAGAGCCAAAAGTATAGGTAGGTATATTTAATTTTTATAATTTTTTACACACATACTTAAAACAATTTTATGTGAATATGTACTAAATATTAAAAAAAAAAATAAAAAATTTATATACCTATTATTGTTAACTATTTAGTAATTTTTACATCGTCATTTAAATAAAGTTGGTATAAATCACCGGAAATACTTACTGCTTATAGATATGTATAGATAGGTATACAAATATATCTAAACATATTTTATAATTTCACGATTTTATAAAATAATACCAAAAGGAAATGAATGCTATTAACTAATGTATACAGGAAGTTCTATGATTTAAATCCCTGTAAATTAGCTGCGTACCTATAGGTAAAAGTGTTAATTAATTATCACTTTAATGACCATCCTTTGTTCACAACTAATACGACGGAAATGGCAATTTAATATATTCGGGTGAAAACCACACATACGTGCTTCACGTGGCCGATCAAGACATATCTATATGAATCATCTTTGTATAATAAATATTTTACACATATTTTTGCACGACCGAGCTTTTTTTGTTCACTTACCATGTTCGTCTCTACGACAGTAGGATACGCTTAGAGGTTGCCAAGGCTAACAAAACGGTAAGTAATTCCCTTACCGTTCTAGAACGGTAAGTATCTACATAATTGTCAAAATAGACATTTTTAACATCGCATTGATTTAGAAGGGATTATCTAGAATTCAGTTTAAAATTTAATTGCGAATTAAAAGAGAGATGTATTTTTAAATCTATTTATTGATGTTGAAATTAAATGTGCAGGTTGTACAATTACTTACAAAAATTGGAACATGTCTTTCTTAGTAAACACACTGGCTTTTTTTGATCGATAACCAACATTTTTCCGTTTGAAGTTTAATGTCGAAATTTGGAAATGTCAAGCGAGTCATGTACAAAAATTCTACTTTCTAACATTCAATACTCTGCCCATAAGCTTCCTGGAGCTTTTAATTTTTCGTTCCTTTGGACAAAGTACGCCACCATAACTTTCTCGCTAACATGGTTTTCTGTCTCACGCCATTTCTTGAAAATCTTGTATGTATTTTCATATCGCTCCCTTAATTTCTCAGGAATTAATGCGGAACATCCAACAGTCCACGCTTCCTCTAAGTCTGCATCTATAAAGAAGAGTCGCTCATTTTACAAGCACTTTGCTCTTTTAAATTCTGGTAAATGTAACAACGCGTTGTAAAATTTGAGAACTACCAATTGCTGATGGTGATGAATAAACCATAGCTACCAGTTCCAGAATTGTCAATTTCGTCAATTAACAAAGCCGTGACTGAACAATAAACATCAATAGATTTCAAGAAACCTGCTTCGCAAATTTATTCAACAACGTCATTTTTGACATTACATAAAAAATGAAATACGTGTGTATAACTTGAAACTAAAAATGAAAATATTGGAAAATGTTTAAATAACTAAGGAGGTTACATCGAAAATCGTTAAATATTTTTTTATTACTGTTGCTTTCTAGTGTTAAATAGTTTTAGTTCTTTGTATCTTTTGTATTTTTTTAAGGTACTCGCTGTCGAATATTTCGAAAACTGTCAGTGCAAATGTCAACAAAATATATATTTTTAAAATCAGGAAAAAAATGTTTACCCAAGCATGCATTTTTTCTAACTTTCTTAACAATCCCTGTAAGTAGGGGTCAAAATATACGCGAATACCCTGTACTTATATGTTATAGTCTCCATAGTGGCAGTACACCAACAAAATGCATGAACATCCCCTGTGGGCAAAGTATATTCTTACACATTCGCGTATTTTTGAATACGCAAGTGTGAACTTGGAGGTACAAAGGAATAGCCAATAACAACACATGTTCACACTCTGTTGAGATGATGTTCATGCACTTTCTCTGTATATTCCCACTTTCACGTTTGACCAAATCGACTATGTAGATATAATTTCGGACTGATTTTAGTTAATTATGTTGATACTATGGTTAGTACTACATCTCAAGGCACAAGTATACCTATACCTATAAATAACGTTACTGATATCTGTATTTTGTATGCTTACGTTGAAAAAATATTCTGTTGTGACATGATGATTACTTTTAAGAAGTTTATAAATGTGGGTATATGTAGGTACCTAATTACTTAATCTTATGAATGATGCATATAACTTCAGAATATTCAATGTCTATACAGGGTGTGCCACTTAGACCTTCAATTAGTCGTTTCTAAAATACTATGCGTACTGGCATTCAGTAGTTTTATAAATATTGTACAGGTAGAATTACTTTTCTAGTAAATTTTGTAATCGTAATTTTTCAGCTTTCTACAATGGTATGTTCTATATCGAGGTATGTTTTCCATATCGAGTTTGATTATAACGCAATATGTCTGTAGAATCATACACACAAATTTGTACCTATACTGACGTTAAAAATAACTAATGAAAAGAATTAACTGGTAAAGTATACAAAAATTTTACTTTGTTGTATTGTTGTAAATTTTACCATGACAAATAATTTGTCTTTCTCAATTGAGATGCAAACATAATACAAGATTTAATAAAAATCCTGTGTATAAGTTGCTACTGAATTCGTTATTTATATCGAGATAGTTTAAAATATAATGAGAAACTTCTCATTTTGAATCAATTAACCACAAAAACCTTTTCAAGTGGTGTTCTTTTCCACCAAACGACGCATCTCTAAGGAAAAATATCAACCTGGAAAATCCAGTGCCATAATTAGTGGAGAGGAAACACTCGACTCAACAGAATACAAACCAATTAACAACTAATAGAAATCACATTTGCGTTATCTAAAAATAAAACTGTCAAAGCAGGCCTGACGATGTCACATCGTGGAAGGAAGAATTGTTGATTTACACTAAGAAAAAGTGTTCATCTTTATAATAAAATTTGTCACCTATTGGGTTTGAACAGTTTTAGGTACATATTTTTTTATATAGACGCCCCTATGTCTTTTGGCCAACAATAAGTGACAAACTGAAGTGCCAAAACTTTAATTCATATAAAGTAAGGCCAGTGGATCTTTTCCCTCACATCATCAAGCATCGTGAAAAACCGAAATGAATTCAGCAATAATTTTTTTAATAAATTTGACAACTCTTGAACTTGCTTAAAAATCATGCCAGATTTATAGGAAGATATATAGAAACGAATCGAAACTATTAAGCACCTTATAAAAAATGTTGTTTTTTAATCCATTATTATTGAACATGCATAAATGTCAAACCATTCATATTGAAGTGAGGTTTTACGTGAATTGTATAAGTTTAATAAGCCTAACAACATTTTAAAACAACAGATTAATTACTTCCTGATCTCATAAATATCCTTTTTTTTTAACTCAATTAAACAAAAGTCTGACATTGATGTTTATTGATATACATTTGTAATAATATAATAATAAACCCAAATGTAGCACACCTAATAGTATATTATATACCTAGGTTGAGAAGTGAGCTATTATTGACCGAGAAATTTTTGACTTATTGACCGAGGTAAATAATGGCCTTCTCAACCGAAGTATATATAGTATTTTTTTACTACTAATAGCCGAATTAACGCCAGAAGATCTTATTTTTATTTTAAAATCAGACATTTCCCCTATTACTCAAGCATATCGAAATATCAAGTAGGTGAAATGTCAAACTGATGGGTTTCATGTTAGTAATAAAAAAATATAATAACTTTTTCTTCCTCCACGAATTCCCGAAAGTTTTTTGCGAAAATACAAATACCTGCAGTTAATATAGACACTTATATATTGTAACACTGACGTAGTATTTAACATAACACCAAAACTATATACTGAACTCGACGCGCGTTTTGCCAACCTATTAGTTGAAATCATCTAGAGATGATTCATCAGTTTAAACTCAGTTTTAAACAGATGCTCAGTTTTAATCATCTCCAGATGATGTCAACTTGGTTGGCGAAGCGCCTGTCGAGTGCAGAATAGTGTTTTGGTGTTACGTGGAAAACTACGTCAGTGTTATCTTCACACCAAAGGTTCCAACGCCGTTCAAGACATATATTGTACCAAATTTCTTCTATAAACACTCAAGTTATTGTTAGTAGTGGTGAGAAACACACAACGCCCTCTTTGGGTCTTTGCTACTATCCGTCTGACAATCAATGTCAAATTGACAGACAGATAGCGACCTGTTTTTCCGTAGGTGCCATTCAAATAAAAAAAATACTCAAGTTGTTTTGGCTAATTATGCGGACTATATTTTCTGTTGGTTATATTTAAATTAGACACAACATTTGATCCTTCGAGCCGGATCTGAACCAGCGACCTATGGACTATTATTGATTATATAATACAATATAGTGTCTATAATATTGTATTGGTTATTTCTTAAAAAAAAAAAGATGTATAGGGATGACTTTTCTCATATCTATATACAAACGAGTACCTAAATATTATTTCTAGACCTGTAGATGCATTAAAAGCATAAGAAGAAAAGCTACGAATAGTACCTGTATACTGACACAGTGGTAAAACAGAACTGCAATTTGTAACAATTAAAAAACCATTTCTCTCAGTGTAGATGTACAAGAGATGTTATTCTACGGTGACAGAAGACACTCGTGCATCTGTCACTTTGTTACAGCCATCTACGATCTCGGTGCTAGCCGTGCGCCTCTTGGCGCCACCGTCGCGCCTATCCAAACAATTCCGATCTCTTTCCTGTCTCGATCACGTCAAAGTTTTCGTTTTTTATTTGCTCAGCTAAGACTATTAAGCCAGATTATGAGTAGCGTGAGGTAGGTAAAAGGATTGGGCGACGGATGGAAGATATATATTAATAAACAAAGCAACAATAATCAACGTTTGGTAATTTGTAATCATAATGGGAAATCCTTTATATCTCCCTTAGTAAAATTACTATCTCTGGTATTAATAAAAATGTGTTTCCATTTAGCCTTAAAAACAGATAAAATAAAAAATATAAGTCTAATACACTTGTTACTAAATATATTAGATACATTTCTGGGTATTTATGTTGAATAACCTTAACTGGAGACCGGATTGTGATCATCTTACTATTTGTTTAAAAATGTGAAGAAAATTTTAACTAAAACTCAATTGATTAGTTTATAATAAAGTGGATACTCGAAGCGGATGGTTCTTTATGAAGCATCGTGAAAATAATTGTTTTGAAAACAACATTGATCTCATTTAGATGTTCCAAGAAATATATAGAAAACACTATATACTAGTATTTCGGCTTATTAGGCCTTTTTCAAAAGAGTAATGTCTATTACGAAATGTTTCCAAGCGCGTTTTCGTTATTTATTTGTTTACGAGCACCTACCCCCGATTGATCCTACCATCTGGTAAAGCCCGAGTTTTTAGTACCTTTTCTAAGAAGGGCGAAAATGCAAAATCTATCTGATCATTCGTAGTACAAGGATTTATAATTAAAGATTTTTTAATTTCCAATTGCTCCAACAGATCTAAGCGCTTTCCTTTCTTTTCACGATGCAGTACCTTTACATTTTTCTAATCTATAAAATGGTTGTTTTCTATATTTTTTTGCGTTATTTAGTATGGATTTTTTATGTTCTTTTACTCTAGTTTCAATACTTCTACCGGTTTGACCCACATACACGGCATTACAATCCACGCAGTTAATTTGGTATACTTCCGATTGTTTTAATTTATTATGATTGTTTATTATATTTATGATTAGTTTATACTATGCAGAAATAAAAGTTTCTATGAACATATACCTTAAAATGGTTCCTAAGGGAGTTATAGCGCTTTAAACGGTGAATAGAAATAATCTGTCCCAAAATAACAATCATAGACCATTTTTTACATTTGGTGTTCTTGGCATATTGTATGCTAAAGCGAGTGGTGGTAGTAAAAAGTGTCGTGACAGTTTTTAAAGGGTAGTTTTCATAAGAGTAGATGGTTGTTTTCATAAAACTTTTTTACCTAAGTGAATACAGAATAATTTTAACATTAGTAAACGGTTTTAGAGCCACCTTCGTGTCAAAGGTGGCGTACAGTTTCAGTCAATTGTTTTTATGTGAATTCAACTTGTTCATGTGGAACAAATTTTCTAAAATATTAAAACCATTCTTTTTATCCGCCGTTTAAAGGGCTGTAACTTCTTTAGAAACCATTTTAAAGCACATATTCATTGGAAATTTTTATTTTTAGATGTAGTTTTACCCCTCAAAATCCAGTACACTATTTTTTTACACCCTATATATCGCTTACTCTAGCGTCTCATTGCCTCTATAAATACATTAAATTAAAACAATAAATTTGAACATATTTTGTTTAAAACAATTGTCAGATGCTTTTGACCTATTGTATAAACTGTATTGAAGTTTTGTGACTTTTGAAGAATTATAATCTTCTATAATTTTCACAGATAACCAGATATATTTGTAGAAGTAGATACATGCCTATCTGGAATTCCTCAAGAATTGATCCTGGTTAGAGGATGCATTTATTAACTGTGTTTGTATATGTATCCATTATGTGATCGAGAATTTATTTGAATATCATTAAGTGTCAACTAGGTGCCAAATTGGATCAACTTGGAGTTTCAACTGGATTTGAGGATGAATTACTTTGTCTAATTCTGTATGTATCTCAATAGAAATGCATATATATAATTACCAATATTATTGAAAGATACCTGCAGGCTATTTCTTTAAAGCGGTACCACTTTCTCTGGCAGACCACTTATATAATAACGTCTACTATTAGAAAAATGGCACATATTTTAACGCCTTGGTACTTACCTATTTGTTAATATTGTTGTCAAATTGATGGATTCTATTTTCAAACATCAAACACAATCTGGAAACATGTAAGTGATCCTGAATTAGCTCCAGAAGAAACAAATTTTCTAAGTTAATCGACCCTGTAACATTTTCCATTTCTAAAATAGTACAAGTGAAGTAATTTGAAAGCAGTGGAAAGATGTAACAGAACAACATTAGCTTGTTTTAAACCGTTTGAAGCGAAAAGTTTAAATACTGGCGCCTTCGCCAATTTCTAGAATAAGTAGCTGTATTTTATCCATTTGGTACTTTTTTAAAACTCATAAAATAAACAAAAAAAAAAACAATATTTGCATTTCCAGCGTTTGGTGGAATCTTTCTTAAACGCTTAAAACATATTATTATACTGTAACTTAATCTTATATTAGATAATTAGGTAGAGGACATTTGCCTATTAAAGTACTCAGTAAAATTTTTAGTCCAGGTGCAAGTGGCTATCTGGTATAGTTAAAAACAATTGCACCCACTGCAGTAGACGATGTTTCTTTGAAAATATTCATGACATCATGGGTATGTCAAACATGGCGGGAAATAGTACAAGGAAATGAGCATTTTTATATAAGTATACACTAACTGCTGTGCCTTTTTGTTCTTACACTGTTGCTGTGTTATATTTTCCGAATGTTCACATCTTTTTTAGTTTAAAAATTATCTCGGATAATAGTTTTCGCTGCGACACCCTGTATATGTGACGGTAAGAAATATTTTGTATAAATTAACGTATACGTAGGTATAATGTTATAGATTGTGTTATATATAGCATACCTTGCACGCTCGCGTGCAGCGTTCCTTAATTTCAATTAAAACCAACTTAATTAATTCAAATTGACCCGGTGACAAGGCAATTTTTTAATGAACGTCTTCCATTACACCTAATAACCCCGAACAAAAAAATCACCATACGTTATGTCATCAGGGAAAATGGAATACTAATATAATTTTGAATAACAGCCGCATAAATCATGGTATATGGCAGAGGTCTGACAGTAGTTGATGCGAGGAAGCACGACGACAATGAGATGGCTGAGAACCGAGAGGTCGTAGGTTGATTTTCTGCGTCTTAAATATGTCTGCCGCTATAGAACGAGGGGTCGCTGATGTGGTTTTGCGATGTGTTACCGCAAATTAAGTCTCTATACGTAGTCGAGGTTGTACGATGCGAGATGTTAATTCCACCTATATCCTTTAGCAACAATAACCAAATTAACTAAAGTGTTTAAGGTATACACATTTTCATCTAGGTAACAAACTGCCTCTTGAGATAAAGGAGGCAAAAAGCAATGTATTTTAAAAATACTTATGTTACATAAATATTTAGTATACAATGCTTTTTACACGGCAGAAGAATTTCTGCAAACCAGTATAAAAATATAGTAGAGAGGTTAAGTAATTATGTTTTTTGACTATTCCTATACAAATGTTTATACAGTGAGGACATAAAGTCTCCCCCCCCCTCTAATTTCTGAATCACTGGGTATATTGTGATCAAATTTGGAACGATAATATATGACTAAATTCTGCATTTTTTGACACATCAATGACAGCTCTGAATGTCAAAGTGACATCTGGGCGCGCAATAGGACTATTTTTTAAATGGAAATGGGGGTCGAGTAATAACGCATTTTGAAGCTATTTTTATGCTCAAAACATCCCCCAATTTTGAGAACATTCGGTTCAGTAATTTCCAAATAAAAACCAGTAATATCGATTTCTATACGTTGTATCATTTTTTACATACAAATTACAAATTATTGTAAATTATTCGAAGCAAAACAAAATTTAAAAGTAAATAACAACAATAAACCAACCCTAACCTAAAATAACCTAAATTAAAAAATTATGAAATAATTTAAATTAAACGTAGAGGCAGAAACAAATTTAGAAAACACGTGTTACTTCAAAAGATGTTGAAAATGACCACCATGAACTTCCTGACAAATAAATGTTCCATGGGTAAGTTGTATTATAAAGATTATGTGGTAAAAAGATTATGTTATAAACTGATCTCACTGGTTTTTATTTGGAAATTACTGAACTGAATGTTCTCAAAATTGGGGGATGTTTTGAGCATAAAAATAGCTTCAAAATGAGTTATTACTCGACCCCCATTTCCATTTAAAAAATGTTCCTATTGCGCGCCCAGCTGTCACTTTTACATTCAGAACTGTCATTGATGTGTCAAAAAATGTAGAATTTAGTCATATATTATCGTTCTAAATTTCATCACAATATACCCAGTGGTTTCAAAATTAGAGGGGGGGGGGGGGGACGGACTTTATGTCCTCACTGTATATTAAAGGAAAATAAAGTATTATTATTATTGTTCATTTGCTTTTACTAACAGAAAGGCACAAGTCCTTAATATTTTAAAATATGATGAGTAAGAAATAATACTGATTTTGTATACCTTCTTTAAATAATGTATTTGCAACTTTGATTTCACATATCTTAAACACAAAATTGATCAGATTTCGGAGTAAAAATGTTACATTTAATTGAAACTGAAGCTACTCCTATTCTTGAATAGGGGTGGAACCTTTGGTGTGAAGAATCACTGACGTAGTTTTCCACCCAAGTTGGCATCATCTGGGGATGATTAAAACTGAATTTTAATCATCTCCATATGTGGAGATGATGTGGAGATAATGAAAATACTATAAAAATTGCTATTATGTTCCTATATATGGCCTAAAATAGTTCCTATAAGAGAATTGCAGCTCTTTAAACGAAGGATATATACAGGGTCCGGCAACGGGATTGAACTGTTTTAAAAAGCTTGTCATGGAAAAACAAATGAAGTCATGTTTGTCAAAGTGCGATTTCCTGGTTCTGACAGTTTGACAATTAAGTGTGTTATGGGTAATAAACCAACGCGTTCTTGCGGTAAAGTGTTTTATTACTACGTAATCTTTAGTACAGACGTAAAGGTGGTTTCGCAATGAATTTTATGTGATACGCCGCGGAACGCAATCCAACAAGAAATAGTAAAGTAAGGTTTCATGCAAAATGGATCTTAAGCTTCCATCCGAAATATTCAAAACAATCGCGTGCCTGACGGCAGAACGCAATGGGCTTCGCTGAACTGATTGGCTGGTCCTCTTATTTTCTGGAGTACGAATTGTACGAGTACCACCAAAATATTTTGATACGACGCTGCCTGTTTCTTCAAAACATATTACCCATCTTAAAATCGTGTTTCTTGTTGGAATCAACACTCATCAGTGTGTATATACTCCACACTTGGCAGTGTTAGACATATCGGTGTATTATTACATTAGATAAAAGTAATTTAACACAATAGATTTTACAAGGTAGTGTGCAATAGTTAATTATTCACCGTGTAATTATTCCGTATTTATAGCGGATTGATTCATTTTTAACACACAGTTTTGTAAATTTTAGTACAATTTATGAGTACTTCTACAAACTTGGCGGGTATATCGTTCGTGTAATATGACTTCTAAAGGTTTAGTTATTATATTACCCAGTTCGTGTTAAAAATAACACTGCAGCAAATTACGATTACCATTTAGTAATTTTACCATTTCTTTTTTTACTGTGCATGACTTCATTTGTTTTTCCATGACAAGCTTTTCAAAATTGTTCAATCCTGTTGCCCGACCCAGTATAATAGAATGATTTTTATTTATTTTAGTAAATTTTTGGGCACTTAAAGTGTCTAACGTGTACCAAAGTGTTGAATACGCATAAAAACAATTGACTGAAACTGTCAAATCTAGAAACGCCACCTTTGACACAAACAATGTAGGTAAGTGTGCAAACTTTAAATATCTCGAAAACCATTTACTGTAGCGAGTTAAACGTAGAGGTACCTTTTTACGTAAAAAGTCGTAATTTTTCAAATGTAAGATGTGAAGAAATTAAAAATAAAGTAAATCATTTTTGTGAAAAACAACCCTCTACCCTTATGAAAATACCATTTAAGAACTGTCACGGCTCTATTCAAATTTCAAAAAAAATTGGCCTGCAACTGTTGGCCTAAAAATAAAAAACCCATTCTTTTTATCTATATCCACTGTTTAAAGGGCTGTAACTCCCTTATAAACCATTTTACTCCCTTACACTCCTATAAAAAAATAATCTCTTGTTAAATATGTATGTTTGGGTTTAGGTTATTTTAAAACAAGTATTTGTTTTACAGAAGCTGTGGATTTACAGCGTGCTCCTACGCGTCCGTTCGTTTTATCTCGTATGTTAGTTGTATAGCTACTTTAACGTTGGTTTCCGCTTATTATAAGCCACTTAGAAAACTTAGGCATAATAAATTACAGGCGCTTCGCCATTGGGGGAAAAATTTTGCTATGTTATTTTGCTATTTCGTTTAAAACATTTCTTTGTACAAAGTGAACAGGGGAAGTTGTTACTTCCCCCATGAGAATTACTACCAAAGTAAAAAGGGCAAACATATGTTGAATAAAAAATATTATTGATAGCAATAATATAGTGTATGTCCTCGTTGATGTGTTTTTTGGAGGGTAGGGGGGCACCAAATACAGATCATTCTCTGCTTAATGCTTCAGACTATACGTAGTTGCATTGCATTCTTAAACATACAGTGGCGGCTGGTGAAATTTGGGAATGGGGGGCACAGGGGAAAAAAATGCGTCGCAGGCGAAAATTTTGCATTTTTCAAGGTCAAACAGCTTAAAATTAAAAATTAGAAATTCGTAGAGCAAAAATATTTGCTTGAAAAAATAGGTTTTGTTAGGCAAATATCCCCTTTTTTGATGCGATTGACAGAAATATGGAAAAATTATTTAAAATAATATTTAAATCGGTTCAAAAAAAAGTATAAAATGAAACTCCATTCTTCTTGACTTATCATTTGCAAAATGTTCGATAACTTGTTCGTTAAAATCAGTCATAGTGTTTACTAAATTTTTCTCGATGGAAAGCATTGCTAGAGCACATAACCTTTCTTGTGACATCGTGTTTCTTAAAAATGTCTTTATTCGCTTAAGTGTTGAGAAGCAGCGTTCACTTTCGACTGTAGTCATAGGAATTGTGCACATATAGTTAATAGTTCAACCGATTCCGAAAACGTCGTAACTAAATTATTTTTATTTAACATTTGTAAGAAAGCAACCGCACCTCTATGTTGTATGAAATCATCTCTAGAATACATTATATACAGTTCATTTTTTAATTTTGTAATGTTGATCTTTGGAAATAAGACACACACTGTTTTAATATGTTCCAGAGGAAAAACTATTCTATAGTTGTTAAATTTCTCCTTTTCAAACAAATTGGCTATAGTTAAAAAATCAGTAAATTGAAATCCCCCACGTACGTTCATTAATATGAAGGGGTATTCCCATCTCTTGTACTCTGTACCGCCTGGTCGACGGGGCAGCGCCCATTCAATGACGTAACAGAACGCATTAGAAAAGACGCGCTGAAAAAATAGAAGCTGTGTATCCTTTTCTTGCGCATGCAAATAGAAAAGAAAAAGAACAGGCACACAGCGGCCGTGCCCAGCCCAGTCCACAGACGGTGAAGCGTGAAGCGGTCTAGACGCTAGACGGATATGTATGCACCAAATGATTCAATATTCATGATGAAAAATTAATAAAAAAATCCACCAAATTATAATAATTATAAAAGTTTATAAAATATCACAACATTCACAAGTCTTATGTGCTTACGCATAGGGCACGTGCCCTTTTACCCATTATGACTAGCCGCCATATTATTTATTGTTTACTAAACAATAAATAATATGAAAACAAACTAAAACCAACCCATACAATGAAGAAGAAAATATTCTTTTGGATATTTATTCTGTCACTACTCTAATTTAATACTACAGTAAAACCATTATTTTTAGCTATTAGGTAACCTTGAAAAAGTCCGAAAACTCGGACGAAACGTAGGATATTTGTCCATGTATCTGGCTGAAAGTCCTCTCTTTTTTTTTTGTTTGAAAAACAGTTTTTTTATTGGAAAAATAAATTATATTTTTACAGCCAACAAATTTTCCAATACCATAGATACCTTTTGTGTTATAGCTATTTACTAATTTGTTTAGCTGATGCTTATTTTTGAATACCAACGATGAGTGCTCGAAAATCTTAACCTGATCAGCGCAGCAGGTAACTAACTCTCTATAAATACAAATAAACCCTCGGTCTCAGCATGAATACTCCAGTAAACAATTTATAAAGGATATTCTATACTCCTACCCATCCAAAAAGTTATTAAACACGGTAAAGATACAAAACACAAAACAAAAAGTTCAAGTAACAACTCCAAGGCATACACCAGACATCTTGTTCATGGTTATCTGCGATCAGTAGAACCCTTTATATAATCATGTTTTATTCAGTGCAGATGGGTAGAGAGAGGAACAATAGACTTATGAATGTACGGATTTTGATCGCTACAAACAGATTTGTGATAAGTTGTGGGTTTCGAGTTTCACAGTTTGGCCATTGTGGTCCATCGTGAAATATTATACATCAATAAGGCATTGTGGGTATTATAAAATATTTAATATGTTCCGCAAAAATCTGCGGTTACAGATTTGTGTAAGAAATATTTCTACTCTGTAGCTGAATATAATTGGTAATCTTTTCCAGTTATCATTTTTTATAACAACATTTTCAATGTTCTTGTAGAATGAAGGCACGTCTTATTTTTTATGAGATTTGTAAAAATATTATTCAACTTTTAGTAGTGCCTATACTTGTTACAACTGATATTTTTGCATTTGTAGAAATATGTATTATTAACAATTATTGGTAACAGTATGTTTCAAATAATTCTATTTTTCATTTGCAATTCTAGGTATATTACAACCTGAATTTTTTTTTAGTTAAAAATTACTACTTAGATTATTTAAAATTCCTAAAAGTATACTAAAAATTGTACATACATACTTCTACAACTTTAAAAGTATTACTTACAATGTTCAAAGGTTGCATACTATACTTATAAAATATACACAATTTCAATAAGATATTAGAATTAGTAGTAATAAAAATAGGTATTACCAAAAATCTGTAGGTACCTACTGGGTAAGATATTATATTATATTATCTGTAATACAGTTCTTAAGCGTACATTGATTTTTACAAACTGATAATCTGCTGCGAGAAAAATTTCTACTTACTAAGTATAAATTTCCACTTACTAACTAGAAATTTCTACTTACTAAGTAGAAATTTATACTTACTCACTAGAAATTTCTACTTACTTACTAAGTATAAATTTATACTTTCTAACTAGAAATTTCTAGATTCTAGATTCTAGATTCTTTGCAATTATTATCTTCAAATTTCTACTTCGTAAGTAGAAATTTCTACTTAGTAAGTAGAAATTTCTTGCTAAGTAGAAATTCCTACTTACAAACTAGATATTTCCACTTACTAACTAGAAATGTCTACTTACTAAGTAGAAATTTCTAGATTTTAGATTCTAGATTCTTTGCAATTATTATCTTCAAATTTCTTCTTACTAAGTAGAAATTTCTACTTAGTAAGTAGAGATTTCTTACTAAGTAGAAATATCTACTTACAAAGTAGATATTTCCACTTACTAACTAGAAATTTCTACTTACTTACTAAGTAGACATTTATACTTTCTAACTAGAAATTTCTAGATTCTTTGCAATTATTATCTTCAAATTTGTACTTCGTAGTAGAGATTTTTTACTAAGTAGAAATTCCTACTTACAAACTAAATATTTCCACTTACTAACTAGAAATTTCTACTTACCAAGTAGAAATTTATACTTATTCACTAGAAATTTCTATTTACAAACTAGAAATTTCTACTTGCTAAGTAGAAACTTATACTTTCTAACTAGAAATTTCTGGATTCTAGATTCTAGATTCTTTGCAATTATTATCTTCAAATTTCTACTTACTAAGTAGGAATTTCTACTTAGTAAATAGAGATTTCTTACTAAGTAGAAATTTATACTTTCTAACTAGAAATTTCTAGATTCTAGATTCTTTACAATTATTATCTTCAAATTTCTACTTCGTAAGTAGAAATTTCTACTTAGTAATTAGAAATTTCTAATTTGTAAGTTGAAATTTCTAGAATTAGTCTGAAGTAGCTAATTCCTCAGTAAGTCTCCCATTTTTACTTAGTATCATAATATCTTTGGTTGTATAATAATGGTGTGCTCAGAGGAAATTTTAAATAAATTCCCTAACATCGTAGCTTCACTGAAATGGGTAGAAAGCCATTATTTATAATTTGACTGACTTTTAATTTTACTAAATTAAAGCAGATAAATGTCAAGAATTGATTTAAACTCAAAATATAACTCCTAATAACAGTCCAGTAAAGCGTTGCTAGGAAACAACTACAGGACTCTTCAGCCGTAATACCTTGTATTAAAGGCTAATAAGTATGCATGGAACCTTATTTCTAATTGGTTCTGTTTTGTAAATATTGATCTTAAAGTGTTTTCGTTAACATTATTACCAATGTTACTCTCAATACTGACAATATATACCTTTGTGTATAAAGTGACTAGCGATTTTTCCCAGTTATATATGTCAATCGGTGGGGCGTAAGCTCCAAAATATCACACATAACGAACTTGTCAGCATTATGTAAATACCCCATTGACTCCTACCGGTGTACGTTGTCTCCTCCGAAGGCTGGAGTGCCGAGAACTATCGAGGGGGTGCCAGCGTGAATCGGAGACAATTTTCCAGCCGGCAGGACCCGCCGTGGGGAAATTACAATATTTATGATGTCATTTAGAACGTCGATCGGCGCTTTGTGACAACTCAGAGCTCATCGCTGCCATTGTGGGGCACATCAATAATGTATCGCAGCAATTAGAGCTCATTCACTGAGCGAACGGGTGATCCTGCCGGCACGTGCCCGCTCAAGACTCCGAAACACGAACTCTGCGATTACCGGGAGATGACTTTGTAATGAACTTCACCCCGATTCAATTACAATAACTATACGTTCTAACACTGAAGTCGGTCGATCTGCCCGCGTGAAACGGCTAATGCAAATCGTTTGTGCATTTATCTTAGCTTATTGTGTTCTTTTATACCATAAAAGGTGGTGTGATGTTCATTGAAAACCATTCTCCTTATTTTAATAGAGCTTTTATAAAACTTCCATACAATTTTTGATAAAATTTTTGCACCATATAGGAAACTTTTTTAGTATTGTTACTCCTTCGGGGTTCTAAACATAAGTGAGACTTTTATATAACAGGAAAACTCTTTATTCACACTTCAAACGCAATACAACACTTCTTGTACAATATTTAAATAAATACACACCGAGAACAATTCGAAAATCGCAGCTATTTCACTTAAGTATTGCTCACTTGCTCTTGATCGCTGCCTGATTCAGACTAACTTCCTCGCCGGCACGCCGCGGCCTTTATATAGGTAATATATAGGCTTCTAGATTTTCGTAGAAATTTCCATCGAATACCTACTCATGAATAATCCGCATACCATGGCAGTTCAATAAATAATCGACAGCCAAGTTATACAAGGGATATTCGTAAGTACTTACCGCTGGAAACATCCAGCAAATGTGGACAAAAGGGTCTATCTCCCTTATTTGAAGGTTGAGACTTCGCCTTTGGGGGTCTCTAGCACCCCCAGAGGCGGTGTTGCCAGATTGTGCACAATTTCCCTAGGGCTGGGAAAAAAGTAGATACAGCAACACCGCACTAGGCCACTGTGTCGGTGATTTGGTAACAGTATTTTCATTTGTGCTCACATTAAAATGCTACATAACATACAGGTTGTTTCCTAAATAGAGTTCCTGTACGCACCTACTTTTCCATATATCGATCGCGGCCCTTCTAGGTGGGACACCGTATATAATATGTCCTCCTATAAGGTTGGTAAATTTAGATGTGTAAAAATTATACGGTGGTTATATATTTATCCAAGATAGCTTCTTAAACTACCTATATTTAAAATAAAAATAGGTAAGTAGTTGACTATGACAGTGATTCAATTTTACATACATTTCCACAATCGGTAGCGAAGTTACAAATACAAAAATGATTACCTTGACTAACACAAAATGCATTGAATATTATTTTTTATAAGACAACTGAAAATGTAAGGTTTCTATTTAAAAAATTCAGTTAAGGTCACAAGTAAGGCTACTAGATTTTTACAAACAACAATTCACCATGGTCAACTTGATTAGTCTTTCATTTATGTTTTGTTGGTATCACTTGAACAAAATAAATTTAATATTTGGCAAGTACGTGACGTTGGCACTCAAGACAACTGAATTTTTGATTTTAATAAGGCGGTTCATTTAACCTCTCTTATATTGTAGTTTTATTAATATTGGTGACTTCACAATATTGTAGATATTAGAAAAATGGCAAAAAAGTGTAAAAGAAGTTCGATTTCTCACGCATTTCAATCCGTGAGGAAGTCTTAGCGTACATTATACATTTATTTACATCGATCGCGACCCCGTCCACATTTTTTCATCTGAAATCTCCGCACCCTGCGTCTGACGTTCCCGACGATATTCCCGGCCCAGATATTCCCCAGTCTCATTTATCGAAACAATGAAAACGTAAATAACGAGCCAACAAAAGCGAGTCTCCGACTCGCAATGAAATCAAATCTGTGCCGAGGAAAATAAGTGTAAGAGATTGACGTCGGATGAAAATTGAAAAAGGAAATTTCTTTTTATACTCAATTGTCTCGCCTGGCTGGCCCGCACGGTCACCGGACAGTATATACCCGACGACTTGATTAGCAGGGAGTCCTCCTCTCCCTCTTTCTCTCTCTGGCCGTATCTGCATGCGATAAAATTGGGATTGGGACGCGGGGGTGCATCGTCTTCCGCCAAGTGTGCCTACAGCTGGATTATGGCAGTATTGTATCTCAGTTTCTCGGTGCCAGTGGTGTAAGGTTCAAAATGATAGCGAAATCATAGACAACCAAACAATTTATACAGGGTGTTTAAAAAAGACACGGCAATATTTAAGGGGGGTGATTGCCCAGGTGATTTTATAAAAAAAAATCCTATAAACATAGATCCGCAAACGCTTCGTTACCGATCTACAGGATGTTGAAGTTTAATTTAAAAAACAGTAAAAATTAGATTCACAGAAATAAATAAAAGATAAATAGAACTTTCTCGAAAACCCCCGTATCCAAATTTTCAAAAAAATATTCCTATAGGAAGTCCTTAAACTTGTAATGAACGGGTTAGCTGAATCACCTTGTATATTTCCATAAAAATAGTTTTTAGTTAAGCAATAGTTAATTAATTCCTAAAAATTGCATTAAAATCGAAAAGTTTCTCTCATCGGAAACCCGAGAGCGCCATATTAGCAGATTATGGTGGTTCCTGTTTTTAAAAGCACGTTAAATACGCAGACCCACAATACTCGTACCTTTTTAATCGCATCAGTAAGGAGCTTTGCAGCGCAAACATGCAAACAACCGGGAACATCATATTTTAGCTTGCATTTGAGGAGGGTGTGCCTCTAATCTGACATGCCATAATAGAAAGCGGATTTGCGGGATGATTGACACTCGGGTAGTTCATTCATTATACCATGCCAAATACTATTTGCGAATTTCATGTTTTGTATATCCCTCTTTTTGTCTTTCCATCTGGGGACTACCTGGGTTACTTAACTTATTCAAAGGAGTCATTATTTTGGTCAATTAATTTTTGACTACCAAGCATGGCAATTTCAGCGAACTATTGGTTACGGACATTGACCAAATTGTAACTAAATTTATGTCTGTTAAGTTTATTAGCATAGATTTATGAATAACTACAGTAAAGACCAGAATTAAGCAAAGTGGAATGACCGGAAAAAGAGTAGTTCTGTATTGTCACATTTATTTCTAAAGTATTCTTATTTAAAACAGGAAACGTATTACCTTATTAATACCTTATTTACCCATTTTTTTACTTGTCTTTAACGTCCCTTATCCCTATTGTACTTTATTAAAGCAAACACAATGTTTAATTTGTCTTTTACTTAATAATATCACAAGTATAAAGATATATATCTTTATACTTGTGATAATATCAAGGAATTTCCGAATATGTGACAACTGCGAAAGTCGTAAAGTTGACGACAAGCTGTTCATCCTTATTTAATATACATATTCTTGCATTTACGCTTTCTTTTCTCTGAGCTTCAACGACGTTGATTGGTCGAATCGGGAACCAACAAGCGGCTGCGCTCGAGGTAGTAGGGAAACAGTGGCGTGATGTTGGGTTATTTCTCGTGCGTTTCTTAACGGTAAAAATTGTATATAAATTGATAATAGGTACCTATATTACATTTTTACATGTATACATTAGTTTTTTACAGTTTTCCACTGAAATTTTTCGGTAATTATTTACTTTAGCGTAAAACTATCAAAATTTTCTGAAATTTTGTCTACCACCATTTTCGTAAATGCTGCTATTTTTCCTCAAAAACTACATTCGTCCACAAAAAATAACTTTAGATTTGTATTCAGCATACCCGAAAATAGGGGGATAGGCAAAATTTCAGGACAATTTGAGAGTTTTACGCTAAAGCAAATAATTTTTCACCTAATGACAAATCTAAAAATGTCTATATTAACTAGACATTTTTAAATTTGTATTTTTTTACCACTGGGCATATTTCAGATAATATATACTAGAAGTATTCTATAGAATAGTATACGAGTATATATTAACTGAAATGTGCCCAATGGTAAAACAATACGCACGCCCATGCATCACCGCATTTTACCAGATGGGCGAGGTCATTCCACTTTGCTTAATTCTAGTATTGACTTTACTAAGTACAATTTTGACGAGCATATATTCTTTTTCCCAATTCCCCTAAAATGAAGTCCCCTAAAATTCTGAAAAATTTAAATACCTATCCAATAAAAAGGTACTTTCTATTTAAAATAACGAAGTTGAAGTCAACTTCCAATATAACTCTGAAAGTGAATGAGTAGTGAAAATACGTTCATTAAAAAGACCAGGAGCTGTTACTTGGACAACCAAATTAAAAAAAAATATCAGCACAACTTATCGAACAAAAGAGATCCTAACGAAGTGACTGATAAAAATAATTATTAATGTAGAGATTTACTTTGGAAATACATTATTTTAAAGTATTTTTTAATCAAAACCAAACATTTTTAAGACAATTAGTGGCATTAGTTGGTACTAGTGACATTATTTAGGTATTGGTTGTTGTTCGTACTCCTTACCCAGATCATTAATTCTGCAGTCGTCCCGCGCCTCTTCCCATAGAGCAACCCGACACCAAGGGCGAGCCTATGCTCAATTAAACCAATACGAATTTATTCGGGATCAGGACCCGCTGGTGAAGAGCGACCGATTATATCAAGACAGTCGCGATACGATCTTGTCATCTGAATGTCCGGGCGTGAGTTATCTGTGTCTGTGCCCACATTAAGGGTTACCACGACAAAATGGTAACAAAACGCCACGCACATTAAGTCTGCCATGGTACCGTAGAGATGGGCGATACGATTGTCAGGTTCTTTATCGTCGTAGGGTGTTATTTCGACAGCTATTGTCACACGGAGCTTTTAATTGATGTGTAAAATTAATGTTGTGTGCACTAATGCTCCAGAGGCGTCCGCATGGGTGCTTGAAATGTTGATAAACTACTGAATATGACGCGATTTGTAGCAAAATAGACTTTAAAAAAATAAAAGGGTTTGTTGTGTCAAAGCCACCAAATGGAAGCAACGAATAACGACTAAAAGGAGTTTTACTCCACTTAGTTCCAGTAGATAATTACTATCTATTAGATATTCGCCTTCTTCAAGTAAGTTATGAGATTCCTTCAAACAAAATAATAAACAATATTGTTTACTTTGGCCATTGTGTAATGATTTCTTTAATCTAATCTTCATAGCGTAGGTACTTGAATTTCCCAGTAAGTTTTGAAATGTTTAAAATTAGAAACTGAAAGACCTACATTGATAATAAATACAGGGTTGAGCATAATAAGGTTTACGCTTTCAAGATGTCATGAGTTTTCGAAAGACTTTAATATATATTAAAGTTTTATACCAATTTCTTTTCTTGTAAACACTTATGAAGACAATTTATGAAATTTATCATACACCTACGTAAAATATTCACTAGAAGGCATGAACTTGAGCACGAAAGCATTTCTTCAATCCTTTAATGGTGTTTGGTTTTTGGGCATATATTTTTGCCTTCAAATAGCCTCATAAAAAAAATTAAGTACTGCAAGGTCAGGACTCCAGCATGGCCAAAACGAGAAATTAATCGATGAGGAACCATATCGCGTAATGTTATCAAAGATTGTCTAGCGCTGTGTCGTGGCCCCAACCTGCTGAATCCACACATCTCGCATTCTTCGCCGACGTGCTCCGATTGAAGAAACATTGTGAACATCTCTACCTAACGATCTGAGTTTACAGATACCGGATCGTTTTCATTTTCAAAAAAAAAAGGTTAGATAATTCCCATTGCTCCAATTGCCACACCGCAAACAATTGCCTTTGGATTATGCAAAGGTTTTCATGAATCTCTTTAGGATTCGTGTCATAACGAGAATTCTGTTTACTAATAAACCCTGACAAATGAAAGTTAGCTCCATCAGACATCAAAAGCATGTTTAATATCTGAGGCATATGCTGAGTTGTGTTAAGGCTATTCTAACAACATTCGTTATTCTTTATGGTATACCTGCAAGTGAACAGCAAAAACCGAATTCAATCTTGAAAACAGCTCGACAAAGATCTTTTGTTGTATCGACTAGTGATCCATTTTTACTAAATGTCACTACGGATATCCAGTCCAAAGGTAAACAGATTTTAATGCATATTTTGCAAGTCAAAATTACACGCAGCGGCTGATACTTGTGACGTTTTAAAAGTACAAACCTTATTATGCCCAACCCATAGTATTTTTCCAACGAATTTTACCAATTCACAGTATTTTTTATAAAAACTACAGTTTTGACACTCTTATACTGGACACTTAGGACATAAAGTCCCCCCCCCCCCTCTAACTTTTGAACCACTGGGTATATTGTAATGAAATTTGGAACGATAATATATGACTAAATTCTGCATTTTTTGACACATCAATGACAGCTCTGAATGTCAAAGTGGCAGCTGGGCGCGGAATAGGAACATTTTTTTAAATGGAAATGGGGGTCGAGTTGGGACTCATTTTGAAGCTATTTTTATGGTCAAAACATCCCCCAAATTTGAGAACATTTGGTTCAGTAATTTCCAAATAAAAACCAGTAATATCAGTTTATAACATAACCTTTTTACCACATAATCTTTATAATAGAACTTACCCATGGAACATTTATTTATCAGGAGGTTCATGAAGGTCGTTTTCAACCAAGAACCCTAAACATAGAAGGACTGATCAATCAGTAACAGCCAATCATATTTGTTTATCACTTATGTGACGTCAGTGGATTCCCTTTAGCGGGAGATTTGAAATTTAAATATCCTCTTTGTTTTAATTTGACAGCTTTAATCTTTTAACATAACCTATATATGTCACATTGTCATGTAGACTATGTCTCGGTTGTCTTTGGAATGTCATCACTGTCATCAGTCATGTCATCATATCATAGTAATCTGTGCACTGATTAACAAAACACAAGTTATCACAGTTGTCAAATCGACAACGATTTTTGCACAACGCACTTCAAATCGTAAGATATATCGCGTAAAACACATATATAAGTACTTTAAAATCACATTTGATTGCATTAATACAGTCTCTGAAATAATATTGGGTTGGATATTTTGACTGAAAATTTTTGAAACTGTAATTAGTGGCCAATTTGGCAATAGGGGATCCACTGACGTGTTACGAGAAATCTGTTGAAAATGACCTTCAAATTTTTATGAATGAATTGATCAGTCCTTCTTTGTTTAGGGTTCTTGGTTTTCAACATTTTTTGAAGTAACACGTGTTTTCTAAATTTGTTTCTGCCTCTATGTTTAATTTAAATTAGTTCATAATTTTTTAATTTAGGTTATTTTAGGTTAGGGATCGTTTATTGTTATTTGTTTACTTTTAATTTTTGTTCTGCTTTGAATAATTTACAATTACTTGTAATATGTATGCAAAAAAATGATATAACAGAAATCGATATTACTGGTTTTTATTTGGAGATTACTGAACCAAATGTTCTCAAATTCGGGGAATGTTTTGAGCATAAAAATAGCTTCAAAATGAGTCCCCACTCGACCCCCATTTCCATTTAAAAAATGTTCCTATTGCGCGCCCAGCTGTCACTTTGACATTCAGAGCTGTCATTGATGTGTCAAAAAATGTAGAATTTAGTCATATATTATCGTTCCAAATTTCATCACAATCTACCCAGTGGTTCAAAAATTAGAGGGGGGAATTATGTCTTCACTGTATAGTGGTATAGTAGAAATTTAAACGTCTCTTCTGTGACCCCTGGAAACCCCTTCAGGGAAGCTCATGGCCTTATCTCAAACAATCGGTGTTAAAATGAGAAATGCATCAATGTTAGAAAGCCTTCCTTAAAAGAACTGTTACTGGCTAACCCATTATGAGAAGTATATAGAAGTTTGTTTATCTGGTGGTTTTGGAAAACAATGACGAGCGATAAGATGCTATCTGCCCTCCCATTTAGTAACAAGGTGACGATTTGTGACCGTCTATTGTTATTTTTGTTAATACGATAATAATTATTTCTAGGTTTAAGTAGGTAAGTTGGCAGGAAGTCGATTAAAATTATATTTGGAGTGAAGTAAGCGTTCATGTATATTCACCTGATATCCAAAATACAGGGTGAGTTTCTCGCTTATAACGCTGTGAATCAAAAGTGTAAGAAAAGCATAGAAATAAGGTTTAACCTCTAATGAAACATAAAGACAGTAGTGATTAATTCAACTGGTTTTAATCTAATGACAATTTATAAACAAATTCCTTAAAACCACAGAAAATGTCTCAAGTAGGTATTTTGAGGCAGAGCGATCCCCGCGGGCGACGGGAAGTCGCCCCCTGCCTTTCTCTAATGCGTAGGGAGTAGGGGTATTTTCGTCCCGTTTCCTAGGCGTTTTCCCAATTTAAACGCCTTTTCAAAAAACCTCTGCAAAATTTTCGGCGAGAGAGACTCGGCTAGCATCGGCGTTTGGTCTCTCACCTAATGGTCCCGTCACGCCTGCCGAAATCCCGACTTTTCTGGCCTCTTTTCTAATTTTTACGGCTTCGACAACCGCTTCACGCGAAACTTCTGTCCTTTCTCTAATCCTTTGAGATTTTTTTCGAGACTGTACATCGACTCCTCCCACGTCTATTTCATCTTCGAAAATCTCGAGTCGCATCCGTCTTAACTTCTTTCTTATTTTATCTGCCGATGTGAGATTGCACTAACGGGACAAGTACCTCCCACGAAAACTGTCAAATTAATTAAACTTCAGATAGGTTGTTTTCCTACGAGAAATATTGCTAACGGAATCAAAACGTGACGTGAAAAATTTGGTACAGTGACGTACCCTTAGTTACCTCAGTACCCAAGTTAGATATTTTCCTTGAAATTAGGTAGACTGAACAAAAATTAGATCAGATCTCTTTTAATGTCTTTTGATAACGGATATTTCAAATGGAAGAGCACTTCTTGCTTAATGAATACCTTTTTACCACCCTGAATCCTGGATCCTGAAACAAAGTTGTCAAATTGACACTTTGTTTCTAAATTGAACAGTCGTTTCAACAGTTAAATTTACATATTAAATTGAAAACTCTGGACAACTACCATTCTTAGATGTATTAATAATTAGAAATAGTGAAAATAAGTTAGAATTTGACATATACAGGGTGAGTCAGTTTATACTAGCAGGACTCTGGCATTTGATAGAGCACCTTATTTTAAGTGAAGTTTGTCATATAAACATATGTCCGGAATCGCTTCGTTTTTGAGATACAGGGTGTCAAAGTTTTGTTTTTTTTTTTAGTATTTTCCACATAGCTTCTATAGTTTTTAAGATAATTTATTCAAATTTTTACGGTAGATTACCTATGATGGTCCACAAATTTTAACATATGTAAACAATTTGAAAACGTACAGGGTGATATTTTTTCTGGGGTCAGGCCTCCTTTTATCGTCCAGACCTTTTTTGTGGTACGCCACTGACTGCTAATTTGCCAAAATTTGGATTCCATGTTCAATTTAGAAACTTTTTTGTCTCCTGCATTTTTATCGTAGCTGTAACAGTTGTCGAGTAATTTGAAAAAGTCTATGAAAGAATATTTTATTAAAAAAAATATATTTTCATCAAAATTTTCACTAAAATCAATTATTGTCAAACGAAAGTTCATTAATATAAATTGTCAAAGGTTACATATAACAGTACCACTTTTGCCACTAATTATTTATTTTTTGTAGCATTTCAAAGACTTTTAATAACTAAGTAAAATAATTAAGAATTAGTAATAAACCAAGGTCTACATCCTGGCGACGAACAACGCAGAATGAAGTTTTGTCGTTGGATCCTTAACACATTAGAAAATAATAGAACTTTCTTATCCAACGTATTATGGACTGATGAATCTTGCTTTACCCGACGTGGGATAGTAAATTTCAAACATCAACATATTTGGGCAGAGCAAAATCCACGTGCTATTAGGCCAAAAAAAATCCAAAATAAGTTTAGCATTAACGTATGGGTAGGAATTTTTGAAAATCGTTTATTTGGACCATATTTTTTGCCAGAAAGGGTCAATTCGCAAAACTTCTTAGTTTCTAGAAACCAAGCATCCTAATATGTGGGAAGATGTCCCTCTAAATTTAAGACAGCAAGCTTGGTTCCAATTGGATTGCTGCCCAGCTCATTTTGGAAGAAATGTATGAGCTTGGTTAGACGACAATTATCCAGAGAGGTGGATTAAACGTGGAGGTCCAATCGCACGGCCCCCAGGTTCCCCAGATATAACACCAATGGATTTTTTGTGTGGGGCTTTCTTAAAGAAAAAGTGTATGCACCTCCTGTTCAAGATGTTGACGATCTTAGAGGGCGTATAAGACATGCTTGCGAAGACATATGAGTTGATCACTTAGTTTCAGCAAGAAGGTCTATTGAAACGCGATGCCGATTATGTATCCAACAAAAAATGGATCACATTTTGAAAATAAAATTATTTCGGGTTATTTGTAAAGTTATTTGTATTTGCCTTGGTTTATTATTAGTTCTTAATTATTTTACTTAGTTATTAAGTCTCTGAAATGCTACTAAAAAATTAATAATTATGGGCAAAAGTTGTACTGTAAGTATGTAACCTTTGACAATTTAGATTAATGAACTTTCGTTTGACAATAATTATTGTTTTTAGTGAAAATTTTTATAAAACTATTTTTTTTAAAACATATTCTTTCAGAGATTTCTTCAATTTACTCGACAACTCTTACAGCTACGATAAAAATGCAAGACACGAAAATTTTTCTAAATTGAACGTGGAATCCAAATTTTGGAAAATAAGCAGTCAGTGGCGTACCACAAATAAGTTCTGGACGGAAAAAGGGGGCCAGACCTCCGAAAAAATATCACCCTGTATGTTTTCAAATTGTTTACATATGTCAAAACTTGTGAACCATCATAAGTAATCTATGGTAAAAATTTGAATAAATTATCTTAAAAACTATAGGAGCTGTGTGGAAAATACTAAAAAAAAAAAACCAAAACTTTGACACCCTGTATCTCAAAAACGAAGCGATTCCCGACATATGTTTATATGACAAACTTAACTTAAAATCAGGTGTTCTATCGAATACCAGAGTCCTGCTAGTATAAACTGACTCACCCTGTATACATAAAAGATACCAGTATAGGTACTTTAAGATATATCCCTTATGACTCTCACTATTGTGCTCAACACAAATTGCGAGTTTCAATTTTTTAATCTATTGCCTATTAAGCTTCCCCCTAAATAAGGAGAGGTTTGAAAAAGAAAAATCATTGAGCAATCCAAAAGACAAAATAGAAACTAAGGAAAAGTCGGGTATTTACGAAATTAGCTGTAAAGACTGGGATCAAAACTATATTGGACAAACTTGAAAGGTCAATTCAAACTAGATTCAAGGAACATATGGCTCATCACAAAAAATATGGTAGAACAGATAAGTCTAGTGTCGCCCAACATGCGTTTGAGAACAACCATTAAATAGATAGTAACAATTTAACACTAATTAGGAACGTAACAAATTCCAGATTAATTAGGAACGTAACAAATTCCAGACAGCTAGATGCATTTGAGTGTTTGGAAATTGCAAAGTGTAAAAATAGTATGAATAGTGACAGAGGGCCAATCCCATAGAGCCCGCTTTATCGGTTAGTAAATCACGGTTCACTGACCCGTCGCAACTGTTCACTCAACCGTAACAATAGTTTAGGTGTAAATAGGGTTTAGTTTTAATCATCTCCAGATGATGCCAACTAACTTTTGGTGTGAAGCTCTTCCCACCAAGCCCTTTGAAGATTTGTTTTAATTTTCCCCTAAAAATTTTCAGTAGGTTTTCAGGAATCTTTAAATATTTCCGAATAGAAGTAAACGAGAAAATTCACTCGCAAATTGTGCAAAAACCATCGTTTTACATAACGATGGATCTAGTAACAAGGATAGTCACCTTTCCACTAAAAATTTAACTTTTTAGTTAAATTTTACCTACGGCTTTTAGACCGGGGCTTCATGGATAAATCAGAGACGGAGAATTCATTTATGCCATCCGTTTTTAAGCAGCGTTTGTCGTTTTTGAAATGCGGTCAGTTTTTTGACCTTCTGACTTTTCATGACTCACTCGTTAGGTTTATGTCACTTCTGATTCTCTGCTGATACTACCTGGTACATTTTGACGCCTAGATTTCAAATTTAAGAGCATTTCTTGCTCAATGAATACCTATTTTTGCACTCTGGATCCTGGATCCCCACACCTTAAATCTAGTTACACCACTGATTTGGCATTATCTTTACATTTATTTTAATAATAAAAGGTAGTCTTCTTGTATACTTACAGTCAAAGATGGCAGGTACCTAAATATTCCATACCAATTAGGTAGGTATATACAGGGTGAGTCAGTTTATACTAGCAGGACTCTGGCATTTGATAGAACATCTGATTTTAAGTTAAGTTTGTTATATAAACATATGTCGGGAATCTCTTCGTTTTTGAGATACAGGGTGTCAAAGTTTCGTTTTTTTTTTAGTATTTTCCACACAGCTCCTATAGTTTTTAAGATAATTTATTTAAATTTTTACTATTACTTATGATGGTTCACAAGTTTCGACATATGTAAACAATTTGAAAACGTACAGGGTGATATTTTTTCGGAGGTCAGGCCCCCTTTTACCGTCCAGAACTTTTTTGTGGTACGCCACTAACTGCTTATTTGCCAAAATTTGGATTCCACGTTCAATTTAGAAAAATTTTCGTCGTTTGCATTTTTATCGTAGCTGTAACAGTTGTCGGGTAATTTGAAAAAATTCCTGAAAGAATATGTTATTAAAAAAAATATTTTTATTCAAACTTTCACTAAAGACAATAATTATTGTCAAACGAAAGTTCATTAATCTAAATTGTCAAAGGTTACATACTTACAGTACAACTTTTGCAACTGAATATTTAATTTTTGTAGCATTTCAGAGACAATAACTAAGTAAAATAATTAAAAACTAATAATAAACCAAAGCTAATACAAATAATTTTACAAATAACCCGAAATAATTTTATTTTCAAATTAAAATTTTCAAAATGCGACCCATTTTGTTGGATACATAATCGGCATCGCGTTTCAATAGACCTTTTTGCTGAAACTAAGTGATGAACTCTTATGTCTTCGCAAGCATGCCTTATACGCCCTCTAAGATCGTCAACATCTTGAACAGGAGTGGTATACACTTTTTCTTTAAAAAAGCCCCACACAAAAAAATCCATTGGTGTTATATCTGGGGAACCTGAGGGCCGTGCGATTGGACCTCCACGTCCAATCCACCTCTCTGGATAATTGTCGTCTAACCAAGCTCTTACATTTTTTTCCAAAATGAGCTGGGCAGCAATCCAACTGGAACCAAGCTGGGATTCCTGACATATGTTTATATGACAAACTTCACTTAAAATAAGGTGCTTTATCAAATGCCAGAGTCCTGCTAGTATAAACTGACTCACCCTGTATAGAACTTATATACAGTGTCTTGAGGATCTCGGTGATGACCAAAAAATCAAAACCAACTCCATGCCTCGATTCTCTAGCCTTTGGCCTTAATAATCTCTCCTATCACCCACCATCTCCTGTATTATTGACTAAGAGCTTAACTCGCGTACATTATCTTGGGGGCTCCCAGACTGCCAAATCAGGCCGCGAGGGGCGGCAGCTGGGGGCCGCCGGGACCATTAGCAGCATTAAGTATGCAGGCTCGGGCTCCTGGAGCACCTGTTGGGATTATTGTTATAATCGTGCAACATGGCATGTCCGGCGGCCAGTGGTCCTAGTGTTCACAGGGTGTATAATTGATTGGGTATTACACTAAGTAATTACATTAATTAATTATTTGCCTGAGCTAGTTCGTGCTAATTGCGTGAAAACTGCTGTCTGTTGCCGGTGGTTATGGAGAGCGAACGATTTTTTGAAACTTGAATCCTCGCGTGCTTTAGTGGTTTACTGATATAAGAATAACACGGCATAAAGACTAAATTTTTAATATACAGGGTGTTTCCTCAGTACGTGTAGAAGATTCATGAGCGTATTCTTTGATACATTTTAAGAAAATGACTTGCTATAAACGTATACCAGAAAGCTCTTCGTTTCTGAGATACAGGGTGTGGAAATAAAAGTACAAATGACATTTACTTTCACATTAACCATTTCTTAAAAGTATATCCATTGGATAAATTAAACTAAAAGGAAATACGTAAAATGCTAACTTTTGATCAAGATTACCACCCTTAGATACAGGGCGTCCCATTTAAAACAAAACACCCTTTATATCCCTAGACCAAACTGAGATAAAAAATTTGCCCAAACAGGTCAATTTTTGGCAAGTCGGGGGGACAACTTTTGAAGCGTAAGTGAGGGTTGATCTTTTCTCCCTTATCGCCTCGCTCTAACATAAAATTTCAAATGGAAGTAGAGGTCGAGTCGAACCTCACTTAAAAGGTATTTTTATTTTCTATTCAACGGCGTGTTTAGTTTTAAAATTGACCAATTCGTTATCGAATAAGAAAAAACGAAATTTTATTTAGTAAAAATAAAATTAGCAACGTAAAAACTAAATTAAAAGGGGAAGAGATCAAAAACTTCACCTAGGCTCCAAAAGTTATCCTCCGGAAATAAAAAATTTACCTGTTTCGGCAAATTTTTATAAGTACCTCGTTTTGTTCTCGAGATATTAAGTTTGTTCCGTTTTAAATGGGACACCCTGTATGTGTTACCGATTCAAAAACACCGGGTATGCTTCTTATGGTTTCGTATCCAGCTACGAGTTCCCAAAGTTGGTTCTGAGTATCTACAGGTAGGTACTCTGTACTCTGTAACCGCACACAAAAAATACAAAAGATTTAAGTCAGGGATCTTGCCAAAGTTGGTTGGGCAATTGGGCATTTTCACTGTATAAACACGTCTTCATAAACAAAGTGAATAGGACATTTTTTAGAAATTCTTGTATTTATTACCGTTGAAAGCTCTTGGTAAAAGTAGAGAGAATGCAAAGTTTTTCTGTCAGCTACAATCCTACAACATCCTGTATCTGAGAAACGAGGAATTGTGGACATATTATGTTAATAGGAATTTATTTTTCAGCACCACCTATATTTTGTTCCTTTATTTTCTTTCTGTCAGCTACTTACAAGACCTTTAAATTCAATATTTTGTTTTTCAGTGAATAAAAACTATGACTAAAGTCATATTTCAATGCAATGTATGATGCTTTTAGCATGAAATTTTTAGCATTGAAAATACTTATACGATCGCGAAGGTATATGGGTATGTTTCGATGAAAAATGTAACGCGATGAGCATGTCACACCGACATGGTTAGGTGGTAGGGGACCGAGTAGGGGCGGCGTGGGCGCATAGTTTGGCATTCGTATTCGTATATTGCAAATTGCAAGTCTGAGAATCTGAGCTCTCATGTGAATGTGATATACAAGGTGGCAAAGTCTGTAAGTCGCAAATGGTAAGTTCTCAAATTAGAAGATAACTTTTGCAAGCTTTCTATAGTTCCAAATTTCCTTAATTCATTTTCAATGCACTTCGATGGTTGCAAGATTTAGGAAATCTGTGAATTTTTAAGTAGGTTTCTTGAATAAAAAGTGTATTTTTGGGTATGCTTAAATACCTACTGGTTCATAATTCTGATGGCATGATGCAATACATTAAAAATGTATTATCTTTACTCACATTTTTTCTTTTTATATTATACTAATCTTGTTCTATTTATTATTTTGTATATTGCTTGACATTACAATTATAATAAGCCGCCCCGCCCACCTGTTCCACATACTCCAGATACCGACGAGCAGTCTTATACGTCATAGCTTTAAGAATATCTACAGGGTTATTCAGAACTTATCTCTAAAACTTTGAGGATATGTGCATCCTTAAATAAGAAATCGATATCACCAAAAAAAATTATAATAAAAGTCTTACGATTTCCCGTAACAATGTTTAAAGTTATACCATTATAAAGGACTACGTAGATGGGCAACTGTACTTCAACGACATTTGATATACCACATTCCTAAGAATGTGGTAAAAAAAGTAAACACGTTTTTGTACCTGCAACGCCTGGTTCAGACCGAGCGAATAGAGTTGGAGTGGGGATAATATCTCTATTGTCTATTCAGTCATCAGTCTATCTGTGTCCTCTCTAAGTGCCGGTGTTTTATTTATCGTAGGAGTGTGAAACTATAAAATTTTCAAAATGGCTCATGTGTACAGTAATGCTGAGTTAATGGACTGTTACCAGTGGATTATCAATTACGAGTTAGGTTTTGTGAGTGGTTGTTGCAGCAAAATGCTAAAAATCCCCAATTTACTTAATAATTTGCGTTTATAAGATCAGCAACCAGGAGGAACATTCGGTTTAGTGCGGCAAAATTGGATAAGGCATGCCCAAAAGTGTGTACAAGTCGAGGATTATTATTTCGAACAGCTTTTGTAACAAGGTATGTCCAAATTTTTTATAAATTTCATGTTTCTAATACCTAGTAATCAAGTAGCGCAATTCTTCAAAATTTGTGTAACAAAATTTTATTCATTTTGAAGACACGTCACTTTGGTCACATATATTTTTTTCGTGCTAGCCAGTTTGCATTGTCAGTCCCAAGGTCACTCCATTACAGTGGACCAGTATCCAGCGGCGTGCAATGAAAAATTTTTAAATAGTTTTCAAACCCCGCCAAAAAAATTTTTTTTGCACTACCACATTTGTACATGTATGTTGAACATCCCCAAATTTTATTATGGATAAGTTCTGAATAACACTGTATAGACTTTTATATAAAAAAAACTACATAAGTAATCACTACTACAGCTCTGAGAATTTCTAATGAATTATATGAATTAATCACACTGTACGACTGCATTGGTTTACACTGACTGATCCTCGAAAATATTATAACATCATCCATGACCCGACACACATAAGGGTAGCATAGGGATCCGGCTACAGGGGCATATGTGTCGACGGAGATGGTCATGTGTGAAACTCGAGCCCTCCAAGGCCTGCTCTAATCCGGGACTCCTGCCGCGCTTCAACTGTCATCACTTGACAGCCGATATAATCGCCAGAGGCCAACTTGATGTCCGCCCACGCCTCGTTTGGTACTTTATTGTGGTCATATTTGTTCCTGTTCGGTGGGGAGGTTCTGGCAAATGCCGAAAAATTATACGGCGAGTTCACGGATAAGTGATTTGGGCTATCCGTTATCTCCGTTATTGATAATATATCTCATTATTTTAAATTTTAAATAAAGAATAGGAAAATACTTACAGGAAGTTGTTTTACTATTCTTATGCACCGAATTTAAATCAGAATTTCATCGCAATATCATTGAATCTCCTTGTATTCTTCTCAAACAGAATTATAATATCCAAAAACTAACTCCACAGTACCTAAAGCTAAATCATTGTATCTAAAGCTTATTACGCCGTATTGACAAAGCAAATATGCGCCCAAACACATGTACAACATTAAACCAAGCGGCTAAACACTTTTTAAAGGAATATACTGCCACCCCTCGAATTTAACGCATCATTGTAAGCCTATAATGCCGTACAGCTAAACAACTCCATCCGCCCCTGCGCAGTTTTTTCCATTCTTTCCCGGCTAATAGGATTGCGTAGCGTGTGTTTTGTTACAATTACCGCTGTCCGTAACAGATGTAAATAAACTGTGCAATCAGATGTGATCCGGATTACAAATGTAATCCCGCTTCAATAAGACATGCCTTGGTGGAGTTCTAAAACGGTGTGAAATGCTTCTTGGTGTGTATTGTCGTCGAGGATTTCTGATTCGGGCGGTGCATTAATTATTACTTGGTAATCAGAGCAGTCTATCAAGTTTAGATTATATTCGCGTCCTCAATCAACTTTGAATGAGTTTGGTGCACTGTAACTGTAACAATTTTTAATTATCGCGCCATAGCAAGACCGGCAAATCATCTACGCAACGATATTCACAAATATGTTCTAAATTTACATACGATTGTACTAATAAGGCAGAGGTAGATGGAATACTTAACAGTTCTACAAAACGTATCGTTTGGTGTGCTCCAAGGACCTGTATTGGGACCACTGCTTTTCTTTTGTATATCGATGGTCCTTTTAAATCGTACCGTGGACAAAATGCCCAGTTTTGCCGATGATAGGCAGGTATTGTTGTAATTTATACAAGTAATATAGGGCAAGAATTAAAACAAACGTCTACCGATTTTGCTGAGATTCCTGACTAGTTCTCTAGAACTAGTAGTACTAGACTAGTAGTCTTGTAAACTAGTATAGCAATACTATAAACTGACATCAATTTTAAACAAACTCGTACAAGACAAAATGATAATACAGGGTGGCCCATTAAGAACCAGGATTAGCCTCCTAGATGTACTTGTTGAACCTATTACGATGGTCCAGCTGCTAATCCTCAGCCTACTACGATTTTTTTTTCAATCAATTTTTTCGAAAATTACTTGAGGGATTTTTTTATTAAAAATTTAACATTTTCTTCTACGTGGCATTCTTCAGCCACAGCCTGCTTTAGTACTAGCCATGAACTGAAATTGGCAACACCGCTCCACGCCGATCTTCTAGTCCGATTCCCGACCCACAGCCTCTCTAGTAGAGAAGGCTGTGGCCGATCGTATTTGACGTGCATTCCCAATTTTGTTTGTAATATCATCAGTACAGAATTTTCCAGGAAGAATGTATGATATTGAGAAGTTTTTAAATGAATACTCTATTATGTCAATTAAAACCAATGTACTCTGTCGAAGAGCTGAATATGTTTCAGTTGTTAGATGGCCATTAAAATTTAATTCTTGCCATTTGTCTAACCAAATGATGAACTTTTGAAGAAAGTTTAATCTGAAATCTGTGGCAGAGTAAATAGGTTTTGCCCATTCATTTATTTTCATATCTCCTACTACTATACTGGTACAATTAACAATATCCCACCATTTCTTAATTATGTCCAAAAAATCTGCAGTACCATTATAATTATAATCTCTTATGGCGGCTATTGTTGAATGATGGAAAATATTGTCCACTAAGAAAACCTTTTGCCTTTCAAGATTTGTAGGAAAAACAGTTTTAAAGTTTAATTTGTAGGCTTTCTTGGCAAGCATATCTTTCTCTTTGGAATAGACATCACGAATATCTTTAAATTTAGCATACTTAACTTCGTAGGTATTAAAATCGGGATATACAAATGTGTTGTCAAGATTTTTTAAATTTAACCAATTTGATTTAATATTTTTAAAAATATGTACAAAGTCAAAAGTTAAAAATATTTTTTTATTCGTGTTGGCAGGATTTGGAATAAAGCTATTACATTTTGTTGTGTTTACTTGATTTGATTGAACATTTAATTTCGCATTTGATTCTGAAAGTAAACTGTTAAACATTGTCCTGTTGATTCTATGATTATCTGTTATTATACATAAAACTTCAAAACCACAATTCTGAACCATATTAACAACATTTTGTGTTATTGGAACCATTTCTTTGCCTGTGATATTTAATACGGCTAGTAATTTTACAATTTCACAAAAGTTTCCAAATGCTGAACAAATCATAAAAGATAATATTGTCTTCGCGAATTCTACATTCTCTTTGTTACAAGCTGTACCGATTATGTTTTTTGCACGATAATCTAATCTGCAATTAATATATATTTCATCAATTAGAATTACTACTATCTTGTCAGTCTGTGTAAGTGAAGACGACATATTAGCTAAATAGTGCTCATTCTTATTTTCTTTATTTGGAGAAATGTCCATTCCAGATGAAAGATACTGCAGATAACGCTTAGAAGGTAAAATAAAAAAAGTCTGTAACATATTGTATGTAGTAGGAGACTGAATATAAATCATAAATGCCATTATTATAGTGGAGGCAGAGTATTTCCTTTTTAACTTTGTCATTTGGTTAATTTGATCTACGATAATGTTTAATTGTTTAGAATATAAAAAAGTCTCGATATCGCAAAAATCTAAAGCTTGTTTTAAATACAGCAACGCCTGTTGCAATGCATTTTGAGTATTGCTTGTTTCTAAGTTACTTGAATAATAGGTATATTTAAATCTATCTAATAAATTTTGGAGTTGAGACCATCTCTTAATTTTCATATCAAAATCTAAAATCCACTTTAATTCATTAAAATACAATTCACTGCGATTTACAAATATTTTAACTGTTAGGTCGTTATTTATTGATATCTGATTTTCAATTTTAACTATTTCACCATCCAAATTTATTGTATAAAAAATTATTTTTGATGTCAAGACTTTTATATTCCAACTTTCTCCAAGATTAACTTTTTTCGAAAAATTATTTATAAAATCATTGTAATTTGCAATAAGATCTGACTGTTCAAAATTTTGTATCAACATTTCATGTTGCTGAACTTGCTGTTGGCGCCTACATTCAGGATCTTTTCGAACAATCGACTTTTCCTTTGACATATATTTAGGCAAATTTGGGAAAATAGATGGGATAGCATCCTCTTTTAATTTTGCTTTGCAAGCAATCATTGTTAATGTACCGTCTGGTAAAAGATGTCTGTCTAGTTTAACGACATCATTAGGATCAAAATGTAACTCACAAACAACGGAATATTTTGTAGGTGACCATTCTTTCCTAGGGATACGTTTGAGCCATTTTTGTTTAAATGTGTCGTCCTTAGGGAATCCAAAAACACTTTTTACTCCTTCACTTTTTACAGAGGAATCGTAATTAGATTTACACCCTGGTACACAGCACCGTGCCGGCATTTTCACTATTCAAGGTTAATTTCACTTCACCTCCAACTAATAAATAGAACATGTAAAAACTCGGGAAAATTATATTACATATCAAATTGGTAATACACGGCACGAATAATTATCTCTTATAATTAAACGCTATTTAACACAAATATATAGGATGATTTAATACCACAAGTACAGACGCACCATTTACCAAAACTGTATCGCTCGGTCTGAAATTAGGACGGGATGCAGTGTTGCAATTTTCTCAGTTCATGGCTAGTACTAAAGCAGGCTGTGCTTCAGCATCACTTAAAACCCCTGTCGCCCAAATTTCATCAATTTGTATCGAAGAATAATTTTTTTATAGAGCCTTAAATGTTCCAAGTTTATTGAATTTGTGTTTCGCTTAAGAGATATAGCAGGCATTGGAAACTCTAATAATTATTTTTAATCTTGAAAGAATACTGTTCCTTTACTTACTTCACAAATTAATAAGAACGTTAAAACAATACTTTACACTAGTCCCTTATATCCCTAAATCCCTAAAGTAATTTTTAAAAAAATTTATTGAAAAAAAAATCGTAGTAGGCTGAGGATTAGCAGCTGGACCATCGTAATAGGTTCAACAAATACATCTAGGAAGCTAATATATACAAAAAAAAATCATTGGAATTGCGTTTACCAAAAATTTTTTAGAAGGGTGTCCTGGTTCTTAATGGGCCACACTGTACCTATATGAATGAGATATGCAAAAAAAAGATGAGCAAATTTTCCAATTCGCTTACCTACACCCGAACAGAAATACCACGAAAATTAAAATAGCACACATGACACAAAAAAATTCCGAATAGATTTTCTCAGAGACATGTATGCTATTTTAATGTTCATGGTCTTTTGAATATGTTAGAATCAAAGCAAACGAGAAAATTAACTCGGATATTTATAATTTTTTATAGGTAGTCACGATTTGTTCATGAGTTGGAGAGAGAAATTTACAACTCTTCAGTCTATTTTCGGTAACGTTTAAATTCTGGAATAAATACAATTCATTTTTTTCTGATGCCTATGGCCCGCCGAAAATGACGGCCAGCTTTGTTTATTTATGAGTAATAAACGAAATAGCTTTTGCCTTGGATGGTGCCCTTAAAGTCCAGTCCATTACCAAAGAACGCTGCAAGCTGCAACTGATTTCAAGACGAGTAGCCCGCTGGAAGCCTAAAAACCATATCCCGCTTGGAAATGGAGAACCAACCCTACCTTAATCAAAGCACGGCGACGAGCAACAGGGTATAAAATCGATATTATTCGCATCAAAGATCAAATTTAGCCTGTAATCGGCCACCTTATTAGCAGGCGGCTCGTTTTCCATGGCTTACTCTAATTTCAGGCGCGCCTGTCTGAGCGCATATAGCCCCTTGCTGATGCTCCTTTGTCGACGAATTATCGCATCGCAGGTAATTCGATACGCCGAGTGCAACATTTGGGTCCGCCAGCGCACATACAGAGTGCACTCAGAGATGCGTTGTAATTTTTATGGCAATTTTGTCTGCTGCCATGAATTCGTGGTTTTATTCGTGCGGTCCGAATCGGGTTACACAAGTGCATATTAAATGCGTTTTAATGCTGTACATGATCTTCGCTGGTATTGGGTTTCGGTGGGGCATAAAGGAATCTGCCAGGATTCATAAAGCTGACGTTTTGTAAGTACTTCGGTAAAAAATGACGAATTTTCGGGCAGCACCTGAATCCTTTTTTCGCCAGAGTAGCCTCGAATGAAAAACAATGAAAAAATGTTAGGGTAAAATATAGAGAGATATCTACAGTGTGTCCAGCCAGGAGCTTACACGATTCATATCTCAGAAACTATAAACACAATTTTTCTAAAATTTTGTACGTGTACTGGTTAAGTATTATTATTATACAGGGTGTTCTCGGCAAGTAAAATATTTTGACAGTTCTATGACTTCCGGTTGTACAGGAAGTAGATAACAACTTTCTTAATTTAAATGGAACACCTTGTAGATTTCTCCATATCTAGATTCTACATACAGGGTGTTCTACATAAAAGTCCTCAGCCTCGTATCCCGGCAACGGAAAGATATATTTTGATTTTGAAAAAAACAGATGATAGAGCTTATCTATGGCTTCGTCACGGAGTTCAACTTAATTTTTTTCACAGAGCAAATAATTGGAGGTGACGCTGAAGTCGAAAGAAATTTTTCGTTGGCAGGAACTTTGCAACAAGGTTAATCCGATACTTTGTTCAATTCTAAACAATTTTGTCAAATGACTATTTTTCAAAAACTTAATAGTTTCAGAGATATCGGGTTTTTCATTTGGTGAGGCCCAATCTCAAGCATATTTTAGAGTCTCGAATTATTACCTTATACAATGAAACAATAATTATCCAACTTCTCCTTTGGTACACATAATCCCCATCTCACATAGACTTCTCAGTATAAAAATGAATTACCTGAAATGGGTCCCAGGGGGTTAAAAACTAGCACCCAATACATACAATTTCAATTTTCTCGAAAACTATTGAGCGTCCCAACTTCTTCTTTGGTACACGTAATACACAGCTCATACAGACTACTCAGTATAAAAATGAACGACTTGAAATGGGTCCTAGAGGGTGAAAAATAGATAGCACCCAAAACAAACAATCTCAATTTTCTCAAAAATTATTGAGCGTCCCAACTTTTCCTTTGGTACACGTAATAAGCATCTCATATAGACTACTCAGTATAAAAATCATTGACTTGAAATGGGTCCTAGGGGGTGAAAATCAGATAGCAACCAAAACAAACAATCTCAATTTTCTCGAAAATTATTGAGCGTCCCAACTTAGTACTTACAATAATAGTGAAATAATATGTATTTAATTTTGTTTGCTTCTAATCAAAACCTACTGTGATGAAGTTTCGTTATACATTCAGGATTTATTGTAGGACAAACGTACAAATAATTATGAATTACTTATTATACAAAATGTATTAGGTATTTAAAAAACTTTTGCCATATTTTACAGTAATACATATTATTTCACTATTTCTTAAAAAGAGCTATTAAATTGACTTGGATAATTATTGTTTCATTGTACACAGTAATAATTCGAAACTTTAAAATACGGTTGAGTTTAGGCCTCACCAAATGAAAAGCCCGATATCTCTGAAACTATTAAGTTTTTGAAAAATAGTCATTTAACAAAAATTGTTTAGAATTGAACAAAGTATCAGATAAAAGCCTTGTTGCAAAGTTCCTGCCAACGAAAAATTTCTTTTGACTTCTGCGCCATCCCCAATTTCCTCTGAAAAAAATCAAGTTGAACTCCGTGACGAAGCCATAGATGATCTCGAAAACGAAACGTTTCCAGATTTGTATTTATAAGAACTTCGGAAAATAGCGATTTTCCGGAGCGGCCAATTAAAATTGTTTCCTAAATAAGCTTTGACTAAATCTACGTGACTCGCCCGATATATTATACTTTAGAATTTAAAGTCTACGGCGGTATAAAATTTAAAATGCCGCCTAATAGTCGATTCCACCGGTGTATCACCGCCGTCCCGGTCAATCGTTTGAATATAAATGGGACAATGGCGATTACGACCATCCACCCTTCCCCATTGTGTTTTTCCGCACCACCAGGTCCTGTCTATGCACGCGAGGCTCAACAGAGCGAAAAATAATTGATAACTATTTTATATTGATGTTTCATTTACATTCGTTGTTCATACTGGTGGATTTGAATTTTGAATGGAGTTGGAGCACCATGCTTCAAAAGGTCCTGTGGCCCTTCTCATGTAAAAACTTTACTACACACATTTTCCTGCAGTTAGGATAAAATATTATAATGGGTAACCAACTTTTGATCGGGATTGGTTATTTTTACACTTTTTGAACAGTATATACAAGGTGCCCATTATCTATCTCCTTACATGGCTAACTTTGTTAATAGTGGAGATAGAGAATTGGTTAAATTATTAAAATTGGGCAGAATTACAAGAGGAATTCAGTGCCTCCTTCATATTTCATTTTCATTTTCAACTTTTCGAGATGTTTTGGAAAAACTGAAAAACGCCAAAATTTTTAAACTCGAATATCTCGAAAACTATAAAAGATACAAATAATATAAAAATACTGCGTTATAGTGTTTTTTACGTGGAATTTTGCGGTGATATTGAAAATTTCACGGGCATCGTTGTTTTTGAGAAAAAAAAATAGAGTTATGTTTTTTTAAATGGCAACCATAGTTGGCTATGATATCAATAAAAAGCTTATTTTATTCTGATTTCAAAAATATAATATTTAATATATCTTTCTCTTTTCTTTTGTTTACTGTAAAGAACAAATAATTTATTAACATAGTATGCTATGAAAAACAAACGTAGATCAGTAAACAATAATAAAATATAAATGTCAGATCACACTAAAGTCACATTATAAACGTCAAAATTAAACGTTCATCTTAAAATAGTTATTGTGAAATGTACACAAACGAAGAAAAATACGATTTATTAAATAATTTATTTTTGAAATCAGAAAAAAATAAGCTTTTTATTGATACCATAGCCAACTATGGTTGCCATTTAAAAAAACATAACTTTATTTTTCTTCTGAAAAACTAAGATGCCCGTGAAATTTTCAATATCACCGCTTAATGACACGTAAAAAACACTATCACACGGTATTTTTATTTTATTTGTATCTTTTATAGTTTTTGAGATATTCGAGTTTAAAAATTTTGGCGATTTTCAGTTTTTCCAAAATATCTCGAAAAGTTGAAAATTAAAATTAAATCTGAAGGAGGCACTGAATTCCTCTTGTAATTCTGCCCAATTTTGTTAATTTAAACAATTCTCTATCTCCACTATTAACAAAGTTAGCCATGTAAGGAGATAGATAATGGGCACCCTGCATAGAGAAATGGCCAAATATGGAATCAGCTCTTTGTATGGTATACTCATATACAGTGTGTCTCAAAATGATAGAACAAAATTCATATTTTTCTAGTAGAAATTAAAAAAACATTAGCGACATTTTTTAGATAGGACTCTCTATATTTCATAGTAAAAATAGATAACTAGTCCTTCTAAAGATGAATTCAGCGATATAATGTTAAACCTAGTTTTTCCGGTTTCTTCAAACTTTGTGGATATTTTCCTTCTTGTAGCAAACGACGTGATCTACCCATTATTTATACTTAGTTGAATGAACATAGGTAATACAGAGGAAATTAGAGGAAATAGAAAGTTTGTAAATGCACACAAAGTATACTCATCTAGAAATAAATTCATATAAAAAAATAATGTCATAATATTAATCACAATAATCATATCGAAGGAATGAAATAGATAAAAATGAACTGTCCTCCTATCTTCGCAGATCTTCACTTATTAATTACAGTTTACACAAGATAAAAATAATGGCAATAAAATAAATATCTACCTCATTATTTACCCAGTATCGATGATTTCGTCACACGCTACCTGCCGATAAGAAATTTAATGATAAATCAACAGTGGTATTTATAAGTAACTAATTTCCAGACCCACACCTAATTTTATAAAGAGAAACAGTGAAAATGTTAAAAATACTATTCTTTTTCGCGTTTGTAGTGAACTGTTTAGTGCTAGGCCAAATATGTGGAAATGACAATGAATACAAGTGCAAGTGCAAACAAGCAACAGACGAAAAAACCCATCTTCCCGTGATCATGGCTGATTGCTCAGGTCTAAATATAGACACTGTTCCAAGCAATGTCGACAAAGACATCAATTCCTTAGACCTTTCTGTAAATGACATCCAAGAACTGGATCCCAAATTTCAAAAAATCACCAGTAACGATTTACAAACGTTAGATTTGTCCTACAATAAAATTAAAACCATAAATGATGAATTCTTCCTCAGTATTTACAACCTACGCGAACTAGATCTTAGTCACAATCAAATAACAAGTCTAGATGATGATTTTATCTTCCAGAATTTGAACAATCTAGAAAAATTGGATCTCAGTTTCAATGAACTGAAAACGTTGCCCCACTTACTATTTATGAAGCTACCCAACTTGAGACATTTGGATTTAAGCTACAATTCTTTGGGGCAAATTTTAAGTCAATCAAAAGACGCATTAACGCATGAGTTGGGACTTAACGTGAATATAACCTGTTTATCATTAAATGGATTGAACATATCCGGCCTGCACAACACTTATTTCGACGATTTTAAATATATAACCCACTTATCCCTGGCAGACAATTCGTTCGACAGCATCCCCACAGTGCCCTATTCTGTGGAGTACTTGGATCTTTCTGGCAATAATTTCACTTACATTTCTGCTAGATACCTCAACTATCACTCCTTAAAAACTCTGTTACTCAACCGAATGCCGAGTCTAAAGGAGATCCACCACTACGCATTCTACAATCTGGTCGCTCTGGAGAAGCTGTACATAACTGATTGTCCGAATCTGAGTCAGTTTAGTGAACTAGCTTTTGACTTGGCTCCGAAAAATGATAAATTGCATCCAAAGTACTTGTCTTTGGCTAGAAATGGCTTGCAGAAGTTGAATAGTACCTACAGGTACTTCTTCAAGAACATGGACCATGTTGATTTGACCCAGAATCACTGGAGGTGCGACTGTGACATTCTGTGGCTAAGAGAATTTGAATCCGTTTTGCATAAGCCGTCCGAAATAAGGTAAGATAAGATCCCATTATAGCAGTGTCTATAAATTACAGTCACTGACTATAGATTACATAGGTACGTGAACCACAGTGTAAATGTACAAAATTTTATAAGTACTCAACCTACCTACCTACCTACATACCTTTATAAGTTTACAGCTTTATCGTAATATGTCATATTAAAACAGATATAGAATAGTATATATTTAATTCATAAAATAACCAGCAATCAAACAATAATTTTCAATATACGTTTTGAGCCCTCAATGACATTTTATTTTCAAGACAGTAATGTATTGTGGGTTGCGTTTTAAGGCCAAGAATGCTGTACCATGAAAGAATTACAGATAGATACAAAGCGTACTAAATTAAATTATTTCGTTTTTCATTTGTTGTGTTGAATCATTGGCCAAAACATTTGCATTTGCTATCATTTTCTCTTGAACTTTACATGCATATTTTTTTGAATACAATATTGTTTTTATGGTAAAGTAAATCTCCAAAAATGAACACTTCTACTTTATGGTAGGGCACAAAAATAGCAGTTTCTATTTCTGTGTAGTAGGATATTGACAAAAGTACCATAGATAAACCTATTGTATTCTCGAACAATGAAATTTGAAACATACCTACCTTTATAAGGATTGTATTTATTTACATATGTGTTCATAAATTAATACACATGGAAAAATTCTTCATCAGCATAGTGGAATGACATGATTTAACTTTTAATTAAAGTAAAAATACCTATATTACCAAAAACATTTTTTTCTTGTGTAGTATGATCAAAAGTACCTTTTTATACCTACCAATATATATTTTTTTATTATTTCAGATGTTACCTACCTAGTGAGATTAGGCAAAAAAGTATTTTAAATTTGAAAGAATCGGACTTGCCAGACTGCCACCCATCCATATATGGCAAAAAATCACACAGAATTTTAATAGTTGTACTAGTATCTGCAATATTAGTTCTCATAGGGCTCATATTTTATCTGATAAGATATCCTTCGAGTTGGTTAGGTAGCAAGCAAATAGGGCCAAATTCACCATACAATTTAGCCTCAACAAGTGAATAGTCATTCATTGGGAATTTATTACAAAGAAAAAAATCAAAAGTGCCCTTATAGTTTCATTATATACTTTACTTTAATATTTAGGTAACCCTTTTTGTTAGTTTCACTCTCACAATTTGCCCTAGTTAATAATGCTATATTTGTACATATGATTTGTACAAAGTATTTTTATACTCTTAATGTGTTTTTTTCAAATTATTCATAGGCAATGGCATTGTCAAACATTTGAATGTATACCGGATTTCCCATATCATCTGACTAATGACAATTAGCATAGGATATTACATTTCATTGAATTTTATATTCCCAAGGCATACTATGAGAAATATTGCTAATGCAATCGATAGTACTGATTGCATAGGAATATAAAATTCAATGAAATGTAATAGTCCATGCTAATTGTCATTAGTCAGATGCTGTGGGAAACTCGGGAAAATTTCTATATCACTGTTATGAATCCTCCTAGCTTACTATTGCATTAAAATTATTAGTTAGTAATTGACTTCCATTATATATTTTTTAATAAAATATGAACTCGAAAAACCAGTACATTTATTTAACACACATATACATATAGTTTTACGTACAATTATTTATAAAAAGCTACATGTACATTAATCATTAATGTCATTCATTTAGAATACTGACTTCTTAAATACAGTTCCATATTATTAAGGGGAAAATACTTCAGTTCTTTCATATAAAAAATTGCACACTAAGTATTGAGTATTACACATTATGAGAGAAGAGGAAATTTCACGATTACGATAAAACTTATGTTACATTTGTGCGACTATTGAAAGGTTGTTAACTTAAATATAATGAAAATAAATTATGAAAATTGAGCATTACACCATAGCAGCTGTAAAATTAAGTACAAAAATAATTATCACATTAAAGGATACATTATAAAAATAAGTACAAAAATGTCTTGTTCGTGTTGTTTTAGGTACGTACGGTAAAAAATTAAAAAATAAAAATAAAGCTGAGGTTACCATCCAAGTACGATTACCTATTAATTATTTACAACTTTAATTTATTGTAATTATTTATACTTTTTAATATCTGAAGAATTTGTATAAAATTTCACACAACGTTGAGAGAAAACATACATATTACTATTTAAAAAATAAATTATTCAGTACCCACTAGTCATCTAGTAAAAAAAATATGCAGCTTCACAATCCACTTTGTATCAAGACAACACGCCAATAGGCACTGAATAAAATTCCAGCATAAATATAATTACAAAGATTAGTACGAGGCTACTCTAATTTATTATACTGGATATGTAAACTAAATCAGTCTATCGAAAGACCTCGAGTTTTCCATTGGTCATACAGACGTCTCCGAGTTTAACCTTAAAACAAACTTATTGCTCTTAGGATCAACCACCTCTTCTGTTATGTTAAAATGAGGTAATTGTTTAATAACGCACAATATAGAAACATCGTTCTGCCTCAGCTGAAACAAAGTTCCATCACTGATTGGTCTCGTTAACAGATCTTCGCAAATCAGGGCCCAAGTTTGAACGTCTTTTTTTTCTTTGTCATTTTGTAAAACCGGTTCACTCACTAGGTACGGTTCCAAAAATGCTTTAGGTGTCAAGTCATTACTTAAACAGTCAGCGAGGTGTGACAAAATGGTTTCCACCGAGTGTCGTGGCTGCTGCCTTGTAACTCTGAGATATTTCTGCAGCGCTCTAGCCATAGAAGGAAATATAGCTTGCGCTGCTTCATGTGGATCCATAGGAATGGCCGATACTTGATCATTATGCAAACGTTTTATATGCGTAAACGCTTCTTCAGCAGCAGTAATTAATCTAGCCCTACGTTTCTTCACTCTCCTCTCATACTCGTGCTCTTCGTAGAATCGTTCATTATGGCTGGAGTCACGCCTTCGTGCATGTGCAGCTAACATTGCACGTGACTGGGACTGCTGAATTTGAGAATTATTAACTCCATCTACTTCGTAGAATTTAAAGCTAGAAGAGGTCTTTCGGGACTTTGAAACTGGGATACGTTCCAAATATGGATTATATATAGGGAATTCTGTGTAATACTTTTCAAGTACCCAGACTGCGGCACGTTGTATACTCAACTGACCGATTCCATAAGCTTTACTTGCCCCATCCGGACTACGTACTATTTTAATATAGTACATGGGCTGTAAATGTCGAATTTCAACTAAAACTACAGCTAAATAATGTATAAATAACAACGTGTCAGTCAAACTAGAAGCGTATGCCACTAGGGCTTTATAATCAACAGTTTCTTCAGGTGTGGTAGCTGCTCTAGCTGTTTCAGTCACCTGCACAATGTAAAACAGCCAATAGGCGAAGCTACAAACCAAAACGAAGGCCAAAACTGCGGCACGGAATAAAAAAAATCTTGGCAGTGTAGCATGAGGTTTTCTGAGGAAAACCGCCCAAGCACCAACCACTAAAATAGCCATTTTAAAGGCTAACGATACCAACTGGCCTTTACACTCAGCACCACAGGCAAGTAACTTTGCACTGTCCGCAAGGCCCAATCGAGAAGACAGAGCAGGGAAGAACCCTAATTTTGGCAAGACAACCATAGCTAAGGGGCTTAGAAAGGCCACAATGGATAGAATATAAGTAAATACTGTTCCTATGTAACGTTGACAAATAAAACTGAGCCCTGTATCAGGTTCTCCTGGCCAGTTGCTTACGTCCTCAGTAGATCCTGATTGTTCTGAAGTATTACCTGTTATGGCAGTGGTATTTTCTCCCCAATTATCATCTTGTGGGAGGATTTGGACTTCTATAACTTCCTGGCCATCTCGGTTATCTGGCGTTAGAGTTACGGCAGTTTGGAATGGAGCCATGTCTTCGTTTCTTTTTGACTTACTACTCCTAAAAAATGTTTAAGTATATAAATTACATTTCAAAATAACTTGTAAGTATATACCTAGTACTACGATGGGAATGTTGCCTGTAATTATTTCTATCTCGATGACTTCTTGATCGCCTAGACCTTGAGCTATTTTCAGATTTTACCGATTCAGTCTCCATGTCTCTGGCAGTTTCATTACCCATAAATTAATGAAAACTTGAAAAAAGACTGTCATGAGGCTCTTTTTTCTTAAATACTCAATAACGTTATAGACAGAAAAATATTTTAAATGGTGAGTTCATTGACATCCTCAAATGATGACAACATAAAACACTCATGCATGAGAATGTTTTTCCTTTTAATTTCCTGATATAAACAGTTAGATGGTAATCGGCAATCCTGCATTTGTGGTGCCCAAAGTTATTTTCACGACCACATAAGATTTGATTTTATACCTAATCTCGTTACTAACAAAAAAACGATGTCGTATTTTCATTATTTTAATTAAACAGTATTAAACACACATTTTCACATTTACTGCTCTTCTTCAAACTTAATACTTATTAAGGAACAGACAGATTTAATTAAACAAACTGATGGTTTTCCCATTAACTTTGTAAAACTAAAAATATAATAGAAAACGCGAGTTTCATGGAGCACCAGCAATTTTAATTGCCCCATAAATTATTGTGGCAACATGGCTACCGTGTAAGCAAACAGTATTCATTTATTGGGAATTTCAAATTTTTGCAGTTTTTGAATAAAAATGTTTACTTATCATCTTAAAATAGATTCATTTAATAGTACAGCGTTTTCCAAAATTGCTGCTAAATTTATCAATGTAATAATTATTTTATTAGGAAAGGTGGGTTGCATAAACTGTAAAAAAATGTAAAAATACTAAAAATAGATATCTGTTGTTGGCTAAGCTGCTAAGCTGTCGTCAGATTGTCAGATAGCAGTTGGCAGTTGGCAGTAACAGCTGACCTGAGTCCTGACATTTAACTGAAATCTGGGGTCAAGTTCACATTTCTCGATTCGATAGTAGTAGACGAATTAGAAAAAAAAGGTATTATGAAATGTATTGGAGTGTTACAAGGATACACGGTCGATTCGATATCGAATCAAGGAATCAGAATCTGGGTTTTGTTGTCATGAAGCTGGCTAAGTGTTCAATGGATGAGGGCCAAAAGAAACAAGAAGCAAGAAGAAGAAGAAATCAGTTGTCATTTGTCAATTTATATCCCATTTTGGTTCGATTGATATTTGTCTGTGATTGATATTCACTCACATCCATTTTTTATATATATAATATATAATTTAAAATTACTAAATATGGCAAGTAATTCTACAAAAGATAAAAAATCAGGTAAAGGACCCACTCCAGAAGAAATCCTAAGCGGCTTTCAAACATTAAGAGCAGAACAAAGAGCTCTGTCAGGAAAATTGTCTGAATTCGAACTGGATTTAAATGAACACAGGTAAATATCATGTGGTATTTAATCAACATAATAATAATATATAATTTATTACAAATTCAAATAGTTCATTATTTTTGTCATTCCCTTCATGAAAATTTTGTTGTAGCATTATCGTGTATACATTTTTAACTCATAACCTAACTTTTTTAGGATGGTAATTGAAACTTTGAAAAACGTAAACGAAGATAGAAAATGCTTTAGATTAGTTGGGGGAGTTTTGACCGAGAGAAAAGTCAAAGATGTTCTACCAGTTCTTATAACGAATCAAGAGAAATTGAAAGAGTTTATCGAAAAACTAACCGAACAAATTAGTAAAAAGGGACAAGAGCTCAATGAATACAGGGAAAAACACAATATTCGTTTTAGAGGTTTAGATAACGTAAAGCAAGAAGAACAACCTGTGGTATCAGCTTCGGAATCAAGAGGAAATGTTTTGGTTTCTTAACAATAAAGTTTTTAAATATTTTTTGCTTATTAACAATTTTTCATTTTGCTATTACCGAGTACATTTTAATTTTGTAATATTTATTTATTAAATACAGATATATCTGAAAAAATATAGCATTGTTGTGAGCATGACTAAAGATGGTTAGCCTAATAATTAGTTATAAATAGTATATGTCAATTGAGATATATTCTATATATTTAAGTTTGCATGCCTTTATATATGTTTAAACTGTGCAAGATTTAATCCATGATTCATTTATCTAATAAAAAGAAATAAATAAAAATTATAAATATTAAATTATGAACAATTCATTTAAAATATCTTAATATTTATTTCATTATTATATCCATATTTTTTAATGTACATTTTATCTTTCTTCATCCTTGTTTTTTAACATTGTTTTTATTTATTCTTCGTAATTTGGTTACCATAAGAAGTGACACCTTTTTCTATGGTGTACAAGTTTATGAAGAGTATATATTTAACCGCCTCGGTAACCCGGTGGGCTATTCAGCAGCATTTCTTAATCACACTGCCTATTAAGATCTGCGTTGGATCTCCAGCACTGGCAATGGGATGTTTGTGTTTTTTCAATATTTTACCACTTTCTGGAGAGCTCAATCCTAATGTTATATTAATAGGTTGCAAGGTAAGCGCAAACTAAACGGTTTGTAAGGAAAAATTTCTTAGAATGAAATATAAATGCTCTTATTTGGGTATTATACCATCACTGAAAAATACAAAAAATTAATAATCAACGGTTGGTTTTTTGAAAAATATGTTTGCCTAATCAACAAATCTCACACTAAAAAGCAGATTTACAATATATTATAACATTAAACACGTCACTTAAAAACGTTTACATTTCGAAAACTTATCCGTTTTTGTTATCAAAACTTTTAAGTTTGACTGACGTACAGAATAGTATGACAGTTTTTATCTAAATTATAAATTTATCGTTGTATATCTCCTTTTTAGTGTGAAATTTCTTAATTAGGCAAACATATTTTTCAAAAAACCAATCTGACTGATCCGTCAGCGCAGAGGTTGATTATTATTTTTTGTATTTTTCAATGGTGGCATATAATACCCAAATAAATAAGAGTACCTAATAAAATGCCATAAATAAATACTTTCATTTATTATCTGACTAGGGGAACTATGTTTACTAGGGGAAACATAAGTAGGTACTTTATTTCTTCAATAAAAAAACCAAAAGAAAATCTTTTTATTTTTTTTTTATTATTGGAGGACTTTCAGCTCATTTTTTTTTTTACATTGATACCTTCTCCGACGTTTCGTCCGAGTTTTCGGACTTCTTCATAGGTTACTTAAATACTGAAAATAATGTTTTTACATGAATAATTAAATTAGATTAGTGACAGAATATTTATCCAAAAGAGTGTTTTCTTACCTACTAGAATCTTTCTATTTTAACTACCTACTACATTATGGTTTTATTTTATTTTTATATGTACATTTGCTCCATGATTTGAGCAGTGATCTGACTGTTTTAGGTGTCGCCGTCGATGTGTTTCTTTTTGAAAGCAGGTACCTAATTAAGTCAAGTGCGTATGTTAGTGGTTCAGATAGCCTAATATTGATGGTCCGAACGACAGAGTTATTATAAACATTTTCACGACTCGAGAGTGCTATTGAGAAGAGGTTTCGCAGTTTGTTCATCTACTGGGTGTTTGAAAAGCAATTTACTATTGTATGAGATTGCGATATATGCTACTCAGATTCTCTATATCCGTTTGATAATTAACTGTCTTTTTGTTGTTTTGTATTTCTGCCATTTCCAAAAACATACGTTTTTTGGTATTTCTTTCTTTATGTAGTATAGTTGTATTCGGAAAATTAAAGTTGTGTAATTTATTTACGGCGTGTTCAGTTAATGCCGTGCTACATGAATTAGGCGTTGCTATAGAATTTCTAATTGATAACTTATGTTGATTTATACGTTTGTTTAAATACTGTTGGGTTTGTCCTATGTAGCATCTATCGCAATCTGAGCAGTCTACTTTATAAATAACATGAGTTTGATTTAATTTATCTACTGGATCTTTCAGTTTTGAATATAGTTTGTTTTTTATGCTATTGTCATTTCTGTGTGCTAATTGTATATTATACATACAATTAGCACAAAATAGACAATAGCATAAAAAACAAACTATATTCAAAACTGAAAGATCCAGTAGATAAATTAAATCAAACTCATGTTATTTATAAAGTAGACTGCTCAGATTGCGATAGATGCTACATAGGACAAACCCAACAGTATTTAAACAAACGTATAAATCAACATAAGTTATCAATTAGAAATTCTATAGCAACGCCTAATTCATGTAGCACGGCATTAACTGAACACGCCGTAAATAAATTACACAACTTTAATTTTCCGAATACAACTATACTACATAAAGAAAGAAATACCAAAAAACGTATGTTTTTGGAAATGGCAGAAATACAAAACAACAAAAAGACAGTTAATTATCAAACGGATATAGAGAATCTGAGTAGCATATATCGCAATCTCATACAATAGTAAATTGCTTTTCAAACACCCAGTAGATGAACAAACTGCGAAACCCAGAGACAATAAAAAGACCAGTCAATCCCTGTTATACGGTTGGCAATAAGAAGCTCTGTGGCGCCCTCCAAGTCAGAACCCCGAAATATTAAAAACCGCGGGAGTTTTGAGATTTATTTACTTTTATTTAATGATTCGTATTGCGTCGCATTAGAATAACAAAGTTCTATCTGAACATTCAACCATATTGAGAAATCAAAGGCTAAAGTTTGAATAACTTATAATCTATTATAAAATTAATGATATTCAATTGAGATAAATATTACTCCAATATTACATAATATTGCATAATATTTATCCCAATTGAATATCATTAATTTTATAATAGATTATAAGTTATTCAAACTTTAGCCTTTGATTTCTCAATATGGTTGAATGTTCAGAGAGAACTTTGTTATTCTAATGCGACGTCAGGTTGGTCGGTTGGTTGATTCGATAACCATTGGATCGATTTCAGAAAATATGTATTCAATGAGACCTATTATCCTGCATATAGATTACATGAAACATTCCTTAAATAAAAATATAATAGTAGCAAAACCATATTACACAATTAAAAAACGAATTAAAATCAAGGGTATATTCCCTCGATTTAAATGGAACGTTTAAAAATCAACTGAAATATACAATACTTATTAGCACACTTATTAGGTTATACTTATATTCTATATTATTTACTTTTTAAAAATGTAAATAAATAATTAAGTGAATGCAGCATTTGCAGAAAAGTAGGTCGTATCGAATAGTGATTATAAACAGGACCATAAAAAATAAAACTACAAAAAATACACGTATCATGGCACATGGCACGGCACCACAATACCACAGAATACACTCAAAATCCGGTATCTTTATATAGGACTGCACGGTATCCATGCTTCCAGCGCCCTCCAAGTTGGAACCTGAGAAATTTCCATTCTGCCTATATCATTGAAGAGTCTTTTTATTGTCTCTGGCGAAACCTCTTCTCAATAGCACTCTCGAGTCGTGAAAATGTTTATAATAACTCTGTCGTTCGGACCATCAATATTAGGCTATCTGAACCACTAACATACGCACTTGACTTAATTAGGTACCTGCTTTCAAAAAGAAACACATCGACGGCGACACCTAAAACAGTCAGATCACTGCTCAAATCATGGAGCAAATGTACATATAAAAATAAAATAAAACCATAATGTAGTAGGTAGTTAAAATAGAAAGATTCTAGTAGGTAAGAAAACACTCTTTTGGATAAATATTCTGTCACTAATCTAATTTAATTATTCATGTAAAAACATTATTTTCAGTATTTAAGTAACCTATGAAGAAGTCCGAAAACTCGGACGAAACGTCGGAGAAGGTATCAATGTAAAAAAAAAAAATGAGCTGAAAGTCCTCCAATAATAAAAAAAAAATAAAAAGATTTTCTTTTGGTTTTTTTATTGAAGAAATAAATTCAACTATAACAGCCAACAACTTGTCTAGTATCATAAGTAGGTACTTGTTGGAAATACCTATACGTACTTTACTGTAGAAAAATTCTTTGATAAAAATAAACAATTCTTACTAGCATGACTGACTATTTGCTACTACGGCTCCGGCTCCAGAAAAGCTATCAGCTAAGTTTTCAGCAAACAAGCTACAACTTTAGCTTTTTCGCGCCACGTTATTTAAATACGTCACGAGTCAAACCCTCCACCATTCGCAGACAACCTCCAGTTGCAAGTTTAAAAAAATTGGCCTAATAATTAATCATACAGTGCGAACGTTTAGAATGGAAACCGTAAATGAAATGCGCCCTGTAGATTTTTCGCGAAAACGCTCGGACACGTCAATTCTTAAATTCAATTGCGCTTCTTTTGATACCATTGTTTTGGATATGACGTCATTAGGTAATCTCTGTGACGTCATCATGATATTTTTTCAAATGGGGAATGTCCAATTCTTCCATTAGATTTAAATAGAGAAAATATTCCTGAAAATGGCAATATACGACACTATGGCCTTAAAGTGGATAGTTTTTGACGTAAAGGGCTTTGAAATTTGAAAAAGGAAGAAGTAGGCTAGAAATAAAACTAAAAACACCTTTAAATCCAATACGCACCCTATATAGACAAATTAAAATATGCACTTGGACTGTTCAAAATGGTTCTAATTTCTAATGGGTAAAAGGAAAGGAACATATGTATATGTATCATGATCGACAAAAACCAAGAACCCTACCCTGACCCTGACAAAAAACAAGAACTGTATCTGAATTCTGAGGCATAGAAAATCAAATATTATTATTTTCTATAGTTCCTGACATTACCAGAGACATTTCATTCTACTATTCTACGTTAGTACAACCATGATACAACTACACTGATATGCTCATAACTTGACCAAATTTCGTTTGTTCTGCGCACGACGTCATTCTTGATGCTAAAATGGCGAAAATTCAAATGCGTTACTGTCAACGTGACTGTCAGTGATATAATTATTTTCGTGTTTGTCAATTGTATTCCCGTATTATTATAATTGTGAGGTCCGAGGGTTATCAAGTTGTCATTTTTATATTATAGGGTGGAGTTTATTTACAGTAGTGCTTCTTATTATCTCTTCAAATTATAAAATTTAGGTTAGAATTATATTCGGTAGGTAGATCGGTACACAGAATGCGGTTTGATTTAAAATAAGAAAGATTGATATTAATCAACTATTATTTTAGTTTCCCTGTATGAATCGTGTATTATAATTCCATAATCGACGTTTCTTTTATATTGTTATCTTTGTTTACAAGTATTTAATTTAATTTTTAATTTTGTATCAAAACTGACGTCACGCTCATCGATAGACCACGCCCCCATGCGCATAGGCATATCACTATATCAGTGTAGTTGTATCATGAGTACAACCTGGTACGACCTTCCTAATCTATGGTTAGTACCACAGTTTAATAGGAATATAAACTGTGTTAATACAATTATTTTCTATGATTCTGAGTTGATTGCCAGTCTATGGTTGATGCAGAGATTATATATATTCTGTGGCTGAGAATCTGAGGTTATGTGTTTGTTATTTATATTTTAGTTTTGTATTTACCATGTGCTTATTAATTATTTAAAAAAAAAAATATTTAAAAATATTTAGGATGAAGTTTGCGTATAAGGTAGATATAAAAAATTATACGGTATGTTGTATTAACAATAGGATTAATTACATTTTTATTTTAGTTCAGTAACCTGTTAGGAACAGTATACAGGAAAGGAGATTTAATATTTACTCCAGATGGAAACTCTGTAATTAGCGCAGTAGGAAACAAGATCACTATCTTTGATCTAAAAAAGTAAGTCTAGATCCATAAATTTCCAAAGTATATAAAGTAATTTTGAACTTTTAGTAATAAATCTACGACATTACCAGTAGAAAGCAGGTTCAACTATAATGCTCTAGATCTAAGCCCAAATGGATGTACCTTGATTGCAATAAATGAAGAAGGAGAAGCACATATGATAAGCTTAATTTCTCAAACCATTGTTCACAAATATCGATTCAAAAGAAAAGTGAGAGCTGTGAAATTTAGTCCTGATGGCAAGCACTTTGCTGCATGCAAGGAGAATAATGGTAGAACTATCTCTGGTTTTAATTTCATCAAATATTTTAATTATTATTTTTAGTATTTGTTTTTAAAGCACCTGGTCCATTTTCTGGGGAATATAATGCTTTTATTATGGAAAGAGTATTCCATGGTGCTTACGACGAAACTACCTGCATTGACTGGTCTACAGATTCAAAAATTTTAGCTGTGGGTTCCAAGGATATGGCTACTAAACTATATCCTCTAGATAAGTAAGCTTGTTACAGCATTTTGATATATTTTTGATATAATGCATGTCTCAATAATATTTTAGATGGGCAAACTTTAGAATATATTCATTAGGAAATCACACAGATGGAATAGTTGGTTGTTTCTTTGAGGATAATAGTTATGACATTACTACCATATCTAGAAATGGACAGACATGTATATGGGAATGTACTATAGATCCAAAAGATTTGGTACCGCTTGATCAGGCACCTCCGAGAAAAAAAAAGGTATATCCTTTTCCAGTAGTCTTTAAAGTAGTAACGTGTTGCTTCTTTTTTGCAGAAAGTTTCTAATGACTCTGAAGAAGATGATGTAGATGTGTCAAAGTCAATAGAGAGAACTGAAGAAGAAATAACCAGAGCTCTTAGTGAAGTAACTGTGATTGATGAAGTACCAAATAACAATGAAGTTAATAAATTGTTTTACAAAAGAATTGTTAGACATTACTTAGGAGATGAAGCGAGGAAAGACCATAGAGAAGCTGTTTTGACATCGGCTGCGTATCATAAACAAACTAAAATATTGGTTACAGGTAAGTTATAATTTTGTTAAATTTATGGAAGCAGTGTGGTAATGTTAATTGTTTTAGGTTACTCAACTGGGGCGTTCTTTATTCATGAATTGCCGGAAGCAAACTTAATACATTCCTTAAGCATTTCTGACCAAAAAATTTCATCGATTTCATTAAATTATACTGGTGACTGGATTGCTCTTGGATGTAGTGGACTTGGGCAGTTATTAGTGTGGGAATGGCAAAGTAAGTACTTTTTTAACAACAGTTTTGGCTGGGTGGTGTCTTATAAATTGTTGTTGCATTGGTCAAATACTTTTTTAGGCGAAACTTATGTTATGAAGCAACAGAGCCACTCGGTTAACATGAGTTGTGTCTCATATTCGGCTGACGGCCAATTACTGGCTACCGGAGGCGAAGATGGCAAGGTTAAACTGTGGAATGTACATTCTGGCTTCTGCTTTGTAACATTCAGTGAGCACTCGGACAGCGTGAATGCCTTGACATTCAGTGGAAATAAGAAATTTGTTGTGTCATCTTCACTGGATGGTACAGTACGAGCATTCGATGTTTTAAGGTATAATATATTTCAGTATATATCTTCTAAAGTATATGGTAATATCATATTCCATCGCACACCTTGATCTGACTGAGGGGTAGAAATGTGAATAAATTTTATTTGTCAAATTTTAGATATCGTAACTTCAGAACATTTACATCAACAAGACCAGTTCAATTTTCTTGTGTTGCTGTTGACAGCAGCGGTGAGTTTGTAGCAGCTGGCGGTCAGGATGTTTTTGAAGTATATTTATGGTCTGTGAAGACGGGCAGGTTATTAGAAATTTTAGCTGGACACGAAGGGCCTGTGGTATGTTTTCCTATATAAGTCGCGGGTTTTTTGGTTATCGTTATTTAGTTTTATTATTTTTTTTTAGTCAAGTTTGGCCTTTAGTCCCACAATAACCAGCACAGTCTTAGCTTCGGTTTCTTGGGATAAAACTTTAAGAATTTGGGATGCCATCGAAAAAGGTTCGGCGCATGAAACCATCGATCTCACAGCTGATGGAATTTGTGTGGTTTTCAAGCCAGATGGGCAAGATGTTGCTGTTGCGAGTCTTGATGGTCAGATTTCTATTTTTAATGTGAAGACATCTCTTCCGGTGTCTTTTATTGAAGGAAGAAACGATTTGGGGAGTGGAAGATCTGATACCGATTTAATTACTGCAAAGAAAACATTGCAAGCCAAGTAGGTTAACAAAGAAAAAGTTCATCACTAGAAAAAAATGTATCTATTTTCATTTCATTCACCTACAAATAGTCATTTCAGCACTTTCCCTTTCTAGTCCAGGTTCAAATGTATTCACATTTTTTAGGTGTTTTACGAGCTTGTGCTACTCTGCGGATGGTGAATGCCTCTTGGCTGGTGGTCAGTCCAAAAATGTTTGCATTTACAATGTGAAAGAGTCACTACTACTCCGGAAGTTTGAAATCACTCAAAATAGATCGTTGGATGCAGTCGATGTACGAAATAACATCTTTTATAAATTCATAAGATTATTTTGTCTGTTTTTGTATTTTAGGACTTCATTAATAGAAGAAAATTAACGGAATTTGGCAATGTTGCACTGGTCGAAGAGAGGGAAGAGAGAGAAGGTGGAAATGTGTCCATTAAGCTGCCTGGTGTTAGAAAGGGGGATATGGCCAGCAGAGCTTTTAAACCAGAGGTAATAAAGGATGTTTCTGACACATAATAGTGGTTATATCTCAGACAAATAAACGAGTAAGCGGCATATTAGTCTACCTTACTGATCACTCAATATGTGGCAATATGTGTGTTAAGTATTGTTCCTATTTTTTTAAGGTAAGAGTATTCTCTTTACAATTCTCTCCGACTGGACAGCAATGGGCAGCTGCAACTACCGAAGGTCTTTTAATCTACTCGCTGTGCTCTGGTCTTGTCTTTGATCCATGGGACTTACAAATAGGCATTACTCCAGCAGCAGTGCGAGAAGCCATTGAAGAGCAAGACTTTGCAAATGGTAAAATAGGCACGCAGTTTTATAATTTTTTTTCTAATTATTGAATTACAGCTCTAACTATGTCCATGAAACTGAATGAAGCAGAGTTAATACAAGAGGTCATAGAAAATATCCCAGTAAAAGATAGTAAGCAATTTATTTTTTTTTAGTGGGGGAGGTGTTAACTGTATTTGTTTTCAGTTGAACTGATTATTTCCGATCTGGGCGAGCAATATATTCAGAGGCTGTTAATTATAATTGCAAGTTGCCTGGACAGTTCGAGACACTTGGAGTATTATTTGTGTTGGGCGCAACACATTTTGACTATTCATGGGCCAAAAATTAATGCTCAAAAGAATATACCCGCATTGTTGGCCTTGGAGAAAAGTCATGTTAGGAAGTACAATCAGATATCAAAAATGTAAGTTAGCCTCAATTTTGAATCTTATATATCTTATGATCTTGGTACCATTTTTCATGTTAACATACACTGGAATTGCAAAAAATTGATAGATACTTCAAATTTTCGCAACTACTCGTAGTTGAAGAATAACATGTGTAACTAAACTAAACTAAAAAATAAATGTATTATGCCAGATCTTCTCGCATCACCGAAACTGTAACTGGCTAATCGTAACCTATCGGTGCCAAAATCAAAAGACCGTTAGTAAATTTTGGCGAGATACCAGGTTGAAAGTGGTAACAGCGGTTCAGTTACCGGCACATTTTTGTGAAAAGCGGTAACGGAGGGGAAGGTGTTGTGACGTCACAAAATTTGTTACTGGGTACAATTGACAGTAGTTGATAATTAACGGTACATAAACATAACATAATATGCATATAGAAAGTATACATAAATATAAAAATTTTCTGCCATATACTGTACCGACGACACAAATAAAATATTTTTGACGCAAAACAGCCATCGTTAGCCAAAAGTTTGATTATCACAAACTTTTGTATACAAGCGAATATTCGAGGTTAGAGCCCAAAACCGTCACGGTTAGTTTCCGTTTTCGCGAATGGACTACTTCAAAATAATTTCATGAAAGTGGGGGGAATAACCACCTTTAACCAGTTGTTGAACCCGGTATCTCGCCAAAAATTACTAAATATTTTGCATAGTTCCACTCTCGGTTCCGCCATTCCTCTAATTTCTGTGGGTGTGATATGAAAAATATGAATTCTGTCTGATTAATTACTACATCATTTTCAGTTGTGATTACAATAAGTACACGTTGCAATATATAGCATCATTAGGAGAAGTATTTAGTAAAAAATCGAAACTTGATAAAATAGAAGTAGAGAGTGAAGGTGAAGTAGATGAAGTGATCGATGAAAATAATGAAAATGAGGATGATGATATAAAATCTGATTAAAGTTTTAAAAATGATGCAATTGTTGTTTTATTTTCTCTACAATGATTATATGGTTCGAAAATTTTGCTCCTGCTTTCCTAGTGCCACTGATGTCTACTTAATTCCTCAGATAACTAAAGCTGAGAGTGCAAAGCATGAAGTATAAATGGTTATGTACCACACAGAATTTATTTCTTCAATAAAAAACAAACGAGAGGACTTTCAGCCAGATAGATGGACAAATATTCTAGGTAAGTTTTGGGACTTTTCAAGGTTTCCTAATAGCTAAAGCTAAAAATATTGGTGGGTGTTTTGTGTAATGTACTACTTTTTGTTCCATTTGGTGGTATCTGCACAAGTGTTAAGTGTGTTGCCTATACAAAATTTTTCTAGAGCGCCATCTTATCAACAGATGCTGAACCAAGTAATGTTTCCTCAGTCGATAAAATCTTTACCTTTTTACAATTCAGGATAACCACCACACAAATTAATCTAAATTGAAACTCCATAAAAAATTCCGACAAACGACACATGTGTGTAAACAAAGAGGCCATCATCGAGGTGTTGTTGTATATAATATTCTTATACTAAAAACGGTCGAGGTGCAGTGTTTCTGATCAGCGTCATCTATGGCATAGTATCACAACTAATGTAGCTCGATGGGTTCCTAGTACAGTTTTCTGCATCTCATTTTTTATTTACCATTTGGAATATTATTAATACGACACCAGTGGAACTATAGATGGCGGTGGTGATCGCGGCGTGCTAATATTTTCTATGGAATTACGACCTCTTATTTGGTATTTGTAGAGATGAGCTAAGTCGCGAATTTTCATTAGCATTTGCGATCAGCGATTGCGAATGCGATCTTTCATTAACTGTGACTGAATATAAACTGCGACTGATGTTTTGATCAGCGTCATCTATCGCATAGTAGCAAAACTAATGTAACTCGATCGGTTCCTACCACAGTTTTCTGCATCTCATCTCTTATTTGCCATGTACAATATTGTTAATACGAGCAGCCACACTATAGATGGCGGTAATGCTCGCGTGCCAGTATATTTGTTTATGGAATTACGACCTATTTGGTATTTGTAGAGATGAGCTAAGTAGCGAATTTTCGTTAGAAGTTGCGATTGTGAATGTGATCTTTCATTTACTGTGAATATAATTACTAATGCTATTTTTATCAGTGTCATCTATCGCATACTATTAAAACTAATGAAACTCGATGGGTGCCTAGCACAGTTTTCTGCATCTCATTTCTTATTTGCTATGTGAATTATTGTTAATACGACCAGCCTAACTATAGATGGCGGTAGTGCTCGCGTTGTCATGTTTTTCTATGGAGTTACGACCTCTTATTTGGTATTTGTATTTTGTAGAAATGAGCTAAGTCACGATTTTCGTTAGCAGTTGCGATTGAGAAAGCGAGCTTTCATTCTCTGTGAATAAAAGTGTTTGCTATTTTGATCAGAGCCATCTATCGCATAGTGTCAAAACTAATGTAACTCGATGAGTTCCTAGCACAGTTTTCTCCACGTCATTTCTTATTTCCCATGTGGAATATTGTTAATACGAGCAACCCAACTATAGATGGCAGTAATTCTCGCATGCCTGTTTCCAATTTCCATTACTGATTGTTGATTACCTTGATTTTTGTTTTCCATTTGGAATTTAGCTGGAAGAACTATTTTTGTATATAAAAATGTATTTGTGAATTTATGGTTGTGTAGGTTTATTATACGGTGTAAGTAATTAAAAATAAAACAATTTCATTTTATTTCTAATGTCAAAATGATTTTCGGTATGTTAACCGCAAAATATAGGTCAATGCCTTCCCCATAACAGAATTAAATTTTTTTTGATTTCGTAGTTTCCAAAAAGAAGGAAACCCTTCTCCAAGACATTGGAAAAAAATTGCGGTGTTACAGTATCATTTATTTAAGCACTTTTACATAATTTTTTCAATAAAAAATGGACGGACAAGTATCATTTGTTACATATAAGTTAGGTCACTTCGGAGATACAAAAATTATTTTCAAAAACCACACGAAGAAGTTAAAACGTAAAAATGTAGGTTTAAGTAACAGATCAGTTCACTCTATTTTGTTCTAAGTCTGTGAAAATCACTTAAAATTATTACATAAGACCTAAGTGTAACAGATCAACTACTTTTGCTATAAATGAGAATTTTCTAAAAACAAAAATTATAGTGTTAATTTTATAAATACACTTCGCCCTATAAAAATTGGTACAGTTCTAATATTTGAGCAAATTATAATAATGGCAGTGTAGAGTTATTCTTATTAAATAGTAGTAATTAAAATAATCTTTGGTTGAATGTACGTACATATAGTGCATTACGATAAATAATTGAAGTACGTATTAAATCAATATAATCTTAGTATAAATTAGAGAATAATTAAATGTCTATTTAAAATAAATTAAGTATACTTAGGTATTAAGAACAAATTATGTAATTATATACAAATCGTCTAACCTCTGAAATGTTCACACAATTTCTCTCGTGGCAATCTCAAACATCAGACAATTCCTAGAGTAATCACCATAAATTAACTAATAATCTTCCAATCACTCCGTTACAATGTATTGAGAGTTTCATACTCGTTCGGTAATGATGTCAATTATTTCCTATATAAAAATCTGAGTTTTCCTACTTTGGTTGTGGAGTGGTGGATCTTCTGTACGAGGACGATGGCAGGGCGAGTGCCGGGGGCAAGCTGGCTGTGCTAGACAAGGTATTGTCTAATTTCCTGGCCTCGTGCTCCAAAAGTAGAGCGTCTAAGGAGGGATCTTGCGAAACGGTGCGTAAAGAGTCTCCCAAAGCCTGTCGGAGTTGTTGCATCTCTCGACCGGCTTTGGTACTTCTCAAGACGTACTGCTGCCTTCGTTTTATCTCTTGGTTGAGTTGTTCTCTCAATAAGGTAACCTAAACAATAAAACGTATATGTATATCTAAATATTTCTTTACGAATACTAATACTAATAGTTTATTATGAATTATAATAAACGATTTATTATTTTTTATTTTAATCACCTACCTGATTCTCCAATCTAGCTACTTGTTGCCGATGACTCTGCTCCCTTGCTTCCAGCAGCCTTTCCGCCTGCAACTGTGCTGCCCTGTACCGTTCGATCTCAGCCCTATCGAATTTAGCATCCAAACCAGGTCTTTGGCTCGCGAGTTGGTTCCTCAATCTGTTAAGCTCAGCTTCTTTTTCTGTTAGCTCATTTTCTAGACGCGATATCTTTAATCGCAGTTCTCGATTCTCTTGCTCATATCTGTCTAATTCGGTTATCGATGAATCTGTCTCATATTTTTCTGGTCGCTCGTACGATTTACTTGGGACCATCGTAGCAGCTTTAGACGCTACTCTCTCTAGATTACGTTTTTCTGATTCCAACTGTCGCACCTACAAAAAGAGTTGTGAAATAAAATAATAATCATTAATGCATGAAAGTATGTAATACAATTATTACTTGATTATCTGTGAAAGAGACACTAACCTTGTTATTTAATGCCTCTATTTTTCCTCTCATTTCGTTTCGATCTCTCTGAACTGAATGTAACTGAGTCCGCAATTCTTCTTCTTGATGCGCACCCACAGCCGTATCTGTTGGCCATTGCGCTAACCTCAACTGAGACTCCAAGCCTGACCTCTGCACCTCGTTATTTGCCAGCTCATTGTTTAGCCGAGAAACCTGATCTTGCAGTATCTGGTTGTTCCTCCTCATTTCTGCAAGGTTCTGTTGGGTTGCCTCGAATCTTTCCGTTATCACTCGCCGTTCATTTTCGCTGTTTGCTAATTGTTTTTGTAACTGAAAGCAGATAGTGGGACATTGGTATTTCACGGTGGTGTATGATGGTATTTCAAACACACTAGACAATCATAAGTCAATTTATTTAGCTATATTGTGCATATAAGATGAGTTTTTTTCCTTTATACATCAGTACTAAAAATCATTACATATTTCCTTGTTTAAATACCGGGATATCAAAAATTATCTTGGTCAAGGGTGGTTGTGGAATGTAAAACGTGTGTCTTACTTTAAATTTTTGAATATCTTTTGTTGTGTCAGAATCTGTCAAGTCATTGTGCTGAAATTTTCTAATCCAGTTTTTGAATCATGCCTCTTACCACACAGCACAAAATTTTCATGACTGAAGCCTATTTTCGAACGGGTGCGCTAGTTAATGGAAATTGGCAATACAGTCAATGTTTGTGTTTGGACAATTTTTGAGAGCACTTCCCAAACGTGGCAATATTACCGGACAATTTTTATGCGTGCCTTACAAATTGTGTTGAAGTGTTTCGCGAAACTGGTTGTGTGACTCATAAAAAAGGTGCTGGTAGACCAAGAGTTCGTACAGAAGTAGGTGACAATGACGTTCGACAACGTATGGAAGAGGAGCCTGCAAAACCTTTGAAACGTCTTTCTCAGGAAATTGGACTTTCTTATGGAATATGTCATAAGATTTTAAAGAAAGACTTGAACTTGCATCCATATAAGATGCAAGCACATCAAGCTCTTCTGCCCGCAGACCACCCCAGACGCCTTGCTTACTGCCATTGGTTTATCAATAATTTAATGAATGACGATCTTCTGGACTTAAAACTTTTTTTTCTGACGAAGCGTGGTTCCACCTTTCGGGATACATCAATTCTCAAAATATGCGAATGTGGAGCAATGAACCTTCATGTTTTTACTGAATCGCCACTACATGCTCAAAAAATTGGTGTTTGGATGGCAGTTTCTCGCAGAAGAATAACTGGGCCAATTTTTTTCGATTTCACCGTCAACGCAGAAAGGTACAGACACAACTTTTTGGCTGAATTTGTGCAACAGTTAAACGATGATGAACTTCGGTACGGTTATTTCCAGCATGACGGTGCAACAGCACATACTACAAGAGAAAATATTGCTTTCCTCCGCGAGTTTTTTGATGACCGGCTGATATGTTTGCATACAGAAGTTGAGTTTCCTCCGAGATCACCTTGTTTGACAATTATGGACTATTTTATATTTCCTTACTTAAAAAACAAGATTTTTGCAACTCCTTTAAATAATTTGCAAGAACTGCAACAAAGAATTGTTCAGCAATGTGCAACCATAACGCCAGAAATGCTGCAAAATGCTTTTCACAGCATGAGGAGGCGCCTCAACTTGTGCATCGAACAAAACGGGGGACATTTCCAACAATTACTGTAATTTAGTTTTTTTTGTTACTAAAACCGTTATTTTAGACACACGTTTTACATTCCACAACCACCCTTGACCAAGATAATTCTTGATATCCCAGTATAAAGGGTATCATTCATAACACTGATTGGTTTATGACAGTTACTATGACAACCAGCAATATCAAGATGACACAACATTTTTTAACCCTAAGTTATTAAGTTTTTCTTCTGATAGGGCAGGGAGTATTGACCGAAACTGATCCTGCAAAAATATAGCAGCAATTTTTAAGAAGTGGTTCTATAAGTCCGTCTAAAACCAAACACTAAATTTAAAAAAAAGTTTGCGATTACATTCTGGCAAGTAACAAAAGACTCATCAACATGTAAGAAAGATGTCTAGTTTCCCAGATTGCAATTTGGTAACTGGATCTTTAATTTCGTTAAGAGTGATGAAACTCATTTCTAATTAAGTAAAAAATGTAAATTGTTTTTGTTCTGCACAAAAATAAACTTTATGTAAAAAATACTGCACTGAAAAGTCACAATTAAAGTGCAACATTAGGATGCTACTTTATAAAAATATTGGTGTAATGATGTTTCACCAAAGTTATTTGACATTCTAGTAACTTTTACGAATTACTCGACTCTGCGTCTAATTGTCATGTTTAATTATTGCTGTGTCATTCATCCACATTATCTTGAAAATTATTATACTATTCATAACCAGAACTTAATCAAATTATATGGTAGAGCACTATCAATACCACTTCCTGGTTGAATCATTGTTTTAAGGAGTAATATTTAATTATATCTAGAGATGGATTGGCAGTTAATGCTCCCAAACGAGAATGTTCCCTGGTCTGGATCAATTCCGGAACAGTGCTTTACTCCAAGGGGAATGTTTTCCTGCATATATATCTACTAATTTCAAATTACCACCAAAATTGATAAGGTAAAATAGTTGTTTAGAATCAAAATTATAATCATTACAAGAAAATACATACTTATTAAATTGCAAAATCTTCCATGAGCTTTATTTTATAGGTATTTAGTTATTAAAAAAATCCCAGGAGTATTGGCAAAATCGATTAAATAATATCAAATTATTTTTAGTAACTAATTTCATCTAATAATTATTTTAGAAGTCCAGGATTCAGGTAAAAAATAAACAAAAGTTGTCTCATACCCCTCATCTCATGTTTATACAGGATGTTTCCTAAATAGAGGTAAAAAATCCAGGGGCGTATTCTGTGGCCAAAAATAAAGTTTTTTAGTTATGTAAAGCTCTTGTCTAACGGCAACCATTGTCGAGCTACAGGATATCAAAAATTAAAAAAAGTCAGTTTTTAATTTTTAATTTCTAAACCGTTTGAGGTAATTTAACCAAATTTTTTGACCTCTATTCAAGAAACACCCTATATATTATTAAAATCCAATCATTCATTAGTTCATTACTTAAAAATCTGGCAGTACATTTATTTAAGTAGGAATAGAATATTTACTGTAGAATTAGAACACTAGGTAAACATTCCGACTTATGCAAAAAATACCATATATTAAAATATTTACCTGTTTGAGTCTTTCTGTTGAGGCTTGAGAATTTGACGTCGCATCCATTAAAGATCTCTGCAACGCTTGTAATTCAGATTTCAACTCCGTCTCACTTTGGTGCGCCCTTTCCAAAGACAAAGTCATCTGATCTATCGTGGATTTTAGAGAGACACACCTCTCTTCTAAACTAGCGACAGTTCTGCTCTGGTTCTCACATTTTTCTTGCAGTTTCTACAATATTACATCACCATAATGTAAACTATTACATCAGTAAATTCAATAATCAGGAAATGGAAATTAGAAGTGTGATATCATTCGAGCAGCAACTGGTGGAACAAATTCAGTGCCTTCCTGATTCTATTCAAAACAAAAAGGTGTAGACGACTATGGATTCTCAAACCCAACAGATTGTTGTACATATGTACTTGAAAATTGTTATTTCAGGCCAAATGTGACATAACTGTTTATTATTTTTTCAAATTAGTTTATGATAAGTTATGGATTTTTCAATTCTGCTAATTTTATAAATAAACTATTAGCAAATGTGGTATAAAATGCATTAATGCAATAATATATACAAAATAAATAAACTTTTTTAAAAGTTCTTCAAATAGTGTTTGCATTTTTTACCATATCAAGTTAACAAATACTAATAGATAGCATGCTAAAAAACAAAAGTAGGAAATTAATTCGTCGGGCGTTTTACAATATTTGGGAAAAAGAAGGCACCTATAGTTATATTAATCACGTCCCAGGTTATAGCAAAAAAATAGCTCGCAGAATAGAACGAAACGGGTGTAAAACGATTAGTGTCAACAAGTGTACTATTGGGAGGATTTTGATAAACAACAAAGAAAGGGTTAATAAATTAAAACAATTGGCTGTGTATGTGGGTCAAACCGGTAGAAGTATCGAAACTAGAGTAAAAGAACATAAAAAATCCATATTAAATAACGAAAAAAATTCAGGATTTTCGACGCATTGTATAGAAAACAATCATTTTATAGATCAGAAAAATGTAAAAGTACTGCATCGTGAAAAGAAAGGAAAGCGCTTAGATCTGTTAGAGCAATTAGAAATTAAAAAATCTTGAATTATAAATCCGTGTACTACAAATGATCAGATAGATTTTACACTCTCGCCCTTCTTAGAAAAGGTAATAAAAACTCGGGCTTTACCAGACGGTGGGATCAATCGTGGTAGGTACTCGTAAACCGATAAATAACAAAAAAGCACTTGGAAATACTTAGTAATAGACATTTACTCTATTGAAAAAGGCCTAACAAGCCGAAATACTAGTATATAGTGTTTTCCATATATTTCTTGGAACATCTAAATGAGATCAATGTTTTTTTCAAAACAATTATTTTCACGATGTTTCATAAAGAACCATCTGCTTTGAGTATCCACTTTATTAACAAATAGATGATAGTATACAGGATACAGTATTTATAATAATTGTGTTTGAGTTCAGACAAAATACTTCCAGATTAATTTATCTTTTTTAAAATAAACAATGGCACCATAAAGGCCCCATCAATCATTTTGTTACAAACACTACGTTTTATATTATATCTACATAACAGTGTGGTACAGACTGGTGTGGTAAAGTACATGGTATACCCCTCTCTCCCCCCTTATTTTGTTTAGATATAATTTTCAAATTTGGCATGGCAGAAGTACTTATTAAAGGTCACTTTTTAACATAAAAATTACCTTTTAAAATAGAGTCCAAAAAGTAATTTGACAGCTAAAATGTCATTTATGTTATATCGTTGGATTCAGAAAATGACGTAAATTCCAAAATATAATAATATACAGGGTGTTTCATATAAAAATCGAGAGTTGGTATTACTTCCGGTAAAACCGGAAGTAGCAAAAAGGTAATTTTTATTCACAAAAAACCGACCTGTAATACGTACTTCCGTCATACCAAATTTGAAAATTGTATTTAAAAAAATATAGGGGAAAGAGGTGTATACCATGAATCTGTATCACATTATATCGTCGCCTTCCACACAGAGTGCCGTAAGTAGCATTTTATAAATTTTACGTCGTAAATTAAGTTATGTCGTTTAGTGTGATTTAAAAATGAAATTTTGTTAGATACGCCATGCGTTTTGTCTGCTATAGCTTACGAGTTTTTGCCAATGCAGTTACGGCACTTTGTGAGAACGTGTGGCAAATAGAAGTAAAGTTGGAGACGGCGTAACTCATTTTTTGAATTTTTGTTAGTTACGACACTCTGTGTGGAAGATGACAATATGTAAATTAATACATATTTTAGTTTTTCCATATAAATACCTGAATTGTGGCATCCTTTTCTTGTAGCATCATTTGCAGCCTTTGCAGATCCCCTTCAGCTGACATTCTCTGCAGCTCGAGTTTCGTAGATCGATTCTCGCACCTGCTCAGCTCTTCTTGCAAACCTCTCTTCTCCGCTTCGAGTCTCCCCAGGGCTATCTTCATTTTTTCCAGCTTTTCCTGAAAATAGTTTTACTTGTCAGTATTTGAAGTCCACTTAACATTTTTAGAACTTGCCTCGCATTGCAATTTCTGCTCAGAACCGCTGCTTAAAGATAGTTCTAACGAGACAACTTTCTCTCTCATCTTCTTGGCTTCCTCGGTTTTCTTCAACAGGGCATCGTTCTAATTAAAATGAAGAAAATCATTAATCTTAAGATTGCTTTTATTGCATTTTTAATACCTGAGATTGTAGTTCTACGGTTTTTTGACCCAATTTCGCTTCTAAGCTGCCTTTTTCCTCTTGTAAGACACGCAGATTGTGCATTACTTTGCTCAACTTACTATCGCCCTTAGTTTGATGCTCATGAGCCTCGTGTAACTGTTTTTTCGCCGTTTGTACTTGAGTTTTGTAGTCGTCCTAAAACAAATAGAACATTAATTCCTGAAAAAGGTTCTACAGATTATACATTACCCTCTCTCGTTCTATTTGAGCAACTTGTTGCATTAAGTTTCTTACGCCTTTTCGAACAACTTCTGGATCTATGTCTATAGTTCCATCCTTCCCATCGTCGTGCGCTGAAAACATACATTGGAAAGTTTTAATTAAGTATGTAAAATATAATATCGCGGTAATCTCATACATCTGACTGGACTCCACCTCCTCGAAGGGCTTAAAAGTCTATAAGGCATCGTGACGGTACCGTCCAGCTGTACCCCAGCTATTCGCCTCAACGTCGCTATGACGCTGCTTAATTTTTGTTCGGTGTCTCGTTTGGAAGAATCCAGCTGAGCCAACTGAGCTTCCAAAGCCCTTACCTTCCCTTCAGAACCTCCCAATTTCGCCTTAAAATTTAAAAAAAATATATAAACAAACCTCTTTGAAAACCATATGTTAATTGATATACATTTCTGGTCCTTCGAATCGGATACTATCAAACTCACTGTAAAAGATCAATTATTGTTTTAATATCTACCTATGAAATAGTTTTTAAAGCTCTCCAATTAAAATTAATAGGAAACTTATTAAATGTCTTGCCTACCTTTAATTCCTGGATCTGCTGGGTAGCGTCCACCAGACAGACCTCCAAGTTGTGTTTCTGGTCCTCCAGTCTCTTTTCTCTGACTCTACTATCTTCCAAGTGTACCAGTAGGTCCTGTTCTCGGGCGTGCCACTGTTCCTCCAGGTGAGCCGAGTGGGATCTGGTCCTTCCGAGCTCTTGTCTTGTCTGCTCCAAGTTTCTTTCAAGTTCGGACATCTGGGACCGAATCGTTTACAAATAATGAAAGATAATCGATATACAGGGTGTTATCGCCCCAAAAACATAAACACTCTGTATATTAAAAAATAATTACACCCAATAAAATAGTTATAGGTAAGGATATAGGTATTTATATATAATAAATTAAAATGTATGTTTTCTGTTTTTTTTTTGAGAAAATTCGACAATTTCATACCATTCTAACTTGAAAAAAGGGTGTGAGGGAAGGGACTATATATTAATATTATTTCAAATATAGTTTATGTGGAGGAAGGGACAGCATAGTATTATTTTCCTAGAAAAGATCACCTGTTTTCTTAGCTGGTGTACTTCTTGATGTGCCCGTTCGCGCTCCTCCACCTCATTTAAGAGCCTGGCCTGCAGCTCCTTCTCTTCGGCTTGCTGTTGCGTGCCGGCCGCCTGAGTTCTCTGCAGGTCTTCCTGTAAACTCTGGACCTTGTGCTCCGTTTGCAGCTGTTCTTTCTCTACGTCACGTATCTGATTCTGCATGCGGGTCCGTTCATTTTCCAGGGATACCTTCAGTTCTTCGAGACCTGGAGGAGAGTGTGATATATCCATTTAGCAACGCGATAGTGATCGTTGATATGGGTGTTTATTAATGCATGTGTGTTTGTTTACTGTTAATATTTGGTTATTGATTAAACAATAGTGATTGGCTTCTGACATGTTGTATTGATTTTGGGATTAGGGTGAAATTAATTCAGTTATTGCATCAATAAGCCAGTGTGTTATTGCAGAATAAATATTTTTATATATATATGATGAAATTTGGCCTGAAAATGATCATAAGATTTTTTATTTTCCCTAAAACCTGTTTGATAAAAAAACTATGACTAAAAAATTTACTATTTTTTTGTATTTATCTGGAAGTATTTATTTTCTACCTAATTATTTTCTCAAGGTGATAAATTTGATAATTAAATTAAGTATTGTTAATACCCCATATACTCCTACAGGTAAGGGTAGTCCAGCCCTACACAGTAGAAAATCTCTAGATAACCATTTATATAAAAATATGAATATAAATATAGTTGATTGGTCAGTAGAAAGATTTGTTATTTCATCACATCCTGATGATGGCTACTTTATTAGTGAAATGTGTATTATCTCTAATTTTTACTTCTGTGGCATGTATCTGTATAAAAACATTTTTTTATGTTAATGTGCTGAATGTCGTAGGGTTTTATTTGATATCAATGAAAATTCTTATTTTTTTGAGAAATTGCACACCTACATTTTCATACTAATTTGTCTTGATCCAAAATAAAAAAAAAGGTTGTTGTCAACATTTTGGGTCGATTCTTGATTGAAATTGTACGATGATGGCAAATTGATTGATGAAATATGCTTCAAGTAGTTAATTTTAATTTACCATAGAATATTATTTTTTTTGTAAACATGTATGCTCTAGTTGATTTTAAATATTCATAATGATCTTACTTGTAATTTTTTGATAAGCTTCTTCTAACTGCCTAGCTTGCTCCCGCTTTTCGCCTTCCGTTCTTTTGACATGATCCCTTAATTCCTTATTCGTATTGTGGTACTTCTCTTTCTCAAAATTGCTATCAGCTAGAAGTCTGCGTACGTCAGTAAGTTCTTTCCTCAGCGATTCCGAATTATTTTCAGCTAAAAATATGAAATAAATGTTGACTAAATTTGCATTAAAAATGTAACAAAATATTGTTAATAAAACATATTTTATGATTCACGGATCACCACTTAAACTGATTAAAAATAATACCTTTAATTTTTAATCCTCATTTACAAGGAATTATGTTTAAAAATAAAAGATAAGTTTTATGATCTTTACACGTTGATAACTTTTACTTCTAAACTTTTACCTTAACACTTACCTTCTTTGAGTTTCCTTAAAGTTTCGTGCAGCTGATTGCTAACACTTTCACTTTTATCCTCGCACAGATGAAGCTGCACCTTCAAATTTTCCACTTCGCTCTGGCAATTATCCCTCTCAATTTTGGCTTCTTCTATTCTCTGTTCCAGTTTGTTCCTGTCATCCTCATACCTCGCCTTAGCCTCTTCCAATCTGGTCTTGAATTTATTCAGCTCGTCCTTCAGTTGATTAATATTGGCCCTGTCTTGCTCAAACCGGCCATTTGCCTCCCTCCTGAGCCTTTCTAGGGTATCCCTTTCATTTTCCAGTTCCCGCCTAGTCTCTTCTAGCCTGTCATGCAAGGCTTGATGATCATGATGGGCTAAAAATGTTGCCAGCAGAAAAATTACAAAATGGAATAATTTTAAATCTGCCTGTGTTATCAACTGGTGAAAGAGCTCAATAAAAACCTAATTTGCTTAATTTAAATTTAGAAACAACTCATTTCCCTAATATTATGATGATATCATTTATTTGATTCTATTTTCATGAATGAAATCAGCACTGTGTACTCTGAGGTTTGTCTCAAAGCAATTTAACTATTATCATTGCCAGCACACCCAGTGTAATGGCTGTATAGTCTTTAGTGCCATGTGCACAGCTGAGGAATGATCCTGTGTGATTTTTTTCCAGTAAATATTACGCCTCACAAGGTGTTAATTCTATTTATGTCATTAAATGCATATTTATTTTTAGATTAGTAGCTAGCAGTCCACACATCCATGGAATTTGAATCCAAAGAGCATAAAATGTCTGCTTTATGGCTGTATTTTAAATAACTTGTTTCTATTTTTCTTGCATTATGTCATATTTTAATTTTATCTGATAAAAATACACTCCTACAAATAAATCTGATGTTATCACATGTTTTTTGCTGGATAGCTATTTACAAAATGGTATTCAATAATTTATTTTTATTGAAAGAACCAATAAAATAAAATAGGTAAGTATTCATGTTATTTTCTAACAATATACAGCAATGTAAATATTGCAAATTTGCAATTCTATGTGTACCAAAACTTTAGCAAATAAAATGGTGTAAATTGTGAATTCAAATTTATGTTAATTTTCGCCGGAAATGGAGTGGTTGAGTTTAGTTTTGAATAATAAATTCATTGATTTCCCTCTCATGCTATATTTTTTCCTGTGTTATCTATCTTATATCAAGCTATAATACATACATGGATTCAAAATTATGATACAATAGATGTATAAGTAATTGTAAAATAATACAGCAGTATGCTACAATCTACAAAACAACAAACAATACCACTCAAATATTTTTTTGGTCAAAGTACCATAATTTGTTCGATCTAACATGAAGTCATTATACCTTCAAGAGTTCAAGGTTATTATACGTGAACCTTGACTATGAAATCAACTAATGAATATTAATGAAATTGTCGAATATACTTCTCTGTGAGTAATAAACACATATACAGGATGTTTTGAAAGTGTGTATGTTAGAATGATTTCATGAAATTAATAATTTTTAAATATAAATATAAAAGGAAGATTGTACAAGGTGGCCCAATGTAAGGTTGGATTTATTAATACCTATAGGAATAGTTTCATGAAAGAGTAAAAGCAAAAATTAACGAAGCTCCAGAATACAGGGTGATCATAGTTTCTTTTATCCAAAATTTGTATACAGTGTTTTTAATTTTACCTGACATTGGTAAACAAATGATTTACCTACTGATTTTGAAAACATAACGATATTTATTAATAATACAAACAGCTTTATATTGACAATTTGATGCAAAACTAATAACCGACGACAATATACAGGCTCCCTCATAAATAAATAGATTCATATTTTTATACTGCTTACAATCAAATTATCAAGTATTTTTTTATCAAATCTCTGCTTAAAATCCATTTGAAAATAAGTTTGGTATTGTAACAAAATGCTAATAAAGAACCTTGACACTGTAAAATTGCTTCTAAACTTAAGGAAATTCAAGCCTAAACCTATTTAAAAGATAATTGCTGTCGCAACCACGGTCGGGATATGTTCCATCAACAAGAAATACAATAAAGTGGATACTCAAAGCGGATGGTTCTTTATGAAACATCGTGAAAATAATTGTTTTGAAGAAAACATTGATCTCATTTAGATCTTCCAAGAAATATATAGAAAACACTATATACTAGTATTTCGGCTTATTAGGCCTTTTTCAATAGAGTAAATCTCTATTACTAAATGTTTCCAAGCACGTTTTCATTATTTATTTGTTTACGAGCACCTACCCCCGATTGATCCTACCATCTTTTAAAGCCCGAGTTTTTAGTACTTTTCTAAGAAGGGCGAAAGTGTAAAATCTATCTGATCATTCGTAGTACAAGAATTTATAATTAAAGATTTTTTAATTTCCAATTGCTCCAACAGATCTAAGCGCTTTCCTTTCTTTTCACGATGCAGTACCTTTACATTTTTCTGATCTATAAAATGATTGTTTCCTATACAATGTGTCGAAAACCCTGAATTTTTTGCGTTATTTAGTTTGGATTTTTTATGTTCTTTTACTCTAGTTTCAATACTTCTACCGGTTTGACCCACATACACGGCATTACAATCCACGCAGTTAATTTGGTATACTCCCGATTGTTTTAATTTATTAACCCTTTCTTTGTTGTTTATCAAAATCCTCCCAATAGTACGCTTGTTGACACTAATCGTTTTACACTCGTTTCGTTCTAATCTGCGAGGTATTTTTTCACTATAACCTGGGACGTGATTAATATAACTATAGGTGCCTTCTTTTTCCCGAATATTGTAAAACTCCCGACGAATTAATTTCCTCCTTTTGTTTTTTTTAGCATGATATCTATTAGTTTTTCTTTATATCCGTTGTTTCTTGCAATTTGTTTGATTGTACTTAATTCTTTTTCAAAATCTGCTTTTTCTAGCGGAAACATTAAAACCCTATGTATTAAACTATGGAAAACTGACTTTTTTATTTGCCAGGACTGCTGCGAACTTGCTGGTATAATTGCGTCGGAAGTTGTTTTCTATAGACCAAGAATTTTAATTTATTTTCTACCTTTCTCATTGTTATATCCAAATAGTTTAATTGATTGTTTTCCTCCTTTTCCATTGTAAACTGAATATTATCGTTAAGGGAATTTAAAAAATTGAGAAAGCCGCTCAAATTTCTTTCAGTACCAGTTCAAATGATCTTTTTAGAAATAGAAGATATTTTAAAAGTTTCCTTTGAACACTATTCAAGTTTAGAGCGGACATAGGCAGCATATAATTTTATTAATCCATTAGTCTAAAGTCTTGACTCAGAGTAAAGACAAATCCTAGCAATCGCATCGCATAGAGGACATTTGCTTAATATGATACGAAAAACGTAGTTAATCAAAAAAGACTGCAAGATCTTTAACAACCTCAACTTGAAACTTCGGATGACACGTAAGTTGCCATATTTTAGTAGGTTCACTTAGTCAAATAGTGTTTGGTATATATAGCCCGTTCTAGGGTATAACCCTGTCAGCATTTAGATGATTTTCATGTGAAAAACTAAAAATTTTAAAAATGACACTAAGCCGACTTATCGATTCTACTCTTCAATTATTGTCGACAAATATTGGGTAAAACAAGTTAAAAAGATATAATATGATTAAAATTTAATCAATACTTGTAGTAATATTTAAACTCACCAATAAGTAATGCTTGTTGTTTGTCGTTTTCAGCACGTAACATGAGTTCCTCATGCTGTTGACAAAGATTGTCGATATGATTCTGCAAACTTTCAATCCTGTCCAAGAGTTGCTGAATTTCAGCATCTTTCTCACTTTCCAGCTGTTGCATGGATTGTTGCAGACGTTTCTCTAAAGAACTTCTAATTTTTTCACGTTCCTCTGTAAGTTTCCTCACAGTTTCCTCATTTTGTTGACGTAACTTATCGATTGTTTGTTTGAATTCCACTTCTTTGTTTCCAGCTGCGTGTGTCAGGCTACTTTTGATTTCCACACACCTTTTCTCTGACCTTTCCAAATCTTTGGTCAGCCTCGCCACTTGCGACTTAAGTTGTTCTTGTTTTACAAGCAGCTCTTGCTGTTCTTTCTCCAGCTGGAGTTTTTTGTCTTCTGACGCTTCGAGGTTTGTTTGAGTGTCGAAGAGGATGGCTTCTAAAGCCTCCTTCTCCGACCGGACAGCAGCTAGCAGCTCTTGAAGACGTTGCATGTCTTTGTCCATTGCATCAATTGTGCACTGGACAAAATAAACAGTATGATATTGCAGACAGATGAAGAAACTAAAAGGATCGTGTAAGGATAACCTTGAGAAAGTGACTGAAGTTTCAAAATTAATATTTCTTGAATTATTAAAAAACTTTTAAGTCATTAACTTTGTATTCCTGAAACTCAAAATTTTACCTGTTTTTCTTCGCATTCTTTTACCAGTTCTTCCAAATTCCTGTTAACTCGAGCATTAGTTTCGTTGGCCTGTTCCAACCTCTGTCTGCACCTGCTAAGTTCCTCATTTAGTGCATCCCGTTTTCTCCCGAGCACCGTCAACTGATTGCTCAGATCGTTTCTTTCCCTTGTCACTTGATTGAGTTCCATTTCGATCTGAAAAAGGGTACAGTTGATTGTTTTATATAGCAACATGAAGGAGATGACGTTACTTTTCCTTTTTCTATATCCAAAAATTTACATTTTTCAGATAAGGACACTTTATCAGATTCTAAGTCTAATTTTTGCTGTTCAGCCTGTAGTAGTTCTTTCCTTAGCGACTGGATGTCGTTTTGGTGATCGTTGCATTGGTGTTGTAACGCTAGTTTCTCCTCTTCCGACTGAAAACAATTAACAGCTTAAAAACGATCATTACATCTATGAAGTTTCACTGAAACTTGTAAATCACTAAAGAAACTAAATCATATTATAAGGAATTTCCCTAGAAATACCTTTTCATAAAAATACTTGTGTGTGCTAAGGAAGGTAGCTTATTATTTTTTGTAGTAAAAGTAACAACTAAATTACCTTTCTCAAGTCTTCTTGTAGTTTTTTCTTGTCAAGTTCAAGGTTAGTTGCGATAGTTTCTTTTTTTATTAAAGAGTCATGTACATCTGTTCTGTCTCCTTGAGCTTTATCCAGTTGAATTTCATACTCAACTAAAACAATTAAAAAAAACTTGATTCGTTCGTTACATTGAAAACTTTATATGTTACAGTATAAGAAGCTTTTAAGTTGAAATGCACAGAAATAACGTATTTTCCTTTAAAATAAAAACGAGCTTTTTGAATAAAGATGAACTCGCGCCTAAATCACAAATTAGTAACCAGTATAGGCAACTTGCCTAACATTTAGTGTTATGAGGGTTGCATACTCTTAAGGTAGAATTTTCCAATTTATTTTGGCTTCACAGTAGAAAAAGTGTAGTTTAGTGTAGTATTATATTATATAAAATATGGCTTTGTTCACTTAAAATTTCCAATTTGCAATTTTTTAGCTAATTTAGTAGTTAAATCGACTAAATCTTACTGGAAATGTTACCTATCACTTACGTTTTATTTTTTCTAAGCTGGTGATAAGATTATCAGCTTCTACTTTCTGAGCCTCAAGCATGTCATAAGACAAGTATAATTTATTTAGTTCCTCTCTAACTGAGAGCAATTCTTCTCTCATTCTGCTACAGCGATCTTCTTCTCCTCTCAGCGTAATTTCTCTCAAGTCTGCTTCTTGATTCAGTCTGTCGACTTCAGACTGCAAAAAGATTCTCTCGTCATGTAGAGAATCCAATTCTTTCTGTAGTTTATTATTAGTTTTCTGTAATTTATCGTAATCTTGATTTAGAGATTCGATAACGCCACTTAGTTCTAGACGCGTTCTATCTAACTGATTTTTCTCCGCCTTTAACGTGTCCAGGGACTTCTGTAACAGCTCCCTGTCTTGCGTTAGTTGGGCACCATGTGATCGGCACGCGTCTAGTTGCGCCACGAGCTCTTTCACTCTCTCTTCTAAAGCTGACACGCTATCTTCCGAATTTTCATATTGCTTGCGAACTAACAAAAGTTGCTCCTTATTAGACTGGAGCTTCACCTAAAATACCAATCAAAATATATCTCTAACCCTGGAGAAGTGTGGCAGAAGCGATAATATTATTTAAAATAATCGATGGAATGATAAAATTCATTGTAAATCGTTAAAATTACCTGTAGTTCATGAATATATGACTGATATTTGTGCAGTGCGGCCTGCACAGCTGATATCGTACTCTCAGCAAATGCTGCTGGGGAAGTCATACTGCGGGCCGCGCGTTTTGGTGATCTGTGAGATAACCAAAAAATTGTTAGTGCGGTTGCAGTAAACGGGTTATCAAAATCAAGTGGATACCAATATTAAACATTTAGACACTGGATTTGAGGACACGAATTTTCAAACAGCAACTTACTTTTGTGGTATCGGAGTCGATGCGCTTAAATGCAAATGTGTAGGCTGTAGTAGAGCTTCCAGTTCCTTCGTTTCTGCGTCCTGTATAAGAGCACGGGCGATATCCCTAAGTGCGCTCTGTAGAATATCGATGTCTTCTTGCATTTTCATCATCTGTCCACAACTTTGGTCTGCTTCGGCACACCGGTCTTCCTAAAAATCATTCATAATAACATTATGTACAACTTGGTAAATATTAAAAAAAACTTGCCAATGTTTGTACGTCTCGGAGAAGTTGTTGGATTCTGTCTTCTTTCATTTGGACCTCGGTTTGGTAATTTTCATGTTTCATTTTCCAGGCTTCTATCTCTGCTCTAAGTTCTGATTGTTCCTTTTCCCACTGGTATTTTTCCTGTCCCTAAGAATATGAAATACCTATTTATATCGTTAATAAACCCTCAAGTTTAAAATAGCAGTGAAATTTTGATCTAAATAATAAAAAAATATATCTAATCAAAAAAGTATCAGTGTAGATATTGAAAAAACAAATTGTAAGAAGAATTTAGCAACTCATAAAGTACTTACACCTAATAGGCTTTCTGTAAAAACATTACTATCCATCCGACTGCAGGCCATAAGCATTTCCTTGCCAATTCCAGAGACTTCTGACCGGATCTTATTAAGATCCCTTTCAGTATTAGACTGGACATCCATGAACAATCTTTTCACCGAGACTACATCTCTCCAAAGGTTAAGTAATCTGTTGTGTTCCGTACTGTAGTAGTCATTGAATGCTTGCTCTTCCTCTTTCCATTCATCTTCTTTTATAATGATTTCTTCTCGGAGAGCTTCCCAATCATTTGTGAGTTTTTGAAGGTCGGCAGTGAGGGCTTCGTTGGTACTGTGTGATTCTTCCAGTTGTTCTCGTAGAGAAGTGTTGACTTGCATCAATCTTTCTGATCTGAAATAATAGAAACACATTACATGCTTGTTTAATGAAATTTTATTGACACCCAGAGTTAATATTTTCATCTACAACTTTACCAAAAGTTATTCAGTAGTGTGTTCAATAATTTCCCATAGAGTACAATGTGATGAAGGTGGTTTAAAATATTTATTAAAGTTGATTTTTATAACCTACTAGCTGTTTCTATCTGGAAAGATAAACAAATTGCAATAATCCAATCATAATCTACTTACTTTCTACGTTCTTCTTGCAATCTTTGCATAGCAGTGTCTAGATCTGTGATTCTTTCTTCTCTGATTTCCCTTAGATGTTGTTGAGCTTGTTCGACAGCTGAGCTTATTGGAGGGTGGGAAGGGGCATAGGTTGTGGTTAATGAGCTGGGTTGATCTGAGTACACTGGATTTTCTGTCATTTGAGCCTCGAGATCTGCACATCTTTGCCTATACTGTAAGACCTGGAAAAAATGATGTAGCAACATCAGATTCGATAGAAGATGAGTTTTGGTTGGAAATAGAAATAGACAAATTATCTGAACTTGGGTTATTATTTCTCAAAAATCAAGCTCAAAAATCTACTTTTGGCAGATCTGCTCTACACTCTACAGTAGTGTTAAAATCCTTTACCTTGGCTTGCAATCGACTAACCAGGGCAGCCTGGTTCTGTTGCGCCTGTCTGTAGGTATCCAGACGTCTTCTGTAGAGAGACGCCTCCTCCTGAAGGCGATGCCTGAGGTCTCTGGTGTCTTCGTCGCTGCTTCCGCCGCCGTCCCCCCTCAGCCGGCCACCATCCAACCTGCTACCACTTGCACTGCTCGACTGAAAGATTAACAGGTTCAATAAAATATGTAAATCTGTCATTATACAGAAATACATTATTATTAAAGAAGAAAATGGGTATATCATAGAAGAAAGAATAGTATTTATCCCCCTACTAGTTTCATTATATTAATAATATTACTTAGTCACAGTGCTCATTTTATTTTCTTTTGGGATTATACCGCCCGCAAATTCATAAAAGATACCCAGAAGTATTTAAAATAAATATCGAAAGTCAAACTTCTAAAGTTTGCCCCAAAAATACCACTGTATAATTTGCAATAAAAATAAATATATTATAAGAAATTAACTAAATTTCATCAGTGGTTTTTCGGATTGATATAAAATTCTATAATATTACAAATTATATTTCAGATTAGGTATGTCTAAACAAACAAATTATAGTAAATTTAAAAGAAATTAAACACTTTAATAGCTTTTACTTTTTTGCTCTTCACTTGCAAAAGTAAAAGTTGTAAAACCAAAAGGAAACGCAAACCTTTTTAGAGGATTTTAAAAGTGAGAACCAAAAAAGGAACAGCTGTCAAGTTTTTCTGTTGGTATTTCCATCCAAATTACTAGTTCGTTTTTTAACCACATTCTTTCCCCCCTTTTCAAGTAACGCCACTGTCTTAGTGATCCACGGGCAAGGAATTTATACAGTGAGGACATAAAGTCCGTCTCCCCCCCTCCCTCTAATTTTCGAACCAATGGGTAGATTGTGATGAAATTTTGAACGATAATATTTGACTAAATTCTGCATTTTCTGACACATCAATGACAGCTCTGAATGTCAAAGTGACAGCTGGGCGCGCAATAGGAACATTTTTTTAAATGGAAATGGAGGTCGAGTAATAAATCATTTTGCAGTTATTTTTGTGCTCAAAACATCCCCCAATTTTGAGAACATTTGGTTCAGTAATTTCCAAATAAAAATCAGTAATATCAGTTTGTAACATAATCTTTTTACGACATAATCTTTATAATAGAACTTACCCATGGAACATTTATTTGTTAGAAGGTTTATGGTGGTCATTTTCAACATCTTTTGAAGTAACACGTGTTTTCTAAATTTGTTTCTGCCTCTACGTTTAATTTAAATTATTTCATAATTTTTTAATTTAGGTTATTTTAGGTTAGGGATGGTTTATTGTTATTTGTTTACTTTTAATTTTTGTTTTGTTTTGAATAATTTACAATAATTTGTAATATGTATGTAAAAAAATGATATACCTAACAGAAATCGATATCACTGGTTTTTATTTGGAAATAACTGAATCAAATGTTCTCAAAATTGGGGGATGTTTTGAGCATAAAAATAGTCAAAATGAGTTGTTATAGTCTATATAATGTCAATTGAAACTGTAAAAAAAAATCCGACAAAAGAAACACCTGCACATCGACGGCGGCCTCTTTGTTTACGCACGTGGGTCGTTTGTCGGAATTTTTTATGCAGTTTCAATTGAGATTATAAAGACTATCTATTGCGCGCCCAGCTGTCACTCTGACATTTAGAGCTGTCATCGATGTGTCAAAAAATGCAGAATTTAGTCATATATTATTGTTCCAAATTTCATCACAATCTACCCAGTAGTTAAAAAATTAGATGGGGGGGGCGACGGACTTTATGTCCTCACTGTATACATAAATTCCTTGTCCACGGGTCACTACCTACTATAAAAAAAAATAACAGAATTTGACCCACTTCTCAAAAAGTTTCGCCAACACTGACCTAGATATAGTTTGCAATCATTAATTAAACAATTTATTCGCTAAGCAACCAATCACGACTTTGTGTTGGTTTAAAACGACATCATGACATGCATAAAACAAGATTCGTAGTATAGACTTGTGTAGACGTAAAAATTTTACGTCTACAATGTAAAATCTGTTTATAAAAATTCAAATTTGGCTTACATCAGTTCTCGACTTCGGCCTAAAGATTGGTGGTCTTCTTCTCTCCATCTTGGGCTGTTCGGGTTTTTTTACCGGCGGCTGAAACATTATTTATTAATTTAAATCTGTACCTATATTAACATGTGATTTAAGTAGATATTGCATTACATACAGTTTTATTTTAAAATTAATCTGAAAACTCTCTTCGATTGCCTATACTTGCCATCACCAAATACTTATAAATACTAGGGATTAGATTGGACATTAGACCTACAACTATTATAATTCCACAAAATATATTAAAAATGTCCTTAAAACGACTTGTGAAGCTCAATAAAATATAACTAGTTAATGTAATCCTGTAATGACCTCTAATGAACAAGAATTCAACAAGTAACAGATATATTTTTTCTATATTTTTCTATTGTATTCTATAGGTATTCGTATACCTATATAAAGTAAAACACGAGCCCCAAAAAAGGTAGTTAGGTACTTGTAGTATTTTAACTACCGTGGAAACAGTCAAATATATCAGTCACAAACAGATAACTGACCAAACGCAAGGCAATCTCCAACTTAATTGGCTTCCTGTTGAATTCGCCCTGTACAATTGTACTTTATTGTGTTTGTCAATGTACAATGAGCTGATGAAATCTTTCGAGATAAGGATAAGCCAAGGTTTGAAATAGAACAGACTGCAGATAATTTTTTATGTCGAAGTTCCATGTACTTACTTGGAAATTTACACATAAACATAGAAATTCGCAGAAATCGTCTCGGACTTTGTACAATAAACACAGATAGGAATCGCTATACAGTCATTATATTATTATGTTATTGTTAATGTGGGTTGGAAATAAGCTATCAATGGCCATTAACGACAAATGTCACACTTTGTAATATTATTGTTTTCCGGAACGGAATTGTTATGAAAAATATGTTATCCTTATTCTTAAAAAAAAAGGAGTAGTCTCATGATTCAGCTAATTTGGGGGAACGCATTATTTTTAATAATCATCAACATTTTTGACTGGAGAAAATGGACAAAAAACGGAGCACAATATTATTAAAATGTGGGTACCTATTAGGAGTGGAAAGTCTGAAAATAGAGAGGAGAAGATATTTCTACACTAATCAAAATTATATCGAATTATATTTAATTTGAATACATCAAAGTAGAGTGGATACTGTAGTTTAGATATACCTAGCGTCTAACATATTCTGTTACCATTTTAACCTCATTACATAGAATAACAATGACAAGATCTTTGATACCAATTTAGAAATCTATTGTATTAGCATTAGTAACATTTTGCCAGATTTTCTGCATTAGATGTTACAGAGTATAAATTAAAAACAGTTCCTTCAGAAGCAGCCTACAGTAGTGTTAACCAAAAACAAAATTGACATCATCGTTCATTATAATACGTATATTATCATAAAAAAATGAATTTAAACGAAACAATTTCTATCTTAATGGAATAAGTCCGGATTGCAGATCTTATAGAATTTCTCCTTTTAAAGTTTGACATCTTCGCTTTGAAGAGGTCTTATTATTTTTGATGTACATATGTACAAAGACTATTTTTTTTATAAAGAGATTTAGAGTACGTAAGTGTAAGAACCCATTCTTTTCTATAAGAATATAGATTAGCCTTTTCTCACCATTAAACCGACAGAAAGAAGATGTATGACAAAAACTAATAATAATAATAATAATAATAATAATAATAATAATAATAATAATAATAATAGAGAGAGAGAGAGTAGTTTATTGACCACATTATATACAATTTGTACATTTGAAGTCACAATAAAACAATAAAGATATGTGCAGTAAGTTTCATAAACGGCAGAACAGTCCATAAAATCGGATATACTATAAAAACAGTTCTAAGTTAAACAATTTTTGGCTATACGATAGAAACAAGAATAGTTCATGTCCAGGATACCGACATTACCAGAGAGATGAATAAATCTATTGTAAATATCAATATTAAGTTTGTTACTCTGAGTAATTTTAATTCGAGAGTAATCCGGAACCAAATAATTTGCATGCCGCGTGTTATGCTTGTGAATATCCGAATGTTTGGGGATTATGTGTCGGCGTTGGTGAATTTTAAGCAATGTCTCAAATATGAAAAGGGATGGCAATATCAGTATCTTGAACTTTAAAAATAAAGCTTTACAAGGTGTACCATACTTTGCTCCTTCGATAATGCGGATAGCTTGTTTCTGGAGAATAAAAACTTTATTGGCAGATGTAGAATTGCCCCATAGTAGAACTCCGTATGTGAGGTGGGAGTGAATTAAAGCATAATACACCTCACGTAGCATATCACAAGTAAGTGTTTTCCTCAACTGTCTTAAACAAAACAATTGGGATGATAACTTTGAGCAGACGAAAGCAACTTGCGGAGACCAATTCAACCTGGTGTCGAGGTAAATACCCAACAATTTACAATGCGATGTCGAATCCCATCGATCAGAACTAAACTTTAAAGTTTGTGTCTTTGAATCATTCAATTTAAGTTTGTTACAGGTGAACCAGTCTTTGGCAATAGTCAGTCTGTCATTACCCAAAGCTTCTGCTCCCTTGGCAAGCAATGTTGTGTCGTCTGCAAATAACACACAAAAATCCTCACCTATAGAGTAAGGTAGGTCGTTCATAAACACGAGAAAGAGAACAGGGCCTAGGACAGAGCCTTGGGGGACACCGTTGCTAGTTGGTATAATAATAATAATAATATCTCTACCCCTCATTCTAATCACAAGGATTAGCCTGAAAGTCTGAGACTTGTGTGGGAAAGAGGGCGGCATATTATTATTTCGTGGGCCGCATTTGCGCCTTAGGAACGACTTACGTTGGTAGGCCCTAACCACAATTCAGTGCTGGAATGAGGGAAACCCGGAAAACCTCATTAGTTAGGGGGACAAGTCAAACAAGTCAAAATGTTTCTATATATTCATTTTAAAATATTTAATTACCGGCATACTAAAAAACCACTGATACATTTTGATTAATTATTGTTGATGCAATTTTAGCGTTAACAATGTTAACTTTTAATACTTCTTTTGGCGGTATTTGTATATATTTTAGTGAAATACTTTCCAGAAAAGGAAACAGCTTAGTTCAGCTAAACGACATGACATAAGTGTCTAATTCAACAAGGCGAGGGTGGCCAGTGCCAGGCGGAGTCATTCGCGTGCTTTGAAGTGACATTCGTCATATACGCTTATTTCCTGATATTTACTACCCGGATCGGTTTTTATTAGCCTCCACTTGCAGCCTTCCTGGAATTTGTATAAAGTTATAATTTTTTATAGTTTGGCTATACCAGCAAAATATATTTTAGGTACCTATATAATTGTACATCTAGAACTAAAGAAAATTCGAGGTACTTCACGAGCATTTTTAATTCTAAATACCTATTATTTTAAATTTTAAATACCTACCTAGATATTTATTAATATTTTATACAGTCTGTCCATAAAGTAATCCCCCCCCCCCTGCTAACTTTTGAACGAATCGAGTTAGCGAGTTTTAACAAAATACAAGATGAATCACGTAAAATGAAGTTGATTCTGACGAATTTGTTCAAAATGTTGTCCATTGACTTCTTGGCACATAAAAAGTCTACTTTGAAATTCTTGCCCGATATTTCCTAAAATTTCTGCAGGGATATTTCTACACATATGTGTTAGATGTTGCTGTAGTTCGTTGATATTTACTGGAGGAGTTCTGTAGACTTTTGACTTCAAATATCTCCATAAGAAAAAATCAAGAGGAGTTAAGTTCGGGGAACGAGCCGGCCATTCTATCTGGACCCTTCTGCTAATCCATCTGCCCCGGAAATGGTTATTTAAAAAATCGGTAACAGGTCCATAGAAGTACATCTTGTTGAAATACAATACTTTGAATGTTATTGCCTGCTATTCTTTCTATCTTTGGAAAAATTTCCTCCCGCAGCATTCTTAAGTACCGCTCTCCTATTAAATTTTCTCTTAAATCTATCAAATCGAATGACTTAAAAAAATAAGAAAAAAACCTGTAGAAACTTTCAGACACTCTTAAATTGAACGCTAAACTACTTTCTCGAACCTTATTGACGTTTCAGTGACAGTAGCAAGCAAAGGCAAGGGACTTGATAAAAGCAAAATTTTTACATATCGTTAATACAAACGCGTGTAACTAGAGAACGGATAACTCGATTGTGATTTTTCAAAAACGAGAATGAAGAGAATTGAATTATCATTTAAATGAGGTGCAACACGGCACACTTTGCCACTTAAAAAAATTGAGTTGACAGCGCCCGTGGCGCCATCTTTGAATTTGAAGAATTGAATTTATCATCAGAATCAACTTCATTTTACATGATTCACCCTGTATTTTGTTAAAACTCTCTAACTCGATTCGTTCAAAAGTTAGCAGGGGAGGGGGTTACTTTATGGACAGACTGTAGATGCAAGTTGCTGAAATATAGGTAGTTTCTCACACCAAGTATATACATAGAATAGGATGTAGTCCAAGTAGTAGATAAGTCCAAGTACATATGCTTATATTTCTATGTACTTAATATTTTACTGTTTAAAATAATAATAGTAGGTAAGTAAAACAGAGAAAAAAAATTACTTGAGGCTACTTTAATAGATGTACCTATACCGAATAACCATTGCTAGGGATGCAAGTAGTACGGACACATACTTTTTTTAAAATGAAGATATTCCTTTGCGTATTTATTATATTTGGCAGTTTATTATTGCGTTTTTGCCTAATGTGGTGTAAAGTCTATTTATTTAAATTTTTAAGATTTTGCAAATGGTCCAATGTCCAATTGGTCATTTGTAGAAGGAAAACATTCTAAATTGAAAGGAAAGAAGAGGGCATGTACATTTTCGTTGTGGGAGTCTGTTGATACGGCATATACTGTTCTAGAATTGATCATTACACCCTAAGACCCATTGCATGTTCATGAAATTGTATCTAAAGATGGTCTGTCTCTTATTACACCAAAATACAAAGCAAAACATGCATGTGATAAACTGATAAACTTGAGTGACTTTTGAGAAATTGCAAACCGTTTCTGCGTAGTATTGCCCAAAAATTTTACACTAAGTATTGGCTAGGAACTAGTTGTCCTAGTTCCTAGTTGTACCTGGTATACCTAGCTGTCACATTGCTTGACAACCATGAATTTGTCTAAAGATGCAGCACATTATTATTATAGCATTAGTTAAAATCTCTTTTGGGTATTTTACTGTTTTATGAGATATAAAACGTGGAGCTGATAAAATTCCCACGCTCTACATTATTTTGAATATATAGGACATTTTTCGAATGTTCCACAATTACATGATTAGTTGGAAATGTATCGAAATACTGCGAATTTAAGTATCATTTTCTTCTCGAAGGAGAAGCGACTTCAATGGAATTGGTGCAAAGTGCAACATACCAGCGTTTTAATTAATTTTATTTTTATTGCACTTTGATACGGTCTCATTTTATTTTAATTAACACCCAATTAAGTCTAAAAAAAGATATTTATAGGCTCCAGTTGTAATTTCTTTTTATCTATACCACGAGTTCACATTAAGTACAAAAATATATATCTGGTAATAACGCTGTTGGATGATTAAAGTACATTTTTCTGGTCGTGATATCTTATATCTCCATTACACAATTTTGTGAAATTATTTTTTCCTCGAATGATTTTGAATTTATTCAACTAGTATATCCTGTTTTAGCGCGTACTTTCAACCCGGTCATCCACTTTTATTCGTTCTTCAATAACGCTATTCATATCGAAATAATAACAATGGATATATACAAACAACAGTAACCAATTAAGAGTATAATTTGTTCTGCATGCATGTCATATAATAATTATTAGTTAGTTATTTTAGAGTACTTAGTTATGTTATTTTCTTATTTATCGAGAACAGAACAAAGTTATTTGCCTTTGTCAGAACAGATCGTATTAATAGTTATTCTTCCATCTGTGGTATACTGATAAGAATGAATTACTTCGAAACCAGTTTATAGTGTGGCAGGCTGTAGTATATACAGTGGCTGGCGTTGGCGAATAATGTGGCTATTTGTTATATAATTCAACTTATATCCAAAGAGATGTAAGGGTACCTATAAATATAGTAAAATGTATTACTTATTACTCATTACTTATTTAGTTATTTATCGAGAACAGAACAAAGTTATTTCCATTGAATAGAACGGAACTAGAGCCACTTTTGATTAAAATTTAGGTTTAAAATATTCGTCTACGCTATAAAAACACTTTTCAATAAAAAAATCTTTAAAACAATTTTTTTAATTTATTTTTTTAGATTGGGTTAGCTGACACCTAGCAATTTTTAAATTGTAATCTTGTATCTTTGGAATGAATCTGTAAAATGTACCAAACTCATTATCTTTTATCTCTAAAAGGCAGTGATAGATGTAGAGGCTTGGCAATGACATAATACCCAGGTTAATAAAGTAAGTACCCCTTGTGGGTAATCAGTGAATATTCATGGAGTAGTGTTTATATTATTCTGTTTATTTTCAATAAAAGTATATGCATATAAGTATATTATATCATTTTGTATTTCTTACACAACTATTATTACCGGATCCTCCGCCATTTTTTAGAAAATTTCTACACTTCAATCCCATGCACCGATATCAAAAATCCAATAATATCAGACTAATATAGCAGCGGGGGTGGTGTATTATAATCTTGTAGGCCATTACTAATGATATCTTTCAACAATTGGGTACTCGATACAGGGCGAGAAGAAAATATCTCCTTATAAGTCCTCGTCATTATATCGCGATATATCCACAGAGTCTATCTATGGGTCTAGTTATTTAAAATCATGAATATCGACAGGGTAACTTAAGAAATAACGTAGATTTTAAATTGCAATCTGTACTTACCTTATTAAACAGGTAAACATTCACATATATACCTACCTAATTACAATCCTCTTAAGAGTCCATTCACTAGGTCGAAATAAGCCCTAAATCGGCGTTCGTCTCGTGTCTAATTATAAAAAAACTATAAAAGATTTTAGAAGTAAAGAGCGACTTTTAGTAAAAAAGTATTGAAAGATAAGACTTTAATCTAAGTCCCTATAGTAGTAATTTTTTGTATTTCTTTTTATTTTTAAAATTCCAGGCAAACAGTCTTGTACTAAAATAGCGTATTTTCAAAAATTATTTTCTCTAAAATACATGTATTAAACAAAAATTTGCTACTATAGGGATCTAATTTATCTTTTGATCTTTCCGGTGATATATAATTTATAACATTAAAAAGAAATTTTGTTGCAATTATAAGACAAATCCGGTACCCTTGCAATGAGGGCTAACTTTATTTCCATGTGCCTATTTACTTCGGCTTTACGTGCACCTCCGAAATCTTAATAATTCGATAGTTGGAATATATAAGTCTCCACCCATCCGCCACCCATCCTCTCAATCCTACTCAACATTCATGCCTGTCAAATCTACAGAGAATGGACCCTTAATTTAATGTAATATATAGTAGGTATCTATCATTGTTTAAGAAAATATTTACATTACAATTTTCTACAGGAGTATCTTCTTATCTGTTTTATAATAGTGATAAATATACTCGAATACCTATACCTTTAGACATTATCTCAGTAACATCGAGATAAGTTTCACCTAAGTGTTATGAGGAAAATAAAACAATAACAATGACACATACATTAAAGGTAAATGAACTCTTATCCAAACGCTTTACATCTATTTTAAATCATAATACTTGCAATACTTGAATACACACAAAATTTCGCACTAGTTCTAATGAGACTTTTTCTTATTGTATGAGTCATGAGAATATAAAAAGCTGATACCAAAATTAAAATCATAATATTCTTACTTATATGTGGTTATAAAAAGTCTATTGCCATTATTTTCATTGAAAACTTTAGCCTTAAATCCAACGTCATCTACGCCACTGGCCATTAAACGTTATCTACGGCACTGTCAAAGTAAATATACACCCAAAACAGTAATTTTAATAAAACCTTCAGACTTAAGTATAACAATAGTAGAGATAATTTTAGATAAAACGTACTATTAGGCAAACTATCAATATTATTCCGAGGTACAGGTCATTGTGATAAGCGTGTACCTACATAGGTACTTATCGATTTTAAAAATGTATAATTCCATAAATTAACGTCATTTGTAAAGGGGCCGCAAGATAATAGAATCAATGTTTCTAATGCGTCAAACAGAAAATAGTATGCACTGATATTTATTGTTTTAAAGTTTACTTCACTTATTGCGCGTCATTGGAATTTTTCCCGTTGGATTTAGACAAAAAAATACTCCAGTTGAAGAAAAACACCTAGGTCCATAGATACACAATGAGAACATCATAGTTTAAAAAACGTCAAAACAACGTTGTTTTTGGTTGACGACTGGTAAAAGGTTAGAAAAAAGAAATCTTTTCTGCAACGAATTTTCAACTAAACGTTGAAGTGACGTTAAAGCTACTATTTTAATTAACTAAAATAGAAAATACTACTCGAGAATAACGTTAAATTTATATGTTTATTAAATGTTTATTTTAAACGTCTTGAATACCTGAAAATATTATTTAAAATAACTAAATGTGTAAATAGCACTTTCGTAAAATGGCAAAGGTTTTAGTTTTTAGGCTTAGTTTTAAACGTCCTTAAAACCTGAAAAAACAATTAAAAGAAAAACAAAATTTCAGGTTTCTTCAATGTTCATTTTAAACATCTTAAAAACCTGAAAATATTATTTGAAATATCTAAAAGTGTAAATATTACTTTTTAGATTTTTAAACGTTTCCTAAAAACATGGAAAAATTATTAAAAATTACGATTGCTTTAGACATTACTTATAGAAAAAACGTTAAATTTACAGGTTTTTTTAATGTATACAGGGTGTCCACCTAGTGCGCGTAAGTCCAATATCTGGGTTAATAAAAGAGATAACTTAATTTTTTTTTCTACAGGGTTGTCTAATATCCCGAGCTGCACAAAATGAAAATATATTTACATATTCAGGGTGTTCAGTTTTTCTTGGACAGGTACCAACTTCGTTTTTCTAAATGGAAATATATATTTTTTATTGCTTTTTCGAACTAAACCCTTGATTTTAGTAGGACTTTCATCAGCCTTCCCTATACCTAACTTAAACTGTTTTTGAAATATTGACGGGTGAATATTGACATTTTTGCAACTTTGACACCCTGTAAAATCTAAGCGGTTTGAGATCAAGCAAAACGGTTTGCACATTTCTATCTTAACTTTTCATAAGCTATCGTTTGGTACTAATTTCAAATTTATCCAGGAATTAAAAATTTTCAAAATTTTCAGAAAATTTTAAATTTTTGGATAATTCTGAAATTAGTACCAAACGATAGCTTATGAAAAGTTAAGATAGGAATGTGCAAACCGTTTTGCTTGATCTCAAACCGTTTAGATTTTACAGGGTGTCAAAGTTGCAAAAATGTCAATATTCACCCGTCAATATTTCAAAAACAGTTTAAGTTAGGTATAGGGAAGGCTGATGAAAGTCCTACTAAAATCAAGGGTTTAGTTCGAAAAAGCAATAAAAAATATATATTTCCATTTAGAAAAACGAAGTTGGTACCTGTCCAGGAAAAACTGAACACCCTGAATATGTAAATATATTTTCATTTTGTGCAGCTCGGGATATTAGACAACCCTGTAGAAAAAAAAATTAAGTTATCTCTTTTATTAACCCAGATATTGGACTTACGCGCACTAGGTGGACACCCTGTATATTAAACGTCTGAATGGCCTAGAAATACTATTTACTATTTAAAATAACTAAGAGTAAAAACAATGCCTTGATAAAACGTTTAAGTTTTTGATGTTTTAAACGTCAATATTAATCGTGTTAAAAACATGTAATTTTCATAGTTTGCGATTCTACCGCTAGATGGATGTACTTATTTCCTACCGGGAGAAGATTGGTGCGGTGGGAATCATGAAGGGTCTTTATGCTAACAAACTAATCTATGTTAACAAAGGTCAATAACAGCCAGGCCACCCACGCAGCTGTACGAGGATACAATGCAGACACATATTTTATCGTGAGATGGAAGTTTTGGATATAATATTACAGTTTAACTAATTTTTAAACATAATAACATACATTGTATACCACCAGTTATATATAGTGTGATTATTAACTAGAAATGTGACGTTTAAATGCATACGTTTTCTATGTTTCTTCAACGTTAAAAAGAGTGTTACCATTGACGTCTTTTTCAGGTTATTTAGACGTAGAAAAACGTTTTAATTCATATAAGATCGGGGGATTGTGTAGGCCACTCTATAGCTCCACTTCTACCAATTCATCTGTTGGGGAAAATGTGATCAAAGGAATTGGGGACCATCAGCGAAAAGTGTGCGCTAGCACCATCTTGTTGATACCATAAGTTATGACTTGCTAAGTCTGGATCGTCGTGATTTGGGTATAGAACGGCTAGGGCGGGAATTAACTCATCCCTTAAAAAATACGGATATTTTTCAGCAGTTAGTGACTCTTCAAAGAAAAATTGCCTCAAAATTCGATCGTCAATAATTCCAGCCCAAACAGTAACTTTTACAGGGAACTGAGTATGGACCTCAATCATTGAATGTGGATTTTCAAACGCCTAAAATCTGCAGTTCCGTCGATTGACTGTACCGTTAAGAACAAACTGTAGGCTTCGTCGCAGAATATTATACAATTTATGAATTCGGGATCAATATCACATTGATTCATCATAGTCTCAAAGAACTGCAGTCTATGATCAGGGATCAGGGTCATCCTCATTGAGTTCTTGTAATTGTAATTGGACATCTTCTACTTTTAGACGATGAGTTCGAGGAACAAAAAGACAATAAGAAAGCGGCAATTATCAAAAAAGATAATTTTTCTAAAACAAAAGTTGACGGGTCACAGGATTTTTCTACAAATTCGACAATATTTTTTTATTGAATTAGTTCCACACTTTTTTCTCACAGTGTATACCCTTTTTCCATATTGGCGATTCAAATTACCGATGAGGGCGCTGCAAATTGTAAACAAATATGGAGGAAGACGAGTAAAAATTTTGCATTTCATATCACATCATCTAGCAATTTAGCATTCAACTGCCATAAATATAGTGACTTCATGTGCTAGTTAGGGTGAAATAAAGGATAAAAAGAGTGGTAAAAGCAGTCAAACTTCCCATAAGTGTTTCATTGCTAATTAAGTATATGAATTTTTTGGGTTGTACCCACGTACCCTAGTTTTTGTTTACTTACATTTTGGACAGTGTGATAAACTGTATGGTGATACCATTATTAGTGCTTGTTTTTTGTTAAATAATGTTAAAATTAAAATATATTCTGCTTTTATAAGACTATACAGGGTTATTCAGAACCTATCGAAAATAAAATTTGGGGATGTTCAACATACATGTATGTGGTAGTGCAAAAAAAATTTTTTTTGGCGGGGTCTGAAAACTATTTAAAAATTTTTCATTGTACGCCGCTGGATACTGGTCCACTGTAATGGAGTGACCTTGGGACTGACAATGCAAACTAGCTAGCACGAAAGAAACCGGCGCGCCCAGCGCAAAAAAGATTTGCAGCGTTTTTACTTTAAAATAAACTTAAAGATAGATAGACGTTCCAGGTACAAAAAACTTGTTTACTGTTTTTTGTCGGAATGTGGTATATCCGATCTCGTTGAAGTACAGTTGCCCAGCTACGTAGTCCTTTATAATGGTATAACTTTAAACATTGTTTACGGGAAATTCTAATTACTTTTATTACAATTTTTTTGGTGATATCGATTTCTTATATAAGGATGCACATATCCTCAAAGTTTTTTATATGGGTTCTGAATAAGGCTGTATAATAATAGAAAAGTATAGACAAACTGCAACAAAGTGGTTATGTTGTGTAGATAAACGTGTTCCCTGTTATTAAATTGTTACATGCCTTTTGGAGAAATGAATGACAAACAGTTTCTTATGCTAGGGCCAAACTTCTACCTATCTTCAATCTTAAACACTTCTATTGACACGTTTTGTGGAATGACACCCATAAACAAGGCAGTTTGTGTTGTGCGGATTTCTTTTGAATGCCATTTTAAAATGTTAAAATAAAGATGTACAAATACTAACCACGTCGTTTTTAACTTTGTAATACCAAAAAATCACAAGCACCACTAAATTATTACGTTAAACAAACCCAAATACGTGTTATATATCATTATATCAGCAATAAGCCTTCAAAAATTACCTTTTAAATAGGTTCAAATATTTTCATGCAGAGGGCGCATTCATTTTTGGAATCGCCAATTGGCTCAACCACCTATCCACACAAACAGACCCAAACCGGAAAAATCCGGCTATCGATATTCGACAACTCCAAGTATCGGAAAAGTACTTCTCGATTAATTGGATGTTTACCCTACAAACAACAAACAAACGGCTATAATATCGATATCGGCGAAGGAGGTTCATAGATCGCTGTGCAGCGGGCGCATGATACAAAAAAAAAAATGTAGGAACGGGAATCCTTGTGGCCACGCGACGTCGCGTGGTGCGCAGACAGACGAGCGAAGTCCAAGCGCTCTGGATCAGAGAAATCACTTGCGGGGGCGGCCGATCACCGGATACAAGAGTACAAGTGTCGCTGCCATGCCAAGAGTCTAGCAATTAGGAGGCCCCACACGAGCACGCAAGTGTTCCGGTACTTACTTTTGTTGCGACACTAAAGTCAGTCGAGAGGTCTTGTTTTCCGTCAATGTTAATTATAAAAAGCTTTTTATTAACATCATAACATTATAACACAGTAAAATAGAGTCCAAAAAGTAATTTGACAGCTGAAATGTCACTTATGTAATCGTTGGATTCATAAAATGACGTAGATTCCAAAAATATAATCATATACAGGGTATTGAATATCAAAATCGAGAGTTGGTATTACTTCCGGAGAAACCGGCAGTGGAAAAAAGGTAATTTGTGAAAGGGTGACCTAATAAGTACGTCATGCCAAATTTGAAAATTGTATCTAAAAAAATAAGGGGAGAAAGATCTACAGGGTGACCCATTAAGAATGGAAACACTCGCGTACAAAAGTTGTTTATGGACCGATTTGAACCGGATTTTTTTCAAAAGATAGATCTCCAAAAGCTCTATGTTGATGCAAAATTTGAAGACGAAATTTTGATTTTCAAGGCCTACTACGAATTTTTTTTTTAAATTTCAGATTTTTTATAAAAAATCTGACTACACCACTGGGTTTAGGAGCCCCTCGAACACATTTGTACCAATTTTTGCGAAAAAAAGTTTGTTCTTAAAAAAGTTATGACAATATCGGCATCACCAGTGTTTGCCTTTGTCGTTGAACCTATTCTTTTATAACAATCGAATAGAACCCAAATAGAAACAAAATTAAAGAACTTAACCACTAGTGTAAATTATTAATAAGAACCATAAAAACCAGTATTCACAAAATAACCAACAATTACTCTAATATAAACAACAATTGATACAAAAAAGTAATGATTAGAAAATTACATTTTTAAAAATGAAAAAGGAGTCTGTCAAATTGATTCATACATTTTGAATAAAAAATTATAATGTAGTTATTTTTTATCTAAGAAGGTAATATTATAAGTTTTGGCATAATAAGCACAAAATAATAATAATTTGACTATCAATTGGTGTTTACATCAGAGTAATTGTTGGTTATTTTGTGTATACTGGTTTTTATGGTTCTTATTAATAATTAACCCAGTGTTTAAGTTGTTTAATTTTGTTTCTCTTTGGGTTCTATTCGATTTTTATAAAAGAATAGGTTCACCGACAAAGGCAAACATTGGTGACGTCGATATTGTCATAACTTTTTTAGGAACAAACTTTTTTTCGCAAAAATTGGTACAAATGCATTCGAGGGGCTCTTAACTCCAGTGGTGTAATCAGATTTTTTATAAAAAAATCGTTAACAAAATTTTGTTACTTTTCAATTAAAAAAAAAATCGTAGTAGGCTTTGAAAATCTAAATTTCGTCTTCAAATTTTGCATCAACATAGAGCTTTTGAAGATCTATCTTTTGAAAAAAATCCGGTTCAAATTGCTCTATAAACAAATTTTGTACGCGAGTGTTTCCATTCTTAATGGGTCACCCTGTATATACCATAAACCTGTGCCACACTGTTGGACAATCTAAAAAACCAAAAGAGCACTTTGTAGAGTGTAGAGGACACTCTTTTGGGCATGTCTCTCTCACTATTAGAGCTTGAACCATCAAACCCTATATCGTCATATTCCTGAGAAGACGTTTTATCCTAATCAGTACAAATAAACAGAGTGTTCCATTTAAAAAACCAAGTTAGATATTTTTCCAAAAAATAGGTAGGTTTTGGAGAAAAACTGTTTTGTAATCAAGTTGTTTTTTATTCTCCCATTTAATTTTTTTATATCCTTAATATTTCAGAAGATATTGGATGGACAATAAAAAATCAGCCACATTGTATATCGTGTAAAAGATATATTGGCAAAGTTTCTAAAAAATAAAAACTCGTTAAACTCAAAGAACTCAAATTTGTTGTAATGATGTTGAAGCAATAAATAAAAATGCATATAGGTAATTTCCTTGTCTTATAAATCTATGGTAATTTCTAACAGCTTTTCCACGTTGAAGATTCGTCCGGCAGATATTTATAAACTTTTATCTGGAATTAAAGATTCAACGTTTGAAAAAGCACGTAGTCTGCTTCAGATAAACCACTTGTACTCATATTTGTTTATTTATTTGTTATGCATTTTGTCATTACAACAAGGGGAACCTCATGTCATGTCTAGGCCGACAGACTGTTATAACCCAATTAGCAACAAATATAAATATTTACTTATTTTGAAATTTTTAAATATTGCGCCTAAGTCATGAATGTATTTCCTAGGAATACATAAAATGTGCAGACGGGTCAGCTGATAAGGATTATTTCTGTGAATTTTTTTATGCTTTGTCTTCTCCCAATATCAGACTTTGGATGATGGATAAAAATAAGTTTTAGAAATATTACAATGAGTAAAAGCAGGCGTAGATTATTCCATTTTAATAAATTTAAATGTCATTCGTTTACGTCAATAAAAAATAAAATTTAGACACTTAAATATAGAAGGTGTTTCCAATATCAGTATTCAAAATTTCAGAGCAGATGCAATTTCAGAGCAAGCTGAAATATGACGAAAATGTTTATACAGTTTTCCTCTAAAGTACCTCGTAAGGTCGGTACAACCCCTTAAAAGGGTGTTCCCGAAAAAGGTTTTTTTGTAAAATAACTTCAATACGTAGGGTCAATCGTGTCTTCCAATAATTGTAAATAGGTGTTTCCATCGAGATCTCCTTAAATAAAAAACGGTCCAACAAGATGGTTGCCCAAAATTCCTGTCCAAATATTTAATTTTTGAGGAGTCTGAGTATTAAATTCCCTGATTAAATGAGGATTAGTATCACTCCAATAGTGACATTCACTTCGCCATTCAACATAAATGTACATTCATCTGAAAAACCCGTTATTGTAGATGAGATTTGGGTTCAGTAGAAGTCGCTCACTAAAATATTCGCAAAATTGGGTACGACGATTAAAATCATCTTCATGTAACTCTTGAACCAGCATCATCACTTGTATTTTTTCAAAATTCGATGAACATTTGAATTGCATACACCAGAAGCTTGAGACACCGTTTTGATCGACTGATTATTGTCCATCTGAAAGTGACCCAAAACTGTCACTTCAAATGCTTCATTTTAAGTTGGGCGATTTACTTCGCGTTTCTCGTTTAGAAGCGAACCCATTGTCACAAACTTATCCATCAGTTGTTGGACTGACTCACTGATGGCTTACATTTTTTTCTGAATGATTTTCATTAAAACTTCGTGCTGTAGCTTTAGCGCAATCATGATTTCGATACCAAATTGCAACAATTTCTACTCTTTCTGCGATAGTATAATCCATTTCGAAAGCACGTTTACACTTTCAACAACAGACTGAAACTAACGATTTGATGGTCGCAAGCAAAAAACAGCAGTGAATTTTGTGTTATTTAAGAAGAAATAAGGTTTGAATTTGTCTAAAAAATGGATGTATGCCTGGAAAATAGCATCCATAGGACAATAGTCTTGTGGTTGTGTAGTAGATAAAAAGCTTATTATTGGTGGGCATTTCAGTAGAAATTAGTACCTACGCGAATGTCAGTTTGTCAACTGTTCGTTTTTAGCCAATAACTCTGTAAAATCTCAACCGATTCCGAAAACGATGTACCAGTGTATTCGCAATAAAAAGAGCTTTAAAATATGTGCTAGAAGTAGGGTTAGATTAGATTAGAGTTATATAGGAGTCGGCGCCCTGCCTAACCCACCGCGATCTAGAAGATCTATTGTGGCACTCCCAACCTATTTAGAGCACTCCGTCCAGCTTTGTCCTTTGCATTAGACTCCACAGCCTTGATAGAGGCTCCTCCATGTAGCTGTTGGCTCTTGGTTTTCCATCCCCAAGTATTTGAAATCTGTCTTGTCAGGCCCTCGCACTGGCACAGTACATGTACTGAGGTTTTCTCTTCTTCTTACCAGAATCTGCAAGTTGCTTCTTCTGACAGTCCCATAAGCCTATTTAGCCTACAGTGTCCTGTCAATAGACCCACTATTATTCTGATGGTCTTTTTATTCTGACCTAACAGATCTGCTGTGAATTTAGCCGTCCGTTCTTTAATGAATAGCTTTGCCTGTCTCAGTTGTGGCAGATTCCTCCACCATTCTCGAGATATTTTTCTCATTCATTCTTCCACGGGTGTTTTAATGCATGGCTTCGCTATGCCGCAGAAGGGTTCTGGTCCTATGAGGTCTTTTGATGCGCCTTCTCGGGCTAGTACATCTGCCTCCTCATTACCCTTGTGCCCCTCGTGTCCAGGTACCTAAGCTAGGGTCACCCTATTCTCGCTCCCCAGCTCTTTCAGGGTATTCAGACCATTGAATTTAAAACGACTTCAGACAGCCCCATACGAGTTTTTAGAAGTAGGGTAGTTCCATTTGAAATTTTAAAGTTGGGGTTGCTAGAAGTTAGGGGGATGAACATATCAAGTTGACTTGACTGTCAGAAATGCTCCCCCCAAGAAAAGAAATCGACGGATCTCAGCGAATTCTAATTTATTTTTTTGTTTTATAATAGTTATAGGAGGGTCAAGTTTTCGTTGAAAGAGTCTATATGTGTAAATCTTAAGGTGCATTTAAATTAGAGCGAACAGAAGCGAGCGAACGAATTCGTTCGTTCAATTGTTCGCTCTAATTTAAATGCACCTTTAGACTATGTACAGAAATATTTATTTATAGATTACTGCTATATTTTTAAGTAATATTTTGTAATTAAAGAAATCTGAGGTCTCATTCATGATATATAACCCAAATATACCAATAATTTACCAATGCGAGGTGAGAATGTCATCGGAAACTTTACTTAGATACGGCTACTCATCATGATGTTTGTGCATGTCTGTGAAGTGTAAAATTAAAGTTGTTGGGACTTCGAGGTCGATTAACATACAAGTAACGTTGTTTTATGAGTTGATTTTAATATTAACATTAATTTATTTATTATTAATGTAATTAATTAAATTCCCAATACAAAAAACATGTTAATATATAGTTTTGCTTTTGAACCGTGAATAAATTCACAATTAAAAATATATATCGGTATCGCAGGAAACTGTAATTCTTTCATATTCATAAACAATAAATATTATTGGCTTTAATGATGGAGTTATTGCCTTTGCACACATTTACATGTAATAGAAGATAAGAAAATATAACAACTGGGTTAAATAATATTTAATAAATATTTTATAATGAAATTTTAAAAAAGTATAGCTTATGGTTAATAACTGATCTTTAGCCCAATTTACTGAAGTGTCCTTATAGCATTTTATATACCTAGTTCAAAATGCAATAGGTTACATTTAAGAAATCATACAAGCATACAAATAATACATTTATAAAAGGTAAGTAGATGACTAAATTTACATTCTTGACCCCGTATACCCATTGCTAAATACTAATGCTAGTTACTTCTCATAATTTAACACTTTTAACGCAAAAAATAGAGAAGTAAGCACGTTTTATGTTACTACTATTGTCTTTGAACATTAGTGGCTTTCCCGGTTACCTTCATTCCTGCACTAAATGGTGGTTAGAGGGTTTACAAACCTAAGCCTTCCCTTGAGAATAATAATCTATAGTCTATCGCCCCCTCGTACACAAATCTCAAATTGTCGAAATAATCCTTGTGGTTAGAATGAGGGTGAGGGTGAGGATATTAATATTTTGACACCTCCGTCAACAAAAGACAATATACGCAACCATTATCCAAACTCATATAAAAAGATCCGGAATATCACGGGGTTCGATGATCTCTAAAAGTAAGGAAGATATGCCCAAAAAGCCATACCATAAGATTTGTTGCTGGAATATCAAGACCCATAAATTTGCAATAATATTTTGAAAAGTATTTCATTTGAAGACAAATAAATCTGAATAAAGTTAAAACCATTACAAGGTGACTTTTTTTATGTACTATTAGGACCTGTTTTACGATATTCTGAGGAAGTGTTATATAATAATATCTTTTCAATCATTATCAATCAATCTTATTGCTTACATTTTGGGCATAGTATCATGAATGTTTGTTAAGCCCTCCATACACCTACGAACAAATTGCGCAAACTAACGTTGCATAACATGTTGTACAAACAAGGTCATCCATACCTACACTACACGCAATTTTATGCAACCTCTAGTTGCTCTTGACGTGTGCCTACGGAAACATGCCATGAACTCAGCCTATTTAGCTATAATAATTGCTATTGCCTAGGATGTTGCTGTTAAAAAAAGGAAAAGGAAGCAGAGAATCTGGATGAAAGAGTGGTTAAAGAAAAGATTTCTTTTTAGCCACGCAAATCTCCTCAAAGAATTTCAGATGAGTTAGTTCACCACCAGACTATAAAAATTATTTATAATACGTTCTACATTATTATTACAGGCGTAAATCTGAAAATAAACTGCAGTTATTGCACAATGTGTCGGACACAAAGCCCATACACGATGCAGTAGTTGCTCAACGCCACTCGTTGTGCAATTAAATTCAAACATTTTTTAATTTCGGCAACTAGGTGGGCTGGGCAGCACGTCAAACAACGCCATACACTATACACAACAACCTCTATTGTTTTAGTTTTATTTAATATTTGTTCGCAGGTGTATGGGACCCTTTACTCTTTGTCTCTTCTATACAAATATATGTCTAGAAAGTTTCTAGGCTTTGGTTTTATTTTCTTTTGACAATATCTTAGAGTGGTATACAGTAGTATACACCTTTGTGTACTCTCCAAGGTGTCATTGATATTGTCCAGTATTTTAACATAGTCATGGCTTTCCTTTCTGTAAACAAAACCTGAAAATGTCATGGAATTCATACTCTGTCAGGGAAACGTCAGGGAATGTGTCGATATTAGTAAAAAATCAGGGAATTTTTTGTCATCAGGGAAAAATTTGTTGGGCGCTCCCTGTATGTTAAGATTTGGACGCGCCATTGCGATCATAATTTATATTTTTCTGGCTTGTTTGGCCTTCAAAGCCAAAAATATTATTTAATGAAATTTAAATATTATTTAATAACAAGATAAAACTGTTTTACCCAAACATGTTCCGATATTTATAAAGTAATTTAATAGAACAGCTTTACCTGAAGTTGTTTGAGTTTCCTTGGCATTTATTGGGAACTAAATATTTTTATTAAAATTGTTTCGCCTAAAATATTTTTAATTAATAAAAATCCATTTTCATGCCACTAGACAGGAAATTTTGTAAATACAGGTCAGGGAAAACCTGGAAATGTCAGGGAATTTGATATTGATAAATTGCTGAGAACCCTGTTTTATAATTGCCAGTTTAAACTGTCAATTATAGATAATTGTCAGTTAAACTGGCAATTATGTATAATTGTCAGTTTAAACTGGCAATTATACATAATTGCCAGTTTAAACTGTCAATTATACATAATGGCCAGTTTAAACTGTCAATTATACATAATTGCCAGTTTAAACTGTCAATTATACATAATTGCCAGTTTGAACTGACAATTATCTATAATTGTCAGTTTGATCTGGCAATTATGTATAATTGACAGTTTATAATTGTCAGTTTAATCTGGCAATTATATATAATTGACAGTTTAATCTGTCAATTATAGATAATTGTCAGTTTAAAGTGGCAATCATGTATAATTGCCAGTTTAAACTGGCAATTATATATAATTGCCAGTTTGACAGTTTTGACAATTATCTATAATTGACAGTTTAAACTGGCAATTATAAAATTATTTCACACGATGTCTGTTTTCGTTTAATAATAGACAAATGTAGGTATTAAAAATTAAAACTGTGCTCTCTTTTTCCGGAAACTTTCTAGACATATTTGTACAGACATAATACACTCTAAACCGATACGAGTGATTTACTTTCAATGTGGTAAATAGTTATGGTCACTTACTGTGGGCATGTCCGGGTCAGTTAGACCAACTGCTGCAGGGAGAGGCGGTCGCGGCGGCGGCGGAGGAGACGCGTCACGGTCGTCGGTTCGCGGCGTAATGAGCGTCGCCGTCGGTGGCTCGGCGGCGGGCACGTAGATGGGGGCGCGAGAGCCGGGCCGCAAGCGGCGCAGCACGCCGCCCGCGCCCCCACACAGACACCCGGAGTCGGCAATGCTGGCGGTGGTGGTAGGGGATTTCGACGGCGGGTTCGGAGATTTTAACAGGGGCGGAGGAACTTGAGATGGCTACTAATTGTTTATTAATTAACTGTACGGGGTGTTTCAACTTTAAAGTGTATCCAATCAGTAACTGTAAGCAATTATCTGCTACCGTATTCAATATGTAGGATTTTGGTAAAATTATCGGGAATTAAGTTGATTATTTATGAGGCAAAACAGTGGCTGCAAACAAAATTTAAATATATTTTGCGGCTTTTTAAAAAAAACAGGTTTTTTGTTTTCATGTTTTTGTTTCATGTTCAAAAAATGTTCATGTTCATGCGAGGGGCGAATCACTGGGGTATTTTAGTGTACAAGCAGGGGGAATTTCAAAAAAAGTTAAGGAATTTTGGGGAATTTCATGGAATTGCGGGGAATTTCGAGGTATTTTGACGAATTTCAGGGTATTTCGGGCAATTTTTTGAGTATTTTGGGGAATTTCAGTGGTACATACTTAATTTTTCTTAAAATTTCTACAATTTTTCTTTTGGGTTCAGAACCTTTTGAGCTAAAATGGGTTGATTTATTGCATATAAATAAAAAATATAACGATATACGCAACCTCACAACAAACAATTTATAAATTTGTTATACTATATGGTGTTGTCTTTTAAAAGAATATATCTTACATTTATTTTATTCTTACTCAAACTGTACCTATCTATCTTAACTGAAAAAGAAAAGACTTTTTAAATACTTTTGTTTATTTTTGAAACTTATGTAATGCTGTAATACCTTTTAAAGGAATATCTTACGTTTACTTTATTGTTAAACTGTACCCTCAACTCTATTTGCATTAAAAGAAAAGACTGACTGTAATATAAGAAAATACTTGTTAAATGTTTTTGTTATTTTATTATTTTGTTTTAAATTTGTAATTTATCCATTAAAATGTTACTTTATTTATAAGAATATCTTTTACAAAAAATGTTTTCTTCATTCTAGAATTTTGTTATATCTGAGGCCCGACCTGAGGTTATACCTATCCTCCACATTTTTTAGTAATATTTTACGTTATATTTTTGCTAGATTTCATTATACTTCTTAAATTACGAAAAAATTTTTTCTTGACAAGATTATAGGGTATGTCTTAAAAATGTTTTGTGATGGGTTCTATATTTTATATTATATTTTTGAGACACTTTTGTATGAATGAATATATTTTTACCTTAGTGTAGTTTTATTTTTTACCAAAGAACATTTTATGTTGTGTTGTAGTATAAATAAATATACTATGGTATATGTGAGTTTTATTTGTTTTTAATATAGAATAAATAAATGTTACAAAAACTTAATTTGTGTCTGTCTTTCAGTAGCACATAATAATGGGTATCCATTTTGTTGGGAATTTCAAAACGCTATGGGGAATTGCGGAGTATTTTAGAGAATTTCGGAGAATTGCGGACGATTTTGGGGAATTTCGGGGAATTGCTGACAATTTAGTATATCCAGGGAATTTCAAACGTTTGGGAGTACTTCAGGGAATTTTTGGGGAATTTTGGGGATTTTTCCCTGCAAGGGAAACTTGCAAATTTTTTTAGTGAACTACCCCTCGTGTTCATGTAAAAATGACTAACAATGCGGAAATTACAACAATTACGAGTTTGCTTCCTTTACTTGATTAACTAAAAAGTTAAAAGATAAAAATGTGCAAGATCAGGTCAAGATACACTTTGACAAACATTTTTAAACATCGCATAGGTTCAATTGCAGCTGTTGTATCCAAAAACTTTCCATAAAAAAGTAAACTTAACTGAACAAATTAAATCTTGACGTCAGGATAGCTAGTAGAAAGAGATTTATAGATAGATTTATACACATGAATAAAATTCGCAAAATTATGATAATAGATCAGGAGGGCAAGGTTTAGTCATAAATTAATAGTTCATTCACCCTTCTAGCAGCATGACGACATAATAGCAATATGTTCTATGAGATAAGTAAAAAAACTATTTCTCTACGTCAACTTTTGCACAATCAAAGCGCTATCTTATTTTTTTTTAAATATTGCGATAGGAACTAGTTTATGATATGGTCTGAATATTTAGTTTAATATATAACATTTGGCATTATTCTCATACAAAAATTATCAATGTTATTAGTCCTGCGTGACATCCTAACACACAAGTTGAACATAAAATAATTTCGTTTTTTTTTTTTTGAATAGGTTAATGTGTGAGGGACACGTTATATGGAGGCAGGTTATATTTCAACCTCTTTTAGTGTCTCTTAAGGATAGAAAACTAAAATATCAATCACGCAAAGAGGAACCAAAAATCGTCTATAAATATGTTAAATGGGAAATCAATGGAAAGTAATCTTCCAAATTTACCCACACTGCAAACTATTTAGCCTTTTGCTATAGAGGTATTGATTGATTGACTAATAGTATGTTTGGTTTTAACATTTTATACATACTTATTCAACTCAAAGTTGATTATTCCCTAGAAATCTACATACAATATGTGGCCTATAAAGTTTAAACTTCAAAACTCTAAGAATTTCCATCTTATGTCTTACACAACAAAATAAAATAAAAAATAAATTCAGTGGAGAGATTATATTATTATTAGTGAATGAATTATAGCATTATCCAGAGTTATCGAGAGTTAAAAATGGCGCCTACTTACTCGCAAAAAAGAGGTCAGGAGAGCAATATTTGTGTTCAAATAGAGTTCATTCACCACAGTTTCACATCAGTGACCGCCTGACTTAATAGCAATATTCCCTATGATAAGAAAAAAAAAATGCTGATATTAATAATTATAATGTGACGCGCAATAAATCTCTATCATTTATTTTCGCAAAATATTGTCAATGGAATTTTTATCTTTATAATACTTCGGACTTAGGTATATGAAATGCTTATATACCGGGATATCAAAAATTATCTTGGTCAAGGGTGGTTGTGGAATGTAAAACGTGTGTCTTACTTTAAATATGAAATAACTATGTCACTGTCACACTGACATCATCAATGACCTACAAATTTCATACCTATTTATTTCAGTTGTAAAACAATAATGAATTACAAATTATGAAATAACGGTTTTAGTAACAAGAAAAACTAAATTACAGTAATTGTTGGAAATGTCCCCAGTTTTGTTCGATGCACAAGTTGACGCGCCTCCTCATGCTGTAAAAAGCGTTTTGCAGCATTTCTGGCGTTATGGTTGCACATTGCTGAACAATTCTTTGTTGCAGTTCTTCCAAATTATTTACCGGAGTTGCGAAAATCCTGTTTTTTAAGTAAGGAAAGATAAAATAGTCCATAATTGTCAAACAAGGTGATCTCAGAGGAAACTCAACTTCTGTATGCAATCTTATCAGCTGGTCATCAAAAAACTCGCGGAGGAAAGCAATATTTTCTCGTGTAGTATGTGCTGTTGCACCGTCATGCTGGAAATAACCGTACCGAAGTTCATCATCGTTTAACTGTTGCACAAATTCAGCCAAAAAGTTGTGTCTGTACCTTTCTGCGTTGACGGTGAAATCGAAAAAAATTGGCCCAATTATTCTTCTGCGAGAAACTGCCATCCAAACACCAATTTTTTGAGCATGTAGTGGCGATTCAGTAAAAATATGAGGGTTATCATTGCTCCACATTCGCATATTTTGAGAATTGATGTATCCCGAAAGGTGGAACCACGCTTCGTCAGAAAAAAAAGTTTTAAGTCCAGAAGATCGTCATTCATTAAATTATTGACAAACCAATGGCAATAAGCAAGGCGTCTGGGGTGGTCTTATATGGATGCATGTTCAAGTCTTTCTTTGAAATCTTATGACAAGTTCCATAAGAAAGTCCAATTTCCTGAGAAAGACGTTTCAAAGGTTTTGCAGGCTCCTCTTCCATACGTTGACGAACGTCATTGACAACTTCTTCTGTACGAACTCTTGGTCTACCAGCACCTTTTTTATGAGTCACACAACCAGTTTAGCGAAACACTTCAACACAATTTGTAAGGCACGCATAAAAATTGTCCGGTAATATTGCCACGTTTGGGAAGTGCTCTGGAAAATTGTCCAAACACAAACGTTGACTGTATTGCCAATTTCCATTAACTAGCGCACCCGTTCGAAAATAGGCTTCAATCATGAAAATTTTGTGCTGTGTGGTAAGAGGCATGATTCAAAAATTGGATTAGAAAATTTCAGCACAATGACTTGACAGATTCTGACACAACAAAACATATTCAAAAATTTAAAGTAAGACACACGTTTTATATTCCACAACCATCCTGGACCAAGATAATTTTTGATATCCCGGTATTATGAAATGCTTTATGATTTTTCACCCACATATTTTTGGAAAATTGTAGTTTCGATATATTTTGATGAAATATTCGAACATTCTAACAAAAATGTAACTGATTCCTTTAAATACCACATCGATGTTTTCTGAACATATTGTTATAGAAATATGATTATATCATAGAAGGTTGTACCTTGGCGAAGTCATATGTGGAAAACTTCGGCAATATTATGTGACTTGCTATGGTGTACATAATGTTTAGTTATATTGAGTTTTATAACTATAAAGTTCATCAGTAAGTTAGTTATCAGTAAGTTATAAATTTCATTTCGTGAAACAGTTGTTGCAATGCTTCAATCTTCAGAAAAGACAGTATTGAGTTTGAAATATTAATATCTTAAAACAAGCTAGCCGAAACGAATATTTCATGATATTTATTTATACCTTTTGGTCGAGAACTATATTAAAATCGACCGATCAAATTCAAGAGGCTCTTCGCACGCAATAGTAAAGCATAAAAAGTAGAGTGACTATAAATACCATCTATTTCGAATCGAATGTTGAACAGATATATTAACCGCTCATGACCAAATTCGAACCCCTAAGTTTTCGTGCAAAGTAAAATAGCAGGATCGCAGTCTATTCATTTTATTGATTTAATTGAAGGCAAACTAGGCATTTCTGCTTAATTTATGAGGAGGTTTTTGAATCAAATATTGGAAAATGTCAATAATCCACCATGAAGTAAATTTGCAAATAACATACCAACAACTCCATTTTAACATATTTGAATTTATTAACCACCTTGTACATAATATAAAATACGCCAAAAAAGTTTTATTTTTGAAAAAATGTCGTGTCGTTGAATTAAAAAATGACGCAGGGTGGTACGAAGAACTGAAAATAATTGTTTTTGCGATTCTACTTCCGGTGCGCCGACCGGAAACCGTAGCGCATTTACACTATTAAATCACACTGTCTTTCAATTAATTGCATTGAACCAATGTACAATATTACATTAATATTACAGTCACATAAAACTTCATTTCAAGCTGTAAGTAAACAGTAGAAACCACAGAAACACGAATAAAAATTGCGTACGAAGTACCAAAACCGTGATATGCACCTGAACTCTACTCAGGGGGGGATGAAAACAGTAAGAGACTGACAGCATTTTCAATTAATTGAACTCAGACACGTTTTATCCACTCCCGGTATGTTCGAGAAATGAGGAAATATAAAATTTAGTCAATAAAGAAAATATTTTCTCATTTAACAAAAAAACGGGAAACAACCCGGCCTACGCGACTTGTCAAAAAACCCAGCGATGTTACTAGCTGGATAATATAATTAATATTACAGATACAATCCAAGTGGTTTTTACCAAATGGTAGTATGTCATCCAAGTAGTTGATTCATATATGATGATATATATCAACTATACCTAGTACCTAGTACTAGTAGTACATATTAATGTACAGGGTGGGCAAATAAGAGAGAACGCCGGCTGTATCTCGGAAACCGCTTATCGGAGAATTCCCGGAAAAAAATTTTAATAGTAAATATGGCCAAGAGATGTCGCTGGAAATTGTTTTCAAGTTTCTAAAATGACCGCTAGGGGGCATAACGCCCATGGCCAACTAGAAAAATGAACTTTTCTCGAAAATTTGCCTAATAAAGTAGTACCGGAAATAAGTAAATATTAATCTAGAGGAAATTTGAAACATTTCTGTGCAACTAATTTTTTTCTATCTTTTAAAATAAAGTGGTGGGGGGGCGCCAAACTTTCTTTCCTTTAAACGTTAATAACTCGGCTCAGGATAAACCCAATCTAACAAACTTAGTCTCATTAAAAAGAGCTTTTTTTATGCATATTTAGACTCATGAAAGCTGGTTTTGTTACTTGTATTATAGCCGCTAGAGGGCGCTGTCTGCCAACATAACAAATATGGCGAATTTTCTAGAAAATTTCAAATGGCAAGGTATATTTATTGTCACACATTTAAATAAAGAACAACAATCCCTAAAATTCAGTGAAAACCGCAGCTTTCTATCTCATTCCTAACGGAAGATATTACCAAAAGGATTGCAACTGGAGATTTGTGATGTAATCTTTCACCTTAGTATTTAAAATCGACTCGTGATAGCTTATTATTAATAAAATATAAGAAAAAAAAACTGTTGCGGAACTAAAAAGTCGATAGTGCTTGTAATTTTTTCAAAAAATATTATATGAGATAAAAGTAAAAGTTTAAAAGTATAAAAAAATTTAAACAAATTAAACTGATGCGGCAAATGCTGACTTTGTAAATGTATTCTTTATGAAATAATGTGGTGGTCCTGAAAACGACTGATTTATTTGGTGACGTGATGTTCAAGGGCCTCTCAAATGTTCAAAATATCGCCCACGATGGGCGATATTTTGAACATTTGAGAACATTTCAATGCACAGTTCCAATCATTCTTGGGTAGATGAAACTGCAGTTTTCACTTCTGGCACGGGAATACACCTTAACACGTTCGATCATCCCTTCCCTTGTGGCGACAAGCCTCATTGCGTAAATTAGTTTTTTAATTGCCCCCGTAAATAAAAGTCCATACAGGTCAAATCGGGGATCTATAGAATAGATAGATATAATCAATTTAATTTTCAACTTGTTTAATATAATACCTAGCCGGGTTTCGTCTACCCAAGAACAGTTGTAACTGTGTATTCAAAACGATGGGCGACATTTTGAACATTTGAGAGGCCATTGAGCATCACGTCTCCAAATAAATCAGTCGTTTTCAGAACCACCACATTATTTCATAAAGAATTAATTTACAAAGTCAGCTTTTGCCGCATCAGTTTAAATTTGTCTCAAATTTTTATAATTTTTACTTTTATCTCTTATTATATTTTTTGAAAAAATGACAATTACTAACTTTTCAGTTCCGCAAGAGTTTTTTCTTTCTTATATTTTATTAATAATAGGCTATCACGAGTCGATTTTAAATGCTAAGGTGAAAGGCTACATCACAAATCTCCAGTTGCAATTCTTTTGGTAATATCTTCCGTTAGGAATGAGATAGAAAGCTGCGGTTTTCACTGAATTTTAGGGATTGTTGTCCTTTATTTAAATATGAAACAATAAATATACCTTGCCATTTGAAATTTTCTAGAAAATCCGCCATATTTGTTATGTTGGCAGACAGCGCCCTCTAGCGGCTATAATACAAGTAACAAAGCCAGCTTTCATGAGTCTAAATATGCATAAAAAAAAGCTCTTTTTAATGAGACTAAGTTTGTTAGATTCGGTTTATCCTGTGCCGAGTTATTAACGTTTAAAGGAAAGAAAGTTTGGCGCCTCCCCACCACTTTATTTTAAAAGATAGAAAAAAATGAGTTGCACAGAAATGTTTCAAATTTCCTGTAGATTAATATTTACTTATTTCCGGTACTACTTTATTAAGCAATTTTTCGAGAAAAGTTCATTTTTCTAGTTGGCCATGGGCGTTATGCCCCCTAGCGGTCATTTCAGGAACTTGAAAACAATTTCCAGCGACTTTTCTTGGCCATATTTACTATTAAAATTTTTTTCCGGAAATTCTCCAATAAGCGGTTTCCGAGATACAGCCGGCGTTCTCTCTTATTTGCCCACCCTGTACATTAATTTGAGATGTAAGTTGTGTAAAATTATTCAATAATTAATTTTAAAAATAAATTAAAGAACTTACTGTTGGCAGTGTTGGCTATTCGATGATGTCTAATACCTACAGTTTTTGTTTTCTTTCTTTACAAATTCAATTAAAATAAATCTATCTTTTAAGTTAAAGGTATAAAAATAAAATCTCTCATCATATTAGCATAGACTGACATAGTACCTACTTGTGAGGAAACTTTTTCATGTTTTTCTTTTTCATTATAACTGCTTTCAAAAAATATAGTAACATATATTGCACATTCTTCATGTATTATAATATTATCTTCATTTTTTATCTTTCATTACGAGACGGTCTTGTTGTATTAGGTATGTAAGTATCCGAATTTGTGTATTTTATGAAAATGAAGGCAATTTCTTATCATTATTAAATGCAGATATTTTTTTGGTAAACTATTTTATAAAAATTACCATTAGCAGCATTTTGGGTTCTGAGCGTTTTGACCGTTTAAAGTGGAACATCTTGTATATAATACATTAGACATTAATATCTGAGTTACTCATATAAATGCAATGGCACTATTTTTGCTCAAATAAATAAAATATATACACTGTGTAGATACATTTGAAAATTCACAATCCCCCCCCCAGTATTTTTAATACTAGATTGATAATATGTGGTACTTATAATATAATAAATAGTATAATAAAATAAATAAAAAATTGTTATTTTCTCCAGAACTGCCATAAAATTCAACCTATTTAAAAAACAAAGTACCGTTGTATATCAAATTAAATCCGCTATAAAATGATAAATAACAAGGGGCGTCGTATTTAACATTTTAGTGTTGAGTGTAGCAGTGTTATTTATATACAATTATATCAAAAAAAATCTCCCTTAGAGCAAAAATTTACGGGTTTCTACAATTTTTTACATTTTTCGTAGTGTAAAAAATACTGGTGGTGCGAAATTTTCAAATGAACAGGGTATAGGTATATAAAAATTATGAATAAGGGTTGGTTTGTAACACCACACTCAACCAAAAAATAATATACGCGTAATTATTCGGAATAACTCAAAACTAAGTTAAGATTCAGACATCTATAATAATTCCATTTTCCTTCCCTTCTATTTCCACGAGGGACGGGACAAAAATAAACCAATTTGCACAAGCGGTGCACTATAGATTACAGCAGGACGTTGAGGATAATTCCACAGATTGTCTTCAATTCAATTTGCACCACTCTCGATTCAACAGCGAATTTATTGCGATTTAACCGGCAGAGCTCGATGTTGTCATGCTTAAAAATGCACCTGCAAACTAACAGCTAGCCGAGGTATGAATTTAGTTATTGTGATGCCTTGCCATTTATTACCTATTGTGCCTTTCGACAGGGCTATACAAAAAATGATTAGTAAATCGATTTTGGGTGGTGTATGCAAACTAATTTATAAATTGTGTATATGTGGGAGTCCATTGAGGTTCCACAAGCTTGAGGTCTATATAAAATAAACAGAAAAAATAATTATACAGGGTAGGAAAATTCCTGAGTAACATGAATTGTACTTCATGGTACAATTGTACCAGACCACCGAGGTCTGGTACAATAAGAAGAGGATAAACTCTTGTGTAAGGCAGTTAGACAGAGATATAACATATCCATAGTTGCCACACTTTTGATCTTATTTTATAATAATAATAATAATAATAATAATAATAATATCTCTACCCCTCATTCTAATTACAAGGATTAGCCTGAAAGTCTGAGACTTGTTTGGGAGAGGGGACGGCATATTATTATTTCGCGGGCCGCATTTGCGCCTCAGGAACGACTTACGTTGGTAGGCCCTAACCACCATTCAGTGCTGGAATGAGGGAAACCTGGAAAACTTCATTAGTTAGGGGGACAAGTCCAACATCAACTGATTTTAATCTCTCACATTAACACCAAGTTGACATTCTTCCCATCCTAGGCCATCGCCAGGATGGTTGCCAAGCCATCCCTGCGAATAAGCCTTGATCTACGAGTAAACAATTTAATTAAAAATTGTTGGTGGAATGGGAATTAGAACCCACGACCTTTGGGTTGAGCGATCGAGACGCTAATCCCTGAGCCACCGGCTCGCCTTATTTTATGAGCCTTATTTAGATGGAGCCAGGTGTGGGGCAAAGACATCAGTGGAGGTTTCTTGATGAGGCAGAGCAGAGACTTATATGCTGAATCCGTTGCTGTAAATAAAATTATCACGTTCCAAACGGGGCGGGAAGTGGGGTAAATATTACCCTAACTTATTTGTGCTTGGGCTTTTTCAACTTTTGATTAGAAAATATGAAATTTCAATATGTTTTACTAAAGAAAGGTAGTACACTTTTGGAGCGTATCGATAGGACGCATCGTTTTCGAGCAAGATCGCTTTAATTTACTTGCAATAACACAAGATATAGTAACTTTTTTGTATATAACTTTTCCCTGGTTTTGTCCTTAAAATATAAAATTTTAGAGTTCTCTAAGTAAAAAAGATACTCTTGTTGAACATCCATAAAATGCACCGTTTTGATATAAAATCGATTTTGAAATTTTAAGGAAGCATTTTTCGACCCCTCCTTATATAAGAGAAAAAGTTCCCTTTTTAACCATGGAACACACTGGTCAAATATTACACACTAATTTCGGGACACCCTGTCTAATAGATGAGATGATTCTATACACTACATTTTTTATATCTAGTTTAGAAGTAATATACAGGGTGTCCCAGTGTGAGCGTACAAAAATTTACCAGGGGATGAACCAGACCAAAATAATAAAACTCTTATAAAAAAAAATTTCTCTGATGCACGCCTAACGAGTTACAGGGTGTTATTTTGGAGAAAAAAAAACAATTTTTCGCATTAAAAACCGTTTCGTAGATTTAGGTAATTTTTGGGTGAAGTGTACATCTATTAAAGGTCATTAAAACTACATGGTGTTTGTTTAACTCTGACACCTGTGGTGGCCTAAGCCTACTCTTCCTTATGATTTTGTCTTCATAAGTAACTCTTGCATATCCTCCTTTTTCTAAGTTAACTAAGATTAAGCTAACTAAGCTTAAGATTAACTAAGTTTTTCTTAATCGGCTACCAAATCTGAACAAAAAAGATGCACGTGTTACACAGCTCTAAAATCAACCCATTTTCGAGTAAATTGAGTGTAAAGTACAGATTACATTCCTTTATGCAGAAAAATACATGCAAAGGAAGTCATAAGGAAGAGTAGGCCTAGGCCATCACAGGTGTCAGAGTTAAACAAACACCATGTAGTTTTAATGACCTTTAATAGATGTACACGTCCCCCAAAAATTACCTAACGATTTTTAAGTTACTGCGGAAAATTGTTTTTTTTCAAAATAACCCCCTGTAACTCGTTAGGCGTGCATGGGATATTTTTTTATAAGGGTTTTATTCTTATTTTGGTCTGGTCCACCCCCTGGTAAATTTTTGTACGCTCACACTGGGACACTCTGTATAATAACGGATATTTAAGAAGGGTACCGCTTTGATATCATGCAAAATAATTAATACATCCAAAGATTAAATTATTAATAATAATTCAACCATTAGTATTAGTCAGTACCTCTTATCGATATGATTATTAATATTTATAAGTAAGATTGTACATTTTAAATCAAGAAAATATAAACAATTCAGATAAATTACTTAATTATTCAACATGTATCCTGTTACCAATTGCAAAACTCGGTGAATCAACGGAATGTTGTTATGAGATGATACGCTAACGACAAATTTGTAAATACATGGTCAAACCATGGCCGCAGGAGGATTATTCTATTCTCAAAGAGGCTGAACATCAGTATTGTTTATCTGTAGGTACGAAAGTTAGTCCAAAAGGAATGTCATATGGATTTAGAGTGAACAACAACGTATCTGTTTTTGCGAGGCTCAATATAGCTTATTTTTGAAGGACTTAAAAAGCACCTCATAAGTGTAATTTAAAAGCATTCAAATGTAACTATTTTTTCTATTGCAAAATACGTTTAGTATAAATATAAAAAATTATAGATTTCGGTATCCTTGCAACCATCGGAGACATTGGAAATAATAACACCATGTATGAAACATAATTGTAAGCACGTCGATCATCCTATCAAATGAGACGCTACTCCATTAAGCGAGTACGGTATTATAACTGAACACTCCCCACTACTCTTGACGCTATCTCTATATTAGTGGAGTAAAATCACCGGTCTAACTCGGCTTCCTTCGAGGTGTATACATCTATAGGGGGACCAGTATTCGCGCTAGAAACTTGAGCGCACCGTAATACTTCACTCTGATAACTTACCCTGAGTAAAAACTGTTAAAACCAGTAATTGACAATCCAGCGAAGTAACATTTTTACAGCAACTGCCCGAAATATTTCCAGTATGATGTAAAATAAACTCCTAAAGCCACTAGTAAAAAATATAAATGGCTGGATAAAGGAGAAAATGAGATGAGCGGTTGACCCAGAGGTCAACCGTCAACCCTGGCTGATGCTTCCACCGCTATTACTTTACGATCCACCATCCCATAGGCTTCCTTTACTCCCCCACCATTAAATCGCCATCGAACTTGCATGGGTGGACCGAGGTATGAATATCTATGGGTGGGGGACGTCCCGCCGGTGATAGAGGTCAGGGGTATGGCCACAGAGGTAGTCTGTGGGTGTGGCTGTCAGCTCAGCTGATTTCCCCCACTAAATAACGAATTAGAAGTATTTTTTCAGTAGGTATTATGTTATTTATCTTTATTTCACTATTAAGTACTAATATCTTGTATCTTTGTTTTCAAATTGAACATATTATTATTTGGGGACCTGTACAAAGATCTAGTAAAAATATTATTTCGAAAAGAAGATAAGGCATTCCTCACATGCAACTGTACCTACTACGGGTAAGACAAAGATGCATCTAGTACTAGTAGTAGTAGTGGGGCGGCCAAGACCTGGCAAGTAGGCCGCAAGCGGGCCCTTTTTACCTACCCCTGTCGTCCCTACCTAGCTTCATCACCTCTTCCCTCATCGAACCTACCCGACCTTCTAATGTAGGTCAGAATGTCGGTCCATTCAAGGGAACTAACCTCTTCCCCTTGCAACTCCCCGGCCCCCCAGACGTCGTATCTCAGTCTGCCGAAAGGCGCGCACTCTGCCAAGAAGTGGGAAGGCGTTTCATCGCCTTCCCCACAGTTTGGGCAGATAGGGTATCCCTCAACACCCATCAATGATAGATGTCTTCTAAGCCAGCAATGACCCGTTAAAACTCCCACCAACTGGTTTAGAGCCTTCCGGCTACGACTTAACATCCAGGCCGTCTTGGTCTTGCTTGGCTCTACTATAAAGTTGCGAGCCTGTCTACAGCTCCCACTCCTTCTCCAGTGTTTACTTAGTGTCTCATGAGCCCAATCATTAAGAGCCATGTTGACCTGCCTTCGTGTAATGCCTAAAATCGGTTCTGGTCCCTGGCTGGGTCCCTGAGATCCGAGTGGAGCAAGTTCATCGGCCCTCTCGTTCCCCGGGATTCCAATATGACCTGGTACCCATACCAATTTGACCTCTTTTCCTCTGGCCAGCTCCTTCAGGGTATCTCCGCACTCTTGGACAAGGGCGGATCTTGTCCTTGGAGATGCAAGATGCATCTAAGTAAATGTAAATATTAATGCCTTGATAAACTCTATAACAGGTTCACTATATACACATGAGTGTTATAAGTCATCTTCACGTAGAGACTTGTATGACACCTAAGAGGTCGAAATAGCTGTCTGACTATTGACTATGTGATGAGAGTTCACACATTTTTGTCCTACATATATTACAAAAGGACAGTGCCGTGTGTTTTTGGAATATCCACATGTAATTGTCAGAGATATTTACACCCGATGATACAGACGTGCTACAACTAACGTGTCGACACATTTGAAAGCGCTTGTAAACGATAGATAACGGCGAAATCAAGTGGGTTAATCACAAAATTCCTAGGTGAGGCCTCTCCTCAAACATAATATTTCTGATTACTGTAATTGGGTCAAAGGTCCTGATAGGGGGGTCACTTTTTCCGAGGATAAGAAATGGATAACGGGAGCACATATTAGGAGTCACGTTTTCTCAAATTTTTAATTAAATATCTCACAAATAAATACAATCGTTAATTAGTGTGTTCTTAGAATATCAGAATTCAAAGATCATGTAGAAGGATATATTTATTGAATAGATGTAATTTGGAATATAATATATACACAAATTTTATTTCTTTCAGAACATGAATAAGGTGGTTACTTTTTCTAAAGCATTACAAAATCTAAAAAGCATTATCTATCATGGATACATTCCTGTCAGTCGACAGTTTTGTCAACAATCGATAATTGTTAGAAGGTATTGATAATTTTTCAAGTGACAATTTTTAACAATTTATAAAGTAAAGAAAGAATTTCAGGAATTGTAAAAAAATTGCAATTCAGAAATTGTAAGAAACCGCCTTATAATCTTTAAAATTAGAATAAAGAAAAAGTTGGGGTAGTTTTTGTAGTGGCTATACAAATGTCAAAAAATAAACTTGATTCATAATAGTCTCTCAAATTTACAAATTACACCAGAAGTCCAGAATGGTGTCATGTTTAACTAATTACTATACAGGTCTCTGAACTGGTGTCATATGTTCACAATCCGGTTCGAACCAGTACCGCATTTTGTTATCTTATTATTTACTTAAATGTTGTAATATCTATTTTTGTGAAAACCATTAACAAATTAAATTAAAAACAAATGTACAAGCACACACAGGCGAGAGGAGCCATCATTTTTTATGGCCAATTACTAAAAATCTCAATAAACCTATCAGGTTGACTTTTCTTATTTGTAATATTAATATAAATAAGGTCAGGGTTACCTAAATATGTATAACAATTCATGTTCATGTACATGTATTCAGTATACAGTATGCAAGTAGGTACCTATAGTTGTCCACTCAATTGTCCACTTATTGTCCATCAATTGTATGTCTTAAGAGTCCATTCTTTAGGTCGAATTAAGCCCTAAATCGGCGTTCGTCTCGTGTCTAATTATAAAAAAACTATAAGAGATAGCGACTTTTAGTAAAAAAGTATTGAAAGATTAGACTTAATCTAAGTCCCTATATAGTAGTAATTTTTGGTATTTCTTTTTATTTTTAAAATTCCAGGCAAACAATCTTGTACTAAAATAGCGTATTTTCAAAAATTATTTTCTCTAAAATACATGTATTAAACAAAAATTTGCTACTATAGGGATCTAGTTTATTTTTTTATCTTTCCGGTGATATATAATTCATAACACTAAAAAGAAATTTTGTTGCAATTATAAGACAAATCCGGTACCCTTGCAATGAGGGCTAACTTTATTTCCATGTGCCTTTTTACATCGGCTTTACGTGCACCTCCGAAATCTTGATAATTCGATAGTGGAAATATGTAAGTCTTCACCCATCGGCTACCCATCCTCTCAATTCGACCCCGAATTCATGCCTGTCAAATGTCAAATCTACAGAGAATGGACCCTTAAAGTTATTTGAAGCATCTACTGATGTGTTTTAAAAAATAAATAACGTGATTGGCAAATATTGAAAACTGGAACATATACGCACTTAGGTACCTGCCGAAAATATCCAACTTTTCGTGCAAGTGGCGTAGAACGCTTGTTTTTTTTAAGTCAACATCTGTTTAATGGTCAATTTCGAGGTCAGTTTTAACTCTTATATCTACCTCAAAATTTGTAAAAGTCAAAATAAAATAAAAAACTTTGCCTTTGACACGTTTCAAGAATGATTTTAAATTCTGTTATCGAAAAATTGAAATCGCAAATAACTCCAATGACTTTACATTTTTTAATCTAATTTTCACAAGCATGTGAAATATAATTTACCATTACTTATTTCTTTTCGACAACTAACACTGTCCAAAGTTTAAAGTATGCTTTTAGACATATCTGTATCTCTCTTTATAATAATATTCTGTTAAATTTCATGCCTATGGAATGGTACTTTTATTAATATAATATTTATTAAAGGCAGTTTAGACCGGAAAACATAAAAATAAAAAATAGACCCAGCACTTGGGTCATCACTTTAGTTTAAAAATTAGCCCCTATCTATGGTATACAAAGCTACCACTTAGGTGTCAATAAAATTTAATACATGACATTAACATTATTAAATACCGAGTGTGGCGCGGAGACCTTTCCTTAGACATATCTGGGAAACTAAATGTATCTGAATTATGAAAATTTGTATACGGGGGGTAGTCAAAATTTGCAGTTTAATCAAATTCCGGTTATACCGGAAGTAGGCTTCAATTCTTTTATTTCAAATGCAATGCTATATTTTTTATTTCATTTTCTGAACCCACATCAAATTCTAGGTTATAGGTTTCATATACAGTGCCTATACCGAAGTTGATAATATCGTCTAATAATTAAATTATGACAGTATTAGAGACAGTAGACTTATTCTCAAACTGTAATAAAACTGTAAATATCTTTTAACGGTGGGATTTGGGTCTAGGTAATGCCAATATAGATCGAAAGATAATAAACAGGACGATTGAAAGGCATGATAAACCACAGGATGTTCTATTTGAAATAAGAAAGTTTAGTATTCTGATTTGAATTTGTCACAATTGGTCACTTAGCATTAAACGCCCCGTATAATTTACAGAAATTCAGTGGTACATCGATGTCAATATTGTCATTGAACTGCAAATTTCGACTCACCCCCGTATACAAATTTTCAAGATACATTTAGTTTCCCAGATACGTCTAACGAAAGGTCTTCGCGCCACACCCTGTATATATAGGTATATACAATTATTAGCTACACAATCGTACAGAAAATTTATTACTGTTAAACGAGGACTTTGAAAACAAGACATTTTAATTATTTACGGTCATTTATATGAACACTTTGACATTCTAGCTCTTGCATTAGTTTATTTGAATAGAAAATATTCTAAAAATAAAAGTTACATCTACTAAAGTAAGTCGCATAATTAAAGTTTAAAAAAATGTACTTTGAACTTGGACTGAAATCATTAGATGATTATTAGTTTAAACTAAACAGTAAATATTCGGAAACACCCCGATAAAGATAATTAAATTCAATATCAATATTTTACCAATCTCAACTACATAATTTTCATAAAATCATTCAAAACAAATTAAATCTTAATCTTAATTTTCTAAATTAGCATAGAAATACAAAATCTCAAATTATTCTACCAGTAGGACACGATTCGTATTGCAAATTAGTTCTTAGTTGTGTTAGTAGCGGAAAGAAAGGAAGAAAAGGTTTTTTATGAAATAATTAAATAAAACTAATAAATTAGTGAAATTACTGAAATTATGTAGTTAGAATTTTTGTATTCAGGGACGGACTGGGTAAATTTGGGGGGACTAATACAAGATTTGGGAGACCTTATCCCCCAAGCCCCCACCTTGAACCGTCTATGGGTACTAACCATACCAGCTCTTTTAAGTACTATAGTAAAATTCGCTTTCTGTTGTGGATAAGTAAGATCACTTATGCTGCACTGAAGAGACCAAATAAAATCGAAACTGGTCTACAACTACTCACAGCTTACATCAGAGGTCCTAAAATGTCCTCTACTATTCGTAGTTGTGTGTATTATAATAAAAAATAATTTTACAACAAGGATTTTGTTGAAAACAAGGTTTCCCTGTACACCTTGTAGTCCAAAATCGTAAATATACAAGAAAAATTACCGTACATATATTAAAATAAAATAAAATATTAAAATAATATACATAGAGGATGGAAATATATTTTAGGCTAGAGACCCTAGAGAGTATATACTTTGAGATTCTATATATCCTTCATCTAGCAAGTCGGAAAGTCATGGTTCGCTTACAGACAACTGAATCACGTGTACCTCGTAATCTAGTAACCCGGTTGCGAGCAACCGCGAAGAAGGCGATGGAAAACAAGCAACCGCGCGGCCTATCTCCGGATGAATCTCGTTCGATATGTGGTTCATCCCCATTTCGGGCCCGGAGCCGATCGTGCCAGCCATAGCACGGGACGCCCGATACCATAAGCCGCCGGGTGCGCTATACAGGGTGGCATCTGAAAGTAATATCAATAATATATCCTATAACAATAAAATATATATATTTCATAATAATATCTCCCTAAAACAAGGGTTAGATCGAAAGATTGAGCTTTATGTGGCACAGCGGCGGCAGATTATCATTCTGCAGGCTGCATTAATGTCCAAGAGCTACTTATGTTGGTAAAACCCGCCCATTATTCAATAGATTAATGAAGGAAATCTCTCGAATTGCATTAGCAAAAGACAAGGTCGACTACTGCCTATAGGAGCAGTATTTAGTTCCATGTGCAACCGCCGAGTATAGACACTAAAAAGTCTTACTAATGCAACTGCCGGAAACCGTAGCACGGTCGGTGCAGGCCATGAGCGCGCGCATTTACAGTATTTTTACTACTAAATTACAATATATCACTTTCAATTAATTGCATTATTATATTAATATTACAATCACATAAAACTTTATTTCAAGCTCTAAGTAAAGAGTAGAAAGCACAAAAACACAAATTAAAAATGTGCACGAAGTACCAAAACCGTGCTGCGCATCTGAAGTAACAAGTGTAAAATATATCGAGTGATATATCCATCCAGATGCAAATTTGGTAGTGTTTAAAACACTGAAATATCTCATGTGGTAGTAGTAGTAGTAGTGGTGTATGGGGCGGCCAAGACCTGGCAAGAAAGCCACAAGCGGGCCTTTTTTGCCTACCCCTGTCGTCCCCTACCTAACTCCGTCTCCTCTTCCCTCGTCGAACCTTCCCGACCTTCTAATGTAAGTCAGAATATTGGTCCATTCAAGGGAACTGACCTCTTCCCCTTGCAGCTCCCCAGCCCCCCAGGCGTCGTGTCTTAGTCTGCCGAAAGCCACACATTCTGCCAAAAAGTGGGAAGGCGTTTCGTCGCCCTCCCCGCACTTTGGGCAGATAGGGTCTCCCTCAACACCCATCAATGGTAGATGTCTTCTAAGCCTGCAGTGACCCGTTAAAACTCCTACCAACTGGTTTAAAGCCTTCCGGCTACGACTTAACACCCAGGTCGTCTTAGTCTTGCTTGGCTCCACTATAAAGTTGCGAGCTTGTCTACAACTTCCACTCCTCCAGTTTTTACTTAGTGTCTCATGAGCCCAATCATTAAGAGCCATGTTGGCCTGCCTCCGTGTAATACCTAAAATCGGTTATGGTCCTTGGCTGGGTCCCTGAGATCCGAGTCGAGCCAAACCTACACTCGGAATAACCCTTCATTATCCTCTTATTTTTCCTTCCTATATAAAAAAGAAGTCTTAGAAGTTTACCATTAATTGTTTTGCATCTCTATAAGTGTAGTTTACCTTCGAAACTATGGAAACTGGACCACCCTATATACATATTATGCCGAAAACATAAAAAGAATCCATAACAATTACGGGCTCGCGTCTTTAATATGCCACTGGTTTTGTCAATATTTACGGGTACGGTTATGTCAGCCATCATGTGACGGATATTCGATTTATGGAAGGAATCACCGCGGAGGTTATTGTCTTTTGAAACGGAATGTGAGTGGTGCCATGCCTCTACGAAATTTTGTCTCTCGATTTATTATGCACGGGAAAATTCTTCAAGTCAATATTTTCACGTCGAACGATATTCTAGAACCAGGCAAATATTTATATTTAAGCCGGATATGCACTTAACAGAAAAAGTAATATACGGGGAGTCCTTTAAATAACGGACTAACCTTAATAATCATAAGATTCCCCGTTGAAATTCCCCGTTTTTGCATTCCCCTACAAGCATAAATCTATGTTTAACAGGTATAAGCATAATTGTTTTTTTTTGTTTTGTTTTGTTTTGAAAAAAAAACATTGATTTCATTTAGATGTTCCAAGAAATATATAGAAAACACTCTATATACTAGTATATTTCGGCTTATTAGGCCTTTTTCAATAGAGTAAATGTCTATTACTAAATATTTCCAAGCCCGTTTTCGTTATTTATTTGTTTATGAGCACCTACCCCCGATTGATCCTAACATTTGGTAAAGCCCGACTTTTTATTACCTTTTCTAAGAAGGGCGAGAGTGTAAAATCTATCTGATCATTCGTAGTACAAGGATTTGTAATTAAAGATTTTTTAATTTCTAATTGCTCTAACAGATCTAAGCACTTTCATTTATTTTCACGATGCAGTGCCTTTACATTTTTCTGATCTATAAAATGATTGTTTTCTATACAATGCGTCGAAAATCTTGATGTTTTTACGTTATTTAATATGGATTTTTTATGTTCATTTACTCTAGTCTCAATACTTCTACCGGTTTGACCCACATACACGGCATTGCAATCCGCGCAGTTAATTTGGTATACCCCCGATTGTTTTAATTTATTAACCCTTTCTTTGTTGTTTATCAAAATCCTCCCAATAGTACGCTTGTTGATACTAATCGTTTTACACCCGTTTCGTTCTATTCTGCGAGCTATTTTTTCGCTATAACCTGGGACGCGATTAATATAACTATAGGTGCCCTCTTTTTCCGGAATATTGTAAAACTCCCGACGAATTAATTTCCTCCTTTTGTTTTTTAGCATCTATCTATTAGTTTTTCTTTATATCCGTTGTTTCTTGCAATTTGTTTGATTGTACTTAATTCTTTTTCCCTTGCTTCGAGTATCCACTTTATATTATAGATATAAGCATATTAAACGGTATGGAGCATTTAAAACAACTTTTTTTAATTCACTGACTTTGTGAGTTATTTTGGTTTCAAAGCTATGATCGATAAATTTGTATTCTAGATCGTGAGCATTCACAATAATTCTGATATGAACGATATGCCATGCCTAATTTTATAGGTAAACTTAATTTAATACCAGCATTTTTACCTCCTTATTTGGTTTATTCTCTTTTAAATAAAGAGTTTTTTGTTTTGATTAAATTATAAAGTACTTATGTGGGTTATCTCTGAGAGAAATAATATTTGAATAGGTAAGGTATTTAAGAACATCTACATACATTTACGTTAACATGGTGATATTTTTTTCAATTCCTATTACTATAAAAAATATACCGCTAAAAGACTACAAGAGTTTATAAGATCAACATTTGTTTAGAATAGATTATAGGTCACATAGGTTAATTAATAATATATTTCTTAGATATCTAAATAAATATGTAAAAACATGTTATTATGGTTACTCTTTACATCTTTCTTTATATAGGAATTAAGCCAAAAAGTTAACTGAGAAATAAATTTAATGAAATTATCAAATATTATGGTTCAATAAAGTTTTTAATTTGCCTCGTCACCTATAATCCTAGGTACGCAAAGGAATAACATTAATTTTAAGATATGTCGAAAACAACTACTTTGCGTGCAATATGCACCCCCCAACATTGAATTACAAAGGCATATCTTCATATAACCTCAACTTATTGTTTTTAATACATTTTTCTTTACCTACAGAGTGTTATCTACATTTTTTAAATAATGAAATATTATTATAATAATGATTGAAATATTATAATAATGAAACAAGCATCTCATTACATTAAAATAATTATTTTTGGTTACATACCTTTTGTATTGACTTTTGGCTTAATTCCTATATAAAGAAAAAAGTAAACAGTTAAATAGACCAATAAATAATATTAAAAATGTTTACTCTTATTCTGTTAATTAATGCTTTTTAAAGTAACATGTCGAAAGTCTTGAATTCGCATTTTGCTAAAAATAACTCGTTTTAGAATAAGTTTTAGAATCGTCTAAATTCATTAGATCATTAGCAACAGTTATCACTGATTATAGAATTGTAGGCTATTAAGGTATAATTTCTATTTGAAATATATTAACACATATGTGTTGCTTGTTTAACATTGTATCCTCCTTAAGAGAGTCCAAAGGTTAATATTACACTAGCAGGATCGTTCCCGACTAGTTATGGCAACGATTAATCGAATGACTGAAAAAAATCGATTCACCTGTGTTGATTAATCGGTCGACTGCACACAACTATCGTGATATTCGAATATTTTCGTTTTGAGCTCCGGTAAAAGATTTAACGTATTCGATTTTAACTTATTTGGAATTTGATTTGTTTCTTATGTGAGACATGAATGTACAGGGTATTCGCGTATATTTTGACCCCTACCTACAGCGGCTATTAAGAAAATTAGAAAAAAAGTTTAAATATAAAAGTTGTTTGGTTTTTTACGTATTATCTTTTAGCTAGGTCGAAAAAAAAAATTGCATGTCGTAAATTTGAGGAAACCAATTGAACATAATATTTTTAAATGGGACACCCTGTATAATTTTAGACGACTGAGAAAACATTTTTTCTCTGATCTCAAAAATATATATTTTGTTGACATTTGCACTAACAGTTTTCGAAATATTTATTGTTTACAATAAATCATAAAAAAAATATTAAAAAATGAAAATATTGGAAAATGTTTAAATAACTAAGGAGGTTACATCGAAAATCGTTAAATATTTTTTATTACTGTTGGTTTCTACTGTTAAATATTTTTAGTTCTTTGTATTTCTTGTATTTTTTTATGGTAGGTACTCGCTGTCGAATATTTCGAAAACTGTCAGTGCAAATGTCAACAAAATATATATTTTTGAAATCAGGAAAAGAACGTTTCCCCAAGCGTGTAAAATTATACAGGGTGTCCCATTTAAAAATATTATGTTGAACTGGTTTTCCTAAGTTTACGACATGCAATTTTTTTTTCGACCTAGCTAAAAGATAATAAATGAAAAACCAAACAACTGTTCTATTTAATTTTTTTTTCTAACTTTCTTAACAACCCCTGTAGGTAGGGGTCAAAATATACGCGAATGCCCTGTCCATAGCTGCTATTAGTTGCTATCAACTACTAATAGCAGCTAAAAGCAGCTCATATATGTGAAAGGAACACAGTAATTGCACTGCGTTTACTAACTATAATATTTATTCTAGTAAGAAATGTTATCCTTCTGGACTGTGTTACTTCATATATTGTTTAGTGTAGCATTACGTTGGATAAATAAAAGCAGGCCAATGCGGCAATAATTGTGGCTGTATTATTATATATTTCTGGATTAGAATAGATACGTATAAATGTATTAAGTAAGTTCATAATCATAAGTATTGATAATTCTTTAGAAAAATTCAAAAACTCCGATTTCATATATTCGATTAATCTAATGATTAATAATCGAAATTGATTAATAATTCTAATAATTTTATCGAAAACCGATTATCATTCGATTAATCAAATGATCGATTAATCGATTATTTAATTTTCATTGCCATCTCTATCCATGGGCCTAATTTACTACTACGCCAATAGAGTTCGTTACCGTTACAGTGGCATAAGCGCGTTTTGATTTTTCTAGGATCCAGACTATAATTCTGAACAGTTTTAGATTGACAATTCTGCGCAGGTTGTGAACCTTCGCCATTTAGAGTACCCGAACGAAGCTAAAATTTCTCTTCGCAGAATCAGTTTTCGTATTCTTACTTTCCAGTAGGAAAATAGAATGATTGAAGGGGTACCTGGCACCTACGCTTCTCTTGCCCCAAACTTTGGTTGTTTGCTTGACTTATATTTGTATCCCGTAAGTAAATCTGGTACAAAAAAAAACCGCCGATATATTTTTTTTCAAATATTTTCTTAATTTTTTAAAATCAGCTCTCTGTTTTTATATACATATGTCATCCGTCCATCATACGACAATTGCGTGATTTTTACATAATTAACTGGGGTAAAAGGCCGAAATGATACAGAAAGTATAATCAATAATTAAGAAATTTATTTTCGTTGTAATTATGCATGGAACAGATAAAAAAGGCAGTAAATGGCCGTTAATTAATGCATTTATTCAACCTCAGAAGATACTGGCTCATTTGTTTATAGTCATTAAAATGAATAACCCGGATTTAAGGTCGAAAAATGTCATTGAAGTTGTGTCGAAATTTTTGTGTAGGTAATAAAAGGTTATGGAAAAGTTGCATAGTGCGAATTGCGACGAATTTTACAAGTGTTTATGTAATTATTAATGGTTTGTTAAAACACATCATTATATTTTACCGGAAAAGTACATTAATGCAAACAATTACGCTTATAATCACTGCGAGTTTGTACTAGGTATACCAAAACTAATACGTTGCTTTGGAAGTGTCTTTATAGTTAGTTTTCCTTGTACTACTGTTATGATAAAATATAAAGGAGTCAACTAAATTAACAAGTCTGGTGTGCCACAAGTACCAGTACTGGAACCTATATTGCTCATAATTTTTATCAATGACATCCTAACTGAGCTTAATCGTCGATTAATACATTTAATAAGACACGCAACTGAGTGGAATCGAGATTTTTTATGCACTATTATTCAAGAGAAAAACGAATCCTACTAATTTATTTCCCTATTATGGAAGTGGCTGTCACATGGTCAGATAATATCAAATTTAGTTCCGAAACGATGCGAGATAGACTTAGGGTAAGCACATGCCGAAGATGTCTCGATGAGCGATAATTTGGCTTGTTTTGTGTTTGCTAGGAAGTTAATTGGATACCTAATGTGTCGTTCGAACCTAAGATAGAAGAGCGCAAGAAGATCCTACCCAGTCTTGCAGGGTAGACCCAGGACAGGAGGGAGGAGACCCACGAATCGCCCACACCTATCACATTTGTGATCGGGGTTGGTGAAGGATGGGGTCCACCTCTACAAGGCAGTCCAGGCCTACAGCGATGGACAGGGTAAAGAGCCATAATCCCGCTCGCCCCAAACCATCCCAGGTCGGTCATGACCACGGTCAATGGATATTGGCGGCAGCGCACCCTTGTTTGACTGACAGGTACCAAGTCTGACTGACGAGTTGTCGTTCGCCGTGGATTCGCTTTGGTTTGAGTGATACTACGTGATTAATTTGGAGCAATTAAGCTTGCATTTACCGCGATGTCTAGTGATCTACCACGATGAAATACAAACACAGTATGTACGGTCTCGTAAGAACATAAAAATTTGTTTTAGAAAGATAAAGACAGACTCCACAAAAGTTGCACTCATCTCTCCCTCAAATCTCACTCCGGGCAGACTCAGGTTAGGGTGACTCAGACTCACCTCATTCTCACTATCGGTATTCAAGAACAAGCATGAATGAGTGACTAATTTGAGTGTCAATTTTGTCAGCAGGGAAACGATTGGCTATGTAAAAGTTAATAAAAATTTCTTGTTTATACTGGAACATACTTTAAAGCTAACTTAATTTTATTAATAGTTTGTGACTTAGATTTTGCTGTATCTGATTCATTTAACTGTTTCTACAAAGGTGTTATTTAGGTGTTATCGTTCCCTAATATGTCTACCTAAGGGAAAAGGTGTACCCATTTTTGGATTAAATTTAGGAAATCCCTGAAATAAAACAAATTAAATTTCGGCAATAAAACTACATTATATAAAATTAGACCCCAATCTATCAAAATCATAAGAATTTTCATAATTCCCAATATATAATAACTTAATTCAAATACAAATAGTAATATAAATACCTAGTATAAATTCTTGGCATTGCAAAGAACACATTATTATCTTCATGTAGATTTAAGCTCTCAAATCCGCAATTTTCCAGATATTTTAAAGCTTTTTAAAAATGTAACACCACAATAAATAAATCGTCTATTGCTATAGATTATAAAACAATCAATACACATTAATTGTTAGCTAACTGTTCCTAACAAGATATATACACACGTTAGGAAATGCCACGCTTTTTTCTTTTTAAAATCCCTTACAAAAATTTGCAATTAAAATCCTGAATCACCAATTAGCACCGATTTTTTAATATCTCTCTTATAAAACAAACTGTCTATGTAATTAGTCTGTTGACTTATTCAGTTGAAATATTTGATTTTAATGAAGCAATATAATTTATCATTACTTATAAACAAATTGCGGTCTTTTAAAAAAAATGGAAATTTTGTGGCAAAATTAATCGATAAAAGAATTATGTACATCTAAAAATATGCGTTTTACTTCATTTAGGATGTTATCAACATTTTATCTATCTGGTTAAATAACTAAACAAAAAAAATATATAAATATATTTTCTGGAATTATTTATTTACGGCATATTTACACATGCTTCCTTTCTACTAGATATAATATGGCAACAACTACTCCACGGGCAACATGCCCCGACTGGCGTTGCATTACATCAACATCTCCATGGATGTCGCTACATCCTTCATCAAGACCAAATACCAGACATTGACCGGTTTCGTCGCCAGATCATTCATCGATTCCGAAACTTATGGCAATCTGATGAGATCATAACAAGATCGAAACCGGTCATTGTCTGGTATTTGGTCTTGATGAAGGATGTGGCGACATCCATGGAGATGTTGTTGTAATGCAACGCTAGTCGGAGCATATTGCCCGTGGGTAGTTGTTTTCGGCATCTCCTACCAATAATTAAGTAGGATTGTCTTCCTCAAAGACAATAGAGGTCGCTGTAATAGCATCTGCATAAAAGCAGATCGTTATCTGTCTGTCAATTAGACAATAATTGTCAGACAGGCAGTAGCAAAGACCGAAAGAGGACACTACGGTGTATTTCACTGTATCTCGCCACTACAAACATAATATGGCAGTTACGAAAAAAGTAAAGAAACAAGAAATAAACCTCTGCCCTACAATTAAAGGCTCAATCAGGAATTGGTTAGTTACCAAGAGCTTTAAGAGCTGCTTGGCTGTCTGAGAAGATTTTTATCGATTTGCGTGTGAGTTGCGTTTGTTCCAGCCTCTGTACACACAATTCAATATATAAGTACAAAAAAAACATGTAATTAGCATGATGTATTTTGAACATGGTCAACAGTTCCGACCGAGAGTGGATTAACAAATGTTGTTATATTCTGTAAACTTTGGTATTATTCTGTAAACTTTGGAGGCTGTTCCTTTGGATGCCTTAATAAGGAAAATTGAATGCTTAATTGGACTATTATATTTGGATAATTCTATTAAAAATATAGGCATCGCTCTTCGTTTATTTTTGGAAAAATATATAACAGATTTTTTGATAGTTCTACGCATTTCCTGAAAATAAAAGGAACATGTAAATTTGATGAACATGAACTGAAAAAGATTTGCTCTAGTCTTAGTGTGTGGTTGTATCATGGTCTTAGTAAATAAAGTAGGTAATTGTCTATCCTGTACAGACGTAGGTAACTTAACTCTTCAGTTAAAAGTATATTTTTGAAATATAAGAAACATCGTGTATAAGTTTTGATCGCTAGAAAATGTTCCTTCCTCAACGGCATTCCCCTATAATTTTTGTCTACAAAAAACACTACTTACCCACTGCACGCTAGCCTAGAGGCGGAGGGGAGCTCCAAAGACCTCGGACTCGGACTGCACTGCAAGAGATTGCAATATCAAGTGACCTGAGGTGCATAGTCCAGGGGTCTCCACGGATCACTAGATACAGCCACCAGCCCCGTCTACCGTGCTAGGCAACATATCTGGATCAGAATTAATAATTAAGTTAGTTAAAAAAATCTTCCTCATACCAACAAGGAATAAAGTTTCAGGATTTTTGTTTTATTTAGAAATTCGATATAAACCGATAATAATAATAATAATAAACAAAATGATAAAATTTATTTTATTATTGGATTTCAAGACAATATACAGGGTGTTAGTTAAACATGTGACAAAATTCAAGAGGTTATTCCTTGGACTCTTCTAAGGATATTTTATCCTTTAATGATTTTTGAAAAAGCGCTTTGTTGCGAAGATATACAGCGAAAAAAATTTTCAACAAATCCAATTTTGGTATTTTTCACATTATTAATGTAGGTGAAATAAAAGTATGGCGTACTACACTGGACGTATCAAGTAAAAGACATGTAAGAAAAAGGAGCTGTTTTTTCTTACCAACATCCCGTGATACTTCGGAGTGATTATTTTGTATGTTTTTGTATGTTGTGTTTTTGTAGTTTGTAGTGTCGCATTTGTTAAGATTGACTAACGTTTGGCTTGTTGACGTGTAAACGGTTGTTAGTGAAGTCCTCTATCATGGCTCGCTATACGAATGCCGAGATGGCTGACATGCATTTTATTTATGGACTTGCTGATGGCAATGCATTAGAAGCTACGCGACTGTACATTGAACGATTTCCTAACCACATTGCTCCCAATAGAAAAACCTTTCAAAGTATTCATCAACGTCTTCGAGAAACGGCAACATTGAAGCGAAGTGGAGGACCAGTAAGGCCAAGGACTGTAAGAACGGTAGACGTAGAAGAGAATGTGCTGGACATGATAGAAGAAGATCCAGGTACTTCTACGCGACGAATTGCAAATACTTTGAATGTAAGTAATTGGACTGTTTGGAAAATTCTGAGAGATAATGTGTTGTACCCATACCACATTCAACGCGTTCAGGCACTTCTTCCTGCGGATTTTGCTCCACGTATTGCATTTTGTCAATGGCTTTTGCACACATTGGTTGAAATCCCTCAACTACTTGCGCTGATTCTTTTTACCGATAAAGCCAGTTTTTCGCGAAATGCAATAAGGAATTTCCACAATAACCATGTGTGGGCTGACGAAAATCCACATGAGATTTGTGAAGATCGGTTTCAACATCAGTTCTCGTTTAACGTTTGGGTTGGAATTGTGGGTGACTGGCTAATTGGACCGGTATTTCTACCAGAAAGACTTACTGGCGAAGTATACCGCAACTTTTTGGAACAAACGCTACCTCAGTTTCTGGAGGATGTACCATTGGCTACAAGACAGGCAATGTGGTTTATGCATGATGGTACACCACCTCATTTTAGTGTAGTTACTCGAGAGTTTTTAACAGCAACATACGGAGATCGCTGGATTGGTCGAGGTGGACCTCATGTATGGCCTGCTCGATCCCCGGACTTAAACCCCCTGGATTATTTCCTATGGGGCCATCTAAAGTCATTAGTTTATACTAGGCCAGTGGAAGATGTGGACGATTTAAGAGATCGGATAATTGCTGGGTGTAACTCAATAAGAAACGACCCTGGTGTTTTTGAAAGAGTTCGGGAGTCTATATGAGGAGAAGATTGGATGGTTGCATGCGAGCTGGAAGTAGCCATTTTGAACAATTCTTGTAGGTTGAGAAATGTTACATGTAATTTTTAGTAATAAATTGTTATTTGTTGAAAATTTTTTTCGCCCTATATCTTCGCAAGAAAGCGCTTTTTCAAAAATCATCAAAGGATAAAATATCCTTAGAATAGTCCAAGGAATAACCTCTTGAATTTTTGCCGCATGTTTAACTAACACCCTAAATCCCTAAATCTCTCCCATAATATGAATATCATCGCTAGGCCAGAAAATCCACTGTTGATTATATCCGAAACCCTGTAAACAATGTCCTTACCCGTCGTTCTCTCTTACCAAATCCCATCAAGAATTGAATTGAATAGCGAAAAATGTCAACGGAAGGCTGTGAAACCGGCCACGTGGTAAAAAGTATTCAGGATCAAGAATGAAGCGTTATTACCACCGGGGAAAAATAGGCAGGCATGCTTCCCTGTCACGGCATCACGCAACCACAGCCGCCGCGATATCCCGGATTGTCCTCGATAAATTATTTTCTATAAAATTTTCGACTGCAGCAATTAATCAGTTCGGAATGGGGCAATCACTTGGTCAGTGAGCCAAAGGATTGTAGATTGCCGAGGTATGTACAGGGTGGGCAAAATGAAATTACAATTTGAGTGCAAACAGCTATTTTTAGCGTTACATTTACAAAAATATAGAATTCTAGAACCCGCTACACAACTACAACAAACCACAAGCCCTCTATTCTAGATTTGGCAACTCAATATGTTTACAACGTTTACAACCATGTATACATTTCTAGATTTTGTAGACCTCCATCGTTAGTAACAATATTTTCAAAAATTAAATATATAATGTCGCATGTTTTCGTTTTCCTTACTAAAATACTAAGGATAGTATACAAAAGTGTAACATTCACGTTTAAGTATACTAAAGATTTTTTCTTAGAAAATAAGTACTTATATTCCTTCGAATTTCTAACCATATATTATATGTTTGGGAAAATTACAGCGAATGACTCATAAGTAGTATAAGAGCGCTATTACTATATAGTGTCAAACTCAAACTATAGCTCAAGAAATGTTAAGACAGGAATAAATATGCTAACCGTTTTGCTTGATCTCAAACCGTTTAGATTTTACAGGGTGTCAAATTTGCAAAATGTCAATATTCATCTGTCAATATTTCAAAAACAGTTGAAGATAGGCATAGGACATCCTACATGAAATGTGTTTAGAATTTTACGTAGAATCCAGAAATGAAATAAAACTTCAAACTCAAACTATAGCTCAAGAAATGTTAAGACAGGAATAAATATGCTAACCGTTTTGCTTGATCTCAAACCGTTTAGATTTTACAGGGTGTCAAATTTGCAAAATGTCAATATTCATCTGCCAATATTTCAAAAACAGTTGAAGATAGGCATAGGACATCCTACATGAAATGTGTTTAGAATTTTACGTAGAATCCAGAAATGAAATAACATATACCTACAGGAAAAACCAGAATTAAGCAAAGTGGAATGACCTCGCCAATCTGGTAAAATGCTGTGATGCATGGGCGTGCGTATTCTGTTTTACCATTGGGCACATTTCAGTTAATATATACTCGTATACTATTCTATAGAATACTTCTAGTATATGCACTTCCACGTTTTTAACTAACACAAATAATTATAAACACTGACACAAAGAATAAATACACTGATAATTTTACCACAAATTTTTACCGTTAAGAAACGGGCGCGAAATAACCCAACATCACGCCACTGTTTCCCTACTACCTCGAGCGCAGTCGCTTGTTGGTTCCTGATTCGACCAATCAACGTCGTTGAAGATCAGAGGAAAGAAAGCGTAAATGCAAGAATATGTATGTTAAATAAGGATGAACAGCTTGTCGTCAACTTTACGACTTACGCAGTTGCCACATATTCGGAAATTCGTTGATATTATTAAGTAAAACACAAATTAAACATTGTGTTTGCTTTAATAAAGTACAATAGGGATCAGGGACGTTAAAGACAAGAAAAAAAATGGGTAAATAAGGTAATTAATACGTTTCCTGTTTTAAATAAGAATACTTTAGAAATAAATGTGACAACACAGATCTACTCTTTTTCCGGTCATTGCACTTTGCTTAATTCTGGCTTTGACTTTTTAGGGTGTTCCATTTAAAATAAGCAAGTCGATGTCGATTTCCCGTATAACCGGAAGTGCCACATCCTTGCATTTTGCTTTTGTAGAACTTTCAAAGTCATGGTCACAGCCAAAATTTCAGAGAAATGCATATATTCATTCTCGAGATACGTCTAATAGGCCATCCACTTTAAGCCACCCGGTTTAAGAAACTGTGAAATAAGAGCCACTAAAGCGATCGAATTTTACAGCATATAAAAATAAACGAATAAGTATTACCACTTTTGTATATTTGAATTGGTTGCGTCAATCTGATTCAGGAGTACTTCATCCTTAGGCTGGATAGACTATAGTGCACCATGAAATACATATTATTTTATTATTATAATTATTATAAATGTGATTTTCAAATGTCACAAAAAATATGATAACGACGTATATTGAAGACAGATCAGATCGCGCATAAACAATTTCAAAATTCAAGATTGTTATTTATAATGACTCTTGGCGATAATACATAAATATTTTCAAACTTCTTATGCAATTTTGGGAAGCCTACTAGACACATTTTAAAAAATATTTGTTTGTCTAATAACTCTAGCAGCTAAACAGTTCTCTAATAAAGTTCAGAACATTAATAACAACAAATGTAAACAAACCAGTTGTTCAACAAATTACTAAATATAGATTTAAAAAGTGTAGGCAACTATTTTGAGTAAATAGTGGAATTATTTCAGATGTGTTTGGGAATAGTATATAAAAATATTGGTAATTTTTATCCAGGAGCAGTATTTAAAAAAAATATGCCTTCGATAAAAATACAAAAAACATTTATTTATTGAAACAATAACCTTTGCTGGTGGTGTGAAGATTTTGCTTGTTCTTTTGTCCAAACTGAGATATCATATTATACTCGTACGAGGATGTTTTTAAACAAAATTCCGGTGATTTCCCGGTGTGCATTCGCAATAAAAAATAGTTGGGGTGCTGGTGACTTTTGGAAGAAAGTGATTTCTGCTGTTGCACCGTCACCATATCTTCAAGTAATTTCAAGACAGCAAAAAAACTTTGTTCTGTAGAATTTGTTCTCTTTCTAGTTCATTGTAGGCCAAAAAAGATTTTTTAGGAGGGGAAGGCATTCATTTTTTTATGATCGTTAAAATACTTTTCCAATAGTAATTTTGCAGTAACATTCTAAAGGATTCAACGTAATTTCTTTTGAAATTACATGTAAGGTATCAAAAACTTGAAACCAGAAGTATTCGAGTTTTCTGGTTTCTTGTATTTATTGTTTTACAGGCTGTATTACGATGAATCATACAGCAACACTACAAATACGTTACATACATTATTCTAAAGGACGTATTTTCTATATATTCTTAACCGTTTCTATCTCGGCTTTTCAAAATATAGGCAAGGTATACTGGAGTATTTCCATAGAACGTGCATTTTTGCGGTGCAAGATGATCTTATTATCTACCTATCAACCTGTCATTACACCTTATATAGAATATTTGAATACAGCACCCTATATATTTTTAGAGATTTCGATGAAGCGGTTTTTCACGAATAATTTGATCTAGGGTTTTCAGGATTTATCTCTACCAGTAAGGGAGATGTTGAATTTAATACGTAACTTAGTCTTAGAATTAGCTCTTAAAGACATTACACACCCTGTATACCCGCTTTTAACTGAGCCACCCTGTCCAAATTCAGTAAATTATAGGCCATTATTTGATGCAGTTGATAGTTAACTTGTAAACCAGCAGTAAAATGATATAACCTTGGGTCAACCCTGAATTGTGGACTTGTGGAGAGAATAACAACAGAAACAGTATCCTATAGACACTTTATCTTATGTATCATCATAAACCAGAGGTAACCAGTTCTTAGTAACTATGAACCATGGATAAACTGAATCAATAATCGTATAATTCTGTTCATGGATGATAAATATTATTAATTTTATAATGTAATCGTAATATGATCGTATCTTGCATTTATCCCTCCAAATATCAAATTTCTATCTGGAATTTTGACTAGTCCCTCTATCGCCCAGTATATTTTTTGGAATTTATCACAAGAGCAGCTATTTTATTTTCGTTTTATATATATATTTATTTTATAAACAGTGAATGCAAATTGATACGTAGAGGTATACTTACTTACTTACTTATATAGTTTAAATAAATATTTAAACTATGGGAAAGGTGTTAATTTTTAACAGAAAATATGCGCTTTTAACTGCTCAATCGAATCATTTATTTTTTTATTTAGACCACTGAGGTGTGCCACAAAAAATAAGACGCCACTTGAATGAACTCGTAGCTTTTAAAACAACATGCAAATCTATTAGTCAATTAACTAATCAGATATTATAAGGTAGATATATTATTCTATCATTTGTTTGCGATAGCTAACTAAAACATTTTCTTTTTTTTTTTTGAATATTTGAAACTTCTGTGGTCTGAAAAATTGTTTCCTACAGATTCATTCACTACTTGGATCATATTGTTCGTTAATACCCTGTATAAATTAACATGTGGTTTTAACACATTTCAAGGAAAGAATTCCAAAACGGATAATTATTATAGGTATATTATTTTCAGCTCATATTTATCAGTTAAACATAACAGCGTTATAACTTGATAACATTTTTTTGACCATAATCATGGGATATACAATTTAATTTATTTATAGAAATAATAATTTTATCTTTACAGCTGATTATACCAGACATAATATTGGGATAAGAATAGAGGTAATGAATAAAATGTAAAATCTTTAAACGTTTTGGTTTATTTGTTTTTTCCAAAATATTTACAAAAATAAAATATCGTATCACTGATACAATGATACGGAAAGTATTTTGTACAAAACCTTGTCAGTTAATGTAACATACCATAGTCTTTACATACCTACAAGATATAATTGTTTGCATAAAAAATATTTACTGGAAAGAATAAAAAATATAGTTTGTTCAGACAATACATTCAAATATAAACACGAGATTAGCCACTTATAAATAAATCTTAATCTTCGTATTAACAATAACATGTTTACAAAATGTACATCAACTCTGGAATAAAAATAAGGGAAAATAAATAAGGCTCTTTATTTTTATCTAAAAAATAGTCTAACCCCTCTTATTACCTCAGGCTTAACTCTCTCTCTCCTTCGAGAAGAAAATCCGTAATCATCGCACAGCTGTGGTCATCGGCCTTGGGAAACAATCCTGCCTCCTCTGCATGAACCCCAGGACATTCCTGAAGGGCAACTGCATGTGGTAGTACGCGCAATAGGGTAGGGGATCCCATATGGCGAAGAGGGCTTCCCTTTTGTCCAAAACGGTGCCTATGAGCCTCGTGACAGTTTCTATTGAGGGGTTCTTTATAGTATGCATTACAGTATCGGGCATACGATACGTGCCGTTTTCGTTTACCAGTGGGCCTGAATTCTGCCTATTGAAATGCTTGCAAGGCTTCCAAAGCAACCTTGGGTGGACGTTTGTATAGCAGATGTAAGGCAAAGAAACGCCAACTCTGCTGCTTAATGGAATTACCGTATAGGCCTCCTTGGTAATGACAAATCTGAAGCTTATGTGGCCGTTTATCGGTCTCAACAAATGAAGCTTACTGAAGAAATTGGACAGCCACTGATTGATTTCTTTGTTTTCAACAGGAATGAGCCCGCTGTTGTCTTTGTCCATCTTACAGGTTACATTTGCTATAACCTGAGACTGCTTTACTGTAGTGCAAGTTAAATAGTGTTCGCCTTCTGGATTCTGCACTATAACCCAGGGCCGTTGCTCGCTTATGTCGTTAGGGATCTTTAAATCATTCCTTGATAAAGGGAGCACGACTTTGGACCTTTCTCTAAGGCCTCTAGGTCCAGCAGTGGACATTACGCAGATACCTCTTCTAATGACACCAGTATCGTAAAGCTGAAACACCTCCTCCTTAGAAGTAACGGCATGGTAGGTTGGGGTAGGAATCTGGTATTTCTGACAACGTTTCAGTACCTCCAATGTGTCGTCCAGGACCCACACTTCCTTTATACCTGGGCAGAAGCAAGAGCAGCCAAGTAGTTCCAGGTGCGGTTTGGCCACGGCATCGTAATACGCTGAAGTTGTGGCGCACACCGGGATGTAGTAAACTGCTTGCTCTTTGTCGACGATCTCGCAAAGAGCCCTGACGTAGTTCTGTTGCTGGTCGCTTGTTGGTTTCGGTACAGTGTAAAATCTACTTACAGCTGTCGAAAACCTAGAAAGTGCGAATAGTCCTTCCACTTCGCAAACCACCACCCTGGCGCCCGCAGAGTAAAAATTCCTAGCCAGGTGTAAAGCTTGAATGGTACTCCCCCCGCTGATAAGTACAGTTCTCTTCTTGGCATTTCTCGGGGTACTAGGCGAGAAGACTATCGAGAGTAGTATTTTGATAATGGTAAAAGGTAGCTGGATGAATTGTGTGAACAACCAGAACCACATTGAGACCCAAAGCATAGGCAAAGCGAATATTAGCTGCCTCCATGTCTGCGGCAAAATGGCTAGGATTACAGCCTTGGCGATGCGAAGCAAGAAGCACGGATACCAGCCTATGAGGTCAGAAAGCAAAGAGAACGAATCGTCTTCTTCGGGGCGCGTAGTCAGCACCGGGCTCTGACTCCTGGAGTCTCTGGCATCTGATCTGATCACAAAAGGTTTCTGTATCACACTTCCCAAGCTCGAGGTTCTAAGTATCCTTCTCTTCCTCAGCGTGTTGTCTGGAGACGTAGAAATCGGCGAAAGGGAATTGGGAGAAGTGGGACTCTGATATCCTGAACCACTAGTTGAGCTTCCAGCGTGGATGCTCTCGTTGCTGGGCCACGAAACTCGAGACAAACTCTCTGATGAATCTGCTGGTAACGAAGGCATCTTGCCAATTTAAAATGCTGTTGCACACTGAACTGTCCACACACGACGTATTATTACACAGGGACTCGGCAAACTGAATAAACAATTTACAGTGAATCTCAGGGGTCTTATAGACTGCGGTTGTACTATGCCCTGTAGCCGGGTACGTCTCCCCACCCATTTTTGAGAAGCACGCTCTATTGAGGTAGTCTTTACATGTAACGAGTGTGTGTTATCGTTATCACTTATCACCAACACTTTCTCGGCGCTACTACGGCAGGTATTAAGATGGAATTTGCAAGGTGACTGATTGATTAGATTAGAGTCTACAGTTTTCTAGGTAATAGCAATTTACATTACCGTTTGCATTATTTATTTTTACATTAACAATAAATAATTACATAGATTTTTTTATCGTATATTTTAATAATAGTACAATTATTAGGTACTGAAATTAGGTATTAGGTACTAAAAATCTGAACATAATTATTCCAAATAGTAATCTATACCACCTAGAAATGCATATAATTATGTATTTTTGTGTTTTTATTGGTTAATTTTTTTTAAGCAAATTGATTTATATATCTTTTTTTTTAATCAAATAATTTTCAGATCTGAGACTTTAATCCACAAAGGTATTTATTATTCATCTTATCAGGATGTTATTTTTTTCTTTGATAAGTAAACGTTCAATATAGTTTATATACAATAAAAAATTACATTTTACATCAAAAGTATGGCAAAACTCATTTAAAACGCATGGTACGTTAGTTTTTATAAAAATAGTAGATACTACTTTCACTCCAACACAGCGACGCGGATATGGAGGGAGTCAGGGGATCAGTCAGCCCCCAAAATAGTATTATGCCTACCCAGATATTAAAAATGATCTTGTACAAAGGTGGTCAAGGATTTTAAATGGTCGGAGTCTACATTCATGCCAATTTTTTTACACTCCGTAACTGGATATTTAGCCATGCATACTTTTGAATGCAAAAAAGTGAACGATTATAATACGCGTAACTAACACTAGCTTTCAAAAATTTATAGGTAAGTACCTATATAATAATTATTTTTTTCCAACAAGGTATACAAATAAGACACATTATAACAGTCAATTATTTTGTATAAAAAGAAGGCAATTTTGGGACTTTTTGAGATCGCCATAGTAACAACAACAACAATCTCTTTTTTAAAGAGATTATTGTACAGTACCAAAAACTAGTTTGACATTGACATTGCACGTCACTTACAGAAAATAAGTTTTCGAGACTCGTAAAATTGATCCCTTTCACTCCCCCCTTTTGAAATTGAAAACCCTTTCACACGTCCCGAAAACATATATATTTTTGTACTAGTTAAACAAATAACAAAATTTACACGAAGATTATTTTGTATTGCACAAATGATGTCTTGATGACACCCATAATAATTGAACTTAAAACTAGTAACTGTAGTGAAAGAAATAAGAAATAAATTACAATATGATAATTGATGACATACCTACCTACCTAAATAATTGTTAATATTTTTTTTTTAATTTTATCTGTTATCTATATTGTTATTATCAATTTAAAATCGAAATGAGTAAATAATAGCAGGCAGATGATGTGTGAATATACAAGGGCACGAATTAATTACGTATAAGACAAGATATTAGTACATGATAGTTAAATAAAGGTAAAGAATATAATCCTGTAAATGTGTATATGAAGGTTAACTCGCCAGCTACCATTCATAAATAAAGGTTGGTTAAATTAAACAAACCTCCGATAGGTCATTAGCATGGCATAGATGAATGGCTGTGTGTGGCAAGACATAAATTTTGTATGGTAGAATTAATCCGGACCGTGGCCTTAAATGTCTATGGGCGTTAATCATCTTTCGTTACTATGCAACCAAATATACAACAATGTCGACAAACATTTTCATTCGTTTATATTTCAGTATCCATAACAACAAATAATAAATTTGTATTATTTATATTCACATTTATTACATAATAAATAAGATAATAATGTAAAATTCGAAAATAAAAAATGTAAGGACTTTTGAAGGTTTTTTAGGAACTACATTGCCTAATAGTTGGTAGTGTTAATTTACAAACAATTAGGTTTAGAGTGTTTGCAATCCATTATTTATAATTTTGTGGTATTTTTGGCAAATTAAAAAAATATATCATAACTTACCCCTATTAACTTCACTGGAACTACATGTAGGTGTATGAAAAAACTTAATTGCTTTTAAATCACTGCAAACCAAACATTTAATTTAGGATCTATGTGATACAAACAAAGAAGTGGTAGCACTGCAAAACAATAATTGGTGTTCGAAGAAGCGGTGGGTTCAAAATGAATATTAAAGTAGAAAGTTTTGAAAATTACTCAAAGATAAAATCGATCTGTTTAAAATTAATTCAAAATCAAAAAGACATTGAATGCGTTAAAGAATTAAACAATATTATACAGAATTCCCCTCAGTCGTTTATAAAAGTTGTGCAACCTACTGTGCTTTCTACATTTTACCCTATCTTGAAAAGCATTTCTGAAAATAAATCCAGGTATTAATTTTATTAATTTTTAGTTTACCTATAGCAACTGACACAAATATATTTATTAGTTTTAGAGATGACGAAAAACGATTAATCGTAGATACTTTCAAAAATCTTTTCGAGAAATCTACTATTGAGAAAATGGTGTTATTTTTTAATATATATTCGTTCCTTTTACTTGAAATATATGATCATCACCAACACACAGGTAAACAATATAATATTATAATTTTGAATCTAGTAATGGGTATTTGAACTAATTTTTATTTTAGTACTACCCATCCACGAAGAATATAAGCTAAGCATTATGAACTGTATGACTTCGCTAATGAAATGTGTATCATCTGATCTGGTTTTTTCTTTATATACCAGAGAAAATGCTCCAAGGTTTTGTCAAATGCTCTATGCAGCACTTGAAATAGCTAAAACTGAGCAGCTTCGATCTTTAAGGTGAATTTTTTGTTATTTATTTTTGTTTAAAATACATCTTTCTTATTATTTCACAGAGTGTCAGCTGTAGAGTGTATTATGGCCATTGCAAAGGTGTTAGAACATAAAGATTTCGAAGACGTTGAACTAAGAAATCAGGTTGCAGAGGTCTTTCTATTTTTTCTACCAGGAATTGCAAGTGGTTTAACTAGAATAGCTTTAGAGGATGAAAAAATGGGGCATAAAATTCCAATGGTATGTAGCAAACAAATGTGAATTTTTGTGTTAATTTTAAACACAGTGGTTGTGTTTCAGGTAGCATTAAAAGCTTGGGGAAGAATTGTAACACTTTTAATGGCTAATTACAATGCTGCTGATGAAACTTTTGATTTAACGAACTTGAAGAATATTCTAAATAAAAAATCACCGCCTGGTACCATGAGAAGAAAAAAATTTAGGAATGAAAAAGAAATTAAAGAATATTTACACACAAACAAAAGGACAGTGTTGTGGTATAAGGACACTGATAAACGGTTACAACCACTGGTGGTTGAATTTACTAAGTTAACACATCATTCTCACCACAAAGTACGGTTAGAACTAGCCGATATGTGCAGACTTATAACGGAGAATTGCTTTAGGTAAGTTTCGCCTACTATCAATACATCAAATAATAGAAAAATGTATTTTGTAGAACAATGCCGATATCTGTGAGCCATTTGATAGAAATTATTATAACTCTTTCTGAAGATGAAAATGATGAGGTGAAGCAAAAGAGTAACTCTATATTACAAACATTGTCTAGTCAACTCTCTTCCGATAACTTTAAAACTTTACTTGAAAATTTGGAAGAGGGATTTTATAATGGGATAAATAGTTTGCCTAGAAAATTTAATGGAATAGGTAAATAAAGTATTTTTGTTGTGGATAAACTATTTGTATTGTCTACATTTTAGATGAAAGGGAGCAGCTAGCGGCTCTAAACTTGATCATAGGATATATTAATTTATTTGGGGAACATAAATTAAGTCAGGTTTTGCTTTCTGTTTCGCATTTGAATAAACTGATGCATACACTGATGCATATATCTGAGCTAGAAAAAAGTAATGTCAGTCTTTTGGAAGAATATACAATCAAGGGTAATACACCATCAAATAAAACTATAAGAAAAGTTTCCTTTATTAAAAATTAAAAGCCAATATTTTGCAGATTTAGAATTAGCTCCAGATCTAAGAACCCCATGGAAGAATTTTAGGCACTTTAAAGAAGATTCCATAAAAAATCAGTTGGAAAAGCTGTGCGCTTTACTAGCAAAATATGGAAGCTTTGAAATCGTCAGCGATTTTCTTTTAGATATCGTTGTATATCATTCGGAAAACAGGAAAGAAGCAATATTTATTTTAAATGCATCGATTTCAGGTTAGTAACTGATTACATATGTATGATACGGAGGCTAATATAATTCGACTTGCAGGTATAGACTGTAGTCATGAAAATATGCAAACAGTAAATAATATCATAGCAATTTATACTGATAACAATTATTGGGATGTTTCATTATCAGTGACAGCAGATGAATTTGGTGATGTAAATTCTTTGGCAGATGTACAGAATAACGTCATTCAAGTGTGCCTACTAGTCGAAGGGATTGGCAAAATTGCATTAGTGTTACAGCAGAATTTTCAACAATTCCTCCTGAAAACTCTGTATTTGGTACTGGAAAGAGCAGGTAACTTCCTTAAAACCAATAGTATTTTAGGTTTTTTAAAAAACTATTGAATAGATCAGATGGAGAGAAACCTTGACTGTTTTTTACTAATTATAAAATGTTATAGGAAGCGGCAATCCACTTGTAAAAACTGCAGGTTTATCGGCCCTAACAAACATTACTTTTGCGTGTGGATATTCAAATATAACCACTTTAATAAATAACAATATAGACTATTTCACTTACCATGTTGAAAGAAAGTTGAATAAACTGGAAAGCAATGAAGGAGTTCTAAATGTACTGGCAGTTGTTTTAAATTATAGCACAGTGGATGTGTTGATATACATTGCCGATATTATCAAAGAAGTAAGAATATCATATTTTCAAAATTATTTGGTTATAGATTTGTTTTGAATTGTTATTTTTAGGTTTTGATTCAGTCCTGTGATAAATTCAAGGAAAGAAATTCAACTGCCTTTCTGGAAATATTTAAAATATTGATCTGTTGTTTAAGAAGATGGTTTAATATAACAGAAAAAATTGAAAACGTGAAGTCTAAGGCACAAAAATTGCAAGAAATTCAAGATTTTCAAGTAACAGGTGTAGATATGAACGAAAAAGACAATTTTTCTGATGAAATTATGGGAAAATCTGCCGAGGATATGTATAAGGAAGATATGGAGAAGAATAAAGAAGAACTAGAACAAGAAATAGAAGATCCTGAAGGTAAATATTTAATAAGTTTTGTGGCCAGCAGTGATTTTTTTTTTTTTAGTTGCAGAATACAAGAAACCAGAGCCTCCTTTGCATATAAAATTAACAGTGGCAATCTTAAGTCGAAGTTTGCATTTTCTTCCATCAAAAGACAAAACTAAGAAACTACTTGCTCTTAATATATTATCAGATGGTTTAGAAATCCTAAGAGATTTTGAGGATGAACTCCTGCCAATCGTTCATCAAATTTGGTCTCCTTTAGTCCAAAGATTCAAAGAATTCGATGATCCTTTGATTATCAATTACAGTTTTCTTTTACTCGTTACATTAGCTAGGCTTTCAAAGGACTTTATTAGAATGAGAACAACCAAGTAAGTATATCAATGGATAATATATTTTCGTTCCTATTTTGCACCAAAATCTTTACAGTTTAATTAGTAATATACCGAATTAGTTGAAAAAATTTTCCAACTTTTAGAGAGGTTTTGCCAAGCATTTTATTGGTTCTCAATAAATTTTCCATGGAAAGTTATTTAAAGGATAAGGGATCAGCCTACAGACATTCTCAAATTTACAAACTGCAGCAAGTAATTCTTGGAAATTTGGGGAAGGTTTTGATAGATATGGATATTGCAGATGATAAATTAAATGAAGTTATGGATGTTGTATTTAAATATCTGAGTAATAAGCAGCCTATTCCGCTACAGGTATTTTTCTTTTCTTCGCAAATGTGATTTTACTGATATATGCTTATTTTTTTAGATGGCCGCAATAGGGTTCTTTAAAGTTTTAGCTTTATACGATCCCAAACCAGTTGAATCAAAGCTGGAAGTTTGGCGTAAGGAAAATATAGAAAATGAATTTGGAAAAAATGTTCAACAGACATGTACTATTTTAAACAATATAAATGTTGCTTAATCAAATTTATTTTACTTGTTTCATATGATCATCAAAAGTACCCACTATGATTTTCTTGATTTATACAATTTAAAGTTACTATACAGGGTGCTTCAAATTCTATGCAATACATGGGGATCTCAGAAACGGTAAGAGATACAAAGTCGGTTAAATGGAGGCAAAGTTGCGTATTCAGGGGGGCAACATAATGGTGAAAAGAGATCAAGGCTAACTTGATTAGTTTTCGAAATATTTTGAAAAAACCGAAAATTTCGATTTTTGTTTTTGTTTTTTTGCGGGCCTATTTGATGAGGTATTCAAAAATAAAGAGCACTTTTCTATAGCAACTTTTTGCCCTTTATCGAATGGTGTTAGTGAATTTTCCGCAAAACGTTTCGTTTCCCGGAAACCAACATCAACTTAATTTTTTTAAATACTGACCTGGAATTTTTTTTCAATTTTTTGGAAGCATTTTTGTAACTTGATAGAATGCCACCATAAAAGGAACCAGATTTAAACGTTTTGTCTAAAAAAAATCCATCATTTAATTTCCCGTGGTCCTCTTAGATTTAGTTTTATCTAGGCAAACGTTTCTATGACAAACACATTTCAATGTTGTGTCAAGCACTATTGGTACTTAAAAATGGCTTTCAGCAATCTTAAATTTTTTAATTTTATTTAAATTTCCTCATAATTCAGGAATTGTGCGCAACTACTTAAATGAAACATTTCCAAATAGATGGATTGGAAACCATGGTGCTATAGAATGGCCAGCAAGAGCTCCTGATTTATCCCCATTAGATTATTTCTTATGGGGACGAACTAAAAATGTTTTATATAAGAATCAATATAATAACATTGAGGATTTGAGAAATGCCACTATTCGTGTTCTGAATGCAATATCTGCAAGGGAAATTGAAAGATCTATTCAAAACTTAAAAAGACGAATACGCCTCTGCATGAATAATGACGGAGGATTATTTCAATATCTGCTTTAGGGTTTTTATAGTTTTAACATATTTTGTTGTTTTATTTATTGTTTATTCAATTACATCAAAGTTTATAGTTGTTAATTCGTTGTTTTATTATTAGATTTTGTTTATTTATCGTAAATAAAAATGAAACGTCAAAAATATTATTCAATATCTAGAATTAACAAAACGAAACAAAAATACTAATGATGGATTTTTCTTAGACAAAACGTTTAAATCTTCTATCAAGTTACAAAAATGATTCCAAAAAAATTTAAAAAAATTCCAGGTCCGTATTTAAAAAAGTTAAGTTGATGATGGTTTCCGGGAAACGAAACGTTTTGCGGAAAATTCACTAACACCATTCGATAAAGGGTAAAAAGTTGCTATAGAAAAGTGCTCTTTATTTTTGAATACCTCATCAAATAGGCCCACAAAAAAACCAAAACGAAAATCGAAATTTTCGGTTTTTTCAAAATATTTCGAAAACTAATCAAGTTAGCCTTGATCTCTTTTCACCATTATGTTGCCCCCCCTGAATACGCAACTTTGCCTCCATTTAACCGACTTCGTATCTCTTACCGTTTCTGAGATCCCCATGTATTGCATCGAATTTGAAACACCCTGTATGGTAGAACAGATAAGTCTAGTGTTGCCCAACATGTGTTTGAGAATAACCATAAAATAGATTGTAGCAATTTAAAATTAATTAGGAACACAACAAATTCCAGACTGCTGGATGCTTTTGGGAGTTTGGAAATTGCTAAATGTAAAAATAGTATGAATGGTGACAGAGGGCCAACCCCATATAGCCCGCTTTATTGGTTAGTAAATCATCACCTCGAATCTTCGTTCAACTGGAATTTCGTTGTCTAATGGGTCCTCTATTTCATTCCTTAAATAATTTAAATACCTACCTCTCCCCACCCAACCTCCCCTCTACATATAAAGACAGGTCCTATTACATTCTACACTAAACATTGGTATTGTTCCATCCTTGTTACTTTAGTGGGTGCCCAAGAATGTTCGTTTTTACCATTTAAACGATGAATCATGGTTTTAAAAAATTCTGAAAATTTCGAGTAAACCATTTTTAAAATTGAATCAGTTTTACAGTTTATACCCTGTACATTAATTGCTCTTGCGGTACACTCTTTTGGGAACCTCCCTTACTAGAAGTAGAATTCAAATTCTAATTAACGGTTTGCCTAAATATGGGAAAATATATGAGTTCATTTAAAATCTATCGATCACAACATCATTTCTATATGGTTCCCATTGAACATGAATTTCTTGTGAAAAAGTATAATGTATAAAATGAATATGTTTACGCGGTGGGTAGTGTATAGAAAAAAAATTGGCTAGATATAAATATTTGTTTTATTTGTATTGTTTAATACAAAAACTTCAATTGCACACTTTAAATGTAAAATTAATTTATTATTTACATAAATGGAAATATCATATACGTACACTACGTATATAACCAAATAACAATAAGGTATTACCCTTCTTTGTGTTAAAGTAGTCATCGTTAAAAAATAGAAGAATAAAAATACAGTCTTTATTAAAAAAAAATTAAAACAGTATGTACTAAATAATAGTAAAATTGAATCTTACTTCTAAAATATGATTTGAACAAACCTTTTAATAACAAACCTTCATACTATGTATATACCAAATAATTTACACCTAAGAAAAGGTCTTCTTTACAAAATAAATGATTTTAATATTTTTAATATAACAAAAGCTAAAAAATATTTTTTTAAGACAAACATTTACCTAAAAGTAGTAAATGAATATTAAAATAAAGGCGTGGTTTCAATTTGAAACAATCACAGTTTCAGCTTTTATACTTAACTTACTCAAACCATTTAAAAATATGTTTCCAACAACTTCTTAAATTATTATTTAATCAACAGATCGTTTAATTTTGTATTAATTACATTTCACTGAAACTGGTAGACTTGAAACAACATTCGCTAGATATTTACATTCTATATTCCGTCAAACCACTTGTCAAATCTTAAAAAATGTAGACAACCAAATAATTAAATTTAAAAAAATATGATATACTCACATTCAGTTTCAGATTAAAAAAATTTAACCAAAAGATCAATATAAAATTTTAATTCTTGAAAAGTTCACGTCATTTTTTAATATAAAGTCAGAAATATTGACTCGACAAACTTCTTTCACCGTGCCTGTCCCATAATTGATTTATAAAATAATACTAGTTTCAAGTGTCCCAATTTTAGATAAAACATTTCTTGCAGGGGCACAATTATGACTAATTAAAATAAAATATTTAAAACAAACCTAACATACTTCGTTAAAAATATTTTTTCCAAACCTGCATTAGGAGGTAAACCGCAAACAAATGGGTATCCTCTGCTCAATTTTCTGTACTAACTGGTTCTCTAGCATGATGGATTTGTACATGTTTATTGTGATTAGACTTGGTGGTGGAAGTTTTCCCACAAATATGACATGAGTAAGGTCGAATGCCGCTATGTACAAGCATGTGATCCTTTAAGTAATATGACCTATGAAAAGACTTCCCGCAAACTTGACATACAAACGTCTTGTTGTTTTCGTGTTCCTTAACATGCCGTATGCAGTTGTACTTCCTTATAAACTGAGCGCCGCAGTAATTGCACGTGTAAGGTCGTACACTCTTATGAGAGTTCATGTGTGCGATGTAATCAGACTCTCTGATAAAGGCGCCCTTACACTGATCGCATTTGAAGGGCTTGGACGTGCGACTTGCGTGTGTCCACTTGTGCAATTTAAGATTCCATTTGGTCGTGAAATCCTTGTTGCAAATCAAGCAAGTGAAGGGCCTCTGACCACTATGCTTACGAATGTGCACGTCCAAGGATGATCGGAGGTAAGTACCTTTACAAATAGGGCATTGTACGTTTTCATTACCTCTCTCTTCTTGCGGGAGGAACTTTTCATTGTGTGCGCGGCGCATATGTCTCGTTAAACTAGACATATGAACGAACTTTTCGCTACACTGAGTACAGGCCTTGGGCTTGGAGTCATGAATTTCTTTGTGCCATGCTAATTTTTTCTTGGAGTGAAAGATTTCCCCACACTGGCATATGTAATCCTTCACTTTCTTCTTGAGTTGAAAATGATGTCTGTTACGATGCTGTACCAGATTTGAATGCCTCCTGAATGTTTCTTCACACAAATTACACTTGATGGGTGACTCGCCAGTGTGAATATTTTTATGTTCATCGTGCTTCTGTCTCGTAACAAATGATTTTTGGCAGATTTCACATTTATATGGTTTAAGTCCAAGATGTCTTTTCATGTGCAACTGAATATTTTGTCTTCTATAAAATAGTTTGCCACATAACCGGCATTCCAGAGGGTGTATTTTAAGATGGTCTGTGTACTTATACTCGTTTGGAAAAGCTTCTCCACATGTCAAACACTTGTGTCGAACACTCGCATTTTCCTTGTGAACTTCTAATTTATGCAGTTTTAGAGCCTTTGCATTTTGCACCACACAATCACAAATTGGACAAACTATCTTCAACTTCTTTAGTTCCAAATTGGGTTCATCCTGTTTAATCTCAGGCTCCACGACGGGAGCCTCGTTCTGCTCAGCGTTGCTCTCTATTTTCAGTTTATTAGTGAAAACATTATCATAACTGCTGTCGGTTTCAGTCTTATCTGACTTTAACTTCACCACAAGCTTTTTGACCTTTTTCCTTCCAATATCGGCACCTATCAAATTACTACTTCTATTTGCTTTCTCTGGGTGTTTCTCGATCTCGTGCTCCTTTCTTTCTTTCGATGAAGCGAAACCTTCGTGACAAGTGGGGCATTTGAAATTAAGTGGAGGCCCAGAATAACTGACAATCGTAGGATTGTCATTTTCATTATCGTTAAACTCCATATGATGATACTCCATTTGCACTGGGTGTCTCCTTTGAATAGATGGCACTTCCACACTATCACTATCAGATGCTTCCCAAGTCTCCCTCCCAATTAAATCGTAAGAGTGTGACATCCCTGAACTACCTTCTTGGTACTGCATGCGGTTCCATGTTATATCACTAGCACCCCCAATGCTCTCCTGACCAGATAATTCACCCCTTGCTGGCATTCTTTCGTCAGATCTTATGTTCACATGAGAGCTTTCCCTGGACATGCTCTCTTCCAAGTCACGCTGCTCTATAAAGTCACTTTTTGGCTGCTCCTGGATGTCTCCTATAGTCATTAGAACTCCTGGCCTATCCGGTGAAATGTTCCCAAAATTATCAACTTGTGAGATGACTTGATTTGAAGAAAAATCGTTTATGATAACGATGTCATCCATGTTGACAAAATCCAAGTGGTCACCGCCGTGTAGAATATTAGCGGAAGTATAAATTGGGTCTGTCTGTTCATAACTATCAGCGTTTAACTTAACTGTTGTGTATGGTATAATATTATGATCTGAATAGTCTTGAGTTTGCTGTTTCACAAATTCCTCATTTTGATGATGAATATAAAAATATTCGGGTTGATCTTCATTGTTTTCTTGGTTATCTAATTCTGCCTCCTCCTCTTCTAAAATATGTGACCTGGGTGAAGTATTGCTTGTATTTTGCGTCTGACAAGCTTTGTTCAAGTCTGAATGGAATGCCCAGTCTGAATGAGAAGTGGTTTGGGAACGTGGAGAACCAGCGATGCATTCCTCGTGATCAACTTGTTCATGGTCATAATTAGTGCTGTTTTCATTAGCATAGTCTTCAGGCGGTATCTCATTTACAACTGACTGTTCATTTTCAAAGTCTTCCATAGTTTTCACATCGTGGTTGATTACTTCCACCTCTTCTTGTTTCTTAACGGATGGAGGCTCTGAAGAAGTACTGTTAAACGTTTCTTTGGCAACTTCTTCGGGTTGGGTCGACTCCCCACTAACATCCTCAATTTCCTCTATTCTGCTCTGTGGAACATTATTCTCATTTTCATTTTCAACTGGTGATTCTGGTACAGTAGCTTGCGATGCATTAGGCAAATCGAAAGGTAAAGCCCTAACATGAGGTGGCAAAGAATTACTAGACATTATTACTTGCTGCTGCTGATAAACATATGGCATCATCTGGGGGTTGAAAACAGTAGGATACACATATTGTTGCGAAAGAGGGTTTACATTTAGTACATTTGGTTGGGGAGAAGTCGTGCTCATACTTTGTTGATATATGAATACATGGTTTCCATGTATTGGGGTCAAATGAGGTGGAGGCCCCAAATGTCCTGGAGGTACTTGATTCCATGATGGATTGACTACAGCTGAGTTGGCCTGTGAACTGCTAGCAGTACTTAAATCTGGTTGGGTGGGCACAGTTTGACTTTTTTGTGTCTCCTCACCAACAGACAATTTGACCAAGGCTTCTATCACCTTCTGCTTTGGATGGGAGGACAAATGTTGTTTCAGGGTTATACCTGGCCTTAGATATAAGGTACAAACAGGGCAAACAATGTTGGTTGAGTCCATTTTGGTCCTTTTCTTATTTACTCAACCAACTGGTGGAAATGGTGAATACTGTAGTACACTCCTCTAGTCAAGTGTATTGATCTGTTGAACAAAATCAATGATGAGAATACTGATATTTATGAAAAGCTGTATAAAAAACGTTTAATTTTATTTTGGTACAAATGTGTATGCGTAGTTAATTGGAATATAACATTTTCATTAACAATAGATAAGAATCCCAGTTATTAAAATAAACAATACATTGCCCACTGTACTGCGTATCATATTTCATTGGATACTCATGAAATATTTGGAAGTACTTACCAAATTTGTATTTTAGGAATCATTTTAAATAAAAAGAACACTCACACTCTGGTTAAAATTTATAAAAAATTAGTCAATTAATCAACTGCCCCTATTACTGTTTGGGTCAATGGATGGGACAAGACCAGACACAAAAGGGACTTAATTTTTTCACTAAATTCTAGACCATAATTTGGCAGTGTCACCGATTCCAACCATGGTTCGTTAGAGGTCAAAAGAATGTCAACAATCTTCCATAATTTATTGTTGCAACACTTAAATTATAAAAACAATATTTGGACATTTATTCGTATGAATATTTTTGGTTTGTTTTATTTAAATTTGTTCTTAAGAAATAATGTTTTTTTATTTAGTTTAGGATTGAGACTTTAGACATTATCAGATCAATGCTACCAATCTCCAACATTGACAGTGACAGCAGACAGACAAGCACAAAGCACAATCATATGACAGATAACAGTTCGTCATTGTCATTTTTGTACCAATTAACACGTACAATATTTTAATTTATAAAACAGAAACTCATTGTACTAATATTGATACAGAAAAATTCGAATCATGGGGAATCTCAAAAGTAATTTCTTGTCAACATTTAGAAAGTAAACAGTTATTTTCTTTTATTTTTAGGAGACTTGGAACAACTAAAACGTTATAGAGAAAACAATGACCGCAAAAGCAGAGAAGTTGTTCAAATTTGGGAAAATTCGATTTCTTCCAGTATAGATAATCTAGGAAAAGAAAGTAAGTATTCTATTTAATCTTGACAACAATTAAAATCTGCATTTTAGAGCATATCGTTCTGGAACAGATGTGTGTAGCGGCTGCAGATTGTTACCGACTTAACATAGCTCAGCGATGCATCCAGGAGTTGTACAAAGATTTTCCCAATAGTTCTAGGATAAGAATTTTAGAATCAATGGTATATGAGGCAGATGAAAATTATCCTAAAGCACTTCAAATTCTAAATGATATTGTTAAACACGATAACACAAATAGTGCAGCTAAAAAGAGAAAAATTGCTATATTCAAGGCCCTTGGAAGGTATACTGAGGCTATTAAAGAATTAACAGAATATTTGAAAACGTAAGTTTGCAATAAGCAATCCGAGGATACATAATTCAGTAATCATTAATGTATTGATATTAATAAACGTTTATATTTTAGTTTTATGGCTGATGTAGAAGCGTGGCAAGAATTAAGTGAGTTATACCTAAATGAGCATGACTACAGCAAAGCAGCATTTTGTGTAGAGGAGTTAATTTTGCATAATCCACATAATCATTTGCTGTATCAAAGGTATGCTGATATTAAATATACACAAGGTGGTTTAGAAAATTTAGAAGTCGCTAGGTCTTACTATTACCAGGCGCTGAGGCTAAATTCTAAAAATATTAGGGCATTGTATGGAATATACTTGGTAAGAATTAAGTTATATATTAATAATGTGAATTATAATCTATCGCTGAAATTGTTATGTTAATATTTATTTAACATGCAGTCTATATATATATATTTTTTAGACAACCACTGCTTCATTGAATTCCCAGAAAAATGTATCACAGAAGAAGAAAGATCAAGCACAAAAAGTGGTTGACTGGAGTTTAAAACAAATCAAAAAGAGGTATGCTGAAGCAAATGTAATAAAGGACATAGAAGAATCCTTAGCAGCATTAGAAATATGAGCATTAATTAAATTAGCTTTCATTAGAAGAATGTCCTTTAGGTGTTGTTTTTTTATGTTTATAAGAGTATTATTTATGTTATACCATAGAGAAATAAAAGATTTTGTCATTGTTTTTAATATATTGCAAATAAAAACACTTATAGTATTTAACATTTAAATTTTTAGTTATTAATTATAATATTAGAAGACATATTGCTACTCAGATTTAAATGTCCAGTGATACCTTTTAAAGTGTCTATTACTTCATTGTGGTACTTTTCTTGGGCTGCTTTTATTTCTGTTAGTAACTGTATTTTAACACAGTCGATAGAAATATTATTTTTAGGCAAAAATTGGAGCGTATTTACAAACAAGGCCTCCTTTTCACTCTCATTTTTTGAATTGTCTTCACTTTCTATAACATTTATGGAACCATTTGCCTCCATTTTAACTTTTTCACATAATTTTTGTTCCTCTTTAAACCACTTTTGCATGCATTCATAATAAGGCCAAGTAATATTTTCAGCTTCACTTTTTACCAACTGTTTGTAACGTTGCACCAAATTTTGCCAACATTTACTTAATTGATCAATTGAATATTTACCTTGGCATTGTAATAAAGACTGAATAATCCTAAAGAAAAAAATTATAAACAATAATTTTTTACGTAAGTGTAACATGCTTACATCCATCCATCCCTTGCAGTGTATTTTCTACCCGTAAAGAGATGCCGGTGATTGTATCTAAGTTCTATAAGTTTTTTTATAAAATTTTGCCTCTCATCTAAAAAATGTCAACTCAATGTCCAACATATTTTTTTAGGTAAGATATTAAATACGTACCATTATTAATCGAATGATTTAAAGAATTATCATTTCTTCCTTCTAAATCAATATCCGACTCTTTACCAAAAGCTCTATCAATTTGTTCGTAATAAGGCCAAGTTATTGTTTCAGGATTTAATGTTGTGTTTTTTATTTGCTGAAATGACACTATCAAAATAAATACACGACAAATACTAAATATTTTTAAAATTAACTGCATTAATCCATTTGATATGTACTTACTTATATTTAATGGGTAGGTATCATTGTTTGTGACTTAAATAATAGTTATTTACCCTATATCTAGTCATCAAATTCATCCACTTCTTTTTAATCTTCGTTATAGTCACATATTCTGGCGCTCCTGACTCTTGAAGTTCATCAAACACAAGTCTGTAATAGAATATGAATATAAATTGTATTTATTAACAGTTATATTAAAAATATTACTTCCATCCTTCAGAAGCAGAATTGCGGCGTCTTGTAAACATCTTTGAGTGCTTCATTCTTAAATTAATTAATACTTGAACCCACTGAGGATCAACTGAAAAATCTGCATCAATTAATAAGAAAACTATAGAAATTTTCATAATCTCACACTTCGTGCATTTCATAGAAAATATTTCTTGTTTTTCAATGATAGGATCAGCTTCATTCTCCATACCTAGACCACTTTATCAGCTTTTGCTATTTGAAGATTGCAGAATGAGTTTTCAAGCAAACAAACTGTTTCTACTTTTTTAAACAAAGTTGACAAAAGATTGCTAGATTTAAAAAAAAAAACTTCCTTGATTAGTGAACTTAATTTTGTAGCTCAGATACTTGGACCACATAGGTAATATCTTTAAACTAAAATCTTAAGGTAGGTACATTTTATTTTAATAAAGTAGTGCTAATTAGTGTTTCTGCAATCTGCTTTTACGAATTTAAATCATAAGTCTTAATATATGACTTATTTTTTATAATATTTTTATTATATGATTGTTTTTTTGTGTTTTTTAACTGTTTTTGGTCACTGTATTCCATTTTTTTTCCATTTTTTTTTTTTGTTTATTAGATGCTTATATAGTCATTATTGTTTTTCACATGTTTTGTACTCTATATGTATATAAATTTACTGAATAGTCTTTTTCCCATTCATTAATTGGATTCTGTCTGTTGAATGGTGTATTACCAATAAATAAATAAATAAATAAATAATCGGAAAAATAAACGTAAGACTGTGTTCGTTGAGTGGAGAATGGTCAGTATATTATTATTGAATGTTGTGATATTGAACAACCATGCATTTAGAATAGCATACCTACCAGATCCCCATTTAGTGCTAGAATATGCAAAACCTAGATACCCTATAACTTTGTTAATTAGGGTAGGGAAGCGTCAAACACCAAAATAAACAACATAATATGCTTACCTATATAGGTTCTCATATAATATATCATGTAAATTGCTTTATTTCCTACAATTTATTGCCTCCTATTGATACACGCATGCAAAAACATTGTAAGTAACAAACACCTACTTTACAGGAGAGCTGTTTGAAGCTTTTAGTAATTAAAATTGCCAATATTTTTGTACATGTGGTTTTTAACAAATTGTTGTTATAGGTATAACTAGGCGATATGCAGTAAAGCTATTTTTGTACGAAAAGTACCTACCACCTAGGTTTTAAACATTTTTTTCTATTTGCAATCCTGATTTTTGTAGGAAGTTAGCGGTGAAAACATTGTAAATGTTTTTACAATATTTTGCTCGGAAAATTATAAACTTTTAAAATTGTAAGGCGAATTACAGGTGTGAATTAACAATAAAAAAAATTCTAAAATACTTTAGGTACAATAATATATTATCTAGTGTATCATATCCATCTCGTTACCCGTATTTCGTGTTATTTTTAACAGAACCGGATTAGTAAATATTAATAATATTCACTATCCTACTCATTTTACAGAACTGATAAACAAAATTAAATTAATCTTGCGTTAGAAAACAAATATTAACTCATCAGGGTACATTAACCTTTGATGATGCTTATTTTCAAAAAGAAAAACATACATTTTTCATGCTTCACAATTTTATGAACAAGATCTAATATAATTCCTCTTTCGTTATAGAAGGAAAAACCGCATTTGGCTAATGAAGTAATTCTACAATTTTTGCTGTTAAAACAGGATCTGAACCCATATACGTTGCAATATGGTTCGCGAATTCTTCCCTTAATACGGTCCAGTACGGTGGACTTAAGTACAGCACATTTTCCGCAAATTTCTATTAATTTTGAACCTGATTTGATTTCATCCAATGCTTTTTTCAACATTTCTTCGGAATATTTTGAAAAAGTCTTTAGTTTTATTATTGTTCATTTTATACAATAAAAAACGAGGAAGATGAAAACTAAAAATTAAACAAGTTCAGCAAAACCAGAAATCGGACATAAATTACACCCGCCAAATAGAACATAAATTAAACCCGCCAAATTGAACATAAAATAAACCCGCCAATTGAGACAAATACTTGTCCCATTACTAGTTTTTGTACAGAGCGATCCAAAATAATTCTGAACGCACCTTGATCCAATTGCAGTTTCCGTTTGCTAAAATTACATTCTTTCCTAGTTCAAAACAAATTCAAATTCCTTGGTTCAAAAGGAAACCAGTTATGATAGTGGTGGGTTCAGAATCCGGTTAATCATTCTGGATCTCTTTGTACTACATTTCGTATATTAACTTGATTCGGAGTATTCGGACGGTGTCAGAACACTAGAAAATCAACATTTTTATTTACATACTCACCGCACACTGAATTTTACTATTTAAATAAGTAAAAAATAACGTTTTAACAGAATTTCTGACAACTACATATAAACCTTTTGCTTTGCAATACACAAATGCAAAAAATTTCAGGCAGTAATTGATTTAAGTGCATTTTACAACAATCCTTGCATTTTACTGACTTACATTGTGCACATTACTGCACATATACATTATACATTTTCCCAAACTTTCTCGGAACCACAGATTATAGATGACTCGGAACCAAATATGGCGCAAGTTCTTTTCGTTTGAAAATAGGGTTGGCTAAATGTTCACTAGACAAAGGCCAAAAAAAAGTAGAGATATTCGATATAACGATATATCTGTACCGGTGATCCAGTCATTTATAGCCGTTGGCGCTGGGCGCTGGTAGCTACAGCGGTGATTTTTATTTCGTAAAGTAGGGACCAGTGAATCATGACTGAATATCCACGCCCCGCACGACATCAACAACAAATCGCCGATCTGTTCTGTAGATGTATTTCTGAGTGCTTAATGCACCAGTCCAGTACACTAACCAACAAGTCGCTAATAACAACGTCTCTAAAAAAGCTAAGACGAAAAGAGCGACAGCCACAGAAATAAAGGCTATAAGACGGCTTGTAGACAGCACCAAGGATTTTTAAAAATCCTTTGAGACAGCACTGAGACAGCACATCAACCACTGAACCACAGACAAGACTTGACTATGCACTGAACATATTATGTCTAAACTTCAAACAAATGAAAATAGATAACATAACCTAATAAAATACTTATTTTGAGGTCCACGTTTTAATAAGTGTTTAATAAGTTAGTAGTAATAGTAATGGGAAAAAGAAAACGAGGCCGTTGTGTTAAAAAAAATGTTAACAACAATATTGAATCTGATGAGCTGGTTCAAGCACCACACTCGTTTGTTATTCATAAAGGTCTGCCTGGGGGACATACATTAGAATTGACTAAAGATTTTAGAAAAGTAATGGAGCCATTTACAGCTACATCTTTAAAGGTGGACGTTGAAAGAATTAGTGTGAATGATTTTAATTTTGTTAAATAATATTCTCTTTTAGGAGAGGAAAAATAATACTATAAAAGATTTTGTAGCAGTGGCTGGACCTTTACATGTGTCTCACCTGTCAATATTTACCCGAACAGAACTAGGAATGTATTTAAAAATTATGCGTTTACCAAGAGGACCTACGTTAACTTTTAAAATTCACAATTATTCTTTATCAAGAGATGTAATTTCATCGCTTAAAAAACAAATTGTTGTAGACACAGCATTCAAAAACTCTCCGTTAATTGTCCTCAACAGTTTTAGTGGTGAAGGCTTACAGATGAAACTTATGGCATCTATGTTCCAAAATATGTTTCCTACAATAAACTTAACCTCTGTTGATCTGAATACCATTAAACGATGTGTTCTATTGAATTATAATCCATCTACAAAACTGATAGATTTTCGCCATTATACTATAAAAGTTGTACCTGTGGGAGTCTCTAAAGGAGTAAAAAAAGTAGTTCAAGGAAAGGTGCCAAATCTGGCAAGATGTAATGATATTGCTGAATTTTTCACAAGGTAAAATTACCCAAAAGTTAACACCAAGGCAAAATATTTATTCTTTCATTTCAGAGCAGGGCTATTATCCGAGAGTGAAGCAGAAGATGACCTACAAAATCATGTAACGCTACCGCAAAAATTAACTTCTAGAGGTAATATAGAATTGGGTAAATCTGCTATTAGGCTTAGTGAATTAGGACCACGGTTAACCCTTCAACTCATAAAGATTGAAGATGGTTTACTGGATGGAGAAGTTTTGTATCACGATTTAATACAAAAATCAGAAGAGGAAAAAGCAGAAATCCAGAAACGCAGGGAAATTAAAAAGTAAGTAAGCGTAATGCAATCATAGGAATGTAAGATATAACCGGTCATGTTTAAGGAAACTGAAAGAAAGGAGGAAAAAGATTCAAGATGCTAATAAAAAAGCTAAGGATGAGGCTAAACTGGTTCAAAAGGAAAAATCACTGAAAGGCATGCAGGGAAAGTCAGAAACAGATGTGCAAATGTTAAAATCATCAAGAGAAGCAAATGAAAATGCACCTGCTGATGAAGATGATGATCGTGAATATTATAGACAAGAAGTGGGTGAAGAACCTGACAATGGTAAAATAATCATTTATTTTAAATCTCTATTATTAATATTGAATGTTTGTTTATTTTAGATCTTTTTTCCGCGAAGAAAACTGGCGTCAAAAGGAAGTTTGAGGTACCGCCGTACATTCAAAATAAAAAGGCAAAATTAGAAGGAGGCAAGGAAAAGCAAACCTCGCAGCCATTTTCACACAGTAGAGGAAACAAAAAACCATTTGATAAAGGTAATAAATTCAAAGGTGAAAAGAAATTTAAAGGAAATAAGAAAGGTGGTAAAAATATAAAAATCAAAGGAAGAGGTGTGGATAAGACCAATTCACATAAGAGAGATCATAGACCGATTGGTGGAAAGGTTGGTAAGAAGAAATTTAAAGGAAAGAACAGAAAATAATCTAAAAATGTTTATTTTTAATTTCGATATAAATAAAATATCTTTTAAGTTGTATAAAATGTATAATTTATTTTGTAAAAAATACACTAAATATTCACAACAGGCACATCTTGTTCATGTTGCAGCCTATTCTGTTCTCGTATTTGAGCTTCTCTCGTTCTCCTTTCTTTCCTAGTCTCTTCTCGAACAACAAAATATTTCTCTCTAAAATCAGTTATTCCTGTGTGGGTCATACTTAGTTCCTCTTCAGATGGTTGCCTCATTTTCTCAAAAGTTAACAGTCTTCGAGAGGTTACTTTAGTCAAGGTTTGCTCACAATTAGCTATTAGCTTGAGACAGGGGTGCGAAGGAAGTCCATCCTGATTATAATCTTCTCTATAAACAACAAACTTGACTGATTATAAAGTTTATAGAAAACATACGAGTATTTACCTAAAAACTGGAAACCAACATACTAAATGACCCCCAACCTTCAAGTGTTTCGCAGCGAATAAAAGAAGATCCTTGTAAATATTAGAAATTCCATACTCAATTTTTGCGGGTATGTGCGTAGGCAAGTGTTTTTCACTTACTGTATAATTTTCTTTACTGGTGCCCACTTTTTCTGTAGCCTCTCTAATACCATAAGGTGCTAAAATTCTAAATTATACAAGGTGTTTCATAAAAGGAAAATTTAAAGCGAGTGATTTCTATGCAGAGTAAATGCCTAAAGGATTCTTTTTCTTCGAAAAACCTTTAAGAAAACATTTCGTACAAGAATCAATAATCGATCTAAAAATGTTTCAAATATTTGTGCCAAAGACAAAAACAGAGAAACGACGCAATAGAAATAGAATGCAGATATATAAACAACTTATATGCTCGATGTTCAATTTTCTCTATATATAAACTTTTATCAATCCCATTTTTTAAAGTATTATAGGTTAACGCAATTCTAATTCATACAATATTTAAAAAAATCACTATAACTTTTTTCCAGTGTTTAAAAAGTAATGAGAACTGATAATAATTACTTACGATCTGTAATTATTGCATCGAATTGCAAGTCCTCCTTCCAAAATGGCACCGAAAAATCATTTACTAAGACATCTAAATACTTGTGTTCCAAATTATACTGCTTCATATTCGCTCTTATACTTTCGTCTTTTTCTCTCTTCTATTGGTTTATAAAGGTACGTAAATAAAACTGAATTTAAAAGTAATCGGAAAATTAATTACAACATATTCAATAGCTACCTTTTGGGAAATCCTAGACGGTCTTGTTCTTCCATGCAACATTAAGTAATCAATATCGGTACCAAATACATAACCACCAAATTCTGCTGCAGCTACCAGAAGGGAGCCGCTACCTACAAAGGGGTCCAATACAATATCCCCATTTTTTACTTTAGCTTGGTTTGCCATCAGTATTGATAACTGAGGATCCATACTAGTGTTGCCAATAAACTTCCTAGTTTTTAATGACAGTTTCTTTATTAGTTGTCTTAATCCATTAGCAATCTAAAGTTGTAAAAATATTTATTAGGCAAAAATTTTAATTTTTTTATTTGAACATTACCCATCTACCAAAGAATACATCGTATGGCAATTCAGGTGGATTATTTGCTTCTGTTCCGTAATATTCAATATACTGTAGAATAACATCTGGATTTTTTAAATTTACTGGTCCCTGAACTGGTAGGTAACTGAAAGTCTATATGCAAAGTTATACCACTTGCATAGCATTTAAACAAAGACATACCTACCTCTAATTTATCAACTTTTTCTTTCTGCGTAAAATGTCTACAAAATGTTTCAACTTCAATCTTGAAAGACTTATTAGGCTGAAAGTATGGATCTATTAAGTGTTTCGGATAACATTTAAGCTTTTCGTGCAATTTCCACATATCTTTTTCATGGCCCCAAAGTTCAAGACAGCTTCGTAGAGATACTGACCTACTAGCCAGTAACTTAACATCTGTTTCAGAAGCAAACTCCACAATCCAGAAAGGTTCCTACAAATTTATACACTAATATTGAAGATAAGTTTCACATTATTAAACTTACGTTCTTAGGTTTCTGTTTAAACTTCATTTCAATATTGAACAGCGACAGTAGGGAATTTATTTCCTAAAATTAATTAGGTATTCAGTCATACAGTTGAAAATAATAAGGTACTCACAGCAAATCTAAAATCAATGTGCTCTTGGGCAAACCATAATAAATAAGTTTTCCAATATTTATTCATTATTAACTCAAAAACGAGATGTTTTTATTATTTAGGTTAGAAAAATCCAGGTGGTTGCAGGTTGTAGTTGTCATAGCATTCTTCATTCTTCTTCTTCTTCTTCTTGCCAGTTGTCACAGAATAAAAACCATAGAAATTATTAGAATTGAGTCTCTGATGAACGATGAACAACTCGCACGAATGTGCACGACGCACTGTGGCCTGTGGCCGGCACATATCACATCACCACTGTGCCGTGAACGAACGACTCGCAACGAAAAACCTAATCGTTCATTCCGCCATTTACACAGCGTACAACCATGAGCTTGAGCTTTTTATGATTTTTAAGCACTCGATACTCGATGTTTTTTTACTGTGACTCAGCGCTACACATGCGATTTGTAAATTGTGATAAGTGATGATTGCTATTAGCACAGTATAATGCTAAAGAAACATTTACTGTGTGGTATTAGTGAGAGAAAGAGAGCAAAGCACAGCTCAGCTCTTTTAATTGTTCTGTGCTCACAGCTGTTTCTAAAAAAGCCGGGATGCTGTGCCATAATGCTGAAGGCTATAAAATTTTGTAACTTCCGCGTTTGCAGTAATTTATAGTGGGTGTTATCAGTTTAACTGTGATATGTAGAACAATTTTGGAATTTTGTTTAAATTTTATTCAACGGATGCTTTAACAAGATGTAAGTTCCTAATAATAATGTAAATTAATTGACTTTTAGTTATTGAATTGCTTGTTTTGATAATTTCTTAAGTCTTTAACTTTTTAGAACACGTCAGTGATTCTGCAGATGTACCAAATAATTAAATATTATTCTTTATCTGTTAATTGTTAATTAGGTTAATTACTGGTGTAACTTGAAAAGTACAGCACACAATTTAATTATAATCAAATACTTTTTTAGTCTTAGAACTTTTTTTTTGTGTAATATCCTCAAAAGGGAGATTATTTTCTTAAAATAATATCTGAAAATAATAATTTTTTCTGAAAATATTATTTAGTAAAAAATGAAAAAATATAGTATCCAATTTAAATATGTTTTGCCCTTTCCATATCCATTTCAATTATTGTAAAGTAGTAATTTAGTAATGTGTAGACGTTATGAAATAAATATCCATATATAATTCTTCATATTTTAGGAGACTCAGTATCTTGAGTTTGCTTGTTTTATTACTCTGTGTACACTTGCATGCCAAAGAAGAGGATGATTATTATAAACTTCTCGGTGTAAGCAGAGATGCAACTGTAAAAGAAATTAGAAAAGCTTTTAAAGTTCTAGCTGTTAAATTACACCCAGACAAAAATAAGGTAGGTACCTATTTATAATAATAAAGTATGTCTTATTCCATATAGAGTGTATCTTCTTTTTAGGATGATAAAAATGCAAGCGCAGTTTTTGTAAAACTGGCTAGAGCTTATGAAGTTTTAAAGGATCCTCACACTAGAAAACACTATGATTTGCATGGTGATTCGGCCGATTCTGTTAAAAAACAACAGTATCATAGTTACACATATTATAGAGATCAGTTTGGAATATATGATGACGATCCAATAATTGTCACTCTTAGCAGAAGTGATTATGGTATGAAAATTCGTCTTTTTTAGAAACATAGTCAATGTTCGAAATGCGACTGACATTTAGTAGTTTATTTTTTCTCTTACTCGGTTTCTTCTCTTCCTCCATTATTAAGTTAATTTTATTGTTGTAGAATTGAATGTTTTGGATGATAACCAGGCGTGGTTTGTTAATTTTTATTCACCCAACTGCCACCATTGTCATGAATTGGCTCCGACGTGGCGGAAATTAGCAAGGGAACTGGAAGGTGTTATTCGCATTGGTGCTGTGAATTGTGAAGATGATTATGCTTTGTGTTACCAGCTTTCAATAGAAGCCTATCCGACATTATTGTACTATGAAAAAGAGGTATACCTACTCTATTTAATGCATATTGATCCCTATGTTTTGCTTAATAATTTTATTTGTGAATTGATATTTTTCTTGCTTTTATTCTTGCTAGTCCTCCTTAACTTTTTAACAGATTTAGAATATTCAATCCCCTAGAATTTTTAAATTGTCTTGAGTTAGCAAAGCTATATCATATCAGTTTAAGATAATGACATCCCATTTAAATTTGACCTCTTGATTATAATATTTATGTTATAGGTTAGTATATATTCATCTTAAATACGTTAGAGCTAAATACATACGTAGAGTATGTTAAAATAATAAATTTACTTTTTTTACTATTTTTTTAGTCCCACTTGTTTGAAGGGGAAAGATATGAAGGCGACCGTAGTGTGAAGGCACTAGAGAATTTTGTATTATCAAAAATTAAGGTTGATATTAAGGAAATTTCATCAAAAGATTGGGAAAACAATGACTTTGATAAGCACCAGTGGCTTTTATTCCTTTGCGGGAACAATAACGATAATTGCCCAGAAAGAAAAACTATGATCAAATTGGCAGCATCATTGGTAACGACATGAAATTGACTACTTTTTATGCTGTAAAATTGAACCAATATTTTGTAGGAAGGTTTAGTATTTACAGGAATTCTAACTGATAATAAATTGTGTAAAAAAATTTTACCTAACTATAAAGATCGTCCAATTGTATTTTGGCAAATTAAAGAAGGCAAAACGGGTGTACAAAGTATAGAAGGAGCAGATACCAAAGAAATTTTAGAGAATATCCTAAATAAATTGCCTAATCCTGAGTCAGTAGATGCAGGAAAATTTAAGGTATGTAAATTTTCAGAGCTTATTAATGGTTATTTATATATTTACTTTGCAGGAAATCCGTTTTAAATTGAGAGAGGCCTCCGAAAGTGAAAAACCTTGGCTGTTTTGTTTTTATCTGGGAGCAGCTACTGAACTGAATTTACAATTGAAACGTCTTCCCACTCTGATCCCAAATATTAAAATAGGTACGTAAATAATTGTTACTTGTAACTATTATTCGTATCTGTTTAATCTTTCATTAACGTTTTAGGTTTGATTCAATGTGGAAAAAATGCAGCTTTGTGTGCATCTTTGCACGTTGCTCGATATCCCACTTGGGCGATTTTGAAAGTCGGCGGGGCTTTTGAATTGCATCATGGTAGAGACGTACTTCACGAGGTAGCGACTTTTGCCAAAGACGGTGTCAAATCTGTCAATTTACATGCTCTTTCACCGGCCGACTTTCACAATTTAATGAGCGAAGGTAAGAATTAAAAAAAGATCCATGCGGGTAAATAATTGTACCACATTAAAATGTTTTCAATAACAAATTGATATAGCGGGGTACATAAACTATTTCCTGGGGTCTTATTTGTAGGCACACCGTGGTTAGTTGATTGGTTTGCACCCTGGTGTCCTCCCTGTAGAAAGCTTACCCCCGAATTAAGAAAAGCTAGTCAAGAATTCGATCCTGAAAAAGTTAAGTTTGGTACGATCGACTGCACTTTACATAGAAACATGTGTTCTCAGCAAGGCATTGATTCCTATCCGACTATCGTTCTATATAATAACAGTCAAACGCATAAGTTCCACAGTGTACCCAACGCAGCCACTATAACTGAGTTTATAAACGATATGATGAATCCAATTGGTGAGTTGTTAAATATTTACTACAGTTATATACCTATTAAATTGTATTTGATCCCTAGTGCTATCTTTGAATAACGACAACTTTGTACAATTAACAAGGAAACCTGTGGATGAAATGTGGGCTGTAGATTTTTATGCCCCCTGGTGTGGGCCTTGTCAGAAATTGGCTCCCGAATGGAGAAAATTTGCGAAACAGGTATATTTAATAAATTTCACTTTTTTCTCTGATTTTTGGTGCCCGCTTCTGATGAATTTTTTTTGGAAGATGTTTCGAAAATTGAAATCAGATTACATTCTATCGTATTTTCAGATGGTTCAATTCCCAGAAGTTAAGGTTGCTCAAGTAGACTGTGTGGCCAATGCTGAACTGTGTAATGCGCAAAATATTAGAAGCTACCCAACGATTAGATTATACCCCCTTGGAAGTAAAGGACTAAGTAGTGTTGCGTAAGTACTTTATGTGTAAATAATAATATAATTTAGGTGAAGCGAGTTACTCCAGAAATAGACAGAAATAATGATAAATTTAAAAGGATGCTCTAGCTAACAAATAAAAATGGTGAATGGTCTGAACTTTTTTATTATGGTATAACATATACACTGAAAAAAAAAGTAAATTATTCTGTATCTGCCCTTATATTATAACAACTAAATTGTACTTGAAGTTTATATAATGAGTAAAGTAGGTATTTAAAAATGTCATGCTATAACATATTTTTGTAAAACAAAAGAATCGAATCCCCAACCAAGATCATTAAGTTAACATCAATGTCGGCCATATTTAACCAGTCATTGGAGACTAATCGGGACACAAAGTACAGAATCTGCTGATTAGTTTTTAATGACCTCATATTTTTATTTAATCAAGACTCAAAGTACCGACCGACCCTTAACATTTCAGTCTATTCCCCCACACACTGCTATTTTACTTTCTTATTGCAGCATATATAATGGAAATCGAGATGCCTTATCGCTGAAACGATGGCTTCTTAGCTTTTTGCCAACTTCCGTTGAATCTCTCACTGCCAAAGAGTTTGAAAAAAACATTTTGACCAAAGATTACTTTCTTCCATGGCTCGTTGACTTTTATGCGCCTTGGTGTGGACACTGCACGCATTTTGAGCCAGAATTTAGACTTGTCGCTCAGGTATGTCTATTTCTTAATTGTAACTTAAAAATTGATATCAAAGATAAGACACACACATACCGACATTAATGTTTAACCGAACCTTTGAAGTTAAGCAATTAAGCCTTTACATTTTCCAACATTTGTCGGTTATTTAGTCTACGAAGCATTTTAATTACTAGAGATCGACGTCTGGATGCGTAAGTAGGGAGTAAAGGTGGGAGAAGCCCATGTCGCCGCTCGTCAAACCAAATACTGCTACACATAAACGAGTATAAAAATATCTTGTCTCAGCAAAGACCACATAGACTTGCCTTGAAGTACATGGAAGTAACGCTCTTTTCACAAGACCGCAATTAAATTTTTTCGCATGTACCATATCTATTAAATTTAATTCTTCAAAGAACTCATTAAATAGATAAATATTAATAGCACATAATAATGTGGTGTTTTCCTATTTTTTTTTTTACATCGGCAATGGAAAGTAGTTGGAAAAAGAAGAGATACGTATTTCTGGAATTTTAATATTGGGTAGATTTAAGTCCATAAATTATTTTTTTATTATGCGCGATATTTATGTGACGTCTCTAAGCGAAAATTCAAAATTTGCGCCATTTTTTAGTGATTTCTAGGATAATTTCACTTGTGTGGTTGGTGTCACTGGGTGACAACTTTACTTTTGTTTATGTTTGAATTGTTTGGTTAGGGTAAACATCATGGTAAACATGAGACATTGTTTTTAGTTTATATTTTTACCTGTAAATTGTTGTCTCTGCCTGTGACTGATTACAAGTGTATTTATTAGTAATAGAAGTTGTTAATTGAAAATACTAATCTTACATTTTACATCCCTCTTATTTCTGAACTTAAATAACTCATATTGTCCACAAAAAATAAAGATATCATAAAAGGATCTATAACCGGTAAATTGTCGGACTTAGCCTCTACAAAATCTTGCTCCATGTTTATTAATAAAAGTTTACTTCACAAGAAAAAAACAATACAACACGTTAAGTTGTCAAGCCAAACACAAAGAGGAAATTTCAAATGTCAATTGTCAAAATGTCGGCTGTCGTTTGTCGTCGTTACAAACTGAATCTAGCCACATATTATCAGTGTTGCCTCTTTATAGATACATATTCCCTAGTTTTCGCTTAGTGATGTCACGAATATAGAATAAAATTTCAAAATTGAATTAAAAATTTTCTACCGATTCAATCTTAATAATTTTTATCATAATAAATATAAAAAAAATATATAATTTATAAAAATACAGGTTTCCACTTTCATTTCGATTGAAGGAAAATACCCCATTGTAATATTCAAATAAAACTAATAATTAATTAACACTGTTTACATAAAACAAAAAATATTTTGTTGTTTTTAAACTACCAGAATACTTTTTTACAAATATTCCGTCCAAGCTCCAGCTAGTCTCCATTTAGTCTCCAGCAAGTCTATTTGGTCTGTGTATCCAAGCTATGCTTATCAAGTTAATAAATATGGGTTGTTCTATTTCAAAATAGAAGTTTTGGTAAACCTGTCCCATTTGGGACATCCTATATAAATGTCAATAGTATAAAAATGTGCCCCCTTCAAATAAAAATCGACCTGTCGGAGCATTTTCCATGGGAACCAATTCTTTAACAGAAGATAATCGAGAATGAAACTTTTCGTTGACTCATCCTGTATAATAATAAAACCTACATTAATTTGTAAGTATTAAATGTTTATCTAGTCAGTGGTTACCACATAGACTCCATTATTGTGTGTTAAGAGTGTAAAAGTATAACTGGTTTCTTTTAAACTTTCAGAGGTTAGAGGGCAGGGTTAGGAGTGCGAAAATTGACTGTGAAGCAGAACGTATGTTTTGCGGTAGGATGGGCATCACCGGGTATCCCACTCTAAGGCTGTATTTATCTCCTAAAGAATTCTACAGAATAGAAACTCAGGAGGCATCAGATATTGTAAGACGGGTGAAAAACATAATCGATGAATATAAACGTAAACTAGGCCACGATGAACTCTAGTGTAATTTTTGTTAATTTATATTTAATTCGGATGAGATCTGATATAGGAATGAATCGAAATATAATAGATTTGTTTAATTGTCGTTGCTCCAGTATAGATTTCGTTTAACAAAATAACTCGTCATCTTCGATTTCAGTTGCTTAAAATATCTGACAGATAATAATTGCTACTACGGTCATAGTTTAAATACATATATAAATATTATATAGAATTAAAGAAGTAAAAGGAAATTTAAGGCAAAACTATATCTTCGACAGGTTTTTTAAATAACCTGAATTTTTGGGGCTGACATTTGACAGGTTGATTAACCTTCAATTTTAACCAGTGGTTGAAAATGTATTTATTAGCTTTAATTCGCGAAAGCAATCGAAAACTAATTTGTGAGGAATTCACAATAGATGAATACACAGATGTTATAGACGAATTATATAATAATGTATAAAACCAAACTATCAACATAATTAGCAACCTAACTTTTTATTAAATGTGGCCGGTATGTCCCAACCAACAGCACAATCCAACATATTCATTTTCACAACTTCAAAGATAAACCTACCACAGGGATAACTGGCTTGTGGCGGCCAAGCGTTCATAGCGACGTTGCTTTTTGATCTTTCGATGTCGGCTCTTCCTATCATTGCGAAGCAGAAAAATCGCAGCGTGGAAACTGCTCTACCGTGTACGGGTGACAGGTGTGTAAGTCGTCTACAAACAATTCCGAGTTCCAACATTGGAACTCCAATATTGGTATATAGTGAAGTAATTGTTTGTGGAGTCTTAAGTCTAAGTACCGAATCAGTTTCAAATGCGTACATGTATGGTAGGCGAATCAATACAGAACTTATACACTCTTAACCAGTGGCGGTTTTACCATAAGAGCTGCAGAACACATAAAATTTTATGTATTTAAGCTTTTAAGCATATTAAATATCAACAAAATACAAAATATTTAAAATTTAAAGACCACAATTAAATATTGAAGTTAGTGGAACAAGCCGAAGTAAAGGTTACAAAAGACAATTTAACAATAATGTATACACAAAAACAGAGCGGATGTGCAGGTGTGATATAAAAAATGCACTCTTTTGTTTTTCGTGCTTTTTTTCGGTGAGGATAAAGCATGGACAATAAACGGCGTGACAGATTTAAGTCATTTAAGTCAGAGCATCAAGAGACATGAAATAACAAAAAATCATTTGTCAGATAAGGTTAACTTTGCCCTATTAGGTATAATAAACATAAGAAGTCAGTTAGATGCGTGACTCGTGACCTTGAAAATGTTAAAAATTTAGCGGCTCCGGCCAGACTTAATGTTCACGCGCCGCCACTGCTCTTAACTTATTTTCTTTAGTATTGAAAATGCAAAACATTCAGTAATAAATTTTATACCTACTTACTGGTTATTTTAAATAAATTTAGATTATAAATCTATATTACTTAAAATCTGCAATATGTCAGTGAAGTATCACGACGTCATGGGTCATGAAATCACTGATCTATCCATTTAACTTCATTGATGCCCTTGTAGTTTAAAACAGTATCGACTTTGTTCTATAGGAAGTGAATTCATGCACAAACATGGCGGATGTAACGAAATAAATTAATAACTGCATTAAAATTCTGGGTCGGTTCACATTATTTTATCTCGTGGTTATATATAAATAGGACTGTGTTGGTTCAGTGACATATTTGTTTTAAGTGGTTAATTAAAAACATTTTTCGCCAGTGGTTAATTTTAATTAAAAAGATAATGTGAAGGATATTGGCTTCACCTGTCAGTCTTACCAAGACTTATTGGGTATTCCCATGAATACTGGTATTATTAATTATTGCAATACTTGTATTGTTTATAAGAAAAGTAGTAGCTAGCTACATTTTAAGATATTTTGAAATCGAACTAATGTGTAGAAACATAATTAATGCTGATAAACATAATCTTACAAAGAGTTTCATATTTATATTATATGAGGCTCAATTAATCATGTTTTCTAATAAAATGACCTCTAGCTATTACAGTAACCGGTAAGGCCATATTTGTTGGTTTTTGTATCGACTAAAAAATTATTGTTACTTAATGATACATTTTTAATTGAATCTCAATAACGCTCGGTGCTTTATTTCTGTGTAAATTTATCTTAGATCTGAGTAACTACCTTTCTATAGTTGATGTTACCATACAGTATTTATATATTGTAACGATGCATTTTAAGTGTTTAACAAAATAAATTTTCTTATATGAATTGCTAGCGAATAATACTGAATTTTTTTGTACTCACTTTCTTACTTTTTTGAAAGGTTTTTTTATAATAAACTTCTACTATTTTTACATAGCTATTTAATTAATCCAATGCCTACTTCCCAGAATGTTATTTACATAATATTTACTATCACAGTATTAGATAAAAAATAATTGGCAAGAGGCCAAAAAATACTACATAATTAATTATCGGTAGGTGATGTGCTTATCTTCTTATCTTAAATTACATAACGGTTGCGTTAAACGCATTACAAGATGTTGAACAGCCTCTTCGCTAAGTTCACTACTGTGGCATTTTCCAGGATGTTATTGATATACTGAAAAAGAAAAGTTACTTAGATATAATTTCGTCAAACATTTTTAAAATTAGTTAGTATGTAATTTGAAATTAATCTCAAAATTAATCAATACATTCCTCTTTTTTTGCTCGATATTATCTTATATAAGATGCGAATACATCTGAACACAAACATGTACGAGGCAAAGTGAAGCTACTCAAAATTTTGAGTTCTCATTGCGTCAAAATATAAGTTGGAATAATGCAAAAACCCTAAACTTATTGTTAAAGAATATGAAACATTATTTTGTTGAAAAAATCACATTTTTGTACCATATGCAATACTCTGAACCTGAACATAAAATCCAATAATGTCGCCTCTATCAGTGACTATAAAGATAATTTATAGTCACTGCCTCTATCGTCATTTCTCTCTAATAATAAGGGAGATATGCTCAAAAGTGTGTACCTTAATAGTAATATTAATACACAGAGAGTAGCCATAAACAGAGATAGATCCATAAAACCCATTATTATATAGGTATTCGTAAAACAATGCGCTTTTGTATATTATTACATTGAAATGTATATTTTTTACATTACTTAATTGGCTTATTCGACAGGTTACATATTTATTCATAGGAATATAGCAAAAAACATGAACTAAGACATAATTATAGGTATTATTGATGAAACAATCCCAAGATCATGATTGAAATCAATTTCCGTGTTACTTGTAACCTAGGTATGCAAAGGAATATCCTTATTATTTAAAAAATTATGTTGTAAATAACTACTGTGCGTGCTATATGCACCCCCACTATTAAATTACAACGGCTTACCATGATATAACCTGAACTTACTGCTTTTAATACATTTTTCTTTTTAGTACTACTATAAACATTATTTTGTATATAAAATTTATATGTATATTTTATGTTATTTTGAAATATCTATTCTAAATTCTTTCCAGACAAATCCGAAATTGTACCACACAATAATATATACCCTATGACACCTAGACTATAGATAACAAGGAAAGTTGAAAGTTCATTGAATCATAATATTTTGATAATTTCATTAATAACGTATATCTTTTATGTTTTTTGGATGAATATAAATAAATATGTAAGCAATGCTCTTTCGAAAAATGATTCAAATATGCTTTGTTGGCAAACTTATTGACATTTACTTGTACTGAACACTATATTGAACACTACAACATTTGTATAGTTTTTTTATCTCTTATAATAAACTCTGTTCTTAAGTAACAATATACCAATCACAATGTTGTTTGTACATGTTCATAATAATAATTTAAGCAAATTGATGTTTTTACTGTGGACTTTAATTAAATATATTTATAAAACTAAACACAATGAAACTTTTATACCTGGAAATTTTTATACCTGGAAGCATAGATATGTCATGCTATGTAGTACGTCAAATTTAAAGTTCATACTGATATCATATATAATTGTACTTATTGTTTGCTTACACAAATACAGTCCTTAAAAATTATGAAGCAAAAATCTAATTCTCTATATGACTATAATACAATTCCGTCTATTCCTTACAAAACCAATTACGATACTAGTTTAATGAGAATGCGCCTTAGGTAATACTATTACCTAAATTATAGTTTTTACTTAAAAGTTTATTGCAGGTAATTTTCTAAAAACAGTACTATTCATTTGATATTGCTCAAAAAAGTAAAACTATTTATATATTGCAATATTATTATATGTAGTAAAAACTATTATTACAGTACATCATTTATTATTTTATAAATATTTTAGCTCCTATTTTTATATTTTTCTCTTTATATATGATGTAAATTATAGTTCTATCGTTTGACACATCAAATTTGTAATATACAGCATAACACGATTGTAATAAAATTGAAAATTTCACACTTCCACTTTTTAGTCAATCAGGTTTGTCAAATTTAGGTCGTTGCCATGCCAACAAAAAAATTTCAACAGATATTTTTTGATTTTAGGGTATAAAAACAAAGTTATAGTGAATATTTTTTGAACCGAATATCCCAAGTGCACCAAATTGTCAGAAATTTTTTCGCGGTGACGAATATATTTTTAGAAAATTATCCCTTGTCTTCAACTCGGGATAATTATTTTCAAATTATTCGCCACCTGGAAAAAATTTCTGGCAATAATTTTGCACTTGGGATACCTATAAGTGAAAATTTATCTCCCACCATGTTATCTACAAGATCTCAACAAGTTATCTATCGAATGTATTGTATTGGACATTCAAATAAATTAGTTCAAGGTATCTATACCATAAATAAAGCAGAAAAGCTAGAACAACAATTTTTTCAGTTATTAATTGGCTTAACCTTGATCAATAGTAGTTTGTGCACATAACTGATTGTTCTTATATCTACTATCTAAGTATACACTTCACATAGAGTTGACTAAATATTTCAAATATGAAATGGTCAAAGGTACTTAAGGAAATCTTTAGAAGCTAAATCTTTTTTTTTTATAGTCGCGCTTTTTCTCTAATATTTTCTTACCTTTTTGATTTGTGCTTCAACCGATGGTTTTATTTCTGGCCACAAAATATCCAATGCTTCCGGGGCCATCTCAGATATGGCTTTGTTGATTAATTCTCCCGTTTCGGTATTGTTCATAAGATTCTCAAAATTGTTCTACAAAATTTATGCAATTTAATATTTCACTTATTGCTACATGACACCATTCTTACTTGAAGCTTTCTTAGCTTGACATCCACGCTGATTTGTTCCACCCTCAAATGGGTAGGGAGGTTGAATTTTAGAATGGTGGATGTGCCTAGCTTCAAATCGATCAGATTGATCCTAAAAAATTCAAAGTTTAGATACAGTAACATGTGTTTGAGAAGAGGGGTGTTTCAGTTTCAATTTTCTACATGAGAATCGCGAAAACCATTGAGATAGGAGGTTGGTCAGGTTGATGTCAAGTTATTGCGTCTTCTGCTGCCCAATAATATGTAGTAGAGAATAAAAACATTTGATTTGTTGCTGTCATTAAACAGACAAGATGGAAAGATGCAACCTAATCTATGGATGCAACTTTGCCTCAATTTGACTAGCTACGAATCTCTTTCCGAAATCCCCAATGCAGAGAATCGAAACTGACACACCATGTATAAGTTAAAATCATTTAAATCTTACAGGAACGGCCCATTTCCGTATATCACGAACGCCTGTCCAACTGTACCGTTAATTTTATAAGTGCCATTCACTTTTATGTATGGGAAGGTTAAATTCAGATCAAGTTTGAACTTCAAGTTGCCCAGATCTGTAAATTTTTCTTTGTCGACGATAAATTTCGAAATATGTTTTATTGTGATATCTTCAGCATTGCCCTTCAACCTGCAAATAATACACAGATGAGTTGATGGACATAAATTTGATTTGTGCAGCAAAAAATATATAGCAGTTGAGCAGCTAACATTGAATGTAGTACAGAATTCTTTAATCTGTACTTTTGTATACAGATGGTAGTTGCTTACAACAGAAACTGTTAAATGTTTTTAAATCGTTAACTTACTTTGCGGACTCATGATTAACATCAAATTCGATTTTATTGATGTGCAGAGGATCCAGAATAGGTATGCTCAGTTCTGGGATTCCTTTTATCAGTTGTTTCCTGAACAGTTCAAGCAATGCTCTGAGCCTATCGTCTATTCTTCCGAAAGTATTTACAACCCTGTCGACAGCTTTACCGAATATATTCACTCCTCCTCGTATAATACCTAAAAATATATTAAAATGGATTTTGGATATATTAAAATATAGTTCAGTGTGTGGCAGTTTATTGTATTTTTTATTTTAATACCTAGTGTAATTAGTTTCTTTATGAAAATGCGTTAAGAAATGTACTTGTTATTATTATTAATGTTATTAAGTATATTATTATCCGCTAAATCCTTAACCGAGAAAATTCAGCCAACCGAACTCGACTCTGGGATCGAAGAACAGATTATGTTCTAAAGATAAAACCATAGACATAAATTATATGTCTATGGATAAAACCATTATCGGCCTAACGAATATAATAATGCTTAATAGGTTAGATGATCAGAATGTATGGGCTGTATCAAAGACAATATTATCTTTGGCTGTATGATGGGCGTAAAATTCAAATCACGTATTAACGAATTAACTAAATTCTCTTTGGTCCTATTGGCACAACATGAGAAATTGCGCGGATAATTGCATTCAAAATACAATCGTAAAGTAGCCAAATTGGTTACTTTATGTACACTCTCTAAAGGTGCATTTAAATTAGAGCGAACAGAAGCGAGCGAATGAATTCGTTCGTTCGTCTCTGTTCGCTCTAATATATGCAGAAACACGGACGAGTTCGTTCTCCATATAAATTACGCAGGCGAATTCGTTCGTTCGCTTCTGTTCGCTCTGATTTAAATGCACCTTAATATATATAGTATGATGTAGAAGTAGTTCCATTTGCCAAGTGAAAAAATTTATTTTTACGTAGGTATAAAGGTAGGTAGGTATATGTACCTACATGTATTCAGTGGAAAAACAATGTTAATGGTTATGGTATGATAATTAACATATAAACACATCATTATTTAGAATTAAGTGAATAAACATGCTATAACGAACAATTAATTAAAAAAAAAAAAAATGAAAATTTGCCTGTATTTGGCCACTTGAAAACCAATCCAGAACTATATATACAAGGTGGCCCAATAGTGTGACTAAAGTTCCATAACTCTTATGCCGTAATAAACAAACAAAAAAAAATTTTGGATCTCATAGAGTCTAAAAGACGGTATAGTCATATAGAAATTTTGAAAATGGCGTTTTCAAAGCACGTTGATCACGTATTGCGTTAATTTTTCTCCAAAAATAAAATGCTGAATATATCTTGTAGAAAAATCGGCCCCTTTTTTCTTATATTAAAATGCACGCCACTGACAAAACCGGTTTAAGTTTGGCTTTACATAAGTTTGGTTTTACAAAACAGGGTATACCAAAGGCCATTGCCAAGGATCCACTAATAACTAAGGGGTGGTATTAAACTGGGACACGCTGTATATATATAGTTAGTATATTATAATAATTAGAGTTGCTTGCGCAATTACCACAAGTAAAAAACCGGGTAATTCCATGTAATTTGAATAATAATTTATAAGATAATCTACAGTCTACTACCGTGTTACTCATTCTTGTTCAGACAAGAGTTAAATAAATTAAATTCGGCATTAATTTATTGTGGTCCGTGTTCGTTATTTGGTCCTAAATTTATCATCTGAATTTCCTTTGTCATTATCGTCCAATAATTCTTTGGTTTGAAGTTAAATTTTCGACTTATTGCGGGGGGGATTTTTAAATTTAAGACAAATCACCACTGCGTTATCTACAGAATGAGACATTTGCTAATAATTCAAACCCGTTATTCTCTAGTTTTTTAATATAAAGTCATTATTTTCAGATTCAAATAATGAAAAATCCGTTAAATGTTTCCAAATATTCCATTTGTTACAAATTATATTCAAATGGAGACTAATTGTTTGGGTCAACCTTTATAATAAATTATAGCCAAGTGTGACGTACCTATTCCGACGCTAAAACAAAAACCCAGAGTCATTTTATTACGTAATTTATAAAACATTGTCCTTCAAGAGAGAACTGTCGGTAGATAAAACAATTGATACCTACAAATCCGGTATCATTTCGCGGTACTGAAGTAGAACATAGGAACAGACAGATATAGAGGTAGTATATTACTATTTCACCATCTATGGTGGTCGCAGTAGGTTTATAGAAAATATGGTGATACCTTTTCAATTGAAGAAATGATTCCTCTAATTATAAAAACATTTTTTTCTTTTATACTGATAGCTGTAGCCATGTATAAAATATAGTATAAACTCCAGAGTACCTATAAATAACAGTAAACAGTACTCCAACCCTTTGGGACAGTTACTGTGACAATCTAAAATATCTAACAACCCTAGGTGGCATTATTTCTGAACTCCGAGAAATCTGGACAGCTTAGAACAGTGGTCATATTATAAATTGTATTTTTTTATGGCTCTAGCTGATTCACTTATCGTTTAAAAATAGTACAGTTACTTTGAGGAGCACTATATCGCAGGCTCAACAACATTTTCGAAGAGAATATCATTGTAGTGTGAGAACTTTTTGTATGACTGTGAATGTATTGGTTCAAATAAAATAAAACTCTTAGTGTAATCTTCATCGCCTCTTACTTTTATTATGGGTCTTACTCTCAGAGGAATAAAGTAAACATTCCTCTGAGGTCTTACTGCAGTCTGAGAAATTCGAAACTGTTCAGCCTTTTGCTGCATCTAGGGATGTAAACCAGCTTCCTTTCTGCTGTTCTTTTTTCTTCTGGTTTCTTCTTTTCTTTTTCTTTCTTTTTTTATAGCATAAATAAACAAATTGTTCAACAATAATCAGAACACTTTAATTTTTAGGGGTAATAATGGGAGTCGTCATTTTGAGCATTTACTTTAAAGAGCTATAAATTAAAGTGTTCTGATTATTGTTGAACAATTTGTTTATTTATGCTTTTTTTGTTTATTATACTTTTGTTAGAATTATTTTGTGTTCTCCAGGTTTTTTACGAATGTTGTTACAATTTGCACCAAAATGGTTTAATTTGATATTTATAACGAGAAATTGGATTTTGATTTTGAATTTGGATTAAAATTTATTTTACGTATTTTTTAAAAATTAAACTATTAAGAAGATTTTGTTTAGTACTGTTAAATAGCAATTTCCAAGAGCTTTCCAATGAGGCATCACAAAGGGGGTGTTGCCATTTAAACAAATTGAGTTGGGGTGTGGCTACAGCCCCAGGGGTTGCTTAGTGAAAGTCATTTTTGTGGTCATACTGAATCCCCCCACATACCCTAAAAACAGTTTTAAGAGATTTTTTATATCTTTTTTAGGTCCATACTTACAGAGCATTGCTCGTTTTTAAATAGACACCCTGTATATATTTTAGGGCTGCGTTGTTTTGTTTTACTTAAAGGACTCAAATCAATATTTTTAAATCGTTTTCAGATTATTTAAAAACCTCGATTAAGAATTAAATTTTATAAGTTTACTGTAAAAAGAAAAAAACTTGAAATATATATATATTTTTACATGAGCCCTTGCTGCATATACTCGTTGTATATGGGATATGGGTGAAGGCGGATTCTTTCTTTTTTTTAATGTCACAAATTAAATGTTCCAATATTATACTTAGATTGAATTCGAAAGATTATATAGCATAATAAAAAAATTAAAGTTACTTTTAACTATGTACCAAGTTTTTATGTTCTTCATTTCCGCCAGTGAAAATTTTGTCTTATCTCTGTCTGATATTGTTTTATACTTGTGGAGTTTTGAATGTCTCTGCTTTCATGTTTCAAGCAAAAAAAGGTTGATCAACCGTAGAGACTGCACCACACAGACATAATTTATCTCTTATATCACTGAATTAACATTATTTCTTAATACTAATTTAAAATTCTAAGTAACTGCAAAAACAACCCGATAATTGTTTTATCAAAAATCATTAAACAATTTTGTATGCATTTTTTTCGAAATAGTGAATTGTCCATGCTTAAAGACCCATGAATTTGGGAGATTAAGAAACTATTAATTACCAAAATATTTATTTATTTTTTAGCAAATAGAGTAGATATTTTTTAAGTAACCTTTAGTGATAACCCCTTCATAAACGATATAATGTAGTATTTTCTACGAGTTTTAAAGTTTCCGGTTATGAAATTTCAAAAAATCAGCTTACCGAATGTCGTGTTAGTTATCCTATTTAAAAAGTCACTTATCCTAGGTGCTCTGATTTCCACTGCCAGCTGACTATTTACCACCAAAACGGACAAAGCCATACATAGTAATATCGACAATTTTCGTGTCATCTTCACTTACCGCTTTGACACAACTGAAACAAAAACAAAGAGCTTCAAAGAAAGCGAGAATCCTCGGTAGAAACCGCAAGTGGCAATAACTTGAATAATCTGTTCACCAGCATATCCCGAACTAATTGCAATTTGTCGACAATATCGGCTCGAAGTACGAATTTTAATAATCGTTGTTCTAATAAGGTTTTTAGTTTTTAGCTTCTTCAGCGGCTCTATTAGGACTGGATGACTAAGAAGTTGTACAAATGTGAATGTTACATTATCGGTTTCATGAAAAATTGTTTTTGAATTGTTGTGTTACTACTTACATGTGTTAAAAATCAAGGTTACACTTTTTATCTTATTGCAATTAGAATATATTGGCGCTAATTGCTGTATATTTTAATAGGACAGCAGACCGCGACCATTTATGTTCTCCAATATCGAAAAAATTACAGTGGATTACAGGAACGTTGACACAAAAATGATGCAAGTAGAAAATGCTGAAGTTCCTAAAGGAGTAGGTACTACGCCATTGAATTTGGTAATTATGCTTGCCAGTCGTTCATATCATAAGGGTTTTGGCATGAATACCAGTGACGTAGTTATGAGTTAAATAGCCGCCCTTTAAAAATTAGTACCCACGCCTCTGTCTACAATTTTTGAAAGCTGTAAGTAAAACTGAAAAGTTTATTTTGAACATAAGAACAGATCTGTGCGTTGTTACAGAAACACGGGTGAACAGAAAGGCAGAGTATTTCATTGAATTTTTGTCACTCATATCTGTAAGTACCTATTCGACACACACTTACCCATTTTAGAAGACAGAAAACACGCGCCATCTCTTAGTAACAGGCATATATTTTATAAATCCATAATTTCAAAAATACACTTCTTACTAAGGCATGGCACATTGCTATATTATAAGTTGTTCTTTCTTATAATTTTACTTGGCTAATCTTAGGATAATAGGTTCAGTTCAAAACACTGCTGATTTTACATTTACTTTATTTTGAGTTTTAAGGGTCCATTCACTGTAGACTTGACAGACATGAATTCGGGGTCGGGTTGAGAGGTTGGGTAGCCGGTGGGTGAAGACTTACGTATTCCCACTACTGAATTATTTAGATTTCGGAGGTGCACGTAAAACCGAAGTAAAAAGGCACATGAAAATAAAGTTAGCTCTCATTGCAAGGGTACCGGATTTGTCTTATAATTGCAACAAAATTTCTTTTTAATGTTATAAATTATATATTATCGGAAAGATCAAAAGATAAACTAGATCCCTATAGTAGCAAATTTTTGTTTAATGCATGTATTTCAGAGAAAATAATTTTTGAAAATACGCTATTCTAGTTCAAGATTGTTTTCCTGGAATTTTAAAAATAAAAAGAATTACAAAAAATTGCTACTATAGGGATTTAGATTAAAGTCTTATATTTCAATACTTTTTTACTAAAAGTCGCTATCTTTTATAGTTTTTTCATAATTAGGCACGAGACGAACGCCGATTTTGTGCTTATTTCGGACTAGTGAATGAACTCTTAAGGGTCCATTCACTGTAGACTTGACAGACATAAATTCGGGGTCGGGTTGAGAGGTTGGGTAGCCGATGGGTGAAGGCTTACATATTTCCACTACCGAAGTATTTAGATTTCGGAGGTGCACGTAAAGCCGAAGTAAAAAGGCACATGGAAACAAAGTTAGCCCTCATTGCAAGGGTACCGAATTTGTCTTATAATTGCAACAAAATTTCTTTTTAATGTTATAAATTATATATCACCAGAAAGATCAAAAGATAAACTAGATCCCTATAGTAGCAAATTTTTGTTTAATACATGTATTTTAGAGAAAATAATTTTTGAAAATACGCTATTTTAGTACAAGATTGTTTTGTCTGGAATTTTAAAAATAAAAAGAATTACAAAAAATTACTACTAGGTAAAGGGATTTAGATTAAAGTCTTATCTTTCCATACTTTTTTACTAAAAGTCGCTATCTTTTATAGTTTTTTTATAATTAGACACGAGATGAACGCCGATTTTGGGCTTATTCTGCACCAGTGAATGGACTCGTTAAGTTGTTCCTTATGTTATTCAGTATTGACTAGTACTGTACTGTTATTGACAGATGGCGTTGGTCATATTCAATTCCGACTTATGAAATTAATTATACCGACAATTTATTAGGTATCACAATTTGTTGGTTAATATTGAATTTAGGTACAGTAACAACTCAGCATAAGTATTATTCGCTCAACGCTCAGAACCAGTAAGAATAAAACAATGCAGGTATCCTACAGAACGAGCCACCACTGATTGTTACAATTTTAATTAGAAATTCGATTCCCCCGTGTACTGTGCACTAACCTCATGCAGGCTATTTCTCAATAACCATTATAATCACCGCTTTTTAAAATAAACAATAATTTGTTTTTTTAATTAAAGCTAAACTACTAATTACTCACCTGAGTGCATTGATGATGGACTTTTCCTTTTAACACATGATGGATGTTTACCATGTAAAATTAAATTACCTAAAGACGTTTCCACATAGCTTGTACCAGGTATATCATCATTAAATGAAACATATAGGTAATAACGGAACGCAGTATACCTTCAAATAAATGGCTGTGCTATTACTAACTTTCGATTATTCTCGACAAGAATAATAATGAATAGAATTGAAATAAAATAGGTAGCTGTTGGGAAATTTTACATAACAGCGCCAAGGCGAGCTTAGATAATTGTTGCCCTAGTCTTTTTTATCGTTATTTCTGCATATTAACCTAGTTGCGGCGAACTTGAACTACGATTTCGATTTCCCTCATGCCACCAAACTGATAGGAATTATTACCTAGATATTGATGTTTCTATTAGTGCTAGTGATGCGGATACACATTTTAGTGATGTAATATTTCCATTTTTTCCTTGTATTATTTACTAAATGAATGCATGTGCATGAAGTTATAAAACGAAAGAGAAACTAGCATATTTGTGGACAACAATGTTGATATTATTGAAGTAAAAGAGCATGACGGAAATTGCAACATACAGGACGAGATCGTAAGACCATAATGGCAATGTTTCATGCCTGCAACTGCAGACTAAAAGAAGAAACCTTAGTGTACCTACTTAGGGTACCATTGACTGTACCCTCAAATAGCACAAACATGTGCTAAAATGATTAATCGAATACGTGATATTAATGAAAAGTGATATTAATTTGACGTTTGATGTTTTTATGAACCTTTTAGGAATATTCTATATTCCTGCTAAAACATTTATTGCTCAAATGTTCTTAAAATATTCGTCATTATATTATAAAGACACAATAAGGGGTGTTTGAAAATCGATAAATTACTACACCTGTGAAAAACACTCTGTACAAAAAATGCATATTTCAGAACCGTAGCGATAAAGAACGAAGATAGTACTATATGTCTACGAAATGTTTTCTTAATAACTGAAGATAACTTCTCATTATTTTTTTAGTGCGGCCCTGCAAAATGCGTTTTTTGAAAATAACTTGGCAACGCCGCATCCGAATTTCAAAAATAAAATATCATTTTGTAGGTAAAAGAAAGGCGAATCGAAAAATACAGGGTGTTTCATTAAAAAAATATATGTTTGGTTTGGTCATCCCTGCACTGGATATTCCTATACCGGGTGTTCCACATAAAAGTCCTCAGCCTCGTATCTCGGCAACGGAAAGATATATTTTGATTTTGAAAAAACAGATGATAGAGCTCATCTATGGCTTCGTCACGGAGTTCAACTTGATTTTTTTTTTCAGAGTAAATTGGAGATGGCGCTGAAGTCGAAAGAAATTTTTCGTAGGCAGGAATTTTTCAACAAGGTTTATCCGATACTTTGTTCAATTCTAAACAATTTTTGTTAAATGACTATTTTTCAAAAACTTAACAGTTTCAGAGATATCGAGCTCTTCATTTGGTGAGGCCCGAACTCAAGCGTATTTTAAAGTTTCGAATTATTACTGTATACAATGAAACAATAATTATCCAAGTCAATTTAATAGCTCTTTTTAAGAAATAGTGAAATAATATGTATTTCTGTAAAATATGGCAAAAGTTTTTTAAATACCTAATTCATTTTGTATAATAAGTAATTCATAATTATTTGTACGTTTGTCCAAAAATAAATCCTGAATGTATAACGAAACTTCATCACAGTAGGTTTTGATTAGAAGGAAATAAAATTAAATGCATATTATTTCACTATTGTAAGTACTAAGTTGGGACGCTCAATAATAATTTTCGAAAAAATTGAGATTGTTTGTTTTGGCTGCTATCTATTTTTCACCCCCTAGGACCCATTTCAAGTCAATAATTTTTATACAGAGTATTCTATATGAGATGCTTATTACGTTTACCAAAGGAGAATTTGGGACGCTCAATACTTTTCGAGAAAATTGAGATTATATGTATTGGGTGCTATCTGTTTTTCACCCCCTGGGACCCATTTCAAGTCGTTCATTTTTATACTGAGTAGTCTGTATGAGCTGTGTATTACGTGTACCAAAGGAGAAGTTGGAACGCTCAATAGTTTTCGAGAAAATTGAAATTGTATGTATTGGGTGCTAGTTTTTCACCCCCTAGGACCCATTTCAAGTAATTCATTTTTATACTGAGAAGTCTATGTGAGATGGGGATTACGTGTACCAAAGGAGAAGTTGGATAATTATTGTTTCATTGTATAAGGTAATAATTCGAGACTCTAAAATATGCTTGAGTTTGGGCCTCACCAAATGAAGAGCCCGATATCTCTGAAACTATTAAGTTTTTGAAAAATAGTAATTTACCAAAATTTTTTAGAATTGAACAAAGTATCGAATAAACCTTGTTGCAAAGTTCCTGCCAACGAAAAATTTCTTTCGACTTCAGCGCCATCTTCAATTTGCTCTGAAGAAAATCAAGTTGAACTCCGTGACGAAGCCATAGATGAGCTCTATCAACTGTTTTTTCCAAAATCAAAATATATCTTTCCGTTGCCGAGATACGAGGCTGAGGACTTTTATGTAGAACACCCTGTATATTCCAAAATAATTTTAAAAGATGGCTCTGAGTAGTGTACATCATGCTCTAAAAGGAAAACATGTATATTCTATAGCAACTTAGTAATGGGCCGAGGCGTCTTAGGTGGTTTACCCTTTATACACATACTTATCTTGTACTGTTTGTCGATCATTTCTTTCTTGTTTTATGAGGATAATCAGCCATAATAGGAATGACTTTGTGGTTAGAACATAAATATAGCTTGTGCCCTATACGCATTTATTTATAAACAGATTTAAGTATAAGACGAAAAACATCAATTGCTAACTAGAAATAAGAATTATTGACGTGTGAAAAGTAAAACAGTTCTTTAAAAACAAGGTTGCCGCTGTAGTAGTTTCATCTAGAGTGAAAATATACAGGTCCCCAAATAAAAATGCGTTCAATTTGGAAACAAAGACGCAAAATATTAGTACATGATAGATAGAAAGATAAATATAACATAATACTAGAAGAATACTTCTAATTCGTCGTTATTTATAGCAGGAAAATGAGCTGAGAGGCACACCCACATACTACCTCTTAGGCCACTCCTCTAGCCCCTGTCGCATGTATTGTTCACGTCTCCCACCCATAGATATTGATACTTCCGTCCACCCATGACCGTTCTTCTCTGTTTAATACACAGTTTACGTACTACCGACCCGTTCTTATCTCCAAACTGAAGATATTTTTATTTGAGAATCTGTATATGTAAAGAACCAGTCAAAAGTTCAGATACCTACTCTACTGTATCTACTTTATTATAATTACTAACCTTAAATAGATGTATAAATAAGACCGTATTTTATTAGTTAATGCAGAATATATTTTAAAATACTAGTAAGCCTATACCTAATTATATATTCCAGTGTTTGGATATAAAGAATATTATTCATTACTCATAAGTACATTATTGAGTTACTGTGATAATGCACAGCCAACATTGTTTAAAGTCTGGTGTGAATAATGACGTATTACGCAAAATGATCTCGCAAATCACTGCAAACAATTTTATTCTTTTCGTTGGAGTAGCCTAAGACAATTTACTTTGTACGTATGTTGTTTCTGCGCTACTGGAGCAGAATTTTTTCAGCAGCAGCATTAGAAAGCACGTTCGATACATGCAATTTGCGCAATTGTCACTTAGTTCTCTGTCCTTCGTATAATGATTTCTGATGTTGAGGGGTTTCAATAAATGAAATCTTGATGGTGTTTATACCTAAAGGTCAGTATATATATTGGATCTAGGTGGTTATGTGTTTGTACTATTTAAGTATATGTAAAAAAGACACAACGTCACCTCACCAGCCATTGCAGAAGCAAAAAAATATGTTCTAAGGTTTTTAATATCAATTTTTGACCAGTACTGACTATTGTATTGTAAAAAACCCTTCGCTGGAATGAACTGTATAATCAATTAACCCCCTGAATGAAGCAAAGAAGACCTACCTGTCAAGTTTTTCTCTTCATGATAACATCATGATGGGAACATGATAATTAACTTTCTGGACACAAATGTATCATCGAGGTTTCCTTAAGGTAGATGGGGGGGGGGGGAGGTAGATTGGCGTTAGTTGGTTTAAACAAATCACTCTAAGAATAAAATAAAAGAATTCGTATATTCAAGAAAAAAATACACAAAAATATAACAGACATAACAAATATCGATACAAAGATGGTTTTTACTGAGAGTTATGATTGTTCTTAATGACCTCCTTGGTTTCCAAATAGGGTTTTTATTAGTTTATTGTTTTTATTTATAGGACCAAGAACATTTGATGGAAGGTCTTTTAGAAAGGATGACCATACTTCTTCGGCTAAAATTGGCTGCGCTTGCTGAAAAAATGTGATTAGTAGATATTTGTCATCAGAATATACCGTGTTCAAATGTTTTATTTAGTTTTCTAAACGTGTAGTAGGTTTTATACCTGATTGGGATGTAGGCTATCAACGGCTTCCAACAGATCTGGCACATTTATTGTATTTCTGGCCATCACTGCATTGATGGGATTGTTTATAAAATGCAAGTCGAAGTATTCGAATTTCTCGTTTTGCACTATGTCTTTCAATACACTAGTCAGTTCATCAGCTCTCTGGAAGAATAAATCATATTTCAACGCGTACATCTTCACCTTTCAAGGGTACTAATATAATTATCTAACCCTAATAGCACAAGGGCGTCCAAAGGACGGAAACGATAGGTAACAATAAACTATTTACGGCAGTTATTACGCGGTACACAGAAACAAAATATATACGATACTGGACGTCCATCGGATCGCCACATGTATGTCCCATAATGGATGTGGGTGGATCCAATGGTCATCCATAGGATGACGTATGCTATTAGGCAGGAGATCATAACTTGCCTGTGATGTAATTCTTCTTGTAATCTCATCAGGGTTCAACCAGCCATTACAAGGCCCAATCTGCATACATATAAACCAGTTGTACAAGTCTCTATACCGAACGTCGTTGTGTAAAACTCCTGAAAATGTTTTAATGTGCTTTCAAAACAACTAACAGATTCTAAATAACAATTCCATACCAATTGGATGCAGTCTTTCTGCCATGTCATCGTAAATAAAGTCAGCATCTACTAACCCTACCAAAACTACGTGACTGTTTTTTGGAAGCTTCTCGTTTAGCACCTGCAAAGTTTGCAGCACATTTTCTCTGAACACATCTGGACTTGTCATATGGTTGGTGGAATCCTTAAAACTGAAACACAATTCATGAAACAAAATCAGTGTTGTAAAAAATATTATTTATTCAGTATAATTTCCAATTTTATTGGAAAACATTACCTACTTATTACAAACATCATTCCCTTGCATTGCGTATAGCACTATTGCTGGATTGTCGGTACTCTGATTCCTGGATATAGCTTTTGCGTGTGCTACCCCGTCATAACTGGAGGCGCCATTTTGGGACAAGTTTTGATAATCTCTGTGGTTGCATCGATTTCGTTTCCTTAGTCGAGTATATATCGAATCAGTTGGTCCCTAAATCGACAAAAATTAAAAATATATGATTTCAAATGTCCTAAAGTGTATTGTAGGTACCTTGATTAAAATATTCGGTGTTATGTGTTTGTACCCCGTAGCAAATCCATACTGAGGCCAGTCTAATTCATCCAATATAACATCACTAGCATTCAAGCTGGGCTAAAATAAAACTTTCAGAAAATTGACTCATTCTAAATATGTCTTTTAAAAACCTATCCACATTTTGATTGGAATTATTAAGTTAAGTATATTTCTGTAGTAATCGACGTGTAATAGGTACTTACCCAATCGAATTCAATGGGATTAATCCATACTTGGGGCATATGAAAGTGGGCACCAATAGAATCCCCTATGTAAATGATTCCTTTGGCGTCAGAATCTGAACATAACAGTTCTTCCCATGTCTTTTTTGTTTTATTGTCAATTCCCCAAACCCCATTGCAGTTAGCTAGAATCACGAGTATACTATTAATACCTATGTAATCACCATAAATTTTGCAGACTTTGTAAGTCATGTCAAAAGTAACAGGAAACGCAGAAAATACAGTTTTAAAGAAAATCAAATGTGTATATTATGTATTAACATAATCGCCTCTCTTTGAACGAGTGCTTACGAAAATAGGTGACCCAGTTGTAGACTCACTTCTAAACTCTTCTAACTCTTTCCTATAGCTGGGGAAACAATTGTTAATAGTTGGGAGTCAACTCAAGGGAATAAGGAAGATGTCTAAAAATTTCCCACATTAAACATTCCAAGAAATGTTTACATGTCAGGCTAGCCTATCCAGGTTTATCCACTAAGGCAACGCATCTAAAGATAACTTGACATCATAAAGAGTCTGCAGCTGGTTCAGGAATTTGCAAAAACGCTAGTTCAAGAGTTTACAATAATTGATGTTTTTGGCCAAGATCCCTAAACAAGTAGGTTACCTCAGTTTCGAGAAAAAATTCTATTGGTTAGTTTGAGGTTACGTCATCTGGCGTCCAGAAAGCAGCGAAATTTTTATATGATTACTGGTAAATATTGCATTTCATGATGCTTAAGAGTATAATTTTACTATAACAGTTTAAAATACATGTATTGTATACATGTATACATAACGTATACATAACAAAACGTTTTACAGGTAAACATTAAACCGTAAAATCAATAAAAAATACATAACACAACTACAAACTTTTATGCGGACCTCCTAGATATGGTAGGTATATGTGTATATTAACGATATAGATAATATGATATGAATGATCTATCAAATTCAGAAATCAATACTAGTAGGTATAAATTAGTTACTAGTGCAAAATACTTATATCATACAATTTCAGAACTTTAAGAAATGACATGAAAATGTATATATATAGTTATTTTGTCTTGTACGGATTGTAAATGGTTTGAAAATAATAGAAACGAATAACTGCAATAATCTATTAAGAATAATACATTTCGTTATTCACTTTTAATTAAGTTTTAGGTATAACTCCAGATATTTTATTTTTATTATGTAACTCAAATTATATTTGATTCATTGCATTCACAACTGGATTTTTCGGAAACCTGTGATATAACACATCTTTGTTCAGAGCTTTGGTAATTTTCAGACTATTATGGCATGTAGCAACAACACATCGACACCCTGGCATCTTGCTGAAAGATCAAATTATTTTTTATTTTCATCCTACATAAAACATTACAACCTCGGTCACTTTAAATAATGAGATAGCCCAAGAATTTCGGACGGAATACTTTTTAAGTGAAGGATAACGTAATTTGACAGAAATTATTGCTGGTTTACTTACCTAAGTGCTTATTTATTAATCTATTGTAATTCTACACTTGCTTCACAAAACAAGATCAGGATTGACAGATTATTCAGTTATTGTCAAATTTAAACACATTAGGACATTATGAGAGAGACAATGATGTACATAAAAAGAGTGAGAGGGAAGGTCGCCAGATGACGTCGCTCATCCCGGTGTACACCGCAACACCCTCTCCTACAAGCATGGAACTGAGGTAACCTACTTGTTTAGGGATCTTGGTTTTTGGCAACCTTTCTTGAATGAGTGCGTTTCCAAATATGATTGAAGATAAAAAATAAACCTAGAGTAATAGAGAGGAGGTAGATTGTAATTGTTTGATATCGCCATATGTATATTGAAATAACGAAACAATAAAAATGAATAATAGGAGAAGGATTATTTTACATAACACCACAAATTGTCAAAATCGTAGTCGTAGTAGTAATTTCAAAGTCGTGTGATGCAGTTACTTTTTCTTCAACAATATAATCATTCTATTAAATGTGATATAGAAGCTTCAGCTAATTATATACTTGTAGACATTTTATTATTAGAAACACATATAGTAAGGACTCACAGTCGTAGGCAATGTCAAGGTCGTAAGGTGTTCGGCCTGGGTGAGCATCAGGATCATTATCTATGCAATCTCTTCCTTTCCAATCTGCTCCTCTGGAAATATTATCGGTAAATATTATACTGTAATATGTGTGCATAAAAATATACTTTATTACATTCAGCACCAGACATTTTATTCAGTAGTAATTGGGTGAAAATATGGGTCTACAAAAAACCATCAGGTATTTAACAAACTATTGACTTCTTTTTCGTCTTCTGCGATTGGTTTTAAACGAAATGAAAAATATATTATCTGGCTTAGAATCATCTGTACCTACATAGTTCATATTTGGTTCAATATAACTAAGCTCCACTTACTGTAATTGCATATACAAAATGCTCTTTGCCAGCAGAAAACGAGGGACTATGTCTAGGACATAGTTTGTACCTAGCTAGTCGAGCTCTGTTGCAAATACCACCACTAGATTTTTAAAGCCTACTAGATAATTCAGTACCACTAGATTTTTAAAGCCTACTAGATAATTCAGTACCACTAGATTTTTAAAGCCTACTAGATAATTCAGTTATCTGATAAATTCCGGCCATTTGGACTGTGATACAGCATATTATTATTGTCTTACACAGTCCACTGGACTATGATCTAACATATTATGGTGATGGTGTTAACTATTCATAAACTACATTATTTTTGTTCATTCTTTTATCTTCCTTTTATTTCAATATAAGTAAATAAATAAAAATGGCGCAGTGGGATTAAAGAAATTGATGATTTCAATGGTTTAAAGTATACAGGGTGTCCACCTAGTGCGCGTAAGTCCAATATCTGGGTTAATAAAAGAGATAACTTATTTTTTTTCTACAGGGTTGTCTAATATCCCGAGCTGCACAAAATGAAAATATATTTACATATTCAGGGTGTTCAGTTTTTCCTGGACAGGTACCAACTTCATTTTTTTAAATGGAAACCTATATTTTTTATGGCATTATCGAATTCTACGTAAAAAATTAGTGGGACTTTGTGCATAACACTGCTATTGAAATATTGATAGTTTTCGAGATATTTGACTTTTAATTTTTTTTTCTTATGTTTCGTCACTTCTAATAGTTGACATAATTATGGTTGTATGACAGCTAGAAATTATTTTTTTTTCAGAAACTGTAGAGTGAAGATGGCTCTTTCGAAAAACGTATCAAAAGTTGACCTGCGATATACAGGGGGCAACAGAAATCGTGCCAAACCTGATGGTTTAAAATTTAAAAAATCTCGACTTTTTCAAATGGAACACCCTGTGTTTTATGATTTCATTAGATGCCTTTCTGTAGACTCTACAATTTTATAATAGCTTTCCCTATACCTAAGTTGCGTAGTTTTTGCAAAAAACCCACTTTTATGAAAAATACCCGATTTGCGCACTCCTTTGACGGAAAAAATATTGTAGGACTATTTATTTTTATAAAATGTATTAGTTTACACTTCTTAAAATAAAAATAACTGAAAAATTTAGATAATTTCAGTTTAATAAACAAGTCTTTATGGAAAGTTACCATTTATTTGTAAATAAAAGTAAAAAATCATAAAAGCTCTACATGTAATTAAGAATTAGCAAAACTGGCGTATGCTTTAGAAGAAGTTCATGGGAATTATCAAGAGCAGAAACCACAACATTAAACTAAATATTATCGTTGTTACTCCCATGTCTCCTGGTAGTTTTCTCATAATTCCCATTTGCTGTTCTTTCAAATCTTTCTTTCACATTTTCAAAACAGTCAGCACGTGGGAATCTCTATAAATACGTGCTGCTAGCAAATAATTCCCATGAAATTCTTCTAAAGCATACGCCAGTTTTGCTAATTCTTAATTACATGTAGAGCTTTTATGATTTTTTACTTTTATTTACAAATAAATGGTAACTTTCCATAAAGACTTGTTTATTAAACTGAAATTATCTAAATTTTTCAGTTATTTTTATTTTAAGAAGTGTAAACTAATACATTTTATAAAAACAAATAGCCTTACAATATTTTTTCCGTCAAAGGAGTGCGCAAATCGGGTATTTTTCATAAAAGTGGGTTTTTTGCAAAAACTACGCAACTTAGGTATAGGGAAAGCTATTATAAAATTGTAGAGTCTACAGAAAGGCATCTAATGAAATCATAAAACACAGGGTGTTCCATTTGAAAAAGTCGAGATTTTTAAAATTTTAAACCATCAGGTTTGGCACGATTTCTGTTGCCCCCTGTATATCGCAGGTCAACTTTTGATACGTTTTTCGAAAGAGCCATCTTCACTCTACAGTTTCTGAAAAAAAATAATTTCTAGCTGTCATACAACCATAATTATGTCAACTATTAGAAGTGACGAAATATAAGAAAAAAAAATTAAAAGTCAAATATCTCGAAAACTATCAATATTTCAATAGCAGTGTTATGCACAAAGTCCCACTAATTTTTTACGTAGAATTCGATAATGCCATAAAAAATATAGGTTTCCATTTAAAAAAATGAAGTTGGTACCTGTCCAGGAAAAACTGAACACCCTGAATATGTAAATATATTTTCATTTTGTGCAGCTCGGGATATTAGACAACCCTGTAGAAAAAAAAATTAAGTTATCTCTTTTATTAACCCAGATATTGGACTTACGCGCACTAGGTGGACACCCTGTATAATAATTGCAGTAAATTTTAAACTTCAGTTATTCAAAAATAGTAGGTAGCTGTTAGTTGTTGTTGTCTATTGGTAGCTGTTGCATTTTATGTGTTGTACATTATATAGCAGTAATGTATTTTTAAACAACGGTGGACAAATATGATAAACATTTGTCATCGTGGCGTGTTCAACCAAGATAAGATAAAAAAGAGCTTACCTGGCGGGAAATATGGTGCTGAATCCATCCAGATCAAAATCCGCAGCAGCATCTAAAGATATGTAGGAGTTATTTAAAATTCTACAAATATCTTCGATCACAGGCAGTTTGCATACATCTATTTCAGGAAGAAGACTGGAAGATGTATCGTTCTTTAACTGAAACAATTTTAGAATTGAATCGATGCATCTACTAGGGGGCGAGGATTATACTTTTTCTATGGCTGGAAGAGCCTCGCTTTCGAGGAAGGGGAGGGGGAACAGGTGGCACAAAGGCTTTCCTGTGTCGACGTTGCACGTTCCATACAGAAGACAAAATATGTCGGGGGTGATTCTATGTGACAGGTCGCTGAAAGGGGGTATACATTTACTAATTACAACAAATAAGGTATATTTAGATCATCAAGTAGGTATACCACATGACACATCAACATTTTAGCGGGTGGGTACCTTCACCCACATAAGTTTCTCATGTGTCGTATGAAAACAATTTGCTCCACTTTCATTATTTAGTAAAACATTGTCAAAAAATTATCTCGAAAAGTTGAAATATGTTTTTTCTACTTATAACATTTTTACCTACAGGGTGACCCATTAAGAATGGAAACACTCACGTACAAAATTTGTTTATGGACCGATTTGAACCGGATTTTTTTCAAAAGATAGATCTCCAAAAGCTCTATGTTGATGCAAAATTTGAAGACGAAATTTTGATTTTCAAGGCCTACTACGAATTTTTTTTAAGTGAAAAATAGAAAAATTTTGTTAGCGATTTTTTTATAAAAAATCTGACTACACCACTGGATTTAGGAGTCCCTCGAATACATTTGTACCAATTTTTGCGAAAAAAAGTTTGTTCTTAAAAAAGTTATGACAATATCGGCATCACCAGTGTTTGCCTTTGTCGGTGAACCTATTCTTTTATAAAAATCGAATAGCACCCAAAGAAAAACAAAATTAAACAACTTAAACACTGGTGTAATGATTAAATAAGAACCATAAAAACCAGTATATACAAAATAACCAACAACTACTCTAATATAAACAACAATTGATAGGTAAGTTCGTCAAATTATTATTATTTTGTGGTTATAATGCCAAAACTTATAATATTACCTTCTTAGATAAAAAATAACTACATTATAATTTTTTATTAAAAAAGTGTGAATCAATTTGACCAGACTCCTTTTTCATTTTTAAAAATGTAATTTACTAATCATTACTTTTTTGTATCAATTGTTGTTTATATTAGAGTTACTGTTGGTTATTTTGTGTATACTGGCTTTTATGGTTCTTATTAATAATTACACCAGTGTTTAAGTTGTTTAATTTTGTTTCTCTTTGGGTTCTATACGATTTTTATAAAAGAATAGGTTCACCGACAAAGACAAACACTGGGGATGACGATATTATCATATCTTTTTTAAGAATAAACTTTTTTTCGCAAAAATTGGTATAGTCTTTATAATCTAAATTGAAACTGCATAAAAAATTCCGACAAACGACACACGTGCGTAAACAAAGAGGCCGCCGTCTAAGTGCAGGTGTTTCTGTTGTCGGAATTGTTTTTACATTTTCAGTTGACATTATATAGACTATACAAATGTATTCGAGGGAATCCTAAATCCAGTGGTGTAGTCAGATTTTTTTATAAAAAAATCGCCAACAAAATTTTTGCGATTTTTCACTTAAAAAAAATGTTGTAGCAGGCCGTGAAAATAAAAATTTCGTCTTCAAATTTTGCATGAACATAGAGCTTTTGGAGATCTATCTTTAAAAAAAAAATCCGGTTTAAATCGGGCCATAAACAACTTTTGTACGCGAGTGTTTCCATTCTTAATGGGTCACCCTGTATATGTGTAGGTTGTAACAAAAACAATATGAAATATCTAAAATCATCTACTTATTATAATTCGTCGTCGCTACGAACGTCGCTATTTTGAATACTTTCATTCACTTGAATTTACAATTTCAACAACCTGTTGAAACTAAAAATAAATATAAAAGATATACGATAGTGAGTATAGATAGTTAGTCGATAAATAACAGATATACATCTAGTTAATCTGTGTTATAAATGATTGGGAATGTATGTTTCTATCTCCACCTGCCAACACTTACTGAGCAATAACATCTATTTTAGTAACTAGTTGTAAACATTCGCCTCGCGCCAATTTTGGTAAGTAGTTGCACAGTCTAGTCGTCGCATTTACCAAGCTTTCTTCATGTACCTCCGCTACCTGCATAGCTACACCCGTTAGCACGGTACAAACTAAAAACAATGAATTAATACGTATTTAAATAAAAAAAAACAATTACTTGGATTTACCTGCGCAGCTCATGCCCCCATTGACGCCACGGCACTGAACCAAGGGTAAATATCCATAAAATATCACAGACAAACAAAGTATTATTATTTTCATATTGTGTTGTACAAATTTTAGTATTTAACTTGGCAGAATCTAGGTATAAGTTTAAATGACGTGATTTCGTTCATTCGTTTCATTCATCTGGTGTCAGAACAGAGGCGCACGCGCTTGAGGCTTAATCGATTTCTTTTATCTATTGTTATTCGCATCATATTTCTAGGCAATATACACTGCTCTACACTAGAAAAATCAAGCCAAAGAGAATCAAGCATATCATTTGTTATTTTTATTATTAGCACGTATAACGACGTACTTTTATTATAAGAGTAAGTTTATAGAATAAATATATCTATATTATAAGAAGTTGATATCAGAAACATCCCATTTCTCTACTTATAGAGCGTTAATATTAATTAACGTGAAACACTGCATATTTCTCGAGGCGCGTTTCTCTAATAATGTTAGCTCATCTGAAGGTGACGCTGAGTGGAGTATTTTGGTGTCCAGTGGAAAACTGACTTTTTTTTCTAATACAAGACAAATATTTTCACACATACCTACACTTTAGGAATATTTGCAACTTTTGTTATCTTTATTTATTTACAAATTATATTCTTATTAGATGTTATAATATAGTTTCGTTATTTTGACTATTTTTTTTTTGCCTCATTTATACCTACATTTGCTTAAATAATATGTTTTCAAATAATTTTTGTCTTTTCAATGAAACTAAAAATGTTTTTTTTACTATTCACTGTGAAGTGAATAGAAAAATTATATTTTCTTGTTTGAAGGCAAATTATAAAAAAAAAATTATTTCGCCCCCCTTAAAGATTTTGGAGGCGACGCCTATGAGCCGAATTGTCACCTATGATATATCGTTAGATTAAGAAAATTACGTAGATTTTAAAAATACAACAATGTACAGGGTGTTCCATATAATCATCGAGAGTTGGCATTACTTCCGGTGAAACCTGAAGCGAAACTAAGGTATTTTTTATCAAAAAGTGGCCTTTAATAAATACTTCTGCCATGCCAAAGTTGAAAATAGGAGTATACCATAAATCTGGTGTCACGCTGTAGAATATTTGCGGTTCTTTTACAATTTAAATTTGATAAAAATCCACACCCGTTTTAGGTTTTAGAAAAACTTCGTCACTCAACGGTTTTAGGTAATACAAGTTGATCAAACAAAACGTTTATTCACAGACATAACTAAATAATAATTACATAATTTGAATAGGTAATGTGGTAGATGATCTAAAATATTCTAAGAGTTAAAGTCCTCCAAAGAAAAAAACATACATTTCCATTATAAAAACTGTTTTTTAATTAACATGTTTTCTATATTAGTGTTGACTGAAATAAAAAACTATTCAGTTAATAATTTATTATTGAATATAAAAACAAAAAAAAGTCTTAAATATGTGTAGATATATACAGTGTTCCCAACAAAAAAATATGGCAACATCAAGCAGGGGCAGTTCATTTCATTCATTCATTTATTTATAAACGGGAAAGGGAAAGTCATATGTATTATAAGACTATACTATATCGCGGGTAGATGCCCAAAAATTCCGAAAACACCACGGTGCCGACATACTATCTCCATCCTTATCGAGAGTATCTTAGTCAAATATGCGCATGCGCTCGAATATCGCAAAGTCCAATAAGCATGCAGCATAAATACTACATCTATGTCTACCGACTTCTTCAAAAAAAATTGAAAGCAGGGAAGTCTATCAGTCTACGAGTATAAACAATCAGCTTCAGCTGTATGCTATAAACTGTCAGCTTCCGTAACCATGGAGATCGACGATATCTGCGCACGCGCAAATCGAACAAAGCGTCTCTGGAAGAGTATAGCATTATACCTTTTGTCCTTCAGTGTTTTCGGAGAAACCGCTTATGGGCTCACATAGGAAATGCGCGATATAGTAGTATTACATATATATATATATATGTGGAAAGTGGTGGAAGGTGGAAGTTGCAGTCACTGTACACGTAGATTACATGACTGGAAGTAGTGGCCAGAAGAAGAAAAGCTGAAATTCATAGTTTACCATTCTTCGTTCGCTTCTTGACACGTATGGGATATATTTCGTCTTTGAATCTAACGCTGATGTCATTCTTTAAGGGTTTATCTTCTAATTGACCATCAGCCTCAATTACATAGTTCTGTAGTATCGTCACAAGTATTATCTTCATAGCCATATAAGCGTATGGTTTACCTAAAAATGTTACCTTTGATTATTGGTCAAATGATTGTTCTTTTACTTAGTACAGTGATCTAGAAGGGGGTTAGAACCTTTGGTGTGAAGAAAACACTGACGTAGTTTTCCACATAACACCAAAACACTGTAGACCTGCACTCGACGCGCGTTTCGGCAACCAATAATCGACTATTAAGCTTCCCCCTAAATAAGGAGAGGTTTGAAAAAGAAAAAGCATTGATTAGGGATGTAGTTACGAGTAATGGATAATGGATATTCTGTAAGTTGGACAAACTAGAAGGTCAATTCAAACTAGATTCAAGGAACATATGGCTCATATCAAATATGGTAGAACAGATAACTCTAGTGTCGCCCAACATGCGTTTGAGAACAACCATAAAATAGATAGTAGCAATTTAAAACTAATTTGGAATGTAACAAATTCCAGACAGCTGGATGCATTTGAGAATTTGGAGATTGCAAAGTTTAAAAATAGTATGACTAGTGACAGAGAGCCAAATCCCATGCAGCCCCCTTTATTGGTTAAAACTAGGAGCCAGTGTTAGCATAGGTTCAGTTTTAATCATCTCCTGATTATGCCAAGTTGGTTGGCGAAACTCGCGTCCAGTGCAGTATAGTGTTATGTGGAAAACTACGTCAGTGTTAGTACAGTGAAATAAAAGTAAGGATTTTACCTAGACAACCTCTTGGTCCTGCACTAAATGGTAAGAATGCATAAGGATGTCTTTTTGCTACCGCTGCTGGAAGGAAATGGGCCGGGTAAAATTCATTTGGTTTCTCCCAAAGTGTACCATCTCGGTGGATGTTGTGTATAGAGACTATCACGGTACACCCTTTTGGTATGGTCCATTTATCTAGAAGATAATAGATATAGTAGATAATATATAGAAGATAATAGATACAGTATAAATAATAATTTCAAGTGTCTAGTCCGTAAGAACAGAAAATATGTATTAATTTGTAAACCGGTTTCAAACAACGTAAAATATTCCTAATCTACTAAAACTAATGGTAAAAATTCATTGGTAATCAAAACAATTAAATAACTAGTGTCTCTGAATATTTGATAACTTTTGCTGGTTGTATATATATATCTCAATCTGTTAGAGTTTAATATCCCTATCCCTAATAAGTAAGTTAAATATCCCCAATAAGTAATAATGTAAATAGGATGAAAATAGAAGTTGTGTCAACACGACTCTCTTCTCAACAAGAGAAGAGAGACAACATTGTGTTTTCTTAAATAACAATGTTAAACCAACAATAGGAAAACCATCTCGAAGTAGTGGCCCAAAAATTAAACGGTTAAAAAGATCCCCACCCATTCCTCCTTCTAATCTGACAACTGTAACGATGAAACAGCGAACAGAATTGACAGGTTCTTATCAGGTATTCCTTGAATTTTGTACCGTAGTTGAATTTTCATTTAGAATCATTTTGCAATAGCAGCGATTCTCTATATCAGTTGATGTTTACCAAAAAATAAGTATAGGCAGCAAAATGTTTTGAATAGGTACTTTGCCTCAATCTCAATACAATTACTTTTTACAGTTTTATGCAAATATCTATTAAGCGATTTGCATCAGAAGACATATAATGTCCTATCATCTTTACCTAACTGAAAATCTTGAGATGCTTCTCTAGCAATGAAAGGAGCTATAGGAAATAACCTCAATACTTCCTTGATAACCATATCCAAGTAAGTGAGTTTAGCAAGATCGGCTTCTTCTATATCTCTTTCACCAACCACGCTGAATATTTCCTCTATAACTCTATTCTGGATGATTGGGTACATACCAAGCAACACCAAAGTAAATGATGATATTGCGGTGACAGTATCTTCAGACTAAAAAATGAGGTCGGGGTGAGGGTATTTTTACAGAAAATTTATATAAAAATTGAAAGAGATTATTGCAAAGAAGACTTACAGCTGAGTACAGCGTCGAAAGATGATGAACCAGTTCCTCGTCAGTGGCAAAATTTGGAACGTCATCTCTAATATCCAGCATTTGCTCCAACAAGTTCCGAAACGATTTATCATTTTTGGTAGTGCAAACGTGAGTCTCTTTATTCCTTTTGATTGCCTAAACAAATAAACAATTGCTTCACTATACGTTAAGGAACTACCAAATAGTTCTTACTTGACGAAAGAATCCATGCAAGATTCGTTTGCCTTCTTCTTGCAGTTTCTTGTATTTAGTGAATTTAAATATCCATTCCAGTTGGAGCCATATTTTGACCATACGGGCATGAACGACGGTGTACATTCTAAAAAGGCAAGTAAAATATAGAAATGAATTCTCCAAATTATTTTTATTATTAATGTATTATATATGTCGAAACTCAAAACGTTTTTAACATTTACAATTTTAAGTGATATGTTTCTTTATCACAACCCTGAACAATATACCTAGTAGTTTTATGATTCATCATTTCTTTTGGACCACCTGTAAAATCATCAACTCCAAGCAAACCTTAAATGTTTGCTCTGATACTACATTAAAAATTTTTATTTTGAATATCTTTGCTCCACTAATTTTATTATTTTATAGTTTAAGAATTTGCGACGAATCGCCACAAGCGCCACAAATAAATTACATAGGTAAGTTACCTTGTTAAATTTTCCAGGAAAGTCTCCATTTCACCCCCTTGAGCATTTGTTTTGACGCCAATGATAGTTTCTGTAATAAAAAGAGGTCTTGACACCCATTTTATCAGCATTTAATTTAAATATTACTTGATAAGTACCTAAGTCTTCAGTACTTCCTGAGTTTAATTACAACTATTAAATATATTTAAAGATCATACTAATTTATACTTCCTGGTTTGGTTCTTCAGAACAACTTGGGGATGGACTTTTCTGTGAGGTCGAGTATACGGCCCAGTTTCAAATAAACTAGGTACAACAATAACAAATTCCCCATACTTAAGGTTGTTTTATCGCACCAAACCAAACGCATAATTACAAATAAACTTCCTTACAGGTAAGTCGACTCGGTGCTAACAGGTAAGTTTATATAAAAATATATGCCTAAGAAATTGATTAGCTGCTAAATTGTGAACAGTGTTACTTATACAGAAAAAGTACATACCATTAACAAAATCCGTAGCGCATCTGTGTATAAGGTGTTCAATATTAAAAGTGGGTTGATCGACTTTTTCTTCTAAGACGTCTACTAAGATTTTCATGTGGTGCAAGATATAAGGAAAATACTGGATGACATTCTTCTTCAGAAATAAAGGGGACATCAAACGCCGGTCCCTTTTCCACTTGGGCCCTAAAACAATTTGGCTCAACAAGAAAAGTTGTTTTACACCATTTCTTAAAGTATAATATATGTATACTCTACGTATAAAAATGGATAAAAGTATATACAACTCCCATCGTGGGTGACAAACAAAGCAGACCATGAGTGTTCTCTCATGAATACATTCACAAAGGGTTTGATGGGTCTATCTATAATAGTTAATAGTAAGTTAGATTTAGTCAAAAGAATATCCCAGAAACTGGGTCATTAATGCCACGTCGATATTTTAATCAAAGTGATTTCTGGAATATTTATTTAATGAGTGGTCACGAGTGAGTGGAGTGATACACGCTGTATCTAAATCTTTGTTATATCTCACCAGATCCTGATATGAGTCCTTCTCCATTGAACACTGATATAAACTTATACATTTTGTCTTTGGTTGCAAATTTTACAGATGACATTATTTTCTGAAAAAAGAAAATGTCTATTGGGTTCACCTATAAATATACTAAAGTATACCTCGGCTTGGGCAGCATCAGTGATTATGACGGAGAATTTCGGGCCAAACCAAAACCTAAGAGGGCTGGGGTATGCTGATATTAAAGAAACTGTCCTCTCGAACAGATCTAAAAATAATTTTAACAATTATTGTAGTATCGTTAGCAGTGCTATAGTCAGAGATCGGGTGCGAACAAAATAAAAAATATAAAATTCAACACATATTATTGAATGTTCAAGATAAGGAGGGCCACCTGAAGAAAATCCAAAATTTCACATTTTCAAAATATGTAGTTAAATTAGTATCCATAAAATTGTATGTATCTACCATTTTATTAGCTAAATATTTACGCTTATATATTTGTATAGTTTTCCTATAGTGGGTGGCCCTCCTTATCTTGGAAATAATATATAGGGCTAATTATATTATCCGACTCAAGTTTCCTTGTTGTTTGGCGCGTCAAGGTTTGCATGGTTTGACGAATGGAAATGACATATATGAGTCACCTAAATGCAAAACTCGGTATTTACTAGCGACACAATTTTTCAGGAAGCAGAAAAAACTGTCAGTAAATAAAATACGTATGGATTTGCTCAAAATTTTGTGTTTAGTTAGCTCTAGCAATTTTGTTTTGGAATAACTATGATATTTAATTCGAAATCCAAAAACTAAAAAAGATACTTTTAAAATTAAAATACCGAGTTTTGCACTTATGTTTTAAAAATACCCAGTTTTGCAACTCAGAACTGCAAATACCCAATTCTTTATAGTTACAAAATATAGTTATTATTGAAATTATTTAAATAAAAAAACTGGCAATAACGAGGGGTGTAAATTAATACGGCCTCCACCAAATTCACTAAATTCAGACAACAAAAAATAAATATTAATCTGATCCTGATCTGTCTACGTGCATTTACACGTGACTATAAGGCGCAATGCCATTGGCCGGCTACGCAATTACGTAGTTTTGCATGTGACAAGTGAAGGCAAATACAGATTTTTGCATCCAACTCCGTTTTCAAATGCGATTTTAGTGTACAATTAGGCAGTTTTGCATCTTATTTACTAGAGAATAAGGTACAGTTTATAATAAGCAATTGAATGGCGCGAAAACATCACTTTTCAAAATTTCGTCAAATATCGAGTTTTGCATTTAGGTGACTCATATGTGCTATGTGTTGCTGTAACATCTAGAATTTTTATGGGTGGTATATTTATTTTAACTATGGTATTATCTCTGTTAATTTTTCTTTAAGTAAAAATGGATAAACACAAGACTTTATAATGTTCTCATATCAGTGATGTATCGAAAAAAAGAGAAGATAATGAGTTTAAAAGAAACATCCGTTGGAATATTTCAATAAATTGTTCTTTTAAGGGCTTGTATTTAGATAGGAATTAATAATAGGTCTATTACGCATACACATACTTGTTATTGCAAAGGGGGCTTTAAAACATATTTTTTCAGTTTAGAATAATTGTATAATGCACATTTTGAATAGAAAACACAAAAAATAAAATTATGTAAAAATAAAAAAGAACAAACTTACCTTCATTTTTGCAAAAAAACGCGAAAGCATTTCCAAAAATGGGCCAAGCAGGAGGACCGGGCAATTGCCAAGACAAAATAAAAATGTCTTTGTTGTTTTTTATATACACAGCAGCGACAATTAATATTACAATACAAATCTCTATTAACCACTGCCACAGAACCATTTTTATTCAATATTATGGGATTTACAAAATTCACTAATTACCACTATATGAGAAAACACGCGATTATTTATTTTTCGGTCATTTCACAGAGAGCGAACTCCAAAAAGTCAATCCAGTATCATTCAAGTAAAGAATTGAATAAAAGTATGTTACACCACTTCTGTAAAAAGTGGAAGTGTGTCCTCGTTTTGAAGCAAAGATGTAGTTTGGGTTAAAAGGCAAGGTGCACCTGTGTCACCGTGTTTTGTAATAGAAGTTATTACTCTGTACCACTTGTAATAGTCGTTATTGCTGTTTGTTATTGCTGTGTGTATGTCATGTGCATAAAAAACTGAGGACAATTACATTTTTCAAATTAATTATATTAAATCACACAACTTACTCAAATCCAAAATAAGAAAATACAATTTTTTCAGAATATATGTCATAATTTATAATATAAAATTTTTCTTTTAACTCTCTTTTACGTAATTTTTGCAATAATTATCTAACTGTAATTTTCGCTGTTACTTTTTGTAATGTTTATTTGTCTAGAATATTACACTTTGAAGTCAGATTTTAGATTAGGGACCTAATTTGGAAAATATTAGGGCAAATTTGGGATTTGACAAATAATAAGTAAATATATCAATTCATACCCTTTTTTTTTTCGAAAAATCGATTCATATTGTTGTACATACAGTTTTTATTGAGTATATGATACTTACAATGGAGTTGCATGAACAACAGTATAGGAAAAGTTAGATCACAGAGGGTATAATATATAATAAATGGTTACCTACATTAAACATTTTATACCTATACATATTATAAAATTTTCACATTCACTTTGCAACATTAATCACTACATTGTGTTCACATCTGTTTTTGTGTCTGATGTACAGGGAACATTTTTTTCTGTATACGTTTTACATCTTTCTGAAATTCAAAATATCTTATTAATACTATAACACAACCATTCACTAGCTTGGCATTTTTGTTTGATACCCCGCTGTATTTCTGAAAAAGAAAAAGAAAGAAAATGAACTCCAATAACTTTGTGCCATAAGTATAAGTCAGGAATTTATTTTAGTGATGTGTTTGAATTCAATAACTTTAAGCTCCTTTTCTCAGTGTGATAGTTTTTATTTTCAGTTAGACAAATGTTAATTTTGAAAATTAAATCTCGTAACTGATCCTTTTAGTGCAGAATTTAATATTCTAATTTTTTTTCTCGTAGTAATAAGTGTAGCAAAATACTCGAAAATATGTTTTACCGTTATGGAGTATTTTTTTAATCTTTATATAAAAGTGACTCACCATTTCTTTTCCTATAGAATATATTAATATTGCACTGCAACTACTCCACCATTGTCTAGAAACATTTTATAATATGCACATTGGTCAGTACATGCATTTTCATTTTTATAGCAAATGTGAATAGTTAATTACAACAAATTTCAATTAACTTACATGTTCAATTATCGTTCAAACCGCAGATAGTACCTGCAGGTTCACCAGTGTGGTAACATAAGCCAGGGTGACAAAAAATATTAAATAATATAAGAAAATTGTTCTCATTACCTTGGATAATATTTTTATATCAATATAAAAACTCCAAAGAAACAATCTGTGGTACCTACAATTAAGAAACCACTTAATAACGAATAACTAAATGTACCTACCGCCTCTTGACCTAATATAAGGTCAAAATGTTTATTGGAACATGCCCACACCATCATGTTCTAAAAACCTTACCGCTATTACTACCTAATTCATTTTAATTTCGTAATGTTTAATGTTACTTGCTGAACAATAATCTATAAACATGTGTTTAGCTTTCCAATATCATGTCTTTCATTATTTATTTTATTTTTATTTTAACAACGGAGCTCCAAATTATAGCGCCAAATTTTAATTTTGATTTTACTAAAGCAAAATAGAGGACTTTGAGATATTTTCAAAAATTAAAATTAAATGAAGGCATAGCTGCAGGCTTGCAAAGTATGAGAAGGGATAGAAGATAAAAAATGAAAATACTTGAATAAAAATAAAAATTTGTTTATATTTCGTACGAACTTAATTTATAAATAAACATTTTACATGTTGATAGTCAAAATAATTCTTACTTAATAATACCTTATTAAAAATAATACTTATTGTTAACACAGCTAGATAACGCTTCGATTTTTTATCTTTACCATATACCCATCTAAGGGCCTTATGGACACATCTGTCATTAGTTTCAACTCTTTCAGAGTCCCTTCACATTCTATAACATAATTTAGTAGTATGGTACTTATTAGAATCTTCATATTAGCGTAGGAAAACAGCTGAGCTAAAATAAAACCAGTTTCAAATTATTTCATAATAAATTCTAAAGGTTGAAATAAATGGAAGAACATTCGAAAAATTGTTTTTAAATTGTAAATTATAAGTTATTAAATACCTATGCATCGCCTTGGGCCAGCACTAAAAGGTAGAAAAGCAAAAGGATGTCTCTTGGAAACAGCCTCAGCAGTGAAATGTTCTGGATAAAACTCTTCTGGTCTCTCCCATAAATCTGGATTCCTATGTACTTGGTAAATACCAAAGATGACAGAGCAGCCCGCAGGAAGTGTCCATTTTCCTTTAAAAACGACATTATTTAAGTATATGTAAACCATAAGTACCATATTTATTGACCATATAAATCACTTATAACACCTGTAGATATCACGTATAAAACCTGATTTATACTGCCTGCTGAGGCTCAGCACCAGAATGTGCTTGCCTCGATTTAAAATAAAAATAATCATTTTGGGCACCTAGCGCAAAATATTACAGCAGTGCGGGATTTGACTCTCCCTCTAATTGAGATGAGGTTTTCCCGGATTCCCTCATTCCAAAACTGGATGGCGGTTATTGCCTAACAACGTAAGTCATTCCTGAGGCGCATTGCGGTCTACTGAATAATAATAAGCCGCCCCTCTCTCATACAAGTCAAAGTCTTCCGGGCTAATCTTTATGATTAGAATGCATGAGGGACAGAGATATATTATTATTATTACTATTTCTTTAAAATTTATACTGGGACTCTTTACCAAACTGGAAGTCTTCGATCACATCTCTTGGCAGGAAAGGTCCCAGAGGAAACAAACGCATTGCCTCCTTAATACACATGTCCATGTATTTCAGTTTCCCTAGATCGTTAAAATCTACGTATTTTCCATCTCCAACCACTTCCATGAGTTCGTCCATAACTTTGCACTAAAAGAAGTTAAAGCACTTTTTTTTTCAATTAAAATATAGAATGTATATCATTTACCTGTATATGAGTATGTATTCCCAACATCATCAAGGTGAAGGCAATAGCTGAACTTTGAGTATCTTGACTCTAAAATAAAAAAATATAACTTTGTTACCAAATTTCACTTTTTGGAGAAGAGCACTGAAATATATGAAAATATATTACCTATCGTAATATACCTAATAAGATAGAACGATTATAGATATTACGTATTCTCGAAATTTAAGCAATAAATTTAAAATAACGATTTTTCCGCGAAAACGGTTCATATGAAAAATGCAGAAATGCATTTTCAAACAAAGATTCTAGAAAGAACTATTAACTTTAGGGACATCTATGGAAATTTCATGAAAGTTGTAGATAGTGGTGGTGGTGGTGGTGTATGGGGCGGCCAAGACCTTGCAAGTAGGCCACAAGCGGGCCCTTTTTGCCTACCCCTGTCGTCCCCTACCTAACTCTGTCACCTCTTCCCTCGTCGAACTTTCCCGACCTTCTAATGTAGGTCAGAATATCGGTCCATTCAAGGGAACTGACCTCTTCCCCTTGCAGCTCCCCAGCCCCCCAGACGTCGTGTCTTAGTCTGCCGAAAGCCACACATTCTGCCAAGAAGTGGGAAGGCGTTGTCGCCCTCCCCGCACTTTGGGCAGATAGGGTCTCCCTCAACACCCATCAATGATAGATGTCTTCTAAGCCTGCACTGCAGTGACCCGTTAAAACTCCCACCAACTGGTTTAGAGCCTTCCGGCTACGACTTAACAGCCAGGCCGTCTTGGTCTTGCTTGGCTCCACTATAAAGTTGCAAGCTTGTCTACAACTTCCACTCCTTCTCCAGTTTTTACTTAGTGTTTCATGAGCCTAATCATTAAGAGCCATATGTTGACCTGCCTCCGTGTAATGCCTAAAATCGGTTCTGGTCCTTGGCTGGGTCCCTGAGATCCGAGTCGAGCCAGTTCTTCGGCCCTTTCGTTCTCTGGGATTCCACTATGCCCTGGTACCCATACCAATTTAACCTCTTTTTCTCTGGCCAGCTCCTCCATGGTATTTCCGCACTCTTGGACAAGAGCGGATCTTGTCCTTGAAGATGCTAAAGCCTTTAAGGAAAGTTGTAGATAACTTAATAGTGTATTTCATGGAATAAAATGACTCCCATTGCGTTTGAATATTTTAAGATTCTTAAATTTTGTGTTAACAAGTTTGACGTGATTTTTTTTTGCCCTGTAGAATCTAGATCAATTTTTACAAACGAGATTAAAAAGTCACTCCTGCTCAAAATTTGCCCAAAAATAGAGTTCAGTAGTTGCTAACATACCTAACCTGGAAATTTCAAACACTGTAAATCACCAATATCCTCAAAAAATTGTTTTAAAATTAAATAAATATCTGTAAAACTACATGGACATAGTATATACAATATACCCTTTATATTACACATATAATCTAAAAGAAGTATAAAAAACCTGGTTCTATTTAAAAAAACTGAAGTGGGTATCTATAGCCAGAAAAAGCGGAACATTCTATATGAGAGAAAATATTTCCAATTTCTAGATATTACGAAATATGGCAAAAAAAATCCATATCTATTTTCATTTAGATATTGGACACGCTGTATAAAAGTATACCTACCACTAATTGAATATTTTCAATAAAAAAACGATACGATACCTCGAGTCTATAATTTAATTTTTTTGTGATAAGTGATTCCCTTAAGATCCTACCATTCTTATAATAATGACTTTCTTGGATTGCTACATATGAAATCGATATAAAATGCAAGATATAATCTAGTGCATTACTGCTGACCCTGAATTAAACATAACAAGGTAAATAGTTTACCCAAGATCGCAATAAAAACGTCTGTTTAATGGGATTTACCGTGGCTACGAAAGTTAGCATGTGGTCCTTGAATTCCTTTTCATTTAGGCAATCTGGGTTGTTTATCACCATTTCCACCATAGCCTCTAACATGGATGGTTGCCTCGGATCGGTGTTCTTGTTTTCGTCCAGTTTACTGCAGTCAAGTTTTTCCAGTATTTCAGGAATTCTTGCCTCCTTTACCTGTTTGTACAACAAAATAATATTAGATTAGAACAAGCGGCAAGTCTTTGGAAAAACCTATAATATACTGAATGCCTATACAGAGCATTTCAATGAAATCGAGTCACCCTGAATAACTTCCATACTGTTTTGTTTCCAGAGAAATCCCGAGACATGTTGATTTTTGCTTAGAAGGGGGCATACTTTGCTACCAAATTTGGCGTGGCACCATGTACCCCCTCCCCCCTCAGCACAAATGTTAAAATTTTAAATAGGGAATAGAGGTCAAGTGACCCCTCATATCAAAGGTCTTTCAATTTTCTTTTCAACCATATAAATATGTTTGATATTCATTTATCATTTTGCGACAAAATTCATCAATAATTTTTTTTTAAAGTACTATAGACCACAGTATTTAAGAGTCCATTCACTAGTCCGAAATAAGCCCAAAATCGGCGTTCGTCTCATGTCTAATTATAAAAAAACTATAAAAGATAACGACTTTTAGTAAAAAAAATATTGAAAGATAAGAGTTTAATCTAAATCCCTATAGTAGTAATTTTTGGTAATTTTTTTTATTTTTAAAATTCCAGGCAAACAATCTTGTACTAAAATAGCGTATTTTCAAAAATTATTTTCTCTAAAATACATGTATTAAACAAAAATTTGCTACTATAGGGATCTAGTTTATCTTTTGATCTTTCCGATGATATATAATTTATAACATTAAAAAAAAAATTTGTTGCAATTATAAGACAAATCCGGTACCCTTGCAATAAGGGCAAAATTGATTTCTATGTGTCTTTTTACTTCGGCTTTACGTGCACTTTCGAAATCTAAATAATTCGGTAGCGGGAATATGTAAGTTTCTGCCCATCGGCTACCCAACCTCTCAACCCGACCCCGCATTCATGCCTGTCGAGTCTACAGTGAATGGACCCTTAAGAATAATTCGACATAAATTTCTTGAACTTCAACATTTTATTAATTAAATTATTTTATAGCGTAATTGGTACACCAGTAGATATTGATTTGTTGATTGTTAATTGTTAAATTGATTGATTGTTAAAAAATAAAGTTAGGTAAAATAAAAATACATTAATTACTCAAAATCCAATTACCTCTTCTGTAAGGGTCGTTGCTATTTTAGCCATCTCCTGTTGTTCTTTGTAATAATTCGTCAATTTATACAAGCAATCTGGATACATCCAAAAAGTTACGACTCTTTGGGAAAATATATGATAAAATCTGAAAGATAATAATTAATTATATAGTAAAATTAGACTGCCAGTATGAAACGCATAGAAAAATTACCTTCTAACATATTGAGGAATATATTTGTAGTCAACGGAATGATCGTTTTTGTCTTCTACCAATATATCTAAAAAACAAAACCATATTACCTATGTGTACCATATGTTTCCTCTTTGAATTGTCACCCTGATATGTACGCGTCAAAGAATAATTGTAAAACCTTGATTATCTTGTAGATAAATCTTCTATATGATAGACAAGATAAGGTAAACTGTTACAATTACATGAAGAAGAACATTCTGTGTTTATAGGATAGACCAATGAAAAGTTTCCACCTTCAGTAACTTGGTATACAAGTTTTCTCAAACAAACTCTAGAGACGTGTCTATTTTTATATGAAGGGGGGCAGGCGGACACATATTATTGACATTTATACAAGATGTCCCATAAAAAGAGATGAGGATTGGAATATCCTGTGGAAAATAATATGAAAATGTGCCCCCCTTCAAATAAAAATCAACCTGTCTCTGGAATTTGTTGGACAAACCTTCTACACCAAGTTATTGAAGGTAGAAACGTTTTGCCCACCCTGTATATATTAAACAACTTGCACTAGTTACTAGTTCTTACTTTTCGTTTCACGTGTGTCAGTTTTTCACGAACAGAAGTGGAGGAAGAGGTATTGAAAGCCATACCTACCCATTGTAGCTTCAAACGCAGATTCGTGTAATAGAATTAAAATGTCAAATGCTTCTTTATCCACACGAGGTCTAAGAAGTTCGGCAAATCTAGTTGCATGTTTTTGAAATAGGAGACTGTACCCCTCCAAAACCTTAGGTCCAAATAAGGGCTGGAGAAGTTTTCTTTGAGATTTGTGTTGAAACCCTGAAATGACGTAATAGTACAGAGGTATAACAATGGTGGTAATGTTTCATGTTGCTGATTTTTTAACCAATCAGAATCCTTATCAGGATAGAGATATCAAATTAATAAATGATTTTCCCGCTTGTAACTTCTGGCGTGTACCTAAGTTTCCAAAGATTGTGTTGGTGGTGCCACCATCTTTTAAATTAAATGTCATTTACTCATATAGACCGTAAACTTTATGGCACTCCAGTTTTTGTTTTTGCTTCAAGCTAAAGTACGTGGCAACTGCGAAAGTCGTAAAGTTGACGACAAGCTGTTCATCCTTATTTAACATACATATTCTTGCATTTACGCTTTCTTTTCTCTGAGCTTCAACGACGTTGATTGGTCGAATCAGGAACCAACAAGCGACTGCGCTCGAGGTAGTAGGGAAACAGTGGCGTGATGTTGGGTTATTTCGCGCGCGTTTCTTAACAGTAAAAATTTGTGGTAAAATTATCAGTGTATTTATTCTTTGTGTCAGTGTCTATATTTATTTGTGTTAGTTAAAAAAGCGGAAGTGCATATACTAGAAGTATTCTATAGAATAGTATACGAGTATATATTAACTGAAATGTGCCCAATGGTAAAACAGAGTACTCACGCCCATGAATCACCGTATTTTCCAGATCGGCGAGGTCATTCCACTTTCCTTAATTCTGGCTTTGACTTTAGACTAATTCAAAATTTTGGTTTTCGTTGGAAAAATAAATTTTATTTGAGGTAATTTTGTTACCTCCGAGCTATACCTATAAGAATTAAAAAACAATCCTTACCTGATGAGGTAAATAACCCTTTTCCCATGAAAGGTTCCAGAAATCTGTAGATAAATGACTTGGTGGCCATTTTTGATGACTGCATCAAGACCTAACATAATAAACTGTTACATGAGACACAGTTAACGTTACGCTTTTCTGAAAACTTACCTGTAATTGATCGGGATCTTTTACGAATACCATAAGTCGAGGACCTAACCAAATTCTAGACGGAGACGGGTAGGGGTTCGTTAATTTTAATATTTGGTTTAGTAATTCTGTGGACAAAGATCCACATTAACGAATAAAATCTGCCGTACTTTACCGGTTTTATAATAAAATTGAGAGGAATTTCAATTTTATAGTTTTATTTAAAAAAAAAACTAGTTTCAGCTCTATAACCATTTTGAAGCATTTTAACGCCCTGTAAGTAGAGAAATTTAATGTTTTTGACGCCAACTCTATTTTTTTATAGTTGCTATGGTCCAATAGAATTAATCGGAGATGGTCAAGGCACTCTAAATTCAAAAGTAAAATAGAGTCCAAAAAGTAATTTGACAGCGGAAATATCACTTCTGTTTAGATTCCAAAAATGTAATATACAGGATGTTTCATATAAAAATCGAGTTAGTTTCATATAAAAATCGGAGTTAGTATTACTTTCGGTAAAACCGGAAGTGGCAAAAAGGTAATTTTTATATCAAAAAGGGACCTTTCATAAGTATTTCCGCAATGCCAAATTGAAAATTGTATCTAAAAAATAAGGGATGAAAGAGGGGTATACCGTCACACTGTATACAGCTCAATTTCCAAGTATTTTTTGTACTTATCATTATGTTGAGCTCTGAACACACTGTATATAAGTAGAACAAATTAAAGTATGTTTTGGTTTTGAAGAAACTGATAACTAATTAAAATTATTTGTGATGATCTAATTAGTTAAACTAATTAGTACTATACCTAGATATAATGAGTCCAGCGAAATCGAACATCTTTAAAAGAAATTAGAAATACCTAAAGTCAGTAAGTATACATATTTGTAATTTGAGAAAAATAAAAAATGTACTATTTGGCACACAATAATAATTAGATAACATGATATTTCTAATAATAGTCTAATTTTAATCAGTCCTGGGGTGTTCCAGGACTGATGGTAAAAAATGAATTGGTGGATTCTATACAGGTAAAAACGATTCAAATTTTTATAGGAATAACATGTGTCCTAAAAGGCACCCCTTCCAAACTACAACCCTTTAAAGATTTTTGAAAATCCCGAGTTTTCTTGATTACTTGTTAAAGATGAGTAAAAACTGAATCAAAATTTGGTTTATGTTTTTTGGGGTAGGTAATTTTCAACCAGAAAAAAAATAAAGAAAATCGAAAGAGGTTTTACAAGTGGGTGCGCCTTTTTAACAACCCCTAACTTGAAAAGGGAAATAAAACAAGACATAATGAGAGTAGACGTCAACGAGTAATCAAGAAAATTCGTTCTTTTTAAAACATTTTGGATGGTTGTAGCTTGGGAGGCTTTTCAGGACACATGTTCAGATCTTTTTCTTACTTTTACCCGTAGATGAATGGCCACTATTTTGTTTTTAACAAATAAGTCCTGAGACGTCCTGTATAAAGGCGTATCCGTACGATGAAATTATATTAAAAAGTCTATTTTTTAAATAACTACTAATACCTTAAACAATTAAATGTTTAGAAAAAGCCACATTTTTTGTTTATTTTATTTATTTGTGTATTTTGTTTATTGTCCTTTCTGATTATAAAGGTGAATTTTATAATCATAATTATGTCCTTTATAATAATAGAAGACCTCAAATGAAATAACCTTTTCATTTGCTAGGAATAAAATATTGACTTAATATCTTATCTTAATATTATTTATAAATAATGTATGTCATATTTTGGGAATTTCAATTGTATTTTATGGACAGGTTCTTTCTTTTTCTAAGGTGCAGCATATATATGTAGACTTTGGTGCAACTTTGGGGTAAGAACTCAAAAAAAACTACTTGACATGAAACGGTGTGGTTTAGTCATCTAGTTAAATTAGTTCCGACAAGTTTTTTATATTGCAATAATTTCTATACTTAGTGTATATTTATAGTTTATCTATTGTCTGATCAATGCCAAATAAATAACTATATTATTATTATTATTTATATCACTAATTTAATGACTTGACTGGTTTATTAATACTAAATGATTGATCGATATCGCTATTTTTTGTTAAAAATGTCTGTTAATAAGTTTATACGTAAATTAATGTCTAAGGATATCCTCGAACTGAACTCATTCGCCTTGTACTTTTCATTACTTTGAAATGTAGCTACCTATATTTTTGTAATCGATAGTAATATACATATAGGAGTTTATGTAATTTTGGCAGTAATTACAAGCAGACGCAGATGTTTCTTACTATCTCCTTGAAATCATACACCCGCTTGAAAGAAGCTGCTTATATCTGCTTAAGAATTAATTTAATTTGGTAAACTGACGTTCATCAGATCACTACCAGAGACATTTTTAAACATTTGTCTGGTAATATGTCAAAAAAACAGTAGTACAGTAAATTACATTACATTTTATGATGATTGATTACATTTTATTAGTGGTTTTTTAATTAATATAAAATAAATCTTTAAACAGTAACTGAATAAATAATAAATTTAACTCGGCTAGTTCGTCTTTTCTTTCTTCCACACATTTTGACCTAATAATTTACTAACTTAAACATGAATGAAAAAAAAACATAGCTAGTTAAATTATTATTTTGTTAATTAGGTATTGTTTAAATATTTCATGTATGTTAAAGTTAAAAACTCCATTGTTTCCTTTTTTTTTTTTTGTTTTAAAGGTGACATATGCCCAGACGAATATTTGGTGGATATAGCTGTTGCACAAAATAACTTGTAATTGATGCTTCGATAAATCGTTTCCATAACTTTTATACCTACATAAAAATAGCTTTTTAGGATCCCTAAGAAAAATGCCAAAAATCAGATTAGATACAATTATTTTTTTAAATGCCGGTTAATGAAATACCTACTCTATTTTTCCTTACAATATTATATTGGTTCTTATTTCAGTTTTCAGTTAAATAATAATTCAGTAGGAAATTCATATAGGAAACATTTTCCAATATTCCATTTATTTAAATATTATTTACAGACTTTTCTTCACATTTTTTGCAGGCAGGGTGATTTGCCCAGAGAAGGCCAAAAAAATTTGAATAGTTTCATATTTTTAAATATTAAACTTTTATTTACATGTATATGTAGATACACAACATATTAAAAGTTGTAAAAGGTAAAAGTTTTACCTACAACAAGAGTGAATTGGAAAATATTTAAAAGAATATACCAAGAGTATTTTGGGCAACCAAAAAATTGAATACCTGCATGAAACTTACTAAAATTTCATTTTTATAAACTCCCTCTCTGAAAATATTTAAGCCTGTCTTTCATTATCGTTCTTTAATCTAAATTTAACCTAATACCTAGACGCATTTTCTTCTTTTTTTTATTTACTCAATTGTTACAAGCCAATTTAAACATTAAAATAATTTGCAAAAGGTGTTTCTACTTCAAACGTGTCACTGTGTCACCTTATGAATTTCCATAACTTTAAAACACGGTTCTGTCCTCATAATAATGTACTATAAAAGACATTTCTTTTTGCATTATTGCTTTATTTTGCTCTTTTTAACTTACTTCCACTACAATTTTATGACATATATTTATTTTAATATTATCCTGCTCACCTTCAGATCTACACATAAATGAGAACCCATTGCCTACTAAGGGAAGAGCTGTTGGACCGGGTAGCCGTAAAGACAAAATATACAACTTCCTTCGACGCCACAAATTGAGGAAACACAAAAATACCGCGAAAATCAGCGCAAAGTACCAGACACTCTGCGAATCCATGATTCAGCGGTCTTTGAACTAAAACTAATTGACTCACGCAGAGAAATCAAATTTATAAATTAGGTATGTAAAGTAAGAAAACCTTCGTTAAGTACGGTAATAACTTGGCTGTAAGAAATTGTTTCCCAGTGACCTTAGAGGTGGTAAGTACAGGTATATGCACAGCAAAAAGTGAAGTGTGCATTGGCGCACCCAATCCCCAAAATTAGATCTTTATTTTTTCATTTAAAGTATAACGTATAAGTATAAAATATATAAGCGGCTTATTTTATATTTACTTTCAAAACTGCTCTATTATCAATTTAGATTTCAGTCTTAATATTCCAATATATTGGTATATCCTTTATAGTTTTAAAATATAATTTTTAGGTGAGTTATGGTCCTTTGAAATACACTTATTTCATTCCTCTATCCAATGATAACTTGACTAGTTCATTCAATAAGGAATTACCATCTTTAAAATAGGGTGTCACAGCAGGCATGTTGAATAAATCTATAAATTGTTTCCACTGGTATTTGATAACTTTATTTTGAAACAAAACAGAGTAATTTGTGACAATACTTCTCGAATTAAATAATAGACGTTTGTAATAAAACTATACCTCAGTTTTATCGATTTACAAAGTTAAAGAATATGTATCTATTGAAGAATATGTAATAAAAATAGGAAAATAATAATAGGAACAATAATTTTCAACCGCAAATATGTTAACTGATTTATTTTTGAGATTTATTATAGCAATATATCTTTTTAATACCAAATTATCTGTATGACACACCTGCCTGGTATAGTTGCCTTCACCTCCGTTACTGCATATAGCAAGTACATAAACTGCAATATCGTAACAACCTACAACTGAAATGTATAAGAGCTAGCCAACAGGGAATGTCAAAATTGATCGTATCTGGATTTTGTAACGCAATATCCTATTATACTGTCGCTTTTATGAGAAACAATAAAAGTAATTCACTTTCATTATTAACGATTTACCCATGGACAATGAGTACCTACCTAGGCCTAGGTAAGTTTAAATAATAGGTATAACCTACCGACCTAAGTATAGTTATTAATTAAAATATATTGTGGTGAAAGTGCTACTGCCTTTTTAATTACCTATCTACTTATACATGCACAGAGCGTTGCAAAACAACGGGTATACCTACTTATTCATCTGACAATTCCCCTTTATTAATTTTCTTCCTTTAGGTATATAGCCAAAATATATTAGTTCTGTTTGTATTTCCGGATTGAAATTGGAGAAATAGGTATATCTACATGCATTGCATGCAGGGTCAGTATTTTTTTTTTGAGCGATGGATAAACGTACTTTTGCATTTCAATATATAGTGTACAGTATATGTATTTTGCATAATTTGTAGCATTCCATATGGTTGTTAGTATTTTGAATTAGGTATCAAAACCATCTTTTAAAAAAAAATAATTATAAATAATGTAGGTACTAAAATTGTAACCCTATAAACTTAAACTGCTGCTTGAATAAAATGATGCAGATTTTCCTATCGGGTATGATTTTTCTTTACAAATATTGGCTCAGATGGAAATTGAATCCGATAATGGTTATCCCGTATTTGAGGCCCATTTCTGCCTAAATGGTGGAATCAATACTCAAAACTGTCGCATATGGTCAACAGATAATCCACATGAAATCGTTCAGGTAGGTCTTCATTACAAGAAAATCGCCGTTTTGTGCTCCATTACGCCAGACATGTTAAAAGTACGAAATTCAGTAACTGGTCGAGCACGAAAATGCATCAACGAAAATGGTAGCCATTTTGAACACCTTTTAAAATAAAATATATTAAAAATAAAAAATGTTAGTGACTAGTTGTTGCTTGCATGTTTTATCAATTTATGTTGGTGTCAATAAAAATCTAAGTCAAATCGCATGTACTTATGATTTCTATGATTTTAACCAATAACCAATAATAGGCTTTCAAATAATGCCATCACATACAGGGTGTTCCATTTGAAAAAAATGAGTTTAGCATTTAAAAATGGCAACATCGGGTGTGATTCTGAACACCCCGTATATTTTAAACTATTGTTAATACTATGCAAATTTTCGTACATGCCTTACTGATACTTGCGTACTGAATTTTTTTAATGAAGCTTTAACAATAAAATGTGTATGATTTTTTTTAGTATAGATATGATTCTTCACTGATTTTCGTTAAAGTCGAATAACTTGGCAACGTGACGCTTAAAAACTAAATATCCTTGTAAAGCCCTCATAGGGCAGATTCTAAAAATGAAAAAATATAGGGGGTGGTCCATTTAAAAAATTACCCGAAATCGTGACCTCGGATATATGGTATACCCTGTAGACTCAAAAACAATTTTAAAGTGTGGCTCATTGTAGACAAAACTACCTACTTCTAAGAATGTTTTGCCTTAATTTTTATTGGTCTAGTAGCTACGATCCGAGCGGAGATAGGTGGGCCACCCTGTATATGAAAATTTATGATTATAATGTAGATTTTTTACCCCTGCACTTAATAAAAATTTGACCTACTAACCCATAATTTGTGGGTATACAGAAACCTGTATGATATGTATCTGTTTGCCACCATTCTTTGTTTGCCACCATTGACCATTGTCAACATGTGAAGTATTGAGGTTATGTAATTTTATGATAAAATTAAAAATAATGTTTTTATTTGAAAATCAATTTATAAAAACAGATATAACTGCCGTGAAAATCATAAAAAACTATTACATAGTTGGTGAGTAAAATCTAAATCTGTTTAAACTTGTTTTAACGAGGTATTCATATTGTAGGAGTTGGAGGTTATATTCATGTTTTCGATAAAAAATCTTACAAATTACTAGAAAAAATAAATGTGTTTGAGGGTCAAAAAATTTATGGGATTATTCCTAATAAAGAAGAAACAAAAATTTTGTTATACGGTGGCAAATATATAAAAATTATCACGATCGATCAAACGTTTGTGCATTTAAGACAATCAACTTTTAAAACTTCCACTGACTGGATTTTAGCTGCCAAATGGATTGATAATTACCAAGTTGCTACAGTATCAATGCATAATAGGCTGCAAATTTGGAACGCCACTTTAGAATTAATTGCAGAAATAAAATGCGAAGAAGCTTGTATCTTGTACAGTGCCTTCATTTGCTATGAAAAATTCAAAGAATTAATTATTTTATCTGGAACTGTTTTTAGTGAAATTTTAATTTGGAGACCAAATATACAAAGAAACAGTGTTGTATTGAAGAGGCTTAAAAGACACAATGTTTGTAAATCTAAATATTTATCATATTGTTCTTTTTTTCACAATTTTTTATTGCAGGGAGTTATATTTTCAATTCATTATAATGAGAATTCAGGCTACTTATGCTCTTCTTCGGATGACCGATCAGCTATTGTTTGGAGACCTAAGAACAGAAGTCTTCGGACTGAAGTAGAACAAAAAAATATTGAAATAAATGTTGCGTGCCATGTTTTTGGCCACTTGTCAAGGATTTTTCGATGTCACGTCCTTAAGGAATACTTTCTAACGGCTGGAGAAGATTCATTTGTAAATGTTTGGTCTTTTAACGGCAGATTAATTAGAAAAATAGAAATTAACCAGGGAGGACCTATATGGGCGGTGGATGCTGATGAAAACGATAATGTTCTAATAACCGGTGGCGGTGATTGTGGAGTAACATTATTTCCCATAAATTGTAATTTTGATGAGCAACAATTGTCAATTCCAAATAAAGAGGGTCCGAAAATTGTAGGAATTTTAACTGATAATAATTTAGTAGTCTTTTCTGAAAGTGGTGTCCTCTATTATTATTTAAGGAAGAGGAATGAGTGGTTGGAAATTCAAAAACATCATGATTTAAAATATTATGCTTTAATGGTAGTGTCAAAGTGTAGGAATTTGATTGCATTGGCAGGTTTGTGTTTTTTAGTTAACATTAAAATTCTAACTATATTTACAAAATTAGTTTTCTTACCGATGGTAATAATATATAAATAAAATATATCATTTTGATATTTTTTAATTTATCCATGAATTTTCGAGATTCTAAAGTAATTAACACTAAATAAATAACATGTTTTAGGTATTCATGGACAAATTTTCATTTATAAACACGAGAATGATAGATTACATGAAATTGTTAGTTCTGAAACAAAATATAAATCCAGAATATTTGCCTTGCACTGGATAGACTGTACCACGTTCCTGGTCTGTCAAACTGAAGGAAAACTCAGTTTATACTTCTTAAAAAGCAGTAAAATAGTACCCATTTCAAATTTTATTTTGCCACCTAGCAAGGAACGATGGAGTACTACCGCAGTGTTTACAAAGAACCACTTTGTGATTGGTGATAGAAAAGGAAATCTACATTTATTTAAATTGGGCAAAATAGAACCGGTTCAGACTTTGAAGAAAGTGCACAGTCACTTAGGGGTGACCAGATTAATACAAGAAAATAATAAAATCACATCTTTGGGACGAAACGCTATTATAAAAACGTTTGTGTTAAGTGATGGTGCTTTGGAGTTAACGGCGTCTGATAAATTGCCATTTACATGGCTTGTAGATATCATTGGAGATTTACTATTAGCATTTTCTGGTGATAAGTTTGTGATATGGAACCACAAAACGAAAAGGATCATTTTTGAAAAACCGTGTGGAGGTGGACATAGATCATGGGATTTTTTAAGAATGGAGAATAATGTATTATTTTCTTATATAAAAGATAAAACTGTACATGGTGTACATCTACTGTTAAACAATTTTTCTCCTGTCGATTTAATTGAAGGCTACCAAGTTAAGGAAATAAACTCTATAGAAACTATTAAAGTTTTTAATAACTATATCATCGTGTCTGGGGGTGAAGATACTAATTTCAGAATAAATGTAAGCAATGGCACAAGCTTCAATAGTCTTGTTTCACTCAAACCTCATTTATCAAGCATAAGGACTATAACCACATACAAAATTAGGCAAAATATTAGTGCAGGCAAAGAAATTTACTTAATTTTTTCTGGAGGTGGTAGGGCACAAATTATTTGTTGGAAATTGGAAGTTTTCACTGAAGGAAATTGTTTAAAAGATGTTGTTTGCAGCGAGCAACACTCATACTACAAAATTATTGACAGTGAAGAATCTGAAATGAGGATCATGGATTTAACTGTCATCAATATACAAAATCAATTGCTGTTATTTGCAGCGTGTTCTGATGGAAACATTAAAATATTTTTCGTTGATGTTGATAATATTGGAAGATATTATTTGAGGTGTTATCGGGATGTGTTTTATAAACTTAAATGTATTTTAAAACTATGCAATATCAGTATATTCTCTCATAATATTGTGGTTACAATGGCAACAGATGGAAAGTTAGTTTTTTGGAATATGACTAACATTTGTCAAGATGGGCAGGACATAAACTTTTTTCATAGTATCCAGTCACATCAGTCGGGTATAAATAGTTATGCGTTTAAAGTACTTAGCAATAATTTATGTTTATTTTTAACTGGAGGAGATGATAATGCAATTGTTTTAAATTTGGTCCGTTTTCATAATACAAATAGTGTAACGATTGAAAATATTGATGTTTTTAGTGACGTTAGCACACATTGTGCTCAAATAACTGGCGTTTTTTTAAGTGACAAGTATTTTTTAACAGCTTCCATTGACCAACGGATTACCATCTTTCAGTGGCAAATATTCGGGGAAAAAATAATCTGTAAATATCTTACGAAATATAACACTTCTGTTGCTGACTTACAAGGACTTTGTTGTTTTGAAAATAATAATTGGGATACAATTATTTATGGAAAAGGTATTGAATATATAAAAATCAAAAAGAAGCTATAGTTTTTTATTATTACATTAATAAAGAGATTATTTATAAACAAAGTGTTTCAATTATACATAAAAATGTCCTGTTACAAATCATAAATATATCTATTGCTTCAATTGTAAAAGGGATTATATGTAATCCAATGTGCTCTATCTTGTTCCTTTTCTGATTTATGACTGGTAAACAGAGACTTGTAAACATCAGAAGCATTCTTATCTTTAGCAACACTATAGTCCGATTTCATTTTCCTAACTTCTTCAGCTTTAGTAACTTTCCCTGAAGCTATAACATTACCAATTTTTGACAAAGTAGTATCTGTCTTTAGCTTTTTCAAATTTTCTTCAGGCTTTGAACTACTCGCTACCCTTTTTAATGGTTTTGAGGTATTGGGTCCTGGGGTTTCACCATGTCCTGTGTTATTAGTTGTAGGTATGTTACTTTCTTCAGTTTCTAATTTAACTTTGACTTTCTTTTCCTTGTTTTTCTTATTTTTCTGCTGTCTGACTTCCATTCGTGCTTTCATAACCTCTAAATCGGTTTCGTTGCCATTGATAATAACTACATCATCATCTTGGAATGGCTTTGTACACTTATGGCAGTTTTTTGTACCTATTTCTTTTAAAGCACGTTCGGAGAAAACACATCCACATGACCAAAGGGCCACAAATCTAAATGTACCATTCATTTCCAAACCCAAAACAGGACAAATATAAGGAGCAGCCCTACCAGTTTCGTCTTTACTAAATTCTGGATTTTTTGTTAATTTTAAATCTTTAACATCTTTCAAACTTTTTATGTGTTTATATTCTGGAGCTAAAGTATTGCGATCAAGGAGAACTTCTATTAAAGCCATTTTGCTATAAAGTTTACCTAGATGGCATACAACTATGGGTTCTTGAAGAATTTCTTGAGTAACTGAACAACACCTCCATTTAAAAGCCAGTTCTGCATTTTTGTCCTTGGCTTCAGGCTTCTTTTTGACTCTGACAAGCTCATCTCTCCTTGGAATAGTACCTCCATCACAACCCATTTTTTATAATCTGCAAAAGAAAGCGATTTAATTTGAGCCATTGTTTAAATTGATAAATAACTACTTACGAACTTTTATACAAAATAAAACAAAAAATATCTGGTGTTCACAGTATTTCACTGATATTTCCAAATACTTTTATTCTTTATTTGTTTGACAATTTACTGTCAAAAATAAAATATGAGAAGAAGAGATGAGAAGAGACTGTCAAATATAGAATGTCTACTTCTTCTTCTGTATTTTCTTAAGTGTTCTGATTATTATTATAGAGAATTATTGTATTTTATAAAAGATACGTGGAAACAAAGATGCTGAACCGACGATAAATATTATGAGTTTTAATGTTTATTGGGAGAATATTATAAAAGATATACATATAACAGGATCGTATATACCACACTACGCTTTTAGCCAGCACTCATAATAAAAATCCTGGTATATATTTTATGGTATAAAAATGACGTATTTTATACAGGACAGTGCGACAATTTGGCGTCCTATTGTCGCAAAGTATAATGTAACTGGGGGCTATATTAAAATATTTTTTATTATATAACTGTGTAGATAAAGAATTTGAAGATAGAGAATAAAACAAATGAAACATTAAAAAATGGGTAGGTATATTTTTAAAAAGTGGATCGAAAAGTTCTATTATCTATATAAATTCAATAAGAAAATAAAGATATTTCAGTTTTCACTTGCTTTTTTATTTAAATTTCTCATAATGTATTATACATGAAATTGTAATCAATAAGTTTCCACTTCATGTGTATATATTCGACAGTAGTAATTTTAAGGTAAAAAAAATATATACCAAGTTAATTTTCTTGAGTTTTCTTTTTTTTTTATTAAAGACAGACACCTCATCAATTTTTATATTGTTGTATATGAAAATAAATTAATAGTATATATGTATAGAAAACATGGAAACAAATAAAATGCGAAACTTAAGTTAACACTATAATAAGTTATGAAATTTAACACAATTTTCTTCATTTTAACTAAATCCTAGATACCTACCTACTATAATAAATCGAAATAGGTATCGGTACTTATTTTTTTTCCAGTAATGAATATGCATGACATAATGCAAAAGTGGTCACTATTTGATAAATTTATATTGATGAAGCAGATATACTGATTTATTTACTTTTCAAATGGTTAAATAACTTAAGAATTACGAAAAACTTATTTTATTTTTCTATTAAGGCCTTTCTTATGTTTTCAGACGCCTGAGAAACATGGTATATATATATACACCTATACTTCTATACATATAAATTTGCCACAAGGCCATTATAATCCAGTTAAAAATGTTTTATTCAATCTGTTAAGCTAAAAGTAAAGGTAAATTTAAAATAATTGTGGGTCCCCATACGTACGTGAACAAAACTTAATTTACAACCCAATAGAGTGTCAAAAAATAATCCTCATTGAATCACATCCGCGTCCGCATTTCTACCGACGCACACCTCCCGGAATACCAATTACCGCAATCTGGATCGCAGCAGGCCCTCGCTGCATTTGTCTTGAATATCAAAACAATCGCCAAAATATAAAAACTAGGGCGCCATCGAGGTGTGCTATATAGCAAAAGCATTATTTTTCCTTCAGTGTTAACCTGACTGACTTCTGAATGACTTCTTTGTCGCCATGTGGTTGCTTGCTTTAACACTCGGTATATTTGGACTAGGTGCGGTGTATTGTGAAGAGGAAAAAGTTTTTAGAGTGGCGGGAACGGATTCGTACTTGGAAGCTTACAAAGCTACTCGTGGAAATAACGTGAATGCATTGTTGGATGACGCTGTTAAGAAAATTGACAGAGAGTTCGTGGAATCTGGCCCTTCGGGATATGCTTATCCAAACCCCCAGCCGCAATATGGACCCCCACAAGGTTATAATTACGTACCACAACGGCCGCAGTGAGTCAAAAAACTGTTTCGAACTGAGATAGAAGCTAAGAATATGCTATTTTAGCTAAGAATATTTAAAGTATGATGCCAGTATCTGCTAAGAAGAAAACATTTTCAAAATTCAAAAATTGCAAATACATGCGGCAATGTAGAACCTAATAGAGATACAGAAACAGAATTTGGTACACATTGTACAAATAACTCCCGATTCAATAAAAACATTGGCAATGTTGCCAAATTTACCGTTTTTTCCCAAAAAATTCCAATTTATTTTTTTAAATAGAACACCCTGTATATTTTTACATATTTGTATAGGGTTTTTTACGAACACATTGGTGTAGAGTTTGTAAATAATTTTTAATACATTCGTTTGTTTTATTATTGCTTATCCGATTTTTATAATTTATACGTTTATTTGTCAAAACTGACAATTTGAATTTGAGCAATTAGTGTTATTTCAAAAATGGCAAAATTAAATGAAACCAAAAAAATTGAAATAATAATTATGGTTGGATATGGAGATATCGATATAGTATTTATTATTTAAATAGAGATTCTTTTCCAATTTAACAAATTATTTGCAGCATTTGAAAAAGAATTATTTACAAACCCTATACACCAATGTGTTTAAGAACGAAGACGAACACGAAAAAAAGAAGATGACCTATGACAACATAATTAACTGGTTGAAAACTTCAACGCAACAAATTTTGTTGAAAAATACACATTTTTAGAAAAAAAAAACGTATTCGTCGTTTCAAAATATAATATGATGCATATCTGTTGACGTAAATGATAATAAATATATCGTGATATGATTTAAAACGGTAATCAGGCCTGTTATTGAATTTATATACTCGTATACTCGTGTGATTAGATCATTAGTCGGTTTAGTTTAGGCTAAATAACTTAAAAACATTCTATAAGAATGAAAATACTTTTTTAAGGGAGATCTAATGATGTACCTACCTATACCTATAATGTGTTTCATTCACATATAATATATATCTTATATATCTTATCTTAATATATATCTTATATGATGATTCTAAAATTAAAAAAAACCGAATTTAGCTCGTTTCTATTTATAACTAGCAGGTACCTATATATTATTTTTTCTACTGAATTGAATTATTACTGATGAATTAATCTGTCCACTGTTCAATTAACTTTAAGTATGTTTTTTATTGCAACTCACTTTCATATAATGTTATCTTCTATAATACAAATAAAGTATTCCATAGCGGTTTGTGTGTATTATTTTATATACTCAATCGAGGGTTGCATACAAATGACTTGGCATACATTATCGAGAAACTTTCCGTGTCCATTTCCTCCACATTAGAGAAAATAAAAATCGATACTTATATGGTTTTATAACTTGTAAATGATAGAAAGAAAATTGGCAGATAACTATTATTTGAATTTTCCTTCCTAATGGTTCTTACCTTATTATTTCATAGAAATTATTTTACTACATTTGTATTGATATATTGTCGTACCTACATGTTAATTTTGGCATTATTTGACTTTTTGTTAAAACTGCAAGTTGGCTATAGATAAAATCTCAAACCTTTATTGGATTACATCGTGTTTTATTTACAAAACTCTGCGTTACAGCAAGAACCCTAAACAAAGGACTGATCAATCAATAACAGCCAATCACATTTGTTTATCACTTATGTGACGTCAGTGGATTCCCTTTAGCGGGAGATTTGAAATTTAAATATCCTCTTTGTTTTTTTGTTTTAATTTGACAGCTTTAACCTTTTAACATAACCTATATATGTCACATTGTCATGTAGAACATCTCGGTCGTCTTTGGAATGTCATCACTAGCATCAGTCATGTCATCATATCAAAGTATTTCTGTATCATATCATAGTAATCTGTGCACTGATTAACAAAATACAAGTTATCACAGTTGTCAAATCGACAAACGATTTTTGCACAGCGCACTTCAAATCGTAAGATATATATCGTAAAACACATATATAAGTACTTTAAAATCACATTTGATTGCATTTATAATGTCTGAAATAATATTGGGTTGGATATTTTGACTGAATATGCAATTTTTTAAATTGCATATTAGAAGCAAATTTGGCAATAGGGGATCTACTGACGTGTTACGAAAAATCTGTTGAAAATGACCTTCAAATTTTTATGAATGAATTGATCAGTCCTTCTTTGTTTAGGGTTCTTGGCATTACAGTAATTTTCAGATACCTACCTACTTTATTTTCTTGACTTTATTTTACGACAGGTCTATATAAACTAATATTACAAAATCCTCTTCTTATTTCTCTCAATTTTCAGCAAGAAACCGAAATAGCTAGTTCTGTATAAAGCAGATTAATGCATATTTTAAAAACATGCAGATGCATGTAAGATTGATATAAAAAGAGTTCATAGATATAAATTATAATAAGTAAAGGCATATATTTCATAACAGTTACCACTTATAAGTATAACAATTAATATTATCTATTTATTAACTTATCATATAAGAATATTTTACAAATATTTTATTAGATATGGACCACCAAATCTAGGACCGGCTTACGGGCCCCCAAATATTGCTTATGGCCCTCCTAACGCCGCACCTGCCTACGGACCCCCAAATCCGCCGCCACCTCCAGCTTATGGACCTCCGGCGCCTCCACCACCTATATATGGACCACCGGCACCTCAACCTCCTGTATACGGACCCCCTTCTTCCTCTTCAATTACGCAAGTCTTCTACGGTGTACCACACGCGATGCTGAGCTTTTGGGACAAGCTCAAGCTCAAACTGGATCTCTTCACCATAGGAAAGATCCTTCTGAAGCTGGTGATCTTCAAGAAGATCGTCAGTTTTATTGCTATACTTTGTTTGCTACTCTTCATTCCTGCTTTGAAACACAAAGTGGAGAATAATAATAGTGAGACTTATCCGTCTTCAGATGAAGATGATATGCTAATGAGGAGCTTGCATGAAGCAAGTAAGTCAGATAAAGCCTCTTTTACCTACCTAAATATGCCTTAATATAAATAAATATATTTTACAGGAAATGGAAACAAACTTAACAATTTGGCTGCGTATGTAGTGGAAGCAATAGAAAATTTCCCAAACACAGAAGGCAGTCGGACAAATTGTGAAAGCACATATTGCAGAACTCAAAAAGCTCTGAAGGAATTAAACAAAGTAATGTCATACGACAGGTAACTTTTAAAGTAAAAAATTATATCAATAATATTAATTCTAATGAAATTATTCTTTTACAGGTTGGCAAAGCTGTATTCTAAGGAATTACATGCGTAGTGCGTGGAAGCATAAGTGATTTTTTATTATTATGTATAGGTAATTAGTTTTGTAATATTATTTATTTATTTATTTGTAATAAATTGTAAATATAAAAACATATGAGCTTCTTTTTGTGTAACAAAAATTCATTCGTTATTTTGAATTACTGAAAAGTAAAAATAAGTATGTGCTATTCAACGTATTTTAAAAATAATATTTTTTGAACCACTGTGTATACGTATCTGAACTGCCAGATGCTATATTAATATTGTTCTATCAGAATTTTGAACTATTGGTAAGTAGACGCAATGTACAAATTTTTCAGTGAACTGGTTGATTGAAATGCAGCTATATTCGCTTTATTTATTATTTCGTTCCCTTGTAGACAAATTTGGTTCGTTCACTCACTAACATAGAACCATAGAGCATCACTGATACAAGAACAAGAAAGATACAGAATTAACCTCAAACTTCAATCCTCAATGACACCTCTATTAAAAAACTAATTTAAATACCTGTTATAATTAAAAAAATAGGTATTTATATATCAAATATTAGAGTTTTAAAATCATGTAATTAGTAAATAATTTCAAATATAGTGTATGTAGTATATTAAATGTATATTATATTTAATATGAAGCAAAAGAGGGTTTATAATTTTAACTTTATAATAGTCCAGTTTTAATAAAAACTTTAATAAAAATAAAGAAATTGTGATTTAAAGATGACTGTAGCTCTTCTGAAAAATCCTCAAATGCAGTTTGGTGCCATTACTTTTTTTGCAAAACAGCATAAAGAAGATACCTGTGGAAGTAACGGATTGCCTCTCACTCCAAACTCGATTATAATATATGGCAGGGCGCAAATCCTTAAAACTATAAAAAATCCATATCTATGCCAATATTTAGACATAATTAGGGGTAAACATGGTAAGTGATAGGTGTAAGAAATGTAAGAATGTTTTGGTTAATGAATATCCATTTCAGAAAGAACAGTAGTTGTATCTCAATATTGTGGAACACCATTATCTGATTTTATAGAGAAAAAGGAGTTTAGCTTTGAGGATATAAAACGAATTGCCTTTCAAATCTTATCCGGTTTACAAGAACTTCACATCAGAAGAATTGTCCATCGAAATCTAAGTAGTGATAATATTTTACTGCAAGACGGCGATATTAAAGATGTCAAATTATTTAATTATGGATTATATTATATGACGGATAATGGAAAATTAGTGTCTTTTCCCATAATGTGAGTTTGTTTAAAATTGGTATTATTTTATAAATTTGAGGTTATGTTTTGACAGTTTTAAGATCAATTAATAAGATATTCATACACGACTCCGTGGCGCAACGGTAGCGCGTCTGACTCCAGATCAGAAGGTTGCGTGTTCAAATCACGTCGGGGTCAATTTTTTTTTTTTTTTTCTATAATCAATAATTTTTTTATAAAACCTATATTTTAGGCAAATCTTACATACTGCTCCAGAAGTATATTTAGATAGCCCAAACAGCAATTTATCCAATCCAAATGTAGATATTTGGTCACTAGGCATAGTTTTAGCTGAACTTGCCCTAAACAAACGTATATGGTTTTCTTTAAAACTTGGACAACGCATACGAAAAATTCTGAGTCTCTTGCAGTCCAATACGTCAATTTTTGAGAGAATTGCGAGGGAACATAATTGTTATGAAATATATTCGGTACCTATGTTTGTTGTACAATGGAAACAAAGTTTATCGTAATTTTTTTTTCTTAGGAATTACCTGAGGAATTAAAAAATATTATAGATTCTTGTTTAAGTATTTATGCGAAAGACAGACCCACATGTGCAGAACTGCTTGATAAAGACATGTTTAATGATTTTAAAAATGTAGAACCGATAGAAAAAAGAAGATTTTTCGAACCTTTTGAAATTTTCACAATTAGTGAATTGTACCATTGGTGGCAACTGGCTGGTGGAGATGTTTTGCTAGAACTAAAGAAACAGGGACTTATAAGATCTACTCCGCCTATTCTGTCTCTTCCACAGTAAGATTTTTAAAATACTTGCTGAACTTTTTTTATAAAAATATTTTTGATCACATTTTTTAAAAATAAATCAAATTTTTCAGTGAACAATAAAAATTGTTTCTTTTCCATGAGCTTCTTTGGTAAATGTTTCTTATATTCTCTTGTAGTTTGGTGCTAATTGAAGGTACTATACTGGGTCAAGAAAGAAATCCTGCCACTATATATGACCCTAGAATTGTTAAAATGCCTTTGGACGCTTTATATCAGAGGTTTGAGCACATTCCATTTGTTTGCTATTTCCCCCTAATTCATTGTAAATCTGACATAATAGCGCAGGTTGAACCCCTCCCGTATGATGCTAATAGCTTGCCACTTGTTATTAAAGAACGGGACCCAGAATACCAATTTCATCGAGTTATATTATTTCGAAGATTATTACATGTAAGTCAGTTATTTACTATCTGTACGTGTAACTTATAATAGTTCCGACTGTTTGTGTGAAGTGCAAAGATACAAGAAAGCTAAACGTTTCTTATGTTATATATAAGTTAGTTTCTAAAAATATTTTTAGGGTTACCCTTTTACCAGAGATTTAATAGTTGAAGAGGCCCAAAAAGACATACCTCCTTTGCTGAGAGGAGACATATGGGCAGCTTTACTACATATTAAAGGCGATTATAAGAAACAATATTTGAGGATTGATAAAAGTACATCAACAGCTACTGATAGGCAGGTTAGTAACTTGTACTTTAATGTTAAATGGATGAAAGAAGCCGTTGTTTGTCTAGTTATCTTCATATTTTTTGTTACATGCCTTGTCGACCATGTGCTGTTGCTTTTCTTTTTTAATAGCCTTGATTTGACATGAATGTTTCCAGATAGAGGTAGACATTCCCAGGTGCCATCAATACAATGAATTATTGTCTTCTGCAGAAGGGCATAAAAAGTTGAAACGCATTTTAAAGGCTTGGGTTTATGAAAACACTCAGTATGTGTACTGGCAAGGTTTGGATTCACTTACAGCCCCCTTCCTCTATCTTAATTTTAATGATGAAGGTTGGTATGTTTTAGTAAAAATTGTTTAAAATAATATACATAGTGTTACACATTTGAAATGATTATAAATTTTCTGGATTACATAGCTGAATTTATACTGTATTTGTAGCCAAAGCCTTTGCGTGTCTCTCTGCATTTGTACCAAAATATTTGCACAAATTTTTCCTCAGAGACAATTCTGCAGTTATAGAAGAGTACTTGGCAAAATTTTCTCAACTTATAGCATTTCATGACCCAACTCTCGCCAATCACTTGTACGAAATCAACTTTTACCCTCAGTTGTTTGCCATTCCTTGGTTTTTGACACTTTTTTCACGTAAGTATAACAATCTATTTGTCAAATTTATTCTTTAAAGTTATGCTTCAATTTTCAGATGTGTTTCCTCTGTATAAAATTTTGCACCTGTGGGATAAAGTCCTGTTGGGAGACTCATCATTTTCATTACATATAGGATTGTCTGTTCTGACACAACTCAGGGATCGTTTATTAAGTTCTGGATTTAATGAGTGCATCTTGTTATTTTCTGATTTACCGGAAGTTGATATTGAAAAATGTGTCATCTTGTCTACAGCAACTTTTCAGTCAACGCCGAAAAGTATAACTGCTAGGGAACATGAAAATGAAGAGTTTTGTAAAAAGGATAAATTGGTAAGTGGTGGTTAGTATCTCGCTGTTCTGTTTTTAAAGAGTGTATTCTAGGATATATCAGGCGTTGCGTTAGATGAACTGAAGAGAGAGAGGTGTCCTAGAATTAGTGCAAATGATGTTGTTGACCTGATTAGAAATCGCCCAGACAAAGTTTTACTTGTAGATATAAGAAACTTACCACAGTAAGTACTGAGATAATTTGTTTATGATAATATTGCAAGAGGTAAGAATTTTCTTAAGAAGAAGTTATCGTTTCCCCAAAATTGATTGGTAAGTTAAACAAAAATTGCAGTGTGATTTTTGTTGATTGAAATTTAGATAATTTATAAGGAAACAATACATTTTCTTATAAGGAATTAATACCTCACGCAACTTGGAAGGATTATTTATCAACAGATAGACACAATTTGTCATTTGCCTTCATCTCTCTTCCCGTCTATCTCAGACTTATTAAACTAACTACGTCTCATACGAAAAGATATATGTAACAAAGCTGTTTCCTTTTTCTTTTAGATTTAACAGATCTTCGGTAGTTGGCAGCATAAACATCCCATTTTCTAGTGTGTCTTTTAGTGGAAATAGAATTGAGAATGTTGGACACCATAGTTCAGCATTGAAAAATGCTGGAGATAAAGTTGTAGTAATTATAGGAAACGAGGAGACTGATTTAGAATTAGTAAGCAATGTTTTAAAAAAGCTATAGACTTAAAATATAATTTAATATTTTTCAGTTTCCGACATTTTTACTGAAATGCAACGTAAGAAGAGTTTGTGTGCTGCACGGCGGATTCAACATATTTCACTCGGTCTCTCCCGCGGTCCTGATTTCACATGGTCACAACATATGATTGTTGCATTAAATTCTAAGTTTTAATATTGGAAAACTTCATTTATATTTTATTAGCCCTATTATGCAGATATGAAGCATGTTTATTTTTTAAATGGACAGGTACGAAGGAGACTACGCACCGTATTTCTTTAATTTAATATTTATTATATTAAAGGAAGCATATCTGAATGGAATTTGTTATAAAATAACAAATATAATCATTTATCTAGGTATTTATTAAGTCAATTATGTATTGAGTTTGTGTATCTTTTTACAAGCAATTTATTTTTATATTAATTATAATATTCCAGTCTTACCAAGATCAACATTCATGTTATACATTTTAATAATTATGTACAAAATACATTTTTATACTACTAGCTGGTTCATAGCAAATCTATACATGAGAAAAACAACTATACTGAAAAATAAATGTTTTATCCGATTATTTTTAAATTTATACACTTGCAGTGGATCACCCAATGTATATGTTGTAATCTTAATATTATGTAATTTCTATATATTATAAATAACACTAAACGTATACAACATAGTGGTCCTATATTATCCATAGCCATTCCAGAACACTAATTTAGCAATATATATTTGTATATATAAAAATTTCATAGTTTTATATGTAATTGTGCTCACCTTTTTAAATATATCTATTATATTTAATGTCTTTATTTTTTCTAGTAAGTAGAAATAATCAACATTCATTTACTATTTATCTTAACTGTTATATTCTTAATTGATCCAGTCTGTCGGTAAAGTCGGGAGTGGCATTGGACCATTTGCAGTTTTGCAATTATTTAAAATATTTTAGATCCATCTGTATTAAAAGAAAAATTTGATTATTTTAAGTGTACGAATTCTACATCAATATCAAAACAACTAAGTAATTTGTTGAGTAATGTAAATCTAAGAAATGTTTTGTAGACAAGAACAACAATGTTTTGTATTTTAAATATCTTAATATGATATTGATAATACCTCTATTAACAGCTCTGAGGTTGGGGATATATTATGCTTAATATCCTTGTTTATATAAGATAAAACAAACAAGGGTAATATTCTCTTAATGTTAATACAAAATTCTTCCTTGATTATTATTTACTGGCAATATCGGTGGAGGATGGGATGTTTTGTCTATGTTTTTTCAATGTTGTGTTACCTCCTTCCGGCAGCCTTTGATTTTAGATTTGGAGGTTGCCTAATGTATGTAGTGTTTAATTTAATCAATTTAAATATGCCTTATCCGTTGTGTATAAAAGTAACAGAAATGGTACCACACAGAAATATGTGGCCGTTACCCAAGGATTTTTACAGTCATAGATTAATAACATGGTTATCGTTAAGGATATGAACATTATTATTATTTAACTAAAGAGAAGAGCAGAGGTCGAAACCTATTATGCTCCTAAAAATAAACAATAGATTGACAAGAATGGCAATAGTAAATTGTTACAGTAAAGCTAATCCTTATAGGTAACAGTATATGTACATATTTATAAGTAAAAGTAATTGAACAAAAAGTACAAAGTACGACTTAAATAATATAACTGTATATCATAATTATCAATGAACTGAAAAATATACAAATAAGAATATACGTTCTGTGAAGTTAATTTGCAGATACAATACAGGATACCCAACTAGATTTCACCATTTTTAAATAAGTCATATTTATTTTTGAACGAGTTTACACTCGCTGAAGCCACCACATCACTGGGTAACCGATTCCAGTTGTTAAAAATTCGGTTGTAAATGTAAAATACATAAATAATTAATTAACTAAAGTAAAGTCCCATGCATAAATAAAGAACCATGCAAGTAGAACCAGGATTTTTAACTTACATTAACAATCCTTGGAAGGGGGACAGTCCAATGAATGTAATTAATATGACAAAGGTATGCAACACTGTATACAAATTTGTATCAAGTGAAGGAGGTTGCCTAAAACAAGATGGGTTACTTTATGAACATTTGTTCTGTGTTTATGAAATGCCAAAGTTGTGGTTAAACACTTAAAAATGGAAACTGCAATACTTTCATTTGTTGGAGAGTTTTGACGCCATCCAACGGATAAGTCAAAGTCATCGAACTTATTACGCAATTTACAGGTAACATTACTAGAGTCCTCTGAGAACAGCGCTACCTACTGGAGAGTAGAATAGAAAATAAATTTTGGCGGTAAATATAAATTGAAAATTTCTTAGAATTCAATAAGTTTTTTAATTTTAGGCTTTCTTTCAGTGTTAACATTTTTTTAACATACATTTCTGTCGCTTGTCGCTGGTGCTGTACGCTGTGTACTGATGATAACAAATATTGGACGTTCCGTGTGGCGTGGTGCGTGATTCCACCAAGGATTTAGTGATTTGGATTTGGAAAAAAAGTTGTTTTTATGTAAATGTGATAATGTGTATGAGATGATATAATTGCAGATAATAATTATGGCAAATTTCTCGAGTGGGGTAAGTCAAGTCAGCAACAAACATTATCAAGCACATTCGAGTAGTGTTGTGCTGTGGTGCGAGATTGTTTTATATCGTATTTCTCGAATTTTTTATTTTATTAATAATTGTTATTAGGCCTAATTATTTGGCGTGATAATGAGCAAAGAGGAGAATAACCAGGTAGGTAGGTATTGAAACATGTTAATTGTGCTATTAACATATAATACACAGCACGTAATGAATATGGAACAGAAACAAATTGAGGTTAAAATTAATTAACTCGAATAAAATTATTATTACCCTTGTTTATATATGTTACACTTATTTAGGTACTTACCTTTTATATAAATTATGTATTTGAAGTATGATTTAGATGGTAGGCATCTTATATATTTTTCTGTTTAGTACCTACACATAGCATTAATAGAACTTAGCAGCATAGATAATGGATATATATTAGGAGACTTAGCAGTTCTAATATAGGTTGGTCTTTAAACTGATAACAGATGTTTTAAAATGGTCATAGGTACATGAATTTAAACTTTTAATGCCACATTGAATTTTTTCATTATCACACAATGCTTCAATTATATCATTATTTTCTTTTACAGCACTTTAGTTATTGTTGAGGTGAATTTATGAACAAAAAATGAATAACTTTCCAAAAATCCGAGGGTCACTTTTGGTAACTACTTAGATTGCTTGTGTTGTAATTTTGTTTTTAATTTTACAGTCACGCTTATCCTATATTTTTGGTCTTTATCTTAAAGATACTTATATTTATAGCATTTTTATATTTACTGTTTACATTTTTGAGGCAAATTGGTTTTAAGATAAACTACTTATACCAGTTTTATGTAATTGTAGATTTGCTGAGTTTTTCATTTCGCTGCATGTTACTAATCAGTCAAGGTTTAAATGTTTCTTCACATGCGAGAGAAGAAAGGGAGACCTTAGAAAAACAACTTTTTAAAATTTGTATTACCTACCTACCTATAAGTTTGAAATCAATTCATCATGATGATTATGGTTTTCTTTATCAGTAACCACATCCTTATCAAGTATTTTGTTTACTTATTAATTATGTTGTAGGACTTGTCATGTAATATATGTGATATAATGTTAGATCTTATTTATTTTAACATTCTTTAGATTTTTCTTATGAAGAAAAATGGCATTCTGCGATCTTTGAGGCTGTGAACTAGTAATATGCTTGATGTTTTAACTTTTTTATGTTAAAAATAGCATTTTTATACATACAAATAATATATTTTTTAACTACTTTGTCTTTATAGATATTGCCATTAGCCTTAGGAATAGGAGTGGTAATTACTTCCATAGTATTATACAAGCTATACATTTCCAAACCATCCTCATCAGATAAAGGTACTTTATTTTATAAAATAGTGATGCATTTTTATATTTATTAATATTTCAGGTAAACCTAAGAAGATCCTTCTTAAGGATCCACAAGCAAAATATAAATTACCTCTAATAGAAAAAGAAGAAATAAGTCATGATACAAGGCGGTATCGATATGCATTACCGGAAAAGGATATGGTTCTGGGTACGTAAAAATATACCTATGCTTTCTACTTAAAGATTTTTTAGATTAAGTGTTTAATAGTGTATAAATTTCTTTTATTTCTTAGCTTCTTAACACTATATTTATTTTTTCTCAAAATAATTCTATAATCCTCTTAGATTTAACCATCGTTTTTTCAAATTTAATTTTTAAATACATTTTCTCAACCATATTGAAATTTTTTTGTTATTAGGTCTTCCTATTGGACAGCATATTCACATTTCTGCGAAAATCAATGATGAATTGGTAATCAGATCTTATACTCCAGTATCATCTGATGATGATTATGGCTACGTAGATCTAGTAATAAAGGTAAGCTTTCATACATCCCTTGATACTTACAGTATTATAACGTATTCTGTTAATTTCAGGTGTATTTCAAAAATGTGCATCCCAAATTTCCCGAAGGAGGAAAAATGACTCAATACTTAGAATCGTTGAAAATCGGGGATACCATTGATGTTCGAGGTCCATCTGGTCGCCTTCAGTACTTAGGCCATGGAAAATTCTCCATTAAGAAGCTCCGGAAAGATCCACCAGTGATCATAACTGCCACCAAAGTTGGTTTGGTTGCCGGAGGTGTTGGTATCACTCCTATTTTACAACTCGTTAGGCACATCGCTAAAGATCCTACTGATACAACTAAATTAGCACTGCTGTTCGCAAATCAGACTGAGGATGATATTCTTGTAAGAAAAGAATTGGAAGAGGTAGCGGAAAGGCATCCAGATCAGTTTAAGTTATGGTACACTTTAGACAGACCCGGACCTGGTAAGTTTCATTATGCACTATCTACCAAAAACTTTAGTACCATAATGGTACTAGGATACCATTAGAAAGTACAACTAATAACTAACCTACCCATACACTTGTTTTGTCTGTGGGACAAACAGATCTGAAATTATGGTTGAGAGAAGGCATTCCAAATTAAAAAGTGAAATAGAGTCAAAAAAGTAATTTGACTGCTGAAATTTTGCTTATGTTGCATCTTAGACATTTACTCTATTGAGAAAGGCCTAATAAGCAGAAATATTAGTATATAGAGTGTTTTCTATATATTTCTTGAACATTTTGAGAAAGAGAAGACTTCACTGTCACTATTTAGAAAATCATTTATATAACTGAGAAACATCACAGGTCCAAAGACGGAACCCTGTGGCACTCCATACTGTACAGGCATACCCGTTGACCTATTCCCACTGAACCAAACAAATTGTGATCTGTCACTATAATAGATAATTTTTAACAAGTGCTATATGATTGTTACCGTCAAAGTTATAGTGAGAAAATATTAAAATATGTGGATAACACAATTAAAAGCCTTAATAAGATCACAGAGTGTACCGTTGGTGATGCTTTTATTCTCAGTCACATAGACTGAGCGAGAGTTTGATGATAAATTATTAATTGCCATGGTAGAATAGTATATTAACATTACTGACACAAAACAAATGATACAAATTATTCCAAATTTACGTTTGAAGACTATTTTTTAACAGCAGTTTAAATTGTAATATGTAATGATGCAACTTGTGCTTCGTTTATTTATTTTATTTAGACCAGTGTGAGATAAAATCCCAGTTCAATTTTGTGTTGTTTGCCAGTTACATTCTCTTCTTTTCTTTGAGCTACATTAGAATAAACAGTTATAAATACAAATCTAAAAATAAGTTTAATAAGTACTAATTATAATACCAGCCAGACATTGCTGTAAAGAAACTTGACCAGTTTCAGTAAATATTTGTTTCATAGTTTGCCCAGGATTGAAAACCACGTTAAAAATAACAATGAGCACACCCAATTAGGATGAGCTAATTCCTAGAATTTTAAAGATTATGCTGATAATTTTAAAACCAAAAAAGCTATTCTTTTCTAGAAAAAAGATAAAACTAAGTTTTTCGTTCTATACTGAAAGACTGGAAAAGTTTTTTGGTGGGCAAATGACTTTATTTAAGACACTGTTCTACAGAAAGTTAAATTTCTTATTTTTCATACAGTACAGTATCCATATACATTCTATTTAAATGAACCTTTTTTTTGTCGGGTAGAGATTTAAGTTTTTGTATAACCTATATAAACTAATGTTTTTTTATTACCATACTCAACACTGAAAGGAAATTATATTGATTGAATTTACAAGATGATAATTTTTAACATTATAACAACAAGTTTTATGAAGTATTTTTAGCAATTTTCTGGAGATAAATTCTCGACAATTGCGCAACACCTCTGTTTTAATATAGTGTGTTGTTATCACAGACTTATAGAATCTACATGTATAAGTCTCTGGTTGTTATATTAAATATTTCTAATGACCGTCAAGTGATCTAAGATATACCTATCCATTTTAGAAACGTTTTTATGTATTATTATTTTCCACTTTTTTTGAGTATTCTAAATTTTATTGATTTTTCGATTAGAAAAGACAGGTGACAATTTAATTTATATATAAAAAATCGCATATGCCACAGTGCAATTGTTACTTTGACAGCGACAAAAGTTACCTGCAACTTTTACAGTGACAAATGCACTAGTGGTTTTTCACTTATTCATTTTTTAATAAATTATTGCGGTGTCCGTTGCCAAAATAAATAGTTTGACATTTCTGTCAACAAGTTATTGAATTATTAAACACTAACAATGAATCGATTCGGTGATGCTCAAATAAAAATGTGTTTATTTTTAGTGTTTCATAAATAAAGTTTGCATTCATATGTTTCTAAATTTCTTATTCATTAAATTGTCCTGCCGAATTACACTCGATGTTTGTATTGACACCGGATAAATTTGTGTTGTTTAAATTCTAAACTGTTTCCTTTAGTAATTTGACTCGAAAAACTGTCAACCTAAAAACGCTCCACCTTCAGTGTCGCGTTTTTAATAGTTGACAAGTTTTCTCGTCTAATTGCTTGACAACAGTTTCTCATTAAACAATCCAAATTTATCCGGTAAAATACAAACCTCTTGTGCAATTATAAGTGAATATTGGATATTTTCAGGTTGGAAATACAGCTCTGGCTTTATTAACGATGAAATGCTCAGGGATCACCTATTCCCTCCATCAAAAGACACGCTGGTTCTGATGTGTGGCCCACCACCAATGGTGAACTATGCTTGTTTGCCAAATTTGGAAAAGATCGGACATGATAAAGATTTGTGTTTTGCCTACTAAATTTTCCACTGCACAGTTTATTTGTTATTAATTTTATAAGGTCGGTATTTACTAGTTCGATATTAGTTTACGATAGAGTAATATTAGTATAGGAATGTTATAAAATTTATTTTCACTGGAATATTTTTTTTGTAAATTTTATTTATTTAGTAAAAATAAATAATATTTGTATGTCATTCTGTTTTTAATTTATTCAAATCCTCAAACTTAGGAAAATATTTTTTTATTAACTTATGGTTACACGATATAGGACACTAACTGGTCGCAAGACTGCTTATATAAAACACTATAGTTTTTACAAAACATATTAACGTAATTTAAAATGTAATTAACTTATTAAAAATTGATCTAAGCCACTTCATTCTAATCAAAAAATGTACTTTATTTTTCTAATTTTATAAACAATCTATTATTGAAGTATGAAAAAAAAAAAAAGAAAAATTCTATTTAAAAACTTTGCCTTTGAGATAGCAAAATTGTTTTTCACCTAGGAATATGTCTTAATAAATGCAAGAACGTATCACCCATTTTTCCCTGTCACAGTCTTCAAATATCACTATAAGAACATGCAAATTGGTTTGCCCAACCAATTGGTAGGAATTCGTAGAGTTTATCGCTGCTTTGAGCATTCTGGTCCAATTCAAAAATAACACGATAGGAGCTTAGAGAGCCCCACTTATTTCTCGCACATGTTTTAAACACAGAAAAGGTTTGAGGAAAGAAAATGAGAAACTTGAGTTTTAAAAATAATTTTATTTATAACTTATAAATAGGTAAATTATATGTATATGTATAAAATGAGTGCAATCACCAATTAATAAAATTACAAAATATATATATAAATAAAAATTTGTACAAATAAAATACATAAGATAAAACAAATCCAACTAACTTTGTTTAGATTCCTAATTTTCAAAGATAGATTTTAACTTGATCAAATAGTTTACATCAGTTTTAAATTTTACAAATTTAGCTTTGTATTTTTGACTTAACTGATGGATTTCCTTATGGCGGCTCTCTTATATTCGTAAGAGTTCTTTTAATTTGCTATCTTAAAAGTATAATACTAGTCAATGGAAGTACTGAAACGAGATAAAAATCACAACTTCACAATTCGCATAACGATAATGGCAGGAAGGGCCTTATGAGAAGTACAATAAAACGAGTATACAAAATATATTTAACATTATACTTTATATGCACTGGAAGCAATATTTTTCTTAGGCGTATGTCCATATAGAAATATGGAAAATATGACAAACAGTGCCCCTGCCGTGAACTGCAGTGTCAGCTCGAAATTAAATATATAAATCGAAGCAATACACGAAATAACAATGGCTAGAGAAGTGGCAAAGCCCTTCAAAATATTATCCGCATACTTAACAACAACCGCAACGATAAGTCCTCCACAGGCCTGAAGCACTATGAGATAATTAACAAACCTATCATATCCGAAAAAGAAACCCTTTTCTTTAATGATATGTCCATCATATACGAAACATGATATTAAACCGAAAGGTATCGAACAAAGAGACAGTTGAACATTCCGCATCCAAACGGTGACGTCACTGCCTTTTAACATTTTTTCAAAGTAGACTCCGGCGAAGCCTGAAAGGCAGCACGCTGCTAACGCTGCCATGAATCCTACAAATCTGTTTTGTTCAGGACCAGTAGTTGCCACAGGAGCATCACCAGACTGAGCAAGTTGGACGAGGACTACACCTATTATTAACGTTACGAGGGAGATCCATTGAGTACGCATCAACTCTTTTTTCAGTATGAATACTGAGAACATGGCTGTTGTTAAGATCTTTAGTTGATAGGTTACCTGAAAAGAGAAAACTTTGTAGTGTGTAGTTGCTGTCACATAAAAAATCATGACACTAAAATAATTAATTATATTAAGGAAAATCAAACTTAAACTAAACTGTAGTAAATGGCGGAAAAGCATAAAATACTTTAATGAGCAACATATATAAAAAATATCTTCAAATTTTACTCAAATATTGAAGTTTCGTAGGTGCGATTTTTAAGATATGATTAAAACAACTTAAATCAGAATATTTTTTCAGTTAGTTGGGTTATTTTACAAATAGAACCTAAAAGATTAAAATTTAAAAACATTTATAATTACTGCTAAGGATTTAAAACTTACACTTTTAAAAAATTATTTTTAGCATCACGGTATCAAGTTAAATAATCGTAGCAGGTTATATAGTATCGTAGTTATGATTAAAATAAAATAAATAATTAGAACACAATTTGTAAAATGTTAATTTACCAGATAAGCACACAATGCAATGCGCTTATGCCTCGTTAAAGAATCCTTGCATTATTAGGCGTTCATATAAAACTTAATTTAATTAAACTTAATTATATGTATATATGAAGATAGATTAAATGTTTAATTTAAAATGATTACCTGATATGTTGCAGCATCCAGATGTGATGCCGATAAGTACAATAGGTTGTTCTGTACAACATAAACGAATGAGGGAACACATACTTTTAATGTGTCTATGGGTTGTTTGAGTATTTGTCTGTTGATTGTGTCAAACAGTTTGACCACTCCTCCCACTTCAACATAAACTATTGCTATGCAAGTAATGAGTTTAACGACTTCGGACATGAGAACAGCTAAAATATTTGATCTGTTAGGGACAATATTTTTTCTTGACTGACATAAATTTTACATTCACAGGTAATGTTCGTAGGAAACAAACATTAAATTTACTTTGTTATGATTTGTTTTAATGAAAATGTAGCTAGTCACTAAGTACTAGATAAAGTTTATTATTATACCTAAGCAAGATGTTATTCAAATAAATTTAAATTTGCTGGGTTACGGTGGATTCTAATTCAAGGTATTTCCCATTGATATAAGGAAATAGACATAGAAGGCAAATACCTACAAGCATTCTTGAGGTACTTAACAAACGGGTAGTAATTTTTCTCATAAAAAAAAATATGTTAAGGAATTTAAGAAATAAAACGAAACTAAAATATTTCAGTTTTATCTGAAGGAAATAATGGATTACAAAAGATTATTTATATCTGATATCATATATTTGAACAATAGTGTTCATAAACATTTAGATTAATACATAAATGAAACAATGCTGAAGATGATTGTAAATCACTTTCTAATGTGAAGGAGAAAGAGTAGGGATTAACATGAAGTAATCTTCAGTGATATCTATCTACCACAGGCTATTCTTAGTAGTTTTATATTGACTCATTATATTTCTCTGAGTAATGACCTTAATAAAATTTAAATAAAATGCTTACCTGTTGATGACAAGAACATATCCCCATCTCGAGTCCTTGCATATCTCATACTTAATCCCAAAAGTGCATTTTGTACAGTTAATGTTATCAAACTTATGTATTTTAAAATATGTGTATTACCCTCTGCAAAATATCAATTAATATGTCACTTAATATTCACAATAATTTTCTAATGCTTACCTTTTTTCTGCATGTTTAAAAGTGAAGAAGTTGAACGGTTGTTTGAATCTGAGGAACTTTTCTTAAACATAAAATATACTTTTAAGTAACAAAAAAATTATTGCCTATTACCTAGATTTTACAAAGAAAAGAAAATTGATTACCTTAAAGCTAATAAATATAAAAAATAACAAAACAGAAACCAGTGAAGTTGTCTTTAAAAACCATCAATAGGTATTGTATTTATAAAGATATATTTAAAAATTCTTAATGTAAACTAAATGACACGTCCCATGGTCAAATGTCAAATTAGGTACACAACAGCAAACAGCAGGAAAATATTTTAAATTTTGGCGCTTTTCCAATGTTATCGGTTGCCAGAAGTATTAGGATTTTTTTAATAAAATATAAGAAATTTGAGACAGACATTTAACTTTGATTTTCAAAATATTTTTCTTTGGTTGTTGGTAAATTATTAATTTCTATTTTAATTTTGACTACAACATACATATGTGACATTTAAATCAATGTCAACAGAAACGTCATCTCTGAGGAAACTCATGAATCTTGAGAGTGTAGTTCAATAGTTACATTTGAATTTTTGTAACTACTTTACATTACTACTTATATACATAAGAACTACTAAATACTCAACACACCTAACCTAACATATCACATATCAATATCATACAAGTCTTCAACATAGAAAATTTAATATTAACAGTCTTCAACCATATTTATATCACAAGTATAAAGATATACTTGTGTTTATATATAATCAACGCACAACGAAACGAAGTACAGAGCAAAGGCAGAGACAAGTAGATGTTCTTTGTTTTTGTTAGAAATATGTGCAAACTGGTGCAAACTTTTTAATAATCATACTGGTTTGTAAAATTTTTCTAAAATGCCACAGTACGAAGCAAAAGTAGCCGATATATTGCGATTAACTCAAAGAGACGACATATTTCTACAAAATGTTGAAAACCAGATGCATTCATTTTTTAAATTTATGGGTGCTAGGAATTATCATAAAATGAGGAATATAATACCACGAGTAGCAAATATTTGGTATTACTTAATGACTTCATTAGGAAATTTACAAACTTTAGGAGAAGAGTATACTGGCACTATTAGAGTTTCTGAAAATGGAAAAATCCCTTCTAAAATGGTTGGTACTCCCTTGTGTTATTCCAAAAAACTTCTAGCATTACTTACATTTGTAGATACAGACTTTGTGGTTGATACTTTATATAGGCGGTGAACCATTACTGGAAAGACTTCTGAGGTATTCTAAAGATAAAATTTCTAAGTCGACATCTTTAAGGCATGACGCGAAATCGTTTCTTTTGAGATGTGTAGATTTTACTAGTCTACAAAAATCAACCCTAATAAGAATTCATCACTCCATTTTTTACACCAATGGAAAATTTTATAATATATCAAACAGATTATCAGGTATCCGATATGTAATATATTTAAAAATCTTATAGACCTTAGAATTAATTGTATACTTTTAGGTGCTCTTAAGACAATGGTTGCAAGATGATTCATTTACAGGAAGTTTTAATCTATTAGGGCATTTATCCTTGTTTTATATTTTATTTAACTTTATACACCAGCTTCTAACTACAGATTCAAATGGAAGTATTTCTGAGCACATAGTACCTACAAGCACATCAAACAAAATTTGTATTTTATGTGCGGAGAATATGAAATCGCCCTGTGCAACAAATTGTGGACATGTATTTTGCTGGACTTGCATTTACGAAAGTTTAAGTTATCAAAAATCGTGCCCTGTTTGCAGGGAGAATATTAGTCCTAGTAGAATTATATTTTTGCAGAATTATACATGAAAGGAGCAGGAAAGTTGATAATATTTTGGTATTATAGTTGGGTGAAATTTGATTAACTATACAGACTATACTGTATTCCCTCAAAGAACTGATAGTAAAAGTGATCAATTTAATATGTACTTATATCCACATAACATAGGGATACAAACTTTTGTATTTTTTATTTAATAAAGTACTAAAATATACACTTTAAAAATCAATGCTTAAAGATTATTTTAAAAGATTTAATAGTTTAAAGCTTAATTTATAGTTGTGTTAAGCATTATAGACGCTATCACAATTGTGTTTAAATATAAATTATCTGCTTTTTTTATATAGAAAATTGATTAGTCAAAACTAGATTTCAAAAAATAATCCCTGACTAATGGTACTTTCAACGAATAGATTTACTTTCTAACATTGTTTATATTTTAAGAGGTGTGGTAAAATACCTAATAAAAGAAAAAAAGATATATCCCTGGAAAGTGGAAGATCGTTAGAAATGAAGATGACGTAGGTATCCTATCATGATCAAAGTCAGGTGATAATACAATACAATTTGATATACTTACATGTTTTGTATGGTACATACCATTAATGACAGCATGCAAATATATCTGGCATGTGAAACATTTTATATACATTGTACATGATTAATACTACCTAATTTTAAATTGGTTCCGTCCAAAGAACAGCCTGTCTTATCATAACATGTATTGAATTTATTGAATCTAGATATTTTAAGAATATTTAGCCGTGGTCAGGGTATTGTTGCTGAAGTTCCGAGCAATTATGTTGGGCGCAAAAAATCAGTACCAAAGTATATTATAATTTTATTTTTGCTTTAAGAAATAAATTAGAAACTATGAAGAAAATTCAAATTAACTGAATTCCAAATAAGGTTCATATTTTACTAGCAAAGAGGATAAAAGGGCAGGTTTCACTCAAATTTGGTAACATCAAAACTTGTACTACTATCAACTATTCAGAATTTTATCTCTAAAATTTAAAAATCTCATTTTTAGTTTTTAGTCATTTTTTATTTTATGCATTTTTCCATTTTTAGTGGATTTTTAGTAGCTTTTAGTTAACCGTTTGGTAGAACTGGTAGAATGGCAGAAACTGAATTGGTATTGTTGGCAACACGGCCAATGAGTGCAGAATAGACAGCACAGATTATAGTGATAGACAGTTACTAACCAGTAACCTCGACTCTCGACTAATCGACTCGAAACTTCGAACTCATCCCTAAGTCTCTATGTCCGCCTATCCTATAAACTGTGGACTTTTTGATATATTATAGGTTTGTTCCTGCAGGAGTCCAAAACTGTCAGTAACTGTCAGAAGCATGCGCATTACAAATCTAAGCGTTCCAACAAGAGTCGAACGACAGTCCAGGATTTCTTGTCCTCTGTTCCAGCTTGAGTCAGGGCAGTTTGCTGATAGTTTGAAAAGTTCACTGATTCTTCGGAAACTCATAGTCCGGTGCATGCGCAATGCGTTAACCAAAACCATTTACCAACTTTAACCTCAATTATTGTACGCTGTCTATTATTAATATTATAACTCAACAAACAATAATTATTTGTCAGAAACGGATGATATTCCTCCATAATTTAAAGGTTAAAAAATTATTTGCTTATTGTTTATTGTACTCTTCTTCTTCTGCTATTAAGTTCTCTAAAAATCCAGGTGTTCCAGCAAAAATCAGAAACTAATCTAAGATCAGACATGCGCATTAAATCACAATCCCTGACTGTCAGGGATTTATCAGAGATTCTATGCAGGAACGAACCTTATATTATTTATTTCTAGCATCCAAGTCCGCTAAATCTGCGCGCTCAATTTGAGTACTGAACTGAATTCAGTGCTAAATTAAGTCTCGTGTCAGATCAGGTGGTTAGTTAGAAGATGTATCTTTGCTCAACAATCTTACTTATATTTGCTGTATTTTATTTGCACTGTGGATCAGGTCACTTCTGATCTAGATTAGTTAGGTCAGCTATTTGGATGTTTTATTTGCAACTGACCTAAAGTCAGAAGTGACCCAGTCAGTTCCCCACTTACCGATGCTACACCCCCCGGAAATGGGAATCAAAAGTGATTTTTAGTTCAGTACTGTAGTGGGGGGAGAAATAGTGAGGTTATATTCAATGTTTTTTTACAAAATCGATCAACCGAATAACCGATGGTTTTTTTTTATAAAGGTTATTGCCTTTTTATTTTGTGGTTTCCTGATTTCTGTTGAAAGAATGGATATATCATCTTCCGAGGAAGATATTCTAGTGGTAAAAATTATTTGAATAGTTGTTTAAGTAGTATTATAAAACTATAAAAATTAAATACCTAGGTACGTACCTATGTGTCATCCTTATTATTTGCATAATTTACTTAGCTTGTATAATTTACTTATGACATTTTGTGGATAATGCTGAAGAGTTAATACTATGTACTTTGGTATGATTAGCAAATAAAGCAATATTATTATTATTGTTATTACTTTTTACCCATGACAGAGATGTAAGCTGTAACGTTTCTCTTTACCAGATATGAACTTTTTATTTTCGAAATATTTGGTCATTCTGATCAGGTCACATGTGAACTAGTGAACTGATCTAGACTACAAATAAAATAGCCTTATTATCTATGATCATTGGTCATAGTAAAATAAGGATGTGGATATAATCCCGTACGTGGGATTCTGATGAAAAAATTATTTTCCCGAAAGGGCGGGGTTTATCAATTTGAATCGGTGTAAGCCATAGATAAAATATATAAAGATAAGGTCATATATAATTAATTATATATATATGGATAAGGTGGTTTTTGTTAACCAAAGAGTATTGTCTACCTATTATATATTTTATGAATATTGTCTTTGGTTTGGTGTAACTTTGTCTAAACTCATGATAATGTTTTGCTTATCATAGGAAATCATGAGCAATAATCTAAATATGTAATAAAATATACAGGCCGTTAAAAAATGTAAAAATGTTAAATTTTCTTTAAAAAAAGTGTTTATTTATTTAAAAAATAGGTAACAAAAATATTTATTGCAATTTTTTTCGCTTCCTTGGCAAACCAATCGTTGTTAATGATCTTCCTTTTGGTCTACCCCGTTGTTTGATAGTACTCTGCAAAATACATATTTAATATAAAAAATTTTAATTCATTCCACAAGTATGAAAAATGTGCTATACCTACCGGCAATGTTATATTACTAATAAATGATATGTCATTTTCAGTATCATCATAATCCATGTCACATATAATCTCTTGCACAGTTTCCTCTTGAAGTTCTAGTACCTCTTGAAAATCTTGATTAATTTCAAGTTCATGTAAGCCTTTCCTTTCGTTTGGCTTGGGCATGTCACATTGATTAAAATAATTGTGATCGACTAGTGTATTTAAACTATGATCGAGGGTACTTTGTATTTCTAAATTAGTACGATTTAAATTGTCTCGAGTATCTGTGACATTTAGTATTTGAACTTTTCCCAATTCCTGCCAATTTTGTTCTAATTTTATTAATATATCCATTCTCTCCTGAAATTCTGCTGTGGATACTTCACTACACAATGTAGCTAATTTTAGGCAAACTGCTTGAGCTTTTTTAAATTTTTCATGTGATGTTAATGTTTTTCTTTTTGATAGAATATTGGTAGAGGAAATGTTTACTTTTGGTAATTCAAATAATTCATCTGGATGAGGAACATCTCCGTTATTACTAAGTGTTTCCAATGAACTGCCGGGTACATTTTCAATATATTTTCTTGTCCACCTGATATCAAAAAGGTCTTCACTGAATAATTCTATGCCTAAATGTTTTCTATAAAATAGTATATGTTTACAGGGTAATTTCATAGATATAAAAAAGCTACATTGACATTGCACTTCTGAAATTACAATTGTATCTTTTTCCGCTATGCAAAAAACAGTTGCATCATCAATTTTTTGAAATGTAAATGGACTGTCAACTGTCTGAATATCGATTAAGTTTTTTTCTATTTGTTTATAGGCAAAATGAGTGAGATGTTTGTAAAATTGCATATTAACATTGGATAAGTTATTTGGTACTTTTAATACCATTTTACTATATTCATTCTGCTTCTCTACTCTTTTCATTTTTATCAAAATGAATAGTTTATTAATAAATTCATCAAATGAACTGTATATTGAAATAACAGATTTCAATTTTGCATTTAAACTTTCCAATCTGTTGTTTGTAAAATTATAAAAATTTTCACTATATTTTGTAAAACATCTCACCCATTCCTGTTTAACTGGGTTCCAGTTTTTCATAAAATATTTTATTACTGAATCTGGCAATTTCAATTTCATATTACTTAGAATACTTTCATAATCTTTTTCACTTTTTGAATATGTTATCTTATTTAAAAATTCCAGTGATAATTTAACTTCTTCACTTGTTATGTTTAATTTCGCTACTGTGACTTCTCTTTGGAATATTTGGAAAGTATGAAACAAACATATTAATTTCTTTGCATTAGGAAATTCTTTACTGATGACATCTCTTTCAGCAGCACTTTTGTCTGTCATTATAACTTTTATATTTGGCCACTTTGGATTTCTTTCTTTAAATCTGAAATTTAAAAAGTTAATCATATGAGTAAGTATACCTACATATATTTACTAATTCTGATAAAATATTTTAAAAAAGGTTATCGTAAGACACATTATATTCAAGCAGAGTCAATATCATTTTCTTAATATCCATATCACAGACATCGACCTGTATATAGTTACAGTTTTGTTTCTGCAAGAGTTTGTATGTGAAGTCTATGTTGGACGTAATTTTAAGTATTTAAAAATCAATACTTACGCATTGAGAAACCAGCCTATAGATTCACTATCTTCTTTTGTTAGGATAGCAATTCCAACAATATCAGTAGTACCAAAGGAATTTTCAATAACCATCACGTAAACAGGACACCGATTGTTTAACAATTTGTAAGTTCCATCTAGGAAAAGTATTTCAGGAAACAGAGAAAAACATTTTTGCATATCCTTATCTTGGAAAAAAATTCCTCGAAATGCATTCTCCTCAGTTTGTATATCAATTAAACAGTGATATTTTTCTTTTAAAATGCTAATAATTTCTTGGAGGTTGTCTTTTCCCTGACTGTTTTTAACAATATTTGATAAGTCACGCAATAATATTGAGTTCCCTGTTTTTTCAACTAGTTCTGCCTGAAGTAATTTCTTATTTACTTTTAATTTCATCATTTCCAAAACAGATTTTTTATGTTCATCTGAAAGTCTTCTTTGTTTTGGCAAATGTTTAAATATTTCTCTATAACAAGACAAATTATTTAATATTACATAGGTAATTAGTTAATTTTACATTTATGTAATTATATAAATGTAAAATTTTTAGATTGAATTAGATCTTCTTGTATTCCACTTACTCTGTAGGAATTTCATGATTGTGATTAATATTCATAGATCTAATAACTAGCGACTTTCCATCATCCGATACTTTCACATTGATTTCTGCAGGGCAATTTTGTTTCAAAGTTCTAAAAAAAAAATTATCTACCTATTTGAGGGTATACTTTAGTAAATAAGGCATTTTACCCTTCATGTTTACGTATTGATTTGTTATTTTTATTTGGCCTAAATTTTTGTCCTCCATGAATGCATGAATATTTTATAATGTAATATTTTAATTCCCTATTTGCCTTTTCAAAAATCTTTGGACAATGATTTTTAGCACTCTCTAGCGTCTTACAATCCCTCTTCCAGAACTGTACCCTATTTTCTTTTTCATACTGATTAATTGCACATTGCAAATCATTATAGCTCGTGAAACAGTCGTCAACTCTCATTGTGTTTCACAATGATATAACATAAAGTCATAAAATATATAAGAGAACTGAAGTATTCAGATTCAGAATTATTTAATTAATCTAGGGTTAGGGTTAAAGAAAGGGAAAGTCAAATGTCAAATAATAAACAAACTCGCCGTTGAAATTGGTAAACCCCGCCCATTCGGGAAAATAATTTTTTCACTAGAATCCCACGTACGGGATTCTATCCACATCCGTAAAATAAATAGTATTCTCATATATATTCTGTCGTATTCTCTGTTCTCGTTCTGTTTTTGTTAAACAGTCCATGGTAATACAAATACAAAAATGATTATGGAATAAATAATTAACAAGAAATATAATATATGAAAGAAGTCCGAGTAATATAAGTTTATGTGATTATAAATGCAGGAAAGTATAAAAATAGTCGGAAATTTAATATCTATTAATTCGCAAATCCACAAAACAAAAACTATCCCATCATGATTCAAAGACAGGTTATGAAGAGATTATTTATACACCGCGGTATATTACTTTTAAGAAATAGTAGTTCTTCGAAATTAAATATTGAAAAACTAGAAAATGAGTCCAGTTCCGTAGAAGGTTAGTAGTAAACGTTTTATGTTCCCAAATACAGTTACCCGATCAATGTTAATTTATGCCTTTCAGTCATCGACAATGAAGCCAAAATTAGAGAAGAAGAATTAGAAAGAAAGAGAAATAAGTCACGATTACGAGATTATCACAGAAATATAATTCATGGAAAAAATCCTCACCCTGAGCCTGCGATTTGGTTTCATGATACTTTGAAATATATCAGACGGTCATATGGTATATATGGGCAAGAGTCCGGTGTCAATCCATCAATTTGTTGGCCTGTAAAAGAAGAATTGATTGATGCTAAGGAGTACGAACGTGTTCGGAATCCATTTACTATTATGGAGATGGTTGCGGCTGCCAAACAGAAGAAGAAGGAGAAAGAAGAGGAGGTATTAGCAAGACAAACAGAAATTGTTAAGAGAATGGAAAAATTGGAGACTTGGAAAAAAGAGCTGTATGATCGCATTGCTAAGAAAGAGAATGAGGCCAAGATAGCAAAGGTGGGTTGTCTACATTTTTACTAAATCTATTTTGTTATTTTCTATGATCTACTACACTTTATATCTAAAACTGATACCTTCTATATTTCTATCTAATACAAAAATCCTTAAAAAATTATTCTTTACCTTTTCTTCTCAGTATAACCTATTCTTTTTAACAGCTGTCACAACCTACAAATTAGCATAAAAGAGAAAGTTAAACTGCTGTTCGCTGAGAGTATAAAGCTTTAAGTAGCAGCTTTATAATTAATTACATTACTTGTTTCTAAGTAGTATTACTATAATGCCTATAAAAATAAATTTTTTTTCACTGGAAATCACTGGTCAGTTCCTTTTTATTTGACTAACAATAGTTAAGGAAACAAAGCCAATTGCTAGAAAAACTTATTTACCTAGAAATAAACAATTGCAAACATTTTTCTATGCAATGAATGAAATCTACTTTAGCACAATCTACTAGACAAACTTATAACGTTTTATATTTTATTAACCAGACTAAGAATTAGTAAATATGTTACAGTATTCCTCCTGAAAAACTGCATTATAAAAAGATCATGTAAGATAGTTCAGAGATTAAAAAGTTGTAAATCATGACCATCAGTCATCAATATTTTGCAACAGTGTGCAGGTATATTGAATAAAATGAAATTTATCGATCCAATAAAAATAATTATTGGAATGTAAAATAGTGATATGGTAATTAATTAATTAAAGTGGTAATTAATGGTAATGATTTTTTTTCTTCAGAGTCGGAGAGAAAGGCTGATTGAAGAAGTTAGAAGGCATTTTGGTTACACAGTTGATCCAAAGGATGACAAGTTCAAGGAATTGCTTGAAAAGAAAGAGAAGGAACAGAAGAAGATGATGAAAGAGGAAAGACGGAAAATAAAAGAAGCGAAAATGGTTGAGAAGTTATTAAAGAAAAAAGAAGACAAGTTAGATGAAATAGTAAAAGAGCCTGAAAAACAACTAAACTAGGGTTTTATATCAAATGTTAATAAAATGTAATTCTTTACATATACTTTGCATTCTCTTTTCATAACCCTGTATAAACAAGTTTATTAAGAAAAACTTGTGCAAGCCCTTTTTTAATTTGAACAAGGATAAGAACAATAATGTGTTTTAATATCTATAAAATTAGTTTATAGCAATATGGGGTATTATAGTGTGTAGTACCTAAAGGTTATTATAAAGATTAAAGTATTGTTTCCCACTTAAAATAGTTTACTTTATGTCCATAAATAAAGTAGTTGCATATCGGGTGGCCTATGGAGGGTAAAGGTTGTTATCATGATTGTTATTAATAATCTGAAACAGTGTTACTTCTAGAAGTCCTAAAAGGAACGTGATGGAACCAAGTTATTCTTTTAATAGAGGTGCAATTATACAGGGTGTCCACCTAGTGCGCGTAAGTCCAATATCTGGGTTAATAAAAGAGATATCTTAATTTTTTTTTCTACAGGGTTGTCTAATATCCCGAGCTGCACAAAATGAAAATATATTTACATATTCAGGGTGTTCAGTTTTTCCTGGACAGGTACCAACTTCGTTTTTCTAAATGGAAATATATATTTTTTATTGCTTTTTCGAACTAAACCCTTGATTTTAGTAGGACTTTCATCAGCCTTCCCTATACCTAACTTAAACTGTTTTTGAAATATTGACGGGTGAATATTGACATTTTTGCAACTATGACACCCTGTAAAATCTAAACGGTTTGAGATAAAGCAAAACGGTTTGCACATTCCTATCTTAACTTTTCATAAGCTATCGTTTGGTACTAATTTCAGAATTATCCAAAAATTTAAAATTTTCTGAAAATTTTGAAATTTTTTTATTCCTGTATAAATTTGAAGAAATTAGTATCAAACGATAGCTTATGAAAAGTTAAGATAGGAATGTGCAAACCGTTTTGCTTGATCTCAAACCGTTTAGATTTTACAGGGTGTCAAAGTTGCAAAAATGTCAATATTCACCCGTCAATATTTCAAAAACAGTTTAAGTTAGGTATAGGGAAGGCTGATGAAAGTCCTACTAAAATCAAGGGTTTAGTTCGAAAAAGCAATAAAAAATATATATTTCCATTTAGAAAAACGAAGTTGGTACCTGTCCAGGAAAAACTGAACACCCTGAATATGTAAATATATTTTCATTTTGTGCAGCTCGGGATATTAGACAACCCTGTAGAAAAAAAAATTAAGTTATCTCTTTTATTAACCCAGATATTGGACTTACGCGCACTAGGTGGACACCCTGTATATCGATTGATAATATATCATCATCAATATCTACAGGGTGTCCACCTAGTGCGCGTAAGTCCAATATCTGGGTTAATAAAAGAGATAACTCAATTTTTTTTTCTACAGGGTTGTCTAATATCCCGAGCTGCACAAAATGAAAATATATTTACATATTCAGGGTGTTCAGTTTTTCCTGGACAGGTACCAACTTCGTTTTTCTAAATGGAAATATATATTTTTTATTGCTTTTTCGAACTAAACCCTTGATTTTAGTAGGACTTTCATCAGCCTTCCCTATACCTAACTTAAACTGTTTTTGAAATATTGACGGGTGAATATTGACATTTTTGCAACTTTGACACCCTGTAAAATCCAAACGGTTTGAGATCAAGCAAAACGGTTTGCACATTCCTATCTTAACTTTTTATAAGCTATCGTTTGATACTAATTTCAAATTTATCCAAGAATTAAAAATTTTCAAAATTTTCGGAAAATTTTTAATTCCTGGATACATTCGAAATTAGTATCAAACGATAGCTTATAAAAAGTTAAGATAGGAATGTGCAAACCGTTTTGCTTGATCTCAAACCGTTTAGATTTTACAGGGTGTCAAAGTTGCAAAAATGTCAATATTCACCCGTCAATATTTCAAAAACAGTTTAAGTTAGGTATAGGGAAGGCTGATGAAAGTCCTACTAAAATCAAGGGTTTAGTTCGAAAAAGCAATAAAAAATATATATTTCCATTTAGAAAAACGAAGTTGGTACCTGTCCAGGAAAAACTGAACACCCTGAATATGTAAATATATTTTCATTTTGTGCAGCTCGGGATATTAGACAACCCTGTAGAAAAAAAAATTAAGTTATCTCTTTTATTAACCCAGATATTGGACTTACGCGCACTAGGTGGACACCTTGTATATTTCAGTACAATGCATTTTCAAAGAAAAAAGAGACATTTTGTTACTTTTCCTTGTAACAAAAATTAATATGGAAATTTCCTTAATACGGAAATAAATTAAATCATTCGAAATGATTAATAAGTAGTGATCAAAATTACTTTATTACCCACTTACAAGTTCTTTTTTTATAGCCATCTGTTGTATTGAATGTGATTTGTGGTTGTAAGAGAAACAATATGAGCAGGAAAACTTTTTCTTCATTTAGTGAAAACGAATCTATTCTCCACCAGATGTCCCAACGATACACAAAGCATTTTCTATTTATATTTGGAGGGGAACGAAGAGAGTTTTGGAAGAAAACTGGCTTTAGAACGCTTACTATGCGCATTTGAAGTGCGCAGTAGTCTTTGCGTTGTCCAGATTCTTTGTACCATTCCTAGCATACCACAAACAGACAAACTCCTCGTATTAACGGACCAAAATCCGTCCTAATTATCCATAAAGTTGCCGAAGAGGCTCGCATTTTTAATTTTGGTAAGTACCTAGCAGTTTAAGAACGATTTTCATACAGTTTTCGCAGTGTTTTAGGCTAAATATCCGTTAGAATGCGAGCAATGTGTCTACAATTCCTACAATACTTTACATACTTGTCATGCTTGCTGTTACGAACTTCTGACGACTGACAACGTCGGCGGGTTTCGGTGCCACTTGAATTTTGAATTTTCGTTTGTCAAAATTGCCGACAATAATAATTATTTATTGATAAACGTGTAAACAATCGGAACTATTGATCGAGGAATAAAGTGAACTGTGAATGTGAATTGCAAGTGGACACAGGACGATTGTCTATTGTGCAGTGGACAGCAAACGGCTTCCTAGATGCGGTCGCACTTTTGTTTACAACCATCAGTTGGTGTTTTGAACCACAGGTGACTGGGAAAAATAAGCGAAAAGTGTTCTGTGATGTGCTATGAACAAATATTGTGAAGGATTTCCTTGTGATTTAGTTGAATGTGCTTTCCGACGGACAGATTTTTGGATTACCCGTTCGATATTTGCAGGATCAGAATTAAATAACTGCAAGGGCAATGTATTTAGGTATTTTATTTTGTGTGAATTACACTTGCTGGCGGAAATTAAACACCTTGCTTTACATTTTGTAGACACTTAACAATAGTCAGTACCTAGGTACCTACCTACCATTTTTTCAGATACCTATCCCATTTTTATTTAAAATAAACACTAATTTGAGACGTTAAAAATGTAAAAATATAATTGGGTTTATCAGTCCTAATTGATGTTTAAAACATGTGATGCGATACCTATGTAGGAATTTAGATAATACAGAATTTTATTAAATTGATAATTTTAAAATTCATTCTGAAGTACTTAATAAATTATATCTCTTTGAACATTGTAAATTAATTGATATAAGTAAATAAATTAATTCTCTAAGGTTACGGACATATATTTTGTAGATCCAGTTTTCAAATTAAAGGTCAAATCGAACGTGAAAGTCCTCTTAATATATTATATTGAAATGCTATAAAAACATGTCTGTTCCTAGTTATTACGCCATATAGGTATATTGTGATGTTTAAGTAGAATAATAATAATTAGTTTTATAACTTTTTAATTTTAAATTACTTCAGAGTACTCTACCTATTCACTTGCTCATAAAAGCGGGTTTATTCTGTAAGCCAGATTGGATTCATTGAAATTTATGTGTAGGTCTCGGTGTAGGTACGTACGTCTATCGTCAAATAGTTATTAACTCTGGTATTAATGTTATTTTTATTAAATTCAATATACCTATTTGTGTTGTAAATGTGTTGTACACTCACTACTGACGTTTTAAAATTATGTATAGGTAGGTACCTAACTAGCGCGAGGTAGATATCACCCTCGATATCACCTACGTTTGCAATGCCATACCTCGATGTCCATGTACAATAAGTTTTCTCGAAGGCACCATTAGAAAAAATCAGAAATTGATTTATTTTCCAATATTAATGCACGAAAACTGTTAATGTTTTATTTTAAAATAGGTATTGGAAATATGAACAATCTCAAGCTGCCTTACTTTTAGCAGAGTAGAACACAAAATTTATTTTTCTAATAGGTTCTATGTTTTACTTCAATAATTCTTCTTCACAATTATCATTGTGGCTCGATGTAATGTTTTTAAAATATAGACAAGTTGGAACAGCACAATCAAACAATATATTTTTAAGTGTTTATCTTGGTACTTCTAGTTTCACATATTTACGTGCATATATATATTTTTTTAAACTACCTAAGTATTTAGTTTGTTATGCTTATGGTGTTTAAAAATAATCTGAGAAAGTATGTATATTTCTGTAGGCTTTGAAGTACTGTGAGACCGAAACGTTCAATGGGACTTAAATATTTGTAGGCTTTCAAAATATGTAATACGTATGTAATCCTTGTCCTATGTATCCCCAACTATTGTTAAAGTCGTGACGATTGGACTTACAGAATCTACCGAGGCGCGTATTCAACGAGTTTCTTAGTCTGTGCTCAGAAAGAGCATTTTTCTTTGTTTTTTGTGGCTTTAGTTTAAATGTGAGTCAGGAACGTGCATATTTATTGGTAGCAAGCGAAAATGCGTCGCCTGCCATATAAATCTTGCATCTAAATTTACCGATACACGGCGAGACAACAAAAATGGACTTGTTTTGTTACTCACGTTGCGACTCTTTCCACTTGTGTGTTTTTAATGAGTGGAAGTTTACAAACATTCGATATTACCAAAGGTAATTAATTCAAAATTTGAACTTCCATATTTTTGGTGTAATGATTGTATTGTAGGTTTGTTTTCGAATTTTGGATTTTCTTTGTCCTGGCAAATATGTGTTGCAATGAATGTTGTAGTACCTACTTAAATATAACTAATACTAACACTGTTGCCTCTACTATTGCCATTGGCTTATAAAATCAATTGGATGTCTAAAAACCTAATAATCTAGTCTCTTGTCAAATTTGTTAATTTTTGGTCATAACAGGTACCAAACATCATGGAAATTAAAGTGCATAAGCACTGGGCTGTCTGCCTTTTTATTTCTACCTAGGTTTACACTGATGTCGCTACAAGTTGCGGCAAAGAGCTATTCCTCTTCTTTTATTTATAAAAGTAATATAAGCGATGGATCCAACTGGTGCCACAGCACTATTTCTCTATTTTCTTCTTTATTAAAGAACCTAGAGAGAAATGATTTCATCAATGAATTGTGGAATTCGACCTATATCAATTCTGAAAATATTTTAAAGAAATAGGGAGTGATACTCGGAGTGATATGATATTGATGACTACTGCACTGACCGTAATTTCTGAGTGGAGATAATTATAATTATTATTGTAATCATAATTATGACTAATTATTGTAGTCACTGCCTGTTTCAATTCAATACTTCTCATCTGACATCTGACTAAAACAAACGCACGTATCTATTTCATTTTTCTTGATTTTTCATTTCTTCCCGAGTTTCTTCCCATCTACTTAAGTATAGGTTTTAAATTATGTCAGTTCCCAACTTGTCTTTAACTTATTTGTAATTTCCCTTGGTACAGTAAACCATGTACGTAGTTATGTAACTAGGTAGTTGCATAGCCTACCTGTTGAGTTGCATTACCTCCAAAGGTCTCTAATACTTAGGTAACCTAACTGTTGATTTAATGATCCCTTATTTTATCTACATAGGTATAGTAATTACTTTTATTTTCCGACTTCGGGGTGTAATAACAAAAAAGAGATACGAAATTTAGTACCTGCCTACCTCTTATTAGTTTTAAATGAAGAAGAGTGGATATTGTTCTCTAATTGAATTTGTGCGTTTTACATTTAGATCGTATGGAATTTCTCGTATCTTGTACGTTTGTAAAAATTTAATAAATATGTAAACACAACACACAAATGTTAATAAGAACTGAGGAAATTGAGCTAACTTTTTTAACGTGACAAGAATCAGCAAGCAACTGGATTTTTAAATCCATTGCACATGCCCCGACAATTAGTTGAAAGATAATCAGCAGCTTGTTTCAACAGTCATCGAACTATAAGATAATTTGATTAGAACATCTTGTAGTTCTCAAATTGTCAGGAAACTGATGGAATGCCTCACTCAATAACGTTCTCGAAAAATCCTGACTATCCGCCTCAGCTTCTGACAGTCCGAGTTTTTGATTAATTTTACATAAAAAAAATCGAAGAAAGGACTTATGTTATAATTTAAACCATGTCCCCAGATGAACTCCCTGAAACTAAAAGAGACTGTTCTATACATAGGCATGATGGCGATTTTAATTTATAATTGAATTAAATTGTAACTGTAATAATAACAAGTGTTAATGTCTGTAATTCATGATTCGTATAACATAAGTTTGTTTTTTTAATAGGGTCAGAAGGCTTTCTAGTCTCAAAACATTACAAATGTTAAATATGCGAATAGAAAACCAGTACAGAAAAATTTAGAAGATTTAGGTAGAGGAAACTTTTTTGTTTTAATTTTATATTTATTTCTTTCCCAAGAAAACGCGATATTTTGATTATGCTTAATACTTACCTAAAAAGACCTATTTATTTACCTAAGTAAATCAATTTTGTACGTTTCAAAGAATGGTTCTTTTTGTAAATACAATACTTTGTAGATATATTTTTAAATAGAGAACCTCCTCTCACGTGACATGTCCACACTTATAAAAGGGTTTATTTAAAAAAATGTAACATTAATGCAGTTATTATTATAGTAAACCAGACTAAAATTATAAACGTTCCTAGCCGTTTAATCCCGTAGTATACATGTTTTTTTAAATGTAGGTAAGTAATGTATTTAAATTGATTGCCTACATTCAAATATAAATTAAAGATTTTTAATCTGCCGTAAATATTTTTTGCATTTTTTGAAATTAAAATACCCTCACCCTTTGCTTCAAATGTTAAAAAGTGCAAAATTCTTTTAAATTTAAATCAAATCTTCCTGCTGCGGGTCGGTTCCTCTAAAGCGAATGCCAAAGCACTGTGGCCACATCTGGACCTATTGTGTATCCCGCCGATCAATTCAGCGAACAACTTTGTTCTTTGCATCCATTTCCATCCATCCAAGTCCAAAAGTCTACTCACTGAAATTTCTCTTGGTTCGCAAGGTTCCAAAAATGGTTTACCCAGGAGCGTTAGGCTCATACGAGCGTAGCCTTCACATTCACTTATAGACTGTAAAGCATAGTCTTGTCTGCATCATCGCAGCTCCGCCATACCGGGCTTTCTGCCAATCTTAAATTATAGACATATTTCTTAAGGTGGCAGTGCCCTGTTTGAACCCTGCCATGCTCCTGAGACGAGGTTTACTCATGCCTAGTACCTCTACAGTTCTCTGCAAAGGACCTTCCATGAGTGCCTTCACAAGATTCTGTCCTGGCTTTAAAAACCAGTAATGCCTATGTTCTAGTTCGACCCATTTTCCCAGAGCCGCCAAAATCAAATCATTGAATACCAACGATTGTCATTGGTAAATATCCAGATTTTTTTAATGCCTACCTATATATGAAACAAGCTAAAAATGTAGCATTTTTCCAAATCATGGAGTTGTAGGTAGACTAAGTGATGTTAACTTTAGGAGTAGTTTTGTGTCTCACTCTGTAGGCCAACATTTGCATCCAGCATCTTCTCCAGAGTGCACTCGCCGAGTCCGTAGGTAATTTTAGCCGGGTATTAAAATAAACCCGCGTGTCGCCTGCGATTCGACGGCCAGATATCTTGAATGTTATCTGGAAAATTACCTCACCGTTATTTTACGCCACCGGGCTAATTGCGAATCTCTTACTCGCGTTTATTTTTTCATTACACGCTGCCATTTGCATTTTTATCTGCTCCTTTATGCCCCCCGCCCCGGCATACCGTTGTCGATCATTTTGTCGCTGGCTGGGTCGCCCCGAAAGTGGATTTTAGTATTTGGTGAGATGCGAGAAGAAAATATGAATTTATTCCAACGATTTTCATAGTCTTGCTGAATTGTTTGGCGAATAATGACAGTTCTATTTCTGCTGCCGATACCTACTTAATTCTTCGACCTTCATCTAGCTCAGTGATTCCCAACGGGGGTGATAGCGCCCCCCCAGTGGGCGCTGGAGCCTTCCATGGGGGCGGTGGCGGATCCAGAGGCAAATGGGGGGCGTTGAGGCAGTCATGAGGGGCGGTCAAATATATAAATAAATAATATAAATTTCTTCTCCAACCGTCACAAAACTATGACATTTTTTTACTGTCAGGAGTCTGCAAGGTTGACATTTTCCTTACTGGAAAAAAAATGATATCTTAGTAACAAAAATAGTCACTTTCAACCCTAAGAGCTAAAGTTGACACTTTTAATCCTGACAACGATGAAATAATTCAATAATTTCAAAGCACAAATTAATAATTCAATGGGGGATTCCGGTTGGAGAAAAAATAATATGTTATATTTGGATTAAAAGGGTCTTTTTTTGTCTCGTAATTTTGCATCCGCTCGGCTATGCTACGCTTCGCCTCGCAAATACAAAATTTACTCGCCAAAAAAGTGACACTTTTAATCCTAATATAACAATACACTATTTTATAATTATTCCTTCTAATACAGAAGGCCTCTAATCCACGAAAAACATACGTATTGAACCTTCCTAATATAGTGGTCGTGGATAAACATATAAATTAGGTACAGATAATATGCAACAATATTTTAATATTTCATATAAAATTAACTATTATAGACTAGGGGGGCGTTGAAATTTTTGATCTCTTCTAAAGGGGGCGATGGTCCAGAAAAGGTTGGGAATCACTGAATCTAGCTTAAGAAAGGTTTACATAGATCAAGTAAAGGTGCGACTACTCTTTGATTTTAGTTAATCAATTTTAGTAGATCAACCAAAGTCGGTCAAATTTCTGGTTCACATATTTTAAGCGTAAATTTGAATCAATAGTTGAGATGAAATGACGTCAAATGCAGTGTGCGGGTGTAAAAGTTATTTCTGATTTATTGATTGGAGAATTAATTGGAAGGAATTGGAATTTAACGAGAAATCAGTATAAAGTTTCGAGAATTATCTTGAAAGAATTTTCTTTGGAGGAAACACCTCATAAAATTAACAAGAACATAGTCTGTAAGCAGACTAAAGAATATACCGAAATCGGGTATTCAATTCTGACAAATGTTTACACGTTTCTACTCGTCTGAAACCAACGATGACTCATCGCTTGAACGATAAAATTTGAATGGGTTAATCTTTTATGCACAGTTCTCATGAGGCGATTTTTATCGGTCAACTAAAAATCGCTTCCTAATTGAATGACAATCGTTTCATGAGAACACTCTTTCAATAAAAGTTGATCACCTTTTGTTGAACGACAAAAAGTTGCCTGGCTGTCAACTTTTGCTTATTGGAATACTGCGTTTGTGAAATTTCTAAATATTTCTTTTCTTAAAATTATTTTCAGTTCCTCAAATAAAATACTTTTAATTTCCCATACACAAGTTTGCACTACTTCGCGCCATTTTGAAGCAACTGCCAATTCGGTCCGATTAGGTTTCAATCGCGTGAACGCAAATCGCTTGCGATTTTTGTTGATCAACTAAAATCGTCTCATGAAAACCGTGCATTATGGAATCAGTTTAATGTGACCTATCATGAAAATGCACCACAAATAAGTTACAGACATTATCTATGAATTACGATATAAGTATATCTCGATATAAGTATTAACGATATAGCTTTGACCTTGGTTGATGCCCTTAAAAACTCATTGGACAAATAAAAGTACATATGAAATTGTTCTTTTAAGTTGTAACTTTATTAGGCCTTCTTGTTTTCATTTAGGCTCACTGTTTGGATATAAAAAAGTGCTATATTATGCCGAAAAGAGTCCATAAGTAATAATGCAGCTTTGTTTTGTCAGAGGATATATTATTTTAGTACCTAGACCGTATTTATGTAGTAATAACAACCATGTGATCTCAGCCTTTGGAGACCCGCAAGATATTTGATGATCTCTTCAGCTTTTACGATCCTTCATTAAACCACCAGTTTTATTCACTTTATGTTATATATATAGCAGTGAAATCGCACTCGAATCGAGTAATGTGGTTTAGAGGAATGCTCCTTCGTTTTTCACCTAATTATTTCGTTCATTAAAATTTTAATTGTGGATTAATAAACGGATTTATGGCCATTTGATGTGGGTACTCGCTTTTTAGTTCTACGCGTCTCGGTTGCTTGCCATATGGCGATTTTATTTAATATATCTGTATATTTTCGGTGTGTCAAGGAGGGTACAAATTAAATAATAGGTATCTCTTGTTTACCTTGCGCATTTAAAATTAAACAGTTTTGTATTGGTTATATAGGTTATTGATATTCGTGATATTCGTAGAAGATGAATTCTATTTTGGACGAACGAGTAGTCACCACTACAATAACCAAAACAAAATTTATTATTTTACAACTTTTACAGTCGACTCCTCGCAAGGAGTATGTAGTTCTTTAAAGATATATTATGATCCAGAGCCTGTTTCACATCCTGATTTGAATCCGAGCAACTAATTTTGTCAGAATAAAAATGAAACCCAGTTCTGCAGTCACCTTTTGGAAACTGTGATAATATCTAAAGATCGTTATAGAACAGTATCACTTGAAGAGTTTTCATGAGTAATCATTATATTTTTTTCTGTGGATTATTATACTAATTGTAAATGATGTGCAGGATCTGTTATTCCCAATAAATTAACAGAACATCTGTATTTTTGCAAAAATATGTAAATATGCATTTGAGAACATGCAGTTAAGGTGCATACACTGAGTAGCGAACACGGATGAACGAACAGCACCACACGTATATGGTTTAATTTGCATCGTTCGTGCAATATTTGTACGTCGATTTGTAAATTAGTTTTTATTTCTATTTTTTATAATTATGTATCGGATTTTTTTATCGAAGTGTGTATATCTTCAGGTGTAGGTGTCTCAATCTTTAAATATTTCCAGTGGTGTTCCTTGGGGATCAATTCTCGGCCCTTTGGCCGCATTTTCTACTAATGCTACAAAGCGAGAACATATTACGCTATATTATGCCTAATATAACTGGACTAAAATGTACTGTTTTATTCAAAAAATCATAACACATCAACCTGCATTTTTGAGAACCAAGATCCGCTTTGCTGAAGAAGTACAAACCAGATTTAGACGAAATCTTTTCTTGTACAAGTATCCAAACATTCCAGTTCTTCCTTTAAAGGCTCATTCAGTTATGTTGTGTCTTCACTATACATATATAATTCTCTTCCTCAAATGTATATCTCTAACCTTTCTACATTTTAAATAAAAGTTAAAGATTTTACCATGCATGATCGTTAAATTACTCCTGAAACTTACCATTACCAGTAACACAGATGTACATATACCACCTACATTGTACTAGATTTTCTTCTTTATAAGTGTGTGTCGAATGGTGAGAGAGTAATTATTATCTCAGGTTGGGCAAAAGCAGTCCTTGACTGAGCCCCGCCTTAATAAAATTATGTTATTATATTATTATTATTATCTGTAAGATTAATACAAGTACCTTAATTATTCGACACAATAGAACGATAAAGGAAATAAGTACACACTTCCGCAACAGGAAGCATGCAATCTTTCCCTTAATTTCAAGTACTTACACACTTCTAAGCGCATGCGTTTTCCCCGAGCGGCTGTATTTCTTCGCTGTATGTGTACGTGGCTTTAAAAACTTGCGCATATATAAAAATATAATGATTCCTCTCGACGGATTTTTCATTACTTTTTAGTCTCTTAGTTTTTTCTTGTCTTCGTGCTTGCATGTACACACTCTATTACATGTTTTTTTCTTTTTAATGGTGGTTAAATTATTCAAAATTAAACTGAACGCGATATACTCCTATTAAAAAAGCGCATTGCGTGTTGTTTTTGTTTTAGACCACTTGATTTTCTGAAAGATATGCGCATCCAATTAAAACCATATTTGCAATCAACGATAATGCAACATATTTAAATGATATATCATCATCTAGCAACACACGATTAATCTATTAAGTTTGTTAGATCTCCATTTATCACTAGGAATTATGCGAGATTTTAATCAGATTTCTTTTCACGCTGTTGATTAGTAAATTACGTATACTGGCTACTTATCGCCGTTGTACGTACACATTGAGAACAATGCAGTGCTTTATGTAATATTTCATCAGCGTTGCACACATTAGTGAGAATTACTGTTATTGCCGCTATTGCGGATTTATTTATTGGTTTAATAATTATTGTTTTAGCTGTTTCGTGGTGTTGGTTGCCAAATACGAATATAATAATCGAGCGTTGGAGAGTGAAGTTTGTAAAAATTAAATGTTCCGATTCGACGTTTCGATAATAGACAATTATTGTAATTAGTGTAAATTTATAACAAACATGAATGATTGAGCATTATAATTTAAAGCCGTATCCACATTAGTAAAAAAATGTGCGCTGTGCGTTGAATGTACAGGTCAACACAAATATTGAATGGGGTGTTTTCCTATTCTTTTTTTTACATCGGCAATGGAAAGTAGTTGGAATAAGAAGAGATACGTATTTCTGGAATTTTAATATTGGGTTCATTTAAGTCCATACATTATTTTTTTATTTCGAGCGATATCTATGTGACGTCACTAAGCGAAAATTCAAAATTTGCGCCATTTTTTAGTGATTTCTAGGATATTATCATTTGTGTGGTTGGTGTCACTGCGTGACAACTTTACTTTTGTTTATGCTATTATGCTTGCATTGTTTGGTTAGGGTAAACATCATGGTAAACATGAGACATTGTTTTTAGTCTATATTTTTACCTGTGAATTGTTGTCTCAGCCTGTGATTGATTACAAGTGTCAATTGTCAATTATCGAAATGTCGACTGTCGTTTTTCGTCGTTACAAACTGAAACTAGCCGCATATTATCAGTGTGGCCTCTTTATAGATACATATTTCCTAGTTTTCGCTTAGTGACGTCACGAATATAGAATAAAATGTGAAAATTGAATTAAAAATTTTCTACCGATTCAATCTTAATAATTTTTATCCTAATAAATATAAAAAAATATATATTTTATAAAAATACAGGTTTCAACTTTCATTTTGATTGAAGGAAAATATCCCATTCGATTTCTATATAAATTTATTTCCATTTCAATAAAAATGTTTCATCCAGTTGTGGATTTAAATGAAATATGTCCACACTACCACTATGTTGCGTCGAGTTTTTGATACGTCACCGATAAAACCCACAACGAACGGGTAGTGTGTGGTGTTGAATGTGTAACGCACTGCACAACGTAAATTTTTAGTAATGCGGACGCGGCTTAACTCGTATCAACTAACTTCTAGGAAGTTCTGTCGCTTATCGGGAATATTCAGAAATTTATTTAAATTATCATTATGTGCATGTAGACATTCACTACATGATTGTATGATAGTGAATGTTTTTAATCCAAATAACATATCAAAATATACAGGGTGACCCATTAAGAATGGAAACACTCGCGTACAAAATTGGTTTATGAACCGATTTGAACCGGATTTTTTTTAAAAGATAGATCTCCAAAAGCTCTATGTTGATGCAAAATTTGAAGACGAAATTTTGATTTTCAAGGCCTACTACGAATTTTTTTTTAAGTGAAAAATAGCAAAATTTTATTATCGATTTTTTTTATAAAAAATCTGACTACCTACACCACTGGATTTAGGAGCCCCTCGAATGCATTTGTACCAATTTTTGCGAAAAAAAGTTTGTTACTAAAAAAGTTATGACAATATCGGCATCACCATGTGTTTGCCTTTGTCGGTGAACCTATTCTTTTATAAAATTAGAATAGAACCCAAAGTGAAACAAAATTAAACAACTTAAACACTGGTGTAATTATTAATAAGAACCATAAAAGCCAGTATACGCAAAATAGCCAACAATTACTCTAATATAAACAACAATTGATATGTAAGTTCGTCAAATTATTATTATTTCGTGGTTATTATGCCAAAACTTATTACCTTCTTAGATAAAAAATAACTACATTATAATTGTTTATTCAAAAAGTGTGAAATCAATTTGACCAGACTCCTTTTTCATTTTTAAAAATGTAATTTTCTAATCATTACTTTTTTTATCAATTGTTGTTTATATTAGAGTTATTGTTGGTTATTTTGTGTATACTGGTTTTTATGGTTCTTATTAATAATTACACCAGTGTTTAAGTTGTTTAATTTTGTTTCCCTTTGGGTTCTATTCGATTTTTATAAAATAGGTTCACCGACAAAAGCAAACACTGGTGATGACGATATTGTCATAATTTTTTTTGCAAAAATTGGTACAAATGCATTCGAGGGGCTCCTAAACCCAGTGGTGTAGTCAGATTTTTTATAAAAAAATCGCCAACAAAATTTTGCTTACTTTTGTTTACTAAAAAAAAATCGTAGTAGGCTTTGAAAATCAAAATTTCGTCTTCAAATTTTGTATCAACTTAGAGATTTTGGAGATCTATCTTTTAAAAAAAATCCGGTTTAAATCGGTCCATAAACAACTTTTGTACGCGAGTGTTTCCATTCTTAATGGGTCACCCTGTATATTATAGAAATAGCAATCGTGAGTAGACTTCATAGCGAAGCATTTAACGCAACAAAAACCAATTTAAGGTTCATTTTAATTTGACTGTTAAGTTGAAAGGAGCTGAAGTCATCAAGTAGTTGAAAGTCATCTAGAGCTTATTTCCTGTTTTCAATATTGTATCCTTAGAATCTTTGAAAACAAAATATTCGAATACTATGGAAAATCGTAATCGGTTGTCGATATTCTGTAGTGAGCTTGTAGTTATTATTATTTTTATATGTGGGTTCGTGGGTTGATTCAATTGCAAAACCTAGTAGCGCAGTACCGAACTTTTCCTTTAGTTGCGATTTGTGCGTTAGCTACGTTGCCCTGGTTCTGCAACTTAGTTGTCCTTTCCTTCAGAGAAATGGTACTGTGCATGGAGTAGGTACAGTCCTCCATTAAGTGTTTCTGATATTTTTTAATACGTCTAGACAGCGATGTCTATTCTATCTTGCATTTTACAAAACAACTTGCAAAATTCATCGTGTGTGGTGACTTTAGATTATATTTCTTGCTTGTTTCTGATAGAAAAATAAAAAATATAATTTTATAAGTGTCCCTGTTTTATTTTTTTTTAGTATTTCAAGAATCGATTTGCCTGAAGTTTGCCGCCAATAATTCAGTCTAGAGTATTAATTTGGCGGCATTTATCATCGTCTGCTGTATTTTCAGAACAGATAAAAGTGAAACGTAAAAATAAGCTCGAGTGCTGTGACAACCGAACGTGTTTTAATAAACATGTCGAACTAAGTTATTTTCGCATAATATTCAATATCCTCCGGGAAATTTGGCAAAATTAGAGCAATATATATTCCGATGGCGGAGCATGTTTCTAAGAAAGTCGACGAAGGCGCTTTATTAAACGAATATACGGTTTCGTAATGTCTCGGTAATCAACTCCTAGATGGCTATGAATCGCGTTTTTCCTGACAGTATTATTAAGAAATTCATTCATTTGCTCAGTGAATACGATCGAGGAGGATTTTTTATAATAATGCAAAAAGAACTTCTGTTGTGACCGAAAAACGATGCGTACCAAGTGCGAACTGTTCCAGAATATATATAAAAATTCAATTTTCTGATGATTTTTCTTTGCTTTCATAGATGTAAAACGTACAAAATAGAAAAAATAGTATGTACAACGCGTTTCATAAGGCGTTTATCGCACTTGTCCTTTAGAAAACTAGCCGCTTTGCGGTTCGTTTCCTAAACTTGTACGCTGCGATAAAAGTACGCCTTATGATACTCAAGCAGTGGCGGCTGGTGAAATTTGGGAATGGGGGGCACAGGGGAAAAAAATACGCCGCAGGCGAAAATTTTGCTTTTTCAAGGTCAAACACCTTAAAATTAAAAATTAGAAATTCGTAGAGCAAAAATATTTGCTTAAAGAAATAGGTTTCGTTAGGCAAATATCCCCTTTTTTGATGCGATTGACAGAAATATGGAAAAATTATTTTCCATATTTCACTTCACACGTTCACTTTCGACTGTAGTCATAGGAATTGTGCACAATATAGTTAATAGTTCAACCGATTCCGAAAACGTCGTAAGTAAATTATTTTTATTTAACATTTGTAATAAAGCAACCGCACCACTATGTTGTATGAAATCATCTCTAGAATACATTATATACAGCTCATTTTTTAATTTTGTAATGTTGATCTTTGGAAATAAGACACACACTGTTTTAATATGTTCCAGAGGAAAAACTATTCTATAGTTGTTAAATTTCTCCTTTTCAAACAAATTGGCTATAGTTAAAAAATCAGTAAATTGAAATCTCTCACGTACGTTCATTAATATAATGTCACATATTTGTTTGCACTGCATTACCTTTGAGCCTCCTACAGTAACTTTTCTCTTTTTTCTTAAATAATCCACAGAATGTTCCTCGGAATGTTCTGTTAAAATGCCAGCATTATTTATTAATTCTTCTGTATTATTTCTTAGACATTGTATAGCAGCTGTAAACGAGTCTAAATTATTTCTAACAGTATTATCACCGAGATAATACTGTTAGAGTTTAACTGCCTCCCCTGTAACTGATTGAAAATTGAAAAGTATCTGTACTCTGTACCGTTTGGTCGACGGGGCAGCGCCCATTCAATGACGTAACAGAACGCATTAGAAAAGACGCGTTGGAAAAATAGAAGTTGTGTATCCTTTTCTTGCGCATGCAAATAGAAAAGAAAAATGAACAGGCACACAGCGGCCGTGCCCAGCCCAGTGGAGACACGGATTACACAGACGGTGAAGCGTGAAGCGGTCTATACGCTAGATGGATATGTATCCACCAAATGATTCAATATTCATGATGAAAAATTAATAAAAAAATCCACCAAATTATAATAATTATAAAAGTTTATAAAATATCTCAACATTCACAAGTCTTATGTGCTTACGCATAGGGCACGTGCCCTTGTGCCCATTATGACTGGCCGCCACTGAAAAAACTCAAGACATGTTTATGAACAAGACATTATGAAACGCAATAACGTATCGAAAAGAAACACTTTTCGACCCTCAACTTTTTGTTTCTAAATGTTGGTACCAACAAATTTACATCCTTTGTTTTGTATAGTGTGCTATAGTTGTTATAGTAATGGTATACAAATGGTGTATAAACCTATAAACCTAATAGCGAATTCGACTGGCTTGCCTTTTTGCATTTGGTGCGCACTGAGAATAGCTCCATACTTTGTTGTTGAAGTTGATACTAAAGGATGAAGACATTCCCAGAGCGCCCTAGTGCGCTCTGGTAGTCAGTCGAATTCGCTGTAGCTAAATTTTCAAGCAACGAAAAATTGATAAACATCAATGACAACCAACTGCCAGGATGAAGCCAAAAATTGGAATAACAGGGGAAATAGTACGTTGCCTGTTATTCGTTTGCATTACCAAACATAATGTGTCCCTGGCCATTCCAAGGCACAGAAATATTATTGTGGGCGTGTCATTTGTGCATTTTACCAACACCATTCCATTACAGAGTTTGCACATTTCACACAACGTACTAGTTTCAAAGTTTTCCCCCCTACTTTTTGGGAACAAGGTCATGTTATGTATGTAATAGATAGGGAATGCTTAGTATAGGTATAGGATAGGGTCGTGTGTGATTATTACTCAGTTTTCAACTGTGTAATATTAAATGTATCTGGAAGACGAAATACGTGGAAAGCGTATCTTTTATTAAACTTAGGTTAAGGGTTAATAAAACCTTGCTCAAACACGTCAAATTTATTGCTCTCAGATACCAGAAAACTTTGCGCTTAGAAATAGCCGATTTAATTTTAATGTGCCATTAAAATCCATCTCTCTCCGTCTCTGAAGGAGATCCTTTGGCGTTTGAAAAGAAAATTCAAGGGATATCTCATAAATACTCAAGCAGTTTTATGGAATTATTTATAGCGGAATGTATTTGCAGTTAATAATAAATGCCGTAATAAATTATAGTACGTACTTCTAGTAGACAAATGCCGCTTAAGTGGTAAATCTAGTCTTAGATTAATTTCAGCTTTTTCTGCTGTCTTTGTATACTTTTCCAGAATCCAGGTGTAAGCACTTGCTACTGATGATGATGATAAATCGCGATTTCTGCATGTATCAGTATGTGTATAATGTAGATATAACGATTTCCTTCATATTTACATTTTCTTTGTTTCATAAGAAGTTTTGCATTGGATTACCCAGTATCATATCGTTAAAATATTGAAAGGCTCTCTTAGATGGATCAGTTTAAGACTTGGAATTTACAAAATTCATAACCTTGGAACATTTTCTCTATTTATAAGAAAGACTAAAGTCCTAAGGTGCATATTAGACCATTAAATGTCCTTGACCAATATCATTTATTTATATAAAAGGTCTTTTTTATAATCTTTAAGAGTTTAACGCTGATATGGCTGTTAATTCCTTTTTTATCAATTGGTATAACCATATCCCAACATTTGAGAACATATTTGGTAAATTCTATAAAATAAAAATCTTTGATCGTCAAATATGTGCTTATAAGCTATAAGCACAGCTTACCTGTTCTATTAAGACTGACACGATCCACCAAAATCAAAATGATATGTATGTTTACCTATTCATAACCGAATATCATTAACATTTGACATCTTTGTTTATACCGGGTGTTCCACATAAAAGTCCTCAGCCTCGTATCTCGGCAACGAAAAGATATATTTTGATTTTGAAAAAAAAACAGATGATAGAGCTCATCTATGGCTTCGTCACGGAGTTCAACTTGATTTTTTTCAGAGTAAATTGGAGATGGCGCTGAAGTCGAAAGAAATTTTTCGTTGGCAGGAACTTTGCAACAAGGTTTGTCACATACTTTGTTCAATTCTAAACATTTTTTGTTAAATGACTATTTTACAAAAACTTTATAGTTTCAGAGATATCGGGCTCTTCATTTGGTGAGGCCCAAACTCAAGCGTATTTTAGAGTTTCGAATTATTACCGTATACAATGAAACAATAATAATCCAAGTCAATTGTGAAGTCAAGTCAAGTGAAATAATATGTATTTCTGTAAAATATGGCAAAAGTTTTTTAAATACCTAATTCATTTTGTATAATAAGTAATTCATAATTATTTGTACGTTTGTCCAAAAATAAATCCTGAATGTATAACGAAACTTCATCACAGTAGGTTTTGATTAGAAGGACCCATTTCAAATCAATGATTTTTATACTGAGTAGTCTATATGAGATGCTTATTACGTGTACCAAACGAGAATTTGGGACGCTCAATACTTTTCGAGAAAATTGAGATTGTATTGGGTGCTATCTGTTTTTCACCCCCTGGGACCCATTTCAAGTAATTCATTTTTATACTGAGAAGTCTATGTGAGATGGGGATTACGTGTACCAAAGGAGAAGTTGTATAATTATTGTTTCATTGTATAAGGTAATAATTCGAGAGTTTAAAATATGCTTGAGTTTGGGTCTCACCAAATGAAGAGCTGGATATCTCTGAAATTATTAAGTTTTTGAAAAATAGTCATTTGACCAAAATTGTTTAGAATTGAACAAAGTATCGGATAAACCTTGTTGCAAAGTTCCTGCCAACGAAAAATGTCTTTCGACTTCAGCACCATCTCCAATTTGCTCTGAAAAAAATTAAGTTGAACTCTTTGAGCTCCGTTGAACTCTATCATTTGTTTTTTTCAAAATCAAATATATCTTTCCGTTGTCGAGATACGAGGCTGAGGACTTTTATGTGTAAACAGTTAAACAAGCTAATAAATAATATTAAAAATATGTATACTATAAAAAATCATTAACATGTACGGACGTAACCATTTAAATGGATTTTCCAAATTTGACATACGTGACCCGATACCGACAAGTGTTTTGAAATCGCATTTATTTTGTTGCTAGTAGATGGCGGTGTATACCCTGTGCTAATAAATTCGGTGTCGTCGGCAAAATGCACCTGTACACGCAGACTACGCCTTTAGTAACGATTAAGGCGAAACCAATGCCCCGCAGTAAGGTGACAGCGAGAAGATGCATGTGCAGACGATGTGCCGTTACGATGTTTCGAAGTAGCGCCCGTTCCCTCGCTCTCTTGGCCGCCATCTCCGAGCAGGAGCGTTGCCAACGCTATTTTCGGAGCCGTGACGCATGTTAACCTCCAGAAAAGTTAGCTTAACACTCTGTGTTGTTGTAAGTTACACGACACCGAAGACGAAGCGAGAGATATTAAGCAGAAAATCTTCTGAATCGCCGCCGAAAATAGAAAATTTTAAGATTAATTAGAACGTTCTTGTGGCCACTGGCACAGATTTAAACACCTATCAGCATCAAATAAAAGTGAAGATTTAGGCTGTAATATATTCATCTATTCCGTGGGTCTTCTAAGAAATGTGGGAATAAATCAAAGACCTAAAACTACTAAGAAAAATAAAGTAATAATAATACAGGGTGTCCCATCGAAAAGTATCACATTTCGTCGCCTTATATCTCGAAAACTAAAAGAGATATCGGGATGCGCTTTGGACAGAACGACTTAGGATTTTTGTAAGTTTTTTTTGGCACTGTTGCCAAATCTCCAAATATATTAGTACATTTTTTATGGAATACGCTCCTCTTTGGAGTAAAATTACTTGCTTTTATTGAATGGAACACCCTGTGTATTTTGCCATAATCAGAAAGCCTAATCACTCTACTTTTCAAAAAGGTATGCATTGTTTACATTATCTTGAGAATAGGAACCACAAAATTAAATTTGTTAGAGGTACCCTTATTTGGGTTATTGCGAATGAAAAAAATACCTCCTTTGTAAAGTTATTTTTAACTTTTGTACACTTATTTTAAATAGAATACCCTATATATTTTATCATTTTACAATCTCTGATAATACTTGATGTGGAACTTGACTGCATTTGCTTTTTAAATGAAAAAAGATAGGGAGAAAAGAATAATTCTTTAATAATCGGTAGGAACGAGTTTTGTTAACAATAACAACAAAGCACAATGACAGTAATAAAACTAACAGATAAAATAATCAATTTAACTGCATAAATAAAAACTACTTGAATAAGTTAGAAAACAATTTGTTTTAACTGCCCACCATTTACTTCAATATAGATTTGTGCATCCTTAGTATTAAGTGATCAAAAGTGTGTGATCCTTCTAATGTGAACATTTTTATGGGTATCTATACTTCAAATATTTGACACAACTGACAATACAGTTTATTATTGTACTTTTGTTTTCCATGGCCCATGGCTATTGTGAAAACGAAGACCAGCTTCACAAACTGTTCAAGTAAGAGATGCTCCCATTAAACTGAATTTTGTGGCTCCAATTCTCAAGATAATGTAAAGAATGTATACCTTTTTGAAAAGTAAAGTGATTAGGCTTTCTGATTATGGCAAAATATACAAAGTGTTCCACTTAATATAAGCAAGTAATTTGAGTCCAAAGAGGAGCGTATTCAATAAAAAATTTTATTAATATATTTGGAGATTTGGCAACAGTGCCAAAAGAACTTACAAAAATCTTAAGTCGTTCTGTCCAAACCGCATCCCGATATCTCTTTTAGTTTTCGAGATATAAGGCGGCGAAATGTGATACTTTTCGATGGGACACCCCGTATTATTTATATCTTTCTTTATATTGAAATTAGGCCAAAAAGTTAACTCAGAGACAAATTATTAATGAAGTTATTAAATATTATGGTTCAATAAAGTTTTTAATTTTCCTCGTTACCTATAATCCTAAGTACCCAAACGAATAACCTTATTATTTTTAAGATATGTCGAAAACTACTAGTTTGCGTGCAATATCCCCCCAACATTGAATTACAACGGGATATCTTCATATAACGTCAACTTATTGTGTTTAATAATACATTTTTTTTAATAGTGTTATCTACATCTTTTAAATAATGTGTCTATCTCTAATAATAAGGGAGATGTGGCCAAAAAAGTGGGAAATACGAGCGATTGTCGGAGAGAGACTGTGCCTAGTAACGAATCTATATTCTTTTTCTAGCACATCACTCTTATGGCACACATTTTCGGGCATATCTCCCTTATTATTAGAGATAGGCCCATAAAACCTTACCTTATATGACCGTATTCGTAAAAAAAAAGTTATTTCCAAATATGTAGATAATACAGGGTGACTCATTAACATTATTAAAGTTTATATCGATGTAGAATCATTTGATCACCCTATAAAATTTGTTATATATTTTTAAAATAAGTGCAAAAATTAGAGAAAATCCACAGGTCCTAGCGATTTTTAAAAAAATTGGGTATTTATAAAATAATAATTGTATCCACTACTTTACGAAAACATGTGAAGCATAACGTGTCTCGGAAACAAAGTTCAAAGCCAAATTTAATGGGGTATTTTCCTTCAATCGAAATGAAAGTGGAAACCTGTATTTGTATAATATATATATTTTTTATATTTATTAGAATAAAAATTATTAAGATTGAATCGGTAGAAAATGTTTAATTCAATTTTGAAATTTTATTTTATATTCGTGACGTCACTAAGCGAAAACTAGGGAATATGTATCTATAAAGACGTCACACTGATAATATGTGGCTAGTTTCAGTTTGTAACGACGACAAATGACAGTCGCATTTCGGTAATTGACATTTGAAATTTCCTGTTTGTGTTTGGCTTGACAACTTGACAACAACTTGTGTTGTATTGTTGTTTTCTTGTGAAGTAAACTTTTATTAAATATGGAGCAAGGTTTTGTAGAGGCTAAGTCCGACAATTTACCGGTTATAGATCCTTTTATGATAAAGATCCTATAGATCCTTTTATGACAAAGATCCTATAGATCCTTTCAGAAATAAAAGGGATGAAAAATGTAAGGTTAGTATTTAACTTAACAGTATTACTGCAAAGTCGATTAAATATATCCAAAAATTACCTTTACAAACTACGATGTTTTTCTATTACTAATAAATACACTTGTAATCAGTCACAGGCAGAGACAACAATTCACAGGTAAAAATATAAACTAAAAACAATGTCTCATGTTTACCATGATGTTTACCCTAACCAAACAATTCAAACATAAACAAAAGTAAAGTGGTCACGCAGTGACACCAACCACACAAATGATAATATCCTAGAAATCACTAAAAAATGTCGCAAATTTTGAATTTTCGCTTAGTGACGTCACATAGATATCGCGCGCAATAAAAAAATAATGTATGCACTTAAATGAACCCAATATTAAAATTCCAGAAATATGTATCTCTTCTTTTTCCAACTACTTTCCATTGCCGATATAAAAAAAAAATAGGAAAACACCCCATTGTATTAAGGCATCATATTGGAAATAACACAGCAATAATTACCCAAAGAAGCTATTTAGAAGACACTATCGAAAATAACAGAAGAATAAAGTCACGTTCTTACAAAGAAATCTTGTATTTAGTAATTGCAACCGGAAGATCTACACATATCTCGTTATCTTCATCACTTGGCACAAATATCTCTCAAGAAAATTAGTCTACTTCAAATTGAAAAGCCACCAATTTGGCTCCCCGTCAAGATAAATACTGTACACTCCTGTTAAACGTTGCGAAATACTGTCATTCAAAATGATAAACTCACTAATTAACAGCACTAAATAAATACTTTCCACCGGAAGTTCAATTTCATCTATAATAGAATTTTATAAACTGTGAAAAAATGCGGCTGTATAATGGAGTGTGTCACTCGTATATCATTATTTATTTGTAGATTAAAGAACCAATAAAACGTTCAGTATTAAAACTTGTCAGGCGTATCCATAAACTTTTTGGCAAAAAGAGCGGGTATATTTAGAAGTTTTATTGCTTGTAACAGCACTGAAAGTGTGTTCTGAATGTGTTTGAGATGATATGTATCCAGTTAATGCCACATGTTTATGATGTGCTTCAAAAATGTTGGGGGAATGTTTTCGTGAAGTTTCCACAATTACAATTGTAAATCCCCCCTCGTTTGTTTTATAAGGAGTGCCAGATTTTTGTTTAGTCTGTGGATTTTGCAGTTCTGTTGGTTGAAAATAAATAGTAAGGGCACCATCCAAGGTCAAAACCATTTATCTTATTATTCATCTGAAAAAATAACAATTATATTATTTTATTGCTAGTAAAAGATTATCTCTTATGGCAAACAAAACATACACTTCAAAAAATCAATAAAAAGGTACACTTCTTTTTATAAACATAAGAGTATTTCACAGTGAAAATTGTGTATCGTGTTCCCGAAACATACTACGTAATTACTGCAAATTGATTACTGAAGTTACGTATTTTTCAGACAAAATAATCAAAATACCTAAACAAAACATTAATTCAAGCAACTAGCATTGGTTTTTCATTACATTAATACCAAATTCACGATATTTTTATATGTAAAAAGTGATATGAAATTCCGACTTTCTTCTTCTTTCTTTCTTAGTGGCAGCATACAAACGCTATCACTGTTGAAGTGTTATACTTTTCTGGACTAAATTTTGAAGTCAATATAGAGAAGTCATCTATGATCCGCTGTCTCTCATCCATACAGAATAGACTTTATATCTTGTCTTTTTGCGTTATCAGCTGTTAGTACCCCTTTGTACAGTATTTTTTTTCAAGAAGACAAGCTAATTATACACTGACTAACTCCTACCTACCGAGAGTAGTTTTCCAGACTTTCGAGAGGCCTTTCCATGTTGATTCCTGGATATTTTGTCCTAGTAAAAGCGATGTAATGAATTTAAATCAATGTAATTCAAACTATAGACAAAATGAATGATGTCGAGTGGTAGAGGAGAAAATTATGACATGAATTAATGTAAAATGCAATAATTAATGTAGTTAATTGTGAATGAAATTTTTGTGAATTTTTTTACAATGAATCATGTATTTACTGAGAAACGGTGTCGTGCAAATTGATTTTAATGATCAATCAATTAAAGATAAGTTTAGTAAATACACGTAAAATATTTTAAGTAATTGGTGATGGCTGATAGTAATCTGCATTTAATAATTTATTTGCTCCTAATAACAAATTAATTTTAAATATCGTAGTGTGGAGAAATGAGGTTGTAATAAAAGTTTCACTGATAGACCCAACATTTCTAAGACTAATCCTTATGTACTTTTGTCTTGTCTCGAGAAACTGCTTGAATACACAATTAAATCCAACAAATGTTGACAGTGCAAATTTTTACGCGTGACTAGGACCTCATATAATCTGTTAATAATAAATATGTTAATAACTATTTAACAAAACTGAGTTAGTGCCTACGAAATTGAGTCCTCTGTCAAACGTCAGGTATTTTCTTCATCCGGTATGTTTATCTAGTTCTCCAATCATTAGTAATAGTTACATTACTATTAATTGGCGCAATTAAATTAGTTACATAGATCGATAATAAACACAGTTAAGGAACTGGTTTGACCTTAATAAAAAAGAAATTTGTCTCTTTTGCAATAAAATTGTTGGAGCGGGTATGTTTCTTTTTAATTAAGCGTTTAAAAGTAATTTTGTTATCAACAAAATTATAACATTCGAAGTGAGCGCTTACTGCGAAAGTATCAATCAAAATTATTATCTTTTACTGCCTTTATCATACATGGAAAGTGTCCTTCCTTCAATCATTTTCAATATATTGTGCGATGTCGAACAGAGGCGTATCTTATCCCGAAAAAGTGGGGGTAATGACCAAATTTTTGATTTTGTCCAATCGTAACATCATGCTTAACACCTTTAATGCCACCTTAAAACTAGTAGTTCTACATATAATGTCACCATTGCTTTGATTAATTATTCTCATTATATGAAAATGTATTAAATTGAAAAATAGATTGTATAATATAACCAAATAACCTAGCATGGGCAGGAAACATTTGTGGTCATACATTGTTACAAGAATGATTATTAGCTACTCCTAATATACAGAGTGAGTTTTATGTATGGAACGCCTCAATTATCTCGGAAACGGCTTGCCCGATTTTTATGAATTTTGGTTTATAAGGGTTTTGTAATATGGCCGATATTATTGTGGCATTTACATTGTTGTCAGATCTTTCGTTTTTCCGGAAATATACTGAAATTTGTTATTTCAAATGGATCACCCTATATATTTTTTTGTTTTTGAAATCTCTAAGAAATTTAGAATATGTTTCATGTAATGTTCCCTATACCTAATTGCCATAATTTCGGAGTTACAGCTACATTTGCAATATCTCCGCCGAAGTTAAAATATTACATCAGGGCGGCTATGTCTGCGACAAAAACAATTTTGACGTTTTAATAAACTATTATTGTTGGTGTTTATTGAAAGTTACAATGGACCGTTTATCTGAGAAAGAACGAATTGAGATTTTAATGATATTAGGATATGGTGATGTGCGTAGAAGTCAACAGGAAACGTGTAATATCTTTAATAATTTATATCCTAATAGAAATCCCATAACAAGATCTACTGTGAGTAAGTTGTTAAAAAAGTTTAACCAAACTGGAGCCATAAAAGATTTACTGAAATCAGGGCGTATAGAAACTGCAACAACTGAAGACAAATCTTTAGATGTTTGTGTTATCAAAGAACAAAGACAAATCTTTAGATGTTAGAAGAAGATCCACACTTGAATACTAGACAAATATCCAGGGAAGTTGATATTTCTCAAACATCCATAATGAAAATTTTACATGCCAATAAATTCCATCCTTACAAAGTAAGATTGGTTCAAGAGTTGTCAGATGATGATTTCGATAGACGTGAAGAGTTTGCCGACACAATGATGGAAAAATGTTACGATCAAAATAATCCAAATTTTTTAAATAATGTTATGTTTTCCGATGAGGCCACTTTTTGTATTGATGGAAACGTAAATCGGCATAATTGCAGATACTGGTCACGTAACAATCCTCGTTGGATGAGAGAATCCCACACCCAATTTCCACAAAAGATTAATGTATGGGCTGGAATAATAGGCGACAAAATAATTGGTCCTTTTTTCATTGAAGGAAACTTAAATGGTCCGGCGTATTTAAATTTATTACAGAATAATATTATACCTGAGTTGGCTCGGTTATTTCCAAATCTAAGTAAGTATTCTCAATTGCCTGTTAATTTAGAAATTTTATTATTTGAAACTTTCAGACAATAACAATGTCCCAAATAACAATATTTGGGTGCAACAAGATGGAGCTCCACCTCACTATGCGCGTGACGTGAGGCAATACCTAAACGATGTGTTTCCCAGAAGATGGATTGGAAGGCGTGGTTTTATCGAATGGCCCCCGCGATCACCCGACATGAATCCTTTAGACTATTTCCTGTGGGGTCACTTAAAAAATATTGTTTATAAAACCAAACCTGCCAATATTCAGGAATTAAAAGATAGGATTACCACAGAGATAAGAAGAATTGAGCAGTCAGGAATGTTACAAAATGTACTGCAAAGTTTTAAACATCGCATGGCTTCTTGTATGGAAGTAAACGGACAACATTTTGAGCATCAGCTGTAACCGCCTTTACTTTATGTTTTCAAAAGATCCTATGGGATTTCTATTAGGATATAAATTATTAAAGATATTACACGATTCCTGTTGACTTCTACGCACATCACCATATCCTAATATCATTAAAATCTCAATTCGTTCTTTCTCAGATAAACGGTCCATTGTAACTTTCAATAAACACCAACAATAATAGTTTATTAAAACGTCAAAATTGTTTTTGTCGCAGACATAGCCGCCCTGATGTAATATTTTAACTTCGGCGGAGATATTGCAAATGTAGCTGTAACTCCGAAATTATGGCAATTAGGTATAGGGAACATTACATGAAAAATATTCTAAATTTCTTAGAGATTTCAAAAACAAAAAAATATATAGGGTGATCCATTTGAAATAACAAATTTCAGTATATTTCCGGAAAAACGAAAGATCTGACAACAATGTAAATGCCACAATAATATCGGCCATATTACAAAACCCTTATAAACCAAAATTCATAAAAATCGGGCAAGCCGTTTCCGAGATAATTGAGGCGTTCTATACATAAAACTCACTCTGTATATCGATATAATGCGTAAACATTTTACCTAGTGGTTATTATAGCAAAATGATTGATTAACTTTTACTGGAGTAGATAATCTATAGAATCCATTCTATACTTTTTCCCACGAGGCGGCGACTATGAAAGAGAGAATAGCCGGATAACAAACGATTGTTTCAACATCACCGTCTCCTTAGATGACTATTCGTCAACGACTGCCGTTGCGTCTGCACCTAAACCTTATTGTTAATTTAGCCACTGAATTTAATTGGTTTAATCAACGACAACAACACGGCAAATATTTTTTCAGGGTAAAGTAATGTCTGCAAACAGTCGTCTTCCGTCGAAGATGCCTTGATGAAACAATAGTAGTACCAAAAATACATGAATATTCAATAATTTAGGGTAGAAGTAGGTGTCTACTATTAGTATTGATACTGACATATTTACAGCAGAAAACCAATTTTCCAATTGGTCGTAATTTCTTTATTATTGTAATCATTTTCTGGAAATATGTGAATTGTCGATGTTCTCAAGTTACCACAGACGTTCAATGAAAAACAGCAAGGACAAACAGCTATCAAGGTACGTTCAGTACGGAGCTTGGATGGTAGATCATAGACTGGATGATAGAGTAACTTTTACAAGCGCTGATAAAATGTACAAGTATTTCAAATTTCAATGGAGCCGTTCAGTACGGAGATGTGATACTAGCAGGGAATACATGATACACAAGTGGTTTATACTCGATTATATTTTGTGGAATAGAAAAATTAATTAGAGAAGTGTTTATTAGAGAATCGTTGTGGAATCAGGCCCATTCTGATCACCACAATAGATTTATTTTGGAGAAACAGTGGGAAGAAATAGGAAAAAATATGAATGCTACAAGTAAAAGTAATATTTTATTTTTAAATAAAATACAATTTATTATATATTGTGAAAGAGATGTGTGTAGGTCTCGAATAACAAACGAATTAATCCAATATTTAGTATATTAACGTAAAATACATTAGAGACTTTAGCAAAAGTAAAATACTTAGTATTAGGAAAACCGGGCGTTCACTTCAACTAGTGGTTCCCGTTCATCGGATCTATGATGAGTTGCTATATACATTTTAATTTATTTTTATCATTTTAACAATATTGTAAGCGATTTCTACAAACATAACTTTTAAATGCATCTAACAAATTTTGCTGTATCTGAAATATGCGTAAAACCCCTGGGAATATTTCCGTAGTTGAGGATATAAATGGTGAAATTTTCCCAGTCGGTGCCTTTCCCTGTTTATGGGATGCACATGATACTTTCTTAATTTTTGTTTCCTTTTGGTGAAAATGTAATACTTCGTTCTTGCCGAACAAAAGTAACCTTCTTTGCTAGACATTTTGAAGTATACTAGCTGTTAAAAGCGTTTATGCACATCTCCGTTGTGAACGCCTATCAGCGCTTATATTTTTCACTATTATTCTATCATCATTCATCTATCATCTATATCCTATCATCCAAGCTCCGTACTGAACGTACCTTTAGTTTGGTTGATGAACGGGACAAATAGATATTTTCCGAGACGAAATTTGTAAAAGATTAGATAAATGCAAGCAACTTTCTAATATCTACGTTTATTAAAAATAAATTATTCCTAATCTATGCGAATGTAACTTTCGTTGTACTTCAAATTTGTGAACTATAGTATAGTATACATGGAACTATACTACTTAATACACCCACTATAACTAAATAATACAATGCCCGCACAATATGCCATTTTACTTACATTAAAAATGTAACGTTTTTTCAGGCGAAGGTTTATAACTTAATTTTTTTTAATCTAAAATATTTATATTTCGAAAAATTTTACGTAAAATGTGAATAATTGGTTCTAATAATTTATAAGGAATAAATAATGATATGTATTCTGTTTTATTCTGACACCCCTTTATGTTTAGAGTTCTAAAATGTCTCTAGCAATTATTCCATGGCATTGTGAACTACTGATCAAAATTATTTACTTATTACATCATAAATGCCCATATTATCATACAAGTATCATTTTGAATGTGGTTATCAAGTTAGTAATTTCAAAACTATTTTCTCTTATTGTATAAAATTGGAAACTAATAGCCTATAAATAACAGAAAGGTAATTATTCTGTCATTAGAGATTGTCAATCGTGGACCTATTATTCATTTTATAAGTAGGTGGGTTGTAAATAATATTTCTGTGGCACCTGTGGAGTGTCTTTGGGACAACCTTCGGTTTAAAGCCAGAAGGGCTGGTGGCGTTTTCTATTTTAAATTGCAGGTAGCTGGGATTGCTGGGAATAAGAGTGAAAGTAGACACGCTAGTCAGCGTTCACTATAGACAGATTTTTTAATTGAAAGCAATAGTTTTTAATGTTGCATACAGGGTGTCTCACCTCTTGCTTAAACACCACCACATTTTCGTCAAATTTGTGTCAGTTGTGCAACGAGATGAATCTTTTTGCTAATAAAATAAATTAAGTCACCAATCACGGCCTACTGAGGAAGTGTAGAAAAGCTGAAAGTTAGAAAAACATAATAGATTTTGTTTAATTGAAAAATGTTATTACAAAAAAACATTTTCAGAAAATTTAAGATGTTTTTTTGTTTGGTTTATTACTGGTCTCCTATGGCTAGAAGATGAACAACCCCCAACCTGGAAATTTTGTCGAACCCCCCATTTTCTATAATGGAGTAGTAGGGATTTTTTCTTGCCTATCTCATAAACAAGAGACCTCCGGTTTTACGTCCTATCCGAAGAATGATCCATGTTCTACACAAACCTCGCCTAAGTTTGCATAGCTTCTGCGTGGGGTCGTCCTTGCTTGGTCATCCATCCAAGTACTAACCGCGGACTACGTTGCTTAGCCTTTGTATCGATGATATGAACGCTAATTCGCTACGACGGCTTGCACCGTATGATGAAATTTGTACATAATAATATAAAAAATAAACGGGAATTTGTGTTGCATATAGACATATTTTCATGGAATTTGTATAATCTTTTTATCAATACAAAATTGTTTCAATAAATTGGACGATAATAAGATTATATTTTTGCCTTTAAATTTATTAAATTCAGCCTTTGCCGTAGCACAAGGTATCGGGCCTGTACCTAATTAGTCTGCTATGTTAATTACATTTCCAATAATAGATTTTTCATGATTATGAAGTTTTCTTCTAAAAAATTTAGATTTACGAATATTTTCTGAATGCATTTAATTTGAAATACATCTAGACAAACAAATTTTTGAATAAATTTTATACAGAAGTGCAGGGTGGTTCAAATTGGAATGTTTTCGAGGATTACCGAAAATCTGTACTTGATAGAGCAAAGCTGAGGACGAGTCCTGTGCTCTTTCTTCGAAAAAATAACGATGTTACCTGCACAGGATTTCAAAGTAATTAGCAGCCAATAAATAGAAATTAACTTTTGGTCATTCATTATTCAATTCCAATTCATAATATAATTTTATAAATTGCATAAAACACTGCTTATTTGGGTCCTTTTTAAATTTCAAGTCTGTTCTTCAGCAGTCAAGTCAAATGGTATTTATTAACTACTTGCGTTTGCGCTATAAATTTAGTAGCAAGTTTCTTCTGTGAGAATATCGCGGTGTAGAAATGGTCATGTCATTATATTACAACACCGTTGACCGTTTTTAAGTTAATGTCTAAACTAAAAACTGGTTAGGTCAAATCGATTAGTGCAATATAAATCCATCAACTTCCGCGCTTCTTCGGTTTAATGCACTTCTATTAAAACTCGATTCCTAGTGATGGAGAGGAGACGCCTTACCTTGTTTATAAATCAGTAGGTGAGTTCAGTCTCCGGTCGGAGATTATGGACAAGCTGTGAGAAGTCAACGCAGGTGCCTGTTGAGATGAGTCACGCCGGTCAATATGAAACTCAACAAACTGCTTCTTCAACTTCTAAACCGACCATTGTCGTACGTGACTGGGGACCACGTAATAAGTGATAAGAAAGGGTTTCTACTATGAAATACGTTGAAATTATTTTTCATATTTAGAAGATAGATAGTATTCAGAAGTGCCATGAGTTGTGATTGGTGTTTTTTTAAGAAACAATTTCTGTAACTGGCGGAAACGGACTGCTTAAATACTAGTCATTGCGGAACAAGAAAAATTGTTTATTTTTTCCTAATATAATAATAATAATAATAATAATAATAATAATAATAGATAATAATAAACAAGTCAGGCAAAACATACATTAAATATTTTACTATATCTGTACAAATAAAATCTATACAATTTACAACAATTACCACACATGATTAAAATACTCTTCTACTGAATAGAAACAATGTTCTAAAAGTAATTTTTTAACAGCTTTTTGAAATGGTGTATAAGAGATATTTTCACAATATGACTAGGAAGTCTGTTAAACAGTTTTATTCCCATGTATCTGGGACTACTTTCGTAAACTGACAATTTGTGTTTTGGAATTAATAATTTATTTTGGTGGCGAGTTACGTAATCATGGTAATAATCATTCCTTAAAAATTCATCTAGGTGTAGTTTAACAAATGACACCATCTCCAGGATATAAACACATGCAAGTGGTAAGATTTTCAGTTCCTTGAAAACATTTCTGCAAGTATGTACTTTGCTTAAACCAGCTAAATTACGAATAGCACACTTTTGAATTTTAAACACTCTTTGACAATGGAAGGAAGAACCCCAAAAAATAATTCCATAAGTTAATCTAGAATAGAATTGAGCGTAATAAAAGGATAGACTAATACTTTTATCAACAATATCTCTTAACCTGTAAAACACTAAACAATTAGATGACAGTTTTTTGCAAAGCACATCAATATGATTTTCCCAAGATAGTGCACTGTCCACGTACACACCTAAAAATTTAATTGCCCCAACTTGTTCAATAGATTTCCCATTTATTTTCAACAGACTGCTTTCATTGTATTGCTTTAATCTGGGAGTGAAATGAATAAATACAGACTTTTCTCTGTTAACAATTAGACTATTGTCATTGAACCATGAAGTGATTCTGTCTAAATCAGTTCGAGCAGTCGCCTTTAAATTTTCAATGCTTGAATTTGAACAAAGATATGATGTGTCATCTGCAAATAAGGTCAACCTACTTTCATTGTCTATACAACCCAAATCATTCACAAATAACAAAAATAACAAGGGACCCAAGACAGAACCCTGTGGTACACCACAAGTTATTTCCATCATTTGTGACTGATATCCATTCACTTCAACTTTTTGATTTCTACAACAAAGATAAGATTTCAACCAATCCCCACAATTTCCTCTAAAACCATATTCATGTAATTTAGTGATCAGTGTGACATGATCCACAAGATCGAAAGCTTTACTCAAGTCTAAAAATATTCCAAAGCATTTCTTATTATTATCCAAATTATCATAGAGTTTATCCATAAATCTAATTATGGCTGATTGAGTCGACTTACCCTGTCTAAAGCCATGTTGCATATCAGAAAATATTTCCTATTTAGAAATAAATTTGGTCATTCTATTATTCATTACCCTTTCCAATATTTTTGACAGAGTTGACAAAAACACAGCATACACACACAAAATACAAAGCTTTTCATGTTTCATTTAAATATAAATGGGCCTATCACACTTAATCGGATTGGATCGGAATTGTCCGAAGTGTTAAGTGGACCTCAAAATCAAGATATTTCTGGTAGCAGTGAGATTGATCTAAATTTTAATTAAGTCGGTATTAGTTGTTAAGTTACAAAATGGTAACTTGTTTTGTAGTAAAATAATAGTTTTATTTGTACTTGCAAACTTAGTGTAGGTTCTTTTTTATCAGACATTATACGGGTAACTGAGCGATATGCTTGTAAAAACTAGCAAGACAAGGAATAATCCAAGATTGATTGATTCATCATGTCTTTCATAATACTGTTATTTATAAATATCTATCACAAGGATTACCCTGAAAATCGGAGTACTACTGGAGAGGGGGCGGCATATTATTATTATGTAAGACCCATTAGCGACGATTTTGTTGGCTAGTCCTAACCACAATGTTGTGCAGGAATAACGGAATCCTGAAAAACTTCATAAGTTAGGGGGGACGGTCAAACATGAACCTGTTACACTAACACTTGGTAGGTATTCATGCTGGGACCTATGTTGCGTTGGTTGTTACCCATTTCTCCGTACAACCCTTATATGCGAGTCAACAATATAATAAAAATTTGTCGGGCTGGCGTAAAGTCGAAACCATGGGATCTAAATACCAGTATTCTAGACTTTGTGGTATCGACACGATTTATATTGCAGAGCTATGCCATTAGGACATTGACAATATTATTTTTAGTCGTTCATACCTTCAAAATTGTTTTAGTACCATCCTAAATACCATATACTTGCCCTTTATGCATAATAAAATACCTATAAATAAGTAAACAACCAAAATCACTTACTGGTACTTCACCTACAGACATATTTTCTTCAAAAATACCTGAGACATCATTAACTGAGAATTGCTTCAAATTTATGGGATTTTAGCTTTACATTATTGAACTTTATAATCCTGCCGTTAAATACTTCAAGAGATCCATTTAAAAAGCATAACTGTTTAAATTTATGAACACCCAAAAGTATCCGAACATATTTAGACGAAAATCAAGAAAGACGAACGTAAATAACAGGCGCGACCTACTTTCAAACCGCCCATAAAAAACCCAAATTAATGATTCATTTCGCAATCATTTATAACATGAAAATTTCGTGGGTAGTAAATCTCGGCAAAGAATGAACCTAAGGAGTTTAAATGATTAACCCAAATCCTTCCACAAACGAGAATAACATCGTTTGAAGATCCACCTCGCATTTATATGCAAAGCAGACGATTCTAAAAACGAGTTCTTCTGCTTGAAAGTAGTGGGAAACGCGATAAGGAAAAATTAGACAGCTCATTTAACGAAATGACCGGAATTCAGTGATAGCCGAATACTCCGCAGGCTTTATCTGACAAAGGTCAGCTGCTGCGTGCGGAAAATATAATAATGGACTACTAGGTACCTTGCGATAATGGCGTGGCGTGTGACAGGGAAAATCATTTTAATGTTTCTGTTAAATACGTTTATATATTTCTCCCAAATTATTTATCTACGATCCTATGAAAAATTATGTATGTAAAGTCAAGACCAGAATTAAGCAAAGTGGAATGACCGGAAAAAGAGTATCTGTGTTGTCACATTTATTTCTAAAGTATTCTTATTTAAAACAGGAAACGTATTAATTACCTTATTTACCCATTTTTTACTTGTCTTTAACGCCCCTTATCCCTATTGTACTTTATCAAAGCAAACGCAATGTTTAATTTGTCTTTTACTTAATAATATCAAGGCATTTCCGAATATGTGGCAACTGCGAAAGTCGTAAAGTTGACGACAAGCTGTTCATCCTTATTTGACATACATATTCTTGCATTTACGCTTTCTTTCTCTAATCTTCGACGACGTTGATTGGTCGAATCAGGAAGCAACAAGCGACTGCGCTCGAGGTAGTAGGGAAACAGTGGCGTGATGTTGGGTTATTTCGCGCGCGTTTCTTAACGGTAACAATTTGTGGTAAAATTATCAGTGTATTTATTCTTTGTGTCAGTGTTTATACCTATTTGTGTTAGTTAAAAAAGTGGAAGTGCATATATGTACTAGAAGTATTCTATAGAATAGTATATGAGTATATATTAACTGAAATGTGCCCAATGGTAACAGAAACAGAATACGCACGCCCATGCATCACCGCATTTTACCAGATCGGCGAGGTCATTCCACTTTGCTTAATTCTGGTCTTTACTGTAATAATAGTGCAAAATACAGTACGCGTACGCATTCTAGCACCAATTTTTTTACTTCATTCATCATTGTAATAGAGTTCTAATAGACTGGGAAGGATGACACGAAATATTAGATAGATCAAATCAGGTAAGATCTTATTGCTACCCAGTTAGAATTTTCACTCTGTATCTGTGTTTTAACATCCAACATGAATCTATTTGAGTCTCAATTTGGACAAGGATCAGTATCAGGCATATTTGGTGATTTTTGTGTAACTTGCGTTTGACGCTCTGTATATCTATGGATCGTTTACTAAATCCTGTGTATTTGGTCTTAAGTAACTAGTAAATATTTACACCAATCTTGAAGGGGGTTGGAACCTTTGGTGTGAAGCTAACACTGACGTAGTTTTCCACATAACACCAAAACACTATATTGCACTCGGCGTGCATTTCGCCAACCAAGTTGGCATCATCTAGAGATGATTAAAACTAGCAGTTATCATCTCCAGTGGGCAAAACGCGCGTCGAGTGCAGTATACTGTTTTGGTGTTATGTGGAAAACTACGTTAGTCTTATACACCAGTTCAACCCAGAACGCAATAATTGCTCTATGTAACGATTTAATGCGCGCCTTCGACCTGAATAAGTACTCTGCTTGCATATTTTTCGATTTAAAAAAGGCTTTTGATGTTATTGACATCAAACTACTTCTCAGTAAGTTATATAATGTTGGTATTAGGGGTAATGCCTTGTCTTGGCTGGAAGCTTTTCTCAAAAATCGCACGCAACAAGTGCGACTTGTTATCGATTATGAAGTATATGAATCGGAAACACGGAGTGTCGCGAGTGGGGTGCCTCAGGGAAGCATACTGGGACCTCTGTTATTTATTATATTCTTTAATGATATTGAGCCGTTTTTCTCTGACTATTATTTATCCTTATTTGCTGATGACACAGCAGTTTCATGCTCTGCTAACGATTTAACTGGTCTGAGTTCTATTGCATGCACTGCTGTTCAGAATATGCAAAATTACTGTTCTAATAATAAATTAATATTAAATGAAACTAAAACTGAAATGGTCTTTTTTTCAACCCGGGAGCTTAATAGAAGCTTGTTAGTGAGATTCAATTCCAGTACCATCAAACAGGCAAGTGTGGTAAAGTTTTTGGGAGTGCACGTTGATGATCGTTTGTCCTGGTCTGATCACATTAATTTTGTGTTGGGGAAGATGGCCACTCATTACTTTGTGATTTGGCAACTAAGATCTAGGGTGGGCATCGACCTCCTCTTAATGTATTATTACAGTTATATTCAATCTCTATTAAATTATGCAGTTATATGCTGGGGTAACTGTGTGAGAGTTAAAGAAGTCTTTGTTCAGCAGAAAAGAATAATTAGAACTATGCTCGCTAAACCTAGAACACACCCATGTAGGGAATTGTTTACACAATTGAACATTTTAACACTTCCCTCATTGTATATACTCAATTGTGTAAGTTATGTGAGGGCCAATCCAGAAAATTTCGAACTAAGTAGGGGCAGCTATAATAATTGTTCTTATGATCTACGGCTGAATTATAACTTTAGGATTCCACGGCACAGATTATCCATCGTCGCGAACAGCCAAATGGTATTTCCCATTAAAGTATACAATAAGCTGCCAATCCAAATTAAGAAAATTGTAAGTAAAAATAGTTTTAGAGCTGCCGTTAAGAAAAAGTTGCTGGCTAATAGTTTTTACTCTGTGTCCGAGTATATGTCTCATGTAAACTTGTGATGTCGTGCCTTAAGTGTTTTATTTTTGTGTTTATGTTTTATTGACTGACTTGCTATATGTTTAGAAGTCTTTGTGTTATGTACTACTTTTTTTGACAATATCTTATACTTACAGTTGTGAGTCTAATGGAAATAAAGATTATTTATTTATTTATTTTATTTACACCAAGTGGCCAGATTTTAGACACGCCAAGGCGGAAAACATCAGGCGGTTTTCCCTTCAGTAAGTTCGCAAAAATTAAAATTGACGAAAAGGAAGTTTGAATTACCTACCTAAATTTTACGTAAAATATACAAACTAATGATATGTTTATACATCACTACTTATTCTTACTTTTTCCTCTACTAGAGGAAAATTCAAGGAAGAAGAATATATAAAAGGAAATAGTTATCTCTTTGTTTCTGTTCGTATCTGTCTATCTGTTTGTATAGTTAATTTTTTATTTATTAAGTACCTTAATATGTTATTATTTAGACACAACGCATCATATTTTTTAATAAATCTTGCTATGATTAATAATGCTCTTAGGTTTCGCTAATATAAGTGGTATTAACATTCACCAGTAAATCATATTGACACAAAAGCGACGATTATGTCTACATCGATTTGCAGCCATGTGCAGTTAGCCTAGCTGTGTACTCGGCGGAAGGCATAATGTATATAAAGTAGATGTTTTTAATTAGCAGGATAGAGCTCGAGGCAGTCCTTTATAGTGCTGACCGTTAAACTATTGTATAAAATATTGTGGCCGTAATTGAACAATTACGAAATTGTTATAAATCAATACATAAAATTAAATTTTAATACATTTTATGATGGCGCTTTTCGCACTTGCCGTAAATTATTTTGGCATTTATTTGTTGTTGGTTTAAGCGATAATCCGCCGGCAGTCACCGCAGCAACTTGCATTAAGCCAGATCAAAAGTCAGTTTCTATTATGTGCTAAATCATAACGATATATGAAGTAATTAAATAACGTTTTAATCATGAAAGGTCAGTCGTTTAAAAGTAAAAGCAGGCTTTTCTTCACATCAAGACATTTTGTCACACAATTCATGGCGTTAAGGTTTGATATTTCGATCGATACAATTTGCTTAGAATACTGCTTTCAATTAAAGATTGTCACTCAAAATTTTTACTTGGAAAATATGACTTGAAAGTTTAAAGAATATAATAGTTTGTGTTACGTGTTAAAATGAGTTTCTGTAATATCTTTAGTCACAGAAAATAAGAACATTACAGAAAAGTATCCCTTTACTTCTTTCTGTCAAATTCTCATCAAAGGGCCGTCAGGCTTTCTATGATTGGAACTTTTTTCCTTCGAACAGAAAATTATGTGATTTCTTCACACATACATGCATTTTCGTGACGCCATCTACAATTGGAATCATCAGTAATTTTAGAAAGAAAGACTAGAACAGAATGCATATTGCAGCGGATAGAATAGAATAGAGTGCGTTGGAAACTTACACACACACACACACACACACATGTATTTAATGTATTCATTCAAACCAGAGAGGATCGGAAAGGAACCAATCAACCAATCTTAACTGTTTCAACCTTCCCTAATTGCTTTTTCTACGTTAGCTTACCGTGCTTAACCCACTTGGTAGTAAGCACAAAGGTACAAAATCTTCATCTAAACCAATCCATTGCAACTGACGAATATTCCTCTTTTCATTTAATGTTTTATTTCGCTACAATGTGTTTCATTCTTTAATTGCCTTATCTAGTACTAAGCTATTATAAAACCAATAAGTGTTGTAAAAACTTTATAACGTATCTTGTATAGATATATACCTTTGTTTCAACTTGCATTAGCCCTGGTTAATAATTTATGGTTCCTTCTATTTCACCAATATGTTTATATAAGATTTGATGTTACTTTACCCCAAAACATTTCATTCACCTGCGACCGTGATATGTTAATATTTATATTATCGCACGTGCTTTTCATCGAGCCACCTTTGTAACAAATGAGTCAATCTCAGATTAATTAAAATTTCCTTCATTCGTCGAGCATATCAGTTTTAATAACCGATATGCAAATGCGCCGATGTACTACTTTGTTACCTTGTTTACGTTTACGAGTGTGCTGTTAACGGTACCGTTAATTATTAATGTAGTAATTATATATTGTAAAGTGTTGCGAGATATTATACATTCTTCCTCAGCGTTTAATTTACGCCGTTTAAAAAATATCGGCCTAACATTTTTGAATCATTTTTTCGATGTGACTTGTTAAAATACATTTTCTCAGTTTGTTTTATTTATTTATTTTATTTATTTATTACATAGTGAAGTGGGCAGAGGACGAACCTGTAAAGCCCATATTACAAAATAACTGTGTAAGTCTTATAATTGCAGAAGTATAACAATAGCAGTAAATACAAATACATACATAATCAACATAAAAACCACATATACCACAAGAAAAACGATTATGAAACATAGAGAAAAATAAACAATAAATGAGATAATCTGGAGGTTGTAGCGGAATTAACTGTTTCTCAGCCATTGGTCGAGTCTGTTTTTAAAACAAGATACGGACGGAGCACTAACAACATTTTCCGGGAGTCTATTCCAAGTATCGAACACACGGTTAGAAAAGAAGCACTGACGCACAGTTGTCTTAAATTTCTCTTTCTTGAGTTTGTAATGGTGACCACGGAGATGTTCATTGTTGTTTAATTTAAGAATATTGTTTAACTCTGGGATCATTTCATGAAGTATTCGATAGGTCAGAATTAGGTCTCCACGAGTCTTACGACTTTCAAAAACAGGCAAATTAGCGATTTGTAGTCTTTGTTCGTACGATGGTCTCACACGGCCAAATGGTAAACGGGTTGCCCGTCGTTGCACTGATTCCAGTTGTTGCACATCGCGCATAAGGGTAGGGTGCCACACCTGTCCACAATATTCCATGATCGGTCTTGTATAAATTGTGAAAAGTTTTGAAAACATTTCTAGAGATACGTTGGTAAAAACTTTATGAAGCAAGAAATTTGATCTGTTTGCTCGCCTTGTAACATTTGTTATATGCTGAGACCATGTCAGATCCTTTGTTATTGTTACGCCTAAATCAACATGACTTTCGACAGACACGAGTTCTATATTATTAATGTGATACCTTAAATTTGGGTTTTTTCTACCCATGTGTAAAACAACGCACTTGTCTATATTAAGGGGAAGTAGCCATTCGTTGCACCATTTATGTGTCCTATCTAAATCTTCTTGAAGCTGTTGATATGATTGCAATGGGTTGCCGTAAAGTTTTGTGTCATCCGCGTAGCTTGCAAATTTAGATTTCATCGATACTGCCAAGTCAGAAGTATATGCCAGGAAGAGAATAGGTCCCAAGACAGAACCTTGCGGGACACCACTTAAAACAGGATATTTAGGCGAATGTGCGTCACCAACCCGAACAGAAAACTGTCTATTAGAGAGAAAATCTTGTATCCAGTCCAATAGCAATCCTCGCACACCAAAATGACGCAATTTAAGAATAAGCCTCTGTAGTGGGACACGATCAAATGCTTTGGAAAAATCTAAGTATACTATATCAATTGGTATCTTGTTATCAAAGGAAGAACTCCAGTCATTAGTTGAGATAAGAAGGTTTGTTAGCACTGACCGATGAGGGATAAAACCATGTTGTTCATTAGGTATTATCTTTTCAGATACAAGGAAATTTATAAGTTTCTTTGATATTATGCGTTCCATAATTTTGCCAATGATTGATGTTAAACTAATCGGTCGATAATTAGACGAGCATAGTTTATCTCCTTTTTTATATATAGGGGTAACAGAGGCCAACTTCCAAGCGTCCGGGAGGGTAGAGTTTTGAAAAGAGCTATTCATAATATTTGAAAGAGGAGTCAGTAAGTTATTTTTACATTTTTTGATGAAGATAACGTTATATCCATCAGGTCCAGGTGAGGATGAGTTTTTTAAGTTAATTATTTGCTGTTCAATATCTTCAGGCGAGAAATAAATCGATGTTATATAATTTGGATTTTCTTGGGTTAAAATTTGAAGTTCATTTGGGATAGGTGGCTCAATGGTATACACTTTCGTAAAAGTGTCAGCCAGAACACTCGCCGCTTGTAAATTACTTTGACAGATCGATCCATTTTCCTTTTTCAATAATGGTACGCCAACAGTGGAGTTAAGATGTGACCTAACGTATTTATGCAACCGTTTGGAGTTTTCATTTGTAGCGAGAGTAGAAACGTATTGGTCTTTAGCATTTTTTATGATTTGGGACAGTCTGTTTGAGAAACGCCTGTGTACAATATAGTCCTCCTGGTTCTTACTGTTTCGAAACTTGGTCCATAGGCGCTTTTTGTGTTTAATATGTGCTAGAACGTCTTGATCAATCCACGGTTTCAGTTTTCACGGGTTCAGGTGTTTGAATAACAATTTTTTCTAAATATTTGTATCTTCTCTCATTATCAAGTCGAGACCTCAAGGTCTACACTAGTGGTCTGTAGATACAAAGGTAGCTGTTTCAACACCACGCGGGCCTAACCATTTTTATTAAATTGTTGACTGATATATGAAATTTGCCGGGAAAGGTGGGTGGGAACCAACTAGTCAACCAACACCTACTATGGTTGTGTGCTTGACCGTCTCCTTAAATAAGGTTTTCCATGTTTCCTTTATTCATGCACTAAATGGTGGTTAGGATTCACCAACCTAAGTCGTTCGTATGCGGTAATGCAGTCAACTAATTCATAACAATTAACAGGGTAATAATATGCCTCCTTTCTCCCACACTACGCTTATACTTTCGGGCTAGAACAAGGAGTAGAGATATTCATTATTATAAGGACACAAATTTAAACCTTTGTATACAGTGCTTTCGAAAAGTATCGAATAAATTCATTATTTTAGAAATTGAGAAGTTTTAGAAAAAATCCCCTGACACGTCGATTTTGTTTTTAAAAAAGGCACTTTTTGACATACGACCCATATTTGTGACGGTATCGTTGTTCGAGATATGACGTCATCGACAATTTTTTTAAATAGCAACCCCCAATTTTGACCACTCCATTTGAAAAAGCGTATCATTCTACAAACGCATCATGAAAAATTATGGTGTTACATAACAAAAATTTCAAGAAAATAATGTTTGAAGATCTTATAATTTAATTTTCACAATACTGACAATGATAATGATTATGTAAAAATCGACTAAATTAAATGTTCAAATTGTGCACCAAATTGGGGGCCGATTCAGTGGCCAGCCAGATCGCCTGATTTAACACCCCTAGATTATTTCTTGTGTGGATACTTAAAAAGCAAAGTGTACGTTACTAGAGCGGTTAATTTAGAAGATTTAAAAGCAAGAATTCATCACGAGATACATCGTATACCTCCTGAAGTTATAGATAATGTCCAAAAAGATTTTATTAATCGTCTTGGCTACTGTCAGGCCAGCCAACGGTGCACAATTTGAACATTTAATTTAGTTTATTTTTTACATAATCATTATCATTGTCAGTATTGTGAAAATTAAATTTTAAGATCTTCAAACATTATTTTCTTGAAATTTTTGTTATGTAACACCATAATTTTTCATGATGCGTATGTAGAATGATACGCTCTTTCGAATGGCGTGGTCAAAATTGGGGGTTGCTATTTCAAAAAATTGTCGATGACGTCATATCTCGCACAACGATGACGTCAAAAATATCGGTCGTATGTCAAAAAGTGTCTTTTTTAAAAACAAAATCGACGTGTCAGGGGATTTTTTCGAAAACTTCTCAATTTCTAAAATAATGAATTTATTCGTTACTTTTCGAAAGCACTGTATATTAGCTGAGTATTGTTCAGCTGTGAGTGAAAATCTTTAGAAATTTCACTGATCCTGTCATTTGTATTGCCACTACAACGTTTAAATGATTATACCTGTTGAAATCTAAGACCTATGCTGAATAAGAAATAGAGTGTGGCTCTTGGGTAGATGCGCCACACTGTATATTACATTTGTTTCATCTATTTTCGGTGGTGTCTATGTTTTCTATTCCAGCTATCTTACAAACTGTATTAGTGATTATACTCCATGAAAATATTTATGGTTGTTCCAAGTCACGCGTTTCTGAAAGTTTGTAAACAAAACAAAGATTACGCTTATCTCTTGGCTATAAGCCGTGGCACTCTTCGTTTGCCTTTTATTGTCATGACTAGGCATTTCACAGAATCAAATCTAACTACCTCAGGTATGACATTAGTCACTATTTAAACATTACCTGCACTCTACAAGTAAAAGTCAGGTGTAAGAGTACATACAAGAGTTATATAAAGAGTCATATAAATATTTGTTCAGATATGAATGAGTTTTAGATTAAGCGTAGGATGTTTTAATTTTGAAATTGCTTTCAGAAAACTGCATAATGTTTTGAGTTGGGAAAAGTACAGGGTAGGTACTTCACGTAGTTGGGTACACGGAGGGACCGACGAATGATGCTAAACACAGCTTAACCTGGTAATAGTAGTGAGAGTGGTGGTTTTATAATATCCGACAATATTATAAAACGACATATCCTACGACTGAGTCTTTCACCACCACTATAAAACTGAATATTTTTACTTATTTCCATCGATAGTTCTCTACATTTCCCATCACTCCTCGAGCTTCTTTCTGTAAATTATTTTCTAATTACAGGTTTTTACGCCTCGGTGCTTAGCCTATGTGAAGCGTTTGATTTCGGTTTAACTCGAATTAGACGACCTTTTCCTTGATTCAAATTAACCGATTCGTTAGTTCATTAATGCCGGAATATAAATAATTGCACCGGTTCTAGGGTGTTGAACCAATCTAACGTGAAACCGTGTCCTCGTTTTAACTGGTATACGGCCTACATAAAAAATCCAAAGCCAAAAGTATTTCTGTGTACCTACTATTCAGAAAATAACCGTGAGACCGATAATTCAGTAGGCTTTAAGTCCTGTTACTGTAAGGTCTATGTAAATGTAGTCAAATAAGAGAATACTGGATAGTAAGAAAGAAATATACTTCGATTAGATTAGAAAATGTACGAATTTGATGTTAAGGCATTTACTGTAATAATATTAATAATAATAATAATAATAAAAAAACTCGTATTAATAAAACCAATAATAATCATTTTTCTTCAAGCATATAATAATACATTATATTATATAAGACGTATTATAAAAAAGACCTATTGCTTTACTAGTAAATATTCTTATTCTTTTACTAGTACAAAAAAAAAGTGTAACCATAACAACGGATTAAAAAAAAGTCACGTAGCTATGATTTCTCAGAACTGTCAGTTTGAAATTAAACATCGCTTTTTATACAAGCATAAATGTCTGAAGAAATACAGTTTTAATTTTGACCCTTGAAGAAAAAATAGTATGTCACTCGGAGTATAAAGCTCTTTTTGTGTTTCGGCCAGTTTACACAGCCTTGGCTAACGCCTCGGCTGTGTAATCTTCTGGGTTTAAGAAATAATGCTCGCCTTCTTCTCCTAGTAACATAATATACCTTTTTTACTTTACCAAAAACCTTTTTTTTTCCATTTACATGTCACTATCAGTATGTGAATAATTTTGTAGCTTATGAAATGAGTACTACAGATTTTGAGTAGATAACAAAATGATATCGCTGTACTCAAGTATATAAGCATTTGAACTTTTTTGGTGGATTACAAGCAGTATTGGAAATATTTCTTGTTTTAGTGTTAGCAATCATTAATAGCATTGTATTGAGATAGTAGATGTGTCTCACATTCTCCTATTATTCAGGGAAAAGCGAGCTTTTTTATATTCTGTGCCGTACTTTTTATCTCATGCATAGTTTGTTATTCCTAAGTTATCATTTGTCATTGTTGATTGCTACTTTGAATTGCAAATTTTATTGCAACAATTTCTTGGAAAACCGTAATGAACCTATGTGCACATGTAGCATTATATGCTATTATTTTTTATTCGTTTTAAATAAGCGGCATAGGTATTATTAATGTTTCGCACTAACCTTGTATAGGAGTTACAGAGTGCGTTGAATACAGTTTTTCCCTTTTTTGCATATTTCGTGTGTGAAAATTGTGTAATTGGTTGTGTTTTAGATTGCTATCGCCGGTGCGTGTAAGAAAAGAATAATTATGCAATGCATAATACTAAACCATTTACAAGGAATGTCTTGGGCGAACTATTGAAATTGCTCTAGCTTCAAATTAAAAAAAAATACACTGTTAATGGACTATTAGGGACTTATGGGACACCTCATGAGGTTAAGCAGTATTTGGTTTTCCTGTATTTTGACATCCAAGCTTGCGCATGTTAAAAAATTGCAATAGGCGAGCCGGTGGCTCAGGGCTTAGCGTCTCGATCGCTCAACCCAGAGGTCGTGGGTTCTAATTCTCGTTCCACCAAACAATTTTTCATTAAATTGTTTATTCGTAGATCAAGGCTTATTCGCAGGGATGGCTTGGCAACCATCCTGGCGATGGCCTAGGATGGGAAGAATGTCAACTTGGTGTTAATGTGAGAGATTAAAATCAGTTGATGTTTGACTTGTCCCCCTAACTAATGAGGTTTTCCAGGTTTCCCTCATTCCAGCACTGAATGGTGGTTAGGGCCTACCAACGTAAGTCGTCCCTGAGGCGCAAATGCGGCCCGCGACATAATAATATGCCGCCCCCCTCTCCCACACAAGTCTCAGACTTTCGGACTAATCCATGTGATCAGAATGAGGGGTAGAGATATTATTATTATATTTCATATCGAGCCAACTTTGAAAGTTTTCCTTCTATTATCCTTGTGATCTTGATACATCCTGCTGCTTATATTTTACAGGTAGTATATCATTCCCAGAAGAATATTTAACGTACATATTAAGCTAGCAGGCCATTTTTAGCAAATACCAAAAAACTATTGGAAATTTTGTAATTTCTTTTGTTACACCATCAATTTTGTACTTTCGAGGAAATCTACAGACGGTAACTTAACTTTAAGTTATGCAATCCACGTAATTTCTCTTCACACGCCAAATTTGGAGATGAAAATTGGAAATAAATGTCCAATAGTTTTTTTTCAGTCTGCTAAAAGCGACTGTCAATCGAATTTTTATTTGTCTTTAATTTTAACAGACCTGACCTCGAGTACAGCGTATAATAGTTGGTTTAAATAACATCTCGATACCTATGTACTTTCTACAGACGTTGTAGGAAGTATAAATGGTTCTAAGCCGTATGCCAAAAACTTTTGGCATGCTCCGTAATTTTCTGTTTAGTGTAACTGATACTAAAAAATAACCCGTTCGACGTTTGAAGGTCAGGACAGGACAATATATTTTTATAGTATATTTTTTATGTAATAATAACGTAGATTAAATATGTTGCGATTGATTGTTTGAAATTATTACAGCAGTGTGTTGTGTCGTAAAGATAAGTTATCTGCGAAAGTTACGATAAGTGTTAAAAAGTAATAATGGGCTAATTATCGATATGCTATTATTGCTCGATTTTTTTAAGTATTTGTAAATACAGACATACCTGCCTGTAACTTAAATGCCTGTTAAGCTTTTTTGCCGTTTGCTGTCACTTACTTACCTGACACTAGCAATAAACCAATATATTTTAATATTTCCTAGAATAATATATTTCATTTAATTGCTCATAATCCGGATTTGGTATTTAAATGTAAGAATTAGCATTTTAATTATTTTTTTAGGTAATTCCTAATGATATATTCCTTAATTATTCCAATAGTTTTAAGCCCAGTAAGAAGTATAAATTACTTCAAATGTCAGATGCTCTAAGAATGTTTTTAATGTTCCTTAATTTGCAGAATATCGAACAGATAATAACTGACGTGCTATTATCGTCTTTACTTGGAACTTGTTGTCACCTATTGACATTAATTAACAGATATAATGTTGATATTAATTTATGCAAATTACGTAAAACTAAATGTTTAAATTCTACAGCGCATTCGTTAACCGATCCTATAATAATTAGAACGTTGTTAAACAAATTGCAAATCTTTTGAGAATAATTGAAGCCGGTAATTTAAAACCAAACTTGATATTCCAGTAGCAAATTAAACAAATACCTGCCTCGACATCCGTGCAATCTAATATATGTAATATTACATTTACATGTGCGACAATATGAGCGTGTTAATGTCTTCACTAATCGAACGATTTTTTTTTAATACACAAAAGAAGTCGTGCGGTAGCAACATCTATAGTTGTTGGTCGTAGCCCTCAAGAGAAACAACAACGCAGCTATCAGCATATTATCTCAAGAGATTCATTTTGCTCACTGAAGAGGGGCGAAAACTCCAGAAACTTCGATGTCTGTAGCTTCGTCGTTATCTCTCTCTGACATGAAGCCAATAATTTCTTTTGTTTCATATCTATAGTTGTTGGTCGTATCCCTTAAGAGGAACAACAACGCAGCTATAGGCATATTATCTCGAGTGTTTCATTTTGCTCACTGAAGAGGGGCGAAAACTCCAGAACTTCGATGTCTGTAGCTTCGTCGTTATCTTTCTCTGATATGCCAATAATTTATTTTGTTTCATGTATAGTCAATATTTTTAATTTTGCCCTGTATATCTCTTTACTACGCACTACATATATGTAGTTTTGTTGAAGAGGATTATGTAGATATAAGTTTGATTCCTTTACTGAAATGTCTACAGAAGAAAATAGTACCGCCGTATTTAGTTTTATGATTATTAAAATAATATAATAATTGAAAATGCAGATCAATACAAGGTATAGAGTTTGTACTACTTGTTATTCATGATTTTCCTCTGATTCAATTACCTACACTACACGGTGTAGTTACTTATTCCTGTTGCACTTACACTTGGTTAAACAAGCAAAGTTGTGTAGAAATTTAATTGACACGTTGCATCCATTGTATAACTTTGTATGTGTGTACCTACGTATATAAACCTGGTAAATAGCAATAAGTCAATGACAATTCCTTGATTGTAATTATTACTGAGAGAAGGAAATTTATATGAATGTTAGAAAGAATACAAGTCAAGTGATAAATGCGCTCACTTCCTGCCCTTTCTTATTATTTGTGGCAGAGGCCTAGAGTAAGAAATCATATATGTATAAACGCAAATGAATGTGCATTTACTCCATTGTTTATTTAGAGAAATCATTATTTTTTTAATTAACAGCTTATGAAGATTTCAAATACAGAAGCTACTTTTTTTACTTTAGAGAAGCTAGGTAACTTTTATATCTATGGTATCTGATATCGTATACCTATACTTACTATACAAAATAAACAAAATTAAACTATGGTCAAAGAGTAATTACAGTGTGTTTATCTCTAATCGTTTCCAAGATACCTACCAAATGTTATTGCATACTTGCGATTTGAAACACACTGCATATAATTCTTTACTATGGTATCGGTTCCACCAAGCACGGGCATACAGCGTTTCAATTTAAAGCGTATAAATCTCTGTATTGAATTTGGTGTTGCCCTGTTAATCATTATTGAAATAATGTGTCATCGTTTTGCGGGTTTTATCTTTTTTAGTCCACCATCATTCTATCCGTTTGTCTTTTACATGAGTAGGTATCCAATAAAATAATGTAAGAATATTTACATACTATATTGTTCTCATATTAACCGGCTTAACCATGGATCAAACAGCTTCGTGGTAGGTATAATGCTGTCAGGCCGGATACAATTCATTTGTTTATGTCATATCAGTTCTCATTGAGTAGCAGATAATGATTTTATTATTAGAAAGGAGTAGTTAAAGCTGTGGTAATCTTACTAGCTTTGTGTAAGATCTGTTGGTAGATAAATTAATGTCACATTCCTAAAAATTCCAAACTAAATTTATACTTTGTAATGATCAAGTAGCAGACGCCGAGTACCGCTTGTGCTTAGAGGATCATGAAACGGCAGAACAGATTTTATGTACCTACCCTGCTGAGGCCGCTAATATCCATTGGCTGTGGTGATGACCTGAGATGGTTTGGGGCCGAGCTGGATTATGGCTGTTTCCTCCCCATCGCTTAGGGCTGGACTGCCTCGTAGAGGTGGACCCCATCCTTCACCAACCCCGATCACAAAAAGTGATAGGTGTGGGCGATTCGTGGGGTCTCCTGTTCGGGCTCTCCTGCAGGCTGGGTAAGATCTTCAGGTGCTTTTCTGTCTTGTCTTCTTTATTGGCCTGCATGTCTGACCCGCCGAGGGTAGTCTGTCTCGGGCGGGGGCGGCATGTGACGCTTTCGTTTTGGGTGGTGCTTTGAAGTAGGTCAGGAGTGGCAGCGTAGCCGGGGATGTACCTCTAAAGGAGCCAATTGGTCCTTTAGCTTTATGCAAAGTAAGGGAAGGGTACTCGAAGTGAGCCCGCGACCGCTGTCGGCGGTAGTGGCTTCGAAGGGAGATCTGAGGGTCGTTTTTTAGTCGCTTCGTAGCCTTCTACGCTTGTTCCGGGTGGAATCTGAAACATAAGAAGATCTTACCCTCATCCAGCAGTTGGATTCTTGGCTTGTGTACAGCGGCCGCATCTGGTTCGTAGTTCACAGCCTCCCGGATGTTGCTGTGCGTCTCGAAAGAACTTGACTCCCTGCTGAGGAAAGACAATTATTTTTATTGGAATCGATATTATCGCTGATTTTTATTTTATATTCTTTTTTGTAGCTGTGTTAGTCTAAAAGTATTTATGATGTTTATATTTCTAAGTAGTTCCTAATAATTTGGTTTATCAGAACGCAGAGAAAAACAATATTCAATAATTAATTGTAGTTAGATACTAGAAATTGGTTTTCGTGTGTGGCAATACTGTTGTGTGGATGATTAGTCACTTGACCTATACGGCTTGACGCGTCACGAAGGCGCCTAGGGTAATGGTAATTTCAATTACCCCCCCGACTTTCACAAATATTTGCTCTACCTAATACACACGGTTGGACTCGCGACTCGCGACGCTTTGAATGTAACCTGTAACTGAGGTACGACGTTTAAGCCTCATAATAATGCAAGCTAACAGGAGGGTACTAGGTTTTATTTGCCATTTTTTAATTATTTTTACTATTTGATTGAATGCAATGTACCTTCTGTACTCTAAACTTCTATATATACTCTGTACCTTTTCTGCAAAGCTTTGGCTTTATTATTTGAAAACTGTAGATTAAACACTCATTTAAATATATCTATGTGAAAGAAAGCGATTCACTTAACGTACTTGTAATTAATTTAATAAGTAACTAGTTGCAAGATGTAATTTTTAAACGTTTATTCTGTGTAACATCGTGAATATATACTAAAGCATGATTATAATAATGGTAATTACTTACAGAAGAAAAAATACATGTTTTATGCCACAAATTAGTAAACACAAGCGAAATATACCTTACATTTTTGAACTACTTACCTGTCTTTTAAAATTGACCGTATATATCTAGACAGGGGTCAGCCAAACTATTTGGTTTTAGCTAGATTTGGCATACAACCCCTAGAGAGCAACAGACGCATCAGTACTTTTCTTTAATGTTTGTTTACAAATTAACTAACAAGTTGAGACAGTCCAGAACTTCTTTCGTAAATAACTTAGATCACGTTATCACCGCCAATACCGGGTTGCATTTTTGCCCACTTTCAAAAAAGTATTGTTTCTTAAAAATAAAAAGGATGAAATTGTTATTAGTCTGGGGCGGTCTTAATGAAACACATTTATATTTGATAATTTTTCTTTGTCGGAAGTTGTCGAATATTTTGCAAAAATTATGACCGGTTCATTTAACACGCACCACATTTTATACAATTTTACGAAATTCAATGAAAATTCACAGAACTATGTGCCTTCAAAGCAAATTGCTTTAATTATATAAATTACGAAAAAAATTGAGTTTTTGACAACAAGAAGATTTCTTGTGTTGGACATAATTGCGTAATTAGCGATTCATTTTAAGATCGTAGCGCCAAAACGGCAGTAACCTGTACTAACCTATGTCCACTGACACACTGACGTTTGAAATTGTATTTATCAAAGATTTGTTGTCGAGAACATTAAACCAGGTAAAAAGCTTGCAAAACTATTTTGAAAGGGGTAAGTAGTGATATAAAATTAAAATAGATTTCAATATTTTTCGAGCGTTCAATCTGAAAATGAAACTTAACCTCAAAATATATCAAATTCTTTATTGGCCATACGGCATACACACCTTTATGGAAATAGTCATCCTTAGAGAAAGGTAAAGAGCACACTCTCTACTCTGCGTTCTTTAGCTTCTTTATCCATACTTGTCTCCTGTAACTCTGAAATGCTCAACTTATAGTTTCCGCGATAGCTCCAGATTTTCCCGCTTTTGGAAAAGTATGAAACTGATCTCGGGGTTTTTCTTTGTACAAGAGGAACAATGACGCTCACAACAATAATGATTCATATCTAATCAAAGCAATTTACTAATATAACAACGGATATTTCAAAATTCACAATAGACATACATACCCAAAACTGAGCCAAAGGCCCATGCGTTAGTTGTGCGTGCCGCCAGTAGGTAGCGTATTGCTTAGCAAGAATCGCCTATAGTTTCAGTAAGTTACTGCTAGATGACACTGCTGTCAAAAAGTAACTAGATTATTTAGGGATGTTTTGCGTTTAGTGCGTTACTCTCGAGGAGAAGACAACTATTTTAAGGACAGTAAAAACGTATTGAACACTGGCCTAATTATTCTTTGGCAATTATAAATTTAATAATGGAAGACATTGATGGTTTCATACAAGGCTACTAAATTTGTGACGTGCAACATAAAAACCCCTAAATCGCAGTCGACCAGTACGGTTTTTGATTAAACTGTTACAATATGTTTGGCAGATTATATTTTCAGTGCGACATCTATGTTTCGGTGCCTAAGTTCACACTGAATACGTTTAATTCATCTTCTGACTGAGCCATCGACAAGGGAGTGTAAACGCGCCCTTAAGAATCCGCCGCATAGGGTCTAGGGACATTCAGTTTGCTCTCAGCTTGTGTACTAATATCTTGTTATGAATATAATTTAATAGGCGGGCTAGGCGATATTATCTCTTAATCACTGGGGTCCCTGAGGCAAATTAAAGGCAACTTTAACAGTTATTTATGTACCAAGGGTTGTAAACAAGTCGTTTTTGGTCCGCGTTATGAGTTAACGCCCGAGGCACGAATGGCTGAGGGATTTAACACAACACGAGTGTCAAAAATGATGACACCAGAGATGCATACAAAATTTTATCATTTTAATATAAAGAACAATACAGCACTTATCCAATATATTAAAACGCATCGATTCTGTCTCGCTCTAAATTCCGCCGCCGAATCGACAAAGTTTCAAAGCTATCTCCTCCGAGGGGGGATCGGGGAGCCATCCCCGCGGGCGGCCGAAGGTCGCCCCCGGCCTTTCTCCAATGCGTAGGGGTATTTTCGTCCCGTTTCCTACGCCTTTTCTCAATTTAAACGCCTTTTCAAAAAACCTCTGCAAAATGGTCCCGTCACGTCTGCCGAAATCCCTACTTTTCGCGGGACCCCCTCGCCTCTTTTCTAATTTTGACGGCTTCGAGAACCGCTTCACGCGAAAGTTCCGTCCTTTCTCTAATCTGTCAAAAAACTGTCGAATTAATTATACTTCAGATAGGTTATTTTCCTACGAGAAATATTGCTAACGCAATCAATAGTACTGACTGCCAAACACTTCTGATTACCAAAATACTGAAGCGAAATGCTTTTCCAATTAGAAAATCGGTAAAAATTATTTTTTCAGGTTGACACGTACAGTTTACATACTTCAACGTCTCAAGGTAAAAATGGGGTCACCCGAAGGGTATTTAATACAATATTTAAACAAATTAAATAAAAATCCTTGAATTGACGAAAAAGAAACTAAATTGAAGTAACTATATGAATAGAAAATAACTTGCACTAGTTCAACTAAAAGCTGCACCTTTGTCTTAATATTCTCTAGAAAGAACCGCAAGGTTCATTGATAGGACTGCCATTAATTAATTTCAATTTAAATGTGCAATATTTTATACTATATTTTTGGTGTTTATAAAATTATTTTCAATTATGCCTGCGAAAGTGAAATGATATCGCATAGAATCAAATACAGTTCTTAAGGATAATATATTTGTTATTTAGTAATAATGTTCAAAGTAAAACCGCACACACCGCAGAGTTTCTCGTAAGCAGTCACCCACATTATTTAAACAATAATTCGACCAAAATTTAACCGTCAATGCCGCTGCCTGCGTCTAACCCAACCCAAAAGCAAATATTTTTTCAAAGATCGTCAGCGAAAAATCGATTCCCATTGCATTAATGTTGAAGGCGACGCTTCATTTGGCTCACAATTATCACCAGACTAGACAATCTTAAATACACGGTTGAGTAGCCAGAAATCCTCAGCCAGCTTTTGTTTGTGTTGGTATGGTGGAAGGAAAAAAAAACCAAATTGGAGCGCCGGAAATGACTGTTTAGAACATTTTACCGCACTGAATTATGTAGAATTAACGAAGTGAAAATAGGAATCGTTTAACTGAGCCGTGTTTATCGGTAAATATTCCATTAAGTATTTTTTCTTAGATTCTATTATAGAATTAGATTCTATAATAATTTGTAACAAAAGTGTTATATTGTGCCGTTCTATAAATGCAGGAGCCTATATATTAACAAGATCTGAATCTAATCGGTCTATTAACTATATTTTATATAAACAAGGATATAACTATGTATAATACAGACATTGCCGACGTAATATTTATATACATACAAACAGTTATCTGTTTGTATGTATATAAATATTACGTCGGCAATGTCTGTATTATACATAGTTATATCCTTGTTTATATAAAATATAGTTAATCAACCTCAGTGGAAATAGTTAATCAGACGAATTTCATTAGTAAGAGCACACATTAACCACCATGACATCTGTTCGCCATTCACTCGCCATACAGGGTGAGTCAGAAGTAGGTGTAAATAATGTAACTCAAGATTCTCCTCGCCAAAACAAAGTTTTTATCCAAATAAATTTTAGTTCTAACATGGGAGCTATTTACTGAAATTATGTAAGAATACTTGTTTGTAGTAAAAAAATGACTCGGCCCTAAGTAATTTTTTTACAACAAAATATCTTTCCATCTCCTTATAAATATCCTTTTAAATTTATCTTCCTTGTAACTACAAAATGGGTATTTTCACTGTGTTTTAAATTAAATCCTGTCTTTAAAGTTCTCTATCTGCTCTTTAATTTATCGGTCACTTTTACTTTTACTGACCTATAAGTAATTACAAAGAGATTTCTAACCTCAGAAATTTTACAAATTTGAGTGTTAGTAAACAATTTGATTAATAAAACGTCAAAAATTATATTTTTATAATGGAAAACATTATTGATTTTGAAGAAGAAATATTATTAGATCATGAAATTATAAATATGGTAAATATTGCAAATCGCGAACGAAAAATATATACTGTAAGGCCTCATATAGACAATTTAAACATCTGGGACGAGGAAGAATTTATGAGATTTGGTGTATCAAAAATAACGGTGTTAAATGTTCTAGAAAAAATCTAGCAACATTTACGGCATCACACTAACAGGTTATTAATAAAAAAGAAATGATATCTACGTATTTGTTAGATTTTATGACATGTTTTATTGAATCATATTTTGAAATGATAACTGAACTGCTACGATTTGTACCTACTAGTGAGGGCCTCAAATTCTTGGGCAATTTAGTTCCAAGTCTTTTTACTGTATTATCCTGGGAAGACATTTTTACACTTCTGAAAATTAAATGTAAACTGGAGATCCCAGAAACGACTAGAACTTTAAAAAAGTTATACTTAGTTGGTTATAGCCACAGTATATTATATTTAGCTAGGTAATGTTGTCATAATTGACGTATTTTGTTGATTATGATTGACGCATTTCATCTGTCTCACATTATTATATAAACTTTCTTATTTAATCAGTATTGCCAATATCATTAAACAGTCTTTTTACAAAAGAGCAGTTAAATTGTGTTGGAAAGACGCAGTTTTTTAACTGCCAGATAAATTCACTTGTTAACTTTAGTTTCTTTTAGTTAAAAGCAACTTTATAAAGAGATAGAAAGACCGGCCCTTTATCTAATAAAAATGATTAGTTTTAATATTAGTCAGTAGCGCCACATAGTTTTTTAAAAAAGGTTCACCGTAGTAATGATTCCACGCCGCTGGCTTCTTCTATTTTGCTGGCTCGAAGCTATTAATAGTGACATTCATTACACCAAATTTCAAAACAATCCTTCCATCCGTTTGGAGACATGAGAAAAAACTATTTTTTTTTGTTTTTACTGAGTTTCAATACTCTGTATTGTAAGGAAACATGTTAGAACAAAAATTTATTTGGATAAAAACTTTGCTTTGGCGAGAAGAATCTTGAATTAAATTTTTTGCACCTACTTTTGACTCGCCCTGTATAAAGAAGGGTATGTATAATATAGTGTTGTTAAACCTCATTACATGTCTGATAGGAAGGTATGACAAATGAGATTATAAACTAAAATTATTCTACCAAGGGCAAAATATTGGCAAGAAGATCATCAACAGTAATTTTCCGCAAGGCAGAGATCTAAAATAAATCTTGGGATAGGTCATTTTGCAATATTTTTGCAACAGTTAAGTAATTATCCCGAAGACATGCTGCTCGAACGTATTTTCGCTCAAGGACGACGGCTTACGGCGTTTTATCATAAATACCGTTTCTATAAAGAAAAATTAAATATTAATCAATTTAATGTAACAATCATTCTAGTTGTATACTTATATGCGAGACATTACCATTTAAAATTTTCCTATTTCTACTGTTATTATCTTTAATGGACTTGGTAGTCCAAAGAATCGACATAAACTCATGAAATGTTACACATGAAATGAAATACATTAGATTTTAATAAACTGAAATACGTGAAATAAAGAAAATCAAATTGATTTTCCATTATTTGATTAATTAATTTATGTGGTGTGTACTCATCATTTTATATTATTTTGTATGCTGTCATAATTTTTCCTGATATCTCGTTAAAAGAATGCTGTTATCATTTTTACATACATACTTATATCATTTACTTTCCGAATAACAGCAAAGCTATTGTATTTTTGTTTAAAATGATTTATTTTGGTTCTTATCAAAATATCAGAAAGTAGTATCTTATCAATTTAATAGTTCTGTACGTACTCGTACTCACTTAGAGGAATTTGTTATTTCATCAAAAGCAAAACAATTTAGAAAATAGTATATTGTGTTTTTATTAGGATAAAAGTGATATTTTTTCTGACGAGCACAACATAACCACTTTGTTGCTGTTTGTCTACACTTTTCTATAATTAGTCTTATAAAAGCAGAATATATTTTAATTTAAACATTATTTAACAAAAAACAAGCACTAATATGGTACCTATCACCATACAGTTTATCACACTTATTTTAGTCAAAAATGTAAGTAAACAAACACTAGGGTACCTGTTTCAACCCAAAAAATTCATATAATTAGCAATGAAGCACTTGACTACTTTTACCACTCTTTTTATCCCTTATTTCACCCTAACTAGCACATGAAGTCACTATATTTATGGCAGCTGAATGCTAAATTGCTAGATGATGTGATATGAAATGCAAAATTTTTACTCGTCTTCCCTCATATTTGTTTACAATATACAGCGCCCTCATCGGTAATTTGAATCGCCAATTTGCAATATTAAATATGAATAAATTACAGCATTCGCAGACGTTTTATGAGATGTATTCTACAATTTTTTAATTATTTATCAAAGGTATTACTTCCTACATTAAAACTTGCAGCAGTTTTTATAAACGATAAGGCTTACAATATTTATGTTAATTTTATCAATAATGGGTAATTGCCGTTTTCTAAACACCTTTCATTTTAATATAACGGGCGTTAAGTGGCCTAAAACAATTAATTGTGCGCGGAATTGTTCTATTAATTTAAATTTCCTGCCTTGATAATTATTGAAATCGCCGCTTAGTTTATACGGGTTTTAAAACGAAAGTGAATTGTCCATTATTCTCTAGGTTTATTATCGCGTTGTTTAAAGAATTTACGTATTACTTTTTATATTTGCTGATACCTAGAGAAAGCCAAACTGAGAATATATTTTTTGAAATGGTGGATAATGCTACTATGCATATGTAATAATGGAACAATTATAGTTCGAAATCAGAATACATATTGATGGAAATTTTTGCAGGCTTATTGCTGATATAATGATATAGTGACACGTATTTGGGTTTGTTTAACGTAATAATTTAGTGGTGCTTGTGATTTTTTGTTATTACAAAGTTAAAAACGACGTGGTTAGTATTTGTACATCTTTATTTTTACATTTTAAAATGGCATTCAAAAGAAATCAGCACAACACAAACTGCCGTGTTTATAGGTGTCATTCCACAAAATGTGTCAATAGAAGTGTTTAAGATTTGAAGATAGGTAGAAGTTTGGCCCTAGTAGAAGAAACTGTTTCTCATTCATTTCTCCAAAAGGCATGTAGGTAACAATTTAATAACAGGGAACACGTTTATTTACACAACATAACCACTTTGTTGCAGTTTATCTATACTCTTCTATTATTAGTCTTATAAAAACAGAATTTAAAACATTATTTAACAAAAAACAAGCACTAATATGGTATCACCATACAGTTTATCACACTTATTAGCCCAAAATGTGAGTAAACAAAAACTAGGGTACCTGTTTCAACCCAAAAAGGTCATATAATTAGCAATGAAGCACTTATGGGACGTTTGACTGCTTTTATCAATCTTTTTATCCTTTATTTCACCCTAACTAGCACATGAAGTCACAATATTTATGGCAGATGAATGCTAAATTGCTAGATGTGATATGAAATGCAAAATTTTTACTCGTCTTCTTCCATATTTGTTTACAGTTTACCGATGATTACCCTCATCGGTAATTTGAATCGCCAATATTGTATACTTGTAAAGAATTGGTCAAACAAACGGAGAAACATTTCATCAACGCAGAGCACCGATTAGAAGAGTATGAAGTAATAATCAAATGAAAAATTTAAAACAAAATAATTGCTTATAATATAATATAAGAGTGAGTGGTGAGACAGTGTCCCATCGGGAACTCCATGTGTCGATCACAAGAATAAATAATGTCAGAAGCATAACCTCACTAAATTATAGTGCTTTAAGTTTCGTTAATTTTAGTTAGGCAGTTAGCTTGTAGTTACCGAATTGCAAAAACAGATGTTAGAAATAAATTTTGTAAGGTATTTTGCAGGGTATTTAATCAAAAAATGTCTCGCCAAATGCCAATTTTGTAAGCTAAGCTTTATATCATTTCTTGAAGTTTTTTATTTCAATTAACCTTTAAAAGTATTGTTTTACAAAACAGGGTTATTAAAAGTTTTGAAAAAAATTGTAAATACATATGTTAAATTTCTACACCCTGGGGAAATTTTCCTCAAAATTATTTAATAAAACTGTTGGGTAGGGTGAAACTATATTATACACTTACTGTATAAAGACAAACTTTAGAACGACAAAATACAAAATACTTATACTTTGAAAAACTCCACAAATGTTATTATTTGTTTAAATAAGTTCTTGTTGTTTTCATCTTCAAAATTGTGAATTTTACGATATTAAAACATATTTTTTTCAAAACAAAACCGTAAAAATATAAATTTATTAGGTACGCCTATGGAAAAGCAATAAAATATCCTCTAAAAAATTTTCCCTTTGGAACCGAGGTCCCGAAGCTATCGGCAATCACATAAAAGGTGCCATCTATGAGATGGCACCTTTGGCACGATTATTAGGAGATATCTGAAAATTTGGTAGCATATTAACGTCGATGGGGGCCATCCAATTGATAAAATAATTACCAATTTGGACTGAACGGGTGCCTTTATTATTTAATTTTGGATGCTTTCTATGTAGAAAAGGACCTACTTTAGCAGACGTTTGCAGGCCAGAACATAATTACAAATTTTCCTATACGGAAGGCTTTATTATTTAATTTGGGTTGGTTTCCTTGTTAAAGGGGACCTACTTTAGTAGAATTTGTATATATTTTGATAATTATTAACACAGGGTGCTCAAAACATGAAATTGAAGAAACTGTTAAAAGTCAATTTTTTCAAAATTCAAATCAAATTGAATCTCCTTATTTTTATGATTTTATCTTATTCAGCATTAAAAATAAGGCTAACCTTGTATCAGGTAGTCTATTCTGAAAATTTGTTGTTTTCCAAGTATTGACATCGGTATGCAACAAATTTTCAAATTTCTCCTAATTATAGTTTTTCCATAATCGATCGATGAATTTTCCGGCGAGACACCCTGTATAGAGCGTCTCACTCAGTTTTTATTTTTATAGTAAGATACTTTATCGTTATCGTTTCATAGACAAAAGTCATGGTCAATAGATCTTCTTTTAGTAATAATAATAATAGCGTAGAATACCATTCATGGCAGTTAGTAGGTCTATAAATAAAATGTATAGAGGTGGAAAGACCTTAACTGGAACACACTGTATATGGTTGTTAATTATCCTGTATTATTATTACAATCTACTTATTAATGCGTTCATCACTTGCGACGGATCCGAGCTACTATTGTAAAATTCAGTTTTTCGTGAGTCACACGACTACCAATCGGCTGCTTATTATTCTGCATAGGTACTTCTCTTTTTGTTAACACCGTTACTCATTCTCATTACAATAACAGTGAAAGGCTATAAATATAAACATGTTTTGTAGAATTGTATCCTTTGAACGCGTCTCTTGTTATCCCGTGTAAAAGTAGCGATATTTACAATATACCATGTACTGGCCGGCCTTCGATGTTGTAATGTGTGTAATTTTATACATTTTATGGTTAATAACACAGCTTTGATTTGATTTATGTGTAGCAGTTATTAAAGCGACTGGTTTTTCTACTTGCTTGGTATAAACTGTGCTAGTATTCAGTAAACTACGCCAAGGAATAAAACAGTAGCTGAAGAAAGCATTCAAGGATCATTTAACACTTTGCCTCTCAAATTCTACAAACTTTAATCTGAAAAACTAAATTTAGTTAGGAGCAATAGGCATTCAGGTTAGTTAGAAGACAAAGTAACAAATTTTGTACTTTTTATAAAGATTTAAGTTGTACTTACCCAAGATATTATCAAGCAAAAAATAAAATTGACATAATTTTGATTTGGCTCTCTTTACCTTGAAATGGGTTAGAACCTTTGGTGTGAAGATATCACTGACGTAGTTTTCCACATAACACCAAAACACTATACTGCACTACACCAAGAAAATTTATTCAACACTAAAGTTTATCATACGTTTAACAAATTGGATGTGATAATTGGTCCATTCAGTTCGTTTCGTTTATAAATCATAAAAAATATGTTGGACTGGTAATTATGCAAGCGGAAAAATTGGTATGTAAAAGAAGTTGTAAACAATTCTATCTCGTATTTCAGGATGGCGTACCTACATAGCAGATATATATAAAACATTCAATTATCTTTTTCATTAGCTTCGGTAAACGAAAATAAATGCGTTTCCCTCGCATTCTGCGACAAAATATGAAAACAATTTTCTTATTTCTGAATAATATTCATTTGAAGAAACGAGAGTATGTTGTAACAATCTCATTAATTTCCAAGAATTACGAGGAAGTTGTTGCAGTCGCTGAAAATAATTTGATTCTTTCGTTGCACGTCGCGACTTGGGAAGCAAATAGCAATTTCTGGGAATTATTCATGAAAACGTAGTTTTCTTCAATTAGAATTCACTGTAATTGAAATATTTCATGTTGCCGTATACGAGGAACACCCCAAAAAATGGTTTACCTATCCATTTTAACTTCTACGAGGTATCCAGTGAAATGAACAATGGTTTTTTAGCCTAGAGGCAAAACAGTTTAGATATTGGGCAAGAGAGACATTTTGGAACGTTTAAGGCCTTTTAAGTTATTGTAGATTATGAGGGTTATGTAGAGGGTTATTATGAGATATTTATTTATCTAATTATTTCACAAAACATACGTATTTTTGTATACATGACTTTATATTTAGCAGGTAGTCTGAGTCATAAAAAAATCATATTTACCATAATGCAGTCATAGTAAATATGAATTTTTTATAAATTCCATAAGAGAAAATATTCATTTCTTATTATTACTCTTATTATAACACATTCAAATAATTACTCTTTTAATTGGATTTGTGAATCTTTGAAAAGTGATACTGATAGGTATAAGCCATATAACTTAATGTTTTTAATATTTTACCTACTTATTCACTTTTGAGTCCCTAGATAGCATAGAAATGTGTGCAAACAGTATACCTAACAACGGAGATGTAGTAGTAGATAATCCTCATTCATTAAGCAACGCAAATTTGTGGCAGGAGAGAGTTTATTCTTACGAGGAATTTTGCGAAAACTTGATAAAATAATCCGTATGACATTCACTGTCAAACTACGTAATTGGTACCCCATTTTCTAATAGACTAAGTAACTCATTTTCTCTTTAGAAAAGATTATAAAATAGGAGGATATACAAAAATCCTTATGCTGAAGGTCAGCCTCAAGAATCATCCAGCAATCCCCTTTGATGTGAGAACTATAGTCCCCCTCCAGTAGAGTTTTTGGTTTCGTAAAAAGCCTTACACTAAACTGGCTTATGGGTAGTTAAGCGTTCCTAAAATTTGAGATAGAAAGAGATGAACTACTTAAAAATTACTAATTGCAAGCCTAACACTGTTTAAAGTAAAATTTAGAAAAACCGTTGCATTTTGCATTGAAACAGGACGCCAATATATTTGTAAAACAACTAAATTTATAAAAAATCCTCTACGACTCTATACAGGGTGTCAAAATTAGAAACCAGTGAAAGTCGATACTCTATTTTCGTCTTTAAGCCGCCTATGTCTCACTCTGTCTTTCATATGCAGAGACTTGAGATAACTAGACTGCGCTTAACTCATATAAGGTGTTGTCGGCACAGTATGCAACCCGCGCACCACTGCGGGGCAACTCTGTGTCTGCCAGTTTACATTTTTTTTACATTTTGTGCTTAATCATAGCCATAATAAGACTCAAAGCAACTGACAATAAATTTAAAATGTTTCTAGTTGTTTTATTTTATTCGAAGACCACTTAGAAACGGGGTAACTTAAATTTTCGAGCACTTTATTATAAAATTGATTATATCTTGAGCACCTTAAGAGATGACGAATAGGACAATGCTATATCATTCAATTCAGAATTGAATGGTACTTTCAACTGTATAATAATATACAGGGTGTGCCATTTGAAAAAAAATAGTTTTGCACGTTTCAAAATTGACTTGTTGCTCAGTAAATATTAAACACTCTGTATGTATTACAGACCTTTGTGAGCTATTTTCAGAAAGGTCAATGCCTAAACTATCTGACACATAAAAATTAAAATAAACGCTGTTCAATTGTATAAGATATGTAACTTTGAAATAATTCTAACAACTGTAATTTTTTCTATAAAATGTCGAATATCTTCGAAACGGCTAAGTTTTGCTATAGGGAATATAACACAAACTGACACCAAATTTGCATGCAGAATCCAAAAATGCAAAAATATATAGTGTGTTCCATTTAAAAAAATATAACTTTAGTATGGTACATGTTTTTAGAGCATCCTGTATATTTGAAAATATTTTCAAAATGTGCCTCTCTACGAATAGTTTGCAGTCAAATTTGAACGAAATTTATAAAGGCACGAGTTCATGAGCTACAAAAGAAGGGAGCTTTGGTGCAGGACCCTGTATATATATATATATATTATTATATAAAATGTATAAGTGAATCGGTTGCCAGTATATTGGTAAACGTCCTTTACTGGATGGGTAGGAATGAATATGGTACCGGTTAGTAATATATATGTGCCCGAAAAATTTGATGGAAAATTAGAAAATTACCCTGTAAAATTAAACAAGTTTGCAGTTATTTTCCTTATTTCAATATGATTAGATTTCAAAATCCTTTACAGTCTGTAGCCCACCTTTATTAATCGAATGACACATGTTTTGTTTCTGCCAAAATACACATATAAATCAAATTAAGACTAGATTAAGGCAGTTGTATACCAATTTAGTTAAGTTCAACCACCAATAGATTTTGTTAAAACAGTTATACGTTGTTTTTTGCTGCTAAAATCTACTGAATGCATGCGCCAAAGTAACTTTCGAGAGCGTACTTCTGCCCCGCAATGAACCGTCGGTTGCCTATCCTGTCTTGACAACAGGCGCTTATAGCAAAACCTACGTTACGCGCAGTCTAGTTATGTCAAGTCTCTGTTCATATGCATCTCGTATTTGTTCTTATCCTTTACATACTGTACCTGAAAAGCGTTCCTTGGTTACAGTAATGTCAAGGAATTTGTTTTATTGTTACATGTATTACACTGTACTATTATATGCCTACCTGTGCTTTATTATTATTTTTTAATATTTCTTTTTTTTTACAGGTAAGTGCCTGTAGTACTATTGGAATTCTGGGCTATTTAAAAATGTAAGTTATTTTTTATGTATCTGTTGCGTAGATGAAGATAAGATAGCACTACATCTTTATTAATAGATTGTGAAAATAAGAATTTGACAAGCGTAATACCTGATTTAGGATGATTTAAGGAAATATGTTTTTTAATAAATACACCAATTCGTTGGGTTTTGTAAAGTGTCCATTAAAATTGAAGTCTCAGTGGCGCACCCAGAAATCAATTTGGAGGGGCAAATCAGACAGCTAGCAGTGAATCCGACAGCTAGCGTCCTCCGTCATAGGCAATAACGGGTGAGGAGCTAGAAAATGCGCCTGCAGTATTTTTTTGCCTGTGCCTGTATTATAAGAATGCGGCCTGGGAGCGGCAAATTAATTGTTTAACTCGATTAATAAATTGCTACTCGATACATTATTATTACTATATACTATTACATACTATACTACTACTACTACTATTACACCGAGCCGGTGGCTCAGGGCTTAACGTCTCGATCGCTCAACCCAGAGGTCGTGGGTTCTAATTCCCATTCCACCAACAATTTTTCATTAAATTGTTTACTCGTAGATCAAGGCTTATTCGCAGGGATGGCTTGGCAACCATCCTGGCGATGGTCTAGGATGGGAAGAATGTCAACTTGGTGTTAATGTGAGAGATTAAAATCAGTTGATGTTTGACTTGTCCCCCTAACTAATGAGGTTTTCCAGGTTTCCCTCATTCCAGCACTGAATGGTGGTTAGGGCCTACCAACATAAGTCGTTCCTGAGGCGCAAATGCGACCCGCGAAATAATAATATGGCGCCCCTCTCCCACACAAGTCTGAGACTTTCGGGCTAATCCTTGTGATTAGAATGAGGGGTAGAGATATTATTATTATTATTATTATTATTATTATTATTATGGTTTTGTACACTTTACCGTATTTTACAGTACCTAAAGGTTCACACAAAGTACATAATTCTTAAAATATAAAAAAGCTTTTTTTAAAGGGGACGTAATGATATGCTTATTGTTGGAGACATTTCAAAGTCGTTGGCAATCAGTCTTTTGAGATAAAAAAAACTACGCGCGGTTGCAACTGTCTTTTTAAGATCCAGGGGGCAGGGTCCCCCTTCCCTTCCCCGGATGCGCCACTGGAGACGGCTACATGTATCAGTTGATTAATTGTTAAGTAACCATCTAGATTTCTAACGGCTTTTAACCAGATTAATTAAGATCGTTTATTAGCGATATTATTTGTAACAACAGACAGATCGTGATTGCGTTAATAATTAATTAGAATAAAATTAATCGTATGTGATTTGTGGCACGGATAGTGAATAAAATTGACCGACTACACGGTTTATTTTCGGTTGCGATATGGAGTGGACGTATGTAGGTACCTATCAGCTTTTATCAGTAACTTTTCATTGAATTGACGTTTTGCGAACGTGTTCTGTTTATGTACAAATATTGTGTTGGTTTATGATTAATGCATGTGTCGGATTCATTTTCTTTATGGCTTACTCAAAGCCGCCCCATCTAGAAAACAAGGTGGTGTAGCACACATCCAGTCGTGTTAATCAAACACGACTGGATCAATCTGGAAAATTGCATCCTAACTCAATGTCCTGTCATAAAAATCATATAAAAATAAAAATTAAAAATCCTATGATCATTAGCAAAGAAGCACTTACGGGACATAGACTGCTTTTACCACTCTTATCCTTTATTTCACCCTAACTAGCACATGAAGTCAGTATATTTAAAGCAATTGAATGTTAATTGCTGAATAATGTGATATGAAATGCAAAATTTTTACTCGTCTTCCTCCATATTTACAGCGCGCTCATCGGTAATTTGAATCGCCAATAGAATCGCCTCTTGTCAGAGTGCGCTAAGAGATTTCGAAAAAAAAAAAATTAAACAAAATTATATATAAGATAAGATCATAAGGTTCATGATAAACATTTTTATTTTTAGTTAATGATTTATTATCATTCTTAGAAGATAGTAAGTTTGTTTTTCCAAAAAATGAATTCTCATTACCCATATTTTGTAAAAATGTTCATATTATAGTTAAATATTAGACATTTGACAAAAAAATACGGTTTTACTAATCAATCAGTCCCTGGATTTGTTTTGAATAAAACGTATAAATTAGTTCCAGAACAATTTTATAATTTACTAATTTGTTCCTCTTGCGCTTTTATTCATTTCATTATTTGTTTTTATCGCAGCGGGTATTGATGAAATATTTTTGGAACATAATGAAAAGTCTTGCCTACTACGGTTTTGCACGAACACTACCGCGCCTGAGGAGCATAAATAAATCACTCATGAATGAAAATCAGGTTCAAAAGTGTACATTATGTTGTTATTCTAAGATTAATTAAATACGGTCTACCACAATTAAAAAATACACAGAGGCTAAACAAAAGTGACTGGGGGCGGCGCACTTTGAGGACAGTTTCTCTTAATTGGCGGCCTGCCCAACAAAAACATTCCCCATCAGTGTTCCCACTACACAGACTGTGAGAAAAAACAAGACGTAATGACGTAATAAATAAAAGTAAGCGAGGGGCTCTTTCCAGGGCCGGATTAAGCGCTACTCTCACTAGCCAGGCATGGAATTTTCGTACGTTTACATACGATGCTGGTACGATTCCAAGCAGATGCCTGGCACCCTAGTGAGAATAGCGCTGTGAGATGTGTTGGGAGCCCATAGGTGATAGTCCTTCTTGTATACGTTCCGGATTATTTTATTACTAAATAATTAGCTCAGGGTTTTGGTGCATCGATCTATATTTTTCAGTATAGGACTCCTGGATTTCTCATTAGCAAAGTCTTCAACATTGAAACTCTCACTGCCTCAATGTTTTCAGGTGATCTAATGGGGCGAGGGATTCAGTTCTTCGTCTTGTCGCACTTGCAGTTTGTCTGAACGTAGTGACCCACGTAACAATTGATTTCCGGTCCGGGATAGGAGCCAACGCGGCTAAATTAAAGCGATTCCGAAAGCCGCGCTGGGTTGTGATCACAGAACATCCGCTCGAAAAGTAGGTCTCAACGACAAAAGCACGCTCCTCACTGTTCCAACGCATGATGGCGACTGAACTGTGTCGGGACAAACACAAACCTTTATAGTCCCGCCTCTCGAACGAGACCACTAGCGCTCCGCTACGACATCAACCGACTGCATGGCGCGCATTTTAAAAAAGGAAGTTATGCTGCCGCACCCTGTACAAAATTTGTGTAAATATATGCAGTGAGTGAAATATAGCCTAGATATTGAAAAATTTTTCAAAAAAAGTTTAGGTTGATATCTGTACCGTTTTCAAATTATCGAATTTTAAAAAAATAGCTCGCGTTTATCACGCGCAGCATGACCGGCGCAGCGCTCGACCGGCGAGCAGCGTGAAGAGTAGGGGGGAGTATCCAGTTATAATACCGTACTCGCTTAATGGAGTAGCCTCTTATTTGATAGGACGATCGGCACGCTTATAATTATGTTTCATATATGGTGTTATCATTTCCAATGTCTCCGATGGTTGCAAGGATTGCGGAATCTGTGTGTGGAATTTTTGTTTCACCGATTTATCTTGGTACATAAATATATTCAGTGTAATTTTGAAACATTTTGAGGCAAATTATTCCCCTCCATCGAAAACCGGCCCTGATATCACCATAAGTTTTCCTGGACGGCGACGAAAATTAATTTCGCGTAATTTTTACGCCGGCGACTCGGGCGCTCACGCGGAATGAGAAAAAGTGGTGATTTACTGAAAGGGGCGGCCCGGGGGCGGGTAATAAATGTCGCCACGGCTTTAGGACTTGATCAGTTGGCGAAGAATTTAGATTTAAGAGTTTAATAAGTGCCGCTCGGGTTACTCTCGATCCCCTCAAATCTCTCTCAACGTCGGAAAATACGAAACTGTGACCGTCGCGATAATTAAATTGTAATGGGTGGGCTTGTTAGGGACCCGAGGACTGTTTTTATTTAACGAATGGATTAAACGTGGTCCGTTTTTGTCTTTGATTGCAGTACATTTTTACTACCACTATATTAAATTCCGTATTTAAAACCAAGACTTGAAATTCTCTCCTGGGTAATCAACTCTGGTTGATTATTAATTATTCTCCCATCGACTACATCTTACAGGGTGTCAGAAAAGTTAAGACTAACTTTATATCGTGTTTAAGTGGAACAAACTTCACAAGTCCTTGATATAGAGATCTATCAGACGATGTCGATGGCGGCCACAGACTATGGGCAATATGGTCACGATGGACGATATCATATCTCCATTTAGTTACACATATGAACATATATATATACACGTCTGGCCGCGGAGTTATTTCACATAGAATTAGAATTACGTTTGTAAAAACCGGAACGAGACACGTGCACTCCCTGATGGGTTGAATCCTATTCAACCAATCAGGTAGTCTGAGGTGGAGCACCGATGCGTTTGATAGGGCAGATGTGTGTAACTTACTGAATTCTGTACGAAATAAGTAGGTGACCAGACGTGTATATGATCTCAATTTTGTTTTGTCTTTCCATTTTTCAATCTATCATCTTTAGATCATCCATAACTACATCAACTTCTGGCCCTTAACCATTCGTTTTGGTTACTCCTGTTATATTGGTTACTCCTGTAAAAGTGTGTCATGTTTAGTCTTTTAATATGCTCAAACCATCTTATTGTCTTGCTGTACACAACGCTCTGTGTACAGCGGTTTCAGTTCCTCATTTGTTCTCCCAAATTTCAACAATTTCCCCTCTAAAAATCTTTTTAGGGGGGAAAGCATTTTTCTCGCTCATCTTTTCAGATTTCCTTCATCCGCTTGTCTTCGTTTCAATGTCTCGCCCGCCGATCACCGTTTTGTATTATTTATATTGTATATTTATTGTATTTAATATTTGTATATTTGTCGAAATCATGAACTATCCAATTTTTCCACATTTTCTATTCCCTTTGATGTTCTTACTTTTGCTTTTCTTTGCGTTCATCAATACGATAGTAACCTGATTATTTGGATATTTGTCTAAATCTTTGTCATTCAGTTTAGCTCATTCTCAAGTATCAATTTATCCTCTGACTGTAAAGATACATTCTTTTGATTTGTATAAAAACGCCTTCTGTTTCTATCCAAAAATATTGTTGACTTAAATATCGGTCACCTAAATTGAAACGTCCGCCTTAGCTAAGTGACAAGCCAGGGGCACGGTAAAAAATACAATAAGACGGACCTCTGCTGGAGTGTATATGCAAATTACATTAAGATCGAGATTTGAAAATCAATATAGCTGGCGGGCAGGTAGCCATTGTCCGAGCAGAAGTGCATGCAGTTTAAATAATAAATATGCACAAGGAAATGCAGTTGCGCCTGCGTCTGATTATATAACAGCCAGTCCAGCAGAAATTCCAAGATTCGGAGAGCCCCTTATGCAAGGAGTGACCGACCCGATTTGTATACAGGCGGAGGAATCTCGATGCACGGGCAGAAATAGCATTGCGATTTGCCAGGGAGATATTAGTTAGACATTTTAAGGTGTAGAACGCACATAAAGTGCCTAATAATAATAGTTTATAGCTTGGAAAAGTTTTTCCCTAAATTTGTTTACTATAACAATTAATCAATTATATTTGAACTACAACAAGTGGTTCAGTAAAATGTTAATGTGTAATATTAATTCATTACTAAAATAATATTGAATCGTGGTAACTATCCAGAGGAATCCAGAGTTCTTTCTCTTCCTCTATATCGCGTAATTTATGCGTCCTTTTTCCTATTTCTTGCAGGAAAGTCTAATATCTTTTTCGCGCATCTCGCACTTCGTAGTATTGATAAGAAGTATTCTTATTTTCATAACTAGTTTGCTGCGATTATACAGTAAATTTAAATTTTCCTCTTTACCTATTTTCTAACATAATCCAATCTTTCTCTAACCGCAGCAAGACAGTGATCATGTGAAGAATGCAATATTAAATTCAGATTTCCGAAAACCTTTTGATACAGCTAGTCTAGCGCTTCAGAATAATAATTTCACACTGTCGGAATATGCGTCACCTCATATATAACTTAAACCCAAACCACGGCATATTCATTACCCCAAACTATCTTTGCATATCGGCAAATCGTAGATGACTTCCCCCCGATCGACATCGCGAGCAGAAACTGATCGTGCATGTCCCAACCCAAGCTGAGATTCGCAGATTACCTTTGCATATTAATATTCTTCGTTTAGCCTTTACGGCCGACTTAATGCGATTACGATTCTTGTTTTGAGCATTGTTATTACCACATATACTTCGAATAACACGACTTTTCTGTCATGCCAAAATAGGAGTAGTGTGAATGTGATGGGGCACAGCTGACGGCCTTCGAGACCTTTACGGGCCACTTTACACCTCATGCATTCGATGTCTTATCCGTTTAATTTTCACGGGCAAATATTCTATACTTTAGTTTCAATTTCGTATCCGAAATACACACATTTTGATACTAGCAGAAGGGGTAATAGCAACACTATTTCTTTTGCGAACGAAGTTCTGTGTATTTGCTGTGTATTTGTAAGTTAAATTACTTACATATATCAGTTTTAAAAATTGTCAAAATATTGGAATGGAAATGTCGTTTATTGGCGAATTAGAATACATATTGTTGGATTGTTGGAGGTATTTTTCAGCACTCCTGAGGATAGTTATACGAATCGGTTTATAAAACCAAAAACTGTTAAATAAAGGTGGACTGTCTTGTATATCATAAATAATGACCTAAGCTGGCCTATAATTGAATAGGTAAAACAAAGCAGTTTATCTCCAACCTTTGTTTGATTCACATGACAAGGCGCAGTCGGTAGGATTCAAACCTACGCTCCCACAGGGAGCGGACACAAGGAGACTGGAGAATGAATTTCGACTTTTGAACGTAGATATAAATATGAAAACTGTCTCTCAATGAAGGAAAACATCCAATTAAAATTTTAAAAAAATATATGGTAGGTAATTGTGTTCTTAATATTTTGATTTTTCTTTCTATAAATTGCGACTGAAATTAAGATTCCCACACTATATGTATCAATATTTTAAAAGCCTTGTTCCCCGTGTTCTTTTTTCTTTCTTTTTAAGTGTTTAAGATGATATTGAACTTTACACAGGGTGCTCTGAAAACCCATGATTCACCAAATCCATGTCAAATGGAACACTATATCATTTATAACCGACGACTGTACTTCAGATTACGTAAAGAAATATTTTGAACACCTATTCAAAATAGTCAGTTTATTCAACAGCTATAATCAGTAAAATAAATAAACACAATGAATAATATATTATTACATTATGTTTTGTCGTATTGTACTATTTAATTATACATATTTGAAGTGGCATATTTTCCAAATATTGGTGTGAGTAAACACAGCTTCTTGGAATAAATATTATTATCACAAATTCTTAATTCCTAGTACTGTTATTTAGTTTTGTTGCTAGATATTAGCATCTTATTAATATTTATTTAACCGTTTAGGACTGGGGCGCACATGCTCTTTAGTAAGTGACATTTTGGGCGAATAAACCGTTCACCGGAATATTATGGCAACTAAGCAATACAATTGCCATGTGGTCATATGTCTGTGTTGACGGAGAGAATATACGTATTGTCTATACACTTGCACGCCATGCACTTTGTTTGTTGGGCTAAAATATTCTTACAAATTGTAAAATATTAGTCATTATTACTAAAAATAATATACTTGTTAGTGGTGGTAAGAAACACGGTATAGTGCCCTCTTTTTGTCTTTATACTACTATCCGTCTGACAATTGACTATAATCTAGTGACTATAATTGACAGGCAGATAGCGACCTCTATTGTCTTAAGGAAGGCCATCCTACTTATTTATTTAAAGGAGATGCCGAAGACAACTACTCCACGAGCAATGTGCCCCAACTGGTATTGCGTTACTCCGGCATTTCCGTGGAAGTCTCCACATCTTTCATCGAGACCAATCACCAGACACTGACCGATTTCGCACTAACAACGCACTAAACATTTATATATCCATAAATATGAGTTTGAAAGATATTCTCGAAATATAAAATATTACGAATATTGTAACAGATCAAATTGTTGTTTATTTCTTAAGAAGTAAACACCCTGTACATCTCCATGCGGGATTATTAAATTTGGAGGTTTATATAGGCGAGGATAGACCGAGAGCGTACGACAGTTACGTGAAAATAAAATCTCGAATGAAAAGCCGTTTTATTTCGAGGGCTTTTGAGGCGCTCTGCACTCACTCTTTGGAATGCTACAAAAGCACGAGAGAATAAAATTCCGCTTTTATTTTGCTTTTTGAGCGCGCGAGACACAGAAAGGACCGTCCGTCGTGTCGGCCAAATGAATGCTTACTATATTGTCAACCGCACCTAGGAAAAAGCCCTTTTTCTTCCTTCAAATCAGTCGTCCTATCAGAGTATCTACATTTATTTAAATGTTTAATTGTATTCGCGAATACGTTTCACGTGACATTAAGCAAATCGTGACTAGATCTTTTTTTTTTCTTAGTACTGGACTATATTTTTTGTCATGGTATTTTTACATAAAATAATCTATTTCATACCACTTTAATTTTGGGGCAACCAAGAGGACCAACATTTTAAATTTAACAGTTTATTAATAAAAAAATACAAAATATGAAAAGTCAGTGATTGCTAACATACAAATAACTTAAACAATACACATTATTAGGTAATTTCAACAATATTACATATAGATACAAAAAACAAATCATAAGAGTAATGCCTTAGAAAAAAATATAGTAAATAGTCTTCCTGTTCTTATAGAACATACCATACCACGATAGACGAATGATTAGGTAGATACATACTTCTATAAAAATAATAAAATATAGCTAATTTTTTGTAAAATTTTTAGGACTTTCACACTTTGCTTTTTTAATGTATGGGGTCATCATAAAGTAAGGGTTATACCACAGTTTAAATAAGCTGTGGTTATACTTTAAAAAAGTCTTATATAATTTTAAGAAATCAAGCTAGTAGCAAAAAGTAAATGGAATCTATTTGCTTCAATAATTAGATTTTACTATATCTATGGAAAACAAAAAAGTTGTCGTGTCAATGGCTGATACAAGTGTCAAACGGAATAATTGCAATTTAGAGAAATGTTCTCAAAATAAAACTCACGTAAACGTAAATTGAAACTATTTAAACTTTAATAACTTGGATCTACAAACAAGAATTGGTTTAGTTCAATGTTATTACGAATGCGACAAAAATTACACTGCTGGATTGCGAAGGTTTTGTACCAAAAATGGGTTTGAGAGCAGGGCACTGTCAAATGAAAGCGTACCATAATTTGATTAGCAAATTGGAAAAGTCAGGGTCTGTAACCTGATCTTAACCCAGCGGATTACTTTCTGTGGGGTTATTTAACAATTTTGGTGTTTAGAACACGACCAACAACGCTATAGAAGAATTAAAAGACTCTATTAGGGAGAAAATTGTTGCAATACAATGCTGTGTACAATTTGGAGGAACGGTTGAGGAGTGTACAGCAGCAAAATGGACAACAATCGAACATTTGCGTTAACCACTGTTGGACATAAGAAATCCCATTGTTTAAACAATCGAATTTCTTTCACATCCTGTTATTAACATAATTTGTTAAAAATACATAAGGTAAAATTTCACCTTACTTGGGGATAACCCCTTACTAATATCCCCTTACTTGGGGATAACCTCTACCTCTAAATGTTTACCTCTAAATGTAGCAAATTGTAACGTCATGTCATTCTCACGTAAAACCAATACCATTTATTATGACTATAGCTTAGATAATTGCGTCTTAAATAGACCTGACTTCATCAAGGACCTTGGGGTTATTTTTGATTCAAAATTAACTTTTTCCAAGCATATTAAGGAATGCGTTACTGGTGCTTACAAAAATTTAGGTTTCGTCTTGCGTAACAGCAAAGAGTTTAAGAACATGTCTACATTGCGTACGTTATATACCTGTTTTGTTAGATCCAAGCTAGAGTATGCCTCTGTTGTCTGGGCACCAACGTACAACTGTCATATTACATCATTAGAAAAAGTTCAACGGCGATTTTTTAAATCGGCAAGTTTTGTCTTGGATGGTAGCTATCCAGTAAGAGGTACCTCTCAGGAATTTTTTCTAAATAAATTTGAAATGAGCAGTCTTGTTAGAAGACGAGCTATGTACTCTTTTATATAAAATTATTAATAATATGGTCAATTGTCCATCACTTACATCGCTCAACAATTACCATGTGCCCGCAGAGTAAATGCTAGGTCGAGTAACTCGCTTTACCTTCCCACCTCTCCTACTAATCTTCTACAGTCATCCCCAATATATCAAATTGTGCCTTAATTATATAGATACTCAACAAGAACTTGACATATTTCACTGTAAGATTGCTGATATAAAGCATAAATACTTAGTACCAATTTAAATTTAGTTTTATAATGGTTTATAACAATGCTTATTTTTTTGTATATATGTACATATGTTTTTTTGTGTTTTTCTCATTTTTTTCTTTTGTTTGTATCTATTTATCTTGTTTCTATAGTGTTATTGTGTCAATAATGGCTACTGTTTGTTCGCGCTTGTATATGTTTTCTTTATATTAATACTTTCTTCGTCATTTATTCTATAATTGGGCTTACGCCCGTTGGGTAGATTATTTAAATAAATAAATAAATAAAATAAAATAACCTTGTACTTAAATAACATTTTTTTCTAAAACATTTTTTCTAACACATCTAAAATGTGTGGGACAAGGCTAATACAAAATTTCCATTTTGAATCAATGTTCCAGATTTATTTAGAAACATTCCTCTACCTATGATTCGGATTCTTGTGCCTCCGTGAGGATATGGATTTTAATCAGTTTCCTGTATCTGATTCCTATTGACGTATTTCATCTGAGATTGAATAAATTTTGTGCTGGAATTGTAAGCACTTTAGCACCCAGATAAGTGAATCCACGTCTTGCCCGTTTCGTATTCCGTATAAATTCATAGAGATTCGGTGGACGAAACGCTGACATAAATAAACATGACTATCAGGCAAACATTAAAAACGACGAGGGCTCGAACAATAGCGCGAAGCGTATGTGCATACGAAGTCTAGGCAGCCGATGAATATTCAATAAATGCATCTCACTTGAAAGTCAGATGCCATCGGAGGAGACGATGTAAACAGGGACGTGATGGGGCGGCCAACCGCCACATGACAATAGCTAGAAGGGCGGCCCATGGCTGTAGGCGAACCTGGGTGCCGCGCTTTTGTGGTCCGGGAAGTAAAAAACTAGAGAAAAATATCGCATCTTATATTAACTTTGTGTATTCAGGGTGGACCAATGAAAAGTTGAATAATTTATTGGTAGAGGAAAGTAGCCTAAGTTTTCTAAATCAGCCATATAATACGTAATTAAATATAGTTTAGCAAAATTTTGGTATTACCTCATTTATTATAATCTATTTTTACATAATTTTTGCATCGAGTAAGAAAACTTAAGTAGATATGGAAAATAAAAATGAAAACTAAAAAATGGCGGATTCGCCAGTTAAAAATGGTAAATTTCGGATAGGGTATCTGAATTTTTTTTTTTCTAACAGCATGTAGGTATTGCCCGTTTCATGTTAACAGGATCACACTGTTTGCTTTTGCCACGAGCACTTTGAGCATCTTTCTCTACTCTATGTAATAAAATAACATTTTATAATTAAAAAAGTTTTAGATTTCTTAATTTCGGATATCTGAAATTCTGCGCATTTTAGTAGATATTCAAAATTAGGAGCAAATCTAGTTTTAACTTGAATTACTTTTTTTTGTTCTTCTAATACCTTGTAGGTTATTAGAAGTTATACAGACAAATGTGTCTGGTTATTTATTGGGATCATAGCAATTATATTGTTGTCAATTTTAAACTTTTCAGTTAAAGTAAATTCAAAGTTTGAATACAGACTTTAGCAACATCATTATTAATCTCTATTAAATTATTAAATCAATCTATCCACGGCTACTGCAAAGTTAGTAATACACCGACAAAGTTTGTCAAAGCTACTTTGATGTTCATCTGTTATTAGATATACATACTCGTATTGTACAGTAACATTAATTTTAGTATTGATATTAATTTTATGGCAAATACCAATGACTTCATTACTTTTAAAGCTTGAGAGAAAGGTTGTTTTGGTATACTATATATTATTAATTTAAAAATATATACCTAAACATATTCCAGCCTTACGTTGGATATATAAAATACCGCTATTGTAGTGTGTTATGGAATATGTTTTTGTTTTTAAAGGTATATTTTAACGTATTTTTTTTTTTCGTGTAAACCCAGATCTACGGAATTTACCAGGAAATTTGTCTTCCAATACCATATTTAATTTTATAAAATAGGGTAACGAACGACCAGGAAATTTGTTAAATATTGGTACACTTTGCGCGTTATAGCATTTGTTGTAGTGTGTATTATTGAATCATAGTTGAATTGAATCACGTATGTGTAGTACATTTTCCTTTACTATCAAATGTTCATTTTTCAACAATGAATATTTATAAATATTTTTGATACGCCAAATGCAGTAAATCGCTGCAATCCTTGTCAATATTGTAACAGTAACCCCACCTGTACACTGAGTCAGTCATTACTCTTCTCGATTTTGTCATCAGAATAATCTCTAGGGTACACAAGGACACTAGTATAAGTGTAACAAGAACTATTGATGGTCTGAATTATTATTGTAGCTATTTTGGATAGAATCTTCGTGTATGAAATCATTTTAATTAATGTGTTTCTTTTCTAAAGTCAATAAAATAAATAAAAACGACTCCAAGTCAATAAATAATAACATTAATAACATAAGTAACGATTTTATCTTCTTATTAACCAGTAGATTATAGATCGGATTTAGCAATAGGCGATAACAAGTAAATATGCTGACTAAGACGTAATTCTTCTGAAAGATGTAGGAAAAATCAAACATGTTGGTGATGTCGGTCACTGTTGCTTGTGGAAATTTAGAATTGAAAGGTTGCGGTATTATTTCAATAGTTAATAATTATTATAATCTGTTTTACAAGACCGAATTAGTAGGGCGAGGGAAATACATTCTCTAAATATATAATAATAATAATAATAATCGTCTTTATTGTTACACCAATAGAAAATAATAACATTACATACATAAAATGACAATACAATACAATATTGGTGCATAATCACCTTGCAGCATGCGAAGTTTAGCTCTACGCTATTCTTACACTTAACATACTACAGGTGTCATTCTAATCCTGTAAAAAGAGGAAAAAAAGTTCCCATAGACGACATTAATTAATTAATTATTGTATAATGAACATAAAGAAGTATCTACACAAAGAGACATAATTAATTAAAACCAATAAAAAAGCTCAACCACAATTCAGGTCCTGTATTATTGAAATGAAAATATGTTTTTCTTAATTGAAAATTAAAAGCTTGAACCGTGAGATTCTTCATAGAAAATGGTACATTATTATAACATTTTACTGCATTATAAGAAAAACTTTTTTTGAAAAAGAGCAATGGCATGAGGAGGAAGAGTAAGCATATCGGTATGTCGAAGATTCACAGTATGAACTTGAGCCCTTTTAGTCAATTTAGAATTAAGTGAAGAATCGATATTAAGTGTTAGTAGCTTATGAACAAATGTATTTAAATGTAGCAATCTTCTATTTTCCATATTTAACCACCCAAGTTCATGAAATTTATGTGACACATGATCATACTTACGCAGTCCAAAGATATAGGGAATACAGAAATTTGGAACTGTTTGGATCCTTTTTTTGTAAATTAAGTTAAGACAAGGGCCATAAATAAAGTCACAATAGTTGAATACAGACAGAACCAAAGATTCACACAACATTATTTTAAGTTTACCGTTTAACACGAATCTATTTGAATATAAAAGTTTCATAGAGGAGTAAGACTTTTAACAGGCTGTCTATATGACTCTTAAATCAAAAATCATCATCTATTATCAAACCCAAATTTCTAGAGAAGGATACAATGGGTAAAGGATCATTATTAAGATTAATTTTAATAGAGTTCTTTATAACACTAACTTTAACCTTGGGCCCAAATACCATAATACAAGATTTCTTGGATTAATTTTTAGGTTGTGTTTTTGACATTTATGGAATAGAACATCCAAATCACTGTTAATGTTGTTTTGTGCAAAAATTACATCCTCAGGTAAAAAACTATAAACAATTTAATAATTCAGCTGATGAATTCAGAATATCATCTTCTATTATAGCTTCACTTGTGCTAGTGACTGTAAAGACCAAGTACTTTTCCCCCTTTTTTATCTATGGAGATGGGAGAAATTATAAACCGAGGGAGGGGTAAAAATCTACGAGGTCCGTTTGTACGGGTTGCTTTAAGATGTTCTCAATTATATAATTTTTGTATTTAAAATTCTTATATGTTTTAATTGTTTTACTTCTGACCTTCACATACGGTTTTAAAAAATTTAGACTTCGTGGAACTTAATTTAGAGTAGGTACATATTTATTTATTTATTCTTATACCTATACTAGATTTACATACAGTAGAAATTAACAATTTAATTTTGGCGGGCGAGTCTGTCACTGATTTAGCAGTTCTAACGACGATATAAATGTATGAAAACGTCAAAATGCAAATAAAGACAGTTTGTTGTTATTTGATCCCGTATTTAAATCTTGGAAACAAATGTAAGCAATTTAAAGATGCATAGGTCCTGCACGAGCTGCGTTATTCCCACCATAACAACATTTTCAAGGACTAAAAAGAAATGAACGAGGTACAAGATCTCCGCATTGGAAACGTCACTTAAAAGAGCAGCAATCGGTTGTCGAACAGCAAAGGTCAAGGGTTTTCGGCTGATCAAAGCTGGAGCATTATTCAATTAAACGAGAGAAGTATTTCCTAGGAATTCAGAATACTTGTTCCATATAACGATGGCGATGGTTCGGTGATCGCTTCATGCTGATAACCATCACTTGTGCGTAGCCGGCTAACAGGTTTCCTTTTGTTTTTGTCCAGATGATTTACGCCACTAATTTCTATGATTTATTTTATTCGCTCCTCGCAATGATAGATTGTCCGAGGGGATCGAGGAATTGCGGTTCCGTTTGAAGTAATCGCCGCTGGCAATTAGGCAGTGGGAATAATTTCAGTAGTTGAAAGAAATGGTTAAATATGCTAACTGTTCCAGTATAATCGGGAATGAATATGTAAATTTCAAAATTTTGGAGCCTCTCGGTGCTGAAAATCCAAAATCGTGTTTATTTGTAATATTTTTCTGCCCCAACATTTGGTTCCTGTTTAAGATTCCAAAATAAACTTAAAAACTGTTCAGTGTGAATGTAGATGACATCATATTTTTACAAAGAGTGATTACCTTTGAAATACTACAAATATACATGGGCATAATCATATATCCAGTAAAAATAAACTTCATTAATGGTTTTAAAGTGAAGAGTTATACTTATTAATAGGTATTCATCTAAAGAACATAAACTGCTCAATCTGGCGTTTTTGGGCAAATATCTGGCAGGATACACGGAAAAAAATATTTGCTGCAGAAAAAAAAATAGTTACTGCAGCAAATATTCTTTGTTGCTATACAGACAGCAACATTCTTAGTGGTTGTAACTAAATAATTTAGTTCGCATAAATTAGCTGTGAGTACTAAGAATTCAGCAACATTAACCACATTTAATATACCGTCATTACAACGCGTCTTAGTAGAGCAGACAGAACTAGGAACAGCAGCAAGTATGTTTGGTTCTGCCAGCAAATAAGTTTGGTACTGCCAGCAAATAGGTTGGTATTGGCAGCTAGTAGGTTTAGTATAGGCAACAAGTAGCTTTGATATTGGCAGCAAATAGGTGTGGTCTGTTGGTAACATGTAGCATGAAGGCAATTATTGTTCTTTATTTTATAACTAGGTCCTATTGGGATTATTATAGTAATTTTTAACAAAACTTACCATTATACACAGTTGATCCAATTCCCCCAAACCCCATTGGTTGAGAAGGCAGAAAATATCTTTTTGATTTTCCATTGTAAGTAACACAACACAATAACAGGTACAATGGCCACAGGACATTAACGAACACCTAACCAGAGTATCACAGATCATAGTATAGCTACACTTTTCATATCATAATATGATATGAATGTTATTTCTGACTGTTGTATATAGGTATTATAATTCATCTGTTTTTAAATAAATTGACACTAAACTACCCGCGTAATTAGTCTAGTATAGTAGACTTACTGGAATTGGTGAAGTCAGAGTACTACAAACGGACGATGAAAATAGCGATAATCTTAATCTTTAACTTTTACGTCTTCGTCAGTTCTTCTTCTCTTTCTGTTTCGTCTTTCGTTCGTCTTGTCCTTGTTGCCTTTAGGCGTAGGACGACAACTTAAAGGGATTGGCTATTAGCGCCTCACGTGATACCGACACTAAGGTTTTAAGAAAAATTTGAGTACTGGCAGCAAATTTAACTTTGCAAATGAGTAAAATCTGTACCCGTGGTGAAGAAATTAGTTGGAGGGACAAACATTTTGGTAACAAATTAATACAGTTGTAGGCACTAACACCATATAGCTGTGAACATCGAATATTGAAAACCATATCAATTCATATTAGCTGTAGTATCAAATTTTAATCAGCTAATGAATTTTTGCTACAAATACTACTGACATTTTTTTCCATGTAGATGCAAACATTATGGTAAGTTTTATGAAGAGTTTTTACATATCACAATAATAATAGCGCATTGCTCAAAGAATATATAAATTTATCTCCTGTTTTTCTTTAATAGAGTACCCTAATAAAAAAAGTAATAACTTTGGTAGTGGGTAATTCTCACAAAATCACAATTCACGGATACATCTCTTTTACTATATATTCCAATATATTTATTATGACTTCTAAAATACCGAAAAATGTTACCAATACGATTAAAGTCTTTGTTTAACTAGTAAAATCCAAGTTAATGTGACAAACTGCCATCAGTAAAACGTGCACAGTCTTTCATTTAAATTCTGTTGGAACATTAGCCTACATATTTAAAATTCCCACGTTGAACAAACAGCTTGTTGAGGCCTATCGACTTTGGCTGCCACTATTTGTAATTTTAAGAGATTACAACCTTATAGTCTGCCAATAAATAATCACAGTGATCATATTTATTTATTTTCAATTCGTAAAAATAGTCAGCTGTCTTTAAATTGTCTTTCTAAGCTTTGATCGGAGAGTGCATGCTCACCATCCCAAATTTGTCCAAATTCGGAACGATTCAAGGAAGGAATTTCATTGGGTATCGTTGATCACGTGCCAGACAACAGCCAAAAGTTTGAATAAATAGTTTTGAGATACACTCTTAAGGTTACATCAATCATGCATCAATCTAATCCTAGTCATGTCATCATAGATACGTCAAATTGGCAGTTTAGGCGTCAAACGATGCACCAGTGCTTATGCCCTTACAGAGAACAGATTTGTGCCGACTCTAGAAGCCTCATTCACATACCAGCGTATTCTGCATTACCCAGTTCCTCCTCGTTGGAAGTAAATGTCAGCCTCAGCAGCCTCGAGCAAGCCTTGCAGAAGACTTCTTCGTGCGTCAGTATGTCTGACAACGACAACAGTACGATGTATACGTCCAGGAATGGACCCAGAAGTGTAGGAGGTGCCAAGGGTACTTCCAAGTTTCTGGACTGGTTGATGGGCTGCTTTTGGAAGTGCAGCCCGGGATGTCAGGTTTTGCCTTCCAAACATTCTTAGTGCTGTTTGAAAATGGTGTTATAGTGTTTGTTTGATTTACCGTGCGTACGAAATATTTTTTTAACATTCGTCGTTCTATTAGCGAGTAGCTCGTGACGCTCGAGGCATACTTAAATCATTTATGTAATATTTGTAAAAATGAGGATTGGTATTAATTGGTTGAAACAATAGACAAAATTAACACATTGCAGTGGATGTTTTGTGAACGTCAAATTAAATACAACCTACTTATTTTAAATCTTTAGGCTTATGAACCTAATTTTTGTCAAACTATTATGACAGATTTGTTTCCATTTTTCTAAAATAAACATTATACAGAAAGCTTCGTCCTTCGTATCTTTTGATCTACTTATAAAATAAATTTTTGTACCTCAAAACCATCAAATGCTGTCAGCAAAGCAAATTTTTTTGGGTTTGTCGTTGACCAAAGATTGAACAAGAGGCGGCAACTTAACGCACCAAAAGCGTTATTGGTTTTCCCTCAAATATTCTGAATTCAATTTTGAAATTTTATTCTATATTCGTGACGTCACTAAGCGAAAACTAGGGAATATGTATCTATAAAGAGGCCACACTGATAATATGTGGCTAAAATCAGTTGGTAACGATGAGAAACGACAGTCCAAGGATTGTTAACTGTTTACAGGATTGCTCGATCCCTATACTACAATGTAATCCATAATTGTGACGTCGTCAAAGATCCAAAGATCTCGAACTTGTAGAAATAGGTACAATTTATACTGTTATTACAAACTTTAATAAATAATAATATTAATAATCATTCAAATACGAAAATTCTTTTGCAAATGTGAAATATAACAAACACAAAATAGGTATATTTCGACAATTCGATTACATAGATCTTCGATGACGTCAGAAAGGCGGATGACAAAATTGAGCGATCGAGCAATCCTGTAAACAGTTAACAATCCTTGACGACAGTCGACATTTCGATAATTGACATTTGAAATTTCCTGTTTGTGTTTGGCTTGACAACTTGACGTGTTGTATTGTTGTTTTCTTGTGACGTAAACATTTATTAAACATGGAGCAAGGTTTTGTAGAAGCGAAGTCCGACAATTTACCGGTTATAGATCCTTTCATGATAAAAAGATCCTATAGATCCTTTAAGAAATAAAAGGGATGAAAAATGTAAGGTTAGTATTTCACTTAACAGTATTACTGCAAAGTCGATAAATATATTCAAAAATTACCTTTACAAATTACGATGTTTTTCTATTACTAATAAATACACTTGTAATCAGTCACAGGCAGAGACAACAATTCACAGGTAAAAATATAAACTGAAAACAATGTCTCATGTTTACCATGATGTTTACCCTAACCAAACAATTCAAACATAAACAAAAGTAAAGTTGTCACACAGTGACACCAACCACACAAATGAAAATATCCTAGAAATCACTAAAAAATGGCGCAAATTTTGAATTTTCGGTTAGTGACGTCACATAGATATCGCGCACAATAAAAAAATAATTTATGGAGTTAAATGGATCCAATATTAAAATTCCAGAAATACGTATTTCTTCTTTTTCCAACTACTTTCCATTTCCGATGTTAAAAAAAATAGGAAAACACCCCATTCTATGACTTGATATAAGAAAGTGCCATTGTATCAGTGCCAGCTGTATCAGTATAATTATTCGTATTCTATAATTAACATACTTTGCTGGTCTCGTTGAGATTGAGTATTTTGCCATATTACCTCTGAAAATGAAAAGATTAATTAAGAACAAGCCCTTGGGTTGGATTTCTGAACCTAATCATCTTGTCAACACTGAAAGCAAATTGTTTCTATTTCTGTATAACGCAAACCCTGAAATAAGAAATAAAATAATTTATAAACTGTCTTATAATAAGCGTCGAGCTTAGATGTACTTAGTAATCAGCCGGTTGGAAAATAAAAAAGGCTTAGCACTTCATGCTGTTAATGATTTAATCTTGTTGCTTCGTTTAAAAATTGCTAGAATATTAAGTAAGCTGACGGCTGGCTGGTTGAAAAACTGAATAGTTTAGGGGAACTCTGCCGAGTTGAGGATTCCTGGCGACCTGGCGGGCAGCCTCTCATAAGCGCCCGAAGAGGGCGGGGCAAGGGGGATAATGATAAGCGCCAGGATTGGTAGTCTTTGTGGAATCAATCGGCATCTGTAGAGATATTGATAAAAATAAAAGTAATACCAATTTTTATGGAACCACTATGAACATTGCACAATGAGAAACTTTAGTTCTAAATTTTTGTACGCAATATAATGTGTTATGAATGTGTTTATGCGTAGCACAGCTCAGTGGTTTAAAATAAAGCTCTGTGATTTTGAATTGCCAAAAGTGGCTCAATCCCTTAAAACACAATCCCACAAAACAAGTAGTGTTCTTTACAGTTGGTGAGTTTTTTTACTTTTTTTTTTAATATATTTTCATACCTAAAACGATACTAGAGCACAAGTTTATATCTATAAACTATACAGGGTGTTCCACATAAAAGTCCTCAGCCTCGTATCTCGGCAACGGAAACATATATTTTGATTTTGAAAGAAACAGTTGATACAGCTCATCTATGGCTTCGTCACGGAGTTCAACTTGATTTTTTTCAGAGCAAATTGGAGATGGCACTGAAGTCGGAAGAAATGTTTCGTTGGCAGGAACTTTGCAACAAGGTTTATCCAATACTTTGTTCAATTCTAAACAATTTTTGGCAAATGACTATTTTTCAAATACTTCATAGTTTCAGAGATTCAGAGTCTCGAATTATTACCTTATACAATGAAACAATAATTATCCAACTTTTCCTTTGGTACACGTAATCCCCATCTCACAAGACTTCTCAGTATAAAAATGAATTACTTGAAATGGGTCCCAGGGGGTGAAAAACTAACATCCAATACATACAATTTCAATTTTCTCGAAAACTATTGAGCGTCCCAACTTCTCCTTTGGTACACGTAATACACAGGTCATACAGACTACTCAGTATAAAAATGAAGGACTTGAAATGGGTCCCAGGGGGTGAAAAACAGGTAGCACACAAAACAAACAATCTCAATTTTCTCAAAAATTATTGAGCGTCCCAAATTCTCCTTACACGTTATAAGCATCTCATATATACTACTCAGTATAAAAATCATTGACTTGAAATCGGTCTTAGGGGGTGAAAAATAGATAGCACCCAAAACAAACAATCTCAATTTTCTCGAAAATTATTGAGCGCCCCAACTTAGTACTTACAATAGTTCACTACTTACAATAGTGAAATAATATGTATTTAATTTTGTTTCTTTTTAATCAAAACCTACTGTGATGAAGTTCCGTTATACATTCATGATTTATTTTAGGACAAACGTACAAATAATTATGAATTACTTACAAAATGAATTAGGTATTTAAAAAACTTTTGCCATATTTTACAGAAATACATATTATTTCACTATTTCTTAAAAGGAGCTATTAAATTGACTTATAATTATTGTTTCATTGTATACGGTAATAATTCGAAACTTTAAAATACGCTTGAGTTTGGGCTTTACCAAATGAAGAGCCCAATATTTCTGAAACTATTAAGTTTTTGAAAAATAGTTATTTGACAAAAATTGTTTAGAATTGAACAAAGTATCAGAGTCTGCAATATCCTTGTTGCAAAGTTCTTGCTAACGAAAAATTTCTTTCGACTTCAGCGCCATCTCCCATTTACTCTGAAAAAAATCAAGTTGAACTCCGTGACGAAGCCATAGATGAGCTCTATCATCTGTTTTTTTCAAAATCAAAATATATCTTTCCGTTACCGAGATACGAGGCTGAGGACTTTTATGTGGAACACCCGGTATTAATTAAGAGTCTATTCACTGTAGATTTGACAGGCATGAATACGGGGTCGAGTTGAGAGGTTGGGTAGCCGATGGGCGGGGACTTACATATTTCCACTACCGAATTATTAAGATTTCGGAGGTGCACGTAAAGCCGGAGTAAAAAGGCACATAGACATAAAGTTAGCCCTTATTGCAACGGTACAGGATTTGTCTTATAATTGCAACAAAATTTCTTTTTAATGTCATAAATTATATATCACCGGAAAGATTAAAAGATAAACTAGATCCCTATAGTAGCAAATTTTTGTTTAACACATGCATTTTAGAGAAAATAATTTTTGAACATACGCTATTTTAGTACAAGTTTGTTTGCCTGGAATTTTAAAAATAAAAAGAATTACCAAAAATTACTACTTTAGGGATTTAGATTAAAGTCTTATCTTTCAATATTTTTTTACTAAAAGTCGCTATCTTTTATAGTTTTTTTATAATTAGACACAAGACGAACGCCGCTTTTGGGCTTATTTCGGACTAGTGAATGGACTCTTAAGAATCCTTTTACATGGCAAGACATTTTCTACTACTTGAACTGATCAAAATTAAGTTGTTTATTATATTAATCTTGATTTCTTCCTTCTGAAAAAGCATTTGTTGTATTAAACACAAAGGCTTTTATGGAGATACATCAAAATTATTGTTTTAAACCTTTTTGGACGAATAATTCGAAATTGTTGATACGTTTGGTCCTGTCCTTATAAATTTTCCGTGGGACGCCCCTGCAGCGCGCGAACTGACATCTTTTTCCTCCATTTCTACAGCCCGGCAATCCCATTGGGAATCGTTAAATGGAATTGGCTACTTGTTGCTTCCGCTCCTCGGGCTCGGCATTTTCAGCGATTTGCCTTTTATATCCGTTTATAAACTCCGCCAGGCTCTCTCATTGATTCCGATGGCTCTTTAAATCGACAACGATATCGCGGTTAATTTATTACGGCACGTTCTCATTTTTCAAAAGGACCCACTTTCAGCCTCCGCCGCACAAAATTAAAACGTCCAGGTCCAGTCCTTAATTAATTTAGCCTGTGTTTTTACGAAATAGCAGATACGTAATAACAGATCATGTACAAAATGTTGCCTTTGATCTGCTCCTCTATAAACTTGGTACAAGCGATCTTCTTGTAACAAAATTAGCTCATTAAAATTTGTCAATTTTAATCCGAGCAAATTGGGTAGAAATACGAATCTCCATGGTTCATCTAGGTAGTTAATAAAGTTAAAAAAGCTGTAGAAACAAGGTAAAAATGTATTTTAATTCATGTTGGATAATAGCATTATTAATTTTATTGGTCTGTTGCGTGCCGAGCAATGTGCCATCCTTCCTAGCTTGATGACTCTAGAAAAAACAATGAACGAAAATCCAACGTATAATTAAGTTAGTTAATTGAGCAGGCTATGGATTTCGCTCGATTCTTTGTTTTAATTCAAGGCGATATTATTATATTTTTGCGCAAACTTCCTAGAAAACGGCCTCAAATAATCTTTTTACAATAAAAAATGCTAATGTTGTTGGGCAAACGAGCGCTAGGAAAAGTTTACGGTTTGTAAACTTAATTGTGGCATATCTTAATCGGGGAGCTTTTTATTTATTTAATTGTGTAATTGGAGTAATTTAGAAGAGGTTTTTATGCAGTCCGTGTTATGAAAGCTTCCTTCTTGCTTGCCACACACCGCATGGATAAACATTGTTACGCTACTTTTTTCTCTGTTTGGTATCATTTTAAATATCTGATAAAATCGGCATTCTTTACATTCCTGAAAGATTGGGCCACTCTCAAGTGGAGACAAACAATATTCAAGAGATGAGAGCAGTGACAGCGTTTTTTAAATAATAACCTCTCAAAAGGAGAAGCCGAAAATCTTTAGCTTCTTTTAGTGAGGGGCATCATCAGTGGCGGCGCGTGAACATTAATTGTATGTGTTCTGCTTAGGGTTGTCACATTGGTCGAATTCAATTCCGGGATATTAAGTCTGGCCGGAGCCGCTAAATTTTTAAAATTTTCAAGGTCACGTGTTTTCCTGGCACTTCTGAACTTCAACCGGGAATTTCAATCCGGACCGTACAGCTAATTCCTGGTACAACAATCACAGAAAATCCCGGTGATGCCCATGTGGCAATCCTATAGGGTTCTAATCTAACTGACTTTCTTATGTTTATTTTACCTAATAGGGCCAAGTTAACCTCATTTGACAAATTATTTGAGGGTTATTTCATGTCCCTTGATGCTCTGACTAAAATGACTTAAATCTGTTACGCCGTATATTGTTCATGCTTTATCCCCACCGAAAAGTAAGCACGGAAAACAAAAGAGTGCATTTTCTATATCACACCCGCACATCCACTCTGTTTTTGTGTATACATTATTGTTAAATTGTCTTTTGTAACTTTTACTTCGGCTTGTTCCACTAACTTCAATATTTAATTATGGTGCTGGCCTACCTAATTCTTTAATTTTCAGTTTATCCTCATAAGGCAGAGAACCAAATAAAGTTTTTTGTAAAAACGAAACGCTATTCATTTTAGTAACTAGGTATAATATCCGTGGACGCCTAAACGAAAATATTTACCCGTGCCGCTCACAGAAATAAACACCATGTAGGTACCACGTCCTATTAGGATTACGAAATATTACTGAATTTACTGCAGTGGCTGTTGTTGTTGCAGCCACATAAGCCCGTATGATCGTGTACTGGGTCACGTGCCTGATTGGCCAATAAACACAAAGAACGGATCTAATTGTTCGCTGTGCACACATTTTGTATATCAGGTTGCGGTTGCATAAGGGCCTAGCTCGCATCGTAATAAATAATAATATAAGCTCCTAGATTTATTTTAGCGCGAGAGCATTTGGATTCTTTAAATTTTAAATATTTTGTATTTTGTTGATATTTAATATGCTTAAAAGCTTGGAATACATGAAATTTTATGTGTTCTGCAGCTCCGCAGCTCTTATGGTAAAACCGCCACTGGGCATCATATTATTTTCTAGCCCGCATAGCGTCCAGGAACGACCCAGGTTGATAAACCTTGACCATTTAGTGCAAGATTTAGACTGTTTTTAATTTGTTTTGGCAACAGGATACCGTACCAGAAGTACCTTTATCGTCACCTGATCAGTTACACAGATTTGAAGGATAAAAAATAAAATAAGAATCAATACACCGACTGTTGAGAACGTTGGGAAATCAATATGGTGGTCATTAACTTGAAATGTCCGTTTTGCAAGAATGCTGACTACATGATTTATCGAGGCTGCGAGCCATGACAAGTATACAATCAACTATCAATCATCTGGTCCCCGGTAGGACTCCTGAGAAATGCATTAATCGTGTAAAAAACATAAACTTTGATTTCTCGGTACAATCATTACTGGGGATTTATTATTTTCCGACTACACAAATTGCTGCATTAAGGCGGTTTACGAAAGCTTGGATTATTTGTTTATAAATAATTAGGTGTAAACAGAGCGTGTTGTAAGACTTGGGAGGAAAAGACTTCTATCGGCTTTTGAAAACACATGTTTTTATCAAAAATCGAGGCAACATGTCTTGAAAAATAACATACCATTGTTGGAGTACTTTGAAACCGAATAGCAAAAATATAAATTGAGAATATAACATCTCCGAAAAGTGTAATCTACACTGTTGATCAGTTCAGTTAATGGAAAATTAAGTTCCTACAGAGAGAAGTACACCGATTTTGTAGCGAAAAACACAAATGTAAGTAAAACATAGTATAATTTTATTTTATTATGGATGGTAGGATTAATATATATGCCATCGATGCCAAACTATGTTTTGTGACTTCCACCCACCGTTTCATCTAATCTTAGGGCTACTGTGAATCCTACTGAAATAAAATTATTTATATAAGAATAGCTACAAAATAAATATTGTAACGTTTGTCTAACCTCCAAACAGATTAAACCAGCTTGTTCGACAAAACAACGCAAATCTTTATTGTCACTAGATACAAACTTCAACTCTTTTTCACAACTGTCAACACAAATTCCTTAGTTTGACGTTTCGTTTTAACGCGCTCACGCTTTCCACTAAAAACTCCCCGTCCTCTTGAAATCACGAGTATTTATATATTTTTCAAGCTTCTGGAATATTCGGGAGCCTCTTTTTGGATTCCGGAATATAATGGAACGATTCTATGACTTAAACGAAAATTCTAGATTAGAAACGTCAACCTAAAGATTTTACAAATGTTAATTTATAAACAATAAGAAATGAATTAACAAAACAGGCAGATTCACTAGAAAGGTAGGTGAGCTTCCGTAACACTGCTCCCCTCTCAGAACTGATCGTCTCGATCAGGTTACTCCATTGTCTGCATCGTGTTCTTGATAAGGCGTCAGTCGATCTATGTGAACAATCTTCATTTTGGATTGAGGATTTCTTTGAATCCTATACACGACATCGTTTAACCTGGTCACAATCGAATAAGGGCCTTCCCAAGATCTCTGTAATTTAGGTGATTTGCCCTTAGTCCTCTTTGGGTTGTACAGCCAAACTTTATCATTTTCATGAAACCCACTACTGTTGGCACGTAAGTCGTAACGGGTCTTCATTCTGTCACTTTCTATTCTCAGCTTTTCTCGTACCTCCTCATGTACCAACTTTATTCGATCTTTCAGGTGGCGGAGATAGTCACTGATATTTTCCTGATGTTCTGGTCTATTTGCAATGAGGTCTATCGGTAGACGTAATTCGTTGCCAAAAATCACCCTGGCTGGTGTTTTACCAGTGGTTTCGTGAACTGCCGCTCTATATGCTAAGAGAAATGGAGGAAGGCAGGTGTCCCAGTTGGTCTGCTTTTCATTCACGGCAGTTTTCAGGAAATTTTCAATGGTTCGATTGAATCTCTCAACCATTCCATCTGATTGTGGATGAAGAGGTGTTGTTCTAGTTTTCGAGATACCTAGTAGTTGGCAAACATTCTGAAATACCTCAGATTCGAAGTTCCGTCCTTGGTCAGAATGGATTTCCCTCGGAACTCCATAACGGCATATCCAGTTTTCAAATAGGACCTCTGCTACGGTGACTGCTTCCTGATTAGGTATAGGATATATTTCTGGCCACTTGCTGAAGTAGTCCATAGCTACCAAGATATAACGATTGCCAGAGTCACTTCGAGGAAAGGGACCAGCTATGTCAATAGCTATTCTTTCAAATGGAGCACCGACATTGTACTGCTTCATCTGTCCGCGACTTCGAGTCATTGGTCCCTTACTAGAGGCGCAGGTTTCACAACGCCGGCACCATTCTTCCACATCGGAACGACTCCCAAGCCAGTAGAATCGCTCTCTGACTTTGTTCAAAGTCTTATTGATTCCAAAATGTCCACCACCAACGCCACTATGAACCGCTTGGAGAACTTCTGGAACTCTTGTCCTGGGTAATACAGTCTGGTAGTTCCTTTCTTTGCCGTCCGGACTCTCCCATACTCTTTTTAGTAGGCCATTTTCTACAACTAGGGAGTCCCATAATGCCCAGTAACTTTTCAGAGATGGAGATTTATTGGAAATATCCTGCCAATCAGGTCTATCCATTTTATTTATTTTCCATTGGAAAATTGGGCCAAACTCTGGATCTTCACTCTGTTCTTTAGCAAGGCTTCTACTATCCCAATGTTCTGGGCCTTGGATGCTAATTCTTCGGCAATGAAAATCGTCCTGTTCCCTTGCTTCCTGTCGCAAGCAATATCTACAATCAGGAAGGCATGGCCTTCTGGATAAAGCGTCAGCGTTGCGATGGCTCTGTCCTCTTCGATGTTCAATTTTGAAGTCGTACTCTTGCAAACGTTGAAGCCATCTTGCCACTTGGCCTTCCGGGTTCTTGAATTGCAGGAGCCACTTCAATGAAGCATGGTCGGTTCTCAAAATGAACGGCTGACCATAGAGATACTTGTGAAAATGCTCCACTGTTTTGACAATGGCAACTAACTCTCTCCTAGTCACACAGTAGTTCATCTCTTGCTTGGAAAGGACTTTGCTAAAGTAGGCAATCACTTTCTCTTGTCCTTCCTCTACTTGCGATAGTACCCCTCCAATTCCAGTGTTGCTGGCGTCAGTGTCTACGATGAACTTCTTTCCAGGAATTGGATATGACAGGATCGGGGGAGAACACAGGGCGCCTTTAAGCTTCTGAAAAGCTTCCTGACACTGTTCCGTCCACATAAATGGTTGGCTATTTTCGCTAAGTCGATGCAGAGGTTTGGCGATATCGGCAAAATTTTTCACAAACTTCCGATAGTATGTGCAAAGTCCCAGAAAACTCCTTAACTCATGTTTGTCTCTCGGCACTGGGCATTTCCAAATGGTTTCAGTTTTCTCCGGATCAGTCTTGACTCCATCTGCAGAAATAATGTGTCCTAAATACCTGACTTCTTTTTGGAAGAGCATGCATTTCTTGGGACTTAGCTTCAGTTGGGCTTCTCTTAACTTTTGCAAGACTTCCTGTACATTTTTTAAATGATCTTCAAAGTTTTTGCCAAGTATTATCACATCGTCAAGATAGACTAGACAGGTTTTCCACGTCATTCCACGGAGAATTGTTTCCATCAGTCTTTCAAACGTGGCTGGCGCGTTACAAAGCCCAAACGGCATAACGTTGAATTGCCACAAACCTGTCCCAATGGAAAAAGCTGTCTTTTCTTTGTCGTCCGCATGAAGTTGGACTTGCCAGTAGCCACTTTTCAGGTCTAAAGTAGAAAACCATTGAGATCCAGATAGTGTGTCCAGAGTGTCGTCTATTCTTGGCAACGGATAACTGTCCTTCTTGGTGACATCATTTAATCTTCGGTAGTCAACACAAAATCTAGTAGAGCCGTCTTTCTTCTTCACCAAAACTACTGGAGAGGTCCATGGACTTTGCGATGGTTCAATGACTCCCTGTTGTTGCATCTCGCTCAACAATTTCGATACTTCTTCTTGTTTGGCCAATGGAATTCTTCGTGGGGCTTGCTTAATTGGAGCGGTGCCGCTGGTATTTATGCGGTGTTGAACTAAGTCAGTTCTTCCTACATCGTTCTCAGTTAGTGAGAATACATCTTGGTACTGTCTTAATAATTCTTCTACTTTATGAACGTCCTCCGATGGCAATGATGACGTGGATCGGTTAACAAGGTTTTGCAGAATTTCCGGCAGTATTCGAGGATCACAGCGTGCTGTTGATGATTCTACATTCTTGAAAACCACATCGACTATCTGACAAACTCCCAAGGATTCTCCTTTCTTCACTTCTTGTGGGTAGTCTTTCAGATTTAACATTCTCACCAACACTGAGTCGTTCTTCTTTTGTGTTAGAGTCTTTCCTATTAAAATTCCTCTTTTGGAAAGATTGCTCTCCGGTTCTGGTTCCACAATTACTGTTTCTTCAAAAGCCGCCGAACTGTTACAAATCGCCTCAATAGTTACTTCTGATGCCGCCGGTAGAATAATGTCTTCTAATGCTTTAACGGTTTTAATCGGTAGATTTCTCACTTCAGGATAATGCATTAAAATTTCTTCACCTTTGGTCTTTAGTAGTCTCTGAGGAAGATCCAGGATAAAATTATGCTCAGTCATGATATTCAGACCAAGAATGACGTCATCGGTGATGTCGGCTACAAGGATGTCTTGTTGGAATGTATTTGTTCCTAAACAGATGTTTGCCACATGGATGCCTTTTACTGGTATGATTTCCCCATTTGCTGTTTCCAAAATGAAGTTTCTGTCTGGCTTCTGAATTCTACAATGGGCTACGATGTCTGGCCTTACTATGGTGTGACTTGAGCCAGTATCGAGGACCATTTCGCATTCCCGGCCGCATATTCGCCCTGGTACTACCAAGCTTTTGCCGTTGTTGTGCAGCCGGGTAACCTTGATCTTCATGGTTGGTGGGGCTTGGTAGCACCTCACCAGCTTTCGCCCCTCAAAGCTGGCTAGTTGGCGTTTCCCTGGTCCTGTTCCGATGTGTTTTTAGGGCATCGATTCCTGAGATGCCCTTCGTCCCCGCAATTCCAGCATCGTATGGGTCTACGTCTGCTAAATGTAGCAGAGTCGGTATGATTCCGTTCGGTTTGGAAATTGTTCAATAAATCTTGAAAATTTTTCAGCAATACCTCCACATTTTTATCATTACTTCGATAGTCGGCTGGCTGATATTTAATTAGCCTTGCTCTGCCTTGACCCCGTCTGGATGCTTGTTGAGCAGCTTCAATTTCTAACGCCTGCGCCAAAGCTTCGGAAATGGTTTTGTTTCTGGCTAACCTCAACGCCTGACTGATTTCAGGGTCTCGCAGTCCATCTATGAAGCTACTTACAGCTAATTGCTCTTGGAACTCTACAGGGGCAGTGGGGTAAGCTAGCTTCACCATCCGGGCTATATCGGCCTCATATTGCTGAATATTTTCTTCAAATCGTTGTCTTCTACCCTTTAATTGAGCCTGGTAAACATGTTGCATGTGGGCTTCACCATACCTCATCTCGAGAGCACTTTTCAGCATTTCATAATCGGTTTTGTTCTGCTCAGGCATCGTTCTTAATATTTCCATAGCCTCACCTCTTAGAGCTACAGTTAACGATATCGCTTTTTCACCTTCGGACCAGTTATTTGCCATGGCAGCCGCCTCAAATTGCTTTAAGTATGTGCTCCATGGTACCTTTCCATCAAATGTTGGTGGCTTGACCCTCGAAGATGCAGAATTACCTTCAACTTTAATAATTCCTGTCGTGGACAGCTGTGTGAATTTTCGGTTGACTTCTTTCTGCATCTCTTCGACTTCACACTTCAACGTACTGTTGACTTTCTGCATTTCGTTGACTCTCTCTTCGACTTCACACCTCAGCGTACTCACACTTTCTTTTACAATTTGGACTTCGTCTTGCATACTATTCCTCAATTGATTTATTTCTTCTTCTACAGTTTCTTCAAAATCTTTGAATTTTTCTTTCATTAGCTCTTCTAACTTTTTATTACTTTCTTCTAAACTGTTCTTTAGTTCTTCTTGGCTGTTCTTCAGTTCTTCTTGACTGTTTTTCAGTTCTTCTTGGTTATTCTTCATTTCGTTTTTTAATTCATCTTGACTGTTCTTCAGTTCTTCTTGGCTGTTCTTCAGTTCTTCTTGGTTATTCTTCATTTCGTTTTTTAATTCATTTTGACTGTTCTTCAGTTCTTCTTGGCTGTTCTTCAGTTCTTCTTGGTTGTTCTTCATTTCAATTTTTAATTCTTCTTGGCTGTTCTTCACTTCTTCTTGGTTATTCTTGATTTCCTTCATCATTTCCATTAATTGTGTCAAGGTCTCATCCATTTTTATCGATTTCGATCTAGTAACTGGCATACACTTACTATTTGATCCCTTTTTTTTTTTTTTAATCTTCGAACGTTTCACGTCGTGGAACAACGTCGCACTTCTGACACCAAATGTAACGTTTGTCTAACCTCCAAACAGATTAAACCAGCTTGTTCGACAAAACAACGCAAATCTTTATTGTCACTAGATACAAACTTCAACTCTTTTTCACAACTGTCAACACAAATTCCTTAGTTTGACGTTTCGTTTTAACGCGCTCACGCTTTCCACTAAAAACTCCCCGTCCTCTTGAAATCACGAGTATTTATATATTTTTCAAGCTTCTGGAATATTCGGGAGCCTCTTTTTGGATTCCGGAATATAATGGAACGATTCTATGACTTAAACGAAAATTCTAGATTAGAAACGTCAACCTAAAGATTTTACAAATGTTAATTTATAAACAATAAGAAATGAATTAACAAAACAGGCAGATTCACTAGAAAGGTAGGTGAGCTTCCGTAACAATATAATTGACATTTTTATTGGATACACGTCATAATTGTTTTCTACTTTAAAACCACCTAAGTTGCTCATAACGACTCCCAAAAAAGAGATAAAAAGAAAAGTATATACACTGTTGTCTCGAAATCGAGAAAAACGTGAAGGAAACAAAAACTACATTGCTTAAAAAAATTAGAGAAACAATTCTTGATATCTCTATAACTTTTATTGTGAAAAAGATATACATTTGAGACATTTAAATTCCTAAGGTCACACTTGTTATCCTAATTAATTAATAAATTTAAGAATTAAGAAACCATTCATTGTTAAGATATGATTAAGAATTGAAAAACAATACGAAAAACAAAATGATGACTTTGAACAAACGAAGTGACATTTTCTGTGCGCAAAACATTTTGGAATTGACTTGGTGTGAGGATCAAATCTCGTGTGTCCTCTACCATCACGAATAACTTCATTACACCTCCTTGGCGTGCCTCTTAGCATTCTTCGAAGATTTGCTTGGGGTATACTTTCCAATTCTTCGATTAAGCCTTCCTCTAGCTGCAGGAGAGTTTGAGGTGCATTTAGAAGCTTCAGAATGTGTCGGTCCAACAAATTCCAAACGTGTTCGATTGGATTTAAATCGGGACTAATCGCAGGTCAATCCATGATTTGAATACCTCCTGTAGGAACTTTATGGCAATGGCTGCTGTATGTCCTTGCATCAGTATGAAATTTGGACCTATACCAAAAGCTATAGGTATAACATGTTCTTCTAGCACATCTAGCAACTTCCATGAATTAACACGAGGTCAGTTTTTCCTTCAATACATACCATTATCGACCCGCCACCAAATCTTTGAACTTTTCGTACTGCAGCAGCAGAATACCACCGGAACGTTTATAAACATGTGCTCGACCATCACAACGTGTAAGACGAAATCTTGACTCGTCAAGATTTCAAAAGGTGAAGTACTTTTCGGTGAAAAGTACTACTACTACTTATTTCAAATGTCGAAGTTGCCAGTTGATATGCTCACGAGCAAAATTTAAAAGGCATATTTTATGATGCCGTGTCAAAATGGGTTTTCGTATAGGTCTTCTGGGTCTCAAGGTAGCCTCTCTTAATAGATTTCTAACAGTCTGGTCGGAAACAATTCATGAGTCGCCCTGAGACTATTTTGAAGGTCATTTGTTATTAGGATACGATTACGCAATGATGACAGAACTAAAAATCGATCTTGATTTTGGGTGGTTTTCCTCTTACGACCTTGCCCGATGCGTCTTTTGTACTGACCAGTCTCCCTATAACGATCCCACAAACGTTGAATAACCGAAGGTCTTCGATGAAACATTCTTGCAACTTGCCGAACCCATTTTCAATCAAAGAAACAGCACGAACAACTTCTACTTCGCTAAGATGCCGCATTTTGTTTTTGCTGATGTCTAATTGACTTTTACAACAATATGTTGCTGTTACCATGCCTACTACATCTCGAAACTGGGCACAGGTCACTGTTTAATTAAGGTACCTATACTAACCTATGGCCACTGACATTGACGTTTGAAATTGTATTCATCAAAGATTTGTTGTCGCGAACTTTTAAACCAGATAAAAGCTTGTAAAACTATTTTGAAAGGGGTAAGTAGCGATATAAAATTAAAATAGATTTCAATATTTTTCGAGCGTTCAATCTGAAAATGAAACTTAACCTCAAAATATGTCAAATTCTTTATTGGGCATACGGCATATATATCTTTATGGAAATAGTCATTCTTAGAGAAAGGTAAAGAGCACACTCTCTACTCTGCGTTCTTTAGCTTTTTTATCCATACTTCTCTCCTGTAACTCTTTAATGCCCAACTTATAGTTTCCACGATAGCTCCAGATTTTCCCGCTTTTGGAAAAGTATGAAACTGATCTCGGGGTTTTTCTTTGTACAAGAGCAACAATGACGCTCACAACAATAATGATTCATATCTAATCAAAGCAATTAACTAATATAACAACGGATATTTCAAAATTCACAATAGTAATACATACGCAAAACTGAACCAAAAACCCAGGCGTTAGTTGTGCGTGCCGCCAGTAGGTAGCGTATTCCTTGGCAAGAATCGCGTATAGAGATATAAAAAATTAGTCCTCTAATTTTTTTGAGCAGTGTATTGCTGCTACTCTTATTATACTGTTACTACTATTTACTGGCACTCTGGTTTTATGTTCTGATCATATCGATTACTTGCAATTTTATTATTGGACAAAGAGTGTAGAACATTAAGATGTCTTAGTGAGATTGTCGGAGAATAAAATTGCGCCTTGGTCAGCCGTATAAATAAAACACTTATATCGAAAACAAATTACATGCGACGCCAATTGGGAACAGCGCGCAACCTCCCACGCGCCCCCAAAAACAACAAACACTTATTATAAAATGTATCGTTCTCTCTGCTCTCTCGGCTCCATACATCATCCGCTACGTCGACAATTGACAAATGTAGGCTAAATATAAGGCGCCCCGTCAATAAATTTAGCCGTTCTGCGGCTCCACGGCAGCGCGAGGTGTTGAGTGGAATACCGGGTGATTAGTTTGTTTCGGTCGGTTACACAACGGCATGAAAATAAAACCGACCAGAAAATAGGGTTCATCTTCGCCCTTAAGGCGGCTTCCCACGTCAACTTTTCTGCGTTTTGCCGTTGAGTGACCATCGGGCACTCAACGGTTTTATATGTTTTACTTATCGCTATATCTAATTGTAGGCGAATATGTTCAGTTTTTTGTATTCATTGTTAGCGTCAAAATTGATGTAGTAAAGATAAATAATCATTTATACAGGGTGAGTTATCGAAAAGTTTCATAGTAATGTGTTGAAGAAAGACTTTGTAGTGACTGTAGCCCAGCAACGAATCGACATTCTCTTTCTAACTCATTATTCTTATGAAAGACTCTTTTATACACCAACCTCACTATTAAAACTATATCAGTCAAACCCTATCTATATCAATGTATTTGTGAAAGGACTATCTATTCAAATCTGTAAAATTACAGAGTTTCTGTTTCTGTTTGTTCTGTTTAAAAAATATAAGCTGAGGTAAACTTCTCCTTTTCAGGATATCCTGTACAATTGTCAATACATAAAAAATGTGCCCCCTCATGTAAAAGTCGACCGTTCTACCAATCTTTGGATTTTCCATTGAAACCAATCCTTTGACAGATAATCGAGGATTAAACTTTTCGTTGACTCATCGTGTATTTTAAATATACAGATAATATAAACGGCTTTGAAAGTGAGTATAGTTGTGGTTTTCACGTTATCAATTACAAAAAGAAACGTAAAAAACGGTCATAGAAACTTTCCTCTCTCTATTTTACCTCTATATTTTCCCAAAAAATAAAATCCCGTAACTATCATTGGTCTTGAATTATAAATTAGGATATTAGGAATTATAAATTGTATAACATAGTAATACTAGTAGTAATTGTATAGTTGGTACTTATTATAGTATTAGTTTATGGTCTGGCATCTGAGCATTATTTTTATATGTCATCTACTAAGAATTAATTAAAACACTTCATCACTATCTCTTTCTAAATATAAAATATAGAAAGCTGACTAAATAGTGACTAAAATTGAACTTGAAGGAGTAAATTGAATTGCATTAGGTATGTCTTAAACATTTCTTTTAAATCTGGGAAAAATTATAGAAAATGACAAATTATAAAATGCATTTTCCTCATAGTTATCTAAAATATTAACGTGGCTTGCTCGCACTCCATGGGTGAGAGTGCCAATTATACAACGAACAATAACTATATGCAAGTAAAGTGTACGGTTAATATATGCATATACGTACGGTATACATGTGTGCACAATTTATTGTCAGCATACTTATGAAATTCACTATAGTTTCTATTATTTTTCGCAGAACTTGGCGCAACCCAAACGGCAACTCTGCACGCAAATCGCATTTCGTAAATGTTTCTCTATAATTATGGCGCAATTCGTTTCGCTTTGGATTTTTCCAGATCGCCAGATTAAAGCTCGGTCCGTGAATATATACATTTCAGCGTTTCTCTATACATACTTACCAGCTAGTATGCGCAGTTTTTATCCGAAGAAAAAGATTCTATGCTACACGATAAAATTATATAAACCAATTTCTAGAGAAAGGGCCAACGCTTTATAAAAAAACGAAAAAAGATTCTGTACTATACCAGTGCGTCCCATTTGCAGTTTTCGTGGAACCTGATCAATGTTTTCAGAAAAATTAGATGGTGTATGCAAAATTTCGTTGTCATGTCGAATTATGGTCAAAAACTGAGTTTCAGGTGTTTCGAGATATTCTGGTTCACTTCTTAACGTACTCTATAACGTAATCTATAGAGCGTACTCTATAGATTTAAAAAATTTACTGTTATATATATATATTTTTTATTATTATTTCTGTGCCTGAAAACAGAGCTATTTATAAAAAGAAGCGTTTAGATTTTTTACAGAATTGTAAGTTTTTTGTATATTATGTTAACCACAAGAAATATTTTTTACTGGAGTATATTTTAATTTTCATTTATGAGTAATAAGCGAAATAGCTTTGACCTTGGACGGTGCCCTTAAAACATTCCTACCACGATCCTTCCTGAATTTAGGAAAGGGTTACTCCTTTCAGCAAGCGTAAAAGCCAAAAAAAATCTAGATAATTCCCTTGCTCTTCTAAACTCAAGTTGGAAAATTCCCAAGATCCGCGTTACACTTAAAGAACGTCGCAAGCCAGGTGGTTCATTTGATGAATGGGGGGACGCACAATACTCTTTGAAATCTCAAATTCTGCAAAGTTTATGTATGTAGCGTCGTAACCCGAGCGCTCCGCCACAACAAAGTGGAAAACCTTTGACTGAAGAACGCGCAACGTCTAATGTAAACGACTCCGAAGCATCTACATACTACCGAACATTAAATTGGAAACGCTTTGTTGTTCTGATCTCCCAACTTTGATACTGAATCATCCCCATTTATCACTGTCTACTACTAAAATTTTCTCTTATACTGCACCTGCCATTGCCTGGGACATAATTTTAACCATAGATAATGTGTTTTGTCGTGTCTAATCTACATAATTCGACCGTTCATTTTATATTCCTAATATCTATAATCAAAATCGATACTCACATTTTTGTTAGCACCCCTGTGTCCCATTATTCAATTGCCAAAGAATAATTAGGCCAATTTCTCATAAGTTTTTACTGCCCTTAAAATATTAAGTTCTGTCCGCAGTAAACACAGAATATTCCTAAATAATTGAGTTACTTTTTGACAGCAGTGTTATATATCTAGTTCTACCAGAGACTTATATACAGTGAGGACATAAAGTCCGTCCCCCCTCCCCTCTAATTTTTGAACCACTGGGTAGATTGTGATGAAATTTGAAACGATAATATATGACTAAATTCTGCATTTTTTGACACATCAATGACAGCTCTGAATGTCAAAGTGACAGCTGGGCGAGCAATAGGAACATTTTTGTAAATGGAAATGGGGGTCGAGTGGGGACTCATTTTGAAGCTATTTTTATGCTCAAAACATCCCCCAATTTTGAGAACATTTGGTTCGGTAATTTCCAAATAAAAACCAGTAATATCAGTTTATAACATAATGTTTTTACCACATAATCTTTATAATAGAACTTACCCATCGAACATTTATTTGTCAGGAGGTTCATGGTGGTCATTTTCAACATCGTTTGAAGTAACACGTGTTTTCTAAATTTGTTTCTGCCTCTACGTTTAATTTAAATTATTTCATAATTTTTTAATTTAGGTTATTTTAGGTTAGGGATGGTTTATTGTTATTTATTTACTTTTAATTTTTGTTTTGCTTTGAATAATTTACAATAATTTGTAATATGTATGTAAATAAATGATATAACAGAAATCGATATTACTGGTTTTTATTTGGAAATTACTGAACCAAATGTTCTCAAAATTGGGGGATGTTTTGAGCATAAAAATAGCTTCAAAATGAGTACCCACTCGAGCCCCATTTCCATTTAAAAAAATGTTCCTATTGCGAGCCCAGCTGTCACTTTGACATTCAGAGGTGTCATTGATGTGTCAAAAAAATGCAGAATTTACTCATATATTATCGCTTCAAATTTGATCACAATATACCCAGTGGTTCAAAAATTAGAGTGGAGGGGGACGGACTTTATGTCCTCACTGTATCTATAAGTCTGTACATAGTTTTGTTGAAACGTGATCGAATCAAATAATGTTGCCTGAGGACCGTGCTTTAGTCGAACACAGTTCATTTATTGTTGAGTACACCGCCGGGTCTCACGGTGCGGTCAAATCCCGGAGAATTATCGACTTCCCAACCATATTAGGGAATCATCCACAGCAGCACGGAAGGTTAATTTTTCCTTTCCTCCCGCCCGCGGAACGGCTCGATCACTCGTTAAGAGGCCTCTCGAGTGAGACGGTGTAAAACAGATTCCGCAATACGTTTCCAATTAAGAGAAGGAGCGCCAAAGGGCGGTCATAGATAATAAATGGTTTTGCGGGTCGCTGCATCGCCGCGGCTCGCTTCCGGCAAGCCTTCTTCGCATCTCTTCTTTAATAGGTCGGCAGCTAACCACAGTGAATGAACGAAATGAAATTAATTTAGAATTTTCAATATTAAGGGCACCAACCGAGTTCAAAGCTATTTCATTTATTCTATATTACTATAACTAATAATTTAAATACGTAAGATCTCTTGTAGTAAACAAAATATATAAAAAAAACTTACACTTCCGGAGAAAATCTAAAAAGTTGCACTCTTTTTTTATAAACATTCGCCGTCTTTAGGGACAGAAATATAGTCCAAATAGAGCACATGCACGATGATTGACCATTTGCCATAGGAAAGTAATTTCAAGTTGAAAATTTGTCCAAGTACTTTATTTGATGAAAATGTTGATAAGTGCTAATTATTAATTATTATTTATTTGAAGGAGATGCCGAAAACCACTACTCCACGGCCAATGTGCCCCGACTGACATTGCATTACTCCGGCAACTCAATAGGAGTCGTCACATCTTTCATCGAGACCAACCTGTTATGTATCTGTCAATTTGACAATAACTGTCAGACAGATAGTAGCAAAGACCCAAAGAGGGCACTACGGTGTGTTTCTCACCACTACTAACATTAATTATTACTGTTTATTTGAAATTTACAATACATTTACAATTAACCCGGTGAACTTATTTTCTTTACAAGTACATTTCGCTATAATAGAACACTGTATTTTTGAGAATTTGTAATTTACATGATTGCGATTTTAAAGTAACTTTGTTGCATATCGTTAGAGATACCTACCAAATAGAAGTCAAAATACAACGTATACAATATAGTAAGGAAGGATTCAAACATGAATATTATACCCAATTGATTGCAGAAATCTTCACAGAATGACTTTCATTTAGTTTAAGTAATATAGTCCCAGCTGACAGCCTATGCACTTGAACTCAGTCTTACAATATGCCAGTATCCTGATTCATGGACCGAAGTGAAAACTGCTAGTTGCTGACAAACAGCATTTTATTGGCGTTTTAATACTGTGATTTTATCGATGATATCGTAATCAAATGCTCTTGATACGCTCGATCCATTGAGGGATATTCATAAAACCTACAACGAGTTTAATATTTTCTTTATACCAAAATGTTTCCAGGTATAAATTAATGTAAATATATACTTTACAGTTAGTTATCGTTCAATTCAAAAGCATCGCAAAGGCATTCATTTAGGAAATGATAGTTTTTTCATAAATAAAAGAGTTATTTTACATACACTTATGTCTATATACTTGACCCTACATAATAATTTTTACTGCAGTTTTGTGAGTTAACGCAGGAATACGACTTGCTGTTACTCTGTTTATGACGAAGGACATTTGGATGGTATTGGGCATGGGTAAGAAATGATAAATCCATAAGAACAGAAAAGACATAATATTTTTAATAAAAGGAAGTGGCAGCTGTGAAATATGCATCGCTATTTCATCTCAAAAAAGAAACAGTGGAAGTTATGTGGTAAGCGTTGTGGGAGACAACCAGTTTTTTGCGAGTTGAGACGAAACTGCTTCCTGAAATAGCTATATTAAAGCTAAAATATTTATCTGCAAACACAAATGAGTAACACAGTGGCCTCTAATGCTTTTATTATGTAAAATAATGCATGTAAAGAAAATACTGTCTGCCCCGTGAGAGCGATTACAATTTTTACTGTCAGTTTTTTATAATATGCTCCTACATTAGTATCTCTAACACTGTAATATATCAATATTAATATATAACCTGGATTTATTTTAAATCCCAAAAAAAGGAATGTAATATTGTCAGCAATTATAATCCACGCAACGAGTGTGGATTATAATGCCTTTGCCTATTTTTGTCTATAAAACAACCCAACAGATGGGATGAAAGCTTATCAAAACTAAACCCCAACAGTGCATACGAGCAAATCGCGCCCACCAACAACTACAACGGCAAATTTTGCAGTTTGGAATAATTACGAAATGACACGGGATTTACGAACGACATAAAATTCGACCATTCGAAAATTGCACACAACAAAGACTCCGGCAAGTCTGAATAAATTGCCTTTGGCCAATTTTTTGAATCTGTTTATACAGCTCCGCAAAATAGCACACAACCAGTAGACTCCGCTGACTACAGCCACTCCATACATCGATCAATTTATCAGATTTGTGAATCGGAAATTTTGATGGCCCTGAAGAAATTTAAACCTAAATTTACAGCAGGTATCCTGATGGTATCCCTGCTTTTTTATTGAAAGATTGTGCCATATTGTTTGCTAGACCTTTGTTTATAGTTTTCAATAAATGTATTAGAACGTCTAAATTTCCGGATAGGTGGAAAATGTCTAAAATTTGTCCAGTACATAAGAAAAACGATAAACATGATATTGGTAACTATAGACCAATAGTAATATTGAACAATTTCGGCAAACTATTTGAAAAATTAATATATGACTGCATTTACTTTCAAGTTAGATCACAGCTAAGTTTCCTCCAACATGGTTTTATTTCTGGACGTTCCACTGTAACTAATTTATTCTGTTTAACACAATACGTTGCCGAAGTACTTGACTCTGGTGGGCAGGTTGACGTCATTTACACTGATTTTTCTAAAGCCTTCGATTGCCTTAATCATAACATGTTGTTACTAAAGTTGTCTACATTTGGTTTTGCACCGTCAGCTATTGAATTTTTAAAATCTTATTTAACAGGTAGGAGTCAAGTTGTGCATTATAATGGCTTTGAGTCCAGTAGTATAGTTGCAACATCAGGAGTACCTCAAGGTTCGGTTTTGGGTCCGCTTCTTTTTAATATATATATTAATGACATTATATCCAGGTTAAAATGTGAGGCTTTGTTATATGCAGATGACTTAAAGATATTTACATGCATTGGTAACGCTTTAGATTCTACTAATCTTCAAAATGATTTAGACTGTTTGTCTCGGTGGTGTAAAAAGAATGATTTACCTCTCAATGTAAGTAAGTGTAACACGCTTACATTTACCCGACAGCATAATCCGCTCTTAACTCATTACGTTTTAAACAATGAAATTGTTGAAAGGTGTGACAAACTGAAGGATTTAGGTGTAATTTTTGATTCCAAACTCTCTTTTATTGAACATATATCTGAACTAACATCAGCTTGCTATAGAAAGCTAGGCTTCATTATAAGGAACTCTAAAAGTTTCTCAGATATTAATACCATGTTATTGTTATTTAATACATTTGTACGTTCAAAATTAGAATACGCTTCTATTATTTGGAATCCAGTCTATGACCTACATAAAGACGACATTGAGGGTATTCAGAGAAGGTTTTTAAAATTTGTACACTTAAAAGAAATGGGAGTTTATCCTCCTCGGGGTTTTCCTCAAGAGCAGCTTCTTAATATGTTTAAGATATCAGATCTGCAGCAAAGAAGAAAATATCACTCAGGTGTATTTTTATATAAAGTGCTAAATAATAAGATTGATTGTCCAAAAATATTGGAAATGGTAAAATTCCATGCACCTGTACTACATACTCGGTCTTCCACTCTGTTTTACTTAAGCACTCCACGTAATAATTTACTCAAACACTCCCCTTTGCATGATATGTGCTCAAATACGAATTCACTTTTCAATAATATAGATTTATTTAATTGTAGTTTTAAGGAGCTTAAATCTGTATTAATTATATGAAATCCTAAGCACTGATAATGTGTTGACTTTATTTTCTTTTTATTTGTGTAATATGTTACATTTACCTATTTGTTACATGTCTACTATAAGATTGTACTTTATTATGTGTATATGTAAGGATGTGTTTATATATTTCTTGTAATTTTCCTGTCCTGTAATTGGGTTTTCCTGTTGGACAGCGTACCAATAAATAAATAAATAAATAAAATTGTCGGCGATTCGAACGCCATAATAAACGGCGAACGTCGTCACCGGAGCATAAACTATATGACCACTTTCCCTACGGGCTAGGTGAGGTCGAGTCGGGCGGCGAGTACAAACATTACAACACATACATATCTGCCATGTAAAAATACAAGGGAGACCGCAGCAGCCACGGTTGCTGCCGTTTGTGACGTGCGTATTCAGGAAAGTTTCAGGCTGCAGGAATGATCTCGCGGTTTGAGTTTTTAATCCCCAACAAGGAAAACAGCATTGTATATAGGAAATGCCGTTCAGTAAAATGATTTAGGCCAACACTTTCAAAATATGAATATAATTTCGATAAAAACATATTACAAGTCGTCAATAATCAAGAATAGTAATAATAATGACAATTTAATTTATATATAAAAAATTGCATATGCCACAGTGCAATTGTCACTTTGACAGCGACAAAAGTTACCTACAACTTTTACAGTGATAAATTAACTCCTATATAAAATAGTCTATTTGGCAGTGACATTTTTGTCACTTTGACAGCGATAAAAAAGGTGCATCGTTTTTTATCACCGATAAAAATGCCTGTTCCTCAAAAGCAGAGTACATCTAGTAGTCGCACGTCACTTTAAAATCTGTCCTGTCAGCTATAATTTTTAAGTATTGTGGAAAGTGGAAACTATACTGTACAATATGAGTCGTTTTGGGAAAATTTCGAAATTTTTGGGAAAATTGTTGTTCTTTGTTTACATATTTTGTCGTTAATTTATCTTGCCAAAAAACACTCGAGCTGTATTTTTATGGATAAATTTCTTTTTAACTCAAAATTTTTCCATTCAGTAATTTTGCTCGAAAAACTGACATTTGACAAAATCGCTCGACCTCCGGTCTCGCGATTTTTTCATGTCAGTTTTTCTCATAAAATAACTGATTGGCAAAATTATTTCGTTACAAAGAGAAATTTATCCGATAAAAAAAAAGCTCTTGTGGTTTTACTGTTGATAAATTAACTCCTATATAAAATAGTCTATTTGGCAGTGACATTTTTGTCACTTTGACAGCGATAAAAAAGGTGCATCGTTTTTTATCACCGATAAAAATGCCTGTTCCTCAAAAGCAGAGTACATCTAGTAGTCGCACGTCACTTTAAAATCTGTCCTGTCAGCTATAATTTTTAAGTATTGTGGAAAGTGGAAACTATACTGTACAATATGAGTCGTTTTGGGAAAATTTCGACTAAACAAATTACAGAAATCATAGCATGTGTGGAAACTAGAGAAGAAAATATTGAAATTAGTACACCCAATCAAACAATTTATAACAACTGTATTTTTAATAACTGTTGCTTCAAATAATTGTACAAATGAAGATAAATATTATTGTTGTTCTTTGTTTACATATTTTGTCGTTAATTTATCTTGCCAAAAAACACTCGAGCTTTATTTTTATGGATAAATTTCTTTTTAACTCAAAATTTTTCCATTCAGTTATTTTATGAGAAAAACTGACATTTGACAAAATCGCTCGACCTCCGGTCTCGCGATTTTTTCATGTCAGTTTTTCTCATAAAATAACTGATTGGCAAAATTATTTCGTTACAAAGAGAAATTTATCCGATAAAAAAAAAGCTCTTGTGGTTTTACTGTTGACAAATGCACTAGTGGTTTTTTCACTTATTCATTTTTTAATCAATTATCGCGGTGTCCGTTGAGAAAATAAATAGTTTGACATTTCGGTCAACAAGTTATTGAATTATTAAACACTAATAATGAATCGATTCGGTGATGCTCAAATAAAAATGTGTTTACTTTTAGTGTTTCATAAATTTGCATTCATATGTTTCTAAATTTCTTATTCATTAAATTGTCCTGCCGAATTACACTCGATGTTTGTATTGATATCGGATAAATTTGGATTGTTTAAATTCTAAACGGTTTTCTTTAGCAATTTGACTCGAAAAAATGTCAACCTAAAAACGCTCCACCTTCGGTGTCGCGTTTTTAATAGTTGACAGTTTTTCTCTTCGAATTGCTAGGCAACAGTTTCTTATTAAACAATCCAAATTTATCCGGTAAAATACAAACCTCTTGTGCAATTATAAGTGACAATCATCTATTTGTCCCATAATACACAAACCAATTACAAGACGAACTTTAGAAGACAATCAAATATACGTCTGAGTAAAACAAAAACGAACTAATGAGTATTAAAATTATTCAGGGCACGATATTTCTGTACCTAAGAAGTGATATGCAATATAACTTTTTTTGGTCTTGGAATATGGGGGTTGAACAGAAATAAACAGAAAGATAAAAAATATTGACGTAGTCACATCAACATGGTCTTCGCCATCCACAATTCGTGACAAGTGAACCTTGTTTAAAAACCATTTTGGTATAAACTGAGCTGATACAGTACGAATATTTTAGTTAAATCTGTTATATTATATCATTATGGAAGGGTGAATATATTTCCGGAAGCACTGCCAGTGAACCATATTCCTTTTATTAAAAATTGCACAGCGTACAGAGGCTAAATTAAAATGTGGACGCGGTAGTAATTTACCTCCCATATTCATATCCTCGCAGGTCTCGGATATTTGATGTTATCCTTTTCTCTTAACTTTGATAAGCCCTTTATGTCCTGTAAAATGGAGATATACATTTTGTGAAACAAATACAAGGCAATCAGTTGATTGTATATTATGTTTAATTTGATTTTATTACTCTGGAAAACTATATATGGGATATAACCCGATAATATAGGGTGTTTTTTTAGGTTTGATAGAACTTTACATGACAACTACTATCAGACTGAACTGTTAGTCTGACACTGTTTATAAAATTTATTTTCAGTATACTTTGGCAAATTATCATTAATAGATTCACTCTTGAACAACGCTACGAAATTCCTCAAATTTACTTTGAAAATCATTCGTCGGTTCGGCAAATGCATGTAGCATATGTAAATATGCTATCAGCAATTGGGTATCTGAAACCAAAATTACATGATAAACTTGATCGAGCAGGCGAGCTGCCCAATTGTATTTCTGATCGCATATAATCCTCAAAAGACTCCCTAAAATTCATATTAACAAAAATCAAGGAGTTAGAGGCTAGTTCAAAATATATACGTAAAAAACCTTTCAATCATTTTTTGTCCTGTGCCAAATTAGCCTAACAGTGGCTGCCTAAACAACAATATCGGCTAAAACTTTCTTGTCTAAACGAAATTATTTAATAATTTATTTATATTGACAAAATTTTAAAACTTTATTCCTTATTAGGTAAAACTTATCCTAAAACATCAATCACCTGACTGATTGTAATTTGACCAATAGCGTTCTTGTAGTAAGTAACACATGTACTAGCTCCAATTTTCCTTAATTGAGTCTAATTCTATCGTGTTTATAAGTTTATCCAAAATGTACATCTGTGATTGAAGCTGATCATCGTCAATAAATAAATTGTATTTGTGCCAGTAGCCATCGAATCAACGGATAATTTTTTCTATCAGTACCAATAACCCAACCAAGACACATATCTTCACTGTTGTTACGTGTGGGCCTAAAAAATAGAAGAATAATTAAAAAGGTCATGTAGTCTTCGAGGTTCGCCCTCGTCCTCTGCCAACAAATCTCTCAAAAACATTAATAAAAAACCATTTATTAGCAGTTAATAATGAACGTTTAAATTTAATTATGTAGTCGTCTTATATCCGACAGCTGTTAGATCTTGTAAATATTTATAGAGATTATTTTTAATCGCTTTTTCAGGACGTACGCAAATCCAATTTTCGATGTTGGCTTAGATTTATTTATTGGTCGCTGCCTGCTGATAATCCTAATGTTTATTCAAACGTCGTGACGTCTGAATTTGTTAAAACTTATCGTTTCTGACCTCAGAGATATGCAGAATTCAGCGAACATATGTTTTTCTTATCGCCAGACTGGGTCCGCTTACTGTGTTTGTGGTTTAAACCGTCTTGCGTTGTATTTTGTCTAGGTGCATTATGGTTATCTGTATGATAAATATATTTTAACGAACCAAATGAGTCTAGATTAATATCCATTATCCAACGAAGGCTTGAGGGACTCAATCTGGGTTGTTGAAAATATACAGGGTAGCCCATTAAGAATGGAAACACTCGCGTACAAAATTTGTTTATGGACCGATTTGAACCGGATTTTTTTTTTTTAAAGATAAATCTCCAAAAGCTCTATGTTGATGCAAAATTTGAAGACGAAATTTTGATTTTCAAGGCCTCCTACGAATTTTTTTTTAAGTGAAAAGTAGCAAAATTTTGTTACCAACTTTTTTTATAAAAAATCTGACTACACCACTGGATTTAGGAGCCCCTCGAATACATTTGTACCAATTTTTGCGAAAAAAAGTTTGTTCCTAAAAAAGTTATGACAATATCGGCATCACCAGTGTTTGCCTTTGTCGGTGAACCTATTATTTTATAAAAATCGGATAGAATCCAGAGAGAAACAAAATTAAACAACTTAAACACTGATGTAATTATTAATAACAACCATAAAAACCAGTATACACAAAATAACCAACAATTACTCTAATATTAACTTTTTTATAGGAACAAACTTTTTTTTTCAAAAATTGGTTCAAATGCATTCGAGGGGCTCCTAAATCCAGTGGTGTAGTCAGATTTTTGATAAAAAATTTTGCTACTTTTCACTTAAAAAAATTCGTAGTAGGCCTTGAAAATCAAAATTTCGTCTTCAAATTTTGTAGACATAGAGATTTTGGAGATCTGTCTTTTAAAAAAAATCCGGTTTAAATCGGTCCATAAACAACTTGTACGCGAGTGTTTCCATTCTTAATGGGTCACCCTGTATATGATGAGACCTAATAGGTCGAAACAGGTTGTCTCTCTTTAGTTTTAGGATGTTGACGAAACATAATTATTATTATTATAAGAAATTAAATTTCTTTGTCACTCGGTACTATTATTATTATTATTATTCCTAGCATAATCCCTATAATAATATTATGCATAAAGCTGCTTCGAGTGAAATTGAAATTTAAATCAGATTAAATACTGCAGCTGACAAAAAATTCGTAGCTGGTGCTTAAATGTCATGGTTGCCTTGCATATCTACCTTTCATTTCTCTACATCGCATCGGGTTGGTCACAGAAAAGAGCAATTAATATATAAAACGTTGGAGCTGAAGATCCGTTCAAACTTTCCTACACAATAGATAGGCAAGAATGGGTGCATTCAATCAACAGCTCTTGCATCTCTTTGTGACGCGATGTGTCAGGCAGTGGTTAGCAAAAAAACGCTGCTCACGGTAAATAGTCGGTAATAGCCGTCTATGGTTCTGTGCTTACCTTGTACGGGCAAATTATTTAAAGCTCCACATTCTGTTTGGGATTTGCTGGATAATGGTGTGTCGGCAACAGTGGCGTGTTTATAATTACTTAAGTAATTCCTAATGAAAATGATAAATTTATTATTGTGGGACTTACAGGAGAAGCCCCGATACAGTTTTCATTTAATTGCTAATCAATCTAATTCTTCAATTGTAATATAACACTGGCATAGTTTTCCACATAACACCAAAACACTATACTGCACTCGACGCGCGTTTCCCCAACCAAGTTGGCATCATCTGGAGATGATGAAAACTAAACCTATGCTAACACTATGTCCTATTTACACCTAAACTATTGTTACGGCTCCGATTTACGGCTCCATTGCCGTGATTTACTAACCAATAAAGCGCGCTGTATGTCGTTGGCCCTCTGTCACCATTCATACTATTTTTACACTTTGCAATTTCCAAACTCTCAAATGCATCCAGCTGTCTGGAATTTGTTATATTGCATGTTGGACGACACTAGACTTATCTGTTCCACCATATCAGCTGAGATGAGCCATATGTTGTTTGAATTGATCTTCTAGTTTGTCCAAACATACTTTTGATTGCAATCATAAGTATGTTGGACAAATATGTTCCTTGAATCTTGTTTTAATTGAGCTTCTAATTGGTCCAACATACAACCGTAACAATAGTTTAGGTGTAAATATGACATAGTGTTATCATAGGTTTAGTGTTTCGCATAGACATCTCCAGATGATGCCAACTTGGTCGCTGAAACGCGCGTTGAGTGTAGTATAGTGTTTGGTGTTATATGGAAACTACGTCACTGTTATCTTCACACAAAGGTTCCAACCCCTTTCAAAACTGAAATATGCATGCAAGCAAATACATAAACTATATCAGCGAAGAAACAAATACCATTACTATAATTAAATTAAATATAACAACAAATTAATAGGTCTACAAAAATGGCATTACAAAGTTATAAAGAAATTAACATAAAGGCAATGATGGTTTGCCAATCTATATTAGACGAATAGTCGGGTCAAGGTGGATGGGACAACATTAAGATTAATGGTAGGTAATAATTGCGGTACACCTAAATTATATAATAAAGCACCTTATCGTACTCATAATAGATCATAAAGTAACAGTAATAGATCTGTAATTTATAAACAAACAAGTTTGACGTTATGTATATCATTAGTGACCGGATTATAAATATATCTTTACGCGGGACATTTTACATTGGACTCCCAAATTACAGATGCAAAATTAATTCCGCTGTAATCATATGCAAAATATACATGTAAGTAAGAGTTAGATTGTCGATTTGCCTGCTTATAAATCCCAACATTCAGCTACTACTACATATATCATATCGAATCCAAGTATCAACTTTCAATCCTGTCAATGAGATCCATTCTCTTAGATCCTTTTTATCGTTGACTATACTGATTTGTCTAATATTTTCTGTTGCTTGTATAGTAAAACAGTATAGGTGATTTACTTCTGGTACAAGAGGTATCTGCAATAAATAAAACATTGATGTCGTTAATATAACTAATGAAAACTAGAGGTCCCAAATAGGAACCTTGTGGGCTTCTGAACTATCATAACAAAATAAAGTAGATAAAATAATAAATAAGAATAAAAATAGAAAGAAAATGTCATGAAAAACACTGATGACGTAAATAAGACTTTTTCACACGTCAGAACTATTTCACTCATTGGGCCGTATTCTACGTTAAAACTTCTAAGTAAAAGCATTTGCTTAACTTTATTCATACGACCCAATGTTTAAACAGTGCAATATATTTACCACCTATAACAGTTGGTGTGTTTATTCGATGTATATTCCGAATATTTAAATATTGTTGTGACGATTTGCAGAATTATTTATATTGTCAAAGCAACATAAGAGTACCGGAAGACAAAGATCAAAAGAATATGGGCGAATACTTATCAATAAAAATTACTAACATCCATAATTTTGCGCTTAAAAATGTTAATGATTTGCAAAGGAATATTCGCTAATACAAAAAGTTTTTTCTCCGACAGCGTACATCTTAAAACAAGTTCCTAATAAATAAACAAACTTTCTCCCATTGCCTTCTTTAATATTGCTTATTTTGTATAAATCATTTTAATTGACGCTTTCACAACATTTTCTAAACTGACTTCTGCTAAATTTATGATTTCCGCCCAAATCCAATCTCTCAAATAACATACCCAAATCCACAAAGTTTCAGTTTGTATACATACCTAATATCTGTCTGTACCATCAAAGAATTTGTCAAATGCTGATCATGTTCCAGCTGATGAACTATCGATATCTTCGGTATTAAAACATATCTCTAATATATTTCGTTTTTGTTCCAGGTGAGTGATCTCCTTGACTTGATATGGCCTCTGTACTAAAACACTGTAAGTACCGGTGCTTTATGAATCTTCTGTAAGTAAGATTACATACTACTACTAATAATTTTACTACGAATAATTTTATTCGTTTCTTTTGAATGGAATCAATTACTTGGTTAACTTACGTTACGTAGGAACAGGATATTGGCTGGACATTATATTTATGTAAATCTATTATGATTATTATAAATCGATCGTAAACAACTTGATTGTGTGTGAATCTACGCAATACGCGCTAATTTAAGAATTATTATTTTAATTACAGGAGTTAACGAGATGTTAACTATTCGTATCTGTACTCATAAATAAGCCGCAAAAAATTGTACATATATGTATATAAAATAACGTAACTTTATATTAGATCATGGTAGATTCGCTTTGAATCGGCGTTGTAAGGGAATAAGCAGAATAAAAATGTAAGAAATAATTGCTGCTTCATTTGGTTGTATTCAACCAAAAACTGGTGATGTTTGTACGTGGTTTTCTATATATTTCGACACCTATGTATTGGTTTATGATAGAAATAGTTAAAACAACCTTTTTACATGCAAGTTGACTGCATTTTTTACTTCTTCAAAATGAACAAGTGGAGGTCAAAAAATTTGGAAACAAACCCAACTTAAAATTAATTTAAGACTTCATATTTAATGGGATTCATACTACTGACACCTGATCAACTTGGATATTCAGTTATTATTATTTTTTCTCATTCCATTCACGATCCACTCATTTCCAGTTAATAATTTAATTCCGATAATTAACAAGTGTAAATCGTGACGGAAACTTAATGGAGCGGGCACATTACGTCCGCTGTAAGGCTACGAAGAGAGCAGGCCTCGGCCGTTATTGCTGTTACGTTTGGAACAAGAAGAAATGGGAGGTCTTAATTACGTTAAAAAAAAACGAAGAAATAGGAAAGAGGCGGCCGCCGACGACGAGCCGCTACTGACTGTCGGATCGGCGACTATCGTCGAGTAGCAGTGAGTAAGAGCAAAACAAGAAAGGGTATAAAACGAGTTTTTGTATGAGTCACAGACCCGCCAGCATTAATTGCGCTGCCCGCCGCAGCTTGAATGGCAACGTTGCCAACGTGGCCAACTTTACGAAGTTTACGCAGATCTGGGGAATTTTTGGAACGTCGTCTTCGAGAATTTCTTTATGTGAATGTCGACACATATCCACACTACCAAATTTGGGGGAGGAAATTAAAACAGTTAATTGATGCAGTATGTTTATTCGGGTGAATGGTGGATTTGTCGTCTTAAATTGATCTTCCCAAATGTTTTTTACAGTTCTCTACTAGAAAAAGTCAGTTTCCGTGTTAAGCACTTTGTGAAGATCTATCCCATTCATTATCATCTAGAAAACTCGTTTTGTATAAAGATCTTGTCAAATGATGATCGAGCCACAGAAAAGTTACCTTAACTATCAAATGTCCCTATTACGGTCACATTATCAATTTAATAATGAGACACATTGACAGTTCATATAAGCCTAATAAATTTGACATTCAACATAAAAATCTCTTAATTTGCAGTTGACCAGTATGGTTTTTGATTAATATGTTGCAATTTGTTTGCCCGATTGTATTTTCAACGCAACATCTGTTTCGCTTGTCCAAGTTCACACTAAATACGTTATGTATTTACATTTTATGTATGCGTTATGAACAGCATTGGCCCTTGCGTGACATTTTAGCCAACCTAAAACTTCAACCGTGCGTATAGTAGTTGAATTGCCTGAATCGGCGAGATTTGGCAACATCGTCGACCGTCAGACACAGTTAGAGCAGCGAGATGTGTAACGCTTAACACTGTTCCTCATCATCATCATCATCATCATCATGAGGATTAATTTACTAGGAGCTGGCCAATATCGTAGACAACCGGTTACCTGTCACTGGAAGAAAAAACCGAGAGTAACTGTATTCAGAACTTGACTCGCGAGTTCAAACGACGATGTACCTATTTGTCCAACAATATTGATTAAATAATTGAGTAGGACTTTATTGTTGCATGAAGTAGTTTGTTTTGGATATACGACATTAGATTTATTGTTAGAGAGCGTGTCATTTATACTTATATTTCTTAAAAACTTTGCTGAATGTTGATAATGTAGGTATTTTAAGCACTACCTACCATTTTCAGAGTTATGAGTATGAGGAGTATTGTAATAACTGGAAATATTCCTATCATTATTGTTTGGTTTTTCTGTTAAGAGCACCGGGAGCGTAAGCACGTGTACGATTTTCGCCGTTTCATATCGCTCAGATGCCCCACCACTAGAACGCACATAACTGATCCCGAGTACAGTCCGGATAGCAAGCACAAAACGGCTGAATACATATAGGAGAATTAAAAATTAATACTGCATTGGAAATTCGATGCTCTCCTAGAGTTGCAACCAGTATAACTGTGATATTGGTTGTTACTGATATTACTATTAATAATGACTAATAATAAATAATTAATAATAAATAATAGGTGATGAATTCTACTTTGCAGGATATTTTGAAACCTAATGAATGAACCTAAGTGATATTTAGATGGCGAATTGCATTTTTTAACATAATCCCTTTTTATAAAATTATAAAGTGGGTACGCAGGCAAATAAGAGAATAAAGAATTTATATTATTTATTTTTGAAATTTTTTATTTGGCATGTAGCCAAGATAATAATAATAATAATAAAAGTAATAATAACAATAATAATAATTTCGCTTATCACATAAAAACACATGCAGTTAAAAATAAATCCATATCTATCGCAATCCCACGAACAGTAGGTAGTCGACGAACGGCCAGACTATTAGCGGATTTTTGCATTGCCGTCGCGTGAATGTGCGTTGGGTGTAACAATACATGTAGTTTTCTAATATCAGTTGAAACATTATAAAAAATTTCGACAAAGGAAACACCTGCACTTCGATGGCGGCCTCTTTATTTACGCACGTGTGTCGTTTGTCGGAATTTTTTTTAATGTGTCAGCTGATATTAGAAAGAGTTTACCTACTTTCTATTTTCCGCTACATACCGTCGCGTCCATCCGATTCCGATATACAGGGTGTCCCACCGGGAACCAAATCAATCTATATATCGAAAACTATTCATAGGAAAATTTTGAAAATTTGATAGTATACTAACGTCGATAGCTGCAACTCGCCTAAAATATAGAAATTATACTTAAATATTTTAAAAATTTTTAGGAAATTTGTAATTTCTGGCTAAATCTGAAATTAGTGTCAGAGGATAGTTTATGAAAAGGTAAAATAGGAATGTGCAAACTGTTTTGCTTGATCTCCAATCGTCTGGATTTTACAGGGTGTCAACGTTGCAAAATGTCAATATTCACCTGTCAATATTTCAAAAACAGTTGAAGATAGGTATAGGACATCCTACATGAAATATGTTTAGAAATTTACGTAGAATCCAGAAATAAAATAATATACAGGGTATTACAAAAGTCCGGGCCGCTACTTCAGGAACATATTCAACACATTAAAATAAGAAAAATGTTCAAATACATTTTTTCTCTAAATTGCCTCCTAACGGAGATATGACCATTTGAAGATGGCGCCTCTAAAGTGGTTTTTTTATTACAAAAAGTTAACGGTTAGTCGCAAAGTCATGAAATTGGGCAAGCAGTTAAAGAATTGGATGAGGCATATTCTCATGTAACAGATTTTTTTAAATAAGCAGTAGCGTGGTGTGTAGGGGGGTGCCAGCGATTATTTTTTGCCGTAACTTTTTTGTATTGCAAAGTTTCGACACGAAAGTGCCATAATCGTAAAAAGCAACATTTTTTATACAAAAAAGGTACTCTTTCTCAAAGTCGCTAAAAGTAACCGTTTCCGAGAAAAAAGCGTTTAAATCCTATCCCGTCTTCGAAATTCTAACTAATTTGGATAAGAAAAAATAAGTTGGCCATACAAACTGATCGTAAAGAAAACAATTGTACTTGACAATATCTGCCAGAGATTGACGTTGTGTCACTGATAAAATTTGGTAATTTTGTAATAAAAAAACCACTTTAGAGGCGCCATCTTCAAATGGTCATATCTCCGTTAGGAGGCAATTTAGAGAAAAAATGTATTTGAACATTTTTCTTATTTTAATGTGTAGAATATGCTCCTGAAGTAGCGGCCCGGACTTTTGTAACACCCTGTATAGTGTATTCCATTGAAAATAGGCAAGTTGACACCTACTTCCAGTATAACCGGAAGTGCCACCACCTTGAAAATATCTTAGGTGAGTTGCACACATCGACATTAGTATACATACTGTCAAATTTTCAAAATTTTCCTATGAATAGTTTTCGGTATATACAGGGTGACCCATTCGTCTGGGATTCCTTTATTTCTCCACTATTACCAACTTTAGAAAAAAATATCTAATACAAAAGTTTTCAGAAATGATAAGGTCTACAATTTAAAATTAGTTACAGATATACAGGGTGTTCATTTCCTTCTAAACGTATAAAAACGTTCTTATTTTAAATGGAACACCCTGTATATTATTAGCTTATTGGATTCCTCATCGCAAGCGCTTTCAGTCCATATAACATTTGTTCTAGCTAAACTTTATAGTTACCGAGATATTTAATATTTTGTGTAAAAAATGACAAATGCAGACTTTTGTGAAAATAATAGTATCTTCCTTGGTTTTTACATTTCGATAATAAATATTGGTATTCGTTTAGTATAAGCCATGGCGAATATATTGCTGTATATAAATGTTTTATAAATTATACAGGGTGTTAATAATCTCGTACCACTTCTGGAAAACTGTAAGGGCCAATATCTCGTTTATTTTAAATGGAACACCCTGTATATTTTTAATGGATCAGATACAGAATTGAAAACTCTATCGATCCATATTAGTATGTTATATACCCAAAGATAATAGTTTTCGAGTTATTTTGAAATTTAAAATATTTTACTCTTTGGTTACAAGTAAACATAAATTATGAGCCTAGATGGCTTGGAAAACAATAAATTTTCTGTCAGTTTGATAATAATAATTGTTAAATAACGCGTTGCATGATAGTAGGTATTTTTATAAAATGAATTACAATTTTGTAGAATGAAAAGACATGATGTATGATCTTGGTGAGGCATCCGCAAATTCATTTCTGGCATCACGTTTCTATGCACAGCAATATCCAGATCGCAGGCATCCACGTGGTGAAGCATTTCAAAGGCTTAAAACCAGACTCGATGAAACAGGCAGTATATCATATCCTAAAAAGCAACCACCAAAAATAAAACTCACTCAAGGCAGGGAATTCGAAATTTAAATTTTTTGAACGGACATTTTCCAAATAGATGGATTGGTCGACGGGGTCCAAGTAAATTGGCCTGCGCGTTCTCCAGACCTTACATATCTGGATTTTTTTCTATGGGGATAACGTCAAAGATACAGTATACAGCATGCTTCCGACAACAGCGGACTATATGAAAGAAAGAATTAGACATTGCTTCCGAAACATTACACCAGATATCCTAAGAAATGTGCAAGTCTCATTTAGAACAAGACTTGAACTGTGCATTCAACAACAGGGTGAACTGTTTGAACATGAAATAAAATAAAATTTGACGAGACTGTTTGTTTAAGCTTACGTTAATCTTTAGAAGAGTTGAGCAAAATCTCATTTATATTAAAAAAATCAAAAATTTATTTTTATTACGTTGTATTGATAACTTTTTAGAATATCATGTTACGTTAGTAATTTATGTGAATAAATTTGAAAAAATATATATTAAAAGAGTTTGATTTAAATCATGATTTTAATTATGATCTAATTTCACTTGATAATGAAAATTCATTGTTTTCCAAGCCATCTAGGCTCATAATTTATGTTTACTTGTAACCAAAGAGTAAAATATTTTAAATTTCAAAATAACTCGAAAACTATTACCTTTGGGTATATAACATACTAATATAGATCGATAGAGTTTTCAATTCTATATCTGATCCATTAAAAATATACAGGGTGTTCCATTTAAAATAAACGAGATATTGGCCCTTACAGTTTTCCAAAAGTGGTACGAGATTATTAACACCCTGTATAATTTATAAAACATTTATATACAGCAATATATTCGCCATGGCTTATACTAAACGAATACCAATATTTATTATCGAAATGTAAAAACCAAGGAAGATACTATTATTTTCACAAAAGTCTGCATTTGTCATTTTTTACACAAAATATTAAATATCTCGGTAACGCTCCAGCACTCCTAGGTAGGTATACGTATACGATACGAGTATGTTTGATTGCTCCACTGACTGTACTGGTCTCGGGAATACGCGGCACAGCTCGGCTGCACTATGTAATAAACTCTGGCGATTATTTACGTCCAAATATTGGTTTCGTAATTCAATTGTAACTATTACATTTCTTAACGAAAAACATTGAAATTTAGAGTGTTTATGGACAAAAGGTTTCCCTAGAGAACGACTAGAAAACATTTTCGAAAATCCTTTTCTAACGGAAGGTATAGCCATTTGAAAAGAGCCATTTTGAGCCGTCTTTACTATTTTTTTTAGAAAAATTGGTGAACAAAATTGAAAATGTTTTCTAGTCGATCTATAGATAGAATGTTGTATTTTCAGGTAAAAAAAATTCGGATAAAAAATATTAAAAATGAAGGCGGTGGGATTGAAGTAAAACGCCGTTTTTCACAGGCTGTATGGCCCGGTTGCGGTAGCCTTAATATAAAATATGATTTACCAAATATTTATAATCTATTTTTATTGAAGCTTTTGATCAATCGGTACCTATGTTTACCTTAAATTCTGTTCGGTAAAACTGGTGTTGGTATTAATAGACACATTAATAGAAACTTGTATATAACTTGAGGTTAGAAAAAGAAAAAACATTTAATATAATTTACATACAAGATAAAAGATAAGCATATCCTTTCGGCAACAGGCAGCAACGTATACAAGTATTTTAATTAATCTTGTATAATTTATTATTATGCTAATTATACAAATAATTATTACTTACCATGCGTATCTCGTTTGCTGCTCATAATTTTTAGAACGTGTTAAAACTATTTTCTGTTGTTAACAATTTGGAGCTATAAATTAACGTTGTGTTGTGTTTTATAATTACTTTATCAAGTGATAAGAGATTAAATTAAATAAATAGACAGTGTTTGTAAACACTGAAGATTTCCATAAATTTCTCCATTGTGTTCATTTCCAATATTCATATTCATTATCTTCTATAATCGGCAAATATTCAAAATATAACTATTTCTATGGTTAACAATTATTTTTTAAATGTGATATTGTTGGTGATTCAAATTACCGATGAGGGTGCTGCAAATTGTAAACAAATATGGAGGAAGACGAGTAAAAATTTTGCATTTCATATCACATCAGCTAGAATTTAGCATTCAGGTGCCATAAATATATTTACTTCATGTGCAAGTTAGGGTGAAATAAAGGATAAAAAGAGTGGTAAAAGTAGTCAAACGTTCCATAAGCGCTTCATTGCTAATTATATGAATTTTTTGGGTTGAAACAGGTGCCCTAGTTTTGGTTTACTTACATTTTGGACTAAAATAAGTGTGATAAACTGTATGGTGATACCATATTAGTGCTTGTTTTTTTGTTAAATAATGTTTAAATTAAAATATATTCTGCTTTTATAAGACTATAATAATAGAAAAGTATAGACAAACTGCAACAAAGTGGTTATGTTGTGTAAATAAACGGGTTCTCTGTTATTAAATTGTTACATGCCTTTTGGAGAAATAAATGAGAAACAGTTTCTTATACTAGGGCCAAACTTCTACCTATCTTCAAACACTTCTATTGATACATTTTGTGGAATGACACCTATAAACACAGACGGTTTGTGTTGCTGATTTATTTTGAATGTCATTTTAAAATGTAAAAATAAAGATGTACAAATACTAACCACGTCGTTTTTAACTTTGGAATACCAAAAAATCACAATCACCACTAAATGATTACGTTAAACAAACCCGAATACGTGTTATTTATCATTATATCAGCAATAAGCCTCCAAAAATTACCTTTTAAGTAGGTTCAAATATTTTCATGCAGAGGACGCATTCATTTTTGGAATCGCCAATAGTAGAAAGATAAAATTAAAAACAGCTCCTAGGTTTACGAGGACACATGAGTTGAATAACTGCTTTAATAGAAATTATAAATACTCTAGTGATGATCATGAGAACAGGAGTGAAATTGGAAATATTACAAGATGACGCTGATAAGAATCCACTGCGTTATTTTTTCAGGCTGCCCCTAACCATTCAGTTCAATTTCATGTAGGAAACCAGACAATTTAAATTAGAATCTTAAGCAGAAAACAAACAAATGGTCATATTAATTTTTTTAATTGTAAATTTCACAAAGTTTAAAAAAACAAAATGATCAAAACAATTATTGAAAAAGCCCTCATTAATCGTTGATTGAATCGGACAGTCGATGGTTTAAGGGCGCATTTGGGTGTATTTCCCTTATGTTAGCCTACTGAAATTTGTAGAATTAGGAACTAGGCCTATAAGAATATTACACCACATGATTATATGTAATGTGGTTAATGATGTAACATTTATGAAATCGTATTATCTTTTGAGATAAATGATTAGTGAAGCCGACAAGTAACAAACAGCAAGGCGAAACAAATAGATGATTTATTTTTACCATGCATCACATTGTATTCAATGGAGCTGTTGTTGGGTACACAAATTAGAGTTGGAGTCGGCCCCATTGTATGTTAAGTTCAATTTATCAAGCTCTGGCTATGTAAAACGGCCAGCACGTGTTCGTAGACTTGAGATACATGCACGCTACATTGAACACAATTTTTCCCATTGACGATAATTTTCAAATGCCCCGTAGATTTCTAATTGTTGCTCAATAACGCAGGTGTTGGTTGCGATCGCTCGCACTGTCTAATTGTCCAGCCGCCTTTAAAGTTGGGAGGCATTTCCATGCATTATTAATAATTTAATTATTTTCCCGTGTGCATTTAATTTCCAACTGAGGGCAGGCACGATATCCAGAAAGTAACGGGAAATTTACATGCAGAAGTAATGAAATGAATCCATAGGACGTAGGTCTTTACAAAACAAATTTTAAACTAGACCTTAAGAACTAAAATAAATGCAATTATGATTGTGTTTCGGATAAACAACAAAAACATTATTTTTGGCCCAGAATCTATAGGTATCCTAATAGGTACTTTACTTTTAGCATTGAGTGACCAACAACTTTGTCACTCAAAGCTTTTAGTCAATTTTGCACGTACAGTGAAAGCAAATTTTCCCAGCCGCATTATACTTATATTTCTTAGAATATTAGTCACTTTTTCTTTGAGGAACTCTCTTTCTAAAATACTAAATGGGCAGGTACTAAAATAAACGTAATTTACCTGGCGCCTGTATAGTAAATGCCTTTCTGTTCCTCCTGAATGGCCCACCAACAAAAATAGTACGCGACAGGGTACAACCCTCAACTATTAAAGCGTAAAATGAGGTCCAACAAAGAAAGGATTAAAGACTTAATCGACGAATCGTACCCGGGCGCACACCACTGGTCTCTGTTACACAATCACTTTACCTGGAAGACTGTGTTTGAAGAACACCTGCGGCGCTGCCAAATTTATAAGGGCCCAGCTAGTAAAATATAAGAAGATTATATTATTCTTGGTGAAGAATTCGATGTCGAGCGTGACCCACTTGATCCAGATTTAAAACCAATTAGAAAAACTGTAAGCTCGCTGCCTGATTTTGATATCTTCATTGGACTATAATAGTTGGAATTTATTGCTACTACAATATTAGGCTAGATTATGGGTATGGTAGAAATTGGGCTAATTTTATTAAAACATTTAAGTAATTTACAACATTCAAATCTTGCAATTTAAATTCTGGATGGTAAAGGCTTCCTGCCACTCATGTGCCTAAAGGCGCCAGAAACAGAAATACGTACGTACATTATAAGCTGAAGAGGAATTTCAGTTCTACCTAAAAGATCTAATATTATACGCCTATTTCCTCTTTAAAGTTGTTTCAGAATGTAAGTGTACATATACAATGTAATATTAACAATGGGAAAGAAACATGTTTGGATCAAGTTGTTCATTCATGTATGTAATATGTAATATATTATTTCTAATTCCAGGACGCTATGCCCCTTTCTAGTAAATTGTACAACCTCGTAGGTATACCTTGTTAGATTTCTGGTTTTTTTATTGTTGAGAATGTCTTTACCTTGGCATAATACACCAGCTAAAAGTTTATCTTCATTTTAACTGATTTGCATATTGCCTCAAAATGTGTCAAACAAGCAAAACGAAAAGAAATCCTGAACTGTACATTGTGTGCTTCCTATAGTCAATAAACACTTTGTTTTTCTTTATACATTCACTGCCGTTAAAGTATGTTTACGTTCACCTGCTCTAATCATGTACCCCAATACAAAAAGAGACATTTCCATGGCGAATTGTGAACAGTAATCTGATCAATTTTCGTTCTATAACCAGAGATGACTTGACAAATAATTAAGCCTCCCATTGGAAACATGGCAACGCTGTCATCTTCGAGCACCACTACCTGTACAGTTCTTTGTCTTGATGTCTTGGAGGAAAGTTCGAGCGACCATGGCGCACACAGGTATAACATAACGTACCTCGTCTCTAAGCTGCGATTCTTTTTCGGATGAATCATACCCACCGCCTCTCCGTTTCATTCATAACAAGGAACTGTGCCAAATTCCTCGTTTATTTACATACATATTTGCAAATTGGGTTCGCGGAAATGAATTTCAGCGGAAAATTTACGAGATGTGGTGTCAAAATAGAGCTAGTGGTACAGGAAAAATATTTTCGGTTTATAATAAAAATAACGGTAATTCTAGCAAATATGAGCCTTAATTATTACCCATATAATATAATCGTCACCGTTTGAAATAACTAATTAGAATATATGTAGACTTTGGTACTATCTTTCTTTGAAATGCTCTTGCTGTATTGTGGTATTTTGCAACAGTAGGGGTACCTATCTAAACAATTAAATTGTGTTGACAAAAATTTACATTAGCGGTCTCTATATACCTATCCTAAAAGATTACCGCCTGACCTTGGTCATGACCTGGGATGGTTTGGGGTCGAGCGGGATTATCGCTCTTTACCCTCCCCATCCCTACAGGCCTGGATTGCCTCGTAGAGGTTGGATCCCATCCTTCACCAACCCCAATCAGAAAAACTGATAGGTGTAGGCGATTTGTGGGGTCTCCTCCTGTACTGGCTCTACCCTGCAGGCTGGGTAGGATCTTCTGGCGCTCTTCTGTCTTGTCTTCTTTCTTCGCGGTTTCCGCTGGTTGCATTATAAAAACTTTTTAGATCGACGGTAATGGCGACCTGATAAGGGTTACCTGGATTTGGAAGTGAAAAAACTTTAAAATTGAAATATTTTTAAATTCTAAATCTTACTAAATTCTTGGTCGGCGTTCTACACATAAATAATAAACAAATGCATATGATTTCAATTTGTCTTATTCAATTAATATTTATGCCTCGGCCCTACGGGCCTTTGCAAATAAAATCCACATTCGTGATAAAAAGTTCAATTTTAGTGCCTTGGTACACAAATTGGCGATTGGTATTATTGGCGATTCCAAAAATGAATGCGCCCTCTGCATGAAAATATTTGAACCTACTTAAATGGTAATTTTTGGAGGCTTATTGCTGATATAATGATAGATAACACGTATTTGGGTTTGTTTAACGTAATAATTTAGTGGTGCTGGCGATTTTTTCCTATTATACAAAGTTAAAAATGACGTGGTTAGTATTTGTACATCTTTATTTTACATTTTAAAATGGCATTCAAAAGAAATCAGCACAACATAAATATGTTTATGGGTGTCATTCCGTAAAAAAATGTGTGAATAGAAGTGTTTAAGATTGAAGGTAGATAGAAGTTTGGCCCTAGTTTAAGAAACTGTTTCTCATTCCTTTCTCCAAAACCATTTAATAACAGAGAACACGTTTATTTACACAACATAACCACTTTGTTGCAGTTTGTCTATACTTTTCTATTATTAGTCTTATAAAAGCAGAATATATTTTAATTTAAACATTATTTAACAAAAAACAAGCACTAATATGGTATCACCATACAGTTTATCACTCTTATTTTAGTCCAAAATGTAAGTAAACAAAAACTAGGGTCCCTGTTGCAACCCAAAAAATTTATATAATTACCAAGGAAGCACTTATGGGACGTTTGACTGCTTTTACCACTCTTTTTATCCTTTATTTCACCCTTACTAGCACATGAAGTCACTATATTTATGGCAGTTGAATGCTAAATTGCTAGATGATGTGACATGAAATGCAAAATTTTTACTCGTCTTCCTTCATATTTGATTACAATTTGCAGCGCCCTCATCGGTAATTAACTAACTATTGGCGATTCACGCCAATAGTTAAACTAACTATTGGCGATTCACGCCAATAGTTAGTTAGATTTGAAACAATTTTTTGTCGGGTGGGCAGGGATTTTAATAGTTTGCCTTGATGATGATGCACTTTCTATTTCTTTATTTTTGTATTCAACAGTTGGCATATTATCGAAAGAATTTTTGAAATGAACCCATGCGACTTATTTCCCTATCGCCCTGTAAAGCAGTCTGAAAGCAACTACGCTAATGAAACCACTGCGATGCATATCGTACGTTTGCATTCGCAATAATTGTGGCGCAATATAAAGTGCACCTACTTAGTTTTCCATTTGAACTAACTTGAACATCATCAAAGCATTCTGAAAGCCTGAAACTTTGTGTTCTTATTCAGAGAGGTAACGTGAAACCAGCCCCCGGTCGGTGAATCGCCCCCGCCCCTTTGTTCCTTCACAAAGAAACTCCATTGCCGGAAAAAGAGTACAATTTAAGTTGTTTTAACTCCGGGGCGCTCGCATTAAGCGGTCTGGTCTGTTACAGACGATGAAATATTTGGCGGGGATGTCGCCTAAGAATTTCCGTCATTAACAATTTAGTTGTGGATGCACTGGCCCGGCGCAGATTTTACGGCGCGAGATATACTACTCGACAATCGCAGTGTGCAGGTTTTCAGCAATTTTTATCGTCCAGTTCTCAAGGTTTCACTACGGGCGATGCATTTTCTATGCTCGCTGTCTGATATGCTGTTATTATATGAATCCCAATTATCTGAAGGATTGGACCCACCCAAGATTTTTTCTGGGTGCGTTACTGGGGCCAACCATATAAATTCTATATTATACTTCTAATTTTTTAGTTCTCAATTTAGTATATGTTATATAATTGGTATATGTTCAATAAATATACAGGGTGTTAGATAAACATGCGGCAAAAATTCAAGAGGTTATTCCTTGGACTATTCTAAGTATATTTTATCCTTTGATGATTTTTGAAAAAGCGCTCTGTTGCGAAGATATAGGGCGAAAAAAATTTTCAACAAATCCAATTTTGGTATTTTTCACATTATTAATGTAGTTGAAATAAAAGTATGGCGTACTACACTGGGCGTATCAAGTAAAAGACATGTTAAAAAAAGGAGTTGGTTTTTCTTACCAACATCCCGTGATACTTCGGAGTGATTATTTTGTATGTTGTGTTTTTGTAGTTTGTATGTGTCGCATTTGTTAAGATTGATTGACGTTTGGCTAGTTGATGTGTAAACGGTTGTTAGTGAAGTCCTCTAGCATGGCTCGCTAGACGAATGCCGAGATGGCTGACATGCATTTTATTTATGGACTTGCTGATGGCAATGCATTAGAAGCTAGGTGACTCTACATTGAACGGATAATTTAAGAGATCGGATAATTGCTGAGTGTAACTCAATAAGAAACGACCCTGGCGTTTTTGAAAGAGTTCAGGAGTCTATGCGGAGAAGATTGGATGGTTGCATTCGAGCTGGAGGTAGCCATTTTGAACAATTCTTGCAGGTTCAAAAATGTTACATGTAATTTTTAGTAATAAATTGTTATTTGTTGAAAAGTTTTGTCACCCTATATCTTCGCAACAAAGCGCTTTTTCAAAAATCATCAAAGGATAAAATATCCTTAGAATAGTCCAAGGAATAACCTCTTGAATTTTTGCCGCATGTTTAACTAACACCCTCTATAGAAATCTTAACAAGTTAATTAATTTTAATGCTTCTAGAGTTGGAACCATGGTTTTTAACACAATGTACGCATCACGGAAACCATTTATTAACCAGATTTTTATTCTTAAATCATTTTTGTAATTCAATTTATGACTGTTTTGAACTTGAACTTATATTTGACTACGACACTCGATTAGATGTTTACGATTGCTTCACTTGCCGCTTTGGACACGCGTGGGAAGGCCATCAATAGTATCGAACTCGAACCGACGCGAAAACACGGTCGATTACAACACAAACTACCGTTAATTCAAAGTAGTCGCCATGTAAAATTAATATCCAAGCCCCTTATGAACCACACAATGGCTTACAAATAATCTCTTGAGTTGCCCGCGTAGATTACAATAGGCTGCAGCTAATCAGATCCAATTTAAAATAATAATAATTACGCTCTAGTTTGTCGCCTGTGTATGTCGCCTCTACATATCTTTAATATGGCCAAGATATCTGAGGTGGTCTTAAAGTCAAAATTGTATTGCTCGTTTATTATATAAGATGCTTACATATACAGAGTGTTAGTTAAACATGCGGCAAAAATTCAAGAGGTTATTTCTTGGACTATTCTAAGGATATTTTATCCTTTGATGATTTTTGAAAAAGCGCTTTGTTCCGAAGATATAGTGCGAAAAAAAATTTCAACAAATAACTATTTATTACTAAAAATTACATGTAACATTTCTGAACCTACAAGACTTGTTCAAAATGGCTCGGATGCAAAAATCCAGCTCGGATGCAACCATCCAATCTTCTCCACATAGACTCCCGAACTCTTTCTAAAACACCAGGGTCGTTTCTTATTGAGTTACACCCAGCAATTATCCGATCTCTTAAATCATCCACATCTTCCACTGGCCTAGTATAAACTAATGACTTTAGATGGCACCATAGGAAATAATCCAGGGGGTTTAAGTCCGGGGATCGAGCAGGCCATACGTGAGGTCCACCTCGACCAATCCAGCGATCTCCAAATGTTGTTCTTAAAAACTCTCGAGCAACTACACTAAAATGAGGTGCACCATCATGCATAAACCACATTGCCTGTCTTGTAGCCAATGGTACATCCTCCAAAAACTGAGGTAGCGTTTGTTCCAAAAAGTTGCGGTATACTTCGCCTCTATAAGACTACATCTATATAAAATAAAGTAAGAGGGATTAAATCGGGTATGTAAGTTGGCACCTTTACGTTTTTGCTAAGCGTACTCTATTTTTATCTACGGAGTTACAAATGTTATAATAACTAGGTATAGTCTCGGTTGAAATAGTAGTCAAAGTCCAGGCACAGGAATTTGGTCAAATTCATAGATGTGGGCGAAAAAGTTAATGCAATTTTTTATTTGTTGTAATAAATTGGATATTGTTTATTTATATTAGTTTAAAGTTACAGTATAACCTCTTTGTTTGTAATAAGTGAAAATAATAAAATTGTTATATAGTTATACACACAGTTAATGTGATTGCGTATAGTGAGTGACGTGCCCTTCGCGAGTCAACACTAAGCTCTGCTTCTGCTAATAATAATAATAATAAATAATAACAGATAAAAGCGGTACCTAACACTAAAATCGTCACTCAACTTCAGCTCCAAAATGTTCTGATATTTTCTCAAACTTTGTTTATATATTAAATATTGTAATATCGTATTACTTAGGATATGACTATAAAAATTAGTACTGGCTTATCAAGATCAAATAGCTTGGTGTAATCCTAGAAATTTACATATAAATTTTCGCTTTGTTAGTCGGTATTTTCCTAATGAGTGATTCTCTAAGGGAGATAAGTCAAAGAGTCATATATATAATACATATAATAAGTCAAACCGACAAACAGCAACTGGAGTTGAAAAAACAAAACAGCAACTTTTTTGAAGCAGCCTTTTTAAAGATTTTTCGTCAACTTCTAGTTTTTCAACAGTTGCTGTTGTGTTTTTGGTTTCCCGATCAAAGTCGGTAACTTCAAAGAGTTGCTGCCAGTCTTGTAACTCAGTCGGCTTAGTGTAAGTTGTGTTTTAGTTTCTGTCAACATTGACAGCCATTTAACCCTTCTGTTTAATAACGATCTCACCCAACACCTGAGTGCATCTCCTTTTCTTCTTTTTTCTAAACCACGTACCAACACCCAATTACACACGAGAATAAAAAAGCGTTCCTCACTAAACATACTTATTTATTTTATAAACAAATAATATAAATAAAACGACCTACTTTCTTCTTTGACTGGCAATGAATTGAACTAAAAAAACAAAACAAAAACAACTGCAACTTATTTTTGTCTGTTTAGTCTAAATAGTCTTTTCATTTTAAAGGAATTGGGTTTTTGTTTTTGAATCGCTACGAATTTTGGTTCGAATCTTGTATACTAAAGCTGTAAAGCTAGACTTTTTTGACAAGAATACGTAATTTCCTCGCAAAACAAAAAATCGCACCTGAAATTCGGTTCGCGTTCGTTTATTGAAAACGGAAGCGCAAAGTGCGCACCGCACCAAACGGCAACAGTAGTAACGCAATAAAGAAAATTCCATTCAGCATTGTATTACTAGTTCATTTGTTCAATTAATTTAGAGTGGGCTTTGATCCAATTATATAAATTTCAGTGAACAGGTGGATTAATAAAACACTGGTTTCGTGTTCTAGCTCGGTTATCCGCTGTTGCTTTTAATAAAAGCATTAGTCCGCGAGGCCGATGAAAAGCCGAGCGATATGATAAGGGCTCCAGGACGGGGCGGGCTGCCGCCAAATTCACCCGAGCGTGTGTCTCGCTTTATTCACTATTAAAAAAATGGTGTGGCACGACCAATTTGAAAATGAAGACATCAAATGTCAAATTCGAGATACGGAGGCGTTTCCGCGCCTCATTAATACTATTTTATGTAATTAAGGCATGTGAAGTCCTGTTTCCAGATTTTTTAAGAAATGTTGGTGCATATGTACATTCATACAAATTAAAAAAGAATAATTTACTCTATAAATCCACAAGTGAGAACATCGGCGCATTTACGACGTCGATGTTTCAAAGTTTTTACTCTTGGTCAGTGTAGCTTCGTTAAAGGCAGTGACCACCATTTTATATTTTCATGCTGCATTGGACCACATAGACGATACCATTAAATAATAAAAGAAGCTCTGTTGCACTGCTTTTTTTCTCTTGCCAAGAATTAATAAACAGTAGGATACCACTTGTAGGAAAATAGGATTTAATTAACAAACCGATTTGTGTCTTTGACTCTAAATGGAAAGAATTAATGATCACAGATGTATATTGGGGTGTTTCCATTTGAGGAGTTTATCGCAAATCCTTTGGTCTAATTGGTTTCGAATTTTCTTATAAATTCTACTATTTTGTATAAAAAGATACTTTGGCATTCTTTATCAACATCCAATTTTTTTCATGAAGAATACATATTTTAATTTACATTGATGATAGGCATAATGCCTTTCTCATTGCAGTTACTTAACAGATATTGGTATTTTTTTATTGTAGTTTATAAAAAATAAGCTTGATAGCGAGTCTTCTTACTTCAGATACTTTAATAATGTTTTTTCTTGTCTTTAGATAATCTTGACAAGATTTGAGTTACAAAAAATGTGGTTTGTTCTTTTCAGTGTCTCCTCCATTCTGGTGTTTTTTGAGTACGTAGTGTTCTGTAAGCAGGCTCATCTCTACTCAGAAGATCTGCCGTTAGTTTCTTGATTCTTTTGGTCGTGTCTCGAGGTAGAGGACCAGCAGTGGGCCTTATTGAGATCATTCAAGGTCTCGTTGATCTCATGCATGTCTTAGTACCCAACTGTTCCATTTCCGAACTAGATACTGGACAGATCTGGAAAACTGTAGCGTATATACAGACTAGATGTATGTTCATTATCATTACATATTGTAATTACTTTGTTTTAGAATACCGAACATGAACAGTCACTAGATGCTCATTTGCTATGCGATTTTTCAATACATGCATCTTCACCAATTCGATGAAGAGTATGGATGGAATCTGTTGATTTATACCTGGCAACGTTTCCTGGTGGTTTTAAGGTTTTTGTTACTTTTAAATAACAATTTGTTTAAAATAGCAATTCCGGATTGGCGAATGCCAAGTAGTCAGAGTAAATATTGTCCCCATGTTTCATTTATCAGTTCCGCCTTTCAATTAATGACCGATGCACTTCGATTCCTTACAATTGACCATCAGTCAGTGGCCTGCGATGTATTATTCTGTCGGTACTTAATTTAAACGTCCCTAAATAGCCGCAAAATGAACACTGAAAAGCATGAGACTGTCGTCTTATATCGTCGGATAGCTGCATAGATCCGTGCCACCACATCCACTGCTTTGACATTTACGATGATTATAAATAGCCTGCACACACGCTGGTGGATAAAAACCATGAGTCACTCCGCAAACACAAATAAAGAGACAAATGGACTCGCTGAAAGTTAAAACTACTGTTTAAATTTGCACTACTTGAAAGATTTTCATGTTTTGAGACGCGTTTTAAACAAATAGCAATTTGTAATTTCTGAAGATGCTATTGTCACAAATAGAAATATGGATGTGTCTAATAGAACTCAGTTTTAATTATTGTAATAGATATTGCCACTACGGAAATTCAATCACTAAAATGTAAATGTAAATTACACTAGACAACTAATGTATATATAGCTCTAAATACAACTAATAAAATCCGTTAATACTCTTGATGAGTTCAAATTGTGTTAGATTTAATAACAGGTGTTTATAAAAATAACCGAATACAAAATTGTATATAGCAGCACAATGGAATCTCTACATTTCCCCGTGCAACAACTGGCGATGTCCTTAATATGTTTGTCAAGTATACATTCAAGAAGGGTCGCATAGCACCCCGATTAACCCACCATCAGTCGCCCATCGATGCCCTGAATGACAGGCATACATAAACATATCCTAAACGACAGTACGGCAGAGCATCAGATCATCAGAAGTGGGATCCGATACCGGCCAGAATGGAGGCGCAGCGCGATCGCAGAATGCGGGGAAACGAGAAACGCGAGGAATGAAGGCCTGGCCAGGTAGAACACACAGTGGAATTCAATCGGCCGCCATAATTAATACAGCCCCGAACAATACGGAGTGCGATTGGCGGCGGCCGCCGGATTCTCTTTTGTTTTTGCGAGGGCCTATTCAAACATTTACGGGAATGCTGCTGCATCTATCCTTCTCTGTGCGATCCGGTCGCTGTGTATCGAATTATTCGCATTGATTCGCCGGCGGTACATGCCGCCGTTTTTGCGCAATCAGTTGTTTGGATATGAAATTTTTATGTTCGTATGTGTGTGCTGCCGGTTCCGAGAACTGTACGCTGCCGCTGGAATATCTACAACGGACGGTAAAAAATTCGAATTCGAAATAATCCCTTCATTCTCGCAGAATTTTGCACATATTTTTTATAAATAATGATTTATTGATCTGAACCAATAAATAAATATTGAATAAAGTATTATAATAAATTTATAACTCTTTGCTTTAAGTTTCTGGCTTTTGACTATATGGCTATTTCATAGAGTTTTTTATTTATATGAGCTAAAGCAACGTGATTATATTAACGCAATATATGATTAACTCTGCTTATTAAATTTTTAACAATACAATTTTTTTCGACAATATAAAAGACGGTATCGGTTCTGAACCCGTAGATTCTTTATCATAAAATAAATAACATTCGTCGTTGGCCAAGTAAGTTAACAAGCCAACTTGATTCTTCCATTTCCTTCCCTTCATTCAAGATGGTGATCAGTAGATCAAGTATGGAACGGCTCCAGTAAGAATCTGTAGACACTAGCTGACCAGTTCGGAACTGTAGCTTCAAAAGATGATTGTGGCAACACATTACATATTATTAACGAAAAGATACCAAATTCCAGAGGACATCTTTGCATATACTAAGTATACGGATCCCCAAATAAAATATGTTCAATTTGGAGACAAGCATTGGTCAATAGTAAGTAAACAGAGAAAAAGAACGAAGCATGAAGTGTTTGGTTAAGTGTATGTATCTTGATGAAGTTATTAAGCGGAATCATCTCCAGGTGATGTTAACTTGGTTGAGAAACGAAAATAGAGAAGGATGTCCCGTAGAAAAGTCAGCTTCAAGTAGTGTTGCCAAATGTCCAGACATTTATTTTTCGAGAAATGTCCGGTCATTTTTCAGGACATTTATTTGGACATATATTGGATATTTATGAATTTAGCTGTAAATAGTGTCATCTTCTTAGTCAGTTTTCTCCAGATCTTTAAAATGGTGTGTCGAACATTACCAAGGAAATTGAAAGAAAACAAAAAATGACTATTTTAAACAAACACGGACATTTATTTAAGTGTCTGAACATTTTCAATATGTCCTGACATTTTTATAAATCCGATAATGTCACATATTAACAAAATTTCAATTTCAAACACAAAAATTCAAATAAAAATTAATAAAACAAAATGTAATGCACCAAAGTGTTAAGATACCATTTATTATTCAGTACAATAAGTATTGATTATTTTCACTGAATTAAAACACTGTTTTTGAATTTTAAGCTAGTCATAATTGTGATTACAGTCATGATGTTATAATAATAAATTACAACTTGTTCGGATGAAATTCAACATTAGATAATTATTTTTAAGGAAAATGAGTGGAAAAAAAACAATATAATGAGCATCCTCATGTGATTGGATTTGCAATTCACTTTCACTATCTTGATCTAAAATGTTTTCGGTGCTATAACTTTACATATCAATTTATTTGAAGGAGATGCCAAAAACAACTACTCCACGGACAATATGCCCCGACTGACATTGCATTATATCGGCATCTCCTTAGGAGTCGCCACATCGGTCATCGAAACCTTCTACCAGACACTGACCGGTTTCGTCGTTATCTGTCTGTCAATTTGACAATAATTGTCAAGACAGAGAGTAGCAAAGACCCAAAGAGAGCACTACAGTGTGTTTCTCACCACTACTAACTTTCCATATCAATATCATCATCGCTAGTAATACTAATACTATTATTATTATCATCTTCAGTTTCCACTTGGACACTATTGGCATTATCCTTATTTTCATTTATATCCTTCACAACTATTTTGTTATCCAAAACTTTACTTACATCTTCGGATGTGAATAATTACTAAATATGTGAATATCGAGTAGCAATTTCTAACCTAAACTTTTTTGAAGAAAATTTTAGGTTAGGATTTGGACACATTCATAAATGTCCGGATATTTTCATTGTGTCATGTCCATAAATGTCCGTGTCCGGACATATAAATGTCTGGACATTTAAATGTCCCTCAACACTAGCTTCAAGTAACAAGTCCAACGCCACACTGCACGTGATTGAATCGTTGTGAAGAAACACCAAAATAGTTTATTTACTTGGGTCAAAGCTCGGGCCAGCATTAACGAACATTCGCTGGCATAAAAAATCGAAATTCCCTTTATACTGCCGCAGTAAATCACCAGTGTTTTCTGGGTCAGCCTCTAGGCCATACATATACCTCCGTATAATGGTGTGTAATATTAGAGGCGCATTCCCATGTCGTCATCGCTATCATTATAAGGCAAATTTACAGCGAGAGGGGTCGAGAGGGTCCGGGGTAGCGTCCGCACACACGTACACAACAGTTCGATGTCAGACGTAAAGGGACGCCGGCACGGCGACGGCTATCGCGTCCTTTGACTGCTGCCCTACTCGCTGGAATGGCGTCCGCGCCGTACTTAAATATAATGAAATACAAAATGATCATCTTCTAGTGGTCTGTACGTCGGTGAATTCACAGAAGCTATACAAACTTAGGCGAGGTTTGCGTAGAAGACGTACCACCCCTTGGATGGGATGTAAAGACGGATATCCCTTGTCTATGAAATGATAGGCAAGTAAAAGATCCCTACCCTGCTATAAAAAGTGGAGGTTCCCAAAATTTCCAGGTTGGGGGTTGCTTGTCTCCTAGCGTCGGTGATTGGCCTTATTCGCAGAAATAGGCCCACATTATATAAACGAAATAAAAAAAAAATCTTTGAAAGATGAAAATAGTACGATGTATCTGTTGTTAATTACAAGTTCGTCAGTGATGGCTAGATCATATTGTTTATGATGTACTACACCATTAAACGAAAACGTCAGATTTTTAATAACAAAGTACTTTTTCCTATCGAGCAACAAAACAGTTTTGTTGTTCCATTGATCCAGCCATAAATCTAACTAATTTGCCTATAGAGATAGAGATAACATTAAAGTAGTAGAATTGTTACATCGGGAAAACCAGTCAAAGCCAAAAATTGGAGTGTCTTCAAAATTTTGTCTCTTGTCTCTTCTTCAGAATTACTACAAAAGTACTAATGATAATACAGAATTATTATAATTACGTATCAGCCTACTTAAGGTGAGGTTTGAGTGAAGCAGTTGACAAAAAGGAAGTAAATAGCAAGTCAAAAAACATCTCAGCAATCACATATATAAAAACATCAATTTAAAATTAAAACAATGAACAGTGATTGTCATGCTGTGTTAAAAATAAAAGGGTTAAAATGTAAAATGGCGGGATTAAAGGGTGTAACTACATCACAGCAACATGTATCACAGAACCAAGGATTTTTAACTTATACAGGATTGCTCGATTAGCCGTATCACGTGATTGGGTCTTGCGGCTACGTCATCGAAAAATAGATGAGTTAGATAGGGACAGTAACTTGTCAACGCGTCATAGATAAGGAATCGCACAATACAGAGAGAGAAAGAGTATCGGGTCTCGCAGTGACGTCACCAAATCGGACAACATTGAGGAATAGGGATCGAGCAATCCTATATAAGTTAAAAATCCTTGTCACAGAACCAGTAAAATTGGAAACATACAAGAGCCATCCACAGAACATTGTGAAACGGAACGATCAGATTAGCTAGGTTCAGTTCACTAAAACTAACGAAGAGTCACTTGAAGAGTTACTCTGATTAAAATGGAGTAAATATGTGAACATCACAAATAGACTATCTACATTGGATCTTTTATTCATGTGGTTATCCTCTTGTATACGCGATTCTTGCTAAGCAATACGCTACCTACTGGCGGTACCCACAACTAACGAATGGGGTATTGGTTCAGTTTTGCGTATGTATGTCTATTATGAATTTTGAAATATCCGTTGTTATATTAGTTAATTGCTTTGATTAGATATGAATCATTATTGTTGTGAGCGTCATTGTTCCTCTTGTACAGAGAAAAACCTCGAGATCAGTTTCATACTTTTCCAAAAGCGGGAAAATCTGGAGCTATCGCGGAAATTATAAGTTTGGCATTAAAGAGTTACAGGAGACAAGTATGGATAAAGAAGCTAAAGAACGCAAAGTAGAGTGTGTGCTCTTTACCTTTCTCCAAGAATGACTATTTACATAAAGGTATGTATGCCGTATGTCCAATAAAGAATTTGACATATTTTGAGGTTAAGTTTCATTTTCAGATTGAACGCTCGAAAAATATTGAAATATATTTTAATTTTATATCACTACGTACCCCTTTCAAAATAGTTTTACAAGCTTTTTACCTGGTTTAAAGTTCTCGACAACAAATCTTTGATGAATAAAATTTCAAACGTCAGTGTCAGGAACCGTAAGTTAGTATAGGTTACTCCCATTTTGGCGCTTCGATCTTAAAATCAATCGCGTATACCACACGAGGATACCACAAACCCCAGTTTGTCCTGGAATAGCCATGGAATAGGTTTGTCCTATAGGCAAGAGATCTCCAGTTTTATATTCTAACCCCTAATATCTGCGAATTTACTGACGTACAAGCCACTAGTTATTAACTATGTGATAAAATGGTATTAAAAATAAAAATTACTATATAAGTGTCTTGTGTATAAATAGTTGAGCAATCGTATCTACCTTAAATAGATCTGAATATATTTATTCAGTTTTTACTTGACTAACTTATCTCGCAGAAATAATAAGTCTAAAATAAGTGCATATTTATGGAGAATTTTATACATTTCTACAATTTAAAGGTAATATTTCTTATTGGACCAAGAAACGGTTACCATTATTGCATTTGCGTAAGTTCTCCCCAAGTCTGGTTCAGCATCCCACATCTTCCCATTGTTATCCCACCCGGCATTGTTTATTTTCCCGAACATTTCGTTCCGATAAGGCGGAATGCTAGAGGTTAACAATGTTGTTTCCAAATTGTGACTACATGCCACCTGATATTAACTTACAACATGCTTGAGGAATTTAATTTTCTACTTTCAATGTTCACCGCCGTCTCCGCTATGGTAAATTTGCTTCTGAATAATTGTACAGAGTTTAGTTAGTTTTCCCGTCGTCAAGGGAACAAGTGGAAAGGGAAGTTCAAATCGACTGGAAACCGGAGAAAATTTGTAGATATTTTATCATCTTAATTTGATTAATGTGCCAAGTAAAATACAGAATTTTCTTTGCGTAATAATTGTGCGAATATATTTTAAAATTACAAACTTTATCGGTGATCCCTTCACCTGAATAAACTTAGACGTCTACAATATATTTATTTATCATAATGTTACTATTTAATATCCTTAGTGTATAATAATAAGAGCATTAAAAGTGTACATTACTTCAGAAGGCCATGTATGTTGTAAGTGGTATGATATTGCTCATTCTCAGCACTTATTCGTTCGGGTACCCAATCTCCCCCATATATGGTTTAATATAACCGCCAAGGGTTTTGTTATTAATCCGGGATGTGCCCATACATCAAAAACTGCCTTAAATCATCCTAGCCATAATAATTTCGCACCATTATTGCCCCAATAGGAGTATTACGCCATCGAATCATTATTTATATTGCCGTATCATTGTATTTCGTTCAGTGGGAAGGTCAGCCGACAATATAAGCCCAGAAATATGAATGAGTCCAGGAATGGCTGTGGTTTCTTTATTTATCGACCATAATTCCAGGATAGGGGTTTTTATATACTTTTCTTACGTGTATTGTTGGTTAGCAACTACTGAATTTACTCTTTCAGTAAGTAAACTAAATCTGTAGGATATCATTTTGTCGTCCAAAATGATATAATAATTAATTGTAAGTCCCTACGTTAGAAGTGTCAATAAAAATATTCCAATAATTTAAGCTGGTTTGGCGGTGAATAAAAATAAGTCAGACCTATAGTAAAAACCAAAATTAAGCAAAGTGAAATGACCTCGCCGATCTGGCAAAATGAGGTGATATGGGCGTGCGTATTCTGTTTTACCATTGGGCACATTTCAGTTAATATATACTCGTATACTATTCTATAGAATACTTCTAGTATATGCACTTCCACTTTTTTAACTAACACAAATAAGTATAAACACTGACACAAAGAATAAATACACTGATAATTTTACCACAAATTTTTACCGTTAAGAAACGCACGCGAAATAACCCAACATCATGCCACTGTTTCTTTACTACCTCGAGCGCAGTCGCTTATTGGTTCCTGATTCGATCAATCAACGTCGTTGAAGCTCAGAGAAAAGAAAGAGTAAATACAAGGATATGTAGGTATGTTAAATAAGGATGAACAGCTTGTCGTCAATTTTACGACTTTCGCAGTTGCCAGATATTCGGAAATTCGTTGATATCATTAAATAAAACACAAATTAAATATTGTGTTTGCTTTAATAAGTACAATAGGGATAAGGGACGTTAAAGACAAGTAAAAAAATGGGTAAATAAGGTAATTAATACGTTTCCTGTTTTAAATAAGAATACTTTAGAAATAAATGTGACAACATAGATCTACTATTTTTCCGATCATTGCACTTTGCTTAATTCTGGCTTTGACTTTACATATATAACATTATTAACGAAACAAATAATTAATTGCATTCTAAATTTTCGCCGTACATGAAATATCAAGTTTATTTTTTTTTTCTTTCTTTCTAAAAAATAGAATTTCTCACATAGAATATGTAATATTTTTATTCCTTGATCTTTGGTTATTAAACTTAGGTATGCAGTTCAAAAACTTTTTCAAAAAACATGTTAATTGTAGTTATGATAGTACCTAGTTATAATGCCTAATTAATATATCGGAATGGTTACACACTTTTTCGTTCATAAAAATTTCATTCAATCAGAAATTAGATTTTCAAAACCTTTATCACTTTTTTGTATAATTTATTTTGACTGTTTAATAGTAAAGTATTCTTCTTCCAGGCAGCGTCGTGACTCCAGGCACCATTTCGTCCCCGTGGACACCGGTGACCGGCCCGCCGGCCGAAACGAACGGCCCGGGCCCGGATACGAAGAATCTCGACGTTGGTGATATTAGTGACGTAAGTACAAACAATCTATTGCCTAAATTAAAAACAAATATGTGAAAAAACGTTTCTTGATTTTTTTTACTAGAAAGAATCCGTCTTAAAAGTAACGAGGTAGAAGTTAATGCAATGGTTTCCCCTTGGTCTGAACTTATTTCTTTGTTACTTTACTTGATTTTAAATTTTGCTATAAGTACCCTTGGACACTCCTTAAAGGAACAGTTTTCTACATAATTTCATAATCACTGTTATATGCCTTGCATACCACATATTAGGTAATAGTTACTATCGCTCCTGGTTTAATGTGAATACGTAGTGTCCTGGTTTAATGTGGAGTAAGACTGAAAAATCTGCTGTAAGTCGGACGTGTAACCACGTCCCACTCCTGATTAACCACTTCCCACTCCTGATTAGTTTAAAATAAAGAAACATCGATGTCAATTAGTTGTTGCCGTGCGGCAAAATTTTTGGACAATAAATTGCAGAATGCAGTAGTTTAAAAATTTGGAAGTACCTAGTAATGGTGCAGTTCTATTTTTATTGACAGGATGAAAAGGATATGGCAGCTGCTGATGCGGAAGGAGTTTGGAGTCCGGACATCGAGCAAAGTTTTCAGGAAGCGTTGGCGATATACCCTCCCTGTGGCAGACGGAAAATCATATTATCGGACGAAGGAAAAATGTATGGTGAGTACTAATATATAACTCTTTCGAAACACATCGGGATATCGGTCCGGGGAAATGAGGGTCTCCATTAAATTCGCTGATTTAATCATCCGGTCCATCGCCCTTGTCGGGGATGGAATGCGTGGGCACTTTTAATTTTGATTTGTCTTGTATTCCACGTTTCGCGGTGCAAAAATACGATAAAGTATCAATTGAGGCAGAAAAATGTAATCACGCTTTCCCTTTGTGGCAGAACGTGCGATCAGCGATAAAATTTTTTGTTTTTAAATACAAAAATCTTAAGTCTCCAGTTTGAAAGTTGAAAGTATTTATTTCACATGGCATGTTTTAACAATATTGAGAAATAGCTGTTGGTACCGAAAATTCATAAAGTTGTAGTATTGTACGAGTGTCGATTTTATTGATTGAAGATAAGCCAAGATGAAGAAGCCACACAAGTATTGGACAATGTACATCGTTGGTTCTTAGAAAAAGTTTGAATTCATTATAACTATTGTAGTACATCGTAAACACGTATCTACAAACATTTTCACATTTTTAATATTTGTTGATTCCGTACTTTTACAAGACTCTTCTGTTTCTTTGTATGAATTTTAAAAATAAAAATTTTTATTCGATTCTCTAAGAAAACAAATTCAGAGGTGCAAGGGATAACGTGGTTTCCTTTAGCATTATAAAAAGATTTCCTATGATGCGCCCAACGGTCACGATGCGGTGAAAACAAAAGGCCACTTGACAGCAGCTAGTAGAATTTCTAGAAATTGGTAGGAAACAGAATTGGAGATGCAAGGCGCAGGCTGTGAAGATATTGACCGTGTGTCCAGTAACTGTCCCGTCCCTGTCCACTCCTCGAAATGCTGTGTAAAATCGTGGCTCGATGGTGAAGTCAGAGCACTAGGAATGGGAAGGAAGGAACAAAAAGATGACGTTTAACAGAAAATCATTTTTTATTTTCGTTATTCGTAACCTTTTTTAATATTGTCTGTAGTGCGGGGTGTTTTTATTATGAAGACGTTATAAACGCAATATGTACTTTTGAAAAAGTTGAAGCATATTCAACTGATTGGATCTGCGCTGCTTTATGCACATGTAAATTCATAGTTTCTTCTCAGAAGCACTTGGAAATGTTGAAAGAACTAGATCAGCGGTTTAATATGTTATGGGAAAGTCAAAGGTTAAAAGTGACCGTTATTTGAACAATATCTTTACACTTTGAATACCATAAAATAATTATTTATTTAATTTTTTATATAAAGATATGTCCTATAGAGATATCACTAATACCAATACAATTTTATAAAATATCTACAATTGTTCTCTTTTGTACAATCAGTTTTAAGACCTTGTAGTCATTGGCAAGTTTAGGATATTATATGTCACATGTCTTTGATGAGGGTTAATCGATCCATCTTGTCGTTTAACGTAAATGTAAACCTAGCTTTATTACATAATTGCACTTTTATGCTGCTGAAAATCAGCCGTTCACAAGCCGCGGTTATTTTCTATTTTAGGCACGAATAATTATTAACTTCTCCTAGCGTAAGTTTTGTTGGAATTTTCCGTACTATTTACATAAAAATTTAATGTGCTTATTACACATACACATTTTACGGACTGTTTATGCTGCGACTTCTTACATTGCGCAAGCCTTTAATATTTATTTAATAACTGGTCTCTAAAATTTATTTGTTTTTAATAGTCCGGCTGACATTATTTCCGTAAATAGAGACGTCGTTATAGTATAAACAATGAAGACTTTCGTCCTAGTACATACATTAAGGCTAAATAGGTGGTTCAAATTTTCAGACTTCCTAATTTATTTAAAATATAAATTAAAATACTAACCAGGACCGGTTGTCAATTTTTACAGTTGCCTGAGACTAATAAAATCTACTCGTATTTTGTTCGGTAGTATTTTTTTAAAATTAAGAAATGAGGTTAGATTTTCTCTAAGGAATAGTCCTAGATTTTATTATTTTACTGTATTTTGTTCTACTCTCTTTTGTATAACCTTGAATTTGATTTGTTTTTACCGTTTATGGTGTCTAATATTTTACAACATTGCAAAAATATTCCGAATATTGTCAAGTCCATGTGTAATTTAACTATGTGTTACTTTGAAATATTATTTAACACTGATAATCAGGGAACCAAGTTGAAAACGATTCAGTCAGATTTTCAAAATATAAAACGTCAAATATTGTATCATTAGATTTCTTAATTTTTTATACTTTAACTTAAAATTAATACTTTATAGAGTATGAAATTCTCAGAAGATTTTCCATGGCAAATGCTGTTTCCGATAATCCTAATTGATTTTGTGCACTTGTAGATTTAACAATATTGTATATAAAGAAAGAGGGTAATTTGCATGAAAATATAGTTTTACCTCAAGGTTCTCTATAAGGGCCACTCTTCTCTGCCATGTTTATGAATGATATCCTCGAAGCTTTCCTCGAAATCTTCCTAATTTCATGAAATTCCTGTTATGTGGTGCAGATCGCAAAAGATTGTTGTATGAAACATCTGTAACTGAATTCCAGCGGGGCATTATATCACGTAATCACGTAATATATCACGTAAGAAACGTGTGGATATTTTAAACTTCCGCTGGAAAGTCAGATGTCGGTTGGAAGTACCTATTTATCCCCGGGTTAATTGTTTTACAGAGTGATGATCACTCAATAACTTCAATAATACATTAATAATTAAAAATTATTAATATATATTTAGACATGACCCTGATTGGTGTAAGCATCTTTAATTAAATTTGTAGGATAATATACTCTTTTAATAATTATTTATACTAATTATTATTTTGGCTTTGTAGAAATATGTAATTTCATGAAATCTAAGCATATCGTGAAACGTTGGGAGTTTTATAAATAATTTGCAATGTAATTTAAGTATTTTAGGAAATCTGACCCTTATTTGATCTAACTTTGGATAACCTCAACTTTGCGTAGAAATTTAAATAAATCTGTATTGGAGATATATAGAGAAACAAGTGATGAAAAAATGGAAAGGCTTTTCATGAATGACGAATTACACGATATGCCTAGGACTTACATAAATAGTAGATTTCATTAAATGCCTGGAATCAAGTGTTGTTTCTTCGTGTCGACCCATCTTCTTTTCTCGTATAGAACGGCGATGCCTCCTCCCTTTTTTCCTACTTCTTCGGATCCCTAGTGACAACTGGACACTTCACGTTTTCAGGCCAGTTCACTTGGAATTGCTGCGGATCGTTTCGAATTTCACACGTAGGCTCCGGGAAGCAGTGCCCTCCCGGGGCGATCCGGGAGCCTGGGCCACATCGGCAAACACAGTAATAATACGCGGGATTCACACATTACGTTACGCCGCCACCCGCTCCCCGCCCGCCTTGTATCCTTCCGGTCAACCGAAAACCAATAACGGTGGCCCCTATTTTATTCTTCGACATTCAAATTTTCTCCCCGGAACTGTGCTTCGCCTTGTCGCTTTTAATATTGGACGGCTCTCCGGTTGTTTCTTTTTTTTGTTTTAAGTCGCGGATGCATTTGGCGGGCGGGACGTGAGTGATGTGTCTGAGAAAGTGGTATTCCAGTCTTTGTTTTTCTTTTATTGTATATATTTTACCCAACCTAACCAACATTATATTATTATTATACAGCGTTATTCAGAACTTATTCTCTAAAACTTTGAGGATATGTGCATCCTTAAATAAGAAATCGATATCACCAAAAAAATTTATAATAAAAGTCTTTGGATTTCCCGTAAACAATGTTAAAAGTTAAACCATTATAAAGGACTACGTAGATAGGCAACTGTACTTCAACGACATCTGATATATCACATTCCTACAAAAAAAAGTAAACAAGTTTTTGTACCTGAACGCCTGATCAAGTTCGAGCGAATAGAGTTGGAGTGGGGATAATATCTCTATTGTCTATCTGTGTCGCTCTCTCAGTGCCGGTGTTTTATTTATTGTATAGGAATATTAAACTTTAAAATTTTCAAAATGGCTAAAATACAAGTTAGATCGCTAGGCAGGTGCCTGGGGTATCCCAATCAACGGTGTGGGGTTTACTGCACGAAGCTCAGTTTTATCCGTATCATATCCAGCGTGTTCAAGCACTGTTACCAGCGGATTATCAATTACGAGTTAGGTTCTGTGAGTGGTTGTTGCAGCAAAATGCTGAAAATCCCCAATTTACTGCTGATGTACTAGTTACAGATGAAACTTTGTTTACTCGAAATGGAATACAGACCATTCACAATACACACGTTTGGGCACTCGAAAATCCCCACGCAATTCAACGAAATCACTTCCAACACCGTTTTTCGAACAGCTTTTGTAACAAGATATGTGCAAATTTTTTATAAATTTCATGTTTCTAATACCTAATAATCAAGTAGCGCAATTCTTCAAAGTTAGTGTAACAAAATTTTATTCATTTTAAAGACACGTCACTTTGGTACGAAGCTACGAAGCTCTGGAAGGGACACCTAAAATAAAATAATTTCTCTTTCTAAAATTTCGTATTATAACTCGAAATTTTGACGTAAAATTCCTAGATATAAAAGGAAATTTTAAAATTCCGAGTTATAATTCGGAATTTTATTTCAAAATTCCGAATTATAACTCGGAATTTTAAAATTCTGAATTATAACTCGGAATTTTTCATTAAAATTTTCAGATATATCTCAAATTTTAAAATTCCGAGTTATAAGTCGGAATTTTAAAATTCCGAGTTATAATTCGCAAGTTTAAAATTCCGAGTTATAATTCGGAATTTTAAAATTCCGTGTTATATCTAGGAATTTTACGTCAAAATTTCGAGTTATAATACGGAATTTTAGAAAGAGAAATTATTTTATTTTAGGTGTCCCTTCCAGAACTTCGTACTTTGGTCACATCTATCTATCTTTCAGTTTATTTTAAAGTAAAAACGCTGCAAATCTTTTTTGCGCAGGGTGTGTCGGTTTACTCTCAGAATTTCCGAAGTTTTTTTCGTGCTATATGTGACATCGCCAGTTTGCATTGTCAGTCCCAAGGTCATTCCATTACAGTGGAGTATCCAGCGGCGTGCAATTAAAAATGTTTAAATAGTTTTCACAACGCGCCAAAAAAATTTTTTTTGCACTACCACGTTTGTACATGTATGTTTAACATCCCCAAATTTTATTATGGATAAGTTCTGAATAACCCTGTATATTTATTCTTTATAGTGGTTATTGTGGCACGCAAGTTTTCTAATATGGCAAAAAACTCGATTACCAGTATATATAAAATTATGTATTGTACTTAACAAAATAAGCAAAGGACTCCAGAATATTTTCGAAAAATATTCTGGAGTCTGGATAATAGGATATTCGAAAAAACAATTATTGCAGTAGTACGGTATGACGACAATGAATATTGACATCTGATGAATTATAGAACGCCCTGTATGTTTTGCCGATATGGATAGAGTATTACCTTAACAATACAATGACAAGATAAATGGACCTATCAACAGTAAGAAAAAGATATGTTCAATAAAACTCAGCACAAGACAGTGAAAGGCTAATGGTGTCAAAGAGGTTAGTTGTTAGGACTTCCGTTGAGCAACTTATATGTATTAGAGGAAGGAAGTAAGAATTTTTTTCAGTAAAATTGAAATATCTCGGAAGAAGGTTAATGGTCGACTTGAAAAATGTAACATAAAGCACACAATGTTTTAAAAAACGATCCGAAAGGGAAACATTTTTAAAAATATAGTCATTGTCAAATTCACCAGAGACGTTTTGTTTTCTAAAGTAAAAAAAAAACATAACTTTTCCTCAAGTCTTATTAACGGCAAATACCTTGTATATTATCGGTTTTTGATTTAAATATTTTTATGTGCAATTAATTGAATCCGGAACAAACCCTTTTCACAATAATTATGTCCTATCACTCTAAAAAATCAGTAATATTTACATAATGGTAACATGTTAACCAAGAAGGTCCAGTTAACTTTGTGTTTTATTCCGTTAGACAAATCACATAGGGTTTTCCCATTTGCTGTTGTATATACATATAGTGACTCAGTCAAACAAGGCTACGCTCTATTGTACGTAGTTGTAATTATGTGTACCTACTAAAAACTCTGCAGTATAGATAAGTTTGAAATAATTACTCTAAAAGATGCCTGTTTTATTCCAACAATAGTATCGAGTAGCTTGAAACTTCATGATGTATATCTATTAGACAATTAGTCTATCCTATTGGCATCTATTAGTAACTTACCTGATAATATAAAAACTTAAGGAAGGAAAAAGTAACCTAACAAAGAAACAGACGTAAAATTCTAGACTCTATCTAAAGTATAAAGAGTATTCCAAGAAACAAAGATAAAATATGTCATTCTAATCGCAGGGCCGGAAAATTGATCCCTTTTGGTGGGTAAAGATTCCACTTAAATAACTGGGCAACTGGTTTCCCTTCCATTTTCAAATTCACTCTAAACAAGAACTGAATACTCATTACACCAAACAATACCAAACTCATTCATCCATTGTAATACGCGAATAACTTCTGAAGCTGTGAAGAATCAAATAATAATCAAAATTTATTTTTATAAAGTATCCTTTCACTTTCTAACATCATCTGTAGGTATAAAAATATCTGAGGGGTTTCCTTGAAAAAACCACAGGCTGTTCAACTTGACATTGATCATGCATTAAACATTATGAACAAGTACTAAAACTGAATTGAAATAGATACAGGTAACTGTCTCTATATTTTTATATTTCTCATTTTGCAATGATGAAGTTCAAGAAAAATCGTGTCTGTATTATTATTATTATTCAGTTATTCTTATTCTTGATTTGTTTTAAATTATCCTTATTTGTTAAGATTTTTGCAGTTGAATGTAAAATCAGTTTCTTGTTTGTTTTTTGGGACTAGATCTCAAGTTTAATAATTAATGTCATGATTTTCAAATCAGTATAACTTAGGACCTACTATAAATATTGTTACAGTTAACAACTTGGTATATTTGTGGAGTAATATAACGATAAAGAGTGCTGAAAGGATATCGTACCGTTTTTGTTATTCTACTGGTCGTCAAAAATAATTTTTGGGTATATTTTGAGTTCCTCTTAGTTCCTCGAGTATTGCTTTTCGGCTGTCAAACTTGATGTTCCTAATGCCGATCTGATTTTACTGCGCTTGGTGGCTGTTTATTCTAAGTAAATAAATTTAATGATAAACTTTCAACTGAAGTATCATTGTATACTATGTAATTCCACACACATAATGGAATAGTTGTAAACAAAAAATTTACAGCAATCAGTCCCGTTAGCAACTTTTTGCGCCCGCGTATAATGTCATAAGTCATAATAATATCCATTGTAATTATTATTGAGTAATTAAACGTATACAAATTCCCATTATTGGTAAAATACACATACTAGTATGTTAATTTTATTTATTGCATAGTGAGAGGTAATTACCGTTATATATTTAATTAATGTTGCAGTAATATATCTACGAACGGTCAGTTAAACAGAAACGATAGAGAAATAAATATTATTAGAATAATGTGAAACCGGTTGATGTAATCGCCAGTCATGTCATCATCATGTAATATAGTTTCTGAGCGATTTTGATTACATACGTAATAGTAATGATAAAAATGTAATACTTTGTGAAGCAGAAATCAACTAGGACCGTCCTTTTCCGTCCATTTTTTCAGAATTCGAATATGGATAATTCTTTTTGTTTAATTGTCACATAATTTACAAAATATATAAGTAGGTAACTAATATTGATGTAGTTTGTAGTTGCCTACCTGTTCAAAGTTAAATGTATGGGAAGTTCTGTATAAGCAGGCTATTTATTGTATTTTTATTTAATTGCAACAGATGTAGTACAGGGTGTCCCAAGATAATGTGACACATTTTAATGGCGTATAACTTCAACGCAAAATGAGATAACGACGAGCGGTTTTCACTGGTGCTCTTAATTTTACAAAAAGTTTTTTTTTGTCATTGGTACTAGTTTGTTTTATTTCTAAAGGTGCTTGAAAAAAAATTGGCACTATTTTATTCAAAATTGTGATCATTTTTTAAATGGAACACCCTGTATATTATATTACTATTCGATAGAGACACTTTTCCTCTTTTCAAAAATGTATAGTTTGATAGAGTTATAGCAAAAAATAAAGGAGTTATTTCAATTTACACACCAGCCCTTTTCAATAGACCATAAGATCGCATTTTATTTTTTTTACATTGTCAGTACAGAATAACTGTATTCTTAATAATTAACTAAAGCTATTAATAAGAAAAGAGCTAATTTAATACAAATTTATACAAATTACATTACAGTATAAATTACAGTTATTGAAACAAAAACACAAATTAATAAGAATTCAGTTTTAATATACACACATATTATTATAGTATGTATTGTACACCTTTAATGTTTGAGGTTATATTGCTGAATGTGCCCACTGTTCTCTTCAATACACTATTGCAATTTAAACTACATATTGTTGAAGGCAAGTTCTAACATTTCCGGTGTTATGGCCTGAAAAACATTAGTTATGGTATGTTTAAGTTGTTTTATATTTTGTACAACAGGACTATAACAACGATCTTTGACGTAACCCCATATGAAATAATCAGGTACCATTAGTTCAGGAAAATGAGCAGGTTCTATTGATCCGGCTCTACCTATCTATCCTTTGATGCATTTGGTTATTCTGTACTGACAATATAAAAAATAAAAATAATATGATCTTCCACAAAAAATTGAATTGAAAAAGAATTGAAAAGGGCTGGTGTTGAGGCTGGTGTGTAAATTCAAATAACTCCTTTATTTTTTGGTACAACTCTATCAAACTAGACATTTTTTAAAAGTGGAAAAGTGTCTCTATCGAATGGTAATATAATCTACAGAGTGTTCCTTTTAAAAAATGATCACAATTTTGAATTAAATAGTGGCAATTTTTTTTCAAGCATCTGTAGAAGTAAAACAAACTACTACCAATGACAAAAGAAAACTTTTTGTAAAATTAAGAGTACCAGTGAAAACCGCTTGTCGCTATTTCATTTTGCCTTGAAGTTATAAGCCTTTAAAATGTGTCACATTACCTAGGGACACCCTGTATAATCTGTAGAAGCGATACGAAGGTGAAGTGGTGAAGCAACGTTTCTCGCGCTTAGAATTTGGATGGGGACCACGCAGGGAAGGGGAAGGCCCGCGATGCTTACCCCCGCACACGTAGCATCTCTGGGATAAGATATAAGGCCGGAGGTCCCCTCTCTATGCGATGGTATGCAAGTAAAAGGTCCCTTCGCCAAAAAAAAGTGGGGGTTCTTGATTGGTTTTAATAGCGGAAATAGATTGACGTTAAATAACCGAAAAAAACTAACAAAAACAGCATTTATTTTGAGGAACCAGAAATCCTACACGAAAATCAAATTTCAAAAATATTTCAAGAAACTGTTCAAGTCTTTCTAACAATGAAAGGCTTCGAGAGCCATTAAAACTTGTCCGTAATTTCGAAAGAAATCGTGTTCATATACTATGATTTATGTTTTGACGTATTTACGAGAAGTCCATAAAACTAGGCATTTTCATGGCCTTATAATACTTATGAAAGAATATCTAATTTATAAACTATTAAAAAAAATTTATGCGATTGGCTACGACGTCTAAAACCTGGTGAACGATCTATATCTTGCAATTTTTCACGATACATTATACGAGGACAATACCTAGTATTTATTTTTATTGCATTACCTTGTCAACTGGTATATAAATATATTTTTCCAGTAACTAAAATAATGCAACCTACTTAGTCGGCTCTTTGGCGCTGTTGAAATTAAACATTATCAACTAGCCTGTGGCAGTGGCAGTGCGCAAATATATCTCGCGGTATTTTATCTATTTTTAGTAAAATTTTATAACGCGTTATCTAAAAATAATTCCCGCGTGGGCCACATACAAAACACAAAACACAATAAATATGGGCTGTGATCTCACTTCCCCCTGTGTATGTAAGAAAACGATAATAATTATGACTGTATACGCATGTCTCGTTATCGCAAAAAATTATACTTGCAAAATCGCGGACCGGCAAAAATGCGAAAAATTCCGCTTTTCCAACATGACGCGCTGATTATTCAAAGGCAATCAATAACTCCAACAATCATTATTCAAATTGGTAGATAGAATGCGCGCAAGCGATATAAACAAATTATGTGCCATATTATGTATTTCATTTAAATAATGATAATTGGGGCTAGTGAACAATTCAATTAGCGGTCGTAGTGATTACTTTATATTATATATTCGGACACATATATGGCGTTATTTTGTACAATCAGTCAAAAGTTATAAACAGTTATTATTAATTATCTTATATATACCTACTAAGGAAACATAAGTAGTTTAAAGAGAAATGTAGCTTGTATAGTCATTATAATAATCTAATTTTTGTTTCCAACAAAACTTTTTTTTTGATTTTTCATACCATAAGGAAACAAGAATATTAATAATTTTGCTCCGGTCAAAATAATGAGCCAGCTGATAAAATAGAAAATAATTTAAGGGGCACTGTATTAGGTGGTAAAGTCTATTATGCTTTTCTTATTTAGTCGGGGTGTGTATTACACACTGATGATTATTAAAACACAGGTGTCTAACCATTTTACAAGGAATCATTCGAGCACACTTAATGCATCTTTTACATCCAATAAAAGCATGCTAGAGCCAGATTACGCAGTAAAAATGAACCCGTAATGACTAGAGCATAACAACCACATGTTCGAAAGTAACCACAAAAACGGAATGGAAGATGGTGAATTTGCAGTAGGAAATAATTAAGTAGAAAGTACGATGACTGTAAGAATAAGCCAAGTCGACGGTGGTTTTGTAACTATTTTTTTAAATTTAAATACCAACCACCGTTTGCCAATAAGTAATATAATAATAACAATAGTAATATTCACTATTACTATTACTTTGATAATTACATTATTATTATTATTATTATATCAGTAGTCCAGGACACAATATTGGAATTGCAGGAAAAAAGAAATAGGAAGAGGACATCTTCAGTCGTAAAATGTTGTCATTCTGGTTTTTGTTAACATTCTTTGTACCCAAATTTAAGAAAATATTGTAAATATGGATCTCTAGTAAGTTGCCCTTCACTCTTTCAGACAAACCGACCAAAACTTAACCTTATATATTCACGAAAGAACTTTGCATGTGCAATTGTACAGGGTTGTATTTTTAACAGCATAGCTATAGTACAAATATACAGGGTTTATTTTTACTTTCATAATCTACGGTCATTTTAATTAATAACGTTAGCCAACAGTAATTAGGAGTAACCAAGTAATTTATATACATGGAACGATTATAGACGACTGCGCATCCAATTTTGTGTGGAAACATGGGAGCCGCCATTTTGATGTCACACTGCTCCCACATCTACATTTTGTATTGGTACACCTGACCAAGACCCTAGAATTCTAGTGTCTTTTTCTTTCTAATCTAAAAATTCAATGGTTCAAATGTTCCTAACACGGCAACAGTGGTATGGGTAAATTTGGTAAATAGTGTTTGTTTTGTATTTTTGGCGTCTTGTTGGTTTATTTTATTGTGATTCTCTCGATTTGATTCTGTTTGTGTGTTTATTATTGTGTTCTTTTGATTTATAAACTTTGAGTGACAATATTTGAGTATTGAACTTTCGTAATTATTCCAGGTAAATTCGGATTTTGAATGTCAAACTTAACAAGAATTGAAAGTCTTACGAGACATGCAATCATAGTGCCTAGTTAATATAATAGTAAATTATGAAAACTGCGAACGTAAACAATACAAAAGATAAGCTAGGATAGTTAAAGTAAGGTAAAGGATAGTTAAATTTTATATGCATAATGCATTTTAATTATTTACTTTTCTAAACGGCAAATGGTGTATTTTACATAAATAATGTGAACAAAAGGTACGTAAGTAGATACACAAAATATTTCGTTTGTACCTTCATCAATTTTACAAGAAAGTTTGGTGACGATATATTTTATTTTTCACAAATAACTATAATTAAACTATAAAATATTGAACATTTCTTATACCTATTTAGAATTTTTCTTAGCCTCAAAAGTTTTACTTGCTGCTTTCTGTGGTTTTCATTTGTTATTGCTATCTAATTGAAGAGGCTATGTTAATACTGTTAAATTTCCCACAAATTTTCAGACATCAAAATAGCGGATTCAAAATTGGAATATTCGCGCAGCTTTGATAATCGTTCCATGTATATAAATTCCTTGGGCGTAACTATATACAAAATAAAGATTTAGGAGAGTTTAGTTGAGATAGCAAAATAACCGGGTTATGTACATAGTTACTAGTGTTGGTATTAGTCACTATTACATAAAGAAAATTACCGAATTTTCATGATCCGTCGAATTGTAAGATCTGTGGTTTCTTTCAGTCAATATCATTACCATGAGATATAATATGTAATTTTTCAGTTCAACCTACTCCATAGTACTCCGAGCGGTCGTTAACTCCCACGGCACGCCCCTGATCGCAAAAGGTTGGAGCTCTCTGCTAACGGAGGAGCCACCACAAGAACGACACACATAAATAAAGATGTGACAAGATAACAATAAAACGGCTCTACGAGGTTCACAGATCTTGTACGACGCGCGCCATCATATAGCGGAAGAACGCGCTACCCACCAATGTCTGCCTGTACCACCGCCGATTTTAAATGATTGTTACAGCCCACGTGCGTGTGTACAATATTGGAAACTTTAAATGACCGTAATGCAACTTGGGCAACCGATGATGCACGGGTGTGTTGTTGGTTGCGTTATAATCCAAAAAGATTCGTATCGCATTTTATAAGCTTATCTTTTTTTTCTACTACGCGAGGATATTTATGTATAGAGGGTGAATAATATGGTATATTCCATCGTAAATACGTTTTTAAATATTTCTAATTCAAGTAATACATATAGTAGTAGAAACATTGCGGCTGTTTTTGTTATTTCGATGATAGGCACCCCTATTACTCAAGAAACAGGCACTACTGTCAACGATTTCTAAAATCTTTTATTGTAAATTGTATTATAATTAACTTATTTCTTTTGTTCCCGAGATGCCTCGTAAATGCGAATTACCGTATGTTGTTTTTCCAAACTACACGTCGCATATTAATAAACTACCCCGCTCCCATCCCCCCGTGGGGTGGAGGTACAGTGTAGGTATACAGTAGGGGGCCGGCGAAACTGAAGTCACGAGTTAACCCGTGAGGGCGGGCGACGTAGTACGGAGCTGCCTCCCCCTGGAGAGGGACGAGGGTGCGGCGGCGGGCCCGAAACTATGTCAAGAATGTGCAATTAGTGAGCGAGCGCCCCGGGGGCGGGTCTGCCCCCAGCCGGAGCCGAGGCTCGAAGAAAATATAAAGAAGGGTAATTTCGCTGCTCCCGCTCATCCGCTCTCTATGCCGATGAAGAGCTTGCCAATCTAGACCAGATCACGGTGCCGAGTGCCGCCGCCGGCTGAGCTCTATCCCACTTCTGACGAGTATTGTCTTGTTTAGGAGTTACGGTTTACTGCGGAGCGCCGCGATTGTTATTTTTTCGACTTTATTTCGACGAAGGGGCGCCTAAACTTTTTTGTCGGATGGTAGTTGCTTGCTGAATTTATAACATGATTTATTTTGAAATATAAACTTACGGCTTTTTTTATTTGAATACCACTGGCTATAAAATTCAATCAAATGTGAGATATTAAAGTGTGGGTGTTCTTTTCTATTAACATATTTCGTTCTTCATTTTTTTGCCAAACGCTTCTTAGTCACCTACTTCACCCATATTACCGATTACCTACCTTAGATTTATGAATATTGGTTTGTTATCTAGTACACTTGGATATACTTATCGTGCAAAAGACATGGTGTGTTGTATAGCTAAAACACATTATCATAAATATTTAGAAGTTTTAACATCTCTAGAGAATCTGCAACTCATTTTATTATAGAACATGCCTAAGACGAAGTTTTGAAGATATTGTCAAAATATATTACTATGTGACAAAATAATTATTGTACTTACTACTACACAGCTGGGTTCTGTAGCAGCAGCAGTGTTAATTATAAGTTTTTTTAATGTATATGAAACATGAGCTACAACCTGTATTTTTTATACAAATTTATGTAGGAATCTATAGTACACGGCTTGAAAATTGAACTTCACATTTGCCATCTGTCGTTGAATATCTTGTGCGATATATTGTTTTCTTCTGCTCGTAACATTCCATTCATAAAATAGGGGACAACTTTTACTGTGTGGAAATGCACATAATTATTTTTTCAGTATTAAGTCTCAGTTACATTGTCCCTAATATGGAAAAAATAAGAAATATGGGCCAGGCAGATGGAATGGAAAGTAACACAGGAAGGAGTCTTCTTCAATCTAGTGTCACAGTATATAAATATATTAGTTATTTATACTATGCTACTGCTATGTGAAAAACAAAAAAAAACCTTATTGAGAAATTCAGATTTTATTTTATTTCATCTATATCCTGACAAACGTAAACACGGTAGGAAGTAGTAAGAACTGTGGATACGAAAAATTGAAACAATCCTTTCTGGTCTTCATCATACCATCTGAATTTGTAGGAAACAAAAGCCAGTTGGAATACCTAAAACTTTGCCGAGTGATTACGAGACCATACACAGACGTGCTGATCCTGCAAGAGATTTGAAAGGTTACATTTGCCACTCTTCACTACATAGCAAGAAGAACTGCTTCGTTTGTATCATATAAACATTGGATCTCATTCATAGTCAAATAAAAGAAACGAGGCACAAAATGATAGTTGTGTAGGTTGTTGGTAACGCCATACCAATTTTGGTATGCATATCGAACTGTAGCTTCAAAAGTAAACCTCGTATCCACTAATAGTAAACGTGTAACAGGTATGTGTTCCAGCAGTGAACATATTACTCGAAAAGATTGGCTTCCTTATTTTAAAATATATACGCGAGCATTTTTTGTAAACACCCTCCTAATATTAAAGTGATGGCGAGAAGGTATAGATCCTGAAAAACTTCCTGAATTATAGATCCTGAATTTTATGTATAATGTATGGTCCTTTGATAATCTGTGTATTCGCTAAAAAATCGTCCATAGATCTACGACCATAGGCGCTACCATAATTCACCTGTTTTGGCGGGAGCCAGTTAGCCTGGATTCTTCTCCTGAACTCTTTTGGAAAATACACGGCTCATTTTCCATAAGAGTACGTGTTGAATTTACTTTGAATTATTTAAAATTGTCAATTTCCTTTAAAATCCTAGCTATCGTCTTCCGTGGTTCACCCAGTGCACGAAACCACTCACCCCAATAATTAATTTCATGATTCTGCTCCTGTTTCTCGTGATGCTGGTCTCCGACCAAGCCCAGACTCTCGCTGGACCGTTCTGCAAACGGCCCCAGATAGTATCTGACTACATCATGCGAGTACGCCGTTGCCGACTTGCATTATTTTATATCTTGTCAGCTTGTGAGTGATTGCTTTAATCTTGAGCTAGATATACTAGCAAAGATACGACTTACGGCTACAGCTAGATTTACATAAAGCTAATACTCGTTTAGAGAACAACCAACATTTTTTTTTAATTGTACCATATGAATATAATTTTATTCAAGTCTATTGTTCTCTAGGTATAGGTATAACTGATTGTTTTAAGTAATTTTGTATGCTTACAGTGGTGGGTCATGGTAAGGAAATGTGGGGGTTGCAACTTTGTAAAATTTCATTTTGGACAGTACCTAGTTGACGTTGCATTTAGAAAAACCTTAGTTCTTATAAATGCTCTTATCAAAAAATGTCTAACTCCACTAAGCCAAAATACACCAATCTAAAGAATATCCACAATTAGTTTCATTCGATGTTAAAAGTTTATTCATCTCAATCCCAGTCGCAGAATTCAGTCAGTACTATGCAATTTAATAAATCTGTACAAAATTAAACAGGACAGAAAAATATGAATTAATAAGTTTAATAAGTTTAATTATTTTTATTTCAATGGAAAATATTACAAACAAAAAAACGGGTTACCCATGGGTAGTCCTATTTCTCCTTTGCTAGCGAAAATTTTTATGAACCATTTCGAAACACATTGTTCAATAGTGGCAATAATTTAAAATCAGATGTTCGCTTTTGGGGTCGCTATGTAGATGACCTTTTTTGTATTTGGACTGGTACTAAAAGAAATTTGAGCGGCATTCTCAATTTTTTAAATTCGCTTAACGATAATATTCAGTTTACAATGGAAAAGGAGGAAAACAATCAATTAAACTATTTGGCTATAACAATAAGAAAGGTAGTAAATAAATTAAAATTCTCGGTTTATAGAAAACCAACAACTTCCGACGCAATTATACCAGCAAGTTCGCAGCAGTCCTGGCAAATAAAAACGTCGGTTTTCCATAGTTTAATACATAGGCTTTTAATGTTTCCGCTGGAAAAAGCAAATTTTGAAAAAGAATTAAGTACAATCAAACAAATTGCAAGAAACAACGGATGTAAAGCAAAATTAACAGATAGCATGCTAAAAAACAAAAGGAGGAAATTAATTCGTCGGGAGTTTTACAATATTCGGGAAAAAGAAGGCACCTATATAGTTATATTAATCACGTCCCAGGTTATAGTGAAAAAATATCTCGGAGATAGAACGAAACGGGTGTAAAACGATTAGTGTCAACAAGCGAACTATTGGGAGGATTTTAATAAACAAAGAAAGAGTTAATAAATTAAAACAATCGGGTGTATATCAAATTAACTGCGCGGATTGTAATGCCGTGTATGTGGGTCAAACCTGTAGAAGTATTGAAACTAGAGTAAAAGAACATAAAAAATCCATATTAAATAACGCAAAAAACAAAAAATTCAGGATTTTCGACGCATTGTATAGAAAACAATCATTTTATAGATCAGAAAAATGTAAAGGTACTGCATCGTGAAAAGAAAGGAAAGCGCTTAGAGCTGTTAGAGCAATTAGAAATTAAAACATCTTTAATTATAAATCCTTGTACTACGAATGATCAGATAGACTTTACACTCTCGCCCTTCTTAGAAAAGATAATAAAAATTCGGGCTTTACCAGATGATAAGGATCAATCGGGGGTAGGTGCTCGTAAACAAATAAATAAGGAAAACGTGCTTGGAAATGTTTAGTAATAGACATTACTCTATTGAAAAAGGCCTAATAAGCCGAAATACTAGTATATAGAGTGTTTTCTATATATTTCTTGGAACATCTAAGAGATCAATGTTTTTTTCAAAATAATTATTATCAATTACACACTTATAATATATACCTGTAATCTCAAAATGTCCTATTCTAGTTCCGTACGCAGGTTGCTATAAATAATACAAATATAAATACCATGACCATGTATTTCATTATCATTGGTGGTACCACCAATTACCCTTTACAGAATCTTTATACGCAACTCTTTGGAAGGTAGAAATGGTAGTTTGAATAAAAATTAAATATTATAAAGAAAATAATTATTTCTTTGTAACTTCTAAGTTTCCCTTCAATTTGGTGATTCAGTCAAATAGCAAAATTTCCGCTCGTATGTAACTATTTCCGTTTTTGTACCTTGTATTGTCATTTATGTACAGATACGGAAATTTCGGTCGATAGGCAACTGTGAATCGATGATTCTAGTAGGAAAAAAAAACAACGTACGGCGAAGACCCTTTGAAAAAGTATGACTCGGTTTTGCGTCACCGATTAACGTAACATTGGGATGAATAAACATAACTGTGCAAGTTATAAACTGCCATTGTATGGAAATGTCCAATTTAAATAACAAAATGGTAGATACATAATTAATGTTTCGCACTGCAGTTGTTGTACTTTCCTTTTCATAATTAATAATCTTAATTTATGACGGTTCATATTGCTCGCGCTGCCGATACAATTTCAAAGTGACTGGGGGACCAATACGTGGTGATATCATTAATTACTGCTAAATAATATCATTGTAATTAACGAGGCTTTGTTTCATTTATCGACAAATAAGTACATGGTGTTCTCGTCATAAAGTTATACGCGAAAGTACTTTTTTTGGATAATTTCATTTTTATATACATTATTCTTCTTCGCAAAAGCCTTACTATTAGATTAGAGGGTAGACCCAGCGATTCCCGTCTGTCTTCTCATGAAAAACAACGAACCTTTGGTAATACTACACATAAAACCCCAAGCTGGAACTGTTTGAATACTCCTACATATTTTATAACAAAATGCAGGCATATAATATTTGGTTTCTATAGCATCGCAGTTTGTCCCATGCATTTAGAATATAAAATATAATTAAATTTGAGTGAAGACTTCGGTGATTCTGAATTGATATCGATTATATTGTTTATAATTTCCGCTCGTCTTATCTAAATGTGTACAAATAGCTGTAACTTTGCTGTGCATCAATCAGTAAATGTAAAGCTTATGCTTATTCTAATCTCTGGTAGATGTCTTTAATACATGTTGAGTATTGCTGAGTTATGAAGGTGAAATTAAATAAATAAACAAATTTAATAAAGGAAACATACAGGGGCGCCCTTTCCTAATCGTACTAAAATTTCTATTTTATCGGTTTTCATATCAGAAATCTTATACTTATTTATTGAAATATCTTTAATGTGAGCGGAACCAGAAGGAAATAATAAATGTGATTACGGACTATTGGCACCTCTAAAATTTGTATGGTATTTTTAATTACATTCTACATATATTAATTATATATAAATTCATGAATGTATTCCTTTAACGCATTTTAAGATAATAACTTCCTACAAACGTATATCCGCAAGCTCTTCATTTATGATATACAGGGTGCTGAATGTTTAAAACGAAAACATTTTCTTTAGATGCCATACAAAATTTACACAACAATCGGGTTTGGTGTAATGTATGTAATGTTGTCGACTCGCCCAATTATCATACAATGTACGGATGCGGCCGGTTAAGTTAGGTTAGATTAGGTTAAGTTAGTATGTGTGAAGGAAAGACTTTGCATTAATTTTCATTTTATCTCATTTAGTTTTATCTATTCAAATATACATAGTTTTAATAAACACTTAATGCGAAGGATGTCAAGGGTACTATTATTTCAACACCCTGTATCTCAGAAATGAAGTGCTTGCGCGGACGTACGTTTATAAGATGTTATTTTCTTAAAATGTGTCAAAGAATTTACTTAATAATTTTCTATGCGTACACACTGTATATGTACTTTTTTTATAATAATTATTCCCAATTTATTAATGTGTTTACTTCAAGCTTAAACATTATATGTATACTATGAAATATAACCATGTAATTATTTAAAAGCAGTAGTAATTATATATTTATACGCTAGAGAAGTTGAAATTATACTGTACCTAAATAATTGAATGGTAATTACGAGTTTATTGTTTACGTTTTATAATCTCAATACATTATATCAACATAAAATCTAGTATCTGACCATAATTATATTTAACAATTTAAATTTACAAATGCGATTTGATAGGTACAGATAATCCTAGTTTTCACCTCTTATCGCTCATTTATCAAGTAGCAATTACTGGTATCTACTGGTAAAGTGAGCATCACTTCCAGCTAGACCAGAAATTTAATGTATGCTCTTTCCCGGAAATTAGTACGAACGAAAATTTTTAGTTGTTCTGGGACGACTGTGATCCAGTATGCAGTCGCCCTTATCTTTTTTAAAATACCTCCATTTTTACTTTCAAACATTGTTCCAGAATATTTTACTTCGGTCACTACACAACTCACAACCCATTTCAACTGATTTACTTGATATACAGAGTGTTCTACAAGCTCTATGACAAACTTTGACAGTAGTTATTCTCGAGCTGCTTGTCTGGCGTTCCCATTGGAATACCCATATACAAACACAATATCTGCATATTCCTCAGTTGTGAATAAATGCATTTTTTATATATAACTTTTACACAAAGTGTCAAATAAATAATTAAAATGACAGAAACAATAATTATTGTCATATCAACCGACATTTTTATTTATCAGCCTACTTTTGATTGAAGTATGAAAATATGATTCTTTAAATGCTCGTAACTTCTAAACATAAACGAATCGGACCCATGTTTATTAATAAAAAATGTTTAGAATTAACCCAGCTATCATCTGTCAAAGTTTGTCATAGAGCTTGAGAACACCCTGTATAAACTGTGGTTTTACTCAAAAGTTATTATTTAGGCCGTTCAGAACAGAAAGTAAAGAATCCACCCATGTTTCTTAAATCCAATTGCTTATCTTAATGAATTTCCTGTTCAAGCACAAAACTGCGGACTGTTTGTTGAACGTTGTTTATAGCCTGTTGTACATAATAGGCTATAATTAACAATAAAGGCAAGTACTATTCGATATAATTACAGCGTAGTAATTGCTTGTGTCATGAGGACGATAAAAAATGAACTCTTGCATCGCAAAGAAAGTACTTTGATTTATTTTTAAGTATGCGCATAGATAGCTGACTTTTAACTTAACAAATATTTAACCATTTCGCTTTTTAATTAGGTACCGTACAGGGCGATCCTCATAAGTAGGTATCCTCAAAGTAGGTGCTTCATGGACAAATTAGTAAAATAAGATTGAAGCAGAAACTGCTTTCTAATATTAGACAGGCATTTTTGTAAGGCTGATAAAAATGAATGTGTTAGGAAATTAGTCATCCATTAATCTTGATTTACGTGGTCAAAATTCATAAAATTTTTTGCTATTGCATGTTGATTGTATGTAATCATTATCATGTTAGAAGTAGAAGTAGCTGCAAAATATTTATTTAATTGTCGGCACTGTTATTTCTAAGTAATTAAATTAAAATAAATTATTTATTTTTAGTTCAAAGCTACTTGATATCCTGCAGTGTCTATCAATTATAATAACGGAAACTAACAAGTGGCAAATATTTTCTAATTTGACACATTGGAAATCGTATTGACAATCAGTTTTCGATAATCTACATGTTTTGTGATAGATAACAAATGTTGCAGAATCATTCATCATTCAATGGGATTTTTGATAATTTAACTTAAAAAACAACTTGTAAAACATTGATTAACAACTACATTAAATATATGTAGCTAAAACATATTATTATGTTGTGTTATAGATAAATTTATTTCTGTAGGATATACTTCTTTAAAATTATTATAATCTAATAAGTATTTTATTTTCCTTGATACCCCTATAATCTAGGTATATAGAGGAATTATCACAAATATTTGAGATTTCTCATATTATATGGCATCACGTTTTACCACGAAGGCCGATAGAATTTACTGGTTTATTAGCACTATTTTCATTAAAATAAATATGTAAAAAAGGTATATAGCTTTTTAGTAATTCAAAATTAAAAGGCTTAAGAGTCTATTCACTGTAGATTTGACAGGCATGAATACGGGGTCGGGTTGAGAGGTTGGGTAGCCGATGGGTGGAGACTTATATATTCCAACTATCGAATTATTTAGATTTCGGAGGTGCACGTAAAGCCGAAGTAAAAAGGCACATGGAAATAAAGTTAGCCCTTATTGCAACGGTACCGGATTTGTCTTATAATTGTAACAAAATTTCTTTTTAATGTTATAAATTATATATCACCGGAAAGATCAAAAGATAAGCTAGATCCCTATAGTAGCAAATCTTTGTTTAATTCATGTATTTTAGAAAAAATAATTTTTGAAAATACGCTATTTTAGTACAAGATTGTTTGCCTGGAATTTTAAAAATAGAAAGAATTACCAAAAATTACTACTATAGGGACTTAGATTAAAGTCTTATCTTTCAATACTTTTTTACTAAAAGTCGCTTTTATAGTTTTTTTATAATTAGACACGAGACGAACGCCAATTTTGGGCTTATTTCGGACTAGTGAATGGACCCTTAATAGGTATAGGACGCGTACCTACTTAATTTATATAAATTATTTTATGAATCTTCATTTTTTTACTTTGTGTTAAGTTTCATGTTATCCTGAAGTTTGAAATGAAAACACAGCAAATGAAAATAGTTGTATAAATTATATAATTTGTCATGTCAGCGAGATGTTAATTAACAAATTACCATCTGCATCTGTAACTTCTAGCCAGGCAGCCAGCGCCAACTCTGAGCCAAGCGCTTGCTACCGAACGAAACTAGTTGTTTCGTTCGTTTTGTTCAAGTTAATTTTGTTATACCTTCGTGGATATAAATACATGCGGCCGCTGCGAGCTAGACTGAGTTTCTGTGTGTTTTTTCTTTCTGCATTTCTTGCAGAACGATGAATACGAGGCCTAAAAATACAGACTAAAATGATGTACTTCAGAAAAATGAGAAATTGCACAGGCAAGTTTATGAAATATTCCGTGGTGACAGAATAATGTAAGAAAATTACTCAATGGAGTAAAATAAAATATCTAAGCATTTAAATAATCTTTTGAGTTAAGAGAGGTCTCGGATGCAGCGAATCTACAGCGATTTTTATGTACCCTTAGATTTTGATTTCGAGTCTACTACTATCTTTACAATACTTACTAGAAATCCTTCGTCTTCTCAATCATATTCCACAACCTTGATAATGTTTTCTTTGGACAGTTATACCTTAACCTTGACTTACGAGAAGTAAAGAATATAATCAGAGATTTTTCATCTTCAAGGTTTTTCTGCTTGTATTCATGTGTTTTTTTGTCGACAGTCTCCAATCAACATGATCTCTATATTTTTGTCCTAATATTTTCATAATATTGTAGTGTACCCCGGCGTTAGAGATTACGAACAGATCGGAGGCACTTGGTGGTAGGGGGCGAACGGGATGGCTGACCGGGCGAGTGGACAGAGAGACGAAGCAAAGAGAAAAATAAAGAGATTTGTGGAAAAAAGAGTGCCATCGCAGTGTTTTGTATGACTATAACAATCAGTGACTGTAGTGACCTTTGTTTTATCATACTCCTGATAAAAAATAGGGGTGAGTACCAATAAAATTCTGTTAATAAAAATTACCAAAATGAACCTAAAAATATGGCGCCCAACGTGGGGCGCCATGTTTTTGGGTTCGTTTTGGCTATTTTTATTAACATGGAATTTTAGTACTCAGCCCTACGATTATTTCTTACCAGGAGTATAATAAAACAAAGGTCACTACAGTTACTGATTGTTATAGTCATACAAAACACTGCGATGGCACTCTTTTTTCCACAAATCTCTTTATTTTTCTCTTTTCCTCGTCTCCCTGTCCACTCGTCCGGTCAGCCATCATCCCCCTCTCGTTCGCCCCCCTAACACCGGGGTACACTACAACAATAAACATGCGGAAGCAATGCAAATATCAAGAATAAATTTTATACTTGGTCCCCTCCTGTGCTTTTGCAATTAGACAAAATCGTTCTTTTGCGGCTATTTTTTTGCCTTAATATCTAAATGGCTTCAAAATCTGTGAAATTCAAGCTTATTTTACTTGCTTGAATAAGTTCTACTTCGATCTACATAGTGTAGTTTTAATATCGCCTAATCCCTAATCCTAATCTGGTTTATGACGTAAAAATCTTCTGTTATAATTTATGGCCCGGTATTAAGAAATAAATTCCTAAATTCATTCCAAAACTAATTTTTAATATCTATCTTAATACCCACTCAAAGTAAATACAATTAATTTACTGGTGAGTGATACTGTTTTACAAACAAGAAAGTTTTATCAAATTCAATTCTACATTGTATTCTGTTGCTGATCATTATGAAATAATGACGAAATATGGTGAATTTACACGTGTTATGGCGGAGTTATGCACACACATTTATTTAACATCTATCACTTCAGATTTATCAAGTTCTGATTTCTCCTCTCGGAGATAAAACAACACTTTTAACACTTTTGAATACATCCATTACCATATTAAAGATTTAAGATCTAGATCTGTCAATTTAAGAGTTGGCCAACTTTTATCTTGTCTTTAAATGTTTCCATAAGTGTTAAATCTTAACTGATAAATGTTAAATGTGTGTGCGTAAATCCACTATAGAAGTAGCTAAAGCAACTTAAATCAAGTAACTAAATTTAGTTACTTGATCGTGTAAACTTGATTTAGCACTTGCGCAAGTGCTGCATTTAACTATAAACTGTTTACTCAAGTGAATAGGATCAACTTCTATTTAAAGGCACGTTACACGGTGCCAGTAACTTGTTCAAGTAACTTGTTCAAGTAACTTGTTCAAGTAACACCTAAAATAAACTTTAAATTACATTGCCATTAAATTTTCGGAGTTTGTAGTTCAAGTAAATCTTTGTGGACCAAAAAATAAATCCATTTTTCATATATCATTAAATTCATAATTCATTCGTTTTTCATACATTTATTATATACAGGGTGATCCATTAAGAATGGAAACACTCGCGTACCAAATTTGTTTATGGACCGATTTGAATCGGATTTTTTACAAAAGATAGATCTCCAAAAGCTCTATGCTGATGCAAAATTTGAAGACGAAATTTTGATTTTCAAGGCCTACTACGAACTTTTTTTATGTGAAAAATAGCAAAATTTTGTTAGCGATTTTTTTATAAAAAATCGGACTACACCACTGGATTTAGGAACCTCTCGAATGCATTTTTATCAATTTTTCCGAAAAAAAGTTCCTAAAAAAGTTATGACAATATCGGCATCACCAGTATTTGCCTTTGTCGGTGAACCTATTCCTTTATAAAAATCGAATAGAACCCAAAGAGAAACAAAATTAAATAACTTAAACACTGGTGTAATTATTAATAAGAACCATAAAAACCAATTTACACTAAATAACCAACAATTAATCTTAATATAAACAACAATTTATAGGTGAGTTGGTCAAATTATTATTATTTCGTGGTTATTATGCCAAAACTTATAATATTACCTTCTTAGATAAAAAAATAACTACAGTATAATTTTTTATTCAAAAAGTGATCAATTTGACATACTCCTTTTTCATTTTGAAAAATGTAATTTTCTAATCATTACTTTTTTTTATCAATTATTGTTGTTTATATTAGAGTTATTGTTGGTTATTTTGTGTATACTGGTTTTTATGGTTCTTATTAATAATTACACCAGTGTTTAAGTTGTTTATTGTTTCTCTTTGAGTTCTATTCGATTTTTATAAAGGAATAGGTTCACCGACAAAGGCAAACACTGGTGATGCCGATTAGGAACAAACTTTTTTTCGCAAAAATTGGTACAAATGCATTCGAGTGGCTCCTAAATCCAGTGGTGTAGTCAGATTTTTTTATAAAAAAATCGCTAACAAGATTTTGCTATTTTTCACATAAAAAAATTCGTAGTAGGCCTTGAAAATCAAAATTTCGTCTTCAAATTCTCCAACAACATAGAGCTTTTGGAGATCTATCTTTTGAAAAAAATCCGGTTCAAATCAGTCCATAAACAAATTTTGTACGCGAGTGTTTTCATTCTTAATGGGTCACCCTGTAAATTGGACTTTACTATAAAACTAAAATTGAAAATTTTAGACATTAAGCACAGTAAAAAAAATTACTTACTTAAGGATTACCCTGTCTATTTTTTATATATTTGTGGAAACTTTTCTTATTTAACGATCATTTGTCAACAGAACGTATAATAATTATTATTATATCAATCCGATAACCTTAAAAAATTGTATTGCTAATTTTTATGGTTGTTCACAACCCATATTTTTCCATTTTAATCTCTTCACGGGAATACATTTCAGGCTCATTAAAATATAAATGCCATTTTCGCCGTGCGCGAAGAATTTTCACGGGCATTTTCCGTGCGGTCGCCCGGCAAACGCATGATTACGGATTTCCCATATTTCCCATTTTCCCGTGTTCAGGTTTTCCCCCTCCGGGCGGCATCGGCAGTCATAATTAAAGTGGATTATTTTCTAAATTGGCTCGAGTAAGGGCAATATTTTAATTTAGATGCTTTGTTTGATTGATTTATAAACACGCACAGCCCTGCGTGAGTTGGGGGGGAGGGCGAATTCCATTGGCCCCCACTTGGGGCGCTGTTAATGTGGCCAGGGCATGCAGACGACGCGGGAAAATATCATTTATGGTGGATTGGATTGACGGTTAGTGACCCAAGTTACCAAAGACACTTTAACAATGATTTGCTTTTATACATTTGCCATTTTCTTGGTATGAAAAAGGTCATGGGATAAAATATAGTTCTATGAGTAAAACTACAATTACTTTATAATGTTTCAAATTTAATTAAACAAACACTACATACGTTTTGGCTTTTTAAGACTTATTCAAGAGTACATCTGATGCATACTAAAACCAACTACAATACTTTTACTCCAATTTGTACTCCAATTTGATTTTCAGGTATATTATGGATTTTCTATAAGCTCATTACTCTAACAGGGTCTACATGGGGTATTTTATGAGGTATTTTATAAATGTTCAGGTTCAGCAACCTAATTTGTGTTTTGACAAAATTTTGTTGCATATTAGTTGAGATTACTAGTAATTTTTATATTATTTATTTTAGATTTTTTTATTTCTAACTGTTCTAATAAATTAAACCGTTGTTATATATAATTTTAGAACTGTATAGGTATTTAATGTAATTAAATTTAAGCCAAAGTAAATATCTGTATTGGCAAAAAAATTGTACCTTTTCCCCAAACACATGGTCATAAGTTAGAAAATGCATATCATCATTGCCCAGATGATTCCAATTGCTTTTTCTTTTTTGCAGACCTCCAACAAGCGTGCCGGTTTCCACTATTGGAAAATTTCACGCATTTCGTGGAGTCTGTTGTGTGTGCTCACCTTTAGAGACCGAATTAAATTCGTGATTCAAAAGCTGATTCAATACCTGTACTAATTTCAGTGGTATATATCACTTAAAAAATGTTAATTAAAGTTATTTCGATCAAGTATTAATAACGACTAATGAAATACCTATTCGTTTAGATTCGTATCAGTTGTACTACATTGTGTTTTACTACTTGGGTATTATATTATTAATGTTTTAATATGGTTATGAATGAGCTACTTATCTAAAACTTCAAATGAAACAAATCTCAATTTGAAAATTTGTAAAATCAAATATGATTTTTTTAAAGTTTTGAACATATTTTTTAACAATCAATATTTTGTAGGTGGCTAGTCAATAATTTTAATTGCCTATGTATGGCAATTAATTGTTTAATGAACAAGGTTACATTGTTTAACAGCTAATTAAAATCTGAAAAAATAACGGCAAGCAACAAAAACCGTGTCCTATTCACTTGATTTTAAATTAGAATTGAACTAGTTAATATTGGTAGGATATAATATCGCGATATATGAGCAAAAATAATCACTATAATCAGAAACAACATTGATATTAACAAAAAATATTTGAAGTTTATATAAAATTGCCAGAAAATTGTGCATGCAACAAGTGCAACAGAGGAAGTCAACTTCAACTTGGAAGATAAGTATCTATTTTTGCCACAAACTGCCCTATTCTGTGACTGACTGATACATATAATTCCACTGCGATAATTCGAGTTACTGCTAGTTCTATAGCACTTTTAAAAACGAATAATAGTTGTAAGATATAATATTTTACCCAAGCTTCGGTGTAATTTAAAAGGGAGACATAGAATTACTGAAATATTTACAAGGCAGAAATGCAATTCAATGCGGGCAAATCGATAACTATACCATTTACATAAGGAAATATAAAACAGGTTGTTACCCGCTCAAGATAATAATATAAAGATATAAAGAATACACACGGGTAACTGTAAACCGCGGCTTAATAGCGGTGGATTATATCGGCAGATCTTGATCTTTCGGCTATAATTTAGGTGTTCATCCTAAACCGGTTGCTCTCTCGCTTACAGGAAGGATAAATTAAACCGTCCTCCGTCCTCGTCGTTTTGTTGGATTTACCTGGCTATTCTGCCTTATTTCGAAGCGATTAACTCGGGCTGAAAACTAGTTCCTTGACACAGGTGCTGCACATACAGTAGGCAGTGGTGAGAATATGTCACCCACCAGTCATCAGTTCTATCTTTTATTAAATTTAATCGACTCGGGGTATATGAGTTCAGGAATATATTTCAGCTTGAAAATATAATCCAGAGAAAGAAATAAACGGTAAGGTAAGCCTGCAAAGGCAAGGCAACCGGTACACGTATGACTTATAAAGACGATGCAACAAGGTTGATGGATAGAGACAACCCAAAATGAATGGAAAGAGAACAATCACATTGCCACTAGTCGCACATTTGCTTGTTTTTTTCCGTCGTGCCTGTTGCGTCGAAATACTAGTTAATATTGTTTTAGGCTTGTAATTTCCATATACTCAAGTATATAAGTTACAAGTTTATTAATATTAACTTACTATTTATTATTATTATGCAATAATATGGTCCATCTAAATGAACTGCGCCATCTTGATAACGGCCTGAAATTATAAACACGTGCTTTTCTTTTGCGCGAGCTTATCCATTATTTTTCGCATTACACATCCAGTCATATCAGAACCTAATGTTTTATTCTTTTGACAAATTATGACACCAGTCAGATTTTTTGTTTTCTTCTACTTTGAACAATTTGTAAAGCCTTCAAATCAAATGATTATTTTCATATTATTTTCTGGAGTATAAGATTACGTATAAACATTGACTATATTTGTATGATGGTTACTAATTTCTACAAGTACTTATTTCATTATCCTGCAAAATTAGCTGGCTTTCAATCATAGGGTTTCGAAATAATGGAGTAATGCAACTATTCGTGTTCTGAAAAATACGGATTCTTTGGAATTTGCAACTGTAGAGGCAGATTTTCTATTTATGCACGATAATGGCTCAATGTTCTATCATTTTTTTACCGTTTACAAGACATTATTGCCTCGAAGACAGAAAATGGGGTAAATTCTTTTCGTATTTATATTGCCAAGAGTCTGGTTATGGAAACCATATTACTTGAGTGATTTTGATCTATCAAACTAGTTAAAGATTGTAGCCGGAACAATAAATATGTGACAGTTTTATTATATCGAAATATAGTAATAGATCGAGTATTATAATTACTAAGAAGATACTTTGTTTCAGGACGAAATGAACTAATTGCAAGGTACATCAAATTGAGGACGGGGAAAACAAGGACAAGAAAACAAGTCAGTTCACATATACAAGTTCTGGCGAGGCGAAAATTACGAGAAATCCAAGCTAAACTAAAAGTTGTAAGTATTTCGTTATATGTATATTAATCATTAACTTCATCATTAATTAGAAACGAACTTGTAATAATGAGAATATAACCACGGTATAAACTGAAAAACAAACATCTTCATACTCTATTGATGTGAAATGATTTTACTGAACTTTTTAAACCATTTGGAATAATTACAACTCAGAATTTAATTATCACACAAGTAACAGTTTCATTTGTAGTTTCATTTGTGGTTTTAATGCAGTGTTAATTTACAATATATTATATATGTACGCACATAACAAATTGTACCGGCAATAATCAGAGCAGAAAATTAGTTTCTCTCTTTGTATATGCGGAATGATATTATCTAAACTAAAAGTTCCTACTTCCAGTGAGTCATATATAATCGGTGCCAATTAAATAAATAATAACAATAAACTTGATTTGCCGTAACTTCTTATCGGTCGTATATCGGTTACCTTCATTTGCAATTACTGTTACGATGACAAGAAAAAAATAATAGGATGTGTTTTTTCTGTGCCGAATTGTTTTCGCACGCCGCCATCTTTTTCATAAGAAAGTTCATGGAACAGTTCCACTGAACTGTTTTGCAAATAGCATGTACTAGTGAGGGTAAAAGTAATGATTTTTGGATCCGAATTGCATCCTTTTGGACAAAATTAGTCGAACAAATGTATGCATTAAGCAAATTAACTTTAAATTTTGATATAGCTAATCTATAAAATTTGTAAATGTAAATCTTGTTTTATTGTAAAACAAGAAAGATCACATAATCTAACTTAAATTTTTGCGTTCAATTAAAATAATAATAAATTGCACCCTTTAAGTCAAAAATGTATACACACTAGCTACTTGAATATTGTTTAGCATCCTCTGACTTAAATTTATATATTAATCTAATGTGTTAATTTTTGGGTTAGTAGTTATAGATGTTAGAAATAGAGTATATATTATATCTGTATTTTAAATGTCGTCATTATTTATTTGTTACATTCTTTGGAGGTTTTATATTGATTTCTTCTTTTATATATGACTAACAAAGCGCTTAGTCATCTAGCTCTATCCGACACAGATCTTATTAACCAGTTTCGTATTGGTAAAAAATTACCCCTTACTTAACTAAAGCGCTGTGGGTAGGCTAACAGTATAACACGTTTGGTGATGGAGACTTTAATTTGTTAGGACCACGTGGCCAAGGAAAAGGCCCTCCAGACGATGTCGAGCATGTCGAGTGCACAGATAGTATCTGCTACTACTGCAATGCACAGCAAGTCAGCAGGTCTGAATCTTGGTCTAACTCATAACCCCGTTTCCTATCCTGGAGCGGTAAGTTACCCTCTACCAACGCTGGTCCCGCTTTTCTACTCCCCTTTCCCAACCTTTGTCGGTCCGGAAATTCTGTGGCCCCAAAAATGTGGAAAAGCTAACACTGTATAAAATGATGTTTAATGAGTGGGTGTATCACGGGTTGCTGCTAAGAGTACTCTTTCTGTGATAGTGAGAGAAATTTGAATTCTCAACAACGTCAAAACACTGAAGACTTGGATTTCTAAAAATATGTATTTTGCTTATTAATTCGTAAAGCTTTTAATGTAAGATGAGTTTTATTTCCCTAATCCTTGGATATAACGAGCTCACAAAGGGATCATGTCTTAATGTTGTTATTGAAATAATTAATTGTTCATTTAAGTGAACAAATAACCTATTAATTATCTCTAGATGTATTCATATAAGTAGCTTGTGCCTTATAATAATATAAATATCTATATATTTAGCATTCACATTTACAATTTTGATAATAGTCTTGAAACCTTCATTTTATTATTAATCTGTATGTTTATTTACTTCAAGTTGTTTCAGGAAATGTGAAACAACAAATTACTCATAAAAGATATTTGAATTTAACTGGCATGACAGCAACCCGCAATACACTTACGTGTTGAAAAAAAGGGTTATTTAAAACGGCCAATAATAATTATAGCGAAAACACGCCTTATTTTCTGATTTAAATTGAAACTAACATTTAATTATCGAGTACTTTACCAAATTTAATTATAATTATTGTATAAAATTTTAGGGACAAAATTTTTTCCGCCAATTTGGAAAATATATCTTGCTTGATTAATGGTATAAATATTTATTTGACCCAACATATTTTTGTGGCCAGCCTCCTTCATTCCATAAAAAGCTTGTTGCATAGTTTTGCTATTTATATTGTGACTAATCTAAACATTATTTCTTCTAACTCAACTTTGGGCTTACTTGCTGTGTGTTGCGGCTACTTTGTAGGAATAGTTTTCGCAATAATGCCATAAAGCTTCATATTAACTTGATATTTTTCTAAATCAGTCACTATATATTTGTCCATTGTCTAGAACGTCATGTATTCTTAGCAATTTGTAATCGTTCTGTCTGTTTTAGCAATTTTGGCAGCCTGGATTGCAACCTGGAACTTCTCAAGAGTAAGTAATGCTTAAAAATGTGTCCTTATTTCACTACATTCGGAATAGAGTCAAAATATAGAGTATTTTAGTGAACTAATCTCTTTCAGTGTAAAACCGTTCACACAGGCAGCCTACCCAGCTGGTAAGCCAGCAACCGCTGTTTCGGCAGGAGAGGTGGGTCCTTTACAAACAGCACCACCACCAGTGTGGGAAGGTAGAGCGATAGCAACACACAAACTTAGGCTTGTCGAGTTCTCCGCCTTCATGGAATCGCAAAATCGAGAAGAAGCAGTAAGTGAATGCTTACTGAAAGACATATGATGTGTAATTACATATTTTTTAGTATCAGAAACACTTATTCGTACATATAGGAGGGCCAGCTCTTTCATATACAGATCCCCTTCTAGAGGCTGTTGATGTGAGGCAAATCTATGACAAATTCCCAGAGAAGAAAGGTGGCTTGAAGGAATTATATGATAAAGGTCCCCAAAATGCCTTTTTCCTTGTTAAATTCTGGGCGGACCTTAATTCAAATTTCCAAGATGAGGCGGGAGCTTTTTACGGAGTCACAAGCTCGTAAGTAGAATTGTAACATGTGCTTCACAAAAAGCTGGCTTTTTTCTTGCATTTCGATGTATTAATAAAATGTAAGCAGTTAATATATATATTACTAGAAAAGAAAACAACTTTAGATATACCTAAATAGAAATCTGGCTTTGATACATAATTTTTTCTTTGTAGATATGAGAGTAATGAGAACATGACGATAACTTGTTCAACAAAAGTGTGTTCCTTTGGCAAACAGGTGGTGGAGAAAGTGGAAACAGAATATGCACGGTACGAAAATGGACGTTTTGTATATAGGATCCATAAAAGTCCGATGTGTGAATATATGATTAATTTTATACACAAACTTAAACACCTGCCTGAGAAGTACATGATGAACAGCGTCTTGGAGAATTTTACCATCTTACAAGTAAGTGCTTAGGTGGTAAAATAGTTTAGTTTAAAATACTTTGGCTAATTAAAGATTGGGGTATGGGTTCATTATTAACTGTTATTAATTGTTAATCACTGGATTTTTCTGTAAAAATTCCTTCTAGATATAAATTTCATTTTAAAAAATGTAGTTGTAATCAAACAAACAAAAAACTTGACTTTGCCCCACTTATCCTTTATTTGCTGTATTAATTTGTTTTGAATGTAAAATAAAATTAGTCACCAAAATCAGTATTGATTATCAATTTTTATTGGATACAATTGAGCCAATTATAGTTATTGCTTTCTTTTGCTCTAAGAAGTTAGGTACAACATAATCAGAAAAAACAGCAATAGAAGTAAGAGTTTATTATTTGTAAACTACTCAACCCCCTCGGGAAGTTAGGAAATTAGGAAGAATAGATACCTAATAACACTAGGTTCATTCAATATATCAAATTCATTACTTTATAATAATTTTTAATAAAATGTCAACTATAAGAATAGATAGTTTTTATTGTCCAAATTCTTTGAGAATGTCTGACGTATAGTTCTGTCAATAGTAGTTATTCCAAATTTGATCTTTAGAGTTCCTGTTATGACTATTTTTCTTGGTAGGTGGTGAGCAATAGAGACACTCAAGAGACGCTCCTGTGTACAGCATATGTGTTCGAGGTATCCACATCAGAACACGGTGCCCAACACCACATCTACAGGCTTGTGAAAGACTAGCGGGATTTTGGTGTAACCATAACCCTTCACTTCAGTGCCTACACCCTCACAATACTAGTATTATTATTGGTTACATACGTTTAGTAAGTAGCTAGATGAGAATAACAATCCAAATTGCCATTTGAAATATACATCTGAATCTACCTTGAAATTTGAGATTGTCACCCCCTGCGTAAATTTAAGTTTGGAAGTGGTCTGCTTTCTTCGTATCACAGTTACATAGAACTTTATATTTTGTTTTTATATATAATAGTTTTTATTTCACATCGTACTTTTAGCTTCTTAGGTTTTTTCATATAGTCAGGTTTTCCCGTTTGGTTTTTTTGTATGTTTTCAAGTGACTTAATTTTTTAAGTAGAAATGTCTCGGTACTTTTAAAGTGCCTAGATTGTACTATTTTCTAACATCTTCCTGCATTTTAATATTGTCCTTTTTTTGCGATTATCTATTTATACTTTTATATATATTTTTTATTTGTTTTATATTTCAAAGGTCTATTCTTTAAGAAGCATATACTTAAAATGCAAGGGGAATGTTTCTTATTAACACAGAATTTTACGCAATATGAAGAGGTTCATGATTTGGTAAAAAAATTATTTATTGTAAAATTGGTTTACTACGCAAAAACTTAACCCAATTATGAATCACTTACATTTGAGAGATAATCTTTTTTGTAATTTAAGTTAGTCTTAAGTTAAAGTTTGCTATTTGTGATGATAATTTTTAACAATTTTATATATAGATTTATATATATTTAGATTTTTATCAGATTCTTTGAAAATAAAATACCCAGTATTTTACTTATATTAGAGTTATTTTGCCAATAATAATTATTGATTAGCTTTAGACGTGAGGTTTTCACAAAATCGGAATCTCTGGGCGGTGTTTGGTTTTAACGGTCCATTATTTTCCCATGAAGTAAATGTTTACTCATGTTAAAATTATCTGCAACGATTTTCTAGAATTTAATAAAATTCCTAACTAAAACGTTTTCCTTGTTGGAAATGTTAAATCCAAACAGGTCACAGAGGTGTTTCAAATCTCGTAGAGAGATTGCTTGCTTTAAATGGGATTTTGTGAAGAAACTTATCCTTTGTGTTCAATTTGGCAGCCTTATTTGCCAAGTGGGTAAAACAGGTAAATTCTATGATCCTGAGTTACACAGAACATTCAATTTAAAAATAGTCTCGCTGAAAACTATTGATTTTAAAATGTCTATCCTACGATTTGGTTGTTGATTATATTATTAAATTGAAATAATAAATGTTTGTGTAATGATTAATTATGAGAAAATATTTGAGTGATATTTTATTATAATTGTATTTAATAAATTTTGAATAAAATAGTCAAAACAGTCCCTCCTGAACAGAGGCGTAGAAAACCTGGTTAGACTATTCTTTAAATTGAACATGCTCTGCTGATTTAATCACGTTTAATTATTGGTACACAGTGCAATTAACTAAAACTGAAAGAAAATTGTAAGAAAATGAAGATGTAACTATACTTTACAATATTTACAAGTGGCAATGTTTTTGATCTCTAATTTAGTCTTCGAAAATTGTTTGATAGGTGTACGACGCAATTGTTTGGTAGCTTTTTAATTTTTTTGTAAGAATTTACGTTGAAAATCAAACCGTTTGTGACTATCCTGAATCCAGACAATTTTTTATGACACTGACACGTACTGTCTTCTGTGAAGATGAAATGTTATTTTATAGATGCTGCATTAATAAAAATTTTGTTAAAAAATCTATAAAAATAAGGATAGATATTAAGTAAAATTAAACGCGGTATGAACAATAACAATAACTATTTATGAGAAATTATCTATTTTAAAAACAAAAGTGTCAGTGTAAAAAGTAAGATTGTATATATATTTCTATAAAAATATGGCGGCTATAAATATTTTTATCGTCTTAACATGCAATTATAAGGTTCTTTATGAAGTGTGCTATATTTAATGAGATTTTTTATCCATATCTGGAAATGCCATATCAAAGGTAAAAATTATTGAATCTTATACTTTTGCTCTGTATGTGTACAGTATTTTAAATCATGTTTATAATTTGTATGGAAAATTATAAAAATTGATATAAGTTTTGTTTTTTTCCTACCCACTCTTCCCCTAGTAGATAAAAATCGACAAACATTTTATATAAGATAAATCGAGACATTAAAAAATATAATTTAAAATCTAAAATAACTTGAACTATAATACAATTAGTTTTTTTAGATTAGAGGTACTAGCATTGTATCAGATAATAGCATAAATTGCAGCAAATATAAATAAAGATTCTCTTTTCCAGTAATTAATTTTACATTTTAATTCTTTGATTCAAGTACAAGTACACATTCAGATAAATGTCTTAGGGCCGGTTTTTCATTGCATGGTTAAGGATTGATATCAGTTTAGAACTAGCTGACAGTCAAAGCGTTTTTCAAACTACTGTGAACTGATAACTGCCTGTCAATTTAACAAATACTTCAAAGTGCCCATTTGCATACTAACATAACCTTATTATTTGTTGTCAAAAGTGACAGTGATTTGTAATTGTTAACAAATTATCTCTATATATCTCTTATATGATTAAATTTCTATGCTCCTTTATATGTAGTAGTAGATAGTAGATTTATATATAAAAAATTGCATATGTCAGTGCAATTGTCACTTTGACAGCGACAAAAGTTATCTGCAACTTTTACAGTGACAAATGCACTAGTGGTTTTTTCACTTATTCTTTTTTTAATCAATTATCTGTTGCCAAAATAAATAGTTTGACATTTTTGTCAACAACTTATTGAGTTATTAAACACTAACAATGAGTCGATTCGGTGAGTCTACGGACAACAAAATTAGTCAAATTGTTAATATCTGTGTGCCTGCTAATGCAGTTGCGACTCAATCATCAATTTGGCGACAATTTTCTAGTTTTTGCTATGCGAAAGAATATAAAGTTGAGCCAGGTACTTCCATCGAGAAATTGAATATAATATTGCAAGATTGGGCTTTTAATATATGAAAATGTGTCGGAAAAGACTTCAAAGAAGCGGTTGTTAAAACAATTTGGAATACTACCGCTAAAATGCTACAAAGTAAATATTACAAATACTGTATTATTTTTAGTGTTTCATAAATAAAGTTTGCATTCATATGTTTCTAAATTTCTTATTCATTAAATTGTCCTGCCGAATTACACTCGATGTTTGTATTGATACCGGATAAATTTGTATTGTTTAAATTCTAAACTGTTTCCTTCAGCAATTTGACTCGAAAAACTGTAAACCTAAAAACGCTCCACCTTCGGTGTCGCGTTTTTAATAGTTGACAGTTTTTCTCGTCTAATTGCTAGGCAACAGTTTCTCATTAAACAATCCAAATTTATCTCTTGTGCAATTATAAGTGAGTATTATAGACCTACTGTACTGTGACAAATACTGCTAATTTTTCTGTGCCACTGGTACTGGTAGAATCTTGTTATTAAATAAGCATTTTCAACTATCCACCAAGTATACCCAATTACCTCTTTGACTTTCTGCATTCCTAATATCTTCAGTCTCCTATTTCGAAGATACCTCCTCCTAACGTTTCTAAATTCCTGGCGTTTCACATCATTCCTTTTTAATTAACTAACTATACATATTAGCCCACATTTCTTGTGGTAGTCTCACTTTTTAGTAACTACCAGGAATCCATACCTTCCTGTTTGGAAGTAAAGGTGTCATACCTCCTAGCCTTTCTGTGCTTCTAGTAGAATGGTGGAATTATTTTGGCTACAAGTTGTCACTGCATGAATTGTATGTAATATAATAAATAATTGAATTCTAAATTGTGCGGGTGATGTTTGTAAAATCGACGTGGAGGTAATAAAAAGCATATCAAGGAAAAACGATTTATTCTATAATTAATTTATGTAAGGTACAGTAGACTAGAAATGGATTACACACACTAATAGCAATCACTATGATGATTGTATAAAAATATTAAGTTATTAATACACTCTTAGAGCTATTATATGGACGGAATAGATACGCGGTGTCCTTTGATACTTATCAGTACCTTGGACTGAATAAGTACACTTAAAAAGTTACATAAAAATTAGGTCTACTTTTAAAAAGCCCAAACTCAATGGCATAGAATTAAAAACTAATTGAAACATACTTTGTTTAAATAAATTTCCTTTCGCAAAAACTTTAATCGATAAATAAATTAATTAATAATAATTAAAATTTTTAAAAAATGTAGCAAGCTAGGAAATATACAAGTTTTTAAATTTTTCATCTCTTATAAAGTAAAAGAACCAATTTATTAGATACTGAAAAACTGAGCCTGTCTGCATCAAAGTACATATTTACAGAACTTTATTACTCTTTTAGTTCATAATACTCAAAGGTCATGTCTTCATATATGCCGTCTTCAGTTATAGCCTCGGCTTCTGCTAGATTTAAACCTAGAGCGTTTGGATTTATATCCGTGATGAAAAAGTCACTGCCGAGACCGCATTCGTTCACAATTTCTTGCTTGGAGACCGGCGGAGAAAGAAAATCTATAGAAAATCAAAATCTTATTAAAAGAACTATTACGTAAAAATATTTACTATAATATATTTAAAAATGAATATTTAAAAAGTTAATAAAAAGTAATCAATTTTAGGATCTAAAATTCTTGATATAAAGCAAAAACGCAAGTGAACATACTGTGTGTACCATGAATATAAAGGTAGGTAAGTTAAATATAAATAATATGTTCATTTGTAATAATAAAAGCATGAATAAAAACATAATTCGATCACTGTTATATCATATAGTTGAAAATCGTGAAATGGATATAATATATTCATAATTTCATAAGTTAATGATCAAAATAAAGATTTGGAGAAAAGAAGGAAATATCAAAATTCTGGAGTAGCTTTTGATAAATAAATTCATAAACGTTTAAAATAACGTAGTTACAGTGGTGGAACATTTTCTTTAAAATTTCATCACTTCACAACAAAAGTTTCCTACTAATAATGAATGGCTCAATCAACTGGGTTGTGACTTCATTGAATTGTTGAGTGAATAAATGTCATTAAAAAATGTCGGATGCAATCATAGAAGCAGGCCAGGACTGGGGATCATTGCGCCCAATTTATACTTTAGCACGGCCCTGCTCAATGTACTTAATACAGCAGACCAGTTTTACTTGGTAAATTTCCGTACCAATCCACGCCTGTGTGGAAAGTATTTTGAAGAGTCTGTGATTTAACTGTGATCGGATTGTGATTTAACTGTAACCAACACTCACACAAAAAAAAAAAATATAAATAAAGGAATTTGCAACAGTACTTCTAAATGTATCGATATATATATTGATAAATGTATGGATTATAGAATTGTGTGTATTAGGCCGGTCGTACATATATGCAACATTTGTGTGCAACACGTCTGCGACATGTTTCATTTTAAAGCACTTGATTATTAACCAAGATTCGTACATCTGACAGACTTGTCGCAAACAAGCTCTATCTTGTTAACGACAATTTTCATACAACGGTGCATGTTCTAATTTTAAGCGTCATTTGTCGTTTATCTTGCGGTGCATGCGTACTTCCTAGCAAATATGAAGGATCTATCTGGCTTTTAATATTAAATTCGTTAATATAGTGGCAAAATATGAAGTGTTTATATGATTACAACCAAGAAGATTATTCAAATCGACAATTTCTCTGGTGAAATAGCTTCACGAAATATTGAATCTTGACTTTTAAATGTTCTGCGATGTATATGCTGAGCTGAATATGGATGTATCCAAAATCTTCGCTTACTTTTATTTCTTTTTCTTATTCGTACTAATGCCGCTAGCAGTAATGCATCCTCATCCGACGACATGATTCACTCAAATGGACGAGGTCTGTAATTTCTTTACATTTGTCTGATGAGATGTGTCCACTACATGTCTTGTCAAAAATGTTGCAGACATATCACGTATATGTACGACCGGCCTTAGTTGTTGGTCTTAATGTTAGCCGCTCGTTAACTTTGATATATCTGTATACAAATGTAAAGCAGATCTGGTATTTTATTTGGAAGATTTGTTACACGGCAAGTAATTAGAAAAAGAACATTCATAATCCCATTATTGTTTTACTATTGTGCTTCCAAATAAAATGAATCTTATCTAACACCTACCCTATGGATATCATAATCTCAACGTACCTAATGTTTCTATTGGGATTGCGAAATAAAAGACAATTGTTAGTAGAACAACCAATTAGAATTGTTGTCATTGATTGAAAACTAATAAAGATAAGAAAGCGCAACTTCTGGTTCTAAAAATCAGGTTCTTTTGCATGTGTGGCAATCAACTTGAACAATCGACTCTAAACTAAGAAGTACTCCAATGCATTTATGGCGATAAAACAGATTAATTTTCAATCAGCGTTTACACTGTAGCATATAATATGTATTAAATATGATAATACAAAAATTTACCTTCTAAGCCATTTGGAGCATCACCCAAATGTATATACTCGACTTCAATGTTATTCCTCTTGGACGCTGCTTCCACATCATTCTTAAAAAATGCCAAAATGTAAAAACAATGCAAAATGTTACGCCCACAAATTATTTTACCAACCTTATGATGGCCATCAATTTCTCCCAAAATACTCTCCGTGGCTGCCTGAAGTTCTTTATCGAATGCCTCTTGTTCGCGGGATTTCGTGTCTTTATAAGTACCCTGAATGAACTGATTCATTCGTTGTTTCTAAAAATGAAATAATCACAATAAATGAAAACCGGAATAGGTGTTACATTGAAGACTTACAATTTGCCAGGATTTCTTGTCATCCCTCTGGGCTATAGTCCAAAGGTGACCCGCTCCCTGAACGGCCTTGCCCCCCTTTCGAAAATGAGGATTTATGGACAAGTTGTGCCTGACGGAATTTTTCCACCTATCATCATTTTGCTTGTAAAATGGGAAATGGTCACTGAAAACGGCAAGGTTGACAAAAAAATATTTTATTATAATATATCTAATTTATCTATAATATTTTGAGGTGTACATCTCATTATCTATGTAGTGACAAATACTTAAATTTTATGTAAGTTTCCATTTAGAAAATTATTTTATTAGCTCATATAAAAAGAAACTTCGGAGATACTACTGCCTCCACAGAGGTTGCAGTTTAAAACAAAATAGTGCAAAACTATACTACTAACTAGACTATAGGTAGGTATGTATTTAAAAATTAAGGTGCATATATTGTCATCATTATCATCACTCAGTCATCATTATCAATAATCCAAATTGATCTGAGACTTCCTTAGAGACTGTTTCGAAGAACAAAAACGAGTAGAAATTACGGCACACTATTTATGGGGCTTATACAGGGCATGGTCAATTCCTAAAATCGATTAATTTATTTACAAATTATATATATTTTATAGATTTTACAAATCCACTAGGTAATAGGTATTTGACGCTGTGACAATAAGACTAGACAAGATAATTTTATTTAAATTTGTCAGTCAAAAAGCTAAGAGCATAAAGTTTTAGCACCAAATAATAGAAAATTATTAACGTTTAAGAAGTATAGTTATTTATTATTTATTGTTTTCATAGTTAATAAAGCACTGCCATCAATAAAAAAAATGACTTACAAGAGAATGTACCATAGGTATAGGTATAGGTATGGGTATGTATAGGTATAGGTACTCTTTGTGGTCTGTGATTGTAGGGTATGTATTCCTAAAAACAAGTTACCTACCTACTGGCTACTGGTAAAGTATTGTCGGTCTTGTCGACAGAGAAGAAAATAAATGCAAACAACGAAAAGTAAGACGCTAAAGGAAAAGTAAGAACTCATGTAGTAAAAAAATTTGTTAATTCTTGATAATGAAACACAGAGAAAATAAATTAATCGTCTGTAATTAAATTTATAATAAATAGAATAGAAAAATTTAGTAAATTGTCACTAAAATGTAAATTAAATATAATAATATTAAGGTATCACAGATTAAATGAGTCCCTACTTATCTTTAAAATAAAAAAAATATATATATATGGATCATACGTTATGTGTTTTATGTAAAAAATGCATAGTCTATACGAGCATCGGTGGTTCAGTGGTAGAATGCTCGCCTGCCACGCGGGCGGCCCGGGTTCGATTCCCGGCCGATGCACACTTTTTTTTTAAATTTATTCATTCAATATAATATTTTTTAATAAATAAGTAAATTTATAGCACTACAATTACGTAGCTTCACTTCAAGTCAGTAAAAATAAACTGAAGTGTATATAATTCAATTATAATGTAACATAAATAGACAAGTTAGTAGATTATTAAAAACATAATCTGCGATAATGATTGAAAATAATTATTATTAGCTAATAAGTAAATGCTGGCTAATAAGGGAGATATGCCAATGCCAAAAATAATGTAGACAACGCAAGATATAATATGTGTGTTAGTTAAAGAAAAAATATTATACAAAGGCTTTCTTAAACAAACAGTAAGAAAATCGATACAAATCAATTTGATTTCTTACTAAATATAGGCACACACCCGCAATTTTTGGATAACACGTCATGGCAAGGGCGGATTTAACTTTTCAACATGGGAGGGGTATCTCGAAGAACCACATTTTTAAAAAATGTTGTTTTTCTTTGAACAAAAATGAAATAGTAAATAGAAACCTTTAATAAAATATCTTGAAGTGAGGTACGTTTATATATACGTACGTTTTTGCTTTTTGCTAGTGTAAAATTTGAATTCATGGGGGGGGGTAATTACCCTATTACCCCCCCCCCGTAAATCCGCCCATGCATCATAGTCTTTTGAGTCATTATTGCAGGAGTCACCATGTGTGTGATCCATATTCCTACCTCGATCTCAGAATTCTTTTTTTTTTTTTTTAATGAAGACCAAAGAACTGCGAGTCAATAATGGCACGTGCACAAATGAAATATAAAAATATCCCGTACGGCCCTATTATGAACTGGTGATATAATATAATAGCAACTCGCAAGGTGGCAAGGTGGGTGGGCACGTTACGCTTTACCATCGATACTGTATGGTAAATAAATTAATCCCCCCACAACCCTAATAACCGAACCACCCCGCACACAACGACCAAGCCGTGAAATTTGAATATACGGAAAGATAAAACTATTACTGTAATTGCCTGCTATTATCGCCTCGTGTATTGGGCTACGGACCAGTGATTTCAGGTGTTGTGGACGGTTGTAGAAAAGAACATAAACTAAGGGCTTTTTCAGACGGTGCGACTGCGATGCGATTTTCCGTTTGCGGCATGTCGCAACGATATCGTGGAAGTATTAAAATATATGTAATATGTAATCATATGTGCAATTTTCACATTATGCGGAAGCGACAAAAAAACAGGACGCTTAGTGCGGCATTTTGTTGCGTCGCAAGACAGTGCGTTTGTTGGTCAGATAGCGGCCGATTTTTTTCCGTGCTGTGATATTAAACCAACCACTAATATAAATGCACATTTCCAGACGTGTCGCTGCTTGTCGCGATATGTATCAGTAAAATAAAATTTTAGTTTTGCAATTTTGTCAGTTTGTCTTCAGCTTGTGCATTGTTTGTCATGTTGTTTTAATTTCTCAAAAATAGTGTAAAAATAAAAAGCTCCTTCGACGTATCTTACTTGTAAAAGTGGATGTACCCAGTAACGTCGATTCACTCCATTGTTACTTCTAGCAATAATTTTGCGTTTCCTTCGCCTTCGATGTAGCAATGCCAATAAAATAATTCGTCTTCTATTATACTTACTGCAAATACACTCCACTAATTGCGAAAAGCAACTGAGCAATGACAACTCTGCGCACAATATTTTATTTTTAAATCGTTGGAGAAGAAATTGTATTGCCTTGTATGAAAGCTTTCTGCGAATGCAATACGATATGTCGCAAACGGAAAATCGCATCGCAGTCGCACCGTCTGAAAAAGCCCTAATTGTATTTGGTAGCAGTGAGCAACCTACTGAACTGACAGCAGTTTCGTTTAGGTTCTCAAGCTTCAAACATGGGTACGTCCACACCAATGTTAGTCAAGGGGGATCTTTCAAACGCAGAAGACTAACACCTTGCAGCAGCGGCGTTAGTAATGGTACGCTTGCAAGTATCATCTTTTTTTTTGTTTATTTTTATATAAAGGACTCAGCGTGTCCCATATAGTACCACATTTGCCCTGTATAATTCAATTAATTTGGATGTTCCTTCCACATTCCACTTCATTATTATAGGCAAAAGTTCACAGTTGGTGGAATTGAAATATATAGTTGGGCTGTTGGATCTTTGCACACATGTGATCAATCATATATTTATATGAATTGATATTAAAAACCTAATGTCATTGATGTCAGTGCACAACACATGAACCGTATCATCAGTTCTTTTCTAACAGCGGATGTTACTTACAATTAACCCTGTAGTTTGTCGTTGATAATGTCACACATTAGTCACGTATGTGAAAAGATTTAGTTGTCCAACTATAGCAAGTATGGATGCGTTTGCAACATGAACAATAGCAGTGCTATATAACTTCTTTTGATCTTTACCGATTCGAGACCAAGGAATTTATTATATACTCGAGACAGATAAAATCTAGCAAGGAAATCTGCTGCATTTAGTTTAAATCTCTTTTTGAACATGTTTTATAACACTGCTATAATAATATAGCAAAGCAAACTTTTGCTATATTATAGCAGTAGGTGTAGGTATCGGTGTTATATAGCGAGTGTGGACCCGGTTTATGGATCTTTGCAGATCTATGCTCTACTATATATTCTAATAATAATAATACAAATAAATCCCCGTTTTACAGTACCTACCTACTTATCAATCAGTATTTAAAAAGAATTATCATTGACCTCTCTAGTGAGTTGGCCAGAATTGACATTCGCGATTTGTGAATCGATACTTATTCACGGTATTTCGAAACATAGTATATCGTCGTCGCAGCTGCCCCGGCCCCAATAATTACTAATTATCCCGTTGCCCATTAAAATAATGATGGGAACCGACATATCAGTGGCAGCGGCGGCGGTGAGGAGCAGTGAAGCGCGACGGCGAACGTTTAGACACGCTAATTGTCCAAAAACGGGATCACATCCGGTGGGGGCTGGGCGTAGAGCCGCCCCCGCGCGGTCCGACAGGTGAAGGGGTCGAGGAGTTTTCGCCGTGTTCCCTCTTCTACGTGTGTCCTGCAAGACTCGGGGTGGCCCGTGCCTGGCACGGGATATCGACGATCTCCGAGGAACGGCTCACGACTCCGGTTTGGTTTGATCTCTGCAAATTTACTCGGCGGGCGGGTAATTCGCCGCAGGAATAAATTTTTAATATTATTGGGTAAACATGGGGGAAAGCCGAGAATCCGGGCCGAAATCAGAATTTATGTCTGTTTTAATAGGGACCAGAAATCATCCACTAACTGCAGTTTCTTGACTTGCATACAGTACTAGAATTTAATAAATTCTATTCAATCTCTGTTCAATAACTTTTATCGTTCGAGTAAAGGTCGTGGCACAGTAATAATAAATGGGTCCTGCATGGGTTGAGAACGATTTTTCGACTTTTTATGAGTTGATAAAATTATCAAATTATCATTTACTTTTTTCTATTTACTTGGCATTTTTTTTACTATTTTTAATAGATAACTCAGAATCATTTGTAATTGCTTCAAATAAACATAGTGAACATAGGGATAGGACCTATATCAGTTTATTAAAATAAAGTTCTACACTAATAAAAGTTAATTAAAATTATACCAGTTCACTAAAAAATGTGCCGCCTCAAATCAATGTGCAAAAATATTACATTTCTATAAAAAAAGTGAGGTACCCTTGATAAGAACATACAATTAAGGTGACCCATTAAGAATGAAAACACTCGCGTACAAAATTCGTTTATGGACCGATTTCAACCGGATATTTTCAAAAGATAGATCTCCAGAAGCTTTATGTTGATGCAAAATTTGAAGTCGAAATTTTGATTTTCAAGGCCTACCTACTACGAATTTTTTTTTAAGTGAAAAATAGTAAAATTTTGTTAGCGATTTTTTTTATAAAAAATCTGACTACACCACTGGATTTAGGAGCACCTCGAATGCATTTGTACCAATTTTCGCGAAAAAAAGTTTGTACCTAAAAAAGTTATGACAATATGGACATCACCAGTGTATGCCTTTGTCGGTGAACCTATTCTTTTATAAAAATCGAATAGAATCCAAAGAAAAACCAAATTAAACAACTTAAACACTGGTGTAATTATTGATAAGAACCATAAAAACCAGTATACACAAAATAACCAACAATTAATCTTAATATAACCAACAATTTATAGGTGAGTTCGTCAAATTATTATTATTTCGTGGTTATTATGCCAAAACTTATAATATTACCTTCTTCTTAGATAAAAAATAACTACATTATAATTTTTTATTCAAAAAGTGTGAATCAATTCGACCAGACTCCTTTTTCATTTTTAAAAATGTAATTTTCTAATCATTACTTTTTTGTATTAATTGTTCATTATATTAGAGTAATTGTTGGTTATTTTGTGTATACTGGTTTTTATGGTTCTTATTAATAACTACACCAGTCTTTAAGTTGTTTAATTTTGTTTCTCTTTGGGTTATATTCGATTTTTATAAAAGAATAGGTTCACCGACAAAGGCAAACACTGGTGATGCCGATATTGTCATAACTTTTTTAAGCTTTTGGAGATCTATCTTTTAAAAAAAAATCCGGTTTAAATCGGTCCTTAAACAACTTTTGTACGCGAGTGTTTCCATTCTTAATGGGCCGCTCTGTATATGTATATATTGGTGATATGTGCATATCTTTTACCAAAGTACTTTTGGAAAAAATATTTATATTTCGGCCAGGCCAGGCCTTATATAAAAAAATGGCGTTATTTTTTAGCGAGTTTTTGTATGACTAAAATGACTTATAGTCCTATTTTCCCATAACTCGAAGAACCCACAGCTACTCGTACATTTCAGAGACGGCAGTCTATATTTTTTCACGAATGGTAAGCCCAATGAAACTTGGTTCTGTTATTTTCAAGCTCGTCCTTAAGGTTCTAGAAAGTGGGGAACTGTGATATACAGCAGATGAAATTCCCTCGTAAATTCTTACGCTCCCACAGGTTCGGTGATTCCGGCGGCTGGTACGGAAGTGCACGTCAGCCCCTAGGATCAAGTGGCATCTTTCAAACTCGACCCCCTAACTTAATTTATGTATGTCACTGTAATGTGGCTGCCTATGCACGCAGATGCGACACAAAAACAAAGGGATCATTTTATATATTTTCCCTTTTTGTATAATAAGACCATAATGTAGCTTCTATAGTCGGAAGGAAGTTTAACGACTTCGTGGAAATATATAAACGCCTATTTTGTTACCCATTGTTACAGTTAATACTCTTTTAAATTAAAATCTATTTTATATTTTCTCGATGGAGAAACATTTCTGGAAGTTATTGCACCGCACCAAAATCATATATTACACATCATTGCGCAACAATGGGAAAATATTGGTACCTACGTTGAAATTTTCGCAAATTTATTTAACGTGCAAGTCATAAAGAAACAAAGATCTTTTATGACGTATTATTTTCCAGAAATATAAATATATTATTATTATAGGTATATTTTTTAAGTTTGACGTAGGTACCTCAATATATAGCTTACTAACGCGATTTACTGTAGGTGACATTAGAAATAATATAAAATCTAAAAATTTTGACCAATGGCAAACAATATCCCCATTTGATTATTTGTAATTTTCACAGACGGAAATGGTATTTAGAGTCACAGTCACTCCTTGTGACAGGGTTATTCAGAATTATTCAGAATTTTATGTCCATACTTCAGGAGTCAGGAGTCAGTATACAGGGTCCCTAATAAAAATCTGTTCAATTTGAAGACAAGGAAGGGTCGATTCTAAATAATGTTTGTATTAAACACAGAAAAAGAGCGGTGCATGGATGACAGTCGAGATATCAAAAATATCAGCATATCACTCTGAATTGTATTGGCGATTCAAATTACCGATGAGGGCGCTGCAAATTGTAAACAAATATGAATGAAGACGAGTAAAAATTTTGCGTTTCATATCACATCTTCTAGCAATTTAGCATTCATTCAGCTGCCATAATTATATAGTTACTTCATGTGTTAGTTAGGGTGAAATAAAGGATAAAGAGTGGTAAAAGTAGTCAAACATAAGTGCTTCATTGCTAATTATATGAATTTTTTGGGTTGAAATAGATACCCTAGTTTTTGTTTACTTACATTTTGGACTAAAATAAGTGTGATAAACTGTATGGTGATACCATATTAGTGCTTGTTTTTTGTTAAATAATGTTTAAATTAAAATATATTCTGCTTTTATAAGACTAATGATAGAAAAGTATAGACAAACTGCAACAAAGTGGTTATGTTGTGTAAATAAACGTGTTCCCTGTTATTAAATTGTTACATGCCTTTTGGAGAAATGAATGAGAAACAGTTTCTTATGCTAGGGCCAAACTTCTACCTATCTTCAATCTTAAACACTTCTATTGACACGTTTTCTGGAATGACACCCATAAACACGGCAGTTTGTGTTGTGCTGATTTCTTTTGAATGCCATTTTAAAATGTAAAAATAAAGATGTACAAATACTAGCCACGTCGTTTTTAACTTTGTAATACCAAAAAATCACAAGCACCACTAAATTATTACGTTAAACAAACCCAAATACATGTTATTTATCATTATATCAGCAATAAGCCTCCAAAAATTACCTTTTAAGTAGGTTCAAATTTTTTCATACAGAGGCCGCAGTCATTTTTGGAATCGCCAATATGATATAGTCATCGGCGGTGGGGTGACAGAGGTGTGGCATGTTATATTTATTTATTATGAATACCTTGTGTCTTTATTTTCAAATTACACAAATTTTTATTTGGGGAACTGTATATTTTGCTTTTAAGGAAATGGGTTGACACTCCTAAATTTTGAAAAATAAAATGAAAATCCCGAGGCAAAGGTCACTTTTTCGATTCATACATGTTTTTTTTTTAGTGTGCTGCCGGGGTTAGTGCAAAAGGTGTACTGCTTGTTTCAAATTATTTTGAAGAAAAACGCTACTCACGATATCCACTGGTAAATTCCGGAAACCGTCAGTTCCCCTTTTTCACTCAGTGCGTACTCTATCAGTTCGGTGTAGGTGAACGGGGGCTTTTTAGGTCCAGAATACCGGTACGACTGGCCGACGGCTCGTCCGTCTTCCTTCAGGGGAGCAGTTTTCTCGATTATATTTGGCACCTAGACATTGGGCTAGTTTAATACAGGAAAAAAATATATAGGCAACTTTTACCTTAATCTGAACTAAATGCGATTGGAATAGCGGTTTCACGGGAGCAACTTCAGTCGTTCGGGTGTTCTGAAAATTGTTATGCTCCGAATTTAAGGCATCTAGAACAGGAAATTTATTTAAATAAAATAATTTAATCGTACAGGGTGAGCGAAACTCCATGTGTCAGCTCTATCACAAAAAAAAAGGAAAAACAATGGAAAAAATCTGAAAAGAGGTTCTTTAATAAGATTGAGTAAGCTCCATTTTAAGCCAAATTTGCATATTTTTCCAAATCTGGAAACTGAAGTAATGATTGATCCCATTTAAGAACCTCTTTTCAGGTTTTTCCATTGTTTTTCCTTTGTTTATAATAGAGCTGAGACGTCGAGTTGCGCTCACCCGTACATTACTTTTTTTGTAACTACCTCAATTCTTTTGTATATTCGTAATAAGCTGGGTATAGGTAGTATTCAGAAAAAAAAAATACATTTAATTACTTATACAAAATACAAACAAAAAATTATGACAATCGCCTATCGCCTGGCCGAAATTTGTGTTTCAGCAAAACACACAAGTACTTCTCATTTTTTTTATGCCGTATCTGTTCCTCTTGATCGAACTTTGAAACTTCGAAAATAAGCTCCGATTGAAAGCGTAAGCTATTTATTTCCAAAAAATTGCCAAAATTCCAAACAAAATTCTTATAGGTAGGTAGCTCTATCGATACCTACCTACAGGTGTTAAGTATTATCAGAGACTTATACATCTAGTATTATTATATTTATTTATAATACTTACGCAAGTTACTTTTAGTAAAATAAATATTAATTAAATTGCATAAGCTGAAGCTGTATGTTTTCAGTTGGATATAGATAAATGATAATCTTAAAAATAGCCTTAATGGGTACCTACCTATTACTTGAACACTAATATTAGGTACATAAAAATAAACAGATCTAATTACCTATCTACCTACTAGGAAGAAATTGATATCGCGAAGCTTTGCCAAATATTTAAAAAATGAGGGTTGGATTTCTAGGCGATACTATTGACAGAAACAGGTGAACATGTCAACAATCGATAAAAAGTTGATAAAATAAACAGTAAACAAATTCAGTGGTTTTTTTAAACTTTCCTATTGTGAGTGTTTTAAATTAACTAATGTGTAAGAATGTTAGTTTTGCAAATCAAAATGAGAAATGATTATTTCCTAATTAATAATTTCAAGAACAAACATTCTCTAATCTTAAAATTTACCTGGAACTGGAGGCAGCTCATGAATTTTATAATTCAAAAGCCAAGATAGGTTCCCATCTGTACAATCAGATTCAATTCCACTATCAGAACCCCTAGGACTTGGGCTTATGAAGTCATCTCGACACTCGTTTAAATCCTGCCTGAATATGGAACTGTGAGTGAATTCCTCAGTATTCACATTATGCATTTCGGCTATAATATTTGGAATTTTATTCGATGTATCCCAACAGCCATTGACAAGGAGAACCTGTAAGTACATTTTATTAAAAGTTGGTCAATATACATTAATTTACTCATCTAAGAATTTTACGTTTATTGAGGCTCAGTGGTCTAGGGGTATGATTCTCGCTTTGGGTGCGAGAGGTCCCGGGTTCAAATCCCGGCTGAGCCCACTTTTTTTTCACCAAACTTTAAAAATATTTTTAAATTTAACGTACCTCCATACCACTGTTACTCTCATAATTTTCTTCTTTTTTAATTGCAATCTGTGGGAAACTAGTAGTTACATTGCAATTAATTTTGCGAACTTTTGTCGGGGGCTGGCCAGAAGGGTGCAAAAAAGTTTGTGAAACGATTCTTCCACTGTCCAAAGGGTTATGGTATTCAATTTTTATTGATGGCTCGTGATATTCAATTTTGATGGGTCTTTGATCCGTGGTACTGCGGACGATCAAATTACTGCTATTCATTGCAAATTGACTTGCTGCTTTCTATTTTAACTTATAAAATAACTTTCAAGTAATGCATATAGAAACAGTGAACTTTTTCGGTGATAAATTGGTTAAAACATAGGCGTTAAAAGCGATATAGTAATAAGAAAAATACTAAGATGAATAATTCTACTTAATTTGACAGACGCCTACTTAGCAGAGCTCGCCTACTATGCAAAAATCTAATTGTTGCGTCTTTATTGCATTTGGCAGCTAACTTACATTTTTAATCAAATTAATACTTATTTGTTTCAGGACTTTCGTCAATTTCAAATTTTGAATAATATGTAGTAGTGAATAAATGTATTCACTAAACCGTGGAGGGGTATTTTATTTACATTTTAAATGCTTAGGAAACGTATAAATTGTATTTTTACAATAAATAGAACCGAAGTCGACATAAAAGACACCATAAGTTGTTAGATTAGATCACAGTAGAGTTGGCTGAATTTTCGCGGATAGCATGATTTATGATATTAATCAATATTATAAAACGGCAAGCTTACTGTGACAAAATGACTATAAAATTAAATAAAATCATAGGACGATGAAATACCTACATAATACAAAAATACTCCAAAACCGTCGTTGGTTGTATCATGGAAGGTATTGGTGTTAGTCAAGGGTTTATGCATAAGATCTAATGTAGAGAATTAAAAATTAAATAACTCATAAGATAGTTTTATCAGTTTTATACAAAATAGCAGTGGCGTAGAAAATATTTTTAAAAAGGGTCACAAATTCCAGCTTTTACGACACTGGTAGAGGAAATATATTGAGGAATGCACAAAATTATTAACTAAACATACAAAACATCAGTTCTGTATCTTGCTGAGATGCGTTTTTAACCGATAGGTATATGATTATAACTGTTTATTATATTATTTACGTGCTTTGTGACCTAGAAGTCTGTACTCAGTTTTTTCAGTCATGCTCTATAGATAAAAGTATGTATACCTCAGGTACCTGCATATGGGATTAAATACTTGGTAAATGGAAACCATTTAATCTAACAAAAATGCCCACCCTGTGCACAATAAATAAAGTGATTAATTAAAGTAAATTAATTATTTAATAATATATCTTCATTGATACAATAGAATTTTAAAGTATATTTTTGCCCTTTATACTATAAATAGTTATGTAGGTACTTTACGTGGATATTTTATAGATATTCTTCTAATATACTTTAAATATAGTTATTCATTAACTGAATAATATTTCACTTAACTGTATTATTATTCAAAAACCTCCGTTTCTGTGGTTCATTGTTTATAAACAACAAACAGATCCATACTTTTGCTACAAAAGCGTGAATTTTTTAAAATATAAACACGTGAAATGATTTTGCATTCTGCATTTTTTGATATTCTACCTAGCAGTATTTCATTAAACTTATTAAAGAAAAAAAAATAGTGTAAGTAGAGGCATGCAGGTCTCGCTGTTGTAATTATTATACTGTACGGTGTTCAACTAAAGCAGCGGTATTTTATTTTTTACATTTAAAACAATTACGAATTCATTAAACGATTATTTAATACCAGGAAACATTTTTAAATATATAAATATGAATAATAAGCGCATATATTTTTTATATAATGTTTATGGCGATTTAAATGAAGGGAAAATGTTTCATTTACCTTTTTAGGGGTAAGCAACTACTGAATAATTCACGCAACTTTTATAAAATAATCACACTCTTTCACTTACATCAAAATCGTTCATTATAGCTTGTAATACCTAATCGGTCTCACTTGATTTCACTACGCCGTTTAAAGCTTAAATAGACAAAAACTGACTACTTGTGGCGCGAACAACCCCCTGCTGGTTTTAATACGAATTATTATGCGCAGGGCAATTCAGTGTAATACGGGGTTCTATTTTAAATATCAAAAGTATCTTGCGCATATATTCTAGTGGTTTTCGTAGGTAGTAGTGAAATGTTCTGGATATATTTTTTTATTTATAGTTGAATCAAGGGACAAGGAACTAAGGCAAAAGTCTTGTAAAGCCAACTTATTGTAAGAGGAGACAGAATCGAGCTCTCATTCACCATCATATGTATATTTTACTGTTTTTTTTGGAATTTTTCTGCGCAAAATATAGTAAGTTTCGCCACTATATTGCTTTTTAAAAAATAATCAATGGTACAGTTACTGCTAAGGCCGCTTTTATAGACAGAGATATTTATTTGATACATATTTTGCGACATGTCGTCGTATGTTTACGCCAAATATTTTGATTTGTTAGAAAAATCTTTGAAAGGATTATGTGTTTTAAAAGCAGTAGTTTAATATCCTAATAATTATACCAATATGATAAGTATATTAGCTCTATATCGAAGAAGTCTTTATCTATATAGAAATGCAATAATAAATAAATATAAAAATACAAAAATAATAATATACAAAGACAATAATAAAATGGTTCAAAAGACAGGTATACATCAACCGTGAACGGTTGAATACGTAGGTACAAGTACGTGGGGTACCCAAAGATAAAGAAAAACTTTATCTATAGGGGTACCTACCTACCTACGTGGTACCTACACATAGTACGTAGGTACTTGACTTGCACTGATATTTTGATAATTTTTACGAACTAGCAGGCATTTTTTAGAGTATTTTTTAATTAGCTCATTAAACAGCTTGTTTTTACCTGCGCCATTGACCCTTTTACACCTTTCCGTTGGATTTCATAAAATACCTATTTCCAAATATTTTCATAAGAACTTTGTCGGTTTTCTCATTCTGGAAACGTTTATATATCGACATGAAATTTCATTTTAATTTTGAACTGAGTAAAAAAATTAAGGGTGGTCAATAAAAACTGTACCTACTATACTGTACTATAAAGGGCTACTATCCGTATACTTAAGCTTGGTAGCCTATTATAAAAAATACTTATATAGTTTTCAAATACCTACCCAATTGTTTTCCTTTTAGTTATTCATACTAGATTTACTGAATTAACATCTATAAAAACCTTGGGTGGTTTCTGATAAAAGATAAAACTGATAAATATGAAAACAAAGTAGGTAAATAAGAGAAATAGCCCTAGCTGAGGCCAAGTATATTGGGCACATACACACCGCGATTTAATGGTTGCATACATATCTAATCAGCTGAATTTGACATTTCAAGATAAATAAACAACCTAATTTAAAAATGGCTGCTGCTGCTGGTAGTGAAGGTTCGCCAACAACTCCTTTAACGCCATCCACCAACTCTTTTAATTCGGAAAAAACTGTTTCGAGATCTCCATCCATAGGGTCAGTGAAAGATTTCCCATGGCCAAGTTTACTAGTATCAAGACCCGAAAAAAGGAGACAGTATAGGAAATTCAAAGGCAAAGGTAGGTAACCAGCAGTGACAGATTGTGTGATCGTATCATTTTTTCATCATTTTCACTATTTTTTAGATAGGTACTTGTGTAAGCCTGTTAACTTAATTGTAAATTTTTACCTTAAGTTAACTTAATTGTAAAAATTATGCTTATTTCATTATACCAAATCGAATTTTTTTACAGATGGTGAGTGGTAGTTCTGTAAATAAATTTGTAGGAAGTTTAGATGTCCTAAAATAACTATATTTTTTATTCTGCAAATAATTTGTATTACCTAAATATTATTTTCAAACTCAAATCAACAAGAAAGTTGGAATGGGATTTGTGCCAACTGGATTACTAAAGTACATTTTTATTAAACTGAGTTGATCAAAAATAACTTTGGTGTTCCCTACCTATTTTGTATTCTCGCTACTAAAGTTAGCATTGTTAGCATTTATTTTCTACTGCCCTAACTTTCCAACCTGTTGTCCTACTGCCGATTCCTCTAAAGCCTTCTAGATGGCCCTCCCTTGTCAGGTTATTGATTTCTTTCATATTCATGCTCAAGCTCAGTCAACCCTCCAAAAAATCAATGATATTTGTCTGTATGGAGACATGTTGCTAGTGGTGCAATTATTGGGCAAAACAATACAGTAATTGAAGAACTGAGGTATTTTACGTAATGTAATAATTGCTTCTTAAAGAGTGATACTGAAACAAGAGTTCAGTTCAAATGAAAGTTCAGGAGGTGACAGAAGGAGGCAGCAATGCCATGGAACAAGAAATGGCAGGGGCCCAAGACACAATTTACTTGTGTAACTTCAGGGTGTCTGTCGATGGAGAATGGCTCTGTTTGAAGGAATTGCAGGATGTTGAGTTCAACATGCAGGAGTCTGTAATCAAGCCCTTATCTACTCCTTCTCCAGACGTACCAATGCATCCTTTCGGTATGAATCACCAAAGAGTACTTTCTTGTCGTAACATGTAAACATGTACGTCACCCTCCACCCACATTTAACTGAATCTCATACAGCAATAAATTACGCTCTAACACATTTATTCTATGTTTAATATTAGAATAATTGCCAGTGATTTTATTCTCCATCTGATATATGTTTTCAAATATAAGTAAAAATGCTAAGTCTGTCAGACTGTATGTACTTCTATTTGATTTATAAAAAACCTCATTTAAATTTACATATTTTTGCATAATTTGCAATAGGTGATTGATATAGGCTACCCATAATGTTATGTATGCAACCTTTTGACCTTTTCGTCATTTGCAGTAAAATTATATTTGTTGAAATCATTAAACCTAAATAATTTATATGTGTAACTGTGATAAATGATTAGTTAATTACCTTTATCAGTAAATCTATTACTTGAAATAGTTAATTAAGAATTATTTGATGGATTAATAGTATTTACATATTATATATTTATTTAAATCAAGAGATAGGCACTTTCTGTAAATAATAATTAATAATTAAAATTTGCTTCTTTGGATATGACATGAATAAATTGAATTTGATGGAATAAAATAACTCTAACTTCTGCTGCAGAAACTAAAAAGTGATGTTTGCTTTCAACTTATTTCTATTTATATTGGGTGATGTTCCTCATAGATGGAAAACATAATATTATGTGCTTTATAGCTTTCAATAAATATCTATATTATATTATTTTATTAATTGCACTTCATTTAACATAAAATTTAATTCAAAGGTGATGATTTATTTTAATTCAATATTTAAGTAAGAACATAAAGCATATGATATATATTTCAGTTATATTTTGATAACATGACCACTTCATTTTAATAGTTATTGTGATATCTTAACCATAGGCCGAGATCCTGTAGTAATAGAAAGGAGTAATTTAGTAAATATCAGCAAATTGGTGGTTAAAGAATTAATTGAACAATCCCTACGGTATGGTCGAATGCTCGACTCTGATCACATGCCTTTACAACATTTTTTTATTGTTCTGGAACATGTGTTGAGGCATGGTTTGCGACCAAAAAAGGTAAATGCACTCTTATGGTTCTATAAGGAAATGATAATTAATTCGTGAACATTTGTAGGGTTTGTTGGGTCCTAAGAAAGAGCTATGGGATATTCTGCAAATGGTGGAAAAATATGCTCCGGAAGCACAAGACATTACTGCAAGCGTCAGAGATTTGCCTACAGTAAGGTCAGTAAAAAATTATTACTTTTAAAATTAAAAAAATTGATAACAGCAATACCTAACACTTGAGAACTTACAATACTAAGGTGTAATTGTTGTTGGTTTATTTTAGGACACATATGGGGAGAGCAAGAGCATGGTTAAGACTGGCATTGATGCAGAAAAAACTAGCAGACTATTTAAAAGTATTACTCGACCACAGAGATGAAGCTCTAGCGGAGTATTTTGAACCAGACGCCTTAATGCTGAGTGATGAAGCGATTGTGATAATAGGTCTTTTGGTTGGTCTTAATGTTATAGATTGCAACCTTTGTGTCAAGGTAAGATTTCACATTCAATATGTAACGCCAGAGAATTATCGCATGAAATGGGAAAATATTTTTAGGAGGAAGACTTGGATTGTCCTCAAGGGGTAATAGACTTTTCTCTATATCTGAGGTCATCCAGCCATGTATCCAGCGATTCCAGCAATGATGATGAACCAGGTGATCCGATGACGACGGTTTTGGATCAGAAAAACTACATCGAAGAATTGAACAGGCATTTAAAGTAAGTATAAAGCTGTATGTACAGATTGGCCCAGTAAGTTAGAGAATCAAAAAAAATAAAATCGCGAAGAGAAAATTTCAATGAACTCAACTATTATAGAGAGTTTCATAAAATAACAAAAAGTTTTTTCTTCACCATTTTAGTGCTACTGTGACCAACTTGCAATCCAAAGTGGAATCTCTAACGACAACTAACGCTCTCATGAAAGAAGACCTTGCCATAGCCAAAAACAACCTTTTTACTCTCTACGAAGAAAATAAAAAGCTCAGGCAAGAGTGCGGGAAAGACGTCAACAATTATACAATGAGTACGAGCGGCATGCAGGTCATAACCAATGGTGACGGTACCGGTGGGAATAAAGCGGGGGCAGTAGAGGTGGAGGAACTGAAGCAGCGGTTAGAAGAGGAGAGGAAACTGAGGCAAGAGGCAGATAACGAACTAGAAATTCAGGTGGGCTAATTAGTAGACAAGACTAAACTCTAAGCATAATTTCATTGCAGATGTGTTTGAAGGCTGAAATGGAAGTAGCCATGAAATTATTAGAGAAAGACATTCATGAAAAGCAGGACACTATAATTTCCTTACGAAGGCAACTTGACGATATCAAATTAATCAACCTAGAAATGTACAAAAAACTGCAGGTAATTAATATTTTTTAGGGCCTATACACTATTTTCCACTTGTTTTAGCACCCTGTTCTGAATATCGATCGATCGCCGTTTTCATCCATAAGATATTAATTTTCATTCAATCATTTCATATTGAGAAGCTCCCCGTTGGAACTGATATAGACAATTTGACATTATTATGAATATATAAATTTAAAAAAAGAATAATTATTTTTCTTTTGGTATATTTTTCAAATTTTCAAGGAACCAGAATACAAAAAAATCTGTTGTAATAGGAACTAATGGGGGGCTGCTAAGCTCTCTGCATTTTTATTGATCTTGCCATTTAAGGGTATTTAGTTGTGGCTGATTATAGGAGTGTGAGATGGAGCTGACACAGAAGGGAGAAATGGTGAGTCGTCTTCAAGCCAAGGCAGGACAAATTGGCAAAATTCTCAATAATCTCGAAAAGTACAATCACTTATTGAAAGATGACAAAAAACATTTGGATAGAAAACCGCCGCCTGACAGAAAACAAGCCTCTTTTTCCAATACTCATCCCAAAACTGCTAACAAAGAGAACATACCCAAACATGTTTCCGTTGATAGCAGTGTTGATAAAGAGGGTTGTAATAATACTACGGAATCTGAGCACAGAGAACCAATGTCTTCAGATTCTACTGATTCTTTCGTTAAGCTCGATCTTGATTTGAAAGCAGAGGAAGAGGCGAAAGATTAAAAATCTTATGGATTTGACAATTAAAAACTATAAATCTTTAGACACAAATTTTTTAGATATCAGGGCTGTTATATTTGTTTTAGTTTTTGACCCGCAATGTTTATTCTTTCTCTGTTGATATGATTAATATTTTTATTGGCCGTTCTTATATGAAAAAGATGTTTGTAGAAAGTGTCCGATCATTTTTATTATGGATATTCAAAGTATTGATTTTTTTTTTGTATTGTATTAATCTAACAATAATTAATGTTTGGACAAAGGTATGGTGCTGAGTATATACGACTATAAATGATCGGACACTTTTGAATTTATTTTTGTACCTATATTTTTTATGATGGAATGGTGACTATATCGAAGACTGAGAAATGCAGTTTTGGCTTATTTCAGGAATGTGAGGCATCTTTAAAACATAAAACCGAGTTAATATCCAAGTTAGAGGCTAAGGCACAATCTATGACAGATACCATACAAACTCTTGAAAATAAGTAGGTATTATTTTTTTTATATTTTTTTTATTATTTTTACTTAGGTCTAAAGTCAACGCATGACAATTTGTAATAATTTTTCCTCCAGATTACAAAATTAGGTAAAAGTGTTTCGACTATCCAGATTGGTTTATAATAATTAAGGAAAACTAAAATTAAACCTTACGTATCCATTAGGAAAATTTGCATATAATATAATCATATATAAGTCTCGAGCTAGTGGACTAAACTAGTTAGACAAAGTACCACGATTAGTTAATAAGACGATGTCGATGTGAACAAAATGGTTAAAATTCTTGGCACTTCCATCATAATCTAGAGACTCATGGTGTCAGTGTTGCCTCTTGCTTTGTCTGCATCTAATAATGGTACTCAGATGATATAGAACGAGAGTTGACACTACAATTACGTTTCTAAAGCGCTTATAGTGATTTACTCTCACAGAAAAACTTAACATATGCACTTACTTGTACCAAAACCATCCAAGTTATCACGTAAGAAGGAGCGAAGACGTCGTTTAGCCAAGCAACAACTACATGTTAGTTGAAGTGAAATAAACTTTGCATTTAATACAGTGGATTAAACGATCTCATCCAGAGTCAAATCATATCAAAATTTTTATTTTCCTAAAACAGCACAGGACGATTTAATGGTTTTTGTGTTTAATTAAATATATTCTATTATACTCTAGGCAATTATCATCTATGGATCTTGGATCAAACCATGAACATACTGCTATAGTATCAAAATTGTGGTGTTTTGTCTCTTTAGTACCATAATACAAACTATTATCCAAACTGTACAGAGAATGTAATTGTTTAATGCTAATTTCCTATTAGGATACAGTTTGTATTAACATGTTGAACTGGAATATATAACTTCACATCTCTACAAGTTATTGTTGTTAGTAGAATAACGTAAAATTCGTAATCAATTTTGAAACATTATTTCAAAATATAACATATTGTGGTACAAAACAAACCCTGACAAATATTACATCTAAAATCTTTACTTGCATATAAATACAGCAATCTAAAAGCTTTAAGTGGGCTTGATGTACTTTTATTTTTATCTTGCTTACTTTCAGACCTTGATATTTTTATGAAATTGAGTAGGATAAAAATCGGTATCTTAATGTACAAGTATGTATTATCTAGTAGTTTTACATAGATATATGTGTATTTATACTGGAAATGTTGGCAAACCTTCACTACAGCAGCCGTAGAACTACTTACATATACAATATTCATCTAGGTAAATTTAATAAGTGTTATATTCTTGTAACTGATTAAGGGTGTATATTGACCATCTTGAGATGTTCTCTTTATATTATGATAAAATATCTTCAATTGCGCAAATTGTGATTCATTATTGTTTTTGCTGATTTTTGCTTATACTAAATAAAAATAAATTTAAAAATGTGAGTTTTATTTTAAATGTCTTCTCCCCTATTTTATATTTTTATTTGATTTGTAGTCTAGGTTTGCCATTATTTTCCTTTATAAATATATTTTTTCTGGATGTTTTCTTATGTATTATTTTTATTTGTTTTCAGTTATATTTAATGTTTTTTTTTATTATTTTAAAAGTGCACTAGGTGGATTTTAAAGAGAAGGTTTTGTTGGTAGAGTATCAATAAAATGTAAGGGCAGTAATGCCATGACAGATTAGCATAAAGTAGCTAGACATCTTATGGAAACATAATATAACATTTTGGATTTGAGCAACTGTTTCTGCTTTAGTAGAAACCCCAGTCTCCTCTATCTTTTAACGTTTACCAGGAAATGATAATAAAAAAAATTATATACCAAATGTGTCACATATAAAAAGATATTTCAAAATTTTACTTATAAAATACCGAGATTACTGTCATCTTTATTAACAAATTAGTAATATTATGAGCAAGGTGTCCTCATAGTCCTGGGTTGGTTTTAAGGTACAAAGAAAGTGAATCGAGTCGTGTCACAGTAGAACAGTTAAAAAGAGAGGTTGACATGCAAGCGGCTCAAGTCGAAGAGCAGGCTAATAATTTTGAAGGAGATCTGAAGGTAGAAAGAGAATGGCGGATATCACTTCAAGATACCATGCAGCAGGATCGAGAGAGAATTTCAAAGTTACAAACTGAGATAGGCCAATTAAAAATTATCGCGCAGGTAAGATACGAGGAACTATGTAATTAATCAGAACAACATTTGATAAAAGTCGATATTGTTTAATGATTACAACAAAGTATATTTCAATGGGAATACTTTTCTAGAAATATGGTCAACTTCAAGAGGACTACTATACATTGAAAGACCATTGCTTAGAGCAGGAACACACGCTGGAAGAGTTGGGTTGTCAATTACGAGATTCTAAACTCCAGATTTCAGATTTGAAGGAAGAAATCAATAAAAATAGGCCTGAAGGTTCTTGGGTGAAAGATAATTCCGCTGTTAATTGCAAGGCATGCAAAAAAGAGTTTAATTTAACTAGGAGAAAGGTTAGTAATACTTTTGAAGGTGTTTTTAAATAATTTACATTTGGCGATTTCAGCACCATTGTCGGAACTGTGGAGAAATATTCTGCAATGCTTGTTCTGATAACTCAATGCCTTTGCCCTCTTTTCCTAAACCTGTGAGGGTATGTGATGATTGCAATATATTACTCGTAACTAATTGATTTTAAACCAAATAAGAGATATTTTAAAATGTTTATTAAGTGCAATTTAATTATATTAATATATTTTATTACCAAATAAATTTTTTTGAACAAGGCATTGGTTTTATTTTATGAAATGATAAAACGTTAAGTATATTCAATATGTATATTTTCTACTGTATAAAAGTTGTTAAGGCCTTTTTATTACATTTTTTTAACATTTAAGAATTTATAATCTTTCAAAGTAGTATACATGGAAGTGGATTAAAATACAATACGAAGTCATTTACATTATATACATAATTAAAATGTCAATTGGAGTTTGACATTTTAATTTACAGCTATAGTAATAAATATCTCAACAGTTTACTAATGAACGATTAATGAATAAAAAATTGTTATCAAAATTACAAAAAATATATAACTATAAAATCACCTAAAGTATGTAATACAGTAAACAAATCTGTATTAGTAATAACGAATGTTATAAGTTAAAAAAGTAACTAAATAAAAAAATTATTAAACATGAAAATTAAAATATACCTAATAGAAAACTTTTATCCAAATACATAGTGAGAAAAGGCAATATGTTAAGGTTATAAAACAAGATGCAGCAAAAAAACATCAAACTCTAGCACAACTTCAAATAAACTTTTGTAACACAATAGTTTTTTCTATTAAAATATAAACATATAAAAACAAATTATAAAAATAGATCATACCTACTTAACACCTAATAAGTATTGGAATGAGAATTTCTAGCAGCCTTAAAAATTATCTATGGACGGTTTGTTTCTTATGTCCGACCCACATCAAACTGATAAAACCAAAACAAGACAAATTAACAACAGGTAATTCTAAAATACCGAGGTAATTAACATAGGTAAGTCCGAGATTTTTTATTTACTTTGTCATGGGTTTATACAAATTTTTAGTTAATTTTTGACAGACATATTTTTGTCTTATGTTTCAGCATTGTAAACTTGATATGGATCAGCCATTACATTAAAAAATTATCAATACTTTTCTCATCAACTTTAGTAAATATTTGACATGATTCGCTGAGAAAATTATTCACTTGTCAGATCTAAATATATGGTAGTGCAAATTATATAAAAAAAACTCATAAATGATATGCTAATACTGATCCTAAAATTAGGAAGTAAAATGACGGATGACTACTTATTGCATTGTTGCACCTGTGATCCAAAAAACAGAAGCACCATGTAGTTTTGTCATAATAGTTCCTGTAAAGTGTATTCAATATAAATAAGATACGTATTATGTACATTTTGACTGTTTTTAAAAGAAATTCAGGTATATGAGAATCACGATTTATATTGCAGTTATTAAAATTAGTAATTCATCACAATTCATAGATGCTGATTGAAATTAAAATTTCAATAATTTATAAATAAAAAAGATGATAATCAGTACACCTTAATGAAGTAGTATTTATATTTACCTTTGAATATCCAGTTCTTTCAGACTATTGTTAACATAGTTCGCTAACTTAACGTCCACTGCTGCTGGCCTGCATCCTTCATAATGATCAGCAGGAATGTCTGTGCGAAGTCCTTGCATTGAGCTTAAACAGTCCCTAGTAATAACTTCCGATCCTAAAAATAAAACATTTGTTTCTATAAAAATGTGGCTTAAATTACTTTTGTATTTAATTTGTATTTTAACTTATGTCCCTAGATTTTCAAATTAATGTAAAAAGTAATAATGAAAAATATAAATTTTTTATGTTACCTACCATCTTTCTCTTCGATAATTTTAACACAAACATCGTCATTCTCTGGACAAACTTTTGTCCAATGCCATAACCAGTTAAATGGAGTTCCACAACCTGGCTGTGTAGATACACATTGGTAGCACCAAAGTGCAGAACCTGAAACGTATTATTTTTATTTACATTCATTCTTTTATCAAATGCAAAATGTGTGTACAAGTGCCACGCCCACAATAAATATCAAAATATAACTTACTTTGGCCTATAAAAGTTAGTAAAACTGCTGATAAAATTAAAACTGTGAGCTTCAACATAACTATTCACCGTTAATTGCACTTCGATATATAATACGCACAGACAATAATACGCTTTTAACTTATCAAAACATTTTTGTTTTGATGTGCTTCGACTGCTTTGGCTTTCGGCTCACTTCTCACTTCACTTGATCACTTCCATAGATAAAATATATATATACTGAAAATCACTTCACTTGGCTCTTGGCTCACTTCTCACTTTGGCTTGAGTCATAGGTCATAGATGAGTTTGAGTCATTTGTCACTTATCATTTGCTCGATTTGCACACTGAACTATATGTTATTAGATATAGTTCAGTGGATTTGCACTCTCTTTCCTCGTCTATCCGTCACCGTCTTCTTCACTCTTCCACTTCTTTTAAGTGTTCTGTGGGTTCTGTGCTTCCGTGCTTCCACTGTTCACCACTGTTAACTCTTCTTCATCATCCGCATCTTAAATCGAAAAAACCAGAAGTCATAAAACTCGAAAAACTACTTTAGTTAAGAGGACTTTGTATATAAATAATAATAATTTATATTTATTAGCCGATTATGGTCAAACCATTGTTTTCGTAATAAGGCTGTTGTAGAATTTTAGCGTCTAAACCGTTGTTTGTATATATTCTTTTCTTATACAAACAACGTCCAAACTCAGCTAAATACAGGATCGGCTTCTATCGGTTTTTATAGCAAAATTACAATCAGGGCTATGATGGGCAAAAGGGCTGATAAGTTCATATGAAATCAGAAGTCGTACGTTTTCGCAAAACAATAATTTCTGATTGGCTATGAGGTTTAATGTTGTTATTTTAACATTAAATGATACATCATAGGATTCATGGAGCCGAGCGCTGAGTATATCCTAAACTAATAATTAATCTAAGATAATATACATAAATACCTAGATATATTTTAATATTACACTTTATACTTCCAAGTTCTACTTGAATAAATGAAAGCCCACGCTGTCTTTTCCCTATAATCAATTAAAATGTCCATATTATATTCATAATAAAAAAATATGTGTTACCAAATTGCAACATACCTTTTATTTGAATAAAAAATAATCGGTTCAATCACGCTACCCGCAAAATGAACTTTGAGATGATAAAAACAAGCAGAAATCTCCTTATATATCTTAATATATAATATGGAGGAATATCTTATTTGCTTAAATTGCCCGATGGCAGCATTATTCACCATATAAATTTAAAAACATTGAGTTTTATTTAAGTATACTTACAAATTGTTTACTGTAAAAAAGATGAAGCATTGAAGTTAAATACCGTGATTGAACCAGAAAACAACAAACATTTGTGGATTTACTGATTATTCGAATCAACCCCTTAACAGCTAACTTCATAAAAATGACAACTTGATAACGTAAAATTTTACAATTTTTTCGCTTTACTTGAATGATAATCAAGTTTATTTTCATAATTCTGACTTGATGAGTAAGTATAATTATTGTAGTTATATATTTTATACAAATTTCTAAGTAACAACTCTTTTGAAATTATTTTTTAGTATTATTATGTTGCTTAAAATTGACGTGTGACATGGCGGATCGGGTTGTTTCGTTGGTGTCCCGAGTGTGGTCTCTCCCTTTTTAGCTAGTGACTTTTTTGTGTTAATTCATCATGTATATAAATGTATCATGTAAAAATTATATTTAATGTAAGTTTAAAATTTTTCAAGTAAATAGTTCAAAATATATTGATAGTTTTGGGTGTGAATTATTATATTTTGTGTGAGTGTTTTACGTCGGCATCATCAACAACAAGCTTGACATGGCGCTGTTGTGTAGATAATTATGAAATTTATAAAGGTGGCTTTGAAATACTTTTAGGAGTCTGAGATGTGAATGGCTAGGTGGAATTTAAAAATTATTTTGAAAATTTATTAATTTAAGGTGTTTCGCTTTGTAGTTTGCACGGCTAACAGCTGTTAATAATGCCACAGTTATAACCTTGATATGTGCTTCACTAGTGCTTTGGTTGGTGTTTTAGTTCTTGCACAATGGATGAGATAACATCGGGACTGGATCCCGATGAAATGATGGATCTGGATGAGCCCGAGGGCTCCGACCTCGAGGAGGATGAAGAGGAGATAATTGATGATCCACTTCCATCCCCATTTCAATTGCTTTCCTCTGGACCTGGTTCCACAGCCACCTCGGTTGCTTCTTCACCATCCAATACCGATGATTTCCCTACACCATTTAATTTTACAGGAAAACCACTTAACATCAAGAGGGGTCGTGGCAGACCTAGAAGAGAAGGAGGTAAGTTTACTGTTTCTTTATTGAGCTACCTGCCAGATCATCAGCTAATTTAAAAAAATTATAATCAATCGTGTACACTCGATAACACTTATTTCTAGGTTATTTTATTAATTGTCTAGATTTAATAAGTATAATACTTAATTATTTACTAGTTTCCTCATTTTCCCAAGTTTTTTTTTTACTACAAATATTATCTTCCCATTTAGCGGTGAGATTTTTTTAGAAATCTGATTTTTTTGAAATTTTCCTAATGATTCAAATATTTTGTGTTCTTTGAGACCCTTTTGATAAAAATCTACTCTATCTACTTGTTGATAATATTTCTCCAAATCCATTATCTTTCACCAGTTAAGTAGACGTTAAATAATCAAAGTAAAGTCCCACCTAATGGACTATTAATAATCTAGGAATGTATTCAACTGTGATGAGTTACATACAATTTATGAGTTTGGACAACTTGCACATAATACTAATTACTTGGGAAAAAGAGATCGATTCCTGTTGAAATAATGAAATTTCATTTTTTAATTTGTATCAATTCCTGATCTTGATTATATTTGTGCTGATTCATTTAGGTACTAAATTTAAATTAAAAGTATATTTTTTCTTGTTTTAAATCAATTTAGTAGTCATAGAAAAATTTCCTTGTCAATAGCGATGCCGATGGGTACCTGGGTACTCCATAACAACTCGCTGACCGGTTCCCATTTTAGTACCCAATAATCCGTTAAATACCCGATAACTCTGTGAGGACCGACACTAAAATATGATCTGAATGGGGCAGGAAGCAGGGAACATGAGCATTGAGCTTGAGTTCTTGACAAATTCATGAGCTATATGGATTGATTTCGTGTAATAGGTAAATAATGGTAAAAAGTAAATAATAGGTAATTCCGGGTTATTAACGGGTACCGGGTAATTAACGGGTAGCTGGTAAATACCGGGTATTGAAAACAGGTACCTGCATAGTAAAATTAACGGCTATCGGTATCCCTACTTGTCATACATATTTTTCTTTGTATGCTAAAAATTATATTATTTTTGAATGTGTGAGACAAACAGTGAGTAAATTTAATCCTCCGCTCAGGTAAACCGGTACCAAGAACATCTCGAGGTGGCAGTACGGGCGCCACACGTATGCGGCGTCCACGACCGCCGGGTTTTTCCCGGAGAGGAGGAGGCAGGAGTTTTAGGCAACCCGATCGCACAGAATATGATATGTCTTTGTTCACTCCTTCTCCTAGTGACGACATGACGATGCTAGACCCAGAAACGGGCTCTTTGATTTTCCAGGAACGAGACAGGTCTCTGCCCTTTCTAGAAGAACCACCTTACTTTCCAGAACAGTGGCCCGGGAAAGTTTGTGCCTTCTGTAATTTAGGTAGCAATACATTTTTTATTTTTTTTAGTTTATGTGGATGTTTTTAGATCTAGTGTAGACATGCAAAGATAAAGAAAACAAAAGTAAAGATTAAAATCTTGACTACTTGGTCATTTTCATATAAGAAACAGACTAATGTAAGAATATCAAAAACTTAATTTAGCAATCTAATCTCAAAAATTAGGACAAAATTTTATTCTATGTAAAATTGGTGGATGTGTGCATTTGATTTGAATGTGATGTATCAAAGCGGAACTTTTGTTCAATATGGAACCTTAGAGAATTACATCGGTTTTTGTTGTACTTTTAGGTGAAAGGAGTCAGTTGGGACAGGGTGATATGATCAGGCTGAACTGCCCTGAGGGTTTTTGCCCACAAAAAGTGGCGTCGGAGCAGATAACAGTCAGTCCAATGCAAATTCCAGAGAGAGACTCTGGAGACAAAAGCCCCAGAGGTCCTGTGACTTGTAGGAGGCAAAAAAGCTTCAATAAATGCCGGCATCCGTCTATGACTAGCGAATATGTTGATGAACTGACTATTATTGGTTATAGTGAAGTACCTGATCTGTCGGTGCTTTTTGAACCGAATGGGCAGTTTTATGTACATAGGAGCTGTGCACTGTGGTCGCATGGAGTCACTAGAGCAGGTAAGATCTTCTGTTTCGTGCATTGAGAGGTTTTCGTACTTTTAAATACACAAAAAGTGAAGTTGCTGATTGGTTCAGTTTAATTTTTATATAGACGAGGCTGTAAAATTATCGAATCTAGAAGTTATAAAACAAATAAACCACTTGATGATTTAATAATAAAAAAATAACCAGAAAAATATAATATGTTACCAAACGTAGCATCTTCACTTTTTGCCATTAAATTTGTTAGTCACTCAAATACTTTCGTTTTAGAAAATTCTGCCTTATTAAATGTGGGTCCTGTAGTTCTACAAAGTTCTTCCAGAAAGTGTTCATTCTGTAACCATTATGGCGCAAGCTTAACATGCAATATGGAAGGTTGCTCGAAAATTTATCATTTCTCTTGTGCTACTGCCTCTGGTGCCTTTCAAGAATTGATTTCTCTTACTACCTTTTGCAGCAACCACCTCGGGCAAGTTGTAATGCTTTGCGAATGTAAGTACTAAAATATTTATATAACACTAAATATATGCAGAAAAATGTTTGAAAAATTTATTGTTTCTCTGAATCCAACTTCAGAAATCAGCATGCTTGTTTTATAAATTCAGACTTAAAATTTCCCGTTTTTAAATACAGCTGATAATATCAATTGGTTTTATTTACTAAATTTTAACACATGGTTGTAAGTAGGTAGTACTTATACTCTAGACCAGAATTAAGCAAAGTGGAATGACCGGAAAAAGAGTAGATCTATGTTGTCACATTTATTTCTAAAGTATTCTTATTTAAAACAGGAAAAGTATTAATTAACTTATTTACCCATTTTTTTTACTTGTCTTTAACGTCCCTTATCCCTATTATACTTTATTAAAGCAAATAAAATGTTTAATTTGTCTTTTACTTAATAATATCACAAGTATAAAGATATAATATATCTTTATACTTGTGATAATATCAAGGAATTTCCGAATATGTGGCAACTGCGAAATGCGTAAAGTTGACGACAAGCTGTTCATCCTTATTTAACATACATATTCTTGCATTTACACTTTCTTTTCTCTGAGCTTCAACGATGTTGATTGGTCGAATCAGTTACCAACAAGCGACTGCACACGTGGTAGTCGGGAAAGAGTGGCGTGATGTTGGGTTATTTTGCGCGTGTTTCTTAACGGTAAAAATTGTATACAAATTGATAATAGGTACCTATATTACAGTTTTACATATATACATTAGTTTTTTACAGTTTTCCACTGAAATTTTTCGGTAATTATTTACTTTAGCGTAAAACCATCAAAATTTTCTGAAATTTTGTCTACCACCATTTTTGTAAATGCTGCAATTTTTCCTCAAAAACTACATTCGTCCACAAAAAATAACTTTAGATTTGTATTCAGCATACCAGAAAATAGGGGGATAGGCAAAATTTCAGGACAATTTGAGAGTTTTACGCTAAAGCAAATAATTTTTCACCTAATGACAAATCTAAAAATGTCTATATTAACTAGACATTTTTAGATTTGTATTTACCACTGGGCATATTTCAGTTAATATATACTAGAAGTATTCTATAGAATAGTATACAAATATATATTAACTGAAATGTGCCCAATGGTAAAACAGAATACGCACGCCCATGCATCACCGCATTTTACCAGATCGGCGAGGTCATTCCACTTTGCTTAATGCTGGTCTTGACTTTAGTTCTATTTAAATTAATTGTAGTAATTATACACAAATAGTAAAATGTACAGTTCATATTAAATAAATTGACTTTATTTAAAAGAAACTTTGGATTTATAACAAATACTTACACCACATGTACTTTCTATGTCAAACATTGTTCATCATTCACCCCCATTTGTGATTTTTAGAAACTCCTTGAAAACTTATTTTAAGGAAATCATTTTTATTTTAGCATCTGTTTGTTACACTTGTAAAACCTTAGGAGATGTGGCAAATTTAATGTTTTGCTCAATATGCGGGACACATTATCATGGAATTTGTGTTGGTTTGGCCCAACTACCAGGTAAAATTGTAATTACAGTCCATATTTACCTTCAAAACTGACCAAAATTATCTTTCAGGTGTTCGATCTGGGTGGCAGTGTAGAAAGTGCCGTTGCTGTCAAGTCTGTAGGGTAACTGGTGACGAAACCAAGTTGATGTCTTGTGAGCAGTGCGATAAAGTATACCATGCTAGTTGCCAGAGACCGATTGTTACTTCTATACCCAAATATGGTTGGAAATGCCGAGTAAGTCGAACCCGTGGGTAAAAATTATATTCCTAGGTCTTTTAAAAATTATCACACTCTGTAGTAAACACATCTTTTGTCTCGAAATATTTTATCGAAATAATTGGTTGGATGACTTTCTCTTTTTTTCAGTGTTGTAGAGTTTGCGGTGACTGTGGCTCGCGCACTCCCGGAGCTGGTCAATCATCACGATGGCATGCTCATTATACAGTCTGCGATTCCTGTTACCAACAGAGGAATAAAGGATTTTCATGCCCGTTGTGTCACCGTGCCTATCGTGCCCATGCACATCGAGAGATGGTGCAATGCACAATGTGCAGAAAGTGAGTGTTTTCTTTATATTTCGACTCAATGGGGTATTTTCCTTCAATCGAAATGAAAGTGGAAACCTGGATTTTTATAAAATATATTTTTTTTTATATTTATTAGGATAAAAATTATTAAGATTAAATCGCTGGAAAATTTTTAATTCAATTTTGAAATTTTATTCTATATTCGTGACGTCACTAAGCGAAAACTAGGGAATATGTATCTATAAAGAGGCCACACTGATAATATGTGGCTAGATTCAGTTTGTAACGACAACAAACGACAGTCGACATTTCGATAATTGACATTTGAAATTTCCTGTTTGTGTTTGGCTTGACAACTTGGCGTGTTGTATTGTTGTTTTCTTGTGAAGTAAACTTTTATTAAACATGAAGCAAGGTTTTGTAGAGGCCAAGTCCGACAATTTACCGGTTATAGATCCTTTTATGATAAAGATCCTATAGATTCTTTCAGAAATAAAAGGGATGAAAAATGTAAGGTTAGTATTTAACTTAACAGGATTACTGCAAAGTCGATTAACGATATTCAAAAATTACCTTTACAAATTACGATGTTTTTCTATTACTAATAAATACACTTGTAATCAGTCACAGGCAGAGACAACAATTCACAGGTAAAAATATAAACTAAAAACAATGTCTCATGTTTACCCTAACCAAACAATTCAAACATAAACAAAAGTAAAGTTGTCACCCAGTGACACCAACCACACAAATGAAAATATCCTAGAAATCATTAAAAAATGGCGCAAATTTTGAATATTCGCTTAGTGACATCACATAGATATCGCGCACAATAAAAAAATAATTTATGGACTTAAATGAACCCAATATTAAAATTCCAGAAATACGTATCTCTTCTTTTTCCAACTACTTTCCATTGCCGATGTAAAAAAAAAAAATAGGAAAACACCCCATTATATAATGTGTAGTGGTTATCGACATATACTGAACGTTTTATTTTATCCGGTAGCTATACTCGATTTTTCCAAATAATAAATAAAAACTTACATTGAATTGCAGGTAGAAGTCCTTTCAACAGAATGCATTTTAAATTAAATTATTTATATAGGTATTTTTTATTTTTTTTATTGCATCAGTTTTTTAATATGCATAATTGTAAAATCACTTCATTTTTTAAATTCACTAATACTTCAGATTTTTAGAACAATATACAAAATTAAATTATTAAATGTTCAATCACTTCTATTTAGGTTTTATCTCTTCCTTGCTACAAGGTTAAATTGGTAGTTTTTTATGGTAAAAAAAGTATAACAAAAACTGCTTGAAATAAATTTTTTTACGTCTCTTATTTATTTGACTTCATATTTAAATTTTATATGTGAACTAAAATTATATCAATTTAATAAAAACATTGCAATTAATTCTAGCAATATTATATTTTATATATCTTTTACAAGATTTGTCCATGGTACTTGTGACCCAGAAGCTGACTTAGTAACATATCATCAAAGGAGAGAGTCCCATCCAGAATATGAATATGTTTGTTCATATTGTAAGAATCTGACACAATCGGGGCGACAACTAACTTCTAAGCGAACAAGTAAGTACACGAGATATAATCATATAAATTGGTAATCACACTCAAAAGAGGTGATTTTCCATTTGGTTATATTTACAACTAGAGTGTAGTTCATTGATGTCATTTTTTTTAAGGTACCGATGATGCATCAGAACTGTCTGTATCTCAAGAATCGCTCTATGATGACACTTCGGAATTCGATCTGCCGTCGCCTGACGAATTTGCCCGCAACATGGGTCTTGGAAAGGGAAAACCCTACAATGCCAGCAAAATAGCCAAAAAGCGGTTGGGTTTCTCCACCGGCATGCCAGGTAGACCTAAAGGTACTGGCAAAGTGTTGCCCAGCAAAGTGGGCTTCATGAAACGTGCTCGTCTCACCGAATTCGGCAGAAAGCGTGGTCCCAAGGCTAAGATGAGGGGTATTTTTGGAGTACCTGGTGTCGGATTGCAAAGACCCGTGTCTGACGGGAAGAATGATGATGAACCGGGTGTCGAAAATCGTTTAGTGCTGTGTTCGGCTAAGGACAAGTTTGTGCTGACGCAGGACATTTGTGTAATGTGTGGTGCTTTGGGGACTGATCAGGAGGGGTGCCTGATTGGTTGTGTGCAATGTGGACAGTGTTACCATCCGTATTGTGTTAACGTCAAGGTTACGAAAGTCATTCTACAGAAAGGGTGGAGGTAAGAGTCTTAAGGCTTATTCATTGTTTTTTCCCTCTTGCAACTACTTGTACAGGGCGATTCACTTTCGAGTGTGTAACATGGGTACCTCGCTTATTATAAAAGATAGACTGTAGGTTTAAATTCGGCAAAGTTCCGGAATTTTGTGCCCAATAAGTTAGCGCAAAGAAAACTCCCTTATCCGCTTGTGTTTTTGAGTAAGAGGCAAAAAAATATGTTTTCCGGTTTTCGTTTTCTGGCCATAACTTCTATACTTTTGAAAATATTGGCGTATCGTTTTCACATTATTAGGACACTTTCTTGAGACAAATACGATGCCGTAAACCGTTTTTTAAAAAAATGTCAATTCTATTGTAAATAATCTTCAACATTATTTTTTCTTATGGGCGCCATATTAATTTTTCTCATATTTGAATAAACCGATTTTTTCTGAAAACAACAATATAATATATGTTAATATTTGTCTAAAAAATAAGGGCATTATGAAGGTAAATAGGTATTTTTTTTAAAATGTCTAGTTAGCCATGGCCATGACAGTCAATTCTTGACAAACCACAAATGTCACTTATAATTTTTATACACTGCATCTGTGGAGTACTTTTTACATTGACTAACTATGTATTCAACCGAAGAGAAACAAGATATTATAGATATTTATTACAGATGTAACAAAAATTTAAACAGAACAGTTGAAGAATATTTAAACACAATCCTGAAAGACCACAACAATGCAAGACATATATTACTAAACTGCACTGTAATTTAAGAAATTATGGCAGTTTTTCTAAACCAAGAAATAGGTATGGATCTCGCATGAATGAAGAAAATTAGAAAAACTGCCATAATTTCAGGATATGTGTTTAAATATTCTTCAACTGTTCTGTTTAAATTTTTGTTACATCTGTAATAAATATCTATAATACCTTGTTTCTCTTCGGTTGCATACATCGTTAGTCAATTAAAAAGTACTCCACAGATGCAGTTTATAACAATAATTATAAGTGACATTTGTGGTTTGTCAAGAATTGACTGTCATGGCCATGGCTAACTAGACATTTTCAAAAAAATACCTATTTACCTTCATAATGCCCTTATTTTTTAGGCAAATATTAACATATATTATATTGTATTCAGAAAAAATCGGTTTATTCAAATATGAGAAAAATTAATATGGCGCCCATAAGAAAAAATAAAGTTGAAGATGATTTACAATAGAAGTGACATTTTTTTAAAAAACGGTTTATGGCATCGTATTTGTCGCAAGAAAGTGTCCTAATAATATGAAAACGATAAGCCAATATTTTCAAAAATATAGAAGTTATGGCCAGAAAACGAAAACCGGAAAACATTTTTTTTGTCTCTTACTCAAAAACAAAAGCAGATATGGGGGTTTCCTTTGCGGCAACTTATTGAGCACAAAATTCCTCAACTTTCCCGAATTTAAACCTACAGTCTATCTTTTATAATAAGCGAGATACCTATGTTACACACTCGAAAGTGAATCACACTGTACTTGTAATATAGTTAGTTTATAATTTTTGTGACAACTAAAATATAATTTTTCTGCTACAAATTGTATTTAAAGAACAACTGGGTTCAGAGCCAATCTGGCTCCATCAGCAGATTACTACAATAATTAAGCTTTGAATAAAAAAAGGATATATTTCCAATTTTAAAGGGTGATATCAAGTCAACAAGAAACGTTATTATGACAAATAAAACTTTAAGATGTGTATATTACTTCAACGAGAATACGCGTAGGTTAAAATTTTTTAACATTTTAGTTTTTTAAAAATACTTATGCAAAAAGGAATAAAAATTAACAGACATTTTGAAAAGTTAGAATTAAAAAATTAAATAAAGTTTATCAGTATGTAGTGACTGATGAAATAAAAATTGGTTACTTTTTAAAGCAGAACACATTCGAAATAATTTTTATTATAACATTTGATGTGGACTTGATATAACCATTTGAAAACAGACAATTAATATGACATTTGTCGAAAATTCAAAATATGATGAGTTAAAATAAATAGGAAAATACAATATATTGAAGCTTTAACAAAAATACATTTAGAAATAGAATCTCGTGCTTAAAAAAGACAAAAATACAAATATAAATCCTGAATTATTACCCATTTCGAACATCAATTCATCCAACATTACAGGAAGATAATTTACAATATTGCAGAGATAGTAGAAATGATTTATTATTAACATATTAAACACACCTTGACCTTTTCGTAACCTTTTGATTTACATGTACTTACGATTACGTTAATTATTAACTACTTAGTTACCTTCATGAACAAAAAGAAACAGTTTAAAACTAGATAAACATTTTTCCTTCAATCAGGATTCATTCTTCCGCAATTCACTTATCAGTATTTTTTAACGCAGATGCCTGGACTGTACTGTCTGTGAGGGCTGTGGCCAGCGCAATGACGAGAGCCGTCTCATTCTGTGCGATGATTGCGATGTTTCCTATCACATTTACTGCATGGACCCACCGCTGGATTACGTCCCACACGGGAATTGGAAATGTAAATGGTGTGCTATTTGCCAAACGTGTGGCGCCTCAGATCCAGGCTTCAACTGCACGTGGATGAACAGTTGCACTGAATGTGGCCCTTGCGCGTCTCACGTTAACTGCCCCAGCTGTAATGAGCCTTACAGTGAGGGCGATTTGATTATTCAGTGCGTTCAGTGCGAGCGATGGTTACACGGAACCTGTGATTTTATTAAAACCGAAGAAGACGCAGAGAAATGTGCAGAAGAGGGGTACAATTGTATACTCTGCAGGCCTCGGGATGTGCCTCCACCTCACCTGGTGCCTGTGCCGGCTACGCCTAAGCCTCCCACACCTACAAAGAGCCCAGAGATGAACAAGAATACCAATTTTGTTGTCGATGGGGTGTGTTTAAGCGAATCAGGGAACAGTTTTATTAAATCGCTGTCCATGGAATATCACGGGACGAGAAAGAAGCGGAAGAAGATACCCACGATTCAAGATAAGGAGGCGGGAATTATGGCCACGATAGAGTCCGTCGTGGCGGGTGGAAATGCAGGTAAGGATCTTTATTAGGGCAGAGGGGAGCTAATATTTTTTACAAAAAATTCATACAAATTATGAAGTTATTCAGTTATGTAATGATTGGCAATTGTGTTATTTTTTAAAGATATTTGTATAATAGAATTTTTTTGAGGTTAGGTAGAAGGTTGATAGAAACAAATTCATGCGTTTTCTCGAGAAGTTTGTATTCAATTAAATGTGAGTGGTCATATTTCTGTTTCTTTTTCCTTGTGTTTTGAACAGGGCATACTATTTTTTAATGTACTAAGAGGCAGTTGCACAAACCAACTTTAGAATTGGGAGGAGTTGCTGCAAATCTTCGTACTAACCTTTACTGTTTTCTTATAGATAATAACTTGGAAGAAAGTGCAAAATTAGAGCTAGTAGACGTAAAAGATGAGCCACAAGAAATATACAAAGAAGGCATGATATGGACGAAAGAAGATGGGCCGCCACCAGAGGGCTTCACTATATTCACCATGGAGAGTGGAATTTCTGTCCTTCGCCGCAAACGTCAACGCAACCTTCAAAAACTCGGAATTGGTGGGTTCTTGGTACGCATGAGAGGCATAAGAACTGGGCAAGATAACGACGATATCGACACTTTGCCGGGTCAGTCCAACCCTCAAAGTGGAGAAATAGCTGCGCCCGTCCCCACGGATGGGGATAAACCTAGAAGGAAACCCATAAGGAGGAAGCCAAAGAGCAAACTGACTGAGACTTTTCCGGCTTATTTGCAAGAGGCGTTTTTTGGGAAAGATCTCTTAGACGTCATCGACTATAAGAAAGATGTTGACTGTTGCAGCAGTGATGAAGAGAAAAGTGACAAATATAAATCTATCAAATTGTCCCAAGTAAGTCTTTATACCTAAAAAATAATCTGCCCAACCAAAACTTTCACTGTTTGTTATTTTACCTTACATAGTTTTAATTTATTTAAATTGTGGAATTTATTCGGTGCCTATTTGTTATTATTTTTTGACTTTCAAGGATGAACTCATGGCTGTGGCGGCCGTTACAGCTAAGCAAGAGAAACTGGGTGGTGTCACCTCTGATACCAAAGACAACGTGAAAGATGAGAAATTATCCAATATTGTGCCTAAAGAAGAGGATGATGACAATACTGAGGACCTCAAAGACGTCCTTGCCTTACCCGGTGATCTGCTCGACACCGATTTAGTCAACAGCATCATCAATGAGGATGACGATGAGTTGACCAAGAATACCGAATCGCTGGAAGCTTTAGGTGAGTGTCAACTCGGTTCAAATTGAATGTAAATTTTGAAATGCCATATTTTTTCAGACTCGAGCATGCCTGATGATACTGAACTAGCAGATACTTTGGGCAGTTCTGGAAATTCAAAGGATACCAAAGATGAATTGAGTGATATTTTAGGATCGCATTTTAATTTAGAATACATACCGAATATTAACAGTAAGGATGTTGAAGATATGTTCAAGGTTAGTAGAGCAGTAACAAAAATATTCTGTGATTCTGACAATATTTTTATTTCCAGGGAGTTTTGACCGATGAATCTCAAGAATCCCAGGAAAGCAACACGTTTCCGATGTCGAGTAATAGTATGTTTGCGAATAACGCACAGCAGTCAGTTTCGCAACACCCTATCGTGACCCCAGCTGTCAGACCCACTACTTTGCCGGCCGTTAACACGACTAATTTGAATTCTCCAGTTAGTTTCCCTCCGCCGTCGCCGTACCACTCTGAATATAGCAAGTAAGTGACAAATTTGTATTAATCAAATATTACAAAAATAGAGAATTATGAGAAAAAAAATTGTTTTAGTATGGTAGCATTATTTCGCTGTGGTAAATTTTTAACAAATGAAATGAACTTTTTTGGGAATAATGATAAATTAACTGTAACTCAGATTTGGTACTTTTTTTTATACAGTGTTATTCAGATCTTATCCATAATAAAATCTGGGGATGTTCAACATACATGTACAAATGTGGTAGTGCAAAAAAAAATTTTTTTGGCGGGTTCTGAAAACTATTTAAAAATTTTTAATTGCACGCCGCTGGATACTGGTCCACTGTAATGGAGTGACCTTGGGACTGACAATGCAAATTGGCGATGTCACATATAGCACGAAAAAAACTTCGGAAGTTCTGAGTATACCGACACCCGGCGCAAAAAAGATTTGTAGCGTTTTTACTTTAAAATAAACTGAAAGATAGATAGATGTGACCAAAGTGACATGTCTTTAAAATGAATAAAATTTTGTTACACTAATTTTGAAGAATTGCGCTACTTGATTACTAGGTATTAGAAACATGAAATTTATAAAAAATTTGCACATACCTTGTTACAAAAGCTGTTCGAAATTTTGTCCTTCGACTTGTACACACTTTTGGGCACGCCTTATCCAATTTTGCCGCACTAAAACGAATGTTCCTCCTGGTTGCTGATCTTGTATACGCAAATTATTTGCGGCAGCTGTGATACGCTCGCGCAAATTCTCTACTGTTTCCACTTCGGTACGGTACACTTCACAATAACCTAACTCACTCACAAAACCTAACTCGTAATTGATAATCCGCTGGTAACAGTGCTTGAACACGCTGGATATGATACGGATAAAACAGCTTCATGTAGTAAGCGCCACACCATTGATTGGGATACCCCAGGCACCTGCCTAGCGATCTGATTTGTACTTATTCGCGGATTTTCACAGACCAGATTCAACACTTGTTCTTCAGCTGCTAAAATACTTTGTGGTCGTCCCGGGCCACCATCTCGTCCATGATTTGCACGTAAATTACCAGTATCACGGCCACGTTGTACCACTGCTGTAAAAGTTACATAATTTGGCGTGTGTCGATTGGGAAATCGTTCCGCGAAGCTGTCAATGAATTTTGTCCAACTTCACCATAAATAAGAATCTTGTCCATTAACTCAGCGTTACTGTACACATGAGCCATTTTGAAAATTTTACAGTTTAACCAGGCGTTCCAGGTACAAAAACTTGCTTTACTATTTTTTGTAGAAATGTGGTATATCAGATGTCGTTGAAGTACAGTTGCCCATCTACGTAGTCCTTTATAATGGTATAACTTTAAACATTGTTTACGGGAAATTCTAAGACTTTTATTATAACTTTTTTTGGTGATATCGATTTCTTATTTAAGGATGCATATATCCTCAAAGTTTTAGAGATAAGTTCTGAATAACCCTGTATATATTTATATTTATTTAATTTATAGTAATATCAGTATTTGTGTTGTGTATAACAATTTAAAAGAATATCAATCATAATGTACTTCATTATTTTTCTTGTCTATTTGTTTTGTAGTAGCCCCCAATTTAGCCCGGCATTCTCGGAACCACCTAGCCCTTGGGTGAACGTTAATGAACACGCCGACATAGACAGCACAAGCGTCGGTGTTCCTTCGACATACAACCAGCGTTCCTCAGAAAAAATGAGGGCGGACGAAGGTCTAGGTAACGGTGCTACTATTTCTGCAGTGCTTTATGCGAATGTGAACCACCCGGAATGGAAGACGGAGTTTCCCAATTGGTCAGACAGATATAAGCAGTTAATTAAGAAATGGAGGACGTTGAGTCAAGACCAGAAGGCTCCTTATTTGCAGAAGGCCAGGGATAACAGGAGTCAGTTGAGGATGAAGAAGGCTCAGCAGGTAAGTGTTTCCGATTTTCTTTGGGGCTTTGTGAATACTCCCGGAAAGTTTTTCATATTTTTGAACTCTAAGATTTATAAATTTTTACATGTAAAATACAGTTCATTCAAGAATATTCAATGGATACATTTTCTGAATCATATATCACTTTAAGTAAGTTTTATTATTTTTCAAAGAACATTTATAAATATTGTTAAGTTTGGTGAAGCAATTAGTTTACATGTTGAGAAAATTATATATTTTCTACTTAACATTTTTAAATATGAAAATAAAGCTATTTTATAACAGTTATTAATCCGTCACATTTGGAACGAAAAAATAAAAGCAATGTTTTAATTTTTTTCAAATATCTTGAACTAAAATGAAACTGGGTTTATTTTCAATTAGATATTTACTCAGCATGGCATTACAAAGCAGCTTTGCCCCTAAACTGGGGTTAATTTCACATGGCAAAGCAAACGAGAAGTCTCGGATTTTTTATCTACTTCCATTTTTGAGCGAATGTATAAACCTCACCCATATATGCCGCTCAGTAGTATACGTCCAACAGATATAGCCTCTCATTGACGATTTAAATTGTGGACTCTGTGAAGGTTCATACAATATTTTTTTATTGGAATTATTCAGTATATTTATAAATAAGCTTTTGTGATATAAAAAATGCCTAAATGAAAGCTTTACGTTTGATAATGATGAATTAAAATCTGTTGCTAATTGATTCACAAAACTTAGCGCCGCAACCCAAGTTCGACTTTGATAATGTTAACAAATTGGGTAAAGCATGGTCATGACGAGCTTCGACCGGCTAGCGGGTTGTCACTAACACCGTGCATTGAGTGTTACTTGTCTGCCTCCGCCCCAAGGCATGTACCGCTTGACCCTACTACCACCAGTATGTTTATGTGTGTCACCCCCTTTAGTCACAGACCACCAAGGACAACACAGCTACCCCCTCGAGCGTAGCGGCGGCCAAGCCATCCCCTGTTCCGGCCCTGGTCACCAGCCTTGCGACCACCCAAGTGGCGCCTCCAGCCCCCTCAGCTCCAGCGTCAGAGGTGTGCACTCAAACGAGGCCTGCGCCAACACTAACACCGGCTTCCACTAGCTCTGTGTCTGTCTCCCCTCCCCCCAAGGCCCCCTCCCCATCCACTCACCAACAGTTTACCGTCCACGGGCACTTTGCGGGCCCCGGAGACCACGTGGGGCCCGCGCCTAATGTCACGGTAAACCCCCACTACCAGCCCAACGCTGATGGCATTCCCATTCCCCATCCTAGGTTAGTCGCCCAGCAAAGTAGTACGTCCGCGACGGATCAACAGATCCGAGTACTGACTCCCTCCGAAATCATGCGCACTCTTCCCTCCCTCTGTCAGGAAAACTATGAACCTCAGCCACTGGTGAGAACCTGTATTCGGTGTGGATTTTTTCGAGTTTTGTTTTTTACCAAGGCTTCTTACGATTATTTCATGTGCATTTTACATTTACCAAGAATGTGTTTCGAGTATTATTTTTTTATTTTTGATCAGTGTTTGTGTGTTTCCAATCAGTACAGTCAGAATTTTAACGAGGAACCAAGAATACCATGTATAATCTTGAAAAAAAAAATGAGTAAATAAAATATTACATATTTGGAAATATCACTTCAATCATATTTACTTTTAGAATGAAAGTTAGTTGGTTAATTTGATTAAAAACAAAAAGTTATAAGTATTTTTCTGACTGCATCATATATAGACGAATATAGGACTTTTTTTTATCAATTATCCACGTTTTCCTTCCTCTTACCCAGAAATCAGATATCAGAGCTATTCTGTATCAGTACTGAAATTCAAATTAGTTTTTTAACTTTGGAACAGATCTGATCTGACTAACCTGCTTTCGGTGTTGGAAATTAAGAAACATTTTATTTCCTTAAACCTCTTGTCGTCAATGGTATTAACAGAAAAATATACATGCATACATTAATTGTTTATTTTTTGTTTGGGAACTAACATAATGAAAAAAATCTATGCATGCATATTTGAGAGGAACTAATACATACAGTAGTGTAGTTTTGTTGTATCTGTTTGTTTCACGAATGAGCATGGCCTTTTTCATTTCTATTACAATGTGAGTTGTGGTTTTGTTCTTTTTGTTTCTCTGTTAGCCTTTGTGTAATGTAGGTTGTGGTGGTTATCGTTTTTTAACGGCAGCGTTTTGGTAATTGTAGATTTGATTGTAAACGTGTAATGTTGTAGGATCAAGAAAAAATTGCTTTGCAGCAAAAGTCTGCTCGTGAGGCTGAGCAGGAGAGACAGTGGAAGCAGCTGCAGGCTTTAAGGCAGCAGCAGGCGCAACAGCAGCAACACGTTATCCACGAACAACGTGTTCAAGGTACTGGTATGTCCTTCACATATTCATTATTATTTTGATCCGAGTACTAGTCTGTCAATTTCATTCCTTTTTAAGTTTTCTAATTGAATAGATGAAACATCAGTGACTTGAAAGACTTCTTTCAAATCTAAACTAAAGATAAGTTTCAAAATCTTAAGAATACTGCTGTATTTTTGCTGGAATTCAATAAAACGCGTAACAGGAACAAACTTATTTAGTAGTTCCTAAGTTTATATCTTCCATTGCAGCTATAGCAAGAGTCCAACGGCAAATTAGCACAGATCCAAATCAACCGTTCATTCAAGACCAGCAACAGAGCCCTCTACAAGTGACAACTGCGCAAGATCTTAGCCCTGTCACTTCCCCTTCTCCAAGTGCTCGGCAATTCCTTGGTATTAAATCCCCAACTTTCCCCCACCCTCCCCCTATATCACAACCGACCATCAGACCACCACCACCTTCACAGTCTCCACACGATTTTTCCCAACCTACCACTCCAGACAATAACGACCCATATGCACAAGCTCCTGCTACCCCCAAACCTATGTTTCAGCCCAGATTGCCTGCCGATCCGTTCGCTCACCAGCCTGCTACGCCTAGGCCGCAGTTTTCCGTCAATAGGCCAGCACTACAGGTAACTTTCTTTCGATTATTAATATAAACATGTTTTTCAATGATGTTTATGAATTTAGAGTTTTGGAAATACTGTACGTCCAGAGCAGCAAGACCTTAACATCAATCGCCAATTGCGAGACCTTCTGCAGAGGCAGCAGTTCAAGAAATTGGACGAGTTGCTGCCTGGCAAGACCCAACAGCGGGTTTGGCCGCCAGTTGAAAATCCGGACACTGAAACGTCAACAACTACGGCAGTTTCAAGTGCAGATGGGACTTTTAGGCAACCGTTGCCACCGAGTGTGGTTAGGCCAAGAATGGCTGTTTCTGTCGGGAACAGGCCAATTATGAACGCTAATGCGATGAGATTGCAGCAAATCGATTCTCGATTCCAAACTTTGGATCCTAGAATGCGTTTAATCATACAGCAGCAACAGGTAATGAAATTTGGAATTTATTTCTATTGACTGTATTAATTGGAATGTTTATTTACAGCAACGCTTAGCGCACACAAGCGCACAGGGTATCCAGCAACAGTTCGTGAGATTTTTGCCTGGAGCAGTGAGACCTACGACCGTCGAACAATTTGAACTACTTCATCGTCAGACCCAATTGCAGAATCAGAATCGTATGGCAGATCCAGCAACTGGGGCAAGATTACCCCTCAATCAAGGCGGCATAATTCAGAGACTTCCACTGAACCAGCCGACTGCTGTTACTGCTGCAGGGAGTGCGTCCGACAATAATTCAAATGAGGAAGGTATTCCGGACAATGTTACCGCAGAATTAGAGAAGTTGGAGCAAGAAACAGGTATGATAATAACTTTTTGCGCAGAAGTTTATGAAACAAAAAACCTTATGCATCTTATAGGTACAATGGCTGAGCTGCAAGGCGTGAGCGATATTCTCGGTGGCCTAGGCGATGATGATGATGAGCTCCTAGCGGAAATGGGTGCTGATTTCAACATCCTCGAATATGCAGACCCCGAATTAGAAGCATTGACGGGTGGCAAGACAAACATTTTAGAAGATCTGGAGCTGGAGGAAGAACCAATAAAGAAGGATAACAAAGCTGGTACCGCGACAACTACAACCGGAGGTGGTCAACCTGCGGCAACGACTACTACAACGACAACCATTATTAAAAAAGATAGCGTGTCGGGGCCATCTAAGCCTCCGCTGATGCAAAACTCTGAGCAGGTTGGAAATTTGCCTCCGCCTCCTCTGGCGACTTCTCAGGCTCAAGTAGTGCAACATCCAGCTCATCCTCCGCCTCCAACTCAGCAACCCCCACCCCAACCTCAACCTATGCCGCCGCAGCATTTGACGCCACAACAAATCCATCAGCAAATGTTACACCAGGTAAGAAAATATTTTCCTCTATTCAAATATTGGTTGGAGATATTTCCATTACGAATGTTTGTAATGAGACTAACCGTATAATTTTTATAGGTGCAGCAGGCGGCAGCACAAGGCAGGCCTATGCCTCCTGGGTCTAAGATGCAGACACCAGATGGGGTGATAGGTATCGTTATGCCTAATAACAACGTACAGTTGCAGGTACCACCGAATTATCAACAGAGACTTCTTCTCCAACAATGTAAGTAAATAATTTGGTTTTGATATTCAGGATCTAGTGGAAATGATATTTGTCAGGATATATTTAGTAGTATTATTTACCGATATTATAGTGTATTTCCAAAATTACAGAGAGTGATTGATAAGTCATCATATCCTCTTTGGTATCAGATCGCTATTAGTTTTCACTGCCCAAAATAATCTTTAACCGATAAAATCATTGCATATAAAACATTTTTGTGGTATTAGACTAGGACACAATTCCAGAGGTGGATTTTGTGTACCTGTTGTACTGTATATTCAGGTATCAAATAATACAATTATTAACGTTAGTTGTATTTTTTAAATAATGAACTGAAGCGGCAGCAGTGACTATAAGTCGTCGATCGGTCAGGATTTTTTCTATCCACAATATGAAACAAACTATTACTCACGCAATACAAAACGTCTGCCTTTTTATGAATAAATTTTAATGCATTGTACAAGTAAACAAATAAAAATATATATTTTTAGTTCAAGTTTTTTTTGTCTGGGTCTCTACAGTTCCAGGCGGTGACATAACAATAACTGAAATTTAGATAAATTAGGTCTTATGATTACTAGAAAGTCCATTAGTTCCCGCAATTGCAAAGACAACAGTAAAAATATAACAGTGTACCGATATAATAATTGCCTTGCAATTAACCGTCAAAGCAGGAGTAGCTGCATATAACACATGTTCTTTACTATTCACACGAAAACTTTGTTGTCGATATTAAGTACACATGTTTCGATATTAGCCAATCGCATATTGCTAGTTTTTAAAATTCCCAAAAAATGAAATTGAATAACACTGTATGAGGTGTAATGCGATTGTTACACCTCATACAGTGTTATTCAGAACTTATCCAAAATAAAATTTGGGGATGTTCAACATACATGTACAAATGTGGTAGTGCAAAAAAAAATTTTTTTGGCGGGTTCTGAAAACTATTTAAAAATTTTTCATTGCACGGCGCTGGATACTGGTCCACTGTAATGGAGTGACCTTGGGACTGACAATGCAAACTGGCTAGCACGAAAAAAACCTCGGAAGTTCTGAGAGTATACCGACACCCGGCGCAAAAAAGATTTTCAGCGTTTTTACTTTAAAATAAACTTAAAGATAGATAGATGTGACCAAAGTGACGTGTCTTTAAAATGAATAAAATTTTGTTACACTAATTTTGAAGAATTGCGTTACTTGATTACTAGGTATTAGAAACATGAAATTTATAAAAAATTTGCACATACCTTGTTATGAAAGCTGTTCGAAATAATATTCCTCGACTTGTACACACTTTTGGGCACGCCTTATCCAATTTTGCTGCACTAAACCGAATGTTCCTCCTGGTTGCTGATCTTGTAAACGCAAATTATTAAGTAAATGGGGATTTTCAGCATTTTGCTGCAACAACCACTCACAAAACCTAACTCGTAATTGATAATCCACTGGTAACAGTCCATTAACTCAGCATTACTGTACACATGAGCCATTTTGAAAATTTTACAGTTTAACACTCCTACGATAAATAAAACACCGGCACTGAGAGAGGACACAGATAGACTGATGACTGAATAGACAATAGAGATATTATTCCCACTCCAACTCTATTCGCTCGGTCTTTCCAGGTACAAAAACGTGTTTACTTTTTTTTTACCACATTCTTAGGAATGTGGTGTATCAGATTGTCGTTGAAGTACAGTTGCCCATCCACGTAGTCCTTTATAATGGTATAACTTTAAACATTGTTTACGGGAAATCCTAAGACTTTTATTATAAATTTTTTTGGTGATATCGATTTCTTATTGAAGGATGTACATATCCCCAAAGTTTTAGAGATAAGTTCTGAATAACCCTGTATAGAGTCCGTGAAATTATAGTCTAGATCACTATGCGCAAACTTGAGATACATTAAAGTTCCATATAAAATTATTGTATCTGTTAATTATACTTTCCTTATAAAAGGATATTTTATATAGTGAATAATAAAAGCGTTTTGATACTATTCATGAGTCACTCTACAATTTTGACCACAGACTATACATTGAAATAACAGTTAACGGTTAGTAGAAAAAGAGTAAATAAATTGACCAAAAAAATCAGTACAGTCTTACCAGTCAGTAATTAGATTTAAAGGTTAACATCACCGTCATTCCATACGACTACACGCTCGACTTTTGACCATTTTTCGGTCATATATTCAGTGGCATTTACCTTTGTATTTCATAATATACAATCTCTGCCGCACGCCGCACCCTGTATATTGAGAAAGCAACACATTTCAGTACAACATCAAAAACTTCAAATGAGGGTAGGACAAGCGGGACCGCGAATGATGTCGGTCCAAGTCTCTCCACAGCAGTTACACGTTCCACCTGTAAGTCTTCCTGCAGGACCTAGGATGGGAGTGGCGGCTCCTCCCCCGCCGCCTCCGCCATATCCTGGTCCACCGCCACCATATCCTGGTAACGCAACACCACAACATCAATCGCAGCAGGTAATTTTTAAATTTTTCATTTCTAATAAGCATGAATTTGTTTTTATTTTGATTTGGGATTGAGTTTGATGATTAATATGCTAATTTTCGATAACCTACGAATACTAGTAAAATAATATTTTACGATTATTTATTGCAAGAATCACTCAACTAATTCTGATCTCAGTTTTAAGGCCGTTTAACTCATAACTTCATAAAATTATTAAATCTATGTCTAATTTATTAACTTCATCATTTTAATTGGGTAATGAGTCGGATTTTCAAGATAAGTAATAATATTACGAATGACAGTAATAATTATCATTTAGGGAATCTTGGTTCGAGGTATATTGATATAGATTTAAAGTGCAACCGAATAACATCTTTCAATGTCAAGTTTAACAACTAAGGAAGGAAACTTAAAATTATATATGCACATGCATGCAAATCTAAGTGGTTTGCTGTAATCTTTCACTGCGTTTTTCAAAATTTTTTTAATAGTATCAAGGGACTACAATTCAGGAGTTCTTTAAATTTTCTAGAAATAAATCCTTGTGACAGGTCATTGATTTTATTAATTGAGCAGATACATTTAAAAATCTATTGATATTAATCTGTGTCCCCGGAAAAAAGAGCCTGGCCATATATATTTTTTAATAAAAACTATCATTAATTTGAATAGATTATTTAATTTTGAATATGTCTGTATAAGGTTTGATGGCTCCCTGTCTTTAATAGTTAAAGAGATTCGTTGAAAATAATATATTTGTGTAAGGAAGAGAATATCGGTGTGTTGCTAGTCGTATCCATAAGGGCTCCATAAAAACTGTATAACACATTTCTCTTGCGGTACACTTCTTTGGTCATATTTCGCTCACTATTGGAGATAGGACCATCGAACTTTAACATATTATATTTTTTATATTATAGAATATTCTATTCAAATCTTAAAAAATCGAGTGGTCTATTTGAAAATATATTAGTTTGACTGGCTTCTAGTTTTTCGGGCATCCTCTGATTAGAATCAGTAATATAACTGGTTCTCCCTTATAAAGAAAATTGATATGTGTGAGGATTTTTTCCAAACACGACCAGATCTGTTGGTAGCTCCAAGTTTCCATATTTTTTAGTCATTCTATATAAGATATAGACACATTTGCTGTTTATAATATTTCAAATTTGACTTGAAAATAGATATACCTTGAATCAAAAGCTATTCAATGTGACAAACAGTCACCGAGTAAAAAATATAATTATTATTTGATGAGAAATGTTCGATCTATTGGTATGGTAGTACTAACTTTTGGTTGAGGTGCGCTATTGTTAATTGCATGTGTGTGTGGTAGACGGGATTGAGAATGGGGCCTGGTCATCTCTCATCGAGACACATGCATCCCATGACACTGCAGGGTTTACCCATGCATCCACATTTGCAGCGGAGACCCCTTCTCCTCGAGGTGAGATCTAACACAGCCCCCTTGATTACCCCTCACTCCTTTGCACCGCTGTCACACTCTTAGATGCTATCCTAGCTGTTTATTATCTGCCAATCTGCTTGGAGATGTTCAATATTTGATCCAATTGCCAGAAGCCAATGGAAACATTTTGGATTATAGTTCAATGCACATCTTGTATAAATACAGTGTGACAATTAGGGTGAAATCCACAAATACTGACGTGGAGGAAATTTTATCCGATATAGGCATATAAGTAGTACGGTTAACTATAAATGATCGCTACGCTAATAATCTATCAAACGATCTGTGGATACCAATATAGATATGAAATTTGCCCTATGTCTTTAAAACAAAACATAGGGCGAGTATGATACCTATACTGGTCATGCACAGATTGTTTGATAGATTATTAGCCAGACCAATAGAACTGAAATTATAGTTGAAAGAAGGCACTCTAAATTTAAAAGTAAAATAGAGTCCCAAAAAGTAATTTGACAGCATAAGTGTCACTTATGTTATTAGAGATAGCGGAAAAACGTCTATGATGACTTTTGATGTACTCGTCACGTGTGGCCGGTCTACCTCCTCACGAATTAAACGTGAGAGTGGGTGCAATCGTCATGCTACTGCGGAACCTATCGTTAAAGTCAAAGCCAGAATTAAGCAAAGTGGAATGACCTCGTCGATCTGGTAAAATGCGGTGAGGCATGGGTGTGGGTATTCTGTTTTACCATTGGGCACATTTCAGTTAATATATACTCGTATACTATTCTATAGAATACTTCTAGTATATGCACTTCCACTTTTTTAACTAATACAAATAAGTGTAAACACTGACACAAAGAATAAATACACGGATAATTTTACCACAAATTTTTACCTTTAAGAAACGCGCGCGAAATAACCCAACATCACTGTTTCCCTACTACCTCGAGCGCAGTCGCTTGTTGGTTCCTGATTCGACCAATCAACGTCGTTGAAGCTCAGAAAAAAGAAAGCATAAATGCAAGAATATGTATGTTAAATAAGGATGAACAGCTTGTCGTCAACTTTACGATTTTTCGTTAATATTATTAAGTAAAACACAAATTAAACATTGTGTTTGCTTTAATACAGTACAATAGGGATAGGGGACGTTAAAGACAAGTAAAAAAATGGGTAAATAAGGTAATTAATATGTTTCCTGTTTTAAATAAGAATACTTTAGAAATAAATGTGACAACATAGATCTACTCTTTTTCCGGTCATTGCACTTTGCTTAATTCTGGCTTTGACTTTAGATTAATAAAATCACGTAGATTTCAAAAATATTAGGTTTGTTCCAACCCCTCCGAAAATCGTTCTGGTACGGTCACACTCATGCACAGTAGATAAAAGCCGTTCCAACCGAGAGAATACCGTTCGTAGAATCATCCTACTAACGTTCCAACCAAACTTGTGATCGTGTGTGTCACGGTTCCGGGACGATAATTTCAGTACTACTTCAAAATTAAGAACTCGTTGGTATGACCTGCGCACTGCGTATTTGGCATCCAGTCATCTGATTTTTTTTGCTGTTATGTGATGTGTAATACGGGATTATCCATTTTTAAACACTTTATGCCCACATACAAAAAAATATATATTTAGCAAAGTCGACAAAAGTAGGGTTAATTCTACTTCTACTCTTCGAAAGTTTGGATATGAAAATCACAGAAAATTGATGCACAAACCGGTCCAAAAATCGTTCCAACCATGTGCTAGTTGAGTACCATCACAGAACTAATCGAAGTTCACGCATGCGTATGAATCGCGATCCAAAACCGTTTCGGGACGATACAAAAATACTGGTTGGAACAAACCTATAATAATGTATGGGGTGTTTCATATAAAAATCGTGAGTTGGTATTACTTCCGGTTTTACCGGAAGAAAATGGCAAAAAGATAATTATTATGTCAACTAGTCACCTTTAATAAGTACTTCCGCCATGCCAAATATGAAAATTGTATCTAAAAAATAAGCGAAGGAAGGGGGGGGGGGGGGGGGGAAGAAGGACCATGAATCTGTCACACTGTATAATCAAAATTTTGAATAATCGAAATAAGAGTGCAAATTTTTTGACACTTAAGTTTTGAGACATCTCAAAAGGAGGATATTTTTACACCATATTTTATCATATTTTAGCCGCCTACACCAATATATAGGAAATAATGGCATCAGAAATTAATAATAACAATGTTTAGGTAGAAAATACAATAAAATAATTAATAGCAAATGTGAAAGTAGAGAAAACTTTCCGTAAAACTCGAAAGTCGAAGGACGTTTGAAAGAGTTACACATTGAAAAAAAATATATAAATAAATTACCAACCGAAATTGCTAGTACTGCAGTTGGGGGATTGATCTCAATTGATAATAGACATGTCCGACATATTGACGCTACTAGCTCTAGTGGTAATTATTGGATATAATGTAATAATATAAAAATCCTGTTCCAATCCAATATTTTCAAGGACTTTCCATATATCTCTTTTCTCTAAATATGGTAAATGGTACATACCATTTCACGTTAATCTATAATGATAAGTTTATATTTTAAATTGAATAATAAATTAATACATAATCACAACTGCTTAAACATTAAAATTTCGGTTTTCAGCAGTGAAGTTGATATATTTATATAAAGTTTTATATCGTGCAGAATTTTATTGGCCGCTTTACGCCTCTTTAATTTTGCCACCTCTCCTCACAACCATATTAAACTATTCTTGCTTCCTAATTTTAATGCAATTTAACCTGTAACCTGCAATTTACAACTAACCTAGGTTCTAGATACTAATTCCTCATTCTCAAAACCTTTTGTAAGTAATTATATTTTGGCTTCATCTTTTGCATGTACTGTTTCGACAAAAAATCTAAAAACCCATTCGGTACTGATTTTAAGTTTCTTATTTATAAGGAGCAACCCCTTCTGTTGGAAGATTTACTTGAGCAGGAGAAAAGAGAGCAGGAAAAATTGCAAAACCAGCCCTCCAATCAAGAAGTGAGTTCGTCGACAAGTGTCGACTCGGAATCCGCTCTATTGAGCGATCATGATTTTGAGCGGCTCAAAGCAGACGTTTTTAACAGCGGGCCAGTTGGCATTAATGCTCCAGTTAGCCAAGGTAATGTTTTGAATCCCTTGAAAAAACTTCTTTGACTTGTTTTCTTTATAAACAGGCAATGGTGGGTCTATTTCTACTCAACCCTCTTGGCAGCAAAACCAATCTAGACCTCTGCCGACACCGACGCCGACACCCCAAGTCACCACCGAAATAACCACGAGAGTTCAGATGTTTAATGCTAATTTGATGCCTGCGCCTCCTTTACCTCCAGAGAATATCGTCACTGAGCAAGACAAGCAATCTCAGCTGTTATACGAACAGTGGTTGAATCACCAAAATAACGTACTTGGCCAGCAGTTGCGTTACTACGAAACTGAGGTGCAAAAGTTAAGGAAAAGTAGAAAGGTGAGACTAAACTTTATAAAATCAACTTGTATGTACACAATCATATTTTTGCATTGTCATTCATAAAATTTGTAAACAAAAGGGGGTCTAAAATGCTACCCTGAGGTATACCGTGTGTATATTTTTAGTACTTGAAGGTCTTTAGACACTGTAGGGATGCTTTAGTGAATATTTACTGATGTAATTATATATTTTTTAACTAGAGATTAATTTATATATTTTTCGAAAATTTATGTAACTGTTATGAAGTATTTTACATAAAAAATTATTCTTTTCAGTCGTTAAACAGTAAACAGCGCCAGTTAAGAAAATCCGGCAACCAATTGACAGAAGCAGATGCGACTGAATTGCAGCGTATTTCAGCAGAGCAGGCGATACTCCAGAAACATCTGGAGTCTAGTAGGAAGCAAAGCCGACAGCATGGCATGCTCATACAGGTATCTATTAATATTTATAGGCACTGCTCTTTATGTAGAACCAGCACGATTATTTGGTGGTTCAAAAAATCAAGATAAAAATGGTGTATCTGTAGATGTCGTTTCGGTTTTTCAAATTTTCCACGAAAGAATGGAACCAATTATCTCGGTTTTTGCTCCATTTAGAGGGCATAACAAATTCGTGGGTGATCTGCATGCTTCGACACATCAAATAGAGCTAGAAATGAAAAATCCTCAGGGTTTTAAAAATTGATTACCATTTACAAATCCATTAAAACCCCTTCAGTTTATTTTTTAGATACAATCCTATTTAAATATGGAGAATAAAGTTTAAATATGGTTGAAAAAAGTTGTACCCATCATACAGCTAATATTAAAATTGTACAATAACTTAAAATCTATTAATTTTTAGGGTTACTCAAAGATTTACATAGAAAATAAATTCTAACTAAAGTATTCAGACATACAAAAATATGGCCAATTGCTGTATATTTTTTCTTAAGGATACCATAAAAACTGTATAGTTAAAACATTTTTGTTTAATAAAACACAACTATCCATGAATATTTGTAATCGGACGAATTTATTTATCCACCACCATCACAAAAGTAGTTCACCGTAGTTGCACTGTACAAAAAGTAGCAATGTCTATAACGGCCAATTTTATATAATCTTGTATTACCCTTATTGGTCTATATGAAGGAATACCGAAACAAGCAACAAGCGAAGCAAACAGGCCCGGGGCAGTCGCCTTTGCAGCAAATCCACTCTCCATTGGGGCCTCCCTCTTCTTCTCCGATTCACCATCCAAGCACTTCTCAGTCCCCCATGATGTCGCCGTCGGCTTCTCCCTTGACGCAGCACAGTTCTCCGATGAATAGTCCCGGCCCGATAGTGTCTCATTCGCCAGGACCTGGTTCGGTTCAGAATCTGCTGCAGAGCCCTAGCAGTATGCCGAGCAGTAATATGTCTCCTATGCAGGCTTCGCCTAGGATAGGAACGCCCCAGAGTCAAAGTAAGTATCAAATCGAATGGCGGTAAGGAAAAGAAATGTTCAACCAAAATAAGTTCTTCAATAATGTCGGGTATTACTTACGGATACCGATACCTGTTAATTTTACTACCCGGGTACCCGTTTTCAATACCCGGTATTTACCCGCTACCTGTTAATTACCCGCTACCCGTTAATAACCCGGTATACCCATTAATTACTCGTTACCCGTTATTTACCCGTTACCGCTATTTATCTATTACGCAACATAGCAAATATTTTCCAATTCATATCATATTTTATATCGCCAAACCTGCGCAAACGCAAAACCGTAAAAAAAAACAAGTTTTCATATGAATATGAGTGATATAGAGTGCGACCGAGTGCAGGTGCTTAGAGGGTTATCGGGTATTTAACGGATTATCGGATTTTTAACGGGTTATCGGGTCCTAAAATGGGAACCGGATAGCGAGTCGTTATCAGGTACCCGGGTACCCGTCGGCATCCCTAGTATTACTTTCTACTATTAACTCTGTGACCCTAACATGTAATATGTTTAGTTTCGTTAAATTTCATGAAATTTATGAAATTGAAATGATTCAAATCTTGTAAGTTATTTTAAAACTAGAAATATAAGAAATTAGTGAATTTTTTTAAATTTTTTATGAAACCCGATATTTTTTAAACAATTTCAAGTAGTTGATGAAATATAATCAAGATTTATATAAAAAGGATTATAACAATTTAATAATTTATTACTATCAAAGGCGAAGGCAGCCCAGGTCCAGTTCAATCCCCGTCTCAGGTGTGCCTTCCTCCGCCTATGCCCAGAATGACCTCCCCCCAACACAGAAGAATGGTTACAAGCCCAGTTGCCGCACCTCAGATGCGATTCGTACGTACCCCAATGGATCATGCAGCTCTGCAGCAAAGAGTGCGACTACATTCGTCCATGCAAAATTTCCAACAAAAACCTGGCACCCCTTCACCCCTTAACAGCCCACCAACCCAGCAAATCAACATTACACAGCAACTGCAACTCCAGAAACAGTTGCATCAACAAGTCTTGCTACAACAACAGGGCTTGGATCACAGCTCAACTGACGGAAATATTTTGCACCAACGAGCTGCCCAGCTGATCCAACATAGGAATCTGATTCGGCAGCAGCAAGCTGCCCAGCAACAACAGCAGCAGCAACAACAGCCCCAGCAACAACCCATAAGTCAACCGCAACCACTCACTCCGCAACAGCACCAAATGATGCTCCAACAACAGAAACAATTGGCACAACAGCAGCAACAACAGATGGCCCAGTTGCAGGCTAGGCTGAGTCAGCAACAGATCAACCCCCCTCAATCGCCAATGCCACCGAAAAGTCCCATGGTTAGTCAGCAGATAATGTCGCCACATTCTATGCCTGCGTCACCTATGCAGATGCCACCAAAAAGCCCGATGGTAGCTTCTTTTGGATCTAACCAACCAAATCCAAATTCTCCAGTGGCTAGAAGTCCAGCTTATCACCAAGGAATTCAACCCCCTAGTAGCCCAATGACTATGAATCAGTATCAACCACCAAATTCGCCGATGGCTAGAAGCCCAATGCTAAACCAAACGCAATCTCCTCATGGCATGAGAAGACCTCCAAGTGCTAACAGTAGTCCAGCCAATCCTGATCGACCTCACAGTGTAGAGAATGTCGAGACTCCTAGAACACCCTTCAGTGTAGAACAACTGATCCATGAAAGTCAGAATAATAACGCACCAAAACCAAATGAGAATATGCAGAGTGGTGGAGGTAACCCTAACAATCCTTGGAATCCCATACCAGCACCACCGGGTTTTGGCAGGTTTGGATACATTAAACTCGGTCTGAGAGGTGGATCCCCCATGTGGAATTACGGCAGGGGAGCGAAACGGATCCCCACCCCTCCTAGCACTATCAACAAGCAGGATGAGAAAATAGTCTCGACTGAATCTAGTGGTATGTCATCGCCGGTGCCCAAATTGAAAAAGGAATCTCATTTGAGTAAAGTTTCAATATTAAAGAGAAAGTCGCCCGCTAAAACTAATCTTCAATCTTTAGCGATTAGTAAAGTGGGCTCTCTAGTCAGTACGGACTACAACGAGTTTGATGATAGTTCCTCCACCCCACCAGTAACACCGCCACCTCTACCTTCTACCAGTAGGGTAACAGTTCAAAAAACAATCCCGAAAAAGATGGTACATCAGGATGCGAAGATGGTGATGCACAGTCCAGAGCAGAAATCGTTGCATGTCAATGAGATAATGGACTATGATGACGATATTAATGCTGTTTTATCGGCCGAGGTATCTCTAAGTTCAGCAGCACAACAAACAGATGCCGATGACATAGTGGAAATCGAAACTTTATCACAAAATGATCTGGGAGGTCTATCTAGTCCTTTGGAGTCTGATCAAATATCTGACGAATATTTGCTGTTCCCTGGAAACATGGTAGTTGAAGAAGAGGAAGCAGAGGAGGATTTTTCAGAGGAAAATATGCACATTGTAATTCGTAGTCCAACTACTAGTGATGATGAGTTTATAATGCAAGGGAAAACAAAAAAATACAACATTGTGCACCACTCGCAGCAACTTTTGAGTATGGCTGACACGCCAGAATCTCCTGAACCAGAGGACATGACAATTGATCCTTCTCCAGAGCCAGGGGATGATGATATGCTGGAATCGGAGATATTAATAATAGATCCTAACGCTAAGTCTCCTGAAGATTCCATATCAACCAAAGAAGACTTTGAGGAGTTGATAGATGAAGGTTCAAGGAAAGAGAATCTTCGTAAACGTGACATTATTACTGCGAAACATATCAATGAATTTCACAAATACGCCAACATTTTTAATTACACAAAAAATGTACAAACGGTGTCTGCAGCGTCAACAGCAAGCACAGCTAGAATTGCTAATGTTGTAACACAGAAACTTCCCTCAAAAATATCATTGATAGCAAGTCCAGTAGTGCAGAATTTAACTACTAGCTCCAAAAATAACACAGAAAAACTTATTTTGTCTCAGAACACCAAAGTAATCAACACTACCAACGCGTCTAAAGTTACTAGCATAATTCTGGCACATAATAATGCCGTTAGAGGAAATGTGTTGAATGTACCAAAAATTGTAACTACAATATCACCTGCTATAACGATAGTCAGCGCTAGCACTTCTCAAATAGCGTCCATACTACCTTCAAAATTCACGGTGCCTGTTATAAGTGCTAGCGCTGTACGTCAACTTCCAAATGTTAAAGTTATCGACAAGCCTTCATCTTCTTTGTCATTGACAACACACGATAGTTCTTTACCGAAAAAGATATTTGAGGATGATTCTGTGTCACCTGATAGTTCAAACTGTGAAGATGACAAGTCTAAAGATTCTTCAGATGAAAAGTCCAAAACCGATTCACCTACTACGGACGATTCAAAGCCACCGGTTTTCACAAAAACTGCTGATCTGCCTGAAAAAATTACTTCGGCAGTAGTTAAATCAGTTTTGGAAACCAAGAGTGATCGAAAACGGGAAGAGAAACTAAAAGAAGTGAGAGAAAATGCCGCACCATCTAGAAAAGTGGAACACCTCACTATTACAAACTTGGTTACCAAAGAACAGGGGCAGAAACAAAGGGTACCCAGTCCAATTATATCAAAAACTTCTCCACCTGTCATAATTCATAACACACCTGAATTGAAAATGACAGCTCAGGTGATCCAAGAAACCCAGCCCCATATGCAAATAACCGCTACAACAGAAACTGTAAATGCATTTGATGGATCTATAGAAGACACCAAATCGGTTGTTATATCTATTCCTTCGCCAACACCGTCACAAGAGCAAATGCTCGATAATATTGCATTACAAGCATTGGAAAATCGTAGCAGAAGGGAGTTTGAGTCATTTGAAGACGTTCTAGACATGATAGAAAATATTACTGCAGAACCGCCGGCAATTCTAGAGGAAAACGTAACTATTAAGGAACAGTTTAAACCAGAACATAGAGTAGTAGAAGAAAATAAAATTTCGGAAATTAAAGACAAAGTAGAATCGCCGAAAGATGCCCAAACTAGTAGAATTGAGACGCAGGTAGCCGTAACTATTTCAACGCCTAGCAAATCCTCCGTTGTTCCACAACTTTCTCCACTCTCTCAACCTACTGACCTAACAACAAACATGGCAAATGCCTCACAACAACTTAGGACATTGTTGTCCTCACTGCAAACAACATCAACGTCATCACCAACAAATGTGGAGTCTGTGGTAAAGAATATAGGCCACAGAATAATTAGCAGTGCTTCCCCGACTGCTTCTTCGCCTATTGTCGCTTCTAGAGTAATTCAGCAACCCGGAAGGCAGTCTCCAGTTGTGACCAGTATAAGTACCGTTATAATACCAAATATGAAGCAAAAATCTACATCTTCCGCCACAACAAATCCGCCAAGGTCTAGTCCACTCAGAACGCAGCACATTGGAATTCATCAATTATCCACTGCCTCGAGTACTTCATGTAGTGTATCAACTTTAAGCTTTCTTCCAACTCGAACAGTTGGCGGCATACATCTTATGCCCGATCATCCTAAATTACCACCTGTGACTACGGTTATGGGTTCGCAACAAACATCACCTAGTATAGCAGCTCAGTCAAATGTTACTCAGAAGGTTTCAGTTGCATCTGGTCCAATAACAACTAACAGTGAATCAAGAAAACCATCGTTGACATTGACAGCGATGTTGCAAAATCAACCTGCAGCTTCTATGACCACTAAATCATCAGCAGATACAATCACGGCAGCAAGTTTATTGGGTTCCCCAATCAGTATTTCCAAAACGGGTTTCACAACTGCTTTGGTTCAAGCGCAGCCCAATGTTGTAGTTTCTCCTATAACCACAAATAATGTTGTTCAGCAGAGTGTAGCAAATTTAAATCCACCTTCACTAATAACAGCTCCTAGTTCCATTTTCAGACCCAACACATCAACCACCAATTTATTGCACACTCAACTAACTAAAGTTGTAAGGACTAAAAGTATAGAGGAACCAAAAGAGATAAAATTGGAGGAAGTGAAACAAGAAATGCCGGATATTGCAAGTAATCTTGAGGATGGTAAAAATTCTATAATAAAACAGGAATTGACAGGTTGCAAGTATTCAAGTATCCCGACACCTACATGCAACAGAACCGAGGATTCTCAAAATGTGTTGCTTAAAAAGTTGTTGCAAAACACAGCTTGTGCCAGTACTCAATCTCCTCCACCTAACACGGCATCGTCGACAACAACTGCTGCTCCTATTAACTCCAATACTACAAATATTGACAATGGTATTGTTAAAAGCAGTACCCCTACCTTATCTTCGTTATTACCGCCTGTAATAAAAACAGAACCACAAACTCCTGTACCTGTAACTCAACCACCACCAAAACCTGTGCAAAGGATGACCATTAGAGAGACTTCTTTTGTGTCTAGTCCCGTGCCACAACAAAACATGGCCCAAGCTACCATTGCCGCAACTCAACCCACCCAACAGTTGCATATAGACGTCAAAAAATGTTTACCACCCAGCCGCACACCTAGCAGGGATGATTTGTTATCTCCTCAAACTCCCAGGTCTTCGTGTAGTCAAGAATCTAGCTTGCAAACTCCTCCACTTATAATAAAGAAAGAATTGCCTTCTGTGACACAACACCAACAGAGTCCCACTTTAACTCCACAAGAAGTCAAGAAGGAGTTTGTGGATGAGTCTTCTCAGCACTCGGAGGTGTCTGATCACAGTCGATCTGACACTCAGATGAAAGAGGAGTTGGACTCTGTTGACCCTTCGACTGAAAAAATGATATTAGATAAGGAAGAGCTCAAAAAACAGAAAAGGAGAATGTACCAGCAGAAGCGGAGACAAAATCAGATACTTAACAAAGAACTTGCTGGGCAGCCGAAGAAACGAGCACGTAAGAATTCTAAGATAGATGAAGACTATGACACCTACATAGACGGAGTTCTTGCTCAGCTTAGGCAGCTACCACCCATGACCGTTTCAGAGCCTGTCTTGAATCGTAATTTTGGGGTAATGTCGGTATTTGGATCAGGTGATATGTCAAAGTTAGGATCCAAATGCTACTCTTCGCAATTTGGAGACCTTGTTGGATCATATGGAAACGGTGTACTTCCTGGGTATTCCGACTTTTATAACACCAAGCCGTATGGAGACGACGAGCCTGTACCCGAAAAGCCTCCAGCTTCAACTCAGAGAGGCTTCTACGATCAAGAATTTCCTCTTATCCGATTCGATAGTGATGAAGATAAGAAGTTTGATTTGTTTTGTCGAGAAGATACTCCCGATTCCATTGTTAGCAGTTCATCGCCTGAATGTGTTCAGATAGAACCACCGCATAAATTTTTAGGGTTAAGATTGATCAGCGATGATGAAGGGGATGAAGATGAAGAGAAGGAAGTTAAAGGAAGGATATCACCTGTGGTGCCAATGATTAAACCTCTTCCAATAAGGCTGAAACCTGCTGGAGGGTTGTATCTTAAGGATTACACGGATGTAAGGAAAAACGTCTGTTATTTGATATACTTTTGTATATAATTTTCTTTTACTTTGCAGAATAAGGAGAACATCGAAAAGGATGTTCTTGTGAAGTCTAAGCCCGACTCGAAACCAACAACTCCTGTAAAAGAATCCGGAAATGTTACAGTCACTTTAACATTAACCTCTTCTGCAGCGGAGGATATTATGGGTGTTCTGAGAGATTTAGCAAACATTTTGCATATCCCTGCACCAACTAGCTACCAAATTGTTGAGCGAACAAGCACCCCACCTAGTCAAAAATTGGGATTGTATCGAACAAAGGGCAAAGATGGAAAAGAAGGAGGTTCGTTGTATTAATAACCTCCCGAAATTATAAAGTAGTAAAAACATTTTCTATTTTAGCACCTATTGACATACAGAGCATCCTTAATGGAGCTGCCAAATTCTGCAAACACTGTGACGTGGTGATACTTAACAATATGATACGAAGGAAGGTGTCAGATTTACCGTTCCTAGCTAAGGATTCCGAATTGTTGAGCGACGGAGAGGAGTTGTTCTTCTGCAGCTCCAACTGTTACATGCAGTTTGCCTTGATGCACAGATCACCGTCCATTTCTGAGGATAAGGTTTGTATTAACTACTTGCAGGTATTCAAATATTTTATGTAATTTTACATTCACAGGCTGCAGCTATAATCGATCATTTATCACAGCAGGACAAGATGGACATGAAACACCGGAAATCTTTAACTGAGGTGTTTGAGAACAAAGCTATTATTGCACAACGGATGAGTCTAGAATACAGAGATATAAAGAAAGACGAACTCATGGACACTAATGATTATTTGTCTTACCAGCATTCTGAAATGAGAACACACAAATACTTCTCAGACTCGTCAGAGTTTACACCGGTGTTACCCATAAAACCCCATAAGAATATTAGGTACAAATTTTGGGCACCCGGTTGTCTTCATCCTTCCCAGAAACATAAGCGGCCGACAGATAAGGAAATCATGGAACTACTGTACAAGCTTCAAATTACCGTAACACCACCAAAAATGCCCGACGATATCAGGAAGTGTATGTTCTGCCAAGGTGAGATAATATTTCTTATATACTCGTTTGTCGATAACGATTAACTAATCTAAAACTAATATTGCAGGAATCGGTGATGGAGTTGGTGACGGTCCCGCGAGGCTTCTGAATTTTGATGTGGATAAATGGGTTCACCTGAACTGCGCGCTCTGGTCAGACGGAGTGTACGAGACTGTGAATGGCGCCCTGATGAACTTGGAGAATGCAATACAAATGAGTCTCGTAACAAACTGCATCCACTGCAACAGACGTGGCGCAACGATACGATGTTTCAAAACAAGATGTTCAAGCGTTTACCATCTGAACTGTGCCGTCAAAGATAGATGTGTGTTCTTCAAAAACAAAACGGTCTACTGTACCGTTCATGTTCCTAAAAATGAAAAAGATAACGAGCTAACCACTTTGTCTGTTTCACGGAGAGTGTACGTTAATAGAGATGAAAACAGACAAGTGGCTTCAATAATGCATCATTCAGACACCAACAACTTGCTTCGAGTGGGTAGTTTGATTTTCCTCAACGTCGGCCAACTTTTGCCTCATCAGCTGCAGAATTTCCACAATCCCAATTATATTTACCCCATTGGGTACAAAATCATCCGATTCTTCTGGAGTATGCGTCGACTGAACAAACGTTGTAGATACATTTGCTCGATACACGATATTTGCGGCAAGCCAGAGTTCAGGGTTCTCATTCAAGAGCAACCAGAGGATGATATCGAATACAAAGATCAGACGCCCAGAGGAGTGTGGTTGAGAATCATTGAACAAATATCCACTTTGAGAAAAGAGAACAATTGCTTGCAAATGTTCCCGAAATTTGCAACCGGAGAAGACTTATTTGGGCTGACTGAGCCCGCAATTGTTCGGGTACTGGAAAGCCTTCCTGGTATCGAGACACTCACCGATTACAAGTTTAAATATGGAAGAAATCCATTGCTGGAGCTGCCGCTGGCTATTAACCCCTCTGGGTCGGCTAGAACTGAGCCGAGGCTTAGAAATCAGATGCACTGGAAAAGGCCACACACTCAGCGCACTACTGGAGCATCAATCAGGCCTTTGTTTGGTCCATCGTCGTCCGGGTCTAGTGTGACCAGTACCTTAGGAGAGATGTCCTGTCCTTACAGCAAACAATTTGTACATTCTAAAAGCTCACAGTACAAGAAAATGAAACAGGAATGGAGAAATAATGTCTATTTGGCTCGGTAAATAATAAATAACTCATAATTTATTTTCCTTTTTTTATCTGCCTATAATTGACGCCATACATTATGTACAGGTATAGCATGTATTGATTTAATTACTTGTAGGTCCAAAATCCAAGGCTTGGGTCTCTATGCAGCCCGAGATTTAGAAAAACATACCATGGTAATCGAATATATCGGTGAGATTATTAGAACTGAGTTGGCGGAATGTAGGGAAAAGCAATATGAATCAAGGGTATGTTCTTTGATATCGATATGTCTATTTTTCTGAAATTTAAATCGTGTTACTTTTTTTTAGAATCGTGGCATATATATGTTTAGGTTAGACGAGGAAAGAGTTGTAGATGCCACTCTAAGTGGTGGCCTAGCTCGATATATCAATCACTCTTGCAACCCGAATTGTGTCGCTGAAACCGTTGAGGTTGACAGAGACGTACGAATCATTATTTTTGCAAAACGGAGGATTCAAAGAGGGGAGGAGGTAAGTTTCTTTATAAAAAGTTTTTGTAGTATCGAGTCGGACCCGTAAGTTTGTAATAATTTTTTGTGCAAAATGGTGCAAATATTTAAACAGTAGATGATCTTCAAATGCATATTGTCTTCATAAAAACATTTGAATCCACAATAACTATGTGAAATTTTAAATAGTATAGTTTATATTTAAAATATATGAAACGCTATTTAAGTTGTATTTTTTTTCTTGGTTTTTTATCAATGCGGCATCTTTTAATTGATAGCACTATTTTCATTACGTATGTAGTCCAATTATCCAAGTGATATTCTTTGTTATTGCAGTTGTCCTATGATTACAAATTCGACATCGAGGATGATCAACACAAAATATCGTGTATGTGTGGTGCACCAAACTGCCGAAAGTGGATGAACTAGATGAACATTTTGTTTGTATATACCGTAATTGTATAAAAAAATAGTTGTTGCAATGTTATATTACTTGAATTACGTGTACATAATTCATTGATTTGTTTGTATCTAATTGAATTGAATCAGACTGTTTGCAGTGCCATTTTATCAGATCGGTCTTCAATGCATTCCATAGTTTTTACTTTCTTATTGATATCGTGCGACATATTTATACATAAATATAATGTGCATTTATATATTTTAATATATGAAGCAGTAAGCTTAGGTTAGGGACCAAATTAGTGACGTATCCCCGACCTTACAATGTACATAGTCCATCTCGGTTATTTATTTTTTCACATTGTGCTCTAGTGTAGATAAACTTTATTTATACACTGTTGTTTGATATGTAGGTTAAGCTAAATAGTGCTTTTGTTAGAGGTTTATTCAATCGGGAATATGTGAGATTTTCTTTAGCTTAACCTGTAGTGACTTGGCATTTATTGCCTTTATTATTTTTTCATTAGACTGCTGTGCAATATATTTCTGTAAGCATTACTTTATGCTTTTGTATGATTATAGTTTTATCATGTGTAGTTAATTATTAAATGGACAAAGTCCCATTTTGTTGTTAATTTTTTGTGTATATTCTGTTTTTATTATTTTTTTATCGACTTATTATGGATATGATTTTTTAATGCTATTAGGACAATAATATATTGGATTTATAAAGTTCTTTTTATATCAGTGCTAAATAAATGCGTCTTGTGTTTTGTCGTGACTTGTTGGCATTTTTTATAGTTTTTATATAGAAAGGTGACAATCACTTAAATCGTAGCATAATTTGTATTAAAGCACTACCTGATTAATGTTTAATTGTTTATGTACAAATATCAAGTATTCTATATGCAATTTAGTGTATATATTGAGAAAATAGAAATTTATAAATTTCGATTTTTTTTATCAAACCTTTATGCACGTTACATTTTATTACTACAAGTTTCTCAAAGTCTTAGAGGTAGGTGTGGTGTGCTTCAAACAATTTTCATATCAGAAGGCATCACCAACTGCCAATTTTTTACTAATACAAGTAAAAAATCTAATATTCACTTTTCATGGAATTGTGCAGGTAACCAATTTAGATCGAGTTTTCTCGTTTTTACTGTTTTTCTAATTTTCAGCATTTTTTTAATGCTATCTATGCTCCCTTTCTTTGCTTCATGTATGTAGTTTTAATCATGTGTTTTGGACTGCCTAATTTAGGCTCACTATAACTTTTTTTGGGCGTTGTTTGGAGAAGGGCCTAAAGTGACTTCTGAAAAGATCGCATCTTTCGACAGTTGCTAAAAATCGTGGCAGCTGCATGAACCACTTGGAGATATTTGAAGATGGCAATCACCAAATGATTTGTTGCTTGTTAAAAAATTTTTTTAGTGGGTACGGACAGAAGAGCGCGTTTGTCGCTTTTCTGCTCGCTTTCCAAGATTGTGGTAACCCATCTTTCTGTTTAACCATTAGGATTTTAATTTTAAAAACTTCCTAAGGCCTTTCATCGTTAAATACATATATACAAACAGTTTATATTTAAATACTAGCTTGTAAAAAGCTAAGCCTTTAAATTAATTTTTTATGTTAGAAATCATCAGCACCTAGCTGACTCCGTAAGATAGTATTAGTGTATTGTCTTTGGTACTATTAATATGAATATTATCTAGTATCTAGGCAGCGCTGGTTAGAATAGAAGCAAGAACTACCTCGCCCTTATAAAAAAAAACAGTTTGAAGAAAACAGTAGTTCTTTTGCTTCTATTATAACCTCAAAAACTTAATTTTAATTTGATTTGAATACGGTCTACGAAAGAGAGTGGTTCTATTCCAACTCTCTTGTCTATGATTTGAAGTTAAAATGACAGTCTTTAGACAAACGAAAATTTACCATATAATTCATTTCCTTCAATTATTGAAGTGTTCTGTGGTTTAACCTAACCAGTTTAGCAAGTGCACTAAACACACGATCATTATCTACTAGTTCAGTGCTATCTATGTCCAGTTTACACCAATCACACACCCACACTACTCGCCATTTACTCGCGAACATTCCAGTCCATAGTTCCATGACTGTAACTGTAAAGAGGGGTCCACACATGGTTATTTTTTTATAACATTTTACCACAAGTATAAAGATATATATCTTTATACTTGTGGTAAAATGTTATAAAAAAATAACTATGTGTGGACCCCTCTTTACAGTTACAGTCAGCCAGACTCTTCCCAGCAAGTATACAGATATATATCTTTATACTTGTGATTTTACCTGTGCAGTTCACTATAAAAACGTGCGTGTGTGGACCCCGCTTAACTATTCTGCGGCATCTGTGGTCGTACACAGTATGGCCACAGTATATGCTAAAGAATTATACTGTGGTATGGCGATATCCATTATCTATGGTCAGAGTCATAAAATATTTGTGCCTTGAATCTTGCATCGTGCATCGTGCCTACCTGAAGAGTAGTGCCACTGGTGCCGGAAGCCGGAATCCGACATAGAGAAAATCTGGATGCAGAATTGCAAAATGTTTATAATGGTTTATTTTGTGGTTTGTGGTAATTAGTAATTATTCCTGTGGAGCTGTTGGAAAAGTATTAATAAAGAATGGCGTTGGGTTTAAGGCATATTTCTAACAAATTGTTTAATATCTCAAGTATCGTAGGTTCTACTAGAAAAGGTATCCTAAATGCTGAGAAAATCACCAAACAGTTTTCAACCACGCAATGTGAGCAGGTGAGATAATTTGTTTTTACATTTGTCTATTAGTTATTAAATAAAAAACCTTGTCTAATTCACTAGCGTAATATATTCTTTATGCTTAATTAATTGAGATAAATATTAAACTATTATTTATAACCTAAAAAATCTGACATTTGTTACCTAATTTACAATCATTTATAATTTACAGTCTTCAACATCAACTAGCAGCAAGGCTTATTATAACGATAGTAAAAATGAAATATTTCAACAAACTGTACTTGACAATAGGGAAACAGTGCATGATGAAGTAACTAAAGAAAATATATATAATATAGCAAGCGGAACCGAGGATATAGGTAAAAATTATGGGAGGTAAAAGTGTACATTACAAAAATAAACTATGACTTACATTACAAATTTTAGTTTTTGTAAAACAGCTTTGGCCAAAGAAAGCACGGACAAATTTAATGAAGATTCTAGTACTTCTTATTCAGATAAACCTAACCCAGAAAAGCTGAACCACGTATACAATGTTCTTCGCGAAACCCTGCCAAAGTTATTTATTCAACCGTTAGATTATACAATTTATCATCCAGATGTAATATTTGAAGACCACATAAGGAATATACGGACAGAGTGAGTTGAGCAATTAGTGTTAAAAATATGAACTATTTAATAAAGATACTATTTTTTTTAGAGGTCTCTATAGTTATGTTAAACAAGTGGCACTATTACGAACTGTTGGCCATTTAAAATTTGCATATGTTAAATTTGAAATATTAAAAATGACAAAACACCCAGAAGATTCTACAGTGAAGGTGAGGTGGAGGATTCGAGGTATATCGGCTTTAAGGGTCATGTTGCTGTTTTGGAAATTCAAGCTATGGAAGTTTAGACAAATGGTCGATGACAAATCTGAGAGGTTAGTTAGTAATTTAACATAATTTAACTAATCTCAGTAATTTATAGTAAAAAAAGTGTTGTGATGGTTTACTGATTTGATAAATATTTCAATTTGTTTGCAGTTGGTATGACGGATTTTCTACATTCTATGTGAATTCTGAAGGAAAGATTGTAAAGCATGTAGCAGATAAGGTGAGTATTATATCTACATATTATGCCTAATATAATTCTAAAAATAACTGGTTTTTCTTTGATTAATTAACTTAAATATGCATTACGTCTTTAATATACTCGTAGTGTTAGATTTTGTAATACAGAAAAAGGAGTAGGTAATCTTTAACTTATATATAAGTATATTTTTGATATTTTAGTGTATGTTCTAGAACAAAATGTTAAAAATAAGTAAATAAGCAAAATTGCAAACAGGTAATGATTTACGTCCATAGCAATGGGGCATTCAGCGACTTGCGACTTGTATAGTATGTACTTAATTCAATATCAATGGAATTGAATACAGTAAATTGTAGTAAAAGTACCTATAAGATAATTTTGCCTTTAGATGATGCCAGATTCGGATTCTGTGGCAGAGCCTAAACAACAGCCACTTGGTGTTGAAGCTGCTAAACTAGCTTTACTTGTAGGTATAATTCCAAGGTTTTCAGAACTCAGCTGTTTAGTCTAATCCATGTATTTTTAATGATTATACGATTTATTTATTATATTGTTAATGTAAATATAGAACGTAGTAGAAGTTCCAACACTCCCATATATTTTATATTATTGTGAAAAATTCAAAATCAAACTTCTTAAATATTTATTTATACTTATCTGTTACTAGTTTAATAAAACACCTCATGAAATTCACATTATTTTATTTGGTTCCTTAAAAAATACATTTAAATTAAGTAGTGCTATTTACAAAAGTGAGTGCGCACAGCCTTTTCATTCTTCGATGGGAGTTAGTGTCGAATTTTGTTTCTGTTCTTTGACTTTGTCCTTTCTCAGTAATATTTTTTCTAAGCCATGTATAGGAGACTCGAAGAAAATGCAGAGGATGAATGCCATTGTATAAGTAAGAACCAAATGGCCTAATATTTTACATGCCTAAAAATATTTACTGGTTAGAAACTTAACGAAAATCGAAAAGTGATATTTTACCAATTCGTATTTGCTCAGATACATTGGCTGTCTAAGAACTCCTGTATTATAAGTTTCTATCAAGCCATTAGCCAAATATGCACAGTAAGTCAGTCTGCTGGCTGGTATGAACATCTTCCAAGATAAAAAGCTGTTTATTATCGCTAAAATGGTTAATTAGTATAAGCATGTTTTTCACACAATACACACATTGTTACAAGTTTGTTATTTAATAGAAATAGTAAATAGTAGTAGAAGTATAGTAAACATCCTGTTTGTTTTTATATTACATTAATCTTATGGTAGGTCTAGTGTTAAATAGAGACATCTCTTTAACTTTAAAGACAGACCCATCAGTACTTATTTATGTGCCAATAATATAATAGTTATAATAGGGATGGGATAGTTTTTGTGGTCTTCTCCTATCAAGCCCTCCACTACCACAGTGCTTGCCTCGTTGCCATCAGTTCTTGGCACATCTGAGACTTTTAGAGTAGTGCGAGGTGTAGTAGGTCAGGGGTTGAAAACGGAATTTTTTATTGTTTGAGAAGGATATTTTAGGATTTACTTATAGATGTAGTTAAGGGATGGATCAGTTGGTTTTATATTGAATTAGCCAGGGTAGACCATACCCTGTGAAGCAGGGTATGATCTTGTGAAGTGGTGATAATAGCAGTATCGTCGGTCGTGTAAAGGGTTAATAAAACAGGTCCTAGGGAAGACCCCCCTACGGGACCCCGGATAGGATAAGAGCTGTAGGAGAGCATTCTCCATCGATTCCAACTCTGAAAGTGCAGTTAGACACATAGAGTATCCTGCGAAATGGAGTTTATATAGTAGTCTGGGGTGCCAAACTGTGTCAAAGGCTTTCTTGAGGTCTAGGAAGACAACCCTCCTCCGTTATTATTAGTTGTGATTATTTCACAGACTCTGGGGAGTTGCTGGGTGTAGAGTGATTTTTACAATATAGGAGGATAGGAGGAATCAAATTGATTTCTAGGTGGGCAAGGTTAAGAAAGGTGGGCAAAAGGAGATTCTTATTAGCCACTAGGTGTATTTAAGGTGAATTTCTATATTATACCTGCATTATCTGTTATGCAGACAACCATGACCCATCCAATAGCCAAACACCATGCAACTCTATGTAGAGACGAATAAATAGCCGACTCAAAACTGCTTTCCATATGCTCTGGATTGTAGAAAATGATGATGGAATACATCGACATTGTCCCTAAGCATGCTGCAAGTATTAAACCGAACCAAACCACTGCCGGCTTAATTTTGGTTCTAAAATGGCGTTGATTAAAAGTGAGAATATTTTTATTCATAGTGTTTGTCTTACCCTGAAGATTGAAGTTTGTGTACTAAATATCCAAATAGAAGGCCAATAAAATAGGAACTTGATCGCATGTGTGTCTTTATGTAGACATTTAAGAAGTAAAAGTTTGTAGAAATATCTTGTATTTCTCTGAAAAAGTAATCGAATGCATATTAATTTAATACTTTTATATTAAATGACATTAAATACCTATTATCATAATAATATACCAAAACTTCTACTCAAAATGACCTACTGGCGATATAAACCTCATAATAGCTATAAATAGGTAGGTATAGTAATAGCATAGACTGTAATAGTGGTAATCTTAAAAAAAAACAACTGGGTAAGTACCTAAGTATATATTATGGGCAACCTGGTACCTACTATTTTATTAGGGATAGGTAGGACCTACCTGCCTGCCTACCTAGGTGATTTTGCTAAGGAAATTGGATTAAACCAAAGAAAATATTTATGCATTAAAAAAATTAAGAAAACAGACCAAATTAAAAAATAGAATAAAGAAAATTGTTTTTATTTTAATCTAGAACCTTTTACAAAAAAGTAAATATTGTAATTTCCTGTTTTACTCATTTATTTCATTGGCAGTCCGTTATTTTATAAATAATTCTTGCATGCGTCGTTATTAATTTTACATAAAGTAAAACTTGTACAGTAGGTACTACAGATAGGTAGGTATGAAAGCTTTATTAATTAATCAAGCTTAAATAATGATCTAAAGCTCTGGGAAATTATAGCCGTTTTCTTTTGCACTTGATTTCTGAATCACGATTACAAATTACAATATCTCGTAATGCTAATCGTAAATTTAAAAAATAAAGGAGCTTGATTGGCTCATATCAAATCATGATCTCGAAATCAGGTCCAAAAGAAAACGGCTTATATCACTTAAGTAAATGGAAACTAATAAAAACAAAAGAATATAGTTAGTTCATTGTTGCTTGTCGTCAACGTTTACTTGATTTGTCTCATTCTCATTTGTTTTATCGTCATTTCCTTAAATTTTTTCATTGTATAGCGTCGTCGGGAAGGAAACGCTAAGTTTAGTTCTCGGTTTTAATGTGAAAAAATACGTAAGAACGTTTATATTGTGGTTTATTTTGTGATTTGTACTGTGATGCAGAAAATAGGCAAAGACTAATAGTGCAAAGAAAACGGAAACGAAGTTTTATTGAAATTATCAATTGGGTCAATTCACAGATTCAACGGTAAGTTTTTATTTTGTTTGTATCTATAATGCACCTACTTGATCAGATAATTTCATCTCATCAGTTGGCAGAACATGTGAATCGTGAATCGCCTGTATTTATTTGGAAATTACGTACCTAAGTAGAGAGTTTAGTAATTGATTTTATGGGATAAAATCTTATAGAAAAATCCATCCTCAAAATCACATCCATCAGTTACGTCATCGATCATAAAAGAGCTGAATTTACGAAAGTGCGTAGAATTTGCTATATGTAAGCAATTAAGCAACTATTAGGTACGATATACATTATAGGTACCTATGTAATTAACTTAGGTAGATTTATATTAAAACATAGTTTATTGATCCATTATAATATCCCTTAATTTTGGTAAATATACGTACGGAGGGTATGCCATGAGAGTGGGGTCCAAATTATCCTTAAAAGTAATCCAAAATGGTATTGCTATCGAAATAAGTGTACAAATGATCAATAATGACTCTCCAAATCTTCTTTTTCTCCATAATGGATAGATTATTAAGGGGGAGATTATGAATAAGTGGTAATCTACAGCCAAGTACCACGATTGGAACATACACTAGAAAAAAAAGTGAAAGGTAGATCTTATTAGCCCTATAATCTAAGCGTTTTGGTAATCTGCTGTATCTTGTCTGCAGTTTGAAAGCAAGTACTTTATTGCTTATGCTTAACAATATAGTAAGCGATATTATATTGTAAGGAAGAGAGATAAATCGTACCAATTGCTGAGTGTTGACATAATTATTAATATATAAAACATTGGTCCACCAAGAATTTATACATCTGTCCTTTTCCAAACCTATCCTTGACTCCCAGAAAGGTCCAGATCCTGACCTATACAAGTACGTTGTGTACAGCCCAATTACTACAATATACGAAGGGGTCAGTCTGAAAATAAAAGCAGGGCGAAAAATGTAAAAATAAGTTTTTACTATTTATAAATACACGCATATTGTGTGTATATAGGTATACGTGTTTTTTTTTTAGGAACATGTTTTGCAATGTTAAATCCTTTTGTTAATGGTAATACAACTTACCGTATATATCTGGCTATATATAGGATAAGGACGTTGACTTTTCCTTTCCGTTTTTCAAGCTCAATCAGCAAAAGCCTACACAGCAAGAATCCGCTTACAAGTAAGAATGTGTCTACAAGCAAAGCGTTGTTTAGAAGCGGACCGTTTTCGATTTTCGTAGACATCTAAAAATAAAATTTAGAATTGTAACAGATAGATAATTAACAATTATCCCCCATTTGGAAGATATCGCCACCAATAATTAAGTATTTATGTTGGATAGTGCGGGTAGTTTTAGATATATTTTTTTTTATTTACTAATTGACAAATTTGGAAAAAAAATAAGTAGGTACAGTTGTTTTCACATCATAAAGTGTTTTTTTCTAAAAAATATGCGTGAATCGGTTGTATATGCAACTGGGGACACACATAACGACGTAGGTATATGAAAAATAAATTTTTGCGAAACCAAAGTGTTTCCCATACACTTATTTCTTGATTATCGGTTCGATACGCCGTTACGAAGATAGCCATTACGGCTATTGGCTACTGGTATGCGAATTGGGAAGGAACAATTGCGTAAATATTATTTAAAATTTAAGGATGTATTTTTGTGGTTTTTTCAATATACCTACCTACCCCAAGTGGAACTCAAAAAAATTACATTACTTTTTGTAGAAAATAAAATTTTCTATTGAGATAGCCGCAGTTGGGATTTTTTTGCATTTTCGCTTACAACTTTTTTCTGAGCGGAAATAGATGTAGGACATCTTTTAGAAAAAAAAGTAGAAATTCTAACCGTTACAATGAGCTGTGAACTTTTGCGATTTTTAGGTGACCAACAAAAGGATGAAACAATAAAAATCCTTTAACGCAATTGTTTCTTACTTCCTTTTTTTGTACATAGGTACCCAATAGCCTATAAAGTCCATCATTCTGCCGAAGATAAATAATAAGTATGTATAAATCAATTAGGAGTCAATCTGAATGGTTTTTCTGAATTTGTCTAAATGTCTATAATTGATAATTGCCTCTTGAAAAAAAAATATGCATATAAATATCGGAATTCTGACGCGATAAATATTTTTCCACGATCTCTGTCCTTGTAGAAACCAGATCTTTGAATGTTTTTTAAATCGATTTAAAAATAAATCGAGGCAGTCAAGAGTAGATAAATGTAGGCAGGTGGGTAGGTACTTATCTCTGTTTGATAAGCATTAAATCACTAACTTTTGAAAACAGAAAATCAGTTTCTTCAAGGCTACTTTATTTTTTGTTAATTTTATTCCTACCTACATAGTTTTTTGGGAATAGTTAAATAGCAAGTAGGTCGGCGCACATATCTTACCCATACCCTTACCCTTACCCATTTTTTTTTAAACTAGTTCTGCATAAACTCGAGGGTTCTGTTAATGTTAATCACCTGATCTGAGTTTATTTGACTTTTTAAAGGATCTGAGTACCTAGTGGTATTCGGGCAGTAAGGAAAATAATATTTTGCGATTTTACATATAAGGTAAAATTAATTTTGACCTGGTAAAAATTAATATTCATGGTAGTTTCGACTATCCTGCTAGTTGCAATAAACGAAAACGGACAACTTTATATTATGTTGTATACAGTGTGACACAGATTCATGGTATACCTCTCTTTTCCCCCTTATTTTGAAATACCATTTTCAAATTTGGCATAGCGGAAGTACCTACTTATTAAAGGTAACTTTTTTACATAAAAATTACCTTTTCGCCACTTCCGGTTTTGCCGAAAGTAATACCAACTCTTGATTTGTATATGGAACACCCTGTATATTGTATATTATTAGGTATATTTTTAGAATTTACTATATTTTTGGAATCCAACGATATAACATAAGTGACATTTCAGCTGTCAAATTACTTTTTGGACTCTGTTTTATTTTAGAATTTAGAGTGCCTTGACCATCCCCGATTAATTCTATTGGACCATAGCAACCATAAAAAATGAGTTGGCGTCAAAAACATTACATTTGTCTACTTATAGTCTACTACTACTTATATAGTGTTAGAATTCTTCAAACTAGTTATAGAGCTGACTAGTTTTTTAAATAGTAATATAAAGGTACTAAGGTGCCATTAGAAAGTGCAATTAATGAGCAATCTATCCATACGCTTATTTTATATGTGGGACCAACAGAACTGAAATTACAGTTAAAAGAAGGCACTCTATACATACAGGGTAATTCACGCAAAGCGGGTAGTAGACGTTTTTAGGGTTCTGTTAACGATAAAAATCTGATTTTTTTATGGGGGAGGTTTTCCATTATTTCCGATTCAATGAAAATATTTTCAGGTTTGCTTCACTTCCGGTTATACCGGAAGTAGAGCTTCCGGTATAACCGGATTAGTAGCAAACGATAGCTTATGAAAAGTTAAGATAGGAATGTGCAAACCGTTTTGCTTGATCTCTAACCGTTTAGATTTTACAGGGTGTCACAGTTGCAAAATGTCGATATTCACCCGTCAATATTTCAAAAACAGTTGAAGATAGGTATACGACATCCTACATGAAATGTGTTTAGAATATCACGTAGAGTTCAAAATTGCAATAATATACAGGATGTTGCATTTGAAATAACGAAGTTGTGGTCTACTTCCGGTATAACCGGAAGTGATGCAAACCTGAAAATATTTTCATTGAATCGGAAATAATCGAAAACCTCCCATTAAAAAATCAGATTTTTATCGTTAACCAAACCCCAAGAACGTCTAATACCCGCTTTGCGTGAATAACCCTGCATCAAAAGTAAAATAGAGTCCAAAAAGTAATTTGACAGCAAAATGTCACTTATGCTATATCGTTGGATTCAAAAAATGACGTAGATTCCAAAAATTTAATAATAGACAGGGTGTTCCATATAAAAATCTAGAGTTGGAATTACTTGCGGTAAACCGGAAACGGAAAAAAATAAATTTTTATGTCAGAAAGTGACCTTTAATAAGCACTTCCACCATGCCAAATTTAAATAAATAAGGGGACAAAGGGGCATATACCATGAATCCGTGTCACACTGAATATATGTATTTCTCAGACATGAAGTAAATTAATATTATATATTTGGTAAAATATAATGTAAAAATTCTGGTATGGAGTTCCTGTATATTCACATAGACATTTTACGACCTGTGTGAAATTGGCGACTAAAACTAGCGACTAAAAATTCCGAAAGTACCCGAACATTCATTGGCGTAGTTGGAAAATATTTTACAAGCCTATTGGCAATGTATTCTAAGGTATATATCGTAAGGGTACTTTTTTGGCACAGAACTTTCTCCACTTATTACAGAAATATGCACCCAGTCACATCTTCGTTAAGGGTAGTTAAACATCCCCGAAAATATTGAAAAATCGGTATCTTTAATTACAGACATAGAAAGTCCTTAAAATTTTGCCAGAAACTTTGAATTATAGTCTACTTACTACAGAAAAAATTTCATCGACTCGCAACTTCGTTAAGGGTAGTTAAACATCCCCGAAAATATTGAAAAATCGGTCTCTTTAATTACAGACATAGAAAGTCCTTAAAATTTTGCCAGAAACTTTGAATTATAGTCTACTTACTACAGAAAAAATTACATCGACTCGCAACTTCGGTAAGGGTAGTTAAACATCCCCGAAAATATTGAAAAATCGGTATCTTTAATTACAGACATAGAAAGTTCTTAAATTTTTGCCAGAAACTTTAAATAGTAGTCTACTTACTACAGAAAAAATTGCATCGAATCGCAACTTCGGCAAGGGTAGTTAAACATCCCTGAAAATATTGAAAAATCGGTATCTTTAATTACAGACATAGAAAGTCCTTAAAATTTTGCCAGAAACTTTGAATTATAGCCTACTTACTACAGAAAAAATTGCATCGACTCGCAACTTCGGTAAGGGTAGTTAAACATCCCCGAATATATTGAAAAATCGGTATCTTTAATTACAGACATAGAAAGTCCTTAAAATTTTGCCAGAAACTTTGAATTATAGTCTACTTACTACAGAAAAAATTTCATCGACTCGCAACTTCGTTAAGGGTAGTTAAACATCCCCGAAAATATTGAAAAATCGGTATCTTTAATTACAGACATAGAAAGTCCTTAAAATTTTGCCAGAAACTTTGAATTATAGCCTACTTACTACAGAAAAAATTGCATCGACTCGCAACTTCGGTAAGGGTAGTTAAACATCCCCGAAAATATTGAAAAATCGGTATCTTTAATTACAGACATAGAAAGTCCTTAAATTTTTGGCAGAAGCTTTAAATAGTAGTCTACTTACTATAGAAAAAATTGCATCGACTCGCAACTTCGTTAAGGGTAGTTAAACATCCCCGAAAATATTGAAAAATCGGTATCTTTAATTACAGACATAGAAAGTTCTTAAATTTTTGCCAGAAACTTTAAATAGTAGTCTACTTACTACAGAAAAAATTTCATCGACTCGCAACTTCGTTAAGGGTAGTTAAACATCCCCGAAAATATTGAAAAATCGGTATCTTTAATTACAGACATAGAAAGTCCTTAAAACTTTGCCAGAAACTTTGAATTATAGTCTCTTTACTACAGAAAAAATTACATCGACTCGCAACTTCGGTAAGGGTAGTTAAACATCCCCGAAAGTATTGAAAAATCGGTATCTTTAATTACAGACATAGAAAGTTCTTAAATTTTTGCCAGAAACTTTAAATAGTAGTCTACTTACTACAGAAAAAATTGCATCGACTCGCAACTTCGGCAAGGGTAGTTAAACATCCCTGAAAATATTGAAAAATCGGTATCTTTAATTACAGACATAGAAACTCCTTAAAACTTTGCCAGAAACTTTGAATTATAGTCTCTTTACTACAGAAAAAATTTCATCGACTCGCAACTTCGTTAAGGGTAGTTAAACATCCCCGAAAATATTGAAAAATCGGTATCTTTAATTACAGACATAGAAAGTTCTTAAATTTTTGCCAGAAACTTTAAATAGTAGTCTACTTACTACAGAAAAAATTGCATCGACTCGCAACTTCGTTAAGGGTAGTTAAACATCCCCGAAAATATTGAAAAATCGGTATCTTTAATTACAGACATAGAAAGTCCTTAAATTTTTGGCAGAAGCTTTAAATAGTAGTCTACTTACTATAGAAAAAATTGCATCGACTCGCAACTTCGTTAAGGGTAGTTAAACATCCCCGAAAATATTGAAAAATCGGTATCTTTAATTACAGACATAGAAAGTTCTTAAATTTTTGCCAGAAACTTTAAATAGTAGTCTACTTACTACAGAAAAAATTTCATCGACTCGCAACTTCGTTAAGGGTAGTTAAACATCCCCGAAAATATTGAAAAATCGGTATCTTTAATTACAGACATAGAAAGTCCTTAAAATTTTGCCAGAAACTTTGAATTATAGCCTACTTACTACAGAAAAAATTGCATCGACTCGCAACTTCGGCAAGGGTAGTTAAACATCCCTGAAAATATTGAAAAATCGGTATCTTTAATTACAGACATAGAAACTCCTTAAAACTTTGCCAGAAACTTTGAATTATATTCTCTTTACTACATAAAAAATTGCATCGACTCGCAACTTCGTTAAGGGTAGTTAACGGTGCGGGAAAAATATTTTTCCCGCACCGCTATAGGTAGGTATATGAATTTTTATCTATTTTTCGCATTCGCACACTCCCTTATCTCCCTTAATATGTATCTCACAAAAAATTTTACTGTTCTTAATTTGGCCACAAGCGGTAAGGGTAGTGACAAGGGTCACTACCCTTACCGAAGTTGCGAGTCGATGCAATTTTTTCTGTAGTAAGTAGACTATAATTTAAAGTTTCTGGCAAAATTTTAAGGACTTTCTATGTCTGTAATTAAAGATAACGATTTTTCAATATTTTCGGGGATGTTTAACTACCCTTAACGAAGTTGCGAGTCGATGCAATTTTTTCTGTAGTAAAGAGACTATAATTCAAAGTTTCTGGCAAAGTTTTAAGGACTTTCTATGTCTGTAATTAAAGATACCGATTTTTCAATATTTTCAGGGATGTGTAACTACCCTTGCCGAAGTTGCGAGTCGATGCAATTATTTCTGTAGTAAGTAGACTACTATTTAAAGCTTCTGGGAAAAATTTAAGGACTTTCTATGTCTGTAATTAAAGATACCGATTTTTCAATATTTTCGGGGATGTTTAACTACCCTTAACGAAGTTGCGAGTCGATGCAATTTTTTCTATAGTAAGTATACTACTATTTAAAGCTTCTGGCAAAAATTTAAGGACTTTCTATGTCTGTAATTAAAGATAACGATTTTTCAATATTTTCGGGGATGTTTAACTACCCTTAACGAAGTTGCGAGTCGATGCAATTTTTTCTGTAGTAAAGAGACTATAATTCAAAGTTTCTGGCAAAGTTTTAAGGAGTTTCTATGTCTGTAATTAAAGATACCGATTTTTCAATATTTTCAGGGATGTTTAACTACCCTTGCCGAAGTTGCGAGTCGATGCAATTTTTTTTGTAGTAAGTAGACTACTATTTAAAGTTTATGGCAAAAATTTAAGGACTTTCTATGTCTGTAATTAAAGATACCGATTTTTCAATATTTTCGGGGATGTTTAACTACCCTTACCGAAGTTGCGAGTCGATGAAATTTTTTCTGTAGTAAGTAGACTATATTTCAAAGTTTCTGGCAAAATTTTAAGGACTTTCTATGTCTGTAATTAAAGATACCGATTTTTCAATATTTTCGGGGATGTTTAACTACCCTTAACGAAGTTGCGAGTCGATGCAATTTTTTCTATAGTAAGTATACTACTATTTAAAGCTTCTGGCAAAAATTTAAGGACTTTCTATGTCTGTAATTAAAGATAACGATTTTTCAATATTTTCGGGGATGTTTAACTACCCTTAACGAAGTTGCGAGTCGATGCAATTTTTTCTGTAGTAAAGAGACTATAATTCAAAGTTTCTGGCAAAGTTTTAAGGAGTTTCTATGTCTGTAATTAAAGATACCGATTTTTCAATATTTTCAGGGATGTTTAACTACCCTTGCCGAAGTTGCGAGTCGATGCAATTTTTTTTGTAGTAGGTAGACTACTATTTAAAGTTTATGGCAAAAATTTAAGGACTTTCTATGTCTGTAATTAAAGATACCGATTTTTCAATATTTTCGGGGATGTTTAACTACCCTTACCGAAGTTGCGAGTCGATGAAATTTTTTCTGTAGTAAGTAGACTATAATTCAAAGTTTCTGGCAAAATTTTAAGGACTTTCTATGTCTGTAATTAAAGATACCGATTTTTCAATATTTTCGGGGATGTTTAACTACCCTTAACGAAGTTGCGAGTCGATGCAATTTTTTCTGTAGTAAAGAGACTATAATTCAAAGTTTCTGGCAAAGTTTTAAGGACTTTCTATGTCTGTAATTAAAGATACCGATTTTTCAATATTTTCGGGGATGTTTAACTACCCTTAACGAAGTTGCGAGTCGATGCAATTTTTTCTATAATAAGTATACTACTATTTAAAGCTTCTGGCAAAAATTTAAGGACTTTCTATGTCTGTAATTAAAGATAACGATTTTTCAATATTTTCGGGGATGTTTAACTACCCTTAACGAAGTTGCGAGTCGATGCAATTTTTTCTGTAGTAAAGAGACTATAATTCAAAGTTTCTGGCAAAGTTTTAAGGAGTTTCTATGTCTGTAATTAAAGATACCGATTTTTCAATATTTTCAGGGATGTTTAACTACCCTTGCCGAAGTTGCGAGTCGATGCAATTTTTTTTGTAGTAAGTAGACTACTATTTAAAGTTTATGGCAAAAATTTAAGGACTTTCTATGTCTGTAATTAAAGATACCGATTTTTCAATATTTTCGGGGATGTTTAACTACCCTTACCGAAGTTGCGAGTCGATGAAATTTTTTCTGTAGTAAGTAGACTATAATTCAAAGTTTCTGGCAAAATTTTAAGGACTTTCTATGTCTGTAATTAAAGATACCGATTTTTCAATATTTTCGGGGATGTTTAACTACCCTTAACGAAGTTGCGAGTCGATGCAATTTTTTCTGTAGTAAAGAGACTATAATTCAAAGTTTCTGGCAAAGTTTTAAGGACTTTCTATGTCTGTAATTAAAGATACCGATTTTTCAATATTTTCGGGGATGTTTAACTACCCTTAACGAAGTTGCGAGTCGATGCAATTTTTTCTATAATAAGTATACTACTATTTAAAGCTTCTGGCAAAAATTTAAGGACTTTCTATGTCTGTAATTAAAGATAACGATTTTTCAATATTTTCGGGGATGTTTAACTACCCTTAACGAAGTTGCGAGTCGATGCAATTTTTTCTGTAGTAAAGAGACTATAATTCAAAGTTTCTGGCAAAGTTTTAAGGAGTTTCTATGTCTGTAATTAAAGATACCGATTTTTCAATATTTTCAGGGATGTTTAACTACCCTTGCCGAAGTTGCGAGTCGATGCAATTTTTTCTGTAGTAAGTAGACTACTATTTAAAGCTTCTGGCAAAAATTTAAGGACTTTCTATGTCTGTAATTAAAGATACCGATTTTTCAATATTTTCGGGGATGTTTAACTACCCTTAACGAAGTTGCGAGTCGATGCAATTTTTTCTATAGTAAGTATACTACTATTTAAAGTTTCTGGCAAAATTTTAAGGACTTTCTATGTCTGTAATTAAAGATACCGATTTTTCAATATTTTCGGGGATGTTTAACTACCCTTAACGAAGTTGCGAGTCGATGCAATTTTTTCTATAGTAAGTATACTACTATTTAAAGCTTCTGGCAAAAATTTAAGGACTTTCTATGTCTGTAATTAAAGATAACGATTTTTCAATATTTTCGGGGATGTTTAACTACCCTTAACGAAGTTGCGAGTCGATGCAATTTTTTCTGTAGTAAAGAGACTATAATTCAAAGTTTCTGGTAAAGTTTTCAGGACTTTCTATGTATTTAATTAAAGATACCGATTTTTCAATACTTTCGGGGATGTTTAACTACCCTTAACGAAGTTGCGAGTCGATGAAATTTTTTCTGTAGTAAAGAGACTATAATTCAAAGTTTCTGGCAAAGTTTTAAGGAGTTTCTATGTCTGTAATTAAAGATACCGATTTTTCAATATTTTCAGGGATGTTTAACTACCCTTGCCGAAGTTGCGAGTCGATGCAATTTTTTCGGTAGTAAGTAGACTACTATTTAAAGCTTCTGGCAAAAATTTAAGGACTTTCTATGTCTGTAATTAAAAATACCGATTTTTCAATATTTTCAGGGATGTTTAACTACCCTTGCCGAAGTTGCGAGTCGATGCAATTTTTTTTGTAGTAAGTAGACTACTATTTAAAGCTTCTGGCAAAAATTTAAGGACTTTCTATGTCTGTAATTAAAGATACCGGTTTTTCAATATTTTCGGGGATGTTTAACTACCCTTAACGAAGTTGCGAGTCGATGCAATTTTTTCTGTAGTAAGTAGACTACTATTTAAAGTTTCTGGCAAAAATTTAAGGACTTTCTATGTCTGTAATTAAAGATAACGATTTTTCAATATTTTCGGGGATGTTTAACTACCCTTAACGAAGTTGCGAGTCGATGCAATTTTTTCTGTAGTAAAGAGACTATAATTCAAAGTTTCTGGCAAAGTTTTAAGGAGTTTCTATGTCTGTAATTAAAGATACCGATTTTTCAATATTTTCAGGGATGTTTAACTACCCTTGCCGAAGTTGCGAGTCGATGCAATTTTTTTTGTAGTAAGTAGACTACTATTTAAAGCTTCTGGCAAAAATTTAAGGACTTTCTATGTCTGTAATTAAAGATACCGGTTTTTCAATATTTTCGGGGATGTTTAACTACCCTTAACGAAGTTGCGAGTCGATGCAATTTTTTCTGTAGTAAGTAGACTACTATTTAAAGTTTCTGGCAAAAATTTAAGGACTTTCTATGTCTGTAATTAAAGATAACGATTTTTCAATATTTTCGGGGATGTTTAACTACCCTTAACGAAGTTGCGAGTCGATGCAATTTTTTCTGTAGTAAAGAGACTATAATTCAAAGTTTCTGGCAAAGTTTTAAGGAGTTTCTATGTCTGTAATTAAAGATACCGATTTTTCAATATTTTCAGGGATGTTTAACTACCCTTGCCGAAGTTGCGAGTCGATGCAATTTTTTCGGTAGTAAGTAGACTACTATTTAAAGCTTCTGGCAAAAATTTAAGGACTTTCTATGTCTGTAATTAAAGATACCGATTTTTCAATATTTTCAGGGATGTTTAACTACCCTTGCCGAAGTTGCGAGTCGATGCAATTTTTTTTGTAGTAAGTAGACTACTATTTAAAGCTTCTGGCAAAAATTTAAGGACTTTCTATGTCTGTAATTAAAGATACCGGTTTTTCAATATTTTCGGGGATGTTTAACTACCCTTAACGAAGTTGCGAGTCGATGCAATTTTTTCTGTAGTAAAGAGAATATAATTCAAAGTTTCTGGCAAAGTTTTAAGGAGTTTCTATGTCTGTAATTAAAGATACCGATTTTTCAATATTTTCAGGGATGTTTAACTACCCTTGCCGAAGTTGCGAGTCGATATAATTTTTTCTGTAGTAAGTAGACTACTATTTAAAGTTTCTGGCAAAAATTGAAGAACTTTCTATGTCTGTAATTAAAGATACCGATTTTTCAATATTTTCGGGGATGTTTAACTACCCTTACCGAAGTTGCGAGTCGATGCAATTTTTTCTGTAGTAAGTAGGCTATAATTCAAAGTTTCTGGCAAAATTTTCAGGACTTTCTATGTCTGTAATTAAAGATACCGATTTTTCAATATTTTCGGGGATGTTTAACTACCCTTAACGAAGTTGCGAGTCGATGAAATTTTTTCTGTAGTAAGTAGACTATAATTCAAAGTTTCTGACAAAATTTTAAGGACTTTCTATGTCTGTAATTAAAGATACCGATTTTTCAATATTTTCGGAGATGTTTAACTACCCTTAACGAAGTTGCGAGTCGATGCAATTTTTTTTGTAGTAAGTAGACTATAATTCAAAGTTTCTGGCAATATTTTAAGGACTTTCTATGTCTGTAATTAAATATACCGATTTTTCAATATTTTCGGGGATGTTTAACTACCCTTAACGAAGATGTGAGTGGGTGCATATTTCTGTAATAAGTGGAGAAAGTTCTGTGCCAAAAAAGTACCCTTACGATATATACCTTTGAATACATTGCCAATAGGCTTGTAAAATATTTTCCAACTACGCCAATGAATGTTCGGGTACTTTCGGAATTTTTAGTCGCTAGTTTTAGTCGCCAATTTCACACAGGTCATTTTACGAAAGACACTATATTTCACTAGTTACCTACCTCTTTGAAAAAATCCCTATTCAGCACAGGACCTCCAAACATAAATATCAGAGAATGTCCCACTATAATCAAAGTCATCGACAGAAATTTAATGCCACAGATACATTCTAAGTTCAGTTCGTTGGGATTCACATTCAGAAATTTCTTGATGGTATTTATGCAGGAAAAGCATATTATTAACTCTTGGACTAGCTTTGGTTTCTTCGACCTCAGTGAATCTACGTTGTAGCTTATGAATCTCTTACGTTGTCGTATGTACCAGCAGTGGAACCCTGTGGCTAGCAACGTAAAAATGAAGACGGTGCCTATAATACACCTAAGGGAAAAATATAGCAGTGTTAAATAATAATTATTTTTACACGTACGGGAGTAAATAGTAGGTACTAGTGAGTCTATAAAGTCCCGCATAAATTCATTATTAGAAAATGGTAACGTTTTTGAAAAATCTCCCGGACCCGTCGATTTTCTTTTCTTTTTATACTTGTTTTACATATAATAAATTTTTTACAGGGCGACTCAATGAAGCTACGTCGATATATCTAAACTTTAATATTTTAAATGGAATACCCAGTACTGTTTTACATATTTGGAAAGACATTTTTACGAATACGGTCATATAAGATTATGGGTCTATCTCTAATAATAAGGGAGATATGCCGAAAAAAGTATGTTATAAAAGCGATGTGTTGGAGAAAGACTGTGCCTAGCAACGAATCGACATTCTCTTTCTAGAACATTGCTCTTATGACACACTTTTTTGGGCATATTTGCCGTATTATTAGAGACAGACCATAACCTTATATGACCTTCGTAAAAAAAGTTCTTTCCAAATATGTAGACAGTAGGTACTGGGTGTTCCATTTAAAATATTAAAGTTTATATCGACCTACCTTCATTAAGTCGCCCTGTAAAAAATTTAATATATGTAAAACAAGTGTAAAAAGAAAACAAAATTAACGGGTCCGTACTATTTTTCAAAAACTTTACCAATTTCAAAATAATGAATTTTTGCGGGAATTTATGGACTCACTGTATATTACTATATATTACACAACGCGCAGAAAAGTGCTCATTTTTAAGTGTTTTCCGTGAGTGTTTAGTGAGTGCTTTCCTAAGTGTGAGTTTAAGTGCTTTCCGTATTTTATTGACAGTCTGTTCATAATAATTATAAATAATTTTTATGAACATATTTTTATTTTTTTTTTTTCAATATTCTATTGATATAATCGAGATAGCCCTTGTGAAGCTCGAAAAGTGACACCCTGTACAAACAAGATACACAACATGGGTACATACATTAGTCTATAAAAAGACTAATCAGAACTACCAAAGTTTATGTAGACCGACCTACCTATATAAATACTATATCTATAGTGTGTTTAAACCATCTTAGTTGGATATACAGGGTTATTCAGAACTTATCTCTAAAACTTTGAGGATATGTGCATCCTTAAATAAGAAATCGATATCACCAAAAAAATTTATAATAAAAGGCTTAGGATTTCCCGTAAACAATGTTTAAAGTTATACCATTATAAAGGACTACGTAGCTGGGCAACTGTACTTCAACACATCTGATACTTTTCTACCACATTCCTAAGAATGTGATAAAAAAAAGTAAACACGTTTTTGTCTGGAACGCCTGGTTAAAACCGACCGAATAAAGTTGGAGTGGGAATAATATCTCTATTGTCTATGAGTCGCTTGTCGCTCTCGCAGTGCGGGTGTTTTATTTATCTTAGGACTGTTAAACTGTAAAATTTTCAAAATGGCTCATGTGTACAGTAATGCTGAGTTAATGGACTGTTACTAGTGGATTATCACTTACGAGTTAGGTTTTGTGAGTGGTTGTTGCAGCAAAATGCTGAAAATCCCCAATTTACTTAATAATATGCGTTTACAAGATCAGCAACCAGGAGGAACATTCGCTTTAGTGCGGCAAAATTGGATAGCTTTAGGGACAAAATTTCGAACAGCTTTTGTAACAAGGTATGTGCAAATTTTTTATAAATTTCATGTTTCTAATACCTAGTAATCAAGTAGCGCAATTCTTCAAAATTAGTGTAACAAAATTTTATTCATTTTAAAGACACATCACTTTGGTCACATCTATCTATCTTTAAGTTTATTTTAAAGTAAAAACGCTGCAAATCTTTTTTGCGCCGGGTGTCGGTATACTCTCAGAACTTCCGAAGTTTTTTTCGTGCTAGTCAGTTTTCATTGTCAGTCCCAAGGTCACTGCATTACAGTGGACCAGTATCCAGCGGCGTGCAATGAAAAATTTTTAAATAATTTTCAGAAGCCGCCAAAAATTTTTTTTTTGCACTACCACATTTCTACATGTAACTTGAACATCCTCAAATTTTATTATGGATAAGTTCTGAATAACACTGTATATGAAAAACATTTTTACTGTATCTACTGTAAAGAAGATATATTATTTTTAGTATTATTAATTCCCTGTTATTTCACTGTTTCTACACTTATTTATAAGTAGGCATTGAGCATCATTTACTCAGAGATATATTATTATTAGGTAATTATTCAAATAGATTATTCGATCAATATTCGTAATATTCAATGAAGTTTGAAAACATTAAATAATAAAATAAATATTAAATAATAATAATTAATAAAAAAAATGTATTATTACTTAGTTCTACGAAAAAAAGTTACTTTTTACAAAAAGTTCTGCATTATCCAAAACTTAAAATGCCACTATCAGATATCAAAATTTATATCTGTCACATAGGTACGTAGTTTGTCGGAAAACATAAATTTTGCATAGAAGTAAAATAGGTACCCTACCTACATACATACTGAATGAACATGATACATGTCATTATATCATGCTGAATGAACACTCACGTATATGAACCACTAACTTACCCGTACACAATTTCGAGAATAGTAATAGGCCGTGAATGTTCGTAGTAACATTTATTTTCGTCCACCCTCACATACACCACCTCAAAATTTTCCACGGCCGAAGAGAAAGTCTCCTTTACAAAAACTTGGGTGTCTTCCGTTGTACAGGAAGACGGTAGGCATATGCCCCAGTGTATTACGGTATTGTTGAATTTATATCTGTCGACCTGCAAGAAAACACTGAAATAGACACAGCAGCAACAATTTTAAATAAAGCAGAAAATAATTAGTAATGTGTATATACAGGGTGTTCCAGTTTTATTCTGCAAAAATTCGGGAGGATGTAGATCCAGTCAAAATAATGGGACTTTGATATATAAACTTTTTTCCAAATCTTAACCGTTTCTGAGACACAGGGTGTTGAAGTTGAAAAAAAATATTTTTTTTTTGTTTATATCTCTGAGAGAAACCAATTGTTTTCAAGATTTATTTGGTAGATGCTACTGAATCTTTAAGTCCACGAAAAATTTCAGCTCGATGGGAGTAGTCAGTGGCGTGCAAATTGCACATTTGGGACCCCTTTTCTAAAAAATATATATTACGTAACTGACTAAAGTTTTAAAATAATACGATATTTATATATCCTACCCATTTCTCTAGAAAAAAGTATATTTACATTTTTTTCACAAAACACTCGGTTTTTTTCAGAATAAAACTTGTACACCCTGTATAGTAAATGCATTTTTTTCCAACCATACGAATAAGACACTATAACATTAAATAATTTTTTTTACTACTAACATGAGAAAACCTTATTATTTACCTCATTTGTGTAATGAGAAGTAGTTCATTATTGACCTAGGTAAATAATTAATTCATTATTTACCTAGGTTAATAATAAATTGTATTGAAACGCATTTGTTTGACATTTCACGCATCAGTTTGACATTTCACCTACTTGATATTTCGATATGTTTGAGTAATAGGGGAAATGTCTGATTTTAAAATGAAAATAAGATCTTCTGGTGTTAATTCGGCTATTAGTAGTAAAAAAAATACTATATATATTTCGGTTGAGAAGGCCATTATTTACCTCGAAAATTATATCCTTCGGCGCTACGCGCCTCAGGATATAAAATTTCTCGTTCAATAATAGCTCACTTCTCAACCTAGGTATATAATATACTATTGTATAAAAAGAGGGCCATTTCAGGACTGTTTGAGTTCGCCATAGCAACTGTACAAAAAAGAGATTATTGTATACAGTTGTACAGGGTGGGCAAATAAGAGAGAACGCCAGCTGTATCTCGGAAACCGCTTATCGGAGAATTTCCGGGAAAAAATTCTAATAGTAAATATGGCCATGAAATGTCGCTGGAAATTATTTTCAAGTTGCTGAAATGACCGCTAGGGGGCATAACATCTATGGCCAACTAGAAAAGTGAATTTTTCTCGAAAATTTGCCTAATAAAGTAGTATCGGAAATAAGTAAATATTAATCTAGAGGAAATTTGAAACTTTTTTGTGCAACTCATTTTTTTCTATCTTTTAAAATAAAGTGGTGGGGGGGCGCCAAACTTTCTTTCCTTTAAACGTTAATAACTCGGCTCAGGATAAACCTAATCTAACAAACTTACTCTCATTAGAAAGAGCTTTTTTTAATGCATATTTAGAGTCATGAAAGCTGGTTTTGTTACTTTTATTATAGCCGCTATGGGGCGCTATCTTCCAACATAACAAATATGGCGGATTTTCTAGAAAATTTCAAATGACAAGGTATATTTATTGTCACATATTTAAATAAAGGACAACAATCCCTAAAATTCAGTGAAAACCGCAGCTTTCTATCTCATTCCTAACGGAAGGTATTACCAAAAGAATTGCAACTGGAGATTTGTGATGTACACCTTTACACCTTAGCATTTAAAATCAACTCAGCATTTGCCGCATCCCTTTAATTTGTTTAAATTTTTTTATACTTTTAAACTTTTACTTTTATCTAATATTATATTTTTTTGAAAAAATTACAAGCATTAACGATTTTTTAGTTCCGCGACAGTTTTTTTTCTTATATTTTATTAATAATAGGCTATCACGAGTCTATTTTAAATGCTAAGGTGCATCACAAAGGCCACAGGGCTACATCACAAATCTCCAGTTGCAATTCTTTTGGTAATACCTTCCGTTAGGAATGAGATAGAAAGCTGCGATTTTCACTGAATTTTAGGGATTGTTGTCCTTTATTTAAATATGTGACAATAAATATACCTTGCCATTTGAAATTTTCTAGAAAATCCGCCATATTTGTTATGTTGGCAGACGGCGCCCTCTAGCGGCTATAATAAAAGTAACAGAACCAGACTTCATGAGTCTAAATATACATAAAAAAAGCTCTTTCTAATGAGACTGAGTTTGTTAGATTCGGTTTATCCTGAGCCGAGTTATTAACGTTTAAAGTAAAGAAAGTTTGGCGCCCCCCCCACCACTTTATTTTAAAAGATAGAAAGAAATGAGTTGCACAAAAAAGTTTCAAATTTCCTCTAGATTAATGTTTACTTATTTCCGGTACCACTTTATTAGGCAAATTTTCGAGAAAAGTTCATTTTTCTAGTTGGCCATGGACGTTATGTCCCGTAGCGGTCATTTCAGGAACTTGAAAATAATTTTCAGCGAAATCTCTTGGCCATATTTACTATTAAATTTTTTTTCCGGAAATTCTCCGATAAGTGGTTTCCGAGATACAGCCGGCGTTCTCTCTTATTTGCCCACCCTGTACAGTACCGAAAAGTACATTGACAGTGACATTGATATTGCATGTCACATAATATATTGAAGTTTAATTAAATAGAAAAATAGAAACAGATAGTGACTCCGATCAATCGGTAAACTGGAGGTGTTAAATTATGTTAATCTCGTACAAAGAATACGTTTTCGAGGCTCGTAAAATTGCCGGACCCCGCCACGCGTCGTCCGCCAACCCTTTCCCTCGTCCCTAAAACGTGTATTTTTTGTACTATAGTTAAACGAATAACTATTAGTGACTGATGTTCCAATTAAGATTTTTATTTTATATTTTATTTATCAATCCATCTACCTATTTACTTATGTGAATCGTGATATGTTTGTAGAGAATCATGGAATGCTTATTATAATCCAAAATAAGTTGTAACTAATCAGTAGGCATAAATTTGAATGTGAAATTTAGGTGAGGTACATATCGAAGTAGTATTTTAAAGAGGAGCACCAAATTCAGTTCACATACCTAATTCATAAGGTAGGTACTTGAATTTAATTACAAGAGAGGTTAACAAGAACTATACCTGCTCCGTTTACCTTGACTTCCGCCTTCTCCGACGATCTGGCGAACCTTCCGTGGCTCTCCTTCTTCGGCCGGAAATGGATATCAGCTAGGCAGTACTGACCCTGTATCGTCACCTCGTCCTGCTGCTCCACATTCAGAGAGCGTTTCACGCCTACGCACTCGTCGAAGTCCCCCATCTGGTAGTAGTTGCCGTAAAGGATGCCCACGGGAAATTTCGGAAAGGAGTCGAACACTGAAAAAAAGGATAACGTGTACATGCGTTTATAATTTTTAAATACTTATGATCTCTTGAATCTCCTTCCGAATTAGGTAGTAGTAGTAAAGGTATTCTTTGAATACACTCTGTAGGTAGGTACACATGAAAATTTATGATAAAAATATGTTTTTTCTGTAGGAACTTTTTGTACTATTATCATAGACTTATAGAATCTACAATAAGTCTCTGCTATTATACACATATCAGTACAAGTGGAGTTTACTATATTTTCTGATGTAAAAAATGCAAGTGTGACATGGAGTTGGAGTTACTTGCTAAAATTAAAACGTATTATCTGACAAGTATGATAACCTATCTTCTGGAAGAATGTAGGTTTAAAGAAAAACAGTTGTTTTAAAAATATTTAATTTTCATTATTGTTTATAATTGTCGCCTATTATTATACTGTGTGTTTCAAATTGGATGAAGCAACATTGGTATCTTGCAAACCTTTAAAGATAGAGAGAGACTAGGTTAAATTGAGGCAAATAAGTTGCGTAATTTGGTGACCAATAATATGCCTCGAAGAAATCAAAGCTAACATGATTGGTTTTGAGATATTTGAAAAAAACAAACTTTTGGAAATTCGCGTGTAAAATGTCAGGCTTGTTTGAAAAGCTACCTATTGAAAAAATAGCAACTTTTAAAACTAAAAATAACAAAGTTATTTTTAGTTTTAAAGTTTTTTTAAGTAACGTTTTGTCTCTTCAAAACCATCATCAACATCATTTTGATATGCTATAGTTTGTTTATTGTTCCATTAACCGTTCCTTATTATGTTTTAATTAATTATGGTTTTGTTAATTAATTGTTAATGATTTGTTACTTTTTCGTTATTCTTGTGTTAATACATACGACAGACGCAGATGAGTCTGATGATGGTTTTCACGTTCAAAACGTGATCAAACTATAGCATATGATACATCATTAAACTCACAAGAAAAAATGCTGTCGAGTGACGTAAATATTAATGGCGTCGTATTAGAAAAAATGAAGTTGATGATGGTTCTGAAGAGACGAAATGTTAGAGATATACGTTCGATTGAGTCTAAAAAGTTGTTATGATTTGTGCAGTTTTATTTCAATAGTTCTTCAAAAAAGTCCCAAATTTCACAAAAACGAATTTCCAAAATATCGACTTTTTCAAAAATCTCAAAAACTAATCGTGTTGCAATGTTGTTGTTTCCAATTTAAAATACACTGTATTGCATTGTATCCAGTATTATTAATTGAATGTCGATTGAACATTAAAAATTATAATTATAATATATTATGTATTTTATACAAAATATATTTAATATGTTTTATGTTTATTGAGGTGTGTTACAAGTTTAACTTTAACTGCTTAATATTATTTAAATCTTGGAAATTTTGTGACCTTGAAGCACATTCGATGTTTAATTTTATATACGCGGATGTTAACTTTGAATCTTTAGTTTAAGTAAATCAGTTTGATATTACAATTCTAAATTTTTACGTTACAATCTATATTATTAGTAATAGAACAAAGCTTATGCTTATGTTATTCAAAATCCACATTTTATCAATTATATAACCGAATTTATAGTATCTACTCGTATTTATTTGATATTCCATGATCGTTAGTTTACTACTTCAGAAACCTTACATTTTAATGTCATGACATTTTATTGTGATGTCACAGACAGTTGACGAGGTTGTGTCTGTTAATACCATTTTTTATTCTGCTAATTACCATACAAATACGATTCCATCGTGCAGATTCGTCAGGTATCTACACGCGGTTTTGTTTATATTATTTAATTTCCTTATTCAGATTTTTATTGCCGTAGACGTTAGCCACTGTCGCATATCAAGTTTGCTGTGGATTATGTGTCGTTTAAATTTCAGGAAACAAGAAACAAATGTACCAATTATCCAAATTTGGAAAATGTAATAGAAACTTGCACATAATCAGTAACTTTGTAATAGTTGATTATGATGTAATAGTCACTTTGTTATGTTACTATAATTTTGACAGTGCGGCACACTACTTTATCTAATGTATAAAATCCACGTAAAACAATCGCAGTGTCTTTAGCATGCAAATTATTTGAATCATGCTAATATGGTTAATCCTGAGCTTGGTGATCTAAAAATAAGCAACAATGAGGAGGCTAGACCAGGAGGCTTCTTTGTTTTTAAGACTACGATAGCACATATACTATCAGTTCAATCCTATCATTCCAAGCGTTATATTATCCACCATATTATATACCAGTTTAATTATTATAATATGTTGGTTCCGAGAAATGGGTTGACAACCAACTCTGGGGGCGAGCTAGGATGGAATATATCTACCAAAAATTAATGCGAGGCAACTTTGAGGTACTTATTCCAGCATTTTTTCAACACAGTCAACAACAGAAAAGTTTAATGCGTATGAAAATGTGTGACAATTTTTCATATTTTTAGAATGGTACCTATATGTATTGCATTGGAAAATTGTAATTCAGCTAAACCCATGAAATTAATTCAGTTTGTTAGGATTAATTAATTGAAACACATTTAGAAGAAATAACTAACCATAGTTTATTCTGTTTCCATATAATTTTTATATTTTTGTCGATTTCCTAACGTATATACCTACCTATTATACAAGGTGCCCATTATCTATCTCTCTATCAAATATTATATTTTTGAAATCAGAAAAAAATAAGCTTTTTATTGATACCACAGCCAAGTATGGCCATTTAAAAAAATATAACTTTATTTTTTTTCTCAAAAACTAAGATGCCCGTGAAATTTTCAATATCACCGCTGAATTCCACGTAAAAACACTATCACACAGTATTTTTATATTATTTGTATCTTTTATAGTTTTTGAGATATTCGAATTTAAAAATTTTGGCGATTTTCAGTTTTTTGAAAATATCTCGAAAAGTTGAAAATTAAAATTAAATCTGAAGGAGGCACTGAATTCCTCTTGTAATTCTGCCCAATTTTGCTAATTTAACCAATTCTCTATCTCCACTATTAACAAAGTTAGCCATGTATAGGCTTCTGAGAGGATATTTTATCCAAATTTGAACAAATACACAGGGTGTTCCATTTAAGAAAACCGAGTTCGATATTTTTCTGGAAAATAAGTGGGTTTTGGAGGAAAATTTTACGCGCGGCATCTGCCAAGTCTCCTATTTAACTTTTTTATATCTTTAATATTTCAGAAGATACTAACTGGACAGTGAAAAATCGCCACACTGTATAACATCAGGGCCTACCTACCAAGAAATAAGTACCAAAAATTGCAAAAACGTGTATTTGCCATTCTGTAAATGAAGTTAAACGAGTTTACTTGAATAACAATTTGTTTTAGAAATGTAAGGATATATAGTAGCAGTGACTTTTCTATAGTCACTGATAGTAGTGAAGCGACTCTGATAAAATAAGTTTTTGGTATTTCAGACCAGGTTTTTCAATCCTTCATATTTTTATTGGGAAATTGCATAAAAATAATTTTTTACATTTCTCTGAAGTGTAGATATCTCAAGTATTGCAACTTGAAAATATATATTTTTTTAATTATCTAGGATCTACTATATAGATTGAAATAAACTGAGTACAACTCTGTTCATATGCGATAGATTTGGCTGAGCTCCAAAGAGTGAATCCTCTGGCTAGTCTTTATTCTATTCCCGGTCCATCCTATATTATTTTATTTTTACCTACGATAAAACTGCTAGCTAAACAGAAGTGACGGAAATCCTGCGAATCATCGTGGTGTCCTCGCCGTTCGTCGACAGGGTTTTTTTTTGCTTTTATTAACTTGTAGCAAACTTTGATCAGAACTAAAACTACCAAAGTAAACATACTAATAATGTTATGTAAATTAAAAGTTTATAAAGTAACGTAAATATTCTTATATATAGAGAATTATTCAGCAAACTACGAGTATAAACATTTCCACTTTTACGAAACAGGTAGTTAATTAGTAGATTATTTTAGCTACGTCACTCCACAGCGTCCTGGTTATTTAATTCTACTTGGTTCATCAAGTATCAATAGAATGATGTAATTATTTTTTTTAGTATTGTGGTATACTTAGGGCCGGTCTTTCCACCCCCCATTAAGTTCCTGATAACTATTTGGCAGATTAGACTGTGAAAACTGAAATACTGAAAAGTCACATTCTAATCTGACAAATAGTTATCAGGAACTTAAAAGGAGGTGGAAAGACCGGCCCTTAATCTGTATAAATAATAAGAATAAGTATATTTTTAGGTTCTAATTGATTTACTTTTTTAAAATAACCATTAACGCTAGATATCTATATATCGTGGGTTATTTGCCACGTAAGTTTTTTCAAGAATATTTTATAGGTATCCGTCTGACAATGGGCCTTTTCCACATCTTTTTTTTATTCGCTTATTATAAAATATATACTTATAATAGTTATGCCTAAAAAGTATTTTTTTAATTTTTTTTCTTCACCAGATATATTTTGAAAAAATTGTTAAAATTACCATATATTTCAAATAACGCGCCATTGACGTCATACTCCAGTTCGTTGTTGTCTGTTGGCTGCCCTGCAATTTGTGTTCTGTCAAGTGAAGTGTGCTTAACCTAACTTTCGTTTTGTGTTTTGATTAATTTGATTTAAAATTAATAAAATTGAAGAGGGATATCTTAAGGCTTCTTCAGACAACCTTCCAAGAGTTGACAGTGAAATGGTTAACGATTTCTACGTTACAAATATGAACTTTCTAAGTGCTGAAGTGCGCAAGGAGGTTAGTTTTTATAACCTAAGTTATCAAATCATCATTTAGTTGATTCTAGCATAGATTGTGCAGTGTTGTCACCTTTAGCGAGAAATACCTAAAAATTATTTTGCTCAAGGGATAAATTGTAAAATAATCATTTTAGTAAAAATTTATGGGGAATATTTCACCTAAAAATACATATTTTCATTTCAAAATTACCATTTCACCTAAAAATACATAATATTTTCATTTCAAAATTACCAGAATGTAAATCTAATCGTTGCCAAGAAAAAAATAAAATTATATGGAGCCGTTCTTTAACTTGTCTACATTTTATTGGCTACAGGAGTGTGATGTCAGCGACCCGCGCAGTTTGAAATTATTTATTAAGACCGGTCACTTTGTACTTGGATAACTTCGCTTATTTACAATTCTATAATAAATTGGGTTGATTCTACCTTTACTTTTGTACCAGTATAACGTTTGATATTAATAAAATAGTAAAATTCAATTTAGTGGAAAAGGCCCATTATTGTCAAATTGACAGACAGATAACGACCTGCTTTTCCGCCAGTGGTCATTACAGCAGTGACCTCTATTTTCTTTAAGGATGACAATCCTACTTATTTATTTGAAGGAGATGCCGAAAACCACTATACTCTACGAAATAATAATAATAATAAGCGCGAGACCGGTCTGCGTCTGGTGATTGGTCTCGACGAAGGATGTGGCGACTTCTATGGATATACCGGGGTAATGCAAGGCCAGTCGGGGCACATTGCTCGTGGAGTAGTTGTTTTCGGCATCTCCTTCAAATAAATAAGTAGAATTGTCTTCCTCAAAGACAATATAGAGGTCACTGCTGTAATAGCGCCTGCGGAAAAACAGGTCGCTATCTGTCTTGTCAATTTGACAATAATTGTTAGACGGATAGTAGCAAAGAGGGCATTAGGGTGCGTTTCTCACCACTGCTAACATTCACGATGCCCCTTTGGCAATCATGTCGCAACATCGTTCTTCGATTCCACTACTTAGCACTCTGATGAACGCATAATAAGCGCGAAACCGGTCAGTGTCTCTGGTTCAGAAACCATTCAGAAGTACGAGTATATTCAAAGAGGCTCATTTTCAGAAGTAAATCTAACAAGTGAATAACAACCTGTGGACTGACGAGAATTTAGTACCTAGAATATTTATTTTGCTTACTGTTTAAATTAATATTATAGCAACGCATGTACCTATGCGTAAGTACCTTATAAAAAATGATAATTGTGTGATTTAATTAAATATTTATCGTATGTCGCAACTGTGTTATTGATGTTTATATACTACTGAATATAAAATTTCGATGTTTAAAATATACCGAAGGTTAGCTCAAGATTAACACAAGGAATGCCACTTCCATGGCCACCATTTCAAAACACGTACATGTATGATTAGCCGGTTATAAATAAGGGCAATATAAAATCAGAGAAATATAAAATGCTTATTTCAATACAATAACCTATAATTTAATTTCTGATTTTTGTTTATTACAATAATTACAAGTTCCATGCAATTATAGGTGTGTATTATATTAACAAATGAGGGTATTAATTTTTTAACACCTAGATAAACGTGATCGACAACAGCACACTATTAACCACACAAAATAGGTTAGCTAGTACATAAAACGGATTTATGATCAATAAAAGTATATGTATAGAATATTTTTATTCACAAAAATAAATTTTGTTTTCAAAAAATACCGAAATACTACATCTTCCCATCTTCCTCACAGAGTGTTTCGGTAATCAAGATAAGCAACATATAGAGATACCTAATAGTAGTAGTAGATTTAGAATATATTCCTGCTAAGATTATCAGATACAAGTATAATCGGACCTAAATTTGCGCGATACCCATTTGCGTACAGGATAAAAATGGACAAGACTCGTCCATTTTCTGGGAAACTAATATATAGAAATAACCCAATCCCATTCAGTCATCGGTAAAATACACACCCCACAAAAATTATCGCAACACTAAAAATTTGCTATTATTTTGATATTCGTTTTCTCTGGAACTAATTGTCCGATTTAATTGATTTTTTTTTTGTATTGTAGGTTGATTCGTTAGCAATGTGACTGGTTTAGTTACATTCTCGAAAAAAATAATTTTGAATACATACAGGGTGAAACAAGTGTAACATGATTTGTCACAGAAGTTTAGAACACCCTGTGGAGTTAATCAGTTATGGCAACATAGTAAAACTTAATAGAAGTTAAAGCGACTTCTTTTCTTAACATAATCGTCTTGGTTTCACATCGATATCTCAATAATTAAAGGAGATATTTCAAAATAAAGGGTTCAGTGTCATTTCAGTAAAAAAAATAAAATAAACCTTAACAAACATTTACAGATTCTACGAAAACTTAGCAGGCTCTGAAAACAAAATTTGAAATGTCATTCCTACAATCATTATTTCTACAGAAATACGATTGTTACAGTTTTGTTAAAACTCTTTTAATTTGCGTGCTAAATTTAAAAAAAATGAATGCTGAACTTCGTTTAAACAGACATTTGTCAAATGAAGAGTCAGTAAGAGCAATTGCACTCGTTGAAGACGGACGAAGTCAAAGATATGTGGCAAATGTAATAGGTGTTCAACCAAGTACCATTTCCAGATTAATCAGGCGTTATAGAGAAACAGGACAACATTCCAGAAGGCAAGGACAAGGGCGTAAAAAGGTAACTACAGCTGCAGATGATAGATTTCTAAGACTTTCGGCATTAAGAACTCGACATTGTACTGCTCGTATGGTTCAACGAGAAATTTTGGGAGCCAGACATGCAAACATTTCTTTACAAACTGTTAGAAACCGTCTTAGAGAAGTTAATTTACGTCCTATGGTTCCAGCCAAGGGACCACGTCTGACCAGGGAACATCGAGTTGCCCGTCTCCAATTTGCTAGGGAACACAGTAACTGGGGCCTAGAAGAATGGTCTAGTATACTGTTTACTGACGAATCAAGATTTTGTTTATATTCGTCAGATAGACGTATGCCAGTATACAGAAGGCCAGGTGAACGGCATATGCAGTGCAATTTTCGACAGATCGCAAATTTTGGAGGTGGATCGGTAATGGTGTGGGGAGGAATTTCTGTTAATGGGCGTACGGCAATGGTGCCTGTCAACAATGGCAGCATGACTGCCCAACGTTACATAACGGATATTTTAGTTCCTCATGTGATTCCATATGGACGCTTGTTGGGTAATAATTTTACCTTAATGCAAGATAACGCACGTCCTCACGTTGCACGTATAGTAAGAGAATATCTTGAAAACAGTCATGTTGCTACAATGGACTGGCCTGCTCGCAGTCCAGACCTAAATCCAATTGAGCATGTATGGAACTACATGTCATGGAAAATCAAGGAGGGTCAAATCCCCTGCCGAACATTAAATGAGCTCCAGAACAAGCTTCAAGAGATTTGGAATGATATAGGGGAAGATTACATACACAGTCTGTTTGAAAGTCTACCACAGCGTATTCAACCGGTAATTGAGGCTAGGGGAGGAAATACCCGATACTGAAAATTGTTATTTTAATTTTATGACGTGTTTTATTGCTGTAAGGGTATACTGTTTTATTAAATTTGTTTAGTGATGCACTTGTAATCGATTTTTTTTACTAAAATGACCCTGAACCCTTTATTTTGAAATATCTCCTTTAATTATTGAGATATCGATGTGAAACCAAGACGATTATGTTAAGAAAAGAAGTCGCTTTAACTCCTATTAAGTTTTGCTATGTTGCCATAACTGATTAACTCCACAGGGTGTTCTAAACTTCTGTGACAAATCATGTTACACTTGTTTCACCCTGTATGTATTCAAAATTATTTTTTTCGAGAATGTAACTAAACCAGTCACATTGCTAACGAATCAACCTACAATATAAAAAAAAATCAATTAAATCGGACAATTAGTTCCAGAGAAAACGAATATCAAAATAATAGCAAATTTTTAGTGTTGCGATAATTTTTGTGGGGTGTGTATATACAACAAAAAATTTTTATTTCATATACTCTTCACATACTTACTCTCTAAAGTCCATCTTTCATGGCGTGTCATCCCTTCTAAAACTACCATTGTATCGCGAACACATTTGTCATTTTTCAGGTGTTTCAAAACCTCGTCGATTATTTGTAAATTATATGGAAAATTAAGGAGGTTAACATTTACATTTGAATTTATATCAGTCGTTTCTTCTTTGGAATAGTCCGTTGAATTATCCTGTTGTCCTCCTGAAAATGAAAATTTCATTCAAATATTAGTAAGTATACTTATATAAAAATTAGAAAATTGTCATTTAATGTATATCAATAACTCATTTGAAACAAAATAACGTAAAAGTTACAAAATCTGACAGATTTTGCTCAATAAATTTGAAAATTAATTGATATCTCGAAGACGGCTTGACATAAGTATAGGTAAATATTAACAAAAGTTACTCAGAAATTGATGTAGAATGCAAAAATGAAAAATATACAGGTTATTCGATTTAAATTAACGAAGACGTTGCCAGTTTTACCTACAACTGGCAACACTGCACTCTAGAAAATATTTTAAACCGATAGAGCATGCCTGGTTATCTTAGTAACCAAATTTCAAAACGACTGGTTGACGGTTGACCCGTTCTTCATATACTTCTAACGCCCCATCCACCGTGAATCACCTTGTATATGTACAGGGTATTCACGTATATTTTGATCCCTACCTACAGGAGTTAGAAAGTTAGAAAAAAAGTTTAAATACAAAAGTTGTTTGGTTTTTCACGTATTATCTTTTGGCTAGGTAGAAAAAAAAAAATTGCATGTCGTAAATTTGAGGAAACCAATTGAACATAATATTTTTAAATGGGACACCCTGTATAATTTTAGACGCTTGGGAAAAAATGTTTCTCTGATTTCAAAAATATATATTTTGTCGACATTTGCACTGACAGTTTTCGAAATATTTAATATTTAATGTTTACAATAAATTATAAAAAAAATATTAAAAAATGAAAATATTAGTAAATGTTTAAATAACTAAGGAGGTTACATCGAAAATCTTTAAATATTTTGTATTACTATTGGTTTCTAGTGTTAAATATTTTTAATTCTTTGTATTTTTTCAATTTTTTTATGGTACGCGCTGTCGAATATTTCGAAAACTGTCAGTGCAAATGTCAACAAAATATATATTTTTGAAATCAGGAAAAAAATTTTTACCCAAGCGTGTAAATATTATGTTCAATTCGTTTCCTCAAATTTACGACATGCAATTTTTTTTTCGACCTAGCCAAAAGATAATACGTGAAAAACCAAACAACTTTTGTATTTAACCTTTTTTTCTAACTTTCCTAATAACCCTTGTAGGTAGGGGTCAAAATATACGCGAATACCTTCTATAGTCACTGCCTATACCTATTTAAATAAACCAAAAGTTTGCATTATGTGATGTGTCATGCTATTTATCATTATTACTTTGAAAATAAAATATGGTACCCTCAGGTTTGTAAATATTATTGCCATGAAAAATAACTTGAACTTTGAACTTTCCTAGCTTAACAAAAAAGAATGCAGGTGCATATACAAGTAGTAGGTAATAATTATTGTTGAATATCCAATGCCAAGTGTAAAAATAATGTAGCAAGTAAGAGTTGCAATTTTATGGCACCACCTTTTTTACGAGCAATAATTTACATTCTTTTATTTTTTAGGGTTTTGTTAAAGGTATTGCCAGTTATCTTATGTTTTCATTACTGTTTCTACTATTACAGAATATATACTTATAAAACTTATAATATGTAGAGGTTCCTTAAAAGCTGCTGCATTTTATACAGGGTGAGAAAAATTTGTTGTCGAATTTGCCAAATTTCAACCCTCTAAAAGTTGATTTCTTAAATGGAACACTTTGTATATTTTTTCAAATTGTGCTGCAGAATGTTATTCGATCGATCCATGTAGCGTATGCCCCTACAGTTTTTTTACTCACGCTGTAGTTTTATTACAACCACAAAATGTTTTTATCTTTTTGGGAGCGCGACTATGAAATTGTTATCAGAGCTACAAAGGAAACAACTAAGCTGTCTTGCACATCAGTTATTTATTGTTAGTCTACTACAGTGACGGTTTAGTTAAGTGTTTATCAAAAATGGAAAATAATACATATTGAAATGCTGATTTTTCTTTTATTATTTATTCACGAAAAACGCAACGGGATTATTAATAGAATATGTACAGGGTATTCGCATATATTTTGACCCCTATATAAAATAAATTTAGAAAAAAAAATATTTTATTAATAAAGTTAGAAAAAAAAAGTTTAAATACAAAAGTTGTTTGGTTTTTCACGTATTATCTTTTGGCTAGGTCGAAAAAAAATTGCATGTCGTAAATTTGAGGAAACCAATTGGACATAATATTTTTAAATGGGACACCCTGTATAATCTTACACGCTTGAGGAAACATTCTTTTCCTGATTTCAAAAACATATATTTTGTTGACATTTGCACTGACAGTTTTCGAAATAATTAATATTTAATGTTTACAATAAATTATAAAAAAAATATTAAAAAAAATGAAAATATTAGGAAATGTTTAAATAACCAAGGAGGTTACATCGAAAATATTTAAATATTTTTTATTACTGTTGGTTTCTAGTGTTAAATATTTTTAATTCTTTGTATTTTTTCTATTTTTATGGTACGCGCTGTCGAATATTTCGAAAACTGTCAGTGCAAATGTCAACAAAATTTATATACAGTGTCCCCTTAAAGTCGTGCACAAATTCATTGTTAGGTAAACAAAAGAAATTATTAAAAATTCCCGAAACAGGTCGATTTTTGAATTTAATTTACTGTTTTTTCAAATGATAGTTTAATATACAGGGTGACCTATGTTCGAGTAATGACGTCATTACTGGGTTTTTTAAATGGAACACCCAGTATATTTTTGCATGTTTGGATAGAACGTTGTCTCACGAATACAGTGATATAACGTTTGATGGGTCTATCTCTAATAACAAGGAAGATATGGCCAAAAGAGTGTACCATAAGAGTAATTTGTTAGAAAGAGATTGTCAATTCTTTGCAAGGGTACAAAGACTTCGTCTAACGCATTACTCTTATGGTACACTCTTTTGGCCATATCTTCCTTGTTATTAGAGATAGACCCATCAAACCTTATATCACTGTATTCGTGAGACAACGTTCTATACAAATATGCAAAAATATACTGGGCGTTCCATTTAAAAAAAGCAGTGATGACGTCATTACTCGAACATAGGTCACCCTGTATATTAAATTATCATTTGAAAAAACAGTAAATTAAATTCAAAAATCGACCTGTTTCGGGAATTTTTAATAATTTCTTTTGTTTACCTAACAATGAATTTGTGCACGACTTTAGTGGGACACTGTATTTTTGAAATCAAGAAAAAAATTTTCACCCAAGCGTGTAAAATTATACAGGGTGTCGCATTTAAAAATATTATATGCAATTGGTTTCCTCAAATTTACGACATGCAATTTTTTTTTCGACCCAGCCAAAAGACCATACGTGAAAAACCAAACAACTTTTGTATTTAAACCTTTTTTCTAACTTTCTTAATAACCCCTGTAGGTAGGGGTCAAAATATACGCGAATACCCTGTACAACTTTTACCGAGAGATACCTCAATTTGTTACCAGTGAGCAGGGAGAAGTTAAGAAGAATTAAAAAATGAACAATGAATTAAAATAACAATTATCATAATGAAGTTTCAATACTGTTTTCGGCTATAGCCTAATTTCTGTTAGATCTCTTTGTATTTTGGTTTTGAGATCAACATTGTGTGGCCTTTACCCTTAGAAATCTTATCTTTAATAGTTCCCCACATGAAAAATCGACAAAGTGAGGAAATATTTCCAATAAATATAATTCTTGTATAGTGAACAGATGCCCCATCAACCTAAAAGTAATTCAAATGTATCAAGTTTAATGGAAGATCGTCTAATAGTTCTTCTAATTCACATTGTAAAAATAATAAATGTCACTATAAATTAAAATTTATTTCTTCAATGAAAAACGAAAAAGAGGACTTTCAGCCAGATACATGGACAAATATAAGGATATTTGTCCATGTATCTGGCTGAAAGTCCCTCTTTTTTGTTTATTGTTTGTTTTTCATTATGAACAAATAAATTCTACTTTAACAGCCAACAACTTTGCCAATATATCATACACTATGAATTAAGATTTTTATAAAAATAAGGACCGAGTAATTTTCCTACCGATATTCTTTCAAACGGGTAACTTTTGTCAATAATTTGATATGTCAAATTTTAGAATAGATTCAAAAATAAAGTTAGAACATGAAATATTACACAATAATTATTATAGCGAGGTAGGAATATAAAGACAATATCATATATTTTACTTGTCGGTGCCTTTTCCGTTTGAACCGGAAATGAAAACGTGCAATTACACAGAATTTATTTATATGTCTAAAGATGTTGCGGAGCTGCGTCTCTCTTCATGGACAATCGGAATTTAGGCGGGAACTGAGATATTTATACATACAAAATATTTACCTTTTGTCGTGTTTAGGGGATGGCTAGGAAATGCCGTAGTATAATGAGGCGTTGTCGGGTTGGTACTGCCGTTTACCATCACCATAACAGCGGCATCGTCTCCGGCAGTGGCCAAAGCAAAACGTAAAATAAAAGCTGCCGGCAGATATAACGCGCTTCTCATTCTAGTTCACGCTAAGTGGCTGCAAATTTGAATTCAGCGGCTTGATTCTCGCGACGTTTCCGCGGCACTGACTAGTTATTTGCTGTTGATGCTGTCCACGGTGCCCGCAGGTATACCATACCAAAGGCACCTAATGAAAAGGGGGAAATCGGCTTCTTATGGTGTCAGCGATTAACATGCTGGTGTTTTCCTCCATTGCTACCTGGTGAGGTGATGCTTTGTCACGGCCGTCCTCCGTTTCCTGCTTCCGAGCAATATTCTAATCTACTGTTCCATTTATACATATAAGAGAGCGAAAATAAATGAATGTCAGCCAGTTCATATTTATCAGCCACGTTTTTTGTTGTAGAGCACAATAGTAGTCGGGCGATATTGGTTTGCTTACTTACGCCTATCAAATGTATATATTTTCACAATTTCTTCAGTCCATAAATGATCACTACTAGCATTAATATATACAATATGTCCCAAAAAGATGGAACAAAATTAATATTTTTTTCTAATAGAGATAAAAAAATGCCGAAAATGGTCATTAAGTATTATAGAAATTGCCATTTTTCTGCAATATTTCCTATTTTTTTGATCACCTGATTAGATCACCTGAAAACATTGAGGCAGTGAGAGTTTCAATGTTGCGATGACCACGGCGTTCTGCGCGCAAACACGCGTTCAATTCTCGGATGAACGCGTGTCAGGTTCTTCTCGAAGTCGATCCTGAGAACGCTATTGTTTTTGCCCCTTGTGATTTTTTTCTATGGGGTTTTTTGAAATCCCGTGTTTATGTGAACCGTCCAAGGACCCTACAAGATTTGAAGACCAACACCCAGGAAGAAATTGCCAACATAACGCCTGCTATGCTGGCAAGAATCATGACAAACTCTAGAAATCGGTTTACTCAGTGTATGGAGAATGAGGGACGTCACCTATCTGATTTGATCTTCAAAACTATGTAAAACAAAACTTTAGGCCATACAAACTTTATGCACGTATAAAAAACAAATAAAAATGTTCTGATTCATACAATGGGTTTTATTAAGTTTTGAAAAGAGGAAGTTATACTGCCGCACCCTGTATAAATAGAATAAATTGATATCCCTTCTAAAGACGAATTCAGGTTATAAGGTTATACCTAGGTACTTCTTTTGTCATAGACTTTATATCTTTGACGGCAATGTCGTCTGTCAAAGACGATATTTATTTGGACTCTTTCTTTTTGTGCTGATTCCAGCTCTGAAATTTATTTTTCCAAACCCTAATAATGCATTGATGCCTGCCTGATAATATGCCTGCTGCTAATGTCTGGTTCCAACAAGGTGATGCCCTTCCACATTTTCGCCTCGATGTAAGAAATTGCCGTAATGAAGTTTTCCTAAGTCCGTGGACAGGCAGAAGAGGGCCGCTTGAATGGACACCACGCTTCCCTGACTTACCTTCACTAAATTTTTTTTGCGGGATTATCCAGAAACCAAAGTGTATGTAAATAGACACTATCGAAGGATTGAAAGATCGTATCGGAGATGAAGTTCGAACATGACACCAGATATTAATCAAAATGTAATTGATGAATTTGGGGTCACTTTGAAAATTTGTTGTAATAAAATAAAAAATAGTACTAGTACAAAAGTTATTGTTTTCATTTCATTCCTTCTTATACAATTTTTTACCTTTTTAACTGGTATAACAAAAAAAAAAAAAACGTAGGTAACCTTAAGGTACGTGTCCATTTGAGAGTGTTACTAGCGCGAGAACCTCTCGAGAGTAGTTCTCGTAAGTGGATACGCGTCTGCGAGTAACTATCGGAGAGTATTCATTTTACTATCAAATAGCTTACTCGCAGCATTTTGCTCTCAAGTGTATACATATTATTTTTACTAGCGGGCAGTTACTTCTGAAATACGAACACGTTTCATATTGTGATAATTCTCGCCATAATTATTTAAAATGGCAGCTATTCGCAAATTTGTATATTTCCATTTTCACATTCCATTAATAACTCTATACAAACATGATGCCAGAAAACGCAATGTAACCATAACGCGTTCATAAACAATAATAGCTCTCCTTAATTTTGTATCAATTTTGACAATTACTGGTCCAACTAAGTCTATTATAAATTGCACTTGCACTGCACCCATAGGTACAAAGTTTCGAAGTTGTTGGCCAGCTTCAATTTTAAGTTCTCTTATTAGTGTAGAACATGCTCCAACTTCACACCTTCTCTGAATCCATGGCTTGATCCAACATTTTTTCTTTCTTTGTTGCTTTCTCTTTAACAGTGCACGTAAGTAAGTAAGTAAGTAAATACTTTTATTCCAAGGATAATTTACAATTATATAGGAAACGTCAAAATATACAACTACAAACAATAGAAATGTTACAAAGTATACACACACAAATAAGTAAATAAAACAAGTTATACACAGCCACAAATATTCAAAAATTACAATTATTTGATAGAGGTTCAGTGCTGCAATATGGACAATATAAAAATATTTTTAAGTATTCTCATAGAAATCTTGGATTGAATAAGGACACATATCAATAAGAAAATGCTTAACTTTTACTTTAAATTGATGCAATTTTCTAATACCTTTAAGATTATGTGGAAGTCTATTAAAAAGTTTTATACCAATTATGCTAGGAGACATCATACACACACCCAAACGTCGATAAGGCATATAAAAATTTGAATTATGTCTCGTGTCATACGAGTGAACGTCACTATGACACATATATTTATTCTTATTTTTAAAGATTAAGACAAGCAGATTCATAATATAAACACCAAAAACCGTCAACAGTCTCAAATCAATAAACAGATTACGACATGAGTAACCATAAGGAGCATTCATAATACACCTTATGATCCTTTTCTGCGACAAAAACACATTCTTTACCTGGGGAGAACCACCCCAGATAGTTATTGCGTAGCTAATTCTAGACTGTATTTCACTAAAGTAATACAATCTAAGATGATGCAGTCTAAGGGTTCTTTTTAAATTTCTAACCTGATGACATGTGGAATTCAATAGTTTGCATAAATTAAAACAGTGACTTGCGAAAGACAAATCAGAATCAAAAGTCACACCAAGGAATTTTACATGACCAACATTCAAAATACTTGAGTTGTTAACAGATATGTCAAAACAAGGTACAGTCCTATTTTGACGAGTGTGAAATGAGACAGAGTTAGTCTTGTTAGTGTTAAATAACAATGATTGATCACTCGACCAGGCTGAAAATTTTTGAAGAGCATTTGAAATTTTTGTTTGTAGAAAATTAGAATTTTTATCGCTAAACAATAATACTGAGTCATCAGCATAGAGTGACGTAAATGACTCTGGTAAGATAAGGGGAAGTTCATTAATATATATCACAAACAGTATGGGGCCTAGTATTGATCCCTGTGGTACTCCATTTTTATTAATGATAGAATTTGACAAAGCTGTATTTCCCTTGTTTGTAATTTTAACTAAATGTGCTCTGTTTTTTAAATAAGAGGCAAACCAATCATGTGCCTTGCCCCTCACGCCATATTTATAAAGCTTATCCTTCAGAGTATTGTGCTGCACGCAATCGAAAGCCCGACTGAGATCACAAAAAATTCCACGTGCAACAACAATTGCTCGAAGTTTTTGTACATTAATGATTGATTATCTATCTGCACCTCACTAATTTGTTCTTTCACACTACACACAAAGAAAGGAAACTGATGAAACAGAAATCTCAAATGGATATCCTCCTGATAGATACCTCTGAGAGTAAGCACTCGGCGAGTGTTTCGTTATTTAGCTGACAGTAAAAATTCCTCAAATTGCTCTCAAATGGATACCCTCTTAACAGTAACTATCGAGAGTAACTCGCGCTAGTTGCTCTCAAATGAACACGTACCTTTATATCGCCAAATTCGTCTTTGAAGGGCTATCTATTTCTATCGTGAAAATATAGAGCGTCCTATTTAAAAAAAAAGGTCGGTAATGTTATACCACAGTATAACAGTATAAGGTTTCTACCTTATAGTAACTACTACTACTACTAACTACCAAAACCGATTAAAAACGGATGTCATATGTTCTCAAGGAAGCAGAATTTTTTTGAGCCATCAGGATAAGTTGGCAATAATGTTTCGAAAGCTACTACGGGTACGTGAATTCGATGGATTGTTGCAAATGTCCGCATATAAAAATTTGCCACGATCTTAACGTTCCATTCGATGATCTGAATGTCAATCATAGGTCAAAAGTAATCTAGGTCCGTAAATTTCATTTCTGGACTCAGAATTCACTAACGCTTACCAGTAGGTCATGAAAGTTTAGGTCATACAAACTGACCGGATTTTGAGAACAACAAATTCTGCTTAATAACACAAAATAGTTTTATTATACCTTCAAAAAGTTAAACCATAGTATGGTTTCAGTCAGAAAAACTTAGAAAGATAGAACGATTCCTATACACTCTTTAGTGAAGCAATATGTATTTAGACACTACGTGATATTTTTCCTATCAGATATATTAGATTTATTTACATAAAGAAATAGTGAATAGTGGCAGAAAAATAAAAGGGATAATGTTGTTTATTAAATTATATTGGTATATCAATGTATTATAAATATAAAGTGACACTGCCACTTCGTTGACGTAACCGACTTGCTATGTCTATGCTCTCCAGAGGTGTACCATCGGATGTAGTTGTATGAATGGATACCTGTGGCTTTCCTGACCCTGTGGAATCTGTAAACAAATGAATCAGTATATTTGTGCCTAGATACTTTGTGTGTGTGTGTGTGTGGGAGTGCGTGCGCGAGCCCGTGTGCGTGTGTGTGTAAGAAAGTCATGAAATGTAGACGATTACTGTCAAAACCATGTCCTACAATGCAAATAACTTTTCAGTTAATATAAATATTTTACGGATTTTGCTCCTAGTTAAGTTTAATTTTACCTAGAACAGTAGAGAGATAGATCTGAGTCAGAAAGGAAAAAAAAACGAGTTATCTATGCAGTGCTGAAAATTTACTAGGCTTTTCATAAAATGACTTATTCCTTAAATGAAGCACATGATACATAAAACTGTTCAGTTTTTATTTATTTAAATATTCTTATTCTAACATATTTGCTTTCACTAACTTTCAATGTCTCATTAGCAAAATGTCTAGTTATCAAAATGTGTTTTAGAGTATAAACAATCATTATATTTCTGAAGTATTAACAGTTAACGGTACTTACCCATAAGAGGTGTTGGTGAGTATATCACGATTCTGTTGAATAGCACGGATATGTCATCGGATTCACCACCCTGTTGACTGAGGAAAATAAATCAAATTAAAATCTCCCCTATAGAAATAGACAGTCTTATTCTAATATACACTCATGGAAATTGGAAACGACTCACCTAAAACTATAGTCATTTTTGTACGGTTATATTTTCTAAACGGTTTTATCAATTTGACCAAATTTTTTTTTATTTCATTAAGCCAAGCTTGGGCTGTAATGTAGGGTAGGTCAGTTGGCATATAACACGGTTATAGAATATGTACAGGATGATGTGTAGGAACGTGTTTTTTTACCAAAATATAAGCAAGTATCTGGGATGCACGCAAAGTGAGGAAATAAATTTTATTATGTCAAAAGATCCTTTCTACCTAGATTGGTTTCCAAATTATAGCAATTTTTGTAAACCATTGCAGTTGTAACTGATCACAGGTGCCGATTATTAAAATAAAACAAGTTGGCTTTGAAATGAAAATTGATCCTGTCACTTGTCACCTAGCAATAATCTGATTATAATTAAAAAATCATATACAAAATTTAAGTTCTTATTTATTAATAAAATAAAAAACATGAAATCGAAATGTTCAAAAAAAAAAAAAATAGGACTAATATCTGGTGGGGCCTCCACGAACTCATATAATTTCATAACATCATCCTGACAGGTGACAGGATCGATTTTCATTTCAAAGCCAACTTGTTTTATTTTAAAAAATCGGCACCTGTGATCGGTCACAAATGCAATGGTCTACAAAAACTGCTATAATTTGGAAACCAATCTAGAAACGATTTTTAAAAAACATTTCTTTTAGCACAAATAAAACTATCGTTTGACACAATAAAAATTATTTCCTCACTTTGCGTGCATCGCAGATATCTGCTTACACTTTGGTAAAAAAACACGTTCCTACACATCACCCTGTAGATATTCTTTAACCGTGTTATATGACAATTGACCTACCATACGTTACAGTCCAATAATGGCTTAATGAAATAAAAAAAAATTTGGTTAAATTGATAAAAACGTTTAGAAAATATAACCATACAAAAATGACTATAGCTTTAGTTGAGTCGTTTCCAATTTTCACGAGTGTATTAAATTATGCCAAAACGTTGTTAGAAGAATATAATAGGATATGCTCCTGGAGGATCTGAGGTTTTAGTCGTTTTCACTTTTCCAGCCTGGTTATATTCGGGTTACCTAATATCTGTTTTTTTGCCGCATTCGTTTGTCATCGATTATGCATAATATTGATGTTTTAGCTACCTCTGGTTGCGCGTAAATCAGCGACTAGAGGACTACTAGTTGAGAAGACACAAGACTATTTCTAGACAGGAGACAAGTGCTTTCTGCATGAAATTATTTTATTTTAATTTGTTCCTGAATGATTACGCAACTTTTTTCTTGATCAAGCGTTTCAAAACCGTTTTGAAACCAATTTAAACAAATTTATGACGTCGACGTCCGACAGAATGGTATCTAAAAGGATCGCGAATACTCACTGATAATAGGAATTTTATTGGATATTGAATAGGGAATTTGGTATTTGCATGATATTTTTAAATTTTTTGATGTTGGAACTTTGGAACTTGGTGCAAATAGCTAAAAATATGTTTACATATTGAAATTGAAGAGGATGTTGATGTGGGAGAAGGAGATTTGTATAATGTTTTTGTACACGAGATAGCATAATATGGGACATTTCGTAGTTCTGGTCTCAAAAAAAAATAAATACTATCTAAAAATTTAAAAAAATTACCAATAGTATTGTCTCTATTAATCAATTATATCGAAAGACTCCGAAAGCAAGTGTTGATGTATTTAAACAGATGAACCTCAATGACTGTGGCTTTTCGGTGCCTATAATATGTAACAATTTATTACTTTTATATTTTAAGATTAGTAAACTATTAAGAAAATGAAAGATTTACCTGATATCCAGCCCATGAGAGTCTGGAATGTAAGTTAATTTGATATACACGTAATTCTCTTTGGTTTGGTAATCGAAGCTGTAATTGTCGTCTGCGTACAGCCTACCAACTGCCGACTGATTCTAGAAAAATAATATTGAATGAAAAACACATCTTTTATTTCACAGCACTCTTCCCATGTGTTTTGGCTTGAAATATAAGAAAAGCAGGTAATGTTGTTTTTTTTTATAAATAGATATGTTTTTGTGTATATTTAGCCTTGTTCCTGTAAAATTCGGGAAGAAATTGAATATACTGCATCATCATATTAGCTCCTACCAACTTGTTTTTTTTCTGATAGTTTATGATTATTATTTATAACTTTTCAATTTGATTTTGGTTTCTCACAATTCTTGATATTTTAAATTTTTGTTTTATTTTCCCCCCTAAAAAACTGTAAATGCAACAATAATTTCTATACAGGGTGTCCCATGTCTTAAGGTCACCTTATCACCGCCAATACCACGTTCCATTTTGTCACTTACAAAAAAGCATTGTTCTTAAGAGTCCATTCACTAGGTCGAAATAAGCCCTAAATCGGCGTTCGTCTCGTGTCTAATTATAAAAAAACTGTAAAAGATAGCGACTTTTAGTAAAAAAATATTGAAAGATAAGACTTTAATCTAAGTCCCTATAGTAGTAATTTTTGGTATTTCTTTTTATTTTTAAAATTCCAGGCAAACAATCTTGTACTAAAATAGCGTATTTTCAAAAATTATTTTCTCTAAAATACATGTATTAAACAAAAATTTGCTACTATAGGGATCTAGTTATATTTATAACTATTATATCTAGTTATAATTTTTCCTAAGCAATCCGAAAATCAATTAACGAAAAAGTCAATTAACAACAAAGAAGATTTCTGGCTTTGGACATAAGTGCATAATTTTTTCATAATTGCAAGTTACTGCTAGTTCACACTGCTGTCAAAAAGTAACTAAATTATTTAGGATATTTTGTGTTTAGTGTGCTAATGTAGAGGACAGAGTTTAACTATTTTAGGTACAGTAAAAACGTATTAGAAACTGGCCTAATTATTCTTTGGCAATTATATATTTAATAATGAAACACATTTATTGTTTCATATAAGGCTACTAAATTTCTGACGTGCAACATAAAAATCTCTAAATTGCTGTCGACCAGTACGGTTTTTGAATAAGATGTTACATTTTATTTGGCTGATTGTATTTTCAGGGCGACATCTATGTTTCAGTTGCCTAAGTTCACACTGAATTCGTTTAATTCATCTTTTGACTGCTTGGGGTGCAAACTGCCCTTAATGGGGTATCTCGGTTAAGACCACAGATAGAAATATCTTAAATTTCAGTTGTTTCAGAGACATTCTTATAAGTTGTTTAGCAAGAAAATATTTAACAATTTTCTAACAATTTAACAGTCGCGTACTCAGTTTTTTCAAAAACACTTTTACTTTCCAGGTTACAGATGAAAGCTATCGACGATGACAACGAAAATGGGACACGTTGTATAGGAACTCTTTATCAGTATCACTGCAGTGAAAATTTCAGGCTGATTCATTACACATTACACATATAACTGAGTGAATATGTTTTTTCTGTTAGAGATGTTAAAAATAATTATTTGGTATTATTTGATTCTTGTTTTATCTATATAAAGTTATTCAACTTACATTATCGAGATTAACGTAAACAGTGTAGGGATCGTCCACCATATCTGTAGTAGATCTTCTCTCTCTGTCTCTCCTAACTACTACACTGCCACCTCTATAAAAGAATGGCGACTGGAAAAAATATAGGATCAATTATTTAGTTGTTTAACAGAAGACTGAATTATAATATTATAAATTGTGCATAATTTTTGTCAATTAAATGAACGATACCAAGAACATAGAACATGTTTGATTGTATATTACTCGTATTCCAAAGGATCCATGCAGAAGACTTTATTAAAAACTCAGAGGAGCCTGGCGTACATTTTTCTTTCATAAAGATATTACGTAGGTACGGGTGCGACTACCCGTAGGCACGCTTCTGATAGTTTTGAAAATATTGGTAATGGCCTTCTACCAAGGTATACAGAATAAAACATATTTTATTCTGTAAGCTTTGCTCCTACAATACAATACTTTGAATATTAAGAACCCCGTTCCAAGGTTAAAGAAATTCGACATTATATTTTATAGGTACAAAACTATTATGAATTTTTAATGTAATGAACAAATAATGCTAAGGAAAAAGTTGAAATTAGATGTTTGGAACATTAAAAATACCCAAAACATTACTTTATTACATAATACAGGTTATACTTTTGTGCATATTTCTAGGAAGTGTGCGAGGAAGTCCTAATAGGACAGCAATCAAGAGCGAAGAAGTAATACCTAAGTGAAATAACTGTAATTTTCCAAGTGCTTTCGGCGCGTATTTAATTAGATATTATATAAGAAGTGTTGTGTTGTGTTTGAAGTGTTAAATAAAAATGTTTACTGTTGTATAAAATCTCACTTATCTTTAGAGAACCCCCAAAGGAATAACAATACCTACGTTTGGTAATTAGTGTTCACTAATTATTTATACAGATGTAATTATCAATTTTCGCTAATAATTATTATTTATATGTTTGGTTTACCACAAGAGATACATTTCTACTAGCAATAGAATAATATAATTTGTTGTTTAAATAGTTATTGTGTAATAAACCAATAGCTTCGACTTTGGAAGGTAGATGTCCTTATCTAAACATTATTTTTAGTTACCGTAGTAATATCGACTGGAAGGGTTATCTCAGATCCTGCATTATAGATCAACCAAGTTTCATCGTCCACTCTATACCAAATGTCTGGTGATGCTCCTGGTAGGGTAACAGTAACTTCAGTTGCATTGGATTCTAGCACGGGTCTGGCTAGGATATCCTTACCTAGAAGAGAACATTATTTGATGTTACATAGAATAATATTTGAAATTTTAGCAAAAAGCGGGAGCTTTCAGCGGTTGTTTCTCCTAACTTTTTAGATTCACCAAGAGATTTTTTAAAAATTAAGGAATTAAGAAAGAAGGTATATTTTCCTCTATGTATATGTGAAATATATCTTTCTCTGCCTTTATTAAACCAAGTAAATGTTATCTACTTATTATTTCTTACCTACTAGAAGATGGTCATCATATCCCAGCATTGAAGGATAATGGTAGAAAAGTGGTCTAATAATTGGATCTCCATATTGGGTGTTTGCGAACATGAGAGTGTAATACACTGGTATGTGCTTGTATCGCAGCTTTATCGCATGCCTGATGACTCGTTGAGCATCTTCATCGAACAAGTAAGGTTCACGTCTGGCTGTGGTTTTTTCAGAATGACCTCTGAAGAATGTCAACCAAATAGCAGCCTATAAAACACAGGATTAAAACAACTACTTCAGCGAGGGCAAGTATAGAACTGTTGCTTGCATATATTCGCTTATGTTAATACTGTCAGCAACACAGTAGATTTGTCCCAAAGCACAAGGGAGATTGGGATAGTACACAGATCGATGAGTTGATGTGAGACACCACTCGCATTAGCTTGTATGTAATATGTGTTTACTGATTGAAGAGAAAAGTTACCTGGTACCACCTCAGTGTGAGCTCGACGTCAGCTTGGGGTCGATCGTCGAAGAAGCCCGCAACGTCCGCACCGCAAATAGGCATTCCCAAAATACTTGCTGTCAGACATTCGGAATATGAAAGTTTTATGAAGGGCCACTCGGCGGTGTTGTCGCCTGTCCACATGACGGCATACCTCTGGGAGCCCGCGAAGTGGGACCGGGTCAGGATAAACGGACGTAAGGTGCTGTTGTCCCTGATCAACAGCCCTTGGTGCGTGGAACGTACCTGAAAAGAAAAAACGGTATTGGTAACATCATCATTTTAAATATGAATATATGAGATAAGATTTTTAATTTACATTTCGGTATCTTTTGGCTTCGGAGCTGAGATTATTAGGGTTATAACGTCAGCAAATAATGTTGGAAGTGATGCTTCAATATAATTTAATAGAAAGATAAGCAGTCCCACCACAGACCTCTCAGTTACATCCAAATGTAACTGAGTGGTTACATTTGGATGCAATATGTCTGTTTTCAGAAGTGGGATCCTACATTTTAACATTTTTTATGTCAGACAGATAGACGGTTAACCAGTCCAAAATATCCCTCTGAATCCAATAGCATACAGTTCAGTTTCAATTAATAAGATATCCAAGTAATCGAGGGGTCGCGTTAAGTCAAAAAAAGACCTTAACATGTTGATAATTTGTCACAATTTTATATTTGTCAAGAAAACCGAATAATCTATTAGAAGCTACCCTTTCAAGAACCTTGCTATAATTGACAACTTCTCACTATTGGCATTTGTGGGAAGTTCAAATTGCCACCAATTTGTGACCTTACTTTCTAAATATAGAATTATTGCACACTAATGAAGTTTTATAAATTACCTGCAAAAATCCGTACATATTGTGTATATTTCTGTGTTCAACATCGCCATAGTGCAAAGCATCAAAAGGTAATGTTTTTTCATTAGTGTCATTGAAGACTGAGGGCTCATTCATGTCGTTCCAGACTCCAGCCAGAGTAGGGGTACTCTTATTAAACTTATCATAACGGTACCAACTACCATAGTAGTCACTAGCTTCTGGGTCCAAGAAGTCTATATAACTAGAAAGACCGGGCCAGCAAACTCCTAAATTTGAAAACAAGTCATGTTTCGGTTGTTAACTCTGTTTCATTGTTCGTACCTTCGTAGTCGCTGCCGTTTGGCCACCTAACAAAATATTTTTCCTTGGCCATGGTATACACCGCATAATCGTCAGCGATCATAATGTGAGGGTCCAAAATAGTTACAATTCTTCTTCCAGTTGAAGATATGTTTTGCTGAAATCCAATAGGATCTGAATAATTTACTGGATTCCATTCGAAGTACCTGTTTTTGTTGCTATGACCATCGTCCAACCACAGTACATCCATGGGAAAATCGTACGCGTCCATGTTTGCTACTACGTTTTCGGCATCATCTTGGGTCCAGTATGACCATCGGCATTGGTGGTAACCGAATACCCATATCTAGAGGTAATAAATAAAATAGATATTTAGGGATTATAAGGATCGGTTATGGACACATTTTATGGACAGAAAATGAACACATTTTGGTTCATTTTAACATGTCTGGTGATGGAATAAGTTATTAGATTTTTCGGAAAAACTTGTTATGACACAATATAACAAAAATAATTTCCTACCTGAGGCATGTGTGGTTTTCCCGTTAAACTAGCAAATTGTCTGACCACTTCTTGAGGGTTTGGCCCAAGCATGACGAAAAGATCGAGAGTACCACTTTCTGCCATGAAGTAGGCAGATGCATTATTGTTGTCCCCATAGTCAAGATCTATCCATTGTTCAGCTGCATTGTGCAGATAGACTCCATATGTCCAGTTCACCCTAAAAGTAGGTACAGTCTTACAACATGAAACTATACCTATACATGACTGTAATAGTAGAGTATTAAATTTTATTGGCGTTCAGCACCAAAGTAATAGAATAAAAAGCGAAAATCTACAAGCGTATTTTCCTTTGGCTTTACTCTATACTCACGAATGACCGTAGAGGGCTGGGATAGATCCGTACAACCCTAAGGTGTCGTTGAGTTCGTAGTAAGAGATGTCGGCATTCCGCAGACGAATTGGATCCTTGGGAGTGTTGACGGTTTGTGGTAGAACAAGGTCGAAGGCGTGGTGGGACAAACCGTAGAGTGCACTGACGTCTTGGAAGTTGAGTCCAAAAGTGAAAGGTTTGCTGGTGTCAGTCTGAAATTTTGTTTAACTGATGTTAATAATTGTTGATCTTATTTTTCCTCATCAGTTGCAAAATTTGCTTTAATTATTATTGTCAACTCTCAATTTAAGTATATTGGTCAAATGTCTAGTGTTTTATATAACGCTTACATTTTGCATAACCAAACGCTCGCTAGTAAAAGTAATGACCAAAAGGTCGCCTTGATAGAACTCGACAGTAAATGGAGGTCCGCTTGTCACTACAACATGATAATCATTGACGTCGTCATCTGGAGCCAACTTGACGGTGTTTTCATCACTGGTAGCGGTGATACTAAAAAATTATAACCTGTAATAAGTGCTTTAAAGAAATAGACAGAATTGGAAAATTGAATGATTGCACAATGCTCTATAAATAATTATAAATTATTTTGGGAATATCCCACCTATACATAAAAATAGAAAGTTTTAATCATCTCCAGATGATGCCAACATGGTTGGCGGAACGTGCATCAGGTGCATCATAGTGTTTTGGTCTTATATGGAAAACTACATCAGTGTTAAAAACAGAAAGGATTCTAAAGACTACAACTGCTAAAATGACTCATCAGGGCAAACACTAAAGTGCAAAACACTTCTAAAGTTTTCTGTAAACACCTCTACATGAAATGTAATAAACCAATTATTCAATAAGTACACGAAATTGTATCAGTGTTTGTTTTGTTTAATACAACTGAAATATTTAAATATTTAAAATAGTAATAATAATTGAACTTAAGCTTCTGTTTTCTTCTTACTGCTGTTTTCTTCATTTGCATGGTTTCAAATTGATATCTTCATCGGTAATACTTTTTAATTTTTCAGTATCAGAGGAAAGTGATATTGACTGAAATTTTGAACTGTTTTTCTACCGTTTTTATAAATAAACTTTGTTGTGGTTATGGTTCCTGGTTTAAAATTTGAAACATTTAGAGTAAAAACTACAAACTTTTTGTCCCAAAGTCTACTATTCTAAGTATATAATTGCTTACATTAAGCACATCACTATGTAATATCCAAGGAATTAAAAAATATTTAATTGATTAGTAAGTGTTTGAATTACTTACTCAGCAAATATATACTTACTTAAGGGGTATTGGTTCTCCATCCAATACGTACGGTATCTCAAATCGGGTATGGTTAGTTTCCAATACCTTGAGCCTTAACTTTTTATCATAGAGAATGCTTATTTGTAAGGTCAGGTTTTCATTTTTAGCGTTGGAGAGTGGTATGGTGGCCACATTATCCTTAATTTCAACACTTGCTACATTAGCCGAGAACAGGTCGTCTGCTTCGAGCTGTAGAGGTCTTAAAGCCCTAAAATATTCAAACAGTTGCATGTCCTGACATTTGTTTTTCAAATCTTGAACATACACAATAAACATAATTCTTAAAATTCGAGCCGAAACGCGCAAACTTTGTTCTCAAGTTTAGAAAAACCCATATCATATCCGTAAAATTTTTCAAACTGAATGTATCTACTTGATCGAATTTTATTATTCTTATATTTTAAATATTTTGATATGGATACGTATATATAGAGGTATAAACTAGTCTAAAATTTCCTAAAAGAAATTTTATATCATTAAAGATATACTTATATGTACCTAAGGCGTAATTTAGATACTGGATAGATATGTATGTTCACATAGATAGTGTAACCATGTACAGAGATATAAAATATCCTAAATTTTCAATTGATTTGTTGATATTACTACTACTATCTGCCAAGTTCTTCTGCATTTCAAAAAAATACTCTATTAACAGCCTATAACAGTTTCAGTGTCGGCATTTGTCTTTTTTCACGTTATATAGCATTTAATATTTCAATTTTTGTCATTGCCGAAATTAAAAAAAAATTACTGCCGGAAGAATGTTTCAATGTACATACAATACATATTAACTTGAATTTAATTTAATTATTACACACCTAATTAAGAAAATTGATTTTCTAAAGCATTTATGAGATAAATTAAAAATGTTACTAAATTGGAGGTCAAAAAGACATGAAGAAAAACAATTTCAAAGCAACAGGAGATTTAACTTAATACCTTATTTTTGAGCCAGTGTCCATAGATGTAAAAAATAGCTTCACTTTTGGAAATTTGTCAATAATGTCAATTCAGCTAGACTAATCTATCGAAAATCTAATACTTACGTGCAAAATTCAATTCTTGAGCAGTTCCAGAATGTGTCACGATCTGTGCACTCACTGGCAGCCACCAAGAATACTACCAACACCCACAATCTAGAATAAAGAGTTATCTGTACAAATGTATAGGATATTTACATGCGTGTTTGTTTGCAGAAATTTAATAAAAACAACCAAAATTACATAGGTGGAAGGGAATAGATAGAGTTGAATTGCATTGAGGTGAACTAGAATGAGGAAATCTCGAAGCAGTAGGTCCAGGCGATGCTAGTAGCCTACTACAATGTATACAATAATAAATTAGTAATTTATTTTTATCGGTCAGGGAAGGTTAATTCAGGTAGTACCTACTTATAGTGTAGAGTAGGTATATAATAAATTAGAAAAAATGTTTTTTACCTAATCATGGTTGCCACACTCCAGTCCACTCCACTGCAAGCCTATAAACAGGTCATTCATTTTATACCTGGAGATTATTTGCTTTATCTCGAGTGATCTTCAATATAAGAGTCGTTATGCTTGTAAGTGTTTTTTTAACAAATAAACACTTGTTTTTTCTTGATATGGTATATTTTTAAGTTTACTTTACACTGCAATGTATGTATACCTACATTTTTGAAAATAATTTTATAACAGTGATTACTAACTACTTAAGAATCAGATTGTAATATACCGTTCTTAGTCTAAATTACATAATTGAAAGTCAGAGATTTTGAAATTTACCTATAGGGAATTTTGAATATGACATATCATTATAAGAAAGAAAATGAAGTAAGTTGGATGAAGTTGTTTTAAAAAATTTGTTGTGATGTACTAGGTATTTAATGATAATTAAAAGATATATTTGTTAAACATAAAAATCTAATATTAGGCATCACATGTGTAGCCCGGTAGTCCTATACTATCACATACAGTTTCTCATACGACACCTTCAGCATTTTGCAATTATAATTTTTGATCAGTCGAGCTCATCCCGTCCAACGAAGAGTCTTGACCACCAGCTCAAGACAATGTTTATTATCGAGTTCTCGGCTCCTGCCGAGAGCAACATTGTCTTGAAAGACGAGGAGAAATGGACGAAATATCGAGACCTTCTCTTCGAACTATCATACTGATGATAGGAGCCCTCGGTGGAGCAAGAGATACACTGCTTTCGGAACTGAAGATCATACCTGCATGCCGAAATTCGGCAGATCTTCTAGCCGGAAGAATACAGAAGGCGGTCATTCTGGGCTCATTACTCAGGGCACACGAATCTAGGACTCAGTAGTTACTCACCCCACGGATGTGGGTTTCAACAAAATAATAATAATATTAATAATAATAATAATAATAATAATAATAATAATAATAATAATGATAATATTATCCGAAAGGCTGATCTTTGCTTTTTTAAGGTCGGCGGGGCTTAAGTCGGAGACCGAGGGATTCATAATGGCTTGCCAGGATGGTGTATTTAACACTCTCGTCTATCGAAGTCGTGTCATGGGTATCGAGGTCCCTGATGTCAACTGCAGGGCCTGCCGTAGGGCGCCGGAGACAATGATGAATCTTGTCCGGCATATGCAGTTTCGGCTTATATCCATAGACATAATGCGGCTTCACCAGTCCTTTACTACTTTCTACGGCACTCGTACGAGATAGACGAAACACCAGTGCTGCCATACGCTCCGGGGGATATTGAATTCATTGTGGGGAATGAGAAGTGCCGAATTTATTGGAACTACCTACTTATTTCTCACGCTCAGGCAGATTCGAGCCAATAAGCCTGATGTAGTCCTCCTCGACCACCAGCTCAAGACAATGTTTGTCATCGAGTTCTCGGCTCCTGCCGAGACCAACATTGTCAATACCGACAATAATTTATATTTGTTATATATAGGTACATAAAAAAATATTTATAAATGACTTGTTACCTACTTACTAGTTCTTAAATGCTTCCTGCGATGCGTTACTCTTATGGCACAGTATTTCAGGCACATCTCACTTATTATTAGACATAGGCTATCAGATCAGATATATCAATGGACTTATCAGGGACCGCTCTATCCGAAAGTGCAAAGTTGTATAGGGCAGGGCGTACCACGGTCGACTCTTATAGTCGACCGTGGGCGTACCTACTATTTAATGGTAAATGCATATGTGGATTTCTTGCAAAAAGTGGACAATAAAAAAATCGTGTTGCACGATTTTTGTTAAAAATTTAAACGGGTTTATCCGCTACTTTTCCATTTACACACGGTATGTGTTCTACAAATACTAAATTTATTAATTTTCTGCTGCAAATTAAATGCCAAATATACTACTTTATCGCAGAGGATATTTGGAATTGTTTAAGTAGGTACATATTAAGTAGATATTTAAGTTTTAAGTAAATAGATCACTGATAATTCCATAAGAGATTGCCTGAGGCCTGCTTAAGAGCTTGAGATTTCGTAACTTGTTTAACATCTTATCAGTTATTTGTCATTATTTTGTAGAATTCCAGCATCACAGAATTTTTCGAATCTAATTACCGTCACAAAATTTTTTCGATTCTAATTACTCAGTGATAAATCAGATAAATCTTGAAGACTTTTTAAGATTATTTTATACATGGAAACCACTTAAATGGAAATGTCGGAAACAGCTACCCTGAGGGCCAACGCCCCGACGGGCACTGAATCACTTAAAGAATGTAAAGAAAACTGCTTAAATTAATATTAAAACTACAAAAATGAGTACATTCTTTATTTTTGTGATGATAAAATATTAACAAATACTGTATATAGTGTCATCCTATAGATATATAATGAAATCATCCTCCTTTCGCACTAGTAGACGTTGTACGATATCTATTTCTTCTAGACGTGTCCCATCTGACGTGGTCGTGTAAGAGGTTGTTACGGTTTCTTTATTTTCTGGAAAACATAAACGGATTTCAGGTTAACTAAGATTCACAATGCACCTACAAATAATATAAACTTTACGACTATTTTATAATAGGTAAGCAGTCTAAGCAATTTTTCTTCTTCATCTTTCTCTCAGTTCTGGTCCGCTTTAGAGTATAGGCACTGACGCAATTTTTAATTACGTAACAACTACAGTCTGCATACTGTTTTATTTCACACTAGTTGTAGACTAAATTAGTAGTTTAGTTTTTAGCACATACTATTGAAAATTATTTATAAAAAATTCGCTGATATAAATAGTTTGAAACGATAGAAAAGTTGTAGAGACTCAAACTTGTTACAAGGTATATTATTTTCTATTTATTGCTAAAAAATACACTATTAAATAAACAAACGTACCTCCTTGTTGATGGACCACTATCTTTTGGACGCGTACATCAAAGCCCTCTGGATTACCGTGTATATTTCTGCAAGGAAAAACATTATTAAATGTTAAATAATAAAATTGTAACAGTTCTAGAAAATGTCCAATATTCTGAAAGATAACGTAAGCCCTTTTTTACTTACTCGAATTTAACTCCATTTGCCGTGGGATCGTATGTAATCCTCGCGTAGAAATAAGACATATCGGTCGTATAATCCAAGCTGACATAATCGTCTACGTATAATAATCCTTCCGCATTGTCGTCCTACAAACCATATTTTATATGATTAACTAATTATCTACAGTGATGACATAAAGTCCGCCCCTCCCCCCTCTAATTTTTGAACCACTGGGTAGATTGTGATGAAATTTGGAACGATAGTATATGACTAAATTCTGCATTTTTTGACACATCAATGACAGCTCTGAATGTTAAAGTGACAGCTGGACGCGCTATAGGAACATTTTTTTAAATGGAAATGGGGGTCGAGTAATAACTCATTTTGAAGCTATTTTTATGCTCAAAATATCCCCCAATTTTGAGAACATTTGGTTCAGTAATTTCCAATTAAAAACCAGTAATATCGATTGCTGTTTATCATTTTTTACATACATATTATAAATTATTCAAAGCAAAACAAAAATTAAATGTAAACAAATAACAATAAACCATCCCTAACCTAAAATAACCTAAATTGAAAAATTATGAAATAATTTAAATCAAACGTAGAGGCAGAAACAAATTTAGAAAACACGTGTTACTTCAAAAGATGTTGAAAATGACCACCATGAACCTCCTGACAAATAAATGTTCCCTGGTAAGTTCTATTATAAAGATTATGTGGTAAAAAGATTATGTTATAAACTGATGTTACTGCTTTTTATTTGGAAATTACTGAACCAAATGTTCTCAAAATTGGGGGATGTTTTGAGAATAAAAATAGCTTCAGAATGAGTTATTACTCGCCTCCTATTTCCATTTAAAAAAATTTTCCTATAGCACGCCCAGCTGTCACTTTGACATTCAGAGCTAAAGTTTTCTATATGGGACGATTATTTTGATGCCCGTATGCGATTGTAAGAAAATAATATACAGTGGACAAATTACAAGTAGTCTATGAGACGTCACATCTAACGACCCAATGCAGCGTGTTTATATTAAGCTGTGCAATTAACTTACAGCATCTAAATTTACATAGAGTTGGAATGGGTCGTCTTTCATCTGTGTGGTGGAGGGTCTTGATATGTCCTTTCTTGGAATTATGCTGCCCCCTCGATAGAAGTAAGGCGACTGAAATTTAAAAAATATTAATTAATACCTTATAGTCTCAGTACATGATACTCCTATGCCTAATCAATGAAAAACCTGATTAGAGCCTAAAAACCGACTTTCCTTGTTAGAAAACATGTCTAAGATTTTAATATAAGAAAAGAATGAAAGAAAATAAGTTGGGGCCATAATCTATACCTAGCCGTAATATTTTATGCCGTTACAGAAACATGTGGGTAAATTAGTACTACTTAGGGGTAGTTGTGTTCTGTACTGACCGTGGTAATATCCACAGCCACATCCTGCACTGCTCCTCCTTGATAAACAGTCCATGAATCATCATCAACTCTGTACCATATATCCTCTCCCGGAAAAGTAACTGAGACCTGACTCACTTCAGGCTCTAGCACAGGCCTAGAAAGAATATCTTCTCCTGAAATAATGAACAAATAATATTTATAAGGAAAAACCATCACTATGTTTTTTGCATTTGCTCACCTAACATTATATGGTCATCATAATCGAGACACTCGGGGTAGCTGTAGAAAAGTGGCCTCATTAGTGGCTCTCCATTTTGGTTGTGGTCGAACATAAGCGTGTACCAATATGGTAAGTGCATATAACGCGTCTTAATGGCAAGTCTGAGGACTGCTTGAATCTCTTCGGAATACAGGTAAGGTTCTCGTCGAACTGTACCTTTGTTAGAGTGGGCTCTGAAGTATGGTATCCAAATACCTGCCTATAACAAGCGAATTTATACTCATGGAACTGAAGTTCCATTCTTGTTAATTTTATTATTTATTTATTTTATTTATTTTATTTATTTTATTTATTTTATTTATTTATTGTAATACACCATTCAACAGGCCTAACGGCCCAGTACTAGAATGGGAAAATAAGTTTACAGTAATATAACAAAACAATGAACATAATTAACATAATCAACATAATACACAAAGAAATATAAAAACACTAAAACAAAAGATTAACAAAACCTATCAAATAAAATTACAATATTACACAAGTATAGCAAATAATGAGAAAGAAAATAAAATAAGGCCAACATTGAATTAAAAGAAACGGTTACAAATTTAACCTTTTTATAAATGAAAGGGAACAAGAAAAAATATCGAAGGATGAATTATTATAAATATTACAGATGTTGCTTAAAGGAGAAAATTTTCTGATGTTTGTCCGTGGAGTTGGCAAATAAAATAAATTTGAATGGCGCGAGGCTGTTCTGGGAACATGGAAGTTAAGCATGCTTACAATTTCAGAGCAGTTGATATAACTATGCAGTAATTTAAAAAGAAAAATTAGACAAGCAATGTTACGTCTTTCTATTAACGGAATAAGCGAAAATCTATCGAGAAGTTGAGAATGAGGAAAACCAATAGGTGGATATACTCCATCTGAACGAAAGGCAGCAAGTTTAAGAAAACTACGCTGGACTCTCTCAAGACTGTCAATATAAATTGAATAATTAGGAGACCATATTATTGAGGCATATTCAGCTTTAGAACGAACTAGAGAAATATACAATGTTTTAAGGCAAGCTTCATTTGTAAAATTGCGCGTGTTCCTAATAACATATCCAAGAGTTTTATACGCCTTGGCAGTTGTGTTTAACATATGTTTATTAAAACTTAACTTTCTGTCAAATGTAACACCAAGGTCACAAAAAGTTTCAGGTCTAGAAAGGATGTTATTAACAATAGAATAATTGAAATTTATGGTGTTTAGTTTTGTAGAAAACGACATAACATTACATTTCTCTGAATTCAAGTGTAGATTATTTAGTATGCACCATTCATTAATAATATTCAAATTCTGCTGCAAATGTTCGCAGTCCTGTAAATTTGAGATTCTAGTAAAAATCTTTAAATCATCAGCATATAGTAGACATTTAACTGTTAACCGACTAAGTATGTCATTAATAAATAGTGTAAATAAAAGAGGCCCAAGAATCGAACCCTGTGGAACACCAGATGTAGCAAATACCTCGCTAGACTTATAACCACGGTACACCACACACTGAACTCTATTGCAAAGATATGACTTTAGAAGAAGGATGAAGGAGGAGGAGAAACCGAATGAACCTAATTTCCTTAATAGTATACCATGATCAACCCTCGTTGATGAATGATATTATCATTCATAATGTTATTAATTTCACTGTTTTCTGGTAATTAGTGGTAATATATATGTAGAATCTATTTTAAATTGGCTGATGTAGGAAACAATGAATTTAAATACTAATTATTAAAAAATATTACCTGATACCACCTCTGGAAAATCTCGTCTGTTGGATCTGTAAAAAACCCACCAACATCTGCTCCACATAGAACCTGTCCCAATATATTGAATGTTAGGCATTCAGATATACTGTTTCGAAGGTGAGGCCAATCAGATATGTTGTCTCCAGTCCACACTGCAGCATATTTTTGAGATCCAGCGAAATGAGAACGACTTAAAATAAATGGCCGCTTCGCGTTACTGTCTCTTGTTAATAGCCCCGAATGAGTAGCTTTTACCTGAAATGATCATAGTATTAAAATACCAACCGAAAATCCTGAAAATGAATAAAGTTATTGTCTCAGAAGTGCGTTACACATTGGAAAAATGTAGAAAAATATCCATTATACACAGACATTGCCAGTGTCGGAGGTGGGGATCGAACCCAGACCATAACAGGCAATATGACCGAGAAATGGTGCCACAACACGCTTTAGCCCACTGGGCTATCGTGGCTGAAGATGACATTGCTTCACAAGCGATAATATGTATATTTTATACATGTATACATATATTTATTTAATAAAGTGGATCCTCGAAGCGGATGGTTCTTTATGAAACATCGTGAAAATAATTGTTTTGAAAAAAACATTGATCTCATTTAGATGTTCCAAGAAATATATAGAAAACACTCTATACAGTGTTATTCAGAACTTATCCATAATAAAATTTGGGGATGTTCAACATACATGTACATAATTTTTTGGCGACTTCTGAAAACTATTTAAAAATTTTTCATTGCACGCCGCTAGATACTGGTCCACTGTAATGGAGTGACCTTGGGACTGACAATGCAAGCTGGCTAGCACGAAAAAAACTTCGGAAGTTCTGACAGTATACCGACACCCGGCGCAAAAAAGATTTGCAGCGTTTTCACTTTAAAATAAACTTAAAGATAGATAGATGTGACCAAAGTGACGTGTCTTTAAAATGAATAAAATTTTGTTACACTAATTTTGAAGATTTGTGCTACTTGATTACTAGGTATTAGAAACATGAAATTTATAAAAAATTTGCACATACCTTGTTACAAAAGCTGTTCGAAATAATATTCCTCGACTTGTACTCACTTTTGGGCACGCCTTATCCAATTTTGTCGCACTAAACCAAATGTTCCTCTTGGTTGCTGATCTTATAAACGCAAATTATTAAGTAAATTGGGAATTTTCAGCATTTTGCTGAACCACTGCAACAACCACTCACAAAACCTAACTCGTAATTGATAATCCACTGGTAACAGTCCATTAACTCAGCATTACTGTACACATGAGCCATTTTGAAAATTTTACAGTTTAACACTCCTACGATAAATAAAACACCGGCACTGAGAGAAGACACAGATAGACTGATGACTGAATAGACAATAGAGATATTATCCCCACTCCAAGTCTATTCGCTCGGTCTTAACCAGTCGTTCGAGGTACAAAAACGTGTTTACTTTTTTTTATCACATTCTTAGGAATGTGGTAGGCATATCAGATGTTGAAGTACAGTTGCCCATCTACGTAGTCCTTTATAATGGTATAACGTTAAACATTGTTTACGGGAAATCCTAAGACTTTTATTATATTTTTTTTTTGTGATATCGATTTCTTATTTATGGATGCACATATCCTCATAGTTTTAGAGATAAGTTCTGAATAACCCTGTAAACTAGTATTTCGTCTTGTTAGGCCTTTTTCAATAGAGTAAATGTCTATTACTGATACGATACGTATTACAGTAATAGACATTTACTCTATTGAAAAAGGCCTAACAAGCCGAAATACTAGTATATAGAGTGTTTTCTATACAAAATGAGATCAATGTTTTTTTCAAAACAATTATATATTTATCTGATTATACTTACGTGTAACATGCTGTACATGTTGTGAACTTCTCTGTTCGTAACCTGACCATAATGCAACACTTCTGGAGGAAACGTCCTCTCGATAGAGTCATTATAAATGGACGGTTCATTCATATCATTCCAGAATCCCCCAATGGTGTCTGTAGTGCCCGGAAAGTTTTCATAATGGAATAGCGATCCATACCAGGCTCGAGCATCAGGATTTAGAAAATCTACCCAAACAGAATCTCCGGGCCAGCTAACGTCTTTAATCAAAATATTCATTAGAGATATTGACAATTATTAATATTATCACACATATGGTTTTGGGTAATATTATCGGACGATATTGATCATATGACATTTTCTTGTAATACTTTTTAATTTACGTACCTACAAAATTGCTTCCATCGGGTCTTTTAACGTAATAATCCAATTCTCCGCCGGAAACGTATACGGAATAGTCCGGGTCTACTTTTACGTGGGGATCTGAAACAGCAATCATGTGCCGACCAGTCGCAGACACATTTTGCTGCATCTCCAATGGATCTGTAAAATTTTCTGGATTCCACACGAAGTACCTGTTCCCGTCGGTGTAACCATCATCTAAGAACACGACGTCTATGGGAAAATCGGCCTCGTCCATTTTCGCGACAATTTCCTTGACTTCTTCTTGGGTCCAGTAGGTGTAACGATTCTGGTGGTAACCCAAAACCCACAGCTATTCGAAAATATGTAGTATTTTGTAGGACGTTAATTTCGAGAGAAGGTAAATAACACACGTCATTGTTATTATTATTACCTGTGGCATGCCAGCAACACCCGTCAGAGAAGTGTACTGTCTGACGACATCTTTAGGTGTAGGTCCTAGGAAAAGGAAGAGATCGAATGATCCACATTCCACCATAAAATAAGCTGATGGCCTACTACTTAAGTAGCTGATATCTACAAACATTTGCGCTGCATTGTGTAAGAACACACCAGAGGTATGTTGGGCCCTGTAAAGTAAGAAACCTTTTGTTTATTCATTATTTGTTGAATTTAAACAATTTTTCGAATATAATTATTATTTTTTCTGCATGTTAATCAAATACCAGTCGTAGGTATATATACAGATAAATAATAACTTGGAAAAAAATATACCGGGTTTCCCATTTCATTTGACTAATGACAATTAACATGGGCTATTACATTTCATTGAATTTTATATTCCCAGGGCATACTATGAGAAATATTGCTAACGGAATCGATAGTACTGACTGTCAAACACTTCTGATTACCCAAATACTAAAGCGAAATGCTTTTTTAATTCAAATATCATTAAAAATTCGAAGTTAATAGGTGTAGTTTACATAATCGTTTTAGAGACATTATTAAACGTCATCCGGTGGACTAGTTGGTTGAGCGGCAGTGTTTCAAACTAAACCCCAAAATTTTGTAGGTTTGAATCCCGCCAGACAACTTTTTTTTTTACTTTTTCATTAATTACAAATTATTAGTGTTTACTTATTCGAATAAATATGGTTCATTGTCAGTACCTAGTTATTATTTTTGAAAGTCACAATATTTGCTTATCAAAAAAAAAAAAAAAAATAAAACATGTTTTAATTGGTTCGTTTCCTTTATCTTTAGCTAAAGCATATTTTTTATTTATTACATGCACTGTGCACTAATAGTGTACTTATATCTGCTAATAGTTACTACATATTATACATAACACGACATTACACGTCTGTCCGTCGTCTAATGTCGTGAATTAGTAATAGGTTTTTTAAAATAAGAATATATTTTAAAAAAACTCATCATATTTTTAAAAACTCCTCAAAAAAAAACTATCACTAATTCACGACAGTTCTTCTGTAACTGTTTAACTCAATATCAGGTATAATATGTAGTAACTATTAGCAGAGATATAAGTACCTACACTACTAGTAAAAGCACAGTGCATGTAATAAATAAAAAATATGTTGCTTGTTGATATATTATTTTATAAGATAGTAGCTTTAGCTAAAGATAAAGGAAACGACCCAATTAAAACATGTTTTATTATTATTTTTTTTTTCGATAAGCAAATATTGTGACTTTCAAAAATAATAACTAGGTACTGACAATGAACCATATTTATTCAAATAAGTAAACACTAATAATAATTTGTAATTAATGAAAAAGTAAAAAAAAAGTTGTCTCTGGCGGGATTCGAACCTGCAAAATTTTGCGGTTCAGTTTGAAACACTGCCGCTCAACCAACTAATCCACCGGATGACGTTTAATAATGTCTCTAAAACGGTTACGTAAACTACACCTATTAACTTAAAACGAATTTTTATTGATATTTTAATTAAAAAAGCATTTCGCTTTAGTATTTTGGTAATCAGAAGTGTTTGACAGTTAGTACTATTGATTCCGTTAGCAATATTTCTCATAGTGTGTCCTGGGAATATAAAATTCAATGAAATGTAATAGCCCATGTTAATTGCCATTAGTCAAATGAAATGGGAAACCCGGTATACAAACTGTACAACAAATGTACAACTTACGAGTGTCCATAGAGGGCTGGTATGGAGCCATACAAAGCTGTTGTAGAATCTGAGTCGTATCCCCAGTTATCGATATTTTTCAGTCGAAAGGGTTCCGACGAACCATCTACTGTTTCTCCTAAAGCTAATTGGTAAGAATGGTGAGCCAAGCCATAGAACCTGCTAGCTCCCTCAAATTCCACAGCGAAACTGAAAGCCTGGCTTGTATCCGTCTAAAATATAATTAAAGGGAATAATTTTTGCATCTATGATCAATTTCAAAACCTTCATTGATTTTTAATAAAATACTGATTAGTTTTAGCCTTTTTAATCAATTTCCAAAGTGCGTTTGCTTTGAATCAAAATTTTAAATATGGTAGATTTACATTTTCCATTACTAGACGATCTCCATTTAGAACGATCTTCAATTCATCTTGATGGTAACATTCAACCACAAATGGTGGACCACTCCTCACAACTATTCGGTCTTCCACCGACTGGGAAGTGGTTACAGTTACCGTGTCAGCTGACTGCTCTATTGATGGTCTAAAACACAATTAGGACATCACAGAAGTAATTTTGGTGAATATATTCAGTTAAGCTTCAAATTGAATACAGACAATGAGACGAATTAAAAAGTATATGTAAATATTTGTCATATTTATATGGAGAAAATAATAAAGTGATTACAATTTTCGAAGGTAAAAAATCTTAATTTTAATAATGTAAAACTATTTAATAATATCTTTATCTCCTTGTAGTTGGTATGTAGTGGTTCCTATCAAACAAAACAAACAAATATTTTATCCGATAAAAGCAAACGTAAAAATAAATAACTGGGAAATAACTTCTCAAGTTTAAAGAAAACGATATGGGAATTATGTAAACAATTAGGTACTCAATTAGGACCATAAGTTGGTTTTACTTACGGGTAAACTTCTATATCAGCAGGCAAGATATCTATAATGTTATAACGGCGATTGTTACTTTCCAATACCTTGATCCTCAATTTATTATCAGGCAATATCGACAATTCTAGAGTCAGTTCGTCGCCATTGCGATTACTTAACGGGACGTTAACCGCATTCAAAACCTGCGAGGCTGCACCTACATTAGCAAAAAATTGTGCGTTGGAATCTAACACCTGGTTCCTGAAGTTCCTGGAAAAATATGCAACATTAGTTTCTTATGTTCGCTAACTAATAAAATGGGCATCTACCCCTCACTCTAACCACCATTATATTCTTATATATGGAAAGGGTACGGCGAACTATCATTTAGATAATTTTATATTCTTCCAATGACATGGTGATAACACTGTTAAATTAAGTATATAATACTTACTCACAGAATGCTTCCCTGCTGCAATTGTGGAAGACATTGTAATCTACAGCGCTCACGGCTGCTGTGAGAAAAGCGGTTGCTAACCAAAACCTAAAATTAGAAAATTATACATTAATAAAATCAATTGCTGCTGATGGTGTGAAAATGAAAAAAATACCGGCAATGCTTTTTGCCTAATACTATTCTAGCCAGCTTGGTATTGCTCTACTAAATTTTTTCTAAGAAATATACTGAAACAACTAAAGATTATTTATTGAAATTATAAGCGTTGTTTTAGATATGGCATATTTTACAACAACTTGAGTAGCTAAAAAATTAAATACTTACCACATAATTCTTTGTTTTGAAGTTATTTAACGTATTCTTACCAATTTATACGTATTTTTAAATTTTATCTCAAATTGTATGAAGTATCGATGTCGAAAACATTCGTCAATCCTATACTGTGCGTCGCATTTACAATGAAGATATCTGGACGCCTTGGTGGTAATAATAATAATAATAATAATAATAATAAGCTTTGTCTTTGCTTTTTTAAAGCCAGCGGGGCTTAAGTCGGAGACCGAGGGATTCATAATGGCTCGTCAGGATGGTGTATTTAACACTCTCGTCTATCGAAGTCGTGTCATGGGTATCGAGGTCCCTGATGTCAACTGCAGGGCCTGCCGTAGGGCGCCGGAGACAATAATGAATCTTGTCCGGCATATGCAGTTTCGGCTTATATCCATAGACATAACACTGCTTTACGACTGCTTTCGGAACTGAAGATCATACCGTCATGCCGAAATTTGGCAGATTTTCTATCAACAAGAAATTCTGAGTTCATTACGTCTACTCAGGGCACACGATTCTCGGACTCAATAGTTAATCACCCCACGGACATCAGCCCCACGGCCACCAGCGGCCGACCCTGAGAATCGGAGCCAGGGAACTGGTCGACTGGATTTTAACAAAAAGTAATAATAATAATATAAATTAATATATTTTCCTTTTTGACAACAAACAGCAGCATGGTAAGGAGCATCACTTGAAATTCCATTGTAGGTATTTTGTTAATAAGCAAATTAAGCAAGTATTGCAAAATGTTGCTTATAATCCAATTTTGGTATACACCTTGAAATTTTTTTATTTCAGCGAAGAATTTGCATAAAACGGAGTTAGCAAGTTCGGTTTCAGTTGAACTGTATGTCAAAAGATAAATTTACCAGATGCCAAATGACTCTATCTGAACTATACCTTAGATGAATTATGTAGATCTTCTAGGCTGTTTTGCCATGGTCTATGCTTGATCGCAGACTTTAATTCGCCATTCTTAACAGATGACAGAAATTCACTGAAGATACGATCTGCTAAGAATGACGAAACGTCTGCAATTAAGCAGGAACCCCGGCAAAACAGCCCGGAAGATGTACATAAATTATTTAAATCTCTACAACTGACAGTAACAGAACCCAAGTAGCATTTTTAGTGGATAGAACGTAGGGCCCACGAAACTAGGAACTGTAAAGTGTATTGCCAAAACTACCACCACGTGATAGAAATGGTTCTATTACGTGGAGGTGACCAAAATGGGGAACACTTTTTGAGTGGCAGCTACGTTCCAACGACGTTTTCGGACCTTATACATTAACGTTTAAGTCACGTTGTGATTACGTGGCTAAAACGTGGTGGTATGGTATCCGACACTAAAAGCGAAACTTAGCCGCTCGATTTCATTGGGTTAATGTGTTATGTAGTTCGGTCTCTTTTCTGCATATTATTTCTCCCATTATGCTATGCCTTTTCTGTAACTTGACATACTTACTGAATATAATAATTCTATAATAATATAATAATTTAATAATAGGTATAACATGCAAACACATAAATAGACCAGAATTGGAATCTTCTGGGAAAAAATTTAAACGATTAAAATTTTACTGTCAAATATGGGTGTTACAGCTCGAAATATAAGCTTACGCCATTGAAATATTCCGTATTTAAAAAAAAAAACGAAACATATAAAATTCTGCGAACCTGAAAATTAGATACCTGGCCGCACAAATAGTTTTTTCATCAATCTTCGTTACGGAAATCAATAATTATGTATTGACATACAAAATTTGATGCAGTACTGACGAGAAATTATTTTTTTTAAGATAATTCGTTCATTTTTCTCATAATGGCGACCTTAAACATGTCTGCTTGTAGAAAATATTACTTTAAAGTGGAATATACTAAAAATTTCTCACTTTATAGTTATATTCATCAAACAAGTGGCCAATGGAACTTTACTCATCAACTTTCCTGCCACGTGAAAGTGACGGCTACCCTGCAGCCACCTTGATTCTCCACTTTAAAGTTATATCAACCTTGTGGCCACGTTGCAGGCACCTTAAAAATTCTTGACGAACACATTCATCGCCTCGAGCATAGAACTTATAAATAAGTTCTATGTCTATGATCTGGCCCACTGAACTATATCTAATCATGATCTAATAACCCTGGCCTTGAGTAAGTTATAACCTCAAAATGACAACATTTTGTTGTTACTTTGAGGCTTTTTGTTGTTACCCATCTTATACACATACACTGGATATAGATATAAGTACTAATGACACTAATTTGCGCACACCAACCACACCTTGAGGCTTTCCTGTTCATCGTAATGAGGCCATGTAAGAAGCAGGCCACTATGGTGTAATGGTTACTATCTAGTGGCTTTTGAAGGTAATAGCAACTTTGTAGCGGCATTTATCCCATGCAAAATGTGGAAAATGACTTATTAGTGTAGCGAGAACGTGGCGACAACCACCGCAATTATATAATCAAGTGCTGCCACATTAAAGGTTTGCAAATGGTTTCCAAAACGTCGCTAAAACTATTATATCCACTTTAAGGTCACTGCAACTTCTAAGTAATATTTAAGTGATATGGTTAAGTTGCGGTTACTTTTAATTTCCACTTTAAAGTTTGAACAACTTTAAGGTGGTTTAGCTTAGTTGTTATAACGTTTCGGCATCAAACTATCGCACCAAAAAGTTCCAAACTTTGAAGTGACTTGCAGCTGTGAGAATTTCGTGATTACAACTATACTAATATAAATTGAAGATATTCCTACTGTACAGTGATAGATTTAGTGATTTTTACGTAATAACCACTCAGTTGAAGTTGAAGTCACTCAGGTATCAGTTTTCATCATTGTAATTGCTACTTGGGAAATATCAGATGATTTTTCTTTGCGACACACTGTATATTACATGAATATCAAGGACAGTAAAATACGTCATTCAAAGATAAATGGATCAGGTATTGATTATGAAAGTATTTATGTTGCAACAAATTGGATTGTTTAAATGGAAATAAACAAAATTGAAGAAAAGCTTTCAAGTTTTTGTGTAATCTTCTGTAAAAATATTATACAGGGTGTCCACCTAGTGCGCGTAAGTCCAATATCTGGGTTAATAAAAGAGATAACTTAATTTTTTTTTCTACAGGGTTGTCTAATATCCCGAGCTGCACAAAATGAAAATATATTTACATATTCAGGGTGTTAAGTTTTCCCTGGACAGGTACCAACTTAGTTTTTCTAAATGGGAATATATATTTTTTATTGCTTTTTCGAACTAAACCCTTGATTTTAGTAGGACTTTCATCAGCCTTCCCTATACCTAACTTAAACTGTTTTTGAAATATTGACGGGTGAATATTGACATTTTTGCAACTTTGACACCCTGTAAAATCTAAACGGTTTGAGATCAAGCAAAACGGTTTGCACATTCCTATCTTAACTTTTCATAAGCTATCGTTTGGTACTAATTTCAGAATTATCCAAAAAATTTAAAATTTTCTGAAAATTTTGAAAATTTTTTATTCCTGTATAAATTTGAAATTAGTATCAAACGATAGCTTATGAAAAGTTAAGATAGGAATGTGCAAACCGTTTTGCTTGATCTCAAACCGTTTAGATTTTACAGGGTGTCAAAGTTGCAAAAATGTCAATATTCACCCGTCAATACTTCAAAAACAGTTTAAGTTAGGTATAGGGAAGGCTGATGAAAGTCCTACTAAAATCAAGGGTTTAGTTCGAAAAAGCAATAAAAAATATATATTTCCATTTAGAAAAACGAAGTTGGTACCTGTCCAGGAAAAACTGAACACCCTGAATATGTAAATATATTTTCATTTTGTGCAGCTCGGGATATTAGACAACCCTGTAGAAAAAAAAATTAAGTTATCTCTTTTATTAACCCAGATATTGGACTTACGCGCACTAGGTGGACACCCTGTATACATTTTTTCTGCTCATAAGCGAAAATGGAAATTTTCCTACGGTTTAGTCCATGTGAAAATGAATTTTTTTATTCTAGAAATGAAAATATTCTCACCACTACAGATGAAAATGGGAATGTCAAATTTATGATTGTTTTAATTAAAATAGTAAACTAATTATATTACATAAAGCTTTTCATCAATAATCAATTCAGTTGCAATGGATCATTTTTTATGAAAATCTTAAAATATTTGAAAAATTAAAATCAAATTATAACATTTCAACTGGCAAAATCATCTTGTATGTGAATGTAACAATAAAGAAAGTACCTACTCTTTGGAAAGTACCTAATAGTCTATGGAAGCGACTAAATAAACAACTCAGTTTTGAATATTTAGTTATGTTTATGATTATAAACGATTTCTGTCAATTTTTTTGATTAAAAACTGTATACTGACGAATACTCTAAAATCGACTTCAAACGTATAGATTCAAGCTAGGTATATAAGTATTTAATTTTATTTTAAATTTTATTATAACTTTTTTGTTTAAACATAATTCGAAATATTATTTGTATATTATATAATTTAATACATACTGAAAAACCTCCGATGAAATTATTTTAAGTTAATTTGTCATATATTTATTTTTACTACATATACTCGTATAGTGTTTTTTAGGGTAAACTTTAAAAGTTTGCCTGGACACTACACCGAATCATTATTTCGAGTACTTCTCGTTTCCCGCTTTATTAGTTTGCAGGTGGTGTGGTCTCAAAAGAAATTATGTTGCATCAAATAATAATTAATTATTTGCAGTGACAGTTCGTTTTCATTATTGCAAATCGAAAATTATGCAACATTGCTTCTAACAATATTTTTTTCTGAAATCCTGATAAAGGTAATGCATGTCCCTACAAAAAGTTGAGGGATTGAAAAAATGATAACCAGATAAATTTTCTCAAAACTTCTGGCTTACCTGTATTGGAAAAATATCAAACAATCTATCAAAATCCAGCCACTGTTTGGAGTATGTAATTCATGGTACGCCACTTATTAGGGAGATTTTGAACCCCTTAATTTTTAACTTATTATTATCGTAATCGTTATCCTGAGCATGCGCAGTGCCAAAAGAGTATCCTTTTTGGCCAGTGGCCGTTATACTTGCTCAGTATAACGATTACGATAACGATAAGTTAAAAACTAAGGGGTTCAAAACCTCCCTAATGTGGATATTTATAAATACGCTAGCTAAGTTCATGTTTATATTTCGTTAAAAAAACTTTAAAAATTCTTGACTACAATCACTAAAGGAAGAAGTGCATCGCATTCAACATTTAACTAATTGATTTAATTAATGTGATTGAACTTTAAATAGGTATGTAGGTATCATGTATCTGGTTATTATTTGAAATCAAATTAATTTTTCCCCTATCGCCACTATCGTATCCTCCTTGAGAAAAGGAAACGGTGATGTATTGAAAATAGTTGAACTGGTGTTAATGCAATGACGACAGGAAATTTGGGTTTCCAAATTCTAGTTTTCGCGCGCTAAGTCCTTATGGCATTTTTCTTTAGATAAAATATGCCAGTTAAAATCTATGAGCTACCTCAGGATTAAAAATAAAACGAAATATAATTATTTTCTTGCGCTCTGTGTTCTTTAGGCCTACCATAAAAAAATCATCAAACTAAAAATATACCAAAATTTCCGATGGAAATAAAACACTTGAGAAGTTCAAAATTTCTATTTTTATTTCAAAATATCAACAAATCTTAATTTTTAGATATATATTGTAAAACCACCATTCCTTCTCATTAACATACCTTGTACGATGTCTACATCCTCTAGAGGCGTGCCATCAGCTGTCGCAGTATAGGAGGTTGTTACAGTTTCCTTATTTTCTGAAATATTAAAAAAGCGGATAATAAATGTTACTGCCTTTGCTTCTATGCACAATGCAGAATTCAAATTCAAATTAAATGTTTGAGTACTTGCATCTTGTTTGTTTACATTATATCTACAGGGTGATTCAGTCATTAGTACATTCATTTTACTAAGGGAAAAATGAGTATAATGTTTAGAGGCATATTTACGTTGAAAAAAATATTTTCAAATAATTATTTAAGCCCCTTGTTTAGACTGTCACTTACCGCTGACGGCCTTGCGAACTCGATAGCAGGCCTAGCGGCAACGTTGCCAAATTTAAATATTTTCGCAGAACATCGCCATCGAAATTATAATTAGAATTTTTCTAAATCAGGTGTCACAATACAAACGATTTTATTGACTAATTTAGAAACTTTTATGTTTTTTCTTGCTCACTTCAGCCAATAATAATTTAAAATGTAAAAATATGTAATGAATGATGCATATTCATAAGATCAAACAATTCTATTAAAAATTCAAAGTAAAACGGTCCATTCTGATGTTCCGGTAGAAAATGCGGTCCAATTAAACGATCTCCGTACAACAATTTCCTCTGAGAGCTAAACCGCCGAGTAACGATTTTCTGTCACATACTCTGTCGCTGTGCCTGCCTCATGGTCAAGAGACACAAACATCTGGATGCAGCATTTCTTATGCCCCAGGGCATTAGAGAGCTTCCCCTAGAATGGGTGTTGGCCTATGCGCATAGCACGGGTCTCTTTCAATAGCTCTCGACTAGCGGCAGGCACAGTGGGTTGAAAGACCTGAGTGCTGCTGGTGACCGCGCCGCCTTCTAACAACAACAAGAACGATTTTCTGTCTTTTTTAGACTTTCCGAATACCTAGTTAAAATTAATGTACTAATTACAGAAACACACTGTATAGGGATACCTGAATGCCATCAATGTAAAACTCACCTCCTTGCCGATGGACTATAATCCTTTGAATACGAGGATTAAAGCCATCTGGATTGCCATTTACATTCCTGAAAGGAAGTTGGCATTACTAGAACTGTATTAAACATTATTAAATTTTACTCAATACTTCTTAACATATAATAAAAAACATAATAAAATGACTTGCTTACTCAAATCTGATGCCATTTGTAGCAGAATCAAATATCAAACGAGTGTAGAAGTAAGATATTCGAGTCTTATATTCCAAACTGATATAGTCATCGAAGTATAACAGCCCCTCTGCATTGCCGTCCTGCAAGCAGAAAACTGTTTGTATCTACATTTTCAAATTAGACAAAATTGACTTACAGAATCTAAGTTCACGTAGAACTGAAACGGATCCTCCATCATCTGTGTAGTTGATGGTCTTTCAATATCCATCCTTGGAATTATACTTCCCCCTCGATAAAAATATGGCGACTGAAATTTAAAGAAATGGTATAATATGTAAGTAGCGGAGATTTATAAGTTATTTATATAGTTCATAATCATATTTATTGAAAGATATTCCTGGAAGCAGTTAACCAATGCTATGTGGCAGTAGCAGTAAAGAGTATTAAGTTCACCAATATTTAATGGTAATCTTTTCTTTTGAATAATATGGAAACGCGTAGTTTGGAATTTGGTGATACCTAACTGTATTTAGTACTTACCGTGGTAATCTTCACAGTTACATTTTGTACTGTATCTCCTTCATAAATTGTCCATGAATCGTCATCAATCCTATACCAAGTATCGTTTCCCGGAAAAGTGACTTGAACTTGGCTCACCCCAGGCTCCAACACAGGCCTGGAAAGAATTTCCTCGCCTAAAGGCACGGTTTATTATTTATGACGGAAATTCATTATCTGTACTTACCTATCAGAATATGGTCGTCATTATCAATATACTCAGGGTAGCTGTAGAAAAGTGGCCTGATCAGTGGATCTCCGCTTTGTGTGTGGTCGAACATAAGTCTATACCAATATGGTATATGCTTATAACGTGTCCTGATGGTAAGTCTGAGCACTGCTTGTATATCTTCGGAAAATAGATAAGGCTCACGTCGGGGTGTATCTTCGTTAGAGTGCGCCCTAAAGTATGGTATCCAAATAGCCACCTACAAAAAAATTATATTCCTAGAAAATTGAAATTTTCTTCCAATCCACATCAGCACTGAATATTAAATAGTAATTTGTATTGTTCATGAATTGGACATGATGAAAGCATGATTCTACGTGTAGTTCTATTTGTAATTATTGATAAAATTAGACTGAGGTAAAGGAAAGAAGGAATAATTTGGTAAAAAATACTAGCAAATCGAGAAGTAATATAATATACTCGATAAAGCTTCTAAAAACTCACCTGATACCATCTCTGGAAAAGTTCATCTGTTGGGTTTGAATGTGATCCTCCAACATTTGCGCCACAGAGTACAGTTCCCAATAAATTGAACGTCAAGCATTCGGATATACTGTTTTGAAGGTGAGGCCAATCAGATATATTATCTCCAGTCCACACCGCAGCATAACTTTGAGATCCTGCGAAGCTAGATCGACTCAAAATAAATACCCGTTTCTTAAAATTATCTCTTATTGACATTCCAGCATTGGTAGCTTTTACCTAAAGTATGAATATATACTTTAAAAATATTCATTTCTTTCCTAGAGTTTTCTTTATATTTATTTTTAAATATCTTACATTATATATTTAGTTGATGATAACTTACATGTAACAGTCCATACAAGTTATGGATTTCTCTGTCTGTGATGTGGCTATAATGTAGAACTTCCGGGGGAAATGTTCTTTCTATAGTGTCGTTAAAAATTGAAGGTTCATTCATATCGTGGCAGTATCCTGCTATAGTTTCGGTACTACCCTGAAAGTTTTTATAAAGGAACAAGTTTCCATACCAAGATCGTGCGCTTGTATCGAGAAAATCTATCCAAACACATTCTCCAGGCAAGCTGATATCTTCATTGAAAAACATATTTACCGATTTTAGTATTAAGATTTATTGATATATACGTATATTTATCATATGGGACAAATATATGCATGCAGGGGTGACCCTTTTACAGCAATTTTGGGCTACATACCTCTGAAGTCACTTCCATCTGGATTCTTGACATAGTAATCAAGCTCTTTGCCTGAAACATATACGTCATAGTCTGTATTGACTGCTAAGTGTGGATTCATAACGGCTATAATGCGTCGACCGGTCGCGGAAACGTTTTGCTGCATCTCCACAGGATCCGTAAAGTTTTCTGGATTCCAATCGAAGTACCTATTCCCGTTGGTGTAACCACCATCGAGGAAAATGACGTCCATGGGGAAATCTGCTGCGTCCATTCTCGCTATCACTTCCTTAACCTCTTCTTGAGTCCAGTAAGTATGGCGGCTTTGATGATAACCGAAAACCCATAGCTATTTAAAGAGATACAGTGTGTAATATCGACTATCTACTTACTGTTAGATGAAGACGACTATCATACGAATGATAAATACGTGCAGCACTAGAGTTGCATACAATATTTTCTGCGATTATATTTTCTGCGTTAGTTTATTGGCAGAAGAGAAGTTATTACCTGTGGCATACGCGTAACGCCCGTCATTGAGGTATACTGCCTAACAACCTCCCTAGGCGTGGGCCCCAAGAACAGAACCAGATCAAAGGAACTACATTCCACCATGAAGTAAGCCGATGGCCGGGCACCTGTGTAACTGATATCCACAAACGTTTGTGCAGCGTTGTGTAAAAATACACCCGATGTATGGTTGGCTCTGTAAATTCGAAAACGAAATAAAAATGATTCATTTAATTTAACTCAATTCCTCTTAAAATTACTTCAATTGATATTCTTTATATCCATTTATGTAAGGAATCGCGACTGTCTTAATTTATTTCTAACAAATTCTTATATAACAATTCTAGATGTCACATTTTTTGTAATCGCTGTATACAATTGTATACAACAATTTTGTTAATTCATATAAATATTTTTATATTTTTCTGATTTATATAAATGATCACTTTGTATTTCTGTACTGGATAATAATAATTATAGAACCCTATTCCACTATACCAAACATTTTTCGCTTCCTATTCATTTGATATTAACTTACGAGTGTCCATAGACTGCTGGTATCGATGCATAGAGAGCCATGGTGGAGTCGGCGTCGTATCCAGAATTATCAGTATTCTTCAGTCGAAATGGATCCGACAAACCGTCTGCTGTTTCTTTTAAAGCAAGCCTATGGGAGTGGTGGGCTAAGCCGTACAGTTGGTCAGCTCCCTCAAATTCGACAGTAAAGCTGAAGGCTTGACTTGTATCCGTCTAAAATATAATTTGAACCAATTACATTTCATTCATGTTTCATGGCAAAACAATTTATTTGATAAAATTCCCTACGTAAATGTTAAATTAAGATAGCAGTAAAAGTAAGAGTTAGTAAACCTTCAATTATAGACGAAATTAAGTGATGAATGCGAATCAGTTGATTTATTCTTATTAAAGGGTTTATAGTGAGGGTTTTATGGGTCGATAAGTCTTTGACTTTGATTGGAGGTCGGACGGTTAACGGATGATAGTTTATCTGATCTGTATCAGATTGGAAGCAAAGAAGAATATATGTTTGACATATTTACATTTTCCATTACTAAGCGGTCCCCATTTAGAATAATCTCCAATTGGTCTTGATAGTAACATTCAACTACAAATGGAGGACCACTCCTCACCACTATTTTGTCTTCCACCGCCCACGTTGTAGTTACAGTTATCGTGTCAGATGAAGTTTGCTCTATCGATGGTCTGAAACAAAATGACTGAAAGTTATAAGCAATATCTTGAACTATCAACTATGTCTTAGAACTATTAAATTAATTACTATAAATACTTACGGATAATCCTTTTTGTCGACGGGTAGGACATCAACAATAATATACCGACTTTGGACACTTTCCAAGGCTTTTATCCTCATTTTATGTCCAAACAAAATAGACAGTTCCAAAGTCAGTGTTTCTCCATTGCCATTAATTAAAGGCACATTTACTACATTTAAAACCCTCGAGGCTGCCGTTACGTTAGCAAAGAATTGCGTGTTGGAATCTAAGATCTGGCTCCTGAAATTTCTGAAAAAAAAAAAAATAATGGAAATGTATAATTTTAAAATTAGTAATACCCATTAAAGGGTTGTGTCAGAAAGGGATTACAAAAAGGAGGTAGAAGGGGATGGCCTATTATTATTTTGCTGAAATAGGAGCCAATGGTACTTAGTAGGGAAAAAGAGCCTTAATGTAATGTTAATTTAAAGAATACTTACGCGCAAAATGGTTCCCTACTACAGTTACGAAATACATCATAATCTACAGCTTGCGCCGATGTTGTGAGGAAGACAACTGATAACCAGAACCTAAAATTCAAAACTTGATTCATTCACTAAATTGAACCCTCACTTACAAGATTTTAAACAAGTAGGTGCTCCTATCTTGCGTAGGAATAAATTCTAGAGTAGGTATCTATTATTTTGTAGTAAATAGTGATTTGTTTATTTTTTATAATAGGACGTTTCAGCTGATCGCTGTTGTTAGTTCAACTAATTACTGGAGAAAGGCACCTTTGTGATTAATGATTTATAAAAATATAACCATTTGGAATGCTACAGAAGAGATAATTAACCTATGGGCTATGGGTGACATTTCAAAGACCATTTGCAATTTGTTTAGTACCCTGTCATAAATAAGGCTGGTAATTCTCCGTAAAATTCCATATGTTTGTCGGCGGAGGTTGAAACGCAAGCCAGAATAGGGTACGCCGGAGACCGACAATAAGCGATTGTGGTCAATCATCTCTAAATTTCTAAATCAATAATTCATAATTGAGAACCGAAATTAGTTATTAATAAACAACTGTTTACAAAACTCACCATGTCAGAGAGTGGTAAAATTTTTATGTGGAGTGTTTGTAACATACCATTTAATATAATAGAAAAAGAACTCTTTCATCAGTTCGGGAAAAATCCCTCATGGAAATTAGCAAGCAGAGGAACCTTTTGAAGATATTTACCATCTGGGTGCATCAGACTTGAAAGCAATATTAAATCCCGAATACATAATACAAAACCAAAGAGTAGAGATAATATGAGGAGACAGTTGAAAAGACCGAATAAAATTAGATAGAGATCGATGATAACTCCAATTTAAAGGGATACGGCTTGTCAATGTCCACATCTCAAGAATATTCCGAAACACTTACAAGTCGAGACTGCTTCGCGTATTGACGTACTATTTTGAGATGCACACCGATCGTTATTCTTTGTATTGTACGGAGCGAATGTGTCAATAGATATTTTATTTTATAAAAAAAATTCAATAGCTTATAAAATAAACATAAAATGGCAACACTGATTTTATGAAAATAATGTTACAAACGGTCCAGTTCTGCAACAGCGCAATAACTCCAATTTAAAGGGATGAGACCAATGAAGCGGATCGATCAAGATCAAAAGAAATTAGTCCGGCTGTCATCTCTTATTACCTTTAGGCCGACCGCCCACGGTGCGACTGTTTTGAGACAAAGGTTGCAAACTAGTTTACTCTAGAACCAGTTTACAACCAAAATGAAACTCTGGCACGCACACGGATGCGACTCATTGTGAATCACTTGCAATCAATTGGTGTAGCAGTGCAGAAAATTTTTACCATGTCAAATTCTGAATATTCAGAAACAGATGAGGAAGACATCATTGATTATTATCAATACCACAGACTGAACAGGACACAGAGGGAGTACTGGCTCCATCCATACATAAGGGAAAATGTTAATTCTAGGCTCTTCGTAGCAGCTAAAGAACTGTCTCAGACAGATAGAAAGTTTATAGCTTTTTATCGAATGTCGATAAAATCGTTCAGTTCTTGATCACTCATTTTGAAATAAACAAATAACACGTGGTAAACACCGGGCAACTTTAAACTGCAACGCAACTGCGACCGCGGAAAATGGTCGCGTACAACCGATTTGGGACTGATTGCAATATTGCAAACTAGTTTCATTCGAATCGACTCGTGTGCGGGTCAACACTACTATACGCTGCCGCGGTTAGAAAACAGTTGCTAGCTCAACTGATTTGCAACCTTTGTCTCAAAACAGTCGCACCGTGGGCGGTCGGCCTTACTCTTTGACAAAACTGTGGTTAACCCATATGACTAACTTATTTAGTTACTCAACTGTTTTGTGGTTACTCACTTTTTCTGTTTTGTGGTTACTCATATGGGTTAACCGTAGGCGAGAGTACGGACGGATTGTAATGGATGCCAATGTCATAGTACGCACACTGAATCCAGTTGGATTGTCACCTCCATATTTAATAGCAAGGGAATCATTTTATACTTATTGTTGTATTATTTACTTATGTAACTACGGCGCAGAGCCGACGGCTATGATTATTGACGCAAGTTACCAGGATTAGCAAAGAATCCTATTGAAAATAATGATGTATCATCCACGTTATTAGCACTTACATAAAATAGGACACAACATTTTAAAAATTGCACAGGTAAGTGTTTCTAATTATGCAATAAATTAAATTACTCACCACATGGCTCTTATACTAATAACATTTATTGCCGCCTTAATAATTTATACCTTTTGTATATTTTATCGCAGACGTGAAGTACCTATCGAAATTAAAGATATTAATTCTTAGCAATTGCTAAAGATAATAATTACATAATCCTTCAAAAATATGTTAATAAATATTTACTTTTTATTAATAGTAATGTTTCCACTAATGTATTGAATTTTCTCTAATAATAATAATAATAAAAGTATTCTTGGTGTAATCCTCCCCCCCCCCCCCAAAAAAAAAGAACGACGTTGCTCCATATTTCAATGTTTCGGGTCTTTGCTACACTTCAGTGTAGCATAGCGAAAGGAAAAGGTCTAGGAAAGTATACGGAACTGAAGAAAAGTAGAAACTCTCAAATATCAAAAAATGGACTCTAAGAACTCCATGCTGTTAATTTTAATAATAGTGGTTTTTACTGTTTTCCAAATATTAATAAAATAAGTTACATTTGTAAAGGATATTTTCTCAATTTTGATTTAAATGAAGCGACAATTTAAGTCTCGATTTTTATATTTTCAAAATAGGAAACAAAATATATTTTTATTTATTTTATTACAATATTATATAATATTAATATCTATTTATTCGTGCTTATAAATATAGCGTAAAACTGCCTCCTTCTCTCATAGGCATTCGTTGCACAATGTTTATATCTTCTAAAGATGTGCCATCGGATGTTGTTGTATAGGAGGTTGTTATGGTCTCATCATTCACTGAAAAAATATACAACATTTAAGCATTTCTTACTTGGCGCGCTGGAAATTAAACTGGTGTGGTAGATGCTGTTGTACTAGATGTTCAACATCTAGTAGCTACAACAATTTCAATGCATTATTTTGCCAAAATGCACAGTCCAGTGTGCTAATAAGGCTTTGAAGTTCTAAAAAATAAGGTTATAATTCATCCCTCTATCAGAAAAATTCAAATAACATAATACTGGCAATATTTTCCTTGCATACGCTTAATTTTAAGCAGCTTAGCTACTTACGGCTGTAAGCCTTGAAAATTTGTATCATTTTTGAATAGAATAATTAATGGATAGTCTTTTGACATGATCGGGCAGATAAAGTCCATCTCATTTATTTACGGATTTCCCTCTAGACATTTATTTCGAATTACAATCAGAAATAAATTGTTCTACAGAACAAAAAGTAATATTTTTTGAAAATCTTAAAATCTATCTAGATTCTAGATAGATGTTTATTCGAATGGCTTAGGTTATGACCACATACATACAATATGTGATAGAGTTGGGACTATTTTCATCTAATAGAGTATGAGATCAGCAACCAACAGTGTTTTTCAAAATTTAAGTAATCTTAGAACTCAAATTATTTACAACAAATTATTCACGACACGACCCAAGTAAATTTGTGTTTTTTTGCAGTAATTATAATAAAATAAAACTTACATCCTGGCCGATGGACTATAATCCTTTGAATGCGTACAGTAAAACCATCCGGATTGCCGTTTATATTTCTGGAAGGAAAAATTTCTAATTACACAATTTGACATTTTTTTTAATCCATCAATAACTCAAATATATGATAGTTCAGACTTTTCCATACAGTATCAATTGAATATTGTCTCTTCATCAAAAACAGAAAACATCATTCAACCACCACATTCATTTAGTCGAACTTACTGAAATCTAACTCCATTTGTTGCAGAATCGTATGTAAGCTTAGAGTAGAAATAAGCTATTTTTGTCCTATATTCCAGACTGATATAGTCATCGAAGTATAACAGCCCTTCTGCGTTGCCGTCCTGCAAATAGAATATTTATTGCGAATTTTATCGAGTCTATAACAAATATGGCGTCAATAAGGAAAATTAAAGTTGTTCTTGAAAACTAATAAAATGTAAAACTGTAGATATTATCATATGGTCTTGAAAAGGGTTGGAACCTCAGACAAATAAATAAATAAGGGGACTGAGCTTTGCCTATCCTATACTGTACAATAGGCTGCAGCCAACAACTCCATAAACTAGATGAGACAGAAGTAAGCTGTATGCTCTCTATCTCTCTCTGTGTAAACAAACCGTCCTGATGCGACAGTGGCGTACTGTTTAACAGGCACAAATAAAATAAATAAATTACAGTATAATTTAGTTAATTGAATTCAAAGCAAATACATGTATATGTATTTGCCATATTATGGCAATGCCAACAGTAGGTATTTTAATATATATATTTTTCTGAATTTTTATAGGTGTTAGATTGGAGGAATGTTATTTTGGGAAATAATATGTATATACATAAGTGATAATCCAACTTTATATAATAAAAATAGGTAATAACAAACGTACATATTATAAAAATAATTCTTAAATTATATACAATATAGTACAAGTATGTGGTATATGGCAAAATATTTTGGCATTAAAATTATTATCTATATTATCCTTAGTAGTAGAAGTAGTAGCAAATGAAACAACTGAAGTCTGTGAAGTAGAGATGGGTGGTCCAGATTTGCCTCGTTCCAAGTGAACGTATCTGTTGGTGGAATGGGCGGACTCAATCCACGAAGTCCATAGAACCGGGTCTGCGGATGCATTGATCTATTATGATAATTGTGTACCTGAGAGTGTTTCTGCTTAGATTTGAAGTTTAAGTTTACTGTCGTTACGCTATAAATAGTAAATACCACACGTATATACATATAGGATAAAAGGAACGAAATGATTAGTCAGTGCGAGGTAGGTATATAGGTAGGTATAACTGTCGGTATAACTAGAAACCTGTTACTTGAAACACTTCATAACTGGCCATTTTATTGTCAATGTTAAAATATTTCAATGAATTACTTTTAATGACTTACAATGTGACCCTAAAGCAATAGATCACATTATTAGGTAACTTCGTTTTTAATTTTTATTATATATTTATTGACATTAAACTGCAATTTTTAAACACTTATTTCAAGTATTAAGGCACAATATATGTACATACATATCTAATTATTTATAAAGATTAATAATGGAAATAAAAACTGTATAGCTACTACCTATAATACTATTATATTGATATATAAGGACAAGTTGTAACCAACTATAAAGCCATACTTTAGTAGCTTTTTTAAATACCTACAACCAGTACCTAAGTACTATTCACCAAAATTTTGAAGAATCACTGCATACCTACCTACCTACTGCAGTACCAAAGTTTAAGTTACTTACGTGCAACAGCCAGTAAAACTTGAGAAAAAAATTTAAATTTGAAAGTAAGTATGTGTTATTGTCTAACTTATTTGTGGTGCAGCTGCACAATAAAACTTATTTTCTTTTATCATTACACCACTTGTAAAATACTTAATAGATAGTTACTACGCCTATGGCGTTGACTTACCTGTGCAGACTGAGGTTAGGAAACTTATGTTTCTTTTTTTTTGCATATATAGCACTGCCGCACCATTATTTCAATAAATTAAATGTTAAAATTGTCACTAATCCACTTAAATTACGCTCACACACCGTAATAACGAAAATAGAAACACTAATGGAACGCTCGAAACACACGTAAACAAAGTAACAGGGAAACATGGAAGGTTTTTATAAGACGTTGCCACATGTTGAGCTATCAGTAAGATACATTATTATTTCGACCAAAAACATTTTTAATAGTGACTGATATAACTATAAAATAAGTTCTTAACAAATATAGTTATATAAGGTATTCATTGATACACATATCAGGCACTTGGTTATTTTGAATAATAGCTAAAACACCTCTATTTGTGACAAATTAGTATGGAGTTTCAATACTTAAAATAAACTTGGCAAAACCAATGTAAACAATCGGCACTTAGACTGTGCCTTCATGTTGGCAAGATGATAGAATGTGAAATGCTCAGTCCCCTTATTTATTTATTTGTCTGAGGTTGGAACCTTTGGTGTGAAGTACACTGACGTAGTTTTCCACATAACACCAAAACACTATACTGCACTCGACGCGCGTTTCGCGAACCAAGTTGGCATGGCATGTCTGGAGATGATGAAAACTTATAATCTCCATCCAGTTTCAATTATTTCCAGATCATGCCAACTTGGTTGGCGAAACGCGCGTCGAGTGCATTATAGTGTTTTGGTGTCATGTATAATACTACGTCAGCGTTACTATAATATGGATCTTAAAGTGCCTTAATAGCAGATACCCGTCAACAAAAGTACCTGCCTTCTGTCAATTTACAAAGGTATGAGGATTATTCAAAAAGACTGTTTTTGTTAAAAGAGACTGGCAGAAAAATCTGTTTGTCAATGTCTCAGAAGCATTGAAAAGGGCTTGGGATTTTCTACAATTTCTAATAATCTACTGCAAAATAAATAGATATTTTCTAAATATGCTTCAATGAAATTACGAGCCTCCTAGTAATCTTCACTATGCAATTCAATGTCTAGTTCAATTTTCCCCTACTATATCCGTAACTACTTCGTTATTGTTACCCGACTAGTGCAAGTTAAAATGAAGCAATCAACTTACAGCATCTAAAGTAATATACAATTGGAATGGATCATCCATCATCTGTGTAGTTGACGGTCTTTCAATATCCATCCTTGGAATTATACTACCTCCCCGATAAAAGTATGGCGACTGAAATTAAAGAAAAATAAGGCATGATAAAGCAACTGGTGGATCTAAGATGCTTGAAATACAAATATTAGTACATTGTAATCGCATTTTGATACTTACTGTAGTAATATCCACAGCTACGTCTTGCACTGTCCCTCCTTGATAAATCGTCCACGAATCGTCATCAACCCTATACCACGTATCGTTTCCCGGAAAAGTGACTTGAACTTGGCTCACCCCAGGTTCCAACACAGGCCTGGAAAGAATTTCCTCACCTAAAGGCACCGTTTAGTATTTATGAGGGAAAACATTATCTGTACTTACCTATCAGAATATGGTCATCATTATCAATATACTCAGGGTAGCTGTAGAAAAGTGGCCTGATCAGTGGATCTCCGCTTTGTGTGTGGTCGAACATAAGTCTATACCAATACGGTATATGCTTATAACGTGTCCTGATGGCAAGTCTAAGCACTGCTTGTATATCTTCGGAGAATAGATAAGGCTCACGTCGAGCTGTATCTTCGTTGGAGTTAGCCCTAAAGTATGGTATCCAAATACCCACCTATAGAAGTTATAATTATTTCAAGTTATTTTTTCTTATTAAACTAAGATTTCCTATTAGATTTTAGCATGTATTTAAGTCAGGTTCATTGTAGTTTCTTTTATTGTTTATGTACTTTTTATAGTCAGGTTATTTTCGTAAACAATAAACAGAATTTAATTTTAGTTTCAATTTACCTGATACCATCTCTGGAAAAGTTCTTCTGTTGGATCTGTGTAAAATCCTCCAACGTTTGCTCCACAGAGCACAGTTGCCAATAAATTAAATGTCAAACATTCGGATATACTGTTTCGAAGGTGAGGCCAGTCAGAGATATTATCTCCAGTCCACACTCCAGCATAACGGTGAGACCCAGCGAAATGGGAACGACTTAAAACAAATGATCGTTTCTCGTACAAATCTCTAATCGATAATCCAGCGTCTGTAGCCTTCACCTATAAGCAATATTCCTCTTTAACGTCATCTCTCTTGTTCAGTGAGAGAATTTTTATTTTTATTAGTTCATTCAAAGATGAGTTTGATCGATAATACTTACATGTAACAGTCCGTACAAATTGTGAACTTCTCTGTCTTCTATTTGGTCATAATGTAAAACTTCTGGGGGCAAAACCCTCTCGGTTGTGTCATTAAGAATAGACGGTTCATTCAAATCATTGCAGATTCCTCCTATAGCTTCTGTAGTCCCTGCAAATCTTTGAAATTGGAAGAGAAATGCATACCAAGATCGGGCGTTAGGATTTAGAAAATCTATCCAAACAGAATCTCCAGACTTGCTGAGGGCTGTAATTAAAACCACATTGTTTTTATACTGCCAAGGATAATAATAACTATCAAAAAGATTATCAAAGAGAAAAATTACGGTGAGTTTTATCTATGAAAACTATTTGCTAGTCTTCTACTCTGTTACGTACTTATACCGCATATACCTACCTCTGAAATCGCTTCCATCGGGATTCTTTATAAAATAATCTAGCTGCTTTCCCGAAACGTATATATCATGGTCTAGGCTCGCTGCTACATGAGGATTCGAAACTGTTATCAAATGTCGACCGGTCGCAGACACGTTTTGTTGCATCTCCACAGGATCCGTAAAGTTTTCTGGATTCCATTCGAAGTACCTGTTTCCGTTGGTGTAACCATCATCGAGGAAAATAACGTCTACAGGGAAATTGGCTGCGTCCATTCTGGCTATCACTTCCTTGACATCTTCTTGAGTCTGATAAGTATAGCGATTTTGGTGATAACCGAAAACCCACAGCTGTTTTAAAATATAAAAAGACATCTTATACTTGGAGCTGTTAATGATTTTCTTCTTTGAGATGTAGGTCTCGTTTTTAACTTTATACGAACTTGAAGACACATTCCTACCTGGGGCATGCGAGTAACACCTGTCATTGAAGTATACTGTCTGATGACGTCCCTAAGCTTAGGTCCCAAGAAAAGAACAAGATCGAATGATGCACATTCCACCATGAAGTAAGCCGATGGCCGAGCACCTGTGTAGCTGATATCCACAAACATCTGCGCAGCATTATGTAAAAATACACCAGAGGTGTAGTTGGCTCTATAAGACAGAGATTTTGATTTAAATTTACAACTAGTTGTGGTGAGAGACACAGTAGTGCCCTCTATTGGTGTATGATGCTATTCTGATAATATTGTCACTAAACCGTTAGTAGGTAGCATTAGAACAGTGACCTGTCGTCCTAATAGATGAAAATGTTACTTAAGTACCAGAAAATATCGGAAGAAATTCTGCGAACAAAGATCTCGAGCAGCTTTGAATTATCTCGGTAATTAACTAATAAGTTAGAATCCGGCAAACCCATGTTTGGTGATGGCTATCTTCTAGAATCTGCTGGAGTAATTTAATGCTGGGCGAGGGTTTTGCCTTCAGAGTAGTTCTTTCCGACATTTTCTTTTCGATCACGAGTCAATACTTACGAATACCCATAGATTACTGGAATGGATGCATACAAAGCCATGGGAGAGTCGGCGTCGTATCCATAATTATTGACATTTTTTAGTCGAAAGGGATCCGATGAACCATCTGCCGTTTCTCCTAAAGCTAGTCGGTAAGAATGATGAGCCAAACCATAAAGCTTACTAGCTCCCTCAAATTCCACAGCAAAACTGAAAGCCGGGTTGACGTTGGCCTAAACATAAATTTATTTTTCAGATACACCTACTTGAAAAATCATGAAAATTTAGCTCTAACCATACTTAATAATTAAAATGCTCTAACGTTGACTGAAATATAACTACGTTTTAGGATCAGTTGATAACACCAGTCATCATTCAATATCCCACTATGATTCCACTACACAAAATATGTAGTTGGTTTTGGTTTCAATGAATATATCCGCTTGAATCGTGAAAAGCAGAAAAGTAATACGTAATACAGTTTTTGATGTGCGACATATTTACATTTTCCATAAATAGACGATCCCCATTTAAAACTATCTCCAGCTGATCTTGATGATAACATTCAACCAGAAATGGTGGACCACTTCTCACCACAATCTTATCATCCACAGCCCACGTTGTAGTTATAGTTATCGAGTCAGTTGATGTTTGTTCTATTGATGGCCTGAAAGAAAAGTATGTATCATAATTGGCAAAATTGATGTGATAATGTCACTACAAATATTAACATCTGTACTATTGGGAGTTTTTGGATACAGGTATAATTGAATTGAATGTATTGAATGTACAAATGATTTGAGAAATTCTGCCACTGATTTTAATCCTTAAAATATAATAACAGTATATTATTCTTCTTTTCAGTTTCAAGATATCTTTTAAACACAAAAGTAGGTATTTAATATTAATTTAGATTAGATTATTTACACTTACGGATAATCTCTTTTGTCTAGAGGATATATTACATCCTTAAGTTCATATCGTCGGCGTTCGCTTTCTAGTATCCTTATTCTCATTTTCTGCTGAAATAATATCGACAGTTCTAGAGTCAATGTGACGCCATTGCCATTAGTTAAAGGTACATTTACTGTGTTCAGAACCCTCGAGGCTGCAGTTGTATTAGCAAAAAACTGGGTGTTGGAATCTAAGACTTGGTTTCTGAAAGTCCTAGAAGAAAAATAGAGTATATTAATAATGTATCAATTTTTATGGTTAAATAAATTCGTTCCTATTGAGTTTTCTCATGCTTAGCAATCTTTAAAACTGTCCGCAAAACTGATAGTATAAGTTGTTTCAAGAAACCATGCCAACTGTAACTAAAATTCAAGGAATACAGAGCTGTTGACCTATCCCTGACACCTGACATTTAAAGAGTTATTGACTGAGGTCATATTCAGTTGAAAATATCTCATGCACATGCACATGGGTTCTCAAAAGATGTTAAGGGTCCATTCTCTGTAGATTTGACAGGCATGATTGTTGGGTCGGATTGAGAAGATGGGTGGCCGATGGGTGGAGACTTATATATTCCAACTATCGAATTATTAAGATTTCGGAGGTGCACGTAAAGCGAAGTAAAAAGGCACATGGAAATAAAGTTAGCCCTCATTGCAAGGGTACCGGATTTGTCTTATAATTGCAACAAAATTTCTTTTTAATGTTATAAATTATATATCACCGGAAAGATCAAAAGATAAACTAGGTCCCTATAGTAGCAAATTTTTGTTTAATACATGTATTTTAGAGAAAATAATTTTTGAAAATACGCTATTTTAGTACAAGATTGTTTGCCTGGAATTTTAAAAATAAAAAGAAATACCAAAAATTACTACTATAGGGGCTTAGATTAAAGTCTTATCTTTCAATACTTTTTTACTAAAAGTCGCTATCTTTTATAGTTTTTTTATAATTAGACACGAGCCGAACGCCGATTTAGGGCTTATTTCGACCTAGTGAATGGACTCTTAAAAGTTTAAATTTTTTCCATTAGTGTTTACTTTAGCAATAACTGTTACTGTCTTATGTATGTATGTAGGGCTGGTTTAAGAGTCAGCTATATTTGAAACTTACGCACAAAATGCTTCTCTGCTACAGTTATGAAAAATATCGTAATCTGCAGCTTGCACTGCTGTTATCAGGAAGACGGTCCCTAACCAAAACCTGAAATTAAAAACCATATTAATTCATTTTGCTGAGTAAAGTGTTTCGGTATACTGATGTACTCCACTTATATTTAGTATATTTTGTTAGGTAACGAAATATATAAAAGAAATTATTTTAAAATAAATTATATTTTTTGTTATTTAGGCAACTTATATGTATCTGATAAGGATACAACACCTAAATCAATAATTACATAATATTATACTGATATGTATTCGATATTATATACAAATTTAGTAAAATTTTTCAGGTTTATTTATTTAAACTTTACGTAAGTATATATACACATTCAGCTATTATAAAAAATGTAATTAGTTTTAATTATCTGACTTACCACATGACTCTCTTACTGGATGAATTTAACATAACCCTAATAATTTATATTGTTTTTTTTATCTTAAATATGAAGTATCGATATAATTTTAAGATTCTAGATCCTCTATTAAGATACAGCGGAATTACTAACTGCAATAAGTTTTCGTTTGAGTATTCAATTTTTTGGGAAAAGCATATATCAATTTTTAAGTTTATCATTTTTGCCTTGTAAGTAGGTATATAAAACATTTTTATGGCATACTTTTCTTCTTTATGATAAACCAATGACAGTATTTATTCTAAACTTCTTTGAACTATTTCTAACACCATACTGCGCTCGACGTGGTTTTCGCCAAACAAATTGGCATCATCTGGAGATGATTAAAACTATATTTATGCTAAAGCGTATCCTATTTACATTACTACGGTTCAGCGACGGATCAGTGAACCGTGATTTACTAACTAATAAAGCGGGCTATATGGGATTGGCCCTCTGTTACTATTCATACTATTTTTACACTTTGCAATTTCCAAACGCTCAACTGCATCCAGTTGCCTGGAATTGGCATGCTGGGTGACACTAGACTTAATGTCCTACATTATTTTTTGAGATGAGCCATATGTTCCTTGAATCTGGTTTGAATTGGCCTTCTAGTTGTCCAACATACTTTTGATTGCAGTCTGTACAGCTAATTTCGTAAATCTCCTTTTCCTTAGTTTATGTTTTTTGTCTATTAAATTGCCTAAAAGTTGTTGTAGTTTATTTCCCGATGAATAAACCGCTGACATATCTATATCTTTAAAAACTTTATCAAAACCACGGGTGAAACGAGAATCGTATGGAATAGATATGAATTTCGGATTTTCTCTTTCATTTTGAAAAGACGAAGAATTTCCGTACTGAACCGTAGCAATAGCTTAGGTTTAAACAGGATTCAGTGTTAGCATAAGTTTAGTTTTAATTATCTCCAGATGATGCCAACTCGGTTGGCGAAATGCGCGTCGAGTGTTTTGATGTTATGTGGAAAACTACGTCAGTGTTAGCTTCACACCAAAGGTTCCAGCCCCTTTCAAGATGAACGTTATTTCTAGTAATCCTTCCTAAAAATATTTAGGACGTCCTATCCTATTATTGATTTGGCACGATCTCAACAGAAAATAGTTTTCTGTTCACGAGTTATCGAATTATTGAATCACTAAACTTGATTAGCAACCTGTGATATTCTGAAGTGTTTATTCTTGACGTAGAAACCGAAACTTTAAAGATAAATATTATATCGACAGCTTTAATTAAACTGTTGTTCTAGATACAATACCTCACTTAGCAACAACTTTATTTAGTCCTTTTATGTATTAAATATTCAAAATAGATATATAGGTAATAAAACACGTAATAATTAGGTATTCTCGTAAAAGTAGTATTCTCCAAAAGAGTATCCTTTTTGGCACTATGCCTGCTCCGTATAACAATTACAATAACGGTAAGTTAAAAATTAAGGGGTTCAAAATCTCCCTAATGTGGATATTTCGAAATACGCTAAGCTCATAGCCTTTTCAAAACAGTGTGCAGAAAAGCTAAAGTATAAACATCACAACAAATTCAATCATTTTTGCCCTTACGATACATTTTTGTTTATGAAAGTAATTATTATTCATTTTAATTTGTTTCGTTGATATATAAAATTCTTAAACTTTCTTGAAAATTAAATTATTTCTTATTAAATTAGTATATTTCTTGCAAAAAATTAAAAACTCTTATCTACAATCACTAAAAACTTTTAACTAATTGTAGCTTAACTAATTCACTTAATCTATTTGATTGAACTTAGTTAAATAGGTATGTACCTATCATGTATCTACTTATTATTTGAAATCAAATTAATTTCTCTCCTAACCCCTAAACTAACACATTCTTCATGAGAAAAGGAAACGGTGATGTATTGAAAATCCTTATGGCATGGAATCCTTATGGAAAGTCCTTATGGCATCTTTCTTTAGAAAAGTATGTCAGTTAAAATCTGAGGGTTAATATGAGCTACCTGATGATTAAAAATTAAGCTAAATATAATTATTTTCTTGGGCTGTTTAATCTTTAGGCCTACCATAAAAAAATTATCAAACCAAAAATATACCAAAATCTTGGATGGAAATAAAACACTTGAGAACTTGAAAATTTTATTTTTATTTCAAAATATCAACAAATCTTAATTTTTAGAAATATATTGTAAAATCACCATTCCTTCTCATTAACATACCTTGTACGATGTCTACATCCTCTAGGGGTGTGCCATCAGCTGTCGTAGAATAGGAGGTTGTTATAGTTTTCTTATTTTCTGAAATATTAAAAAGTGTATAATAAATACTACTGCCTTTGCTTCTATGCAGAATTCAGAATTCAAATTCATATTAAATGTTTGATCACTTGTGAATTGCTTGTTTACATGTATATCAATCAATACCTGAATATCATGATTATAAAACTCACCTCCTTGCCGATGGACTATAATCCTTTGAATACGAGGATTAAAGCCATCTGGATTGCCATTTACATTCCTGAAAGGAAAATGGCATTACTAGAACTATTAAATTATATAGGTAATAGAAAACATCATAAAATAATTTGCTTGCTTACTCAAATCTGATGCCATTTGTAGCAGAATCAAATATCAAACGAGTGTAGAAGTAACATATTCGTGTCCTATATTCCAAACTGATATAGTCGTCGAAGTATAACAGCCCATTTGCATTGCCGTCCTACAAGAAGAAAACTTTTTGTATCTACATTTTTAAATTAGACAAAATTAACTTACAGAATCTAAGTTCACGTAGAACTGAAAAGGATCCTCCATCATCTGTGTAGTTGATGGTCTTTCAATATCCATTCTTGGAATTATACTTCCCCCTCGATAAAAATATGGCGACTGGAATTTAAAGAAATAATATAATATGTAAGAAGCGGAGATACATAAGTTATTTCTAGGGTTTATAATCATATTTATTGAAAGATATTTCTGGAAGCAGTTAAAAAGCGTTATGTGGCAGTAGCAGTAAAGAGTATTAAGTTCACCGACATTTAATTGTAATCTTTTCTTTTGAACAATATGAAAATGCATTTAGTATTACCTAACTGTATTCAGTACTTACCGTGGTAATCGTTACAGTTACATTTTGCACTGTCCCTCCTTGATAAATCGTCCATGAATCATCATCAACCCTATACCAAGTATCGTTTCCCGGAAAAGTAACTTGAACTTGACTCACCTCAGGCTCCAACACAGGCCTGGAAAGAATTTCCTCGCCTAAAGGCACGGTTTATTATTTATGACGGAAATTCGTTATCTGTACTTACCTATCAGAACATGGTCGTCATTATCAATATAATCAGGGTAGCTGTAGAAAAGTGGCCTGATGAGTGGATCTCCGCTTTGTGTGTGGTCGAACATAAGTCTGTACCAATACGGTATATGCTTATAACGTGTCCTGATGGCAAGTCTGAGCACTGCCTGTATATCTTCGGAGAATAGATAAGGCTCACGTCGAGCTGTATCTTCGTTGGAATGCGCCCTAAAGTAGGGTATCCAAATAGCCACCTACAGAAAAAAGTATGTCCCTACGGAATTGAAATTTTCTTCCACTTCAAATCCAGCACTGAATATTAGTATGCACTTATTGTTCATGGAATAAACACAATGGAGGCATGATTCTATGTGTGTTGTATTTTTAATTATTGATAAAATTAGACTGAGGTAAAGGAAGGAAGGAATAATTTTGTAGAAAATATTAGCAGGACGATACAAATTAACATAATTTACTAGATAAAGCTTCTAAAATTCACCTGATACCATCTCTGGAAAAGTTCATCTGTTGGATTTGAATGTGATCCTCCAACATTTGCTCCACAGAGTACAGTTCCCAATAAATTGAACGTCAAGCATTCGGATATACTGTTTTGAAGATGAGGCCAGTCAGATATGTTATCTCCAGTCCACACAGCAGCGTATCTTTGAGATCCTGCGAAGTTAGACCGACTCAAAATGAATACCCGTTTTTTATAACTATCTCTTATTGACATTCCAGCATCGGTAGCTTTTACCTAAAGTATGAATATATACTTTAAAAACATTAATCTCTTTCCTGGTGAGTTATTTTTATTTGTTTTTAATCTTACATTATATATTTAGTTGACGATAACTTACATGTAGCAGTCCATACAAGTTATGTATTTCTCTGTCTGCGATATAGCCATAATGGAGAACTTCCGGGGGAAATGTTCTCTCTATAGTATCGTTAAAAACTGAAGGTTCATTCATATCGTGGCAGTATCCTGCTATAATTCCGGTACTTCCCTGAAAGCTTTCATAAAGGAACAAGTTTCCATACCAAGATCGCGCGCTAGTATCGAGGAAATCTATCCAAACAGATTCTCCAGGCAAGCTGATATCTTCATTGAAAAACATTTTTACCGATTTTAGTATTAATATTTATTGATATATACATATATGGATAAATATATGGCAGGCAGGGGTGACCTTTTTACAGTAATTTTGGGCTACATACCTCTGAAGTCACTTCCATCTGGATTCTTGACATAGTAATCAAGCTCTTTGCCTGAAACATATACGTCATAGTCTGTATCGACTGCTAAGTGTGGATTCATAACGGCTATAATGCGTCGACCGGTCGCGGAAACGTTTTGCTGCATCTCCACAGGATCCGTAAAGTTTTCTGGATTCCAATCGAAGTACCTATTCCCGTTGGTATAACCACCATCGAGAAAAATGACGTCCATGGGAAAATCTGCTGCGTCCATTCTCGCTATCACTTCCTTAACCTCTTCTTGAGTCCAGTAAGTATAGCGGCTTTGATGATAACCGAAAACCCATAGCTATTTAAAGAGATACAATGTGTAATATCGACTATCTACTTACTGTTAGATGAAGTCATACGAATAATAAATATGTGCAACGCTAGAGTTGCATACAATATTCTTCTGCGTTTATAGTTAGTTTATTGGCAGAAGAGAAGTTATTACCTGTGGCATACGCGTAACGCCCGTCATTGAGGTATATTGCCTAACAACGTCCCTAGGCGTGGGCCCCAAGAACAGAACCAGATCAAAAGAACTACATTCCACCATGAAGTAAGCCGATGGCCGGACTCCTGTGTAACTGATATCCACAAACGTTTGAGCAGCATTATGTAAAAATACACCCGATGTATGGTTGGCTCTGTAAATTCGGACACGAAATAAAAATTATTTATTTACTTCAACTCAATTCCTATTACTTAAATTGATATTCTTTATGTCATTCATGACTAACACATTGTTTTATAACAATTCTAGATGTTGTCCCATTTTTTGTAATCACTATATACTAAACAATAATTTGGTTAATTCATATAAATATTTTTATATTTTTCTGGTTTATATAAATGATTACTCTATTTCTGTAGGTACTGGATAATAATAATTATAGAACCCTATTCCACTATACCAAACATTTTATGCTTCTCATTCACTTGATATTAACTTACGAGTGTCCATAGACTACTGGTATCGATGCATAGAGAGCCATGGTGGAGTCGGCGTCGTATCCAGAATTATCAGTATTCTTCAGTCTGAATGGATCCGATGAACCGTCTGCTGTTTCTATTAAAGCAAGCCTATGGGAGTGGTGGGCTAAACCGTACAGTTGGTCAGCTCCCTCAAATTCGACAGTAAAGCTGAAGGCTTGGCTTGTATCCGTCTAAAATATAATTTGAGCTAATTACATTTCATTCATGTTTCATGGCACAACAATTTATTTGATAAAATTCCCTACGTAAATATTAAAATAAGATAGCAGCAAAAGTAAGAGTTAGTAACCTTCAATTACTGAGCAAATTAAGTCATAAATGCAAATCAGTTGATTCGTCCATATTAAATGGTATGGGTAGATAAGTCTTCGACTTTGATTCTAGGTCGAACAGTTAAGGGATGAAAGTGTATCTGATATGTATCCGATTGGAAGCAAAGAAAAAGATATTTTTGACATATTTACATTTTCCATTACTAAGCGGTCCCCATTCAGAATGATCTCCAGTTGGTCTTTATGGTAACATTCAACCACAAATGGTGGACCACTTCTCACCACGATCTTATCTTCCACAGCCCACGTTGTAGTTATAGTTACAGAGTCAGTTGATGTTTGTTCTATTGATGGCCTGAAAGAAAAGTATGTATCATATTTGGCAAAATATATGTGATAATAGCACTGCAAATATTAATAACAAACTGTACTATTGAGAGTTTTGGCACAGGTCGAGTTGTTTTAGGGATTCATTTTGATCATAAGTTTGACCAGAGGAGTTCATAGGGAAGTACATATGGGGTCAGCTTTTGAGGGAACTCTTTACCCTCTTCCACTCTCCGACTTTCATCTCACTTAGTTTTGTTACACAAAAATGTATTTTGTGGATGAAGGCTGATTTACTAAGTTTTGATTTTTGTAGTAATATAAAGTACTGGTAGAATTAGTCGGCACAGCAATTTTTTTCGTTATCTCTCGGATTTGTCTTAGCGCCGACTTTAATTAAAAAAAAAAATATACAAAAATTCGTGTCTGGCAGAATCAGCAGCCGAGTGTGATTTTTGTACTTCAGTGCCTTTGGTCTATATCTTGGGACTTCTTTGGCGGTTTTGTGTTTTTTGTCCTACAAGAAGCGTTATAGGATATTTTCCAAAAATGTGCACTAAAAAAATAATCCAAAAATACCGATGTTTACTTGGGGAGTATCTCACGTGAAGCTCTATGTGTTTTTTACGCTAGAAACACCAAAATACTATATTACACTCGACGCGCGTTTAGTATAGTGTTTTGGTGTTATGTGGAAAACTACGTCAGTGTTATCTTCACATCAAAGGTTCCAACTCCTTTCAAGAATACTTATTTAGATTAGATTATTTATACTTACGGATAATCTCTTTTGTCTAGAGGATATATTACATCTATAAGTTCATATCGTCGGCTTTCGCTTTCTAGTACCTTTATTCTCATTTTCTTCTCAAACAATATCGACAGTTCTAGAGTCAATGTGACGCCATTGCCATTAGTTAAAGGTACATTTACTGCGTTCAGAACCCGCGAGGCTGCAGTTGTATTAGCAAAAAACTGTGTGTTGGAATCTAAGACTTGGTTTCTGAAAGTACTGGAATAAAAATAGAGTATATTAGTAATGTATAAGTTTTTATCGTTCAATAAATTCGTTCTTATTGAGATTTTCTTATGCTTAGTAACTTTTTGCAAAAACTGCTGTATAAGTTGTTCCCAGATTTTCAAGAATCCTTGCCAACTGTAACTAAATCTCAAAACATAGCTATACAGGGCTGCTGAACTTATGCCTGACATTTATAGAGCTAGTGACTTAGGTCAAATTAAGTTGAAAATATTCCATGCACTGTCACTGACTTATAGGGGTAATCTGCTGTAGGGGAGGTCTACCATTATAGCAAAGAGTCGGCTATATTTGAAACTTACGCACAAAATGGTTCGCTGCTACAGTTATGAAAAACATCGTAATCTGCAGCTTGTACTGCTGTTATCAGGAAGACGGTCGGTAACCAAAACCTGAAATTAAAAACTATATTAATTTGTTTTGCTGAGAGGAATATATTTCGGTTTATTGATGTACACGTATTTTTTACTTTAAAATAAATGTATATTTTGTTATTATTTAGACATCTACATATGTATCTGATAAGGATACAATACCTAGTCAAGTGAAATAATTACATAATATTATGCGGATATGTTTCCGATATTATAAGCGAATTTAGTAAAAAATTACAGGTGTAGTTATTTAAACTTTACGTAAGTATATATTTTATAAAATTCAACTATTATAAAAAATGTAATTAGTTTTAATTATCTGACTTACCACATGACTCTCCTGCTGGACGAATTTAACATAACCCAAATAATTTATATTGTGTTATTTTTATCTAAAATATGAAGTATCGATATAATTTTAAGATTCTAGATTTTCTATTAAGATACAGCAGAATTATTAACAGCAAAAGTTTTCGTTTGAGTATTCCATTTCTTGGGAAAAGCATAATTTTATCAATATAAATTTAAAATTTTATTATAAAATATAATTCACTGAAAATTATTATACATATATAATTCCATTTTCATTCGGAAAATGTTCCATGTTATGATCAGTTTTTAAACTTATCGTTTTTCCTTGTATATTAAACATTTTTATGACATACCTTTCTTGTTTGTGATAAACCATTGACCATTGTGATAAACCGTATTCTAAATTTTTTTAACTGTTTCTGTTTTTGGTTAATTTGAAACATGTAAGTTCATAATCGAGGGCTATGTGCCCAAAATCAAGAGTCAAGAGTCAACCTGTAAATAAGTATTATCAAAACATAGTCTGTTTAATTTTACTTCATTTTACGAAACATTTAATACATTTAGTTCTTAATAATTATAATAATATAGTCATTTTACTGCTTCCTGTTCTGCTAAAATACTCAGTGATGTCTATAGTCTCTAAAGGCACACCATCAGAATTTGTGGTTGATCTTAATTCTGAGCATTCTTGTATACCTGAAAAGGAAATGGGGTTATATTTATTTAAAAATATGTAGGAATTTTAGGAAAACGATTTTCCCTTGCAACTGAAAAATAGCAATATTTGAAAAATGAAGGTTGACTATATAAAAAACACGTCATTCATGTATCCATTCTCTCTCGGATAAAAGATTATATTTGAAGCATATTCTGGTTAACGATATTTGGTTGTCGTATTTAAGGTTGTGCATTTATTTATGTTACAATAATATTACCTTCTGCGATACTGTGAATTATAATTGCTTGTATAACTGGAGCAATTCCCTCGGAATTACCATCTATAGCCCTGGAAAAAAATATTAGAAAAGGTTGTATGAAGTGCCTGAGTAATTTTATTGGTCCAAATAGAAATACTTACTCAATTTGTAAACCGTGGGTCTCAGGAATATATGTGAAAGTTATATATAGGTAACTGTTATCTGTGGAATATTTAAAGCTTTCATAATCGTCTTGGTAATACCTTCCTTGAGCGTTACCGTTCTAAAAGCAAAACGTTTTACCGTAATTAAATGCTGTAAAAAACTATAGTTTTAATCATCTGGAAATGATTAAAACTATAGTCTTAGATCAGTTTTCCAAATGATGCCAACTTGGTTGGCGAAACTCGCGTCGAGTGCAGTATAATGTTTTGGTGTTATGTGGAAAATTACGTCAGTATTGTCTTCACGCCAAAAATACCAACCCCTTTCAAAATTAGTGAAAGTTTTAAAACATGTTCAAACACATTTCATGCATTTGACATCAAAAGGAAGATCCAAAATTGCATTCTCATGCCTCTTAGCCAATAAATATATCCAGTTTATCGGATCTTCCTTTTAGTAATATGTAAAACTGAAGGCTATTTTTTAATATAAAAAATTCTGGAAAATGTTTTACTCACTTCATCTAAATTGACGTATATAGTTAATGGATCATCTTGCATTTCAGTTGTGGATCTTTTCTTCTTTTCTTTTATTGATACTATGCTACCAGCTCTATAATAGTATGGTGACTGAAAAACATTAATTTAAATGTTAATAAATATTACTATAAATATTTTTTTAATTAAAATCATGAGAATTGTATGCAATGGATTATTTTTCTGTACGTTTAAAAAATAATTACTCATTACTAAACCGTCAAAATAAGTTAATTTTCATAATATAATCCAATTTAGTAATCATTCTGGCTGCCTTCAAATATAGTAGTCTCACGTATCTAAAAACTCACTGTATTTATGTCCACTTCGACTTCCTCTGTAGTATTTCCCTTATGTATTGACCATAAATTATCGTCAACTCTGTACCAAGCAGTACTGAATCCTGGAAAAACTACCGTCACAGATGTTGCAGCCTCTTCCAAGACAGGCCTAGCCAGTATATCACTACCTGAAAGGAGAGTCCACCAATAAATTCGACTAAACTGTTTTCTGAAGTTTCACATGGTACCATACTGGGGCTAGTTATAAATGAAATGGATATAGAAGTAGGTATTTAAAAAATTATACAAAATTAAGAAAATACAGGAAATTTATTTTTACTCGTGTATTCTCCCGGAAAAAGTAAATCTTGAATTTTCATTTCTAGATTTATTTAATTATTAATTAGAGTACTTTGTTGACATATGATGAATTACTTATGAATTTACTAATTTTCTCGTTATATTTACTTACCACACTTATACAGCCTTATTCAGAACTTATCTCTAAAACTTTGAGGATATGTGCATCCTTAAATAACAAATCGATATCACCAAAAAAATTTATAATAAAAGGCTTAGGATTTCCCGTAAACAATGTTTAAAGTTATACCATTATAAAGGACTACGTAGCTGGGCAACTGTACTTCAACATATCTGATACTTTTCTACCACATTCCTACCACATTCCTAAGAATGTGATAAAAAAAAGTAAACACGTTTTTATCTAGAACGCCTGGTTAAAACCGACCGAATCAAAACGCTGCAAATCTTTTTTGCGCCGGGTGTCGGTATACTCTCAGAACTTCCGAAGTTTTTTTCGTGCTAGCCAGTTTGCATTGTCAGTCCCAAGGTCACTCCGTTACAGTGGACCAGTATCCAGTGGCGTGCAATGAAAAATTTTTAAATAGTTTTCAGAACCCGCCAAAAAAATTTTTTTTTGCACTACCACATTTGTACATGTATGTTGAACATCCCCAAATTTTATTATGGATAAGTTCTGAATAACCCTGTATATAAGTTAATATATAATTTACCTACCAACTAATACGTGATCATCTCGCTCTGGAAACTCGGGATACTCGTAGAAAAACGGCCTAATAATGGGATCCCCGTACCGACTGTGTTCGTAAAACAGTGTGTACCAAACTGGTATGTGTTTGTAACGCAGTCTCATGGCATCTCTTACAACACTTTGGACTTCATTTGAAAACAAATAAGGTTCGCGTCTATCGGTGTCTACATTGGAGTGCGCCCTGAAGAATGGCAACCAAATACCTGCCTAAAATTGCCAAAATCTTATATATAACTATATTGAAATATTTTATCGCAAAAATTGTTAGAACAGTCAACACCTGATAGTTTGAAATAAGATTCTACCTGATACCATCTTTGGAATAGTTCATCGTCCGGATTCTTCAAAAATCCACCTACATCAGCTCCACAGAATACCATACCCAATAAGTTAGAATTCATGCATTCAGAGTATGTTATCGGAAGGTATGACCAATCGGCAATGTTGTCCCCTGTCCACATCGCAGCGTATCTTTGAGATCCAGCAAAATGAGAGCGGGATAATATGAAAGGTCTTTTGGTACCGTTGTCACGTTGCATCAGGCCTTGATGCGTGGCCTTGGTCTACAAAAAATTGCAGTAAATATAATTGTATCATCATTATAATTCGTCAAATTTATGGTGGTCAATCTATCCCCAAGAACCGACAGATCTTGTGAATTCACCTACATTTTTACTAATGTTAAATTCTGTGTACCTATATATTACGAAATATTAACCCAGTGACATCATTATTGCCCGTCTACCTTCGGTCATATTAAAAATTCATTGTTATTGGAAACGTAATATTGCTCTGAACAGTAACATTGCAATAAAAATTACGTAAGCAGTAACATTGCAGAGTTGCTAGCATTTATCAAAGTTCGGCGAGTGTGAGCTAAACTCAATGATGGAACAGGAAGACGAATTATCATAAGCTTCAGATTTAGCGTTTAGGTTTCGCTGCTACTCAGTTGGAGTGTTGTTTACACGTTCATCCTTTTGTGCCAACCACATGCAAATTATCTGGCCGCTCCAGATATTACTCAAGTCGAACTTTCTGACTTGTGCCAGTGATCGGTTTTCATGCAACTTGTGCAAATTGGCATGCGCAAGTCAATTTGCGCAAATTGCCTAAGCATGAAAGCGGACCTTTAGACTGGCAATGGTTTAGTGTTTACGAGTGTTCTTTGAAAACATATGCAATATTTCTCACTGGTAATAAAATTATACCTAAATTAACTTCAACAAGGCAGATTAAGGCTGGTTTATTTATTAACTTTAGCAACATCGTCAACGACTCTTTAAGTGATTCTGTTTGTTCAAAACATATATGTAAAAAGAATTTTCATGTATACAAGATTGTTGAAAATAATAGTTTTAGGTCTTTCTTACTTGTAAAAATCCATACATGTTGTGCACGTCCCTGTGTGCAACGTTACCTATGTGCTGTACTTCGAAAGGCATAGTGGTTTCGTAGTCTAAATCGAAGACAGAAGGTTCGTTCATGTCGTTCCAAATACCGGCCAGTACTTCCGTTGAACCGTTAAATTTATCGTATGAGAACCAACTCGCATAGTAATTCCTTGCGTCTGGATTGAGGAAGTCAAACCAACTGGATAATCCGGGCCAGCAGTTACCTGAAGTAGAACTGAATATTTTTTATTCGTTTATTAACCAACTGCATCTCAAGATATTTAACAAAAGTAAAATTTTCAAAATGCCGTCAAAGGTGTGAAACTGCGGCAAACCAAGCTTATGTTTTTAAGTTTTTTTGGTTGCTTTACATACATTACTCTTTTTGACTATCCAAAACTGAATGATATACAGGGCGTTCCATTAAAAAGCAAGTCTGGTTTGTCGTGGTTGTCATTGCATCCTGTCAAAATCAAAATATTCGAAACGAAGTATAAATGTTTTCATTAAATACCAACCCTCAAAATTGCTTCCATTGGGCCATTTTAAGAAAAAATCTTCTTTGCCACCGGCGTAAACAGGATAGTTATCGTCCACCTTGTAATGGGGATCGATAATAGTAACGAGCTTTCTGTTGGTGGTCGACAAGTTTCGCTGCATTTCTTCCGGGTCGCTGAATGTTTCCGGATTCCAAGTGAAATATCTTTTTCCGTCTGTATAATCGACGTCGAGCCAAATTGCATCCATCGGGAAGTCATGATTGTCCATGTTTGCTACTACTTCTTTGACGTCTTCTTGACTTATGTACGAATAACGGCACTGATGGTATCCCAAGGCCCATAACTAAATTTTGAAATACGATTTAATGTAAATAAATCTACTGATATATGGGTGGAAATTTAATCTGCTAGAATTGACACTTTATTATTATGCATACATATTTTTTTAAGAACTCTATCTCTCACTTATATTTTTGAAAGAAACTGTATCTTGTTATTTTTTTATTTGGTCATAAGTATTTTTCATCTGCTCTATTAGATAAGATTATTTAAACTAAAATGCATTTAGATAATGGAACGTATTTTTTATATACCTATCTGGAGATTGGCAATGGGAATAAATTGAAAACTATAAATAGCTAATCAAAATGATATAAGATTATATTGTAAGTATTATCTTGTTGGGTCCAATTGAGTAATTCATAACTTTTTTTAAGAATATAAACAAAAACTAAATGTGCCAAAATCGTAATTATTTTTTTGTCGGCCTTATTAACGATTCATATTTTGGTTAATCATATTAATAAGCACCTGTGGTAGATGTGCAGTTCCGGTCAAATCAGTGAATTGCCTGACAACCTCCTTAGGAGTAGGCCCCACCATCACAAATAGGTCCAAGGTACCACTCTCTACCATAAAATAAGCCGATGGGTTACTCCCAGTGTAACTGATATCTATCCATTGTTCTGCTGCATTGTGTAAAAATACTCCAGAGGTCCATTGAGGCCTGTAAATTTAAGAATTATTTTGGTATGAGACCGTGAATACTTCTGGAGGTACATATGTCCCATCTAAAAATGTATAAGTATAACGTAAAAAGAAATATCAGATAAATAATTCGATCCAATAAGTGAATAAGCACTTGTTTCAGAAGGCAATATAAATGGTAAGTAAAAGCTGCCCTGAACTGCCTGACAGCAGCAAATTGTAACTAGATGTATATTTTTTTAAACTTTCACATTTTCCGACTTACGAATGCCCATAGATAGCTGGTACAGATCCGTATAACGCCATGGTGGAGTTAACCTCGTAAAAAGCAGCTTCGCAGTTTCTTAGACGAAATGGATCTGTTGAATCATCAGCAGTCTCTCCTAATGCTAGTTGATAGGCGTGGTGATGCAATCCGTACAGTTTCCGGGCTCCTTCAAATTCCACGTCGAAGCTGAATGCTTGGCTCGTCTCGTTCTGAAACCAGATTTATAATTAGCCGCACAAATTCTATTAGCTGTTTTATAATTTTTTACAAAACAAGGTTATTACAAAGTAAAATCAATTATGATCGTATAATATAAAACATGGTGATGTGTCTGCAATTTTGCTATGAAGTCCATTTGCTATCTCCGAAATTAAAGGACTTAGAAGGTGGCGCAAACTCTAATTTTTACAAATTTCATTGTTGTAGTTTATTTTACTCACATTCGCCATGACCAAACGATCTCCTTTTAAAATAAGTTCAACATGATCGTCATAAAGAAATTCAACGGAGAATGGAGCAGGTCCATTAACTTGAATAACAAACTTGTCATCATATTCTGGAATAAAGAACAACACTTTTTCTTCCGTTTGGCCGTGGATGGTACTAGAACAAATACATTTATCCTTTCAGCTATATTTAAATAATTCAAAGACAAATATTATTATATAACTCGCTAGAATTTTCATCTAACTAGAATCTCTCTCACTATTAGAGACTCACAGTCTCAAAGGTATGACGGCGCTTGTAAATCCTTATTTTTGTTTAATTTATTGTACTACATCTGAAATGTTATTTTCGGTTCCGACTTTTAAACGTGAACAATATCAAATGCAAATCCAGAAGGCAAAAAAGAGTAATTATTTTTATTAAAAAAAAAAATGATTATATAAGTATATTGACAGAAGACTGTCACCGCATGAGTATCAAAATCTGTTTAGATTTGTTAGATCTCCTCGGCCCTGTCCCAGAGTCTGGGATAGGGCCAGAGGAGGTATCTGTCTATACAGGGTGCTTCAAATTCGATGCAATACATGGGGATCTCGGAAACGGTAAGAGATACGAAGTCGGTTAAATGGAGGCAAAGTTGCGTATTCAGGGGGGCAATATAATGGTGAAAAGAGATCAAGGCTAAGTTGATTAGTTTTCGAAATATTTTGAAAAAACTGAAAATTTTTATTTTCGTAAGAGCACTTTTCTATAGCAACTTTTTGCCCTTTTTCGAATGGTGTTAGTGAATTTTCCGAAAAACGTTTCGTTTTCCGGAAACCAACATCAACTTAATTTTTTTAAATACGAACCTGGAATTTTTTTTCAATTTTTTGGAATCATTTTAGTAACTTGATAGAATGCCACCATAAAAGGAACCAGATTTAAAAGTTTTGTCTAAGAAAAATCCATCATTAGTATTTTCGTTTCGACTTTTGTTAATTCTAGATATTGAATATTTTTGAGGTTTCATTTTTATTTACGATAAATAAACAAAAGCTAATAATAAAACAACGAATTAACAACTATAAACTTTGATGTAATTGAATAAACAATGAATAAAACAACAAAACATGTTAAAACTATAAAAACCCTAAAGCAGATGTTGAAATAATCCTCCGTCATTATTCATGCAGAGACGTATTCGTCTTTTTAAGTTTTGAATAGATCGTTCGATTTCCCTTGCAGGTATTGCATTCAGAACATGAATAGTGGCATTTCTCAAATCCTCAATGTTATTATATTGATTCTTATATAAAACATTTTTAGTTCGTCCCCATAAGAAATAATCTAATGGGGATAAATCAGGAGCTCTTGCTGGCCATTCTATAGCACCATGATTTCCAATCCATCTGTTTGGAAATGTTTCATTTAAGCAGTTGCGCACAATTCCTGAATTATGAGGAAATTTAAATAAAATTAAAAAATTCTAGATTGCTGAAAGCCATTTTTAAGTACCGATAATGCTTGCCACAACATTGAAATGTGTTTGTCATAGAAACGTTTGCCTAGATAAAACTAAATCTAAGAGGATCACGGGAAATTATTAATGATGGATTTTTCTTAGACAAAACGTTTAAATCTGGTTCCTTTTATGGTGGCATTCTATCAAGTTACAAAAATGCTTCCAAAAAATTTTAAAAAATTCCAGGTCCGTATTTAAAAAAATTAAGTTGATGTTAGTTTACGGGAAATGAAACGTTTTTCAGAAAATTTACTAACACCATTCGAAAAAGGGCAAAAAGTTGCTATAGAAAAGTGCTCTTTATTTTTGAATACCTCATCAAATAGGCCCGCAAAAAAACAAAAACGAAAATCGAAATTTTCGGTTTTATCAAAATATTTCGAAAACTAATCAAGTTAACCTCGATCTCTTTTCACCACATATGTTGTCATTATGTTGCCCCCCTGAATACGCAACTTTGCCTCTATTTAACCGACTTCGTATCTCTTACCGTTTCCGAGATCCCCATGTATTGCATCGAATTTGAAGCACCCTGTATATTTAAATATAAATATATCGATAAAAACACATTTAATTTTTTTCTGATGTGCATTCAAAATGTCGCTGCAATACCTTTGAAACCTGAAGTTCTTTGAAGTCTGTACACGGAAATTTTATATACATACTAAACAGGGGGTAGATCGCTGGCTAGGACATCGGTTATCTCGTATCGACTATGGTTTTTCGCCAAGACCTTTACTCTGGCTTTGCCTCCAGTTAGAACAGAAATTTGTAAATCTAGTTCATCGCCGTTCTGATTGCTTAGTGGTATAGTGGCTATATTGTCGTTCATAGTGTAGCTCATAATATCGGCGGAATAATGGAAAAAATTATTGACGTCTTGGTGTCTCATAGTGCTAAAATGTCAACAAAAATTCTGTATTAGTATGTTAGTAACAAAAAGCATGTTGACAAGGTGTTTACTTACCTACAAAAAGGAACCCTTGAGCAATTTTTAAAAGCATCATGGTCAATTGAATGAACAGAAGACGTTAAGTACGCGAGTAGTAATATTAACAACCTTATTTGTATTAGTAACCTACAATAAAAATCAGTTTTAATTTTTAGTAATATTAATTTTTAATTAGATGATGAATATTTATTAATTCTGATACGATTAGAATACTTATAATAATATTTAGTTTTAGTGAAGATCATATCTAAGAGAAAAAATTGCATCCCCTAACAAAAGTAGAAATCAAAAACTCAAAAAATAAATTATATATTTTGATATTTAGACACTTATATATTGATTATAATTAGTTTGCTGCTAACTATTTAATATTATAAACAAACTTAGTAAGTATTTTTCTTTAGGTGCACAAATACCTATTTGTATATACATGTAAAAGTAGCTATAAATTACAAATAAAAAAATGTAAATATTTTAATTTTTTAAATGTTCTAAAAATCGACAAACATTTGTCATCATAACTAATGGTCTTACAAAGATTTAATCACTGATTCAGATTACTTACCACATGATTCTAATACTGATTGTATTTGTACACAGCCCTAATAATTTATATATATATTGTAGGTACTTTTTATCTCAAATATGAAGTATCGATATAGAAACTGTTTTTATTCTAGATCCCTGGCGAGATATAACTAGGATTGAAAGATTTTCTTTAAGTACCTAGGTAATTAGTAAACTTTTGGAAATGTATACTAATAACTTGAAAAATAACTTGTGGAAAATGATTTCATCATTCAACACTGATATATGAATCTTACTATAAAACTCCTTTAAAAACTCTGTCTGGCTCATGTAAGCTATTTTTAATATGTGATGTGATCTTAATCTTTAGGATGTTCCACTTTTTTTTGGCGATTTAGACTCACTTGGATACATAATCTTTATATGTTCCAGTTTATCTCTAAGATTGTTGTATAGATACATCTTAGATCTTACAAGGTAATTTTTAATGATATGTAATATTACAATTTTATATAAAATTGAAAAACCACCAAAACCAGAAATTTAGTTAATTTATTAAATATTTATTTTATTAGGTATACATAGTATACAGTGGTTTATTGGGGCAAACTTTAGAAGTTTGCCTTGATACTACAGTTTCGATATTTAATTTGAGTACTAATCTAAGGTCCCGACATATGTTGGAAAATTGGCGTATAGAGAATTTCTCTTGTGAACTTGATCTCGTCAGTTTTTAAAAATAACCGTCATTTTAATATGACCGTAACTATCACCTGCTCGACAACTGTAGTTTATCCTCGAAATCGTTGAGCTTAGGAATAGGACTTTTATTACAAAAAATGTGTCATGATCACACACCAAGGAGATTTAGAATAAAATGTATTATTACTATTATTTTCCTAATCTCAACCATTTTCATAGAAACAAACTTTTAAAGAAAAATATACAATAAATGACATTTTAAGTGTAAGTGTAAGATGTAAAGTCGCAGGTCCTTTATGTATGCAACGACAGGCAAGCAAAAAATTCCTAAGGTACCCTACGAAAAGTTGGAGTTCGGCAAAATTTTTAGGTTGCGGTTGCTCGTCTCATGCCGTCAGGCCTCACTCGCTGAAATAGTGCTTGTATTTTCTTGCACGGGTCATACAAGAAGCACTGGTATTGTTAATATACAGTCCCATTTACATGCTACTTGGGGTTAACTGTAGACTGAAGATATTTGTATTTTGTAAACATAATTAATTTGATAAGCTTGGGCTCACCAGTATTATGCGACTGCTAATTATTCTGCTGTACTGGGGAATGACTGGGCTCATACCGAAAGCAAGCGTTGGAATTTTTTTTTATTAATCGAGTTAATTTAATTAGAAAACTCCTTATACATTATAATAAGCTATAGCACTACAAATATTAGGACGTTGTAGCAGCCATGTCATCAATATCTTTCATTTTCCTTAAATAGTTTAGTTTTAATAGTTTGGTTTAACTTAAATAAGTTTCTCTTTAATAATTTCTCTTCTTGTCTGTTTTATTATTTTTTTTTTAGTGTTTTGGACATAACTTTAAGGTATTTACATATTCTAGTTCTTCCTTAAGATTGTCGTAGATATATTTCGTCAATTTTATTTTTAATATTTTATTTTTATTTATATTATAAGGGCTTGTTTTAACTTTCTATCATTCTTTTGCGTATCTTTGTCAACTGTTGCACATATGTACACAAATACAAAAATAGACCTGCAAATATCATCAAACTTGAATAAACATTTAAGCTAATTAATTAATTTCACTTTATTATAAAGTTGTAATACATTTCAAAGTAATTAATTATAACAATATAGTCATTTTACTGCTTCTCGTTCTGCTAAGATGATTGGCTATGTCTATGGTATGTAATGGCACACCATCAGAATTTGTGCTGTATCTAGATTCTGAGCATTCTTGTACACCTGAAAAGTGAATGTTTTATATATATACATTTTGAAATCTTTAGGAACGACTTTTTCTTTTGCAAAATCACTTTTCAAAGTGGATACTTTTTGAGATTGAAATATGTAAAAAAACACATTTGATTTGCGTGCATCTAAACTATTAAAGCAAATTTATAGAATATAACATAAGTATATAAGGTTTTATATGCATCCAATTTAAAAAATATTGCAGAAAAAATAATCTACTTGAACCACCTTCTAATACGAAATGTATTTGCATTATTTTGGAAGATGTATATTTGTCTAAAAATAATATTACCTTCTGTGATATTGTGAATTATAATTGCTTGAAAAAGCAAACCTATTCCTTCATGATTACCATCAATAGCCCTGGAAAAATGTAACGAGAAGAGTTCGAGGAATTATTGCATAGAAATGGAAATACTTACTCAATTTGTAGACCGTGGGTGTCAGGAATATATGTGATAGTTAGATATAGGTAATTATTATCTGTAGAGTATCTAAAGCTTTCATAATCGTCTTGGTAATACCTTCCTTTTGCGTTACCGTTCTAAAAGAAACATATTTTTATACAATCGAGAGCAAATCTATATTTTCCAGACAATTATCAACTAAGCAGAAATCAAATTAGTATCTATTAGTATTAAAATATCTGATAGATACTTTTAAGATCAAAGACAAGGCCCAAAATAAAATTTGTATTCGTCTAATCCAATATAAATATATTCGATTTACAGGTCTTCTCTTTGATAGTCTGAAAAACTTAATGCTAAATGTATTTATACATAAATTATGACCATGGGTTTTACTCACTTCATCTAAATTTACGTAAATATTTACTGGATCATCTTGCATTTCAGTTGTGGATCTTTTTTCCCTTTCTTTTAGTGTTATAATGCTACCAGCTCTGTAGTAATAAGGCGACTGAAAGACATTAAGTTAGTTTAAATTAATAAAAATCTACGTTGTAGGAATAGTTGATCTGCATATTTAAAAAGTATAATTGCTTATTCAGCAATATATTTATATAAATGCCATTATTCAGTTGACGATTTTAATAGGAAAATGTTAAAGATGATTTGGCTTAAATAAAACGATTTCCATTGAACCGCTTTCTGAAATCCCGCATTTTTCCAATATTTAACAATTTGAATTTCAAAAACTCACTGTATTTATGTCCACTTCGACTTCCTCTGTAGTATTTCCCTTATGTATTGACCACGAGCCGTCGTCAACTCTGTACCAAGAAGTATTTGATCCTGGAAAAATTACCGTCACAGATGTTGCACTCTTTTCCAAGACAGGCCTAGCCAGTATATCACTACCTGAAAGAAAAATTTATGAATATATTCGACTAAACTATTTTCACAGTTCCACATGGTACCACACCAAGTCTAGTTACAATGAGATGTAGATATAGAAGTACGTTCTAAATTAGATATTCTGTGTTTATTTCTTGTATTTTATTGATATACGAATTATTTTTATGGATTTACTAATTTTTTCGTTTCAATGATACCTTACTAGTAGATATGCTATAGGCGTACGGCGCCAAAAACGTGTGTATTTTTAAAGGGGCCTATATTTTGCAAAAAATTGACCATTTTTGCTCCCACCACTTCCACTTCAACCAATCACCCAACCCTACTCTGCTGTCTCCACGCCTCCCAGCCAATCAGATTTCAGACTACACCCCACGCCCAATCAGGCTTCAGATCGCGGCCTTTACGGCTTTAAGACCTCGCCCCTCACTAGATCAGATCGCGACCATTACAGTATTCAGATAACAGTATACTTACATATAAGTTTTTTTACATATAATTTACTTACCAACCAATACGTGATCATCTTGCTCTGGAAACTCAGGATACTCGTAGAAGAAAGGCCTAATGATGGGATCCCCGTACCGACTGTGCTCATAAAACAAGGTGTACCAAACTGGTATATGTTTGTAGCGCAGTTTCATGGCATTTCTTATGACATTTTGAATTTCGTCTGAAAACAAATAGGGCTCACGTCTATCAGTGTCTGAGCTTGAGTGCGACCTGAAGAATGGCAACCAGATACCTGCCTGAAACTCCCAGAAACCTATTTAGAACTATTTTGTAATATCAAAAGCATAGAAATTGGTGCAGTAATAGTCAACATGTAATAGTTTGGAATAATAATTCTACCTGGTACCATCTCTGGAATAGTTCTTCTTCTGGATTTCCAATAAATCCACCTACATCAGCTCCACAGAACACCAAACCTAACAAGTTGGAATTTATGCATTCGGAATATGTTACGGCAAGGTATGGCCAATCGGCATTGTTGTCCCCAGTCCACATAGCAGCGTGTCTTTGGGAACCAGCGAAATGGGAGCGGGTTAAAATGAAAGGTCTTTTGGTTCCATTATCACGGTCCATGAGGCCTTGATGTGTGGCCATAGTCTACAGAAAAAAAAAACAATAAATATGATTATATACGTATTATATTAAATAATATACTAAAGTTCGTAAAGATTGTGATGCTCAGTTTAATGTACCTACTACCTAACTACCGTCACCTCTTCCCTCGTCGAACCTTCCCGACCTTCTAATGTAGGTCAGAATATCGGTCCATTCAAGGGAACAGACCTCTTCCCCTTGCAGCTCCCCGGCCCCCCAGACGTTGTATCTTAGTCTGCCAAAAGCCACACATTCTGCCAAGAAGTGGGAAGGCGCTTCGTCGCCCTCCCCGCACTTTGGGCAGATAGGGTCTCCCTCAACACCCATCAATGATAGATGTCTTCTAAGTCTGCAGAGACACGTTAAAACTCCCACCAACTGGTTTAGAGCCTTCCGCCTACGATTTAACAGCCAGGCCGTTTTGGTCTTGCTTGGCTCCACTATAAAGTTGCTAGCTTATCTACAACTTCCACTCCTTCTCCAGTTTTAACTCCAGTTTTTAGTGTTTCATGAGCCCAATCATTAAGGGCCATGTTGACCTGCCTTCGCGTAATGCCTAAAAGCGGTTCAGGTCCTTGGGTGGGTCCCTGAGATCCGAGTCGAGCCAGTTCATCGGCCCTGTCGTTCCCTGCGATTCCACTATGACCTGGTATCCATACCAATTTAACCTCTTTTCCTCTGGCCAGCTCCTCCAGGGTATCTCCGCACTCTTGGACAAAAGCAGATCTTGTCCTTGGAGATGGCCGCCTGACTGTCGAAGTAGAAATAAATATTTTGCTCCGTATAGTTGCTTACTTCTTCATTGTTTGCGCCATTACGATAGCGAAGACTTCAGCCTGGAAGACTGTGGCATACGAACCCAGTGCAAGGCTTTTTAATGTAGGTAAATGGGTAAACCTTTTCAAATCAATTTCTCTGGATCCCGGTGAAGCAATTGTACCACTTGAATTTTATTATTATTATATGTATATATTGCGATTGAAGACCGAAAGACCGTCACTGACTAGTATTAGGCTAATGTTAGAAATTTTGTAATCCTGCTTCGCCAACATATATGTATTTAAAACAGAAATTTTCAAAAAACTCGTGAACCGACTTACACCTTACAGGGGTTCCTCAGGATTCCCATCTGGGGCCACTTCTGTTTTCACTATTTATTTATGATATAGGATAATGTTTTTTATATTTTAACTATTATTTGTATCCTGAAGATCTGAAGATGTATAAAGAAATACATACCTAATTTAAACAAGTCCAGTCGGACTTATGCCGATTGCATGAATATTGTAAACTTAATAAATTGCATCTTAATGTTCAAAATGCCACTATACCTATATTAAATATAGTTTAGGTTATAGAAATATTCTCTGGGTTAACAACTGTAAATAATTTTTACTCATATTATATTAATAACAATTTACTCAGCAAAGTTGATTCTATCAAAGGGCTAGGTGTGTTAGTAGATGAGTAATTGATTCTCATATTATGAGGTTATTGTATGAAAATCTTATAGAAATGTAGGCTTCATAATAAGAATTATTAAATTATTCACTAAATCTATGTCTGTCATTTCACTATACACTTCTCTTGTTTGCAGTCACCTTGAATTTCTTAGTATCATTTGGAAAGTTGCGTTTTGGCAACTTTTGGCAACTTCTTATGAATTCAGCTAATATTAACCAAAACACTAAACAGAGTGTGTGTGTGTATGTATAGTTTTTACTTAACAATAACATTTAGAGTACCTAATTCACTTATAACTGGTAGGCTTACTTGTAAAAATCCATACATGTTGTGCACGTCCCTGTGTGCAACGTCACCTATGTGCTGTAGTTCGAAAGGCATAGTGTTTTCGTAGTTCACGTTGAAGACCGAAGGTTCATTCATGTCGTTCCAAATACCGGCCAGTACTTCCGTTGAACCGTTAAATTTATCGTATGAGAACCAACCCGCATAATAATTCCTTGCGGCTGGGTTCAGGAAGTCAAACCAACTGGATAATCCAGGCCAGCAGGTGTCTGAAATTAATCAGGATGAGTTTTATTCATTTACTAATATGTATACTTTGAATTAGCAATATAGATATTTTCACGTTGCCAATTCTTTAACCGGTCATAAAAGTTTGATCTCGGCAAGAATTTGCGTTGAAGCAGTGAATATGTTCTTATACGTACTATTCCGTATGTTCCTTCTCGGTTGTCTCTGTATAATCAAAAAATATAAATGGCTGCACAAAGTGAGACAATTAAACAGTGATGAGATCTCGCTATAGACTTTTTTTTAAATCAAATACCAACCCTCAAAGTTACTTCCATTGGACCACTTCACAAAAAGTTCTTCTTTGCCACCTGCGTAAACCGGATAGTAATCATCGACCTTGTAATGGGGATCGATAATAGTAACGAGCTTCCTGTTAGTGGACGACAAGTTCTGCTGCATTTCTTCCGGGTCGCTGAATGTTTCCGGGTTCCAAGTGAAATATCTTTTTTCGTTCGTATAATCGATGTCGAGCCATATTGCATCCATCGGGAAGCCATGACTGTCCATGTTCGCTACTACCTCTTTGACATCTTCTTGGCTTAAGTACGAATAGCGGCACTGATGGTATCCCAAGGTCCACAACTAAATTTTGAAATACGATTTAAGATAAACAAATGTACTGATATTAGATATCTTTACTTATGATGTTTTCAAAATTAATTTGCTCTTCTTCAGTGAAACTTTATTATGCATAAACATGTTTTAAGAAACCTACCTCCACATATACTCGTATATGCTGCATTATTTATTTATTTTTTCATAGTGCGATATTGCGCTAATCTCTTGGAAAAATTGTTTGATTCATAATTTGTCTTTGATAACCCGCCATGTAAGATAACATTCTTATTTACAGTGAAATGCATTTAGATAACGAATCGTATGTTTTTATATAGATACCTATTTGAAAATTGCGAATGAGCACAAATTGAAAACTATAAATAGCTAAGTAGATTGATATGGGCCCAGATTACATCATATCGAAAAAAATGTCTATCAACTTCTTGAACTCACTTATGTAATTGATAAATTGTTTTTATTTAAAGGGTGTGTACAAAAACTATGAGGCATAATTGTTATTAATAAATTCTTTTGTGGACATATTAACAATTACCTGTGGTAGATGTGCCGTTCCAGTTAAGTCAGTGAACTGCCTGACAACCTCCTTAGGAGTAGGCCCCATCATCACAAATATGTCCAAGGTACCACTCTCTACCATAAAATAGGCCGATGGGTTACTCCCAGTGTAACTGATATCTATCCATTGCTCTGCCGCATTGTGTAAAAATACACCAGAGGTCCATTGAGGTCTGGAAGTATATAGTTCTGGAGTTTTCAATAGTTTTCATGACATGTCTTTTAAATAAATCACAAATGATTAAGTGAACCTGTAATTTATTTAGAGGGACTGAGATACTTAAAGGGCACATAATCATATTGTGCCTCATGATGAGTTCATTTGGTTGCTCCAATAACTTTTTATCGTTATTTCGGTCATATTTCGACGATAGATTTCAATTTGTTCAATACCGGGGTTTTCAGTCTAATAAGTTTCCGCAATTGTCTGGAGTTCCCCAAGGATCTGTATTGGGCCCTCTATTTTTTATATTGTTCATTAATGATTTAACAGAACTCTTTAATGTTGACTATCTGCTGCATGCGGATGACTTAAAATTATTTATAGAAATTAAGTCTTCTTCTGATTGCTTAAAATTGCAAGATAATCTATCCAATTTGTATCGGTGGTATAATGATAATTATTTGCCTTTGAACATAAATAAATGTAACAGTATGTCCTATTGCCGTCGCAAAGATATCCACCTTTTTAACTATACTCTCGATTCAAGTATCTTGAATCGAGTCTCGGAATTCCATGACCTCGGTGTTACATTTTGTTGTAATTTATCTTTTGATGCTCATATTCGCGTGGTAAGTGATGCCGCATTTAAAAGTCTTGGTTTTGTCTTGCGTAACTCCAAGGACTTTCGGAATGAGGGGACGTTGAATGTTCTATACAATACGTTTGTTCGCAGTAAATTGGAGTATGCTTCCGTTATTTGGAGTCCGCTTTACAATACTCACATTTTACAATTGGAGAGAGTACAGCGGAAGTATCTAAAGAGTTTGCATTTCATTAATTTTGGTGTCTATCCAACTCGGGGTATTCCTGAGGATATACTGTTGTCTAGATTGAATTTAATTAGCCTGCAAAGTAGACGCGTTATGTACTCGCTGATCTTTCTTTACAAAATCATTAATAATTTACTCAACTCACCCTCATTGGTATCTAAAATTGTCTATCGCGTTCCTAGATTTAATTCTAGAACTAGTTCTGTATTGCATTTACCGATTCCTCTTACCAACTTATTAACGGCATCTCCTTTCTACCAGATGGTTGTTAATTATTACCAGTTGTTTGAAGATCGACTCGATATATTTTTCGATTCTATAAAGTCCATTAAATGCTTATCTGTCTAATAAATTATAACTAGTTATGTATACCTAATTGCTTATTGTTTGTGTGTATGTATAATATGTATATAATATCTGTTTAATATGTTTATCCCGTTGGTTTTCTGTACCCGTACTGTCATTTACAATATTTTCATTTTGTTAGGTTTAAGTAATGTTAATATTTGTATGCTTCAACCTTGTCCTGTAATTGGGTTTTTCCCGTTGGGCATTGTAACTAAAATAAATAAATAAATAATATTGTCATTACCCGAGGTCTCTTTCGAAAAGGTTAACGTTCACTTTATCATATTTTTTACCACATAGCGGTTTATCTAGGGTCTGATTTTTGGCAACATCTTAAATTTAATTTGATTTTCAACATTTTCAGCACAGCTGATACATTCACATTTTTCGACTTACGAGTGCCCATAGATAGCTGGTACTGCTCCATACAATGCCATAGTGGAGTTAACTTCGTAACCAGCAGCATCAGAGTTTTTTAGGCGAAACGGATCTGTTGAATCATCAGCAGTCTCTCCTAATGCTAATTGGTAGGCGTGATGATGCAATCCGTACAGTTTCTGGGCTCCTTCAAATTCCACGTCGAAACTGAAGGCTTGGCTCGTCTCGTCCTGAAAATCAGAGCTTTCAATATAAGAAGATATATGAGCATTTTGTATTTTAGTTAATAAAGGAAGTCCAAGGAACTGCGACCCCTATCTACGCGTTGTCACAAGCAGGTAGTCAGTTTCAACATAATATTTTTTGAGTCCGCAAAAATTTAATTTTAGTCACTTGTAAGCTTTTCATATGAAAGTTTGTAACTAGAAAACTGAACGAAGCTTACAGAAACATTGTTTTATCTCTAAATATTTCTACCTCCTGCTTTTTCTATTTCTAAAAGTAAATACCCCTGGGATGGAGCAAAATATAGGGAAATACATACTATGTGCACCACGAAATTGCCCTACTTTATTATATTTATATTATCTAAAATATATATTTTACTTACGTTCGCCATGACCAACCGGTCTCCTTTTAAGACAATCTCTTCTTGATTGTTATAAATAAATTTTACAGAAAATGGGGAAGATCCATTCACCTTAATAATAAAGTTGCTATCGTATTCTGGTATTAAGGATAATATCCCTTCTTCCGTGTCATCCTGGGTGATACTGAAATAGATACATTTATTCTTTTAATTGAAGCCTACACAGTTACAGCGTGTTGCACCGTCTTTTCGGCTTAATTGTAGTCTTTGTACAATCAGCTCTGCTCTTAGAAGATAAGGTAATCGATTTTCCAAATATTTTTGCTTACAGTACACTTAAAATTTAGCAAATCAATATTTCCTGACTTTTATAATAACAACAGGCCACTATTTTTCCACAGAAACCTCAAAAATTATTGTTCGTTGGCACTTGGAGAAAACTACACTTGGAATAGACAACACTTTCAAATTTTTTGGTTTAGAGGATCTCTGTGAAAATCGTATATACTTACGAAGCTGCGGGAAAATCTTTGGCCAAGACGTCAATTATTTCGTATCGGGTATGATTTTTCTCCAAAATTTTTACTCTAGCTTTATATCCAGTTAGAACAGAAATTTGTAAATCTAGTTCATCGCCGTTGGAATTACTAAGTGGTATGGTGGTTACATTGTCGTCGTCCACAGCAGGATTCTTAATGTCGGCAGAAAAATATAAAGTTTCATTTACATCTTGGTGTCTCAAAGCCCTAAAATTTTAGTAAACAATACTGTAAGGTCTATTTTGCCCTCAGATATGCTCTGTCCATACTTACGTGCAAAAAGGAATTCTGGAGCAGTCTTTAAAAGTATCATGGTCAATAGAAAAAGCTAGTGGTGTTAAGCATGCCAATAGTAATAGTAACCTAAAATAAAAATAAGTCGGTATAAGTCGGTTTGCAATAGGCCTAGCTAAAGAATTGCAGTTCAATGAGAATTAAATGAATAATACAGTTAAATTTAATGAACTTTTAATTTTTCAAACATACGGACCAATATTTATAGGTACCTAACGAAACATTGTGTCTTACTAATTTTATTAAAAAAAAATCTTGGTTTATAAACGAAATTGACCAAGTATTTAATAATAATCTGTATAATGGATTTACAGATATAGTATTTGTTATCAATAATACCTTTACAAAATATACCGTTATGGCATTAACACTTTTTACAAATTATGTATGTACAAAATATTTTACAAATGCTTACAAATTTTCCAATGTCTTTTTGGGTTAGACTTGCTATAAATAGTATTGCCTCTAGAATAGAAAATCTTTGAATTTTTATGTTTCTGTCTATTTTTTTCTTATCCGTATAGTACGGAAAGTGAAGACATATTTTTATAGCAGTCATCAGATTTATTAAAAATTTCCATTTAGCGCTGAAATTGTGGATCAGACGTCATGGGGTGATTTCCTTATACTAATAAAAAATAATACTGGTTACTTTTGGATTTGAGGTAACCTAGCAATTTTCATGACAAAGTATTTGTATCATATATATACAGTTTAATCATACTTATAATTGTAAACAACTGAAATTCTTTCACATAATGTCCAACATGGACATCATTACTATTTTAAAATGTTGAGTTAATGACGCTTATAACTTTTAATTTAAAAACTAAAGGATAGCACAAAGCTAAAGCTGTTTTTTTTTAAATATTTATTTTATCTTTCGAATTTATATGTTTTCTTTGACTACTAATATCGAAATGTGGCTGAAGACAGAATCAGAAACTGAAACGAGAATAAGTTTTTACAGTGGAAATAACTCCATAGACAAATTATCAATTAAATGTTTATAAACTCGAAATAAAATTAATGTTTATTATTTAAAAAAATAAACAGGTTTGGAAAGAAAACGAAAAACAGAAATATTAAACTTATTTCTAAAAACTACAATTTTAAACAAACAACAGAAAAATAGAAAAATAAATACCTATTACTTATTTTACTGTATTCTTATTTAATAGAGTTGATACCTATTTGAGGTAGATGCAGGTACGAATTATAAAAAAAATGTAGACTACGGTGTGGGTGTTAAAAGTTATGTTGTGTCACTGACTGGAAATTTGAGAACTTGCAGTCGATTTTATTTTCAATAAATAAGGAATTCTTACGTTTAGTCCGAAATTTCGGATTTTTTCCCATATTAAAAATAGTTCCGCGTCAGAAAACCATTAAAAAAATATTTTTTATGAATAATGAATGACTAGGTATAATCACATGTCCGTTTATCATGTCTAGTATTGACCTAGGTAAATGAATAATGTGAATACTAAAAATAAATGGGTAAATGTAGATGGTTAGGTTAAACATTATTTTGTTTTAATGAGAAATGTATTCAAGTTTTTATACTCCAATACACGAAGTACATTATATTTGGAAAATTAATCGACTTACCTGAAGGAATATTAATTTAAATTATATGAACAATCTCCTCCTCTTGATTACATAAAACACATGTAGTTTCCATCTCTTTGAGGGTGTGAGCCACAAGTTAAAAGTAATAAAATTTCCCTGGTCCGCCTCTGTACCGTGTGCTAAACGCTATATCGTACTCACTTTATTTTTTGTTGTATTACATATCTCGCTAGTGGGAATAAACGTATACAGGGTGTCGGGGTCGGGTGGGATGTAATCATTTCGGAGGAGATTGTTCATATAATTTAAATTAATCTTCCTTCAGGTAAGTCGATTAATTTTTCAATTATATTTAACAATCTCCTCCTCATCCATATATATATTAAAACGCGTCGATTCTGTCTAGCTGTAAATTCCGTCGTCGAATGCACAAAGTTTCAAAGCTATCTCCTCCGAGGGGCGATCGCGGAATGATCTCCGCGGGTTACTGGAGGTCGCCCCCGGCCTTTCTCCAATGCGTAGGGGTATTTTCGTCCCGTTTCCTACGCGTTTTCCCAATTTAAACGCCTTTTCAAAAAAACCTCTGCAAAATTTTCGTCGATCGTCGTTCGACGAGAGAGATGCGGCTAGCACCGGCGTTTGTCCTCGCGCTTAATGGTCTCGTCACGCCCGCCGAAATCCCGACTTTTCGCGGGACCCCCTCGCCTATTTTCTAATTTTTACGGCTTCGAGAACCGCTTCACGCGAAACTTCCATCCTTTCTTTAATGCTTTGAGATTTTTTTTCGAGACCGTACGTCGACTCCTTCTTCGTCTATTTCGTCTTCGAAAATCTCGAGTCGCATCCGTCTCAACTTCTTTCTCATTTTATCTGCCGATGTGAGATTGCACTAAGGAGACAAGCACCTCCCACCAAAACTGTCAAATAGATTAAACTTCAGATAGGTTATTTTCCTACGAGAAATATTGCTAACGGAATCGGTAGTACCGACTGCCAAACACTTCTGATTACCAAAATATTGAAGCGAAATGCTTTTCCAATTAGAAAATCGGTAAAAATTATTTTTTCAGGTTAACACGTACAGTTTACATAATTAAACGTGTCAGGGTAAGCTTTTTGACAACAGGCGCGGTAGCGCAATGGGAAAGTCGTAGGATTCAAAACCTGATAATGCTGATTTCGCGAGTTCGAGTCACGCTGGAGGCACATTTTTTTTACTTTTTAATTCCAATTATTTATTAGTATTAGTGTTTAGTTATTATGTTTCATTATCCGTAGCTTTTATTCTTTCTGCACGTAAAGTTTGGAATTAATTCGTTCATTTTGGCAGTCTGTTAAATTCATCATTTTAGCTTAGAAAAGTAAATATCTACAATATTTTTGGTCCCATTGATAAAATTGATAAAAATGTTTACTGAAAAATAAATTCTACTTTCAGCACTTAAAAAATTAAGATGTTTTACCATCAAGGGTGACCCCAGGCCGCAGGCCTGGACTACCGGTAGTGTTGGAAATGGAAACGAAAATCGCGACAGCGATTTTCTCCCATTTCTAGTTATAATATAATAAATGTGATCTTTATTTCTTCATATTAGTTAAAATATTAAATAACTATATCTACTATCTACAATATCAAGGATTTTTGATTTGATTATGTCTATAAAAATACCAAAAACAATTGATCGATAAAAGTAAGAATATAATCGTTTTTATATTTTTTGTTTCTAACCACCTTCTGCTTTTTTATAATTTATGCAGGTACTATAATGTCAATTCATATGAATGACAAAATATTTTTACATAATTAAATAGAGCATATGCCCTATTTGTGTAAAAATAAAAAACATATGGCTGTTTTTTATTACTGTGTTAGCCTAACAAATTACATGTGTATTTTGTCTCTAAATATCTTCCAGTACACCTTGTATATAGCACAGGTACTTAATTTAAAATAGGTTATTTCTGTACTTCTTGCTGATAATGCACATACAACCTTGTAAAAAAAAATGTGTTTTTAAGGTAAAAATCGTTCACTCGTGGGACTGTTTAAATAATGGTTGCCAACCGTCCCGATATATCGGGACAGTCACCGTTATTGGCCCTGCTGTCCCGACGTCCCGATAAAACCATTAAAAATCCCGAAGCCAATTTTTTATTGCGATACACGAAATTGGCTGCTTTTCAATAAATCATTCATTCCACTGTCTTCAACAAATCTGTTTTGCAAATCGACAACGCTATTATAGATCAATAGGTACATAAATAAATATCAGCATTTATATAAATCTGAAAAATATGATTTTAAAACCAAAACGTCTTCTTAAAAAAAACATGACATAAATAGTTATGTTATCTAACAATTTTTTGTGCAATACCCTATAATTACTATATTATATAGTTAACTAGTAGAATAAAAGTTTACGTTGTTAATTATTGGAAATTTTTATTTATTATTTTTTACCTAATTAGAAATTTTTATTTAACTAAAAAACATCGTCCCATCCGACAACTGACGGCTGTCCCGATTTAAGTGGATAGATTTATGGCAACCCTACATGTGATGATAGGTGAACTTTTACCTTGGTAAAAAAAAACATGTTTTTTATGGTAAAAGACATCAGTCCTGGGACCCTTGTTTCAAATATAGTTAATCAACCGCAGTGGTGACACCATATGGACAAATCTAATACTACCAAGGTTGTTGAATCTGATTGGTTATTTCTATAAATGAACAAATTTCATTGGTGAGGTGCACACATTATCAATCATGACATCTGTACGCCATCTACTTTTGTACTAACGCGGTTGAATAACTATATATCTCTAATAAGGCGTGGGACTGAATGAAGCCACAATGGCAATATAATATCTTGCTTATATGAATATAAACAAGGATAATATAATATAACGTCGTAATTTCCTGTTCCTGTTCTAAGAATTCAAATGTGTTTAGCACTTACATGAATATGAAGATGAAAATACCTCCTTAATCTGTTATCTGTTTCTTTAATTTCTTTCCAGTTGTAAGTTTTCTTTTTAACCACCGGCCGTTTTGCTTTTCCTTGAGCGCAGTACTTTACACTTGTTGCTTCAACCGCACAAAGAAATGAAGCGTGTAAATTACCCGTACGATTTTGCGTTTAGCACAGGATAAAGGGGCGGACCGGGGAAATTTTATTACTTTTAACTTGTAGCTCACACCCTCAAAGATATAGAAACTACATGTGTTTTATGTAATCAAGAGGAGATTGTGAAATATAATGCGCGTAGAAATCATTGTATAACATTTTATTACTTAATAAAACAAATAAAGTACCTAATAGTTATTTTGAAACAGATGAATTTTCTTACTTTTCTGAACACACAATTTCAGATATAAAATGATTTTCATATATTTCATCAGTTTTTTATTTCATAGTTAAAACATAATTTTTGTTCATTTTGATGTATTATTCTGTTATACATAAAATAAGCAAGCATTGCACCAAAAATTAAATATGTAATTAATTGCCACTTACCTTAACATCGTTTGTGAGGAGATATGAACTATAACTAATAAATCTGAGAGAACCACCACTTCAAACATTTATCTGTTGTGATATCAAATAAAGATTTTATCAAACAGTTTTAAATTATATCAAAGTTACTGATTCACTTTGGTAAACATAATTGACCCTTGTAGCCAAGCAATATATAAGGAAAAATAGTAGGTAAGATCTTAAAAGTACAGATTGAAAAAAAGAACAAAATTTACTTCTATTATTTATTATTATGCATGCATGTATAACAATGTATTGTATAATTATGAATACTATTTAAATTAACCATAGGCATATTTCCATTTTCATAAATCAGTATGCTGAACTATACTATAAATAAACTGTTTTCATTTTTATAATTCATATAAAAAACATGTCCATAAAATAAAAAAACGCAAAAATTTGTCCAAAAAGCATAATAAAAATAAAAATGAGAAAATTTCCAGCAAAACTGATTCATAAAAATAAAACCCAACAGAAAATTTATTATTAAAAAAATAATTTAATAAAATAAAAAAAAATTGTTACAGCCTTCAGTAATTCACAGAATTTGAAAATATATTTCGCTTTCAACACTATGGTCAAAATATAACAATATTTTTGAGGAAAATAATAACTAGTGATTGTCACTAGTCTATCACTTTCCGTTTTTCAGTTTTTGGAGTAACAGTGTATGAATTAATATAGAGCTGAGCAGCCACTCAAAATTTTTACCTTATATTTTTAATATGAATTTTTCATAATGAATGTACTGCAACTTATATAATTATATTAGGTAGAGATTTTTTTTTCAGAATTTCTACATCTGCGTCTGCATCTTATGGACTAAGGAGATAACTTTTTAATAAAAATATACTTTTTGTATATTTGATATACGCCTACAAAAATTGATAATACTGCAGAATGTGCCTAGATTTCACAAGCAACTATTTGAAAAATACGGCAACTAAAAATTATTTGAGATTCTTAAATGTTTCCCTAAACTTAAGTTTTGTTTAAATAGGGATAAATGCTTATATCTCACAGAGATTATGTATTTCACAATAGGTGATATTAAATATTTTGAGTGGTGCAAAAACAGATCCTTTTTTAATAACAATTTGCTTTACTATAGCTTAACTGCTGATACTAAATAATCAAAAAACAAGTTGCCTAATCAGTGTCATGATTGAAAAAATATAAACATGATAAAAGGTACATCTATTTCTGTAAGGATATCGGAAATACTGAGAAACCACATTCTACATTATTTTTTGATTATTCTGTATTTGATTACTGAACTAATGTCTATCTGAAACTAATAAGAGTAGAACAACTATTTAAAATTATTGGATTAAAGTATGAGAACAAAAAAATGGGTGCTTTAAAACAGACTTTCCAACTCTTCAAGGCACTTTAGAATAAACCTTGCAATTAGCTAGTTATTCATTATCACAAAACAGCTGTATTTTACAATTTTATTGCATAAATATAAAATAATTTACTATAGTTAATATAAAGAAAATGCCTGCAAATACCTAAAAGAGTTACGGAAAATTACTGTTTTAGGTGGATATATTTTATTAAGTAGAAAGTAATTTTTAAATTCTTTAAGAAATAATAAAAACTAAAATTAAAGATTTATATTTAAATTGCAAACATTCAAATTTTTATGGTCAAAGACCATAGCACTGATGGATAGAAAATTCTCGTCAGTTTAGCCAACAAAGAAACAAAAGTTTGTCTACAGAGTCAACAATTTATTTTATCTGTTTGATTTATGTTTTGATTTCAATTAAATTGAATTTTAGTAAAATACACAAAGTAACAATAAAATATCAAGCACTGAATTCAATTAAAAAAACAATCAGTTATAGTATTAGTAAAATATAAACTTAATAACTAATAAAAGTTAATAGCAATATAGAGATAATACTTTAGCCAACTGGGAATACATGGAAATTTTATTATTAAAGCAATTTTTTATCAATTTTGCTTAATTAATATTAATATATTAAGTATTTTCATTTTGTATATTGATTAGGATTCTTTTTAGAAGTCTTTTAGATTTTATATGACCATGAAATTATTCAAAATAATAAAACCTGCTCATTCAAAATTACAGCAGGAGAAAAATATATGAAAAAACAATTATATTGCCTATTTGTGTGCCTTTAAATACTATTTATAGCGGACTAATCGTAACTACTCTTAAAAATAACGCTAGAAACAACCCACAATGCATCCATATAAAAAATTCAACTATTTTGAAACACCTCAGTTTGAATATTTCACTAGAGCAGAGTAGAGCAGGAAAAATTTCTCCTCGTAACAAAAATATTTTATAAATTTTCTTAATGAACACTTTGATTTCGGATGGGTGTAACATCTCAGTTTACAGGGTTTGTGACTCAAGAAAAATTACCTCTGCAGAAGGCCTCTACGGCTTTAGGAACTCCCAAATCTAGTCCGGCCACATCGAGAATATTCAAAGAACCGTCAGCAAAATTCAAGTGTGGAGAAGACATGCAAAAGGTAACCAACCTGAAAAAATAGTAGTAATAGTAATAAAATTATAATCACTATATAAAAATCCATACAAATAACTTGGGGGACCAAATAAAATTGTGAAGTGTTGTTTTTCTTTGTTACTATTAGCAAAGAATTTGTTACGACTATTAAGTAATGGATATTGATATAAACTGCTAAAAGAAATTAACACACGTGTAAAGAATGTTTCAAAGTTGAAGCAAAAGTTTCATACGAATGCGCACAAATCTAAGGTTGCGAAATACGAGGGGTAAACCGCGACTATAATTTTGTACACCAGATTTCCTTCTCACAAGAGAATTCCTCTGATTTCCCCATGATTTCCTCTGAGTTCCTCAGAATTCCCCTGAACTCCCTTTGAATTCCTTTGAATTCCCCTTAGTTCCTCCAGAATTCCTGATTCATGTACACCAGAATTCCCCCGCAATTTACCCCTCGGCAAAATATATATTTAATATTCAAGGGGTCCATAGTGTAAAAAAATTATCGTTACACACACACACACACACACACACACACACAAACAGGTTAATAATTAATAGAAAAATCACTTACTTTGCATTTTGAAGGTTAAACTTCTTCCTGTATTTCTGCAGAGCTTCTACTGGTTTGGCTATTTTCTCCCTCACATCCTTAGGAATTGAAGTGAAATATTCGTTATGGTGTATAAAATTGAAGAAAATGTCAATGTGTTTTTTCTGCGACATAGCCCATTCTATGGGAGCCGCTGGAACTAAGTAATCACTTTTATTCTCTTTCAATTTCTGAATGTATTCATAAAACTGTCCCTCTGAAAAAATCAGCGGTATTAATACAACGATATGAAATATAAATATAGATTAGCTCTCATAATAAAACATCTACATACTTTTATCTAAATGAATTATGGACACTTCCTTCTGTTTATACACTGCTACCGTGACATCCTTTTCAACTTTCAGCAAAGCCATTGTGAATGCCGCAGCTGCTTCCAATCCACTAACATTTTTATTGTGCAGACATGAAACATCCATTTTATCGGTGACATCAATGGTAACCATGTATCTTTTTCCAGAAGGCTGGATATTGCTACAAGATATGCTCATGCACTTTTGCAAGTTATTTATAATGATAGGGCTCCTAGCTTCATGGGGAGTCTTGATTCGTCGAAGTTCCTCTTCTGTCAGTTTTTTTTCAGCCACCAAGTGGTCTAGTAGTTTTGGATCTAGAGGTCTAGAAATTAAAGCAATTTTTTATCATATTCTATAACATAATAAAAATGTTTTACTTACTTTCCGCATTTCTCAAAGTTCTTCATGTGAATGAAAACTTCTAAGGGGTGAATCCCACTAGCTTTAACTTTTTCAATATTCGTCAAGTTTCCGTTAACCAAAACTTGGGTGGGTGTATCTTTTTTAAGAAATCCTAGCTTGTAAAGTTTTGGCAGAATCTGCAAAATTTCCGAGAGAGACATATTTAGCAGAACTGCATTCCAAACCTATGACACAATACAATTTAGTATCACTTGAATACTTTTGATAGTATATTTTTATATTACTTCAGCAGATTTTCTTAGACTGGGCTCAACTTGATTGATGGTTGCCTTTAACTCAGCAATAATGGGGACAGCCACTTTATGATCTTTCGTTTTCCTTAAAGTGTCAGACTTACTCAAAATGTCTACTATTGGTTTTGCTTCACTATCCCCTTCTCTTTCACTGGTTTTTTTAAAAAGTATATAATTTATGACTATATTCTTTACTAAAAATAAAAAATCAATTTAATTTTCTAATTTAAATTTACTTCAATATAATAAGCTCAACATTAGTTTAATTTTGGATAGAACTGTTGATTGAGATATCCAGGAAGACGCGCATCTGAGTGATATCGATTTTTTGATACACTGTATTTTGAGGCAAAAAGATAAATCTGTACAAAGTAAATTTTCGAATGTCTAGAGACCCCGGTCAATCGATTTTTCTGACAAAGTGCAAGAGTAAAGTACCCTTATTATAAAGGTTGGAAATTTTAAATTTTAGCCAGTAATAAAGTGCATCTGTACAATGTAGATTTTCAAATATCTTGACATTAGTACAAGAGGAGATTCCAGGCCATTATTTTTTGCCATGTATGGAAGTGTTTATCAAGTAGGTCATGTCATACCAAATTTTGTTCGGAAATCTGAAGCACTATCGGAGAAATTCGAGCAACTAAAATCTCAATTCCATTCAGTATTAAATTCTTCAGTTTTCTATTTCAATTTATAAATGGATACCATTACAGAATTATTATTTCAGTGGCTTTGCTTTAACAATAGAACAATTTTAATACTTACGTGGTGTGTCAGACTTCACATGTCCTAATTTGATGAGATCCTTATGAGACCAACTATGGTAACTGGTGTATCTAGAAAAAGAAACTGCTAGGTCCTTAGGAGTTTTACTTTTGTAAAACTTCCGGATCGTTTTGCCTACAGTTGGTGGTAGCTTTTTATTTATTTTTAAAGTAGAAACATATTTGATGAAATTGAAAAATTCCTGATCAGATTTACATATCTTTAAGACGGTAGCAGAGATTTGGGGTTTAATTTTCTCCGTCACCCCTTCAGACTTTAATACACAGGCTAGAATATAATATAATGTAGCCCTGTGTGGCACAAGCTTATCTTCATTGGCTGAGAGTATAATATTGAAAAGGTCGTTCGGAGAATTTTTTATAAATTCAAGTATAAGGTCTTTCTTGGGCTTTGTGAATGATACATATTTGTCTGGTCCACCACATATATATTTAGCATCTATGTTGTTTATATATATCAAACGTTTTAGCCTTTCTTCATTTGTCAACTTGGAAGCAGCCATTTCTGAAAATTCCATAATACCTGGGTAGGTATATTAGAAAATTCGGAGTAAAAATTTTTATAAAAACACACTTGATATTGTATGTAAATGTTATTAAATTTTATTTTATAATGTGAAATTTTTTTAACTTCTAGTTTTTTAAATATTGGTCAGCCGATCCAGTGAACACAGTTCAGATATTTCTTTTCAGACTTTTACTGTTGAAAAGTTTTATTAGATAGTAAAGACCTAGTCCTCTCACTTTTATAATTGGAAAAATTAACAATATAAGAATTAAATCAAGCGGCAAATTATTAAATATATATATTCAAGACACCTATTCGTTAGAACAAAATAAATGTAATAGGTAATAATGAGGGGATTCCAACTTAGCAAGTTTTTAATGGAACTAAATACTGAAATTATTAATTATGTTATCATGTTATCAAATATTACCTATAAAATAAACATACATAGGTACTGGGTCTAAAATCTAATAATTATCAAATCAAATGGGGTTTCATTTAAAAATAATAAATAAAGCAGTTGTAGTTGTTTACATAAATTGATGTAAGTATATTACAGCATCCCAAGTATGTGCAACATCCACCTATTCTATACTATATAATATAAACAAGAACTTATGGTTAACTTTTTGTTGGATATACATAGTTTGGTATGGTATGGTTTTTCAATAAGATACCTATTTTTTTATCTGAAAAAAGGAAAAATATTCTTAAATAGAAAAAAAAAACAAAAAAAACACATTTTTTTTAATGGTTAGTAAATTAAATATTATTCTGAACATAATTCAATATCCAATTATTGTTTCACAAGGAGCTTCAGCTTAAACAAAAATCCTTAAATAGATTTTGGTTGGTGATACCGTTACCAAAAACAAAAGTGATGTCAGCTATTATAGTAAAAAAAAAGATGAAAATAATTACTCATTTAATTGAATAATGCTTGTAATCACTTGTAATACGACTAATGAATATAAACATTTACTTACCTTTGGATTTCTTTAAAATACTTGATAAATTGTATGCAGAATCGTTTCTCAACGACAGCTGTCACCTGTCAATGTGACACACAGAATATCTATAAGCAAGCACAAAAAACAGAAAAAGATCTATAAGTATGTGTCAAGAAATTATCTATGGTCAAGAACAACCACACACACACACACACACACACACAAATCGTTCACGAAATCATGTTAACCAACTGTTACAAATTACAAACTATGTACTTATCACAGATAACATACTCGTACAACTTATTAGAAATTCTGTGCTCCTGCTCCTACTAATATAACCGTATAACACGAACACTTTTAATACTACACATTTTCTCTTAAGATTTTATGCCGTGGTGTGTCAGTTGGTGCAAGAGAGTTGGAATTGGAATGTTGGTACTAATAACTTTTTCTACGGTTGGTACCTGTTCTGTGGTTGGTACTGTTGAAAATGTGGTTGGTAAAGGTTGGTAACTGGTAATATGAGTGTCAAAAGGTAAATAATAATAATAATAATAGTAATAATGTATAATGTTATATTTTACAAAAAATGAAAATATATGCACAAGATAGCAAATTGTTTTCATTTACGTAAGATATTTAATCACTATTATTTAAAATATCTACAAATAATAGTAACTGTTCAGACGCTAGTCTTAAATTTGAGAACATATGGATTAGCAAGATTAGTCCAAAATCAAAATGTTTTCTGCTATCAAGCGATTAACGAGTAAGGGGGACGGCTCCCCAAACAATTCTGTGGGCAGGCCTCCAAGCCATCAAGCAATGTCTTCCTCATTGCAGCGAAAATTTGCACGGGGGGTTCAATATAATAGTAAGATACATCTATTTAATAAATAATATTTATCATTTAATTATTATTTTTTATTTTTCAGTGAAAATAGTGATAAAAGGAGATCGAAACGTAGGAAAAACTTGCTTATTTCACCGACTACAAGGAAAAAAATTTGTTGAAGAGTACATACCAACAGAAGAAATTCAAGTCACTTCGATACAATGGAATTATAAAGCCACAGATGATATTGTAAAGGTTGAAGTGTGGGATGTTGTAGACCGTGGCAAGAAGAAAAAGCATTTTGATGGTCTGAAGCTGGAAAATTCACAGTTAGAGGTTCCGGAAGAACATGCACTTGATGCCGAATTTTTAGATGTTTATAAAGGAACGAATGGCGTTATAATGATGTTGGATTTAACAAAAAACTGGACCTTTGATTACATACAGAGAGAACTGCCTAAAATACCAAGCCACATTCCAGTTATAATTTTATCTAACCATTGCGATATGTCTCATCATAGAACTGTTACAGCAGACCATGTTAATTTCTATATTGACTCAATCACAGGGTATGTGTTTGTCTAGTATATAAATATTGACATGAGCTATCATTCTTAAGTGTGTGGTCAAAATCAAAAGATTTATGCATATGTATAGAATTTTGATTATTGGTTGGGGGTATCAAATAATTAATGGTTAAGTAGATTAAACAGATTTACACATGTTTAATTTTATCTTAAGTTATTCTAGACATGCAAATTTTACATAATATCTGAATATAACTTTCCATGAAATAAAACACATTTAAGTCTGTTTCAACATTTTTAATTCTGTCGATTATGTTATTCGGTATCTGAGCTTAGCAAGGTTGAAATACGTGACTTTTAAATTCAAGAGGCTTAATTTATCAAGGTTTTAACAATAACCATTTTTTAATCAATGGTAAATAATAATTGGTTTGCAGAAAAATAAGTTAATGGTTAAATACAAATTTTAACTAATTCATTAAAAAGGATTGGCTACAGCTATAGATTAGACTTTTTAATAAACCGGTATTTTCTTATTATTATTTAAATATTACATCAAAGTTTAGTTTAAAACTTTAAAATATGTAAAATTATTTTCAAATATTCTAGCACCCGAACTGCTCAAATCCGTCATTCTGAATCCTCGATGAGAAATGGCTTTGGCCTGAAGCTTCTACACAAATTTTTTAACTTACCTTTCTTGCAACTTCAGCGAGAAACTCTTCTTCGTCAGCTTGAACGAAATGAGATGGAAACAAACACTACAATTCAAGAACTGGATATGTTCTGTGATTCAGATGAGGCTAACTATAGTAAGTTTCTCGAGAGTCTCGTGAAGAAACGTAGAGAAATTGCCGACTCAAATGCAAATATCCCACCAAAGCCAGCAGTTGTCATTCAGAATGCCCCACAAAGTGATATGAAGAGATCACAGAGCGGTCCCATTGTGATTGGTGCGGGTAAACCCATCCCTTATGGAAATTTGGTTCTAGGAAATAAAATGCTCACACCGCATGTGTCAAAGAGTTCTAGTATGAGTTCTGGATTTGTGTCGAAACTAGGATTAGACACGGGAATAAGCGATGGTTTGCCAGATTTAAGGAAGCTGGAAGTCAGCCCAATTACTTCTGTCGAAGAGTTTTGTCCGGATGGGGGGCAGCTTACTGGCTTTCTGGACGATGTACAGTTTAATATGCAAAACAACATTAAGGAGGAAGATGAACGCAGCGATTCGTAAGTAAATTTATATTAATTATTGTTCGTCTCGTATCATGGCTTTCAAAAGAAATTCAGTGCTTAAGTTAATATGTCCTATAAATGAAAGATATCTTATTTTTTAATTTTTTCCTTTTTCCAATATTAGTGAAACCGACACTGGAAATCCACTGGTTTCAGAATTGCAAGAGGACTGCGAACCCGATGAGATCGCTTTCTCAAAACCTGTTAAATTATCCAAAAAACCAGAATCAAACTTAAATCCCACCTTCGGTATCGTTAAATCAATTGAGAGTAGTGAAATTGACGTAGAAAATACTGTACCTGAAGATTACGATATGAAGCAGACTAACGACGAATTCGATTCTACGATCAATTCAGAAATTTCTGAATTAACCTCTGATGCTTATGATGCTTGGATTGGGGCCGATACCAAGTGGAGAAGATCACCTGAAGGTAAGATTGATTTTTGAAAAAGATATGTATCTTTATTATTAATTTTTTACTCCATACTGTATTAACAAATACTTAGACGTAGGCTTATTTGAAAATATGATATGTTTGTCCACGTCTTAACTTATAAATACAGGGTGTCCACCTAGTGCGCGTAAGTCCAATATCTGGGTTAATAAAAGAGATAACTTATTTTTTTTTTCTACAGGGTTGTCTAATATCCCGAGCTGCACAAAATGAAAATATATTTACATATTCAGGGTGTTCAGTTTTTCCTGGACAGGTACCAACTTCGTTTTTCTAAATGGAAATATATATTTTTTATTGCTTTTTCGAACTAAACCCTTGATTTTAGTAGGACTTTCATCAGCCTTCCCTATACCTAACTTAAACTATTTTTGAAATATTGACTGGTGAATATTGACATTTTTGCAACTTTGACACCCTGTAAAATCTAAACGGTTTGAGATCAAGCAAAACGGTTTGCACATTCCTATCTTAACTTTTTATAAGCTATCGTTTGATACTAATTTCAAATTTATCCAAGAATTAAAAATTTTAAAAATTTTCGGAAAATTTTTAATTCCTGGATACATTTGAATATGTTTATCTGGCGCTTGTCGTGTGACACAACATAAAAACAAATTTCTTGGATATAGTTCTTATTTATTTTTTCCTTTCATCATCTCAGGTGGAGAAGATAATTCAGTAGTCAGCCAGACATTAGATTACAGTAATAGTACAGCATATGACGACAGCACCAGCGTGACCTCATCTAATGTGCATATGGAGCTGCTTGTACCCAAACAAAGTCAAGGGTCAAATAATGGAAGTATAGTTAGTGATAGTGAAGAAACCCATACTTCGAGTTCGGTCAAGAAGGAGAAAAAGAAGAAAGATAAAGATAAGGTAAAAGACATATTTGATCAGAGGGTAAAAGTTTTTTAGAACGAAGAGCTAAATTTTCTCAATAAATGTTCTTTAATGAAAGAAAACTGTTTACAAAACGAACATCATTTTTAGACTGATAAGAAATCAAAGAAAAAGTCTTCAAAAGACAAAGAACGGCACAAGGACTCGAGCAAGAACGAGAGGAAACACAAAAGAAGGTCACGAGAAGAAACCTCCTCTCACAGAGACGAGCTGGAAGAATTTCTGAATGGCCCGACAAGCTCTCCCATTGATGCTGCCTATGAGGCCATCTAGCATATGCCAGTTATAATTAAGTACAAGTACGTCTTGAATCTATAACGGCGTTGCCTGGCCTTCCATGTTTTTAAGCTTCTAAAATATCTCGTATGGTCATTGTTCACTACTCATGCCGATTTAAGGAACCTCTTATATACTATGTTTATATTCCAAGAAGTTTATACACCAGGATGGTGCAAAACAGTGGTATAAATTGAGAAATTGTTTTTTAAAAAATTTCGAGGTACTGCGACTCAAACGATAATACAACTTGTATGGTGGTATAACATTTAGGAATATGTCTGCATTCTTTCAAATTCGACACCCATTGACACACAAATTTCAGCTACTGTAACTATTTTTATTTTTATATTTTTTATTTTATATATATATTTTTTTGTTAATTTACCTTTTATTCGTTTTTTACTTAACGTTATCGTTTCTGTCAGATATAATAATGACCTCAATTTGTATTTGGTCCATATTCAGAATTATCTTGAAAGATACCTTACAGCTACAAAAGAATATATGTATTTTCAATCTATGTGGCTTGAACAGGCTATAAATGTGAGGATATTATAAAACTATGTAATTTTTATATACTAAGCTGCATCACTTGAAAAAATAATTACAAATACTGTATCTCGCAAATATTTTTATTTGTACTCGAGTTGAACTCGGAGTTCCAGTCGAAAAGACTGGAGTCGTTAAAGCTTCCAATTTCACATCCAAGTTAGTTTTTCAGTAAACGTCAGTTTCAATTAATATTTATATCCAATCTAACCAATCTAATTTTGAAAGAATTATGGTGGTTGCGCTTAAATATAAAATAAATGTAATTAAAGTCATTTTAATCTTGTGATGCTTTCAAAGTAAAATATAATTAAATAAATGCTCACAAATCAAGTTATTTGGAGTAATGTTTCATTTTTGGCTTTCAGTTTGTTTCTATTAACAGGTTGACTGCCTATACAGGACCGCTAATTAATTAATTATCTGAATTTGCCCCGGTGGTCGTACACAACTGTTGAGATGTCATTTAATATCTATGTGTCGGCGGTCTAGCACACCACTACAAATTTCTAAACTTTTGATTTCAAACTCGCAATATCACAATATATTTTATTTGAAATTTTTATTGTAGAACCTAACATCTAGGTACCATCTAGTAACAAATATATAGCTAATTTAAGAGACGAAAAGAAATGGTCCCCCACTTTAGCAATATATAGGTTTGAATATTTTGTCTCACTGATGTTTCCACTCTTTGCACTTTGTCATCACTTTTTAGAGTGATAACAAAGTCCATGCCTTTTTCCAAGGCATGTTTACAACATGCCTTGGAAATTCCTTACTTTTCGTTTTGTTGCAAGTTTATTGCTGGCTGAATTGTATGAGAAGAAAGAACCACCTTGGAACACAGATATATTTACTCCGTAGCTAAACCATGTTTGGAACGCTGCTAGAAATCTCTTTAACTTGGCACCAAAGACAATTACTTGTAGCGTAACTACAGTCAATCTGTTATCCATACGGCTATTTAAAGAATATGTTACTAAAATGAGGCAAGTCTGAAAATAACTTCAGAGCCGTTGATTTCGACTGACTTGTTTGAAATGCCCTAATTATTTAATAATGTAACCAACCCTGTATTTTTTGCGTTGCAATTAATTAATTAATAAGAATGCATATAATGCCAATTTAATAATGTGACTGGAAAATAAGATATCTATTGTAATGCAAAGTAATATTGATGTTGTACCTCTTTCTCATTTTTACAGAATAATCCTTACCTATGAAAAATAAATGGCTATTTAATGTTTTAAACCGCTTGGATATAGATTTTTAATTATTTATGTTAATTTTTTTATATTATCAATGTTGTTGCATAATAAAAATATTACAAAAACACGTAAATGTTTTTTCTCACCTTTTTTTGTAGAAGGTAAGTAATAAACCATTGGTCCATCCCATACTATAGCAAATTCAAATTTAAGCTTTCTATATTTAATTACCATTTCTTTTACTGGTGTAGCCACAAGTTATTTTAAGTTTAGGAGACTACTGACAAGCAATTTGAGTCCTTTGACAGAAATTCTGGTGAATGGTAACATTACAAAGATAATACATTCGTGGGAATTGGAAACGACTCACCTAAAACCCGGCGCCTTTTTTGTATGGTTATATTTTTTAAACGATTTTATCAATTTGTCCAATTTTTTTTTATTACATTAAGCCATTATTGGACTGTAATGTAGGGTAGGTCAATTGTCATATAACACGGTTAAAGAATATCTACAGAGTGATGTGTAGGAACGTGTTTTTTTACCAAAATATAAGCAAGTATCTGGGCTGCATGCAAAGTGGGGAAATACATTTTATTGTGTTAAAAGATAGTTTTATTTGTGCTTAAAAAAAATGTTTTTTAAAAATCGTTTCTACCTAGATTGGTTTCCAAATTATAGCAGTTTTTGTAAACCATTGCACTTGTGACTGATCACAGGTGCCGATTTTTTAAAATAAAATAAGTTGGCTTTGAAATGAAAATTGATCGTCACTTGTCATCTAGGAATAATCTGATTATAATAATTACAAAATTATATACAAAATTTAAGTTCTTATTATCTTATTTATTAATAAAATCAAAAAACATGAACTAGAAATATTTCAAAAAAAAAAAAATATACGTCTAATATCTGGTGGGGCCTCCACGAACTCTTATAATTTCATAACATCATCCTGACAAGTGACAGGATTGATTTTTATTTCAAAGCCAACTTGTTTTATTTTAAAAAATCGGCACCTGTGATCGGTCACAAATGCAATAGTCTACAAAAACTGCTATAATTTGGAAACCAATCTAGGTAGAAACGATTTTTAAAAAACATTTTTTTTAGCACAAATAAAACTATCTTTTGACACAATAAAAATTATTTCCCCACTTTGCGTGCATCCCAGATATCTGCTTATATTTTGGTAAAAAAACACGTTCCTACACATCACCCTGTAGATATTCTTTAACCGTGTTATATAACAATTGACCTACCCTACATTACAGTCCAATAATGGCTTAATGAAATAAAAAAAAAATTGGTCAAATTGATAAAATCGTTTAGAAAATATAACCATACAAAAAAGGCTATAGTTTTAGGTGATTCGTTTCCAATTTCCACGAGTGTAAATACATTGCTTTTAGTTGTACGATTAAAATAAATACCTAATCAGTTTGTATATATGTATGTAAATAAGTTTTAATTACTTTTGTTATAGATTTCTATTTACAATTCATTGTAAATATTGCCTCCTTATGACATGGACAATTGAAGGTCAAGATTTTAATTTAGACAATCATTTTAGAATTGGAGATTAATAGTTGTAAAATTTTGGTACATGAAGATTGATGTTGCCAATAACTGCATTAAAGGAAACGTAACTGCTTGTTTAATTCAGATCAGTAAAAGGTTTTATTCTCTACATTTCCTGTTTATCAAAAAAACCTTTTCATTACTTTATGAAATTAATATTATCTGATATATGGAGAGCCTCTTGAGATAAATAAATCAAAATTACATAATAATTGTTAGGAGTGTTTTATATCTTTAAAATATCATTAAACATGCTCAGGTGAGGAAAACTTTATATCAGATTATTGTTATTTAAATTTTTTATTTTCAGGTTTCTTATATTATTGGCACTATGTACTTCTGCTTATTGTGCTGATCATGAATTATTTAAAAATTGTACACGAATACCTTTTTGTGCGTAAGTAAATTTCAATTTCGTGTAAGGACATTATTTGCATATTGCTTGTTATTTTAGCAATCTGAGAAATAAAACTATAGATGGAGACTTCCAGTTCAAAGCTGATTTAACAAACATTAAAAATACTGCTGGTGTAGTGTACATTCCATTGATTAACAAGAATAATGACACCTTACAATTACAAATTTCCTTACTAACACAGGAAAGGTTAAGGATTAAGGTGGTGGAAATTAATCACCCAAGATATGAGCTGGTAGAAGCATTAGATGGAGAACCTGCTCGCATATTGTAAGTTAACAGCTCTTTTAAGGTTTTTTCTAGCTCATAGGGTCATTTTGGTATTATATAACTTTCAGAATTACTGACATGTTTATATCAATCAATTCTATATCACTCTCAAATAACGAGTCCAAGTTTAGAATATTAGTTAAAAATGGTCCACCGTTTATAATATCAGCCTACTACGAACAAGATCTGCGAGTTGAGTTAGATGGAAATCATTTGGTAATGGAAAATGTAAGTAAATTTAATATACAAATCGCTTTTCGTTGCAGAACACATAGTTTTCTAAAAAGAACTTACTGAATAGTTTTGTTATAACCGAAATACACAAAAATACTTAAATAAATTATCTGAAGCATATCTCCCTATTACTCGCTCTATTCCTTTCCGTAACTTCGATGCTCGGTTAACCTGAGATTATATCCTTCTATCATTGGGTTTAATAAGACATTTTATCTGGTTTTTAAATTATAGTCTCATAAGTTTCATTAATTTTAGTTACTCAGTTTGTTGTTAAAACCGAAATGCAGAAACAGCATGTTAGAAAACGAATTTTGTAAGGTATTTTGCATGGTATTTAATCAAAAAATGTCTCACTAAACATACTTGCGATGTTTTTGAACAATGTTCTACGATTCAATGAACAATTGCTCATTGAATCAACTTTATTTTGCTACTATAAATCTTATGAAAATATCAATTTGGATTTATCTGGCAATTTAAATCTGCCTCACAATGATTTTGTAAGCTTGTATCGTTTCTTAAAGTTTTATTTTAAAAGTTTTGAAAACATTTGTGAACACGTTAAGTTGTACACCCATGGAAAAATGTTCCTCAAAATTATTTAATAAAACTATTTGGTAGAGTGAAATTATATTATACCCTTAAAGAAAACAAAATATTTATAATTTGGAAAAATCAGTAGGTAAATGTTATTCTTTATTTAAACAAGTACTTGTTTTATTTCATCTAAAAAATTGTAATTGTTAAGATATTAAAACACTTTTTCACTTATAATTATTGCACAAGAGTTTTGTATTTTACCAGATAAATTTGGATTGTTTAATGAGAAACTATTGCCAAGCAATTAGATGAGAAAAACTGTCAACTATTAAAAACGCGACACCGAAGGTGGAGCGTTTTAGGTTGACAGTTTTTCAAGTCAAATTGCTAAAAGAAACAGTTTAGAATTTAAACCACACAAATTTATCCGGTATCAATACAAACATCGAGTGTAATTCGGCAGGACAATTTAATGAATAAGAAATTTAGAAACATATGAATGCAAACTTTATTTATGAAACACTAGAAATACACACATTTTTATTTGAGCATCATCGAATCGATTCATTGTTAGTGTTTAATAATTCAATAACTTGTTGGCAGAAATGTCAAACTATTTATTTTGGCAACGAACACCGCAATAATTGATTAAAAAATGAATAATAAGTGAAAAAACCACTAGTGCATTTGTCACTGTAAAAGTTGGAGGTAACTTTCTTTTCTATAGATGTAGGTAACTTTTGTTTTGACAATTTAATTTATATATAAAAAATCGCATATTCACAGTGCAATTGTCACTTTGACAGCGACAATTGCACTGTGAATATGCGATTTTTTATATATAAATTAAATTGTCAAAACAAAAGTTACCTACATCTATAGAAAAGAAATAAAATCATGATCTCATCGGTAACCACATCAAAGGTGTCACCCGTGAGATATTTTTCTGGTGAATTATTTATTTTTGTGAAAATTATATACTTAATCAACAAAATAAACTGCCAATGAAATTATTTCGATTTTTGGTTTTAAAATATTTTTAGAGCGACGACAGCCAAGCCTTTTCTTTTGGGGTCAACTTTGTCGGAGCCAGTAAATTGTACGGATTGTCCCATCATGCTGACCACCTTGCTTTGGGAGAAACTGCTGATGGCTCATCAGACCCGTTTCGTCTAAGAAATTCTGACACGTCTGGTTATGAAGTTGGCTCACCCATGGCATTATATGGCTCGATTCCGGTGATTTACGGGCATTCGTAAGTTGTGAAATATATAAATTTTATATAATAGGATATCTAATCCAGAAATTGGTTATTAAAATCTATTATCATACATGTATGTGTCTTCAATTTTTTAAAACCTCGATGGTTTTTAGAGATAGTAAAACATCTGGGATATTTTTAAATAATGCCGCTGAGCAATGGGTGGATATTGACTACCAAAGTAACGGGTCAACAAATGGCACTGCTTATTTTATGGTTGAAAGTGGAATGTTAGATTTATTTGTTCTACTAGGCCCAACACCCAAGGATGTCGTAAGGCAGTACACTAACTTAACCGGAGTTGCCCACTTACCACAGGTAGAAAAACGGATCTACAAATCAATATCAATTTACGAATTACTTATCGATTTTAGTTGTGGACCCTTGGATATCACCAGAGTCGTTGGTCTTACATGACTCAAGAAGATGTAAAAGACGTAGTGGCAAATATGAATGCCAATGATTTCCCCTTGGATGCCATTTGGCTCGATATCGATTACACTGATGAGAAAAAATATTTTACGTGGAATCCAGATAATTTTAGCGACCCTGTTGAGATGCAGCAAAACATTTCTTCTACTTACAAGAAGCTCGTGACAATATTAGATCCACATTTGAAGGTTGACGATAACTACCCAGTATATGTTGGTGCAAAGGACTATTTTGTGAAATGGGCAAATGGAACCGATTTTCAAGGTATGTAATTTTTTGTAAGGTTTTTGGGTATAATGTGATTTTTTTTTAAATATGTTTATGGTATGATGGCACGGAAGGGTCAAATATGCAGTACCACAAGGAACTATATTGGGGCTATTATTATTCTCTTTATATATAATAGGCTATTATTATTAAATACAAAAGGTACAGTAATTAAAATTGCATATTGTACTGAAATTTTACTGCTATCTAAATTTTAACGAAAATAATTTCAAGGTCGTTACTCTTCAGGTTATATAAATCAGGTTCTATAGAAGTAGCTGTCAACTTTGTTCTTTTAACTAAATACACAGTTAATTACACAATGGTACAGATTTAATAGAGTGGATACTCAAAACGGATTGTTCTTTATGAAACATCATGAAAATAATTGTTTTGAAAAAAACATTGATCTCATTTAAATGTTCCAAGAAATATATAGAAAATACTCTATATACTAGTATTTCGGCTTGTTAGGCCTTTTTCAATAGAGTAAATGTCTATTACTAAACATTTCCAAGCGCGTTTTTGTTATTTATTTGTTTACGAGCACCTACCTCCGATTGATCCTTACCATCTGGTAAAGCCCGAGTTTTTATTACCTTTTCTAAGAAGGGCGAGAGTGTAAAATCTATCTGATCATTCGTAGTACACGGATTTATAATTAAAGATTTTTTAATTTCCAATTGCTCTAACAGATCTAAGCGCTTTCCTTTCTTTTCACGATGCAGTACCTTTACATTTTTCTGATCTATAAAATGATTGTTTTCTATACAATGCGTCGAAAATCCTGAATTTTTTGCGTTATTTAATATGGATTTTTTTATGTTCTTAATTCATTTCATAGTTCATTTTATAGATCAGAAAAATGTAAAGGTACTGCATCGTGAAAAGAAAGGAAAGCGTTTAGATCTGTTAGAGCAATTAGAAATTAAAAACTCTTTAATTATAAATCCATGTACTGCGAATGATCAGATAGATTTTACACTTTCGTCCTTCTTAGAAAAGGTAATAAAAACTCGGGCTTTACCAGATGGTAAGGATCAATCAGAGGTAAGTGCTCGTAAACAAATAAATTACAAAAACGCGCTTGGAAATGTTTAGTAATAGACATTTACTCTATTGAAAAAGGCCTAACAAGCCGAAATACTAGTATATAGAGTGTTTTCTATATATTTCTTGGAACATCTAAATGAGATTAATGTTTTTTTCAAAACAATTATGATACAGATTGTTCAAAACAAAAACATGAGCTTATTCCAAGACAAGGTGCAGATAATGTAATAAATCAGATATAGTTGTAACAAATAATTTACCTATTTTGAGAGTAGTTATCTATTTATACAATAAATACTCAACTAGAAAATTCTGAAATTAGTGCATCAACATAAATTTTTTGTTTTTAGTATAATAATCATAGGTAGCTAAATCACCTATAAGTGGATAATTTTCACACAATTTAATATGTGTATCCATCCTGGTGGCATTATTCTCTTAGGATTTTACACAAAAACAACAATTTTCTTTTTACTAATTTTTTTAGTCTTTCCCAAATACTCCTACATAGCTGACTCACTTTTCATGTTGAGACCACATATTTTTCTCAGATTTATAGATAGTCTTTATTTCTGTGATAGAAGCAGATTTGGTATACCAGATTTTGGTTTTAATGTTATTTGGCTTATGTCAAATACAAAAATATTTAGTAAAATGGCAGGATTTGGCTAAAAGGGCGTGAAATTTAAATTACAGAAAATTTTCCATTTTGGAAAATTATCACAGGGAAAATTTTGGAAAATTTTCTTACTAACGTCCCTATATATTTGTAAATGAATATTTATTATCGTATACTTTTGCAGTCGCCATTGTATTATGTATGTTTAGGTGATTGTTGGCCCGGTTTGTCGAGCTACATAGACTTCTTAAACCCAGAAGCGAGAGACTATTACGCATCTTTGTATTCATATGAAAAGTTTAATGGCAGCACCGAGACTTTAGCTGGAGTTTGGAATGACATGAATGAACCATCAGTTTTTGATGATTCTTTGGAAAAAACTCTGCCTTTTGAAACGATTCATTATGGCAACGTCCTTCACAGAGATGTACATAACATTTACGGATTAATGCAAGTGAGTATTGACAGTGTGCGTTGCTGTCAAATATTCTCAAAGTATGTTTGTGAAGTTTATTACTTCACTCAACTTAATTTAATCTATATTAATGTTTTCTAAATGAAATAGATTTGGCATTGTATTGTGTAGGATATATGTATTTTATTAAGTAGAGGAATGCGAAACAAATTGTATATTTTTACTTTCTTTTTCAAAATTACTCTGAAAGAGACTAAGAACGCCATTGTATTTTTTTTATCTCGTCAAACCCTCAAACATGATTGGCACTGCATAATGCTGTTTGGAATTTCTAATGAAGCATAAAAGATAATAAACGGTGATATTAATCAAAACTTTATAATAAAACAATTATGATAAACATTGCAACGATTACAATATATAATTATAATTATGGCAGTGACTGTTTTATGATTAATGCTAGTCATATGGTTAATTTTAAATGTTTTATTTCTGCACCACAGACAAAAGCAACCCATCAAGGCCTGATGCAAAGAGATAATGGTACCAAACGTCCGTTCATTTTGACGCGGTCCCACTTTGCTGGCTCTCAGAGGTACGCTGCTATGTGGACGGGAGATAATACGTCAGGTTGGGAGTACCTCGCTATATCTTACGCCGAATGTCTGCTGTCTAATATTTTGGGTATGGTGTTTTGCGGTGCTGACATAGGTGGATTTGTTGGAGATCCAGAGCCGGAACTGCTTCAGAGATGGTATCAGGTTGGTACCGATATATGATTGTGTGACAGTATTTTGTATATTTTAAATTGTTTTTTATTTAGGCTGGTGCCTGGTTGCCATTTTATAGAGGGCATGCTGAAAACACTTCTCCCAGACGTGAGCCATATTTATATGCTGATAATGTACAAGAGGTTATTAGGAGTGCCATTAAGCTGAGATATAAACACTTGCCCATTTGGTATACCCTGTTTTATGAGCACACACGATACGGAGATCCTGTTATTAGGCCGCTGTTTTATCACTATCCCGAGATACTCGAGATGGAAACTCATTTGTTACTGGGTGTGTTGTAATATTTAATATTTCATATATATCATACAATTTTTTTTTCAAGTAATAAATAATCAGTGTAATGTTTCAGGTAGTGATATATTGGTTAGACCTGTAATGGAGCCTAATGTAACTTCAGTAACGGTGAACTTCCCTGGTTCTGATACGATTTGGTATAGACCTAATAATGAGGTGTGGACAGTACATTACGGTGATACCGTAGAAAATATCACAGTTGATATTGCAGATGTAAGTAAAACCCTATATCACCATTTTTTTAACAACTGTTGCAATTTTTTTTCCTCGTAGTTTTCGTCGCAATCCGAATCCTTGTATTTTGATTTTAACTGTGTTAGGATAAAATATGGCAAATTTTGCTTTGTAATTCAGTACTCGGCGTGGCGTTTAGCCAGGAAAACAGCTGTTTTGGTTTAATTTGTTTTAGTCCTTATTTAAATGGAGCGTTTACAGATGGTGGATATAAAGTAGATTCATACTAATAGTAGTAGTTATGTGTTATGTACAGGGTATTCGTGTATATTTTGACCCCTACCTACAGAGGTTATTAAGAACATTAGGAAAAAAGTTTAAATACAAAAGTTGTTTGGTTTTTCACGTATTATCTTTTGGCTAGGTCGAAAAAAAAAATTGAATGTCGAAAATTTGAGGAAACCAATTGAACATAATATTTTTAAATGGGACACCCTGTATAATTTTACACGCTTGGGTAAACATTTTTTTCCTGATTTCAAAAATATATATTTTTTTTTGGCATTTACACTGACATTTTCGAAATCTTTAATATTTAATGTTTGCAATAAATCATAAAAAAAATTAATAAAAAATGAAAATATTAGAAAATGTTTAAATAACTAAGGAGGTTACATCGGAAATCGTTAAATATTTTTTATTATTATTGGTTTCTACTGTTAAATATTTTTAGTTCTTTGTATTTTTTGTATTTTTTTATGGTACTCGCTGTCGAATATTTCGAAAACTGTCAGTGCAAACGTCAACAAAATATATATTTTTGAAATCAGGAAAATAATGTTTCCCCAAGCGTGTAAAATTATACAGGGTGTCCCATTTAAAAATATTATATTCAATTGGTTTTCCCAAGTTTACGACATGCAATTTTTTTTTCGACCTATCTAAAAGATAATACATGAAAAACCAAACAACTTTTGTATTTAAATTTTTTTTCTAACTTTCTTAATAACCCCTCTAGGTAGCAGTCAAAATATACGCAAATACCCTGTACAATCCATCTGTCAAGTAGTAGAACTTCTTTCTACATCCCGTTAAAATAGAATAACTTTGATGATTAGCTGCCATAATATGATGGTTCCATCGATGTTATTTTCTCATCCGACTTTATTTAAGTCGAAAATCATCCTCTGATAGCAATTATTTGTTTTAGATACCACTATACTACAAGGGCGGTAGCATAATTCCAAGGAAAGATGAAGAAAAATTATCAACTACGGAAATGCACAATGACCAGTATACACTCTATGTCAATCTAGACCTGGTGAGTAGTAGTCTATTATATTCATCCTTAGAAAAAACATAGAAGACCTACTTGTATTCTAGTTTTTTGTGATGGTATGGACATTTATTCACTTTAAGTTTAAAGTGACGTCATTTTCAGTAATTAATTGTTGTCAATATTCGAAAAATAAATGACCAATAAACTAACATAGCATTTGCCATTTACAAAGAGTTTTATATTTGGCAACCCTTGTCTACGTTGTCAAGTTGTTATTTATTTATATTGCCTCTCTATTGTTTGCTGATTTTTTGGTGTTTGGTTCTGCTTAAATTTTGCTTTTGTATTTTCTATTTACATTTTCTAGTTATTCACTTTATTTACACTAAAAACAGTTCTTCTCAGAACTAAAACCGTTGTGATTCTATGACATTTTTCAAACTCCTGCCCGCAAAAAAATTACATCTGTCAACGGCATATTTTTTGACAAGGTGACATCACTTTAAACTTAACGTGAATGACCTTTAGTACTATTTTTCAGTTATAAAGCAATACATCTTTTTTAAATAATTTAATTTTCTATTTTTAGAATAAAACTGCGGAGGGTAGAATTTACATAGATGACTACACAAGCTTCGACTACGCTAATAATAATACATATCTTTATATGAGTATGTCTTATGTAAATGATACGCACGGGGTGCAGTTTAAGTAAGTCATTCTCAATACAGTTGTAATTAGTACTTATTAGCAAATGAAATTTAAATAAGTTTCAGAGCTTCTCTTCATAGATTTATAGCTAAATCAAACAGAATTAGACGTGTTAAAACATTTTCAAGTAATTTATATTTACCATTTTAAAAAAATCTCTACGTTACAGAATTACATACTTGTGTTATAATTATAATTACATTATCCTTATTACCCTGTGATTATGTCGAAATATTATATTTAGAAAAATTCATAAATTTCATAAAATGTCTCCAAATTTTCTTAAAATAACATAAAGTAAAAAGTTCATGAACCTATTGATATAGGTTAATTCATGAAAGTTTTACAGGATTTTAAAAATTCAATAATAATATTGCTTGTTCACAAATTTAGGATAATTGATGGTTCTGCTGAGGAATTAAAGCCCATAATTGAAGAAATCGTAATCTCCGAACCAACAGAAGAAGGTATGCAAATTTAAATTGGTGATTTATAAATAATACTGTATAAAACTCGTTTTAGGTCTCGTTCAGTCAGTGCATACAACTACATCAGATGGTACACCTCTAAAAAGTATAGATTTAATTAAACAAATGAGAATGAGAGAAGCGAAAGATGTGCATTTATTGTTGTAAGAATTACCCCCAAATTGAATTTAGAACTTTGCCTTTGACTTAAATATTTCTGTTTCGAATGTAAGAGATGGACAATATTTTTACGAAAACTCAATAAAATGTATTTATGATTAATGGATAACTATGCCAGAATTTTTCCAAGTCTTAATTAAATTTTAATAGTACTGCAAAAATACAAGCAACTCATTGAAAATTTGTATGAAAGAAAACAGAACTAAGAGTGCAATTGATCTTCAGGTAAGTGTTCTACAAATAGGGTGCATGCGATGGAGAGGTAACATAATCACATCTTAGGGTCGGTTTTTCTATGCTTGGTTAACATGATTTAATCGCATACTTAAAAGAAGTATACCGCGCAAGAGAGACATCCGACACGTGAAATATAGTGCGTTGCCATTTTGACATACTGACCATGGTTCATCCACATACCATAGCATCATCTCACATACATAAGAGACTTCTTTTATGTATGTGCATCATCTGAACCTTTAGGAAATGTTTGCAACATTATATACACGAATGTGTAATGGTGGTTACATATCCTACATTGATAAATTAATTTCGCGTTTTAATTGAATAATATATTTCAAAATAGTGCTCAAAGTTTTTGAATACTTTAAATTTCTTGTAATTGATACAAGAATATTATGGTTTTACATTTATTGTACATACGTATGTACGTCAAAATGGCGATTAGTTTTATCGTTTAAGCAGTATACTTCTTTTATGTATGTGGGTTTAATCAGTAGTTTAGCTAGGCTACAAGTTTAGAATGTGATTTACCTTGAAATTTTATGAGTAACTAGTCACATTCTAAAGTTGTAGTTAGTTAACTCTAGGTTAAATTACATTAACTGAGCATTGTAAAACCGGTCCTAAGTGGGGTAATTAAGTAAATAATCAAGGTTTCAGTAGTACTTAGCTATACACATTTACTCATCATCTCAGTATACTGTGAATCAAGTTACTAGGGTTATTGTTACATATCTTTCGAGAAGCGACCTACTACATATTGAAACTATATCTTATCACTCTTCTGGCTAGGGATTTTACACTTAATTATTTGATTAATTACAAATCTGTAATAGGGAAGAGAAAATTTCTACAACTGAAATTTTAGTAGAAAGTCCTTTTATTTATATACAAAATTTAATATTTAATTACTTGGCGTGTCATGTGATTTAACCACATAACTGAGTTGTTAACAAAATTGTTAAAACCACATTAGTCACTATTTATAAAACCACCAGGGAAATTTGATATTATGAAAATTTGGATGAAAAAGGTCCAAAACCAAATTAAATAGCTTCTTACATTGTCCTCCAGCAGTGGTATTATGCACTTTCTCTAGATGGCTAGAACTCAGGATTTGCGACATAAATTCGTCCCGCTTCTAATTTTATTCTGAATGTTTAAGTTTTTGGGAGATTTTGATATTATGTAGTTGTAGGTATAGGTGAGAATGCTAACATTACAGGTAATTTTTAAGGCTAATGTTAATGTTTAAGTTGACTCTTAATGATCTTAAACAAATCTGCTTCAACTTTAAGACACTTGTATGTAATACTACTGCAAGTTCATTAACGTATTGCTGGTTGCCTATTATTAATACTTGAATTTGATTGTTGTAGTAGTGATATTTGATTGTCGTATAGCTATTTAAACCATCAGAGTAATAAATAAAGGGGAGACCGCATTCCCTATTTCAAAGCATAATGTAAACATGTAACCTCAACCTACTGGATGTTGATAAACAAACAATACATAATGAACACACGATGGTCCCTGATCGTATCAGCGTAGTGGCGTATCAAGCTATATCACGGAAATGCTTACAATATACATAATTATATACAAAAGTTAAGTTCAAAAACACAGTTTAAGAACACATAAAACACTCGGCTTCACCAATTTTTGATTTCAAAATAATGGCGTTACTTGCTATATTAGGTTAATACCAGGCAATGTTGCCACTTCCGGCGCTTAATATCGCTAGAAATTTCAATAATGTATTGATGGATATGGAGAGCCTATAATTATAACACAAGTCACAAAAAATAGTGGGTAGCCTTAAACATATTACAATGTAACTAATTTGTAAATTGATTGAGGTCAAGAATGTGGTAGATCTTTACATGTTAATCAATGAAAATGATGACGGCTGTACCTAGCTATAAAAATAAAAAAGTAACTTCGGCATCAATGTCAAGGACGTTGCAGGGACCGATGTTTGTAAATACATTTACCTCAAGGCTTCACTTTAGAATGTAAATAACGGTCTCCCCTTTATTTATTACTCTGATTTTAAACCATATATATAATACTACTATATCGCGGGTAGAGGCCCAATAATTCCGAAAACAACACGGCGCCGACATACAATCTCTATCCTTATCGAGAGTACCTTAGTCTAATATGCGCATGCGCACGAATTTCGCGACTTCCAATAAGCATGCAGCATAAATACTGCATCTCTGTCTACCGACTTCTTTTAGAAAAAAGTTGAAAGTTGGAAAGTCTGTCAACCTATAAGCAATGTGTCAGTTTCCGTAACCATGGATATCGACAAAATCTGCGCATGCGCAAATCGAACAAAGGGTCTCTGGAACAGTATAGCACTATATCTTTTATTCTTTGATGTTTTCGGAGAAACCGCTTATGGGCTAACATAGGAAATACGCGATATAGTAGTATTATATATATGATTTAAACCAACGAATTCATACCCATTCGTTGATTTAAACAACTAGCATGTCAATGCCTTAGTTATGTGGGTTGCATAATCATGTATCAAGTGTATGCAGGGTGTCCCGAAATTAGAGCGCAATATTTTACCAGTGTGTTCTATGGTTAATAAGGGGACTTTTCTTCATATGAGCATGGGTGGAAAAATGCTTCCTTTAAATTTCAAAATCGATTTTATATCAAAACGATGCATTTTATCCGTTTCCAACAGGAGTACATTTTTTACGTAGCAAACTTAAAATTTGATAATTTTAATGACCAGGGAAAAGTTACATACATCTCGTGTTATGGCATGTAAATAACTAAAGCAATTTTTCTCGACAACAAAGTATCCCATCAATAAGAACCAAGTGAACCTTTTTTTAGCAAAAACTATTGAACTTTCATATTTCCTAATCAAAAGTTGAAAAAGCCAAAACACAAAAAGTTGAGGTAATATCTAACCCCCTCCTATCTCCCCTGTTTGGAACAAATGTGGTACAAATTTTGACATTTTATCTACAGCAGCGGATTCAGCATATAAGACATAGGCAGCATATCATCCTTAAGTTATTTAGAAAAATCAACACTAGAAGACCCCCCCCCCCTTTAAGCATTTTTCGATCCATGTTTATACGAAAAAACATCCCCTTTTTAACCATAGAACACACTGGCAAAATATATACACTAATATATACACACTAATTTCGGGACACTCTGTATATTGAACTCTAACTGAAAATGAGTAATGACAAGCAAGATTTATTGAAATATCACAAAATTGATATCACTTGGTTCACATGACGCTGAAATGTCTAACAACCTACAAATATGTATTTAGTATGGGGTCATCATAAAGTAAGGGGTATACTTTAAAGTCTTGTCAAAAATAAATAAGTTGAAATATAAGTCCCTTACTTTTATGATAACCTTGTACTTTACTACTGAAAAGTGCCAATCCCTACTGTTTTTTTTTTATTATATCGGTTGTTCTTTTTATGTGTCAAAGAGTTTTCATAAGTAGGCTATTGGGATGTTTTTAAATAATACAAAATTGTCTAATGATTGTCTTTATTTGTTACATAAAATTGCACACTTTCGCAAAAGAAATATTTTACAAACTTATTTTTTAATAGAAGTACAATATCACGACTTAACGGCATCATAACTCAGTTTAAAAAATAATTCACGAAAATGTCGAGTAAATCATTAAAGTAACAAGCAGTGCTCTTTATTATATATACATTCCTTAATTATTATGAACATGACGAAATGGAAGCTTATCTTGAAATATCTAAAAATCTTAAATATATCAAGGGATAAGATCGTGCCTCCTGTCAAGTTTTTTCAGTCAACAGTACATTCTAACTATTGGTTTTGAATGAAGCTTATCATAGTAAAATAGTAGGTAGTCACATAGTTATTTTCTTTGTAGATATGTTTGTTGTTTGTAGAAATTAAAAAAGCTATGTTTATGTACAGCAAAAGCATTTTTCGTAAAAACAGAGATCTTACTTTTACAAAGGAACTAAAATCTTATGTACAAAATTAAAAATTATTTACAAAATACAATTTTTCATCAATTTGAAATTGATGGAAATTTTAGATACACATAATTAACTTTTTTAAGATTGTCGTCATATTTGGTAACAATTTTGTTATGTGGGTAAAAAAAACCCCATCACAATTTTTACTAAATATTTTCAGAACTAGTAAACATTTGGCAAGACATGCATTTAAGCAGTGTAATGAGGAAATCCTCACTGATTTAATATTAAATTTCTAATGCTCTCAAAGAGACAGTGACTAATTTATTGAAAAAGAACCTCGTGACTTTATGAAATACTATATCAGTTTATGTTAAGATTACAAATTTTTTACAAGATAACATCAATAAATAAGGTGTGGTTCCTTATTATTTCTTAATAAAATCACATTTATTTGAGTATTACTCGATGCACTCTGCCAACATGTACAGTAGGCAAAGATTAGTAAGTTCCCATTTTTCACAACTTATTTTGTAAAATAAAATTTATTTTTGGCTATATATTATGTGAACTTTATAAACATGATATTTTTCAGAATTACGTAGGTACGAACAATTTTGTTTCACTAATTATTTCAAGAAAATTTGTTATAAAATTTTGTGCTCTTTCCTGTAGCAGAAATATACTCATTATATGCTTTTGGACACAGGAGTAATTTTCTTGAATTAAAGTAACGTGTACCAAATTAGGAAATATAACAAAATTATAACAGCTAAAACAATAACAAAAGAAAAAACTAAAATCCAGCAACAATTACCCCTTAAATATTAGGCATAACTCTGACTGTGTTCAAGCGTCAATCCTGTTATTTTACTCCCTTGTTCGACCCAGTTTTTTAACCTTCCCCTTAATTCTTCTAAACTTTTTGACTTTGCTTTGTTTATCCTTTTGTATTTTACATCTTTGGGTTTTGTTACAGATCTGTGATTTGACATAACTCGATTGTAAGTCTTAACCTGACTTTTGGGATTTTCTTCATTACAGTCATCATTGTTATTGGTATTTTTCTCACTATTACTATATGGCCAACTAGGAACACTACAAATCTTGTCTTCCAGAGATTTTTCTCTCACTATTGCGCTCTCATCGCTAGCTTCAATGTTACAGTTTGTCTTTCCTCTTGTTGCAAAGTTTTCTCGCTTTTTGTTAGCCTCACTTTTGTTTTCTTGATCATTATCAGCGTCTTCCTCTACACTGTACACAGTCTCCAGAATTTCTGGTCGACGCAAAAAACCATTATTTCTTCGTACTGAAGTGTACTTTAGATTCGGATCTATTGCATCTGATATGGACCGTACAACAGTCACGCCATCAGAATTCGTAGATCGGAATTTTGGTATGTGATAAACGTTGCTATCTGAATCAATGTCTTCCATCACCACAGCACTGTCAGAGTCATTTAGCGAATCCAAGTCTGGCAAATTGCTTTCTAATTCTGTTAGCTCTGCTTGCGGAACCTCTAGGCCGTTGTCAATCAGTCGGTTGGATAGAGTTTCGATGATTCTTTGTTGCCGATGTATGATGTTTTCTCTAATGTTCAACATTGCTGATATATCTTTTTGTTTCCTTATTAACCTTGATTCAAATAAGAGTAACTTGGAACTGAGGGCCTTGAGTTGATCACACTTTTCCCTTTGTAGGCGAGATATTAAGAGCTCCTAAAAAAAACCAAATTATGTAAAGATTGTATATGAAGTTTAGGGATGTATGTATATACAGGGTCCTGCACGTGAGCCCCCATCTTTTGTAGCTCATGAACTGGTGCCTTTATAAATTTCGTTGACATTTGACTGCAAACTATTCGTAGAGGGGCACATTTTGAAAATATTTTCAAATATACAGGGTGCTGCAAAAACGTGTACCATACTAAAGTTATGTTTTTTTAAATGAAACACTATATTTTTGCATTTTTGGATTCTGCATGCAAATTTAGTGTCAGTTTGCGTTATATTTCCTATATCAAAACTTAACTATTAGCAAAACTATTTCAAAGTTACATCTTACAATTGAACAGCTTTTATTTAAATTTTTATATGTCAGATAGTCTGGGCATTGGTCTTTCTGAAAATAGCTAACAGAAGTCTGTAATACATACAGAGTGTTTAATATTTACTGAGCAACACGTCAATTGTGAAAGATGCAAAACTCATTTTTTTCAAATGGCACACCCAGTATATTATTCTACAGCTGAAAGTACCATTCAATTCTGAATTGAATGATATAGCATTATCCTATACCTATCTCTTAAGGTGCTCACGATATAATCAATTTTATAGTAGTGCTCGAAAATTTAAGTTACCCCCTTTCTAAGTGGTCTTCGAATAAAATAAAACAACTAAGTAGAAAGATTTCAAATTTATTGTCCGTTACTTTGACTCTTATACTGAGTCTTATATGACACAATAAGTTCTAGCTGTTTTACTTTATTCGAAGACCACTTAGAAAGAGGGTAACTTAAACTTTCGAACACTTTAAAATTGATTATATCGTGAGCACCTTAATAGGTAGGTATAGGACAACACTATATCATTCGATTCGGAATGGAATGGTACTTTCAACTGCAGAATAATATATTGGGTGTGCCATTTGAAAAAAATGAGTTTTGCCTCTTTCAGAATTGACGTGTTGCTCAGTAAATATTAAACACTCTGTATGTATTACAGACTTCTGTTAGCTATTTTCAGAAAGACCAATGCCCAGACTATCATACAAAAATTAAAATAAACGCTGTTCAATTGTATAAGATATGTAACTTTGAAATAGTTGTAACAATTGTAATTTTGTTTATAAAATGTCTATTACCTTTGAAGTTTTGATATAGGGAATGTAATACAAACTGACACTAAATTTGCATGCAGAATTCAAAAATGCAGAAATATATAGTGTGTTCCATTAAAAAAAACATAACTTTAGTATGTACACGTTTTTGAAGCACCCTGTATATTTGAAAATATTTTCAAAATGTGCCTCTCTACGAATATTTTGCAGTCAAATTTGAACGAAATTTATAAAGGCACCAGTTCATGAGCTACAAAAGACGGGAGCTCAGGTGCAGGACCCTGTATATCAGTAGGTAGTTGTAATTAGTAATGGTTTAGATTAAAAATAGATAGATTAAATAGATTAAAGCGACTCATCTGTCACCCTTCACTAACTACCTGAGACCTACCAAGGATAGGTAGCACCTGGGTATTACGTAACAAGATTAGGTAATATCTAGAATGCAAGAAAAGAAAATGTCCGGTAATATAAATATTACCGTTATGTCGGTATGTTATGTCCTACACTGACGTAGTTTTCCACATAATACCAAAACACTATACTGCACTCGACGTGCGTTTCGCCAACCAAGTTGGCATCATCTGGAGATGCTTAAAATTAAACCTATGCTAACATTGTGTCGTACCTAAACTATTTCTACGGTTTAGAGCACCGTCGCGACTGCTCTGAACCATCGCGACTGCTCAGTGAGCCGCCGCGACGAATCAGTGAACCGTGACTAACTAATCAATAAAGCCCGGCTATATATGACATTGGCCCTCTGTCACCATTCATACTATTTCTACATTTAGCAATTTCCAAACTCTCAAAAGCATCCAGCTGTCTGGAATTTGTCGCATTCCTAAGTAGTCTCAAATTGCTACTATCTATTTTATGGTTGTTCTCAAACGCATGTTGGGCGACACTAGACTTATCTGTTCTATCATATTTGAGATGAGCCATATATTCCTTGAATCTAGTTTGAATTGCCCTCATTTATCCAACGTACTTTTGATTAGTCTTTACAGCTAATTTGGTAAATCTCCGACTTTTCCTTAGTTTGTCACCACTCATTGTCACAACTCTTTGTCACCACTCATTGCCAATCTCTTCATGAATAGATTCGAAACGTAGGCAAGAGAAGAATTTGAGTATTTCCCCAGGGTTTGGTTCAGATATGTGGATGATATATTTGCAGTGTTTGATAGAAAAGTCACCGATATTGATAACTTTGTTTCTAAATTGAATAGTCGTTTCGCGTCAGTTAAAGTTACGTATGAAATTGAAAACTCTGGACAGCTACCATTCTTAGATGTATTAATAATTAGAAATAGTGAAAATAAGTTAGAATTTGATAAATACAGAAAAGATACCAGTACTTTAAGATACATCCTTAAGAACTCTCACCATTGTGCTCAACACAAAATGGCGAGTTTCAATTTTTTAATTCATGATTAGGGATATAGCTGTGAGTAATGGATACTCTGTAATTTTAATTGATAAAATAATCAGGAAGCGTAAATTTAAAGAGACACTTCGAAATTCCTCGACTTTTCAAAATGAAAGAGAAAACCCAAAATTCATATATATTCCATACGATCTTCGTTTCACCCGTGGTTTTGGTAAGGTTTTTAAAGATATATGTATGTCATGGTTTATTCATCGGGAAATAACCTACAACAACTTTTAGGCAATCCAAAAGACAAAATAGAAAGAAACTAAGGAAAAGTCAGGGATTTACGAAATTAGCTGTAAAGACTGTCATCATAAGTATGTTGGATAAATGAGGTCAATTCAAACTAGATTCAAGGAACATATGGCTCATCTCAAATATGGTAGAACAGATAGTCTAGTGTCGCCCAACATGCGTTTGAGAACTACCATAAAATAGATAGTATCAATTTGAGACTACTTAGGAATGTGACAAATTCCAGACAGCTGGATACTTTTGAGAGTTTGGAAATTCCTAAGTGTAAAAGACTACTTAGGAATGTGACAAATTCCAGACAGCTGGATACTTTTGAGAGTTTGGAAATTCCTAAGTGTAAAAATAGTATGAATGGTGACAGAGGGCCAATCCCATATAGCCCGCTTTATTGGTTAGTAAGTCACGGTTCACTGATCCGTCCCGGCGTCTCACTGAGCAGTCGCGATGGTTCACTGAGTGCAGTCGCGACGGTTCACATAGTTTAGGTATAAATAGGACACAATGTTAGAATAGTAGTTTAATCATCTCCAGATGATGCCAACTTGGTTGGCGCAACGCGCGTCGAGTTCAGTATAGTCACCATACTGCACTCGACGCGCGTTAGTGTACTATAGTGTTTTGATGTTATGTGGAAAACTACGTCAGTGATATCTTCACACCAAAGGTTCTAACCCCCTTGAAGATTGTTGTGTCATACTTAGGTAGGTAGACCTTATTAGGTTGCAACCAAATAACCTGTAGTGCCTTTACTACAGGTATTCAGATGCAAGGAAGTAATAAGTAATATAAAGATATTACTTAAGGTGCAAGAAAATAACACCTGTGCCAACACCAGTTATTGGATACTAGGTAGGTATTACAAAGGTAGTAATATGCAAATAACAAGGGATAGTATCTTCAAACTACCTGTATAAAGATATACTTTCTTACACCACGTTGCTACATATTATTTTCTTACAAATACTAGGTGTAAGTGCATAGGTTGCAAGGTACTACCTATTATGTTAGTAGCGGTGAGAAACACCGTAGTGCCCTCTTTGGGTCTTTGCTACTATCTGTCTGACAATTATTGTCAAATTCACAGACATATAACAACCTGCTTTTCCGCAGGTGCCTTTACAGGTGCATTGCAGGTGCCAAGTAGGATTGTCTTTAAGGAAGACAATCCTACTTATTTATTTGAAGTTATGGTCGTGTGTTTCTCACCACTACTAACATTCACGATGCCCATTAGGCAATCACGTCGCAACATCGTTCATCGAGTCCACTACCTATGGGACTCTGATGAGCGCAAAATAAGCGCGAAACCGGTCAGTGTCTGGTAGCAGGTCTTGATGAACGATGTGGCGACTCCTATGGAGATGTCGATGTAATGGAATGCCAATCGGGACAGATTGCCCGTGGAGTAGTTCTTTTCGGCATCTGCTTCAAATAAATAAGCACTACCTATTATTTGCAACCTAGGTACTATCTAGGATCTAGGTTGCAAGAAAGTAGGAAGTACCGCCTATTGTTTAAAAGTAGATACTACCGAGACTAGGTAGGTACTCTTGCAGCCTAGGGACTAAATAGTATTTAGGTTGCAACAGTAAGTGATATATAAAAGGACCTTGTTACCAAGGTAGTACCTAGGTTGCAACCTAGACATTGTCAGTATATCTATTTAGGTAGTTGGTCGCAAGAAAATAATATACCATGGAGGGTTGCAAAGATAATATCGTTATTAATTTTTAGATAGTACCTTTAGAGGTGATATAAAGATACCACCTCTAACCGCAACTATTAAAGAATAGTTGCGAAGATAATAAATAGTATTATCTTCGCAACTATTCTTTAATAGTTGCGGGTAGAGGTGGTATCTTTATACCACACCACCAAGGGTTCCAAGATAGTTCTAGATGGAACTAGGGTTGAAAAAAAAATAATATACCATGAAGCTGCTCCTCATGGCAGTACCCACAAGAGGTATGCAAGAAGAAACCAAAATAAGATAATCACTATAATTTTCTCTTTGCATAGGAACGTAATTATAGCTGTTATCTCATATTCTCTCCAAATATAGTAAGTACTGGATGGAAGAAATAAATTATTGCCTGTTTATCTGGTCTAGGGCAAAATAATAACAAATATTAGATACTCTAACAAAAGTTTAAAAAAGCAATATCTATGTACGCCTTGTTAAGACCTTACCTGCATTTTATATGCTCGTCTCCAAGCCATTATTTGTTGCGCTTGTGCTCTAGTTTTCTGCCGTAGGTCCCTCACTAACTTGCGTGCTTCGTCTAAGTTTTCCACGTCTGAACTGGCCATCTCTCTGGTGCTGCTGCACTCGCTGGGAGTTTGATCGATGTCCAGAACTGTTCTAGCTGATCCCAAACTGCCTGACCTATAATTTAAAAACCTTTATGACTATGAAACCTGATTAAACTATGAAATGATTACAGGGTTTTTAGTAATATAACAAATTGTACATTTTCATAAAAATACAGTGATTAAATATGATTTTATAAAGATTGTTATTATATATTTGTCAATTTATTAGGCACAAACAGAGTTGCATTATAATTTAACATCCTTAGAAAATAATAGTAAATCTCTTTGATTAGGCAGAGATGTTATATAAGAGAAATAATTGCCTACAACATAAAATAGACAAATTCCGGCTATGTACAAAACACATGACAATTAATAATATTGTCAAGTGAACTGGAACAGATATTATTAATTCATTAATTTTAGAACCTGCGTTACAAACTAATCAATCCAACATTACTATTTTGAAACTGATTTCCTGTTAGGAATGCCCGCAAGTAAATGCACAACAACAAAGGCTATATTAATCGTTATTTACTCCGTACCGGGATTAGCAATTTGTTTTCGGCGTTACTAAATTCTTATATAATTCGTCGAGGTTTGAAAAATACTCTGTAAAAGGCAATGGTGGGTCGTAGGTGTTTCAGCCGATCTGTCGATTTATTTATCCGCAGCTGCTTTGCGAGAAAATGAAAGTAAGCTGCTGCTTCTCACGTGATTTCAGAGCTGGGCAATAACTATATTATTCATTTTAGTGTTTTTACCACGTAGTTTTTTAGTACGGTTTGCATCAGAACATCGAGGATCGTGGAATTACTATAGACTCGAGAAACGTTTTTGAAATAAAATATTGACACCAGGACTCGATCACTCGCTTTCATTGTACGAATAAAACATTTTTTTTGCCACCATATAAAAACTAGAAAAAATATGCAATTTCGAACCGGATATACTTAAACTAGGTATTAATAATATCAGTAATAGTAATAATAGTAATAATTAGAGGCAACGCCTCAGATGAAAATACACATGTCAAATAATTTTGCAAAATTTTCTACGGATAAAGTCAGCTTTGAAGATTTCTTAGTGTTTATATTACAACAGCAGCTTTCAATAAAAACTGGTGCATATATGCCACAACCTAAAGTTCTGAATTTTTTCAGATTCAGTGAGTTGAGGACCGATTCCCTTCTCTTCGCCCGATTCGCATACTCGCAGAAGTATGCGATCTCTGCTCAAAACTTTCTATAAAGAAAGAAGCTTTTATAAACAAGATGTAAATAGCAAGAATATGGGTTTAGTCACAGCCTCCTACAGTTTACTGTAGGAGGCTGTGGTTTAGTTATTTACCTAGACACTCATAAAGCCAAAGGAACTAGACAACCTACCAAAAGTTGAATAGGTACCTACCTACTTTTAATTTATGAATTGTAAATATTATTTACATTGCACTTGGAAGAAGTTTCAAAAATGTTAAAGATTAAATCCGTCCATCCATTTGTATTAAACTACTGCTAGGTAGGATCATAAAACAATTAATATTTATAGACAGAGATAAAGGACGGCCCAAAGCACAATACACAACAAACGTAACGTCCCTTTTCAATTAAATTAAGGGGAACCTATTGTATGGTAGGGTCTGATTGAAATCTTACACCAGAGTTATGGACAATTCCTGATTTACTGTGTATAATATTCCCTTGTAGTAGTAAATTGAATCAATAACTCAATTTATGGTTAATTATTTTGAGCCCTGTGATCTTAATCCCACAGTACACATCCAGTTTTGCTACTATGATTTTTAATTAGGCATATAGGGCATTTATTGATTACAACTAATAAAAGCTTTGCTTGTCAACTAGATCTATCTCGGCCTTGCCACTCCATTTTTCTTTTCATTTTCATTTTTTAAAATATTTGTGATTTCTATTTATGATATATCGGTCTCATCCCACGTTAAGTATAAAGTAGCGCAAATAGGTGTAGTTAAGAGCCATGGGTAACTGTACAGTTGTCTGTGGTAACAGTCTTCACCCACATAAGTGGAGAAACAACTAACTAAATAGTTAAATCCACGTAAACGTAAGATGCACTCAGACTCAGACTCAGAACTGTTGTAGATCTGCAACGATGTATTCTCGGAAACGATGTAGGAAGGCGCACAGTAGTCTTGAAACAGGGTCGGATCGGGTTATGTTTATGTTTCAATAGTCAAACAACCTGCATAGTATAAAAAAAATCGACTTTTATAGTACAGTGGAAATTGTGAAAATTAATGTATTTAAGAGACAATTATGTTAAGAGGAAACGTTGATGTTTATTTTATAATATGAGATTTTTACGGCCGACCAATTCTAACAGACCTTATTGTCTGTGTTAAAGTATATTATTCGTCCAGGCCGAAGGTATAGAAAATTTTAAGTTTGAGGATCAGTTCAGTATTTTAAAAAATAACCCCACTGATGGGAAAATGAATATAATTTTTTAAAAAAAAGTAAATGGATAAGTTTATTAATGCTGAATGTATGAATAAACAGAAAAACTTCTGAATTTAATGAATTTGTACAAAATGTTGTTAATTAACAAAGTACCTATTATTAAAAGTGGTGTTCATAGTAATTATCCAGGAATTAGGGTATGGTGGGGACGTATGCTTAAAAAGTATTCGATTCCCTTTACCCAATAATTTTTTGTTCAGTTTTAGATATAGACATCTCTCGTACGTTGTAAGAAAGTTACCAAATCTATATATTCAAATTAAGGGAGAAATATTATAACATACTCATGAAATTGATTTTTGCGTCTTAAAATAACATCGGATTTTCCGAATATGTAATAAATTTCTAAAGTTCAGAATATAGGTATTTTTCAATTCAAAGGACTGATTTTCTCATTGAGTTACAGATAGTCCGACCCTGCGTTGCAATGTTTTACCATTATTGGAACCTCGTCTGAGTTACATAACTGGCGACAAACAATTATTATTGTTTAATAGAATAACATTCATTAAGCTGTTGTTATTACCTTCAGCTGGTGTAGGTAACTGTAAAACAATAAATGGTGAATGCTGTGGTTGGGATTTTTGCATATGATAAACTATTTCAGTACCGTGTTACGAATAATTTAATTAAGAATTAATTTCAATGCCATTACATCGAGGCGTGTATGTACAAGCGACAATTCTTTAGCTCACGTGTTTGTGAATGGTTTTTTATAATTCATAAATTTATATAAAGGTAAAGGTAAAGATAGTAAACTTACTAATAAGTAACTCTCAATCGGGCACTTTTTGGTTAATACGAGTATATACATACCACCCTCGCCCTACTTTACCATTTACAAATATCCATGGTTCTAGATGGATTTGAACCAAGCCCATTTAGGACCAGCGAACAAACAGATTCCGTTTCAGATCCAATAGATACTGATGTACTGCTTTTGTCTCTATGTGCTTATACTAGACATATGTATAACCTCTATGCCGAGTGGTGGAGTACAGATTTTTTGTTGGAACTGGAATTTTGCACTTCTGCAAATTTTTCTTATAAAAATTCAGTTGCCAAAATAAAAATCCACTGTAACTAGGACACCAGGATTATCTAGAACTAGGATTATCCAGTATCTTGATTCTGTTTCGAATTAAAGGTCATATTTTTTTGTTTTGTTTGATTTGACAATACTTGTACAGAAAAAGTGGGAAAAATATAAATGAAAATATAGGTGTTTAGGTTTAAAATTCTAAGTTGAGACTCCTATCTGCACTAAAAGGTACTATTATTCGACTATAGTCAGTTATACTCATGATTCCATATATCCAAAAAGATATTTGGATTATGACATGATATTTGGGATCATATTTGGTTTCTTGATCATGATGGTATTCTATGTATGCATAACGGAGCCTTTATTTAACTCAACAAATCACCTTAAACATCACGTCATTCTACACTTTGACTCATTTTGTTAGCAATAAATATAAAAATCCAAACCAGATAGAATATTACAAGGTGAACTTGGTAACTTCGTCCGCTATGGTTTAGATGATCCTTAGTGGTAATTATCTTTTTTTTTACTATATGGCACATTATATTTAATAATACAGCAGAGCAAATAAGCAGAGTATCATTATGACAGGAGCAGGATATGACTACTATGTCTATAACTTATGAATACACTATTTAGCAAATTAAATAGCCGCAAAATAACTGCGGTCAATGTCGTGAATGTGAATGAAGAAAACATCATGAATAATAAAAACCGTGTATGTGGTCGATGTCGTAATATATTATAGCACAAAAATTAAAAACATATATCTTTAAACGAAGTGCTTAGGTCATTAACCACAATTCCAAAATTTAGCGTTCAACCATTCAATTGAACACAATTTGATATTTGGACATTACATAACATAAGCCATGACAGTTCAGAATACAATGTAACAAAGACACTGGTAATGCATTAAAAATACACTACTAAATAGTACTTGTCTTTACTTTATACTGTTCTGTAAGTACTTGGATGAGTAACCGTGGAGAAAAGACCCGCGATGCCGGCCTAGCTTCTATTGACTTGTATTTCACTGTTAATCAGTGATTTCACAAAAGTTATACAAACAAACGCGGTTTGTGTAGAAAGGATGTTATCCCTCAGATGGAATGTAAAGCTGGAGGTCCCTTGTCTAGGCGATGATAGGCAAGTAAAATATCCCTAAAGCACGACAAAGTGAGGAATATGGATAGTTTTGTTCAACAAAGTTTAATAGACATTTAAACAACCCCATACCGGACTTCTACCACGCAGAAACAAAAAAAGTATTAAAAATTCCGGGTTCTTCTCGAACCGGAATTACAACAGCCAATCACTCCCTGCCCATTTTTTACGTTAGCAGCCGAACCTAGCCTGGAATTCTAGTAATTATTGAGCTGACCTTCGAAAACAAATGAAATATTTATATATTGTTCGACTGTGTTACAGAACAAAAAACAAATGTGACATTTAGAGGTTGCCGAGTTTAAAACTCTATAGAAAAAATATAAATAACAACGTATTTCATCATATAAGGTAGTAGACATTAGACTAATTTTACAAAATGGCAGCATAAATATAGATCACTTCAGCCTATACCTATGCTAGAGATAGCAATTAGTTGGAAAGATAAATAAGAAAAAATAAGCAAATTGACTAAAGGCTTAATTATTTATGCATATGAGCAAATATAAAATTATGCTAAAAAGGTTTTGTGGAAATGTTAACGATTTTGATAATCGGTTTCTGCTCTAAATGGTATTAAATTATGACATCCGTATGGAAGGCAGCTGTGAAATTAAATAATTGTATAATCGTGAAAATAGGGGACTTGACATTTTGCACTGCGTGGTGTGCTAAACAATTTAATAGTTTATATTTATATAGGTACATGATTAGTATACAGTTGGTTACAAAATTTTGTTCTTGCGGGATGATAATGATCTTCCTGACCGAATTTGTTAAATCATAGCTTATAAAAAAGATGTATATTTCACACGAAATTAGTTCATTACAGGTACAAAAATCCCAAGATATGACTATGGAACACTATGACTATATGCAACAGTGAGTCAATTATTATAGTTGCGTTTCTTGGCATTATTTGATGTAGGTAGGTACCAATCATGAAAGTGTCCTAACGTTTGAATTTGATTGTGGTATACCTAGTCTTTTCGTATTTCCTTTCCGTAGCCTTTTTAATAAAAAAAAATTTTTAAGTAATTATACGTCATTGCAATTTGAAATTAGGGAAACTAAATCCTTATTTTATTAACTGATATCTTTCTTGGCATATTTTAGCTGACTAGCTGCGTTTTTATAATTCATACATAATAATTATTGTAATCACGATTTGGTGACTGGAAAAATGTTAAATTTGTTATTCCACCACCAATTTTCAATTTCCCATAAAATTCTATTACCGAAAGTTTAGTCATTAAAAAGATTAACACTCAAAATTAAAAAATAGCAATCCTGAAATGCTGCCGTAACTTACCAGCCAAAATTTAGCAAACCAAAATTAAATACAATTTCAGATTAGAGCCAAAGTTATAATATAAGAGTTTTGGAATTAGATCACCCTCAAACACTATCACATGTTCAAGAAACCACCAAAATGTTCTCACTTGATTTATTTTCCAATTGTTAAGTACACATTATATACACACACACACCTTGGGAATTTGCACCGGAGCCAAACTATCGTAAGCCCTGCCGAATAGACGTCGACCTCAGCAGCGGTCCGTAACACCGGGTAACGCTCACCAAAATATAAACAACACTGCCGAAGTGCCAGCAGTAAATCCGTTTGACGATGGTAAGGTAGGTAAGAGATGCAGAGTTTCGTGGGCAACGGCCTTGCGGTAATAATGCAAGGTCGTATGTAGAAAGGCTAGTGCACCGGCCAGTGGCGTTCGAAGATGCCCTCCTTGGTGATGGGAAAATGCGGAATAACCAACGGAAATCCGTTTTTCGTTGGTGTGCACTAAATATTTTATTAATTGACAACTTTAGTACTTTTAGTTCTTTCATAATTATTTTTATTAACTTATCTTGTATTTTCTAGTAGAAGAAGTTACTAAAGCTGGGCCGTTGGGTCTTTTTTACACACGTGATTAAGATTATGCATATTTACATGAATTAATATTAAAAACCTAATGTCACCAATGTCAGTGCATAACACATGAACAGTATCATCCGATGTATCATCTGTTCTTTTCTAACAGCGGATATTAATTACAGTTACAGTAATTAATCATGTGCTTCGTTGATAATGTGACACATTAAGTCACTTATGTAAAAATATTCAGCGGCTCAACTATACTCTTTAAATATGTATCAATTTCACTATTTTATTATGAATTTTAAGTTTTCATCTAGAAATTCACATATTCTCCCCTTTTTCCCACTGAGCCTTAAAGTTCCCTTAAAAAAGTGATTTTACCTCAGATATAACAACACTGACTTTCTCATCAATTTAAAAGATCAATTGCTTATTTATAAATGTCTTCGATTTTGTAGATCAGGAATATAAATAAACATAAAAACGCCAAGAAAGTCACCAATAACGACACATTTACTGGTTGAACTTTATAAATTAAATCGCTATGTTAATTTTTAAATGGTAGACATTTGTAGATTAATTATTACGAAATGTATTTCGCTAACTTGTTTACCTACTTCAACGTTATAATAACTCTTATTAAGTTTATTATAATATAATGTTATTAAACTATCTGAAATTATAAATTTATTATTTATTAAATACAACTAATACAATGGCCGGTAAAATTTATCTGGGTCTACATAGAAACGTGGCCCAACTATTTAATTACATAGAAACTAAACCAATAAATCATTTTTACATAAATCCTTTATACAATGCGGTCGTAAATAGTCCCCCCCCAGCTAAGTTTCGAACCAAATAAGATAGAGACACCGGACTAAAACTGAATTAAATGGCATGAAGTATACCTACTACTTTTTAGTTCAAAATTAAAACTGCAGTTTTCAAAGATGGCGCTAGTGGCGCCATCAACTTTAAAACTTTAAATAGCAAGGGTGCTCATTTGAAAGGTTTTTTAATTCTCTATAAAACGGTGGCTTCATTTTTAAATTTCATTGACTAGTTCCGGAGTTATTAGCGTTTGAAAGTTATTTGATAAATATGGCGAATAATCCTTGTTTGATTATTTCTTTTATTTTTTCACTTATTATTTGTGGTTGGCTTAGTAATAAAATATTTATCCATTTAAAAATCTTTACTAATGACATTCTTGTGCGAAAATTAAATGAAAATGAGATAAAATAATTTATTCGCCATATTTATCATGTAACTTTCAAACGCTAATAACTCCGGAACTAGTCAATGAAATTTAAAAATCAAGCCACCGTTTTATAGAGAATTAAAAAACCTTTCAAATGAGGTATCACATGACCACCCTTGCTATTTAAAGTTTTCCAGTTGATGGCGCCACTAGCGCCATCTTTGAAAACTGCAATTTTAATTTTGTACTAAAAAGTAGTATACTTCATGCCATTTAATTCAGTTTTAGTCCGGTGTCTCTATCTTATCTGGTTCGAAACTTAGCTGGGGGGGGGGGACTATTTACGACCGCACTGTATAATAAATTTTATAGAATAGATTATGGAAGATGTATGGAAAACGTATATCTTATTTATTATCACATAAAACTTATTTATTAATAAAAAAAATTAGAATTTTAAACAAACTGTTTTAATTGTCTGCAAAAGAGGACCCTTTGGACGATCTAAAAAACAAATGTAGATATATGCCTTTTGACTTACGCATCTATATAAAATTGTATAATGAATGGAGTCTTTTCCGCTTAGTGTTGTGAACTAAAAGAAAAGCACGGGTAAATGTTGTAGCCATTCTAAAACAAAACACCTTGTATACCGAAATAACTAAATAGCTCTGTTAACACAATTAACCTTTGTTTGTATACGGCTGTTTTAACCTTTCCACATATAGCTACAAATCTATACTCGTATAACAGATGTGTGTAATGTAGTTTAATTTTTATTTCTCTATGATTATGTATGCCTGTCACGATGAAAATCTATGACATCAAATGTCAATTACCATGAACTGATCAATGAATAATTAAAAACATGTAAAAAATTCTTGTAAACTGTTAAAAAAATATAATTTTATAATTTTGTCATCAAGTTTTTCAAAAACTTCGTAGGCCTGTTCTTGTCACAGACTTGCAGAAGGTGTTTGATAAACGCCCGTCCAAAGCAAGTGTAAAATGTTTTAGTATAATATATTAAGGTACATTTAAATCAGAGCGAACAGAAGCGAACGAACGAATTCGTTTGCTTAAGCTTGCGTAATTTGTATGGAGAACAAAACGGGAGCGAACGAACTCTTCCGTGTTTCTGCATATATTAGGGCGAACAGAGACGAACGAACGAATTCGTTCGCTCGCTTCTGTTCGCTCTAATTTAAATGCACCTTTATTTATTATCTTATTGTCTGCACGTGCGCGGAGTGTCTGATATCAACCAAATTGATTAGCCTGGTGTATTTTCTTGCATGCGCTTGCATCTATTTACTGTCATGTCATAATAATAAGGATAATCACATGTCAGTAACAAATAGTACACCTTGCAAAGTAATAATACCTACCTAATTATTTAAAAGAAATATATGCAGAGTATCATGCACATAAGATTGTATTTGGATATTTTATATTTTACCTTTGACATTTAAAACATATTTTATTAATGCCATTTAAAACGGAAAAATTCTTGAATCGGGGACGCAACAACTAGGTAGGTATTTGCTTTTTAGTGTTAATGGGAGAGTGAAACAATTTAAAATCTGTCACTACATTTCACATGCAGTAAAGTGGTGGGGTATTAAATTATAGCGTTAGTGCATAATTTGGTGAACCGGCTAAATGTATTGGCAGCAAAAATCTTGCAAGACCACTCACTTTTGCCCTGCGCCCACTACTGTCCAGCGACGCTGGCCGGCAATAAACATAACATTCACTTCTTTTAAGTGTGCACCAGGATCTCGCCGATCTGCCGTCTCAGAATCCATCGCTCGCTCGAGTTATCTCTGCACGAAAACGAAAAAAAAAATAAATAAAAATAATAAAATTCCGTTGACTCTGAATAAGTGTATCACCCACGAGGAAAGTAAAACGTTCGTTTTGGTCTGATTATTGATTTCTAGTTTTTCTCCCGGCACCGGTTGCCAGATAATAATATTAGAGTGTTTGTCTGAAACAAATAGAATCAAGATAGCCGTGTAATAATTTAAATTTGTCCGAAGCTTTACATAACGCCTTATAGCGGTACTGGAACTAGTTAATTTTTTTCATATTTTAATAGATATAGCGTTGAGAGTTGAACGAGCGTTTCGCGTGACTGGTATACTTTCTTTAATCGATTAATTTCATTTTTTTTACCGCCCAGATTGGTACCACTAAATTTCTATTAGCTACTATGGAGAGACATGAATTTTTTCCAAGGCCGTACCCGAAGCGTAATAATAGATATTTGGTTTTCTTCATTTTGGTTTCGATTTCGATATTTCGAAGGCCAGTTCCGGCGTAGAATAATTCGTTGATTGAATTTCATTTCTCTCTGTAAAACATCTGGAATTTGGAACCGGATTTACATACAAAACAACGAGCGGTACGACCTACCTAAATGTCAAAAAGCAAATGGTATATTTATAGTCGAAGCAAACCTTCACTTGAACTTGAAACTAAAAAAGTTCAGGACACATAGCAAAAAAGATTCATCCTTCAATAATTAATTAAACCTAGTGTTTGCTATATCACGAAGATTATAGTCAATCATTTATTGATGTTTTTTCCTTTATCAACAATCACTGATACCTAAAATTCCTAAAACAACGTATCCAAAAATATATTGTAAATATGTATGAATTTTAGATTAATATATTATTTTTTCGAAACACTGAGAATATTTCAAAATATGAATTTCCGATACTAACAAGAAGTTATGAAGTAAATTGGTAAAATATGTAATCACACACGGTGTTTTCATCGAAAATATTTTATCGTGTAACCAAAATATTTAGTATTTAAACAATAATATGAGCTAAAAACATGCAAAGGGGATAATTAAACAAATAAAACCTGATGACTGTGATATTATCCAGATTAACATTATAGGATGTAAACTTCGTTTTAAAATAGGTACACACAGGAGGATTTACTTTTGGCAATGCGGATGTAGGGATCACAAACTGTCGATTTAAACTCTTATCCCTAAAATTTATAATTCATAAAAAGTGTTCCAGGTATAACCATCTAACGCGAACATTTTGTTTCAACAGCTCTTCATAAAAAGTAACTAGAAAATAAATAAATTATTATAATTAATATACGGACAAAATGACTTTTTATTAGCTTATATAAGAAACCATTATTGCTAGCGTAACACTAAGCAAATAGCGAGAAATTAAATTAATAATAATTAATTATTAACAGAAATGAAAGGACATTGCGCGCTCCTATTTTCTCTTGTCTAAAATTAATTATAATTATTACAGTAAATCGATCAGAGTTATAATTATTTCATTATACCTAAAGTTTCTTAATATTCCAATATTATTTTTATTAATCTATGTGGACACAAGGATTAGGACAGGTCCGTCAGTTTAAGATTGGTCCTCACTTCATCCTGTTCTATTAGGGGCTTGTTTTTCAAAACCATGCATAGTGCCATGTTAGGCCTTGAACATTTTATATGATTTCAGTTAACTTCTGGTTAAATTACGTTAACCAAGCATTAGAAAACAGGCCCTAAAGCTGCGTATATATTAGGCACATCAACGGTGCGTATACTGGTTTCCGAAAATGTATTTGTTTTTTGACATTAGTTATTATTTTCAATAAATTCTCAAAGTCGGGGACCTCCTCAATGTTTTTGAAAAGCTCACAAATGTGCTTCATGTGCTACGTTGTATGCTTGGCTCGTACAACAAACTCCTGGACGTTCAGGTGATGCTCGACTTAAACTGGAACTGGACCGATGCGGTTCATCTTATGTATACCCACCTTAATAAATTCGGTTGGTTGGATAGTTGGCAGTTGTTGTTAGGGGCTCTAACGTCTCAACTACGCGAAGGTGTTACATTACATTACAAGCTCCGTTTGTCTAACCTACAGGCAGGCACGTTTAAATTTCATGGTACATAGTAGCAGTAGTTCAAAGTAACAGTAGTTCATCATAGCAGTCATGTTCGTTACCAACTACTACTCGTAGGATTTAGTAGTAAAAGCCCTAATCCCATCGGATCAGAAGAGGAGGCTGCTAAAGTCTCCGACACCTGAGACCGGAAAAGGAGGCAATATTGGCCATACTGGTCACTGCCGTTTAAAATATCATCTGTACAAATTCGGCCTAGCAGAAGATGCTGAGTGCCGGTTGTGCTTAGAAGATGACGAAACGGCAGAAACATATTATGCACCTGCCCCGCTAGGGAAAGGATCAGATACTCATTATTTGGCAAAGGACAACTTCTGCCAGAGGATCTGAATAAGTTCTCACCCAATCAGGTGATCAGCAGATCAGCTTCATTAAGAGGCTGGACCTGTTGGGTGAAATATAAGTAAGTGTGAGCCACAATAGACCACATGGTGGGGGTAGAGGGTCTGGTTTTCGACCCACTCACTTTTAAACCTAACCTAACCTAGTAGTAATGCACCCAATTTACGAATATGTTACTGTTACAAAATATACTTTTTCATTCACCAATGCAGCCACTTTATACATGGCACCATCAATTATTTTTTTTTAAGAAATCCAAACCGCTTTAGTTCCAACAGAATGCTGTTATTTATAGTAGATATATGTATTAAATTCGTGTGCACGCACTCACAACTGAAATACCTTACTTGGTACATCATTTTCCGGTTTATTTAATATGATTTATCGGTATCATAAATATAAATGATATACTGGAAGTAATTAGATGATGATGTGTAGTGGAGGCAACTAAAAAATACAAAATAAGCAGCTCATCAGCTATTATTAGCCGCATTGTAAAAACCTATTGCTACTTAAAGGTCTTCCTCTAGTCAATTAGCAGCTTTAGTGATGGCGTCATGCGAAGCTCTAAAATTTATAGCATTAATTTAAATTATAATTCCTAATATTAATAATCACTTAATTTCTGTGGATGACTAATTTTGACTAAAAATATAATATTTGCTACTGCCAAATTGTTTTTTATTCTTAATAAATTGGTTCGCAACATTGTAACTTTTTATTTTAGGTTATTATGATTGAAAAATGGTTTAGTTCTTTTTTATAGATTGAAAAATAAAACAATACCTATAACCATTAACCGGTGTTTTTCGTTTTTGAATATTCTGCCTGATTGTCCGATACCGATGTGCTAACATGGTCATCTAGCTGTTTCCTTAGTAAAGATCCGTATCTTCGAACTCATTTTATAAAATAAGATTAAATCTAGACTACTGAGAGAATTTTAACGAGTTGCATACAATGACAACCTTGGGCATTCTATTATATTTTAGACATTATGAAGTCCTTAAAGTCGGACGCATTTAGCGAAAAACAAATGGTATACGAGTTAATTTTAATTACTATTAATGATCCTGAGATGGGAAATGAAAATAATAAACGTTTTGTGTAATCTTTGGTTAAAATGTGTCCATGACAGAAACAAAGAAACGTAGATTTATGGTTTTACTTTTCCCGCACTTGTATATTTGAAGGCAAGTGAGTAAATTATTTTTTTCCCAATTTTACTTAACCTTTATACAAGAAGGCTTCTAAAATAGCAGAAATGACGAAATGTGTTTTTATATGAGTCAGCATATCATTTGGATCTCTTGCCTAAAAATAAATAACTACCAATTTAATAAATCGTATTTTTTTCACAAATACGCTGTATTATCTCCAATAAAAACTATACACCTATAGCACAGAGGACACCTATAGCTCGTAAATCGATTTCAAATGTTGTATGTGAACCTGCCAGTCCAGACAGCAGATTGTAGAGGAAAATTCAATAATATAATAAGAGGTAGGTACTACAAAATTAGTAAATTGATAACCAATTGGCGATTCCATGAATGAAATCGCCCTCTGCATGAATATAGTTGAACCTACTTAAAAGGTAATTTTTGGAGGGTTATTGCTGATATAATGATAAATAACACGTATTTGGGTTTGTTTAACGTAATAATTTAGTGGTCCTTGTGATTTTTTGGTATTACAAAGTTAAAAACAACGCGGTTAGTATTTGTACATCTTTATTTTTACATTTTAAAATGGCATTCAAAAGAAATCGGCACAACACAAACTGCCCTGTTTATAGGTGTTATTGTCATTCCACAAAATGTGTCAATAGAAGTGTTTAAGATAGAAGATAGGTAGAAGTTTGGCCCTAGTATAAAGAAACTGTTTCTCATTCATTTCTCCAAAAGGCATGTAACAATTTAATAACAGGGAACACGTTTATTTACACAACATAACCACTTTGTTGTAGTTTGTATTTACTTTTCTATTATTAGTCTTATAAAAACAGAATATATTTTAATTTAAACATTAAACAAAAAACAAGCACTAATACGATATCAGCATTCAGTTTATCACACTTATTTTAACCCAAAATGTAAGTAAACAAAAACTAGGGTACCTGTTTCGACCCAAAAAATTCATATAATTAGCAATGAAGCACTTATGGGACGTATGACTGCTTTTACCACTCTTTTTATCCTTTAGTGCCCTAACTAGCACATGAAGTCACCGTATTTATGGCAGTTGAATGCTAAATTGCTAGATGGTGTGGTATGAAATGCAAAATTTATACTCGTATTCCTCCATATTTGTTTACAATTTGCAGCGCTCTCATCGGTAATTTGAATCGCCAATAAGTTATTATTACTTGAGGTAGTATCTAGATACATTATTAGATATAAACTTGTTTTTCTAAAAAAATTAAGTAAGAAAATAAGCTCAACCCCAAAAGTTCAGGTCTGGACGAGTCTCTAAAGTTTAATTTTGCCTAATTAACACTAAAATTTTATTTATTTTATTTATTAAGGAAATAATAAAATAACTGAGTAGGTAACTACTTAGTAAATAGTTTCAACTATCATTTTGAGTATTCCTCAAAAAACAGAATTAATAATAATTAACTTCTGAAGAGTGATTCAATTTTCACTGAGATTTTTATCACGAAAATGATGAATTTAAAAAGAAAGAATGCCCTAATATGTGTATTTGTATTCTACAGTGGAAGATATACCAAACCTTAAACTAAGGGTCAAATGTCTTTTATTGTCTTTGATATACCTAACTTGGAAATTTATCTCCCCAGTTGACCCAACTTAACCCTCCATGTTTTCCTTTCCATCGCAGTTTGCTCAGAATTTCACATCTTGAATACGGAATAAGCAAATTGAGATGGCAGCTTGCTTTACATTCAAACAACAGCAGTTTGTTACGTGTGTGGTGTAAATTACGCGCAGCAGTAAAATTTTTAAGTATCGAATTACCGCTGTAATGTTCGCTTTCATTGCCTTTTTTGTACTCTGAAAGTATAACAAGAAAGGAGGTAGTTAATGCGATCATTAGCAAATACAAAAACAGAAATTGCATGTTTTTAACCGGCTATTATACCTGAATTTGTTCAAGCTAAATAATAACAATTATGTCAAAACTTGAGTTTGATATATAAATAAATACCTACGTATTTATAGTAAGGACTAAATATTGAAATAAAAATAAAATATCTTATGACACTTTCATTAGTAGGACCAGAGACTTATACATCTACATGTATAAGTCTCTGGTAGGACCTAGTCTTCAAAATGTATGCGTCTATCTTTTTAAATACCTCGTATCACAGAAATAATTATTGTCAGACTGTCTGGATGCTAAAATACAAATAATATCGATGGCCTTATAAATCTATTGGTCACAGATTAGTTACAGGGCAGATGAATTGGACGTGAAAGGTGAAAACCAACCTTTTCCCATTAATCCTTTGATTTGACAGAAGAGAATGAGCAATTGAATGAAGGCAAAGCCTCAAGCTGATCCTTTTAACGCAACGATAAAGATGATACTTCTCTTCTTTGGCAATTAGGTTAATTAACATACTAAAATTAATTACAAGAACCTATAGTTGTACAAAGCACCACGTGCTTATTGAGCAGTACTGGGCTGGGTTCATCTCCATCTCGGGGGCACATTTCATACCTACTCTGAAAATAGGCTAGTTTATGTATGATTGCGACCAAATTTTACCACTGAAGGTTAGTTGCCATGAAAATCAGAAACAACTGCAAGCAATCGCTAGTCAGGATTTTGGGTAGAACGTTATTGAGCGTTTCAACAAAATTTCCTAACAGTTTGATAACTATTGGAGTAAGCTGCTCTAACAAAGTTATTTGATAGTTTCATCATTAACGGAGTTTTTTGATCGCTGACTAACTAACAGAATACTAACAGTTTTCTACTTATTTTCTTGTGGGAGCATGCGCAACGCTTTTAAAAAACATTTTAACTGATGTTTCTTGCTGCTGTGATGTTAATTAATAAAAGCAATGCGATTTGTTCAGCTCTTAATAATATTTGTGTTTATTTTTAACATTGTATAATATTTTCTATCAGATACAATCCATGACATAGATGTAAATGTAAAAGGCACAAAATAATATCCACCATCACCTAAAACTAAAGTATATTGATTTTAAAGATAGACCCTACAGAGGTGGGCTGCACCACGTCATTGCTTAACTACCTAATTTGTATCTTTGGGCCTCGTCAGTGTCAGTGGTAAGAACAATTTGGAAATAGATATTTTAAAATCGTTTGTCAGCTCTCGTTCTTATAAAATGTAATGTATGGGGGATTTTTTATTTTGAATCAAAATAGAGGAGATTTGATTAATAATTCACGAAACTGATTCTAATCTACGTACAAAACAGGTACATTTTCTGGTCCAGCCCATTCTTCCCTTTTGGTCATTATATGTTTTTGTGCAACTATCCACGGGAGATAACGACATTCATTACCACATTTTTGGGTGTAACTGCGAAATCCATTAATCTTGACATTGTTCGCGTGACACCATTTAAAAAGCTATTCATTTTAACAAAAACTTTCCTGGGTGGCTGCCTCACAAAAGAAGCCTCCCGCCAACTAGATTTATTTAGCTAAAGACGACCCTTTTATGGAAATTTATAACTTGTGAGCAGTATTATGTAAAAAGATACCTTACTGAAATAATTTCCTGTGTAATAAAGTCCGTCTTAAACCAAATTAGCTCCGTATAAAATTAATGCAATTAATAAGCCGGCGTCTCACGACTGCTGTATATATGTACTGTACTTGACAAATATTTATAAGTACCTACTTATTCATGGAATAAGAACGGGGGTGTAGTTGTATAAGTTTTCGTTATTTTTTCTTTCCATCGCATGATACTAAACAAAGGACAGCATGATTTTTGCATAACTTATATTTTATACCATAGGTATGTTCGCCTTCACAAATATCTCCAAATACGAATATTTCTTGTCAACCGCGCCAATCTGTGGAAACGAAGAATCAATTAAGCTTTTCCATACTTGTTCAACGTATATGTATCTATCACCACATCAGTGTCAGTCACTCCTAACAACAAACAGCTGTTTCGATTCACCAAGTAAAACTTCAGGCTTGTAGGTTTAAAAAACTTATGGTTTCTTAATTAAAGATGATGCTGATCCAATGGAAGTAGACCACAAAAACCCACAAAAAGAAATATTGGTGATTGGTGAAGAATTGTGGTGTTACTACAGAAAACAATCTGTACTATCAGACTATCTCTAAACAGTGGTGTTTCATGTTATGCATTCTCATGTTAAAAACGCGAAGATATATTTTAGTCATTCATAACTCATTTTACAAATGTGGTAAAAATATGCTTTAAAAACATTTCAATATTATGTAATTAGTTTTAGTGGCAAGGTTACCAACATCCTTTTTTCCAAAGCGATAGATTGTGCTGCATACAGCTAATGAGATAAACAAAATTGTGACTATCAAACACTCCTGATTACCAAAATACTAAAGCAAAATGCTTTTTAATTAATAATATCAATAAAAATTCGTTTTAAGTTAAACGTCGTCCGGTGGACTAGTTGGTTGAGCGGCAGTGTTTCAAACTGAACAGCAGAATTTTGCATGTTCGAATCCCGCCAGAGACAACTTTTTTTTTACTTTTTCATTAATTACAAATTATTAGTGTTTACTTATTCGAATAAATATGGTTGATTGTCAGTAGCTAGTTATTATTTTTGAAAGTCACAATATTTGCTTATCAAAAAAAAAAAAAATAAAACATGTTTTAATTGGTTCGTTTCCTTTATCTTTAACTAAAGCTACTATCTTATAAAATAAATAATCAACAAGCAACATATTTTTTATTTATTACATTCATGCACTGTGCTTTTACTAATAGTGTACTTATCTCTGCTAATAGTTACTACATATTATACCTCAATCTGGATATTGAGTTAAACAGTTACAGAGGAACTGTCGTGAATTAGTAATAGATTTAAAAAAAAAAACTATAATTCGAAAATTATGAATTTTTTAAAATAAAAATATATTTAAAAAAAAACTCATCATATTTTAAAAAAACTCAAAAAAAAACTATTACCTTTTTTTTGATAAGCAAATATTGTGACTCAAAAATAATAACTAAGTACTGACAATGAACCATATTTATTCGAATAAGTAAACACTAATAATTTGTAATTAATGAAAAAGTAAAAAAAAAGTTGTCTCTGGCGGGATTCGAACCTGCAAAATTTTGCGGTTCAGTTTGAAACACTGCCGCTCAACTAACTAGTCCACCGGATGACGTTTAATAATGTCTCTTAAAACAGTTATGTAAACTACACCTATTAACTTAAAACGAATTTTTATTGATATTTTAATTAAAAAAACATTTCGCTTTAGTAAGTATTTTGGTAATCAGAAGTGTTTGACAGTCAGTACTATCGATTCCGTTAGCAATATTTCTCATAATTCATAATGTGCCCTAGGAATATAAAATTCAATGAAATGTAATAGCCCATGTTAATTGCCATTAGTCAAATGAAATGGGAAACCCGGTATAGTATAATGTGAGGTTAACCCATGTGATGTGACACTGCCAATCATGCGCCTTTTCATCTCGGGAATGGGCCTTATTAGATTTCACATCTCGTACATCAGTCAACAATACAACTCTGTTTGATAAAAGCCACTGCTAGATAAAATGACAGGTAGCGTGGTATCGCAAGTCCAAACAATGCCATGGCATATTATAATGTGACAACACGTTCGAAATTGAGAACATTCCACCACGTATCTGAAGGACTTCTTATTACATATCACGGTGTGCCGTTAACGATAGAATTTTAAAATAATTCGTTTTGGTTCAATACTGAGTACCGTTACGTTACGGCTACTTAAAATTTTAAGTGGAAATCGTTTGCAAATAGTGTACCACGAAGAAAAAAAACACTTCGTTGACAGATTGAAACAGAAACTCGTTTACAGATTGAATGTGGAAGTAGTATTTTATCATTAATTTTATATCCAGAAGGATTGGGAAGTATTTATGGGGCATATATAGAAGAAGAGTGGTAAGTGGTGTATTACTATTCTACAGGCTACCACAGAGGCTGCAGAATTATGCTGGTGTAGTAGACTCCACCGGAGTAACACCATTAGAGTAACTGCTAATGTTTCCGAGTCAAATATTTAATTATGTCTACAGTTAAGCAAGGAAAGTTTAGCTATCATTATTATACATCAGTTGCATACCAGAAAATGTGTACATAAGAAAAACAATTTATTAACAATTAACTACCGAGTTAATTCTCGTAAAAAAAATTACTTTGAATTAAAGTATTCATTACAAAAAAAATTCTTGGGGTAATTTGCATAGAACTACCCCGGGATTTACTCGAAGGGAACGTCAAATTGAACCAAGTTAGTCACTGATGGTAATCATGATGGTGCATCACACAAGTCAAGTACCTACCTATTGTATAATGAACCAAATTTATAGCTCGATTCGCAATAACAGGCATTTAGGAAATGAGATCAGCGTTTACAGAAAATGACATTCAGTGCATGGAATAAATTCGTATACTAATACAAGGAAGCCTCTTTATGGTGAAAAGATAAAAGCTTTATATGTGCATAAAACCGTTGAGTGACGAAGTATGGGTATAATGTTCATAATGTTCATTATAAACAGCGTGTTAATTCTAATGAATGTCACTGCATTGATTTTATGCAGTGCCATAAATGGAAAAATATTTTAGGATTGCTTTATCAGTAGAAGCCAAGTCTACTGTGCGTTTCACGAAGTTGTATCCCGGATTGGAATGTTTGGATTGTCAGGATTCGCTGGCAAATCCTGTGCGAGACTGGCACGCGCGTTTAAATCACACCACCTCAATTTGTAGCGGGCCGTAACCGAGATGTGCCAATGCATTGAATTTAACTAATAACATGACGACGCTCCATACGTTGGAGATATATACTAACATTCCAATCCGGGATACAACTTCGTGAAACGCACAGTACTCCTCGCGTTTATATAAACAAAATAAATATACAGCCCGTCCCTAAAGTAAAAGCTCCAACTAAAAATGCTCCAATATATATTAAAAAAAAAACTAGAAACTTGGCATTACCTATTTTAGTAGAAAGCAAGTAAAATGTCATGTCAAAATGTCTCAATATCTCACAAAACATATGCATGGATATGAAAATAAATGACATGAATAAACAACATAAAACATAATTGGACACTGCGTTAGTTGATTAAGCAATTATGAATGTATAAAAATTATAGTATTAGTAGTTTGTAAAATTATATAACAATCTACATTAGTATATTCATCTGAAATATATAATTTATTATTTAATATTGCGTTGGTTTTACCTAAAAATTAAATGTTAAAATATGCATTCGGTCCACAAAAAACATTTGTTACACACACATGACCCAATCCGTCAATAGAAACGCAAAATTTTCGCTAAAGGTATTGATATTTGGAACATCATCAATCATCAAAGCTGCATATGTCGCATAATTGCTACTTTGCTATATTTACCACTTGTAATTTCCCTATAGTGATTGAATTATTTCCGGAAATTTATCCGAGGGCACGAATATTTTCAAAATTACCCCAGTCACAAACGAGGGATAATTTTCTTAAAAATATTTCTGATTGAGGTTACCTACTGAAATTTGTTACTGTTCAGTAAACATTAAATAAAATTTGGAATACAACCAATTTATTTTTATAAGCAATAAATAACTTTAAATTCGAGACTTATGCTGTTCGTCTCGCGTCATTATTGTGACATTTACCATGACAGAAAAATTTCCACAGTAACTTTGTGGAAAGTTGTCAAATCAGACGCTACTCCACTAAGCGAGTACGGCATTATAACTGAAAACTCCCAACTATTCTTCACGCCGCTCGCCGGTGCAAAGCATGTTCTATCTACAAGATGGTATAGGTTTCATCTGCTCCACTAAATGGTATTGCGTCACTCGATCGCGACACCGCTGTCTTTTGGCCTTGAACGAAAACGCCTAACTTGAACTTGGTCCCTATATACGAATATAAACATTTCCAATGTTAAAACCAGTATTTTACTGTAAAGAAATAACAAAAACCATGATGGGTTTTTTAAAAAAAATATTATAATTTAAAATATACAGAGAGCTCTAGGAACATGCAAGTTCAACAGGTGGATGAATCTCCACACACTCTGTTGTTGACCATGGCATACCATGCCATCTGATTTATCAAAAAATGAAATTATCACCAACCATAGACATAGTACATGTCTACGCTTATTACCCTATAACGAAGTGACCTACTGTGATTTTTTCAATCGTTTCCTACACCATAGGCGTCAAAAGGATATTTCCATAACCGTAAAGCATGCAAAACCGTTGTCGACAGTTATCTACTCTGTACCGACACCAACTGCAGCACAAACGTAGGCAATGCAATCATGTACTAATAAGTTTTCTGATTGGAGACGATCTGCGTTGCAACGTACCTACTTGATATTTTAAAGGTGAAGGCAGAAGTGCACATCGATGTTCCGACGTTCTTCTGCTTGTAATCGCGTGCGTATAATAAAAACATGGAAACAGTGGTTGGAAAGAAATAATAAGTACCTGTCTGAAAAGTGTAACGGGCGAACCAAAGTGTTCTCGATACACGGTAAAGTTTTATAGTAGAGTTGATAGGATCAAAGATCATATTCGCTCACCGGCGGATACAAATTACACATCCCATTCTGAGCTCATTTCATATTTTAGCCGTTATGTCTAGGGTTACTACGCATTCTGGACGTGATGAATACCAGAATTTGAAAGTAAAAAAGCCAGAGCACATCGATCATATTGCAACAAGAACCAACACAGATTTTACGCTTGTAACAAGAGACACTATTTCACCCACTGATTTCAAAAAAATACAAAAATACTCTAGGTTGATATTTTTGAACTGTTTTGAATTTGAAATATTTTCGAAATATTTTCTTTATTGCCTTTTCCCCATTCGCACAACTCAAGAATTACAGCATTTGGCCATTCCTCCACCATATGCGAAATTTGATCTTTGATTCTAACAATTAAAGGTAACGAGATGAAGAAGGGAAGTTCCCATTGGGTTTAGAGAATGTTCGCCAAAAAAACCAAAAACATTCGTGTGTGAATGAATAGATAATATGGACTGAGAAATCAGCTGTTTATATGTGTTGCATGCACAAAAAAGCTCAAAGAAGTCAAATCTGGTGAGCGAACAGACCATTGAAGACATTACACGACGTGCAATTCCCCTATTAGAACACAATCGTCGATGATATCTATACGATTCATCCTCCGTTTCCAACACAATTAATTCAAATGGTAGCAAGGGAGGATTCTTGACACGCACTGTATTTTGTATTGTGCGATTTTTAAATAAGTAATAATAGTTCACAATACCTCCGTATCTCCTTGTATATATAACAAACACATGATTTTAATTGAAAATATGAAAAAAAAATAATAACTGGTAATCTATTAGTAAACAAGTAAATATTACACTTTACATGCATTTGGATGTAAATGAAAGTTGTATTTTTGTCTCTTAGTCTCTATATAGAAACTAAACTAGTACTCAATTAAACCAACTAGGCTAGACAACGTTAAACTAGTTCGAACAATTTGCATACACAATAGAATTAGTTCAGGCATTTCAACGATTCTTTTTTCCAATACATAATCGGTGTTATTTTACACAAACTTTCAATAAATAACAGTTATTTGCATTGTAGATTTGTGGCTTTCTTATCTGATTCCGTACCTACCTAAGAGTCGAGCTTAATCTACTTCGGAAAACCATGCCAAATAATAAATATATCGCGATATCGCAAAGGCTATTAATTAGGAATAACTAGTAATAAACAGCTGAATAATTATTTAAATCATACAGACTTTCGAAAAAAATATTAATTTATACGGAGCACATATCTAGTTATCAGTGACAAATGTCTACTACTACATTTATGTACTTCCTCGTATCCTGGATTGCTGCAAAATCAATCTAGTCTCATTATATTTTAACAATGCATGAGATAGTAATTTTAATACCTATACTCCTACTAAATCTGACCGAAAATGCAGAGAATACAATTATTTTATTTTGGAAATGGTAGGTATAAAAAAGAATCTAAAATACAGGGATAAAATATATACAGTGTCTATTTTGGAAACTGGACACACATTATGTTAATAAAGTGTATAAATTTTTGCGCAATACATTAAAATATTTTATATGATACCTATAAAGGCTAGTACGCCTTCATCAAAATTCTTGTAACGTGTAATATTTATAAAAAAACAACAAACTAGAATGGTAGGTAGGTATGTTGTGAAAGCTACAGGTAAGTACATAGGTAGATATGTGTATTTGTATACGAGTTCAAATAAAGATTAATTTAAATAACATAATTAATCTCGGTTAGCTATGCGCGGTATGCAAAATATGAACCACTTTAAAATTGGATCGACATCTGTTTCTGAAAATAAAATATTAGATCTACTATATTTAACAGGGGTAGGTATCTACTATAATTTTACATAAACAAAAATAATACTTAGATAAAATAATAAATTATGTTTCAATAAATATGTTTTTTTTTTACAAAATATCTTTACTATCTAGTTTTGTGTGCCTGGGGTAATTTAATGTATAGAGTAGTCCATTTGGTCTGTATCTAAAAAACGGGACCCAATAAAAAAAATTGGCTATGCCAATAGATTCTACTTGAAATTATCTAAAACGTTTCTCTTTAAGCTTTTTTGATAGATCTAAAAATAATAAGACAGAGCCTTGACGAAAATGGCAAAATTTGAAAAATGCCCTGTATCTGTAAAAACCTAAACACAGTAGACCCGATCTAATGTCACCATTAAGTCAAACTAGAAAAAGTAGCTCGAGGATGCGTAAACGGTTTTGTTGTGCATCTTGTAGTTTCCGAGATACCCTGGATTCCCATCAAAAATGGACTGCTATGTATTATACTAGGCAGATACTGTCAAAAATACAAACAAATACTGATTTTTACAAATAAATATAGTACATACATTTGAAATAAATTACTTAATGTATGTATTTAAGTGTCGTTCCTATTATTGAAACACGTTACGTTATTCTTGACAATAATTGTCACAATAAATTAGTGAGAAACATGATTCAAGAACCCTGGTTCTTTGTTAAGAGATTAACGTAAGTGATCCATTTTTTTACGGTAATTATAATTTTATTAGAACACCTACGAAAAAGTGATAAAGGATTGTTGTTTCATAAAACTGCAGTCTATGAAAGGATTTACTCGTATTTCGTATTTGGTGTATACAACTAAAAATAATCAATCGTTAATACCCAAGCAAGAAAAGTAAAAGTTGTAAATAATCACGCTACCTCTCCCGTAAAGCTTACGTGCCATAGTAACCATACCTTAGTCAATTGAGAGAGGGGAGATCCCGGCGTTATCGAGCGATTCCTTCGCCTCACGTCGCGCAGTTCAGTTTAACCTCCTGAGTGTAGTGGGCAGCACCACACTTCTATCGATAACTTTCTCTGTAAACATAAACCTTGACGGCTGTCATAAATTCTGACAGAATAGCTGTCATAAATTCTCACAGAAACGAAAAATAAACAAAAATAAAAATGAGTGGTATAACAATAGAGAAAACCAAATACGAGTGTGCACAGCTACCAAAAAGATGGCAAAGAGAAGACGTTTTACGTAAAACTGGTTTGTCGGTTAGTAAAGTGGATTTATATTACAGCAGAGGCGTCAGAAATGATGCTTCCCTTGTACCTCCCATACGACAAACTGCTTCAATATTCAAACAACCGGTGACAGTGTACAAAACTCAGGAAAGTAAAGTTAAAACAGACTACAAGAACGGTAATCAAGAGAAACCCAAGCAGCTCATGTGGGAGAAACGTTTGGAAGGTTTACGTGCCTGCGATGTGGATGGGTTTGAATTCGAGGCTATGGAGCTGCCAAAGGCCTTGAAACCTGTTGGACCTAATGTAAATGAAGACACAATTATACAGAGTGTTGCCACAGCTTTACATGTGTCTGCCCAGCCTGTAACGGGACAGACTGGAGCGAAGACTTCATTGGAAAAGAATCCTGGTGTATTTTTGGATCCGAAACAACCTCTTGTACATGCTGTAAATATTTCTGAGGATGATATCAAGAGACAGGAAGATCGGGTTGCTCTTGCAAGAAAAAAGCTTCAGGACGCATTACAATCGTAAAAAGTGTGGTTTGTTGGTATCTAATTTTAATTTATAGTGTATTTTAAGATAAACTTTTAAATACAATTTTATATGTAGCTGATTGTTATTGTTTTTTTAAGGTTATAGTGTGTGGCATTACAAATTCAAAAGTCTCACGACATAAATTATATATTATTTATAAAAAAATAATATTAATCTAAAAGCCGCAGCCAGTGTGTCCCAAAATATAATATCACTGAAGCAAGCTTATTAATTTATTTATGTGTATGAAGCTAAATTTTGATAATAAATTGTACTTTGGATGATTGTAAGATTTTTTACATTAGATTACTCAGTATAATTGGTAGAAGAGTTTAATGCTTAAAATATATATTATAATTAATTAAAGAGTAAGTAAAGCTTTGACCACATAGATATCTGAAATAAAATAAGGAATTATTACTCGGTACTTACACTCTAATTTTCGGAAAAGTGGTGCTTCCTAGTGCATCTATCATTATCATTACTTAAAACAGCTTACCTGAAAATAAAAAATATATGTATTTTAACATTTACATTGCATTGCATGCAATATTGTATGGCATAAAGTACCTATATTGAGTTACCTAAGATTTGTTTAAATTCTATACTTAGTAAATAAGTTTACTGTTATAATCTGCATTCACATTTACTTATAGGAACTTGTATTTATCAAGGCAATATTTAACTATAACATGAAACAATTTTAATTCCAAACGTTTTATCTATCGATATTCAATTCTATGCAAGTTCTTTAAGAATCAAACCAGTCACAGAAAAGTGACATTTATTTATTTTATATAACATACTTTTTCAATGAAGGAATAAGAAAAAATAATAAAACCAGCTGTTTGGAACAGAATATTATTGAATATCGAATTTCTGGAGAATCGCCTGCATTTTTGAAATAATGATTAATTGAGAAAATCTTAATACATTTAGTTTGTATTTCAAATTATTCATAGGAAAAATCTAAAATTTTGCATGTGAAAGTAAATCTTTAATCTGATTAAATTATTAATAGACTATATATTTTGTCATAATTCTAATAGAAAACATACTATCGAATCGAAAGAAATTCTTAATCAGGTCAATTTACAATTAGCAACTCATCTTTAATAGTTAATAATTAAAATAAAAAATATTGGTCCATTATATGTATTAGTAACTGAAGGTTTCTATAAAATCAATTAAACATATATCATTATTCTGTTAGAATTCGGTTATTTAAAAAAGCATTTAGATAAGATTTAGAAAAAGATCATTAATTATATTTCTGTAGTGTTTTTTTTTGTCAAATTTGAATATTTTTATTTTACATACAAGTTCCTATAAGAATATTATGATTCATAATAGCTAGCGTCACGGAAAGTTTGGAAAATAAGGTAGGTCCTACTCAGTTTCTATAATTAATTTAGGTATGTTGTTTAGGTCCAGCCTGGGTTCTAGTAAAACATGAAGAAAATAAATTGTGATGATCAGATAAGAATATACCAGAAAAAGAATACTGAAAGATTTAAGTATTGCATTCAAAAATACCTAATTAAATATTTCACATTCTACATTATAGTTCTAAAATAAACTTTGGTTCTATCTATTTCCAATAAGAAGACTCGGTACAGTCGTGAGAATATAATTTTTAACGCCGTTTTACGGTATTTTAATTAGACGTGTCGTTCAGTCGTTTATTTGGTGTTTATGGACAATAATTAATTGTTAGTGTGCTTCCTGTTACGCCTTTCAAAATAAGAACGAATAAAATCATTAGTTTCAGGTATCGCCGCCGTCTGACCTGCAACTGTAAAGCCTGTTTGTGCCAGCAGCGGCGTACTAACGGGATAAAAAATACTATATAAAAAGTTAAGCGTCCAATTAAATGTATATGATAGATATATATAATAAAGGTATAAACAGTACAGAAAATCCTACGTGTTTTTAATATCTAGGGAATGTAATACAATGATGATCTTTTTCCTTCTGATTTTTTCTGTAAGTGGTGGATTTAGTAATTTTAAGTAGGTGCCTACGCCGCTGTACTGCAGTGTCGATTTACCACAATAAATTGCCCTCGTAGTGCCTTGTACTGCAGTCCGAAATTGATGTTTAACGGTAACTCCGGCCGCAGACATCTTTATTGCTTCCCAAATTAAACTGGGTTACCTTTAAAATCAATGGAGATTATTCGTAGTGATTTATATATCTATCTCGTCTGAAAATCAATATATTTTCCATTAAAAGGAAATCCATCCATTCCTATTAAACAATTTCAGACAGACAAAAATAGTAGCTCTAGGTATAAATCTAACATCGTTTCGAAACTCCTAAACGAGTTTAATGAAACTATTATTTTTTGCAGTAGCTATTTGCCCATCTACGAGTAGTTGGAACCCAACAGTGTTGGTTTAAAAGGCAAATTAATATCAACTGCTCAAAGTTTACGGGAAATTATTTCTAAACTATAAACGATATTTTGCTGGTGTAAATATATGAAAATGTTCTTACTATTTTATTTTTTAACTACTTGTTTGTTTGTTTATTATTTAATTGTTATTCTAGAAAGTTAAAATTTTATATTTTACAATAGATATTTTTATACAAGATAAATATAATATAAATGGATAGAATAGATTGATTTTATATATGCACTAACGCTTCGACATTTCAACTATCTTAACGTAAAATTTTCTGATTGTAAATATCTCTTATCCAATACGATTGGAGGTTAATGTATCAGGTGAAATAACAGAACTAGTTGGCAATCGCAGATGTGATTAAAAAATTCTGTTGAACAAGAAAATTGAAATTCAGATGGAATAGAAAATACTGGAGGAGGTTCGTAATACGAATGAGATAGCCAACCAGCAAGCAAGGAAAGTTTAAATGCGTCCTACAAGGCGTAAATCAGACTTCCAGTTTGGGCTACCAAATGGATTACCTATCTAAACAGAGAAGAATGAAGCAAATTGTAGCAATTTATTATTGTAGATCTTTGAAGATGGTTATAAATAAACCGAAACGATAGAAAAAAACTTAAAACACTTTATACTTTGACCGAAATTTCAAGAATACTAAAAACAGTGTTTAAAATTAACTGTCAGGAAAAGAAAACATTAATCGACAAATATAATACTATTTTATTGAGATTTAAGTCACTATGTGGTGTCGATGTTTAAATTGCGATTCTATTAGAGCATTTTTTTAAAAACATATATAAGAGTGCTCTCTCACAAACATATTCCTAAAACGGAAATTAATTGTTTGTGGCTAAGGAAAAATGTCTTCCGGGTGATAGATTTGTTGAATAGAACCATCGACCCATCATTACATCATTTACATCATTGCATTCTTGAGTTAAAGCTATATCTAAACATTTACAAATGTACAGGGTGTTCCATTAAAAATGTATATATTTTGTAACAATATATCACCATGTATATTTGAGAGGATTTTTAAAATCTGCTTTCAATCGCCCGCTTCACAAAAAACTATTTCGTTTTGTTTTACTGGACTCAAATAGATGATAACAAAAAAAATAAGTCAATTTTAAATTAATTAAGTCCCCTGTATTTAGAAGTTGTAGAGAATAGGGACAATAATCTAGGTAAAAGACGGTGATTCCTTTTTATCTTACACTTGCTGCTATTATTGACATGCCGTATGATAGCTTGATGACTTCGCTCAGTGAACTCTCCAAACACCATGCAGACAACCTCGGATGGGAGCCATCCATTATTCAAGAATATCGACTCACGCACGTCCCTGTTCCTGTGCTTTCTGTCCCTACCCTGAACAATGTGAACTTGCAGCACGGCACCCTTGTTTTTTAACAGGTCGTCTCTCAGTCCCTCGTTACCTTTTAAGTTCCAAGATTCCCTCTCTGCTTTTTCAGGACGAGGGCCGCAGCAACAGGGCAATAGTTTTTGCCACCCCTGCTCATTTTCACGGGTTTCACGCATGCTGAAAATATGAGTTCCTGCCTCCGGAACTTTTCAACCAAGAAATTGGGGCTTTCATTTTTAATAATGTACGCTTGCTATTCAGTGTCTGCAGCTGGGGGAATTTAATGTCCTGCTGCTTATACGTAACTTGGCAATTGATGGTTCTTGTGAGATTAAAGTGCTCTCAAAATTAAAGTTTTTGCTTGCAGTACAGTCTCTATTTCTCCAAATTGATTTTTAAATAATGATTACCACCTCCACCCTCTTCGAGATAAAAAAAATAGTAGTTGTTTAGTTGCTCGAACTGGTATTTTGAAGTATGCACTACCATTTTTTTTTTGTTCAAAGAATGAATACCTTAAAATACCTTATCTTGTTTTAGTTCGTTTCGAACGAAAAATATTGGATCAGTAAAATGCTGTAGCGTCGCCGTCTACCAATTCTAACTGTATACTTGCACCATTTTAGTAACTAATTACCTATGTTTCAATAGTAATTATTCCCACGGCACATGTCTGCCGTGCCGGCACTGCTTGGAGACATCTTACATCATTAAGGTTGGAAGTTAGAATTAAACTAAAACAATTAAGTATTCCGAGTGTAAAGAGGTAACTGACGTTACATAGCAAGAAAGTCTAACGACCCGGAGAATCAACAAAATTATAATGTTACACTTGGGTCCCACGATATTATGTTACTGCTGTGTTGAGCTCTAGAAATGGGTTCAAAAAAATATATACATACATGCGGCTTTGTTTCAAAGCGAGTCCATATTCCCTCCGGGTATCCCAAAATTAAATGATTTCAACATGGCATGTAACGTGCAGAAATTCAATCGTGTATATTTTTTCGGTTTTTAACCATTTGCGATTAATAAATTCATCTTGGATGAGTAAGGAACATGAATAATAACTTTTTCGGTGAGGCTACCTTTAAATCAAATTTAATCAGATTGATTTTAAATATGTATTATTGTTTCTAAGTTTTCAAGTAATATTGTGATTTCATTAAAAATTTCCTTTTATACTGTACTGTACTGTACTGTACTGTACTGTACTGTACTGTACTGTACTGTACTACTGTAATATATTTTTGTAACAAATAATTGCAATGTAAATCGCATCAACATAGCAGCAAGTTTTCCGACCATATAATTTCCATTTTCAGTCAATTCAAATAAATAATTGTTCAAAGCAATATACCCGATCTGTATCATTTGATTTGAAATGTCAGCATGGCATAGACTGAAGTATGTATTTTCGAAAACATAATTGAAATTTACACAAGCAGAATTGATTTGGCTAGTCACGATCAGCCGTACCGGGAGATACATATCTATGAATGTGTATTATTCTGTTCCATTTAGGTCTATTGTTATTTCAGAATCTGCAATCAGCCAGGTGGTTGGAATTTAATTAGATAAGGGCGAAATAAAGTGATGTTTGGCGATCGTATCGAACAAACACGATTTTACAAACAAGTAAAGGCATGAGTTTAAGACAAGTTCATCTAGACACCTTGTTTATTAAAAGGTCATCTCCCTACAGAGACTTGGAGGTACATACAATTTTTGAAGAAGACACTGACGTAGTCAAAACTTCTAGTGCTTCATTTAACAACCCAATACAACTCAAGTATAGCGAAGAAATTAACAGTAGGTAAGTGCCGTTTCACATGGGACCGATGATCGGTGCCGACAATCGGTCGCAACTGATCATCAGTTCTATACAAGTGGTTTCACATGAGGTCGTATGGTCAGTAATACTCATCTCATATAGACTACTCAGTATAAAAATTATTAACTTGAAATGGGTCCCAGGGGGTGAAAAACAGATAGCACCCAAGACATGTAATCTCAATTTTCCATGCAATCTCAATTTTCTCGAAAATTATTGAGCGTCTCAACTTCTCCTTTGCTACACGTAATACCCATCTCATATAGTCTGCTCAGTATAAAAATCATTAATTTGAAATGGGTTCCAGGGGGTGAAAAACAGATAGACCCTAAAACATGTAATTTCAATTCTCCATGCAATCTCAATTTTCTCGAAAATTATTGAGCGTCTCAACTTCCCCTTTGGTACACGTAATACTCATCTCGTATAGACTACTCAGTATAAAAATCATTAACTTCAAATGACTCCTAGGGGGTGAAAAACAGATAGCACCTAAAACATGCAATCTCAATTATCTAGAAAATTATTGAGCGTCCCAACTTCCCCTTTGGTACACGTAATACTCATCTCATATAGTCTACTCAGTATAAAAATCATTAACTTGAAATGGGTCCCAAGGTGTGAAAGACAGATAGCACCAAAAACATGTAATCTCAATTTTCTCGAAAATTATCGAGCGTCCCAACGTTCCCCTTTGGTACACGTAATACCCATCTCATATAGTCTACTCAGTATAAAAATTATTAAGTTGAAATGGGTCTCAATGTTCGGACGATGTATCCCAGATTTCTGGTTTTTGTTCGACTACACTTATTAGCATTTCAGTATCAAAACGATAATTTTCCTTGCCCATTGCCATTTTATGTCATTAATGTGCTTGCAAAATCGCAAATATGACAACACAGTTGCCTCAGTTGTCTACTTTTATTTGTGTACAAATTCATATAACACATTTTGGTACGTACTTTATTGTTCAAGATAATGGTGTAAACTTTTTTGTTTTAAATAGCATTGAAAGCTGCTTCTTTTGACCCTACCATCGTTAAGATAAACATCCAGGACCTGCTGATTTTTTTACAACCTCAAAAATCAATATAACCACTTCACGATTTTTTTTATGAAACCCCCATATGTGAAATTTGAATAAAAACTATATGTTTAGTTCTACACGATATCAAAGTTGAGGAAAATACGGAATACGAAAGGCACTAGACGAGTTAAAAAGTGTGTCATAGAATCATGTTAAAACAGTCGAATGTTATATGTAATATGTATATATGTTATATGTAAATGTATATTACTTATTACAATCTTTCAGTTAACCGTTCCATCAGATGCATGCGGTATCTTAACATATTTCATAACTACTGATTTTATACAATAATGTTCCTTATCCTTATCTATCGACAAAATCCTAGATTATATTTGCCATGTTTTTAAAAATATTTGTATAAAAATGCTTATTTTGAATAAATTCAGTATGTGGTTATAACTGAATATTGCATTTATGTAGAACTGTACTTAAATATACAAATAAATGTATGTTCTAACTGGCACAATATATAAAACAATACACAAGACAAATAATAAAGAGTCCATACTGCTTGTGGAAAATGTACTGGGGCTACTATTCTATTATTTGAACAAAAGCAAAGCCGTGTATGGACTACTGGCATTCAATAAACTTCGTATAGATAAAATACAAATGAAAAGGTTTTACTAAAATTAGATAGAAATATGTAATAGGTAGGTAATATTCAATATGTTTCGAGCTCACTGAAATTATTTATTACTTACTACTACTAATTTAATTAAAATATTAACGTTTTATGCATTTAAATATCAATTACAGATATTAAACTCTATTATTGCTACAAATAAAGTAAAAAATGTTTGAATATAAATATTAATATATATTTACCAGGAATACCTACACTATTTCAGTCTTGGTTTCAAGATGTTTCTATTGTATCTAAAGCAAAAAGTTAATATTATTTTTCAAGCGTTTACAGCTCATGTTCCAATTTATAAAATTAGTTTTATCACGATTTTTCATAACATTATGTATGTTTCAGACGATACGCCGAGAGCATCCAGTTTTTTAATCAAGAATTAAACAAAACGTGCTAAAATAAGTGGAAATATATTTTTCCTTGGAAGGCAGAAGGAGCAAAGTACAGCCATCATGAATTCAAAGCCACCTAGCAAATACCTAATTAAGTTTTAGTGGGTAAATACGTTTGTTTATTATTTAATTAGCATTATTACAATAATTAACTTTACGATCTTAATGCTTACAAAAGACACTTTAATCAACATTAAGCGACACGATGAAACGCTCACTATAGTACCTTATAAATATTTAACAATTTTTCAGGTATTGAAAGGGAAGACAAAATAAGCCTGACAGAATTAATTAATTTCGTTTTGGCTCTACCTTATTCTGTCACAGTGTTGTACAGTTTCATATCCAGATATTTCAACATTTTTTAAATTAATCCTCAACCGACAGCGCCCAGGAGGAAATTATGATTAAAGTACTTCCAGATGAACATGTATAATAATATTTCTAAAATACCCTCATTCTAATTCACAAGGATTAGCCCAGAAGTCTTGCGCCCCAGATAGGCATCATTCAGTGCTGGAATGAGGGAAACCTGGAAATCCACATTAGTTAGAGGGACAGTCAGACATCAACTCATAAGCTGACATTCTTGCGTGTATGCCATCCAAGACACGCACGACAGGATGGTTGCCTACCCATACCTGCGAACAGGCCTTAATAGACGAGTAGACATCGAGTAAAATATAATAAAATATGGTCGTTGACATCAATCTGGTGATAAAAGCTGCAAATAAAATTTCAATTACGCATCTCGATTAGTTTCAGAGGTACGTACCTATACTACCAACTCGTCTTTATATAGCCTGCATTGTTAATTCACTTACACTAAAAATTATATATAATTTGTATAATTCTGTGTTATTAATAAAAATATATTTACCTACTATTTATTATGGTTTTATTGTACGTTTATTGTATTATACGTAAATCTAGATTTACTTTGAATATCACAATTTTAAGTTAAATGGTCACACATTTTTCCATTATTAACTATCTAATTAACTAACTAACTATCATTGCAAATAAGCTAATTATGTATACGCTTTATTATTTATTGACCCAGGTAACCCTTAAAAGCATTTAGATGTAAGTGCAGCAGTGGGACGTAAAGCAAGTAATGGATTTGTTTCCATAATGACACGGGGCAGCAATAATTAATGTATGCAAACAAACGGACGTTTGTGTAGTTTGACTTGTCCGATATTCAGGGATTTGGAGCACAGATTTAGCGGAAGTTTGTGCAGCTGAATGCATTATGGCGCCTAGGCGAACGGGAAACAAAAATCGAATGAAATCTGAGTCAGCCGCAGATACAAAAGCTCCCCAAGGGATAAATAGCACAGATAACATCGTACGGAAAATAGTTTTAACACACACAGACATCAATAGATTTATTTTATATATGTAAACAGGTAACTTAAAAACAAGTCGGTAAGTGAAGAAGCACAAAACTGCATCAGAATGTTGTACATCATTGATTAAAACTAAGGGGAAGTTTGAAACTCAAAATTAATATTTATTCAATTAAGAAATCAATATACTACTCTCAATATGCTAGTCTACTAGCATAGACTAACTGTTAAGACTGCTCCATCACGTGTTAAAATTTATTAACAATCTAAAACCCAGTCAAACTCAAAGAATCGTTTAGTATATACCAGTCAATATGAGAGGGCGCCCTTCGAGGCAGTGCGATGGTTTTCGCGCGAAGTTTTTGGTTTTCCTATGTTGTCACGTTGCCACAAGTAGCATTATAATTATTCTGTTTTGAGTTAGGGTGTATACAGTTATGTGCTGCAATAATAATAATTGAAAAACAATGTCTCGATATTATGAGTTTAAAAAACAATTAAGGTACATTTGAAAATGTACCTACTCATTTCCAATCAAACAGGCAGTTATTTTAAAGCTATATGGATTATTAATTCAGGTAGACTGACTTATAAAACTACTTAGATAATTTAATTTATTAGACAAAAAATACATTAATATTGAAAATATTAATTATTCAGGACGGGGAATATGTAAAATGCTCTAATACCAAATTTCCGTTGTCAGCTTTTCATGGATTTTCATTGCAATACCTATTTCTATAACACGTCTATTTTTATTCTTTTCCAGTACAATTCAGGTATCACTCGTTGTTAGATAGATTCAGAAAAATAGAATAGTGTAAAATGAAGCATGCTCAGGGGCTATTTGAAAAATTATTAATATACCTACGGATATTATCTTGAAGGGGGTTGGAACCTTTGGTGTGGAGATATCACTGACGTAGTTTTCCACATAACCCCAAAACACTATACTGCACTCGACGCACATATCTCCCAACCAAGTTGGCGAAACGCGCGTCTAGTGGAGTATTGTTATGACTATTCCTATACATGCCTGTAATGTCTAGAGGAAAATAAATATTATTATTATTATTATTATTATTATTATTATTATAGTGTTTTGGTGTTATGTAGAAAACTACGTCAGTGATACGGATATTATACAAGGTGCCCCATTTCTGCGTATTTTCTTCAATAGCGTTAAACAGTTCGTAGGGATTTTTTTTTACTTCTCACTTTGCTGCTAAAGTTAACGTCAAATATAACGCAAATTTATCTTGAAAGGGGTTGGACCCTTTAGTGTGACGATAACACTGACGTAGTTTTCCACATAAAACCAAAACACTATACTGCATTCGACGCGCGTTTTGCCAACTAAGTTGGCATCATCTGGAAATGATTAGGTTTAGTTTTAGTCATCTTCAGATGATGCCAATTTGGTTGGTGAAACGAACGTCGAATGCAGTATAGTATTTTGGTGTTATGTGGAAAACTACGTCAGTGTTAACGAAATTTTAGTTTTTTGAAATAATCTCGAAAACAGTATTCATTTGGACAGATTTGAAAACTATGGAAGAATGGCAAAACTTTCCCCGTCTTTGTATCCAAATTGGAACAAACCGTATTCTTTGTTTACTCACGTACGTACGTACGATGTACTTAGTGCATACTTTTTATATACCTACACTGCTTTTCTATGTTTTTCTTTAAAGACTTGTATTTATATAATTTTTTTTTGTTGCTACGATAAAAACTTAAAGGTAGATAATTTCTTTTTAATTGTGTTGTTATTTAAATAGAATTTTAAGATTTCTTGATCTAATAGATTCTTATTTTGCGTAAATTAGGAAAATAAATAGAGGCTACAATATTTAAAAAAATATATTTTTTCTCCAAATGACATTAAAAGCGGCTTTTTAATGACACTTGACAGGCTTAAAAGGTGTATTTTTACTGCCTAGGCAGAAAAAGTTTATCGGTATATTTATATTAACGTTCCATGTAATAATTTAAATCAAACTAGTAATTTCAATTGACAATGACATTACACAAATAATTTAACAAACGTCATTAGCGGTAAACATAGTAACGAAGAGCCAGTTACCTTTGTTGAAATTATTTAATTATTTGGATATTGATAATGAAACGCAATTAATATAGTTATTTTCCTAACAAGTGTGGAAGGTGATACTTTTCCGCACGCGACTGCAGTTGTCCGAACGACGCGAAGCGGAAAAGACACCTTCCACATGTGTTAGGAACAACGTTTTTTCTACGGGCGTGAAGAAAATTGACATAAGAAAAATAAATATTTTAATTGAACAGCACACAATGCTGTCTAATAATTAGAAGTGTCAAGCATTCCTTTTTCTTTATGTCAAAATCTGAACAGTGACAACATGATTTTTTGGAATTAAGATAATATTATGATCACATTGCAAGTAATACATAGGTATTTATTTTCCGCACTAGTGCGGAAAAGTGCAATTTTCTACACTCAAATGCGTGCAGAAAATTGTAACTTTCCACACGCCCGTAGAAAAAATATAAAAAAGACGATTTTGCGTGAAACTGGAACAAATTTGGAGAAAAAATTATATGTTTCACACAGCAGAAAAGCAGATTTAATGCCTTGGCTGGTTTCCTAGCCTCGGCTACGCCTTGGCTATGAAACACCAGCCGCGGCATTAAATCTTGTACTTTTCTGCCTAGTAAAACAAATAACTATTTTCCAACCATACGAATAGGTACTATAACATTAAATTATTTTGTATAAAAATAGGGCCATTTCGGGACTGTTTCAGATCGCCATAGCAACTGTGCAAAAAAGAGATTATTGTACAGTTGTACAGTACCGAAAAGTAATTTGACATTGCATGTCACATAATATTTGAAGTTTAATTAAATAGAAAAATAGAAACAGATAGTGACATAGACAAGGGATTGGTGATGTTAGGTTGGTTGATAGCGACTTCGATGAATCGGTAAACTGAAGGTGCTAATTAGAAGCAGTTGTAAAAAAAAATATTATGTTAAACTCGTACAAAAAATACGTTTTCGAGACTCCGAGTAAAATCGAAAACTCTTTCCCTCGTCCCGAAAACGTGTATTTTTTGTACTAGTTAAACAAATAACTATTTTTAGCAGTGCAATCTATTTTCCATTAAAAAATTTCCCATTTTAGTTTATGATAATTTATTTGGAGTTAAAAGCAACTCCAAGTAAAAAATAGTAAGTTCAAATTAAATACTATTTCTACTTCAGTTATATGAATGTGATATAATTTATTTAATTTCTCTTAATTGTTATCATGAATTTACATGGTACAAGTAGGCCGCAATCGACAGCGAGAGCACAACAGGACACCTACTGCTATATCGCATCGCGAATCATATTCATACATCGGCAACAATGTACCGTTTGCGATGGAAGTTTTTGTGCCGTTGTGCTGAGCTTGTGATGTTTTACACAATTTCGGATTGAAAACTAAATCTCGCTGACATCTAGTAGCAAACGGTTCAACTAAAATTTCTGTTAATAACTCTCCCCATTTAATGAAGCAGTCTTAACAGTTAGTCTATGCTTCTAGTAATTGTAGTTTCTATAGTATGCACGTTATAAGAAAACAAGGCGAAATGATTCTCTGAATGTTTGAAACGGTAGAGTACCCCCTCCAATGCTTAATAAACCGAAGCACCATTGGCCAGCACTGACGACGTCAGGACGTTGCGAATTGCGTTGCGTTGTGAATTGCAGCGTATACTAGAGCTGTGATAATGTGACCACCGACTGATTTAGTTCTTAATACAGTCCTATTAATTGCTTTGATGCTTTGCACAAATTGTTTCGCCTCGTTTTCTTAAAATAGGTATCATACCTAGAATACCACGAAAGCACAATAGGAACTTATTGAGTTTCAGTAACTCGACATTTGATGCCTATGAAATTGTAATTACAAAAAGCTAATTTCCTAAAGGAGAGCTCCTAAAGAGGAAAAAACAATATTGAAGTAATTTAACAGTGAAAAGTATGTATAACAGACATATTAAAAAAATGGTTAAGAGATTATTATCTAGATTACACATTCAACAATTAATTAATAAATACAAAACAGGATGTAGCAAATTCAGTGCAGTAGTACCTACTCAATCCTTTCTAAATGTGTGTGGTTTTTCATGAACGTGTTCCTTGTATGAAAGTGTGGTGATGCGTGTATATAAACAATGTATACAAATGGTGTCCAAAATTAGATTTTCTATCCCCTTATCTCAAGAAATATAAGAGGTAGAGAAAAAAAAATTAAATACGAAAGTTTTGTTTTTATTCTTTCTTCTGTAGAGACGGCTCAGATTTCTGATGTAGGCATCAACTTTCTTATTTTAAATAGGACACCTGGTATTTAATTACGTTTTTAAACTTCCCTTTAAATTCTTGATCGATTTTATTACGGATACTCTTACACCCATCTTTGATCGTTATGAAGACAGTGGCATCTTAAAAAAAATCTGTGTAATAAATCGGGTTTATTTCGTAGACAATTGAGACTCAAAAAATAAACTACCTATTAGATTTAAACTAGACTCTATATTAACGTCCCATATTTTTATGTTCTTTAGTTTTCAAGATACTGACATAAATATGCATAATATTATTGGTATGTAGTGTAGGTATTATGTATATGTGTCAAACACCATCGCTCAATTTTTATTGTTTTATACGATTTTTCAACCTAAGTTTGATTTTTAAGTAAGTTTAAGTTAATTTGAAATGTTTGTACATCTATATGTATATTTCATATTTATTATAAATACCTACACAGGTCCGATACATAAAATTAACGGGTCCCTTAATAAACTCGTCATGAGATTAACCACTTCAGTTCTTTTATCCCTCATCTGGATCCAGAAAACAGAAGGTAGTTGCCGAGGCAAGAACAAAATAAAAACCATCCCATGAACACAATTTCGGATAATCCTGAAAGCTGGGATGAATGCACAGTCGTCGGGAACAAATTAAATTATTCCTGTGCCATCGAGAGACCGGGGAGATTGCGTGGAAAGGTGTGGACAGGAATTTTTATCAGGAAATAAGACGTGATGGAAATTGTTTCTGAATCGAGAGATTTTGTCGAGAAAACTGCTCACGTATACGGAAACGGTTTAACTTTATGTCACGAAGATAATAAAGTGCCAATTGGTTTGAAGAAAAAAAGACAATAAACTGTCGGGAAGGAATATATAAGGTTAATCCGAGAAGGAATATATAAGGTTTAATTCCCTTTAGGAACTACAAATTTTAACCTTGTAAAAAAGGAATTTAATTATTAAGTTAACGGTTAGAGTTTCATTATTATTTTATATTTCTTGTTTCACTTAATTGAGAGCAATTTGAGACATAACTTTAACTCTAACCTGTTGTCATTAGTATGGATACCCTTTTCAGACAAACTCTGTATACATATAGAGAAGGGAACTACCCTGTGATAAAGTCGAAGTCGAAGTTGAACTCAGTGATTTATTTAATATTCGCTGTATTTCTATGTATATCAATTTCATTTACATTTTCGATTGTATAAGTTTCAAAATTTCATAAAAATTCAAACCGATAATTATATATTTGATGCTATAGTCGGAAATTGAATACCGAATTATTATACAAACTGCATTGAAACGTGAAATATATGGTATTAACCATCAAGAGGACTAACCAATTTAGCGTAAATAAATAATAAATATTAAATAAATAAATATAGGACAATATAACATGTTCAAAGTAAAAAATATTTTCGTTTTTTAGTTGTATATATTGTTTCAGCTATTGACGACTTTTTTGAACGTAGATTGTAGATTGAAGGAATCTAGTGAGGTAAATATTAAAATATTTTCATCGAGAGACTAATTTGAATTTGCATCGAATTTAAAAAATAAAAACAAAAATAGAAATTACAGCTATGGCATCAATGAGAGATTATTCTTTCTAAAAATCTTTTATAACACACTATTCTCTTCAAGGCGTGGTAATTTCAACAATGGTTAAATATAATACAAGTTATACAATTTTATTACCTTTCAGAATTTGTTTGTTAGCCTTAACTGTTACGTAATTTTTACACATGTCAATATCACAAATATTTCAAACAACTAAATAGCTTCATCACCGTCGCGCGAAGCGGGCAGCAAGAGGAAATTAAAAACAGGCTTCTCCACAATTCGTCCAAAAATTTGAATAATAAAACAGTTTCAACCTTGCGCCTCAGTAATAATATTGAATTACAATGTTTGAATTTCCAATTATGGCTCTCGGCGTGGCTTAAAATCGTTTAAGGGTATAATAGGATCGCAGTGAGCAAGGCGAGTTTTAGCGAAGTGGAAAAATAAAGCGAAAATTTAACCTGAACGATACCAGTTGGTCCTGCATCAATTTAATCAATTTTCCTTTAGCATCCCTATAATGTATATCGTGTATAAACCATTCTCGACAGTTTTAGTTTTTTCTGTCTTTTTCAGTATACACTACGATAACCATGAAAATAGTGCAACAATTTTTCGATTGTCAAAATTTGTCAGGAAATTTTGCAGACAGATTGACAGTCCTTTACACGATTTTCACTTATAATATCCCTAGTGCTTGAATTATTTCCGGAAATTTTTTCGAGGTCATGAATATTTTGAAAATTATCCCTCGCCTGCGGCTCGGGATAATTTTCTTAAAATATTCATGAACGAGGAAAAATTTCTGGTTTTTAATTTATGCTCGTGGGATATTCGGTAAGAAAATTTCACACCATTACTTTATAAATATTATGCCAAAACTGAACATTTTAATTACGAATGACAAACATTCATTCCTCATAGTGCGCCATGAGCAATAACAAACATTTTTTACGACTGTCAAGTACGGTACCTTGGTCAAGTTCCACCACTTGTCATCGTGTGATTGTGTTTGTGCAATTTGCTGATTTATTAGATTGTGTTTTTGAAAATGTTCCGCTTTGGAAAGGAAACATCATTTATTTCTGATACCTAATTATTCTTAAGTACTTCGAGCATTGCAAATATTATGCTTAATAAAATGTGAGTTTTCTTAGTGAAATAAAAGGTCATTTTCTAACATTAGTTACATACATATTTTACAAATAACTTAAAAACATATTATATTTTTGTTTCTTATTAACTTTGATCTAGTAATATTGGTGGAACATTATTTATTTTTGATAATTATTCTGAAAGTATCTACTTCAAAATTTATATGTTTAATAAAATGCGAAATCTCTTGTGAAATAGCATACCATTTTCCAAGTTTAGTTACATGAACTTTTTAAAAATAACTTAAAAACATATTATATTTTTCTTTGATCTACTAATATTGGTGGAACATAATTTAATTTTGAGAATATTACTTAAATTCGAGCATAGGAAATGTATTGATTCATTCAACACCCGCGTCTTTATTTTGACATTTTAAATGACAGAAAAATTTCTACTTATTAATTTGACACAACGTAAAAAATTTCCGGAAATTTTTTGGGTTGGCATGGTAACTGAACAAAAAACATGCCTCTGATTGGTTAAAATATGGCGGTGTGAAATTTTCGGTGAAATTTACAACTCGATGAAAATGGTTTCCCAGCAGTCGAGTTATGTTTCTTTGATAAGGCCAAAATTTTACATATATTTGTGGTCGTCTGTATAGTAATTATTACATAATTTATTTATGGTTATATCGGTTTACAACATCACATAATGTCACCTAGTCTGTAATACCATAGACAAACCTATTATTTACTCTATGATAATACATATAGCTAAACTAACTAACACTAACCTGGACTACTACGAAAAGATTTAAATTTTATAATGATACATTTAAAAAAATACCTTTTCTTTAGCCTAAATAATACTAGAAATCGATTTTCGGGAAGATTAAAATAAATCTGCAGAAACTAAAGAAGGCCCTATTTACCCCAGACGCCTTGTATAGTGCCAATGGTTTATGGATAATTTAATGATGACCTGCTAACTTTCTGACATGATTTCATCTTTCAGGGTATATCAGTTTTAGAAAATAATGGACTTCAGCATGGCCTTTTCCAGCAGGAAAGAGAGGAAATTTGCACCTGTTACTTTAATTTGGATTTTTTTTGTTAATAAAAACTTGTAGTTCATTACTATTTTATCTAACTAAAACCTAATTCAGTGATGTGTCCAAATATTTATATATTCAATTTTATCAATCGCATATTTTTAACGAACGGTATTTAATAAAGAAAACATATTAACATCAGATAAACATTTAGAAAGGCAGCTCCAGAAAAGATAGGAATAGAAAACATCGCTAATATAAAGTTTACGTTACCTGAAGGACCTTTCAGTACTAAATCTCCGTATAAAGGAGGAATTTTCAATATACCTCAAGTAAATTAAAAAACGAACGTTCCAACAAACGTCCCTGCACGGAATGTTCAATTTACGGCCAATAATAAAGTGGCAGCAGCTTAGGTACCTTGGGAGAGGTGGGTTTAATTGAAAAACTAAGAGCCTTTTCCTTTATATAGCTATTTTGGTTGCACGGAGGTTAAATGAAACTATGTTAAAGCAGGAATGAAATTTAGTAGGGAAATACAGGGTGATTTTATTTACAGAAGATTAGCTTTGTTTTAAAATAATAGTTATTAAACATGAAACAAAAAATATGAACATGAATAATATAGATAAATATTCGGTCGAAACTTGTTTTAATTTAATTTTTTTTTTTAATGTTAAGTTTTGTTCAATCTTATCGTTACATATGACTACTGTCAGTAACAATACTCAATTGTCTACTCGTATATAAGGCCTGCTTACAAGGTTGGTCTTGATGCGAGAGATTAACATCGGTTAATGTTGGACAGCCCACCAAACTAATGAGGTTTTCCATGTTTCCCTCTGGTCCAAGTAGATTATATTTTAATGTTACATAATTGGTCTGAAACTAAATTATCAAGACAAACTTTAAAAGTTTGCGATGATACTACACTTGAAGTATTGGAAGGAGATGCCGAAAACAACTACTCCACGGCCAATATGCCCCGACTGGCGTTGCATTACATCAACATCTCCATGGGTGTCGCCACATCCTTCATCAAGACCAAATACCAGACAATGACAGGTTTCGATCTTGTTATAACCGGATCAGATTGCCATAGGTATCGGAATCGATGAATGATCTGGCGACATGATTGCCTAAGGAGCATATGTGAATGTTCTGATGATGATGAAAATCTGATGAGATCATAACAAGATCGAAACCGGTCGTTGTCTGGTATTTGGTCTTGATGAAGGATGTGGCGACACCCATGGAGATGTTGATGTAATGCAACGCCAGTCGGGGCATATTGCCCGTGGAGTAGTTGTTTTCGGCATCTCCTTCCAATAATTAAGTAGGATTGTCTTCCTCAAAGACAATAGAGGTCGCTGTAATGGCATCTGCATTACAGTGACTCTATACAAGACAGTGGCGACAACAGAGGGTCCTATTTTTGATTGGTCCGCTAAGATCACGAGTATAAAGTGTTATAAGGGGGTTATTTTATATGTATATAAAATATAACTAAGTGATTATACCCGTTACAGTGACAAGTGGTAAAACCCTTTAAAATAAGGAAATCCAGTTACATTAAATCAAATGGAAACAAACCAAAATTTGCAAATTAATGGCGGATGGGCGGAGCTAAATGGGCCATTGTCGTCACTGTCTTGTATAGAGTCACTGTAATCTGCATAAAAACAGATCGTTATCTGTCTGTCAATTAGACAATAATTGTCAGACAGGTAGTAGCAAAGACCCAAAGAGGGCACTACGGTGTATTTCACTGAATCTCGTCACTACAAAAAAATACACTTGAAGTATTTACTTTGAATACTTCTGGTGCCTGGTTTTTATTATTATACAGTTGCTGTAATCTAAAAAAAATTACGATGAATTTGGAAAACTGTTTGGTAACTTGTTATCCATGGTTTTCGTGGAACTTTGGTTGATGAAACCAACGTTTCTGCACATTATTTATAATTTAAAGCAGTTTGTTTGCAGTCAGTCAAAAATATTTCCAATTTTAACCACTATATAAGTTAGACAAGCTCCTAATTCACAGGGCCGTCCGGAAGGGGATGCATGAAGATTGCACATGAAAAAACTAACGTAACACCTTATACCACTGACATTCTTAGGTGCCAGAGGTTTAGGCAACCGTTACTTAATAGGTACAATTTGTGTAGAATCTCATAGACAGACAATCTACGGTGAGACCAAACACATATGGTCAAAAAACCAAAACACGACGCCTCTAGAATGAATTCTCGTTCCACGACTATGTGTAAAACGTTATATGTAGTTTAAAGTCATGGGAAGGAATTTATATAAAGTTCTAACTTGTATTCTTCAATTTCCAACTATAAAATTACACCTGAACGAGCATCAGGTAATATAGGAAGTCTTACTGTTATTCCTGTGTGGTCGACGGTTGTCTTCTCCAGCAGACCGATTTAACCGGAGTAATTCGACTCGGGCGGTTGTATTTCGCCGAGTAGAGTAAGCATATGCCCGAGCCTGTAGGAAAACAGGAGAGTAGCAGCCACTTTAAAGGATGCATTAACCGGCGCGTTTAATTAAAAGTTGATGTTAATGAATGTTCTTCAAACTGAATTGATGGTTGGGTAGCGGATACCGTTTAAGTAGCAGATGGCGGTCTACAATTTTGCGGAATTATGAGACAGACGGAACTTTGCCGGTAGTTGGTAATTGTACAGCCCTTATACCGCATCAAGGATGTAGTATAGGAGTTCAAGTTTACAACAAAAAATGTCCTAAAAAAGCCCAGTGCAAAAATTGCATCTTAGTTTTCTTGTTCACTTTGTTTTATGTCACAAATCTAGTAGGCAGTTTGAACTGCCTTCTGAATATCCAAGTGTTTTCAACTGTTCCCGAGAATCAGTAACATATAGAATAACTTCTTTATTTAATTTATTAAATAATTCATTCATTTATTGGTGTTATATTTATAATATAACACCAATACTACTCGTACATTATAACATATAGAAAAAAAAAGTTTAATAAGTTTATTGTCTATTTGAAGGAGATGCCGAAAACAACTACTCCACGGCCAATATGCCCCGACTGCAGAAAAGCAGGTTGTTATCTGTCTGTCAATTTGACAATAATTGTCAATCAGATAGTAGCAAAGACCCAAAGAGGGCACTACGGTGTGTTTCTCGCCACTACTAAGTTTATTATCTATCTCAAATGAGAATAAACAGATGTAAAGCAGGCATAAATTTGTCTTACATTAATTGATTTAATTTATTTACGCTTAATATCGAGTGGAATGACCAAACTCTTTCCGAGGACTTTCTTTCTCCGACCAGAGTATACTTTCCACCGTTTATTCAACATTTTACTGAATATTCACAAGACTTCCTCTCATCTTCTCTCCTCAGCTTGATGGTAATGGTATAATCAATTTTTGACCCACCAATGTGCAAGTGCTTTCTACAATAATGCCCACCCAATTCTCACTCACATTAATCTGAATAAACATATAATGAATTCTGAAACTATGAGTTCACTAACAAAATAAGGGTGCAAAGTAAATACAGGGTTATTCAGAACTTATCTCTAAAACTTTGAGGATATGTGCATCCTTAAATAAGAAATCGATATCACCAAAAAGATTTATAATAAAAGTCTTAGGATTTCCCGTAAACAATGTTTAAAGTTATACCATTATAAAGGACTACGTAGATGGCCAACTGTAGTTCAACATCTGATATACCTACCACATTCCTAAGAATGCGGTAAAAAAAGTAAACACGTTTTTGTACCTCGAACGACGACCGAGCGAATAGAACTGGAGAGGGGATAATATCTCTATTGTCTATTCAGTCATCAGTCTATGTGTGTACTCTCTGTGTGCCGGTGTTTTATTTATCGCAGGAGTGTTAAACTGTAAAATTTTCAAAATGGCTCATGTGTACAGTAATGCTGAGTTAATGGACTGTTACCAGTGGATTATTAATTACGCGTTAGGCTTTGTGAGTGGTTGTTGCAGCAAAATGCTGAAAATCCCCAATTTACTTAATAATTTGCGTTTACAAGATCAGCAACCAGGAGGAACATTCGGTTTAGTGCGGCAAAATTGGATAAGGCGTGCCCAAAAGTGAGTACAAGTCAAGGAATATTATTTCGAACAGCTTTTGTAACAAGGTATGTGCAAATTTTTTATAAATTTCATGTTTCTAATACCTAGTAATCAAGTAGCGCAATTCTTCAAAATTAGTGTGACAAAATTTTATTCATTTTAAAGACACGTCACTTTGGTCACATCTATCTATCTTTAAGTTTATTTGAAAGTAAAAACGCTGCAAATCTTTTTTGCGCCGGGTGTCGGTATACTCTCAGAACGTCCAAAGTTTTTTTCGTGCTAGTCAGTTTGCATTGTCAGTCCCAAGGTCACTCCATTACAGTGTACCAGTATCCAGCGGCGTGCAATGAAAAATTTTTAAATAGTTTTCAGAAGCCGCCAAAAAATTTTTTTTTGCACTACCACATTTCTACATGTATGTTGAACATCCCCAAATTTATTATGGATAAGTTCTGAATAACACTGTATATACATATGTATATATGCCAGAACCACAAACACTCAAGTTAGCATCGCCGTATGAGGTAGGTGTGATTTCATGTTGAAGAAGCCACCCTTTTACCCTTCAAGGGTCTCTTTAAGTACAGTAGTGATTGTGGTCTTAACGATTTTCCTTTTACTAGTAACTTCTGTGCTTAGTCAGCTGACTAAATAAAGGTTGGAAATGCACTTCAGGATTACAGCTGTTCCCAAATCCCGTGGTGCTATTAGTTGATGTCTCAGTTAAATGGAAACGATCTAATCTAAATGAAATTGTCTCAATTGTGCCACTGTGTCTTGCCAGATAAGGAAGGAGATGCTGTGTATTAGTGTAATTAGCGATGGAATTAAACTGTCGAAATGCAAGGATTAAGTTATAATACATTTCAAAGACGTAATAAAAATATATGCTGAAGGAGGCGCTTCTTCAAGTGATTTGTGACATGTTGCCTATATTAAATCCAGAATCGTGAAATTAATTGGGAAAGGGTCTTCTTCAATATTACAAATTATTTAGGAAATTTCCTAAATCGTACACTATTCCTAATAATATACACTCATGGACAAAATTATCGAATATTTTTTTTATCACCATTACTCTCAAACATAATTTTAAATTATCGCCGTAAAGTTATGTATATGATGATGTTATTTGTCTAGTAGGTGAATATATTCATTTGTTTGAAAATTTTGACGTTTAATGCGTTTAATTCATTTCAAGGGCGATTATTGTCTATCGCGCGTTTTTTGCAGTTTAAAAATTCCTCATTAATTTAAAAGTTATAGCGAATTAAATTATTTATAGTGAAAGTAAGTAAGTGCTAGTGATTTTCATTTCTTGTTTCTTCTTAAGAATACATATCATGCCACCAGTTAGACTCTGTAGTGAAGCTGAAGCGTCACGAATTGTAACTCTGTATGATGCTGGGTACAAACAAAAAGAGATCGCACAACATGTCAGACGGGGACAATCTACAGTGTCTAAGATTATAAAACGGTATCAGGACAATGGAAGTTTAGTAAGAAGACCTGGTCAAGGGCGCAAAAGATGTACGACAGCAATTGATGACCATTTTTTGGTATTAAACTTCAGGCGAAATCGCGCATTGACATCCACACATTTAAAAATTGAGTTGCTAAATGTAAGACAGGTTAATGTTAGCTCGAAAACGGTTAGACGTAGATTAAAAGAAGTAGGTTTAAGGTCAAGACGGCCTGCCAAAGTTCTACGTCTTCTCCAAAATCACAAAAGTCGTCGATTAGAATTGGCCAGAACACATGCTCTGTGGAATATCAACAATTGGAAACATATTCTATTCACCTATGAGACTAGAATTCAACTATGGAAGCCAGATGGACGAAATTATGTCTATAGGGGAGTTGGGGAACGATACTCGAACTGTAATCTCATACAGACTGTTAGTTTTGGAGGTGGTGGAATAATGCTTTGGGGAGGCATTAGTTGGGAAGGACGTACCGAACTTGTGGAAATCATTGGACGTATGACTAGTGACTGGTATATCGACAATATCCTCCAAGAACATGTTTTGCCATATGTAGACCGTATTGGACACGACAGATTTGTGTTTATGCACGACAACGCTCGTCCACACGCTGCTCATACAGTGACTAATTACCTTGATGCAGCCCATATTCAAAGATTGGATTGGCCACCGTATAGCCCAGACTTGAATCCCATTGAGCACATGTGGGATCAACTAAAACGCCGCATACGACAAAGAATTCCTGTTCCAACTACTAGAGAAGAACTTCGATTTGCAGCACTTCACGAATGGAACGCAATTCCTCAAGAATATATTCAAAGTCTAATTAGTAGCATGTTGAGAAAAATGCAAGCAGTAATTAGAGCTCGAGGTGGGAATACTCGTTATTAACTATATTCTTATTTCGACCAATAGACTTAAGATTTGATTATTCCAGTAGTATTTAAGGTTAAAATAATTTTCCAAATTTCATAGCATTTAGTATTCGTTCTTTTTTATGACTTTCTGCCAATGAAAACTTAGTATCGTTCACTTAAAATGTGTAAAATAAAACAGTTTTTCTTGTCTAATGTTGCTCTTTCATTAAAATTTAAATACAAAAGAAAAAGTGCAAAAATTAAAAATATTCGATAATTTTGTCCATGAGTGTATATAGTACGTCTATAAAGTATATGGAATTTTCATCTTTTTTATTTTATCACGTGGAAATATATTTATAAGGCTTTTTAATAAAAATATGTCACAGTTAGCTTTGACTGACAGTTGTCTTAACTGACAGTTGTCTGATTTAATGTCAGTATTTGATTGTCGTTTGAAGGCACCACAAAATAATAAAACAATGACACAGGTAGCAAAAAGGCGTCTACTTGAACAGTTATATGAAAATGGTGTTCGAGAAGTGCCGGAATTTGTAAGATTAACGGGAATGGGTAAATCGGCGGTTTATAATGTGTTAAAGCGTATCTGAAATGGTATTGGTATGGAACATGGGCAAGTTTCTGGAATACCACACAAAATACGAGATCGCAATTTGATGTCTTTGCTGCAGTTGGGCCGCAGAAATTTACAACTGGGTTTTCGAAAGTTGGAAAAACGGTTTACAAGACAACAGAGAATTGCTGTTTCTTGTGAAACCGTTCGTCAGGCGTTTCTACGTAGTGGTTACAGAGCAAGAAAACCTAGGAAGATACCAGCTGTTACTGAAGAGCAAATTCAGAGAAGACCTCAATTTTGCGCAGATTATTGAGAGGACAATTTTGAAAATGTCTTCATTACGGATGAAGCTTGTTTCCAGCTGGGCGATAATCGTTCAAGGATACTAAGCAGAGATAGGCCCGAGGTGCAGAAATCAAAGGTTCCTACGAAAATCATGGTTTGGGGAGGGATTTCACTACGTGGTGCAACTGAACTGTGCATTATCGATGGTACAGTAGATAGTGCACGCTACTGTACCATTTTAAATGAATATCTCGTCCAAACAGCTAATACCCTGTATCCTGAGGGTTGGCGATTACAGCAAGACAACGCTCGATGCCATACTTCCATGTATATACAAGACGTTGGTTGGACGATAGCAGAATCGCACCCATTTCATGGCCAGCAGCTTCTTCTGACTTAAGCCCCATTGAAAACATATGGGGGCTCTTGAAAATCGAGGTAGAACGTGCAGCGCCTCGAAACAGTCCTGAGCTAGTGAGAGCCGTTTTAGAAGCATGGCAACTTGTTACGGCAACATATGCATCTAATTTAATTGTGGGCATTCCTCATCGACTACAAAAATGTTTGAGGTTACATAGGTTGTATTAGCAAGTAAAATAAGTTTTTTATATGTGTAAGGTTGAATTTTACTCAAATAAAGATTTTTTTTTTATCGATGGTTTTTACACATGCTTTCTAGACGTACTATAATTCCTGATATAATAGTATTATTATAATACTATATTGTTACTAATACTAAAATGGTAATTTAATATAAATTCTAAAAACTATTCTGTATATTTTACTAATGCTTTTCCTTCAACATAATAATTATCCAAAAAGGTTTTGTCCAAATTTTTGTCAGGAAATGCCTCTCAATATAATTACTTTAATACCCATCAAACTTCTGCCTGCTTAATGCTGAAAACCAAGTTGTAATTTCTTATTCCATTTTCTTTTCTTTCCGAATTAAGAATTTTACGACACAGACGGAAAGTCGGATGTAAGTGACTTAGAAAATTAGTATGAGTTAGCTGGTTCTCTGAAAACATTTTGTACCTCTTCAAAAAGTTTACGAATTGGTCTAATTCAGTTTGGGTAGATTCTAAAAATCTTTTGGATTTGGTAGTTGGAGCTTTTGTACCTTTCCAGGAATATATTTTTTCTGGATGGCATCCGTAATCATTCCATTTACATCATTCCCATTGCGCCATTTTTATAGGTTATATGATAAAGATCATGATAATGTTTCTAAGTACCTACAAATTTTGCCGTAACATAAAAAATAATTGTATACTATCCGTATGGTATACCTATGTATATACACACAATACACCGAGTTATGATACGGATTTTCTAACATTTTGATCGTGCATAAAATTTTGTATACACCTTTAGCATAAACTGGTTTTTAGACATAACCAGTGGCGGCTGGTGACATTTGGATATGGGGGGGGCGCAGAAATAAAAAAATGTGGCGCGGGCAAAAATTTTGCATATTTCAAGGTCAAACCCCTTAAAATTATAAATTAGAAATTCGCGGAGCAAAAATATTTGCTTGAAAAAATAACTTTCGTTCGACATATATCCTCCTTTTTCATACGATTGACGGAAATCTCGACAAAAATTATTTAAAATAATATTTAAATAGGTAATTAATATTTACAATAAAAAAATTACATATATGTTACCTTAAAAAAGCTGTAAACTAGAATTCAGAAACATAACTATTTACGTTAGGTAATTAAAAACGATATTCCACAATCACAAACTCAAAAGTATTTTAGTTATTCAATTTATAGTTATCAAAGACGACACATTAAATTATTACGTAGGTAAACAAACTTCATATACAGTTATTTATTTATACACGAATACACTTACTTTCTAAAATTGAAATCACCTCTAGTCTTTCATAGAAATACACTTTTCTATAACTTTTTCATCGAAATTAGGTATTTATTATGCAGGCAACGACCAACTATTTTATTTGTATTTTATCTTCCAGTGGAAGATTGCAAAATTAGCTCTAATCAAAGATTAAATATATATTCATAATTATACTACTAACAGTACCTATTCATGTTAAGTAAAATATAAAATTGTCTTTTCACAAAAATTAAATAAGTACTTTAATAATGTTAAAAACATGCAATGTGTTAAAAATACGTTATAATGTTTAATAACGTCCCATACGGCCGCGAAATAATTGCGGCCAAATCTGCATAATATAAGCATATGGAAAGTATCTAACGAGTGTAGTCGAAAAGGAGATCGGGTCGGTTGCCATAGTTACCTCGGCCGCGACTCAAAATGCGGCCACGAATCTGTGATCCTTTGCTCACTGTGCAGTGGCAGTGTGCTGTGATCCAGTGATGCGGACTGTGGCGTTATGAGTACAATAGCTTAAGCGCTCTGTACCACAATAAACATGTTTTAACTTTTAACATTTGCATTTAATTTATAATAATATGGATTCCTTTGGTATTTTTGGAGGAGGGGCGCGCGGCCATGCGGCCTTAAGGAGAAGCCGCCTCTGGACATTACTCTATTCTGCAGCTACCAATTAGAAATTCAAAATGTAGAAAACACATACATACAGACATCAGCAATTAAAAAGATTATCTCTGGAGCGCAGAAAACTGCGGAGTCGCATAACGGAAATAATAGCCTTAATGGGTGACGGTTGGGAGGATTAGGGACATTTTAGTGTCACCCATTTGGGGCGTATTATGCAAATGGCGGTACGTTTCAAAACTTGACTGTTTAAATCTTCACGTTTGCGGCGTTGTTCGCAGCCACTGAACACTGAAATCTTTCAGCGGGAACGAAGTGTGGAAATCGGTGAATAACTTGTCACCGCCAATTGTCACCTGACGCTAGGTGGATGACTTAAATGTTATCCTACTGCAATCGTGTATTGTTGCACAACATTAAACGAAACAGTTATTTACATGAATTGTGATTTATGGTTGAAAGAGACTGATTGTAGTGCGTAACATATTTTTTTTACAATAATTGTGCATCATAGATAATTGTTTATGTCTATTGTACAATTGTTTATACCATTTCATAATGCTTTGTACGTTGTCAGTAGTTCAAAGTCTATACACAGCAATTTATTTATCAATATATACAGGGTGTTACGAGCTGACAAATAATTCAGCCACATGACGTAACGCTCAATTGATATGAATATAATAGCCTCATTTTATTATGTCCGCCGTTTCTACCACAGCAAAATTCTTTTTTGAAGGCAATAGCCTGTGGGTGTGGCTCTCAGTTGTGTTCTTCCACTAAATAACGAATTTGAGGTATTTTTTATCCAGTATTCTTTTGTGTCTTTGTTTCCAAATTAAACATATCTTCATTTGGGGACCTGTATAGCAATGATATCTAATGATCATTGTTCACTTATGATAGCAATATTCAATGCAAGCTGAAGTGCCCCAAAATGATACGATTATTGAAAACAAGTATCGAAATTGTCGTATAGTTTGATCAATGCTAATGGTGTACTGATACCTCGGAGCAAGCCTGGACGAGTAAGTAGAATAATCGACCAGCAATTTGAAGAAGAGGCAGCAAAAAGAGTGAATTTATTTAATTGAGCACATCCAACTAGGGATAATAGCGAACCTCGTGTGAAAGAAACTACCTATAATACTGTATAAAACTTAACTTGCGTAGCTAATGGCCATATACAACGGTAATAATTATTGCAAATCTAATAAATTAAACATAAGCATTATTACGATCCTCGACTGTTTATATCTGGTGTTGGTTGCATAAAGCAGAGATATGTAGACGAACGGACGGATACATCGTGATATATTGTCATTGTCTAGGGCAGCACTATTCTATCTCGTTAAAATCATCTGCACTAGAAGCTCCATTTATATGCTGTGTCGTTTGTTGCTGGTTTACAGCATGGACCGATGCAAATTCCTAAAATACTTCAAAGTTTTCATAGTCACTGATGACATTTTTAATATAGACACAATCACGGGAACCTCTGAAGCGATGTGAAAATAAAACCATTAAATTGAATTCTTCATCAAGCTATGTAAGCACGTTCTTTTAGAATGACTAGAAAACATTTTCGAATATCTATAATTTTCTGACCGACATTGTAAGTAGGTGATGGGGCATATTGAACCGTGTTTATTCTATTTTTCAAAAAACTGACGACCGAAAGTAACTATGTCTTCTAGCTGATTTATAGATATATGAAGAGTTTTTATTAAAACAAAATTATGTAGATAGATAATATTTTAAGTTAAAAAACATGATTTAAGGTACAAATATAGTAGAACGGTGAGGGTGGAGGCACACGGCGAGGCTTGTGTAAACGTCAGTTTACACAAATCACTGTGACGTGAGTGTTGTTTTTGATTGCTATAAATGTTAAATGAAATTTATGCGACTGGGGCGTTACACTGCCACAAATTTCGTTGAATATTTCAAAAAACAAGGCCAAATGTCAAAAAAAAAACAAGAGACGAAAAACTTTCAAAATTAATCAGGCAAAAACGGTGTGCAGCTGTTTTATTGAAATTATTTTTTTTTGTTGAAGTCTTGAAATAAAGTAAGAAGGGGATAGTATACACAATACACTTCTAAGAGGTGTGGCCGGTTCAAACTTAAGAAGTTTATGTAAGACCATAAGGAGTGTTTCTGTTCCGAATTTCACTTCAATCGGATTAATGGTTCAAAAATTATGAAGGAAAATCGGAGAAAAAATGTATACTTCAAGCTCCTCATCTCCGAAACGATGCGATTTAGGAAATAAGTTTATATCATGAATGAACATTATTTTAACCTGTCCTATCGAATCTTGAAGCTATCAAGAGTAAACCTGAATCACCCTGTATATTCCGTAGCCGATAAACGATAATAGAGAGTTTTTGAACCCCTTAAAATTTACGTTATCGTTATGGTTATGGTTATTCTGAGCATGCGCAGTGCCGAAAATGATACTATTTTTGGCACTGCGCATGCGCAGAATAACGATAACGATAACGACGTGCTAAAATTTAAGGGGTTCAAAAACTCTCTACTAAAACCATAGACTAACTGCTAAAACGCAGCGATAAAATATATATTTTTGTTTAGGTATATTATTGATGTTTCGAAACTAATTCTACAGCGGGTATATTTCTTAATAAAACACTAGATTCTTTGGCGAAGCCTAAATTTCAGACCCGGTTCATCCATTAGACTGTGTTTCCTGTTTCCTCGCATCGCTTACTGTATCGTGTAACATTAAAGGAGTGTATTTTACTATGAACCTTAGGAAATTAAGTTCATTTCCGGAGTCAGTGACAGTGGGTAGGTACATCACGCTGCCCTTGTTTACGTTTACAGTTTCTATTTCACACTTTTTTGCTTCCCCTCCTGACTGTGATTCGATTGTTGAGCTTGAATATTACTACATATTAAGTATTATTATTGCATTAACATTTAACAAATTATTAGTCTGGGCTTTAACAAAAAATTCAGACTTCGCAACCCTTGCAACCCGCTGTCTTTTTTCCTTGAACGAAAACTCCTAATTTGGTCCCCATAAGTATACGAACATAAACATTTCCAATGTTAAAATATTCTTTATTCATTTCTTTTTAGGGAAGCGGTACCTACCAAAAATAATATTATTATGACAGCAAATAATTCATGTCCATAATATGACAACCAAATGACAACAATCGTTAATTAAATATAAATAGAGTGACGTCATGAAGGAATTCGTCGCTTGTTGGGAAATTCTATGAATTTAGTTAGTAAATAAATAAGTATAGTGTACTATGTTGTTGCTATTTTATTCAATCTTAACTTTTGACACCATTAATTAACCACCTTTTATAATAGATTTCACAAGTACCCATCCCAATTCTTATTTAAATGGATCGATATCTGAATATTTTAAAAGTTTCTTGGGTTAAACTTTACTACGGGCACAGACAAAAAAAATACACTAAAATGTAAAACCTTTAAAACTATTTTGCATTTAAATATAGCAGTCCAAAAGAAGAAAATGAATTAATTAAAACTCAAAGTGATGTTGCTCGCTTCAAAATAAAAACGTTAAATCATGTAAATGAGGTTTGAAGGCTGGTTAAAGAAAGAGCATTAACGTAATTGAGCACTTTTTTGTAAGAGAGTTAAATGGAAATTTGCATACACTGTTGTGGCTAGTCAAATAAAGGCACCAAAGGCCTTTTATCTGTTTATATTTTTCTTTGAGAGTACTAAAGTGATGTAATGGAATTTAACGTTCTTTGTATTAAAACGAGGAAGGAAAATATGCAGGCGCTCACAATTTGAAGAACTTAGGGCATCGGTAGAGAATAAAAGTAAATATTTTTGTTGATAAACTAAGTAGTAATAATCTTTTACATTATACGATATATTTATTCTACTTTAGGTTAAACCACTTATTTTGGTTCTAACTAGAAACTATTTCAGAATAAAAACTGCCATGTCAAGTTATTCAAACTTGAGGCAAATCTAATACTCTAAAAAAAGACAATGTGCTTTGAAAGACATTGTTGTTACCAACATCTTATTAAGTATGAAAATACATTATATTATCATCCGCTTACCTGGAGGCTTATAGATTTATTTCATTTTTGTTGTCAATTTATCAAAGCTTATTTCTTATTTCCCTATAGTATTACAACTCTTACCCTAATTTTTACAAACTCTAAACTAATAATTACAAAGTTAATTACAAAAACAGAAAACTAGAAGTATTCAAAATAAATATCGAAACTTCTGGTTTTCTGTTTTTTATTATTTTACAGGTGGTGTAATCCCAAAAGAAAATAAAATGAATATAGTTAATAAGCTACAATGAGAGCTGCAAAGAGATATTTAAAAGTAAAGAAGAAAACGACTAGGCCATGGCAGGTGTCCTCAAGAACTCCAGAAGACCTGCTGGTCCCACACATGAGCTTCAAGATGCCGGTAGTAGAAACATTCGTCGTATATTACGTGAATATATAAGTAAAAAATTTAGAATAACGATAAAAAAGTGATTATTCGTTAAAATAAAGGTACAAAAGGTTTATATATTTTTTAATTTAAAGTAGGTACTTATTTAAATTTAAAATTTTTAAAACTATATTAAAAGTGTTATTAATTACTTGAATCAATATTTAATAGTTTCATTAATAATATATCTCTTGGTCAATGTTTTTGGCCGAATACCTATTTATAAATAAATATGTAGACAGTTAAATAAATTAATAATATAAAATCTATATCACTACTATCGAGTGTATATTTTAGACACTATTTGTTTTGCGTAAATATTACCACAATTTATTAAGTATCTGGTAAGAAACTACTCTGGTGATTCTTATAAAAAATTTATACGAGTTGCCTTTCAACCTTTTTGCATGGCGTTTGCGAAATTGCGTGACCTTAAACGCTATTTTTTTCTCTCTATTCAACCTCAGCAAATAATTGGGCCTCTGCAGGGTAATAATTAACGGACCGCTACACCCCTAAACTAGAAGATAAACAATTGGCCTCGTCTTAAACTAGCCACAACGTTGTAATTACGCCCGAGCATGCAGTTCTAGAGATTGTTAACTGTTACGTTATGCCCTCGTCACGAGAACACCATTTCGTCAAGTCCAACTTCCGACAGTTCAGTAATTGTCCGCTGTGTTTTTGAACGTGCTGAAATAGAAACTAAACTCTTTGTTCGCAAACTGAACACGATTTATTCTGTTCCAATAATGAAGTTATAAATTGCGGCCTGTCTGCCAGACCAGACTTGGAACTTGCGTTAGTGTTAGCGTAGTGGCTAACGTCTGGGGTAAAATCAATTTCCAGTAAATATTTTGTTTTGTAATAGATTATAGGTTGTTCCATAAATCTTCGCGTTTTAGAGAGTTAATAATGTAGGCATAAAAACAAGTTTTAAAGCAATTCGTTTTCAACTAGATAGAAGCTTCAGGTAGCTATTCAAAATTCATTATACCCTTCACATCCTGCTGGTTGAGTCTCTTGAACGGTTTTAATTCACATTCGTACTCCATTAAACCCATTTCCACATTTCCAAGGGTTCTATATGAAGGTATAAGGCTAAAACTTGTTGATGCTGCCCAAAAGCATAATGCTCTCTAACAATTAATTACACTGAGACAAAAATCTATTAGCTATTAATACAAATTTAATAATCGTAGCACAAAACTTCAATAAAAGAGGGGACAACTGACCTCATTCTCATTAGTAATCACAATTAAAGCCACTGTGCTAAAACGCTTTAATAATCGCAATGAAAATCAATGAATATCAATATTGTAGTTGTTGTTAAAGATTTAATCTTCGAAGTTTCAATCACACCTGACAATCAATCCATCTGGATCGCGTGTTCTGCATTATAATAACACCATTGATTGACGACCGCTGGCAGCGAAGATTCTTCCTTCATAAGTTCTATAATAATTTGTGGGTAGGTGTCTCCATTCAGCGGCCGACTAATTAGCCGAGGGTAAAATAATCTACTAATGGTTATTAGTTATTAGACTCCATATAACGACAGTTAGGCCACTAATAATGATAATTAAGAAATATTTGATCGATGCACGTTACTAATGGTAACACTTGTTTTAATAATTTTTATTGGACGTCTGTTAAGGAATGAAGGATAATTTTTGACAATGGTTATTAAGGCTTTCTTAGCAAAGTAGTTTTCTCAGTGTATATTAAAGCCAGTTAAATGGTTACTTACCTAATAGTGATGGGCATAATAGTTCATTTCAGAGAACTAGTTCTTGGGAACTACTTTTGCGAAGCGAACTAGTCTTTAAATCTAGTTCGCGCGAACTACTTTTTAGATAGATATTTGGAAACGATCGGTCGGTCGGTAAACATCACGGTCGGCCGGCGGTCGCAAGATTTCGGCCAAGTAAACATATCCATTGGTTGAGGTTGAGAGTACTGAAACATGCCAACACTTTGCAAAGCAAAGAAAACCCCTTGTTTACTATGTTTATACCCGTGTTACCTATTTATCTTAAAGGGATACAAGAATGCCAATTAAATATTTTTTAGGTTTTATGTTTTCAAATATTATTTTGTAAATGTGCTATAATAGCTCTACCCAAGAATATAATTTATTTTTGTTATATGTATCGACTTTTGGAGAATAGAATATCTTGTGATACATCCACTAAAAATTACTATTTAAGTTTGCAAATATGTATATTTCATTAATTTTATTTATATAGGTACTACTTTTGTTAATTAATAAAACATCATTTTTTAAATATTCCTTTTATACTTTATTTATTGATAAGCTCCTGCTATTAAAGTTGTTGCTTATACGAGAGTGTATACATCAGCATTTTCTAATTATCTCCGTACTCCATACACCTTACGATGAACCCGAACGAACATAATTCGCGAACTATTTCGGTGTCGAGTATATCGCTGGCTGGTATCAAGAAGTAGTTCGCGCGAACTACTTTGTTTTAGATCAGCGAACTAGTTCGTTTAGTTCCCTACTAAGAATAGTTCGTCTTAACTCGTTCGTTCGCGAACTACCCATCACTATTACCTAATGTTCTCCCTACTGTACTTACTTTTTCTTGACATATTCAAAAATAATAAAACTTTTTGATACTATTTATTACCTTCTTCAAGACTACATTACATTAATATCATACTTGCTGTTATTTTCCTTGTATTTAATGATAATATTGAAAATTCCATGAGTATGGCATCTTGACATATTTGGAGCTTATTTTTTCTGCATAACATGGAGTTATGAATGATCGATGGAATACATGACCAATGTGAAAATTAGTTTTTCAGATGCGATCTATCACTCGCTGTTTAATTCTATGTCAGAGAACCATTTAGTAGAAAAGGCACGTCTGGCTACCAGATTTATTACATAATGGATGGTCTATTAGGCACATGGAGTTCTTTTAAACATCTATATAGAACGCATACAGTTCGCCAGAAGAGAAAAGTTCTATGAATTTGTTAATTATAATAGTATAATAAAAAGTATAATAAGTAAGTATAGAAATAGTCTTTAGATTTGCTCTGCTTAATACAGTATAAAAACTGAACTGAAAATGATTCAGTATTATTTTGGTCTATTTGAACTAACACAAAGAACTATCCACACACCAAAATATATTTCGGTCAGTCTTAAGCGAGGTCTTAAGGTATGTACAAAATGTTAAGTAGGTACCTGTGCGATCGATTGGAACTTCTACAATCCTAGCTCAAACGTGTAATTCCCAGATAGCCATAAAGTTTGTTGAACAAGTACACATTGCATTAATATTAAAACACTTTGGTAATTAACTTGTATCTGTAAATTAACGGGTTTCACCACTTAGGGCATAAATTAAATATTTAATAGGTAACTTTCCGAAAACAAGTGGTTAGTGCTAAAACCGTGTTAGTATCGTAAAATGCTACGATGCGCTGGTAGTTTAAATTACCGGCTTTTCTGACAATTAAAAAAATTCTAGTGCACAAAGAGGTGATTTTTAATTTTCTTACAAACGGCAAACAATAAGTTTCGTCTTTGGTTATGTATAAATAACTATTTCAATTAGGTACACCTTTTCTTATATTTTTTAAATGGGATCTATTGAATGTATGCCAAAATTAATGTCTGTGTTACCAATCTTGTAAATGTGTGGAATACAAAAGACCAAGGGAACAATTGCAATCTATTCATTCATTATACAATGCGGACGTAAATAATAAATATACAAAACAAAAACTGGATCAAGTGACATCAAGGGTTCACGACGGACCGACGTAAAACACGTCAGTTTACAATGACGCTGAGGGCCCTATCAACGTTGTCATGTTAAACTATGGTGAATTAGATGATGATACATCGTTTAATAAGGTATTTCAGTTCTGTATCCAACCGTAAGTACCCATCTTGATTTTGCAACTATAGTTTGAATGTGGTTTCATCAACATGTTGAATAAATAATGTTTTTACCCTCGTATCTAGAAAAAAAAATGCCAAAAATATGATGGTAATGTATCGTCATAAGTAATACCGACTTCTGTTTATTTTTCTAGGAAACAGACACGGACATTTTTTTTTGTAAAAACCAAAACAAAAATGACAATAAAAAAAATATGCGTCGCTAATAGTATTCGTAATGCAACCATAGTAATAAATGGAGATGAAGAATTATTTCCATTTTGTTAAATTACTGTTCATTTATAAATAAATCGTAAACTCACACTTCAGGTGCATGTACAAAGTAGTAAATTTGATGCCACTTGATCCGGTTTTTTGATCTTGACTCGTTCAAAAGTTAAAGTTCAAGGGTGATTATTTACGCCCACAAAAAATATACTATTTAAAACAGCTAATAAAAGTTAAAATGTTAATAGTACCCTTTTAAAGTTGAGAGTAGCAGTAGCTGTAAAAGTAGAATTAAAGCAAACGTTTGACGGAAAACCTTCGGCATTCTACCGGTTTTATGTCTGATCAGAAACGGCAAAAATATAAAATCTGGATGTGTAGGAATTAATTGAAAGATTACGTATTAAACGGTGAACTTTTTTATAGAACCTTTTAAAATAAAAGTTGATATTACAGAATTTTTTAGATTTTATCAAATCGGGTGCTAATGAGTTCGATTTTAATTGTCCACTAACAGTAATGTCCGATACTTGACCACAATTTAGCATAGAATGCCCAACGACTCAAGACAAAATTAAATTCTATGACTAGAGCCGTCTTACGTCGTTACACTGCAATCATCCAAAAATTATTGTTGTGAAAGTATATACCTAAGATAAATTTTAAAATGCAACCTGAGGTCATATAGTCAAGCAAACACAGCAAAAATGAGAGGTTATTTTGCATTTTTAATTTATTTCAAGTAAACGTGATTAAAATATAATATGTTTTAGAAATAATTGTAACATACATTTTTAAACGTTACAACAATGTCACCATCTTACTTTTAAAAGGACTTTAAAAATGCTTCAGAACTAAACAAATACGTTTAGAGAAACTTATTGCTTGTGTCGTCACCGAAGTCGTCACATATTCATAGCTAAAATACAGTTTTTAAAACCAAAGAAAACTGTTTTTAAACAAAACGCCTTAGAAATTTACGGAAACGTAGAAAGGACGTCGTGTGAAATAATTTTATAAAAACCAGTTGAAACTGTCAATTATAGATAATTCTCAGTTTAAGCTGACAATTATGTATAATTGACATATACATATACATATTTGCCAGTTTAAACTGTCAATTATACATAATTGCCAGATCAAACTGACAATTATCTATAATTGACAGTTTCAACTGGCAAATATGTAAAATTATTTCTGTGAAATAATTTTATAAAAACCAGTTTAAACCGTCAATTATAGATAATTGTCAGTTTAAACTGACAATTATGTATACTTGACAGTTTAAACTGGCAATTATACATAATTGCCAGTTTAAACTGTCAATTATACATAATTGCCAGATCAAACTGACAATTATCTATAATTGACAGTTTAAACTGGCAATTATAAAAGGACATCGCGTGAAATAATTTTATAATTGCCAATTTAAACTGATAATTGATCTGGCAATTATGTATAATTGACAGATTAAACTGGCAATTATGTATAATTGACAGTTTATAATTGTCAGTTTAATCTGGCTAATTGATAGTTGAATCTGTCAATTATAGATAATATTGTCAGTTTGATCTGGCAATAATCTATAATTGTCAGTTGAAACTGACAATTATACATAATTGCCACTTTAAACTGACAATTATCTATAATTGACACTTTAAACTGGCAATTATGAAATTATTTCACACGATGTCCTTTCTACCCTTTCGTAAAAATTAGAATCCGCTTGTTGAAAATAATGAAAATATAAATAGTGTTTGTAAATATCCTTTTCAGACATCAAAATTAGGCATGTAATCCGTTAAATTATTATTAGATATGACCTCGGCTCTATCTGGTCTGTCCGCAGGCCGAAACGGCAATTAATTGAACTGTCTGTACTTTTCAGTTAAGGCGGAATGAGACTAGAGTCTAATAAATTCAGTTTGCAACTCTAACTCGTTACTAGTTTTATCCATTACATTGCAGCTGCTCTCAACTTAACCACTTAAAACAAAGATCAACAATTAACTGAAAATTGGTGGAAGCCTTCGCTTTCGGGAATGGAATCAATAGTAACTAATGGCATTCAAAGTGAAGTGAAATTCTCCAACGAGCCGGAGCTGATTTAATACCTCTCTCGGCTAGATTGTTCTTAAGATTTGCTCATTAGTGTCTAAACTGGAATGGGATTTATGGTTCAATATCTGGCTGTGCCGCGATATTTCTGCAACGGGGCACTGGAGTGCCTGCGTCTATCCCATCGAGCTGGGCTGGATGGAACACGGTAATGCTGATTTAACTTTATGTTCTTCTGGCCATCAGTACTGACTTGTAGTGGGAACGATATAATTTATTGAGCCTTTGGAATTTCTGTGCAGTATTTATCTAGTGCTAATACATATCACGCGCCCTCCTGCGTTATAGGTACATTTCAACTAAAAATGAAATCAGATGTGTCAAAACTCAAAACATTATCAGCGTTTTCAATTTTCATTACATATTTTTAAATTTGTGTAGTTTTGTTGTTACGCAATAATAATCTACTTCCATCAATAATAAATAATACCTACAGTAATTTTATATAGGAATGTTTCAATTATGGAGTTTGAAGGAAAAGTAAGTAATTCTTAAACTTTTCTAAAAAGCGATTCAAAAAACTAAAAAAGGCAGATAGAGGCGCAAATTGCGCTCTTCCAAAATATTTCCCAATGATCGGAAAGCTTGTAACCTGTATGATAAACCCGTACTGATAAACGAAGAAAGAACCTGATTGTAGTATGGTCATTTATATCTTTTACCGTCTAATCTTTATCCCTCTAATTTGGGAGACTCAAAAATGTATATGTATAGTGTGAACTATTTTGGTGATACATGATCGAGATTTTGTACACAATAATGCCCATTTGCATCACCTCTGCTTAACGAGTTTAAGTATAGCTTAATTTAAGTAATACATCAGACTGTGATTATATCTGGACATAACGGCAAAAACGTCACAGTCTCATCAGACGCTTCAATTAACCTAAGCTTAAACTTCTTAAGGAGAGGTGGTACATACGAAAGCGTAGAAAGGACATCATATGAAATAATTTTATAATTCCCAGTTTAAACCGTCAATTATAGATAATTGCCAGTTTAAACTGACAATTATGTATAATTGACAGTTTAAACTGGCAATTATAAAAGGACATCGTGTGAAATAATTTTATAATTGCCAGTTTAAACTGTCAATTATAGATAATTGTCAGTTTAAACAGGCAATTATGTATAATTGACACTTTAAACTGGCAATTATGTATAATTGACAGTTTAAACTGGCAATTATAAAATTATTTCACACGATGTCCTTTTATAATTGCCAGTTTAAACTGTCAATTATACATAATTGTCAGTTTAAACTGGCAATTATCTATAATTGACACTTTAAACTGGCAATTATGTATAATTGACACTTTAAACTGGCAATTATGTATAATTGACAGTTTATAATTGTCAGTTTAATCTGGCAATTATAAAATTATTTCACACGATGTCCTTTTATAATTGCCAGTTTAAACTGTCAATTATAGATAATTGTCAGTTTGATCTGGCAATTATGTATAACAGTTTAAACTGGCCATTACGTAATTGCCGGTTTAAACTGACAATTATACATAATTGCCAGATCAAACTGACAATTATCTATAATTGACAGTTTAAACTGGCAATTATAAAAGGACATCGTGTGAAATAATTTTATAATTGCCAGTTTAAACTGTCAATTATAGATAATTGTCAGTTTAAACAGGCAATTATGTATAATTGACACTTTAAACTGGCAATTATGTATAATTGACACTTTAAACTGGCAATTATGTATAATTGACAGTTTATAATTGTCAGTTTAATCTGGCAATTATAAAATTATTTCACACGATGTCCTTTTATAATTGCCAGTTTAAACTGTCAATTATAGATAATTGTCAGTTTGATCTGGCAATTATGTATAACAGTTTAAACTGGCCATTACGTAATTGCCGGTTTAAACTGACAATTATACATAATTGCCAGATCAAACTGACAATTATCTATAATTGACAGCTTAAACTGGCAATTATAAAATTATTTCACACGATGTCCTTTCTACGCTTTCGCAGGTACAGACATTGGTATGACATTGGTATATGTGATGAAATAAAAGTGTTGTTGAAAATTTATTAATTTGACGTGCAGGTGAACGAAAGGATCTGGGCTGACGCGATATCCAAAGATAATAGCGTTGATCTAGTGAGTAATTCTGTTAGGAAACGGGGGAGGGGGCGTATCCCTTCGTAACTTATGTATAATGATAAGGTAAATATAAGGAATCCAACTCTGTTTGTGTAGCTTGTGAAGCCTGAAAGATGTGTGCGAATGTAGACGTTAAAGCGAAATTTATAGCCCATTTTTCCTTGGTAGAAAATGTCTTCGTTTCAGTGTATTTTTCCCCATTAGGAATGTGGGTAACGACTCGATTCGTTATAATAAAATATTTTTGAACATTACATTCTTACGTTCCACCGTTCCGTTCGCATCGAGGACAAATGAGGCACTTCAGAAAATTATGTATCAGATAAGGAATGGGAATAAATCCACGAAAACGGCAGGATAAGCCTTCAATGTACCTGATGACTTATTAGGACTTACACGGCTCACTAAGAAGATAGTGAATCCGTAGATAACTCAGAATGTATAATTTTCAGATAACGCATAATTTTGATTCTCCCTACAATGACAAAAATCGAATAAACGTTTCACGTATGTGATAAATAATTAAAATCTGAAGTCATTATTTATACAAATTTATTTATTTACGATTATTACGATTGATTAACGAGTTAATCAATCGAAAAGGACAAGTCTGCTTAACCAGGCATTTTATTTAAAAAAAATAATGATGCTAAATGGTTTTTGAAGCATTTTCATATACCTATGTATTTACAAAAAGACAAAAATCTATATTTTTAAATTCCTAAAATAGGCATAATAAAGACGGAAGTATAGTGTTTACGTATTTATTTATTTCGCAGAGTAATTATTATTTTCGACTAAACCTTTTAAGTAGAAAAGTACAAAATAATTAGTAAATTATAGTTAGTTTCATCAATGACATTTTTTGGGCTAAATACATAACAAATATGAAAGCCGTTTAAAAAAATAAATAATTTAAAAAATATTATTTCTACAGACGGGTGAAACTGAAAAGAGTTAAAAAAGTACTAATTTTATTTTCAGCAATTTCAAACAGTGGTCCAAAACATAAAACACCTTGAAGATACTACCTTATAGCAATAAAAAGAGCCATTGTAGATAAATTACTTTCTTTTTCACCGTCAGCATTCTCCGTTGCCTGAAAATGAATAAAACACAACAAAAATCACATTTCAGAATACTAAAACCTCTCTTATAACAAACCGCCTCGACTACAATCTTCACTTCATTTCTCTTATTTTTCATTAAGACAGGAACAAAACAAGCACATAAGTTGAAAAGTTTCTCGAGATGTATGCTTGTACAAATTCTACTAACACTAAAGCACGGAAGTGTCTAAGGCCTAGAGCACACGACAGATGCTCCACTCAGTCCAATTACTCTTTTGTAGGTTATTTACCATATTATTTGCGCTTGAGGAAAGATCATTTCATGTCAGTTTTTAAGTAGGTATAGAAATTCCGTATTGTTGCAGAGTATAGTCAGGAATCCAAACTCGAAACATTCAAAATGTTTTGAACGTAAAATGTTCTTTAAACATTAAAAAAGTTTATTCTCTCTTAATAATACAATTAAAATATTTTTATTTAAAGTATCTGTGTACCTAAAAACACAATCGTTGAATTTTAAATGATTCTTCAGATCATTGGACAAATAATGAAGCTATACTTACTAAATCGAATACTCGAAAAGTTTTACTTACATCTTGATGGATGGACCACCATGTACGGCGCAGTACACCTTATAGGTACAACAGAAGACACCAGAAGACAATACATTCTGGCTGCCCGATTTAGAAATATGGCTATGGCGTTGTTCTCTTATTAAATGGAATAGACACACTCCTTGTAGATAAAACGTCATTGTAAAAAAAATTCAGAAAAAATCATTCATATCGTGTACCTATACATATTCTAATTATAGATCTTCGTCTCTTGTAAATAAAGAAACGAACGTAATAATACAGATAAGTAAATAGTTGACTTTTCTTCAAGCAACTGTTGTTTCTTAGGAAAAGGAAAAATACTAGCAAATCTTTGAATATTCCTTGTAGAGCAGCTAATTTGTACCAATTCAGGAACTTACAGACGATCTATATACTAAAGCAGTCGGCATCTAACTAAAACGATCATTTTAAAACGAAGATTTTATTTTCCACTTATAGCCTACTAGAATCAATGAGGCACTCGATAAGGTCTTGACATAAAATTCATTATAACTCTGAAACTTTTAAAGAAATATATTCTGAAACTCTGAAATATATTTATGATTCACTGCAGAATTTCATTGTGAATTGAACGATTAAGAAACTTACTGGGTGAATAAAACATCGAGAGATTCACGACTTGAAAATCTGATCCATAAATTTGATTCGATACTCTGATTTGTCGACTAAGCCATAGACCCTTACAAGGAATCTTATGTTATCAAATCAAATCCTATGGTATAAAATGTGTTCTAACTTTCGTTAAACTTTTAACTCACATAACATAACTAAAGTAGATTTTATACGGAAACTAGTCGTATAGAAGTTCTCTGTTGCAACAGTTTTTCGTTCTTCCCCAAGTTCGTGACCGTGGAAGGGGCTGAAGGGATACTATAAACTATTCAGGGAGGGGAACACCCTCGGACCGGATGTTCCGGCGAGTGACTCAAGAGGCGGCCGGTGCAACTCTAACACCGTGTTTCCGTCTGTGAAGCGTGCTAGTATTGATGATAATACGAAAAGAGTGAGATATATTAGATATTACTAAAATTTTCATATTTTATTCGTATTGTTATTTCTAACAAGAAAATCATGCTCGCACTTCTTACAGGTAAAATTACAATAGCTAATGAATACTGAATGGTAAATTTCAGCGACACCAAACTAGAGGATATAAAGGTAACCTTTTGTTGGTTCTGGCCTTGACAATTATTTAGACTGAAATCTTAAACACAACTAATGTTTTATTTAAAAATGCCACTGTTTATCTACTGTTTATGACAGCGCCATCTACTATTTACTAACGGTATTACATATTAAACATATTCCTGAATGTCTATTGAATGAAAAAATCTACTTGAATTTATGCCGTAATAGCAAAAAGAATTGAATCGGCCGTTCTGAATCTGAATCTGAAACAGAAATATCAATATCACACTGAATTTCTCTAAGTGAGAAATTTTTTATAAGTTATACGTATACAACCGTATACAACATACAAATTGGATGCAATAGTAGGTTAAATTCGAGCAAAGTTGCGTAATTTGGTGATCAATAATATGCCTAAAAAATAAGGCTTGTCCCTTGTAATTTGTCCCAATTTGACCTAGGCTCTATCTCTAACGGCTTCCAAAATACCAATGTTATACATGATTCTTGCTAAGGAATACGCTACCTACTGGCGGCACGCACAACTAACGCATGTTCATTTGGTTCAGTTTTGCGTATGTATTTCTATTGTGAATTTTGAAATATCCGTTGTTATATTAGTTAATTGCTTTGATTAGATATGAATCATTATTGTTGTGAGCGTCATTGTTCCTCTTGGACAAAGAAAAACCCCGAGATCAGTTTCATACTTTTCCAAAAGCGGGAAAATCTGGAGCTATCGCGGAAACTATAAGTTGAGCATTACAGAGTTACAGGAGACAAGTATGGATAAAGAAGCTAAAGAACGCAGAGTAGAGAGTGTGCTCTTTACCTTTCTCTAAGGATGACTATTTCCATAAAGGTATGTATGTAACGATCTTAAAATGAATCGCGTATTACATTGTATAGACGACCTATTAATAAAAACTTTAATTCTATAAACTTATTCCCACCTATTTCTTTTTAATAATATCAATCAGCGTTATGTTGGAACCGTTTGACAACAACGATAACTGAAACTGTATTTACTGCCAGTTATAAATAGAGTGATAAAAGGTGTTTCATAAATCAAAACGGTATATTACAATTAGCAGTACACCCACTGTCATTTAATATTCCAATTTAATATTCCCGTTAATCCAATTCTAATCAGATTCCAATTTTAATCGAAAATGAAAGTAGTTCGGCCATTTTCGACCTCCACGCAATTAATTTATGATTAGGGAGTAGAGTGAGGCGAATTAATATGCACAGCCGACTAATTAGAGGGGATTTATGAGCCGCTAAAAATATTTATTACGGTTCTGAAACGGTAATCCATTCCGGGCGGTGCAAAAAACGCGTCAAGTATTATGGGCTTAATTATTTGGAAAGTTAAATAGGAAATTGAGGTTCTATTCAATTGCCGTGGAATAAATGGGCTCGCAAATCGCATAAAAGGAGATTTCTATTCGCGCACTTTTGCCGTAATTAATAATCCATCGAATTTTGGAATATGAAAGATATATATTTATATTCTGAAGTGTATCAAAATTTAAATTTAATCTAGATATAAACTCGTTCGGATAAAAGGAACGCATAATATACAGTTTTAGTAAAGTGGTTTAGATACCCTTTTTAGCATTTGAATTAAAAATCTATATGGTGTTCAATACAAGGGTAATTGTGTGCAAGGCATAATTTGAGATAAGAAAATGGAATTTGAGAAAGGCAAATGAAGATATGTTGGCAGAATTAAATTCTATCACCATGAATTGAAGAAGAATCAAACAAGAAATTGATTAATTAATCTGTTTCTAAGGCTTTAATGTTCATTTATATCAATGTATTGAGAACATTCCTACATCCAATACATAATACTTCTCTCGCTATTAAAAAATGATGACTAGCATCCTATGTGAAACTTGAAATGTTAAAAATCATTCTTCATCTACTACAATCTACAGTCTAATCTACCCTTCAAGCTTAGATTAAATCTTAGCATTCTTCAAATATAAAATCATGAAGTCTATGTAAATGTATTAATGTGTAATATGTAAATATGTTAACTAATAAAATGAAGAAAAAAAAGTTGACGTCCTTATTTTTGAAAGCAATAGGTTACCGCTCAATGTTACAAAAGGCCGAATTTTTTTAAAGACTTAGGAGTTACCTTTGATCAGAAGACTTTGCTTCCAGTACATGCAAATTACTATACAATAATTTACTTAGATCTCATCTCGAATACGCTTCTGGTATATGGGCTCCGAATTTACATTTGGATACATTGAAAGAATTAAAAAAATCTTAAGTACATATTTATATTTCAAAGAAGATGGGCTATATCCTGTATGAAAGTTCGCAGAACACTGCTGCAGTAAATCGCGTATAATATCGCGATTTATTGTTCTATTTTTGACTGCCCCAACATTTTTAAGTAAATAAACATCAATGTACCGCGATAGAAACTCGAAACTCCTCATATCCGGGTGATGCATTTCTCTTCTATATATCAAGAGTTTGAATTATTTCACTATTCAGGACAGCTCCTCGAATATATTTTTCTATACAGCAGAACAAATAGAGAAGTATTTCAAACCGGCAAACGGAACTTATAATCTGCCCTATTTCTTCTTTGTTTTCGTATATGTGTAAATTGTATGTATTTTCAGTTTAAGAAGTAGTGTAGGTACAGGCTGGTTCAAATTGATATGTTTTCGAGGATTACCGAGACTCTGTAATAGATAGAGCAATTTTTTCGAACAAATAATCTATATCTCTATATCTCTTACCGTTTCGAGCTACAGGACGTTTCTCGATTTTTGGCAAAACCGACAAATTGGAACCACCTTGTGCATGTTACTTGTTTGTATTTTACAGTATTTGTACTTTTGCTATATAATGTATAAGTATATTGTGTTCCTACCCTATAATTGGAATTTTCCTGTTGGGTAGTTGTATCTATAAATAAAATAAAATTAAATTAAATAAAAACATGACATAAAAGTTCAAAGTTTTCATAATTATATAGCCAGAAAACATGAACAAAAAAGAAGGACTATAAAAATGGTTATGTAATCGCAAAAAATATTAATGTAACTAATGTAAATGTAGTGATTTTACAAATACCCATCCATCAATCGCACATAAATCAAAATAACACTATCCAATTTGAATTATGTTAGAAGTTACGTAATATTCTAAATCACTACCTAGTAAAGTGGCAGTAATTTAGCGCCTTATTTCCTGTTAAATTAAATGGGGATTTCGTATTGAATACGTACGTTCTAAATTTAGAACACTTAATCAGTGTTGATTATTTACAATTTAATTTGAGAGGCCAAATTATCAGAACCAAAATAATAAATCAAATTCGCATACTGTTCTGGAATTTTTATTAATTTTATCTACCCACTACTTCAAATAAAAATAACAACGTAAAACAGAAACAAATACAATATTCAGGGTGTCCTTGCCATTGCTAAGAAAGTCTTCCTTCAAAGTAACCTTTTCTTTTACAATAATTACCTGATTCTAAGCACATTTTAACCTAAATTTTACTATAATAAAGTAAATAAAGTACACGACTTGGAAAATATGCTCAAAAACTAACATTAAAATCTCATATCATTGCTACCTTATATTAGCTTTTTATATTACTTGTCTACGTCTTGAAATTTTGCAGGAGATGGATGTAAACCATATATAAATATCAAATAAGTTGACTAAAACTCCACGTTTGAAAAGAATATTTCGACAGTGACTATAATATAGTCACTGTCGATATATAATATAGTTAACGATCATTATATTATAATGATCGAAAACATTATAAGGCCGTTTTTCAATATAGAGTTAACTCACAAGTTAAAGTTAACTCTGGGTTATTCATTAAAATCTGTTTTTCAAGTGCAAGTTAAAAGTTAAATATAACCAAATAGGTCTTGTGTTTTAGGTTCTGTAAATCTGTATAAAATTCTTATAATGGATTATGAAATAAATGCATACAGTAGTGATGCAACATATTATCAAACTATTTTGAAAAATGGGTTCGGTATGATTTTGTGTACTTTTATAGTGCCGAAAATTTTATAGAAAAGATACAAGATATTATATTTATTGTACTATCAACATTTATTTATGTGAATAATTGCAATTCGTGATTAAAACTGGCTTCTTTTTGTTTCCACCATATACCATTCCACTTTTAGGGTTCTATAGTTTTCTTTTCAACTACCTACCTATAGTCTATTAATTGATTGTCTTGAAACATTTTTTTCGTTTTTTTTTTTTACCTTATTCATTTTTAGTAACAAATCAGTAAATATCAAAATGTATCTAGTGGTACTTACACAAAGGCAATATTGAACCTTATTCAGATAGAAAGTCATGTCATAGTGCTTTTAATTTAACATTTTTCTGCAAATAACGTATGTCAAACTGAAAAATCACAAGAGATCTCGAAAAACTCATGCCAACTTAATACATTTTTTTCACAAACTTGAGGTTTATTAACTCGAGCAGATATTGTTATTGAAAAACACTTTCAAATATACCTTCCAGTTAACTAACTCATAGGTATGAGTTACTTAACTCGTAGTTTAACTTCCAATTGAAACAACCGGGCCTACGACGTTCAATATCAGCTTTTGAATCAAACAGAGCAACGTGTTATTACATAACCCAAGATTCTGAATGAAACGAAGTGCAATCTGCATATATTTAAATAAATTAATAAATAATAACCTACTACATGCCACCGTTCAATTTAAATTTAACTTCTATAAATCTCTACGCTAAAATTTTGTAATCATTTCCTTTCCCGTGTACATTTCTGCTGAGAAATAAATACAAGAAAACCTAAACTATTATGTTAAACAGTTTTCAACAGACATAATGGTGTCTACCGTAGTCTTGTCTAATGTCTAGTCAATGTAGAGCAGCACAATTTATATGATAATCACCAATTATGTTGTTACAATCTTTAGAAAACATCAAAACAAGGGAAAAGTTCAATTTTCCTTCATTACTTGTCCTATACATCCACTTTAATCTATTCACATTATTCAAAATGTGTCATATTTTAATTAACAATATACAGGGCGTGTAATGATTTTTATACGAGGTTTTTATACAAAAAATTGGAATTATAGAACACTGGGGATTAATATGGCAGTTTTAGCCTTACACATAAATAACATATTAAACATGTAAAGTTATGCTGTTATTAAAATAAATGAAGTTTAATGTAGCAACACGTCTAAGAGCACTACCGCAAGGTGCTTTATAATGGGGATGTAAAATTTAAAATGATTGATGCACATTACGTTCATAGGAACTGTAAATCTCAGACATCTACGTATAAATTACCTTATAGTGGAAATTTGAGAACAAATAAATTGTTCTATGATAGTATGCATGTGGCATTTATATACAAAATTATATCACTATTTATTTTATCTTTGGAACGACTCAAAAGCTACCGACTGAAATCAAAAAGAACTTTTCTGTAAGAAGAGGAGCACAGTGGACTAAAAATTTTGTCCTACACAAAGCCGTGATTCTTATTCTTGCTTATTGCACACCTATTGTTCGGCCATTTCCTATATTCGTAGAAGACTAATATAATTACGGAGTGAATGAAACCATAACCATTAAAAGCGTTGCATGACAGCCACCAATTTGTTACCCTTACAACGGTAAATGCATACCAGTTCGTCTTGGTAATATTAACTTAATGGCTTTAGTTGCAGTTTAAAAAACACATATAAAATATATAAAGAAGTCGCGAGTATTCCCAGAGACACACAGCTATTATTTTGCATAGGTTATTCAACCGTCTATACATATGTGGGATACGTAATAGGGTAAGAGGTACATCTAGCCCAAACTATATAACTATATAACTATCTGAATATTGTTCGTTAATAATTAAAAAAAACAACTAACAGTGCACATGTTGCTATAGTAAAAAGTTCTACCTAAAACATGTTCATAAAATTATGTATATAAGGTATTTGTAAATACTTCAATAAAGGATATAAAATATTAATAATAAAGGCCGATTCCCACATAGCAGCGCGGCGCGGCGGTCCTTTGAGCGCTGAGCAGCGCCGCGCCGTTTATGTGGGAACTGCTCCATTTAATTACATGAATATTTTTTGGAGCAGCATTTGCAGCGCCGCTACGCGCTGCTGCGGCGCTGCTATGTGGGAATCGGCCTTAATAGTTTTCTTTCAACCAATAAAGCATCTGGTAAACAGTAAAATCACAGGCACTGGTTACTAGTAACTAGCCACAGACATAATACAAGCATCGATAAAGTTATTTAAAATTTTTTTTTTATTTAACGTCGGCCTATTTCCGCGACTAAGACCAATTCACCGACGCCAGGAGACGCGCAACCTGGAAATTTTGCCGAACCCCCCACTTTTTATAGCAGGGTAGGGATGTTTTACTTGCCTATCATTTCAAAGGCAAGGGATCTCCGGCTTTACATCCTATCCAAGGCATGGTAGGTTTCGACGCAAACCTCGCCTAAGTTTGCATAGCTACTGTGAATTCACCGACGTACAGGCAGAGAACAGGTAAGGAACCTGTTCTCTGGTACAGGCCACTGCATGCCGCAGTTGTATTTGGATAGGTATCCAAATAGGTACAACCGCAGCCGACCTTGCTTGGCGTTCATATCGATATAAACGCCAAGATGCTACCACGCCTTGCCTTTACATTTTGTATGATAAGCAAGGTTATTATTATAAGAAGGTTCCACCGGCTGCAAATACTGAGTTTTTATTATAATCACCTGCTATAATTTTATGAACAACGGCGTGATAGACTGAAGCTGAGATTTTTTCAAAAATTTGTTTATTCTATTACGGCAATCTGGAAAAGCCCCGTGGACTTTGAAGATACTGCACGGTCGATGAAGTTAATTCAATTAATACTGTAGCACTTTTTTATTAGTCTAAGTGCCCAGTGACAAGTCACTAAATATTATGGTATGCGTGGAACATTTACTCTTAAAGACCGTGTGACTACATGCACGTGACCATATCGCATCATAATAATTGTCGGTCGTGAGGTGAGTCCCTGACATAAGATTAATGTATCGATTAATATAATACTCCGCATAAGGCCGAGGTCACATAAAAATGAGAACGATCAAATTGATGTAAGGCAATAAGTCACAATCACCTGAGCCGTCTAATAATGCAATCGATTGAAATACTTTTCTGTGATTTATGGGTTAGTTAGTTAAGTTGAAGGTGATCATTTTTATTTTTAACTGTAAGTATGTATACTCTCGCTGAAGTCTACCCTGTTTTAGACCTCACTTATTGAATTCTTCAAATCCATGCAAAGCATGCCCCAGGTCAACTGTCATCTATGTAATTTTTATATGTACTGTTATAAACAATTCTTAATATTTATTCTGAGAGAATTAAGGTTTATTGTTAATATAAAATGATAAATTAAAAAAATTTTACACAAAAAGATCATCATGTATGTGTGTATGAGTTTAAGTAGGTGTATATCTATGCCTGTTAAAAACAATACAATATTTTCTAAAATAGAAACAAAACTAAAACAGCTCTTATATAAAAATAATATCACAATTAGTCAATATAGAAACAATAAAATTAAAAGAACTACGATCAAACTAAAAAAAAAAATTTCATAAAATTAATAATCATTTATTTTAATTTAGTTTACATTCGACACAGGTAAACACAGTTATTTAAGTCCAGTTTCTTTTTCATATGTACACATATTTATTAAACTTATCATACCACTTCTTGTTCGTTTTTATTCATAACCCGACCGTAATTACTACGCCCTCAAACTTTTGGAACATCCCAGGTATATTATTTTCTGAACTGAACTAAACGGTTCTTCTATTACCCCTGTATCTGTATTAATTTGTCAAAGAATCAAAGTGCCGCAACTTATAGTATTTAAGTAAACTTAGGTTTTATTCTAACATTCTATTCTTCTTTAAAATAAACCGGACATAATTTTTTTTTAATATTATTTGAGATGAATTCACATTTTTTATTAAGAACATTTTCAGAATTGCGAATACTAAAGCTAAGGGAAACAGAAAATCACAATCGTAAAACTACCAGGTACATTGTCTAATACTAATAAATAAACACTGCCAGAACCTGCTTAACATCGCCTCCAAATTTAATTTAAGGAAATGTTTCCTGGCGAAGGCCCACTACGGCGATTTTTTGCTTCCATTAGCATTAGATTATTGCCCTTACCGGTCGGGAGAATGAAACTTATTCCGCGGCTTTGTCGTAACTGGCAGACCGCAGAGCCCATTTGTTGTACCATTATTGCTCTGCAAGAGTAAATAAGAGTTTGTTAAATGCCTCGTTACGAAACTCTAGCTATCGCTTAGCGCGTTCAGGGAATTGTAAGAAACATTTCTTCCGGTAGTGGGAATACGTAGAATGATTTAGTATTATATTTACTACTAGCATACACCAAATAAGGTTTAAGAACCATTTCTGTAACGAGTATAGTGTATGAAAGGGTGTTTACACCATGGGGGCACAGTGTGCAAAAATCAAAATGTTAAATACTTAGACAGTAAGGTAATGTCTTTAAAACTTTCCTGATCTAACGTAATATAAAAGGAACACTATGAGACAGTAATGTGATGATTATTAGAATGTGAGAGTAATGTGTTGATTATTAATTTTATAAGTGCGTACGAAACTGCCTACGCATGCTTGCGTCGAAAATTACATTTCACCAATTCTTCCATTTTGAAAACGAATTTCAGGCAAAAATGTTTTTTCCTGCAGCGTAGACACTATTTTTTACAATATTAAAAAAACTTTAGCATACTATGGTAGTAGCCATCAACATTAATTATAATTTACTTGACGTGATATAATTTATTTGTTATGTATTGAGTACAACAAAAAACCACGATATACTCACTGACAAAAGACGCTCGCTCTATTCGCCAAAGCAACCGAGATGACAAAGCAACTATGATACAAAAATAGAACAATAATTGTTTTCTTAGACGTTTTTATGACGCATTAGCTTTGAGTAGGTACTAAACATTTTTGCAATTACCGATCTTTTAACAAAAACTAAATACTTTCGATAAATACGATGAAGAATGGCTTCTTAATTTAATATTGTAAGATAAATTACTCTGCCAGTAAAGATCTCTGCAGTTTTTACGTCGGAGGACAAAGATTCGAATGACGATTCAGCGTTTTTTTTGAAAAATTATTAATTTCACTTGAACACAAGATTTTATTCTCTCCCTCACCCACTCTCTCCCCCCCCCTCTCACTCTCTGTGTTAAATGCGTTGCTGCCATACCTGCACAAGCTTCATCTTCTGAGATAGTGGATTTGTCATTATTATGATTGTAATCTTACCTAATGTTCTCATTTTAACAATTATCTTCCGAGCCAATTGATGGTTAACTGAATTAACATTGTTATGGGTTAATGCGTTCAAAACTACACATTCCGCTGTAGGTAATTATTTTTTGAGTAATTCTTCGTTATTGTTTAATTAATAAATCACCTTTGCCCAATCCCTAAAAACAAAACCCATTTGTGATATTAATTTCATTAAGCTTCGATGAAACAACCCACCGAGCGACCATGACCTTTGACCTGCCTGCAAATCCCATATTTCTGAGCACGGGACTTTTTTAATTCGCTAATTGCAATTCCCCACGAGGAAGGATCTGCATGGGTCATCATGAACATCCATCAGCCTTGCGCCGTGTGCTATTAGACCGAGTATAACCGTGATGCAGCCGTGCACGCTCGCGTCTTTATGCATTACTATTATGGCTAGGCCTTAAAATATCGACTTGATATCGAACCGATGTCTGCGGGTGAGATATGGTCTCTGTATGGGCTCTCGCACTCGTTCAATGATCTCTCGATGCTGAGCTGTTCTTCGCTCTAATGGCTCTTAAATACCGGCAAATAAACAAATTAGTAAGGTGTGCTGTTTTACATCTTGAGTCGATATTAGAAATTTGAATAATAAAATGAAAGGTTATTAAAATTGTATACGCGATTCCTGCTAAGCAATACATTACCTACTGGCGGCACGCCCAACTAACGCATGTGGTATTGGTTCAGTTTTGCGTATGTATGTCTATTGTGAATTTTGAAATATCCGTTGTTATATTACTTAATTGGTTTGATTAGATATGAATCATTATTGTTGTGAGCGTCATTGTTCCTCTTGTACAAAGAAAAACCCCGAGATCAGTTTCATACTTTTCCAAAAGCGCGAAAATCTGGAGCTAGCGCGGAAACTATAAGTTGAGCATTACAGAGTTACAGGAGACAAGTATGGATAAAGAACCTAAAGAACGCAGAGTAGAGAGTGTGCTCTTTACCTTTCTCTAAGGATGACTATTTCCATGAAGGTATGTATGCCGTATGCCCAATAAAGAATTTGACATATTTTGAGGTTAAGTTTCATTTTCAGATTGAACGCTCGAAAAATATTGAAATCTATTTTAATTTTATATCACTACTTACCCCTTTCAAAATAGTTTTACAAGCTTTTTACCTGGTTTAAAGTTCTCGACAACAAATCTTTGATGAATAAAATTTCAAACGTCAGTGTCAGTGAACGTAGGTTAGTATAGTTACTGCCATTTTGGCGCTTCGATCTTAAAATGAATCGCGTATATTTAATAAACGAAAATAGCACTCTTTGCTTTCTGAACAACCTTTCGTAAACATTTTCGATGTCCACCATTGGCAGACTCGAAAATTGTGACAGCATCAAATTTGAAGGTTGTTATATCTTGTGTTGACCCGTTGGTTTGATGGTTTGGCAACCGGCTTCACATATACGCCAGAATGGGACGTATCAGGGGTTAATATGAAAGGTTTCCCTTGTTCCTAAACTAAATGGTGGTTAGGGCTTATCAACCAAAGTCGCCTTGGGCGCAAATGCTGTATGCGTCATAATAATAATATGCTGCCGCCTCTCCCACAGAAGTTTCTGACTTCCGCGGTAATTAGTGTGATTAAAATAAGGGGTACGTACGTCCTTATTAATTTTATTACACTAGTCATTACAGTAAATGTTTTCGAATTCGAGTTTTAAGACAATAAACATACAAACAAATATTTAGACAACTGCATACCGAAATATTGGCAGGCATTTAAGAAACACCGTGTATTAGACGCTCTAGACACAAACCGAAATTGGATATCTTGTGTTACTAGATACCCTAGTTTACTAGTAATGCTTTGTTTGTATTTTATTATTCTATTTTGAATTTAGTCTTCAAAAGCATTGTGTTCAACTTTTAAATAAAAACATGTTCGGTAAGGTAAACTTACTAGAGAGAACATCCGTCCCAAGTATAATATAATTTTTGTTGCCTACTGTGTACTATCTCTAAAATTGTGTTTTCTTGTCGAGGGAAAGGCCTCTTGCCAATCTTGGAAAACTTCAATAATTACGTTATGAACACACATCGCTCGATAAGCTGATAATATCGGTATTGGAAGTATGCCATACGCACATTCTTGTACAACGCTCTCAGGAAGTTGCAGAGGAAGACAGATAATTTAAGAGGATATAGGTACCAGTCTGCCGACGTTAATGGTTAATGTTCATGCATAACGGCTTAGTCGGAATCAGCTCACGTTTTCTACATCTCTCATGGGAAATTTACTCCTACACAGTCCTGTAGTACCTCTTGATCGAATATTCAAGTTATTTTGTAAAGCACAAATCAATTTAGGTAGAATTTTATTATTCACTGGAGAAAATGAAGAGTGAAACATCACCTTTATATATATTTTTATACGTGCATAAAATAGCACTCATTTATCCAATATAGTTGTATCTAACGTTTACATTCAGTGTCCGGAAATAAATCTCGCGACAGTCTTATAATATTTTACAGACCGGAGAGAAACATTTAAATTGATTACCATAGGATCTAGTAAGCTATATTTTGAAGTGGTAGTTATCTCCTCCTCTCTTCCCAAGGCTCCCAGGGGAGTAGCACCCCCGAATTTTTATATGACAACCAATGCCGTGTTACATTTAATGGTGATAAAAAAATTAATACAAATAAAATTTGTATTAATTTATTTTAAAATGTTATCCTATCGGATAATTTTCTTAATAACCAAGGAAAGGATGGCCCTAGTGACCTGTTTGCGATCTATTTTTATCACAATTAAATTGAAGTGCAAAAATATCGAGGTGGTACTTCTCTGGGAGCCTTGGAAAAGGAAAGATCCACTATCTCTCTAAAATATAGTACGCTTAGTAAAAACAATGACAGTCCTCCATTTTTGATATTTTTCTCTCCACCCTGTAAATTATTATAACACCATCCCAGGAATGTTTCCAGACACTGTATAATAATATTCTTATAGGCAAAATTTGTGTATCGAAGGTTAAAGTTTATTTTGAGTCTTGATATAAAATATAGTTTACTAAACATACCTACGAACTTAATATGGAACATGTAACCTCATGTAGGTATCATCATTCAGGAAACTCCTTATCCGTACAGAAGTTTCCTTTTGACGGGAACGTTCAGTGCAGATATAATCTTCTAACTTACATATATATGTTCTGCTAAATCTAAATAGTCTACCATTTCAAAGTTAAAGCGTGTACATTATAATTAAGTTCGAACTAACAGAGCAAATTGCTTTTCTATAATACGTCATATCTCAAAATGTGCCTGTCAAAAAATAATAACATTCTCAAAAACCGACTGAGCCTTTCAGAGCTTATTGTTTTTTTTTGAATACCTACCAAAAAAACGAAGAACATTTAAACAATACCAAAGATAAATTGTTAAATGATAAATTAATGGAATCTTTATTTAAACAATCCATCATCGATTTATGTATAATGTAAAATACGTCTTATAAGCTCATATTAAATAGATCACTGAACAAGCAGAGATCGATATCGAATTTATGGTGGTGGGTCAGTAAAAGAGGTAAATCCTGAGGTAATGGGGGAGGGAGGATAAGCTACTGCATGCCCGATGGCTGTTGGCCGTGGCTTATTTTGCTCCCCTTCTAGGACAATTATCTATCTCATCCCCCCCTTCACCCAGCCATCTATCTAAATTTTATATGATTTTTAGTTTTGAGTTTGAAGTTTTCATTTTTGTAACTCATGGTAACTCAAAATGGTACTATTTCCTTTATTCAACATCTTTCTATATAAATACTGATTTTAATATTAATTATAAATCCTATTGTATTTCTGATTACCTATGTATACAAAAACAAATCCGGTTACATAAATAAATAAACAAATATCTTCAATGAAAATAATATCTAAAGCCCCTATAATACACATACAGCCCAGCAAGCATTCGCGAAAAACGGTTAGCTCGCTGGTACTTAAAATTTACAGGTGGTTAACCATAGTCATTAGGCACAACATAGTTTTGATCACTGGCAACCAGAAGGTGAAATTATTTATATGCCAGAAGAAATTACTTAGTAATCATCTACCTCTCGCTTGCTTAATGAACTGATAAATTATTATCATTGTCATTTGTTGTTCTGTAATCATTGGTGAAATCAGAAATAAGAATTTATCTTTTCAAACATCTGAAGGAGATATTTCTTGTACATGTAACTTAATTAGTTTGATAAACATATCCAGGGTCGGCTCTTCAGTATTTATTCCCAAAATTATCAGAAACAATATTATTTTGACTTAACTAATCCTGGACTTAAAAATCCCTACATATGTTTAAAAAAATAGCACTGTAGAACTCCGTATGGAACTAATACAGTAGCGATTTCAAAAATTTATAAAATAGATGGTTGTGTATTCTATACTGCAAAAATAACTTAATAGCTTAAGTATATCAACCAGTGGGTCTTAAAACATCAGTACTTCGACACATTTCGACAAAATTCCACACATTCGCAGTGCTATTTACAGATAAATATATCGCTGTTCTCGTTCTGCATAAAAAGTAACAAAATATAATCCTGTGGGGATTTCTGGGTCTGAAATTTTCATCGGCCTTTAGGAAAATGAAAAAGTGAAAATCAACGGGAAGAAAACTCCTCGTGACAACCAGTTCGAGCTCTGGAAGGATAAATTATTGTGTTCCTTCTTCTGGAGTGCCTGCTTTTCAGAATATAAAAACGTGGTACTATATAAAATGATATTGTAATATTATTGATTGGCATTCACCACATATAAAAATGCGGATAAAACGCAAGTCAAATTTTATAATATTTCATGATATAGAGGAGAGAACAGTTAATATTATAGGCATGCGTCATACTTTTTCAAAGGAACAGATATTCTGCACGTTTGGCTGTTTCCGCAACTTCTTCAAAAAAATGTAAATGAAATCAAAAACATGTAATGACAGAATTAATTTCATCCATAAAAAACAAAAAAAGAGGGCTTTCAGCTAGATACATGGACAAATATCCTATCTTAAACAATTAAAAAAGATGACAAACAAAATAAAATCAACTCATACAATAAAATTGAAATAAGAAATTTATAGTAGCTATTAGGTAACCTTGAAAATGTCCGAAAAATCGGACGAAACGAAGGATATTTGTCCATATATCTAGTTGAAAGTCCTCTTTTCTGTTTTTTATTGAAGAAATAAATTCCATTTTAACAACAAACAACTTTTGTAATATCCTATGTAATGAAAGTTTTTACTTTCATGAAGTTTGTCAAGTCTTAGAAGAGATTATAAATACCTCTGGTAATCTCTGGCCTTAGCAAGTGCAAAATTGTTGTTCGTTGTTCATGTTCCATCTGAAATGCCTATTTCAAGAGAAAGCTAATTTGTCTCCTGACAGCAACGACGTAATGGCTTCATAATGAGACTTGTTCCTCTGTAGTTGGCTGTGTATATAGCATATGTATACATAAGAAGAAATACGCTGAAAAACATAATACACAGTGAACTACTGCAATATAAATTCGAAACAACCATTTGTCTTTTAATTAATCTTAATCTCAAATATACAGGGTGTCCACCTAGTGCGCGTAAGTCCAATATCTGGGTTAATAAAAGAGATAACTTAATTTTTTTTTCTACAGGGTTGTCTAATATCCCGAGCTGCACAAAATGAAAATATATTTACATATTCAGGGTGTTCAGTTTTTCCTGGACAGGTACCAACTTCGTTTTTCTAAATGGAAATATATATTTTTTATTGCTTTTTCGAACTAAACCCTTGATTTTAGTAGGACTTTCATCAGCCTTCCCTATACCTAACTTAAACTGTTTTTGAAATATTGACGGGTGAATATTGACATTTTTGCAACTTTGACACCCTGTAAAATCTAAACGGTTTGAGATCAAGCAAAACGGTTTGCACATTCCTATCTTAACTTTTCATAAGCTATCGTTTGGTACTAATTTCAGAATTATCCAAAAATTTTAAATTTTCTGAAAATTTTGAAAATTTTTAATTCCTGGATAAATTTGAAATTAGTACCAAACGATAGCTTATGAAAAGTTAAGATAGGAATGTGCAAACCGTTTTGCTTGATCTCAAACCGTTTAGATTTTACAGGGTGTCAAAGTTGCAAAAATGTCAATATTCACCCGTCAATATTTCAAAAACAGTTTAAGTTAGGTATAAGGAAGGCTGATGAAAGTCCTACTAAAATCAAGGGTTTAGTTCGAAAAAGCAATAAAAAATATATATTTCCATTTAGAAAAACGAAGTTGGTACCTGTCCAGGAAAAACTGAACACCCTGAATATGTAAATATATTTTCATTTTGTGCAGCTCGGGATATTAGACAACCCTGTAGAAAAAAAAAATTAAGTTATCTCTTTTATTAACCCAGATATTGGACTTACGCGCACTAGGTGGACACCCTGTATATGTTATGACTTATTTTAAAACTAATGCTTTTTATCGTCTTATTTTTAAATGGGTTATGTACACACTTGTAGTGAATCAGAAGGTATGAAGATGTAACGTATATAACTACAATTGTATAAAGATTAATCTGGAGGTATGGTATATCACCAAATTGAAAACTGAACTATATTGTTCCAATCCATCAAAGTCCATCAAAAAGTTATTCGATTGTTGTTATAGCCTGGCTGATGCGGATATTCGCATCAGTCAGGCCCTTCGACACATTATGCTTTGTAGGAAACCAGTGGAACCAGATGTGTAGTGGAAGATAATATTAAGTATCATAGAACACTAGATATTATCCATTATACTCTTATGAAGGGTTAGTTTTCTATATGAATATCCAAGTTGGACTCCCATGTTTATGAACTAGAAAACGTATAATATGCATTGATTGCATATGACAGTGCTTTGATAATATGTGTGAAATCCTCAACATCATATAACATGCACCTTTTACTGCCACTTAAGTGCTATATGGAGTATCCAATCCATGACCGTTAACAGTCCTGTGGCGATGAGAAGAAACCACATCATGATTATGTGATGACACTTAATTGACCATCCTTCTGGTGATATTTGCATTATCCAATTTATCCTATCCTATCAATATGTGTGAAATCCTCAACATCACATAATATGCACCTTTTAGTGACACTTAAGTGCTTTATGGAGATATCCATGACTGTTAACAGTCCTGTGGCGATCCTGTGATTATTTTCTGAGAAGAAACCACATCATGATCATGTGACGTTGTTTCTAATTGATTGACGTTTAATTGACCATTCTTCTGCTGATCTTCGCATTGTCAAATTTATCAATAGATCTCGTGAAATAGAGCATTCCAGAAGTCCGCACACTAGGTCGGACTTTGGAAATAATAACATAGTCAATACGAATTGACTACTTGAACCTCTTCTACCCACTTTTTGAAACGATCGAATTTCGTTATCTTATACAGAGTGTTTCAAAAGACATGTGCCATAGCTTGTGAGGCGATTCCACACCTAAAAACAAGACAAAAAGTTCCTATCAACATGAATCCACTTTTGTTTCGTTTCTTAGATGCAGTTTTTTTATATGTTTACTTTTTTCAAAATAAGAAACGGCTTTAGCAGTTTGAATAACTGTTCTGTGATTCTGTTCAGGTGTATTTGAATAATAAATAATATACAATATGAAGTCGCAGGGAACATATCGAGTCCGTTTGTCAGCTGTTGAAGTTTAGCAAGGCTATACCTGGCATTGACTGCGGATGTCTGTTAAAGTCGTCTTAACTTTAAAAAAAATATCTTATTAAACACCCTACTCAAGAGAAGACTTTAATAAGGTATTTGCCCGTCTACGCAAATGTGCTAGCAAAAGGTAAAACATTCAGTGACGCCCATATATTTTTTTGCACGGTCGTGGTGAAGCTGATCACCATTATTTAATGTTAAAATATGTACTATTTTAAGGAACTTTCAGAACCCAAATATTATTAAAATTGTTAAAGGCGTTTCATGATATCTTAAAAAAGTAAACAAATAAAAAAACTGTAACACCCTGTATCTAAGAAACGAAGCAAAAGTTGATTCTTGTTGATAGGGACTTTTTAACTTGTTTTTAGGTGAGGAATCTCCCCACAAGCTGTGGCACATGTTTTTTGAAACACATTGTATATACATATTTTGGAATTCCATCAGATTAATACAAAATACATCCGGCCAAGTTGAAGAAATGGCAGATTTCAGCCAGTCACGATTTCCGCCGGTAATTCAGTCGTATTGGTACATTCACGATTGATAAAAATCCATTAAAAGCATCGAGGAAAACAGACCGCGAATGCTCTGACCTACATTGTTATATTATCCTAAATATACAGATCTCAAACAATACCTTTGTTAAAAGTGGTAGTCAGATGGAAAATAGCCGTCTTAGATTAGCTGTCACGGTGGTTCAGACATTATCAATCTATAACGGGCAATATTGATGATGATGAAAATGAAAGACTAATAACGTTTTCATTGATAAAAAAAAAGAGAACTTAAAGTATGCTCTATAAATGTAGGATGTTCCACAATTATAAAATCCATGACCACCTTTGACCAACATAATTTTTAATGTATCTGTATTACATGTATTATTGTTTTTTCAATTTGCCGCTGCATTAACCATTTACCGGCCAAGCGTGTACGCCCCATACAATGATCTTGGCGAAATATCCAACCAGCCGGTTAAGCTTCGACAAATCTATTACCTCGTTCGTTTGTTGCATTTCAGATATTTTCCACTTTCTTGGATTTATTAGAGCACAATATCCCCGGCGAGCTGCTACTGTTGTTATTATTAGTTAATGACCTGTCAGCTTGATTTATGTACTGTATGCAAAATACTGTGTGATGTCTTCTGACAGTTACCGGGAGTAAATCTTAGAAAGTTGGTAGCTTATACAAGGTGTACCTACTCGTACTCGATAATGTATGGTTTTGTTTACAGGTTTTAAAAGTACGTTATGGCTATGATACTGAAGTTTTTCAGTCAAATTGTTGCCCTAAATATCAGTTGGATGGTGGACATCGTTGCTATTATAACTATATAAGGTGTTCGCTCCTTACCAATAATATACCCAAATATGTTTAGGTAGTTCCTGGTTGTTAATGCATATGATATAAACTTATTATAAATTATAAATAGTGTGCATTCCACATTTTTGAAATAACAATAGAAATATTTGGTATTTGGGGCAACTTGAAAAGAAAGAATTCGAATTAGACTAATATAGTGTATATAAGCACAATTGAAACCGTATAAAAACTAAAAGCCGGCAAAAACAGTCGGCATCTCTTTATTCTACATGGACGGAGGTAGAAATGTTTGCTATTAAGAAAATGTTATAGAGATCGTATTATTTTGTGTTTATTAGTACCTATTATTTGTAGCCAATGTAACCAATAACATATTTTATTATTGTTAAGTATTGTTTATGTTTATTATTGTTATTTTTATTGTTTATTTAACAAAACTAAAGAACGCTTGGTTATTGGTATTTACGCGCTGCACTGGAAAACTATTGATGATATTTCAGCACTCGGCACGGGAAACAAAAAAATTATTTACATCCAGCAGACCAGTCTGTTTATTCTCTTTACACCAGCGACACCAGCGTGCAGTTGTAGATGGTTCATCGGGCTGATTAGATGTCCAGTGTAGGACTCACATGTACGGTTTTAGTTACTAATCGAATCACGATACCATTGCCAAATACATAGGATGAAATATGAAGACAAGTGCGCACGGTCCTGTGCCTTAACACTGGCCAGTTTCAATTGTCCGTATATACACTATACCAGTACCTTTGGATAAACTGCTTCTAACAAAATTTCTAACCGACTATGCCTAAGGATTAAATTGTCTATTTGCTGAAAAAGTTTTAATTGATTCAATAATATGCAATGGATTAAGAGGCCGATATGCCAGTTTTTGTTTAGTAACCAATAACGTTGCGTATTAGTCTTTCGATGGAAAGACAGAGCTCTAGACAACATTGCATATAAATAACGAAAAAAAAAAAAAGCATTTACACAACATTACAGATACCCGAAATTATCGAATATAGTAAAATTGCTGGCCATACATATACGAATAACCTGTACGAACGCTAAATTTAACAATCATACTTCTCGTTTGTACCATGATTTTATACATTATTAAAACCCCTTCGTCATTCCGCATTCATGATGATCAACCTGCAATGTCACTTTCATTAGAAATAAAGCGATTTATCGAAAAAACTAAGCGGAAAGCATTACGTGAACTTTCTTTAAATCGACCATTAAATAAATTACTTGCTTATGATTTCTATTCAATCGGGGAGCAATATTCAAAGAGCGTTTGTTATTTATATGAAAGAAAGCTATCGGAGGCTCTTTTGTTTGACACGCATCATTAAACCCGTGCGCATATGGAGGTTCCTAGTTTTTTTAACGATTTATTGCATAACGTTTGTCTCGACATCGAGTCCGATGAAGCGTAACATTATTATCATTCATTATTATTATTAATACTACCTACTACCTATTTTAATTACACTTGCACGTAGGTGCTTATGGTGGTATCTAGATGTATATTGCACATGAATATAAGTCGTTTGCAAACGGGAAATGCTGAAATTGCTGTAGGTATTTCTGCAAATTGCAAGTTAATAAGGTAGGTTTTAATTTGAATGCAGTTTACAACTTTTAGGAATCTGTAATGCGGTGTAACCAGTCGCTGCATTCAATAAACTGGGTTTTACATCTACAATGAGTATTTTTCCACTATTTCCTTTTACAGGGTATTGCTTAAGAGGGCGATAATGAAATTACTCTTAGTGCAGATTTTCACTTAAGGGTCCATTCTCTGTAGATTTGTCAGACATGAATTCTGGGTCGGGTTGAGAGTTTGGGTAACCGATGGGTGAAGACTTACATATTTCCACTACCGAATTATTTAGATTTCGGAGGTGAACGTAAAGCCGAAGTAAAAAGGCACATGGAAATAAAGTTAGCCCTCATTGCAAAAGTACCGGATTTGTCTTATAATTGCAACAAAATTTCTTTTTATTGTTATACATTATATATCACCGGAAAGATCAAAAGATAAACTAGATCCCTATAGTAGCAAATTTTTGTTTAATACATGTATTTTAGAGAAAATAATTTTTGAAAATACGCTATTTTAGTACAAGATTGTTTGTCTGGAATTTTAAAAATAAAAAGAAATACCAAAAATTACTACTATAGGGATTTAGATTAAAGTCTTATTTTTCAATACTTTTTTACTAAAAGTCGCTATCTTTTATAGTTTTTTTATAATTTAGACACGAGACGTACGCCGATTTAGGGCTTATTTCGACCTAGTGAATGGACTCTTAACTCTGTTCATTTAAAAAGTTATAAGTTCTTTGAAAAATAGATGTGTTATTTGTAAAAAAGATGTAAAGCTAGGAGTTGGCATTTTTTCTCAAATACGGTATATTAATAAAGCTATAAAGCCTGAAAAAACAGTAAGATGAAAATTTTGTGTGTCAAATCTTTACCAAAATTGGTCATCTCTTGCACATAGATTTGAGTAAACTATTTTCAAAAAACTAGACTGGAATACACAGAAATAAAGACAAGGAATAGAATTGCGAAAAAAATATTATTTTGGAGACCATTAATTTTGACGTTTAGTGAAGAAGTGTACCAAAGAGATTAGGTAAACCAGATTTGAGGTGTGGATGTTATCCACAGTTCTTTGTTTCCGACCTTATCGAATGACTGATTATTTTGCATGCAGATGCAGAACCTTCATGTTTCATTTTGATATTCTTTTTGGGTCTTTGTATTGTCTCAATTCACCCTTCAATCAGAAATTATTCAGCAAACCAAAACTGATTTTAAAAGACTTGATCTTAAAATCTGCAAATGTCATATTAATTCTTCCAGCTGATATTAAAACTTTTCTGATATTGCAACGAACAGGCAATATGTTGACAAGAAATTTGTTGTGTAAATTCTGTGTGAATAATAATGTGGATTTCTTCCTGAAAATTACTGCGCCCCACTCGGAGTCACGAAGAACGAACGCCAAGTGAAATAAAAATGAGTCCTAACTCTAAAACTTTATTTTTTAATTCGCTTTATTATCTGGCGTATTAGAGCCGATGCATCATAGTTTCTTACACTCAGTATTCAACCAAATAAATTGTATTTTGATCAAAAATGATTGATAAATCAATATAAGTACATTATAGAAATCTTTCCAAATCAAATCCGGCAGTTTATAGAAAACAAAGATTTAAGTTTCATTAATTATAGGTTTCTTGCGATGTTACGATTAATTATGATCAATAGTTCATATTTTAACTTTTTTTATGAAATTCTTCACACGTTTTCCATTTAATAGGGCGAGAAAAGTGTATTTTTCAATTTTCCTGTATCCTTTACATTAAGAAAATTTAGCAGGATATTAAAGTCTTTCCTACGACTTTCTTCATGTAAAACGGCCCCGTCATCCAGTTTTAATCAAAGGGCGACGTCACTGAACGTCATTACCTTCATCCTTGAAGGAATATCATTACCTTCTATTGTTGTACCCTAAAAAAGCCCTTTAATGTGATCAAACTTTTTTTAATAAGACATGTTGACTGTATTATTGATTTGGTTCGAAACTGTAGTTAATACTTTCATGAAACATTTTTTTTAATATGTAATAAAACATGTAACTTTAAAAACAAAAGTAGGTAAAGCATAACTGATAAAGGTTGAAATTTCCAAACAAAATATTATTTTATCGTTACTAGTTAAACGACAATGGTTTAATTTAATTAAACAAACAATCATTACACCATCGCAAATCAGTACAGGTAATAATTTTTACAACGGCGATTTAATTAACCAAATGAAACGTACTATTGGATAAACTTGTTCAATTAAACAATGATTACGAATTGTGTCGATACTTGGGCAAAAAACATTATTCTACTGCCACAGTTAGAAAAATCCCCGATTTATGGTATAAATCGGTTTCCCTTTGGGTTCAATACTGGCCTTCATGCATTATCGAATTACTACCTTTCCTGAATACTTTTATCACAGTCATACTATAAACAAATTACAATTTTTATTACCACCAGAGTCACTTTTCCTTTTAAAATAGAAAATATCTACAATAGGCGTATATCAAATATTTTTCCTCATACAATCATGCATTTATCCTCTGATAATCAAAATTAAAATTAGACTTCAATATATAATTCCCCGGTACTTTGGAAATGGCCTATACGTCCAGGGTTTTCACATGGGACCCTGCCTAGGACCTTGCAGAGGTAAACAGAAAGGGCCAGGGAGTTAATAACTCCGTTGGGACATGAAAAGATAGCCTCCAGTAGATAGTGAATGACGGTTAATTTTCGGACCTTGGCAATAAACTACAAATAGGGATTTAATGTGAAGTGACAAAGACAAAGTATGTTAGTTATTGTGATTCATAGTTTCTTTTGGGATTACACCACCTGTAAAATAACAAAAAGCAAAAAACCAGAAGCATACAAATTAAATATTCAAAGAACAGTACACGGAAAACTTCTAAAGTTTGCCTTGATAAACCCCAAAAAACCACTGTATAATGTGTAATAAAATAATATTTGATAGATTAACTAAATTTCATCAGTGGTTTCTCAGTTTTATATAAAATTCTATAATATTATATGTCATATTCTAAAATATGTCTAAATAAAATAGTTATTATAATAAATTAAAAAAGAATTAAGACACAACTAGCTTTTTTCTAAACGTTTCGAGTTGATCCTCCACTCTTCGTCGGTAGAATCTTTGTATGATAAGAACTCTTTGTATGAAAAGAAGTACTTTTTGTCAGATTGACATTTTTAATTAAAAATTCGTCTACCGACGAAGAGTTGAGGATCAACTCGAAACGTTTAGAAAAAAGCTAGTTAACTGTTTAATTCTTTTAAATTTTTTATAATAACTATTTTATTTAGACATATTTTAGAATATGACATATAATATTATAGAATTTTGTATAAAACTGAAAACCTACTGATGAAATTTAGTTAATATATCAAATATTATTTTATCACACATTATACAGTGGTTTTTTTGGGGCAAACTTTAGAAGTTTGCCTTGATACTACACCACATATCAAACTACACTTTGAATATTTAATTTGTATGTTTCTGGTTTTTTGCTTTTTGTTATTTTATAGGTGGTGTAATCCCAAAAGAAACTATGAATGATGAAAACGCACCACAAATAAGTTACAGACATTATGTTGTTATTTATTCGTTTCGGATACAATACGGGCAAGCCGTCGTAGCAACTTGGCGTTCATATTATCGATATGAGCGCCAAGCAAGGTAGGCCGCGGTTAGTATTTGGATGGGTGACCATGCAGGGAAGACCGTCGGCGCTTGCCCGCATCTTCTAGTGGCCTGTACGTCGGTGAATTCACAGAAGCTATGCAAATTTAGGCGAGATTTGCGTAGAAGACACCATCCCTTGGATAGGATGTAAAGCCGGAGATCCCTTGTCTATGAAATGATAGGCAAGTAAAAGATCCCTACCCTGCTATAGAAAGTAGGGGTTCGGCAAAATTTCCAGGTTGGGGGTTGCTCGTCTCCTGGCGTCGGTGATTGGCCTTAGTCACGGAAATAGGCCGACGTTAAATAAACGAAAAAAAAAAAAAACGGATACAATACGTCACTCAAAAGGTAGTTCAACTATCACCACATAAGAAGTGTTGAAATGTAAATTCCTCGACCCCACGACCTCAAGGTTTATAGAATAAATGCCTTTATTTCCAAAAATAAATTAACCATATAGATAACCTAAAGACAAATAAATTTTGGAAATCTCAAGGGAAAATTCACATCAAGTGTGCTCTGCCACTTAACCCTTGTATGTAACATATGATCATATACATATATAAAAATAAGTATATATTACGAAGGGCCAATAAAAGGCATGGAAGGGCCACTAAAATTTATTATGTAATCTAGACTCTCTTTATGAAGGTTTATACTGGCACGCTACCGAAGGAAATTATTGTCACCAACTCCAAATCGGCACAACATCTCCTAGAATAACGCCATTAAAACAAATCAAAATGGCTGACAGATAACATTTTATTTCTCGAGTTATACAAGAGTTGCCAGTACCAGGGGTGATAGGCTCTCTTCTCTCTTGATAGAAGGTCTACGCTACCACCCTACCGAAGGAAATGATTGTCTCCAACACCCAGATTGACACAACATGCCCTATAACTGGAAATTTTATTGTTCCTCGACTACCAAGTCGAAGGTTTAACAAAAATTTCAAGTTACAAGTCGTTTCAAAAAGGTGGATTTTAAAATATTTAATATTTTTTATTTTTAACAGATATTTGTTTTATGAAATAAAATCTTGTCTGAATTCCTAAAACCACAAAACTGAAGTTACTGATTTTTTTATATAGTTTTATTAACTTCTACAATATAATTTTTATTTTAAAATCTACTTTACCATAATAGCAGCCTTCCCAGTAAAAATGTGTCCCCATACAGACATGAAGAACTTACCTGAAACAAAATATAAAAGATAGTGACTTTGTCTTATTACAGGCAAAGAAAACCAAAGTTCATTGGTAATTGGCATCCGTTCCATTTAACTTTTGGAGTAATTCTTCCAGTTAGGTAAAAGAAATGATTAACTTTGTATATTTTTACATAAATGGGTTTATTTATTCATAAATAGTGAGATCCCACGCCAACAGAATACTGTGTTCGGACCCGCTATCTTTAGCGGTATTTATATTAACTATACTTTATTATCAATGATATATCTTCTTTATTAATAATAACTGTAAAATTAACAACACGTTTTTGTTGATGATACCACTGTATATGCACCAGTATCCAGTATTAAGTACTATTAGGTCAAAATATGATACCTATATGTAAAAAAAAATCAAAGAAGTTGGGTTTTGCTTATAGAATAAGTAAAAATTTTATCAAACTCATCATTTATAATTTATAATAGCATAATAAAACACCATTTTGAATATTGTTCCCGAATCTATTTATGTAAATTAAGTAAACTAATTATAAAACAAAGACTTAAGATGTTTTTATTTCTCAAGTATAAGCATAATAAGATGTAAAAAAAGGGTACCACCCGCGTGTTAAGATGTACATTAAATTCAGAACTTTATGATGTGTGACATGGGTGATAATTTATTGCTATTATATTTATAGACATAAAATAGTTGATGTTTTGTACACCCCCTACTCTTCCTCTCTCTTCAAAATGCATACATTTTGGGGAGAGGGTGATTTTGGACAAAATGGATTACAAAATTTTCATGTAAAAAAGGAAAAACTACAATTTGGGCTATGACACGGGATCAGCTCTACGGGATAACACTGACGTCTTTTCTATTTCATTTATTTGCACTGAAAGTTTTTGTAGCTCTATATAATGGACTGATAAGGCTTAAATTATATTTACCGATGACCATACTTTCCCTGCAACTACAGAAGAAGAACCACCTTGTATGTATTTTATCAAACATATGATTAAAGGCCTTCAAAGAACGTAGTCATCTTCAAGAAAATAAATCTTACAGGAGTGTAGTGTATTCCAATGATAACATAACAGTGATAAAGGCAGCACCCCCTATTTAAATCACGGCTCAGTAGTATAGTGAATACTGAAAATGGCTACCATCCAACAATAGCTACCGATAAGAGTGACGAAAACAGTGTGCTTTGCGTTACAGGAACTCACAAGGCGGATGTGAAGCAGGGCGTGTCAGCCGGGTTTAAAATATATGCAAATTTATTGCCATTTTTAGCTACCAGTAACAATAACATACTATTTAGTCAGTCCATATGTGCGTAAACCACAACAATGAAACTGATACACTTTCATTTTTCAATCAAATTAAGAATAATATAGTACCTACTTATAAAATCCAGGCTTTATTCCTATCTGCATTTCTTACTAACTGATTTGAAATACAGGGTGTTCATATTAAAACTTCCCACCGAAACACGTGAAAAATTTTTATTTTATCAAGGGGAGAACTTTTTATTCAAAAATTGACTCGCCCCCTTTTAACCCCTGCTAGCGGAAGCTACCCTCTTAAAAATTTTAAAAGGGAAATGGTATCGAGTAATGTCTAATTTTAAAGGATTTAGGAAAACCTTTTTAAGGGAGTAGCGCCCGCTAGTAAGGGATAAAAGGGGGCGCGTCAATTTTTTAATGAAAAGTTATCCCCCTCGATACAATTTTGCACGTGTTTCGGGATTTTTCAAAGAAATACACAGATATCGAGAAAATAAGGGTAGGAAGTTTTGAAATGAACACCCTGTATATTTATTTATGTTACAGAGAATTTCTCAGAATTTGTACAGTTTCTCTAAGTTTTGTTTTTTTACTAATGGGATTGTTTCAGTGCACCCCTAGCGAAAATATGAGTTTTGCTAAGCGAAAAATACTAGTGGTTATAGAGGCATATTTTGTTAAAGAGTGGAAATAAGTTGATTTAAAATCAAATTCCTATTAATATTATTAAATTATTAATAATTATATTAAATACTTAAAACGAAAAATAAAAGAATTTTTTGGCTAAGATAAATGAGAGAATGAACAAAACTGATAATTTACTTGAATACAAATAATGCCATGAATCAGTGGATTTACTTTAAATTGAAATCTGTAGTTTTTCTTCACTGTACATATAAATATTTTTCCTCGTTGAAATTTTATATTTTTTGTTCAGCAACTCGCTGCTTCAAAAACAAACCCATTATTCCATGGATAAATTTAATGTTAAGAAGTTCCTGAATCATTATTTCACACATTGAAACATTAGTTAAGGATACCCCGTATATTATACTGTTCTTAATAAAATATGTTGATAAGGCACAGACAATTGGATGACCATAAAAGAACGAAATGTGAGTACATTTACAAATGTAGGAAGTCATTCTTAGCAGCTCCTATAATCCTGCTATACCAACACATCCTAAAAGACCAGGAGGTGTTGTATATACCTCTCCTAGTGATAAATGTTACCGTATAGAGGAAGTTTAATTGTCCTCTTGTCTAGGAAGCGGCTTTTTGCAGTGAAATACCGAAACTGAAAGCTTTCGGCAATGCGGACGGTTTTGCTCGCCGTATACATTTCCGGCAAAAACGTTTTCACCCACAAATTATTAGACTATGGCAGCGAACCAGTTAGAAGTAGAGATGGGTGGCGATTTCTTAGTTTTTACTTCTTTGCATCCTCTTGCTTCTTGTGATACAGACTTGTGAGATCACGTCATCGTAAAACATGGTGTTCCTATATATATTTTTTTTAACTTTGAACGTACGACGGGTAGTTAAATACCTCATAATACACTCAAGGCAATAATGCAATTAAAATTGTTATTTACACCACAAGCAATTCAAATTTAACCGGATTCGTAATTATTCAAAAACAGATCAGAATAGCTATGTTTTTGTGACATGGATTGACAGTTTTGCCTATACAATAAAATTTTCACGTTTGGGAAACGTCTTTATTTCTGTAATCAAAACTAAATACTTTTACTGCAGGGGTTCATTTCTTATATCTAAAAGTGTGGCAAATAACCCAAAAAAGAAAAAAGCAGACGAATCAATTAATCTATATTAGATCCACTTCCATCGGCGTATAGCACCATTTACCCATCTCTAGTTCTCCAGGTGGAAGAACAAAGCGGGAGGCGGTGTTGGAACGTGCCAAAATTAATCGTCAAGGTGACGTTGATTTACACCTGACCTCACGGAGGAGGCGAAAGGGTCCGCCGCGTATCCTCAGCCACTTCTCCAAAGCGCCACCGCGTCGTTCATCATTAGTAATGCTACCTATTAATTCCCCTTCATTAATAATAATACACCTATACTCAGCGAGGAGAGTAAGTGTAGCTGGAAAAAAGGAAATATCGATACCGTAACATATATTACTTTTAGGAAATAATGAAGAAACCTCATAAATGCTTTGCACGGTACTATAATCAGTCAGCTTCTGTAAAGGAAGATCACCTTACTACCCACGTTAATTAACATCGAACCATATTTATTCATTTATTCAGATCTTTAAAGGCGTTTGCTTTTGGGCTCAAAATATAAGTCTTAAAAACATTTCCTTATTTGGAAATATATTTCTTATAATAATTTTCTATAATTATCTGTATGTATTTAAATATAAGGAAATATATCTAAAATTTAAAACGGTACAGTGATATCAAACTGTATGGTAAACTGTTAAGACTATGCAAAGAGTAAGATATTCAGCAAATATTAAAACAATCGGATACGTAATAGGCTAATATATTAGCACGCAGCTTCAGGACTTGCGAGGGTTTACTACTACTTATATTTGGACACCTACTCGCAAGATCCGCAGGATGTATTTTAAAAGAATCATAGTACAAGTTTCTTTACTAAAAAAGACACATATAAATGTCTGAAAATTAATAATAATTATTCAGTACTTAACAATGCATAACAATGTAATCATTCATGTCTATCATCATATAGATACTGAATTTATATAAGTTGAAATCATCAGAAAGGTTCAGTCCAGGAGTTACAGGCATCAATTACCAGCGTTCCAGTCATTCCATTAGAGAAGAAATAGACACTTAGAGAACTGTTAAACGAGCAGTAAGTAGGAGACTGTCAGGTTCTACTTTTCCTTTCTGTAACTTTATTGTTAATTAATTAACGAAAATGGATCCTGAAACCAAAGCAGAATTAAAACAGTTACGTCATTATCGTGGAATAATCAAAGTAAAATTAACGAGATTTGAAATATTTTTAAATGCGATGAATAATAAGAGTAACATTTTTGGTCCTTCGAGCCGGATCATTGGAGCACGTCCTAAGAATACAAAACAAAGTTGGAGAATAAGTGAAAATAATCAAGAAATTTCTGCACATTTGTATTTAAACCATAACATATTACTCGACAGTTTATCAACTCGTCTTACTATAATCAAATATCGTGTTATTATACTGTAACTTGTTCGTTTCTATTGAAATAAATTATAAAAAGCACGCTGTAAAATCAACTCATTGCTTGTTTGAGCCGAGTGGGAGGTATACATTTGTGCCCGTACATCTAGAACAGACCGTAAATTAATTCATATGTAAATGTAAATTAAACATATATATTTGCACCCTAATATCCCTCCTCTGATTTATTTCGTATTTGTAATACCACACGTACACTGTCGTATATACCTCATAATTTATGCAGACAGTAAATTCAACGAATCCCAATCCTTGTCATGTTATGGCGCAGAGTTTTAAGTCTTCAAAGTTTGATCCCCGAGCTACACGGTAGGGTTGCTATCCAGGCCTCGTTTCGCGAGGATTGTTCTCTTTTTAAAACTTAGTCATCGCGTCCACGTACCAGAGTAAAAAGTCATCACGACCGACAGAGATTTATTATAAATTATAAAACACGTTATATTTGTTTGCATATATTTTTTATAATATAAAACCAGAGACATGTAAATTAGGTAAAGTGCTAAAATGCCGTGTTCCATTTTATCACAAAAAAAATATTGTTCTAAAAAAAATAAAACGATGAAATTGTCCATTATTAAAATATATCCAAAACTATCAGGGGTAGTTGCAATTTCTTTTCAGGTTATTGATCAGTTTAAAAAAGCGCAACTTTGCCCTAATCTAACCATCTTATCTCTCAAGATAAGCGAGATATTTATGGTGGGACTCGAAAAACAAACACCCCTGTATAATATGTACCGATTAATTTAAAAAAATATATATGCTTTGTTACTACAGCGTCCTCACCAAGCGTATATAAAACGTGGCAACCCTTGTACACGGGCAAATTGTGACAACATAAAGAAAAAACTCTCCTTCTGTTGTTACCTAAGTGGTTTCGTGGCCCAATTCAATATATCACCCAATTGGGAGCCCGTTTCCAAGTTTTATCGTTAACGTAAACTTTAAAGTGCGCTCCGTATCATCAACAAGCCATCGTGCATTATTAAAAATTACATTGAACAGGGACCCGAACAGAGGGGAGCAGAAAAATTACAATGAACCTATACTTGTCCCTAGACTTTGTATAGTTACATCAACAATTTCTGAAGGAAGAATGTAGTGATATGAAGATTTTTAGGAACACTTTTGTTGATTAACTGCTTATTAAAGTTATTCAAAACTGCAGTCAATTAGAAACTATAATTCGGCCAATTGTATCGTTTGCCTTCGATAAAACTTTAAAATTCAAGGCAGCAAAATGCAACTGGATGTATCAATGATATATAGAATGGTCTCCATATGAATTGGGCGTCAATTATCGAATTGGTCATTGTCTTCTGGAATCTCGCGTTCTGAAATCTTTATAATTCGCATCGAGTGGTTTCAGCCTTTCCTCTTGTGATACAGCAACAGCAAGTATACAACTTGGTCATTCAGCGGTTTCATTCACATTTCTAGTGTCGGGGATTTTCTGCAAAGACAATCATTACGGGCGCAGAAAAACAATAATTCCTAATGCGGTGAAAGTGTTCTTTCTGTGGTGCTTCTCACGGTAGATTAGCTGCATTAATTTCTAAGCAAATCAAGATTCATGCAAGCGAAATTTATATATAATGTTAGTAAAATTCATTATTCACACACTAAAAAATTTATGTAAACTTTCCAGATAATTAGCGAATATTTTTGTGCATAAAATTAGAAGCATATACGTGTTACTTTCGCTAATTCTGTTTCTGAATCATTAGAAAACATAAATAATACACATTTTTTAAAGGATGGTTATGTTACTAATATGAGGTTATATGCATAATTTATAAAAAATATCTCAAAGTTCAAGTTTAAATTAAATAGGGTTGCTTTACTTACTTCCTGCAACTGCCTACTTATGCGGAGAAATAATTTTTTCAGGTAAGCTAAATATTATTTCTGGTTAGGTACTTAAACAAGTACCTTAGTATTATTAAACAAGTGTTTTATAAAGAAAATTTACGTGGTAGAAGAAGGTAAAGTAAAACAAAAGACAACACAGACAGCTAGTGACAAATTTTTTGTTGTGATTTTAGTCCGTATGTCTTTCAGAGGGTATTATAATGAGTATATTCTCATGACGAAAAGGAATGAATCAAAGAGCTTTGTATAGAAAAGTGAGTATAACAATACTCATTTCATACAATAATACTTCTTCAATCTTCAACCGTATAATAATACTTACATAATGTTATGCAAGACGTATTATAAAAAAGGCCTGTTGTTTTGCTGGTAAAGAAATGTTCTCATTTCTTTTTAATGGTACAAAAAAGTAAAAAATGTAACCATCACAACGGATTAAAAAAGAGAGTCATGTAGCCATGATTTCTCAGAACTGTCAGTTTGAAATTAAACGTCAGGTCAGATCGCTTTTTATACAAGCATAAATGTCTGAAGAAATACAGTTTCAATTTTGATACACGTACGTCACTCTGAGTACAAAGCTCTTTATGTGTTTCGCCCAGTTTGCACAACCTCGGCTAACGCCTCGGCTGTGTAAGCTTCTCGGCTTAACAAATAGTGTTCGCCTTCTACTCCTAGTAACATAATATACTATTTCATGTTTTGTTCGCAAATTATGCGTTTTAGTACGATTTTAGTTAGGCTGCCATGTATTTTAAAAGGAAGTTCAACACAAACAATTCCTTGTAAAACCACCGGCTTACCGTTAGCATGGGTCCAAAGAGCTGTTATGGTCACGTGGACCTATATTTGAATAAAGAATTTTTCCGCTTTTCCGGACAGACTTCCAATGATAAGTATACAACTTTATGTTATAAAACTGCTGAAAAACAAGATGAAAATATGCCCAAGGGCATACCCACACACGACAGCTTACTTACTTTTCCATATGAAGCATCCAGGATGACTCTTTCATTCAGTCATTTTCGTCATGAGAATATACGCATACTGACTAAAATTACAACCAAAAGTCTGTCACTAACTCCCGGTCTGTATGTCATAACACAGTCAAAACGGATTCCTTTAAATTAAAATTGTCTGCTTCAGCGAGCTCAATTAAAATAATTGCTCAATTAACGGGTGTTTGTGGAAAACATTCACTCAAATTTTCATTTCACGTTGCGCATACATTAAAAAACCGATGCTCAATTTGCATTATAGACGAAAATAAATAATATAAGGTGATGGTTTAATAGAATATCGGTTTGAAATTTGAATATTTCATTAGATTTTATTCAGTGGTTTATTTTGCCCCAAAAATCGAAAAGACTGCAGTTTTGTTAAGAAGAAATGTCAACACTATTTGAACATATATATATATATATATATATATAGGATTATTTCACTGTAAAACTACAGTTCAAGCATTTGGGAATTGTTTTTTATTTCTTTTCTTGTAACTGCACCTTTATAATTATTGTTAACTTTAAATTTGGAAGGAAACTAAACCTTTACATAAGAATTATGTATTCTTGAAACACTGAATGAAATGGTTGACTGACTGGGTATGAAACCATTTGAAGCTTTCGATTTAGATCGTCCGCAAATGAATTATTGAGGAGGGCGTGTACGTGAAAACCCCATTCGAGTTCAAGAGTATAGTGGAATTGGCAAGGTGTGTATACCATAAATAAAACATAAGCTAAATAAATAATACAAACGTCTCGATCTATAGCGTCCCTAAATTTGGATAACTTCTAGATTTCGTTCGATGCTATTTTACATAGACACGATATGCCGACGAGCTAAGACGTTGGTCTTCAAGTCGAAACGCAAACGAGCAAGTTGTCTGTTCTGTTATTCTGTTATTTGAATAACTCGAGGGTACAAGCCTAGATTAGGAGAGAATCCAGATGCTTTTGCGATTATGATGATCTCGAAAAGCACTTGCGTATATTTAATTAAATTACTTATTAAAAAAGTCCGAGTTTGAAGTCTGTCTGAGTTCTGATTCTGATTCTCAGAAACAAATAATTTACAATTTATCATATTAAGTCAGCGAGCAATAAATATACTGCTCTACAATAAACAAATTGGTGCCTTATGTGTTACTTTCAAGGGCAGACTTACGGGGGGGGGGGTAATAGGGTAATTACCCCCCCATGAATTCAAATTTTACACTAGCAAAAACGTAATTAGTTAAAAAAACATAAACGTACCTCCCTTAAAGACATTTTATTAAACGCTTCTATTTCATTCATGTTGAAAAGCTAAATCCGCCCTTGGTTAGGTACTTTCTTCTAGTTTTAACCTTGCAAAAATTCTTTCGTAAAAAATGAGAGACACGAATTTGAATGGTTTAGGATAGGTAGGTTTTTATTTTGGACCTTTTTAATTTTCCTGATTTATTAATTTTGCGGGTCATTTTGCAGCAAAATTCGTGTTAAAAATAATTTTCCATAAACGCTATGGTTGGAAAAATTATTCAGAAAAAAATCTGTCGCAAATTCATGAAAGTAAACCATACTTTATTGGTTTTTATAGCGAATTAGTAAGTGATTAATAAGAGTAATAAATGCAAAGGGGGGCTTCATTTGGTCAAAATATAACCTACACAATAACTACTAATACTATCATTTAACTAATATATGTACCTAAAATTACTGGAGGAATATCTACCCAGAATGTATTAACACTATACTGTTTAGAAAAAAAAAACATAAAACACACCACAGAAATGGATATCCTCTCTCGTGAAAGCCTCAGGCTTGGGTAGAGGGAGGGTACACATGAAGAAAATGCAGACACAACCATTTCCTGGGAGAGGTACCATTTCTATAGTGGCGAGATTCGAACTCGCACCGCAATATACCATTCTGTTAGTCAGTTAGTCTGTTAGTATCGCCGCGGTTTTTGCCATCAGATACTGAAGTAATTTTTAAACACTCGTAAGCCTTATTATATTCCAAGTATAAAATAATTCAAATAACACAAAAATATGTAACATTGCCCTATCAGTAGTGATAAACTAATTTGTTTCACACCGTGTACACTAGAGTAGAGTGTCAACATCAAGCAATGTATTCATTTACATATAATGCGTGGCTCTAAATTTAATTGAATATTGCCCGGTTGTCATTTTACACTAAAGTATTTAAAGTTTTTGTTCGGAGTCTTCTAACTTATTTGATTCAAAAGTTAACTTGAGGGGGAGATATTTAAAACCTCATGTGTAGGATTTTCAAATTAATTTGGATCGAGCCCTTCATTTGAGTTTTTTTTATATTCAAGAAACTAATATTATTGTACTTTCTCTTATGTTAAATCTGGGAATTCTTAGGTTCAATGTAATCACCTCATTTATAAACCCCTGTAAATTCACAGAGATAAATATATTCATGCAGAAATATCTAAACTATAGTAGAATACAATATACATATAGCCTAGCCTAGCTAGACAACGCATTTAGTCCATTTAATTTTAAATAAGAGTAACTTGGTTGTGACGCTTCAAATAGGATATCTTGCTCTTTGCATTTTACTTACTGGAGGTAACGAATCTTCCCATCTATAAAGCGAAACATGGAAAAGCTGTAATTAATGTAACAACTTCAAAGAGGAAAGCAAACTAGGAAATTAATTCAAAGTAAAATAAAGTAAAAACAAGTTTTCCACAACCCACTTTTATTTCTAATAAAGAGATAATTTTTCTCGAGAGATAAATTGTCTTTTGAGTAAAAATCCTACAATTGTTAAGAAAATGTTTTGGTTTTTTATGAGAAATTGATTTTAAACATTTCGGTTTAATGAATATCAAGAATTTGGTATTTTTAGAAAGTTATTCTCACAAAAAAGTCATTTTTAAGATTTTATTTTAAATGTACTAAAAATTTCTGGAGTTTTCAAAAGTAACTTATCGGTAATTTAGACCCTATTTAAATATCATCGCCCAACATGCTACATTTTCAATATATGTATCTCTTCTTCATTCAGAGCATTCAGAAAAACCCCACTGTTCCATCTCAGCGGTAGCTTTGAACGAGCTCAAACTAAATCAAATGAGTTGAATTGCGAATCTCATGTCTACCCTGCAGCAACAATATCTATGTCATGCATAAAATGTATGCAGGTACGTACAATAAATGCATTTATCGATTTACTTTATGATGCGTGTTAGATATAATGAGGGAGGTATTGATTTAGTATTTATAGGATGAGAAAATTATAAATTTATAAGTGTACTATTATTATATACACACATTATATACATATCATACCATCATGGGCTACTGGACCTTCGTTTTTATCCATACTTTTATTATTTTCTATGTTTTTATACTCTTGGAGACTGGAAGTGAAGTCATTTTTATGTCAAAATGTCATTTTCATTCTATATCTAGTTACGTTCATATACAATATACAGGGTGTCCACCTAGTGCGCGTAAGACCAATATCTGGGTTAATAAAAGAGATAACTTAATTTTTTTTTCTACAGGGTTGTCTAATATCCCGAGCTGCACAAAATGAAAATATATTTACATATTCAGGGTGTTCAGTTTTTCCTGGACAGGTACCAACTTCGTTTTTCTAAATGGAAATATATATTTTTTATTGCTTTTTCGAACTAAACCCTTGATTTTAGTAGGACTTTCATCAGCCTTCCCTATACCTAACTTAAACTGTTTTTGAAATATTGACGGGTGAATATTGACATTTTTGCAACTTTGACATCCTGTAAAATCTAAACGGTTTGAGATCAAGCAAAACGGTTTGCACATTCCTATCTTAACTTTTCATAAGCTACCGTTTGGTACTAATTTCAGAATTATCCAAAAATTTAAAATTTTCTGAAAATTTTGAAAATTTTTAATTCCTGGATAAATTTGAAATTAGTACCAAACGATAGCTTATGAAAAGTTAAGATAGGAATGTGCAAACCGTTTTGCTTTATCTCAAACCGTTTAGATTTTACAGGGTGTCAAAGTTGCAAAAATGTCAATATTCACCCGTCAATATTTCAAAAACAGTTTAAGTTAGGTATAGGGAAGGCTGATGAAAGTCCTACTAAAATCAAGGGTTTAGTTCGAAAAAGCAATAAAAAATATATATTTCCATTTAGAAAAACGAAGTTGGTACCTGTCCAGGAAAAACTGAACACCCTGAATATGTAAATATATTTTCATTTTGTGCAGCTCGGGATATTAGACAACCCTGTAGAAAAAAAAATTAAGTTATCTCTTTTATTAACCCAGATATTGGACTTACGCGCACTAGGTGGACACCCTGTATAGGCTCCCAAATAAAAATATGTTCAATTTGGAAATAAAGACACAAGATATTAGTATATGATAGTTAAATAAACATAAATAAATAATATAATAATGGAAAGATATTCTAATATATAGATTCTAAAGATATATCTAAATCGGTATTTAGTGAGAGAACACAGCTGAGAGCCACACCCACAGGCTACCCCTGTGGCCACACGTCTGACCTCCGTCACCCGTCCCGTGACCAGAGACTCCTCCCACCCATAGATACTTCGACCCACTCGTGCACCGTTCTTTTTCTCTGTTTAACACTGTACTCTCTATCGCCCCGTCCTTATCTCCAAACTGAACACATTTTTATTTGGGGATCCGTATAAGTATGAAATAAACTGACATATCTAATTAGATTCACATGCGGGATCCAGGCATTTTCTTGATATCGTACAAGGCTCCGAATTCACCACAATCTTTTAGGTACACCCGTCGTTTATTCCAAATTGCCATACCAGCGGAATGAAATGTCTCGACATTCCCTCGCCTGCTTATTTAGAATTTATTACAGAACTTTCCATTTGTTGCGCTCTGCTTTTATGGACACCACCGCGTGCAAGTAATGATCGAGGCAGGTTTTGTATTTTAGCAACTGTGTGTTTTTTGTATATGGGTTACAATGGACGTTTTTTGTTGAATGCTTTTAAAACGGTACAGTGTAGTTTTTTTTAGATATATCAATTCTATCTTTACTTGCTCTATCTGTACTTTAATTAGTTATTATTTTATTTGGAATATGTTCTTTTGCTTTAGGTATACCTATACAGAACGTTTAAATAGAAATGTGGAAAACTACTACTCTACGAAACCAATTACTTCGGCACAGACGTGTTTCGAACTTGTTAGTTCTTTTCAGTAACCGATAAGTTGAGAGCTAGAAGGGCATGTTACGCAACCACTGACATTTATATTGATTTTAATTGAAAGAACGAAGCAATTTTTAAAACACAAACCAACTTATATTTGACTAGCACGTTCTTAGTGGCGATTACATTCGTTTATTTACAGTTCTGTGTGTGACAATTGATCATTTTTGGTTGAGCAGTCTTTCAATTTTCTCAATCGGAATCGTGTATCGGAATACCCAAAATTATATATCCAAAGTATATAAGTGAGGACATAAAGTCCGTCCCCCCCCCTCTAATTTTTGAACCGCTGGGTATATTGTGATGAAATTTGGAATCCTAATATATGACTAACTTCTGCATTTTCTGGCACATCAATGACAGCTCTAAATGTCAAAGTGACAGCTACGCGCGCAATACGAATATTTTTTTAAATGAAAATTGGGGTCGAGTAATAACGCATTTTGAAGCTATTTTTATGCTCAAACTATTCCCCAATTTTGAGAACGTTTGGTTCAGTAATTTCCAAATAAAAACCAGTAATATCGATTTCTACGTTATCATTTTAAAATTTTGAAATTAACTTTCGTAAATATTTTCTGCATATTTGGAGTTCCGGATAGCGTTCATTGAACATACGAACAGCGGCATGGTAATTTCGGTTAGCTTCGCCAAAAATAATAACCGCTTCAAATTTATCTTGTATAAGGAGCGAGCCATTCTAGACAATTTAGAGCAAAAATTTACTGTCAAACATGACAGCAACAATCAACAATGACACCTAATAGGTAACAATATTATGTTACAAACTGATATTACTGGTTTTTATTTGGAAATTACTGAACCAAATTTTCTCAAAATTAGGGAATATTTTGAGCATAAAAATAGCTTCAAAATGAGTTATTACTCGACCCCCATTACCATTTAAAAAAATATTCGTATTGCGCGCCCAGCTGTCACTTTGACATTTAGGGCTGTCATTGATATGTCAAAAAATGCAGAATTTACTCATATATTACCGTTCCAAATTTCATCACAATCTACCCAGTGGTTCAAAAATTAGAGAGGGGGGGGACGGACTTTATGTCCTCACCGTATATTCATTGTTTCTATGAAATATATTTAAAACGCGCCAATAAATAATGTACATATTGCAAAATAACTACAATCAGCAGTGGTTGCAGAATCAGAAACAAACCCGCCGCGCCGTCTTCATCGTTGTTATCTCAAAGAAGCCAATCCCCAACCCCTGGTTGCTGTTATTCTTGTGCTTTATATTATTAATTCCTTTTATGTAAATCGGCGGTCCCTCCAATTATCAAATTGGGAACAAAGCACAAGGACGTCGCAAATCGCCGCCTGCTCTATTCATTCCAGTATTTTCTGAAATAATGAAGTCGGTAAGGTATTCTCACTAAGGCCGTATTTAATTCAATTACTCTGAAACTTTATCTAATTAAAACAATAAATACGGTTCCACTCACTTAGTGAAATGCTGTAGAATTATTCAGGGTAATATCGGATCTTCTTGTCAATATTTATTCTACAAACTGACGTTTTAGGAGGCGTGCTTATTTTAAGTGATGATAATGACATTTTTATACCTCACGTGAATATTTTGCGACACCTAAATCAATTAAAAAATAAGTAAATAATATTTGAAAACTAATATACCAAGATTAGTAAAAAGTAAAAACTAAAAATATAATAAAAAAAAAATAAGAAATAGAACAAGACTTTACAACAAAAAACTGTTAACTATTCGTTATTAGAATTAAGTTTTAGTAGCAGATCCCCGTCACCTTAGCCCGCAGAAGTATTTAACTTGTAGGAGTTCCCTCTATAATTGTAAAGACCGTAACAGCCCATTTGATACATTCATAATCATAATTTATAATAACAACATAATAATAATTTATAACAAATAATTGATTGTGTATGCTTTCACAGAATAAATCACACATTACAACCTAATAATCCCAATTTATTTTTATCCAGGAAAATCATATGCAGATTATAATTTCATAAAGCAATGCGTGGGTTCATCATTATATTCAGTGGTGATGATTACTCTACTCCAATCCTGAAATAAATGTTGTTAAACGAAAATGCATGAGATATTATTACATCCCATATATGTAAAAGAATGGCTATAGTTGATGACATACAGATAGATGCAATTACTTATAACTACTTTCGGAACAGGTAAATTGACGATATATGTTTGCTTCTCAGAACAGAATCGAACACTGAAAATAGAAGTATACTGGGCCTGAAGATGTACATATTTGTACACATTTATACAAGTGCCCTCGGAATAAGAAAAAACCTTATGAATAGTCTAATTTTTTCCTACCACCTTTACTACTACTTTTCTAACCCTATATTTAATAAATTTACGGCAGACTTCGTTTATACAGTGACAAAATTAAATATCCGCTATTAAATACCTGAAAAATAAGTGATACGAAGAGATATTTAAGTATACGTTCCGTTAATAGACAAAAGTCACCTAGTTCGGTTACTGAAAATTGTATAGCTATCTCTTTTTGGTTGCTCCCGTTTCTTTTTATTAACGGAACGGCAAAAACATAAAAAGTAAAAAGTACCTGTCAAGACCAGATATGGATTATGGATTTCTGATTCATAACCTCAATCAACATCACAATCATAATCATTCCTACATAAAACAAAACATTCCTACTTAAACACTTATCACTTAAACTTAAATTTATTTTGTTTGCAAAATGGATAATGCACAGGCAATGTTTTTCTTCAATGAGGTCCTTGATACAGACACATCAAGTAGTGATGATGAAATTGAAATTAATATTCGCGGTCCCATGGGTAAGTAAACTTACTTTAAAATAATTTAATTTTACATTAGTCTCCAGTTTCTAGACCAAGAATACGCAACTATATTGAGGAAGTAGTAGATCGTTATAGGGATGAAGAATTTAGAGAGAATTTTAGAATGAACAGGATAACTTTCAATCATATACTATTAATGATTGAAAATGACATATCGACAAATATTGTTGACAAAGGCAGGCATACAATTAGTGGTAAAGTACAACTGCTATTGGCATTGTGGTATTTTGGCACCCCAGATTCGTTTAGGTAAATGCTTGTTTATTTGGAAATGGACGGTGGGTATAGGTACATTATTTTAATTTTAGGTCTATATGCAGCCGTTTCAATCTAGGTAGAGCTACAGCTTTAAGAACGGTGAGACGAGTTGCTAATGCTCTATTAGCGTTAAGCAGAAATATAATCACTTGGCCTGTGGGTGAATATGTAAATGAAGTTAAAAATGGGTTTGCTGAAATGGGTTTTCCTAATACTATAGGATGCATTGATGGAATGCATGTTCCAATTCCAACACCTAAGCTTCATGGTCTATCGTATATAAACCGCAAAAATTTCCCTAGCATAATTTTACAGGTATGAATTCTATAAAATACAATACAAAATAAAATAAATCATCTGTAGTACCATTGAAATTTATTTTGTAGGGTGTGTGTGATCATACACTGAAGTTTACGCATTGTTATGCTGGCGAAGTCGGTTCAAACCATGATGCTACAGTTCTAAGGCGAAGTGAAATATGGACATATATTAATGAAATTAATGAAGAAAAGTTTCCCGGTAATACCCATTTAATTGGGGATAAAGCTTATCCTTGTCTCCGTAGATTGATACCTCCCTACAGAGACAATGGGCATCTAACACCTGCGCAAAGAAATTTTAATTTTTTATTATCATCTACGAGAAGTACTATAGAAAGAGCATTTAACCTTCTGCAGAAAAGATTTAGGTGTTTAAAGGACTTACTAGATGTCCATAATATGGAATGGGCTGCAAAATATATTGTAGCATGTTGTGTATTACATAATATTTGTATTATGCAAAACGACATTATTGAAATAGAATTTGCACCACATGAAGATGAAGACTATGCTATTGAAATAAGGGAAGTGAACAGAGAACAACACCGAATAGGTGCATTAAATAGAGATGAAATATGTCGTCAACTTAATTAGTAGATATTATTTTTTTAAGTATAAAAATAAAAGCCAATACATTTTTATTTTATTTTAATGGTTTGAGTTAGCACAGTTAAATATATTGTTACTATAGTGAAAGTAATACTTTACAATATTATTTCTCGAAATTTTCTTTAAACCATTCAAACATTTGTTTTTTTTGGGCCATTCTCTCTTCGTGTCTTTTCTCTCTTCTCATTTCAATTTCATTTATTGACATCATTTTACTTTTACTTCTTTGCTTTTCTCCTGGTGAAAAACCTTTTTTTGGAGTTTCAATAATACAATCGGTATCATCTGCTTTATCACCATCTTCTTGTTTTCTTTTAAATGTACCACTGCTAGAAGCAGTTGCAACTGCTTCAAAATGAGGATCCTTATAATAAATATCATGCAAGTGATCAAAAAACTTCCAGTTGGTTCTACAATTTCCAGATTTGTTTTTTTCAAGACGAATTTTATCATATGTTTTTTTTAGATTTCGCCATTTTTCGTCGCATTTCACACTACTTCTATTTACTCCATATTTTGCTAGGTCTGAACTAATTACTTCCCACACTTTTTTTTTGTTATACATTGGAGAATTTAATTTACTTTTATGCTCTTTATAAGATGTAATGAGTAATTTGATCATATCATCTGTCCAGGTAAATGTGTCGGACGCATTAGAGTTTGAAACGTCTATTAAGGAACAAGACGAAGTTGACGGTCCTGGCATTTGGGCATCTACATGCTCCTTCACTTCCAGTAATTTGTCACTGCAATCTATACGATATATATTTTTATTATCATAATTCACAGACACATTTTCACATGCTCGAAAACAATGATGTGTAGCTAGTGTTTCTTCCGATATTATTGTACTCAAAGTACCTAGTTCTTCATGGCAATGGCCACAAGAAAACACTGTTTGGTCCTAAAAAAATATTTATTAACTAATATGTTAATTGAATAAAGCTTACAATTACCTCCTCAGTGTTGAACACTTCCATGCTTGATAACTTTGAGCAACATACACATAAAACAATTAACATACACACAAAGGTTACAAATAGCACCAACTCCCCATATACTTCTATCAGCGTCCATATAATCCATCAAAAAATATATATCCATAGAGGAATATAAAAATCCTATTTTTTTTAATTATGTGTGTCTGTCTATAAATAATCCTGTCAAATAAATTTTCGACATATCTGACACCTCCCACCACCTAAACTACCAAACTTACCACACAGAATCATTGGTTGTTTTGGTGGCACGAAATTTACCAATTTTTCAGAAACCGTATTCCGTAAATGTACAATTTTTCAGGAATTTGTTATTTACGGAACGCAAAATCGGTAACCGAAGTAACCTAGATGATATACGGAACGTATTCTAAGTGATAGTGATAAATTTTTTTTACCTAATTCAGTGCAACTTATAAATTACCGTGTATAAATAATTCCCCAATGAATTGAACAGAAAATATAGTTATAGTTGTTATACTGCATAAAGTTGAAAATGAAACAAACTTGTTGAATAAAATTCCAACATCCGAGGAGACTATTTCACAAAATATACTTTATAAATACTGCAGTAGATTTTATAAAATAAATGAACTCTGGGGATACATAGTAGAAAAGGTCAAACATTTCGCTGTCTGATATTTGGGGATTAAAAATAAAATATTCAACGTCTGTTGTGAATACTGAAATGAAAATGGAATGGATTAAATCCCAATTTTCTGAAGACTAGAAGATGTGCATCAAATTTAAATGGAAATACTCATTTTATGTCAGTGCAGGGCTTCGACAGAAACCTAAGAGTTTGCTATAGAACTTTCGTGGCAATTCTGTGCAAATACATATACTCTACAGCTAATAAAATGATACATAAGAATTACATTTCGACGAATATGTAACCTAGGGGAATGTAATAGTGAGATGCGCATTGCAATTTCCAGAATATACACTCTACCATGACCATGTACCATTCTTTACATTCTTACGTTATACTACACCTATACCTGCTACGTGCCTCAAAGTTATTTGCCATAGTGGTTTGTAATATTTATAGAGATAAATGAAACCTGTAAACACGTACGTTTTTTCTGTCTGTCTAGGATGAAATCATAACCCACGGATATACCTAATAAATAACTGATTTGCTCCGTCACAAGTTGCTTTTTGACACTGACTGCCTCAGACTCAATGCAAATTAGGGTGAATAAATAATAGGATAATGAAATTACACGTCCAACTAAAAAATAAGCTAAATTACGAAGAGATATGACGTTAAAGTGGGAACCTGTGGCATAGCAAGTAAGGTAATCGCATTAATTTATAATCCTTCCCCATGTGGTTATTAGCAGAAAAAATACTACAAAGGAACCTGTAAAAACAGAAATTAATACTCTTCTCGTTATACCTCAAGAAAAAAATAAAATTTTATCCGTCCATGGGCCGATATGGCAGGCCTAGTATGTATACACCTTTTTTCAACTGGGGAACTAGACAAACATCACTCTCAGCGTGTGGGCAAAAAGTACGTTCGTAGACATCTTTCTGTATCTGTGGCAGGCTTTAGAAGAGGATGTGGCATATTCATATTTTCTACTAGACAGTAAGCAAGATAATTGCTAGAGAATAAAGTCAAACAGATGACTAAACATTTTGATGTAGAAAGAATAAAAGGTACTAGTATTTTTTTCGCCAGATTCGTTATGTTCCATAGTACTTACAAATTTAATACGGCTATAGAAAATAAGTTCATCAGTGGAATGAATGAGGCGCAAATGCGACCCGCGAAATAATAATATGCCGCCCTCTCTCCCACACAAGTCTCAGGCTTTCGGGTTAATCCTTGTGATTAGAATGAGGGGTAGAGATATTATTATTATTTATATTATTATTATTATTATTATTATTATTATTATTATTATTATTATTATTATTATATATGATAAAACAGAGACATTCGTATTATAATGAAATCTAAATGCAATTAGCTTATAGACTTGGAGAAAATCTGCCCAGATACTGCTTAAACATTCGCTAAATGAACCCCATTACTTCATTATTATAAAAATATATAAAACGTCTTTTAAAACACTCCTTGTACCACAAAGCATATGATTCATTTTCATTCATTTCTCATCTGATTTAAGAGATATAAAACTGGAATTATTCAAACCAAAATACTCCGATATATTTATTTCCCAGGATTAATCCGACTTTGTTTCAAAACACAACTTATCCTGGATCTAAATGATATATATGAACACGCCTATAGTTCAAAATCTTCTCGCTTTATTTCATGCTGGCCAAACCGAGCAGCCTCATAGGTTTACAATCTGTCTGCGTAGCCAGCATTCGCCTGGCAATAAATAAGCCCATCGCTAACAAAATAAGATAAATGGTGGAGATCCCTAGGGACTCAACCGAAGAACTAACATTAAACTACGTATTACTTATCAAAATTAATGATTTACAATAATAATGGCATTGTAGTTTTGGTATTGTGTTTAGAGTATCCCCAAATACCTGTGGATTACGGAATTTACGCCAACATAAACCGATTCATGCGCCCATTGTCTATTAATATCACAGTGTATTTATATCAAAATTTAGTAATGAGAGATATATTGTACACAAAACATGGGTATGCCTGAAATTTAAGTTCTAGAATAGTTGGTTATTTACAAAAGTTGTCCAAAATTGAGGATGAGCACAATGTTTAAGTAAAATCATCATCAAATAAGGTTGTTAAATATAAAATTACAACTATATTCATGTGTATATAACTTGTATATTTATACACCCTTAAGCATCAGAGCATAAATTTATTGTATGATAAATTGACTTTAAATTTGGTATGCATTTTGGAGGGGTTGTATAATCAAGCCTAGCATTAGACTTGTGACAAAAAATAATTAATATTATTTTTTAATCGAACCTGAAAAAATATCTCTTCAAATGTTTAGTACTTTTTTCTTCTCTCGAGATTGGATTGGTTTGTAGATTTTATGCTAAAGAAAAAAAGAAAATAATGAATCACAATTGCGAAAACTCCAGTTCCTAATGGATTAATTTCTAGCATGCTTCAAAGAGGCTGACGTAAGTACGTACGTGGAGCAAAAAAGAAATAAATATGTTTGCGGGAATATATTACGCTTTCAATTTAAATTTAAGTTAGCAAAATTCTTTTAAATTTCATTTATGTGATAATTTTTATATAAAAACAACAAACACAGTTAATTTATTGTATACATAAATTTATTATATTTTGTAGTGATCTTTTGGTGCAGAAGTTCAAAAATTAGTGGATTCTTTTATATGATTTATTGATTTCTTCAACTGTTTACCAAGATCTATGTTTATTTGTAGGTATTCAGAAAACAACATAAGCTGAGAGATATATTATTATTGTTATTATTATTATCATAGATTATTATTAAAGAATTCATCCAAATATTAAATTCCCATAAAAATTTTATTTCACTTGTTTCAATAACTTAGGTATGAATTGCAGCAAAACGCTGGTTATTTTTATATACTTAACAGTTAAATTATTTTAACTTTCTTACAACGCAGCTGACATCACACCCAAATATTGAGCTCTAGTAAGTAACACTGTTACCAAAAAAGGACCTCAATAACAATTTTCCATTTTTATTAAGTATTTTTATACACAGATTACTGAAATGTTCGTTATTTACTTTGTTCGTGTATAAGTATATTGATCTAAACTCTAGGAATGTCGACAGTGTCCGATATTCATTGTTTACTTTCAATATCTGAAAGTAATAAGATTGCTGCAATCGTTGCAATCTTCCACGTCCTGGCAACGAAACAAGAATGTACCTTTCATCTAAATCAAACAATTCTCTCGACTAGTAATTGCAAGGTGGTAATTGAAGTGTGGTAAAGCCCGCCGTTGGTAATTCTAGCCTCCCACAAACAATAATTAATCGCTAATTAAATACTTAAATGTGCTTGTAACTGCGTCGGTGATTTTTAAGAAATCGATTTGCCACAATGCTGTTCTATAGAGGTGTGAAAAATATTAGCTATGTTTTGCAAATGAGCAATTAAATAGAAATATAAATCCTACGGGTACATAAAAATATACAGGGTGTTAGTTAAACATGCGGCAAAAATTCAAGAGGTTATTCCTTGGACTATATGGATATTTTACACTTTGATGATTTTTGAAAAAGCGCTTTGTTGCGAAGATATAGGTCGAAAAAAATTTTCAACAAATCCAATTTTGGTATTTTTCACATTATTAATGTAGGTGAAATAAAAGTATGGCGTACTACACTTGACGTATCAAGTAAAAGACATGTAAGTAAAAGGAGTTGTTTTTTCTTACCAACATCCCGTGATCCTTCGGAGTGATTATTTTGTATGTTGTGTTTTTGTAGTTTGTATATGTCGCATTTGTTAAGATTGATTGACGTTTGGCTAGTTGACGTGTAAACGGTTGTTAGTGAAGTCCTCCATCATGGCTCGCTATACGAATGCCGAGATGGCTGACATGCATTTTATTTATGGACTTGCTGATGGCAATGCATTAGAAGCTAGGCGACTGTACATTGAACGATTTCCTAACCACATTGCTCCCGATAGAAAAATCTTTCAAAGTATTCATCAACGTCTTCGAGAAACGGGAACATTGAAGCGAAGTGGAGGACCAGGAAGGCCAAGGACTGTAAGAACGGTAGACGTAGAAGAGAATGTGCTGGACATGATAGAAGAAGATCCAGGTACTTATACGCGAAGAATTGCAAATACTTTGAATGTAAGTAATTGGACTGTTTTCTAGACTGAATTTTTTTCGCCATATATCTTCGCAACAAAGCGCTTTTTCAAAAATCATTAAAGGATACAACATCCTTAGAGTAGTCCAAGGAATAACCTCTTGAATTTTTGGCGCATGTTTAACTAACACCCTGTATATACAGGGCGATTTAATATGGCATCTTATTAAATGTATTACTGAAAGTAATTACTAATTACAGCATGAATTTTATACTCCGACTGATAATGTATTAAAAACTAAGTTTCTGGTCCTATAGGAGATCGCAAGAACTTTGTTAACTTTATCTATCAAACAAAAATTGTATTGCATATATGGTTGTGCTTCCAAAAATGGCTATCCAAAAATTAAATAATATACTGGGTGTCTCTATCACTTGAAATAACAAATTTGGTTGCAAGGATTGTGAAATCTGTGAATTCGGAACAAAAATGACAGGATGTCTCATTTAAGATAAAAAAAGTTGGTGTCTTACGGCAAAATGGTAATTCTAAATATCGGAAACTATTTTCAGAATGTGCACCTATAAAAATAAGATCGTATAGTGTGTCATCTAAAACGTATAAAACAGGCGCAACAAGTCTTGGCACTAATGGTACACCATGTGTAGCACAAGCGTTTCTTATTTACACTGGGTAGGTTTACGGTATAAACTGAACTTTAAAACTTTTCTTGGCGCATATAATTCAAATGTTTTATCTTTTTTTAACATAAATATACATTTAAAATGCAAAAAATTACAATGGCCATAAATATGTATACTCGTCTTCATAATGAAAATCAGTTATTGATTGTTATCGCCATTGCTGCAAGAATATTTTTCTGTTACCGTTACTCAAGTTTTACTAAAACCAAGGACAATTATTATAAAAAATATTTGATGAGACACATTAAACATTTATAAAAAACTTCTCCTTCGCTCAACTTTCTCTTCGCTATAGAATACCGTTGTTTGTGTTCATAATGTCCTCGCGTGGGTCGTGACGGGTCAGAAGTCATGGAAATTTATTTCCATTTATATAAATAAACAATGACCACTGTTGCATAACAATCGACGGCCCAAGAAGTTATTTTGTAATTCGAGGATTTAATATTCAAAAGCTGTTCTTTTAAACTGGAAAGTATGGCAAAGACAATGTCTTTGTTTTTAAATATTACGAATTCACAAGTTATACAAAAAAAATCTGTTTGTTTTGCTACATAAAGCAAAACAAACAGATTTTTTTAAGATTAGAAATGTTTATTCGTATATATAGGCACCAAGTTAAGGACAAACCTCGATATATGGTTAGCTATGTGAAATATTCAAAATTTGTAGATATATACAGATAGATATAGATAAAATTTGTAGATAATAGATACTGAAAAAGTTTTAAAAAAAAGTTTGGGTTGATAACTGTAACCGTTTTTAAAAAGCCCTCGCGTTTATCAGAGTGAAGTATTACGGCGGGCTCAAGCTTTTAGCGCGAATACTGGTGCCTCTATAGATGTCTACCCCTAGAAAGAAGCAAGTTAGATCGAAGATTTTAGGTACCTACTCCACAAATATAAATAGCGCAGCGCTCGACCGGCAAACGGCGTGAAGAGCAATGAGTGTTCAGTTATAATACCGTACTCATTTAATGGAGTAGCGTCTCATTTGATAGGACGATCGGCACGCTTATTATTATGTTTCATATACTAGAAACAAGAATCCAAGCGATGCACGTCATAAAGGATCCATAACTTTGATCTAAGTTTAGGTTCAGAAGGAACCGAACGCATTTTGAAATCCTGGATTTTCTCACTGAACTTTGGTTGACTTTACTGACTGACAGTTCTTTAACGAAGTCTAACAAAGCTATAACTTACCAAGAATTGAGAAACCAGATTTGTAATGACCAAAAAGGCAGTACCAAATCAGAAGAAATCGTTCTTACCTGAAAAATAAAAACATAGATTACTTTTTTGAGATTAACCAGTAAAAATACAAACAAAGTTGACCCTGAATATCATTTTTTAAGTACAGAAATATCGTGAATGATGATCAAGCGATGATTTTATTGACTTTCTCCGGAATTGTAAGTTATATAATAATCTATATATTATTAATTTTGTTATTAATGAGATTTAAACCAAATATCTTTGACCCTGGATGGTACCCTTATTGGAATTATATAGAACATATTTGTATAACACACAATTCTGATTCTGTTGAAAATTTTGATTGGGCAAAAATATATTTCAAAGACCAAACCGTTACTTCTTCCTTTCAAAAGTATTTGTCGGCAGATTGGTCTGTGGCTCACTTGTTGCCAATCTATAATGCAGTATGGCTAACGTCTACCTACAAGTGGCCACCAAATAACACTTAGAATATCATTATCATTAGAGTGATAAATATATCAGAATTCAGTTCAACGAACGTTCGAACTAAAAAAAAATTGTGAAAATACACAGCCCATTGATAATTTTAACAGGAGCAGCGGCGTGTAAAATTTTAATTGCTCAATTTAATTCTATAAACCTTTGGTTAATTGCAAGGTAAGAATTTTTTCAACATTATTTATATTATGACACATTATATACATGAACACTTAGAAAGGAAACTAGCTATATGTATTTATACAACAGGTGTTGACGGCAGATGCCAAGTCATTATTACATACGTTACAATCGTTGCATCACACCGTCATATGTTTTTTCCTGGGTGTGAAGACGTACTTTATGGCGTCTGTTGAGGAGACGTTAATGCTCTGAACAGTTAGCTTTGTTTATTATTTTTATTGTACCACTACCTTTAATTTCAAAAATTTAAACTTCATTTTCTCTATAAAAGCAACGGAGTATTAACAATTTATAACGTAACACAATGACAGATTGTTGAAAACCATTTCCGGTAATATTTGCAAGTTCTGAATTAAACATTAAAACCTTTTATCTCGCCGACTCTATTATTATTGTTAATATGTATACTATTGTATAACTAAACATTTTTTAAATCTTTTAAATCATTAAAAAAGTTCAGTGCCTACCCGTTTTATTTTTTAGATGAATTACAAAGATTAATTGATACATATTATCACTGTTATTGACTTTACATAAAAGTTATCTGTAGAAATATTAATCAAACCCAAATATTTTCATTGCGATCCGCAAGTACCACAATGCAATTATACTGAACTGACTCACGAAATACAGCGTCTCGATGAAAAATAAGTACGTACATTCTATAAAATGAAACTGACCGGAATTGGAAATCCTGGAATAGGAAATAAAAATGGAAAAGATTATAAATTCATTAAAATTTGCTCATTTTATTTTATCGACGACGATTATTTCCCTAGGGGCAAGACCTTTTCAGTTAGGCAAACAAAAAGTCCTTCAGTTTTTAAATGTGCGACATTTAAATGAACTTAAACAATATTTATTGTACAGCGTAGCCCACTGCATCAATTTTATATCTTGAAGACCGAACACTTACAAATTACGGTAGTGCTAAATATCTGCTCGGTAGCTCAGCGTGTCGATCGCTTAATCCAGAAGTCATGGGTTCGAATCCCCATTCCGTCGGACAATTTTTAATTACATTATCTACTCGTATATTTTCCAGGTTTTCCTCATTGCAGCATTGGTGGATAGTGGATAGGACTTACCAACACCAGTCGTTCCTGAGGCGTAAAGATACCTCAGCATGCAACAAACCAATACCGTTATGAAAAGCGGTGCACTTTATTTTAATTGAATATTGTTAAGTTCCTTTATATTTTTATTTTATAATTACTTATAGGCATATTTTAGTGTTTATATATTTATTTGTGGGTATTCAGCAAACAAAAAAAACACGAAGGAATAACCAAATCATTTAAAAAAATATGTCGTAAACAACTACTATACGTGGTATATTGCATTGCAAGGGCATATATACTTAGGTTGTGTTCCGATATTATCCGCGACCAACCAGGATTTCGGTTAACCGAAATATTGGTAAACCTGAAAAATGTGTAATTAAGGAACTGGCTGGTTAATCAACATGGATGATGAATTGTTTTTATTGGGATTCATTCAACCTTAAATACCTTCATATTCCGTGCTTAACTATTACTCTAGTCTTCAGTCAAAAAATAAATGAAACAGCAGATAATTTGGTATATTATAGTAAGATATAAGTAGTTTATAAGTAGATATAAGTGTAGCTTTCAGTCGACTTGGTCAAGTGGACATGTAATCTATGAAGTGGACTACAGAATACAATACAGAAAAGTAGAATTTATAAATATTTATTATAACACTTAACGCAAGAACACCACCCCATCTGCCTTCACCATCTAAACAAAATATAATTAAAATCGTTGAGAGAATTGATTTTTCTTCTCTCAACGCTAAAACCTAACCTGCTAACTCTTCGGTTGACCAATGCACCGCTCCCAGAGCACGGTCAATATTTTGACGTTTGGTTAACCTTTTTCAGGTGACGACAGTTCCAAAATTAAACAATTTTCAGGAATTTTTATTTAATGGAACGCTTAACCGGGATTTTGGTTAACCAAGTTTAATATCGGAACACAACCTTATTCATATAATCAACTTATTATTTTGTAATACAATTTTTTACAAGTTTTTTATTAGTATTATCTACACCATTTAATGCATTTATTTATTTTATCAATTTTATGTTTTGTTGAATACCTATATATAGTGTTGTAAATGAGGGAACGTTCTCGATTGTGCTTGGAGAACATTCGCGAAGCTTCAAATGAATTTGCGCGCACTTTCCCGGCCGAGCATTTTGGAGCACATATTGAGAACTTTCCCTTGAAATGCTCGAAAATTATTGGCAAAATGCTCAATATGTGCTCCAAAATGCTCAATATGCGCTCCAAAATGCTCGGCCGGGAAAGAACGCGCAAATTTATTTGAAACTTCGCGAAGTTTCGCGAATGTTCTCCAAGCATAATCGAGACACATTGTTCAAATTGCCGCTAAGAGGTAAAAGTGGCAATATTGCGACTTGCGACCTATTTCCCGAGAATCACAGGTGGCCGCCGGGCCGCCGCTGCACCATAGAATTTATCTCTTTCTGTTGTGATAATCTGAAATGTAGAGTAAACAAAGACGACGATTGCCGATATGTTACCGTGAAGGTACTTACTTTGTTTCTACCGATTAAAACTTTTCCTCTTGTATCGAGCTTTATTTGTATTTACTCTTTTCTTGTTGAAATAGTTTTTTTTTTTTTTAATAAAGGTGAAAATATTGAGAAAACTGGTAATCTTTTCGAGAACATTGAGAAGATTGGGAATATTCTTGAGATTATTGAGAAAAATCAGAATATTTACGAGAATATTGAGAATAAAAGAGAAAAATTAGAAACATTGACAAAAACCGTTAAATAGTCTAATTCGGCTATGCTGATAATAAATTCTCGGGAATTTCTAGTTTATGCTCGTTTAGCTCGTATTTTCTCGTTTATTCTGGTTTGTGCTCAATTTGCGTTCTCCAAAAATAAATGCTCGAGCATTTTCCATCACTACCTACATATAAATAAATACGTAGACATTGACATGGTGTTACAGTCTTAATTATTATCATATAAAATTAATCGTAGGAGCTTCAGTACTATAGAAGTTAGTGTCTACGAGTAGGCGTTGAGGTTTCTGGGTCACACACATTATATCCACTATAATAATCTTTATGAATAAAACAATGTGCATCTTGGTGGGTCGCTCTTTTGCAAATCTATCCCATCTCTGCGACCGGCAAGAGTAATGCTACAATAAAGAAGGAAAACGGTCATTTGTTTTAAAGATATAAACTGATTTATATCTTTTGTATGACACAGACTAATGATTTTCGGGAAATTTTGTTTGCCTCTTCTGTTTTACACCATGTGATATGGTGCATGCGGAAAATAATAAAAAGTGAAGTATAGAATAACATGATGCAAATACAGTAACAAATAGGTATATAAAACGTCAATATCTAACATGAAATGATTTGAATATTAATTATTCTAAAGGTTCTGCTGATAGTATCAGTTCAATATATTGTTTAGAACAGTCGTATAGATTTTTCACAAATATTTCTTATTAAAGCAGATATCGTTAGCCAAAATAACGTACCTATTTATTATTTTGTAACATGTTTCTTGCATTGAGAGCTTTTGCAAAAGCACCATATTTCAATACTAAAACTGTACATGACTTTCTAAATTCAAGAAGTGACTTAAACCGGTCAGTTAATGAATAAATCTATTAGATCAAGACACCTACTAACAGTATACATACTTATTTAACAATTAATTTCAAAAAACATATGCGATAATGTCCATACAAGCATATCCGCCATTTTAATATCGTATTTTTTTCCACCGTATCAATATCGTGACATTATTTCCACCATTAGTCAAACTGAATAATTTATAGCACATATATGTATAATTGCTATTTTATCTTTTATTATATAATATACGTTTCCGCTGTTAACACGTTGAGTGTTAATAATCCAGATATATCAAAAGTATGTGCTATAAATTATTTTTACATTTATAAATTTACAAACACATTTAGTATGCATGATTTGGTAAGCCTGGTTGAACCAGTACTCGCTAAAAAAACTTCACAAATTCAATTTGCTACCCATGAAATTAGAAAGTAAATGTAATTAGTACAAATCGAGGTTTAATTCTACCTTCTGCTGCACTTTATGTCTAAGTTCCTATTTGAAAACGCCTAATCATGTACAGTATGGTCCACGTAAAAGTGCCCCTCTTTATTCTTTTAATTCTCAATAAATTTTGTTTCAGAAGCCATGTATTTTTTCTTGCAAAAATTTCGATTTAAAAATTTGTATTACTTTAAAAATATACGGGGTGAGACAAAATTAACTTTAGGAACACACCCTATATATTTCATTTGTAATAATACAGTAGGTATTTTCCTATTATTATTAGTCTAGGAAGTTATTAATTTTCGTTCGTTTATACGAATTTCCAATAATACATCTGATTAAATGACGCTGATCGCAACATACCAAAACTAAATGGACACCCTGTATATATTTAAATATTCAGATAAAGCGTTTTCTTCCGAATATACTGATAGAGGTTGATTCATCATACATCTATCTATAATAGTAAGGGGGATATGGCCAAAGAAATCATACAAGTAATTTGTATAAATATTTTTCAGCTAAAGAACAGATTTATTTAAATAGAAAAGTGAAATAAATATTATAATTAGGCAATGAAAAGATTCTGCCAGCCTTATAATAAGAAAATCAACTGAATGAAGCACCGTGGAATAAATTTTATGAATAATTATGTAAATCTGAAAGCCTTTACCAAATACTTCGTTATTTTTCTATAAAAGAATTTAAATTTTAAACCCACAAGAGACCAGCATCCATCCAGCATTTCTTTAAATTCGGAACATTTTATACGAGAAAACTCTAGTAGAATATTAACAAGTGAAATAATTTTTCTGAATAAAATAGATTTCCATGAAAAATTTGATGTTTCAAGGAAGAGATAGACATACATAATTATTATGCTTATCAGATCCTATCTTGGTTTGCATAATTTCTACAAGCACACTAGAAATTTAGAGTATTAATTCCAACTTCGAACAAACTTGAGTGCTCACCGACATGAAAGGATGCAGTAAATACTGCAGGAACTTCTCAAGCAATTCGAAGTTATAAGTTTATTTTCGAACTAGCATTATTAGAGACGTAGTTTGGTCTTAAAAGGAACCAATCCTGTGTTGCGGTAGCTAGCAGGTGTTAGATGAAGGTGATTGATTAGGAGCATAGAAGCTTATTTTACACACGGTATAGGCATGATACAATAAAACAAGGTATGATATTAACGCGTCCTAATTTCGTCTGCTTTCGCGCATGACGTCACTTGGTGCGAAGAATTTTAAAATGTATATGGCGCAAAGTGCGCTTTATCGTTGGAAAGCGTCGAAGTTTAATTATAATTGTTTTATTTATTGTTTGAAATATACTTTTGGGTCGTTTTAGTTTCCAAGAACACATTTCTTATGTAAAAAAAACTTCGCATTGACGCAACATTTGTATAATTAGAGTAATATGTTACGTTACAATCCAAGTACTTTTATCATGTTACTGTGAAACAGAATAAGTAAATGTTGTTTTTAATAAACATCTGAAGTACCTATGTCAAAGACTAAGCTTGTATTACATTATAGTTACTTCCATTATATGAATTTAGGTATTATATACAGGGCCTTTCAAAAATAACTAGTACATTCTAGGTAATAAAATACATAACATTTTTTCTAGTTATTTTTTAAAGGCTCCGTATATAATACTTAAATTCTTATAATGAAAGTAACTATAATGTAATAAAAGTTTAATTGTAATTATACAACAGTTATACCGGGTGTTTGTAGTGGCGAGATATAGTGAAATACACTGCAGTGCCCTCTTTGGGTCTTTGCTACTACCTGTCTGACAATTATTGTCTAATTGACAGACAGATAACGATCTGCAGAAAAGCAGATGCCATTACAGCGACCTCTATTGTCTTTGAGGAAGACAATCCTACTTAATTATTGGAAGGAGATGCCGAAAACAACTACTCCACGGGCACTATGCCCCGTGTAGGGTATTAAGTAGGATTGTCTTCCTCAAAGACAATAGAGGTCGCTGTAATGGCATCTGCTTTTCTGCAGATTGTTATCTGTCTGTCAATTAGACAATAATTGTCAGACAGGTAGTAGCAAAGACCCAAAGAGGGCACTGCAGTGTATTTCACTGACAATTATTGAGGAATTAAAAAAATATAAGGGGCGTCAAGGGACGATGTCTTGATGGTCTATATCCCAGCAATTCATGTTTTAAATTGCGTTCATAATCGCTTTTAATAAAATGCTTATCGCAAACACGAGCAAATTTAACATTAAAACTGTCTTTACATTTACACAGCTGTTTCCAAATACCCTGCATTTCCTTGTCTTTCGGAAATCTAAAAAACATGGTACCGCCATCGTACAAAACCCTTGCAGCGCACATATTGTCAACAGCACAACCATACATCGTACACCTCATTTTTCACAAAAATGAACGCTTTAACACTTTTAAAACTATAATTTTAAAAAGATCTTTGCTATGAACGGTAAAATAAACACACAAAGTATAGGCCTATATGGCGGAAATTCGCACCAATTGACGTCACATATGGCACGCCCACATGCGTGATATCAAATCTTCTTTTATTCTATCATGCGGTATAGGCAGGTATTTAGTTGAAACATTAGCCAGTACTAGTTTTTATAAAAACGGCCGTTCTCTACTTACATTGACCTCGGAATCATCATCTTCAAATTTGTCTCCAACATGGAATTTCCCGCCACTTCCTTGCAAGCCATTCGATGGCGTGTATCTAAACCGGTTCATTAAATTTTCAGGCTGGCTCTGCTTTTCCGACATCTTTTCTTCGTGGAAGCGGCGTGGCTTATGATTAATCCCAACTTAACCTCCACCAGCAGCGTCATAAAATATTAATAAGTCATTGTGAGTGCCTTACAATGGAGGCAACCTGTAGTGCCTCTAATCTACAGTCTCCAACCAAACTCGGTCTTCGGCGAACGACATAATTAAGCTATTTAGTTCTCAGACTCTCATTGTTTGAACCACTCGGGTTTTCCGGTTCATACTGGGTGATCCACGTAAAGTAGGTACATATACTCGAATTTACACATAAATGAAAGTACAATAGTATTTTTGTACAAGAAGTTTATACAGTGCTTTCGAAAAGTAACGAATAAATTCATTATTTTAGAAATTGAGAAGTTTTCGATAAAATCCCCTGACACGTCGATTTTGTTTTTAAAAAAGGGGTTTTTTACATACGACCCATATTTGTGACGTCATCGTTGTTCGAGATATGACGTCATCGACAATTTTTTTAAATAGCAACCCCCAATTTTGACCACGCCATTTCAAAGAGCGTATCATTCTACATACGCATCATGAAAAATTATGGTGTTACATAACAAAAATTTCAAGAAAATAATATTTGAAGATCTTAAAATGTAATTTTCACAATACTGACAATGATAATTATTATGTAAAAAATCGACTAAATTAAATGTTCAAATTGTGCACTGTTGGCTGCCTGACAGTAGCCAAGACGATTAATAAATTCTTTTTGGACATTATCTATAACTTCAGGAGGTATACGATGTATCTCGTGACGAAAGAGATAGGAAGAGATCCAAGAAATGACATGTTCTTTCAACAAGATGGTGCACCTCCTCATTATGCAGCACCTACCCGTGTTTATTTAGATGAGCTGTTCCCGAATCGTTGGATAGGGAGAAGGGGGCCGATTGAGTGGCCAGCCAGATCGCCTGATTTGACACCTCTAGATTATTTCTTGTGGGGATATTTAAAAAGCTAAGTATACGTTACTAGGCCGGTTAATTTAGAAGATTTAAAAGCAAGAATTCGTCACGAGATACATCGTATACCTCCTGAAGTTAAGTATAGATAATGTCCAAAAAGAATTTATTAATCGTCTTGGCTACTGTCAGGCAGCCAACGGTGCACAATTTGAACATTTAATTTAGTCAATTTTTTACATAATCATTATCATTGTCAGTATTGTGAAAATTAAATTTTAAGATCTTCAAACGTTATTTTCTTGAAATTTTTGTTATGTAACATCACAATTTTTCATGATGCGTATGTAGAATGATACGCTCTTTCAAATAGCGTGGTCAAAATTGGGGGTGCTATTTAAAAAAATTGTCGATGACGTCATATCTCGAACAATGATGACGTCACAAATATGGGTCGTATGTCAAAAAGTGCCTTTTTTAAAAACAAAATCGACGTGTCAGGGGATTTTTTCGAAAACTTCTCAATTTCTAAAATAATGAATTTATTCGTTACTTTTCGAAAGCACTGTATAAAGAAACAGAAAAATATGAGAACAAGAAATATCAGAAAATGGTGTTTTAGAATGAAGTAGTTAAAAGTGTCGAAATGACTTATACAAAGTAGGTTTTTGTAAAATTAACATTGAAAAGGATTTACGGCATCATTATATAGAAATAAATGCAGATTTATGAAAAGAAAATACGTTAAATACTTATATAATTAACAAGTATAATTAACAGTGAAGGAAGCGAGAACGGTAAACTAAACGAAAGAATATAGCAAAAACGTGGAAGTCATTAATATTATTATTATATTATTAAGAAAATATAGACTCGAGGAATTCAATTGAATAGATAACAAACAAACATTGACCTGGAAATCCTGGGCATCAGCCGAAAAGACATTAGAAAGCATGGAAATGAGGCTTCTACAAAAAAAAACGGAGGAGGCAGAATAAGAAATGAAATGAGATATAATATCGACATATAAGAAACAACAAAATTAATGAAAATTGAAGAGAGTTTATAAAAAATAGAAGAGCATTTCGTCAAAATGGAAACCACCCCACCAAACTGGCTAGAGGTAGAAAGAGGAAGAAGACCTCCAAAAACTTGAAAATAAGCTGCCAAAGAAAGCGGCGTAAAACAGATACATATAGGGTTCCCCATATCAAACTACTCGTTTTGATATTTGATTTAAATCTAAACGAAGTATATGATTATTTTCTTAGTAGGTTATGATTAGTAGTCTCTGGGGATTACATCTTATCGAGTAAGCGACCATCTCAAAATAGTGAATTAATTGTCGCTGTCATAAGTGCCATCCGTGTTAGTGCCACAAAGGGTAATTTCTCCAAGAAAATTTTATAATGTTTAATATCCGTTTTGTAACAGTCACGTCGGAGCGCTAACATATTACAAACGTTTCTCATACAAAAACTGATTAGAGGGAGATTACTAAATGGTGCTCTGTTATTTCAACAAGATGGACCAACAGCTCAGCTCACACAGCTAGAAATAGCATGAGAATTTTTTAACGGCCGTATAATTTCCCGATTTGGAAATTTGCCTTGCCCCCTAGGCCCCCCGATCTAATGGCACCCGATTTTCTCTGTGGGGGTATTTGAAGGAAAAGGTCCTTGCAAGTCGTCCTTACAACAATGGGGTGTTTTCTTATTTTTTTTTACATCGGCAATGGAAAGTTGTTGGAAAAAGAAGCGAAACGTATTTCTGGAATTTTAATATTGGGTTCATTTAAGTCCATAAATTATTTTTTTATTGTGCGCGATATCGATGTGACGTCACTAAGCGAAAATTCAAAATTTGCGCCATTTTTTAGTGATTTCTAGGATATTTTAATTTGTGTGATTGGTGTCACTGCGTGACAACTTTACTTTTGTTTATGTTTGAATTGTTTGGTTAGGGTAAACATCATGGTAAACATGAGACATTGTTTTTAGTTTATATTTTTACCTGTGAATCGTTGTCTCTGCCTGTGACTGATTACAAGTGTATTTATTAGTAATAGAAAAACATCGTAATTTGTAAAGGTAATTTTTGAATATATTTAATCGACTTAGCAGTAATGCTGTTAAGTTAAATACTAACCTTACATTTTTCATCCCTTTTATTTCTAAAAGGATCTATAGGATCTTTATTATAAAAGGATCTATAACCGGTAAATTGTCGGACTTGGCCTCTACAAAACCTTTCCATGTTTAGTAAAAGTTTACTTCACAAGAAAATAATAATACAACACGTCAAGTTGTCAAGCAAACAGGAAATTTCAAATGTCAATTATCGAAATGTCGACTGTTGTTTGTTGTCATTACAAACTGAATCTAGCCACATATTATCACTGTGGCCTCTATAGATACATATTCCCTAATTTTCGCTTAGTGACGTCACGAATATAGAATAAAATTTCAAAATTGAATTAAAAATTTTCTACCGATTCAATCTTAATAATTTTTATCCTAATAAATATAAAAAAAATATATATTTTATAAAAATACGGGTTTCCACTTTCATTTCGATTGAAGGAATATACCCACCCCATTGAGAAGCTAAACAACTGCATTCGAGAAGAAATTACAAGAATTGACGGTGATTTGCTTCGCTGGGTAATGCACAATTTGGCATTAAGAATTGAAAGTTGCATTCAAGTGGATGGAGGGCATTTAGAAGACATGATTTTTTAAAATTGGACTAATGTTGAAGTATGTAATAAATCCCACACAGTTGGCTGGGTATTAGTGGAATAGAAGATTTTTTCGAATACTAAAGTGGGTAGTTCAATATGGGGAACCCTGTATTAGTACCAGTACGTACAGTTCGGAACCTGAGAACCAGTTATCGCTGCTTGTAAGAATAGACATTATGTTGCTATTAGCTTTTACAACAAAGGAAACCTGCGTGTGCCACTAAACTTCAGAAATAAAACATTTAGCCTAAACCAAGCATCCCACACACCGATCAAACAATCCGCTATGTGAGCTAGTCCCCCATTAGAGATAATTTGCTACGCGACCCGTATACCTCCAGCCTCCTGGCTCTACATTAAACAATAACCCTGCGACCCCAAATTGCTCAGATCGAAATTCGATGACCACATACCGTTATAATTGAATCGAATGTGCCGCGATCGAACGGCAAAGAACAGCAGCTAGCAGTGGGTTTCTGTTGGATGGCTGAAATAAATCTGATTATTAGACGTGGAGAAGCCATACTTGTAGGCATCGGGACCGTTCTTTGTTGAAATACTTGCCGTTACAGGTAATTTGAATACATGTAGCCTAATTTGTTTTGCAGAAAATAATACAAAAGGATATATACTGCAAATATGTTTTTCAAAATTATGAACCGCAGTACTGTAAACTGTTTAATTTTAGGATTATTTGTGCTGATCTTGAAACAGAAAAGTGCGATATTCTAAAGAATACTCGACATTTTTTTTTATTTTAAAAACTTTGAAAGAAAAGTTACACGTATAAGTTAAGTATAAGATGCAGCTTAACTTAACTAACATTAGCATATTAAGTTGGCATAAGATGCTAACTTAATAAACTGCTACAAGATTTACCACAAAATCCTATTCTTGCACAAGAAACATTACACATTCGAAACATTTAAGTAAACATACAGATTGAAATTGTTAGAGCCATTATTATTCATATAGAATTATTGCATGAACTTTAGGTTTAACTGAAAATAACATCCACTAATACTTACATAATTTAAGTAAATAATTATTTCCCATAACTCAAATTATGTATTATATCTAAAGAATAAATTCTGCGATTTGTCAAATACATATCTAAAAAATGAGTTTAGTATATACAAATAAACAATTTTCTGTGTGTAGAAATTCTATTAGTATAATAAGCAAGATACCCTATAAGAAAAACTGGGCACTGTACACTTGATTTGTGTACACACAGTATTAAATTATACTTACACATTATACAAGTTGGGTGATGCCCTGAAGGATGCCATTTACTCACATCTCTAAAAATATATATTCATTTTTATATATTTGCATGTCAAAGCAAGGCAACACGCCCTCACTTTATGTGTCGAGCAAAATACAGGATCGAGTGAGGCCTGGAAAAAGCCGACGTCTCAGTTCCATTTGCCAGGGAAAATGGAATAAGAGAAATAAACAAATAAATAAAGGGCCCGGCCTAACGAGAGTCGTATTTTTTTTAGACAACGGTAACGACTTCTTATGAAAAGGCAGCCTCTAGAGAGTCGATAATGCGAGCCTTCTATTACCGGTAATTTTTCTTAGTCTCTTCCACTTTTTGAGGGCATTTGTTTTTGTTAATTTAAATGAGATTACGGGTTGCTCCCCGGTATTAAAGAACGACAAGTAGAAATCCCTCTAATTATGCAAAATGTGGAGTTCTGGGTTTTACAGAGTAGTGTAGTGAAAAGTGTGTTGTTTTCAGCAAACAAAATTACAACTAGAATCCCAATTAGGTCTGTTTCCATGAGAAAGAATCACAGATAAATTTCTTTCAGATAATCTGTTATCCAGTTTAAAACATACTGTTGAGAGTGTTTTCTAAAAATTATATACATCCCCTGTTACTGTCCTCTGTGGTAAATTTATAATATCAATATTTTTTATTTAAAAAAGACGTGAAAATATAATTTATATGTAGGTACGTTATTTTATATATATACCAACACTATTATTAATTATTGTTTTGTTAAAAAGTAATTTGCTATAAAGAGAAAATAATATATTTTAAAAACTACAGAAAATTATATAGATACCTTAATATAACTAAAATATTAAAAATTCATCAACAATTGAATTGTATTGAGGGTAGACCAATAGGTCTAATTTTATCAGAAAAACTAATTAGTTTTGCATATACATATACCTATCGAAAGAAAATAGTACCTACAGCCTCATTCTTTTTTAAATAAAACCTTCACTATAAACATGAAATCATAAAATAGAAACTAAGACAAAATAGAAGCTAAGTCAAAAAACAAAATAGAAACTAAGGAATAGTCGGGGATTTACGAAATTAGCTGTAAAGACTGCAATCAAAAGTATGTTGGACCAACTAGAAGGTCAATTCAAAGTAGATTCAAGGAACATATGGCTCATCTCAAATATGGTAGAACTGATAAGTCTAGTGTTGCCCAACATGCGTTTGAGAACAACCATCAAATAGATAGTAGCAATTTAAGACTAACTAGGAATGTAACAAATTTCAGGCAGCTGGATGCATTTAAGAGTTTGGAAATTGCAAAGTGTAAACATAGTATTAATAGTGACAGAGGGCCAACCTCACACAGGGGATAGTTTAGGTATAAATAGGACACAGTGTTCATAGGTTTAGTTTTAATCATCTCCAGATGACGCCAACTTGGTTGGCGAAACGTGCGTTGAATGCAATATAGTATTTTGGTGTTATGTGGAAAACTACGTCACTGTTATCTTCACATCAAAGGTTCCAACCCCTTCAAAATCGTGAAACTAATTTATTTATAAAATGTTATCTTAAATTACTTATATTTCAGTAACTATGTATTTATATTTTTACAGATTATTACTTAATAACTTAACTACAATATGTTGTTAAAATTACGTTATATACTTGAGTTCAGCGATTTAGCATTTTATTATCTTCTAAAAATCCGATAATGATTATTTCATAAACTACAAAATTATTCACAATTTTGACTTATAACATAGAAGAATACGCGTATATCATAATATATTCCCAAAGCTTTATCTTTGCGAAATATTTACTAAAACAACATAAATAACTCTTGATACCAATACGTGCAAAGCCTTAGTAAAACGTCAACTATTTGGCTTCTTTAGCAGCTTTTCTTTTTAATTTCATATTTATGTCACGTAAATCTAAGTCGAACGAACAATGCATTGTATAGAAAGTAAAAGTACAATTATTACTATACGAACGCTTTTTGATTACATTGTAACTCATTTAGCAAGCGGGGACGATATTGTCAACGACCCATTCACCAAAACAACACCGTACAGCGGCTAAACTGATCCAAATGTGATTTTGAAGTTAAACGAATTCGCGAAATTATGTTAGCTACAAAACCGGGGTTTATTATAGGGGATTCTGTGGACAATATGTCACGTGATAGCACAACAGATTAACATGGTATCCGAGGGTGTAGATTCCGGGCACAATTCGGGGTGCTTTTATTATCATATCATCATATCCAACTGTATAGTGGGATTCACACCTAAGGCACCACATGTTCACATAAACAAGTTGTGTGAGGGGTATTGCCTGTTATTATACAAGTTACTGTAAGTTTAGGGTATTTATGTTAGAATTGGATAAACTGAACCAAATACAACTACACTTTACTTAATCTAAATTGTTCATATAGGTATAAAAAAATCCAATAACATAACCTGGAGAGCCCCCAGAGCTTTTTATGAAGCACAGAACATGAAACTGACACATACAATTTTGGTCTAAATGGAAATAAAAAGTAAAATCATATGTATATTTTTAGAAGGCTCCTGCCACACATATGCCTAAAGACGGAGGATTGCTACAATTTCAGTTTTGTCAGTAAAAAATACATTTTTTTCATTAAAATTCAATAACAAAAGGTATGTGAATTATTTTTAATGTAATCTAAATGCTTGTTAAATATTTCATTATTTAAATAATGTAGACAATTTAATTTATATATAAAAATCGCATATGCCACAGTGCAATTGTCACTTTGATAGTAACAAAAGTTACCTGCAACTTTTACAGTGACAATTGCACTAGTGGTTTTTTCACTTATTCATTTTTTAATCAATTATCGCGGTATCCGTTGCCAAAATAAATAGTTTGACATTTCTGTCAACAAGTTATTGAATTATTAAACACTAACAATGAATCGATTCGGTGATGCTCAAATAAAAATGTGTTTATTTTTAGTGTTTCATAAATAAAGTTTGCATTCATATGTTTCTAAATTTCTTATACATTGAATTGTCCTGCCGAATTACACCCGATGTTTGTATTGATACCGGATAAATTTGGATGAAATTTTAAACTGTTTCCTTTACCAATTTGACTCGAAAAACTGTCAACCTAAAAATTTGTTTTAATAGTTGATAGTTTTTCTCGATTAATTGTTTGGCAACAGTTTCTCATTAAACAATCCAAATTTATCCGGTAAAATACAAACCTCTTGTGCAATTATAAGTGACAACACTATTAAAAACGAAAATGTATTAAAGACAATAAGTCGAGGTTATATGAAGATATGCCGTTGTAATTCAATGTTGGGGGGGGGGGGGTACATATTACACGAAAAGTAGGTGTTTTCGACATATCTTAAAAATAATAAAAACAACAGGAAAACACTCTGTAGACTTCAACAGATTTCCAGACCACAAGACCTTTCAACGAGCTGTATCAAATAACGTTAATCTATATAAGGAAACCTTACGCAACAAATTTCGTATTACCTAACGTGTGTATTGGGACTTATTATTAACAATAGCTCTATATATATCAACAAATGCCATAGTTTGATTTAATAATGGCTGCAATAAGTGCGCCACATCTGATCGGATAGATAACTTTCACTTTGGCCCACATTTTTCTAGTGAGGAAAAATGAGTTGTAAACAATTGAGATACTGTTACGTGCAGTTTCAGTCGTAGATATGTGTTAATATACAGCTAACAACAACTGTCCTCGCCCACTCATGTATGCGAGATAATGTACAACGCACAATCGAAACAACGCATTTGAAATTTTCTGGAATTTCTTTTTGATCTGGATGGTTTAGAACACAGTGCCCATTGAAAAATCAATTAAACTCAAATCAACTAATGGACAGACACATCTAAAAAGTGATAGAAAGATATACAGAATTTTTTTCGATTTTTTCGAAAAATGGGTAAACCCGCGTACCGGTAAAGTAGAAAAGCAAAAAGATGTATTTAACAAGTCTGCGACTGTACAAAAAACTAAGGTCTGATAAATGTACTACTAATAATTTAATGCCCGCATTAATGCCCTCAGAAGTCAATAAAAAATAAAATAAGATATGTAGTGATAGGTCATAACCCAAATGTCTTTGTAACAAATTAACAATACTGCATTGGACTGCAAGGAAGATTATTTATAAAACAATTTGATCAATACGGCAGATTTTTACCGTCTATTTATCAATTTTAGGTCAATACTAAAGATGTGTACACCGTGTTCCACATAAAACGACCCACTATACTATCTGGAAATCTATAAAAGATATGAAAAAAAGTTAAATACAAAAGTTTTTTAGATTTTCGAGTTCTTTTAAAATATAATACTTCCATGTATACAGGGTGTCCCAATTTTGCTGGGACGACATCAACTCTAAAAATTTAAATGGGAAACCCTATATTTTTGTCGATTTTTGGATTCTTTGTCAAAAATAAACCCGACTTGCCTATTTAAACTATAGTCGAATTTTGCGTAGTTTTCGAGATATTTGAGGTTATGTGTGCGTTTTTGAAAAATCAAGGTATTTTTCAACACGATATAAAAAAATTATCAAAAACTAAAATTAGTCGTTTGGGTGGTCATTTCCACTTACAAAGCGTCAATGCATATACAGAATACAAAATTTTTGTTAACACTTATACAGGGTGGACATACTACGAAATCAATCTTGCAACTTTATAATCTGAAAAAAGTCGATTTTTTTAAATGAAACGCCCATTATATAATTACTCTATGTTAAAGACAATGGAAATACCTATCATTCCATATACATATGTCCTATACATAAATTCAATGGTTACAGAGAAAATCGCAATTTTATAGAAAATCACAATGATTTCTGGTATAATGGTATTGTAATGCTGCATGCTCTCAAAAAAACTAGGAGGCTATGCAATGAGTAATATTGAAATTTGTTTTAATTTGATAGTTCTGCAATTTATTTGTGTTTATATAGTGGTAGTTGCATTCCTAAATGATTTTAAATTCAAAATACCTAACTATGTAGGTATCTATTGTAATTTACCAGCAGAAACCAACAGAAACAAATACTTTAAGTAACAACTATATAATAATTAATCACAGATTACAAGGAAGTTTAAAAAACAAAACCATGAACAATCCGTTCAATGTTCAATGAACAAGCCATGCGAAATATATTTATATTTTATATTTATTTATATTTATATTTATATTTGTTTGATTCTGTTGGTTTGGTAAATTACAATAGACACCTAGTTAGGTATTTTGAATTTAAAATCATTATACCAGAAATCATTGATTTTCTATTAAATGGCGATTTTCTCTGTAACCATTGAATTTATGTATAGGACATATGTATATGGAATGATAGGTATTTTCATTGTCTTTAACATAGAGTAATTATATAACGGGCGTTTCATTTAAAAAAATCGACCTTTTTCAGATTATAAAGTTGCAAGATTGATTTCGTAGTATGTCCACCCTGTATAAGTGTTAACAAAAATTTTGTATTCTGTATATGCATTGACGCCTTGTAAGTGGAAATGACCACCCTAACGACTAATTTTAGTTTTTGATAATTTTTTTATATCGTGTTGAAAAATACCTTGATTTTTCAAAAACGCACACATAACCTCAAATATTTCAAAAACTACGCAAAATTCGACTATAGTTTAAATAGGCAAGTCGGGTTTATTTTTGACAAAGAATCCAAAAATCGACAAAAATATAGGGTATCCCATTTAAATTTTTAGAGTTGATGTCGTCCCAGCAAAATTGGGACACCCTGTATACATGGAAGTATTATATTTTAAAAGAGCTCGAAAATCTAAAAAACTTTTGTATTTAACTTTTTTTCATATCTTTTATAGATTTCCAGATAGTATAGTGGGTCGTTTTATGTGGAACACGATGTACAACGCATTTGGAATTTTCTGGAATTTCTTTTTGATCTGGATGGTTTAGAACACAGTGCCCATTGAAAAATCAATTAAATTCAAATCAACTAATGGACAGACACATCTAAAAAGTGATAGAAAGATATACAGAATTTTTTTCGATTTTTTCGAAAAATGGGTAAACCCGCGTACCGGTAAAGTAGAAAAGCAAAAAGATGTATTTAACAAGTCTGCGACTGTACAAAAAACAAAGGTCTGATAAATATACTACTAATAATTTAATGCCCGCATTAATGCCCTCAGAAGTCAATAAAAAATAAAATAAGATATGTAGTGATAGGTCATAACCCAAATGTCTTTGTAACAAATTAACAATACTGCATTGGACTGCAAGGAAGATTATTTATAAAACAATTTGATCAATACGGCAGATTTTTACCGTCTATTTATCAATTTTAGGTCAATACTAAAGATGTGTACATGGTTTTCTCATGTATTTTCAACTAACCTCTAACTGCTTGGTCTTTGATTTTACAAAAAAAAAAACTATTTATACTGATGTTAAGGTCCTCTAAAAGTTCAGAATATGTTATAAGAAACATAGTTAGCATCTGACACCAAAATTACATGACAAACTTGATTTTTTAAACAAAACACTGTATATTTTCATAAATCTGGAAAGACCTTTTTCAAAAATAAATAATTTTAATAAGTTATCTATAAGAGTTTTCGAGATATTTAATGTTAACAAATATTCATGTAATCTCCCACATTAACCTAATAAACATTCTGTGCATTTTAGTGGTTATAAACATTATGCATTATGCTTATAAACACCTACAGTTTTCAATCAATTAAGTACTAAATTTTATACCGTTTTCATGTTTCAATTAAAAAATAAAATTTTAACTTTATTTGTTCTACCACATCTAAAGCTAGGCGCACCACTTGCGATTTTCTGTCGCGCGATTGTTTAACGCAAAAATTCATTAAAATTTTTAAATGCTAATGTGGACATATAAACTAATAAACGTAAAAACTAATTAATAACAGTTAGCACCTGAGTTACATTTAACGTAAATTCTGGATTTTTATAAATATTTTACAACAAAACGTTTACAATACCTTAACATAAATAAATCAAGCCTGCCTTCATATATCTGCCTTTGGCACAAACGAACAAATTTTAAATAAAACACTTTTTAAAGAAAGTGATGCGGTTATATCAGAAACCACTTTGACTAATACACATCATGCGAGAAAGCGTGTTATCAATTACTAACCATACTGCGTAGGTATTCCTCGCATAAGAAAACCAAAAGGTTTCATGTTTTGATTTTCTATATAGAAATTTACATCTTATCGAATCGCACAAGCTTTTTAAAGACCATTACGTTAATACCTATTAGATATTTAATCTTGATACACTGGAGATGGCAGATAAATAGAAATTATTAAGACAATATTTAAATATATAATTTAATTGGTCACGTTGACTCTTTGGAAGAACTAAACCAATTTCCGTGAATTTCCGTAAAAACGTGCACGTCTATAAATATCTACTTTAAACTGCACATTACAACTATTACAGTTACTACAAAGCAGGCAAGGAATTAAACTGTATCGATCAGTTCCTGTCACATCATAAAATATGCAGCGTAAGTCCATAATAATGACAATCAAATTCAACGATTCAGCTTTCACCTCGGAATGAGGCGGATGAAATAATAAATCAATTAAAGACTCCAACTCTGCACATAACCACTCTAGATTGACAAGGACCTGTCATACCGGATGTCGCAACATTCTTAACATGGGAAACATCTCGGTGCTCAGACCAGAAACTTCAACGGTAGACATAATTCGTCGAATGTTTTAAATTATAAACTGAAAATATGTTTGAAAAATTGAACTACTGGAAAAACCATCTCTGCTCATAATTTAGAATTATTAAATTTCATGATAAAGTTATCGAGTTGGCGGCTCACGGTTTAGAGAATTGATCTTTCCAGAGCTTCGTTTCCATACGGATCCAACAAATAATTTGTGACTCCTCTCCTATACAAGGTGAGGAAAAGTTTCATTTTTGTTTATGTGTCCCAAAGATTGGTTTCCATGGAAAATCCAGAGACAGGTCGATTTTTATTTGAAGGGAGCACATTTTTATAGCATTGACATTTATGCAGGGTATTCCAAAAAGAAGAGGTTTCCCTCATTCCTACACTAGATGATTGTAAGGATTTATCTACCTCAGGCAGGCACTCGCTAATTTGAGCAGAAAAAATAGAATAACTCTGGTCTGGGTCCCAGGCCATGAAGGGAATGAAGCAGCCGACTCTCTAATCAGGGAGGGTTCTGCTTCTGAATTTGTCGGACCAGAACCGGTGCTTGGCATATCCTCGAGTACTGCCAAAGCAACGCTCTTGACTTGGGCTGAGGGGCAAATCCTACAGTACTGGCAAGAACTACCAAGTTTAGTTCATTCGAAGGCGTTCATAATAAACCCTTCAGAAACAAGAACTAAAAGCTTTTAGAGTTAAGCAGGTTGCACCTACAAACTTTAATTGGCCTATATACTGGTCACTGCCGTTTAAAATATTATCTGTACAAATTCGGCCTAACAGAAGATGCTGAGTGCCGGTTGTGCTTGGAAGATGATGAAACGGCAGAACACATATTGTGCACCTGTCCCGCTGGGCAAAGGATCCGATACTCATTATTTGGCAAAGGACAACTTCTGCCAGAGGATCTGAATAAGTTCCCAGCCAATAAGGCGATCAGCTTCATTAAGAGGCTGGACCTTTGGGTGAAATATAAGTCGGTGTGAGTCACAATAGACCACACGGTCGCGGTAGAGGGTCTGGTTTTCGGCCCACTCACTTTTGAACCTAACCTAACCTATCTACCTCAGACAATCTCAGCCCTCTCCCTCACATGTCTCTGACTTTCAGGATATCCCTTGTGATTACTATGATAGGTAAAAATATTATTAATGAAATAACTGAGTCTGGATCTGCATTTAATTAAGTATTCCAATTTAATAAACACCCATCATGAAAATAATAATAATTATAAACTTTGATATAAGAGTTCAGTAGGTAATAACCGAAACCCGAAAGCATATATATGAAAATGTGTATCAGACTAATTAATTATAAAATTACATCGTTAATAAATATACACAACCGTGTGAAATTCTAACTAGACCTGCTGCATTGTGTACCATGTTACAATTTCAGGTTTGGTACAATACTTTCCCAAGTGACTGAACCCACATAGAGCCCCGCATCGAACAATAGTGAAAGAAATAAATGTTGTAGGATGCGCTCCATTTATTTAATTCATGAAAAGCAGAGTATATTTGAAGAAAAAATGCGATTTCTTTGAAGAGCGTGCCATCATCTTGCAACGCCACAGAGAGCAGGGGACTAAATTTCAGGACTATTCTCATGATATGTAAAATAAAATTTCAGCTGATTTTAAAAAAGTAAGGTTGGCTGTATATTATTATATTTTTGGAATCTAGTAATTTTCTGCATCTGAATGTCATTTCAACCGTCTAATTACTTTTTGGGCTCTAATTTTACTTTCGAATTTAGATTGCCTTCTCTCAACTGCAATTTCAGTTGTGTTGGTCCCACAGATAAAATAAGCGGATGGGTAGATTGCTTATTAATTGTGCTTTCTAATGGTACCTAGTCCAAAAAATAATTTGACACTTGAAATGTCACTCATGTGATATCGTTGGATTCAGATAATGACGTAGATTCCAAAAATATAATATTATTAATATAAATATAATGATATACAATGGGTATATAATGATATACAATACAGGTTATAGTGAAAAAATAGCTCGCAGATTAGAACGAAACGGGTGTAAAACGATTAGTGTCAACAAGCGTAATATTGGGAGGATTTTGATAAACAACAAAGGGTTAATAAATTAAAACACTCGGTAGTATACCAAATTAACTGCGTGGATTGTAATGCCGTGTATGTGGGTCAAACCGGTAGAAGTATTAAAACTAGAGTAAAAGAACATAAAAAATCCATACTAAATAACGCAAAAAATTCAGGATTTTCGACGCATTATATAGAAAACAATCATTTTGTAGATCTGAAAAATGTAAAATTTTTCTCATCGAGAAAAGAAAGGAAAGCGCTTAGATCTGTTAGAACAATTAGAAATTAAAAAATCTTTCATTATAAATCTTTGTACTACGAATGATCAGATACATTTTGCACTTTCGCCCTTCTTGGAAAACGTAATAAAAACTCGGGACTTGCCAGATGGTGGGATCAATCGGGGTAGGTACTCGTAAAACAGATAAATAACAAAACACACTTGGAAATATTTAGTAATAGACATTTACTCTATTGAAAAAGGCTTAATAAGCCGAAATACTATATATATAGTGTTTTCTATATATTGTTTGGAACATCTAAATGAGATCAATGTTTTTTTCAAAACAATTATTTCAAATCAATTATAATGATATACAAGATGTCATAAAGTGACTCTAATAAATACCTCCGCCGCGCCGTGGCAAATTTGAAACTTGCATCTAAAAAAATAAGGGGGAACAAGGAGGATACTATGATACCATGAATCTGTGTCATGCTGTAGTATTACGATTATTTTCTTTTGTTTACACTGCATGTTTTGTGAACTTTTGTATCCGTGCCGAATAGTAGAATAGGAATATACAAAAGAAAATAATAAGCATGTTAGGAATATTTATTTAAAAAGTTAGTTACTTCTGATGGTTTGTTTACAATCACAATCTCTTTGGTATTGGGTAATTTGAGTTGTCAATAGCTGAACTTCAGTAGGCATGTTCAAAATACCTGTTTCCCTTTAAATTACTAGTATATTTTAATTTAAACCATCTCGAACAAGAATTATGAAAAACTTGTACAACAAACAACTTGTATTAACAAATTGTTTCCACAGGCTCGATCCATTCGTACTAATTTATTTCACCATGTGATCTACGGTGATTGAAAAATTGCATAATAAGAAAGGAGTCCGTATGTCAAAAGCACCAAACCGACCGGAACTGTGCCATTACCCATTACATAACGGTTTTCTGCTAAAGGCCATAAATTTTAAAATAAGGCTGAGTTTAATTATATGCTTTATGTAAATGTGTTCTCATCGTTTATGCGCTGTTTTATCAAACAAGTTCGACGGGAAAGATGAAAAACTTGTATTATTGAATTAAATATGGAATTATTATTTACTTCCTATTCTTTCCACGCAAAAAACCTATAGGGTGTTCCAAGCAAATATCTCATACTTCTTTTTTATTAATGTGCATATTAGAAGCGGTCTTTATGAAACGTCGTGAAAATAATTGTTTTGAAAAAAACACAGTTCTCATTTAAGATGTTTCAAGAAATATATTGAAAACACTCTATATACTAGTATTTCAGCTTGTTGGGTCTTTCTCAATAGAGTAAATGTCTATTACTGTCTAGTAATAGAATTCTTTATTTCTGTAATTATACTTTATACCAATAAGGTTTGCCGTTAATAAATTATATTTATAATTATAATCTGTAATCTTTGTATATACATATACAAATATTTATTTTATAACTGCAAATGTACAACCGTTACTAATTAGTATTTTGCTCTCTATTAAACATGAAATGATCTAGAACTGCATTTAATACATTGCTGACTTAATAGGACGTAGTTTCAATATTATAGAATATAATTATTAATTACTGAACCATAATTATAATTACACGTAATATTAAAAAATAATCCGTTCTTATTCTCTTTGAAATATAATATAATTGAAATAAAAATATTATTACTATTCTCGCAAATCGTTATATACTATACCATGAATTTAATATATCAACTTATTTAAGATATATTTGAAGTTAAAATGGCAACTAAACTCCGGTATCTGTCCCAATTCTCACCAATTCTGTGATCGGACTGGACTGAGATTCTTACAACTATTTTGCTACCTCGAAACACGATAATTAATGTATTCATATCTCAGACGCCTTTAACGGAAACACCGGTATACCTTTCACTACACACCGTGTGGCAAATTGAATTTTTGTCCACGAACCGCTAATAAACATATATTAATCCTATCGCGTTTGTTTGGTATTCTTATTATGGTATCGTATAAACTAGACATGTGTAGGAGTTTGTATGTAGTAGGTGCTACGAGCTTTATAGTTTAAATGTCATTCATTTTTTGAACTAAATCAAACATGATGATAAAGTAAAATAGTAGAGGGGAACCCAGAAGAATCACTTTGAAAACATTTTATATTTTAGCTGAAATTATAAGGCGTACGAGTATTTACTAGGGCGCAGTCGTTGAACATTTATGCGTTTTATATATTATATACAGGGTGGGCGATATTCGAGGCTCACTATTGGGATCTCGGAAACGGTAAGAGATACGAAAACGGTTAAGTCAGTTTTTTGATATCGTCTCAAATAAAGCTAAAAAAAATTGAAAACGAAAACTCAAAATTTTGGTTTCTTTGAAATAACTCAAAAACGAATGTAGATATTCTGGATTTCTTGATGGAATATTATTGGTCACAAAATTACGCAACTTTGCCCCAATTTAACCGTTTTCATATCTCTTATCGTTTCCGAGATCCCAATGGTGAGCCTCGAATTTCGCCCACACTGTATATAGGTCAGGCCTTACCAAAGGTTTCAGCATACATTGAATATACTTTTAGTTTAATTTTTTTGTTTAATTCCCATAAATAAATGTGTAAACAAATACAATGAATATTTTGTCCTTTGAACGAATATGCAAGTTAACTTAAAACTAGTTATAAAAGTACACAAATTCAACAGTCATTGAAGAAAATTAAATATTACGTTCAAGTTAACATTTATACCGGAGGTTATTGCAATTGAGCCAGTATACAGTATGGATATATACAAGGTTATCATCAAGTAAGGGATATATTTCAGCTTTAACAAATTAAGTTAATAACAGGATGTGAAACAAATTTGAATGCTTACTTAAACAATAAGATATCTTAGATCCACCAGTGGTTAACGCAAATGTTCGATATGTCGTCCATTTTGCTGCTGTGCAATCACCAACCGTTCCTCCAAATTGTCCACAGCATTATTCAGTATTTCTGGCCGAATTACAGCAATTTGCTCTCTATAGTCCTTTGATTCCTCCAGCGTTGTTGGTCGCGTTCTAAACACCAAATTTTTAACTGTGGGATAAATAACCCCACAGACAGTAATCCGCTGGGTTAAGATCAAGCGATCTTGGAGGCCATTTCAATTTAGGTTTACGTAAATTTTATTTTGAGAACAATTCTCTAAATCCCAACGATTACGTTTGTCACTTGTATCAGTAGTTGACACGACAACTCTTGTTTTCCATAGATACAGTAAAATCTAATTACTGAAGCTACTATATTCCATTTACTTTTTGCTACTAGCTTGATTGCTAAAACATACATGCTACATAAAATTATACAAGTCTTTAAAGTATACCGTAAAACGGGGCTACTTAGCCACCAGGGGGCTACTTGGATACCTTGTGCGCTGCAGCCATTTTTATTTTATTTTTTATACTAATTCTTTTTTTAAGTTGGCAGTACCTACCTAGGTTTTCTTTTGTTCCAGGTTATTAAGAGTTAAAAAATGGTAAGGACGTACAAAAGGATCCCAGGGTCCCGAAGCTATAGGGACTTCCGGGAAGAAGACATGGAAGGAGCGGTTAATGCTGTTAGAGGAGGGATGTCAAAAAAACTGGCAGCCGTAACTTATCGTGTTCCTCGAACAACACTAGGACGAAGGTTGCTTGGAAGAAATACCAGAGAAGTTGGCCACCCTACTGTTCTTAGTCGCGAGGAAGAGGCTTTAATTGCAGAAACCCTCGGAACGGTTGCACAATGGAGTTTCCCACTGACCAAGCTAGATATTCGGGATGTTGTTAAAAAATTTCTCGATAAACAGGCCAGAGTGGTCCATGCATTCAAAAACAACAGTCCAGGATATGATTTTGTCATATATATATCCAAATATATCCCACTGACCAAAGAATATATCTTTTCATAAGAAAACTGTTTTTAAAACCAAAAATACCTTGCTAAACTTAAAAAATATAATAATTTTGCAATTTGATGGGGTAACATGGTCATTTCGCTCGTTTAAATGCATTTAAAACGCATTTTTCCCAGTGTGTCCAAGTAGCCCCAACCATGGGGCTACTTGGACACCCAACGAATTATTTTTTTTTCAGTCAAGTTTAGTTTTTTGTAAACTGTGAAGCCACCCACGGCTTCCGAAAGCTTATGTTGGTACAATGCATATTTTTTAACAGGAGATTAGGCAACATTTACAAAAATATGTCCAAAAGGTGTCCAAGTAGCCCCGTTTTACGGTACCCCTTACTTTATGATGACGCGATATTTTAAGCAGTCTTAACACTTTATAACAAATGACTATAGTGTCAATTTTTCAATATTTTATATTAAAAAAATATTAGTTTTTAAGCCCTAGTTTTGGTAACCTATTGAATATGATAGAATCCAATTAATGAAATTAAGTATGGGCAGTACATACATACCCTGAGCAAGTAAGTAACTAATTTAATTATTATTATTGACTGTGTTGTGCTATAAAAACTATACGCAAGCAGTGAAAAAATAACAGCCATTATTAAGGAAGAGAAATGGCTTTTCCAGCGGACTTCCCCATACTTCCCCACATAAAGTTCGAATAAAATTGGTAGATGGAGGCGCCGAAAATGTTTTCCTGTCTTTCAGATATTCCATAATGGTTTACGAAGTGAAATTTAGTACAGTTCATTCAACGCCATAACAGAGATATCACTCCTGGAAGATTTATATTTGGTGTTAATACAAAATAATGGTTTGGCTACGGGTAGAACATGTCGAGTTATTTTAACTTTATATAATATACGTATTATTAATATCTGACTAGTAGCGTGTATAATATATTCCTTTGACTATCTACAATTCAATTTCAAACAATGTATGTTTCTAAATATTTTTGATATACTAAATGCAGTAAAACCCTGCAATCCTTCAGAATTTTGCAAAGGTATGCTCACTTGTACCGGGATATCAAAAATTATTTTGGTCAAGGGTGGTTATGGAATGTAAAACGTGTGTCTTACTTTAAATTTTTGAATATGTTTTGTTGTGTCAGAATCTGTCAAGTCATTGTGCTGAAATTTTCTAATCCAGTTTTTGAATCATGCCTCTTACCACACAGCACAAAATTTTCATGATTGAAGCCTATTTTCGAACGGGTGCGCTAGTTAATGGAAATTGGCAATACAGTCAACGTTTGTGTTTGGACAATTTTCGAGAGCACTTCCCAAACGTGACAATATTACCGGACAATTTTTATGCGTGCCTTACAAATTGTGTTGAAGTGTTTCGCGAAACTGGTTGTGTGACTCATAAAAAAGGTGCTGGTAGACCAAGAGTTCGTACAGAAGAAGTTGTCAATGACGTTCGTCAACGTATGGAAGAGGAGCCTGCAAAGCCTTTGAAACGTCTTTCTCAGGAAATTGGACTTTCTTATGGAACATGTCATAAGATTTTAAAGAAAGACTTGAACATGCATCCATATAAGATGCAAGCACATCAAGCTCTTCTGCCCGCAGACCACCCCAGACGCCTTGCTTATTGCCATTGGTTTGTCAATAATTTAATGAATGACGATCTTCTGGAGTTAACTTTTTTTCTGACGAAGCGTGGTTCCACCTTTCGGGATACATCAATTCTCAAAATATGCGAATGTGGAGCAATGATAACCCTCATGTTTTTACTGAATCTCTACTACATGCTCAAAAAATTGGTGTTTGGATGGCAGTTTCTCGCAGAAGAATAATTGGGCCAATTTTTTTCGATTTCACCGTCAACGCCGAAAGGTACAGACACAACTTTTTGGCTTAATTTGTGCAACAGTTAAACGATGATGAACTTCGGTACGGTTATTTCCAGCATGACGGTGCAACAGCACATACTACACGAGAAAATATTGCTTTCCTCCGCGAGTTTTTTGATGACCGGCTGATAAGTTTGCATACAGAAGTTGAGTTTCCTCCGAGATCACCTTGTTTGACAATTATGGACTATTTTATATTTCCTTACTTAAAAAACAAGATTTTCGCAACTCCGGTAAATAATTTGCAAGAACTGCAACAAAGAATTGTTCAGCAATGTGCAACCATAACGCCAGAAATGCTGCAAAACGCTTTTCACAGCATGAGGAGGCGCGTCAACTTGTGCATCGAACAAAACGGGGGACATTTCCAACAATTACTGTAATTTAGTTTTTCTTGTTACTAAAACCGTTATTTCATAATTTGTAGTTCATTATTGTTTTACAACTGAAATAAATAGGTATGAAATTTGTAGGTTATTGATGATGTCAGTATGACAGTGACATAATTATTTCAAATTTAAAGTAAGACACACGTTTTACATTCCACAACCACCCTTGACCAAGATAATTTTTGATATCCCGGTACAAACACTGGTCATAAGTCGGCTCCGGCTCTACTTGATTTTGTTCTAATAAATAATATCCAGGCCACGCGAGGGCTTCAGTACAGTCCATGCAACAAGTCAGAATTATTGAGGGTCGAATTAAATTATTATTACTGTTCGCCCGTTTCGGGTCGATTTGACAATTGAACGGTATACAATGATTAAAACCGCGGACCACATACATGAGCCATACATCACATGGATGGACTTGTATTAGAATTAAATCTGCAAGTGCTTGATGTATTATATGCAAAACTGGGCTTACAAAACGGCATTTGTTAACGTAACGTGTGTTTCAGTTAAAATGAAAGGAAACTCTATTTCATTAACTCTAACTCCCTTTGCAATAGATCATACAGAACGATTCTCATAAATATTCCCTAATACTTTAACTACCCACCAAAGCATTTTCGCTCGACATGTAGACCCATTTCTCTTGTGCTCTGCAGTCTGTTTCCACTATTAACACAACTCACAACTTGCTTTCATCTTTCTCGAAATGTATAAACGGGGAAGGACGAAAATTGAAAGACGACCTTTCAGGGAACTATATCATATTCAAAAGAGAACATAATTTATCACCGTTTTTATCATTTTTGTACTACTACATAAAGGCACCTTTTAGTGATATTTATTTTAGTAACATCACACATCACATTAACCGTCCTAAATTATGACAAATCATTGTTAAAATTAAACTTCCATTGAAATAGCCGTAGAAATAATAACTTTATTTTAATACATCTATAAAAAACTATGATATGACGTACACGTTTTCATTTTTCTCCGTGTAATAATAATTCGATATCCATGCAATTATCCATTTACCATAACGAATTAAGTAGTTTACAAAATTAGTTTTTGAATTGTTTTACAATTACGTCAGTGCAAAGCTTGAAACTGAAGTTCCAGCGAAACGTACTAATTGTATTAAACTCCATCGTGGCGGAAGTTCTTAATTATTATAAACAGAAAAAATAGTTTCTCATTAATGCCTACAAAGAGATCGTCAGATCAAAATGAAGTTCTAATGAAAAATGTAGCATAGTTCATTTAAACAAAACTCTCATTAAACATTGACATCAAAGGAGCTGATTAAAGACCGATCCTGGCCTAGGACCTGTTGATTCCATTCCAAGAATAAAAAAATCACCCCAGAGAATGAAGAATGTAATTAAAACGTGTCAACTTTAGCAACATTTAGCACCCAATTTGTCATATATAAAATATACTTTTATGGTATATCAAGCATCTTCCTCTTAGTTAAGTATCTGAAATGAATCAACCAAAAGTTGAAGCCAAACTCGCAAATCAAAAAAATAAATGAATTATTTCTGGAAGTATATCTCAAAACAATTGATATTATATAGATCGAGAATGACTTTGTTTTGAAATTTCTGTCACTTTATATTTCGAATAGTAAGCAGTAGTAAGTATATATTTATTAAAGTGGATACTCAAAGCGGAAAATAGCTCGCAGAATAGATCGAAACGGGTGTAAAACGATTAGTGTCAACAAGAGTACTATTGGGAGGATTTTGATAAACAACAAAGAAAGGGTTAATAAATTAAAACAATCGGGGGTATACCTAATTAGCTGCGCGGATGCCGTGTATGTGGGTCAAACCGGTAGAAGTATTGAAACTAGAGTAAAAGAACATAAAAAATCCATATTAAATAACGCAAAAAATTCAGGATTTTCCACGCATGGCATAGAAAACAGTCATTTTATAGATCAGAAAAATGTAAAGGTACTGCATCGTGAAAAGAAAGGAAAGCGCTTAGATCTGTTAGAACAATTAGAAATTAAAAAATCTTTAATTATAAATCCGTGTACTACTAATGATCAGATAGATTTTACACCCTCGCCCTTCTTAGAAAATGTAATAAAAACTCGAGCTTTAACAGATGGTAAGATCAATCGGGGGTAGGTAGACTTGTAAACAAATAAATAACGAAAGCGCGCTTGGAAATGTTTAGTAATAGACATTTACTCTATTGAAAAAGGCCTAACAAGCCGAAATACTAGCCATATATAGAGTGTTTTCTATATATTTCTTGGAACATCTAAATGAGATCAATGTTTTTTTCAAAACAATTATATATTTATTAAGGTTTCTGTGCCTAACCTTCAGTCTAACTTTGTGTGTACTCGTAAATTACCTATTTATCAATATGAATTTTGACATCCCCACGCCCAGGCCAAATTTTGAGACACGCTATATACAGGGTGTTTCGTAATAACGCATAGAAACTCCAGGGGTGTATTCTATGACTAAAATAAGGATAATTTTATTAAATAAACATAGGATTCTGAGACCGCCGATTTCGAGTTACAAGGTTTTCAAAATTAAAAAAAAAATCTAAACCGCTTAACGGTGACCTTTGGATCATGTTTATTTAACAAAATTATCTTAATTTTGGTTATAGAATGCGCCCCTAGATTTTCGGCACGCTATTACGCAACACCCTGTATGTATACAGGGTGGGCGAAATTCGAGGCTCACTATTGGGATCTCGGAAACGGCAAGAGATACGAAAACGGTTAAATTGGGGCAAAGTTGCGTAATTTTGTAACCAATAATATGCCGTTAAGAAATCCAGAATATCTACATTCGTTTTTGAGTTATTTCAAAAAAACCAAAATTTTGAGTTTTCGTTTTTATTTTTTTTTTAGCTTTATTTGAGACGATATCAAAAAACTGACAAGACTTTTTCATTGCAATTTTTTATGCTCTACAACGTGGCTGTACAAAATTTCCGTTACGGCGTTTCGTCCGATCAGGACCATCTTCAACTTTACTTTTTTAAATAGGGACCCATAATGTTTCTTACGAAAAACGATAGGACTTTATATTCTGATTCCAATAATGTATGATACTTTATAGTTTTAATTATTCTTTTTGTTCAAATACTAGGAATAATTTTTAAGACGATCGAATCTAGTATGCTTTGGGCTGATGACATTTGTTATAAAACAAGTTTAATTGTCAATACAATTTGACGTTTATAGAGCTTTGCCGCAACTTTGCCACAATTTAACCGTTTTCGTATCTCTTACCGTTTCCGAGATAACAATAGTGAGCCTCGAAGTTCGCCCACCCTGTATATGGCACAGTATTACTGCATCCCCACAAGACTACGATCCTATGAAAAATCTCAAATAAATGACCTCGTAAATGACCCTCAAGTGATATGAGCTCGCTCTAAATTTTTGGAAACCGCAGCACTGCAAACTACGTATATCTCGGTTCATATTATAAAACCTAATAAATGGCTTATTCATGTTGATATAAACAAAGCAAACCGCCGCAAAGAGAGACACCGGACCGGCACAATGCGAATCACATGACAATGACGCTGGGACTTTGTTGATATGTATTGTGAGGACTTCATAAATGTATTTTAAGCCAACCGTAGACAAAAGTAAATACAAATGAGAGATGAGAGCAAATTTCTCTTTTACATTTTTTATGAACCCCTGTCTAGCTTGCTCGTTCGATACGTTCTGATAGTGATACATACAATGACAGAAAATATGGTATTTCACATTTACCTACTTGAAAAAAATGAATATCAAGCATTATTGTTGATGGATTAAAATACATTTAAAGGAAATATATTTCCAAGTCAAACCTGCAATTCAAAAAGCAGGATTTTAATTTTTTCAACGTCTCTATCTCTATATAAAAAGAGACCCCGATCCACCGACACTTAATCCTAATATTTTTTAGACGAATTAACTCTATGTCACATCCAAACATAGTAAGTATCTCGCTAACTAACGTTTTATACCTACACTTATCCTGACATCAACTGCCTGCTTTACACGATCGCAGTCTCGAGAAATTTAATCCTGCACGTATTATGATGGGATTACGGCTATCCCCAAATCCCACATCGTCAACTCGTGGATATGTCATAGTCCCAGCAAATAGAGGCAAGTTTCTTCTGCCACATGTCCATTTCATGAATAATTTCATAGTTTACAAAACGAACTTTGTGAAATGTACAAATCTGAGCAAAAAACCGTTTCATTTTTAACTGAACTATTAAAAAGAAAATGTGTATTTTTTTATTCAAATAAACAGGATGTTTCACGCAACAGGCTCATTATTAGAAACGTTTGGAGAGTTGGGTCTCCATATTATAAATATTATTTATAATATGGAGACCCAATAATATTATGATATCTCCATATCATAAATATATATTAGAAATAGAAGTCAACTTCGTTATTTTTGATGGAATGACTGATACTTGATGACTGATGACTGATTTAAATTTTAATTCTTCATATTACAACAAATTTTCATTCACTATAAAGTTACCGTGAAATTTTCCAAGAACTGTTACGCTACGAGAAATAGTAGTAATTGTAATCTGCTTGCGTGGAATAATTATTGCTAATATTTTATTTACAAATTAATTTAACGGCTGTTGTGCGGGATGCACGGATATAATTGGCTAGCGTGAATGTTTTTGTCCTGCTATACAGGGCGGACATTTTATTTCTATATACATTTCAGTCAGGGGTTTATTTCGACATAGTAACTGAGGGAAAACGCATTTTTTATGCATTATATTTTTTAAGAACCTTTAGTGTGAAGATAGCACTGACATAGTTTTCCACATAACACCAAACACAATACTGTACAGGACGCGCGTTTAGCCAACCAAGTTGGCATCATCTGGAGATAATTAAAACTGATGATTTTAATAATCTCCAGATGACGCCAAATTGGTTGGCCAAACGCGCGTCGAGTGCAATATAGTGTTTGGTGTTATGTGGAAAACTACGTCAATGTTACGATATTCCATATAAAAATTGAGAGTGGGTATTACTTCCTGAGGACCTGTGCCGTCACAAATTCGAAAATAACTATTAAAAAATAAAGAGGAAAACAGAGCTATAACATGAAATTTCCTTTCTGATAAAAAATAAATAATTTATTTATATTTCCAAATGGTTAAGACGAATAAAGAATATTTCCCAGTATGTACTCTACATCCCGTTTTGTTTTGCAGAGTACACATTTTTGTGTACTCCACCTCCAATAGAACGCCTTTAACTTTCTTTTAATTCATATTATATTAAATATGAATCAGGCTCTGATGTTTTAAATTATTGGTAATAATAACACACTTTTACTCTGTAAAGATGCTTATAACCCTAATTCTGTAAGTAAATAAAGAAAAGTTACACTTATATATGTTTAACTTATATAAAACTAATTATATTCCAGTAAAATCTCAACAAGGAAAACCATTCACGTACTACTTTCAAAAACGATGACAACATCGGCAATAACTATTTATTGTTATTTGAAAGTGATGGAGTAATATAACAGCTGTCAAATTTATATCAGGTAAACAACGTTAATGCAAATGAGTGAGATAACCTTGGACTAAAATTGTGGGTGTAGGCTTAGTCGAAATTTGAATTAGAACAGAATGAAAAAATGTATTTCTATATAATAAAAAAACATTAATTTACACTAGTATCATTGCTCTAGCTCGCTTGCCATCTTGTAAATCAGTATACTAGATCTGATTTTTCTTAAATTTATTATTTTTTATCCACTAAAACAAACTACCCAGCAAAATTATTGTGTGTTCCATTGCCCTTGTTTTATTGCACAATCTGAATTACCACCATTGACACATATTAAGTCAATTATTTGCTTTCTAGGTCAATTGACTTTCCGCAATAGAGCCATTATCAACTAATTTTTGTAATTCCCAATACTAAAACTAATTCGTTCGATAAACTATTCGCTAGCCTGTATTTAGCAGATTTATGGGCCAGAAAACAAAATCTTTTTTCAAAATCTCCAAACATTTTTCTTCAAAGAGATTGAAGGTATTTTTCTCGGTCAGTCGCGGATGAAAAAAATGTACCTAACACTACTCCGTCGTTGATTTACCACACCCTGTTGACAAACTTTAAGTATTTTGGCTATTTAGTTCAACTATTACTGAAGAAATAAAGGTTACAGCTTTGGCACATGACATCAGAAGTGTAACTGTATAGTTCGTCTGCACAGAAGTGTAACTGCCATTTTTATTTTCTGTAAGTCTCTTTTTGCCTGGTAATAACGTTTATCTCAAAGTCTACATTATTTTTCTGAATTTAAATATAAAAATACAAGCCTGGCTTTATGAAAGTGAACGCTACAGCCTTGCTAAGGCCTGTTATATTAAATGGAAGTTTTCAAAGCTTTTCACATCGAATCACCTCATTATATTCTTTTATATAAGTCTTTTGCAGCTCCTCCTTACTTTATCCTTTTCACATTAAATTTAGATGGCCTTTCCAACATAACAAATCTATTACAGGAGCAATCCCTGGAAATCTTTCTCAAACGAGACCTAAACAAGTTAATATTCATTTATACAAACTGAAATCTCAGTGTTAAGGATTTTGCTTTCCTCTGTCGGATATTTACAAGTAAGAACGATCTCGCTAACAAAAACTTTTCTTTAGTGCTTGGCCAAGAGCCAAGAGGGATTCAAAGAAGCGGGCGAGGAATTTTGCGAAATACCCGCAACGGCCACAACAGATATGAAAGTTTGTTGTGGAATTAATATCCACTTTACTGCGACCTAATAACAAGGAGCAAAAAATATGAACAAAAGTAGATTATATTAGATGGCCAGTCTACTTTATTTACTTAATACATTACTATACGTCATGTCAAAATAATCTGAAGCAATAAGAATGATTTCGTGTGTTTTATGATCTTTTGAAATACTTACCACCTCTATTGGAATGATTTCAAAATATTTACCACGAATTATCGTCTTATGTTGCTCATTTTCAACATTAAAAGACAAATCCAATACAGATGGAGTAGGTACATAAACATCTTCACCAACCATATATCTAACAACCCTGATCGGGCAGGTAGCTCAGGGCTTAGTGTCTCGATCGCTCAACCCAGAGGTCGTGGGTTCTAATTCCCATTCCGCCAACAATTTTTAATTAAATTGTTTACTCGTAGATCAAGGCTTATTCGCAGGGATGGCTTGGCAACTATCCTGGCGATGGCCTAGGATGGGAAGAATGTCAACTTGGTGTTAATTTGAGAGATTAAAATCAGTTGATGTTTGACTGTCCCTAACTAATGAGGTTTTCCAGGTTTACCTCATTCCAGCACTGAATGGTGGTTAGGGCCTACCAACGTAAGTCGTTCCTGAGGCGCAAATGCGGGCCGCGAAATAATAATATGCCGCCCCCTCTCCCACACAAGTCTCAGACTTTCGGGCTAATCCTTGTGGATAGAATGAGGGGTAGAGATATTATTATTATTATTATACACATTAACTAGAAAATCTGTAGCCCAAATCTAAAGAAAGACGAAGCGATGTAAACAAGCACAGCGACGGTGGTGGGCAAAGTACGGTCGGCCCAGGCCACGCCTTTGTCTTCTGTTCCCTCCGGCGGGCGCGGTGGCCAGCGGGTAGCTATTACAACCACAGCTTGACCGACATTCGCTATCGCTCTCGCACTGAGAAGAGAAGTCAGAGTTGGACGTATAATATTTGTAGTTATCGTAAATGCGCGATAACAGTGCCGTATTAAAAACTCTTGAAACATTTTATAAATAACTTTTGAAATAGACGTGAATAAAACGGTAATTATGTACATATTATGTTTATTACACATTCATTATTATTGCCGTTCTTCCATTCCGCCTATATAAATTTTCAAAATTGAAGCTTGGCTTGGCTTTTATGAAGCGTGTCCAATTTGTCTAAAAGGTCTTCCCTATTGCTTTCATTAGCCATATCCTTGCCCTTAAAAAAAATTAATATTTTTAAAAATTAGTTAAAATTATTTTTCCGCAAAACATTAGCAAAAAAAATGTACACTCGACTACTTGCGCAGTACTGTTTTATAATTTTGTTTTTCCTAAAACTAAAATATAACAGCTGGCCAACATTTAAACGAAATTCATTAAATCTTAAATTGAGTGATTGTATTAACCATATTATTGGCTGTCTATGAATGAATTTCCTAAATTAAGTTAACTTAGATACTAAATTACATTTATGTATAACACATTTTTATCTACTTACGGATCGGGTTGTTTAGGAAAGGTAAAAAAGCTCTTATTACAATTATAGCTTTTATTATTGCAGTTTTTAGTTGCACATACGTTTCCTGTTTTCCTATTGCTCATTATCGCTAATGAAAAAAGGAACACTATAGAAAACAAAACAATAAAAAAGCACAATAAATAAACACAAAACATTACACTCAAAATAAATTCGCAAGAACTACGTCGCTGGCTTAATCGATAATCAACACGAAGTGATTTCCCTATTTCGGTTCGAAACGCTCGCCACTGTGGTGTTCTCTTCTCAAAGGCGGGCCTAAGAAGTGGCGCGCGTGGATCGGCGCAAACCGTTCCTGTCAAGAGAGCGAGCGTACCCTTGCACTTAGCTGGGCGGTGACTCTACGTCTACCACAACATGCATGCCTTTCACCCATTCGCTGAGGACTCTCTGTTTATCACATTGTTACCTACATCGCTTCGTTCCTCTTTAGATTTCGGCTAAATATTTTTTAGTTAATCTGTATACTATCAAATAATGGATAGCTATTTCGACCAGTTAAAAGTCTCATCAGCGACACTGAGGACGAAGACAACATGGCATATTTTCTAGTTTGCGCAGTGTTGTCATACTGTTATAGAACTTGAATGTCTGTTTTCGCATAGAGGAAATTTCTATCACTTGTATCTAATATCCAATGACGTCACAGCTCGAGTGCGCCAGTCAATATTTATGATTTTAGTCGACTTTTAGATTCCAGAAAAATCTAGTTTCTTTATATTGCTTTAAAATTGCACGATTTTTCTCACGGTGGTATTTAAAAATATATACAGATCTCCAAACAAAAATGTGTTCAATTTAGAGACAAGGACGGGTCGATCGATAGTAAGTAAGTGTGTATTAACAGAGACAAAGAACAGTACATGGGCACAGCAGAGCCGAAATATAAAATATCTATGGGTGAAAGACTGACACTTCACATGTAGTGGAGTAAAAACAAGGGAAAAAGTCGTTTCCTTCTCGAAAAAAAATTTTTTAAGGTATAACCACATGAAACCTATACAGGATCATTGGTTGGGTCCTTGTGCATGTGAAATGACTAATTACGACATCTTTAGGGGGGTCAGACATTTTTTATCCCGAAAAATGTCAATAATTTGTCAAAATGTTATATTTATGTTTTTTTAGACATACCACGCGACAACTTCGAAACTAATTAACTTATAAACATGAGGTTTTCTTTAATCGATTGAGGATATATAGGCGGTCATAACTGTACTAATTTAAGTCCTATGGTTAGCGTATTTTTTCTTGGAGAATGGAGTAAACTCGAAATATTACTTTTATTGCTGCATGATTTTCGGTAAGCGAGAAACTTTTTTATTTCAAGGAATTTTTTCATAGTGTCTGCGTATGAATTAAAGAAAAAATATTGAAAAAGTTTTTAGAAGAAGAACCAACCTCCTGTGACAAATAGTTTTCGAGTTATCGCCATTTAAAATTAATAACACAGGGGCGCGCTGCGCCGCGCGACGTGGTTTTCGAAGACGCTATCAAATTATCGCACCGTACCGCGCTCTCGATGTGTTTTGAAGGCCCGCTTGGGTGATCTCCTGGCCAATATAAAATATCCAAAAAGAATTTTGTATTAAAAAAAATAATTTAATGTTCTAGTATAATATATATTTTCTAATTTCATATGATTCGATAAATATTTTCTTTCAGGAACACAAATTTGCATTGTATTTAGATTCATATTTTTAATATAAAGTTAAAACACGAATTACAAAAAAAGGGCAGAAATTTAAAAAAATTAGAATTTTCTAGACTCCGAATCTGACAAACTGAGGTCTTCGTTTTGTGGTCTGTTACTATATAATGGGTGGTATGAATAAAAATGAAGTACCTGCTGCTACTACAAGTTTTAGTATATTCTACATAGTATTTACTTTAGAACAAAGTAGATACTACATTACAAAGTACTATTCTACCCTATATAAGTACCCTTATATTTTTCCGGAAATGCTAAAATTAATAGCATTCTTCTAAACATTATAATTACTTTAATACTTTTTACTGGTAAATACTTAATAAATAAATAAATACTAATTTTAACAACTGAAATATTTTCTCCGTCATTAGCGAAGTTGATATCATGGCAGCCTCATCGTGCGTGCTACAAAGTGATTACTTTAAAAATGGTTCAAATACATAGTAATAAAATTTATACTGCAAGAATACCATATACCGCCAAATATTTAGGTAAACAATTAAGTACCATCAATTTAAAATGTTTTATGTTTATATTTTTCATCTAGGTTTAGTAGGGAAAACGTTACTTTCTCGTTACTCGTTACTCTTCTATCACACTTCCTTCATCCGAAGACATCTTAAAAGACTGTTGATGTTATATAAATACATACAAAACTTAAACTGTCTCCCAAAAACTTTTAAACATATATATCTCGTTAGCCAGGGCTTGGCGCACGGCGTATGTGTGACGGAAGTAAGTACAATTACACATTTCAAAGAATGTATTTTAAAGTAGATATTACGTAGAATATACTAACACTTGTAGTAGAAGTAGCAAGTACTTCGTTTTTATCCATACCACAAATTACATATTTACATTCGTCGCAACATTTTAATCCTTGGGCTAAACACGTGCACCTATTATTGTTGCAATTTTTGTCAATCCGGTGTTCCGACAGAAATTGCCACAATAATAAGTGCACGCGTTTAGCACAAAGATTAAGATGTTGCGACGAATGTAAATATGCAATTTGTGGTATGGATAAAAACGAAGTACTTGCTACTACTACTACAAGTATTAGTATATTCTACGTAATATCTACTTTAAAACGAAGGACTTACTAATTTCCGGTAGTATCTACTTTACTGGACATAGAACATGCTTCACCACAAAGTATAATATACTCCATATTATGATGTATCTACTTAACAAGTGTAGTACATTCTTTGAAATGTGTAATACTTTCTTCCGTCACACATACGCCATATGCCGGATCCTGGCTAACGAGATAGACATGTTTAAAAGTTTTTGGGAAACAGTTTCAGTTTTGTATGTATTTATAACATCAACAGTCCTTTAAGATGTCTTCGGATGAAGGAAGTGTGATAGAAGAGTAACGAGTAACGAGAAAGTAACGTTTTCCCTACTAAACCTAGACGAAAAATATAAACATAAAACACTTTAAATTGGTTCTTAATTGTTTACCTAAATATTTGACGGTATATGGTATCAGCGTTGTAGTGTCTTCTTGCAGTATAAATTTTATTTCTATGTATTTCAATCATTTTTAAAGTAATTACTTTGTAGCACGCACGATGAGGTTGCCATGATATCAACTTCGCTAATGACGGAGAAAATATTTCAGTTGTTGTTAAAATGGAAGATGGAAGTATTTACCAGTAAAAAGTATTAAAGTAATTATAATGTTTAGAAGAATGCTATTATTTTTAGCATTTTCGGAAAAATAGAAGGGAGTACTTTTAAATGTAGTATCTACTTCGTTTTAAAGTAAATACTATGTAGAATATACTAATATTTGTAGTAGTAGCAGGTACTTCGTTTTTATTCATACCACCCATTATATAGTAACAGACCACAAAACGAAGACCTCAGTTCGTCAGATTCGGAGTCTAGAAAATTCTAATTTTTTTAAATTTCTGTCCTTTTTTTTTGTAATTCGTGTTTTAACTTTATATTAAAAATATGAATCTAAATACAATGCAAATTTGTGTTCCTGATAGAAATTATTTATCGAATCATATGAAATTAGAAAATATATATTATACTAGAACATTAAATTATTTTTTTTATACAAAATTCTTTTTGGATATTTTATATTGGCCAGGAGATCACCCAAGCGGGCGCTTCAAAACACATCGAGAGCGCGGTACGGTGCGATAATTTGATAGCGTCTATGAAAAGCACGTCGAGCGGCGCAGCGCGCCCCTTTGTTATTAATTTTAAATGGCGATAACTCGAAAACTGTTTGTCACAGAAGGTTGGTTCTTCTTCTAAAAACTTTTTCAATATTTTTTCTTTAATTCATATGCAGATACTATGGCAAAATTCCTTGAAATAAAAAAGTTTCTCGCTTACCGAAAATCATGCAGCAATAAAAGTAAAATTTCGAGTTTACTCCATTCTCCAAGAAAAAATACGCTAACCAGGGGACTTAAATTAGTATAGTTATGACCGCCTATATATCCTCAATCGATTAAAAGAAACTTCATGTTTATAAGTTAATTAGTTTCGAAGTTATCGCGTGGTATGTCTAAAAAAACATAAATATAAGATTTCGACAAATTATTGACATTTTTCGGGATAAAAAATGTCTGACCCCCCTAAAGATGTCGTAATTAGTCATTTCACATGCACAAGGACCCAACCAATGATCCTGTATAGGTTTCATATGGTTATACCTTTAAAAAATTTTTTGAAACATTTTTCTACCGATTTTACTCCACTAATGTTGAACTCTAATTGAGGTATGGCTCTAACTTTATTTAACTATCATCTATTAATATATTGTGTCTTTGTTTCCAAATTGAACATATTTTTATTTGGGGACATATATATACTAAATGAGCTCATTGCCGTGAAGAAATTGGTTTTTTTTTCAGTATTATTACAGATATAAGGCCAAAGTAAAAACGAATGTCCTAAAGTGATATAAAAATCGATATATTTTATAGGAAATGATAAGGGATTTTCGAAATCTCATCGGAAATGTGAAATCGAAAAAGTATTTAGGAACCGTATTGTCACCCTAGTTCAACAGTTTTGTTTGCGTCCGCCTACATCTTAAGTTATTTAAAAAAATAAACAAATCACACAAAGCCGTATTGTCTCTAAATGGGAAAGCAAACAGTTCGAGACGTTCAGCCAACAACTTCTACTGAATCATAAATGTTGATTTGGTTCGAATGTAGTAGGCACTTTATTTTTATTCTTAGAGTACGAGTAGATGTCTAGTCTAGACACATAAATCCAGAGAAAGGGAATATTTTATGATTTTCAAGTTTATGCAGAGCTCTGGTTTTATTTACTGTTTATAAGAGGTAACCTACGTACAAGGCGGGGTTTAATGAAACAAATAACTTTACAACAAATTTACACAAGTATAAATTTAAAAATAAACATGTTTCTCGTACACCCACATATTGACCCACCCCTGCTTCACCCACTTGTTTTGATTGAAAATACGAGTTGCGAAAAATGTATTAAAAAAGTGTGAAATATATTCGTACGACTAGTACAAATACAGTAAACCAAAATTTATATATATATTCAGACTTCCCGCCAAGTTTTGGCCGCGAACTTCACACGGGTGAAAAACAGGGTGTTTCCCAAGTAATTGAAATACTGAAGGAAACGCTTCAAGTGATTTTATGAAGAAAAGGTCATATAAAGTTTTTTCTAAGTGGCTTAGTTTTTGAGATACAGAGCGTAAGTTTGATTTATTTTTTAGATGCTTTATAAAATTTCTAAAGTGGACTACTTATAATTATTATTTTAAATTGCTGTGACTAACTTACACATCGTGATAGGAGGCATTTACACAGGTAGATAGTGACAGATTTTTTGTTATGATTTTAGTCAGTACCTATGCCTTTCAGAGAGTATTACGAGTATATTGGGTGTATTCACATAGAAAAGTATAGAAAACTTATATACTTATTTTACTGGCAGCCTGTTCGGTAAAGCAGAAAAATTATTTAATGAAAACACAAGTTCACGTGACCATAATGGCATTTTGGACCACTTTTGGACCCACCCTAACGTTATGCCGATGGTTTTCCGAGGAACTTTTTGTGTTGAACTTCATTTTAAAATACATGGCAGATTTTAAATTTTGGTATTTTAAATAATTGACAGATGCGGGGTGTCACTACTAAATAAATACCTATATCTGACATTATAAGTAATGCATTTTTGGGAACTCACTGAGTAAGTAATCCATAATCTACTACTGGTAGAAATTATAGTTCAAAAACGTATACAGGGTATGTTATTAGTTATTACATAGCTTTCTTTGAACATCTGAAAATTATTTTTTCAAACGAGACCACAATGATTTTTTCAGGCCAATGAATTTGTATTTAAAAATGCTCTAAATGACCTCTTAGGTACCTATACATTTTTTCTTCTAATAAGAATTATTCAGGTATCTTTACTTCTAATACTTTACTTATATTACTTCTATAAAAGTATACTCTATTCAGGTATACTTTTATATAAATTGGAATGGCTGCATTTTGAGAATAAACAACATGAGGACCCACATCCTAGTCTTATTTCCTGTAACGCGCCTTTAAAAGCTGGCTTTTAATCCTGACTCATGCTGTACATATATGAAGCGAGTAAACTAACCGAATCCGAAAATGAACTAAACGCTAATTAAAACAAGTCAAGCGCTCTGAAATGCTATTAAACTTACTTTTACTGTGTAATTATGTACGGACATGTTATAAAATTCCAAAGGCCTGTTGTCGCTTTACTGTTAGACTTTCAACCACAGGTAATCGTGCCGCTAATTTTAGATTTAGGTGTTATTTAACTGAAAAGTATGAACTGTTATTAATTTTGACGGGTTTATACACACGTTGGATAGATAAGGTCGATCAAAATTAACTGATTATATAGTTGCAATATTTGCTAGCGTATAGAGTTCTTCATTTTTCTGTTAAAGACATACGTTGGTCACAAATGGTTAAAAGATGGATGATTCGTTGCACAGGAAAAAGCAGCAATAATTATAGTAATTTGATATTAAATTACTACGTGCCTATCTCATAGCAGCAAAGAAATGATATAATGTAAGCTAAGAGTAATTTAAGAGTAAAATATTGGCCATAAACACGCTTCCATTCAAAGCAAACCAAAAAAGAACTTACGATCCTTTCCATCTCTTCATTGTATCTACTACACTGACTATAAAGTTCATTTGCAGAAGGGTGATATGGCAGTAAACAAACAACCTGCATGATCAATAATTGAGAAAAGCATACGCATAAAGATTATTGGCAATATCTATAAATTCCGACTGCACACAAGAGTGGCCAATAAAAGTGGCCAGTGGAATAAAAAAAAATGTATTCACGTGCAGCTTATGTACTTTGTTTAATACCAATAGTTCTCGTTTTTGAGCAAACGAACTTTACAATTTGGTTCATTCATGATAGTTCAGACGGACATATTTGGTCGCCTGATGTATCCAAATTCAGACATGTTTCTATAATCATTAAAAAACAAAATTTATACAAGGTGCCCATTATCTATCCCCTTACATGGCTAACTTTGTTGATAGTGGAGATAGAGAATTGTTTAAATTACCAAAATTGGGCAGAATTACAAGAGGAATTCAGTGCCTCCTTTAGATTTAATTTTAATTTTCAACTTTTCGAGATATTTTGGGAAAACTGAAAATCGGCAAAATTTTTAAACTCGAATATTTTGAAAACTATTAAAGATACAAATAATATAAAAAATACTGTGTAATAGTGTTTTTTATGTGGAATTCAGCAGTGATATTGAAAATTTCACGGGCATCTTAGTTTTTGAGAAAAAAAAAATAAAGTTATGTTTTTTTAAATGGCAACCATAGTTGGCTATGGTATCAATAAAAAGCTTATTCTTTTCTAATTTCAAAAATATAATATTTAATATACCTTTCTCTTTTCTTTTGTTTACTGTAATGAACAAATAATTTATTAATATAGTAAGCTATGAAAAACAAACGTAGATCAGTAAACAACAATAAAATATAAATGTCAGATCACACTAAACTCACATTATAAACGTCAAAATTAAACGTTCATCTTAAAATAGTTATTGTGAAATGTACAGAAACGAAGAAAAATACGATTTATTAAATATTATATTTTTGAAATCAGAAAAAAATAAGATTTTCATTGATACCATAGCCAACTATGGTTGCCGTTTAAATAAACATAACTTTTTTTTTTCTGAAAAACTATAATGCCCGTGAAATTTTCAATATCACCGCTTAATGCCACATAAAAAACACTATCACACAGTATTTTTATTTTATTTGTATCTTTTATAGTTTTCGAGATATTCGAGTTTAAAAATTTTGGCGATTTTCAGTTTTTTCAAAATATCTCGAAAAGTTGAAAACTAAAATTAAATTTGAAGGACGCACTGAATTCCTCTTCTAAGTCTGCCCAATTTTGCTAATTTAACCAATTCTCTATCTCCACTATTAACAAAGTTAGGCATGTAATGGGCACCCTGTATAAAGTAACGCATGTGTATCCGGTTCAGCTTGCATGATTGAACGACCCTGTCCACCTCCAATAGATATAAAACTCATATGGCATCTTTTTGACATAGATTATGAAATTACTAATCATACCACTGCCATCAGAACGAAGGTTAAGGTGCATAATAATGTGTAAACAAATAATAAAAATCACTAGAACTTCTAAGGACAATTATTTTTAAAATATGTAAAATTTTAAATTACTTAATATTTAGTATTAGAATTTATTCTCGTAGAAAATTGTGTTTATAAAATGGTTGGTTGGCTTATCTGTTTAAAACAGTAATTTTATTTAAAAAAAATATTGCATCTACTGTCAAAATAATTAATAAAAGTAATTCTTGTAAGTTATTTGCGAAAATGTAAATGATTATGTAAATAAATGTGAGAACCGCATCAATATTTAGAGTTGTCTGAAAAAATATTTAAATTTATTCCGGATTGTTATACAATTTATTCAGAAGAATTCATTAATAAAATATATTAAAGCTTCAAAAATGTCCCGTAATAAAATGTCTTCATAGGAGCATCATTTTCTTTAACAAAAATCACGAAATGCGTTTGGATGATGCTAATAATTACTTATTATGATGCAAAATATCGTTTCCATTTCCGTTTTTGATAAAATATTTTTTTAATAATGTAGTGCCCAACATCGGTTCGTAATGCGGCTATATATGCTATATTTATTAACAAAAGCCAATGAAATTTGAAAATTTACTTTTAGAACGGCTAGAAACATTTTCGAAATCCTTTAAAATTAATCATATTCAGGACTGTTTTTTCTCAGGAAAAGTGGAGAATAAATTATTTCTAGCCAATGTATAAAAATAATTATATTTTCAGTCACAAGACACCGGATTAAAAATACAAACGCAACAAAGGTAAACCAGGATTTTTCAAAAGTTTTTTAGTTTTAGGAGGACCTCAATGAATAGTATTTTTATATCAAATATGATTACTGTGTTAGTAAAAGTGTAAATCCTCCAAAAAAATCTGTGTACCTATCTGTGCAATGGAAATCCTGCATCAGGAAATATCCATTATAAGGAAAAATATAGATGAAAATTCAGAACATTACTCAGAACCACGAATATTACTTCGTTCTCAGAACTAAAAATGCTGGATGAAAGTGAATACTGGGAAATAGGGATGTACAGGGTGATTCAAATTGGTGTTTTCGAGGGTTACTGACAATCTGTAATCGATAGAGCAAATCTGATGAACGGGTTCTGTGGCTCTTTTTTCGAAAAAAATAACAATGCCTTCTAATCCAGCCAACTAGGTTTACCATAGCCACATTGAAAACTTTGCATATAAAGTAGGTAGAGGCAGGATTTCAATCCTGCACGTCATGATTATTTGTAAATAAATTGTAAGAATAATGAAAATATATAAAGATGAATCCACTTTTAAGCAGTGTTATTTAAATCAGTGTACATAATGTCTACTTTTAATCCATTAAATAATTTAAAATTAAGTTGGTAACGGCAAGGGTTCCATAGCTTCACTCATGACGTGTAGGACTTGAAATCTTGACTGGACCATATCATACCATACATACTAATGTGAACTTTTCATATCTCATAAAACCAAAACATACAAATTTTAACCACCCTGTACATTGTTGTGATCAACGGTTTTCTTCTAGAATAAAACCTATTATAACTAACTTCTGATTGCACTCTAGGATACGTGACTGTTTACTCTACGAGGTCACTACCTTGCTTTGTTTTTGTTGAAATATATTGCAAACATTTCCTCAAGTTCCTTAAACCTTTATTTATATGATTAGCAAGAAAACGCTATTATAAATTAAACACTAAATAAACCAGAAGGAAAGGTTTCCGCAAGTCCTTCAAATAAGTCAAGGCATGAGTGTAATCGAAGAAACATAAGTACCATTAGATACTTAAACCAGTAAACATTTCTAGAGATTTATAATGTGGGGTAATGTTATTTTACATTTTAGCAAACATGAACTCAGTACCTAATAATGATGCTATAGTACAAGCGATTAATGGTTGAGAGTAGTCTCACTTTTATCTTGTTTTGATTTTAGGAAAATTTTATGTACCTATAGCAAAGGATATAGACTAATTAATTATTGTCTTTGCTTATAGATTCTCGGACGACCGCAACTATACTTAGGTACCTATTAGGTATTAATAATATGAAAACTTGAATCAAGAAATAATTTCTATTTTACTTTTGCAGCAAACCTGGCATAATCCAAACATAGGTAGGTGTAACTCTGTTTCGTTACTGTTATAAAAAAAATTGAGGTTTTTCATTTGCATTAATTTTATACCTATTATGCGTTTCATTCATTAGATCTAGTAACAACTTATTATTTCGATATGGACAATTGCAAATCTACTAGGTAGGTACATAAAATTATTATTGTGACTTGCCTATTAAACTGGATATCTGTGTCGTATAAAGAATAAAAACATCTTCGTAGATAAGTACAAATGGCTGGTTTTAATAATAATTCATATCTTATTCTTTTCAATAAATAGGTAGTACATACAAAAATAGCAGGGACCTACTTATGTTGCCCACACATCTATTTCAAAATTTATTAATAGCTATAGGTACTACCTTTTTTGAAAGGATTCTTGTGTTAGAAGGATAATTTAGTTCGGACCTACTATTATTTTTTATTACAAACTTGCATACTATTACTTGCATACATATACAATCAATCTAGGGCGTTTTGTAGGTTACACAGACTGTGGGTTTGTTTTATCGCTTGCACTTTTTAACATTTAAAAAAAAAACGAAAACACAAATACAATAAGTAAACGTAAAGGAGGTTATTAAAAAAACTACAGCTAATCGCGAATAACAAACACTAACCTTTCTTTATTATACATGCTTGGAAACCAGAGATGTTATCTTCGTGAACGGTAACAAGAGCTGACAGTGCCAGAAAAAGTTTTTAGGTCTTCTTCATTTTAACAACTTGTACTCGTTAGTGTTCCTTAGCGTATAACCTATTTTATACACACTTGATTCACAAATATATTAAGTATTAACCTATTTGCAATAATTAACTTTAAATAAATTATCCATTAAGTATTTACAACGCGTTTTAAAACACCTGCTAGTTCGGAAATACTAAATTTAATTATATTTTAAATGGCCACAAAAACTTCACGAAAAACTTGAGACGCCGACAACAGACAGAAGACGATCGTATGTACGGTAACTGTACGTACGCGATTTTGGCGGCAACAAAGAAGGCCGCAATCCTGAGCTCCTCGCGTATAGTTTTGGAATAAGCGGACCTGGTGAACTCTACAGGTACCGACTCCCACTCCGCATTTCCGGTCTTCGTCGTATACTACTGACAGCCTGTTTCCGTCTCTTTCCTGAGCGAGCTGCGTCGCGAGTCGCGATAACGGTACACCTTTTGATAGCTGCTATATTTGTTTATGTGTGTTCGTTTGTTGTTTATTATACAGACTGTCTGCCGTTTGGATTCATTTCAGCTGTTTGATGTAGCTGAGGGGGTTCCTTGCTTTAATTATGGCATGCCCTAAGGGTTTATCCAAAAGACAAAGGCTAATAACAGAGTAGTCTAATTTGTTGACTTAGGGGCGAACCGGGAATACTCGTGGACAAATAAATACAAATTCCGACTAGTCTATCAAATGAATGATGTTGAGGATGATACTGCTTAGATATAGGATGTACCTACTTACATATTCCATAGGTACTTTCTAATTACAGTCATTTTTTAACTGGCTCCTTCCTATGCTTGTTTCCTTATGTATTAACACTAACAGACCTGCTAAGCAGCGTCAAAATGACAAAAATGTGTCAAAAACATTTACGAGGTGAAGATAATTTACCGTGTAAAATCGATACTAAAATATGCAGTGTGTATTTTATGTCCATGTCATAAATTAAGGGAGTATTTTCATTTTGGGCGGAAAAAGCTTAGGAAACTGACCTGAGCTTACTGGTTTCACCAAAAATACCATTTTTTTCATTTATATCTGAAGCTGTGTAACATAGATTGACGAATCTTGGATAGATGATATAAAGAATAGTTCCGTACAGTTTTTTTTTGCCCATTTTTCGACCTAATTTAATGTTTGTACAAAAACTTGCCATGTAAATTGAAAGTTAAAGAGATGACTAGAAAATTACATAATTGCATTCAGGCTGTTCAGAATTTAATAGTAACTTTGTTGCCATACAATTTTGTAGGTAAGAAAAAATTGTTGTTTGTTCCCTTCGAACTTTTTCGCTCACGTCAATAGCAGTGGCGGCTGGTGACATTTGGATATGGGGGGGCGCAGAACTAAAAAAATGCGAAAATTTTGCATATTTCAAGGTCAAACCCCTTAAAATTATAAATTAGAAATACGCAGAGCAAAAATATTTGCTTGAAAAAATAACTTTCGTTACACAAATATCCTCCTTTTCAATACGATTGACGGAAATCTCGACAAAAATTGTTTAAAATAATATTTAAATAGGTAGGTAGTAGGTAATTAATATTTATATATCAAAAATTTACATATACGACGTTACCTTCAAAAAGCTGAAAACGAGAATTCAGGAAGCAGGAACATAACTATTTTTAGTTTTTAGATATCCGTTAATTAAAAACGATATGGCACAATCACAAACTCAAAAGTATTTTAGTTATTCAATTTATAGTTATCAACCGACACATTAAATTATTACGTAGGTAAGCAAAACTTCATACAGTTATTTATACACGGGTGCACTCACTTTCTAAAATTGAAATCAGCTCTACGGTCTTTCATAGAAATAAATTTTTCCATAACTTTTTCATCGAAATTATTTATTGGGCAGGCAACGCCCAATTTTTTTATTTATACCTACTTTATTTCCCAGTGGAAGATTTGCAAAATTAGCTCTAATTTATACTACTAACAGTATTCATGTTAAGTAATATATAAAATTGTCTTTTCACAAAAATTGAATAAGTAATTTAATAATGTTAAAAATATGTAATGTGTTAAAAATATGTTATAATGTTTAATAATGTTGGCGTAGGGTCGCGAAATAATTGCGGCCAAATCTGCAGAATATAAGCATACGGAAAGTATCTAAAGAGTTTAGTCGAAAAGGAGATCGGGTCGGTTGCCATAGTTACCTGGGCCGCGACTCAAAGTGCGGCCACGAAGCTGTGATGCTTTGCTCACTGTGCAGTGGTGTGCTGTGGTAATCCAGTAATGTGGACTCTGGCATTATGAATTATGAGTACGATATAGTGGAGTAAAAACAAGGGAAAAAGTCGTTTCCTTCTCGAAAAAAAATTTTTTAAGGTATAACCACATGAAACCTATACAGGATCATTGGTTGGGTCCTTGTGCATGTGAAATGACTAATTACGACATCTTTAGGGGGGTCAGACATTTTTTATCCCGAAAAATGTCAATAATTTGTCAAAATGTTATATTTATGTTTTTTTAGACATACCACGCGACAACTTCGAAACTAATTAACTTATAAACATGAGGTTTTCTTTAATCGATTGAGGATATATAGGCGGTCATAACTGTACTAATTTAAGTCCTATGGTTAGCGTATTTTTTCTTGGAGAATGGAGTAAACTCGAAATATTACTTTTATTGCTGCATGATTTTCGGTAAGCGAGAAACTTTTTTATTTCAAGGAATTTTTTCATAGTGTCTGCGTATGAATTAAAGAAAAAATATTGAAAAAGTTTTTAGAAGAAGAACCAACCTCCTGTGACAAATAGTTTTCGAGTTATCGCCATTTAAAATTAATAACACAGGGGCGCGCTGCGCCGCGCGACGTGGTTTTCGAAGACGCTATCAAATTATCGCACCGTACCGCGCTCTCGATGTGTTTTGAAGGCCCGCTTGGGTGATCTCCTGGCCAATATAAAATATCCAAAAAGAATTTTGTATTAAAAAAAATAATTTAATGTTCTAGTATAATATATATTTTCTAATTTCATATGATTCGATAAATATTTTCTTTCAGGAACACAAATTTGCATTGTATTTAGATTCATATTTTTAATATAAAGTTAAAACACGAATTACAAAAAAAGGGCAGAAATTTAAAAAAATTAGAATTTTCTAGACTCCGAATCTGACAAACTGAGGTCTTCGTTTTGTGGTCTGTTACTATATAATGGGTGGTATGAATAAAAATGAAGTACCTGCTGCTACTACAAGTTTTAGTATATTCTACATAGTATTTACTTTAGAACAAAGTAGATACTACATTACAAAGTACTATTCTACCCTATATAAGTACCCTTATATTTTTCCGGAAATGCTAAAATTAATAGCATTCTTCTAAACATTATAATTACTTTAATACTTTTTACTGGTAAATACTTAATAAATAAATAAATACTAATTTTAACAACTGAAATATTTTCTCCGTCATTAGCGAAGTTGATATCATGGCAGCCTCATCGTGCGTGCTACAAAGTGATTACTTTAAAAATGGTTCAAATACATAGTAATAAAATTTATACTGCAAGAATACCATATACCGCCAAATATTTAGGTAAACAATTAAGTACCATCAATTTAAAATGTTTTATGTTTATATTTTTCATCTAGGTTTAGTAGGGAAAACGTTACTTTCTCGTTACTCGTTACTCTTCTATCACACTTCCTTCATCCGAAGACATCTTAAAAGACTGTTGATGTTATATAAATACATACAAAACTTAAACTGTCTCCCAAAAACTTTTAAACATATATATCTCGTTAGCCAGGGCTTGGCGCACGGCGTATGTGTGACGGAAGTAAGTACAATTACACATTTCAAAGAATGTATTTTAAAGTAGATATTACGTAGAATATACTAACACTTGTAGTAGAAGTAGCAAGTACTTCGTTTTTATCCATACCACAAATTACATATTTACATTCGTCGCAACATTTTAATCCTTGGGCTAAACACGTGCACCTATTATTGTTGCAATTTTTGTCAATCCGGTGTTCCGACAGAAATTGCCACAATAATAAGTGCACGCGTTTAGCACAAAGATTAAGATGTTGCGACGAATGTAAATATGCAATTTGTGGTATGGATAAAAACGAAGTACTTGCTACTACTACTACAAGTATTAGTATATTCTACGTAATATCTACTTTAAAACGAAGGACTTACTAATTTCCGGTAGTATCTACTTTACTGGACATAGAACATGCTTCACCACAAAGTATAATATACTCCATATTATGATGTATCTACTTAACAAGTGTAGTACATTCTTTGAAATGTGTAATACTTTCTTCCGTCACACATACGCCATATGCCGGATCCTGGCTAACGAGATAGACATGTTTAAAAGTTTTTGGGAAACAGTTTCAGTTTTGTATGTATTTATAACATCAACAGTCCTTTAAGATGTCTTCGGATGAAGGAAGTGTGATAGAAGAGTAACGAGTAACGAGAAAGTAACGTTTTCCCTACTAAACCTAGACGAAAAATATAAACATAAAACACTTTAAATTGGTTCTTAATTGTTTACCTAAATATTTGACGGTATATGGTATCAGCGTTGTAGTGTCTTCTTGCAGTATAAATTTTATTTCTATGTATTTCAATCATTTTTAAAGTAATTACTTTGTAGCACGCACGATGAGGTTGCCATGATATCAACTTCGCTAATGACGGAGAAAATATTTCAGTTGTTGTTAAAATGGAAGATGGAAGTATTTACCAGTAAAAAGTATTAAAGTAATTATAATGTTTAGAAGAATGCTATTATTTTTAGCATTTTCGGAAAAATAGAAGGGAGTACTTTTAAATGTAGTATCTACTTCGTTTTAAAGTAAATACTATGTAGAATATACTAATATTTGTAGTAGTAGCAGGTACTTCGTTTTTATTCATACCACCCATTATATAGTAACAGACCACAAAACGAAGACCTCAGTTCGTCAGATTCGGAGTCTAGAAAATTCTAATTTTTTTAAATTTCTGTCCTTTTTTTTTGTAATTCGTGTTTTAACTTTATATTAAAAATATGAATCTAAATACAATGCAAATTTGTGTTCCTGATAGAAATTATTTATCGAATCATATGAAATTAGAAAATATATATTATACTAGAACATTAAATTATTTTTTTTATACAAAATTCTTTTTGGATATTTTATATTGGCCAGGAGATCACCCAAGCGGGCGCTTCAAAACACATCGAGAGCGCGGTACGGTGCGATAATTTGATAGCGTCTATGAAAAGCACGTCGAGCGGCGCAGCGCGCCCCTTTGTTATTAATTTTAAATGGCGATAACTCGAAAACTGTTTGTCACAGAAGGTTGGTTCTTCTTCTAAAAACTTTTTCAATATTTTTTCTTTAATTCATATGCAGATACTATGGCAAAATTCCTTGAAATAAAAAAGTTTCTCGCTTACCGAAAATCATGCAGCAATAAAAGTAAAATTTCGAGTTTACTCCATTCTCCAAGAAAAAATACGCTAACCAGGGGACTTAAATTAGTATAGTTATGACCGCCTATATATCCTCAATCGATTAAAAGAAACTTCATGTTTATAAGTTAATTAGTTTCGAAGTTATCGCGTGGTATGTCTAAAAAAACATAAATATAAGATTTCGACAAATTATTGACATTTTTCGGGATAAAAAATGTCTGACCCCCCTAAAGATGTCGTAATTAGTCATTTCACATGCACAAGGACCCAACCAATGATCCTGTATAGGTTTCATATGGTTATACCTTTAAAAAATTTTTTGAAACATTTTTCTACCGATTTTACTCCACTAATAGCTCAAGCGCTCGAGCCTTTCCTAATAATAGTTTTGTACCACAATACATGTTTTAACATTTGCATTTAATTTACAGTAATGATAATAATAAGGATTTCTTTGGTATTTTTGGAGGAGGGGCGCGCGGCCATGCGGCCTTAAGGAGGAGCCGCGACTGGTCAATAGTTTTAAGACAAAACATTTTCGGCATTTTTCATGGTAATTTAGCGACACCACAATCGTGGTGTCGCACAATGGTCAATACTTATCTTATCATCAGAAAGGGCAACTTTTGTTTTATCTAACCGAGTTCGAATCCCTTGCAGGTTGTAGCAAGAAAGCAATAGTGGCGCACGATATTTAGTATGGAATTATACATGTTCCCTTTTTGTCATTCCCACATTAAAAAAAATAAAAAATTTGCGTGAATTTGTAATTTAAGTTCAAAATTAAAGTATGCGTGTAATTCAAAATGAAACTCATCATTCATTCATATTAACGTACCTACCTATTTTCTGTTACCAATGTTAAAACACCCTGTATTTCCATGAGAGAGATTGAGATTAATCATATTAAATAATCTGTATATCACTATAATAATCATATATCACTTCTATTCTATATTTATTCTGAGAATCGCAATTAAAACTCTATTCCTAGAATTATCCTTGGGTGTAGGTATGCCACACATGCGCAAAGGTTGGTGCGCAAAAGTCGTAACGTGCAAAAAAAAGTGAAGATACGGTCTATAAACCTTATCCTCCAATCATAACGATAATGAATGCTATTAATGATATTTATGGTTTTTTATTTACTTTTTTGTTGTTATCTGCAAAATTTTCGGAAATGCTATAGGTTTACATATTCCTGGGTAATTCCAAGAAGAACGTAGTAATTTTTTTTAGATGCGATGCATTTCCTGGAAAAGTATTTCTTCGTTCCTTTGCAATTTATCCCTTCTATTATCCCTTCCACTACAATTTTTGCAAATGGGGGTTAAAATTTAAATATTTTTCATTTGTGCTACTGCCTTTGAGAAATACAGATTTTTAAGTTAATAAAGTTTATTCTGGGTGTCTAACTTTGATAATACTCGCAATTTAATATTCACATTAAAAAGTCCAGAGATGTACGATTCCGATGATTTTGATTTTGATGAAGAGGAATTTATAAGAAATAATTTGAGTTTCTTAAATGACTCTGATGATGAATTTTCTGAAAGTACAGAAAATAATTCTATCCAGTTCCAGTCATATGAAGAAAGTAGTAAGTGCGAAATATTTTTTATATACCGGTATACTCGCATATATTTTTTTTTATAAAATCTAGAATTAATGAAAACAAAAATATTTTTTTATGTTGTATGAAAAAAAATTGTGAAGCGTCACTAACAGGTTTTTTTATATACCTATTTTATTTTTTCTTGCTTTTATCATAATTTTAAATTCGGTATTTAAATTTTAAATTCCAAAAACTATAAACAGTTATACCTATATATGTATATACCTTGTTCTTAGCTAGCTGCTCATAGGTATATAGTTTTCTTTTGCTCAGAAAATTTTATTTTCTGACGTTGGTTAAATTTATTTCGTGACTTTCCTTCCTGTGTACCTACTTTTAATTCATTAAGCTGATTTAATAATTATTTATATATTTTCTATTTATTATTAAATATTATATTATATTTAAATATTTTCCAAATAATTTACATGAGTAATCAAAATAAACCTCAACCATGGGGATTAAACAAGAATTTCTGATTTTTGTGTGGTAGAGAGGATGGCATATTTTTATTCTGATTTATCATTTATTATTTGGATGTTGATTTTAAAACAACCGGTAGATATTACTAAAAAGTTAAGTTAGTTATTGTATTTTTTAGGAAAAAATTAAATAGTAGATTTTCAAAATAGTTTTTCAGTTAAAACAACTTTCTTTAATTTAAAAACCAAATTCATTGTACCCTATTATCGCAGTCTGAATTTTACAAAAAAATCTTATTTTAGGATTTATTTTACAAAATATTGAAAGTTATTTTTAAACAGGATACAGGATAGGTATACCTACCTATACCTACTATATCAACAAACCAAGAAATGTTTTAAAAATTACAACTTCTAGCAGTTTAGGCTGAAATATTCAATTTGCGATATATATTTTTTTAAGTATTTGATCTTTGAAAGCACGTCCCTCGATCTCCTTATAGGAAATATATTTTTTATTGAAATTACCTCATATTTTTATAACAGGTTATAAAAAATCAAGACATTTTTCGCCATTTTGATTTATCATATGTTCATTTCAATCTTGCCGAAAGCGCATTATAAAAACACAAGTACCTATTTCTTAAAATAACAATAAAAAAACATCTCAGTGAGTATAAAGATTTAATTGTTCAAAAGTATATATTATCGGCATATAAAGAATAAGACAGATAAAATAAATGAAAATTGTACAGGATGTATAAAAAAATTCGCAAATTGACAGGATCTTCCCGCTAAACCGGGGAATGCATTTGGTCAATGCAAATATATCTAAGCATATGTCAATGCTAAACCATGTTTTAATATGGCATTCTACTTGAAGCTGTGCTCCACGATGTTTTGTTTTTTAATAATTTCAACAAGTCATATTATATATACATATACTCACCTTTATCAGAAGCAGCAGAATTAATTTAAATACATTTTAAAAAATTACTAAACGTTTATATTCGATTAATTCAAACTGTATTGGTGTTTCTGATCTTTTAAAATTTTTATTTGCATAACAGACACGTCAAAATTCTTATGGTAAAATCAAGAAAAACATTACTTCCATTAATTAAAAGCAAAAAACATTTTTGGTATTCTAATTAAAATAAGTTCAATATTTGGTTTACCTAATTATCTGCATCTGTCGAAATATTTATCTGTCGATAAATAGTGATACTGAAATATTTGTCGTATAATCATTGACTTGGGAACTCAATTAATAAGTATTTAATATTTGATAATATTCAACTAAACAAAAAAATAAATATTGTTTCAGACAGTGTCTATGGCATATCTCCCATCAGTTCGAAAGTTAGCGAGACCTGGTCCTCAACCAGTTCTGGTTCTATAATCAGTCCTAGAGAAACAGTCTCAAACTTATATCGCAGTACCGTCTGTCCAGCCACTTTTAACAGTATGGATTTTCCAAAAGAAGACTGGCACTATTCAAATTTTGAGGACATTTTCTTCGGCCAAGCTTTCACAACTAGCAGCAGAGACATACCAACCATGTATAATAATAGTAACATCGATTCAAGTTTGTATAAGTTGTGGAGTAAACCTTTGAGTCGTCCTTTGTTTGAGGCGAGGGTTCCAACTGGACAACATTTTTCTGTGGCTAGTTCTATTGATACAAAGAGGCACTATAATAATTATTGTTGTGCTTATTCAAATTTTGCCTACAAAATGTGGCCCTACTCAAATTATATCAGCCCCAACGTAAATACAACCTCTTTTGTACCTAAGAAGGAAAAGCCTATACATTACTTCGATCCTTGCTTGAATGCAGGCTTAAGATTGCCTAATGACATAATTTCAGGAGATTTTAACCCTGTCTTACATAACATGGAAGGTCGTATTCGGGGACTCAATTTAAATGAGCATATACCTGTGTGTTCAGTCCATTATACGCCTTTGGCAACATGTGGTGCTGAAGAAGCACTCAACAGATATTTCAATCAACAAAGTAATTCAGATTCAGTAAATAAACAATTTAGTGATACGGATTTAAACAGCTTGCGATCAGATTCCTCTTTCAAAGAAGATTTCCCCGTAAGCAGAACGTCTACACCTATCAATATATCCTCAAAAAAGAAGTCACAGCAGTTTGTTTTTGAACAAAGAAACATGCCTTCAACGCAGTCTTATTCTGATGCAGCCAGTGCTTTAAAAACTGAATATGATTTTGGACAGAAAGGAATTCATTCTCAAATACCACATAAGAAAATTGAGAAGAAAGTGGCACACCCAGCACCCATTACTTTTCAGGATTTTATAAAAACTGATACAGAAACAAATGCGAGTCCTAAAACAACAAAATCAACACAAGCCTACCACACACACATTAACAAGCAATTTGAATTTTGCAAGTTCTGCTACAAAAATGGAGAGTTGTCTGACGTTTATATGACTCACGTTACCAAGTTACCTGACGGTACTGCTGTGTGTCCCATTTTGAGAAAATATGTGTGCGATATTTGTGGTGCGACTGGGGACAAAGCGCACACAAGAAAATATTGCCCGCTTAATACTGGTCAAAATAAGAGGAATCCTGTTTTTAGAAGATTAACTAATGGCGTTCTGACATCGTCACATAACCATAAATAGAATTATTTAGGTAGCTGTTAAGGTTGACTGTTAGAGTTGCTATACTTTTCGCTTTATACATATATATTGTTGCAGATATTATGGATATTGACTTTTTATAAAATTTTATTAGTTTATATTTACGTATCTCCTTATTGTAACATTCAGGTGGCGCTTGTAATTTTCTATTACATTCAAATTCATTTTTTAGAGTCAAAATACCAATTATTAGATAAATATATACAGGGTGGGCAAAAAAATAAGTTTTCACCTTAAATAACATGTCATGCATACAAGTTTTTCAAATAAATTCCAGACACAGGATATATCTACTTGAAGGGAGGCACATTTTCATATTATTAACATTTATACAGAATGTCCCAAAAAAGAAATGTTCGTCACTACTTATATTTTTTAAATGGAATCATTTGTGGATTTTTATAATAGAATGTCATCTACAAATACACTGATGGATAGTTTGATGTATATTGGTCTGTACCCAAGTAAATTGATATTCCTTTCTAACCCATATTATCCTTATGGCACTCTTTTAGGTAAACCTTTCTCACTAATAGAGATAGATCCATTAAACCCTATGTCAATATATTTGTAAGAGGACTAAATCTGTAAAAATTCACAATGTATGCCATTTAAAAAAATATAAGTTGTGATAAACCTCTTTTTTTGGGATATTGTGTATACATTCTGATAACATGATAATGTCACAGCATAAGGAGACCAGCAACCACACTACACACTAAATTGTAAATGAAAAATACCATACTAACACCAATTCTCGGTATGCAGAACGTTAGTTGCTCTCAGTGTACTGTATATTTGTGGACTCTGTACTGTATATTCTGTGTACTTGTACTGTATATTCTGCCGTGTGAAGGTTGATATTTCCAGAGCTGGATTTCAAAAATATTATGTTAAAAATGTTATTATGTTGCTGTTAGGTGTTGTATTATTTTTTATATTGGTATCTGTATCTAAAACATGTGCTCTTTGGTGTATAAAACGAGTTTGTCAATTCAGTGTATGTAGTAAAAATGAAAGTAAAAGAAAATGTTTACTCACTTACTTATATCAAAATGCCGCCAATTGAGTGCGGCTGCTGGTCTCTTTATGCAGTGATAATATGTCCCTCTTCAAATAAAAATGGACCTGCCCGTGGTAATTGTTTGAAAAACTTTTATACCAAGTTATTCGAGGTGTAAACTTTTCATTGGGTCACCCTGTAGAAGAAAACTGGAGTGTAATTAAAATTATATTCTTTGGGCGCTTAACAAAAACACTTGCTCTACAAGTATGAATATCTAAGTATTCAATTTACTTATTTCTACTATTTCTTACTTCTTTTTTACTTATTAAGACATAGTATACACAATATTTATAAAATTTTTATTATTCAATATATGTATTTTATTAAATTTTTTCATTTTTAAAATATATCTCTTATTAGATAATTTGAACGATATAAATTGGCGGGATCTGAATTTGACTTAACTTGTGCCTATTCCTGTCAGAAATGTTATCTTTCCCATTAAGCCATTACGATTCATCCTTTATATTCTATTTGTATGATGTATTAAATGTGTTTCGATAAGTTTATCCTTTTTACTTTTACTAGAAAAATCATGTTTTAAGTTTTTCCAGTATACAACGGTACACTGTCTCATGTATGTTATTGAAAGAATAAAGTTTTATTTTGATGTTACTACCATTTTGTCTTTTTTAAAAAAACCTGATCATCCTTTCAACAACTGCTGTCTGTCCATGCAGGATGTTGCAGGATGTTTTGCTTGATCTCAAACCGTTTAGATTTTACAGGGTGTCAAAGTTGCAAAATGTCAATATTCACCTGTCAATATTTTAAAAACAGTTGAAGATATGTATAGGACATCCTACATGAAATGTGTTTGTTCAAAATTGCAATAATATACAGGGTGTTCCATTTGAAATAACAAAGTTGTGGTCTACTTCCAGTATAACTGGAAGTGATGCAAAACTGAAAATATTTTCATTGAATCGTAAATAATCGAAAACCTCCCCCATAAAAAAATCAGATTTTTATCGTTAACACAACCCTAAAAACGTCTAATACCCCTTTGCGTGAATAACCCTGTATATATTAACATCAGAAAGTTGTAAAATATAGGTAGTATGAAATGTTCAGTAAGTAAAACCGAAATATTATGAAAAAGTACAAAAATCTTTATTAAACATAGTACAGTATAAAATCAACACACTACAACTACTTAAGTATAGACAATTTCATAAGCGTCTTTGTATTGGTCCCTTATCATCTATGGCACTGACTAACAACCTCCGAGCAAATCTAACAACCATATAAACTTACGTTAGACATAGTTTTGGAATAATCAATGGCACTCCAAAATGCAAACTTGAATGCAAGGCGTAGATTCATTCGTATAATGCTATTTACAACTCTTTAATTAATTTATTGTTTACATAAAAATCAAATTTCTTTAAACTTCAAGACTGTGTGGATGATTTTCAGCATCACATTTAATATTTTTATACTGGCAAAAGGTTTTTAAATTTAAATATCGATTTTATAAGTAATTCAGAGTATATGTGGTAGAGAATTTTTTTTTATATGATTGAGTGATCTTAGATAGTAAAAATTAAAAAAAAAAAATGTGTCATCAAAAATTAGCTAAGTATTTTGTATAAATCTTATATTATTGAAAGTGTCTTCTAAGTTATATATGCAGCAGGTAATACACCTTGTCCAGTTGTAAAATGGAAATATAACAATATAATTCGACATGACAGAAATGTTTTATATACAATTACCTATTTATTATTTGGAACACTTACATCATAGAGAGTTAAATATAAAATACACTTATAAATCTAAATATGGAAACAAAAACTATCCTTAGTCATCATAAAAAAATTATCACAAACATAAAATTGAAAAATGTGAAATGTGAAAAGTAGGTGCTTCGCAATTTTAATATTACATTTAATTTTAAATGTCTAGCGATTCATCAAATATTTTTCTAGAACTATGTCACCTGTGAAATAAAACAAAGAAATAAAATATTCTAAAGACCACAAGTATTCAAGCTAACTTATAAAATTAGCCCCAAAAAAATGCTGCATTAAATGTAAAGAATGCAAATATTTTAAAAGTTAACTAAACTTAAGTTAAACATACATAAAATATTTAAATTTAAATTAAATATAATTCACCTTGACTGCCTACCGTTATTCATCTTCAAATATTTCAAACGAACACATGGTTTTTAATCAATTAATTCTTCTCAGGCGTTTTGAAATATTGTTTTGCTTTTTCAGGCACTTTTGCTTTTGAGTTTAAAGTTTCGTTTTTCTAAGAGATCCAAAGTTGAAGAAGAGAATGTGCGATTAAATATTCACTCACAAAACACGGAGCATGAAGCAGTTAGTAGAGTTAAATAATTTTCTTTATGTTAAACTAATAAACCACATAAAATTTCGTTCACTGATTAAATAACTGCAATCATGACAGTTTACAGTGTTTTTAGGGCAAACTTTAGAGGACGCGTTGATATTCCACTTGTAGTCTTTAGAACACTTTCTGTTTGCTTGTTTTTATTTTAAAGATTGATATATTTCCAGAAGATTGTCTTATCTACCTCAAATATAATTTCAGTATCTAAAAAACCCAATTCCACACTAATAAACCTTTTTAAGATTATAATTAATATACCAAATATTTACCAAAAAAGAAAGAATTAAAATCAAAAATTTAAAAGTCAATTTCATTATTTCACAGCTTATAAAACGACTTAAATGTCTGACCAATTACATAAATTACAAATTCTTGAGACTTTATTAAATTTTCGGTGGGAAATTTCTCACTGGTTTACTTCACCGACTACAAAAATAACCTTAAATAATGTGTATAATAAAAAATAAATACTGACTAATTAAAAAAAAAAAACTAGGTTCAACAGATAATAAAAATAAATAACAAAAGATTTAAAAAAAAGTGAAGAAATACCAGCTTGAATTTAAAAATACAATATTTTTTTGGTTTGATTTGAATGACTATAAATCAAGTAAAGTGTCCATACTTTGGACTGAACATCTGTCAAAAACTTAACCTACTTCGCAACATTCTTAGAATGTTTACGATGTACAAAATATAACGAAGTTAATCTTTTTGACCACAACCGTTTAACTTCACACCATTTTTTTGTTTTCTCATAATCTCGTACAGCTCAGACCTGTCCAGCAGTTTATTGAGCTCATCTTTGGAAAAAATATATCTATTATTGGAATTATTTTCCTGTTCCAGGAGTTTCTGCAGATCTTTCAGTTCATCTTCCACTATGTAACGGTCCTGCTGATTCATCTTAAACTTTCCTAAAGGGAGGCATTTGGAAATTAGAATAGAAAGACATATCACTCTTTGATAGGTGCTTTTAACCTGCCTGGCCGAAAGACTACAGGTACAAACACAGCCCTATAACTGGTTTTTAGGATACAGAGGGTTTTAAAAGTACCGCAAATAACGAAAACCATCATAAATAAAAAAGAACAAGTTGAAAGAAAACAATTATTCCAAGGATATGTTTTTAGTTTAAATCTGGCATGTGATGTTTTTTTAGTAGAAAAGTAAATATATAGGGTGTTGATAAACTAAGGTAAAACAATGAGAAACAGAAAAAATATTGATTAATAGTAAAAATTCTAAATATGTTTAATATTTTATTATTTTACCATAACTAATGGATGGGGCCGACACAGAGCCGCGATTTAATGGCGGTAAAGCAGGTCAACAGGGACATGCGCAAGCCACGGTCCCAAAATGTTTTTCACATTAGTATACTGTTGCCTATGTTGTAGTGCAGATATTGCGTGATTAATTCCTATCCATTGCTATTTATGGTGGTGTATTGTAGAAAATTTTATTTGTTACTTTTTAATAAATAATAATAAAGTACTCATATGTCACACGTGGGGAAGGGTAAAAAGAGGCCATACGGTGACACAGTGAATAAATTTATCTGCGAATTACTGGATTTATTCTATAATGATCCCACAATATTTTGTAAAGTGTGCAACAGAGACCTGATGTGCTGGGTCAAACGGGAATGGGGTATTTTACTTCAATCGAAATGAAAGTGGAAACCTGTATTTCTATAAAATATATATTTTTTTATATTTATTAGGATAAAAATTATTAAGATTGAATCGGTAGAAAATTAATTCAATATTGAAATTTTATTCTATATTCGTGACGTCATTAAGCGAAAACTAGGGAATATGTATCTATAAAGAGGCGACACTGATAATATGTGGCTAGATTCAGTTTGTAACGAGACATTTGAAATTTCCTGTTTGTGTTTGGCTTGACAGCTTGACGTGTTATATTGTTGTTTTCTTGTGAAGTAAAGTTTTATTAAACATGGAGCGAGGTTTTGTAGAGGCTAAGTCCGACAATTTACCGGTTATAGATCCTTTTACGATATAGATCCTATAGATCCTTTCAGAAATAAAAGGGATGAAAAATGTAAGGTTAGAATTTAACTTAACAGTATTACTGCAAAGTTAAATATATTCAAAAATTGCCTTTACAAATTACGATGTTTTTCTATTACTAATAAATACACTTGTGATCAGTCACAGGCAGAGACAACAATTCACAGGTAAAAATATAAACTAAAAACAATGTCTCATGTTTTACCATGATGTTTACCCTAACCAAACAATTCAAACATAAACAAAAGTAAAGTTGTCACGCAGTGACACCAACCACACAAATGAAAATATCCTAGAAATCACTAAAAAATGGCGCAAATTTTGAATTTTCGCTTAGTGACGTCACATAGATATCGCGCATAATAAAAAAATAATTTATGGACTTAAATGAACCCAATATTAAAATTCCAGAAATACATATCTCTTCTTTTTCCAACTACTTTCCATTGCCGATGTAAAAAAAATAGGAAAACACCCCATGTAGCCATCACGTAAATAGTGTAGAACATAAAAATAAAAAGAGTGAGGTGCCTTTGACAACACAGTTTATGTTAGATTTATTGTTAACGTTAGAAAAATTTGAACTATCAACCAGTCAAGTCTTAATGTTTATCACCGATGGTGCCGTGACAATGCGTTTGGTCAACCGTTCTCTTCAAAAACATGGATGTCAGTTCGTACATCTTACGTGTAAAGTGCATCCTTTACATCTTGTCGCAGAAACTATTCGTCAACCATCATAGCCAAATCTTATACGTTGGGGAACGTGGCTGCAGGCATCTTTTTATTACGCACAATATTTTCAACAAATAAAAGCTGCCTATAGCCGAATTTTTGATACTTGAAATTTTTTTAATAATCGCGTATGAGATCATATTCTAAACATAATTTATGTCTTGCCATTTAATTTTTTAATATTCTGCTAATTAGGCAAAACCAAATGATAACTGAATAATTACCGTCAAACTTGCTATTCCTGAATTTAAGAAGTTTCATTGCAACAGAATGTATATCCTGTGCGGAGGCAAGGTTGAAATCTTGTTATTTATAATGGATTTTTCAAGACACTTTACCAAACTTTCTACTTAGCTTAATTTCGAGATATTTTTATAGACATATTATATTTCCAACTTGACTTACCGTCTTTTATAACTATTTTCTCTAAAACCCGTTTCTGCTGACCACGTATGATGATTTTCTCATCTATGGTGTTTTTGGTGACTAGTGTGTACACCATGACTGGCCTTGTTTGTCCTATTCTGTGACACCTGTCTTGTGCTTGAATGTCAGCCTGGGGATTCTAAAACAGATTTATATAAATAATGTAAATACCTTCAAATTAAGGGTGAAGTAAAAATATTGATCATTTTGCTTGTACAAACCCATGTAATTTCAATTTTGCTTCAAACAAAGTGCAACAAAGTAAAAACTGTATTTTGAAATAGTTTCAATATGCAGTCTAGCTTATAAAAAATACAAATACTTTTTTGCTTTTTTCCTCTCTAAATCCATAATTTAATAATATGCAACTATGATTCTATGATTTAGGCAACCAGATATACCATCAATAATTTGTCACTCTTGTAGGTATCTTTATTATGATTTGGTCGAAAGTAAGGCCACTACTTTTAGGTTATGTAACTTGGAATGAATGCAAACTTCTGTCGATTTCAGACAGCAAATAATGTAAGAAACAACAATACGAATGAACTCATTGCTCTATTATTTATAAGCAGGTAAAATAATAAACTTTATATCACTGCTTATATATTCCCTGCTTTGCTATCTGAAATCGACTCGAGTTTAGTAATTTCACCATATATATATTTATCATTTATTACATAAATAATACCTATACCTACCCAATCATTATCGAAAAATATTACTGTGTCAGCTCCAGTGAGATTCAATCCGAGACCACCAGCTCGGGTAGATATCAGGAAAGCAAATATATTCGGGTCATTATTAAACTCTGATATACAAACCCCTCTTTGTTCTAATCCGTAAGAACCATCTAATCTTCTATAGGTAAAGTTGCGTAATATCAAGAATTCCTCGATGAAATCCAACGACATAACTAAAGTACTAAATATCAAAACCTAAAAAGATTAGAAAAAATTAAGTAGTAAATTTCCTCGATAGGAACAATAATAAATCTTGCAAATTAAATAACCATGGAATAATATGCAACCAGCATTTCAGTGGGAAAGTTACGAGTTGCCTACAGAGGTGGGTTTATTTAGAATGAATTTTCAATCAACATGACATAGTTTAAAGGTTCTCTTGCTTTAAAGAACTATTCGCCAGCGTAATTTGCATTTCCCAGACATTTTTAAATGACTAAATAACTATAAAGAAATAAACTAGATTTTGCAACTTAAAGAGTATGTAAATAGATATTATTTTGATTCAAAACATCTAATTTAAGTTGAAACTGTATTATTGCCTTTTAAAATCGGATATGTAAAAATCTGCGAGTTAAAATTTAACATACCTTGTGTCCTTTTCTTCTCAACATCGGTAACATAGCATCGAGAACCATCATCTTGCCACTAGCCTCTACCAAATTCTCATTGACCAAAAGAGTTTTCTCTTTGCTGTCAGGATCCAGTGGAAAATGGATTAAAAATGGATGATCCACAATTTTCTTAAACATGATCATGGGACTGTTCATAGTCAGCCTAGCGATAAAAGGGAGGGCCTTTTTTTCAACTTTGTGGCCTATTTTCTCCTCCGCTTCCGCTATTAGCTGGTCCTCAAAGTCGGAATCATCATCATTATCTTCCGATTGACAGTAGGTTTTTCGATTAATTACACATTTACGCTTCTTTCTTGGTGCATCCACAGTCACAGTCTATAACAATGGATTAAGGATTATGGCAAGACAATACTTGGAAAATGTTGCCAATACCAACAAATATTGTGTAAACTTTCTATCATTCTAATTTGGTGTAGCGGTGGTTTAATTAAAACATTTCAGTAAAATTTTTAATGTGATTGTGTATGGTATAGCGTCCAGTTGCATTATTATGAATATATATTAACTTACATCTTCCTCCTCTTGTCCCAACAATTTAGCAAGATTTTTGGATATAACATAAGAGTATAAATCCCTCTGTAATTTAGAAAGAGGACAATACACAACCATTTCTTTCTTAGGCACCAAGTCGGTAAGCACATCCTTTTTTAACCTGCGCAACATGAAAGGCGCCAAAACCTTGTGTATTGTCGAAATCAGACTGTTCTTTTCTTCTTGCTCTAACAGCTTGTTTTCGTCCTTAAATAAGATATTAAGAATAAAATTATCAACAAATATAAAATGATAAAATACCTGGACGTCTTCTATCATTAATAAGGATGCAAAGGTATCCATATTGTTAAAAATATGAGGTAAGAGGAAGTTTAATAAGGCCCATAACTCTGTGATGTTATTCTGTAAAGGAGTACCGGTTAGCAATAGTCGGTTTGACGAGTTGAGAGTACGCAAAATCCTGGAAAATGAAACCTTTTTAAGAAAAATGTTTAGTTTTAGAGAGAAACTCGTTTCAATAATAATAATAATTGAGAAGTATGTTATAAAGTCGATCGACTTTATAGTGTTTGCAAATATTGCTATATTTTGGATGGCTCATTTTTGAGTACTATCAGAGACTTATACATGTAGATGTGTAAGTCTCTGGTACTATGTAATACATAACTCACAGAAATTTTAAATATTTGTAGGTTTTGTTACCACTCCACACTGAAGTCTGACTGGAAAATTCAATGCTTTTGGGGTATTCACTTTAATCCGAATATATCAAAAGAAAAACAACAGAAAAGTACCAGTAAGAAGCATTAGATGCAAAATCAATCAGTTTTTATCGACATAATCTCAGCGTAAATAACTAGAGTTTATCAAAATTGACAAACCTAATAGCTTTCCACCTGTAAAAAACTAATTATTAGTAGTAAGAAAGCCAACTTACTTGGACAACTTCGACTCATGATTTTTAATTTTGTGTCCCTCGTCTATAATCACAAATTGCCAGTCAAATTGTCGCAAAAAATGTTGTTCCAATAAAGGCACTTGATAGCTAGTGAGCACAACAGGTTGAGTGCTGAACTGTCCTATTTCATATTTTCTTTTAATCTTTCTGAATAGAGCTACCCGTTCAGGCTGTGAACCATGGAAAAGAACAACGGGCACTTTTGGGGCGAATCTTTCAAATTCGGCCTTCCAATTGGGAAGTGTAGACAGAGGGCCTACTATGAGATATGGTCCTGGGGTTTTCCTTTGCAACAGATGACAAATGAGTGCTATGACTTGAATGGTTTTACCTAAACCCATTTCGTCAGCTAATATCCCATTTAAACCATTTTCAAACAACACCTGAAATAACTTGCTATTAGAAACATGCTACTGAAGAAAAGTACAAAGAAACCGAAATAGATAATTTCATAACCTACTATCAAAATCTGATAAAATAGTTTTTAGTCACAAAAGATTATTTTTCATTTAAGCGTAATGGACATTACTTCATATAATTTTAGTTGACATTGAAGTTATCTCTTACTAATTGCATCTTCTTTGTCCGAGAGTTAAATGATAGAGTATTTATACATGTTTTTTTGCACAGTATGATAAATTAATCTTGTAATATGCCCTTTTTATAGGTTAAAACAGTGTGTCTGAACATTAATAATAGTTTAAAGTCAAATTATACTTAGCATTACAAAACAGCAAGTATGAATTTGCATGAAAAATTTTAAATACTGGGTGATTCAATTTAGTAATTTTTTAAAAAGAAAGCTATCATGAATGAATTTACAAAAAATCTGTTGATCTGAAGATGAAAGGAAAACCCTGAAATAAAATAGGTAGGTATATTGGAGTGATAAAAAAAATAGAAAACTGTAAGCTACCTTAAATGGCTACATGAAAACACTGGTAAAACGCTATGTTTTAAATTATATGAAAAATCTGTTAAAACATTGTTTTCAATACAAGGAGTGTAATAAAACCTAATTTTGTATTGTTGTCTTTACTTGAAAAAAAAAAAAAATAAAACTCCATGTTACATTCTATAATTAATAATTAATAAAAATAAATAATTACACCTGCCACTTTCCCTAAGACAATTTTATTACCTTACGTATCGATTTATAAAATTAACTATCCAGAATATTTTCTATTTCTTTGATGAATACAAAAATGCATATTTTTATCAGTTAACATATTATAAAACATAATTATGTGTAAACGTGAATAATAATAAAAATATAATGAATCGTAATAACAATAACGTAACTTCGTAAAACATATTATTCCTATACATTTTTGTTATCAACAGATGAATAATACTTTTTAATATTAAATAATAATATCCATTCATGTTTGTAATCATGTCATAAATTTGATAAGAATTAAGAGTCCATTCACTAGGACGAAATAAGCCCTAAATCGGCGTTCGTCTCGTGTCTAATTATAAAAAAACTATAAAAGATAGCGACTTTTAGTAAAAAAGCATTGAAAGATAAGACTTTAATCTAAGTCCCTATAGTAGTAATTTTTGGTATTTCTTTTTATTTTTAAAATTCCAGGCAAACAATCTTGTACTAAATTAGCGTATTTTCAAAAATTATTTTCTCTAAAATACATGTATTAAACAAAAATTTGCTACTATAGGGATCTAGTTTATCTTTTGATCTTCCCGGTGATATATAATTTATAACATTAAAAAGAAATTTTGTTGCAATTATAAGACAAATCCGGTACCCTTGCAACGAGGGCTAACTTTATTTCCATGTGCCTTTTTACTTCGGCTTTACGTGCACCTCCGAAATCTTAATAATTCGATAGTTGGAATATATAAGTCTCCACCCATCGGCCACCCATCCTCTCAATCCGACCCAACATTCATGCCTGTCAAATCTACAGAGAATGAACCCTTAAAGCAAATTTGAAATAAAAAATATAAAAATGTAGGTACCTGTTTACCTCTTGTCGTTACGTGGTTAGAATGCACATAAAAAAACGCAGTTAAAACATACTTGGAAAGGCCAATGGTCTCATAGTAGGATAGGTCAAGTTGTGTGAAGGGACATTTTAGCTATTGATTTTACTGATTTCATAAAATCATTCAATCATATTGAAATCATTTGTATTATGATGCCTAATACAATAAAATTCTAATTTTGATTTTGCTGACGATGTTCTATGAACATATTTAAATTTGGCAACGTGGCGCCTAGGCCTGCTACCTAATTCGCTCAGCTGTGTATGAATCGATACCATCAGCAGTCAGTGACAGTGAATATGGGGGTTAAATTATAATTTAAAAATACTTTTTCTACATAAATATGCATTTAAACAATTTTTAAATCGGGTATTCGTATTAAACTCATTTTTCTCTATCTTCTCTTTAAATTAATGTACTAATGAATCACCCCGTATAAAGTAGCACAACTTGTAAAACCGCATAACGTTAAAACTTTTTCAGCTATACTGGGTGTCCAGAAAAAACCCTGTCCAACTTATGTTTATTTGTTGGTAACCCTATATGGTGTTACATCTATGAATTCTTTACTACATTTTGAGTCGTTGTGATGCCTTCAACACCTCACTTATTTTCTATCATCTGTAAGTTACATTAATAATGTTAAGTTAAATAGTGCTTTTCCTGACCCTCATGTATAGTTGCAAATAATTGTAGGAATAGTATAGTATAGTAGAAATTGTATAGTTGGAAAAGTCGTGCCATTTGTACACACAAATGGGACACCTGCATAAACAGTATTACATTGTTTATAAAAACTATCCAGAATTAATGCTGAAGAATGTGAAGACTTACAGTCATCCAGGTCACACCGTCAAGTTGATATGGCCTCAAGGAACCACCTTCAAAAAATTTTAAGAATTTACTAACATCCGCGTATTCTGGAATGAGATACATAACGTTAGAGTTCAGTATACAGTAAATAAATGAATGATGAACATACTATTCCCTTGGGAGTACCTATTTTTCACATTTGCGGCATCTTTCATGTCCCTTAAAGTGGGCTGAAACTTATTCCTCTCCTGGAGTGGCTTCGTTCTGAAAGAAATGTAAATTAATATTTCTGAAAATGTTGCTTATACATCAATCATACTTCACATCATCACTGAATATTTTCTCTTGAAAAAAAGTGGAATATTTCTCGCTAAGTCCTAGAAGATACTTCATACCCTTCAGGGCTTTCTCTTTTCTCTTTTTCAATGATTCCTCTTCAGCAAGTCTCTTAGCTTCCAAATGTTGCTCTTTTTGAAGTTGCCTTTTATACACTTTTTCCAGTTCTCGTCTTAGTTGTCGGTCTTCGGCAGAATCTAGAATTACACCATCCATACCATCATCACGTGTTGACTTTTTTGGACGATACTTCTCCGTGTGGTTTTCCATTGAGTGATCAACTTTAACATCACTTGTATCCCTACTCACATCGGAGATTAGTATAGTATCATCAAGACTATCATCACGTGCTGACTGTTTTGGGCGATACTTCGTCTCCGTGTGGTTTTCCATTGAGTGATCATCTTTAACATCACTTGTATCCCTACTCACATCGGAGATTAGTATAGTATCATCAAGACTATCATCACGTGCTGAATGTTTTGAACGATACTTCTCCTCCACGTGGTTTTCCATTGAGTGATCATCTTTAGCATCACTTGCATCCATACTCTCATCGGAGCTTAGTATACTGCTACTAGTATCACTCATAGAGGTACTATTAAAAAGAGGTAATAGAGGTATAAACTATACACATTTTAGTTAGACATTTTAGAATAGTCTTTTAGACTTTGATTTATTAAATAAACAAATCAACAACACTTCAATATTAAATACACATTCATCCCTTTCCCTTAGAAACTAATATAGAAATTATTTAGGTAATCAATCAGACCATGCTGTTCTAAATTAATAAAACTAATAATTTTAAAATTAATCATGTACTGATATTGAATCTATCACTAAAGTTAGTATCCAAATAAAGACATCTACTTAAAATCTACTAATACTAAAGATGAATCTATTTATTTGGTATTAATATAGGTATTGTTTCTGAAGAAACCATGTAGAAAACTTACCTCATCCTAATGAGTTTGACTCAACTAACACAGACTAACAGGAACTGGAAAATAAACAATAACTAAACACTCATAAAATAAACTACAAAATCACACTAGGTAGGTACATTTAAATGGTCTCTTAAAGCATGAGAATGAATAAAATAAACGAAACAATGAACATGAACGTCAAAATGTCATATGGCCGATAAAGTCCACGTTTACTTATATCGTCGATACCTGATTGAATTCATCAAGTCGAGTAAAGAATGATAGAACAACATGGCGTTGACTACGATGAACGATCTCCATTCGTATTAATATTACATATAAACGTAGTTAACGATTAAAAGCCGGCAGATAGGAACGACCAATCAGAGGAGAAGAATTTTACCGCGCTTAAATTATCATACTACCAACATGGTACAATAAAGAATATCACGTAACCAATATATGAAGTTAGCAAACACTAAAAAAAAACTACTAAGTATAAGGTATTTATTAAATTATATCTGTAATACAAATTCAAATTATTATTATAATAAAATAGGTACGTAGGTAGGTAGGTATATCCTATTATTTTGTATTTTGAAAAATTAGATCCTACTAATGTCTACTAAAATTCCAAGATGAGGATCTCACAATATTTTTAAAATACCTAATAATGGTCGCATTCAGGGAACCGCAGCGCTTCAGCGCTTTATTCAAATATTCAAATAGCTGCAGCGCTTTATTAAAGCGGTTAAGCATAATATTTTTCCAGCTGGATCGCTGAATAGTTCCATCAAGCGATAAAATTAATATAGTTTAGGTTTAAGTCATCGAGATATTATCTCGATGGTTTAAGTCTATGGGTTTACGCATAAAATGTCTATGGATATTATTAATATTAATTACAAAATATGAATTACTGAAAATTATGTCACTTTAAGCTTGCGTTTAAAATGTCGATTCAGCGAACGTGAAGCGGTAAAGCGCTGAAGCGCTGGAGTGTTATGTTTCCCTGAATGCGCCCAATTTTTCAAATCAGAAAATCGACGACACGCAGAGATGGAAATTGAAATTATTATTATGTAACCTGATAAACAGTAAATGCTACATAAGTGGTAGATTTAATAATGCAAGTATACAAGAAGGCATGTGCAGTAAAGGGTAAAACAATAAAATGACTGCATAACGATAATTTTTGTAAGTGGAGTAGCTAGCATAGGTAGGTCGGTAGGTATACAGGGCATGTCACGACGAGCTGAATCGATCTGTATATGGAGAACTAATAGCACAGAGTAATAGATGGGTACCTACTCTATGCTAATAGAGGATAGACTTGGAATTTTGAAAATTTGCATGGGTAGCTATATAGGTGGCGCCGTCACTTCCGGTTATACCGGAAATCGATATTTACTCCCTTATTTTAAATGGAATACTACATTTTTTGTTTGTATTTTTTAATTCCTTGAAAAATTTAAGGGACGTTTTATTCAAGATTCCCATCTAAAATCTATGATTTTTAAGATATTTAGTGTTTAACACTTACAAGGTTTTACATTATACTCTCTTGACAATATTCCAGAGTTGTAACAGGAGTAGCCATACCTATACCTACCACAGATTTTATGTATCCCCTGTTGTCTTTTTTTCGAAAAATGCCCAGTTTTGCCATAAATCAGAACCTAATTTTAGAATCGTCGAAGTCGAAGTTACGGCAAAAGTTGAGTCATTTTTTTAGTAAATCGATAGCGGTGTTCAACAAAACGTGTATTTTTTCTTTAGTTAATGGCATAACTAACATGTATACCCTTATTTCAAAAGGGATCACTGGAATTTCATCATATTTAAAATAAACTACATACATGGAATCATATTTTGTATGATATTATTAGAGCCACTATACTATCCTTTTCCAAATTTGAATGTAATGTGTTAGTTTAAAAAATATAGAGAAAAATGTATTTGTATATTTTTTATTTCCACCCTGTAACTTGGAATCGAAGCAACTTTGAATTAAGGGAGGTGCACGTAAAGCCGATGTAAAAAGGCACATGGAAATAAAGTTAGCCCTCATTGCAAGGGTAGGTACCGGATTTGTCTTATAATTGCAACAAAATTTCTTTTTAGTGTTATAAATTATATGTCACCGGAAAGATCAAAAAATAAACTAGATCCCTATAGTAGCAAATTTTTGTTTAATACATGTATTTTAGAGAAAATAATTTTTGAAAATACGCTATTTTAGTACAAGATTGTTTACCTGGAATTTTAAAAATAAAAAGAAATACCAAAAATTACTACTATAGGGACTTAGATTAAAGTCTTATCTTTCAATACTTTTTTACTAAAAGTCGCTATCTTTTATAGTTTTTTTATAATTAGACACGAGACGAACGCCGATTTAGGGCTTATTTCGACCTAGTGAATGGACTCTTAAGAATTAAGGGTTTGTTTGGCTCAATCATTGTATTTCAGCCTCGAGATTTGTCTGGTACCATTTGTGCTTCTTTATTTAAATATACTCTGTATATTAAAGCCTCTTAATTAAAATGTCTTTGAAACAAAAGCAATTAGTGCACTGTACTCTGTACTGTACAATAATTAGCTTAATTGTATATTTCCTAAACATTGTTAAGTTGTCACACTTTCTCCAAATTTTTTAAAAATTGAAGCAAATTATTGTAGACATAACATCAAAACTCATAAAGGCAATTGAATTCATGGTAAATAGTCAATCATGGTCAATCAATTATGGTAAAATGGAGTTGAAGTTCATTTTTATTTCTCTTTTAAATGTGAATACTGAACGCAGATTTACCGAAATAATCCTATATAATCCCCAAATTATTACAATATATGAGAAGAAGTACAGGGAAACTTTCATATTAAAATACATACTCAAATTTTATTGTTATTGAAATCTTACAATCTTCACGTCGATTTCATTTTTTAGAACTGATTACCAAATTCATATTTGTGTTACTGTTACTGGGGAAACCCCATCAATACGTCTCCACATAAACTGAACTCAATTAAGGTCAGTTTTAATGGCATTGCATTTACTAAAGTGCATGTACGAGAATTTAAATATCGGGCAACAGTAAGGCTACATACAGGTAATGTATTATGTATAATCTTATTTTTTTCTAATAAAAGGTATTTGATTGTGGAATGGAATCCTTCAAAAAGATACCATCTTTACAAATAACTGCACAAGTATTACTGTTTGGCTGCACACTTCGAAAAAAGACCCGAACTCTAGAATAATACAGATCCTTACGGTTCATATGGAGATATGACGTGGGACCTTTCATATTTGGGAAAACCGAATCAGGACTATGGCGACACTTGCAGTGGTATGGATGGTGTAGCAACGTGATATAGTGAGCAACAAAGTTATGCCATTCAAAGTGCTTGCCTCATACCAGATTGCAAGAAGATACAATCGTTGTGTGAAGCTAGAGTCAAATTTAGATTTAATGTAGGTATCTCCACCCTGGTTAATAGTACAAGTTAAATTTAAGATAAATGGTGAAAAGGATATAGGATAAGTGTAATATGAACACTAATATTAAGAAACATTTTATAACCATAAATAGCTAATAAATAAAGAAAATAAGAGAATTTAAGAAGGCCATTAAGAAAGTAGGTACAACATTGCTTAAAACTGCAAAATTTGTAGTAAGTATGAATAAAAAGTTATTGGACGTCAAGGGTGTATTCAAAATTTAAAATAAAGTCGTCGTTAATACTGGGCGATTTCCAATAACTCTCAATATAGTATTCGGATAATAGTTAAAAGTAGATAAGACTTAAAGGACTGTCTACACTTCAACTGTAACGAGCTCTGGGGGACCTCTCCTGCAATATTATTTTTCTTTTTTGTTCAATAGGAGTGGAAATTTTTATAAAATATGTTTTTAATACCAATATAGACATTCAAGAGTAGATATTTGCTGAAAAACTGTATTCCTACCCTGTAGAAATTCTCGTTTTGGATGGGATTTCCCCACCAATCACCTTCATCGTCTGCTAACGAAAACCTACCGGCGATTCAACAAATATTAATCAAAGTGGCACAATCACAATTACCAAATCGTCAGTCACTAGTATTGAAATGATCTCGGCGCATGTCGTCGCCATCATTTGACCACAGCTCCCAGTGACTGGGACTACGTCATCTTCGTCGAGCCGCTTCAAGGTGCTCCGCTCCGAGACTTGAATCCGACGCAGTGTTTTGTTTATATAGAAACCGCATCGTTGGGCAGCCGGGTGGATATCTCGTTGCCGACCAGGTGAGTTTATCAAGGATTTTTTTGGTGTTTCTACAAACGTTGGAACTACTTTATATCATTTACGCCACATTTTTCTACATTAATGTCAGTACAGTAAGTTAGAATGAGATGAAATGGTGAACAAAATATATTCGTAATCATACATAACTTTGCAATTATTATAAGGTGTACCTTCTACAACCCTTAGTACTAGACTTCAGGTATTTTGTCACTACCATTCCTTTCAATCAGCTAATATGCTTCATGCGTAAAAGTGCGATTTATCAACAACATATGTAAATACAATACACTTGTTTCTTCAGATTTCAGGTAAATCCTTATGGGTAAGTAGGTACTACTATTCAAGGAATATCAGCAAGTTATATAAAATGTTTGTTTTAAATAAATCACTGGTAATTAGTTAAACAAAATTTTTAAATTTATTTATCACTTTTTGATACGTAAGTTATGTATAAATAAAGGGTATGTGGTAGATATGTTATGTTATAAGCAACTGTGGTAACTTGATACTATTTCACTTAAGTATGGACCTCTCCGATAGATGGCACAAACATATTTGACATTCTTAATATGTGTAGCTGAAGATATTAGGAACTAGTCTATGAGATATGAGGAAAGTTGAATTAATTATATAAATTTATCATATGTAGTATAGTATTATTGATGCCATTATTATAATTACATATTTTAATATATATTTTTTCTTTTTAAACATTGCTAAATTTATGCATATTTAAATATTATTTCTTCTATTAATGGTGTAAGTAATGTTATTGTTTAGGTACTGAGGATGTTATCTAAACCAATTAGGTACAATAGAAATTACTAAGGAATTATGCTTTACTCATTTAGATATTCTTACCAGAATTTCGAAGATCTATGTTTCGAGCAATTAACTAAAGATAGTCAGCAGTAAGGTAAGGTTTTTTGTCGATGTTCCATCGCACCAAATGATTATTAATACACATGGTCCTGCCTTCTATGACCATAATGCCACATCGAAAGCATTTTTCTTGACAATCGTAAACTTAAAATATCTTGGAACAAATTTTATCAATATTATTGATACTGATTTGAGACATATTAATATATAGAAGTTATATAGGACTGTGTGTTAATTAAAAAAATATTATTAATTGCTTTTACAAGTTTATAGTGATATTTTAACAAAGAAAATTCAGTTGTATTTCTTTATTATAGGTCTATTTTAACAGTGTCTACTGTTTCTTGAAGTGTGTTGTTATTGGAAAGTCATTATATCAATAATTTTAAATTTGATTATTGTGTTCTTGTGGATGAAATAAAATATGCAACAAGCTCGGAGAAAATTTACTATATAATCACCCATTTCAGTTATTTCAAATGAACAGAATGTCAAAAATCCAGTTCAGTTATGTCCAAAATTATTTTTATGAACTGACATCGTTGAAATATATGCGTTGTTGCATTGACCAACAGTCAAGGCAACAAGTTTCTATGCCCTTGGTGCATTACAGATCTGAAGAAGTTGGGGATTCTCATGTTGATTGATTATTCATGGAACCTCTTTGAAAATTCCTTGTATGGCAAATAATGGTTTTTCTATAAATTTCTTGTTCTTTTTAGTACGATTTAACAAATCCTGATACTAATTTTCTATTAAAACCAGTATTATAGTAAGTAACTTACGAAAGCGTAGAGAGGCCACCCTCTTTTTAATTTTTTTTTCAAGATAATTTCGAGTTTAAAGTCGAAATTTCGAGTTTGAACTTACAATTTCATGTTTGAACTCGAAATTTCGAGTTAAAACTCGGAATTTCCAGTTTGAATTCGAAATTTCAAGTTCAAACTCGAAATTATCCTGAAAAAAAAAATAATAAACAAGGGTGGCCTCTCTACGCTTTCGTAGTAACTAAATGTAATACAATAAAGAGATGTAGAAACAAGTTCTACTGCTTGACAGATGGGATGTACAGAACACATAACTACGAATAGTACGAATCTACTTTATATCCATCATCTGTAAACGCCTTATTTAAATAAGGACTAAAACAAATTAAGTCAAAACAGCTATTCTCCTGGCTATATGCCTCGCCGAGTGCTGAATAACAAAGCAAAAAATTTGCCTTATTTTCTCAACGCAGAATCCGTGAATTTTGATTCTAACTGTGTTAGACAAAATACGGCAAATTTTTGCTTTATAATTCAGCGCTTGGCGAGGGATATATAGCCAGGAGAATACCTGTTTTGGCTTAATTTGTCTTAGTCCTTATTTAAATAAGGCGTTATGTGTTAACAAAATATAAATTATTCATGATTCATTTATTACCTTGAATTTCGCAATTACAAATAAGATTAATATTCTCTTCTAACTTTCTGCATAACAATTCCTGCAATACAAAAAAATAACAAATTTGGTGACAAGAAAGACGGATTGTATATTTCTACATATAAAACCTTTTAATTCTAAACTTCATGAGTTTTCGGTAATTTAGTTTATAATTACACTCCCTCTTGGGACGCTTCATAACCTGCTTTGATAAATAACAAAGTAATTCCCCTTACCGGAAATGGGAAAATACCTACGTGTCAGGTCAGATCCTTGTTAATAGTTAAGAAAGACCCTTGGGTTTCACAACTTGACCTAAAGTCATCGTCATCAGCTTGAACATTAACCTACAATTTATAAATAATTAATACTCGGATCAGTTCTAAGTAATTCTTATCTAATACATTATTTATCATAAATAATATTCAGTCTGTTTGTAATTATGCACTGTTTCATTTTATGGTTGTAAATATCATTTCTGTGGAATTATTTTCAATAACAGTAAACTAATTAAAACAGTTCAATAGCCAAGAGAACTTATTTGCACACTTGTAAAGATAATAAAATAATTATTTTCCCTGTTTTCCCTTATCGTGTTTTGAAGACTGGAAGTAATCTTGAGAAAAAACTAAATCTATGAGTTTTGGAAAAATATTACTCCCTTGCTGACGTTTGGTTAGAGAACTAACATACTTAAGGATGGATATCTCTCAGGGTAGCATAGTGAACCCACTATGCCTCAAACTTATATACTGATGGTTCAAAACATAAAAGGCTATTGGTTGAATCAGAAACAAACAATAGTTGAAGATATTATCACTAAACGTTATTCTTTAATATTGAAAAAACCTACAAGTTCACATTACAATGTTATAATATAATATAATACAATTTAAATGGTATTCTTAAATTAAACAAAGTGAATACCAAGGATGGAAATCGAAGAAATATTTGGAAATACTTTAAAACTAAGAGAGATGTCAAGCTGTGAAAGATCACGTGTCCTTTCTATTAGAGACGGTCTTATTAAGTAATTCTCATGTCCATATATTCCTGAGAGAATAACGCTTTATTAGTAGTAAAAATATACATAGTTTCCCATTTGATTTTAAGGTTACATCCCGTGAAATGGAAGTAACTGAATGTGATTCATTTTGTCTTTTCTTCCCTGGGCATTTTCACATTTGATTGAATCTTCAAAAATATGAGACGAGTAGATAACTGAGTTCCTGTTCCACCCGGTATACCTATTACACAAGATTAATATATTATTAATACGTATAAAGTATAAAGTTATGCAATTGTATGCAAATTAATAAATACCAATTTTTTAAAGTAAATTTAAAAATATCTTATTGCAAAGATTTGAACACGTTTACCTACTTTAAACAAATTACCAAAACCAAACATTCATTTTATGTACATTATACATACCAAATAGAAACAGTAATTATATATTGTTTAACACGTTTACTTTGGTATATAGTCAAAAGAATTAAAACTTAGAGCTTAGAACTTAACGATTTTATTTAAATATTATGATCTAATGTCTTTTAATTATTGTATAATGTTCCTAACCTGTACGTCATTAAATGTTTTAATTCCTTTATAGCACGATTCAAAATTGTTTACCGGCATGATTCTACGAGCTACTATAATTAAATTTAATTTTATACTAGCATATTAAACTCTGGTAACTCAATGGATGGACGGATGGTTTCATAGCCTCAATTTCAGATCTGTGTAATTAATAAATTTACTATTACTCCATTATCCTTATTGGAAGGTTCTCGGTATCAACAGTAATAGGTATAGCCAAATCGTAGAACCCAATTTATTAACATCTTGGTTAATTAAAGCAAGCCACCTTATTGTGACTCAACTCGACTCACTTAGGATTCTTCAAAAAAAGTTCCATAAAAATATTTATCTGATTTTCTCATTTGTATTGGTTTCTATCAGAATCAGTGCTGACGAAATATTCACTAAAACTAATACATAAAATATGAATGTGAGTGAAATAATTACAATTAGATACTAAAATCTAACCAAGCAATAAAAACTTTAACACAAAGTATTACTGATTGATGTAATTTTGCATTTTTCTAAGAATTTATAAAAATAGATTCACAACATGAAAATTTCAGGAAGTGCGTCATTTGCTAATAACTAATTTAAAAATTTGTTTCGTTTTCCCCCATGAGTTCCATTATGGAATACATTATGTGTAATTGTTTGTGTTATCTATATTATGTCATATCAGAACTTGCCATCATTTTCTAAAAACCTTTAGAAGGCAACCATTATGGAAGAAGAAGCAAATAATTACTTATTTCTTGAATATAAATTATTTATCAGATAAAGATCATTGAAAGCTAGGTCACCGAAGAAATAATAGCAAATCGTGTCCAAAAGTATTGGTAAAAAACCATTACTAACTATTATTGTATAAAATGATAACCATAAAATGTTAAATACTGTCACGACCTGTCACGAAGTATACCTACAGTGAGGACATAAAGTCCCCCCCTCTAACTTTTAAACCACTGGGTAAATTGTGATGAAATTTGGAACGATAATATATGACTAAATTCTACATTTTTTGACACATCAATGACAGCTCTGAATGTCAAAGTGACAGCTGAGCGCGCAATAGGAAATTCTTTTTAAATGGAAATGGGGGTCGAGTAGGGACTCATTTTAAAGCTATTTTTATGCTCAAAACATCCCCAAATTTGAGAACATTTGGTTCAGTAATTGAATAAAAACCAGTAATATCAGTTTATAACATAATCTTTTTACCACATAATCTTTATAATAGAACTTACCCATGAAACATTTATTTGTCAGGAGGTTCATGGAGGTCATTTTCAACATCTTTTGAAGTAACACGTGTTTTCTAAATTTGTTTCTGCCTCTACATTCAATTTAAATTATTTCATAATTTTTTAATTTAGGTTATTTTAAGTTAGGGATGGTTTATTGTTATTTGTTTACTTTTAATTTTTGTTTTGCTTTGAATAATTTACAATAATTTGTAATATGTATGCAAAAAAATGATATAACAGAAATCGGTATTACTGGTTTTTATTTGAAAGTTACTGAACCAAATGTTCTCAAAATTGGGGGATGTTTTGAGCATAAAAATAGCTTCCAAATGAGTTATTACTCGACGCCCATTTCCATTTAAAAAAATATTCCTATTGCGCGCCTAGCTGTCACTTTGACATTCAGAGCTGTCATTGATGTGTCAAAAAATGCAGAATTTAGTCATATATTATCGTTCCAAATTTCATCACAATCTACCCAGTGGTTCAAAAATTAGAGGAGGGGGGGCGGACTTCTTCATGAGTCACTCCTTTGAGTAGCTCTATATTCGTATTAGGAGCCACTTACTGGCTTCCTTTATTAAAACTAACTAAAGACTGATTTACACCTGTTTCTGTTATTTATTTATTCATAATTTTCAATGATACTTGTACAAAATTGACAGTGGTTCAATTTCTGTACGAAGTTCTATAATTTCCACACTTCAACTATATGCTCTACTATACGTTATGTCAATACATATTGTCTTCAGCTTACCCGTTTTATTCAATAAATGATATCTTAAAAAGCAGCGTCCTACGAGAAGGTTTGTATACGTCCTTAGCTTAACTTTGATGAGATATGAGATCTGGTAGATCCTTGGCACTGGAGTATTACGCCCAGTGAACTAAAGACTAGTTCCACTTAGACTAAATATTTTGTCTCACCTACTCTTCCTTTGTTTCAGACCAAACATGATCGTCCGGATAGCCGCAGCATTTCTTCTGGTGGCAGGAATCCACGCTCAGGATGGAAAAGACCTAGATAGTCTAATTGGAGAAGTTTTCCAAAAACCAAACAGCCAAGAAACTGCATCATCGCCAGCCACCACTGCAGCGACGTCTGCCCCCAATCTTCAACCAAATTTAGGAACAACAGGAGGAGGGGGAATACCTGGAACGGGGTCGTGTGTTTGCGTGCCATATTATCTTTGTAACAATGGCAGTATTAACACGAATGGAGAGGGAATTATCGATATTAGGTAAAAGAGAACGTATAGCGAAACGTATAGGAAGGGTCATCTATTCTAATAAATAACCCATCTACTAAACGTAAATAAAAAAGGTTTTTGTAATTTTTGTTTAGGAAAAATAATCAAAATTAAGGGATCTTTGGAGCGACATAATAATAATTCAAAATGTATGTTGCTGGAAGAAACATTTTTGAAGCGGCGAATGATATTTTTTGTATTTCTACCCTACCTTCTTGTAAAAGCAAGTAAAAACGCAATACTTTTCAAAATAATTTGTTTTTCTTGGCCGTTTCCCAGAAAAACTCATTTCCCCAGTTGAATTGATCATCCTGTCATGGAAAAAACCTGCAATGATGCTTTTTTAATAAAGTTCAAGACAGTTAGTGCCACATATAAATAATTATATACAATAATTACATCACTGATACAAACCTATTTTATAAATATCAGGTAGATCTCCCATTAAAAATTCTTTGGAACAGAGTAGCAGTTTATTAGCGGACTTTACATTTCCCAATGAAAAAATCCTTGTTATATGTGTCTGATTAGTAATAGTTTGTCTTTTTCTAACCACAGTTTATGACTTACTTATCCACTTATAATTAATTACCTGGAATATTTAGACTGTTTGGTAATTAAAAACCGGTGGACAACGCGAAACTTCTGACATTATCAGAATTACCAGAATCCGTATTCCAAATATTCCGTATTACGTCTTTTCATTTTAGCAGAACTGTTAAATTTCTTACTCATAAGAAACTCATCAGAATAAATCAGATCGTAGAGCGAATGAATTTGAAAGATATCTAATTTCTACTTACATTTTTGAATATCAACTTTTCTTTCCATTTAGGTACTTCCCACCGTCTTGAAGCGGAATATACCTATTTCTTTCTACAGGAAAACCTAGTTGCTTTGTTTTAAGTTAGATTTTAACATCTTACATTACGTGCATTTGTGTTAAACATACATTTTGTACATTTTACACAGAAATGTTTTCATAGTCAAAAGTTTTCTTATTATTTTCAAAAGAATGCGCATTTCATAAAAGCGCTATCAACTTTTAATATAGGAATTTATCATGTTTTATCATTTTTAGGGGATCTATTAAATACAGGTTTTTTATAGGAGTGATAAATATGATTATTCTGGGAAAATATCAAGTCAAAATCATCGGCCGTATCCGACGAGTATTCGCAATCGCTAACCATCTCTTTGTTGTAATCCTCACAACTAAATAATAATTACATCCAAACAACCTTGAAGCTACGCCACAAAAAGACTACTGGCGCATCCGCGTGTTATTTAAATTTTATTTAGCAAATTAAATCTTGCAGCACTAATTGTCCAATGAACACAATATTTGTTTACATTCATCACATTTTAGCACCGCAAATAAAGTTGAACAATCTTAACCTTCACCCCAAAATTCAAACCGCTTTCTTTTTCTCAAATAATATGGTTCTTTGTGAAGCCATGTAAAGACCATATATTGAAACAATAAGATATATTTCGAATACAAAATATATTCGCTTTAGGTATAGACAATATAAGATTATTATTGGTAGGAGATGCCGAAAACAACTACTCCACGGACAATATGCCCCGACTGGCGTTTTTAATCATTCATCGATTCCGATACTTATGGCAATCTGATGAGATCATAACAAGATCGAAACCGGTCATTGTCTGGTATTTGGTCTTGATGAAGGATGTGGCGACACCAATGGAGATGTTGATGTAATGCAACGCCAGTCGGGGCATATTGCCCGTGGAGTAGTTGTCTTCGGCATCTCCTACCAATAATTAAGTAGGATTGTCTTCCTCAAAGACAATAGAGGTCGCTGTAATGGCTCTGCATAAAAGCAGATCGTTATCTGTCTGTCAATTAGACAATAATTGTCAGACAGGTAGTAGCAAAGACCCAAAGAGGGCACTACGGTGTATTTCACTGTATCTCGCCACTACAAATATAAGATTATATTTGCTTCGGTATATACTATAAATACTTACTGACTCCTCAAACAAAGTTGAGTGTATGTACAATCCATAAATTGAAACCCGGAAAACGCTTACATTGCTTTCTTATTTTCAGAATCAACGAGGGCCCTTGTGCCAGCTACATAGAAGTGTGCTGCAATAAGGAAGATCAAGTAAGTGAACCCATAACCCCTCCTCCGCCTCCGGTGAGGAGTACCAGCGGCTGTGGATATCGCCATCCTGACGGCGTGGGATTCCGAATAACCGGCGACAAGGAGAACGAGGCTCAGTTCGGGGAGTTTCCGTGGATGGTGGCCATCCTCCAAGAGGGGTCTGTAGAAGGGAATCCTCACAAGCTTAACATCTACCAGTGTGGAGGAGCATTGATCCACCCACAGGTAGTTGTAACTGGTGCACATTGCGTCAGTGGGAAGAACAAGTCTTTTAAAATCAGAGCTGGGGAGTGGGACAGTCAACACACGCAGGAGTTGTATGGTCATCAAGACAGGGAAGTCAAATCTATATCTATACATCCACAGTACTATGCTGGAGCCTTGTACAACGACATTGCTTTGCTCTTCCTTAAATCCCCTGTAGAAATAGCCGAGAATGTTGATGTAGTTTGTTTGCCGCCTGCAAATGTCGTTGTGGAGTCTGAGAACTGCTACGCTACAGGCTGGGGTAAAGACGTCTTTGGAAAGAAAGGCAAATACCAAGTAATATTGAAGAAAATTGATCTACCTATAGTTCCCAGAGACACCTGCCAAACCAAGCTAAGGGCCACGCGACTTGGAGTCCACTTCGAGCTCCATCGTAGCTTTATATGTGCTGGCGGTGAACCCGAGAAAGACACTTGCAAGGGAGACGGTGGTAGTCCACTGGTATGCCCTATTGGGGGAAAAGGAGACAGATACTTCCAAGCTGGTATCGTAGCTTGGGGCATTGGTTGTGGTGAAAATGAAACCCCGGGAGTCTACGTGAATGTGGCTTTATTCAGAGACTGGATCGATGAACAACTTAAAGTGAACAACCTCGAAATTTCTGGTTATCAATATTAATCTTAATTCTTAAGTTTTTTCTAACGTTTATATCTCAAATTTGTATAAATTAAAACAATAAAAAGTTTAAATATAAGTTGTTTGTATTTCAAGGTATTGATTGATTTCAGATTTATAAGTTGCCGGTATTTCTGGTATTAAAGAATGGAGACAAAACAACTAATGATAAGGCATTAGCAAGGGAGATACTGATAGTCCATTTGTCTGTTGTATTGGCTGAAAAGAAGACAAATATTTCCAATCTGGTATCGTAGCTTGGGGCATTGGTTGTGGTGAAAATGAAACCTCTGGAGTCTACGTGAATTTGGCCTTATTTAGAGATTGGATCGATGAACCAGTTGAAATGAGCAACCTCGATATTTTTAGTTTTCAATATTAATCTTAACTTTTTTAGTTTCTTGTAACGTTTATATATCTCAAATTTGTGTAAATTAAAACAGTATAAAAAGTTTAAATATAAGTTGTTTGCATTTCAAGATACCAAGTGATTTCAAATTTATAAGTTGCTGGTATTTCTGGTATTAAAGAGTGGGGACAAAACAAGTAATAAATGATTTTAGCTTATAAACCTGGGATTAGTGGATTAGTAACTACATGGTTTTATTGCTGGAGTGTCACGTTTTAGACTGAGTTACCTTTTTGATCGCTAACATGAAGGTGATAGTAGCAATTGTTATATTAATAGACTTTGTATGGTGTCAAACATTTGATAACAATACTATAGAAGCATTGAGAAAGCTCAAGTTGTCCAGGGTCGATACAAAAATAAACTCAGACTTAAACCCAGGATCAAAATATGTAGAAGTGATGACCACTACTTCTAGTGGCGATCTAGTATACCTGCAGAAATGTGGGGAAGGAAAAGATTTGGGGATCCGTACCTGCGCTCACTATAGTACATGTGATGCAGATACAAACACCATTGTTCTTAATGGAACTGACAATTATGGCCTTATCGATATCAGGTAACTACTTATTTCTCAATATTTTCTTGATTAATGTAAATTGTCTCAAAATTAAATAATACGAATTAGTGCAAGTACAAGGAGAAACTATAAAATTGCCTCATAAGATTGTACCTATTTTTTAAATTATAATTATTAATAATTGGGTACCCCTCCAATATTAATACGGAGATTACCCATTTTAAAATTTGTTTTTATAGAGTTAGACACAACATATTTATTAGAGTCGGTTCATATTAGTAATATTCCACAGTGTAAAATGTGTAATAATATATAATTATTACTTTTTATGTTTTGCCTACTTCCGAACAATTCAAAATATGTAATTATTGTACTATGAGAATACTTGGAATTTTATAGAAAATATAACTAGCAGCTTTGTCTAACAGCTAACAGTAAACATACTTAGTATTACGTAAACGTAGGTATATATCAAGGATAAAATCCTTGGGTATATATGTTGTTAAATGACAGTGTCCTATTCTAGTCGTTGTCATTAGTCTTTGTAAACCAATGCTGTTCTTGTTCTGTTTATAAATGCCTCATAAGTAAGGCTTTTATGAGACCTCACCATCATAAGTGCGTATGTACAGAAACCCAATTTTCAGCTAGCTCTGAATGAATCAATGATTGTCAAGCAAACTAGCAGTTTAAAAATTTTGGGCGGTACTCACTAGAATATATACTGGTAATCTTTCGACATGTATTTCGACTTACGTATTGGGGTATTTAGACTCACTAACACAACTTCCACAAGAATGTTATAGGTATAATAATTTCAAATCAATTTTTAATATGCTCATCTGCATTTTTCCTTTCGTGCCCTTGGCCTGGGCTGGCTCATATAAGTGACATTTGAAGGCAATTTCATACAAGTTTTAAAGTAGGTAGCCTTCTTTGATTTCAAGGTGTTTACAGAAGCCCGATTGTCGGAGAATATGCAGCGATGAAGCAGACTATGTCTATCGAATTTCTGCATATACTCGTGAGTAGAATAGGTACCGTGGGATAAATCCCCGACTCATCATACTGCATGAATTTTTGACTAACATTAATTCTCTATGTTGTAGAATTTATTATATTCCGGTTTTATATTAAATTTAAATAAATGCAGGTATTCCCTATGCATATATGATTTTCGTATTATTATGACCAGTTCTACCTTACATTACTACCTTTTACATTACACAAGAGATGTGAAAGTTTGTTTTGTGGTTTGAACCCAACAGCTAGCAATCTTAGCAGGATTTTCCAATATCCGGATTTTCCAATTTTATTCAATACAGTACCATAACACGTTGAAGTAATAATAGTGGGGTTTTGTGTCTTTATAAATATATCCAAAAAATTTTTATTTTACGAATTATTCATTTCTTAAATATTTGCTATTTCAAACAATAAGGTATAAGCATCAATTACGATTTCACGATCTCACGACCTCACTCACGATCTTGAGTTCATTGCAATCATGAAATTTACCTATCCCTTGCCTGTAACAGTGGGCAGATCCACGCAATGAATTTATTTTGTTATTTGTTTTGGATTAAGTGTTGTTATCTGCCACCACTATACAGTGTGTCCAAGATAAAGATGGGATAGCATTGGGATCTTGGAAACGGTAAAAGATACAAAGTTGGTTAAATTATGAAAAAGTTGAGCAGTTTGAATACCTTTTACATGGACTTGGCAAAAATATATTATCTTTTTTTGATTTCGAAATATTTGGAAAAACATTTTTTTTGCGATATTTGTTTTTATTTATATCTAGCGTTATTTTAACAGCTATCAAAAAAATAAAAAATACTTTTCCGTTGTCACTTTTTGAGCTTAACAAGATGGCATTCATCAAGTTTTTGTTCGACGTTTCGTTTCCGAGAGACCATCATCAACTTCTTTTTTTAAATACGGCCCTGTATTTTTAAATAGAAATTTTGATACCATTTTTATTCTCAATTCAATGATGCATCACAAGTAATAGTTTAATTACGTTTTTAGCTTGTTGTTGCCACCATTAAAAATTAACGAGGAAAAGCCTCCTGAGTTTAGCTCTTACCGTTTCCAAGATCCCAATGCTATCCCATCTTTATCTTGGACACACTGTATATAAAATCAGCAAAAGAAATGTTTAACAAAGCTACAAATTACTGTCTTCTTCTGCGTCTGATGATATCATCATATAAAAGGACGATTATGATGAGATGCAAACAACTGGCTGGAGTCTGGTATTTCCAATTCCAATAAATTATGGTACAACTATAGTAGATTTTTTAAAGTAGTGGGGAGGTTATAGCCAGTAAGTAAGTACACAACATTTGTGTATCTCGGGTGAACAGTTTAGTTTGGTGGATACCGCGATGTCTTGTTGTCTAGCGCAGTAACAGCGCCCGAGATAAGTCAAGGTCGTTTGCATGCAAGCATATTTACACGAATCCGGATCATCTTCCCTTTCGACATGCAGTTGGCACTGGTTTTCGCCGTGGTAGTGGGACACGTCTGGTGTCAGAACCCTACGTTGACGGACGACGCTAAAGATGCCCTCAACGCTTTATTCAAAACGACAAAACCGCCCTCTACGGGTTGTGCCTCGGGGTTGTGTTTGCCGGGGTTCGAACCGGTGCCGACGACGACTACCGAATCGAGTAAAGGTTATATTCCCAAATGTGGAGAAGGAAGGGAACAGGGAAAATCACTTTGCGTAGATTATGACTATTGCGACCCACGGACGAATACTATAATCGTCAATGGTTTGACGGTTGGATTTGGAGTTATCGACATTAGGTATATTTTTCTCATAATTTTTGTTAAGTTATATAGGGATCTTTTTTCGAAGTTATATAAGGATCGATGCAACCACTTTGATCGATATGCCATTGATCTTTTTTAAGAATATCAAGTTTAAAAACTTGATATTCTAATACTAATTCAAACTATTATACTATTCAAAAGTAATACCATCAGATTTGTTCAAAGATTCTATATAATTATGTATAGGTGAATTTTTGTGGGTACAGGGATCAGTATTCTACATAAAAAACCAAGTTCTTTAATAAGTCGAAGTTTCGTTTATTTTATAAACATCCTCAGGACAAATTATAGTTTGGTTTTTGTAGTCTTAAAAAAATATACCAAACATTCGGACATTATTAAGTAGGAGCTCGCAAAAACAATCAAAACAACAATACACCAGGAAAATATAATTTGTCCTGAGGATGTTTATAAAATAAACGAAACGTCGACTTATTAAAGAACTTGGTTTTTTACGTAAAACACTGATCCCTGTACCCACAAAAATTCACCTATACATAGTTAAATTTGGATCACCAATCTCGAGAAGAAATTCTATATAATGTACTTCATGGATTTTCGTGTCTTTGAAACAGTTGAATATAAAAAATAACACACGCCTCAGGGAGCAAAAGTAGTATTTGTTCTGTATATCGAGGCGCAATGAAAAAGGTTACTAGGTATTTTTATTTATTTTATTGCTATATAATTTTGGGATAATTGATATCAATTGGTTTACGCAAGATGTGCAAATGATGCGTGTTATTTTTCAAGAAACTGTTTAGCAAAATCAAGTGAATACACAACCTCCCAGATATGGTACTTTTTAGAAAGTTTACATTTTAACCTGTTTTCATAATAAATAATCAATGAATTTTTAGTCTGCTGTAGATACATTCGCCTATATGAAAATTGTCCGACGTTAATAGAAAGATAAGTTTTCTTTATTTACATTATAAGTAGGTATTACTATTTCATTTGAATGGAAAAAACTCCTTTACAGAAAAAATAATTACTAAATCTGTTAGATATGATATTTAAAACTTGGGTGAAAATAATAATTTCACATCATAAGAAATAATTTCAAATATAGAAATAAATTCATTTAAAATTCAGCGGGGTTTTTTGAAAAAACACTCGGACCCGTCAATTTTTATTTTTTAATGTGGTTTTTTATGCTAAATTCATGATACAGGGTAACCTAAAGATAAGTTACGACCATCAACTTTATTTTTTCAAATGAAAGCACCCATTTTTTATTTCATTTTTGAATTCTTCATCTATAGTCACTCAGTAATGGACCGAAGCGGCGTGTTAAGTGACTCACCCTCTATATCTCATTTTGTGAAAAAATGAATTATGATAAATCAAATATCTGGTATTTTGGAGAATTCTGGTATCACTTACTCAAAGTGAAGTGTTTAATTCTGGAGTGAATTTAATTGGTAATTGTAAAATATACTGAATTTGGTGTACGAGTATAAGCATTTTGCTATATAACTAGAGTCATATATATGTAGATTCAAGACCCAGTAGTAAGATCCATGTTATGTTATTGAGAACTTCAAATTCCAATGTGAAATATCACTGCTAGTTACTGTCAGAAAAATCAGTTTACTCCGAAAATAAAAACTTGACTAAACTATTGTGCGGTCAAAGTCATTAAATTACATGGTGAAGCTCTGAAACAAGGCAATGGAATCACAGAAGATTTTGTCGGGTAGCTCGCTTTGGCCGACAATGCACTAACAAATTGAATTGCATTGCTGTGGCAATATGGGGTTTGATTATTCTACGAAAGAGAATAATTATTTTCAGCAATAATCCGCGAAACGGTTCTTCCCGCTCGGAAAAATTCGCGCGGGAAATACTATTTCCTGTACCCTCGTAAAGGGATAATGTTTTTAGACGTAATTTTATAAAAAAATAAATAGGTGTGTGATTGATTGAATAAATGTAATATGATTTTAAAAAGTAATTGTATATACCTACATATTATCCACCTTTTTGGAAAAATAGCATCATATAATAAATAGAATAAGTTTTATTAATAAAAAAAGATTTTTTGCACATAGGTACAGTGAAAAATCCGCCATAATAACCTGCTATATACTCTTATCTAAATTGGAGTAGAATAATTTCTTTTTTATTAGGAAATAGGAGAAATATTGGTCCTCCAACCGCATTCGCTGTATGTCATTAGCTATTTGTGGTTCACCAAAGATGTCATTGTTCAAACTAAAGAAAAATGTCATATGGAAAGGTTACTGGTATTTATTTAAGATGCTAAGACTAAATTTCAAGCGAAAATATCGATTTTTTTTGCAAAATATTACTAATATACTAATATGCTTAACATCTTCATCTATTATCTACAAAGTACTTTTTGAGTAAAATTCTTCTTGGAACTTCTTACAAAATATATGATAAATAATGTTGACTTCACTATTTTATCGTTAATAAAAGCTGATTTTATCATATCACAGGCTCATTTGATAAAATTGATTTAATACTTCTGTATTTTTTATGGTAGAATAAGCAAGACACCTAATTAGCACAGTTAATTATCATCAGGTATAATTTAAAAACCAAACAAATAAATTATATTATATGCATATTCAGGAACGGTTTCACACGTTTGGCATTATTATACTACAAACAAAGGAACATAATATGATAAGATGATTTTATTGTGAAAATGCAAAGTTATTATGTCTAACTGGAATTTACTACCGCAGCTTCCTTTTAGTTTTCCTAATATGGATATATTTAAAAAAACAGAAGTAAACGCAGGCTTTTATTTGAAGAAGGTAGTCACTACATAGTCAATCATTATGATCAGATTGTTTATTAAACACCTAGAAAGTCTTAGAAAAATCAACACGAAATTCATTGAACAATATTGTTCAACCGTACCTTATTTTTATTACAAATTGTATACAATAGGTACATAATATACATAAAATATACTTTTAAAAATATTCACAAACATTTTGATAATAATTATGAGGCCTTTGACCACACATTTTTTCGTGGTGAAGCTAGGAATTAGGCAACCAATTAACATTATGTGTACCTATCATGGATATATTTTAATTTTTTTCATATCACATATCCTTGGAATTTTACAAATACGAGCACACCTACGTATCTAAAAATCATTTGCATATTCAATACGGCAAGCATATGGAAATCAATTCTATGAAAGTCAAATTTAAAAAAAATACCTAAAAACTTGCTTGATATATAATAAAAAATATATTCCTAAAACAAAACCTTGCATGTCAATTATTGTAAAGGTGTTTTTTATATAAGAAGTTATTTGTGTCAAGTTCGCAAGTTATTTTAGGACAGATAGGACAGACAGATTTGTATTTTATTTTTTAATTTAAAGATAGGCTTCAACTTCAGTGGAGATACTGCTAACTTTAAAACTTGAGGCCAACTAGGTTTAAATCATAGCCTTGGCCTTTGGTTATTTTTCCAATTATTTTTTTTTTTTTCTTTTAAAGGATAAAGTTGTTATCTCACTTTCCTTGTGGAAAATTACGTAAAAATTATATACTATCGTGCATAAGTACCTAATTCAACTACATAAGTTATTAATATATAAAGCTTATATCTTTAAAATGTAACGATACTTATTTATTGGCTCTTTTATATCCTATTTTGGGAACTATGTTTTAAGTGTAAAATATTCAAAATGTAATACATTTTGAGTTTATTATCTGCTGTTAAAACGCCACACGTCTTCTAGGAAAAGCGACTTCCTGGAGCTGCATTGTAGGAACAAGTAAATTAACAATAATTATCAAGGTTTTTGCAAGAAACCGTGATGGAAATAGTGTGGTTCCTAATATTCAGCTGTTTTGCAACATTGATCATTACTAATAAAATAATGAGTAACAGGGATATTTGTTCAAGTTTAAATTACCTAAAGTCTATTTAGAATCCAAGAATTAATTGCCTAATTACATTTCTTGAATTCTTACTACCTACCTATCCTAAAAATCCCTCGAGAGATAATTCAGAAAGAAAAAATATATCACTGTATTTACAGATGCCTCACAATGTTAATAGGAAAACAATCAAGAATAGATTTAGCCTATAATTTTGTGTGGACATTGAACATCTATGATGAGTGATGACCGATTTTTTGTATATATATGATAACATATAATTATATTATAAATAAATTCGCAACTATTAAGTCTAACCTTGATTTAAAATAATAGCGTAAACATGTTTAAACTTATTATTGTTTAAATAAAGGCAGTTTATTTGAAAAAATGTAACTGCATTCACGATATATTCGTGACTACTTGAATCTGTGGCTGAAGTATTAATTGCCGTAAAATATTTATGACCACTGAACGTATCAGTAACTTCAGGTCAACAGGTATATTTTGTTGCAAAAATTAACACGTAAGGAAACTGTTAGTTGCGTGTCAATCGCCAAAATACCAAACTTAACCAATAGTTAAAACACAATTGGTTTTTAGGTAATTTTTGCAATAATTTCAGCAAATATATAGTTACTTGTCTCAATAGGTATGCTAACTTATACTGCACTGATGAGATTCAATAAGATCGAAACTGGTCCCGGTTTAGATATGATTAGATATAACCTTACTGTTTTTTGACAAACAGACACACTTTTATTAAAGAAAAAATATTAAAATTACCATGGCTTTATATATTCTACATAATAAAAATTCGAATTTAGAAGAATTTAATTTTCAAAACATCTACCATGAGTATTTATTTGAAGGCGATGCCGAAAACAACTACTCCACGGACAATGTGCCCCGATGTGGCGACTCCTATGGAGATGTTGATGTAATGCAATGCCAGTTGGGGCACATTGGCCGTGGAGTAGTTATTTTCAGCATCTCCTTCCAATAAATAAGTAGGATTCTCTTGCTTAAAGACAATAGAGGTCACGGCTGTAATGGCACCTGCCGAAAAGCAGGTCGTTATCTGTAAGATCTGTCTGTCAATTTGACAATAATTGTCAGACAGGTAGTAGCAAAGACCAAAAGAGGGCACTACGGTGTGTGTCTCACCACTACTAAAATCAACCATGAGTGTAGTACACGATCTATTATTGTTGGTCGTTATTATTTGTAGTACTCTTCGAGGCTCGGATTGCAGATTATATTGTAGGGCTATGTCCTGGTGAATAATTTTTGCCACTGAATTATGTCTATTGGTAAATTGCACACCAGCTATAGTAGCTGACATTTTCTGTACCGATCACTCTTAATTGAAATATCCTTTAAAACATATTTTTTATAGTTATTTGTCTTGATTTTGTATTGCAAATATAAATGGGTATAATTGGTCTGTTTGTTTATTTATATTTGTATTATTATTAGGTGCTAAGCATAGCAGGAACAAATCAATTAAAATTTGCCTTATTGTCCAGGCATATAGCCTGGAGAATCTGTATGTACGCTAGCAAATGTTAGAACAAAAACACTGGCTATATTATACTTATTATACTATATTAGTCTTATTACAGTTCTGTTGGTTGACTTCGGAGAAGCACTTTAAAAATTCGTCCCATATTAAAAAATCGTTAAGTAATTCCGAATAAGTTATTAAGGTTATCTGAATGAGTACTTTAATATCATCCAAAACCAGGACGTAGATATATTTTAAAAAAATGTATTTGATCTTTTGGAAGACATGGTTATAAACTTTAAAATTACGTTCTATAAAATTGTTAGTGTCCTGTCCATAGATGCTGTAGTGCTAGTGTAATATGGTATGGACAATGGCAAAATAGCTATTTGGCGTATCACCTCTTGTCACTTACATAAAGTCATAGTTACTTGTATTTCTTTATTTTATAATTTCGGAGCCATACTAACCTTTTCTCAGAACTATCTGATCTCAGTAGTTCTACCGTAAGATATGCTCCTCAAATTTTAATTTGGTGATATACCAAGTTTTAATTTTATGTGATACCGATCAGATATAATAATATCTCTACTTTTCATTTTGATCACAATGATTAGCATGTTACTCAAATATTTGTATGTGAGAGGGGAGGCATTATAGTATTCTGTACTAGCACCCAAGAACACCTTACAGGTTGTTGCTACCATTTAATAAAGGAATGAAGCCTCGCAGTCATTCACATCATTAAAATCTGGTAGGTAGGTAATTAGGTATATCCATATAAACCTTAATTAAATTGTTGAATTAACATTGAAAACATTCCACATTCATTGCATTCTTGGATTTAAAACACACTCTAACCTTTCATATGTAGTAAATATGAACTTAAATAGCTATAAAGTATTCTTCAAGGTTATATGAAACATGAAAATATTTAAAGGTACACATCTTGTAAAAACAGAAGAAAGGATTATATTTATCCATGTCAGTCTTATCTGTGAACTGAATTTATGTTTTCCAGGTTTGGAGAAAACCGCTGCGGGCACCCATTGGAGGTATGCTGCAAGATCCCAGAGGGCGGCTTACCTGCTAATTTTGACCCCCAGACCAAACCATCCACTACTCCTCCTCCAACGGCGACCGATGCTAGCACGCGCCCCACTTTTACCCCCAGCTACTGCGGGATCAGAAACGAGAACGGAATAGACTTCAAGATCACAGGAAATAACGATAATGAGGCCGAATATGGAGAGTTCCCTTGGATGGTGGCCCTTATAAAAAGGAATTCTAAGCCTTCTTCTGATGAGAACTTCTCTTTCTGCGGGGGATCGTTGATAGGGCCGTCCGTGGTGCTCACTGGAGCACATTGCGTTTACAATAGGTAGGTGATAATATAAATATCTTTTTGTCAAATATTTATCTACGGTAATTTGCTATTGTTGTTTTTACTTTTTTGATGAAATATGGATAAAGTAAAATAGAAACTCGACATTTTTACTCTCTTATTGTCTTCCTCAAAGCTAATGATATTCCAAACATTCAAAGTATTTTATTTAAAAAATAGATATTCAATAAGATGTATGAAGTTAATACTTATAGTAACATGGTAACAAAGGTAAGGTAATGTAAGGTAAGGTAAGGTAAGGTAAGGTAAGGTAAGGTAATGTAAGGTAAGGTAAGGTAAGGTAAGGTAAGGAAACAATTTATACTGTTGTTTCATCTCTTTGATGAAAGATCAGAACTGATAGATTTTAAGTGATAGGATAGATGTTAAATTAAACATCATCTGTACTTAATGCTAATACGCATTGTTACAAAGTAATTGTACCATTTCAGGTTCGATGCTAACCAAATTAAAATCAGAGCTGGCGAATGGGATTCACAGACCACGCGGGAGCGACTCCCCTACCAAGAAAGGAATGTCGCCAACATCATAATTCACAAGGACTACGTTCCCGCTGGAGTGTTCAACGATTTCGCACTACTTATTCTAGAGACTCCTCTGGACAAGGCTGAACATATTGGCACCATATGCTTGCCGGAACCGGGCCAGGTTATCAATTCCAAAAACTGCTTCGTGAGTGGGTGGGGCAAGAACGTATTTGGTAAGAAACATTTTATGAAATGTATGGTCCGTGGTCAAAATTATAGAAAGTGCCTCATGAGTAGGATCAGAGCGCTTTTACTATTCACCTTATAGAAGTCTTTGACCGATATAATGATTGGGTCTAGAAATATAATGTACCATTCGCTAGGTATAGTGATTTAAACTATAATTTCATGGATATATGAGGTGTAATGTGATTGGTATATTTTAAAAAAAATAAGCAACGAGATTTTTTAAATTTGGTCTTCTCATAACAGGCGCACCAATGAAATCGCGATCTATACATACTTCGATCACACCCGTTCGACACCCGTCGATCGGTTCCATATTATTGGCAAGGAGTCACTATAATTGCGGCCACACAGACTATAATTTATCATTTCTATTACTAGAAATATCTATTTTCCTTTTTGATTCATATTAGTAACCATGTGAAATAACCGGAAATAGATAATACAATAATTTCTTTGTGGGTAACCTATAAGTGGAATACTTTTGGTCCTTCAAATTTCATCTGGTTATATTTTTTCTGATCATGTTTTATAATCCTGACACACTTTTCAAAATTGTATACATTTTGAAATAATCTACAATAGAAACATATTACTTACGCAAGACAAAGTTCTAAATTAAATTGATTAAAGTCATTAGAAATTTTTAAATTCAGCCAAGGACTCCAGAATTCTCTGAGTAGACATTCTATACACCTCTCTCCGATGTATTTAAACTGCGTACATAATTTTCTGATTAAATTTCTGATCATGTAATCATTTCACTATTCAAATTTATGTATAAATAATTATCATTGGAGAGATATCTGCTTTATTTATATATTTCAATATAGAAGCAGCAGCAGAAGGAAAATCATAAACTGTAAAACACTGTACTAAAACACTGTAAAAGTGAGAAAGTTATATCATCATCTCTAGATGATGCTAACTATCATCGTTAGCGAAACGCGTTGAGAGAGAAGTGCACTGTTTTGGTGTTTAGCGGAAAATCTAGTCAGTTCTTGTCTTTTACACCAATTTCAACCATGGTGTGTTTTTCCTGATTTAAGTGGATCATCTGACTTTTTAGGCACAGAAGGCAGATACCAAGACATATTGAAGAAAATCGAACTACCCATTGTGCCAAAACCTCAGTGTGAGTCCGCCCTTAGGAGAACACGCTTAGGACCTATTTACATACTCCATGACAGCTTCGTTTGCGCTGGAGGTGAAGCAGGAAAAGATGCATGTTCGGTAAGTACGAAAACTCAAAATATAAGCTACATCCATTTATTCATTCATATAAAAATACGCAAATTCAGTAATATAGTAATAATGAGTTCATGATAAATACTAAATAAGTTGGCAGACTGGACTATTTCTTCACCATTAGAAAGGATTAGTGGTTGGATAGTTTGGAATCAGTACCTCTCTTTACTTCTACCTATAAATAAGATCTTTTGGGAACTATTATTTACTTTCCAAGGGATTACAATACCTATCCTAAGTGTTGAAGTTGTTGGCTTCGCAAGAGCACAGTACGTGTGTTATCCTCAGTTTACCCATTAATTTGAAATAATATCTCAGTTGGCAATATCTCGTGAAAATGCCTGCGTTCAGGTTTACTGAGCTTGAGCTACTCTTATGTGAATTTTAGTAAACCTATTCGCCTGTCTCTACCTTACAGTTAACTTCCTGTTAGAGCATTTTTATGTCCTAGTTTCCTAGTTAATCCTAGTTTCTAAACTCTTCTCTTGCTTTATCTTGGATGACCACTATCCATTTAGGAAACGAGTCTATAAAACTTATCACAATAGATCCAATAAGAACTTTAATTTTTGCTAGGTTAGATTTAGGAACACGTACGAATTTGTTATTTGAAATCTTTGGGAACCATCTCCACAATGTTTTCCAAATTTGATGGGTTGTCAAAATAGCAGTTCATAATGTAAGTTCAGTAAATTGGAGCAAAGTGTGATGTAATATGTAATCTAGAAGCCGCAGTATATACATATATACTACCAATTAAGTTTATTTAAATGTATCTATGCCACACGATAGTGCCTTATGCATGCATTTATTTGATAAAGATAACCGAATGTTTATACATTTATTGTTATTCGCTGTCATTTATTTAAATATAAATCTAAACGTAAACAGCAGTTCGAAGAATCATAATTTTTAACTTACGTTGATTACAATAATTAATGTAATCTAATTAATATTAAAATTATTTGTGGTTATCTAAAAAAGAAAGCAGTATATGAATTATTTATTATTTTAATATGGAGCAGAAAGACTTTTACAAGGAAACTGATGTCACTTTATTTATTGCTAATTTTTAAATGCGGGAATTATTCTTGAAATGTGTTATCTTCACTACGTGGAGAAAATGTTTATACCCATGTCGATACCCAATATATAAGTATATATTGTAATGTATATTAAAGGTAGCACCTTACTAGCAACTAGACGCCCTAACATTTCTAAAAATAAATCTCAAACTCTTTACATCAAAAAGAGCAAAGAGCATAGAGCAAAAGTATTAAAAAAAAAAATCAGTTTTAGAGGAGATGGATTTTAATTGAAATTTTTTTAACACTGACGTAGTTTTCCACATGACACTAAAACACTATATTATTACTCGACTCGCATTTCGTCAACCAAGTTGGCATCATCTAGAGATAATTAAAACTAAACCTACGCTAAACACTATGTCCTATTTACACCTAAACTATTGTTACTGTTCAGTGACCCGTCGCGACGAATTAGTGAACCGTGATTTACTAACTAATAAAGCGGGCTGTATGGGATTGGTCCTCTGTCACTATTCATACTATTTTTAAACTTTGCAATTTCTAAACTCTTTATCATTATATGGGTGTTCCACATAAAAGTCCTCAGCCTCGTGTCTCGGCAACGGAAAGATATATTTTTCAAAAAAACAGATGTTAGAGCTCATCATCTATGGCTTCGTCACAGAGTTCAACTTCATTTTTTTCAGAGTAAATTGGAAATGGCGCTGAAATCGAAAGAAATTTTTCGTTGGCAGGAACTTTGCAACAAGGTTTATCCGATACTTTGTTCAATTCTAAACAATTTTTGTTAAATGACTATTTTTCAAAAACTTAATAGTTTCAGAGATATCGGGCTCTTCATTTGGTGAGGCCCAAACTCAAGCGTATTTTAGAGTTTCGAATTATTACCGTATACAATGAAACAATAATTATCCAAGTCAATTAATAGCTCTTTTTAAGTTGAGACGCTCAATAATTTTCGAGAAAATTGAGATTGTTTGTTTTGGGTGCTATCTATTTTTCACCCCCTAGGACCCATTTCAAGTCAATGATTTTTATACTGAGTAGTCTATATGAGATGCTTATTACGTGTACCAAAGGAGAATTTGGGACGCCCAATAATTTTTGAGAAAATTGAGATTTTTTTGTGTGCTACCTGTTTTTCACCCCCTGGGACCCATTTCAAGTCGTTCATTTTTATACTGAGTAGTCTGTATGAGTTGTGTATAACATGTACCAAAGGAGAAGTTGGGATGCTCAATAGGTTTCGAAAAAATCGAGATTGAATCTATTGGGTGCTAGTTTTTCACCCCCTGGGACCCATTTCAAGTAATTCATTTTTACACTGAGAAGTTTATGTGACATGGGGATTACATGTACCAAACGAGAAGTTGGATAATTATTGTTTCAATGAGGGGCTGGGATTGTTTATTTTGTTATTCTTAACCGATCTACACCGATCCTGTTGTCGGGCAAAATCTAGTTTAGGAAATTTTAATATTTTTATATTTTTGCGGGATCATCCCTTTTTGACCAGTCATCCCCGTCTGACAAAGGAAGTGAGGGGCTGGGATTGTTTATTTTGTTATTCTTAACAGATCTACACCGATCCTCTTGTCGGGCAAAATCTAGTTTAGGAAATTTTAATATTTTTCTATTTTTGCGGGATCATCCCTTTTTGACCAGTCACCCCCGTCTGACAAAGGAAGTGAGGGGCTGGGATTGTTTATTTTGTTATTCTTAACAGATCTACACCGATCCTGTTGTCGGGCAAAATCTAGTTTAGGAAATTTTAATATTTTTCTATTTTTGCGGGATCATCCCTTTTTGACCAGTCACCCCCGTCTGACAAAGGAAGTGAGGGGCTGGGATTGTTTATTTTGTTATTCTTAACAGATCTACACCGATCCTCTTGTCGGGCAAAATCTAGTTTAGGAAATTTTAATATTTTTCTATTTTTGCGGGATCATCCCTTTTTGACCAGTAACCCCCGTCTGACAAAGGAAGTGAGGGGCTGGGATTGTTTATTTTGTTATTCTTAACAGATCTACACCGATCCTGTTGTCGGGCAAAATCTAGTTTAGAAAATTTTAATATTTTTCTATCAGTCATCCCCGTCTGACAAAGGAAGTGAGGGGCTGGGATTGTTTATTTTGTTATTCTTAACAGATCTACACCGATCCTGTTGTCGGGCAAAATCTAGTTTAGGAAATTTTTATATTTTTCTATTTTTGCCAAATCATCCCTTTTTGACCAGTCATCCCCGTCTGACAAATGAAGTGAGGGGCTGGGATTGTTTATTTTGTTATTCTTAACAGATCTACACCGATCCTGTTGTCGGGCAAAATCTAGTTTAGGAAATTTTTATATTTTTCTATTTTTGCCAAATCATCCCTTTTTGACCAGTCATCCCCGTCTGACAAATGAAGTGAGGGGCTGGGATTGTTTATTTTGTCTTTCCTAACAGATCTACGCCGATCCTGTTGTCGGGCAAAATCTAGTTTAGAAAATTTTAACATTTTTCTATTTTTGCGGAATCATCTTTTTTTGACCAGTTATCCCCATCTGACAAAGGAAGTGAGGGGCTGGGATTGTTTATTTTGTTATTCTTAACAGATCCACACCGATTCGGTTGTCGGTCAAAATCTAGTTTTGGAAATTTTAGTATTTTTCAATTTTTGCGGAAGCATCCCTGTCTGACAAATGAAGTGAGGGGCTGGGATTGTTTATTTTGTTATTCTTAACAGATCCACACCGATCCTGTTGTCGGTCAAAATCTAGGTTTCTATTTTTTCTAGTTCTAGTTTTTTTGTCAAAATCAAATCAATCAATCAATCAATCAATCAATGATTTTTTGTCAATCAAAAAATTGGCTTTTTTTATATTTCGTGGTTTTTTTAATTTAATAAAATTATTCGGCAAAATTATCATTTAACAGCATATAAAAAATTAATGAAAAGCGATAGAGATTCATTGTATAAGGTAATAATTCGAGACTCCAAAATATGCTTGAGTTTGGGCCTCACCAAATGAAGAGCCCGATATCTCTGAACCTATTAAGTTTTTGAAAAATAGTCATTTGACAAAAATTATTTGGAATCGAACAAAGTATCGGATAAACCTTATTACAAAGCCATCTCCAATTTGCTCTGAAAAAAATCAAGTTGAACTCCGTGACGAAGCCATATATGAGCTCTATCAACTGTTTTTTCAAAATCAAAATATATGTTTCCGTTGCCGAGATACGAGGCTGAAATCTTTTATGTGGAACACCCTGTATTTAGGTTTAATCATATCCAGATGATGTCAACTTGGTTGGAGAAACGCGCGTCGAGTGCAGTACAGTGTGTTGGTGTGATGGAAAACTACGTCAGTGTTATCTTCACACCAAAAGTTCTAACCCCTTTCAAGAAAATTTTATAGGTATAAATTTGTACTATTTTGGTTATCCTATTCTTATTGTTTGAGTTCATTTTGTCAACACAAATATACAGTATGACCAGGAACATACAGTACTGAAATAAAAAAAATATATGGCTTACCTATAAACATTAACAAATTTAACAAAAACGACAAGTTAAGGTCTATTACAAAAGCGAATAGCTCTATATGCCCCCCATTCTCTTGAACGCATAGCTCAAGGCGGTCTTGGAGGTCTCGTTCTATGTGAAGGATAATTAAAGTCTGTTTTTCGGGAAATGATTCTGTCACCAACATTATCCCTAATCATTCTAAATGATTGATCAGCGGTGTGACTCATCGCACAATCTTACTGAAACCTATACCCTATCTATGCAGCAACAGAATTCTTGTTCTACTGAAGCGTATCAGGTCTTGTACAAAAGTACCTTGTATCAGAACTTGCTGCTATCTTCCACTGTTGACGGTGACAGTACGGCCTACATTATCAGTAATGAAGTAAGGGTTGATAATACGATTTCCAGAAACTGCACACCATATAGTCACTCTTTTTTGATAAAGAGTTGTTTCAGTCAATTCCTCAAGAGGAGTATGTACTTAAACCCAATGAATCTAAAAGACTGCCTATTAATGTGGCTGGTACCTGGTGCTAGTCCAATTTTCGCTTTATTTATTAATTACAATAATAGAATATCATAAAGAGAAAAACAACTCATATTTTTTATTTTAGTTTTTCTGTGAGTAGTTTGCTGTTGTTTATAATTTTATTTTGAACGTCTCATATTTATTTTGAACTTAAAAAATACATTAAAAGAAAAACAGCCACAAGACTGAATGGGTTTCATAGACTTTTGACCATAGTTTAAACCTATTTACAATAAAGTGAGGGATGTCGTTTACTGCGAGTTTGATTTTTTACAATATTTTCCTGTTTCAGGGTGATGGAGGTAGTCCTTTAGTGTGCCCTGACCCTAACAATCCTGCCAGATACCTCCTTACCGGCATGGTTGCCTGGGGAATAGGTTGCGGATCACATAATGTACCGGGTGTTTATGCCGACGTTGCCAGATTTAGGTCCTGGATTGACGAACAAATGCAAAGACTGAACCTTGACACTCGACCGTATACAGCTTGAAGTTTTTTTATTTGTAAGGATCTCTGTTGACAATATATTACTATTTTTTTAAACCGAACTTGTTTGCTTTTATCATAAAATAATTTCTGTACTGGAGAAATATAATTAAAGCGACCTCTGTGGTGTTGGGCAGTGGGGGAATCAATTTTCGTTATTAATAAAAAATATATAGCTGGTAAATAAAATACAGATACATAGAAGGAACAGCCTATGCCCACAAACAGAATTTAAAGTGGTTTTCTGTGGAACGCAAATTAAGAGAGGTGTACAGGGTGATTCAAATTGGTATATATTCGAGGGTTACCAAGAATCTCTAATAGATAGAGCAAATCTGATTGACGAGTCCTGTGCTCTTTTTTCGAAAAAATAGCTAGGCGCAAACTGCATCTATCTCTCTATTTCTTACCGTTTTCGAGCTACAGGGCGTTTCTCGATTTTTGGCAAAACCGACTGATGCTCTCTTCTTTCCCTTTCAAGATAGGTACCTCAAAATGGTTTGAACATTTTAGACATACATTCGATGGCATTAAAATAAATTTAAAATAGAAATAAAAAAGGAAACGAGAAAAAGGTATAAGTCGGTGACAAGAGGATACCCCCCGGTCAACGGATTTTTCTCTCAAAAAGTGCAAGATTAAAGTATTATATGCTTTGTCCTCACTATTATAATCGTTGGACGATTTAAATTCTAGCCAGTGATTAAGTGCATCAGTACAACATAGATTTTCAAATATCTTTGCCACGCCACAAGTTTAGACCCGCGTCGACGTATTTTTCTTCTGGTCAATAAATTAGATTACAAATGCTGAAATTTAGATTATGTTAACACTAGTTTAAAAGGATTAGAGGTGATTTAACCATCGTGTCAGTTAAAATGTTTCTATGAATAAATATCAAACAAAAAAAATGGCAAATCCTAAATTCCATAATTTATAATTAATTATGCTTAAAATAGGTATTATATGTACATGAGGAAGATGGCCATCCTAATTTGATACTCATTCTGACATCTTGTGGTGCGAGGCAGTCAGAGACTTAATAGTATCGCAGTTCCCTGTAGGAAGGCACTGCTAAATTTCTAATAGAAGTAATGTTATGCTTTTTCAATGAGAAATTTTATTTATTTTTTAATTAGATTAAAATATTCAGATTGTTTTCATGAGTTATCTCTTATGCACTATGACTGAGTGATGACTGAATGAATACATAATTGAATTGTATTAATGAATAATAGATTAATTGAATATTATCAGGGCTTATTTACAATAATTTTTGAGAGGAAAATGATTTTCTCTTGTAATGTGAGAAAATCTGCTTCAAGTAAGTGAAGTAAAAGTATTAATTAAAAGATATTTAACAATAGTAGGTAATATTCTACACAAATTTAGTTTAGCACCTATTTTATTTTTTTACGTATAACTTTAGGTTAGTAGGTCTGTCTATGATAGGTACCTACCTAAAAGCTGTATCTCTACCTATTAAAAACCAAGGCCTATTAGGTAAATTAATTTAATAATTATCCAATTCAATTATTGGAGCTATAGTATTACATCACCTTTTCTTTAAAAGATGTTTAAAAATGTTTAGGTTTTCCATTGAGCATACTTATTATTTTCAACATATAAAAACGAACTCCTTAAAAAATCCCTTGTGACTTCTGCAGCGTAAGGAGATTCTACACCTATACAAAAATAAATACCCCATAAAATGAGGCAAATACAATTAACCCACTATTGAGTGGATACATTTTTGGTGGTATATAATTAAACACAAATTAGATGCTTAAAACAAATAATAATAAAACTTTGCATCTAATGAATGTTAATCTAATGATGATGTAAGCATCTCACCTTAATTCTTTGCCTTGGATAAACATATTATTTTATTCTGAATTAAATGCGCACGAAGATATATAAGGAACGAAGTCTCATTAAATTATTCACTGTTTCCTTTTCATTCGAGGATTCAGCCTCAACAAAATGTAATAGAAATAACCTTTACTGTGTACCCCAAAGGATAATGACCCATGCCTTCTCATTCTGTTTATTTAGAAGCAATTTACGTACAAATCATATGTATTTTTAGATCTTTGTTATTTGGCCAAATCTTTTTAAGTAAAGAAAACATTTAGGTATTGTAAAAATGATATACTGTAACATATTTTCTCTATTACATCCTGAATATAAATACCATTTTGTGAAATTGGTGACTCAGATTATCATAAAAATAATTTAAAAGCTTTTGATTTTGACGTTCATTCTTTGGAGAGTTCCTGAATTCAAATTTGTCAAGCTAGTATGTAAATATAGGTATGATGTTATTGACATACCTAGCTGAAATTCAGCTATGCTAAGGAAACTTTTTATTCATTTTTGTTTTCCAAGAAATCAAATAAATAAGAAATATGTATTTTTGTATATATTATGTATATATGTATAGCCAATTTTTATTGTTAAATATTTTAGCAACTATAATACCACTGAATGTAAATTTAATAAATAATGCATTATTACTTGAAAAAGTAATTTTAAACTCGTTTAATTTACCGTAGTTCAAACTTTCTTAGATGTCTTCTAATAGTTAAGTTATTTTTTATATTTTTATTAGATTTTGTATGTTGTTGTTGATTTCAGCAGCTTAGAATAGGAAGGGGAAATATGCCCCTAATATATGCAAAATTAGGTGAAGGAATATTACCTACCTACGAGTATACAAAAATTCTAAAAGAAATGTTATATTTTTTGCAGATAATTTGTTTCACCCTGATTGATATATTCCAATCAATAATACTACTATGGTATTACTCTCTTTCATCAGAATATGGTGAATAATTCTAAATTTTTACCAGTTAAAAAAGTTATCAGTTGTCTGTAGGCTTAATACCTTCCTTATTGTACTTTTTGCAAACATTAGAAACATCCACATTAGATTAGAAACAATGAAAACTAGTACATATTACAGATTATCTTATAAGATCGGATGTAGACGATAAATAAAAAATATATTTTGCTAAATGGCAAGACGTCTTAAAAACTATAAATTAGTAAACTAATTAATATCAAATACTTAGATACCATTTATTTTTTTTTTCACATAAATGATCTTGTATATTTTGCTTTAATTTTTTGCAATACACCATGTTGTAACAAACATTTTCACATAAAATTGCTTTCAACTTCAGGAGCGAAGGTTCCTCCAAGGTCTGTAATCTCTGTAAGTCTGTAAGTCTACAGTCCTCAAGACATTCCTTTTTTGTAATCCCCATAACAATATAGATGTGTTAAATCTGAAGACTCAGCCTGGTCGAAGTGGTGAAGTTCTTCTACAACATATTTTCAGTAGAAAACATCAGAAAATATCCTCGAGTTCCTCAATCTTAAATTGCGTTAATCTGGATGCCTAACTTTACTTAGTCTGCATAAAAAACATAAACGAGTTAAATCTGGACATCCAGCATGCCTATCCAACAATTCTCGTACTGATCCCATTTTCAAAGGATATCTGCCAATCTGAAACAAAAATGAAAATGAGGGTTATTACATTCGGACTCGTTAGTATCTACCAGAAAAAATCAATGGCGGATGGTAAATCACGCTACAATTATAAATGCTTATTTTTTTTTTTAAATGCTACACCTTCTATTATACAATTCTCAAATAAGATGAGTGGTGACATTGATAATGGCAGGCAAGAACGAACATATCATCATTATCAGCAACATTAAAGAATATGTTATTATATTGCATAAAAAATTGAGATTATAATGTTATTTTATTTTTTTTTCTATTATACACTATTCAACAGCTAAAGCCCAATTCAAACAAACAAATTACTAATATGACAATTAAACAACTCACATATAAATACACATATGAATACTTATACTTACATAAACGCACATATTAAAATAACAGTAATACAATTAAACAAAATATCAACGAAATCTGAAATGTACATACATAGAGATATGATTATACAAGGTGTCCACCTAGTGCGCGTAAGTCCAATATCTGGGTTAATAAAAGAGATAACTTAATTTTTTTTTCTACAGGGTTGTCTAATATCCCGAGCTGCACAAAATGAAAATATATTTACATATTCAGGGTGTTCAGTTTTTCCTGGACAGGTACCAACTTCGTTTTTCTAAATGGAAATATATATTTTTTATTGCTTTTTCGAACTAAACCCTTGATTTTAGTAGGACTTTCATCAGCCTTCCCTATACCTAACTTAAACTGTTTTTGAAATATTGACGGGTGAATATTGACATTTTTGCAACTTTGACACCCTATAAAATCTAAACGGTTTGAGATCAAGCAAAACGGTTTGCACATTCCTATCTTAACTTTTTATAAGCTATCGTTTGATACTAATTTCAAATGTATCCAGGAATTAAAAATTTTCCGAAAATTTTGAAAATTTTTAATTCTTGGATAAATTTGAAATTAGTATCAAACGATAGCTTATAAAAAGTTAAGATAGAAATGTGCAAACCGTTTTGCTTGATCTCAAACCGTTTAGATTTTACAGGGTGTCAAAGTTGCAAACATGTCAATATTCACCAGTCAATATTTCAAAAACAGTTTAAGTTAGGTATAGGGAAGGCTGATAAAAGTCCTACTAAAATCAAGGGTTTAGTTCGAAAAAGCAATAAAAAATATATATTTCCATTTAGAAAAACGAAGTTGGTACCTGTCCAGGAAAAACTGAACACCCTGAATATGTAAATATATTTTCATTTTGTGCAGCTCGGAATATTAGACAACCCTGTAGAAAAAAAAATTAAGTTATCTCTTTTATTAACCCAGATATTGGACTTACGCGCACTAGGTGGACACCCTGTATAACCACAAGAAAAAATAAAATATCTAATGACTAAAGTATCAGCATCGCTTGTCTTTTAAGAGTCCACTCACTAGGTCGAAATAAGCCCTAAATCGGCGTTCGTCCCGTGTCTAATTATAAAAAAACTATAAAAGATAGCGACTTTTAGTAAAAAAGTATTGAAAGATAAAACTTTAATCTAAGTCCCTATAGTAGTAATTTTTGGTATTTCTTTTTATTTTTAAAATTCCAGGCAAACAATCTTGTAGCGTATTTTCAAAAATTATTTTCTCTAAAATACATGTATTAAACAAAAAATTGCTACTATAGGGATCTAGTTTATCTTTTGATCTTTCCGGTGATATATAATTTATAACATTAAAGAAATTTTGTTGCAATTATAAGACAAATCCGGTACCCTTGCAATAAGGGCTAACTTTATTTCCATGTGCCTTTTTACTTCGGCTTTACGTGCACCTCCGAAATCTTAATAATTCGATAGTTGGAATATATAAGTCTCCACCCATCGGCCACCCATCCTCTCAATCCGACCCAACATTCATGCCTGTCAAATCTACAGAGAATGGACCCTTATTAAGGCACGCGATGCTACAGCTGAATAATATGTCTATCGAACCATGAACTTTATTGTAAAAATTATATTATATCTTATAAGCTTATCTTATTATCTTAAAAGTTATATTTTATAATGTCAGGAACATACATTTTTAGAAATGTTAAGATTATCCTTATACATACATTACTACATTACATTAAACTATACATGATTTATTTGGGGTAATATTCATTATTCCCTTTTTGGGTATTCTCTCTCGCTTTATTATTTTGTTTTTAATTCCTGTTAGGTAAAAGTATAATAATGTAATTTATTTTAACAAATCAGTACCAGAAATAACAATTTTACTAAGAGTACAAACGTCACTAAGCTTGAAAAAACATATTTGTGTTTACTTATGAAAAGAAAATTGGCTGTCGTTTGTATAAATATTTATTTGTTTTCAGTCAAGCGCTACTAACTAATATGTTACAAAACTATAGAAATGTGTTTGTAATTTATTTATAAACATGGCAAAGCAATAAAGAGGGGTAATTAGGACTATACCAGTCGGCTAAAATAATAGGCAGTGACTCATGGTCTAATTCGATACAGAATAGGGACGAAGTGTAAATACTTAATACATAGCGGCACAAACGTTTGCACATAGAAAAGTGATGCCGCTTACGCATTACTATTGAACAGAACTATAAATTGTCTGTTCCATGGTGGTTCCATGCTTCTCTATTCGATGCCACCACAATTCTTTACGTCGGATATAGTTCCGTCTTTGTTTAACGGGTTAAAAAACGAAGAGCGAGATATGCAACCTATGCAAAAAAAGTCAAGAGTTTCTAGAAGATCGGACATGCGCATTTCACACACATCCAAGTAGTTCATCGCAGCCTGACATAAGCGTAGCTCGCCGGAAATGCTGTAATTTGTGTCTGGACTGCATATATTAATAATTGGTGAACTTGGTGATGTGTTACTTAGTTTATTTAGTGTTCGAAGAAAAGGATTTTATTATGGAAGCGATCGCGGGGAGCAGTGGATTAGAAACGCCTAAAAGATCTCATCTGACAAGCGAGGAAATTCGTATGATAAAAAATTTCTATGAGCGATTAAAAGCGCGTGATAAAAATTTAAGTGTTGTGGATGCGGCGGAACTGTGTAGTGAATTAACAAAAGTCTCCGTTCGTAGTGTATTTCGTGCAATAAAATATGGAGACACAGACTCCATTGCTCTGGCAGAAGACAGTGATTTGCCCAAACTCTCGTATAAATTGCTTATAATGGACAATACATGAAATGAATTTCAAATATTGCAAACGGAATCTCGGAAGAGTATGTATGCTTAGGTATAGAGAAAAATGAGATTGTGACATGGAGACGAGAATATTTGGAGAAAATAAGAGAATTTCGCGCTTTAAATAGAAAAATATATTATATGGATGAGACATGGTTAAATGAAGGATGTGTAGACATGTGTTGTGTTGTGTAGTGTAGTGTAGTGAAATGAAGTGAAGTGAAGTGAAGTGAAGTGAAGTGAAGTGAAGTGAAGTGAAGTGAAGTGAAGTGTTAAATAGTAAATTTGCTCCGGAATGTGATTAATCGCGTTTTCGGTGGCGGCTGTGGGTTGGTGGTGGGCCATCAACACTTAAAAGCGTTCTTTTAATATCTGTGGCAATATTCATCAATTTCGTTCGATGTACAACTAATCTGTAAGGTGAATTTGAAAAACAATTCACAATTTCTATAACACCGTTCATGTTTTTATATTTTTTATATTTATTTGATATTATTAGCACCTTTCCAACAATTTTTGCGTACGCCTATGGAATTACAGTCCCCACCACAATTTATTACGTCACGCGGTAATACGTCACTGCCTATTATTTTATCCTACGGGTGTATACAGAAGTTTTAATGTTAATTAATAATATGTCTACCGATCATTTTAATCACAAGGATTAGCCCGAAAGTCTGAGACCAGCACCATACAGTGCTGGAATGAAGGAAACCTGGAAGACCGCATTAGTTAGGGCAGTCAAACATCAACTGATTTTAATCTCTCACATAAACATCAAGCTGACATTCTTCCCATCCTAGGCCATTGTGAGGATGGTTGTCAACCCATCCCTGCGAACAAGCCTTGATCTACGAGTACCCAATTTCATTAAAAATTGTCTGGTGGGATAGGGATTTGATCCCGCGACCTCCTCTGGGTTGAACGATCGAGACACTAAACTCTAACGGCTCTTTCACACTATCAGGTCTCGCCTGTCAGGTACCGGATCTGATATAAATCTGAAGTATGATTATATATCAGGTTTGCATCGGGTTTTGTTGCACTTTGTTGCATTGTTGTAGGTTGCATTTTGTTGCACGCGCTCTGAAAACCTGACGGAAACTACCGGACAGTGTGAAATCATTCGTTTACATGTGTCTTTCACTACCCTTGCGTCCGGTATCAGGTCACCTGACGTTGTAGTCGAGATGTCAGGTTGAAATCAGGCACCGGACCTGAACCTGACAATGTGAACACTTCCGTTCAAACCAATAATCCACTACTTCTCAGGTTTGTATCAGATCCGGTACCTGACAGGCGAGACCTGATAGTGTGAAAGAGCCGTAAGCCACCGGCTCGCCAAACATCTTTTACATTTTCCTATATTCGGAAAGTCTGTATTTACAGAGAAGTCCAAAAATAAAAATAAACCGATATGATCTCGAAATATGATGAGAAAAATTATAAAATATCAGTTTGTATTACTGATAGAATGTTTGTTGTTAATGTGGGAGTAATTATTGAATGCCTTGAATGTAAAACTATACTTTCATATCTAAAAGCCTTTTTGACATTTTTTAATCGAGCGTTTTCTCGTACTAATGTAGGTATATTCGATACTAAACTTTTACGTCAACTTTTCCCGATTGTTCTGAGACTGGGTAGTATTTTTAGGTAAATTCTTATAAACTACCTTATCCTTACTACTACTAACTTACCTTATAAATAATTAAGTATATTTTTGTGGAGTTACTGAATCTGAAACAGTTCTGTTGATCCCACAGATAAAATAAGCGTATGGGTAGATTGGTTATTAATAGTATTTTCTAATGGTACCTTAGTACCATTATGGTACTATTTAAAAAACTATCTGAGTTTCAGCTATCTAACCGCTTTGAAGAATTTTAACGCCCTGTAAGTAGAGAAACTGATTGTTTTTGACGCCAACTTTATTTTTTAAGCTTGCTAGGGTCCATTAAAATTAATCGGGGATGGTCAAAGGCACTCGAAATTCAAAAGTAAAATAGGGACAAAAAATAATTTTACAGCTATAATGCTACCCCTGTTATTTTGTTAGATTCAGAAAATGACGTAGATTAAAAAAATTCAAAGTTGGTATTACTTACGGTAAAACCGGAGTGACAAAAACGTAATTTTTATGTAAAAAAACTGACCTTTAATAAGTACTTCTACGATGCCAAGTTTGAAAATGGTATCTAAAAAAAAGGGGGCAAAGAGGAGTATACCATGAATCTCTGTCACATTATTATTATACAGCCCCACCCCCCTCTAACTTTTGAACCGCTGGGTAGATTGTGATGAAATTTGGGACGATAATAAATGAGTAAATTCTGTATTTTTTGACACATAAATGACAGCTCTGAATGTCAAAGTGACAGCTGGGCGCGCAAGAGGAAATTTTTTTTAAATGGAAATGGGGGTCGAGTAACAACTCATTTTGAAGCTATTTATATGCTCAAAACATCCCCCAATTTGCGAACATTTGGTTCAGTCATTTCCAAATAAAAACCAGTAATATCAGTTTATAACATAATCTTTTTACCACATAATCTTTATAATAGAACTTACCCATGGAACATTTATTTGTCAGGAGGTTCGTGGTGGTCATTTTCAACATCTTTTGAGGTAACATGTGTTTTCTAAATTTGTTTCTGTCTCTACGTTTAATTTAAGTTATTTTAGGTTAGGGATGGTTTATTGTTATTTGTTTACTTTTAATTTTTGTTTTGCTGAATAATTTACAATAATTTGTAATATGTATGCAAAAAAATGATAAACAGAAATCGATATTACTGGTATTTATTTGGAAATTACTGAACCAAATGTTCTCAAAATTGGGGGATGTTTTGAGCATAAAAATAGCTTCAAAATGAGTTATTACTCGACCCCCATTTCCATTTAAAAAAATGTTCCTATTGCGCGCCCAGCTGTCACTTTGACATTCAGAGCTGTCATTGATGTGTCAAAAAATGCAGAATTTAGTCATATATTATCGTTCCAAATTTCATCACAAATCTACGCAGTGGTTCAAAAATTAGAGGGGGGGACGGACTTTGGTTTGATTATTCCGGATTATTTGGTATCTTCTATCAATGAAAGTAAATACATTATTAAATACCTATTGTTGTTGAATAGAATTACTATCTTGACAATTTATTCTATATACAGGCAGTTTCCTAAATAGAGGTCAAAAATCCAGGAGTGTATTCTGTGGCCAAAAGTAAGTATTTTTTTTTTGTGATACGCTTGGGGTCTTACGGCAGCCGTTGTCGGATTAACGGATTAACCCTAGAAAAATAAAATATGAATCAAAAAAACATTGACAAACTCGGTAATTTAATTGTAGGTACCTACGTAGAAATTTAAGTTAATACCTCATTTTACAACTTATCTAATTTGCAGCAATTCAAACTTTATCCAGTAATGTTTTGGAATCATTAGCGTAAACTCAGCTGCAATCCAGCTATCTTGGGCAGCCTGTCCAGAGGGTAAACTACCCTCTGGATAACTATTTAATGCCAATTACAGCAAGAGTCTCTTTCCTCCCTGTGCCACGCCGGTCCGTTCAAGAAAAGCGTTTTAGCGCCAAGAAATGTGAGGATCCAAATTCGATTTGCTTTATGAGAAATTATACAGCTAGAAGTAAAAGGCAAAGAAAATAGAAGTAGGCTGTGACTGAATTGTGGTCTGTCTGTTTTAATCCAATTATATTTTCATTCGGTTTCTTGGTACATCGCACAGTTGCCTCAGTTTTTTTCCACCTAGTTATATTTAACAGAGCTGTTAAAATTATTCTAATAGAATTAGGAAAAAATAAAAAAATATATCGCTGGTATCATTGGCTATAAATGTTAACAGGTCAGTTAAAATAACCAAGGTGATTGTGGTCACGTCTATAAGGCTGCTTATTTGAAATAAAGTTAACAAAACAAGTGTAATAAATATAAGATATTCTCAAGACATTCTGATTCTCGCACCGAATGGTGGTTAGTGCTCAATCATCGGAGTTGTTGCAACACAATATGTTAATACGCCGCTTTCCCGCCCCCACTTCCTTATGATAAAAATGAGCGACAGATATTCTGTGATTCCTATCAATTATTATTGTGTTTTTAAAATAAATCCAGAGTGTCGCCTTAGACTGTGGCCCCGGCACTAACTCCCCAAACCATGGTGCGAGTGATTATAGGCCAGGTCTAATGTGCATAAAGACCAGCAGGGTTATTACACTAATCTTTAAGACGTCTTATGTATGGGCTTTTGGTAGAGACTTGTCTGGCTTTTGGACATAACTATGTCTTATAGTTAACTTCACGCCGATTTTCTAGTCACATCCGATATTTTGGAATTATACTAATGACTGTCTACAAATTGTCTAAAATGACTGTCTAAAATGCGAGAGATTTCTCTAGGTCTTACTTTAAGCCACCTCCGAAGGTGCCCTAAACTAGTTTAAGACAGTGCCGTACATTGTGTCAGACATAATTGTTTCCTGTATTTTTGCATACTTGGAGTAAAATATGGCTATTGTGCCTCATTTGCTATTTTTTGTTGAACACGAAAGGCGAAGGTATGATATAAGGGAATTAAACGTGTACAGGAGACATTTAAGAGACAACAATAATCCTTTTGTGAGGGCCTTAGAATTTCAGCGCCTTTTTCTTGTATACAAGGACAGTGCACGATATTTAATAAATAGATTGACCCCCGCTCCCGGTTTACAGATCTGATGGATTTAGCTCCACAAGTAAAGGCGAGTAAAATAAATGAAGCTAAAATTTCTTAATGAGTAAGATAATATGTAAAATATAGATTTTAGTAACCCTTCGATTTCTGTCTCATGGATGTTACCAAAGGGTTGTGGGGCAAGGATTTTGTGATTCCATTTTCAATTCAGTTCAAAAATATATACACCCAAACACTGGTTTATAACTTGTTTTTCTTTTTGAAAATGCACAAATTTTAAGGTTAGATTCCTTTTAAACTGTGTTTATGTGACCGTGGTTAGATTATGTTTTCATTGTTTCCATAGATAATAAAAGAAAACCTCCTCTTCCAACTAAAAATATGAATGACGGCGATGTTGCCATATTGTGGGGGCTAAAACTTCTTTAAGTCCATGTTAATTGTAGACGGTCTTAAAGGAATAATAGTGTAATACAAGGAGTCTATAATTTTGGTGGCTTAAAATGAATTAGCCTGTCTTTTGTCTTCAGTTTAAGACAATTAGTATAATAACCCTGCGGGCCCTGATTTAGAAATTAAAAATTAAAAATTTTTTTTAAATTTTTGACACCTTGTAGCTCGCCAACGGCTACCGTAAGGCCAAAGGTGACATGACGAAAAAAGCTTATTTTTAACCACAGCATAGGTACGCACTTAGATTTTTTACCTCTATTTAGAAAACAGCCTGTATAGAATTCTGTGTACTCTGACTAGGGCTACCGACATAATAAATTATGTACTGCTGCCACAATAGTATAACAAATGTGGTTTTAAAAAATAATACAAATTGACAAAATTCTTAATTAAAATTAACCTTAATGAAAAAAACCACAACAAAAAAGAGGGATATCATGAACCCACCAGTTTACAGTTTAAGTAATCATTTGAAAGTATTTATTTATTCAATGTGGAAGACAAATACGATAATTAGAAACATCCATGGCATATTCTGTGACCACTATATGAACCACACAGCTGGAACATAGGAAGGTAATAAAATACATCTATTATTATCATCCCCTATACCTGCAAAAGAAACCCACTAATATTGGGAACATTGGAATACGGCGGAATGGTGTACGACAATATTTCTTTCAATTTTGAATTTACGAATTTTAAAAGGTAAATGGGTATGTACCAACCCTCCTGTAATTCAAGAATAAAAATACCGGTTTCTTAATATAGGTATTATTTATTAAAATTGATATACCTAAGCTAGTACATAAAGTAACAGTGTTATTGGCGATTCAAATTACCGATGAGAGCGCTGCAAATTGTAAACAAATATGGGTGAAGACGAGTAAAAATTTTGCATTTCATATCACATCATCTAGCAATTTAGCATTCAGCTGCCATAAATATAGTTACTTCATGTGTTAGTTAGGGTGAAATAAAGGATAAAGAGTGGTAAAAGTAGTCAAACGTCTCATAAGTGCTTCATTGCTAAATATATGATTTTTTTGGGTTGAAATAGGTACCCTAGAGTTTGTTTGCTTACATTTTGGTCTAAAATAAATAGGAAGTGTATTAGTGCTTGTTTTTTGTTAAATAATGTTTAAATTAAAATATATTCTGTTTTTATAAGCCTTATTATAGAAAATTATAGATAAATTGCAACAAAGTGGTTTTGTTGTGTAAATAAACGTGTTCCCTGTTATTATATTATTACATGACTTTTGGAGACATGAGTAACACTTCTTATCCTAGGGCCAAACTTCTACCTATCTTTTATCTTACACACTTCTATTGACACATTTTGAGGAATGACACCCATAAACATTTTAAGTAGGTTCAAATATTTTCATGCAGAGGGCGCATTCATTTTTGAAATCGCCAATTGTGTACCTACTTATAGTTTCAATTTACCTAACCAATCAATTAAACAGAAGATGAGTTTAATCCGGAATATGTTTCTTCATATAACGGTGATCTGCCATTCTGTGATTCAATAAACAATATAGGTATACCCATTTATTATTGTCGTTTCGACACTCATGTAAGCAGTGCTTGCAACTTATACATTATGAAATGTCACAATGTGAAAGTGCCCAACATAATTAAAAATAAATGGCAAATCATATACCTAGCAGCAAACTATGGATGTGGATGCATGTACCTACAAAATATGGCAAGACAGACAGCATCATGCATACAACAGGATCAGCATCCACAACAGCATACAACAGCAACAATCATAAAAAGTACCAAAAGAGCGCTAAAATCACGGTCCTTATATTAATGACCGTACATTAAAATATTGTTCATTCCTTACCTACTTAGGTAATTTTTATTTTTTATAACTTGAAAATGTACCTTTTTTATAAAATCATACCTACCTAGAACCGGAAAACACATGAATAGGTAGGTATACGATATTGAGAACCATTTGAAAATTATACCATATTTTTAGTCGGATATTAGGTATAGGTACTCTATAAAAATCGTCCCCATGAGCTTTGAAAATATTTCAATTTATAAAATTTCTACTTACTTATAGACTTTATAAAATATTTTTACAAGCATCGGTTAATATTTTTGCGAACAGTTTACCTAAAGGCAAAGGTATTTAAATTTAACATTTACAAGTTATCTGTCAGGAAATATCTACTTACTTAAGCATTTACCTACTTATATTACCTACTTCTAAAGAAAAACCGAAACTGATTCCAAAGAAGCCGCTGGGTAAAAAAAGAGTTAATTTAGATGTAGGTATAAAATAGGTATTACCTACGATTTAATTTTCATGCCACATACCCGAGTGTACTTTAGCATTGTGAAAAATTTTATAGCGTTTGAAATGTAGTAGGTATATTACCAGAATTTTAGTAGATGATAAAATGCCATATCAAGTTATAGCTATACGAAACTACTCTAAGTGCAACAGATATTTTTTACTTTATACCTATTCTACTAGGTACCCTACCTTACTCATTTAAATCCTCTTGGTTTATAAATGCAGTACGAATTTCTTTTCGAGGCTCTAACTCATTTTTAAAACGTTACCTGGTGTACCTATCTATTGAAACTCGGTTCTAAGTTCTAAACTAAGTCGATAAACCAAGTAGGTAAAACAATTAAGCACTATACAGGTATACCCATGCCTACCTATCAACATAAACAGGTAATTTTATTATCAAATTAGATAGGTATAGGAATACAATTTATCCTAAACCTAAGAATTGTTAAAAGCTTCCAATAAATTATTTTATTTTATTGCTTCCTTACAATTGCCGCAATTTTTTGGCAAACCCTCAACTCAAACACGGATTTAAAACAGGATAATGCTATTATTAACAAGCAGGTAAATAGGTATATTTATTTCAGGCAACCAAGAATACATTAACGCACTTATACCTACTGCTTCCGACTTCGTTTAATAATATAAACAAAGCAAGCTGTGTTTTTTTAAATTAGATATTGGTTTTCCATCTAAGAGCACTATGCAAATTAAAACCTAACAAAGGAAGCGTCAATAATACTCACCTCTCGTTTAAGTTCAGGGTTTATCAGTTGTGCAATGTTAAATTTCTACGAGAATCCAGTCGATAGATTTACACTTTATATCACAGTTTCACTTTTAGGAGACAGGAACAGCGGTTGTTGACTACAGCAATGTCAATTTCTTTGTGTATACTCCTCCTACCATTTATTGTAAAGCGCCAGTTTGTCCGAGCAAACGTCGAAATATTACGAGCGCCTACGACTGTGGCTCTGTATCGTGACGTCATATAATTAGAGTAAATACAAAGTAGATGGTGGTGTCAGCGTGTTGTTTGTAGTGTGCTCTGTGATTAATTGTGAATAAAAAATGGATAATAACGATGTACAGGTAAGAAAATATTCCACTTAATATTTTATTGTATTCCGAATATTTTGGTGAAAGTACCGTAATTTTAGGAAGTCTATTACCTATTTTAATCCCTATTTATTATTATGACTTTCTATAAATATTAATTAATTGGTGGCTATAATTAAATTATGTTCGTTCACATTATCTGCACTCAAACCATTTTTATTTTGGGTGCTGTATTTTATCAGCTCGTCCTATTGCGCTTCCACATTATAATAAATTAATAATTTCAAATCCAAATAACGATTAAAAATAGGTATTATTAATTTTTTAAAATATCTATTGACTCCATACTTTTTCATATAAATTTTTTAATTGGCCAATAGTTTTGTTTTTGTACACAGTTTAGTAGATAGATACGTATGTTTAGATAATAAAATAAATATGTGGAATTATCACCAGTAAAATATTTAGTTGTATTATCAAGGTAATAAGAAATTAAATAATATGCAATAATAGACTTTCGTTACCCGATCCAAGGTATCCGTTCCAGCTTTCTGTTGATGCAATTGTTTTTAATGAACAATAAATAACATTGTGTCGTCTCCTTTAATGGGTTGTTTTTTGTATTTGTTTCCAGTTAGTCGGAGGGCCTTGCGGGCAACACGGCCCTTACACGTTCTACAAAGCGTTTAAATACACGAAAAACGGTGTTAAGCGAATAGTGACTTTGAGTGAATTTTTCTTCGTAAAGATGTGGCGGGATTCGGACTTGTTGTGCATCGGTGAATTACAATTGTTATGGAATGACAAAAATAGTGAGCAAGTGTTGGCCAGCTTGCGGCTCTACTTTTTACCCGAAAATACTCCCGAAGGACGAATGGACCACGGGGAGGTAAGGAGGCTATTAAATAAATTTGACATTATTAATATTTGTCTCGGTGCATGCAGAATCTACTAAAAGTACTAAAAACTATTACTGCACACATACAAAATTTATAATGCAATTATAAGCCATTGTTACTACTTTTATATCAGTAGATCTACCTAGGTAGGTACTTGCCCATGATACAATAAAACATCTATCATGGTACCTACTTGCCTATATTTAGGAATGTAAAATGTAAAACCATTCACTTGATTTTTTTAATATCTAAATGTGAAAAAGCATTTGTTTGGAGACCTACTTAACTTACGATTAGTTTTAAATACCTCCTTATTCTTGATTTAAACAATAGTTATTCTCGATGTGTCGCCGTATTGTTTATGTAATTATAGATATTAGGTACCTAGGTACCTAGGTGGGTATCTTAAAGGCGTCTGTTAAATCAGATTTACCATAATGGACATGTTTTAGTGTAACAATAACCGTATTCCCGTAAAAAATGTATCTATTAAATTTTATACGGATTTGTAATTATGGACGTCATTTAATTATAAATCAGTTTTTCTTTTTAACTATTTTTAATGTAAATGAAGCCTTGGAACTCGGATCTTAATGGCTCGCCATTCCAATAGAACGCAACTGTTCGATTCCACTGCTATCTTGACAAACTCGCGGCTGTCTTCCATGGTTTGCCGCTTTCATGTGATCCGACACCGCATTCTCTCCAGTAGAGCTACACTTCAGCCGGTTTACAAAGATTATCCCACTCTAGTTTATGTTTCTCTTTCTACTTTATACCTACAATATGACGTTATAATTTCTATATCGAAGTTATTGTAATTTAAAAATGTATTAATTTATGTAATACCTTTATTGCAAAATGCATTTTAGTTGAGGTATATTTTTTTAATATGCTAAAGAGGACATTGTTTACAGCACCTTATTGTAGATAATTAACTCGCTATCTCAATTAATAATTATCTATTATTTTATAATTTATTTCATTGGGATACCTACTGTCTAATTTTTTCGCTTTGCGAGTAAACAATAACAGTGTAATAGTTATTTTCGTCTAAAATGGGTGATTCATATTAAAACTCACTTCGACTTCCAACCAGCGTTAATAAAATAATCGTTGGATGGGAAATATTATGCACATAATAAGCACCTTTGTAAGCTATTGTTCGCGCTGTCCTCGTTTCACAAACATCTGTGAAAATACGTTTTTTGTTATCATACGGTTATCGTCCGTGTACCTACTTATGTTCTAATCTCTATCTATCAGTTTTGCACCAAATATTAGAGAGCCGTAAAAAATTTTCGATCCTGAATAGGTTTGTCTAAGGCGGTAAAGTAGTTGCCTAGGTATTTATCATTTGGTAGGTGGTACAGGAGTCAGTTATATATATAACTCTAATAATTATTGTTCTTGGAATAGAATACGTAGGTATTTGTAGATGCTACCTTCTTGGAGTTTTGCAGGCTGAATTAATATTTCTATTTACCTCGTAGTACCTGCCTAGGTATTTACAAATAATAGGTATACCTATTACCTTTCCTATTTAATAATTTTATAATTAATATCGACTTAATGATATGCCTAATATATAAACATATATTATTTATAAGGCAATGGGCAATGTGGTATCATTTACAGAATTAGTTTAGATAGGTACCCTAGATCATAAGAAAGTTACCCCAGTTCATAAAAATATAATATTATGGTCTCACTCAACAACAAAGAAAAAGAAGAAGAAATTGTATCTATTATCTTGCTTAATTAATTTTGGTCTGTATTTAACTTAATTCATTAACAAATTTCAGGGCCGTAGATAAAGGATTGGTTTAGGGGGTTCAACCCCCCCCCTCAAAACAAAACCTACTCTACTACCCCCCCCCCCCCTATCGCTAACGTCTAGCTACGGCCCTGACAAAATATCAATTAATTGTAACATATTTATCTATGGCTTCTTAGTTAAAATTATCGTTATTTTAGATATCTCGAAATTTAAATTCTTGTTATTCAGTTGTGTTTTTTATATAATATAATCTTTGTTAGATATTTCTATTAGTGGATAAGTGATATAAATAAGCCGTTATCTTTGTGCATTCTTTGATTTATTGGAGTGGCTTATTTATTCGATATAAGTAGGTATCAAAGAAAATGACTTTGGAAAATTGTAAGATGTTTTACACCCATCATCGTAGATACCATCTTAAAGTTTGTATCACTTGAAGTTATTTTAATTATGGTTTGTATTTCCTTAAACATTTAATTAGGTAGGTACCCACCTATGTGATATAGTTGACACATTTTTCCATAATGCATAATGTTTAGGTATAATCGGGTCTATAAAATTAAAATATCAAAATCAATAGTTAAACCAAACCATTGACAATAATAAAAACATTTTTGAAATTTTTAAACTTCAATTACGTACTTAAATAACGAAATACATATAATAAATTAAATTTATGTTTATTTATAGACTTGTTTTGGTTCTAACATGAGCCAGTTCTGAATTGTACTGAGTGTGCGCAGTTTAAAAAAAACCTTAGAATTTTTAAACTGTGCGTGTTTAGTACGATTTAGAACCAGTTCGTGTAGGAGAACCAAAACAAGCCTTATAGGTATTTCCTATTATTTTTCTTATAAAAATTTAATTTCAATACTCGTTTTTATATAAGTAGGTAAACGTCTTTTTTATAATTTTAAATATTCTGTAGTGTAGCAAACTTTAATATGTTCACTTTAAAGCTGAATAATTGCACACGTATCTAATAGATACTTATGTAGATAAAATATTATAATAACAGAAATAATATGATAAAGATAGAATCGAGCATAGAATTAAAATGTATTTTTAAATATTTCAATGCCTAGTTAACACAGAAGTGAACGTTTTCTCACACTTAACAACTGAATATTGCATTAATAATTTCATTTCAAATAAAAATAACGATCAAAATATGCACATTTTAATTTTTTTAAATATCGAGGGAGTTCATATTTTTTAGTTTCATTTTTTATTACCTTTTCAAGTAATACCGAGTGTATCCTGTACTGTAAGTAATACCCTTTTTTAGAAACTTAGCAATTTGTTTTTAAGGAAAACGGATAATCCTACCAAATCGATCAAGATAATATTCGCTATCAATTGAACAAAAATTGCAGAGTAATAATAAGAATAATAATTAATAGTGATATACTTACTTATTTATGACATCTGAAATAAGGCTTACAAAGATAGGTGGCATCTGTAGCACCCAGTAGGATTATTTATGAACATATAAATCTGTTGATATTCGGCAACATATTAACATCATTAATGATTATTATTATTTTTAGTTTGATACTCCTATCAATCTTATTTGGTGTGTAAAAAATATTGAATTTTAAAAAAATGATTAACTAATTGCCCAGGGCTTACGGCTAAAAAATCAATGGTTTTGTTTTATTTTTATGTATGAACCAACCTCTTGCTCAAATTTAACAAAATAGAATTCCTATCTGCCAACAAAGACTTGTTTTCTAACAGTCCATAAAATGTTACCGTTTTTCTAAGGGGTAGTTTTCTGACGGTTGGTTTACCCCACGCAGTAAAGTATTTCCAGCCGTTTGCAATGTTTCCATCTTGTTTTTTTAAAAAGGAAATATTGCCCATAAAAGGAAAATGTGCTATTTGCATAAGTAGGCTATGTTGACTAAATACCATCAATTAGTTTTTTTTGTTACTGTTTCAAATCTAATATTTAGTTTTATTCAAAGAAACCAGATTAATTCATGTGGGGAAATAAATAATCTAATTGTTTATCAGGAATTTTATAATCAGTTGGTTAAAAAAATAGATTTTGTAAAGACACCTTATATATTTTTTTACTAGTAGGTACTTGATGTTACAAAACCTGTTCTGTTACACAGATCAGATCACTTTCCAAAACAACAGAAAAATATAGATAGGCATAAATGTTACATTATGCCATATAGGTAGATACTTAATTCTGCGGTTTTATTCACTTCACTTTTTGTTCGCCTTTATTAATATCAACTTTAAAAGTAACCATAAAATTGGTTTACGACCGTTATACAAAATTCAATATGGGTGAGCAACGATTTGTGTTTGGACAGTGTCGATTACACGGTGAAAAAAAAATCATTACTTATAGTTTACTTAAGAAATGTAAGAAATAATAATAATAAAAATACCAAACCTCTGTGCACCAGAAGGGGAGGAAGTGGGCAGTTTAAATAACATTACGGAAATAATTACAATTACCAAGTACACAAATAACATTGTTTATTTTTATTAGTCTTTGATGCTCGGGAATATCCTATGAAATGACGTATATATTTGGATTTTTCAAATGTCGGGAGACAATCAGCTAAATCACTTTCCTATCTTTTCTTTTGTTAATTCTTAGAACAGCTTTTCAAGAATAAGAACAAGCGTGATGGACTCAGTGCGTCCTTTTCTCTTATTGCGGCCCAATAGGTACCTACGTCACACTTTTTCTATTAAGCACAAGTTCTTACTCCTTACAAGCTGTATCTTGTGCAATACTGTCCATTTAATGCTTTCTTTTTCTCTTATACTTGTGAAACGAACTATACATTGAAGTTAAACCTGAATACCTATCATAGGAGCCAATTCAATTTAAATCTCAATTATAAAAAGTCTTGAATAACACTTAATTATTTCAGAGTTTAAACTGAAGGTCATTCGGACTATAACTCGATAAATTTTCTTCACGTTATCGATGTGTGTACGGTTTTATTTATTATTACGTTAGGTTGTTTATTATTGGCTTTAATATATAAAAATTCATAGATTAGCGGTATGAATTTTAATAGCCTGTATTGTGTATGAAGCTACTACCACCACACGTTAATTGAAATAATTCAACATGCAGGCTTTGTTCAGGCCTTATCGCAGTTTATTATCATTTCCTGTTATTATTCCAGTCTTCATGTATATTTTGGGTCAAGATGTCGTTTCTCTGCTTAGAAAACGGTCGGAATGCCACTTTATGTAAATTAAACGGTTCTGTGTAATAGCATAATGCCATAATGTCAAGCGAAGTTTTTACTTTTTGATGTATGGAGCTCCGAAACACTTTCTTAATTGGATATGGGTTTGTGTGGATCGAGTGTGCGCTGGCAGATATAATTAATTCCATATTAATTTTCAATACTTACCGCATTTATATGTACTTCGATTACAAAGTAATACGTTATAATAACATTTTAATATTCTGCATATATCTCGAAGTCCAATACGTTTATAATAAAATGATAAAAAACAGAAAACCAAAAGTATTCAAAATTAATATTAAAAGTATAGTATCATATAGTACCTATTAAGGGTCCATTCTCTGTAGATTTGGCAGGCATGAATGTTGGGTCGGATTGAGAGGATGGGTGGCCGATGGGTGGAGACTTATATATTCCAACTATCGAATTATTAAGATTTCGGAGGTGCACGTAAAGCCGAAGTAAAAAGGCACATGGAAATAAAGTTAGCCCTCATTGCAAGGGTACTGGATTTGTCTTATAATTGCAACAAAATTTCTTTTTAATGTTATAAATTATATATCACCGGAAAGATCAAAAGATAAACTAGATCCCTATAGTAGCAAATTTTTGTTTAATACATGTATTTTAGAGAAAATAATTTTTGAAAATACGCTATTTTAGTACAAGATTGTTTGCCTGGAATTTTAAAAATAAAAAGAAATACCAAAAATTACTACTATAGGGACTTAGATTAAAGTCTTATCTTTCAATACTTTTTTACTAAAAGTCGCTATCTTTTATAGTTTTTTTATAATTAGGCACGGGACGAACGCCGATTTAGGGCTTATTTCGACCTAGTGAATGGATTCTTAAGGCAAACTTTTAAGGTTTATCCCTCGGTTTGCCACAAAAAAACCACTATGTAGGTAGGTATACTACGTAATAGTAGGTAGGTAACCTAATATGCAATAAAAATAAATATAATATGACAATTCTCAATTGACAATTAACTAAATTTCAGCAGTGGTTTTTTAGTTTGATATAAAATTCTATAGCATTACAAATGATATTTTTAATTATTCATATCTAAACAAAAAAATTGTAATAAAATTTAAAAGAAATTAAACTAGCTTTGTTATATTGGTGATTCCAAAAATGACTGCGCCCTCTGCATGAACATATTTGAACCTATTTAAAAGTTCATTTTTGTAGGCTTATTGCTGATATAATGATAAATAACACATATTTGGGTTTGTTTAACGTAATAATTTAGTGGTGCTTGTTACTTTTTGCAATTACAAAGTTTAAATGACATGGTAATCTTTATTTTTACATTTTAAAATGGCATTCAAAAGAAACCAGCACAACACAAACTGCGTTTATAGAAGTGTAAGATAGAAGATAGATAGAAGTTTGGCCCTAGTATAAGAAACTGTTTCTCATTCATTTCTCCAAAAGGCACGTAACAATTTAATAACAGGGAACACGTTTATTTACACAACATAACCACTTATTTGTTGTAGTATGTCTATACTTTATTATTATTATTAGTATTTGACCTGTTTGTCAATTTGACAATCATTGTCAGTCGGATAGTAGCAAAGACACAAAGAGGGCACTACGGTGTGCTTCTCACCAATACTAACTAGGTACTTGTTTCAACCCAAAAAAATCATGATAATTAGCAAATAACATAGACATAAGACCGCTTTTATCACTCTTTTTATCCTTTATATTATGTCAATATTGAAAAATCAAGATACAAGAAAATCTCTTAAGATAACAACGCCAGTAATGAAGAATTTTAAAGATACGAATGCTAAGTTGGGAACTAATTAAAACAAATAATAGTTTCTAATAAAACACGTTAATAATGCATCGTTCCTTTCAGTGAGTCGAACAAATAGTGTTAATCGTGTGTCCTTTATTCCCCCTCAAGTTGACAAATGCTACTCCACCGACCACTATGTTTTTGTATATTATAATATATACTCTATGTCAAAGGGTCCAAGTTTGGGGTGAAAAATTGGACTTGCAAATAAACACAAGTGGCAAAGATTTATTACAATTTGAAATCGTTTGGTAATTATTAATTATATTAAGTGGCAAAAACATGGGCATGTTGATAAATCGTTTAAATTATTAGTTTTTCAAATTTCTTAATTTTCTATAGGGTGAATCAAAATCATTCGGTAACGGTAACCGATAAAGATATTTTACGCTGTATCGCATTGGTTGATAAATAACCCATATCAACTTCAAAGGAACACATTGATATTTACGGATGTCCAGTAAATTAATAATCAGATATGTAATTAACAGTGGCGGCTCCTCCTTAAGGCCGCATGGCCACGCACCCCTCCTCCAAAAATACCAAAGAAATCCGTATTATCATTATTGTAAATTAAATGCAAATGTTAAAACACGTATTGTGGTACAAAACTATTATTAGGAAAGGCTCGAGCGCTTGAGCTATCGTACTCATAATGCCACAGTCCACACTGTGCCACTGGATCACCACTGCACCCTCACTGCACAGTGAGCAAAGCATCACAGCTTTGTGGCCGCACTTTGAGTCGCGGCCTAGGTAACTATGGCAACCGACCCGATCTCCTTTTCGACTAAACTCGTTAGATACTTTCCGTATGCTTATATTATGCAGATTTGGCCGCAATTATCTCGCGACCTTACGCCAACATTATTAAACATTATAACATATTTTTAACACATTACATATTTTTAACATTATTAAATTACTTATTCAATTTTTGTGAAAAGACAATTTTATATATTACTTCACATGAATACTGTTAGTAGTATAATTAGAGCTAATTTTGCAAATCTTCCACTGGAAAATAAAGTATAAATAAAAGAATTGGGCGTTGCCTGCCCAATAAATGATTTCGATGAAAAAGTTATCGAAAAATTTGTTTCTATGAAAGACCGTAGAGCTGATTTCAATTTTAGAAAGTGAGTGCACCCGTGTATAAATAACTATGAAGTTTTGTTTACCTACGTAATAATTTAATGTGTCGTTTGATAAGTATAAATTGAATAACTAAAATACATTTGAGTTTGTGATTGTGCCATATCGTTTTTAATTAACGGATATCTAAAAACTAAAAATAGTTATGTTCCTGCTTCCTGAATTCTCGTTTTCAGCTTTTTGAAAGTAACGTCCTATATGTAAATTTTTTATATCTAAATATTAATTACCTACTACCTACCTATTTAAATATTATTTTAAACAATTCTTGTCGACATTTCCGTCAATCGTATTAAAAAGGAAGATATTTATTTTGTGTAACGAAAGTTATTTTTTCAAGCAAATATTTTTGCTCTGCGAATTTATAATTTTAAGGGGTTTGACCTTGAAATATGCAAAATTTTAGCCTGCGGCGCATTTATTATTTCTACGCCCCCCCATATCCGAATGTCACCAACCGCCACTGGTAATTAATTACGAATTACCATTCTCTCGATGTTCCCAAATAGTTTACCGCCAAAAACTGTTTCGCTCACTACTGTTTTTAATTCTCTACTTTTAACAATTTCGGTATCTCTTTTAAGTGAAAAAATATTGCGTAGGTATAAAATCGATCAATAGTTTATAAGTTAACGAACTGAATTGCTTAGTTCTCACATTGTATAATAATTGGTAAACCATTCAAGGGGAAACGTTCCACGTTTTGTAATAAATCAAACTCATACTTCGTTCAGTATGTACATAATGTGTATGTATTGGCTTGGTGTAATTCGCCTTTTTCAATTTTTATTTTCCGTCAGTTAAGACTGGGATCACGGGGCAGAAAATGAACGAGGTATTCGTTTTAAAATTATCTATCGGCTTTTATGCAACCACATGCAATGGCGGGATATTAATAACAAGACAGTGTCGGAGTTATGAACCTGTTTAGAAAATGGACATTTCAGAGTGGATATTAGATCATCTTCCTTTTATTTTCTAATAGCAATGGCAAAGACTATGTTTCTAGAAGAAGGCGAAACAAGCTATGCGCCTGGCATAGCCAAAGCTAATCAAGAGAATTGAGTTAATTAGATTCATCGTTTTCACTTCAAACTAGGTACTGATAAAACCAACTTCCTATTTTCATATCAAATTTAAACTTGTTTCATGTTCAAATATATTCTCATATCAAATATATCTCCATATACAGGGTGCTTCAAATTTCAAATTCGATGCAATACATGGGGATCTCAGAAACGGTAAGAGATACGAAGTCGCTTAAATGGAGGCAAAGTTGCGTATTCAGGGGGGGGGGGCAACATAATGGTGAAAAGAGATCAAGGCTAACTTGATTAGTTTTCGAAATATTTTGAAAAAACCGAAAATTTCGATTTTCGTTTTTGTTTTTTTGCGGACCTATTTGGTGAGGTATTCAAAAATAAGGAGCACTTTTCTATAGCAACTTTTTGCCCTTTTTCGAATGGCGTTAGTGAATTTTCCGCAAAACGTTTCGTTTCCCGGAAACCAACATCAACTTAATTTTTTTAAATACGGACCTGGAATTTTTTTCAATTTTTTGGAATCATTTTTGTAACTTGATAGAATGCCACCATAAAAGGAACCAGATTTAAACGTTTTGTCTAAGAAAAATCCATCATTAGTATTTTTGTTTCGACTTTTGTTAATTCTAGATATTGAATAATATTTTTGAGGTTTCATTTTTATTTACGATAAATAAACAAAATCTAATAATAAAACAACGGATTAACAACTATAAACTTTGATGTAATTGAATAAACAATGAATAAAACAACAAAATATGTTAGAACTATAAAAACCCTAAAGATATTGAAATAATCCTCCGTCATTATTCATGCAGAGGCGTATTCGTCTTTTTAAGTTTTGAATAGATCTTTCGATTTCCCTTGCAGGTATTTGCATTCAGAACACGAATAGTGGCATTTCTCAAATCCTCAATGTTATTATATTGATTCTTATATAAAACATTTTTAGTTCGTCCTCATAAGAAATAATCAGGAGCTCTGGCTGGCCATTCTATAGCACCATGATTTCTAATCCATCTGTTTGGAAATGTTTCATTTAAGTAGTTGCGCACAATTCCTGAATTATGAGGAAATTTAAATAAAATTAAAAAATTCTAGATTGCTGAAAGCCATTTTTAAGTACCGATAGTGCTCGACACTATCACATTGAAATGTGTTTGTCATAGAAACGTTTGCCTAGATAAAACTAAATCTAAGAGGACCATGGGAAATTATTAATGATGGATTTTTCTTAGACAAAACGTTTAAATGTGGTTCCTTTTATGGTGGTATTCTATCATGTTACAAAAATGCTTCCAAAAAATTGAAAAAAAATTCCAGGTCCGTATTTAAAAAAATTAAGTTGATGTTGGTTTCCGGGAAACGAAACGTTTTGCGGAAAATTCACTAACACCATTCGATAAAGAGCAAAAAGTTGCTATTGAAAAGTGCTCTTTATTTTTGAATACCTCATCAAATAGGCCCGCAAAAAAACAAAAATGAAAATCGAAATTTTCGCTTTTTTCAAAATATTTCGAAAACTAATCAAGTTAGCCTTGATCTTTTTTCACCATTAGGTTGCCCCCCCCTGAATACGCAACTTTGCCTCCATTTAACCGACTTCGTATCTCTTACCGTTTCCGAGATCCCCATGTATTATATCGAATTTGAACCACCCTGTATATCTCCAGACGTATGGACCTAACTTAATTTATTAAGTACGTACACATCTGGGCACTAAAATATTGTTAAACGAATTATTTGTTGCATATTTCTAAGATATTTCTTGGTATCACCTTCATATAGTACAAGAAAAAATTATGACCTAATCATCCGCATTCAATATTATCGCATTTAATTTGATATATTAATTTGACGTCTAAAAATATAAATTTCTATTATGTTCCGCTATTTCTCCAGGAAATAGCCTGATCTATGGTGATACTAATAATTATTATTATGAACAGTTAAATAGCTAATGACGTCTTTAGCTGTATACTCGTATGCAGTTTTCTTACGATATATATCAACTGGTTTTTTACTGCAGTCGCAGTTTGCAGTACCTACAGCATCCATTTCAACTTGCATGATTAAGAACTTCATACAGGAAGCAGTTAGGATCATATTTAGTTCGTGGTCTAGTTACTCTTAAATCATATGTATGACCACATTTAATTTTTTTTCTATTTCTGAAGCCTCATAATTAGACTTAATTTAATTATTATATTATGCAGATTTTCATAAAATGTATTGACTGTAATAATAAATATTTTGTACGTCTGAGTGGGAATTAAATAAATTAATTGCTCCTTTGCAAAAATGCTGTTTTTCCTTCTAGGTTCATTTATCAGATTCTACCAGTGGATTAGGTAATGATCTGTCACAAAAAATACTGACAATATACATGTTTTTATCTGTTAATTACTATGCACATAAATTTAAACGTAAAAAAGAAGTTTAACGGACTGTTCCATTGTCCTCATCTAGGAGTATTCCTATAAAACCATTTGACATAGACGTAGGTATTCCAATGAATGATTTATTTGGACGCCAAAGGCGAACTGCAGCGTTTTTAAATAGAAATATTTTCAAGTTTTTTAGGTATTTATAGCATGACAAATACAATTTCATCTTGTTAATTTAATAACATATACTTACAGGGATCCATTGTTTTGTTTTAGTTAATTAAATAAATTGCAATTAATTAGTTCTATAAGCTCTTAATCCAACAGAAATATTCTTTAGCGGTGGCATAACTACATCCAGGTAAGCCAACTGTAATATAATTAATTACAGGTAAACAGATTTAAAACAGGTAAATCAGGTATTCAAAACAAAGGTTGTAGGTGTAGGTAATTGAAGTTTATTAGTAAGAATTTGGTCAGGCTACTAAGTTAATTAAAGCTGTTCTCCTAAAAGTTTCAGTTTATTTAATAAACTTCATAGAATTACATACATAGTGTTTAGCTAAAATTAGAGAAAGTGACCCATAAATAGTATCAGAGTTTAAAGTACTGTAACTATTTACCGCATAAAATAATACTTACCCATAGTAATGGTTATTTTGTAAATTTTGTAAACGTAAATTTAAAGAGATTCCTCTACTTTTCAAAATAAAAGAGAAAATCCAAAATTCATAAATCTATTCCATACGATCCTCGTTTCACCTGTGGTTTTGGTAAGGTTTTTAAGGATGTAGTTATGTCAGTGGTTTATTCATCGGGAAATAAACTACAACTTTTAGGCAATCCAAAAGTCAAAATAGAAACTAAAGAAAAGTCGGGAATTTACGAAATTACCTGTTAAGACTGAAATCAAAAGTATGTTGGACAAACTAGAAGGTCACTTCAAACTATATTCAAGAACATATGGGTCATCTCAAATATGGTAGAACAGTGTTGCCCAACATGCGTTTGAGAACCACCTTAAGATAGATAGTAGCAATTTAAGACTAATTATTAATAATTAGGAATGTAACAAATTCCAGACAGTTGGATGCATTTGAAAGTTTGGAAATTGCAAAGTGTGAAAATAGTATTAATAGTGACAGAGTAACTAGTAACTGTAACTGTTACAGACACTGTAACTAACAGTATTTTTAAATTTTGCGATTATTTGGTTTATTTTTTTCTTCAATGAAATATTTGCCTGAGTATATTTTCTGTAATAAAATAAATAAACACAAGAAAATTAATTATCATTCACGAATTTTTATTAATATTGAAGTAAGACGTATTTACCTAGATACATGTCTACATAACTTAATTCTGAAAGTGTAAAACAGATAAAAAACAAACGCCAACTAAAATTAGAGTAGTGCTTGAATGTAAACCAGCGTGGTCCTAAAATAGACGCGATCACAGTTGGTATTATTAAAAATGGTTTTAAGGATCTGCCAAATATTTTAACGTTTACAATTTGAATACTTTCAGTCAAACATTTGTTTTGTAGAAAATGGGTTTCTTGAACGATACTTGTTACTGATATTTATAACTGGTTTTGTTTGAATATTTAAGTAATAATAATAATAATGTAAAACTGTATTTATGAATGCCTAATGCTTTACGTAAATTCTCAAAACATATACTTAGATATTTAAATAGAAGTTAAATATAAATTTGACAATTTATAAATTTAAATTAATGATGTAGTTGAATGCAATTAAAGTAGTTATTAATTTATTACGTTTCAAAACTTGTATTTATACTTTCAATTGTATTTCTCACTTATTTTTATTAAGCATAACATTTTATAACAAAATTATAAATTAACTAAAACAGGAATTTAAGTTACAACAATCATTTGTGTGTTTGATACTTATCTGGGTATGTATATACGATTTTTTATATTTACCGACAACATTCTCAAAGGTTATCTGTTTGTATAATGAATGCATTTAGATATAAAATAAATGGTGTAAGTAAACCAATTAAAAAGTGAAAGTTACAGAACAGTTTTATTAATCAATAGGTACCATACTTTCTTATTTATATCAAAATGTAAAATTAAATATTAATGAGTAGAAAACAAAATGCACTATCATGTACACTATTTAAAAAAAAAACAATATGTTTATGAGAACGGTTTTTCTACTTTTTTGGTGCATTCATGTTATATGTGTTATAAAAAGTAATGTAACTTGACTTGGGACTTGCCCCTTCTTTGCTTTGTTAGTTCTTTTTATGTCTTGGAAATATGTTTCTTTTTTTAAATATATCAGCCTGTCTATCAGTGCAGATTTTAATGACCGCTCTTTTACGAGTACATCTATTGCTCTTAGTTCATTTTTTGGGTATATATTTTATCACTACGTATTAGAAATAGATCATTGTTTTATCCAAATCTATTTTAATATACCTATAGGTTAAAACTACTTCACAGGACTTAGTTTTCGTTTTAAAATAGTGTAGGTAAACTTTTATAAGAAAACCAAGTAATTTCTCAGTATAATATGAAACATATTAAGGACATTATAAAAACAGGTTTACTTGGTATTTAAAATTTAAACATTATCATCTAATTAGAGTGTATTCATTCTACGATTCAGTACACGTGTATTAAAATACAATTTTATGAAAAAATTAGGTAAACAAATAAACGATTGCGATACGTGTACTTTCATTTTTCTGCTTCACCAATTCGTGTTGTAACGCAAGCATAACGTAAACAATTAGGCTTGAAATACCGTAAAGACGTGGGTGACACAGAGAAATTGCTGCCTATTGTCCCTGTAGTAGTAGTAGTTCTTGATCATCAGCCTATGGGGCATGCAGGCCGTACCAAAATGGTTTTGTTGCCAACACTGCCTCCTCACTTTTTAATTTACCACTCGAAACAGTAGAAATAACAGCGGTTTTCAGAATTTTCTTCATTTTGGCTTCATATTTGACATTTTATAAAATGTAAGTCACAGGATTCTTTCTTTAAATTGACTTTTGTTACACAGGGTGGTCCAACGAAAAGTGTCCACCTTGAATAATAGGGTGTTTTCCGTATGTGACGAATCAAGTTATAAACCTCTACATTATTAGTAATACATCCACAAAGAACTTGTAATGTGTTAAAAATGGAAATTTTACATTTTTCAGAATACAACCGAAGTTAGAAAATTTTAAAAAAGGATCTATTTTAAACGGGAACCAAAACACAAGTGGCGTCATTAAGCATATAAATGGCCGCGTTTAGTGTTTGTTTATTACATATTTTGAACTGGAACATTTTATATACAGTGCGCGTCTAAAGTCCGCCCCCCCTGCTAACTTTTGAACTCATTGGGTTAGTGACTCCGGACAAAGTACAGGGTGAATCGTGTAAAATGTATTATTTTTTGACGAAAAATTTATTTTCCCAAAATGAAAGATGGCGCCACAGGCGCTTTCAAATATATTTTTTTAAATGATAAGGTGGGACATGTTGCATATCATTTAAAAGGTCCCTCAATTCTCTGCATAACAGTCTTTAAAAAATTGAAATCGGTCCATCCTTTCTCAAGTTATCAGGGTTTTTGTGATTGAATGATTTATTCATAATTGACATTGTCAAACGTGTGTGCATGTGAAATATGTATTGTCTTAACTAATTTTATCATTGATTTATTTATTGAAAATGGTCCGTACGCTTGAAGATAAAATTGAAGCAGTATCTTTCTTTTTCGAGTGTCAGAGGTCATATCATGCTGCAGAACGAATGTTTAATGAAAGACATCCAGAACGTCCCATATGCAGGAAATATATGCGACAACTAATTTCTAAATTTTTAAGAACTGGTTCCGTTCATAATGAAAAAAGGAGTGGTAGGCCGTCCCTTCCTGAGGATAAAATGATAGACATTATGGCGGAAATGATGGTAAATCCCATACAATCTACATCACATGTGAGTGAGCTGCACGAGATTTGTCCGCGGTCCGTGCGGAGAGTGCTTAAAAAACATAAATTTCATCCCTATAAGATGAAGATAATCCATGAACTTACAGAAGACGATTCAGACAGAAGAATGGAGTTCTGTGAGATAATGACGGAAAAAATTATCATTAATGCTGACTATCTCAGGAGCATTTGCCTCACAGATGAATGTTCCTTTTTCCTTAATGGAAATGTGAACAGGCAGAATGTTAGATACTGGAGTGATCAGAATCCACATTGGTATACAGAAGGTCACACACAGTATCCTCAAAAGTTGAATGTTTGGGCAGGTATCCTAGGAGATCGCATCATAGGACCCTTTTTTATTGAAGAAAATTTGACGGGACAGGTATACCTTGATCTACTAGAAAACAATATTCAGCCTACCATAGGCGAAATAGTCCACAATAATGTCCATGAGTTTCAAGGGCTTAACATAACGTACCAACAGGACGGCGCGCCACCACATTATTTTAGGGAAGTAAGGAATTTCCTTAATAACTTTTATCCTGACAGATGGATTGGTCGCCGAGGACCTCTTGAGTGGCCTGCTTGTTCACCGGATTTGAGTCCATTGGATTTTTTTCTATGGGGTTACCTTAAATCTAAGGTATTCATTACCCAACCAGAAAATCTTTTGGATTTGCGGCAGAGAATCAGCAACGAGTGCGCATCTATCTCCAGGCAAACATTTCATAACGTGCGGCAAGAAATGTCTTAATAGGTTCTTCTATTGTCAGGAGGTCCAAGGTGGTCATTTTGAACAAGTTCTTTAGTTATTCGTTTTAAAATATTTGTTTTCTTTAATAAACCGTTGAAGTTGACTGCTTTTTATTCATTTATAACCTTACTCACAAAAACGCTGATAACTTGAGAAAGGATGGACCGATTTAAATTTTTTAAAGACTGTTATGCAGAGAATTGAGGGACCTTTTAAATGATATGCAACATGTCCCACCTTATCATTTAAAAAAATATATTTGACAGCGCCTGTGGCGCCATCTTTCATTTTGGGAAAATAAATTTTTCGTCAAAAAATAATACATTTTACACGATTCACCCTGTACTTTGTCCGGAGTCACTAACCCAATGAGTTCAAAAGTTAGCAGGGGGGGGGGCGGACTTTAGACGCGCACTGTATATTTAAAACATACAATATAACTAGTACATAAAATAACTTAAAAAAACTTGTTACCATACACGCTGATCTTTATTATAACGGAAATATAATGACTGATGTTGATAGATTTCTGTCAAACTGTTGTTTATATGCCTGCTGACGTCACAAATATGTCTGCCATAGTAGACGCGTTTGCGCGCCAAATGCCGAATTTAAATTTCAACTCACTTTTTTCCGGATATGCAAGTACTTGTAATTTTTTTTAACTAGACATGTATAATTGGGAAGGAAAACTCAATTTTTTGGTATTAAAAAAAATATGTGAGAACACCCTATTGCGAATAATTTTTTTAAACAAACTCCAGAGATATATCAATTTTTATTTGAAGCGGGGGCACATTTTCATATTATTGATATTTATACAAGGTGTCCCAAAAAAACACAGGTTTACCTGAAGTTATATTTTTTAAATGGGATATCCTGTGAATTTTTACAGATTTGGACTACGCACGTATACCTATCCAGACTATTCTAATCCAGACCTATGTGATTTTTCCAATTTCGATTTCAGAATTTTGATTAGGTACATAAATTACGGGGTGTATCAAAAACTAACTTTTTTAATGGAACACCCTATATATTTAGCGGAACTAAAATCTCCTATTTTTTTCTTAATCCAACGATATATAACTCTGAGGAACTCAACTATATTCAATAATTTTCAATATTTCCAATTAAGGACTAACCACAAACGCAGCCATTATACCTATTATCTGTTTTGTTGGTACCCTTCCCTTCTTGTAATCATCCGAAGAATTGGTTGACCGTAAAGTAATCTACCTATAATACAAATAAAAAAAAATCCATGCAAGAAATTGTCGACTGTAAAGCGACCTTTATAAACATTGTTTTAATATATGTTATGTTCCTAATATTAAAAACTTTTTGCCGATTTATTTACAAATCTGGTTCATTATGAAAAGAACAATATCGAATTGCTGTTTTTATTATCAAGTGCTCAGTATCCACTGGGCACTGCCCATGCTCAGCTGACATTTCAACTTAGCCGTTGCATCGGAACGGGCGATCGGGTAATCTAAAGAAAACTTGTAGAGCGCGTCAATTAAATAAAGAACAATAACAACGCCACCTATCAAGACGGATAACTATTAGCTATTACAATGCTTAATCTTTATTATTACTACTATTTTAAAATATTAAAACCTTATAGAAAATCCGTGACAGAAGAACCAGTGGTGATAAACAACACAGCGTCAATTAAATAAAGAGCAATAGTAACGCCAACCATTTAAGACGGATAACTATTAGCTGTTACAATACTTAATCTTTATTACTACAATTTTAAAACATTAAAACCTTATAGAAAAGCCCTGTGACAGAAGAACCAGTGGTGATAAACACAAACACTTGAATAGGGTTCAAGGTTCCCAGAATAATACTCCATGTGTTGCAAAGCATGGTGCATGGTCTAGCGTTCACTGCCAACGCGATCATCACTTGTCTGGTCCACTTTCGTTTCTATGCTTGTATACTCTTGGACAGATAGCATTCGTTTTGAATGGATTACTACCTTTTACGTGAAACTTTAAAATTCTCTTTTTATAGACTGGACTTGTTACAAAATACCAAATATATTTTAGTATCATATAGGCACCTAAAGTAAACCAAGGATATATTTTAAAAATTGATTTGTCCAAAATCTTGTCTCATAGTCATTTGTCTCTTCTTTCATCTGCTTGTTATTGTTTTAAATTTCATTAGTTTAATATACATAATTAAATTTTGCTTTTCAAAATGTAGTGAAACATTCCTTTCAAAGAACTCACATAGCAAGAAGGGCGAGTCCTATTTCAAAGCATTGTCAATGTTTGAAGGAAGTACTCATAAAAGATTCGTACGTCCCTGATACCACGTACCTGTGCAACAATCCTTTTTGATAATAATTTTCACAAATTATACACCGTTTGGGTTTTTTTACTTAACAAACTCAAAAAGGAGCATGTTAAAAATGATTTCCAAATTAAGCAGGCATTGAATAAGTTGTATAATTATTTAAAAAATACTACGCATATATCTAACATTAAAACTGCACTCTCTGAAACACTATAATTATTGTTTATAAACGTTTTGCAGATTTGCACAATTTACATATAAGAATTACTATAAAATAACAACTCACAATTTTAAGAAAAAACCGTACATAAACAAACGAATTTCAACATCAAACAATGAGCTACGATGCCCTTTCTTCCCCCTCGTAGTTCTTTGGTTCCTTTACCCCAACACACGGCATTCCTAATTCTTAATAACTTTTACTGGCGCATAAGTTCGTTTCCATTTGTCAGCTTTAACATATGTGCTAATGGTTATTTGTGTCTGTGCTCTGTAATTTAAAAACAATTGAGAATATCCGGAGTTACTAAACTGATGTCATAGAGTAGTTTTTTTTGTTATAAAAATATTAGATAGGTATCTCATTTCAAATATTTCGTACAACTGATTCTGATACACACGAATATTTTTTTTTTAATAGTATTTCCGGTATGTAACTAATAAGTAAATCATTAATTTACTTCTAATTAAGATATTTTTTACTTGAAAAAGTCAAACAATACAAGCAATTAAACTTATAATATAAATATGTTTATTCGAAGGCTTCTTGTTTATTGCTAGATTGTTGTTATTACCTGCTATAAGTATTAATAATGACTGTGTTTGGCCCTGAACTTTTTTTAATTTGATGACAAATACAACGATGATTGATCACACTGGATTTGAGTGAAACGAAACCTTTTTTGTGAAAGTGGACGGTACATAGAAATAATAGTATAGCAATTACTTAACCTTAAATCAATTAGTTACAAATCGTTCAACAGCAGTTACTCAAAAGGTCGTTTATCTGCGAAAATCGGTTCATTTATACCATTCAAGTGAAAATATAATATTAACCTATATATTTTCTTTGGTCCGGAAAAACTATCTACATTTGAGAAACAATGCCTGAAGTTATGTCTGTAACTTGTTTGTGGTGCGTTTTCATGATTCATTGTAGTTTTTTTTTGGGATTACACCACCTGTAAAATAGCAAGAAACAGGAAACCAACAGCATAAAGTGCCAGTATCAAGGCAAACTTCTAAAATTTGCCCCAAGAAACCACTGTATAATATTAATTAACTAAATTTCATCAGTTTTTTACAGGTGGTGTCCTGTAAAATCCCAAAAGAAACTACAAGGAATAATGCCTGAAGTTGTTTCAGTCTCAGTTGTCATCATTCAGATCCTCCCCAAAAGGGAATCTGTTCAAATCTATACATGTTAGAAAAAAGTTAATAAATACGTTTATTTCCAGACTAACTAATTCGTAACCCTTATCTTCCGTATGTCTTTAACATACCTACCTAAATAATTTTCATTTTTATTTCAGTTTTGATGAACTTCTAAATCAGATAATACTTTCAATAGGTAGGTGTAATTCTACCTGATAAAAAGTTTGAATTCTCTTTCTACATCACTAATATTTAGATTTTAATATTTAAAAAAACTAAGGCTTTCAGTAAACGCATATAAATCAATAATCAACTTGTAAAGTGCTCCATGCGCAGTCAATTCAAACAATTTTTATTAACCGTGTACTGAAATTACCTCCCAGAAATCGTTGATGATAATTTTTCCACATGTTGGAACAAACCTTATAGGTAATAGAAAAAATATAATTGCCACAAAATTCGCAATGCACTGTACCGTAATCTGAAGTATACGATAAAGTTGGACAGTGCAGGTATAATTTCTTTTCTTCAGAAAACGACCGTACCGACAGCCTTGGTACATCTGGTGTAGTTTGGTAGATTCCGTGCTATTCGATTGCTGAACCCTTCATACTTGATAAAATATTAAGAATGGGTTATTTTCAACTGTTAGTGGGTAAACGCTACCTTGTATTTTCATAGTTTTGATTATATTTCAATTTTAACGTTGCCCTAATTTTAGAAGTGGCTTAGTATAATTTTCAGCGAGAACTGTTTGACTTAAATATATTTAAGTGTTTGGAAACTATAAAGTAAATGTTTACGTGTCCGATTTTATATTTTTATCCATTAAATTTATATCTTGTTAAATACTGTATCGACGTGGGATAAATAGTTCTAATAATTTAAAGATATTTATCTTTTAGTTAAGTAAGGCATTATTGATTATTTTGGAATTATATTTGTCAGTATGAGTGCTTGAGAAATACGAAAGAAAATACATACAGGGTGGTCCAACGAAGTGATGCCTTGAACTTGAATTTACACCCTTTTAGAAGGTGTACACGTTTTTTCCCCAGAAACAAACCCCAAAAACAGGTCGTTTTTTATTTGAAGAGAGACACATTTTCATACTTTTAACATTTATACAGGGTATTCCAAACTGGTGGTGGTATCCGAAACAGTAAGGTTTAAAAAAACTAGTTACATATTAAAAGTTTTAGGCAATTTGGTTTAGTAGTCACCTTAATATAAGTCTCGGAATGGTTCTAACTTTAGTCATTTGCATTACAAGTAAAAAAGGTGTGGCAAATGCTAAAATTTTTATATTTTTAATCTCCTTTTTAAAAAATAAAAATATTATTTTTTATTGAAATTTCAAAATTAAGAATTTCACTGTAGCCTAGATACTGTATAATAAACACTCTGTCGTTTGTTATATTATAAATAATAGAAACAATAAAAACAACTTAATATAAAACCGAGTATAAAACCTCTTGGTGAATCTTAATATTCACTTTATATTCTACAAACTACGTCTTCTTACAAAAAAAAAAAAATAACTAAAACGTGAACTGAAAATGGTTAAATCAAAACGTTAGCCTGCCGTCTTAAACTATTAATTATTTTTTCCCGTTAATGTTATGATTTATTGAAATGGACCATTTACGTAAACCCAATCAGTGCCAAAAAGGCACATTGTTGCTTCGAGAGTCCGCCTCATCTAAACTAGATCCATTCTCGTGATGGGAACGTTCATCTCTGCTTCCGCAATAAACAGTAATAACATGGAATTATTATGGATCTTGACAACACGGCAACTTGTTTAAATTAAACCACGGGTCATGCCGGGTTCACCAGTATTAATCGTACCCTTATTATACGGCAAGCGGGAATCCGAGTAGAAGACATTTTTGATTATCAAATCAAATGGAAACATAAAAATAAAATCGCCTTTTAATACTGTAAGCGTATTAAAATGTCCCCTAATATACTTTTTTTTTCTTAAAAATTTACCATGGACTAAAATCTGGAGAGAAATGTTTATACAATAAAACGTTTCCCGTCACTGTATTGATAAAAAATCATATGTCTGGCAACAATAAATTCAGCGACAATAGCTGGAAAAACAAATAAATTGGACTGTATTAAATTCTGTTTCAAATGTAGTTTTATTTTAGGCATTTGTCAAATTCGCCGTCAATATTTTGCATTCGTTTACAAAATGTATTTTTGTAAGCTTTTAACATTAACTATATTTCTACAAATATCTGATTTTTATTAAAACTGGGAATTATGGGACATATTTCCAGTATTACGGATCTTTTAATGACATTATGACATCTTTTATTGAATTACTAGTAAGATATTTTTATAAAGCAAATCAAATCACCGTCCGTCCCTCTTCTGAAACAAATGATGGGCGTTTTCTTTGGCTGCAGACGTGGGTCGTTCCTTTTTTATTGAGAAAATTGCCAAGCCCGGCGACACAATGTAAGTAATTATCTAAAGTGTTTCATTGATGTAACAGATTCACGTATCTGGAAGAAAAATAAGAAATGTCCAAGCTAGCTAACTGCGTAGGGTAACTCACATATATTTTATTAAATCGGGAAATTTTATTTACCAGTTTTTCGTTTATAGAAATGGAATTGCCCAAAATAATATTACGATATAAAGCCTAAAGTAACAAATATAAATTACCTTCGTTTAATCTCGTTCTAATAAGGGGTATTTACAAAAAAAACATACATACATTTATACATTGTACATACATTTATAGCACTTTTTTTGTACATATTTCCCTTTCTATTCGAAATAGATTTATCCGAGGATCTATCATTATCTTTTTTATGTCAGAATTCAGAACAGGATTTTTAAAAATGTGATAAATACTGCAACAAGTGGTTTCATATTGTATTTGTTATTTTCATGATTACAAAACAATTAGTTAAGTACTTACTTTTGGGGTGGAAATCTTCGCTGTTCACGCCCTGTATACGGCAATGAGGAAGTGTGTTTTAAAAATACAGAAATGCCGGCAATAATTTGCTTTAATTGCCGAAGCTGGCAGTAAAAAATATACGACAGTTGTTCAACCTTCTTTTATAATTTTCAAAAACGGTCTTTCCGTTGTAGTATTTTCAGGTACAATCAACTAGGAAGAGCCCTGAATTCCGGCAGTCCAATTTATTTCAGTGTTTCCGAATTATCTGGTAATTTATCATGGTTTATTAGTTTTCCAAATAGTCGTTATATTGTTATCATAAAGCTTTTCGCGTAGAGTAATAAAATACAAGTTTGTATTCCAGCATATTTAAATACGAGCTTTCAGCATATTTGGCCCTACGCCAAACTCCTGGGATGATTTACTGCGGATGGATATATTGAAACATTTTTATTACAATTCAACTTAAACACACTTATTAAAATAAAAATGACTCGGGCTCGCTCTGTTGACTCAAAATATCTCCTGTTGCATGTAGTTGTTCAGATTGAGTAAATTATTGATTTATTGTGGGCTACATTGCTTTAGGTTGGTTGCACTGCCTCAAGGTATAACAACAAGAGGGAAGTTGCTTTACCGTATGGCATTTGATTTTAAAATGTATGGGTGAATTAAATGCATTAAGGCAGGAAATGTTACAAGAATTCGTGAATATAATGGGGTTCGCTCTGAGTAGTATTGAATGGATGGAAATGAATTAAACGCGTTTAATTAAATTTATTCTCTAGTTACTTCCTACATGCCATCAAGTCAACATTTTTCTTCAAATTGTCACATTTAATATATCTTGCTTTCGTTTTTGTATAATCAATAGTCAAATTGTATTGAAATTTTGTTATTTACTTTATTTAATACAAACTGAAGAGTCGAATAAGGAATTTAACATTTTTTAGACATATGTTTATACAGGGTGTTAGTTAAACATGCGGCAAAAATTCAAGAGGTTATTCCTTGGACTATTCTAAGGATATTTTAACCTTTGATGATTTTTGAAAAAGCGAAGATATAGGGCGAAAAAAATTTTCAACAAATAATAATTTATTACTAAAAATTACATGTAACATTTCTGAACCTACAAGAATTGTTCAAAAAGGCTACCTCCAGCTCGGATGCAACCATCCAATCTTCTCATAAACTCCCGAACTCTTTCAAAAACACCAGGGTCGTTTCTTATTGAGTTACACCCAACAATTATCCGATCTCTTAAATCGTCCACATCTTCCACTGGCCTAGTATAATTACTAATGACTTTAGAGGGCTCCATAGGAAATAATGCAAGGGGTTTAAGTCCTGGGATCGAGCAGGCCATCCGTGAGGTCCACCTCGACCAATCCGGCGATCTCCGTATGTTGCTGTTAAAACTCTTGAGCAACTACACTAAAATGAGGTGGTGCACCATCATGCATAAACCACAATGTCTTGTAGCCAATGGTACATCCTCCAAAAACTGAGGTAGCGTTTGTTCCAAAAAGTTGCGGTATACTTCGCCGGTAAGTCTTCCTGGTAGAAATACCGGTCCAATTAACCAGTCACCCACAATTCCAACCCAAACGTTCAACGAGAACTGATGTTGAAACCGATCTTCACAAATCTCATGTGGATTTTCGTCAGCCCACACATGGTTATTGTGGAAATTCCTTATTGCATTTCGCGAGAAACTGGCTTCATCAGTAAAAAGAATCAGCGTAAGTAGTTGAGGGATTTCAACCAATGTGTGCAAAAACCATTGACAAAATGCAATACGTGGAACAAAATCCGCAGGAAGAAGTGCCTGAACGCGTTGAATGTGGTATGGGTACAACAAATTATCTCTCAGAATTTTTTAAACAGTCCAATTACTTACATTCAAAGTATTTGCAATTCTTCGCGTAGAAGTACCTGGATCTTCTTCTATCATGTTCAGCACATTCTCTTCTACGTCTACCGTTCTTACAGTCCTTGGCCTTCCTGGTCCTCCACTTCGCTTCAATGTTCCCGTTTCTCGAAGATGTTGATGAATACTTTGAAAGATTTTTCTATCGGGAACAATGTGGTTAGGAAATCGTTCAATGTACAGTCGCCTAGCTTCTAATGCATTGCCATCAGCAAGTCCATAAATAAAATGTATGTCAGCCATCTCGGCATTCGTATAGCGAGCCATGATAGAGGACTTCACTAACAACCGTTTACACGTCAACTAGCCAAACGTCAATCAATCTTAACAGATGCGTAACATACAAACTACAAAAACACAACATACAAATACATACAAAATAATTACTCCGAAGTATCACGGGATGTTGGTAAGAAAAAACAACTCCTTTTTCTTACATGTCTTTTACTTGATACGTCCAGTGTAGTGCGCCATACTTTTATTTCACCTACATTAATAATGTGAAAAATACCAAAATTGGATTTGTTGAAAATTTTTTTCGCCCTATATCTTCGCAACAAAGCGCTTTTTCAAAAATCATCAAAGGATAAAATATCCTTAGAATAGTCCAAGGAATAACCTATTGAATTTTTGCCGCATGTTTAACTAACACCCTGTATATGACAACATACCACATGGCATATATCGCCTTTGGAGCCATAGCCCACAGCACAGAGTTCAATACATATTTCAAATGAAACGGAGTTTATAAAACAACTGAATGGTATTTGAGATAAAATAAATGGTTTGTTCTTTTAGGTAAGAAAAAATTTGCTAGAAATTCCAACTTCATAATAAATATTAATTTGTATCTCCTCAGACAATCTGAATAAGTCGTTTATATCAGCGTTACAGACGTGACCTTGGACTGACAGTAATGAAAATCCTGTGATGTAAATTTAATAAGGAAAACTGCTTTAAAGAAAGAAGCGGGAGGAAATTACCTTACAACCCCGTTTCGGCAGGTTAATTACAATCTAATAATAGGGCGTTACGTTTTGTTTACACAACTTGGATCGGCTGGGATTGTTCTGTCATTTTATTATTTTGCACAGATGTACTTTCAGCGATTCAACTAAAATACGCATTTTATTAGGTGATTGATTACAAAAAAAATACTTTACTGATAGATAATATCTCTATCCCTCTATTCTGACCCTAACGATGATCCCAGAAGTCGGAAACTAGTGTGTGAGAGGGGGCGGCATATTATTATTAGACCATAGATCGACTTTTAAACTACCATTTAGTACGAGAATAATTGAAACCTGGAAAACCTTATCAATTAAAGTGAATAGTAGGTTGTTAATCATCTATAATTGAGGTGCAGTGCTCGTTGCATAGGAACATAGGAACAATTAGAAACCGTGGACGTTTGGCGAAATCCGAACCTTCGTCAAATGTGGGGAAGAAAAGAAAATATTCCTCTGATTTTTTCGTATACTGCGCGTTTTTCATGACATTATCAAGTGATTGTTCAGTGTAGATACTTCAAGTTAGTCCAGTTAGTAGTTCAACCTTTCCTTTGAATGTATACAGGCTGTTGCCTAAGCACTCTACAGCATTGGCACATTTTCACACTATGCCACATTTTCCACGCCCTGTATTTCAGAAACGAGATTACGAGATATGTTTCTATGTCCTGTTCGTATAATCACGTGAGAATGATCCCTCGAATATTTTCGAGTCCTTAAGAAGTACCCTGTATTTTTAATCAAATATCCAGCGTTTCAAACATCTGTCATTAGTACCATAGAGGTAAAAAATGCATTTTCCTAAGTAACAGGTATATACGAAGCCGTATAAGGGCCATGTATGAAATTTTTTTAAAATTCATACTTTAAACTCTGAATTCAGACTTTAATCTCTGAATTTAGACTTTAATCTTTGAATTCAGACTTTAATCTCTGAATTCAGACTTTATTCTTTGAATTCAGACTTTAATCTTTGAATTGAGACTTTAAACAATAAATTCAGACTTTGAACTCTGAATTATCAACTGTTATGCCTGAACGTACGACTGCAATTAGATAACGGGATACTGTGCCTTAAGAAAGTATCTACAAAATATGGGCGTACATAACGAGAAATTAATCCGTGGACTCTGTAATGAAGGCTCTGAACAAGTAACTCATATCGTCTTCGAGTGTAGAGCGATAACTTAGTGGATATACCGTATATAGCGATTAATATACCGTATTTTGGCAAAATTATTCATTTGTTTTTCATGGCACTACTCTTATTATTGGTGGTATCATAAGTACCATTATTAGTGGTATCCCGTATATATGACCTGGAACGAATTTTAGGTATAGAACATTCTACATAATCTAAAATTTGAGTTTTGGTTATTTTTTCGATTTCGACTTTGACCTGAAAATTTGAAGACCCTGTATTATACTTTCAGGACATTAATGTAGTTGCTAATATTAAAGTCTGAATTCATTGTTTAAAGTCTGAATTCAGAGTTTAAAGTCTGAATTCAGAGTTTGAAGTCTGAAATCTACGAAAGCGAAGAAAAATTTTCGACGTGGCCCTTCTACGCCTTCGTAGGTATACCTATATCCCTCGTGTTTTCTTTGACAAACGTCTGACACTCAGAGATGCTGGTGTTTCAGTTCGGGATAGTATGTTATAAGAAAGTAATATTAATAATAATATTGACTTGGGTAAAATATCTATAAACTAACTAGTTTTACGTAATTATTTTATGAAAAACACTAACAATGTATTAAAACTGAACTGGTATTAACTGAAGTTTTGTGGGGTGGTGTATATGTCGTATACCAAAATGGCCAGTCATTTATTGAGTTACTTATAGTTATTATTAATGTAGCTGAGTATACTATCTGTCGAATCAAGAGGTTTTTATTTCATGTGAAACTGTGTTTTGTGCCAAAATTCTCTTCCCCAGCAGGAATCAGCAATAACCGTCAATATTGAAATATGTGTTCACGTCGCCTCTGAAATATTACTTTAGCTTAAGACTTAATGTATACTCCATCTGAAATGGGAAATAAAAAGTTGATATATTATTTATTTTATTCCAATCATTGATCAGGATCTCCGGTGTATTACCCGTACAAGGATTTATTAGTTTGTTTCTGATGCACAAAGGGAAGTAAATTGAATTTAGTTTTTAGGTGGAACAATTTGCCGACGATTAATTAAAATTTTACCTTGGATGTGGGTAAGGTTCGCCGTGGAAGCTTATCAAATTTTCTTGTAAATTTTTTTCCTCTTAAATATCGAGTAAGTTACTGCTTTACCCCCTGTATTGTAATTATTTTAGAATTAATATTATATTAATATAATATAAGGAAAAATTTTAATCTTGATTTCTATCATATACAGGGTGTCCCAGTGTGAGCGTACAAAAATTTACCAGGGGGTAGAGCAGACCAAAATAAGAATAAAATTCTTATAAAAAAAATTTCTTTGATGTACGCCTAACGAGTTACAGGGTGTTATTTTGGAGAAAAAAAACAATTTTCCGCAATAACTTAAAAACCATTTCGTAGATTTAGGTAATTTTTGGATGACGTGTACATCTATTAAAAGTTATTAAAACTACATGGTGTTTGTTTAACTCTGACACCTGTGGTGGCCTAAGCCTACACTTCCTTATGATTTTGTCTTCATAACTCTTGCATATCCTACTTTTTCGTGGATTAACTAAGTTTTCCTTTATCGGCTATCAATTCTGAACAAAAAAGGTGCTCTTGTTACATAGCTCTAAAATCAACCATGTTCGAGTAAATTGAGTGTAAAGTACCGACTACATTCTTTACGCAGAAATATACATGCAAAGGAAGTCATAAGGAAGAGTAAGCCTAGGCCACCACAGGTGTGCAGAGTTAAACAAACGCCATGTAGATGTTTAAATGGACACGTCTCCCAAAAATTACCCAACGATTTTCAAGTTATTGCGGATTTTTTTTTTCAAAATAACACCCTGTAACTCGTTAGGCGTGCTTCAGAGAAATTTTTTTTATAAGAGTTTTATTCTTATTTTGTTCTGGTACACCCCCTGGTAAATTTTTGTACGCTCACACTGGGACACCTAGTGTTTCCTAAAATGATGGAACAAATGCCATATTTTTTTTCTAGTTCAAATTAAAAAAAAATCGCTGAAAACAGGTCAGTTAGTATATAAACATTGCCACTTTTCTGCAATATTTTCTATTTTTTTGAGCCATGTATGACGGGGCTACCCTCATACTCGATTACATAGTATAAGTACGTTTATTTTAGATACCTCAGTTTTTTTTAATATATTTTTTATCGTCACAAATTTTTATCGAACCCGAAAAGATCAAAAGAGTGTATTTATGATTGTTAATTGACATAATAATAATGAAAAAAAATGAAAACGTGCATGTGCATGTAACAATATTTTACAATTTCCCTTGTTTGATTCTGTATGTGCAGTTAGAATTTATGTGAAAATCAGATAGAAACGCTTTTGGCGTTTTATTAAGCGCTGCTGATGTGTATAAAAATGATCTGAGCGAGATAAATTAATTGGGAAACGTGGTTATGTTCCCACGCGACTGTCGTTTGTCAATTATTGTATTTAAAGAACTTGTACATGCAATTAAAGGGGAGCGTGTCCATAAGATGAGATCATTTATTATTTTTAAATTATAAGTTGTCATGATTGAATTAGTCCTGATTATAACAGATTAAATACATATAAGCATTATATTAAGTGTCCTATTTTTCCTTAAGAGAACCAAATCTAAAAATAAACGCTGGGGTCTCTCCGAAAATTTAATTCGATTTTAGGCTGTTGCATACAAAAACTGATCCATCTTCAAATTTTAAATTACTGTGCGGGTAACTGTATGCAGTCAGATATAAGCAGTAAAATCAGGGGTTTCAAACAGAAAACGTAAAAGATGTGAAAGAAAAGACAGAAAATGTGTCAAGTACTTATTTCTGTGATTTACATTTTTATGATGTTTTGTCGTCCGTGCTAATAGATATAGAAGGCGAGTTTTAATGCAGAATTAATACAGCTATTTGGGAGCACATACTTTAATCAATGGTAATGGATATTATTACTACGCAATTTATCAATTACACAATCACTACTACTGGCTTCACGAATAATTTTGTATCTGCGTTACAAATCGCGTCAAAACTTGTGCGTGTTTGTGACTAATGGGGCAGAATTAGTTTTATTATTGTTCACTTTCTAGTGGCCCTATTAACAAATGAAAAATAATGAAATTACTCTTAAAATTATATAAACTGCTCATGGAATTTTATCTATTTATTTATTTATTTATAGTCTTGCAAACACTGATTAAGTTATTAGTTATTATATTTAAGACTACGCTAAAAAAAGCTAGTTCTACATTAATTAAGTACGAAAAACAGTGATATAAATGAAAGTAATTATTACTAAACACAGACACAACAAAAGCAATAGCCAATAAACTACTGGAACTTGTAACACAGCGGAAATATACACACACACAAATTATTATTCAACATTTAAAGTAGTTTCAGTCGGTACAGCTACAGCTAATTTTGTCTTCTAATCATTAAGAGACTGCATCTCGCAAATGTCCGATTTTTATAAAAAAAATTATAATTACTCTAAAATCAGTGGCGGAGAATGATTTTTGCTAAAAAAGTATATTATAGAGAAGTGCAATGCAAAATTGTTAAATTTTAACTGTCGGTACCTGTTGCTATAGTAATTTGAGAGCTTGTCATCAGTCATCATAATGGCATTTAGTGCCTGATCGGTATCTCAAGTGACGTATTTGACGGTTTTGTGGTTTTTTGTCCTACCAAAAACATTACAGGGTGTTTTCAGAAAGTCAGGACTTGAAAAATGGCCTAAAATACCACCTTCCACATAGGGAGTATCTCATATGGAACTCTATGCATCTTACTAATGTGTTTTTACAATATAAAAACCGCATTGTATAATTCAATTGAATTATGCTGGTTGAATCTGATCATTAAACTAGAAACAGATTAATGAGTGTATAAATTACGAGTATAATTATTTTTAGCACCCTACCGTAATTTTATCGGATTCAATTGAATTATACTGATTGAATCTGATCATTAAACTAGAACAGATCAATGAAATAATTCAAATAAATTTATAATTTTCATTATCACATACTGCCTGTGTCACTTTACAATGTTTTGATAATAAGGCCTCTTGCCATACTTGTACCTGAAGACCACAAGCAGAAACAGAAACACGTCGTACCTACATTAGGCTAAGGAGAAATGTACAATTTAAGAATTACCAGTAAAGAATAGATTTTAAAAAAACGATTTTTTCATTAAAAATTCAATACAATAGTAACAACAAAACAATAACAAACAAATAACATTGTTTATTAGATAATCGTTTAATATTGTCACATATGCAGTTAGTATATACAGGGTTATTCAGAACCTATCCAAAATAAAATTTGGGGATGTTCAACATACATGTACACATGTGGTAGTGCAAAAAAAAATTTTTTTGGCTTGGTCTTAAAACTATTTAAAAATTTTTCATTGCACGCCGCTTGACACTGGTCCACTGTAATGGAGTGACCTTGGGACTGACAATGCAAACTAGCTAGCACGAAAGAAACCGGCGCACCCGGCGCAAAAAAGATTTGCAGCGTTTTTACTTTAAAATAAACTTAAAGATAGATAGGCGTTCCGGGTACAAAAAACTTGTTTACTGTTTTTTGTCGGAATATGGTATATCCGATCTCGTTGAAGTACAGTTGCCCATCTACGTAGTCCTTTATAATGGTATAACTTTAAACATTGTTTACGGGAAATCCTAATTACTTTTATTAAAATTTTTTTGGTGATATCGATTTCTTATTTAAGGATGCACATATCCTCAAAGTTTTAGAGATGAGTTCTGAATAACCCGATATATCTAAAGAGAAATATACTAAAAACAATAAGTTGAGGTTATATGAAGATATGCTGTTGTAATTCAATAGTGAATTATTAGTGAATTTATTTAATTAGTGAAGGGGGAGGGTGCACATACAGTACGTACAGTAGTTTACGACATATTCCTTTAAATAATAAGATTATTCCTTTTCATTAGCTTAGTTTGATATTTGGATAATATCATTAATAGTATATCTCTTGGTTTATGTGTTTGGCTAAATAATTGGCAGTATATCTTTAGTAATAAATATTTCTACACAACATTCCTAACGTAAAATAAAAATAGTTGTTATAAACTTCCTCGTTCTAATGACATATATTTTTAGAAAAAGTTGTAAGATTTATTAAGGTAAAGCCTCAAGTGTCTAACTTATCATTTATCTGTGATAGTTAAAAAAAATATTAAACGCAGGATTAGATATAAATCATTATTGTAGTAATATTCAAGGAGGTAAGCTAAGGACAAGGTTGAAAGTAATGTCAAGGCGTACTAAGGCTTTGTATAAGGAGAATATACAAATAATAAACAATAATTTATCCAATTAGTAGGAAATCTTATGTTTTTAGGTTAGATTATTTATTGATTGATTGTTACGATTTAGTTTTCTGCCCCAAGGCAGGTGCATTTTAAACAGTTTATTTTAATTTACATTCAGTTATTGATTAAATTAGGAATATAAATGGAGATACATTTGATTTATGCGGCTGTAATCATTCAAATGTTTGAATGTTTTTGATAATAAACTTGAAAATGATATTCTATAATGGAATCAGTATAATGCTTGCATGTAGCTATTTATTTCATCATATTACATAATTATTAATCATTTCTGATTGTTTAAATAAATATACATGTGTGACTAATAATCGGAATTATAAGAATATTCGACCAGTCAACATTGGTTTTCTCAGTATTTCTGTAGTTGACTATATAACTAAAGTAGGACCTGCGGTTCAAAATATTTACAAAATGTAGAAAAATTAATAAAACCTGGTATTTATTTGTGAATCACCATTTTATTAAAAAAAAAGAATGACTGTAATAGTTTCGTCATACAAAGTTTTATAGTCCTGATACTAGAGAGCGATAACATTTTAAAAACGAGATACCTAGAACACCTGAGATTACGTATAATACCATAATACTTTTGCAAACCATTGTTTAGGGAAGAACCATACATTTTCAGAATTATAATACGGAAATATAATTTTCTTGGAAAGGATTTCAAATAAAAAGTTTTAGAACCTCTAAAATATTTGCATATAATTATCATCACAAAAGTTTTATTTTGTTAAACTATATCAGTAGTTGTTTCTTGTATATTTATAATTAGGTATTCAGTTTTGGTAAAACCCATCCTAACATTCTTAAATCTGTTTACCATTGCCAAATATCAATTCCTGTAAACTGTTTAAAATTCCTTATACAATTAAATCAGTGATTACTGATTAGTTATTATTATGTATTTGCTGAAATCTGTCATTTCATGAAATGGTGATCTTGTGCCTCATTAGAAATATTCTAAAATATTTGTATTAACTCAAAAGTTATTTGCGATATTATGAAACTTATATCAGCAACTGCCAGTGTTTCATGACATCATGACATGACCTTATTAAATTCTTATTAAATGTACCTAATATATTGGCGATTCAAATTACCTATGAGGGCGCTGCAAATTGTAAACAAATATGGAGGAAGACGAGTAAAAATTTTCCATTTCATATCACATCATCTAACAATTTAGCATTCATCTGCCATAAATATAGGGCCTTCATGTGCTAGTTAGGGTGAAATAAAGAATAAAAAGAGTGGTAAAAGCAGTCGAACGTCCCATACGTGCTTCATTGCTATATAAATTTTTTGGGTTGAAATAGGTGCCCTAGTTTTTGTTTACTTACATTTTGGACTAAAATAAGTGTGATAAACTCGGTGATAAACTGTATGATGATACCATATTAGTGCTTGTTTTTTGTTAAATAATGTTTAAATTAAAATATATTCTGCTTTTATAAGACTAATAATAGAAAAGTATAGAGAAACTGCAACAAAGTGGTTATGTTGTGTAAATAAACGTGTTCCCTGTTATTAAATTGTTACATGGGTTTTGGAGAAATGAATGAGAAACTGTTTCTTATACTAGGGCCAAGCTTCTACCTATCTTCTATCTTAAACACTTCTATTGACACATTTTGTGGAATGACACCTATAAACACGGCAGTTTGTGTTGTGCTGATTTCTTTTGAATGTCATTTTAAAATGTAAAAATAAAGATGTACAAAAACCACGTCGTTTTTAACTTTGTAACACCAAAAAATCACAAGCACCACTAAATTATTACGTTAAACAATCCCAAACACGTGTTATTTATCATTATATCAGTAATAAGCCTCCAAAAACTACCATTTAAATAGGTTCAAATATTTTCATGCAGAGGGTGCATTCATTTTTGGAATCGATAATAGCGGCTGAAAATAGAAGGGGACTTAATCGTTTGATATTAAAAATGTATTTCAAACTACCTATAACAGCACCCTCATCTCTTAAGTCAGTTCTGGTCAATCGAACTACTTTTACTTATATTTATGACGGTTACGAAATTTAATATAAAGCCGAGGTAATAATATAGATTCATTTTGTCAGTCAACAAATCCATGCATATACAGTGTATTAAACTCGCAGTGTGAATTTTGTAGAATAAAGTAACTGGATTTAAATTTCAATTTGTTGGCTAACTAGATAAATTAAAATAAATGTAGGTATATTTCATCATATTGATTCGTTATTCATTCATTCTATCAAAGATTCGAATCGGTAACTAAGTGCGTATCTAATTTAAAATTTAAATTCGGCGTTTCGCGTATCGGGAATTGAGATGAGAGAATTTATTTTAAATAATTTAACTGGTGTTATTGGACTTACTGGTTATATATTGGCTCGTATAAGAGAATTTAAGGTGTATTTAGATTATTTCCTGGGTGGATTTGATATTTTGTCATTACTGTTTTTTAACGTTATCCTGTATGAGACTATATTCTATAAGAAATCAAAAACTAGATGAAACCAATTATCACAACGAACCGTGTGCCAAACAAAACAATTAGCACGGTTTAGAAGACAAAGAGTACCTAATAGGTATAGTGTTTAGAGCAGGAGTTCCCAAAGTTTTTCTTAGGCGGGCCAATTTAATAATACCGAAATTTTTAGCGGACCAAAAAAAAACGGAATAAAATCAAAACAATAACCACGATTTTTTTTTGTTTTAAATATATTTAACTATTTCTTATTTTTTCTTTTATTTTTTTATTAGTATACTAAATTTGATATAAATATAAATCTTTAATTATATATTTATTAAAACGAAAAAATAACTGAAATCCATCTTATTATATAATAATATAAATCCTTAACTGTAACAACAATTATTATAAAATCACACAATTTATTAACATGAAAGTAAAATCGCTCTTATTGTAAATATAGAACTATAACTAAGTCAACAAGTATTACAAACTAATAATCTATTATTTATTAACAAAAACAAATGTAACTTATAAACTTATGATTATAAATATAAATTTTTATGTATCTATTTGAGACTACTATATTATTTTTCTGTTATAAATGTGTAATAACTAGACTAGACATGCTACAATAATTTTTTTATATAAACTAATCAATATTTTATTAATACTAACGCTTATGGTTAAAGTTCTGTAAGAATTTATTAAAATTATTCAAAATATTTTATTGTATTTTATTTGTAATATTTATTATTTCTTTTACAATTTACTTATTTATTTTTGAATAAAAATATAATATATCATATCACATAGCGGGCCGCACTTTGGGAACCCCTGGTTTAGAGTCATGTAAACAAGGTGTGTGACAATATGTTATCGTTTTTTATAAAACTGTTTTGTAGTGTATTGTTGCTTATTTAACAAAATTGTATTTATCACCTCAACGTAGCAATCTAATAGGTTTATCATAATTGTAAATTATTATTAAGTAAATTATAATTAATAAATATTTATTTTTATCGAACTCAACTCACATTAACATATTGGGGAGATTTTGAACCCCTTAATTTTTATCTTATCGTTATCGTAATCGTTATACCTGCTGAGCATGCGCAGTGCCAAAAAGAGTATCCTTTTTGATTTTACGCCTGCTCCGTATAACGATTATAAGCTAAAAATTAAGGGGTTCAAAATCCCAACTATATTAAGAAAGATTATTTCAATATATTTCAAATACTAATTGAATCCGTGATTTTTGCCGACAGAAAAAGTAAAACCATTCTGTTGCCAATCCGCGTATGATGCAGGGTCTTTTAAGTTCAAGGCCCACACATATTTTGTAGGCATTATTTCTGATTGTGCAATCTATATTTATACGTATTCGCGAATTAATTTTGTACGTAAAGACGTAAATCTCATGGAAATGAAATATTTTTCGAATAACCGATTTCACAAAATTAGTTATTGACTAACGAAGCGGTTTATTTTTTAAATACATTGTTCTGGCATTAACTGATCCGGTGTTGCGATCATGTACTTACTTCTTCGCGTATCGAGAAGACCGGTTCTAGAAATGTATTCTCTCTGAAACAGAAATATATGGGAGGCTATTATTTCCTATGCGCATTATCCATGTTTATTCTAGCCTGTGGTCGCCCCCTGTCTAGCTAAAAGAAATCAGTAACCAACACTCTTACGTAAATAAATAAGGATTATGAATCGGTCTGATATGCTCCATATTTTCTCCGTATAGTCTGTAGCAGAAGTGATGTTTACCGTTATCTGTAGGAAAATCGATATTTTTAAAGATTACACCCACTCGAGTGTTTGACTGAATACCCTTTGTTTATTATTTGTTGTACGTCTTTCTTAATTAAAGTTAGGCCATTTGCATTTGAGAACTTATGTGGTTAGGAGTCTTATGGATAGGTGGATTCTACTAGAAACCGATTTAATCGATTATTGTAAAAGAACAGACAAATTTATAATCCTTGTACATAATGAAATATCGTGGGAATGCACCAAATTTTTGGTCGCCGAATCCACCATAGATTTCTTGCTCAAGGTGTCGTACAATTAGTGGGTAATGTGAAAGTCATTTAGATCTTTTTTTAATAATCAATCACTGAGTAAATATATTAAATATACTTATCTTATTTCAAGCGACATACCTATATTTTGCAATCATTTTCCACTGTCTAATTATCATGCTACCAAAAATGTTTTTTCCTGCATAAAATCTATTATTTTTAATTAAGATGTCACAGTTGAATGGATCCTTATATTATTCTGCAGCCTCACTCACGATAAGATCTACTGATAAAGTCAGTAATTGTATTTTATTTAATAGCATAATTTAAATTTTTTGTATGCATATAATATACGCTATCAAAAGTAGAACAAACCTTTCACATATTTCGAAGGAGCTTTTAAGATTTCTAATGGGTACATATTTATTTACTGGAAGCCTATCTTCAAACAATAAATTAAATTATAATGAAACCTGTTTTATCCCCAACGGTGTTGGAGAACATCGAAGCTCATTTTATATAAATAAATACTTATCTCTTGTCCATCCGATTATATCATCATAATATAATAATAATCATCATCAATAATTAAATTATTCCTGAAAATACCACCACTGCGAGTGTTATATAAATCAATTTTTTATTTAATTTGGATATTATGAAGTTTCGAATTAAAATTGAATGTTAATGCAGCAGGTTGAAGCAATGCGAAGTTTGAAATTTGTTATATAAATTATAAATACTACTAAACTCGCTTTATGAAAATATTTGGTTAGTTATTATTTATTACTTATTGTTACTGAATATAAATTAAACTTTTGTTTTATAGTTATGACAAAAATTGTAGGATATCGTTCCGAAAATGAAAATGAATGAAAATTTTAAAACAATGGGTTCGTTTTTATCTAAACGAGGCATGATGATATGATGATATTATTTATGATCATTTTTAAATTGGCAACACTAGGGCATCATTGATCTAGCTTATTGGTTAAACTTGCCTGCAGGAGAAACCAATAATTAACTTTTTGTTTTATAAAATATGTGGTAAATGATTTTAATAGTAAATCAATTAATGCCGTGCTCATAACACAAAATATTTATAATTGATTTTGCTATTTCCTGAACACCCTGTGCGGCAGAACAACATTTAAATACAACGAAATCCGTTGGAATTATACATACTAAATGAATATTAGTTCTTGATAGAAGCGATATCGACTTGGCGGATATCCAATTATGTATTATTAAATGGAGAAGGTATAATTATTATATTAAACAATACGCTAAATGACTAATATTCGTGAATGACTCAAATGCGTGCGTATCGTTTCATTGGCGTGGCAGGGAATACATACTACACGGTATAACAAAAATAACCTCAAAACGTTTTTATATATTTTACACTCATTTTATGCTAAAATGAGGATTTTCTTATTAAGTCGTGGTTTTAGTTTATAAAAACTATTAAATACAGAAAGGCGAAAATTTTAAAAATCGCTACTTAGAATCATCTTTGACCTTGTTCATGCAAGACCAAATAATTATTATATTTTTAGTTTTCAATGTTCAGTTCAGTATAATCATTATGTTGTAGTGTTATTTTGAGAGGGGGTTGGAACCTTTGGTGTGAAGACAACACTGACGTATTTTTCCACAAAATACCAAAACACTATACTGCACTCGGCGCGCGTTTCACTAACCAAGTTGGCATCATTCATATCTAGTTTCTAGTTTAGTCATCTCAACCTAGTTTTAATCATTTCCAGATGATGCCAAATTGGTTGGCAAAACGCGCGCCGAGTGCACTATAGTGTTTTGGTGTCATGTGGAAAACTATGTCAGTGTTGTCGTAGTGTTAGTAGACTTACTTAGCCGTAGTACCAAAAAAAATAGAAGCCGCTGAGCTACATATCTGGCTGCAATTTTTGAGATTAAAAATAAAGCAGCCAATCAAAATGAAGCGAAATAGAAATTGGTTGTTAAAGTATCACTTTTCCAGTTCATATATATAATGATTTAAAAAGTAAATATGACGATAGAGGCAACTTATCAGTATTGTTATTTAAATTTATTAATTAACGCTATTAATTAAAATAACAGTTTAGATGGTTTACATGTTCAGTTGCATGTACCAATCTACTTTAAACAAATTATCATCTGGCAGGGCATATTTTACTCAAGCCAAACTTTTCTGGCATTCTTAATTAAATTTTTAAAAATTTAATGTATGGCAAATTATCCTATTCTATTTGTGTTTTGATTTAAGAGTTACGGGAATAATATGGAATAAAAAAAGAAAGAAAATATACAAGTAAAATTTTTTTCCATTTGATTTGATTTTTTTACAAATTTACCTGTAATAAAATCGTTTTTTGTTATTAACATCTTGAAAACCCTTTCGCCGATTTGGATGAAACTTGGTCCGTTGGTTTGAAGTAGTAAAGGGCTTATTTTTAACGTGAAAAGGTTAAAATTGTTGGCTCTAGTGGCGTCCAGGGGGGTAACCTATTTGAAATTTATGGGAAAAACATTGGACGCCAATGATTTTTTACAAGGCTTGGATAGTTTTTAGCTGAAACAATTTCAAATACAACTTTTTTGTTTGTTACATTTTTTCGTACCTTTTTTTGTTTTAGAGAAAAAAAAACTTACAGTGCATGTCTAAATGTTTACTATGTTAAAAGTATAAAACTGGGATGTCCCCATTTTTGTAGCAATAATTTAATATCAACAAACACTAGAAAAGTGCAAGATACAAACCTAAATAATAACGACAAATCACTACAAACATTCACACTCTGTATCTCGAAAACAAGGCAATTTAGGACCCACGTTTATTGGCCACTTGGTCATATAATTGGACAAGGAATTAGCTCCTACAGTATGGACATGACATTAAGGGTATAACAAAATCGCTCAATAAATAATGAAAAATATATTATAATACGGGTAATTTTTTACACTTCACTATCGTTTCAGAATAAAAACTGATGGACATATACATTTTTTATAGTATTCCAATGGAAGGTAATGCTGCTTGGAATGGTTCTGTGAGTCTATCTGTATCTCTACCTAATTGCTTTCTATTGTGCTTTAATATTTTTAATATGGGTTGAACTTTTTAATGGTCTTGCGTGCTCAGAATTTCTTGCCAGATTTCACAGCATATTAAGACCACTACACGGATTATTCTTTATCGTCTGTCGGATTTTTTGCTGGGGCTGGTGTATTAAACCAAGAAAAATATTCGCAATGAAATAAGATGATCAAAGTAATCGTTAATGAACGAAATCATTCGACTTTTCCTTTAAAATATTGAATTCTTCCAATCTCTACGTTCAAAGATGGAAAAATAAACATGTTTTCGTAAGTAATAATATAAAAATTAAAGATGCATATAAAACTTGTATTTTTGAAGACGTACTTGTACTGTAAAAAGTTTGTGAATGCCACTAAAAGTGTTATCAACACAGTTGTATCCCAAGTGCATAAAAATTGCCCATTAAAATTTTTACCTTGTCAAATTATTTTTCTGTGAAGAAATATACCCACTCAAGATGAACATGTAACCAAATGTCTAAATTTTGTTACCTGAAAGTTTTACTGTATATGTTTCTTAGTGAAACTTATCGTCATCATTATTTATCGTTAGAGTTTATATAGTTTAAATTACTTACTGGTATTTGCGTTGGAGCAATTATGTAAAAAGACATTACAATTATATATTGCCCCTTTCCCCCGATTTTTTGCCGGATAAAAATTTTGTAGTTATAACTACTACATACAACTACGTCGATATTATCGGGTTATACCTATGTCAATAATGTTTCACAATAACAAGTTATATAATTACATTTAAACATGCATTCTGTGTAGGGAGTTTCAAACGTATAAGTAACTCAAATTCCGCCAAGCACATATTTGGTTCGATTATTTTTTGCGAAAATTTAAAACATAACATTTCTCTATAAGTTCAGAAACTACCTACTACTACTATAGTCACTGCTACTACTGATTTTGTATGTGTTAATAGTGACTCAAGTAGGCAAATGTTTGTATTAAATTATTTTATTCATTATGCACAGTAGCGTAGCCAAGCGTGAACAAAGAGAATTCAATCCCCCCGTTTAGTAAAGTTTAAATTATAAGTTAGTCTTCCAGAGTATTTATACGGGGAATTTCAAAATGCTCTGACGGTGTTTAAAGTTAAATTACTTTTTATCAGTCAAAATACGATCAAGCATGTCACAGAAAAAGTCAATCATTAAGAGATCTTGATATACGACCATACGAGCTTTCTTATTTAAAAATTGACCTTCGATTATGAATTTTTTCAGATCGTAGAATATCATCCACCACTTTATTGAGTCTTGAGAATTTCTTGCAATTCATTCACCGAGCCGGTGGCTCAGGGCTTAGCGTCTCGATCGCTCAACCCAGAGGTCGTGGGTTCTAATTCCCATTCCACCAACAATTTCTCATTAAATTGTTTACTCGTAGATCAAGGCTTATTCGCAGGGATGGCTTGGCAACCATCCTGGCGATGGTCTAGGATGGGAAGAATGTCAACTTGGTGTTAATGTGAGAGATTAAAATCAGTTGATGTTTGACTTGTCCCCCTAACTAATGAGGTTTTCCAGGTTTTCCTCATTCTAGCACTGAATGGTGGTTAGGGCCTACCAACGTAAGTCGTTCCTGAAGCGCAAATGCGGCCCACGAAATATTAATATGCCGCCCCCTCTCCCACACAAGTCTCAGACTTTCGGGCTAATCCTTGTGATTAGAATGAGGGGTAGAGATATTATTATATTATATTATTATTATTATTATTATTATTATTATTCGAAATGTCAGTAAAAAAATCTGGCGCCGTTACATCAGGTGATTTAGGACGTGCAGTTTCTATTAGTCAGTCAATAATAATTACAATAGAGATTCTACAGAGAGTGTAGATTATTTTGTACGATGTTTAGAAAACCAAATGGCAGAAAAAGGAGGTCATCTAAGTATTAAAATTTTAACTAAAATACTCCTCATATTCAAAAACCGTGAATGAATATTAAAATAGGTAACTATACGATACTAACCCCAACATCGTCCTGCCAACTGAGGTTGGTTATGCCAGCGACCATGTATAAGAATTATTCAAGAGACAATACCTTCTCCATAATAATGAGTCACGCAGTTAATCCATTATTTAATGAAATGTAATATGCTGTAGGAATTATGATTTCTCTTTATTACGTGAAAGTGTCATTAGCAGTATCAAGCATGTTTCAAGATTAATTTTAATAAACCAACATAACATTAGACACAGGGACAGTTGTTATTTTATACATTTCTGTATTCGGTTTAAAGCAATTAAAAACAGTAATCAGAATCAACTGTACTTAAAATAGGGTTTAGTATAATTACAATTATTATCTTATCAAGTAGTACAATGTGAGATATAATTTGTGCGTGCATCCTTTAATTGGAAAAATATTTTGAATTTGAATCAAAATGTTTTAAAACATTCAAAGTTCATCAATGTTGTTAATAGGCTCATCCTATTCTTCATATACTAAAACGTCTCTATATAAATGTTCGCTAAAATGGCATCATCATCATCAGTTAGAGAGAATTAAGAACTCAAGAATTAAATACTCTCGTCCAGTATATTCATTGTAGGTGTTAAAACTTACAACTTTTTGAGATATCTCTATTTTCTTCAATTTTATAAAGTTGTTCATAGAAATTGATAAATGCTAGATTAGATACGATTATAATGAAACTTCAACAAAGAACATAAGTAGACTATGATGAAACTAAAAACAATACTAGAATATAAACAAACATTATGAATAACAAAACAAAATTGAAAATTGAACTCAACTGCCAAAAATACGGAACTAACATAAACTATTGCTTTTATGCGACCCTATAAATAAAAATCAAGTGATGTTAAAGTCCATTGATCGTGGTGACCACAGCCATGGTCCAGCCATGATCGAATCCATCGATCTTCACTTTAATGATTTTTTGTTGTCATGTTACTTTCATCCGAAGTTACTGGACTGATTATTTTCTTGGCAGCATCTATTTTTCCAAATTCCAAACATTGGATTCGATTCTCCTTTATTTTTCCGTCATGGGTAGCAGCAGAGGAAAAAGCTGGGAAAGTTCTACAGATACTTCTAATTATTTTATGACATTCTCCATCAATATAAAATAAATTTAATATGTCTTCATTTGAATATTCCATTGTAACACACTTCACGCAGAGAGATATGGAAGCAAAATGTTTATGCAAAATAGAAACGTGAATTAAATGATTTATTTGTTCCAACCTGTCAGATTAAATCAATACTCTCTTTACCAAAAATTAATACATGTATAGATAAATCTGATAAATCTCCCCTCACTATTAGAGAATAGATCCATCAAACCCTATATCAATGTATTCGTTAGAGAACATTCTATCCAAATCTTACAAATACACAGGGTGTTACATTTAAAAAATATAAGTTGAGGTAAATATTTTTTTGGGACACCCTGTATCAATGTCAATAATATGGAAATGTGCCCCCTTGAAATAAAAATCGATCTGTCTCTGGAATTTGTTTGAAAAACTTGTATACCAAGTTATTTAAGGTGGAAACTTTTCATTGGTCCACCCTGTATATATATTATGCTTGGTGGCATAAAAGGTAGCAAAATAAAAGGTGACAATTCTATTTATGTATGTATAAGAACATCTCGTGGTGTTGAGTGTTGGCTAGCCAGTCAGCACACAGAAACAATGCTACAAACCGTTATTTGAATATATAATTTTTTGTTTTGTATTACTTATTGATTTGCCTCCTCTCTCTTTTCAAAACTCATATAAAAAAACATAATCTTTCTATAGTAAAGAATATAAAGCGCTGCTCTGCTTATAAGAAGTTTGTTGGATAAGAAGTGATGTATTATACCTACTTTCATAGAAACATTGGAGAAAATATATGGTTTAGTTTGGAGTCGACTGATTTTTATTTATACAGCACCTACTCTTTTATGGATGCTCTAAACCTTCGAAAAATAAAGTAACAATTGAAGTTTAAATTTGGAATTCTTCGCGCTGCTAAATTGTTGAATAATCAGCAATAAAAATATAAATATCTTTATCCTTCAAAATAAACAACATAATTACTTTTAATCGTCGACTTTTAACCTTAATGGCTAACTCTATATAGTCTTGAATAGATACAATTTATTTGTTACTGTTCACTGAGTGTATTTCTTATATAATCTACAAACATAACTAGGAAATTGTTACAATATTCATATATTTGTCTTTGCCTAAAATGTCGCTTTTGTTTTATTTAAATTTTCAATTAGTATACGAGTAACTAAATAAAAATTGATATTTGGGCCACGCACCCATTTATTTTAGTCACTGTATTTTATAAATAGAATTAGTTTGAGTAATTCTATTTGGAGTTTACATAACTGCGAAACAGCGGTTATCATTCACTAATAATAAACATAATTTATTTTTCCAAGAAAGTCATTGAACTACTTTTCTACAAATTCACAATATTTGCAACATATAAATATAAAATCGTATAGGACTTGAGTCAATTTCAACCTAAGATTGTTATTTTATTTGTAGCAGTGAAAAATGTATACTTCAGCTTAAAAATGTCAATTGTGTATCTCATATGATCATATAACTCTTTCTACTAATACCAAAGACTATATATTAGTTTATATTCTTTGCTAATACCATGTAATTCATGTATGCTAATAATCAACCATTTCATGCACTCTCTCGTTCTCATGTCTATGTATGGACGAAATGGCCGTCCATTCAAGATAATACAGGATGTTTGGTGTATGAACTTAAGTATATAATATCCGTGACAGGAAGTTACACATTTATAAACAAATGTTAATTATCTGGGAGCAGAAAAAATAGATTTTTTTTTAGATATTGTATGGAATTAGTCCTTTTAAAGATTTAAAATTTATTTATATTATATAACTTCACCCTATATTTCCCACATTTATTTCTTTATTTACAACAGTATATTTCCTAACGAATTAAAATCTAAATAAAGCTAATATATAAATCTATAAACAAATTTACACTTACCTTTAGCTTTGTATAAATTCCCAGTTTTTATTTATTAAAAATAATTTTAAAAATATTGTTTATTCATGGTTTAATGACAACTAAATATGTTTTTTAATTCCATTATATCGTCTTGAAAAATAAAGAACTATTGCTAAATATTCGTTAAACTCGTTCCATTATACCTTATATAACTGTATGAAAAACTAACTAAGGACATTGCTTTGTAACATTTTAAAAAGTATCTATTAAATCTATTCATTCACTCCAAATTTATTACATATTTGCTGTTCACTGGCCAAATTAAAAACTGCTTCCACAAAATATGTTAATACAATGTACCATTAAAATTCATTGCCAGGCTTTCAGCCGTTTCCCGAGCTATCAATATTAAAACTGATAGGAGTAATTCGCTAATGTATTGTCAATTATAAGGCTAGGGTCACGAATATAAGCATGCTGCAAGTGTTTAAAAATCTTATCTTAATAAACCATTATTGAAGTACAAAATAAGTCGTACATAATCAACAATACATTTAGATATCACAAAATTTTGATATAGTTCGTAGTGCCTTCCAGCATTTAATATTTGAGGTGTGGTCGCACAAATATCCTTGTCTCAGTATCAGACATTTGATAAGAACGGTATACAATCAAGTCTCTGTACATACTGGGTGACCCAACGAAAAGTTTGCTCCTTGAATAACCTGGTATAAACGTTTTTTTAAACAAATTGGTGGATTTTTATTTGAAGAGAAATTTTATTATTATAACATTTATACATGGTGTCCCTAAAAAACGAGAGGTTTACCGCAACCTATATTTTTTAAATGGAACACTATGTATTTTTACAGATTTGGACAGAACGTCTTCCCACGAATCCATTGATGTAGGGCTTGATGGGTCTAGCTATAATACTGATGCATCTATCTCCGTCTTGTAAATAATGATTGATGAACATTAGAAAGTGTAATGCACAAATGTTCCAGATAATTATAAAAAATTCCATTGTAAACTTCGAAACGTCCGTTTATACTATTTTAATCAATAAGTCCATCTACAATAACCACTACAATTTTTAAGTTGGATATAAATATTAAATGATATTTGAATAGCCACATTATGTATTAAATTAATGATGCATAATGCTCGGAAAAAAATGTAAAAGCATTATTTATACATTTGGTAATAATATTTCAGATATTAAACGACTAATTAAATTAATATTTCATGGAAGAGAAAGTAACAGTGATCCAGCAGCAGCCCGCATTTATAAATAAATAAAATATGTAATACACACTTTTTAAGTTTCGATATGCAGTTGTTTCCGCAGTTACATAAGGAACCTTGAAAATTTTTATATACTGTACCTATATGTAGTTATGTGATTTATTATTCTATTATCATTAAATTATTGAGTGCATATCTGCACTAGGTGTGGATTTTAAATAGTATTAGTTTAAATAAATCATAATAAGTTTAAATTAAGTAAATAGTATCGTTTGTTTTCCCTTGCATGAAACAGCTTCAATACGATTCAGAAGAGAAAAAGAGAAGATGATGTTTAGAGTGATTAAATGACTTCTCACGATGGGTCAATTTATTATTAAATCGAGGGGTATTTTACATATACACATCTTAAAATATTTCTATATCTTCTATATCGATATATGGTTCAAATCAGAAAAAATAACGGTATGATTGGACAGATTAGCATTTCAAAAGACTTAACTACAAACAACAATAAGAAATACACAAGAAAGACCTAACTACAACAATAGTAAACTAGAGTACACAAGAAACGCATGTATAAGTTCTATAATTAAAATACAAGTTCAATGACTAAAATACTCCTGAATGCTGTAAAAACTCCGTTCAATTAAAAATTTTACATTTCTTTTAAAATTCCTTATACTCTTTCGACAAAGTGGCAGTTTATTAAAAATTTTAATACCCATAAAGTAATGGTTTCTTATGTCCGAAACAGTCCATCTCCATTTCATGATCATGTCTGCCTAGTGCCTAGTGCTAAGAATTTTTTATATATCGGTGTGGGACCCACTTTATTGTATGTACTTTTAAACCAAGATTCCTGTACTCCACTGACGCTTGGAGACGTTACTATTATATTATTTATTATTCATATTAACTAACCTATGTTAGTAATATTAACATATCTGTGTTTTTTTATTAGATGATTATTTGTTTCATTATTGTTGACCTCGGAACATTTCAATGACCCTTTCTAAGTATATAAAATTTATCAAGGCTTTAAGTTTAGAACTCTTTATATATCATATACCATTGTATTCATTTGGTACTATTTTAACAATGCAAAATAGTTAGTTATAACATAATAAATTATTACTATTCTCGATTTCTAAAGTACCAAAATATTATTTCACAACGCAGTGAACGTAGCACGACTATGTGTATGTGCTGTAATATGTTAGCATCTATTTTATTCAACGTTCGCCTTCAACTTCGAATGTTAATGTATTTAAGTATGTATTTTATCTAGTTAATTTATTACATGGAATAAAATGATAAGGAAGCCAGATAACGATAATTAATGGATATAAATATTTTGCTGGTGTTTGTGTTTATTAAAATTTCTCAGGTTTTATTATTCTAATAAAAATACAAAGTAGCTTGTTCCATTTAAATATTTTTTTACGTATGTTTAGATTTATACAGGGTACAGATATGAAATTGAAAGCAAGCCTCCTTTCCGAGGGGCGTATTTCTTTCACTAGAAATGTAAATAGTTTCATAACCAGATAGTCAGACCAATGCTTACTTTTCTTATCAGCTTATCATCACTAATAGACTTAGTGAAAACTAAGCATTGGGTGGAACATCTCATCATTTTGATTACTGTTGAAAATTGTAAAAAAATAAAAAAAGTGATGTATAATCTTTTCGTAATCATTATTATAATCACCAGTATCAACACAGATACTCTTGGTAGATTAAATATTAGAAAAGAGAAAGTGGAGATTTATTCAAGGAATGTAAATTTAAAGCCCACTCTAATTATCTGAAGATTTAACGTTTCGTGAATGCATATAAACATTTATTTACGTTTATACAAATCAAATTTAATAACGTATTTATAACTTTCTTAGAGGCTTGTTGATTTTGATTTTACTTCAGGTTGTTGAGGTATTTAAAATTTAAACGTGATATGATCAAATGCGATGACAAAATATTGTGACATTTATAATGCGATTAATTTCCTAATTAAAAGGAAACTGAATTAAAACCTAGTTAAAAAGGAAATAAATAGCTGGTCAACTTTTGAGAAGATAAAATTAAAATAACTATAAACGTAAATATGTGGACAGACAAGAAATTCATTATTCCCCAGACTGAACGAACATATGACTCATCTGAAGCGTGCTTGAACTGAACGTCTTTATAATATAGTTAAAAGTTTGAATATGTACAGCTTTTAATCAACTCCAAATGATGCTGCATTAATATGACTATGTTTATGCTAAAATTACCGCCCAGAAATCGTTCACTAGTGACCACAAGTTTAGGAATAAGATAGAAATCGGGAGCGCAATGCAGCAAATGGGTTTTCGATGTGTTGCATCAAACTTTTACTTTACTTTTACCAACTTTTCACTGTCTATACGCTCTTTATAATTCAGAAATAGTCCACCAAACGATAATCAAACTATTAATTAGTTTTGTGACTACAATTGCTTCTAAGACATTGATTTGGAACAAGAATTGGAACACTGTAAGCATATGGAGCAAAAACTTCCTAACCTAATTTTTAATAAAGAACCCTATAAATAAAAATAAGTGAGCAAATGAATGGGCAACTAGCCTTTTCGTGAGTTAATCTATTCAAGCATTCTGTTTCCCTGTATGAGTGATAAATAAAATTATAATGTACCCAAACCGAAACCATTTTACCTTTTAATAGTATATTTATGAATACGAAATAGAAATTCTTTTGTATGCAGAGACGGCAACAGCTGCTAGGGATGTGGGTGGCAGATATCGGAGAATGGAAGGGGGGATTGCCGGAGGAAAACTACATCATGTTCAGGGGTGAAACTCCAAAACTTACGTAGGTATTCAATTTAATAAAATAATGTGATGTTTGCTCATACTTACTTTGAAATACAGTATCGGTGAAAAATGATTGATATCATTGATTGCCACCAATTGTATAACATGCCTATATATGCAAATTCATTCTTATCCAGTAAAAGTATCGAAGTTACTCGGAAAAAACTTTTTATGATTAACTTCTGAGCAACTAACGCATGGGGTGCTGTGTCGATAATAATTTTAAAGAGACCTCAACGAAAGATAGAATCAGGGTAACTAATTGTCCCTATTTAAAGCAAGTCAGCAAATTTGTGTATTGATTTTAATTAAATTATGGTACATATTTATATTAGCAGCCTATCCTGAATATAATCAAAATTTATTTCCATTTGCTAAAATGACTTTCTTTTTAACTGTCAATTTGAAAATTTTCATATTTGACAGGCATTTGACGTTTGACTCAGTGGCGTTTAGCATTTATCGTGTTTAAATTGTTTTACTGAAGTTTTACTGAAGTATTTTGCTTTTAAAAGAGTATTTTTCAATATTATAGGTACAATTTCAGAGAGTCGTAAATCAGGTTGGTAATTTTGTATTTCTTAATATTGAAATTAATGTTGAAACTAATATAAGAACCATAAATTAATGTTTTTTAATGCTCCACCATTCACAGTTTGAATAGGTTATACTGGTGATACATAGGAATAGAATAATACAAAATAATAACTATATTATTTTTAATAAATTGTCTTTATTTTATTTTTAACATAACCTATATTGGCTGTCGTACCATGGCATGGAACAATCAAATCAAACCAGTAAATTCCCTTGCCTGCGCTCACGATTCTAGTGCAGATACTAAAAATAAAAAGACGGCACATAAAAAATCATTATGAAGCGGCACAGACAATCATTCTGGAACTATCTGTAGTATATATTTTTAATGGAACCATCCTGTATATTTTCACGTGAATCGAATGAATTTCGAGTCTCCAATAACAAAATTATTACATTCACTGTTTACGGATACATTAGATATTTTTGCTAAAATATTTGGTTCAAAATAACGGTTTTAATAATATATTGCAAATCTGTTATCTTTAAGAATTAATAGTTTTTTTATTTCCCAATCTATTACATTATCTCAGATAACGCCATGCTTGTAGAAGTTCTAAAAATAAGATGCGAACAATAGAAACATTAACAACTTTTTTAAAGATATTCCCAATTTCTGAGAATAAAGAGATATGATTAAGGAAAAACATCACATTTTGTGGCATGTAAAAAAATTGTGTGCAATATATAAAAATATAAATAATATTTTCAACGCCAGCAGTCGTATTTTATTCTAATAGACAAATACATTTTATTGTAAAATTGAAAGTGAAATAATTATTGTACCGTTGACTTTGCTTACATCGGCAAAAATTATATGTTATCGCTAACCTCTTATGCTTTAATGAAATTATAATATTTATTTATATTTGTAGCAAATAAGGCGTCCTTAAAATTAAAACGAATAAAATTGTAAATCAGAAAATTGTAGATATTTGTCCTACTTAGGACTAAAATAATTAGGACATCCTGATCCTGATGCTCCATCCGCCCACTTGTATTTTTTTTTCGATGAAATACTTTATATTTTGACAGTTTTGGATGAAGCATTATCTCACAAATATATTACAGCAACTCGAGTTGGAAAAACAAAACGGCATCTTTTTGCAGATTTTTTGAAGATTTATCGGCAACTCCTAGTTTATCAACAGTTGCTGCTGTATTTTTGCTTGTGATTGTGTGGTTAGCAAGAAGTGTGTAAACAGATAGTGTCATCGCTTGATATTCGCAAAAAGTTATGCAAAGACGAACGTAGTTCGCCATTTAATCCTACGTCCTCCTTTTATAGTTCCATCTTCCATCATCTTTGTGGCCCATCACAATACCTTCTATTTAAAACCGATTTCATCCAACACCTACGTGCACGTCCTTTTCTTCTTTTTTTCAAACCACGTACTAACAGCCAACCACACACGAGAATAAAAAAGCGTTCCTTACTAAAGGTACTTATTTATTTTAATAACAAATAATAGAAAGAAAACGACCTGCCACTCAATTAGTCGGTTTGATGTAAATTAGGGTTGCCAACCGTCCCGAATTTTGCGGGATGTCCCGGTTTTACATGCTTTCGTCCCGCGTCCCGCTCGTACATCATGCGGGATGCCTTTAGTCCCGCATTTTTAGGATTTCTGAATTCAGTCCGATTTCAGTCGTCACGTCCTGCGGTCCAACTCGCGTTTAGCCCAATGTCTAGTCATCATGATAAAGCAAGATCTAGCAAGATCCAATTTACGTGTCATTATCGTTAAAACTACGCCCCCATCCCATGCGCACTTTGAGGAAAAGAATCGGTTGTCCATCGACCATGTTAAAGCGGAACTCCAAATAAAGACAAATTTTAAATTCACTTGAGAAATTTTATAAATACACACTTAATAATAGAAATATTTTAAAGGTTGCCAAAAATCAGTCAAAATATTCTTTCAAGAAAGAAGTAATTTAAATAAAAACTAGGCTTTGGGTACCTATAATGCAGGTGGAATATAAATCTTTTATTTTATTTTTCCGTTGAACTTTTTTTTGTGATTTTTAGTCTCTAAAGAACAATAAATAAATATTTAATGAAAGTGTTTTCTTTTTTTTTAAGTTAAATATTTATTTTAAAAAATATTTTATAGTTTCTTTTATTTTTGCAATAAAATCCGCAAGTCCCGAATTTTTTCATTATGTCCCGAATTTTCCGATGAAATGTCCCGATTTATAAAACGCTTGAGTTGGCAACCCTAGTGTAAATCCCCCTTAATAGTAAGAGACCTGATCAAAAGAATGTACTTTACTACCATACTATACATATTTATGCTTATATGGTATCCTCTTCTGAGCATATCTCTTACTTATGAGAAAACCTTTTTTTTTTTTATAAAAAAAGTCCATAATTATAGTTCTTCACCTATTCCATTTTTTTTTTCTAAAGATAATATAACCAACTTTACCCATACCCATATCTTGACTGAATTTTCCATTTAAAATGTAATGTGTTAATTTTAATTGATACAATCATAATTTTGTTAGTAATACCACCCACCTACCTTAAAAATATGCTAATACCGGTTTCTTTATCATAAGCGGTGAGTAAATTGTTGGATAACCCACATTTTTTAATAATAAATATTGTTAAACGTGCAGGTGTTCCTTATGATCAAAGTCCTTTATAATTTCATTTAAAAAATACCCAATACATATTATTATATATCCAAATATATAATATATGTATATCCAAATTTAACGTGTACTTTTAATTTTCTTTTATAATCATATTCACTTATTTATTTAATAATGTATGACCCAGTAACATTTACTGCTCATAAAATTAAGGACATAAAGCCAGTTTGGTTCTTCGAAACTAATTTAGGGTATTATGTATGTACATGTTGGTAATAAAATATCTAAATTTTTTAAATAAATATTTAAACAATCGTAGGCAATGTAGGTAATGACGTAATGAATTTAATATGCACAGATTGGACTTAATAGTGCACTAAAATATATGATTTGAAAATCAGGGATATTAATAATTATATGTAATCATTATTGTTTTAGAAAAATTATATTCCTATTGCATATTCATATACTATTATATTCATATTCACATAAGTAATGGGGTAACATATTTACGAGGTGAAACAATTTTTCAATTCAAATTATTGTCTAGAGTTGCTTCAATTGATGGAGTTTAATAGCCTTGGCCCATTGCCGATTATTCAGGACTGCTATTTTTAATATTGAATATCATTCTACAAATTATCGAAGCCATCGCGAAACTTTCATACATAACAAAATCATTTATCAACAGCTCCACGTTTCAAGTTCTGGATTGTTTATTAAATATTTTTAAAATATGAATCGTTCAATATTATATCTAAGTACTATATCGATATTAGTATTATTATTATCATCTCATTTATACCTTGTAAGGATTCTTTCTACTTTACTTGTTATTGTTGATAATTTTAATTTATTAAAAACAATTAATTATTCTTTATTTAATTATATCGATATATTTTTTATTTCTCCTTTTTTTAATTTTGTACCAGAACTTGATGCATTCCAATTTTCTACGTAAAAACATACCACTTTAAATACGTTCGGGGAACACCTCTGTTCTTTTCTACAAGTTTCACGGGTATTTACGGGTAAATTAGGAAAAAAATGATAGCATAGTTGACATAGTTCATATATTAGTAGCGGTGAGAAACACACCGTAGTGCCCTCTTTGGGTCTTTGCCACTACCTGTCTGACAATTATTGTCAAATTGACAGACAGATAACGACCTGCTTTTATGCAGATGCCATTACAGCGACCTCTATTGTCTTTGAGGAAGACAATTCTACACAATCCTCTTTCACATAAATAATTCATATTGTTGCGAGGAAATAAAGTCCGCCCCCCCCCCCTCTAATTTTTGAACTACTGGGTAGATTGTGATGAAATTTAGAACGATAATATTGACTAAATTCTGCATTTTTTGACACATCAATGACAGCTCTGAATGTCAAAATGACAGCTGGGCGCGCAATAGTAACATTTTTTTAAATGGAAATGGGGGTCGAATAATAACTCATTTTGAAGCTATTTTTATGCTCAAAACATCCCCCAAATTTGAGAACATTTGGTTCAGTAATTTCCAAATAAAAACCAGTAATATCAGTTTATAACATAATCTTTTTACCACATAATCTTTATAATAGAACTTACCCATGGAACATTTATCTGTCAGGAGGTTCATGGAGGTCATTTTCAACATCTTTTGAAGTAACACGTGTTTTCTAAATTTGTTTCTGCCTCTACGTTTAATTTAACTGTTCTTTTCTTGACCGTTAGAGATTTAACACATTTAACATATATTGGGCAATCGAAACAATATTTACATAAGAGAATATACGCGCATAAATACAGCATAAGAAGTCAAAATGATTCTCAAACTGCTTTATCAAAACACGCTATTGAAAATAACCATGACTTCAATTTTAATAATGTACAGATTTTAGAAAAAGAAACAAATTATAACAAAAGAACAATTCACGAGATGATCCAAATAAAAAGACATACTAATGCAATAAATAACCGCACTGATACAGAAAATTTAAGCGAAACTTATTTCAATATAATATAATTCATTATTAAATATAATAGCTACTAATTAATATAAATAAAATAAATACAAATAATAATAGATCATTTATGGGGAAAAACAAAAAAAAAAAAAAAATTTTTACATCTCGCACAAAAAATACTAAATTAAGTAAATTTAGTTTGTAATTTAACATGTCGGAACAAATATTATTTTTAAGTTTCAATTATACCTCTACCTAATGCATGTATATGAATATTATCAGCAAATCTGTCAGCTTGGAAACAAAACTGAACCCAAACCACTTTAAAACTCAGTCGCGTCAAAGCCCTCAAACAACATGTATGCAGCAAAATAACGCAATAATCGTTTCAAACAATTTAAAATTATTATAATTTAGTTAGTTTAGTTAGTGAAACATCCTATAAATGTAAGTATAATATATCAAAAAAATATTAAACAAATAATGTAAAATATAATCTTCTGCAGAATCTCTGAAGATGGCCTAATAAAGCCGAAACGTCAGAAATATATATATGTATAAAAAAATGTAACCTTTTTTATATGTAATTAAGTGACCGATATACCCAAGAAAAACAATCTACGTTTAATTTAAATTATTTCATAATTTTTTAATTTAGGTTATTTTAGGTTAGGGATGGTTTATTGTTATTTGTTGTACTTTTAATTTTTGTTTTGCTTTGAATAAATTTACAATAATTTGGAATATGTATGCACAAAAATGATATAACCGAAAACGATATTACTGATTTTTATTTGGAAATTACTGAACCGAATGTTCTCAAAATTGGGGGATGTTTTGAGCATAAAAATAACTTCAAAATGAGTTATTACTCGACCCCCATTTCCATTTAAAAAAAAGTTCGTATTGCGCGCCCAGCTGTCACTTTGACATTCAGAGCGGTCATTGATGTGTCAAAAAATGCATAATTTAGTCATATTATCGTTCCAAATTTCATCACAATCTACCCAGTGGTTCAAAAATTAGAGGGGGGGGGGGGGGGGCGGACTTTATGTATACTGTATAGTTCCGTCTGTTGAATAACAGTTAAATTATTGAATTTGTGTCAATTTTTGCATTAATCTCAAAATGTTTTAGTAGATGTTTCAATAGAACCGTCAATAATTTTGAAATCTGTAGTAGATAGTCATGGTGTCATGCTAGATATTAATAATGTACGAGCTATTTGTTTCTGTCGTTGCTGCGGAAGCTCTCCGTTCGTAAGTTTTCATTATTAATTCCGGATTATTAGTTATCGTTATAAGTTATCGTTTTATCGCTGCACAAACATTTATTTTTTAAATTAATATTAGTACATCGTTATCAGGAATGAATAAAAGGAAAAATTATTTGTAATCTACATATTAGATAGCTTGAGCAAACAATATGCATAACGTTCGTTGATAACTTGAATGGAGGTAATAAAAAATTAGATAAGTACCTTGTCGTAATAATTTTCCAGTTTTTGGATTAGACAGTATGCGTAGAATCTTATATACACACATTACCGAAGAAAGCTTCGCATCCAAAATATAGTATATCTATACAGTGTTATTCAGAACTTATCCATAATAAAATTTGGGGATGTTCAACATACATGTAGAAGTGTGGTAGTGCAAAAAAAAAATTTTTGGAAACTATTTAAAAATTTTTCATTGCACGCCGCTGGATACTGGACCACTGTAATGGAGTGACCTTGGGACTGACAATGCAAACTGGCTAGCACGAAAAAAACTTCGGAAGTTCTGAGAGTATACCGACACTCGGCGCAAAAAAGATTTGCAGCGTTTTTACTTTAAAATAAACTTAAAGATAGGTAGATGTGACCAAAGTGACGTGTCTTTAAAATGAATAAAATTTTGTTACACTAATTTTGAAGAATTGCGCTACTTGATTACTAGGTATTAGAAACACGAAATTTATAAAAAATTTGCACATACCTTGTTCCAAAAGCTGTTCGAAATAATATTCCTCGACTTGTACACATTTTGGGCACGCCTTATCCAATTTTGCTGCACTAAACCCAATGTTCCTCCTGGTTGCTGATCTTGTAAACGCAAATTATTAAGTAAATTGGGGATTTCCAGCATTTTGCTGCAACAACCACTCACAAAACCTAACTCGTAATTGATAATCCACTGGTAACAAACAGTCCATTAACTCAGCATTACTGTACACATGAGCCATTTTGAAAATTTTACAGTTTAACACTCCTACGATAAATAAAACACCGGCACACAGAGAGTACACACATTGACTGATGACTGAATAGGCAATAGAGGTATTATCCCCACTCTAACTCTATTCGCTCGGTCTTTCCGGGTACAAAAACGTGTTTACTTTTTTTACCACATTCTTAGGAATATGGTATATCAGATTGTCGTTGAAGTACAGTTGCCCATCTACGTAGTCCTTTATAATGGTATATCTTTAAACATTGTTTACGGGAAATCCTAAGACTTTTATTATAAATTTGTTTGGTGATATCGATTTCTTATTGAAGGATGCACATATCCTCAAAGTTTTAGAGATAAGTTCTGAATAACCCTGTATTTTCACAGCTATTCAACCAGATCTGCTAACTTGTTCTCGCTCTTATGACCCATTTTTTGGTATCTTTATTATTATTAGAGATAGATCTATAAAACCTTATAAGACCGTATTCGTAAAAGTTCCAAATATGTAAAAGGGTGCCATTTAAAATATAAGTTTATAACGACGTAGCTTCATTGAGTCACCCCGTAAAAAATAAATATACCTATGTAAAATAAAGGCAAAAATAAAACAAAATCGAGGGGTCCGAGCGAATTTCAATAAAATTGGGTATTTATAAAATAACCAATTTATCCAGAACTTTACGAAAGCACTGTATATATTGGTTCTGTATTATATTATTTTATTACTTACTGCTATACAACTATTACAATGGTATTAATAATAACTGAATTTTTCTACTTCTTCTGCTTCTATGCAAGTGTTGGAATTTAGTCTTTGTGTGAGAACATTTTTGTTTATGAAATAAGACTGTATTTTATTAGCAAGTTATTCAACTATTTACAGATAAAAAATTACTCTCACGAATATTTGGCTTGTGTTTTCACCTCATTTACAAATTGAAACATTTAACTAGACGACCTTCCTTCAAAGAAGAAAGCGATTCAAAAATAGCGATTGTGTGAGCCCAGTAAAATGCAAATTACTTTGAGATTTTATGACCTTCGCCATCTTGATGAGTTTCAACTAATTCATTTTAATATTATTAAATATTATAATCGGTGTCTCAAGATGCATACCTAATTAGTTTTGCAGAATTGTTTTTTATCCTACACTACCTGAAAATTCTGTTTTCGTGAGCCATTAGAGGCGCGAAAGTAGGCATTTGCACAGCTAGCCGCAAAAAAATCACCTTCTTTATCAATAGGTGGCGCGTCATTTATCTGTCATCGCAGTGAAATTTAATTTCATATTATAATATGTATTTCTTTATGTACCTAGGCGAGAAAGTGAACGTTTTCCTCACGATTTATTTTCAAAAACAGTTTCAGAACACACTCAGTTATCGGGTTTATCTAAACAAGGTATTTTTTGCAGGTAAGTAAAAAATACAAGGTAAGGTATCAAATTACCTTACCGCTTGGTTGTTGCTTACCATTGTTACCTTACAAGGTAAGGTATCAATATTTCAAAAAACCATTTTTTTTTTTTTGAAAATTAATCATTGTTATATAAAAAAGTTTTGAGGTTTATGGTTTTTTTTCTTGTGTAGGATAAAAAATTTGGTGTGCAACATGGCGGGAAAGTGGTTTTCCGGTCTTCCAGAAGTGGACAGGCTTGGCTGCTCCTCGCCTGTCCATTCAGCCCGGAAAACGTTCACTTTCCCGCCAAGGCACACAATTTACTATTATTAAATTTATAGTTAAAATATGCTCATGTTTTAAAATATAATTTTACGAGAAAAATTAGTGCTAGCTATTGGATATACTGTAATTTTTGCCTTTGTAAGCTTTTATTGTTACATTATCTTTTTATTTACTAAAAATAAAATAGGGATGTCATTTTAGAAAAAGTAAACTTTTCTATTGTAGAAATATTTATTTGGTGTATTATATTATATTTGTTAATATAGGTTAATTAAATACGTTGGTTGCAATTTGTATAGTTTATACACAAATTAAACAAATAAAATTCTTGGAGCACTCGCCTGAACAATATTTTGAAAATTTTCCACATTATTTCCACGCACAAATCAAAAAATAATCTGCCAAAAAATATTTCAGCGGTGACGCCATTGTACATATTTTTAATGATTTCATTTACCCCGGTTTAAAACATTTAACATATTATCAAGGCCAACCAAGCGCAAACTACTCTCGACAACTATAATAACAATAAAATTATTGACTACATAATTTACAATTCGCTTGAATATTTAATTTCCCAGGAAATTTTAAACAATTATTATCGACTGTATAATATTCTATAAACAACTAAATCCAATTCAATTATTTGATATTAAGTTCTATGTTTTAATTACTTCTAAAATTAATCTACTGGCTAATGCATTATTTCTTGAAAAGCAAGATGAATATTTATATTGATGGACGACCATGAATTCAAGAATTATTAACAGGTATTAGTTTAAGTAATATTTTTTTATGTTTCATGAGATATTATAAAATGAAATAATTGTTAGTCCCTATGTTAAAGCGTTTAATAGATTATTTTTACACTCGAATGTTTTCAAATTAATTAAAATTGAATTGAACGACCGAATACTAACTTATCTCTGACATCTACAGCGCCACCTTTTACAACTTTCATCAAATAGCCCGTCTGCGTTACCCAATTATATTTTAATACCACATTTAAAGCCAAATCTGCGCACCCTCTTAAACTTAAACAAAGCCAAGAACTTCCTAATTTAATAAAATTCCTTTATATAAAATAACACGTATTGAAAGGGGGCACAAGAGCTTAGCTATCTCGTTAGATTTCGTGAAATTTGAATCGTACATCTCGGTAGAAGTTTCAAGGAAAGATTATTCTGAGGCTCGACTGGATCTCAATCACTAAAAATTTGTACCAAGTATTCTTTGACCGAAACAAATTTTAAGTGTTTTTTATTTATAAACGTGTTTTGTAATATATTTTGATAATGGAATTAAATAGTTATTATTATTATCATTATCGTTATATATACACACATCGTCTAAACATTTTGTTCACTAAATTCAGCGTTAGCGTAAATAGGTACAAAGAAGTCTGACATAGATAACAGTTAACTAACTTTCTCCATTCATTTTAATTACTAATATAATAATAAATTATTGTGTTTCATTCCTAAACTGATACACACTAAATCAGACATTGTATTTCTGTCACCAAAATAATTTGTGGAAACCATTTATCATATTTGTTACATTGTTCAAAATTTAAATTTAATTCCTGTGTGAATATAAATACGGTGATTATATACTTTAAAATACGAACAACTTGAAATTTAAATGTAAGCTGCATATTTTAGCAGATGTCTTTAACAATGTATTGTATGTAAATGAAGCGTAAGAAGGTTTCAGTAATATGAATCATTATTTATTATCCTTGCATTACCTATAGTTAATTATAATCTATTTACATTACAAAATATTACATAAATTCCATTAGGTAGTTATTATTTAGGGAAAAGCGAGGAAAAGTAAAGCTTTACGTCCTTTTGAAGATAAAGTATATAGCATAAAGTATCAGAGCATCGACTTAAAGAATACATAAACAAATTCTGACAGAGAAGCCCTCCTTTTATTCCATTTTTATGGTTTATCTAAAATTCACATGTTCAGATGATACTAGACAAGTTGTTGGCTGTTATAGTTGAATTTATTTCTTCAATAAAAAAAACCAAAAGAAAATCTTTTTATTTTTTTTTTATTATTGGAGGACTTTCAGCTCATTTTTTTTTTTTACATTGATACCTTCTCCGACGTTTCGTCCGAGTTTTCGGACTTCTTCATAGGTTACTTAAATACTGAAAATAATGTTTTTACATGAATAATTAAATTAGATTAGTGACAGAATATTTATCCAAAAGAGTGTTTTCTTACCTACTAGAATCTTTCTATTTTAACTACCTACTACATTATGGTTTTATTTTATTTTTATATGTACATTTGCTCCATGATTTGAGCAGTGATCTGACTGTTTTAGGTGTCGCCGTCGATGTGTTTCTTTTTGAAAGCAGGTACCTAATTAAGTCAAGTGCGTATGTTAGTGGTTCAGATAGCCTAATATTGATGGTCCGACCGGACCATCAATATTAGGCTATCTGAACCACTAACATACGCACTTCGGACCATCAATATTAGGCTATCTGAACCACTAACATACGCACTTGACTTAATTAGGTACCTGCTTTCAAAAAGAAACACATCGACGGCGACACCTAAAACAGTCAGATCACTGCTCAAATCATGGAGCAAATGTACATATAAAAATAAAATAAAACCATAATGTAGTAGGTAGTTAAAATAGAAAGATTCTAGTAGGTAAGAAAACACTCTTTTGGATAAATATTCTGTCACTAATCTAATTTAATTATTCATGTAAAAACATTATTTTCAGTATTTAAGTAACCTATGAAGAAGTCCGAAAACTCGGACGAAACGTCGGAGAAGGTATCAATGTAAAAAAAAAAAATGAGCTGAAAGTCCTCCAATAATAAAAAAAAAATAAAAAGATTTTCTTTTGGTTTTTTTTATTGAAGAAATAAATTCACATGTTCAATGTCGATGTGTGGTTCCATGTTTCAGAGATTCATATCGACACTACTAATATAGAGAATCTTTTCAGTCTGTTGTTGAAAATATAAACGTCTTACAATCATTGTTCTATTATTTTATTATTAGTATATAATAGATTTCATGGTACCTATATAAAATATGGACTCTTATTTTTACTAAAATACCATAAAGAAAGCGGAAAAATAAGAACGACGGACGAATAACGTTTGCGTTCATAAACAAAACAGCTGTTAGAGACATACCTGCCGTTGACCTTGTATTGCGCTGTAGGGAATCATTTTCGTGCCCTATTCAAGGTCAAAGTTATTTCTCTTATTAATATTACTCATAAAAAATAATTTAAAATATTCTACACTTCCGCACTCTAACTTATACTTCCGGAGCAAATTATAAACAAATAATAATAGGTACTGCACAGTGAATCGTATTCTCGACAGATTTACTTATTAAAAGTTGACAGTTAAAATAATTGAAATAATTCTAAATTGCCTAAAAAAAATGATATGCAATGTTGACTTTATTTTATCTTGATACGTGAAATGGAAAATGAGAGGACATCTACACGAGTTGCATATCTCGCTGCCAGGTCAGAGATTAGTTTTTCGTGTTTACTATCTCTTTGATTGAATCATGGAAGCAAGTTTCGAGTGCCCCTGCGTTTGAGTGCTTGCGTTAATTATAATAATATAACAGTTACCTAGCTTGCGTTATAAAAGTTATAAAAATACTACCAGGACATGGCATAGCCGGTCCTGTACTCTCGTCCTTTCAGAAAGGCAATGTCAAATGTTCGTTTAATGAATGAATTGTGTAGATCTACGCATGCGCCGGCCACAGCAGATATCACCGAAAAAAACGAAACTTTTGAGATAGGAAATTAGTTTATTCTCTTTGGTATAATCTCAATTCGGCGTTGCGTACTTATAGAATACCTATTTTGTTTACCAAATATTATTTAAATTACTTAGAAAATGAACCAGCTCTGTATTCTAGGTAATTCTAAACGAGTTGTAATGAACATCCCAATTATAATTTACATTTAGGTTAGTATAAAGCCCTTGATCCTTTCTAGAGCATCGTATATAATTTAAAGTTCTACAGCAGTTTTCGAATGTGTTCTTTTTTCTCATCCAACTGTTCGGATGTCTTTTAAAGGGTGTTCCGAATCCCACGCTGGTCACAAAGTAATATTAATTAAGTGTAGGTAATAAAGAAATACGTTTACGTGCATTTTTATATCTATATGCTTGTCAGTTTCTTGCATTTCGATAGGTATTCCAAGAGCGTGAGCAGAAAGTGTCGTCTAAATCAAGTAAAAACTTTATCCAATCTTTAATTCATTAATTCAGCAGTACTTAGTCGTTTTCATTTATTTTTCAGCACGTCTCGCGGATTGAAAAGAATTATTCGGGCATGAATAAATGCTGTCTTTTATGTTTTTTTATTTGGTCTTTTTGTGTTTTAATTGGCGATCGCGTGTTTTATTTGGAGGTCTAGCTTGGTTTATATTTAATCGAACCATCTTCGATTTTAATTTTAATGGGTGTGCTGGAAGAATAATAATTAGTTCTTAAAATGCCTAGTGCTGAACGATTACATTTGACGTACCTAACTAGAGATATCCAGCCATGAGATTAGTAGATTTATTAAAAATGAAATTTTGTACCATGTACTTTAAATATTAAAAAATATGTTGTTATAATTTTTAATATATATCCAGACATTTCTTTGAAAGGTCCAGTTGGAAGTTTTACTGCGTAGTTGTTTGCATGTAAATAAGAGTTTCTTATATTCTTTAATGTTTGAATAAAAATAAATACAATTGGAAAAAGTCGACAGACATGTCTAATGTACTTTAACCACCTTCGGTTGTCTTCAATTCGAAATATATGCCTAGGTAACAAGAGAAACAAGATTTTTATCTTATGAAGATCTAGGCTAGGGAGAAAATTCAGATAGGTATCTAAATGTTTGTCATCATAGTGAATCTCATGTCTACAACTTTATACTGTGCATTGGATAAATTTATGAAATTAAAAATTACACAAGTTAGTTAAGTTATAAATAAATTAATAACATTTTATACGTAGGGTATCAACACATTTAAAGTTGTAATTATATAATCGACTAGAAATATGTATCTACTTATATTACCTGTTATGACAGTCAACAGTCAAAACAATATGCATTATAAATAATTATTGTTACTGGATATAGTTGTTGTCAAGAGTCACAGTAGTTTTTTTAAATATTACAGTTTTAACTTGGTATTAAATGTTTTTGTTAAAAGTATTTGAACGATCATTTTTAATATTTTTTTTTATATCCAAGTTCGATTTAACAATCTTTTGTTTTGATTGTATATTAATTCTTTAGGAAAGTTCCTTTTTGGTTACTGATTTTTTTGTGAAACAAGCATATTGGATTTTCCACTAAAAACATAAGCTACACACCGATTTAATAACATAACCATAATAAGAAAATGCTAGGATTTTCTATTATTGTTGATGCACTATTTTACGGAACTTTAGTAACAGGAAGACCAACATGATAGTTTACATCCGGTATTTATGCTAAAGAAACTGTTCATTAACAGTATAACATTGTTTAGAAATCAAGCTACAATTTTAAAAAAAGACCATTCAAATTAAACCCGAATTTCGGAAAAAATTGGCACCAAAATTGGTGGTGTGCTAATTTTGAACTGCAGTTGAATTGTATTGTATAGCGGTTTATTTTTATTTACCGGTAGAAAGCATAAAGTGTTCAATATTTCAATCCGCCTAAACACGATTCAGGCATTTCTCGTTACAGTTGATATGGATCTCTGTACTTCATTAATTGCAAACTACAATGCGTCAGCCTGATTTGATTAATATCGATTTCTGGAGAATTGAGATGATAAATACGTCGACGGAGCCCTCGCATAACTAACCCTCATTTTTCCGGTGAGTCGACGTCGTTGTAGATGGTAGATAATCAATTTAAGATGTAAGTAGGTGTTGCAGGTAGTTATTGGTAGTCTTGAAGCGGAAATAGTGAATTGCCGTTCGTAACCGTCATTGTGAATCATTGGAAAAATGTTAGGAAATGTTTTATTAATAAAGTAATTTTTTATAAAGAGAACATATGAATCTGGAGTAGGACAATAGATTGATTCATGTACCGAGTGTGGACCAAAAGTAACAGCTTGTTTGAAGACATTTAAATTGAATTTAATTACATTGAAATACATTGAATTGAAACAAAAATAAAAACCATAAAAAAATGCCTCTTTATAAAGTTCATATTATAACAAATCACATCAAATAGGTAATCCAAAAAGGAGATATAACCCCGAAGCGTTGAAGGATCAATTAAATTCATCATTTAACATTTAAGATTTAAACAATTGGCAGAAATGCTTTAAGGTAGACTTTCGTAACAAGCGACAGCGACAGGAGACCGAGACAGGCGACAGAGACAGACGACAGCGACGCTACCGGTACAATGGAATTCAATGCGATTGCGTTCGAAGCATGCGACAGCGACACGCAGCTCCGTGGTTGTCGCGCCTTGTGTCTTGCAGCCTTCCTCACGTCTGCTTCTAGAGCAGTAGTGTCGCTGTCGCCACGCGGATACAAATGTATTTTGGCTCTGCAAACAATGGCTTCTAGATCGAAAAAGGCTAAAATTATTTTATCACAGTCTAAGTCAATTGCTTTTTCATCTGAAGAAGATGAAATTCTAATAGTTGTCTATTAAACTAGTAGAGTAATAAATAGTTTTTTCTCAGTTGAAATCATTGCTTCTTTTTGGTTCCATTTCCTTCTCAATTAAACTTAAAACAAAATAAAATTGTTGTTTATTTAACCTACAATATTTTCTGAACATATCTTCATCAGACATTAAATGTTGCGATATTAATAGGTTAAAAGATCCCTCATGTTTTCGTTTTGTAATTAAAGTATTTATTGTCGCTCTTTCACATTTTTTATAAAAATAATATGAAATCAGATCTTCATCTTCTTCTTCTTCTAATAGTATTTGTCTTAAAATAATTTTCTAATTTGCGGACATTATAATCTAAACACTGCACAGCAAAAGGTGTTAATACACTGGCCTGTCGTACCTTGCGGACGAGCTCCTTGGTCTCTTGTCCCGTTCGCTGTCGTCTGTCTCTGTCGCCTGTCTCGGTCTCCAGTCGCTGTCGCTTGTTACGAAAGTCTACCTTTAAACGTGAAATAAATTTGTCACAGTTTTCGAGTGTTTTACATGCTCTTCAAACAAATTGGACAATCAAAGAAATTGTCTAATGTAAAACCTACGTAAGAAGTGTTATAGTAATTATACTCATGTATCCATTACAGAAAATGAACTAATTTTTTTGTTACAGGTGAGTTGAATCTTCTACGTGTCACACCACTGTTTACTACCAATGGTAAAGTACATTTTATTTTACGAATAAGAGAAAATGTTTGGCGTGTTAGTAAAATTGGCATATTGAATAGACTGGAAATAGGACTACGATTTTAATTAACATTTTTTGTAACTAGTTTTATCACGATAGTGGGAGTCTATTGCAGAGAGATTCAGCAATGGACCCTTTTCCATTGTTTTTATTAGGGATAATTACTCTGGGTGACGTCACAGTCGCCGGATGCCTTTGAGAACTTTTTCCCACATTAAGTCTCCAGATTGAACTGAGATTTTTAAAACTTGTTAGACGGGGAAAATTGAATTTCCAAGTCTTTCTTCGATTTGTTTCTTATTCTTATCGCCCGGAGCGATTCTGAAGGTATAAAATAAATATTTCGACAGAGAATAGGTTCGAGAGCAGCAAAATCGATAGATACAGTATGAAAGTACCAAAGGCGGAAAATTAATAATCCTGTAATAGATTAATCGCTTAAGAACTCGGAATTTATGATGTTAATAATAAGTAATTATTGGATAGTCGTTAATTTACATTATACATAATTAATTATTGTTGTTATAATTATCACATAAGTATACAGGGTGCCCTATTTCTTGACCCGTTGCATGGGTAACTTTTTTATTAGTAGAGATACAAAAACGCTTAAATGAGCAAATTAGTGCAGTTTCGTATTAGTAATTCTACGGTAAGGCGAAAAATTATATACGGGGGAAGGTTGAAAAGTTATTGACAAAAAACGAAAAATCCAACTTTTCTATTATCCCTCGTAGCTCGTTCATTTGAAGAGTTAGAGAAAAATGCTTCACATGTTTTTTGCAGTATTTTTTATGTAAAATGACATGCACTTGCTACTTTTTATATATCTCTTAAAATGGTTGAGAATCACAGTAAAATATATTTTTTTTAAATGTAATGGATAGGTGGCTGTGACATTAACCGAAAGTCCCCTTTTTTCTCTTTCAGATGATATAACATAGTCCATATTTTATCCTTACAAAAGTAATAATAATCGTTGTTTTTAAAGAAAGTTTATTGTCACATCAAGAATGCTATGGAAATAAAACAAAAAATAAGATTCCTGATATTTTTAAAAACGTCTAGTTGGCATTTAATTATTGACAGATCATAAGTGACATTTTTAGTTTTTGTTAAGTAGTTTATTGTTTATTATTAATTAAAAATAATAGTGTTGCAAATATGTACACCAACGAAGAGAAAAATGATATGCTATTTTGTTATTATAACCAAAATCGAGATGCACAAGCTGCAGCGAATCTTTATTTTGAAACTTACATGGAACGAAGACAACCCCATCATAGAATATTTAGACAGCTGGAAAATAATATACGATTATACGGTTCTTTTTCAAAGCCTAAGGATGAAAGAAACTTCAATGAAGACACTGAAATAAATGTTTTGGCTTATGTAAATTTTAAACCTGATTCTTCAACTGCAGAAATTGCACATCACTGCAACACTTCCAAGGAAACTGTAAGAGCTATTTTAAAAGGTAACAATTTAAAGCCTTATCATTATTCCATATGCAATACTTTATATCCAGCTGATAATCAAAGAAGGATGACATTTTGTCGATGGTACATTTCAAAATGCGAAGAGGATCTAGACTTCTGGAAAAAGATTTTATTCAGTGATGAAAGTAGATTTACCAACAATGGTATTTTTAACCGCCATAATAACATAATGTGGTGCCGAGAAAATCCACATCTTGTTTCTGAAAGAAGAAATCAACGTCAATTTGGGATAAATGTGTGGTGTGGAATTTTTTGTGGCAAAATTATTGGCCCATATTTTTACGAAGATAATTTGAATGCGAATAATTACCTTCATTTTCTAAGGAATACTCTAACAGAGGAATATTTAAATGAATTACCACTTCATATTTTTAGAAAGCTTAAATACTTCCAACACGATGGAGCACCTGCGCATAATTCCCGCAAGGTAAAACAATATTTACATGAGCAGTTTGATAATGTTATAGGAAATAGAATGGATATCGACTGGCCAGCGCGAACACCTGATTTGACCCCCTTAGATTTCTTTCTTTGGGGGTTATTGAAAGATAAAGTTTATGTGACAGCTCCTCTAGATATAGAGGATCTAAAAGTCAGGATTCAAGATGCAATTAGAAGCATACATGGACATACAATAAATAATGTTTTAAGAAGTATCCAGAAACGTTGCTTACTATGTATCCAACAGGATGGTGGTCATTTCGAACATTTACTTCAATATAATTAATTAATTAATAATTTCTGTTCTCAAAACATTCTTTTGTTCCATAATCCATAGCATTCTTGATGTGACAATAAACTTTCTTTAAAAACAACGATTATTATTACTTTTGTAAGGATAAAATATGGACTATGTTATATCATCTGAAAGAGAAAAAAGGGGACTTTCGGTTAATGTCACAGCCACCTATCCATTACATTTAAAAAAAATATATTTTACTGTGATTCTCAACCATTTTAAGAGATATATAAAAAGTAGCAAGTGCATGTCATTTTACATGAAAAATACTGCAAAAAAACATGTGAAGCATTTTTCTCTAACTCTTCAAATGAACGAGCTACGAGGGATAATAGAAAAGTTGGATTTTTCGTTTTTTGTCAATAACTTTTCAACCTTCCCCCGTATATAATTTTTCGCCTTACCGTAGAATTACTAATACGAAACTGCACTAATTTGCTCATTTAAGCGTTTTTGTATCTCTACTAATAAAAAAGTTACCCATGCAACGGGTCAAGAAATAGGGCGCCCTGTATACAACCTAAATAGGGCGTTCCTTTGGGTGATAAGTTACAAAAGATAAAATATCTGGTAAATTATAGAAAAAAGTGACTTGGAGTTCATAATAGCGTCTACTAACAGTAGTAATATATGGCAGTTTGTCGGATAATTATTGTGATTGCGAAAGCCATTTATGCTGGTGATTTTTTCCTTTAAATGTGTAATTAGTGTAATGTGTAATGTGTAATTAGTGTAAATGTGTAATGTGTAAGAAATTATAGCTCTGAAATTTGAAGTTTTATGTAGGTAAAAAATCAGTACAAAAAGCAAAACCATATGAGAAATAAAAAAATGAGTGAATATACTTTATTATAGTAAAAGAATACCAAGCGGGCAGTTAAATGAACTGATAGATGTCATGGTTGATTAATTTTCTAAGGTTAATTACAATTTGAACGAATTAAACAATGAATTTAATAGTTTTTACGATGTGCTTCCGATGGATTCCCAGAAAAAATCATTACTTTAAAGAAGCTATGAGAAATTAAATAATAGTTTAGAAATATATATCCTTATTTCTTAAAACATAAACGCCAACATCTAGGAAGGTATATAAAATTGATTTACGCTAAGCTGAAAATTCCACCAAAGTCGGATTTCTTGGAAATACTGCTTCATTATTAAGCTAAATTAAATTAGATTTGAAATTGGCAGGAAACCAATTCCCTATTTTTTAAATATATACAATCTCAGACCTAATTGCCCAGTCGAATATCTCCGTTATTTTTTATATAAGTATAAACAATCATATTTTCTTAAGCCGGAGAAAATCCTACATCGGATGAGGAAAAACTAATTAGAACTTTTTTCATGTTGTCATGGGAACGCTATTCAACTATGTTTTCCTTCAAATGACATAGTATGTTGATTTTTTGATATTTTTTCTCTTTTCACCAATATAACATATACGAGTATGTCATAAACTCGACACAACAATCAAAGCGAGGCACGCCATAAAGGATCCACAATGTTATTTTCCAGAAATATAGGTATATATTTTTCAATTTTGTTGAACCTCAGCATAGGCCTAGTGTGACTTACTGTGATTATGTAATTACATGTAAATAAATGTTTTTGGCCCTCTAATGTAATGTAAATAATTTTATAACTGATGACGTGGATCGCTTGGGTTCTCGTTGTGACCATTGTTAAAATTGCCTATTGAAATAATGAAAAGTCTACGTACTATAGTAGCCTGTGGGGCACTTGAGGCAGACAGGCCCAGACAGCCTCAGCCGGCATCCTGAAAAAACGTCACATCCTGAAAAAACGTCCCGTTATCCTGAAAAACGTCACGTTTTCAGGATAACGTGACGTTTTTTTCAGGATGCTGGGTGAGGCTGTCTGGGACTGTCTTGCCTCAAGTGCCCCACTAGCTACTTACTATGGCATTTGAAGAAAAAAGTAGTTGAATATCGTTCCCACAACCACACGAAACAAATTCTAATCAGTTTTTCATCTCCGGATTCTCTCCGGTCTAAGAAAATATAATATTCGTTATACTGACTGAGGTTTTTAACCGGAAAGTGATGTATCGGACATACTGTACGATTATTTAACACTTCTGTAGTATGTTTTATAAATATGCATTATTATAGAATATAATAAAAACAGAATATGTTTACCGTTCTGTGAAAGTACAGCTGGCAGTTTGTTTTGTTTAGATTACACCACACCATAGAAAAAATGATTCATTCTTAATCTTGAGGTTATCGCAGTTATCAGACAAGTCATAAAAATGTTATATTTGTTTATTAGACACCCGATAAATTTTTTACTTAGATATTTTGTCTATGAAAACGCTATAAAACATTTAGGGAAAGTTGCTTTAAAGATATAAAATGAATAGTTTTACCGAACTTTACTATAATTTGATAAGGAGTATATTTACATTTCAGTTGGAAAAGTTGGTTGCAGTTAGGATATTGTCTCTTAATTTTTCTGATTGGGTCTACAAAAAATAATTAAAAATATTCTTAGTGGTTAAAAGTAAGATATTTTTTCATGAATACGGCAGGCATACCTAGCTAAAAAAATCTGGTGACTCTGGTAAACTGAAAGAAACACCAGCACGTCTACTAGCTGACTTCAAGCTCAAGTTAATTACTTTCAGAGCATTGAGATCTGGAAACGAGGCCGCATTATCACGTCGATGGTAGTCTAACAGTAATTATTGTAAGGAATTGATCTTTTTATGCCATTTATTAAAACTATAATTAATGAATCTCTTAAGATATTACGTTTCGCTTACTTTGCTTCTACTTCCAATTCCTCGCATATAGTGGAGAGAGTAGGAGTCGAACACAAAGGGCAAAGGAATAGCAGAATGGCCATATTGGCTTTGAATATATTCGTAGTTCCCCCGTTTTAAGAAATATTTCGAAATATTCCGTAAACTGAGATATAATTAAATTCTTTCGTTGTTCTACCAGAAAATTCAGCTTGTAAAAGACAATAAATCAGTAAGTAGATAATAAAACGTTTATACAGTGTGTTGAAATCGTAAAAACAGTATTATATATAATTTCTATATTAGTCTGTAATGATGTAAAGATCTGATTTTTTTTTTTAATAAATGGTCGTATAATTAGGACCTTTTTAGCAATAGTAATAATATGTATTAATAATAATAATAATAATAATAATATCTCTACCCCTCATTCTAATCACAAGGATTAGCCCGAAAGTCTGAGACTTGTGTGGGAGAGGGGGCGGCATATTATTATTTCGCGGTACATTAAAACGAAGAAGATATTGAATAATAGATACTTTTGTAATTTAATGCTTTCAATATTTGTTGGCGATGACGTCACACGTGGTATCTTCGCTCAAGTAATATTTTATAACCTTATTTGTTTCCATTATCATTTCCATTATAAATGGTTTGGTTTTTAGCTTGTCATCACTTACTGTGTCTTAAGTTAATATGAAATACCGAATGAACCACCTGTTTATAAATACAGAATTTATACCTTTAATGTTTTCACATCTCAATGTTCATATAAACATTTTCTCTTTGTTTAATTTATATTTAATGTGTTGTGTATATGCAATTACACCCATTTAATGCGTTGGATATATTATGAGTGTTAGTTTAATGTGCCATAGTACTAAACTACGTCGGTGATTGTAATAGTTTGTGGTTGTGTTTGTTCGTTACAATATTTTAGGTAGTTCAGAATGTATCCATCCCATAATAGAGTTGTCGCTTCATTGAGCTCTTTCTGTAATGAAACCTTTCTTTTTGTTCGGAAATCTATTGACGTCTGACCTACAATGAACCGCAATTATATTCTTGTTATTTCTCATCAACCAAAAAAAGTATGTAGGTCGAGAAAATACGCGCTTGGTATTTATTATGTAAATGCAATGGAATTATGACGATAATTTTCTCAAGAGATTTTCGTTGGATTTTTTGAACAAAATACTTTTAAATACATACGGTTTTAGCTCATCGGTTTTCCAGATTTCAATTGTTTTAAAATTTTAGATAATAAACAGAATAGGTTTTAGAAATATTTCAATTGAAAATATGATTTTATTTTGGTTCATATACAGGATGTCCCGAAATTAGGGACCAATATCTTACTAGTCATGATTTTATAAAATAATATTTTTTGCATGGGGCGAATGTTTTCTAAGCGAAGCTACTGATTTTATTCAAATTAAAAAAATATTGACGTCTAATGTATGTTTGTATTTTACAACTACCACGATAACTGCATGTAAGATATTTTTTTAATCGGAAGTGAAAATGCGAAAAACAAAGAAAAGTGGTAGTAAATATTTACCACACTTTAAATTTAAAATGTTGATTTGCAGCAGCGCATCCAGGATTCTTCGACCCATATTTATATAAAGAAAAAAAATGTGGATAGTGGGACTGTAAACATTTTAATGGAATGGCCTAATATCTTGTACTGGCGGCATAAATATATGGGAGCTATTAAAAAAATTCACGAAGAATGCCGCAATATTGTTTATTTAGACGAGACATGAGTAGATGAGAAAATTAAAAAAAAATATGTTTGTATAAATTTTTACCATACGATATTCGTACGCTACTGATCGTTACATTTGGTGGAACATCTATGTAATTTTTAATTTTTTGTAACCTTTCCCCATTTTGTCGCCGATCAAGAACCAATAATCATATAGTGTGTCTAATTTTGACAACAAGGTTCTACAGGTGAAATATAAAATTTTATAACTTCGGTCATTTTCAAAAAGTGACATTTTAACAGTAATCATTTAATCACACGTATTATTTATTGTATTTCATTATTTCATATTAGCACTATATTTATTTAAATATATCCGTTATCTGGTGTGTGTAAAAGCTATATCATAAAATTGTATCAACATGTTTGTAGTGGCGAGATACAGTGAAATACACCGTAGTAATGCAACGCCAGTCGGGGCATATTGCCCGTGGAGTAGTTGTTTTCGGCATCTCCTTCCAATAATTGTATCAACATAGTTCGCTAGTAAAAGGCAAATAAATGTTTATCAGATTGTTCTGAATTTCTAAACCCATTCAAATTCTTGAGGCAACAAATATACATACCTATTTGTTTGTAAACAGAAATGTTGTGACTTGGATAAAAATCCGAGATATCTTTCATGCTGTAGAAGGTTAATCCTACAGATATATAACTTTTTTTTCTCAAATAGATGTAGTAAGATGTTATTTATAAATAACGCCAGTAAAAATTTGTAGAATACGCGTTTAATGAAAGATATTTTCCATATGCGCCCCAGCTGCCAGAGTCACTCGTGAGCCATCCAGCCAAAGCCAAATGTTTCATTCAGTATGCTGTAATTATACAATAAGTACCTACTGTCTAGTTTACAAGGTTATTTTAAATGTTCAGATTGCTCCGTCTATGTATCATTGTGTCACAAGTTACGTCTAATTGTAATTCGCGGAGGAGGTGATGAAATTAATACTTTGAGTACACTAATTCAGCATAAATATATAATTAGAAAGGCCGAGTTACCTGTAAAATAGCTGCATGAGTTGTTTCTTTATTTAAAAAGTAAACAACACTAGTTTACATTGAATATTTGCAAAATATTTTGGATGTCTTCCATTTAATCTTTAGTCTATAACTTTTTTGTGGTGTAATACCTATCAAACAAACTACATTGAATTTTCCATTTAGTTCATGCACGGCTTTGGTTCGGTTCGATATAACACACACACAGCCCTGTAATAAGATTTGATTTTTTTAGTGGGTGGTGGCATATCATGAAAATGTATTTTTGTCGTCTTCGTATATTATTTACTAACCGAGCTATTTTAATAATAGTTTTATATTGGAACATTGATCACTCTGTTAACACTGGATTCAATTGAATACAATAATGTTATTTGTTACACAATCTGCCGTCGGCAAAAATAGGCTCTACGGTCCATTTACCATGTAATAGCTTGAAAGCGCGCACCAAGTCATATTTGTTCACTTTTATGGATCACATTCTGCAGAAAAACGGGCACTTCTTTTCTAATCTTCCACTCTGGATTTATTTGATTTGAATTGATCATTGTTTTGGCCTCGCGTTTTTTAATTAATCCTTACAAGATAATTGTTTTTATTAAATCAGCCATAAAAACGATTTGACTTGTTAAATTGGTGCTCGTATTGTTTTATTGTTAAGGGAAGGAGCCCGGCTTTTTGTTTTTACTGGCATTTTTTCAATGCGTTGCTTAGATTGCTCTCACAGGTCGAAGAATAAATTTCATTTTATATTTACCGCGGCGATTTTTGACGCCCACGTCCATTTTTGTAACTTAATAAGGAAATGTTGCTTTCTCTGCGTTCAACAATAAAAATATATCTTACCAAATATAATGCAATTTAGTTCTGTTCTTTAGCAAATGTTCTTTTTATATAATTTAAAATTTATAAGGTTTAAGATGTATCTATAATGTGGTTCCTTCCCCTCGCCCTACTGCAGGGAGAGGGTATTTCTTTGAGGCAAAATCATAGGTTTTATAAGGTCTTTATTAAGTTTACAAATTGTATATGAGTTGAAGCAACAATAACGCGAAACGTGTCAAAAAATAAGGGTGATATTGTAAATATTCATATAAAGAAAGATGGAGAGATTTTCAAACGTCTTCCTCGAGTCACGTGATCTCCATTGCAAAAGTCTGTTGTCACGTGATTAAAATACATTTCCAAAGAGCTACAGCTTTTATTTGGGAAGCACATCTGCTGTATTTCCAACCGCACTTTATCCAATTTGTGTGCATAACAACCCTGAAACAATATTACGGACGAAACTCCCTTCTATTGATATAATTTAGATTAATAATGGTTGAACTGGATGGAAAAAAGATAATTTTAGGAAAAAAATTATTATATTATTTTCTTTGAATGACCCATTACCGTTACATAATAATAATAATAATAATAATAATATCTCTACCCCTCATTCTAATCACAAGGATTAGCCCGAAAGTCTGAGACTTGTGTGGGAGAGGGGGCGGCATATTATTATTTCGCGGGCCGCATTTGCGCCTCAGGAACGACTTACGTTGGTAGGCCCTAACCACCATTCAGTGCTGGAATGAGGGAAACCTGGAAAACCTCATTAGTTAGGGGGACAAGTCAAACATCAACTGATTTTAATCTCTCACATTAAGACCAAGTTGACATTCTTCCCATCCTAGGCCATCGCCAGGATGGTTGCCAAGCCATCCCTGCGAATAAGCCTTGATCTACGAGTAAACAATTTAATGAAAAATTGTTTGGCGGAGTTGGGGATTGAGGACATGATTGAGGAGTTGGAGAATTAAAGTCGGGTGCAGTTTTAAGTTAAAAACGTGCTTCATATTCTGACCTATATTCTCTACTCTGATCATGCACTACCGATTATTGGCCGTTGATAATATTGTGAACAAAATACGTGCCACTGGCATATCTCAATATTTTGGAATGAAACAAAAACCTTATAAAACCAAATCCTAGATTTAATATTAGAAGCGGATATAATCGATTATCTGCGTTTGGTTAGATAACAGTATTTATGTTGTATTCATTGTCACTGAACAAGGACTGTTATCGATGTTATTTAATAATACGTTGCATATATCTATCCGTTTCCTTGTAAATAACGTACATAACATACATACAATACCATCATAGACTAATTTTATACATCATGAAATTTTATTTTAAAATTATGGGCAAATATTCAAATTTATTCTTTAGATAGAACTGAATTAACGTTTAAAATTCAACTTCGTTTTGTATCGATTTCATAAATTCATCTCTGTAACATAAAATACGTAATTTTTCTGATATATTGACGAATTTGTGATCAACAATTTGATGTTAATTAATATCGATAGCTTACCGACGAAACTCATAAATATAGACAGAACCCATCTTTTGCCGTTAACAATTTTTATTCGTATTGATTTACATGTTTTTGCTCAAGATCAACAACATTAATTAAATATCAAGCCTTGGTCTGTCTGACCTTCGTTATAATTTAATAATTTTATACTAATTTTCTATAAACTCCACTCTTTAACTATCAATTTGTGGAATCCAAAAGTATACACACATAGTAAATTATTATTTTTATGTAGTAAGCGTACATATTCATCGTTGACTATTATGGTGAATTAGGTCAAACATATCGTCAACTCCAACAAAATTTTGGGCGCCTTAAAAATAAAGGAAATGTTTTATAAAAACAATAATATTATTCTAATTAATTTTAAGGAAATGGTTACCTAATTATCAACTATAATAAACAAAAAGCATTCCAAGTACGGAGATAAAATAGACTTATTTATCTTTGTTCACTGATACTGAAAATAATATACCTACTCGAATGATAATCTCTTATATCGAGTTACAGTCCTCTGGGAGATTACAAGCACCAAGTATGTAAAGTAAAATTAATTTATTATAAGTACGTACACATAGCGAGAATGTGTTTCACTTCACGTTTCATCACAACCGGTTTTTGAACAAGAAAGACAGTCCATTTATTGTTATTATTACTTTCAGTTGCATCCTATATTTATTTTAAACATTAGCGTTAAACCATATGTGAGCCTTAGCTTAGGATCGATCAAAATATGAAATTGAAATATTTTGACCATATCTACAGCCGCCACAGTCAGTTTGTGATATGGTAGAAACATAACGTGTACAAAAGAGATACAATGACTTCAAATGGGACATTTCTCCAAGACGTAAAATCCTTACGTGGAAAACCCCTTTTCTATATTCTGAATATCAATAAAACCCAAAATATAATTTAGGCTCATCTGTTTATAATTAACTCTGTCCATAATTTTCAAAAAATGACGTTTGTGGTGATTTTAATAGGACAGTAAATTTAAAATTTGACGGAAAAGGTTGCTGAATTCTATTCTTATTTTATTTGTTTGTTTCTACAAAAACTGCGACCGTGAACCTCGATTAATGGGAAGAGACTTGAAATAGGTTGGCATTGAAACAATATTTGTTTACAAATCAACAGCAATCCGCAATCAGGTTTTATAATATTCCTATTATTACTTATTATGCACATCATGATTAAAATTCGAAGTAGTGTTGTACTTTAAGAATATAGACCCAGAATGTTTTAAAAAACAATTTAATAATACAGTAATATATTTATAATTTGACAGTTCTACAAACACAGTGATGCTTTGGGTTTTATTTCTTTATATTTACATCTGTAGGCTAGATTAGATAGGCATTTCCGTGGTTAACTTCTACCTTGATGGCTTAATATCAATAAGGATTACTTTACCCTAAATAATAGACCCTCTATCCCATTATAGATTGCCTGGTTCCTGGTTCAACCCTTCATTTTGTAATTACCAATTTGTTATTTTTGTTTCAGATGTAGAAATTAAAATTTGGTATTTCAATAGAATTGTATCAAGAAAGTTTAAAGAAAATATTTAAAAAAACATATCTACCTACTCGGCCATTTTATTTTATTTTATCTGTACTTTATTATAAATAAATATGTACATATCTTATTGTTGTAAATTTGTTAGATATAATTACCGATAAAGCATATTTTTACGTCGTAATCATTTGAAATATTCATTAGCCTGCTACTGATGTCACCACTTCAAATTAACAGCTCTTTAATGTTCTTGACCCCAGAAGTACTCATTATTAGTGATGTGAAAAGATCAACATTGTTTAAAAAATAAACTAAACAAATTCGATGTTTAAATTAGCCTGCAAGTAAAATAATCAATACATATTTTTTGTCTACCTACATACTTACTGAAATGTTAAACTACTTCAAAGTATTTATACTTTTTTTTTTCTTTAAATGTTTAAATATTTGTGTACCAATTGGAACCTTTTAAGATTAAAAATGCGGATAGAAGTTTTTAGAATTATGGGATTTACTCAAAAGCTTGACTTATATGTTCATAATTTCTCATACAATCGGGGGACCAATATTCCATATTGGCAAAGTCTACATATTAGAATATATGTAGACTTTGATATTAGGTTTTACAAAAGATTAACGACAACCCTGTCTTAATTAATATTAAATAAATAAAACACAGTATCAATATATAATAAATATCCACCTGCTCGGAAAATATCTCTGGAATTTCCACTATTAGTACGGCGGTTTAGTCACGTGACCGCTATAATCAATGCTACTTACAACTACTACGTAATTAACATTTATGAATTATGGCGGGCCCAAGATATGTTTGATTGTTGTGTTTGCGATTGGGAAATTGAAATTGATTTATGGATGAAAACCAATATCGACGAAATGAATATGTGAATGTGTGTGTAGGGGTAGCTTTGTGGCGGCAACCGGGCCGTTCGGAAGGGCGGAATAAAAGCCATTTTATATTTTTATTGTGCCACTACTAAATAAAACAGAAAACAGGTTTATATCGAGGCCATTTGGAGGTAATGTATATGTTTTTCAACTAGATAACAATGATAATCGATATACGAAATCTGGACATTGAATACAAGAAATTTCAGTTATTAATGTTTTTATCAGATGTACCTACTATCACCTTGCCAAATCTTTAGGACGTACTCATTAGATTTATTACTAAAATTAAACAATAAAAAAAGATGAAGACAAGACCATTAAAATAGGAAATTGATACTAGGTAAGAAAACTCTTTTTTGGATATTTATTCTATCACTAATCTAATTTAGTACTTATGTAAAACCATTATTTTTAGCTATTAGGTAACCTTGAAAAAGTCCGAAAACGCGGAAGAAACGTAGGATATTTTTGTCCATGTATCTGGCTGAAACTCCTCTTTTATTGTTTTTTATTGAAGAAATAATATATATAATAATAATAATAATAATAATATCTCTACCCCTCATTCTAATCACAAGGATTAGCCCGAAAGTCTGAGACTTGTGTGGGAGAGGGGGCGGCATATTATTATTTCGCGGGCCGCATTTGCGCCTCAGGAACGACTTACGTTGGTAGGCCCTAACCACCATTCAGTGCTGGAATGAGGGAAACCTGGAAAACCTCATTAGTTAGGGGGACAAGTCAAACATCAACTGATTTTAATCTCTCACATTAACACCAAGTTGACATTCTTCCCATCCTAGGCCATCGCCAGGATAGTTGCCAAGCCATCCCTGCGAATAAGCCTTGATCTACGGGCAAACAATTTAATTAAAAATTGTTGGCGGAGTGGGAATTAGAACTCACGACCTCTGGGTTGAGCGATCGAGACGCTAAGCCCTGAGCCACCGGCCCGATATATATGTTAAGATCATTTAAAGGTAATGTAACGTTCCAATTTCGCTTACCAAGCCACAATCACCTGGAGAATAAAATTTTTAAAATACTTACTTTGTAGAACATTTATAGACAAATTGGATAGTAAGTTATCTCTATTGATATAAAATCCTTTTGTAGAACATTTATAGACAAATTGGATAGTAAGTTATCTCTACTGATATAAAATCCTATACCAATTTGTGGATTTATATGTATCCTTTTAATATTGAGAAAACTGTACAATACGATGGTTTTTTTTATTCAATGATTCTAAAATATTTATTATTTTTATTTAAAAATGTTAAACTTTTTGCAATAAATGTGAAAATGATTACAAAACAAATAATTATTATCTTACGCGCATCTACATAAACTTTATGCTTGTAATAGTGACTTCTAATTACATTGTTTATGAGACAGCTGTCATTTTACCCGTATCATTATTAATTAAAATAAAAATAATACGTAAGTTGATAATAAAATGCAGTAAATATACAAACAGTGCCGGATATATTTGACAAGATAAGTGTTTCCATCTAAAATTATATTTTCTAATAAATAATAAACGAAAGCATATTAATTAGATCTTTTAATTGCCCTAAAACATTTATTCTCCTTAAGAACAGAGAAAGTGTTTCTATTTTATAAGCAAACGCTGAAATTTAAAAAAAATACATATATTATGTAATTTTTTTTAAAAATGTAAGACAAGACAGGTTGTAGAGCCAATCTACTTTAATAGATTTCAGATATATACCTAATTAACCTTTTTTTCCCTTCAATTAAACCATTTAAATAATTTTTTATTTGGACCTCTATACAAATTTGTCTACGTTGATTTGTTTTAGCCCTTATTTAAATAAGGCGTTTGCAGATGGAGGATGATCTTAATGACGTCCTTTCTATTCGTAGTTTTTTGCTCTTTTCTTTTACATTAAAAAGAACATTATCCTGCCAATTTTTAAACGTCCTTCATGTAAATAATTTAAGCTACGCTACTGAAAGAGTACCTGACATGAATCCGCGGTATTCATTAATCATTTGATTCTATTAAAAGCTTATTGCACAATATTATGAAGGTTATTGGTAAATATTATTTTTATTTTGTTCAGCAATTTTTATGCCAAAACCACGTTTGCACTTCAATAAATTATCAATTATCATCTGTTCCATAAAAAAAACTAAATAGCAGCATGATTCCATATTTCAATGTTTTAGTTTGGGTTTAAAAATATGGATAAATTTTGTAAAAAGTAATTTAATTTGTAACTATCCACCTATTTTACTTTCAGATATAATGTAAATAAAATTAACTACTATAACTTATTGGAAGTGGCCTCACGTATTTTTAATTTCAGGTAACTGATTTATATCTATTTTAATTGCATAAAATTCAGCATTTTTTCGAAATACATAATCACATTTTTTTATTATTAAGTTTGATTATCGAAATAGGTAATAACATGAATGCACGTAAGTATTTAGAATACCTACAAATAGGTATAATAGAGAGGGAAATTTTATTTTTGTTAACATATTATTTCCTTCAATTGAAGGATGGGCAAAAGTAAACAAACCTTATAAAACTTTCTCTCATGTTTCGGCTTTTGGGTCATGTCCCATGTAGTATTATATCACCTTTTCCAAAAATGTCAAGGGTTAAGTTATATATAAATCTCAAACACGTGAAAACCTTTTAACATATGTTTCTTTGTTTCCATAATCATTATTTAATTTAATAAGCATACAAACATGTGTGTATAAATAACAAGGATAATTAATTAACTGGTAAGTTGTCTTTATCAGTCAGCATAGCACTGGAACAGAAGTTAAAAATAAATCATGGCGCGAAGTCTGCAACTTGTGTTACAATGTTGATATAAAAGTTGCATACCTACCAGGCAAGGCAATAAATAGTTATTTTTAGTGGCGTACTCGACTTGTAAACATCCCGTACATTTATAATTAGGTACTTGGTGGAACTGTTCGACAGGACGGTAATTAACTTTAATTGTTTTTAAAAAGCTAAGTATATTTGGTATAAGTGAAATTTAAATGACTTGATATGGACGTTACTAAAGAACTGAACCTATGAAAACTGTATTTTACAAGCATTTAATAATTATTATTATATTATAATTTTTATTCTGTATCTACGTAGTATTGCGTATCGTGTATATATTATAAGATATAGGTACCTATATTTATAATTTTATATACCTTATACATATATATGAATTTATTTCAGTTTTAAAAATATTACGTTTGGCTGGTTCACTTTAAAAGCAAACTGTTTGATATTTCCTAGATTTAAAGAAAATTAAATAAGTTGTTGAATTAAGTGCCACTGGGATGCAGGTAATCAAGTTGCATCATTTTTTGCCATGTTGTATTTTTATTATGAACCAATGACAAGAGTGTTTTATTAAAGAAAAATATACTTAATGTATATACAGGGTATAAGCGTATTATATGACTAAAGTGAAGGTAATTTTGTTAAATAAACAGGGACTCAAGTCTGACGTTTTCAAGCTACAGGATTTTGAAATAAAAAAAAAGTTTTTATTTCTAAACCGCTTGAGATATTTTTAACAAAGTTCCTGTATGTATACAGGGTGCTTCAAATTCGATGCAATACATGGAGATCTCAGAAACGGTAAGAGATACGAAGTCGGTTAAATGGAGGCAAAGTTGCGTATTCAGGGGGGCAACATAATAATGAAAAGAGATCAAGGCTATCTTGATTAGTTTTCGAAATATTTTGAAAAAACCGAAAATTTCGATTTTCGTTTTTGTTTTTTTGCGGGCCTATTTGGTGAGGTATTCAAAAATAAGGAGCACTTTTCTATAGCAACTTTTTGCCCTTTTTCGAATGGCGTTAGTGAATTTTCCGAAAAACGTTTCGTTTCCCGGACACCAACATCAACTTAATTTTTTTAAATACGGACCTGGAATTTTTTTTCAATTTTTTGGAATCATTTTTGTAACTTGATAGAATGCCACCATAAAAGGAACCAGATTTAAACGTTTTGTCTAAGAAAAATCCATCATTAGTATTTTTGTTTCGACTTTTGTTAATTCTAGATATTGAAAAATATTTTTGAGGTTTCATTTTTATTTACGATAAATAAACAAAAGCTAATAATAAAACAACGAATTAACAACTATAAACTTTGATGTAATTGAATAAACAATGAATAAAACAACGAAATATGTTAAAACTATAAAAACCCTAAAGCAGATGTTAAAATAATCCTCCGTCATTATTCATGCAGAGGCGTATTCGTCCTTTTAAGTTTTTAATAGATCTTTCGATGTCCCTTGCAGGTATTACATTCAGAACACGAATAGTGACATTTCTCAAATCCTCAGTGTTATTATATTGATTTTTACATAAAACATTTTTAGTTCGTCCCCATAAGAAATAATCTAATGGGGATAAATCAGGCGCTCTTGCTGGCCATTTTATAGCACCATGATTTCCAATCCATCTGTTTGGAAATGTTTCATTTAAGTAGTTGCGCACAATTCCTGAATCATGAGGAAATTTAAATAAAATAAAAAAATTCTAGATTGCTGAAAGCCATTTTTAAGTACCGATAGTGCTTAACACAACATTGAAATGTGTTTGTCATAGAAACGTTTGCCTAGATAAAACTAAATCTAAGAGGACCACTGGAAATTATTAATGATGGATTTTTCTTAGACAAAACGTTTAAATCTGGTTCCTTTTATGGTGGCATTCTATCAAGTTACAAAAATGCTTCCAAAAAATTGAAAAAAAATTCCAGGTGCGTATTTAAAAAAATTAAGTTGATGTTGGTTTCCGGGAAACGAAACGTTTTTCGGAAAATTCACTAACACCATTCGAAAAAGGGCAAAAAGTTGCTATAGAAAAGTGCTCTTTATTTTTGAATACCTCATCAAATAGGCCCGCAAAAAAACGAAAATCGAAATTTTCGGTTTTTTCAAAATATTTCGAAAGCTAATCAAGTTAGCTTTGATCTCTTTTCACCATTATGTTGCCCCCCTGAATACGCAACTTTGCCTCCATTTAACCGACTTCGTATCTCTTACCGTTTCCGAGATCCCCATGTATTGCATCGAATTTGAAGCCCCTGTATATATACTACCATGAGAAAATGTACAACTTAGCACTACAACATGTTCAAAACATTCTGAATAATATATCTTAGCCTAATATTATATTTTTGTAAGTTGTCTGAGCAAAAAAAGGTTGGTAACTGGGACTTTATGGACATTATTGTCATGTTTCAATATCAACTAAGTTTTTTTTATTAAATTCGTCAGATATACGATCAATCACATCACATACCATGAGTATTCAATGTGGTATAATGTTACAAAAAAGCCGACACACCCCTTTTCCCTTCCTGATTATTATGTTATAACAATAGATCAGCTGCAGTATTATACATTGAACTTAGCAGAGCATTCAATTGTGTAAATCGTCCCTTTTACTAAATAAAATCAATTCAGTGCCAAGCTTACGACTGATTCGAGTCTTATAATAAGTACTACAAGTCCTATAAAAAATTCAACTTTGTTGCGATTTGAAATTAATAACTTGATGTTTTAATTAAATATGTTTTATTAACATTTATGCATTAATTATTCAGAATGTTACAATTTTCTCAATGTTTTTAATACGAGTAGGTATCGAATATATTTTTTATAAATGATGTTTTTCTTTTTCCTTTGCCTATTATAATTATAAATAAAAATACAAATAAATGTGGGAATTGTAATTGTTATCGGTTGCATTAAATAAACATAAAATGTGTGTGATTACATTTCAGCCAGAACACATTATAACAAGTTTAAACTTTGTAGAACCGGATGAAGCAGTAAGCCAAACTGCAACATTTCTACATTTCATGTCGCGTAAACTGTTGGCAGCCTTCCAAGTAGCACATAATTAATTGCAAATCAAATCGAAGTACCTACATATGAACAAAAAAAAACAGGCCACGAGCTATAATACCATATTTTCAGTGTGTGCTTTCTTATAGTTTTCAGTAAGTTGCCGAGAATCATTAGACAAATTAGCAGACCGTGTTTGAAGGATTAATATGTTCGTTATTGATTTGTTGTGCTCACTGCATCAGTGTCCAATTTATCATTTCTACGTGCTTGGCACAGCGAATATGCTTCGGTAGTATTTCACAAATCACCCTATTAATTCATACTCCTAAATTTGTTGAAGCTCTATGGGTAGAAACTTTTGATTAAAAACTAGGTTTTATACGTTGATAGATTAATAATCGTAATAGAAACGACAACCGACTGTCTCGTTCAAACATCAAAATTAAACACTATCTGCCTAATTGTAGGGTGTTAAAAAGGAGGCTATAGTATTTCACTTTACAAGTCCAGTAGGTGAGGATTACACTACGAGTTTTTTTTCTCGAGTCGAACCCGGAAAGTGTAAACGAGTACTGTAAACACCTACCAGACGTGTATCGTATGATATTTTATTTTATACTGTCGTTTTAAAATAAAAATGTAAAATAAATTTTACAAAATACTTCTTTGTTCAAAATACTTATCTAATATATTTATTTAAATTGAATACAATTAGAAGGCGATCACTGCTCTAACATTGATTCAGAAAAGCATTTTTATGTGCTTATGTATTTTTAACCATGAGCTTTGACATTTTAAAGAAAGCAGAGCTTGTAATTAATTACTCCCGGCGGTTCACTTCAAAGGAGTAATTAACTTTATTTTCAGGTTTTTTGTTTAAAATTACAGCCCCTAAAACTGTTTGTGAAGCTTCATTTCAACGAATATGCTTAATTAAAGAAAAATAAACTAAAATATGGACAGTGGATATACAGGTAAACGATATCTTCGGAGTTTTAATAACAATATTTAACGTACTTTTTGGCCAAAAAATATTCGTTTTTGTACATCAAACATTTGTAAAACTAAAAAAATCTGTAAAAGACAAAGACTTTAAATATAAAGTTTCTAGTAAAAAAACGAAATTCTAATGGGACATTTAATTCTAATACTTATTTATACTTATGTGGATGTGTAGTTGTAATAATAATATCTCTATCTCTCATTCTCATCTTGATGATGACCCCGGAAGTCAGAGACTTGTATGGGAGAGGGAGCGGCATATTATTATTTTCCGGGCCGCGAGTGCGCTCAGGAACGACTTACGATGTTATAATGTTAACTACCATTTGGTATATGAATAAGGGAAACCTGGAAAACCGTATTATTAAAATAAACAGTAGGTTGTTAGCTATTTATACAGTGATATTGAAGTACTAAAAAACGCTACCAGCCTTATTCACCAATTAGAAAAAGTTGAGCGCGATGAGATTCGAACCGCCGTCAATCGCGGAGAATGATTAAAAACTTGACGTCTATAACTACTCGGCTAAGAGCTTCGTAATGTAAAATGTTTCCCGTGTCTGTTATTTCGGGGCGAAAAGTCATGGACAAAAACAGATTTCAAATGAAGAATCCATATATTGCAAAATCCATATATTGAAATAATATTCCATATTATTGTTATATGGAAAAGATTTTGAAAAGTGGACATTGCTGCAGTGCATGGCGTCGAAACATGAATGAAACAATGAAAAAATAATACGTAATTAGCTATACTTTAAACATTATAATTAATTGTGTGCGTTTTTCTAAGCCTTTTGCACTTACATTGAAATGACATGAGACCACATCTTCTTTCTCATGGGTCTGATGTTTTTCGTAGATTAATAATTGGTTAAAGAAGAATAAATATAAAGTTCAATCATCGATATAATTATGCTAATCATTTTTTATTAGGATTCGAGGCAGCTCCTCAAGCCCATACAAGGGAATGATATTCGAAGTGGGTTACGAAATAATACATTCAATATCGATTCTCTACTTCGCTCCTGTTTGCTTTATAAAGTTTAATATAAACATCAAACAAATAACTTTTCACATGAATCTGTTTAACTTAATAAAAACCCCGTGAAACTACATACTGGCATTTTTCCTTCTATCCTTTATATATATTTCCTCTCCTAAGTAAAACGCTGGGAAATGTTCAACGTTTACTCCAAGAACGTTCTGCCTGCGATTCACGTCGTTTCAATATAAATTATAAACTTTATTATATCCACCAGTCTGGAAACTCTAAAATAAAAAGTCAACCGTAATTACTTCTGTAGTTGGTGCACTTTGTGTATTAGTAACATTTTATCCGCGTTACCTTACAACAATGAAAGTAAACAGTTTAAATACAAAATGGGTATAATGTCGGCCCATAAAAAATACTTGCACTGCCGCATGGTTTATGGACGAATTAGCCTTTTGGGGTATTAATTTTTAACGGTTAGAGGCTCAACTTTTTGTGGCGTTGACAAATAAATGTGGTAACAAATACAATTACAATTAAATTGTAAAACACATATTTAGGTTATAAAAATAGTTATCAGTAATTAAATTTAATAAATTTTTCATTTTGACTATAGGGGTTCTAGACGCAAGGGATATGTTTTGTTATTTTTTTGATATTTGAATTGAGGTTGTTGAAATTATTTAATAATTGTTTGAGTCTTGTAGGTAATTCAATCATGATATGATCTGCAAACAAAGAAAGAAGATACAAAATCCGTTTTGTATCTTCTGCTATGGTTCCAGAAGCTTTACCGATTTCCATAATTTTGATGTCATGTGATATGGATTGTTTTATCTTACCTCAAAAATATGACATATATGTGATGTTAAAAATTAAAAGCTCATAAAATCTATGTTGTGGAGTAGTATCTTATTAAATTAGTTGAGTTAAAAGGGGATTTAGAAATTATATGGCAATGTAAAAAATAAAAGCAATTAAGAAAGAAGGCAGGGTTGGTTATGGTGGCACTTATTTTGATGAAGTTGTAATTTGTATTTCCGACTATCCGCTGAGTTTTAAGTTTTAAGAAAAGTGTGCCTACAGTTTTGAGATTTATAAATACGTCTTACCAAATATTCAAAATACGACTTATATTTTTATTTTTCCGTATAAAATTATACCAATAAATAAATAAACGAAAGAACATAATTTGTAGTTCATTCGTTTACCTAATTTTATTATCTCATTATTCTTATTGGATCCTTCAGGCAGAGTTGCGCGAATCTGTTTAAAATTAATAATATTTTATATTTATAAACAGTTTAAAAAATTAGGAATAAATCAATGTATTAGCATCTCCGATGTAACAGCGCATTGTTTGTCGAATCATATGGTAATAGAACATGCAATTTATGTGTAGATCAAAGGCATGTTTACGTCACGATTGGGGCTCAACTGTGGTCCAGCCCCTTAGCCCGCAGATAATTTACAATGTAGGTATCGGGAAGGTTTTACTAATCGAATTATGTTAGGTGTATAGACTCCCAGGACTTTAGTACGAAATACAGGCGGGTTCGCCGTCGGAATGTTCCTGTGAATTAGTCGAGTTCAGCAGTGACCACGCCACGGGGTCAAGAGTTCACTCGACTTTTTTCTATCCTTCGAAGTATGCAAATAATCTAATACTTCTTATTTTTATATTAGAGCCTCTTACTTTCACAGCAAGAACGTGGAATGATAAGATGACATGTTGGTCTGATCACATACTCATGCTTTTTTGACGAAATATTTCCGTTGTGGCAGCCAGTTTTCTTAATAAACAGAAAATAAGCGTTAGACCAGTTTTCAAAAACTTTTGATTCACCCGACATATTGAATTATAGCATCATAACTGCAACTTCAAATTTTGCCATCTTCAATGCTATTCAGTGTTGGGATGAGGGAAACCTGGAAAACCTTATTAGTTACAGGGATAGTCTAACATCAACTGATGCTAATTTGTTACATTGAAACACCAAGCTGATCTTTTTTTCCATCCCAGGCACTCCTGTCAGAGTGGATTAGGCCTTAATATATGAGTAGACCATTTCATTAAAAATTGTCCAGCTCAATCAGGATTGGAACCTACGACCTCTGGGTTGAGCGATCGATACTCTAAACTAAACTCTGAACCACCAACTCGGTGTAATCGGTTTATATTGGTTGAAAAATCAACTAATACAAACCACTAATAGCAATCTAGTTACGAAATAGTGGCCTGTGTGATCGATTTTCTATTTGTTACCCTATTAATGAATAAAAAAGACTGGTAAAAATAACTCCTCTGTAAGATACATTTCAATTGTGAAAAATAACTGATTTCTTGTACTCTAGGTACATACATCAATGTTATGGAGGTTTTGCTCCTTTTCAGTGAACATTTTTCCAAATTGTATCTTTTTTATAATACAACTACTACACTAATGTAACTATTTATTTACCGTATAGGTACCTAGTAATTCCTACAGATTTGTGTACTCCTTAGACAACAAATTTACTTGATAGAACAGAATAGACGGGCATATTTGAGATGTTACAGATCATAACACTCTCATGGCATTTTAAAATGTATTTTCGTAGTACGAACGTATAATTTTGCTTTACAAATATACAATACACAACGTAAGAAACATTAACTCGAGTTTATTTACTACATTCGTTTCTCACACTCAGTTCACAAACCAATAAAATCGTTGACCTAATTCATACGGTTTAAAAATAAATTCATGAAGCTGTAGAACCAAAATGTATTTTGTTAAAATACACGTTCTCTCATGCCGTAAGGAAACTGAAATCGAACGACTTTTTATTCCCCTTTTATGTGTCTATATCCCTTTATACCAGCTTTGTTCGCCCACCGGAAACACATTGGAGAACAAACACATTGATTAATTCATCAAAACGTTGCTCTTCCCGTATAAAAGTAATTTCATTAATTATTTCAGAAATGTATTTTTATGTTGTAGACATTTAGTTAATTTTATTTTAAATGTATATAAATATAATAAAATATGCAGGTTAGTGGTTTAAAACCAAAATTTTTAGTGTGATTATGTGTGTCTCTATACATGGTGGTAATTATTTAACCGGTCACCCTTTAGATTTTGGAAAATTCAAAAATCATAAAATCAGGAAAAAATTGTCCAATTCATATATTGAGTAAAAATATTTAAAGAAGTATATTTTGTATTATTTCTGAGTTATAACAACGGAACAACTAAAACCTACTAGTCGTTTTTCGACAAAATAGCAAATGTTTTTTAATTGTCCAAAAAAATTGAATCTAAAATGCGATATTTAGATACACCTGGTATCGAGCAAAGCCAAAATACGTTATCCGCCCATGAAGTTTCAAATTGATAACGAATTCTTGAAGAGTGTGTACATTACACGAAAATGTATATAGTTGGCTATGTAAAAGCAGAAGTAAAACGTGTCGCGAATTTAATTTTCTCGAGATGGAAGTAATGCTTACCGAAAATAAATGTTTGCAGCGAAATGTATGCAGATGCACACGTTTCAGGTTCTAAAATATTACTGAATAACTTCAGGCATCTTTATCATAAAGTGATTCTTTCAGTATGCATCCCGCATGATTATTTTATTATGTTTATTTCCTGCAATAGGTTCGTTTATGTATCTGAGAGAAAGACAAACCAAGAAAAAGATATACTTAGGTCTAAGTGTATTTTTAGAGTTTGAATTTATCTTAATTGTAATTCCATTAATTTGGGTTAAATACATACTATATGGGAAGGGAAGGCATATTATAATTTTACATAGATAAAAGTATATGACTAGTATGAGTATATGACTAAGAAAAAACTAGCCAGGACGCTCACCTGATCTAATTTTTTCAGTCTATGGAAAATTAGAATACTGTTCTAACAAAACAAGCTTTATTGTTTTAGAAGATAGAATTGATTTAAACATAAAGTTTTGTAGGTATAGATAATATAAAGGTAGGTACATATATTATAAAATAATATTTTTCTTAATTTATTAAAGCTCAAGTTATAATTAATTTCATATTTTCTTTTTATATCACGACCGGTATAATACATATTTCAGAACCCGTACAATATAGTTTGGCTTGTATTGTGATCAAGCAATAAAATCAACAGTTAGTTAGACTTTTATTTAGGGTGACTAACATCTTTTAGATAACATATGTTTAATTGACATATATTATAAAGTGAAACACACAAGCTTCAATTTTTCATCTATTTCATATACTATTTTCTAATGGTTTGTTGAAGTTTCTACCTCGGTTTCTACCATTAAAGTTTCACAAGCTCCCGAGTATCTGCATCTCACTTCCATCCCGGTTGGGATTCTGGAAAAGGAAAATATTTTTAAATTAGAGAATCTATAAAGTTCTTCTGCAGAACTTCTTTTTTATAATATAAAGTAAAGGTTATTAATTATTAATTCCGAAAGTTTCCAGCGCGACACTTTAAATTTTCAACTCGTGGAGGGTAAGTACACTAATTTATTTTATATCGCTAAACGCCGAGGAAAGTTGGCACAGTTCCCCGTTCTTTTCCTTTAATGACATACAAAAAGAGAACTAAAACGCTGTGTATGACACAGAAGTATGCATTTACTTGTTAGAGCTATATAGAGGACACAAAGGCTTATATACGTTTGTATTTCGAATTGAATTCTGCTCTAAAGATAATTTAGGGCGAATAGCCGTCGAGCGGAAAATTTACTAGGATACTAAATTAAATTTATATAGAGACGTTTTTGAGCACGATTCAACGGTTAAATCTTTACAAAATGCGGATGTCGACTGAACATTTTAGTTTCTTTATAATAATTATCTTTTATTTCAAAATGTGACATTTTATTCGCGATGTCATGCTAAATAATGCCAGAATGAAAATTAGACTTTACCAAACATTGGATGAAAATGCGATTAAACACCGAAGTTCCTGAAATTCGAAATTGAAAAACAAAAAATAATTGGAAGATTTGTGTGTTTATGTTAGTCTTGTTATGCAAGTGTTTTGTTATTCTCTTATAGCTTTTGCATAAATTATACATGGTGTGTCATGAAGAGCGCCGAGTAGGATTATCTCAAAAAGTAGTCAGAATTAAAATCTGAAAATATGTATACAGTGTGTACACATTTGTGTGTGAATTTTACGTAGAATCCAGAAATATAATAATATATAGGGTGTTATATTTAGAATAAGCAAGTTGATGATAACTTCCGGTATAACCGGAAGTGCGAGGAAGTTGACACCATTTTCACTGAATAGATCTTTTTGATAAACCCCTGTATACGAATTTTGAGATTTCAATTCTTACTACTTTTTGAGATAATCCTACTGAACCCTCTTCGTGCACACCCTGTATGTATAACTCAAAACACACAACGCAAAATATATGAAACATAAATGATCTGTCATTAAACTAATGTTATGATTGACGGTTATGACGTATATAACTTGACACTTATTTTATAGCCGCTCCGTAACCGTGGTGATCGAAATTATGCACATGCTTGATTCGGTCACAGTTTTCTGGTAAAGTATGGGCAATTTTATTTTATTTTTTGGAGTATTCGGAGAAACCACTAAAGGAGCTGAATCTTTGACTGAAGAATTTAAATAAGACGCGCATCTAGGTATGGAATAGAGATTTTACATATTAAGTTGTATTGCATCATACGTATATTTTTCCTACGAAAAAATATCACTTATAAATGTATTTATCTATGGCTCCAGCAATTTGTCACAATTGCCAAAACAATGGTGTTAAATAATTCATATTAGGCATACATTATGTACAGGGTGCCCAAAATAAGATCCTCTATCCCCTTATCTCAGAAAGTATTAGAGGTAGAGAAAAATGTTAAATACAAAAGTTTTTTGTTTTTACCTAAATTTTTCATTTTTATAACTTTCTTGAATACAGGTTGTTCAGTTTCTCTGATCCAGGCATCAACTTTCTTTTTTTAAATGGGACACCCTATATTCAATTACGTTTTTGAACTCTCCTTAAAATTCTAGGTCGACATTGTTAAGAGTACCCTATACCTATCATTTACTGTTATGAAGATATTAGCATTTAAAGAAAAAAATCTGTAAAAAACACCTACTCAAAAAATCTCGGCAAAACAAATAAGACATCCAAAAAAAAGCTAAATAGGGTTTATTTCGTAGACAATTAGACTCAGAAATTACTTCTATGGATCGATATTACCTGATTAATATACAGGGTGTTTTTGACAGATGGCTCAAACATGTATATGTTAAAACTCCAGAAAATCGAAAATCTCTTATGGAACACCCTGTGTATTATTATATTTTTGGATTCTCTAATAAATTTTAACCATACTCTATATAACTTTCCCTATTCTTATTTTGCTTAGTTTTCAAGATATTCACGAAAATGTGGAAAAAATGTCAGCTATTAATCATTATCGGCTATTATTAAAAATTAATCTACTATTATTTGGTATATTATAGTAAGTGTGCCTTAATACTGATTAAGAATATATTATTTTATTAAAAACTAATATTTTTTTTAAATTATTTCATTAATTAGCTAATATAAACAAATCTGTTTGTAACTTGAACCACAAATAACTAACAATAATCAACGAATAACAATAAAAATAATAAATTAAATCAAGTGTCCTATATGTCCTCAATTTTCAGGTATGCATATTGTGTATATAACTGCTAGTTTTAGTTCATCCTGATTTTAATCTTTAAATCATCAACATTATTACTCTGAATTTGATAAGCTCAGGCTTTCAATGTACCCCATAAAAAGTTGTCAAGTGGAGTTAAATCTGAGATCCTCGGCGGCCATGGGATATTCCCGTTTGGCCCTATCCATTCCACAAAATAGTTCTTCAGAAAATTCTTTGCAACTGCAGTATTGTGGCATGGAACTCCATCCATCTGATAGATGATCTGATTGGCATCTTCTTCGGCATCCAATAAAGGTAAAATGCAAGTTTGTAATGAATGCCATTTCCTGATATTTTACCTAAGGTACCTGGGACCATTTAAATATTGGCCAAGAAAGACAGGGCCCAAAATGTGTCTCTTATAAATAGCGCACCAAACATTTTCGTCAATATCTTGAAAACTAAGCAAAATAAGAATAGGGAAAGTTATATAGAGTAGGGTTAAAATTTAATAGAGAATCCAAAAATATAATAATACACAGGGTGTTCCATAAGAGATTTTCGATTTTCTGGAGTTTTAACATATATATACATGTTTGAGCCATCTGTCAAAAACACCCTGTATATTAATCAGGTAATATCGATCCATAGAAGTAATTTCTGAGTCTAATTGTCTACGAAATAAACCCTATTTACCTTTTTTTTGGATGTCTTATTTGTTTTGCCGAGATTTTTTGAGCAGGTGTTTTTTAAAGATTTTTTTCTTTAAATGCTAATATCTTCGTAACGGTAAATGATAGGTATAGGGTAGGTACTCTTAACAATGTCGACCTAGAATTTTAAGGAGAGTTCAAAAACGTAATTGAATATAGGGTGTCCCATTTAAAAAAAGAAAGTTGATGCCTGGATCAGAGAAACTGAACAACCTGTATTCAAGAAAGTTATAAAAATGAAAAATTCAGATAAAAACAAACTACTTTCGTATTTAACTTTTTTCTCTACCCTTTATACTTTCTGAGATAAGGGGATAGAGGATCTTATTTTGGACACCCTGTACATTTCAATGTAGGTAATAAAATAACAACAATTCTTATTCTTATTAGTTTTATATATTATAAAAGTCCAAGGTTAGTCAGGTGTAAACACATTATCATTCCAGTTGAAATAGAACAAAAAATAAACGATACTAAATTACTAAATGTTAAATAAAGTTCTCGTCCTCCTTTAATAGTTTTTGTGAAATAATTAATTATATGTATTAATGAAATTCATATTTTTCATGTTACTGTATTCTAGATATGCGAAGGAATAAATAACATTATTATTTAAAATACTATATTATAAACGATAATTGCGTTTACATTTCAAATAATGTATTAAACATTACTAGTACTATTATAATATACCTAATAAGTAGTTGTAAAAAAATATAAAAACAGTAATAACTTATTTTAAGAAATAGTTTACGACATTGTTTATAAATATTGAGGTTATTCCTGTGTATATGCATACCTAGGTTATAGGGTAACACGGAAATTAACTTCATTGAATCAGTATTTGAATATGTACTCATTAATAGTATTGTTAGTTATTTTTTTTATTAAGAAATGTGCAATTTTGAGCACGCGTAAGAGTTTTGTACAACCACCTCTAACAATAAGAGTATTATGTTTAATGGAGTATCGAAAGAATTCGGAAAATTTTAAAAATATAAAATTTACAAAAATGTACATGGCTATTTAAGCATTACATTGTATTATATTATATTATATTATATTATATTATATTATATTATATTATATTAAAGAGATTAACGAGTGTTTATCTTTAAAAGAAACCCTGTATAACTTTTGCTATTATTTTGTAACGGTGTTTTTGAAACGACTTATTTATTTACGTTAAAAAAATTACGTAGTTAAAAAAATAAACCCAACGTTAAGTTGTGAACGCCTTAAAATATTTCAAAACGGAAAGTTATTTCTATCTACAACCCATTTAGTAGTATTTCCGAGCTGTATAGTGTGTTGATTAATACTGAACGCCTACACGTCATAGATTTAATAATTCATACATGGCTATTATACATTCCGTCTTTGTATTAGTAAATTTAATAGGAACCTCGTTTTGTTACCTTTACCATTATCTCTGAAAAGTAAATACACTTATAATCCCAGCTATCTTCGGTGTTTGTGTTATCTCTCCGAACTCCATTAATTTAAATATAGCAAGGAAGGTTCGTGCACACAATACTTATGAATTGTGTTTCATCGTTTTATTTCTGTAGTCTTGGATTTGCTAACCCAGTTTTAACTAAATAAAACATTTGAACTTTGCATAAAATAGTGTAGATTCGACAACGATTAGTTGCATAATAGAAGCTAATTTTGCAACTGTTCAAGAACCAGTTTAAGAAAAACAATATACATATACAGTGTGGTTCGAAATTATATATAAATAAAACTGTATTTAACTAATTGTTATCACAGTTGTGAAAACATAGATTACGTCATTTACTTTGACAGTTCAGTTGCTCATTTCTAGTTAATTAATTTTGTTTTTCATAACCTACCTCTTAGAGAAAAATATCTAACAATATTTAATTATAACGCATGTAAGATATTTTTAAATCGACTTCATACAGAAATCGATACAGGAAAAAGGAAACCTTTTTTTTTATACAAAAACTCTTGAATTGAATAGGATTTACCCAACTTCCTCCTAGTCTTTATTTGGGGGAAGTTGGTCTTTGTGGAAAATAGATTTTAGAAAAATAGAATTTTTCAAAGTGACTTTTCCAATTTGAAGGTTTAACATGTTTCTTTTTGAATGCCCAAACTTTGTATAGTTTCTGGAAATTATTAACAAAAAGGAATGTTGACTTTGCACAGATACGTGGTACCAGGAGCGTACGAAGCTTTTATGGGTACTTCAATGGCAATGCTTTAAAATAAGACTCGCTCCTTCTTTGCTATATTAGTTTTTGCTTCTGTTTTGGATTTTCCTTCGATCTAGCGATAAAAAAGTGTCATAAAATGCAAATTTTTTCATAATTACTATAAATATTAATATCTTTTTTTTAATTCTATTTTTTGCTGACTGAAAATGTGACCAATTGTTTTTAAAGAGAACTAGGTATTAAAATATAAATACATGTATCTAATATCAAAAGTATTTTCAAGCAATGACAATAATAGACCTCTAATTATGTTTGACCCGGTCAGGCTACAACAGGGACTCATTCAATTTATCATCGGTAGAGTACAATGCATAGGCGTTCGTCCATGTGATTTCGTGAAGGTACGTAGTCAAAATTTAATTTTTAGATGACATCTGATAAGAACAATATCTATAATACGTATTTATGAGTATATATAATACTAAAATTGCACCCTTTCTAAATAACTTACCGGAATTATTTAAAAATGATTTCCAAATAAAGTAGGCAATGAATAAATTGTGTAATAATGTAAAAAATAGGACGTACAATTCTATAACCTTAAAACTGCACGCACTGAAACACTATAATTATTAATTATTATTTATAAACGTTTTACAGATTACACAATTTACATATAAGAACTGATATAAAATAACACATAATTTTAGGAAAAAACATCATAAACAAACGTATTCCAACTTCAAACAAAGAGCTATACGAAGCCCCTTGTTCCCTCTCTTAATTCTTTTTGGATAGAAGAGATACAAAAATTAATTTCAAATTAAATCATAAAATCAGTTCTAAGTTTTTTTAATAGATCGACATTTTAGGTAATAGCATAAACGCATTAATTTGTATTGAAATAGACATACATCTTGATCGTAGGTTATGTTTTTTATTAATATTCGTTATTTATTCGAATCAAATCAGGGAAATAGTTGAAGAAACGCCACCAATAAATCGCAAATTTTAAAATTATTTTATTATCTAATTTCCCAATAAAAAATAACTGAAAGAATGAAGAGTTTGTTATAAAACATTAAGAACGGTAAACACGAAATCATTATCATTATATCTGATCAATAAATGTTAGTAGCAATTCGTATGCGATAACGTAAAAGTATTTTATTATTTCTGTTGGCGGTGTATTACTTATTAAAATTGCTATTTCTCCATAAAGGGAACACGGGGTCGTTTCCCCAACCCTCCCACTCCACACCGTGCCACGGTCGATAAAGGGGAGGATTTAGCCTGACTAAATACACTTTACGGAAAACTAATAAATTTTCAGTCTACATAAGCCGAGCAGGTGTTTTTGTCAATTACTTTTCGTATTACGTTATTTTGTTATTTAGAATGCCAGTCATTAATTTGCGTAATTGGATTGCAAACTGGGTTTTAATAGTTTGAGGTTATTCTGCTATTTTATTATGAGTGCACTACTATTATTATGTACACAGGCGATGCAAACAGATTTTAACAAAAAACTGTTAAACTAGAATGATAATAAGAATAATAAATTAATCTATTAGCTACTGATAATCACCAGCGGCCGACCCTGAGAATCGGAGCCAGGGAACCCGTCGACTGGGTTTCAACAAAAATAATAATATATACCAACTATAATAATAGAACACACATATTATAAATTATACAGGGTCCTAATTACACAGAGTGATAAAACGGTAGCTCATAAAGCACATGAAACATTGCAAGATTAAAAAGAGGATACCTAACGTCATTGACTTAGCAATGCCATCTGATAAAAATATACGTAGTTAAAAAAAATACATAAAGAAATAAAAATTTCAACTAGCAACAGGAGTTTAAAGAAAATGGAATCTGAAAATCTCAAATTAATTAATGTAATTAGCTAAAGGTTAGCTAAATAATGTAGCTACAGAAAATTGTAAATTTAAACATAGAATATACATAAACATAAAAATAGAACATAAAATATAAAAATACAATCGTCTACATAATTTATAATAATGTAATACATTTTTTTTTCTTTTAATTACTGCGTACATTGTCTAGTACAATAAATTAATTTAGGCAAAATGCCCTATCTAAATGCAAAAAGTATAGACCAATAGGGGGCATAATTTTTTATGATTGTTAAATGCATGTGTGCACAACAATGAAAAGTTAAAGCAGATATATGAATTGCAATGCAATATGAGGAGAGGATACGTTCAGAATATGAAATCGTGTATTCAGGACATATTTTGATATATCCTATAGCCGAAAATATAATAGCTTGTCAACAAACAATATTACCCATTTTACACAAACGTAATTTTCTGCCAGTTTAAAAACTCAATTTATACACTGAAATTCTCTCTAAAAGAGCTTTCTTCATTTTAAAACAATTGCATCCTTTTACCTAGATTAACTGAATGTAAACATGTGTTTTCAACTCGCATCCGTAGCTTGTTACATTATCTGATAAGTTGGTTTAGGTAAAATGCAGAAGATTGTTTTTTGAAGGGGCAACTTTCTACAATTTTGAAAAATTACGATAATGATCTGGCAGCAGGCCTGTGGTAAATAAATTTGGCATATTTAAAAATCTTCAAAAATAGCTGTAATTATGTTATCTATTTTTTCTATACGGAATGGTGATATTAATTTTTATTCTAGTGAACATTTTAGTCAAATTTGCGTTACTTCAGCATCTGTTTGTCGAATTATTGTACGATTAGTTAACTAACCATGAATATTTATGATCCAGCGGATATTTCGTCAAATAAATAAATATATGTACTTCATAAAATTCGGTAATGCAATATCGTAAAATCATGATATTTAAATGATATATTTGAAAACAAATTAGTCGTTAAAAGGTTAATAATTAAAATGTATATATTTTCCATTTCTGTGGCATTAAAATATTGACAGTTTATCTAATTTAATAGCAGTTAGCCTCTACAGTCGATACAGAATAAATGTTTATTACTTTTTAGCGTTTACATAATACATTAAATAACTATCTTTTTTTAAATTTGTAGTTACTTAAACTTTTATTCTAAATGGAACAAGTTTCATACAAACAAAATATGCAAATAGAAACGAGTTAAGAGCACAAATAAAACACAATAAACGTTTTGCCAAATATTCTACATTAGGCCAGAGTTTGCTACATTGATTTACAATTAAGGCTCAGTTTACGCCGATTAAAATAAACTGCAGGAAAATACTTTGGATGTGAATTTTGAATATTTTATATTTTATAAATATGAACTATGGTGGTTATAGGTATTTCTAAAATATACTACTCTATTTTTTTTGTGATCAGTAATCAGTATTTGTTAGTGTACATCACAAATATTATATTTTAATTATTTTTATTTTCTTTTCAGGTAAGGCTAACACCAAAATCTTAACTATGCCAGTATCTCACAGGTAAATATAAAATTGTACCTGAATATTGTGTGAATTATGAAGTTTTATGGCTTCTTTATTAGTTTACATAAGGATAGTGATTGCTATACAAGAATTTCAATTAAATAAAGATTAAATTAAATTTTAGAAATAATAATAATAATAATAATAAGAAGAGATACAGGTGTGCCGAAATTCGGTAGATCTTCTAGCCGGAAGAATGCAGAAGGCGGTCATTCTGGGCTCATTACGTTTACTCAGGGCACACGATTCTCGGGCTCAGTAGTTACTTACCCCACGGACGTGGGGAGTAGCTACTGATGCCAAAATATTTCCACAACACATTTTAAGTATATCTATATTTGGTTTTTCTGTATATCGGCGCCAAATTCGAACAATCAAATCATTAAATTGAATGCTTCTAGTCTCATAAGGTTCATTCACGTTAAGTTTAAAGTGATGTTTTTAAGTTTTAAGTTTATATAAATAAATAAAAATTTGACAACGCAGAGAAGGGTTGCCAAATATAAAACTCTTTGTAAGTGGCAAATGCTATGCTAATTTATTGGTCATTTGTTTATCGAATATTGAAAACAATTAATTACTGAAAATGACGTCACTTTAAACTTAACGTGAATGAAGTCCACTAATTTTATAACTGTAATAACAGAGTTTTTGCGAAAATTGGAACCTTCGAAATCATCTACCTTTTGCAACAAATTTTTATATTTATTATATGCTTAATATGCTGTAATACGCGCACCCATGTACCATACGGAATACGTTTCTTTCATACACATTTTTAAACATAGAAATTAATACATAATTGCCTGAAAATTTAGGAAACTCAATCATGCCAGATTCATATTTATTGCCTAGTTGAATTCGATACAGCCCTTGTGGTTAGAGGAAATGTTATTTATTAAACGAGAAAGCAGTTAAATTATTGATAAGGTCGTTATGTATGTTGCCGCACACAAAAGCTCTACATTTTGCCGTGTTTCCAGTTTTCCATGTGAATCTTCTTTGAGTATCCTTCTCTGAAATTATGTACCCATACATATCTACATCCCTCATACCAGTTTTTTTTATTTACGTGTCTTGCAGTGTCCTGTAGTATGTACTTCTTTTATAATGTAAATCATATCTAGACTATCAGGTAGCGGTTAGCAGGAAAACAATATTTATTGTTATAACTGTATTAAATTAAATAAATACATAAATTATAAGGTATGAAACCACAATATTGATTTTTCATTTTTCATCGTGTTCATTCAAATCGTAAGCAAAAATCAGCATAATATTTTGTTATAATTTTATAAACATGTGTTTATAATAAGGATAACTTTGTAAACAGTTTATTCTGAGCAAAATTTCGAGGCATAATATTATTTCTAGCGAGTCGGGATTCTCTGTCCCAAGTTATATTTTGCAGCAATTATTACTTCAAGTTATACTTGTTCAAGTTAAAACTATAATGGGTAAATATTTTCTACATTTTGTTTACTTATAGCTTCTCTCTCTTGTTCTTCTTGTTTAAAATGGTTCGTGATTTGGAAATGTATATTTCTCATTTCAAGACTTGGAAAATCGTTCACAAGATTTTTTAAACCAATTATATTTTACATAGACAACTGATGTAAGATTCTGTCTAAAAGTAAAATCAGATTCTGGAAAAACAAAGAGATAATCATTGATGATACTCAGGCAATGTAAAACACTGTGCAAAAAGAATAAAGGATAGTGGGATCGACTTTAACAGGGCCGTTTTCATGATTTTACTTGTGGAGTATTTGGTTTCTAAATACTTTCTTGTGTCAGTAAAAATATTGTTCTCTAATCATTTATTTTCAATCATTTATCTTTCTCCTTTTGAGACAATATAAAAATATGTAATAAATGTAATAGTACCTAATAATGTATAATAGAAATAAATGTATAATGGTATAATAAATGTAGTTAAGTAAAAACCTCAAAACTGATATAAAAAATAATACAAAACTACAATATACAAAAAAAAACACCTCAAAAATTACCGAAAAAATAAAATAGAAAACCAAACAAAAATTTATTTTCAATTAATAGTTCTTTTAATCGTTTATTGAATATCCAAGGTACCAGTATTTTTCACATTGGTTGAGAGATTGCCTTCACTACTATGATATTGGAGTTTTGAACGTTACATTATATTTGTTAAATGATGTCCGGAAATAATTCTTGAATCTTGTATTTTTACTAGATATGAATATATTTCTGCAATGGAAATTTAGTCAAATTTAACTAAATAGAAATACACAACTCATAAATATACAGCGAAAGCTGTGTTAAAATTTCAAAAGCGGTAAACATAATAAATAAAATTAAAACATTATAAAACAAACCTACACCTATAACTAAAAGTATGGTAAAAATCAAAGTAAATTTTTTTTTAAATTTTGGGATATAATTTTTGGAGGAACACTCAGATCATAACCATCTCTAACACTGTCCTCTTATTAGCAATTATGGCGTTTCCAATTTTGTAAATCGTCCCTAGGATACGGCCTTCAAATTGACTTATTTTCTTCCCATTTTTCGAAAAGACCTTGACCGCCTTTTGTAGTTTAACCCTCGACTATGGTTCAGGATAACCTGGAAACTAAATCATTGCTCTTTGAAAGCCAATATGGTGGCTCTCAAAGAGCAATTTCCTTTGCAAGTTATCCTGGACCATTTTAAAATATTTGGAAACATGTTTTTGTGTTGCATCCTATTATTTTTATAAGTATAAATTTACAGGAATATCTACATACATACATTCTTGAAATTTCAATCTTTCTAAATTTCTTTCAAGTTACTGCCAATTTATTTTGTTCGACAATAACATTCACTCTCAGTTTGTGAAGGCGATAGGAAAATTAGTTTAAAATAAATGTTCTCGGCTGGGAACCTTATTTTCTGCCAAACAGTCTTTTAAAGTCAAACCCAAGGTGCATTGCCTGTATAATATGCTTTATCTATAACTGCTTCATTTTGAGAGATTTCATTATGCAACGCATTTTTATCGAATATACATTCAGAAACTGTTGAATAGTAAAGCCCAAAGACTTGAACGATGTATAATTATTATTCTTTGATAACTGCTGGAACTAAGCCAATAAAACTTTTTCACTTTCTTTTTCATCACACCATTTAGCAAAACAGCCGTAAGTTTGTTCGTATTTACATTGTGATTTTTCAGGAAATAGGAAAAAACGACAATGTTCGTAGCTTCTTCTATTTCTGACGGCAAGCTGCCCGTATCACTCATTTATTAGCACGAAAAGCTTTATTTTTGCTCCTAATAATATAATCTACTATGGTTAAATAACTAATATAACTAATATATACATTTTTGTTAAATAGTAACGTTTTTTTTGTATAGGAAAGTCATTTAAACAAACTAGTAACAGCGCTACAAATGTTGATTGATAGAATATGTGTTTTAATAAAACAGACACACACACACACACACATTTCTAATATCAGTCGCCGTTTAATTGGATGCGGCCCTTAAGTCAGCCCCCGCGCAAGAATAAAATTGCTAATAACCCAATAAATCTTATTAAAACATGAAACGTAAACACCAAGGGACATAAACAACATCGGAATACAGAAACTGCAAATAAATCGATATTATCCCATTTATGGCCAGGCGCAGCTTGTATAGAAGGTATATTGCTTTTTATTGAACTAAACTTTTCACAAACGTGAAATTGATAATTCCCAGTGAATGCAGTGGGAAGTGCAGTAAACATTAAATTATAAGAGAGATGAAATACAATAAATAAATACCACAACATGATAGATATTTCCACAAAATATATACTTAGTCTTAGTTGTTATAATAATTATAAATAATTCATTTAATATAAATTATGTACTATCCTTATTTATATAAATCATAGTTAATCAATCGCAGTAGTGACACCTTGTGGCAAAATTTTACACTACCAAGGTTGTTGAATTTGATTCGCTATTTCTATAAATCCACGAATTTCATTGGTCAGGTGCACACATTATCCACCATGACATCTGTACGCTATCCACTCGTACTAATCAGGTTGAATAACTATATATCTCTATAAACAAGGGACATTTACCTACTGACTCTATTTCTGGATACAGAACATTTATATTATTTTAATGCTTCAATTCACTTTAGAATTCAGACAATATTTTATATGGATTAAAACCGTAACCAGGAAAACGCAATTAAAATCATTTTGATCCTATTATATAAAACAATAAAACTTTAGATTTAGTTCAACATCCTAGAACGCGTCTAAGTAAATATTGTATGAAATTAAAATCTAGATACTGAATCGAAACCGCAAGGATACCCAAGTCTTTTTTATCTTTTTAATTGCAAAGTTTCCAGTGCAGAAAATAAACGCCGGCATCAAATTTATTTGGCAATTTTAGAGAAACGAAGCTGCAGTAGCTTCCAACATATATTTATTTTGTTTTTGTTCTGTCTGATGTAGTGCGATTTACATAGTTATTCGGAATATTCTAAAATGCTCCTCGCTACCCATCCCATTATATATCGACTCGGTTTTCATTTAAAATGCGTTTGTGTTACTCAAATTCGTGTCCAATTAATAGTTTGTTTCAAGATGGTTCGAGTTAACTAAATATTTAAACCTCTCGAGCAGCACAGAGGCGGATTTAGAGTTGTGTATGTTTAATAAAACAAATATTTGGTACACGACCATAATATTATTTTCTAAAAATGCAGTAGGCCAGTAGATTGTAAATTTAAATAGCTTTAAATGAATCAATCAGCTTTTTACTAAGTGACAGCGACAGGACTAAAAATTGTTTGTTTAAAACACCTTTTCGTTGTGTAAAAATTACCAGTGGCAGTTTTCAAAATACACATGTCTTGAATAGCAGCAAACATTTGAGAAAAGTACATTGAACCAGTTAGTTCACTTGAGGTGTTACACCTACAAAAATTGAAAGGTGCATGATTGTGAAAAGATTATTTTATGAAACTAAATTACTTATCAGACATTTTGCAAAATTAGACAAATTAGAACAAAATACGTTTCAGAAAGTAATAAATTTCAGTGTTTTCGTGAAAAGAGCAATTATTATTAAAATAAAATAAGAATTAAGAAAATTTTGTAATAGGTATGAAGAAAATACCTATATAAAGTTGAGTTTTGAAAATACCTTGATGAAAAAACCACGGCTCCTTTAAAAGTTTCATATGCAGGAGGCCCCTTCTGCACAATGCAGTTCATTTGGAAGCATCGAAAATGATCTGGAGTCGGTGCAAGGAGGAAAGAAATTTAGTTTAAATTTAATCGATGTTGAACTGCCTAAAAAATTAGAAGTGCACCACATTTTTATAAGTGGGTTATGACATGACCAACAAAGCGTAAAATATAGTATCCTTCGTTAAATATATTTTCCCGTATGTGTAATAGTTGATAATCGATTCTATCTATTTTCAGCATATTTTTATAAGAAATTGCCTTAGGTATACAGGGTTATTCAGAACTTATCCATAATAAAATTTGGGGATGTTCTACATACATGTAGAAATGTGGTAGTGCAAAAAAAAATTTTGTTTGGCGGGGTCTGAAAACTATTTAAAAATTTTTCATTGCACGCCGCTGGATACTGGTCCACCGTAATGGAGTGCCCTTGGGACTGACAATGCAAACTGGCTAGAACGAAAAAAACCGGCGTACCCGGCGCAAAAAAGATTTGCAGCGTTTTTACTTTAAAATAAACTGAAAGATAGATAGATGTGACCAAAGTGACGTGTCTTTAAAATGAATAAAATTTTGTTACACTAATTTTGAAGAATTGCGTTACTTGATTACTAGGTATTAGAAACATGAAATTTATAAAAAAATTGCACACACCTTGTTACAAAAGCTGTTCGAAATAATATTCCTGGACTTGTACACAATTTTGGGCACGCCTTATCCAATTTTGCCGCACTAAACCGAATGTTCCTCCTGGTTGCTGATCTTTTAAACGCAAATTATTAAGTAAATTGGGGATTTTCAGCATTTTGCTACAACAACCACTCACAAAACCTAACTGTCGATGTGTCGATTGGGAAATCGCTCCGCATACAAGCGCGAAGCTGCCAATGAATTTTGTCCAACTTCGCCATAAATAAGAATCATGTCCATTAACTCAGCATTACTGTACACATGTGCCATTTTGAAAATTTTACAGTTTAACACTCGATAAAAATAAAACACCCCCACAGAGACAGCGACACAGAAAGACTGATGACTGCATAGACAATAAGAGATATTATTCCCACTCCAACTGTATTCGCCAGGCGTTCGCCAGGTACAAAAACTGTTGTTTACTGTTTTTTGAAGGAATGTGATATATCAGATGTGTTGAAGTACAGTTGCCCAGCTACGTAGTCCTTTATAATGGTATAACTTTAAATATTGTTTACGGGAAATCCTAAGCCTTTTATCATAAATTTTTTTGGTGATATCGATTTCTTATTTAAGGATGCACATATCCTCAAAGTTTTAGAGATGAGTTCTGAATAACCCTGTATAATAATATTTATTATTTATTTTAAAACTGATTGCTAAAGAAGTATAAAACTACATTGTTACACTGTTATTGTTACACAAGTGTTACAAATTAACACAGAACATTACTGGTGTGCTAAGAAGTAACTTACAACAATTCCAACTCTCCCTAAAACAAACAAAAGTCCGCCCCTGGCGCATTGGTTAACTCTATAAGCAGAAACACATAAATCTATACCTACTCTGTAGTTGGGAGATTGTAGCCTCGTTTCCAAACTCCATTTCAGCAGAGCGGAGGGTGGCTTTTATTCCTTTACAGATGTAATTTATTTTATTACCCCTGCGATTTGGATTTTATAAATTTTCATTGTAGAAAAAAGGCCTTTTTGCACCAATTGTTCGTCAAGATTTATTCTAGCTCCGTCCTAATATCTTCTCATAACTCTCATAAAAGTCCACCAGTGGGGTGGAATACCAAATAAATCGTTTATTTTAGTCATAAGATTGTATATTAGTCATCTGTCATAGAAAATGGGAGCTAATAGGTTTGAATTAGTGAGGCAAAGGTTTATCAATGGGCCTTTTCCACATCTTTTTTTTATTCGCTTATTATAAAATATATACTGAGTTATGCCTAAAAAGTATTTTTTGAAATTTTTTTCTTCGCCAGATATATTTTGAAAAAATTGTTAAAATTACCATATATTTCAAATAAGGCGCCATTGACGTCATACTCCAGTTCGTTGTTGTTTGTTGGCTGCCCTGCATTTTGTGTTCTGTCAAGTGAAGTGTGTTTAACCTAACTTTTGTTTTGTGTTTTGATTAATTTGATTTAAAATGAATAAAATTGAAGAGGGATACCTTAAGGCTGATTCAGACAACCCTCCAAGAGTTGATAATGAAATGGTTAACGATTTCTATGTCACAAATATGAACTTTCTAAGTGCTGACGTGCGCAATGTTAAGACAAGAAGGTTAGTTTTTGTAACCTAAGTTATCAAATCATCATTTAGTTTATTTTAGCATAGATTGTGCAGTGTTGTCACCTTTAGCGAAAAATACCTAAGAATTATTTTGCTCAAGGGATAAATTGTAAAAGAATCATGTTGATTTCCTTTAGTAATAATTTATGGAAAATATTTCACCTAAAAATACATATTTTCATTTCAAAACTACCATTTCACCTAAAAATACATAATATTTTCATTTCAAAATTGCCAGAATGTAAATTTAATCGTTGCCAAGAAAAAAGTAGAATTATATGTGGCAACGTGGAGCCGTTCTTTAACTCGTCTACATTTTATTGGCTACTGGAGTGTGATGTCAGCGAACCGCGCAATTTGAAATGATTCATGAAGACCGGTCACTTTGTACTTGGATATCTTCGCTTAATTACAATTCTTTAATAAATTGGGTTGATTCTACCTTTACTTATGTACCAGTATAACGTTTGATATTAATAAAATAGTAAAATTCAATTTAGTGGAAAAGGCCCATTGAGAAATTTGTAAAATTTTATTACATTATAGAAATAAATATTGTCCGACTGATAACATGTATTATTTTTATTTGGTAGCTCCAAAAACGTACCTAGGTTTTTATTATTTTAAATTTCGTACATTTTGGACTAGAGGACCTACTTCAACCTGCACCTGTGTCCGTGAAACAATTAAAACGCGATGTATACTTCAGTGAATCCGTGGATTCCATGTTCAAACGGTTGCTTCCGACGCGTGTTCGATTGGATTTAGATAAGGACTTCGAATGAGTCAATTATAATACCAACACTTCCTTTCGACAGTCATTTACATTTTATCAACAATGACTGATAAATGGTAGGTACAGTAAAAAAATTTTTATTAGTCATGGGCGTCGACTCCAAAATTTCTAGGGGTGGGCGAAATATATTTGTTTTTAGAATTTACCTTCAAATAACAACATATATTTTTTCTTATCACTTCGCAGTGAATAGTAAAAAAATCTTAAGTTTCGAGAAAATGTATTTTATCAAAACATCTACATGATCAAATCACAAAAAATATTTTTAAAAAATGGCATTTTCTCAAAATAAAATAACAAAATAACGGAACTACATTATAACAGCTAATAAGTATATAATTTGTAAAATAAATAAACACAACAAAAGTTAAAAAAAATATTCTTGTATGTGTGGAAATATATACTTGTATTAGAAAAAAAAACCTGTGAGTTTTCCATTGGACACCAAAATACTCCATTCAAATAAGCACTTAGAGTCAAAAAATGATTATGAAGCTCCAACATGGACAAATGTTCATTTGTTTATTTACCTTGTAATTTCTATGTTGTTGAAGTTTACTAAACTCTTGTATTTCGTGTATCATTTTCTTTTAATATCCGTTTTCATATCGTGTCACTACTTTAAATACTTCTGTCCAAACCGTACCTGAAAAAAAACGCCCCCGGCAAAAACTTCAGCGTATATTGTTAGCACAAAATGGCTATTAAAAATAATTTTATGTCACAAAGGCAACTGCCTGTGCACTTGTTCAAAGTTAAATTGAAGTTGTTCGAATAGTTCTGATACAATCCAATATTCACAAGATGAAAACCCGAATTCCAAGTCAAATTGGTCATTTCAGATATATGTATATTCCGCACCGCTAGCGCTTACTAGTTAATCTGGTCATGTTAACAGTATTTAGTTTGGTAAATGTAATATAACGTAGTAAGTTTATATCTGCGCGTAGAACATTGATTTGCAGGAGAAGGAGAATAATTAATTCCCTCTTCTAAATCTCAATACGATTAGAGCGAACTCAAATAGAGAAGAACGAGGCAAACAAAAATTAGCTAAAAATGGCATGGATAGTCCTACTCTAGCCTTACTGAGTATTACAATTTTTGTAATAATATGTGGGATGCTAAAAATCTTGAGTCCTTTGAATCTTGACAACATTCTCTGAGGTCAGCGAGTCAGTATTATCGATGTAATTTTTAATTTATAAATCATTTCTGCGGGTAATTATTACAAAATATTCCATTTAGTATCCTCATCTTTTATACCATAATCGCACTTTAAATTAAGACACAATCGAGATATACCGTAAACCGAGCCGTAAAGTAACCGAATACCTTCTAATTTAACTTAACATGCCATGAAATTATAATTCCTTTGTGAATTTTGTTTCAGGTTTAATCACCGAAACTATTTTAACTATACATTTCAACGATTTCACAAAATATCTAGATCATTGCCAAAATCGCCAGAACTGGTAATTTTTCGGTAGCTTTGGCAACGCTGTATAATGGCACTGCCACTGATTACTGACTACGGGACAGTCACCAACATATGGGTATAACAGACACAATACTAATACCATAAAACTAAATTAGTTTTATGCTTCAATTCAATCTATTTCATAGATCGAGGATATACCAAGCTAGGGTAGGGTATGAAGAAAATACCTATGTGATTCTAGTAACCTTTTCAGAACCAACTATAAAGATTTGTTTATTCAGGAGTTGGGGACCGCCTGATGATGTCTATCAGAAGGAGACGGCCAGGATTTTACAACTGGCAAATAGTTAAACAATTTTCTGAACGCTCTTTTATCTAATTGCTCTAAATCTTCTGATCTACTAAAGTAGAACTGATTATGGACAAATCTGCTAAGTATGTCATTTTTATGTTAATAAGATAATATGTCTTCTGAATGTTGGAAGATGATCAGATCAATAATTATTAGGTACCTTTTCAACTTCCTCGGTGCTGTTTATCGGAAAGTCTATAAATTATATTTGTGTAAAGGACCCTTGACGGCCCTGTTCAACGACCTGCCCATAAAATATTCTCGAGTACTTCTGAACTTGGCAAACTAGTTTGAAAGATAGCATTTTGCTAGTCTCTCTTTCCTTTATACACCTACACCGCATTAGGAAACTTTGCTCGCAAAACAATTCGCAATTCGCCTTATATTAAATTTTCCGTTGCGAAGGAAGCAACATTTATTTATACCAATAATGCGGAAGGGGAGGTCTTTTTCATTTTATTGGTGTTCCTTATAGATTTTGCTGTAGAAGCTTACGCTATAAACGCTTGCTTGCTCTAAGAACCCCGGCATTATTCGCAATTAATTAAGAGGCTTGATATCATTATTTTCCATTGTGGTTGACAATTGACTAGATAAACAATTTAGGTGTATATTGTCATAATAATTATCCGTTACACGTAGCTATTATTTTTAAAAATCAATGGCAGCTATTAATTTATGACATTATTACCTCTGTACCCGGATATCAAAAATTATCTTGGTCAAGGGTGGTTGTGGAATGTAAAACGTGTGTCTTACTTTCAATTTTTGAATATGTTTTGTTGTGTCAGAAGTCATTATGCTGAAATTTTCTAATCCAGTTTTTGAATCATGCCTCTTACCACACAGCACAAAATTTTCATGATTGAAGCCTATTTTCGAACGGGTGCGCTAGTTAATGGAAATTGGCAATACAGTCAACGTTTGTGTTTGGACAATTTTCGAGAGCACTTCCCAAACGTGGCAATATAACCGGACAATTTTTATGCGTGGCTTACAAATTGTGTTGAAGTATTTCGCGAAACTGGTTGTGTGACTCATAAAAAAGGTGCTGGTAGACCAAGAGTTCGTACAGAAGTTGTCCATGACGTTCGTCAACGTATGGAAGAGGAGCCTGTAAAACCTTTGAAACGTCTTTCTCAGGAAAGACCTGATTTCCACCTTTCGGGATACATCAATTCTCAAAATATGCGAATGTGGAGCAATGATAACCCTCATGTTTTTACTGAATCGCCACTACATGCTCAAAAAATTGGTGTTTGGATGGCAGTTTCTCGCATAAGAATAATTGGGCCAATTTTTTTCGATTTCACCGTCAACGCAGAAAGGTACAGACACAACTTTTTGGCTGAATTTGTGCAACAGTTAAACGATGATGAACTTCGGTACGGTTATTTCCAGCATGACGGTGCAACAGCACATACTACACGAGAAAATATTGCTTTCCGCGAGTTTTTTGATAACCGGCTGATAAGTTTGCATACAGAAGTTGAGTTTCCTCCGAGATCACCTTGTTTGACAATTATGGACTATTTTATATTTCCTTACTTAAAAAACAAGATTTTCGCAACTCCGGTAAATAATTTGCAAGAACTGCAACAAAGAATTGTTCAGCAATGTGCAATCATAACGCCAGAAATGCTGCAAAACGCTTTTCACAAAATGAGGAGGCGCGTCAACTTGTGCATCGAACAAAACGGGGGACATTTCCAACAATTACTGTAATTTAGTTTTTCTTGTTACTAAAACCGTTATTTCGTAATTTGTAGTTCATTATTGTTTTACACTGAAATAAATGGGTATGAAATTTGTAGGTTATTGATGATGTTAGTGTGACAGTGACATAATTATTTCAAATTTAAAGTAAGACACACGTTTTACATTCCACAACCACCCTTGACCAAGATATGTTTTGATATCCCGGTAGGTATATGAAGTTTTGACAGTACAATAATAGAAGCGTCTATAATTAGTGCATCATTCTTGCAATAGTATTCACTGAGACGTGGTATTTTTTAGTATTTTTGAAATAACAGTGCTCACTTAATGCACTAATTATGATTGTTGTACTGTCAAAACTTCAAAGCCTATTTTGTAAATATTATGTTCATATTAAGGTACAACTCTTGAGCAAAAAACAAGATGAAATGACCACTTTCAGCTTTCAGTACGAAGAGTGTTATTTATCCGTTACCATAAACATTTCATCAAAACGTGTTTGCGGAAACTTTTAAAATATTTACCAGCTCAATAATACCTGTATACAATGTGCAATTACACATTAAATGAATTTTCCACCACATTCCTATCCATGGATACGGCATTGATTATCCATTCAAAAGTCAATTGTATGCCACCCGGATATGCCCTGATAATTTGGCCAATAAAATTAACCCCCTCCATAATTATTACAAAATTCATGGAATAAATGGTTCATTTAATTGCATAAATCAAGTACTAATATGGCTGGATGGGTGTGTAAATGATTTATTTTACTTTGGGGATGCATTATATATACAGTGGGTGTACAGTGTGCTGGTAATGTTTTTGTATTCGTTAGAGAAAGTTAATGAATTATTAATGTAGGTTATTGGTGTTTATTGGGAGGGGCTCTCCCATTAAATGAATGTTGATTAAAATTTGTAATAGGTTATCATTATCTTCGCAGTGTGTGTGTGTGTGTGTGAGATTAACTGATAAGTGATTACAAATATTATAACATTAACAAGGTGGATAAATCTAGAATAGAGTTAGTAATTGGTTAATAATGGCAAAGAAAATGCATCTTACAATAGTTTTGTAAAACAAATTTCATATTTCCTTTGTACATTACCTACAAATCTTTCATGAGATTGAGCTGCCAACCATAGCTGACTTTCGATATAATGTTTTGATTTGAATACACAATACATGAAATTTGAGAAAGAAAATATGCTAGATGTTTGCCTACCGCTCAGCATTATTGTAAAACCTGTTTATTTATATATTTTTGGTAGTACTACATTACTATTTAAATATTACTGGTAGTAAGTCAAAGCCAGAATTAAGCAAAGTGGAATGACCTCATCGATCTGGTAAAATGTGGTGATGCATGGGCGTGCGTATTCTGTTTTGCCATTGGGCACATTTCAGTTAATATATACTCATATACTATTCTATAGAATACTTCTGGTATATGCACTTCCACTTTTTTAACTAACACAAATAAGTATAAACACTGACACAAAGAATAAATACACTGATAATTTTACCACAAATTTTTACCGTTAAGAAACGCGCGCGAAATAACCCAACATCACGTCACTGTTTCCCTACTACCTCGAGCGCAGTCGCTTGTTGGTTCCTGATTCAACCAATCAACGTCGTTGAAGCTCAGACAAAAGAAAGCGTAAATGCAAGAATATGTATGTTAAATAAGGATGAACAGCTTGTCGTCAACTTTACGACTTTCGCAGTTGCCACGTATTCGGAAATTCGTTGATATTATTAAGTAAAACACAAATTAAACATTGTGTTTGCTTTAAAAAAGTACAATAGGGATAAAGGACGTTAAAGACAAGTAAAAAAATGGGTAAATAAGGTAATTAATACGTTTCCTGTTTTAAATAAGAATACTTTAGAAATAAATGTGACAACATAGATCTACTCTTTTTTCGGTCATTGCACTTTGCTTAATTCTGGCTTTGACTTTAGTAAAGTATAAACTTTATATGTAGCTGTTAAAATACCGATGAAAACTAATTCTGGTCATCAAAAAGAGTATGCCGAATTGTCTACCGTCTCTTAAAACACATCTGCAGTATATTTGCTCGGATATCCTCGGGTTAATATCGATACGTAATTCTACAGAAGACTAATTATAGTGCACAATAATTTACTAACGGTAATACAAAATTAGATAAAGACTCTAGTCTACTTGGCACAATAAATATTCTCCTCGATTTTAATCATGATTCATGATCAGCTCGGGAGAAAGAAAAACTACTTCCAAGGATAAACACGTAAAGTTCCAATGGAGTTCAAGAGTGATATTTTATACGGATATCGCCACGTTCTAGCTGCACCTCTTTATAAAGTTGACACTTCATGTAAACACAATGCTTTCCTAAATAGATAACCGCATTATGAACGGCATGCAAAATTCGCAAAATAAAAATGTAAAGAACACTTTAGACATCCAATAATAAATAGCATATTATAATGTGATAGATATTTAAAATTAATCAATAGTTGCAGCGAGTCGAAAATAGAAGCAAGCGAATATTTTCCGATCCGCAGGAAAGACCCATTATAGGTAGTAATCTCAATAAAATTATCGTTCATATGAGCTAATTGAAGGGGAGTCATCTCTTACCGTTCAGACGAAACGCATTCACGAATTTGGAAATAAGATAGTTTTTGCTTTTTTCTCTTAAAAAAAAAATCATAAAAAAATCGATAATTCTCCAATATGGAGGAAAGGTTCACCAGAATATTGTCAAGAAAAGGTCGGTTATCGCTTACGGTTCGGACGCTACATTTAATAATAATAATAATAATAATATTTATTATTCCAACAGGAAAAACCCAATTACAGGAATAAGAACATTGACAAAAAATATACAACTATTTCGTGCTAATATATAGTTATATAAAACAAAATTAACGAGATAAAATAAACCAAAAGTAATAAACAACTACTACTATATCTTCGAATTTAAGGGGAAATAAATAATTGCAAATCGCGACTCTACAAAAAAAATATAAATTTCCGAGTGAATTTTCTCCTTCCCTTTGACTCGAATGTATTCAAATAACCACGAAAATTAAAATAGTGCACATGACGCCATGAAAAATTTTCAGAAAGTTCCTGAAAGCAGACTGAAACGTTGCACATTGTTGCGATCCGCGCACCATGTATGAAACAAAATAAAAAAATCGACTACTACAATGGGGCCTATTAAACGACATAAAAACTTCACAAAATCTAATGGAATTAAAAGATATACAGATTCGTCTCAGAAATAGACCTTCCTCTCAAAAATGTCTCTGTACACATTTATGAATTGACTTCCCAGGCCTTCACCAATCTGTGACAGGTAAAATATAAATCATGATTTAGTTTATTCCAGAGATATATACTTCCTAGATATACCTTCAGCAAATGATGCCTTAATTGTGCCATTCACAGAAATCATAATTTACTATGTCCAACCGTCCTTTTAATCTAATTGATTTCAGTTGAACCTTCCACTTTCATGAAAGTAACGGGATGCTGGCTAAAACGGAATTTAACCCCATCTAAGGCATTTGCATTGAAATACTGCCGATACAACAATTTTCATTCTCACAATCTATATCTGAAAATGTAATACATTTTATTGAGGACGTTTGTTAAATCAAATGTTCAAATTCTTACATACTGTATGTGATGAAGTCTAGCAACCTCTCTTAATTTTTTCATAAAAATATATTTATTAATATATTTTATATATAATTAAAAATGTTTATAAATTTATAGACTAAAAAAAATTATACTGTGGAACTTTACGTGGAAAGATTTCAGAATACAGTGTAGAGCTACCAACAATTTTGTTTTTGAAAATTTTGCACGTTCTGTGGAATCTGTTTCGCAATATTTAGTGTCATTTTTGAATTTTTTTTCGGGTTAAGTAGCATAAGTTCGGGTGTCTCATTTTGGATTCTACGTTGGTTATTGTTTATAATAACGTCTAAATATATTATGTTCTCTATATTTGAATTCAAACTACTGTGCGTTTCACGAAGTTGTATCCCGGATTGGAATGTTAGTATATATCTCCAACGTATGGAGCGTCGTCATGTTATTAGTTAAATTCAATCCATTGGCACATCTCGGTTACGGACCGCTACAAATTGAGGTGGTGTGATTTAAGCACGCGTGCCAGTCTCGCACAGGATTTGCCAGCGAATCCTGACAATCCGAACATTCCAATCCGGGATACAACTTCGTGAAACGCACAGTATTATCTTTGTATTTCTATGAAGTATTTATATTTTATAATGTTTAACTTATTTGTCGTGCGTTTTCCGGATTCATTGTAGTCCTTTTTTTTTTGGGATTACACCACCTATAAAATAACAAAACACGAGAAACCAGAAGCATAGTAATTAAATATTCAAAGTGCAGTATCAAGGCAAACGTCTAAAGTTTGCCCCAAAAAAACCACTGTATGTATAATATGTAATAAAACACTGAATTTCATTAGTGGGTTTTTAGTTTTATCCATGCATGGACTAAGATTTCTTTTAAATGAATTTATATCTTTTTTCTTCTAACAAAATCAATTGTGAATATTATGTATCCATTTTCTAGAGGGTAACCCTATACATGTAAAACTTTAGTTATTTCTTGATTATATAATTTTTGAGCTAATAAATACTTTCTTCTTCCAAATTTATTATTATTTCCATCAATTTATTTTTCCAAGCTGGGATTTAATTTATCAATCCATTATCTTCTATTTGAACTTCATCCGGGGCAAGAGGTTCTACCGGATTACGTAAAATAATTCGATTCAGTCAAACGGATTTCCGTCCGATATATAGAAGTGATAATCAAAGGGAAAACTAAATTAAGATATACTTTATTTGAAGCTAGATTTATATACCATCAAAAAGAACGGTTTTCGGTTTTGTTTAAGTATACAGTGTGCTGAAGTGGGCAGTGACTTTATGCCTCCAAAAAACCATATATGACAAATTAACTAAATTTCATCAGAGGTTTTTTACTTTGATAAAAAAAATTCTGTAATATAAATCGTATTTTGAATTATGTCTATTATACATAATCTAAAATGACTAAAAATAAATACATTTATTTAGTAGACATTGTCTAATAAATAAAAAAATATAATAAAATAAAAAAAATTAATACCTAGCTCTTTTATCAATGTTTCTACTTCTACTGACTACTATCCACTGGAAACGTTTAGAAACAAAACTATAAGTATTTAATAATTTTTCTTAAATTTTATTATAACTTTTTGTTTAGACATAATATGTCAATAATTATGTAATTTGAAATATCCTTTGGAACATTGGAATTTTATATCAAACTAAAAAACCACTGATAAAATTTAGTTAATCTGTCTTATATTTATTTTTATTGTATATTATAGTCATTTTTTGGGGAAAACTACAGAAGTTTAGTATTGATAACTACACTTTCAAACTTTACTTTACAGGTGGTGTAATTCCAAAAGAAACTACAGTAAATTAAATAAGCTAATAAATAATATACCACTAAAAAATTTAATTATTTGTTTTGCATTTGCATTTTTAGTAAATTGGTAGATTGGATGTAAAATAATAGGACGACTACTGAGATGGTTTAAAAATAAATGATGACATATCACACAAAAATCGTACTTCATTAAACATATACTAATGGCTACAAAGTTTAATGGCTTTATTATACTTATTAATTATAATATTTTGTAGTTTGCTTTCTGTCGTAAATAAATAAGCAAGCGACAATTAAAAAGCAGCTTCGCTGCAATTGTGACAGGCCTTTATAAATGCATGGTGTAACTGCATTCATTAGGTGCTCGACTCGCTCGGGGAAGTCAGTTTTGGTACTCTCTCAAGGTTTTACACCTTATTGAAGCGACAAAGTGCACCACACTATTATCCGGCAAGTACCTACACAATTTAATGCAAAATGTAGCTCTATTATGGAACGGATTAAGAGCAAAGAAAAATGCTAAGCAACCGAAATGCATCTGTTCCCTTCATTTATTATATTAACTACCTTCATGAATATATTATCCTATGTTTTTAGGGACACTTAAGTATGCAGAAGTTAAAGAAAGCGTATGGATTAAGTTGGAGGCAACAAAAATTACAGTTTGTTTTATATTAAATCTACTGTAGGCCAAAATTTTATACATGAGAACGGATGTTGAGGAAATTATTTATTAATAAATAAGTGTTTTGGAAAAGTAAAAATAAAAATCATTGTAGTTTTATTTATCATAATTCGGTAACGGTCTGACCTTTGGTATTGTTTTGGCATAAGTACTTATATTATTATGCAAAAAGCTCTCAATCGTCATTACGCAATAAATAATTGGTATGTTATACCAATTATCTTACTTCGTGTTGCAATCTACTCCATTCTGCCTTTAAAAATCTGATATCTTTTTACAAACAAAGCTCTATTTTTATGACCTCTGGGTGGAATGGCATCCATATGGATCTCATGAATGTTAATGTCGACGTTGTCTACAACGAATTGGTTCCACAACGTCGCGTCGTTTATCTTTTTGTTTGGAAATTTAAAATCATTGTAAAATACTGCTTTATTTAACAACATATAACTTTACAGACAGTTTGTACCGAAAGGAATTCGTTTATTTTGTTTTAAAACATAAACACTGCAATGAAATAATAATGAATGAAATAAATAACTGGATATCCAATATATCTATCATAAATATACGTACCTATGAAATCCAAACTATTTAGCAAGTTTTTCTAATGCAGGAGACATTGGTCTAATTTTAAACTTGAAAATGCCGTGTTATTTCAATGGACAAGGTATTATATCAAGTTCTTTATATATAAAGATAACACAAGGCCTAATACTGAGCCCTGTGGAACTTCTTAAAACAACCATGACAAAAACACATTACAGCAAGACATCTTCAGTTTGAAATTTGAATGCTTCGAAAAATTATCACTGGAAAACGGTTCCTTATAAAAAAAAACAATGTTTTTGAGTACATTTTCATCTTTAAATATTATGTCTACCGTGTGATAAAGAGCAGTTAACCGAAAACGATATCGATATCGATAGGCACGAAAAACTCATCGTTTTAAATAAGAGATTAATAGAAACAGTCTGTTTCCGAGTAAATTGTAAATTATCATTTCAAGAAACGAATGAAATGGTACTTCACCCTCAAGCTAAGGGCCGTACGGTAACGGGGGAGCGAGGGTAATACTTTTATCCAATTTCTTTCCCATTTGAAGGCGACAAGTCATTCGTACACTTTGCAGCAAATTTGGCACACCTCGAACCACAAAGGGATAATAGGGGCATCGGGATATTATATCAGACCGAGGGCAGATACGATAAAGGAGTTTATTTACTCTACAACCGTTCGCTAGTTTTACATTACGCTTTACTTTCACATAAAATAAACATCAGACAGTTGTTTTGTGGCGTCATCAACGTGATTTTCATTACGATAAGCGGGACTCTTTTAATTTGGAAGCTAAACAGAAGGGTTTGACTTCACGCTTGAATTATTCCCTACTGTAATAACACTAGGCGACTGGATCTGACTTTATATGGAGAGGAAGTAATGGGAAGCTCTGGTGACAGGATAAATAATTTTCAAATTGCTATTCTCTAGCTTAGGACAGCTAGTGAAATTGGAAAATGTGTTTAATGAACTGTGTTGAAGCTTCACATTGTCATAATAAGGTCGCTACAACTGTATTTGTATTTTCACAAATCAGTTACATTGATTTCTATATTAAAATACATATACGTGTTCCGGGATATATATCCGGGATATAAATGAAATATCTGTTCTAAAATTTTTCACAAGAGAACATTAATTGTATATTGTACAATAATAATAACTTATATAGTCGAACTAACGATCACTACAATTTACTTCTACTTGATTTTTTTATTATTTCACCGATCCACTGAACAAATATATAAATATATAATTTAGCTATGAAATTTTATGTTTTGTAAGCATAATTATAATCCTATTTTTAAATGTAGCAGACCAGTATATTTTCTTATATTAAAATTTGGGGTTACTCGAGTTAATCTTTTCCTATAAGATAGCTAACTAAGTAGCAAATTATCATCCAATTATTAATTATGGCGCATTTGTGCATAATAACTCTGGTAAAGTAATTTTTGCTACTGATGGCCATGATAAAATTAGCTCTTTTTTATGAAAGCAACTTTATTTATAAAAAAATAAAATGGCGAATCTAATTTCGTGATGCATTAAGTTATTCTTTAGGCAATTATTAAATTTAGGTTTGCAGTTGAATTTTTGTAGTAACGCGCATTAGCGCGCTAAAGGTAATTGATTAATTAAAATCATTACTCCTAATAACCCGCGGTGACCTCCATTTTAAACTGGTATTGATTTTTCTTGAATACGTTTCTCTACGGCATCAATCGACATTCAATTTATTTAACAAATATTTACTCCAGCACCTGTTCCTCGATTATATAGGTAATATTTCTAATCCGTCATTATCCGTTATTACATTGTGAGAAAAACAAACGATTTTGATATGGTGCATATAAATGTATCGTTATGTTATATTTTATCGTAAGTTTTTAATTAGGTACCATACATTCATAATATAAGGCAATAATGCAATTAAAGCAAGTAGTTGAATATAAAATTAAAACGAATATCTATAGTTTTTATTGTTTTTAATGCATTTACAGATCATTATGATCAATAATCAAATCACATAGTTGTGTCTACAACGCTTTATTATTATTATTTTAAGTGACCTTGCTTCCAGTTTATATCAGTACTATATACTGTATAGTAAATACACAAAAGGTTAATATTTAAGTAATCATATAAAATAGTACAGAAGTAGTACAATTTTAACAGAAACTAAACACATCTATGTTATATCTAAGAAATTATTATCTAGTATTTATTTACTAAGTTATTTGGATTGTAGTATGTAATATACATACCTACCTATTAGACACAGAAAACCACAGTTATATTAAAGATTTCTATATGCAGATTTTTGTGGCCAGTACAAGAATTGTGTGTAATAATAGATTTTGTTATTAAGCATTGATATTTACGTACTATTATCAACTTTTAGGATTTACGAGAACAAATAAAACGTTTAAAAAGTTCAAAAAGCGCCCTCTATTTAATTAAATTCTTGTTAGCTGCATTCAAACTACGAAGTTAAATAAGTTGGAATAACTTGTGAATAATGTATAAAGCAGGTTCCCTAACATCATGACAATATTATTTATGACGGGAGTTCCCAAGAAAGCTGCAGAAAAGAATCTAAAAAGAACGGATCGATACAACAAGCATGGAGACTAAATTATATTTTATTTTTAATGGATAGGAAAACTTTTATTTTGAAGAAAATTTGATTTATAAAACATATTACTACTAGAACTCTTATGAAGACGATAAAAATCATGTTAACAAAATAGGATTTCAGTCAAAAACAATTTCGTTTGAAAGCGAAATTTGCATAGTAACTCTTGTCAGTGACTATTATAGTCACTGCTCTTGTATATAGATAGATTCTATATACAAAGATAAGTAAGTCGTCTACCTAAACTTAAAATATTTTTTAAGATAGCATTTATGAAATTCCCTCTTGAATTTCGTAACATATTTAAATTTTGATGAATGTTTTGACTTGAAATATTAAAGGAAATACGAAATACGTGTATGTTCATTTTTATCAAGATGATTATTTTTATCCAGTGCCATTATTGTATTATATATTTTAGATTGCTTAAGAGGTAGGTAGGCAACCCTGATTACATATTAGTGTATTTATAATCGGCTACATTTATCTACATTCAAGATCTAAAACTTGATTGTCAATAATTATCATCACTTATAAAATAAATACCAAATAATATCAAACAAGTTCTTTATAAACTTGAAGTATATATATAGTACTATAAAAACGGTAAAACATATTTTTGAACACTTAATAATAATGACGATAATATTATTTCGACTCATTATAGATAACCAAAGTCTTGTCTGTTAGAGGGAAGCGGCTTGTTATTATTATTATTATTATTATTATTATTATTATTACTATTATTATTATTATTATTATTATTATTATTATTATATGTTGGTCGCTTGTACTTTTATTAATAATCCCAAGAGATGATAACTTAATGAGCAAATCGCGTGGCGTATGCAGTGTATAATTTCAGCGTGTTTTAAACAACTCTGTCTGTTTTGTGTGTTCTGAATGCTGATTTTAATTATGCAGTACCTCTTACCAAAGTTCTAAGAGTTCTAAATACAAAACGACGCAAGTTGATTTAACAAATTGCTTCTAATTAATATTAATTATTGTTTCAGTAGACACACTTTATTACAAGTTCTGGAATCACGCAAAAGTTTTGTAATTTCGTAAGGGATCGTGGAGTGGAGAGAAGGGGCTTTATTTATAATGTACAAAACATTTTCCGTATGAAAATACACATTTCATTATACCTGCCACCTTATTACTAGAGAGCGGTTTTCCAGGTTTTCCTTTTATCGATCTAAAGGAAACTTCAGTCGCTGTGTCATTTAATATATGTTTAAACCGAAATAGTAAAATGTCGAGGGAGGTTCCCTTGCTTTGTGCGTAATTATAATTATATTCTTTGTAATTACATATTATGTATATCCTCCATTCTATTATATCTTAAAATATTTAGAAAAGATATTAAAAGTTGAACTGAAAAATATAAAGAATATATCAGGAAAACATTGTCATTCATTATTGATGATAGGGTACTATGATGAAAGTAAAACTAAATCTTGGGTACCTACATTATCAATTCTAATTAGGTAATTAATTACGATAAAATATTCATCTAAATCTTTCAGTAATTTCAGTAATAGGTATCAGTTTTTTTTTGTGGCAGATATAACATAGGTAATTTATTAAAAAGCCAACAGAATATGATGGGCATCTACTGTCCACCTTTTTTCATTTCAATGAATAGTAAACAAGCTGTATTTCCACATTTATTACCTCTTAGTCCATTTCCAGCTACATCAAAATATTTAGGTCGTTTCATTTCGCCGAGAGAAATGTATTTGTATTTAGAAACTAAAATATTAAAATAGGTACCATAATCCATACGGTGCGGTTGTGCGATTTATCGGGGGAAATAGGAGGCGGCGTTGGCGGCATTTGAGCATCAAAGACCTTTCGCGATGGATGCACGATATTACAGTTTATAAAGGGACAAGTGAGCAAACATCAGTCTATATGCGAAGGTGGACGAAAGAGAGAAAGACCTCAGCTGAATTCTTGCCATGGGCGTGCCTATATTATTTAAAATTAATATTTTCAAGTAATCTAAATTTAATAGCATTTCGTAGATCGCTGAACAAACATTTAACGTTACCAATTAACACGTTTTTACTCATTTTGGCCATTTTTTGTGACCAAGGGAAGCATTTTAACTTAATCAAATATTATAGATAACGATTACAAAAAACTGATGATTGCCTACTTGTTTAATGATCAATTTTTTTATAAGTACAATCATTTGAGGGATACCCTGTATATAATCAACGTCTTCTATGAAAAATTTAGCTCATAACTACTTATAGCTCTAAAATAAAACCAAGCTTTATATATAAACGGCTAGTACAGAAAAATTCCCAATTGAAAGATGTAGTAGGTAACTGCTACTGTGGGCATGTTAAATATATTACGTTGCTTAGCAGGTACTATAATTGGCTTTATAACTGTTGAAAGTTACTTAGTAAAGAAATAGGTACTCTCTACCCTACCCCAAAAATAAGTTCTGAACGCTAAATAAAAACTACCCCTTGTTATAGTAAGAAGTGTATGAGCCGGTTTCACAATCAAATGTAAAGGAACTTTGGCTAAAGTTGCTTTATAATACCTTGGATACAATTGATTCAATAATAGTACGGCCGGATTTCATAATTAAAAATAAAGAACATTTAGCTAAAACTGTCTTTAAGTACCTTGGATACTTGGATACTTGGATGCTATTATTGAGACATTTTATCCAAGGTCTTAAAAACTAACTTTAGCTAAAGTTTCCTTAAATTTGACAATAAAACTGGTCCTAAGTTTCGTCAATTTATGAAACATATGTTTCTCGGTAAGAGATGGCGCTTTGGCGACTTGTATAAACTAACTGTAATTCTACCAGCGCACCATCTCTTAGAAATAATCCTAAGTTTTATAAATCTAAAAGCTTACTACTAAAGCTTACATTTGTTATTAAGATGTGTTGTGGCTCGTATCTTCAAAAACAGTATGTGATTTATATCTAGCTATTTGTAAGGAGCGTTATAATGCCAATGAGTAATATGGACGCTAATTGAAATGACCTCAAGAAGGCTCAATGTTCACAGTTCAATAAGTGTTATTTTCATATTTTTAAGTGTATTAGTAAGACATAATATTTCCGAATTTAGTGCTTCAAATTGCACGCCGCTGATAGAAACCTTATCCTGAAATTGAAATAACAATTTATATCTGCGTGAGGGGAATGGAGGTGGGACGACTTGTTTCTATGGGAACTTAGGGAAAACGCATGCGCCTTTTTTCCAATTAATTATATTATAATGTAAATGTGAGCTGTTTTGATCTCCTTGCGTACCTATTCCTTCTATTAATATATGTTTTAGACATCTCTCACAATTTTAACACCAAATAAAGTTAATAGACTGTTACAAGTCTTAACACACCCATTGTTTGAAGAGAGTTGTAAGAGAACTACTAGAAGAATTTTACTATCGTACACAATTCTGCTTCCTGCTCTAACTGTAAATCATTCTATCACTCTGCTATCGTGTCAAAAGCCGAAGCAAAAAATATCTGGAGGCTGATTGAAGTTATCAATCAAATTTGATAATGTTGAGTACCTATTTTCAGAGCACCTCTTAAATTAACTGTTACATTATGTTTGTTTATCAGAGGCAATCCTAGCGGAGCGAGTTAATAAGTGAATTTCAGGATAATAATTTGATGACTGATAATGATAATAGTGATGATTATCTTCCAATTATTAAATTAGAAATTCTAATAGCAAAGAGTAAAGCAAATGCGTTACTGATATGTATATTTTTATATTTGTTGATTTATAATAATAAAAAGATAAGCACTTGAAAAGCTTTTAAGACTTTTAACACTCCCGTTATGATAGGAATAAAGGAAATATACCTATATTTTTCAATTTAATTTAAGTAGAGTAATTAGTAACAATTAGAGGCAAACCAAACCAGGAGAGGGGGGGGTCAAGGAACACACCTGCACAATGAGATATCCTTATCGCTCTCTAGGATTAGGTTCATCCATGCAATTTTTTTTTCTAGGACCGCTACTGTTCACCATTTAGCTGTTTAATTAAATTCTGTAGAAATGAGAGATATCACAAAATTTCAACAAAAATCACAAAACAGTATTTTTATTAGAGATTAAATTTACTGTTATTCTTCTTATCGAAGTAGTTTGCTTTGTTTGTTCTTTGAAATATTTCCATTAAATAATTTTATAACCATGCCATAATTGACTCCACATGTAAATGGTTTTGAATATTTAGTAATCATAAATTCATTCAAATAAATTGAGTTTCCCTTTACTTTAATTAATCTATGCAGACGAATTAATAATTAATCAATATTTTAGCTGATTGTAAAATAGATATTACGCATTCTAATTCAAAATTAAATTAAGAAAATCTTTATAAGTAGCATTTAATATTATGAATGGAGGTTTAATATAATCTTTTTTTCTTTTAATTCAAATTTTACTTGTATATAAGAGAAATACTTAACATTCTTCCTTTTATACTCTATTGTATCTTAACATTTATGATTTCGTATTTGTAAGACAAAAGATATAGCACAAAATTCGGTATTATTAGAATGTAGTTGCCCATTAATATAGGAGTATTTTACTTCAGATTTTAGTTCAGATTATTCAGTTTCATACCCAAAGAAACCAAAGTACCCCCAATTTAGATTGAAATTGTCGCCAAGCTGATGAAATTGTCGCCAAGCTGATTCACTACTAATGATTGTAATGAAGATCTATAGATAATACCGAACATATAGCATGTTAGACTGCTTCGCAAGTATAACATTCGTGTTTGTGTGAATGCTTCTTTCTCCACATCTAAAAATATATCTCAGTGGGAGCGGAACGCTTAAACCTTTTTTATTTTATTGAAACCCATAATAACGTAAAATTACTAAAGCTATGATTATCATCTCTCTAATAAGACTTATTATTTGTCTATATAAAACGGTATTCTTCCGGGCAAGAAGCCAAACAATATGATTTTGATTTTAGTCAAGGCAACAAATAATAATTAAACTGCTGTTTAAAAATAGCTAGCTACATTGAATAAAGTCGAGTGGGTCATGATAATATCAAAGTTTACAGAATAAATATTCTGTAAACTTTGATAATACCAAGTTATACCTTTAATAATGCCCTCTCTTAATTAATCTGTTGAGTTGGTCGATAATTTGATGTTTAGCTAAATTTATGAAGAAAATTAAATAAATTTGACAGCTACAAGCTGCAGAAAAAAATAATATCGTGGGAATTATTTACAGACATCCTTTTAATAACTGTAGATACAAGAGAGCTGCTAGGACAGTGAAGAATTATTTAGTAATTACATATTTTAAACGATTTTCCTTTGTAAGTATAAAACCTCATAGAATATATACGTATAAATGGTAAATATTTTACAAATAAATAAAAGTAGATCTTCTATTTATTTTACTTTGAATTAAATGCAATGATACTTTCCAATCTCTGTTTAGTAAAATTGAATTCTGTAGACATTGTGCTCAAAGGGCTTTGAACGAAATTGATCTAAACTTTTATTTTTACTTCCATTCGTTCTGCAACGTTTGATTTCCCAAACCTATATTCCATGATTTAAATGTACATATTTGTTTTATAATAATCTATATTTATTATTCGCTTAAAAAGATAATTTTCTGTTAATAGATAAATTAGTATTTCAATATATCTTTTATATCTTAAAAAATGTTGGATGTTTTGTACGCTTCCGTAGTTTTGTATGGCTGTATTTAACTTTAAATTTTGTAATCTCAATCATTGTTTCTTGCAAAATTGTCTGGAGTATTCTGTATTTCTATACCATGGATGAAATGTCAAGGGTTGTATTTAAATCAAAATAAGATATTTTCCAGTTATATGATAAATATATACTTTATATAATTAATTTTCTGTAGATAATCCCGGTTTACAAATATAGTTATACCAGAGATAAATACAATCAGATGCATATACTGTATCCATAACTGTAAAATTTTTTCGTTTTTCTATAAGTGTCTTTATTTATAAATATTCTTTCTTTGTGTAAGAGAAATAATTTTATTAACTGAAAAACGAGAGTTACGGCTTTTTCTTAATACATATTCATAATTAATATTGTATATATATTTATTTTAATTAAATTTCAAATTTGCAATAATTAGTAATACCAGAGTAATAATAATTTGCCATGTAAGTCATATTGATCATTACACAATCTCAGTCCATCATAATCTATTATAATTGTAAAGTTTAGTATTTGCAGTATATATGGTGAGTAGGAACAGACAACTGTGAGAACTCATTGTCAAGCAACTTATAACTTTATTCTTGGTTATTAACATTAATATCATCATTAATTCCTTGTTTAATAATTAAACATTCTTGTAACGTAATTATGTACCTGCCAGATATACTTCAGTGCCTTTAAAAAAGCTAATAGGATTATGTCAAGGTTTGTCTCCAAGTTATAAACGGATTAGACTTTTGGGAGCTGTCTTGGCATAGGAGATAAGCTCGTAAATATGAATTTACTCGATTTAAGGAAAAAGTTGCTGTGAGAAAACTTTTTCATACAGATACAGTGGGAGTTTATAGGTACCATACGTACAGGAAAGTTTAGGGATAAAATGAAGGTATTTATGTACTTAATAATAGAAAGGCGTGCATGCATTGGGTTCGAAGCGCTTCTAAATAAATTAGATATTACCGTTATAATGACCAGAGACGTGTATTTTAAACGTGTCTAGCATGTTACGTTATATAATTAATTGTATGCGTGACTTATATGGTTACTTTAATTAATTATGGATATTTGCTTTTCTGTTGGTTTATAATCAACTATCATTATTAACTTCTACATGAATATATATGTTTACGTTAGTTTTGTTTAAAAAATGACGTGCACAGTCTCATATTATAGATACTTATGTAAATGTCAACAATGTTTAACATTTTAAATTTCCTTAATTATAGCTTCTGCTTCAATGTAAGAATGTAGTTTGAGTTGTATGCTCTAAACACACATAAAAAACAATCTGCAAACGGATTATTCATATATCTGTATTTAATATATATTGTATTTATATTGTATTGTAGGTATGTATAATTATATATTTTATTTAATATATACAAGGTTGCCTATAAAATACTGTGGTGGGGAGTGAAGACATGTTTTTGATTTAATATTACATTAGCCACACACAGTTTCTATTATAAATTAATAGATACATATTACAAGTAGAACAATTTCGTCACACCTACAAATTTATAAATCATTGATCGTTATTGACACCATATAATTTTTTTTCTAGGACGAGGTTCTGGCCATCTCCGAAAAAGTCGTCATAAGGGTGGAGGACCTGATAACGTGGATTATAGTGGAGGCCGAATGGACCTGGGGAAGACTGGCCAAGTGCGAGGAGGACATGAAGGATGTAGAAGTGGATCTTTCTAAATGTGCTCCGCCGCGCAAGCCTACTGGTACCAGCTTTACTCTCACGGATAGCAATCTGGACTTTTCAGACGTGGAAAATGAAAGGAAAACGTTAGGTAAGCCAGGTTGAGATTATATGCCGTCATTACAATCATTATGATTACTATTTATCTTAAGAAAACCATACATAAAAGACTTATGACAGACTATGACAGATTTATAATTTAAACTTTAATCACTCCGACTTCTTCTTGAGGTATATCCTTCTCTACGGTGCCCTTATTATTATTCTCGTCTTCTTCGACCTCGTATAGTCGCATTTGGCGCGAATCGGGCTGAACACAGCAAACTTGTAAATAACTTTGGAAACAGGCGACACTGAAACAATGGGTGGCAATTTAGTTTAGATGTGGATGGAAACTTGCCGGTAATAATTAAGATAACTACAAAACTTGGGGTTATTAGGTGGATTTTAACTTGTCTTATGTAGGGGGGGGGGGGGTCTTAGTGTGTACAATGTTGGTAATTAACCAAATATTAGAAAATTTACCCAGTGGGGCATAGAAATAGCATTGGCTTTATAGCAGTCTAGCAGATAGCTAGATATAAAAAACTAGTATTGTTTTGCAAATCAGGAGCACCGCGCTATCTCATAGGTAGGCTAGATAAAATACGTGAGCTTTATCACAGATAAAAATCTGTGACTTTAAGAACATCTTAAGCATTACGTATTGCTACAATTACTATTAAATTACTATCATATTTCCACACCTACCATCTCTCTGAAAGAAGCGTAGGTTTTATGTTTATATAAAGGTTACATCTCTTACGTTGATGGAGTTGTTCGTGGCTTTTAAATACAATCTAGGGACTTTACTTTCAAAACAGTCTGAAAGTTTTTCATGTCTAGTTTAGTTGTCTGTTTAGTGTTACAAAGCCAATGGGTGTATAAATAGTATCTACATGGATTTGCAATCTTATCAAAAAGCAAATACAACCAAATTCATTGTATTGATGGTGATTGACAATGGATTCATGGGCAATGCGGATTCCATGTTTCTTGGCTTTATTGTTAAGGCAGAGTTGATTTAAAAAATGGTACTGCAGACTACTTGCTGTTATTAAGACATTTAAATGCACGAAGAATATCTAAAATACATGTTTTTAAAATTTGACAATTTTAAGGCTTATATTTGTTTAATATTACAAGGAAATATTTAGTTATCCATTATTTAAACACATTTAACCATTACAGGTAATTATCCCACTAAAGGTACACTCATTTAACTGTGTAAACAGAAAATATAAAAGATAAGGAAAGGTGTGTACAAACAACTTGTCCCATTTCGATATCTTTCTAGGTTATCTCTAAATATGAGAGACGTCTTCACGAAACTTAAACTAATTTTTGGAAGGGCATTGGCCGGGTCAACTTAATTTTTACCAGCTGTTTTTAATTTATATACCAAACATATTTTTTGATATGTATCATCATAAATAAGGAAGTTATAGTAACGTTTTTAAATTTTAATAATAGGAATATAATAATATATGCCCTGATAAAAACAAATAATTAAAAACTACAAATCACATCCAAAAATATGGTTTGTAAGTAATCACCGCTAAAATAACAGGGCACCTTGAGGTCTCTAGTAATATTCCACCAACCCTAGAAACACTTCCAAAGCGACACTATGTATAATACGTAATTGTGTTTTAGAGTACACGTGGATAAGTTCACCCACAGTCGATTTCACAACTAAAACAAAGTGCCACTCACTATCTTTGAAAATCGAACCGGCGACATCGCATCACCAACTTTTTTATTAATAACTGCATGCAATTTAATCTAGTCAAAGACATTTCGATGCAGGAGAGTTGTTAAAAACATCAAAGCACATTTTCAATTACTCTATTTCTCTTTGCATGTTTATATTGTACTCTCGATTTACCTCTGCTGTGGATTTTGAATTCATAGCTCGATTATTATATAAAACTTTTGGTCTATGTGTTGTAAAACAACACATACAAAGTACCTAATTGATTTGTGAAAATGACATTGATATATAAAATAATTTCAACACAGGGAAGTCGGCACAAAAGGACTTTACATTGCAGGGGCCTTTAGGAGCTCAAGTTTAATTAGATTTATTCGACATTTAGAATTTAGATATAGAATGAGGAAATGGCAAGAGGAGAGAACAAACAGCTCCTCAGCTGAGATTTTAGAGAAACACAAAATTATCCACGTACTGTGAAGGCAATCCGGATTAATAGGTTATAGGTTATAGATATCACAATATAAAAAAATCATATTAGATACGAGTACCTACCCACCCTTATAGGTAGAAGACTCATTTCTTCAATCAAACGTAGAAAAGAAAATACAGATGGATCGGATATATGTAATTTATTATTCAATTCTCAAATACTTATCTTAGTTTAAATTTATCGGACCGAAGAATATTTCTTGAATCAGTGGACAGAACAACTTATGCTTCTAATTAAACTCTGGCATAACATAAAAAATATAGGCATATATGTAATACATACATATATGTCTAAATATGGACATACAAATCTTCGTATAATAGTGATGAAAACTAAAAACGTTTCAGATTGTATGCTATCGTGAACGTGAATACATCCATTTCTGTAAAGAATTACAGGAAAATGCGTCACGATGTTGATTTATTTATTCTTTATTGAAAAGGTTATTTTCCTAATGTATACGAATCGTTTCATCTCGTCAAAGCCTGCAATAAGAGGTCGTTGAGAAGGGGCTTCAGAAGTTCGAGGCAAATCAATAATCGGTAAATAATTATGTTTTTATTTAGTTGGCCAGCTTTACATTCATTCCACGTTTCCATGTAACGAGGTGAAAGTAAGTGTTCGATTCCTAAGAAGTCTTTATTAATTCACATTATATATTAGGTATTTATAACTACGTTGCGTAAAAATAATTTTAACATAAATATCAGAATTTTAAACAATAAGTTTTCAATAGAATCACAGAGGAAACTATGCTGAGGAACAGAGGTACGGATAACTGCTCTATTTTCAGCAATTCTCATCTTTTTATTCACGAAAACCCGAATAATCTATTTAGTTGACCCAAATGTTGGCTGTTCAGTAAATTAGGAGTATACAGATTCAATTTCTGATATCAGAATGGACATAACATGTATAAGACGAGGTAGAAATTGAATTTACATAAAAACACGTGCCATAAATGAATTCTGTGGTCCAGATTTCATTAGGGACAGGCCGACCAAAAAGTGTACGTTTCAATAGAAGCGGGATATTCTTATTTTTATTCACGAAAACATTAATTAACTATCCCATGAACCCCAAATCTTGACTAACATTGGTCTGTAGGTAAGCCAGAAAGAGGTTACCCGAATAGCAAAACTCGTAATCAAAATGCACATCAGATCAGATTAAAGAATTATGCGGTCTGGATTTCGATTGCAATACCCAATCTTAGAACCATCGAAACAAATAGAAGAAAATGCTCGATATTTGGAAAATTATTTTGAACTATTGCATATTTTTTGTCGCCACATTCGTTATTCTGTTTAGCAGACCTAAACATTGATGGTAAAGTAAAAAAAATGAATCCTTTCGAAAACTAGTTGTTACGAAAATGTTCGATTTCTACTTACATATTTAAAGATATCTCGTAACATTTTTGTTCATTGCTGTCTGAATAGGATAGGATTGCATGACAATACTTGAAAATAGGGTTGATATATAGTATTTGATAGTAATTATGTATAGGCCCCAAATATTCATAAATAAAAAACATCTAGTTCAGTAAAGTGTAATCTGACCGATAGGTGGGTAGATCCGTTTGGTTTCTAAGAATTTCTTCAGGAAGTGTAACCTAGAAACATGTTAATCCAAAGACCATTGTCAGGCTAGTTAGAAAACAAGATGACATACGAGAAAAGTGAAATATGTTTACCTAGAAGGATGGTTATGGGTGTCACATTTGAGACCCCTCTATAATATAATACTTTGCTAAATACAATACTTTTTATTGTAAAGACACTTTTATATCTATAATTTACTTAAGTAGGACAATTTTTTGCCTTTCATAAGACTCTTTAGCACACTATTTAAAGTTTCAATGTAAAAATTAGAAACGGAAATGGCAATCTAAAATTAACTTTTGCAATTACCTCGGAGGAGTAAAACACATTCATCTTTTATAACAATTTTATAATGGCCTTCCTTTATTAAGAACCAATTTAATATTTCTGGAGCTCGGAACTAAGAATTATAATTTCGTGGCTGAATCAACGAATTCTGAAGTTGGCTAATTCTGAAAAGTGTACTCTATTCCATGCTCGGAAGAATTTAAAGTCCTCGCTTAGCTCAGAGTTACATTATATTCTGCATGTTTATCATTTATTCACGATTTAATTTTAGTTACGAGACGCTCTTATTCCATCCACGAAAAACATGTGGTTTACTTCGCTGTACGTAATTTTAATAGGGCACAGAACTTCATAGCTGAATGTTGTACATTTGAATGTTTCCATTTAATACTAAGTAGAAAACATTCTTATTCATTAAAACGTGTAATCAGTTTTTTAATAAAGTAGAAAGCAAAATACGGGGCTTAACAAAAAGTCAAGCCCCGAAGGTGTACCACCTTCTACGCTCATAAAACAAAAAAAAAATAGATGGAGAGTGGCTGGCATGTTCCGGATATTGCATTTTACTTCTAAAGAGTTCAATGAAATATAGCGCTTACTTACAAACAATACCCACCCCCAACAACCCAATTAAACAAAAAAATCGTGTTATTAGTTTTGCAAATTCGTTGTCACTTTTTTGCCACCCAATATGTTGAATTAAATATATTAATGAAAAATTTTAATATTATCGCATCTTACTCTGAATTTATGTCTCCGTGGCATGATCTCCAGTTCATGCAAGTGCAATTCCTACTGCCTCTTAAATCGCCAACAGCCCTTTTCATTTCGGGTATTGAAGACCCATTTACGAAGACAAAAACTGATAGAAAAACTGCTGCCGCCACAGTTTTGCAATGCATGATGCTTGCGTTCTGAAACAATAATGTTCACTGATCATGTATGTTCGACTGCAGCGCGATTTTATTGTAATGTTATCAGGAAAAACAGATCGAACATGATAATGGGAACTCCATGCGACTCTGCAATAGTCAACCTTGGTGATTCAGGCCAAGACCATGGTGTAAAATGTTTTATTACATTTGTATTAAATTTGGTGTGGTAGACAGAAAAGATAGATGAAAGAAAGATGAAATAGACAGAAAGTATTCTGTCTATTTTGTATCATTGAAAATATGTCTTAATAAATATCGTCTATTTCCTATTTCTCCGTGAAGAAAAAAATTGCCTATCATTCATAGGTACCTATTACCGGTAGATAGTCTCTTTCTACAGGGTGGCCCAATAGTACGTGGACGGAGCATAGTTCTGTTGCTATTAGCAATAAGCAATTATCCTTTGGTAGGTATAGTCAGAGCAACCACGAAGACCCATTTTTAAATGTAAAACATTTTCATTCGCTTTACTCTGAGCTATCCACCGATATTATGTTTTTTCAAGTGTAAATTTAGCTAGCGTAGGATCTAGCTCTATCTACACATACGATCAGAAGTCACATATTCCATACAGGGTGAACGCTTAATATTAACAAACTTCATGATTTTTAGGGGATCAAAACATTTCACAATTACATTTCTGATTTGTCCAATCATTTAATTCCATTCCATTTTGCCCAGTATGAATAACACTCGACAATATTATTTTACTGCAGTTGCAAAAACGTCAAACAACTGGAAAACCAGAAAAGTTAGGTATAGGACTTACTTAAGGGAAATTAAATAGAAATGACTGCACAATTCAGAAATGTAAAAGTGGACTGGATGTTCCATTTAAAAAAATTAAGTTTTGACACCCTAAAAATCATGAAGGTGGTTCATGTTTGGCGAACACCCTGTATGTAATATCCGACTTTTGGTCGTATATGTAGATAGAGCTAGATCCTGTTTACACTTGTAAAAATTTCAATTCATACAGCATTGTCACTGAACCATGCTGTAATTGCCACTGAACTATGCTCTGCCGACGCACTATTGGGCCATCCTGTATAAATAACTAACCAGATACTTTCCTAAAAATGCAGTTCTATTTTTTATATATACATACCTAAAGTTGCAATGGATTTGTATATTGCCATGCAAGACGAAAGTATATGTTTTATTTCTAATTTTTAAAATGATATGTGGATACATGAAATACAAATTTATTTAATATTATAAACATTTTTTATGGCCTTTTGTCGTTGTATAACTGATATAATCGTTTCATTGTGATACAACAGTGAGAATAGCAATTAAAATAAAATATAATGTAATTTCTGTATGGATGAACATGAACTATTTTTAGCCTATCGAGTTAAGGTCATGTTTACGATTTCTGAGTAATATCAACCACATTATTTTACTAATTATAGTAGGTAGTATTCTGCAATCATTTTGTTCACTTCCTTATACAACACTTGAATACAGAAGCTGGCATCGGAACCTTCAAATTATTATTTGATTATAGATTAATATTTTCTATAATAAATTAATAAAATACTGTTATCAATAATAAAGATCATTGTACTCAGTAGGTATATATAATAGTAAAAAATTATAGATAATTTCCTTCAGTATCCTCTTTTATAATGTAGAAAATAGTGTATCCAAAAAAATTCTAAAGGCATACAAATCTTTAAAGTTCCCTTCAATATATGTACCTATTACTTGTCAGCAGAAGAAAATAGCAATCTGTGTACAATCATTAGGTCAAATACAAAAAGGCGAATGAGGTTATTCTCACTGTATCACAATGAAAACAATTATATCAGTTATACAATGACAAAAGACAATAAAAAATGTTTATAATATTAAATAAATTTTTGTATCATATTTTCATGTATATCCATTTTAAGAATTAGAAATAAAAAATATACTTCCTTCTTGCATGGCAACATACAAATCCATTGCAGCTCTAGGTATATACATATATAAAAAATAGAAGTGCATTTTTAGGAAAGTACCTGCTTAGTTATTTATACAGGATGGCCCAATAGACAAACAATTGTAGGTACCTGCCTATATAGAATACACAAAATATAGGTAATTGAAATATTTACAATAAACACTTATCACACCAAATCAAATCACATTATCACATCACTATATCACATCAAATATATTCACCGAACCTATATAATATATTCATTAGATGGCTGATTGTTTATCATTGTTGGAGATGTTTATACCACATCTATAAGATGAGGCATTTCATAAACATCTATAATTACTACAGAACTAAAATGTCCATTTTACCACCTACATATAGCCACTGGAATAATAAAGCTGGGTCACTGAATTGCATGTTATATATACATATATAGGTGTCCCACAAGTAAATTCTGGATTTAATTATTGCCTTATAGCCCAGTGCCTTATATGTCTTAATGAGGACACCAGATAATGATTTTGCATACTTTTTGAGAAAAATAGATTATTCTAAACTTCTGTGTCTGGTTTTATCAATCACTGTCATTTAAAATCTATTCGACTTTTATTCTTTTTTCAGACTTCCAGAAAACGCATCCAGGACCGCATGTGATAATCCTAAGTTTTCCAAAATATTGCCGCTATAGGGCCATGATGAAACGGCTAGAGGGTGTGGAAAATTTGTATTTAAAATACAGAATTGTGAACGCCCTAGGTGGTTTCTATGTCACCCACCCCAATACCAGGGTGCTCTTCTGCAAAGACACATTCGACTATCCTGAATTGGAGGGCCATGAGCTGCTTTGTAACCACCTCGCTCCAAAATTGAAGGGCAGACCTAGAGGCAAGCGGAAAAAACGTAGTATTTCACCGGGTTCTGAGAGTAACGAGTCCGAGTCGTCTATTACCAATAGTTATAACACAAGAGTAAGTATGTGTAGCTGTCTACTATGTATTGGGTATTGTACCCAAGATTTAATTACTTGTTGGTGTTATGAAAACCAGTGAAATTAGGTGGTACAGTGTAGATTTACATTCAATTTTTTTTAAAAAGAGAATCTTACATTGTCAGTTTACTACTAAGGCACATTTTTATATAAACGTAATTCTTAATATGGTACTTTTATTAAAATAATGAATAATTTTTCTGTTACAATCCAATTCCAGTTGCAAGATCCAATTCCAAATTAATTAAATATCTTACAATATCTAGTCTAATTAATCAAATAATTTATTAACAGGTGCATAAAAATGCCTAATTATTGTAAATTATGAGTAGTATGACCTATCCTTTGTGTTTGGTATTAATACATATATGTATTTTCTTCTTTCTAGGCGGAAAGTAGAAATGGTCTTCGTTGTGACGGTAACATTATTCCACGTCGTAGCACCAGATGCCATGAAAATAATGAAAACAAAGAATTTGTTAGGAAACTAACAGCATTTATGAAGTCTAACCATACACCGATAGGCCGAATTCCGTCCTTAGGCTACAAAGAATGTGAGTTTTCAGCAACAAATAATCTCTTCATTATTATAACTTTTATTTTTTAGTGAATCTACATGAATTTTTTACAAAAGTACAAAAAATTGGAGGTTACGATGCTGTTACTACAAATCGTTTGTGGAAATCTATATTCGATGATATGAGCGGACATCAAAATAGTACGAGTGCTGCTACCGTCATAAGACGTCACTATGAAAGGTAATAGATTAAAACTTGTATAAAAGTGACACCTTTTAGGCTAATATTGGTCAGTAGTTGATCAAAGCTTAGCTTTCCAAAACATTCATATCTATCAGCTTGTCTATTTCTATCTGGTATTAGCTTTTCTAATTCTCTTAAAATTATTTGTAAAAGTTAAAAAATCTGTACCTCTGGGTACTTGTGTAACCTTTTAAAGTTTATCTTGAAAACTAAATAAGTTAAACTTTTTGTTTGTAATGAAAATTATTTTATTCTAGATTTTTGTTATCATATGAGCGGCACCTCAAAGGAGAAGAGTACAAACCACTACCTGTGTCCGAAAGGAGAAGACTGAAAAGCAAACGTGGCAGTAGCAGCTTAAGTGATGCCGAATCGAGCAGCGGAGATGCCACCCCAACACCTTCAACATCTAGAAAGACCTCTACTTCTGAAAACAAGGTAAATGTTGCTAACAAATAAGAAAAATTAAATCTGAAAATAAAAAAAATTGGAACTCTTAAAACGGCTTTATCGATATCCTTATAGATGCAATTAAAAAATGGTCAATATGAATACATAATATTTAAATTTTCTTGCAGGACTCTCGAACTGAAGGGAAACCCTCATCACTAAGAAGTGTTCGCGTTAAACCTGAAAGACAAAAGGAGAAGCAAGTTAACAGTGAAAAAGTCAGTGTTCAGAACAATAACAATCACAGTATGGAAGAACACCAGAGTGTTAAAATGGAATATGAGGACCGTAAACCAGAAGTTAAGCCTAAAATCGAAAAACTAATAATCAAAACTGAAAGCATGACTGTGAAAACTGAATATACACCAGTAACAATGGAGTCCACAAACGATGAACTTGATAGTGTTTCCGAAAAAGACGAAATAAAAAATGTTACTTGTAAAACAGAAAGTATTTCTATCGAAATGAAGGCCGAAATAACCCCAGTAATAGGTGAGGATGCTATCAAAGCTGAGAGCACACTTGTGAAAACAGACTATTCTACCACAAAAGCCGAAATTGTGCCACTTAAATGCGAACCAATCAAAAAAGAAAGCAACGAAATCAAAATGGAACCAGTTGCCGTCAAATCGGATAGCATGAAAGTTCCAGAGAAAGATGCAGAACCTGTTACGACGGCTGCTACTCCTGCTGCGGAAAGAGTCTCTCCAGAGAAAATTATGTCTGCTGTTGAGGGCAAGGAAAACATACCAATAAAAATGGCAGATACTGCTTCAAAGAACAGCCCTAATCACATGGAGGTGCCCAGTAAACCAAAACCATTGGAAGCAGTTGGTGCAGAATCTGACACCTACAGTGCTGCAACCAACACATTCATTGAAGTGAAAAAGAGGAAACTGGATATATTAAAAGAAGGAGGGTTAGAAGTGACCCCTGTTAGACCTGTAATTAGTAATTCTCCTTTAAAAGATAGCAGACCATCGGTTATTCAAACAGTAACTCCTCCAGCACAAATAATTTCCAAACCATTAAAACCTGAAATGATGCCACCACCTTCCATAAGCAGTGTTCCACCTAAACGTTTGCACATAACTGTTCCGCAAGCTTTAAACGTTAGCCAAATGAAGGCACCTACATTAACTCCTAACAAGCCGATCAAGACACCTTCCACAAACTCTTTTTCTTTTGTCAATGGTTCTACACCACCAAAAGTAGTGCAGTCAAAATCTATTTACTGCTATTCGGAGAAGACAGTTTATGGAAATCCAAAAGATATTCTGTCGCCAGCTATAAAACCTGTGGTGCACACACCCAAGTTCATAAGCAGCATTCCTAGACAAAATGGTGGTGATCCGGTAGATTTATCCGTAAACAGCCCACAGAAACCAGTAGTTGAGATAATGCGTATTCCACAGACTCCCTCTTCGAGCTCACATTCCCCTTATAATCGAGACACTGTTACGAAAAACCTTTACAAAACCACCTCGCCAATTATGGATGGCAGAAGACTGGGTCCAAATCTAGAAATAACATTAGTGGGTCCAAATGGTAAAAGCAGTACTCCCAACTTACATAAACCTTACAACTACCCCTCCGCTCAGATGCACAGCTCTCATTCGAGCAGTAATCCCTATCAGCAACATAAAAGATTATCCGCAGAATATTACAGTCCCAACAAAATGGCAAAAAGTGATGAGAACGGAAAGTACAGCAAGTCAATGTCGTCATATCACAATGATATGAAAGCCGGACTGAATATACCAAATCCTTATATGAATAAAAGCCCAAGTATAAAAGCGGATTTGGTGAACAGTCACTTGAAGCAGATGTCCCAGCATCAATCACAAATTAAACATTTTCAGAACCCCACCTTACCGACCTTCAGCCCGTATTTATGGCAACAACTGTATGAGGAAAACAAAAGTCCATATTTACCGCTCCTAGACCCTGCGATGTATTATTCTGCCACTATGCAAAGTTTATATTCGAACAACGCTCTGAATTCAGTTCCACCCATTTTGTCCATCCCGACGCCGGAACAACTGAAATTCTATACGGAATTAATGGCACACGGGAGGTTAAACCTTCCCTTCCAATTGCCCCAAGATGGTAATCCGTCGACGGTCAACAACAATAACCTCAAAAAACCATAGGACATATCAAACGTAATTCATAATTCTGGTCTTTTTGGAGAATATATACGTGTATATCGACCAATGTTGAAACTATTTGAGCGACAATAGAACTTGTACATTTGATGAATGTATAAATCGAATAAGTGTAAGCTAAGTGTTAGGTATTTGGTAATGGATCCGGTCAGTAGGTAGGAGGGAGTGGAATTGCCCTGAGCGGAAGAAAATTGTTGTAAAAGTGGCAAGAGTTAGTTTCTCGATTGCGATGCGCTAAAAAAACATAAGATTTAAAAAATTGCAACTAATGGTTTGTTACATTGATTGTTTTTTTATTTTATTTGCACATCTGAAGCAGGTTTAAAATTTATGTGCTGCATGTATTCTTTTCTATTATGGTTATGAATATTTTCTCTTTTGGAATTTCCTGATAATGATTTAATAAATACTGGGATAATTTTTTTTCCATGAAATGGTGTGACTTTTGACCAAGTTTCGTTGTTATACTTACTGTCCGTTTCAATTGATATATAGGTGTCTACTTATTGTGGCTATTCCTTAATTGGTAATTGGTAAAATTACAAAATATATAGGAAGTGGAAAAATATTGTTGGACGATTGTCACAGCAGTTGGTGCAGGGGATATAGTATACATAAAACTGCCATATACCCTTCATCAACCCACAGTCCATGGCATAGATATATGACAAATTTATTTATTCCTGAAGGGGGGCCCCCAGGGGGGGGGGGTGAAAAAGGTTCCAACTCCCCCCATTAGAACCTTTGGTGTGAGGATGTCACTGACGTAGTTTTCCACATAACACCAAAGCACTACTGGTGGTGATGCCAAGCAAGTTGGCATCATGTGGAGATGATCAAAACTGATTAGTTTTCATCATCTCCAGATGATGCCAACTTGGTTGGCTAAATGCGCGTCGAGTGCAGTATAGTGTTTTGTGGAAAACTACGTCAGTGAAAAAAATGTATTGTATGTCAAACATAAAGAATCATCTGCTTCCACTTTTGAAATAGTCTGGCTCAAAACCCTATCGACCGGACTGGTTATATAAAAGTGTACTATTAACTTGTGAGTGTTAAGACACTATGTTATGTTTTTAACCTATAAATGTCAAATGGACTAGCTTGTTTTTTACATGAACCGTTATTGTATTTTTTGCCGAGCAAAATGTAAATGTTATTCGATTTAATTAAATGTTCTTCATGTAAAAGAGGATACCGTTCATTTCTAGTATGTTTGTATATACAAAGGCCAGATTAAAATTAGTGTCTGTGATTTTATTATATAAATAGGTATACCAAATTACATTTTGTACATATACATATATGAATTCCCTATTTTCTCGACTTAGTCAATTATTTAAGTTTTTATAAGTAATGTAAATAGAATTTACTTTTATAATAATTGATGTAAGTCTTAGTTTACTATGTTAAGCTATCGCCAATAAACATAAGTATAATAAATAACAGACTTTTATTCCATGCTTTTTCTCAAACGACAGCTATAAATAATAATAACTATATAATAATAATATTCATCGTTCAAATCACAGGGTTTATGCGGGAGAGGAGGCACAATATTATCATCCTGTAGGCGGCATTAACACCCAGAAACAGTATAAGTTGGTAAGCGCTAACCCACCATTCAGTGAAGGAATAAAGGAAACTTGGAACACCTCATTTGTTAGGGGGACAGTCAAAAATCCATCCATGTTAATCTCACATAAACTACTGTTGTAGGTGTATTCCTTTAAGTTTGGCTTATATATAATTGCTAACCCGCCACTTCACATAATTGCGGGCGCAAATGAGGCCCGCGAAATGATATGCCGCCCCCTCTCCCACACAAGTCTCAGACTTTCGGGCTAATCCTTGTGATTAGAATGAGGGGTAGAGATATTATTATTATTAATTGTTAGAGTGAACAATAATTAAAAATTGTTGAATCCACATGAAAGTAATCAACTACCTATGATCTACTTTTAGCGATATTAATAAACACTTGGTAGCAATTAAAGAAACGCAAAAATTTGTCCTTATGTATTTTAAACCTCCTGTTAGTATGCCACTATCGCACTTAGTTTGTCATTTAATGTTCTTTACGAAGGTCTCTAAACCTTGACCTACCGACTATTCAAAATATAAGAATGGACTAAAACAACAGAAGACATCAGGCAATCACTGCTTATATTTTGAAAATTTGTAACAAATTATTTTCTTGTGGTATTTTTCAGAAATTGAAAAAGGCAAGGTCATTAAAACGTTATCTAAAACTCTGAGCAATATTTGAATATTGCTCAAATATAAGTTGTCGAACAAAAAACAAAGTTTATACAATATCGGTTGATGCCGTGCACTACCAGAATTGTCTTATAATCTATCTATAATTAGGTGCACTATACCGTCCTAAGTTCATATTATATAATAAAATAACCAAAATATTGAAATTCATAAGTTGACTGAAAATATTTGAATAGTTAGTGGAAGAAGCTTTTAAAAATATAAAATTACATACATTCTAATAATTTATAATGGACCTAGTAGAAGATTGAAGATTACGGCCCTTAATGTAGCTAGGAACACGTACCTAGATTTTTATATATAACCAGTGAAAAGACAGGAGTTCAGGAGTAAATTATGCTTGGTAGGATTAAGGTCGAAATACTCTTATTTTCTTACTACTACTATATTATTATTAATAAAATATTTGACACCGTTGTTGATAATAGAAATAAGGTTTCCAAAACTTAAAGTGTCTGAGGGAACTGTTGTTCTATTATAAGAGAGAGGGTGCGGAGATAATCTAAAGTAGGTACTTGGTTAGTATAATTAATTAGTTCAGATAGTGTGTTAAACAAAAACAGCTAATGAGCTTGGTTATTTCCTCTACTTAGTACCGAGTGTATATACTTTACCTACAATAAAATTTATTTATTATGTCAATATGGTATTTACACACGTGATCAAATAATGTGGGCTACCTACTACAGAAAATATAACCGCAGTATAATGCTAAAAATATAACCATGTGGAAAAGTCGCAAAAAATCTAAATTATGTACAGGTTTACAGATATATTGATTTAGAGATAATTTCTTGTTCGTAGGTAGAGATAAACATCATATGAATTATCAATATAACATGTACCATTGCGTAAATAACTAGTGCACAGTACTTGAATATAAGCAGTAAATACCAAATATATAAGAATTTAAAGGCATTCGCAGTTTTTTTGATGGACTACTGCGAATAATTTAACTATACCATAGGCACAGTATAAACATATTCTAAACAATATTTGTCACCCCCGGCCAGAAATCTCTCTCCTGCCGATACTAGGCAGGGGAGAGCTTCCTCGCGCGCTAGTTAGCCTGGCTGCGGCAGCCTATACAACTTCGAATTTTTAATCTGACAAACGCACTAGGAAGCCAAGTACTCTTGGCTGCGGCAGCTACTTAGAACAAGAAAACCGCACAGGGAGCCGCTGGCTGCTCGCAACCGTTGAGTGAGCAATCGCAACATAAACAAGTTGAGAATTATCGGTCACTTGTATGTGGCCGCTCTCAGTTAACGTACACTTGGGTGTTAGAAAAATGTGTCACAAAATGTTCCCACATTTTGTGACACATTTTAATGATGTCTTTCGATACGCAGAAGTTAATTAGAGCAATTGAATGTTGAAATGCACTATGGGACATTTCATTTGAAGAGTACAGCGATCTAGACTTGAAGAAAAAAAGGTGGGAAGAACTTGCAAACATATTTTGCGATGAGAATTTGTCTAAAAATGGAAAGAGTTGGGAGATAGATAATTACCGCCTCTTCTAATGACTATACACTATACTGATCCTAAAGAATGGTTGGCATTGGCTGCTCAAAATGTTGGCTGCCACAGCCAAGCTACCTATTCCATTGCATGTTTGAGTTTGAGTATAACCTTGTGGGATTCCATAAATTATATACATTATTGCGTAAATTGTAAGATATGAAATTACTAACAGTGACTTATAGGTATGACGATTTTCTAGCACTTATCAGAATAGGAATAGCTTTATTCAGTTTATTCTCAGGATGTTACACTATACAATCCTTGAATTTATTCACTATTCTTGTGCGCATTAGTACACAAATGTTCAAAATGTTGGCTGCCACAGCCAAGCTACCTATTCCATTGCATGTTTGAGTTTGAGTATAACCTTGTGGGATTCCATAAATTATATACATTATTGCGTAAATTGTAAGATATGAAATTACTAACAGTGACTTATAGGTATGACGATTTTCTAGCACTTATCAGAATAGGAATAGCTTTATTCAGTTTATTCTCAGGATGTTACACTATACAATCCTTGAATTTATTCACTATTCTTGTGCGCATTAGTACACAATTCCTTTATGTACAATGTACACGACGACTACACAAAGCGTACAGTCTGCTCTCCTAATCCACGTGACGAGTGAAACCACTGCGCCGAAACAATTATAGTCTATTTACATTCCGCGTGAATCAACTTTCAATTCTACATCCTACCCTACATCATTGTGTGCGAGAGAAGAGAAGTTCGCGCGTCGCGCGGTATACTGTGCTCCTGCGAAAAGTTGTTGCGCTCGAAGGACACCTGTTTGTTAATAATAAAAACTGAATCTACGAATGTGTGATTTATTTCCTCAGTGCAGTAATACTTTGTTCGTTTCGATGTAATATTTGGAGTTATATAGTATTTTAAGGACGGGATTGGAAACAATCAGGTAACGTAAAGTAACACTTTCGATTACTACTAGGCTACTAGTAAATCAAAGACTAGTTTAGTTGTCGCATATAGGAGTATTTCGTGCGCGAAATGCAAATGTCATAACATTACACAATTATGATTTTATGATATCGTGATATAGTTGTTGCCCAGTTGAAAAATTACCGCCAATTTCCAGCAGTGCTAAAATAAAACACTTTGGTAACTATGTGGAATTGTCTCATCATCTGCCGTATAATCGTAGAAGATAGGATAGATACCTAGATAGATAGATAGATAGATAGATAGATAGATAGATAGATAGATAGATAGATAGAAGGAGAAGATTCAAATCAAAACAAGGCTACAACGCCTTCGCTGATAAATGCTCTGGCAAGCAGAGGGGTTCCAACAGTGCTTTGCCAGTGGACTAAGGCCAACCTGGAGAAAATGACCATAATATCCACCCCTTGTTTGACAAAATTCTTAAAAAAAATTTCCAAGAAGGCATATAGGTACTACCTGAGATTTGTTGACGACATAGTGCTAATGGTCAGAGGTAAATATGTGAACACAATTTTGAAGCGCACACAAAGACCGCCGTGATATTGTCGACAGGTGGTGTAGAGAGGAAGAATATTTCAATAAATCCTCAAAAAACCACTGCGGTGATTTTAACCCTCAAAAGAGCCCTAGGAGGAATCAGATCTCTCTTGTGCTTAATGGGGTGGAGATTCCATTTACCAATATGGCGAAATATTTAGGAGTCATATATCGCTGATCAAAAAATGACATCATGGAATGCTCACATTCAAAAACCCAGAAGGAGAATAGGCATTTAGGAATTAATAGTCCTTAAGCCGCCACTGGGCTGAAGTAGGCGAGGAACGGACAACCATTCGTTTGCTCCGACACGACGCCAAGTGGCGATAAAGGCAGTAGGAGCGTCGCAGGATTTATGAAAACTGATTTGGGACTGTCTGAGTAATCTAAAAGACTTAGGAAGTGACCTCAGCTTGGGTACCTGCACGCTAGAAACACACGGGTAACGCGTAACATTAGCCAGAGAAGGCGCATCATTCTATGGTTTAGCGAAGTCATACATAAGAACATCCATCGAGGAATGGATGGGAAACATATCTAGGGAATGGTGGAAGAATCTGCCACAACTGAGCTTAGAATGAGCTGAGCTAGAATGATCGCTTAAATTCACGATTGATCTGCTATGTCAGAATAAAAAAGGCCATTAAAGTAATAGTGGGTAACAGGACACAAAGGCTTAATAGGCACATAAGTATAATTGGACTAGCAGAAGCAATATGCAGGTTCTGTTAAAAGAAGAAGAAACCTCTGTACACGTGTTGTGCCAGTGCGAGGGCCTGAAGACATTGAGATTTTAAATACTTGGGGAAGAAAAACCAAGGGCTAATAGCTACGTAGAGGCGTCCCTATCAAAACGCTGTCGAGTTTAGTTCAAAGGACAAAATTGAATAGGGTGTTTAAATAGGTTTGGATACCACAATAGATCTTTCAGGTAACGGTGGACTAGGCCAGGTGGCTGGCCTCTCTTGAAATCTAATCTAACGTTCTTTAAACAATACAATAGATATATATATATACAACTATAAAGTTAATAGATAACAAAAGATCGTTAGTCTAGTTATGAGAATATATAGATTATAGATTGTTAAGAGAATTATTGCATTAGCAGTTTATGGCAAGTAATTTTAATCTCGATTTTAATATTGAGCAATTTTTTTTATTTATAAGATTTACTGTATATTATAGAGGGTATCTACTGTAAACACACTGAACACAGGAAAAAGGTGAAAAACACCTTTTTCCTGTGTGGATGAATGGATAAGTGTTATAGTAGGTACTAATAAAAATCATTTAATGTAGAAAACGTAATTAGACGTAATACATCTACATTAGATATAGAAGACGTAAATAGAAAACGTAAAAGCAGCTAAATGCTTAAAACTACAGAAATGCGTGGGTTCATTGGAACTTTATTGTTAGTGACTATTGATTGAGGCTACTCTACATTATTTACAATGTAAACTGTTAGCTTTCTGATTTACGATTTTTTTCTAAATGATCTCGAAAGCAAAGGCGAAATGGTCTAAAAGAAAATATTTTGGTCTCCGAGGCTATAAGTTTAACAATTTACTATTTTTTAGTAATACGTACGTAATAGCTAATAATAATAGATAATAACAATTGTTCAGAGTTTGATTACTCTCAGTTCTCGAATCACTTGATTTCTGACAATAAACTTATTTTAGAGTGAGGTTAATATTGGTAAGAACCTTGAAAGGTAATATATGTTGAGAGATTTTAAGATAGTTTGGTAGTTTTCCGATAAATAAAATTGAGTGTTTTTTTAATAGAACTTTCCGCTTCACTTCTGATTTATATCATCAGTGAAATTAGAAAAATATGTGGCAGAATTTAGTATCAGTATCAGGTACCGTAAGTAATCATACATTGCAGATAATTGCGAACCTGGAGGGATGAAATGTTCTCGATAAAGCATTACGGCAAGCAAACAATAATTATTGTGATTTAAATAAAAAAACATTATACAATTATTTCTACTACTACTGTAAACTACAACAATAACACAACTGAAACCACATAAACATTTTTGGAATTTTAAGACGTAAATAATTGGTTTTTCTATAATTACTAAACGAAACAACCCCAAATTGAAACCATTAACTATATCATTAGTAGGTACATGCTTTAAAATCCTTCGATAAAAATACATCCAGTTTAAAAACTATTATGTCAATTTTGAAGCAATGGTAAAATTTAGAATACAATTTTTGGGTAACAGTATCCACACACAAAAATTATCTAAAAGAGGGCAAGTAATTAGAATAATTCATAAATTATACATATACAGAGTCTCTAGAGGCATATTTATTGCAAACAAAATATTATATTACGTATTTACAATGTAGGTAATCCTGACCTAAAACGGTCTGGAAGTCTCTGAAATGTCGCAGGTGCTGTCCGCAATTCAAAAGGCATAGCATTGTACCTAATGTACATACATGAATGTTTTATTTATTTTCTCAACAAAAGAATCCGTTTTGATTAAAGTAATTGGGAGACCTTTCTTCACAGACTTGGACATGTTTCATATAACTCATATATTTAGATACAATGCGTTCTAGACCAAACTGTAGACCAAAATTATATTCAGAGTTCTAAGAAATTATTCTACCGATATTGTTATGTATGTGATAATCGTAATTCATGGATCAATTACTTCGGAAACGTGTTCCAGGTCAATTTTGTAAACTATTTCCCACACATGTCTACGTGGGGATAATAGACGTTTTAGGATCGTGCGTTTTAGATAAATGCAAAAAAATACAACAACAATTTTTAAATAACAATATAAAATATTGTAGGTATCAATTTATTATAAACTAACGACGGAAAAAAATAGTACCTACTTCCAGTGTACATGTGATTCAAACAAATTTTGAATTTCGACCATCAGTAAAAATGCCTTTCAGAAAAAGGCTATTTTTTATTCTTATAAAAAAATATATTTTTCCAACAAATATTCTCGCAAATATCTAGAGATACCTACTTATTTACCAGCGTATCGAAATATTACAAATATACGAAACATTTGACATTACAGGAATAGGTAGTTTATATTTTTGGATAAAAAATATGCACCTATGTACAAGGTGGCCCGTTTAATATGGGCCTATACCTTATCTCAGAAACTACAAGTCCCATGGAAAAAAAATTATATGAAATTGTTTTTTTCAAAGTTTTCTTCAATTTTTTAATATTTTCAAATTTATAACCTGTTTATATACAGGGCGATGAACTAAACTTCCTTTTTTTTAAATAGCACGCCCTATATATTATTACATTTTCAGAAAGCCCTTCTAATGATAAGTTCAATGATATATGACATGATGGGTCTGACGCCCACCGTTTCGGAGTTATTGAGAATTATCTTCAGGAAATAGCCAATATTAAAATCGTGCTAGAAAAGTTAATAATTAAGTTTTTGAGCATCAACTTGCGCCAAGAGTTGAAGCCAAGAGTCTAATTTTATTTACTTTATTATGTAATTACTCAATATTTAGTTTATAAAAAAAATTTTACCGTGTTGCCACATTTCGAAAACCATGGAACACCGTGTATATTGTTACATTTCTAGAAAGCCCTTCTATCGACAAATTCAGAGATATATAATTTGATGGGTTTGTATCCCATCGTTTCTGAATGATTATCATCAGAATATGGGATTTTAATACTGGCTATTTCCCGAAGATAATACTCAATAACTCCGAAACAGTGAGCATCAGACCTATCATATTATATCATTGAACAGGGATTTCTGAAAATATAATAATATATAGGGTGTGCTATTTAAAAAAAAGTATTATCTTCGGGAAATAGCCAGTATTAAAATCCCATATTCTGATGATAATCATTCAGAAACGATTGGATACAAACCCATCAAATTATATATCTCTGAATTTGTCGATAGAAGGGCTTTCTAGAAATGTAACAATATACAGGGTGTTCCGTTTTAAAAAATCGTGAGAATTTATGGTTTTCGAAATGTGGCAACACGGTAAAATTTTTTTTATAAACTAAATATTGAGTAATTACATAATAAAGTAAATAAAATTAGAATACTCTTGGCGCAAGTTGATGCTCAAAAACTTAATTATTAACTTTTCTAGCACGATTTTAATATTGGCTATTTCCTGAAGATAATTCTCAATAACTCCGAAATGGTGGGCGTCAGACCCATCATGTCATATATCATTGAACTTGTCTTTAGAAGGGCTTTCTGAAAATGTAATAATATATATAGGGTGTGCTATTTAAAAAAAAGGAACTTTAGTTCATCGCCCTGTATATAAACAGGTTATAAATTTGAAAATATAAAAAAATTTAAGATAACTTTGAAAAAAACAATTTCATATAATTTTTTTTCCATGGGACTTGTAGTTTCTGAGATAAGGTATAGGCCCATATTAAACGGGCTACCTTGTACATGATTGTATATTCTATACATTATTCATTGCCACTCTGACATCTATTCCCTAGAATATTCCACAAATTTATTTTTTCAAAACCTGTACGTCTTTTAATAGATGCAATTATTTTAATCTGACGGTCAGTTAATTCAGGGCAAAGTTTATTAAAATACCTATCAAATACGTGAATATACATCCAAAGCTATGTTGTTTTATACAGAGAAACGTGCTCTATTTTACATTGTTTTGGAGCTTTACATTTTAAATAAATAAACCTATATTTAAGTACTTTAATAAAATTGTATATTTATAAGAATCTTTATGTTCGGAATTGTTTTTTAGTACGTACGTACCAAAGGACACAGTTATAAATATAACAATGGCGAGTGCTTTCTAAAAATAAAAATGGATTTTTTTTATTTTACAAAATACTAATTCCATCCTATATTATAGCTCAAACATCCCTAAATATTAGTGTTTCAACATTTAAGTCTCGTATATAAAATAGGTATACACAAATCGATATTAGGTACTACATTTTAGCGTAATATAAATAAGTTCTATTTAGTATTATAGCTTGATACTTAATAAGAGCTTGATACCAACATCATAACTAATTTGAATTTTTTAAATACAAAGATACCTACAAGCCCGAGGTATTTCGTTGTATAAGAAAAAGGGAGTACCTAAGTCTGTAAATGTCATAACTACTATCCACATGTTCTTCTATTGGAGCAGATTATTTACATTAGGTTTGTTCCTGCATAGAATCTCTGATAAATCCCTGACAGCCAGGGATTGTTATTTAATGCGCATGTCTGATCTTACATTAGTTTCTGATTTTTGTTGGAACACCGGATTTTTAGAGAACTGAATAGAAGAGAACAATAAACAATAACCTAATAATTTTTTTAATCTATAAATTATGGAAGATCACGGAAATTTCTCTGTTGAACTTTCAAGTTTGACAGGTAGGTACGTAAAATACAAGAGTACAGTATAGGAAATTGTCTTGAATACAATTAATTAATAACTCGTTAACATTAATTTATTTGTCTTAAATAAATTGCTCAAAATATATATTAATCTTTTTATAATTCTAAATAGGCTGCTTATTGTTATGTTAAATCTGTCGGCCACATCGCGAAAACTAGCTGTTTGGTGGCCCACAAATCACAAGAAAACGTAAGTTTGTTTTAGAGGGCTTAGTTTTCCATAACCACCTCTTTGCGTTTTATAATATGGCCTCTTTTCAAATTGCTCGGCTATTACAGAACTCGCATGACGGCTGAGTCTAAAGTGTTCCATGAATTCCATTTCATATCTTGGTGTGGTTAGCTCAAAACAGTCCTCGTTTTTGGGCCGAACTCTATCTTCAAGCAATTCTTCAAAGTCCGATTCAAATTCTTCCTCAGAACTATTACCAGATGCCTATGTCGAAGAAATATCATCTATTTCTGACAAATAATTATTGTTTGTTGAGTTATAAAATTAATAATAGGCAGCGTACAATAATTGAGGTTAAAGTTAGTAAATGGTTTTGGTTAATGCGCATGCACCGGACTATGAGTTTCCGAAGAATCAGTGAACTTTTCAAACTATCAGCAAACTGTCTTGACTCAAGCTGGAACAGAGGACAAGAAATCCTTGACTGTCGTTCGACTCTTGTTGGAACGCTTAGATTTGTAATGCGCATGCTTCTGACAGTTACTGACAGTTTTGGACTCCTGCAGGAACAAACCTATTTATACCTAGTAATTTGTTACTTATAATAACTGTATTACCAACATTCTAATTCCACACCATTTCAAATGGTTATAAAAAATATAATACGCAGATCTTTACCATCTGATTGTTATTAACATAACATCAATAATAATAAATAAAGTTATATCTAATATCTAATAACAATAATAACGATTATCCACAGTAGCTGAAGTGTAAGTAATCTATAAACTAATGGCTTTTATATAAAACCAGCCAAGTTTTCAAGGCCATCTACGTTTATAGCAACATTAAAATTATGAACAATATAAAGTGTTACCCATTTTATACGCACCACAAGACATGATCGTGATTTTCCGTTTATAGATATAGGCGCATGTTTTTGGGTACGTTGTCTTACTGTAGGAATTTTCGCTTGTCATATTGTATTTTACCACTTAATAGGTAATTAACTATAATGTAGTGTAACATACCCGGGTCCGTTCAACAAAGTTGAATGAAGTAAATTAATTATGGCCAATAATCGAAGGATTATACCCTACGCTGTGTTTATTGCGGTGATTTAAAATAAATATTATTAACTTACCTCGGATGCGCTAATTAGTCACTGAATAGGGAGATTTAAGGAAGGTGAAAATCTTAAATAATAATAATAATAACACCAATTCATAAATACACCTACTTTATTGAATTACTGAAAAACTACCAGTGCCGTACTCAGCCTTGAATTCACGGAGGGAAAGAGCACGGCAGAGAAACCTCCGATCTCAATTCAACCGAATCTCTGTTATACTGTTGCAAGGTGATAAAGAAAATAATACATACACGCCTTTATGAAAGATTGAAGTACTCGAATTTACAGTATCACACATACATTCTCAAACACAAAACTGAAGAGGGTAATTGTTAGTTAGCCGACAGTCGTCGGAAGGTACTGAGGGATACGGGAGGCTACTCAGCTAATAGTTGAAATTGAGCTAAAATCTCGATATTTTATCATATTTTATTCTTTGTTATACTCGGATGTTCGCTCAAGCACGGGAGAAAATATTAAAAAATTCATCAAGGCTCTTTCATATCATCTAACAGAATAGTACCGTAAATTCCAGTAATAAGTAGTAAAACCCTGTGTTTTAATAAGAAAACAATATCGATCTCAACGGTATAACTTCGATTCCAACTAAACATACAATACAAGAAATTGATTACTCAATTGAGATAATTAAATTATCTTACCTCGAATACAAGCACAGTAAATTAAATGAGTGTACAAACACATTAGGTATATTATATTATTTGAATAATAATAGAAATTATTGAGGTGAGTTCATGAAGGTGAATATAACTAATTAAGAAATTGTGTTATTTAATAATTAATAATAACAAAAAAAAAATGACATTAAACAAAAATTATATATCGTAAAAGCAACATAACCTAAACATCAACAAGTACTTTACTAACCTGTAAATTAGATAATTTCTCCAAATCCAACAATGCACAATTCACAAAAACTAAAGAACTAGCTCAAGAAGGTAATTAATATGACTTGTTCGAGGCACTCCTAAAACCACACTCCCCTGAACCGCGTTCCCGTGTCCCTCTCATTACCGTCCTCGTCAACCTCCCGTCTTTTTTTAATTTTATATTCCGATTTGACCAATAACGACATTTTAGAAGACCATAGCTTTCCACATAACATCAAAACACTATACTGCACTCGACGCGCGTTTCATCAACCAAGTTGGCGCCAACTTGGTTGCTGGCTAAACGCGCGTCGAATGCAGTAGGTATAGTGTTTTGGTGTTGTGGAAAACTACATCAGTGTTATCTTCACACCAAAGGTTCCAACAACCCCTTTCAAGATAGAAGACGATTACCAAAATTATTTCTCTGTCATAATTTTGCCTTTGTGTGTACAGGGTATTCGCGTATATTTTGACCCCTATCTACAGGGGTTATTAAGAAAGTTAGAAAAAAATTTTAAATACAAAAGTTGTTTGGTTTTTTACGTATTATCTTTTGGCTAGGTCGAAAAAAAAAATTGCATGTCGTAAATTTGAGAAAACCAATTGAACATAATATTTTTAAATGGGACACCCTGTATAATTTTAGACGCTTGGGAAAACATTTTTTCTCTGATCTCAAAAATATATATTTTGTTGACATTTGCACTGACAGTTTTCGAAATATTTAATATTTAATGTTTACAATAAATCATAAAGAAAATGTTAAAAAATGAAAATATTGGAAAATGTTTAAATAACTAAGAAGGTTACATCGAAAATCGTTAAATATTTTTAGTTATAGTATTTTTTTATGGTACTCGCTGTCGAATATTTCGAAAACTGTCAGTGCAAATGTCAATAAAATATATATTTTTGAAATCAGGAAAAGAATGTTTCCCCAAGCGTGTAAAATTATACAGGGTGTCCCATTTAAAAATATTATGTTCAATTGGTTTTCCTAAGTTTGCGACATGCAATTTTTTTTTTGACCTAGCTAAAAGATAATACGTGAAAAACCAAACAACTTCTGTATTTAAATTTTTTTTATAACTTTCTTAATAACCCCTGTAGGTAGGGGTCAAAATATACGCGAATACCCTGTACTTATTTTCACAAAAATTTATACTATGTCAAACCACGTAAATTTAAAACGGCGGCTGAAACTTTCTATGATTGATTGAAATGAACATGTAGGAACACGATATTACCTCGTGCGAGAGCACTATTATTAGATATTAAAAAATATAATATGTACAAGTGGTCAGTATGGCAGCCAATTTATCTTTTACTCTTATCCAGACAACACTTCAATAATCTAGAATATCGTGGAACTGCTACCAATCAGCAAATTAAATATTATCGATAATGTGAATTGAATATGTAGTTATTATTATTATTTTATTGATCGGAAGGCGTTTCATAAAAAAATATTTGATTTAGAGAGGGATACAAAAGTAATAATTTATGCATGTAATGACGTAGATCTACCAAGTTGATTATATAAGAATTATTAGTAAGCGTATCTGATGTACCTACCTCATTTCACATGTATCGTCTTGCCAACATCAAGGGACAGTCTAAGTGTCGAAGTGTTTACACAGGGTGTCCAGCATAATACCTATACAAAATGTATGTAAGAAAACATTTAAAATAAATAAGAAAAATATTCTCGCAATCTTAGTAGTAATATTCTAGTAATCTTCTCTTATATTTATTTGGTGTTGCTGTTGCTTTAGCGCAGGCCTAGGTACATCAGGCAATTTGCTAAATTATTGGTTTCCATTTTTTTTTCATGGAAGTTTATGTAAACTTTTTTAAAATGTGGATTTAAGTACTTCTAAAATTAGATTTTATAAGAAAATCAGCGTCCCTATTTATAAAATTTAATTTAATTTTATTTTATTGGTGCCTGCAAAAGAGTGCACCTCTGTCGCAGCAGAAATGTTTGGTTACATCCCAAAGAGAGATAGAGGGCATAGTTGTTGGCAGTAACCCATAGATTAATTACCTACTGTACAGTATAGGATAGGGAATGCTCAGTCCCCTTAGTTATTAATTTGTCTGGGGTAATAGGTATAACATGTAACATATAACATATGGCGTATAATATTTAACAAATAACTGACAATATGATAATATTGTTTGAATTATTTTTTACAGATATTAAGAGAAATTATTTGACCTTTGTACTGTATTTGACTACTTTGGTTTAAATTGTAAAAAAACTTAAAAACAGTAAATTTTAGGGGTGTTACAGTCTTTAAAGTGAGACCCACAGCACCTATTTATTTATTTTACCTATATAGTTCCGTGTATATGACACATAGTTATCATTGTTATCGATGTTATTATCATCAATGTATCATATCAATATTTTACCTGCACTGTAGACAGAGATTATATGCTGTAGATGTGAATGTACATTGTACGTCATTTGCTTTATTTAACATCTAGGTTTCGTGACAGGTTTCTCAGAATTATTTTTTTAACATATATATAGGTACCTACTATAATATCTAGCAGGCACGCAATGTTATACAATCATTATGATTTTACTTAGATTAGTAAATTACTAATTACATGTATTTCAACAATTTTTGAGCGATGCAAATTATTATGCAAACCGATAGTAAAATTATTATTTCAAATTATATCCAATGTTAAAATTATCCTGAAAGTATACACTAGGTACTCGTGAAAAGACTGTCAATCCGATTATGCAAGGTTATATAGGGAGTTCCAGTTAAAAATCCATCGATGAAATCGCACCATACGCATGAATCATCCGGTGTATATTGATTTTAAGCAGAAGATGCGCAATTAAAAAAATACCCGGTCTCTGATTGAATTTGTGCAACATTTTATGACTCACTGCAAAGAACAAAATCGAGTCACCTTTTGGCACTTTTGAAGAAAATCGTATTTCTTATTTTCCTATAAAGGGAGTAGGTTTAATGATTTCAAAAACTATTTCAACGAGCAGCGGAAAATAACATTTGTATGATTATATATTCTAGGTTATAACGAAAAAGCGTTCATCACCTCGTTTCTCGTTTGATTATGAGTAAAATCATTTTTGACTGGCTTGCACACACATAAAATTATGGAAAACACGTTTAATAATGAATAGGCCGATAAAAATTAAGAGTGTCACGTTGGAAACATTTTTAATGGAACCTTATAATACATACTAATACTTATTATCTGCCTTATCTTTCGGACTACCTGATACTTCAATATAAACAGAACATTTCCTTAAACAAAGGATTATATGTATTATTAAATAATCTCAAAAGACTTATAGATAAAACATTAGATTTTGTTATATCTGGAATGCATTTGGAGTCCTCTTTTCATTTTAGAAATAAAATACAGGCTGTTCCATTTAAAAAAAACACAAGTTGTGGCCAAAACAAGAAAACGAAAAATTAAATTAATTTCTTTTATGCCATCGAATGTATGTCTAAAAAGTTCCAGTATAATGTTGAAACTATTTTGAGATATCTCGAAAGAGAAACGAGATAAGGGCATCAGTCGGTTTTGCCAAAAATCGAGAAATGTCCTGAAGCTCGAAAAACGGTAAAAGATCGAGAGATGCGGTCTGCGCCAAAATAATGTTAGATACTCCTTCCGGGGTTCTAAAGATAAGTGCGACTTTTATGCCACACTAAAAATCTTTATTTAACACTTCAAACACAACACAACACTTCTTGTACCGGGATATCAAAAATTATCTTGGTCAAGGGTGGTTGTGGAATGTAAAACGTGTGTCTTATTTTATTTCAGCACAATGACTTGACAGATTCTGACACAACAAAACATATTCAAAAATTTAAAGTAAGACACACGTTTTACATTCCACAACTACCCTTGACCAAGATAATTTTTGATATCCCGGTACAATATCTAATTAAATACACATCGAAAACACTTCGAAAACCGCAGTTATCTCACTTAAGTATTGCTTCTTCGCTCTTGTTCTTCGCTGGCACGCCGCGGTCTTCATATAGGTGTGAACTTGGCTTCCAGATCCCTGTAGAAATTTCCATCGAATACTCACGAATAATCCCCATACCAGGGCAGTTCAATAAATAATCGACAGCCAAGTTATACGAGGGGTATTCGATAAGTACCGCTGATGACATCCAGGAAATGTAGACAAAAGGGTCTATCTCTCTTATTTGAAGGCCTACAGGGTTGAGACTTTGCCTTTGGGGGATTGTCCCTGGCACCTCCAGATTGTGCACAATTTTCGTAGAACTAGGGAAAAGGTAATTTGGCAACGCTGCACTGGATACTGTGTCGGCGATTTTGTAACACTAACAATGGCGCAAACCGCAAAGTCATTGTTATTTTTTCGAAAAAGGAACACAGGACTCGATCAGATTTGTTCTATATTTATATCTAGATTGTCGGTAACCCCATAGAGATCATAAAAAATATAGAATGCCGAAAGCCATTGCACGACACATCTAAAAATAGCCAATCTATGCAGGACACGCGAAACCGTCACTTTAGAGAATTTTTGTACCGCACCTTGGGTTAGAACCAAACATATGTGTTGGTAGTGTTGAAAAATCTACGCGATGCGTCAACTTCAGGCCGACTATGGATTTAAAGTTAACAAACAGATCTTGTGGCATGTCAGCGTGTGTTAATTGTTTATATATTTGGTGTTCGTACTGTTTTTTGATATATTTCACTGTATATTATGAGAACAATTGAAACTCATTGAAAATAATCCGTTTCATGTGTAAAATGAACTGATTTTAAAATGTTCCGCCTGGTAGTTAATGCAAAGCTAGCTGCTAGTGCGACCATAGCCACCAATACAGAAAACCAAAGTTATAAGAGTTACGTGCTCTTCATAGGATGACCATTTTCAAATCTTCGAAAACATACTAATTTGAACCACCCTGTACACGATGAATCTCTGTAACTACTGAAATTATCAGATATTTTATACAATTTCTTATAGAATAGATATATAAAGAATTAAGTAGAACTTACAAAACTTTTCTCACTAATTGTTTCATAATTAAAATATTATTTTCAATTTTGGCAGTTGTTTTTTACAGTACTGGGTGTCCCATCGAAAAGTATCACATTTCGTCGCCTTATATCTCAAAAACTAAAAGAGATATCGGGATGCGGGTTGGACAGAATGACTTAGAATTTTTGTAAGTTTTTTTTGGCACTGTTGCCAAATCTCCAAATATATTAGTAAATTTTTTATGGAATTCGCTCCTCTTTGGAGTAAAATTACTTGCTTATATTAAATGGAACATCCTGTGTATTTTGCCATAATCAGAAAGCCTAATCACTCTACTTTTCAAAAAGGTATGCATTGTTTACATTATCTTGAGAATTGGAGCCACATAATTAAGTTTGTTAGAAGTACTCTTATTTGGGTTATTACGAATGAAAAAATACCTCCTTCTTTGTAAAGTTATTTTTAAGTTTTTGTACACTTATTTTAAATAAAATACCCTATATATTTTATCATTTTAAAATATCTGATCAAACTTGATGTGGAACTTGACTGCATTTGCTTTTTAAAGAAAACAGATAGGGAGAAAAGAATAATTCTTTAATAATCGGTAGGAACGAGTTTTGTTAACAATAACAACAAAGCACAATGACAGTAACAAAAATAACAGATAAAATAATCAAAATAACTGTATAAATAAAAAGTACTTGAATAAGTTAGAAAACCACTTGTTTTAACTGACCACCATTTACTTCAATATACATTTGTGCATCCTTAGTAGTAAATGATCAAAAGTGTGTGATCCTTCTAATGTGAACATTTTTATATCTATACTTCAAATATTTGACACAACTGACAATACAGTTTATTATTGTCCTTTTGTTTTTCATGGCTACTGTGAAAACGAAGACTAGCTTCACAAAATGTTCAAGTAAGAGGTGCTCCCATTCAACTGAATTTTGTGGCTCCAATTCTCAAGATAATGTAAACAATGTATACCTTTTTGAAAAGTAAAGTGATTAGGCTGCCTGATTATGGCAAAATATACAGGGTGTTCCACTTAATATAAGCAAGTAATTTTACTCCAAAGAGGAGCGTATTCAATAAAACATTTACCAATATATTTGGAGATTTGGCAACAGTGCTAAAAAAACTTACCAAAATCTTAAGTAGTTCTGTCCAAACCGCATCCCGATATCTCTTTTAGTTTTCGAGATATAAGGCGGCGAAATGTGATACTTTTCGATGGGACACCCCGTATTTATTAACTTACTTCGTATAGGCAGAATGTTTGATTTTATCTGAGAATATAAGGTACCATTCTACGCGAATGCATTCTACTCATTTACATAATTCGACAACAATTATTATCAATTATCTGCATATTATTAACGCAGTTGCTCGATAGGAAACAGCGACCTACTTAAAAACGAATGACAAACACAAAAGACATAAAATACACAATGCTTGTGGTTTGGATAATTAATCTAGTACTGTTAGAAGAATTTATCTAATTATGATTTACAACTGAATAGTGTGTGAAATTTGTCATGCCCTGTGAAATGCGGATTAATATTTAAAATAATGGTGAATGCGACAGGTGGTTGTTGCGGGTAATTAAAATAAAGTAAATTGCATATTGGAATACCAACAATTTGATGTTATGAGAGCAATTAACATTCAGAAATATAATGACTGGTCACGGCCTAAATAAATATGACCTAAGATGCTGAAATTACGTAATTAATCATATCTGATTTAAATTAAGGTCGCTAGGGTGATTAGGTCGCGCCCAACGAGTGGCGCCACTCGTCACTTTCCCATCGTTTTGGGTTCAAAGAGAACCGTGCGTGCGCGTGCGCATAATTTACCGCAATATTTATACGTCACGACAATATTTATTCGTCAATTTATATTCTAACACCTTTTTTTTATTCCAGACATTTTATAATTCAAGATGGACGAAGTGGAGGACATTATGTGTGATCAATGTATCATATCTCCAGAGTTCAATGTGCAGCTCGTCGATAAAAAATCGTATTTAGTTATCCCTGCAACGTAAGTATTATTTAACACTTTATGTAACAAATAATGTATGTAACTTTTGTGGCGCACCTGTATTCATTGTAGTTTCTTTAGTTATTACACCACCTGTAAAACAATAAAAAACAGGAAACCAGAAGTATTTAAAATAAAGATCGAAAGTGTAGAGTATCAAGGCTAACTTCTAAAGTTTGAAAACCACTGAATAATATGCGATAAAAATAAATAATGTTTTTTTTGGGCCAACTTTATGTTTAGGGGTAAATATACCGGGATATCAAAAATTATCTTGGTCAAGGGTGGTTATGGAATGTAAAACGTGTGTCTTACTTTAAATTTGAAATAATTATGTCACTGTCACACTGACATCATCAATAACCTACAAATTTCATACCTATTTATTTCAGTTGTAAAACAATAATGAACTACAAATTATGAAATAACGGTTTTAGTAACAAGAAAAAATAAATTACAGTAATTGTTGGAAATGTCGATACACAAGTTGACGCGCCTCCTCATGCTGTGAAAAGCGTTTTGCAGCATTTCTGGCGTTATGGTAGCACATTGCTGAACAATTCTTTATTGCAGTTCTTACAAATTATTTACCGGAGTTGCGAAAATCTTGTTTTTTAAGTAAGGAAATATAAAATAGTCCATAATTGTCAAACAAGGTGATCTCGGAGGAAACTCAACTTCTGTATGCAAACTTATCAGCTGGTCATCAAAAAACTCGCGGAGGAAAGCAATATTTTCTCGTGTAGTATGTGCTGTTGCACCGTCATGCTGGAAATAACCGTACCGAAGATCATCATCGTTTAACTGTTGCACAAATTCAGCCAAAAAGTTGTTTCTGTACCTTTCTGCGTTGACGGTGAAATCGAAAAAAATTGGCCCAATTATTCTTCTGCGAGAAACTGCCATCCAAACACCAATTTTTTGAGCATGTAGTGGCGATTCAGTAAAAACATGAGGGTTAACATTGCTCCACATTCGCATATTTTGAGAATTGATGTATCCCGAAAGGTGGAACCACGCTTCGTCAGAAAAAAAAGTTAAGTCTAGAAGATCGTCATTCATTAAATTATTGACAATCCAATGGCAGTAAGCAAGGCGTCTGGGGTGGTCTGCGGGCAGAAGAGCTTAATGTGCTTGCATCTTATATGGATGCATGTTCAAGTCTTTCTTTAAAATCTTATGACATGTTCCATAAGAAAGTCCAATTTCCTGAGAAAGACGTTTCAAAGGTTTTGCAGGCTTCTCTTCCATACGTTGACGAACGTCATTGACAACTTCTTCTGTACGAACTCTCGGTCTACCAGCACCTTTTTTATAAGTCACACAACCAGTTTCGCGAAACACTTTAACACAATTTGTAAGGCACGCATAAAAATTGTCCGGTAATATTGCCAATTTCCATTAACTAGCGCACCCGTTCGAAAATAGGCTTCAATCATGAAAATTTTGTGCTGTGTGGTAAGAGGCATGATTCAAAAACTGGATTAGAAAATTTCAGCACAATGACTTGACAGATTCTGACACAACAAAACATATTCAAAAATTTAAAGTAAGACACACGTTTTACATTCCACAACCACCCTTGACCAAGATAATTTTTGATATCCCGGTATTAGGGAGGCATCGGTGAGTGAAGAAGCTACCAACTTTTGTTTCTTTTACACGCCCTTTTTCCAGAAAATATCCGCACTAGTTATACATACAGGGTGTTTGAAATTGAATGCAGTAACATTGGTATTTTGGAAACCGTTGGAGATAGAGACAAAGTTGCGTAATTTGGTGACCAATAATATACCTCAAAAAAATCAAGGCGACATGATTCGTTTTTGAGATATTTTAAAAAAATCGAAATGTTGGAAATTCTTTGCCCTAATTTAACCTAGTCTCCATCTCTTACGGTTTCCATAATACCAATGTTATTGCATTTAATTTGGAACACACTGTATATCTGCAATACAGTGAGCTTTTGAATAATCAAGTCATATTCTAGTACTAGTAAATCCAGTCATGTATGCAATACCTCTTGTTACAATAATTTGGCATTATAATTTTTTGATTGAAACGTCCTTGGGGTCAATAAATGTGTCTCTCCCACTATAAATTATCAGTCACTCACTAGCGAACAGATTCGTAATGTGCAGAAATCGTCACGTCATCCTCATGTAGTGCTTGGACAAGTGATTGGAACTTTAGTGATCATTTTTATGCTATAGAATGTGGGAGGTGGAAGATCGTCCTTTTAATTTAATCATCGGAATTCCAATATTGTGATAGGATGATGGACATCCTCTTTCAGATGTGTCAAACCTGGGCCATCTTTAAGTCACAAGTGTCTAGGTGAGATGGCGAGAATTTTCCTAAATTGGCATTATTAAAAGAAATATATAAATAAAATGAGTTTGCGCAGTTATAGTTTGTGGATTACCTACTATAATTATTGCTATGTATCTTCTCCACTATGTTATAATAGTATTATTAGTATACTATTAATTAGTCTTATTATAGTTACATCATGTTTAAGTTTGGAGATACGATTTTAAGAATCGCGTGTGAAGTTTACTACATCTCCACGTTTTCCGATACGACTATAATTGATAAGATATCTATAAATAATTATTTATGAAAATTCGTAGCATTAACTGATCTACAGAATCACAAAATAAAACACGACTGCACCATTTTCATTTACGAAACACTTTTTTAAGTTGTGTAGAGGGATGAAATTGCATAAGTTTTAAAATAAGTAATGGTAGAATATCGAGTTGGGTGTCTAGTTTTCATAGTCTAGTCATCATAATTGGTGGTATTAAATGCAATTTTGCAAGTGGATATATGCCCGCCCACGCAATAAATATATTATAATATTCTAACTGTTCCATTTTTTCCATGTTATTTTTAGCAAATTCTAACGGCAAATTTGTTTTTAATGCAAATGGAACGCACTGTATTTTTTTTACTGAAAAATATGTGAAATTATAATCTCTTTTCCGGACCCAGTCCGAATCCATAGATATTGTAAGGGTTAAAAGTTAAAATATCTTGACTTTTTTTATTCTCTAGATTTTTCTTGAACAAATGATTCAATAATAGAAACAATTACATGAAAAAATTAAAATACATATTCATAGGAAGTCTTTTTTAATGGTCTACTATGACAAAGGTTCGAGGCCATTTTCCTACCGTTTCCTAGGCCATTTAAGTGGAAAATCACACATTTCTATGTATTATCATAATTGTTTCATCATCTACATAACATAATTTTTCATGAAGCCTATAGAAAATTAATTCTATAATTTAATTTCCTTGCAAAGAATGTGAGCATATAATCCAACAGAACATGATTAATGAGAAACGAAAACTTTAAGCAAATAAGAAGGGAATATAAAATCAATTTTATAAACTAACAAAATGGAGTTAAGTATACCAATAGCAAACATGAGGACGTCAAAATTAAACAAAAAAGGGATGACTTTTAAAAAAAAATTAATTCAATTCCTGCTAACTATTTCTTCAATAGAAATTGTATTTATTTGAGGACTTAAGTCAATGACTTAGGTCCTCAAATATATAGTTTCTAATAAAAAAAATAGTCAGCAGGAATTGAATTAAATTTTTTTAATGATTGTTTCCATTCCAACATGGCTAATTTTAAAAATTATAATTAACTAATTACAAAAATCTCAGAACGTTGTAACGTTAATATAATCCTCCGAGATTGGAAAAAAAATTAATTTTAAGAATAACTTAGAGCCTTGTTTATATAAAGTAAAAAAATACGCTGAAAGACTTGTCTGATTTTCGCTTTTTTTGTTGAATACCGGTTCATTTAAAATTTAGAAACCCAATCAAGAAGCGCATAAGTTGATTTTGCAACCATATAAAATTACAATTATTAGTTCTCTCTCGATATAGTAGGTAGTTGAAAACGCTGTGGATATGGATATCTACGCAACTTCAAGAACACGACATTTCCGCATCTTTATAAATTGTCTAAAATATTTGCTCAAGGATTTTACTCGTCTGCTTTATTTCGTATTTAAATTTATTAACTGTTAAAGATGCAAAAGAATTTGGGCAGTAAGTAGTTATAATTTGTATAATTATGCTTTTACGAAATGAGAAAAACCTTGGAGTGTACTTTATTATCAATTCAAAAATTTATTCAAATTCAGACTATTAATTTCTATATTAATTTATAGAAATAGTTAATCGGAATACGTTTTAGCAGTACCTACTGAATTAAAAATTTTATGAATTATGTATGACTTGAAACCTTTAGTGATAACGATAACACTTGACCTAGTTGTATGATTTATATATTTTCACAAAAGATAGAAAAATCTGATCTTATCTGAAGTCCATATTTTGGATATGCCTCGATATCTCCTAAACTAAATACAGTAAATTATAGAGTTACGAACGTGTTTCACTCAAAATCCATTAATCAAAGTTATCCCGTTCTGAATTTAATTTTAATGCGTGCGTCATCCACCTACTGTACTAAAAATAGTAAAATTGAATTACGAAAATCCCATAGAAAATAACCGTTCGATTAACTTCACAGTAGGTATACTTGAGTTTTATTAGTATATCAGGTTTTATATAAAAAAGAAAACTATAGTAATCCAGGTATTTATTACGAAAGCGTAGAAAGTACATTGTGTGAAATAATTTTATAATTGCCAGTTTAAACTGTCAATCATAGATAATTGTCAGTTTAAACTAGTAATTATGTCTAATTGACAGTTTAAACTGGAAATTATACATAATTGCCAGATCAAACTGACAATAATTATCTATAATTGACAGTTTCAACTGGCAACTATAAAATTATTACATTTAAATGTCCTTTTCCTTTACAAAATATTAAAATGTCCTTAACTAGATGTTGACCGACAACAGGATCGGTGTGGATCTGTTAAGAATAACAAAATAAACAATCCTAGCCCCTCACTTCATTTGTCAGACGGGGATGACTAGTCAAAAAGGGATGATTCCGTAAAAATATAAAAATATTAAAATTTCCTAAACTGGATTCTGCCCGGCAACAGGATCGGTGTAGATCTGTTAAGAATGACAAAATAAACAATCCCAGCCCCTCCCTTCCTTTGTCAGACGGGGATGACTGGTCAAAAAGGGATGATTCCGCAAAAATAGAAAAATGTTAAAATTACCTAAACTAGATTTTGCCCGACAACAGGATCGGTGTGGATCTGTTAAGAATAACAAAATAAACAATCCCAGCCCGTCACTTCATTTGTCAGACGGGGATGACTGGTCAAAAAGGGATGATTCCGTAAAAATATAAAAATATTAAAATTTCCTAAACTGGATTCTGCCCGGCAACAGGATCGGTGTAGATCTGTTAAGAATGACAAAATAAACAATCCCAGCCCCTCACTTCCTTTGTCAGACGGGGATGACTGGTCAAAAAGGGATGATTCCGCAAAAATAGAAAAATGTTAAAATTTCCTAAACTAGATTCTGCCCGACACAGGATCGGTGTGGATCTGTTAAGAATAACAAAATAAACAATCCCAGCCCCTCACTTCCTTTGTCAGACGGGGATGACTGGTCAAAAAGGGATGATTCCGTAAAAATATAAAAATATTAAAATTTCCTAAACTAGATTCTGCCCGACACAGGATCGGTGTGGATCTGTTAAGAATAACAAAATAAACAATCCCAGCCCCTCACTTCCTTTGTCAGACGGGGATGACTGGTCAAAAAGGGATGATTCCGCAAAAATAGAAAAATGTTAAAATTTCCTAAACTAGATTTTGCCCGACAACAGGATCGGTGTAGATCTGTTAAGAATGACAAAATAAACAATCCCAGCCCCTCACTTCCTTTGTCAGACGGGGATGACTGGTCAAAAAGGGATGATTCCGCCAAAAATAGAAAAATGTTAAAATTTCCTAAACTAGATTTTGCCCGACAACAGGATCGGTGTAGATCTGTTAAGAATGACAAAATAAACAATCCCAGCCCCTCACTTCCTTTGTCAGACGGGGATGACTGGTCAAAAAGGGATGATTCCGCAAATATAGAAAAATGTTAAAATTTCCTAAACTAGATTTTGCCCGACAACAGGATCGGTGTAGATCTGTTAAGAATGACAAAATAAACAATCCCAGCCCCTCACTTCCTTTGTCAGACGGGGATGACTGGTCAAAAAGGGATGATTCCGCAAATATCGAAAAATGTTAAAATTTACTAAACTAGATTTTGCCCGACAACATGATCGGTGTAGATCTGTTAAGAAAGACAAAATAAACAATCCCAGCCCCTCACTTCCTTTGTCAGACGGGGATGACTGGTCAAAAAGGGATGATTCCGCAAATATAGAAAAATGTTAAAATTTCCTAAACTAGATTTTGCCCGACAACAGGATCGGTGTAGATCTGTTAAGAATGACAAAATAAACAATCCCAGCCCCTCACTTCCTTTGTCAGACGGGGATGACTGGTCAAAAAGGGATAATTCCGCAAAAATAGAAAAATGTTAAAATTTACTAAACTAGATTTTGCCCGACAACATGATCGGTGTAGATCTGTTAAGAAAGACAAAATAAACAATCCCAGCCCCTCACTTCCTTTGTCAGACGGGGATGACTGGTCAAAAAGGGATGATTCCGCAAATATAGAAAAATGTTAAAATTTCCTAAACTAGATTTTGCCCGACAACAGGATCGGTGTAGATCTGTTAAGAATGACAAAATAAACAATCCCAGCCCCTCACTTCCTTTGTCAGACGGGGATGACTGGTCAAAAAGGGATAATTCCGCAAAAATAGAAAAATGTTAAAATTTCCTAAACTAGATTTTGCCCGACAACAGGATCGGTGTGTATCTGTTAAGAATAACAAAATAAACAATCCCAGCCCCTCACTTCCTTTGTCAGACGGGGATGACTGGTCAAAAAGGGATGATTCCGCCAAAAATAGAAAAATGTTAAAATTTCCTAAACTAGATTTTGCCCGACAACAGGATCGGTGTAGATCTGTTAAGAATGACAAAATAAACAATCCCAGCCCCTCACTTCCTTTGTCAGACGGGGATGACTGGTCAAAAAGGGATGATTCCGCAAATATAGAAAAATGTTAAAATTTCCTAAACTAGATTTTGCCCGACAACAGGATCGGTGTAGATCTGTTAAGAATGACAAAATAAACAATCCCAGCCCCTCACTTCCTTTGTCAGACGGGGATGACTGGTCAAAAAGGGATGATTCCGCAAAAATAGAAAAATGTTAAAATTTCCTAAACTAGATTTTGCCCGACAACAGGATCGGTGTGTATCTGTTAAGAATAACAAAATAAACAATCCCAGCCCCTCACTTCCTTTGTCAGACGGGGATGACTGGTCAAAAAGGGATGATTCCGCCAAAAATAGAAAAATGTTAAAATTTCCTAAACTAGATTTTGCCCGACAACAGGATCGGTGTAGATCTGTTAAGAAAGACAAAATAAACAATCCCAGCCCCTCACTTCCTTTGTCAGACGGGGATGACTGGTCAAAAAGGGATGATTCCGCAAAAATAGAAAAATGTTAAAATTTCCTAAACTAGATTTTGCCCGACAACAGGATCGGTATGTATCTGTAAAGAATAACAAAATAAACAATCCCAGCCCCTCACTTCCTTTGTCAGACAGGGATGACTGGTCAAAAAGGGATGATTCCGCCAAAAATAGAAAAATGTTAAAATTTCCTAAACTAGATTTTGCCCGACAACAGGATCGGTGTAGATCTGTTAAGAATGACAAAATAAACAATCCCAGCCTCTCACTTCCTTTGTCAGACGGGGATGACTGGTCAAAAAGGGATTATTCCGCCAAAAATAGAAAAATGTTAAAATTTCCTAAACTAGATTTTGCCCGACAACAGGATCGGTGTAGATCTGTTAAGAATGACAAAATAAACAATCCCAGCCCCTCCCTTCCTTTGTCAGACGGGGATGACTGGTTAAAAAGGGATGATTCCGCAAAAATAGAAAAATGTTAAAATTTCCTAAACTAGATTTTGCCCGACAACAGGATCGGTGTAGATCTGTTAAGAATGACAAAATAAACAATCCCAGCCCCTCACTTCCTTTGTCAGACGGGGATGACTGGTCAAAAAGGGATGATTCCGCAAAAATAGAAAAATGTTAAAATTTCCTAAACTAGATTTTGCCCGACAACAGGATCGGTGTGTATCTGTTAAGAATAACAAAATAAACAATCCCAGCCCCTCACTTCCTTTGTCAGACGGGGATGACTGGTCAAAAAGGGATGATTCCGCAAAAATAGAAAAATGTTAAAATTTCCTAAACTAGATTTTGCCCGACAACAGGATCGGTGTAGATCTGTTAAGAATGACAAAATAAACAATCCCAGCCCCTCACTTCCTTTGTCAGACGGGGATGACTGGTCAAAAAGGGATAATTCCGCAAAAATAGAAAAATGTTAAAATTTCCTAAACTAGATTTTGCCCGACAACATGATCGGTGTAGATCTGTTAAGAAAGACAAAATAAACAATCCCAGCCCCTCACTTCCTTTGTCAGACGGGGATGACTGGTCAAAAAGGGATGATTCCGCAAATATAGAAAAATGTTAAAATTTCCTAAACTAGATTTTGCCCGACAACAGGATCGGTGTAGATCTGTTAAGAATGACAAAATAAACAATCCCAGCCCCTCACTTCCTTTGTCAGACGGGGATGACTGGTCAAAAAGGGATGATTCCGCAAAAATAGAAAAATGTTAAAATTTCCTAAACTAGATTTTGCCCGACAACAGGATCGGTGTGTATCTGTTAAGAATAACAAAATAAACAATCCCAGCCCCTCACTTCCTTTGTCAGACGGGGATGACTGGTCAAAAAGGGATGATTCCGCCAAAAATAGAAAAATGTTAAAATTTCCTAAACTAGATTTTGCCCGACAACAGGATCGGTGTAGATCTGTTAAGAAAGACAAAATAAACAATCCCAGCCCCTCACTTCCTTTGTCAGACGGGGATGACTGGTCAAAAAGGGATGATTCCGCAAAAATAGAAAAATGTTAAAATTTCCTAAACTAGATTTTGCCCGACAACAGGATCGGTGTAGATCTGTTAAGAATGACAAAATAAACAATCCCAGCCTCTCACTTCCTTTGTCAGACGGGGATGACTGGTCAAAAAGGGATTATTCCGCCAAAAATAGAAAAATGTTAAAATTTCCTAAACTAGATTTTGCCCGACAACAGGATCGGTGTAGATCTGTTAAGAATGACAAAATAAACAATCCCAGCCCCTCCCTTCCTTTGTCAGACGGGGATGACTGGTTAAAAAGGGATGATTCCGCAAAAATAGAAAAATGTTAAAATTTCCTAAACTAGATTTTGCCCGACAACAGGATCGGTGTAGATCTGTTAAGAATGACAAAATAAACAATCCCAGCCTCTCACTTCCTTTGTCAGACGGGGATGACTGGTCAAAAAGGGATTATTCCGCCAAAAATAGAAAAATGTTAAAATTTCCTAAACTAGATTTTGCCCGACAACAGGATCGGTGTAGATCTGTTAAGAATGACAAAATAAACAATCCCAGCCCCTCCCTTCCTTTGTCAGACGGGGATGACTGGTTAAAAAGGGATGATTCCGCAAAAATAGAAAAATGTTAAAATTTCCTAAACTAGATTTTGCCCGACAACAGGATCGGTATGTATCTGTAAAGAATAACAAAATAAACAATCCCAGCCCCTCACTTCCTTTGTCAGACAGGGATGACTGGTCAAAAAGGGATGATTCCGCCAAAAATAGAAAAATGTTAAAATTTCCTAAACTAGATTTTGCCCGACAACAGGATCGGTGTAGATCTGTTAAGAATGACAAAATAAACAATCCCAGCCTCTCACTTCCTTTGTCAGACGGGGATGACTGGTCAAAAAGGGATTATTCCGCCAAAAATAGAAAAATGTTAAAATTTCCTAAACTAGATTTTGCCCGACAACAGGATCGGTGTAGATCTGTTAAGAATAACAAAATAAACAATCCCAGCCCCTCCCTTCCTTTGTCAGACGGGGATGACTGGTTAAAAAGGGATGATTCCGCAAAAATAGAAAAATGTTAAAATTTCCTAAACTAGATTTTGCCCGACAACAGGATCGGTGTAGATCTGTTAAGAATGACAAAATAAACAATCCCAGCCCCTCACTTCCTTTGTCAGACGGGGATGACTGGTCAAAAAGGGATGATTCCGCAAAAATAGAAAAATGTTAAAATTTCCTAAACTAGATTTTGCCCGACAACAGGATGGGTGTGTATCTGTTAAGAATAACAAAATAAACAATCCCAGCCCCTCACTTCCTTTGTCAGACGGGGATGACTGGTCAAAAAGGGATGATTCCGCAAATATAGAAAAATGTTAAAATTTCCTAAACTAGATTTTGCCCGACAACAGGATCGGTGTAGATCTGTTAAGAATGACAAAATAAACAATCCCAGCCTCTCACTTCCTTTGTCAGACGGGGATGACTGGTTAAAAAGGGATGATTCCGCAAAAATAGAAAAATGTTAAAATTTCCTAAACTAGATTTTGCCCGACAACAGGATCGGTGTAGATCTGTTAAGAATGACAAAATAAACAATCCCAGCCCCTCACTTCCTTTGTCAGACGGGGATGACTGGTCAAAAAGGGATGATTCCGCAAAAATAGAAAAATGTTAAAATTTCCTAAACTAGATTTTGCCCGACAACAGGATCGGTGTGTATCTGTTAAGAATAACAAAATAAACAATCCCAGCCCCTCACTTCCTTTGTCAGACGGGGATGACTGGTCAAAAAGGGATGATTCCGCAAATATAGAAAAATGTTAAAATTTCCTAAACTAGATTTTGCCCGACAACAGGATCGGTGTGTATCTGTTAAGAATAACAAAATAAACAATCCCAGCCCCTCACTTCCTTTGTCAGACGGGGATGACTGGTCAAAAAGGGATGATTCCGCAAAAATAGAAAAATGTTAAAATTTCCTAAACTAGATTTTGCCCGACAACAGGATCGGTGTAGATCTGTTAAGAATGACAAAATAAACAATCCCAGCCCCTCCCTTCCTTTGTCAGACGGGGATGACTGGTCAAAAAGGGATGATTCCGCAAAAATAGAAAAATGTTAAAATTTCCTAAACTAGATTTTGCCCGACAACAGGATCGGTGTAGATCTGTTAAGAATGACAAAATAAACAATCCCAGCCCCTCACTTCCTTTGTCAGACGGGGATGACTGGTCAAAAAGGGATGATTCCGCAAAAATAGAAAAATGTTAAAATTTCCTAAACTAGATTTTGCCCGACAACAGGATCGGTGTGTATCTGTTAAGAATAACAAAATAAACAATCCCAGCCCCTCACTTCCTTTGTCAGACGGGGATGACTGGTCAAAAAGGGATGATTCCGCCAAAAATAGAAAAATGTTAAAATTTCCTAAACTAGATTTTGCCCGACAACAGGATCGGTGTAGATCTGTTAAGAAAGACAAAATAAACAATCCCAGCCCCTCACTTCCTTTGTCAGACGGGGATGACTGGTCAAAAAGGGATGATTCCGCAAAAATAGAAAAATGTTAAAATTTCCTAAACTAGATTTTGCCCGACAACAGGATCGGTATGTATCTGTAAAGAATAACAAAATAAACAATCCCAGCCCCTCACTTCCTTTGTCAGACTGGGATGACTGGTCAAAAAGGGATGATTCCGCCAAAAATAGAAAAATGTTAAAATTTCCTAAACTAGATTTTGCCCGACAACAGGATCGGTGTAGATCTGTTAAGAATGACAAAATAAACAATCCCAGCCCCTCCCTTCCTTTGTCAGACGGGGATGACTGGTCAAAAAGGGATGATTCCGCAAAAATAGAAAAATGTTAAAATTTCCTAAACTAGATTCTGCCCGACAACAGGATCGGTGTGGATCTGTTAAGAATAACAAAATAAACAATCCCAGCCCCTCACTTCCTTTGTCAGACAGGGATGACTGGTTAAAAAGGGATGATTCCGCCAAAAATAGAAAAATGTTAAAATTTCCGAAACTAGATTTTGCCCGACAACAGGATCGGTGTAGATCTGTTAAGAATGACAAAATAAACAATCCCAGCCCCTCACTTCCTTTGTCAGACGGGGATGACTGGTCAAAAAGGGATGATTCCGCAAATATAGAAAAATGTTAAAATTTCCTAAACTAGATTTTGCCCGACAACAGGATCGGTGTAGATCTGTTAAGAATGACAAAATAAACAATCCCAGCCCCTCACTTCCTTTGTCAGACGGGGATGACTGGTCAAAAAGGGATGATTCCGCAAATATAGAAAAATGTTAAAATTTCCTAAACTAGATTTTGCCCGGCAACAGGATCGGTGTGGATCTGTTAAGAATAACAAAATAAACAATCCCAGCCCCTCACTTCCTTTGTCAGACGGGGATGACTGGTCAAAAAGGGATGATTCCGCCAAAAATAGAAAAATGTTAAAATTTCCTAAACTAGACTTTGCCCGACAACAGGATCGGTGTAGATCTGTTAAGAATGACAAAATAAACAATCCCAGCCCCTCCCTTCCTTTGTCAGACGGGGATGACTGGTCAAAAAGGGATGATTCCGCAAAAATAGAAAAATGTTAAAATTTCCTAAACTAGATTCTGCCCGACAACAGGATCGGTGTGGATCTGTTAAGAATAACAAAATAAACAATCCCAGCCCCTCACTTCCTTTGTCAGACGGGGATGACTGGTCAAAAAGGGATAATTCCGCAAAAATAGAAAAATGTTAAAATTTCCTAAACTAGATTCTGCCCGACAACAGGATCGGTGTGGATCTGTTAAGAATAACAAAATAAACAATCCCAGCCCCTCACTTCCTTTGTCAGACGGGGATGACTGGTCAAAAAGGGATGATTCCGCAAATATAGAAAAATGTTAAAATTTACTAAACTAGATTTTGCCCGACAACATGATCGGTGTAGATCTGTTAAGAGAGACAAAATAAACAATCCCAGCCCCTCACTTCCTTTGTCAGACGGGGATGACTGGTCAAAAAGGGATGATTCCGCAAATATAGAAAAATGTTAAAATTTCCTAAACTAGATTTTGCCCGACAACAGGATCGGTGTAGATCTGTTAAGAATGACAAAATAAACAATCCCAGCCCCTCACTTCCTTTGTCAGACGGGGATGACTGGTCAAAAAGGGATGATTCCGCCAAAAATAGAAAAATGTTAAAATTTCCTAAACTAGATTTTGCCCGACAACAGGATCGGTGTGTATCTGTTAAGAATAACAAAATAAACAATCCCAGCCCCTCACTTCCTTTGTCAGACGGGGATGACTGGTCAAAAAGGGATGATTCCGCCAAAAATAGAAAAATGTTAAAATTTCCTAAACTAGATTTTGCCCGACAACAGGATCGGTGTAGATCTGTTAAGAATGACAAAATAAACAATCCCAGCCCCTCACTTCCTTTGTCAGACGGGGATGACTGGTCAAAAAGGGATGATTCCGCAAATATAGAAAAATGTTAAAATTTCCTAAACTAGATTTTGCCCGACAACAGGATCGGTGTAGATCTGTTAAGAATGACAAAATAAACAATCCCAGCCCCTCACTTCCTTTGTCAGACGGGGATGACTGGTCAAAAAGGGATGATTCCGCAAAAATAGAAAAATGTTAAAATTTCCTAAACTAGATTTTGCCCGACAACAGGATCGGTGTGTATCTGTTAAGAATAACAAAATAAACAATCCCAGCCCCTCACTTCCTTTGTCAGACGGGGATGACTGGTCAAAAAGGGATGATTCCGCCAAAAATAGAAAAATGTTAAAATTTCCTAAACTAGATTTTGCCCGACAACAGGATCGGTGTAGATCTGTTAAGAATGACAAAATAAACAATCCCAGCCCCTCACTTCCTTTGTCAGACGGGGATGACTGGTCAAAAAGGGATGATTCCGCAAATATAGAAAAATGTTAAAATTTCCTAAACTAGATTTTGCCCGACAACAGGATCGGTGTAGATCTGTTAAGAATGACAAAATAAACAATCCCAGCCCCTCACTTCCTTTGTCAGACGGGGATGACTGGTCAAAAAGGGATGATTCCGCAAATATAGAAAAATGTTAAAATTTCCTAAACTAGATTTTGCCCGGCAACAGGATCGGTGTGGATCTGTTAAGAATAACAAAATAAACAATCCCAGCCCCTCACTTCCTTTGTCAGACGGGGATGACTGGTCAAAAAGGGATGATTCCGCCAAAAATAGAAAAATGTTAAAATTTCCGAAACTAGATTTTGCCCGACAACAGGATCGGTGTAGATCTGTTAAGAATGACAAAATAAACAATCCCAGCCCCTCACTTCCTTTGTCAGACGGGGATGACTGGTCAAAAAGGGATGATTCCGCAAATATAGAAAAATGTTAAAATTTCCTAAACTAGATTTTGCCCGACAACAGGATCGGTGTAGATCTGTTAAGAATGACAAAATAAACAATCCCAGCCCCTCACTTCCTTTGTCAGACGGGGATGACTGGTCAAAAAGGGATGATTCCGCAAATATAGAAAAATGTTAAAATTTCCTAAACTAGATTTTGCCCGGCAACAGGATCGGTGTGGATCTGTTAAGAATAACCAAATAAACAATCCCAGCCCCTCACTTCCTTTGTCAGACGGGGATGACTGGTCAAAAAGGGATGATTCCGCAAATATAGAAAAATGTTAAAATTTCCTAAACTAGATTTTGCCCGACAACAGGATCGGTGTAGATCTGTTAAGAATGACAAAATAAACAATCCCAGCCCCTCACTTCCTTTGTCAGACGGGGATGACTGGTCAAAAAGGGATGATTCCGCAAAAATAGAAAAATGTTAAAATTTCCTAAACTAGATTTTGCCCGGCAACAGGATCGGTGTGGATCTGTTAAGAATAACAAAATAAACAATCCCAGCCCCTCACTTCCTTTGTCAGACGGGGATGACTGGTCAAAAAGGGATGATTCCGCCAAAAATAGAAAAATGTTAAAATTTCCTAAACTAGACTTTGCCCGACAACAGGATCGGTGTAGATCTGTTAAGAATGACAAAATAAACAATCCCAGCCCCTCCCTTCCTTTGTCAGACGGGGATGACTGGTCAAAAAGAGATGATTCCGCAAAAATAGAAAAATGTTAAAATTTCCTAAACTAGATTCTGCCCGACAACAGGATCGGTGTGGATCTGTTAAGAATAACAAAATAAACAATCCCAGCCCCTCACTTCTTTTGTCAGACGGGGATGACTGGTCAAAAAGGGATAATTCCGCAAAAATAGAAAAATGTTAAAATTTCCTAAACTAGATTCTGCCCGACAACAGGATCGGTGTGGATCTGTTAAGAATAACAAAATAAACAATCCCAGCCCCTCACTTCCTTTGTCAGACGGGGATGACTGGTCAAAAAGGGATGATTCCGCAAATATAGAAAAATGTTAAAATTTACTAAACTAGATTTTGCCCGACAACATGATCGGTGTAGATCTGTTAAGAGAGACAAAATAAACAATCCCAGCCCCTCACTTCCTTTGTCAGACGGGGATGACTGGTCAAAAAGGGATGATTCCGCAAATATAGAAAAATGTTAAAATTTCCTAAACTAGATTTTGCCCGACAACAGGATCGGTGTAGATCTGTTAAGAATGACAAAATAAACAATCCCAGCCCCTCACTTCCTTTGTCAGACGGGGATGACTGGTCAAAAAGGGATGATTCCGCAAAAATAGAAAAATGTTAAAATTTCCTAAACTAGATTTTGCCCGACAACAGGATCGGTGTGTATCTGTTAAGAATAACAAAATAAACAATCCCAGCCCCTCACTTCCTTTGTCAGACGGGGATGACTGGTCAAAAAGGGATGATTCCGCCAAAAATAGAAAAATGTTAAAATTTCCTAAACTAGATTTTGCCCGACAACAGGATCGGTGTAGATCTGTTAAGAAAGACAAAATAAACAATCCCAGCCCCTCACTTCCTTTGTCAGACGGGGATGACTGGTCAAAAAGGGATGATTCCGCAAAAATAGAAAAATGTTAAAATTTCCTAAACTAGATTTTGCCCGACAACAGGATCGGTATGTATCTGTAAAGAATAACAAAATAAACAATCCCAGCCCCTCACTTCCTTTGTCAGACAGGGATGACTGGTCAAAAAGGGATGATTCCGCCAAAAATAGAAAAATGTTAAAATTTCCTAAACTAGATTTTGCCCGACAACAGGATCGGTGTAGATCTGTTAAGAATGACAAAATAAACAATCCCAGCCCCTCACTTCCTTTGTCAGACAGGGATGACTGGTCAAAAAGGGATGATTCCGCCAAAAATAGAAAAATGTTAAAATTTCCGAAACTAGATTTTGCCCGACAACAGGATCGGTGTAGATCTGTTAAGAATGACAAAATAAACAATCCCAGCCCCTCACTTCCTTTGTCAGACGGGGATGACTGGTCAAAAAGGGATGATTCCGCAAATATAGAAAAATGTTAAAATTTCCTAAACTGGACTTTGCCCGACAACAGGATCGGTGTAGATCTGTTAAGAATGACAAAATAAACAATCCCAGCCCCTCCCTTCCTTTGTCAGACGGGGATGACTGGTCAAAAAGGGATGATTCCGCAAAAATAGAAAAATGTTAAAATTTCCTAAACTAGATTCTGCCCGACAACAGGATCGGTGTGGATCTGTTAAGAATAACAAAATAAACAATCCCAGCCCCTCACTTCCTTTGTCAGACGGGGATGACTGGTCAAAAAGGGATGATTCCGCAAATATAGAAAAATGTTAAAATTTCCTAAACTAGATTTTGCCCGACAACAGGATCGGTGTAGATCTGTTAAGAATGACAAAATAAACAATCCCAGCCCCTCACTTCCTTTGTCAGACGGGGATGACTGGTCAAAAAGGGATAATTCCGCAAAAATAGAAAAATGTTAAAATTTCCTAAACTAGATTTTGCCCGACAACAGGATCGGTGTGTATCTGTTAAGAATAACAAAATAAACAATCCCAGCCCCTCACTTCCTTTGTCAGACGTGGATGACTGGTCAAAAAGGGATGATTCCGCAAAAATAGAAAAATGTTAAAATTTCCTAAACTAGATTTTGCCCGGCAACAGGATCGGTGTGGATCTGTTAAGAATAACAAAATAAACAATCCCAGCCCCTCACTTCCTTTGTCAGACGGGGATGACTGGTCAAAAAGGGATGATTCCGCCAAAAATAGAAAAATGTTAAAATTTCCTAAACTAGACTTTGCCCGACAACAGGATCGGTGTAGATCTGTTAAGAATGACAAAATAAACAATCCCAGCCCCTCCCTTCCTTTGTCAGACGGGGATGACTGGTCAAAAAGGGATGATTCCGCAAAAATAGAAAAATGTTAAAATTTCCTAAACTAGATTCTGCCCGACAACAGGATCGGTGTGGATCTGTTAAGAATAACAAAATAAACAATCCCAGCCCCTCACTTCCTTTGTCAGACGGGGATAACTGGTCAAAAAGGGATGATTCCGCAAATATAGAAAAATGTTAAAATTTCCTAAACTAGATTTTGCCCGACAACAGGATCGGTGTAGATCTGTTAAGAATGACAAAATAAACAATCCCAGCCCCTCACTTTCTTTGTCAGACGGGGATGACTGGTCAAAAAGGGATGATTCCGCCAAAAATAGAAAAATGTTAAAATTTCCTAAACTAGACTTTGCCCGACAACAGGATCGGTGTGGATCTGTTAAGAATAACAAAATAAACAATCCCAGCCCCTCACTTCCTTTGTCAGACGGGGATGACTGGTCAAAAAGGGATGATTCCGCAAATATAGAAAAATGTTAAAATTTACTAAACTAGATTTTGCCCGACAACATGATCGGTGTAGATCTGTTAAGAGAGACAAAATAAACAATCCCAGCCCCTCACTTCCTTTGTCAGACGGGGATGACTGGTCAAAAAGGGATGATTCCGCAAATATAGAAAAATGTTAAAATTTCCTAAACTAGATTTTGCCCGACAACAGGATCGGTGTAGATCTGTTAAGAATGACAAAATAAACAATCCCAGCCCCTCACTTCCTTTGTCAGACGGGGATGACTGGTCAAAAAGGGATAATTCCGCAAAAATAGAAAAATGTTAAAATTTCCTAAACTAGATTTTGCCCGACAACAGGATCGGTGTGTATCTGTTAAGAATAACAAAATAAACAATCCCAGCCCCTCACTTCCTTTGTCAGACGGGGATGACTGGTCAAAAAGGGATGATTCCGCAAATATAGAAAAATGTTAAAATTTCCTAAACTAGATTTTGCCCGACAACAGGATCGGTGTAGATCTGTTAAGAATGACAAAATAAACAATCCCAGCCCCTCACTTCCTTTGTCAGACGGGGATGACTGGTCAAAAAGGGATAATTCCGCAAAAATAGAAAAATGTTAAAATTTCCTAAACTAGATTTTGCCCGACAACAGGATCAGTGTAGATCTGTTAAGAATGACAAAATAAACAATCCCAGCCCCTCACTTCCTTTGTCAGACGGGGATGACTGGTCAAAAAGGGATAATTCCGCAAAAATAGAAAAATGTTAAAATTTCCTAAACTAGATTTTGCCCGACAACAGGATCGGTGTAGATATGTTAAGAAAGACAAAATAAACAATCCCAGCCCCTTACTTCCTTTGTCAGACGGGGATGACTGGTCAAAAAGGGATGATTCCGCAAATATAGAAAAATGTTAAAATTTCCTAAACTAGATTTTGCCCGACAACAGGATCGGTGTAGATCTGTTAAGAATGACAAAATAAACAATCCCAGCCCTCACTTCCTTTGTCAGACGGGGATGACTGGTCAAAAAGGGATGATTCCGCAAATATAGAAAAATGTTAAAATTTCCTAAACTAGATTTTGCCCGACAACAGGATCGGTGTAGATCTGTTAAGAATGACAAAATAAACAATCCCAGCCCCTCACTTCCTTTGTCAGACGGGGATGACTGGTCAAAAAGGGATGATTCCGCAAATATAGAAAAATGTTAAAATTTCCTAAACTAGATTTTGCCCGACAACAGGATCGGTGTAGATCTGTTAAGAATGACAAAATAAACAATCCCAGCCCCTCACTTCCTTTGTCAGACGGGGATGACTGGTCAAAAAGGGATGATTCCGCCAAAAATAGAAAAATGTTAAAATTTCCTAAACTAGATTTTGCCCGACAACAGGATCGGTGTAGATCTGTTAAGAATGACAAAATAAACAATCCCAGCCCCTCACTTCCTTTGTCAGACGGGGATGACTGGTCAAAAAGGGATGATTCCGCAAATATAGAAAAATGTTAAAATTTCCTAAACTAGATTTTGCCCGACAACAGGATCGGTGTAGATCTGTTAAGAATGACAAAATAAACAATCCCAGCCCCTCACTTCCTTTGTCAGACGGGGATGACTGGTCAAAAAGGGATAATTCCGCAAAAATAGAAAAATGTTAAAATTTCCTAAACTAGATTTTGCCCGACAACAGGATCGGTGTAGATCTGTTAAGAATGACAAAATAAACAATCCCAGCCCCTCACTTCCTTTGTCAGACGGGGATGACTGGTCAAAAAGGGATGATTCCGCAAATATAGAAAAATGTTAAAATTTCCTAAACTAGATTTTGCCCGACAACAGGATCGGTGTAGATCTGTTAAGAATGACAAAATAAACAATCCCAGCCCCTCACTTCCTTTGTCAGACAGGGATGACTGGTCAAAAAGGGATGATTCCGCCAAAAATAGAAAAATGTTAAAATTTCCGAAACTAGATTTTGCCCGACAACAGGATCGGTGTAGATCTGTTAAGAATGACAAAATAAACAATCCCAGCCCCTCACTTCCTTTGTCAGACGGGGATGACTGGTCAAAAAGGGATGATTCCGCAAATATAGAAAAATGTTAAAATTTCCTAAACTGGACTTTGCCCGACAACAGGATCGGTGTAGATCTGTTAAGAATGACAAAATAAACAATCCCAGCCCCTCCCTTCCTTTGTCAGACGGGGATGACTGGTCAAAAAGGGATGATTCCGCAAAAATAGAAAAATGTTAAAATTTCCTAAACTAGATTCTGCCCGACAACAGGATCGGTGTGGATCTGTTAAGAATAACAAAATAAACAATCCCAGCCCCTCACTTCCTTTGTCAGACGGGGATGACTGGTCAAAAAGGGATGATTCCGCAAATATAGAAAAATGTTAAAATTTCCTAAACTAGATTTTGCCCGACAACAGGATCGGTGTAGATCTGTTAAGAATGACAAAATAAACAATCCCAGCCCCTCACTTCCTTTGTCAGACGGGGATGACTGGTCAAAAAGGGATAATTCCGCAAAAATAGAAAAATGTTAAAATTTCCTAAACTAGATTTTGCCCGACAACAGGATCGGTGTGTATCTGTTAAGAATAACAAAATAAACAATCCCAGCCCCTCACTTCCTTTGTCAGACGTGGATGACTGGTCAAAAAGGGATGATTCCGCAAAAATAGAAAAATGTTAAAATTTCCTAAACTAGATTTTGCCCGGCAACAGGATCGGTGTGGATCTGTTAAGAATAACAAAATAAACAATCCCAGCCCCTCACTTCCTTTGTCAGACGGGGATGACTGGTCAAAAAGGGATGATTCCGCCAAAAATAGAAAAATGTTAAAATTTCCTAAACTAGACTTTGCCCGACAACAGGATCGGTGTAGATCTGTTAAGAATGACAAAATAAACAATCCCAGCCCCTCCCTTCCTTTGTCAGACGGGGATGACTGGTCAAAAAGGGATGATTCCGCAAAAATAGAAAAATGTTAAAATTTCCTAAACTAGATTCTGCCCGACAACAGGATCGGTGTGGATCTGTTAAGAATAACAAAATAAACAATCCCAGCCCCTCACTTCCTTTGTCAGACGGGGATAACTGGTCAAAAAGGGATGATTCCGCAAATATAGAAAAATGTTAAAATTTCCTAAACTAGATTTTGCCCGACAACAGGATCGGTGTAGATCTGTTAAGAATGACAAAATAAACAATCCCAGCCCCTCACTTTCTTTGTCAGACGGGGATGACTGGTCAAAAAGGGATGATTCCGCCAAAAATAGAAAAATGTTAAAATTTCCTAAACTAGACTTTGCCCGACAACAGGATCGGTGTGGATCTGTTAAGAATAACAAAATAAACAATCCCAGCCCCTCACTTCCTTTGTCAGACGGGGATGACTGGTCAAAAAGGGATGATTCCGCAAATATAGAAAAATGTTAAAATTTACTAAACTAGATTTTGCCCGACAACATGATCGGTGTAGATCTGTTAAGAGAGACAAAATAAACAATCCCAGCCCCTCACTTCCTTTGTCAGACGGGGATGACTGGTCAAAAAGGGATGATTCCGCAAATATAGAAAAATGTTAAAATTTCCTAAACTAGATTTTGCCCGACAACAGGATCGGTGTAGATCTGTTAAGAATGACAAAATAAACAATCCCAGCCCCTCACTTCCTTTGTCAGACGGGGATGACTGGTCAAAAAGGGATAATTCCGCAAAAATAGAAAAATGTTAAAATTTCCTAAACTAGATTTTGCCCGACAACAGGATCGGTGTGTATCTGTTAAGAATAACAAAATAAACAATCCCAGCCCCTCACTTCCTTTGTCAGACGGGGATGACTGGTCAAAAAGGGATGATTCCGCAAATATAGAAAAATGTTAAAATTTCCTAAACTAGATTTTGCCCGACAACAGGATCGGTGTAGATCTGTTAAGAATGACAAAATAAACAATCCCAGCCCCTCACTTCCTTTGTCAGACGGGGATGACTGGTCAAAAAGGGATAATTCCGCAAAAATAGAAAAATGTTAAAATTTCCTAAACTAGATTTTGCCCGACAACAGGATCAGTGTAGATCTGTTAAGAATGACAAAATAAACAATCCCAGCCCCTCACTTCCTTTGTCAGACGGGGATGACTGGTCAAAAAGGGATAATTCCGCAAAAATAGAAAAATGTTAAAATTTCCTAAACTAGATTTTGCCCGACAACAGGATCGGTGTGTATCTGTTAAGAATAACAAAATAAACAATCCCAGCCCCTCACTTCCTTTGTCAGACGTGGATGACTGGTCAAAAAGGGATGATTCCGCAAAAATAGAAAAATGTTAAAATTTCCTAAACTAGATTTTGCCCGGCAACAGGATCGGTGTGGATCTGTTAAGAATAACAAAATAAACAATCCCAGCCCCTCACTTCCTTTGTCAGACGGGGATGACTGGTCAAAAAGGGATGATTCCGCCAAAAATAGAAAAATGTTAAAATTTCCTAAACTAGACTTTGCCCGACAACAGGATCGGTGTAGATCTGTTAAGAATGACAAAATAAACAATCCCAGCCCCTCCCTTCCTTTGTCAGACGGGGATGACTGGTCAAAAAGGGATGATTCCGCAAAAATAGAAAAATGTTAAAATTTCCTAAACTAGTTTCTGCCCGACAACAGGATCGGTGTGGATCTGTTAAGAATAACAAAATAAACAATCCCAGCCCCTCACTTCCTTTGTCAGACGGGGATAACTGGTCAAAAAGGGATGATTCCGCAAATATAGAAAAATGTTAAAATTTCCTAAACTAGATTTTGCCCGACAACAGGATCGGTGTAGATCTGTTAAGAATGACAAAATAAACAATCCCAGCCCCTCACTTTCTTTGTCAGACGGGGATGACTGGTCAAAAAGGGATGATTCCGCCAAAAATAGAAAAATGTTAAAATTTCCTAAACTAGACTTTGCCCGACAACAGGATCGGTGTGGATCTGTTAAGAATAACAAAATAAACAATCCCAGCCCCTCACTTCCTTTGTCAGACGGGGATGACTGGTCAAAAAGGGATGATTCCGCAAATATAGAAAAAGGTTAAAATTTACTAAACTAGATTTTGCCCGACAACATGATCGGTGTAGATCTGTTAAGAGAGACAAAATAAACAATCCCAGCCCCTCACTTCCTTTGTCAGACGGGGATGACTGGTCAAAAAGGGATGATTCCGCAAATATAGAAAAATGTTAAAATTTCCTAAACTAGATTTTGCCCGACAACAGGATCGGTGTAGATCTGTTAAGAATGACAAAATAAACAATCCCAGCCCCTCACTTCCTTTGTCAGACGGGGATGACTGGTCAAAAAGGGATAATTCCGCAAAAATAGAAAAATGTTAAAATTTCCTAAACTAGATTTTGCCCGACAACAGGATCGGTGTGTATCTGTTAAGAATAACAAAATAAACAATCCCAGCCCCTCACTTCCTTTGTCAGACGGGGATGACTGGTCAAAAAGGGATGATTCCGCAAATATAGAAAAATGTTAAAATTTCCTAAACTAGATTTTGCCCGACAACAGGATCGGTGTAGATCTGTTAAGAATGACAAAATAAACAATCCCAGCCCCTCACTTCCTTTGTCAGACGGGGATGACTGGTCAAAAAGGGATGATTCCGCAAATATAGAAAAATGTTAAAATTTACTAAACTAGATTTTGCCCGACAACATGATCGGTGTAGATCTGTTAAGAGAGACAAAATAAACAATCCCAGCCCCTCACTTCCTTTGTCAGACGGGGATGACTGGTCAAAAAGGGATGATTCCGCAAATATAGAAAAATGTTAAAATTTCCTAAACTAGATTTTGCCCGACAACAGGATCGGTGTAGATCTGTTAAGAATGACAAAATAAACAATCCCAGCCCCTCACTTCCTTTGTCAGACGGGGATGACTGGTCAAAAAGGGATGATTCCGCAAATATAGAAAAATGTTAAAATTTCCTAAACTAGATTTTGCCCGACAACAGGATCGGTGTAGATCTGTTAAGAATGACAAAATAAACAATCCCAGCCCCTCACTTCCTTTGTCAGACGGGGATGACTGGTCAAAAAGGGATGATTCCGCAAAAATAGAAAAATGTTAAAATTTCCTAAACTAGATTCTGCCCGACAACAGGATCGGTGTGGATCTGTTAAGAATAACAAAATAAACAATCCCAGCCCCTCACTTCCTTTGTCAGACGGGGATGACTGGTCAAAAAGGGATGATTCCGCAAATATAGAAAAATGTTAAAATTTACTAAACTAGATTTTGCCCGACAACATGATCGGTGTAGATCTGTTAAGAGAGACAAAATAAACAATCCCAGCCCCTCACTTCCTTTGTCAGACGGGGATGACTGGTCAAAAAGGGATGATTCCGCAAATATAGAAAAATGTTAAAATTTCCTAAACTAGATTTTGCCCGACAACAGGATCGGTGTAGATCTGTTAAGAATGACAAAATAAACAATCCCAGCCCCTCACTTCCTTTGTCAGACGGGGATGACTGGTCAAAAAGGGATAATTCCGCAAAAATAGAAAAATGTTAAAATTTCCTAAACTAGATTTTGCCCGACAACAGGATCGGTGTGTATCTGTTAAGAATAACAAAATAAACAATCCCAGCCCCTCACTTCCTTTGTCAGACGGGGATGACTGGTCAAAAAGGGATGATTCCGCAAATATAGAAAAATGTTAAAATTTCCTAAACTAGATTTTGCCCGACAACAGGATCGGTGTAGATCTGTTAAGAATGACAAAATAAACAATCCCAGCCCCTCACTTCCTTTGTCAGACGGGGATGACTGGTCAAAAAGGGATAATTCCGCAAAAATAGAAAAATGTTAAAATTTCCTAAACTAGATTTTGCCCGACAACAGGATCGGTGTAGATATGTTAAGAAAGACAAAATAAACAATCCCAGCCCCTCACTTCCTTTGTCAGACGGGGATGACTGGTCAAAAAGGGATGATTCCGCAAATATAGAAAAAAACTAGACTTTGCCCGACAACAGGATCGGTGTAGATCTGTTAAGAATGACAAAATAAACAATCCCAGCCCTCCTTCCTTTGTCAGACGGGGATGACTGGTCAAAAAATGATGATTCCGCAAATATAGAAAAATGTTAAAATTTCCTAAACTAGATTTTGCCCGACAACAGGATCGGTGTAGATCTGTTAAGAATGACAAAATAAACAATCCCAGCCCCTCACTTCCTTTGTCAGACGGGGATGACTGGTCAAAAAGGGATGATTTCGCAAATATAGAAAAATGTTAAAATTTCCTAAACTAGATTTTGCCCGACAACAGGATCGGTGTAGATCTGTTAAGAATGACAAAATAAACAATCCCAGCCCCTCACTTCCTTTGTCAGACGGGGATGACTGGTCAAAAAGGGATGATTCCGCCAAAAATAGAAAAATGTTAAAATTTCCTAAACTAGATTTTGCCCGACAACAGGATCGGTGTAGATCTGTTAAGAATGACAAAATAAACAATCCCAGCCCCTCACTTCCTTTGTCAGACGGGGATGACTGGTCAAAAAGGGATGATTCCGCAAATATAGAAAAATGTTAAAATTTCCTAAACTAGATTTTGCCCGACAACAGGATCGGTGTAGATCTGTTAAGAATGACAAAATAAACAATCCCAGCCCCTCACTTCCTTTGTCAGACGGGGATGACTGGTCAAAAAGGGATAATTCCGCAAAAATAGAAAAATGTTAAAATTTCCTAAACTAGATTTTGCCCGACAACAGGATCGGTGTAGATCTGTTAAGAATGACAAAATAAACAATCCCAGCCCCTCACTTCCTTTGTCAGACGGGGATGACTGGTCAAAAAGGGATAATTCCGCAAAAATAGAAAAATGTTAAAATTTCCTAAACTAGATTTTGCCCGACAACAGGATCGGTGTAGATATGTTAAGAAAGACAAAATAAACAATCCCAGCCCCTCACTTCCTTTGTCAGACGGGGATGACTGGTCAAAAAGGGATGATTCCGCAAATATAGAAAAATGTTAAAATTTCCTAAACTAGATTTTGCCCGACAACAGGATCGGTGTAGATCTGTTAAGAATGACAAAATAAACAATCCCAGCCCCTCACTTCCTTTGTCAGACGGGGATGACTGGTCAAAAAGGGATGATTCCGCCAAAAATAGAAAAATGTTAAAATTTCCTAAACTAGATTTTGCCCGACAACAGGATCGGTGTAGATCTGTTAAGAATGACAAAATAAACAATCCCAGCCCCTCCCTTCCTTTGTCAGACGGGGATGACTGGTCAAAAAGGGATAATTCCGCAAAAATAGAAAAATGTTAAAATTTCCTAAACTAGATTTTGCCCGACAACAGGATCGGTGTGTATCTGTTAAGAATAACAAAATAAACAATCCCAGCCCCTCACTTCCTTTGTCAGACGGGGATGACTGGTCAAAAAGGGATAATTCCGCAAAAATAGAAAAATGTTAAAATTTCCTAAACTAGATTTTGCCCGACAACAGGATCGGTGTAGATCTGTTAAGAATGACAAAATAAACAATCCCAGCCCCTCACTTCCTTTGTCAGACGGGGATGACTGGTCAAAAAGGGATAATTCCGCAAAAATAGAAAAATGTTAAAATTTCCTAAACTAGATTTTGCCCGACAACAGGATCGGTGTAGATCTGTTAAGAATGACAAAATAAACAATCCCAGCCCCTCCCTTCCTTTGTCAGACGGGGATGACTGGTCAAAAAGGGATGATTCCGCAAAAATAGAAAAATGTTAAAATTTCCTAAACTAGATTCTGCCCGACAACAGGATCGGTGTGGATCTGTTAAGAATAACAAAATAAACAATCCCAGCCCCTCACTTCCTTTGTCAGACAGGGATGACTGGTCAAAAAGGGATGATTCCGCCAAAAATAGAAAAATGTTAAAATTTCCGAAACTAGATTTTGGTCAGACGGGGATGACTGGTCAAAAAGGGATGATTCCGCCAAAAATAGAAAAATGTTAAAATTTCCTAAACTAGATTTTGCCCGACAACAGGATCGGTGTAGATCTGTTAAGAATGACAAAATAAACAATCCCAGCTCCTCACTTCCTTTGTCAGACAGGGATGACTGGTCAAAAAGGGATTATTCCGCCAAAAATAGAAAAATGTTAAAATTTCCTAAACTAGATTTTGCCCGACAACAGGATCGGTGTACATCTGTTAAGAATGACAAAATAAACAATCCCAGCCCCTCACTTCCTTTGTCAGACGGGGATGACTGGTCAAAAAGGGATGATTCCGCCAAAAATAGAAAAATGTTAAAATTTCCTAAACTAGATTTTGCCCGACAACAGGATCGGTGTAGATCTGTTAAGAATGACAAAATAAACAATCCCAGCCCCTCCCTTCCTTTGTCAGACGGGGATAACTGGTCAAAAAGGGATGATTCCGCCAAAAATAGAAAAATGTTAAAATTTCCTAAACTAGATTTTGCCCGACAACAGGATCGGTGTAGATCTGTTAAGAATGACAAAATAAACAATCCCAGCCCCTCCCTTCCTTTGTCAGACGGGGATAACTGGTCAAAAAGGGATGATTCCGCAAATATAGAAAAATGTTAAAATTTCCTAAACTAGATTTTGCCCGACAACAGGATCGGTGTGTATCTCTTAAGAATAACAAAATAAACAATCCCAGCCCCTCACTTCCTTTGTCAGACGTGGATGACTGGTCAAAAAGGGATGATTCCGCAAAAATAGAAAAATGTTAAAATTTCCTAAACTAGATTTTGCCCGGCAACAGGATCGGTGTGGATCTGTTAAGAATAACAAAATAAACAATCCCAGCCCCTCACTTCCTTTGTCAGACGGGGATGACTGGTCAAAAAGGGATGATTCCGCCAAAAATAGAAAAATGTTAAAATTTCCTAAACTAGACTTTGCCCGACAACAGGATCGGTGTAGATCTGTTAAGAATGACAAAATAAACAATCCCAGCCCCTCCCTTCCTTTGTCAGACGGGGATGACTGGTCAAAAAGGGATGATTCCGCAAAAATAGAAAAATGTTAAAATTTCCTAAACTAGATTCTGCCCGACAACAGGATCGGTGTGGATCTGTTAAGAATAACAAAATAAACAATCCCAGCCCCTCACTTCCTTTGTCAGACGGGGATGACTGGTCAAAAAGGGATGATTCCGCAAATATAGAAAAATGTTAAAATTTCCTAAACTAGATTTTGCCCGACAACAGGATCGGTGTAGATCTGTTAAGAATGACAAAATAAACAATCCCAGCCCCTCACTTCCTTTGTCAGACGGGGATGACTGGTCAAAAAGGGATGATTCCGCCAAAAATAGAAAAATGTTAAAATTTCCTAAACTAGACTTTGCCCGACAACAGGATCGGTGTAGATCTGTTAAGAATGACAAAATAAACAATCCCAGCCCCTCCCTTCCTTTGTCAGACGGGGATGACTGGTCAAAAAGGGATGATTCCGCAAAAATAGAAAAATGTTAAAATTTCCTAAACTAGATTCTGCCCGACAACAGGATCGGTGTGGATCTGTTAAGAATAACAAAATAAACAATCCCAGCCCCTCACTTCCTTTGTCAGACGGGGATGACTGGTCAAAAAGGGATGATTCCGCAAATATAGAAAAATGTTAAAATTTACTAAACTAGATTTTGCCCGACAACATGATCGGTGTAGATCTGTTAAGAGAGACAAAATAAACAATCCCAGCCCCTCACTTCCTTTGTCAGACGGGGATGACTGGTCAAAAAGGGATGATTCCGCAAATATAGAAAAATGTTAAAATTTCCTAAACTAGATTTTGCCCGACAACAGGATCGGTGTAGATCTGTTAAGAATGACAAAATAAACAATCCCAGCCCCTCACTTCCTTTGTCAGACGGGGATGACTGGTCAAAAAGGGATAATTCCGCAAAAATAGAAAAATGTTAAAATTTCCTAAACTAGATTTTGCCCGACAACAGGATCGGTGTGTATCTGTTAAGAATAACAAAATAAACAATCCCAGCCCCTCACTTCCTTTGTCAGACGGGGATGACTGGTCAAAAAGGGATGATTCCGCAAATATAGAAAAATGTTAAAATTTCCTAAACTAGATTTTGCCCGACAACAGGATCGGTGTAGATCTGTTAAGAATGACAAAATAAACAATCCCAGCCCCTCACTTCCTTTGTCAGACGGGGATGACTGGTCAAAAAGGGATAATTCCGCAAAAATAGAAAAATGTTAAAATTTCCTAAACTAGATTTTGCCCGACAACAGGATCGGTGTGTATCTGTTAAGAATAACAAAATAAACAATCCCAGCCCCTCACTTCCTTTGTCAGACGGGGATGACTGGTCAAAAAGGGATGATTCCGCAAATATAGAAAAATGTTAAAATTTCCTAAACTAGATTTTGCCCGACAACAGGATCGGTGTAGATCTGTTAAGAATGACAAAATAAACAATCCCAGCCCTCACTTCCTTTGTCAGACGGGGATGACTGGTCAAAAAGGGATAATTCCGCAAAAATAGAAAAATGTTAAAATTTCCTAAACTAGATTTTGCCCGACAACAGGATCGGTGTGTATCTGTTAAGAATAACAAAATAAACAATCCCAGCCCCTCACTTCCTTTGTCAGACGGGGATGACTGGTCAAAAAGGGATGATTCCGCAAATATAGAAAAATGTTAAAATTTCCTAAACTAGATTTTGCCCGACAACAGGATCGGTGTAGATCTGTTAAGAATGACAAAATAAACAATCCCAGCCCCTCACTTCCTTTGTCAGACGGGGATGACTGGTCAAAAAGGGATAATTCCGCAAAAATAGAAAAATGTTAAAATTTCCTAAACTAGATTTTGCCCGACAACAGGATCGGTGTAGATATGTTAAGAAAGACAAAATAAACAATCCCAGCCCCTCACTTCCTTTGTCAGACGGGGATGACTGGTCAAAAAGGGATGATTCCGCAAATATAGAAAAATGTTAAAATTTCCTAAACTAGATTTTGCCCGACAACAGGATCGGTGTAGATCTGTTAAGAATGACAAAATAAACAATCCCAGCCCTCACTTCCTTTGTCAGACGGGGATGACTGGTCAAAAAGGGATGATTCCCCAAATATAGAAAAATGTTAAAATTTCCTAAACTAGATTTTGCCCGACAACAGGATCGGTGTAGATCTGTTAAGAATGACAAAATAAACAATCCCAGCCCCTCACTTCCTTTGTCAGACGGGGATGACTGGTCAAAAAGGGATGATTTCGCAAATATAGAAAAATGTTAAAATTTCCTAAACTAGATTTTGCCCGACAACAGGATCGGTGTAGATCTGTTAAGAATGACAAAATAAACAATCCCAGCCCCTCACTTCCTTTGTCAGACGGGGATGACTGGTCAAAAAGGGATGATTCCGCCAAAAATAGAAAAATGTTAAAATTTCCTAAACTAGATTTTGCCCGACAACAGGATCGGTGTAGATCTGTTAAGAATGACAAAATAAACAATCCCAGCCCCTCACTTCCTTTGTCAGACGGGGATGACTGGTCAAAAAGGGTAGATTCCGCAAATATAGAAAAATGTTAAAATTTCCTAAACTAGATTCTGCCCGACAACAGGATCGGTGTGGATCTGTTAAGAATAACAAAATAAACAATCCCAGCCCCTCACTTCCTTTGTCAGACGGGGATGACTGGTCAAAAAGGGATAATTCCGCAAAAATAGAAAAATGTTAAAATTTCCTAAACTAGATTTTGCCCGACAACAGGATCGGTGTGTATCTGTTAAGAATAACAAAATAAACAATCCCAGCCCCTCACTTCCTTTGTCAGACGGGGATGACTGGTCAAAAAGGGATGATTCCGCAAATATAGAAAAATGTTAAAATTTCCTAAACTAGATTTTGCCCGACAACAGGATCGGTGTAGATCTGTTAAGAATGACAAAATAAACAATCCCAGCCCCTCACTTCCTTTGTCAGACGGGGATGACTGGTCAAAAAGGGATAATTCCGCAAAAATAGAAAAATGTTAAAATTTACTAAACTAGATTTTGCCCGACAACAGGATCGGTGTAGATATGTTAAGAAAGACAAAATAAACAATCCCAGCCCCTCACTTCCTTTGTCAGACGGGGATGACTGGTCAAAAAGGGATGATTCCGCAAATATAGAAAAATGTTAAAATTTCCTAAACTAGATTTTGCCCGACAACAGGATCGGTGTAGATCTGTTAAGAATGACAAAATAAACAATCCCAGCCCTCACTTCCTTTGTCAGACGGGGATGACTGGTCAAAAAGGGATGATTCCGCAAATATAGAAAAATGTTAAAATTTACTAAACTAGATTTTGCCCGACAACATGATCGGTGTAGATCTGTTAAGAGAGACAAAATAAACAATCCCAGCCCCTCACTTCCTTTGTCAGACGGGGATGACTGGTCAAAAAGGGATGATTCCGCAAATATAGAAAAATGTTAAAATTTCCTAAACTAGATTCTGCCCGACAACAGGATCGGTGTGGATCTGTTAAGAATAACAAAATAAACAATCCCAGCCCCTCACTTCCTTTGTCAGACGGGGATGACTGGTCAAAAAGGGATAATTCCGCAAAAATAGAAAAATGTTAAAATTTCCTAAACTAGATTTTGCCCGACAACAGGATCGGTGTGTATCTGTTAAGAATAACAAAATAAACAATCCCAGCCCCTCACTTCCTTTGTCAGACGGGGATGACTGGTCAAAAAGGGATGATTCCGCAAATATAGAAAAATGTTAAAATTTCCTAAACTAGATTTTGCCCGACAACAGGATCGGTGTAGATCTGTTAAGAATGACAAAATAAACAATCCCAGCCCCTCACTTCCTTTGTCAGACGGGGATGACTGGTCAAAAAGGGATAATTCCGCAAAAATAGAAAAATGTTAAAATTTCCTAAACTAGATTTTGCCCGACAACAGGATCGGTGTAGATATGTTAAGAAAGACAAAATAAACAATCCCAGCCCCTCACTTCCTTTGTCAGACGGGGATGACTGGTCAAAAAGGGATGATTCCGCAAATATAGAAAAATGTTAAAATTTCCTAAACTAGATTTTGCCCGACAACAGGATCGGTGTAGATCTGTTAAGAATGACAAAATAAACAATCCCAGCCCTCACTTCCTTTGTCAGACGGGGATGACTGGTCAAAAAGGGATAATTCCGCAAAAATAGAAAAATGTTAAAATTTCCTAAACTAGATTTTGCCCGACAACAGGATCGGTGTGTATCTGTTAAGAATAACAAAATAAACAATCCCAGCCCCTCACTTCCTTTGTCAGACGGGGATGACTGGTCAAAAAGGGATGATTCCGCAAATATAGAAAAATGTTAAAATTTCCTAAACTAGATTTTGCCCGACAACAGGATCGGTGTAGATCTGTTAAGAATGACAAAATAAACAATCCCAGCCCCTCACTTCCTTTGTCAGACGGGGATGACTGGTCAAAAAGGGATAATTCCGCAAAAATAGAAAAATGTTAAAATTTCCTAAACTAGATTTTGCCCGACAACAAGATCGGTGTAGATATGTTAAGAAAGACAAAATAAACAATCCCAGCCCCTCACTTCCTTTGTCAGACGGGGATGACTGGTCAAAAAGGGATGATTCCGCAAATATAGAAAAATGTTAAAATTTCCTAAACTAGATTTTGCCCGACAACAGGATCGGTGTAGATCTGTTAAGAATGACAAAATAAACAATCCCAGCCCCTCACTTCCTTTGTCAGACGGGGATGACTGGTCAAAAAGGGATAATTCCGCAAAAATAGAAAAATGTTAAAATTTCCTAAACTAGATTTTGCCCGACAACAGGATCGGTGTAGATCTGTTAAGAATGACAAAATAAACAATCCCAGCCCCTCACTTCCTTTGTCAGACGGGGATGACTGGTCAAAAAGGGATGATTCCGCAAATATAGAAAAATGTTAAAATTTCCTAAACTAGATTTTGCCCGACAACAGGATCGGTGTAGATCTGTTAAGAATGACAAAATAAACAATCCCAGCCCCTCACTTCCTTTGTCAGACGGGGATGACTGGTCAAAAAGGGATAATTCCGCAAAAATAGAAAAATGTTAAAATTTCCTAAACTAGATTTTGCCCGACAACAGGATCGGTGTAGATCTGTTAAGAATGACAAAATAAACAATCCCAGCCCCTCACTTCCTTTGTCAGACGGGGATGACTGGTCAAAAAGGGATGATTCCGCAAATATAGAAAAATGTTAAAATTTCCTAAACTAGATTTTGCCCGACAACAGGATCGGTGTAGATCTGTTAAGAATGACAAAATAAACAATCCCAGCCCCTCACTTCCTTTGTCAGACGGGGATGACTGGTCAAAAAGGGATAATTCCGCAAAAATAGAAAAATGTTAAAATTTCCTAAACTAGATTTTGCCCGACAACAGGATCGGTGTAGATCTGTTAAGAATGACAAAATAAACAATCCCAGCCCCTCACTTCCTTTGTCAGACGGGGATGACTGGTCAAAAAGGGATGATTCCGCAAATATAGAAAAATGTTAAAATTTCCTAAACTAGATTTTGCCCGACAACAGGATCGGTGTAGATCTGTTAAGAATGACAAAATAAACAATCCCAGCCCCTCACTTCCTTTGTCAGACGGGGATGACTGGTCAAAAAGGGATAATTCCGCAAAAATAGAAAAATGTTAAAATTTCCTAAACTAGATTTTGCCCGACAACAGGATCGGTGTAGATCTGTTAAGAATGACAAAATAAACAATCCCAGCCCCTCACTTCCTTTGTCAGACGGGGATGACTGGTCAAAAAGGGATAATTCCGCAAAAATAGAAAAATGTTAAAATTTCCTAAACTAGATTTTGCCCGACAACAGGATCGGTGTAGATATGTTAAGAAAGACAAAATAAACAATCCCAGCCCCTCACTTCCTTTGTCAGACGGGGATGACTGGTCAAAAAGGGATGATTCCGCAAATATAGAAAAATGTTAAAATTTCCTAAACTAGATTTTGCCCGACAACAGGATCGGTGTAGATCTGTTAAGAATGACAAAATAAACAATCCCAGCCCCTCACTTCCTTTGTCAGACGGGGATGACTGGTCAAAAAGGGATAATTCCGCAAAAATAGAAAAATGTTAAAATTTCCTAAACTAGATTTTGCCCGACAACAGGATCGGTGTAGATCTGTTAAGAATGACAAAATAAACAATCCCAGCCCCTCCCTTCCTTTGTCAGACGGGGATGACTGGTCAAAAAGGGATAATTCCGCAAAAATAGAAAAATGTTAAAATTTCCTAAACTAGATTTTGCCCGACAACAGGATCGGTGTGTATCTGTTAAGAATAACAAAATAAACAATCCCAGCCCCTCACTTCCTTTGTCAGACGGGGATGACTGGTCAAAAAGGGATGATTCCGCCAAAAATAGAAAAATGTTAAAATTTCCTAAACTAGATTTTGCCCGACAACAGGATCGGTGTAGATCTGTTAAGAATGACAAAATAAACAATCCCAGCCCCTCACTTCCTTTGTCAGACGGGGATGACTGGTCAAAAAGGGATGATTCCGCAAATATAGAAAAATGTTAAAATTTCCTAAACTAGATTTTGCCCGACAACAGGATCGGTGTAGATCTGTTAAGAATGACAAAATAAACAATCCCAGCCCCTCACTTCCTTTGTCAGACGGGGATGACTGGTCAAAAAGGGATGATTCCGCAAAAATAGAAAAATGTTAAAATTTCCTAAACTAGATTTTGCCCGACAACAGGATCGGTATGTATCTGTAAAGAATAACAAAATAAACAATCCCAGCCCCTCACTTCCTTTGTCAGAAAGGGATGACTGGTCAAAAAGGGATGATTCCGCCAAAAATAGAAAAATGTTAAAATTTCCTAAACTAGATTTTGCCCGACAACAGGATCGGTGTAGATCTGTTAAGAATGACAAAATAAACAATTCCAGCCCCTCACTTCCTTTGTCAGACGGGGATGACTGGTCAAAAAGGGATTATTCCGCCAAAAATAGAAAAATGTTAAAATTTCCTAAACTAGATTTTGCCCGACAACAGGATCGGTGTAGATCTGTTAAGAATGACAAAATAAACAATCCCAGCCCCTCCCTTCCTTTGTCAGACGGGGATGACTGGTCAAAAAGGGATGATTCCGCAAAAATAGAAAAATGTTAAAATTTCCTAAACTAGATTCTGCCCGACAACAGGATCGGTGTGGATCTGTTAAGAATAACAAAATAAACAATCCCAGCCCCTCACTTCCTTTGTCAGACAGGGATGACTGGTCAAAAAGGGATGATTCCGCCAAAAATAGAAAAATGTTAAAATTTCCGAAACTAGATTTTGGTCAGACGGGGATGACTGGTCAAAAAGGGATGATTCCGCCAAAAATAGAAAAATGTTAAAATTTCCTAAACTAGATTTTGCCCGACAACAGGATAGGTGTAGATCTGTTAAGAATGACAAAATAAACAATCCCAGCTCCTCACTTCCTTTGTCAGACAGGGATGACCGGTCAAAAAGGGATTATTCCGCCAAAAATAGAAAAATGTTAAAATTTCCTAAACTAGATTTTGCCCGACAACAGGATCGGTGTAGATCTGTTAAGAATGACAAAATAAACAATCCCAGCCCCTCACTTCCTTTGTCAGACGGGGATGACTGGTCAAAAAGGGATGATTCCGCCAAAAATAGAAAAATGTTAAAATTTCCTAAACTAGATTTTGCCCGACAACAGGATCGGTGTAGATCTGTTAAGAATGACAAAATAAACAATCCCAGCCCCTCCCTTCCTTTGTCAGACGGGGATAACTGGTCAAAAAGGGATGATTCCGCAAAAATAGAAAAATGTTAAAATTTCCTAAACTAGATTCTGCCCGACAACAGGATCGGTGTGGATCTGTTAAGAATAACAAAATAAACAATCCCAGCCCCTCACTTCCTTTGTCAGACGGGGATGACTGGTCAAAAAGGGATGATTCCGCCAAAAATAGAAAAATGTTAAAATGTTTTAAACTAGATTTTGCCCGACAACAGGATCGGTATGTATCTGTAAAGAATAACAAAATAAACAATCCCAGCCCCTCACTTCCTTTGTCAGACAGGGATGACTGGTCAAAAAGGGATGATTCCGCCAAAAATAGAAAAATGTTAAAATTTCCGAAACTAGATTTTGCCCGACAACAGGATCGGTGTAGATCTATTAAGAATGACAAAATAAACAATCCCAGCCCCTCACTTCCTTTGTCAGACAGGGATGACTGGTCAAAAAGGGATGATTCCGCAAATATAGAAAAATGTTAAAATTTCCTAAACTAGATTTTGCCCGACAACAGGATCGGTGTAGATCTGTTAAGAATGACAAAATAAACAATCCCAGCCCCTCACTTCCTTTGTCAGACGGGGATGACTGGTCAAAAAGGGATGATTCCGCAAAAATAGAAAAATGTTAAAATTTCCTAAACTAGATTTTGCCCGACAACAGGATCGGTGTGGATCTGTTAAGAATAACAAAATAAACAATCCCAGCCCGTCACTTCATTTGTCAGACCAGGATGACTGGTCAAAAAGGGATGATTCCGCCAAAAATAGAAAAATGTTAAAATTTCCTAAACTAGATTTTGCCCGACAACAGGATCGGTGTAGATCTGTTAAGAATGACAAAATAAACAATCCCAGCCCCTCACTTCTTTTGTCAGACAGGGATGACTGGTCAAAAAGGGATGATTCCGCCAAAAATAGAAAAATGTTAAAATTTCCTAAACTAGATTTTGCCCGATAACAGGATCGGTGTAGATCTGTTAAGAATGACAAAATAAACAATCCCAGCCCCTCACTTCCTTTGTCAGACGGGGATGACTGGTCAAAAAGGGATGATTCCGCAAATATAGAAAAATGTAAAAATTTCCTAAACTAGATTTTGCCCGACAACAGGATCGGTGTGGATCTGTTAAGAATAAAAAAATAAACAATCCCAGCCCGTCACTTCATTTGTCAGACGAGGATGACTGGTCAAAAAGGGATGATTCCGCCAAAAATAGAAAAATGTTAAAATTTCCTAAACTAGATTTTGCCCGACAACAGGATCGGTGTAGATCTGTTAAGAATGACAAAATAAACAATCCCAGCCCCTCACTTCCTTTGTCAGACGGGGATGACTGGTCAAAAAGGGATAATTCCGCAAAAATAGAAAAATGTTAAAATTTCCTAAACTAGATTCTGCCCGACAACAGGATCGGTGTGGATCTGTTAAGAATAACAAAATAAACAATCCCAGCCCCTCACTTCCTTTGTCAGACGGGGATGACTGGTCAAAAAGGGATGATTCCGCCAAAAATAGAAAAATGTTAAAATGTTTTAAACTAGATTTTGCCCGACAACAGGATCGGTATGTATCTGTAAAGAATAACAAAATAAACAATCCCAGCCCCTCACTTCCTTTGTCAGACAGGGATGACTGGTCAAAAAGGGATGATTCCGCCAAAAATAGAAAAATGTTAAAATTTCCGAAACTAGATTTTGCCCGACAACAGGATCGGTGTAGATCTATTAAGAATGACAAAATAAACAATCCCAGCCCCTCACTTCCTTTGTCAGACAGGGATGACTGGTCAAAAAGGGATGATTCCGCAAATATAGAAAAATGTTAAAATTTCCTAAACTAGATTTTGCCCGACAACAGGATCGGTGTAGATCTGTTAAGAATGACAAAATAAACAATCCCAGCCCCTCACTTCCTTTGTCAGACGGGGATGACTGGTCAAAAAGGGATGATTCCGCAAAAATAGAAAAATGTTAAAATTTCCTAAACTAGATTTTGCCCGACAACAGGATCGGTGTGGATCTGTTAAGAATAACAAAATAAACAATCCCAGCCCGTCACTTCATTTGTCAGACCAGGATGACTGGTCAAAAAGGGATGATTCCGCCAAAAATAGAAAAATGTTAAAATTTCCTAAACTAGATTTTGCCCGACAACAGGATCGGTGTAGATCTGTTAAGAATGACAAAATAAACAATCCCAGCCCCTCACTTCTTTTGTCAGACAGGGATGACTGGTCAAAAAGGGATGATTCCGCCAAAAATAGAAAAATGTTAAAATTTCCTAAACTAGATTTTGCCCGATAACAGGATCGGTGTAGATCTGTTAAGAATGACAAAATAAACAATCCCAGCCCCTCACTTCCTTTGTCAGACGGGGATGACTGGTCAAAAAGGGATGATTCCGCAAATATAGAAAAATGTAAAAATTTCCTAAACTAGATTTTGCCCGACAACAGGATCGGTGTGGATCTGTTAAGAATAAAAAAATAAACAATCCCAGCCCGTCACTTCATTTGTCAGACGAGGATGACTGGTCAAAAAGGGATGATTCCGCCAAAAATAGAAAAATGTTAAAATTTCCTAAACTAGATTTTGCCCGACAACAGGATCGGTGTAGATCTGTTAAGAATGACAAAATAAACAATCCCAGCCCCTCACTTCCTTTGTCAGACGGGGATGACTGGTCAAAAAGGGATAATTCCGCAAAAATAGAAAAATGTTAAAATTTCCTAAACTAGATTTTGCCCGACAACAGGATCGGTGTGTATCTGTTAAGAATAACAAAATAAACAATCCCAGCCCCTCACTTCCTTTGTCAGACGGGGATGACTGGTCAAAAAGGGATGATTCCGCAAATATAGAAAAATGTTAAAATTTCCTAAACTAGATTTTGCCCGACAACAGGATCGGTGTAGATCTGTTAAGAATGACAAAATAAACAATCCCAGCCCCTCACTTCCTTTGTCAGACGGGGATGACTGGTCAAAAAGGGATAATTCCGCAAAAATAGAAAAATGTTAAAATTTCCTAAACTAGATTTTGCCCGACAACAGGATCGGTGTAGATCTGTTAAGAATGACAAAATAAACAATCCCAGCCCCTCACTTCCTTTGTCAGACGGGGATGACTGGTCAAAAAGGGATAATTCCGCAAAAATAGAAAAATGTTAAAATTTCCTAAACTAGATTTTGCCCGACAACAGGATCGGTGTAGATATGTTAAGAAAGACAAAATAAACAATCCCAGCCCCTCACTTCCTTTGTCAGACGGGGATGACTGGTCAAAAAGGGATGATTCCGCAAATATAGAAAAATGTTAAAATTTCCTAAACTAGATTTTGCCCGACAACAGGATCGGTGTAGATCTGTTAAGAATGACAAAATAAACAATCCCAGCCCTCACTTCCTTTGTCAGACGGGGATGACTGGTCAAAAAGGGATGATTCCGCAAATATAGAAAAATGTTAAAATTTCCTAAACTAGATTTTGCCCGACAACAGGATCGGTGTAGATCTGTTAAGAATGACAAAATAAACAATCCCAGCCCCTCACTTCCTTTGTCAGACGGGGATGACTGGTCAAAAAGGGATGATTCCGCAAATATAGAAAAATGTTAAAATTTCCTAAACTAGATTTTGCCCGACAACAGGATCGGTGTAGATCTGTTAAGAATGACAAAATAAACAATCCCAGCCCCTCACTTCTTTTGTCAGACGGGGATGACTGGTCAAAAAGGGATGATTCCGCAAATATAGAAAAATGTTAAAATTTCCTAAACTAGATTTTGCCCGACAACAGGATCGGTGTAGATCTGTTAAGAATGACAAAATAAACAATCCCAGCCCCTCACTTCCTTTGTCAGACGGGGATGACTGGTCAAAAAGGGATAATTCCGCAAAAATAGAAAAATGTTAAAATTTCCTAAACTAGATTTTGCCCGACAACAGGATCGGTGTGTATCTGTTAAGAATAACAAAATAAACAATCCCAGCCCCTCACTTCCTTTGTCAGACGGGGATGACTGGTCAAAAAGGGATGATTCCGCAAATATAGAAAAATGTTAAAATTTCCTAAACTAGATTTTGCCCGACAACAGGATCGGTGTAGATCTGTTAAGAATGACAAAATAAACAATCCCAGCCCCTCACTTCCTTTGTCAGACGGGGATGACTGGTCAAAAAGGGATAATACCGCAAAAATAGAAAAATGTTAAAATTTCCTAAACTAGATTTTGCCCGACAACAGGATCGGTGTAGATCTGTTAAGAATGACAAAATAAACAATCCCAGCCCCTCACTTCCTTTGTCAGACGGGGATGACTGGTCAAAAAGGGATAATTCCGCAAAAATAGAAAAATGTTAAAATTTCCTAAACTAGATTTTGCCCGACAACAGGATCGGTGTAGATATGTTAAGAAAGACAAAATAAACAATCCCAGCCCCTCACTTCCTTTGTCAGACGGGGATGACTGGTCAAAAAGGGATGATTCCGCAAATATAGAAAAATGTTAAAATTTCCTAAACTAGATTTTGCCCGACAACAGGATCGGTGTAGATCTGTTAAGAATGACAAAATAAACAATCCCAGCCGCTCACTTCCTTTGTCAGACGGGGATGACTGGTCAAAAAGGGATGATTCCGCCAAAAATAGAAAAATGTTAAAATTTCCTAAACTAGATTTTGCCCGACAACAGGATCGGTGTAGATCTGTTAAGAATGACAAAATAAACAATCCCAGCCCCTCACTTCCTTTGTCAGACGGGGATGACTGGTCAAAAAGGGATGATTCCGCAAAAATAGAAAAATGTTAAAATTTCCTAAACTAGATTCTGCCCGACAACAGGATCGGTGTGGATCTGTTAAGAATAACAAAATAAACAATCCCAGCCCCTCACTTCCTTTGTCAGACAGGGATGACTGGTCAAAAAGGGATGATTCCGCCAAAAATAGAAAAATGTTAAAATTTCCGAAACTAGATTTTGGTCAGACGGGGATGACTGGTCAAAAAGGGATGATTCCGCCAAAAATAGAAAAATGTTAAAATTTCCTAAACTAGATTTTGCCCGACAACAGGATAGGTGTAGATCTGTTAAGAATGACAAAATAAACAATCCCAGCTCCTCACTTCCTTTGTCAGACGGGGATGACTGGTCAAAAAGGGATTATTCCGCCAAAAATAGAAAAATGTTAAAATTTCCTAAACTAGATTTTGCCCGACAACAGGATCGGTGTAGATCTGTTAAGAATGACAAAATAAACAATCCCAGCCCCTCACTTCCTTTGTCAGACGGGGATGACTGGTCAAAAAGGGATGATTCCGCCAAAAATAGAAAAATGTTAAAATTTCCTAAACTAGATTTTGCCCGACAACAGGATCGGTGTAGATCTGTTAAGAATGACAAAATAAACAATCCCAGCCCCTCCCTTCCTTTGTCAGACGGGGATAACTGGTCAAAAAGGGATGATTCCGCAAAAATAGAAAAATGTTAAAATTTCCTAAACTAGATTCTGCCCGACAACAGGATCGGTGTGGATCTGTTAAGAATAACAAAATAAACAATCCCAGCCCCTCACTTCCTTTGTCAGACGGGGATGACTGGTCAAAAAGGGATGATTCCGCCAAAAATAGAAAAATGTTAAAATTTTTTAAACTAGATTTTGCCCGACAACAGGATCGGTATGTATCTGTAAAGAATAACAAAATAAACAATCCCAGCCCCTCACTTCCTTTGTCAGACAGGGATGACTGGTCAAAAAGGGATGATTCCGCCAAAAATAGAAAAATGTTAAAATTTCCGAAACTAGATTTTGCCCGACAACAGGATCGGTGTAGATCTATTAAGAATGACAAAATAAACAATCCCAGCCCCTCACTTCCTTTGTCAGACAGGGATGACTGGTCAAAAAGGGATGATTCCGCAAAAATAGAAAAATGTTAAAATTTCCTAAACTAGATTTTGCCCGACAACAGGATCGGTGTGGATCTGTTAAGAATAACAAAATAAACAATCCCAGCCCGTCACTTCATTTGTCAGACCAGGATGACTGGTCAAAAAGGGATGATTCCGCCAAAAATAGAAAAATGTTAAAATTTCCTAAACTAGATTTTGCCCGACAACAGGATCGGTGTAGATCTGTTAAGAATGACAAAATAAACAATCCCAGCCCCTCACTTCTTTTGTCAGACGGGGATGACTGGTCAAAAAGGGATGATTCCGCCAAAAATAGAAAAATGTTAAAATTTCCTAAACTAGATTTTGCCCGACAACAGGATCGGTGTAGATCTGTTAAGAATGACAAAATAAACAATCCCAGCCCCTCCCTTCCTTTGTCAGACGGGGATGACTGGTCAAAAAGGGATGATTCCGCAAAAATAGAAAAATGTTAAAATTTCCTAAACTAGATTCTGCCCGACAACAGGATCGGTGTGGATCTGTTAAGAATAACAAAATAAACAATCCCAGCCCCTCACTTCCTTTGTCAGACGGGGATGACTGGTCAAAAAGGAATGATTCCGCCAAAAATAGAAAAATGTTAAAATTTTTTAAACTAGATTTTGCCCGACAACAGGATCGGTATGTATCTGTAAAGAATAACAAAATAAACAATCCCAGCCCCTCACTTCCTTTGTCAGACTGGGATGACTGGTCAAAAAGGGATGATTCCGCCAAAAATAGAAAAATGTTAAAATTTCCGAAACTAGATTTTGCCCGACAACAGGATCGGTGTAGATCTATTAAGAATGACAAAATAAACAATCCCAGCCCCTCACTTCCTTTGTCAGACGGGGATGACTGGTCAAAAAGGGATGATTCCGCAAATATAGAAAAATGTTAAAATTTCCTAAACTAGATTTTGCCCGACAACAGGATCGGTGTAGATCTGTTAAGAATGACAAAATAAACAATCCCAGCCCCTCACTTCCTTTGTCAGACGGGGATGACTGGTCAAAAAGGGATGATTCCGCAAATATAGAAAAATGTTAAAATTTCCTAAACTAGATTTTGCCCGACAACAGGATCGGTGTAGATCTGTTAAGAATGACAAAATAAACAATCCCAGCCCCTCACTTCCTTTGTCAGACGGGGATGACTGGTCAAAAAGGGATGATTCCGCAAAAATAGAAAAATGTTAAAATTTCCTAAACTAGATTTTGCCCGACAACAGGATCGGTGTGGATCTGTTAAGAATAACAAAATAAACAATCCCAGCCCGTCACTTCATTTGTCAGACCAGGATGACTGGTCAAAAAGGGATGATTCCGCCAAAAATAGAAAAATGTTAAAATTTCCTAAACTAGATTTTGCCCGACAACAGGATCGGTGTAGATCTGTTAAGAATGACAAAATAAACAATCCCAGCCCCTCACTTCTTTTGTCAGACGGGGATGACTGGTCAAAAAGGGATGATTCCGCCAAAAATAGAAAAATGTTAAAATTTCCTAAACTAGATTTTGCCCGATAACAGGATCGGTGTAGATCTGTTAAGAATGACAAAATAAACAATCCCAGCCCCTCACTTCCTTTGTCAGACGAGGATGACTGGTCAAAAAGGGATGATTCCGCAAATATAGAAAAATGTAAAAATTTCCTAAACTAGATTTTGCCCGACAACAGGATCGGTGTGGATCTGTTAAGAATAAAAAAATAAACAATCCCAGCCCGTCACTTCATTTGTCAGACGAGGATGACTGCTCAAAAAGGGATGATTCCGCCAAAAATAGAAAAATGTTAAAATTTCCTAAACTAGATTTTGCCCGACAACAGGATCGGTGTGGATCTGTTAAGAATAACAAAATAAACAATCCCAGCCCGTCACTTCATTTGTCAGACCAGGATGACTGGACAAAAAGGGATGATTCCGCCAAAAATAGAAAAATGTTAAAATTTCCTAAACTAGATTTTGCCCGACAACAGGATCGGTGTAGATCTGTTAAGAATGACAAAATAAACAATCCCAGCCCCTCACTTCCTTTGTCAGACGGGGATGACTGGTCAAATAGGGATGATTCCGCAAATATAGAAAAATGTTAAAATTTACTAAACTAGATTCTGCCCGACAACAGGATCGGTGTAGATCTGTTAAGAAAGACAAAATAAACAATCCCAGCCCCTCACTTCCTTTGTCAGACGGGGATGACTGGTCAAAAAGGGATGATTCCGCCAAAAATAGAAAAATGTTAAAATTTCCTAAACTAGATTTTGCCCGACAACAGGATCGGTGTAGATCTGTTAAGAATGACAAAACAAACAATCCCAGCCCCTCACTTCCTTTGTCAGACGGGGATGACTGGTCAAATAGGGATGATTCCGCAAATATAGAAAAATGTTAAAATTTCCTAAACTAGATTTTGCCCGACAACAGGATCGGTGTAGATCTGTTAAGAATGACAAAATAAACAATCCCAGCCGCTCACTTCCTTTGTCAGACGGGGATGACTGGTCAAAAAGGGATGATTCCGCCAAAAATAGAAAAATGTTAAAATTTCCTAAACTAGATTTTGCCCGACAACAGGATCGGTGTAGATCTGTTAAGAATGACAAAATAAACAATCCCAGCCCCTCACTTCCTTTGTCAGACGGGGATGACTGGTCAAAAAGGGATGATTCCGCCAAAAATAGAAAAATGTTAAAATTTCCTAAACTAGATTTTGCCCGACAACAGGATCGGTGTAGATCTGTTAAGAATGACAAAATAAACAATCCCAGCCGCTCACTTCCTTTGTCAGACGGGGATGACTGGTCAAAAAGGGATGATTCCGCAAATATAGAAAAATGTTAAAATTTACTAAACTAGATTCTGCCCGACAACAGGATCGGTGTAGATCTGTTAAGAATGACAAAATAAACAATCCCAGCCCCTCACTTCCTTTGTCAGACGGGGATGACTGGTCAAAAAGGGATGATTCCGCAAATATAGAAAAATGTTAAAATTTACTAAACTAGATTCTGCCCGACAACAGAATCGGTGTAGATCTGTTAAGAAAGACAAAATAAACAATCCCAGCCCCTCACTTCCTTTGTCAGACAGGGATGACTGGGCAAAAAGGGATGATTCCGCAAAAATAGAAAAATGTTAAAATTTCTTAAACTAGACGGGGAGGACTAGTCAAAAAGGGATGATTCCGTAAAAATAGAAAAATATTAAAATTTCCTAAACTAGATTTTCCCACACAACAGGATCGGTGTAGATCTGTTAAGAATAACAAAATAAACAATCCCAGCCCATCACTTCATTGGGCAGGCGGGAATGACTGGTCAAAAAGAGATGATTCCGTAAAAATAGAAAAATATTAAAATTTCGTAAACTAGATGATGACCGACAACAGCATCGGTGTGGATTTATAATTGTTATAATTATCAAATAGACAATAACGTACTGCTGGTTTCGAAAAATGAATCATCGCGCTTTTATTGTTGAAAATTTCTTTAAAAATAACGAGTCTATTGTCGTTACTCAACGTCAGTTTCGCACAAGATTTAATTTGAATTCTCAGTGTAGAAACACAATTTTAAAATGGGTTGGTCAATTTAGAATCACAGCCTCAGATCTGAAGATGAAACCTGCTGGTAGGCCTATTTCAGTTAGAACTCCTGCAGATATTGAAAGAGTTCGAGTTGCATTTTTAAGAAGTCCAAAGCGATCTGCAAACAGACAATCTCAAACATTAACGCTAGCCTGCAAAGAATATTGCATAAAGATTTACGCTTAAAAGCATATAAGGTTCAACTTGTGCAGGAGCTAAAAGACACCGATTCTGCAGCGAGACTTGCTTTTTTAACAATTTTTTAGAGTGCAAAACAATGCTGGTTTGTCCCAAAATTTATATATGTCTGCCGATGCACATTTTCATATTTGTGGCTATGTAAACCAACAAAACTCTCTTTACCGGTCTCAAGCCTAATGAAATACACCAAACTCCTCTTCATAGTCAAAAAATTACTGCTTGGTGTGCAGTGTCAACACAGGGAATTGGGGGACCTTATTTTTTGAGGATGAAAATAAAGAAAATACCACGGTAACTTTCGGAACGCTATGTGAACATGTTGGAAACTTTTTTTCAACAAGAGTTACAACATGTGGTGTCAGCAGGACGGCGCCACATGTCATACTGCCCGCGCATCCATGAATGTCCTGCGGCAAATGTGTTCAGGACGCCTGATTTCAAGGTTTGGTGATCTCCAGTGGCCTCCGAGGTCATGTGACTTAACACCCTGTGATTTTTTGTTATGGGGCTATAAAATCCAGGGTATACATCAATAATCAGCAAAATATCGACGAATTAAAAGAAAATATTCGAACAGAAATCCAGAATATTGCTCCATTAATGTTGAATAATGCTCAAGAATGTTCAAGAAGAGGTCATCATCTTTTAGACACAATTTTTAAAAATTAGGCTAGTTATTATGATTATTATTATTATGTTAGTTTCATTTGTTATTAAATTTCTTAAATTCCATATTTTGATTAAATTCATTTTATACTTTGGTGTACCAAAGTATAACGTAAAGTATTTGGTGTACCCTGTATTTTTTGGCAACACAAAAAAATTTTTTGAGTTTTTCTATCGAACAACACCAAAAACTTATTAGATGGACACCATCTTTATAATCTGCCAGCTATATTATTTAAGCACCGACACAAAATCCGTGAAAAAAATTATTATTCTAAGCGTATATGTCCTTGGTTAATTAAATATTAGCGACTGGAGAAGCCAAATGAAAGCCATCTACTCAACATATTTACTAAACAAACTATGGCCTCACTTATAAGAACAGCTTTTTCCAATATAAGGAATACTTATTAAATATTCATGCAAAATCAAGTTCTCCAGGAAATAGCAAGCCTTGATAACAATAAATAACTTTTATATGTAAATTATTTCAGACATCTACCTATTTCAAAGTGCAAATCTTTATACAAAGGAAACACTTCAATCCAAGAAGTGTTAATTACTGAAACAACGAAACCTGATTATTTCAATCAATCAAATTCTGCTAAGATTTGTAATAGGTTTCCACATATTTGCAATTGTTTTGTTGTTATATAAGATTTTTGTTGCACTTGGCTAAAATTAATTACAAATTGTCACAATTTCTAGATGCCCAGCCTATGGAATGGCCACTAATGTTAATTTTTTAATAATTAAATTTGACACATTTTGCACGCTGCAGTGTCGGGTTCGCATTACTGAAATCTATAGAAAAACAGCATAAGATTACTTTAAGATAGTGTTGTTAATTTGCTGGAAAAATATAATTTGGAAAATTTTTCGTAAATTATGGAAAATTTTCCGTAAATTATGGAGAATTTTCTCCATACCAATTTTCCATTTTGGAAACATATCACAATAACATCGCTACTTTAAAATTAAAAAAATATTGTGCAAACTAAGCAGATAAGGCATTTCTATTCCAGGAAGCTATGGCTGGCTATCGACCTCATCGCCCGCGCCCTATTGCCATCCGTAGCCAGCGTCTACTCCGCTTTCTTCAAGAATCCCCAAACCGTCGTCTCCAGCGTTCGCAACCAGGTCATTCCTGCTTTAGCCGCATTCTTAGCTAACAGTATATCTCGCTCCCTGGCCTCCGTACAGAGGATATCCTTCCCACTCACCATACGAATAGTGAGGGTGAACGAAAACAGGGCTATAGCCGCCGGGGAGGAAGATGATTTGACGCCGGAAAAGTCGGTCGAGTGTCTCGTTCTTTCCGAACCAGATGATGGAGAGATAGAGGCAGATGTGATCTTCATTCACGGGTTGCATGGGGGTATAGATAAGACTTGGAAGCAGGGAACTTGGAGACACAGTGGGCACAAACTGATAGACCAATCGCCGATCAGGAGGCAGTCTTCGGGTAAGTTGTACTTGATTTTGCTTCCATCCATGTTATAGGACATTTTTCCGTGGCGATGTGGACATTTAGATTTAGAAAGATTGTTAGTCACTAAGTAAAGATTGAAGTAACAATGCAGACTAAAGCCACTCCCAGTATTGAATAATAGCGGCATATCTTTAAAATATGTCAAAACCTCTCAAGTCAGTTTCTTCTTTAATATTACCATCGTCATTTAAAGTATGAAAATAATATTAATCACTCTAGTTATTAAAAAAAACATATTCAGATAAATCCTCAGTAATTTTCCTCAGTTTTTCCCATCGATACACAGATCTGCTGTTCATCAAAAGCAATGGACCACTTTATTATAATAATCTGTTACTATTTCTTTGCAGGCGATTTGTACGTGCCACCTAGGCAACAGTCCCTGAAGAGGACTCTATCCGAGATCTATTCGAAGATCCCCAAAAAAGTGGCCAGACAGGAAGAGCAATTGTGCGTAGTCCCGAAAGAACCAGAATGGGAGGACGAAGAATGCGATGAGGAAGGCGTCGATTATAGTAAGTGCTGGCCGCAGGACTGGATACACAAGGATTGCCCGAACGTCAGAGTTATCGCCTTGAATTACACGACCGACGTTCTGTGGTCTTCGGTGTGGGCTAAAAGGAGGAATCGGTGAGTCTTATTTCAATCGATGGCAACTTCCGTTTCTATTCATCTATCCCGCGGTAATAGGTGCACAACAATGCATCAATCCAGATCTAGAACTATATCCTTCTGCCCGCCAGTAAAAACACTTTTACCAATCCCAAAATAAAGACCAATCTAGTTTCATTAATAAAAATTGAAACAAGACAATAAACACGGCATGAAAATTAGAATATAATCAAAAGGATAATAAATAAAATAAACTTACCTAATAATAACTTTAACTACACATATTATATATCGCTGAAAAGAGAAAAAAATTATCTTTCTAACTAAATCATAGCCGACTATGATTTTCATTTAAAAAAATACAAGTTTATGTCATAATTCGAAATTTTATCAACTTATTAAAATATTGGCTACGCCACTGCATTCCTTTTAAAAAAGTGTCTGAAGAACATATAAGTTGTTTTTTTTTTCTAATATCTAAAATAACCGAGATGTGGGCAGGCGCCGAAAATTTGAAAAATTGAGCTAATATTTCAAAAACAAAAGAAGATGGGCCATTTTGCATTACGGCATTGAGTTTGTCTCAGAAAATGAGTTCGACAAAGGGGGGTTAATTTTTTTGTATCTCTCTTCGTTCTCGAGTTGTCCTATAATAGCAAGCAAATTTGACCACCCGGTACCGTGTACAGGTAGTCACTTTAATATTTTTGTGAAAAAAGTAATAAAATACGTCATTGCCCCTTTGGATTTTCAATATAATTTTTTGAATTGCCATTTAGCATCTTGTAAAAAAATGTCTTGACTTTTTTTATTTAGTGCGTGATTTAGATTGTTAATTTAAAGTTAGTAACTCAAGGCAGAATAACAAATTATGTAGAATATTAATAAAGTAGTATGGATAGCCTATAAAATGGATTTGTTTTTCAAAATTATTTATTTAACTTAATTTACTTAATTAAACTCATAAAATAACTTCATATGACGTTTTCTTCACGAATTCACTTGACGAAGCGTCTTTTTAAGTGAAAATTATAAAAGCGTTTTTATTATCTGTCATTGCCATCTATATAGGTAATTAATTGTCTATCATGGGAACCGCAATCGATGAGACGTTTCTATTTCAATCCCGCGTTACTGATCTGATTCACAATTAAGTGTGACATTAACAGTTTGCCAGATTAAAATTAAGAGTTACGGCAATTATACAACAATAGAGTTAGTTCATAGACACAGCCTTCTTTTTTTTATTTTAATTCACCTTCCACGTGTTGTGTATACGATCGTGCACGTGATTTAAATGACCATGAGCAGAACTTTAATTAGAATTAGCAGAATTAAAATCGGGAATATATAATAATACCTATTGTTTAAATACCTAAAATAATGTATACCAGTAAGTATACAATTATAAGTAGATACATACATACCACGGATTACCATACCATATAGGCACATAAGGATAAAGATTTTACCTAAGGATCTTAAAATCTTTGAATCCTTGGGTACATTGCTACAATGTTTCATGGTTTATACAGGGATGGGCAACAGTATCGATCATGTTTTATATTATACTGAGAACTGATGACGTCATTTAAGAAATAATTTGCATATAGTGGCGTTTCAGCATAAATAACCACTAAACCACTTCTGAACTGGAAATTAAAACCTTTTTTTCTAAATAATTAGGTACCCTGATTTCAAAATCTTCAAAGCGTTTATTTACAGATTACATTTAGTAGCTTAAAAACGAGGACGAAAACATTGGAAAATGATTAAATTGCCATTTATTGTTATTTTTTTGTTTAAAAAGTATGTAAGTACTTAATTTTCATACCTACTCAAAAATAGTAAAAATGGAATGGAAATGGAAATAGGGGTGACTTCGCCAGTAGCCGGACACCTCCACAATATTCGGATGAAAACTATCTATTTCTTCCTAACGAAACCTTGTGGAAATACTCTTTGTCATATATAAGACAAAGACAAAACATATAAATCTCTTCCCGCTATTTTTCTGAACAATCAGTTGCGTTCAAAAATTCAATGCGGTGCGTCAAAAGCTTTCCATTTGGTTTCGAGAAAGTTTGAGTATATGTGAACAATGTAAGTCAGTAAAATGCACTTAAATCAATTATTGTAATCGGACAATTATAACAATAATATGTTTGTATATATTTGAAGGATATGCCGAAAACAACTACTCCACGGGAATATGCCCCAACTGGCGTTGCATTACATCGGCATCTCCATAGTAGTCGCCACATCGTTCATCGAGACCAAATACCAGACACTGACTGGTTTCGCGCTTATTTTGCGCTCATCAGAGTACCATAGGTAGGGGACTCGATGAACCAAGAACCCTAAACAAAGAAGGACTGATCAATTCATTCATAAAAATTTGAAGGTCATTTTCTACAGATTTCTCGTAACACGTCAGTGGATCCCCTATTGCCAAATTTGCCTCTAATAGCAATTTCAAAAACTTTCAGTCAAAATATCCAACCCAAATACTATTTCAGAGACTCTATTAATGCAATCAAATGTGATTTTAAAGTACTTATATATGTGTTTTACGATATATATCTTACGATTTGAAGTGCATTGTGCAAAAATCGTTGTCGATTTGACAACTGTGATAACTTGTGTTTTGTTAATCAGTGCACAGATTACTATGATATGATACAGAAATACTTTGATATGATGACATGACTGATGACAGTGATGACATTCCAAAGACAACCGAGACATTCTACATGACAATGTGACATATATAGGTTATGTTAAAAGGTTAAAGCTGTCAAATTAAAACAAAGAGGATATTTAAATTTCAAATCTCCCGCTAAAGGGAATCCACTGACGTCACATAAGTGATAAACAAATGTGATTGGCTGTTACTGATTGATCAGTCCTTCTTTGTTTAGGGTTCTTGTCGATGAACGACGTTGCGACGTGATTGCCTATTGGGCATCGTGAATATGTTTGTATGTCTCAGTTGGCGGGTTTAATTTATATGTCCGATTTTTAGTTTTGGTGAGATTATTGTTAATTTATAGTTTTCGGACACAAGTTTTTTTCCGCAAATTTTGAGTCTGTTTAATGGATTTTCTTCGTTTTTATTATAGTAAATGAACAATATTAAAAGTAAAAAGACTTGAAAATATTCCAAAGAAATGTTGAAAAAAGCATTGGATGAAATTAAATGAGGTTCAAAATGAATAGAAATTTTCTGAAAATATGGCGTACCCAAGTCCACCGTACTGGACCATAAGGGAAGAATTCCCGAACCGTTGAATGGTCACTTTACTAGCAAAATAAACCCTGTCCGAATAGGTACCGGCAATTAGCTTCCATTTTGAGAGTACTAGCGAAAATGCAATATTCTTAAAATTTAAAAGACATTTAACTAAGTATAGAATTCATTAATTTTATTTCTCAGAATACAGGTCAATTACAAATATTCTACTTTTGCGCTTGACCAAATCTAAACTCTTTATATTGATGCATTTAATTTTTAAAATATACCAAAGTTCGCTATCATGAAAACTGTGCGGTTACTGGCGAAATCACGCCTACCTACCTAGAATAAGGTACCTAATTAATACACTCTTCCTACTCCAAACAACATAATTGAAATACATTTGAGTTAATTTCAGATAAGTACCTTTATTTATAGTTTCTCTATAGTTAATTTTCAATAAATGTATTGGAAGCATAGTAATAATAGGATAGGTAGTTTCAGTTATTTCCATACCTATCAGTAAACCTTTAACCTATGCAGGACTTTTAGAAAACACCGACAGAAGTGAAAGCAATGCATACTTAAATATGTAACTCTGCGGAAAAAATCTCATACTCTTTGTTGCCATGCCATAATATATCTCATTGTATTTAAACACAAGTACCTGTGTGTAGGTACCTATAATATCTCATATAAATATATAGGTAGGTAAGTATTTAGTAAATATTTGAAAAACCTATATAGGTACCTACTTAATACCAGAGTATGCATGTTCAATGTTGAACAGGTACAAAATAATAATTAAACTAAACTAAGCTAAGCTAAACTAAACTAATAAGCCTATTTTAAATCTATAGATTAATTTCTATTACCTATCTGAAAAAACCCTCAACAACTAGTAAACATAGGTACTTACCACTTCCATGTCTTGAGCCAAATATAAATACCCAATAAATTTACTCTGCTTCATCAACAATATTTACATCACAACACTTTTTATTCATCAGTAATTATTAATTAATTTATACTCAATCACAATCACAACTTTGAATAAAACAAAACCAGGCAGCTTGACAGCTTGGTATCTACTTATTTTTTTTTTATAAAACAATTGAACAAAAAGGCAAAGCTGTCTTCATCATCAACAGTTATTTTTAAATTAACCTTATTTCACTATTATTTAACATACTATATAATTATTTGTCATATAAATCTAATTAAAATAATTCCCAATGGCCCAGTTATATTTTAATGGATTAATATTATCACTGGTTTATAAAAAAATAATTTTGATGTTTCGAAGTTATGTTTATATGGAAATATACACTTTTAAGGTTCTCTGTGTTTTAGGTAGAACCTGTTGAAATTTTAATAATAGATTTTTGCATGATATACCTAGGGACCTATCCATCCAGTAGTAGTATTTAAGTTTGCAAGTAAAAATTCAAAAATGCGTACTTATTAGAAATACTACATTACACTTTCAAATTGTAATCGACCAATTCATTCAAATTGCTGACCTTTACATTTTTATTATACCTTCAAAATATAGTTGGATATAAACAGCTGATCATATTCAATTTTCTTGGTGTTGCAGAACCGATATGGTTGTCCGAAGTCAAGAGATGATCGAGGAGTTAATAAAATTGGGAGTGGGACAGAAACCCATCATATGGGTTGGCCATTCTAAAGGTGGACTTTTTATCAAGCAAATTATTGTAAATGGTATGAACGATAATATTTCCTAACTATGAATTTATTTCTAAACGTTATCTCATTTGCAGCTTGGGAAAAGAATCAGGACCGACCTGAAGTTTGTGATCTTTTCAGACAGTCCAAGTCCATAATGTGGTACAGTGTACCGCACAGAGGATCCTCATTGGCAGATTTTACTTTGCCTTTACTGAGACGGAGTGTGGAGTTACTCGAAATTCAAAGAAGTATAGTTATTTTTTTAAATATTTATGTTCAAACGTAAATTTACGCATAAGAGTTCTAAGTATGATAAAAATTCATTTGCAGATTGCGAGTTTGTACTGGATTTACACAAGAGATTCTTGGAAGTTGTTCAGGACAGCGATTTGAACCCAGAGGTCTTCAGTTTTATAGAAACCTCATTTACTCTCATGTCTTTCATTTACTTGAAAATTGTTGCATACGATTCGGCAGGTAAGTTTATCACAAAACATGTTTTCAAACTTTATTCTATTGGTTGAACATAAAAAATATATCAGACAAATATTTTTATCAGACAGAATAGCACTTTTATTATACCTTGCAGTAAATTGTGCAATATTGAACGATTTATGGTTAGATTGTTCTAAAACAAATTATTAAAAAATAATAACTATGAAATTTGTTTTTTAGATCCAAATATCGGTATAAAATGCGATGTTCCACTGGACCACAGAGAAATTTGCAAACCTGCAGGCAGGGACTGCTTTTTGTATGTAGAATTAGTAAAATTAATAAATAGGTGTATTGAAAGACATAGATGAGATAATATTTAACGAAAGTTAAAGAGATAAATAAATAATATGGCATGTAATACCTATGAAATAGACTGCATACTAGTACCTCAAAATATAATAATTATTTTTTACTTATTAACAGTTAAAGTACACAAAGCCTATGTAGTAGACCCTGATACATATGTAGTGTTTACTGTCGTTGAGTGACCAAGTATATACTTGGTCACTCAACGATTGTGTATAGAATACAAAATATTTAGTTTGTGGTATTATAAATGTCATAGTTAAATAAAGTGTAAACAATATTTTGTCTAGATTGGAAGCAAGTAGAGTTGGAAGAATTAGAATAAATTGTTACAAAAAATAAAGAGTGATACTTAGGAACCATTGTGTAAATCCCAAAAAGAAAAGGGAAAATTAAGTTTATAATAATTATCATTTTCTATATACAGCAATAGTATAAATTATATAAGAACTTGTTGAAATGGCGAATGCAAATTATTTCAACGAAATAGGTTTTAGTTCATCACTCTTATTTTTTATTTAATAATACCAATGTATAAACAAACTGTTCTGTGATTTTACCTTCTAGTTAACGTCAGTCCCGAGTTAAAGATTTTGTAAAATTTGTTATTGAAACCACTGGCGACTTTATATGTCAAAATGTATTTTCCTTGGCTTAGGTATAGTGGATCAATAAGCAAAATGTGATGTTAGTATTAAATGTACCAGTGATTGAATAAGTTTTACGTATGTTAAGTATTGATTAATAAAATGAATAAGACATTTATATCAAGTTAAAACTTTATATTATAGACAGAAAGATATATAAAGAAATGTTATTTCCTTCTTAAGAGCATTTATAGCCAATAATTACTACCATATCAAAATAAAAAAGACCGTTGATTAGATATGTATACATAGAAGTATTTTGTTTCAATGCAATTGTTAACTCTATTTTTTAATAATTATATAACCGATATTAATATTTGCATAATATATAAATATTAAAGTCTTTATTTCATTTCTAAACTTTTTCCTCCATTAAACCTAGAAACATCATCTCGTTTATGGGAGAGACAGGAAGGTAAGTAAACACATAAATATATCAATAAAATGAACTAAAGAGTGGTACTCTCGTTTTTTATAGAAAATATGATTAAGTAGTGACAACTCTGTCAGGAATGAAAATTGCAAAAGTTATAAACAGATTCTATTTCACCTTACTATTGATTACAACCAAATACTTTACAATTCTTGTTATCAACACACCATTACATACGTTAAAACGTTAAAAATTATTCAATAATAGTATTTGTAAATCATATCTTAAACAGAAAGAACATGAAGTGATATAGGTAATTAAATATAAATAAGTAATTAAAATTATTATCAGTAAACCAGAAAAATTCCAGATTTCTCCAAAGTGTATCGATGTAAATTCTGGTCCCCTCAATTATTCAGTATAACACGGGTAAAACAAGTGTTCACAGCATTTTACGAAATAATTCTTTTTTAAAAAGTTTATTTTTGCTTTACACATGTATAAAAGCATCAAACATAAAATAAGGTAAACTATTTACAGTACGTTCTCAATTTGTCACTATTTATTTTATTCAATTTTATAACCTACCTAAATTTACTACATAACGCAAGTGGTGGAAATTATCACAAATTAGATGACAACTATACTTGAAAGACTCCATACCAATTTCTTTGTCATAATTCATTCACTGTTTAAGTTTTGATTTTGTGTGCCATCTTTGGACTGTAAGAGTATGACCTATGATAAACTAGGTGTACTAAGTAACTGTTATTCCACTGTATCGTTGGCCTGTTCTAAAACGGCACCACTGTAAGCCAGATCCCAGTAGTGTTCCACCCTGTGCTTTTTAAAATGTTCTCTAGCTAACCTTTCCGTTGGACATATCTTAAATTTCATCTCGCCAAAATTTCTCTGCTTGCTAGTACCTTCCCACACCAAAACACATTTGTTAGGTACTACTTTACCATCGGGGTCTTTCACCTCGTCTTCTTCCCATTTTATTCGGTTCAACATCAACCTAAAATTCACAGAATGAAATATATAATACATATATAATGAAATATAATTTTTTCCAATACAGACGTAATTCTGTCTAAGTACTACAATAACCCTTTATTTATTTTTACTTCTGTTGAACTGATAAAAGGTTTATACACGTCTGGCCTCGGAGTTATTTCGCATAGAATTTAGTAAATTACACAAATATTGCACCAATCTCCCCTACAAATCCACAGCGTGATCCTATTCAACCAATCACAGTAGTCCGAGGTGGAGCGTCCATGAGAGCTCTCTTGTCCGACCCGTTTGAGTCGAAATTGATAGGAAAGATGTGTGTAACTTACTGAATTCTATGCGAATGATAAAAATATCTTTACCTTTTATATCTTTTCTGTTGCTTCGGTCCACCTTCCACAACCACTACACAACAATCAGGATACAACACAACACAACCAGTCATAAACAACTGCTTTGCATTCGTTTCCACCTTAAATTTCTTTGAAGCCAATTCATGTAAATCCCGAATGCGGTATACAGCAACATGAGCGCCTAAAGATGTGTCTTCCTTAATTTTCTTTATTTTTTTATCCCGTTTTTGGTCTGCAGTTAGTTTCCTAGCTGCGTTAGCCTCTTCGTGAGTTTTCTGTCTCTTTGCCATCTGTTCTCTCACGTGGGCTTCAATTTTGGTTGGATCTTGCACCGCTTCGGTACCCAAGGCCCTCATTAGGTTAGAAATTCGTAGTTTAGGCTCAGGAGGTGGTTCCAATCCCAAACGAATTTTTTCCTGTTCTTCTTTCCACATCTCTCGCCTATTTTGACGACGAAGCTTCTTCCGTTCTTTCTTAGTCAGAAATACTGGCATGTAAACTGGCTTGATTGGGTCCGCTACAAATTTTTTTATGTTAGATTCATTATCGTAATAAACCTGACAAATACCACAATAAAAAAACAACTGATTTTACATTTTTCTACTTGCAAACTTGGCACCACTGAAATATTTCTGTAATAATTATATCAATATTAGGCAAAAAGTTAAAAGATAATAATGTTTTCTAATTTCAATAGAAAAATAAAAGATGAATATACTTACTTGGACACCTCATTTGAGTTGGATGTTCTACTAAAGTGTTAATAACTGTATCTTTGATTGCGATTTTATTTCCATTCATTGTATCTAAATTATCCACCAAAATTACAGAGTCCCACCATTCCATGTGTGGTATATCATCACTATGGCCTTCTGATTTTGCTATTAGTGCTAGTTTAGTAGCAGATGATATTCCCGTTTTCTTCGCTATTTGGGATATTTCATTTTGCAATTTCTCTAATTGTGCCTAAAATTTATATTTATTTAGTTCTGGAGATGGAAATGGTTACATTGATAGTACGATATAGATCAATAAACGCATTCAATAACTAACAAATTGTAACGAATATATCAGTATTTACCTTCATGCGAAGACGTTCCGCTAATTGCTGAAATTTCCCAGGTTCGTGGAATCTTAAAGCTCTTTTCGTCCTTATGGCGGGCTTAATACCTATTCGAGGATCCATAAACTTGGTTTCACTGCTTTCTTCATGTTTGTCACTGGAACTAGTTTTAAACTGTTCCCGTCTAAGTGCTCGCATGTTCGCCTTTAATGTTGGAGTGACATGAGTAAGCTGAACAGCTTTGCCCGATTTATCCACAGTTCTACCATCTTCATCCAAAATTAATGGAGTTGGTTTGTTAGGTTGAATGGGTATTTGTATAACATTTCCAAGTATACCAGATGAAAGTTTACTCTTTATCTGAGCCTGCAACTGAGCAATTTTTCTTGCCTTATCAGCATCTCCTCGATTAAGTAACCCCATAGGGATGCCATATATACTGGGAGGCGGTATAGTTAAATTAGCTATGCTCACATTATTCTTATTAGGTGGAGGTTCATAAAGTTTTTTCTCGCCTACCTCGTTGGCTTTGCCTCTAGGTCTTTCCGATTCTTTGTTCTCATGCCTAGAACTGTTTGTTTTTTGACGCTTTGATTCCCTATCACGTTCTTCATCATGAGACCTCTTCTTTGATCGATGGGATGATTTGTAGTCTTCTATTAGATCAAATAATTTTTCGGATAATCTATAGGCTTTCTTGCTATCTAAATATGATCCTAATTTATCTGCAGTTTTTCGTTTATCATATCCACTGCTAATACAGTCTACAGCTGTTCTCAAAACAGAAGAATCATTGGATCCTACTGCTTTATATACTACCTTGTCTATTGAAGGTTTCAGATCGTCTATGTCTCGTCTGGATAGATAAGACATGTTAAATGATAAATTTAATAAATTTACTTTAAACGAATATCATACGTTTACTGACAAACAAAATTTATAGGTTACAAACACAGAACGCTACAAAAGTACGAACCACAGAACACGAAACTTTAAATAAAGAACACTTCAAAATACATTATTAAGGCTTTCCTTTGAAGTGTAAGATGTACTGGGTAATTTGACACAGAACGGTTCTGAAACAGTTCTGCCATAAATAAAACTAAAAACACTGGACGAACATATGCAATACCATAGACATAAGAAATATGTATATGTGCAATACACACTTGGGACTGTTCAGAACAGTTCTAATAATGGGAAAAAAGGAACAACAATATATGTGTTATCCGCTATGCTAAATGATTTCGAATTACTTGCAATTGTACTTCAGGTAATCGCTTTATTTTACAATAAAATGCAAATGAAATATGAAATACAGTTAATAGCACGGATTTCTTAAGTTTCCTTTAAGAAATCCGTGGTTAATAGCTGCATTGGATCCCAGTCAGTTCCAACATATTGTTGCTACACGCCTCCGCCTCACCGAAAACAGAGCGAAGCGAAAATGAGAATCAAGTCATTTTCAGATCAGTAACGTAATGGGAGAAAAGTTGAGGTACGTTCAATACTTTATGCTAACGTTGGGTTGAAGTTCCTTAATCTAAACTTATAACATTACATTGTACATTGTTGCATTTCTAAAAGTTAAAGAAAGAATAAAATACGAATGCATGTTCAATTTGATCTCAAATGGACATCTAGCATGTTTTATTTCCAAAATATAGTCATGCATATTTGACCAATCGGGTGATCTAGTGAACTGATCCAAGCAGCAAATAAAATACCACCTATAAAAAAAATCTTGATCCCTACACTTGTCCACACCCAAGGATTGTTAACTGTTTACAGGATTGCTCGATCCCTATACTACAATGTAATCCATAATTGTGACGTCATCAAAGATCCAAAGATCTCGAACTTGTAGAAATAGGTACACTTTATACTGTTATTACAAACTTTAATAATTAATAATCATTCAAATACGAAAATTCTCTTGCAAATGTGAAATATAACAAACACAAAATAGGTATATTTTGACAATTCGATTACATATATCTTCGACGACGTCACAAAGGCGGATGACAAAATTGAGCGATCGAGAAATCCTGTAAACAGTTAACAATCCTTGGTCCACACATCAGAGTACTTTATTTATTACTCTGATGTCCACACCCATCATCACGATCACATTCTTTTATCTATTTTGTGACTAAAATCATAGACAACACAGAATATAAGTGTATATTATATACTCTGTATAATCGTTGGAATTGGCGATGTTCAACGATTTATCGTTGGGCGAATAAAAAATAAATAATATACCTAATAGCCTTGTTTATATAAAGTAATAATAGTGATATTATGTCAAACCTGCTATTTTTTAATAGCAGCTACTGCTACTTTTATGTAGTAAAAAATAGCTGCTATTTATTAACAGCTTTTTTTTAGTACTTTTGACATAATAATAAAACATAAAACCAAATAAAATGGTTTGGTTGAATAAAAACCAATGATAAAAAACATTGCCACACGCCCACATATCATTTTCCTCATCCATCACTTGCAGTCTGTGTTCGGGTGGGGACTTGGCGGCCACACGGACATTTAGCACCAGCGAAGCAATTAACATCATACAATCACAACCTGCTACATAAATAGCAGCTATTTTCCTATAGCTGATAACAGTTGTTACTGACTGCTGCAGTTAAAAAATAAAAATAGCCGACTGCTGAAGTACACCATCCCTAATGTAAGGCTAATATTCTTGTTTACATAACTATATTTTCAATTCGTTTTCTTCCGTTTTTGTGCTTCTCATTTTTCTATTTCACATTTTCTTGATGTACTATCGAATATGAGAATTATATTCAAATTCTGAATATTACAAAATGATAAAATTTAGTCACTATGGAGGTGAATGTGGACATCGAATACTGGTTTGTTTAGTTATAAGGATTTATTTCAAGCTTTTTTAATGTTCAATACTTTATAGCAATAAATGTGGTTATTTATCTAAATTTGAAGAATTGGCCAAGCATGTCAAGGAAAGACATCCTTCGGTAGAATTAAGTGGTCGTGAGGGCCGTAGAGGTAATAAGGATAAGTAAAAAGTTGCGAGTACCTATTAACAGTCTATGTAAACATTTTAAAACATAATTATTTTACAGGTTCTTTCGAGGTCACTGTTAATGGAACATTAGTGCATTCAAAACTGGCAAGTTTAGCGTATCCCGATTATGAGGATCTCTCGAATATTATAAATGAAACTAAAGATGGAAAACCTGTAAGAACATCTTGCAAACAACAGCCTATTACTAGTTGCGTTATAGCATAGATAATTAAATGTAGGGCACTAAATAGAATCTATTCCAAATTCTGTGAATGTTTAAATGAAATAAAAAATTTCTGCCAAGTGATTTAGTAATTCTAATTTATATATACTTCCTCAAATTCCTTTGAATTTATATAAAACATTAGATCTGCAAGAAATTATGATTTCTCAAAACAATAGAATGATATTAAAATATTTTTAAACACAAGTTGGCCATTTATTTGAAGGAGATGCCGAAAACAACTACTCCATAGGCAATATGCCCCGACTGGCATTGCATTACATCGCCACCTCCATAGGAGTCACCACATCGTTCATTGAGACCTTCTACCAGACACTGACCGGTTTCACGCTTATTTTGCACTCATCAGAGTGCCCATAGGTAGTGGACGCAATGAACGATGTTGCGACATGATTGCCTAATGGGCATCATGAATGTTAGTAGTGGTGAGAAACACACCGTAGTGCCCTCTTTGGGTCTTTGCTATATAGAGACAACAGAGGTCACTGCTGTAATAGCACCTGCGGAAAAGCAGGTCGTTATCTGTCTGTCAATTTGACAATAATTCCCAGACAGATAGTAGCAAAGAAGGCACTACGGTGCGTTTCTCACCACTACTAACAAGTTGGCTATGTTTTTATATGACTGATAGTGAGTTTACTAGCTGGTTAATTATTAGTGGGATTTAAATTCCTCAACCAATGCCCACAGCAGAAAATAGTTGTGTATTAAATTACAATTGTAATAAAATTTGTATTGTACCTATTGCAATATAAATAATTATTAAATAAAAACTAAGGAGCTTAAAAACAACATTGAAGTAGATTTTGATTAATTAGTTATTTTATTACTTTAACACTATACGATACCTAAACAGTGCCGCAGTGGATCATGTACGTGGACAACTGCTTCTTCATATCCGCCATCTTTAATTTTGAATGTTAGTCAGCTAATAACATTATTAGCCGATCCACCACAATGTACCTATTTTTTATAATATAATAATCACAAAATTCTATCAAATACTAGAAGTACTTCCACTTTTTTGTGTAAAAGAGCTACCTAATGCTAATAGGGTGTCCCATCGAAAAGTATCACATTTCGCCGCCTTATATCTCGAAAACTAAAAGAGATATCGGGATGCGGTTTAGACAAAACGACTTAAGATTTTTGTAAGTTTTGTTGGCACTATTGCCAAATCTCCAAATATATTGGTAAATTTTTTATTGAATACGCTCCTCTTTGGAGTAAAATTACTTGCTTATATTAATCGGAACACCCTGTATATTTTGCCATAATCAGGAAGCCTAATAACTTTACTTTTCAAAAAGGTATACATTGTTTTTATTATCTTGAGAATTGAAGCCACAAAATTCAGTTGAATGGGAGCACCTCTTACTTGAACAGTTTGTGAAGCTAGTCTTCATTTTCACAGTAGCCATGAAAAACAAAAGGACAATAATAAATTGTATTGTCAGTTGTGTCAAATATTTGAAGTATAGATATAAAAATGTTCACATTAGAAGGATCACACACTTTTGATCATTTACTACTAAGGATGCACAAATGTATATTGAAGTAAATGGTGGGCAGTTAAAACAAATTGTTTTCTAACTTATTCAAGTACTTTTTATTTATACAGTTATTTTGATTATTTTATCTGTTATTTTTATTACTGTCATTGTGCTTTGTTGTTATTGTTAACAAAACTCGTTCCTACCGATTATTAAAGAATTATTCTTTTCTCGCTATCTGTTTTCATTTAAAAAGCAAATGCAGTCAAGTTCCATATCAAGTTTGATCAGATATTTTAAAATGATAAAATATATAAGGTATTTTATTTAAAATAAGTGTACAAAAACTTAAAAATATCTTTACAAAGAAGGAGGTATTTTTTTCATTCGTAATAACCCAAATAAGAGTACTTCTAACAAATTTAATTTTGTGGCTCCAATTCTCAAGATAATGTAAACAATGCATATCTTTTTGAAAAGTAGAGTGATTAGGCTTTCTAATTATGGTAAAATACACAGGGTGTTCCATTTAATATAAGCAACTAATTTTACTCCAAAGAGGAGCGAATTCCATAAAAAATTTACTAATATATTTGGAGATTTGGTAACAGTGCCAAAAAAAACTTACAAAAATCCTAAGTCGTTCTGTCCAACCCGCATCCCGATATCTCTTTTAGTTTTTGAGATATAAGGCGACGAAATGTGATACTTTTCGATGGGACACCCAGTATAATGCTTAAGGCACCTGTGCACTTCATGTGTACAAATGCAAATACATTATGTGATGTTTTTGACATATTTTGTTGTAGCATATCTAAACTAAAAAGTTATTTTAGCGCATATTTGTAATAATTTTGGTTTAACTGTATATTATATTCTTTATTTTATTGTAAATGGGTAACTGTTGGCCAATAAACGCTATTATTATTATTTTTATTATTATTATTAAATACAATCTTGATAAACTGTAGAACATATATAGCTTCTAACGATTAACTTTAGTAACTTAACTTTTATCAAGTGACAAATTTATGGCACTTATTTTCAATTGCCCTGTATACTATCCATCAAATGAGAATTTTTTTAAGCGATGAACACCAAATGATGGGAAATATTCTAGTCTTCCCAGGATCTTGCAAAATTAAAGATAAAGTTTAGAATTTACTGCCAGTGCAACTGAATGTAAAAAAAATAAGAAAATTATAATAGGTCTGTTCCTACACAGCAGTTTCTGATAGTTTGCAGCACTGGTTTAATGTGCAAGTGCGATTCATGCATCAGTTGGAAACTATTTTGAATTAACATTGTTGGAACACTATCTTTTAGTGCACATAATATCTGGCAGAAACGCCAGTAGCTTTGGTTTTTTTGTTGATTTTGATTTTCTACGAGTTGACTTAATAACTCAATAAAAACTAATACTAGTAATAAGTTGAAAATTAAGTCTAATCGCATGTTTTCTTTAGATTTCATGGATTTACAAGAATTTTTAATTCTCAGTTCCACACTACTTTACTGGTTTTACAATGTTTTTAAATTTTTTGACTTCATTATTGCACTATTCAATTTGTGATTTTATTTTTGTGGAACACTTTTATTAACGCAAAAAAACTTGTATAGTATCTATCCCCACTATCGAACTCCAGCGGTTTGGCGCTAAACATTAGGACAACAAAGAATATCTACATTTAGTAACAGTATATATTTATTGGAAGATTGAAAGACTCAGAAAATAAAACAGATTATATTTGTAAGTGTTGTATTGTGAGGTTTGCAGTTAAGAGTCGCACTGGGTACAAACTCTTTATACATGAGATTACAAATTGAAAAATGGAAATTATAACCAAACAACCGGAACAAGGAAAGACACACACAACTACTGACAAAAGAGTTGTAAAAATACACTTACACAGCTGTAAATGAGACGGAGTAAAAAATACTGCAGTCTCAATTTTATTTTCATTTTTTTTTTAATTACTCGTTACAATTAAAACTTTTATTCTGACACCAATACAGAAATTGCAGTCATCCATGAAAAGAACCAGTTTTTTTAAAAGAAAAACCCATCCTTACTCAGGCGCTCTTATAAAATACATCACTCGATGTAAATCAATACATATCTCTCAATGGACATAATATTTATAAGTATGTTATACAATTTAAATTTATCTTCACTATACAAAATTGATCCTAATGCAGGAGACGCCATCTCCAGGGGTACGAGTGTAACTCGTCTGATACATACGAAGGTCGGAGGAACCTGATAAGAGCTGCGCATCCGCCCACATGCCCTGGACCTTTAGGAACTTAACGCTAACACTAATCAATAGGAAATATTAATAAAACTGTCATTTAAAATAAATAATAAAGGGGCGGAGTGGGTGACAGAGCGGAGCTGTCCCAGCAAGCCACTCCGAACTTTGCGACTCGCAAACTGATGTGTTTCGTGTTCAAATATCTGTGTGACTTAGGCGAACGACTCCTCCACGTAGCACCGTTTAGAAAATCAATCTACACCGTCCGGCTTTCTAGTAGATGAATTTGTTTATATAAATTCTACATGTATTTGTAAGGAAAAAGAAACAAACGCTGTCTGTGCCTCAAAGAATTATTAATCATTGTCATATATTATTATTTGGTTTACTAGACTTTGATTTAAAATGCCTCACTTACCAGAATTTTTATGTTTAAAAACATTGATTATTAGTTTTGTTTGGCATTTATTTCTATGGATACCATTTATTTATACTACTTCACAGTCGGTTTTGATTTTGTAGTTCTATATAAGTAACTACATTATAATAATATTACACATTTATAATAAATTCAACTCTGATATGGTGCAGATAAAAATTAGTTGTGCTCTGAATATGGCGTAGATGTGTGTTAAATAAAAAATACTTATTTATTAACAAGATGTAGGGCACGTCAATGATTTCGTTCTAAACTATTCGAGTCATCTCAAAGGAGTACAAAAGATATTTGGACTGCTCATCCGAATTTTAAATTTGAGGCAACAAGATATTGAAATCATGAAAAAATTGTAGGAAGCGATTCCAACTATGGAAATGATACCATGGAATCAAATACAAAAAATAATTTCCAGATATATGAATAAAAAGATTTAACCCAGCTCTGGTGTGAATACCGTTTTTTATTTATTTACTGATACATATACCGAGGGACATCCATTATACAAGTCGTATCAGCTTATATTTTTCCGAAGATACCTTTATAATACAGTCTAGGACAAGGTATTAATTTTGGAAATGTATCTGACGAATTAATTGACGGAAAATAACAAAAAATATACGTTTTCATCCATGCGTAGCAATTATTTTATTATATTTTAAGACAAATAATAAAGTACAGACAAAAGTTTAATATAAAATGCACCGGCATCCATGCTGCGCCTGCACAGCATGAATGCCGTTGGAATATTAAAGCTTTAACTCAATATTGCTACTGTTGTCTTGCAAATAGAAATATTAATAAAATTTAAATATATATCCGCTATGATTTAAACGTTTAATAGGCGTATATATCTCAATTCCAATTTAACACAAATTTATATTTTTTATATTTATTCTAACCTCGCTTTTTCACTACCATTGAACACTTCCCATTTTAAATTTTGCACCTCTGTGAATTTTTGAGTTTATCAAGTGGGAAGTCTGGTAACCATCATATATACATATAATACTGCTATATCGCGTATTCCCTATTTTACCCATAAGCGGTTTTTCAGAAAATACTGAAGGACAAAAAACATAGTGCTATACTCTTCCAGAGACCCTTTGTTCGATTTGTGCATGCGCAAATATCGTCGATCTCCATGGTTTACAGAAAACTGTCAATGTTATTAAACATTGTGACAGTTTCCGTAAACCATGGAGATTGACGATATTTGTGCATGCGCAGTCGCGAAGTCTGCCGGCCCATTAAGGCTGGCAGACTTCCAGACTTTCAATTTTTTTTTTAAGACGTCGTCAGAGAGAGATGTAATATTAATGATACATGCCTATTGGACTATCCGATATTTTTGCGCATGCGCATATTTGACTAAAGTACTTTTGATAAGGATAGAGATAGTATGTCGGCGCCGTGGTGTTTTTGGAATTTTTGGGCCTCTACCCATGATATAGTAGTATTATATATAATACTATTATATATTATATGATGGTAACAATATGTAGCAAACTAAACATTTAAAGAGCATGTATTTATATGAAGCTTGACATTACTTGAAATGTTTTTCTAATCGAAAAGCAATATTTCGATTTGTTAAAAACCTTACGTAAATAAAAACACTTTTTTATCGCAGTAGTAGCTCATTCTTTATTTATAGTTCTGTTTAAATTCAAGTCAAACAAATTAATAAATTATGGAAATATATTAATAAATATTTGCAATTTTTGAGAAATAAGATCTATATTTCTCAAAAACCACATTTGACAGAACTTTGGAATATGACAGATAAAACAAAACAAATTTATCTCGAGTCAATTAAAATTACAGAATTGCTTCAGAGTAATTTCTCACAGTAAATAAAAACTCTTTAAAAACTGATTCTCATATTTACGCATGTTTTTCCCTATAAAGAAATGTAGAATTTAAGAGAATGAATTTCGGCTACTAGAACATTCACCGGCCAGTATGGAAACGGAACCCGGGGGCAAGTCGTTTCCCTAAGTCGTAAGACAAACAACAGATAGTGTGACGATGTTTTAATCTACTGTACAAATGAGCTGCCATTCGAAAACCAGAACCATTCACTCTGTAGAGGTACCTATGGTGGGCGGTTCCAAAAGGAACCATTCAAAGATTGCACTGTTTTGGGGTGCAATGCACGACTCAAGTTTGAGCTGCCAACACTAAAAAAATGTCTGTCCCTGGTCCCTTTTAGTGCTGCCAGCGCAATCAGGATCCGTAGATTTCTGTCTTTTGCATTATTCACTCCTGACACGCCTCGTCTCACTCCTCAAATCCTTGCACTTAAGTATCTTGTAAAACTTGTATATAAAATTAAATAATAAAAAAAAAACAATTTAAAAGTCACTGGCTATCATCGCACTTATTGGAGAATACTGACTCGGAGAGATTCTATAGTTTAAAATATGAACTATCATCACTGGCTCACTGCCGGAGATTTCTTATCAGAGTCCTGGGTGGATGGGGTGTTGCCTTGCGAGGGGCCCACGCCCGGCCCCCCTCGGTCACCCACCCCCGCTCCCCACGAGTTCTGGCCCGGCATGGGTGAGTCAGCGTGGAAGCCGTGGTTGTCATGGTCTAGTGAATTGGCGGCATCGTACTGCGTGTTCTCTAGCCGAGTGATCAGCCGTTCATCCTCGTCGCCGAATTCGCCACCCATTAGGGAGGGTTCACCCACCACCATCACGTCCTGCAAAAATTAAATCATTATAAAATATAGAAATTAATATTTCAACTGCTCGAAATACTCAAGTTACCAAATATGTCTATTTTGAAAGCAACCTTAAAAAACCAAATAAATGGGGTGTTTTCCTATTTTTTTTTTTACATCAGCAATGGAAAGTAGTTGGAAAAAGAAGAGATACGTATTTCTGGAATTTTAATATTAGGTTCATTCAAGTCCATAAATTATTTTTTTATTGTGCGCGATATCTATGTGATGTCACTAAGCAAAAATTGAAAATTTCCGCCATTTTTTAGTGATTTCTAGGATATTTTCATTGGTGTGGTTGGTATCACTGCGTGACAACTTTACTTTTGTTTATGTTTCAATTGTTTGGTTAGGGTAAACATCATGGTACATATGAGACATTGTTTTTTGTTTATATTTTTTACCTGTGAATTGTTGTCTCTGCCTGTGACTGATTACAAGTGTATTTATTAGTAATAGAAAAACATCGTAATTTGTAAAAGTAATTTTTGAATATATTTAATCGACTTTGCAGTAATACTGTTAAGTTAAATACTAACCTTACATTTTTCATCCATTTTAATTCTGAAAGGATCTATAGGATCTTTATCATAAAAGGTTCTATAACCGGTAACTTGTCGAACTTAGCTACAAAACCTTGCTCCATGTTTAATAAAAGTTTACCTCACAAGAAAATAACGTCAAGTTCTCAAGCCAAACACAAACAGGAAATTTCAAATGTCAATTATCGAAATGTCGACTGTCGTTTGTCGTCGTTACAAACTGAAACTAGCCACATATTATCAGTGTGGCCTCTTTAGATACATATTCCCTAGTTTTTGCTTAGTGGCGTCACGAATATAGAATAAAATTTCAAAATTGAATTAAAAATTTTCTACCGATTCAATCTTAATAATTTTTATCCTAATAAATATAAAAAAATATATATATTTTAAAAAAATACAGGTTTCCACTTTCATTTCGATTGAAGGAAAATACCTCATTGTAAAAGTTTATGAAATTATGACACAAGTTAATTTTTAAGAGATGGGATAGAATTTCTCCTGGTGGGAAAAAAACAAAAAACTGGAAATTTTTTCTTGACTTTATCATTGACTATAAATTAATTGTTTATGCCAAAGCATCTTGTGGTGTTTAATTAGGTGTACATTTGGCGTTAAACAATAAGACTTAATAGAAGGTACAACAAAGTTCAAATTTGTAGTCCGCATACATTTTCGATAAATTTATTTATAGATACAACATAATTTTAAAGAAATGGTGGAGAGTTGACTGAAAAAAGCAAAAATTGTACCGAAAAAAATATACATGAAACAATCACGCAATTCAAACACAATTAAATGTATTTTTAATTGTAGTCTTGATTTGTCAGCATTCTCAAAGAAAAGTTTTTCGACAATCTTTTTGGAAGACCAGAAATATGATGAGAATATAAATGAATATTTTATCGAATTGATACCGTACCTGCGATGCTAGAGAAAAATTAGGCCCTGGTGATCTCTTCTTGTTAGGTGTTGGTGTCACGTTGTTGGCCGCTCCACCGGAATTCGACCCTTTACGTTTCCGCCTCTTGTTTGCTGGCCGCTGAGATTCTACGCCCATACGAAAAAAAGAAGCAATCAGTAGGTTACAGAGCAAAACATTGGGATGGGCGATACTGTTAATACCTCAGAGTGTGTTAACAGAGTGCAGAGATTAGTTTGTCAGGATTTTTTTCATTTTTGCTATACTCGTCGGTAACAGATAACGTTTTAGTCGTTATCCAAAGGTGTTTTATGTGTTCAGTAAAGCAAGAATGAATAATCCTATAGTGCAATAAAACTGGTACCTCTCTTACCCGGCGGGGCAACCATCCTCTGCCATTTCTGAAATAACGTCGTTTTCAGGCAGTCCCGCGGACTTAGTGCGTACGCCTTGTGCCTCGACATAAGCTCCTGCATCGGTTCTAATATCACACATAACTAGAAAATAAATCAGACTTTTTACTAATGCATAATATTGAAAAATCCTTAGGTGTGGCTAAATTGTTTTGAATATATCATAATGTACCACTAACAAAAACAAAAATATAATAAATAAATTAAGTATACGTAATAATCAGCAACGCTTCCAATTATAACCATGGGGAACTCCAAATTTAAATAAATAATATTCAGGAATTTGCTTTATTCTATATAAAATATGAAGTATTCAACTCCAATTCTCATTATTCGTACTTTGCTTTTCAATTTTCTTGATCATTTCTAAGTTTAGGATGGCAAACTTGAGGAAGAATTTACTAGTCTTCTTTGTGAAACAGCAAAAGAATCAAATTTCACTTTCAAAATGTTTAAAACAAGATTTCTTGAAATATTTGTTCTGAAAAAACAATATTTAATTTCTTTTCATAATTTTCCAGAATACAATAACTTACTTTAAAATTAAATTTCTCCACTTTTCAACACATTCACTAAAGTACAAAAACCTAGTACCAATGAGAATTTTTTTTCTCCAGAATAAACAAAAAAAGATAAAGAATAGGAATACATGAATCTTCTAATTAGTTTAAAAACAGAACAATATAAATTAAAAATTAGTAACTCCTAATTAACAATTACTAATTTTTATACTCATAGTTTTATATTTTTGCTTTTCCGTTTAGAAAGATTTCTGTTTTATCCCATTGTTAAATAGATTGAAAAGAAATATGGCCGAGAAATATCCAAGATTGTTTTTTTATTATCTGGTATTTTTCAAATATTTCCTTATACCCATATGACCATTTCATTTCTAGTGTTGTAGTCTATGGTTCTTATCAGAAACTTATTTTAGTGTCTATCCAAACTACAAAATTATTAAATATAAAGTTTTAAAACATTTAGATATTATATTTTTCCTCATATCTACAGGAATTCAGTTTTATCATTTTCCATAATTTTGCATCCTTGACTTTCATCGTTAATCACATCACATGCATCACAGCATTCAAGGTTAAAATCGTCAAAATAACTGATAAGGAAATTCACGTGATAAATACGATTTTGAAAAAAAAAACACTATGCAACCCAATGTTACGCAATGACGTATATTATTTATTAACACAGCAACACTCAATATTTAATAAGCTTGTAAATTTGTTTATATAATAAATACATTTCTGAACAATAAGCTGCAATTGTTGAAGAATATAATATACTGGGTGTATGGTTTCAAGATTCTTTTAAGACTAAGTTCATTGCGTTGTGTAACCAGAGGAAAAATATTAGTCTGTCTGCTGGGCTGGGACATAAAATCAACTGTATGTATAAAAATGAGTAGGTCAAATATCAATTCCTATAAACTCTAATCACAGACATACGAATTAACTAGACAATGATTCATCCGTATTTAAAAATGGACTCGTAATACTATAGGATGTTTACAACATGTAGACTGTGCGCATGTTGGTAACCGCCAATTTCTGTATTTAGAAACCTTGAGAAATATTAGTCGCTATAATTATTATTTGGAATTATGTCAGTGTATCATTAATTTAGTGTTAATATTAGTTTTAAATGTATATTGAGTTTTTGTTCGAGTCAATCAAAAGTGGAGAAATACTATGTTTTATGTAGATTCATTTTAAACCCAGGGATCAGTAATTTTTCCATATAAGTGTAGCAAAAAATGGGCAAATGGAAACATTAACACTGTTATTTGTAAGCAATTGAAAATATTTGTAGTTCTGCGTGTGCTCTACATAATTTAACTTCGATTTTATATAACAATAAAAAAAACTACCTAAACTCGAAACAAGAATCCAACCGGTGTACATCATAAAAGATCTACAGGAAACAATCAAGTACATAAGATTACAAGGAAACAAACGTTTTTTTACCCTTTACCGTCATATAACTTATTGTATATCTGATGACTTGCACCTCTGAGATTCCTGTTTCGAGTATACATATAAAATATGCTTGGTATTTTCTGAACGTTTATAATATATTATTTATGTCGAAATACTTAAAAATAATTTAGATAAAATAAATTTGTAGTTTTCCTCTGAATTTGGAGGTATCAACTGTTATCTTATTATGCATTGTATGTATACACACAATGAAGAACTCTTAAAACCTTAAAGATAATTAAAAGGCTAATTAATTAATCGTGGTCTTGTCTATAATTGTCAGTAACCTGTCGATTACGATGAACACAAATAATGATCAAAATCACACATAGAAAGCAAGAAGACTCACCCTTAAGTAATTAAGCGTCGAATTCGTAATGCCTTGCCTGGTGATATTCTTGGATAACTGGTCTAGCATGGTGGGATCCTGCTGGGATGGCAGCCCCACCACAGACCTGGGGATCAGCTCTCGATGCGTCCGAACGGCAAAGTGCCACGACTTTATCCTCATCAAGTCATCAAAAGTGAATTCTAGAATTAAACGGCCTTCTGTACACACCTGGAACAATAAAGGTACGGCTTAAGTTTGCTTTCTAAGAAAATAAATAGTTACAGTGACAAAAATAGATCCTTACGATGTAAGTACAAGAATTAACATGGGATATTGCGTTCAAACAAAATAAACTGACCATAGTATACAATTTTTTTAAATTATTTCTCACAATATAAAATTAATCAATCATGGATTTCAATTATTTTGAACCAGGAGGTTGATTTAGGTAATAATATATTAATATGCATAATTCAGTTTAACTAACAATAAGATACAAAATTAATGCACCATGAATTGATTTTTTCTACATGATGTATTTTTTAAGATGAATCTTGTTGATTTTTTCACATATGCAATGGAGTATTATTGGCAAAAGTCAAATTCCACTCAGTTAGGCATCATATTAAATTCTTGGTCCATGCTGTTGTTGAATTTGCCTTATTTTTGCATATTCTAGATGTAATCCCAATATATGTAATCCGACATTCACTAACTCAGTAAAAATATGTTAAATACATAATTTTCAATATTCTACTATTGACCAAAAGCTTTTGTGTAAATAATTTTTTAAAACATCAAATTATAGACTCAAACCAAATTTTAAATTATAGATTGCATGTATTTTTATCAATTAAACTATCGTATAATAAATATTTCATTTGGCATGGAAAATATCGAGAATTTTTATGACCAGTTTGATAATTATTATTGTTTATCTTTGCAATGTTTATGATAAGTAAAATCTATCTATCAGTCAACACCTTGCCATTTACTGTAGAACAAACCTGTTGATGTATCAGTAATAGATTCTGATGCATATAATTTCTTTTGGTCAAATACTTGGGGACTATATATACTTAGTTATCTTTTAGGCTAATTCCTATATAAAGACAAATATAAACAGTTAAATAAGCCAATAAGTAATATTTAAAATATACTATAAAAAATATACAAGTAGTTGTAGTATTACTACAATTATTGCCAAGGTAATGTACAGCCTTATAGCCGAGTCACAATAGATGACTGTGGAGGGTCTGTGGATGTGTAATCAGTCGAGGGTTTAACTTTCAGTGTGGAATGTTGATATGGTGTATTATAAAATAAATGTCATTTAAAGTATTTTATCAACAAAAAATCTTCTTACCTTGGTAAATAGGGGTTTACCATGATGTGTTATCATAGTGCACTGATCACAGTCTAGCGTAATACTAGTATTGTGGAAGGACTCTTTAGGATGCTTCATATTATAGTACAATTCAGTCACTCCACCCTCAAATATGCTCCTAAAATACCTGGGTATCAATGTCCTTCCAATAGCTGAAAAAAGAAAAGCATACATATAATACAATTTCAAATTATACATACATATATACCTTCTACAAGTAAAAATGTACACATTATTTAAAAAAAAAGCATAGGAAGCGGTTTAAATTAGTAACGTGTGTAACTAGGAATATTAATGATTTTGGCAACTTACTGTATCTTTTGGGGCCATCTTCTAAACAAAAAGCAAGGGTTAGGGAAGCATCATCCTCAAAAAATTCTGTTGCAAATGCGTCCCACCATAGGTTATCACTGTCCTGTAATAGTTAAAATATAATGGTTAATTTGAGAAGGAATTTAAAAAATGCTTCATAAAAATTAATGTGAAACATGCAAATTATGTAATTAATTAAACTAATCATGTTAACGTAAGAAATGTGTCAACCTTACAATCAATATAAGTCCATTAGTTGAATTTCAACAAAAGGGGTAAATAAATAATGGAAATAAGCTATAGTAATAGGTAGTTGTGGTAATGGTGCGTATATAAATAACGTTAAAAGAATTAAAACATTTTTAGAAAATTACATACCTACGCGAGTACATAGACAAGAACGCAAGAATTGCAGCTGTATATGGTCGCAGGAAATATAAAAAAAATATATATAAAATCGACATAATGTAGGTATATGAATGATTATTCGCTCTACATATACTTTTAATGTTTCCTTGTAAATGTAATAATTTTGACTAATATGATTTTAATTGATTTGATGTATATCTCATCTTAAATTCTTGTTTTCAGTAGACCTATATGCATTCTATATACCTACCTATGTGCTTATATTTTGAAATAAAAAATAATAATGTTTTAGTCAGGAAATTAATTTTCTAAATGGTCTTTTCCTCAAGTTGTGTATAGGAATCACACCACAAATGATACAAGCATTCAACTGAAGGTAAATATATTTAATTGTTACAATTCTTGCCCTAAGGATGAGGTATTTGGATATTTGTCTGAAATTGTATAGACAAGGGTAAAATATTATGAATTTATCTTTGGTTTAAAACCTTTTGAACCTTGAGATCGATTAGACAGAATTTATGCAAAACAATATATACATTTACATGTTCTTTTCCATTACTAAGGAACAAACATTTAACCTCAGTTGTGGTCATTTACAGGAAATTTAATCATACACAAAGGAATCCTTAGTTGTTATTAGATTTCATGAAACACGTGTCGTGTATCAACATAATTTTGAGCCTCCCAGTATCACCAAATAATTTATCTGTTGATAACAACATACCAAGATAAGGAGTGCAAAAAATAGGTCTCTGATATCTTCAAATTTTGTTACTTGCAAACGTTTGTATCCTTTCAATATCAAATATAGAAAAATAACAATTCAAATTGATATACACTACCTCCGTTCTTTGCTGCAGCCTCTTGTTAAGTTCATATATTCGATAATCTGGTTGGCCGAAATAGGGGGTATGCCTTCTTGGGACAGGTAGAGATCTGTAAAGAAAAAGACAATATAACAATCGGAGCTTTATGTGAGAAAACATTTATGAATAATAATATAATAATAATCATAATAGTAATAATAATAACATGCCGAAGGTAACAATGGCTGAAATACAAAGTAGACTGTTATGTAAAATATATTAACCCTCAAATGGAAGCTCCTTCTAAAATATTGTATTCTGTATGCTGTTATTTAAATCATTTGGAAGGCCACCGATTACCAATTAACTATTTTATAGATCGGACTGGTGCTTCTCCTATATTAGACAGTCTGAATGATCAGAGAAGGGTTGTAGGGTGAGAACAATACTAAACTGTGCACACCTGAATGCTCTTATGGTGGATGGGTGGGAACTCTGATACATGACAGATGGTAAGTTCCCCTTCTGTTGCTAAAAGTCTGGCAGAAAATATGATTTCTTTACAATACATAAATACAAAAATGTATATAAACACCTCGATAAATACATCTCATGAAACAACGGGTTTCTGAAGTTTTAATCAGGACCTAGTTGTAGGATGTAGGGACACATTTTTACCCTTTAAGAACCTAATATTTTATTCTAAATTTATATTCTGCGGATTGCTTCAGAATTGGTGATGGATAATACTGGTTCGACTGTTACAAATGAAAGGAAAGTATCATACCAACTACTAATCCTTTATAAACCTGATTATGAAATAAGTTGGTTGGTTATTTTTTTAGACTAAATCAACCGAAGTAATATAAATATGTACTGGAAACACTTTTACATAGGTATGTTTATTAAAATATATTCTGTCTATCAAAGTAAAAACCTGAGACCATCATGTAGAAGTTATTTAAATTTTGTTGATATTTAACTGACAGATTCAATTATATGATGTTGTAGTTGCCTTGGGCTCAAAAGTAACAGGATATCTAAGTTACCGTGAACATCTATCTGCCTACAGATGTGTCCTTAGAATTAAATTAAAAGGAAACCAGGAAAGACCAAAAACATTTTTAATTAGAATCTTGACACAGGTATTTTTAGGGAATTTGCTACAAAGACTGATGTAATTCAACACACAAAAATTACTTAGTAAAAATTACTAAGATATTTTAAAATAAAAATATTTTAAGATAAAATTAAGATATAAATTTCGTTATAAATAGTTACATGTAAGTATAACATTTAACTTCTAAGCAAAGTCTAGATGGAGGTTCACTAAACCACAGGAAAAAAAACAAGTTGTGGTTTTGAACATAACATCACCTCTAAACAAACAACATTTAAAGCTAATTGCTACTAGACTGATAAAGCAATATTATTTATTCACTCTTTCACAATAACACATTATTTTAGATTAATGTAACAATGAAAACTATCTGGGACACATTTTATTGTTTAGGTACCTTTATGCATAGCAAAAAGACAGGCAAAATAGAAGACACAAGTCTATTTAAAATAAGAAAGCAACTGGTCTGCTACAATTGCTGCTGCTGATGTTAAACCATGGCAAAAACCAATAAAAAAATCAGATATTTTTGTGTCTCACAAGGAACTAAATATAGGCGACATCTCAAACCGGTCTAGGATATTTAAGTGATTTCAACAGACTATGATTTACATATTTCATTTGTTATTTATTTATAGCCTCCAAGAAGGAAAAACAACGTGTCAAGATAAATCCGACAAAGAAATATTACCTTTCAGGCAATACTCATAATTCAAATTTTATACCAAGAGGTATATAATAACTCTACCAAGTTCAAGGTTAGTCCGCCGATTTTGCCGCCGTTTTGCTAATAGAAAAACCTGTTCTCCACGCAGGCTATTACATATTTTTCTTGAGCATGATGGGGCAATGAAGATATTGCAATCAATTAAAATAAATGGTAAACCATCATTGGGAATTAATGCAGGACTGAAGATTTATATTGTTGTATAATTAAGTAAACGAAATATGGTGAAAGGAAGTGTACCTACTCGTATTTTGACCGGTAGACCAGCAGTCTGGTTGGAGTAACAGTTTTGGTTTCCAATGCAGTGGCGCACCACATAACTTGTTCATTTATTAAACACAAATAAGAATCAATATCACCTTCTTTAAACAATTTATCTTTATTAAGATATAGGTATGTAAAGACCTTTTCTATGGAATAAACTATTAGAGATACGAACAATTAACAATACCTAGCTCGTGGTGGAGCTGGATTTTCAAGACAAACTCACCTATCAAATCACATTTTGTAACTTAAGTTTTCAAGTTGCAAGAGGAATTGGAGGTTCCTTATCCCTTTTGCAAAACCGTATTGGCTGGCGCATAGCGATAACTATCCTGTTATAAACAGGAAAAAGAATAAACAGATTCGACTTACTATATTTGACCGTAGCCCCATTATGGATGCAAGACATGTTATTTCTGGTAATAACTATTTTGTTTTTCGTGGTTTTGTAGCCGACCTTTCATAAATAATAAATGTGCCTACAGACTATCGCCCTGATTCGTTTAGAAAGCTTAATGATACCACGCTTCGTCTACCAGCTTTAAAAAATGTAAGTCGCCGGCATTTTTTTTTTCGAGGTTCTTTATCCGTTACATAAAATGTAGGTTTCCTCTCCGAGCTTCTAGTCGTTTCGTGGGTTACAAGATACTTTCTTTATTTATGCATGGTTTGTCCGAGACTCTAAAATTAGGTCACAGTACCACAGCGCGAATTTTTAAATCAAATACCTATTCGTGATCGGTTCGTTAGAAAAAAGTACCTACTTATTTCAACAAGATTATTCTTTAATACGTATAGGTAACCATAGGAAAATAAAGAAATAAGCATAAAATTGATAGGTATATATTAAATTCACTATAATCAGCTTCATAGATAATAGAATAGAATAATATTTATGTTTATAAATTTATGATCGATAATTTGTTTTACCAGAAAACAGGTCAAGAAGCATTTAAAAACAGAAACTAAAAAAAAAACAGCTAAAAGATATCAAACGCACTACGAGTGCAGTATAGAGTAGTGTTTTGTGTTTTGGTATACGCGATTCTTGCTAAACAATACGCTACCTACTGGCGGCACGCACAACTAACGCCCGCGCCCGGGTTATTGGTTCAGTTTTGCGTATGTATGTCTATTGTGAATTTTGAAATATCCGTTGTTATATTAGTTAATTGCTTTGATTAGATATGAATCATTATTTGTGTGAGCGTTATATTGCTCCTCTTGGACAAAGAAAAACCCCGAGATCAGTATCATACTTTTCCAAAAGCGGGAAAATCTGGAGCTATCGCGGAAACTATAAGTTGAGCATTACAGAGTTACAGGAGACAAGTATGGATAAAGAAGCAAAAGAACGCAGAGTAGAGAGTTGCTCTTTACCTTTCTCTAAGGATGACTATTTCCATAAAGGTATGAATCCCGTATGCCCAATAAAGAATTTGACATATTTTGAGGTTAAGTTTCATTTTAAGATTGAACGCTCGAAAAATATTGAAATCTATTTTAATTTCATATCACTACTTACCCCTTTCAAAATAGTTTAACAAGCTTTTTACCTGGTTTAAAGTTCTCGACAACAAATCTTTGATGAATAAAATTTCAAACGTCAGTGTCAGTGAACGTAGGTTAGTATAGGTTACTGCCATTTTGGTGCTACGATCTTAAAATGAATCGCATATTATGTGGAAAACTAGGTCAGTGTTGTCTTCACACGAAAGGTTCCAACCCCTTTCAAGACCCTGATTATAGGTAAACGAGAAAAATTAAAAACTTTATTGAACCACAATATTTGATAATTTCATTAATATAGTTAACTTTTTGGCTTAATTCCTAAAGATATAAACAGTTAAATAAGCCAATAAATAATATTAAAAACTATAAAAAATGTTCTATGCTATAAGATAAATAGAAAACAACTAAAATTTATCATTCAGTTGGTCATCTTCTGGACACGCTATCTACAGCGTCAGATAGCGTAGCTAGGGTCTAGGACATCATGTAGGCGACTGTATTATTAATTTAAAAAGTAGTTCCGCAGGTATGTTAGATATGGCTATCGTAAAAGAAATATGCGATTTGCAGATTCCATTGCCGAGACCCTCATAAAAATGTTCCGACTTGTAAATAGTTTTCAATAACTACCTATGGAACACTTTACAACGAACACAATTTTTTATTGATTGCTTATATGTATATAGATTGTCATCAATGTGTCAACTGTCAGCTCATTTTTGAACTATATTCTTGCATATGCGTCTTAGCTTATGGTTGTTTTATTTTTTATTAATTTATAAAATCTCAAAAGTTCAATTTATAGTTCAACTAAAAATTGGATGAGAAACAAACACTCCTTCCCTCTTCCAAGCGCTACATCATTATTTTATTCATTCATTTTCTCCATGTCCATAGGAGATATACCATGTCTATGGATATACCGCTTTCCCGCCCAAAGACAATGGCCGTTTCCGCCATTCTAATCACGGTCGACCCCGACTTCCGAGCTGCTCTACCTTTGCTGCCGTGGAGCAATGGAGGGTCCATCAATTCACTAAAACATCGAAGACCGTCCTAGATTTGTCTTATATAGGAAGGACCCCGACTAATGTGCATTGCTGCGATTGCAGCAATCAATCAGTTCTCCGCCGGTGATCCTGCGATGACGCAGGACTCGCGCCGATACAATCGCGCTCTGCAGCCTCTAGGAGGGCGGATATAGACAAACATTTCTCGCGGAAAATAACAGATCGATCAATAAGAAATTAATAAAAAACAATTAAGAATGTAACGTTGGAAAATAACCGTTTATTTATTTATTTCTTAAAAAATGACGTTCTGTATTGATGAGAATATTTGCAGTTATAACCTACCTACTCCTATACCACCCTACCTCTATTAGATGATAGATATATATACATTTATGTAAAATAGCGTTTCTATGACACTATACCCATAGCTTATCTTTATAACACCACACTTTATAACACAATTTGTACAACCATTTTTAAAATAATGATTTTCGTGAAGAAAATTGATATATCTTTAAAGAAGATATGTAGCTTTTATATTTTGGGTTGATCTAGGTGGTACACCTTGCAGTTAATACATAATTTTCTAATACAAACTTTAATTATTATTTTTTTTTGTCTTCCAAAGTTTCGTTTCTTAAGAAGTGTATTTATAATCAGATTGTTTGGAATGTGTGCAATTTATTGTATATCTTAACTCTTTTCTGCGGTTTTGATCCTTAAAGTAATTGCCAAGAATCTAAACAAGTAAATGATTAACCGTTTAAACACTTTTTCATTTTCATTATTTACGACAATTATTTATCAATAACAAGCTTTATTATAAAATACTAAATACTTATAGATTACTCTTATTTACTACAGAACTGCATTTTGAATTCTATCAAAAATAATTTAAAATTGATTTACATAATATTAAATTAAGAGTGGTTTGAGACTAAAAACATTTTTGAGAATATCTTTATTCAATATATTTGAAGCTTAATAGTGGTACACGTATGAAAAGGCATTAATTGTAAAACGAGTATGAAAGTTGATGTACCCTGATGTCGCTCGTAATCTAAAATGAGTTTTGCAAAGGGCAGTTGACATGTGTTTCATATATTATTTTTATTTTTCCATCTTTACACTAGCTTAGCATAGTTTAAAATTGTTTCCAACTACTTAATTAATATAAGAATTGTATTATTATATTAAAATAACTAATACACTACTTGCCCACTTGCGTGTGGTTTACTTGAATGACAGAGAAAGTATAAAACTGCGTTTGCTACGCCATCACATCTTGCAGACTCGCGTCAGCCAAGATCTGTGCCTTCCTTCTATGGATGATTTCTCAGGTATACTAAAAATGTTGGTATATTAGGTTCTTTCGTAATTGCAATTCTCTTATCGTCCGCAACCAGTAACAGAACTATTTATAGCGACTGCGCGAAAAATGTCGGTGAAATTACCGTTAGTTCTGCAATAATTGTTTCGAAAGGATTTATCACAGGTTCATTGTTCACGTTTATTTGTCACTGTCAGCTGTCACTTGTAGAGTGGTTTATAGGTTAGTTGTTCAGTTTTTTGCTTGTGTAACCGTTTTGTTTATATGTATGTATATAAAAAATAAAAATACAATTAAAAAACCACAGGACATGGAACATTTTTTGACTAATTTCTCTAAAAATAAAACTGCGCATGCCTGTTCAGGATTATTACTAGTGATTCTTGCTTGAAACCAAGAACCGTTGGAACCGTAATTTCACGGTTCTCAAACTGATATCGAAAGACAAACTAAAATAATTTTCAGTTCAAGAACTGACAAAATACGCATTTCGAACGATATTTTGTTATTGCGCATACTCTTCCGTTCGGTTATTGGAAATTATCACTATTGCGAAAGAACCTATTAATTGGTTATATAAAAAAAACCCCAACCACTTGAAAATTTTGATTTTGACCTTTATCCGCTCCACTAAAACCGTATACGGCTGACCACACGCAGCTTCGCTACTGGCCCACTTACGCCGGCGGCACCAGGGGACCTGTTGATCCTTCCCCTGCCCGTAGAAGTCCTTTGCCCGTCCATCCTTTCCTCTGGAGAGCCCCGGCGATCCTCCTGGCGTGACGAGGCGCCCTTAATTAAATATGAAAACGACAGCACGAACAACGGTGCTCTCCTATCTCGTATTAATTAACCGATCTATTAGGGAACAATCGCGATGTCGGGCTGTTCTTTCACCGCTTTGGGATTAATTTGCTATTTTAATTATTTTATTTTGTTTACAAACGGTGCAGGGATAAATTGGACCAAGTTCAAACGTTCCACTGCCATTTATAAATGCAATATAACAAAAAACATGCAAATTAACTTTCCGACATAATCAACAATGTTTGAAAATAACCAAAATTCGATTCTGTATGATTTGAGTACAAAGTAAAAATGAAAAACGTTCTTAAATAATTTGTATAAAAGAAATAGGCCTTATTAATGAAAAAAAAATCCATTTTCTGGATATCTACTTTGTGGACGAAGATAATAAATCTATTATAATCTTTATAATCTCAATTGAAACCGCATAAAAAATTTCGAAAAACGACACACGTGCGTAAACAAAGAGGCCGCCGTCGAGGTGTAGGTGTTTCTTTTGTGAGATTTTTTTTACAGTTTCAATTGACATTACATAGACTATACCGATCAGAGATCACTTGTTATGAGAGATATAGACCGAGAGATAGAAACGCCAGAACCAAGGACAGATCAGCACGGATTCAATTCGAGTATAAATCTTCGTCTTTCAAACAAACTGTGAAAAAGTACGTATCACCAAAACATAGTCCAAAAAAATTATTTATAAGGACCCTAACTATGGTTTTAGAATAATTACTCTCCTTATTTCCAAATAAAATCCAACTTAATAGTGAATATGATGATTCGGACGATATCTTTGGATCAAACAAAATTTACAACTCTTTACAAGAATGTTACCAATGTGAAAATAATACCAAAATAGTGTTAGGTGACGTGTTGAGTTTTGAATAAAAAATGTCTATCTGATAATTTCATCAGAAAACAGAGAAATACTCTCAAAAGCATAGAGTAATGAAGTTTAGTTAAGAATGTGTAAGTTTATTTATCTTTATTGTATTACAATGTTTTTAATGCAAAGACCCAAAGAGGGCACTATGGTGTACTTCTCACCACTACTAATAATACATCATATTCTTATTATTTTAGATGTGGCGTAATCCTAAAAATTATGGTGAATTTACTATACCCTCTCATCATTCACTTATAATCATCAAGATTATAAAATTAAATAAACCCTTTTAATTATTATACTATTTTATTGTTTGTCATCTTATAATATATTTGTTATATTGATTTTCCTCCAAATAAGTTTCGTGTATGTGCAATTATTAGTCTCTTCAATAATTGAAGGGACTAAAACAATAATTGTTATTGTTTTCAGTTTTTATTATACCAAGCGTATTCCAAAAACATTGCGCAATTGCCGTTACATGCAGGATGTATTTACATGTTCTACATTCCAAAATCTGGTTTAATTGTTGGTACTGTTTATATAATTTCATCGACGTACTCAACTTATTTTTAACTTGCGATCTGTTTATATAATTGTGTTTTGGGATAAAATTAGAGGTTTGTTCTACGACGCTAGATGTAGTTTGGATACACGCATCTAAATTATTAGAAAATATAGTAACTGCTCGACGTCCAGTGGGTTATAAAATGTGTAAAATAAAAACATTGAATCATCGTTAGATTTAAAAAAATAACTTTCTCGGGAAGCGTAATTCTCTAACGCGTAATAAAGAACGAGATAAAGAAGCACGTGGATCATACACCATTTTTTTAAATAAAGGTATGAGCAACGGTCTCAATACCGGGGTTGTTCCCATTACGCACAACAAAAAGGGATTTTCATAAAAGTTATAACAAATTTTGTTTATATTCCTGTTATAAGTCTATATAATGTCAACTGAAACTGTAAAAAAAATTCCCAAAAGAAACACCTGTACCTCGACGGCGGCCTCTTTGTTTACGCAAGTGTGTCGATTTTCGGAATTTTTTATGCAGTTTCAATTGAGATTATAATGACTATAATACACGGGATATTTTTTTTTTTTTATAAAATCATGAAATTGTTTCTATTAATAAATATTTATTACAATATATTTTACAGTAACAAGCAACAACCTAATTATACAGATTTATGTCGACGGAAGTAATTGTCGAATTGTAAAACTAATTTAACAGGAACATTTATTTTTCTCAAACATTCAGTTCCCTAAATTTAGCATAACGAAATCAATTAGAATAAATCACATATGCTTCAAAATAGATATCTTCGGGTTAACTTTATAAATTTTATGTTTTCTAATATCTTGATTGGCAAATTTTAAATAAAGAAAAGTAAATACGAACCCCACAGTATATAAGGAAACAGAGTAACTTTTACAGTCAAGTAATAATTATCAACAATATTAATAACATCAAATTATGTTTTTTTTTTATTGTAAAATTATTTTTATTTATTGGCAGTCTTATTTTTGTAAGGTTTATTTAGGTATTTTGCCAATTTTAGATAACTAATTTAAATGTTTATCTCCAAATATCGCCCGGTCTCCGGAGGAATGGAAAAACAGAAGTGAGCGGCACGCATTGCCCGTGAGATAACTGTGTATTTATTCTGTAAACCTTGCCTATAGAATCCAAACCACAAACCCTTCAAGGGCCTTTGGAAAAGCCTAAAAAAATACCAACTAAACGTTGAAACCGCGGTTGAAGAATAGAAAAAAAGATGATAAATGTGAGTAACCGTTTCCAGAAATAAAGTTGAGTATACCTAGTCTTTATAATTTCAATTGAAACTGCATAAAAAATTCCGACAAACGACATACGTGCGTAAACAAAGAGGCCGCCGTCGAGGTGCAGGTTCTTTTGTCGGAATTTTTTTTACAGTTTCAATTGACATTAACGATACCTACTACGCAATTGTGATCAAAATAACATAAAAACCACTTCCTAATAAGTCATTCTGGACAATCTGCGAGTACCTACATAAACCAAGTAGGAAAATAAATATAAACTTTAAGGAAATATGTATATTTTGATTTAAATTTCTAATTTCTGAAAATCTGCTTGTCTACTTTAAAATCCCCAAAGATATTAATTGTATCTTAAATTAATTCTAATAAGGCAAATGTATTATTATTTTCGTTTATCTGATGGTCTGCGAAGGATAGGAAGGATACTTTGAAAATCTGCTGACATAGGATTTTATAGAAAACCAGTGTAACGTAGTTACATGGCTATTTACGACAAGCAATAGGTATCAAGGGTAACCTTTATCCAATAAATTGTTTACTCAATATGTATTCCTCACTGGTCACATTTCTATTAAATTAACTTCGAATGCGAATTATCTGATCTGTATCATCTATCACATTAAGTTACCATACCATCGTTTACTTCAGAGGAATATATGTATAATATTTCCCTGACCAATTATTAATAGTAATAACTATACCAGCATATCATGCCCGGATTTTATGTCTATTTTAATTCACTATATGTGGGCAATTTATTTACAGGTAGGTAGTTTAAAAGTAGCACAGATTTTGCACAATGGACTTCTCAAAATTCTTTAAAACAAGCAAATAGGAACATCCAGATTAAAAAATCGATTGTGGAAACCACTACTTTGTGATAGTTAATCATTACGATATAGGAGAGATAAAGAGAAAAAAAACAAATCAAATAAGCTTATTTGACACATTGACGAAATAACCGGTTACTGAGTAACGATTGTGATGTACTGGAAACACGGATTTTTTCTTTATTTTAAGAAATTCGTGATTGGAAAAGAACAAAAAAAAAAGGGGAACTAATATGCCACTGCGCGGTATTTTTCTGGAGCTGTCGCGAGAGTAAGGCTACGGTTACAGTGCAAGCGAATTCAGGCGAACCATAGTTCGGGCCTATACATCCGAATTCGGGCGAACAAACAAACCGATACAATTAAATGTGTATGGTTACAGTACAAGCGAATTAGTCGCGCGAATTGCTACTTGTCGCCAGAAGTTCAAACGGGTTTGTTTTTTTTGCGCGAACTGCACATTTTAATATTAAAATTCAAGTTGGCATTATTTGAAATAATATTTGGATATCATGGATAATGAGAAATTAATCCTGCTGGTGCTTGACAGAAGAGTATTGTGGGACCAAGAATATAAAGGATACCATAATCGTGACAAATCGTGAAAATTATGGGAAGAGGTTTCGGTAATGTACTTTCTGCTAAATAAAATTCTTCTTCAACATCCATGACACTTTTATAGGCCACTCGCGGCACTCGCGTCCGTTCTGGTATCTAAAATCGCTCTGAATTTCGCTTAAAATATCTGAACCAGAAACCACTTCTTGTTCGCCCGAATTCGGACGTATACGCCCGAACTATGGTTCGCGCGAATTCGGTTGCACTGTAACCGTAGCCTAACGCGACAGAAGAGGAACCGGTATTCCCATCTCTAACCCACGGTTTACAAACGTATTAGTTTTATTAACAATATATTAACAATACTCACGTACAAGTACTGGCAGGGTTGCGTGGAGTACCCATTCTGTTCACGATCACGATATACATACAGAGATTCTGTTCCCCGACCGAGTGGTGCAATGCTCTTATATACGTTCAGCCCAGTTTACCTGTTCGTATCCTAGTCCTAGTGATTATTTGGATATCTGGGAAAAACCTTAATTAAGCTGTTTAGGGTGGATATCTGAGAAAACCCTTAATTAGGCTGCTTAGGTACAATGGGTGCAATAATAATATTAAGAAGGTATATCTTCCAAGAAGGTAGTAAATCCAGACGGATTCACATTTGAATAAATACTGAAATGTGTCGCTGACGCCACAGTAGCAATAACAAAAAATACGTATCCCTAACGTACTATGGCGACATATCGGATAGAATTGGTGGCATTTTGTCAGCACATTAGCACATAATCTGAGAGTCAGCTTCAAACCAGCTTTCAAATTATCCAACATATTGGATAATGCCAAGGATAAAACTGATCCTATAAAGAAATCAGGAGTTTATAAAATAACATGTCCAGTGTGTTCATTCGAAACCAGATACAAAGAACACTTACGAAGTTTTAATTTTCAAAAAAAAAACAGACTCAAAACCTTTGCAAATCATATCTTGGAAACAAGCCACAAATTTCCTAAATAAAAGATCTAAAGATACTAGACGTAAAAGACAAAAGTTTTAAATTAAATCTATTAGAATCAATGGAGATTATTAAATCCAAGAAAATTCCCAGTAACAATCTCCTAAACAACCAGTTGGATCTATATCAATCCACTCTGTTTAGTGCATTAAAATAAGCTTTTATTACTACTTATGTGTATATTCTTAATATTTATTGCTCTCCTAAGAACAGTTCAATTAGTACCTGAAATAGTGTACTTAGTACGTAGTATAAATAGAAACAGGTTCCCTTTGTAAATTCATTCATTGAATCAACGTTTGAAAATGGTAGGCTAGGGTACCGAAACTGCAGTAACGTGTTTGTTATAATAAATCAGTGATAGAAAACAAAGTAGTTTTTCTTTCCTACATCCAAATTAATTCTATTTCCACAAATATTGCAAACAATCACTTTAGGAGAGGGATAATTGTGACAATACTTCAATACATAAAAAAACACACAAACAGTTTAGTACCTTGTTTGTATGTGTAGGTTACAGTTTAGGCGAGAGATACTGCCAACGAGTAGCCTGAAGTCACTCATAAGCCACTGGTGCAATACTTAACCTTCATACTAATTTTTTAATTTTTTTTTGTAGGTAAAAACCGGTTGTTACGCAAGTAACCTTAGCACAAACTTTATCTTTATTACTTACGTTTTGCACACTAAACAGCCAATACATTACATCTGCAACATTAAATCAACGAAAAAATCCGGATATCTAGTAAGTATTCTAATATTTTTTGTGTATAAGTATTCCTAATTTGGCAGATACATATTTACTAGATTATAAACATTTCCTCTGAACACTTTCCGTGCTGGAACAAAATAACTAAACCAATACGAGAAAATCAGTATTAGGTGTGTTAGCTAGGATAAAATCCTAAAATTGCTGCTCAGGGCTCAGATTAACCATGTAAAAGATAAGTAACAGCAATACCCAAAGCATTAATATGCCTGTCCATCTAATAAACAACAATTTACGAAAGGGGGGAGTGTTTATTTAACTGTTTGTAAATAGCTACCAGTGGCGGCCAGTATTTCTCAAAATAAGAGGGTTTATTAATGTTTTTAAAGGTGTTTATAACAACGTAAAGTACCTATTGCCTCACGATTAAAAAAAAAAAAAACCCTAACATCTACAAAAACTAGGTAGCTAGGTATATAACATAATACACAATGCATACTTTACTTTATTTAGCTATTTTCCTAAAATTCAGAAAAAACTAATAAAAAAGTAAGAAAATAAACCTCTGCACCGAAGAGTCTGTTAGAGTTTTTTCTTAAATATAGATACATAAATATCATAGAACACAATACATTCTTCTGACAGTGAAGTTTCCGAAATGTTAGTGCTATTTTAACTTAAAGTGTGTACTATGTTTTATGATATTTATACATTTTTCAGTATGAGAACTGATTAGTCAAATTAAAAAAAAACTTTAATGGGTCTTTTTGCGAGGAGTATGTATTGTTTACTCAAAATTTTATTAATTTGTTCAGAAATACCAAATACCCAAATAAAGTAGCGATATAATATAAAGATATTCATAATACTTTATACCTACTAAAAACCTGAAAGTGAAATAAGAAAATACATTTTTTTCGGTTTGGAATTCACTTCCCATTCTAAATCAAAACTACATCTAATACTCTTATCTATATTTTAAATTATTCGAATTTTTTTTTTCAAAGAGGGGTAAACATTTGAAATTTTCCTTGAACGATGAAAGAAAAATGATAAAAATTTCATTGTCTCCAAATAATTTTATGAGGATCAGAAACTATTATCTATAGAAAATATACAATATAAAACTACAATATTATCTATATTACTTATATTACCCATGAACATTATACGTAAGTTGAATTCCTAACGAATGATGGTCACGTCTATGGTCAGCATTGTTTACTTACCGGTGGAACGATCTCCCATCACCTTTTTTGCCCGATTTATGGAAAACTATGCATTTAATAGTCATTTCACTGTCCACAAAGATTTTCCACAAACTAAAAATCTATAACACAGCCTAGATTATTGACTGATGACCACTTATATCACATAAAATACTTAAATAAATTTACGTTCACAAAACTTCAAAACAAATATGAAGTCACGAGTCGTTGTGTCGTGTATTTTCGGTATTCGGTCCGTCAAAAACTGTAACGAACCAATGGCATGCAGTGGGATTTGTTTATTTAATTATATTTCATTTCGTGGACATTTTTCTCTGGCTGTTATTTATCTTGTATATGGTTAATCTGAGGCTCAGGGTATATTGTACATGTGAGGAGTGAGGAGTAACACCTCGTACATTCCAACACAGATCTATAATAGATTCTTCTTGAATTTAGGTTTTTAAGACACAAACAAAAATTCACCGCAGTTTTTATTTTTATTTTTTCAATTGTAAGGATTTATCTCTCTCTTTTGCATTTAGTTATCCAGTTTTTATTTATTTCCGAAGCCTTCTGCACGTTTCAACTAAAATAATGATTTTTGTAACATTGAAAGTTGAAAGTTCTATAGAACAGTTATTCTATCTGATAATTTCACGTAACTCGGGATATTTGGGTTTTAGATGGCGCTGATTAATGTTATGTTGTCAGATTTTCCGAAAAAAAAAAAAAATCATGGCAGGCTGTAGAAAGGGAACCTCGCCGTCATACTAGGTTGTAGAAGTACATCTTAGGTATATACCAATTAATAAAAATAAGCATCCAAATCGTGGTGCTTAGTAAAATTTTACAGGGATGTGAAGGTGTGAAGTGAAACACACTGTATATCGATTAATGTGGCTTGACAGTGAGTTGAGGAATATTTTTTCATTAATAAGTTTGTTCTAGCAAACAGTCATGAAACCGGTTTTTTACATAATTAGTCCGGAAAGTAATGGTTTACTGGATGAGTGGGTAAGTTCCAGGATCTGCCGTCCTGGCAGCCTGAGAGTCCAGTAAAAATCCTTCTGGACAAGTTACGTACACTATTTTTCCTACAATATAATTTTTCATTATTGTTTCCATAACGTGCGATTCAATGATACACCAGGCAAATTTTAACGAAATATACGTTAAGGGTGAAGTTTTTACGGACATTATTTTTTTTGTTGAAAATGATAGCTCTCTTTATCATAGAATGCAAATCTAAAAATCCCAAAAAATCGGAAGTGAGCCAAAGTCAGCATTTAAAAAAACATGGCCGCTCGCGTTATTTTTAAGGGGTTTAAGAAGCATACATTCATGTATGACAAATTGTTAGTCTTCAGTGATAAGAATGCGGATCTAGATGAACTACTAAACGTTGGTTATAAATTTGTCTCCTTTATGTACGGATTAGGCGGATCCCGAGATATTATAGAAGAACGTTATAGGCTTTACAACATTGGTATAGCTAAGCGGACGCTCAAAAAATCTTTTGATCGTTCTTCCTCCAACGAAAGTTGCACTAAAGCAACATATTTTAAGGTAGTTTCAAATGGGGATTGTTGTTGTTGTTGTTGTTGTTGATAGGCGGCGCGGTTACCCACAGCACTCAGGTCTTTCGACCCATTGTGCCTGCCGCTAGTCGACAGCTATTGGAAGAGACCCGTGCTATGCGCATAGGCCAACACCCGTTGTAGGGGAAGCTCCCTAATGTCCTGAGGCAGGAGAAATGCTGCGCCCAGGTGTTTGTGTCTCTTGACCATGAGGCAGGCACAGCGACAGAGGATGTGAATGGAGTCCTCGTCATCTTGTCCGCAAAACCTGGACCTTCTATTGTCACTAAGACCGAAAGTGTTAAGGTGCTTGTTAATATGTCCGTGACCTGTCAACAGTCCTGCGACAAACCTTATGTTGTTACGATTTAGCGCAAGTATTGATCGAGTTGCGTTCGACCAGAGCCCTTCAATTAAGAGCCTGGCTTGTCGCAACCCAGTCCCGTTTGACCATTATTCCTTTAATCTTACCTTGATCCAGTTTCCAATGGACCTTGCTACATAACTAGGTGGAAGCCCCAGCACTGGTTTGGGCCCTGTATACGGGTCTTCAAATGGGGATTACATTAATAGCAAATAATTTTTTTTTTATATTTTCAGGACCTATCTTCAAATACAGCAATGGATACTAAATTTCCTAGCTCCGGATAAAGGTATTAAAAATGTAGGGTTTTATTAATGCAGTCAAAATTTTATCCTTTTTTTTTCTTAACTAGTTTAATTTATTTACTTTTTATATATCAATACCTAATGCTTGCATAAAATCAAACAATCTAAAGTATCCTTATCTAACCAAAACCTTAAGTTTAAAGGATTGGAATTGGATCATCATACTTTCGATCATCGAATTATGTGTTGTATTTTTATGAATATTGTATACTTTAAATTGCGTGTTTTGTAAATACTGTCAAGAACGGTGTAACAATCCAGGAAAATATTAATAAATAAATAAATTGGTGAACTTGTCTAATTTAAATTATTTAAAATTAAATATTGGTAAATTTAAGATTATGAGGTAGGTAATAAATATAAAAGTCCGAATGCTATGGACAATAATAAACTAGCATATGTAAATATATTTTAAAATTTGGGTAAGCCATCATTTTGGCATATTTGATATGGTCCTTACTTTCCAATCTTTTAAACGTAAGGTTTTGGTTAGATAAGGATACTTTTTACTTGGAGATTGTTTGATTTTATGCAAGCATTAGGTATTGATATATAAAAAGTAAATAAATTAAACTTGTTAAGAAAAAAAAAGAATAAAATTTTGACTGTATGTATTAATAAAACCCCACATTTTTAAAACTTGTGTTGTGTTTATATTTGTGCATATAATACCCTCCCATAGTCTTTCTTGTAGTATATTTTGTGCTCTACAAAATAGTGAATGTACAATTTTTCTCTATATTGTACAGTTCTCCCGAAATTCGTGGCGAAAACCTTAGAGGAACAAATTTTTCAGTAAGAATAATGTGTTTACAAGTTAACCTTCACGAAATTGAGACATTTTATATTTTTAAGTTATAAAACGAACCATAATAAACATCTTTTGCGAAAAACGCACAAAATGCGTATCCCCATAACGAAAAGCACCCTCTGAGTGACGTAACGCGTCATGTAAAGGATCGCCCACTTCGCACAACATTCTATCTTCTGTGTGTATATCGTGACTGTAAATGTAGAAATGGCTGCCAAAAAAAATATATATGTACGAGGTTTTTGTAGTTAACTAGATTGTAAAGCTAGTTAGTGACATTAAAAAGTTAGGAAAATGTAGGAAGTCGAAAAAATTTAAAAAAGATCGTTTCCTTTTTCGTTTTTTGTTAGGACATTTATATTCTTGGTTATATCTAAATTAAGATATCATTTTTTTCTAATTTTTAAGCTTAAAATTCTGTAAAAATGAAAAAAAATGTTAACATTGCTCCAAGGGATAAGAAGATATTTCATTTTCAAACATTTGAAGGGGCGGCCATGTTTTTTCAAAATGATGTTTTTAGCTCACAACGGATTTTTTGGGATTTTTATATATTTGTTCCTGAACATAAAACCTATCGATTTCCATTGGAAAATAAATGTCCCCTTAAACTTCATTGAAAAAGTAAAATTTGCCTGGTCTATGATGCTATATGTCCACGATCTTGAGTAGCTGAATGGCGTTTCTTCGCGACTGGGACTGGGCCGATTCCAAGGAATCCTGCCTCGGGACTAAGGCATCGAGAGCGAGCAAGACAGCATGCGAGGAGCCGAAAGTGTGAATGGATGTCGAACCGCGAAACTGTTGCTGTGAAACGATTTCATAAATAAGATTTTGGAACACCCACAACTTTCACATCTAGCAGCCGACTTTTATGTTTATCATAGCGATCGCTGAATGCAAGTAACAAATATCTATCTATACTATATACCCAAGGTCTAGTGTAAAAATACAACATAGATAACTAAGATTAATCAGGATAGATATCTATTGTTGACATTTTTATTGATGCTACGTTAGTTAAAAACGTTAATTTTAAAGATAAAATGTATCGGAGTAGGTACAGGTACAAGTTAGAAAATTTTAATTTTCGATTTAAAACTAGAAAATTAAGTATTTTTCTTAAAGGTCCATTCACTGTAGACTTGACAGACATGAATTCGGGGTCGGGTTGAGAGGTTAGGTAGCCGATGGGTGAAGATCCCACTACCGAATTATTTAGATTTCGGAGGTGCACGTAAAGCCCAAGTAAAAAGGCACATGGAAATAAAGTTAGCCCTTATTGCAACGGTACCGGATTTGTCTTATAATTGCAACCAAATTTCTTTTTAATGTTATAAATTATATATCACCGGAAAGATCAAAAGATAAACTAGATCCCTATAGTAGCAAATTTTTGTTTAATACATGTATTTTAGAAAATAATTTTTGAAAATATGCTATTTTAGTACAAGATTGTTTGCCTGGAATTTTAAAAATAAAAAGAATTACAAAAAATTACTACTATATGGATTTAGACCAGTCTTATCTTTCAATACTTTTTTACTAAAAGTCGCTATCTTTTATAGTTTTTTATGATTAGACGAGACGAACGCCGATTTTGGGCTTATTTCGGACTAGTGAATGGACTCTTAAGTTTATCCAAATAAAATATGTAAAAGTAGATACATTAATTTGTATGTCACAAAATGTCATATTTTTTACCTATGAATGACCTGGTAAGAGCGCTACAAATGTTTTCAACGAGGAAATTCTTGTCTGAAATACATCTTTTATTAATTTAAAAAGATAAACCTTTATGTAAGGTTATGGTTAGGTACTACCACAATCAATTTATAGATTCTTTAAGAATGAGAGGAGGGAAAAGACTTAAGAGAGGGACATAAGGAAAGAGATAGCGTATTAAAGATAGTGTAGTATTTCCACGTGAAAATCTTAGGTTGTAACTATAAAAAAATAATTACAACACGTGAAATCCTTATATCCATTACATAATATCAAAAATTATTTACGAAAACATCCTTAAATAGTTAAAAAATATTTTACATAATATTATACATTTTTTAGGAACCTTTTGTCTTTCTATATTTTTTGCTGTTATTCATATTTACCAAATGTATGAAGAGGACGTACTATGTAGTTTTGTAACTTTGAATCTTAACTTAAAACTTAAATGCGGAAGTTGTGTTTATATCGAGTTGTTATACAGTTCACTGTAACGTATAAAAATAAACATTCCTACTTTCTTAACATGAAAAACTATCATCTAGGAAAACATTATGGGTACGGTGGTAAGTTAATGATATTGAAAGTTTTAATTTATTTTTGGCGGGACAAGCTCATCTTCTATTTTGACCGTGTTAAATTAATAACAAGGATAGGTTTTTGTGCGGTTTTTTAACCGCACAAAAACAAATAATCAACTTCAATATCTTAAACTAAGATAACAAAAACAATCCTACATCTATCACAGCTTTTTCGGAACAATTAATCCTTCCAAAGGGCATTTTTTCGATACGAACACCGTCCCTCACCTGTAATAGGGGTTCCCGAAGGGAGAACAGTAGAAAGGATCGTTGTGCAGATGAGGCACCATGGGGCACATGGACCCGGCACCTAGTCGGGGGTGGTGGGAGCCCGGTGCCCCCACCAGGGGCTGACCTCCGTTGCAAATCGTGCTGTTGTCGAGTGCCGCCGCCACCGGGCTACCGGTACGCACAGGCATAGATGACGACTCACCTCACCACGCAACGCCTGCTACGACGTAATGCGACCGATTGCTCGCGCCGTGCTGGAGTTCCTCTACGCACATGACGTCGTCGTCGGCATCGAGGCACAACTAGTGTACTAAATCGAATGTCAACTCCACGTCCACGTGAACTATCTACAGAGCGAGCGCGTAAGCCGCCCGCTCAGCAGGGCAGTGGTGGAGAGGCGCCATGGGCGGGGGGCGATGCCTACACCTCGGTGGCGTGTCCTGCGGAAGTTCCAAGTTGGTTTTTAGTGTATTTCACTAGAATGTGAATTATCCACAAGATTATAAAATTAATAGTTGGTCAGTAATTTGGGTATACTTACTTCTGTATGATGCATCAGTGACGTACCTATGTACAGGGTGGTTCAAATTGATCGGTTTTCAAGGGCTACTGGGAATCTGTCATAAATAGAGCAAATCTGATAGACGAGCCCAGAGCACTCTTTTCGAGAAAATAACAAAATAACTGCATTGCATTTTTTCTGATTTCAAAAATATAATATTTAATAAATCGTTTTCTTCTTCGTTTGTGTATATTTCACAATAACGATTTTAACATTTAATTAACATTTTAACGAATTTAACATAACAACGTTTAATTTTGACGTGTATAATGTGACTTTAGTGTGATCTGACATTTGTATTTTATTGTTGTTTACTGATCTACGTTTGTTTTTCATAGCTTACTATGTTAATAAATTATTTGTTCATCACAGTAAACCATTTTTGTTCAAAATATTAAAAATAAATGAGAAAGGTACTTATATTAAATATTATATTTTTGAAATCAGAAAAAAATAAGCTTTTTACTGATATAATAGCCAACTATGGTTACCATTTAAAAAAACATAACTTTATTTTTTTTCTCAAAAACTAAAATGCCTGTGAAATTTTCAATATCACCGCTGAATTCCACGTAAATGACCCTATCACACAGTATTTTTATATTATTGTATCTTTTATAGTTTTCGAGATATTCAAGTTTAAAAATTTTGGCGATTTTCAGTTTTTTCAAAATATCTCGAAAAGTTGAAAATGAAAATTAAATCTAAAGGACGCACTGAATTCTTCTTGTAATTCCGCCGAATTTTGCTAATGTACCAATTCTCTATCTCCACTATTAACAAAGTTAGCCATGTAAAGAGATAGATAATGTGCACCCTGTATATTGAATATAATTTGACATTATATTAAATATAAAACAATATTTTCGTATCAATTAAAACAAACAAAACTTTTAGTAGTTTTTCCTATTTGGATCACCTCACATTCACATTACACATTTAGGTATAGTCTTTCTTTAGTTGTGAAAAATTATCCACCGTTTCTAATTACAATAAAATGTGTTGTAAATATTGCTATCAACTATTTGTTATGTTTCAAAATATTTTTATGGTGTCATGTATACTTTATGTCACAATAGAATCTAACCTTCACTGCGAAGGTTAGTTAAGTTAAAACTTTTATATTGTGTTCCTTAATTATGATATTAAATCGATGGGAAAACATATTTCATACAATATTACAAATATTGTGTCTTAAACAACCTTCAACCAAGTCATTTACTTATGTAAAAATCACAAATCAATCAATAGACTTATTAATTACCAATGCAGAGAAAACTACAGTTCTGAAATTTTAATATTAATAAAGAAAATAAAATATATCCAAAATCCTCGTCGCCTTTTACAGAGAAAATGGATATTATGATGATTTATAGAATTACAAGGAGCAAAATATAATAACATCATATTCTTGACAATAATTATTTATAAGTTTTGCGAATGTTCGTGTGTTTTTCCAAAAATTATTATAGTCTTTATAATCTCAATTGAAACAGCATAAAAAATTGCGACACACAACACACGTGCGTAAACAAAGAGGCCGCCATCGAGCTGCAGGTGTTTCTTTTGTCGGAATTTTTTTTACAGATTCAATTGACATTATATAGATAACTCGAAAACTATAGACGTCAGCGAAAAAGTTAAATGAGAACAAACTACAATTTTTTCTTATCTACAAAACGGCATCACACCGTTTTTTGTACATTTATACGAGTATAACAATAATTAATATAAAATTACAAGTAGCTAAATAATATACATACATACAAAATATTTATATTAACTCCTAGTATGTAAATTTTTGCAGATCGCATAACAAAGACGAAACATTAGATTGAAATAAAAAAGTCAGTGTTTTCTATGACTGAAAATCCCAAGAATTTGTACAGGGGGTGGGATACTCGTATATTAGTTATTTACATTTACCTTGTTCGTTTATAAAATGTACAGCGCATGCTACATGCTGCAGGATATACGGCCTGTTTTTGTTTATCTAAATCACCTGTATAGACCACAACCTGCCCGATTCACACATTCCCCTTTCACTGTACCACAGATTGCACGAACATACCTTCACACTCGTTTTATCAATTATGTCCATACAAGGAAGAAAAAGGTGTTACTACTCGCTTCAAAATCATTTCCCTGTTACGTACATTAATGCCATTTATTTTGTTTACGTATGACACAAAGCTAAAAGCATGCTTATAGTGCGAACCGTCCAAAATGTTAAGGACACCTTCTAATTATGTTACAGCGCCGGTGTATTAAGGAATTTACGAGTATTCTAATACTTATAGATCTAATTGTGACCTTAAATGTCAAGATTGACTCGAAAATGAATTTAAAGCTTTACATCGAGTAGGCTCCGAGTTTAGTGTTTCGATCGCTCAACTTAGAGGTCGTGGGTTCGAATGCCGGTCAATTTTTGTACTCTTGCAAAACTTTTCCCTATGACCGATTTCAACCTCTGTGTATACATACAAGGTGTCCACCTAGTGCGCGTAAGTCCAATATCTGGGTTAATAAAAGAGATAACTTAATTTTTTTTTCTACAGGGTTGTCTAATATCCCGAGCTGCACAAAATGAAAATATATTTACATATTCAGGGTGTTCCGTTTTTCCTGGACAGGTACCAACTTCGTTTTTCTAAATGGAAATATATATTTTTTATTGCTTTTTCGAACTAAACCCTTGATTTTAGTAGGACTTTCATCAGCCTTCCCTAACTTAAACTGTTTTTGAAATATTGACGGGTGAATATTGACATTTTTGCAACTTTGACACCCTATAAAATCTAAACGGTTTGAGATCAAGCAAAACCGTTTGCACATTCCTATCTTAACTTTTTATAAGCTATCGTTTGATACTAATTTCAAATGTATCCAGGAATTAAAAATTTTCAAAATTTTCAGAAAATTTAAAATTTTTTGATAATTCTGAAATTAGTACCAAACGATAGTCAAACCAAACGGGTGTCAAAGTTGCAAAAATGTCAATATTCACCCGTCAATATTTCAAAAACAGTTTAAGTTAGGTATAGGGAAGGCTGATGAAAGTCCTACTAAAATCAAGGGTTTAGTTCGAAAAAGCAATAAAAAATATATATTTCCATTTAGAAAAACGAAGTTGGTACCTGTCCAGGAAAAACTGAACACCCTGAATATGTAAATATATTTTCATTTTGTGCAGCTCGGGATATTAGACAACCCTGTAGAAAAAAAAATTAAGTTATCTCTTTTATTAACCCAGATATTGGACTTACGCGCACTAGGTGGACACCCTGTATATAGATAAGTTACATGTACAATGTTCAATGAGTTTATAAATGCGTAGTGTGTAACAAAATAGATACAAAGAAAATAATCACAATCGGGTACTTAATATTTTCAAAAATTAGCGTCCACGACACACATTTATTGAGGGGAGCTGTATGTGTTGAGATGATTCTCCTTTTCTCTAACAGCCTTGCCCATTGGCGTGCGCGTTAACTAAAGTCGTAAATTACTATTAATAACTCGCTTATCTACGTCAGATTTTTTAACGATGTTTTAAGGATTTACGAAAAACATCCTAAATCTAGCACGTGTCACGAAATTAGGATGCATTTATTACGTGTTTTGAATAAATAAGTACTTGCTAATTTTTTATGACATAAAATAAAACATTGGCGTTTTAGCCTTGGTTGTTTAAAACAAAATTTAATTCGTAAATGTATATTCAAATCGGACAGAATATCGTGAGAAGACCAAAAGCACAAGTTTCTTTTTCGATAAAAACTCTGAATGGAGATAAGTAGCAGTCATATTACTAAATTATAAGTTGATGGAATTATTTTTAAAGCAGGCCGCATACTGAAAATAAGTCATCATAAGAGGGGAAAATATTCTACTTTTAAAATATAAGCTACATTACATATCATCTCATATTCCAAACTTAATTAACGTACGTTCATAACCTGGCTTTATGACATGACCAAATACCAGACCAAGAAATCAATAATGCCATGATATTTATAACCAAATATTATAGAGGCAATAAGGTTTGCACGAGTAATTTTTACTTCCAAACATTCAAAGCCGTATATCACTAAGTTACCTGGAAAACCCGGCATATATTTTTGTACTTTATTAAGGCTATAAATTGGACAGTATCTACGAACTGTGATTTTTCCACAACATTAAAAAATTATCTTGTCGGACAAAGTGTTACAAACCTTGCATTTTTCGTTAAATATATGGGGTGAAATTATTCTTTCTGGTTCATTTCTTGTTTTATTATCACGGGTTTCGGCTATTTTTAAGTCTCGTCTCTTTTGCAAATACATCATAATAAATTGTAGCTGTAATTTTGCCAGTAGAAATTTTTTTACGTTTGAATGTCCTATGTGAACGAGTATGCATCCGTCCTGAATCATGTGCTCAACCATAGATTTATAAGACAAGGGAGATGTAATTGTTTACATTTTAAAGCAATCAGAGATCCCCTTGTTTACTCTTTATCTGGTCAACTGCAAGGTCTACTTTATGATTGTACGAAAAACTGTTGCCAAACTGTCAATTGTGTAATTTATATTTTCACATTTAAACTACCATGATTATGGGTTAAGGTTAAAATATTACATAAAAATATTTTCCCGTTTCCTAGTTAAGTAGATAAATCATATTTTGTTAAAAACGTTGCGATAAAAACTAACTTCATAACGCAAAAATGGAATGAACAGGCATCATTGCTCCCTACTCCAATCCGCATGTCCATTGATGCACGTGAATCGTAGTATTTTATAGTATTTCTTTTGTGCGGTGTTGCTGGCAGTCGGAATTTTGCTTTTGTGAATTTTTCAGTGTTTTTCGTAAGGATTTTATTACTATTCTTCAGAAAATGGTGCCTCAGTGTCAAGTGTATGGAAAAATGAATTCTTTTTATTCAAAACTGTCTTTCCACAGGTAAATTTTGCCAAGTTTTGTTTGGTTATTCGGTCGCTATATTTGTCACGCCATATTTACGGATTTTCAGGGGCGTGCTGGCTGGCTTCCTTATCATTTTACGGAATATAGTATATATATATACTATATTATATTATGGAATTGCTTTTGTTATTTTTTAAAATATGGCTGATGTGTTAGTTTTTGGAGTTACCTACACACATACTTAAATACGATCAAAACAAGAATCCAAGCAAGAAGCTAAGGCATCATTCAGCACTTTGCTGCATAACAAATTAAAAAACCTATAATGTTTGGTAAGTGTGAAGCCAACATGCAACGTTTGCACACAAAAATTAAAATCAGTTGCGTAACCAAGGTAATTTTTAAAGGTATCCTTTATACTAATCTAAGAGAAAATCACCATTTTCAGGCTTTTAAAGAGTTATTTTGAAAACAGTAAGTCAAATAACTTGAAACAAAAAGTTGAATTAAAAATTAACACCATGTACATCTTTCTTATTTTAAATTATATTTCACTTTTAAATGTAATCGAACCCTGTATACAGAGTTTGGGTATCTTTGAAAAACTGAGAAACTTATATATACAGTAGTGTAAAAAAGTATTACACTACTGTATATATAAGTTTTTGTAATGTAGTAGGTGTACCACCTTTACTTAATTCAGAATTTTAAGTGTTCAAGTTTCAATTCATATTCCCTACATTAAAACTCCGATACTAATTTAATTTCTAATCTCACAAGCTTTTGCTGTTGCAATGTATAGTACTGATTTTCTTAAAATTCCTTTTTTGATGTTTTATTATCATACCCAACCCTTCCAAAAACAGTACGCCTTTGGCGTCGGAAGCAAGTTCTCCCAAAACTTTTGCAACGTTGCACGGAGTCCGAATTTAGCCGTTCTTTCTCTCGGTATTCTTTGTCATACACATTGCCAATGATTGATACAAAACAAAAGGTTATTTATGAATGAACCGTGAGGTCTCCTCTTATTAAGTCTATGTGCTCAACGAACAGCACTTGAAGTTGAAGGACACATCCTTTAAAAAAACATGTTTAGAAGACATTTGTGGTAAAATAAATAAAATATTTTACTTAACTTACAGATGACAAAATTAATTTAAGTTAAAATAAATACATCAGGGATAAAAACTCGAATAAAACGACGTTAATACAAAAACAACACAAGAAAAGCCTTATACATTTATTATTAGACCGTAACCTAACCCTATTTTCAATTTTGTGCTTAAATTGTCATTGGTTAGATGCATGGGCGGTTCTAGGTGGGGGCTTGGGGGGCTCCCCCAAATTTATCCAGTCCGTCCCTGAATAAAAAAATTCTAACTACATAATTTGAGTAATTTTATTAATTTATTAGTTTTATTCAATTATTTCACAAAAAACTTTCTTTTCTTCGCTACCAAACCGCTATTAACACAGTGAAGAACGATTATTATTTTCAATTTAGCACCCAATGTGATTTACCCATAATTTGCAATTTTGCCAGTTGGACTGATTAAACAGTTGGACTGATTTCCAACTGTTTAATCACAAATTCATTAATATTCACTATTCAGTACACTGAGTATAGGGGGGAGCATCTGCTATATGAGTATATACGCGCTTTCGTAAATTCAACATTAAGATGTGATTGATCCAAAAAACGAGTTCTGATTAGTTGATTTGAAAAATTCTGTCTTTTGATTGGTCCTACAGGATCCATCACATCTTAATGTTGAATTTACGAAAGCGCGTTATGCTATATCTGCCAAGGGCTTAAGCCCCCTAAAACAAAAGGTCTAGAACCGCCTATGGTTAGATGCAGCTATATACATCCATCATATTCTATGATGAATTGACAATATATTTTTAATTTTATTTTATGATTAGGGGTGTTAAACAAGGTAATCACTACAATTAATGTAAATTAATGTAGGTAGGACGTGCTGACATTGGATATATACAGGGTGTCCACCTAGTGCGCGTAAGTCCAATATCTGGGTTAATAAAAGAGATAACTTAATTTTTTTTTCTACAGGGTTGTCTAATATCCCGAGCTGCACAAAATGAAAATATATTTACATATTCAGGGTGTTCAGTTTTTCCTGGACAGGTACCAACTTCATTTTTTTAAATGGAAACCTATATTTTTTATGGCATTATCGAATTCTACGTAAAAAATTAGTGGGACTTTGTGCTTAACACTGCTATTGAAATATTGATAGTTTTCGAGATATTTGACTTTTAATTTTTTTTCGTCACTTCTAATAGTTGACATAATTATGGTTGTATGACAGCTAGAAATTATTTTTTTTTCAGAAACTGTAGAGTGAAGATGGCTCTTTCGAAAAACGTATCAAAAGTTGACCTGCGATATACAGGGGGCAACAGAAATCGTGCCAAACCTGATGGTTTAAAATTTAAAAAATCTCGACTTTTTCAAATGGAACACCCTGTGTTTTATGATTTCATTAGATGCCTTTCTGTAGACTCTACAATTTTATAATAGCTTTCCCTATACCTAAGTTGCGTAGTTTTTGCAAAAAACCCACTTTTATGAAAAATACCCGATTTGCGCACTCCTTTGACGGAAAAAATATTGTAAGGCTATTTATTTTTATAAAATGTATTAGTTTACACTTCTTAAAATAAAAATAACTGAAAAATTTAGATAATTTCAGTTTAACAAACAAGTCTTTATGGAAAGTTACCATTTATTTGTAAATAAAAGTAAAAAATCATAAAAGCTCTACATGTAATTAAGAATTAGCAAAACTGGCGTATGCTTTAGAAGAAGTTCATGGGAATTATTTGCTAGCAGCACGTATTTATAGAGATTCCCACGTGCTGACTGTTTTGAAAATGTGAAAGAAAGATTTGAAAGAACAGCAAATGGGAATTATGAGAAAACTACCAGGAGACATGGGAGTAACAACGATAATATTTAGTTTAATGTTGTGGTTTCTGCTGTTGAAAATCCAAAAATATTAGTATCAGAAAATCAGTAGAAATCTTGGAGTTTTCAAAAGCTCGACAAATAAGATATTGAAGAAGAAGTTTCATACGTATCATATTGAAAACCAAACGGTGTTACCGTAGTTAGAAAAATTATTAGTGAAATGGATGAATACACATAGAGTATTGAATAAAGAATACGCAATACTCATACAAGCAAGCTAACCTAAAGTAAATGCTCAAAATGTCCACCGTTGTTTTCAACACAAAGCATTAATCTACGACGAAAATGAATGTGAACATTTCTTAACATTTCGGGCGTTATGGTTAGAAACTCATTTTGGATCTTTTCTTTCAAGTCTTGCATATCCGTTGGTGGTACTTCGTATACTCGCTCCTTGATATAACCCCACAAGAAAACGTCCAGAATATTTAAATCAGGCGAACGTGCAGGCCAAGGAACTGGACCACCACGACCTAACCACTTATTTGGATATACGTGGTTTAGGTGTTCTCTAATCCGAAATATGAATAGATAATAGGAAAAGTACTACAACAATAAAATAATCACAGTACCGCCAACGTGGAATGTGGAGGGGCACCATCATGCTGAAACCATTGTTGAACCAAATAATCAGCGGGCATATTCTGTAGCTGTAGAAGGGGAAGTTCGTTTTGCAAAAAATGCAAATACACATTGGCATTTAAATTGCCTTCAAAAAAGTACGGTCCAACAATATGTTCTCCACAAATTCCAGCCCACACGTTCACTTTGAAACGATGCTGATTATCTAGTACCCTCAATAATCTTGGATTATTGTCAGCGTAGTGATGAAAGTTGCGACGATTGGGTAAGCATGTGTTTGAAAATGTTGATTCGTCAGTAAACAAGACATTCATAAAAAAATTTGGACTTTCCTGAATTTTATCCAATGCCCAGTGGCAAAATTGCAGGCGGTTTAGGTGATCTTGAGGTAACAGTGCTTGATGGTTTTCAATATGATACGGATGAAAATTATTCTTCTTCAGTATCTTGTTTGTCAAGCTTTTGGAAACTCCAAGATTATTACTGATTTTCCTGACACTAATATTTGGATTTTCAACAGCAGACGCCACAACATTAAACTGAATATCGTCATTGTTACCGTCATGTCTCCTGGTAGTTTTCTCATAATTCGCATTTGCTGTTCTTTCAAATCTTTCTTTCACATTTCCAAAACAGTCAGCACGTGGAAATCTCTGTAAATCTGGATTATTTGCTTTGTAAATACGTGCTGCTAGCAAACAATTTCCATGAGCTTCTCCTAAGGCATAAACCATTTTCACTAATTCTTCTTTTGAATAGTTCATTGTATGCACGCTTAGTACTTACTCTAAACTCGTACGTGAATATTCAGTAAAAGAAGAAATGACATGTAAACTGATTGTCACAAATTTTATTGCGTGACAGACGCTCACTGCGTTTTTCCCGAGAAAGGAACGTGCGCAAATCGGGTATTTTTCATAAAAGTGGGTTTTTTGCAAAAACTACGCAACTTAGGTATAGGGAAAGCTATTATAAAATTGTAGAGTCTACAGAAAGGCATCTAATGAAATCATAAAACACAGGGTGTTCCATTTGAAAAAGTCGAGATTTTTTAAATTTTAAACCATCAGGTTTGGCACGATTTCTGTTGCCCCCTGTATATCGCAGGTCAACTTTTGATACGTTTTTCGAAAGAGCCATCTTCACTCTACAGTTTCTGAAAAAAAAATTATTTCTAGCTGTCATACAACCATAATTATGTCAACTATTAGAAGTGACGAAACATAAGAAAAAAAAATTAAAAGTCAAATATCTCGAAAACTATCAATATTTCAATAGCAGTGTTAAGCACAAAGTCCCACTAATTTTTTACGTAGAATTCGATAATGCCATAAAAAATATAGGTTTCCATTTAAAAAAATGAAGTTGGTACCTGTCCAGGAAAAACTGAACACCCTGAATATGTAAATATGTTTTCATTTTGTGCAGCTCGGGATATTAGACAACCCTGTAGAAAAAAAAATTAAGTTATCTCTTTTATTAACCCAGATATTGGACTTACGCGCACTAGGTGGACACCCTGTATGAGTTTGCTATTAAGCTTTCCGACAAACGTGAACCTTATCCTTGAAATACTATCTTGGTAATGTTTACCTACAATATTTGCATAACTGTTAGTACTCTTGCACAATGAGGTTTATTTGTACAACTTATACACAACTCCTAAATCTTGCAGTTATTTACGTAAGTCATGCAATTTACAAATAAGGAAGAGAACCTGTGATACTGGGTTCTGTTTAGAAATCTTCAATGGGATTATTTTCTTCATCTAAATGTTATTTATGTACAGGGTGTATAAAGTAACTGGATGGTGAATTACTTAATTTTACTATTGAGATTGTGATAGAAAAGTAAACGCTCTGAAATATGTTATTGATGTGAATTTAAATCAGAAAATTTGGGGTAGGCAGAAAAGTTGACTAACTTCGCTAAGAGAAAGGAGATAATTTGCATGAAGACATTTAAAAAAATAAAACGGATACTCAGCGGACTATGGAATAATGCAATACAGATACAATGGCATCACACTGTTCTTTCTAATTCTTTTAAACTGGGAGAGAATCGTTTTTAATCTTTTGTGCCAGCTGTTAGAGATAATTCACTTAAGGTTCCGTTTGCGGTTGCGGCTTTTACGAATGCCCTGATTGGTTCACGCCGTTCGCCAATAAATTTACCGATCGGATACTCTTCGAGCTCTCTCAGATATTCGTGTGTAGGAATTGTCTTAAAATTCAGCCAATATTTCCGTGCGGGATGAATCAAATAATGTCTACGAAGAAATAATCCTTTGTGACAGAAACTCACCACTTTGTTCAAATCGGCAGCAGCAACCTGAGCGATCTTCTGAAGACCGGCCGGCCTGTCGTTTGTCTTCAATCTTCAGTATACATGTATGTACAACAATGCACAAATTGTTTCTGGTGATGCACTAAAAGTTAGTAGTAACAAATACTTGAATTTATTAATAAGATAATAAGCGATGCATTTTCTGAACTGTGTTCGGAACTGAGTAGTGGTTCGCAGTTTTTTCTTGTTAACAAAGAGAAGGAACGCGCAAAAAGAGGATATAATTTTAAACAGTAAACACACACACACATCTAGAACCATTTGGTATGCAACAACTATATTCACTACATTGACTATATTTAAATGAATAGAAACAACAGCAAAAAACTGAAACAATTACAGAATATATACGAAACAATCCATATTAAGTCAATATATATATCTATTTAAAAAAAATGTTAATATTTTCCCGCGACCGCCATTTTTCTACCAGATAATAGTTCAGTTGAAGCTTATTTGCTTTTAAACGCAAACTACAGAAAAAGTTCACCAAGAAAAAACTACAATGAGGTTCCAATTATTGAGATATTAACACGCAAATAAGGGAAATGGATGTAAGGCCATTTTCGTCGAGGACAATTATTGGAATACTTATTGTCATCAGTTGTGTTTCTTTTTAAATTCTTCAAGAATAGTCTAAAATTTACCTCAGTTAAATTTTGATTATTTGCAATTGCAATATCATTATAAAATATCACATAGAGGATTAGAGGTAAGACTTATATTTCTCTAACTGATATATTTATTGATAGTTTTTAGTTTTTAAACAGGAAACTTTCTTTAAAAAATTAGTCTTAATAAGAAAACATTGTACTTATATAAAAATTTAATGACATTATTATTAAGTAAAAGTTGTACAATGCTTGGAGTTAATGTATATTATTGCAATGTAATGTATGATATTGGATCACGAGCCTTTTTTGAAGTAACAATGAGATTTTATCACGAAAGGAATAAATAGAACATTTAAAAACTTATTAATCAAATCAGACTCGCTATATAATGGAAATTATTAATGTCGACGATAGATTAAATTTATTTGAGCATTTAAACACCTTTTTATAAATATAATAACATCAGATATTAGTAGAAGAAACCACGATAAAAGAATCATTAAATCTGAGTCCAAAATCAATCTGTTATTTTAGTTCTTTTATTATTTTCATTGCAAAATAAATGCTCGCATGATACTGCAAAGTAATATCTACTTTATTTCGACAAGGATTTTAACACACATATTAACTTCTAGATAATTTGACTAATAAATACTAATTACATATTAATATATCTTCTTTCTTCAATATACATTTACGATTAATACTTGACCGTCACCGCGACCGCTGTAGTGAGTACCTTTCCTTTACTTTGCATAAAGTTAAAGGGCTAGTTGGCTCCTTTAGGGCCGGTTCTACAATCCCGGTATAAAGTGTGGAATAGTAATTCTCGGTATATCTTATCCCTCGAATTATTCGGAGTATAAAAATGCGGGCGAAAAAAGTTATACGGCGATTGTAGAACGCTCCTTTCAACGATATTCTAAGTATAACTTTATCCGTGGTATATACCTGCTTTGTAGAACCGGCCCTTAGAGGTGTATCCCCGGCCACACAGCCACTCCTGGCCTACCCCAAACCACCACCCAGGACAAGAGCGGTACTTACTGCCTCCACCCGAGACAGACTACCCACGATGGGTTAGACATGCAGGCGATGAAAGAATACAAGACAGAACAGCGCCAGAAGATCCTACCCAGCCTGCAGGGTAGAGCCAGCACAGAAGGAGACCCCACGAATCACCCACACCAATCACTTTTGTGCCATCGGGGTTGGTGAAGAATGGGATCCACCTCTACGAGGCAGTCCAGGCCTACAGTGATGGGGAGGGTAAAGAGCGATAATCCCGCTTGGCCCCAAACCATCCCAGGTCATAACCACAGTCAATGGATATTGGCGACGCCCTGTATAGCCTTAGGCAAACAAACATCCGGGTGAAATTAAACCGATATCGATCCCAGCATCTTTGGCTTTTTAAACCCAATCCAATCGATCAATCTTCTCTCCTCTCACGCCACCGTTGTACTTATATATTCTTGTTAAGTCAATTTACAAAAACGCGGGCCGCAAAAAGGCCCGAACCTTTCATTCACACGCGCGTCATCTACAAATTATCGATGAGCAGTCCGTGACCGAGTGATGATGCGCGCGCCACTGTGTTTGGTAAATAAGGACTTAATTAGACTCCTGCAAATTTTTCGTTGTTTTACATTTCGACCATCGCATGGCCGCAAGGATGAACAGACATTGTTCGAAAATCCCAAATGATCGCAAAATCAAACTTAACTGTCTAGAATTACTTGCCAGGCCAGAAATAGATTATTGTCTACCAATAAATGTTTATTATTGACAGGCAAATGTATACGTACTACAAAAATTAAACAGGAACTTATAGGTAAAGATGGAATAATATTCATTTAGCAGACCAGAAGAATCTGTATCTGTCGATTAAAGTCAAGGAGGTATTGTTAGTAATGGTAATGAATCGCCATCTATAAGTCTCTGCACCAGTGCACAGGCTCATAGATGATGAATGAATATGTTTGAATCTGTTTATGAAAAAAAAACCCACAGGGCGCCACAAGTAAATTTTGAAGAAATGCGGATGTCATTTAGGTTGTGTTCCGATATTATCCGCGACCAACCAGGATTTCGGTTAACCGAAATATTGGTAAACCTGAAAAATGTGTAATTAAGGAACTGGCTGGTTAATCAACATGGATGATGAATTGTTTTTATTGGGATTCATTCAACCTTAAATACCTTCATATTCCGTGCTTAACTATTACTCTAGTCTAGTCTTCAGTCAAAAAATAAATGAAACAGCAGATAATTTGGTATATTATAGTAAGATCTAAGTAGTTTATAAGTAGATATAAGTGTAGCTTTCAGTCGACTTGGTCAAGTGGACTACAGAATACAATACAGAAAAGTAGAATTTATAAATATTTATTATAACTCTTAACGCAAGAACACCACCCCATTTGCCTTCACCATCTAAACAAAATATAATTAAAATCGTTGAGAGAATTGATTTTTCTTCTCCCAACGCTAAAACCTAACCTGCTAACTCTTCGGTTGACCAATGCACCGCTCCCAGAGCACGGTCAATATTTTGACGTTTGGTTAACCTTTTTCAGGTGACGACAGTTCCAAAATTAAACAATTTTCAGGAATTTTTATTTAATGGAACGCTTAACCGTGATTTTGGTTAACCAAGTTTAATATCGGAACACAACCTTAGAGAAATTGGTGGAGACTGAACCGTTCCATGCCAACCCGAATACCTTCTGTCATAAACAGGTATTTCATAAAAAAAAACTACCCACTACTAAAACTGATGCTCAATTTCCAATGCCAATTTAACTACCTAATAATTATGGAACACCAGTATTATTTCAATTACCTACCAACTAACTCTTGAGAAATTATTAAACCAAAATAAATTTTAAATGAAATACAAAGGGTATTTGAAGTCTTTATCAAGGAGTAAATTATCTCTACACTTCTTGAAACTAACTCCTTGTCTTCGAAACTTCAGGATAACTAGAGGTACGAGGCCCAGCTGAATGACACATGTTACAAATCTGAAAAATGAATGTACTGTGCTGCTTACTGAAGAGTAACTTCGAGAAACATTAAAATATAATGCATTTGATTAATAGATAGAGATCGGATTCATGTTAAAAATTGGTAGGTTATAACTATAGATTTATAAGACAAGGGAGATGTAATTGTTTACATTTTAAAGCAATCAGAGATCCCCTTGTTTACTCTTTATCTGGTCAACTGCAAGGTCTACTTTATGATTGTACGAAAAACTGTTGCCAAACTGTCAATTGTGTAATTTATATTTTCACATTTAAACTACCATGATTATGGGTTAAGGTTAAAATATTACATAAAAATATTTTTCCGTTTCCTAGTTAAGTAGATAAATCATATTTTGTTAAAAACGTTGCGATAAAAACTAACTTCATAACGCAAAAATGGAATGAACAGGCATCATTGCTCCCTACTCCAATCCGCATGTCCATTGATGCCGGTAACAAACACGTGAATCGTAGTATTTTATTGTATTTCTTTTGTGCGGTGTTGCTGGCAGTCGGAATTTTGCTTTTGTGAATTTTTCAGTGTTTTTCGTAAAGATTTTATTACTATTCTTCAGGAAATGGTGCGTCAGTGTCAAGTGTATGGAAAAGTGAATTCTTTATATTCAAAACTGTCTTTCCACAGGTAAATTTTGCCAAGTTTTGTTTGGTTATTCGGTCGCTATATTTGTCACGCCATATTTACGGATTTTCAGGGGCGTGCTGGCTGGCTTCCTTATCATTTTACGGAATATAGTATATATATATATATATACTATATTATATTATGGAATTGCTTTTGTTATTTTTTAAAATATGGCTGATGTGTTAGTTTTTGGAGTTACCTACACACATACTTAAATACGATCAAAACAAGAATCCAAGCAAGAAGCTAAGGCATCATTCAGCACTTTGCTGCATAACAAATTAAAAAACCTATAATGTTTGGTAAGTGTGAAGCCAACATGCAACGTTTGCACACAAAAATTAAAATCAGTTGCGTAACCAAGGTAATTTTTAAAGGTATCCTTTATACTAATCTAAGAGAAAATCACCATTATCAGGCTTTTAAAGAGTTAATTTGAAAACAGTAAGTCAAATAACTTGAAACAAAAAGTTGAATTAAAAACTAACACCATGTACATCTTTCTTATTTTAAATTATATTTCACTTTTAAATGTAATTGAACCCTGTATACAGAGTTTGGGTATCTTTGAAAAACTGAAAAATACTTTTTTACACTACTGTATATATAAGTTTTTGTAATGTAGTACGTGTACCACCTTTACTTAATTCAGAATTTTAAGTGTTCAAGTTTCAATTCATATTCCCTACATTAAAACTCCGATAATAATTTAATTTCTAATCTCACAAGCTTTTGCTGTTGCAATGTATAGTACTGATTTTCTTAAAATTCCTTTTTTGATGTTTTAGTATCATACCCAACCCTTCCAAAAACAGTATGCCTTTGGCGTCGGAAGCAAGTTCTCCCAAAACTTTTGCAACGTTGCACGGAGTCGGAATTTTGCCGTTCTTTCTCTCGGTATTTTTTGTCATACACATTGCCAATGATTGATACAAAACAAAAGGTTATTTATTAATGAACCGTGAGGTCTCCTCTTATTAAGTCTATGTAAATTATCTATTATTAATAAATTACTGAACGAAGGAACATCAGTAGGTATCGTTCGAATACTCAAATCAACCTTCTCTTCTTCTTTCTCCTACGGGTTGGTTCCTCTATAGCGAGTCCCTAAGCACTGCGAAGAAATCTGGCCTATTGTGGATTCCGACGCCAAAGGCGTCGGAAGCAAGTTCTCCCAAAACTTTTGCAACGGAGTCGGAATTTTGCCGTTCTTTCTCTCGGTATTCTTTGTCATACACATTGCCAATGATTGATACAAAACAAAAGGTTATTTATGAATGAATCGTGAGGTCTCCTCTTATTAAGTCTATGGTTATAACACTGATTTACAATAAATTAAACAGAAAAAATATTTCTAACAGGAATAATATTAAATATAAAAAGAGGAAAGCTTAATGCTTCCAATAATTCCCAGATAGAAAATTTAATTTTAATCCAACAAGTTGTCTATAGATCTTATACTAATAACATAATAATGCCCATTATGGTCTGCTAATTTTAATATTGGTGCGTTATAAATTGGTTCTTACATAAAGTTGGCACACCAGATAATATATTGCCTGAATTATCCAGGCTGTTATCTGTATATTCTCGCATGATATTGATTATTGATCAAAATCTGTATTTAGATGTGCATATTTGTACTATCGCATGTAAATAGAGTTTCATGAAATTGGCTGACAATCGGCAGCAGTTAGGAAGCACCAGTGAATATTTACATAAAAAACTGCAAAATCAGGCCCATAATGGAAATATTGGATATGAGATTTTGTTTAATGAAGTCGATATTGTTGGGTCTTCATATATACCAGGCGTTCGAGACCCTCGCTTGGTGCATTATTATTGTTATTATTTATTAGTTAATAATTAATAATTCTTAGGTACATAGGCGTAGAAACTTAATACAATATAATAGGTAATAATTCCTTGGTTTACAGTTGAAAAATAAGAAATTTTTGATGTTTTATGTTGAATATCTTTGCAATAGAATTCAGTGTATGGTGTACCGTGGTTATAAGTCTAGCGAGGTATTTGCTACATCTGGTGTTCCACAGGGCTCGATTCTTGGGCCTCTTTTATTTACACTATTTATTAATGACATAGTTAGTCGGTTAACAGTTAAATGTTTACTATATGCTGATGATTTAAAGATTTTTACTAGAATCTCAAATTTACAGGACTGCGAACATTTGCAGCAGAATTTGAATATTATTAATGGATGGTGCATACTAAATAATCTACACTTGAATTCAGAGAAATGTAATGTTATGTCGTTTTCTACGAAACTAAACACCATAAATTTCAATTATTCTATTGTTAATAACATCCTTTCTAGACCTGAAACCTTTTGTGACCTTGGTGTTACATTTGACAGAAAGTTAAGTTTTAATAAACATATGTTAAACACAACTGCCAAGGCGTATAAAACTCTTGGATATGTTATTAGGAACACGGGCAATTTTACAAATGAAACTTGTCTTAAAACATCGTATATTTCTCTAGTTCGTTCTAAAGCTGAATATGCCTCAATTATTTGGTCTCCTAATTATTCAATTTATATTGACAGTCTTGAGAGAGTCCAGCTCAGTTTTCTTAAACTTGCTGCCTTTCGTTCAGGCAGTATATCCACCTATTGGTTTTCCTCATTCTCAACTTCTCGATAGATTTTCGCTTATTCCGTTAATAGAAAGACGTAACATTGCCTGCCTAATTTTTCTTTTTAAATTACTAAATTACTAAATAACTGCGCTGAAATTGTAAGCATGTTTAACTTCCATGTTCCCAGAACGACAACGGCGTTCAAATTTATTTTATTTGCCAACTCCATGGACAAACATCAGAAAATTTTCTCCTTTAAGCAATATCTGTAACATTTATAATAATTCGTCCTTCGATATTTTTTCTTGTTCCCTTTCTTTTATAAAAAAGTTAAATTTGCAACCGTTTCTTTTAATTCAATGTTGGCCTTATTTTCTTTTCTTACTCATTATTTGCTATACTTGTGTAATATTGTAATTTTATTTGATAGGTTTTGTTAATCTTTTGTTTTTATATTTCTTTGTGTATTATGTTGATTATATTATTTATGTTCATTGTTTTGTTATATTATTGTAAACTTATTTTCCCATCCTAGTACTGGGCCGTTAGGCCTGTTGAATGGTGTATTACAATAAATAAATAAATAAATAAATAAATAAATAAATAAATAAATAAATAAATAAATAAATAAATATGAATTCAAAGAACGCCTTGTATAAACTACCCAGCCAGTTCATAAATCCTGACCTAGCACGTAGCCGGTCTCACGGTGTACCGAAGTCAGCTCGACTCGTCTCCAAGTCGTTAAAGAAGTATTTTATGTGGGTCGTCGACGTCGTCATCGTAAGTTGGTAAAAATCGCGCCGCTGATGCCGTCACCGCCGTCATCCTGTCGCTTCAAAGGCCTTCTTGATAGACAGACAGCTAAGACGACCGTCCGGCAGCGTGGGTAGTACGCTGTACGACCGGTCGGGACACAGCGGCACCGTCGAGGTTCGCTTCTTGTCGGGGTTAGACTGGATTTATTGGGAAAAAAATCGCTTGATTCTCGCTACTACCAGGACCGTAGATGGGTGGATGGTGGGGGAAAGGGAATAAAAATAATGTATTTTTTTTAATAAAAATGTAGGTAATTATTATTTACGATCCGATTCAGTGTAAAACGGTTCTGTTTTCCGAAATGTTCATGAACATTTGAACATGTCAATAATCAAAGTTGAACATGTATAAAATATCATTTTTGGTAAGTAATCAGAGGCGGTCTTACGGATCTATATAATCGCCAGATTAATATATAAACTATTTAAAATTGTTACTGTACAGTCTGGTGCCATGTAAAACTGACCTCTCCATTGTCTTCATTCTCAAGATATTGTAAAATCTAATTCAGATTAAAAAATTTTAATTAAGTACACAAAAAATAGGTATACGAGATGTACCAAAAATTAACTTGTTTGAAAACCTCTACTATGACCCCCAATGACCGTGTACATATTTAGCAAAAACTAAAACATCCTTTTTTTTCTCAATCGAACTTATCTTATAACTCTTGGGGTTATCTTCAACTGTCTTCGAGATATCTAGAACAACTTGAAAACCTAATTATAAAAACTATGAACCACCTAAAAGAATGATGAAATTGTATTTGAAAGAGAATTTTCGCAATATTGTTAAAAGAGTAAATAATGTCTCTACCCCTCATTGTAATCACAAGGATTAGTCCGAAAGTTTGAGACTTGTGTGGGAGAGGAGGCGGTACATTATTATTTCTCGGACCGCATTTGAGCTTCAAGAACGACTTACGTTGGTAGGCCCTAACCACCATTCAGTGCTGGAAATAGGAAAACCTGGAACACGTCAGTAGTTAGGGGGGCAATCAAACATCAACTGATTTTAATTTCTCACATTAACACCAGATTGACACCATTGTTCCCATCCTAGGGCATCGCCAGGATGGTTGCCAAGCCATTACTGTGAACAAGCCTTAATCAACTAGCAGACAATTTAATTAAAAGGTTTGGTGGAATGGGGTTTCGAACCCACGACCTCTGGGTTGAACGATCGAGGTACTAAATCCTGCGCCACCGGTTCACGTGTAGATGTATATTAAAAAATATTTGTACGGAAAACAATGGCGTAATAAAGAAGATATATGTATTCAACAATGTATCTTGGTTTGTTAGTTTTAATTTTAGGTTTAATTTATTGGTAATATTAATGTTACTTTTTTAAATTGTTTTGCTTACTATCATAAGTTGTAGTAGTTGTAGTTGTAATAATCTTGTAAATAGTACTGTAATAAATAATAATGAAATACTTTATTAGAAATAAATGCAATAAAGAAAGAAACTATAACTGAAAGTGCAAATATCTTCAAAAAAATAATGAAGATACAAAATAATTTTCTGAGTGGATATGGCATAATATAGGTAAAAAATCAGTAATTCAAGTTTTCTTACTCTAGGTACTCTAGGAAATATGTATGCCCGAAACCTGGGCAAATGCCGCATGAGTCGGACTCTGGGATTCTAGTTTCATAAAATTCCGCCGCGGCGTTCCACTCAGAGCGTTGTTTACATTCCATCTATCTCGGCAGCGAGTACACCGGGACATCACGATCCGACCTAGGTAATGAATTCTGGGAACTCTCTTCCACAATCATTAATAATTACGATTAGCCAAGGACATAAAAGTTTTCGGGGTTACTGACTCGTTCGAGTTTACAGTGCGTGATGATGGATGTTGGGAGTCATCGTTCAATGATCCATCTGAGAAGGTACAGATGGGATATAAGATCGAATAGAGAATAGTAGTAGTAGATAGTACTCGTATTCCTGTTTGCTGTTATTTGTTAGAAGATAAAGACCAAATCTGGCACTGCACATTGTAGAAAAAACATTGATTATTTAATACAATTTTAACATTTTTTTGTAGTAGATAAGAAAAGTAATTACTTGATAATACCTTCTCTATTGTTTAAACTCTATATTAAAAGACATCGCTAGGTACCCAGGGTCTAGGGGTACCTATTATAGCTATACTATTGCGGAACATTATGTAAGTACGTGTTTAATCATATTCAATTCCTTTGGACATACTTCAATAATCTAGTTGTTTGTAAATATATTGTAAGTATTATGTATTTCTGGCCACATCGGAAACCCTTAAATAAGCTTGCTAATAACCAGTTTTCGAATTCACAAAGTTGAAGAGTTAAAATATAAATACAAAAAAGTTAATTCAAACTCTGTGTTACATGGGAACTACCAGTAAAATTGAATTACCTAATACAAGATTATGGAAAAAAAAATTGTGAATTTATACACAATTAAACTTATTGTAAGTTTAGTACCATTTCAAATTTTTTACCATTTTGTACCATTTAATGATACAAATGTACCGGAATATCAAAAATTATCTTGGTCAAGGGTGGTTGTGGAATGTAAAACGTGTGTCTTACTTTAAATTTGAAATAGTTATGTCACTGTCACACTGACATCATCAATAACCTACAAATTTCATACCTATTTATTTCAGTTGTAAAACAATAATGAACTACAAATTATGAAATAACGGTTTTAGTAATAAGAAAAACTAAATTACAGTAATTGTTGGAAATGTCCCCCGTTTTGTTCGATGCACAAGTTGACGCGCCTCCTCATGCTGTGAAAAGCGTTTTGCAGCATTTGTGGCATTATGGTTGCACATTGCTGAACAATTCTTTGTTGCAGTTCTTGCAAGTTATTTACCGGAGTTGCGAAAATCTTGTTTTTTAAGTAAGGAAATATAAAATAGTCCATAATTGTCAAACAAGGTGATCTCGGAGGAAACTCAACTTCTGTATGCAAACTTATCAGCCGGTCATCAAAAAACTCGCGGAGGAAAGCAATATTTTCTCGTGTAGTATGTGCTGTTGCACCGTCATGCTGGAAATAACCGTACCGAAGTTCATCATCGTTTAACTGTTGCACAAATTCAGCCAAAAAGTTATGTCTGTACCTTTCTGCGTTGACGGTGAAATCGAAAAAAATTGGCCCGATTATTCTTCTGCGAGAAACTGCCATCCAAACACCAATTTTTTGAGCATGTAGTGGCGATTCAGTAAAAACATGAGGGTTATCATTGCTCCACATTCGCATATTTTGAGAATTGATGTATCCCGAAAGGTGGAACCACGCTTCGTCAGAAAAAAAGTTAAGTCCAAAGATCGTCATTCATTAAATTATTGACAAACCAATGGCAGTAAGCAAGGCGTCTGGGGTGGTCTGCGGGCAGAAGAGCTTGATATGCTTGCATCTTATATGGATGCATGTTCAAGTCTTTTTTTTAAATTTTATGACATGTTCCATAAGAAAGTCCAATTTCCTGAGAAAGACGTTTCAAAGGTTTTGCAGGCTCCTCTTCCATACGTTGACGAACGTCATTGACAACTTCTTCTGTACGAACTCTTGGTCTGCCAGCACCTTTTTTATGAGTCACACAACCAGTTTCGCGAAACACTCAACACAATTTGTAAGGCATGCATAAAAATTGTCCGGTAATATTGCCACGTTTGGGAAGTGCTCTCGAAAATTGTCCAAACACAAACGTTGACTGTATTGCCAATTTCCATTATCTAGCGCACCCGTTCGAAAATAGGCTTCAATCATGAAATTTTGTGCTGTGTGGTAAAAGGCATGATTCAAAAACTGGGATTAGAAAATTTCAGCACAATGACTTGACAGATTCTGACACAACAAAACATATTCAAAAATTTAAAGTAAGACGCACGTTTTACATTCCACAACGACCCTTGACCAAGATAATTTTTGATATCCCGGTATCAATAAACCAAAACAGAAAAAACGTTTCTAACCGAAAAAGTAAAAAATAAAATTTCAAATTCAAATTCCCTATTTTTGTCAAATTCTGGATGGTAAACAACAGTCTCCTTTCCAGTTATGTAACTAACGACGAATCCATAAAAGATCCAAAACAATAAATACCTTCTATATTGAGCAACAAAATTATTCAGCAATTATTTATGACGAACGCCCATTTAAATAATTAAATACGGCAATAAGAAAGCTTTTATTAGCTGCATTGCCTAATTAACAGGAACTATTATACCACCTATAATAAAATCTTGCCGTTAAGAAGTGACAAAAATTATGGAATCTTAATGGCACCTGCAGACAGCGTGGCAGCAGTTAATAAAAACGTCAATTCACTCCCAAATATACATCAAAAGTGATGTGATGTAGTAAGTAGAGTTGTTATGTTATTCGATGTGTTTAGCGAAACTAGCTCTGTGAATCAAGAATTGGTACCTAGAGCACTTGTTCGTACAGAAGAAGTTGTTAATGACGACGCATCCAGGGGCGGCCAAGGAGCTACCCCCTAAGTTCATAAAAAAACACTCGCAACCGCGGTAGTTTTATTAACCTCAAAAGACTGATTGCCAAGAACGACTTTGAAATGTCCCCAACAATAAAACGTTATACATAATATTTGAAAAATTCACAAAACAGGCTAAACGAGTTAGCTTCTTCTTATATTTATCAAATTATTGAAGTTAGGCTATAGAGGAGGTATTAAAACATTAAAGTCTGGCGAAAAGAAGACTGAATCTTAATATTTAGAAACCTACCTACTTACTTCGGATTTCAATGTCATACTTTTGTTAAGTTTGGTTTTAGTTCTTTTAATTTTATTTTATTGTGTCTGTGATTAAATTGTGATATAATTTTTATATAAGAGATGTTTTAGTTTTGTTTCTATTTTAGAAAATATTGCATTGTTTCTATTATATTTATTTTGGATTCGTATAAAATATATTTGTTAAGTTGTTAAGTGTATTTTTTAACAAGCACAGATATATACCCACTTAAACACAGACGCACATACATGATTCTTTCTTTTTCATTTATTATATGAATCTTCAAATATCTGAAGCAATGGCCCCCCTAATATTTTTTCAGGGTGCGCCACTGGACCACCCTATCATACCAGATAGGGTGGTCCAATACCAAGATCACGCCTTTCACACTGCCAATGGTTTACTGACGAAGTATAGTTCATCTTTCAGGGTACATCAAACCTCAAAATATGTGAATGTGAAGCTCTGAAAATCTGTTTTTTGATTAGTCATGAATGACGGGGTCTGTCCCTGATAGTAAGGTAGATACGGTTAACAATGCAGAAAGCAGGAATTTGTAAATCGGAACAACTGGATGATTTATTCATGAGAATTCGGAAACGAATAACTCAATCAAGTTCTACTAATGATTTATATAGTTATTCATTCGTAATTTGTAATTTCCATTTCTCTTCCATATATCTACATCGATAAATATATTATTATAATTTTCCACATATTTTCATAATTCCTTCATAAATTCTATATCGAAAACAGATATTTTCTACCCCATATACGTTTATTGAAAATTATTATCATCATACGTTTTATATTTAAAATATGTAGACTCCGTCAATAATTTGAAATGCCACTAATTATGACAGCTTACAGCAAATAAATGAAGATAAATAGAAATTTAAAATATATTCTTTAGGTTTTAGAGGTTTTCAATAGATAGATGACTGAATATTATTAAAGGATGAGTCAACGAAAAGTTTGATTCGCAATTATTATAGGTCAAAGGATTGGTTTCCATGGAAAATCCTCGGCCAGGTCGATTTTTCTTTGAACTGGGACACATTTTCCTATTATTAACATTTATTTCAGTTTAACAAAACTTATTTTTTTAAATAGAACACCCTCTGTATTTTTACAGATTTGGATAGAAGTCCTCTTATACGAATACCTTCATGTAGGGTTTGATGAATGTAGCTCTAATACCGAGGGAGATAACATGACCATAAATGGTTATCATAAAATCAATGTGTTGGAAAAAGACAAGCAACAGAAGGCAAAGAAAAATAAAAAGTCGCTAATGCCCATGCGCATGCAATCACCAATCGATGGATCACTTTTAAAAAATCGCTAACTGATCAACAATGTCCTCATGAATGCAGAATGCAGTCAATGACGCGATACAGAATATAGCCCTATGTTAAATTGTAAAATGTCAACGTCAGGTTGTCGTACCTCGGAGAAAAAGGGGCGTATGTAATGACAGTCTAACATATACAGGGCATTCCAATTAAAACGAGCCACCCCGAATAACTCCTCATCTCCGTTAATATTTTGTTTCAAGAAAACTTTTGGACAGATCGGTTTTGATTTCTAGGAGGTACAATTAAAAACTATTGACATTTATTCAGGGTGACCCAAAAAAAGAAATGCACATCAAACGTTTATTAATAACATAAAAGCAACGTGTTAAACAAATAATTCGCAACCTAGCAACGAAATTATATTTTCTTTGTAATACATTCTAATACATTAATTTTCTAAAACATGATACATATGTATTTTCCTTATTATTAGAGATAGATCTGTCAATATCAATGTATTCGTGGGAAAACACTGTCCAATTCTGAAAAATAAACAGTGCTTAATTTAAAAAAAATATATCTCATGGTTTTGTATCCTGCCTTTAACCAACCTACGTTGAGAAAGCGCAAATACTCTAAAATGTCGATGTCTGTAGCTGCGTCGCTATAACCATTTGACACCATATAATCCCGTCATTGTTCTAATGTATCTATTTATTTATTTATTTTAAAATGCATATGATGCTAAAAAGCTATTTAGAAAACCATTTAACATAGCTAAGCTGTTTTTCTTCAAAGAGCCCTAATAATTTATAAAATTTTCCAGTTCACTACTGCAAACGCGGCCACGACAGACTATGGATCTAGATTTCGGTGGCGGTTTCCCCTCAGCATTCCAGACTTATATATCTTCCCTGCCTACGGGCAGCGGAATACGGGCCAAGGAAAATGATAAATGATGAAACTGCTCCGTATTTTCGCCACAGCCCACTGAGCCCGACGGGCGTTTTTCCCTTTTCTGTCCGACAAGTGATACACAAACCGCCGACTAAAGTCTTCCGAAAAACATGATTTATGCTACCCACTGCGACTGCAAAATACACAAAATAATGGATTAAATGAAACGACACAGTGTATACCGGGTGTTTCAACTAACGGAGTATCGCTTGTTACCATTATTAACTAAATATAGAATACCTGGTACACTTGAAACAAGAATCCAAGCGATGCACGTCATAAACAATCCACAATGTTCCCAATAGGAACATTTTTTTAAATGGAAATGGGGTCGAGTAATTACTCATTTTGAAGCTATTTTTATGCTCAAAACATCCCCCAAATTTGAGAACATTTTTGGTTCAGTAATTTCCAAATAAAAACCAGTAATATCAGTTTATAACATAATCTTTTTACCACATAATCTTTATAATAGAACTTACCCATGGAACATTTATTTGTCAGGAGGTTCTTCGTGGTCATTTTCAATATCTTTTGAAGTAACACGTGTTTTCTAAATTGGTTTCTGCCTCTACGTTTAATTTAAATTATTTCATAATTTTTTAATTTAGGTTATTTTAGCTTAGGGATGGTTTATCGTTATTTGTTTACTTTTAATTTTTGTTTTGCTTTGAATAATTTACAATAATTTGTAATATGTATACAAAAAAATCATAAACAGAAATGGATTTTACTGATTTGTATTTGGAAATTACTGAACCAAATGTTCTCAAAATTGAAAGATGTTTTGAGCATAAAAATAGCTTCTAAGTGAGTTAATACTCGACCCTCATTTCTATTTAAAAAAATGTTCCTATTGCGCGCCCAGCTGTCACTTTGACATTCAGAGCTGTCATTGATGTGTCAAAAAATGCAGAAGTTAGACATATATTATCGTTCCAAATTTCATCACAATCTACCCAGTGGTTAAAAAATTAGAGGGGGGGGGACGGACTTTATGTCCTCACTGTATATATTTTTTTAAGTTTAATGTACCTCAGCAAAACCTTACACTAGTGTGATTTACTGTGATTACACATAATTACAAATAAACAAATGTTTTTGGCCCTAAACTGATTATATGCATCGCTTGGATTCTTGTTTCGACCATATATGAGGGGTATAGATGCAAAACGCGACATGTCCATTTTTCTACTAAAATGATTTTTATATACGTAGCGATAGTGTATAGAATTCTCTACCCGCCAGTGATTCTTTAGTTGCACAATGCGACATTGACGCCTCTAAACATGCGTTTGAAAATCGCGGTTAAGTGCAAAACGCGACACATGCTCTTGTATTTGAGATTCATAATGCGACACGTCCCATTTGACCAATCATAGAGCAGATTCCAAACACGTGACCGATCAGTCCACAAGGTTTGGGTTGGAATATTCTAAGCCTAGATTCTAAGCGTTTAGTTTGTTTGTGTTTATTGTCTGTGAAACATGTTAGGAGAAAGTAGAAAAGTTCTGCCAGATACTGAAAATCGAGCCAGGAAAAGATCAAGCCGACCACAAGAATGGAAAAAAGAAAAGGCCAAAATAGCAAGGTACGTTAAACTTTATTTAAACGTTTTTTTTTTTACTTTTGGAAGTCGCTGACTAACAGGACTAAAATTAAATACTTTTTTGTTTCAGGCATTCAGCAAAAGGTTACCGGAGTTTCCCCAGTGTGGCCATAGGGTTAACAAAGAGCCATTCTTTTGCTGGAGTCTCACGATGAATGATATTAAGAACTTTCACGAACGGTTCTATTCCAGCAAGAAAAAAACTGACCAAGACGCATTTATTTTATGTTATTGCTCTGGGGAACCACCTGCAAGAAATAGAGCTAGAGAAGGTATTTTCCATAAATCGAAGGCAATTAGCCTAATTTATAAGGTACAAAAACAAGATGGTAGAGTGATTCGAGTATGTAGGGAAGCATTTTTGGGTATTTTGGGAGTGAAAAAGGACAGAATTTTGCGTTTGTTAAAAAAATTCATGAAAGCCACCAATAGAGAATCGTGGCGGTGATCGCGTTAAGGGAAAAAATCAAGAGAAAAAAATGTCATAAAGACTTTTATCGAATCATTAAGATGCACAGAAAGTCACTATTGCCGCTCCGACAGTCCACATCGAATTTATTTACCTTGCGATTTAAACATAAAAAAATTAAGGAAGATTTACAATGATCAGGCTGAGCCAAATCTAAAAGTGAAGCACTGCTTTTTCAGATATTATTTTAATAAACACTATAATGTTGGGTTTGGAACCCCACAAACTGATCTTTGTTCAACATGTCTCCAATATAAAGCAAAAATTAAAAATAGTACTGATCCTACAACAAAACAGTCGCTTATGACAAATTATAGAGTCCATAAACTTCAAGCTAATAGCTTTTATGCTTTACTTAAACAAAGTGACCCCCAAGTTGTAAATTTTTCATTTGACTGTGAAAAGAATCTACCACTACCGAAATTGCCTGATCGGCAAGCATATTTTTCAATGCAAATAAACTTTTACAATTTTGGAGTTGTTACGGGAAATTCTAAAGCAGCACTTTCACCAGAGAACGTGAGTTGTTATGTATGGTCAGAAGTAGAAAGGCCAAAGAGTTCCAATGAAATAGCCTCTGCTATCCATCATACATTAAGTAGTTACGAGTTCAAATCTGACAACAAGATGATTCGCTTATTCTGCGATGGATGTGGGGGGCAAATTAAAAATTCAATTTTTATTGGAATGCTTTGCAACTGGTTCAGTTGCTCTGCACCACAAAATATTGAAGAGATACAGGTGATTTTTCCTGTAGTAGGCCATCCGTTTATACCCCCGGACAGGGTATTTGGAAATATCGAAAAAGTTGTCCGAAAAACCTCAGAGATTGTAGACCCTGGACATTACAGGAATATGATAAAAGAACTTGCAAAAGTTCTACAAATGGGTGTAGATTTTAAAGTTTATGACTGGAAAGCTGAGACACAAAAGGTTCTGAAACCTACTACACAATGGCATTTCAAGTTCAAGCCAGCAAAAAGGTTCATTCTAACCAAAAACAGGTCAGGTATGGTCTTAGTTAGAGGGGAAGCAGTGTATAGAAGCGATTTAGGAGAACTAAAAGGTATTTACAGAAAAGGGAAGCGAGTTGAAACAATGAACCCTACAGAACTTCCCATTGGAATAGGAATTAAGGACGACAAAATTAAGAGTATAACCAACCTATTAAAGACGCACTACGGGGATGATTGGAACTTAAATAAATCATTACAATATTTTAAAACCATCTTTGCAAACAACTGCCAGAATGCAGAAATACTAGACGATGCTGGCGAAAACGAAGATAATGACCAAGAACTCAATATCTGATCACTAAGTTGCAGTTTATATGTTTTATTAAAGTTTTTTCTTGTTGTGTTGAAGGTATTTGAGTATGTTGTAAACATTCCCTTTTGTAATAAAGGTATTATAGGTTATTGAACTTTTTTATTACCTAAATAGGAAATAATAATACAATGATTTACAAAATTCTTTACTGTCGACATCTCCAAGAGTTAAATGCAAAACGCTACGTGTCCATTGATCAGCTGCAAAATCCGACATGTCCAAAATTTAAATTCAATTTTGAAGATTTCTAGTTATTATAAATCCATGGAAATCGCAGAATGCCAACATTTGACCATTTCCTACAAAGAAATCATTACAAATCATTTTAACAGGCAACAGGAAACATGTAAAATGTTTTTATCGATTTTCTCTAAGTAAGGTCAAATGGACATGTCGTGTTTTGCATCTATACCCCTCATATTTCAAAAGGTTGTAAATAGCTATCCAAGTAACTCTTTTCTATATCCGTCGACAGAATTTTTTTTATTTCCAATGTTTCGTTGTGGCAAGGCGTAGTTGTAAATTTAATAATAACAAATTAATTGTGAAAGTGAAAGTCTACTGAAAAAAAAGTAAAAGTATTTAGCTAATATGATTATACATCTACACTACGCGGTTTCATTTAAAAAAATTCCACTAACTCACATCGATATCAGGAACAGAAAAAGGCCAAATGAAACGCAATTCGTGTTTATATAACCAAACTGTTAATGCATAACACCTTCTGTTAATTCTTTCAACACTATTCATCATTTAGTTTGATCGATGTCAAAATTTGATGTAAAATAATTGATTACTTCATATTTTAATCTCCTCAAAACGATCTAGTGTTTCAAGAGTTTTTATATTTTTGTGTTTTTTTTTTTGGTAATTATTTAATTAATTGAAAGTGTAAGTACCTACGTATTTAAAATGTTACTCAAGAAAGTTTTTAAATACACTCGGCTGAATATCATGGATTTTCCCGGGTTTTTGCAATTTGCAAGAAATAATTTATGTTTGTACTATCGCCACTTCCCCTTTCACAAGAAGTAACAACTGTGTCCAAAAAGCCTGTGCTAATTAACAAGCGAATCATCATTACCTATCAGGATCGTATTGAAGTAGCAATGAGCATTAAATGCGACTTTAAGGTACTTAGAAATAGGGCATGTATCGTAAGTATTAAAATTTAATGAACAAGAACAAGCAAATTCAAAGTTGAATTTAGATGATTTCTTTATTACATGAAAATGGTTATATTTTTGTGTTTTATCCGAAAAAATACATACATTTAATAACAAATCTTCAATAAATACACAGAAAAGGGTATTTTTATATCTCACTTCCATACAGCAAGGAAGTTGTCTGATTTTATTATATTCAATACTATGAATCCATAAAAAATCTCATTTAAAATGACGCGAAAAATTTACAACGTTAGTTGGAGGATTTGATAAAATAATTTATGGAGGGGTATGATATTGAATTGAATCAAAATTAATGAGTATTTTGTTTTACTTTTGATAAATAATATTTTGGCACGACAATGGAATTTGGTTTACCTACTTGTATCTAAAATTTGAATAAATCTGGAAGTGATATTTAGATCTGCAAATAGAAAAATGTCAACCGTCATAGTGCCCTAAGAAGTTACAAGTTACTAAAAAAATGGCATTCTTACATAAAGTATTCAACTAAATGATTTGGAATTGCGCCGCGTGTATTTTTTAGTGTTGATTCTTTACAAGCTTATAACTAATAGAATCGACTGTCCAAGTATTCTTAGTGTCATAGGATTTAATGTGACATCTTTTCAAACTCGTTCTTCTATTGCAGTATTCACCTCTTTTTAACATGTGTTTCTACGGTAATGAGTATCAGTCTTCTTTTGACATTTTCAATTGTAATATGGGTGACATTAAAAGGTGTATTTTATATTCCCTAGTTAATGTATAATGTATTTTTTTATAATTTAGCTTTATCTGGAAATATATTATTATTATCCGGAGATATTATTGCTCTGTTATTGTTGTGCCTAAGATTTGTAGTATTTAAGTTATTTTTATGTTTATGATGTTTTTTACTTAAATTTAAGTGATATTTATATTCTATTGTATGTATTTCCTGCCCCATAATTGGAATTTATTTTCTGTCAGGGCTTGTAACTTTAAATAAATATAAATAAATAAATAAAGTATGAATACAATAAAAATGGCGCAAAACAGGTGTTTAATTCAACAAGTTTTGATATTGTGAAAAACTGTCAACAATTAGTAGGTGAAAATGAATGATTTCACCTATCTGTGCCAACTTACATAGAACTATTTGCACTTCAAATTTACACATCGATTTATGGTATAATTAACGAATACAAGTGTGTTGTAGGTATGTAGGTCTTCTAGTTCTGGAGCAGCACAAGGCGTCATCCATGAATGCCAAGAAAGAGAACGAAGAGCGCCCGCTAACTGGTTTGGGGGCAACCCTGTTACCTTCCTCCCCCCCTACCCCAGGCGCTGAATACAGCTCCCTTTGTGCGACACGCGTCTTCCAACTCTTGACGGCATACACCCAGGACGAGGACTGCTTTATTGCCTATTTGACGGTCCATGAGTTGTTCCTAGCTTTTCAGCCGCGTCCCCTTTACAATTAGCCGAGAAATCACTGAAATTATACTGCGCGTTTAGCCTCTGCATGTTAAAAAGTTAAATCAACCACGGCTGTATATTACAGTTCGATCCTCCACCGCTCCCCTTGGTCGCAGAGATCATACATGCCAATAAAATACTATTTAGAACTTCAGGCAACGATACCGCATAATGTCAAGTCAAATTCATTTCGCTTGTTTAAGGTCATCTTATTACCACCGCCAATAGCGCGTTCCATTTTGTCACATGCAAAAAAACATTCTTAAAAGCAAAACGATGAAATGATTATTACTCTCGGCGTTTTTTACTGAAACACAAGTTCCTGAATACGCCGATAATTTTTCTTTGTCGTAAGTAGTCGAATATTTTCCAAAAATGACGTACTGCACCTACTAGTTGCTGAGAGTTTTTTTACAATATCAAAACTTGTTCATGGAACACGCAATACATTTTACACCATTTACGAAATTCAATGAAAATTAGAATTATGAAAAGAAGAATTATGTCCCTTCAAAGCAAATTGTTCAAATCCCATAAATCTACGGAAAAAAATTGAATTTCATGTGAATTTTTTGTAAACAATGCGAAAAAGTCAATTAACAACAAAGAAGATTTCTTGCTTTGGACATAATTGCATAATAGTTTCGTATGACATTGGTGTCAAAAAGTAACTAAATTATTTAGGGATATTTTCAATTTAGTCCATTATTGTAAAAACAGGGCTTAATTATTTAAGTTCAGTAAAATGGAAACTGGCCTAATTATTCTTTGGCAATTATAAATTTAATAATAGAACACACTGATTGCTTCACATAAGGCTACTAAATTTGTGACGTGCAACATAAGAATCCCTAAATTGGAGTAGACCAGTACGGTTTGCAACGGGCCCTTAACAGATTTGCTTTTTGCTATATGACATGATAGCAAAAATATGCAAATATGATTTCGATATAACAACACCACTTTTCTTAATGAAGCCTCTTCTGATATAAATAAATATTTTACATCCTTTAAACGATCAGAAGATAATGCGATCCAAATTAATAGTAGATAAACTGTACAACATCCTCATCCTGTATATGGAGACGATACATTAATGTATGAAAGAGACCTGAATCAATATTTCTCATTACTCCTCATTCTGGGCACTAATTGGATGACAATTGTTATTATTTGCATAATTGGTTACTTAGGATGCGGTGCTCGACACCAGAGTATTATAACACGCGGTTGATGGACATTTAAAACATTGGTATAGGTGACGATTTATGGTTTCATTCTTACCGCATACATCAAGATAATTAATTGCTATGATGAATGGCGAGTTTAGATTTCGAGCTTAGTACCTACACTTTGTAATCTTATGCATTTTCTCGAATTAGGGGTACTATTGAAGGTTATAGCCGTTTGTTGTATTACTCAAAAATAATAATTTAAATGTTCGCAGGTTAAAAGGTTTTCTATATTTGGGAAAGATTTTGCAAGAGCGGACTTTGCGTCTTTGTTTGCTTTGTTTTTAGAATTAAGTATATCAAAGTTTAATTATTAGCACTTTCCCTTCATCCATTCAACTCCATAATGGATAAATTCCTAAATAAAATTACTGATGGTTATAGCAAAGTCTACATATATATGTAGACTTTGGTTATAGGTTATTATTTTAAGGGTCATGAACTACTATAAAAAAAATATTTTTCAGATGGAACAAAAACTAAAAAATAATTATTACCTACACTTTACTACTAATTTTATAAAAATTACCACCGTAAATATTCCTTTAGATAATAATTTGAGATAAATAAACAACTTATAGTGCCGATAGAATATATAATTAATACCGTTGCTACAGATAGAGTAATAATTAGCATGTCATAATTTACTATTTTCAATTAGTTGTGACATAATTACTCTCATTTATAGGAAAATCTGTCACAGCGTAAATGACCACATAAATATACACCTAATAACTCCAATAAAGCTATTGATGACCACCGGATGTTTAAAATATTCACATATAAAAATAAGTAAGATAAAATCAACCTGTGTCCAGAGTTCCAAGTTTCACTTGGTCATGGTAAGGATAGAGGTTTTGTGGCATCATTTGCAAAAGACCTGATTGAATCTAGGATAAGTTACCATTGTCGTCGACCTTACCGATTTTTTTATTGGTAGTGAGCGAGTATAATATGAAACAAAATCGTAAATGTAGTAGCAAAAGCAAAAACTACAGTCAACGATACCAAGTATGCAATGTTTTCCAAACACCAGTTCCGCTAGTTATTGGTTTTCTAAGAAGGCGTAGAAGGGCCACGTCGAAAATTTTTCTTCGCTTTTGTAGATTTCAGACTTTAAACTCTGAATTCAGACTTTATACTCTGAATTTAGACTTTAAAGTCTGAATTCAGACTTTAAACTATGAATTCAGACTTTAAACTATGAATTCAGACTTTAAACTATGAATTCAGACTTTAAACTATGAATTCAGACTTTAAACATGAATTCAGACTTTAATATTAACAACTACATTAATGTCCTGAAAGTATAATACAGGGTCTTCAAATTTTCAGGTCAAAGTCGAAATCGAAAAAATCACCAAAACTCAAATTCTAGTTTATGTAGAATGTTCTATACCTAAAATTCGTTCGTGGTCATATATACGGGATACCACTAATAATGGTACTTATGATACCACCAATAATAAAAGTAGTGCAATGAAAAACAAATGCATAATTTTGCCAAAATGCCGTATATTAATTATCATTTTAATAACATTACCATAACATTAACATAACATTACATCCTTTAAATTACCTAACTGAATGTTAAGTTAACAAATTTACATCTCGCAAAAGGCGGTTTTTCCACTAAGTTACCACTCTACACTCGTAGACGATATGAGTTACTTGTTCAGAGCCTTCACTACAGAATCCACGGATAAATTTCTCGTTATGTACATACGCCCAAATTTTGTAGATATTTTCTTAAGGTACAGTATCCCGTTACCTAATTGGAGTCGTACATTCAGGCATAACAGTTGATAGTTCAAAGTTTAAAGTCTGAATTCAAAGTTTAAAGTCTGAATTCAATGTTTAAAGTCTGAATTCAGAGATTAAAGTCTGAATTTAGAGAATAAAGTCTGAATTCAGAGTTTAAAGTCTGAATTTAAAAAAAATTCATACATGGCCCTTCTACGGCTTCGTAGTTTTCAGCTAGGACTGAAATTAACTTTATTGTGTTTGATACATGCGCGGGACATCGATGTATCTTCCGTAACGATTCGTGAATGGACTATATTAGCGGTCAATTACTACAAGTTTGCCGGCATTAACATCATCATCTCCTTCGAGTACGACGACAATCGGATGTCCCGTCCGCGCGACTTTTTGCCCTGCACTTGAATAATTCAAGCCGCATTTGCGCGCCTTTCCAGTGCGGCGGCCATTGTCTTTTTGCCACAATTACGTCACTTTTAGCGCCTGTCCATACTCGGCGAGCACGCACGTCGTCGCTCGTCAATGTGCGATAAAATGCCGGCAATTAGTTTGTTTCTTGGGCTTTTTCGGATCCTCGTCGCGCGCCAAAGCAAAAACGTCGACGGGCAGATTGATGGACGGCGAACAGTATTGGGATATCTGATTTCCCGCTATAATACGATGTTAGGAAATAGTGAGGTAAACTGTTATCGTGTAATTTTTACAAAAACAAAGGCAGTAGTCAGGCCGAACGGAAAATAAAAACATTCAAATTTTGACTATAACTTATTGATGAAGTCTGATTGCAGTCTGCCCTGCAGGGTAAATAGAACATTACAGTAGGTACCTGATTTGTACACCTGATACTGTAATGTTGTTTCCTGGCAAAACTTTACCGGACTGTTATTAGGATGTGTTTGAGTTTAAACCAATTCTTTACATTTATCCGCTTAAGGGCCGGTCTTTCCACCTCCTTTTAAGTTCCTGATAACTATTTGGCAGATTAGAATGTGACATTTCAGTATTTCAGTTTTCACAGTCTAATCTGCCAAATAGTTATCAGGAACTTAAAAGGAGGTGGAAAGACCGGCCCTTAATTTACTAAAACTAAAAGTCACGCAAATATAAATAATGCTTTTCTACCCATTTCAGTGAAGCTACGATTTTAGGGAATCTATATTTAAAATTTCTTCTGAGCACTGCTTTATTATACAACCAAACAAATTATACGTCAAAAGAAGGTTAATTTCATGTTAATCTCACCTTGCATGTCAAGGGTGTTAACTAGTGATGCAATTTGAATATTGTGGCGGCATATTCACATAGGAGTTTCATTAAGAACGTCGAGACTATTAACAATTTCATCGGGTTTTTAAAAACAATGCTTTTTTGTAAGTGACGAAATGGAACGCGGCATTAGCGATGATAACCGTCCTTCGGATTCCGCCTTGTCAGATCCATTAAAAATGGGGCAACGCCGAGGCAACATAGAGGATTGATAGCTGTGCACTGTGCACTATTTGGCCGAAGAATAATTATTGTTCTCTTCTTGGTCATGCAGAACAGTGTAACGGAAATGTAACGGTGAACACCGTAAAAACATTTGACAGACGAGGGGCTCGGATGATCTCCATATATTTCAATTATGGATGAACTCCCGTCGAGCATAAGATGTGTTACAGAATAAAGAAGGCGGTGTCGTGAAATAATAATAGTTAGACGTTTTTTATGAGACTACGGCATAGTTACTGCTACAACAAACAGGACTTTTGTGTCGCGCCACCCCGTTTCGTCAGTGTCGTAACCGTAACATGCATTTTTTCATCAAGCTAATTTATAAATAATATGTGAAATACTGATGTTTAATAATATGAAGCAAGTCTAGTAATTAATTTTTTTCTAGTTCACGTTGACAGCAAAAGATTAATTTTTCCCAAAATTTCCATTTTTTCTAGTTTTTCTGACAAAATAAACGGGTACTCAATCAAAACCCTGTTCTATTTCGGGCACTCAATTTTTCCGGAAATTTTAAATCTCTAACCGGTACAGATACAAAGTTATTTATATTCAATCAATTTTTGCATGAAACTGAATCTCGAATGACTATTTAAATCATTTTCATATACCTACAAACTTAAAGGAACATTAGCTTATGTTGTTTTTTAATACCTTGGATGCAATTATTGTTGCAATAATAAAATCCAAGGTATTTAACGGTAGTTTTAACTAAACCTCCTTTATTTTTTACTATGCATGAGACCCGGCCTTACAGCGTTGGGTAATGTATCCATTCGTCTCTTAAATTGATGTTGCAGGGATTCAAGGCTACGAGAACGTACACCGAGGAAAGTGATGTCCCCTCCCTGGAGAGGCACAAAAATAATTCAGGATCGCTGTCGTCGGGTGGCGTCCTATATAAGGCGTAGGTAATTAGATAATTAAGCGCTCGCCAACAAGCCGTTAAATGTGTAATAATGGCCCTTTATGCAGAGCGCGACTTCCCAAACAGCTGATACAATTAAGATTTGACATACTAATTGTTGGCCTTCTAATAAATGCGGCGATGTGGAGCCCGCGACTGCCTCCGCTACTTATGAAGGATAATGCGGAACGGTGCCAATATTTCTCAAAGGACGCCGAAACGGATAATGATTTTAAAACAGGGATTCCACCAATGTATTTAATTCTAAAAATGATTAATACAAATATTTAATGTGCATTTGCCTTTTTTGGTATATTGTTTATTCTTTTTTTAATCTATTTTTTGTTCCATTTTATTCTATTCACCGGCGAGCCGGTGGCTCAGGGCTTAGCGTCTCGATCGGCCAACCCAGAGGTCGTGGGTTCTAATTCCCATTCCACCAAACAATTTTTAATTAAATTGTTTACTCGTAGATCAAGGATTATTCGCAGGGATGGCTTGGCAACCATCCTGGCGATGGCCTAAGATGGGAAGAATGTCAACTTGGTGTCAATGTGAGAGATTAAAATCAGTTGATGTTTGACTTGTCCCCCTAACTAAAGAGGTTTTCCAGGTTTCCCTCATTCCAGCACTGAATGGTGATTAGGGCCTATCCAACGTAAGTCGTTCCTGAGGCGCAAATGCGGGCCGCGAAATAATAATATGCCGCCCCCTCTCACACACAAGACTCAGACTTTCGGGTTAATCCTCGTGATTAGAATGAGGGGTAGAGATATTATTATTATTATTTGTTGGTTTAATTAATACAGATATTCTGCAAAAAAGCAAACTATGATATGTTACTGATGAAATTATCCAAATATTATTATGAAATGTTAGGTACCTAGTATAGATTTTTATTTGAGACGTTATAAAATAAATTCAGGTTGTAAAGAGGTTCCATTTATTTACTTCACTATTTCTTGGAGAGTGGTACATCTCTCAACAGACCCATTAATTGCTTAAAACGAGATAGCGGCATAACCCTTATTGGTGTTAACCCGATATAGTAATAATAATTTTCAAATTTCTTCAGCCGAGAATTCGTGTGAAGCTGGCGCCATGGAATCCGTATTTCAACCGCGGAAAAAGAATGCAATTATTTATTATAAATATTATGTTGAAGGTTGTAAATATGTTGAAAGTTGCGACTGATAATGTTCCTTGAACTTATTTTAAAAAGTATTTTGTTTAATTAGTGCAAAGAAATGAGTACAATATATCGTTTTATGAAGGGAGAACTGATGGCTCCACACTCGCGCCGCGAAATAGCGCGAACGCGAGTGTGGAGGCTTTCGCGTCCTCGCGTTCGCGGGACTTTCACAAGGTGTGAATGCGAATCTATCCACACTGGCGGCGTGAATTCAGTTTTAAAGTCTTTTCTGGTGATCGCTGTCATCCACCACCTTCTTTTTATTTTTAATATACAGATAATTATAAAATGCTATAGCGCAAAGCGCAGCAGCAGCAGCGGCTACCTCTGCATCCATTTGTCTTGAAAGCGCCGAATTACACTGCGAAGTTTGCGAGTGTGGAGGAGCATGTTTTTCGTGCAAAAATCGCGCGCGAATCGCGACGTGATTTCACGCCACGATTCGCGCGCGAGTGTGGAGCCGGCATAACAATTTTCGCGCTACGCCTTGCTTATTGAATTAATTCCAGTTTATTCTTATTGAAGACTTTATCAATGTGAATCCGAGGTGAAGGTTTTAAGTATAGTTTGTATGGCAAAACACTTTTATATACGAATTTACAATTTTTGGAGTCCGGGAAGAACGTTACAAGATTTTTTCGCAGGCGGTTATTAATTTCGAATATACTGAAAGTACGAAATGCATGGCCGGCTTTACTACTCCCGGACCTAGTACGAGAAACAACAGCATAACGATAACGAAGATTAAGAGCCACACATCTATCTACTCTACGACGCGTTCCTACTAGGCTGCTTAGTCGGGCAGCCCGCGATGGCGAAGTTCTAGGGCACAGAACAGAACGAGTTACGCCGTGCGCGCTGGCCAGAACGGTCGATCACACCGTTTTTTACATGCATTGCTTGCCAGCGGACACACCGCCACCGAGAAAACCTAGTACTCCTCTCGCCCGTATTTTACACCGTTCTAATCGCGGCGTTGCCGGATCGAACCGAGAATCTCGGATTCTTGTGGTAATGACGGAATACCATGCGTCCGATACCCTTAAAGCCTGATTTTTATATACAGCCTTATTCAGAACTTATCTCTAAAACTTTGAGGATATGTGCATCATTAAATAAGAAATCGATATCACCAAAAAAATTTATAATAAAAAGCTTAGGATTTCCCGTAAACAATGTTTAAATTTATACCATTATAAAGGACTACGTAGCTGGGCAACTGTACTTCAACACATCCGATACTTTTCTACCACATTCCTAAGAATGTGATAAAAAAAAGTGAACACGTTTTTGTCTGGAACGCCTGGTTAAAACCAACCGAATAAAAACGCTGCAAATCTTTTTTGCGCCGGTGTCGGTATACTCTCAGAACTTCCGAAGTTTTTTTTGTGTTAGCCAGTTTGCATTGTCAGTCCCAAGGTCACTCCATTACAGTGGACCAGTATCCAGCGGCGTGCAATGAAAAATTTTTAAATAGTTTTAAGACCCCCCGCCAAAAAATTTTTTTGCACTACCACATTTGTACATGTATGTTGAACATCCCCAAATTTATTATGGATAACTTCTGAATAAACCTGTATATAATTTTCTCATGTATACGATTTCGTATCCGAAATCCAAATATTATTAATGCCTACTTCGTCACAGCAAGCCATTATTTTCGTTTTCTAAACTTAATTCCGCCGTCTTTGAATTGGTTAAAACGGTTATTGAACAAGTGAGTTTAAATTTGAACCATGTAATACATTTTGTATTTATTAATAATAATTAATTGTTAAATATTCCAATAAAAATTGGCGCCAAAATGTCATCGTTAAGCACCGTCGGTTCATCGTCTACACAAAAATTTTATGTATGGAGACTCCAGTATCTGTCGGTAACAATTTGTTATACTTTGGTAAGTTTACGAAAATTCGAAGACGAAACTGAAAAATGTAACTCGAGAAACTAGGGAACACAAAAAAATAAAAACAAACTACTGTCTGAATTTTCTGGAAATGTGATCAGTGAAATAAAAACAACAAAACAGAAATTTTCGTGGTGGTATTTGAATATTTTGGTTTTTAATTTCATTTTACGGGTACTATATATTTTTTTTATAAATATCCCTTCATAACATTTTATCCAAATACCGAAAGTAGAGGAACGAATTGGCTTAAATTTTATGGTAAAACAAAAGTTTAATGTTCTTTTCGTAGATTCGAGGACAACATAATGTCTTTTGCAGTTTTGCCAATTTCAACTCAGAGGTGGGACTCTTATCTGCTCGAAACGAAACGAAGATGTTTCCATTGCTTTGGAAACATTTTGGTTTACCGAACAATATCGTTGAAAGTTATACGATAATTAGTGCTACCAGTCCCAGCAAATAAATTTTAAATTGAGTTGAGGTCCGGTTAATTTTAACCATATAAAAGTTAGATATCAACTCAAACAACTAAGAAAGCCGTATAAGATATTGGATAAAACTGATGCTGCAAATAAACATGCAGCCTTTGGGGGAAAGCAAGAAAAATGTACATATCTGTTTCTATTACACAGAATTGGCAACATTGCTTTTAATGCCGGGTCCAATTGTCGCTTGGGGGAAAAATAAAACTGAGTACAAAGTGTGTTTGGGAAAGTCGGGAATACCTATACGAATTCAATTTTTTTGTCTGGGATCATCCGCTGGTTTTACCTCTATAAAAGTACGAAATTTCCAGAATATTCACCAATGGCTGTTCTGTTATGTTATTTGTTTTTCATCATAACGATAATATTGTAGTTCATTTGTTTGAATTGTTTTAGAGGTCAAGGACATTTTAAAAATAAATTTTCAAACAAAAATTTTAATACAATCCATCACAACAAAGATTTTACCAATATCTGGCTGAAAGAAAATAAGTTATGCAATTTCGAAAAGTCTAATTTTGGGGGTCAAAATGTTACATCATAAATTATCGAACTTCACACAGCCAGTTCCCATGACTAATTTTATAAAATATGAATGATACGTTACTGTCCTGAGACAGAACCGATTGAGACAACGATTTTCAATCATATCATGTAATTGAATGTGCTGAAAAATAAAAATATGTAATTATTTTTTGCCCAATACACGATGTAAGTGATGTATGACCGCAATAATGGCAAAATAATAATAATCTAATCCACATTTTTTCCGCTTTCAAGGATATATTAAATTACTTCACTCAGATATTGACCACTTTTTTCAAAACACTCGAAAGAAGATGATGCAGCATGTATTCGGTTCCAAACAAATTGTAATATGAGAAACATTCTCAAGTAAATACTTTTTAGATGTATAAATAATATAGAATAAAATTTTGTAATGTTATTATTATTCACATATTTCAGATCATATTTTTTTTTCTGGATGAGAAATTTGAACACAAAATAATGAATTATCTTTCAAAGTGAGCTTTGATTAAGAAGTTAAAAGTACCTATATAAAAAATAAATATTTGCTACTTACTGTTTACAACTGACGAAATATAAGTGGAACATAATAATACATACAAGGGTGGAACACTTACCTGAAACAAAAGATAAATCTAATTAATAAAATATTATTCATTTTTTCTTATTAAATTGAATACAAATTTGCTTACATAAGTGCTACCTACATACCTATTATAATATACCTATGATATGATATTACTAATGGATATTATTCATGAAAGGAAATTTATTGAGATTAATTAAATATTACAAATTTTTTTTTCTTGGTCTTTGTAAATTCGGAATACACAATTTAGTTTACCTTTGGTGCGTTTTTTGGGATAAAAAAATACTTTTTAATTAGGTATCTGAATATTTTCGGTTTCTTTTATTAATCTATTTACAGAGGTAACATTCCTAAAAGGCCATCTTCTGCTAAATGTATCCAAACCACTTTGTCGATTCTAATAATAATAAGACGAAATTTTCTGTTATGAAAATTAGACGATGAAATTCTGATTCTCTTGTCTGTGGATAAGAGAGTTTGAAACTGGTTTGTACTAATTCGGGTATAATAGAGTAAACAGGCATGAGATAGACAATTATTTTTAAATTATAATACTATCACTTTAATTTTGATAAGCTGATGATTTGGTAGTTTTTTCTAAAAATCAATATGCGCAATTTAACATTAAACCTATACCTAATTTATAAAATGTGAATATGATACAATTGACCGACCCATAATTCTAAAGTTGATGGAGTTAAAAGGAAAATTGTGGCTCTCCTCTTAAACACACTTTATACTTGAATTTATAACATAACAAATATCTTGTTGAATTTGACTTGGTGTAAATTGTTTTGTCAAGTAGCTACTACCTAAGGTGTTACCAATTCTATAGCTATTAACAATTTTAACATCATAGAATACGAAAACATGAGTTAATTCCTGACCTCCACGGGTCTTAGTAGGCTTATCTTTTACTGCACATATAAATATTTTATGCCATATGGTTTAAACTTATTCAATCTTCTAATAATCACACGCGATTTTCCTGATAACTGCTAAGCTTTTCCTTTTGAAACTACCTATTTAAAAAATACAATAAATGTGAAGGAATACGTACGTAGGTTGGTATTTAACCACATTGAGTAGCGTAAGTTATAAACCATCCCAAAAATGTTCAAATATTCAACAATTTTGCCTTTTTGAAAGACACCTGCTTTTCAGGAGTAGTACAAGGTAAAATTCATTTAAAAAATATACTTGTCAGGGTTATTTCCTCGGAGTTCAGACGTAAAGATGTCGGTACTAGCAGCCATAACAAATCGCTCATGTTAGTAATATTTTTTAATTGTTAAACCGGATTTTATATAAATATCGTACCAATATAAACTTTGCTCTTTAAAATATAAATGCGTACAATACCTATATTAACTCTAATATAACGTTAGATTGGATAATCAAGCAAAGGTGTACCTACTTTGCAAGATCTGATATAAGGAAATAAAAAAACATACATAAATCTCGTTTTTTTAGTTAACAACCCAGAGTGAGTACTTTTTTGGTGAATTTTAAAATAAATTATTACATTCCTATGACATAAACACTTCTTGGTGATTGTGATTATCTATTTTTATGCACAATACTACTATGATGGCACTTATCATTGGTTTTATGATTCACATTTGTCTATGAAAGGACAACATTATACAGGACAAAATCCTACAGGATTTTTCACCAAAATCTACAGGATTCTGGCTAAAAAAAGTTGGCTAAAACCAATTTGATATAAAATGAAAACTGGAGACAATAATCTGATTCAACATTTTCCTCAAAATGCAGATTATAATTCGTTAGTTATCTTATAAATATGTATTCACGTTTTATGGTTTTTTTTATTAGAAGCGACACTTATTTGTATCATACAATAAATTGTTTGCAATATTTCACATAAAGCGTAGCGCAGATTTCACATTTGGGGCATATTACACATTCAGTAGTAAGCTCTAATCCTGTGGTATGTAAAGGTGCGTAAAGATTAGGCGAACCGAAATCGGTTCGCATGTAATGTCCCAATACATACAATTTATTTAGATAAATATGCTGTAAAAGATCAGCAAGTAGATCAAAGATTCAAGATTTCCAGATTGTAAATGAAATATCATTAAAATCTCCAAATATTTTTAATTATTTAATTATTTCTAGATCTTCGATATACTAAAACTGGCCAGCGCTTTTATGCTACGTACTAAGAAGACATTCTGAATAAAGCCACGTGACAGTGACCAATAGTGTGACGCTAGAGAGATAACGTGCACCCTCGGTATATATACACACACCCTTGGTATGCTTTGAAGACTAGAATTCTTAACCAAAGATTAAGGAATGCCTTAACCTATGCCTTAATACTTCCATATAATCTGGAATATACATTAGAGAAAGAATATCTAAAATGACTTGACACACATAATGGCAACGACTTTCTACATCTTCCCGTTCCACAGGAACACGAACACATTACCGACTTTTAAATAGATAGATGGATACATCCCACATATATCCTTACACTGTCTGCAAATTCCCTTTCATCAATTTTTTCGACATTTTTTTTCCTTACGCTTCCTCACCCTCCCGGGTTTTTTCTGTCGCGCAGAGACGGGAGAAAAAACCAATTCATTAAAAATCTTCTTTTAAAAACAACCCGGGCATATACATCATGTTCGAGGCAAGAATTATTGCCGGGAGAGAAGAGAGAATATCGTCGAATATTCGCACAATACTGTGCTTCTCTCGGGCGCCGTATATCCTCAATACTGTGTTCCCATGGAGAACCTCCAACTGAACAGCTTTAAAGGGGATATGCCGTTCGGGTAAAATCAATCCGCCATAGACGCGAAACCCAGAAAGACTAGCCATACCTATACCGGCATCACGTGATAAAATTAGCAGCAAAATTAAAGCCATCACTAACATACTCGAATGATACATGACAAAAACGCGAATAGTTTAGTTTAGAACGCCAAACTTCATTGTTTTAAATAAGATTCGAGAGGTGGCTTTGTCGCAGAGTGTACGTTTATATCAGACTTGTAGTACAGGCGCGGTGGAAATTATTTTAAGCTTGGCCGGTGCTTTTGAATTATTTATTCTTGGGAGTATGAACTCTAATTACTGGTTATATGCTCGAATAATATGCACTCATTGAAAATCTAGTCTTGTTTTACTTATTTTATTGTACTCGTACTAATAATAATTTAGTTTTATCAGATTTTTGGACCAAAGACACATGTTGAAAAGTATTTCTATCGTGCCAAGATAGGTATGCAATTGTAATTTATTATTTCTAAGATAGATATATCAATATTTTGCGAGGTTTATACCAGGTATAAAATATACAGGGTTTAACTATTTTAAGGGCAGTAAAAACGTATTGGAAACTGACCTAAGTCAATTATAAATTTAATAATGGGACATATTGACTGTTTTATAAACTGACCTAAATAAAGAGTTGATGATATTAATTTTATTGGCTAATAATGAATTTATGATTACCATTTTATTTATTTACTTTATTTTATCTTGATGAAATTTATTAATTAATAAATTATTAAAATTATTATTAATTACTGGAACTACTATTATACTTAACATATATTATGTAGGTATGTATGTAAACATTGTATTATTATAAATATTAATGCATAATCTGCTTGCTAATAATAATAACTGTAGGAAATTACTTTGCTTCTGCAGCTAACAATTTATTAACTATAACTATACTTATTATTATTATTATTATTACAAAAAACATTTGTGAAGATTAGATATAATACATTGAAGTAATTGTTTAATATATAATATAACAAAACACAAGAAGCATTTTTTTCAATGGTCAATCTGACCGCTATAAATTCTTCATTTGGCTCAATACTCTTTCCCTAAGCGACTTGACTTAATACTACTACTACCTGTCGTTACCTATACGGTAACCCCTGTAGTATCTATTTGTCAGAAAGTTAGTTATGCCCTCAGATAGGTATTCAACTTAGGGCAATAATAACCGATAACCAGAAAGAACCACATTCCTGGAATGTTGCTAGTTTGCCAGCAATAATTTATCCTTGTGAAAAAAAGAAAACCAATATTTTGCACTGAAGTTACATAGTAATAAGGCATCATTGGTATAGATAGATATTCAATAGCATGCAAGACATTTTAATAAGCTTGTAGGTGCTTATTTAAATTTTTATTACGGCACTTATACTGACTTAAAGTTGGTGAATATACCGTAAAAAGACGGATTTATGTGCAGCTAATGAGGGAGTATATACTTAATTATTGATAAGATATCTTCCATGTTATATTAGAACCATGAGAATAATAAAATGTATATGATACTACATTGCATACATAAGATATTGTCAAGTTCTGGTGTTTGCAACTAGGCTATTGACGAAACATAACATATGTAGGGTAACAAATGAAATGTTTAATACTGGGGGTTGATTCATATGCATAGTATATGAATATCCAAGTAAGATTAACCAAATTATTTTGGGCGATGTACGGCACTAAAATATTTAAAACATTTTCACCCCGCGGTATAAAGAAAATCCTCGAGAAAATCCAAACCGCCTCATTACAAGTTTCGTTGAAAGAGACAAAGTAGATAAAAGCACGTGCGTGCCATAAAATATGACCCCTTGTACATCATTCAAAATACTACGTGCCATGTCGACGGTGACGAAAAAGGCCCCAACATCGAATACTAGTGAAAAACGAAGAGAGTTGCTGTGGCAAGAACTTGAGCCGGAAGGAAGGAACTATTTGGTTTAGTAGTGCCAGTGCCAAAGTTCCTAAAAGTGTTATATAATGGGGGGGGGGGGAGGGGCGACCCCTAACGGGCAGCACAACGTCTTGAATGAAACAGAGTCCAAACTTGGAGCATATTCAAGCGGCGCAACTTATTCACATGATGTTATGACAACTTAATCTTCCAATTATGTCGTCTCGGATTAAATTCTAAAGATATGGTAATTTACGGGGTATTGGTTTTAGAGGCTGTATGCACGCTGTTAATATTGCTGAGCAGCAAATTACGGTTCATAAATAACAACTAAAGGAGTGATGCTATTATATTTCCGATTTTAAGATGTAATCCCCTTGGCGCTTTCGTTTTCGTTCCTTAATTTAAATCCAGTGGCGGAGGCAACATACGACTTACGGTGTATAATGAATGCTATGTAGTTTGAGACTTAACATGGAGATAATTATTAGGATTTACGTGAAATTCGCTGTCAGGTATTGAATTCAATACATTCACATTAAAATACATATTTAGAAAATGGATGGTACCGTAAGTTATTAAGGGCACTTTCATCCAATATAATAATCCATATATATTAAAACGCGTCGATTCTGTCTCGTTCTAAATTCCGTCGCCGAATCCACAAAGTTTCAAAGCTATCTCCTCCGAGGAATGATCGTGGAACGATTCCCGCGAGCGACCGGAGGTCGCCCCCGGCCTTTCTCCAATGCGTAGGGGTATTTTCGTCCCGTTTCCTACGTGTTTTCCCAATTTAAACGCCTTTTCTAAAAAACCTCTGCAAAATTTTCGTCGATCGCCGTTCGGTAAGAGAGATACGGCTAGCACCGGCGTTTGTCCTCGCGCCTAATGGTCCCGTCACGCCTGCCGAAATCCCGACTCTTTGCAGGACTCCCTAGGCCCTTTTTCTAATTTTACGGCTTCGAGAACCGCTTCACGCGAAAGTTTCGTCCTTTCTCTAATCCTTAGAGATTTTTTTTCGAGACCGTACGTCGACTCCTTCTACGTCTATTTCGTTTTCGAAAATCTCGAGTTGCGTCCGTCTCAACTTCTTTCTCATTTTATCTACCGATGTGAGATTGCACTAACGACACAAGCACTTCCCACGAAAACTGTCAAATTAATTAAACTTCAGATAGGTTATTTTCCTACGAGAAATATTGTTAACGGAATAAATAGTACTGACTGCCAAACACTTCTGATTACCAAAATACTGAAGCAAAATACTTTTCCAATTAGAAAATCGGTAAAAATTATTTTTTTACCGATTTGACACGTACTAATTCTTTACTTTTTAATTCCAATTATTTAGTAGTTTAGTATTTAGTTATTCTGTTTCATTTTGGCAGTCTGCTAAATTCTTCATTTTAGCTTACAAAAGTAAATATCTACAATATTTTTGATCCCATTGATAAAATTGATAATAATGTTTACTGAAAAATAAATCCTACTTTCAGCACTTATGATGTTTTACCATCAACAATAGAGTAAGTACAATTCATCAAAATATTTAAAAAAATCGTTTAGTATAATTACATCATCATTCCAGATACAAAATGTCTTTAATATGCATTTTCTTTAAAATAATATTATTCTAGATGCTTTTGTGACCCGAAGGTTGACCCCAGGCTGCAGGCCTGGACCCCCGGTAGGGCTAGAAATGGGAACGAAAATCGCGAGAGCGATTTTCTCCCATTTCTAGTATTTACATTATATTACGTAAGACGTACTATAGAAACGGCTTATTTTTTTACTAGTAATAGTATATTAATCAAAAAATATCATAAGGGGTACTTTTATCGCACGCGTACAAGTTTAGAAAATAAGCCACAAAGCGGCTAGTTTACAACTCGCCAATAGATACACTCGATGTAGACTAAAAGTAACGGTAAGAAGTACCTATTAAACTTAAGTTAGTTATAAAAGGCACACCAAGATTCAAGGTTAATTTATTTAGAAAAATACACAGAAAAACCTATCACTCTTCTATCAATAAACAGGGCCTCGATCCTTTGGTTACTAAGGCCCACATCATTTTATTGATCACTGAAAATAACTTACTAACAACTATGAATATATATGAATTATTGTTAGTATAAAAAAACCCGTGTCCAAAAAAATTGGTCGTGTCCGAAGTACACCTAAATATAGGCCATGCCATTTCGCCGTTATCACCCCCCACAGCTATTATTATTATACCATTAGACTGTAAAAAATACGTCGTCTCGTCACCTAATACGGGGTAGAGATATTCTATCGAATTGACGCTATTTTAGTCGAGAAGGGGACAAACAGGGTCGCGCGACACGTGCCTGGGGTTTTTCCTTGGGGTTAATGAAAGAGGTGTGGGGAAAACAATCGTTAAAAAATGTGCGTGTCGGGCCACGGTGAAGGGTTGGATTTTGATAGATGTTCAACAAGATGTGCGTGAAATTTTAAGGGAACGAGAAATGAAATGTTATGTTGTTTTTTTAGGACATTTCTTTTATGAAAAAATCTTCACATCTACATTATAAATAAAAATAAAGGTAATTTATTTACCTACCTATTTAAAAGGTAATTTTTGGAGGCTTATTGCTGATATAACAAGGATTTGGGTTTGTTTAACGTGTAATAATCTAGCGGTGTTTGTGACTTTTTGGAATTAAAATGAGCTTTTATTACTCTCCTTCATTTTGAAAGAAAGTATAAATGCATTCATTCTCTTTCCTGTTAACTTTATTTTCCCATATACAAATAAATCTTTTTTTACTTTTCATGAGAGGCATTCACGTTCAACTGTTATTTATAGCGTTGTCACGGGCATAGAATACAGTGCGAACACGGGGACAAAATATATTTTACCGCAACGCAATGCCTTCCTATACCGTAACTCTTAACGGTGATCCTGGTTTGTTAAAGATTAATGTAGGTGCTGTAATACGAATGACGGCTGGCATGGTGTGTATTAAACTGTGGCGAAACTTTTTTTTTGGTAACCGAATCGCAACTGTGCGAGTTACACCACTGGGTATGGAAAAATAATGCAGTTTTGAAGTCCACCAGTGGCGTAGTATGAACAAAAAAATTGAGCGGAGCATAATAATCCACTACCTATTCATAGTTGGTTTCTTTTGGGATTACACCACCTGTAAAATAACAAAAAGCAGAAAACCAGAAGTATACAAATTAATTATTCAAAGTGTAGTAACAAGGCAAACTTCTAAAGTTTGCCCCAAAAAACCACTGTATTAACGTGTGATAAAATAATATTTGATATATTGACTAAATTTTATCAGTGGTTTTTCAGTTTTATACAAAATTTTATAATATTACATGTCATATTCTAAAATATGTCCAAATAAAATAGTTATAATAAAAAATTAAAAGAAATTAAACACTTAACTAGCTTTCGTCTAGACGTTTCGAGTTGATCCTCAACTCTTCTTCTGTAGACTATTTTTATGTTGAGAACTCTTTATATGAACGAGAAGTAGTTCTTGTCAGATTGACATTTTTAATTTAAATTGTCATCACATGCACTGATCACTATGATATTATTAATTTTCCATTGGTAACATCTTTTTGGAGTAGAGGAAGCCATGTTTGATCTATGAATATTGTTTCCGACGAAATACAATTATCACCATTAAGTTTAATGAAAGCACTTTCTTTTAATTTTCTTTTAACCGATTTTTCTTCCTTTTGTAAAACTTTAGCCTGTGTCCAATCAACTCGGTGACCGTTATCCCATACATGTTTTACTAATGTAGACTTATCAACTTGGTAATCCCTAACATAATTTTTATGTTCGCGGATCCTTATTTGTAATGGTCTAGATGATTCACCAATATAATATTTACCACATTCACAAGGAATCTGGTAAATACAATTTTTTGAATTTTGATCATTATTAATTGGTTTTGTTTTAGTAAGTATTGATCTTAAAGTATTTTTCGTTTTAAATGTCGTTCTTATGTTAAAATCATTACCAAGCCTTTTAAGTCTTTCAGAGATTTCTGCAATATAAGGAATTGTAATGGTTGTTATTGGATTTTCTCTATTTATTCTGAGAATATTATTATTTTGTCTATTTTCAATTTTTATAAATGTTTCCTCAACAAAATCATTAGGATAATTATTTTTCTCTAAGATATTCTTAATAACGTTTTTTTCTTTATTGAAAATATCTGAGGTTGATGATATTAATTTTGCTCTGTCATATAAACATTTAACAATACCTCTTTTGATACTTATGTGATGATTAGAATTAAAATTTAGATATCTATTTGTATTGGTCTTTTTTCTATATAAATTAGTTTCAAAATTTAATTGTGATTTTGTTATTAATACGTCTAAAAATGGTAGTTTATTATCATTTTCAATTTCTATTGTAAATTTTATAGTTGTTTCTTTGCTGTTAAGAAAATTTAGAAAATTATTTAAACTATCATGGCTATGGGGCCATATTGAAAATATGTCATCTACATATCTCCACCATACTTTTGGTTTATTAACATAATTTTTAACATAAGTTTCTTCAAAATATTCCATAAAAATATTGCTCATTATCGGAGATAGTGATGATCCCATAGCCATTCCAAAATCTTGTTGAAAAAAATCATTTTGTAGTTGAAAATAGGTAGTTTTTATGCAAAGTGTTAGTAATTCCATAATAGTATTTATGTTTAGTTTGGTCCTATTGTTTAAAGTATTATCATTTTCTAATCTTTCTTTAACAATAGATAGTGTTTTATCAACAGGAACATTTGTAAATAAACTGACTACATCGAAGCTTACTAATAAATCATTAGAATCAAGTTGGATAGTTTTTAGTTTTTCTAGAAAATGAGGTGTATTTTTTATAAATGAGTCTGTGTTATTTGATAAAGGATTTAAAATATTTAGTAGAAATTTTGCAAGGTTTTGGCTTGGAGAACCAATAGAGCTAACTATAGGCCTAAGTGGATTGTTAGGTTTGTGAATTTTAGGTAATCCATAAAAATGTGGAGGTTTACTATTATGTGGTGTAAGTAGTTTCCTTTCTCTGTCAGTAAAATTGTGTTTATGTTTAAAAAGTGTTTTATATATTTTAGTTTCAATTGATTTCGTTGGGTCTTTGTTTAATTTTGTGTAATGGCCTTCATTTATAAGATTTAAAATTTTATTATCATAATCTATTGTATCCATTATTACTGTAGCATTTCCTTTATCAGCAGGTAAAATTTTAATGTTTTTATCAGTTTTTAATGATTTTATCGATAATTTTTCTTCTTTGGTGATGTTAGTTTTAATTTTTAAAGGTTTTTCAAGAATAATTTTGCTACGAATTTTGTATTCGTTAGAAATGTTTTCGGGTAATTTTTGACAGCCTTCTTCAATTGCTGTAATGATATCTAAAGTTGGTATCTCTTTTGGTGTTACAGCAAAATTTAAACCTTTTGATAAAACAAGCTGCTCTGATGTATTTAATGTTTTTGATGATAAATTTATTACAGTTCTGTTGATAAATGATTGATTATTTTTAATTTGTTCAAGTTGTTTTTCTTGTTTTTCTTTAATAAGGTATTTAAATTTTTTAATTTGTGTTTGTTTGGTATTTTGATATATTCTATTATAAGAATTACTCACACAATCATTGATACGGTTAAAATCATCATTATTTACGATATTTAAGATACTATTATCAAGATTATTTATATAGTTGGTTAAATTTACCTTTTGGTGTCTGTGATATTGTATTCGTTCTCTTACCAGACTTTCCTCCGCTTTTCTTATGATTCTTTGTGCTTTTAAACTATTTATGGTTGTTTTTATTCGTAATCCTTTTGGAATTAAGTTATTTTCTCGACATTTGTATAAAAATGTCAAACTGTTATTTGAATTTGCTAATTTCTTGTATGTTACTTCTAATTTTTTAAAATTTTGGATAGTATTAGGCCCATACCTTTCTTGTAGATAATGTCTGTAACTTATTTGTGGTGTATTTTGACGATTCATAGTTGGTTTCTTTTGGGATTACACCACCTGTAAAATAACAAAAAGCAGAAAACCAGAAGTATACAAATTAATTATTCAAAGTGTAGTAACAAGGCAAACTTCTAAAGTTTTTTGGGGCAAACTTTAGAAGTTTGCCTTGTTACTACACTTTGAATAATTAATTTGTATACTTCTGGTTTTCTGCTTTTTGTTATTTTACAGGTGGTGTAATCCCAAAAGAAACCAACTATGAATCGTCAAAATACACCACAAATAAGTTACAGACATAATCCACTACCTATTTTCAAATTATAAGATTGTAGCTATTTAACCTTAACTTCTAATCGTCAAGTTGTTTTGTATTTGACGAAAATATTGGTATCGCCGACGTAGTTTTCCACATAACACCAAAACACTATTCTGCACTCGACGCGCGTTTTGCCAACCAAGTTGACATAATCTGGAGATGATTTAAAAAGTCTGACTGAGTTTTTAATCATCATAATCATGAGTTTTCAACCATTTATATTACAATTTAGTTGAAAATAGACTTCCATACGTAACATTTAAATAAAAAAAATTGAGACCACAAAAACTTATTATTGTAAATAAAATCAGTTTATTGCATGCCCCAAAAAGTGCTAATACATTAAAGGAAGTGAAGTTGAAGAAATCTTAAAGTATTTTCTGACAGTCAACTTGCCGCACTACATTTTTTAAATACTCCAGCAACTAGACTATTTTGCAGGTTACTTCGAGGAGCTCCATTAAACCTGTTCGCGTGACAAACAAAAGCGGTATTACCTTGAGTTTCTTGTAAGGACTGATAACGAACGTCATCGACTTCGACAGATAACGTCACCACAAAACAACATATTTTGCTAGGCAGAACGTAAATATGTATTACACTGTACACCAGAGTGGTTACCAAAGATCATATCAAACATCAACATAGCAAACAATATGGAAAACATGTACAAAACCTAATAATAGTGCCAAAGGTAAATCATTTCTGTGAAAATGTTGAAACAGGTCAATTTATGACACATTAGAGGATTTCCTAAAAAAATTTGCATCCCATCAAAAAAGTATTATTGATTTCATATTCGATTGAAAAATAAATTGCTGTACATACATGAAAAACTCAAATAAAGTTACATTTATACGAACACAGAAAGAAACGTTCGAAATATTAACTTTCCCGAGTTTTAGAAATATTTATTATATATCACCTCGTGTATCATACACATATCATAATGGTATTTCTTGGTGAATCTTACATTTCACAAATTCCGAGTAGAATTCTTGGAGTATATGTAACTGGTATGAAATTGAATATAGGTACCTAATAATGGCAATAACTTTTTCATTTTCTACAATTTTCAGTTCCTCTTGACTGAATAATTAAATCCCTCAGTGAACGAGTCAACGATATAGTCTGAACAATAATTTATAGCAAATACTGGGTGTCCCATCGAAAAGTATCACATTTCGTCGCCTTATATCTCAAAAACTAAAAGAGATTTTGGGGTTGCGGGTTGGACAGAACGACTTAGGATTTTTGTAAGTTTTTTTTGGCACTGTTGCCAAATCTCCAAATATATTAGTAAATTTTTTATGGAATTCGCTCCTCTTTGGAGTAAAATTACTTGCTTATATTAAGTGGAACACCCTGTGTATTTTGCCATAATCAGAAAGCCTAATCACTCTACTTTTCAAAAAGGTATGCATTGTTTACATTATCTTGAGAATTGGAGCCACAAAATTAAGTTTGTTAGAAGTACCTACTCTTATTTGGGTTATTACGAATGAAAAAAATACCTCCTTCTTTGTAAAGATATTTTTAAGTTTTTTGTACACTTATTTTAAATAAAATACCCTATATATTTTACCATTTTAAAATATCTGATCAAACTTGATGTGGAACTTGACTGCATTTGCTTTTTAAATGAAAACAGATAGGGAGAAAAGAATAATTCTTTAATAATCGGTAGGAACGAGTTTTGTTAACAATAACAACAAAGTACAATGACAGTAATAAAAATAACAGATAAAATAATCAAAATAACTGTATAAATAAAAAGTACTTGAATAAGTTAGAAAACAATTTGTTTTAACTGCCCACCATTTACTTCAATATACATTTGTGCATCCTTAGTAGTAAGTGATCAAAAGTGTGTGATCCTTCTAATGTGAACATTTTTATATCTATACTTCAAATATTTGACACAGCTGACAATACAGTTTATTATTGTCCTTTTGTTTTTCATGGCTACTGTGAAAACGAAGACTAGCTTCACAAACTGTTCAAGTAAGAGGTGCTCCCATTCAACTGAATTTTGTAGCTCCAATTCTCAAGATAATGTAAACAATGTATACCTTTTTGAAAAGTAAAGTGATTAGGCGTCCTGATTATGGTAAATATACAGGGTGTTCCACTTAATATAAGCAAGTAATTTTACTCCAAAGAGGAGTGTATTCAATAAAAAATTTACCAATATATTTGGAGATTTGGCAACAGTGCCAAAAAAAACTTACAAAAATCTTAAGTCGTTCTGTCCAAACCGCATCCCGATATCTCTTTTAGTTTTCGAGATATAAGGCGGCGAAATGTGATACTTTTCGATGGGACACCCCGTATTTTAGTTTTTATGCGTAGCACCTACATATATATTTATAGCATGTAGTGAAATTTGAATTTTCTTAGCAATCCTTTTGCAAACGCGAAGTTGCGGGCCTAAAGGAGAGACGATAATTTACGCACGCCAAATTCTCAGAAGAGTAAAGGCAGGTGTATGAAAGTTTTAGCCAAGTTCCAGACAGGTAGTTGGCAAAGTTCGGCTGACTTTTGTGGCGGGGTCTTGACCTTATAGTGATATAACTTATTTGCGAAGATTGTTTTGCACATGATAAGTGAATAAAAACGTTATATCTGCTAATTCGGCATATCGAGTGTCGAAATAAAATGATAAATTTACGAATCAAACACTACATATTAGGGATTTCTGGGCATATGATGCAGAAATGACTGCGGTTCATTTGTCTATCTGCTAACATTTGATGTACCCATACAAGTTTTGTACGTAAAAGCAAGTGTTCCAACTTGTTTTAAATATGAGCTTTCTAATTCCCTAAATGTATCTTGCGTGACAGTTTTACAATTTATAATCGGTAAAAACCAAATATCTTTGACAAAAACAGTAACCATCCATTCTAATAGTTGTTATATAATTATAATTATCATTCACAGTCGGTTTTATTATACCTATACTTTATACAGGGTGTACAGCATAAGGCCTATATAAAATTCTCTGATTTTTACAGGTTTTCCAGACAAATATTTATTTTTTCCAGTAATTACATGGTTTATATGACGAAGAAGAATGACATTATATTATGGTAAACAAAAATGTAGTTGTATTGCATAAAAACTACTACAATGGTAAATTAAATTCAGAACTTGGTTTTATGGAAACGAAATTTCACATAGAAAATGATATCTAAACAAAAATTTGATTACATATTTCGTTATCTAATTAACTAACTTCTATGAAAGGAGCATAATATCAACATTTTTGTATTTTCATGCACAAACATGCTATTTTTCAGGATTTCATACCTGTAAAATGTATGTAAGAAAACATTTAAAATAAATAAGAAACATATTTTCGTAATCTTAAGAATAGAAGTCGACAGAAAACGAAGTATTTAAAATCTGATATACTTTTGTTCAAATAAATAAGAAATTAATAAACTTTCTAGCATCTGTGACCCAAATTTTTTGCTCGCTCCCGTGATTTGTTGAAATCAGAGCCATCCCACAAACCAGCGATGTCTAGTGAAAAAAATCGAAAAAATAATAAATTAAATTGTAATATTTTAAGAAAGGTTTTCAAAACTGAAAACAAACCATCAGAATATACGGTTTTGTACATATATGTAGGTATATTGAAAAAGATAAAATCCAGAAATATATCAAAATTCCCTGACTTTCCCAGATTAATCAAATTCCCAACTTTTCCAGGTCGCTGGACACCCTGTTATCAGAGTACGTATCAAATTTATAATAAATTTTACAAGTGAAATTTTAACAAAACATTGGAGCATCGTAAAATTAGAACAGTAAAAACACTGATTTATAAAAATGTTGAATATCTGCTGATCAGTTTTCGCACAACAGAATATTGAAGGGTCATAAACCCTTTAAAAACACTTAGGGTTGGTTAAAAGGTAATTGACTTAGAAAACTTAAACATCATCAATATCAACAAATTCTTACTGAAGACGGAATTATATTTTTGAAACATCCCTTTAAAGTATCCCCAAGCAGCCAAAAATATCTTATGGATCATCATTTTACAAACACTGTAGGTGTAAATCAGCCTTAATTGGAGCTTTTTTCGAAGTAGCAATCAGCACACCTCACATTTCGTCCTTGGAGGTACGCTTTTGTGGATAAATAAAAACAGGAACATAATTAAACGTCACTCGGAATCCCGCTTAAATAATGCCGGCTAATTACCAGTTAGTTAATTGCTTATTCAGCTGTGCTCTTATTAATTACACCGGCGTTTGGGATTTACTCTTCTGGTGGATGGATCAGTTTTATTTTGTTATTGTCTACATTATAGCGAATAGTTGCTTAACTGGAATAATTATGCCGAAGTTTAGTCGAGGTAATAAAGCCTAATAGATCCCCGTTTCTATAAGTAAATAATACAGATCTTGTTGAAAAACTATCTGATCCAAACACTATAGATACTATAAATGAGTCATAGAAATATTTTTTTGGGGAACGGAAAATTCTGAAAGAGAAGTGCTGGAAAGAAGCATTTTCAGAAAAGGCCGAGTAAGATAAAATTATAAAATTCTCGACATCTAGGTATTTATCAATTTTTCCTGGGGCGCAAATGCGATCTACCGAATAATAATGTGCTGCCTCTTCTACCTCACAACTCTCAGACTTCCCAGCTAATTGTTATTATTTGAATGAGGGAATTCCTAAGAATGTGGTAAAAAAAAGTAAACACATTTTTGTACCTCGAACGACTGGTTAAGACCGAGCGAATAGAGTTGGAGTGGGGATAATATCATTCAGTCATCAGTCTATCTGTGTCTTCTCTCAGTGCCGGTGTTTTATTTATCGTAGGAGTGTTAAACTGTAAAATTTTCAAAATGGCTCATGTGTACAGTAATGCTGAGTTAATGGACTGTTACCAGTGGATTATCAACTACGAGTTAGGTTGTGAGTGGTTGTTGCAGCAAAATGCTGAAAATCCCCAATTTACTTAATAATTTGCGTTTACAAGATCAGCAACCAGGAGGAACATTCGGTTTAGTGCGGCAAAATTGGATAAGGCGTGCCCAAAATGTGTACAAGTCGAGGAATATTATTTCGAACAGCTTTTGTAACAAGGTATGTGCAAATTTTTTATAAATTTCATGTTTCTAATACCTAGTAATCAAGTAGCGCAATTCTTCAAAATTAGTGTAACAAAATTTTAATCATTTTAAAGACACGTCACTTTGGTCACATCTATCTATCTTTAAGTTTATTTTAAAGTAAAAACGCTGCAAAACTTCCGAAGTTTTTTTCGTGCTAGCCAGTTTGCATTGTCAGTCCCAAGGTCACTCCATTACAGTGGACCAGTAGGTATCCAGCGGTGTGCAATGAAAATTTTTTAAATAGTTTTCTGAAGCCGCCAAAAAAATTTTTTTTTGCACTACCATATTTCTACATGTATGTTGAACATCCCCAAATTTTATTATGGATAAGTTCTGAATAACACTGTATAGTGTAGATATAGAGGAAAGAATCTAGGATGGTACATTCAAATCTGAAACTCGATGAAATGCCTCACTTTTTGGGAATTAAGGTACAAATCCTTTGCTAGTTTTATTCCATTTTTCAACAAATTTTTGGTTGTTCATTATAGCTTGCCATATGGAGAAGAGTAATGTTCCAGAATTACCTTTGCTGAATCATCGAACTGAATTACCTTCTTATGAAATCTTATTCCAGAACTCCAAAACACGAGGCGTCGTTCCTTTGGGAACTAACTGACTATAGTCCGATAATTTATATTTCCTTCCAAACTCCATTCTAGTATTCTTCCCATCTGGTTGTGAAGATAAAACTACGTATTTGTAAGTTTAATTTTAAGCTTAAAATCAATAAAAAGTACGATTCATATGTAATCATCTACATATTTTGATTCACAAATAATTTTTCCTCCATCTCTGCTATAAGGTATAAACTACCCTTTGAAATACCCAAATGTTAATCGCTGTCAACCAAGAAATGATTGATTGATATCGCCTCATCGGCCAAACGGTCTACGATCTGCTATTTAAGGAGGCCATTATCTCTAGTGTTCGCAGGGCATATTAAATACAAGTAATACATAATTAGGTTATCGTAGAGAAGGATTGCGGAACGCGCGCCGGTCGCCGTCAGGGATCGCATCCACCAACACAATGCCCTTACGTAACGGCGAGCGTAGTTGAAAAGGATGCATAGAAGTCTTGTTGCGAAGTTAATTTATGTTCCGGGTTGCGAGGCTCGCTAGCATTAATCATGGAAAATTTTTAGAAAGCCGTCGCGGCGTATCCATTTTGCACTGGGGGTCTCTATTTTTTGGCCTGTTTCTACCAGGCACTGTTTAAGTAACGTATTGTGTATTTTATATCGTCTAGAGACGTACAATAAATTGGAAACCACACGTCAAACGAAAAATTGTGTGTGTAGAGAGAGGATGCACCTTGATTTAAAGGCGTATGATTTATAATTGAATTTTGGTTAAAAGCTTCGAGAAGGATGTTTAAGGGCAACTCTGCACAATGTTAACATTTGTGGTTGTGGTGGAACTTTTGTTGGAATATTGCAACAAGACGCGACACAAGGTTTGTTCCTTTGTTTCCTTCAAAGGAATCCTTCCTCGAACCATTCATTCAACGAATTTTTTAGTTAATATGGTCATATAATATTGTAGCACAACGTTTGGGAAAACTTAACGTCTATCAATCGAACCATCCAGGAGGGAAATTTTGTATACATATACAATATGAAATTGAATTTTCCATCATTCAGAAAGTGATCGGATGTGTCATTGAAGACAATCCCATCAAACTGTTTCGTTGGAAATCTTTCACAAACACGAAATTCTGGATCAAATTGGAATTAGAGATTTGTTAATTATATTTGATTGGTTGATGGTTGGGAATGACTACATAGACCAACATAAAAAGGGTAGGTATATGCAGAATGAGATAGTATCAAACCAAGACGAACAGTTGCAGCTGAACAAGGCTACGTAGTAGCTCATGAGTCATGAATCGTGGTCTTTTGAGGTACATTTTATATCGAAATATAAACTCGACTGACTTAACGAAATAAATTTATGTTGAAGGTTCCCCTCAACAATGGGACTGGTTAAGTAACTACGGAATCAGGATCCAATAAGGAGTCTCAATTTAGTAGTCCTTCTACCAATTGACGTTTTTTCTGTACCGTCAACACTTTGAACTCTATATTATTTATTATCTTCCTGGTAACATTCCTCCATGTATCTGCAATACATCGCGCATAGTTCCAATGTAACCTGTGCGGTGCAGTTGCCAGAATCCACGCTCGGGCTGCACTATTACGTTGCCATGGCGACTGGGCTGTAATTATTAGAAAAAGCCTCGTGTTTCAGTGGCGGTAGTGCGGTATCGGGGGGAGAGGGGGCTCGGCTCTGGAACCGCATCTCTCTCTGTGGTGGATGGATGGATGGATGCATGGGGATCATTGATGGAAACCCCACGTCGCCACTGGGCTCTCATACATAAGACATAAGGACATACGTTTTAGAATAATGCAGGCTGATTTAATTTGACTAGTTATCCTCTCTTATCTGTTATGTGCTCAAAATATGGGACACTGTCTTAAAACATTATACCTAAACCTTATTACGAATGTAGAAGCAGCAATTCAGTGACTTTATAGAAGACTGTGTCTTTTACACTGACACCCACATTCGGTTTTTTTAGTATGATTTTAGATTTAGAACCTGATGCCGTGAAGGAAACCTTTAGAAAGGGTCATTTGAAGACCATTGACCAGATGACATAAAAGGTACACCACAATAGTAAATAATATACTATTATTCCCACTGGTTCAGCGATTTTTTTGTAATAAGAGCTGCAAACGCTATATAAAAGTATTAAAATGTGACGATTTAAAAGAAGAGCCACACAGGACGTAAATAAAAAAATATTCCTATACCTAATAAGATTATCACTGATAATCAAATACGTAAGAAAACGATAGATAAGAGCACTGTGACAATATTTACTGGCAATGACAACTCCTACAGGAAACCAAACAAATACAGTTTTAGTATTTAGTAATTAATTGTAGGTTGACACCAATCAATTAAGACTAAAATATAACCTAACATTTGCTAATTTCAACTTACATTCCCAGAACACAGGTACATAATATTTGATGTACCTGGTGCATGATATAATAATAGGTAAGGGTTCTTTAGTGATTTGATTGCAATGGTGGGGCGACAATATTGCTTGTGGTCTAGATCAAACATATAGATATTAATAAAAGTATCATGCCATCGAAGAATGAAGCAAGGACAAAATTAAGGGTAGGAAAAGCTACCATATGCAAAATACGGGTCTAGTAGAAGAATGTCAACAGATTTTTGTAAAATTAGATGGTGAATAATGTTAAAAATAATATGTCAATCTGGTATTCCTTTCAGGGTAACCAAATATTTGATTTTTGGTGAATATTTTTTATACTTTTTCCAACACTAGATATGTTTCAGATTTTTGAAATTATCGTGGGCTTTATTTGTAAATTATACAGCTGTAGATCAGCAATAGAGAAGTTTCCTTGTTTTTAGAGTAGTATTTATTATTATCAAGAATAATACCGCGGAAAATATTAATACCTACTGATATTCATTTGTAATCATTAATCATTATTTTTAATAATGACTTCTATTTAGTAAGTAAGTAAAATTAAACTGCAAATAATCTGAAATACGATATTTATTTGTTGCTTGCATCATAATTCATTCCAATTAGACGTCAGTTTTTTATATTTGAATTTTCCATCCTATGACATAAATTTGCGTTGTGCTCTTTCCAACTACGGTCCTTGAATAAAATAAATTACGGATAAAACATAAAAAAATTCAAACACGCCACTGTTTTTTTTTTGGTTCCACACCTAGCAACCAACGCGGGACGTACACACACCACGTTAGGTACCAGCAAACCAGTAGAGAAGAGAAAAGAGAGCGATCACTGGCCAGCAGCGGCGAGGAGTGCGGACCACGTGGTAGCCGTGTACACCTGTACGCTAGCCGGCCGGCCGACGTAGCGCGAGAGTAGGTGCGAGAGCAGCGTTGCTCGCCGGTCGGCGGCGGGCTGCAGCTCTGGCGCCCCGCCGAGCCATAACCATCCCCCTGCGGTCTACACTTCGGTCGGCGCGTCGGGGACCCGAATAAAGAGCAACTATCCTACGGACGATGAGGAGAGAGGCGAGTGTCATCGCCGGGGTGGGTTATAGTTTTGCAGCTTTTTTTCGGTTGACGGAGGTGGCCTAGCCCGATAAAAAAAATATTCACCGCAATATTTTATAAAATACCTGAGTTGGCGAGATTTATGTCTCACCTTGACTGTTTTACGTGAAATAAATTGCTGACCGTAGTTATTGACAGTTCATTGCATACATGTCTATCGAGGAGGTAGATAAAAATACATATCAAATGTTTATGTTTTTTAGAGGATGTCAGACAATCTTTTTCAGTACAACTTATTGTGAATTGGATGCATGTTGATAATTGTATAAAATAAAAAAAAAATAAATAAACAAACAAATTAATAACAATGCATACCTACTTGTCTAAAGTGTATAATGAATTTGATGTAAGTACCCTACATATTATATATATCTATACAGGGTGCTTCAAAGTCGATGCAATACATGGGGATCTCAGAAACGGTAAGAGATACGAAGTCGGTTAAATGGAGGCAAAGTTGCGTATTCAGGGAGGCAACATAATAATGAAAAGAGATCAAGGCTATCTTGATTAGTTTTCGAAATATTTTGAAAAAACCGAAAATTTCGATTTTCGTTTTTGTTTTTTTTGCGGGCCTATTTGATGAGGTATTCAAAAATAAAGAGCACTTTTCTAGCAACTTTTTGCCCTTTATCGAATGGTGTTAGCAAATTTTCCGCAAAACGTTTCGTTTCCCGGAAACCAACATCAATTTAATTTTTTTAAATATGGACCTGGAATTTTTTCAATTTTTTGGAATCATTTTTGAAACTTGATAGAATGCCACCATAAAAGGAACCAGATTTAAACGTTTTGTCTAAGAAAAATCCATCATTAGTATTTTTGTTTCGACTTCTGTTAATTCTAGATATTGAATAATATTTTCGAGGTTTCATTTTTATTTACGATAAATAAACAACGAATTAACAACTATAAACTTTGATGTAATTGAATAAACAATGAATAAAACAACAAAATATGTTAAAACTATGAAAACCCTAAAGCAGATGTTGAAATAACCCTCCGTCATTATTCATGCAGAGGCGAATTCGTCTTTTTAAGTTTTGAATAGATCTTTCGATTTCCCTTGCTGGTATTGCATTCAGAACACGAATAGTGGCATTTCTCAAATCCTCAATGTTATTATATTGATTCTTATATAAAACATTTTTAGTTCGTCCCCATAAGAAATAATCTAATGGGTATAAATCAGGAGCTCTTGCTGGCCATTCTATAGCACCATGATTTCCAATCCATCTGTTTGGAAATGTTTCATTTAAGTATTTACGCACATTTAAGTAGTTACGCACAATTCCTGAATTATGAGGAAATTTAAATAAAATTAAAAAATTCTAGATTGCTGAAAGTCATTTTTAAGTACCGATAGTCCTTGACACAACATTGAAATGTGTTTGTCATAGAAACGTTTGCTTAGATAAAACTAAATCTAAGAGGACCACGAGAAATTATTAATGATGGATTTTTCTTAGACAAAACGTTTATTAAATCTGGTTCCTTTTATGGCGGCATTCTATCAAGTTACAAAAATGCTTCCAAAAAATTGAAAAAAAACTCCAGCTCCGTTTTTAAAAAAATTAAGTTGATGTTAGTTTCCGGGAAACGAAATGTTTTTCGGAAAATTTGCTAACACCATTCGATAAAGGGCAAAAAGTTGCTATAGAAAAGTGCTGTTTATTTTTGAATACCTCATCAAATAGGTCCGCAAAAAAACAAAAACGAAAATCGAAATTTTCGGTTTTTTCAAAATATTTCGAAAACTAATCAAGTTAGCCTTGATCTCTTTTCACCATTATGTTGCCCCCCTGAATACGCAACTTTGCCTCCATTTAACCGACTTCGTATCTCTTACCGTTTCTGAGATCCCCATGTATTGCATCGAATTTGAAGCACCCTGTATATCTACAAATAGATAATGAAGAATGAGGTTGTAATAGAAAAATAAATAATATTACCGTCTGCAAATAACATCTTTTCAAACTTCGTATAGGTACCTACGAGGGTACCTATTTATGTTATTAAAAAAAGATAGGTAGAATATTAGAATTATTGCATTAATAATTTTAAGTAAAAGACTGCAAAATAGTGCCTTTACTTTTTATAAAATGTTTTTCTCAAATTACTAAAATAAAAATCTCTAACATCTCCTAACATCTATCCCGACTTTAAAGGTATTTTTAAGTAAAGCGCTCCCTACAACACACCTATTTTAATTTAAAATAATAATACTTTCTTGAAGTTATAACTTTCGTTTCACGAAAATCAAATTTCTATGGACAATCTCTAACTAAATAAAAACTGTAGATTTGGTCTAATGATACCCGTAACCGAGGCAAAACTTTCGAGTCCGCTTATGAGTTATAACCGCCAATAAAATTGTTAGACCACCATTTAACTGCACTTTCAGTGCCTATATAAGAACACTAACCTATAATACGTATAAAGTTTTATCTTGACCTAGTTTAGGAGATAAGAAAGCAAATTATTGTGCGGTATAGATTACCGAGCACACAAACAAGTTGCTGCGGGCGTGGTCGAACTCCTACTTTATTTTTGACAAATAATAAAAAATAATATATGGGCCTCTAAACAACGGTTTTTGACTAGAAAAGGATAAAGAAAATGAAATGGAGACATAATAGTTCCTAGCGATGCACTAATCCCTCTACAATTATGTTAAGAGATCGACTTATGTATGCATTTATGCACTTTAAAAAATATGGGTACTTTTAAAATGAATGTAGATCCCAGAATGAAGTTTTTTGGGACCCAGAATACTCTAAACATAGTTGTGCACAAGGAAGAGCGAGGAACGGGTACTAGCAAGTCGCACTAACATATTATTTCTACTAGTTAGTTGTGTTATATTTTTTATAGTTAATACAGGGTTATGCAGAACTTATCTCTAAAACTTTGAGAATATGTGCATCCTTAAATAAGAAATCGATATCACCAAAAAAATTTATAATAAAAGTCTTTGGATTTCCCGTAAACAATGTTAACAGTTATACCATTATAAAGGACTACGTAGATGGGCAACTGTACAAACAAGTTTTTGTACCTGGAACGCCTGGTCAAGACTGAGCGAATAGAGTTGGAGTGAGGATAATATCTCTATTGTCTATCAGTCATCAGTCTATCTGTGTCGCTCTCAGTGCCGGTGTTTTATTTATCGTAGGAGTGTTACACTTTAAAATTTTCAAAATAGCTCATGTGCACAGTAATGCTGAGTTAATGGACATGATTCTTATTTATGGTGAAGTTGGACAAAATGCAGTGGCAGCTTCGCGCTTGTATGCGGATCGATTTCCCAATCGACACACGCCAAATTATGCAACTTTTACGGCAGTGGTACAACGTGGCCGTGATACTGGTAATTTACGTGCAATTCGTGGACGAGATGGTGGCCCGGGACGACCACAACGTATCATATTCAGCGTGTTCAAGCACTGTTACCAGCGGATTATCAATTACGAGTTGGTTTTGTGAGTGGTTGTTGCAGCAAAATGCTGAAAATCCCCAATTTACTGCTGATGTACTAGTTACAGATGAAGCTTTGTATACTCGAAATGGAATACAGAACATTCACAATACACACGTTTGGCCACTCGAAAATCCGCACGCAATTCAACGAAATCACTTCCAACACCGTTTTTCGAACAGCTTTTGTAACAAGGTATGTGTAAATTTTTTATAAATTTCATGTTTCTAATACCTAGTAATCAAGTAGTGCAATTCTTCAAAACTAGTGTAACAAAATTTTATTCATTTTAAAAACACGTCACTTTGGTCACATCTATCTATCTTTCAGTTTATTTTAAAGTAAAAACGCTGCAAATCTTTTTTGCGCCGGGTGTCGGTATACTCTCAGAACTTCCGAAGTTTTTTCGTGCTATATGTGACATCGCCAGTTTGCATTGTCAGTCCCAAGGTCACTCGATTACAGTGGACCAGTATCCAGCGGCGTGCAATTAAAAATTTTTAAATAGTTTTCAGAACGCGCAAAAAAATTTTTTTTTGCACTACCACATTTGTACATGTATGTTGAACATCCCCAAATTTTATTATGGATAAGTTCTGAATAACCCTGTATATTTTCCTCAAATGTAAAATCATTCAAATGTAAAACTTTATTTTCATGCGCACAGAAGGATCTTTCTTTAGTAGTAAAGATTATTACTACCTTACCATTAAAGATATTATTTATTAGATTATTAGGTTCCAAAATATCTTCTTTTGGGACATTAACTGTTATTTTGATAAAGCTCCCTTTCCCGCTCTATTAGATATATTATCAAAGTATGTCGACTTTGGTATTGTCTTCTTTTTTTAAGTAAAAGCATATTCATCCTGACCTATATGAAAATACATTGTGGGTGCTTCAGAACAATTTACTAGTTTTGACATAATAGACAGCTGACAGACGAAAATGTAACACCATGGAAAAGCAAACCGGATTAGATCCTTCGATCTAGTAAAAAATAAATTTTTATCTATTATTTTTATGTGTTTCCAATTCTCAGCAATGAAGAATTAAGCAAGTTCGATCACCTCTAGGTAAAAACTGACACTGCTAATTGTTTCCCCGAATACACCAACCACAGAATAATATCCTTTTAATGACAATAATTATATAAAATGAAGAGGATAATCCTGACTCGGAGCACAACTTTTAGAGCGCCTTCAGATCCTGCATGAATATTTATGTGGATCTATCGTATACCTACTCGGAGCGGTTTTTCTATTTTTAACATAACTAGAAAAGTTAATGAACCGATTCTGTTTGGCGCAAACTGAGGCTATTATTGAATTTTTAGTAAACTCCAGTTCAGCGTTGGTCGTCACCGTCTGGTTTTTATTCCACAAATGCAAAACTTGATTTTTGAACAGTTTTTTACTTCTTGTAGTATAGTAACAGTAATAATAGATGAGCGATTTTATCAAGATCTCAAATTAGTAACTGGTATGTTAATGGGGAGTTTTCCTATTTTTTTTTTTACATCGGCAATGGAAAGTAGTTGGAAAAAGAAGAGATACGTATTTCTGGAATTTTAATATTGGGTTCATTTAAGTCATAAATAATTTTTTTATTGTGCGCGATATCTATGTGACGTCACAAAGCGAAAATTCAAAATTTGCGCCATTTTTTAGTGATTTCTAGGATATTTTCATTTGTGTGGTTGGTGTCACTGCGTGACAACTTTACTTTTGTTTATGTTTGAATTGTTTGGTTAGGGAAAACATCATGGTAAACATGAGACATTGTGTTTAGTTTATATTTTTACCTGCGAATTTTTGTCTCTGCCTGTGACTGATTACAAGTGTATTTATTAGTAATAGAAAAACATCGTAATTTGTAAAGGTAATTTTTGAATATATTTAATTGACTTTGCAGTAATACTGTTCAGTTAAATATTAACCTTACATTTTTCATCCCTTTTATTTCTGAAAGGATCTATAGGATCTTTATCATAAAAGGATCTATAACCGGTAAATTGTCGGACTTAGCCTCTACAAAATCTTGCTCCATGTTTAATAAAAGTTTACTTCACAAGAAAACAACAATACAACACGTCAAGTTGTCAAGCCAAACACAAACAGGAAATTTCAAATGTCAATTATCGAAATGTCGACTGTCGTTTTTCGTCGTTACAAACTGATTTTAGCCACATATTATCAGTGTGGCCTCTTTATAGATACATATTCCCTAGTTTTCGCTTAGTGACGTCACGAATATAGAATAAAATTTCAAAATTGAATTAAACATTTTCTACCGATTCAATCTTAATAATTTTTATTCTAATAAATATAAAAAAATATATATTTTATAAAAATACAGGTTTCCACTTTCATTTCGATTGAAGGAAAATAGCCCAGCACAAAATTGTATAATGCCTGGATTAAACAAGTAGAAATATTTTATGCAGCCTCCTATAAAATATATAAAAAATTAAATGTTTTACATAGGAAGATCGAAGCACTATAAGTATTCTAATAAAATAAATAGAAATATTTTCTTATTCATTTTTACTTACCCGTATTATGGATTTTTTTTGCAAAGGGAATCTTTTGTAGTTTTCTAAAAAGTTATTGGCGAGATAAAAGTGATGGCCAAGTCTAGTTCATTATTATCGAAATGACAAGTGCCCACCTATAGTATATATTATATGTAATATATCCTTCTGCCAAGGTGTGTAAAAACTATAATTAAAGAAGGAAGTTAAATAGTATCTCTGTCGAAACTAAGCCACTTAGAAGAATCTTTATATGACCCCTTCATCTTCATATGAAATCATTAATGCCTCATTCAGGTCATTTCGGATTAATCCGGAAAAAGTTGAATAAGTATTTAGAAAACTGTAATTATATAATATGTTACGCAACATAATATAGATATGTACCTGAAGTTTGGTATGCTATTTTCAAAGAACTCGGAGAGAGAAAAAGGGGCATCGTAGCACATTGTTTGAAGTTGCAATTCATTATTTGTTATTACACACCACTTATTTTCATTGCTGCTTAATTTGTTAATCACTTAAGTATAATATGTTTCGTGAAAATTAGTGTCAAAAAGTAATTGTTGACATCACACAGCTACGTGTACCAGGGGCGTACGAAGCTTTTATGGGTACTTCAAACAATGACAATGCTTTCAAATAGGACTTGCCCCTTATTTGCTATGTTAGTTGTTTGGTTATTTTGGTATATCTATGAAGTTGAAAAAGCGTCTAACATTTATACAATGTATGTAGGGGTGTATAGCTCAATGAGGGGAATTAGGTAATACCGAACAGGTAGTAATTGATTTTATCCCAAATAATCCCAAGAAAATTTGATGTGAAATTTGATTTTACTGGTGAACAGGATTTAATTTGATTTTGAGATATGAGTAGGTACATTAAATAAATAAAGAATGTTGATAAAAATGAAAAATAAGTACATAAAAGATAAGATATATAGATACGTAGAACCATAAATAGATAAAAATTAGGTAATTATAATTTATTGTAACAATTCTACGTCTAAATTAGATGTGAATGCTACTACTACTACTCAAGATGAGCGAAAATGCAATTTTGTAACAGTAATGCAGTTTCTCTCATTGATTGGATTGGAAACACGTGCATTGAAATATTTGTGCTGCATCGCGTTGCTGTCGACGATCGCTTTTGGTGAGAACACGCCCGAACGGAACACCCTGTATAATATAAATAAATTTCAGTTGGCAAAATATCTGAAAACGCATGACCGATATCGAGCTGATATTCTGTTGATAAATATTCAACCTCAAGACCAGGTGAAGCTAGTTTTTGAATATTTGGTAAGGAATGTCTCATCTCATCTCATTATAAGTTTAAGACGAAATCAATAATACAAAAATGACATTCAATATACAATTTAATCACATGGATTAGCCTGGAAGAGACTTATATGGTGGAGGGGGTAGCATATTATTATTTGGTAGATTACATTAGTCCCTCGAAAAGACCCAACCTGGTAAACCTCAACCATCATTTTGTGCAAGAATGAGGGAAACCCATGAAACTTCATTAGTTGTGGAGGAAGCAGTCAAACACACCCATGTTAATCTCTCACATTAATACCTGGTTGATATCTATCCTAATTCGCTCGCAGAGTTGATTGCCTGCTTATCCAAAAACGGAACAACGGATTAACGGACGAACGGATCTGGGTAAACTAGATACTTTTGGATATAAATACCAAGATTCTAGGCCCTGAATATCTTATTAGAACTGGGTAATAGATTAGAAGCATATGTAGGTACCAACACAGAACAATTTTTAAGATAATGACATACAAAGGCAAAACAATGTGCAACTTTAGATAAAAGAAATTTTGAATTTTCTTTAAACCGATATACCTATTTACCTATATAATTTTGAATAACTGAAATCATTATTTGGAAAGTATTTTTTGAAATATTTATTGTCTAACATTTTTTTTTATACATATTATAAGTAATTAATCATTTTAAATTCATGAGAACACACTGTTATTTCAAAATAAACCTGAACGTTCATATTCCCTGGACAAAAACAGAAAAAATTGCAAGTTCTTTAAAAACAAGCAAAGGCTATTTAGGTAAAGGTCATTCACGTTAAGTTTAAAGTGACGTCATTTTCAGTAATTAATTGTTGTCAATATTCGATAAACAAATGACCAATAAATTAGCGTAATATTTGCCATTTACAGAGTCTTATATTTGGCAACCCTTCTCTGCGTTGTCAAGTTGCTATTTATTTATATTGCTTATCTATTGTTCGCTGGTTTTTTGGTGTTTGGTTCTCCTTAAATTTTGCTCGAGTATTTTCTATTTCTGTTTTCTAGTTATTCGCTTTATTTATATTAAAAACAGTTCTTCTCAGAACTAAAACCGTTGTGATTATTTGACATTTTTCAAACTCCCGCCCGCAAAGAAGTTACATCTGACAACGGCACATTTTTTGACAAAATAACGTCACTTTAAACTTAACGTGAATAACCTATACCGAACTATTCATTGGCATAAAAGAAAAAAATATTAAATATATTCCGGTAGAACCGGCCGCATTTACTACGTAATTAAAATGTCATACCTAGAATAAAAATCAATCGGTACGCGTACACATTAAAGAGCGACCTTATAATATGTGTGAGCGGGAATTTAATGCTCAGGTCGAAATGTGGGACCCCCGACGCACCGACAACCGTATAGACGTATTGAGCCAGCAGCGCTCTGTACCTCGCGAGCAGCTCCGCTGCTGCTGCTGCCCACACCAACCCCCCAAGTTGGGGTGGCGTGGAGGAAAGAGTCGTACAGGCGCCTACAAAAATATTTACATATCGCGTACACCGACGACGGCGACGACGTCAATCCACGTTGGGCGATAATAATTATTAGCGATTGTCGATCCAGGTCGTCTTCGATCGCGCGTGCAACGCAGTACTACTTTTTTTTTATTTCGAGGAGAAACTAATGAAATGTTTCAAGGCCGTGGCGGAAAAGAACACCTTGGGTGGGAAACTTCCTCTTCGATAAGCAGCTACGAATATCAAGAGAACTCGATAATTAATTGAAAAAATACCTACATGCTCTTGAACTAACTTTTTATAACCAAGTAGGTAGTTGCCAAAAATTTTACACTCCAATGTTGGTAGAAAATTCAAATTTAATTTTATAAAAGGTAATTAATAACACAATGAAATACCTAACTTCTAGGTTGGGATTCTATTCGAATTAGATATTGTAGGTACTTTGGTTTCTTAGTTTGAAAAAGTTTATTCACTGACCAAAAAACGATATTTTCCTTTGCAAATGGTTACTTTATGTAACTAACAATTATCTCGACAATCATTACAGAAAAAAAAAAACACAGTTTATCAGACAGAAGTAAATATAGAACCGCGAGCTCTTTTTAATGCATAATAATCAATAATCATCAACAAATCTATTATTAAAAAAATTAGAGAAATCACTATACAGTGTGTTTCAGATTTGATGCAATAACACTGGTATCTTGGAAACCGTTACAGATAGAGATTAGCTTAAATTAGAGCAAAGTTACGTAATTTGGTGACCAATAACATGCGTAAAAAAATGAAGACTAACATGATTAGTTTTTTAGATTCTTGAATAAAATTGAAATTTTGCAACATTTCAGGCTTGTTTGAAGAACTATTGAAATAAAAAGGGCACCTTCTCATAGCAACTTCTAACGCTCTATCGAATGCCGTAAGTAGTTTTTTAAGTAACGTTTCGTCTCCTCAAAACCATCATAATTTTCATTCTTTTAAATATGGCCCCATTAATATTTTTACGTCACTCGACAGCATTTTTGCTTCTAAATTCAATGTTTGTTTGTTGTTTCCTTAACTGTTCTTATTATTTTTAAAGTTATTGTTACTTCTTGTATTATTAATACAACCAACAATACTTAATTTTGAGGTTAGGTCGTTAGCTACGTATATAAAGCACGCAAGCGCAGAAATGCGGCTTCAAGTAGGATTGAGATTCGGTTTCAAGCGGCTTTACTTTCAATCGGCCTTGAAATTGACGTAAAAATATTAATAAGGCGTATTAAAAAAACTTGATGATGGTTCTGAAGAGCCGAAACGTTTCTTAAAAAAACTGTTTACGCCATTCGATAGAGCGTAAAAAGTCATTTTTATTTTAATAGCTCTTCAAACAAGGTCAAACAACGTTACAAAAACGAAGATCCAAAATTCCGATTTTTTTTTTCAAATATCTCAAAAATAAATCATGTTACCCTCGATTTTTTTGAGGTATTATTATTGGTTATCAAATTACGCAACTTTGCCGATCGGGAGGGTTCATTGTTTCAAAGGTAGCTATCACATGAGTGCGTATCATCATCGGTCGACCGATTAAACCCGCTCGAGCCATCGGTTAGCCCGTGGCTTGTCCGATCGTCGGTTTGTGATCAGGGCTATTCAACAAAGGGAGCTGTTCACATGCAGGCAGATCATCGGTTACGCTTGAAATAACTGTGTTGTCAAATTTGCGATATTGCAAGCACAATAATATAAAATGGCAATGAGCAAGGGAAATTACCGTTTTAATACTGAAATGCTAACAAGTGTAGTCGAACCAAAACCAGAAATCTGGGATACATCCTCGGAAAATTACAAAAATCGTGATTTGAAACTTAAAGCTTGGGAACTTGGGACGCTCAATAATTTTCGAGAAAATTGAGATTGCATGTTTTGGGTGCTATCTGGTTTTCACCCCCTGGGACCCATTTTAAGTTAATGAATTTTATACTGAGTAGACTATATGAGATGGGTATTACGTGTACCAAAGGAGAAGTTGGGACGCTCAATAATTTTCGAGAAAATTGAGATTGCATGTTTTGGGTGCTATCTGGTTTTCACCCCCTGGGGCCCATTTTAAGTTAATGAATTTTATACTGAGTAGACTATATGAGATGGGTATTACGTGTACCAAAGGAGAAGTTGGGACGCTCAATAATTTTCGAGAAAATTGAGATTGCATCTTTTAGTTGCTATCTGTTTTTCACCCTTTGGGACCCATTTCAAGTTAATGATTTTTATACTGAGTACATTATATGAGATGGGTATTACGTGTACCAAAGGAGAAATTGGGCGCTCAATAATTTTCGAGAAAATTGAGATTGCATGTAAAATTGAGTTTGCATGTTTTGATTGCACCCACCCAACTGGGACCCATTTCAAGGGGTCCCAGGTGGGGTGGTATTACATGTACCAAAGGGGAAGTTGTCCTCCTCCAGTTTGTGATGTAGCTCATCGAATGAAGTAATCGACATTCAAAAATACATAAAGAATTTGCGGGGATGTTCTCGCAAATCCGAATAGAGGGTGACAAAAGCACCTTTTATTGGCCTTTCAAGGCATAGGGGATGATGCATCCAAACTCAAGATTTCGATTTTTTTTTCGCCTCTCTATCAACCTTTTTACGCACAAAACGACAACAATGCGATGCTCTGCACTTTCCAGATACATGTTTATGACTGACCATACGACCTCATGTGAAACTACTTGTACAGAACTGGTGATCAGTTGCGACCGATTGTCAGCACCGATCATCGGTCCCATGTGAAACGGCACTGACGGTTTTCAATGTTATTGTATCCAATTTGAAAGAGGCTGTATGTATGTATATGTTTAGGTTTAATAGGACTTTTTTAAGAGTATATATTGAGTATATAATATGTAGTGATTTCTATAATTAAATTTGACCAATTGTGGTTTTATTCATACTTAATATAAAACGAGTTATTACCGATTATTATTGTTACTGTATACATTTACAGATCGGAACTTAGTTTGAAATATGCACTTCTTTCTTCTTAGTACATTACAATTTGGTACTATTAAATTTATTTATAATGTATTGGCATTTGAAAATTTTATAAAACCGAAAATATAGAACATTTTCTCTCCAATTTTGTTTATTCTGCTACTACTACATGATTATTATATTATTTTATCCAGGTAGTTGTCTGTACTTTGATTTAAAGGTCATTTTGCAGCACACACGATAGAACTACAGGAAGAAGATAAGGTTATGAGTAGATACAAGGAAGAAAATGCAACACATAGATGAATCATTTTTTGTATTAGCACATATTAAAAAGTAGGTAGTGCCTCAATATAGGTTATAGAAACTGGTTTTGTTAATTGCCAAGCAGATTTTTAAGCTTTCATTTGAATTTAACTGTTTTAATTAATTGGAAGCACCTAACAGAGTGAAAAATCTGACATCCTTATTTATCCTTGGCGCTATAAACCTTTTATTGAATTATATCCATGTATACTTTAAAAAAATCAACAAAAGAAGTGTGTTTTATAAAAATATACCTATATTGAAATATGGTATAATACTAAAGTCAACACGAGGAATCGTATGCAGGTACCCAGAAACAATAGTTCATTTAAAAAATAATAAATTTGGGTTTTCGGGGGAAAAACTATAAATTAGCAACGTCGTCGATACCATAATCACATCAGGTATAATATAATAATAATTAATATTATTCTCGATATTATTAGAAACCTCTGTATAAATATAACAAACTTTGTTTTCCCATTTGCGAAGCAATTTCCTAGATATTAGACTGTTGCTATCTATATATTCTTCCAAGATCTATTTAATTGTATAATATAGTTATTATATTATATTACAATACCCGCAAGACAACCGGTAGAAAATATAATAGAGTAGGAACTGTATTAAATAGGTACATAAATATGTAATATAAATATATGAAAATGTACGCTATATGTAGGTAGCTATTTCCTATTTCAATGTTACAAACTTGAAACTGAAATTTAGTTTTTACAGAGCTTATTCTCATTATTAGGTGGCATACAATTTATGGGTCTCTGGATATTTATGGAACGAGGTCTCAAACAATGGCAATCTATTGAATTTACTTCTCCTGTAAGTTTAGAAATTAAATCGTGTCCCAGTAGCACTAATTTTGGGTAGACCACGGGCACCCGTTAAGAGTCCAGCTATCAGTAATATGTAATATCAATATCCCTTGACGTATAAGTAGGGCAGAGATTATAAGTGTATTTATAATCTCTGGTAAAGCGTAATTTTAAAGCCCCAGATGTGCCACGCTGAGCATTATGTAGGTTTACAAAAATTGAATTTCTCAAACGTATCAAAATAGCTGTCATTGAATATTTGGAATAACTGGACATTCTTGTGGTGACGGTGCGTGCATTTTTATTTAGTTGTAGCTAGTGCATACCTATGTGAGGGATGTCCCTCAGGATGTTATTTATATGTGCTTAAGAACTTAAACATTTCTGGACTGGAATACTTCACATTAAATTTAAAAAACTGGGCTATCTATCATAACGGTTTCGCGTTAAAATTGTTATTATCGTCCTTATACATTGGCTGAAGATAAGACTCTTGTTTATTTACGATAGAAAATTATCTATTCCCAAAAATGTAGATGAAAAAGTTATACATCGCTGAATGTTTTATTTGTCCTTTTAGTAGTTATAATTATTGCATTGCTAAATTATTATAATAAGTGAAAACGGCCGAAGTATATCGCTGCATAAGTAAAAACACCAAATTCGTCGCTCATTAGTTTTAGTTTTTGATAAAAAATAACCACAAATTTTACACAAACTTAAAACAAAAACTGATTATTGAAAAGTGAAATAGGTAACTGTTCAAAGCTCGGTTCAAAGTATTTAATAGCACAATTTTCTTTTATTGTATTTGACCTGTTTATAAGTACAACTATCCAGCATAATAAAAAAAAGAATTAGAAAAATAAAGGGTGATGTAATAATAGTAAGTATACATATTTCTCTAGTCAAATATATTTTGCTAAAATTTAGTAGAGTGGCACTTTTTAATATTATTTTTATTGAAATAGTTAAAGTCTTTATATCTCAATAGAAACTGCATAAAAAATTCCGACAAACGACACACGTGCGTAAACAAAGAGGCCGCAGTCGAGATGCAGGTGTTTCTTTTGTCGGAATTTTTTTTACAGTTTCAATTACCATTATATGTATAGACTATACTTTATTGATTGACTTACCAGGTGCCTACTGCCTATACACATTTACTATACTTTATCTTACTTTTGCCCTTTAGTTTTTAAAAATCAAGGGGAAGCATAAACTATAAATATGATTTAAGTACCTACTCTATGCTTATCCTATTTAACATCATGTAGGTATATTAAAATACGTATTTAAATTTTTGAGTAACAGAGCAGCAACAAAAACTACAAGTTCTAATAAAAAAAATTGGCGACTTACCCTTGTTCGACTGGAATAGGTCCACCCATTTGGCGGGACATCATGCCGTGACCAGGTTCCATAGGTCCAGACATAGGGTGGCCAGGTCCAGGCCCGAACGGTGATCCAGGGGGCATCCCGAAGCCTGGTCCCGGACCGAAGTGTTGGAAGTGGTTGCCAGCGGGCCCCGGGCCGCCGACGAATGGAGGGCCTGAGGAACCGGGCCGCCCGAACGGGGGACCACCAGCAGAGGGCGAGCCGAAAGGGCCTGGCCCGGGGCCGTTGTAAGGTGGACCGCCGCTGTTGGGGGGTGGCGGGAAGCCTGCGTTGGACACATTCTGCGGGGGGCCGGGGCCCGGCGTGGACGAGCCCGAGGGCGCCGGCGAGGCGGTGTACTGGGGGGTGGTGGAGCCCGGTGGCGGGCCGCCTTGGTACGGGGGCGCGCCGGCCGGCGACCCCGCCCCCGCCGGCGGGCCCTGGAAAGGCGATGGCCCCTGAAAGCCCGCCGGCGGCCCGGAGAATGAGTTGCCTGAGTTCTGAGAGAAGTTTTGGGGCTCCGAGCCGGGCGGCGGTCCCTTCCAGGTCGTGGCGGGGTCCTCCAGGGTGACTGGCAGCGTGATGGGGGGCGCTACGCGGCGGCTAAGGCCTGCAAAAGCATAACATGTTTACCACACCCGGTTACACCCCCTGCGTCAAGTAGAATACAGTTAGGTTATGTGTACCAGCAGCAATTTCTAACCTATACCAAACATAAACTACAGAAGGGATAATTACATTTCGTTTTGCGCTGTGCAGCGCGACCTTGTCTCATAATGCCACTAACACGGGGTGAATAATTTCAACGATCTCATTAATACAATTTCTTTGATCTTATCCCTGGCTGCACCACTAATTTTTACAGATTTTACTTTACATAACACAAACATTTTTGAACTTAACAATACACACGAGCACTTTTCCACATAATCTCGAGTATCCTAATATTTTCTTTGGCAGTTAATTCAGTACATATTTCGAGTTATCTACAACTTCTCAAGAAACACTTCTAGTAAACACTATTGAAGTTAAAACCATAGCGCATGTTTGACTGCCGCCATTATTGTAAATACAGGTATATTCGAACTACAGTCAACTGTTTTGCCGGTCGGCGTTCGAAAAGCGCCGCTAAATGTTTATTAGAAATTAATTTATAAACAAAGCATTTCGCAATATGGCTGCATTGCTTTTCGCTGGGTTATATAATATTAATTTTGCGATTCTAATGTGCATATACAATAATACTAACATGTTTTTAAATTAAAATCTGCAGTCGTGTTGGTATAGGTTAGAAACACTCTCCTTTGTTAGGTACTTGACTGCTGATTTAAAAAGGAATTGAGAGGATTGTCGTTGTCGATGCAATTTGTCGTAATGAAATACCTACCTATTAGGTATTATTTGGGATCTCAAGGATCAAGAGAGTCAAGGATTGTGTAATTCTAATTGTGAGGAATTCGTGAAAAAGCGTAGGAGTATTTTAAAGGCCCACCTTTGTCGGCTTTGCCGAAAGCCTTTTCTAGTAAGGGAGCAATGGCAACAGCGTCAACTAAATTTCTTCTTAGGCCTTCTGCAAAAATTATCTTGCGAGAAGCCACCAAGTGCTGCCATTTTCACTGCGTGAAGCCCATGAAGCGAGCAGCGGCAGAGGCGTGAACTGCCGACAGCGCTGTGTTTGAACGACACATTCCACCGGTTTCAAATTCAAACACCAAACACAAACACACTGAATATCGCTACAAACTCCCGAAAACTTGGTTAAACTCTCCCGGAACCCCTTTACTACGAACCGTGCCCCGAACCTGCGAACGACTTATTTTTTTAAACACTCCCGTGTGTACATTTTTTTCGATTGCAAGTCTTCCATCGCGAACTCAGTCGGTGGTAGTTGACAGTGTCACCCTAAAAATCAATAAAGTTAACCACCCCTTAGCCCTTCCCCACCCTCTGCTCATTCAACAACATCACGACTATCATTACTACACTGAACCGCGTCAAATGGGGCAGCGTTTTTCGGCTTCCACGGGATTATCGGGGCACTCTGGGTCTCTACGGAGAATCACCTTTACCGGTAGCTCACTCACGCTAGGACGTCACTGTCACAGAGACAGCTTTGCCACGTCTGAAGTAAGTAGAGCAGCCGGTAGCCGTTTATCGGCATAAATACGGACCGCTGCGCTTCTACTAGCGTGACTTTACACTGTTGGTTCATTCGCATAAAAAGCAAGTTGAAGTAGAAAAGTGCGACCGACCGCACATGGGCTGACAAACAATAGAGGGGATGGTGACAATTGACAACTATACTTCCATGCATGCACCGCACATTGCACCTTGGCTTGCAGATTGCAGAATGCAAAAATGTTTAATTTTACGGCCGCCTAGACATGAATTTCCTTGTTTTATTACAGAGGGCACGTAATTGCTGTTATACTATTTTAAATAAAATTAAATAGATCAGATCCGAATAGATCATAGAAACTATATGAAATACCTAATCTACTATTAATAGACAGGCATTTACAGAATAACAAAATACATGCCATTCTAGGTTTTATTATAACAACCTGTTTTAATTATTCAACATTTTATATGAGGCTACGGTGTCGGTGGCTACACTCCAAGTTACCAAGAAACAATTGAAACTCGCAACCTATCTCCATTACTCATCCTAGGACAGCTTAAAAAAAGAGGTTGTTACAAAACAAAAGAGCAAATAACCTCCGGTTAGTTCAAGGTCGTTTTAAGTGTTAGGATTATTTTAATTATGTGACCTTGCAGCTAAAGACTGAGATAGATAACAGTTTCGTTGTAAATAAGTATGCGTCCAACAACTCCTATATTATTTTATAAATGCGTTTTATAAAAGTCAAGATTACTTATAGGCATTTGTTTAATTTTACGTTTGGCCCCATAAAATATAAAACCGTGTCTGACGGGTTTTATACTTTTTAAGGTATCGATCATTCAAGGTTTACTACAATGAATTGAGCTGCCCCCAGACCTTGAGACGACCTACGAGCAACTCTCTATCTCTACTTCCTCTCGGTATTCATTATTATTGTTACATTTAGCTTGGTTCGTAACAGATTTATAGTTTTATGACACCTATTTTCCCCAATTAAATGGGTGACGTAAATAAATTTTAGATAAATGCGTACTGTAACTCAGGAGGACTTTTGTCTGGAGTAGACAGGTTATTTTAGTATAAAAACTTAAGCCACACTTAATGCAAATGGCTGTACAACTGGTTGCCTATAGACTTATTGTAACTATTTTTACATAAGTAGGTATAATCTGTGGTAGGTATTTATCTAAAAATTGCAATGGTACCTATTAATTTTCAGCTACCTACTCTGTAGACTTCAGAAATTGTTTAAATTTATGCTGCACACATATCGTTACTGTTGGGCACCTTTTTAGTAACATGTAATAAAATAATACAGTAAAGCAGCAAATGTAATATCGATAAATTAAAATTTTTGTAACATACTTTTATGTTCTGCATTAGTACACTCTAATCCTAATATTCCTAATTCGTGTCATGTGATGCAAAACTGGATAATTTCATCTTCTAAAAGGATAGTAATAGTTTCTAAAAAGCAAGGAATATGTACCTACCATTTTGATATTTGCTACTTTTAGATCTTGTAAGCAAGGACTCTCTTGTAACAGATAGTTACTTTTTTGGCATCATTAGTTGAGTATTTCTAAGCTGTGTGTGAGACCCAAAATTAAATCATAATTTACTTTTAGTAAAAAAATATTTAAGCGAATCAAAGTTAATGAAATAAAAATTGGGAAAAGCTTAAAATATAATCAAGAACCAATAAATATAAGTTAATCAGAAATAATACAATCAATTTCAGACTGTTCCATATTTATAATAATACCATCTCCTTCATCTATGGCACCAATTTCGGGATTACATATATCTGGTTTCTTCGAGTTACCCTTAATCTCAATATTTACAGTTTCCTCACGTTTAGATGTCGGTTTTCGTTTCTTGCATTTATTTTTTTCTGTTTTACCTTCAGATTCAATTTCCTTAAATGTTGCCTTGTCTGTGTTATTTTTTTGACAGTTCTCGTTTCCTTTCTCAATTTCTTTATCGTTTTCAGTATGACTGATTTGAACAGAATTTTTGGGAGGGGTTAAAATGACAGTTTCAATGTTAATTATTTTATTTTTTGTCTGGATACATTTTTTATCATCCGATGGTTTATTTCCCTTCTCCATATCCTCATCTTCAGGTTTTCCAATTCCATCTTCACTGTCTTTATTTGCAGATTCAGATACATTTTTTTCATTATCACTTCGACTTATTAATTGATCACTGTTTTCATTGTCAATTATTACTTGTCTAGCACTATTCTCTTCTCTAGTAGAGTTAGAAATTCCTTCTATGGAATGTTCACTTGCACTAATAGACTTTTTTGAGCCATTTTCTTGATTATTGATACTGTTTTTATTATCATTGCCAATAGTGTTACATTCTGAAGTATTTCTTTGATTATCAAATTTATTTCTTACACCATCCTCATTTTCTGATTCACTAGATGTTATAATAATCTCAATATTCTTAGGGCTCTCAATTATGATAGCATCAGCATCATCATTATCAAATTCTTCAGTTTTAGTGTGATTATTTTTTTCTTGTTCTTGTGCTTTTCTGTTGCTTTCCAATGCTATTTGTGACTTGATTGCTCTAGCTCTTGCTTGCAACTCTAGCAATTCCAAAACACTCATTAAGTTCTGTTCGTCCATTTTGTCTTTTTCAGGACCCTTAGATTTCTTGGTAGCCTTATGATCAGTTTTGTCCTGCTTCTCTTTCTTTATCTTCTTTCTTTTCCCTTCTTCTTTAATCTTAAGTTTATGTTTTTTATGCCGTTTCTTTCCAGTATCATTGTCTGAAAGTAAAATAGATTGAAATTACACATTCAGTGAAAAATGTAGCCAAAATAATTACATTAAATTTAAACAATATAAATGTACAAAACACCGGAATACTTTGACTTTGACTATTATTGTAATTAGAAAAAATGGCAGCCAAACAACAGATGAATCCTCTTATTCTTATAAAATGTAAGTATTGCAGGTGATACCTACAAGTGCATATGCTTGTATAGTGGTGCTCAAACATATTCAATGCAGCCTTTAAGACATATTTCTTTCAAATCAGCTTGAAACTATAAGAATGTAATTTAAGGGTGTCCCAGTATCACTATGCAAAATCACTGGTTTAAGTACCTGAATCAAGATCGATGATAAAATCATCATCTGTAATATCGTCCAATGATATTACATCAATTGGTTGTTGCTCTGCTTCAGAGTCTGTGGAACTGCTATCTTCTTCCAAATTTTGTCCATTGAAAATGTACTTTAATCTCTTGTTAGATATCCCGAGAAGTTCTTCTAGCAGCATAGAATTAATTTCCTCATTATCCAACTTCTAAAAATGATTGTTAACATTGATACGCAACGTGAAAATAGAAAAATGTTTTTGACATACTTTCATACAGTCAGGGGCCATACTCTTTATTTTCTTAGGTTTAATTATCTTTAAAACCTCTTTCATAAGTTTAACTCTGTCGGTGAGGTAATAAGAGAGTTCATGTTCACTTTCATCTGAATCGGAATCAGATTTGTTAATCAGTTTTTTCAATTTCTTATCCTTCTTAGAATGGATTCGTTCCTCTTTTCTCTTCTTAATTGAATCCATGTTTATCCTATTTTTATAGACACAAATAAAATAAATTTAGGTAGGTATTTGGACAAGTTATTCCATTAGGTTTAATTTAAAAAATAAAAAATATATATAAATAATATTCATATCGTGATTTAGAAAACAATATTATTTAAAGACTAAAGTTAAAGTTATATTTAGCTTAAGAGATCATAGAGAAATAGAAATATAAATATTTCTCTATGTTAGAGAGCAAACCTTGACATTATCTTGACATTCCGTCGCAATAAGTTGGGTTATGTTATAATCAGAGAATACAGAATCACAGAACACAGAATATCTATAAAGAGAGGCTACTTTCTAGGCTCGGGCTCGATCCCCTGAGAAGGAGGAGTTTGCGCATTGAGCAAATGGTATAGGAGCAAAATCATTCAAGATTGAAGCAAGCAAGTTACATATAAAGTCAACTACTAACTACTTACATATAAATTGCAAACAACTTACATATAAACTGCAAACAAGTTACATATAAACTGCATTGTTGGTTTTTGTTTTTTCTTTTCTTGATGTGAAAAACTTGAAACTTGGTATACTACCACAAGTATAAAGATATATACTTTATACTTGTGATACTACTATCGAGCTCTTATAAATATCGTATCACTTCATGGTGTGTCGTCCAAAGTTCTAAGGAAAATGCGGACTTGAATTGATAACTAACTGACAAAATATTAGATTTCTTATCAAGAATGTTGGCATGTAACTTTATATAAGAAATTCAGTAAAAAGCATAATCATAATAATCATAATAATAAACGTAAGGAAAATAACAATTCAATTAAGTTAAAAAACACTTTTATTGGCTTATCATCTTATTTGGTACAAATAAAAATTATATAATCATAATGTTAGGCACTGATTCAATTGAATTTCAATTTATATCCTTGACAATTTGGCCTGTATACTTCTTAACTGGTTTACTAAATAATCCGTGTTGGGCTTACTGTATAGGTTTGAAAGCAAAGCAGCCACTGTATCCTGACAAAGAGACATAATTTTCCTCCTAAAATAAAAAAAGGGTTAAATTTTAAACTAAACTTTACTCCATGTAATCAAGCATTCAAAATTAAAATTCATGCATAGGTACAGTAGAGCCTCAATTATCTCGGGACTGAGCCTTTGTGATAATTGAAACACATGGATAATTCATCTAAATATCCAATTTTTTAAGTAATTTATCTAGACAATTAGACAATTAGATATGTGTATGAATACCGCCGCTGTGAAGTTTTTGATTATCAGATTGTATTATTGACACTAATTATAGTTAATAGAATGGAGTATAATAAAAAGTTCATATTATAAAAAACGAAAGAAGAAAGAAAGCTAAAAAGCCAGCTGTGAACTTACTTTTCAACACTGTTGAAGCTTTCATGACTGTTCAAGAAACAATTTATTAACGCAGCTGTGGCTTCAGATAGATGAAACTCGTTCTCTTCTACATTCCAGAAATGGTCGTTTACAGAAATTGTAATTAAACTATAAACAAACAAAAAAAACACAAAGGTTAGTATTTCAGTATTTCAAACAATATAAATAACTTACTTATTGTAAACTGTTATTAGTTTATCGAAAGCGACATTCATGGAAACGAGGGTTGTCGGTACAAGGTGTTTGTCAGCCTTTAATTTTGCGCATACTATCTCTAATTCATAGACAATGTAATCTGAAACAGAAGCAAAATAAATGTTAAACGAACATGAAGAGCAATACAAAAGCGTGGTTCCTTTTAAAAAATAATGTTACTGGGCACGCACACACACAAGGTGGATAGGCATATTTTTCCTTTCTAGGGATAAGATACCAATTTCTTTTTTAAACAATGGTCTGCTTATTTCACTCTTTGTTTTTGTGGAAAATTCTAGTCAAATTAAAACTCCAGGAAGGAAATATTCCCACAAATTGAAAACTCTCAAAATAAACCTCTCTCTCTCTCTCTATTAAACTTACCCAATGGAAAACAGTGCGGCGAATGAGCATATTTCCTAGCTAAGTGTTTGACTTTCGTCAAAACTTGACTGACTCTATCGTTACCAGAACCTGAGCTCTTCCTTATCTCATCCGATAAGATGTGCTGCCAAATCGATTCGATTAGAATGCTATCTGTATATCCAGCACAGTCTATAATGGCTAACTGGCATTCCAGTAATTTAAACGGTTCCGCAAAGTTCTCGTATAACTGCAAATAAATTGAAAATAATAGCAAGATTATAAATATAATCAGTATATCAAAATATAAGTTCAAATGATTTTATCTTGGTTATGTTTTTTCATTGTTTTTTATGGATCAGATTTTATAATTTCAAAGCAATAAATCTCTCATTTTTCAAATGTAAAATATAATAAAGCAATATAATACTCACTTGTGATATTTCAAACAGTTCCGAATTGAGCGTGACAATAATATCTTGCGCATTTAGAATTTGATTTTGCATGTTGATGACAGCCTCCAAGATCTGCTCCTGAACTTTGGCCACTTCCATCTTGTCCTCCAGGTCTCTTAGGAACATCCCCAGATAAGGTGCGTATCCAACTTTGTCACTCCTCATGCACATAATGGCTCGGGCGAGGTACGATAACCTATCTTTTAATGGAATGGCAGTCCTTAATAGAAAAAATATGAAATACTATTTGTAGTGCTGATACAATACAACACTGAAGTGTTGTAAAGGTCTGACTAAAGCGCGAACCAGAATTAAGCAAAGTACAATGACCGGAAAAAGAGTAGATCTGTGTTGTCACATTTATTTCTAAAGTATTCTTATTTAAAACAGGAAACGTATTAATTACCTTATTTACCCATTTTTTTACTTGTCTTTAACGTCCCTTATCCCTATTGTACTTATTAAAGCAAACACAATGTTTAATTTGTCTTTTACTTAATAATATCACCGAACATAAATAAAGACTTTGTTTATGTTCGGTGATAATATCAAGGAGTTTCTGAATATGTGGCAACTGCGAAAGTCGTAAAGTTGACGACAAGCTGTTCATCCTTATTTAAAATACATATTCTTGCATTTACGCTTTCTTTTTCTCTGAGCTTCAACGATGTTGATTTATCGAATCAGGAACCAATGGGAACCAACAAGCGACTGCGCTCGAGGTAGTAGGGATACAGTGGTGTGATATTGGGTTATTTCACGCGCGTTTCTTAACGGTCAAAATTTGTGGTAAAATTATCAGTGTATTTATTCTTTGTATCAGTGTTACTGTTTATACTTATTTGTGTTAGTTAAGAAAGTGGAAGTGCATTAAGTGTGTATTACTTCATTTGTTATTATTATTTATTGTGATATATCGTGTTTTCATAGTGATATTGAATAATGGAAAATATACCGGGACCAGCAATAGTTAAAAGAAGATCGCCTTTATCCGTTGGAGAAAAGAAAATTATAGCCCAAGTTTTTAAGTGCCTTGCAAGGGATCGTCCATGCTCTAAAGATGAATTAGTCGAAATATGTGCGGAGTATACAGGTACACTACAAAATATGCTGTTTATAAAGTTTTGAGGGAAGAAAAATATATGGAGAGGTGCAGAAGCCTAAACTACATAAACGAGGTAGAAGAAAAGTGGAGATTGATGGAGATGCAATGAATGCTATACGACGTGGTGTCCATAGCTTTTTCTTTAAAAATGAATTGCCAAGATTGGATAAAATAATGAACGTCATCCACGACAACGAAATAATTCTTGAAATTTGCCTGATAATGATAATATAAATTGTATATAAATTGATAATAGGTACCTGTATTACATTTTTACATGTATACATTAGTTTTTTACAGTTTTTCACTGAAATTTTTCGGTAATTATTTACTTCAGCGTAAAACTATCAAAATTTTCTGAAATTTTGTCTACCACCATTTTCGTAAATGCTGCAATTTTTCCTCAAAAACTACATTCGTCCACAAAAAATAACTTTATATTTGTATTCAGCATACCCGAAAATAGGGGGATAGGCCAAATTTCAGGACAATTTGAGAGTTTTACGCTAAAGCAAATAATTTTTCACCTAATGACAAATCTAAAAATGTCTATATTAACTAGAATTTTTAGATTTGTATTTTTTTACCACTGAGCATATTTCAGTTAATATATACTGGAAGTATTCTATAGAATAGTATATGAGTATATATTAACTGAAATGTGCCCAATGGTAAAACAGAATACGCACGCCCATGCTTCACCGCATTTTACCAGATCGGCGAGGTCATTCCACTTTGCTTAATTCTGGTTCGCACTTTAGTTAGGTGGGTAATATTTTATAATAACTTACCCACTTCTAGATGCGAGATTATTTAAGATCTTTGCAGCCGCAGCATGATTATTGTTGCTTTCATAGTATTTCCACAGTAGGTCCATGACGGCTATATTATCAGGATGCTGAATCGAGGTACGTTTCAGGTATGTCTCTAATGAAGATTTTCCTATTTTTATCAGATCACTGGTCATATTCTTCGATACCATCCACTCGTATAAGGCCACATGCATGATCTCGTCGGGGCAGTCCAAAATCTCGTTTATTACTTGTTTCATCTAAAAGTCGCATTCATCTTTCAATTAATTATCAGTTCAACACACAAAACGATGATATCTTAATTGTCAAAAAACCTATTCCTAAATAACTAAATTAATACATTACCAAACTTTAAAATATATCATTTTGTTTAGTTTTCTTCAACAAATGTGTTGAGCTGCAAAAGTTTATATATTTTCATTTTAATATACTTACAACCGGGCCAACGTGGGACTGATCTAAACCATCCAGCAAAATGGACTGAGTACTATTGTAGAATTGATTCGGAGTAATATTAGTAACTTGGTTTTGATTCTGATCTATATATAAAGTTTCCAACATATTTAATACTTGTTTATATATCTCCATTCTAAAAAATAACATTAGAGAAATCTGAAAATGCACAACCCATTTTTTCCATTACCGTTTTTGATAGTAATTAAATCCCTCCTGATCGGCAGTATTATCTTCTGAATTATAAAAATTCTCCGCTATTTTATCCGGATCGACTTTTCTGCCACAATGATGGCATAGTTCAATAACGGCTTTAAAAGCTTTCAAGGCAGTGAACTCCCTGCAAACGTCATTTAGATTTACGTTGGGTGCTATGGTTTTGCACAATTCTAGGGCAGCAAATATCATTTCCCCTTTCTCATCGTTATTTTGCATCGTCCTTGTAGATTTCAGAATTTCATTTGCCTGCCAAAAAACAACACTGCATTATCAATTTGCTGTTATAACATTTTAAAAAGTTGTATATATAATTCAATGTACAATTCATGTTTGTGAAAAAGAATATCTACATTGTAATTGAAAAGAGACTCAGGAAACCTCAACTAAAATCGTATTATTACAGAATAAACCATTTATCGTAAATAATCAAAGTGACTAATAAAGAAGCCCAAGTTTTTTGTAAATTAAAAAATGTGAGTTCATTGTGCATCATTTTTTGATAGAAAATTACTACTTGTTGAAAATAGAATGGGGATTATGTCAAAGACTTCGAGGGAACTTCGCCAGATCTGGTGAAACCGTAAATAACTTAATTTTGCAGTGTATAAAAAAGTATATAATGAGCTAGTTTAAATTGGTGTTCAAAATATACTATCAAATTTAATTAAGCTATTTAGTAAGAAAATACCTAAAACTTTAGGTAGTAGAAACAAAATAAGTAAACCACTTAAACAAATACCAATGTACATTGTATGTATATGTAACTAAATTTCACAGGTTTGGCTTTGCATCGTATTTTTTTACCTTGGAAAATGCTGCATCTTCCGTTTTGTACAAATGCGGGCAAACCTCTCTCAGTTTGGCACTTATAGAATCCACGGAAGCATTGTCACCCAGATAACTGTTAACCAACGTGGTTATGAGCACCGAGCATATGTCCTGCCTGTAGAGAAACAGTTCTTTAAATGTAGTGTTTTGTAAAACCTGTTGCTGGTTCTCCGGCAATGCACCTATCAGAGAATGGAACTGATGCTCACAGAGGATCCTCCATAGGCCGATTATCTGGCAACAGTGACAGACAAACGTTTTTAAGGCGTCTAGGGACTGGCGCTCTTCTACCTGCGCGTCGTATATGTTCTGGTTCATTCTTGTGACGTTTAGCGACGTGTTGTTGTACATAGAAGACTGAAGATTGGCAGAGGTGCTGGTTATGTTGGAGAGTTGGGTGTTATAGGTCAGAAAGCTGTGTAAAGCTGTGAGGTTGCTCAAGATGTAAATGCAGTCTTCGCTGGTTATTGTGCTGATATTCTAGAATAAATGATTTCAATAAAAAAGTATACATCCATACACAAGAAATTTATCGCATTATTTTTTTGAATCTTAATTTTACGTGTCTACCAATTTCACCGGATTATTACCTTTTATTTTTATCAATATTCAGATTTGTTTAAATACCAGATATAAGAATGCTACGAGCTTTTGTTTTGAAATATTCATGATATTCTATGGAGTATTTTATACACAACCGTGATCAAAATTAAACTGCAGGGCATCCAATTTATATCAATGATTCAAAACAACAATGATTAAAGTTAGAACAAATACTGGCAGAAAAACATAAAAAGAATCTGGTGGAAATTTAAAGTACAAAGTGATAAAGCAAAATCAAGTTATATTTATTTAATTTAATAGCAATATCATGGAAGGAACGAAATATAAAAACTAACTGTAACAAGTAAGTTTGTTCGGTCGTTTTCATGCTAATTATTATAGACAACTTATTTTCTGTGCAATAATTTTATCTAAAGACTTACCGTTATAGTTTTCCCATCCATACAAATCCTGTCAATGCATCTCCTGTTCCAAACAGGCCTCAGAATTCTGCACAAATACAAATAGAGCCCGTTGTGTTTCGGTGAAAAAGTGAATGTACTAGTTATGTCAAATGAAGCTTGATGTGGCGACACTGTCTGGGATAAATTGGGACTCTGTGGGTACAAGCTTTGCTGGTACTGGTGTGGCGCAGGTGTCGAGATGATGTTTGGAGAAAACATTGATGTACCAGAAACTAACAATAAAGGAAATGATTACGAGCTGAATCGATCTGCAAGTATATGCAGAACCAATAGAGGTAGAATTTTGAAAATTTGCATGGGGAGCTAATAGATGGTGGTTTTTCTTTTGACTTCCTGTCACTTCTAGTCATACCGGAAATCAATACTTACTCCCTTATTTTAAAAGGAATAAATTTTTTTTTGCATTTTTTAATTCCTCGACAAATTTAAGGATCATTTTATTCAAGATTCCTTATACCTAAAATGTATGGTTTTGACATATGTATTTAGTTTTTTGAAAAATTTTGACAAGGTTTTACAATATATTTAAAATTTTCAAAATTAAGTCACAAGGAAAAACAATTGACTCACAACTTGATTGCAGAATGTCAAGGCCACCTAAAATGGATGAAAACAGATTCATAATGTTATTACAGTTCTACCTCTATCGGTTCTCTATATGAAAACGATTTAGCTCGTCGTGACATACCCTGTATGTAGCAATGAAAGAAAATGAAATATATATTTTTTTAGAATATATGAACTTTTTTTAATATCTGTACGATTGACAAGAAATTAGTAAAATATTTTAAAAGTTAAGATAACAGAAAAGATAATTAAAGTTATATAATAAATAAACTTTAATAAACTCAAAAATAAAAACATATCTTACACATATTGGAGGTATTAATTGGTGCTAGTCTAGGCTCCCCACCAAACATGAAAAATGCCCTTGTCGCATACTCTGCAATATCCACATTGTCATCGCTTTCTAAAGAAGCCAAAATCAAACATGTCGCACACGCCTGATCTTCCTTTTGTATCATGAAGAATGCTTTCAACGCTTCAGTATCGATTCCTTGGCTTTCTTTAAGAATTTGTTTGAGTAAGTCAACTGGTCTAAGTTTGACAAAAATTTGTACCCCATGAGACGTTAGTACGACATATTTATGCGGTGCTTCCGCATGTTGCCGCACTACCATGGGAGGGGCTTCTTGCATTGTCGTGCTGTAGAGGTGAACGTCATGTCTAACCTTTAGAATACAAAAAAAATATGGTCAGAAGAAAGTTACTGGTTAAATGGAAAATATATAAATATATATATTGCACGAAATTATTTTGCAGAATGTTTATAAATAACCAAAGCAAATATAGTTTGTAAATTATTAATCTATGATTTATTTTTTATTCTGTTAATATTTACATGCTAAATATAATGTAATTTCTTATTTACATGCTATCGGTACACATCTATAAAAAATATATATTACCTCTGCAATCGCGAGCGCAGGTCCATCTAGATTGACAGTATTATAGGCCTCCATTAGAGTTTGACTGAATGGAAACAGATCTGAACTCATACACCACAACACGTCTTTCTCGTTAACGGTGGATATCAGAACAAGGTTCCTATCCCTATAATGAGACATATGAACTGCTCTGGGTCTTACAGTTACATTCGCAGAGTAACCTGGTGGTAGACGTACATGGAGCAACGTAAGGGTGTACGGTCTTTGATTCGGTTGTGGATTAGAAAGGCTGACAACGGATAAGTAGAATCTAACACCAGTTTGTGAAACGGCTACAAGGTATATGTTGCCCGATTCGTACGCCTCAACTGCGGATATGCCAACGATGGGTCTGAAATTTTGGCTGTCTAATGTCCTATAAAAAATTAAGACTAATTAATGCCCTCTGATGCTCAATTATATTTCAGAGTAAAATCTTTTATTATTCTTTTTGTGCCGAGACGACAAATTATAAAATAATAAACAAACTAAATTATTTCGTTATCGTTCGTTCACTGTATGAAAGGAAAATTTTATTAAAATTTTTCGACACTCAAATAATTACTAAAAACTAGACTCACTATTTAGAATACCTAGTAATTGTATATATCTTAACTATTAGTTTGTGATGTTAAATAAATATCTTTTAAATATTTAATAACTTAAAACTTACTTAACAGTATTCATTGCCTGATTAACTAAGGAAGACTGTGAAATTTTTGTGACTCTAGAGAATGAATTTCCTTTTTCTCCCAAATCACAAACTTCAATAGTTCCTTTCTCTGTTAGGGTATACAATATATGCCGACTATTGTCTACCGATATGTGACAAATACCATCCTCCTCACTCAAGGCTGCATTTAAGAATGAAGGTACTAAGAAAGATAATGCACTTGTTGATAAATTCACTTTTTTACATCTCTTTCCAAACCACCCGCTCTCAGCCTAAAAAAAATATAAATTCATAAATAACAGACAAAACTGGGTTTATTTTAAAAAACTAAAATTACATGATGCTTCACCTGATAACAAATCTCGTATAAGCTCCCTTCTTTCGTGCCAAGAAATAACCTGCCCTCAGACGTGCCCGCAATAGTAGAAATTGTAGCTCCATCAGTGGGTATCGTAAACACAGGGTCGGGAATTAATTGTATTTCTTCCATCGGCCCACCAGGTCCTTCGGTAAATGTAACACCAAGTACAATAATATCAACAGCCGTTGTTAAAACCAACAGGTATTTTATAAAAGCATGAAAGACTCCGGGTTTTGGTTTTACAAGACCGACACAAATAATAGTTTCATTTATTCCATCAAAATATGCCAGGTCAGTGTTTTCTTCATATGTCCATACATATATGTCGCTATCAACTGTAAGCCATGCTCTGTTGATTTCCGCAAATAAACCCATCATACAATGACACTGAACATCTGTAGGAAAGAACTAAGGAAAAAATACTTTAAAAATATTTTAAAGTTTCAATTTCATAGGCTAACAGATGCACAATGATCCTCACAGTATTTTAATTTTTTAAACTGAATTTTACATGTATATCCAAAACATTTAGAAAAGGATACGAGTAAAGTGGTCCACTATTTCAGGTGGCAATGGTACATTATTTACGCATTTTATTTGAGTCATATTGTTCATTGTGTGTGGCATTCCACTCAATGTTGGATAATCTTGATCAGTAAGCCCACTAGCAGTTGATCCCGTTTGTGGGTTGATATTCATAAATTCAATGAGTCTAGGGGCATTACTATCTGTTAATAAAGACTTATCTACATTTCGAGCTGCTATTTCCATCTTATGAATGGGTATTTGGGTGTTATCTATCGTCTGATTGTATATTGTGCTTGGAATCATGTTTGGCGGCTTAATACTTAACCTAAAAGGCACCGACATAGCGGGGGTTATAAATATTAAAAATGTATTATGGCATGGCAACTGAAGTATATTACTTACGTATTACAAAATGTATAATAGGTATGTGGTAAATATTTAAGATAACACAGTTAGAAATATGAAAGAAAAATGTTAATGGAACATAATCCAACGACAGTTGTGATTTTGATTTTTGATTTACTTCAAAATTGACAAATGTCATTGATATAAATTCTGCTTCTTCTTCTGAATTTTGTATTGTGCCTTCGAGTACCATAAAATAAACGTTTTTAGTACATTGATCTGCTGATTCTAGCTGATGCTCACGCTCACTGAAGGGGCTGTGGTTGTTTAATGATTTGAGATGTATGGTGTATGTTTACTTGTTTCGTATGTACTCGGTAATACCGAGAATTCTCTTTTATTTAAAACCAAAAAGGCAAAGGGTGAAAGGTTCTAGTTTGCCTTAATTCAGATAGATTAATTAAATACAGCCTTAAAATAATACCAGTAATGATCAGGTATGCGTGAAAGAATGAGTGAGACGTATTGTAGGTGAGGTTGCAGACAAAAGGAAGGGCAACAGTAGCTAGCTATATGTTGATTATAGTAAGTGCAACTGATACACTGACCCAGAGACAATCACTGACCTCTAGAAGATATTCTGAACTAGCAGTGAAAACTTCCCCTATCCATTTTAAGATTGATACCTATATCTAATTCGAGATAGGAAACTGTGCCTCGTTTCTTCGCAATTTAATTTCATTGTTTCTAGAGAATTAAAACTTCCTTCACATTAAGTGTTTGTTGGTTTTGAGTGGAACATGTACCTACATAGCTGGTGGAACCAATTCCAGCAAGTACAGCCATTGATTTGATATAACAGGTGGTTTGTGTTGTAGGAACAAGAAAAAAGCTACCGAGTCACTTTTTATCTTAACTAGGTACTTGTTTTTTAAAATAGCCTCTAATGATGGTTGCCCAATTATGTAGAAATGCTTCTTCTACAAAAAGGAGATCTCTAGCGTTAACCGTTATAGGAAAATAGAAAATTCAGCGATAGCTGCAACTATAATATATATGTATATCTTGTGTAGGCTAAATTGTATAATTAACTAAAGGCGCATGATTATTACTTACAATATACCGGGAAATCAAAAATTATCTTGGTCAAGGGTGGTTGTGGAATGTAAAACGTGTGTCTTACTTTAAATTTGAAATAATTATGTCACTGTCACACTGACATCATCAATAACCTACAAATTTCATACCTATTTATTTCAGTTGTAAAACAATAATGAACTACAAATTATGAAATAACGGTTTTAGTAACAAGAAAAACTAAATTACAGTAATTGTTGGAAATGTCCCCCGTTTTGTTCGATACACAAGTTGACGCGCCTCCTCATGCTGTGAAAAGCGTTTTGCAGCATTTCTGGCGTTATGGTTGCACATTGCTGAACCATTCTTTATTGCAGTTCTTGCAAATTATTTACCGGAGTTGCGAAAATCTTGTTTTTTAAGTAAGGAAATATAAAATAGTCCATAATTGTCAAACAAGGTGATCTCGGAGGAAACTCAACTTCTGTATGCAAACTTATCAGCCGGTCATCAAAAAACTCGCGGAGGAAAGCAATATTTTCTCGTGTAGTATGTGCTGTTGCACCGTCATGCTGGAAATAACCGTACCGAAGTTCATCATCGTTTAACTGTTGCACAAATTCAGCCAAAAAGTTGTGTCTGTACCTTTCTGCGTTGACGGTGAAATCGAAAAAAATTGGCCCAATTATTCTTCTGCGAGAAACTGCCATCCAAACACCAATTTTTTGAGCATGTAGTGGCGATTCAGTAAAAACATGAGGGTTATCATTGCTCCACATTCGCATATTTTGAGAATTGATGTATCCCGAAAAGTGGAACCACGCTTCGTCAGAAAAAAAAGTTAAGTCCAGAAGATCGTCATTCATTAAATTATTGACAATCCAATGGCAGTAAGCAAGGCGTCTGGGGTGGTCTGCGGGCAGAAGAGCTTGATGTGCTTGCATCTTATATGGATGCATGTTCAAGTCTTTCTTTAAAATCTTATGACATGTTCCATAAGAAAGTCCAATTTCCTGAGAAAGACGTTTCAAAGGTTTTGCAGGCTTCTCTTCCATACGTTGACGAACGTCATTGACAACTTTTTCTGTACGAACTCTTGGTCTACCAGCACCTTTATTATAAGTCACACAACCAGTTTCGCGAAACACTTTAACACAATTTGTAAGGCACGCATAAAAATTGTCCGGTAATATTGCCAATTTCCATTAATTAGCGCACCCGTTCGAAAATAGGCTTCAATCATGAAAATTTTGTGCTGTGTGGTAAGAGGCATGATTCAAAAACTGGATTAGAAAATTTCAGCACAATGACTTGACAGATTCTGACACAACAAAACATATTCAAAAATTTAAAGTAAGACACGCGTTTTACATTCCACAACCACCCTTGACCAAGATAATTTTTGATATCCCGGTACTTATCTTTACTTGACGTACTTACTACTTACAGCAAACACTCAAATTGCGGAAGACACAAGAATGTATACTACAAGAAGGTATAGAATGTAGCTGGAGGAGTAATGAATTACATACCTATTACATACGTATGCGTGTATATCAAGATTTTTCTCTTTATCTAGAGAAAGTTGTGAGATAGTACAGTTCTTCTCTGAGAAGGAGCATCCATCAGTGGCTTCGCATAACTTTGTCCTGGTTTTAAGACCTACTAATTCCCGTGTTCTAGTTTCACCTACTTTCCCAGAGCCGTTCTACGGCAGCTCTATAAGCAACTCCACAAGCTGATTTGGGCTCTACAACTTATAGCTTTGGTCCTGTTTTTCCTTTCCCTTAGTATTTCATTGGCCCATTCTTTTAATAAAGAAGGTGAATGTCAGGATTTCATATTTTTTTATTGACTTTAAAAATGACTTGAAGATAACTGTGTTAGTAAAAAATATTTCCCAGAAGAGCTAAATATGAATCTTAACAATTCTATATAATAATACAGTCATTTTCATTTAACGTTTGAGAGGCGTCAGGGAAACATACACAATTATAATTGTTTTATTAAAATAATGCTTATAATAATATTCTAAGACAAAGACATTCCCATTCATGGGCATAGGACCACCCCATGTACATTTTTCTAAGAAGCTAGGCGTGGTCTAAAAGAAAGCCACCGATCTGGAAGCAATTCGGGGCGAAAGCGAGGCGAAATAAATTTTTCATCCCTTTCGTAAATCATTGTAGTTCAAATTGGTGCAATTTAGACATCAAGAGAGCAGACACAACCACCTGACTCTGGAGTGGCCCTTCATTGCGGGTCCATACAGCTCGCGACCGAGAATTTATCCACAGCAATTTGCCAGAAGGACTTGCACAAATTGAAATGTAAAAGCTGTCGCTTCTCTCGAAACAAAAATCAATACATCAATTAACTTGGCGGCGGAAGGGAATTTTGTTTGATTGTCATAACATAACTCTGTTGGTTGTTAAATTATTTGAAATTTGGCCAGTGGTGTAGAGGTTCTAATAGGTCAATGAATAGGTAGGCAGCCGTGCAAATCTATAAGTTTTCTTGTAAGTCTAACGTGGAGAAACCTTTAAGTAGGTAAATATAATCAATAAAGATATGGTAATTGTTTTGTTTTGAAATAAATTTTTTGAAAAAAACATTGATCTCATTTAGATGTTCCAAGAAATATATAGAAAATACTCTATATACTAGTATTTCGGCTTATTAGGCCTTTTTCAATAGAATAAATGTCTATTACTTAAATGTTTCCAAGCGCGTTTTCGTTATTTATTTGTTTACGAGCACCTACCCCCGATTGATCCTACCATCTGGTAAATCCCCAGTTTTTAGTATCTTTTCTAAGAAGGGCGAAAGTCTATCTGATCATTCGTAGTACAAGGATTTATAATTAAAGATTTTTTAATTTCTAATTGCTCTACAGATCTAAGCGCTTTCTTTTCTTTTCACGATGCAGTACCTTTACATTTTTCTGATCTATAAAATGATTGTTTTCTATACAATGCGTCGAAAATCCTGAATTTTTTGCGTTATTTAGTATGGATTTTTTATGTTCTTTTACTCTAGTTTCAATACTTCTACCAGTTTGACCCACATACACGGCATTACAATCCACGCAGTTAATTTGGTATACTCCCGGTTGTTTAAATTAAAACAATCGGGAGTATACCAAATTAACTACCGATTTGACCCACATACACGGCATTACAATCCACGCAGCAGTATTTTAACGTCCTGCCTGCCAGTTAGTAGGTAACAGTAACAGTGGCGGCTGGTGAAATTTGGTAATGGGGGGCACAGGGGAAAAAAATGCGCCGCAGGCGAAAATTTAGCATTTTTCAAGGTCAAACACCTTAAAATTAAAAATTAGAAATTCGCAGAGCAAAAATATTTGCTTGAAGAAATAGGTTTCGTTAGGCAAATATCCCCTTTTTGGATGCGATTGACAGAAATATGAAAAAATTATTTAAAATAATTTATTTATTACATAAATAATATTTAAATCGGTTCAAAAAAGTATACATGTCAGAAAAATGGCAGGTGAAACTTCTGTTTTCTGCTAGACCAGAAAAAACGCAGATAGATAAAAAAATAAATAATAAAACCAATTTAAGTACTTAACCCAAACCCATAACAAATCGGTGTGCTTACCTTACAATCTGCAACCACCCGCTCGTCCATCGAAAACTAAACTTAGTAACTTTTAAAATGAAACTCCATTCTTCTTGACTTATCATTTGCAAAATGTTCGATAACTTGTTCGTTAAAATCAGTCATAGTGTTTACTAAATTTTTCTCGATGGAAAGCATTGCTAGAACACATAACCTTTCTTGTGACATCGTGTTTCTTAAAAATGCCTTTATTCGCTTACTTAAGTGTTGAGAAGCAGCGTTCACTTTCGACTGTAGTCATAGGAATTGTGCACAATATAGTTAATAGTTCAACCGATTCCGAAAACGTCGTAAGTAAATTATTTTTATTTAACATTTGTAATAAAGCAACCGCACCACTATGTTGTATGAAATCATCTCTAGAATACATTATATACAGCTCATTTTTTAATTTTGTAATGTTGATCTTTGGAAATAAGGTACACACTGTTTTAATATGTTCCAGAGGAAAAACTATTCTATAGTTGTTAAATTTCTCCTTTTCAAACAAATGTGCCATAGTTAAGAAATCAGTAAATTGAAATCTCCACGTACGTTCATTAATATGATGGGGTATTCCCATCTCTAGTACTCTGTACCGTCTGGTCGACGGGGCAGCGCCCATTCAATTAGACGTAACAGAACGCATTAGAAAAGACGCGCTGGCAAAATAGAAGCTGTGTATCCTTCTCTTGCGCATGCAAATAGAAAAGAAAAAAGAAGAGGCAGACAGCGGCCGTGCCCGTGCCCAGCCCAGTGGACAGACGGTGAAGCGTGAAGCGGTCTAGACGCTAGACGGATATGTACGCACCAAATGATTCAATATTTATGATGAAAAATTAATAAAAAAATCCACCAAATTATAATAATTATAAAAGTTTATAAAATATCACAACATTCACAAGTCTTATGTGCTTACGCATAGGGCACGTGCCCTTGTGCCCATTATGACTAGCCGTCACTGGTAGGTAAGTTTAAGTCCTCCCTCTGGTAGGAGGCTGCTCAGTTTATGATTACGCATGATAATCAGAAATTAATATTTTTGAAAACGTAGTTGATGATTGGATATCAATATTATAAAATAAAATAGGCACGGAGTACGGGATATAGGCATTTGATTTAGTATTTTCAAAACCGTTAACTTTTCTTGACATTAACCGCGTGACTTCATAATATATCTTTATTATCAACAACTTCTTAAGAAAACAAAGATGTTAGTGCGTGTACACAAATAAATTATCGTTTTAGTACACTTACGTAGGTGACTGTTTAAACAGTGTTTAACGTGGATACCTCATTTTTTATTCAGTCATGTGTAAATACAAACCAGCAGACATCATTAGGTCTCCTGTAAGGTTCATAGTTTACTTGTTGTCCTTCACTGTAGTTTTAAATGGTTCAAGTGGTCAGGATGGGGAATTTCCAAATCCTTTGTTCCATTTTCCAGGAAGATCTGATCCGTTTCAGGGAGTGAGTGAGTAAAGTTTTCTCTAACTTTAAGGTCCGCAACTTTATGTAGAGAACAACGATGTATGGAAAAAAATACATTTAAGTATATTATATAGTATCACTTTGACGAAATGAACGAGTAATATCCAGTTTAAAAAAAAATTAAAATAAAGGAAAATATTTTACGAAATACTAATGAAATATAGTAAAAAATACATCACAAGGATAATTTAAATACTTATGGAAAATAGCGTAAAACGAAACGGTTTGTTAGTACTTAAATTTTTTCCTATTCTGGCTAAAATACCGCCTATTAAGCACTGCATACAATGAATTATTATAAAAGATAAAAGTTTAAGATTTGCTTGCGCTTTTTACAGACTAACTTGCAAAAAATTTAAGATTTTTGTTATTGTAATTAGGACTCTTAATAACATAAAAGAAAGAGATAGGTATAGGCAGGCGAAATGCAGATTGGCAGAGAATAAAATTCTACATCATAATATGCTATAATATAAAGGGTGTCTTATTTAAAAAATCAACTTTTCTTGGCTTGAAGTTAATGAAACTTGGGTTGTGTTCCGATATTAAACTTGGTTAACCAAAATCCCGGTTAAGCGTTCCATTAAATAAAAATTCCTGAAAATTGTTTAATTTTGGAACTGTGGTCACCTGAAAAAGGTTAACCAAACGTCAAAATATTGAACGTGCTCTGGGAGCGGTAAATTGGTCAACCGAAGAGTTAGCAGGTTAGGTTTTAGCGTTGAGAGAAGAAATATCAATTCTCTCAACGATTTTAATTATATTTTGTTTAGATGGTGAAGGCAGATGGGGTGGTGTTCTTGCGTTAAGAGTTATACCTAATAAATATTTATAAATTCTACTTTTCTGTATTGTATTCTGTAGTCCACTTGACCAAGTCGACTGAAAGCTACACTTATATCTACTTATAAGCTACTTATATCTTACTATAATATACCAAATTATCTGCTGTTTCATTTATTTTTTGACTGAATACTAGAGTAATAGTTAAGCACGGAATATGAAGGTATTTAAGGTTGAATGAATCCCAATAAAAACAATTCATCATCCATGTTGATTAACCAGCCAGTTCCTTAATTACACATTTTTCAGGTTTACCAATATTTCGGTTAACCGAAATCCTGGTTGGTCGCGGATAATATCGGAACACAACCTTGATATTAAATTTTCAGCACCCTCTATACAATTAAACAACAACTGTTAAGGTACAGCTAGAAAACTTCTACATTCAACAACTTCTTTTTAGAGAAATAATACATTTTATGTTAGGTATAGAATTTTACAAATATTTAAAAAAAAAAATGATACTTATTTCCAAAGACGGCTGAGAATTCGTATAAGTAGGGAAGTTTTATGAAAGTCTCCTCCTAAAATAACGCGTAGAATAAGTACAAAAATGTAATAATATCTGGGGTATTCCAATTAAAATAAAAAAGTTAACGGCAACTTCCGGTATAACCGGAAGTGTCAAAAGGACGCCATTATTTTATTTGAGGAGAGCATACTCAAAAATCCCAGTGTCCAAATTTTCACTCCTTAAATCTAAGTAGTCTCTGACATATTCTAATGGCTGGTCACCCTGAAACAGCCTGTGTAAAAGTTATTTTCTCATTTTTGAATGCTGCAAAAGTAATATCGAGATGTGTTTACACAGTACATACCCCACCCTACCATACACAAATAAATTAATTTACATACTAAATGGTTAGATCAAGAAGTTACCATAAGTAGCTACCTACCTGTTGAAGAAAACCGTTAACAGTTGATGATAAAGTGATAATGAAGCTGTCGTCTGTAGTAAGTGGTGTGTCACGTCGATTTAATTAAATTTATCTAGGTATACGCAAACCTAAATAACAAATATAGAATACGTTTATAATGCCCAATCTACTAGTTTATATTGTATCAGAATGAAACTTACAACGTCTACTAGATATATCTTTTTAGTAATTTATTACATAAGAATGCGAATATAAAGACCGTTTTTGGTTGAAAACAACTTTTTAACTTAGTTTTAATAGTGAAACATGTATTTTCAGTTGGTATCAGTCGTTTGAATGTTTTCATGGTAGATATCTGTACCTAAGTTTAGGTAGATATGATTTTAGTGGAATGTAAAGTGGATACTCGAAGCGGATGGTTCTTTATGAAACATCGTGAAAATAATTGTTTTGAAAAAAACATTGATCTCATTTAGATGTTCCAAGAAATATATAGAAAATACTCTATATACTAGTATTTATAATAATAATAATAATAATAATAATAATAATAATAATAATAATAATAATAATAAGCCTTTATTAATTTAACAAAACATAAATAAAGTTTTGTTATGGGTGGCGGTATCCAACCAAGCTGCTCATACAAACACCCCAGAAACAATTCAAAACATTGTATGTAAATGAAATATCATAGTACAAAATTATACAAAAGTACAGTGTGTAAGTATAGAAAGCAAACAAAAAATAAACGATTCAATAAGTAAATAAATGAATGCACCCTATATTATATTGTGGATATTAGTTCACATTATCACGAGCACTAACAATTTGCGTTTTAACATTTTTCTTAAAAACTGTAAGACTAGTGGCACTTCTGACGTCATGAGAAAGTGAGTTGAATACTTTAGCAGCATTGTAACTAAAACTGCGTTGAAACAAAGCCGAATGATGTTGTGGAATATGCAGTAAGTCACGGTGGCGTGTAATACGATCATGAACATCTGAACCTTTTATTAATTTATCATGAAGATATACAGGCATTTCCAATTTAATTATCTTAAAAACTAAACAGGACAAATGTATTTGATATCGTTCATGCAAATTAAACCATTTTGAGTCTTTAAAAGCTACAGAAATGTGATCAAATTTCCTCAAATTATAAGAAAATCTAATACATGCATTTTGAATTTTCTGTAAGGTATTTTTATCTTTAAGTAAGACAGCAGGCCAATTCGGCTTGTTAATTAAGTAATAGACATTTACTCTATTGAAAAAGGCCTAACAAGCCGAAATACTAGTATATAGAGTGTTTTCTATATTTCTTGGAACATCTAAATGAGATCAATGTTTTTTTCAAAACAATTATTATTAGTGGAATATATTCTCTATAACTGTTTATAGGTTAACGTACTAGTTTAGTTAGTCAAAAATATTCATTGAAGTACTTACATTAACTATACATTGTCATTGGCATAGACATTGGCAAAAGTCGGGACATAGCAAATTATAGAAATTTCAGAATTACTCCAAAATTTAATGAATAAGTTTTACATGGATCAGACTCAATACCTGTTAATTCTCTACTTCTCGTAGATTCCGAAATGTTCTGGATTCCCATTATATTCCCATGCTTACTTCCCATTATTTGCTTACTGTTTTTAATCATCCCACTTTTCGCAGATTATTCTGGCTATTGACCTACCGTTAGACACAGGAGGCTTGCCTGACCTACATTTTTCTGTTCTTTGTGAAGCTGCTTATGTGCTACCAACCAATGAGACGAGCTTCGCATATCCGCCGATAATAGGAAGCCGAAAATTGGTTTACAATATCATCGAGGAAAAGTTTAAGTCGTAAGTATTATCCAAAAAAGTTTAAGTATATTTAAGTCACTGAAAGCTGTCAAATTCAACAGTTTAATAAAGAAAACAGCATTTTAATTGGAATAACTAAAGATTATGTTCGATATGAGCACCTTAGAGCACCTTTTTTCCTGAGAGTTGAAAAACCTGTCAGATATTTCCTGGCGCACGTTGTGAAATGTTTGCCTGGGGATAGATGCACACTTGTTGGTGATTCTCAGAATGGCTATGAATGAATGTTCCTTTTTCCTTAATGGAAATGTGAACAGGCAGAATGTTAGATACTGGAGTGATGGGAATCCACATTGGTATAAAGGTCACACACAGTATCCTCAGAAGTTGAATGTTTGGGCAGGTATCCTAGATCAAATCATAGAACGTTTCCCCATTGAAGAAAATTTGGCAGGCTGAATATTATATTCTAACAAGCCAAAGTATGACTTGTTAGAATGCAATATTCAGCCTGGATTGACGAAATAGTCAAGTATAATGTCCATTAGTTTCAAGGGTATGACATACCTAACGTATCAATGGGACGGTACGGCATCGCATTATTTTAGGGAAGTCAGGAATTTCCTTGATAACTTTTATCCTAATAGGTGGATTGGATGTCGAAGACCTCTTTAGTAGCCTGCTCGTTCGCTAGATTTGAATCCATTCGATTTTGTTATGGGGTTACCTTAAATCTAAGGTGTTCTTTACCCAAGCAGACAATTTGGATTTGCGGCAAAGAATCATCAACGAGTGTTCATCTATCCCCAGGCAAACATTTCACACTGCGCCAGGAAGTGTCTGATAGGTTGAATGGTTCTATTGTCAGGAGGTCCAATGTGCTCATTTTGAACAAAATCTTTAGTTATTTCTATTACAATATTGTTTTCTCTATTAAACTGGTGAATTTTACTGCTTTTTATTCATTTATAACCTTACGTAATATTTAATTATAATAATGGTTAATTTTTTTTGTCTTAATCCAAAAAATATCAAGCATTATTTCAATCCGTGTTGATGATCTAAGCAAATATACATTTTTAAACTTTTAATCCGAGATTAGATGAACATTAGCAACTGCCTTATACACAGGTATCTTTTCGAACTTACTTATTTTATTTTATTTTATCTCTTTAGAGAGTGTTAACAAAAGCAATTTTTGTTAACAGATGTTTAATAAGTTTTTAAATAGTGTTACATGTTTCTTTTTTCTATTAGATATGGTTATTCAGGGAAGGACTGCCTCTTAAGAGTAATATGTGAGGCCGCACAATATTCCTTTCAACATACGGGGGTTTTAGGAGATTTACTACACATTATTTTGACGTATGTATGAGGATTTTTTATCTTTTATAAAAGCAAATTGTAATTATAACATTGTCAATGTTTGCAATATGTTCAACAGGCCTTCGTCCTCCCAAAACGGACTATTAGATGAGGATTACCAAGATTCAGAGTTTTATGGAGGAAGAAATAGGCATTGCAAGAAATATCAAAGTAAATGTCCTTTTAGTTTGTTAGAAAAAATAAGTGAAATTAAAAATAGTACATCTGTTTAATGTACCTACTACAACAAAATACAAAATAAATACATATATATTGCTTAAAGGTATTATAAATAGTTTAATTTCCTTCAATTAGAATCAATATGTATTGTTTGTTGCTATCTATAGTTTAAATATAAAATGGAATGGTGGCAGTATTAGGAACCATTTTCAAAATTTACAAGTAATAAAACTGTGGTTGTTAAACTATGTTACTGCCACATTGTAAAAAATAATTACAAACAATAAAAAACAATTCAATAAAAAAAGCAAGCAAATAACTATTTGTGAAACAAGTATGGAAAACCACTTTCACACATTACTTTTTCTACTACTGTTTAGACAGAAGCCAAAAGGTATTTTTGAATTTATTATTTTATGTTGAAATTTATCATTTGTCGTTCTGACGCTTTTAAAATGCGAATTTTTGCCTTAAATCAAATGTTCTATGTATTCCGTTACTTAGATATCAATTTGTTTATATTTGTTTATTAACAAATATTGTCTGAATCTTCCAACGGACGGAAGTCGGAATCTTCCCGAAAATTGTTCTTCGACCATTCAGTATATAAATTTTTTATACATGTGCTAAGTTTGTCTAATATTTACTTAAATTTAACTAGGTTGGAAGAATATTGTCAAATTAATTTCTGGGGCAAATATACAGGGTATCCCGAAATTAGTGAGCAATATTTTACCAGTGTGTCCTATGGATGAAAAGGGGATTTTCATGGGTCTTAAAATGCTTCCTAAAGTTCCTAAGGGGGTTACATCCCCTTAAACGGAGTCTAGGGTATCCTAGTGCCGATTTTTTCTAAATATCTCCGAAACCAGTTAAGATAAATTTATCAAATTTGGCCTCGTGCCAGTCTTGCCTTATATAATAAGTCTTATACTCGTATATGCTGAATCCGCTGCTCTAAATAAAATGTCAAAATTTGTATCACATAAGTTCCAAACGGAGGAGGAGCTTTTTCAACTTTTGATTAGGAAATATGAAATTTGAATATATTTTACTAAAAAAAGGTATCCTACTTGGTTTGTATCAATAGTATAACATCGTTTTCGAGCAAAATCGTTTTAATTATTTACATGCGATAACACGAGATGTATGTAACTTTTTTTATATGTAACTCTTGCCTGGTTTTGCCATTAAAATATGAAATTTTAGAGTTTTCTACGTAAAAAACAATTTTAAGGAAGCATTTTTCGATTAATGTTTATATGAAGAAAAAATCCACTTTTTAACCATAGAACACATTGGTAAAATTTCACCCTGTATTTGGAAAAATGGTCTTTTCGATTTTTTTATATATATATTTACTTTATACTACGTACCTACTTGCTTAAAATTCAAATATACACTGTTTTTAATTAATTCTTCAATATCTATTCAGAAAATCATATTTTCAACAATTTCATACCATACTCTTCAATGCATCTACCCTTATAAGTTGTAAAGAGAAGAAACACTATGTTACAATGAATTGTTGGTATTAAAAAAAGCTTCCCACGTATGGTAAACACTGCTGGCCACCCTGTATAAATACCTTCTCCTGAACGAAGCAAGTAGCGCTCTAAAGAATTATGAAGTTGAACTTTTGTACGTGTCAGTCTACGGACGGGTCTAATGGACAAAAAGCTGCGACAATATGTAAGGATAACGATGGTCGTGCCTGAAAGCGCAACAAGCTAATAGAAGAGGATTCTTTTCCCATCTCAGGAAGTTTCAGAAGAATGCAGATTCAGGATGGCTTGGAAGCGGGGGCTGAACATCTGAAATCCTGGCGAAAATGTTTTGACAGGGACTTACTGAGGTGATATTTTCCTTCTTCCCTTTTACGTTGACTTTAGCAGGTATTCGAAAAATAAAGTACGCAAACGCGTGGCAAATTATACAGTGCGTTTCAATAAAAACTAAAATTATATATAAAACAATAGTAAGCATTGTAAGTGCTTTTTTTGACATTTTAACATTGAAATTAATTATTTATATTCCTACTTAAATAATAGTTAATTTTATTAAAAATTATATTTTAAACTTCTTAGGTAGGTAAACTTTTTTAAACAAGTATTCTAGGGCGCCCTATTTGTTGACCCGTTGCATGGGTAACTTTTTTATTAGTAGAGATACAAAAACGCTTAAATGAGCAAATTAGTGCAGTTTCGTATTAGTAATTCTACGGTAAGGCGAAAAATTATATACGGGGGAAGGTTGAAAAGTTATTGACAAAAAACGAAAAATCCAACTTTTCTATTATCCCTCGTAGCTCGTTCATTTGAAGAGTTAGAGAAAAATGCTTCACATGTTTTTTGCAGTATTTTTCATGTAAAATGACATGCACTTGCTACTTTTTATATATCTCTTAAAATGGTTGAGAATCACAGTAAAATATATTTTTTTTTAATTGTAATGGATAGGTGGCTGTGACATTAACCGAAAGTCCCCTTTTTTCTCTTTCAGATGATATAACATAGTCCATATTTTATCCTTACAAAAGTAATAATAATCGTTGTTTTTAAAGAAAGTTTATTGTCACATCAAGAATGCTATGGATTATGGAACAAAAGAATGTTTTGAGAACAGAAATTATTAATTAATTAATTATATTGAAGTAAATGTTCGAAATGACCACCATCCTGTTGGATACATAGTAAGCAACGTTTCTGGATACTTCTTAAAACATTATTTATTGTATGTCCATGTATGCTTCTAATTGCATCTTGAATCCTGACTTTTAGATCCTCTATATCTAGAGGAGCTGTCACATAAACTTTATCTTTCAATAACCCCCAAAGAAAGAAATCTAAGGGGGTCAAATCAGGTGTTCGCGCTGGCCAGTCGATATCCATTCTATTTCCTATAACATTATCAAACTGTTCATGTAAATATTGTTTTACCTCGCGGGAATTATGCGCAAGTGCTCCATCGTGTTGGAAGTATTTAAGATTTCTAAAAATATGAAGTGGTAATTCATTTAAATATTCCTCTGTTAGAGTATTCCTTAGAAAATGAAGGTAATTATTCGCATTCAAATTATCTTCGTAAAAATATGGGCCAATAATTTTGCCACAAAAAATTCCACACCACACATTTATCCCAAATTGACGTTGATTTCTTCTTTCAGAAACAAGATGTGGATTTTCTCGGCACCACATTATGTTATTATGGCGGTTAAAAATACCATTGTTGATAAATCTACTTTCATCACTGAATAAAATCTTTTTCCAGAAGTCTAGATCCTCTTCGCATTTTGAAATGTACCATCGACAAAATGTCATCCTTCTTTGATTATCAGCTGGATATAAAGTATTGCATATGGAATAATGATAAGGCTTTAAATTGTTACCTTTTAAAATAGCTCTTACAGTTTCCTTGGAAGTGTTGCAGTGATGTGCAATTTCTGCAGTTGAAGAATCAGGTTTAAAATTTACATAAGCCAAAACATTTATTTCAGTGTCTTCATTGAAGTTTCTTTCATCCTTAGGCTTTGAAAAAGAACCGTATAATCGTATATTATTTTCCAGCTGTCTAAATATTCTATGATGGGGTTGTCTTCGTTCCATGTAAGTTTCAAAATAAAGATTCGCTGCAGCTTGTGCATCTCGATTTTGGTTATAATAACAAAATAGCATATCATTTTTCTCTTCGTTGGTGTACATATTTGCAACACTATTATTTTGTATGTAGTATTAATAATAAACAATAAACTACTTAACAAAAACTAAAAATGTCACTTATGATCTGTCAATAATTAAATGCCAACTAGACGTTTTTAAAAATATCAGGAATCTTATTTTTTGCTTTATTTCCATAGCATTCTTGATGTGACAATAAACTTTCTTTAAAAACAACGATTATTATTACTTTTGTAAGGATAAAATATGGACTATGTTATATCATCTGAAAGAGAAAAAAGGGGACTTTCGGTTAATGTCACAGCCACCTATCCATTACATTTAAAAAAAATATATTTTACTGTGATTCTCAACCATTTTAAGAGATATATAAAAAGTAGCAAGTGCATGTCATTTTACATGAAAAATACTGCAAAAAACATGTGAAGAATTTTTCTCTAACTCTTCAAATGAACGAGCTACGAGGGATAATAGAAAAGTTGGATTTTTCGTTTTTTGTCAATAACTTTTCACCCTTCCCCCGTATATAATTTTTCGCCTTACCGTAGAATTACTAATACGAAACTGCACTAATTTGCTCATTTAAGCGTTTTTGTATCTCTACTAATAAAAAAGTTACCCATGCAACGGGTCAAGAAATAGGGCGCCCGTATAATGCAATTACTATTTATGCCCCTATATGCATTGGAACATCATAATCTACACGAGAGAAGCAATCAATTAAAAACAATAAAGTAAATTCGGGTGTTTTTCAACCTCGTCTTAAGGGCAGCCGGCTTTTTAGTGGTTTTCCATGTCGCAGCCGCTTTCGCTGACACCGGATATCATCCCCGGTCTCAGCACTCGGTCATGTGCATTCCTGCTACCCCTGCACCCTCAGCTTCACACGTTTGCGATCAGTGGGTTGGGACGGACCTATCCTACATCCCCTGGACTGGCGGTTGATAAAACTGCCTTCCGTTCTGTAATAAACTTAGACGAAATATTTTTTGTTGAGATGGACTGCAGGGATGTATATTCGGGGATTAGGTAATAATAGATTTTTATTGCCTTTTATACAGGGTCCTGCACCACAGCTCCCTTCTTTTGTAGCTCATGAACTGGTGCCTTTATAAATTTCGTTCAAATTTGACTGCAAACTATTCGTGGAGAAGCACATTTTGAAAATATTTTCAAATATACAGGATGCTCTAAAAACATGTACCATACTAAAGTTATATTTTTTTAAATGGAACACACTATATATTTTTGCATTTTTGGATTCTGCATGCAAATTTGGTGTCAGTTTGTGTTATATTCCCTATAGCAAAACTTAGCCGTTTCGAAGATATTCGACGTTTTATAGAAAAAATTACAGTTGTTAAAACTATTTCAAGGTTACATATCTTATACAATTGAACAGCGTTTATTTTAATTTTTATATGTCAGATAGTTTAGGCATTGGTCTTTCTGAAAATAGCTCACAGAAGTCTGTAATACATACAGAGTGTTTAATATTTACTGAGCAACACGTCAATTTTGAAACGTGCTAAACTAATTTTTTTCAAATAGCACACCCAGTATATTATTCTACAGTTGGAAGTACCATTCAATTCTGAATTGAATGATATAGCATTGTCCTATACCTATCTCTTAAGGTGCTCAAGATATAATCAATTTTATAATAAAGTGCTCGAAAATTTAAGTTACCCCGTTTCCAAGTGGTCTTCGAATAAAATAAAACAACTAGAAACATTTTAAATTTATTGTCAGTTGCTTTGACTATAATTATGGCTATGATTAAACACAAAATGTAAAAAATTATCAACAATCATCAAAAACATCAATATTAAATAATTATTCACAGTCTACAATCTTATAATAAATTTTCAAAAACTTTGACGGTTAAATTCTATTCGCTAAGAGACAGTTGTTTCGTTCAGACTCAAATAATATAGAAATCATGTCAGCTAGCTCTTCTTTACTATACTTCATTAGAAAAATAAATTGAAACAACTAACTAAACTAAGTACTTAACTAACTATAACAACTAAACTAACAACAAAATTATTGAAATAAGTATAAATATTTGTAATTAACTTAAATTGTCGACACCAAGTTTGACAGCAAACAAATTAGACAAGTTGTTTTGTTGTCTTTACCAGGTGACCCGATTTCTTAAAGCATAATTTGATGTACAAAATTAGACTTCTTCTTATAGGGTTACGAAACAATTAAATCTGTAAACAATTAATTAACATCGATGTAATTTTTTACATTTTGTGTTTAATCATAGCCATAATAAGACTCAAAGCAACTGACAATAAATTTGAAATGTTTCTAGTTGTTTTATTTGATTCGAAGCCACTTGGAAACGGGGTAACTTAAATTTTCGAGCACTTTATTATAAAATTGATTATATCTTGAGCACCTTAAGAGATAGGTATAAGACAATGCCATATCATTCAATTCAGAATTGAATGGTACTTCCAACTGTAGAATAATATACTGGGTGTGCTATTTGAAAAAAAATAGTTTTGCACGTTTCAAAATTGACGTGTTGCTCAGTAAATATTAAACACTCTGTATGTATTACAGACTTCTGTTAGCTATTTTCAGAAAGGCCAATGCCTAAACTATCTGACATATAAAAATTAAAATAAACGCTGTTCAATTGTGTAAGATATGTAACTTTGAAATAGTTGTAACAAATGTAATTTTTTCTATAAAATGTCGAATATCTTCGAAACGGCTAAGTTTTGCCATAGGGAATATAACACAAACTGACACCAAATTTGCATGCAGAATCCAAAAATGCAAAAATATATAGTGTGTTCCATTTAAAAAAACATAACTTTAGTATGGTACATGTTTTTAAAGCACCCTGTATATTTGAAAATATTTTCAAAATGTGCCTCTCTACGAATAGTTTGCAGTCAAATTTGAACGAAATTTATAAAGGCACCAGTTCATGAGCTACAAAAGAAGGGAGCTGTGGTGCAGGACCCTGTATACAAGAGCCATGGAGTGGTTAAGCCATCAAAGAGGAATAGGGTGTTTTGTGTGTTTCAGGAACTCCTGCCCTGATTTCTCAAGTCAAAATGGGAAATCAGGGCAGGAGTTCCTGATTTTTCTGTCAAAAAAAAAACACTAATATTTTATTTCTAGTCGTATTGGACTGGTCGATTTTAAGCAATGTGCTGGTATTATAGTAATAGTAATATCTCTACCCCTTATTCTAATTACAAGGATCATTCCGGAAGTTATAGACTTGCATGGGTGCGGGGGCGGCATATTATTCTTCAGTAGACCGCAATTGCGCCTCAGGAACAGGCTGGTAGGCCGTAGGTGATAGGCGTAAGTTGGTACGTAATGAGGGAAACTTAGAAAACCTTATTAGTTAGGGATAAAGCTTATAATTTATATTTGTAAGCTACATAATTTAAAATTCTTTAGTAAATAATGAAAATTGTTGCAGATATGCATAATTAGTTTTCTTATATCAGAAAAATCCAAGAAAATTGTAAAGGTGATTTACAATCTTATCTTTATGGCAGAAATGTTATAGATTAGTTGAAGTTATTGAAGATGTTAAATTCCTTATCGTAAATTATTGCTCAAGGAGTGAATTACTAACTTTTCTAGCAGGATTTGTATATTTTCTAAAGGATTTGCATTTTAAAACAGATTCGACTCTTCTTAGCCTTAAAATATACTAGAACACTTATGGTCTGCAATCTGTCTTTCCATGACTTTGACAATCAATATTGTATTGAAGAGAACGACTATAAACGTGGGCCTACTTTGAATATTTAACTAATTTGAACATTTCAATAATGTGTTCGTAAATTCCCGTTAATTCTGTTGCCTTCATAATAACAATACCATAGTTCTTTGATATTGGTTGAGTTAACAAAAGGTGACTCAAAACAAGTAACAAAAAGTTGAGCAACAAAAGGTGATCAAAGTTTTGAAATGCAAGATTTTTTTTAATTTGCTGGGTAGGAGAAATCTTTAAAGGGGTTGGAACTTTTGCTGTGAAGATAACACTGGCGTAATTTTCCACATAACACCAAAACACCATACTGCACGCGTTTCGCCAATCAAGTTGGCATCATCTGGATATGATTAAAACTGATGATTTTAATCGTCTCCAGATGATTGGTTTTTGAAATGTTAGCGATCTTGACTGACAATTCTTGTAGCCCATTCCATTAGTTAACTACTAGCACCAGGCAGACTGAAAAACAAAGATTTTGGAAGTCAGCAAATTGCGTATTTAGTTGCTTTTTTAGTATTTATAGTTGCATCATAAAAACACAATAAAAGTTGAAGTATTACTTATTACACTATTCCTTCAAACTCTATAATGGACGGATTTGTAAGTAAGATTACTGTGGGTGTTATTATTATTGATTGAAGTATACTGTATCATTGTATTACAACAAAATTATAAAAAATTTCTAGTGAAAATTCAGAACGTTAGTAATGTTTTGAGTTTTGTCAAATGCTTTAATTTTAAGTTTAAACTTCTATACAGTGCGGTCGTAAATAGTCCCCCCCCCCCAGCTAAGTTTCGAACCAGATAAGATAGAGACACCGGACTGAAACTGAATTAAATGGCATGAAGTATACTACTTCTTAGTTCAAAATTAAAACTGCAGTTTTCAAAGATCGCGCTAGTGGCGCCATCAACTTTAAAACTTTAAATAGCAAGGGTGGTCATGTGATACCTCATTTGAAAGGTTTTTTAATTCTCTATAAAACAGTGGCTTGATTTTTAAATTTTATTGACTATTTCCGGAGTTATTAGCGTTTGAAAGTTATTTGATAAATATGGCGAATAAATGATTTTATCTCATTTTCATTTAATTTTCACACAAGAATGTCATTAGTAAAGATTTTTAAATGGATAAATATTTTATTACTAAGCCAACCACAAATAATACGTGAAAAAATAAAAGAAATAATCAAACAAGGAAATAAATAAATAAAAGTAATAACAAAGAAATTGGTATAACTCTGATCACGTTAATAAATGTTCAAAGTGTTCTCCCAGCACTTCTTGGCAATAAAATAGTCTATTCCCAAATTCCCTACGTACATTCCCAAATGTTTCTGGAGAAAAGGCCGCACACACCTGTATAATTCTATTCCTCAAATCCTCTAGCGAATCAGGTTGGGTAATGTAAACCTGCGACTTCAAGTATCCCCCATAAAAAAAAAATCCAGAGGATTAAGGTCTGGTGAACGAGCCGGCTATTCGATAGTTCCCCGTCTTCCTATCCACCTATTTGAATAGCAATGCTCCTAGATTTTTATATCATAATTCGCCATATTTATCAAATAACTTTCAAACGCTAATAACTCCGGAACTAGTCAATGAAATTTAAAAATCAAGCCACAGTATTATAGAGAATTAAAAAACCTTTCAAATGAGGTATCACATGACCACCCTTGCTATTTAAAGTTTTGAAGTTGATGGCGCCACTAACGCCATCTTTGAAAACTGCAGTTTTAATTTTGAACTAAGAAGTAGTATACTTCATGCCATTTAATTCAGTTTTAGTTCGGTGTCTCTATCTTATCTGGTTTGAAACTTAGCTGGGGGGGGGGACTATTTACGACAGCACTGTATATTCGGGAAATTGTAAATTGGCCCAGTATTCATGCTCTTATGATCTACAACCTTTAATTAACCTCTCTGTATATTAATATAGTATATAAAAAATAATATAAAACCGTTGCTGTATTTTACTCATTATTTTGGAATAAAGCCTTAGATTATTTGCACACCCGAACACAGTTATATTTTTCCATATCAATATCATTTGAATGTTCTGTTGCTTCATTTTTTAAACGTAAAATTTTAATAAAAAAAAATCCTATATCGCGAAGAGGGCTTGGAAAATTATGTCGTAAGCGCATTTTAATCCTTAGCGATGGAGGGATGTTGTCTGCAGTTATGAGATATATACTCATCATCACCATTTCACCGACGAAATTACTTTATTACACGAATACTTTCGCGTATCCCGGTCGGGAAGGAGAGGGGCATCTTCGAGGGTATTCCGGCTAACTCCCAGAGATGAGCCTTTATTGGATTCAGGCGCCTCGAGTCTAGGAATTCCTCGCATAGCTCTCAGGCGCGCAATAATCATTTGCGGACTATAAATGACTTTTGCAGTATTGACAGGTATACGCCTTTAAGAGACCGTTCAATTAAAAATTTCTTGCGCTTGGTTCCTTGTCCTACTTTTAGATCATTACCAATGGTGTACGGCGCATTAAAAATTATTAAATCAGAAGTGGGATGTTGATTACATTTTTGAAGTCGTTGGAGACTTACTGCAGATTAAATTATTTATTAGAGAACAAAAATTCGGTCAGTTTGTACCTTTTTATCAACAGTGCCCCTTATTTTTTACAGGAGCAACAATAACAACAATAATTCTTTTTCATTTTTAGTTCACAGCGTTTGCAAGAGTAAGTATGGATATCCGTATAGGATTTTAGGAATGGTAAAAAAACATTTAGGATGTTCTCTACAATTTAGATACGAAATGTTTGATTCTAAATGTTAAAAGAATATACCGAGTTTTCAAAAATTAAGGTAACTGTCGGAAATGTTTCCCCGTTGCGTTTACGTGCCTCCTCATGCTATCAAAACATTTTCAGCATTCCTGGCGGTAGGGCAGCACAATTATTTGTTTTAAAACTTCCAAATTATTATTATAGAAGTTCTGAAAATCCTATTTTTAAGATAAGGGAACATAAAATACTATTATACAGATGCAAATCTCTTGAGATAAATATTTAAAATATTTTGTATGCACTTGTTCAATAAGTTAATCCAATAAACCAAATTCTACTGAAACACTCTTCTACCACCTTTCTCCCCTTGCTTACTTCTAGAACACTCTGTATAACTTTTCGTATTGCCGTGAAAAGCTTCAAATTCCTCTGCATAACTTTGATTTGAAACTTAATTTTCTAAAGTCGAAAATGACAAAGTTGAAAGAGTGGCATATTTAACAAACCCTCTGTATATCTTTCAAAAAAATCTACCATATGGTTCCTGCCTTTCCCTTGAACATTACTAATAATATGTTACAGAGCACTACAGAATATCGATTGATTTTTTAGACATCAGGTAAAAACGGCAGTAAGTTCAATTAATTTTCAAATAAATTAGAAATGTGACGCTCATTTTGGTTTACATAAGGGCCGAGAGAGTATTTGCTAGCCTACTAGTCGTTTCGCTATGATTTAGGACGACCTGTACATAAAGGAATGCCAATTATTAAATAGCTACCCAATAATGTATATCTAATATTTAGTTTGTTAAACACTCTGGTCTGCCCTAAACGTGATTAAACATGGGCCTAAAATATATATGACGTCTGATGGCATTAATTAATAAAGCCACTACTGAGACGGTTTTATTTAAATTTGTTTCATATTTAATTTAATCTGAGGTACCCTTCGAAGTCTTAGAAATTAATCAATATCCATCCCCCTTCTGATTTAAATAATGGGTCATGTTCCGAATATTATTAGTTACGAACTAGGAGTGGAAGAAAGATCCTGATCTTGATCCTGACTCGAAATGTTTAAATGAATTGTCGATTAAAGACGTATGCATGTCCCTTAACACTGCAAAAGGTGTTGATCGCTCGTAATAATTATTCATACCCAAGAGCTGAAAAAATACAGCAGGAAAAAAAATACGTTTTATAGGTATTCTTTATAAAGTAAATAAGGCCCAACTGAGTATTTAAGATTTCTTTAAATTCTGTATGACTATATATTATACTCAAGGTCATGTTATCACCGCCAATACAACGTTCCATTTTGTCACTTACAAACAAGCATTGTTCTTAAAAACAAAATGATGAAGTTGCTATTAGTCTCGGCGTTCTTAATGAAACACATACTTGAATATGCCGATATTCAAGTATGTGTTTCAAGTAAGTGACAAAATGAACGGGCAGATGAACTTGCTAGAAAGGGATCTAAACTGATTTTCATATGACTGGAGCCAGCTTGCGGAGTCGCTTATAGTGCTGCCAGAACGGCTATAGGAAAATGAGTCGAAATAGAACATAGGAATTACTGTTTTTTAAAACCAGGACAGAAGCATGCGAAGGCACTCATGGAAGGTCCTTTGCAGGGAATAACTATAAAGATGCTGGACAGAAGTAAACCTCGGCTCAGGAGCATGATAGGGCTCATAACAGGGCACTGCCATCTCAAGAAGCATTTCTATAATTTAAGATTAGCAGAAAACCCGGGCTGCGATGATGCAGATGAGGCTACGCTTCACATTTTAAGTGAATATGAAGGCTACGCTCGTATGAGGTTAACACTCGTGGGTACACCATTTTTGGAACCTTGCGAGCAAAGAGAAATTTCAGCGAGTAGTCTTTTGGACTTTAAGAATAAAGTTGCTCGCTGAATAGAAGATCGGCGGAATGCACAATAGGCCCAGATTTGTTCGCAGTGCTTAGGGATTCGCTATAGAGGAACCAACCCGTAGGAGAAAGAAGAAGAGAAGGTTGATTTGAGTATTCGAACGATACCTACTGATGTTCCTTCGTTCAGTAATTTATTAATAAAAGATAATTTAATATACTATGACATATATAGAACTATATCTATTCTATTAAGAATAATTCAGAAAACCTATTACTAGAAGAGCATTCATATTAGTTTCTACTAACATAAATGCAAAGAGAATTAAATATTCCCGATTTGCACCCTGTATCTAGCACCCGCTGCCCTCCAACTCCGAAATTAAACCACTGGGTCATAATCACCCCTCTGCCGCCCCCCTGCCTAACTCCAACAAGTGTCCGCGTGCCCCGCGCCGGCCAATGGCGCGCCTTCGGCGGGGGCGGCCCAGGCTGGGCGCGCGTGGCGGCCTGGCGGGTGCGCAGTCGCGAGGCTACGGCGGCGGCGAGAGTACGTGAGCGTCGGGGCGCGAGTCAGAGGCGACGGGCACGACGAGGCGGCCGGCGACCGGCCGCTGCAGTAGCGCCCCGACGACGGTCCACCAAAGGGGCTCCACCACATACCCACACACAAGTAAGTACACGCTGTGGTCGTCGTCATGGCATGTGTTGTTGTTGAGTTGTCGATGTGTTGGTTGTTCTGGCAAGTTGGTGTTTGCGGTGGGATTTTTTTGACTTCGAAACAAAATTTTTGAAAATTTACCGGGAGTGTAGGTCTGTTTATTCATATTGTATAGTAGTGATGTAGAGCCTCTGTAAAGTATTGGGTGTTTGTCCGGTGACTAGGTAAAGTTCAGGAAATTATTTGTTGTATTAATTACAAGACAAAATGATGCAAACGTTTTTAATATGCAAGATGTTGTTTTATCATGCTCTTTTCCAAAAGTGACAACTTTATTTTACCATATTCTTATCTATTTTAATACAATTTGCTGTTACTAAAGTAAATTGTTGTTAATTGGAACTGATTTTACTCTTATTAAAAAATAACATACCTCACGCTAGTAACTATGTACATGATACAACAGGTTTGTACCTTGGTAAAGGTATGTAATATTGTATAGAGTATAATAATCTAGTGTTTATTAGGTATATATATATACAGTGTGTACAGATTTGATGCGAAACACCAGTGTAGAATTTTACAGGACGGGTCGATTTTAATGTCAATTTTTTTTAGACTAGGGAGTATATAGACACACGGATGGAACATGTTGTTGAAGAGATAATGTTATCTCATGGCTTGCTATGATTTTTTTAATAATAATTTTTTTGGAAAATCGTATTAGGGATTTTTTTATTACAAATTTGACAAAACTGCGTTATTCAGCACCGTTTAAAACCCAAATACCCAAAGTTTCATTAATTTATTTCGTTGCATATTTTTTTTCAGTGCCTCAAAATTGCAAAAACTGAAAATTCTTATTTTAGTTTGAAAATATTGGGGCCTTTAGAAATGAGTAAAAACAATTAAATACAATTTAAAAAGGTTGAAATATCATATCAAGAAAAAAAAATCCATAGGAGTACCTACCATTATATTTCAAAATTATTTTCATACTAATATAAGAGTTTTCAGTTTTTGTGGATTTGAGCCACTATAAAAAAATATTTAACGACATAAAATAATGAAACTCTGGGTATTTGGGTTTTAAATAGTGCTGAATAACGCAGTGTTGTCAAATTTCTAATAAAAAAGTCCCTAATCGGATTTTCTAAAAAAATTATTATTAAAAAAGTCATAGCAAACCAGCGGATAATATTATCCACATAGTAATATGTTCCATACGTATGTCTATGGACTCCGTACTCCGAAAAAAATTGACAATATTCGTAATATGGCAATATCGTTGGTCGATTTTGACCAACCCCGTAAAATTCTACAGTGGTGTTCCGGATCAAATCTGTACACACTGTATATATAAACTTCAGGCAAAAGTTTATATGATCATAACTGAAAGCCTTTTAAGATGTAATATGTTTCATAACATTTTTCTCAAAAAGTGGTATATTTAGCAAATTCAAATCGTTTCTTTGTAGCAAGAAGATTTGTAACTGTTTCAGTATTTCTGCTTTATATTAATAATATAAAAAATAATGTATAAACCATCTTCCGACGGTAAGTTCAGTCAAGTCACAAAAAAGTATATAGTCTAAATTCAAACGTACAAAATGCTTTTGGACTAATAAAACAACAGTGGCGTACATTCTTTTTGAAAGTAACAATACAGAAATTACCCCAGTTCGCACTACTGTTGAAAATAGACTAATTCCTATTGAATATTATTTGGAGCTAGTGTATTCGCAGTGAAGTGTTTTGATGACAACAATTTTCAACAAAATCTCTTGTATTTTTTTTTAGATATGTTAATATATTCAGATTTGTCTAAAGTAGCCTTATTAACAACTCTGCATTTGACTAGATTAGGTAATTTTTTAAATTAAATAATAAAAGAATTGCAAATTTTCTAACATGACCACGTACACCTACACCGATGCGTGCTGTAGAGAAAAAAATGTTTTTATTATAAGTTATTATTACTGATTTATTTTAAAATCCATGTCATGGATATATTCAGTTTCATAAAACGATTTCTTAGAAACAGGTAAAGAGGAAATTGAGAAGTGGAATCTAGAGAAATATCTCTAGCAAGATATGTGAATAAACTAGAGGATACTATTAAAGGTAATTGAAATCATCCTACAGCCTACATGAAAATTAACAACTTTGCTTAGACGATACCAGTTTGAAATATAAATGAGTTCTATTAATGCCGTTTTTACATACAACGATTACCACCTACTTAAATATTCTCTTATTTTCGGCAACACAATGCTGTTGAGTGCAATATCAGTTGAAAATAAGTAATAGGTAATAAAATTCCAAGAGTCTTATTGCTTACGTTTTACAAAAACAATATCAAGATGAATTCATTTTTGTATCAGTTGTAGAACATCTTCATACTTGTACCAAAAAGTATAGGTCCACTAGCTACGCAAAGTAACAATTAGTATAATGCTGGATTTGTACAGAGAGTTCCAGAATGATTGTCCGTACCGCTTCATAATATTTTTTTATGTGCCGCCTTTCTATTTTTAGTATCTGCACTAGAATCATCAGCGCAGGCAAGGGAATTTACCGGTTTGATTTGATTTGTTCCATGCCATGGTACGTCAGTAAATATAGGTTATGTTAAAAATAAAATAAAGACAATTTATTAAAAATAATATAGTTATTATTTTGTATTATTCTATTCCTATGTATCACCAGTATAACCTATTCAAACTGTGAATTGTGGGGCGTTAAAAAATATTAATTTATGGTTCTTATATTTAGTAAATAGTATATAGTAAAACAATTTAAACACAAAAAATGCTAAACGCCACTGAGTCAAACGTCAATTGCTGTTAAATATGAAAATTCTCAAATTGACGGTTAAAAAGAAAGTAATTTTAGCAAATGGAAATAAATTTTGATTATATTCAGGATAGGCTGCGTTCCCGTACCGGACAATCATTCTGAAACTCTCGTCTGTATTATTAGTTTTTAGAAGTCATGGTTTTTGCGTGCCGTTAAAGAAATAATATTTTATCAATACCGATACTAGAACATGCTAGAAGTATGAAAACTTAGAATTAATGATGAATAAAACAGGTTGCTTCTTTCATTTCTGTTCAAGTTGCATTAGAGCTCTCATTTATGGTCTAATATATATTCCTTCTTAAATTTTGACATCTCATGTATGCTGTTACATATTATCTTTCTACAAATCTTATCCTCTTTGGGTTTAGCTTAGATTTTGTATCTTTACTTGTTCTACGTTAGGGCAGACTTAATACTTATAACGATTTATATCTTTCTTTATATAGAAATTATCAAATATTATGGTTCAATAAAGTTTTTAATTTGCCTCGTCACCTATAATTCTAGGTACGCAAAGGAATAACCTTATTATTTTTAAGATATGTCGAAAACAACTACTTTGCGTGAAATATGCACCCCCCATCATTGAATTACAAAGGCATATCTTCATATAACCTCAACTGATTGTCTTTAATACATTTTTCTTTTTAAGAGTGTTATCTGCATCTCACCCCAACCCAACACCCCAATAAATATTGGTAAAGTAAATCTTACCATGAAGACAACATTAGATATGTCGAAACTTTTGTTAAAAAATACTCTTCTATCCGATTTATCTTTTATTACCTGTTGAATATAGACAATGATTTCCCTAGATTTTCTGGTCAAATTCAGTTGTGGATTTTAGACGTGTTAAAAGTACCAAGAAAATATTTTAATTAGAGAAATTGTTGAGTAGGGAAAATATGCAAGCCTTTTAAGTTCGCAAATCAACGAATGAAGCCCAGACGTTAAAACAGGCTTTTGTTATTTCAGTTTAAATTCCTTTTCAAAGAAATGTATGTATAAACTTAATATCAATATACTTTCCACCTTTCTAAAACATTTCTTTTCTAATAAATGTCGTCTAAGGGTATTTATTTGCGACGTTATGGATATATCTACCCGTTTAAATGGGTATTTTCCCAGAGTTACAAAGGAAATAAAAAATTAATACTCTGAGAAAATGTTTTGTGATTAGAAAAAAGAATTTATAATAAACTTTATTATTTTGCATCTGTAATATAACAATAAACATATATTTTGATAAACTGCGACATTGCAAATATGATTAAAATGAAATATGGCTATAATTAATTATATTCCGTAGCTACTGTCGACAACGGATATTTTATTCTTTGATGATTTTTGAAAAAGCGCTTTATTGCGAAGATATAGGGCGAAAAAAATTAACAGATCACAATTTATTACTAAAAATTACATGTAACATTGCTGAACCTACAAGAATTGTTCAAAATGGCTACCTCCAGCTCGGATGCAACCATCCAATCTTGTCCTCATAGACTCTCGAACTCTTTCAAAAACACCAGGGTCGTTTCTTATTGAGTTACACCCATCAATTATCCGATCTCTTAAATCGTCCACATCTGGTCCACAACTAGCTTCATCAGTAAAAAGAATCAGCGTAAGTAGTTAAGAGATTTCAACCAATGTGTGCAAAAGCCATTGACAAAATGCAATACGTGGAGCAAAATCCGCAGGAAGAAGTGCCTGAACGCGTTGAATGTAGTATGGGTACAACAAATTATCTCTCAAAATTTTCCAAACAGTCCAATTACTTACATTAAAAATATTTGCAATTCTTCTCGTAGAAGTACCTGGATCTTATTCTATCATGTCCAGCACATTCTCTTCTACGTTTACCGTTCTTACAGTCCTTGGCCTTCCTGGTCCTCCACTTCGCTTCAATGTTCCCGTCTCTCAAAGACGTTGATGAATACTTTGAAAGATTTTTCTATCTGGAGCAATGTGGTTAGGAAATCGTTAAATGTACAGTCGCCTAGCTTCTAATGCATTGCCATCAGCAAGTCCATAAATAAAATGCATGTCAGCCATCTCGGCATTCGTATAGCGAGCCATGATAGAGGACTTCACTAACAACTGTTTACACGTCAACTAGCCAAACGTCAATCAATCTTAACAAATGCGACACATACAAACTACAAAAACACAACATACAAAAACATACAAAATAATCACTCCGAAGTATCACGGGATGTTGGTAAAAAAAACAACTCCTTTTTCTTACATGTCTTTTACTTGATACGTCCAGTGTAGTACGCCATACTTTTATTTCACCTACATTAATAATGTGAAAAATACCAAAATTGGATTTGTTGAAAATTTTTTTCGCCCTATATTTTCGCAGCAAACCGCTTTTTCAAAAATCATCAAAGGATAAAATATCCTTGGAATAATCCAAGGAATAACCTCTTTGAATTTTTGCCGCATGTTTAACTAACACCCTGTATACAAGGTTAAAGTAAGGAATATATTTCAACTTATTATATATTTTTAACCAGTTAGGATAATAACAAGAAGCAAAAGAAACTAAAACGCTTAACTAATGAGATCTTACGTTGAACATTGCTTACCACCCTAATACAAATGAGTGCGTTTTTATTTTGCATCACTTTTATAAAAGAGTTTTTTCCAAAACATTTTAAGACATTGACGCACGATTGGGGCACCATGTGCGCACTTTTAGTGCTACCTCAAAGTATCTACGTATTCCGTATCGTTTATTTCCATAAACTGGTGTACGAATATAGCATCTGTGTGTTGTACTTTCTCTGTCGCCTTCTAAAACCTGACAAATATGTTGCATGGGAATTGATTATCCACGTAGGGAGAAGTATAAAACCAGTCGTAAAGTTTATCTGATTTACACAAGCCCGCTCTTTCAGCGGCCTCTAAGACCCACCTGAAACCTGAATAAACTGAAACTTTCTCTTTGCTACTCCTCTTCATAGTATTCTGTGTGTCCTTTTGCTCGTTAGAGTGGTTTCCTTACCGTTATATTAGGCATTGGGAATTTGTTTATTTCCTTTAAGTACTTCTATAAACTATAATGATGAAGTAAGTTTTAGATATTACCTACTGGGTTATTTTGATATTATCCAAGAAGATATCGATGAAAGATCATGGATATTTAGCTTTTTGAATCTGGGTATAATAGAAATACGATATGAGAAAATTTAGTAAAAAAAATGGTGGAAAAGAAAAAAATATTTATACCTATATAAGTAAAATAACAAATACAGTATTGATGTCAGATAATTGCGAATTGTATTTGTTAAAAAAAAGATTTCGCTGTTTAAAATTGTTAAAATGTAGCGTCAAAAATGGAAAAACTTAAATATTATTTTATAATTTATGTTTTCACATACTAAAAAATATGTTATTAATGAAATTATGACAGGAACTTTAGTTATACAAAATATATTAAAAAAGAAGAAACAATAAACAGTTAAAAATATTACAAATAAATGCAATCTCAAAATTGTCAGTTTTCCGAATCGGCTTATTAAGGTTTATAAAACAATGTCTAAGGAGCAGCATAATCGTATTATAATATAAATAATATACAGGGAGTTTCAAAATTAGTCCGCCAAACTTAACTTCCGGATTCTATGTTCAAAGGTAAGGAAAAAAGTTAAACATAAGACATAAAACATAAAATCCAGAAGTGAGGTTTGGCAGGCTAATTTTGGGACACTCTGTATATTACATATCACGTATATTATACGATATAAACGGATAACGTAGTGTATTAAACATATAATGAGTTAAATATGTTATTTATTTATTTATTTATTTATTTATTTACATTACTTGTCTTACAGGATTAAACCCAATTACAAGACAAGGTTACCACAAAAATATACTACTAGGTACTAAATTACATCTGAATATAAACTAAAACACTTAAACATGAAAAATAAACATAGTAAATAATACAGAACAAAGAATACAGAACAGAAAAAAATACGCCAGAATTTTACATCAGTGAGGTAACAATCTCCGAACTGCAGTACCCGAAATATTGAAGTAGTCAATAGTGATTTGCTTATTATACAAATAAAGCATTGAGTATAAAGGTGAGAACTTTAAAATATTTGTCCTGGGAGTTGAGAGATAAAAAGTATTGAAGTTTCTGCTGTTCTCACGGGGAATATGAAAATTTAATTTACATAATATATTGGGACAGTCAATGACATTATTCATGATATTGAAGAGTGTTGTTTGCAAAAGATATTCCCTTCGCTTCTTCAATAAACAAAACTTAAATTTATCCAGTAATTCATGATGGGGATACCCCTGTGGCGGGTACCATCCTTCCTTTCTCAAATTAATATATTTAAAAAATTTACGCTGTATATTTTCTAATTTATCACTGTAAACATTATAGCCTGGGTTCCAGACAACAGCACCATATTCAAGCCTGGATCTTACATAAGTGATGTATAGTGTCCTGATAACATCAATTTCAACGAAGTCCCGAGTGCATCGTAAAATAAAACCAAATATCTTTGAGGTCTCAGATATAATATTGTCGATGTGAGTACTAAATGCGAGTTTCACATCAAACGTAACACCAAGATCTTTGAATGAGTGGACACGAGAGACTAGGCTGTTATTTAATTTATAGTGAAACGTCAGGGGCAGTGATTTTGATGTAAACGACATAATATTACATTTTTTAGGATTAAGTTGGAGATTATTTACTTCGCACCAATCAGATACTATATCCAAGTCCTCTTGAAGTGCAATGCAATCATCTATATTTACTATTTTCTTGTATATTTTTACGTCATCAGCATATAATAGAAATTTACCTTCAACTTTACATCCAATATCATTTATAAATAGGTTAAAAAGTAAGGGGCCAAGTACAGATCCTTGAGGAACACCTGATGTAGCAAGGTACTGACAAGATCTAGTTCCACTTACTTCGACATACTGAAATCGTTCCTTCAAATATGAATTAAACAAAGCGATTAATGCATTAGAAAATCCGAAATTTTCAAGTTTTATAAGTAATAACCGATGATCCAATCTGTCAAATGCCTTAGTGAAATCCAAGTAAATTACGTCACACTGATATCCACCATCCATTAATTCCGCAATTTCTTGAGTTATCACCAACAGATTAGTAGTAGTCGATCGGCCCTTATAAAATCCATGTTGAAAAGGCGTAATCAAGTTCTTAGTAAGAAAAAATATACGATCATGAATAAGAAATTCGAATATCTTGCAAAAGTTGCATATTATTGACACTGGCCTGTAGTTACAGATATCAGATCTGTCACCCTTCTTATATACCGGACAAACTTTAGCTATTTTCCACAATTCTGGAAACGATTTGGATTTTAGACATAAGTTAAATAGTATCTGTAGAGGTTTACCTAAAATAAACCTACAATCACGTATTAAAAATGCTGGAATAAAGTCCGGCCCTGTCGTCAATTTATTTTTAAGTTTCTTTATTGCTGAGATTACCTCATCTACAGAAAACTCATCAATATTAATAGTAGGAAAAAGACATGTATTTTCTATCCCATTAAATGTCTGATTGTTAGACGAAATAGGCGAGTATGACTGCTTAAAAAAATCGGCAAACGAATTTACAATATTGACTGGGGTGCATATTTGTTTTGTGTTGTAGGTCATTTTACTAGGAAGTCCAGCGGTTTCCCTTTTCTTTTTAACAAATGACCAGAATTGTTTCGGATCATGCTTTATTTCCCGCTCCGTATTCTCGATAAACTTTTTGTAGGCATCGTCAACGTCCTTTTTTATTTTTCCCCGTATTATTCTAAATCTGTCTAATTCTCTTATGTTCCCAGATCTTATATAATTCTTATGATGTTTGTGCTTTTGTCTGATAGAGCAAATAATGTCGCGTGAAAACCAGGGTGGGTACTTTCTATTCCGGAATTTACTATACTTAGGAATATGTGCGTCAAAAGAGTCATATAATACACCATAAAAATTCTTTAAAGCATCATCAATATTATTAATATTTCCTAACGCAGACCAGTCTACCTCTTGAAATCATTTGTTATTCATATGAAGTCATCTGTTATTTGAAAATCATCTTATTTCAGTGTTCGGGTAAAAGTGAAGGCGGTTTATTTTATACGTATACGTTTTAAACTAAATAAATGAACGTTAAAAATATAAGTAAACCGTTTAATTAACACTACAATGTTTAAAAAACGGTAACTAAACGTTCTCGCCCCGTTACGTCTTTGAGAATTCTATAAAATTATATAATACAATAAAATTACTGACTTGTGCTCAAAATATTGTCTCGATTTGATTACCTAATCCGAATCGACGAAAATTTCTCTTAAATCACTCTTGCAGCGCTTGCATTAATTGACTTAATTCGGCGAATTGGATTTAAGAGTTTACCAAGTTGTCAATTTACTCCATTTAATTCGACTATAGAGTACAGAGAACCAGATAATCGGGTTAAAACAAAATGTTTGACATCGAAATTAGTAGCTCTATTGATTTCAGTTATAAGGCTCCCCCAAACCAACGCGAATTATTCGCAACGGATTCGTGACGGAAAGTTCGCAGCGAAATTCGTGGCGGAATCCGCAGAGAACCCCACACCAAAGCGAATATAATCGCATCATATGCGTCATATTTTCAGTATCGAAAAGATTAATTGCTATTGCTGAAAACGAAAAATAAACAATTTGTACTTGTAATTACATACTTACCTACTTATCATACAAAAATATGTATACATCATCGGATGAAGAAGAAGCATTTGTGTTGCTTGCATTGGAAGAAGACAATTTAAGGTAAAATTATTATTATTCTTTAAAAATAAATGTGTTGATCATATTCGTATCTAATTTTAAGAAGAAAAGAAAATGGGTTCACGATATTAATAAAAAAAGACGACAATATAGGGAATTTCATGCATTAATGCCGCAATTACGAAAAGACGAGAATCTATGTTATATTTTTGTTACTTTTTTCTAATATTTTTGTAATCGTCATGAGAAAGGTCGTCTAATATAGGATACTTTCGCACTAATTCAATGATTTTTTCCATTTTATTAATTACTTTCTTAGTTAAGAGACTGCGAAACTACTACGGATCCGAGAAAAAACGCAGCCGATTGCGAACAAAAACTCCTTACGAAATAAACGCAGACAATTCGCAGTCTAAACGAAAAAAATCGTGTTGGCGTGAACGTACATATTTAACGCAATGGAAACAAAATGATGCGAATCGCAAGCGGTGCGAACTTTCGCAGGTGCTGCGATTATCCGCGTTGGTTTGGGGGACCCTTTTTAAGCGGCTAGTTAGAACGAACACGATATGGGTAAATGACGTGCGGGGGATGAATTTTCTAGACTAGCTAATAAAGGATTTGTCAGGATGTTGCTGGGTATTCCCTACTGAATATTTGAATATTCCTTTTCTAGGATATTTAAACAACAACACAGGGTTACCAATTAAATTTATAACAATGTCGGTTATATTTCGGCAATTGTATTTGGAAAGTACGAAAATAGTAGATCTGATCAGTGGTGTACCCAGGAAAAATCCTGGAGGGGGAAATGTTTCAGATATTTGATGATTAATGTTACAACAAAAGAGAAAGAATTATGTATGTGTGTCTGTGTTTAAGTGGTTGTACCTATATCTGTGCTTGTTAAAAATTTTACTTAACAACTTAACAAATATATTTTCTGCGAATCCACAATAAATATAAAAGATACAATATAATATTTTCTAAAATAGAAACAAAACTAAAACATTTCCTACAAAAAATAATATTACAATCACAGAAACAACAAAATAAAATTAAAAGAACTAAAACCAAACTAAAAATAAAATTATTACATTGAAATCCGAAGTAAGTATCTAAATATTATGATGATTCAGTCTTCTTTTCTCCAGACAATACCTCCTCTGGCTTAACATCAATATTTTGACGAACATATAAGGAAGCTAATCCGTTTTTTTAGTTTCGCACGTGTTTCTTTTTTAGATTTTGGAGGGCTATGGCTCCTTGGCCCCTCTGGGTGTGTTACTGTATTTTAGAGAGTACATGTAATCCTTGTATCATAGCAAGGACCTGATAATTATTTTTTACACATTACAGTTTTGGTACACTTTCTTCGGAATACATTTTGTATAACCTGCCAAAATGGCTACAGCGCTCTATTGATAGAAAAGTGTCCGTAGGTGAAATCTTCTTAACTTGTTTTTCCTTATTTTTGACAATTTTATTGAGAAACTTATAAAAGTGTCTACAACTTTTGAATACATTTTTTCCTTAAAAGAAGCAGTTGGGATCACCTCGTGGTTAATCTATAATAAATGATTAATGTTTATAGAGTGAATATAGAATTCCTCACCGAATGTAGCATACTAAAACTTTGAAGTAATATGCCCGGTAATTTTTTTAAGTTAATTGCACGAGTTATAGAGTGCAGAAAGAATGCATTGCAGATGAAGGCTTTTTCATTTCCTTGCATTACTTTTTCTTTAAATACTGCTAGAGACACTTTTTTAAGTATTAAGAGAATAACAAAATAAAATTAGGTTGGAATAATAACAATCAAGAAATAAAATAAATTAAAATATAAACATCAAGATCGCTTGTCATGAACCACAGTATTAATAAAATAAAAACATGTTGCGGTAGATAGATGTTCACTTTATAATCTTATTAAAAAGCGATTTCACTCTGTGTATGTTGATAGAATATATGTTTTCTTTTGCTCGAATTTACATTTATTATACTGTTGCAAAATTATTTGAGGTTTTTTTTACATGTAAACACTTTTTAAGTTTTAGGAAAAACATCAAACATCATGTAAAAGTGGTAGTAAAAGTAACAACTTAAATATATTTGCCTAATGTGGCTAATGTGGCAAAATTTTACATAGTACCTACCTATCTCGTATGAAAACATAAGAGAAATGAGATTACGTGTCAAACATTTTAAATATTTCATAATACGTAACTCAACTTCCACGGCCAACTTCCTATTATTGAAGAAAAGACCTACATTGCGTTGTTCTTTTGAATATGTTATTTTCAGGCATAGTCCCTTGAGATACGATTTATTCTGAATACATAATTTAAGAAGCAAGGGAAGGTATAACAATTTTGTCAAATATAAATCTTGCTGCTTCTCAACTTCATTAATCCATTTAATTTCTTAATCTTCATTTCAATTTACATGTTAATTCTATTTGTTCAAAATTATTGTTATACTCAAATCTCTACCCACAGTTTACAAACATTTAATATGTATACAGCGTTGTATTACACATACGTATTGTGTTTCTTTTCTTACTTCAGCTTAGTTCATTCCTATAGAAAACTTCATGTTTGAGTCCTTTCTAGGATTATCCTTGTATGGTCCCTTACTTTGACTAATTGTTCTCTCAGTTTATCATTTTTTAAGAACGCCATAAAAACCTTTATGCAATTGTTCATCAGGAATACATTACTTCTCTCTTATTGAATATCATTGTTTATAAGTGAACAAAAGTGGTATGTCGAGTAATTCTTAATTTTTTTTTAAATTTATGTATATGCTCGAAGGTGTTGTTTTTTTTAATAAAAGAAACGTTCTGCTGAGCGTTGTCTTACACAAACATTAATTTTGATGCTTAGGAGTCCATTCACTGGTCCAAAATAAGCCCAAAATCGGCGTTCGTCTCGTGTCTAATTATAAAGAAACTATAAAAGATAGCGACTTTTAGTAAAAAAGTATTGAAAGATAAGACTTTAATCTGTCCCTATAGTAGTAACTTTTGTAATTCTTTTTATTTTTAAAATTCCAGGAAAACAATCTTGTACTAAAATAGCGTATTTCCAAAAATTATTTTCTCTAAAATACATGTATTAAACAAAAATTTGCTACTATAGGGATCTAGTTTATCTTTTGATCTTTCCGGTTATATATAATTTATAACATTAAAAAGAAATTTTGTTGCAATTATAAGACAAATCCGGTACCCTTGCAGTGAGGGCTAACTTTGCTTCCATGTGCCTTTTTACTTCGGCTTTACGTGCACCTCCGAAATCTAAATAATTCGGTAGTGGAAATATGTAAGTCTTTATCCATCGGCTACCCAACCGCGAATTCATGTCAAGTCTACAGTGAATGGACCCTTAGTTTGGTTTTGTTTGAAAAGTATATCTTATAGTAAGAGTAAAGAAAAAAAAGTCATTTTAATTGATATTTTTATGGCATACTTTTTGAATATAAAAGATGTATATAGGTTTTTTGGTTTTCTAAGTACTTTTTATTAGTGGTTATTTTTTACTAGATGATCCCCGGCAAAAATATCAGAACTTTTATTTATTCTTATGGACGCCATATTGGATTTTGGATTGGAAGTCAGCGAAATGTTCTGATTAACTTAATTCTACTTTAAAAGTGCCAAATCGGCTTGTGGCCCAAAATAAAATGTCTAAATATTACATAAAAAAATAAATAAAAATATGTAAGATAAAAAAATACGTACGTAGGATAAAAAAATGTAAATACGTTACTGTTATTTTTTAAAGTAGGTGTCTTACGTTTGAAATGCTATACAGTGTTAGTATATATTTACCTTTGGTGACTATACCTTGTGTTATAGTAATAGTTTAGCTGAAAAACTGCTTCAAGCACGACCTCGGAATCAAACGCATTATTCGACTGGTGAAGTATCAGTTTAACGAGCTATTAAATTATATCCTGCGTCCTACAGGCCAAAATGTATTCTTGAAATTCCATTCCTTCCATTGTATGAGATGAGGTTTACTTTGGAGAGTAAAAAGCACATTGCATATCATATTGACGCCCCTTTGATCTGTTCTTATGATGCTGTAAAATGAATTTCACGCACAGACGTTTGAACTTTTAATTTCCTGCCTTCAGTGGCAATGCTGCTAGTTCTCTCTTCGGGCCGTTCTCACTTGGCTGGCCATTGCTTGATAATAGAATTGTGCCCATACTTATAACCGGGGAGAGCGCTTACTTTTTCCTGTAGACGTAGAAAGTATATACAGGGATCGACAGAAGCAGCGGTTAAACGTTTGCTCTAATGGAACAAAATGCATTATACCAGCAAGATATCTTCTCCGCGTCTTTATTATAATTACATATTTGTCTTTTACAACCTCTTCTAAAATCAGATTAAAATATTTTCGTAATCAAAATATGTTTTTGATTATTTTTTTGAAGGAAAAATACCTTTTGTTACTTTAGGAATACCTATATATTTTAGAATTTTTTTCTGTTATTTGTCCTGTATAGTAATATTGTCTTCCTGAATTCAATGGGCACATCTACTTATACCAATTACTATGACAATTTAATTTATATATAAAAAATCGCATATGCCACAGGGCAATTGTCACTTTGACAGCGACAAAAGTTACCTGCAACTTTTACAGTGATAAATTAACTCCTATATAAAATAGTCTATTTGGCAGTGACATTTTTGTCACTTTGACAGCGATAAAAAAGGTGCATCGTTTTTTATCACCGATAAAAATGCCTGTTCCTCAAACTCATCATCATCATCAATTAAACCCTACCTCCAAATTGACCCTGAACATCACGAAAATCTTGTTAGTAACTTACGGACCTCGAATGAAATAAGTCAAAATGAATATTCAGCATGTGTGGAAACTAGAGAAGAAAATATTGAAATTAGTACACCCAATCAAACAATTTATAACAACTGTATTTTTAATAACTGTTGCTTCAAATAATTGTACAAATGAAGATAAATATTATTGTTGTTCTTTGTTTACATATTTTGTCGTTAATTTATCTTGCCAAAAAACACTCGAGCTTTATTTTTATGGATAAATTTCTTTTTAACTCAAAATTTTTCCATTCAGTAATTTTGCTCGAAAAACTGACATTTGACAAAATCGCTCGACCTCCGGTCTCGCGATTTTTTCATGTCAGTTTTTCTCATAAAATAACTGATTGGCAAAATTATTTCGTTACAAAGAGAAATTTATCCGATAAAAAAAAAGCTCTTGTGGTTTTACTGTTGATAAATTAACTCCTATATAAAATAGTCTATTTGGCAGTGACAATTTTGTCACTTTGACAGCGATAAAAAAGGTGCATCGTTTTTTATCACCGATAAAAATGCCTGTTCCTCAAAAGCAGAGTACATCTAGTAGTCGCACGTCACTTTAAAATCTGTCCTGTCAGCTATAATTTTTAATAATAATAATAATTTTGTCGTTAATTTATCTTCCCAAAAAACACTCGAGCTTTATTTTTATGGATAAATTTCTTTTTAACTCAAAATTTTTCCATTCAGTAATTTTGCTCGAAAAACTGACATTTGACAAAATCGCTCGACCTCCGGTCTCGCGATTTTTTCATGTCAGTTTTTCTCATAAAATAACTGATTGGCAAAATTATTTCGTTACAAAGAGAAATTTATCCGATAAAAAAAAAGCTCTTGTGGTTTTACTGTTGACAAATGCACTAGTGGTTTTTTCACTTACTCATTTTTTAATCAATTATCGCGATGTCTGCTGTCAAAATAAATAGTTTGACATTTCTGTCAACAAGTTATTGAATTATTAAACACTAACAATGAATCGATTCGGTGATGCTCAAATAAAAATGTGTTTATTTCTAGTGTTTCATATAAATAAAGTTTGCATTCATATGTTTCTAAATTTCTTATTCATTAAATTGTCCTGCCGAATTACACTCGATGTTTGTATTGATACCGAATAAATTTGGATTGTTTAAACTCTAAATTGTTTCCTTTAGCAATTTGACTCGAAAAACTATCAACCTAAAAACGCTCCACCTTCGGTGCCCCGTTTTTAATAGTAGACAGTTCTTCTCGTCTAATTGCTTGGCAACAGTTTCTCATTAAACTATCCAAATTTATCCGGTAAAATACAAACCTCTTGTGCAATTATAAGTGATTATTCTTGTGAAAAACTGTACATTTCGTGGATGTACATACATTTATTGGTATTAGGTAGGCATACTGAAGCGTGTGATCATCACACTAAGTGTTCAACTACCTACCCCTAACGCTAAACGATTAGCGTTCGTTATATATAACGAACTATATTATACAAAAGTAGAACATTCATAATAAAGGAAATGTTCTACATATAAATAATAATAAAATAATTTAATGTTTTGATGTTTTTATCTTGTTTAAAATTCTAAAAGCTTTCGCTTCGATATTCTGTTATAAAAGTAAAAAAAAATTGAATAATTTACCTCAAAAGTCATGACCGTTGTGAGAAATTCTATATCCATAGATTTGGATCCGTAAATGAGTTAAAAACTAATATCTACTACATCTACATTAATTTCTGTCAAATTTCATAAAATATAGGTACATGATATTCGATAATACCAATCAAAATTATTTCAGTTGAAAAAATCAGAAAAATAATTAAAATAAAGGTGTGGGCCTTTAAATTATAGAATACACCTTGAATTAATAAAATTATCCTAAAAAAAACAGTAAACAATTAAAATATACAATAGTCTAGAATAAATACAAATCTTTTGTAGAAAGGAATCTTAAAAACTAAAACTTCGTAATAATACACTAATCTACTTATTCCGCACCCCTATATAATTCAATTAACAACAAGTTCTTCTTCAAGGCACAAAATTTATATTGAGTTGACTTAGATTTGTAATATTTTTGCTTAGGAAATGAATGTTTATTCATACACAAAACATACATTTTAAAATATACAAATAATATACCTATATAGTTCTAAATGCTTGTTATTAATTCTTAAATTGTACATGACATTTAGAATTGAACAGAGATCTCTACCGAGCCAGGGCGAGGTTAGAAATGCGTTGCTACTTTATAGCTTTACCGAGATAAAGAATGTATCAGGCTTATCATGTTTACATCCCATTGATTTCATTATTTTAACCTGCGCCTTCGCCATTTCTTAGAAAAAGTCTTCGCCTCGCAGTCACAATAATTATTATAGAAGTATTTATATGTATAATCACTGAATTACCTTTAATAACATGATGCAGATAGGTAATATCTTATAAAATAATATCAAAATTGTATTTTACTAAATTAGTTAACCTTATGTAACCTTAACCTTAACCTTATGTATATCTGCTTATTATATATTAACTAAAACATTTTATCATATAAAACACCTGTGATCTGTGGTCTATCAACTAATTCTGAGGAAAGTTAATTAATTAGAAGTGTGTTACCTAGGAACAACGTCTTTTTTTAATTTTGAAACGTTTTTAAACGGTAGTACTGACTTTATTGTCTTCGGAGAAGAGTTACTAGTATATTACCTAGATACAACGTTTCTTTTAAATTTTGAAACGTTTTTAAACAGAAACAATGAAATTATTAGTAGTGTGGTGAGAAACACACAGTAGTGCCATCTTTTGGTAAAAAATATAATGCCAGTCGGGGTATATTGCCCGTTGAGTAGTTGCTTTAGGCATCTCCTTCAAATATATGAATTCATTGTTTTCCCCTAATATATTTCAATTTTTTACATACATAAAGTACCGGGATATCAAAAATTATCTTGGTCAAGGGTGGTTGTGGAATGTAAAACGTGTGTCTTACTTTAAATTTGAAATAATTATGTCACTGTCACACTGACATCATCAATAACCTACAAATTTCATACCTATTTATTTCAGTTGTAAAACAATAATGAAAAACTAAATTACAGTAATTGTTGGAAATGTCCCTCGTTTTGTTCGATGCACAAGTTGACGCGCCTCCTCATGCTGTGAAAAGGATTTTGCAGCATTTCTGGCGTTATGGTTGCACATTGCTGAACAATTCTTTGTTGCAGTTCTTGCAAATTATTTACCGGAGTTGCGAAAATCTTGTTTTTTAAGTAAGGAAATATAAAATAGTCCATAATTGTCAAACAAGGTGATCTCGGAAGAAACTCAACTTCTGTATGCAAACTTATCAGCCGGTCATCAAAAAACTCGCGGAGGAAAGCAATATTTTCTCGTGTAGTATGTGCTGTTGCACCGTCATGCTGGAAATAACCGTACCGAAGTTCATCATCGTTTAACTGTTGCACAAATTCAGCCAAAAAGTTGTGTCTGTACCTTTCTGCGTTGACGGTGAAATTGAAAAAAATTGGCCCAATTATTCTTCTGCGAGAAACTGCCATCCAAACACCAATTTTTTGAGCATGTAGTGGCGATTCAGTAAAAACATGAGGGTTATCATTGCTCCACATTCGCATATTTTGAGAATTGATGTATCCCGAAAGGTGGAACCACGCTTCGTCAGAAAAAAAAAGTTAAGTCCAGAAGATCGTCATTCATTAAATTATTGACAAACCAATGGCAGTAAGCAAGGCGTCTGGGGTGGTCTGCGGGCAGAAGAGCTTGATGTGCTTGCATCTTATATGGATGCATGTTCAAGTCTTTCTTTAAAATCTTATGACATGTTCCATAAGAAAGTCCAATTTCCTGAGAAAGATGTTTCAAAGGTTTTCTTCAGGCTCTTCTTCCATACGTTGACGAACGTCATTGACAACTTCTTCTGTACGAACTCTTGGTCTACCAGCACCCTTTTTATGAGTCACACAACCAGTTTCGCGAAACACTTCAACACAATTTGTAAGGCACTTATAAAAATTGTCCGGTAATATTATTGCCACGTTTGGGAAGTGCCCTCGAAAATTGTCCAAACACAAACGTTGTCTGCGTATTGCCAATTTCCATTAACTAGCGCACCCGTTCGAAAATAGGCTTCAATCATGAAAATTTTGTGCTGTGTGGTAAGAGGCATGATTCAAAAACTGGATTAGAAAATTTCAGCACAATGACTTGACAGATTCTGACACAACAAAACATATTCAAAAATTTAAACTTTTACATTCCACAACCACCCTTGACCAAGATAATTTTTGATATCCCGGTAGTTTACTTTATGTTATATGATGTTCTCTACTAATTAGTATAAGTATTCCTATATTAATGGCAGATTTTTCGTATAATTTTATGTGAAGGCATATAAAAATAAAAAAAAATGTTTGCGTTTTAACGTTTATTTGAGTTTTTTGGACTGATTTTTGTAGAATTACTACAAATTGGTATTGGATGTTTGAATTTAAATAAGCCCTTCTTCCTTAAAAAATTACTAATTTTATATTAAACCGGGATGCGTGATTACTATGAAATTATATTTATTTTTTTATCTAAGTACAACTTTCTATTTATTCATTTGTTCTTTTGTTTCCATTTGCTTATGATACAAATGGCATGGCATGTCTTCCTTTATTAGGCCTACTTTAATTTCTATAACAGATGCTAAAGACAGTATAAGCATGTTTATTTTTTTATCTTTGTTATTTATTGGTCTATCCATGCACATGCAATATATTTAAAAAATAAGCAAGCGGTGAAACTGACAATACCGCGATATTAGTTCAACTTTTTAGGTCATGATCAAGAGGAATCAATAACCCACTCAACAATGACAAACTGGCAGCCAGCGGACCGAAATGATCGGAAAACACAATTACTATTTTATAAGACCTTCTAACCTCTGATACTTAAATAAGAATTTTCTGGTTATTTGGGTTACTTTAGAGAAAATCCTCCGTTTTAAATCGTTTGCATACCTATATATTGCATGCGTACATACAAAGAGATAGTGATCACTTGATAAGTACTCGACACTATCAGATAGTTTAAAGTTCTGAAGAACATATAGTGTAATAATAATTGTTTTGAAAAAAAAAACATTGATCTCATTTATTTGTTCCAAGAAATATATAGAAAACACCCTATATACTAGTATTTCGGGTTATTAGCCCTTTTTCAATAGAGTAAATGTCTATTACTAAATGTTTCCAAGCGCGTTTTAGTTATTTATTTGTTTACGAGCACCTACCCCCGATTGATCCTACCATCTGGTAAAACCCGAGTTTTTAGTACCTTTTCTAAGAAGGGCAAAAGTGTATAATCTATCTGATCATTCGTAGTACAAGGATTTACAATTAAAGATTTTTTAATTTCTAATTGTTCTAACAGATCTAACGCTTTCCTTTCTTTTTACGATGTTTCACTGTTTTCTATACAGTGCGTCGAAAATCCTGAATTTTTCGCGTTATTTAGTATGGATTTTTTATGTTCTTTTATTCTAGTTTCAATACTTCTACCGGTTTGACCCACATACATGGCATTACAATCCACGCAGTTAATTTGGTATACTCCCGATTGTTTTAATTCCTTTCTTTGTTGTTTATCAAAATCCTCCCAATAGTACGCTTGTTGACACTAATCGTTTTACACCCGTTTCGTTCTAATCTGCGAGCTATTTTTTCACTGTAACCTGGGACGTGATTAATATAACTATAGGTGGTTTCTTTTTCCCGAATATTGTAAAACTCCCGACGAATTAATTTCCTCCTTTTGTTTTTTATCATGTTATCTATTAGTTTTTCTTTATATCCGTTGTTTCTTGGAATTTGGTTGATTGTACTTAATTCTTTTTCAAAATCTGCTTTTTCTGGCGGAAACATTAAAAGCCTGCTATGTATTAAACCATGGAAAACCGACTTTCTTATTTGCCAGGACTGCTGCGAACTTGCTGGTATGTCGGAAGTTGTTGGTTTTCTATAAACCGAGAATTTTAATTTATTTTCTACCTTTCTTATTGTTATATATAAATAGTTTAATTGATTGTTTTCCTCCTTTTCCATTGTAAACTGAATATTATCGTTAAGCGAATTTAAAAACTTGAAAAAGCCGCTCAATTTTCTTTCAGTACCAGTCCAAATACAAAAAAAAAATGTCATCTACATAGCGAGCCCAAACGTGAACATGTGATTTTAAATTATTGTGACTATTGAACAGTGTGTTTTTAAAATGATTCATAAAAATTTCCGCTAACAAAGGAGAAATAGGACTACCCTAATAGGACTACCACTAATATAGTGTAATTTCAATATTAACAGATACACGCGTGGCCCCCTTTAAAAAATCCACCCCGTATATAATTGCAGTGCAGCTATAACAGCAAGAGGTCTTTTCAATATTCCCCAAATAAAAATAGTCACTGAATAATTAAGCGGCAAAAGGTATTAATTTTGCTTTAATTCTTCCAATAATTTTAAGAACCAATAAAAGCAACTGTGTTTCTTATACATCCAGATTTAAACTCCGTCTTCCAGCAGTGCCATAAAATCGGGTTGCCCATGACATAAAATTTCATTGAACAGTAAATAACAATCTAACCCGGACGTTCCTGACTGTATAAACAACGTTTACATCGAGAATTCAGGATTATTGTTATTTAATTGAGCTACCAGGAAAATCTGGTTTAAATTCAAAGTGGATTTGACTTACCGAAGTAGCAGGGCCCTTAGCAATGACTGAACAAATGTTAATATTGCCAGAGCGTATTATTTTAAGAGCGTAATCCTCTTACAAATGAGAAGTAAAAATTAAATTTCAGATTCTTCCGTTCAGTTTTATTTGCGAGATCCGTATGAAAGGATACAGGGTGGATCGTGTAGAGACTTTTGTCAAATTCCTTCCTTTTTTGGTATTTTTATATGATACATAAAAAAACAAATGAAGAATTAAGCATGTATAGATGAAAAATAAAATTAAAAATATGTAGATGACATTTTTTTTATTTGGACTGGTACTGAAAGAAATTTGAACGGCTTTCTCAATTTTTTAAATTCGATTAACGATAATATTCAGTTTACAATGGAAAAGGAGGAAAACAATTAATTAAACTATTTGGATATAACAATAAGAAAGGTAGAAAATAAATTAAAATTCTCGGTTTATAGAAAACCAACAACTTCCGACGCAATTATACCAGCAAGTTCGCAGCAGTCCTGGCAAATAAAAAAGGTTTTCCATAGTTTAATCCAAAGGCTTTTAATGTTTTCGCTAGAAAAAGCAGATTTTGTAAAAGAATTAAGTACAATCAAACAAATTGCAAGAAACAACGGATATAAAGAAAAACTAATAGATAACATGATAAAAAACAAAAGGAGGAAATGAATTCGTTGGGAGTTTTACAATATTCGGGAAAAAGAAGCCACCTATAGTTATATTAATCACGTCCCAGGTTATAGTGAAAAAATAGCTCGCAGAATAGAACGAAACGGGTGTAAAATGATTAGTGTCAACAAGCGTACTATTGGGAGGTACTACAAAGAAAGGGTTAATAAATTAACACAATCGGGGGTATACCAAATTAACTGCGCGGATTGTAATGCCGTGTATGTGGTGTGGCATCAAACCGGTAGAAGTATTGCAACTAGAGTAAAAGAACATAAAAAATCCATATTAAATAACGCAAAAAACTCAGGATTTTCGACGGATTGTATAGAAAACAATCATTTTATAGATCAGAAAAATGTAAAGGTGAAATCGTGAAAAGAAAGGAAAGCGCTTAGATCTGTTAGAGCAATAAGAAATTAAAAAATCTTTAATTATAAATTCTTGTACTACGAATGATCAGTTGATTTTAGAATTTCGCCCTTCTTAAAAAAGGTACCAAAAACTCGGGCTTTACCAGATGGTAGGATCAATCGGGGGTAGGTGCTCGTAAACAAATAAATAACGAAAACGTGCTTGGTATTTAAATACTAGTATATAGAGTGTTTTCTATATATTTCTTGGAACATCTAAATGAGATCAATGTTTTTTTCAAAACAATTATTTTCACCATGTTTCATAAAGAACCATCCGCTTCGAGTATTCACATTATAAAAATATGTGAACCTATTGATGGAAAAACAGAAAATTCAAAAAGGAGAAGGCGAATTAAAACAATACAAAAACATACCAGGGAAGAAGATGATTTTGTGAAAAGTTTGAAAGATAACTCAAATTAATATAAGCAACAATTGAGAAGTATTTTACTCACCTTACAAAATGTTTAGGATATACAAGGATAGATGTTTTGGAAGCTTTAGACATCACAGCTTAGATGGAATAGGATGTATAAGATTCGTAAAAGCAAAGAATTAAGAAATACGACATTGCAACAATATAACAAGCATAGAGGTACTACCCTCTTGCAGTGGGAAACTCATAAATATGATAAGGTAAAACATGGGAAGGAGAACAAAAAAATCATATTTTCACAACAGAATTACAGATATACATACATACCTAATTCAGAAAAGCTAACCGTATTTTGTATTTATAGATCTGTAGGCAAAATTGCAATGATCATGGAATATTGCAGAACATAAAAGTCATTAAAAAAAAACAGAGCATTAGAAAAAGTTCTTGATGTCAACATCTTGCGTCTCCTGCACACAAGTGGTACTAGACGGGCTGTTCATCATAGTGTGCTCATCTGCCATTGGATGGAGACACTCGCGAGCTTGTCAATATGTTAGTTGACATTAGGAAGTTTTCTATGTCTGTGTCATTATGCTTATTATAGGTACACAGAAACTGCGCAGTTTGCGATGCGTGTGATAATTATAACCTCCAAAGGCAGCACTAGCTGTCCTGTGGTACAATCGCAAACTACAGAGGGTCCAACCAAACGTATTAATCATCTGATGAGATGGATGGTTAGACACAGCTGTTGCTTCTAAATGAATCAAATATTTACCGAAAAGGATACATCAGGAAGAGTCGTGATAATGAAACATACCTATATAGCGTAATATAGTGGTACACACCGTATAGTGCCTTCTTTGGGTCTTGCTACTGTCTGTCAGATAATTATTGTCAAATTGACAGACAGATAACGACCTGCTTTTCCGCAGCAGCGCCATTATATCAGTGACCTCTATGGTCTTTGGAGGAAGACAATCCTACCTACTTATTTATTTGAAGGAGATGCCGAAAAGAACTACTCCACGGGCAATGTCATCTGACAGCTGACAGGCATTGCACTACTCGGGCATCTCCATAGGAGTAATCATTTGACAATAATTGTCAGACAGATAGTAGCAAAGATCCAAAGAGGGAACTACGGTTTATATATCACCACTACTAACATTCATGATGCTCCTTTGGTAATCATGTCGCAACATCGTTCATCGATTCCACCACTTCGGCATTCTGAACGAGCGCATAATAAGCGCGAAACCGGCCAGTGTCTGGTGGTTGGTTTCGATGAAAGATATGGCGACTCCTATGGAGATGCCGGAGTAATACAATGCCAGTCGGGGCACATTTTCCGTGGAGTAGTTGTTTTCGGCATCTGCTTCAATATATAGCGTAACAGGTCTAGGTTTTCCTTTTCCGATATTTTCCATTCTAAATATATATTATTAAGACTTATTTACTTATTGACTTTACCAAATAAAAACTTAATAGACATGATTGCAATCATATTTTGTTAGGTATACAATTTCTTGTCAATTATAAATGAAATATTAAAAAGTTCCGAGAGCATAGAGCTGGTACAAATTAGTTTACAAGCTATATAACAGTACTTATTACAAAGGCCCGTCTCAAGACGGTTTCTTAATAGAACAGTAATTACTTTAAGATAACGTCGTTACTCTGAAATATGTCGGATTTGCTCAATTTACATGTGACAGTCATGAATAGGAGCGATCACAGCTTCTGTGAGATTTTTAAAGAAACCATCTGGCGCGTATTCGCCGAACTAAATTCAATAACAGAGTAAAGTAGAATGAATGTCGTCTTGTCTGGGAAATACAGAGCAGAGCTACTTGATGGAATGATAGAATTTATTGCACGGGCAGCACCCCATCAAAAAACAATAACTAGGGAGGTTTTGGTGACTATTGCCTCCAGTGATTGAAAACATAAAAACAGATAGAGTCGTCTTTTTATATGTTGCTTTTAGGGGTTTAAAGAAATTAGTTGACGTGATTTATGTGTTATTTAAATTTTACGGAACTTATAATTTCTAATAATTATCCTTAGTAGTTTTGGGGCATTTGGGGTTTATTTTTTCTTATACTAACTTTTGGTGTGTCAGGTACATCTCATTTATTTTCCAATTATGCCTAGTACGCTTTATTTACCGTGTATTTAACAGTATTTGTTTTGCTCCAGTTCTCAGCGAGCAAAGTTTTAACTTCGATGGATTTCCTGGAAATATAGCTAGGGCAACTGCATGAGTTGAAGTGTTTTTAATTTAAAAGTGATGTTGCAGTTTTGTGAATGTTATTCTTACAGCTATTTTTAATTTACACTTCCTCAGTTAAGAGTGTTTATAAATACTGAAAGTATTATATTACACAAGCTATAAGGGATTTGTAAGTAATTTGTATTAGAAGAATATTAAAAATGAATCTATTCAACCATGAACTTTTTCTATTCGAAGTTATCTAAAGTAGCTTACACACTCTTAGTAAAAAGTTACTCTAAAAATTATCACAATAAACTATATGATGCAAACATATTTATATTAAAACTAACACTGCATCTGTTCGCTACCAATCTTAGTTGTTCTCATATACCCGCTGCGACGGGATGTATACCTAATGCATTTGCCTTTTCCTGGAATTTTATATATGTTCTTGGAGGATGATGATATAGTCAGTACTGTGTTATTTCTTTATTGTTACATGTTGAGGGAATTTACCTGACGACCCTTAGTATTTTGAAGTTCTGTGAATTTATAACTTGATTATAAATTAACATTACTATGCAAACTATAGTGGTGTTTTTGGAAATATTTACCTGTCGTATGTTCTAGAGGTAATGATGTAATTTATTGTTTCTGTTTATAGTCCTGCCTAAGTATCAAATAGGATGATATTTTCTGTATGTTCGACATAGTTGCTTCCTTATTCAACTACCTAAAGGTTTGTTTTCTAATAGCATCTTTACTGTTCTCTTTCAGTTTATACTCATCACTTGACCTAGTCAACCAACCTTTTCTATTACTAGTAAAAGTGGTAATAAGCAATAGAGTAAAATATGAAGGGTACTCGTCTATAAAATTCCTACAATTACAATGGATCCTTCTTACTTCTACTAAAAGAATTCGCGTCATTAAAATGCGACTACACTCCATTCTTTAGTTTCTGGTTAAAAGGGTTCTCTAGATGTGCGCTGCATTTAATTGTATGTTACTAGGACTTAAAGGACTCATTGTAACTGCTTATATTTCGCTATAATTTCAGGTATTTCAGCGGAAATTTCCCAAAGGGCCGGCAACAAATTTTCCGTGGTTGACACAAATATCGCTGTTTTTCCAGATGACACTTTTACTGATTAAAGACGGCTATTATCCTGTGCCTTCGTTTTTGTTGATGCCAATCTATCTATACAGGATTATTTAGTTTTTGTCGCGAAAAATTCAGCTGGTATATAAGTAAGTCATTTTATACTATACACCGTTTTTTATACCTACAATAAGCTTACAGTTTGGGTCAAAAAAATATTCGCTTACCATGATAAGAAAAAAAATATCTAGGATACACTGAGAAAAAGGGAAGAGACATAAGATTTGATGAATTTGAAAATAAATAGTGTAAATAAGGGCATCAAAAGGGTATCAGATTATTGATTCTACAGATGCGTATTAGCAGGTATTATGTAGGAAGGTACAGCAAAGTACTGTCAGCAAGGGTATACTTGGTGGATGGATTTATGATTACATATCCCTTAGGTAATAGTGGGATAATAGATTTAAGTTATGGAATCTATCTTTTTATGTTTGAATTTGTCATAGTTTTAGCAATACGAAAAATGTTTTAATTTCATGACCTTTGGTCCATGGATTTAAAGGCAATCCTGATATCACAAATTTAATCTATATCCTACATCTTATTTACCTTGATGGAAAAATTTGGGGGACACACGATAGTATTGGGGATAATTTATAAGCCTTCTTTAAATTTATTTTTCTGTTACCCTTCTAGAATTTATATGGGATTCAGTAGGTATTCCTAAGAAAATTAGAAGTGGTATAATTGGTATCTGATTTTTAGTTTTCAAATCTCGAGAAATTTGTTTATTAATATATCTTTTCTGGTCTATTTATATACTACAGATCAGTTCTGATGTGAGATGGAAGGTTCTTTTGGATGTACTACACTTGGAATATGTATTTTAAATACTTCTGGATCCCTGTTTTTATTATTTTACAGGTTGTGTAATCTCAAGAGAAATTATTATGAATTATAAAATCTATATATCCCATCTACTTTGCCTTAAACATTTTGGATAACCAAATGTAGTTTTTAGGTAAATAAATCGATCACTACCGAGCCTCTGTTGAAAACCAACTTTACGGTTGATTTTTCCTGACGGTGTTGGTATTAGGATGACTAGAGAAACTGTAGAATTCAGTTACAACATCTGTTTTAATGTAGACTTTGCAGTTTTGGACATGCAAGGAGTTGTTTGATCTAGATGACCCCTGATGATTCCTGATAGAATCTGTGTTAAATTTACCTTGCTGACAAGATTTGAGGTCAGAAAAATAATTATTAACATATGTTGCCATGAATAAAGTGTGTTTTTTTAAATAAGTTACTAAAAGTTGATAATTTTCCCGTACTACAGCCTCAGCTGAACATTATATGTTCCAGACGATTATTTCTTAAAATAAAAAGTTTATGTTCCTTAAAACCTCTGCAGGATCTCTAATTGATCATCCCCTGTTCAAGCCACGATACAACGTAGTTAATTTCACGAATGAAGTAATGTAAATTCCCTTCATTTCCTAAACCGTCTAAATTTATCATCTCGCCTCCTTGTTTACTTACTCCGAGTTGGAAATACAATCAAAACGAGATAAAATTTACTTTTACGCCCTCGTATAACTGCCGAATGCATTCTTAATTTTATTAAACCATAATAATTGAGCGCGGAATTATACATATAATGGAATAATAACGACAATATCGTCGTAAATTTTATAGATATTTTCACTTAGGTGCTGCGCCCTTTTACGATTGAGCCACTAAAATGTGATTTGACTTAATAGTGACGTAGAGAGTAATAGACTTTTGTTTCTAGAACAACCCTCTCGACACTGGATTGTTTATGATAAGTAGGTAATCGAAATCGTAACGAAATTACTCGTTTGTATTCAGTGAATCGTATAAACAGGGTGGCGTTTTATACCTTTTATTATTCTTTCGTATGGAACATGCTGTATATTTTAAAAGGGGGTATGATTCATTACAGCAGGATCATTTAACACAACAGTTGAAATAGTAGAGGGAAATCTGACATGCGATATGTATAGTTTTTAAGTAGCAATACCATTTGCTTCAGTTGTTAAATTTGATTAGATTTATATAGAAGATCTATTGTGGCACTCCCAACCTATTTAGAGCACCCTGTCCACCTTTATCCTTTGCATTAGACTTCATAGCCTTGATAGAGGCTCCATGTAGCTGTTGGCTCTTGGTCTTCCTTCCCCAAGTATTTGAAATCTCAGTCTTGTCAGGTCCTCGCACTGGCCCAGTACGTGTACTGAGGTTTCGTCTTCTTCTTGACAGAATCTGCAAGTTGCTTTTTCTGACAGTCCCATAAGATTCATGTGCCTATTGTGCCCTGTCAGCGGACCTACTATACTACTAATGAAGTTATTAATGAATAGCTTTGCCTGTTTCAGTTGTGGCAGATTCCTCCACCATTCGCGAGATTGCTGACAAGATTTGGTCCATTCCATGGATCTTTTCATGCATGGTTTCGCTATGCCGCAGAAGGGTTCTGGTCCTATGAGGTTTTTTGATGCACCTTTTCGGGCTAGCGCATCTGCCTTCTCATTACCCTCGTGCCCAGGTACCTAAGCTAGGGCCACCCTATTCTCGCTCCCTAGCTCTTTCAGGGTATTCAGACAGTCCCACACGAGTTTTGACGTAACCTGTGAGGACCCTATTGGCTGTATCGCCGCTTGACTATCGGAGAAACTGGTAATAGAACGATTATCCGTTCCTCGCCTTATTGCCTTCTTAGCACCTTATCACAAAAACAACTACATTAATAATTTTTAGAAACAAAAAATATGTATTCTTAACAAATTCAACACAATATGTAACAGATTCTCAAATTGTTTGTTCTAGTTAGGTGACAGTTTGTATAATTATTCAACATTGGAGGAATATTATTAGCTATATGAGAAGTATGAGAAACTTTATTTATGAACGTGAGAACTAGTACTTTGCTGAATGTTTTGAACTATGAAAATTTTGTTTGCCACCACTACCTTGCCATTCCGAGATTCTTCGATGTATACCTCACCAATATTTGATGCTATATCTTTTAAACTACACCACCTGCACCGTAGTCAACTAGAATCATTAAAGCGAGAGAGAGAGGGAGAGAAAACAGACACTATTTTCTGTCGGATTTGCAAAATCCAAATAACTAGCAACCATTTGAGGCACTCAAACACTGAAGACAACAGACATATATCCAGTGACCAAATGGAATTTATTCCTCTTCCGTAAAAATAGTTCTTTAAAAGTGGTTATAAATTTACGTTGAGTTATATTTACTTCATTTTATTTAAATCTAGCTGGATCCAATATCTAAATCTCTTTCCCTAAGGTCCTCAGTTCGATGCTGAAATTAATCCAGTTCAATTCCTCAAGATCTCAAAACTCCACGATTTTACAGAGGATGTACCTAATATTTAATATTCCCTATGATAAAGGCCATAAGTAAGCATATTTTTTATACTAAAGTAAATAAAATGGTGTTACTTCCAATAATATATTTCCAGTTGCAAACCAATTATTGAACATTTTGAATTTTTGCTGATTCAGTCCGACTTGGAATTTTTACAAATGTATTTACTCCAAGTCAAACTACTTTTAATTGTACATTTTCTATTCTTATACCATGGAAAACGTATTGGGTTCTCAGCTGTGCGACGTAACTCGTATTTACGACAAATTTAAACTGATTTACATTTATTTTCAGTGTTTTTGGGCATTGAATTGCTCTTTGTATATTGGTTCATTTATCGTCATTTTGCAAATTCGTCCTGGCGACAGACATCTGACAATTCCATTATCATGACTACTTTCATTTAGTAAAGACGTCTAATGTATTAAGCAAAAATTTAATAGCATAGCTTTTGGTAGAAACGTCCCTTTTCTTTAATTTATATTCATCAACTTGTTTTTTAAGGAATATTTGTAATTTGAAGCAATTATTAGATATACGTATTTATACTTCCTAAATTAACAAAGAATATTAGTCCATATACTGAATGACAAACATTTAAATTTTCAGTATGTTGATCCAGGAAAATTACCAGAAAATACAATAGATCTTTTTTAAGTAAATTTTAAACATATGTGTTTCTAAGTACATACATCTTCATTAAAAAAATGGCTAAACTTACCGCACTCAACTTTTACCTAACACAAAACCTAAGCGCTTCCAATGGTGCAGCGAATAAAATGTTGCCGAGATACTGAAAAAGTTTGGGTTGATATTTCTATACGACGCGCTCAAGTTTACAGCGCGAATACTGGTGTTTCTATAGATGTCTACCCCTAGAAAGATCACGAATTACCCCGAGGATTTTTTGCACTAATATAGATAGTGCAGCTCTCGATCGACGTGAAGAGTAGTGGGAAGTGTTCAGTTATAATACCGTACTCACTTAATGGAGTAGCGCTTCATTTGATAGGACGATCGGCGCGATCTTATAATTAATTATGTTTCATATGTGATGTTGTCACTTATAATTGCACAAGAGGTTTGTATTTTACCGGATAAATTTGGATTGTTTAATGAGAAACTGTTGCCAAGCAATTAGACGAGAAAAACTGTCAACTATTAAAAACGTGACACCGAAGGTGGAGCGTTTTTAGGTTGACAGTTTTTCGAGTTAAATTGCTAAAGGAAACAGTGTAGAATTTAAACAATCCAAATTTATCCGGTATCAATACAAACCTCGAGTGTAATTCGGCAGGACAATTTAATGAATAAGAAATTTAGAAACATATAATGCAAACTTTATTTATGAAACACTAAAAATAAACACATTTTTATTTGAGCATCTGAGCATCACCGACAAATTGACTAGTTTCACTACATCTCACCAGAGAGCGTTTAACAAAAAATTTGAGCATCTGCCAATGATAAGAAAATCAAATATGCTAATAATCATATACGTAGATGTCAAAGACAACTGTCAGTTTATGTTTTAAAATTATGAAGTGGACGCGTTATTTTAATTTTAATTTTTTATTTATCCTGTATTAACAGGATGTGTGTAGCTAATGAGCACCTAATGAGTATTAGCTTGAATTGTAGTGAATTGTGTCTCAGTATATTTAGTGACGGAATTCAAAGCAAACAGATTAACAGTAAAATGCAGTTAAGTGTGCAGATTGTATGAAGATAAATAATTGTTCTCATGGGTTAAGAAGGTAAAAGAAAAATTAGTTAATGTGATGTGTTTTATTAATTTTAAATTTCGTAGGATAATATGCACTTTCAAAAGTATGGAGTCCGTATTGTGTGAAAACAAATAATTTTTCTAGATGTCTGAATAAAACAGGAAGAGAAAATCGAATAGATATCAAGCGTAGCATAGCGACTGTTGTTTATTTGAAACAACACAATTGGGCAAATATATTGTTGTTGTCAATCATTATAGGTATTTTTATCAAATTGCTAAATTTGAAATTTGCGAATGTATTGTAAATATTGTAATACAAAATATGCAAAAATATACTTATTGTAGTTTTATTTGTTTCTATGTTCATTAAAAAAGTTAAAAATGTTACAAAGGTAGGGCGATTCTGTACAAAATTTTTTAAAAAGTTCCGCTACATCTCTACAGATGACGGTTTCCGCGTCATTTTTTATTAACATTGCAGATTCCTATCTACCCCTAACCTAATCTATGATCTATTCATTGTTAGTGTTTAATAATTCAATAACTTGTTGACAGGAATGTCAAACTATTTATTTTGGCAACGGACACCGCGATAATTGATTAAAAAAATGAATAAGTGAAAAAACAAACCACTAGTGCATTTGTCACTGTAAAAGTTGCAGGTAACTTTTGTCGCTGTCAAAGTGACAATTGCACTGTGGCATATGCGATTTTTTATATATAAATTAAATTGTCATTTCCATTGTTTCCGATTGTTGCAAGGATTGCGAAATCTGTGAACTTTTTTCTTTTGAGTTGGTACAGTTCTTTTCACAAATTTGTTTCTGTCCCGCTAGTGGACCTAATATACCTACGAAGACTTATTATCACCGATTTCTCGGTGGAAAGTGATTTTAGTATGAGCTTATTTCTGGTTATTTGAATTTTGTGTCCTTATAGCGTACACACATAACATAACATCGTAAGTTTATAAATCCTGTTTCTCTTCCTGCCACCACCGCGAAGTGCAAAAGGCGGTAATAAAACCAATGACAAAGCTCTGGCGTTCAGATTGATATATTTGATGGAGATTAGAGCGATATTCGACGCACGTATCTACTATTCGGGACTTTATCTGGACGGACTGAGTGTGTTAAGAGTAAACCGTTTCGGTATGGATATTTTCCTGTGTGCGCGGTTAAGTCCCTAAGCTGGAAATGGATTGTTATTACCGGGATTCTCGCAGATATAATCTGCACAATTCGTCATTCTCTCTCTCCGGCAGCGGGCTGCAATAATATGCTTTCAGGTCCTGAAAGGATTATTTACCTCTCAGTGTTCTAGCAAGGACTGAATCCCACGTGGAGGTTGTGTATATCGCAGATTTATGAGAGGGAATTGGCGCAGTGTGTTTCCTCCAAAACTAGATTTCTAGTTTTGGAGTAGTAGTAATTCTACTCCAAAACTGGAAATCAAGTAAAATTAGTATAAAATAATTTCAATTCGTCCTCTTGATAATGTTACACAAGGTATTATATTTATTTTTGGCCATTATTTGGATCTCGGAAACGGTAAGAGATTCAGATTGGCTTAAACTAGGAAAAAGTTGCAGAATTTTATGTTGAATCAAATGGCGGTACGTTATCTGTCACATAATATGCACTCGTTCGTGAGTTATCGAGAAAAACTGACGATTTACAAAATGAAATGATTGTAGAAGAAACTTCAAATTTGAAACTTTCATTCTTGATAATGGCGAGTCCAAAAATTCAGTTAGATTGTCTCTAAGCACTCTAGATTTTGAGATGCGATAGTCAACTTTTTTATTTCATATGGACACCATATTGGATTTTTATGTCATCAAATGAAGCGGTCTAGTAAAAAATCCTGATTGATTATATTTATACATTTAATTTACTATACCCATAGATCAGTAATTGGTAAGATTTACATTTTCTTTCAATTCACATCAAATATGTACAGGGTGTTGTATGGCTTATATTACAAGTTTATGGAGAATATTCCTTAGATCGAGTTGAAAATATCTGATGAGTATAAAAAATCAGCAAATAGTTTGTAATGATACAAGGTATTCAATTATGACCTTTATATTCATTAAAACAGTTTTTCCACGAGTTATTTCCAAAGCTGTGGTGGCACCTGCTACAGAAATTTCAAATATGTCATGCAACTCTGTATACCAAGCGATTAATTTAAATTATTTTTTGCTAAAATTTGCATTATAATGCTTATTAATTTATTTCAAATGATGTCGAAATTAAAGGCAAAAATAAACCCAACGTGTGGCTCCAGTATTAATGCAATCTGAATTTATTTTTATCATTTTTTTTTGTTGTTTATATTGTTTCATAGTATTATTATAGTCATTCAACGTATTTTTCATTTTAGATTATATTTTATTTGTGCATCTTTCACCAAATAAATTTTCAGTAATGGGCAATTGTCAAACTGATCTTCATAATTGATTTTGACATAAGTAATATAGGTGTTTCCTGTATTATTTATGTTCCTGTTCCTGTATTATCTCGAACACTCTGTGTGAATTAAAGCAACTAAAATTACGTGACTTTTTAATATATACACTTTGATACAATTGTATCAAATACATTTTTTTTATCGATAATACCACAAAGTTATTTTGCAAATACATTGTAGGTATGCATTATTTGCGCTTGAATAGCTTGAAATTTGCTGTTGAAGGCTTAGGGGTACGAACCTAAGCCTAAGAAAGGAAAAACCTTTAATTGATATTTTCATATTGAAATTTCATTTTTTAAGCCGACGTGTTTCACATGTCAAGATCTCAAATGGATCCGAGCAAAGACATCGGGGTTACAAAAAAAACAGTGTATAATATGTCAAACATTTTTTGTAGCGAAGGAAAAAAATTTTCTAATAAAAAAGCTATTGGCCGCCACAATTATAAATATAATAAGGAGATTCATTTTTAATTAAGGGAGCTTTAAATATTTAGTTTGGGAGTGCAAACAGAAAGAATATAAGTTATATTAAATACCAATCTTCCCAACACGGTGTTTTCTTAGCCGCGTAGCTGACGCTAACGTATCATCCCCGAAAGGCTCTCGTTCTGCCGATATTTACATAATCGGTTTTTCGCCACAAAGAGAACGTTCGGTTTTTAGAATCTCTGCCTCTTTTAATCGCCTAAATAAATAACAAATGCTACTTAACTTCATGAAGGACATGGTTACTTGAGAATTTTATTACATAATTACGTGTAAATTGTTACTCATTTATACAGGATTTCAAGAAACCTGTCTCGCAGATAACCCGAAACTTTCACCTTTTCAGTAGGAACTCCTTTGCATTTTAATGATTCTGCGAAATCTGACGATATTTGGATTTATAAAACCTATATTATTGTAACCGTCAGAAAATGATCAATACAAGTAAATTACAATTCCAATTCGTCGGCAGAGAAATACCACAAGATCTGCAATTCATATTTCCATATGTACGTTTATTTTTGATAACTATAACACATATTTTAATATTTGTAGTGGCGAGATACAGTGAAATACACCGTAGTGCCCTCTTTGGGTCTTTGCTACTACCTGTCTGACAATTATTGTCTAATTGACAGACAGATAACGATTTGCTTTTCTGCACATGCCATACAGCGACCTCTATTGTCTTTGATATGGCGACATCCATATAGAGATGTTGATGTAATGCAACGCCAGTCGGGGCATATTGCCCGTGGAGTAGTTGTTTTCGGCATCTCCAAATAAATACATATTTTAATATACAGCGTACCTGTTTTTTTCAAACAAAACCCAGAAACAGGTCGATTTCTGTTTGAAAGGGGACACATCTTGATATTATAGACTTTTATACAGGGTGTGCCAAAAATAGAATTCGTTGTAAGGGTACAGACACCATAAAGCCTTTTTTCCAACACACTGCTCTTATGGAAAACATTTTTAGTTATCTGTATCAAGTTATTCAAGGTGAAACTTCGAAAGTCAAAAATTTTGTATTACCTTTTAATATAATTTGAATAATTTTCGAGATATCGATTAAAAATTGTTTTGTTAAGAACAAGAAATAATTTGTTACTTTTTCGTGATAAATGCATTTTTATTTTGTTTATTTATTTAACTAGCTAATAGCTAATACATTACAAAATAGTATTCCATACATATACCATATTTACAAAGTATATTACTTAAAATAACTTTTTCTTAATCTACATTTAAACTTTTTTACATCAGTACAAGACCTAACAGATACAGGAAAATTGTTGTATATATTTAACCCCTGAACAAAAGTTGTTTTTTCCATTGCACTAGTACGATAAGGCTGTATATAAAACATCTCATTTGATCTCAAATTATAATAATTTACCATAACAGATCGTTTAGTCAATAAAGTTTGCAAATATTTCGGTGTGCAGTTTTATTGCACTTATTTACAGTTTTGTGTATTAAAATTAAATTTGATTCAACAATTAGTTGATGCATATTCAGAAACCCCAGTGCTGTTAATATATAATCAATAGGGGTATACTTATTACAATTAGGCAATATTCGCATTGCTTTGTTTTCAATAATTTGAAGTTTCTGTATATTTCCTACTGAACAAGATATTAGTAAAGACATGCAGTAACTAAAATGTGGGTATATAATTGTATTATGCACAAGTCTCTTAGGCCAAAGAGAGAGATTCTTAGAAATCCTAGTAAAATAACATATTTTTTACCCAACTTCTTGCATAAATAGTCTGCATAGCTTATCAAAATTTAACGGGGGTCTAATATGACACCCAAGTATTTTATTTCAGTAACAAAATCAATTACAGTATTATCTATATATACAGTATGTTTCTCAGAAAGAAACCTTGAATAGTAATTTTTACTGCCCATTATCATACACTTCGTCTTGCTCGAATTAAGTATTAATTTATTAAACTTCAGCCATGGTTAACTCATAATCGTAATAATAATAGTATCTACTATTTCACTAAAACAGTTTCCAGAACATGAAATTACAGGTTCATCTGCAAATAGATTCACAAACGAATTAGATAAATACAAACTGATGTCATTAATATACAATATAAAAAGTAGAGGACCAAATACACTCCCTTGGGGTACACCATACGAAACTTCAGGTGGCTTGGAACACACACCTCCAATTTTGGTTTTCTGGTATCTGCCTTGTAAATAATTTCTGATCCACTCAAGCACCAACCCTTTTATGCCATATTTTGAACACTTGGCCACTAAGATTTCTCTGTCTACAGTTTCGAAAGCACGTTTAAGATCAATAAAAACACTAATCACTACCTCACTGCTATCAATATCCCTCTACATATGTATGCCCAATACATGTATTTTTTTCCTGGCAATTTTTATATGAACATAATCACCGGGACACTAGTCAACTTCCTGTTATTAATGAGGCATTTCAATTCCAGAAACTAATCGCACGAAACCATCAAGATGACGGTGGTGAACGAGTGGGTGTCAAGCACGAGGTTCGGCGGCTGGGTCCAGCGCTGCCGGGAGTCGCGCCGCCTCGTTCTGGTCATCGTCGGCATCGCGCTGCTCCTGGACAACATGCTGCTCACCACTGTTGGTGAGTACTTTGCTTGTAGCGGTAGTATTTACTTGGGTAAGAATTTCATGATGAATTTTGCTGCTGAAGAGTCATGAAATGTTGAAATTTCCCGGCTGGATAAACGGTTTTCTTTTTCGTTTGTTGTGGGGTCAATTTTTTAAAGGGGGTGTAACGCAAAACTGACTATTATAACACAATACGCAGTATATTGTAATATTGTTGCGTAATAGCCAAAGAAATATGAGTTATAAATTATGGTGAATTTTGCTGCTGAAGAGTCATGAAATGTTGAAATTTGCCGGCTGGATAAACGGTTTTTCTTTTTCTTTTGTTTTGGGGTCAATGTTTTAAGTAAAAGGGGTGAAACGCAAAACTGACAACTCTAACACAATACGCAATATATTGTAATATTGTTACGTAATAGCCAAAGAAATATGAGTTATACATTATGGTGAATTTTGCTGCTGAAGAGTCATGAAATGTTGAAATTTCCCGGCTGGATAAACGGTTTTTCTTTTTCGTTTGTTGTGGGGTCAATTTTTTAAAAGGGGTGTAACGCAAAACTGACAATTGTAACAAAATACGCAATATATTGTAATATTGTTACGTAATAGTCAAACAAATATGAGTTCTAAATTAAGCGTCAATTCTTACATCCTTTCTTAAGCCCTACGACCTATAGGCCGCACCCTTTTTGTATACGGATCCCCAAATAAAAATATTTTCAATTTGGAGACAAGGACGGATCGATAGTAAGAAAATGTGTATTAAAGAGAGAAAAAGAACGGTGCATGGATGGCCCGACGTATCAATATCTATTGGTAGGAGACGTGATGACACGGGTGACAAAGGTCAGAGGTGTCGCGACAGAGATAGCTTGTGGATGTGGCTCTCAGCTGCATTCCTCCACTAAATTACGAATTAAAAGTATTTTTTCAGTGTTAAACTATTTATCTTTATTTAACTTTCATGTATTAATATCTTCTGTCTTTATTTCCAAATTAAACATATTTTTATTTGAGGACCTGTATAGATAGGAATTTATTCGAGTTTATGTAGAGACAGTCAGTGTTGTTACACAAGGGTATTTGACATTTTTCTTGTTCGTTTTTATCCTTGATAAAAATTTAATTAATACAAATACTTAGTTACTAAATAAATTATTTTATTTATTTATTCAGGAACCCTATATCGGCAAATTTTATGTCACAAAAATTATATATTTTGTTGTTTCCGCCTCAGATCCAAAATAACTTTAACATTTCCACCATTTTGGTGTTGATCTTGTTATATTTATTTGAAAATTGCAAAACCTGTAGTTTCAAAAATTAAAGACGGTCGAATCAAGCGCAGTATTGCTAAAAATCAACAGCTAATAAAATCTATCAAGCAGGTTACCAAATTAAATGGTTTGAAAAACACCATTTGCTTAGTGTTCATAGCATGATATACAGGATGTCTCATCAGGAACTTTGTCGATCGATATCTGGGAAAGTACTAATCCGAAATATTTGAAAATTTGGTAACATGGTATCTAGGGCGAACGCAGACAAAATATGTAGAACTCTCCAGCACTTCCGGTTATACCGGAAGTTGACATGAACTTCGTTATTTTAAATGAGGCACCCTGTATATTTTTGCATTTTCGGATTCTACGGACAATTTTAGGGTTAATTTATGTGACATTCCCTCTAGCTAGGAGTTACGCATTTTGAGATATTAATGAGATATTAGTGCGCAAGAGTGTCCGCAACTTTTTCCGGAAAAAGTTGCGGATACTCTTGCGCAGCATATCATACGTCAATTTTTTTCTTTAAATATTAATATCTCAAAATGCGTAACTATACTTATACATAATACTATGCATACTATGCATAAATATAGGGAGCTACCTAAATAAGTATATAAACATAATTTTTTTAAATAATTTATGTACCCACATATCAACTATTCTACGAAAAAATGGACAGCTATTTTGAACAAACTTTAAATATGGGATAATTCCTACAGAATCTGCGTTTTATTTGAAATTGAGAAGAAATTCTATCTGTTCATAACTTTCGTGTCTTGGTCTGCATTTTTCTCATGTATACCATACTTTTTTTATTTTCCTATATTCCTAATAGATCATGTTACTATAGAGATTATATTAAACCGTTGAGTGACAAAATACAGCATTATATTATGCACTGCTAAGTTGAAACCGATTTTGCCTAATATTTGAAATATCGATTTTATAAATGAAGTGCTCCATCAACAAACTCTTGTGGGGGTGAATATGATCAAAGGGGTTTAAAAATAGAATTTGGCATTTAAATTTTAAGGGCCATTGAAAAATATAAATAAATATATGTTCTTTGATATGCGATCACTCAGTGCATGCGTTCTATGCATAATTTCAACAACCACTGATTTTTCTATGAAGTTTTATGTGACTGGTAACTCTCATTAGATTATATCCGCTATGGTTTAGTTTAGAAGTTACACCTGCAGAACTCAACCGTTAAATGCATCATTTTTTTGTGTAAATTTACAAATCAAGTTTTCATAATAATAATAATAATAATAATAATAATAATAATAATAATAATAATAATAATAATAATAGTAATAATAATACCCCTCTCCCACACAAGTCTCAGACTTTCGGGCTAATCCTTGTGATTAGAATGAGGGGAAGAGATATTATTATTATTATTATTATTATTATTATTATTATTATTGTGTTGCTGTTTTCTAGAAAAAAAATTAACGTTCCAAATGAAACTTGTCAAGTTTCGACCTCCCATATAAACGTGTATGCCTAATTAGTGACATATATTGCACAAGTTACGCCAGACATTTCTTATATCATGATAAAATCCTGCCACACAATTTTCCTTGTTTTAAACATCACCCAATTAACTTTTACACCTTCGCACCGCTCTGTGCACTGTAACAAACTTTGCTGACGATGCCAAGACAAACACCATATGCAAACAATGTCTGGAAGAACCAATTGTTGAGCTTCCCAATTTTCTAGTCGGTGCGGCTTTCTCGCGCGGAGATTTATCTTCAAACAAAATTAACTGCATGGATGGCCGTTATCCAACCAGCGAAAGACACACAATTAAATCTGGAGTCCAGCTAATTGGAGTGTAGCGTCTCTGGTCATTATCATTAGAAGGATAATTACTCATCTCTTGAACTCTGTCACAACAATGGCGGTTTCTTATCCAAAGGAACATTACATACTCCAGTTGGCTTATTCAAATTGTAACAAGGAGCTTTTGTCCTTTGTAAAGGCTCAGGTTTAACGAAGGTGAATCGCAAAGATCTAGTAATTCTGATGGGTAGATTAATTGACATTTAATTATCTGTTAAATGTTAAATGATATAAGAGATATTATTATTAATGTATATCGTCCCACTTTTGATGACAATTCAAGGGATGTAAGAAATTACTAGAGTTATGTAATAGTTATTTATACAGTGATGTTCAAAACTCTGGAACGCCCCAAATAACTTTCAAAATATTGTTTTTTTGCAAAAACGCTCAGACACGTCAACTTTTTATTCTATTTTTCTGTATTTTTGAGGTATTGATTTATTTGTACAGTGACGTATCACTGAGGTGCAAAAATTTTTTTTAAATGGCAACCCAAATTTTTTATTCGGAATTCATGAAAAACACATTTTTTTACGTATCTTTGTCTAAAAATTTACAGAAAAAAAACCTTTATAGGGTTACAGAAGAAATTTTTCGATAGGTTACTTACAATAATATTACAATTAAATCAAATGCTCAAATTGTTGTCTATTGACTGCCTGACAATGAGCTTGATGAATTCATTTTGAAGATTATTGATAAAATCAGGCGGAATGTCTTCTATTACTTGTTGAATTCCGTTTTTTAATTCATCAATATTTTCTGGCCTACTCTCATACACTAGACCTTTAACGTAGCCCCATAAAAAATAATCGAGTGGGGTCAGGTCTGGGGAGCGAGCAGGCCACTCTATTGCACCACGTCGACCTATCCACCTATTAGGAAAAACTTCATTTAGGTAAGTACGAACAGGAAGAGCATAGTGAAGTGGAGCACCATCTTGCTGAAACCATATCTGGTCATCAATTGAATTTGGATCATTCGCATTTAGAAATAAACCAATTAAAGTCGGGAATAACTCCATTCTTAGGAATTCCAAATATCTTTCCCCATTTAAATTTCCATCAAAAAAGTATGGTCCCAAAATTCTGTTTTTTACTATTCGCGCCCAAACATTAACTTTTCTAGGGAATTGCGTGTGAGATTCCTGCATCCACCGTGGGTTCTGTGTTGCCCAATAGCGGCAATTTTGTCTGTTGGACCCATTAAGACAAAAAGTGGACTCATCAGAAAAAATAATATTTTTTACTGAGATGGTATTGTTATTGCAACGTTTCTGCATGATTTCACAAAATTGTACTCTACGATCAAAATCGTCTTCTGAAAGCTCATGAACCAGTGTTACCTTGTACGGATGATATTTATGTTTAAGTAAAATCCTGCGAACAGAACTTTTACTTATGTCCATGGTTGCGGCAACTTGGCGGGTACAAACATGGGGATTTTCTTGAACTAATAATAAAACTCACTGTTGAACGCACAATTGGTGGTTGATCTTGATGAGTGTTATTAAACAGCTCACACACTTCTGTTGCAGTTCTCCTTCTATCCCCGTAACCAACCATCATAAGTATCTCAATCCGTTCTTTCTCGGAAACAGACATTATTAGATGAATAATACGAGATAAACAATAAAATAATAACAATGAAATACCAAAATTATGGATTTAAATTTTGCTACGTGTTAAACAAATTAAAATTTTGACATTAGATGAAGCAATGATATTGTTTGGTTTCAATAAATTCCAGAACCTACTCGGTTTAAATTTAGAGAACATTTGTAGGTTTTTTATCTGTAAATTGCATTTATATCGAAAAATTTCTTCTGTAACCCTATAAAGGTTTTTTTTTTGTAAAGTTTTAGTCAAAGATACGTAAAAAAATGTGTTTTTCATGAATTCCGAATAAAAAATTGGGGTTACCGTTTAAAAAAAAAATTTTTTTTTGCACCTCAGTGAGACGTCACTGTACAAATAAATCAATACCTCAAAAATACAGAAAAGGAGAATCAAAAATTGACGTGTCTGAGCGTTTTTGCAAAAAAAAAACAATATTTTGGAAGTTATTTGGGGCGTTCCAGAATTTTGAACCTCACTGTATAATAAGGATCATAAAGATAATCATTATTGATCAAAAAAATTTAAATAAACAAAGTTCGTAGGAAGCTATGTTAATATGGACTCAGCTATCGAGCGAACTTATAAATTGTTTTCAATATTTTCGTTTTGGTAAAAGTTTAATAGTTCCATTCTATATAATAAATGTATGTGTAATATTTATTGTTCTTTAGTTTTTGATTTTATTTTCAAAGAATTTTGTCTTGTCATGTAGATATAACAGGGGATCGCTTTAAAAACCCTCAGGGAATCATTTTACTCTACCCCCTGGAGTAAAATTTTGCAAAAGGTATATATTATTGTAAAAAAAACCGAAAAGTTTATTTTTCTAAGGCAAATATGTACAGGGCACTTTAAGTACAACTACTAGAAAATCCAGCAATATATACATCTTAATTTCCCATGAAGTTTTTTCTACAATTTAAGTACATATTTTTCTATCTTAAGGCGATCATTTTGAGCCCCTCTCCCCTAATTGTAACTGAATTTGCAGCAAGTGAAGTGATGAAGCCGCGAAAATTTTTATTTACCAATTGAATTTGATTTGAAAATCAATCTCGAAAACGTCAGTCCTAACTTCAGTCAATACACTAAGTAAAAGATAATGTTGTTCACAGATCCAAATTAAATTGAATTCCAAATCATAAGTTGTTGGTCTGCCGAAACCTCGTTGCTATTATTTTCTTTGACGAATACGTGTGGAAGTAGCGATTAATTGGATTTATCCTGGGCTGCTTTGATAACGTGAACGAGAAATTAAAACCACCCTTCACACATCATTGCGGGATGCTTCAGCAAGTGCGTCACCCACAGAAATTTTCGTCAGCTGACCTGGAAATTTGAATACGACGTCTATTTATATATGGCTTCTCTACCTTTCACCTAAACACTCGTTCGAGTAGAAAAAATTAGAATGGGAAGTTTATATAATCTTCGAATATAAGAACCGTCAGGAAACATTTTATCATTGATCTAACTACCGGGATATCAAAAATTATCTTGGTCAAGGGTGGTTGTGGAATGTAAAACGTGTGTCTTACTTTAAATTTGAAATAATTATGTCACTGTCACACTGACATCATCAATAACCTACAAATTTCATACCTATTTATTTCAGTTGTAAAACAATAATGAACTATAAATTATGAAATAACGGTTTTAGTAACAAGAAAAACTAAATTATAGTAATTGTTGGAAATGTCCCCCGTTTTGTTCGATGCACAAGTTGACGCGCCTCCTCATGCTGTGAAAAGCGTTTTGCAGCATTTCTGGCGTTATGGTTGCACATTGCTGAACAATTCTTTGTTGCAGTTCTTGCAAATTATTTACCGGAGTTGCGAAAATCTTGTTTTTTAAGTAAGGAAATATAAAATAGTCCATAATTTTCAAACAAGGTGATCTCGGAGGAAACTCAACTTCTGTATGCAAACTTATCATTCGGTTATCAAAAAACTCGCGGAGGAAAGCAATATTTTCTCGTGTAGTATGTGCTGTTGCACCGTCATGCTGGAAATAACCGTACCGAAGTTCATCATCGTTTAACTGTTACACAAATTCAGCCAAAAAGTTGTGTCTGTACCTTTCTGCGTTGACGGTGAAATCGAAAAAAATTGGCCCAATTATTCTTCTGCGAGAAACTGCCATCCAAACACCAATTTTTTGAGCATGTAGTGGCGATTCAGTAAAAACATGAGGGTTATCATTGCTCCGCATTCGCATATTTTGAGAATTGATGTATCCCGAAAGGTGGAACCACATTTCGTCAGAAAAAAAAGTTAAGTCCAGAAGATCGTCATTCATTAAATTATTGACAAACCAATGGCGGTAAGCAAGGCGTCTGGGGTGGTCTGCGGGCAGAAGAGCTTGATGTGCTTGCATCTTATATGGATGCATGTTCAAGTCTTTCTTTAAAATCTTATGACATGTTCCATAAGAAAGTCCAATTTCCTGAGAAAGACGTTTCAAAGGTTTTGCAGGCTCCTCTTCCATACGTTGACGAACGTCATTGACAACTTCTTCTGTACGAACTCTTGGTCTACCAGCACCTTTTTTATGAGTCACACAACCAGTTTCGCGAAACACTTCAACACAATTTGTAAGGCACGCATAAAAATTGTCCGGTAATATTGCCACGTTTGGGAAGTGCTCTCGAAAATTGTCCAAACACAAACGTTGACTGTATTGCCAATTTCCATTAACTAGCGCACCCGTTCGAAAATAGGCTTCAATCATGAAAATTTTGTGCTGTGTGGTAAGAGGCATGATTCAAAAACTGGATTAGAAAATTTCAGCACAATGACTTGACAGATTCTGACACAACAAAACATATTTAAAAATTTAAAGTAAGACACACGTTTTACATTCCACAACCACCCTTGACCAAGATAATTTTTGATATCCCGGTACAATGGATACACTGAGGTTTTCGGTTACAATATGAATGGATAAAATACATTGTATCTATGAGTGTAAAGTTAAATGATCACTCTTATATATGACTAAATCCCGTCGTAGTTGGTTTTTTCTAAAAAATGGAAACTTAAAAGTTTAACCTCCCACAAATACACAGCTTTGTGGGATTGAGCTGACAAGTTTACTTGGTTTAAATTGTACAAGCAAAGCATGTACAGAAATTAGAAATGACGTGTTGTGTTTCTCGAGAGACTCTAAATTAGTTTCGACTTTAACTGCTGTTTATGCCATTTTGCATTAATTCCAACTTCCCAGGATTTTTAATCAAAGGCTAAAGAAGTTGTCCCTCGAGATTCATTTTGAATATTATGTTCCAACCCAGTTTTAATATTTATTATCTAAATAAAAGTGGAATTATTGTATTCATTTATTTAAAAAGCAAAAGATATACAAAACAGTGAAAAATGGTAACCCAGGTAGATCTAATCAATAAATCTGTAGATGTCGCTTACAGGCTCAAGTTCAGTCTGTCACAATTGTGACATCCTCCTTAAATGATTTAAGTTAATATTAGTAGGTCAGTAGTACTGTGTTTACTCCATTTTTAATATTAATATTAATATTTTAACATTGCTTCTCAAAAATTGTTGAACGTAGTTGTGTATGCCTGTTTATATAAATTTGTATTAAACAAAAATATTCATAGCAGATATATTATTCCATGCGCCGTTTGACAATATAATATAACATGTAAGCTTCCAAATGGTATAGGATTAAAAGCATTCAATCCTATACCACACTTGGATTTTCAGAAAAGTTTTAAAAGATTTTTTATTTGAAAACAACTTTTATAGTATGGGCGAATTTTTGTAAGTAAGTAAATGTGTGTATTTGTACATAATTTTATCTCGATTTTTCTGCGTATTTTTACTAGTTTTAGGATATGGACTTATTCCTATACAATTTTGTTATTGTCAAAAAGACAAATAAACTATCTATCTATAAATGTAACTCTAATGTCCTTTAGTTATTTTTTTCAGCTAATTTCGATTATCTTTTGTACAGGAATTTTCATTATATCAACGAAGTTCCATTACGGCCTTAATGCCACATTATCTTTATTGCAACCATCTGCCTCTATAAATGAAAAATAAGACAAAAGTAAAAATTGATTAATACTCTGGGAATAAAGGCACTTATTTCTCCAAATTCTCCGAGGCATAATAAATAATTTCTTTACAAGTCTTTCCTGTAGCCGCTGAAATCCTGCCACTTGTTCTAATTGCAACCGATCTGGCGATTGAGTGGAAAATTAAAAATATAATCGAAATTTGTGACTGGTACAAGAAAAAAATAAGCCCTAGTAAAATATTTTTAGTCAAAAGATCTAATGCGAAAAATACGAGCGTTAGATAAATATACAATAATTTATAATCGATTCTATTCATATACAGGGTGTATTAATTTTAAGAGTTGTTTCTTATCTCATAAAAGATTATCGGGAATATATTTTGGCAATTTTCTTCAATTAAAAGTAAGTATTACCGTTATATTGTCTACAAATCCTACAATTGGTGGAGTATATACAAAATCTTTCAACGAATACTTGACCCCCTATAATTATATATATAAAAAAAAGAATTCGGCGAGACCTGTCAATAACTGTTCTTGGGGGCAGTATTTTTGCAAGTTCCATCCATTTAAGATGATGTTGGTTCAAGAGTTACATGAAGATGATTTTGATCGTCGTACCCAATTTTGCGAATACTTTAGTGAGGGACTTCTACTGAACCCAAATCTTCTCTGCAATACGTGTTTTTGAGACGAATGTACATTTATGTTGAATGACGAAGTGGATAGACACAGTTGTCGCTATTGGAGTGATACTAATCCTCATTTAAACAGGGAATTTCATACTCAGACTCCTCAAGAATTGAATGTTTGGGCCGGAATTTTGGGGCAACCATCTTGTTGGACCGTTTTTATTCAAGGAAATCTCTATGGGATCACCTATTTACAATTATTGGAAGACACGATTGGCCCTATGATAACAGAAATTTTACAGAGGAGTGACGACAATTTAATAGAAATTGGGGTTAAAAACAATAGGTATTCAAAATATAAGAAATCCTTCATATGGCCTTTATGCACTAGCCAATGTGTTTCATTGTAAATATTTTGCATTATTCTGATTTTTAAACGAAAACGTAATATAATACAAAGCCATCAAAACAAAACAAATCTTTTATATAAGTCATACAAATTTGTAAAAACGATCGATATTGTATACTTATATACAATAGAGATAAAAATATATCCGTTGACGTGGTATTTGTTGCCGCAAATCTTACTTAAAGGTCTTCCTTCCTAATATTCTGGTCCTAGAATTTTATGCATTGATTCTGAAATAAATCTGATTAACGTAAATTCTTTATCAAAAACTTAAATGTCTTGCAGATGTTTTAAGTCCTCCTTATAGTTATTAACGACGTGATTTGTAGTTGAATATAAAAAAAGCTCTCTAAAATTAAACATAATATGCTAAAAATATGTATACATATATTTGTAATGACACAAAAGCTTTGCAGAACCTCTATACAGGGTGTCCCAGTGTGAGTGTACAAAAATTTACCAGGGGGTGGACCAGACCAAAATAAGAATAAAACTCTTATAAAAAAAATTCTCTGATGCACGCCTAACGAGTTACAGGGTGTTATTTTGAAAGACAAAAAATTCCGCAATAACTGAAAAATCGTTAAGTAATTTTTGGGAGACGTGTCCATCTAAACATCTACATGGTGTTTGTTTAACTCTGACACCTGTGGTGGCCTAGGCCTACTCTTCCTTGTGACTTCCTTTGCATGTATTTTTCTGCACAAAGAATGTAGTCGGTACTTTACACTCAATTTACTCGAAAATGGTTGATTTTAGAGCTATGTAACAAGAGCGCCTTTTTTGTTCAGAATTGATAGCCGATTAAGGAAAACTTAGTTAATCCACGAAAAAGTAGGATATGCAAGAGTTATGAAGACACAATCATAAGGAAGAGTAGGCTTAGGCCACCACAGGTGTCAGAGTTAAACAAAGACAATGTAGTTTTAATGACCTTTAATAGATGTACACGCTACCTAAAAATTACCTAAAACTACGAAACGATTTTTAAGTTATTGTGGAAAATTGTTTTTATTTTCTCCAAAATAACACCCTGTAACTCGTTAGGCGTGCATCAGAGAAAATTTTTTTATAAGAGTTTTATTCTTATTTTGGTCTGCTCTACCCCCTGTTAAATGTTTGTACGCTCACACTGGGACACCCTGTATACTAATAATATTATGTATTTTCTTTCATGTAATTTCATATTTCAAAAATTGGTACAGCTCGCAAAATATTTCTACATTTCCCTGCCAATATCCATTGACCGTGGTCATGACCTGGGACCTGTGTATTTATAAAAATATCTGGCTTATTTGGTCATTTGGAACGATTTCGCATTGTTTCAAAACACACCTCGACTTATTTTCAAAACATATTTCATGAAAATTAAGACAGCAATAAAAAATACACAGAATGGCACTCTCATTTGATTGATTACTCGCACCCGTCGGGTTTTGGGACACTGTTTTGATTAATGCTTAGTTGATTTCAACAATTTAATTTATCTCGAGTGAGTAGCAACAGGTATATATTTCTCATTTATCCATTACTGGTCCAAACATTACACGATGTGTAAAAAGAATAATAGGAAAGAGGAAATACGTGCCACGAGCTTTGAGTTACGATACAAGAATAGTTTTTATTACATGTTCTTAAAAGGGGTTGGAACCTTTGGTGTGAAGACTGACGTAGTTTTCCACATAACACATAGTTTTCCGTAGTGTTTATTTTTATATGTATAAAAAATAATGTACCTTTTAAAAATAAAATAACTGTATCTAATATTTAAATACATAAATCATCATACACAGATGTTACAGCGTAAAAGATAAATCCAAAGATATAGTTTAAGTATTATTTTATTGAGTTTCTTTTAAAAATACCAACTTCTGCCATTCGACCGACCTCTGCACGGCGTGTTATGTTCCTTTTGCTTCGTGTAATTGTTTCAAACGACTTGGGGCCCTTCAATTGAAAATGCATTCAGGCAAAAGACTGCTGGGAAGTGGCTCTACAACATAATGGCACAATTCACTGTAAGAAATATAAAGTGCCATAAAATTATAGAATTTTATTCACTCCTAAAGCGAAATCTCCATCAAACGTTTTTAGATAAAATATAATGACCATCCGCATCACTCGGAAGAAAAATTTACGACTTCACTGCCGCATTAAAAAAGGTTATGGCTGGAAATCAAAGCTGGCTAGATTATTTTTTTGGAAAATACAGATGGCCCTCATTCTATAAAGTTAATTAGTGATTTTTATTTTACTCCGGTGGGATGATGCGGCATTCTGTCATTCTGGAATAGGCATAAAAGTTTAGGGTGAAAAGAATTTTATAGGTGGAACTTTACTGTCTATAAAATCGATAGAAGGGACAAAAATTGCTCTGGGGTGCTTGAATAACATTTTAGAGCTGCATAGATACCTTTTTCTATTGAGACATGAGAGGAATGCATGCTTATGACATAAGTTTCTCCTCTTTCAAGGCAATATTGATCTCTCTTTCTTATTATTATTATTATTAATATTATTAATGTAATGTTTGAGCTGGAACCATTGGTGATAACCTAATAGGTCCTTTTTTTCTACCACCGATTCTTAATAGACCAACATATCGACCCTTTTTGGAAGCAGAATTAACAGTTTTAGAAGATATCCCATTAGCGATCAAACAATCATGTTTCATGTTTGATTCAGCTTTTGAGCTTTATAGCCAGAGATAAATACCTTGGATGCTGGATAGAAGAGGAGGACCAGTAGCATGGCCAGCTAGAAGGTCTGACTGCAACCTACTTGATTTTTATTTGTAGGGTCACCTTAAAGACTTGTTTATAGGACTTCAATTTAAACAGTAAAGGTATTGCGGGAACGTATTGAACAGTTTTCAAAGACTTGTCATCGGCCTACAAAGGCATTTAAGTCGCCATATTTGGAGGCTCATAGCTCCTTTAGGAAGCATTTCGGGACATTCCCTCTCAAACTTTTTTCTTACCTTGGGATTATGGTTATACCTCATAGATACACTCCAAGTAAATAAAAAATAAAAAAAATATATGTTGTATATAAAAATAAAAACAAAAAATGTATCGATGCAAGCACGTCAAAAAAACTATTTAATACTTTCTAAGGAATCTATAAAAATATACTCTATATACATATCCTACAAAAATGACTAAATAACTACAGAAACACTCTGCATACTATTATTACATATTAACATTAATATCAGAACATTATTTTGATTGCATAGAAACCGATACAACGTTTTGGTAAACATAAACATTTTCAGGGTATAAATAATATTAAAAGTAACGTATGTTGCAATATTGCGAGTAATTTTCTTTTCATGTATGAGCATGTGATACAGGACAAAAATCAGGATTTCATGATTTACTTCTTTCAGTGTATATTGATTTGTGAAATGATTTACATTTTCGCACAGCGTTTATATACATTTTGTTTTTATAAAAAAAATACTTTTAGCTGCCCTGTAAGTAAAAGATATTTTTTATTATGTTAAATACCTTATTAATAATTTCTAACTATCCTGAATTTATGTGGTTTCCTTCTTTTTCTCAAAATATATATTTTAGATTACTAAACGCCCCAGTTTAAAGCGAAGTAGATTCCAATTAGTCCGACGTGAATTAGGTCGTTTCAGAAGAACCCCGAGACTAGCGAAATTTGTAAAAATTGACACTGTTGTCGTAGTTTTGTCTTTATAACTATGACAACATTGTCAATATTGAAAAATTTTGCTTCTGCAACGAGGGACGTTGATACATTTTTTTTATTTATAATCTATTTACTTTGAATATATGAACTGAATAATTTGTGCTATGTAAAACAAATTAAATAAATTCGTTGTGAAATTTTGGTCTTTTATTTATGTACCTTCTATCTGTTGTAATACGATTAATTGTTTGTATGAGAATCTGAATTTGATTGGAATTCTAGGTATTGTACACATTATTGCTTACTAGTGGAAAATCAAATACAGCCATTTATTTAATTTGTTTTTCACGGTACATGTTAAAGTAAAGAGAGCAATGAGAGATAGTATTTTTCTCTTTGTTGAAAGTATGTCGGACCTATTCAAGTTGCAATTGTACTCTAGAGAAGTCTAATGCTTATACAGGGTCCGGCAAAATGTATTGATCATTTTACACAGGTCTTTTTATTAACTTAAACTACAGAATAAGTAAATACATTTTTAAGAATACTCTGGATGGGCACTTTATAACCTAAAAATAGTGTATTGTAAATGGCCGCCATTTTCAGCAATACACTCTTTCAGACGAGTGACAATAATAATAATATCTCTATCCCTCATTCCCATCTTAGTGATGAGCCCGGAAGTCAGAGACTTGTGAGGGAGGGGGAGCGGTATATTATTATTTTGCGGGCCGCGAGTGCGCCCAGGAACGACTTACGATGTTATAACTTTAACTATCATTTAGTACGAGAATAAGGGAAACCTGGAAAACCTTATTAATTAAAGTGTACATTAGGTTGTTAGCCATTTATACAGTGATATTGCAATACTAGTTGCATATTAGCAAAGCTACCAGCCTTATACATACAGATTTAATATTGGAGCAATTAGAAAAAGTTGACCACGGTGAGATTCGAACCGCCGTCAACCGCGGATAACGATTAAAAACCAGACATCTTAACCGCTCGGCCACCGAGCTCCAAAATTCTGCATAACGGTTCGAAGACTGATTTCATCATGTTTCTTTTCAGTTTCTAGTTTCAAACTTCTATGTTTATTTTAATAAACTCGACAAATAACCCCATAGACAAGAGTCCAGAGCAGGAAGATCGAGGGGATCGTGGCCTAAGGAAGGATACCATCTCTTGAAATTAATATATTTGGGTGCCAATCTGGTGAAATATCCAAACATATTTTCGCAGTTGTGGCTAGTTGCCACAACCGTGTTTCTAGCACCAATATTCCTGCTACAACTCTTCTTGGATTTGTGATAAAAAGAAAGTTTGTACCATTTCAACATAGCGTGTAGCAGTAACGGTTTTTTTCAAAGAAGACTTTAGTTCTTCGAACAAAACTACCAACAATCATAGGCGACGAAATGACACACCTAGCTGTTAATTATGGACTATGGAGAGGTTTTTGAAGAATTTGACAAGGATTATTGGATAGAGTCCAATAACGGCAATTTTGTTTATTAACATCAGCATAAGGTGAAATAATGCTTCACCATCATCACTCATAAACAGCTGCTTTTAAATATTTCAAAGGTTCATGAAATCTTGGCAAAATTCAAGTCGGTTAATCCTATCTTGACCACTGAGCTCTTGAACTATAGCTATTTTATAACGATGGAACTTAATTTTTTTAACATTCTACGAGTGCTGCGCTCTGAAAAATTTAGACTTGCACTATATTGTGGTACCTACTGTTGATCAGCGCTGTTGATGTTCAATGCCTCCTCTTTGGTTTTGAAACAAATACAATAGTAAATATTTGTTACACAGATCCAAACAGGTTTGTTAGAATTCCTTATTCCAAAACATTGCGATGCATTAAAATTTATAATTACAGTAGTTCACCTTTAATATTAACAAAAATTGGTAAGATCCACTTCAATCATCGAGCACTATATTAGGATGAAACCATGTCTTGTCAAAACAATATTTTTCCAGAACATTAAAGATAAAAACTGGATGACTTTTTGACTTGGAATGCCATAAAACCCTTGAACTAAGTACTCACAATATCTACCTATCGGCAAGTATAGGTAAATAATGCCAACAGAGCCGAGGCAACGGCGGTCTTGAGAGGTGCGGGGGAGTTACCGCCTGGATAACTCTTAAAGGAGCCACCCGCTTTTCATGTTTAATGCAAAATGCCAGTCCGAGCAATCAACTAGAAGATTCGTTCACCACCGTTGAATATATGATAATACGGTACAATCCAGTGCTTTTGGATGCTATAAACAACATCTGGATTAGTACTATTTTAATAAATTACCTAATTGATAAGGAGGATGGTATGTTTTTTGCAAAATCCTAGTCTAAGCCTAGTAGTACAGCCTTACCTAGTAAGTAAGGCTATAACAGGCATTTGGATTCAAATATTATTAACATTTTAAAAGTGTTATTAACACGCTTAATAGTTAGTCGAATTGTAAGGAAGAAGTCTTGAAGCATTTTGTAATGTTCCAAGCAAAGGGTTTTTTATTTAGAGCGACGCATTTTGAAATCAAGGTTGTTGATATGTATGTAGTGTTTTGTTTTGATTCCACTGACATTTGTGTTTGTCAAAGTCTACCATTTAAATATGGAACAATCTATGCTTCCACAATGATTGCAGATTGTGCATATTTATTATGAAAATCGTATTCAGTCGCGGCAAATTTAGTGCGCTAACAGCAAATTTCTGTCGTTATAATCTATCCCTTATAATAAGGGAGATATATCCAATAGTAAGTGAGTAGCTTCAGTGAAGAAGGTGCAATATATCCACATGCCAGGGATCAGTTTCCTTAACCTACGTAATAAAAGTCACACATTTCCAATCACTAAAATATGCATTTATATTTTAAGTAAATCGGTCGGTAAATAAAGCAGAAATAATAAACAAGCTTAAAATATTAATAGAAATATATTTCTTCATTTATACAATAAACAAGCAACAATAAACAAGCCTAAAATATTAACAGCAATAAATGTTATCAATCAACGGTTTTAGAACCTAAATAGAAAACTAATCGATTTTTCACCCGATTGGTACCGTAACTGAATTCCAATTATAATTCCGGAATCATCCAGTTATAGACGTAACCCGACATTTGTTACTACTTCTTATAAAGCTGCAACTTGTCTTAAGTTCGATTAAAACTGAAAAACATCAGCCAGTCGAAACCGTATGAAAGCTAAACCGCCGAGATTCCACACGGATTCTACTCGCTGATGAGTAAAGGCTGGGTAACTTCAGTGAAGAAAGTGCAATATATGCACATGCCAGGGGTCAGCTCTCCTTAACCTACGTAATAAAAGTCACACATTTCCAATTACTAGAATATGTATTTATACTTTAAGTAAATCGGTCGGTAAATAAAGCAGAAATAATAAACTACCCTAAAATATTAACAGCAATAAATGTTACCAATCCACGGTTTTACAACCTAAATAGAAAACTAATCGATTTTTCGCCCGATTGGTACCCTAACTGAATTCCGATTATAATTCCGGGAACCTTCCGGTTATAGAAATAACCCGATATTTCCTTCTACTTCTTATAAAGCTGCAACTTGTCTTAAGTTCGATTAAAACTGAAAAACATCAGCCAGTCGAAACCGTATGAAAGCTAAACCGCCGAGAAAAGGGACCGCATAAAACGCGCATCCATTGCAAATGGCATCTTGACTGGACCTTCCGCGTTGCCGATGTATTCGCTCTCCTCTCTTATCAAAGTAATGGTTTTAGTTATCCCGGCTAACAAACGGTCTCATCCATTTTTAAACAGGCCGTCAACAGCGACACCCTATATTTCACCGGCAACTAGATGTGTCCGCAATCTGTTGATTCTCCGGCTTCTCTCTCGGGTAAAATTCCATCCGATGTTTAATTCAATGAGCTCCACTCGTTTAAGCGGCCAGAAATGTTTAAATGTTATAAAATTCATTGGATCGCCGCTAGTGGCTATAAATACTTGGCGCCCGCGAAGATTAAACGGTGGGGAGTGGAAAAATGAGCCGTTTCCTTGAATCGGCACTACTGTAATTAATTCAACGATCTATGTGGTCTATAATCTGATTCCAACTGACGAATCATTCCAATAATTCCAATTATTTAATGGAGAGTCCCTTAAATCAAAGGTTACAGAATTATAAAAGTTATCCCACTCTCGACCACGTGCCGCGCTACATATTCCGCCCTCCTCACCCGTCTCAGGTTCCGTTCGGTACCCAGACATTTACACAGTGGCGAAAACATTGGAAAACATCTCAACATTGATCCCGAAAGATAAAAGTGCCGACAGCGAGTGGAGTAACTTATATACAGGGTGTTAGCTAAACATGCGGTAAAAATCAACAGGTTATTTCTTGGACTGTTCTAAGGATATTTTATCCTTTGATGATTTTTGAAAAAGCGCTTTGTTGCGAAGATATAGGACGAAAAAAATTTTCAACAAATCCAATTTTGGTATTTTTCACATTATTATTGTAGGTGAAATAAAAGTATGGGTACTACACTGGACGTATCAAGTAAAATACATGTAAGAAAAAGGAGTTGTTTTTTCTTACCAACATCCTGTGATACTTCGGAGTGATTATTTTGTATGTTTTGTATGTTGTGTTTTTGTAGTTTGTATGTGTCGCATTTGTTAAGATTGATTGACGTTTGGCTAGTTGACGTGTAAACGGTTGTTAGTGAAGTCCTCTACCATGGCTCGCTATACGAATGCCGAGATGGCTGACATGCATGTTATTTATGGACTTGCTGATGGCAATGCATTAGAAGCTAGGCGACTGTACATTGAACGATTTCCTAACCACATTGCTCCCGATAGAAAAATCTTTCACAGTATTCATCACCGTCTTCGAGAAACGGGAACATTGAAGCGAAGTGGAGGACCAGGAAGGCCAAGTACTGTAAGAACGGTAGACGTAGAAGAGAATGTGCTGGACATGATAGAAGAAGATCCATGTACTTCTACGGGAAGAATTACAAATACTTTTATTGTAAGTAATTGGACTGTTTGGAAAATTCTGAGAGATAATTTGTTGTACCTATACCACATTCAACGCGTTCAAGCACTTCTTTCTGCGGATTTTGCTCCACGTATTGTATTTTGTCAATGGCTTTTGCACACATTGGTTGAAATCCCTCAACTACTTACGCTGATTCTTTTTACCGATGAAACCAGTTTCTCGCGAAATGCAATAAGGAATTTCCACAATAACCATGTGTGGGCAGATAAAAAGCCACATGAGATTTGTGAATATCGGTTTCAACATCAGTTCTCGTTGAACGTTTGGGTTGGAATTGTGGGTGACTGGCTAATTGGACCGATATTTCTACCAGGAAGACTTACCGGCGAAGGATACCGCAAGTTTTTGGAACAAACGCTACCTCAGTTTTTCGAGGATGTACCATTGGCTACAAGACAGGCAATGTGGTTTATGCATGATGGTGCACCACCTATATACAGAGATCGCTGGATTGGTCGAGGTGGACCTCACGTATGGCCTGCTCGATCCCCGGACTTAAACCCCCTGGATTATTTCCTATGGGGCCATCTAAAATCATTAGTTTATACTAGGCCAGTGGAAAATGTGGGCTATTTAAGAGATCGGATAATTGCTGGGATAACTCAATAAGAAACGACCCTGGTGTTTTTGAAAGAGTTCGGGAGTCTATGAGGAGAAAATTGGATGGTTGCATCCTAGCTGGAGGTAGCCATTTTGAACAATTCTTGTAGGTTCAGAATTGTTACATGTAATTTTTAGTAATAAATTGTTATTTGTTGAAAATCTTTTTCGCCCTATATCTTCGCAACAAAGTACTTTTTCAAAAATCATCAAAGGAAAAAATATCCTTAGAATAGTCCAAGGAATAACTTCCTCAATTTTTTCCGCATATTTAACTAACACCATGTATTTATATTCTATAAACTTTTGCTTCAATCTAAATTCAGTGAATTGCGTAAAGTGCAGCCTCCTAGACTGTAATTATTCCATATCTGATTATCTATATTTTGTGGATATTCCATTAATCCTCAAAAACATTTTATTTTCACACGCGAATCACGGAGTCTGCCATCGTCGATCCCACATCTTCCGGATCAAACAGGAATCACCCGAGACTCCGCCATCTCCTACGGAAATCCCTGCTTATCAGTTTTTCCGAGCGATATTGCGATTTTTGCAATTATAATCATCTTTCTGATATCGATATTGATTGACTTACGGTCATCTAATTGAAATCTAGACTTAATTAAACAGGCGCATCATAATTTAAACAGCTCTCAGCTGCCGCCCGTAATCTATTTTGGAATCAATCTCAGTTTCAAACACCGCTTATTTAGCCAGTGCCCTCTTGTGGCCCCAGGCAAGTAGAAAGGTGCTCGAATCGCTCAAGGCCAGTTTAGAGTTTCTCTCAAAAACATATTACGCCTAATTCGTTTCATTTACACAGGGGTTGGAAATAAACCACATTGGAGTCATACACTACTCATCAAAGTTAGAAGAAACGATCCTATGAGCATGGGTTCGAGAGGGACAATTGGAAAGGACTTGGAATTGGAAGAAATGCTTTATAATAAAAATAATGGTATAATTAGGTATGAAAATGGTATAATTTTCAACCTGCAGGTGTCTTAAAGCGTATCCGATAGTTAATTGTTAATGATAAATTATTTTATTTTATTAAAATATAATAATAATGCTGATGGATAAATTGTTGGAAATAAAGAATAAAAAGCTTTTCAGTCTTGTTATACTTTTAGTAGTCTTAGTTTCAGATGGCTCTGGTTTATAGAAATTGGAACTGTCCAAAGACATTTTACCTAGTAGTTCGAAGTCAGTTTGCATCAATTCAGAAGAATTGTACGAAGCCGTAGAAGGACCATGTATGATTTTTTTTTTAAATTCAGACTTTAAACTCTGAATTCAGAGTTTAATCTCTGAATTTGGACTTTACACTCTGAATTCAGACTTTAAACTCTGAAATCAGACTTTAAACTCTGAATTCAGACTTTAATATTAACAACTACATTAATGTCCTGAATGTATAATACAGGGTCTTCAAATTTTCAGATCAAAGTCGAAATCGAAAAAATCACCAAAACTCAAATTTTAGTTTATGTAGAATGTTCTATACCTAAAATTCGTTCCAGGTCATATATACGGGATACCACTAATAATGGTACTTATGATACGACTAATAGTAAGAGTAATGCCGTGAAAAACAAATGAATAGTTTTGCCAAAATTCGGTATATTAATTATCATTTTAAGAACAAATCATTTAAATTACCTAACTGAATGTTAAGTTAACCAATTCTCCCAAAAGGTGGTTTTTCCACTAAGTTACCGCTCTACACTCATAGACGATATGAGTTACTTGTTCAGAGCCTTTATTACAGAGTTCACGGATTAATTTCTCGTTATATACGCCCATATTTTATAGACACTATCTTAAGGCACAGTATCCCGTTACCTAATTGCAGTCGTAGGTTCAGGCATAACAGTTGATAGTTCAGAGTTCAATGTCTGAATTCAGAGATTAAAGTCTGAATTCAGACTTTAATGTCTGAATTCAGAGCTTAAAGTTTGAATTCAAAGATTAAAGTCTAAATTCAGAGATTAAAGCCTGAATTCAGATATTAAAGCCTGAATTCAGATATTAAGGTCTGAATTCAGAGATTAAAGTCTGAATTCAGAGTTTAAAGTCTGAATTAAAAAAAAATCATACATGGCCCTTCTACGGCTTCATAGAATTGTGATTGAAGAATTGTTAAAATTATTCTTTTTTTCTCTCGATTTTGGTTATTAGTACATTTGTCTTTGCTTTTGAGTAGTGAATATGAATAAAAATATTTTAATACTCTAAAAAAATGTTTCGTAATTGAGTTATTTTTATTTATTAAAGTATTTAATAGCACAATTTGCGGTTGGGTCTTTTATAACAGATTAACATGTCATACCTAACTTGATTTACCTGAAAATACTCCTCAATACTACGTAGGTAAAAATATACAGGTAGAAAACCTAACGTGTGAACCACATTTTAGTCTTAACTGCAATTAAGTCGATTACCGTTATTCTTCCGCCCTTTTCTTCACAACTTCCCATCTTCCTCATACAGATCGACCAGATCGATTAAGTCATTATGAATGTTAATGCAGCTCTGATATCTCTAATGTGTTGTATAAATGTTTGCTTCCAGTGCCGATTATACCGGAGTTTTTGTATGACATCAATCATCCGGATGCGCCTCTGGACGGACCTGCGAGGGTTACTACGACCACTCCCAATCCTTGCCCTCAGATGAATCAGAACACTCAGAACATCAACTATTCTACCACTACAGCGTCTATAGACAACTGTAAGTAGTCCATGTTAACTATATTTAAGTATTTATGTCATATCCCTAGAGCTAATTTCTTAGTGTGAAGTTTTAGCGATGCCCATCTGAAAAATTTCAAGTAAAGGATATATTCATATACAATAATCAGAAGTCCTATGACGCTGAAGTAGAGAATTAGAAGATTCTTTGCTCACTGCTCTGCTCTGTGTAGTTTGAAAAGTTAAGCAGATAATCTTCTGGTTCTCTGCTTAACTCTTCAAACTACACATACCCATATTGCATTCCTTTAAACAATAAAAAAAAAGATGAAAACAAAACCATTAAAATAGGAAATTGATCTCTGTTGTGTTGGGTCTCTGTAATGATCTCTGTTGCAATCATTACCAGTAGTAGCAATTGGCATAATAAGTTCAATAAGTAATTCATTAGTTTTTTATTCTATTTCAAAAGTTCTTATTTTATTTTATATGGCCAAAATCGTAATTTTTTATTAGTATATACAGGGCGCCCTATTTCTTGACCCGTTGCATGGGTAACTTTTTTATTAGTAGAGATACAAAAACGCTTAGATGAGCAAATTAGTGCAGTTTCGTATTAGTAATTCTACGGTAAGGCGAAAAATTATATACGGGGGAAGGTTGAAAAGTTATTGACAAAAAACGAAAAATCCAACTTTTCTATTATCCCTCGTAGCTCGTTCATTTGAAGAGTTAGAGAAAAATGCTTCACATGTTTTTTGCAGTATTTTTCATGTAAAATGACATGCACTTGCTACTTTTTATATATCTCTTAAAATGGTTGAGAATCACAGTAAAATATATTTTTTTTAAATGTAATTGATAGGTGGCTGTGACATTAACCGAAAGTCCCCTTTTTTCTCTTTCAGATGATATAACATAGTCCATATTTTATCCTTACAAAAGTAATAATAATCGTTGTTTTTAAAGAAAGTTTATTGTCACATCAAGAATGCTATCGACATAAAACAAAAAATAAGATTCCTGATATTTTTAAAAACGTCTAGTTGGCATTTAATTATTGACAGATCATAAGTGACATTTTTAGATTTTGTTAAGTAGTTTATTGTTTATTATTAATACTGCATACAAAATAATAGTGTTGCAAATATGTACACCAACGAAGAGAAAAATGATATGCTATTTTGTTATTATAACCAAAATCGAGATGTACAAGCTGCAGCGAATCTTTATTTTGAAACTTACATGGAACGAAGACAACCCCATCATAGAATATTTAGACAGCTGGAAAATAATATACGATTATACGGTTCTTTTTCAAAGCCTAAGGATGAAAGAAACTTCAATGAAGACACTGAAATAAATGTTTTGGCTTATGTAAATTTTAAACGTGATTCTTCAACTGCAGAAATTGCACATCACTGCAACACTTCCAAGGAAACTGTAAGAGCTATTTTAAAAGGTAACAATTTAAAGCCTTATCATTATTCCATATGCAATACTTTATATCCAGCTGATAATCAAAGAAGGATGACATTTTGTCGATGGTACATTTCAAAATGCGAAGAGGATCTAGACTTCTGGAAAAAGATTTTATTCAGTGATGAAAGTAGATTTACCAACAATGGTATTTTTAACCGCCATAATAACATAATGTGGTGCCGAGAAAATCCACATCTTGTTTCTGAAAGAAGAAATCAACGTCAATTTGGGATAAATGTGTGGTGTGGAATTTTTTGTGGCAAAATTATTGGCCCATATTTTTACGAAGATAATTTGAATGCGAATAATTACCTTCATTTTCTAAGGAATACTCTAACAGAGGAATATTTTAATGAATTACCACTTCATATTTTTAGAAATCTTAAATACTTCCAACACGATGGAGCACCTGCGCATAATTCCCGCGAGGTAAAACAATATTTACATGAACAGTTTGATAATGTTATAGGAAATAGAATGGATATCGACTGGCCAGCGCGAACACCTGATTTGACCCCCTTAGATTTCTTTCTTTGGGGGTTATTGAAAGATAAAGTTTATGTGACAGCTCCTCTAGATATAGAGGATCTAAAAGTCAGGATTCAAGATGCAATTAGAAGCATACATGGACATACAATAAATAATGTTTTAAGAAGTATCCAGAAACGTTGCTTACTATGTATCCAACAGGATGGTGGTCATTTCGAACATTTACTTCAATATAATTAATTAATTAATAATTTCTGTTCTCAAAACATTCTTTTGTTCCATAATCCATAGCATTCTTGATGTGACAATAAACTTTCTTTAAAAACAACGATTATTATTACTTTTGTAAGGATAAAATATGGACTATGTTATATCATCTGAAAGAGAAAAAAGGGGACTTTCGGTTAATGTCACAGCCACCTATCCATTACATTTAAAAAAAATATATTTTACTGTGATTCTCAACCATTTTAAGAGATATATAAAAAGTAGCAAGTGCATGTCATTTTACATAAAAAATACTGCAAAAAACATGTGAAGAATTTTTCTCTAACTCTTCAAATGAACGAGCTACGAGGGATAATAGAAAAGTTGCATTTTTCGTTTTTTGTCAATAACTTTTCAACCTTCCCCCGTATATAATTTTTCGCCTTACCGTAGAATTACTAATATAAAACTGCACTAATTTGCTCATTTAAGCGTTTTTGTATCTCTACTAATAAAAAAGTTACCCATGCAACGGGTCAAGAAATAGGGCGACCTGTATAGTGTGTGCCAAGTTTGACACATCGGCATTGATATCTCATTTAACAGAATTATCCTTAAAATTGGAAATCTACTTATCTCTTATAATAAGAAAAATACAAAATGCTGATGTGTAGACACTGTATGAAGGTAGTAAAAAGTACATTTTACAGACAATCTAACGACGCTGGATCCGAAGTCTGCAGAAAAAGAACTACGTCACAAGTATTTAGTGCAGGAAACCGTAGAGGTGGGAATGATGTTTGCCTCGAAGGCATTTGTGCAGTTATTGGCCAACCCATTTGTAGGACCTCTAACACACAAGTAAGGCCACATTAGATGTAGGGCGAATTTTTGCCGATAAGGACATTAGTTGCTGATAAGGAGATGAAAATGAAAGCATCAGATTTCTATTTGACGAAAGTTTGGACTGTCTGCATTTTATTTGTTCCTCGGGATTAGATTGGTTTTATATTAAATGATTATTAATATACCTAATAGAATAATACATAATCTATTCAGCAGTATAGCTGATTATAACTTAGGAACAGCTTTCTCTAATATAATAATAATTATTTGATGCTGTTGATGCCAATGGTTTTAGTATGAACCTTCGTCCTAATTAGTAGAATAAAAACTGTGAATATTGTCGATACATCCACTTAATGGAGGTGTAAAATTGTTATTATATTATACCTTTTTTATAATCCCGGTATAAAATACGAATATTTTTTTGTTCCAGAATTGGCTATAGCATTCCCATGTTTGCAGGATTCCTCATCATGTTTCTTTCTACTATAAGTAAGTAAAAGTTTGATAAATGTTAAATTGTAGTTTTACAACAGATTTGGCATTGATACAATTCTCTACTTCTGGTCAGGAATACACCAGATGTGTTTGAGTATCATCTACAATCATTATTTTGCTAAGGTTTTTTTGAGGTGTTTTGGTAAGCACATTTAGTGCATTGGAACTAATCGATCATTTTTAGATTATCTTTATTAATGAAAGTTCAGTTGTGAAAAATACGAGTTTATTACACGCGCTTTTATTTTTTTTTTACTATACACTACATAAGTGAAGATGTGCTGTTGTTGAAAATTATCGATGGTTTCATACACAAAATATTTCTGATTAGGAAGTTTTATAAAAAATAACGTCTATCAGATTTTTTGGCATATAAAAACAGTATCTAAAGCTACTTAAGTTTATGAAATGCTCCTGATATAGTGCATTTATCAACAAAACTTCAGTAGAACATCAGCAAACATACAGTAAATAGTACAGCAGTACAGAACAACAGTAAACATACCAAATTATCGCATTATTTGCTCTAATTGATTAAAAATAATTGAAAATGGAACTTTAGGATTAAATTCAACGGGCGTTAACCATGAGGGTGCAAAATAATTAAAGGAGTTAAACAGATTTACACGAATTTTATTTCGTGGGTAGTTATATTCAGATATGTAATTCTCGCATACACATTTCTGGACTACCCAACGTGGCTACACACTTCTCAGCAAAATAAAACGCATATAATTGTGTTTAATTATATCATTTAACTTTGTTAAATATTATTCATTTTTTTATACCCTACAGTAACGCTCGTTGGAATGTACTCGAAAATTCCATCTTTAAAAACCACAATAACTCCAGAATCTTGTTGAAATGCTAAACTTGACAAATATGTGAAACATTCTCCATTTTCTCCAGTGAAAGAGATCCCGTTACCAACCTCATAGACATTTCCAGATTGTTTTATATTATTTTCTCAAATATGCCTTAAACTTGTCCAAAAACTGAAGAATACAAGGTTGGGCAAAATCCCGGAACGGCTCGATTACAGACGAATGAAATATCAATGATATTTCGGTGATATTCATCGGTGATATGATAACGTCATGGACCTAAAATCAAGGAATTTATATACATGGAACGATTATCAAAGCTGCTCGAGTATTCCAATTCTGAATCCGCCATTTTGATGTCTGAAAATTGGTGGGAAATTTAACAGTATTAACCTAGCCTCTTCAATTAGATAGCAATAACAAATAAAAACCACAGAAAGCAGCAAGTAAAACTTTTGAGTAAGAAAAATTCTAAATAGGTATGTATAAGAAATGTTCAATATTTTATAGTTTAATTACAATTATATGTGAAAAATAAAATATATCGTCACCAAACTTTCTTGTAAAATTGATGAAGGTACAAACGAAATATTTTGTGTATCTACCTATGTATCTTTTGTTCACATTATTTATGTAAAATACACCATTAGCCGTTTAGGAAAGTAAATATTTAAAATGCATTATGCATATAAAATTTAACTATCCTTTACCTTACTTTAACTATCCTGGCTTATTTTTTGTTTGGTTTATGTTCGCAGTTTTCATAATTTACTATTATATTAGCTAGGAACTATGATTGCATGTTTCTTAAGACTTTCAATTCTTGATATAAAAGTCCGAACACAATAATAAACACACAAAGAGAATCAAACCGAGAGAATCACAATAAAATAAACCAACAAGACGCCAAAAATACAAAACAAACACTATTTACCAAATCTACCTATACGCGATTCATTTTAAGATCGTAGCGCCAAAATGGCAGAAACCTATACTAACCTATGTTCACTGACACTGACGTTTGAAATTTTATTCTTCAAATATTTGTTGTTGAGAACTTTAAACCAGGTAAAAAGCTTGTAAAACTATTTTGAAATGGGTAAGTAGTGATATAAAATTAAAATAGATTTCAATATTTTTCGAGCGTTCAATCTGAAAATGAAACTTAACCTCCAAATATGTCAAATTCTTTATTGAACATACGGCATACATACCTTTATGAAATTAGTGATTCTTGGAGAAAGGTAAAGAGCACACACTCTACTTTACGTTCTTTAGCTTCTTTATCCATACTTGTCTCCTGTAACTCTTTAATGCCCAACTTATAGTTTCCGGGATAGCTCCAGATTTTCCCGCTTTTGGAAAAGTATGAAACTGATTTAGGGGTTTTTCTTTGTACAAGAGGAACAATGACGCTCACAACAATAATGATTCATATCTAATCAAAGCAATTAACTAATATAACAACGGATATTTCAAAATTCATAATAGACATACATACGCAAAACTGAACCAATACCACATACGTTAGTTGTGCGTGCCGCCAGTAGGTAGCGTATTGCTTAGCAAGAATCGCGTATACCACTGTGCCGTGTCAGGAAGATTTGAACCATTGAATTTTTAGATTAGAAAGAAAAATACACTAGAATTCTAGAGTCTTGGTCAGGTGTACCAATACAAAATGTAGAAGTTGACAGCAGTGTGACATCAAAATGGCGGCTCCCATGTTTCCACACATAATTGGATGCGCAGTCGTCTATAATCGTTCCATGTATATAAATTCCTTGCCTAAAATACACGTCATAAATTTCTAAAAATTTTGTTGATTACAGTGCCGAATATCCGAATTTATACGACTTTCCGTTCGGCCGTTCCGGGACTTTTCCCCAATCCTGCATAGATGTCAACGATAGAATATTTTCCGTTATTAACCGACAACCAAAAAGTTGTAAATTCCATACATGCATGATTATTTTCAGTTAATTGTATGTTTATGCATCCAGGTGTAAGATTTCTCGTACGCCCAACTTTCAATTGTCCTTTAGCTCTAGAGAATTACGATTATGTCAGTATGGTATCCGAATAATAAAATAACATGGATGCGACTTGGCTGAACAAAATCCTATCTGGTGAGGTTCTTTCTGAGGAACGATGGAACACTTGGTTACCAGATCTTAGTCCATTGTCTCCAAACGAATTCAGTGACTTCGTCGTTGTATTTCGCTAATTTCTCCAGAGATATGCCTAATACGACCTGGGAGTGATCGGGCTTTTTCTTCGACGGTGTCGGTGTGGCATCTCCATTAGTCTCGAAGTCGGTCCTTATTAGCACCGCTTCTGGAGTTGATTTAATTAGAACCACTTACACGCCCAGCCATCACAAAGCGCCTTCAGATGTGCGCCCTTCAGTGCTAACCGAATTACAGACTCTAATGTGTTAAATCAGGCTGTACGGAATCAGTGCTGCTTTTTTTATTCTCCAATTTGCTTTATATCGCCTGCCTGTTGCCTTCTGGCCGTGTAATAGCAATTTAATCCTGCTCGGTGGAGGATGTACTGCAGTTTTAGATTATCCTGTCGAGAGGAAGATTGGTGTAAGGTACACTTTACAGGATGGAGGATTTTAGTTGAGGTTTCAGCGCGTTATTTTCGGCATTCGCGGTTAATATTCTTTGAAGACGAAGGCAGTGGTGGGCATATTCCGATACAAAGAGGGCCACCTGCTTTTACTTTTTATTGTGTGAATAAAAATGTGAAATATATTAAGTGAATATAAAAGATATCTTGGCTCAATCATCATAGTAGCAATTCAAATGAAACGTGAGGAATTTTATCAGATCTAAAATACTTTTTACTATGTAGGACATTTTTTTATAGAAAAAGCCTATTGTTTTCCTAGTAAAGAAATTTCTCATTCTTTTACTAGGACAAAAAGTAATAGTGTAACCATAACAACGGATAAAAAAAAAGTCGTGTAGCCATGATTTTCCAGAACTGTCAGTTGGAAATTTAACGTCACGTCAGATCGCTTTTTATACAAGCACAAATGTCAGAAAAAATACGGTTTTAATTTTGACGCTTGAAGAAAAAATAGTATATGTCACTCGGAGTATAAAGCTCTTTATGTGTTTCGCCCAGTTTACACACCCTCGGTTAACGCCTCGGCTGTATAAGCTTCTGGGCTCAAAAAATAATGATTGCCTTCTACTCCTACCAACATAATATATTTTTATCACCATTAAAGCCAAAACACTGATTAAATGATCTCCTATTTTTGTATCATCATATCATATTCAATTTAAACTTCCAGAACGGATGGGTGAATTATATCATCAAAGGGTCCTTGGCCCTCTTAGATATATACATAGTTCATTTATTAGCTAAATAACCACACAGAATTACAGAACGCATCTATATGCTGCGATCTTTGTAATGTTGTTCAACCTATCGGCTACAGATGGTGACAGAGGAAACCATAAGCTCTGTTGATTTATATTTGATCACGAAAATCTAAATAATACGTAGTTGTTGTGTAGTGCATAAGAATATGTGTATTATTAGTCACTTGAAAATTTTATTGGATTAAAAAGACCGCATTTTCAATTTTTCTGGTTTTAACACCATATACATTTTAAACGATGAACACTTGAAATAACTGTATAACAATCGTCTTTAAAAAGACGAAATGGTGTAACTGGCATTTTAGATATTTTACAGGAGAGCTTGAAAACAAAAGTGATGTTCAATTTCAGACCTACATTTAATTTGGTATTGGATTAAATGTTCATTATTCTATAATACGTATATAAAGAAATTACCTATTACTAACCGAGTAGTTTTTTTGGAAAAAACATTTAAAATTAGATACGCCACTTCATGATTTCAAAACTGTTACTATATTGGACAAAATAAAGATATACGCCGAATGTTTCGAAATGATTTTATTTATAAAAAATATAAATCATATAATTGGTAAAAAGTAAGAAAGTCAATAAAAAACTAAAAACTTATCGCTGCCCTAAATTGTTCTAATATGGTAAAGACATATACAGTGTGTATACAAGATACATATCTCAAAAACTACTTACACGATTTTTCTAAAATCTTGTATGTGTAGTAAATACAGGGTGTTTTCGGCGAGCAAAATATTCTGACAATTCTGTGCCTGTGACAATTTCAGGTTGTACCAAAAATAGATAACAACTGTATATTTCTTCATATTTAGAGTTTTCGAGATAGTAATTTTTTTAACAAAAATTTGACGGATGCAGATTTGAAAAAAAAATATCCAGCAACAAAACATAGCAAAACCTACTATAATAAATGAGTTTGATGTCAGATTTAAAACCTTGTCTTTGAGCAATTTTCGCAAATTTAAGTTATATGTTTTGTACAATAATTTATATCTTACAAAAAGTTACCTACTTGGTAATTATTTTTGTTTTGAAATATGAATTATGGATATTGGTAATACTTGGTGCACTTCATAATATGTAATATGTTTTGGGTTATCCGGTAGACAAGCTGTTTGTAAACAGCTCAGGGTTGCATTTTTTGTTCCACATACTGTAGAGACTATTTCATTTCTACAATTTTGTTGTATCAATAGTGTCCTTTTGTTTATTTGTCTGTTTCTTGTTTATAAGAAACAAGGAAATCCCTTATATAAGTCTTCCTGCCTCCGCGTACACCCCTCACGATATATACCGGGTGTCCAAATTTAGATGTGTCTATTCCTGATGCTTAAACATAGAGTAAGACATAACTAAGCTTAGACATTGTAATGTTAATTTTTTAAACAAATATTAACAACAATAAGGAAGCATCTTATATTGTGCTTACAGAAAGATTAAATCGAAAAAATAAAAAAGCAAATATGTCACTAATCCAGTTCCTCAAATGGACTCGCTCGCTATTATACTTATTTGTTGAAGAATCTACCAATGCTGAAAACGTTTGAGTGGAGAAATAAATCCACTTTTCAAGAGGGACCGGATCAGGGAAGTTAGTTTCTTGCAAATAATTAACACACAACGATGAATGAACTTCTAGGAAAAATTACGAAAATAAACTCTTACTTCAGTTGATAATTAGGAATTTAGGACGTTTAAATGAAACCGTGCTGCTTGATTTAGTTTGTTATAAATGAGTTGGACTGCCCGTTAATTATTGATGATTGAAGGCCATGCAATTATTTTAATAATATTAGGTAAGCGGATTGCTACACGGTGACCTATTAATTAATGAATGAAAATTATCCATGTTTAATCCTGATGTGACCTAGCAGAAATTTGTTCCGCTCGATGGTTGCCACAAACTGGTTGTGAAAGTGTATATCTGTGGGATTCATCGTAATTTATTTTGGGATTACACTTCTTGTAAAATAATAGAACCAAAAAATCGTCATCAAGGGTTTTTAATTTAACACAAATGAGTTAATTGCATTATTTATATATCTATATGGGAAATATACTAGAAAGGAAAGAGCCTAATAGGAAGAAATCCTAACAGAAGGAAAATGAACATAAATTTCTTCAAATTAAGAGATTTAATTGAAATTTCGGTCGAGCAAAAATTGGAACTTCTATTTTCAAATGTTGTCTGTTTACCATTGTTTCTTTCTGGAAAGTGACGCGAGAATTTTTGACATTTAGTTACTAGTTAGATCATCTTGATGATCTGTCACTTCACTTGATCTTGATGATGAGATGCACCAAGTGGTTCGGCCATGTTGTTCGGCTAAAAGTGCTTCGACCAAGTGGTTCAGCAACGGATTTCAAGGAACTATCAAAATGCAAAGGTGTAGCTACAAAAGTAATAATAATGATAATAATGATCCATGTATTTATTACAACTTACCTAGTACATAAAAAAGGTGATAACATAGTGAAAATGTAACGGAAATAGATATTAGATTTTTTGCTGTTCTTCAGTGTACTGTAGCAAATGGAAAAGGTGTCCATGACCATATATACCTAAAATATAACTCGATAAAATACGGAGTATAATACTATAGTCCTAAATTGTGCAATTTCATCTACATTTTGTCCTATGTTGAGCAGTCAGTACAAGAGGTTTTCACACACAATCCTCCTTTCTTACACATAGCAGGTTTTAATATAACGTGCAAACGGTAGATTTTGCATTTAATTGAGTTGCGTTTCAGATTTGAACCAACACAGATCATTTCCTTTATCATCACTAGACCGCTAAATATCTGTCTGGCTTTGGTGGCGTCCATTTGGAAATAATGGAGAAACAGTCTCGCGCTACTCAGTCGTAGTTTTCGTTAAGATAAATATCTTCTTTCACAACGTTCTTTAATAGTTTGTGTAGTGATCCTCCATTATGGTTGAAACCATTTCTGAATATTCTTTAACAAACTCATATACGTTTTTGTCCGTCGCTTTTTAATTGCCTTCTGAGGATATTACAGTACCTCGGGGGGACTTATTAGCAAGGGGATGTAAATTACCATGTTCAGAAAAAAATATACGATAATACCAAGTTTAATCGGCCTTTCTTAGTCAATGTCAATGACTGAATTTTTGATCATATGTCCTTAAAAAAATGCCCCTTCTTCCCCCTATCCTGACCTCCACAGAATGTCACTTGTACTAAATAAGGTATCATCTTCGAAGGATGCTTGCGTAGGAAAAATTTAGGGTTTATTTTGGAATTAGCTCATATCCTTTCCGGATTTCTATTTCTATTTCCTGTTATATTCCCCATTTCCGGATATATAATAATCTCACTCTATTATAGCAAAAGTTGTATAAATTATTGTAGCAAACGCTAAATTAAAATAAAATTTAAACTCTACTAATAAAATTTCCCCGATTTTGAAAGTCGAACTTTTAATTATATACTTAGGTATTTATATTATATAATTTTAGATAACGGTCGGCAATCTCAAATAGTCATCAGTTTAATATTACAAAATGTAGGAAACGTTAGAGGAATTTAAGCAACTGAAGATAAAAACTTTTGATGGATTAATCAGGATTATTGTAGAGTACATTATGTAATTAAATTTTAATTAAATAACTGAGAGACATAATTCGATTATGGAAAGAGTAGTTTGTAGCGGATTAACATCATAAATTCCAATAAAATAATGACTGTGGAAAGACTGACCGCAACGTTTTATCTAATTATATTATTCGGGAACTATAACAATTAATATTTTCATATATGCATTGCAAAACATAAGGAAAACAAGAAGCATAAGTCAATTTATACAACAAGGTTTTATAAAGAGGCTTTGAGGATGTGCTCCAAAAAATTGGTTTTGTTACATAACATGGGTCAAGTTTGAATGCGATGACATTTAGAAGATAAAGTAATTATTTAGGGGTCAATAATTGGATGTATCAAGTGACCCGTGTCTTAAGCAGAGGCGTAGAGTCCAAAATGGATGTGGGTGTTGGTCGATTTTATGGAGTTCTTTTCCAGAGTGCAAAATAGAACATGTATCTAATATTTTTTACGTCTACAGGGATGTGCATAATACATTTTACTGCAAAATGAAAAAAGAAATTGGTTCTCTTTGCCTATAATTACTTATTGAACCACATATATGCATCACTGATTAATTAGGAACTTGATATTTTCATATTTTATTCTATAATCCGTACATAAGTGATCTACTCTCTAAAATAGTTATACCTTAATTGTTAAATTTATTTAGAAAATATCTTTTAAAGTTGGTCTAGTCTTTTGGATCTGGATTTTTCAGAGTTCAGTTGTGCACTGACAATTTTTTTTTATAAAATTTAACATATGAAAACAATTTACGTTACCCTTAATATATATACACCTATATATGTATATACAGGGTGATCCACATAAAAGTCCTCATTCTCGTATCTCGACAATGGAAATATATATTTTGATTTTGAAAACAACAAATGATAGAGCTCATCTATGGCTTCGTCTCGGAGTTCTGCTTGATTTTTTTCAGACCAAATGGGAGATGGCCCTTAAGTTGAAAGAAATTTTTCGTTGGCAGGAACTTTGCAACAAGGTTTATCCGATACTTTGTTTATCCGACTATTTTTCAAACACTTAATAGTTTCAGAGATATCGGGCTCTTCATTTGGTGAGGCCCAAACTCAAGCGTATGTTAGAGTCTCGAATTATTACCTTATACAATGAAACAATAATTAATCAACTTATTATTGAAAAATTATTGAGCGTCCCAACTTCTCCTTCAGTACACGTAATACCCATCTCATATATAAACTACTCAGTATAAAAATCATTGACTTTAAATGGGTGCCAGGGGGTCAAAAACAGATAGCACCCAAAACATGCAATCTCAATTTTCCATGCAAACTCAATTTTCTAGAAAATTATTGAGCATCCCAACTTCTCCTTTGGTACACGTAATACCCATCTCATATAGACTACTCAGTATAAAAATCGTTGACTTGAAATGGGTCCCAGGGGGTCAAAAACAGATAGCACCCATAACATGAAATCTCAATTTTCCATGCAATCTCAATTTTCTCGATAATTATTGAGCATCCCAACTTCTCCTTTGGTACACGTAATACACATCTCATGTAGACTACCCACTAGACTACTATAAAAATCATTGACTTGAAATGGCTATTTAATAGTTCTTTTTAAAAATAGTGAAATAATATGTATTTAATTTTGTTTCCTTCTAATCAAAATTTACTGTGATGAAGTTTCGTTATACATTCACGATTTATTTTAGGACAAACGTACAAATAATTATGAATTACTTATTATACAAAATGAATTAGGTATTTAAAAAACTTTTGCCATATTTTACAGAAATACATATTATTTCACCACTATTTCTTAAAAAGAGCTATTAAATTGACTTGGATTATTATTGTTTCCATTATATATGGTAATAATTCGAAACTCTAACATACGCTTGAGTTTGGGCCTCACCAAATGAAGAGCCCAATATCTCTGAAACTATTAAGTTTTTGAAAAATAGTCATTTAACAAAACTTGTTTAGAATTGAAGAAAGTATCGGATAAACCTTATTGCAAAGTTCCTGCCAACGAAAAATTTCTTTCAACTTCAGCGCCATCTCCAATTTGCTCTGAAAAAAATCAAGTATAATTCCGTGACGAAGCCATATATGAGCTCTATCATATGTTTCTTTCAAAATCAAAATATATCTTTCCGTTGCCGAGATACGAGGCTGAGGACTTTTATGTGGAACACCCGGTATACATAAAATATGCATTATAAGTAGTAATGGCTATTGAGTAAAGACAATTGATAACGAACTAGTATCCAAAATCTCTCCTAAAAGAACATCTGACTGGCATCCAAACCTGCACTTTTGCGTGAAAATCTGTTGGTACTTACTAACATTAATTTCTGTTCCAGTATTTGCGTTCGGCCGCAGCTACAGCGTGCTGTTCATCGCGAGGGCCCTACAGGGCATCGGCTCGTCCTGCTCCAGCGTGTCTGGTATGGGGATGCTGGCTGAGCGTTATCCCGACGACAAAGAGCGAGGCAACGCTATGGGAATCGCGCTCGGAGGCCTGGCCCTTGGAGTCCTCATCGGACCGCCTTTCGGAGGAGTCATGTACGAGTTTGTTGGGAAATCGGCACCCTTCCTCGTATTATCAGCGCTGGCTCTGGGAGATGGACGTAAGTTGGCAGTTTGGTGTCTATTATTAAGGTTCTTACACATTCTGTCCAAATCCAAAATCTGAAAAATTGTTCTAAATGCATAACGTTTGAGCAGATCATCAAATTCAGTCACTAATTGAAGCAAATTATCAGCAGATCGGCGAGTATATTCAAGAAAAATTGTTCGTCTACCGCTGTATGTGTACCTATATGCCTTAAAGAACTCTATACAGACATACTTACTTTTTGCAGTAAATTCAGATATTCGACTACTATTCGATATTGAGACTATCCTATATTCCCAGCTGATGGCCATGTTTCAAATAAATGGGACTCGTTAATATTTACACACAACTAATCACAGATAATATCTCCATCTACATTAGCTCGCCTTGGCTGCTTGACAAAAGTAAATCACTTAAATGAAAAGTAGATAAGTTTTTCCCAAAGGAATCTTTTGCTTCTTAAACAAGATACCAAAACACCTCTTCTAGATCTGATAATATACTTTTGCTCTTTTTACATATTCACTTGAAAATTATTGTTGTACAGCTGATATTAGCTGTGTCTAACGTTTTAGGCGTTAAATGATCTGGTAATTGAAATATCTTCTAATTAAAAAATTATATAGACGTAAGAGGCTCAGATAAAGGTTTGCATTGAACCAAGGAAGATTTAAGACATAGCAAGACTTGGAATATGTGGTTATCAGATGTTTTAAGTCTTTATATCTATTAAATCCTGTTTAATGAATTCTCCATTGTGTATTCTTACACTTGGATCATAGGGTCTGTGTCTTGTATTGAAACTAAAACATAACTATTGAAATTTTCCAGTGCTCCAACTTCTCATGCTCCAGCCGTCAGTCCACAGACAAGATTCTGACCCACCATCATTAAAAGCTCTTGTCACAGACCCATACATTATCATAGCTGCAGGTAAGAAGTGTAAAGCATCAAAATGTTCTAGATATAGACATCTTCTACCTACCTAGATAAGAAAGAATGATTTGTGCAAATATTTAGTTCATTATAAGTTCCTGAAATGCAGTAATTTTGACAATTTTATTATGATTCTTTGATAAACCAGTTGGCTTTAGCTCACTGGGTACCTCAATCATCTAAGAACCATTGCCCACCTTTGACAGTATCTATTATTAAGCTCTAGGTTTCAATGGGACTCTTACTGGATTCCAATAAACTTATTTATTTATTTATTTAAGGTTACAACAGCCCAGACAGAAAACAAATTCCAATTAAGGGGCGGGAATACAAACAATTAGAATATAAATACACTAAAAAAAGTAAAAACATGCCCTTTTGTAAAAATAAAGTAAATCTTTGACCTATGCCATCCATATCTTTGGAAAAGTGACTGATTTAAGGGCTGAGTTGAAGATACTGGTGAAAGGGGGTGCAGAAATAACGGCATAATTTCTCAGTAAAAATGAGGGAATTCTGTTTATTTTTAAATCGTTTTAAGACATGAAGAACATCTTTGATCGGTTATAACCAATATCCATGGTCAATATTTAAAAATATTGCAATGTGTCGGAGGAAAATTAGAAACAACTTAATTTTAGTAAGTTTAGAGTCATTAAGCATACCAACATTCTTACTACTTCTATCTGGTGATGCATGTTATCAATTTAACAGAAGCATGCAGCATCCAAATTTTCACTTTCATGATCTCCCTTGGACCCATTGCCAGAATAATTCAAGATTCTTATTTCCGTTGAGCAACTAAATTGCGTTACATGCTTTCAGGCGCTATAACATTCGCGAATATGGGCATAGCGATGCTGGAGCCATCCCTTCCAATCTGGATGATGGACACAATGGACGCAGGCAGGTGGAAGCAGGGGGTGACGTTTTTGCCGGCAAGCATCTCCTACTTGATCGGCACGAACCTCTTCGGGCCATTAGGACACAAAATGGGGCGATGGCTGGCCGCCCTGCTGGGCCTTATAGTAATTGGCATTTGTCTGATGCTGGTAAGTAGCGGAGGTAACCGAAATCGGATAGGTGTACAGGGTGTTTCAGTGTAGGTTCTTCGCATGCGGATGTCGGAAACCATAAGAGGTGCAGAGTTGGTGAAATTAGAGCAAAGTTGTATTTGAGGGTCTCATAATACGGATTTGGGAAAACTTTGGGTTTGGGGATATTTTGTAAAATAGTTTTCTATATTACAGCTTTTTCCGGGCTTAAAACATGGTTTATACTTAAAAACCGACTTTTCATTTTCTTTATATATAGGAATTAATCCAAATAGTTAAGTAAGAGATAAATTATTAATGAAATTATCAAATATTATGGTTCAATAGTTCAAGTATTTAATTTTCCTCGTATATCTTATAACTTTATTATTTTTAAGATATGTCGAAAACAACTACTTTGCGTGTAATATGCACCCCCCAACATTGAATTACAATGACATATCTTCATATAACCTCAACTTATTGTCTTTAATACATTTTTCTTTTCAATAATGTTATCTACATATTTATTAAAGGAAAGCAGGAGGAAAATTAAAAACTATTGAACTATAATGTATCTCTTAAACGTGTGAAAAAACACATGTTTTTCCTATCCTACTTTAAAAAGTAATCGAAATACATAGCGATTAAATTTAAATATACTGACACTAGAGGTACTAGGTGACATACAATTTTTTATGTAAGGTGGCCCGTTTAATATGGGCCTATACCTTATCTCAGAAATAACAAGTCCCATGATAAAAAAATTATATGAAATTGTTTTTTTCAAAGTTATCTTCAATTTTTTAATATTTTAAAGTTATAAACTGTTTATATACAGGGCGATGAACTAAAGTTCTTTTTTTTTAAATAGCACACCCTATATATTATTACATTTTCAGAAAGCCCTTCTAAAGACAAGTTCAGTGATATGTGACATGGTGACACCGTTTCGGAGTTATTGAGAATTATCTTCAGGAAATAGCCAATATTAAAATCGTGCTAGAAAAGTTAATAATTGAGTTTTTGGGCATCAACTTGCGCCAAGAGATTTCTAATTTTATTTACTTTATTATTTAATTACTCAATATTCAGTTTATAAAAAAAAATTGACCGTGTTGCCACATTTCGAAAACCATAAATTCTCAGGATTTTTTCAAATGGAACACCCTGTATATTGTTACATTTCTGGAAAGCCCTTCTATCGACAAATTCAATATGATGGGTTTGTATCCCATCGTTTCTGAATGATTATCCTCACAATATGGCATTTTAATATTGGCTATTTCCCGAAGATAATACTCAATAACTCCAAAACGGTGAGATCAGACCTATCATATTATATATCATTGAACTTGTCTCTAGAAGGGCTTTCTGAAAATATAATAATATATAAGGTGTGCTATTTAAAAAAAGTATTATCTTCGGGAAATAGCCAGAATTAAAATCCCATATTGTGAGGATACTCATTCAGAAACGATGGGATACAAACCCATCATATCATATATCTCTGAATTTGTAGATAGAGGGGCTTTCTAGAAATGTAACAATATACAGGGTGTTCCATTTGAAAAAATCGTGAGAATTTATGGTTTTCGAAATGTGGCAACACGGTAAATTTTTTTTATAAACTGAATATTGAGTAATTAAATAATAAAGTAAATAAAATTAGAAATCTCTTGGCGCAAGTTGATGCCCAAAAACTCAATTATTAACTTTTCTAGCACGATTTTAATATTGGCTAGGTATTTCCTGAAGATAATTCTCAATAACTCCGAAACGGTGGGCGTCAGAGCCATCATGTCATTGAACTTGTAATAATATATAGAGTGTGCTATTTAAAAAAAAGGAATTTTAGTTCATCACCTTGTATACATAAACAGGTTATAAATTTGAATATATTAAAAAATTGAAGATAACTTTGAAAAAAACAATTTCATATACTTAATTTTTTTTCCATGGGACTTGTAGTTTCTGAGATGAGGTATAGGCCCATATTAAACGGGCCACCTTGTACATAAAATCTGATGAAAGTTGTCATGCGAAAATATTACATATCTACTATAAATGTAAGAGTGTTACTTGCTCTTAGATTACATACGTGCCTGTATGTTAAGGCGTTTACCAACTTTTACTTTTATTAATTTCACGATCTACATTCCTTGCCGTTTTTGTACTGCGACAAGCAACAATAGAAATTATAATTTTTATGCTGTTTACAGCACATAATAATAATATTATGCATGTAATTTGTTTTTTTTAATTATGCACCACTGTTGGTTTATATTTAACGTTAAATTATATATAGTTGGAAAAAGATAACTATCACAAGAAATATTAAGTACATAATTGTTTTGAAAAAATTATTGATCTCATTTAGATGTTCCAAGAAATATATAGAAAACACTCTATATACTAGTATTTCGGCTTGTTAGGCCTTTTTCAATAGAGTAAATGTCTATTACTAAACATTTCCAAGCGCGTTTTCGTTATTTATTTGTTTACGAGCACCTACCCCAGATTGATCCTACCATCTGGTAAACTCCGAGTTTTTATGACCTTTTCTAAGAAGGGGGAGAGCTGATCATTCGTAGTACACGGATTTATAATTATTAAAGATTTTTTAATTTCTAATTGCTCTAACAGATCTAAGCGCTTTCCTTTCTTTTCACGATGCAGTCAGTACCTTTATATTTTTCTAATCTATAAAATGATTGTTTTCTATACAATGCGTCGAAAATCCTGAATTTTTTGCGTTATTTAATATGGATTTTTTATAAATATGGATTTTTATAAATATGGATTTATATAATATGGATTTTTAATAAATAAACAATCCATATTAAATAACGCAAAAAATTCAGGATTTTCGACGAATTGTATAGAAAACAATCATTTTATAGATCAGAAAACTGTAAAGGTACTGCATCGTGAAAAGAAAGGAAAGCGCTTAGATCTGTTAGAGCAATTAGAAATTAAAAAATCTTTAATTATAAATCCGTGTAACTACCAATGATCAGATAGATTTTACACTCTCGCCCTTCTTAGAAAAGGTACTAAAAACTCGGGCTTTACCAGATGGTAGGATCAATCGGGGGTAGGTGCTCGTAAACAAATAAATAAAACGCGCTTGGAAATTATAGATAGATAGATAGATAAGATAGATAGATAAGCATTTTATTCCTGTGGATAAATAGTTACATCTATATAGGATACGTCAAAAGAAAAACATCAGTATAGCACAAACATACACAAAATTATTTACAAACAATTAATTACATTTAGAATAAAATTCGTCCATATTATAAAAACATCCCTCGACCAGAAATGCCCTCACAACAGAAAGACCCAACAAAAGCCTTTCTATTTTTACAAAGTCTAATATTCAATGGCAACCTATTGTATATATGCAAACCCACTACATTAGGTAGTCTTCTTGCTATGTTTAGCCTTCTATATGGAACATATAAATTATTTCTGTTCCTAGTAGAGTACTGATGGCGATCACCCTGTTTACCAAACGTATCATAATTGTCACAGATAAATGTACAGATTTCTAACAAAAATATTCCGGTAAGTGTCAATATCCTTAATTTTCTAAAGATATTCCTACATGACGCCTGATTAGTCGCCCCCACCATGCAACGAATAATTCATTTCTGAGACAAAAACACATCAGACGTCATTGCGGATAATCCCCAAAAGCATATACCGTACTTTAATCGCGCAAATACCTGTGCATAATAAACACCCATTAACTGGTTCAGTGTAAGGGCCTGTTTCAAATTTCGCATAAGGAAGCATACAGAAGCAAGCTTTGACGTAAGTGCGGAACAGTGATTCTTCCAAGTCAGAGTATCATCAATCATTAGACCCAGAAATTTGACATTCTTATCCTCCCCCAAAACATCACTGCTCACCTTTATATTCAGTTTAAGGTCACTATGATTCTGAGGCGTATGAAACCTCAACAAACTAGTTTTGGTATTATTTAGATAAAAAAAATTGCAGCTGAACCAGACATCCAAGTCGCGAAGAGCACTATAACATGCACTTTCTAAAATTTCATTACTTGGACGAGATACAATTAAAGAAGTGTCATCAGCATACAGAGTTGCAGAGGCGCCATCAGGTAAACAATTTTCCAGGTCGTTTATATACAGAAGGAATAACACAGGGCCCAAAACAGAACCCTGAGGTACTCCAACCGTAACGTTCACATGTCGAGAACACACCTCTCGAACCTCTTGACCATAATTACAGGTTATTCTCACAGATTGCTGTCTATCTTTTAAAAAACTAGAGATCCATGACAACGTAGATCCTCTTATACCATATTTTTCGGACTTATACAATAGTCTATTGATGTTTACACAATCGAATGCCTTGCTGAGATCGCAAAAGATCCCAGCAGGGCACTCACCTCGGTCGACATGATTAATCAATTGTGTGTAGAAAGAATTTATCGCACTATGTGTAGATTTTTTGGACTGGAATCCGTGTTGTGACACGGTCAAAATACTGAATTTTTTTATAAAATTATCTAGACGAGATCTAAAACAGTACTCGAATATTTTACTAAAAGTAGGCGATAAAGTAATGGGCCTGTAATTCTCAACATTACTATCACAAGGCGAAATTTTACTTAATACCTTCAATGGAGCCTCTTCGAAAAAGCTCAAAAAAAGTGTAACCACATCTGAAGGATCCGTCACCATAGTTCCCTCATGTTCAAGTGATATACTGACATCTCTGCCACCACCACTGTTGCCACAGAGCGATCTCGTCACACGTCACACCCCACACCGCCTTCGAAACATTGTCAGAGTTTTCTATTATGTTTTGATAAAATCTTTTTTTTGTTCTATTTACTAAACTGATGTGTTCATTTTTTGCTTGTTTATAAATTTCAACATTAATAAAATGTGATTTCATTAGCCTATATGCATCTTTTAAATTGTTACTAGATTGTCTTACTTCTGGCGTTACCCATTTTTTAGCTGGCATAACTCATTGTTTTTTTACTGGAAAATGTAAATTGAAAAGATAAATAAATGAGTTATAAAACAAATCAAAAGCATCGTCAATGTTATTTAATGTATATAAAGTAGGCCATCTTATTTGAGCCAAATGATTACTAAATTTCTGAATATTAAAATTACAGAAATTTCTCCGATACACGAAACTATCTGCGTTAACCGGACTATTTTTAAAAGCTGCCGATGTGTAGAAAATCGCCCTATGATCAGACAGGCAAGTGTTATATACAAAAACACTCGCTGAGGCAACGTTACAGAATACTAAATCTGTTTAGTAATAGACATTTACTCTATTGAAGAAGGCCTAACAAGCCGAAATACTAGTATATAGAGTGTTTTCTATATATTTCTTGGAACATCTAAATGAGATCAATGTTTTTTTTCCAAAACAATTATTTTCACGATGTTTCATAAAGAACCATCCGCTTCGAGTATCCACTTTATTAAATATTAAGTGTTTTAGTATTAATAAAACCGAAACTTGTAAATATATTTTTTTATTTATATCTACTTTATATATTTTTCTTTTTATTTAAATATTTCTTTATATAGGAATTAAGCTAAAAAGTTAACTAAGTTCATTAAGTCTTAATGAACTGTTTTGCTATTACTATAATATTATTTAACGAATTCTGATTAATTCAAAATAAGATCTACCTAATAAACTGAACACTATCTGCTCCCCACCGTGAGCAAATTCACCCTTGTGTGCTACGACTGATATAAAGTGATTACGATCATGTTCTAAATCATCTCACGAGAGTCTGTAATGCTTTTTCGATACTTCAAGCAAGGAGATGCTTTTCTGCGATAGTCCCAGTTTAGCGATAATGGTAACTTGATTTTCACCATTCGTTCTATTTTATCAAATGAATTAAAAAGTAAAAGAAATAATGTTTAATATAACTAACTAGAACCTAATGTCTTTGTTTATTTATCTAGAATGTTTATTACTTTGCTTATTGCATCTAGTTTACAAGCTGAATAACTTCTAGTATACAACACATTCACAAAAAATATATAAGTACTATGTTAAAAAAAACAAAATAATAACATTCTTCTTTTAAATATTGTTATTTTAATATTTATGTTTACTGTTTACGTACAACCTGTAAATCCCAATGTTTCAGGACGCTGTCATCCAAAAGTAGTTTCCGTCGTCCACTATTGGTTCAAAATTTAAAATTCAAATAAAAAATCATATTCAAACTCAAAGGACAAACGTGTTTTGATACTATCTACTCGATAGAAGTGATATTACCATAGATTTATAAGACAAGGGAGATGTAATTGTTTACATTTTAAAGCAATCAGAGATCCCCTTGTTTACTCTTTATCTGGTCAACTGCAAGGTCTACTTTATGATTGTACGAAAAACTGTTGCCAAACTGTCAATTGTGTAATTTATATTTTCACATTTAAACTACCATGATTATGGGTTAAGGTTAAAATATTACATAAAAATATTTTTCCGTTTCCTAGTTAAGTAGATAAATCATATTTTGTTAAAAACGTTGCGATAAAAACTAACTTCATAACGCAAAAATGGAATGAACAGGCATCATTGCTCCCTACTCCAATCCGCATGTCCATTGATGCCGCTAACAAGCACGAGAATCGTAGTATTTTATAGTATTTCTTTTGTGCGGTGTTGCTGGCAGTCGGAATTTTGCTTTTGTGAATTTTTCGGTGTTTTTCATAAGGATTTTATTACTATTCTTCAGAAAATGGTGCGTCAGTGTCAAGTGTATGGAAAAATGAATTCTTTATATTCAAAACTGTCTTTCCACAGGTAAATTTTGCCAAGTTTTGTTTGGTTATTCGGTCGCTATATTTGTCACGCCATATTTACGGATTTTCAGGGGCGTGCTGGCTGGCTTCCTTATCATTTTACGGAATATAGTATATATATACTATATTATATTATGGAATTGCTTTTGTTATTTTTTAAAATATGGCTGATGTGTTAGTTTTTGGAGTTACCTACACACATTCTTAAATACGATCAAAACAAGAATCCAAGCAAGAAGCTAAGGCATCATTCAGCACTTTGCTGCATAACAAATCAAAAAACCTATACCTAATGTTTGGTAAGTGTGAAGCCAACATGCAACGTTTGCACACAAAAATTAAAATCAGTTGCGTAACCAAGGTAATTTTTAAAGGTATTCTTTATACTAATCTAAGAGAAAATCACCATTATCAGGCTTTTAAAGAAATATTTTGAAAACAGTAAATCAAATAACTTGAAACAAAAAGTTGAATTAAAAACTAACACCATGTACATCTTTCTTATTTTAAATTATATTTCACTTTTAAATGTAATTGAACCCTGTATACAGAGTTTGGGTATCATTGAAAAACTGAAAAATACTTTTTTACACTACTGTATATATAAGTTTTTGTAATGTAGTAGGTGTACCACCTTTACTTAATTCAGAATTTTAAGTGTTCAAGTTTCAATTCATATTCCCTACATTAAAACTCCGATACTAATTTAATTTCTAATCTCACAAGCTTTTGCTGTTGCAATGTATAGTACTGATTTTCTTAAAATTCCTTTTTTGATGTTTTATTATCATACCCAACCCTTCCAAAAACAGTACGCCTTTGGCGTCGGAAGCAAGTTCTCCCAAAACTTTTGCAACGTTGCACGGAGTCGGAATTTTGCCGTTCTTTCTCTCGGTATTTTTTGTCATACACATTGCCAATGATTGATACAAAACAAAAGGTTATTTATGAATGAACCGTGAGGTCTCCTCTTATTAAGTCTATGGATATTACATAACTTTTTGTTAAAATATGTATCGGTTGCAAATTTTATTTTCTACATAAATGAAAAATAAAAAGTTATTAATCAGACTTGTAACATAAAATAATTTCATAAATTAGGAAAAACTAATTATAATATCAAAGAGAAAGGTTGCGGTATATAAAATTTATGGTCAAAATTTAACTATATCCATCGACTTTTTACCATTGTTATCGTGCATATAAATGGCCTATTCAAATGAAACTCTACATACCATGTCAAGATCATAAACCAACATTTTTTCAGGCGTTGCTTTTTTAAATAAATACTTTCAGTTGTTTGGTTTGTCATGCTTTCCTATTGCCACATATTATAATGTGTTGGAAAAAACGATTAAAAAGTCAACTATCATTTGTGCAACATTATAATTTAACGCTTCAATGCCAAAGTACAACTAAAATATTTCCAAATGAGATAGTTTTGTAGAAATTATGATAAATTTAAAAACAGTTTGTTTGGTTTGGTCGTGAGTCTGCATAAAGAAAAGTTTCTTACTTGCCGTTACCCAAATCGTTCAACTGTGTGCAATTTATTAGGTTAAATATTGGGCAATTTAATAAATACTTCGTCAGGCGACACTACATCACTCTGTAAAAAGTAGCGAGTACCCAGTAATCGATGAAAATTTATATAGATTGCAATAGAAGTTAATAGAATAATAAATTAATTTCATTAACTGGCTTAATTGAAAACTAATGAGATGTTGTAAATACGAGTATACCAAAAAGTGAAATTGAAATCTTGCCTAAGTGATCTAATCGGAATTTTGCTTGATATGCAGTGCTGTGTATTTTAAACTTTTTTTCTGATTCTGATAATAATATATCACTATGTTAAAAATGCCACAATGTAATCTAACTACAAAAATGCAGCGATAACTTAAAACTCCAAAGAACACAATATACAGGGTGACCGATTTGAACCGGATTTTTTTCAAAAGATCTCCAAAAGCTCTATGTTGATGCAAAATTTGAAGACGAAAGTTTTATTTTCAAGGCCTACTATACATTTTTTTTTATGTGAAAAATAGCAAAATTTTCTTAGCGATTTTTTTTTATAAAAAATCTGTCTACACCACTGGATTTAGGAGCCACTCGAATGCATTTGTACAAATTTTTGCGGAAAAAAGTTTGTTCCTAAAAAAGTTATGACAGTATTCGGCATCACCAGTGTTTGCTTTTGTCGGTGAACCTATTCCTTTATAAAAATCGAATAGAACCCAAAGAGAAACAAAATTAAACAACGTAATTATTAATAAGAACCATAAAAACCAGTATACACAAAATAACCAACAATTATTCTAATATAAACAACAATTGATAAAAAAAGTAATGATTACATTTTTCAAAATGAAAAAGGAGTCTGTCAAATTAATTCACACTTTTTGAATAAAAAATTATAATGTAGTTATTTTTTATCTAAGAAGGTAAAATTATAAGTTTTGGCATAATATCCACGAAATAATAATAATTTGACGAACTCACCTATCAATAATTGATAGGTGATAAAATAATATAAACAACATAATATAATATAATATAATATAATATAATATAATATAATATAATATAATATAATATAATATAATATAATATAATATAATATAATATAATATAATATAATATAATATAATATAATATAGACAACAATTATTGTTGTTTATATTAGGGTAATTGGTGGTTATTTTGTGTATACTGGTTTTTATGGTTCCTATTAATAATTACACCAGTGTTTAAGTTATTTAATTTTGTTTCTCTTTGGGTTCTATTCGATTTTTATATAAGAATAGGTTCACCGACAAAGGCAAACACTGGTGATGCCGATATTGTCATAACTTTTAGGAACGAACTTTTTTTCGCAAAAATTGGTACAAATGCATTCGAGGGGTTCCTAAATCCAGTGGTGTAATCAGATTTTTTATAAAAAAATCGCTAACAAAATAATGCTATTTTTCACATAAAAAAAATTCGTAGTAGGCCTTGAAAATCAAAATTTTCTCTTCAAATTTTGCATCAACATAGAGCTTTTGGATGTCTATCTTTTGAAAAAAATCCGGTTCAAATCGATCCATAAATAAATTTTGTACGCGTGTGTTTCCATTCTTAATGGGTCACCCTGTATATAAATTGACACAAGAGATCTATAACACAATAAAAATGAAGAAAAGGAAAACAAAAAAAAAACTATACATAATAGGATGATCTTAGAACCTTTAACGTAAATATATGAAAAAAGAAAATGACTACAAATGCTAAAAGACAATCTGGATGACAAGGTCAACTCAAGGATAAAAGAGCGGTCCCACTGTTCCAATAAGTTTCTTGAATATTTTAACAAATGTTCCTGAAGAGATGATAAGATCTAGAAGTTAGTAAGGGGTAAGATCTCAGAATCTCAGTTCATGCAATTCAACAGGAAATTAATACTTCTTGATGTATATAATCAAGGAGGTAAATGAACTAATTGACACCCCAACTAATCGAGAGGGATGCACACCACAGACTGATTATAGAGGATCTGAGTCACCATCTATATGATAATCTAACTAAATAATGTTAGAGAAATATGTTCTGAACATTTTGTTTTTTTTTTAATGATTAAATCATTGAACCAGAATATTTAAAAGAAATAAAAGCTTTTATTATCTTCTATTACAGATCACAGAGACTGATTAGGTACAATCCGTACAATTAGTTCTCTACCCAGAAGCTTAAGAAGTTGGTGGTGAGCGGTATAAAAACTCCATAATCCCAAATTAATTGCCTTATTGCGGAGTCTCTGAAAAGTCTTGTTAAATCTCCTTTTTAATAAAGCTGGTTTTACATAAAGCAATGTTGTCACTGACAGACACTCCACAAAAATTGAATGGTATAATATTTAATAAAGTGGATACTAGTGGAAGGATTGTGATAAACAACAAAGAAAGAGTTAATAAGTTGAAACAATCGGGAGTATACCAAATTAACTGCGAAGAAGTATTCTTCTACCAAACCGGTAGAAATATTGAAACTAGAGTAAAAGAACATAAAAAATCCATACTAAATAATATAAAAAATTCAGGATTTTCGATGTATTGTATAGAAAACAATCATTTTATAAAGTTACTGCATCTGGAAAAGAAAGGAAAGCGCTTAGATCTATTAGAGCAATTAGAAATTAAAAAATCTTTATTTGAAATCCTTGTACTATGAATGATCAGATAGATTGTATACTTTCACCCTTCTTAGAAAGGGTACTAAAAGCTCGGGCTTTATCAGATGGGAAGGATCAATCGAGGTAGGTACTCGTAAATAGATAAAGAAATAGAGTTATAGAATAATAGTTAGAAATAATTAAAATGCACTTGGAAATATTTAGTAATAGATATTTACTCTATTGAGAAAGGCCTAATAAGCCGAAATACTAGTAGTATATAGTGTTTTCTATATATTTGTTGAAACATCTAAATGAGAACTGTGTTGTTTCAAAACAATTATTATGTATAATATTTAATTACGACTTGAAATATCTTCAAGTGTGATGTTGGGCTTGGGTTATTTCTAGAAAATAGGACATCTTTATTATGATGATACAACTTTATACAGGGCGCTCTGAAAAATCGCGGAAAAAGTTACAATTCTTTAAATAGTAGTGTGTTCTTTACATGTTTGTTTATTGGTTGTCAAACAAAAAAAAACAAACTAAGAGATAGTAAGCCTATAGTAGCCTATAGTAGTACTATTAAAAATTTGCCTTGTTACCTTTAACCTGGGTATGCAAAGAACATATATATGGTTCTTATTTTGTTATTTAGATGCGTGTCTCAACAATGCGGGACTAAAATGTTAAAATTCTTGTAACTCAGTTATTTTTAGAGATACAAATTAAAACACCTTGCTATGTTTTTGCAAAAACTTAAAGGCGGCCAAGGACTATTCCGAGAGGTTTTGAAAAATGGTCAGTTTGTAGACTTATATGTTGCCTTTAATAATCTTCTTGAATCATTCCACTAACACAACTGGTTTTGAAGTTGTAGCATTTTAAGTGACTACCTTTGATTCAACCAGATGTTAATATTAATATTTACAAAGTAGGCTTTATAGTTTTGACAGTACAATAGAATCATATTTATTCATATATAGAATCATTCTTTTATTAATGTTTAGTGCATTGTTCTACCAATAGTTTTTCAAAATGTCTAGAAATATTTAAGCATCTATTCTCTTTATGCAAGATGTCATTTTATTTAAAAATTAGCAAACTATGTATACAGTTGATGATATAATACAAAAACAAAACATGGATTCGAAATTGCAAGAAAATAATTATGAAAGTCAAGAAAATAAACTGAAAAATATTTAAATATTTTCACCAAGGTACAAAAATTAACGTCTCTGCCTTAATTTGGCCAATTTTATATGTTTTACGTTTGTAGATATTCCCATATAGAGACTTGAAACTTAAACATCCTGTAGTTTTATTTGCGTTGGTCGAACATTAAAAAAATCAGTCCTAAGGTGGAGAAAACGTAAGATAAAATCCACATTTTGTGCTGTAATTGTCCACAAAAGTTCATGCAAACCACGTAATATGATAAGTATTTCGTGTTAGTTTACGTTCAGATGCAAGTAGCGCTGCTATCAGCATTCATAAAAATGAAACTTGTTTTTAATAGACCCAGTATGGTTTCTACTTTTACCAATATTTAAATTGTTTTTATTCTATTTCCGCGCGCAGTTATGCGAGACTAATTATTACATGAATTAATAATAGGTTCTGATAAATAGTTAATATAAGGTTCTGCATTTCATATCGTGCGGTAAATCGCGCATTTCGGGAACTGTATAGTTTCTAAAATGCCTCGATTTATCAGGGTGTTCGAAAATTACAAATTACGATAAGAATGCCACTCTGCCTAAATAAAAAATAATAATAAATACAAATAAGAAACATCCTGTATTACATTACCCTTATATAGTGTGACACCAATTCATGGTATATCCAAAGTTTATAGAATATATTTCTTCTGTAAATTTGGTATATTCTATTTTCGCCTCTTATTTTTTAGATACAATTTTCAAAGTTCGCATAGGGGAAGTACTTATTAAAGGTCACTTTTTGACATATAAACTACGTATTTGTCACTTCCGGTTTTACCAGAAGTAATATCAATTCCCAATATTTATATGGAACACCCTGTATATTATTATGTTTTTGGAATCTACGTCATTTTCTGAATCCAACGATAGAACATAAGTGAAATTTCAGCTGTCAAATTACTTTTTGGACTTTATTTTATTTTTGCATTGAGAGTGCCTTCTCTCAACTAATTTTAGTTCTGTTGGTCCCACAGATAAAATAAGCCTATGGGTAGATCGCTTGTTAATTGTATTTTCTAATGGTACCTTAATACTATTATGATACTATTTAAAAAAAAAATAGTTTCAGGTCTATAATCACTTTGAAGAATTTTAACGCCCTGTAAGTAAAAAAAACAAATCTTTTTGATGTCATTTCAATTTTTTTATGGTTGCTATGGTTCATTACAATTATTAATCAGGGATGGTCCAAGGCACTCTAAATTCAAAAGTAAAATAGAGCCCAAAAAGTAATTTGACAGCTTAAGTGTCACTTATGTTATACAAGGTTATTCAGAACTTATCTCTAAAACTTTGAGGATATGTGCATCTTTAAATAAGAAATCGATATCACCAAAAAAATTTATAATAAAAGACAGGATTTCCCGTAAACAATGTTTAAAGTTATACCATTATAAAGGACTACGTAGATGGGCAACTGTACTTCAACGACAATCTGATATAATTACTTATATATTTTTGCTTATATATTTTACTTATATATATATATATATATATATATATATATATATATATATATATATATATATATATATATATATATATATATATTATTACTTATATATTTTTTACCACATTCCTAAGAATGTGGTAAAAAAAGTAAACACGTTTTTGTATCTCCAACGCCTGGGAGAAGAGAGTTGGAATGGGGATAATATCTCTATTGTCTATTCAGTCATCAGTCTATGTGTGTACTCTCTGTGTGCCGGTGTTTTATTTATCGCAGGAGTGTTAAACTGTAAAATTTTCAAAATGGCTCATGTGTACAGTAATGCTGAGTTAATGGACTGTTACCAGTGGATTATCAATTACGAGTTAGGTTTTGTGAGTGGTTGTTGCAGCAAAATGCTGAAAATCCCCAATTTACTTAATAATTTGCGTTTACAAGATCAGTAACCAGGAGGAACATTCGCTTTAGTGCGGCAAAATTGGATAATGCGTGCCCAAAAGTGTGTAGAAGTCGAGGGACAAAATTTCGAACAACTTTTGTAACAAGGTATGTTCAAATGTTTTATAAATTTCATGTTTCTAATACCTAGTAATCAAGTAGCGCAATTCTTCAAAATTAGTGTAACTTTGGTCACATCTATCTATCTTTAAGTTTTTAAAGTAAAAACGCTGCAAATCTTTTTTGCGCCGGGTGTCAGTATTCTCTCAGAACTTCCGAAGTTTTTTTCGTGCTAGCCAATTTGCATTGTCAGTCCCAAGGTCACTCCATTACAGTGGACCAGTATCCAGCGGCGTGCAATGAAAAATGTTTAAATAGTTTTCAAAAGCCGCCAAAAAAATTTTTTTTTGCACTACCACATTTCTACATGTATATTGAACATCCCCAAATTTTATTATGGATAAGTTCTGAATAACACTGTATATCGTTGGATCAGAAAATGGTGTAGATTCCAAAAATATAATAATACTCAGGATGTTCCATACAAAAATCGGGAGCTAGTATGCCAAATTTGAAAATTATATCTAAACAAATGAGAGGGGAAAGAGGGGTATACAAGAATCTGTGTCACACTATACCCAAATTATACATTAACAAGCTGTAATTCAAGAACTTCACACTTCGTTAACTAAGACCGGCAAAAGGAAGACCGCTAATGCTAATGTAAATGAACTCTTGCAGATACCTCTGGCGACGAACATCAATCACCTCATCGTGCCCAACGCCGGCCTGGGCTTTGCCATTGGCATGGTTGATAGCTCCATGATGCCGGAACTGGGCTTCTTGGTGGACATCCGACATTCCGCCGTCTACGGCAGCGTCTATGCCATCGGCGACGTGGCGTTCTGCCTCGGCTTCGCCATAGGTGAGTAACATAGGTGTGCAACGAAAGGGGGCAAAAGGGTACAGATACCCTTTATACCACTGTAATAAAATTACGTCACATTGCTATGAGTTAGTTATTTTAAACAGGTAAAACGAGATTAGTTTATGGCAACAATGTGGATTTTCATGACAAGAAAATTATTTAATTACGTTCGACAGCAAACAGTAATAACTAAACTTATATTCAGGGTAGGTATTCACATTAAAGTGACGTCAACAATGATTTTGATGTGAATTTTACATCATTAACATATAATAGAATTAAGGGTAATCACTGGTCATTACTGGGGAGCAGCACATTTGTTAATATACTGCATATCCGGAATGTGGTCTAGTCTGCTAGTACTAGTAGTACTAACAGCCCTTAAGGTAAATACATACATATTGAAGGATCGTAAATAGCAAGTTATCCTAAGAATTGCGGTACGAAGTTATTGGCCAGACACACCCAAAAATTCAATGAACCAATGTGATTGCGGTCTTGCCTCCTATACGCGATTCATTTTAAGATCGTAGCGCCAAACGGCAGTAATCTATACTAACCTATGGGCCACTGACACTGACGTTTGAAATTGTATTCATCAAAGATATGTTGTCGAGAACTTTAAACCAGGTAAAAAGCTTGTCAAACTATTTTGAAAGGGGTAAGTAGTAATATAAAATTAAAATAGATTTCAATATTTTTCGAGCGTTCAATCTGAAAAATGAAACTTAACCTTAAAATATGTCAAATTCTTTATTGGACATACGGCACACATACCTTTATGGATATAGTCATTCTTAGAGAAAGGTAAAGAGCACATACTCTACTTTGCGTTCTTTAGCTTTTTTATCCATACTTGTCTCCTGTAACTCTTTAATGCCCAACTTATAGTTTTCACGACAGCTCCAGATTTTCCCGCTTTTGGAAAAGTATGAAACTGATCTCGGGGTTTTTCTTTGTCCAGGAGGAACAATGATGCTCACAACAATAATGATTCATATCTAATCAAAGCAATTAATTAATATAACAACGGATATTTCAAAATTCACAATGGACATACATACGCAAAACTGAACCAAAGTCCCAAGCGTTAGTTGTGTGTGCCGCCAGTAGGTAGCGTATTGCTTGGCAAGAATCGCGTATAGATTTGATAAACTATTTAAGCTAGTAAATATATACAGTTGTGATTAAAAATTTAAAATATGTGATGATAAACAGAATTCATATAGTTCGTTTCTGCATATTATAGAATTATTACTTATTTCTCTTGTTATAGAAAATTTGACGTTAATAGTAAGGCATGAAAATGATAATTTTTAATAATTAATTAATTAATACTGATCACTATTAACTGTTAAAGAACCACTTCTGTTTTGCTTCACTTCTGAGGTGGTCAGCTTTTTTTATAGGTTTTTAAGCCCTTGCCTTCTAATCTACGAACGCCCATGGTGGGTAAATAAGGTTGGTATGCGTTAATAGTTGAATAGGTGTTACGTAACACACAGCTGCTTTCCCTCATTTTTGTGGTCTGGGTTTGTGTCTCAGTCTGCGTCGGTTTCCTGCTTTCCATTCATTCTTTCTCGCTGTATGGAACACGTACGGGGTGTGTCACTACGATGGATTGGTGTTGCGTATGGGAAATTAATCCAACCGGAAATCTGCAAATTCATATCAGAGTAGTATTGTCTGTCTGTAAATTATTTATTTTGTACGGTATTTATTGTTCATCAAAATTATTTGGCGATACGTCATCTTGCAAATAATAAAAAAAGTAACAAGGAAATAGAAAATTTAATATAAATATTACAAGCACAAGGATGAATAAATAACCAGAATATCCCGCAGGAGGCACCTTTGATGTGTTTACTGAGTTAAAAGAGTACTTTCAAAGAAAATTCTACACTGAAAACCAATCGGAGGTTAATGAACCATTGAAACAGGTTCATGACACATAGAATCTACTCGGGTATCATGATTTAGCGGTGTCGCTTTCATGGTTTTTGAAACAAATCAAAAAGTCTTGTTTTAATAGTATGCCCTGTATCTATATAAATACATTTCTAAGTTCCTCAGGAAATATTAAGACAACTTCAATAAGTAACATTCCATCTATCTAACTCAACCGTTTTTCAATAATTTCATACTTATTTCTTAATTTGTTTCGTAGAACAACAAGCCAGTAAAAAATTAATATGACATTTGCCATGAAACAGCAAACTGATTTTATTATTGCACAGTTTACTTTTTATTTGTCTGCTGTTTCACGACAATTGTAATATTACTTGTTTATACCTTTCTATGAGATATATTAGAAAGCAAAACAATTTCTTAATGTATACAAAAATGTAGAGATGTGAGATTGTTTTATTTAACTAAGTTACTAGATACTTTAAGTGAAACCAGAAGTATAGACACTGGTCAAAAACGTTAATTTAATAACATTCCCACCCTGCTTCTTGGTGTAGAGGAACAACAAGAAAGATAAAAGTGATACCTGCTCCAATTTTAAGAATATAAAATTGTTTCGGTAGGGGAGATAAGGGTAACGGGTACAATAGCCTAGCATTCAACAGCTCTCGCCCCTCAAAGATGTAGTTTTGGTTTCCTTGATCCCTGGTCCTGACTAGGTACATTTTTTGGCTACCTCTGACGCTTATTGACATTATTGTTAAAACTGAGACTTCTATGGAAGAAAATCTAAGACCCTTTAGGTTTTATTCAAGAAACTTGAGGTTCATGCAGTCTGATTGAAGAGGAAGATCAAATTTAAAATTCCTTAACATCACTTTGAATTTGCTTACTCCACTTTTTGCGATATAAATATTCACAGCAAGTCATTTAGTATTGCAAATGTAATACCTACGTATAATGATTAACTTGAAATATATCTTGTATATGAGTAGCATATGCCATAGGTATATGAGCTTCACGCTATACCTACTGTTAAATTGGTTTGTAACTTTGTTGAATTGGAAGATATATGAAAACATAAAAAATGCTTAATTGAAAAAAAACATAGGGCATCGCATTGTAGACACATATAATTTTTTGTTCTCTTAAATCTGTTTTAATCTATTCTTTAAAATTCGGTCACCATTATAAGTTAATCCAGATACAAGTTCTTGAGGACATTCACCAGGTACATTCATAAAGAAGTGTATGCACCGTCATTACATGAGTGTCAATCCTAATATGAAACTATAGACATTTTTCGAGATTCCCTCAATCCCGTAGAGGTTTCAGACATTTTATGTGGAATAACTGTTGTTTTATTACAGTATCCTTCCACACCTTCTTGTTCGCAGCAAAAAACTTCGTACATGACCTTTGTACTCGTAAGTTGTCAAATTCTACATATACAGTGATGACATAAAGTCCGTCCCCCCCCCCTCCTCTAATTTTTGAACCACTGGGTAGATTGTGATGAAATTTGGAACGATAATATATGACTAAATTCTGCATTTTTTGACACTTCAATGACAGCTCTGAATGTCAAAGTGACAGCTGGGCGCGCAATAGGAATTTTTTTTTAAATGGAAATGGGGGTCGAGTGGGGACTCATTTTGAAGCTATTTTTATGCTCAAAACATCCCCCAATTTTGAGAACATTTGGTTCAGTAATTTCCAAATAAAAACCAGTAATATCTATTTCTGTTATATCATTTTTTTACATACCTACATATTACAAATTATTGTAAATTATTCAAAGTAAAACAAAAATTAAAATTAAACAAATAACAATAAACCATCCCTAACCTAAAATAACCTATATTAAAAAATTATGACATAATTTAAATTAAACGTAAAGGCAGAAACAAATTTAGAAAACACGTGTTACTTCAAAAGATGTTGAAAATGACCACCACGAACCTCCTGACCAATAAATGTTCCATGGTTAAGTTCTATTATAAAGATTATGTGGTAAAAAGATTATGTTATAAACTGTTATTACTGGTGTTTATTTGGAAATTACTGAACCAAATGTTCTCAAAATTGGGGGATCTTTTGAGCATAAAAATAGCTTCAAAATGAGTTATTACTCGACCCCCATTTCCATTTAAAAAAATGTTCCTATTGCACGCCCAGCTGTCACTTTGACATTCAGAGGTGTCATTGATGTGTCAAAAAATGCAGAATTTAGTAATATATTATCGTTCCAAATTTCATCACAATCTACCCAGTGGTTCAAAAATTAGAGGGGGGGGGGACGGACTTTATGTCCTCACTGTATATGTAGACTTTGGTTATGTAATCAAAACATACATCAAGATACAAGTTCTTGAGGACATCTCCCATGTATACAGCACGTTTCAAATTGGATGCGACAACATTGATATCCTGGAAACGGTTACATATAGAAAGTAGATTAAATTGAGGCAAAGGATTTCACAACAGACTGCGACCATGTATTTTTAGAAAAACATAATAACATACCTTTCTTATTTCCACAATCATGTCGTTTGTTACGTGCCTGGCTAATTCAAAATTTCAACCAACCGCAATAAAAAATAATTTTTACTTTCCATAATCCTTAACTTTGCAACCAAGTTTTATTTTTTTTGCGTGCGATAACCCTGAGACAAAACCAACCGCATTTATACATAAACTATAAACTGACAAACCAGTCGAAACGAAAGCGTATCAATAGATTAGTACAGCTATTTTTCGCCATAATTGTAACGAATACTCGTAATTCGGACGGTGTAAGCATAAAATCCAATTAAAAGTGATCTACAAGCTGACAGAAGCTGATTTGAGGTTAGCGATTAATCTAATGAAATTAATTAACCAGATGACCACAGCGCCATTTCTATTTCTATTGCAAGGAATGCCATGTATTAATCAATGACCCCGTGAAAAGTTTATATTAGACAATCTGGGTTTGATATTTGATTGAAAAGAAAAACAGGAATATTATTTTTTATTAATTTTCCAAGAGATGGTGTTTAAAACTGTATTTGAAAATTATGGATTATTACATCATAGTACATTAGTACAGGGTAATCGCGTATATTTGGACCCCTACCTACAGGGGTTATTAAGAAAGTTATAAAAAAAAAATTAAATACAAAAGTTCTTTGGTTTTTCGTGTATTATCTTTTGGCTAGGTCGACAAAAAAATTGCATGTCGTAAACTTAGGAAAACCAATTGAACACAATATTTTTAAATGGGACACCCTGTGTAATTTTACACGCTTGGGAAAACACTCTTTCCCTAATTTGAAAAATATATATTTTGTTGACATTTGCACTGACAGTTTTCGAAATATTCGACAGTGAGTACCATAAAAAAATACAAAAAATACAAAGAACTAAAAATATGTAACAGTAGAAACCAATAGTATTAAAAAATATTTAACGATTTTCGATGTAACCTCCTTAGTTATTTAAACATTTTCCAATATTTTCATTTTTTAATATTTTTTTTATGATTTATTGTAAACATTAAATATTAAATATTTCGAAAACTGTCAGTGCAAATGCGAACAAAATATATATTTTTGAGATCAGAGAAAAAATGTTTTCCCAAGCGTCTAAAATTATACAGGGTGTCCCATTTAAAAATATTATGTTCAATTGGTCTCCTCAAATTTACGACATGCAATTTTTTTCGACCTAGCCAAAAGATACTACCTACGTAAAAAACCAAACAACTTTTGTATTTAAACTTTTTTTCTAAATTTCTTCATAACCCCTGTAGGTAGGGGTCAAAATATACGCGAATACCCTGTACATAAACACGAATAAAGTGCTCAGTATAACTAATGAATATAATACGATTAATATAATATGTATAATTTGTTTCATATATCTTTTCTATTTATTGTGATGTGTTATTTTTTTTTGTAATTATTTCTGTTACTTCGTTAGTGTATTATACTAATCTATAATTACTTTTTACTGGGTAGTTGTAAACAAAAAAAAATTCATTGATTAATAAAAGAGTTATATGCTCACAGACATTGTTCTCTGGAGTCGCCTGATAGAACCTTTGAAAATTTTGTTCTTCCACAATTGTCCATGTAGTTCTATCAAGTAATTTTTAGGACCTGCAATGAGCGGAACTCTGGTCAAAAATATTGGATTTGAATGGATGTTATTTGGAATTGCTATATTGAACTTTATGTATGCTCCATTGCTATACTGTTTGAAGAGTCCGCCAACGAAAGAAGAAAAAAAGGTTGGTATTTTCTTTCATGTAATACCTACTTATCAACAGAATTATCACACATTACACGATTGTATTACAGATTCATTGTATGCCTCTCGATACAATTTTCAAATTTGGCATGGAGGAAGTACTTACTAAAGGTTACTTTTTGATATAAAAATTATTTTTACCACTTCCGGTTGCACCGGAAGTAATACCAACTTCCGATTTGTATATGGAACACCCTATATATTATTATATTTTTGTCGTCTACGGCATTTTTTGAATCAAACGATATAATATAAAAGACATTTGAGCTGTCAAATTACTTTTTGGACTTTATTTTACTTCTGAATTTAGATTGACTTTAGATTTCACTGTTGGAATGAGAAATAAATGTTATAGAATAATTTTATACTGAATGTTTAATACTTATATACAAAGTGTAATCAATTTGCCAGAAAAAATAATATTTTTGAATATAATTTTTGAATAGTTATTTGAATCTTAATTTCTTCAATTTGGACCATGCTGCTATAATCTCATATTGTTCTCGTCAGTATATAAATAATATACAGCCTGTCCATAAAGTAACCCCCCCCCTCCTGCTAACTTTTGAACGAATCGAGTTAGAGAGTTTTAACAAAATACAGGGTAAATCATGTAAAATGAAGTTGATTCTGACGATAAACTCAATTCTTCAAATTCAAAGATGGCGCCACGGGCGTTGTCAACTCAATTTTTTTAAATGGCAAAGTGTACCGTGTTGCACTTTATTTAAAAGGTAATTCAATTTTCTACATTCTCGTTTTTGAAAAATGACAATCGAGTTATTAGTTCTCTAGTTACAAGTGTTTGTATATTAACGATATTTAAAAATTTTGCTTTTATCAAGTCTCCTTGCCTTTGCTTGCCACTGTCACTGAAACGTCAATAAGGTTCGAGAAAGTAGTTTAGCGTTCAATGTAAGAGTGTTTGAAAGTTTCTACAGGTTTTTTCTTATGTTTTTAAGTTATTCGATTTGACAGATTTGATACATTTAAGAGAAAATTTAAGAGAGCGGTACTTAAGAATGCTGCGGGGGAATTTTTCCAAAGATAGAAAGAATAGCAAGCAATAACATTCAAGGTATTGTATTTCAACAAGATGGGCCCCGCCTCATTTTTATGGACCTGTTACCGATTTTTTAAATAACCATTTCCCGGGCAGATGGATTAGCAGAAGGGGCCCGATAGAATGGCCGGGTCGTTCCCCGAACTTAACTCCTCTTGATTTTTTCTTATGGGGATATTTGAAGTCAAAAGTCTACAGAACTCCTCCAGTAAATATCGACGAACTACAGCAACGTCTAACACATATGTGTAGAAATATCCCTCCAGAAATTTTAGGAAATATCAGGCAAGAATTTGAAAGTAGACTTTTTATGTGTCAAGAAGTCAATGGACAACATTTTGAACAACTTATTTAATTCTTTTATTTTTTGTTTTAATAAATATTTGTTCAAAATTTGTTGTATTAAAATGTTAATTAACATTTTATTCATGGATCAGATTAGAAACAGAAACGCTTGTAACTAGAGAACGGCTAACTCGATTGCCATTTTTCAAAAACGAGAAAGTAGAAAATTGAATTATCCTTTAAATGAGGTGCAACACGGCACCCTTTGCCATTTAAAAATATTGAGTTGATAGCGCCCGTGGCGCCATCTTTGAATTTGAAGAATGGAATTTATCGTCAGAATCAACTTCGTTTTACGTGATTCACCCTGTATTTTGTTAAAACTCTCTAACTCGTTTCGTTCAAAAGTTAGCAGGGGAGGGGGGTTACTTATGGACAGACTGTAAAATTTACATTTAATATGTGTTTTTACAGTCTCTCATCACCGGAGAAAAATCATCAGTGCGATATGTGACGTACCAGAACGAAGAAGACGACGAGTAGACAATTTCGAAACAGATTGTAGATGATTGTAAAGTATGTATAGTTAAAATATTTTCATATGTGACCCAGCGTGGAACATATATTAATTGTACAAATTTCAACACGCTCTGGGAGCGCCTTTACTCGGATTGGACCGTTCTTCTCACCTCCATTCTCCTCAGTTGCTTTGAGTTGTATTCAGTTGTTATGATTCCTTGGAAGAAATCTCGGATGTGACAAATTACCGATGAGAGTCGCAAATCAAGAAATTCGAAATTGTCCTTGAAGGGCCCTCGTCCAGGATTACCGTGAATGGCTGCACGTAAACCTTCCCGCCGGGAGCGAGGCAATAAGAAGCCCTTCACCTTTTGGAAGAAAACACTTTCGGCTGTTCTTAAATGGATGGAAATGGCGCTCTCATCCAAGCCCGATAACTGATTGCCATGCATCGTATAATATATAATCTTCAATGTCTGTCTGTATATCTTTAGAAAGTTAGTGTAAACCAATAGGGAAATTATCATTCCAAGAGAATTGCTGAGCCAATCAAACCATTGGGACAAGCCTGGTGTGCTAGAAAAGCAGTAAGGGGACCTTAATGTTGCTTTTCTATATCTGTATAACCAATATCGTAACTTTTGAGCTAATTGTTGTGTTCATATAAGATGAATCCGCACAGTATGTTTTACCTTCTGGAGTTGTACGACTCAGAAAGATTATTGTGAAGAGACAATAATCATCACGTCCCACCCTGACTAAATTTTTTTTGGTAAAAAAGCTGGTAAGGGTCCGAACAACAACGGCAATACCGCAGCAGCGTATTGCCATCAGTATTACGTTAACAATAGGGCCATCAATAGGTACCTGTTTAGATTAGGTAATTGCATGTTAGCTAGTTTACTATAATAGAGGTCTACTAACGACACTCATCATGTAGAGTGTGCTATAAGTGGTATTTACTGTTTGATGTTGATGTCTATTATGTGGTGCAATAATAAAACAGAAAAAATGTTGCCCAAACTCCACATCATGTGTTTTATTTTACCCGTTACCCAAAATCATCCGAAACATAGTAAATGTATTATTTGTTTATTTTATTTATTTCCGGAATTCTGCAAAACAGGTTTTATAATTAATTGTGCCAATTTTAATTATTTTGAACTAATAAAGTACGATATTAATTTTATTTTTTATTAGTGAATAATATAAAATCAGATAATCGGTGGCAGCACTATTTTGAATTGAGTAAAAACTAATTAAAAACTTTGTAGTCAAAATCGAATTCTCAATTTATTAACAAACTTTACGCATGTGTTGTATATATATAGTACATTTTCTGTGCTGCATGCAACAGCATAGTTTAAAAGTATTACTTCTAATAGAAAATAATAAAAAAATTCTTCAGTTCATTTTTCATTTACTTTTATTTAATTTTTGCGATATTTCAAGATTTTATACTTGTATATATGTACGTGTATATTTTTTGTTAGAATTAATGCTTTTCTAAAATACCTCGATAATTTTAAATAGGGCCCTGCATATTATATACTCTTAGAAGTATTGAAAATTATTTTATTTTCTATTAATTTTTTTTATTCTTCCAAAAACGAATAAATTTTATTTTCTATCGATTTGAAATGGGAAAAATGCCCTACGGACGCATTTAATGGGTCATCTGAAACGTGACTTGCCGGTACAGGGCCGCCGATTATACAGGGTGACTTGCCGCTTTGCACCATTTTATAGCCTGTAAGTTCATGAAGTCCCTATTCTATGCGATATATCTTCAAATTGGGGATTGCGTCCAAGATTAGCTTTACTGGCGGCAATAAACCGACGTAAATAACAATAGCAACAAACAAAAAAATATACACTACTGAACAGGTGCAAATAGATATATAGAGGATATTTTGTGACCCTAATTCTTGAAATTATTTTAGATTTCCTGGAGTGTCATTATAGGTAAAATTTATATTTCATATGGAAGATTGACGAAGGCATTTTGAGTTATTAAGTGAGGCATTAAGGATTTACCTTATTTTTACTAATTTGTGCGAAATTGGTATTATAGTGATAATTAAGGGTGGAAAAATTCTAAAAAAAAAACAAAAAACACATCAGAAATGGACAACTTCCATTCTGAAAGCCTAAGGCTTGTGTAGAGGGAGGGTACACATGAAAAAAACGCAGACACACAACCATTCCTTGGGAGAGGTGCCATTTCTCCTTTGGCGAGATTCGAACTCGCGCCGCAATATACCATTCTGTTAGTCACAAGCTATCACCCAGTACCCAACAGACTGAGCTATCGCTGCGGCGATATTTCTGCTTCAATTGACATTGATGGTACCCCAGAAAATCTAAGACCATATCCTTATACGTAGTTATAAATAATACCCTTCTTTTATATATATAAAATTTATAGTCTACTATTGAAATGTTGCTCTTTAAACATTACAGTGTATACTGTACAGAAATAAGAAAGTTACCAATTATTGCTGCAATTAGGTTTTTCATACTTAATGCCGCCATAATGAATTACTTTATAGATATCCCTATGAACTTGAGGTTTCATTAACTTTGATTTCACAAGAAGTTTATTTTTGCACGGTTATTCTATTAAGAATAGAAAATTAGAAACTTAAATTAAAAACAGCTATAACATACTTTATAGCTGTTATAGCTGCATAGACCGTAAAGAGGAAAGATAATTTAAGAAATTGTTATTGAAGGTAAGTATTTTGCTATAAGAACACAAATGAAAGGGGGAGATACTATTAGGTAATGTAATCTGGTGACTACTTATGGAAATGCATAGGTAATTAATAATTGATATAATTAATAGTACCATAGTAACCATTCTCTTTTAAGTATATTATTCAATAAGTTTTCCCATAAAATATGTTGATTAGTAGTGGTTGTTTTACTTGTTTTAATTTTCCAAGAGACGCATTCATTTATTTGAAAACTTACTCTGGATAACTAAGAGAAACATATTTTATATATATTGTCACATTGTTTCTAATACTGACAGTACCACCAATTTATCTTTTCCAGTGTAATTATGATTTGTTGTGGTGTTTGGAAGGACATTATACAGTGGGGACATAAAGTCCCCCCCCCCCTCTAATTTTTGAACCACTGGGTAGATTGTGATGAAATTTGGAACGATAATATATGACTAAATTCTGCATTTTTTGACACATCAATTACAGCTCTGAATGTCAAAGTGACAGCTGGGCGCGCAATAGGAACATTTTTTTAAATGGAAATGGGGGTCGAGGAATAACTCATCTTGAAGCTATTTTTATGCTCAAAACATCCCCCAATTTTGAGAACATTTGGTTCAGTAATTTCCAAATAAAAACCAGTAATATCGATTTCTGTTATATCATTTTTTTGCATACATATTACAAATCATTGTAAATTATTCAAAGCAAAACAAAAATTAAAAGTAAACAAATAACAATAAACCATCCTTAACCTAAAATAACCTAAATTAAAAAAATATTAAATAATTTAAATTAAACGTAGAGGCAGAAACAAATTTAGAAAACACGTGTTACTTCAAAAGATGTTGAAAATGACCACCATGATCCTCCTCACAAATAAATGTTCCATGGGTAAGTTCTATTATAAAGACTATATTGTAAAAAGATTATGTTATAAACTGATATTACTGGTTTTTATTTGGAAATTACTGAACCAAATGTTCTCAAATTTGGGGGATGTTTTGAGCATAAAAATAGCTTCAAAATGAGTTATTACTCGACCCCCATTTCCATTTAAAAAATGTTCCTATTGCGCGCCCACCTGTCACTTTGACATTCAGAGCTGTCATTGATGTATCAAAAAATGCAGAATTTAGTCATATATTATCGTTCCAAATTTCATCACAATCTACCCAGTAGTTCAAAAGTTAGAGGGGAGGGGGGACAGACTTTATGTCCTCACTGTATATACAGTATTATACAGGGCTGTTTCACGGTGACCACCCATTAGAATATGTCAGAGACTACTTAGATTATTTAGTTCGTTTATAGTTAAAACCAAATTGTAGAAACAACATGTTAGAAACGAATTTTTATATATATCGACCTGTTAATACATCGCAGGTACTTATCATTCACATGTCATTTAACATCAATTAAAGTAGAGCGTGTCCTCTGATATTCAAATTTATTTATATTTTTTGTATGCATCGATATTGCAAAGAGTTTAGTAGTATCAAGCCGTGCTATAAAAGTTGCTTTAAATTTTAATCTGCCTTTAATAAACAGAGCACGAAACAAATTATCGTTAGAAAAAAATTGAATTGGCAACAGGTCTGATATGTGGAACATCGGATAAAGAGCAGGGCATAGTATTGTCTATACAGGGTGTTCGAGCAAAAAATGAAATGGAGGATTTGTGATGAATTTTAAGGAGGGTGTTTTACTTTATATTATTTTATTCAATTCGCCCTTAAAATGTTAGAGCCTCCATTAGTAGGAGGTTAGAATCAAGTTTCTATATATTTCTGAGGAACGATAATGGAAAAAAACAAATTTTGATTTGAATCTAATACTGTAGGAACAGTTCAATATTTAAAAACTTCGAAGAAAAAATGTCTTATATGTAACTCTATTCAATCCCTATATTATTTTTGCATGTAAAGAACCAATATTAGGACTTTGCATATAACCTTCAGGGTTCAATTTTTTATTTTTACTTTCAATTATTGATACAACAGAATGCATTTTTATCATTATAGTAAAGTTCTGTCATTTTATATGCAATTTATGGTGATAACCGATTGTTCTTGATTTATTACATACGAATCTACAATTTTCTGTGCAAATTACATATCGCTAAAAAGCTCATTTCAAAAGTTATAATGTGAGATTAAAATACATATTGTAAGATCTCCATAACAAAAACAGAGAATAGTGTAAACAACTGAAAACCAGAAGACCATCTAAAGGTGGTCATCTCTTTGGGCATCTCCTTCAAATAAGACGATCTAATGAGTCGTGAATTGCATGAAACAATTGACACTGGCCTAATGATAAGAGATTGAACGTGTTGCAAATTATCTTTCAAGATGGCAATATTAACGTGTCGAATTTGGAACACACTGTATGCATTACTTCAAATTGCAACAATGCATTCTACTTTCTTGGTAGATACAAAACCAGCCGTTGAACTTGTTTTTTAAGTTGTTTTCAGAATGCAAGGAGAATGGAATTAGTATCTTGCTATATACTTATTTCTTAATACCCAACAAGTTACAAGCACGTAGCAATTGCATGAATTCCGATTGTTTTGAAAAAGTGTTGGCTTGGTTTAAATGTAACAAAATTTTGCAAAGCATTGCACTGTATTGCTCAAGTTATTTCTATTGTTTTAAATAGATCGATATGTTTTTATTGTTTTTCCAATAATAGTACGCCTTGGTATTTAATCGGTTCAGCTGTCCTAGAATATCTAGAGTATAATGTTGATAAATAGAGAAATTATATAAGAAAATACAAAAAAATAGATTCAAGGACTGTTATTACTGAAAACTTAGTGTCAACATTTGAATAGATTATAGTAATAATACTAATAATATAGCAATAGTCAGTTAATTTTATAAAATTTATTAGACTCTAAAGAACCATTGAATCATCATTTTGGTAGTTTAAAGTTGTTACATAAAATTTGTTTTATAATGACATGCCAAAGCTTACTTATAGCTTACAAAGCTTCAGGGTTTTAATTTTGTAACAATCCAGAGAAGACACTTTTTAGGCTCATGGTAGTGGAGGGAAACCAATGTTGAAATGTGCAAAACAAGGAAAGCTGTGGTACTCTGCAATTTGAAGACAACTAGTCAATCAAAAGGATCTACAAATACCTAAATCGGGTAGATATAACCTTAACACGACAGGAACTAGAGGAGTAAATGCTTAACTAGAAAATTGACTTGCCAGACTAACTTCTTGTAAAAAGACAGACTGTACAATTCCCCATTAGAAAATAACTTTAAATGTCTGAATAAGAGAAATGTATAAGATTTTCTTATTTCAGTAGAAGCCAGTAATTTCTTGCTCTTAATGTATTTTGAGCATACGTTTTTTACTTTTAGAGACAAACCCATAAGGCCCCGTGGTTTATTTTTAAGAAAATACATAGTTAAGAGATTAAACTTGATCTGTCTTTAAGGCATTTCTCAATTTACTGAAATAGTGTCCACGACATCGGCTAGCTTTGATTTTGACACTAGCATTAATGGTAAACCATAAAAATTAATATCTTTAAAGATGATTTAGTAGCAACGTCTGTCGAGGTAAATTGAAACAGGTAAATTATTTTGGGTTATATAGATATTCACAGTCAGGATAATAACTTTTCCTAACTGTTTGTACAGTAATTCATTCCAAAAAATCCTTTGACCTTGCTTCCTTGCATCAAGAGCGTTTTTAGAATCAAACACCGATCGTGTTGATGTCAAGGTCATGGAATCAACTGTTTGTAGGAAGAAGTAGCCGCAAATACACCGAAACATATAACAACGTTTATATTCTTTTGTTTTTTAATGCACCTCGTACTAACCCAGTATCCACAATATTAATTATGACGCGAAAGAAATCTCTGTTGTTTCAAAATTCCGAACAAAACGGTGCAATTTATATAACACCAGAACCTAGCGAAAAAATTATTTATACACAATTTGTCTTTTTGTATTGCAAGTACGCATGTAGATCAGAAAGTAAACTGTTTACATAATTCAAACGTGTGAAAAATCTATAGCACTAGGACACTTTCTCTTGTAGGCAAGTGCATGTGGTCATTGGAGTAGGTACAGAGCGGTGGACCCACCCACCATTTCTATAAAGTCGGGTGTCAAATACATTTGGACCACTGTGGTTTAGTGGTTGTTGCTAAGATAGGATAACATGAATTCTTCACCGGTACGTAGATTTCCTAAGTGATTTTTTGTGACAAAGTGACAATCTGGGTTGACTGGGAAGAACTCCTAATTTTCCCTTATTTTTCGGTCTTCGAAAATGTGGAGTTCTTTTTATAATCATTTTATAAACTTCGTGTAGTGAAAATTTCAAAATTTTTTATACCAATGTCAAGTGACAGTACCTATATAATGTACAAGTGATTAAAAAAATGTTAAAATAATTTTATATATTATAGTTTTTACAGTTTCAAAATTATTATAAATGTATAATTACTCTTTTAAACAGGGTTTTCGAATTACGTCTATAGAATATTTAATACTATGGAAATACTGGATATTCGAAATTAATTTGATTGTTGATATTAAAATATTTTTTTATAAAATCGCTAATAGTAGAATTATCTAATATCTGAAAATGTGAAGTGCATTATCATTATTTCTCTCAAAAAATCTATATTTAGAAAAGTTATAAAAAATTATACTAAAAATACTCTGTTGTATTTTCTTTTAAACTTTTGTAATTATTAATGAATTGTAATAACAATACCGTTATTGAAATTATTTCCTAACACAATTTTCCAACAGATGAAATAAAGTTTTAATTGAAAATATTTATTATTAGGTATATTAAGTAGATATATTGAAATATCAAGTGAATTATCTTTTGAAACTATGAAACTATTTATACAAGAAAAAAATATTTTTTGATGTTGCTAAGCCTGTGTGAATTATTATTCATTTGATTTTAATTTGATAATCGGCTGATAATTATATATAAGGAATTGATAGCTATAAGTGCAATAGAAAAGATAATTTACAATGTCATATTATAGTATCAGTTCCTTGTTTACAACAATAAATATGAAGTAGATAGTAGAGCAAATTTTAACAAACACCACAATATTTAATCACCCTGCATAGTGTTTTATGTCACACTAAAATTAACTCGGTCTTCGTCCTCACTTTCCCGCTACATTTTGACAAGACATGTTTAATCAACTATAGTTACAAAGGTATAAGGAAAAACAGGTCGGTTTTTAGTCCACCTCAGTTGTTCTGAAAATTCATTGCGAAGTTAAAAGAACACCGTTGGTTGCCTTGGAGTAATGCTTCAACTGAACCAGCAAATATATCACAATTTCTGTTTCATTTGCAGGTATTAATAGTTGCTGTCAGTCTCTTCCTGAGCTGTTACTGTGAGCCACAGCCCCAGCCCCAGTATCAGACCAGGCAGTACGATGACTCCGAACAGTACAATAGCTACCAAAGGACGTCCCCTCCACCACAGATCCTCACGCACAAACAGGCGTTGAACCACGACGGCAACTTCAAATACCTCTTCACCTCAGAGAACGGCCTAGCCCAAGGGGAGAGCATAGCGCCCGATGGCTCCAGAAATGGAGGCTACAGCTATGTTGACCCGACCGGCCGTAAAATCTCCGTGAAGTATACAGCCGGTAAAGAAGGATTCAGGATCCTGGAAGCAGACCACCTACCCAAAGCGCCCCAGCCCATCGCTCCCTTGCCAGCTGCGCAGCACCAGGTGCCGCAGACCTACAGGCCGCAGCCCTACAACTTGCAGGGGGCATCTGGTGAGGATGACGGGCAGTACAGGCCTCAGGTTTACGAAAGACCACAGCCAGTAAGTACACATCAAGATCTTTCATACATTTCTACTAACAATAGGTACAAGATGATAATGGTGAAATTTTAATAATTACTCTATTGTAGTTTCTTCATTTATATATGATTTCCTCTGCATTTTTGTTAATAAAACTGGAGTTTTTGATACTAAAAAGATACTTGCACATAAAAATATAATATGCTATACTCTAAGAAAAAAGTAAACTGTCATATATTGTTCGTCTTTCATGCAGATGGAAAACAACAACAATTTTTATTATTGTAAACGGTTATGCGTTGATTTGAAAGTAAATTATACCTCTATCTCTTTTTGCAGTTGACCAGGTTACCATTACCTCCCATCACCCAAGCAAGGATAGCCTACCCTCAACCATCGGCTAGCTCAAATACTATCGAAGAAAGAGAATATGACGATGAACCAGGAAAAGCCAACAGCTTCGGAAACGGATACATCTTCGAATTTTCCGGTTAGGGTAATTTAAAGGGTTTAGGATTTTTGTTATTGCTAGGTATAATAAATTTTGTATTTGGTTTACCTTAGGGTTGTACATTTTGTGTAAATATTTTCTGGTGAAATCTAGGAAATAATCTGAAATTGGCAATGTGACCAATATTTGCGTCAATGTGATTAGTTTTGTAGATACTTGTGAAAAGAGGACATTTCTTATTCTTGTATTTTGAACACATGTCTTTTTCCTATTCATCTTTAAAATTATTTATTCATCTAAAGAATTGCGAAAACATATGCGTTTTTATATACTTATATCTGCTCTTTGTTTATTTATACCCCTTTTGCTTTTTCATTTAACTTTTAAATTACTAAATTCGTATAAACCACTTCATCTCTAATTTCTTCGATTTGCTTTGGTTTCGTACTTGTCATTTATCTTTATACTATACCGCCGATCCTCTTGTTCACGTGTATTAATTTTGTATGTACCTATTGTTTTTATATTATTAAATGTCTGTTTCCTATTAAAAATAAAATCTTCCTTAATAACATTGTTTTTATTTATTCTGTAATTTATGGGAAATACAGAAATAGATAAGAATCCAATTAATTTGAGGATAAAAACAGGAATTAGGAAAAATAACCCATAACAGTACCTAAACAATACCTCAAAGTAGTAATTCTTTGGAAAAGTGCACTAACTTACAGCACTAACTTAGTGCACTAAAGTATACTAACTGGTCTACGTTAATCAGCCTTTTCACTCATTTACAATTCAGATAGAAATTGATAAGGTGTCGCGAACCCTGTTAATTATCTGTGATCTGTGATTATCTTTTTGCAGAGCTTACAGCTGGTAACGTGAAGGTTGGTGATACCTCGAAACACGATCAGTATACTCAGGATACCTATTTATGTCAAGCTTACCTCTATAGTAATAAACCACCCATTTGGTTATTACATAATAATAATAATAAAATTAAGTGTCAGTACCAATAATTGTATTCGTGTAAATCTCAAATAATCTCTAATATTATACCTACATATAGTTCCAGATGAAAGACAAAAAGATGTTACAGGTTTAATAAATTATGCGAAAAATTATCGACATTACGCTCGACATTACGTAAAAAATAAATATACCGAAGTAGGATAAGTACGTCTATATTAAGTATTAAGAACGGTAAGGGTATACCGTTCGAAGACAATGAGTGGTATGAATAAAAACGAAATACCTGCTACTACTACAAGTATTAGTATATTCTACACAGTATTTACTTCCAAACCAAGGATTTACTAATTTCCGGTAGTAACTTACCGTTTTGTTAGCCTTGGCAACCAGTAAGCATATCCTACTGTCGTAGAAACAAATATGGTTAGTGAACAAAAAAAGCTTGATCGTGCAAAAACAATTATTTGTCTGGGGGTATGGTAGCCGTGACGACTAACCTGTTGTGTTATAATAAAGGGTTGGGTTAAGTTCTTAAGGGTCCATTCTCTGTATATTTGACAGGCATGAATGCGGGGTCGGATTGAGAGATTGGGTAGCGATGGGTGGAGACTTACATATTCCCACTACCGAATTATTAAGATTTCGGAGGTGCACGTAAAGCCGAAGTAAAAAGGCACATGGAAATAAAGTTAGCCCTCATTGCAAGGGTACCGGATTTGTCTTATAATTGCAACAAAATTTCTTTTTAATGTTATAAATTATATATCACCGGAAAGATCAAAAGATAAACTAGATCCCTATAGTAGCAAATTTTTGTTTAATACATGTATTTTAGAGAAAATAATTTTTGAAAATACGCTATTTTAGTACAAGATTGTTTGCCTGGAATTTTAAAAATAAAAATAAATACCAAAAAAATTACTACTATAGGGACTTAGATTAAAGTCTTATCTTTCAATACTTTTTTACTAAAAGTCGCTATCTTTTACAGTTTTTTTATAATTAGACACGAGACGAACGCCGATTTAGGGCTTATTTCGACCTAGTGAATGGACTCTTAATGTTTGCATTTGATAAACAGCCGTTGTAACTATAGGTAACGAGCTGATCTCCGTTGCATGTTCACTTCCAGAGTCCGCTCTGATTCAATTTTGTATTAACTTTTAACTTACATGGTTAATCTAAGGTATTAACGCTTTGTAACTGTGTTTATATGTATAATTTTTTATAAAGAGCGCTTTTTAAAGTCAATTATTTATTGTAGATACTTTTGTGTGGCTAAAGTACAACTTTTGTGAAAGATTTATACATTTCATGTTTTCGGAACGCATCCAATAATTATGTTTTCCTTCAAATTAAGGAACGTACCCGTTACTGTAGTACAGTACAAAGCCGGGCGGGCCGGGTCGTCGCAAGCCGCAACCAGTCGCAACCGCAACAGTTAGTTGGTAGTAATAGCAACGCAAGCTGTAAGCGTCGCAAGTCGCAAGTCGCAAATCGCGAATCGCAAAGTTAAAAAGTTTGGTAATGGACGCTAGTTGTTTTAATCGGAAATAATTGATAATTATTGTTATTTAAGAATAAGAATAGAAAATTTATTTGTATCAATTAATACTTTACTATGACTGATGGAGATTTAATGGATTTTGGTAGTAATAAGGTCGACGGCCCTGACATGTCCGAGGAAAACTTCGAGGAAGATGTCGGATTTGAAAATGATATCGATTTGGGCGGAAAAGATTTTTCACCACAACGTGGAAGAGGCAGAGGTGCTTTCGGGTAATATTTATTTATCTATGTTTGCTTTAAACAATATAATTGTTTATCTGTTTATTTTTTAAATTATGGATGAAGCTTTGTGCTTAGGTAATAGTAATACCTATATCTACAGTATCAATGTTTTATTCCAAATTATCTTTTAAAACAAAGGTTCGACGAGGAAAAAATTATTATACAGTAATAGTCTGATTTCATGGAAAATTTTAGTCATAAAATTAATCTTTTGTTAAGTACCTACATCATCAAACTTTTCTTAATTACTTTTTTATAATAATTATTTGCATATTCCTTCATAAATAGTTAATTTACCTTTTATTAATATTTTAAGACTTATTGTTATTTCATTTATGCTTACCTATTTTATTAAATGACTTTTATTAAATCTTTAATGAAATTCAAATTAAACAGTTTATATTAGAATTATACAATCCAACACCATATATTTTTTATAGACCCAAGCCGGGACAGCAAAGAAATTGGCCAGGCCCACCACCTGGAGGTCCAGGACCACGTGGAGAACATCCTCGTTTTCGAGGAAGAGGATTTGGACCAGGCGGGCCCCCACCACCTTTTGGTAGAGGAGGCAGGGGTGGAGGACCATCAGGACAACCAATGTTTGGACGAGGAGGCCCTCCAAGAAATCCGCCTCCAGGTGGATTCAATGGTCCACCAAACTTTAACGGGCCAAACTGGGGTGGACCTCCAGGTCCTCTAGGTGGTGGACCCCCAAGTCTTATGGGACCTGGTGGTCCAGGTGGACCTGGAGGACCAGGGGGACCGAATGGACCTCCAGGACATGGGGGACCGCCTAATGGACCTCCATTTGGACCACCAGGCATGATGGGAGGCCCTCCGAATATGAATAGCGGACCACCATCTATGAACAGTGGACCTCCTCAGATTAATCAAGCTGGTGGACCTCCTGGGCAATTTCCTCCGACTAACGCAGGACCAACTGGGGTAAGTCGATGGTTTAGTTAAGTTTCTCCGAATATTTTGAAAATAATTACGTAAATGCTAATTATAATAAATTTCTGCATGTTGTATCTTAAACTTTAATACTAACCATTTATAATAATTGCGAAAAAATTTAGGGTGTGTTTTGAATTAACTCAAATTAAATTTGAGTATCATTTAAAAAAAAGTGTAATTTTTGGTATTGCACATGCTCAGTATAACGATTACGATAACTAGGATAAAATTTAAGGGGTAATTTACAGTGTCGTAACTATTCTGGTGTAAATTTATTTCCTTAATTTTAAAATGTTTCTGATTCTTTCGATTTTCAACATATTGTTTTTAATAAATCCCAATTTTTTTGTATGTTATCACAATAGAGACTTGCTGATAACTCCCTTTAACTTTTACTGATTAACTCCCTTAAGTACTATGTTAATACGAATAATGGGCTTATTGGTCCATAATTTGGTAGTAGTTCTTGAGTTCAAAGGTTTTTGTAATATATGTTAGAGGAATATAGATATTTCAGGGTTTATTATACTTTCAGGGAATTGATCCAAACAGCGAAATATGGGTAGAGACCAAAACTGCAGAAGGCAAGTCTTACTTTTATAATGCTCGTACTAGAGAAACAACTTGGACTAAGCCAGAAGGCCCTAATGTAAAAGTAATCTCTCAGGATCAGGTGGAGGCCATGGCACAAGCTGCAACTGGTGGATTGGCCCAAAACACATCGACGGCAGCGCAAGCTGCTTTGGCCCAGGCCAATGTTACCAATAAACCGGATGGTAAATATACATTTTTGAAACATTGAGATGAAATAATAAACCAATATGTGTACAGCCTCATGATTAATCTATCAGCATGTAAATTTAACAAATTTTTTGTATTCCAGATTCAGAAGAAACCAAACAAGAATCCGTGAAACAGCCGCCACAACTTGCTCATTCAGCCCCTACGCAAATTCCTCCCCCGCACGGCTTGCTTCAAGGCCCACCGCCAGGTCTATCTCCCTTTGGGCCGCCGGGGCAATTTGCAGCACCACCATTTGGAATGCCTCCTCCAGGATTTCAGGGTGCTTGGCCAGGTCAACCCGGCTGGCCAGGAGCTCCTCCAGGTGCTCCATGGGGTTTGCCTCCCGGTCTAATACCCGGCATGCCTGGAGCTGCAGCAGCCATCGATGAGGCGGCTGTTATGTCAAAGATTGACCCAGAGATAATTGCCAGGGCTACAGAGTGGACGGAACATAAAGCCCCCGACGGGAGGTTCTACTATTACAACGCCAAGAAGGGGGAATCAGTTTGGGAGAAACCGCAGCCTCTGAAAGATTTAGAAAGTGAGTGGTTTTTGCAATATACATTTATTTCTCCATATTCTGTCAACTTCTGAGAGATTTGCTCTGGAATTGGCATTCTGTAAACTAATTTAATAACCATGAAATCAGGTGAACTTGTATTAAAAGTTTTATGTATTGCAGCTGCAAAACTAGCAGCGGCTCAGGGTATATCAACTAGGCCGGGACTGGAACCAGCGGTAGTGCACGTGACGGGACCTGATTCAGGTAAGACAAACACGCCCCAGATCGTGTCAGCCAATGGGGAGGTAACCAAAGAGTCGATTGAGAAGGAGAACGAGGACAAGATAAAGAAGCTGCAGGAGGAGATCAAGAAGAAGAAGGAGGAGGAGGAGAAGGCCAAGGAGTTGAAGGCGCAGGACAAGTCCAGGCCCATATCGAGCACACCAGTGCCGGGTACTCCGTGGTACGTAATATATTTTTAGCTATTTCGAACTGATTTAAAGTTTTTTTTACTTGAGAATACATAATTGTATACAATAAAATTTAATGCCTGGAAACTGGTAATTTTAGTATGATTAATAATGATATTGTTTTTATGGGTCTTTTCGTGTCTTTAACATAAAATAGAAGCATTTTCGATGTCAGTTTTATTCAATTTCTGAAGTAATATTACACTGGTCTGATTTGTTGTCATCGAAATCATATAATAATTGTATTACAAGTTAACCTTATATAGTATCTGTAGAAACCCCTTAAATATGATTTTAGGTGTGTCGTATGGACTGGCGATGGACGGGTCTTTTTCTACAACCCCTCTTCGAGGACTTCGGTGTGGGAGAGGCCTGATGAGTTGCTGAAACGTACTGACGTGGATAAGATGGTGTCCAATCCTCCAGACGCCCTTGGCAGTGTCAAACCAGACATTACAAAGACGCCACCTAAGAAAAGGAGTTCTGACGATAGCGACAGCGATCAGGATGAGACACCCGCCAAGAGGGCTAAAAAGGAGGAGCCGCAAACGCCGACGACACCCAGTATGTTGAGTTATTGCTTAAAATACAATTAATTGCTGGCTTTGTTATAGATTTCCAATTTAACTGTTACAAATTATCTTTTTCAGCCGCCAATGGAACGCCAGGGTCCACCAAGAAAATTGATATCGGAAAGGAAGCTGCCATAGAGGCGGAAGTACGGGCAGCGAAAGAAAGAGCTGTGATACCATTGGACACTAGAATAAAATTGTTCAAAGAAATGCTGGCCGAAAAGCAAGTCTCTGCTTTCAGTACTTGGGAGAAGGAATTGCACAAGATTGTGTTCGATTCCAGGTACCTACTGTTAACTTCCAAGGAGCGGAAGCAAGTGTTTGAAAAGTACGTCAAAGAGAGGGCTGAAGAGGAGCGGAGGGAGAAGCGCAATAAGCTGAGAGAGAAGAAAGACGCTTTTCGGAAGCTGCTTAGTGAGTCACATTTGCATGGCAAGTAAGTATTTAATTCGAGTCTATTATTCCATTCACTGTAACATTTATTATGGATGTAAAAAATATTTTCTTTTTGCAGATCCTCGTTTAGTGACTTCGCACAGAAGTACGCGAAAGATGAGCGATTCAAAGGCGTGGAGAAGATGCGTGAACGTGAGAGTCTTTTCAACGAGTACCTGATCGAGGTGCGGAAAAGGGAGAAGGAGGAGAAGAACCAGCGACGGGAGATGGTAAGTACAACCTGGCCTAGCCGAACAGTGATTTTAATGCATATGAAACAAGTGACATTGTTCTTTTTGGGCCTGCTGTTACTTGTTACATTTCATTAAATCATAAAACTGGTTATAATTTGAGTTCTTATTATCATTTTACACGGGAAGGTTGATGGAGATTGTTGCACAAATAACAAAGTTTATGTGGTTATTTATAACTTTTCGGTAGCACTTTGGATGATAGGATTTTGTTATAATCTAAACATATGGTGGATAAAATCAGTATTATTGTATTAAAAGAATAGACATAATTATTTATGAACAGATGGTACTGGTAATAGAATGTTCATCGAGGTATTAAATCTTGTTTTTGCAGGGGAAAATTAGGAAGTCCTTTAGGTATAATGGGGTATTTTCCTTCAATCGAAATGAAAGTGGAAACCTGTATTTTTATAAAATATATATTTTTCTATATTTATTAGGATAAAAATTATTAAAATTGAATCGGTAGAAAATTTTTAATTCAATTTTGAAATTTTATTTTATATTCGTGACGTCACTAAGCGAAAATTAGGGAATATGTATCTATAAAGAGGCCAACCTGATAATATGTGGCTAGATTCAGTTTGTAACGACAGTCGACATTGACAACTTGACGTGTTGTATTGTTGTTTTCTTGTGAAGTAAACTTTTATTAAACATGGAGCAAGGTTTTGTAGAGGCTAAGTCGGACAATTTACCGGTTATATATCCTTTTATGATAAATATCCTATAGATCCTTTCAGAAATAAAAGGGATGAAAAATGTAAGGTTAGTATTTAACTTAACAGTATTACTGCAGAGTCGATTAAATATATTCAAAAATTACCTTTACAAATTACGATGTTTCAATTAAGAGAACTTCTATTACTAATAAATACACTTGTAATCAGTCACAGGCAGAGACAATTCACAGGTAAAAATATAAACTAAAAACAATGTCTCATGTTTACCATGATGTTTACCCTAACCAAACAATTCAAACGTAAACAAAAGTAAAGTTGTCATGCAGTGACAGCAACCACACAAATGAAAATATCCTAGAAATCACTAAAAATGGCGCAAATTTTGAATTTTCGCTTAGTGACGTCACATAGATATCGCGCACAATAAAAAAAATAATTTATGGTCTTCAATGAACCAAAAATTAAAATTCCAGAAATACGTATCTCTTCTTTTTCCAACTACTTTCCATTGCCGATGTAAAAAAAAATATATAGGAAAACACCCCATTGATAGAGACTTATTACTTGTTTCTCGAGGAACTCCTATATTGACATATATTTTCCTTGATATAATTTATTTGAAATAACAACACTTGGCCATATTGTTCACATTTCGTACACATTTTTATATGCAAAGGAAACTTTTAAAGGCCTCAGTAGTATTCCTTGTAGCACCCTTTATTGATAGTTTTATTGTTTTAATGGCTATATAATAAAATACCACCATTGTTTTCAATGGCAATTTGATACTCTTGAAAATATGTGTTGATCAATTTTTTTTTAATTGCGGACAATATTTTAAATAGTGAAATGTGGCAAAATTTTCTGTCTCCATCATTACAGTAAATGTAAATAATAACTCAAATTGTGCTTATTTGAATTTTTTATTCCTAAAGCAGGATATATAGGTTAATAAAAATAATTTGTAGGGTTTTCAGCTTTTCTTGGTATGTAGTTGTTAACCGATATTGCATTTGTTTTAATTTGTAAGATTGAAACTGATTATTTTTCTTAGATTTAGGTATCATTTTGAGTATTAGTTGTCAAAGACTTAATCTTTGTAATTTCTATATGCTCAATTTGCAGCTACGGCATGAACACGTACAGTTTTCAGTTGTGCTGATATATATATTTTTTTCCTAGTAAAAAGTGATGACGATGAGTAGCTTAGTGATTTTCATTATTCATAATGATGATATTGATCTATTATATTGATTTGTCAAAAATGATCTGCAGTAATTATTATTTTTTGTTTTCGTTTTGTATACCTGAAAACTGAAGTGCGTCAAAAATTGTAACTGAACATCTTTACCTAGAAACTGGTCTTCATCAAACCTACCTATTTATTATATACTATTGTGATTTGTTGGGTAAGTAGTACAATTTTAAGGAGAATAACATAAAATACTAATAGGTGATATTGTGAGGTAAGTAAAAAAACAAATAATATATGGAAAGTCTGTAAATTGAGAGATTACATTTTTTATTTAAGAACCTGATTTCTTTTTGTTGAGTAACATATCTATAGTTTTATTAAACCAACAACAATTTTATTAAATATTTATTATTCTTATACATTCGATGCAGTGTAAAAAGCCTTTGTGAGGACGATATCTGCTTTTCAGCTGCTTCCCTGGCATTGCCTTTACACATAAATAGACAAATACAATTATTTGTACAGGGTATTCGCGTATATTTTGACCCCTACCTACAGGGGTTATTGAGAAAGTTAGAAAAAAAATTTAAATACAAAAGTTGTTAGGTTTTTCATGTATTATCTTTTAGCTAGGTCGAAAAAAAAAATGCATGTCGTAAACTTTGGAAAACCAATTGAACATAATATTTTTAAATGGGACACCCTGTATAATTTTACACGCTTGGGTAAATATTCTTTTCCTGATTTCAAAAATATATATTTTGTTGACATTTGCACTGACAGTTTTCGAAATATTCTACAGCGAGTACCATAAAAAAATACAAAAAATACGATGAACTAAAAATATTTTACAGTAGAAAGCAACAGTAATAAAAAATATTTAAAGATTTTCAATGTAACCTCCTTCGTTATTTAAACATTTTCCAAAATTTTCATTTTTTAATATTTTTTTTATGATTTATTGTAAACATTAAATATAAAATATTACGAAAACTGTCAGTGCAAATGTCAACAAAATATATATTTTTGAGACCAGAGAAAAATTGTTTTTCCAATCGTCTAAAATTATATAGGGTGTCCCATTTAAAAATATTACGTTCAATTGGTTTCCTGCAATTTACGACATGCAATTTTTTTTTTCGACCTAGCCAAAAGATAATACGTGAAAAACCAAACAACTTTTGTATTTAAACTTTTTTTCTAACTTTCTTAATAACCCCTGTAGGTAGGGATCAAAATATACGCGAATACCCTGTACATATTCCACGTTTCTATACACTTGTTTTTCTTTTTTAAATTATCTAAACAGAATAATTGTTTAAATAAAAGAATGTAGTAACTGGGACAGAGTAACTTAACTAGTTATTAAAATTTGTCCAAAACAAAAGAAAATCAGGCTTGTTAAACAATGTTAAAAAATCATCTTCTCTTTCAAATTAATTTGCAATCAATTAAAAATAAACATACTACTACATAAACAATATACATAAATTTACCATTAAAAATTTGATTTGGTTTTTTTATGGAAAGGCGTATTTTTTTAATAAAGCATTTTTGTGTTAAAATGAAAATAATGAATTATCATTTTGATTTTAAAAATACTTTATATAAAAAAGCCTATTTAATTAATATATTGATTTAACAAAATGTGCCACTTTACACCATAATATTAAATAAACATTTATTTACTACATCAGGGTGCTTCAAATTCGATGCAATACATGGGGATCTCGGAAACGGTAAGAGATACGAAGTCGGTTAAATGGAAGCAAAGTTGCGTATTCAGGGGGGCAACATAATGGCGAAAAGAAATCAAGGCTAACTTAGTTTTCGAAATATTTTGAAAAAACCGAAAATTTCGATTTTAGTTTTTATTTTTTTCCGGGACTATTTCATGAGGTATTCAAAAATAAAGAGCACTTTTCCATAGCAACTTTTTGCCCTTTCTTGAATGGTGTTGGCGAATTTTTCGCAAAACGTTTCGTTTCGCGGAAATCAACATCAACTTAATTTTTTTTAAATACGGACCTGGAATATTTTTTTAATTTTTCGGAAGTATTTTTGTAACTTGATAGAATGCCACCATAAAAGGAACCAGATTTAAACGTTTTGTCTAAGAAAAATCATCATTAGTATTTTTGTTTCGACTTTTGTTAATTCTAGATGTTGAATAATATTCTTGAGGTTTCATTTTTATTTACGATAAATAAACAAAAGCCAACTAAAGATTAATTAAGTTACAAAAATGCTTCGAAAAATCGAAAAAAAATTCCAGGTCCGTATTTAAAAAAATTAAGTTGATGTTGGTTTCCGGGAAACGAAACGTTTTGCGAAAAATTGGCTAACACCATTCTATAAAGGGTAAAAAGTTGCTATATAAAAGTGCCCTTTATTTTTGAATACCTCATCAAATAGGCCCGCAAAAAAATAAAAACGAAAATCGAAATTTTTTGTTTTTTCAAAATATTTGGAAAACTAATCAAGTTAGCCTTGATTTCTTTCCACCATTATATTGCCCCCCTGAAGCCGCAACTTTGCCTCCATTTAACTGACTTCGCATCTCTTACCGTTTCCGAGATCCCCATGTATCGTATCGAATTTGAAGCACCCTGTATACATATCAAAGAAAATTATATAATGGGATCAATTATTAATAAATGAACGCAATTGGCAACTGATATGTTATGTGTTATTATTTCCAGTTGAGTTTTTGTGTACGTTTTATAGTTTTATTACGTATTTGTATTATAAATCAGATTTTATGCCACTTTATATTTTATGTTGAATGTTTTCACTATATAAGAAGGTATTTCACTTTTTCACTTTCCCCCCCAATATTTCCCTTTTATTACAATATGTATAATTAAGTCTTTGCACAACATGTCGTCTAATTGCAACCTATCTTTTTTGCGTGTTCGTATCTATAATGCTTTATAAATAGCTTTTTGTGTGATATTTCCTAAAGTCTAATATGCAGGTCACATTTTTCTGCCAACATTTAAATGAATGATTATCAATTTTAACTGGCTAATAGTAGTCTTGAATTTAGTTTTTATATTAAAAACTGAATGGCTTTGGTGATACAGGGTGTTATTTAAAGTAACATCTTTAGTACTGTGTTTTTCTGTGTACATCTCTGTGTTTTTTAAACCCAGGTAATACAAATTTTGAATGTAGTATCTAGGTTGCAAGTATTACTACTCGGAGTTAATTTAATATGTTGTACTTTATAATTAATATTTTTTCCAGGGACTTATCACAAATCTCGAATAAGTGTTGTATTATGTCATTTTTCTGTCGTTTGATTATAACCGTTATTGTACTTTTGAAAATTGTTGAAACTACCAGTTATGGATAAAGAGTGTAGACAGTTAGGAGCAATAGAGATGAGAAACAAAATAAAAGATGAATGTAGATGGATAGTTTGCAGTTAGGCTTCATACATAATTAGGATGTAGTTTAAGAAAAAATGTATATGACAAAATTGTAAATCATGAGTCTCTTATTTAGCTTCATTACTTTTTCAAGAGGTGTGGTGCGAGGCTCGTGTGTTGTTTCATCCAGTAAGGAAGGCTCGGGTCAACGAGTGAACGAGGTCATCCCATGTGTCAATGTCACGCCGCTCCTTGTCACCAATGGGGCTTATTTTTATTTGACGGTACTAAAACCTACAAGTTAGTTGTTCCTCAAAATGAAAACTATATAAGTATTGTATTCATTCAGATCAGATCTCTCTTTCCTTAAGAAATATCAGATTTTAAAGTAATTTTTGAGTGCAAGTAATACAGATTAGAGATTATAAGACAACTGAGTGTGTATATATAAAGATATAACTTTTGTTTTCAGCTCATTTTTTAGTCGGATCAAGATGCTTTTCGAGGATGTCCAATTTGTTGTGTTTTATGTGCATTTTGCAGCAAATATGTACATATTCCTGTGAAAAAAATAATTTATTCTTAAATGAAATCAAGTGTTTTAACAGAAATATGTTTTTCGTACTAATGAATTCATTTTATTTCAGCTGTGGTAACAGAACGTGTTAGTTTTAAGTACATAATTAATACAAATTTCTTTCAGGTAAATAGCAAGCAGTTAGCCGAGGTCTTACCTTTAATGAATACATTAAGATTAGATATAATATTCGCTCGATAGTCACCAACCAAAAATCAATAACCCAAATGTTTTGCAGGTTAAGAAAGACTTTATCGCTATGCTTCGCGAACATTCTGACATTGATCGGCATTCCCACTGGTCAGACGTCAAGCGTAAGGTTGACTCTGACGCCCGGTACAAGGCTGTCGAGTCTCACGGGTTAAGGGAGGACTGGTTCCGAGAGTATTGCAAGATTCTCAAGGAAGAAAAGAAAAGAGCTAAGGAGAAGGATCGCGAACACAGACGCGAGAAGGAAAAGCACAAGAAAAAGGATAAGGATAAGGATCGTCATCATTCCAAAGAAAAGAAGAAGGAGGAGCGGGAAAAGGAGAGGGAGGAGTCCAAGATTGAGGAGGAAGAGGAGGAGGAGGAGGAAGTTTCTGGGAGAGAGGTAGAGGTGAGTTTATACTAGAATAACGGCAGAAGTAATTTAGACTTATTAATTCACCAGCAATTTCCTTCTTTTATCTATTATTATTTCCATTTGTCTTAAGTTTTTGATCTTTGATCATGATATATTTTGATTTTGACGTTATGCTGTGATACTGGAGGTTATTAAAAATTTTTGTTACACTACATTTCTACATTTAATTATGGGATAATTATTAATTACAGGAAACTGAAAGGGCTGAAACAGATGATGAGAAGGCACAGGATCAGAAAGAGAAAGATAGACAGGCTAGAGCTGAGGCCAGTCTTAGAGAAAGGGAAAAAGAGGTTCAGCGGACTTTGGCCACTCATATGAGGGACAGAGATAAGGAGAGGGAGCAACATAAGCGTGACGAGGCTATACAGGTATGATTGGGATGTTTTTTCTGTTCAGTTTTATCATGAAATAGGCTCATATGTCTTGATTCTGAAATGGCACTATGATTTACAAGATAAAGTTAATCTTATACTTCATAAAGTTAATCTTAAACTGAACAAAATCCAAATACAACTTTTTACTAGGTTTAACGATCACATGATATTCTGTTTTATTGCATTTTCACTACTACATATTTTTGGTTTTTTTTTAGCATTTCAATGCTTTGCTATCAGATTTGGTAAGGAACTCTGATCTGAGCTGGAGGGAGGTAAAGAGAATACTGAGGAAGGACCACAGGTGGGATTTAGCCGACAGTCTAGGAAGGGAGGATAAAGAGAAGTTGTTCAACGAACATATCGAGCAGTTAATAAAGAAGAAGCGTCAGAATTTCCGAGAACTGTTGGATGAGACCCCGGAAGTGTCTTTAGTGAGTACCTGGAAGGAAATTAAGAGAATCATCAGAGATGATCCGAGATATTCCAAGTTTGCTTCCAGTGAAAGGGTGAGTTTTAAAATGTTATAGCGCGAACAAAATCATTTTTATTTGGTAGAAGAAATTAGCAAAAACATATTTGGGTTAAGTTTAGTTTTTCAGTATTTTAATTAGTTTGTTAAATTTATTTTATATTTTGAATGTATTTTTCTACTCCCATTTAATTTTAGAAAATTTTTAACTTGTGCCATCATATGTGCAATCTAACCCTTAATTTTTCTTTGCAGTGCGAGCGGGAATTCAAAGATTATCTAAAAGATAAACTGATAACAGCCAAGGGCCAGTTCAAAGAACTGCTGCAGGAAACCAAGCTGATCACCCACAAGTCTCTGCAGAACTTGAGGGAGAATCAGGGACACATGCAGGAGATAGAGGACATTCTAAAGAATGACAAGCGTTACTTGGTTCTGGATCATATTCCAGAGGAACGAACGCAGTTAATATTGAATTATTTAGAGGAATTGGATAGGAGAGGTCCTCCTCCCCCACCAACTGCGAGTGAACCAAATAGGAGATCCATTAAATAGGCATTTTATATTTTATAATTTTGAGTGTTCATTTTTTATTAATTAATTTTTAATTTGGTACCTACACGTTTGTATGAATGGAGATATCAAATGAATATTATATATATAATAAACGTTTGAAAACACAGCATGTAATGGTGTTTTATTTAATTTTCCCAATAACAAACAATACAGGGTGTCCCATTACTATGAAATAGTTTGATTACATCTGAACGGTTAGAGGTAGACAAAAAATGAAGATACCATGTTTCTTTAATTTTTGAACTGCATCTCGTAAAAATATTTTTGTATACAGGATGTCCCATAAAAGCGCTACCATCAACTTTGTTTTTTTAAATAGCACTCCCTAAAATTTGGAATCGTTTGATACCCCACAATCGACCCTTTCTTTTGCCCTAAAACAAATACCATGCCCACCGAATCTTTAGAAGATTTCATTTTGGAGACCCAAAAATAAATTGTTGCAATGATAACAATTTTGAGAGTATGTAAGTGAAAAGGGTTACTAATTTTGTTTTTCATAGTACATTGCAATAGCAACAAATGGTGAGGCAAAATTGAATAAATTGGTCATTATTTCCTAAACTATGCCATATGGGTATCAAAAGACTCAAAATAAGATGCCAAAAACAGCCAGATAAAAAAGTGTAGGTTGTTATTTGGAAAAATGAGTTTTGGTCAATTCAAATATTTCAAATTTGAAAATTAGCAGAAAATACACATGAGCAGATAATGAAACTTTGGACCAATAAAAAGAAAGCCCGTTTCTACCTCTAAAAGTCTAAGAAAGCCATAACTTGCTATCTCTTACTGGTTCTCAGTAAAATGCCCCTTGCAAGTGACATTTTTAGCAAAAAAGTTAAAATGGCATTCCAACGGTTAGAGAAAGTCTTTATCAAGGCGACCCTGCATAAATACAGGGTCGCTGATATGTATGGAAATGGTCAATTATATGCAAAAACATAAACAAAGTTGCTTTAGTTAATGGAACACCCAGTATATGTCCTTATTTTTTTGTTTAGTGCGTTCTCTCACGAATACACATGTAGGAATAAGTGGTGACTTCCATGGAGATGCCAAAGTAATGCAACGACAGTCGGGGTATATAGTCCTTGGAGTAGTTGTTTTTGACATCTCTTTCAAATAAATAAGTAGAATTTCCTTCCTCAAAGACGAGAGAAGTGACTACTATGATGATACTTGCGAAAATGCAGGTCGATATCTGTCTCACAATTAGACAATAATGTCAGACAGCTAGTAGCAAAGACCAAAAAAAGGCACTGCTGTGTGTTTCTTACTGCTACTTACATTTGAAAGGAGTTTATGGGTCTATTTATAAGAATAAGGGAGATATGACCAAAGAGTGTGCCATATGCGTAGTATGTTGGAAAGAGAACATAAATTGGTTGCTAGGCTATAGGCACAGCTTACCAAACAAATAGGCTGTGCTATAGGTGTTACAATACTTTGCTACTTTGTCCAATACATTCTCTTATGGCACACTCTTTTGTTCATACCTCCTTTATTATTATAGATAAACCAGAGATATTATACCTCTGAGATAAACCAATAAAATTTTATATCAAAATATTCGCGAGGTAAAGCTATAATCAAAATTGAAAAAACATGCAGGGTGTTCCATAAAAATGCAACTTGTTTAAATATTAATACAAGGTAATATGTACTGTAATGTAACAAATAATAAACAAACTAAACAAAAAACTAACAATAGTGCAAAAACCAATAGATGTGCAAATTCTACGAATCCAGGAAAATACTTACTTTTACTTTTGTAATTAACTAATCAGTGTCTCTCTCCTAAATCTGTTGGTGTAACCATTCTTTTGTATTGTATTGAAAATAAATTGTTCAACTTGGGATTATTTTAGTAAAAACAAGGATGTGTAGGCGCATCAGATTGTCGTAAACATCATTGGTGTACCTCAGTAGATTGTGCCAGGACTTATATTCTTATATTCTTGTGGTTGACCAATGACCTGCCGCAACATTAAATCTGAACGAAACAGGTGTAAAACGATCATCATTATCAATAAACGTAATATTGAGAGGATTTTGATAAACACCAAAGAAAGGGTTAATAAATTGAAACAATCGGGAGTATACCAAATTGACTGCGTGGATGGTAATGCCGTGTATGTGTGTCAAACCGGTAGAAGTATTGAAACTAGAGTAAAAGAACATAAAAAATCCATACTAAATAACGTAAAAAATTCAGGATTATCGACGCATTGTATTGTATAGAAAACAATCATTTTAGAGATCTGAAAACTGTAAAGGTATTGCATCGGGAAAAGGAAAGCGGTTAGATCTGTTAGAGCAATTAGAAATTAGACTGTACTATGAATCATCAGATGATTAGGGAAAGTTTCAGACTTTCGCAAAAATTCAGAAATTTTTTAAATTTTTCGTTGAAATACTTTATAACACTGATGTAGTTTTCCACGTAACACCAAAACGCTATACAGCACTCGACGCGCGTTTCCCAACCAAGTTGGCATCATTTGGAGATGATTAAAAACTCATCTCCAGATGATACCGACTTGGTTGGCGAAACCAAGTATAGTGTTTTGGTATTATGTGGAAAACTACGCCAGTGTTATAAAGTATTTCAACGAAAAGTTTAAAAAAATTCGAAATTTTTGCGAATGTCTGAAACTTAACGTCTGAAATTTCACTTGCTCACAACAATATTTATGAATAATAATCTAATCCAGATTAAGTATTTAAATAAATCGTTAACTATTGATTGGCAGATTGACAGATTACATTTACCATCTTATAACCCTGCCTCATCCTTTAAAATTGATATGATCAAGATAATTTTCTTTAAATATTCAAGTGTTTTAATTTTTTATTCCTCACTTTTTAATTCGGTACAGGTATAAAAAGATTAGATTAATTTTAACCTACAAGGTGTAATAAAATAAGAACCTACCTGCCTATATTATTTGCCCATTATGTTTTCTACTATATAGTACAGGACATTCTTGAGTTATGAAAGATAATAGAATCTTCACTAATAATTGGTGTGCAAAAGACCGCCAAAAGTGTCGGTCACAGATATAATGTGTAAAACAATATTACAACCGAATCTCTTTCATACTTTTTCTTTTGTTACATTATTCATTTTTAAAATTTAATTGTGAAAATATGAGTAACATTGTGAGGGTTACACCTACCAAAAAAAATCTTTCTTTTATACATATACAAGAAAGACATGTTTTCAATTATTGTAAAACCAATATGTCCTGTCGTGTCACAGTCTTCTTTCGAAGCCTGGCAAGAATAACGGAGGCCCGGATGTAGTATAGTATCATAGAGTAATACACAGATAACATACTTATACTCGAGTAATGTAATAGTAGGTTTGTCTATGGTAGTATGTATCTTATGATCGGTCGAATAAGGAAGGGAATCTCAGTGGAATAAGAGAACTTTCGTCAATCTGTATTGATTTTTATATAAAATATCGGATAAAGTGACAGTCTGTGGATAAAGCTTAGGTACTTGTATCAGAGACATACATTGTAGATGTATAAGTCTCTGCTTGTATGTAGTTTTAGTTACAGTACGCATATGGTCCTTGGGTTCTCTAATTGTGACTAGACTAAAGGCTAGAACATGTAATAATAATATCTCTACCCCTCATTCTAATCACAAGGATTAGCCCGAAAGTCTGAGACTTGTGTGGGAGAGGGGGCGGCATATTATTATTTCGCGGGCCGCATTTGCGCCTCAGGAACGACTTACGTTGGTAGGCCCTAACCACCATTCAGTGCTGGAATGAGGGAAACCTGGAAAACCTCATTAGTTAGGGGGACAAGTTAAACATCAACTGATTTTAATCTCTCACATTAACACCAAGTTGACATTCTTCCCATCCTAGGCCATCGCCAGGATAGTTGCCAAGCCATCCCTGCGAATAAGCCTTAATCTACGGGCAAACAATTTAATTAAAAATTGTTGGCGGAGTGGGAATTAGAACCCACGACCTCTGGGTTGAGCGATCGAGACGCTAACCCTGAGCCACCGGCCCGGTAGTTACCACTCTTTGGCTGGAGTAATAACAGGCGCGTTTATTTTCTATCAACTACATATGCAATGCCTTTTACACACAAATAAGAGATTTTCACGGGGTGACGTTGCGAACTAGTCGAAATTTGAGTCACTATTCAATGCCTAGATACGCAATCTCGAGCCTAGACTACACTTAATAGTTCTCCTCAGTATATGTTGGATGGCGGAACCATACTGAGAAGTAATAAGTTCGAAATTGGTCTATTTTTCCTTTAAAAGATTATGCTAAACAGTTTTTTGAAACTTAAAATTAAATATTTGAATTCTGTATTCATAGCTTTCAGTATAAAGAATCGCCCTGTACATTTTCCATAATAACAATCTATTGACTCGCAAATCATTGCCTTACAAACGAAATATGTATATATATTTTTAGAAGACATTTAATAAAAAATAAATTACTAAGATAAGATTGTAAAGGTCTTATATGGGATTAAATAATTATAAATATAAATAACAGTACCTACCTGTTTTGATTTACCAGTCACTCGAAGATGATCATCAGCACCATTGTTTTTGTATTAACAGTATACCTTAGTCAAGGTGCTGTGATCAGGGAGGATGAAGGTATGTGAACATCATTAACATTTAATTTGTTTTCTTCTTTTTTTTGTCTCGTTGTTCTACACTTTTCAATTGCAAATAATTTTTATAATACTTACCTAGTTATTAATCAGGAAAGTAAAAAAAAACAAAAAAAGCATACATGGTTACCACATTAGATACCTACCTCCTAAAATATACAAGTATGTTAAAAACAATGTTACTTTACACAAGGTTATTGTAAACCTCTTATATGTATTTGTGTTTTTTTTAAATGAACGAGGACTGAGAATAAAAGTGAATATTAGATAGTAATCAATTAAATAATGCCATGTTTTACTTACGACCATCGGTTAAACTGGATTAGCTAATCAAACGATTAAGTGTAACTAGACTTGCTTCAGATATATGTGACACATAAATGGAGGCTCTTGTTCAACTTATTTAATACAACATTTGTTATTTATTTTAGTGTTCTGTGAAATAGATCCTCTGCATTACACCAACTCCCCGTTAATAATACCCAATGGAGGAAGCACTTTTCTTTACCCTAATTATGGAGAAACCACACTAAGAATCCCCGCGGGAGACATTGTGGACCTGGTATGTCCTGGTAGCACCCTCATAGTTCTAGGTTCAAGAACCCAAGAGATCATAGAGGCTACATGCATCTCCAACGGACGGTTCCGCATCCTCGGCGAAAGGACGCTCTGGACACAGGTCTCTTGTGCTGGCGATTCTGTAGCTCTCAGCAGATACACAGGCGGAAGCTGCGAAAATGGGGGCAGAGTCGCTGAAATTGGATTTAGCCTTACTGACGGTCGTTTTCTACAGACCATACAGGTATGCTATGACGCAGCGGGTCAGACTCCAATCTACACCTACTTCGATATGACTGCCTCGATTGGAAACAACGCAAAGGGTACACCCAGGCCTTCTTTCTTCGAAGACCGTGATTTTTACAGTACCGGCTCCAGAACTGTGAACCAGCTGTACACCAGAAGTGTGCAAAGGGAAACGATTAATTCACAGATAGGTTTATCTGCGACAGACCTAACATATATAGACAATGGAAACTGGTTCTTCTTGGCCAGAGGGCATTTGGTAGCTAGAGCAGACTTCTTCTACCCGGCTCAACAGAACGCCACCTTCCGTTATATCAACGCTGCTCCACAGTGGCAGAGCTTTAATGGTTTGAATTGGAATGAGATAGAAATCAGTACCAGAAACTATGCAGATGCCAACGGTGCAGATTTGAGAGTTTGGACTGGGATATACGGGTCAGCCACTCTTCCTCACACATCTACTGGTCAACAAACACCTCTTTATCTCTACACCGATGTCAATGGAAATACAGGATTGACAGTGCCAGCTATATACTGGAAAGTGGTGTATAATCCTATCTCGCAGAGAGGTATTGCTTTGATTGGAGCTAATAACCCGTATGACACTACAATTGCTAATAATTTGATTTGTACGGATGTGTCCAGCACACTGAATTGGTTATCATGGAACAGGCTTAATATAACGCAGGGGTATTCGTATGCCTGTTCTATTGCTGACCTTAGAAGAGCTGTTCCTTATGCGCCCAGTCTTCAAGTATCTGGATTACTTGTTTAAATTTTAATAAACCACTTTATTTTCTTACAAACTTATTTTAATAAATTAATAACCCATCCTTTCTTGCCGATATAAAACCTCTTGAACTTTTTTATTGAATAATAGCTAAATAACAAATATGGCTATAGCAGGAATAAAAGAATATGATGAAAAGTAATCCATTTATTAAAAAAACAGTAAAAGAAACCTTATAAACTATAACTTGTAAATATTTACGAATATATCAAATATATTTGTACTAACAAAAACATATATCACATATAAAATAAATCAGGTAAATATTTAACAAAAATAAAAAAACAAACAAAAACAAAACAGTAAATACCAAGGAGTAATAAGCAAAAAAAAACTATAGCAAAAATGCTCTGTAGCCCTTCTGACATTTGACAATGGACACGCCAACTTTCTTCTTCTTAGCACACAACCTCTTGTGACTTGACCAACTTTGAATTATTGCGTCTGCTTCAGATTCAGTAAAATCATATACTATAGAAACAAATAAAAAAGTCTAAATCCACCGCTAAGAATAAAACCACAAGCAAATCTTTATATTAATTACTGATCGGAACTAAAAAAATGGTTTGAAAGCAGTAATTAATACTTAATGGTATTTGAGCAAATAACACGAAAATGTTGGATAACATGTTTCTGTTACTAAGGTAGGAACACGGATTCCTATTGGCTAGTGCCTAGTGATAACACATGTTATTATAACATATTCGACTTACTATGTTCCATCATCATCCCCATTGTAAATTTATAAACTTTTAACAATTAAACTATCACATTGATAAATGTTCCAAAACGGAATTTGAAAATATATATTCTACTTTTACTTACGATCGGACTTAGGATTGTGAGTAATGTCCAAAGGTCCTGTATTTAAGTCATCTTGGTTTGACACGATACTACGATTAGCATTTTCCTTAAACCAAAACACATTAGAAGTAGACGATTTGGATTCACCACTAGACACCGTTACAGTAGTAACACTTTCATCTGTGCTACCACTCTTATCCATACATTCACTGGATGCTTGCTGTTCAAAGCAACAATCAGGTTTCTTCTGATGGAAGTTCATAGCTAGATTCAGTGGTGGAACTTTTAAGAATTTGTTGGTTAGATCTAGCAGCAGACGAGATTTGTGTATATTGTTGTTGGCTAGGGTGAGAGCAGCCTTCACCTGAGTTTTGTTGAGGAAAGGGTACAAAGGCGCGATTTGGTCCGCATAGTTTTGAGCTATTTGGGATTTTCTTGATACAGTACGACGATGGTTCGACTGCAACAAAAATTCGGCAGTGATAAAAAACGAAAGAACGGTGCATAGGTGGCCCGGGGTATCAATATCTATGGGTAAGAGATATTGATCTCCCAAGGGAGGTAAAGTCTGTAACAAGAAATTTATGTGAAAAGATGTCCCATTTCAATTAACAAATCGACCTGTCTCGGCGTTGTTCCTGAGAGTTATTAGCTGTTTCGTTTTCAAGAGCCCACCCTGTATATATATATATATATACGGTGCCCATTATCTCCTTACATGGCTAACTTTGTTAATAAATAGTGGAGCTGGAGAATTGGTTAAATTAGCAAAATTGGGCAGAATTACAAGAGGAATTCAGTGCCTCCTTTAGATTTAATTTTAATTTTCAACTTTTCGAGATATTTTGAAAAAAATAAAAATCGCAAAAATTTTTAAACTCGAATATCTCGAAAACTATAAAAGATACAAATAATATAAAAATACTGTGTGATAGTGATTTTTACGTGGAATTAAGAGGTGAAATTGAAAATTTCACGGGCATGTTAGTTTTTGAGAAAAAAATAAAGTTATGTTTTTTAAATGGCAACCATAGTTAGCTATGGTATCAATAAAAAACTTATTTTTTTCTGATTTCAAAAATATAATATTTAATATACCTTTCTCTTTTCTTTTGTTTACTGTAATGAACAAATAATTTCTTAACATAGTAAGCTATGAAAAACAAACGTAGATCAGTAAACAACAATAAAATACAAATGTCAGATCACACTAAAGTCACATTATACACGTCAAAATTAAAGGTTCATGTTAAAATAATTATTGTGAAATGTACAGAAACGAATAAAAAAACGATTTATTAAATATTATATTTTTGAAATCAGAAAAAAATAAGCTTTTTATTGATACCATAGATACCATTCAATCATTGCCATTTAAAAAACATAACTTTATTTTTTTTCTCAAAAACTAAGATGCCCGTGAAATTTTCAATATCACTGCTGAATTCCATGTAAAAAATACTATTACAGAGTATTTTTATATTATTTGAATCTTTTATAGTTTTCGAGATAATCGAGTTTAAAAATTTTGTCGATTTTCAGTTTTTTCAAAATATCTCGAAAAGTTGAAAATTAAAATTAAATTCCTCTTGTAATTCTGCCCAATTTTGGTAATTTAACCAATTCTCTATCTCCACTATTAACAAAGTTAGCCATGTAAGGAGATAGATAATGGGCACCCTGTATATATATTTGTATAAAAAGATTAACAATTGTCATTCAAGTACTTAACTGAGACAAAATCGTATGATCCGAGCAAATTCTGGCAAATACGATAAAATTATTAGTAAAATTTTGCATAGTGACGTTGATAGCATGTTTGAAATAATATATGTACATATTTGTTTAATTCTTTGAAGTTCAACAATGCAAACTTATTGTGATTGTAAGATTAAGGTAATTGAACTACCTAATGATCGATATGTTTATCAAAGTATAGTGATGTGTATCGTACGTAATTTGGGAGGGATCTACTGTAGAGCTGGGTATTATGATAATACTGTGATGGACAATAATACATTTTTTAAATCCTTGTAGATATAATTTTAAATACCATAATTCATTGTAGTCTTTTTTGGGATTACACCTGATGTAAAATAATAAAAAACAGGAAAACACAAGCATTCTAATTAACTATTCAAAGTGTAGTATCAAGGGAAGCTTCTAAAGGTTATCCCAAAATATTATATAATATAATTACACATTATTACAGAGAGTTGCAAGAGCTTTTTGGCGGTACATATTTGAGGCTGGTTATTTTTTGGAACAGTTCACCACTACAGACAGAAACACTACACTTTCAAACAGAAATCATACAATATTTATACATTTATTTATAAATCTGTACCATTACCACAGTATAGGTGGTTATTAATATCAATCGGGATGGGCAATGCACTCTAAATTAAAAAATAAAATAAGAGCCTAAAAAGTAATTTGACAACTAAAATGCCACTTATGTTATATCGTTGGATTCAGAAAATGACCTAGATTCTAAAAATATAATATACAGGGTGTTTCGTATAAAAATCGAGAGTTACTTTCATAACTTTTCTGCTTCTTAATATTTCTATGAATCATAGAACTATACCACAAATAAGTTGTAGACATTAGGTTTGTTCCTGCATAGAATCTGATAAATCCCTGACAGTCAGGGATTGTTATTTAATGCGCATGTCTGATCTTAGATTAGTTTCTGATTTTTGCTGGAACACCGGATTTTTAGAGAACTTATTAGCTGAAGAAGAAAAGTACAATGAACAATAACCTAATAATTTTTTAACCTATAAATTATGGAGGAATATCATCCATTTTTGACAAATAATTATTGTTTGAATTATAATATTAATAATAGGCAGCGTACAATAATTGAGGTTAAAGTTGATAAATGGTTTTCGTTAATGCGCATTGCGCATGCAACGGACTATGAGTTTCCGAAGAATCAGTGAACTTTTCAGACTATCAGCAAACTGCCCTGACTCAAGCTGGAACAGAGGACAAGAAATCCTGGACTGCCGTTCAACTCTTGTTGGAACGCTTAGATTTGTAATGCGCATGCTTCTGACGGTTACTGACAGTTTTGGACTCCTGCAGGAACAAACCTATTACCTATACTAGCGATAATTTGAATATTATTTGATCAACTTTTAGTTACTCAATTAGAAAAATATTTGCGTCGGGTTACAACCATATTATAAGTTTCAAATTCAACTATTTATATTTTTAGTAGCTATATTATACATTATGGTACGCTACTGTGTCATATTTTGGGATAAAATATTATAATAAGCCATTTGAGAGTCTTAAGATAAAAAATACGTACTTTTATCAGATTAATATAAAAAAACAATTTTTTTTTGCTTAATTCATCTTAATACCTACCATGTTTCGGCTTATATACTTAATTTTTTTCAGTCTTTCAGGAAACTGTTTTACAATACCAGATAATACGAAAGCTACTACAGGTATGTCATCTTCAACTGTCTGTTAAAATTAGTGTAGTTGTTCATAAAAACGTATATTTAAAAAGAACTGAAAATTGTTAAAAGAGGACCTCATATTCAATATAGGTATATATTATGAAGATCTAATAAATGTCTGAAACATGGTTCTAATACTCCCTTTTTTGAGGTACCTACCCTTTATTTTTCCAGTTTAGATAAAAGTTGTCTTGAGGAGCTACAATCGGGTTGATTCTGTTCGTGTATTTATAAATTTTGTTAAGTAAATTATAATATTAAAAGTCAAAGTGATTGCAAGACTATACTAAAGTTTCTCATTGTTCCAATGTATTGTGAATGTCTTCAATTTAATTTCATGTAACTGGGAGCAAAAAGGATATACATTTAATTTTAAAAGATTATCACGGTTTGAATCGAATTTGAAACAATTTGATGCCGTTTTAAATATCCCAAAATTAAAATAATATCGTTTTTATTGTCCGTAAGGGATTTTGACAAATTTAACTACCTATGTAAATCTGGTAAAATAAAATATGGTGAACAAACAACAAATAATAAAAATGTACTGCACTAAGTAGGATCGAACTATTTACGAGGCAAATTACAGGTGGTTCTTCCTTTTGACAACTTCTTTCATTATAAGTACTAGCTATTGATTTTTAGTCAATAAGATAAATTAGTAGTAATGTTAATGTATCAACTTAACCTAATAAATATGTAGTAACTTCTATAGTTTTCTCTATTGCGTTCCTGAAAGACACTACATAATAATTTGCTATAAAAACGACCACATATTTACAACAACCAATTTTAGGATGTGAGTTCCATATTAATCAGTTACCTGCCAACACCCCACTGCTACTAAGCCCTACCACAAGAGACATATTATACCCTGAGTACGGGTCCAGCTTAATAACATTACAACCGGGAGAAACAATTCAGTTAGATTGCCCTGGTTCCGGTAACCTACAAGCTGGTAATTTGGTAACAAACGAAGTTACCAATGCTACTTGCCAGTCTGGTTGGGACTTCCTCATCGGGGGAACTTCCGTCAACATCAGCACGGTTCTGTGTTCCAGTAGGATCACAAGCGTAGCCAGATATACAGGGGAGCCGTGTTGGGGTTATGGCAGAGAGATTGAAGTGGGCTTGCAAATATCAGATGGTAGATGGTTGCAGCTACTGACTAGCTGCTTTGATGACGTGGAGAGGAATGTCCTTTACAGTCGTTATCTTCTGACCGGGCTGATTGGGGGTCAAGTAACTGGTGGTACTAGTCCCAGTTGGACAGAGGGTGTTTTTTATAATCTGGGAGCTACAGTGAATAATATATACCCAATTGCGACGCATAGGGTGACAATCAACAGACAAGTTGGGCTGCCTGATGGAGACTTTAAGTATGTGCAAGCTTCGGGTAAGTTGATCTTTGCAACCACAGAAAGATATAACAAACGAAACATTATACGGAGTGCTTAATCAGATATCCCAAGTTTTTATTTGAATTTGTTTCAGGTCATTATTATTTAGCAAGGGGTCACTTGACGGCCAGAACTGATTTCATGTACAACGGTCAACAAATGCAAACTTTTCATTATATCAATTCTGCCCCTCAATGGCAAACGTTCAATGGGTACAACTGGTATTATTTTGAGAGAAATCTAAGGATATATGCCGGAGCTAATTTTGTAGATTTAGAGGTATACACAGGTAAACACACCATAAAAAGGGTTAACAAGTACATCAGTAGTTTTCAGTAACTGCCTAGCTCACAAGAGGTTAATCATGACTTCTTTTTCTAAGATTTAAATCAGATGACCTTGCTGACTAGGCGAAAATAATAAAACACAAATTTATATGGTTACATACGTCAAAAATCAAATTTTGTAGTTCGAAAAAAAAACACACTAATAAAAATCACACTTCATTTGGAAAAAACGGCATATGGTTGTTACCCTGTGAGAAGTTTATTTTAACACAAAATATTTCCTTTTATATTTACAGATATAGAACGGTTCCAATTTACTTCTAGAAATTAGAACTGATCTGTTATATTATAAGACAGTAACGTTTGTTCTAGGAACTAATTTATTTATTGATTTACAAGCTATAGGTTGTTATAAATCAAACAAACGCTGTTTAATCATATTCCTAAAATTAACCCTTCTAAGGGCCGGTCTTTCCATCTCCTTATAAACATTATTTTAAATTTATCTTCCTTATAACTACAAAACGGGTCTTTTCACTGTGTTTTAAATTAAATCCTGTCTTTAAAGTTCTCTATTTGCTCTTTAACTTATCAGTCACTTTTACTGGCCTATAAGTTGCAATGAACTCTATACTAACGTACCTAGTATAGAGTTCATTGATAAGTTGTTACAAAGAGATTTCTAACCTCAGAAATTTTACAATTTGAGTGTTAGTAAACAATTTGATTAATAAAACGTCAAAAAATATATTTTTATAATGGAAAACATTATTGATTTTGAAGAAGAAATATTATTAAATCATGAAATTATAAACATGGTAAATATTGTAAATCGCGAACGAAAAATATATACTGTAAGGCCTCATATAGACAATTTAAACATCTGGGATGATTAAAAATTTATGGGGAGATTTCGTGTATCAAAAATAACGGTGTTCAGTGCTCTAGAAAAAATCGAGCAACATTTACGGCATCACACTAACAGGTTAACAAAAAAAAAAAAGAAATGATATCTACGTATTTCTTAGATTTTAAGACATGTTTTATTGAATAATATTTTGAACTGAGGACCGAACTGCTATGATTTGTACTAGCAAGGGCCTCAAATTCTTGGGCAATTTGGTTCCAAGTTTTTTAATGTATCATCCTGAGAAGACATTTTTATACTTCTGAATATTAAATTTAAACTAGAGATCCCAGAAACGACTAGAACTTAAAAATAGTTATAGTTGGTTATAGCCACAGTATGTTAAAGCTAGGTCATGTTGTCATGATTGACATATTTTGTTGATTATGATTGACGCATTTCATCTGTCTCACTTTATTATATAGACTTTCTTATTTAATCAGTATTGCAATAGTCTATTACATACTGAGGCGGAAAATGTTTCATTACTGTCGAGCGCTGTTTAGATAACCGTCTCTAAAAAAAACGAGAAAACGGGAATATTTCCATTTATTCATTCATATTTCTTCATACTACTTTTCAACTTAGAAGACTGTGAAAATCCGTTTCTATGACGCTGACATTATTATTTAATAAAGGGGGCATAAATTGTTGACTGTCACACTGACAGCTGTTGATTATTTTTGTAGTATTTGCTAAAAAACTAAAATTCAAAATTATTGTTATTGTAAACTGATTCTGTATACATAAATATAAAATATAAGGGTTTTTCTGATGACTGATGCCTTGTCAAAATTAACGTCACTCAAAATACAAACATCACGTATCTTTCAGATGTTTTACTTTCCACCCTTGGGTGGAAAGTGATCACTTCCCGACCTGGACAGTAGCAACAGTTAGTAATGACTAATTTTCAAACTTCTAAAAAGTCAGTAATAACCTTATTACATATATGGTTGTGAATAAATATCATTAAACAGTCTTTTTACAAAAGAACAGTGGAAAGACGCAATTTTTTAACTGCCAGATAAATTCACTTGTTAACTTTAAGTTTCTTTTAGTTAAAAGCAACTTTATAAAGACATGGAAAGACCGGCCCTAAAACAAGTAATAAAACAGAAGCAATTATTTGTGAAATACATTGCTGAAATTTCAAAATCTGAAACAGAATTACTCAGTATTATTTATACGATTTCAGGCACATATGGGGTATCAACTCTTCCCCATGAAGTAACAGGCCAAGATGTAGAACTGTACTTCTACGTTGATGACAACGGCAACAGGGCCATACCAATTCCTGAGTTGTTCTGGAAAGTGGCCTATGATCCGGTGAATAAGGCAGGAATTGCTGTTTTGGGGTTGAACAATCCTTATCAGACCAACGTCACCAGAAGTATTATTTGTGATGACGTGGCTGACAAATTGAACTGGTTGACGTTTGATAGATTTATAATTGAGAGGGGGTACTTGTACGCGTGTACCATTGACGACTTAAGAAGGTCTATACCTAGTTTACCACAGTTCGATGTTCAGAGTATTCTCAATTAAAGATGTTGACGACAAAATGTTTATTTATTATAATAACAGGGAAATCAGAAGCAATAAAAAAGGGTTAATCGGTGCCCCTTTTTTTCATGCCTGCAGTCACAATTTCGATAGGTAGAGGTAAATGACTAATAAAATAAAACGTAGGAATTATTATACAGTATGATAGAAGTTTGACTGTCATTATTTTAATACATATACAGGGTTAGAGGCAGAATCACGTATCCATTTGTGAACTGGATTTATTCAATAATGTAAATAGATCTAAATTCAAATCACATCGCCATGTGTTCCCGATACATGGCAATTTATGACAGTTGCCAAACTGTTTGCGAGAAACGTCAGTTTACTAGTAAAAATGGAGCGTTGGTCCAACGTTCTTTTGCTGTTGATTTCAAATCAGTGGGATTAGCAAAAAATATAGTATATTATTTTCTTTAAAACTGCAAAAAAGACAACAGCACGCGGTGTTCCCAAGCGGTCACCCATCCAAGTACTAACCGCGCCCGACGTTGCTTGACTGCAGTGATCGGACGAGAACTGGTATGTCAACGTGGTATGACCGTTGCCTATAAAAAATAATAAAGTGAAAGTATGTAAGGTGGTTGTCTGACAACAAAGTTTAGAGAAAAATATATATGTAATGAAGTAATCTTAGTCGTTAATAACAAATAAAGATCTTTGAATTGGAAGTAGTAAAAGTTTAATATATATTTTCGTTATCTTTACTTTACCTATTTATAAATCGAAAGTTGTTGGGGCAAATAAAAACATAAAAATATACTGCACATTTCTTTAAACTTGCAAAAAGAGACAACAGCACGCGGTGTTCCCAAGCGGTCACCCATCCAAGTACTAACCGCGCCCGACGTTGCTTGACTTCAGTGATCGGACGAGAACTGGTATGTCAACGTGGTATGACCGTTGCCTATTAATTTTAACAAAGTCAAAAAAAATAAGTTGCACCTTCCTATCTTAACTTTTCATAAGCTATTTTGACACTAATTTCAGATTTATTCAGAAATTTACAATTTTCAGTTAAATTTAATCCCTTGGTTAAATCTGAAATTAGTGTCAAACGATAGCTTATGAAAAGTTAAGACAGGAATGTGCAAACACTTTTGCTTGATATTAAACCGTTTAGATTTTACAGGGTGTCAAAAGTTGCAAAATGTCAATATTCACCAAACGTTTCAAAAACAGTTGAAGATAGGTATAGGACATCCTACTTGGAATGTGTTTAGAATTTCACGTAAAATCCGGAAATGATATTTAGGGTGTTCCATTTAAAATAAGCAAGTTGGTGTCTACTTCCGATTATACCGGAAGTGCCAGAAAGATGAAAACATTTTAAAAAGGTAGGCCCACTGATCTTTGCAAATAACCAAATTTTCAAAATCACCCTGTACGTACTCTTCCATATATCGATCGCGGCCCTTCTCGGTGGGAAACCGGTTATTCATTAATTAATTAATTAATTAATTTATTTATTTGAAAGTAGGTATCCCACAGAATTTAACAATAAATTCCAATTACAGGGTTACACAATTTAATGTAATATGCGACTACTGCTCTCGGCAAATTAATAAATTAGAAATACATTTAATGTAAAATCTAACTAAATAAAATTAGTAATAACAAAAAACAAAAAATATGGATATATTAACAATGTAGCTATACATATACCTGTATGCTATAAATTTTATATAATAATTAATATTTATACATATCAGCCAACAGAAGTTTATTTAATTGGAAAAGACTAAAATCGCATTATATTGAGCTTGTCTTAAAGATAAGAAGTATAATGCAGATGTCTGTTAAATTTGTAATTCAACAAATTTACGAATTTAATTTGTATTTTTTCAATGGGTTCCAAATTATGCAGACATATTCAAGTTGACTACGGACTAAAGAGTTATATAATAGTATAATAGAATAGAGTCAGGTTTATTGAAAGACTTAGTTACTCTCATTATGAAACCTAAATTTCGGTAAGCTTTCCTGACTAGGGCCTTAACACGTAAATCAAAATTTAACTTTGAATCAAGTATTACACCTTGACGTCTTTGATTTGATCTACCTTTATAAGCTCTAAGTTGTTAATATGATAAGGAATACTAAAATTAGTATTAAGCCTTGAAAATGTAATATGGTGACACTTATTTATATTTAAAAAAAGCTTATTATTAACACAATACTTGTACAGACGTGAAAGATCGCTCTGAAAGTTCACACAATCAGCAACACTAGAAATTTCACTATACATCTTTAAATCATCTGCATATAGACAAAATTTAGAATACAAAAAACAATGTTCAATATCATATATAAATAAGGAAAAAAGTAATGGTCCTAGGTGTGAACCCTGAGGGACACCAGACGTTACATCAACAAACGAGGATGAGCAATTATTAATCTTAACACATTGTGATCTATTGAGTACATATGATGTTATCATATCAGTAAATTGCCGTGTATACCGATATTTTGCAATTTAGTTAAGAGTGTTTTATGATGAACTTTATCAAATGCTTTCGAGAAATCGGTATACACAGCGTCAACTTGATATCTATTAGACATTGAATCAAGAACATTCTGAACTAATGATATTAAGTTTGTAGCCGCAGAACGGCCTTTGAAGAACCCATGTTGTTGTTCACTAATTAAATGTTTTGTCTTAAAAAAACAATTCCTTACAAAATATCGCCTCAAACAGTTTACCAGGAACTGATAATATCGAAATCGGGCTTTAATTGTTTACCATATTTTTATTGCCTGATTTAAAAACTGGGACAATTTGGGCTTGTTTCCAAGTAGAGGGAAACATGACATTTAATATTGATTTATTAAATATTATAAACAAAGGATACGAAATAGAGTCAACACAAGATTTAAAAAACAGTGGAGGTAAACCGTCCGGTCCAGCACCCTTATTTACATCTAAGGCTGTAATTTGATTTTTTATATCAAGGACTGTGATTGTACTTAAAGTTATAGAAGCAGTAGGTTCGTTGATCTTTATAATTGCTGGACTATCAGAGGGCTCAAAAACAGACGCAAAAAACTCAGAAAATAACTCATAAAATAATTAATGAAATTATAAAATATTAATATTAAAAATTTAATAGGTACTAGGTACCTACTTATTATGATTGATAGAGGTTTAATTTTCGTTGTTACCAATGGCATGGCTCATGTGTTATAGGTATATTGTGAACTCATGATGCCATGCAAGTAAAAATTTATACAATGACCCATATCCCTAAAGCTACTGAAAGTAAATGTAGCAAACCTTAAATCACTGAATAGCGAACGACGAGTTTAATGTAAATAAAACAGATCTAAATCTAAAAAAAATACTGGTTTGGAATAGGTAGGTATTCTACCTATACCTATACCTAGGTACCTACATTTAGAAAAATGTTATGTTAATTTGCAATTAAACCCGAAGTTGATCAATGTTGTCCGTAGGCTCATCGTATTCATTATTATTCTAAAACGTCCCTGTCCCTGTACACCCTGTATAAATTGTTTCTCAAATGACGTCATCAGTTCTCAATATATATTATTATAAAACTAATCATGAAGGCATGTAAACTACTGTACCTCCCTATTAAAAATGTATTAATTATTAATTTGTAATCAGTATCCTCGCCAAGCATGTATAAAAGGTGGCAATCATAGGCTAGTACTTATGCAACAACTAACCCTGTCACTTTCGTACCTATATAGGTATAGGTATAGGTTAAGTAATTAAGTAAGTAGGTAGTTTTTTTTCTAAAAAAATCTCCATAATAAGCTATACAGGTATTGGGGTGGAGCTAAATACCCTTGAAAATACCTATCTATAGGGAAACACACTGTCATAATTATTATATTGTAAACCATTGACGAATTTCTAAAATTCATTAGGTAGAAGGTACAAGGTAGGTACCATACCTAGATACTATTTTCACAGCATATTAATAATGTATAATTTGTGTAATAATCTAAAATTATTCACGTAGGTACATAAGTATATTTCTTTACATTATTATCTTTTTCCTACCAAACCAACGTTAAAAGATAGGTACATAGGTACTTAAATAGGTGTTTAAAATTTAGGTAGGTAGGCATCTACCTAGATAAAAATGACTAAATAAGTTACAAACGATTAAATACTTGAATAGGTTTACAAAAGATGATGAAACTGAACATGAATTTAGATGAAAAATGAACCTACCTTTACAGTAGAAGCAGCAGGCTCTGACAACTTCTTGGGTGCAACTTGCGACCCACAAAAATTATTCGGCATATTTGATGCCCACGGATTGTTCAATATTGGATTTTTAATTGCAGTCTTCATTGAAACTATGCGGAAACTAAGCTAGTTAAAAAATTCACGCACAAAACAAACAAATACCTAGGTATTCTGTTCTGTTACAACTTTTGCAAAATATCGGTTACACCCTCAACTTCTGAAAGTTGAGATAGAGGGAGCATAGATGCCACTTTTCTTCGCATTGCTGCAATTTACATCTTCCTATTTAAATTACTACAAAACCAAAATAGGTAGGTACCTACAGATAATGTAACAGTATTTATTATAAAAACTAAATACATAAAAATATCAAACAATTAAATAATGAAAGTTAAGCTTCGGCAGCTTTATCACATTTTAATTCTTCCACTCCAACATCGGGTGACGTCACGTCGCTCTCTGTTTTTTGTTTGATTTGATTGTTCTTGATAGAAGTTGCAGGTACGGTGACTATTACCGGTAACGGAGCATCGTTTTCGATTTCATTTTCTGTCGAGGCTGCGAGTGGACCATCTAAGAAATATTTACTATTTAAATTTGGTGCCGGTAATTTTTATTTTGTAGACCATAAATGAATGTATGGTTCCTTTATGTGTAGACTAAAAGCGAATTCGGCTAACTTGCATTTTTGCATTTAGTGCGAGCTGAGAATAGCTCTATCCTTTGTTGTTGAAGTTGATAAAGGATGAAGATATATCCAGTGCGCACTAAGGCGGTAAGTCGAATTCGCTATGAATTTTTCTATGAAATCTACTTGTTTTGTGTTATCATACCATAGGTAGGTATCTATTGTTATAAAAATGAGGACGTCATGTGGAAACCAATATTTTTAGTACATATTTGATTTTTCCAAATTACAGAATATGCAGTTTAGAAGAAAATTAGATAGCACTCTTATTAAGTTTGGCATAAAAAACTTAAGTATAAAGTAGGTATAGTACTTGTTTACAGTGTGTCCAAGATAAGGATGGGATAGCATTGGGATCTTGGAAACGGTAAGAGCTACAAAGTTGGTTAAATTATGAAAAAGTTAAGCAGTTTGAATACCTTTTACGTGGACTTTGCAAAAATAAGTTATCTTTTTTTGATTTCGAAATATTTGGAAAAACATTTTTTTTGCGATATTTGTTTTTATTTATTTCTGGCGTTATTTTAACAGCTATCAAAAAATAAAAAATACTTTTCCATTGTCACTTTTTGAGCTTAACAAGATAGCATTCACCAAGTTTTTGTCCGACGTTTCGTTTCCGAGAAAGCATCATCAACTTCTTTTTTTTAAATACGGCCCTGTATTTTTAAATAGAAATTTCGATACCATTTTTTATTCTCAATTCAATGATGCATCACGAGTAATGGTTTAATTACGTTTTTAGCTTGTTTTTACCACCATTAAAAATTAACGAGGAAAAGCCTCCTGAGTTTATAACAAATAAACAAGTAAAAAAATAATATCTATTAATATGGAAATAACAAAATAACAAAAAACTATGTGTACCAACGTAATTTTCAAACAGAGGAAGAATTACGCGAATTGGTCATAGAAGCATTTCAAACTATTACGTCAGATGGACTTAACAATTGTTTGAAAGCTACAGTTAAACGATGTTAGAAAATAATGGTCTTTTGTTCGAACATCTTTTGTAATTAACATGCTAATAAATAATTAAGATAAATAAATTATTTTACTTGTTTATTTGTTATAAACTCAGGAGGCTTTTCCTCGTTAATTTTTAATGGTGGCAAAAACAAACTGAAAACGTAATTAAACTATTGCTTGTGATATATCATTGAATTGAGAATAAAAAATGGTATCAAAATTTCTATTTAAAAATACAGGGCCGTATTTAAAAAAAATAAGTTGATGATGGTTTCTCGGAAACGAAACGTCGGACAAAAACTTTGTGAATGCCATCTTGTTAAGCTCAAAAGGTGACAATGGAAAAGTATTTTTTATTTTTTGATAGCTGTTAAAATAACGCCAGAAATAAATAAAAACAAATATCCCAAAAAGAATTGTTTTCCAAATATTTCGAAATCAAAAAAAGATAACTTATTTTTGCAAAGTTCATGTAAAAGGTATTCAAACTGCTCAACTTTTTCATAATTTAACCAACTTTGTAGCTCTTACCGTTTCCAAGATCCCAATGCTATCCCATCTTTATCTTGGACACACATACCTATACCTATTTAATAAAAAAAATGCATCTACCTATCTATTCTATCTATCAATCTTGATAACAAAATTAACCAAAGCATCGACGACGAACTTTAAATTACAGCTATATCTGTCCGTCTATTCTAGTCATTTTGTAAATAGTATTGCAAATGTCACGTGTGATGTATTTTTGGCCACTCATCGATCAGTTTGTGCGACTTACACCTGTGGGCCCTCAGGCACCTTGTAGGTAAACAAATGACTATTATTCGGCATATAAACAATTAACAATTGGCAATCCGTAGTTAACTGCGAAGAAATAATGGTGACAAATGTATTGTGGAGGTACGGTGTTGTCTCAGCTGTCTACGCCCATGTGGTTGTTTCAAAGGTAAGCAAAAATACATTAATATATGGGTCTTTTAATAGCCTTGCTTATGGTACCATTTTTTAAGTTGATTAATACAATGAAAATTAATTGGATGCAGGTATAAATAAAATTGGTGTCTAAATAATTGACAAATTGAACTACACTGTTACGCTCGCTGGCTCGCTTAAATAGGTACGCTCCCTTAAACAATGTTGAAGATTTACATTTACGAAATTACAATTATCAACTATGGTTAAAAAATAAAATTTTCTAGAATGTGGAATATTAAATACAAACTCTAATTGGAGTGTTAGTGTTAACCTACTTACCTAGGTATAAGTATATAACATACCTACGTCATCGGTAACATTTGTCAACTTAACCGAGTAATTTTTCTTTTAGAAATGGGTATTCTTTAGGAAATCCGTACTCTTAGGTAATGTTTACTCTTTCTTAGGCCTATGCACGTCTTTTCATAATAGAAAAGACGTGCATATGTCTAAGGCTAGTTAGAAACTAGCTATACTGCAACATGTTGCAACCAATTCCTAATATTTACCAGTATCTCCCTCGACAACCGCCAAATTATTATCCACAAGAACCTCCACGTTTGCAACATCTGGACCTGGTTGAATATCGACGGATTCCTTCACGTTGAAATTTACCACCGTCTCGTTACTTCTAACCTTTTCCTGCTGATTTATGACTTTCCCTGTACCTGCATATCCGCAGTAAGGATGACTCCTATTTATGGAGCACCTCTTGAACATACCTTGACTCCTGCTGTACAAGGATTTGCACCGTTTCGCGTATAAGAGCTTGTCCACGGCGCAGAAGAAGTCATTCTTGCATAAACACAGCACTGTGTGAAGGGTTGCGGGGTGAGTTTCTGGGAAAAGCTGCATTAAGCGAAGAAAGTAGAAGAACTGGCTGGAAGAATGCTGCAAGGAAGGGCAGCTCTTTTCGTTGATGATTCTGGATTCCATGGATAGTGGTATATTGAGCTGAAACAGAAGGAAATGGCACGATTATGGAATGTTGTAGTTTTTTAGAAATATAATTAAGTACCACAAATAAAATAAAATGTATAATTTTTGAGGGAAGAGTATATAACTCGTTGATATCAGACTTTCGATCAATGTTTAATGATGTAGATAACGGAAAAAATATTACTAGTGATGGTAGTTAATTGAGACTAATGTTGGTTTAATAGTAGTTAGTGGTTGGAAACACATCTAACTAATCCAAAATCTCAATATATATATTATATCGAATCTCTGTATATTTTTGACTTTGAAGCCTTTGTTTTGATAATCCCTAATAACTTTTATTCTAAGTTTTCTACTAGTTTAAAGGAATATTGTTATCTGAGTTTATAGACGATCAGAAGCTTCTGGTACATTGTTAACAACTATGCTGACATATTTTTTTTTTGTTTTGGAATCTTCAGAGGCTTGCACCTAGTAAATACGTTCCGACATATCGGCTTGCATCCAGTAGATGTTTATTATTTGCAATACCAACCAACGATTTAGCCGGTGTAGGATCGCAAGTTCTATTTTTGTTCAGAGTTGACGGATAAGGCTGATTCGTGATCCAAGGACAGGTAATTGGCTGTTTGCAAAACATTTTTTGAGAATTCTGATTGTCTGAATTACTTTTGGATTGGGCTGGATCCATTCTCCAATCTGAAATGTAAAAATGTTTAGTTTGGCAAATTTTTAAGTGGAAATTGATACCTCAGTGTTTGATAACAATCCTTTTGTCGGCTGGAAATGTTACTCTTTGTTGTTTAGTTATAAATAAGATTTTGTTTCACTCATTGTTAGGATAACTACAATATGATATATTTACTGTGACAACTACTATGACTTTTGATGATTGACAAGTTATTTTGACACAGGTGCCAAAGCACTCTAATGGATCATCATCACCATGAATACATGAAACACTTTTCTCTCTAACTAATACAGTAAAATGGATAAAACGCATGTGATAAAATACAGACTAATGTGAAGTGTTCATCAGCAGTGTTTTCCTACAGATGATACCTGTGATCTTCAGGTGAAAAACCTGAAAAGAAAAGATTTAAACATTCTGTGGCTTGTGGTGCTGTGTGACTCTCATAGGATATCGATGTTTTTCTATGCTCTCTATAAGCATATGAGGATGTCTTTATTTGTCATATCATTCTTGATTTATCACAGCTGTTTCTGATTACTGCTTGCCATATTTGCTTTCTGTGTATATTCATTATAAGCTTATGATATAGGTACTTTCCTTAACCCCCAGGTCAGTTTTAAAAAAGCCAGTACTTACTTATACTACACAAGCTCTACTTTGATAGAAGATCCTAGCACCATAATAGTAAAAAAATAATAGTATTATAATATGTGGGTTCCAATTCCACGGGGTAATTTTTTATTACATTGTCTACTCGTATATCTAGGTCAGTTTGATATTAAGGTGAGAGATTACCATCAGTTGATGTTTGACTATTTCCCTAATCATAATCGGCTGTATCAAGTTGCCTGCTCCTGTATAAAGAGTAGGGACCAGGCGACTTGATCTAGCCGATTATGCCTTAACTAATGAAGTTTTCCAGGTTTCCCATATTCTAGTACTGAATGGTGGTTAGAGTTTACCAACGTTATAAAGTCGTAAGTTCTTGTGGTTAGAATGAGCGGTAGACATATTACTATTATATTGTGAATATATTAATATTATATAATTAATGTTTTAATTAAGAAAACTGAAGTTGTCTTGAATTAAAGATTGCTACGATGCACTCTCATTTAGATATTGTTTATTAACCAAATATTAGGATATTACTTGTTTCAAAGGTTTCATTTATGACTATGACTTGGAACAAATATTGAAAGAACAAAAAGATTTGGTACGTAAGAAAAATTCCAAACTCCAATTAACTTGTTTTCCTTAAAATATGAAGACTTGTTCGTATAAATATGATTCTAAAAATGCTTCGTGAAGGAGACTGAGTCCCTTTAAAAGGGATCTGAAACTCATTTAAAATAAAATCTCCTATGATAGCGGTTGCGATAAATTACTGAAATTTCACACAGTTACGGATATTTAGGGAAAATAGTATCAGGGCGCTGTATTTTTTGAATTGCATGTCCATATGAAGCAAAAAGGTATTGTATTTAATACACCTAGATTCGGGACACCTTGTATATAATTGAATATCTACATGTTAGCTCGATTAGAGCGATATTTACATTTTCACCTATGCAAAAATAATAGTATTACATTATTTTCCTTCTCTTTTGTAGGACGAACTTATGGATTTGGCAATTTTGTTAAAATTTATCGATAACCACATTTTATCGATATCGCCAAAAATGTGCCAGCGAAATTGATGTAATTATACTCGTAATTTACGGTGTTCATGAAGTAATTTTGTCACTAAATTAAAGCTGTTTACTAAAAATTAATTAGTGTATAATGAAGTGTCATCAGCTCCTAAAATCAAGCCTGCGTTTCTGCCAATATAAGCGTATGTATATAATTAGGAGTGCATAACAAGTTATTATTTTTGTAATTCAAGTAGTTTCTAGGCGTATATGTATACGTAGTTCGGCAAATGTAGGAGTATTTTAGGTCTAATAAAATATGATTTTGGAGGATAGTATTAGTAGAAAATATCATTGAGGATTTAAAAATAATACAGGTCTGGCGCATTATTTTGTTTTGAATCAGGTTTAGATAATGATAAAATTTATAGTTATTTTTTAGACAACCTCATAAATTCTGCAACACCTGGCAAAATAAATAATTAGTTCGAGTAAACAGTAGAAAATGTGTATTACATTTTGCATTGTAGGTACTTACTTTTTGGAATACTTACCATGAAGAGCAGTGAGAGGAAAAGTGTGTGGAACTCTATAAAATAATAATAATTGTAAAACAATCTTTATAGTTTTTTAATATACCTAAATTGATCAATTCTATGGTGCATTACAGAAAGGGTGTCTACACATTTCCTATTGTTTGTTGAGAATTTGAAACTCTCAATTGGGTGCACAGCTAAAAAAATGTATACGGATCCTCAAATAAAAATATTTTGAATTTGGAGACAAGGACGCGTCGGTAGTAAGTAAAGTGTGTATTAAACAGAGAAAAAGAACGGCGCATGGGTGAGCCGAGGTGATTGGATCATATTTTTTTGAAGCGACTGTCAATGGAGAACTGTCATAGTCTCCTCGGTGCCCGGATTTTACAAAATTAGATTTTTTTTATGGGGATACACAAAAGATTTAGTTTACCGCACACCATCAACCACACGAGAAAATATGAGGAACGGAATTCGTGGTGCTTTTGAGAGCATTTTGGAATAGTGCATCTTGCATATAAAATGTACAGATTACACAAAATCGAATATTTATTTGACAGTTACATAACTTCCACAACAAAGTAAATTGTTTTCATAACTTGCTTGACTATAATTTGTAATTATCAGTTATAGAAGCTAAATTTTCAAAAAATCGTGAATATCTCGAAACCCGTCAACTTTTCGTATAGGACATGCTAATACCATTTGAAAGGTAATTAAATTCTACATCTAATGCCATAAAAAAATTCATGGTGTTCCATTTAAAAAAAATGAGATTTAGGCAATTTAACATTGTGAAATATAAATCATGATAAAAATCACCCTGTATAAAATGGCGAAATAATTTCAAGTCCAATATTTAAGGTATCCCTTGTGCTAACTGACACTACATTTTTTTCCTTTTCACATTGTGTCATAGAGGAAATTTTATTTATTTTCCAATGCAGTGTTACGAGGTTTTTTCCATTAACTCTTAAATATCTCGAAAACGAAAAGAGAGAGCTATAGGAAACCTTAATATAAATATGTTCCTAGTGATCCTTCGATTTCAAAAATATAATAATATATAGGGTGTCGCATTTGAAATAACTTGCACCTTGTCCCGACTTTTTGGAACCCTGTGGAATTGAAAATATTTTTACAATATGCACTTTTAGTGCCAAAAAACTTTCATATAAAAAGTTTTTTGATATAATGTACCGTTTGTGAGTAATCAAACAATTACCCACTAATGACACACCCTGTATATGGGTGGGAGACGTGAAATGGGTGACAGAGGTCAGAGGTGTGGCCACAGAGGTTGCCTGTGTGTGTAGCTCCATTAAATAACGAATTAGAAATATTTTCCAGTATTATGATATTTATCTTTAGGTATTTAAACATCATGTGCTAATATCTTGTGTCTTTGTATCTTAATTGAATACATTTTTAATTGGGGACCTGTATACTGTTAGTATTAGTACAATAAATGGTATTAGGTATACTGTTCGTTATATAAACAGTAGTAGTCAGTCTCTAATGATACTGTTAGAAATAACCTCCCGATTTCAGGTATGTCATTCATTTTTGTTAAAAGTATAGCAGGTTGGACTTCAATAAAATTGAGGAAAAAGGAAATATGTCTACCCTTCCGTCCTTTTCATCCCATAGACCGACCTTTTATACGAGTACATCAATGTTATAACCTGTATTTTATTGATAATATTCTGTGCGATTTTGGTCAAGGTATATGTTTTCTGATTTGGAAATTCAGTGTTCCTCAAAGAAGTGGAGGAAAATGAAAAAATTTCATGAGAATTTATAGTCATGTTCACTCCTCAAAATTGATAGTTAACAATACTTTTTTTAAAGCTGCATATATTTAATTAATTATAAATTTTTTTTATATCTCCTACAAGAGATACCATGGTTCGAGTTAAATGGACTACACCATAATGGGCACACATACGATAAAAAAATATATAGGAATCAGTTGAAAACCACACGTTGATCCAACAAAAGAATATCATGTGAAAAAACGTTTACAAAATAAAAACGTCTATCAAATCAAACAATATCATACGTTTTAATAACATTACGGTTACATTTCCGTTCTGCAAACGTTACAATTAACGATCAGTAAAATATCAATGTAATCCTATTTAGATATTCCACTGGATTGTTACTAGAAATATGTTTTATGGCCGTTTGTTTTTGCCTGTGCTGGTTGAATGTTTTTGAACTAACAACGTATTTTATACGTTATTTTTATTAGAGTATTTTATTTTTCTTAATAAACGTTAAACGTTCAATTTTTAATCAACCATCATAACGTTTAAAAAATGGTGATTCAATGTACGCGTGCTGGTTGAGATTGAACTCGATTTTAGTTTGAAAACTAATGTAACTTGTTATCTATTTTATATGCTACCGCAGCTTCTTTACATCTTGTGAAGTAATGTAGATTCTGCGAGAAAAACGATCTCTCTTCCTAAAATTCAGTCCTATATATCCAGAGTTTATATCGTGACTTGCAAAAATAATAACTAGATGCTCCACAGTTAATTACATTTATCGATGTTTAGACAGCTGTAAAGCCATTAGTATCTACTGTAATTGCAAAGTTAAAAATACACAGAGGTACAACATGTGCAGGCGATATTCTAAATAAAATTGTTTACGGAATTCAAAAAAATTACCTTTCTGTGGACAGACAAATGTGTAAAGAACACATTTCCTTTAGTTTTCGAAAATTTGTAACATTGACTTGCGCGTTATACTGTTCTAATGTCGTTTCTAATTTAATAAACGCTCTAAATAATGTAAAAATAAATAAATAATGTATGTCAACGCGAAGCAAACACTGGTAATCCAGAAACTCTAAAAATAATTTGAATAAGTAGGCAACTGTTCTTTGATTTCAAAACGTGATGATATCCCAACATTAAAACCAGGCGGACTTAATTGCTTAAATACATTATTTTATCCGCATTCCCGGCGTTGTATAAGCACTATAGACTAACAACTATTTTTCTATGATAGCACAAACATAGCTAGGTACTAACATATTGTAATGTAGCCTACATATAGTATTCATAGTTTGTTTCTTTTGGGATTACACCATCTGTAAAAAACAAAAAGCAGAAAACCAGAAGTATACAAATTAAATATTCAAAGTGTAGTAACAAGGCAAACTTCTAAAGTTTGCCCCAAAAAACCACTGTATAACGTGTGATAAAATAATAATTTAATATTAACATATTAAAAATTATGTTAATAAACCAAATGTATGGTGGAGATATGTAGATGACATATTTTCAATATGGCCCCATAACCATGATAATTGAAATAATTTTCTAAATTTTCTTAACAGCAAAGAAACAACTATGAAATTTACAATAGAAATTGAAAATGATAATAAACTACCATTTTTAGACGTATTAATAACTAAATCACAATCAAATTTTGAAACTAATTTATATAGAAAAAAGACCAATACAAATAGATATCTAAATTTTAATTCTAATCATCACATAAGTATCAAAAGAGGTATAGTTAAATGTTTATATGACAGAGCAAAATTAATATCATCAACCTCAGATATTTTCAATAAAGAAAAAGACGTTATTAAGAATATCTTAGAGAAAAATAATTATCCTAATGATTTTGTTGAGGAAACATTTATAAAAATTGAAAATAGGCAAAATAATAATATTTCCAGAATAAATAGAGAAAATCCAATAACAACCATTACAATTCCTTATATTGCAGAGATTTCTGAAAGGCTTGGTAATGATTTTAACATAAGAACGACATTTAAAACGAAAAATACTTTAAGATCAATACTTACTAAAACAAAACCAATTATTAATGATCAAAATTCAAAAAATTGTATTTACCAGATTCCTTGTGAATGTGGTAAATATTATATTGGTGAAACATCTAGACCATTACAAATAAGGATCCGCGAACATAAAAATTATGTTAGGGATTACCAAGTTGATAGGTTTACGTAAAACATGTATGTCACCGAGTTGATTGGGTACAGGCTAAAGTTTTACAAAAGGAAGAAAAATCGATTAAAAGAAAATTAAAAGAAAGTGCTTTCATTAAACTTAATGGTGATAATTGTATCTCATTAGAAACAATATTCATAGATCAAACATGGCTTCCTCTACTCCAAAAAGATGTTACCAATGGAAAATTAATAATATCATAGTGATCAGTGCATGTGATGACAATTTAAATTAAAAATGTCAATCTGGCAAAAACTACTTCTCTTTTCATATAAAGAGTTCTTATCATACAAATAGTCTACAGAAGAAGAGTTGAGGATCAACTCCAAACGTCTAGAAGAAAGCTAGTTAAGTGTTTATTTTCTTTTAATTTTTATTATAACTAATTTATTTGGACATATTTTAGAATATGACATGTAATGTTATAGAATTTTGTATAAAACTGAAAAACCACTGATAAAATTTAGTCAATCAGCCCAACCGCGTATCTCTTATGTTACCGTAACGTGCATGTTAAAGTTCGTCTGGGAGAATCTGTTATGTTATATTCAAATTTCATACTAATATATCAAATATTATTATATCACACGTTATACAGTGGTTTTTGGGGTAAACTTTAGAAGTTTGCCACTTTGAATATTTAATTTGTATACTTCTGGTTTTCTGCTTTTTGTTATTTTACAGGTGGTGTAATCCCAAAAGAAACAAACTATGAATCGTCAAAATACACCATAAATAAGTTACAGATATTATTTACATATAGTATTATTGTGAACTCTCCTTTTCAAGTAGAAACAATATGATGATTTGTAAATCAGCTATTATTTATCATCTATAATTCCTCATCGTATTCAAGAAGTTCTTCCTATTGAATATGTTGAGAAGGATACATAGGAACCTCCATATATTATATAAAAGCGTTGTTACGTTATATATGCCAATAGCTGTGACATGTCCAAAAAATATTTTAAATTTTTGAGACGTATTGTGAGGACGTCACGCCGATGCATCGTATTCAATATTGGATGCTGAAAACCGCTTCCAGAAATAGACAGAAACAGATTATTGTAGGAACGAATAAATTGTATCGTATGTTATTTTTACTTTTGTCTGAACAAAAGCAGCCACGGTATGTGTAGCACTCTGCTACGTTTTATTTCACATAAAGAAGCACATAATTATACCTACTATAACGATTTAAAGATAAATTTAGAGTGGGTTTGCTATATTCATTTGTCGGTATCAGCGCAGAAATACATATTCTTTCATCCATAGATTTTTTAATAACTAGGAGCTGCTGAATTACAAATATTTTTCGCATAATTAAGTAGATTAACACTGCCTCGTTCGTATAGTTGTATATATGAATTTCTATTACAATAATCAAATATAAATACACCAATTAATATCCCATTAATGCTTTGTCACATCCCAGTAGGGCCATTTTAGTATTGAAAATACTTCTGGGCGCGTGTATATGGGAGCTGTTCTTAAAATATTAACGCTTAGCGATATAGGTTACCTCGACATTGTCACGTCGTGCTCATGGAGACGACCTAGCTGTGTTGTTATAATAAGCAGTCTATGTTTGTGCTTGGATTACATGGTTCCTTGACTTACAGAGATGGTTTGGTTGTATCACGGTATAGTGGGCACTTATAATTCGAGCACGTTGAATAAAAAACTGATGTTGATTATAAAATAAACGTTTGGTATTTACTGATCGTTGTAATAGGATGAGCAGGTTTATTATTTTATTAATTTAGACTAACATACAGAGTGAGTTTTATGTATGGAACGCCTCAATTATCTCGGAAACGGCTTGCCCGATTTTTATGAATTTTGGTTTATAAGGGTTTTGTAATATGGACGATATTATTGTGGCATTTACATTGTTGTCAGATCTTTCGTTTTTCCGGAAATATACTGAAATTTGTTATTTCAAATGGATCACCCTATATATTTTTTTGTTTTTGAAATCTCTAAGAAATTTAGAATATTTTTCGTGTAATGTTCCCTATACCTAATTGCCATAATTTCGGAGTTACAGCTACATTTGCAATATCTCCGCCGAAGTTAAAATATTACATCAGGGCGGCTATGTCTGCGACAAAAACAATTTTGACGTTTTAATAAACTATTATTGTTGGTGTTTATTGAAAGTTACAATGGACCGTTTATCTGAGAAAGAACGAATTGAGATTTTAATGATATTAGGATATGGTGATGTGCGTAGAAGTCAACAGGAAACGTGTAATATCTTTAATAATTTATATCCTAATAGAAATCCCATAACAAGATCTACTGTGAGTAAGTTGTTAAAAAAGTTTAACCAAACTGGAGCCATAAAAGATTTACCGAAATCAGGGCGTATAAAAACTGCAACAACTGAAGACAAATCTTTAGATGTTTGTGTTATGTTAGAAGAAGATCCACACTTGAGTACTAGACAAATATCCAGGGAAGTTGATATTTCTCAAACATCCATAATGAAAATTTTACATGCCAATAAATTCCATCCTTACAAAGTAAGATTGGTTCAAGAGTTGTCAGATGATGATTTCAATAGATATGAAGAGTTTGCAGACACAATGATGGAAAAATGTTACGATCAAAATAATCCAATTTTTTTAAATAATATTATGTTTTCCGATGAGGCCACTTTTTGTATTGATGGAAACGTAAATCGGCATAATTGCAGATACTGGTCACGTAACAATCCTCGTTGGATGAGAGAATCCCACACCCAATTTCCACAAAAGATTAATGTATGGGCTGGAATAATAGGCGACAAAATAATTGGTCCTTTTTTCATTGAAGGAAACTTAAATGGTCCGGCGTATTTAAATTTATTACAGAATAATATTATACCTGAGTTGGCTCGGTTATTTCCAAATCTAAGTATTCTCAATTGCCTGTTAATTTAGAAATTTTATTATTTGAAACTTTCAGAAAATAACAATGTCCCAAATAACAATATTTGGGTGCAACAAGATGGAGCTCCACCTCACTATGCGCTTGACGTGAGGCAATACCTAAACGATGTGTTTCCCAGAAGATGGATTGGAAGGCGTGGTTTTATCGAATGGCCCCCGCGATCACCCGACATGAATCCTTTAGACTATTTCCTGTGGGGTCACTTAAAAAATATTGTTTATAAAACCAAACCTGCCAATATTCAGGAATTAAAAGATAGGATTACCACAGAGATAAGAAGAATTGAGCAGTCAGGAATGTTACAAAATGTACTGCAAAGTTTTAAACATCGCATGGCTTCTTGTATGGAAGTAAACGGACAACATTTTGAGCATCAGCTGTAACCGCCTTTACTTTATGTTTTCAAAAGATCCTATGGGATTTCTATTAGGATATAAATTATTAAAGATATTACACGTTTCCTGTTGACTTCTACGCACATCACCATATCCTAATATCATTAAAATCTCAATTCGTTCTTTCTCAGATAAACGGTCCATTGTAACTTTCAATAAACACCAACAATAATAGTTTATTAAAACGTCAAAATTGTTTTTGTCGCAGACATAGCCGCCCTGATGTAATATTTTAACTTCGGCGGAGATATTGCAAATGTAGCTGTAACTCCGAAATTATGGCAATTAGGTATAGGTAACATTACATGAAAAATATTCTAAATTTCTTAGAGATTTCAAAAACAAAAAAATATATAGGGTGATCCATTTGAAATAACAAATTTCAGTATATTTCCGGAAAAACGAAAGATCTGACAACAATGTAAATGCCACAATAATATCGGCCATATTACAAAACCCTTATAAACCAAAATTCATAAAAATCGAGCAAGCCGTTTCCGAGATAATTGAGGCGTTCCATACATAAAACTCACTCTGTATATTCAGGGTGGACTAACATATATACAGTGTGATTCATTAAGAATAAGTAATCTCTAAACTGGAAGATTTAGTTTTCTACATACGTCAAATGAAAGATTTTGGTACCACACCCTGTATAAATTATAAATATAATGGACAATGAAATGTACTTATGAAGTGCGTAACAAAAATAGGTTTAGGCTGATGCATTTGCATTTGAAATTTATGGAAATAATGTTGCTATTGAAGAAACGAAACTGCAATGTTTTAGAAAATGAAAAAGGAGCTATTCATTTTACGTTAAATATTAAACGATGTCGAACGTATGAGCAATGTAAAATTGTAAATACCATTATTTCATTGGCAAATACAAGTGTGGCCACTGCAGTTAATAGTACGTTGCCGTTAATATCGTAATAATAACCAAACGTAATAATAAATCGTAATAACCAAACTGAGTTTTACTTTTTTTAATTTTACTGTAGCAATTTTTATCAGTTGTGTCTGGTATTTTCAATACGTCTACGATATTTGCGTAAGATGCAAGATCTGTGGATTTTTTTTTTAATAATATAGTAATAACCGTTAAGTGTTCCAACGTGGATATTGCAAGGTTCCCATCCAGGTTCCCTACCAGAGATGCGTACTCGCCAGGTTCTCTTTAAACGTGACATGTACACATCTTTAACTGCTCTAAACTGCTTTGTCTTCTGTTTTATAATCAGAAGCTGATTTCCCATTTCTTTGTTTACTTCTTCTAAGAAGTATTACTCGTATATATTTACTAATAGCAAATTGAATTGACTAATCCAGTCCTTTACAACCAGATTGAAATTTCAGAAGGGGGATGACTAATTCAGTCTTTTACAACCAGATTGAAATTTCAGAAGGGGGATTTTATACAGATATCTGTATAAAATCCCCCTTCTGAAATTTCAATCTAGTTGTAAGGGACTGGATTAGTCGATTCAATTTGCTATTATGGGCAGTTCCAAATAACTTTTGAATTAATGTAGCCGAATTTTTCTTGTGTACCTACTTTTGTCTCAAATTTTTCCACCATTATTGTAACTTAAGGGATACAAACAAATTAATTTAAATTCTATACCATCTGCGGTTTACCTAAAATTCTCTTGTTTCTTTTCCTTTCTTTCCATGTCTATTTGGTAGGTATTTATAAACTAGACAAGTTACCATCCTTAATAGCGTTACAGAATGGATTCTAAAATATGTAATACTGCATCGAATCCTTTGTATATCCGGTATATGGTGATATTCATGATACATCCTGTATTTGAAAGGTGTAAGTAATTGGCATCAAGAGGGACAATCGACATTCCCCCCACCGCAGGCATCCCATATTATTCCAAACATCACAATGTGTATGGCTGAAATAACGTCGTCGGACATAAACCGGAGACCCTGTCCAAGGCTCCGCATGCTTGAGCTGCAAATAGCAGAAATCCACGCGAGGAGTGCCAAAGCGCTCGCTTTCGTACACTACACACTAATCAGTGCACACTAGACATAAGTACCAATTGGACTTATATGCTCGATAACGTCAAATGATTCGTGGGTTATGAGTTTCGTTAGGAGTATCTTCGGGAAGATGAGTGATAACAAGGACGAGGTTGAGGATGAGGAGGACGTGAGCGAAGAAACGTCCGTGTCTTCGGACGCAGGATTTTTTAGTCCGGGCAACAGTAACAGTGATCTGGACACTAGGTTGCAGGCGGCTGGGGTTGAAGCTGATTGTTCGACGATTTCGAATTTTTTTGGATATTGGTATGTGACATTTTAATTATAATAATATAGTTTAATATATAAACACAAGGATATACTATCGTCGTTGATTCTTGTACCTGTACAGCTTTGTTTAGATGTACTACATTTGTAGATGTAGTAGTAGAGGGTTATTCTTTTAATATTAAATGTATTTAAATGTTTACCTGTGTGATATGCGTATTCCGAGGTTTTTACATCACGATTATTTATAGATTTCAAAAATGTTGTACTTTTATGTATGTATTTCACACCTTTTGTGTTTATTTTTATAAATGTATTTTAAGATTTAAAATATATGTGTCAATACAACATATTTCAATTGAATCTTTTCTATTTTTTATTTCACTAACCAATGGTTATTTTCGAGTATGAAAATGAAATGTTTTATTTACATGTTTTCTAACAAAAGAATCTATAAATAATATGGCAGTAGCTATTTATCTCTCTCGTTAGCATCGTGTTTAAAAATTCTAGTAAGTATTTAATAAATAAATATAATTTTTGAAAAGTTTCAGAGTATTTTTCGGTGGTTTTGCTTATCTTTATATATTCGTTACATATTCTACATATTCTACCACTAGTCAGTCTGTGATTAGGGTTTAAATTTAATCTGTATAGGATTAAATTTTGCGCTTGATTTTAAAGTATTTTACAACTGATATTTTTCTCAATAATACTTTTCATGAGCAGTATGCACTTTTTGTAGTAATTATTATGAAAACGTTTTCTGGCGTCCATGTTAAAACATATTTTTCTTTATAACAAAAACATGTATTACGTATTTTATAATATTAAAAAAATCACCTTAATGTAGTAACGAATACTGCTAGAAGGAATAAGTATAATAGAAATGACCTAGCAAAGGCTAATAATTACTTCTTTATTTTTATCATGTTTGTTGCAGTTAGATATAGGTAATTAAACAAACGAAAACAAAACAAATGCATTTCTTGTTTAAAATAGATGTGTTTTTGTCCATTGACCTTTATTTTTCATAGATGAGATCTTGAAACTTCGCGTTGATGTGTCTCTCCACTGGTTTCATATATTCAGTCTAGAACTTGGTCACGTGTACTAGTTAAGAATGAAAAAGAAACAAACACATTGACTCACGTTTAATTTATGTTGACAAAGAAAATTCATGAAATATAACAAATTTTGACACGCTGCTTTTGATGCAAATGGCTGGTATAAAATGGCGCAGTATTCAGGATATTTATAAAAATAAAGCGTTTTTTAAATTGACGACAGATTGATCTTTTTATTTCAGCAATTGAATGAACCATCTCGAAAACAAGTTTACACTTTCAACAATAACAGACTGAAACTCACGATTTGGTGGTCACAAGCAACAAACAGCAGTAACTTTTTTGTTATTTAGTTTGTCTATTCGTTTTTGTGTGTGAATTTGTCTAAAAAATGGATGTCTGGAAAATAGAATACATAGGACAATGGTCTTTAGAATACGCATCAAAAAAAAAATGCAGTTGTGTAGTAGATAAAAAGCTTATTATTGGTGGGTTCAGTAGAAATTAGTACGTGTGTCAATTTTTCGTTTTTAGCCAACAACTGTGTAAAATCTCAACCGATTCTCAAAAACGATGCACCAGTGTATTTGCAATGGAAAGGGCTTTAAAATGATGTGTTAGAAGTAGGGCAGTTCCATTTGAAAGTTTGAAGTTTGGTGTGCTATAGGTTAGGGAGATGAACATATCAAGTTGGCTTGACAGTCAAGAATGCTCCCCCCCAAGAACAGAAATTGACAGGTCATAGGGGGTCAAGTTTTCGTTGAAAGACCCTGTATATCCTATAATTTTTTTGGAGTGCAGATTATACATTGATATATAGACTTTTTCTTTAAAGTAGAGGATCAGGAAAGTGTACCTAATTTATAAAAAAATTGTGATCGGCAATGTCAAACCACTTATGTTAGGTAATTAATGAGCAGGCGCAGGATATGATAGATGATTACTTATTTGATGAAAATATGGTATATTTTTAACTACTGCAGCTAAACTGGGACGAAGAACTTGTTGATAAAAGTGGGCGCGTTTGATAAATATTTTCTTTGCGCTGATTTGATGATGTATTTTCCGTAAAGTAAATTGTGAATTACGGAGATTACCTTACAACGTGTGCACAGGGCGGTTCAAATTGGTATGTTTTCGAGGATTACCGGGAATCTGTACTTAAAAGATATTTAGTGCAAACCTGATGGATAACTCTTTTTTTCGAAAGATAAACCGCTTATTTTTATCTCTTACCGTTTTCATGATTTATCTTTATCTCTTACCGATTTTTGACAGAAATTACTGATGCCTTTTTCTCTAGTAATTGTTCGAAAAATAATATATAAACTAAAGTCAAAGCCAGAATTAAGCAAAGTCCAATGACAGCACTTTCACACAGCACAGCACAAGTGCATTCTTATTTAAAACAGAAAACGTATTAATTACCTTATTTACCCATTTTTTTACTTGTCTTTAACGTCCCTTATCCCTATTATACTTTATTAAAGCAAACACAATGTTTAATTTGTGTTTTACTTAATAATATCAACGAATTTCCGAATACGTGGCAACTGCGAAAGTCGTAAAGTTGACGACAAGCTGTTCATCCTTATTTAACATACATATTCTTGCATTTACGCTTTCTTTTCTCTGAGCTTCAACAACGTTGATTGGTCGAATCAGGAACCAACAAGCGACTGCGCTCGAGGTAGTAGGGAAACAGTGGCGTGATGTTGGGTTATTTCGCGCGCGTTTCTTAACGGTAAAAATTTGTGGTAAAATTATCAGTGTATTTATTCTTTATGTCAGTGTTTATACTTATTTGTGTTAGCTAAAAAAGTGGAAATGCATATACTAGAAGTATTCTATAGAATAGTATATGAGTATATATTAACTGAAATGTGCCCAATGGTAAAACAGAATACGCACGCCCATGCATCACCGCATTTTACCAGATCGGGGAGGTCATTCCACTTTGCTTGATTTTGGCTTTGACTTTATATATACTTGGAATGCATTTTCAGACATCTAAAATACAGAGTGTTCCAAAACACGAGTTGTAGTCGTAACAAGAAAACGAAAAATTAAATTAAATTTATTTTTATGCCATCAAAAGTAGTATGTCTAAAAGGTGCCTATGAAATGTTCAAACCATTTTGAGGTAACGCCCTATAGCTCGAAAACGGTAATAATTATTTTTGGGTGAAGAGCCACTGTTACTTTCTCGAAAAAAGAGCACGGAACTCGTCATCAGATTTGCTCTATCTATTACCTGTAACCCTCGAAAAAATATCAATTTGAACCACCCTGTACAGTAAAATAAAACATTTTTTGTACTAACATGAACTTGAATAATTTAGTCTTGCGAATATATTACGATATACCCATCCAATTGCAAATACATTATTTGACATGTTGTTCTTATCTGTTGTGTAGTTCAATTTGTAAGAAGGGATATTTATAAAAGAAGGTAAAAACACAAATACGCCTTATATTTTGAATATTCCATTAGGATTCGACACAAATATTGTGATTTATAAATAGCAGTACCGTGAGAAATGTCTCTAATATCTCTATAAATAAAATGGAATCTGGAACGTATTTGACGGATATATGTCAAAAGGTAAAGTTATAATAACAGAAATTGATAAAGATTGAAATAGTTATTGTAAACAGATAAACGGCGGGTTTCACAATGTATTTTAACCTCAGTTTAGTGACTACAAGATTAGATTGTGAATTTCTTTAACATTTTATCTGCAACTGTGCACTTTTTAAACTTATAGTTAGTTAACTATCGATTAAGTAACGGTAACCAGCTATTGTGAAAACGGGCCTTGGTAATATGTGAAAATAAATAAAGTTCACGAAATTTTCTAAATAAATTAGAGATTTTGTCATGAGTTCTAAACAAAAGAAAAGTAATATGAGGCGAAATATCTGGTATACTTCATGTTCTATAATCTTTGATGTCGAAGGTGAAGGCAATGTTTTAAAAAAATTAAGAAACGTGAAAATATCAAGCGTCGCATTTTTAAGATTTGTAAAATTATTGCAAGTGAACGGTACCTACTATTAAAATGCAATCAATTTTAGTTCAAACGACGTGTTTTCGTCAGTACATGTCAGCGTAAAATAATATATTACAATGCTTGCCAAATTCTAAACAAATGAGGATATTACACTACCTGAACATATTTATAAAACAAAATGTGCACCTTCAAGCAGGGCTTCTGAGCCCTGCTTGAAGGTTAAATTGAGGCTTGAATTTTATCATAGTTTGATAAAATTATGCCTCAGAAGACATTATCTCAGAAGACTGACCTTTTAGATCAGTTTTATATTCTGTAAAATAAAAAAATGATTCAAATATGAAGAAAATTGAACGATGAAATATGATTTGGACAGATTTTCACAAAGATATGTAATTTATAAGTTACAGTGCTGTGAGAAATTTCTCTAATATTTCTATAAATAAAAATGGAATGTAGAACATATTTGACGGCTATTATAAATAAAGTTGTAGGTTTTTACGTATTGATCTGCTACGTTTAAAATGATCTGAGGTTGTAAGAAAAGCTACAAATCCAAATATAATCCCCTGTTCTCAATTTCTCGACTTCGTACGCTTTTTTGAGTTGCTTTAGGATTGTCTTTGATAGATGCATTGCTTCTAAAAAATAAAACAAGTACTTAGGTATAGTTTGAAGTTTACGTTTTCAGTTTCTTGTTTACAAGGGTATGGTTTTTCATTTATTACAATTTCTCATATCTTTCAGCATTTAAACTTGTCCGAAGTTATAGAACAATTTGGTCGCAAACATATATTTTTTAAATGCAATAATATTTAGGCATAGCAATAACTTGTTTGCTCTGTTAAAATAGAGTCCTTATATAAACTCGCGAATGATAGGGTAAAGGGAGGAGAGATGGACCACCATTTATAAAAATTAAGATAATTTCTTCATTAATCAAAGTACAAATCTGCAAGTTGGTACATAAAATAACTAAGCTTTGGTACTTTTTTTGGAACACTTAGAAAGTAAGAAATATTTATCATTAAAACTAAAAAATAAATAATTCTCAGACTTGTCAACGGTCCATCTATCCTACCCTATGGAGGTGAGATGGACCACAGTAGGTAGGAGAGATGGACCTCGCTACTTTTCCTTTTTTCTAGAAGCTACGTTTCCACACTTCTGGCAAAGGTTAAAAAAACTTGTGCAGCTCTCGTGCTGCAACCACCGCTTGCACAAAAGGCATTGTGACCAATCGTCTTTCTTTTTCGTTAAACGATAATCTTCACTGCAGCCAACACTCTTATTTTCTAAATCGCTGAAATGTTCATCCGTCCTAGAATAGTCATCTAATGTGACATGGCCAGATGTCTATTTACCGCTTTCACTGCCAAATTTGGGCCAGCTTTTTTCTTGCATTGTGCCTTTTTTTTAATAAATTCCGGTGAGGTAATAACTCCTGATATTTTTTTAAGAACCCTTTTTACAGTTATAGATACGACGGGTATGGGGGTAACTTCATCCAGAGCTTTTCCAAGAGTTATATCTTCAGTACCTAGCTGTTGATTTGTTAGGAGTGGTTTGTTGGTTTTGTATATCAGAGGTAGGTACTTGGTTGGGAAGATTCAGGTCCTGCTTACACTTAAATGTAGTTTTGGGTATTCCAAATGCTGTAGCAGCTTCATTGCCGCCAATTTCGCCATTTCTATATGCATTTACGGCAGCTTGAGAGGTTCAATATCCTCGTTCAGGAACATGTCTTTTACATATGTACTTATTAAGCATTGTACTAAAACAAAAAGTTATTGGTCCAATTCTCCTCCCCCATATTGGTTCATCTATCCTCAAATGGGAGGGTAGACGGACCACTCGGTAACAACTAAACGGTTACAAAAAAGTTTTAATATTTTACGTTCTATAAGACATTAATGCATATACTTACAGTTTCATTAACAAAAAAACATTTTAGACTTATCTAAGTTTGTTAAAAATAAAAATGTATATCTTTAAATACAATTTTCACCAAGGCAAAATCTATTTTTCTTAAAAAACTTCCACATAAATGCTGGAAACCACGTGATCGCGACTGTATCAAGGTGAACTGATCGAAACGCAAAACATACGCCTGTCAAATGTTGCGGTGGTGCCTTAAATTGCAAAATATTACCGATAGTCCGTCTATCCTCCTGGTCCATCTAACCTCCCTGTACCCTACACTTTATCAAGGTTTTCCAGGTTTCCCTTATTCTCTTACTAAATGGTAGTTAAAGTTATAACATCGTAAGGCGTTCGACAGATAGTAAGGCAGATGTTTGAGATTTTGTTGACTGGTTCAGGACAATATGGTGTGATGCTTGCCAAATTTGAAATAAATGAGAATATTACTATGACATATTTATAAAACAAAACAATGACATTTAAGGGTTTTTGAGAGTTAAAAGCAATATATTAAAATGGAGTTACCTATTGTTAAATGGTGATATATGTGTAAATATTTGGTTGATACATAATAGACCGAATTTTTTTAATGTATCTAGATATTATTATTTACAATTTGTGAGGTTTTCTGTTTAATTGCAAATGCTACATCGTATTAAGTCAAATGTTAACCAGTCATTAATTTCTTAATTTCTTGGTAAAATAAATTCGCTGCACCTGCATCCAGTTTATTGTATTAGAAAAAAAAAAACACACACACAGTCATAAAATTACTTTAGATACTTTGTTTATTATTTGAAACGTTATACAGTTTTCAGAAATGGCATTGAAATCTATAAATATTTTATATACTTAACGTCTTAAATTCTGGGCAACTTCTATTATACTTTAACAACAAAAGTTGGCAATTATATATCAATAATAAGCAGCTGCATATTTATACACTAAATAGTGTTGTAGTATATGCATAGCAATGTGATGTATCAAGGTGAATTCGCCTTAAACTTTGAATTAATAGAATCAAAGGAAATTATACAAAGTTCCTTATAATTAATGTCTGTAACTTATTTGTGGTGTATTTTGACGATTCATAGTTTGCTTCTTTTGGAATTACACCACCTGTAAAAAACAAAAAGCAGAAAACCAGAAGTATACAAATTAAATATTCAAAGTGTAGTAACAAGGCAAACTTCTAAAGTTTGCCCCAAAAACCACTGTATAACGTGTGATAAAATAATATTTGATATATTGACTAAATTTTATCAGTGGTTTTTTAGTTTTATACAAAATTCTATATTACATGTCATATTCTAAAATATGTCCAAATAAAATAGTTATAATAAAAATTAAAAGAAAATAAACACTTAACGAGCTTTCTTCTAGACGTTTCGAGTTGATCCTCAACTCTTCTTCTAGGCTATTTGTATAAGAACTCTTTATATGAAAATCAAACTTTAGAAGTTGGCCTTGTTACTACACTTTGAATATTTAATTTGTATACTTCTGGTTTTCTGCTTTTTGTTTTTTACAGGTGGTGTAATCCAAAAAGAAGCAAACTATGTTCCTTATAATTGTTATATTTTATTAAAAATTTTATAAAAATAATGTAGTAACTAGTTTATTAATTTTTTCCAAAACCTTATTTATTTGAAAAATAACAAATGACTGCGATAATTGGTCTAATTACTGTAACCTATTTAAAACATTCTGACAGGTACATAGCATATACCTACGCGAAAGTGAAAGAGTTCGGTAGTCTGGTGCAATAAGAAAGAAGAGGATGAACTCTCGCGAGAGGCAGTTAGAGAGAGATGTAACATATCCACAGACGCCACAGCTGGGACTCGGGACTCGCGACAGCGGGCAAACACTTTCTTCCTACTCTTTTGTTTTGTAACACATACTGTCGCGATCGTGAGACAAGTAAAATGTGCCCATCTTTGTCTGTTGTTACTCGTGTCTACTAAAGTTATTCCGTTCCTCTCATAACAGAATCGACTAAACCATATATAGACTTTCGTACCCTGTATATAAATAAGATTTCAATATAATAGATTTTATTCCAAGGAATTTATATACATGGAACGGTTATCAAAGCTGCGCGAGTATTCCAATTTTGAATCCGCCATTTTGATGTCTGAAAATTTGTGGGAAATTTAACAATATTAATCTAGTCTCTTCAATTAGATAGCAATAACAAATAAAAATCACAGACAGCAGCAAGTAAAACTTTTGAGGCTAAGAAAAATTCTAAATAGGTATAAGAAATGTTCCATATTTTATAGTTTAATTACAATTATTTGTGAAAAATAAAATATATCGTCACCAAACTTTCTTGTAAAATTGATGAAGGTACAAACGAAATATTTTGTGTACCTACCTACGTACCTTTTGTTCACATTATTTGTAAAATACACCATTAGCCGTTTAGAAAAGTAAATAATTAAAATGTATTATGCATATAAAATTTTACTATTCTTTATACCTTACTTTAACTATCCTAGCTTATCTTTTGTTTTGTTTATGTTCACAGTTTTCATAATTTACTATTATATTAGCTAGGAACTATGATTGCATATCTCTTAAGACTTTCAATTCTTGTTAAGTTTGATATTCAAAATCCGAATTTACCAGTGGCGGCTATTCAGGTGAAGTAGGTGAAGTGCCTCTTCACCAAAAATATTCAATGCTATTTTTTAAACTCAGTATGAATAGTGAAGATATTACCAAAATACATTTTCTTTATTACTAACGTAATGTAATAATAATAATAAGTAAATATATTTAATATTAATATATTTATCATACGCTACACACACGTAAACGTTACAAAATATAAAAAGAATGTACGTAGCCGTTTGTGGTGAAGAGTGAAGAGGCGTCGAGTCAAAACCGCTAAACCTGCACCAGTAAACTGCGTTGCCATGGGAACGCTTTTACAGCTGACGTCATTATAAGGGACGAGCCAAGACGAGCTCCCACTCCTTACGGTGCAAGTGAAGAGTTCAGCCACAGCCTTCTCTAGTACTAGCCATGAACTGAGAAAATGGCAACACTGCATCCCGTCCTAATTTCAGACCGAGCGATACAGTTTTGGTAAATGGTGCGTCTGTACTTGTGGTATTAAATCATCCTATATATTTATGTTAAATAGCGTTTAATTATAAGAGATAATTATTTCAGACCGTTGTATATTAAAGTATAATCAATGTAGATAGTGCCGTGTATTACCAATTTGATATGTAATATCACTTTCCCGAGTTTTTACATGTTCTATTTATTAGTTGGAGGTGAAGTGAAATTAACCTTGAATAGTGAAAATGCCGGCACGGTGCTGTGTACCAGGGTGTAAATCTAATTACGATTCCTCTGTAAAATGTGAAGGGGTAAAAAGTGTTTTTGGATTCCCTAAGGACGACACATTTAAACAAAAATGGCTCAAACGTATCCCTAGGAAAGAATGGTCACCTATAAAATATTCGGTTGTTTGTGAGTTACATTTTGATCCTAATGATGTCGTTAAACTTGACAGACATCTTTTACCAGACGGTACATTAACAATGATTGCTTGTAAAGCAAAATTAAAAGCGGATGCTATCCCATCTATTTTCCCAAATTTGCCTAAATATGTCAAAGGAAAAGTCGATTGTTCGAAAAGATCCTGAATGTAGGCGCCAACAGCAAGTTCAGCAACATGAAATGTTGATACAAAATTTTGAAAAGTCAGATCTTATTGCAAATTACAATGATTTTATAAATAATTTTTCGGAATAAGTTAATCTTGGTGAAAGTTGGAATAAAAAAGACATCTAAAATAATTTTTTATACAATAAATTTCCATGGTGAAATAGTTAAAATTGAAAATCAGATATCAATAAATAACGACCTAACAGTTAAAATATTTGTAAATCGCAGTGAACTGTATTTTAATGACTTAAAGTGGATTTTAGATTTTGATATGAAAATTAAGAGATGGTCTCAACTTCAAAATTTATTAGATAGATTTAAATATACCTATTATTCAAGTAACTCAGAAACAAGCAATACTCAAAATGCATTGCAACAGGCGTTGCTGTATTTAAAACAAGCTTTAGATTTTTGCGATAACGAGACTTTTTTATATTCTAAATAATTAAACATTATCGTAGATCAAATTAACCAAATGACAAAGTTAAAAAGGAAATACTCTGCCTCCACGATAATAATGGCATTTATGATTTATATTCAGTCTCCTACTACATACAATATGTTACAGACTTTTTTCCTTTTTGCCTTTAGACTTTTTTACTTACGACTCTTTAGAAATTGACTTCCTTAAAACTGAAAACCAAAAAGATTTGCTGCAAGTTTAACTTTAGAAAGTATAGCTTCGGATAACTTTTACTTAGACTTCTTAGACACCTGTGTTTGTGGAAATAATGTAAATTATATTTTAGGAATAATTTGTTCAATATTTGCAAACGTTCTCTTAAATAACTATGTCAAAAGTAGCTTATTACAAACAAAATTGGGAATGCACGTCAAATACTCTGCTAAAGAGGCTGTGGGTCGGCAATCGGACTAGAACATCGGCGTGGAGCGGTGTTGCCAATTTCATTTCATGGCTAGTACTAGAGAAGGCTGTGGTTCAGCCATTATGTGGGAGTGCGCTTCGCGCTCTCCTTTTCCTAACTTGTCTTGTCAGTAATCTGTGACCTGTCGTGAAGTAAATGCAATTTTGATTTCGCAAACGCCGAACAGTCGTTTTTATATATCAGGTTGGACAGAAGAATCGACCTGATATATAAAAACTAGGTGAGTGCTTAAAAATATAAAAATATTAGCTAGCTCTTCACGCATTTTTGAACCCGCGAGCCGCCACTGGAATTTACCTGGAATAATTACGAAAGGCCAATACTCAAATATTGTCACTCAAAGTCTATAAATCAAAGGAACACAATAATAAACACAAACAGAATCCAATCGAGAGAATCACAATAAAATAAACCAACAAGACGCCAAAAATAAAAAACAAACACTATTTACCAAATTTACCCATACCACTGTTGCCGTGTTAGGAAGATTTGAACCATTGAATTTTTAGATTAGAACAAAAAAGACACCAGAATTCTAGGGTCTTGGTCAGGTGTACCAATACAAAATGTAGAAGTTGGGAGCAGTGTGACATCAAAATGGCGCCTCCCATGTTTCCACACAAAATTGGATGCGCGCTCGTCTATAATCGTTCCATGTATATAAATTCCTTGATTTATTCTAAATCTGATTATGGTTTAATTAAAGATACATTTTACGATTGATGCATGGTAGGTATTCATGTGCTGTAAAGTTATCTAGCCTATAACTTTTTAAAGATTTTTTTATATGTACAGGGCGTCTCACCTTTCGCCTACACACCACCGCATCTTTCTTATTTATTTCTGAATAAAATTAAAATGTTTGTGCACTCAACAAATATACTATACTGCGGATGGATTGATAATCTGAAGATAAAAAAAAAAACAAACAATATACCCAATGACAAATGACTTTAAATATTAAATACGAATCAAAGTAATAAGTGAAACGCATGAAAAACACGTCACGGTGCCTGTTTCTCCCACGGTAATAAATTGAAAGGCTGAAATATTGTTTTTGGCGCAGACGGTCGTCTTCACAGAGTATTAACACGAATAAGGCTACATAAAATTAGTCACAACACGTTGAAAATACATATCTACTAAGAAATTGTCTAATTTTACACATATGTAGGAAGTTTCAGATGATAATATGTTCATATTATCTTCTTAATATCACATTAAACAATGTTGAAAATAGAAGCAGAGTTTATGATCCTCGTTACATAGGGGAGTTCACATATATAAAATATGCATAGTATCCACGTAAATACTGACAATTCGTAGATTTATTTTCACTTTATGTAAAAATAAGTACATATAATTTTTCACTGTTTTGAGTTTCGAACAATAATTTGACATACATTTAAGATAATAATACAAAGTCCTCTAAAGGGTATAGAACTCTTTATATAGAAAAATTTTGAATTATTTTTTGCAGTCTTGAGCAGATACTCAAAATGAAGAGTATTTTCTGAAATCAACTTTCTGTCCTCTATTAGAAAGGATATAAGTATAGATTTCCAATCTGTCGTTTCGTTTTTCCAGAACCATCATAACTTCGTTTTTTTAAATACTGACTTGGATATGCTTTTCATAACTATTTAATCTACCAGTATTGAAAATGGTTTAAATCTATAAGAAATGACTTAAATGTACAGGGTAATTTGTCTTTTGCTTCAACATAATTTGGATCTTATTGAGCAATGGTGTAACATAAATTGTTTACCTCTAAATCCTGCTAAGTGTTGCGTAATGTCTTTTACTACTAAACAGAATGTATTCACATTTGATTACCAGCTTTCTAGTAGCATCCTCCTACGACCCGATACTATGTGTGACCTTGGAGACATATTTGATAAAAAATTGTCCTTTTACAGCCACATTTTGCAATTGACCTTAAAGGCTTATAAAGTCCTTGGATTTGTTATTAGGAACACAACCAATTTTAAAAATGTAGATTCGCTAAAAGCACTTTATACCACATTAATTCGACTAATTTCTGTAGTCCTAACTACTCTCTATATTGACAATCTGGAAGGGATTCAACGACGTTTATTAAAACTGGTTGCTTTTCGAGTTGCCGGGCATTATCCTCAAATTGGTTTTCCTCAGGCTGAACTTTAAAGTAGATTTTTACTTGCTTCTCTGAAAGATAGACGTCACCTTGCTTATTTAACTTTCTTATATAAATTGATACATAGTCATATTAACTGTAGTCATAGTTTGGGCATGCTTAGCTTTGGCGTCCCAAGAGTTGAATCGCGGCAGAATAACCTTTTTTATTTGCCAACAGTGCGCACTAACGTAAAGAAATATTCTCCTTTACATAACATGTGTAATATTTATAATGAGATGACCTCTCCAGTTGATATTTTTTCATGTAATATTAGTAGCTTAAAAAAAATTACATTCTGATTCCTTTTTTGCCAGTATTCTGTATGGTGCAATAGTATATTATATATGTTTTATTTAACGTTTGCCTTTGTATTTTTTCGTATTATGTTTTTTCTCTGTACCACTTTTTTTATATATTCGTTGTTTTGTAATTTTTAATATGTATTCGTATTCTGTAATTGGATCTGTTGAATATTGTATATGTAAATACATAAATAAATAAATAAATATGATGGAAAAGCGTAAGATATACCTACATAGTTGCTTAAATTAAAAATCCTGAATTAATCCCAGAATGATGACTATAGGTTGCAAAAAGTGGACATAGACATACATATGAAAACATAAAATTGCCCAACTGTCCCACGTTTGATGCTACTGTGGGACAGTTGGGCATTAATAATCTATTACCATTTCTGAGATATGGTAAGATATGGTATGGTGGATAATGGTGTGATATAGATATTATTTAACTCGTAAATTGACTAAATTAAATATTTGTATTTCTCTTTAAATTTACATTTTTTGTATAAATTGGCGAATGCGCCAGGTAAGAATTTTAAGTTGCGTATTAGGTGCCTACATATTTTAAATTGCTTCCACATTAGGGAATTTAAAAGTCTGCATGGCCGCAGATGATTGATTGTTTCTTTCATTTACTTTTATAAACTATACAACATTTTAAAACACGTATATCTCCATCTAGCTAGTGGAACTCCTAGACCTAGTGGAAATGTATCTAAAATAGAACCGTAGCACGTTATATTTAGGTAGGAAATACATTTATTTCAATGCCAAAGTTAACAGCATACTACTAGGATTACGCTCTAGTGTATTGTTGGTTGCCTAAATAATGATATTTAACAAGAATTTCAGAATTCAATTTATTATAAGACCTTTATTTGTTATAATATTTTATTTATTATTTTTTTATAAATATAATTAAATCTCATAGTTTTTAGTATTTGAGATAAAAGCTCTTTAGTAATAATTTCGTACTATTATAAATCATGCATCATGCATGTAATACTGAAATAAATACTCATTTCGTAACATTCAAGCCAAAGACGCCTTGGCATGCAATTTTGAAAAGTTGGCTTAGAAAATCTGAAGTTATCAAAGTAGGTAAGTAATAATTTCCTGCCATACTTAATACTCTTATTCGTTTAATTTAACTTGGTTTGAAATAAAACATATTATTATTTACTTCATGTGTTTCAATCATTTTGTTTTTATTATGTAATTAGTATCTATTAATTTTTTCAAACAAATAATTATATGGACCTATGTATAACGTTTGCGTAGTGTAGGTATATTTTTTTATAAAACGAAACATACCATATAAAGTATATCATAAAATATTAGTGTCTAAATATTATAATTTTAGCCTTATTCCTATATTTATATAAGTATGTGACGTCATTAACTACCTATCTCTTCAGTATATGATATAAAGAATAAATGAGTACCTACTAGAAACTATGCTTATTGTAGGTATTTGCAGAACTGGACGTGAATTATTAGAACCAGACTGCCCTGTTATTTTTTTAATTTATAATCCAGTTTTAACAATTTTGGAATTTTAAAATATAGAGACAAACACTATTTTGGGCAAAACGAACACATTTTAAGTTGTCAGCCCAAGGCCAACTAGGTATATTACTTTACTGTTCTCTACGTTTTAACTCGCAAAAAATTCTGAAATTATTATTATAACTATTATTATCCGAAATTAAAAGAATTCATGTTAATGAGATTAGAAATTCTGTAGAAATCTTTAAAATAAAGTAATAAAAGTAAATAGCTATGAGCCATGTTAAGTACCTATCTATAGAAAATTGATTTACTATAAATATATTTTTTTGCCACTTAATTTTCCAGAAAATTAAATTTTCTAGTTAATTCGTATATTAAAAACTCCCACATATTGCATTAGAGATTCGAGAGTAAACATATTTAACCCGACTATTTTCGAACGACCTCCCTCTTAGATGAAAGCCTGCTTGACGCAATTAAAAATGACCACCACTTGAACACTTTGTATAATAGCGTTTTGAGGTTAATGCGTATGTATTTCAAATGTATCTGAATGAAATGGAGGAGCCAGTTTACGATCGACAGAAACAAGCTGTCTCTGCATCCAAATTAATTGTCTAATGTCTTTGACCTAAACCCAAAATAGATTTCATTATTTTATTTGCAGATCTTAAATTGGGTGAAGAAAATAAATGTCTTGTACTTTTGCTTTTCTAAGGATTGTGGGTATGAAACACGAGGAATATGGCTACAAACTAGCTTTTATTGAGAGACCTGGAAGTTGCATAATACATAAAAGATACACACATATAATATGAAACACGAGGAATATGGCTACAAACTAGCTTTTATTGAGAGACCTGGAAGTTGCATAATACATAAAAGATACACACATATAATTCATTATGTTTTGACGTCTTTATTTTCATGCTTCTTGATTCGGGACGTGCCCTCATTTGTAATGGTAAAATAGTGCAAAATAGAAATTAATTCAGCTTCTGTAACATCAAGGCTTTTATGAAATCTCGTGTAACGAACACTTGCAAGTAGGCTTTGATAAAAACACCAATTATTGCAATATTGTCGCAATTCTTAATACAGGCTGTAACGAATTTCCTTCTGACCATTGGAATCTCGAAAACTGTAAGAGATGCGAGGAAGCTTACCTAAATGGGGTCAAAGTTCCATAATCAGGGGACCAACATAATGCTTTAAAAAATCTTAAAACTTACTTATACTTTAAAACTTAATTAAGTTTTGAAGTATATGAAAAAAAACAAAAATCTGGAATTTTTTTTGCAGTCTTGAGCAGATACTCAAAATGAAGAGCACTTTCTGAAATCAACTTTCTCTCCTCTATTAGAAAGGATATAAGTATAGATTTTCAATCTGTCGTTTCGTTTTTCCAGAACCATCATAACTTCGTTTTTTTAAATACGGACCTGGAATTTTGAAACCATAATTTCCAAGTCTTCTTTACCCCTAATATCATACCACTCCTGAATAAATTATATTCAGACGTTTCGATAAAAAATACATCTTTAGTATTTCCGTTCCGAATCTTTTTATCTACGTACCCAGTTTTTGCTTGTTTTTGCTTATTTATCCTGCATATAAATGTCACTGGATGTTACCAAATTCAATTAGACCCTTGCATTTATGAATTGCATTAAACAATTAAAACTATTTCTTCCAAATAAAACAATAATAAGTTCCGCAATAATGGGACAAGGCATCTCCTATTTCCAATACTCTTTTGCCTACATATATCTCCGTTTCCACAAGAGATATGGACATTCCGCAGACAGCTACTTTCACCATTTTTTCTTATTCTTATTGCCTTTTCAGCCAGGCTAAGATTGACATTTGCTCCCATTAGAAATTTAAAAAAAAATTGGAAAACGTCAGTTTTTCAAATAACGCCATCTAGTAGCGCCTATATTAAGCAAAATAACTTTATATATAAAAAATCTAATGCAGCGTTGGATACTCTTTCCAACGAGATAAAATTTGTTAAATTTGGTTGATGCAAACCGAAGTAAAACATTTTTTAGGAAGACATTCCCTTCTCCATTAGTTTTTATTTGGAGTAATATAGCAAAAAGTGTCGAAACAAAAAGATGAAAATTTGTCAAAGATTATGATGGAAGTATTTCTGGTCTACCTCAACTGGGGAAAATTTAGAAAAAAATAAGTTTTTCTAAGTGGATATGCATGTTGCGTCTAAAACGGCAGAGATAGGAACTTGAAAATAATTTCCAGCTTTTTTCTGGTCCTCTTCTGTCGTTAAATTGTTTCCCCGATGCTCTACGATGTGCCTACATTCCTGAGATATGGCCGACGTCCTTTCTTATTTGGACGCCCGGTACAAAAATCAACGAAATAGCATTTTCAGTTGGTACTAAGCAATTGAGTGTATTTCCAATAATTTTATGTTATATATTTTTGTATATGTATGCTTGCAAGATTTGAAATTATATCTGTAACCATTTTAGAGAAGAAAACGAAGAGAAAATTGCATAATATATAACCACTTATTTTGTAAGAGTTTTAAAAATTATATCAGATCAAAGTATTGTTTGTATATACATATGGCACCTTCAAAACATTCGGTTTAAAAATACTATCGACGACCTTAACATCTAATTTTAAAGAAACGTGTGTTTCTGAATTAAAAATACTTATCAGTATGGTACTTCATTGTATTTAGGTAATATTATATAAAAAAATAAACAGAAACTCTGTGATAACTAAAGAGAAGAGGCATAAAGCGTTTGTTCTGATAACAAATCCCGATTGGAACATTTTTTATTATACAATTGGTTTAAACTTCATAACTAAACTTATGGATAGTTAATATAGTTTGACCGTTGAATGACCAAGTTGTATACTCAACGGTTTGACACAAAATTTAAACGCATATTTTATGCCGTTTCTGGTTAGCAGGTACCTATTTTTTTAATTATTGGTAGTAACACAATTGAAATCAAGTTGATGATCTGTGTTGTATTTGAAAAACTATAAAAAATTATTTTTAAATATGTCAGAGCAATATCTTTCAGCATTCAGTAAGTAATCTGTACTGTCTGTGCAGTAGTGATACTGGGTCAGCTGTTACTGTATGTCGAGCCAGTCTTAGCTGTTAAACATTTTGTAGTTTTTTAGTTTGGCTCAAATTTGATAGTAAAGCGTAAACGTAGACCCCAGAATTTCCATTTCGAATAATTGATTTTTTTGGTATCCAACTTTGACATTTTTACAGAATTTGCGTATTTCTAATTGTGCAGTATTTTGCTTAGTATTATTCAATCATTATCTCAATTACTTATTGTTATTATTAATTATTTTCTCTTCAATTTTAAGCCATTTGACAAACATATCCTATCTACTTCGATGTCCGCGGAAAATCCTAAGATTTCTGACGTTTGTGTGATCCCGAAATAGCACGTATCTGTTACATTAAGCACAGAAAGTTAACCAACGAATAAAAATAAAAATAATTCAGTGGCAGGATGAATGAAACTGGTAGGAATACTCAAAGTTATGACAAATAACCCGCCACAGTAAGACAACAAAGTACACGGGAGTACGACCGAATAATAATTATTGTCTTGATTGATGGATACAACGCATATCTATCTGTTTGAGCGGTGAATTATTATTAATCGGGTACGACTCCTGCCATGGGACAGTTGGCATCTCTCCCAGGGAATGGTTGTTGGCGTCTGTATTTTTTTCTCTCTCGGTATATGCTTGGGAGTCTCAAGGCGGCTGTTCTACAGCTTGTGTTTATTGACAAAGACTAGTTGGCTATAGAAATTTTGTCTACTCCTCCATCTTACCAGACGACTAATAAGTCTGGTTACGCAATGTGGGGAACCTAATAGTCACCTACGTGAGCACTGTACAATTCTTGTGTTTGCAATTCTACTATCGGACAGCAAAGCTACCTCTAGTAGTCAGCATGTTATTCACAGGATACGTAATTTCTGGGTAGTTAGCTATAGCCAGTTCGAAATAATGGAATGACAATGACACCACCGGCAGCGAAAACTTCGAGAGATCACGAGTGCCTCCATGCAGGGGCAAAATGGCAATGGAAACACTGACCTGGATGTACTCCTTGAGAACAGAAAGGTAGAATAACCTACCTATAACCGTATGGTTAACCCACATACTTCTATCCTATACTGCTCATTTACAGCACAGGGTGAAGCCAAAAAGTGGGGGAACGAGACCCACTAGTACTTTGCGTGTTATGCCCATAAGTGACCAACAGGATGGTGTACCAAGTGGCCAAGACAATCAATCGCCCGCTTTCATTCGTTTGAACTTTGTTTATTGTTGTGTCCGTCTGGTTTTATTTCTTCACCACTTGATAACGGAGCTTGCGCATTTTACACAAAGTAAACTTTTATCCCTATTTTTTGGGAACAAGGTCAGCTTAGAATCTTAGTAAAAGATAGAGAATGCTCGGTATAGGATAGAAGTATGTGGGTTAACCACAATAGTGACAAAATATCTTACAGAATCAAGAAAAACATCGAAATTGAAACATCCTGTATAAGTACAGTTATTTTGTTATTATTGTAGCACCCACAAGAGGTATTTACGTTTCCTCAATTATTTAGTCTTCTGTATATGTTAACACTTTATTAACTAACTTTATACTCTTAAATATAAATTATTTTAAATGGGGTATCTCGGAGCCAAAGAATGTTAATTGGTAACATATTTTTCTCATTAGATAAATACCTCTGGCGAATAAAATGTAACGTTCCCGTTGCAAACAATATTAGAAGGCATTTAGATGTAGTGTAAAGCATCCGCTGTATAAAATTAGATAAAAGAACTTATTCCTGTTTTCCTAGAGCTTACGTTTTCTGTTTTTTATAGATCATTAGACAAAGGTGTTGAAATGTTGTTTAAGGTTGCGGGAGATATTTATGAAACCGACTGAAAGAGTTACTGCTTATTTTCGAGTTTTCTCTGTAGATGTCCTCATTTAAATAACTATTCAATAACTACAATAATTTGTAATTTAATGGATTAAACAATGAAAAGCATATAAAAAGCAACCACCAAAGTTTTGAATTAAATATCTAGGATAGATAAAACAAATAGCAGGCTGTATATATATAGCAAAATTGTATGTAAAAATGTATTTATTATTCTAATTGCAAATACTGACATATGCGTGGCAAAAAAAATATTATTATTATTTGTAACTAGCTACTTGACCACCTCCGACTTATATTTTCTGTTCTGAAATTTTTCTGACAAATTTTCCAAATAATTCTTTATTGTGTGTTTTTATAACGGAATTACATTAATGGACAGTATTTATCGGCTTATTCAGGTTCAGAATTTTATTTTTGATTAAGAGAACTAAGTTTTGAAAAACGACCCCTTAACAGGTTTTTTTGCAGCAGTAAATGAATCACTTATTGTTTTTTTTTGCAAAAGAATAAACAACATTTCAAAAAGGTTAAATGTTTTTCAGTTCACAATATTCTGTAGTGCAATTTCTTTTAATTTTTTAAAATGGAAATTTTTATATAATTATCCGTGTTAACACCAGCAAACACTTTTGTCAGATAATAGTGCTATTTGAAATTATTAATGATATTCGGGTTTGGCAAAAGCTTATTTTCACACGCGCTTTGTCAAAAACATATATTTTATAAAAAATATATACCCAGTACAGTGCTCCTTGGCTACAAGGACATCTAATACGCGAAACCTATAAATAACGCTGTATTCTTCTTAAGTAAAGGTTATTTCAAGACATCCCCCCCAAGTCCCCAACAGTTTTCAGTGAACACCAACTCACAGCCTTTTCAGACGTTTTTCTCATTTTTGAATTATTACAAGGCTGCCGGACGTTTTCTTTCCGCTCGGAACATAGACCGTGGTAGAATAAATCTTTTATTTTTAAATCCTCAAAAGGTATTTTTAACACTGTTTAAATATCCAAACGGCACTAAAAGGCGATAACTAAAATCCGTGAACGGTGGTTGCATCTCCAGTTCTAAATTTACATCCAGTGCGTTAAAATTGCAACGATCTAGTTCCTGCTCAACACCGGACACCTTCACCTGAGTTTAACGTAATTCTGAGTGAAAATATGCGTGATTAGTGTTTGTTCTTGTCGGATAACGCAAGCGAAATGTTCAACTTCTTCAGGAAATCGAAAAAAGAGGACCGCAAGAACAAAGAGCCGAAAGAAAAGACGCCGCCACATAATGCGAGTGCCACAGGTAGCAAAGACGCTAATAAAAATAATCACCATAAAGCTGAGATCGCGCCAAAAAGTGCGGTGCCAACCTATTCGTCGGAAGTCGGGCCGGTGAAAAATGCCACGAATGCACCCAGTCAAGTGGACACGCTTAACGAAAAAATCGACTCGAATTCGCTCTCCGCGAACCCCGATATCGTTGCAATAATGTGTGATGACAGCGCGACGACACTCGACGCGAACGCCTCTTACGCGACCATGCTGAAAAAACCGGAGCCGGGGTCTGGAAGACGTGGGTCCGGAGTGAAACCGTGCGGGCATGGGACTACCGCCATCGCGCCCTGGGTGCCGGTCTTGGCGACTAGACGCGAGAATGCCGTAACCCCACCTGCTAGTCCAGTCTCGGAAGCCAAAAAGGACTTTAAAGTGGTCCAAAATGGGGTGGATGGGAACCCCAACAAGGCGGAGAAAGATACGGTTACCGCGTCTATGAAGTTGCACGTGAATCTTCCGATTACTTCCAGTGAGACATCTTCTGCAGAGAATGGTGTTGAGAACCAGGTAGAAATGTATGTGATATTACGTAATGTTATATTTGCGGGCCTCCAGAAGCTTGGATTTTGCGATAGGAATGTGTGGTGTCTACACCAAATTTACAATCGGTTTAACTTGACCGACTGCTGATTTATAGATATTATTTGTTAAGCTTACAAAATTAATGTAGGTATTTGAAATTTAAACACTGTATTTGTCAATATGGGGTTTCAGAATGTTATACAAATAGAACAGAATGTATCGAATGAAACGTGTATTTTTATATAGTGAAATGTTTACAAAAATACCATTCGTAATTGACACGTGTCCTATTTTCTTTTGGAGAATTATTCATTAAAAAAAATATTTCTTTAGGCATCGTAGTATCTGGCAAATTGTGCTGAATAAGTGTTAACAATATGCCGCAATATTAAATTAACAACAATTGTCTTCTCCGATTTAAGTAAAAAGTTGGTGTAGTTCTAACTGTCATACAGTAAATTATAGATAAAACCAGATATTATATAGGGTATTTATATAATTTCTGGTCAGACCAAACCACATGGAGATTCTTCAGGACATTTTTCTCATCTTTTTTAAAAGTATGCCCTTTGTGAAGGTATTGGTATTGTTCCCACTTCCCGGTCTGTATCATACAATGGTACTGTATATGCCTAATAACTCGAAACAGCTGTTTGCGTATATGCATGAAATTTATCTAAAAACATTCATTTGGTTTTAAAAATATAACATAAAATGAAAACAACCGTCAGCTATTTACAATTATTAATGGTTTTCGTAATACTTTACTATGTTGCGTCGTGTACAACGTATGTTAGAACCTTGCCCTTTAGCTACAACGGTTTTACGTTAAGGAAAAGTTATTATCTATCTAAATACTTGTCAAGTATCGTTGCAGATTTTTAGCTTAAGCTTTTCTTAATTTTTTTATGAGAGTCTACCTTAATTTACTATAACAATCTGAATATCTTATGTCTTCATCTATGGACTATGGTGTTATAATTGATCTAAGAAAACGAATATATACAGTTATTTATTATAAACTTTATTACGTACTGCGCACTGGTTTATTTACATTGTTTGTGCGAATTTAGAATGACGTGCAATCTCTCGAATTATAAAATACATTTATTTCTTCTAGAAATATTTATTTTTCATTAAATTATATACAAAACTTTCTAACGGCGATATGTTATTGATTTGAAATAACTGAGCCAAAGATATCGAATAAAATTCTAATATTATACTCTGCAAAATATTTATGAACGTTTATATACGTTGTTAAAACAGAATCTGTAAACGTGCCATTGCTATTATTTCCGTTTTCACTAAATCACATTACTGCTAAGCCGAAAATAATACAATGTTTTCATTTTAAAATAATGACACTTAACAAATATTCACACATTATTGTATATAAGAACTCCATGTATATACATTATTGTATATGCATGAAGTATTATGCTAAGCCTAAGCCTAAGGTATGTAAGAAGTAAAGGCATGTGTCCTCGACTCGGTCCTCGAGGGAACGCATGGATAATAAGTACATGTCAAAGAAATATTACACAAGACAATTGTATAAAATGGCGTAGATGTAGTTGGTTGCATATGCCAAATACTTTTGACTCATTTGCAATACATGTGAATTTGTGGAATGAGAGTGTCTTAATTGGAATTGTTAGGAATTAGTAGTAGGAATGTTTGATTTTATTATGTATGACTTATCGAGTCAAGAGCAGAGTCGTCTCTTTGAGTTTGACTCGCCAAAACAGGACTGCTTGCAGAGACAGTATTCCTTGTATTACAACATGATATTGTGTGTGACATTGGATTGGAATCTTTGGACAGAAAATACAAAAGCTACGGCTTAGGTTTAAAAGCCTAGCCTAGCCTAGATTTAATAGTCTAGTTATCTTCTTGGCTGGAAAACCAAACATCGTAGTAGAAGCACAGAGGACACAGACCAGAGGCGAAAGCTTGCGGCGGTGTCTTTGATGTTTAATGGCCCATTTTCGATACCAGTTACGTCTACACTGAGAGAAATAATTGCTTAATTCTAACAATACCACCTTACTATAGGTACTCTGAAAGAAGTGTTTAATGATTATCGTTAACGGCTTTTGTAGATTAAGTATATCAATACAATAATTCACCTTATGTAATGTAACTAAACCACAGAGGACCTAGAACAGAGACGAAGGCTAGTGGCGGCGTCTTTGATGTGTAATGGTCCATTTTCTGTACCAGTTACATCTACACTAAGAGAAATAATTGCTTAATTCTAACAATACTACCTTACTATACTCTGAAAGAAGTGTTTAATGATACTTGTGGTTGTGACTGATATGTTATATTACTTATATTACTAATGTCATTCAGTTTTTTGTTTTATGTATTTTTAATAAATGTTTCATGTCATTTATTGCAAATAAAATATTTATTATTATCCATATGTGATCTTGTATTTTTTATTATTCCCAGAAAATAACCCGAATAAGTTGCAGATCATTATTAGAATTAGGAAAATTATCAAAATTTTGCTTATAAATGTACCTATGCTTTTATTAATAACTGAAGTAGTAATACAATAATTATTATTTTCCGACTGATATTTTTTACACTGGTTTTGTAAAATCAGATGCATTTTTAATAACAATCACCAGTATACAACATATTTTTAAGCAAGTTCTAACAAAAAAAGCCATAAATTTGAACACAGTGCAAACTTTACATGTAGACCAAGATACCTCCAAGCTTCGTAAGATTATTTCCTGTATTAGAATAATTTAGAGGTACATCTCGATGATAAAGCACATGGACTATTTATTTATGTCCATCTATATTAAATAATTTAATATTTAATTCATTTATTCTTATTCTGAATTTTGTTGATGTGTACTGCAAATTTTTTGCACTTGCAACTACAATAATTTGCTACTAATATACTTATGTATTAGTACAGTCTAAACAGCAGACTTAAAGGAAACACAAATATTGGTAATGTAGCTTAGTTACATTACATAAGGTGAATTATTGTATTGATATACTTAATTTACAATAGCCCTTAAATATAATCATTAAACACTTTTTTCAGGGTATAGTAAGGTAGTATTGTTAGAATTAAGCAATTATTTCTCTTAGTGTAGACGTAACTAGTACAGAAAATGAGTCATTAAACATCACTAGCTTTCGCCTCTGGTCTGTGTCCTCTGTGGTAGAAGTACCTAGAAGACTCTAAGTTTGGGCAGTGTCTCACTATGCTCAAGAGCAGTCTTCACCAATAGCTAGAACATGAACTTAGTTATCTACCATGAGTCCACAGGTGGTAAAACTATTGAGTTTCTTATGCCGCTTCTCCATGGTGCTAGGATACGATGGTAAAAAGGCTACGGTACTGCAAAACTGATTGAGATATTAGCTTATGTATGGTAAACTTTATATCATTGAGCTAATTCCAACGGGCTGTTGATACTTTTACAAAATATGTTTTCCTGTAGAGATGCTTCCTACAGGAATAAACTGTGTAACTAGGGAGAAATCTCTTTTACAACCCATTTCTGGTTCAAAAGGAACTAGTATCAAAAGATTTTCCAGTCAATTTGCATAAGTACTAACCAAATTCATGTAAATCTACTTTCTAAATTTACTAAAAATATGTCTTTTATTATTATCATGAATATTTTTATTATATAATGTAATTTTATCTGTATTTATTCGCATTTTCTTGAAACTATTCAATATAACCTTCGCAATTGTTTTTTAAAGCATACCTGTTTTTCTAAAATTACACAAAAATTCTTTACGGAAAGGTTAAATAGTATGTTGATCTATTTATTTTATGTGCCCAGAAATAGAATGTGTCCAGAGATTGTTAAATATTTCAAATGTAATATATCTCTGTTAATATATCTTAAAGAAATGTCAGAGACAGGTCGATTTTTGTTTGAAGGGAGGCACAACTTTATATTATTGACATTTATACAAGGTGTTCCCCCAAATAAGCCACAACTTATTTTTTCAGATTTAGAAAAAAATATAAGTTGTAGTAAACCTATTTTTGGACACCCTGGAAAAATGTCAATAATACGAAACTGCTTCAAACAAAAATCGACCGATCTCTGGAATTTGTTTGAAAAAACTTGTAGTGATTCAAGATGGACACTTTTTGTGGGACCAGCCTGTACAAATATTTTATACAATTTTTAAAGATTAAATGAAATTGTTCATGCATTTGTTTATATTTACTTTTAGCTATTTATCTATTGGTGTAAAATTGCAAAAAGGTCATCGTGTAATTATAAATTAAAATAAATAACAGGTTTATTGGTAAAATACACCGATTTCTTTTTATTTCTAGGTGTACACACTATCTTATTTTAATTTAGATTAAATTTTACTGGAATTTTAACTATTTATATTATTAACTAGCTATTGGAATATATTATTTCTATTTAATTTTTCGTATCTGTTGGTTCTGATACTAGATAATTATGGTGCTAGTTTTTCTTGTTTGTCCGTGTTGTGAGAGGAATCATGTGTCTAATTTTTGATGATTTTGATGGCAAAATGTCAAACAGTGAGTAACAGCAGTGGAAATAAATTACTTTCTTACGTATGTTCCATTGAAAGTGAAGGTAAACAGTATTTTTAACAGCCTTAGGATCAATTTTAATGGTCCAATTTCCAAAGCGCCAGTCATCATATTTGCGCATAATCTTGTTGCGTTAGAGTGCTTTAATTATATTTTGAACAGTATATTTAGCAATGTTTTGACTTACTCTAAGCTTGGTTCATATTCAATAATATAATACAATTTAATTTTATTATAATTTAATAATTCTTACTGTAGGTACCTCTTATTTCAAATACTGATATGATTTAGAAACAATTTTTTCGTCTTCATAATTTTCAACAGCCTTTATGGATGGAGTTGAAGATTATAATGTCAGGTTTTAGATTTCCTCTTTCTAATTTGGACATGGATTTTGGTTTAGTAAGAGGGTATGGTAATTTTTTGTGGAATAGAAAGACTCGATGAATATTTTTCCAAAGATTACTTCTACGTTCTCTGAGACAAGTATATAAACTGCCTGTTTCAATGAAATGTAATGTTTCAATTTCAATTCAATGAAATGTAATAATCCGTGTTATTTCTTATTAGTCAGATAACATGAGAGACCCGGTATAATACCACTACACATACTATTTTGGGGCCACTTGACGTAGAACTGATTCACGTGCGCCTACTTCGTTTTAAATTTAGCCAAACATGAGAACTATATAGACTTCTACTTAAGTTGCATCCGGTTGCATCAATAAAGTTAAGGTTACATACGTCAGAGAGAGTTTAATCATTAATTGATCGATCGGGGACATTGGTAAGACTCCAAAAATTGCCTCCTGTTGTTGGTTTTCATTTGTGGAAGAATAGTTGAATTAGGCGCCTTGAAAAATATGTGGGGTTTGCTTCTTTTCTGCTTATAAACTCATGCATCTTACTCCAAAAATATATACAACAACAATTTTGTGCAATACTCCTATAGTGTAGAAATATATACTCTCTTCTTTTTATTATGATGTATTTTGTCACTGTTCTAAAAATAGAAAAACTAGAAATAGAAAAAAACATTTGCTTACAAAGGATTAGCCAGGTGTTGGTTTCTGAAAATTTAAAACGCTGAATTTGCAACTGAAAATTATATCGAAAATGTGTGTGTTTCTTCAGTGCGAAAAGTTTCAAAAAACAACCTCCCCTTCTTTACTGATATTTTTGAGAGTATGCGCATCAGTATGTGTGTAGAAAATTCAATATTAAATAATACACAGTTTAGATTAGTTATATTCTACCAGTCCTAACATATGGATCCGAAACTTGGACGTTCTCTAAGGCATACGCAAACCTTCTACTATTAAACTTCGAACATAAGATCCTAAGGAAAATTCTAGACGCCATCTTCAAAAATGGTGTGTGGAGAAGATAATACAACTTTGAGCTATACAACAAATACAAACAGATCTCAGAAGGAAGAGTTGTTGTATAGTTTATAAGAATAGGTACATTGAAATGGGCAGGGCATGTGGCAAGAGCGAACCAAAATCGCACTCATGTCGCAACCAGGCGGAAGTAGACGTAGGGGTAGGCCAAAGTTAAGATGGAAGGACGGCGAGGATGAAGATGCCAGAAAAATCGGAGCTCCAAACTGGCAACGGATGTCAAGAGATAGAGACGACTGGCGGAAAAGACTTAGAAAGGTTGAGGCCCAACTAGGCCTGTAGCGTCAGTGATGATGATATTACACAAAAGAAGAAGTTGGGTAACCAAGGTAGCCAACCGCACAGCGATTAAAATGCAGTGCTTAGATCTATATTGGGAATTATAGCTGGTAACACAACTAACATCAGTGTTGAATCATCAAATATTTACACCTGTTGCAAACTGGTTGGGCCAATTGGAAAATTGGGCCTAATTAAAATGTTGATTTTATTAAGGATATATAAAAAAATACATGGGTACATTTACTTTAAAGTAATTCAATAACTAGGATAATTTTAAAAAGTTATACACCAACCGATCTGTAGATTCATATATGTATATGTATAGTATTATTATTTTTTGATACATCCCATTACACTTGGGTGCAACTTTCTAGAGGTTTATTTTCATTCCAGGAAGAATCTTATAAACCAGGAAGCCAAATTTCAAAGCCAACTGAATGACTTGTCTAAAGAACTCTCTATTAGAGATGCAGAAGCCACAAAACTCAGGTTCCAAATGGAGGAGCTGCAGAGAGATGTATTTGCTAAATCAGCGGGAATGGATCGTAAGTTGTATTAGACTTAAGTTAATATAATGTGTAACGAACGCATGTTAAAATTTTCTGCTGAATAGAATAAATGTTCATTCAGTAAACAGAGGAAAAAAGGATGTGATTATATGTATGTATATTTGATTTTTTATTGCGTCATTGACACTTGATGGTTATTGGCAGAATATCTGTAAACATCTGCTACCGTCGAGATTAAGTTTGTTTAAATGTATCAAAAAGGTACCTCTTAAATTTTGTCTAATTACTAAACACGTGGTCTCGTTTACTGCGTTTTGGCATTTGCATGAGCATTTTAATAATTATGATTCATTTTTAGGTCTACAATCAGAATTAAATGCGGCAAATAAAGACTGTGAAATAACCAGGCAAAGGATTCGACAGTTGGAAACTGAATTAGACAATTATAGGGCCAAGCATACTGAATTAACAGAACAACTTACAGACAAGTCAGGTGAGATCTGAAATTATTTTAAGCAAACTCATAATTAAACTACATGGTTTACGTAAAAATACCTACGTATAGGAAATTAAATAGAAATTTAAGACTTACAAATTTTTTGTTAAAAAATAATTTGGATTTTTGCAATACTTATATTATTTACTACTGTTTGCATATTTTGCAATTATAGTTCTGTTTTTCAACATTTCTTTTATTTTTATGATTTTTATTTCCAGCTTTTCATTTACACTTATTTTTTCATTTTTTATAAAAAATGCAACTGCAAAAACCTAATAGCTTGTAAAATTATAATTCTTTTCCTTTAAGAATTTCTGATTAATTACGAAAATGAAACCAAGGCCAAAATAGAGGAACTGGAAGGTGTGGTGAAGGAACTTCGACTCAGAATCGAAGAGTTGGAAAAAGAGTTAAATACCCTTACAGACGAAAAAGAAAAACTGGATGAGAGGCACGCAGAACTAATAGCAGAAAGAGATGAAGAAAAGAAGAAAGTCGCAGAGGTTGTAGAACAAGCTATAAAACAGAAACAGGAGATCGAGAAAAAGTGGAAGGAGGACTTTGAAAAGCTGAGGACGATAAATATTTTAAAGGAACAGCAACTCTTGGATGATTTCGAATGGAAACTAAGAGAGGTGCAGCAGACTTGTAAGAAACGATTGGAGGACAAGGACAAGGATGTGGAAGACAGACTTCAAGAAGCGTATAGAGAAGCGGAGGAAAAGATGAAACAGACCGAGGAAATGATGGAAAAGGTAAAATATATTTCATTTCATTCAAAGGTAAAATCCATTTGTATCTGAATTTATTTAATAATAATAACTAACTGACGACTTTTAAATTTATCCTTAATATTGAATGTAATTTTATAGAAACCAACAATACTAGATTAAAGGTTATATTTATCTTTATCTGTAAAAAATACCCATATTAAGTAGGTCTAACTTGTTTCAGATAGAAAACCTAAAAATCTACCAAACAGAAGCCGAGAAGCTACGCGATATCACCATAGACCAAGAGAGGGCGATGAGGTCTCTTTTGGCACAGCAGGAACAGATGAAGCAGGCGGAAGATAGTTTAAAAACTGAGACCAAAAGACTTAGAACCTTAATAGACATGGAGAAAGAAAACATACAACACATCCAAAGGGTCCACCACCAAGACATTTTAGATAAGGAGAGGAAATTACGGCAAACCTTGGACGAAAAACGCACGGAAATTGCAATGTATTGGGAGGAACGGTTGCATCACGAATGCGGCAGACTGAAATCAGAGCTGGAGCAGATCCACAACGAAGAAAAATGGATGGCCATGGAGAGCGTGAGGAAGAAGAAAGATGAAGATTTTCAGAAGGTGCAGGATGAGTGGGAGCAGAAACTCAGGAACTGTCTGAAGGAGGTAGGTAACGGATGATAAAGAAGATGATAAAGGAAATAAATGGAGAAGGTAATAAAGACTGAAGGCCTAAATATTATTAATACTAAGTAATTTTGCAAACTTACACCCTAGGCATGGTGGGAGTGGGGAAGGTAGGAGGACGGGAGAAGAAAACTATTTTTCATTGCAAAACATGACAATAAAATGTCTTAATATAATTTTATTTGTGATCTGTTATTTTTATGATGTAAAATGGCAATATTTAACCTTTGTTTCTATAGTAAACTTATACTCAAACAAACATCAATATGCTATCTCCCAAAAAAATGCCGAAATTGGTGGAAATTACCAATGTTACTAATGCTATTTACCAAATGTTGTAATAGATATTCCCGATAATCTGATATTCATGAGAAAGATGTGTTTAGTAGGAAATACATTCAGTATCTGCACTTATCTGCAATTTTCAGGTAGCGTCTCTGAAAAAGTCCCTGGTGGATAAAGACGAATATTATAGAGAGGAGCTAGTAAGGCAGCAAACAAATACGGACAGAGATATCATGGAGCTTAGACGACTCATGGATAAAATTGATATGTCGCATCACACTAAATACGAAAAATTAATTTTAGAGCATGATTCCGAATTGGGTAAGTAATTTCCTAATTCATTATCAAACAATCAATTCAATTCATGTAGTTTATTCTTAAAGTAAAATTAGTAGAGATTATTAAAAGTAAGCTATGACATTAATACAATCAAAGTACGTGAATAAAAGCAGAAGTTGTATAAAAAATGGGTGATTATCACCAAATTCCATCTTTCTAAGAACATGCATTGTCTATCTGACAACTCTGAAAAAGTTATTCCAAATAAAGATAGGAGCTATATCTACAGTTAAACAATTCAATCAAATCTTGGTCATTTGAGTCAACTCATCCTTGGCAAAAGATGCAGCAGTTTTTTCAGGGTTTCTTTGAAAAAGGCCCTAAACTGACAGATTTAGGCCACATTCTTGTAGTGTTGAGTTTGATTCAAAATAAAGGGAATTTTCTCTGACTTAATGCTACGTTATTAAGGTTAAGGTTATCTATAAACTCGTGATAATTGTCCGTGTTATCCTTTCAGCATTAAGAGGACTGGGTGGCATAATAAAATTATTGGCTAATTTATAAAAGTGGAATTTAACTTCTTTTTTGCCTCATTCATTTAGGGGATACTCACTATTAAAATATTTCAAATCTTATTTTTAATCATTACTGTCAGTACGCTTATTTTACATTTTGTTATATACATACTTTCCAGCTAGATTTATTGTCCAAAATTTAATATATTGTTAGTTTTGTGTTTCTTCAATCACCTTGCATATTTTGATGCATACACCTTTCTTAATTAATTTGCTAAAAAACCCACTGCCAAGGTTGGCCAATCAAATTTGGCAACGGTCTTTGCATAAGCTTATGCGAAGTATTTATGAATTCACCATTTTCATGAACTTGAAAGAATTTCAAATTTTACGAACATCGTCGCGTTGTTTATTTTATATTTTCCATCATCACGATTTGCCAGCGTGTTTCTCAAATTCGTTCCAAATTAAATGCAGCCCGAACCTTCTATTTTTACGACTCTAGCGCGGAGACTTTTATACTATGCATTTTAACTCAATACCAAAAATGTTTATTGTTGTCTAGACGCTTAGTCAAATGTTGCGCAAAATAATACAATAATGCATTCACCCCCAGAACAAATCAATGAGGAGAACGAGAAGAAACTGAAGGAAGTGGAGGTTTACTGGCAGAACCAGGTCAGTACTCTTCGGGCTACAGTGGAGTTGGTAAAGGAACAGATGGAGAAGGAGTCACAGCAGAAGATTGAAATGTTAATCCAGCAACATAGGACCGAATTAGGTAAGAGCGTAAAATTCTTTTATTTTTTCTTTTTTTTTAAATATTTAGTCAGTCCGAGATTTATATAAATATTATAAAACGAAAGCACTTGTTTTATCCATATATTATACAGTGTTATTCAGAACGTATCCATAATAAAATTTGGGGATGTTCAACATACATGTACAAATGTGGTAGTGCAAAAAAAAATGTTTAGGCGGCTTCTGAAAGCTATTTAAAAATTTTTCATTGCACGCCGCTGGATACTGGTCCACTGTAATGGAGTTACCTTGGGACTGACAATGCAAACTGGCTAGCACGAAAAAAACTTCGGAAGTTCTGAGAGTATACCGACACCCGGAGCAAAAAAGATTTGCAGCGTTTTTACTTTAAAATAAACTTTTGGGCACGCCTTAATCCAATTTTGCCGCACTAAACCGAATGTTCCTCCTGGTTGCTGATCTTGTAAACGCAAATTATTAAGTAAATTGGAGATTTTCAGCATTTTGCTGCAACAACCACTCACAAAACCTAACTCGTAATTGATAATCTACTGGTAACAGTCCATTAACTCAGCATTACTGTACACATGAGCTATTTTGAAAATTTTACAGTTTAACACTCCTACGGATAAATAAAACACCGGCACTGAGAGAAGACACAGATAGACTGATGACTGAATAGACAATAGAGATATTATCCCCACTCCAACTCTGTTTGCTCGGTCTTAACCAGTCGTTCGAGGTACAAAAACGTGTTTACTTTTTTTTACCACATTCTTAGGAATGTGGTAGGTATATCAGATGTTGAAGTACAGTTGCCCATCTACGTAGTCCTTTATAATGGTATAACTTTAAACATTGTTTACGGGAAATCCTAAGACTTTGATTATAAATTTTTTTGGTGATATCGATTTCTTATTTAAGGATCCACATATCGTCAAAGTTTTAGAGATAAGTTCTGAATAACCCTGTATACATTACTTATTACATCACATATTCCCTATGTTAGCTTATAGGTGGATTTCCCCAAACACATAGAGGAAAGGAAATATAGTGCTAAACCCTTCGAGACAATTTGGTTCGTATGTTAGAGTTGATTAGATCCTAACATATGCATACGCATATTTGTCCAAATTATCTAGTGTAGAATGGAGATCGTTTGGTAGCGCCGTGATGTTTTTGGAATTTTTTGGCTCAACCGCGATATAACAGTATCACATATGGTTTTACCATCAACACAAGACACTAAAGACTAAAAGACATTTAATGGTAAATTATTATTCTTGAAGAAATTTTGTCAATTATATTTTCTTAATATAAGTTGTAAATTGCTGTGTTATTTTTGTTTGTTTTATTAAAATGTTAATCATTATTTTATATCATACTATACTATTTCACATATTTTTACTTTTCCCAGACTCTCAATGGGATAATCTCATCCAACAGAAAGGCGAAGCCATACAGCTACTAGAAGAAGAATATATCACAAAGCACAAAACATTAGAAGTACAATTTTACACCCAACAGAAATCTCATAGCTTGCGAGAGATAGAACTATTAAAAACTATAGATAGTTTGAAAAACGAGCTGCAGAGTAAGGAATCGACCATAGATGATTTACAAAATAACGTAGATACTTTAGAAGGAGGGGTCCAGGTATTGAATCAGGAAATAGCGCAAAACGCTGCCGATCTGTCAAAAACTAGAAAGGAAGCGGACCATAAAATAAGGTAATTTTTGGTAATAGCCTGACATATACACATTACATTAATTTTTGATTTCAATTTACATTGATACTCAATCTTCTTATGCAGAAGCAAAATTTCAAATTTATTTTGGTTTTCAATATATCTAGTCAAGTGGTTAACCACTTGACTAGATATATTGCAGACACATGAAATATGTAGGTATGCATATAAAGAAGTTATATAAAAAAGTAAATTTATTTATAACTTTATTTATAATTTCCTATCTAACATTTTCTCCAAAAATAAATGACAATGTTTAAAAAAGTCCATATTCGAAGAACAGTTTTGAAATATTTTTTATTTAATTTTCCTTCTCTTTATGGATGTAAATTAACAAATAAAAAAATAATTTTAGATAGCATTTCATGTTTATAAATGTAATATCATTAATAGTAACTAATTATAATTATTGTTTATTATACTGTAGGCACCTAGATGTTGTAAAATAACCATAGAACTAGTGGATTAATTTCAAAAAGTACATAATCCACTAATATATCTATCTTATCCTTAAATTAAATCTAATCAACAATGAATCTAGAAAATCCGCTACTTCTATTTCTCTCATACATCACTACACTAATTCATTGTTATTGTTTTTTCTGTTTCCATCTAGATGTGCTAAAGAATCCAAAAACCTTCCCCCGCTCTCCTCATTGCTGATATTAGTTTTTCCCATTCTCACATGGATCATGTCTAATTCTATTATGCAAACTATCACTTTCATTTTATTGGCTTTACTTTTAATCATTAACCACGGATCTTAAAAAATTCAGTCAATTTTGTGCATTTTCCGAGGCGTGCTTGCGAGACTCGCCAGCATTAAAAAAGTGCATTTAGCAGTCGGATTTTCATTTTTAAGTTTTTATATATTTATACAACTGTTAAAACTTGTTTGGTATATGAAGAACTGGTTTCGCACATCATTATTTATCGATATAGTATTTTCAGGTATATTTTTTTCGGTAGCTCGCCTAAATTAGTTCAAATAACAAGAATATGTATATGGCTTGTTTACTTACTATGTTTGTAGTAAAGTCACTATACAGATAAGAAGTTAAGTAAGTTAGTAATCACACGCAAAAATATTGTAAGCAAATTTCAATTTTATCTAGTTTTTCTTTTAAAATTTTATTAAATAGCTAAATTAAATAAAAACACATTCATATCCTTCTGCAGGATCTGGAAAGACAGTTTCACTTTTTCATCCTTGTATGAAAAAGTGTTAACATTTTCCAAAACATAATCCCACCAGTTGTCAGATCTGCCTTTGTTAAATTTTTGCAGTTATAAAAATTACATTCCTAGAACATGTTCGCACTCCTGATGGGAAATTGCTTAAAAGTTTTATTCGAGCATCATGTATAATAATCACTTTTCTTATACTCTCAATTAAAGTTAGACCTAGTTGAAAGGCTTATAATCAGCAATTTCCCACCAAATTAAAACACCCTTTAGTGTCACATTTAGTGTAGGTTTTTACACAGAAATATTTATGCCAAAATATTAACTTACATTCCTGAATATAAAGTATTTTCCTGTGCAACAACACCTACTTTGTACATCAACATTTTCAGAACCAGAAGAGCGAGTTTTCTTTACACCAAAATAGTTTTAACTAAAAATGATTTCGCGCCTACGAGTTGTTTACTAGTTTTATATGAAACAAAATAGAAGTAATGCTTTTAACCACCTTGCTGCCTTAATGTGTGACCCTAATTCTTTGTGCCTTTCCTATGAACTCAGAGGTCTACAGGACACCATCACAAAGCTACAAGAGGAACGAGAAAACGAACGGGAGGTTTACAGACTGAAGTACCTGAGTTCGCAAAAGCAGGCTCAGGAGACTATCGATCACTTGCAGAAGAAGTGCATATGTTTAACGAAATTGTGAGTAGATAGTTAATCATTTTAGTAAATTCAGTTAAAAGAAAAACATATTCAGTTAGAAAATATTATTTTTTATAAAAGTACCGGCTAAAACCTACTAAATTGCCAATATTTTGATTTAATAGCTATACATTAACCTTCAGTATGTAATATTTAATATGTATAAAGTAGTGATTGTGATAACTTTCTCCCATTACTCAACAGTTCAATCATGAATGAGGCATCCTATATATAGCCAAATTTAAATTAATTGGAAATACCTCCAAACACTAGAAAATTTGGCAATAATATTGCAAATAATCTTTTTTCTTTACTGAAATGTGATTATTTTTTTAGATTTGAAGAGGTAAGGCAGCGCTACGAAAGAAGAGACTCCAGACAAGAAGACATGAACATGATAGCAGACCTAAGACAGATCATAGCGGAGCAAGAGAAAGACCTGGCTTGCATCAACGAAGAGAAACGATATTTCCAAATGAGACTAATGAGCCTGGAAAAACACCTTGAAGAAGCTTCCGCGGAGGAAGAAGAGTTCGAGGATGCTCACGCGCAGCCCCTGAGATCTCTAGAGGATCTCACACAAATCCAAAAATCCCCGGAATGTCCCTCTAGTGATTTTGCCATAAACTCCAAACATAGTCCCATTTATATACCCCCCACGATACCAGAATGTGATGATTGTGATGAATGATGTTTCTTTCTTTTTTTATATAAATATATTTGTAACTTTGTAATATATGGTTGTAATGAAATCTTTGTAATATAAACTACAACCCATTTAATAAAAATAAAGTTTAATATAACAAGTTTTTTTTAATTTTACGGCAATAGTGGCTTATATAAAATAAAGTGAGGAAATGGTGCTTGTAGTTTCTCAGTATTCATCATTTTCGAATGGATGGTTGGGGTGACCAACAGCTCTGAAATAGAGATAAAAAATTAGTACAGAATATTGCTTTATATAGAAACATTACTTTTTGGTGTCTCAATATGATAATGATCGAAATTATTCAAACAAAATAAAAACTTTTTCCTAATATTATTTAGGTAATCTCATTGGATATGTCTCTCTTACTATGAGACACAATCCCACTAATGTATTTCTTAATAGTCAAAGTGTCAAATATCTTCACTTAGGTCTTATGAGGTTATATTTTTCTTATCAGCTCCCTTTGAAATCACCATGAACAACTATTGTCATATTAAGTATAAGCATTGACTACGTACTTTAAGTTAATGGTCCTTAAGAAATTAATATACTTACTCAACAAAACCGCACACTCTTCCATTGCAGTCGAATGTGTCAATAACAGCGACATCTTCAGGTGTGAGCTCAAAATCAAAAATATTAATATTCTCTTGGATACGTGACTTCGTCACTGATTTTGGAATTGGTACGACTCCTATTTGCACCAAGTACCTAAGTACGACTTGGGCAGGAGTTTTCTTGTACTTCTGCGCGATGGCTACAATTTTGGGGTCCTGCGTGAGAATTGGGTCATCTGGTTTTGCCCACGGCCTATCTGGGGATCCCAAAGGACTGTAGGCTGTTACTGTGATGCCTTTGGATTTGCAGTAGGCAGTGAGTTTCCTTTGGTTGAGATAGGGATGACATTCAATCTGAAAAACATATAATAATATCCAAATACATGTTTTGTTCTGTTATTTTAAAATGCACAATAATTAATTATATACACCCTCTTTGTAACAATACATATCCCAAAATATTTACTAGAACTTCAGAATTATTTTGAAAATCACATATAAATATCTAATATTCTAACTCATATATTGTATAATTTGTCTTCCTAAAAAATTCTCAAGATGAATGAAACTAATGCAACTGAAATCCTTAATGTGCATTCAACTAATAATTACAGACATCGTTATTATAATATTTATTAAGTACTAAAATCTGACACTTCTGTTTTATAAAACGATGGGAAACATTCACTTCCATCCAGAGGGATCAGGGGCCTATTCTTTACTGTATTAATTTAACAAATATGACCTACTGGGTGCATATAGGTATCTTGAACTATTAAATATGTGATTGGATATACATGTAAATTGTAAACAAAGATGTATGCAGAGTAACGTCATTGAAAAATTCCTCATCTCTCTTCTACAAAATCAACTAAACGCCTGTACTTTTACTTGTGCAATATTTATGAGTTTAATGTCTTAAGGTAAATATAGGCACTCTACTTTTATGGAATAAAATGGAGTGAATATAGAAGTATTTTTTCCCGCCCTGTAAATTTAAATTACAGTAATACATAAGTGATACAAAATATGCATGCAGTGATGCAAAAGACTTAATGCCATGTAATATAAGCATTATAGTATATAATTCTAGGAATAGAAAGATTTAAAAACATTACAACAGTAATCCAAGACCAAAATGTATAAAAAATAGATATTTATCATACCGCTTGATTACATTGAATAAAATGCAAACTGAAGGTTACAAATTTAGTTACGGATTAATGATTTAACAGTTATTATGCAATAAACGCAAAAAGTTAGTGTTTCCGACAATGGCGCGGAAATTATGTACTGAGGCGAAGCCAAACACCATTTTTTACGAATGTAATTAATTTCACAATAATATGAGCTTTTTGGTTTTACATTATATCATTATATAATATACATAGCTATATATAAACGCTGTAGATTAAAATCTGATCGAAAAACTGTTCTAAGAGATTTAATGATTTTTTGAGTAGCAGATAAATATTTTGTTAGTACCACAGATATTGATGAAAATCGGATATTCTAATATTAATGCGTCAATAAATATCAAAGTCAGCCTTGATTCTACATTAATAAAATGTTCCGATAATTTCTTCAATACGTTTCGCATTCATTCTCAGTCTCATTCAATATCTGAAAATAGAAACATTTACTAGTCTTAAAACAATAATTGTTAATAACATATATTCTAATTTGATTTAACTAGTTATAAATTAAACAGTTATTATAATATGAATGCAGCTATTTCTTGAGAGTTACGTACCACCAAATACTATTTGTTTAAAACTGCTTCACCATTTTAATGAAAATTGACAGATCTTACCTGGTTGGTTACCGGAACTATAGTTGCATTTTGCAACAGCCTTTCCAGCTGCCTTTTGTTGAAATTTGAAACACCAATGGATTTTGTTAGTCCCTTTTTGTTAACTGCTTCCATGGCCTTCCATGTATCTACAAAGTCGACATTGCTGAATTCGGCTATTTCACCACCTCCAAGTGGCATAAGGTTGTCTCCTTCCTAAATCAGAAGAATAACGTTCTTAAAGAAAAGCGGATACAGAATACATCAAAATACCTGTTAAAATAAATATAGAAGCTTGAAAATATGAAAATAAGTGTAAAGAAATATGAAAATACGTTCGTAAATACAAAAGTACAAAAAATGTTGTTGCAACCACTAAAAATGTTGACGTGAAGAAGCAATATGACGGACTAAGCTAGGTAAAGGTCAAATAAGCTTTAATATAAAATCAATATAGCTTATCAAAAATCGAACTCTATCTGGCAAAAGAAATAGTTGCGAGTTTCTAAGAGGAAACTCAGCTGTAAATATAGATGTTTCGAAGTCTTTGTTCTTTTTTGCAGCTTAGCTAAATGAAAGGATCTAGGATATATCTGCAGGTGCGCCGGCTAGACTTTTCTGGGTCTAGTTCCAGTATCCCTACCTTAAGTGCGCAAGGCCAGTGGATAAGATACAGGTCCAAGTAATCTAATCCCAAATTCTTTAGAGATATCCTAAGTGTAGGTTCGACTAGATCGGGTCTCATGTAGGTGCACCATAGCTTGCTGGTGATGAATAGGTCGTCTCTAGTGACAACGCCAGCTGCAATTTTTTCCTTAATAGCCAGTCCCACTTCGTGCTCGTTCTGGTAGTAGTGAGCGCAGTCAATATGGCGGTATCCAGAGTCAATGGCATCTCTTACTGCTTGGGTTACTTGACCTGGAGGTGACTAAAACAGTATTTGAGAATTAAGTTATTAAAAAATCAGATTTTGGAGAACGATTGGAGAAGTACTACAGACTTGTGGTAGTAGACTTGAAACGTTTAAATAATAAAATTTACGTATATACTACAAACAATAGTGTCTATAGAAACAAATAAACTACTGAAAAGAATTAATATCTATTCCATAAGAAACCTATTTTATTGTGACTTCTCCTGTATCACAAAAAATTAAGATAAGTTTGTTGAATTAGCCAACTACTTATTGTCAAGTTCAGTAAGAGGTCAAAGGTATGAGCTTTGTCTAGATAACTAAGTAGTTCTAATATACGAAGTTATAACATCTGCAAATAATATAACACAGGCATAATTAATTTATGATAACTTATGGTTGAGTTTTTCTAGTGTAAAGATGGAATATAATATAGTTTTTGAAATGACCTATATCAGGCGCAAATCGGTTGCCTTAAAAAAGTTACAAGCAGTAATTTTGGATACTTACAATAAGGAAGCATTAACATTTTTTCGGTCACAAATTAAATGTATACATTTTAAGATTACTCACTTAAATTAGATAAGGAATAGAGATACAACTTGACCCTAGGTCGGGCAGTTTCTTCTTTGAAGCAATTAAAATTCCTTATCAATTTTTACAATAAAGCAATCGGGAAATAACATATTATGTATCTATATAATTGGATATGATTCATAATTGTCTCAATATTTTAGTACCAATCAATCAGAATACTGAATTTATTTAAGATCTTTTTTTCCTTGTTTATTTTCTTTATCGTAAGTTGTCGAATAATATTTTCCAAAAATGACGTGCTACGACCGATTCATTCAACCCACGCATTACATTTTATATAATTTTACGAAATTCAATAAAAATTTACATACGAACCAAGTCCCTTCAGAGGACTTCAGAGGAAACATTGAGTTTCATGAACATTTTTCACGAACATGAACAAAGAAGAATTCTTGCTTTGGACATAATTGCCTAATAGTTTCAGTAAGTTATTGCTAGATGGCACTGCCGTCAAAAAATAACTAAATTATTTAGGGATATTTTGTGTTTAGTGTGTTAGTGTAGAGGACAGGGCTTAACTATTTTAAGGACAATAAAAACGTATTGAAAACTAGCCTAATTATTCTTTGGCAATTACAAATTTAAATTGGGACACATTGAATCTTTATTTTTATATTTCTCTATGATGAAAATCCTTAAATCCAAAATTGGAGTTGACCAGTGCGGCTTTTTGATTAAAATGTTGTTTGATAATTATTGACAAAATGGCAATTTGTTTGGCCGATTGTATTTTCAGGGCGACATCTATGTTTAGATTGCCTAAGTTCACAATGGATAGGTTTAGTTCATCTTTTGACTGTTTCATCGACAAAGGAATCCAAACGCGCCATTAAGTTAGCTATTTAAGTAAGCTTATATTATAATTTCTATAATACTAAATCGATTATACTGCAACACACGGTATACTCTGACACGGTTCTACAGTGAACAAGAATCTATGTACTTAACAGTGAAATGTCGTAATTTCAGATATTTGTTTGTTAGTTTAGTTTTAAAATTCACTTAAAAGATAATCAAATCAAATACTACAAGTACCTACTTCGAAAATACATATATCTCTCACTTCCCGCACAATACCAAATCGTGCCAGTTTGACAGAATAATAGGCACTGTTTTGTTCAAGTATTAGTCAGAAATAATCAGAATAATCAAAATAGTTGCAGTAATTATCCACATTTGGTTGCCTTATGCTGTACAAGATAACGTTTTTAGTTGGGTAAATTTAAAGAGTTGCTTCCAGCATATTTATTTAAAAATATATTCATCTTCATCATCTTATGACGCATTTCTCGCATCAGTTAAATAATACTTAAATCTGTGAAAATTTAGTCTGTGAAGGTAAGATTAGCAATTAAAGGCTATATTGAAATCAACCACATAAAAGTAATTAAGTTTTTCATGAAATCAGTAGTCGTATCATAAACAGTAGAACGGTAAAGTCTTTTTCAAAAGAAGAATTAAATTCATTTACCCAACATCTATATTCAAAATATTAAACAGATATTATTTTAGCTTGTAATATATTAGGATGAAGTGAATTTTCATATGACTGATGAATATAACTGATTTCTGTGGCTTGTAACTTAGTGCATTTGTGTTTGACTTGTTTATATAAAATAAGTTCCAGCAATCTGGATCTAGTTTCTAGCAATTGTTATAATAATAATAAGTAATACCCAGGAACGACTTCTATGTTATAACTTATTTAACTATCATTTAGTACGAGAATAAGGAAAATCTGGAAAACCCTAGACTAAAGAGCGGAGAAAGATTAAAAACCTGATGTCTTTAACTGTTTGGCCACGGAGCTCTATTAATGTTAACACAACCAAGCACTCTGAAAGTTAATTTTTATATAAATTGTCTTAGATTGGGTACCTATATGTGTATGTTGAAATTAATATATTTGTTAATAATATAAGACGTCTTTAAATAATTTCCAATACACTTTCAGTGGTTCTACTTTCCTCCCGTTGGCGAAAAATGTATACATTCCATCATAGAATGGCGGCAAGAAAAGTTTTCTATTTGCTAGGGTCGTTGAATATTGGCATTGAGTTTTAGTAGTATAGTCAAAGATATTGGTCACGGTTCATAAAATAATGAGAATTACTAATGACAAAAATATCAATATCTCTTAAATCTTATGTAGATAGTAAGTCTGAATCAACTGCAATAAACACCAAAAAGTTGGAACCAACTGTTTGGAACCTATTTGGAATATTTCAAATATTGTTAGGTAGTTCTCTGTGTGTTTATCGTGGGTAGTACTACTCGTAGATTGCATATATAATTTTTTTTTGGCATTTTAAGGTTTTGCTTAATGACTTAATATTATTAAATATTCACAATGTTTTATAAAGTACTTATAAGACTACTTTTTTTGGCTTAAGCCAACACTGGAAAATTAAACTTACATAATTACGGATTAAGGTTAGAATTTAGTGCTAGCTAAAAATATTTTACATACATAATTCATACAGGTAGTCAAATTAATAATTTGGAAAGGTAAATTAGGTAGGTACTTATCTCCCTAATTCAATAAAAAATGATGTAATGTGTCAACAAACCGAACACAATTAAAGAGGTAATACCTACCTAGGTTATTATTCATAAAAAAGTCAAGCGCTTGAATGTTTACATATATGCCATAATCACAATTTCCAAAGTTATAAAAAAAATTATATGCACACTTACCTTCCATGTTCCAAGCCCGATAACAGGAAAATTAATGCCGTTATTGAATTTTATTGTGGGTACCCGCACCATTTTATCAAATTAGTATTTGTATTTGTCTGGTTGATAGTCAATTCATAACAGAACTGAGAGCTGTGGTCGTACACATTTTTATTTCGAAGGCCGCATTTATAAATAGCGTATAGATTAATTTATTTGATTTACGTATATTTCGTTTTCTAGATAAGTTTTAAGTACTGTATAAATACTATCAGTCTTAATTAATTGAACTGTTGAAATATGTAATTGAAGACGAAACATTTAAAGAATAATTACGAGGTCGCTGTGATAAATCGGAGATAAGAACATACAGGATGTGCTAAAATGAAGGTACAGCTTCAAAAAATCCATTGACATTTTCTAAAGTAAAATAAAAATTCCTAGATCTTGAATACCCTTGGCCTTATATTAATATTACTTAAATTATAAAATAAAATGATTAGTAAAATTTCAATTTAGTATTACTTATTAGATTTATCAAGTCGATGGATCAGAGTAGTGTCTCGATCGCGTTGTTGGTTTGAATCCTCTTTCTGCCGGGCAATTATTAATTAAATTGTTTATCCGTATTAAGGCCTGTTCACAGGACTGGGTTGGCAACTATCCTGGATGGGAAGATAGGCCAGCTTGCTGTTAATGTGAAAGATTGGTGAACATTGGTTGGTGTTTGACTGTCCTCCTATCTATAGAGGTTTTTCCAAACAAATTAGAGTTAAATGATGACATGAATATAAGTTACTGGAGATTATTTTCTACGACCGATCGACCAATCTAGCGGAGCCAAGTTGATGCCTCTTATTAGAGTAAAACTTAAACAGTAGGTATGATTGTATATTTGTTTATACTATACAGTACCTGTTATAGTAAAAAAACATATATTGCCCTCAACATTAGAAGTATTTTGAACCTGCAACATTTGTAGAATTTGTAGAAAAAAGAAAAATATTACTGTTAGGACAAAAAAGGAGCTCAAGTTTTAATAATGGCGACAGGGCGCCATTTTGAATGTAAGTATTATTCTGAAATCTATGCGATTGGCAGTTATTCTAGCTTCATCTTTCCATATTTAGTATTATTTACCATGAAACAAACAAAATGGCGACCTCATTTTTAAAATTTGTTGATTGTAATATAAATCAACACAGCGGCAATTAATTAAAATGGTCATTTAAATGTATTTGACCTCAAATAATAATTATTATATCCTATTATTGTTATTATAGCTGTTATCATGCATCCTTCGCAATTCTATCAAAACTACGGAAACTGGCAAAAGAAAACAAAAACTTATTTTTCCAAGGATACGTTGACCCGGGTATAGGAAAATAATGAGAACCGAATTCATATCAGACAAATACTTGCCTAATTTTACATTTATTGTCATGTATATATTTTACGAGATATATATGTAAAAAGCAAAATAGGTAATCCGCAAGTAGAGAACTAACTGCTAAAAAAAAAAAAATTGGGGACTAGTAACGTAACATAACGAATATAGTAACTCTTTAATGAGTTGTCGCTTGCCGATAACAAGGCTTTATAACACTGGCGTAGTTTTCCACATAACACCAAAACACTATACTACACTCGACGCGCCTTTCGCCAACCAAGTTGGCATCATTTGGAGATGATGCCAACTCAGATGATTAAAACCCTTAATCATTTCCAGTTTTGTTGCTATGTTTTGGTGTTATGTTGCAGTTTTGGTGTTATGTGGAAAACTACGTCAGTGTTATCTTAACACCAAAGGTTCCAACCCCTTTCAAGAGAACAAGGCTTTTTGTCTTTTCTCAGGAACCCTTGTGTGACATTTTGTTTATTTCAGACAGTCGGTGGTTTAATTGCCAAATACATGGCAAATACTTTTTGGCGTAACTTAAATTTTGACAGCCGACATTTTGAAATGATTAAGCAGTATGATTTTCAAATGGGCAAATGGATATTTAAAATCCAACAATCTAAAGATTCTTGTATATATATTTGCAGATTCTCCAAATTTAGTGTCGTATATTCAAGATGGTTTGGAAGTTAGAGGAGGGTGGACTTTTAGTTGCCACTATAAGAAAAAAGAGACAGACAGAGATGAGAGACAACTATCGGATGATTTTATGTAACTTTAATTTTGCAGATAACATACATTTTATATGCATTTGCGGTACTATGAAAAATACAAATCTAATAACGACTTAAAATTAATATTTAGGTACAAGTTAGCTGCTTAGTATTCATCGTTGGCGAAAGGATGGTCCTTATGTGTAAGGGCACTAAAAAAAAGATAAAGTAATTTAGTTAATTCATTCCTCTGGCATTTCATTAGTCAAATATCATTAAACAGGCACGTCATTTCTTGTATGAATATGAAAGCTCTTATACAACAAAACGATCAAAACTTATACAAAAAATAATTGTTTATTAAATATCTAATTCTTTAAAAAAAAGTACACTGTAAAAGATAATTAAAATTTATAAACAAGACATGCTGTAGTAATTTTGTTTTGTTTTTAATTTAAAACTAATTATTAGTAGCATTAACTAGCAAATATATCGATAAAGGAATTATGAGTCACTCATGCAACAATAATAATTATTAATACATTTTTTTAATATTTCGTAGCAAACCCCTTTTTGATTATGCAACCAGAAATGCGACGGTGTATTATATTTCGCTTAATCATTAACATCATATTATTATAGCCGCCTATATCATAAGGTGTATGTATACCAATTTGCTAAAACAGGGTCAATAGATATACTTACTCTGAATATGGACAAATTCTCCCATTGCAATCAAAGGTATCCAAAAGCGCCACATCTTCATTGTTCAACTCAAAGTCCCAAATATCAAAGTTCTGTTGGATTCGACCCTTGTTCACGGATTTTGGAATAGTAATACATCCTCTTTGAACCTGGTATTTCAGCACGACTTGTGCGGGAGTCTTGTTGTACTTATCGGCTATAGCCTTAATTTTTGGATCCTCCAGTAGTTGTGGGTCATCTGGCTTAGCCCAAGGCCTATCTGGAGAACCCAAGGGGCTGTAGGCTGTAATGGTTATGTTTTTCGACTTGCAGAACTCTATCAATTTCTTTTGATTCAGGTAGGGATGCACTTCAATCTGAAATCAATGAAACATGAGTATTTATAATAACTACATTTTGTTGTTACACAAAATATATAAATTTTATGAGAAAATATTTTGTTTTCTCTGTGAAAAAGAAATACCAACCACTTTGTCACCTAAGAAAATGTTTTACTTACCTGATTGGTTGCTGGTGGAACTGTACAGTTTTGAAGAAGACGTTCAAGCTGCTTTTTATTGAAATTTGAAACGCCAATAGATTTGGTTAGGCCTTTCTTTTGGACTTCTTCCATGGCTTTCCATGTGTCCAGGTAGTCAATATCACTATACGCGGTTTTGCCATCACCATCTACTGGAAACAGTTCACCCTCTTCCTGAAAAAAAAAAAAATTAAATCATAAACATAAGAAATTTACAAACGTCAGGGAACTTAAAATGTGTATATTATATTTTGTCTAAAAGGGGAAAAAGGGATCATCTTTAGGACATCCTGAGATGAATTTGATATTAATGCCCATATTTGCTAATCCACGAACATTATATAGGGAAAAATATATTAAATTTTAAACTGTTTCAAATTTAGTTTTATTATTTATTTTCCTGAAAGAAATATCGTAGTTTGCCTTGTTGAACATCTCCCAGGAAAGAAAAAGAGCCTGTAAGTAGCTTAGGATATTCTAAGGATATTTGTACGCCCTCTACCAAGCACTTGGCCAAGGAAGAACATTCTAATATTGAAAACTGTCCTAGAGAATTAAAATTTATTGTTGTATTTATATTTGTATTTATTTTTTCTTTATATCGTTGGTAAAATATAAACTATAATTATTTTATATATTGGATACAATCTGTGTAGTGAGTAGGTAGGTAGGTAGGTTATTTTTATAGAGCAGAACTAAAAATATTCAAGGAGTTGACAAGGACAAGGACTGATATTCAAACAATATGGGACACACCCTGTTTAAAATATCAGAGCAAAACGCTTCTCGTGAATAATTAAACACAAACAAAAGACCTATTGATAATTTTGTAATCAATTTTCCAACTTGGAAAGAATTACGAAAATTATCTATTGTTCTCCGTGGGAAAATGAACATTTGCAAGGATTTTTTCTGGTAGGTACCAACCACCATTATTTTCCTCGTGTATTCTACGCTGAAAAACTTTCAGAGCTGTATAAATACCTTTGTTCTAATTAAGTCAACCTAAATATAGTTGAAAAAACTTGAATTGAATAAAAATGAATGAAACGTTTTTAAGGAAAAGAAAACCCTCGTCTTATTCAAGAGAATAAGACGACTTTGATCAAAAAGTCGTTGTTTGGTGCGCAATATACTCCCAACGAATCATTAGACCTTTTTTTTGAAGGTGTCAGGAGCAATGCAGTTACTGTTAATGAATAAGGGCATCGAACAATGAAACGTGAATTTCTGCAACTACTGTTAAAAGAACTTGACATAGAAAATTTCTGGTTCCAGCAAGATGGCGTTGCATGCCACACAGCACGTGAAACGGTCACTCTTCTTAGATACATTTTTTTTGCCAGGCTGCTCTCAAAAAATGGAGATATTGAGTGGCCGCCTCATTCTTTTAATTTGACCGCACCAGATTTTTCTTGTGGGGTAGATACTTAGAAAAGTAAAGTCTAAATTAATCGCCCACAGACGTGAGAAGATTTAAAGGCAAATATTCGTGACCAAATTGCGCAAATTTCAGTTGAAAATTGCATAGCCATGTAACCAATAAATCTAGACATTACCTTCAAAGCAAACGGCCAATGGACGAGATACAAGTCAAGATAATCCAGTCCCAGGTTTTTCAGAGTATTCCTTATGGCTGGTTCCACCAAGTCCGGTCTATGCATGGTGTTCCAGAGTTTGCTGGTTATGAACAAGTCTTCCCTTTTCACAGTGCCGTCTTCGATTTTTTCTTTGATGGCGGCACCGATTTCAGCCTCGTTTCCGTAAATGTGAGCGCAATCAATATGGCGGTACCCGATATCGATGGCATCTTTTACCGCTTGGCCAACCTCGCCTGGTTTTGACTGCAAAACGAAAAAAAAAGGTAAATATATTTTACTGCATTAAAAGCTGTAAAACACTGATGCAATGGTAGAATATATTCAATAGAAATATACCTTTTGCATAATTCTTCACGCATTAATTCGATATAGTGACATAGTGTTTTTTGATGATTTTAAAAATTAAATTACTTTTACTTGCTCGAACATGGCTATGAACCAATTAGTGCAGTTTATTCTACAACTATAGAAGATTTATTGCTTAAAATTTAATGCTTTAGGTGGCCTTCAACATTATTTAAGTCACTCATAACTTGGCCGGGATCTATTACCTAATTTAATAGAACCAGATCTTATTTATGGAGGTTCCTAAAGTCGTACCGTGTAAAGATTCATAATACTAAAATAGTAAAACTAAAGTAAAACATTACGAAAGAAATACAAGCAATTTCAGCAGGTACTCAGCAGTATGCAATATGATAACCCAAAGCAGAGACTCTAGGCACTACCTCCTAATCGATAGAGGTCGTATTGTTCTAGGAAATCAATTTTTAAGGAAGCATTAGAATGTTTTTTCTGTATGTTAGGCCAATAAAAAGTTATAATAGTAGTGGTGAGAAACACACAGTAGTGCGATCTTTTGGTCTTTATTATGGCCCTCCTAGCTGGCACTCTTGTGTCCATCCAGATGGCGGTTGTTTGATAATTTAATTAATTTTAATCACCACCGTTAGTGAATAATGGAACAGCAATTTGAGTAAATTGAAAACTCAGAACCAATCACAATTAGAGGCGTTTATTATCGGTAGAAGACAACAGCTTCCTAACACATATAACTAGGTATACTTGTACTACTGTCATTGGTTTAATGAAATATTTTGAAAACGTCACCTACATGACATGTCATACGTTAAAAATTCAAATAGTAAAATATTATATTCAATTCTATATCCGTTATCTGTCAGTTATATCAGTTCAAAGGAAAATACTGTTATTCAATATTTGGCACGACCCTGGAAATTTATTATCGATTTCTTTCAGGAATAAAAACCACTTCACGCATCAAATCTACGGCATAAAATTATAAACTAATAAGGACTTACTTTCCATGTTCCTAGACCGAAAATTGGGAAGTTTTGACCATTGTTAAATGTCACCGTGGGGACTTTGCTGGACATTTTACTTATTTTCTCTAATAGCACAGCGATAAGAGACTAGAAACTTTGATTAAAACCAGAAATAGAAATAACCAGGAACTCGCGTGTGAACAACTGCTATCCCGTCGACGCACCGGGTAACTATTTACAAACTGCCAATGCCAAATGGCTGAACGGTGGCACTCATGTTCAGGTCCGGACTCTGAATGTGGAAAAGGCCAAGGGCTAGACAGTATGAAACTATAGCCCATATTCAATATATATTTTAAATTATACAATAACATTAAAGAAAAACTATTTATATTAAAAATTTACTTATGCAATGTCTGTTTAACTGAACATATTTCATTAGCTCTCCAGGTACACCTGAACTCAAGTCAGGTCATCAAATATATTGAGCAGGAATGGTATTCCATGGCTATAAAGCTGACATTATTTCCTAATTGATTTTTCTTTTATGGTGCTATTCGTTTTGCTTGAATTTTCATCAGTTTCTATATGTCTTCTACAGAACTAAAGTCTAGTGAAGCTTCTGGTCATTTAATCATTTTCATTTGTTCTTGTAGCCAAGTTCTGGTAGACTCAGATGTATGAAATATTGCCCTGGTCTGCTGAAATCGCAATCCCTTGGGATACAAAGCGAGAGCCGTTTGGTTGCAAATTAATTAGTAAAAAAATTCAAATAGTGAGAACCTTTTTGACGGATTGTGGCATTGTGGATAATAGAAGAAAAAACATATTGTTTTGAAGTGGATACAATACATATATGTAAAATACTTGCACATTCCTGTACTGAGTAGTCATCACGAACAAGTTATAAAACCGAAAGTACGTGTCCAGGGCGCCACAAAAAACTGGATTTGAGTTACCTAAAACAAATGAAGTGGTGGCAATGCCAGCCAAAGTAGTAGCGAAGGCAAAGTAAAAGTCCTTAAACTTGTAAGACTGAAGAATCTAGAGATTACTATTAAAATCTGTAACAGCACATCTCTTTTTCACTTATTTATTATATCAAAACTATCCTATTTAATAGATATATTAACACAATTCCGCAGACGTGGATTTAGGTCGTGAGGAATATAGGATTTTATAATATATTGTTTTATTAAATTTTACGTTAACTATTTATATCTCCGATATTAATGCTAATAAATATAATGTTAATATTTCAAAATATAATACAGTAAACTGTGTGTTGAGACATGTGTTTCGGTGTCAAATCGATCGTTTAAAATTTGAACCAAAGTTCCAATGGATTTTTGGTATTTTTTTCCTTCATTTCTGTTTTAAATTAGATATATGCTTTTTGAGTACTTTATCACAAGAAAGAGAGGTGTTGAGTTGTCTAATATTAAAACCGAATAGACAAATCCATCCCTGTATTAATCCAAAATTTACAAGCCCTACCCTGAACTAAGTCCTGCATTGATATTACTTAATTACTGTTTACAATCAAATAAAATGCACCCATGCATGTTAGTGTTCATCAGTAAGCTATGCAACAAATTTTATCATCAATTATACTATTGGAAAAATGCGGATATATCATTGTAGTTATATTATGCATCCATGCATATATTGTAGTTATATTTAGCATAAATTATTGTTCTTAACAAGTGGTATTTTCTTCATTTGATTAGCGTTTATATCAAATTCAGTTCGACCGCGTCAGGTTTTCAAATATTGCCTTATTTGATCTTATTATCTTCTCTTGCACGACACAATCTGTAGCTGTATGGACTTGGAAGCTGACGATTGCAAAGTATCCTAATACGGCTAATATTTCAGTGTTTGTTTTTGAAATTAAATATTATAAGCTATAATTAAATATTCAAAAACAGATACAGATATAAATTGCTTTAGTCTTTACTGAAGTATAACACGAACAAGTTTTAAGCTAAAAGACATAGTCTATTTATATATCATTGGTATTATGCACATATATTTACACATATATCTATATCACATTATGCAATCACTCTGCCTAGTTCTATTTACTGATACTATACGTGTTTTCGTTGACATACCACTTGATGACGCAAGTTTTACAAATAAATCTCATATCTGTAGTAAAAATAGATACTAGAACTTACTCTCCACGTTCCTAACCCTAGGATAGGGGTTGTTTCGCTATTATTAAATTTAATTATAGGAATCGTTGACATTTGTTCAACTAAATGGAAAAGCCACAATTAAAATCCACTCTTGCGTGTTCAATGGGAAATGATATAAATGTTACTGAGCTGTTTCTATGTTTTCTACAATTTGGCTAGGAAAATATGTTTTCTTCTCAGTGGTCAATAAATTTTGTTGTCATGAACTTTTCCACAGCCGTTTCACTATTACACCTCCAAATATAAATTTATTCCGAAGCGAACTCAGCCACTTGGCGCATACGAATTAGTTGGAATAGTATAAAGGACAACTTTAGGTAGGTAGACAGTATATAAAAAATATTTTTAGTGTATTATAATTTATATAATTATGAAAGTAGAGTGAAGTATATGTTTTTGGAGTACCTAGCGGAGTGCCCTAAAGTTTTGTACCATCAAACGATTGAGCAAATAATCAGTTAACACCAAAGCAATTCCCTTTTCTTCTCTTATATTAAACAATTCAAAGAAACTATCCGCTCAAAAAATAAAAAAAATGTTAAAAGCATGTTTCTGTCAGGAAGATGAAATATTTCAAGGTGCTGTTTAAAAATTTAAAAGAATGTATAAATTCGATTAAATATAAAAATGTTTAAGCGAGGTTTACGACTTTTACGAAATATTACTTTGTAAATTACATATAACTCTACGTTTAATTTTTGATATTGTTGATTTTCACTTAGTATTAAAAAATAACAACATACAAGTCGCTGAAATTTATTATACACTCTCCAGCGGGGTTATTATACTAATTGTCTTAAACTGGAGACAAAAGACAGGCTAATTCATTTCAAGCCACCAAAATTATAGACTCCTTGTATTACACTATTATTCCTTTAAGACCGTGTATAATTAATATGGACTTAAAGAAGTTTTAGCCCCCACAATATGGTAACGTCGCAGTCATTCATATTTTTAGTTGGGTAAGGAGGAAAAAAACATAATCTAATCACAGGTTAAAAGGAATCTAACCTTAAAATTTGTGCATTAAAAAAGAAAAACTAGTTATAAACCAGTTTTGAGTGTATATTTTTGAACTGCATTGAAAATGGAATCACAAAATCCTTGCCCCACAACCCTTTGGTAACATCCATGAGACAGAAATCGAAGGGTTACTAAAATCTATATTTTACATCTTATATTACTCATTAAGACATTTTAGCTTCATTTATTTTACTCGCCTTTACTTGTGGAGCTAATCCATCAGATCTGTAAACCCGAAGCGGGGGTCAATCTATTTATTAAATATCGTGCACTGTCCTTGTATACAAGAAAAAGGCGCTGAAATTCTAAGGCCCTCACAAAAGGATTATTGTTGTCTCTCAAATGTCTCCTGTACACGTTTAATTCCCATATATCATATCTTCCCCTTTCGTGTTCAACAAAAATAGCAATTGAGGCACAAAAGCCATATTTTACTCTAAGTATGCAAAAATACAGAAAACAATTATGTCTGACACAATGTACGGCACGGTCTTAAACTAGTTTAGGGCACCTTCGGAGGTGGCTTAAAGTAGGAGCTAAAGAAATGTTTCGCATTTTAGACCAATTTGTAGACAAGGTCATTAGTATAATTCCAAAATATCGGATGTGACTAGAAAATCGGCGTGAAGTTAACATAGACATAGTTATGTCTAAAAGCCCATACTTAAGTCGTCTTAAAGATTAGTATAATAACCCTGCAGGAGGACGTCTGGACTGGCCTTTGCCTGGGTTATATACTATGTATTTTAAAGTACCTAATATACTATATTCGGCAATATAATTAATTCCCTGGTCCACTGTTGTGGCGGTTAAGGTTGAAGGTTAACGTTTCGGTAGTTTTCCATTGCATAATAAATGAGATTGCATAATAGCTTTGGACCTGTACCGCCATTCTTTTATTATACAGGACACAATCATGGTGAATTTAATTTAAATACTCTATGGCAACATTGCTGATATACTTGCTTCAGTTGCTTCTCAAACATTCATTCAAATAAGTAGACACATTTAAGTTTCAAGAAATATTTTATACTTATACTTAAACAAAAGGAATGGTATCATAGTTTTTCAAGGTGAAAAGGACTTCTTTGTACTACCCTTGTATACAGGGTGTCCACCTAGTGCGCGTAAGTCCAATATCTGGGTTAATAAAAGAGACTTAATTTTTTTTTCTACAGGGTTGTCTAATATCCCGAGCTGCACAAAATGAAAATATATTTACATATTCAGGGTGTTCAGTTTTTCCTGGACAGGTACCAACTTCGTTTTTCTAAATGGAAATATATATTTTTTATTGCTTTTTCGAACTAAACCCTTGATTTTAGTAGGACTTTCATCAGCCTTCCCTATACCTAACTTAAACTGTTTTTGAAATATTGACGGGTGAATATTGACATTTTTGCAACTTTGACACCCTGTAAAATCTAAACGGTTTGAGATCAAGCAAAACGGTTTGCACATTCCTATCTTAACTTTTCATAAGCTATCGTTTGGTACTAATTTCAGAATTATCCAAAAATTTAAAATTTTCTGAAAATTTTGAAAATTTTTAATTCCTGGATAAATTTGAAATTAGTACCAAACGATAGCTTATGAAAAGTTAAGATAGGAATGTGCAAACCGTTTTGCTTGATCTCAAACCGTTTAGATTTTACAGGGTGTCAAAGTTGCAAAAATGCCAATATTCACCCGTCAATATTTCAAAAACAGTTTAAGTTAGGTATAGGGAAGGCTGATGAAAGTCCTACTAAAATCAAGGGTTTAGTTCGAAAAAGCAATAAAAAATATATATTTCTATTTAGAAAAACGAAGTTGGTACCTGTCCAGGAAAAACTGAACACCCTGAATATGTAAATATATTTTCATTTTGTGCAGCTCGGGATATTAGACAACCCTGTAGAAAAAAAAATTAAGTTATCTCTTTTATTAACCCAGATATTGGACTTACGCGCACTAGGTGGACACCCTGTATAAAAGGGTACTAATCTTGTTTTTTGCACTAACAGTTAAGTCTGATTAGCTAGCTCAATCAAACTTGAGTTATTTTCCATATCTCTACAATCCCAGATTATTTCCTTTAGTTATGCTACGCTATTGAGGAACAAATATTCCGAAACATCGATATCTCTCGCTGGATCGTTGTTTTGCTTTGTAAATATAGCACTATTCCTTTGTTTGTGTCATCTAGTCCTCTACTACTAGGTGTAAGTAGTTTATGTTTACAGCTGGTGATACTTTAAATCTTTATAAAAAAATCATTGTTTTGTTGTTTTAACCCTAATAATTTTCAACATCTATCGAGGTTTCATAATATATTCATAATCATAATAAAAGGTTTTAAGCTAGATTAAGATTCTATAAAACACCAGATTTTATAGAATCTCTATATTAATTCGTCTTTCATGTTATTTAGACTACTAATCAGTACTACCTTGGTAGTAGTTGTAAACAAATATTTTTTCATGGTTACATAATGAATCTTCTGGAGATTCTGTGTCCTGGAAATGGCAACTTTCTTTGCAACTTTAGAGACTTTATATTCATCTATTTACATATTTACATTGCCTATGCCAATACCTATATGGACAGCAGTTCATTTTTTTCTTGTTTTTTTTTTAAGACTTGTGTATCCTTATACAATGTCAAGTCACTCATCTATCCTGGCTATACACATACCATGTTTCCTAAATTCGATGCTTTCCAAGTTCGAGGATCTCGGAAACTATTAGACAATTTTGTCTAGTTGTTTTTGAGATATTTCAAAACATTAAAATGATGAAAGTTTTTTGAAATATCTGAAAAAATGGTGAAAGTTAGCTATGATTTCGAAACAGATTCAGGATCAGCATAAAAATGTGTAAAACGTTCCCTATTTAACCGACTTTCTGTCTCTTGGTACTAAAGGTCTATGTATAACCAGAATATTAAAGTTATTTATATTATAATTTTGTAGAAATAGTATTCTATTATCTATCCTGCGGAAAAAAATAATTTTATTTGATGGAGATTGAGATTAAAAGTTAAAACGGTATGACATACATGAGAGACATAATTTCCATTAAAATTTAAAGGTATTGACCAAGTCATCAAGGAAACTGAAGTTTGTGGAAAATTGGTTAGGTATTCAATTCCCCCTTCTTTCCTTCATGGGAAACAATTTCTGACTTTGTAAATAATAAAATAATAAAGGAAATAGGTACATAATTCTAAAGTTGCCTTCCATTTGCTATACAATCTAAAACGATTTCCGTCCACATACCGTATTGATAAATGAATGATTAAACAATAAGTACCTACCTATCCAAGTTTTATTTGCTTTTTATTCAACGGAGTGAAAAGAACTATAGTGCATAATGGTCACAGTATTATCATTATCACAAATTGTACTCTGTATGAAATTATTAATGGTTGAGTAATACCTAGAACACAAACATAATTAAAGTAAATAAAGCTATTGTGCTAATGCTAGTGTGTATTGTATTTAAATAACTATACTTATTGCTCAGATAGCAGAAAAACCAAAAATTTATAATCTGGTATCAGTTATAAATTTTCAATTTTCAGGGCAATAACTAATTTATGTAAAGATGGTTGCTTGTACTCGCGTGTCGCGGGTAACGTGATATAATGCATGAATAAAAACCATGGGCGTATGCAGAGGGAGGATATAATAATCCCTGCCCCAAATAATCTGTTTTAAATAATAATCTGCATTTTTATACCACTTATAAGTAGGCACATAGTAAATATTTTCATGCTACTTTGAATATTTACAGAATCTATGGAGTTTCTGGCAATTTATGGAGTTATGGAAGTTATGAATTGCCTAATCCTATCATTTTATGACAAATACGTGAGCAAGTTGTTACTATACATTTTTTATTGCTCGTGAAGGTACACGTGTATGTCACATAATTTACAAACGAGGAAATTCCGTGTATTCTTTATATAGAAAACTGATGAAAAAAACATTGTATTATAAAAACAAACAGTTTTAAAATTAAAAAACATAAAGTTTATTAACAGTACATAGTACAATGTATGTGTCCAATCTACGTGTATAACATAAATTATCACAATAAAATTTGAATTTACAAAGGAGTGAATGAGAATGCATTGAAAAGATTGAGTGTGGTTGGTATTCTAACGAATTATATGGATGATGTAAGAGTCAAGCTCTATCACTAATCGTTTTCCTTAATTGCAAAAATGGCATCTAGTATTCATCTCTGGAGAAAGGATGGTCTTTGTGAGTGTAGGCACTGAAACAAAGTAAAGTTTTAGTTTTAATAAAAAGTACAGTTTGTAGGTGAGTTCTCACTCATGTGATTGTGGCACTTGTCTGGTACTCGTAAATTACATGTTTTTGCACTGGTTACAATTTAATCTAAGTCCTCAAGAAAAAGACCTCTATATTTTACACCAATTTGCATGAACTTTAAATTAATATTTTTTAAAAATTCTACACTACAATAATGACAAACCCCGTATTAGTCAAGGTATCAGGGAGGATAATCGGCCAGTGCACAAAAAACCCTGTTGACTGGGATTCGAACCAGTGACCTTTGGTTAAAAAAAAGATCTACTATATGAATTTACCGTTGGATAAAAAAAATTTTAATATAATAATAAAATAATTTTATGGCGAGGCAAGGAATTGACAGATATGTAATAACCTGTTGTATATTAGCGATATTATTTCAAAATAAAACTTACTCTTCATATGGGCAAATTCTACCATTGCAGTCAAAGGTATCAATGAGGGCAATATCCTCAGCACTCAATTGAAAGTCCCAGATGTCGAAGTTCTGTTGAATTCTAGATTTAGTAACAGATTTGGGAATGGTAATGTTACCCCTTTGGACTTGGTACCTCAGTACCACCTGGGCTGGAGTCTTCTTGTACTTCTTGGCAATTGCTACAATTTTCGCGTCATCCAGTAACTGGGGGTCGCCTGGCTTGGCCCATGGCCTATCTGGAGATCCAAGAGGACTGTAAGCTGTTATGACGATGTTCTTGGATTTGCAGAACTCAATCAGTTTCTTTTGGTTGAGGTAGGGATGGACCTCAATCTGAAAAGGAAGAAATAAATGCATAACATAAAATTTTATAGAATAGAAGTTTTGTTTTTATATATATACAAGATGGCAATTCATTAAAATGAAATAAACATGTTAAATGTTGGAAGTTGGAAGCATACATATTCTAAAGTAAGCTTAAGTAAACAATACCAAAGACATCATCAAGTGCAGATTGATATGTGCGAGAAACTATTTCTAATAATGATTGCCATCACGAAGAATAACATAATATATATACTTTCTTAGTTACAAATAGCTTAGAAGACATGTCAAAAAAGTGAATTTACTGAAATAACAAAGTAATCACCTGGTTGGTTGCTGGGGGAATGGTGCTGTTTTGGAGCAGACGCTCTAACTGTTTTCTATTGAAGTTTGACACACCAATAGATTTAGTTAAACCTTTTTTTTGTACTGCTTCCATGGCTTTCCATGTGTCTATATAATCAACATCACTGTACGCTGTTGTACCATCGGGGTTGGTGGGGAACAGGTCACCATCTTCCTAAAAATATATATAGATTCTTTAAATGATATCCTAAAAGAGATAGAATCCAAATAGACCCTTTATAATTGTTGCAGTAGACATTGATAACAGAAAATACTAAGTACTACTAGTAGTATAATGATTTGATGAATATAACTTTGGATGAAAAATGAGCTGATTTATTCTAATGTTACCTACCTTTAAGGCGAAAGGCCAGTGAATCAAGTATAAGTCGAGGTAATCCAACTTCAAGTTTTTCAAAGTTGTTTTGAGGGCGGGTTCTACTAAGTCAGGCCTGTGCATTGTGTTCCACAATTTGCTGGTGATGTACAGGTCTTCTCTCTTCACCACACCCTCACTGATTTTCGCTGTCAATGCTGCACCAACTTCGGCCTCATTGCCGTAGATGTGAGCGCAGTCAATATGGCGGTAACCGTAATCGATGGCGTCTTTTACTGCCTGGGTGACCTCACCAGGTTTAGACTAAAAAAAATATTGAAGGTATAGTGTAAAATATAAATATAAAAAAATCATCTAAACTTAACATGCGTGTAAAATAAAGCGTTAAGTTTAGTGGTGTAGGTACTAAAAAAAACCAAATTGATACCACAAGGGAATAAAGGAAATTAATAAAACTGTTGTGGATTATTATAGAGATGTGTCTTCAAATTATTGTACTCTAATTTTATAAGTTAAAATGAAGAGTCCATTCACTAGGTCGAAATAAGCTCTAAATCGGCGTTCGTCTCGTGTCTAATTATAAAAAAACTATAAAAGATAGCAACTTTTAGTAAAAAAGTATTGAAAGATAAGACTTTAATCTAAGTCCCTATAGTAGTAATTTTTGGTATTTCTTTTTATTTTTAAAATTCCAGGCAAACAATCTTGTACTAAAATAGCGTATTTTCAAAAATTATTTTCTCTAAAATACATGTATTAAACAAAAATTTGCTACTATAGGGATCTAGTTTATCTTTTGATCTTTCCGGTGATATATAATTTATAACATTAAAAAGAAATTTTGTTGCAATTATAAGACAAATCCGGTACCCTTGCAATGAGGGCTAACTTTATTTCCATGTGCCTTTTTACTTCGGCTTTACGTGCACCTCCGAAATCTTAATAATTCGATAGTTGGAATATATAAGTCTCCACCCATTGGCCACCCATCCTCTCAATCCGACCCACATTAATGCCTGTCAAATCTACAGAGAATGGACCCTTAAGAGGCTTCTATTAAAGTATTTGAAAATACATTTACAACAAATATAGATTATCAAATATATCTAATAAATTGTTTGTTACATCAAGCCTTTCTTCTTTTATTTTACTTTATACTACTGATTTTCTTTATCAAGTTTGCTGATTGAAGATCAATCACAATAAGATTTCTGTTAATTTAGATTATTATATTAATAGCGAAGTAAACCAAGTTAAAGTGTATAATTACTAAAATTGACATTTTTCTAACTGTAATGTTATAGTAGGTGTATAACTAAAATTATTTGTGGGAAGTTTATTTATCACGCCAATATTGTATGAGAACGCTGAGTAAGTTGCAAGAGATTTTTTAAATTGATATTACAGAGACATACCGCCAGAAATAATTATTATTATTGCAGGAAGGAATATGTGGGTATAGGTATATAGGTGTATAAAATAACCAAAATATATGTAATAATAACCATAAAAATTGTTAAGATAAGTACAATATTTTATGGGAGGATGATATTAATTTAAAAAAAAGATTTGAGTTTTTAATAACAAACACGCACGCATATTATGTATAATCTATAAAGAACGAAAAACATAATACTACACGATGGATAACTTATTTGTTTTCAAAGTAATCCATCATTTTTAATTGTACATCCATTTATCAGTTTATCAGAATCTAATCCCCAAATTAAGCGACAATTCAAACAGCGTTGATAAACATCAGGTAGATATTACTAAGCAGATTTGTCTCAAAATTCTTTATGTAAACTTATTTTGGTATAGTTTTTCTTTCTACACATTTAAAGTTTTCTAAATATCACATGATTTTATTTATTTTTTGTACTGTGGTTTGTATATCACCACATAAAAACTTCTCTTTATTTCTTTATTAGTAAAATAATAGGCTTTTTCTATAAAACGCCCTATAGGTATAATATAATGTAAATATTATTATACCCTTCAAGAAAAATATATTTTCTCACTATTTAGAAAAGATTTTATGTATATTTGTTATTATAAAAATGTGATAACGTTCAAAAGATATATAGACCAAGTTTTTTAAATGGAACGCTACTTGTATTGTTTAATTTTTCTCACTCAAGCATGTGAGAAGTAAATGTGACAAATAGCAATGTGCTGAATTGAATCAGAGAATAGCCATCTTTTGTATTGCAAAATATTTTAATTATTGAAAATGGAAATATGATTTTCCAAAATAATTTCATACGTAATTTGTGAGTTTGATAAATACAATTATTGGCTTTATTTGATATACCTATAAGAAAAATAATCTTTCCTTGATAATTTAATTTTCTTGTTTTATTTGTGAAAAATGTACCCTACTTACCTGTCTTGTCTAAAACTGAACAAACCAATAAACATTCTACATACGAAATGAATAAGTACTTCAATCAATATGAAAAGCTGCCATATCATATAAATAATATAAAAGTAATTACAGCCTTTATAAGATTATTTTAAAACTGCCATCCACAAAGTTATGGTATAAATTTTATCGAAAGAAAATGGAATTATCTTTTTTACCAGAGCATGCAATGCTCATACCATCAAACAGTAGTTAAACATCAGATAGGTGCAAGTCAGGTGGAAAAGGAAAATTTTAGATTATATTATAAATTATGCGAACACATTCAAGGCCAAAATCTATCATAAAGTATGTGGAACTGAAACAGTCCTGGAATTTTGCGCGAAACTTGATAGAAACACCGCACCGCTTACCTTCCATGTTCCCAAACCGAAGATGGGGAATTTTTGGCCATTGTTGAAGGTAACGAAAGGAACTTTTGAAGCTCTTGAAGCCATTTTCGAGTATCACTAAAACTGGTGTACCACCAACGAAACTTTATCTTTAAATGGACCCGGAGTTTACCGCCAACTAATTTATTTGGTGACCATGACGGCTCACGCATGACAATGGAGCTTCACGCAGGACCGTATTTGAATTAATTAATTCACTTCTTATTGATATCGTAGCCATAATAATCAACAGATTGATGGCATAGGAGTGAGACTGACTTTCTGCGGGATATTTTTTACAAAACGATCCAAAACATTCGAGCATATAATACAAAATTCAGAGATAAATCAAATATACAGGTAATGAAACACTTCTTTCAAAATATTAATGAAAAATGTACCTATAAGTACATTATCTTTCACTCACTTTTATACAAAAATGTATTCTAATTTGGCAACACATATGTATATCATACATTCTGATAAAGTTTGATAAATACGAATAGTAAGGACATCATTATCCTCCATCTGCAAACGCCTTATTTAAATAAGGACTAAAACAAATCAAGCCAAAACAGCTATTCTCCTGGCAATATGCCGCGCCGAGCGCTGAATTATAAAGCAAGATTTGCCGTATTTTGGTCTAAACACAGTTAGAATCAAGGATTCTACACATACAAAGATACAAGGAAAATACATGGATTCGGATTGCAACGAAAACTACGAGGAAATACTCAGACCACACATCGTAGGATGCCACCAATTGCAGACCGGTTTCGACCTTTTTGTGATCTCATCAGTGCAATATAAGTGAGCATACCTACGAATGCGAGACTCTGGGTAGTTTTCGCAATACAATCCAAACCAATCGTAATGGGGTGGTAAAAATCCAATACAATAATAGGTTGTAGAAACTAGTTCTACTACTTGTCAGATGGCATGCATATAGCAAATAATAACTACGAATAGTAAGGACATCATTATCCTTCATCTGCAAACACCTTATTAGTACTACTAGTTCTACTAGTAGTAGAACTAGTTTCTACAACCTATTATTGTATTTGATAAATACTTTCGCTAAATAAATTATTGAATATTATTCTCCTGTTTTACAATTTTTTTTCTGTTTGAGAAAATTTTATACGTGCGTATATAGAGTATTTTACACTTTGAACACAACTCTTACTACATGTCCAAAAATTATTGAGCAACATCGAGTGACTTGGATGTGAGCTATAATGCATCAAAAGTGTGATGATATATGTTACCAACCAAACTATATTCTTACCAACGTAAGTCGTCCTTAGGCGTAAATGCGGCCCGCGAAATAATAATATCCTATCCCCTCTCTCACACATGTCTCAGACTTACGGTTTGTAATTTTTTTATGCAGGTATGTACGAACACGTGGTCAATCAATCGAAATTAATTCGTCATCTCGTTCGTCATCCTTATTATAAATTTGATAATAATTTTTACATATACCCTACAATTAAGTCTCGTTCATATATTCACTCTAATGTTGTACAACATTTTTCAATTATCTTATCACCAACATAAATATTTAAAAAAAGATATAGTGTTTACACCGTTCTTTATATAGGAATTAGTCAAAAGTTAACTAAGAGATAAATTATTAATGAAATTATCAAATAAAAAAATAATAATTCGACGCAAAACAATCCTTTGTGCAATACCTAATGACTTGTTTTGGTCAGTATTATTAAACTTAAAGTACTTTAAGTTTTAAATAACGTCCTTATATGAAATTGCAAATGCTTCAAATAATAAATAACTATTAATCAGAGAAACTGATAGTTTTCACTGCAATTGCATAAAAATTGTAGGTAGATATAATTGTAACAAGTTAAAGTACGGCCCTGACTAGGTTATTATGAATATTAATTTTGTAATATGTATAATATAAATAATATATGATTTGTAAGATATTCTATACTTCCACTATGATTTTTGTTTTGTTTAGTATTACGTTTTCCCATTATTGAGTTTTCAGTTTTTGTTTTATGGTTGAATTTGAATACCCATTCATTACAATTCAAATATTAGCAATAGTTAAACGCACAAACTACCTTTTTAGAAGAGGTAATATCTAAATACGTGTACTGGAAAATTTTGAAGTATCTTACTGATTAGAGATAAATAATGTAAATTAACATATTTTAAGTATGTAGTTATAATATTTAGGTATGTTCAAATTAAAATTAAACAAGCACTTTATGAGACAATATTTTTGTTACAAATTATTAGTGATATTAAATTCAATTGAATACCAACGATTTAGCTCAAAAATAAAATTTTTTGACTGCGAATTTCAAGAAACCATTTCAATTGAGACAGTTCTTATGTATAGTTTACAACTTATAACATTAACATATTATACCTACGAGTATATCTAAATTTGTTGGGCGTTGTTACGCAATGGTGATTTTCCCCTATAATCGCAGATAGTTATGAGTCATTTGAGTGCCTCAAATGTGGCACTCGTTTAATTCTGAAGGCATATTTTTCCATTGATATACTCCTAAATATTTCGACACACGTAACTTTTATGTGTCCAATTTATTTCATTTTAACAATTTGTTTATTTGTTTGTTATATCTTTGATATAAGTAGACGAAACGTTACTTAGGTACAAGAATTGTTTACGCCATTCGATAAAGTATAAAACGCTGCTATGAGAAAGTATCTTTTTTTCACTAGATCTTCAAACAACCAATTTCAATTTTACAAAAACCAATTTCCAAAATTTCGATTTTTTCAACTATCTCAAACTAATCATGTTATCCTTGATCTTTTTGAGGTATATTATTGGTCACCAAATTACGCAAATTGCCCCAATTTAACCTAGTCTTTCTAACGGTTTCAATGTTATTGCATCTAATTTGGAACACACTGTATAGGGTGATGTGTGGGAGTATGTACTTTTTTATGTCTTACAGATTGTTTAGACTTATAGATCTAAAATCGTATTCTTAGCAAGCTCAGTATCTACTAATTATAAAAGACTTCCTTTCATCTAAAGTACAAGGGCCTTGGAAATATTACCTAGGTACTATCCTTAAATATCCTTTTATATTTTAATATGACATTAGGGAAAAATGGTCAATATAATACTTGTGAAGACCAACTTGAAGTATTTTATAATGATGTTGAACTAGATGCAAGGTCTTCAAGTAAAACTAAACCAAACCTCTTCGGCACCAACTTCGGCCTCATTGCCGTAGATGTGAGCGCAGTCAATATGGCGGTAACCGTAATCGATGGCGTCTTTTACTGCCTGGGTGACCTCACCAGGTTTAGACTAAAAAAAATATTGAAGGTATAGTGTAAAATATAAATATAAAAAAATCATCTAAACTTAACATGCGTGTAAAATAAAGCGTTAAGTTTAGTGGTGTAGGTACTAAAAAAAACCAAATTGATACCACAAGGGAATAAAGGAAATTAATAAAACTGTTGTGGATTATTATAGAGATGTGTCTTCAAATTATTGTACTCTAATTTTATAAGTTAAAATGAAGAGTCCATTCACTAGGTCGAAATAAGCTCTAAATCGGCGTTCGTCTCGTGTCTAATTATAAAAAAACTATAAAAGATAGCAACTTTTAGTAAAAAAGTATTGAAAGATAAGACTTTAATCTAAGTCCCTATAGTAGTAATTTTTGGTATTTCTTTTTATTTTTAAAATTCCAGGCAAACAATCTTGTACTAAAATAGCGTATTTTCAAAAATTATTTTCTCTAAAATACATGTATTAAACAAAAATTTGCTACTATAGGGATCTAGTTTATCTTTTGATCTTTCCGGTGATATATAATTTATAACATTAAAAAGAAATTTTGTTGCAATTATAAGACAAATCCGGTACCCTTGCAATGAGGGCTAACTTTATTTCCATGTGCCTTTTTACTTCGGCTTTACGTGCACCTCCGAAATCTTAATAATTCGATAGTTGGAATATATAAGTCTCCACCCATTGGCCACCCATCCTCTCAATCCGACCCACATTAATGCCTGTCAAATCTACAGAGAATGGACCCTTAAGAGGCTTCTATTAAAGTATTTGAAAATACATTTACAACAAATATAGATTATCAAATATATCTAATAAATTGTTTGTTACATCAAGCCTTTCTTCTTTTATTTTACTTTATACTACTGATTTTCTTTATCAAGTTTGCTGATTGAAGATCAATCACAATAAGATTTCTGTTAATTTAGATTATTATATTAATAGCGAAGTAAACCAAGTTAAAGTGTATAATTACTAAAATTGACATTTTTCTAACTGTAATGTTATAGTAGGTGTATAACTAAAATTATTTGTGGGAAGTTTATTTATCACGCCAATATTGTATAAGAACGCTGAGTAAGTTGCAAGAGATTTTTTAAATTGATATTACAGAGACATACCGCCAGAAATAATTATTATTATTGCAGGAAGGAATATGTGGGTATAGGTATATAGGTGTATAAAATAACCAAAATATATGTAATAATAACCATAAAAATTGTTAAGATAAGTACAATATTTTATGGGAGGATGATATTAATTTAAAAAAAAGATTTGAGTTTTTAATAACAAACACGCACGCATATTATGTATAATCTATAAAGAACGAAAAACATAATACTACACGATGGATAACTTATTTGTTTTCAAAGTAATCCATCATTTTTAATTGTACATCCATTTATCAGTTTATCAGAATCTAATCCCCAAATTAAGCGACAATTCAAACAGCGTTGATAAACATCAGGTAGATATTACTAAGCAGATTTGTCTCAAAATTCTTTATGTAAACTTATTTTGGTATAGTTTTTCTTTCTACACATTTAAAGTTTTCTAAATATCACATGATTTTATTTATTTTTTGTACTGTGGTTTGTATATCACCACATAAAAACTTCTCTTTATTTCTTTATTAGTAAAATAATAGGCTTTTTCTATAAAACGCCCTATAGGTATAATATAATGTAAATATTATTATACCCTTCAAGAAAAATATATTTTCTCACTATTTAGAAAAGATTTTATGTATATTTGTTATTATAAAAATGTGATAACGTTCAAAAGATATATAGACCAAGTTTTTTAAATGGAACGCTACTTGTATTGTTTAATTTTTCTCACTCAAGCATGTGAGAAGTAAATGTGACAAATAGCAATGTGCTGAATTGAATCAGAGAATAGCCATCTTTTGTATTGCAAAATATTTTAATTATTGAAAATGGAAATATGATTTTCCAAAATAATTTCATACGTAATTTGTGAGTTTGATAAATACAATTATTGGCTTTATTTGATATACCTATAAGAAAAATAATCTTTCCTTGATAATTTAATTTTCTTGTTTTATTTGTGAAAAATGTACCCTACTTACCTGTCTTGTCTAAAACTGAACAAACCAATAAACATTCTACATACGAAATGAATAAGTACTTCAATCAATATGAAAAGCTGCCATATCATATAAATAATATAAAAGTAATTACAGCCTTTATAAGATTATTTTAAAACTGCCATCCACAAAGTTATGGTATAAATTTTATCGAAAGAAAATGGAATTATCTTTTTTACCAGAGCATGCAATGCTCATACCATCAAACAGTAGTTAAACATCAGATAGGTGCAAGTCAGGTGGAAAAGGAAAATTTTAGATTATATTATAAATTATGCGAACACATTCAAGGCCAAAATCTATCATAAAGTATGTGGAACTGAAACAGTCCTGGAATTTTGCGCGAAACTTGATAGAAACACCGCACCGCTTACCTTCCATGTTCCCAAACCGAAGATGGGGAATTTTTGGCCATTGTTGAAGGTAACGAAAGGAACTTTTGAAGCTCTTGAAGCCATTTTCGAGTATCACTAAAACTGGTGTACCACCAACGAAACTTTATCTTTAAATGGACCCGGAGTTTACCGCCAACTAATTTATTTGGTGACCATGACGGCTCACGCATGACAATGGAGCTTCACGCAGGACCGTATTTGAATTAATTAATTCACTTCTTATTGATATCGTAGCCATAATAATCAACAGATTGATGGCATAGGAGTGAGACTGACTTTCTGCGGGATATTTTTTACAAAACGATCCAAAACATTCGAGCATATAATACAAAATTCAGAGATAAATCAAATATACAGGTAATGAAACACTTCTTTCAAAATATTAATGAAAAATGTACCTATAAGTACATTATCTTTCACTCACTTTTATACAAAAATGTATTCTAATTTGGCAACACATATGTATATCATACATTCTGATAAAGTTTGATAAATACGAATAGTAAGGACATCATTATCCTCCATCTGCAAACGCCTTATTTAAATAAGGACTAAAACAAATCAAGCCAAAACAGCTATTCTCCTGGCAATATGCCGCGCCGAGCGCTGAATTATAAAGCAAGATTTGCCGTATTTTGGTCTAAACACAGTTAGAATCAAGGATTCTACACATACAAAGATACAAGGAAAATACATGGATTCGGATTGCAACGAAAACTACGAGGAAATACTCAGACCACACATCGTAGGATGCCACCAATTGCAGACCGGTTTCGACCTTTTTGTGATCTCATCAGTGCAATATAAGTGAGCATACCTACGAATGCGAGACTCTGGGTAGTTTTCGCAATACAATCCAAACCAATCGTAATGGGGTGGTAAAAATCCAATACAATAATAGGTTGTAGAAACTAGTTCTACTACTTGTCAGATGGCATGCATATAGCAAATAATAACTACGAATAGTAAGGACATCATTATCCTTCATCTGCAAACACCTTATTAGTACTACTAGTTCTACTAGTAGTAGAACTAGTTTCTACAACCTATTATTGTATTTGATAAATACTTTCGCTAAATAAATTATTGAATATTATTCTCCTGTTTTACAATTTTTTTTCTGTTTGAGAAAATTTTATACGTGCGTATATAGAGTATTTTACACTTTGAACACAACTCTTACTACATGTCCAAAAATTATTGAGCAACATCGAGTGACTTGGATGTGAGCTATAATGCATCAAAAGTGTGATGATATATGTTACCAACCAAACTATATTCTTACCAACGTAAGTCGTCCTTAGGCGTAAATGCGGCCCGCGAAATAATAATATCCTATCCCCTCTCTCACACATGTCTCAGACTTACGGTTTGTAATTTTTTTATGCAGGTATGTACGAACACGTGGTCAATCAATCGAAATTAATTCGTCATCTCGTTCGTCATCCTTATTATAAATTTGATAATAATTTTTACATATACCCTACAATTAAGTCTCGTTCATATATTCACTCTAATGTTGTACAACATTTTTCAATTATCTTATCACCAACATAAATATTTAAAAAAAGATATAGTGTTTACACCGTTCTTTATATAGGAATTAGTCAAAAGTTAACTAAGAGATAAATTATTAATGAAATTATCAAATAAAAAAATAATAATTCGACGCAAAACAATCCTTTGTGCAATACCTAATGACTTGTTTTGGTCAGTATTATTAAACTTAAAGTACTTTAAGTTTTAAATAACGTCCTTATATGAAATTGCAAATGCTTCAAATAATAAATAACTATTAATCAGAGAAACTGATAGTTTTCACTGCAATTGCATAAAAATTGTAGGTAGATATAATTGTAACAAGTTAAAGTACGGCCCTGACTAGGTTATTATGAATATTAATTTTGTAATATGTATAATATAAATAATATATGATTTGTAAGATATTCTATACTTCCACTATGATTTTTGTTTTGTTTAGTATTACGTTTTCCCATTATTGAGTTTTCAGTTTTTGTTTTATGGTTGAATTTGAATACCCATTCATTACAATTCAAATATTAGCAATAGTTAAACGCACAAACTACCTTTTTAGAAGAGGTAATATCTAAATACGTGTACTGGAAAATTTTGAAGTATCTTACTGATTAGAGATAAATAATGTAAATTAACATATTTTAAGTATGTAGTTATAATATTTAGGTATGTTCAAATTAAAATTAAACAAGCACTTTATGAGACAATATTTTTGTTACAAATTATTAGTGATATTAAATTCAATTGAATACCAACGATTTAGCTCAAAAATAAAATTTTTTGACTGCGAATTTCAAGAAACCATTTCAATTGAGACAGTTCTTATGTATAGTTTACAACTTATAACATTAACATATTATACCTACGAGTATATCTAAATTTGTTGGGCGTTGTTACGCAATGGTGATTTTCCCCTATAATCGCAGATAGTTATGAGTCATTTGAGTGCCTCAAATGTGGCACTCGTTTAATTCTGAAGGCATATTTTTCCATTGATATACTCCTAAATATTTCGACACACGTAACTTTTATGTGTCCAATTTATTTCATTTTAACAATTTGTTTATTTGTTTGTTATATCTTTGATATAAGTAGACGAAACGTTACTTAGGTACAAGAATTGTTTACGCCATTCGATAAAGTATAAAACGCTGCTATGAGAAAGTATCTTTTTTTCACTAGATCTTCAAACAACCAATTTCAATTTTACAAAAACCAATTTCCAAAATTTCGATTTTTTCAACTATCTCAAACTAATCATGTTATCCTTGATCTTTTTGAGGTATATTATTGGTCACCAAATTACGCAAATTGCCCCAATTTAACCTAGTCTTTCTAACGGTTTCAATGTTATTGCATCTAATTTGGAACACACTGTATAGGGTGATGTGTGGGAGTATGTACTTTTTTATGTCTTACAGATTGTTTAGACTTATAGATCTAAAATCGTATTCTTAGCAAGCTCAGTATCTACTAATTATAAAAGACTTCCTTTCATCTAAAGTACAAGGGCCTTGGAAATATTACCTAGGTACTATCCTTAAATATCCTTTTATATTTTAATATGACATTAGGGAAAAATGGTCAATATAATACTTGTGAAGACCAACTTGAAGTATTTTATAATGATGTTGAACTAGATGCAAGGTCTTCAAGTAAAACTAAACTCAACTTTGTTTCCACTCAACACTCTGAATATTGATTTATTTTTTAATATGCCATTCTCTCACCAATATATTGATATAATAAAGTTTGCTGAATATGTAAAATATGCCGAAAATAGTGAGTTACCTAAAAGATCAATGTAAGAAAATCACGGAAGCAATTCTTCGTGATATATTCCCGTTATAATATATTTTTTTTGCATATCTCCCTTACCTACTATCAAATACAGTAACAGAAAATTCCATATTCGTTATTCGCGAAGGAACGGCCACTCAGAAAATGAGACAATATACAGGGTGTTCAATTTAAAATATCGTAATTCAATATCACCTCGGGAACTTTAAGTCAGCATAAATATGCAAAACGGGAAAAGTTCTATACGATCCGCTGACATTTATTTTCCGATGACCCTGAAAATTCTTATCAAATCAACCTACCTATATTAATATCCATATTTAAAGTAATAATACCTTGATAATGGTTTAAGTGTTTTTTAAACAATTTGCTATCTCATCCTAATTTTTGTTTTCGTTATATAACTTTTTTGAGTTCATAATATTCATTTCATAATGGTTTAGAGATAACATTTGTATCTTATAATTGCGAACGTTTTTTGTCTAAAATAAATATAAAAATTTAATAGAAAGCAGATAAATTCTGGTGTTTATTGAAGATCTTTTACAAACATTTCAAATATTTACAAATTACTTGAATAGCCTGAGATATACCTACTTATATCTTGAATGATTTTAATCTTAAAAGGATCAATTTAGTGGCAAAAACAATTTTTCAGTTTTTCATACTATCCCCAATCTCGTCATATTGTAAGGCATACTTCATATGATGGTTATATACGGATCTCCAAATAAAAACATTTTCAATTTGGAAACAAGGACGGATCGATAGTAAGTAAATTAAAGTGTGCAAAAAGAAAGATGCATGGGTGGGGCGAGGTATCAATACCTATAGGTGGGGGAGGTGACACAAGTCAGATGTGTGGCCACAGAGGTGTCTGTGGGAGTGGCTCTCAGCTGCGTTCCCCCACTAAATAACGAATTAGAGGTATTTTTTCAGTATTATGTACTAATTAACATCAATTTTTATTTTGTTACATTTCTTCCCCTCCTTGTCTAATCTCCATATAATGTAGAACTTTATATTTTGTTAAATGGAAAATTATATCTCTATAGATAATTCCTCTGACTTCTTACTTTTACTAAATGCTAATCTGTGACCAACATTTATGTTAGCCTTCTGATCGATGTCTAATTAAAGGACACGATTTCTACATGTTTAGGAACAGTCATAACTGTAATATGGACAATTTGTTTATATAATTTTAAATGTATGTACTACGTACCTACAAGAAGTACAAGGGTGGAACATAAATTTACTAATATTGCATTTAATGAATAATTATAATTTAGAATTTAGGAATTTATTTTCATTTTATTTAATAGATTTTAAACTGACTTAAGCACCATCTCATTGGCATCTTGGTATATTCTGTATCTGTAAAATATAGAAAATAATGGATCATTTATAAAATAAATGGGTTCTACTGCCAAACTAATATATCTGTACAACTGCATGATAAGATAACAACTAGTTATATTTCAAATAACAAATGCAATGCTATATCTTTGCAATACATCATTTCTGCACAAATAATAATGTGTTATGTAAATGTTATTTAGCAAATAACATACATTTAAATCTTAAATAATTTTGATAAAAAAGTTAAGATGATGACTTTACTCTTTTACCAAAATAATTTTAAGATTTGGACTCATGTTTACAAACACGGACTTGACCTATACGATTAGATGCGACTCCTAGTACCTAGGTTTTTATCTAGTTTTTGTTTGGCATAAAGACAAACTTTTCTTAATCTATCTGGTGGGTGTTATTTTTTAATTCCAATATTGTACCAAAAGTATATGATAGAAATACATTATTAGTTTCTATCTAGAGTAGAAAATATTAAAAATATAGTAATAAAAGAGGAAGGTCACATAATAAATTATATTTTCAAACAACCCTTAAAGCCAAGTTATATTAATTTTAGTACACTTCCATGATTAACATTTGGAAATTTAGATGCCTATTAAAACAATAGTAAAGTTAATTAATCTATTCCAATATTAGCACAAGTAACTGTTTCAAAAATAGCTTTGATGTTGATATAAAAGTTATATGTACAGGCTGTAAATATTCCATTATGGCATAAAAGCTACAAAACACATCAGCATCACTCACAAGAGACATGTTTACATGGCAGAACATGATGTAGGTACACAGTGTCTGATATTAGTAATTAATAATAACACTGGGTGTGGGTGTTGTTTTGCTATTAAAAGTTCCAATTGTTCTCATTATTTTTCATAGTAGCATAGAAGAAACTTTTTAGTCTATGTAGGTATTCATATGCTTTTTGTGTCGTTTTATCAACAGCTAAAAACAATTTCATATTACCACTACAATAAAATAATACGACTAAAAATAGGTAAAATAGTAAAAACATGTACGATTTAGTATTTCATGGCTGTGTATACTTGTATATGTATATTTTTAAAATTATAAATATGTCTATGAAAAGGGAGTAAGGAATTTATTTTGGGTAGTAGAAGGAAATGTTTATTTAAATAATTACTCGTACAAATAGGTATTAGTATTATTTATTAAAAATAGGTAGTCTAGTATTCATCTTTTTCAAATGGATGGTACGGATGTCCCAAACCACTGTAACAGAAATACATATAATTATACACATATATTATAACATTTAAAACTTGTATCACACAGACGTAGAGTCCCCCCCCCCCTATTCTCCTAATTAATTGGTGTATTTTGCCAAATTTCCTAAAGAATAAAAATAAACTTCTGATGTAAAACTACTTCTTTTATATTTATAATCTGCTTTCTGTGATACCTATATGAGACGTCAAATAATAATTATTTTTTCCAACATCAAAAGTGAAATATAATTTAGGAAGGAAGTAACTCGCTTCACAATTGAGGAAAGTAAACCTTTTTCATCGCATGTGAGGGGAAAGTTACCATGTCGCGGTCATGGAAACGATAAACTAAAATCAGAGATTTTTAATCAATTGTTTGTTAAATATATACTTATTAGATATAGATATATTTTTTTAAGTACTACCTGAGACATGATATTTCCAAACCTTGAATTACAAGTGAAGTGTTCCATACTTGCTGTATAATATACTTCTGATTTTACAAAACGTGAGCTAATTCTGACTTTCCATGTGAGTTTTCAGTCAAATGTCATTGAAACCAACTTATGTTTTTAAGCTATTTTTTAAGAAAATAAGAAAATACTCGCAACCAAACCTCTTTGCAGTCTCTCCTTGTCTCTGTCTGTCCAAGAGAGAAAGAGTGAGTGAGAGAGAGAGAGAGAGAGAGAGAGAGAGAGAGAGAGAGAGAGGAGAGAGAGGAAAGATTGATAGAGCGGTTTGTTTCCGACAAGCTTGTTGCTTCCTTGTCCACCGTCCTCCAATTTTCCCAATTTAGAACTATTTCCTTATATTTTGTGTGAAAAACATCGGTTGCCAATATTCTGAACCAGTGAGTAGTAAATACTTACGCTGTCAAAGGACACAACCTTCCATTACAATCAAACGTATCCAAATATGCGATATCGTCCTTGGTCAAAGAGAAATCAAAGATGTCGAAATTCTGTTGAATCCTAGACTTTGTCACAGACTTGGGGATGGTGATCACTCCACGGTCGACCTGGTACCTCAGCAAGATCTGAGCTGGAGTCTTCTTGTATTTGGTCGCCAATTGTTGCAATTTAGGATCCTCCATGAGTTGAGGGTCGCCTGGTTTGGCCCAAGGACGATCTGGCGAGCCCAGGGGACTGTATCCCGTTACCACGATGTCCTTTGACCTGCAGAAATCGATAAGTTTCCTCTGGTTGAGATACGGGTGACATTCGACCTGTGGCAAATTAAAATTAAGTAATGGAGAGTTATCAGTTAGAAAATTGGTAGTGATATAGAGGGTCAAGTATTTGAATAAGTAAGCAAATGTATTTTTCAAATTATTTCTAATTATATTTTGTATAAATAATATATTTACCATTAAAATCTGTATCAGTTTTAGAACATGGGTAAATACAGTGTAAAGTTACCAGTAGAAGAAAATATTTAATAAAATAAGTAAATATGTTTATTCGTACCTGGTTGATGACTGGTTTAATAGTAGCTACACTAAGAATCCTTTCAAGTTGTCGTTTATTGAAATTTGAAACACCAATTGACTTGGTAAGACCTTTCCTTACACATTCTTCCAAGGCTTTCCATGTGTCTACGTAGTCTACATAGCTGAACTGAATCTTGCCGTTAGCGTCGAATGGAAAATTCTCTCCGTCCTCCTGCAATAGGAAAAGTTCAATAATAAGTTTGAGCAATAAGTGAGTAGATTCTACGGAAGCTCGAAGGAATTTGGCCTGCCCATTTTAACATCATCTATAGTAATGATATAGAACTGGTATCGGTCTTAATATACAACTAGTACTGCAACTTCAGTGTATAAATCTATTAGTGTATAAATCAGTATATAAGTTTATTCATTTAAATACCTACATTTATTATTTATTAAGTCAATTGATTTCTGCCATGGATACTAATGTTATAACAAAGAATTAATAATAATATCTTTATCCCTCATTCTCATCTTGATGATGATCCCGAAAGTCAAAGACTTGTGTGGGAGAGGGACCGGTATATTATTATTTTGCGTAACAACTTATGATGTTACAACTTAAACTACCATTTAGTACGAAAATAAGGGAAACCTGGAAAACCTTATAAATTAAAGTGAACAGCAGGTTGTTAGCCATTTATACAGTGAATGCAGTACTAGTTACATATTAAGAACGCTATTAATTTCATGCAAACAGATTTCAAATAGGAGCAATTAGAAAAAGTAGACCGCGGTGAGATTCGAGCCGCTGTCAATCGCGGAGAATGATTAAAAACTTAACGTCTTTAACCGCTCGGCTACGGAGCTCCTAATTGTTAAGATATATAAGGAAACCATTCAATAAATTCAATCTATCTACAGACCAACAAAATCATAAGTTCATTTCTAGTATTAGAAAACATACAATATTGGAAATTTTTCCTTGGTTTATAGATTGATAATGAATATCTTTAAAAATTACGAACTGATGACTGTTTTTGTATTATGGATTGTATATAATATGGACCCTGTAAGTGCATGTTGGATATGAGATTTTTAATGTTTTACTATATTTTGCGACCTACTACACGAATCGAGGTAAAAATAGTTAAGTATAAAGTGGCAAAAGTCTAAGTATATTGCAACTTTTCATATTTATATATTGAGCTAACATTAACAAGTTAAAGATTATATTTTATCTTCCAAAGTACTTTTCTAGAACATTATCAAATGTTATCCATCAACATTGACGCAATCACCATTTTGTTATTTAAGTGTTCGTATCCAAAACTAAACAAAATAACGTCAGGAACCAATTTAATTATCTTTTTTTACTTTGATAAAGACTCGTTTCCAAAAGATAATTGTTTTGTACAGAAAACTAGAGTAGGTAATTATTTTTCTGCTGGATAAATTAATAGAACAAAATTAAAAAATAAGATATGAAAATATACGGCATAATTCAAATACCTATGTTAACTTTATTACAAATCCCTGAACAGACACACCGAGTTTTTGTAAAACACTATAACGATAGTGATGTGTGTACACTATACACCCATAGAGACGTACATACAAAAAAGAGGTTTGCTTGGTTTTTCTATGTTTGGCTGACCTAGAGAACAACAGATGGAATACTGGGCTGTTGTGATGACAGTATTCAATCAGAAATGTTCACAACAATGGAAACTTTGTGAATAGTTTATTAATAATTCAAACAAGGTTTTCTGAAGGGTGGTTTGAGACTTATAAAAGTTAATAAGTACAACTAATAAGTACCAATACAGTTAAATTTATTCGGCGCTATAAATAAAGGCATTAGAAAAATGAATATGCAAATGAGTTAAACAGGAAAGTGACTTTCCCATGACCAAAATCAGTTAGAGATGGTATCAAGATAATTTAGGTGAAATTGTTTTTTCTGAACAAATTGAAAAAGTTTTGCTGACAGTGGACCTCTTAGGATGATAAAGTTCTTATCAAATGAAAAAAGGAACCGTGCTTAGAGAAATGAAGGCTACATGAATTCATAAACCATTCAATAAATGAATTTGCTGGGAATTGGTAATGATCGTTGGAACCTGGGAAGATATTCTTGTGGGAAACTTAAAATTTCCTCCATTAGTAACAATATAACGTTGCTGATAATCTTCAATTTGGTGTAATTTCCTATCTATTAACTGTATTTTTATTCCGTATGTTATTTTCAACCAAAGTATCTGTCTTCTATAATTTTTATGTAGTCAATCTCTAAAGTACTAAGGAAAATTTTATCTTGGTCAAAAATCTTCGTTTTTTGCTCCTTTTTCTTACTACTATAACCATAATAACCAAGTGTGTAGACCATTGAGTTAAGATAGTTACTACCTCAATTGCGTAGATAAACTGAATATACGACCAATAGTAACAGCTACAGATCCCGCTACTACTGCAGTACTTTTAGATTAATAAACTTTATATAAAAGTTCTAACTAAATATGTCAACTGGCTGTTATTACTCATGACTACAATTAATTAAAAATAAGTTCCTACACTGACCAAGGCAAATATAATTTTCAGACTGGGAGACCTAGGGAAACCTAGACTAAATATTTAAGTATTAATAAACTTAACATCACTTACCTTGTACCCTACTGGCCAATGAATAAGATAGAGATCCAAGTAGTCCAAGCCTAGGTCGTTCAAGGTGATCCTGAGGTTCTTTTCAACAAGGTCTGGCCTGTGATAGGTGTTCCATAATTTGCTTGTGATGAAGATGTCTTTTCTCTTGACGGCTCCTTCAGCGAATTTGGCCTTGAGAGCACTTCCTACTTCTTTTTCGTTACCGTAAACGTGCGCACAGTCGATATGGCGGTAACCGATATCGATGGCGTTTTTGACGGATTCTTCTACTTCACCGGGTTTTGACTAAAAAGAATAATTGAGATAATAGACAGAATATCGGGGTTTATCCAGAGAAGTGGTGGTGGAGAAGTCTTGGGGTTTAGGTTCGTACAAGATAATGTTAAGTTAAAGATTACTGCCCAAAAATGTTTATATTTCTTCACTTTTTTGCTAAAAACTTAAAACAGTGTTGATAAACATAGTAGCATTTTCTGCAGTGGTTAGGTATATTTTTCACCAATTATCGAAATGAAAACTGATCTCTTAAATCACATTGATAAACTTTTTGAATATTTATATCGAGTTTAAACTTTTGACATTATTTAATATACTTATTTTATTATTTAACCGGGTTTTCCATTATGTTCTAACACTCTATATAGGTATTTTGAACGAATTGAGATAATAAATTGCGGTTTTCACTGGACTGCTTTAAATGCTTTCAAGTTTTTTCTTGTTCACTTTAATTTTTGCTATTACCTCTTCAACAACCACCTCCAGTTTTTTAAAACCGGTTTAAAACTGAATGAGACATTCATTTTTAAAAAAAATATAATTTATTTTGCCGTAACAAAATTTATTACATTAAAATTAAAATACGTAGGAAAAACTTGCAAGACATGTAGTAATCGCACTTCCGTGCGGTGTATTATTTCAATCCGGTCAAAATACATACCTAACAGTGTTAAAATAGAGGCGAAAATATTGGAACACCATGATAAATTATTCCTCCACGCAAGCATGGTTGTTCAACTTAATTGGTTATACATTTTTTTGTAGATTATAATCGATTTTGAAACAATAAGTCTATTTTTGAGTCTTATAGGTAAATAATATGAATAATATAACAATAAATGTATGTAATATTTTGTGAGTATTTTGACGTTTATAGGTTGATGCATTATCTGCTCTTTTATGTAAATCTTATATTTTTTTATTTACTATATAAAGAATGTAATTAGCCAAATAAACAATATTATTATTATTATAAATGAACTAAAGGCAATATGCATGCATTTATTTATTTTAGTTGACTTTATTACGTGCATTTATGGTATAATTTACTGATTTTCAGTGCTATAGAAGTAATAATTATATAAAGACGAACGCTCATGTTTGCGATGATAACGAGTTAAAAATAACCAGTAGCTATTTACTAGATTATAATATCAGTGGGGTTCTTTGTTAATATACAATATTATGTAATTGGTTGTATATTCAATTGAAAATTCAGTATTCAGTAATATTTTGAAAACATTTCGATCAATGAGTGGATTGATAATTTATGGTTTTACATTTTCCGAAAGTTAAAAAAAAGGTTTCTTTACTCGCTTTTCGGCAATACCTTTACTATAAAAGAGATAACCTCTCATACTGCTTATTATTTTTTTTCTGATATCTAACTCATCGGTTTATTTAGTAGAATTTTGTGGATCAAGGCCCAGAGTATGTTTTGGCAATAACGAATAAATAAATAGTGATAATGTTTATGGATAAATAACCAAACTTTAACAAATTAATAACTAACAATGAAGGGAAGATTTGATTAATTAGTTATATTATTATCACTGTTTATATTATTCTTTTAAGTAGTATATTTTATTAAAATATCCCCAGTGAGAGACTCCTGGATTATAAAGAAATATGTACCGCCACTGGATCAATTTGAACCATAACATTTAACCTTAGCAAAGTGTTTGTTTTTAAGAGTAGCATATTACACAATAAAATAAATTAAGGATAATTAACGTAAGTCAGTGCTAAAACTAAGTTACATACCTTCCAAGTGCCTAGTCCAAAGGCAGGGATCTCCTGGCCATTGTTCAGCTTTATTTTAGGTACCTTGGACACCATTTTTATAATATTCTGATGGGTACTATCGGTTAACTGGCCTATTTCAATATATCGCTCTGATTTATAGATATCTCAGTTTCAATTTACTCGTGCTCTTGTCGCTTATCTACTCCATTACAAGTTCGTTTAATATGTGTAATATATTTTTAATTAAATAGACGAGTATAGTCAGATAAATATTAACACAAGCTCATATATGTTTGCAATGATTAAGTATCCAACTGGTTTAGAAGTATTTACGTAGTTTTCAAGTCTTTCATTATGTTCAGCCGTTGAATGACCAAGTTACAACTAACAGCGAGTTTGTACTACCTATGGTGTGGTTTGTTATTCAATAACGGTACATATTATTATACAGGGTCCGCCATTACTAGGCCTAGACGAAGTATAGCAGAAAGATCCTCATACATTTGAGGAGATATTCGAGATATCAAAATTTAATTTGGCATTAGGCATTTGGAGTAGGTATAGAGTGTCTTGTTATGGAATACATTTTCGATTTATGAAATAGAAATAAGATCACCTTTAACTGTTGTTGAGTTTTGAGGTGTCTATAGCCTTCTTAAAGAGTTTATTTTTGGATAAAGATCTCCCAATAAAGAAATGTATATCTAATGTATATAATGGGTATATCTTAAAATAATACATTTTTTCTGCACTTCGATAGGGCTATTGTTTCTTTTAACCAAAATGTGAATTTCACCTAGTTAGAGAAATGGAAGAATAGTCTGAAAAAATCATTATGTAGAGTACAAACTTTGTACCTCACTTTGTGTTTAAATTTTTTGCATAAATATCTGATGGACTCTAGAATCTAAATTGATTATGATATATTGTCGATGTTATATAATATTCTACAACAAAATTATACCAGGAAATTACCTATATATTAAACAGATAGATAAACATTGATTGAAAAAACACGTTATTTACTAGTATCAGTAAAATCTGATAAGATATTAAATAATTAATATGTACCACTTCAAAATTGTATTCTTCTGTAACTACTGATTACTGATATAGATATAGTATAATAAATATGTTGAATTACATCGCGGGTAATTCTGTTTGTTAACGTATAAAATCTATAAAATTCTTGGAAATCATATTACTCAAATCTTGGATATAAGGTTCAAGAAAGAGGTATTTCTAAGCGACATTTTTTAAATAATTTTTTTCATTTTTTCACCCTGAAATTGGAATATAATGGCAGAAGAAAATTAATATTAAAAATGTAAATATACTTGATAATATGTCATTGAATGTTCTAAGTAGTAACTATAGTTTTCCCTGTTTCTGTTTATTTATTAAAAATTGGGTCAGATCAACAAAGAAGTATTGATTTCAGTACAAGTTAATAAAATATTGAAACGCTATAATTCCTTACTTGTATACCTACGTCGCTGTAAACTTTAGTACATATATAATATGTCAGTAATATTTACTAAAAGAAATTAAGATATAGCTTAAATAGTTTTAGAACTTTATTTGTCAATATTGTTAATAATTGGAACTAGGTACAACACTTGAAATGGAATTGCCTTAAAATAACTAAGAATGAAAATTATGTTACAAGAGCTTTCAAAAGAAATTTTGGACAGAATTCCATTTTTATAATTTTCGCATTTAATTAAACATGCAGTATAGGAAGCTAATTAAAGATAAAAGCAGTAATTATAGCAACGTGATAATATTTGATGACCTTAAGCTTTATTAGTTATTAGATATCAGCTAAAACAAGAGCTTTATTCTTTGTGCGTTTCATATAGATCTGTTAAATGTTTTAAGAATAATCACGGGTAAGTACTGTTTATTCTGTATACATTACAATAATATAAATATAAAATAATCCTTTCAAAATTCAACATCCTTAAATGGATAATACTTCGAATCTTTCAGTTCCTCAGCATGCACCGCCCTCCCATCACAGTTGAAAGAATCAACTATCTTCATGTCGTCTGGAGACAACTCGAAATCGAATACATCAAAATTCAGCTCTATCCTCTTCATATTAATGGATTTGGGGATGGGAATAGTCCCTAGTTGGATGAGATACCTGAGGATTACTTGGGAACTGGTTTTTCCATACTTTGCACCAATTGCGACCAGTTTAGGATCGTCTAGGGTTAATACTGGATCGCCCGGTTTTGCCCATGGTCGTGCAGGTGACCCGAAAGGACTGTAGGCTGTTACGGCGATCTTGTTTTCTTTGCAAAACTGTATTAGTTTTTTCTGATTAAGGTTGGGGTTTACTTCTATCTGAAAGAGTAGTTAATATACCAAATGAAAATGAATGGCAACCAAATAGCACTTTAAATAGGAATAGGAACAACAAACTAAAGTTTATAGATATCTGTAAATTTATTCCTAACGTAGGTAGATCCATGATTCATGTGAGGCACGTGAGGTTCAATTAAATTATTCATTTCAGTAAATATTTACAAACACATTAATGTTGAAACACATGCTACTAGTTTTCTTTGAAACTGTATAGGTACTTAAAATTTACAGCATAGTAATGTAAATCATAATTGGTTTTTACCAGAACCAAACATTCACAACCATTAAAAAAATAAATATAAGTATATTAACAACAATGGTAAAATGAATGAGCTAATAAGTGCTAAATATTTTAAGACAACAAACACTGTTATATAATATGATTAATTTAATAACAAAACGTTAGGTAACTAACCATAACGTAAATAAAAAAAAGTAAATTAATCACACTTTATAGTTAAAATCAAGCAGTGGCGGCTCGCGGGTTCAAAAATGCGTGAAGAGCTAGCTAATATTTTTATATTTTTAAGCACTCACCTAGTTTTTATATATCAGGTCGATTCTTCTGTCCAACCTGATATATAAAAACGACTGTTCGGCGTTTGCGAAATCAAAATTTCATTTACTTCACGACAGGTCACAGATTACTGACAAGACAAGTTAGGAAAAGGAGTGCGCGAAGCACACTCCCACATAATGGCTGAACTCTTCACTTGCACCGTAAGGAGTGGGAGCTCGTCTTGGCTCGTCCCTTATAATAACGTCAGCTGTAAAAGCGTTCCCATGGCAACGCAGTGTACTGATGCAGGTTTAGCGGTTTTGACTCGACGCCTCTTCACCACAAACGGCTACGTACATTCTTTTTATATTTTGTAACGTTTACGTGTGTGTAGCGTATGATAAATATATTAATATTAAATATATTTACTTATTATTATTATTACATTACGTTAGTAATAAAGAAAATGTATTTTGGTAATATCTTCACTATTCATACTGAGTTTAAAAAATAGCATTGAATATTTTTGGTGAAGAGGCACTTCACCTACTTCACCTGAATAGCCGCCACTGAAATCAAGTAATTGCCACTGTATAGTCAGTATATTCCATGCATCCTTAACAATATTAGATTGTAATATCTCCAATAAAGGCTGAGATCTCGTTAATGAGTTTCAATTATTAGAACAATGGCGTAACAATTAGGGGCAAAAAAATTATAACAGCTCATAGATAGACCTCTTTCTAAATATATGTAATAGTTGTAATATTATATGTAGATAATCGAGCAACCACGTACATAACATATACTAAATTCTACCTACCTAAAACCTTTGAATCTTCTATAGGAATATTTATTTTTCAATGTTACAATGGAATGTTACAATAAAACCACACCCTGAGAAAGAACTCTTTGTAGTTGTGGTATTAATATTGTGTGTGGCAAGATACCTATTTAAGATATGGATTGGGATTGGGCAGCCTAGATAGATAGGTATGGAAGCAGATTGTGACACTATATCAGTATTAGGTAAGAAAGTTGTAAGCAAGAAACTAAGAAGGTAGCTCTTCCTTATATAATTACAAATTAATCAGTTTGCCAATATGAGTATTACTTTTTACGTTTCACATAAAACTAAACTCTATCTATTTCTACTTTTCTGATTACATCAAAGACAAGACGTTACCTGGTTCATCACTGGTTTAATTTTGGCACAACTTAAAAGCCTTTCCAACTGTTTACTATTAAAATTCGAAACCCCAATGCACTTCGTCAGACCAAGCTTAGAACATTCTTCTAAACCTTTCCACGTCTCAATATAATCGACATCGATGTTTACGGCGTCTTTAAAAGGCAGATTTTTGTCGACTACTCCCAGATTCTTTTGAGCCACTGGCCAGTGGATCAAGTAGAGGTCGAGATATTTCAGGCCAAAATTTTTTAACGATTCCTTGCATGCTGGTACCACTTGGTCTTTCTCGTGAAAGGTGTTCCACAGCTTGGTCACGATGAATAGGTCTTCGCGTTTGACTGTTCCGTCATCAATTTTTTCATTCAAAGCTTCTCCGATTTCTTTCTCGTTCCCATAAAGCCACGCGCAATCAATGTGGCGGTACCCCACGTCTATGGCATGCTTCACGGCCTTTTGGACCTCGCCGGGAGTGGACTAGAAAAAATAATTCTTTTTTTATGTCACGAGATTATCTAATAATATCTATTGGTTATTGCTTTAGAAGATATTTTATTTAAATTAAAAGAAGCAGTCACAAAACACATGTGATTTGTGGAAGCAGTCTATAAATATAAAATGGAAGTGGAGGAGATTTGTGTGGAACGAATAGACCTACAGGATGTGTAACAGTGAACTAACAGTAGTCAGAATAACTCAGTTATTTCATCCGTCTTCGAAATGAAAATGGAATACACTTTGATTGACATCAATGACATCATACAATTGAGGGAGCATAATAGTGGCGTTCGGTAATTACCTCAGATTGATCTTTTTAGTCCGTATCGTTCATTAAATACATCTAGATGTAGGGGAGGTAAATCTTGATCGTTCAGAAATTAAATCAGATCGATCAGAGCAAGATCTGTTTGCTCGAAGCATTTTGGCCGAGGAGAAAAATTAATCTGAATTTGTGAGGTTATGGTGGTCGTGGTTGTCATTTGTCATTGACTTTTTGAAGTTGTAGCTGGTAATTTTGTAATGTAATTTTCCTAAGAAGTCTTCAAATGTGTCCGCAGACATTCTAAAATGTTCTTTAAACTGCCTAGCAGAAAAAATTGCCCAGTTTCTTCAGCGAAGTTTTAATTTTTTCCAAACAATTTGTACATTCTTCATCTTCAAAAATGATTTCATATCGTTGGATTGCAATGGTTGATTTTACAATATTCATTATTTAAATAATTCGAAATAGAATATAAACAAACCGTCAACAAAGTCAAAACAGAAAAGGTGAGGTTATATTATGCCTTATGCAATCGATTTCGTTCATTTATTTTCTATTTGTCCGTCTTATCTGGAGTCACGTGATTGTAATCTCGTCGCATCCGTGAGCATATTACCGAACGCAACTTATTTCAATACATCATACAAACTAGATGATTCACAGTCCCATGTGATTAAAAAGGAAAAACTGTCTCTTGGTAGTTAAGTTGACAATCCGTCATTAACTTGTCAAAATAATGACGTTTTATAATTCTACTAAATTCCAAGTGTAATAATTATGATAACAAACAGAAGTACAATGCAATACGAAGACATAGAAGATTTTGAAACAAGCAGACAACTACTAGAGAACCAAACGTTTCTTTATAATGAAAACCAGAAACTACAGGATGACGTAAACCGCCTTTCGATCCAATTAGATGAGTTGAGGTTAAACTCGGTCAGTCCTGATGTGTTTCAAACGCTAAAACGGGAAAAGGACAACCTTCTTGCCCTTAACTTGAGCTTGAAGTCAAAAATCAGTCGCCTGAAAGCTGCTCCTGCTCCTCTTAGCAACACGGAGATAGACCAAGAGAATAAATCGTATCAAACTCTAAGCAAATCAGCAAACGATTTGCAAAAAATCCTAAATAAACTAGGCTCCAATTCGGAAAGATTATGTATAACAGAACCGCATGATAACTTGTCTGAGACAGTCGCAACACTCACCAGGAAACTGGAGGAAGAACAAAGGAGAAACGAAGAAGCTTACGAAACGATGAGAAAGTTGCGGGAAGACGACGAGAAATACGTGCTGAGAGAAAAGATAACGGACATGAAGCAACTCCTTACAGATTTGGAAGTTGAGAACACGAAGCTGAAGCTCGAAAGCGAACAGTTGGCTGAAGACGCGGAAACCTATAAGAAAGAACTTAGTGAGGCGGTAGACGAAGCGAAAGCTACATCTAAACGCAACTTCGTGCTTGAAGATGACATACACCAATTGAAGCAAATGATCTCAGATCTAGAAAACGACAATTTGAGACTGAAGAAAGAGATGATAGAGGAGCTCAATGAAGCGAATAGAGCGAAGAGGGTGTCGGCAGATACGGAGATAGCTTTGCAGCATATTTCGGAAGCCTACGAGAACAAAAGGAAAGAAGTGATGCAGTTGACGACGCGACTGGAAGATGCAGAAAATATTATAGATATTTTCAAGAGGCAGTTCAATGACATTTAAACTTTTTTCTTTTGTACTATTCCAAACACTAAAAGTTGGTACATTTTCTAAAGTACCTACTAAAAAAAACCATATGAAAATTACATTTTTTATTCAATGTATTATACTTTTTGTCTTGTGTTGGTAAGCAATACTATTCTGACATTTTTCTTAACAAAGGTCAGCCTAGTCAGTTGCGAATAATTGATGATTAGTCAAATAAGAACAAACCGCATTAAGGCTCGCTTTTACAATACCTGGTTCGATGGTTAACTAACTATTAAGTTTAGAATGTCTATAGCTATACATAAAATGTTAAATAAATTCACAATCTAAATTTGCTTGCGTCGAATAGCTCTAGAGTTATTAAAATAAATAATTTAAGACATTTTTCCTATTTTCCCTAATATATAATAAACTAAAAGCAATTTAACTGTATACAAGTATTATGAATGATCACCCAAAAGAACAGATTTTTTCTAATTTAACAAACTTCGGAACTTTCGGAAATTCCAATAATGGCACACGCTATTTAGGACACCATGTATCAGTTGTAACAAATTGTAGTGTGATTGTACATACACAATTTGGAATTAGGACACCCAGAGCTTTACAAATATGAAACTTTGCATAAAAACAAATAATAGTGACACTACTAAAAACGTTTTTGCCTCCTCCACCATTGCTTCAACCTAATTAGTACATGATATGAAACTTAAGTATTCTAGTATGGAATTATAAAATAAGTATTTTGAAAATTAGACGAATTTCCTTGACGAAGTAATCTGTCAACGTACCTACTGACGATGTATACCGATATTTGTAAATCAACGCTACGAAATCAGACAAGGTCAGATATTTTAAGCAACTTGTGTTTTTGTACATATTAATTAGTTACTGTTAAATCCATACCTACTTACCAGCCATGTACCTAATCCCAGTTGAGGACAATTTACACCATTATTCAGGAGAACAGACGGCACCATTTTTCCTGCAAGAAAACACGAAACTAATAAAATTCCTGGGTATATTTTTAGGATGAACGGAAGCACATTAATAGAGCGATTAATAGAGAAATCTAGCGAGAACAGTCAACGAGTAAGTCAGTGTGAAATTAGTAGTAAAGGTGTTGATTAGTAATGTGGTCGACATAGTATGTAATCATTAATACACCAGTTGCATTATTTTGTGATACATTAGTACCTACTAACTAGTTTTTATTAATGTAGGTACCTAACATTAGACCTCATGTTATAATAATAATAATAATAATAATGTTTATTTGTTCTATATAAGTTCTTAGAATTTTTACAAAAAAGAAAACCTATGCTATGTTACAAATAAACAGCTTAATCACAAAGTTTCATTTAAAAACTTGTAGTGACATAAGAACATCAATAAATACAATACAGTAAAACATAATCAACTTACAACAATTTCACAATTATTAACTACAATATATACTAGCATAACTACTAATTCTACAAGCCAAGTTATTAACTACAATATATTAGTAACAATTTGAAATACACTCACACATACATACATTAACATAAGATCCATAGAGATTCAAATACAACACATGTAATTAACAGATTACAATTGAAAATACCATTCAAGTCTTGTTAAGGTGGGTAAGTATATAATATATTCTATATTCTGGTCTAGTTATTTTTTAAATCTATTAATTTATGTATAGTTTTCCTGGAAATTTCCTGTAGAAATAGTTTTACTTTCTTTTTAAATATATTTTTGTTTGGGACTCTTTTTATATTTTCAGGTAAGAAATTAAAACACTTGGGTGCAAGAAAGATGTGTGACCTTTGCCCAGGTGTTTTACAAATTATTTTATCAGGGACTAAATTGCTTCTATTTCTCGTGTTGTATTTATGATTTATACAAAATCTTGTTTCGGCGAACTGCATGACAGATAATTGCAGAAAGAATAGCTGACGAGGGTCCATAAATGGTATCTCGTTGTATAACAAATCCGTGGGATAGGCGAGTTCTTTATTGTATATAATTTTAATGATTCTTTTTAGTGTTAGTTGCAATTTATTTAAATATGTATTTGTGACACCTCCCCAACACACTATTCCATATCTAACATGCGGTTCTACAAGCGCTGTATATACTATATTCAAATGTTTAATATCAAGAAAATGTTTTAATTTTTTTAAGAGGTATATATGTACCCTTAGCTTCTCATTAATATAATTGACATGCCGATCCCATCTTAAATGACAATCAATAATTAGTCCAAGGTATTTAGTTTGTAATTTAGGAAAAATTTGAAAACTCTGTGACCTTTCACCTTTAATGTTGAGTACTTGAAACTTTGGCATTGACGACATATAAGATGTGAAAGGCATATAGACCGTTTTATCAAAATTTAATGAAAGTAGCTTATAGTCAAACCATTGTTTAATACAACTGAAATCTGCTTCTACCTTATCTTTCAAATTCATCCATGTGTTATCTTCGTAAAAAATGGCAGTGTCATCGGCAAAGCTTATGACTACGCCCTCTGTTTTTATTTCAAATAAATTATTTAGATATATAATGAATAAAATGGGGCCAAGTATAGTACCTTGCGGTACTCCATATGTTATGGTTTCAAAGCTACTACGTGTTTTATCTATCTCTACACATTGACATCGGCTTGTTAGATAGCTACGAATTAAGTCATTCGCTGTACCTCTAATACCTATCTCCTGTAAATTTTGCAATAATAATGTATGGCTTATGGTATCGAACGCTTTTGCTAAATCTAGAAATAGACACAGTGAAGGTTTCGTATTATCTATAGCTTTATAAATATGTTTTGTAAGTAAACCAATTGCATTCTCCGTCGATTTACCCCGTCTAAAACCAAATTGTTGCATCGACAATGTTTCATATTTATTTAGAAATTTTAATATTCTGGTCTTTAATGCCATTTCGAAGATTTTAGCTAAATTTGTTATTAACGATATTGGTCTATAATTTAGTGGTATTAACTTATCTCCATTTTTATAAATTGGTTTTACAACCGAAACTTTGAAAATATCTGGACAAGTACCCTCACTCATTGACCTATTTATTAAATACGTCAAGGGCGTAACGATAAAGTCTGATATTTCTTTTAATGTCTCAGCTTTTATTTTATCAAATCCTGGTGCTTTTTTATTTTTCAAACAAGATATGTATTCTCTTATTTCAGACAAGTCACAGGGGTAAAGAAATATGGTATGTGAGTTAGTTTTCTTTTTCTCTTTATAACTTTCGTTTCGATGTATTTTATTTGCAAGAATTTTACCTATGTTTATAAATTTTGTATTAAAAATGTCACAAATTTGGGTTTTATCTGTTATTATATTATCATTATCATTTTTTATTTGATAATTAACTATATCCCACAAATTCTTAACATTATCTTTATTTTCTTTTATTTGGTTTCTACAGAAATCACGTTTTGCTTTTTTTATGATCTGAGTAAGTTTATTTCTGTATGATATATACTCTTTTTTAAATTCATTATTATTTGGATTTAGTTTAACTTTTTTATACATATAATCTCGTTTACTTATTGCATTTATTATACCTTTAGTAATCCATTTCTTTCTTTTAATTCCCTTTCTTTTATAACTCCTTGTATGCTTATTTATTAACACTGTTAGTTCATTAACAAATTGTTTTGCTTCAGTATCTACATCCTCTCCACTGTTTATGTGATTCCACTCATGCCGTGCTAGTTCTTGTTTCAGTTTCTTATAATTTATATATTTTATAAATTTATTTTCGTTTATTTCTTTTTCCGTTTCTATTTTATCCAAGACTAGTTGTAAAACCACAGGATAGTGATCTGTAATACGAGTCTCAATAACAAATGGTAATATTACTTCTTCGATATTCTGGATTTTTGTGCTTATAAATATATGATCTATACATGATTTCGAGATTCCGTCTACTCTAGTGTATTTGTTAATTGCTGATTTAAAATTATGTTCATATAGAGTGTTTAGGTATTCACTTGTTATTTGATTCGTTTTGAGAATATCAATATTTATGTCACCTACGAAAAAATTATAGTCTGCTTCTACTTTTTGTGTTCTCAGGTAATTATACAAGTCAACTGTGAATACATCCGGGTTTATAGGAGGTGGCTTGTAGACAGATATAATGTTAATATTGTAATGCGAAATTTCTAATGTCAAATTTATAACCGATATTTTATTTATTTTGTCCACGTGATAACTGTATTCTATATTATTTTTTATATATATTACTACACCATCGTTTTGATTATAGTCACTGTCACTATATATAACATCATAACCCTCAATTTTATATAAATTAATGTTACTTATTCTTCGTGTTTCCGTAAGTACTATACAATGAAAAGGTATATCAAAATGCTCAAGAAAGACTTCCAGGTTTTCTATATTTTTTGAAAGACTACAAATATTTAAATTTAAAATCTTAAAATCTAATAATTTATTGTTTATACACAAAATCGAGTTTGCTTGAATAGCATTTTCAACAGTTTCAGTTTCAATTTTCGGAATTTGAAAATTTGCAATAAATTCATTCATTTCTATATCATATAATTTTAATACAGTGTATACCTATAAATAAATGTTTAACATACAAAATATTACTTCTTTCTTGTGACCGAATTTGACCGAGTTATCATAAGCTTGCCCTTTTTTAGACTTTCTGTTTTAGATTTCTTCTGCTCGATTTTATCTTCTACAGGAACTTCCTCAATAACTGGTCTCTTACTATTTGAAACAATAATTGACGCAGCAAGAGCACTTCCTGGTTCTGCATTTACAATGTTTGTTGTGGGTTCTGTTTCTAGCTCTAATTCTTCAGCCGTGTAAGTTTCATTTGATACAACAAGTTTGTTTCCTTTTATATAGGCTAAGGTTCCTTTATCTCTTGCTAGTTTTAAGTGTTTTATTAGTACCTTATTTCTATTTCGATCTTCTGTAGAAAGGTCTTTAACAATATATATGTTTGTTCCTTTCAATTTTTTCGCACTCTTCAATATTGCAAGTTTTTTCTGATATGATATTAGTTCAACTATTATTGGTATTTTATTTCCATTATTACTATTTGTAACCCGATAAGCATCACTTATGTCATCCTCTTTAATTTGAAGGTCCAGGTGTTTTGAAAAAACCTCACAGATATGTTTTATTAGATTTTCTTCACTTTCCTGTATACCGTATATAGCTATATTTTTCTTACGTACTTTTCTGTCAAGATTTAAAATCTGTTGTTTGAGCTTCCTATTTTCGTTTTCTACGGTTTCTAGTTTTTTTTTAAGTATATTTGATTGACCCGTAACCTCTGCTTTTATTTCTTCAACTTTTTCATTTAATTCTTTTCGTACTTCAGAAGATTTCTCATCTACGGTAGCATTTAATTTTGAAAATAAATTCTCCAAAAACTGTTTCTGTACATTAGTAAATTCTGACATAATTTGCAAGTGTATGGAACTCTTTATTGTATGACTGGTCACAGCACTACTGTTTTTCTCTGCTAGTTAGACGCTTCTAGTACGGTACCCACTTTTTGCAAGATTCTTTTTGTGTGGTATGCTATTTTTTTTTTTTTTTAGCTATCTCTTAACTTATATACATTAAAATCTAGAAAACCTTAATTTTCCCTTCTTACATTACATTTTCAAAGGCAATAAAATACGCAACATTGTACTCACAGCTTTGCTTCATATATATTTTACTATTGTCTTATTAATCCCAATACTTCTCGGTTATTTCTTATTTTTGTTTGGAGTCACTTACTAACTCAACATATACCTCTAAAGCACACCACATACAAATTATGAAATGGGAAATGTTTACAGGGTAGTCAGAAGTAGCGCACAGCAAAAATGACTTTTTAATTTCACTCAAAATGTAAGAGTTGATCATATCATACGATATATCCTCGTAATCTAAAAAAAACTATTCAAAAATGTAAAAATCCAATATGGTGCCCATAAGAAAAAACAAAGAGAAGTGTTGTACTCTTGCATCTAAAATTCCATAGAAAATACGATGACAATTTATATTCCCTGTAAGAAAGTGCCTTCACAATGTTTCAGTTAAAAACGTCTAGCTTTGTCGGTTTTCGCTCAAAAAAATAAAATCTAAAATCAGGAATCTTTATTTTTTTGCTATAATTAAAAAACAAAAAATGAGGGATCAAATTTTCAGGTTATTGATCAGCATAAAAAGGCCCAACTTTTTTCTTATTTAACCGATCTTGTATCTCTTATAATAACCGAGATAGCCATGCTTTAGTTCGAAAAACGGGCACCCCTATGCATGTATCTGCCTTTACAGAAGCCTTAGTCCGTCTCTGGGAGGAAGAAATTTGTATTTTTAGGTTAAGGCAAAAGTAATTATTAATTATTAGTTTATTCTAAAGGTAGGTATCTAGTTACCTGTAGGTATCTATGTAGGTAGGTATTATATACTTGCCTAATCGAAAAATGTTCAGTGAATGTATGTATATATCTATTTAATATTTACTGCTCCTTAATTTCAGTTTCTACGTTGGTAGGTATATAAATTGTAAACTTCGCATAGGTACCTATTTTATTTTTTTACTTACCGATACATGTTGAGAAGGCTCTCATTGTTACAAAGATTTCAGCTACCTATAAATTTCAAAACATCCTCATCGTTTAAATGTCACAACATATTTGTCATTATATGACGTTATTTTTTTACTTTTAGTAGGTATTTAGGTAAGTAGCAATGCTGACGTTTAAATCACATTTGAGGAAACACAATATCTAACAAATAAATACAGCGTGTAAGTACCTATGTAATAAAATGTAACTAGGTACCTACCTATCTCCGTATCTCTTGTGATATGATATGAGACTATGACTGGTAAAGGTAAGGTAATTCCTAATGAGAATTCAGGGTGCTGGCAGCTAGCTTCAGGTCCGAATTAAGGCCAATTTTAAAATGAGTCTTTAGATGTGTTGTCACATTAAAGACTAATATACATATACAGTGCTTTCGAAAAGTAACGAATAAATTCATTATTTTAGAAATTGAGAAGTTTTCGAAAAAATCCCCTGATACGTCGATTTTGTTTTTAAAAAAGGCACTTTTTGACATACGACCCATATTTGTGACGTCGTCGTTGTTCGAGATATGACGTCATCGACAATTTTTTTAAGTAGCAACCCCCAATTTTGACCACGCCATTTGAAAGAGCGTATCATTCCAAGGATTGTTAACTGTTTACAGGATTGCTCGATCCCTATACTACAATGTAATCCATAATTATGACGTCGTCAAAGATCCAAAGATCTCCAACTTGTAGAAATAGGTACACTTTATACTGTTATTACAAACTTTAATAAAGAATAATATTAATAATCATTCAAATACGAAAATTCTCTTGCAAATGTGAAATATAACAAACACAAAATAGGTATATTTTGACAATTCGATTACATATATCTTCGATGACGTCACAAAGGCGGATGACAAAATTGAGCGATCGAGCAATCCTGTAAACAGTTAACAATCCTTGGTATCATTCTACATACGCATCATGAAAAATCATGGTTGCCTGACAGTAGCCTTATCGACCGAGAATGTTTTTTATTGCTGTCAGATAAAAATTTGAAATCGTACTTTATTAAATAGTTTTTTCTGTTTTTTGAGTTATTTCTTTAGTTCTTATCTTTTGTTTGGCAAAAGCACTGAGTACTTATTGAGTAGTAATTTTGTCATTTTATAAAAAAATGGTTAAATTAACTGAACGAGAACGAATTGAAATTCTTTGCATGATCGGATTTGGAGACAGGATGCGCACCCAAAGAGAAGTAGTTGAATGTTCAATGAAACTCGTCCTGATCGACATCCCATTAGCCAAAGCATGGTAAGCAATATTGAGTCTAAATACCGTAAGTTTGGACATGTTCGTGATCTTCCTAAATCTGGTCTACCGTCAAAATCAATAGATGATGAGGTTAATGTTTTGTTGGCAATACAAGAAAATCATCATTCAACACTTAACCAATTGGCTTCTGATTTCAATATGGCAGCGTCCACAGTTCACAAAATTATGAAAAAAGCAAAGTATTATCCTTATAAGGTATGCCTTGTTCATGAGCTATCTGAAGGCGACTTTGATCGGCGAAATCAATTCTGCAAGAAAATGCAAGAGCTATGCAATAATGATAATAATTTCGTAAAAAACGTCATTTTTTCTGACGAGGCTACGTTTGTTTTGAACGGCCATGTCAATAGGCAAAACTGCCGTTATTGGGCTACCGAGAATCCCCGATGGATGATGAAGTATCACACTCAAAGTCCCCAGAAAGTAAATGTGTGGTGCGGCATAGTCGACGGAAGAATTCTGGGTCCCTATTTCTTTGACGTCAACCTAACTGGTGCAAGATATTTGGATTTTCTTCGAGACGACCTCATTGTTGTACTAATAACTTTATATCCAAATATAGAGGGACGTGATATTCCAAGAAATTACATGTTCTTTCAACAAGATGGTGCACCTCCCCATTATGCAGCACCTGTCCGTGTTTATTTAGATGAGCTGTTCCCGAATCGTTGGATAGGGAGAAGGGGGCCGATTGAGTGGCCAGCCAGATCGCCTGATTTGACACCCCTAGATTATTTCTTGTGGGGATACTTAAAAAGTAAAGTATACGTTACTAGCCGGTTAATTTAGAAGATTTAAAAGCAAGAATTCGTTACGAGATACATCGTATACCTCCTGAAGTTATAGATAATGTCCAAAAAGAATTTATTAATCGCCTTGGCTACTGTCAGGCAGCCAACGGTGCACAATTTGAACATTTAATTTAGTCGATTTTTTACATAATCATTATCATTGTCAATATTGTGAAAATTAAATTTTAAGTTCTTCAAACATTATTTTCTTGAAATTTTTGTTATGTAAAACAATAATTTTTCATGATGCGTATGTAGAATGATACGCTCTTTCAAATGGCGTGGTCAAAATTGGGGGTTGCTATTTAAAAAAATTGTCGATGACGTCATATCTCGAACAACGATGACGTCACAAATATGGGTCGTATGTCAAAAAGTACCTTTTTAAAAACAAAATCGACGTGTCAGGGGATTTTTTCGAAAACTTCTCAATTTCTAAAATAATGAATTTATTCGTTACTTTTCGAAAGCACTGTATATTATGTATGTATGTATAGGTACTTTAAAAAAATGCCTACCATTGTGCAGTAGGTAGGTATTGTAAGAAAAAGTATATTGTAAAGAAAAGACTCCAATGTTATTTTCTTAATTATCAACCAAATAATACTGGACCTGTTTCCTTTCAACTGGATTTTGCAAGTTTGTTTTATTATTAATTTGGTTTTAATACCACGCACCTTATCTAAAATAATGAAATGTCCAATTTCTGTATACCTAATATAAATTAAAGGAAGAATTTCTTTTTAATATTTATTCATCATCAAATGGATAATACTTTGAACCCTTAAAATCATCAGCAGGTACAGCTCTTCCATCACAGTTGAACGAGTCAAGAGTTTCCAGTTCTTCCGGAGACAATTCGAAATCAAAAACATCAATATTCTGCTCTAATCTCTTCATGTTGCTTGACTTAGGAATAGGAATAGTTCCGATCTGGATCAGATACCGCAAAATGACCTGTGCGCTAGTCTTTCCGTACTTCTCACCAATGCTGACTATTTGGGGATTGTCTAGGGAAACTACTGGATCGTCAGGTTTAGCCCAAGGCCTCGCTGGAGACCCAAGAGGGGCTGTACGCTGTAACAGCGATGTCGTGGTCTTTGCAGAATGTAATAAGCTTCTTTTGAGTCAAGTTAGGGCTGACTTCAATCTGAAATAAATAGGTAAGTATAGAGAAATAATTAACTAGCGTAGAATAATAATTATAAAATGCCTTACTTGGTTCATCACAGGCTTGATTTTAGCATGATCCAAAACTCTCTGTAGCTGTTTGGTGTTAAAGTTGGAGACACCGATACTCTTGACTAAACCAAGCCTGATACAATCTTCCATTCCTTCCCAAGTCTCAACATAATCAACATCAGCAAAATCTGCATCTTTAATGAGAGATAGATCGATACCATTTATTTCTGAAATTTTCTGTGCAACTGGCCAGTGCACCAGATACAAGTCAACGTAATCCAACCCAAGTTTCTTTAGAGATTCTTTGCAGGCCGGAACTACCTGCTTTTTCCCATGAAACAAGTTCCATAGTTTGGTCACGATGAATAAGTCTTCGCGCTGGACTGTCTTGTCCGCAATTTTTTCTCTTATAGCTTTTCCTACTTCTTCCTCATTTCCATAGATCCAGGCACAGTCAATGTGACGGTATCCGACATTAATAGAGTGCTTAACGGCTTCGTATATATCTCCAGGGGCAGACTACGAACAAATACCAGAATGGAATGGATAATTGGTGATGCAGTTTATGTAAATATTAGTGGTGGTGATATAGCAAATCATTACCTGCCAAGTTCCTAGTCCAAGCTGTGGACACTGCAATTTATTGTTCAGCGTGATCGTAGGTACTGCCATTTTTTCCTGGAACAAATCACTTAGTACTTAGTAACATTCTTATCTGATTTTTAGTTAGGGATTTAATTATAGAGTAACATAGAGGTAATCTTAAGGTAAATGAGTACGAAAATAAAAACAATATAACAATGAAAACACTTGGCACTTGCAGACAGCATAAACATATTTTCAAAACCAATCCAAATTGCCTTAAAATGAATATGAAACTGTACTTTGTGTGTACTGTTTTGTTAAAGTATAAAACATTTTACATGCATTTTAATATTATTTTCTTACCAATATAATTTAATTGTTCTCTTCTGTTTTCCTTGCACTAAATAACGGAATGTATACTTACGGTAGGTGTATCTTCTATGGATCTATTTTATTTCTAACGTATAGTAATTTATATAAACCAATTAAATATTAAATTATATACCTATTAGATTTTTACCTATGTGAATTTATCTTAAACGAAATAAAATCAATTAGGTATCTATTGATAGAGTTTACAGATATCGGACAGATAAGACTGAAAAATTGAAGTTATCAAGGTGTATCATAAATTATATGTTACTTATAATCATTTCATACCTATACAGGGTGTCCCGAAATCAGTGTGCAATATTTTACCACTGTGTTTGTTCTACGGTTAAAAAGAGGACTTTCTTCATATAAACCTGGGTCGAAAAATGATTCCTAAGGGGGCTACAGCCCTAAAAGGGGCACCCTAGTGCCGTTTTTTTCTAAATAACTCCAAAACTAGTGCAGATATATTTAACAAATTTGGTATAAGTACCTACTGCCTAAGTCTTATATTATGCTGAATCCGCTGCCGTAAATAAAATTTCAAAATTTGTGTCACATATATGTTCCAAGCTAAATATTACCCCAACCTTTTTAGTGGAGTGACTTTTTCAACTTTTGAATAGGAAATATGAAATTTCAGTATTTGTTAGATACTAAAAAAAGGTACACTTGGTTCGTATCGTTATGATAGCACGCATCGTTTACGAGTAAAATCGTCTTAATTATTTACATGGGCTAACACGCGGTGTTGTAACTTTTTTTGTATGCAACATTCCCTAATTTTGTCATTAAAATATGAAATTTTAGTTTTCCAGGTAAAAAGTTGCTCTTGTTCAACATCGATAAAATGCACCGTGTTGATATAAAACGATTTTGAAATTTTGAGAAAGCATTTCTCGATCCATATATTTATATGAAGAAAAAGTCCCTTTTTTAAGTATAGAAACACACTGGTAAAATATTGCACACTAATTTCGGGACACCATGTATAAGGGCTCTTGCGCAACATTTTCAAAATCTATGCACCTAGTACCTACTTATGCTATCTAAGCATAGCAATCTCGTATATCTACTTCAACAACAGTGGCGGCTGGTGACATTTGGATATGGGGGAGCGCAGAAATAAAAAAATGTGCGCAGGCGAAAATTTTGCATATTTCAAGGTCAAACCCCTAAAAATTATAAATTAGAAATTCGCAGAGCAAAAATATTTGCTTGAAAAAATAACTATCGTTAGACAAATATCCTCCTTTTTAATACGATTGACGGAAATCTCGACAAAAATTATTTAAAACAATATTTAAATAGGTAATTAATATTTAGAATCAAAAATTTATATATACGTTACCTTAAAAAAGCTGTAAACTAGAATTCAGGAAGCAGGAAAATAACTATTTTTGAATTTATTTCTTCAATAAAAAAATCAAAAATAAAAGGATAAAAAGATTTTCTTTTGATTTTTTTATTGAAGAAATAAATTCAACTATAACAGCCAACAACTTGTCTAGTATCATAACTATTTTTAGTTTTTAGATATCCGTTAGGTAATTAAAAACGATATGGCACAATCACAAACTCAAAAGTATTTTAGTTATTCTATTCATAGTTATCAAACGACACATTAAATTATTACTTTACTGTAGGTAAACAAACTTCATACAGTTATTTATACACGAGTACACTTACTCTCTAAAATTGAAATCAGCTCTACGGTCTTTCATAGAAATACATTTTTCCATAACTTTTTCGTGGAAATTAGGTATTTATTGGGCAGGCAACGCCCAACTCTTTTATTTGTATTTTATCTTCCAGTGGAAGATTTGCAAAATTAGCTGTAATCAAAGATTAAATATATATTCATAATTATACTACTAACAGTACTCATGTTAAGTAAAATATAAAATTGTCTTTTCACAAAAATTAAAAAAGTACTTTAATAATGTTAAAAATATGTAATGTGTTAAAAATACGTTATAATGTTTAATAATGTCCGCATACGGCCGCGAAATAATTGCGGACAAACCTGCATAATATAAGCATATGGAAAGTATCTAACGAGTGTAGTCGAAAAGGAGATCGGGTCGGTTGCCATAGTTACCTGGGCCGCGACTCAAAATGATACCTGGGCCCAGTGCTGCCAGACCTACCGTTTAAACGGTAGATCTACCGTTTTCTTCTACCAACTACCGCCCTACCGCCACCACATTCTTATATTATATCTATATATTATAAACAATTGGTGCGGTCGAAACAACTTACCTCTGAACACCGACAAATGCAATGTTCTTTCATTTTATCGAACGCATAACCCAGTAATTTTTCCCTATAGCTTGGACAAGGTCTGTTTAAAGCGTCCCAATTCTTTTAAAGATCTTGGGGTAATTTTTGATCCCCAGTTGAGTTTTAATGAACACATTTCTTCAATTGCTGCTAAAGCTAGCAAAAATATGGGATTTATTATTCGCCACTCTAGAGAGTTCCATTCTAAGGATGTTCTACTTTCTCTTTTTTATTCATTTGTTCGTTCCCATTTAGAATATGCTTCTATTGTTTGGTACCCCAAATATGGGGCTCAAGAACAATTATTAGAAAGTTTGCAGCGTAAATTTCTGAAATATGTTTCTTTTAAGATTAGTGGAGCCTATCCGCCTATTGGTTATCCTCACAACATATTATTATCTGAATGTAACGTCACAGCCTTAGATATACGCAGGCAAGCACAATCAGTTATTCTGCTGCACAAAATCATTAACTCTACTGTAGATTGTACCGAATTATTGCATAGGTTAAACATAAATGTACCTCGCATGAATGCAAGATACTCGTTGCCCTTTAACTTAGCAGTGCCTCGTACACGAGTCTTACAATCATCGCCAATTTACACCATGTGTCAAAATTATATGACAGTGCAAGGTAACATAGACTTGTTCAACACAACCGATTCCAAAATAAAATGTGTAATACTTCATTAGTCTTATTCTGTTTATAAGGTAGATGTACATACTGTACATAGATATTTATTGCCCTATTGCCCTTATACGTACTTGTCATATACTTTATATTTAATTTGTTTGTATCTTACTGTATTTGCTGGCTGTTATTTTACTTAGTTTAGTTTGCTGATATTGGTTAGTGTTCAATATTATTGTACTTGTTTATTTGCCCAAATGCATTTAGTTCATGTTTGTAAATCGTTTTTTAAGTAATTATTGTTCTCTTAACTGTGTTATATTACAATACTTTTTGTCAACTCCTATCCTGTAAATGGTTTTTTACTGTTGGATAGCCGTAATCTAAATAAATAAATAAATAAATAAATAAATAAATATACCGTTTTTTCTTAGTTCTGTCAGGTACACGAAACACACATGGTTGATTTGTGGAACACACTATATGAGATGATATTTTAGATTTACAAGTAGAACACTGTACTGTAATCATCTCACATGGAAAAATAAAGCAGAGGAACTTATTATCCACTGCCTCTATTAGCGGATTATTGCCCACAAAAACATATTTATCAAGTGATGCTTGTTTTAATATAAACATTGATTCTGCTTTAATAAACTAGCATAACAAAGATATGTATCAAGTCAAATTTGATAACATGAATAATAGTAGTTCCTCCGACTCTGAAAAGACAAAAAGTGTTTTCTTTGTTTTTATTTAAATTAAAAATGTTTATATATTTTATTTTATTGTTACAATGTTATTTATTTTTCGTTTTAATATTGTTATATTTATTTTAAAACTATATTATATTCAAATACACGTTTTTCTGGGTCTGTGTTTTATTCGTTGCAAGTAGAAATCACATCACAAATCAGTAATAACAAATTTTATGTTGGTGTCAGTCGGTGTCAGTCACTATCATCTGTCAATTCTGTCATCCCTACCAATAGTACCAATCCTACCATAAACTATGATAAGAACAGAAGTCTATGATCCCTACCGTTTTCTACCGTTTTTTTGTAGTGCCATCTACCGCTTATCGAAAAATCCATCTGGCAGCACTGCCTGGGCCACCAATCTGTGATCCTTTGCTCACTGTGCAGTGGCAGCGTGCTGTGATCCAGTGATGCGGACTGTGGCGTTATGAGTACAATAGCTCAACCGCTCTGTACCACAATAAACATGTTTTAACTTTTAACATTTGCATTTAATTTATAATAATAATAATTCCTTTGTTATTTTTGGAGGAGGGGCGCGCGGCCATGCGGCCTTAAGGAGAAGCCGCCACTGTTCAACAACATATACTTACTTACTTTTAAAAAAGTAGGTATATAATTTCACTTATTACATTTTAATATTATTGATAACAAATACATTACGCCTGGAATCAAAAGCGATAATTGCTTGACAAAAAATGTGACAAAGAGTAATTTGCTGATCTAGCCTCCAGCTGATATGCCTGTTAAGTAACTATTCAAAATAATTAACGGATATAATATACTCCAATTAACGCCATACAGGTTTTCTTTATCAAGAATTAAATGAGTGCATCTTTTATAGCAGATGGTACACTTTAAACATATATCTACATATACATCCCAAAGTAGCTGTTAAGATTTTAACAATTCGTTGAAGTGTAGGTATTTAAGTTTATTTTGCAAACATACTTTCTTAATTATTGTTAGACATAATAACATAATATGTAACTTTGTTATTTAATTTAATTGATCTTTTACAAACAAAAAAATATATATAAAAGTATACATTGTACTATTTAATTTCGTCTAATTTCCTCTCCGTACAGATCGAGGTGGAAATTCATTCCTTTTCCATTCTTAGATATCATTTCCAGTATCACCTCTGACACCCCTAGTCCTCCATCTAAAACTCTTACAGAGCCTGCTTCTGAACTGCTCATTTTGTTATGAACGTTGATACAAGTTATGTAGTACATGTTATTTCCCCGCCATGTGTACTGAAAATAAAAAAATAAACAGCTATTACTATACAGGTCCCCAAATAAAAAACTATGTTCAATTTGGAAACAAAGACACCAAACATTAGTACATGACAGTTAGATAAAGATAAATAACAATACTATAAAAATAGTTGTAATTTCGTATTTAGTGGGGGAATGCAGCTGAGAACCCCACCCACAGACCAAGGATTTTTAACTTATATAGGATTGCTGGATCTCTAGAATTTATAAGCCGTATCACGTGTTTGGGTCTTGCGGCTACGTCATCGGATTGATATACAAAATATATGAGTTATATAGTGACAGTGACTTGTCAACGCGTCATAGATAAGGAATCGCACAATACAGAGAGAGAAAGAGTATCCGCGTCTCGTAGTGACGTCACTAAAACGGACTATATTGAGGAATAGGGATCGAGCAATTCTATAAGTTAAAAATCCTTGCCCACATACCTCTGATAGGTCCCATGTCAAGTTCTCTGTAATATTGTAAAAATTTAAATGCCTATTTAATTTTGCCAATTTACTTGAAATAATTCCCCTATCCAAGACTGTGCGTGCATGTCATGTGACATCATGACAGTATGAGTTGCAGGAATTCGTGCTGCGACATATTTAAAAATTTGTACTCAATAAAATACAGTCCACATGTTCACAAGTTTTTTATTTTATTAAAAAAAGAACCAGACAAAACAGATACTTGGCCCACCGATGCTCCATTTTTTTCTCAGTTTAATGAATACACACCTTACTTACTATCAACACGCCCTTTTCTCCAAATTGAATGTATTTTTATTTCGGAATCTGTATAGGTGTCTTATATTTTTATTTTCTTTGTTGACTTCTCTTAAAACAACATTTGTAATATAATTTACCTTATTTTTCATACTTGTTAAGAAAAAATCCGGATCTTATTTTTTTCTCATGGAAGATTTCCATTTTACAAAATTTACATTCAATGGGAAATAAAAAAATACTTTTAGGTACTTGCCGTTAATTTTTTAGTTGTATATGGTGATCCAGACTTGACAATATCTTCATTAACCAATTGATCACCTCTACACCTTCCTTCGCGTAGTTCATATTGATACTTGCCCAAACTCTCTGCATTTGCTAGTTGAAACACGACAAAGGTAGTGAAAACTGTGAAAGTTAGCAAGTGATTCATTTTTAGGTAAGTATATTTTATTGTAAGAAGCACATAAATGCTTGTAAGATCACTTTACACTACTTTGGACTAATTATTGTTTAGCAAAATTAATTAGGACTGGTTATAATTGCGACCTTCAACTGCTCTGTCATAAACAGAAAACAATTTATTACTATGATTATTAATTATAAACGATAACAAACAATTTTTGTTAAATAATAAGTCAATATGTAATAATATTTGCTACTTTTCACGAAATAAATAAATCCAAACGAGAAAAACATAAAAAGGGGTTATCTCTTGTTAATGAAAATAACATATTATATATTTTTAAAAATAAACTCGGTCAACACTATTTTTACTATTAAATTATAATCAAATTATGTGGTAACCCTATATTATTGAACAAGGAAAAATAAATAACTAGTGACCTAGGTAGGTAGGTATCAATTTTGTCCTAGTATTCTTATAAAAGTGTGAATTGTTAATAATTAAATAAATAACAAACAATTCAAAAACTATCTGAAAAACAAAACAGTATTAAAATAGGTGAATAAATTTGTGTAGTAATAAGTAGGTACTAATATCTAGGTACCTATTGAAATTGATGAATTAAAGGTAATATAACGATGAGGTTGTACTTTATAAATGGACCTACTACAGAAATAAGTACACTAAACTTTGCAGACTAACAGCAAAAGTACGCGGAAGAAAGAGTGAGGGATATTGAAAGACCTAAAGAGCAACAAGGATGCACTAAGATTTTCACGCTTGTTCCGTCCATGTGTCCAGTAGTTTAGTATCATAGCTTGTTTATAGCAAATATATCTCTTATAATGCAAATTGAAAAAAAATTATTAAGATATTAGGTATAATTTAAGTATCTAGGGACCCTCTAATTTATCATATTCAGACAACTAGGATGGAATATAATTTTTTTTGCGAAAAATGATTTGATATAAAAAGTTGTTCTTCATAAATATGTGGACCAGCATGATACAATTTATTATATCATGGTGGACCAGTAATGTTTTTTAATATTAATTTTTCCTTGTAAACAATCCTCGGGCTAGTACGTCTCTGATTTTTATTTCTCAGTTGGCACCGGCATTACGTATTGACATATAAAATTTCATATTTTTATGTTGGTATTATGGCGCCGCGGTGTGATTGACACGAATGACGTTTGTAAGTTTGCGTTTGCGAAAACAAAAATAAACATGGAAGCTTGTTTAGCCGTAGAAAAAGAAGTAGACAGGGTTTTTTCAAAATTTGGAGGAATAAATGAGCATGCCAAAAGGGTTTTATCGGATTTAATCAATCAGATACAGTGTTTAAAAGAAGAATATCAGAATGGTAAGGGTGTATGATCTAGAATCACTTTTTCTAACAAAGGCTTTTGTCTCAATACATTGTGTTTTTAGCCGGCGAGGACCATGTGCTGACGAATGTACAGATGGACATTTTGAGGCAAAATATGACGAAGGTGAAAGAAACGGTTAGTAAACTGGCAACAGATCACAGAGATTTACACAGTACTGTCTCGAAGGTTGGAAAAGCTATAGATAGAAACTTTGTCTCAGACTTTGCAGCTTGTAGTCGTGAGGAATTGTTCTCTGGTCCTGAAAAGATAAATTTCATGAATAAAGTTATATGTCAGCATTATTATAGGCAAGGAATGCATGATGTTGCTGAAGAATTAGCAAAGGAATGCGACATAATTCCAGAACCTCAGGAGAAAGAGCCTTTCACTGAATTAAATCACATTTTAGACTGCCTTAAAAACAAAGATCTTGAACCAGCTCTTGCATGGGCAACTGTTCATCATGATGAATTAGAAGCACAGAATTCATCTTTAGAGTTTATGTTACACCGCTTAAAATTTATTGAACTACTGCGCAAGGGTGCTACACACCAGACTGATGCGATATGTTACGCTCGAACACATTTTAGGAAATTTGTACACAGACATGAAAAAGGTAGGTACTTAATATGTACAAAATCTAAATTATTAAAATATAATGTCAACCAGATATCTACAAACGAAGTGACAAATGTTAATACCTATATGCAAATATTTTAGAAAAGCATTAAAGTAATACCTACATATTTGTTATTTTGATTGCTTAGTTTCACATACAGAATGTTGCCACACTTTCACCTTGAAATAAGTGAATTATTCTACTCTCGTTATTTAGTTAAATTGGTATAAATTATAAGGCAGCAGTAATTGTAAATTAAAAGGACCTTTCATGATACATAGCTGGTCAAAAATAGTGCACATTTAGATGTATTAATTGAATATAGTATATATTTATGATTTTATAAGTAAATTTTGATCCAGAAAGAATCGATAAAATGTTCGTTAATTTTAATAATTCTTAATAAGTATGTGATATAAAACTTCACCAATATTTGTATATTTGACGGTTGACTTAATTCAAACTCTTTTGTTTGTTGCAAAAATATATTTTCATATTCTAAAGTCTATTGAACTTGAATCAAATAGAAAAGTAATTATCTTTTGGTTTTCATTGCAGATATCCAAACATTAATGGGAATGCTACTTATAATAAATAGTTCACCATATAGCTGTTTGCTGGACTCCGAAATGTGGATTGAAATCTATGAATTATTTATCCGTGATGCTTGTCAATTATTAGGCGTTTGTGTAAATAGTCCACTAACCACATGTATTAACGCAGGATGTACCGCGATACCTGCTCTGCTCAATATTAAACAAGTTATGATGCAAAGACAGGTTACAGGAATTTGGAATGGGAAGGATGAGTTGCCCGTAAGTATTTTTTGTATATTTTAGGAGCTTATTACAAGTAGGAAGTAGGTAAGCTAGTATATGACTCATCAACATTTGAATATAGAACACGATAGAATACTATCGATTATATTCAGATGACCAAGATACATATCTAATAGTTTTACGGTTTATGTATAACTGTATCGGGAACACTTGTCAGCTAATTTATTTTAATCATATGCAGGGAATGCGATTTCATAAGTGAATCTGTTAAGAGAGCATAAAATTTTAAAGAATATACAAATATTAGATAGTCTAGTAGCGCTCGCACTTGCAGAAGTTACATTTTCACCATAAAAACAATATAATAAATGACGTCGCAATTAAAAGTCAAATAGAACTTGCTTACAAAAAGCATGTGCTTGACATCACTTGCTCGAAACCATGCTCCAGTTTTCGACCTTGATCTTTCGATGTTAGCCAATCATTTGGTGTATTTAAAATACATCATGAAATTATAGTCTCGATCTTTTTCCGTAGGGAACAGCACATTAAATTTCTATATACAATAATTTTATCGGTTAAAGATTATTTTATATGGTTAATAGTAAAACAGCTATGATACTATTATACATGAGTCATAGTTTATAGTTTGGCCAAAAGATATAAAAGAAAAACCTTTTGGTGTGTAGAATATTGTGTGTATAACCCTGTATAACATGCTTATCTAGCGGTAGTCTTGATTCAAATTTTGAACACTAGCCCAAGTAACACGGCGTGATCATTAAAAGATTCACAACCTGTTTTTATGATTTGCTTGAAGGCAAAGTTACTTCGACTACTTGGTCAATTCATTGCCTTTGAATAGTAATAAAAAAAAATGATTATTAATTTTTTGCTCAATTCAAATATATATTTCTATTCTTATTCACAGATTGAAATCGATTTGGATAGCGAGAATAGGTATCATTCTATGTTTGCATGCCCAATTTTGAGGCAGCAGTCCACACAGTTTAATCCACCTATGAAACTGATATGCGGACATGTTATTTCAAGGGATGCTCTGAACAAGCTATGTAATGGAAATAAGTAAGTATGCTTCGTTATTTTATTGAGAACATTGGTAAAAAAATAAAAACAAAAACATACAAATCAGGTTTTTTTTATGAAGGCATTTTTGGAAATATTATAATGTTATTAGATGTTAAAGTAGAGTAGGCGTGTCGTGTCGGTGAAATTGTGATAATGATACAATCAATATGGAGGTTTGCTGGACAATAGTTGAGTTAAGATATGCTTTCTTGAAAAAAGATATGATCAGTTGCTATACTTGAAATCTGTTGTTATTTGTGGTAATATTGAGGTTATGTTTGACAGTAGAACACAGAAATAAGGACGAAAAGTCATATACAAGTACTGTGATATTTTGAAGACCGGAATTGAATGATTTGGTCCGGTATGCATTCTGCATAGTTCACGTATGGTGACGTAAGTCGGCATTTTCCTTTGAGCTTTGGACGACACACCATGAAGTGACACGGTATTTATGAAAGCTCAATAGTATACCGAGTTTCTTTGGATTACCATTTCATGTTTTAATCATTTTCCAAGAAAATTGAATTGGGAACTTTTACAGCCATAGACTATAACAATATTAGGTTATACAAAGCCTTAAGTGAATATTGCTTAAAACCAGGTGCTACTACCTAGTTTTAAATGTTCGTTCATACAAAATTTGTCTCATAAATTAACCGAGTAATTTATTACTGGAAGGATCATAACTGCCACAATAATGTGACATTTACAGTACACGTCCTGAATTTTATCTCATACTCATCTATGAAAAAAATTGTTTTTAATGTAATGTTTTCTGATATCTGATTTTATTCCTCGCTTTGTATTTAAAAATGTTTATGATTTTATTGTATTTTCAGGTTGAAATGCCCATACTGCCCGATGGAACAAAGCCCTTCTGATGCAAGGCTAATATTTTTCTAATTGCACATACCTACATTTCACAACTTACTACATTATGTAATGACCTGTTATCATTATTAATCACATTTTTACATTATTACAATTCCTTTATTTAATTATTTTGTGGTTTATATATATTTGGTTTGTGTTCTTTGTGATCTCTTTTAACTAACTGTAGATAATAGAATAATCTTTTCAAATTATGTGTTTTATTTTGTTGAAAATGAAGGGAAGAGTGTGAAGTGTTAATATTAAGAACATATGGTGTCATCTCTAATATTTATTTGGTTTTTAAACATCTGAAAATTGATTCAATAATTTTTTTGCGTTAAGCATTTGTCAGAGGCTCTTATTTAAATTTAGTAGATTACCTGTCTACATGATGATGAGCAACAAGAAACGTAACCTTAGATGCATTTTTACTTTCAACTACTATTAGTCATATATTGTAATATATATTCGATTTTAACACTAAGAATCACAAAACCTAAGAAGTCCTGTATTTTGTGCAGATTGTTCGTTTATCTAGAGCACTGTATGTTGTAACTATGTTGTGACAGTTCTGAAGTCACTTTTAAAAAATTGTAGGTATGACGAGCATACATGCATAACAAGTATAGACACTTGCCTATTTTGCGGAAGTATGTCTCAGTAGGCGAGCATTTTCATATGTTTGTGTATGGCGCCCCTTCTAAAAATGCAAGCACGAAGTCGTCACCAGTGTGCAAGACTTTAATTGGCTTTGACTTTGTCGTTCCTTATTTGATTTGTCAGTTTGGCTGTTATGATCTACTGTCATCTATCGGTGAAAATAAGAATAGACGGTAGACTCATTGAAGGTCTTCGGCGGCGAATTTTTAACATCAAGATGTCGCCAGATATCTGTCCATACTTGATATATATGTATGCTGGTATGAGCTAATTTGCATTCAAGGAAGTAGAACAACTTCAAAGCTTGATAAACAAATAAATATCTAACCTAAAGTGTTTGTTTACCATTTTCCATAAAGATGCTAATTACAGCAACTCATTAAGTTAAAAAAACTTGGTTTTAGCATGTCAAAAATTATTCTGTTACCCTGGGGATGGTTAGTTTGCTATTGATATCTACATAGCTGAACCGAAACTGTATCTATTATCTCTAGAACCTGTCATTAAAGCATTAGTAATAATAAATGATCTCATTCAATGATATTTCAAAAATGCATCTAAATGCATGGAAATGCCAATTCTTGGGAAGTTACTTACCAGTTATAAAATATGATTTACATTTGTTAGTTAATCATGTAAATGTCTCACGAAGTACATTTTTATTTGATGGGATAGGTACCTACCTTAACAAGCAAAAATACAGTCCAAACTTTACAATATCATATACTATCTAGAATCTAGATAGAGTCCAAATATGTACAATCTATAGAAGAACAGTATAGGGGAACAATGTTCAAAAGTCTAAATAAGCAATACAAGGGCAAGGGATGAAGATCAAAGGATATTTTCATATCCCAATTATTGCCGTCATTTTAAAATCCCTCGCTCAGTTGAATGGTTTTATTAGCACCTCGTAGATGGACTTGCTTATTTCATCTATTAGGTGCTGGTTTTTATTATTACTCTTTTATTTAATATTTTTGATATATGAGTCACCAATTTAATAGCCAAATACATAGGTACCTACCTATAGATACAAACAAGGAATAATTTATATGTACAAAACATTGAGGTATAGGTATCATCAGTGACTATAGATCTATACTCACTGGTATCATATAGGTAGGTGTACTACCTCAAATATACAACTATCTTAATGTCGGGAATCGTCTGGCACTAGCTTTAATCAGCGCAACTCAGATTAATGTTATACAGTAGTTTTTTGTTTTTACTAATGTGGTCTGTTTATGTCTCGTTTTTCTTTCAAAATGGTGAAAGTTGTATATTATTATGCTTCCCTAATATTGTTTTTATTTGATACTTACTAAATATTTATATCGCGATCGGTTATGATAATGTGTAGCTAATAAACGTTATAGTAAGTGTAATTAGAACTATTTTCTGTGCATTTACCGTTTTATTTCTAATTCTGTGCTAAAAAATGCCTGCTGAAACTTTGAACAACGCAACTGGTGAGTACCTACAGTCATAATTATGATGAAATAGGTTCAGTTTCGCTTATTGGTTTTGTTCTAACATTTATTTATTAAAAAACTTTCTATAATATTTAAATAGCTATTGTAATAATTACTACTTCATGTTTTATTCTTATTAAAATATATCTTATTCAGTCTTCTTATCATAAGGGTAACCAGAACTCAGTTGAGAGTTGACTTTGGAGGGAGCTTGAGATTAAATTATAGTCTAAAGAAAGGGACATAAATGTTTGAATCTCTACAAAATTTACATAGATGGGATGTCCTTGTAAATTATCGTATAATTTATTCAAATCAAAGAACTTCATTGACTGATGATTATTCTACGTTCTGTGATTTACAGCTTCTACTACTGACTTGACAACAATTTTTAGTTATTCCTTATAACAATAGGTTTGTACAAGGTTCCTAATATTACAGATATTGCAAGAAATATATGCAGTTTTACTAAGGAAATTCTTTACCAAATACCAAATTAGACAACACTTTGCATAATGTTCAAGAAAAAATATAAAATTGGTTCAACATTTAAAGATCATTTCCTTCAAATGGCTGCCATCCACTTCAATATGCTTGGTTTAATACCTCGAAATTTTGACACCACTCGGTCAAACATAGATCTCTCGCAATTCTTTCTGTTTTGTGTCCCTCCCTATTCCTGCGATTTATCATTAGGCAAAGGTGAAATTATCTCCAATATAAGCAGTAGAAATATAAATACATTACAGGATGTTGTCTGCAAACACAAGTTATTTAGAAAAGCTTCTGAATGTTTTTTTTTAGGTTTTAAGTTATTTTTTTAATTAATTTTAATTTTTGCATCATAAAGTTAAAGGTGTAAAGGTATCTTGCTGGAAGATAATCTACTAGAAAATAGTTAAAAGAAGCACTGAGAACACCGGATAAAATATTTTAAAAAATCATATGTACTAAATCAATAGGTACTAAAATAGTTTGTGTTTTGGAACTTACATCATGCGAATTCGTGTAAACGACTTAGTTCAACTCCTGCCACTCTCCGTGTTTCCCAGAATATAGAATTACATTTTCTATCATTTACGAGGAAACGCATAGCGAGAGCTTATTTAAATGGAAATATTATGTTACAAATTACATACACGTGAGCAATATACAACCGTCAGTGAGTAACATTTTTCAGCATACCAGCAAGCATTTGTGAACACTATAGACATGATCAGATAATATATAAAGATATTGGCGAAGTCTCCGTTTAGGTTATGACCTGTTATCAACAGAAGTCCAATAGTTGTTCTAAGATTATTTATTATTTGTGTTAACAGAAATTATTCTACTACATCACATGAACTTTTATAGATATACTTACTTATTGTACCCATTGTATTGTTGACTATTTATTATCGTGAGCATTGTCTCCAACAGTGAATAGGACCGTTTTTACCGTCATGAACTCTACGTTTTCTTTTTTTAATATATTTTTATCAATCATTTCCAGTAGAAATCCTGACTGTCCACATATTTTGTACAATGAAGGTAAGCAATTTTTTTATTTAATGAATTTTATGAAAATTAATTCTGCAATATATTGTAATATATGCCTACTTGCAGATAACTATATCTAATTTAGTAGGTGTAGGTAGATATAGGTAGGTACAAATATAAAATCAAATAAAATCAAGAGATGTGTATCGTCCTTTCATGGGCTTCCAATTTTTTCATAAGAGAAGGCTAAAAAACCAAGTTAAATTTGTAAGTTAGAGAGGGCACGATTGGTATGTTTCATTTACCATTTATAAAATTGCATCTATTTGTGATACCACTACTTATTGTGTACCTATTTATACAGACGTGTATATAAATTAGTTTTAATAGCCAACTAACAAAAGTAAATAATTAAAGCCATAACAATACAAATTAAAGTTAAATAATAGTGTACAAATAATATATACAATAGTAGTATAAAATAATAATAATCGCATATTCCAAACCTAGTGGAATTTAAAAATAGAAAGAATACAAATCACAATTTTGTTAAAGATATTAAATAGGTAATTAATCATAAGTCGTATATATTTATTTTACTATTTATTTATTTAGTTTAGTAATTGTTCTCTATTAATCGTTTTTGGCTGAATGTCAGTATGGGTTTAAAATATTTTGGCGCCCATATGGAGGCAATTTACAAAGCGTTGCGACCTATAGTCTCACTACTAATAGTCAGTATTACAGTAAACTCAACGTCTGTTTTTTTTATTAGATATTGCAGCATCCTGTTGTCAAAAGGAAATTATTGAATTACATACTAGACAGAGAGCAATTGTAACACCTTGGTCAGTACCAGATGTACCAAAAATGGTAATTATGATGAAAACAGAACACATTTTTTGGTATTACATTTTAATTTATGTATTTTTTAAGGCGTGGGACGGTGAACTAGCGAAAATAGCTCAAGACATTGCTGGAAAATGTAAATTCAAATATCAACAAGTTGAAGATCGTAAGTAAAAATATTAAATGGTCTTTAAAGTATTTCATTTCAAATCTAGTAAGATTATTATTTGCCACAAAATGTTAAATATAAGTGATATATTTAGCAGTGTCTAAAATTAATTTATATTTACAAATAGGTATGTTGCTATTATAGGGATAAATTTCTTAATTCATGGGGTAGGTTATTAATTCGATACCTATGGACAAAAAAACCCTTAATAGCACCTAATTTTTACTTCAAAATTTTTACTTCAAACAATAATATGTCATATGCTTTTATAAATAATGTAGTTATACATAGATACCTACTACCTCAATTTATCTAGCATTAAATTTAAATAATTATAAAAATATATGTCTTGATATATATATTTTTTTTAAGATAACGAATATGAACCATTTCTATTAACGATCCCTAAGTAATAATTCAAGTAAAATTTACTTATTTTGTAACAAGTAGGTATAGTATAGTATGGACCTATTTATTTTTAAAGGGTATTATTTTTATATGTAAGATATGTTCATATTTACGAAGGGGTGGAACGGTCATTAAAATTTATTTTTTGAAATGTCTATGTACCTACTTGTATCATTTCCTTCGGTAGGGTGCTAGCATAGACCTTTATAAAAAGAGTCCATCACGTCTGATACTGGCAACTTTTCTGCAATTCGAGAAATAGAATTTTATCTATTAGCCGTTTTGTTTTGTTTTGTTTTAATATGGTTATTCTAGGGGATGTTGTGCCGATCTGGGGTTGATGGTTGTTGACAATCATTTCCTTTGGTATCGTGCCAGTATATAGGCCTTTTAAGTCGAAGATTAATTAAACTTCGACTTACAAGTCGAAGATTAACGAAATTTCAACTTACAAGTCGACATTTCAAAAATACATTTTAGCGGCCCTGCCACACCTTTGTACACAGTTGCTAGTAAAGGAATAAAACCTCAGAGGAATAAGTAACCTCTGAGAATAAAACAATAATCTGATTTACCAGAAGTAGCAGAGACTGACAAAAATAATTTTAGGTAGATTTCAGATTGAACAGAACATGTATTTAAAATGTTCCAAAAGTGATGATATTCAGGGAAATTGGTTGGAACCCATCATATATTGGTTCGGTGTAGACAAGGTGCGACCAAATTATGCTGCAAGTAGAGGGGAAACTGGTCAGGTATGTATAAAGTTTAATTTACATCATCAGATAGTGTACAGGCTTATAGCAAAGAGAATAATAAGAGTTTTTACGTTCATTTATGCCGTCGCGTCGAACAAATTTCTGTCTTTGTCACTATGCGCCAGGCACATACAATTTAATAAAAAAATAATAAAATGATAAATAGCAACACAAAAAATTATCGGTACTAGCGAAGTTTACACAATATTTATACTGGATTGTACAATTGAAACAAAATATTCATTGAAATAAATGAAAATAATATCATTAAGGGTCCATTCTCTGTAGATTTGACAGGCATGAATGTTGGGTCGGATTGAGAGGATGGGTGGCCGATGGGTGGAGACTTATATATTCGAACTATCGAATTATTAAGATTTCGGAAGTGCACGTAAAGCCGAAGTAAAAAGGCACATGGAAATAAAGTTAGCCCTCATTGCAAGGGTACCGGATTTGTCTTATAATTGCAACAAAATTTCTTTTTAATGTTATAAATTATATATCACCGGAACGATCAAAAGATAAACTAGGTCCCTATAGTAGCAAATTTTTGTTTAATACATGTATTTTAGAGAAAATAATTTTTGAAAATACGCTATTTTAGTACAAGATTGTTTGCCTGGAATTTTAAAAATAAAAAGAAATACCAAAAATTACTACTATAGGGACTTGGATTAAAGTCTTATCTTTCAATACTTTTTTACTTAAAGTCGCTATCTTTTATAGTTTTTTTATAATTAGACATGAGCCGAGCGCCGATTTAGGGCTTATTTCGACCTAGTGAATGGACTCTTAACAAAGTTATGAGTTATTTGCATAACTTTTTTCTTCATAGCATGCTTTGTTTTCAATAATTGTGCAATCCATGGCCTACTACTTATAATTTTTTGTATTGCTATTGTTACGGAAGCTCACCTACCTTGCTAGTGAATGTCTGTTTTGTTAATTCATTTCTTATTGTTTATAAATTAATATTTGTAAAATCTTTAGGTTGACGTTTCTAATCTAGAATTTTCATTTAAGTCATAGAATCGTTCCATTATGTTCCGGAATCCAAAAAGAAGCTCCCGAATATTCCAGAAGCTTGAAAAATATATAAATACTCGCGATTTCAAGAGGACGGGGAGTTTTTTAGTCGAAAGCGTGAGCGCGTTAAGTCGAAACGTCAAACTAAGGAATTTGTGTTGACAGTTGTGAAAAAGAGTTGAAGTTTGTATCTAGTGACAATAAAGATTTGCGTTGTTTTGTCGAACAAGCTGGTTTAATCAGTTTGGAGGTTAGACAAACGTAACATTTGGTGTCAGAAGTGCGACGTTCCACGACGTGAAACGTTCGAAGATTAAAAAAAAAAAAAAAGGGATCAAATAGTAAGTGTATGCCAGTTACCAGATCGAAATCGATAAAAATGGATGAGACCTTGACACAATTAATGGAAATGATGAAGGAAATCAAGAATAACCAAGAAGAATTAAAAGTTGAAGTGAAGAACAGTCAAGATGAATTAAAAAACGAAATGAAGAATAACCAAGAAGAACTGAAGAACAGCCAAGAAGAACTAAAGAACAGTTTAGAAGAAAGTAATAAAAAGTTAGAAGAGCTCATGAAAGAAAGATTCAAAGATTTTGAAGAAACTGTAGAAGAAGAAATAAATCAATTGAGAAATAGTATGCAAGACGAAGTCCAAATTGTAAAAGAAAGTGTGAGTACGCTGAGGTGTGAAGTCGAAGAGAGAGTCAACGAAATGCAGAAAGAAGTCAACCGAAAATTCACACAGCTGTCCACGACAGGAGTTATTAAAGTTGAAGGTAATTCTGCATCTTCGAGGGTCAAGCCACCAACATTTGATGGAAAGGTACCATGGAGCACATACTTAAAGCAATTTGAGGCGGCTGCCATGGCAAATAACTGGTCCGAAGGTGAAAAGGCGATATCGTTAACTGTAGCTCTAAGAGGTGAGGCTATGGAAATCTTAAGAACGATGCCTGAGCAGAACAAAACCGATTATGAAATGCTGAAAAGTGCTCTCGAAATGAGGTATGGTGAAGCCCACATGCAACATGTTTACCAGGCTCAATTAAAGGGTAGAAGACAACGATTCGAAGAAAATATTCAGCAATATGAGGCCGATATAGCCCGGATGGTGAAGCTAGCTTACCCCACTGCCCCTGTAGAGTTCCAAGAGCAATTAGCTGTAAGTAGCTTCATAGATGGACTGCGAGACCCTGAAATCAGTCAGGCGTTGAGGTTAGCCAGAAACAAAACCATTTCCGAAGCTTTGGCGCAGGCGTTAGAAATTGAAGCTGCTCAACAAGCATCCAGACGGGGTCAAGGCAGAGCAAGGCTAATTAAATATCAGCCAGCCGACTATCAAAGTAATGACAAAAATGTGGAGGTATTGCTGAAAAATTTTCAAGATTTATTGAACAATTTCCAAACCGAACGGAATCATACCGACTCTGCTACATTTAGCAGACGTAGACCCGTACGATGCTGGAATTGCGGGGACGAAGGGCATCTCAGGAATCGATGCCCTAAAAACACATCGGAACAGGACCAGGGAAACGCCAACTAGCCAGCTTTGAGGGGCGAAAGCTGGTGAGGTGCTACCAAGCCCCACCAACCATGAAGATCAAGGTTACCCGGCTGCACAACAACGGCAATAGCTTGGTAGTACCAGGGCGAATATGCGGCCGGGAATGCGAAATGGTCCTTGATACTGGCTCAAGTCACACCATAGTAAGGCCAAACATCGTAGCCCATTGTAGAATTCAGAAGCCAGACAGAAACTTCATTTTGGAAACAGCAAATGGGGAAGTCATACCAGTAAAAGGCATCCATGTGGCAAACATCTGTTTAGGAACAAATACATTCCAACAAGACATCCTTGTAGCCGACATCACCGATGACGTCATTCTTGGTCTGAATATCATGACTGAGCATAATTTTATCCTGGATCTTCCTCAGAGACTACTAAAGACCAAAGGTGAAGAAATTTTAATGCATTATCCTGAAGTGAGAAATCTACCGATTAAAGCCGTTAAAGCATTAGAAGACATTATTCTACCCGCGGCATCTGAAGTAACTATTAAGGCAATTTGTAACAGTTCAGCGGCTTTTGAAGAAACAGTAATTGTGGAACCAGATCCGGAGAGCAATCTTTTCAAAAGAGGAATTTTAATAGGAAAGACTCTAACACAAAAGAAGAACGACTCAGTGTTGGTGAGAATATTAAATCTGAAAGACTACCCACAAGAAGTGAAGAAAGGAGAATCCTTGGGAGTTTGTCAGATAGTCGATGTGGTTTTCAAGAATGTAGAATCATCAACAGCACGCTGTGATCCTCGAATACTGCCGGACATTCTGCAAAATCTTGTTAACCGATCCACGTCATCATTGCCATCGGAGGACGTTCATAAAGTAGAAGAATTATTAAGACAGTACCAAGATGTATTCTCACTAACTGAGAACGATGTAGGAAGAACTGACCTAGTTCAACACCGCATAAATACCGGCGGCACCGCTCCAATTAAGCAAGCCCCACGAAGAATTCCATTGGCCAAACAAGAAGAAGTATCGAAATTGTTGAGCGAGATGCAACAACAGGGAGTCATTGAACCATCGCAAAGTCCATGGACCTCTCCAGTAGTTTTGGTGAGGAAGAAAGACGGCTCTACTAGATTTTGTGTTGACTACCGAAGATTAAATGATGTCACCAAGAAGGACAGTTATCCGTTGCCAAGAATAGACGACACTCTGGACACACTATCTGGATCTCAATGGTTTTCTACTTTAGACCTGAAAAGTGGCTACTGGCAAGTCCAACTTCATGCGGACGACAAAGAAAAGACAGCTTTTTCCATTGGGACAGGTTTGTGGCAATTCAACGTTATGCCGTTTGGGCTTTGTAATGCGCCAGCCACGTTTGAAAGACTGATGGAAACAATTCTCCGTGGAATGACGTGGAAAACCTGTCTAGTCTATCTTGACGATGTGATAATACTTGGCAAAAACTTTGAAGATCATTTAAAGAATGTCCAGGAAGTCTTGCAAAAGTTAAGAGAAGCCCAACTGAAGCTAAGTCCCAAGAAATGCATGCTCTTCCAAAAGAAAGTCCGGTATTTAGGACACATTATTTCTACAGATGGAGTCAAGACTGATCCGGAGAAAACTGAAACCATTTGGAAATGGCCAGTGCCGAGAGACAAACATGAATTAAGGAGTTTTCTGGGACTTTGCACATACTATCGGAAGTTTGTGAAAAATTTTGCCGATATCGCCAAACCTCTGCATCGACTTACCGAAAACAGCCAACCATTTATGTGGACGGAACAGTGTCAGGAAGCTTTTCAGAAGCTTAAAGGCGCCCTGTGTTCTCCCCCGATCCTGTCATATCCAATTCCTGGAAAGAAGTTCATCGTAGACACTGACGCCAGCAATACTGGAATTGGAGGGGTACTATCGCAAGTAGAGGAAGGACAAGAGAAAGTGATTGCCTACTTTAGCAAAGTCCTTTCCAAGCAAGAGATGAACTACTGTGTGACTAGGAGAGAGTTACTTGCCATTGTCAAAACAGTGGAGCATTTTCACAAGTATCTCTATGGTCAGCCGTTCATTTTGAGAACCGACCATGCTTCATTGAAGTGGCTCTTGCAATTCAAGAACCCGGAAGGCCAAGTGGCGAGATGGCTTCAACGTTTGCAAGAGTACGACTTCAAAATTGAACACCGAAGAGGACAGAGCCATCGCAACGCTGACGCTTTATCCAGAAGGCCATGCCTTCCTGATTGTAGATATTGCTTACGACAGGAAGCAAGGGAACAGGACAATTTTCATTGCCGAAGAATTAGCATCCAAGGCCCAGAACATTGGGATAGTGGAAGCCTTGCTAAAGAACAGAGTGAAGATCCAGAGTTTGGCCCAATTTTCCAATGGAAAATAAATAAAATGGATAGACCTGATTGGCAGGATATTTCCAATAAATCTCCATCTCTGAAAAGTTACTGGGCATTATGGGACTCCCTAGTTGTAGAAAATGGCCTACTAAAAAGAGTATGGGAGAGTCCGGACGGCAAAGAAAGAAACTACCAGACTGTATTACCCAGGACAAGAGTTCCAGAAGTTCTCCAAGCGGTTCATAGTGGCGTTGGTGGTGGACATTTTGGAATCAATAAGACTTTGAACAAAGTCAGAGAGCGATTCTACTGGCTTGGGAGTCGTTCCGATGTGGAAGAATGGTGCCGGCGTTGTGAAACCTGCGCCTCTAGTAAGGGACCAATGACTCGAAGTCGCGGACAGATGAAGCAGTACAATGTCGGTGCTCCATTTGAAAGAATAGCTATTGACATAGCTGGCCCATTTCCTCGAAGTGACTCTGGCAATCGTTATATCTTGGTAGCTATGGACTACTTTAGCAAGTGGCCAGAAATATATCCTATACCTAATCAGGAAGCAGTCACCGTAGCAGAGGTCCTATTTGAAAACTGGATATGCCGTTATGGAGTTCCGAGGGAAATCCATTCTGACCAAGGACGGAACTTCGAATCTGAGGTATTTCAGAATGTTTGCCAACTACTAGGTATCTCGAAAACTAGAACAACACCTCTTCATCCACAATCAGATGGAATGGTCGAGAGATTCAATCGAACCATTGAAAATTTCCTGAAAACTGCCGTGAATGAAAAGCAGACCAACTGGGACACCTGCCTTCCTCCATTTCTCTTAGCATATAGAGCGGCAGTTCACGAAACCACTGGTAAAACACCAGCCAGTGTGATTTTTGGCAACGAATTACGTCTACCAATAGACCTCATTGCAAATAGACCAGAACATCAGGAAAATATCAGTGACTATCTCCGCCACCTGAAAGATCGAATAAAGTTGGTACATGAGGAGGTACGAGAAAAGCTGAGAATAGAAAGTGACAGAATGAAGACCCGTTACGACTTACGTGCCAACAGTAGTGGGTTTCATGAAAATGATAAAGTTTGGCTGTACAACCCAAAGAGGACTAAGGGCAAATCACCTAAATTACAGAGATCTTGGGAAGGCCCTTATTCGATTGTGACCAGGTTAAACGATGTCGTGTATAGGATCCAAAGAAATCCTCAATCCAAAATGAAGATTGTTCACATAGATCGACTGACGCCTTATCAAGAACACCATGCGGACAATGGAGTAACCTGATCGAGACGATCAGTTCTGAGAGGGGAGCAGTGTTACGGAAGCTCACCTACCTTGCTAGTGAATGTCTGTTTTGTTAATTCATTTCTTATTGTTTATAAATTAATATTTGTAAAATCTTTAGGTTGACGTTTCTAATCTAGAATTTTCATTTAAGTCATAGAATCGTTCCATTATGTTCCGGAATCCAAAAAGAAGCTCCCGAATATTCCAGAAGCTTGAAAAATATATAAATACTCGCGATTTCAAGAGGACGGGGAGTTTTTTAGTCGAAAGCGTGAGCGCGTTAAGTCGAAACGTCAAACTAAGGAATTTGTGTTGACAGTTGTGAAAAAGAGTTGAAGTTTGTATCTAGTGACAATAAAGATTTGCGTTGTTTTGTCGAACAAGCTGGTTTAATCAGTTTGGAGGTTAGACAAACGTAACACTATTTATCATTTAAAAAAAAAATAAAAACGGTGTCATATTCAGAATTTGATAGGATTTCAAATTATGAAATAAAATACAGGGCGTTCCATTTAAAAAAATCACCGTACATGTCGCTGCTCTTTTGTTTTTTTAATGAGAACGTTTTTAACCAGAGGGTTGAAAAGAGCACAAAAAATCACTTAGAAGCACTTTTTGAAAAATTTTAATATCTTGACATTTACGAAGCTACTGAGTGTGTAATGCAAACTCACACATTGTATAGCATCATAAAATTATGAAGTAGTATACAGGCTACTACGGAATAACATTAAAATGTGAAAAATGGAACAGTAAATTGCTCTTTCAAACCAGAATCAATCTTATGCTCACTAATAGAGCTAAGAGATTCATAGAGATTAACAAAAAAATATATTTTGTTTACAGTTTGAAGGATTTGAGAAGTAATTTATCACGTATAAGGGGAATCAAATCCAGCCAAGTACCTATTTAGGACAAACATTAATAAGTGACCCATATTTTTGAAATTTAGAGAAACAAAGAATTTTACCTGTAGGCATATTTTTTTGTGTCAAATCCAGACAAATTAAGTGATTTTGTTTTATTTTTAGGCAACCTGGAGAAAACTGCAAGCACTACAAGTTGGATGTGGTTATGCTAACTATAAAATTAAAGAAAACGATTTTTCTGTTGGAAAAGGTGTAGGAATCAATCTCTCTGATACTAAAAAAGATTTCTGTCAGTTATATGTTTGTGTGTATGGAAGCTTATAGCTATTTTAGTATTTTAGGTAGTAATTAGGTATTTAGGTAATAGTTTTATTTATAAACTGAGATGTATGTATTGAAGATGTATTTTTATAATTGTAATTCAAGCAAGTCATTAAAAATAATAATTGTCTACGTTTGCATTACCAAATAAGCAAATTATTACATCTAAGTTTGAAACTAGCTGTATATTCGTATTATACATATTATTATGAAAGATTATCGAAGTTTTTTTACTGCCTAGAAATTGATATTCAGGTAGATTGATTATTTTTCTTTAGTTCGTTACGGAACACTACTCAATTTTATATACATATAGGTTAAATGGTTTCTGATCATAGGAAAGGATGTCAAACAGAAAATATTGTCATATTTACTTCCTATTTTATTCACATTGAATTGTGGTTCATATTCAAAGAGGCTCACTTCACTTATAGGGTCAGCTGTAAGCTAAGAGGTAAACTGTCTCAGATTTTTTTCAAGCAAGCGTTGTTGGTGAAACTACCCAGGTATTGATTTTTGTAGTGGGATTATAAGTACCTATTATTTGCTCGTGGAGTAGTTGTTTTCAGCATCTGCTATTCCAATAAATAAATTTTGAATAAACATTCCGTTGGTGGTACACTTGGGAAATACCTGAGAATGAACCTGTCTGGATACGGATCCCCAAATAAAAAATGTTTAATATGGTGACAAGGGCGGGTAGATAGCAAATAAAGAATGAATTAAACAGAGAAAAAGAATGGTGTATTGGTGGGCTGAGGTATCAATATCTATGGATGACCCGGGTGACAGAGGTCATATGTGTGGCCACAGAGGTAGTTTGTGGGTGTGGCTTTCAGTTGCGTTCCCCCACTAAATAAGGAATTAGAAGTATTTTCCAGTATTATGTTATTTATCTTTATCTATTTTGTGTCCTTGTTTTCAAATTGAACAGATTTTTATTTAGGAACCTGTACATAAATAGCTGTTCAGAATTTAGTCTGTATATGTAAACTGCTTGCCTTTTTGGCGACAAAATAATTTATTTGAAAAAAAAAACATATAGTACTGGTAGAAAAATAATTTTATTTTACATACATGAAAGAAAATTAGTTGGTAGGTACCTACATTATAATAATAATTAATAATACTATTCATGATAATTTATATATTGTTAGAAGTAAAATCCTTCGTTGATCTGGTCATGTAGCGTAAGGAAGTTGGTCTTGATAATTACCCCTAAAAGAAAATTTATTTTTTACAATAAAATATTGTAATATATTTATTGTATTTTAACATCAATTTATTAAGTGGGCGTTGTTTTTATTTTGGGCTTAGAAAAAATCCATGGGGTTATTTAATAAAAATATGACATAGGTAGGTACTTACGCTGGCCCATAGTTGCAGGTGTAAATTTTCTGGTATGGCCACGATTCTCCTTGACAGTAGGAGTACCCACAACCGACAAATTCAGTATCTGCCCACACCAACTAAAATGGAATTTGAATTAGTTTAGTATTCAATTAATATACTTCATTGAAAACAATTAACAGAACCATAACATGGAAGGTAGGAAGGGATGACATTAAAATTTTGGTTACACTTTTAAGTGCCATATACTGATTGTCCCAAAAAAGGAAGGTAGACTAAGTTTATATTTTTCCAATACGCTGTGTACATTTTACAAACATGTAGAGATCATTCGTTACCAATCTGGATGATTTAACAAAACTTATTTCTTATTTTCTTGCGCGATATCACATTCGCTTGTAACGATAAGGAAATTCAGTTTCTAGACATAGAAATTATTTTAGTGGTTACAGTGATGAAGTATGTAATTTTTTTCCTTGAACGGGCCGTTTCCACTAAATTGAATTTTACTATTTTATTAATATCAAACGCTATACTGGTACATAAGTAAAGGTAGAACAAAATGACCGGTCTTTATGAATAATTTCAAACTGCGCGGTTCGCTGACATCACACTCCAGTAGCCAATAAAAAGTAGACAAGTTAAAGAACGGCTCCACGTTGCCACATATAATTTTACTTTTTTCCTGGCAACGATTAAATTTACATTCTGGTAATTTTGAAATAAAAATATTATGTATTTTTAGGTGAAATGGTAATTTTGAAATGAAAATATGTATTTTAGGTGAAATATTCTCCATAATATTTTACAATTTATCCCTTGAGCAAAATAATTTTTAGGTATTTTTCGTTAAAGGTGACAACACTGCACAATCTATACTAGAATCAACTAAATGATGATTTGATAACTTAGGTTATAAAAACTAACCTTCTTGTCTTAACATTGCACACTTCAGCACTTAGAAAGTTCATATTTGTGACGTAGAGATCGTTAACCATTTTACTGTTCAACTTCTTGGAAGGTTGTCTGAATCAGCCTTAAGATATTTCTCTTCAATTTTATTCATTTTAAATCAAATTAATCAAAACACAAAACGAAAGTTAGGTTAAGCACATTTCACTTGACAGAACACAAAATGCAGGACAGCCAACAGACAACAAAGAACTGGAGTATGACGTCAATGGCGCGTTATTTGAAATATATGGTAATTTTAACAATTTTTTCAAAATATATCTGGTAAAGAAAAAAAATTAAAAAAATACTTTTTAGGCATAACTAAGTATATATTTTATAATAAGCGAATAAAAAAAAAGATGTGGAAAAGGCCCATTACGCTATATCTACAGTTTTCTTTTGTGTAGTTCTAACCGTTTACTATTCTTAATCTAATCATCATTTTAACAAACTTACCTGGGTATAATGGCCATTATTACTGTTGGTAGAACGATCTCCATACGAATAGAGTGGATATTCATTAAACCAGTCCTGTATAGCAGTGTTCCAGTCTGCCCCGTTTTCGTAATCGGTGGAATATCGTGTGTATAAGTTTTGTCCTACAGCATGCCAGCGATCTAGAAAAAAAGAAATAGAATTTGTAATATTTATTTTATTATTTTTGTATACCTAGTCGGATTTAGGCCAGAAAACTAATTTTAAAAATTGTCCACAGTTTATGGACACGTTTGGTTTTGGAATAGATTATCAGTGCCTTTCAATAGAGTCATAGACAAGCAAATATTGATTGTATATTTTTTAGCTGGGTATAATGGCCCATAGTCCAATGGTATTCATTGGACTAAATTAAGTAGTCACAAGTTTGACATGGACAATCTTTTTAGTTGTGAACATAAATTGTGAAAACTTTTTAGTTGTTGATCTATTTTATGATGTTTGAATATGTTATGATATGAATATATCAACGTGTACTTGCGCTACTACACTGCAACCAAAAACATAGCAGGAAATGGACAGAACCGTACTTACAGATAATTGTGTATGCTATGACAATTGAGTAATTGACAAGGACAAATATTACTATTATCCTAATTATTTTCCAAACTGAGAGCGCTTCGATAACTAACTGTGTGTAAGTAACTTCTTGATGAATAAAAAACTAGTCCAAAAGTATATATAGTCTGACTGAATAAACTTGTACTATCACATATTCGCGTATGTATACCTACACAATAATATTAATAATATTAATAAAATATGTTGTTGCTGTTATAGGTATTTATGATGTTACAAAAATTTGGAAGATGCCACTGATCTCAATATTTTATTATGGTTTTCTCTTAGGTATATATATCTACTAGGTATTTCACTGTATGATTACTTACCATCATGAACTGTGACGTGTGCGAATTGGCAGGTATTACTGATACTCTGAGCTTCTCTTGCCAAATTATCATCATATTTCTGGAAAAATTATTTTAATACTTATTCAGGATATTATACATGCATTGAGTCTCTCTGTTGACTGAGAGATAATTTTTCTTACCAGTTCTTTCAAATTTGTCCCTCTGGGTTGTCCCGGTACCGTCCCGTCAGATATCATCTTCCTCAGTTCGTTATGTTTGTTCACAATAAATTGTTTCTCGCCATCATTCACTCCTTGTTCTGTTCAACATAAAATAGTTTAATTGTGCAAATTGATATTATTCTTGAATGTATTTCGGTAACATATTGTATGCTCTCCCAAGATGCTATATGCTGCTGCATACTAGGAAGTGGCAAAGAATATAATTGTAAGGTAGTAGATATAACTATTTTACCTAGTCTGATTTGGTTTCATTCAGTATTTACTTAGCAGTGGTCTGCAAAGTGTGTAAATATTTATGAGAAAAATATACTTGCTAATTTTAAACAACTTTGTGATGGAGGATTGCTCCCGGCGCCTAAAAGTTCTCATTTCTGCTCGTTTTTTCGGAATACAAATATCGTAAAGTTTTGATTTAACGTAAAAGCAATACTAATAATTCAAAAGTCCAAAGCTGGAGTTGGATGTTTCGAATATTTAAATTCCCTAAACTTTTTATGATCAGTTTGAAGTAATTAAATCTTGGGAGAGTATACGATTATAAAAAAATATTTATTAAATGTTTTTTTAGTTAAAATTTTGGAGTATCTAGAGACGCAGTGGTTTCAAAATACAGTCAAATTACTTATTCTTCATGAAAAGTAATTGAAATATGAATTATTCTCTTAATAAAAAATTTATTATATACGTGATAAACGTATATTTACTTCCTACAAAAAAACTTGTACAGTCGCACAAAATCGATAAAATTACTGCTTCCATTAGGGAAATCACTGCCTCTTTGGGTAACAAATACTTTAAACCAAATAATATTTCATAACTAATATCTATGTATAATGGTACTCTCAAAAGATCTATTTATTACTAAAATATACCATTAAAAATGTTAGTAAAATTACATTTTAGGGAAATTTAAATATTTAAAACATCTTATTCCAACTTTAGCCCTTTAAATTATTACTATTTATTTTAAGTTAAATCTAAATCGACTAAATTTCTGCGCCCAGAACAGCTGTATAAGATCATTTCAAGTTTTTGTGTAAGGATTTACTCCAGTTTCAGTTATTCTGTTGTCTGTATATTGTGCAGCTACAGTGTTATGGTAAGTAATCCTTACTATAACTTAATCTGAATTAAAGACAAAATTTTAATTCAGTGCGATTCAAATTTAATATTGCAATCAAATAATTTCAACGTCTGTAGAATATTTTGTTATTTCATTAAATGCGACAATGTTAAATCAAAAAGGTAGGAATATTTTTGCTGTTTTCTTAAGGCTTTTCACGTTTTAGATGAAAAACTGATGATAACTCAGTTAATTTATTTCTATTAATTACAACTCATCTCTTGTCTTTTCTGGTTTAGAAGATTGCTTGGAAACTTCATTTGTTATATGTAGAGTAATTTCTGTTGTCTAGCTTCTACTTGAACTTGCGCCACAACTAAATTAAAGACAATAGAAAATGTAGTAGCTGTGATAAAAAGGAGAAAAATATTTATTTTATGAACAGAACCACTTCTAATACTATTTTAAAACTTAATACCTTTTACACTCTTAGCATAGATAAATACTTATGCCATTCTTAACCAAAGCACAAACTATGAAAGATCTCTTCAGTTGCCAAGAAATATATTTTTTATAATCATTTATGTTATTGATAAACTAAAATGTATTTACCGTATATGCCAGCACAGACCACACTGATGGTCGATCCGATGATACAAATCACTAAAACACACGACAGATTCGCTGCATTCATGATTGCGGAAATCGCAGAGTACTACAATAAAATGTTAATGTCACACTGTACCTTTTATATACAGATATATATGTGTTCTCGATAATTAACTGATAAAACGCAATACGTAAAATACCCAGTAACGTAATGATTTAAGCCGTATCCCTATTGAATATGTCAAAAACCAATAAATGGCATGAATTGAAAGGTATCTATTAATTATATTGTTTGTATCTACTTATTGAACGGTTAAACAATAGGTAAAACAAGATAATAACAAACAGATAACTTAAAATAAATGAAAAATCTTGAAAATAGATTTTTGCTAAATAAAAAACTAAAGGTTCATTCATATCAACACATTTTAAAATTTTTAATCTTGATTTAGAAGAAATATCATATTTCTTGCATATCGGTAACGTTTTTTAAATGATACACCCAATACTGTTTCAGTTTTGGATAGACTGTCCTGTTTATCTGTCCTTTTGGTCTCTTATAATATTGAGTAACCAAAAACTTGGTCACTCAACGGTTATAATAAAATAAGAGAAATGGGAAACTCATCAATCTCGTTCTATCCAAAAAAATATACATATTCATCCATTTAAAGAACAAAAGTTGGTACCTATTTTTTACAGTCTATCGATTTTTATATGTTTGATTTGATAAGAAATCCTTGCGTTTCAGATATCATACAATTTTTGTGTTTAAAGGATTTTCTATCCCTAAAAATAAAAGATAAGGAGAAAGAGCAAAATGTATGGAAATATATTTGCAGTATACTTCCTTTTCTTTTTACCTAAAAAATAGTAATTAGTATATTTCTGCTTATATTACTAATGATTGCTTTTTTACTATAAACGGTGAGAACAAAAATTTTCCTCATTTTTAACTTCTGAACCACTTTGAACACAATTTTCAAGGGTTGGGAAGTGTAGTAAAATACTATTTTTTTGTCGAAAATAGAATTCTCAGTTTTTAAAATGATAACTGGGAGTCATTTGAAATATGTTTTAAAGAGCATGGGATTCAGGCGGTACACCTTTTAAAAGGTTTTTTAAATATTCTTTTCGCTCACAAATTTTAAATCACTCTGTCCAAGTTAATTTCAAGATAGTGGTTATTTGAATTTTAATTGTGTAAATATTAGGCTCTTGGTTTACATAGGAGTTAATTTGAGGAGTTGGGGGCGGACTAGTGATATTCATTATATAATTTCCGGGAAATTATTATTATTAAGATTATTTCATTTAAGTAAAAATAACTTATAATATAATTTCATAATTTTCAATATAATCATATCCATTATCAGTACTGTGGCTCAATTAGAAAATAACACGTCTTACTCAATTAACTAGTATAAAAAGTTAATACAGCGAAGTGGATACAATATATACACGGTGTCCCACACCGGGAAGGGCCGCGATATATGGAAAAGTACGTACAGGGTGATTTTGAAAATTAGGTTATTTACAAAGGTCAACGGGGCCTCCTTTTAAAATATCTTCACGTTTCTGGCACTTCCGGTATAACCGGAAGTCGACACCAACTTGCTTATTTTAAATGGAACACCCTATATATTATATAATTTCTGGATTCTACGTGAAATTCTAAACACATTTCATGTAGGATGTCCTATATCTTCAACTGTTTTTGAAATATTGACAGGTGAATATTGACATTTTGCAACTTTGACACCCTGTAAAATCTAAACGGTTTGAGATTGAGCAAAACGATTTGCATATTCCTATCTTAACTTTTCATAAGGTATTGTTTGACATTAATCTCAGATTTAGGCAGAAATTAAAATTTTCGATTAAATTTAATCTTTTGGTTAAATCTGTAACTGTTCAATTTGTAGACAGGGACGGGTTCATAGTTCATAGTCAGTAAAGTGTGTATTAAACAGAGAAAAAGAACGACGGTGGGCCGATATATCAAGATATATGGGTGGGAGCATAGACATATAATACTAGGGGAGACAGAACATTCCATTAGAAAAACACCATTTGTTTACAATCATACACACTTTCACACTTGTACATAAGTGGGAAGGAGATGGGTTTATAAAATGGCAATACTGTAACCTAGGCGTCCACGTCCGATGTTATCTTTACCAGTGGTGTGCAGTTTTTTCCAGGGATCATTACAATAAGTTTTAATTTAAAGGTTTATTTATGTTAGAACTTAGATTTGTGGGGGAGCAAATAAGACATGTATTACTGCTTGGACCTATATATATTCTCAATGCTCTACAAAATCATTATTAAAATCTCAGCAGAATGTTATATAAACAGTTCAAAACACTTATAATGGTGTTTCATTCATTGTCTTTGGTCTTGATACAGCTGGTCCTAATATTCGGCCTTCCTGTGTTTCTATTGCACAGAAGAAAGTTTTGCCCATGCCTAAACGGATGCTACCTATAACATTTTAAAAGACATAGGTATGAATGATTTTTGAGAAACTATTCTGCATATAGTAGAGCGCTATACACGCATTTCTCTACTGCAGGTTTTCCTTTTGTTTATTGTATGGCAGTCAAGCCCTATTCACACATTTCTCGACTGCAAACCTTATGAATGCAAATCATTCATTATCAATATAATTCATTATTTAATTTCCTTATTATTATTATTCAACAGCTTTAAATTTCCAAGCTTATAAACACTAATATTTATACACTATTGCCTCAGTAGTTCCACAAAAATATAGTTGGATGTTTATACAACTATAAAAAAAATATTTATTTTTGTGGGCGCTATTCACGAATTCCCACTCGTATCTATTTTTATAAACTTTTACCTAATACATATCCTTATACATTTAAAGGAACACATCGGCATTATCGAGCTTTGAATTATTATAATAAACAATTAGATAAAATGTTTTTCTATGACATGTCCAATTAATTGTAATAAAAGCTGAAAAATTTAATAATTAATTAATAAACGGGTTAATTTTCACATAAAATAATAGTTTCAGCACTCTAGCAAATCAATCAATTCATCTGTGCTATTTAAGTCACTATCAGAACTAACGTCTAAATTATTTATCTATTTTTTTTAAACTATCTGCTGCTACTTACAACCATACACCTTTTGTAACCTTTAATACCAGTAGCTGTAGTTACCTTGTACTGCCCGCCATATTTTAATTTTCCAATTACCTCTTTGCCGTCTGTAACAGCACTAGCCCAACGACAAGATCACTTTTTGCAAGTAACACGTCTTTTTCTTATCAAACCTTTTCTTCATTTCCCGACTGAAAAGCTTATGAATGCAAATCATTCATTATCAATATAATCAATGATCAAGTTTTCTCTTTGCTTTATCTCTCATATCTTGAATTTCTGTATTATTTTATTGGATTTGTTTAAACATTTACATTTACAGTATTATTTATACCCCAAACTTCATCAGGAAGCTTTTCCAACCACTAAAAAATCCACATTTGTCTGCTCTCAGGAATAACAGGAAAGCTACAACAATAATATTCTGTATTAAAATATAAGATACATCTAATAGGTTTATTTTTTTGCATTTCAAATAGTTGCAACAAAATTATTTACTGTAATCCAGCCTGGAATTGGACAATAATTTTATTACAACGCTACTAGATCATTTTTCGGTCTAAAATGCTTTAATTCCAAAAATTTTATACAAAACAGATAAATATTTTTTGCAATAGTTTACTTGAAATTTAGTTAACAACACCACTGCTTACGCTAAAAAAACATAACCTTACTTACCGCCGAAATACCAGTCCGAGGTTAGAATAGTCGACTTTTTTACAAACCATGCACTGTTGAACTATTGTAGATTGATAATAAAAGGCTCTAAATACCTCTACTGGCAAAAAAACACTGCAAATAAATAAAAAATCCCAAAAGATCACAAACACAGCACATATTTTGACATAAGAGCGTCATTTGATAGCAAAACAACCGTACAGCATTGCATAGTATGTCCCTAACACGATAATAATTTTATGTTATTAGGAAATTATAAATAATTTTAAAAGTAGAGATTATGTATTTTCATTAAAAAACACAGATAAATATTTACTATATTATTTTTTCTTAATTACACATAAAAATTCAGATAAAATATAATTAATATACTCTTCGTTTTCAAACACCGGCGGTAGATCTAGGGCAATCCGCATAGATTTTACATCATTGATTTTTGTTTAAAACGATGTCTGATCGGGATAAAATGTAAACAATTCTGTCTCCCCCTTCTTATGTCTATGGGTGGGAGACATGGCAAAGGTCAGAAGTGTGGCCACAAAATCGGCTTTATCGGGCCGGTGGCTCGATCGCTCAACCCAGAGGTCGTGGGTTCTAATTCCCATTCCACCAAACAATTTTTAATTAAATTGTTTACTCGTAGATCAAGGCTTATTCGTAGGGATGGCTTGGCAACTATCCTGGCGATGGCCTAGGATGGGAATAATGTCAACTTGGTGTTAATGTGAGAGATTAAAATCAGTTGATGTTTGACTGTCCCTCTAACTAATGGGGTTTTCCAGGTTTCCCTCATTCCAGCACTGAATGGTGGTTAGAGCCTACCAACGTAACTCGTTCCTGAGGCGCAAATGCGGCCCGCGAAATAATAATATGCCGCCCCCTCTCCCACACAAGCCTCAGACTTTCGGGCTAATCGTTGTGATTTGAATGAGGTGTAGAGATATTATTATTATTATTATTATTAAAAATAGTATGTAGTTGTGGCTCTCAGCTTCGTTCCTCCACTCAATAATGAATAAGAAGTATGTTTCCAGTATTAGGTTATTTATATTTATCTAACTATCATGTACTAATATCTTTGTTTCCAAATTCAACATATTCTTATTTTGGGACCTGTATAGTTGGGGGGAATATTTGGTGATAAAGTCCTTTACAGCGGAGTGGTTGGCAGCAAAGTGTCCATTGAATGCTTATAATCGAGATCACCGAATCTCAACCTGCCATCAAAGTTTATAGAATATCTGTAAACTTTGCTACTATTTTTAGTTCAATATTTAATAGTTTCAAATTATCACACATTACGGTGATCGATTAAAGTGATAGCCATAACGTACACATCAATACAGAATATTTTGTATCAATAAATTTGGATTAATGCCGATGTGGAAAATCGTTTCTGTTTCATTTTAAAACAAACAAAAAATCTGTAAAATAATTTTTCTATAGCCGTGCGGAAAACCCGATTTTCCGCACTGATTTTCTTGCGGAAAATTGATTTTCCCGCACTAGTTCGGAAAAAATTTTCGCACTAGTGCAGAAATATTTTTCCGCACGTAATATTGAAAATTACTGTACACGCATCGTTGTTTGTCGCGATACACATATCAATGCATATCTCAACGTGAATGGAGATAACAGGAAATTATAACAATATTTTGTACCAACATGGACTGCAGCAACAATAATTATTTATTATTTATTAATTCATTAATTGACCGTCTCTGATATGTATCTCAGAGTCTGTAACATTAATGGCTTAATGCATTTCGTCTTGCTTAGCTACCAGGTTTCCAAGTTACTAAGGACGCTTAAACAATCATTAGAAATCAACAAACTCGATATTATTATTATTTATTTGTGATTAATTGCTTTTTAAAAGTGTGTATTTTTCGTAATTCTGCATTAGAATGATTGAAGGTGAATTTGACAATCTGGCCATGGAAGACGGGGTTCCAGAATATATTTTGAGCGCAGCAAAAGAAGTAGATATGAATTTGCTTCCAGAAAAATCCAAAGTCAGGTACATTCAAGAATACGAAAAGTTCGTCAAATGGTGCATCAACAAGAAAATAACGAACATCAGTAAAGAAGAGGTACTTTTAGTTTACTTTCAAGAAATTTCAAAGAATTTTCAACCTTCTACAATGTGGTCCAAGTACTCAATGGTGAAATCTATACTAAAAATTAAGAAAAACGTTGATATTAGCAGGCATTTTAAATTGATTGCTTTTTTAAAAAAGAAAATGATAGGTTTTAGACCAAAAAAGTCTAAAGTGTTAAATCAGGAACATATTGAAAAATTTTTAAGCGTTGCGCCTGACGATACTTATTTACTAATCAAAGTCGCAACTATCATTGGAATCGCTGGAGCCTGTAGGCGCGAAGAATTGACTTATCTGTTGTGTGAAAACGTAGTCGAACAAGGAGATTTATTTTTGGTGAAAATACCGGATAGCAAGACTCACCAGAGTAGAAGCTTTGTAATAACTGGAGAAAAAAATCTTAATTTAATCAAGAAGTACATGTCTCTGCGTCCCAAAAGTACACCGCATCAAAGGTTTTTTGTTAATTTCCAAAAAGGTACATGTACTATTCAAATTGTTGGCATTAATAAGTTTGGTAAGATGCCATCCGATGTGGCTGCTTTTTTGAAACTTCCAAATCCAGAGAGCTTTACTGGACATTGTTATAGACGCTCTTCGGCTACCATGTTGGCTGACGCAGGAGTGGATATTACTAATTTGAAACGTCTCGGGGGATGGCAATCGACGAAAGTTGCAGAATCATATGTGGACGAATCCATGGGGAACAAAAAACGAATAGCCAACCAAATTCTATATTCTAAAGGAGAAAATTTCGAGGAAAGTGTACCTCCGCCTTCGCCCTTACCTTCTACAAGTTTCGCGTGTGAAATTGATGCTATTGCTGACAACAATGAACTAGTGAAACAGCACCAGCATGACAAGTTGAGAAGAAAAAGTGTCAACATTATTGCTAACGAAGCTCACCATCAAAATGCTCCCAGTTTAATTAATAATGCTTATAATTGCCAGTTTTCGGTTACCTACCATGTTAATTATAACAAAGAATAATTTTATTCTTTGTTGTTTACTATGTATTGTTAATGTTTGCCATAGTTATTAAAAGTTATTAAATTATTACGAATTATATATACTTATTTCCGCACGTCTGTAGAAAAACTATTGTACCTAACATTTGCGGAAAATGTATTTCTCTGCACTCGTCTGCTTCACCGAACTCCGCTACGCGTCGTTCGGTGAACGGCAGGCTCGTGCGGAAAAATTTATTTTCCGCACTTGTTAGGTAAATAGCTATTACGAAAAAAATACTTTTTTTTGCAAATATATTTATAATATCTCTAGTTTCCAAAAACCAACTTTTGGCGTACATTTAGATCAAAGCAAAGACAGGATACTTCTAGGATATTGTCTATTATACTCGTGTATATTTTTTTAACTTCATTTCTAGACGGTATTGTTACGGAAGCTCACCTACCTTGCTAGTGAATCTGCCTGTTTTGTTAATTCATTTCTTATTGTTTATAAATTAACATTTGTAAAATCTTTAGGTTGACGTTTCTAATCTAGAATTTTCGTTTAAGTCATAGAATCATTCCATTATGTTCCGGAATCCAAAAAGAGGCTCCCGAATATTCCAGAAGCTTGAAAAATATATAAATACTCGTGATTTCAAGAGGCCGGGGAGTTTTTAGTTAAAAGCGTGAGCGCGTTCAACCGAAACGTCAAACTAAGGAATTTGTGTTGACTTGACAGTTGTGAAAAATAGTTGAAGTTTGTATCTAGTGACAATAAAGATTTGTGTTGTTTTGTCGAACAAGCTGGTTTAATCTGTTTGGAGGTTAGACAAACGTTACATTTGGTGTCAGAAGTGCGACGTTCCACGACGTGAAACGTTCGAAGATTAAAAAAAAAAAAAGGGATCAAATAGTAAGTGTATGCCAGTTACCAGATCGAAATCGATAAAAATGGATGAGACCTTGACACAATTAATGGAAATGATGAAGGAAATCAAGAATAACCAAGAAGAATTAAAAGTTGAAGTGAAGAACAGCCAAGAAGAATTAAAAATTGAAATGAAGAACAACCAAGAAGAACTGAAGAACAGTCAAGAAGAACTGAAGAACAGTCAAGAAGAACTGAAGAACAGTCAAGATGAATTAAAAAACGAAATGAAGAATAACCAAGAAGAACTGAAGAACAGCCAAGAAGAACTAAAGAACAGTTTAGAAGAAAGTAATAAAAAGTTAGAAGAGCTAATGAAAGAAAAATTCAAAGATTTTGAAGAAACTGTAGAAGAAGAAATAAATCAATTGAGGAATAGTATGCAAGACGAAGTCCAAATTGTAAAAGAAAGTGTGAGTACGCTGAGGTGTGAAGTCGAAGAGAGAGTCAACGAAATGCAGAAAGTCAACAGTACGTTGAAGTGTGAAGTCGAAGAGATGCAGAAAGAAGTCAACCGAAAATTCACACAGCTGTCCACGACAGGAGTTATTAAAGTTGAAGGTAATTCTGCATCTTCGAGGGTCAAGCCACCAACATTTGATGGAAAGGTACCATGGAGCACATACTTAAAGCAATTTGAGGCGGCTGCCATGGCAAATAACTGGTCCGAAGGTGAAAAGGCGATATCGTTAACTGTAGCTTTAAGAGGTGAGGCTATGGAAATCTTAAGAACGATGCCTGAGCAGAACAAAACCGATTATGAAATGCTGAAAAGTGCTCTCGAAATGAGGTATGGTGAAGCCCACATGCAACATGTTTACCAGGCTCAATTAAAGGGTAGAAGACAACGATTCGAAGAAAATATTCAGCAATATGAGGCCGATATAGCCCGGATGGTGAAGCTAGCTTACCCCACTGCCCCTGTAGAGTTCCAAGAGCAATTAGCTGTAAGTAGCTTCATAGATGGACTGCGAGACCCTGAAATCAGTCAGGCGTTGAGGTTAGCCAGAAACAAAACCATTTCCGAAGCCTTGGCGCAGGCGTTAGAAATTGAAGCTGCTCAACAAGCATCCAGACGGGGTCAAGGCAGAGCAAGGCTAATTAAATATCAGCCAGCCGACTATCGAAGTAATGACAAAAATGTGGAGGTATTGCTGAAAAATTTTCAAGATTTTTTGAACAATTTCCAAACCGAACGGAATCATACCGACTCTGCTACATTTAGCAGACGTAGACCCATACGATGCTGGAATTGCGGGGAGGAAGGGCATCTCAGGAATCGATGCCCTAAAAACACATCGGAACAGGACCAGGGAAACGCCAACTAGCCAGCTTTGAGGGGCGAAAGCTGGTGAGGTGCTACCAAGCCCCACCGACCATGAAGATCAAGGTTACCCGGCTGCACAACAACGGCAACAGCTTGGTAGTACCAGGGCGAATATGCGGCCGGGAATGCGAAATGGTCCTTGATACTGGCTCAAGTCACACCATAGTAAGGCCAGACATCGTAGCCCATTGTAGAATTCAGAAGCCAGACAGAAACTTCATTTTGGAAACAGCAAATGGGGAAGTCATACCAGTAAAAGGCATCCATGTGGCAAACATCTGTTTAGGAACAAATGCATTCCAACAAGACATCCTTGTAGCCGACATCACCGATGACGTCATTCTTGGTCTGAATATCATGACTGAGCAAAATTTTATCCTGGATCTTCCCCAGAGACTACTAAAGACCAAAGGTGAAGAAATTTTAATGCATCATCCTGAAGTGAGAAATCTACCGATTAAAACCGTTAAAGCATTAGAAGACATTATTCTACCCGCGGCATCAGAAGTAACTATTGAGGCAATTTGTAACAGTTCGGTGGCTTTTGAAGAAACAGTAATTGTGGAACCAGAACCGGAGAGCAATCTTTCCAAAAGAGGAATTTTAATAGGAAAAACTCTAACACAAAAGAAGAACAACTCAGTGTTGGTGAGAATGTTAAATCTGAAAGACTACCCACAAAAAGTGAAGAAAGGAGAATCCTTGGGAGTTTGTCAGATAGTCGATGTAGTTTTCAAGAATGTAGAATCATCAACAGCACGCTGTGATCCTCGAATACTGCCGGAAATTCTGCAAAACCTGGTTAACCGATCCACGTCATCATTGCCATCGGATGACGTTCATAAAGTAGAAGAATTATTAAGACAGTACCAAGATGTATTCTCACTAACTGAGAACGATGTAGGAAGAACTGACCTAGTTCAACACCGCATAAATACCAGCGGCACCGCTCCAATTAAGCAAGCCCCACGAAGAATTCCATTGGCCAAACAAGAAGAAGTATCGAAATTGTTGAGCGAGATGCAACAACAGGGAGTCATTGAACCATCACAAAGTCCATGGACCTCTCCAGTAGTTTTGGTGAAGAAGAAAGACGGCTCTACTAGATTTTGTGTTGACTACCGAAGATTAAATGATGTCACCAAGAAGGACAGTTATCCGTTGCCAAGAATAGACGACACTCTGGACACACTATCTGGATCTCAATGGTTTTCTACTTTAGACCTGAAAAGTGGCTACTGGCAAGTCCAAATTCATGCGGACGACAAAGAAAAGACAGCTTTTTCCATTGGGACAGGTTTGTGGCAATTCAACGTTATGCCGTTTGGGCTTTGTAACGCGCCAGCCACGTTTGAAAGACTGATGGAAACAATTCTCCGTGGAATGACGTGGAAAACCTGTCTAGTCTATCTTGACGATGTGATAATACTTGGCAAGAACTTTGAAGATCATTTAAAGAATGTACAGGAAGTCTTGCAAAAGTTAAGAGAAGCCCAACTGAAGCTAAGTCCCAAGAAATGCATGCTCTTCCAAAAAGAAGTCAGGTATTTAGGACACATTATTTCTACAGATGGAGTCAAGACTGATCCGGAGAAAACTGAAACCATTTGGAAATGGCCAGTGCCGAGAGACAAACATGAATTAAGGAGTTTTCTGGGACTCTGCACATACTATCGGAAGTTTGTGAAAAATTTTGCCGATATCGCCAAACCTCTGCATCGACTTACCGAAAATAGCCAACCATTTATGTGGACGGAACAGTGTCAGGAAGCTTTTCAGAAGCTTAAAGGCGCCCTGTGTTCTCCCCCGATCCTGTCATATCCAATTCCTGGGAAGAAGTTCATCGTAGACACTGACGCCAGTAATACTGGAATTGGAGGGGTACTATCGCAAGTAGAGGAAGGACAAGAGAAAGTGATTGCCTACTTTAGCAAAGTCCTTTCCAAGCAAGAGATGAACTACTGTGTGACTAGGAGAGAATTACTTGCCATTGTCAAAACAGTGGAGCATTTTCACAAGTATCTCTATGGTCAGCCGTTCATTTTGAGAACCGACCATGCTTCATTGAAGTGGCTCCTGCAATTCAAGAACCCGGAAGGCCAAGTGGCAAGATGGCTTCAACGTTTGCAAGAGTACGACTTCAAAATTGAACACCGAAGAGGACAGAGCCATCGCAACGCTGACGCTTTATCCAGAAGGCCATGCCTTCCTGATTGTAGATATTGCTTGCGACAGAAAGCAAGGGAACAGGACGATTTTCATTGCCGAAGAATTAGCATCCAAGGCCCAGAACATTGGGATAGTAGAAACCTTGCTAAAGAACAGAGTGAAGATCCAGAGTTTGGCCCAATTTTCCAATGGAAAATAAATAAAATGGATAGACCTGATTGGCAGGATATTTCCAATAAATCTCCATCTCTGAAAAGTTACTGGGCATTATGGGACTCCCTAGTTGTAGAAAATGGCCTACTAAAAAGAGTATGGGAGAGTCCGGACGGTAAAGAAAGGAACTACCAGACTGTATTACCCAGGACAAGAGTTCCAGAAGTTCTCCAAGCGGTTCATAGTGGTGTTGGTGGTGGACATTTTGGAATCAATAAGACTTTGAACAAAGTCAGAGAGCGATTCTACTGGCTTGGGAGTCGTTCCGATGTGGAAGAGTGGTGCCGGCATTGTGAAACCTGCGCCTCTAGTAAGGGACCAATGACTCGAAGTCGCGGACAGATGAAGCAGTACAATGTCGGTGCTCCATTTGAAAGAATAGCTATTGACATAGCTGGCCCATTTCCTCGAAGTGACTCTGGCAATCGTTATATCTTGGTAGCTATGGACTACTTCAGCAAGTGGCCAGAAATATATCCTATACCTAATCAGGAAGCAATCACCGTAGCAGAGGTTCTATTTGAAAACTGGATATGCCGTTATGGAGTTCCGAGGGAAATCCATTCTGACCAAGGACGGAACTTCGAATCTGAGGTATTTCAGAATGTTTGCCAACTACTAGGTATCTCGAAAACTAGAACAACACCTCTTCATCCACAATCAGATGGAATGGTCGAGAGATTCAATCGAACCATTGAAAATTTCCTGAAAACTGCCGTGAATGAAAAGCAGACCAACTGGGACACCTGCCTTCCTCCATTTCTCTTAGCATATAGAGCGGCAGTTCACGAAATCACTGGTAAAACACCAGCCAGTGTGATTTTTGGCAACGAATTACGTCTACCGATAGACCTCATTGCAAATAGACCAGAACATCAGGAAAATATCAGTGACTATCTCCGCCACCTGAAAGATCGAATAAAGTTGGTACAAGAGGAGGTACGAGAAAAGCTGAGAATAGAAAGTGACAGAATGAAGACCCGTTACGACTTACGTGCCAACAGTAGTGGGTTTCATGAAAATGATAAAGTTTGGCTGTACAACCCAAAGAGGACTAAGGGCAAATCACCTAAATTACAGAGATCTTGGGAAGGCCCTTATTCGATTGTGACCAGGTTAAACGATGTCGTGTATAGGATCCAAAGAAATCCTCAATCCAAAATGAAGATTGTTCACATAGATCGACTGACGCCTTATCAAGAACACCATGCGGACAATGGAGTAACCTGATCGAGACGATCAGTTCTGAGAGGGGAGCAGTGTTACGGAAGCTCACCTACCTTGCTAGTGAATCTGCCTGTTTTGTTAATTCATTTCTTATTGTTTATAAATTAACATTTGTAAAATCTTTAGGTTGACGTTTCTAATCTAGAATTTTCGTTTAAGTCATAGAATCATTCCATTATGTTCCGGAATCCAAAAAGAGGCTCCCGAATATTCCAGAAGCTTGAAAAATATATAAATACTCGTGATTTCAAGAGGCCGGGGAGTTTTTAGTTAAAAGCGTGAGCGCGTTCAACCGAAACGTCAAACTAAGGAATTTGTGTTGACTTGACAGTTGTGAAAAATAGTTGAAGTTTGTATCTAGTGACAATAAAGATTTGTGTTGTTTTGTCGAACAAGCTGGTTTAATCTGTTTGGAGGTTAGACAAACGTTACAGTATTGTTTAATGATTCTTGAGGTACCTATCTAATGAATTGCAATATCGATTTATTTTGTGATAAAAGATATGATGCACACTTTATGGCGGTCACTGTGTCTGTTATATAATTATTACATATAAATGTATTATTTCATTTTCGATTCAAGGACTTCATATGTCTGTATGTATCTAAAAGTACTATATGCTGCGTGGAATGTTGAATTTCAAGAGAATCTGCTACATTTACAATGAAACTTTGTCTGTAAAGACCAACATTAAATAGGTACACTTTCCGATTGATTTATTATTAATCTGTTATAATATTTTTTTCAGTAACATATAGAGATATAAAGTATGGATCTTGTTTTATGCATTATTGTGGTCCAATTATAACATATTTCTGACATTAATGTCAACTAGTTATATCATTTCTATTTTGTATTTCCCTCCGTATTTCCCGCCTTTTTAATTATTTTCTATTAATCATGAATAAAATGATATAGGTATCTTCTTGATTGGGTTTTCCTCAATAGAAGGTACTGAAGCGGAAGTATTGATATCTTATCATACCACAATTGGATTATTTCAGATAGATATTATTTCCCTGGTCGGCTTCTTTATGAGATGATTCAATTACATGCTAATTATTTTGTGGTTTTACGTCAATTGACTGTTTTATTGACAGCTTCTGTTTAATTATTTATTCTAGTAAAAATAACTTCGTCCTGCAGATTCGAAATGAATAATTGGTAAGTCACAAGTGCTCAATTAAAACACTACGTAGGTATATATTCAACCAACATTTCTAAGTACTTGTTAGGACTTTACGAACCCCCAAAAAATAAACAGCAGTACATTTACATTGCAAAATAATTAAAAGTATATTTATAAAGGTCATTCACGTTAAGTTTAAAGTGACCTTGTCAAAAAATATGCCGTTGACAGATGTAACTTTTTTGCGGGCAGGAGTTTGAAAAATATCACAAAATCACAACGGTTTTAGTTCTTAGAGGAACTGTTTTTAATGTAAATAAAGTGAATAACTAGAAAACGTAAATAGAAAATACAGGAGCAAAATTTAAGTAGAACCAAACACCAAAACACCAGCAAAAAATAGAGAGGCAATATAAATAAATAACAACTTGACAACGCAGAGAAGGGTTGCCCAATATAAAACTCCTTGTAAATGGTAAATTCTATGCTAATTTATTGGTCATTTGTTTATCTAATATTGACAACAATTAATTACTGAAAATGACGTCACTTTAAACTTAACGTGAATGACCTTTAGTTATAATTTTGTACGAATATTAAAAAAGGCAGCCCTGATGAATCAGATTCCATTCTATTCTAGATGGTGCCTGGGCTGCATCGCATCATGGTCCTAGTTTATGTTTAGAATGGCTATGTTTTGTACTTTGTTATCATATACCATCGTAATAGTGAGATAATGTGCATCTAAATATATTAAAATATTCAAGATTTTTTTATTAAAAAGATGACATATTTACTTCAGGTAGAAAGATTGGTATTTTTATACTTGCTACATTCACATTTTGTTGTTTAATGTTATGTTTGTAAAATCTTTATAAAAAATTAAATAACATGTTTTAAACTTTCCAAAACTAAAAAGACCGATTTAAAAAATATGTTGCATGATAAATTAAATCAAATCTTCGCCTGGTAGTTCCTATGACTGAACTGAAGAAACGTTGCACTTCTGCAAACAACGTGAAACTCAATAAATTGCATGCATGCGGTTTTTCCGATGGTAATGTCTGTTTCTCAGACAACTCGGATAATGCGTACTTAATTTACGTACCTCAGTGACGTTGACATTTTAATAAAATTCTAAAAGACACACTTAAAGATATTATACATTTTCTTTATTAACGTAATTATCACAATTGTGTATGGAATTAGATGACTAACACAGATTTTCACAGCCTCTACTTCCTGTCTTGTAAGGTAAAATTCCCCTAATATTCCCTCTAAAAAAGATAGATTTATCGCTTTAAATATATTTTAATCACAACCATATATGTAATAAGGTTATTACTGACTTTTTAGAAGTTTGAAAATTAGTCATTACTAACTGTTGCTACTGTCCAGGTCGGAAAGTGATCACTTTCCACCCAAGGGTGGAAAGTAAAACATGTGAAAGATACGTGATGTTTGTATTTTGAGTAACGTTAATTTTGACAAGGCATCAGTCATCAGAAAAACCCTTATATTTTATATTTATTTATACAGAATCAGTTTACAATAACAATAATTTTGGATTTTAGTTTTTTAGCAAATACTAAAAAAAATAATCAACTGCTGTCAGTGTGACAGTCAACAATTTATGCCCCCTTTATTAAGGGCGTGTACCGCAATTCCAATATTTTAACCTTTAACCGAAATTACGGTTAGTCGTACCGTAAATCATCTCGCCTGAAACTTATGAGAATTATGGTACGCGGTTTCCTGAAAACGTTAACGAGTGGTTAGAACCAGAGGAACCGCTTGAAAACATTGGTTGTTAGCGGTAAACTGATATATTTGACATTTGACGGTATATCTGTTAATATTTTATGACGTTAGATATCAATCGATTATGGAGGCATTGGAGATTGTAATTTTAATTTAAACAAAAAATCGTTGGTCATTATAATTGATATGATTTCAAGATTACGCAGTATATAGTATGTATACAGTATTTGATATATCTAGGATTTGAGTTCACTATATATGTATTTTTTTATATATTCTAAAGTAAAGACTATATTTTAAGTATTTTCATATGTATTGCTACCATTTATTTTACATAAATTTAACCGTCTAACTTACTCTGGAGTTCGTCATCACAAGAATCGGTTTTTGAATCTGAAGAAGATGAAAATATAAAATTCAATATTATCATTGTTCTCCATTACCTTCTAAAATATAAAACTATAAACGCCACGAAAATCCAAACAATAACATAACCTCAAACATCAACGAAAACGGCGTTCCGTAAATCAAACGAGTATTTCAGTTACCGTTTATAATCGTAACCACGGTTTTGGTAAAGTACGTCAAATTTCGGTATACACCCTAAATAATAATGTCAGCGTCATAGAAACGGATTTTCACTGTCTTCTAAATTGAAAAGTAGTTTGAAAAAATATGAATGAATAAATGGAGATATTCCCGTTTTCTCTTTTTTTTTAGAGATGGTTGTGAATAAAATCGTATACATATCTCGGCGGAAGGTTTCATTCCTGTCTCGCGCTATAGCTTACCTCGGTGCTACGCACCTCGGTTATCTAAACAGCGCTCGACATTAATGAAACATTTTCCGCCTCAGTATGTAATATACTATTAACATATGAGTATTATTTACCCTGGTCCATAGTTGCAGACGTATAATTTCTGGTATTTCATTTTCTCTTTTGTTTCAAAGTAGGAGTATCCACAGCCTATAAATTCAGTGGTGGCCCAAATCATCTAGAATTACAAAGATTGAAGTACATTATGGATGAACCGTTTGGACTAGACATCAAACATCGTGGGATTTTATAAAGATTGTAGAGAAGTGGTGGCGATAATTTACATCGGAAGTTTAATTTAATGTACCCACCTACTTTATATAACAATGATGTGTGATGATGAAAAAAAGACAATTCGTTCCTTGGGAAGTATATTTGGGATAGGCATGTTTCATGTAGAAGTTTTGATTATCAATATGAGAATTCCTAAATATTCATTTAATATAAAATCACTGAAGAGAGTGGAAACTTTATTGCAATTATATGATCAATGAACGATCTAGCTTAGAGCTACTGCTTGTTCTAGGACATTGTCGCTTTGAAAGGAAACTTGTATCAAAGTTGGATGCACATGTTTAACATAAACAAAATATATGGAATATGGCAAGAGAGGGAAAATTTAAGGATCTGTGGGATGAAACAAGCAGCTGTCTCTTTCCAGCGGGGTTATTATACTAATTGTCTCAAACTAAAGACAAAAGAGAGGCTAATTCATTTTAAGCCACTAAAATTATAGACTCCTTGTATTACCTACACGATTATTCCTTTAAGACCGTCCATAATTAACATGGACTTAAAGAAGTTTTAGCCCCCACAATATGGCAACGTCGCAGTCATTCATATTTTTAGTTGGGAGAGGAGAAAGAAAACATAATCTAACCACAGTTTAAAAGGAATCTAACCTTAAAATTTGTGCATTCAAAAAGAAAAACAAGTTATAAACCACTGTTTGAGTGTATATTTTTGAACTGAATTGAAAATGGAATCACAAAATCCTTGCCGCACAACCTTTGGTAACATCCATGAGACAGAAATCGAAGGGTTACTAAAATTTATATTTTACATCTTATATTACTCATTAAGACATTTTAGCTTCATTTATTTTACTCGCCTTTACTTGTGGAGCTAATCCATCAGATCTGTAAACCCGAAGCGGGGGTCAATCTATTTATTAAATATCGTGCACTGTCCTTGTCTACACGAAAAAGACGCTGAAATTCTAAGGCCCTCACAAAAGGATTATTGTTGTCTCTCAAATGTCTCCTGTACACGTTTAATTCCCTTATATCATATCTTCGCCTTTCGTGTTCAACAAAAAATAGCAAATGAGGCACAATAGCCATATTTTACTCCAAGTATGCAAAAATATAGAAAACAATTATGTCTGACACAATGTACGGCACGGTCTTAAACTAGTTTAGGGCACCTTCGAAGGTGGCTTAAAGTAGGAGCTAAAGAAATGTCTCGCATTTTAGACCAATTTGTAGACAAAGTCATTAGTATAATTCCAAAATATCGGATGTGACTAGAAAATCGGCGTGAAGTTAAGACATAGTTATGTCCCAAAACCCATACTTAAGACGTCTTAAAGATTAGTGTAATAACCCTTCAGATATTTCTCAAATTACCCTTAGTTAAATTAGGTTATGTTCAAAAGTGAGTGGAGCGAAAACCAGACTCTAACAGAGATGCAGCTATGAACTACCTTATTATGTCAAGAACAAAGACAGTGTCAGATGATTTATAAAAAAAATGATGAGGTAGATCATTGTAGTTACAGATGTACGTATTCGTAGAATGGTTCCCAGCGTGAAGTCTTTTTGATTTGTGTCTTTTGTGAAATATTTTTGGAAGTACATACCTACTGCATTTCCCAGTGTGAAAACTTACCTGTGTATAATGGCCAGTACCCTTGACGCGCTTATCAGTGGAATAGGTGTATCTTTCATGTTCGTTAAACCAGGTCTGGATGGCCCTGTCCCAGCCTGTTTCTTTCTCGAACTTAGTCGATTTCCTTCTGTACAAATTTTGTCCAGTAAACCACCTACCTATAATTATGATTTGAATTAGTTATTGAATAAAAGTTTGTATAGTCAACATACTTACTGTCGTTCAGTAGTACATGACTGTAGACGCAGGTATTGGCAATAAATTGAGCCTGTTTAGCTAATCGACTATCCCATTTCTAAAAATAAGAATGAACGTACACAAGGTGCCATTTCTGTAATAAATTAGTATAATAATAATGAGCTTTCCATTTAATTTTAAACCATCAAATATGATTAGAAAACGGTACTGTATGAAAATATGATCTCAAGAGCAACGGGTCAATAAATTTCATCCGTGATATGATTTGAAAGAAGAAGTCAGTAATACTTATCAACGTACCAGTCTTTTGAGATTTGTTCCTCTTGGTTGTCCAAGAACCTTGCCGTTTGCTATTAGCCTTCTGAGATAATTATGTTTGTTAATAATGTAATTTGCGTCGGATTTTGAAACACCTCCCTCTGAAAAGATTGACATTTGTTCCTTGTTTCATCTATTCAAATTACAGTTAAATTATATCGTTTGACACACCGCTTAGGTTTTCGTATAATCTCACCAGAGTTTTAATTGTACTTAAGTACCAAAAAATGGCTTAATGCCATTGAATGATATATCACTCAACGCAACGGGACATTGGGAAATGTAAAAATGCACTTACCGATAAATTTGAACTTGCAGTTTGAGTGATCCAAGGTTTGAGTGGTCCATAATGGAGTAACACAAGTATAAATACCAAGTATGAACAGAAAATATTTGAGAACCATTGCTAACGATATATAAATATTACCTATTTAGTATTAGGTTTAGGTAAATACTAAAATAGTACCTATGTACGTGCTATTTATATAAAATTCTTCTTCCTTTTGATAACCGTTAAACGATTAAATTGTTTTTATGATTGTGTTGTGACAAAATAGCGGACAGACAGAGATGTTATGTAAACAAGGTAAAACTGTAATTTCTTGTTGAAGAAACATAACGTTGACATTATGCAGTAAATACAGTAAATGTCACTTATTAGTGTTAATATTTCGGTCAGAAAATCAGGAACTTCACGTTGACACTAAAAAATGTGTTACTGTAATTTTGATATTGATATACCTTAGTATATCAATATCAAATTTATATCATCTTAATGATACAAATTTCAATTTCTAATACCATTAATAGTTATAATACTGTTCACAGAATTTGGATTTTGTGTTTTTTAGAATTTTCTTAAAGAATTTTAAATAAATACAAATAGGTCGTAGTACTAATGCTTTGTAGTATTGCAGTAAAACATATATATGGTAATAATACGACTTTTATTTTTACGAGCTTTATTTTTGGTCAATTTTTTCATAACAGTGATTTACAGGTACATAATTGACTTTGTAGCCGACATTTCCTTAATAAGCTAACACAAATTTTCACAACCGCTGTTGCCTGTTTTATATATCAATCCACCTATCACATTGCCTCTGAAAATAAAATAGGTTTTAGAAGCAAGAACAATAACCAAATAATGATTTTTCTATCTAAATATAATCCGGTTTAGTGAATATACACGATGTGTAAGGACGAATTAATAACAGACGTAAATTTAAAACTAATTCAGAAACCTACACCGGCGACAGTGCAAGGTTTGATCGTGCGAGATCAGGTACTGTAATAGCAAAGTTTAGGTACAGAAATATAGTTATAATGTGTGTAAACTTTGATAATATCTATATTTCTACTCCAATCAACTTTTTAGGGAACACTCGGTGTATTTTAACACATTGTTATAAGTGCACGAATATATGGATATACGGTTTGAGGAACAATATATAAAACAGTGTTTGATGTATCTATCTAATACATAACTACGAATAGTACGAATCTATCCACATCTGTAATCGCCTTATTTAAATAAAGTGTCTTTAAATAGACAGATAAAGCGACAGTATAGTCGCTTTATCTGTCTTACAGGTAAAGCGACCATCATAGATGGTCTAGCTTCCCATCTATATTTTCAAAGTGGCTTAGTTGCTTACAGGGTGGTGGAAATTTAATGCCGAGTTAAGTTAACTTCAAACCATCGTAAGTTTGTTTTTTCAAATGGAACATCCTGTAAGTTTTTCCATAGTGTGGTGCACAATATTATTGTCTTTTCAATATTTGCTAATTTATAAGTATATCAAGTGAATAAGTAGGTATATACTTACGCAGGTCCATAGTTGCAAACGTATAACTTGCTATACTTATACTGACTATTTCCACTAGGGTAATAACTATATCCGCATCCAACGTGGGTTGTAGCTGCCCAAACTACCTAAAAATGTAATTCCAATGTGTACTTATTTCTTTACATTAATCTTTACAGGATCATCCATCGGTTGGTATAAATGGGTTTAACAGTAAGGTGTGAGGTTCTGTACTATATATGACCGAAACTGTCTCTTTTAAAATGTAACCCCTTGTATATTTTTATGTATTTAGATAAAGCCTCCCGTCACGAGTACACTTATATTGGATTTAATGTTATAGTCTACTCGTAATAGTAAAGGAGTCTTAATAAGATAACCAAAAGATTGTGCCACACCAGAAAAGTGACATGGTGTTTGTAACCTCTTCAACGAACGGATATTAATTTTCTAGCATATTCACGCTCTTCTAAAAATATTATTTTACTATATTACGGATAGAACCATGTCTCTCAATATCAATGTATTTGTGAGAGAATACTTCAATAGAAATAATATGTGAAAATATATTGGGTGATCCGTTAAATAAATATAAATTTAGGTCATGTTCCTCAAATTGATATTCAATGTTTTTTTTTCTAGAATACAGTGAGATCATAAAGTCCCGCTAAAATTCATTATTTTGAAAATGGTAAAGTATTTGAAAAATCGCTGGGACACGTTCTCTTTTTATACTTGTTTTAGATATATTAAATTTCTTACAGGGTGATTCAATGAAGCTACGTCGAAATAAACTTTAATATTTTAAATGGAACATCCAGTACTGTTTTACATATTTGTAAAGAACTCTTTTTTACAAATACAGTCATATAAGGGTCTATGTCCAATAATAAGGGAGATATGCCCAACAAGTGTGTCAAAAGAGTTCTTTCCAAATATGTAAAACAGTACTGGGTGTTCCATCCATATATATTAAAACGCGTCGATTCTGTCTCGCTCTAAATTCCTTCGTCGAATCGACAAAGTTTCTAAGCTATCTCCTCCGAGGGGGGATCGCGGAGCGATCTCCGTGGGCGACCGAAGGTTACCCTCAACCTTTCTCCTATGCGTAGGGGTATTTTCGTCCCGTTTCATACGCGTTTTCCCAATTTAAATGCCTTTTCAAAAAACCTCTGCAAAATTTTCGTCGATCGCCGTTCGGCGAGGGAGATACTGCTAGCACCGGCGTTTGTCCTCGCGCCTAATGGTCCCGTCACGCCTGCCGAAATCCCGACTTTTCGCGAGACTTCCTAGACCCTTTTTCTAATTTTACGGCTTCGAGAACCGCTTCAGGCGAAAGTTCCGTCTTTTCTCTAATCCTTTGAGATTTTTTCGAGACCGTACGTCGACTCCTTCTACGTCTATTTCGTCTTCGAAAATCTCGAGTCGCGTCCGTCTCAACTTCTTTATCATTTTATCTACCGATGTGAGATTGCACTAACGAGACAAGCACCTCTCACGAAAACTGTCAAATTAATTAAACTTCAGATAGGTTATTTTCCTACGAGAAATATTGCTAACGGAATCAATAGTACCGACTGCCAAACACTTCTGATTACCAAAATACTGAAGCGAAATGCTTTTTTTTTTCAGGTTGACACGTACGGTTTACATACTTAAACGTCTCAAGGTAAACATTTGAAAACAGTCGTGGTAACGCAAAGGGAAAGTCGTAGGATTCAAAACTTCATAATGCTGGTTTCGCGAGTTCGAGTCACGCTGGAGGCAAACTTTTTATTTTACTTTTTAATTCCAATTAATTGTAATATTAGTATTTAATTATTCTGTTTCATTATCCGTAGGTTTTATTCTTTCTCCACGTAAAGTTTGGAATTAATTCGTTCATTTTGGCAGTCTGTTAAATTCTTCATTTTAGTTTACAAAAGTAAATATCTACAATATTTTTGGTCCCATTGATAAATTTGATAATAATATTTACTTAAAAATAAATTCTACTTTCAGTGCCTACTTAAAAAATTATGATGTTTTACCATCAACAATAGAACCTTACAATTCATCAAAATAATTAAAAAAATCGTTTAGTATAATTACATCATCGTTCCAGATACAAAATGTTTTTAATATATATTTTCTTAAAAATAATATTATTTTAGATGTTTTTGTCACCAAAAGGGTGACCCCAGGCCGCAGGCCTGGACCCCCGGTAGGGCTGGAAATGGGAACGAAAATCGCGACAGCGATTTTCTCCCATTTCTAATTTTAAATATTAAAGTTTATATCGACGTAGCTTTATTAAGTCATCCCGTAAAAAATAAATATATGTAAAATAAGTGCAAAAATAAAACAAATACGACCGGGCGATTTTTCAAAAACTTTACCGAAATATTATGTAATGAATTTATGCGGGACTTTATGAACTCATGTATTATTGCACCATTTAGAAAAATGATTGCAAATTTTATAGTCACCATTTTTTCTTAAAGGAACAATAACCGAGATAATAATTTTTTAGGTTTCATCGTGCTTTTAGAAGTTTTTTAATTTAAATTTTGTTCAATTAACATTTTCGTTAGTTTTGTATAGAGCCGTTTTCCCGTTTTGACTTTTGGCACGGCGGGATTTTTCCTTAAAGGAAAAAAGGATCCCTCAAACCAGAGCGGTACGGCGGGAGCGGGACCGGGAGCGGGACCAGGAGCGACTGCAACACGGGACCAAAGTATGTGGCGGGATATCTAAGCGCCTACATGAAAGCGACGTCCCGCCCAGATATCCCGCCACATACTTTGGTCCCAAGTTGCAGTCGCTGCCGATCCCGCTCCCGCCACACCGCTCTGGTTTGGGGGAGCCTTTATACTAAATCTAAATCAGTACTTACTTGAGTGTAATGTCCTGTATTTGTATCAAAAGAATAGCGAGGATTGTAAGTGTACTTCGTGTGTTCATTAAACCAAGCTTGTATTGCTCCATTCCAGTCTGTTCCCTTTTGAAATTGCGAAGAATATTGTATATACAGATTCTGTCCTACACCCCATCTTTCTAAGAGTAATTTTTTAAACTATAGATGAATTGTAGACAATGTGGCCAGCGATAGTTCATTTGTATAGAAATGAAAATTAAATGAAGAAATATAAATAATAACTATAAATATAGAAATGAAATGCTGGTGCAAAATTCAAGGATCACCTGAAATTTTAGTAACATTTTCAGTCTGTATATCTTCGGTTACCTACAGTTACTTTGGAACGAAATATTATGGTCTTGACGGAGAATAAATTTTGGAATTTTCAGGATTTTCGTTTATTACTTTCTATGTATTTGCCAGCTTTGGTTTAACGCCGTTTTTTTAAGGATATACAACACAATGGGGTATTTTCCTTCAATCGAAATGAAAGTGGAAACCTGTATTTTTATAAATTATATATTTTTTTATATTTATTAGGATAAAAATTATTAAGATTGAATCGGTAGAAAATTTTTAATTCAATTTTGAAATTTTATTTTATATTGGTGACGTCGCTAAGTCAAAACTAGGGAATATGTATCTATAAAGAGGCCACACTGATAATATGTGGCTAGATTCAGTTTGTAACGACGAGAAACGACAATCGACATTTCGATAATTGACATTTAACACAGATTGTTTTTCTTGGGTATATCGGTCACTTAATTACATATAAAAAAGGTTACATTTTTTTATACATATATATATTTCTGACGTTTCGGCTTTATTAGGCCATCTTCAGAGATTATTTATAGGATGTTTCACTAACTAAACTAACTAAATTATAATAATTTTAAATTGTTTGAAACGATTATTGCGTTATTTTGCTGCATACATGTTGTTTGAGGGCTTTGACGCGACTCTCTAGTCGCGTCAAAGCCCTCAAACAACATGTATGCAGCAAAATAACGCAATAATCGTTTCAAACAATTTAAAATTATTATAATTTAGTTAGTTTAGTTAGTGAAACATCCTATAAATAATCTCTGAAGATGGCCTAATAAAGCCGAAACGTCAGAAATATATATATGTATAAAAAAATGTAACCTTTTTTATATGTAATTAAGTGACCGATATACCCAAGAAAAACAATCTGTGTTAAATCTCTAACGGTCAAGAAAAGAACAGTTAAAATAATTGACATTTGAAATTTCTTGTTTGTGTTTGGCTTAACAACTTGACGTGTTGTATTGTTGTTTTCTTGTAAAGTAAACTTTTATTAAACATGGAGCAAGATGGCTAACTCCGACAATTTACCGGTTATAGATTCTTTTATCCTTTCAGAAATAAAAGGAATGAAAAATGTAAGGTTAATATTTAACTTAACAGTATTACTGCAAAGTCGATCTATTACTAATAAATACACTTGTAATCAGTCACAGGCAGAGACAACAATTCCCAAGTAAAAATATAAACTAAAAAAAATGTCTCAATAATTTATGGACTTAAATGAACCCAATATATTAAAATTCCAGAAATACGTATTTCTTCTTTTTCCAAATACTTTCCATTGCCGATGTAAAAAAAAATAGGAAAACACCCCATTTTTTTTTTCGAAAAAATACCGCACAACTTTCAAATTACCATATAAATAGAACGGGATTTGACAGATTTCATGTTCGGTGTCTGTAATGATGTGTAAGGATTAAATTTGTTTTCAATTGCCGGTTACATCTATACAGGGTCAAAATGCAGCAAAAATGTGAATATCTGCACGAACAGAGAATTTGGTCAGATTGTATCGCAGTTACAGTTGTTAGCCTATGAATTTTAATCACTTTGATTTTTTCCTCATACCCCCAGACCTATTTACTATCTTTGGCATAACGCCATTTTTTTATGGAAATGCGATTTTATTATGTAATTTGAATTATATGCTGTACTTTTTTGAAAAAAAAAAAATCGAATCTCCGTAAAGGAGAAGTACTATGACCAAAGAAGTTACGTTTTGTAAAAGTTAAAATGGAAGTTGTGTCATTGTATAGAGTTGAGAACAATACTTACTGTCATCTACTTTTTTATGTGCAAATACACAGCTGTTTGCAATATTTTGAGCTTGACCTGCCAAGTAGTCATCCCAAACCTAAAGATCAAAAAGTTGAATCAGGATAGAGAATTTTCTTGAAGAAGAACAAAACATTTCACTGTCTAATGTTAACGCGGTTCGAATTGGATATTATTTTGCTATATACCGCTCTACCTCAGAAGAGGAATGAGCCATTTAAATACTCGTAAAGAGGTCATACCTGACCTCTTTAGGAGGTGCATATACCGGGATATCAAAAATTATCTTGGTCAAGGGTGGTTGTGGAATGTAAAACGTGTGTCTTACTTTAAATTTTTGAATATGTTTTGTTGTGTCAGAATCTGTCAAGTCATTGTGCTAAAATTTTCTAATCCAGTTTTTGAATCATGCCTCTTACCACGCAGCACAAAATTTTCATGATTGAAGCCTATTTTCGAACGGGTGCGCTAGATAATGGAAATTGGCAATACAGTCAACGTTTGTGTTTGGACAATTTTCGAGAGCACTTCCCAAACGTGGCATTATTACCGGACAATTTTTATGAGTGCCTTATAAATTGTGTTGAAGTGCTTCGCGAAACTGGTTGTGTGACTCATAAAAAAGGTGCTGGTAGACCAAGAGTTCGTACAGAAGAAGTTGTCAATGACGTTCTTCAACGTATGGAAGAGGAGCCTGCAAAACCTTTGAAACGTCTTTCTCAGGAAATTGGACTTTTTTATGGAACATGTCATAAGATTTTAAAGAAAGACTTGAACATGCATCCATATAAGATGCAAGCACATCAAGCTCGTCTGCCTGCAGACCACCCCAGACGCCTTGCTTACCTACTGCCATTGGTTTGTCAATAATTTAATGAATAACAATCTTCTGGACTTAACTTTTTTTCTGACAAAGCGTGGTTCCACCTTTCGGGATACATCAATTCTCAAAATATGCGAATGTGGAGCAATGATAACCCTCACGTTTTTACTGAATCGCCACTACATGCTCAAAAAATTGGTGTATGGATGGCAGTTTCTCGCAGAAGAATAATTGGGCCAATTTTTTTCGATTTCACCGTCAACGCAGAAAGGTACAGACACAACTTTTTGGCTGAATTTGTGCAACAGTTAAACGATGATGAACTTCGGTACGGTTATTTCCAGCATGACGGTGCATCAGCACATACTACACGAGAAAATATTGCTTTCCTCCGCGAGTTTTTTGATGACCGGCTGATAAGTTTGCATACAGAAGTTGGGTTTCCTCCGAGGTCACCTTGTTTGACAATTATGGACTATTTTATATTTCCTTACTTAAAAAACAACATTTTCGCAACTCCGGTAAATAATTTGCAAGAACTGCAACAAAGAATTGTTCAGCAATGTGCAACCATAACGCCAGAAATGCTGCAAAACGCTTTTCACAGCATGAGGAGGCGCGTCAACTTGAGCATCGAACAAAACGGGGGATATTTCCAATGTAGGTTGTTGATGATGTCAGTGTGACAGTGACATAATTATTTCAAATTTAAAGTAAGACACATGTTTTACATTCCACAACCACCCTTGACTAAGATAATTTTTGATATCCCGGTACATATATACCGAGCCCCAAATAATAATTTGTTAAATTTGGAGACAAGGACGAGACGATAGTAAGTTAAGTGTCTATTAAACAGAGAAAAAGAACGGTGCGTGGGTGGGAGACATCTCTGACGGATACGATATAGCGAGCGATGGTGGGGTGACAGAGGTGTGGTTCTCAGCTGCGATTCCTCGTAAATAACGAATTAGGAGTTATTTTTATGTATTAAACAGAGATAGAAACAGCCCCACTCTGGGTGGGCCGAGGTATCAATATCTATGGGTAAGATACATGACAAGGGTGATGTCTTTGTTTCCAAATTGAATATATCTTTATTTGGGGACCTGTGTACGCCTCTTCACGTCTTCACAATGATGAAACTTTTTAGTTGATACGTTTACTATGTGATTATTGCAAATAATATTTATTCGGTAAAAAATTTAAAAAATTCGAAAACTAATATACTATGCGTATGCATACTGATGGCAATTGTATCTGAAGCACGAAGAGATAATTATTTATTTCGAAATAATTTCTATCGAATTTTATGCGAAAAGTTTGTTTGCTTACGAATTTCTTCAGATTAACTCCTCTTGGTTGTTTCCCAACTCTTCCATTAGCAATATCTTTCCTCAGATCATTGTGTTTGTTAACTATAAATGCCTTGTCCTTATCTGGTACACCCGATTCTGTATAAAGAATAATAAATATTAACAGAGCAGAAATGAACTCTCAAAAACTTTATTCGTGTAACTGTTTTCGTCACCTTTTATATAGCCACATTTTCAGGCTACAAAAAACTACAGAGTAAAAATTATTTTGTATATAAAATGTAACAAATATCTCTATTAGAAATAAGATATGTTGCCAATATCTAATATCTCACAAGTGACATAACACGACATACTAAAAAACGACAAAGAAATTTAGAAATTTTAGAAAACTAAATTTAGGTACACTAAACGACACTAAATAGGCACAAGAAAGTATTTGTCCATTTTAAATCCCATAAGTGACCAATATATATGGTTTAGTCAACATTAGTCCTGCAGCAATCCCCAACTAGTCAGAAGGATTGTGATTGGATATGACTAGTTTATGATTCATTCAGGAACAGGTCTATTTTGTGCTTGTATTTAGTGGTCCTAACAAATATGTTAAGCGCAAAAGTATGTATTTTACCTCATACAGCACTTTTTTTGGGTAATTTAAATATTCAATTCATCAACATCAACTTTCTACTTCCAAAATATCAGCATTACTTGTTAATAACAAATACAGTCTGTCCATAAAGTAACCCCTCCCCACTGCTAACTTTTGAACGAATCGAGTTAGAGAGTTCTAACAAAATACAGGGTAAATCACGTAAAATGAAGTTGATTCTGACGATAAATTCGACTCTTCAAATTCAAAGATGGCGCCACGGGTGCTGTCAGTCCAATTTTTTTAAATGGTAAAGCGTGCGCCTCATTTAAAATATAATTCAATTCTCTACTTTCTCGTTTTTGAAAAATGACAATCGAGTTAGCCGTTCTCTAGTTACAAGCGTTTCTGTTTCTAATCTGATTCATGAATAAAATGTTAATTAATATTTTAATACAACAAATTTTGAACAAATATTTATTAAAACAAAAAATAAAAGAATTAAATAAGTTATTCAAAATGTTGTCCAATGACTTCTTGGCATATGAAAAGTCTACTATGAAATTCTGGCCTGATATTTCCTAAAATTTCTGCAGGGATATTTCTACACAAATGTGTTAGACGTTGCTGTAGTTTGTCCATATTTACTGGAGGAGTTCTGTAGACTTTTGACTTCAAATATCCACATAAGAAAAAATCAAGAGGAGTTAAGTCCGGGGAACGAGCCGACCATTCTATCGGACCCTTTCTGCTAATCCATCTGCCTGGGAAATGGTTATTTAAAAAATCGGTAACAGGTCCATAGAAATGAGGTGAGCCCCCCCTTCCCATCTTGTTGAAATACAATACTTTGAATGTTATTATCTGCTATTCTTTCTATCTTTGGAAAAATTTCCACCCGCATGCTTCTTAAGTACCGCTCTCCTCTTAAATTTTCTCTTAAATCTATCAAATCTATCAAATCGAAAAACTTAAAAAATTAAAAAAAACCTGTAGACACTTTCAAACACTCTTAAATTAACTACTTTCTCGAACCTTATTGACGTTTCAGTGACAGTGGGAAGCAAGGCAAGGAGACTTGATAAAAGCAAAATTTTTAAATATCGTTAATACAAACGCTTGTAACTAGAGAACGGATAACTCGACTGTCATTTTTCAAAAACGAGAATGTAGAGAATTGAATTACCTTTTAAATGAGGTATAACACGGCACACTTTGCCATTTAAAAAAATTGAGTTGACAACGCCCGTGGCGCCATCTTTGAATTTGAAGAATTTAATTTTTCGTCAAAATCAACTTCATTTTACGTGATTCACCCTGTATTTTTTTAAAATTCTCTAACTCGATTCGTTCAAAAGTTAGCAAGGGGGGGGGTACTTTATGGACAGACTGTAGGTATTTAGCGATAATTAATTATAGATATACATCGATACAAGTACATACCGTAAACCCCACAAGTCGAAACATATTGCTGTATAACAAAAAGTAAGGTAATACACAGAATATTTTTCATTTTTAAAACTGTTAGAAACTACTAGTGAAATATATTTACTGTTTTACGACTTATATACTACAATACTATATCACTTAATTTACGTAAGACAGTTATGAATTTCACAAATTGTAGATAAATATAAAAAATGTTCATGAAGGTACTAATTAGAAGATAACCACGACATTCTTTAATATATTAACTAATAGCAAAACGCAGGCAACATAAAGTAGGTACTTTTTCTTAATTGCTAGGTAATGGAACACATATTGTGAGTTGACACATAACACAAGTGTTGAGTGATAATACTACACACACTTAATGAAATAATAAAAAGAAAATTGAACGATTTCTTCATACCTAGCAAACAATAATTACCTTTAGGATTAGGCAAACTCATCTTTTCCATCATCATCAAATTTAATGAAACTTTAGTTAAGTAATGCTTTTTATAAATGGCTTAAGTTATTGAATGGTATAACTTTAGCTAAAGGTTGTTTATTTTTCATTTTTATATATTTCCTTAGTTTGCTACATTTGTAAAAACTATATTACATACAGTATGTTTCATATTGGATGCAATATCATTGTTATCTTGATTCCATTTCCAATTTTATTACTAAAGTCAAAGCCAGAATTAAGCAAAGTGCAATGACCGGAAAAAGAGTAGATCTATGTTGTCACATTTATTTCTAAAGTATTCTTATTTAAAACAGGAAACGTATTAATTACCTTATTTACCCATTTTTTACTTGTCTTTAACGTCCCTTATCCCTATTGTACTTTATTAAAGCAAACACAATGTTTAATTTGTGTTTTACTTAATAATATCAACGAATTTCCGACTACCTGGCAACTGCGAAAGTCGTAAAGTTGACGACAAGCTGTTCATCCTTATTTAACATACGTATTCTTGCATTTACGCTTTCTTTTCTCTGAGCTTCAACGACGTTGACTGGTCGAATCAGGAACCAACAAGCGACTGCGCTCGAGGTAGTAGGGAAACAGTGGCGCGATGTTGGGTTATTTCACGCGGGTTTCTTAACAGTAAAAATTTGTAGTAAAATTATCAGTGTATTTATTCTTTGTGTCAGTGTTTAAACTTATTTGTGTTAGTTAAAAAAGTGGAAGTGCATATACTAGAAGTATTCTATAGAATAGGATACGAGTATATATTAACTGAAATGTGCTCAATGGTAAAACAGAATACGCACGCCCATGCATCACCGCATTTTCCCAGATCTGCGAGGTCATTCCACTTTGCTTAATTCTGGTTTTTAGTGTATTATTATGGAAAGAAATATAAATAGCACCCGCCCGCCTTACATACGATACAGTTTAGTATAAAGGAGGAATATTACTTTTAAAGATTACCCTGTATGTATTCCCATTATCTTTTCGGCAAAATAATGTCATTTGAAATAAAAACACATGGTATTGTAAACACATTTTATTGTACACAAAGTTTTATAGAAAAACTAATACTAAAATATTAAATAAGGTACCTACTTATATTATTACTGTAATAGGTAATATTATTCAGAATAATATTTATATAGGTTTGTCCAAAAGTAAAATCTTCTGTTGATTTTGAAGATCATGTAGCATAAGGCAGTTGTCCTATGTAGTTGCCGCTAAAATAAAATTATATTTTTAAAAATAATTTCAGAATATAAAAACAAAATGAGGCAAATACGTTGTGTATTTGGAATAGGAGTAGTAAAAATATAAAAAGGAAACTGTTTTCTAATGTCTGGCCATTTCGTAAAGTACCTACAAATCAATGATTTCTTTACTTTAAGCGTTTAAAAACCCCTGAAAAATTGTTGTGTTGCCTTGAGAGATCAAATTTCAAGCTCAAATCATAACCAGAAAATGATTCCATGAACCACAAAAATAAAAATGAAATATTATTGAAAACTATAAAAATATAAATATATGATGTGGTAGTAATCCAAAAGAAGTTACATATATTATGAAAAATATATATACGGGGTGTTTGATTTAAGAGGGATACTTACGCTGGTCCATAGTTGCACGTATAAATTGTCTGGTATGGCCACGAAGCTCCTTTACAGTTAGAGTAGCCGCAACCAACATATTCAGTATCTGCCCATACCAACTGAAATTAAATTATTTATAATTAGTTCATTATTTAATAAATACTTCTTTGACCACAATAAACAGAAAATATAATTTATTTGTAATCAGATGAAAGTCCAGGTCAGTTCTAACTGCATATTTTATATTTTATACGTATTTTTTACTGATGCAATGGTAGTTGTCTAATAAAGATATAAAATGTTTTTTAAGGAACTCTGAAAACATTTTTGTAATATCTAGCATCTATTTGTGAGATTAACGATTTAGATCTATGCTAAATTTGTCTTGCTATGCGGAACCTATGCTTCCTCTATCTTTTCAGAATTTTTTTTATTGAATAGGTATTACAAAAGTTCAATTATGTTTTTATTTACAGAGTGAAGCCGTACATAAATTTTAGGAGTCGGTCGTGATGGTCCTGAAAAATCGGGGAGAGGCTTTGGTAGCGCTACATGTTCCAGTAGACCAGTATAGATACCAGAAAAAAAGGTAAGGTAACAATTTCTCTACTCTTCTAGTGAATAATTAATGCTGAATGCATTTTCAAACTTATATTATAGCATACCGATTTAAAAAATAAACATTAAAATGATACATATAAGGAAATAAACGATTAAATTGTAATTTGCCTACTCTGAGAGTGGACAAGAGAAATGTTTATATATTATATAAAAACAAATACTGATATACAAATATACAAATATATATACAAATCACTGATAAAATGATCAAAATGTAACTACCTTCTTGAATCAAGGATGTTAGGGAAGTATAGACGTATTTGGACACTATAGTACGAGGCGGTTTGTAGGTACGTTAAAATACATAAAAATTCGGGATTAGAAGCTAAAAAATTTTACAAAATCAGATCCGAAATGTCTACTATTTTCTCAAACTTCCTGAAAATACTAAAAGTAGCAGCATTTTAATTTCTTAGGCTACAAAACGCATTTGCTGATAAATATAATGAAATTCTATTTCTAGACAAGAAATACTCGGGTCGTTTCAATCGTGAAGCGAGAGTTTTCTTATCTCTGGCATTGTTTTTAAATTAATAGTTTACGATTTAATAGCGAAGTAGTAGTAGGGGAAATTGTATGACCTAACTGTTTGTTTCCCACTGTTAAAGAATAGTCGTGAGAGTAGTAAATTATTGCTTTGAATAAGCACATGTCGATTATTACCTATTTAAAAGAGATTTTCTGATATTTAAATGAAACCAAAAAGTTATGAGGGTAAATGTATTACTTTATAGCTTTCATGAAAGTTTTAAAATAAAATTAAGCAAAAAAGGAAGTGCTTATTATATGTTACTTTTTGACAAGATTACATTTTACTAAGATAATATTTAAAAAAATTGTTTCAGGTCTATAACCACTTTGAAGAATTTTACCGCCCTGTAGATAGTAGATAGATAGAAGTAGAAGTAGATAGCCGTGTAGAAGTGAATTATTTATTGAATGTTTTTTACGCCAATTCTATTTTTTATTGTTGCTAAGGTCCATTAAAATTAATCGGAGATGGTCAAGGCACTTTAAGTTCAAAATTAAAATGAACTTAGCGTAAATATTATTATTATTATTATTAAAATAGAGTGCAAACAGTAATTTAATAGCTGAAATGTCGATTTAAGATTCGTAGATTTAAAAAATATAATAACACACAGGGTGTTCCATATAAATATAAAAATCGAGATTTGGTAATACTTCCAGTAAAACGGGAAGTAGCAAAAAAGTAATTTTTGCCACTTCACTACAGGGAAAGTCACTGTAAAGTGACTTTCCCTACCCGCTAAGTGACCTACTTCCAAATGCCATCCGTCTTGCCAAATTTGAAAACTATATCTAGAAAAATAAGGGGGAAAAAGGGGTATACAATGATTCTATGTCACACTCTATAATTAAGAAATTTACAAAACAAATATTAAACCCATAAATATTGCAATACAACATGTATAACATTATCTACTAAATAGGAACGGGGTTCCGCATAATTACCCGGCTTTATAGTATATTTTTTAATGGAAAATGTTCTACAGCTTGAACGCTTACCTGGGTATAATGACCATTCTTGGAGTTTGTATTACGGTCTCCATATTTATATTGTGGGTATTCATCAAACCAGCTCTGAATGCTTTTATCCCAGTCCGCTCCTTTTCTGAGATCAGTGGAAGATTGCGTGTATAAGTTTTGTCCTACGGCATGCCACCGTTCTAGAAAAGAATGAGTAGTTTTTTAGTTAAAAGGCAAAAATATTATTTTTCGTATACTTCATGGAAATGGACCATATTGTTTAATCCAAAATCGCTATGAAAAGAGGAACTTTCCTCGTCAGCAACAGTTTTCTTGTTAGCAACACTTTTTTTCATTCATTTATTTTATTAGAATTAATTACAAATGTACAATTACTTAAATTATTAAATGTTATATTAGAAGCTGAAGAAAGCGCTTGGAATTCAGAAACGGACACATTGGAGTTCATTACTTCATCACCTAATCTTGCTGCTACTGTCGATGTTGTCGGTGCAGAAGTCGAAGGTTGCCCTTCAGTTGAATTACTAAAAAGTTTTTTTGAAATTTTTACTTTATTTTCGATGCTGTCTTCGACATAAGCTTCTGCGACTCCACTGCTACGCCAACCACTGTGTCTCTTTAAAACTTGAATGTCGGCTCCACTGTCCGCCAGAAAAGTCGCTGAAGTTCTCCGGAAACAGTGTTCTGTGAAACTGTTTGGCTCGGGTAGACCTAAGTATGCAGCAATTTTCTTAGGTATACTGTAGAAGGTGTTTATACCAACTGTTGCACTGTACACTTGCCTGATTTATAATATATAAATAGTCGACGATGGTCCACATGCTTCAGTCTTAAATTTAAGTACTATCTGTAAAGTTCAGTTCCGTTGATTCCATTTTCTGATGTCACTGTGAAAATCCGCTTTTTTCTTGTTTTCGTGTCGTGTAAAGTTATCACCAAAATACGCCCGGAATCTTCTACATCATCAACTTTTAAGAGACGTAATTCTTCCGCCCGACAGGCTCCGTACAATGCAATGATCATCACTACCTTCATAAAAAGAAAATCAGCATCAGCAGCTTTTTTTAGGAAGTTCTTCACATTCTCCATCACAGAACACTCGACTTTTTTGCTAAATAATTGTCATTTTGACGTTTCAGATAGGCTAGCAATTTTTTATAGGCAGAAATGTCTACGTTTTCGTTTATTTGCAGAGTACTTTTCACCATTGAGTACAGTAACCAGAGTGTTGAAGCTTTAAGAATTTTCACCTATAACAATATTTCTAAATTAATCCTTAAACATGAGGAATCATAAATAAAACAAACCTTTTCACAAAAGTACGCAATTAGAATGTATTCACTGGCTCCTTGCACATGTTTCTCGTTCCTCCAGTGGCAAAACTGTTGGTAACTTTTCTCATATTTTGCTCTGGACTTTACAGGTAGTAAACTTGACTCTGCTTCTGATAATAATTGAGCAATTTCCTCATTATATTCATTTAAGCAATTCATTTTTTTTTAAATTTTTATATAATATGAAGGCGTTGAGAGAATGATAACTATTTAACCTAAATTTACGCTCAAAACACAATACAATTTACTCAAAACTTTAAGTATGGCTGACGTACAGAATAGTATGACAGTTTGTAGTATGTCAGTCATAGTTAAAGCTTTGATAACGAAAACGTTTTCGAAACGTTTTTATGTGATGTGTTTAATGTTATATATTGTTAATTTGCTTTTTAGTGTGAGATTTATTGATTAGGCAAACCTATTTTTCAAAAACCAACCTTTGACTGATCCGTCGGCGCAGAGGTTGATTATTAATTTTTTGTATTTTTTTTCAGTGGTGGCATAATACCCAAATAAATAAGAGTAATTAAACAATGCCACAAATAAATACTTTCACACAGTATCTTATTAATATTCTTAAAGTAATTCTTTTTTTAAGACTTACCCTACCCTAAAATATTATCACCCTTTTATTTATTTGGTATATGTCTCCATTTTTTGTCAAGTGTTTGTCAATTTGTTTCAATTACTTACTGTCGTTAACTTTGACGTGTCCAAATTTGCAGGTGTCACTTATCCTTTGAGCTTCTTTTGCTAAATTATTATCATATTTCTGGAAAAAATATTTTAGTATAGTCAGAATATTATTCACAGATATTCTTGTTTAGTAAGGGATAATTATCCTTACCATTTTCTTCAAATTTGTGCCTTTAGGTTGTCCCGGTACTTTTCCTTCAGAAATCATCTTCCTCAAGTCATTATGCTTCTTCACAATAATTTGTTTCTCTCGTTCGCTCACCCCTCGTTCTGTTAAAGAGAAAATATTTTATTAGCTACCAATAACAATAAATCAATATTTTTTTAATGTCACCTTATATTTATATTTTGTAGATGTTATCAATTTTACTATTTACTAAATATCAGAGAATAGGATCAGTACAGTGTGATTCACTTTCGAGTGTGTAACATGGGTATCTTGCTTATTATAAAAGATAGACTGTAGGTTTAAATTCGGCAAAGTTGCGGAATTTTGTGGTCAATAAGTTGGCGTAAACAAAACCCCCATATCTACTTTTGTTTTTGAGTAAGAAGCAAAAAAAGATTTTTTCCGGTTTTCGTTTTCTGGCCATAACTTCTATATTTTTGAAAATATTGGCTTATCGTTTTCACATTATTAGGACACTTTCTTGAGACAAATACGATGCCGTTAACCGTTTTTTAAAAAAATGTCACTTCTATTGTAAATCATCGTCAACTTTATTTTTTCTTATGGGCATCATATTAGTTTTTCTTATATTTGAATAAACCGATTTTTTCTGAATACAACAATATAATATATGTTAATATTTGCCTAAAAAATAAGGGCATTATAAAGGAAAATAGGTATTTTTTTGAAAATATCTAGTTAGCCATGGCCATGACAGTCAGTTCTTGACAAACCACAAATACCTATCACTTATAATTTTTATAAACTGCATCTGTGGAGTACTTTTTACATTGACTAACGATGTATTCAACCGAAGAGAAACAAGATATTATAGATATTTATTACAGATGTAACAAAAATTTAAACAGAACAATAATTGAAGAATATTTAAACACATATCCTTAAAGACGACAACCATGCAAGACATATATTACTAAACTGCACTGTAATTTAAGAAATTATGGCAGTCTTTCTAAACCAAGAAATAGGTATGGATCTGCCATAATGTCTTAAATTACACTGCGGTTTAGTCTATGTCTAATAGTCTAGTCTAATATGTCTTGCATGGTTGTCGTCTTTCAGGATATGTGTTTAAATATTCTTCAATTGTTCTGTTTAAATTTTTGTTACATCTGTAATAAATATCTATAATATCTTGTTTCTCTTCGGTTTGTATACATCGTTAGTCAATGTAAAAAGTACTCCACAGATGCAGTTTATAACAATTATAAGTGACATTTGTGGTTTGTCAAGAACTGACGGTCATGGCCATGGCTAACTAGACATTTTCAAAAAAATACCTATTTTCCTTTATAATGCCCTTATTTTTTAGGCAAATATTAACATATATTATATTGTTGTATTCAGAAAAAATCGGTTTATTCAAATATAAGAAAAACTAATCTGATGCCCATAAGAAAAAATAAAGTTGACGATGATTTACAATAGAAGTGACATTTTTTTGAAAAACGGTTTACGGCATCGTATTTGTCTCAAGAAAGTGTCCTAATAATGTGAAAACGATAAGCCAATATTTTCAAAAATTTAGAAGTTATGGCCAGAAAACGAAAACCGGAAAAAATCTTTTTTTGCTTCTTACTCAAAAACAAAAGTAGATATGGAGGTTTTGTTTACGCCAACTTATTGACCACAAAATTCCGCAACTTTGTCGAATTTAAACCTACAGTCTATCTTTTATAATAAGCGAGATACCCATGTTACACACTCGAAAGTGAATCACCCTGTACACTATTAATGTGTATATTATTTGAACTAATCACTGGTTTAATTAATAATCCATAATGTAAATATTATGATAATTAAGTGGATACTCGAAGCGGATGGTTCTTTATGAAACATCGTGAAAATAATTGTTTTGAAAAAAACATTGATCTCATTTAGATATTCCAAGAAATATATAGAAAACACTCTATATACTAGTATTTCGGCTTATTAGGCCTTTTTCAATAGAGTAACGTCTATTACTAAACATTTTCAAGTGCGTTTTCGTTATTTATTTGTTTACGAGCACCTACCCCCGATTGATCCCACCATCTGGTAAAGCCCGAGTTTTTAGTACCTTTTCTAAGAAAGGCGAAATTGTAAAATCTATGTGATCATTCGTAGTACAAGGATTTATAATTAAAGATTTTTTAATTTCTAATTGCTCTAACATATCTAAGCGCTTTTCTTTCTTTTCACGATGCAGTACCTTTACATTTTTCTAATCTATAAAATGATTGTTTTCTATATACAATGCGTCGAAAATCCTGAATTTTTGCGTTATTTAATATGGATTTTTTATGTTCTTTTACTCTAGTTTTAATACTTCTACCGGTTTGACCCACATACACGGCATTACAATCCGCGCAGTTAATTTGGTATACTCCCGATTGTTTTAATTTATTAACCCTTTCTTTGTTGTTTATCAAAATCCTCCCAATAGTACGCTTGTTGACACTAATCGTTTTACACCCGTTTCGTTCTATGATTATGATAATTAACAGAAGTATTAATTTTACCAGTGTGTTAAGTAACACTCTGTATATTTGTAAGGACGAACAATGAATGTCGTTAACTTTCGACTTTATGAAAAACCTTATTTAAAGAAATATTAGACTGTTAGTCTACTTTCCACTTGAAGAACCAGTTTAGATTTTATATCAAACATGTTTGAAGTGTTTTCAAAAACCAGATAAATACCAATAATATAATATAATATTAATAATACTAATAATATAGTAAATAATTCATCGTAGTCTTTTTTGAGAATACACCATCAGTAAAATAATAAAAAAAAAACAGGAAACCAGAAATATTCAAATTAAATATTTAAAGTGTAGTATCAAGACAAACTTCTAAAGTTTGCCACAAAAAAACCACTGTATATAATATGCAATAAAATAAATATTTGATAAATTAAGTAAATTTCATCAGTGGTTTTTTAGTTTTGTTCAAAATTTTGTAATATTACAAATCATATTTTGAATTATTCCACTCCAGAAGGATGGAGAAGGAGGACATTTTGAATTAAAAATGTCAATCTGACCATTTTTTATCATTCGAAGTTCTACCGACGACGAGTCAAGGATCAACTGGAAACGTTTAGAAAAAAGCTAGTTAAGTGTTTAATTTCTTTTAAATTTGGTTAATAATTATTTTATTTAGACATAATTCAAAAAATGAGTTGTAATATTACAGAATTTTGTATAAAACTAAAAAACCACTAATGAAATTTAGTTAATTTATAGTTTAGTTAATTTATATTTAGTTAAATATTGATTTTCTTGACAGTAGTTTTTTGGGACAAAGTTTAGAAGTTTGCCTTGATACACACTTTGAATATTCAATTTCAATACTTATGGTTTCCTGTTTTTTTTTTTTATTATTTTACAGGTATTCTAATATCCCAAAAAAGACTAAGATGAATCAAATGTACCACAAATAAGTTACAGCATTATATAGTAAGTAAATGTTGTTTATATTTACCTACATGTTTGAATAAATTTTATAACTCATAGTAATTACTAACTTATCAAATACAATACATGTGGTAACTGTGATAAAAACATGCAAAACGATTTGCACTGCAAACTAATCGTAAAAATAGTATCACTTCTGATACTAGTTCCAAGATTAGTACTTTTCATGGAGAATATATTTAAAAAAAAAAACGATAAATGATCTACATCTGGAATGGAAGGGATGACCTTCTCAATATCAATAATTGTCAAAAGTATATTTTTAAGTGAACAATACTGGCAAAATAAGTTATATTTACCGTATACGGTGGAACCATTGACGACATTCAGGGTTGATACAAAAATACCTATCACCAAAACACACGACAGATTGGCTGCATTCATCATTGCGGAAAACGCAGAATACTACAATAAAATTTTAATGCACACTACCTTTTATATGCAGATGTATTACTCATTAACTGATAAGACGCTTTATGTAAAATACGCACCTCACCTACCTTTGATTTCAAAGGAATTAAATTTTCTATTTTAGCGATAGAAATCGGTATAAGAAATTAATTGAAAAAATATGCACCTTTTAATTATGTTATTATGTCTACTTAAAGGGTGTTAAAATACCACAAATATGATAATATAATAATAGATAATTAGTATAAAAAATTTTTACAAACATTCAAACATTTCTTCAGATGTACTAGGATTCATTCATTGTTGAACATTTTCACTAGTGTGATGCGTTTAAATACCTATTTTATTTTACTTTTAGAATACGAAAGTCATGGAAAGTAAGTCGTAGTTTTATACGATGATACTTAACTTCATACAAGGTGCTATGCAAAATTCTACGGAAAATTTTATTAATGGAATATCATGTATTTGTTTAATTTTTGGATAGATATTTGGATTGATTTAGGTCTGTCTTCAACAAAGTCTTTGCGTGAAGTGTCGTTCTTTTGGCATTGTTTAGGTATATCTCGCTTACTATTAGAAATAAACCAATCAATCGCTGCCAATCTATTTCTAGAAAGAACGAAATCTATTGAAATATGGAACTATATACCCCTCCATTAAAAAATTCAAGTTAGATCTTATGATTTTTTCAACGCACCATATATAAAGCTAATATCATCGTAAAAAAACTTTAAGCTAGTCTTTCTATCTTTTGCATTTAATGTTTTTTCTAAGATTAAAATTAAAAAGCATTAAAAAAATAGTGTATATCTTTGAAATGTTAATGATTTTACAATAAATAATAATTATTATAAATTTCTAAAGTCGGTAAATTCAGTTAGGGAGTTTTCATTTTTTTTTTGACAAAAAAAAATTTCACTTGTAATTTCCCTACTAAATTGATCTGAGGGTGGTACGAATATTTTGTAAATTATCCCCAGTTGCAGACGAGTCTCTACAAGTGGGATTCAGTAAGAAAATTTCGAACCTATAGAAGTATGGAACATCTTTATCACAAATTAAAAAAATTCAAACTGACATTTAAAATGACAGAAAAATTCCCACTGTAATTCTGTGGAAAGTTGTAGGATGAATATTTTAGGAATTTTTTTCGTTACCATGGTAATGATTCAAAATGAAAGTGTGTGATTGATTAGAAAAAGTGCGAAAGTTTCGATAAATATCTTTATGCAAATTTCCTGGACAACTATTAGTGGAAAATATTTTTTAGCACATTTTTTTAGTAAAATTACAGATTTTATAAAAAAGAAGATTTTACATTTTTAGTAGGCAGCATTCAATTTCTTTTTTGGAAATGTTACTAACCGTATTTAGAATAATATTGAGTGGTCAGCGATATATGCACGTATAAATTGAAAAACCCATGAAATAAGGTTCAGACACAAATTCACCAATCAAATGATTTATGATAGAGAACACCGTTAAACTATTTTGTACAAAAATAATGTTTTATTATGAATTCAATATTCTCCGTTCCAAAAAGAAGGATTTATGAACATTTCTGTCAAAATTAAGTAAACATAATTATGAAGTGTAGTATTTAATTAAGTATTTAGCAATTAATTATATGCCTAAATATTTAATTGACATTCTCTACACAAATAAGCAAAAATAATTAAGAGAATAGGTATATAATTTACCGTCAGAGGGAAATTTCATATATGACTCACAAAATTATTTCATTTGTCATTAATTAGTAGCATTATTTTTTAGTAAGAAACAAAGTTAAATATTTGTTTTAGATTATGAAGCTAAAACAAATAAAATTTAAAACTGGTTCCGATTTAGATTTACAAATAAATCATTTTGACAATAGATATACCTATACGTAGGTACATAAAACTTAATTTTTTAACCTTTATATCAGGAAATATTGCAATATAATAATATAACAATACCTAATAAAGATGTCGTGTATTGTGCTGTATTAAAATAAGTAGGTAATAGTAACTACGAGTATATATAATGTGCAAGAAAACATAAAAATGCTAACATTTTATAATAGCGAAACTAGAATTTAAATAAAATACTTCAGTTCAAACAATTTTTTTTTGTTAAGTTGGTCATGCGAGTGTTACTTGCTACATGACAGTAAATCAGTAAAGAGCATTGATACATGATTGATACTGCATCCCTTGCAGTTCTGTTATGTTTGCTTTGTTTTGCACATACTTTATAGCGTTTCTAAGAACTCTTAGAAACGAAGAAATTATATAGCTTTTGGTTATCATGTAGCTCATGAGTATCAGATTAATAAGAAAAGTGATACCATAAGCTTCAGAGAATATGGATTCTTAAAATGATATGGTCATTACTTTTATTTAAATAAATAATATGGTAAAAATTGTTAATTTTGAGTACAAAATAGAATTTCGTTTTCTTCTCTTTACAAAACTTCAAAAGTCAGTTACTCGATAACGAATTACGATTTTGAAACTAAGCACGACGTTGAATGGAGAATAAAAATATGTTTGAAATGAGGTGCGACTCGGCCCCTATTCCGATTTGAAATTTTGTGTGTGTTTGGGCGGGGTGAGAGGGGAAAAGGAGTCAACCTTTACTTATGCTTTAAAAGTTGTCTCCCTCGAATCAAAGATTGACCTATTTCCGCAAATTTTTCTATCTCGTTTTGTTCTCGAAATATTAAGGGTGTTTCGTTTTAAATGGAACACGCCGTATATATACAGTAATAGAGACGTTTAGAAACATGACATGACATGAAGAATTATAATAAATAAATATAAATAAAAAATAACTATGAAACAGTTATGGTTAACACGAACGGTAACTCACTGCCATTACATTCGTTAACATTATTTTCTACATTTTTATACCTGCTTGTTTTTGAGATATTCATCCACACTGCAGATTGTTAAATAATTCGATGCCAGAATAAACAGGAGACTTTTCACATAGAGACGTTTTATGTGAAATTACTTTTACATTTTATCATTTCTAGAAAACTTATAATTAGTTTTTACGTATAATGAGCATTTCAGAATATATACAGGGCGCCCTATTTCTTGACCCGTTGCATGGGTAACTTTTTTATTAGTAGAGATACAAAAACGCTTAAATGAGCAAATTAGTGCAGTTTCGTATTAGTAATTCTACGGTAAGGCGAAAAATTATATACGGGGGAAGGTTGAAAAGTTATTGACAAAAAACGAAAAATCCAACTTTTCTATTATCCCTCGTAGCTCGTTCATTTGAAAAGTTAGAGAAAAATGCTTCACATGTTTTTTGCAGTATTTTTCATGTAAAATGACATGCACTTGCTACTTTTTATATATCTCTTAAAATGGTTGAGAATCACAGTAAAATATATTTTTTTTAAATATAATGGATAGGTGGCTGTGACATTAACCGAAAGTCCCCTTTTTTCTCTTTCAGATGATATAACATAGTCCATATTTTATCCTTACAAAAGTAATAATAATCGTTGTTTTTAAAGAAAGTTTATTGTCACATCAAGAATGCTATGGAAATAAAACAAAAAATAAGATTCCTGATATTTTTAAAAACGTCTAGTTGGCATTTAATTATTGACAGATCATAAGTGACATTTTTAGTTTTTGTTAAGTAGTTTATTGTTTATTATTAATACTGCATACAAAATAATAGTGTTGCAAATATGTACACCAACGAAGAGAAAAATGATATGCTATTTTGTTATTATAACCAAAATCGAGATGCACAAGCTGCAGCGAATCTTTATTTTGAAACTTACATGGAACGAAGACAACCCCATCATAGAATATTTAGACAGCTGGAAAATAATATACGATTATACGGTTCTTTTTCAAAGCCTAAGGATGAAAGAAACTTCAATGAAGTCACTGAAATAAATGTTTTGGCTTATGTAAATTTTAAACCTGATTCTTCAACTGCAGAAATTGCACATCACTGCAACACTTCCAAGGAAACTGTAAGAGCTATTTTAAAAGGTAACAATTTAAAGCCTTATCATTATTCCATATGCAATACTTTATATCCAGCTGATAATCAAAGAAGGATGACATTTTGTCGATGGTACATTTCAAAATGCGAAGAGGATCTAGACTTCTGGAAAAAGATTTTATTCAGTGATGAAAGTAGATTTACCAACAATGGTATTTTTAACCGCCATAATAACATAATGTGGTGCCGAGAAAATCCACATCTTGTTTCTGAAAGAAGAAATCAACGTCAATTTGGTATAAATGTGTGGTGTGGAATTTTTTGTGGCAAAATTATTGGCCCATATTTTTACGAAGATAATTTGAATGCGAATAATTACCTTCATTTTCTAAGGAATACTCTAACAGAGGAATATTTAAATGAATTACCACTTCATATTTTTAGAAATCTTAAATACTTCCAACACGATGCAGCACCTGCGCATAATTCCCGCGAGGTAAAACAATATTTACATGAACAGTTTGATAATGTTATAGGAAATAGAATGGATATCGACTGGCCAGCGCGAACACCTGATTTGACCCCCTTAGATTTCTTTCTTTGGGGGTTATTGAAAGATAAAGCTTATGTGACAGCTCCTCTAGATATAGAGGATCTAAAAGTCAGGATTCAAGATGCAATTAGAAGCATACATGGACATACAATAAATAATGTTTTAAGAAGTATCCAGAAACGTTGCTTACTATGTATCCAACAGGATGGTGGTCATTTCGAACATTTACTTCAATATAATTAATTAATTAATAATTTCTGTTCTCAAAACATTCTTTTGTTCCATAATCCATAGCATTCTTGATGTGACAATAAACTTTCTTTAAAAACAACGATTATTATTACTTTTGTAAGGATAAAATATGGACTATGTTATATCATCTGAAAGAGAAAAAAGGGGACTATCGGTTAATGTCACAGCCACCTATCCATTACATTTAAAAAAAATATATTTTACTGTGATTCTCAACCATTTTAAGAGATATATAAAAAGTAGCAAGTGCATGTCATTTTACATGAAAAATATTGCAAAAAACATGTGAAGCATTTTTCTCTAACTCTTCAAATGAACGAGCTACGAGGGATAATAGAAAAGTTGGATTTTTCGTTTTTTGTCAATAACTTTTCAACCTTCCCCCGTATATAATTTTTCGCCTTACCGTAGAATTACTAATACGAAACTGCACTAATTTGCTCATTTAAGCGTTTTTGTATCTCTACTAATAAAAAAGTTACCCATGCAACGGGTCAAGAAATAGGGCGCCCTGTATACATGGAACTATTAATATTTTATGATTTAGTCACTACTGTTTAACAGGATCTCCTAGACTAATAATTAGTTAGTATATTTATAGTTGATTTCTACTTTTTTTGTAAAATATTATCTACGAATTAACGGGTTAGGTGGAAGAGCAGGTGCCTAACTTGTTAGCCAATCTGATGCTCGCCCTTATCCTGTCTTGTTTTGTAATGCAATATAATGTGTAATATATGTGGATAATAAAGACCTTTATTATTATTATTATTATTATTATTATTATTATTATTATTAATTTTCTTTTGAGACACACTGTATGTAATGTCATTTACACAATGTATTTTTTTATTTAGAAATATGTATGTAGATATCTTATTACTGACATTGTTACTATTTTGGGGGTTAAGAAAAAAAGTGTTAATTGTGAAATTAATTCAAATGTTTAAGTTAAGTTTTTTACAAAAATGAAATAAATTGGCAATAGATTAAAACGTGATCCACAGCATACAAGAAATATATGCTGATTTCTCTCATCTCATAAGTTTGTTGATATAATAGTAGTCTCTAATATCGTTCATTAAGATAGTATATACAGTTTTTAGTATAGTAGTAATAGTTAATAGTATAAGATAAGATTGTAGTTAAGAGAGTAACGTGTTTAACCCTTATTTTTTTCATCATACATCCCTAATTTATGTTTTTCAGGTTTCCCTCATTCCTGTACTAAATTGTGGTTAGCGATTACCAACATGAGTCGTTCCTGGCTGCTAATAAGACTTACATAGTACTAATATGGCACTTCTCTTCTAGATAAGTTTCTGGGTGCTCATTGTGATTAGAATGATATAAAGATATTATAGTTATATTTTTCTTATTATTAGAGACATCAGATCTATCAGCTTCTACGTCAATGGACTCGTGAGAGACCGTTCAATGCAAACATAGGTACATGGCCTTTCATTAAAAAACCAATCCAAATTCATATTTTTTAAATTTAACGATGCTCATTGGTCTGGTCTGGTCTTATCTTAAATCCTGCCACTTTTTCATTTTGGCTTATTTGTTAAATTACACATTTCATTACCTGTGATATAGCTTATGTAAGTAACATTTCAATGTACGCTATCGTTCCATAAACTTACCACCTGACGAGGTCATGTTGCTACCGATAACGATGGGAAACATCATTATACATGAAAATTATATTTTACTTGTTCTTTTTACGTATAAAAACAATCATTATATTAAGTGTAATTTCTGTCCATGTTACTCATGCATGTATTTATTACTAGATACCTATATAATTTTCAGTGAAGTTATTATTAACAATAGATTCTGTTAAATAAGAACAACTTTATAACATTAGTCATGTCCCTTATCAGTATTGGGGCTCAATTAAAGAAAAACACGATTCTTTTAATTGTCTAACATAAAAAAATTATTTAATGAACTGGACACAATATATAGGGGTGATAAGGGCAAATGTAACGTGTTGATATCTTTTTTTATGCTTATCATAGTGCAAGGAATTTGCCATAGTGTCAATAATTTGAGTCATTTGCTTTGAAAGATAAATAAATGCGACATAATCGTATTATCATTTTTCATATTCATATCCTATCAGAGTAACAGTGGACTGACAATTTTGTTTTTTGGCTTCTGTTAGTTAATATCTGCCTATTTTCGTCACTATAGCTAATCACCAACGTCAGGAGATGGGCCATCTCCTACTTGGAAATGTTGACAAACCCCTTGTCCTGAGGTAAATCTATCTTTAATTTTTCTATTATTGCGTAGACAAGACAGGGACCTTCAATCTTACATCCTATCCAAGGGGTACAGGCCACTCTTTCATGCACGGTCATCCATCCAAGTAACCAACAGTGGCCGCTCGCGGGTTCAAAAATGCGTGAAGAGCTAGCTAATATTTTTATATTTTTAAGCACTCACCTAGTTTTTATATATCAGGTCGATTCTTCTATCCAACCTGATATATGAAAACGACTGTTCGGCGTTTGCGAAATCAAAATTGCATTTACTTCACGACAGGTCACAGATTACTGACAAGACAAGTTAGGAAAAGGAGTGCGCGAAGCACATTCCCACATTATGGCTGAACTCTTCACTTGCACCGTAAGGAGTGGGAGCTCGTCTTGGCACGTCCCTTATAATGACGTCAGCTGTAAAAGCGTTCCCATGGCAACGCAGTGTACTGATGCAGGTTTAGCGGTTTTGACTCGACGCCTCTTCACCACAAACGGCTACGTACATTCTTTTTATATTTTGTAACGTTTACGTGTGTGTAGCGTATGATAAATATATTAATATTAAATATATTTACTTATTATTATTATTACATTACGTTAGTAATAAAGAAAATGTATTTTGGTAATATCTTCACTATTCATACTGAGTTTAAAAAATAGCATTGAATATTTTTGGTGAAGAGGCACTTCACCTACTTCACCTGAATAGCCGCCACTGGTAACCAACTCGGTACCACGCTGTGCGCTTGCCCTAGTCCTAAAGCAAATTACTTAAAGATGTTGGAATATATTAAAATATTGGCAACGTTGACTAACCGAATTTATATTTTCAGCTATATCAGAATTTGTTAATTTTTACTAATAAGTTGAGAACAGTTTGCTGATGAACCTCTCCACAATAGATTTACCGTCATCAATGTGTCTATTGAATGGTCATCGAGATGACTAGATCTTACTCTAGTTGACATTTTTTACTTACTAATCAACAATTAACATTGAAGCCATATGTAATTATATTAAATGTGCATATTATATTTCTTACAAACATCAGCATAATAATTTTCCAGTTACAGAGTAAAAATCCAACAGCAGACATCAATCAAATGAAGTATTATGAAATAATTGTTATATATGTTACATAATAATTATTAGTTACAAATAAATTTATTTATTTCATTTGCGATTCAAGGACTTTATACGTGTATTTCATCTAAAAGTGGTATGTTGTGGAATGTGGGGTTTCAAAAGAATTTGCGATATTTGCAATCAATAATAGTTATGCCAATTGATTAATAATAAGAGCAGTGCTGTTTCAAGAATTCTTCTCTTTAAGTTTTTAAAGCAGATACAGACAAAATAACCAGAACGTCACTCAAAGTTATGTAGTAGTGATTTATTTACTGTTATCTTTTTCAGTTTGAAAAATTGGTTAAGCGAAAATAAATTTCATATTGACACTCAGTGGTTAATGTTCAGGAGTCTCACAATTTCTTGTATTATTAGGTACGAAAAAAAAAATATTTAGAGGATTGGTAGTTGTCAACTCCAGAGGATGCAAAATTATTTAAATATGGAACAAATTTACAGAAAATGTAAAAGACTTCGTTCAAAGCATGTTCAGCACCACTGATCCTTTGTAAGTCTGGGAAATGTGCTGTTCAAGTGGAGGAACTTAATAGAACACTTGTTGCTTTATATTATTTTAGGTTGCCACACCTTGAGCAGCATTCGCATCATACTTTTAGAAATTTATAAATTTCGTTGCTTGTGGGTGATGATAGAGCCGATATTTAGTGCTGAAGGATCATGGGGGTTGAATTAATAAAAAAATTAGAAAAGCTTTTGACTTCCAACCATTTGTTTTTATTGTATTTTTAGTTTCACACAAGTCCAACCAAGTACCACAAGTCCACAAGATAGTGAGTCTTTCGTCTTTTGAATATGCTCGAGTCACAGTGAATGAGTAAATTCACTCGGAAATAGATTTTTTTTTTAGAGGGTTGCGACTCGTCATGTATTTCATCCTCCAAATTCTAGGATGTGGACTGTTCGTTCGATAAGAGATGACCTCACTTTCAATGGTCTCAGATGAAAGACAAATTTATTGACATTACTATGGTGGGAACGAGAACGCATGTCGTTAAACGAAATCTATATCTATTAATACTATCTCTCAATTAAAGCATCTCAAATTTTGTATTTTGTCTTTCTAGCTAAGTTTTCTGTCCTCCAAAGGGTTGAATTGTATAAGATTCACCTACCTACCTAACAGTTCCTTAGATCGTAATGGGAGTTTCCAAGTTCAGCGGTATTGTTGTTTGTTTACTGATAGGTGAACATAACATATTTCAGTACCAATAATCTAATATCGCGTAACTTTAATAATATTATGATTTGGAGGGAAATTTGTATGTGGCACATATTTTCAAGAAGGAATATAAATAATGAAAAACCCGAACTGCAATTTCCTTCCTCTTCAATGCAATAATATTATATTTTAGAATTATATATGTTGCCTTATTTATTTATAAGAGTTATGAAATTAAATCTGAAAGAGTTTATAATGTCCTGGCCTTTAAAAACATCATTTTCTCCGTATTTAGTAGACATCTTGGGCATTATCCTAAAATGCCTTTCAGAAATTTAGCAAAAAAGCGAGAAATTATACAATATATTTTAAATTGGGACAAAGTTGCGTAATTTGGTGGCTAATAATCAGCATTATTTCACAAAACTCTGTATAAACAATTACATATGTTCCTTTGACGCCAAGTATTACATTAGTATCTATTATACATTTTGTATTTCCCTTTCTTGTTTAATTAGTAGGCTTTTTTTATTAAGAATAAAATTATATGTTAGCGACTTGATTAGGGTTTTCCTCACAGACATTATAGAGAAATAACGCAAGTGCCGATGTCTTACACCACAAGTGGATAGTTTGAGGTAGATAGATTTTCTATGTAGGTTTTCCATAAGGAAATTTAATTACTTAGTTATTTTGTGGTTTTATTTCAACTGGTTTTTTATCGCCGGCTTCTGTTTTTACAATTATTTATAATCTAGTATTTCGTACGTTCTACAGATATTAAATTAAAATTAAAAGGGAAATATTAAAATATATACGTAAAAGTATATACTTTTGAGCTCTCTGGGAGATATGAATTTAGAAGTAATTTCAATATCAAGGACGGAGGAATAAATGTTCCAGATTTTTTTCTAATGCCCTTTGAAGTAGAAAGATTGTATTTTTAACACTCGTTATTTAATCTTTTATAATCGGTTCTACCTCAAGTCATCCTAACCATGGGCCCAACACATCTATATTTTTTACCTAGTACCTATAAAAAAATAGTATATACCTACATATATCGTAAAAATAAATATATTGTGTGCGGTTTTTCCAGAAGTAATGCCATGTTTGTTTCTTAGAAAAGTGTATCACTATAGTTTTGGAAAGGAAGTAAACAGAATACTTGCGGGCTACTAAGATTTAGAATTATCTACGTATCTGTAGAGGATCCGTACGTAGTTGGAAAACGATGTCTCAGAAGTAAAGTATGTATACGTGACAATAAAATTTTTAAACTTACACTGAAACGTGTTTACACTTTTTAACAAAATGTTAACACTTTCCTGAATGGCAACATTATGTAGAAGTTTATATTTACATCAGCATGTTCCATTTAATGTACCGATATCTGAATAAAAATACTTCTTGGGCAAGTATTTTACAAAAATGAGATCAATTAGAAATCATATTTATGGCTGTTATAGTTAACCACATAAGATGAGAGTAAATCTTATGCACTCTTAAATATTTTAAACAAACATAAGGTGAAAATTCTGGATTGAGAGAGTGAAACAAATTCTGAATCCAGGGGGTAGCATCCAAATTGGTTTAAGAATTCACCGAAAACCTATTGGTAAACTATAACGAGTCAACCTTCTTGTGAGTGCCTGAGGTGAGTGTCAGGAATCCAAAAGGCAGTGAAAAAGATGAATAGTTTGCAAGAAAAGAACCTTGATCCAGAACGGGGTCTGTAAATGTGTGGGTGAAATTGGAAATTGGGTGAAATGATTGGTAAAAATCAGCATAAGAAATATGGCTATAAAATAATAAAGAACATGGTATCACCTTATTTGTTAAATGATCATCTCGAAAGAAGTCAGAAGGTTGAAGACGGTTTCCTAACAGGTTATTGTTCCATATAGTCCTTTAGAACTATTTTGACAAACTGCAAATAGTTACCACATTTGATAATAATGCAACATTTTTTATTTTTCTGGAATATTACCTATTTATAATTATGATAAAATACCTATTTATAATTATGATAAAATTTATTCCTAATATAACAATAGGGTAAAGTGATATGTGCAAATCAATGTAGGTACCAATAATAATAAATTAAGAAACCCACGTAAGTTTATTAATTACTGGTATTGAATAATGGCTTAAAGATTAGACAAGTAGTAAAAATGTTTTAACTGTTAAAATAATATATACCTACCTATTATTCTAATTATTCGGACTTACTCATAACATTTCTGCATTAACCTTATGAAATAAGATCTAAAGTTTGGGCATCTATGGATGTTATATATCTGTCTAACTGCCTTATACAAGAGTTTATCCATTTCTTTCTTATTGTACCATACCACTGAACTTACCATGTATATAGATTATCTTGTGTATCGTTATTCCATACCATACTTTGTAAGTTTGCTATCCAATGTTTTTAATATCTACCTTTCAGTTTGCTATCATTTGAGGACTTTGTTATAAAGTTACAGTGTAAAGTTACATTATGTGATTGTAGAATTTACAACCACTTTCATTAATTGTTTACTTATGTTCTAACTAAAGAAAATTTGTTGCAGTACAGCCCCCAATTACTTGTAAAACATATGCATGAAAAACAGTTCACGATGATAAGGTTAAAACTTTAAACAAATTTGAATTAACACCTCAATATTGATAAGCAAGTAAACCTGAAATACACTACTGATATAATCATTTTTTAACTCAAAAACTTTTGATGGCCAATGATTTTGAAACAGACCATAATACTGAATCTAATTTTCACATTGTCAAGTTGTTTAAATAAGTATATTTTACTGCCTCTGCATAGTTATTTCATTTGTTACTAGAGTTTCCCAATATATTTTTAATAATTCTCTATAAATTCTTTCAGTAATGAAATAATAGAACGCAATATACTCATATTCAATTTTGTTTATTGACATAAAATAACAGAATAGTGACAATATACTAACAAAATAAACTTATTTAGGATATAAGGACAATATGCTACACTTACAGAAATAAAACTTAAAACTAATGATAATATAATAATAATTTAAGTATAAATTATTATATTCCTGTGTATTAGAGACTAAAATTTCTATTACTCATCATCACTGTCAATCACTCTGCTTCTTTTACCAGTTGGTTTTTCAGAATCAGAATCAGAAATAGATCTAATTCTCTTTCCATCGCTTGCTTTGCTTGTACTGGTATTTACTCTGTTGGAATCGTTTTCATCGATGTCTTCCTCACTATCACTCTCTATTACATTCCTTACTTTCTTGCTCACACTTGTATCATGCTCCACCTCTGTTTCTTCCAATTGTTTATTCCTATCTAGATCTTCACTTTCCTCATCACTGTCCATTATTCTTCGTGACTTTTTCTTATGAGAACTTGTTTCCATTAGTTCAAGTTCAGGTTCAGGTTCATCTTCACTGATTATATTTCCGGTTAATTTTTCTTTTCCCACAACTACAGTTTTATCAATTTCATCCCCTTTCAAAGTATCAAAGTCCTTTATTTGAGGACGACCGTTCCTTAATCTATCAAATATTTCATCATCACTGGAATCGTCATTTTCATTTGACACCTCTGGTAGTTTTCTCCTTGTTTCGGGCACTCCAGTTTTTTCAGACCTAGTTTTTTTTAGTCTATCAAAAGCGTCTCCAATATTGACTTCTTCATTTATTGGTGGTTTCCTCATCTTTCTTAATTTGTCGAATAAGTCATCATCATCATCGGATTCGACGTTTTGATTTTGGCTTGTAGTGGCTTGGGTCTCAACCTCAAGTGTAAGAGTTTTGTCGAGAGCTTCTTGCACTAAGTTACAATAGCTGTTGAGGGTAACTACAGAGAGGTGCCCTGGAATACGCCAGTAGGCTTCCTAAAACAACAGAAGAGGAACATCAATAATTTATAGTATGCAAAGTTTTTTAAATGTTTCATAATAGTTCTTTTAAGCGGGACTTACACCATGGGCGAATTAAAGATTTGTAATTTGTATTATTTTTAGAACCATTTCCGAATTAAATTCGCAATTAGGTCATTATCAATTTACTCATAATACAAATCCAGTTTATATATATTTTTTTTGAAATCAGGAGTCGATTTTATCAGAGTTACAATACAGAGTAGTGGTTACAGCATAAAAAACGTCTCTTAAAGGTGCACAAAGACATGCAAGAGAAATTTGTAGCATAACACCGTCGCGCAACAAGTTTGGACGGTGCTGCGTAATCACGTAACAGCGTAACATAGTAACATCACGTAAATCAAGACGTCCTATCGGTTGTCGGTATTTCGCCGTCGCATCAAAGAAATGACACGCGCGGAAGTTGCACCACTTGTTTGCATGTCTGGACAGGACTTCGTACAGTCGCGATTTATTTTCCCTTTTTATTTTTATATTCATAATTATTTGCTGTGGAGTGGACTGAAGAATCCGTTCATTGATTTTATAAACAGTTATCGCAATAAAAAAATTTGTAAAATATAAAAATCCAAAATATAATAAAATATACTTCTCCAAGAAAGGCAATATTAATTATTCTTCTGAGATGGAATACGGTACCCACCTTAATAATAATACTGAAATCAACAATGGTTGAAGAGGAAGCAGCAGAAGAAAATATATTACCTTTGTAACAGGCAACCATTTGTAAAAGGTACGTCAATATAACCTCTAATTACAGTTTAAAAAGTAATTAAATTTAAGATAAGGTCAACTTAGGTTAACATTATTATTAATACAAAATAATCTTTCAGTCGCTAAGTGCTTTTTGTCGCCGATAACATTGATATTGATATAAGTAAAACATATAGAATACCTATATCATGAGCTCTATATTAAAAAAATGGTAATTACGTGTTTTGACGATAAATTCAAATTGTATCTTGATACACAGAAATAGGTAATTAGCAAAAGTACAAAAAAAGTAGGGCAGACATCAACAAAAGCAAACAATCAACAAACAAATAAAACATGTAAAAACTAGGGATGGGCACTAGGAAATTTTCCAATTAGGAAAATTTCCGGGAATATTTCGGGAAGAAATAAATAAAAGAATTGAAACTTTCCTGCATACTTTCCGTGAATATTGCCGGAATAATTGCAGAGAAAAGTTCGAAAAATTCCTCATGAATTTGAATTTGCCGCGAGTTTTCTAAGATTTTTAACCTCAAAATTTGCCTTGTTCTGCTTAATCTATGGTTTAACAGCTTATTATTATTATCATGTATCAATACATTAAGCAAGTATATTAATAATAATTTAAAAATTGTAAAAGACAGAAATGAAAACATGATCACCATTTTCTATATAAAAAAAGTATGAATATTAATTAAGTACTTTTGCTTAGTAGGTATTAGCACAAGTATAGAGATATTAGGGTATTAATAATAAATCAATAAAATTAGTAAAACTACTTACAGGAAAAAGAAATTTTTTGAATTTCCTACAGAATCTTGAAATTTTAGATATACAGATATACGCCGAATATTAACAATATTTACAATACTGCAAATATTCGAGGGTCAAAAGTAAAAATTAGTGTACAGTTAAAAAGCATTACTAATGTCAGATTTGAAAAATATGGCTTTTTGGTAATATGAATAATAATTTTAATATAATATGCCTTGTATTTGATCTTTCTAGAAAGAAAGCTCTTGCTGCCAGAAGTGCAATGGACCAATAAAAAATTTTTTTGGAATTGGAAAATTTCTGGAATTTTCAAGGGAAATTTACTGGGAATATTCAATATTTCGGAATTTTCCCATCCCTAGTAAAAACTTGATACATATTTGTTTTCTTTTACGTTTAATCTACATTGTGATTTATGTATTTTTATTATTTTATATCTATTCAGGTTACCTATATACAGGGTGTCCACCTAGTGCGCGTAAGTCCAATATCTGGGTTAATAAAAGAGATAACTTAATTTTTTTTTCTACAGGGTTGTCTAATATCCCGAGCTGCACAAAATGAAAATATATTTACATATTCAGGGTGTTCAGTTTTTCCTGGACAGGTACCAACTTCGTTTTTCTAAATGGAAATATATATTTTTTATTGCTTTTTCGAACTAAACCCTTGATTTTAGTAGGACTTTCATCAGCCTTCCCTATACCTAACTTAAACTGTTTTTGAAATATTGACGGGTGAATATTGACATTTTTGCAACTTTGACACCCTGTAAAATCTAAACGGTTTGAGATCAAGCAAAATGGTTTGCACATTCCTATCTTAACTTTTCATAAGCTATCGTTTGGTACTAATTTCAGAATTATCCAAAAATTTAAAATTTTCTGAAAATTTTGAAAATTTTTTATTCCTGTATAAATTTGAAATTAGTATCAAACGATAGCTTATGAAAAGTTAAGATAGGAATGTGCAAACCGTTTTGCTTGATCTCAAACCGTTTAGATTTTACAGGGTGTCAAAGTTGCAAAAATGTCAATATTCACCCGTCAATATTTCAAAAACAGTTTAAGTTAGGTATAGGGAAGGCTGATGAGAAAGTCCTACTAAAATCAAGGGTTTAGTTCGAAAAAGCAATAAAAAATATATATTTCCATTTAGAAAAACGAAGTTGGTACCTGTCCAGGAAAAACTGAACACCCTGAATATGTAAATATATTTTCATTTTGTGCAGCTCGGGATATTAGACAACCCTGTAGAAAAAAAAATTAAGTTATCTCTTTTATTAACCCAGATATTGGACTTACGCGCACTAGATGGACACCCTGTATACATATTTGTCTCATGATTTAGTAATTAAATAAAAAACCCACATTATGCGTACAGATAGATGATACAACAGAGTTGATATTGTCCGATTTAGAAAAAAAGGTGTCAATTTCATGGTAATACCTCCCCTGCTGCAGTCGCCTTCTATAGCGTTTTAAAGTTTTACATTGCACAAAGTCCATTGTTCCTGTTCTTACCATTAATCAGTCAATATAATGCGCAAAATATACTTGACGTTCTCTATACACGCCTCCGCAAAATACCCCGTAATTATCACGGTACTTAGGTAGTAATTAAAATACAATAAATCCGTTCGCCAAAGAACGAAATCGGTCCCGCTATACAGTAGAGTAAATCCACCGATTAATCATGCAATTGTAGCACCCATCATTATAGAGTGATTTATGAGCTGAGAACTATATAACTATAGAGTGTCACAGTTGATAATTACTCGTGAGTAATAGGGTTGCTACAAAAGGACGAGTTAAATTACATTAATCTCTATAGTAGGAATTATTCTTCCACCTTACGCAATGTTAATAGCTGGTGATTTATATGGGGCTCTTAGCATGGAGGCGATTATCTAAACGTATATTACCACGAATTTCTCCAAGGGTTTTCTTTGGTCCTATTAATTCTAAATCACCGGTAATGTACATTGATGAAGGACCTTGTTTCAAGACTAAAAAAACTTGGGATTGCATCACTTTTATCATGATCACTCCTGATTTATCATTATCAATGTAATGAACAGCAATGCTAACAATTTGAAACCAGATAGTTTCTTCAAAAGCGTTATTTATTCTAGATTGTGGCCGAAAAAGTAAAATGCGCCTTGCTATGGAAAATCTATAATATATGTATTTTAACCAAATAGAATTTTAATTTATATTGGTGATGGGTCTACGAGTAGAACATTATTTAGATTCATATAATATTACACTTGATAAGTAATACTTTCCATAATTTTAATGGCGAGAAATTTTTGTTAGTACGAATAATTAGTGACAATTTTTGTTATAATTTATGTAGGCCACTGTACAAAAAATTTCTAATCCTAAATTAATAGTTAAAATTATTTCCAGTTTTAGTGTAATGCCACGCGACACTTATGTCAATCTAGGTAGTCAAAATTTCAATTTCTAGCATTCAAAGATGATTTTCGTCATTGGCCTTATCCTTATAAGAGTTTACTTCTTTACTAGTAAAACTCAAGGTTCGAAATCCCGGAACACCTGCTACATTTACTTTGTTTGACATTGATTCTTCCTTATGTCTCAGTCACAGTTGTGGATTTTGAACTTCCTTGCTTCCTGAGACTCAAAATGTCCGCTTCCTTACCGGCCAATAAAGTGGCATATGATCTAGGAAATGCATGGCAAGTGTATTCTGGGGGATTCTTTAATTTTAGAAGCTCATGATTAGGGAGATATGGAGGCAATCTAGAAAACGCCATTAAAAAATAAATATTTGCAGTCCTATCCTAGCGTTTATAATCCCGATTTTGTGGCGCACCTCGCACCTCATACAAGTTTAACCCTTGCTTATATAAAAGCTTCTTGCTAGAAATCCTATTCGCTTCCAGGCAACCTATAACTTCCCTTGAAGCCATTGGAAGTGCCGCCCTTTACAAATAGATGTCGCGATAAGTAGTATCCCGAAACTGAACAATTCAAATGCCTACCTGTTCCTGAAAAGGTTCGCACATTCCGAAAGCTTTCAGCATCCCCTGAAATCCTTCATTTTCCATGGCCGCCTGTGCGTAATCCATTATGGGAACTAATGGAATCCCCTCGTCGCTTCCGTCCTCGAGGTCTTCTATGGCGTCTGACAGGCTTTCTTTGAACCATTCCAGAGCTTCCTCTAGTCCTGCATCACAAGGAAGATACATACAAAATAAAAAAAGGAATATTATTTGATTGCTTTATTAAATGATCCAGATATTGAAAGAGTGGTACTGAGGTACGAAAAAAATCTTTTTTAACTTTAAAATCTTCTGAGGTTGTTACTTGGGTGCAATAATAATTATTGTTTTATACGTTTTAAGTTTGTATCAACTCGTTTACGTACCGATTCAGTGTTACACTGAGAATAGAAAGAGAGAAAATGAATGTTAATTGCCTCCAAAAATAGAAAATTGTTTAACAAAGACAAACAGGAATGTATACAGACAGAAACTTCATACATATTGAATTAGATAAATGATCGAGAGAAAAGAATGCGTAACATCATTCTTTTTCAGTGGCGTACCAAACAAATTTAGAAAATAAATTAACGGTAACAACTAAAGAATTCCTACAGTCAGAAACAAAAGAATATTTCACTACAGAATAATTCGTAATAAAATCTAATTAGACACATACCTGATTCCATGGTATGTAAGAGACGCCTCGCCAACTCGGATCTAGGCGCTTGGACGTGAGTACTTTTATGCTTCTTTTTTGATGACTTTTTCCTTGTTGCGGAATTTTTATTTGCAGGGCGTCGAGGCGCTGTAGCCGCTGTGGATGAAGTCGATGCAGTTTGTGGAAAATCAGAACTGTCCGAATCGCTGTTGCTCGCCGTGTCATCATCGTCGGACGTTCTTTGAGATTTTGCTGAAATTAAAATACCGGCTATATAGAATGGCCCACCAAAATATCCCTTTATCCCTTTTTCTGTAGAATCTCCATCTGGTCTTAAATCAGGTGACCTAGTTGGCCATAGGTACTGAAATAAAATATACATTGGGATAATAATATATCTTTGTAACACAAATAGTCTTTACGAATCTAAAATTCACAGGGGGTTCTATCAAAACATACAAATCCTATTTATGGGTGGAAAAACACGTCCCAGAAAATGCTTCTGGCTCTGGTCCTGTATGAAGTTCGTTAGAATTTTGTGGTACATCTTCGACGGATTTAGTTTTAAAGAATGCGTAATGCATCTATTTTTCGTGAAAATCTGCAAAATGTTCCATTGAAAGGAAAACACATTCTTATAAATACACGGATCTCATAGACATATAGACTAAAAACAGATAGGTATTTGGTTTGCGTTTTTAGGATATCTTTACAATTCCATTGATAAAATTGCTAAAAACAAAATGTATTTTAAATTTTGTCGTCGGTCATTCTAATCTTATTTATTGGTATCTACAGTGTGTCCCACTTAAGGTCTAACTACCCCCGTAATATTTTTATTTGTGAACCGATTTCCATGAACTTTTTTTTGTTGGGTAGGTCCCAAAAAAGTACATAGCGGGCATGCTTCATTTGTTTGTAAGTCGGCGTCATGGCCAACTACGTCCTATTTTTTTATGCAAAAAAACGAGATGTACTATTAGCGATTTTTTCACAAAAATTTTAATGCCAGATTCTAATCAGGAGCACCTAAAACCCAACTGTACCAAATTTCATGGCGCTACAATACAGGGTGTTCCAGAGAATAAGTTTTTTTTAAATGATATTTTATTTTTTCAATTTTAAAATATTCTAATGTTTTAGGAAAATAACTTATGTTTTAAGGGGGTGGCTAGACCTGAAGTGGGACACACGAACACCCTGTACAGTAGCGCCATGAAATTTGTTACAGTTGGGTTTTAGGTGCTTCTAATTAAGAATCTGGCATTAAAATTTTTGTGAAAAATTCGCTAATAGTAGATACATCTTGTTTTTTGCATAAAAAAATAGGACGTAGTTGGCTATGACACCAACTTACCAATCAAATGGAGCATGCCCACTATGTACTTTTTTACGACTTACCTAACAAAAAAAAAGTTCATTGAAATCGGTTCATAAATAACGATTTTACGGGGGTGGTTAGACCTTAAGTGGGACACACGAACACCCTGTACAGTACCACCATGAAATTTGGTACAATTGGGTTTTAGGAGCTCCTGATTAAGAATCTGGCATTAAAATTTTTATGAAAAATTCGCTAGTAGTACAATCTCGTTTTTTTTTACACTAAAAAATATGTCGCAGTTGGCCATGACGCCGACTTACCAATCAAAAGGAGCATGTCCACTATGTACTTTTTTACGACTTACCCAACATCATTGAAATCGTTTCATAAATAACGATTGTACGGGGGTGGCTAGACCTTAAGTGGAACACTCTGTGCAGTAGCGCTATGAAATTTGGCACAGTTGGGTTTTAGGTGCTCCTGATTAAGAATCTGGCATTCAAATTTTTGTGAAAAAATCGCTAATAGTACATCTCGTTTTTTTGCATAAAAAAATACGACGTAGTTGGCCATGACGCCGACTTACCAAAAAAATGAAGCATGCCCGATATGTACTTTTTTGGGACCTACCCCACAAAAAAAAGTTCATGGAAATCGGTTCATAAATAAAAATGTTATGGGGGTGGTTAGACCTTAAGTGGGACACACGTATAAACAATGAAAAAATATAGTTTATGTTCACAGTTGTCAACTTCAAAATCTAAATTACAAGAATGGGTAAGAGGTCGTAAAATGTTTAAAACTTATTTTTATAACTGAAGCAGTAAAACATTAAACTGGAATAGGGTTATTGTCAGTTAAGCGCTTATCGTTTTTCCTAATAATCACAAGAGATTATGAGGACTTATCGGTACGTCATAAAATTTTATGGAAGACAAAAATTACCATACGATAAAGAAGTAATGGCCCAGATGAGAGTTTCCACTTTCTCGTTAAAATTTAGAATCATTAAATTAGGGATATAATCCATGTACTGGGTTATTCAAAAGTAATGATGAAAAGACTTATGTGAAGATCAAAACGGTTTCGCGTATCCGTTCAAAAAATAGTGTACGTAAGATTGTATTGTTTATACAGTGTTATTCAGAACTAATCCATAATAAAATTTGGGGATGTTCAACATACATGTACAAATGTGGTAGTGCAAAAAAAATTTTTTTGGCGGCTTCTGAAAACTATTTAAAAATTTTTATTGCACGCCGCTGGATACTGGTCCACTGTAATGGAGTGACCTTGGGACTGACAATGCAAACTGACTAGCACAAAAAAAATTTCGGAAGTTCTGAGAGTATACAGACACCCGGCGCAAAAAAGATTTGCAGCGTTTTTACTTTAAAATAAACTTAAAGATAGATAGATGTGACCAAAGTGACGTGTCTTTAAAATGAATAAAATTTTGTTACACTAATTTTGAAGAATTGCACTACTTGATTACTAGGTATTAGAAACATGAAATTTATAAAAAATTTGCACATACCTTGTTACAAAAGCTGTTCGAAATTTTGTCCCTAAAGTTATCCAATTTTGCCGCACTAAAGCGAATGTTCCTCCTGGTTGCTGATCTTGTAAACGAAAATTATTAAGTAAATTGGGGATTTTCAGCATTTTGCTGCAACAACCACTCACAAAACCTAACTTGAAATTGATAATCCACTGGCAACAGTCCATTAACTCAGCATTACTGTACACATGAGCCATTTTGAAAATTTTACAGTTTAACACTCCTACGATACGTAAATAAAACACCGGCACTGAGAGAAGACACAGACAGACTGATGACTGAATAGACAATAGAGATATTATCCCCGCTTCAACTATATTCGCTCGGTCGTCGTTCGAGGGACAAAAACGTGTTTATTTTTTTACCACATTTTTAGGAATGTGGTAGGTATATCAAATGTTGAAATACAGTTGCCCATCTACGTAGTCCTTTATAATGATATAACTTTAAACATTGTTTACGGAAAATCCTAATACTTTTATTAAAATTTTTTTGGTGATATCGATTTCTTATTTAAGGATGCACATATCCTCAAAGTTTTAGAGATAAGTTCTGAATAACCCTGTATAGTTTCTTGCACACGAAGACTTGAGAGCAGACATGGTAATGACCGCAACCAAGGTCAATCGTCAATCGCGGATTAAAAATCGCACAATGATTAAAAACTTGACGTCTTTAACCGCTCGGCTACGGACTCCACTGCAAAATGTAACGCTAAATCTATTTTTCATCCAAACTCTCGATGTGTTGCGAAAACATTACCAGGAAACTTGTTAATTAACTCAAGTGTTTTTATTAGCCGCCTACCACTCAAAATATTTACATAAGAGTGAATGGAGGTCCTTTTATAGACAACTTTTGCAAAGTTTCTTGATCGCCTGCATGGCGTATATTTAGTAAAGTTGCTTCGATTTGTCACCCGAACTTCTTAAGACTTGGAGGCACACAGAAGAACAACCAGGATGACATTCTAATTCAGGCGACTCGAAATCTCGGAAAGATTTTCCCGCGCCATTAATCTTTGGCATGTGTTCGAGATCGTTTACATAGACTCTTGCACCCCAATTTCCGTCACATAAAAGTTTTTGCCCCTAACAAGAGGCCCCACAATACAAGTAAAAGTGAATTCCGCGACGGGGGACTAAAGATAAATGATTTGGGCGAAAGGCAATCCGTGCCTTGTCGTCGAATCGAGTCTCTGCGGCTGACAATGGCCGCGTACATCTTCATATCCGCGGATCAGGACCGTGCCGGCTTTTTTGCGGGGCGGATGACGCTGATAATAGGATAATAATTATACAGCGTTATTCAGAACTTATCTCTAAAACTTTGAGGATATGTGCATCCTTAAATAAGAAATCGATATCACCAAAAAAATTTATAATAAAAGTATTTGGATTTCCCGTAAACAATGTTTAAAGTTATACCATTATAAAGGACTACGTAGATGGGCAACTGTACTTCAACGACATCTGATATATCACATTCCTACAAAAAAAATAAACAAGTTTTTGTACCTGGAACGCCTGGTCAAGACCGAGCGAATAGAGTTGGAGTGGGGATAATATCTCTATTGTGTATCTGTGTCGCTCTCTCAGTGCCGGTGTTTTATTTATCGTATAGGGGTGTTAAACTTTGAAATTTTCAAAATGGTTAAAGTAATCCTCAATTTACTGCTGATGTACTAGTTACAGATGAAGCTTTGATTACTCGAAATGGAATACAGAACATTCACAATACACACGTTTGGGCACTCGAAAATCCGCACGCAATTCAACGAAATCACTTCCAACACCGTTTTTCGAACAGCCTTTGTAACAAGGTATGTGCAAATTTTTTATAAATTTCATGTTTCTAATACCTAGTAATCAAGTAGCGCAATTCTTCAAAATTAGTGTAACAAAATTTTATTCATTTTAAAGACACGTCACTTTGGTCACATCTATCTATCTTTCAGTTTATTTTAAAGTAAAAACGCTGCAAATCTCTTTTGCGCCGGGTGTCGGTATACTCTCAGAACTTCCGAAGTTTTTTACGTGCTATATGTGACATCGCCAGTTTGCATTGTCAGTCCCAAGGTCATTCCATTACAGTGGACCAGTATCCAGCGGCGTGCAATTAAAAATTTTTAAATAGTTTTCAGAACGCGCCAAAAAAATTTGTTTTTGCACTACCACATTTGTACATGTATGTTGAACATCCCCAAATTTTATTATGGATAAGTTCTGAATAACCCTGTATAGAGTGGATCAAACTCAACGGCATTCCCGAGTTTCTCGAAAATTTTAAAGGAGAAGACACAAATAGCACATTTCTATCACTTTCAAAATATCTCTAAAGTGTTGCTAATGGACAACTTTTTTATAATCTAAAGGAATTCGAGAAATATTTTATAGAAAGCGGTATCACCAGTGTCTAATGAAAAACGCATACAGTTTTTTTTCTGTTTTAATTATATTTGTATAAGTTTGTTTACATTGTTTTTGTAAATTGTTTTTTATATCTGATACTACTTAGTGTAGTTTATGACGTAACTCATCTATCTCTTCTTATAATATAGCAATAATAGTCTCTCCTATAGTAGCAAAAAGAAAGAATATGAATTTAAAATACTAATAACTTTATCGATGGTTTAGGCATTTCTTTTAACAGGATATAGAATTCATAAATATAAGCAAGTTTCCAAAAAATCTCTTTTTGCAAATTTGCAAAAAGTTGAAAAATAACATAGATAAAAATCCTACCGATATGATCGTGTCTATTACGGTCCTGGTATTTTTACAAAAATTGTTCACATCAATCACTATAAACATGACCAAACATTTTTTTTTAAATTTTCATTGTTGTCACGTTGGTGTGTGGAACTACAGATAAAATTCAACCAAACATACCCTTTGGTAATGATAACATCTATTTTACTGGTAGGTATTTATAAACTTATAATATACGTTTATAATGCGTCATGAAATTTGCCTACTCGTTAAATGTAACGTTCATAAAATGTAAAACGAGTTCTAAAAGTTAGATAAAACGTCTATGTTAGGTTGTATGCATCGAGATATGGTAATGATAAATAAACGTTTATATTTTGGAAAAATAAAAGTTTTTAGGCGAAATTTGTTAACTTCAGGATATAGTATTTGATAACTTCTTTCAGTTAAAATATCTGTCCGGTAGCTCCTCAACATTATCCATAGTTGTCCTTTAAGATATTGTTTATATTTCACGCCAATCGGAGCCTGCAGGAGGACGTTGATTATTACATACAGAGAGGGCTGTATGTGAATGCCTAGGCTTTCGAGAAAAACGCTGCTGCCCCCATCCGGCTTAAGTGGAAATAAATTACGCACGCCAGCCGGTCTGCAGCTATATCTCCCCCCTCCGCTCTTCACTTCACTGCGAACTTTTATGTTCGGATGTAATTTATACTCATAAATTATTGACTTACGTTTAATTTGAGTTAAATAGAGGGCCCGTCTGCTGTAAAGCCGACGTGCGGGCTCCATTAACAAAGGCAAAGGGCGAATCGATGGCAGGCGCAGGGAAAAATTGAAATTGCAAATGAAATATTAAAGCGCTCCGGTGATAGTGCGGGGTAGGGAGTTTCCAGAAATCGAGTATTTTATACAGCCGTTCGGAATATTCGATTTAGCGCCTGCACAATCAAACAGGCAATATTTTAAGAAAATAAAACAGTATTTATACATCTGCAATTCTATTAACTTAAATTTAACCCATTTAAAGGTGGATTCAAAGATTCAAATAAAATAAGAAATAACGCCAGCCAATGAAATATTTTGTTCTCAGTTGTGAACAGCAGCAAATCGAACCAATTTTTCATAGACCTAGACTGTTTTTTTGCGTATTCATTGGCTTAACTCTGAATCTTTTATGCTTTTTACAAAGTTCCGAAGCAAATGTAGTTGCAGTTGGTTGTAGTCATGGCATAACAGGAAATGGTTTAGTCTTCATTAGATATCAACTCGGTAAATAATTTGATGCTGTCACAATGTACCAGTTTCGAGAAAATAATTATTATATTCTAAGGTTGCCACGTAGGCTCTTTAAGCTGTTTTCGTAAGTACTGTTGGAATTACCATAACAACTCTTTCTCTTTAGGAACCTAATTATATCATATTTGGTTTTTTTGCTGAATGGGTGACTTCTTTATTTTAAAAGCTTTTTAAGGCTTTGAATTCCTACCACGAAACTCCCCATAGAATTGAGGTACCCTACTCCATCCCCTTTTATATTGTAATATAATTTTTTATTGTTATTTACCACAAGAAAATATTTTAATTCGTTAATGAGGTAAAAGCACGGAGATAAATAAAGAAAACCGAAATTGTAAATGAAACATTAAGTGACATAAATTGATAATTTATGTCTCTTGGAAGTTTTTGTTGCCTGTTCCTAATTATGTTTTAAATCGTGGTTTTGACTAACTCTTATTCGGATCTTAAATAGGACCCCATTTAAATTTAAAGAAAAAATACTGCCACAAAGAGAAGTATTTAAATACGAAGGAATATTTAAAAATTATTTTTGCCTGCAGCAGCGGCAGTAGCAGCAAAGCTATAAAAAAAATATATACATTAACAGTCGCTTATTAAAAGTGGCTTAAAACTTATTCTTCCTATTTAATAATATAGTTAATTCACTATAGGGAGTAATATTTTACAATAGCCGTTTCAATAGCCAAAAATGTAGTAGGTACATACCAAACTTTATTTTTTTGTGTTAAATAAAATGGTTTCCATGTTTTGGAGCAATTAATTGTACCAAACTTTATTAAGTTACGCTCTCGGTTAGCCCAGTGCGTATTTTACAGAACTTTCAGTGAGGCATTGAATTTTAAAAATACATTAACACCATTAAACCCACACATTTATCCCTTATATTGGACCTGACGAGGGTGAAAGGTAAAACTCAAATAATAACGTACTTATACAATGGACCCCAGATAATTAATTAAATATAACTTTCAGGTTTCCCGGCCAGGACAATGTCCAAATTAGTGCGCCATATCAATTAAAAACCACCCTTCTTGCCTTTTAACTACGGGATTCGTTGAATATTTGAATACTTCAGGCGTGTAACAGTGTGTAATTACAAACAAGAAGCCATGTCCTGGCGCAGAACCCGGTCAGCTTTTATTAAATTACTTTCGGAAATGAAGTTATTCTTTGTGCGCGTCAATTATTTGAGATGAGAAATTTTTGCCGTCGGAATAACATAAGAGCGTATAAAAACAAGAATCTGCATACATGTGGAAATATTTTATTAGTTTACAGGTGATATAAATTACAAAAATCATACAGCTGTACCAAAAATAAATTCAGGCATTATTAACAATATCTGAATAGATTAAATTTAATATTTGATTAAATAACTTTAACCTGTTAATGTTTAACTCTTTGAGGCACCAAAGTATTTGTCCCTATACGCAAAAGCTGAAGACTACAGTAAAGATATAGAGTAAGTAAAATTTTACTTACTCTATATCTTTCATGTTTTTAGCTACGGGTATTATTAAAGACCTGCCAGCCAGGAATATCGGAAACGAAATAATGGTAGCAACAGCACTCTGTACGCTGCGCTTTGCTTTCATATTTAGAAACTCATTGAATATACTTACTGTAATCATGGGGCGTAGCTTCGCAGAAAAAAATTGTCACACCTCGCAGAATGTGAACAGGAAAAATATTCATAAAAAAAATAGTTAGAAAGTATTTGTAAAATTGAACATATTTTCAAAAGGAGTATTCCACATCTAGAGATGTAATTTTTTTCTTATACGTGGTGTGCATCAGCTTTGATGATTCAGTATTATTTTTTGGGAACCTCTTACGAGTAAATATGGGATATTTACGTCATCAGGCGTTAAAATGCGCGCTAAAATAAACCATACTTTTAGTTTATTGCCTTTCTTATCTGTAGTTTTGTCTACATCTTCGAATAAATATTAGGGCATATAAAAATACCCAGTACGGCAGCTGTAACAGTCGATATCCTTTATAGTCGATATTGACTTTAATTATATCCGAGGGGCGAATCACTGGGGTATTTCAAGGAATTGCGGGGAATTTCGGGGTATTTTGGGGAGTTTCAGGGTATTTCGGGCAATTTTTTGGGTATTTTGGGGAATTTCAATGGTACCTGCTTAATTTTTCGTTTGGGTTCAGAACCTTTTGAGCTCAAACGGGTTGATTTATTGGATATAAATACAACATATAGCGATATACGAAACCTCGCAACAAACAATTTATAAATTTGTTATACTATATGGTATTGTCTTTTAAAGTAATATATCTTACGTTTATTTTATTCTTACTCAAACTGTACCTATCTATCTTAACTGAAATAAAAGAAAAGACTTTTTAAATACTTTTCTTTATTTTTGAAACTTATGAAATGCTGTAATATCTTTTAAAGGAATATCTTATACATTTACTTTATTGTTAAGCTGTTCCCTCAACTCCTAAAAGAAAGGACTGACTGTAATATAAGAAAATACTTGTTAAATGTTTTTGTTATGTTCTGTTTTAAATTTGTAATTTATCCATTAAAATGTTAGTTTATTCATAAGAATATCTTTTACAAAAAATGTTTTCTTCATTCTCGTATTTTTTTATATCTGAGGCCCGTTCTGATTACCTATTTTGTTTGGGAATTGCGGGGTATTTTGGAGAATTTCGGGAATTGCTGACAATTTAGTATATCTAGGAAATTTCAAACGTTTGGGGGTATTTCAGGGAATTTTTGGGGAATTTCGGGGATTTTTCCCTGCAAGGGGAATTTCAGTGTACAAATTTTTTTAGTGAATTACCCCGTGATTATATCTTTTACATTAAAAAAAAAAAACTCCATATCAACAAAATTGTATCAGACACATTTTATAGCAGCTTCATCATAGAGTAAATCAGGGGACATATTAGTCCCCATGTAGCAAACTATAGTCGATTCCTATAATTTCATTCTTATATCATTACTTCCCTTTCCAAAAACTCCACTGTATCATATGCTTGTTTCCCTTACTAGTTCCTCTTGTATGTTTCAATTTTTTCTACCGTCTATATATTCTTGGAATCGACAATTACAAATGGGGTTTTCCAGTTCAAGGTCACAGACGCCCTAGCCTAGAATCGACTTGTGTTGAAGTCTCGATTTCCCTTTTTATCTTTACAACCAACGCTAAACTACAGCGCCATTACAAATAAAAACCTGACAATCTCGATATTAACTACTGACTGTGAAAGTTCTCGAGTGGGTCTGTTTGCCAAGTCGGGAACGGCGCTATAAAAAATTGTTTTCGTCTAGGATTAGAAAGCGAGGAACACACACACACACGGTTATTTATGCCGCCCATTTGTTCCCGTTTTATTACATGCCGGGAAGCGTTGTCTGAGAATTTTCGCCAGCCCTCTTTTGTCATATCGGCGGGGGTTTAAAGTATCAATTTTGTGTCAACCCTTATATCAGCTGAACGATTTCTTCTGTTCGAATGACTTGTTTCGCGATCTCCTAAGGAAATTGCCGACGCAAGGATTACATGATTCAAATAAAGGAAAATTGGTGTTTGACTCAAATCAGCTGCCGTTAAAAAATAATAGTAGGTAGTGCCATTATTTGCATTTTTTTGGGATTGATTGGTTTAGTAGTAATAGTGATACACAGGCCTGTGATGGAATGAATTTCAAATTTGGTAGGCATCAGTTTTCATCGGGTTTCACATACAAACATGTGTGCATGTCATAGATTTTTTAGAAGCTGGGGCGTACTTTAGGGGTGAATTTAGTGGTTTTCATCCCCTATATCCAAGCTATCCGCAGTGACCAAAGATTAGGGCGTTGGTTCAGTACAAAAAACAGGTATTTTCAAACAGGTATGGAACAACTGGTAAACAGAAATCAGGTATTTTCAAACATGTATACAGATTTTCAAACAGGTATACAGCTGTGTACCTGTTGGAACACGTGTACACCTGTGTACCATGACATGGACACATGTCATCCGAAGGCCGATGACCTTGAAGGGGTCTGATAGCGCTTAGTGTACCTACTGGGGAAGTCAATAAAATTCTCGACAAATAATCTACGTAAAGGTACTATGGTATTCTTGGCATTTCATTGTGATTTATAATATTTTGATACTCAAATATAGGTGTAGATAGATATACCATACCCGATTACTAAAGTGTATTGTGTTTTTTTACAGTATTTTTCAATTCTTATGTTATTTATTGTAAAATCATTTTTGGTATAAACTGTACTTTATACCATAACATGTGGATTATTTAGTTAACTAACACCAATGTTCAATTAATTATAATTAATGAGACATTGCTGAACTGTAATTGCGCTGGAAAGAACATTATAATAATTTCGCCTAAAAACGGGATAATAATGCATTAATTATTTATTTGAAACATTGTATATACAAAATGAATTTGTTTATATAACTCAACAACTACGAAATAAAATTACAAGCCACGCTTATTTTAATTACAGATAAACATTTGTTTCATGTATTAAATCAAGCAGCATATATTTTAATTGATGCAGCACTACGGTTTTGTACCACACACGATCGATTTGGCCGCACCGTTCTGCATCGCGGATGAAAAAATGAAGTGTGTGGCCGGCTTAAGATTCTTAAGATCAAAATTTCTGTCGGCTATTGAATCGGCCTGACTATATTATTGGATTATAGTTTTTTAACACCACTGTTGTTACGGTCAGTGATGGTGCGCTGAAGTTGAACGACATTCGATCGGGCCGGTGGCTCAGGGCTTAGCGTCTCGATCAATTTTTAATTAAATTGTTTGCCCGTAGATCAAAGCTTATTCGCAGGGATGGCTTGGCAACTATCCTGGCGATGGCCTAGGATGGGAAGAATGTCAACTTGGTGTTAATGTGAGAGATTAAAATCAGTTGATGTTTGACTTGTCCCCCTAACTAATGAGGTTTTCCAGGTTTCCCTCATTCCAGCACTGAATGGTGGTTAGGGCCTACCAACGTAAGTCGTTCCTGAGGCGCAAATGCGGCCCGCGAAATAATAATATGCCGCCCCCACTCCCACACAAGTCTCAGACTTTCGGGCTAATCCTTGTGATTAGAATGAGGGGTAGAGATATTATTATTATTATTATTTACATAAAGCTTTTGAGGAGCCATAGTTTTAAATAATCAATGCAGAAGCTGAAAAAACTGAAATGGTGTCCTTTAGACGGGGCTGGTAATTACTTATCGATTTATTACACACTACAGAATAATTAATATGTTTTAAATTTACTACTTGTTGGTAAAAAATTGTATAACACCATATATACGATTCCCAATTCCCTGTCGAATCCAATTAAAACTATTCACTCAGCTGCCAAACAGGGCATAAAAAATCCTTTGACTATACAGATCACATGCTGTCCGCTCTACCAATTTTCATTCGATGGACGCCAAAGCCGCAATGAATGACGAATTTGTGCAGGTGCAAAAATAACACACCTGAGGGAATGCTGGCGCATAGTTTGAAAAATATCCTTGATCCATTTGGGAGTTTGGAATGGTCCAGAAACTAATTAAATGTGCGCCACATTCGGAAATTAATTCTGGATGTGCAGAGGTAAAGAACGCTTTTAAAAGTTTTATGTGTTTATAAAAAGCGATCTCCAGTGCAGCTATTTTTTGTTGGATATAAAACTGCGCTGAATACATTTTCAGGGCCGAATGGATTTTAAATCCTTGGATCTATCTATGACTATTGAAAATCTACGCTTGCGATTAGCTAACAATTGCTTAAAGTACTCCGAATAGCAAAATATTTCTGATTATGAGAATTATCAGCCACTAATACTCTTTATTTAGAATTTAAAATATCTGCACATAGGCCAGTCACCGTAGACACAAAAATCACGTTAGGTAGCAAAAAATTGCTCAGTTTTGATTTTTTGGATTGTTGTTAGGATAGGTACCAATGGTGTAAAACCAAGTTTACAGCTTAGAAAGACCTGTACTAACTGCGTGGTGCTAGAAAAACCTTTTTTTTTTTTTTTTTTTTTTTTCCGGACTTTTTTCAGTTTTTGGCTTATAACTTCTAAATAGTGCATCTTACGGAAAAAGTCATTCTGTACAATTTTAAAGTAGACAAAATTTACTACAATTGAGTGCAACCGGAGCTCCATAGGTCTAATAGGTCCCGAGATACAGCCCTTAAAAAATTGGCCATTTTTCCCAAAAAGTTCGAAATTGTTGTTTTAGCCGTCTTCCGAGCCGAATATCAGCTAAAATACTCAGCCTACGAGCAAAGTCATGCAAAATGAAGTGCTAGAGCAGTTATTTAGCTTTAATTTAAGCATAAGCGGAATACTGTAGGGCCAATAGTTCCCTTGTTATCAGGAACTAACAAAAAAATAAGGGAAATGGGATTTTTCAAGAAATGGAGCCTGACGAATTGCAGGACTTTTGTAAAGGATAAGAAAGACATAACTCAGGAGAAAATCGTTTTATATCATGCAAAATGAAATTGAGTTCAATTAATAATAACGTATAAATTTATCAAAATGATATCAAAATTGAATAAAAAATATTTTGGTAGTTTTGGGGAACCTTGGACGTATGTTGAACGTGAAGTGATGGCGGGATCTCAGCTGACTCCTGCGACAGAAATACAGAACACAATGTAAATTAGTATTTATTGTGCAATCAATTTTATAATAAATTACAACGAAGGATATGTAATATTAGGCTTACCTTTACGCACTTAGCGAGACAGTCGTGTTCTTTTGGAAGGCCCAGATTCGTCAGACGGCTCTTCTTGGGGTTCCGGAGACTCCTCTGTTGTCTGATTATCTAATCAGACAACAGAGGAGTCTCCGGAACCCCAAGAAGAGGGTTGGTGCTACTACTAGATACTAGTGGTAAAGGGTCGTCGACGTCATCTTCGAGGATAAGAAGAGGAGTATTCAGGCAGGTTTTCTCCTGACAAATTTTGCAGAACTGTCTCCATTCCCTGCGTTATGAGATATTTGTTCGATCTGCTGCCAACGCCAAAGTCCACGCTCGTCTGCCCCCAACCGAAGAGGGTGCTGCCCAGCATTCCTACAGAACCTATCACTAGGTGCAGACGTGGTTAGACCTATTAGACCTATGGAGCTCCGGTTGCACTCAAATTGTAGTAAATTTTCTCTACTTTAAAATGGTATGGAGCGACTTTTTCTGTAGGATGCACCATTTAGAAGTTATAAGCCAAAAACTGAAAAAAGTCAGAAAAAAAAGGTTTTTCGAGCACCACGCAGTTAGCACAGTTATAGATGTCAGAAGCTGCAAACTAGGTTTTACACTATTGATACCTATCCTAACATCATTCCAAAAAATTAGAACTGTGCAATTTTTTGCGACCTACGATGTTTTAAATGACTGGCCTAACAACTATAAAATGCTGGATGTTTGGTATTTAAACTGTCTTTAGAGAATAAATAGAGGTCGACAAACAGCAACAAATCTCGACTTCCCAAAATAAATGGAGCAAAATAAACCTCATGTTGTACCTACGCGACAAAAAATGATCTCTCTTTCATTAACCTCTTACCACTGGTAAGGGGGTCGCTTCCGAGCGATAAATTTAAAGGACCTGCCCGACAATGCCGGCAAAACAAAACGTCTGGACGTGTAACAGACGCTGGCGGCTACCAATTATACAAGGATAATTGGTAGCGGTCGACCGTCGCAGGACAATAGCAGGACGTTTGTTGGCGCACACTTTCCTTTAATTGATTGTGTCGCGACCCGTCAAACGGACTCGCCGGAGCGGAATGCGCGGGGTTTTTCCATTAACGGAAACAAAACTGGCTGCATGCGGCGCTCCGATCAGTCAAAGGAACAATATGGACGGCTTAATTAAATATGCCGCGTACCAAATAGAGCAACCAAAAAGAGCAATCATAAAACAAGCTTTGTTTAAATATCGGAAAAAGAGTAATAGAAAATAGTTCGTAAGGTATATTAACCGAGCTAATTAATTATAACTGAAGGGATAATTATGTAGTGAAAACATGGTGATGTCAGAAATAATCTGAAGACATAATCGGGTAGGATAATTGTAAAATTAAATTTCTGTAGTTTGCATGCATGGTTTAATTACCAAATTACGTGGAACAAAAATTGAAATACTGAACAACATTGGAGCGATAGTCTTAGTTGGTTCACAGCTGGTTTCAAACAAAAAATGAGCCGGATCCTGAAATATTTGATTTAGAATCCCGATCAGAAAAGCTACAGCTTTGGAATTTATGTTGTTGGTACTGAAGGCAGACACTTGTAATAATGTATGTAACAATATAACGAAAAAAATTGAGGATTCAACTATATTAATTCAAGACTGATTGGGAGCAAAGTAAAATAATACACATTTATAAAGAGTATCTTTACAACTTCAAACTTGTAGATAACTTTACTTATAGAAGTTATCAAGGGATCAATCAAAAAGCATCTGGTGAATATATGAAAGTACCATTTGCTCTCCTCGGTAATTTTTTTAATTCTAATTAGCTTAAGGGGGGACATTTTGAATGCATACTTGCACAAACTATGCATCCGATACATGAAACAACGGCATGCACAATATGATGACAGTAGCCTTCGGAGTTTGAAAAAAAATCGAATCACTCAAGGATGCAAAATAGATGTCTACCATTTGCAATCATAGCAAATTAGTAGATTAAAATGAAAGAAAATAACAATAATAAGAAGCATTCCTCTTAGTATTTAAGTTACATTTATTGAAATATATTTTTATCCTTATAATTGTCTTGACCATTATTAAAGTATTAATTATATAAAAAATAGTCCCTTATTATCATTTTATGTGCCAACAATTTCTGATATGTATTACGACGTTTCGTTTAACGGAAGTAAAGTCAGGGAGTGGAGTAGTTTTATAGAATAGTGTAGAATACATGGGGATTTTATTTAGTTCCAAAACTTATCTATTTCAGGCTAGAGGTATATCATTATTTTGTCATTTTTTATCCTTCCTATAAAGCCTTATAAAATGTATTTGAATTATATTTTGGTTTCGTTTAAATAATTGAGACAAAAGTGGGTTGCAAAATATATTTAAACACAGTATAATGTATGGTAGTTAACCCTTAACCCTTACGAGATAAAACAAGATCGAAACTGGTCTACAGTTAGCAATACCCTACGTGAAAGTGTAATTTTGTAAATTGGCTTTATCTTTCATCTTGCAGTACTGTTCGTAGTTCTATATTCACATACAGGGTGTCCCACGGTGACGGTGAAGGCCTATTAGAAGTATCTGGAGAACCTGTGGATTGTATCATTAAGGAAACATCCCTAATATGTAGGGCTCCAACGTTGATAACTTTATAATAATGCATATTGTGGGTTCTTAAAATTCTTTGAATAGAGCTTCGTGATACTCAAACCTCTCGCTCAGCTGCACGAATGGAACTATTTGGATTTACTTGAAAATAATGCAAAACGTTAATTTGATCTTCAGCTGATGTTACTGGTTTCAGAAACTCCCTCTTTGAGTTTATAACTCCCTCTTTGAGTTTGTATGTCCAAATTCTCTTTGATTGTCAAGAATTCTTCTACACACTTTGCTTGAAATTGGAGGTAAATTAGGGTACCTTTCATTGAACATTCTACACGTTTTACTTAGTACTTTGTTACATTCTCCATATATAATAAATACATTTAAGATATCTTTGTTTGAGGAACGATTATTTTCCATTGCGTCAACAATATCTAACAATTACCAAGCAATATCACTTTAAATGGTTAACTACGAAATCGACAAAAATTTCATTTTCTTCGGTCCTCTTTTCAACAACGACGAAAATAGTGTTGGTTTGTCATGTATTTCGTAAATAATTGCAAATAACCCGAAAACCATAAGATTTAGAGATACTGTTTGATAGATAATTTATTGGACTATCCAGTGATGCCATAAAATACAGGGTGTTCTATTTAAGAGAAGCTAGTTTTTATCAATTGTATTATGCATTAATTTGATTTTATTTTTTAAACACCCTGTATATCGTAGATTGGATTTCTGTTAATTATGCGATGCCGGAGTACCTTCACATAATTGCACCATAATGTCAGACTTGTAAGTCCAAGATGAAAGAAATAGTTACACGAGATATCACATAGTGCCAAACAGCTATTTTTTTTATGAAATAAGCGATATCTCGAAAACCGTTTAAGATAGATATATACTATGATAAATTAATATTGTCCAATTAACGGAAGTTAATTTCGACTTCCGGTATAGCCGGAAGTGGCAGAAACTTAAAATTTCAAATTAATAGCTTTATTGGTTCTCCAGATAAGGTACTTCTAATAGGCCCCGTCACCGTGGCACACCCGGTATATGAACCCACTATTTGCGTAGTAGTTTCCTGGATTTTCTGAGCGCTGTAGCGTACTTTTTTTTAAATAGACTACAAATAAAATGAACACAAAGTTCATTCTACCCAAACGTAATAATCGTCCACTAATCTGTCCTCTCGTCGCGCCCCTGGAGTATCGAATCTCTCGAGAACCCGCCGCTAATTCATCACCACCAGGTTGCGGTGAGTAATGATCTGCCTGGGGGGCCACTGTGAGCACTGAAGTCAGGTTCGCGCCGTTTGTTTACCGTCGTATTAGGGGGATGCTCCTCGGTGGTTCGTTTCGGATGTAAGGCAAAATAAACAAGGACTCGTGTGTTCTGGTCGGATGCTACATACTTACATTCTTTGCATGTGTATAGGGAGTTTTTTTTAAAACAAAATAGATACAGCAAGTCGAAATGCCGATAGTTTACTAAATACATTACAGTTTGCAAAACTGATGGCTATGCGTGCATCGTATGCAAATAATCAAATCAATTTTACATGGGACTCTCGGTTTGATATTAGTAATCCAGTTGTTCAACTTAAGATTGTTTTTATTTTACCTATTTACCTATTACCAACTTTTAATGTTTTTTTAACTAGGTGTTCTATACTCTATGATTTTGAGTTTGATTTTTTATTTATGTAATTAATTATATACCTACAATTATTATCATTTCATGTCAACTGTTCACTGCTTGGTGATTATTCTTCCATTAGATTATACCTCATACAAGTAATATATTCTGTACGAAAGTACATGAGTTCGGTGGTTTAATACAATAAGATCTAGAGGATAAACTCTTGTGTAAGACAGTTAGACAGAGATATACGAGTAACATATCCATAGATGGCACATAGATGCCACATATATCTAGAGTTTGCTTGATGTTACATTAGTGAAACAATATAAAATGCAACCATTTTTGTCTGTTTTTACTCATGTATTTTCGGACCAGGTATAGCAATAAAAGTGATTCACTCATTCACATTCTCTGTCGTTGTGCCTGCCTCATGGTCAAGAGACACAAACATCTTGCACCCAGATGTTTCTTCTGTCCCAGGACATTAGAGAGCTTTCCCTAGACCGGGTGTTGGCCTATGCGCATAGCACGGGTCTCTTCCAATAGCTCTCGAATAGCGGCAGGCGCAATGGGTCGAAAGACCTGAGTGCTACGGGTAACCGCGCCGCCTTCCAACAAAAAGGAACCATATTAGTATTTTAAATAAATGGTTTAATCGAAGCAGACAACACTACAATTCACTTTATGAATTTTCGTTTAATTCCCCAGTTCACTTTTTCTTCCTCCAGTCTACTGCTTGTTGACTTGTCTAAAAATGTTTTAGAGCCACCGAGCTATTATCAGGAATTGAGGCTGTGTGTCCATTTTTCAGACTTCTCCATTATACGTGAAATTGCTTCTCAACATATTTTATTGATAAGCAATTTTCGTTAATGTGTGTTCATTTTGTTTAGCCACAAGTAATAATTATTTTTGAATAGTATTTCACACGAATAGGCTTGACGATGCAAGGGAAAACATCAGCTAACCCTATTGTACCAAAAATATATATTTCTGTCAAAGTCATAGAAAGATATGAAGGAACAAAGAAGGACATGAGACCCTTGAGCTTTGTTTCTGTTTCTTGTTATCCTTTTAATCCTAGTTATATACTGACAAGAAGTTCCTGACCTCGTATTCTACATAATGAATCTGAATACGGCAAACTAAGAAAGGGACACCTAACATCAGATAACAATACAAAGGGTTATAAAGAGGGATCGCTTGCTGTTGACACCAGGACAAAACGCAACCAGGCCCACCAGACCAAAACGAAAATCGATGCTGAAATTAGTTCTTATTTAGGCCTCACTGACGGAACAATAAAACTTGTCAGATACAGAGGGATCAACATAAATGGAGTGTGCCAAGTCTCCCCTCATCGCAATTTAAGAAACAAATGCACCGGGAAAATGCAAATATAACGTGCTCCATGGATCAACGTCGAATGTACCATTTGTTTAAGCCTTTTAAATTCCACTTCATTTATCTCTTTAAGTTAGTCAATAGTTTTTTTACGTAGGCTGTCTCGCAGCTTTTGTCATTTTTAAGGCCATTTGGAGATGCAATAACTGTAATGGAAGCCATTTCAGCTTTGGTTTGGGCAACCAGTATTCGATATTCCTGGTATCTCATAGTTTATTTTTTATGTTCATACATTTCAAGTTCAAATTAGATATAATATGGTCGTTTTGGTTGGGCAGGCTAAAGTTCTCGAACAAAAACACATCAAGCAATTTTTCCAGGTTTCCGATGGAAACATTTAATGATGAAGGTATTAAATGTTTTTTTTTTGCGTTACATTTAATTTTGGTCACTATTGGAATCCCGGAAACGGTAAAATATACAGGGTGGTTTCAATTAGGTGGTCTTAAAAAAGATAGAAACTATTATTAACAAATTGGAAACTAATACATTATTGATAATGGGGAGTCCAAAAATTCAGTTAATATTTCTCTAGGCACTTCTAGATTTTGAGAAGGGATAGTCAACCTTTATTTATTATGGACGCCATATTGGATTTTTATGTCAGCGGATGAAGCGTTTTATTCTCTTTACAACGATGTATTATATGGTATATTAAAATTTTGAAAATGAGGAGAAATCAACAACATCTACTCATACACATCAGGTATATCTATGGAAAAGCAATAAAATAATTTCTAAAATACAACTTGACCATATCAACCACATCAAGGGTGCCGCCTGCCAGATATTCTTCTGGATATATTTTCGAGAAAACGAGTTAATATATAATAATAATAATAATCGTCTTTATTGTTACACCAATATAATATAATACCATTACATAAAAATATACAATACAATACAATATTGGTGCATAATCACCTTGCAGCATGAGAAGTTTAGCTCTAGGCTGCTAGGCTATTCTTACACTTAACATACTACAGGTGTCATTCTAATCCTGTAAAAAGAGGAGAAAAAAGTTCTCATAGACTAAGACACACCAGAGGTAATTAATATAATTGAACATAAAGAAGGATCTACACAAAGAGACATAATTAATAAAAACCAATAAAAAATGCACAACCACAATAATGTCCTGTATTATTGAAATGAAAATATGTGTTTTCTTAATTGAAATGAAAAGCTTGAACCGTGAGATTCTTCATAGAAAATGGTACATTATTATAAGATTTTACTGCATTATAAGAAAAACTTTTTTGAAAAAAAGCAGTGGCATGAGGAGGAAGAGTAAGCATATCAGTATGTCGAAGATTCACAGTATGAACTTGAGCCCTTTTAGTCAATTTAGAATTAAGTGAAGAATCGATATTAAGTGTTAGTAGCTTATGGACAAATGTATTTAAATGTAGCAATCTTCTATTTTCCATATTTAAGCAACCAAGTTCATGTAATTTATGTGACACATGATCATACTTACGCAGTCCAAAGATATAGCGAATACAGAAATTTTGAACTCTTTGGATCCTTTTTTTGTAAATTAAGTTAAGACAAGGGCCATAAATAAAGTCACAATAGTTGGAATACAGACAGAACCAAAGATTCACACAACATTTTTTTAAGTTTACCGTTTAACACGAATCTATTTGAATATAAAAGTTTCATAGAGGAGTAGGACTTTTTTAACAGGCCGTCTACATGACTCTTAAATCTGAAATCATCATCTATTATCAAACCCAAATTTCTAGAGGAGGATACGATGGGTAAAGGATTATTATTAAGATTAATTTTGATAAAGTCCTTTATAACACTAACTTTAGCCTTGGGCCCAAATACCATAATACAAGATTTCTTGGGATTAATTTTTAGATTGTGTTTTTGACATTTATTGAATAGAACATCCAAATCACTGTTAATGTTGTTTTGTGCTAAAATTACATCCTCAGGTAAAAAACTACAATAAATTTGAGAATCATTTGCAAATGCTTGTATTTTTGAGTATCTTAAACACATTAATAATTCAGCTGTATATAATATAAACAATAATGGACCCAATATCGACCCTTGAGGCACACCCGATTCAATATTCACTGTCTCTGATGTTTTGTTCTGTACTCTAATTTTTTGTTGCCTATTTAACAAATATGATGTTATCAACGCCACTGACTTGTTATCGAAACAAAATTTTAATTTAGAACAAATTAGTTTATGATTAATTGTGTCGACGGCTTTAGAGAAGTCAAGTAACACTAAAACACTAATCTATATCTATATCTCAAAACTGATAACCATTTCTGGTTACAATTTCTGTCTCAGGAGGAATGGTCGCCTATAATGGTTAATTAACATAATACAAAGACATATTTTTTATATAAAAAAAAATCTAAATATTTTAACAATGAGTCCCTCATGTCATCTCTAGCACATGAATCGCTTCACACCCATCTCCTTCCTACAACCGCCCCTTTTACATCCGCCGGAGTCGAAACGCAAAGTATCTCAAACAAAAATGCGGGTAACCTTTAGTACTTTGTACCGTCGGCGGCGTGTTTTGAAGTTCAATTTTCCCGTGATATTTTATGTAAGGTCTTATTCCCCATTGTGCGACCGCTTTTTTCTGCAAAGTCCCATCCTAGCATTGTTCCAAGCGGCAGCAGAGCTAGCAAAATCGAGTCTCGGGGAAAAGGCAGGCCATAAAAAATCGCGTGGGTTATTGTAGAGCTATTTTATATCTTCCTCCAGTCGTTATTATTTAAAATATATTTACTTCATGACATTACTTTACAAAGAAATATGTACCTATATTTTGTATAAGGCGGTCCTATTATTTTATTATTTAATTTAAAATCAATACGGTCAGTTTTGGGTTTACAATGAGACAATGTAATACACAAATTCCAAATTACAATCCAAATTGGATTGTAATTTTTTAGAATTACAATGTAATTCCAAAAAATCCAATCTGTATTTTTTGGAAAATGTTTTCGATATACAAGGATGTTATTAGTAGGTAGCAGCATTCTTTTAATAAAATAGTGGAACCACATAATTTGTAACAAAGTGATAACATTTGTAACAATTATGCCATGCATTTTTCACGGTTTTCGAGTTACCACGTGATTTATGTAAAAATAGACGAGTCCCTATTTCTGGCTCTTAAGTAGCTGACCAAGAGTTTGAGATCCAAACATTTAAAAAATTTTATATAAATGCATATTTATAAAACAACATATTTTGCATTCTTGAGATATGAACACAAATGTGTTTTTTATATTCATATAAATACATTAGTTTATTTCTCAAAAAATGAGAAGAGAACATAACAACTAGATCGAATACGATAAGAGATAGAAGCATGTGGTCTGAACGTTAATTAATATAATAATTATTTTTTTTTTAGAAAAGCATTTTGGGCACGTATATCAGACATAGCCTATCTTTATCTGATTATCAGGAACCGTTGAAAACACGAATTTCGAACCACTGTACGTTAGTCACGTGACCTGTCCGCGACAGGGTCTACTTTTCTCGTGGGCCTCGCTACAAGGCACACTTGGACCAGCTTCCTATTTTTCGTCTGCGAACCAACTTACCTTCTATCATATGGAGACAATTTCTCTTTTTTTTTGTGGTATTATTTACTCGTTATTATATTTTATCACGTGTTATCTCGGCTTAATAGCTCTTTCACGGCATGTTTTTTTCGTTCTCGTCGACGTGATGACTTAATATGGGGCGTGATTCTAAATGTTCCTCGTAGGGTGAATTTTAAAATAGATTACGGTTTTGCTCTGCGCGGAATTATTTGTATTTTAGACGTTTTATACAGGGTGCTTCCAAGTTTATTTGAAGCTGGGCAGAAGAAGATAAAAGTTTGTCCGTTGCTGGATTTCTTGGGCATCATTATGTACAACATGTGTTTTTTTTTTTGGGTGATTATAATATATAATATTGTAGTAAGATAAATTAGGAGTTGTATAATGTTTACTGGGTTGGGCAACTCTCATTTTTTATGTATTAATGGTAAAATTGTATTCCTGCAAAATGTATACAGTCTAGATTTCACAACAATTACATAGGTAGCTATTTTATCATAAATTTAAACGTGTTTAAAAAATAAGTACCAAATTATGTAATGACGGATAACATCTCTCGGTAAGTTTTTGTAATAAAGCATATTTTTAAGTTAGGAAAATCATCTTTTATTTCATTTGTACCTTCGCTGTGAAACACAGAGACACTGGTATTCATAGTCGATCGCTGAGCGCGGCGCCGGGACAACCTCCCGCCGGTTTTTTATGGAGAGTTGGCGAATCGCCGAAATGTATGTTTCATAAGTCAAGCGATGGAGAGTCGCTGGCGAGCCTGCTGGCCGCCCGGAGAACCATCAGCGGTTCTCCCATAGCCAACTAGGAATATACAGGGTGTCCACCTAGTGCGCGTAAGTCCAATATCTGGGTTAATAAAAGAGATAACTTATTTTTTTTTTCTACAGGGTTGTCTAATATCCCGAGCTGCACAAAATGAAAATATATTTACATATTCAGGGTGTTCAGTTTTTCCTGGACAGGTACCAACTTCATTTTTTTAAATGGAAACCTATATTTTTATGGCATTATCGAATTCTACGTAAAAAATTAGTGGGACTTTGTGCATAACACTGCTATTGAAATATTGATAGTTTTCGAGATATTTGACTTTTAATTTTTTTTTTCTTATGTTTCGTCACTTCTAATAGTTGACATAATTATGGTTGTATGACAGCTAGAAATTATTTTTTTTCAGAAACTGTAGAGTGAAGATGGCTCTTTCGAAAAACGTATCAAAAGTTGACCTGCGATATACAGGGGGCAACAGAAATCGTGCCAAACCTGATGGTTTAAAATTTAAAAAATCTCGACTTTTTCAAATGGAACAACCTGTGTTTTATGATTTCATTAGATGCCTTTCTGTAGACTCTACAATTTTATAATAGCTTTCCCTATACCTAAGTTGCGTAGTTTTTGCAAAAAACCCACTTTTATGAAAAATACCCGATTTGCGCACTCCTTTGACGGAAAAAATATTGTAAGGCTATTTATTTTTATAAAATGTATTAGTTTACACTTCTTAAAATAAAAATAACTGAAAAATTTAGATAATTTCAGTTTAATAAACAAGTCTTTATGGAAAGTTACCATTTATTTGTAAATAAAAGTAAAAAATCATAAAAGCTCTACATGTAATTAAGAATTAGCAAAACTGGCGTATGCTTTAGAAGAAGTTCATGGGAATTATTTGCTAGCAGCATGTATTTATAGAGATTCCCACGTGCTGACTGTTTTGAAAATGTGAAAGAAAGATTTGAAAGAACAGCAAATGGGAATTATGAGAAAACTACCAGGAGACATGGGAGTAACAACGATAATATTTAGTTTAATGTTGTGGTTTCTGCTGTTGATAATTCCCATGAACTTCTTCTAAAGCATACGCCAGTTTTGCTAATTCTTAATTACATGTAGAGCTTTTATGATTTTTTACTTTTATTTACAAATAAATGGTAACTTTCCATAAAGACTTGTTTATTAAACTGAAATTATCTAAATTTTTCAGTTATTTTTATTTTAAGAAGTGTAAACTAATACATTTTATAAAAATAAATAGCCTTACAATATTTTTTCCGTCAAAGGAGTGCGCAAATCGGGTATTTTTCATAAAAGTGGGTTTTTTGCAAAAACTACGCAACTTAGGTATAGGGAAAGCTATTATAAAATTGTAGAGTCTACATAAAGGCATCTAATGAAATCATAAAACACAGGGTGTTCCATTTGAAAAAGTCGAGATTTTTTAAATTTTAAATCATCAGGTTTGGCACGATTTCTGTTGCCCCCTGTATATCGCAGGTAAACTTTTGATACGTTTTTCGAAAGAGCCATCTTCACTCTACAGTTTCTGAAAAAAAATAATTTCTAGTTGTCATACAACCATAATTATGTCAACTATTAGAAGTGAGGAAACATAAGAAAAAAAAATTAAAAGTCAAATATCTCGAAAACTATCAATATTTCAATAGCAGTGTTATGCACAAAGTCCCACTAATTTTTTACGTAGAATTCGATAATGCCATAAAAAATATAGGTTTCCATTTAAAAAAATGAAGTTGGTACCTGTCCAGGAAAAACTGAACACCCTGAATATGTAAATATATTTTCATTTTGTGCAGCTCGGGATATTAGACAACCCTGTAGAAAAAAAATTAAGTTATCTCTTTTATTAACCCAGATATTGGACTTACGCGCACTAGGTGGACACCCGTATAGGAAATCGTAGTACTACGCATGTGTTCTTTGGCGGGAGATCGACTACGAAACCCAAAATTAACTATCGTGGAAACCGCCCGCCGGCGAAAGAATGTTCCAGGATGATAATCTGGCGTGGAAGTGGTACGCATACGGCGGGCGCTCCACTGTGAAACAGATATTCAAAATTTCGGCGTACCGCCGCTTGGCGAGCCGCTGGCGAACGACTATGAATACCAGGGAGATAGTCCGCAATTGGCGACAAGGGCATTGGCGGTTCTAGTTAAACACCTACTAAAACAAAACTAAACATTTCTACATATAAAATTATAAAACTAGACAAGTTTAAGCTATGACATCAATTCTGTTTCATTCGTTAGTTTTTTGTAATCGGTATTTAAAATGAATCGCCGATACTTTGGCCGCCGATATTGGCGATTCCAAAAATTAATGCGCCCTCTGCATGAATACATTTGTATCTATTTTTTTATTGCCGAAAAACAACACGCATTTGTAATTGGTATTATTATTTTAGTCCAAAATGTAAGCCGCTTTCCTCCATATTCGTTTACAATTTTCAGCGCCTTCATTACAGTTTGAAGTAGTTCTACAGTGAAACATGTTTTTATACCCAATGGCGAATAAAGACAATTATTCATGTCTTTATTATTGCTTTTGAATTTTATTACATGCTTTTTAAAGTTATACGAGTAGTCTGCTCGATATGTTCTTTCTTTCCCTTCCGGAAACCCTGAATGCATGTTTTGATTTGATGATTTAATGAAAGTTGAGCGACATCCTAATGGCTCTTAGGGTGAATTTTAAAATAGATTAGGTTTTGTGTAGGAGCTATTGCCCTCACGATCTTAAGGCGGCATTTGTTACGGTCATCCATTCTTCTAAACGGCCCATAGAAAAGGCCTTTGCACATAATGGAGCAATTTTATCAAATAAGTCATAATTTGTTAGCCGCCTTGTACCTAATACAGATAAGAAGATACGATGAGAATCTGATTTATTTGAAAGGAAGAATTTAGTCTTAAACTTCTCCACATTATGTGTTTCATGCTTAGGTATTTAAAGATAAAAAGATTTTACACACAACAGTACGTACAGCAGCCTATACATAAAATACCTAGCTGATTATAAATTATAAATATTCCTGATTATAATATCTAAAGCATAATTAATTAGAAGAATGTGCCATTAGCGAAATATACCTACTTGAAATCCAAACTGAAATATATTTTCGTTCAGGTTTAGCAAAAAAAAAAAAAAAAATTGTATATTATTTTCTTATTCAATTTAGTACAACTTTGTTAGGACACCTTATATTCAAAATTATATGTATAAAACCGCTGGTATGCCTTTATAAATCAATCATGTACCTACAATTCTATGAACATAAGCAAAAATCATCATCTATCACCATTATTAAGAATAGCATAAGAATTTATTCTTATTTATAATTTTTACATGCATCAACAATATTCAGTTGTCAATAATTCAGGTCAGATGTAGCAAAAGTTTACCCACATTCAGTATTCATGAGTTGCTCTTCTGAAAGTTTTAGTTTGTTCGAAAAGTAAAGCTTATTGAGATATATCAGTTGGAAAAATATAAGATGCAGCTGTAATTTAAATCTTTTTGGTTTTATTTTACAGTTGGTTTGCGCGTATATCCATTTCTACAGGCATCTATTTTACCCAGGAAAGAATACAAAAATCATATGAGTAAGTATGACTTCATAGAATTTGCGGCGGTGATTTCAAGGATCAACCCAATACATAAAGAAAACAAATACTTACATTTTCCCCCTCCAGATTTCTTGCCTCTAGCCCTTTTCTTCCATAGTTCTTTTTTGTCCTGAATTAGTCCCATAACCAGCATCTTCTCGATAATCCTATTCTTTGGTCTGGGTATGTCTAACCTAGGCATAATACAGCCCAGCGGATCTGCAATTGAAATGTTAGTATAATAAAGTGTGATCAATGCCCATGAAATATATTTTATAGGAAGTGAAGAATATTTTTAAATCACTAACAAAAGTAAGTATTTTTGGTTAAAATCAGTCTAAGAGTTAACAATTAAGTCATAATCAAAATCATCATAATTCATACAATACGTAAAAAAGAAAATGTAGTTTAAAGTAAAGAAACCTTGGTTTATTAAAATAAATATCTGAGTCACTAATGATTCTTTCTATAAATTTATCACTATATATAACGGTATTGATAGATAAATCATCTCGAGAGGAGGATTATTATTAAACGAAATAATGACAATGGCAGTATAACTATAAGAAAAGATTCACAGATTTCGCAATTCTCGCAACCATCAAAGACATTGGAAATGATAACACCATATATGAATAAGGGAGCTGATCAAATGAGAGGCTACTAACGATTGATGCAGGATGAACCTTTTGTAAGTTTATATATTATATTAGATAGGACATTTGTTATTCCAGGTAGTTTTACAAAATTCCCTGATATTTCCAGAATAATTAAATCCATACTCACTCAAATATGAGGGTATACTTACCGTCTGCATCTTTGAACTCCTCGTATAACTCCCTCAGCTTCTCCTCCTCCTCTGGTCCCCAGGTCTGCGGGATACTAGCGCTCGTGCGGGACTTTTTCCCGCCTTTATAGTTGTCGGTGAGGAGGCACATTTCCTTGAGCTTTTTCAATACCGTCCGCCTTGTCCTCGTGTTGTCAATGAGATTATTAACGATCCAGTCGACCACGTCTATAAATGAAACGTCATTCAAACGTGGCGAGCACAAAGAGAATTTTATATTGTTCCGGGGACCCAACGAACCCCCGGAGTCGCTCACCATCTCGAAATAATGCATACTTATGGATTTATGGAGGTACAGAAATGCCAGAGAAACTAACAGAGTAAAAACTAATGTACAGGGTGATTCAAATACAGGTTTCGTTTAGAAGCACTATCCGGCTGAGTAAAATTATTCAGATTTCATTTCAAATTGAGTATTCAAATACATTGAGTATTGAGTATATAAATTCATATGTACAGTACATTAATTATAATGTTATAATGTTAATGTAAATATAATACGTACATTAACTTGCAAGAAATTGTATATACAGTGGCAGATAGGAGATAAAATACCATGGATAGAATTTAAATTGAATAATATGTATATTTCTAGTATATATTATGTTTCTGTTGTTGCTAAGGTACTTGGATAAGGTTAGATTAGGATATAGTTTAGTTTCGTTGTAATGCTTCTAATTCTACTTCAAAAAATTATCCTGTACATTCGCTGTATTTTCATCACTGCTATGGTAAATTTTAATGATTTTACAGTTACCAACAAAAAGAAATTGTAATGCCAACCATCAAACAAATTGGCAATTGAAATAACTCGTATTCTTGGAAGAAAATGTTTCCATTATTCAATAACATTTTTCAAATATCAATTGTTTGACTTTCTTGCGAGAGAAATTTTTTACCTTCTTCGACTTGATTTTGTACGTGTTCCATGAATAGCCGCCGTAACTCATCTTCTTCTTCTTCAGTCCAAAACGTAGCACTAACCTTAGATCTGAAATAAATCGAATAAAATGAAGGAGAAATACAATAGTTCTAATATATTTTTGGATTATCCTGAAACATTTTCATCTATTCGATCTACTACGTTTTCCAAGTGAACATAATCGGGGGTCAATTCTAAATTATATACTAGCTAAATGAATATCAATACAAAATTAATATGATGTGTAAGACGAATAAAATACTACTTACTGCCGATAGCTACCATAACCGTTCTCAATTTCATAAGCATCTCTGCTCGACTTCCAAAAGAGAGCTTCCATGAAGATATTCTTGTTGATTTCGGATACTTTGAAAAACTGCCTGATAATGTAAGTGGCGAATTTAATCAGTTCCTAAATAAAAAAATCAGGTAGAATTATATTTAAAAATAAAGTCCTTCTTAAAAGTACAAAAATATATAGAATTCCTCTGGTATTTTTTAAAATTATAATGTATTTTTAAACGATTATTTTATGTAGTATACAATAAAATAGTTTGCACGAATATTTGGTGTTATCAAATACTGGGAATTACCAAGAATTAATATAATATAAATATTATGGCATAAAAAACTCTTGAAAATATTTCCATTCGACATTAAATTCAATCAAAGTTAAAAGCAGAGCTACCAGCGGATACTATATAAGATCGGAGTATCTAGATGTAGGTATATGTGTACTGTGTACATCATATACATTACTTTCTAGTATAATTCACATACGTGGCGTAGCGTTACTGTAACTCACTTTATTCTGCGGCAGATCCTTCATTTCGAATATCCTTTGAAAGGTCCTAAAAATACTGACTTGAAACACCATGACGTACATTTTACAGTCGAAGGCGATCCTGTGCAATAATTTGACGATGCAGTGGTTCGTGTTCACGGAATTGGTGTCGAACTTCCGCAGCGCAAGGCCGCAGGCCCGCACGATTTTTGGATGAGGCAATCTAAAAAAAAATGTATACCGCTTACTGTCCAAACATTAGATAACAAGAAACATACTAGTTATACTAGAAGAAATACCAAATTTATTACTTCAAATTGGTCAAAAAAGTGAAAAATGCAAATTCGTACTTTTTATGTAACAAGACATCAGTTATTATTTACTGCTGCTAGGTTACAGCCGCATCAATGTCTTTCTCCAATACATTGCTCTTAATAGGTATTAGTTTTTGGTGAAGCACTAGTTTTAGGACTTACCTTTTCACAAAATCCTCAAATTTAAAGTCGGTTTCTGAGTATCGTGGGCTCTCTTCCTCTTCATCATCAAACTCGTCTAAAACATTAATTAAAATGACCAAATAGAAATAGGTGAAAATGATAAAACTTCTTAAATAAGTAAAAGTGTGAACAATACCTTGTTCGTCATCTCCATGTTCAGATTGCCGTTCAGCAGGTCTGGCTTGATTTTCTGGAAAAAAAAACAATAAATAAATAAATATTAATAAATGACTAAAATAATATAAATAAATAATAATAATAATAATAGATGACTTTTATACAATTCGGTATTTTACAATATTTGACCGGGTTCTTTTTTTGGATTCAATTATTGCAAATGGTATAAATCTAGTGATTGGTAATTTAATAATGGAAAATTGGAAATTTAATATTTTAGCTAAATTTAAAAATTTACTGTGAGTGTGCATATAAATGGGGAATTAATTAAAACAGTAAATCATATTTAAAAATTGGCACCCATTGCTATAAAACTGCACATTTCGTTCGCAGTATTTGGTTTTATTATATATGATAAATAAAATGAATAACTACTCGAACCAATAATTCCCATTTATTTATATGTAGCCGGTGTTTATTTATAAAAAATAAAATAACACTTAAGCCAAAAACACTTAATAAATGGAATATGGATATTCTATTTATTAAGCTACCCTACTTAATAATTTCTGGTTAAATATAGGACATAGACAGATAAGTTGTTCAGGAAAAACACCAATTTTTGAAAATTAATTGAAACTTGAAAACCTTGATAGAAAATATGTCAATTTTTAAGAGCACTGTCTCGTTTTTGACTTCACATCTTTATTGATGGTCTGTAGAGGGTGGTACAAATTCGCTTCTCACCATTGGAATCTCGAATATGGCAAGAGATACGGAGAAACTAAAATAGGGAAACATTATTGGAAGGAGATGCCGAAAACAACTACTCCACGGGCAATATGCCCCGACTGGCGTTGCATTACATCAACATCTCCATGGATGTCGCCACATCCTTCATCAAGACCAAATACCAGACAATGACCGGTTTCGATCTTGTTATGATCTCATCAGATTGCCATAGGTATCAGAATCGATGAATGATCTGGCGACATTGATTGCCTAAGGGGCATATGTGAATGTTTGTAGTGGCGAGATACAGTGAAATACACTGCAGTGCCCTCTTTGGGTCTTTGCTACTACCTGTTTGACAATTATTGTCTAATTGACAGACAGATAACGATCTGCAGAAAGCAGATGCCATTACAGCGACCTCTATTGTCTTTGAGGAAGACAATCCTACTTAATTATTGGAAGGAGATGCCGAAAACAACTACTCCACGGGCAATATGCCCCGACTGGCGTTGCATTACATCAACATCTCCATGGATGTCGCCACATCCTTCATCAAGACCAAATACCAGACAATGACCGGTTTCGATCTTGTTATGCTTTCTGCAGATCGTTATCTGTCTGTCAATTAGACAATAATTGTCAGACAGGTAGTAGCAAAGACCCAAAGAGGGCACTGCAGTGTATTTCACTGTATCTCGCCACTACAAACATTCACATATGCCCCTTAGGCAATCAATGTCGCCAGATCATTCATCGATTCTGATACCTATGGCAATCTGATGAGATCATAACAAGATCGAAACCGGTCATTGTCTGGTATTTGGTCTTGATGAAGGATGTGGCGACATCCATGGAGATGTTGATGTAATGCAACGCCAGTCGGGGCATATTGCCCGTGGAGTAGTTGTTTTCGGCATCTCCTTCCAATAATTAAGTAGGATTGTCTTCCTCAAAGACAATAGAGGTCGCTGTAATGGCATCTGCTTTCTGCAGATCGTTATCTGTCTGTCAATTAGACAATAATTGTCAGACAGGTAGTAGCAAAGACCCAAAGAGGGCACTGCAGTGTATTTCACTGTATCTCGCCACTACAAACAGGGAAACATTAGTTCTTAAACATTTATAAAAATTCGTTTGAAACTTTGTACATTCGTTTTTGGTTTTGTTGCAGCCTTATTTGAGAAGATATTGAAAAATGAGGAACACTTCCTTAAGGCAACTTTCTATCTATTGGCCAGGATATTCAGATTTTCAAAATTTCGGTTTTCTTTATAAATTGCAGCAACATTTCGAGTTACCTTTGGTTTTTGAAGCCTTATATTGGTCCCCTGATTACAAAACTTTGACCCCATTTTCGTTTAGTGTCTCATACAGTTTCTGAGAGATTCCAATGTTGAGAAACGAGTTTGTAATACCCTGTATTTAATTAGTAGAAAATATTGATTACATTCGATATATTCCCCACGCCTGACATTGTATCTAAGCTGGATCGTTAATTTTAATGATGTAATGCTAAATTCTCTTAGTATTGCACTTTTCAGGGGTGGCAAAATGGTGTGTGATTCATTAAAATCATTCCAATTTGAACGAATAGCGCGAAAAGCGGAATCGTGTTCATTAAAATTAAACCAAAGAACGAAACTGCTGCGGTAGTGTTGCAGGAAATACATTTTAAATTATATGAGGAGGATGAAATGCTACAAATGAGAACGCCTATTATGATAATCCATCATTCGCTCAATATAAATAGTTCTAGTGGTGCGGAAATATTAATGAATGGTTTTTGTGCATGCAGAGGAAATCATAGCTGCAGTATTTTGATATTATTTGATGAGGAGAACCGACATTGTGTGAAAATAGATAATGGAGTTGTCTATTTCACAGTTGCGAAAATCAAAATTAGTCATACAATTGAGCTAATATACAATTTACTTTACTAACCTCTGCGAATACTCACCGTTTTAACAGGAAAACTGATAGTAAACATAACCGATATGACGTTTTATTTTAATTAGTTCTAATGGATATCTAGAAGGATATGGTTTATGCTCAGGATTATGTCCTAGCATTTCTAAGTAGTTTTTGAGAAAACTCAAGTTTGCAGTTTCGAGCTCGTCCTGATGAATAACTGTAAATTTGTTGCACTGCTTATTTACATAAGACTTTTTTTTCTGTCACAGACCGCCGTGATTCGAGGGTGTGTGTGCGGATATGCGCGAGCCGGGGCCTCAAAATGGGGTTCACCTTAGTATACTGTTGCCTATGTTGTAGTGCGGAAGAGTTTTGAATACATTGTTATAAATTGTACTAGTTTATTGCTTCTGTTTCTACGTAATTTATTTGATTACCCTTTTTATGATGCGCGGCGCAGTAACAGCAATTATTAGTAAACAATTATCCAACTGAATGTTTAAAACTGTTGATAATAGAAACCGTTTATAAAAGTTGCAATGTTTATTTAATTTCTTTTCCCCAGGCAAAGTGAAGTAAAATAATGTAAATTATGTTTTCATTTAGCAACCAGAACCAGATTAGTTACCTCGGCGATATATAGATAATTTTTAGTTAAAATTCGCATTAAGCCATTTTTCATTTTGTTATTGTGAGTGAATAATAACTGGTGTTTTTTACGTGCCAATTTTCCTTTTAGCTACAAGACCCAGTCGGCATTATTCAATTTAAATCGGGTATAAACATGATACACTCCGCCATATTACATTTGTTGGAAATTGGAATTAAGTGCACGACATCTACAGAGTGGAGATGAAAAAAGAAATTGTTTTTGTAGAAAATAATACAACAGCAGAGTTTATGGTAACTTTTAAAACATGTCTTAAAAAATAAAATGTATTATTTTTATTATTTAGATGAAAGTCTGACAAATTTAATCTGAATTCCCTGAAAACTCATTTATTGAATGATATGAAGAACAGGTAATTACTCGAGATGAATTTTTTTTAACTGCCAGAACTGACCACGGGTTTAGCAATAAAACCGCTGCGGAAACTTTCACCTATTAATTTTGTTATAGTTTACTTGATATTAAAAAATGTATTGAGCGAGTGAACAGAGTCCCTATAATGCAACAAATTGCACATTTTTGTGGTACACTTTACAGAAAAACTATGAAATAAATAGCAATACTATAAAACTAATAAATGTACAATGAATACACGTGTATAATGCGTATATAATGTATCATCAAAGATTAATGCTTCGGTTTCCTAGCAAGGGGTGCCGTCTTTTACCGGCCGTCAAAATACGGTGGGCGATGTCACAAAAACGGTAATAAAAGTACGCTGCGTCTCAGCGGCAGTGAGTAGTGTAAGTTTAGAGAGTAAAACTATTATTTAAGCTTGGAATATAAGAAAGAGCGCTCCAATGATAATGAAAATAGTTTTAAAATTGCAAAACCACTTCACCGCAAATGTGAACGTTTTTTGTGACGTCACCCACCATATTTTGGTGGGCACAAGATGGCACCGCTTCCTAGGAAACTGATCCTGAAGCCCTGCTTATGCTAGTATTAGGTATGACTTCAGTACTGACTTCATTAATGACTTTACTTATCAATCGACCGATATCTACTAATGAGAAGTGACTCGTTCTTGTTCACTAGAAGAAGCCAAACGATCGATTTGGCTCACCCTGTAGGTACAGCGCACTTTTATTCCTAACAAATGATGAACCTAAGAAGCCAAACGATCGATTTGGCTCACCCTGTAGGTGCAGCGCACTCTTATACCTAACAAACATGCACCTGAGAAGCTAAACGATCGATTTGGCTCACCCTGTAGGTACAGCGCACTTTTATTCCTAACAAACATGAACCTAAGAAGCCAAACGATCGATTTGGCTCCCTCTGTAGGTACAGCGCACTCTTATACCTAAAAAATGATGAACGTAAGAAGCCAAAGATCGATTTGGCTCATCCTGTAGGTACAGCGCACTCTTATTCCTAAAAAACATGAACCTAAGAAGCCAAACGATCGATTTGGCTCACCCTGTAGGTACAGCGCACTCTTTTTCCTAACAAATGATGAACCTAATAGGGAGTAGATTTGCGTGTTGATATTCTTTTATTCGGTCGGGGAATTACCGCTGAATTTAATCAAGCTGCAGTTGCATGACGACGGCCCCCGGGGGCATTTTACTCGAGTCGAGGGCGGGGAATGAAGCCATTTTTCTGAGATATGACGCCGTCAGATTGTAACGGCTCGAAAGCCACATTAGCATTTTAAAACGGCATTAGGTGTTATCGTGGAGAGGGCGTCCTTCCAGAGATATCTTCGATGGCGCTGTTTAATTTGAATTAAGTCGCATTGCGAAAGAAGAAAGGGGCAGGTGGCAATTTGGGGTCTCGGTCCTTCGAAGCGGATAAGAGGGGATATGCTTTTGCTTAGCGGTTGGCGGTTTTCGCTGCAGTTAGTAATAACAATTACAATAACGTAACAGAGTTGAATCATAATTTTATTTACGCCCACTATCATAAGTTGCCGATAATGTACAACCTTCATACAAAGAGCTATTGGGATTTTTTAACAGGAACGAAAAGAAATAAAAGTATCAGCAACTAAAGATAGAAGTTGAAAGAATATGGAAACAGAAACAAGTTCATATAGTTCCATTAATGTCTTGTTATAGACGTCTACAAGAAAAATACTAGTGATAAACTGAGTCCATTTGTTGACATTTGCACTGACAGTTTTCGAAATATTTAATATGTAATGTTTACAATAAATTATAAAAAAAAATATTAAAAATTAAAATATTGGAAAATATTTAAATAACTAAGGAGGTTACATCGAAAATCGTTAAATATTTTTATTACTGTTGGTTTCTACTGTTAAATATTTTTAGTTCTTTGGTTTTTTGTATTTTTTTATGGTATTCGCTGTCGAATATTTCGAAAACTGTCAGTGCAAATGTTAACAAAATATATATTTTTGAAATCAGGAAAAGAATGTTCACACTTGTGACGCGTGTAAAATTATACAGGGTGTCTCATTTAAAAATATTATGTCAATTGGTTTTCTTAAGTTTTCGACATGCAATTTTTTTTTCGACCTAGCTAAAAGATAATACGAGTACATGAAAAGCCAAACAACTTTTGTATTTAATTTTTTTTTTCTAAATGTCTTAATAACCCCTGTAGGTAGAAGTCAAAATACATAATACATAAATGCAATTTTGTAATCTATACATTTGTATACATCTATTAGATATTAAATAAATGTTCACTTACTACGAACTAGAAGTACTGTCAGAGGTACCTATTAAAAAGAAATTAACTAAAGGAGAAAACGATTCGGACGAAACGTGAATCAGCTCACCAAGGTTCGTGAAAAAGAAATAATTATTTTAAATTACCTAAGTGCAGCTGTGTACTGTAGGAATAACAACATTAAATCTGCGGTGGTGGCCTGTGGCCGACTATACACTTTACCCCAATAAACTAAGTGCATACCTAGATTTAATTGGTGGGGTGAGTGCAATTGCGCCTACTTATCTTGATGGATTTTTTAATTAGTAAACTGAAACAAAATCAACCTTTTTGTGCAACGCATTCGTGCATAAATGTTAACTTTTTAATATCTAACTGTCCCATATGCATTTCGTGCATGATTTAAAATATACTGCTTTGAAGTCCATAAAAGCTGAACAAGTTTTACCTACTATTACACGACCAATTATAACCAACTTTCGTTCGCGGAAATTAGCGACTAAATATCTAGTCTACCAACTTTTTCTTCTTTTACATTAGATACTACGAGTATGTCTCGGTCGAAATTTTTAATACCTACAATAGATCAAAAAATGAACATTCATGTATCGGATCGGTAGCTCAAAGTTTAGTGTTTTGATCACTCAATTCAACAGAGGTCGTGGGTTCGAATCCCTATACCGCAGGATAATTTTTAATTAAATTGTCTAATCGTATATTAAGGTTTGCTCACAGGGATGGGTTGGCAATCATTCTAGCATATATGCTCTAATTTATTAGCATGCTAGTCAATGCTGGTACTTTGATACCGAACCACAATTTGAAATATTTCACTTTTACGACAAAGTTATATCAAAGGCATTCTGGTCTGGGTCCTAGGCCATTCTGGCCATGAAGGGAATGAAGCAGCCGACTCTCTAGCCAGGGAGGGTGCTGCTTCTGAATTCGTCGGACCAGAACCGGTGGTTCTACTGTCAAAGCAACTCTCTTGACCTGGTCTGAGGGGCAAATCCTCCTGTACTGGCAAGAACTACCAAGATAAATACAATTTTATAATTAATTCGAAGGCGCTCATAAAAACCCTTCAAAAACAAGAACTAAACAGCTTTCAGAGTTAAACAAGTTGCACCTATGAACATTAACTGGCCTATATACTGGGCACTGCCGTTTAAAATATCATCTGTAAAAATTCGGCCTAGCAGAATATGCTGAATGCCGCTTGTGCTTGGAAGATGATGAAACGGCAGAACACATATTATGTACCTGCCCCGCTGGGAAATGGATCAAATACTCAATATTTGGTAAAGGACAACTTCTGTCAGAGGATAAGTTCTCACCCAATAAGGTGATCAGCTTCATTAGGAGGCTGGGCCTGTTGAGTGAAATATAAGTAGGCGTGAGCCTCAATAGATCATATGGTCCTAGTGAAGGGTCTGGTTTTCGATCCATTCACTTTTGAACTTAACCTAACCTATATCAAAGGCGGTAAAAAATAAAATATCATTTTCCTTTCATTTTTAAGTAGTTCAATGCCCTACCTACTCTACTTTGGCTTATACTTTTGTATATAAAATTCCTACGCACCAAATTATGATTCACATCAAAGGATTTCCCATTGATGACTCTGTGGCCGCGTGAAAGATATATAAAATAAATTATTTTCTTTTTAACAGATCAAAGACTTGAAAATTTGTATGATGAATACTCGAATACTTCATTATATAGATTTAAAAGAGTATTGCTCAATGTAATATTCAAGGAAGCAAACGAAAACTATAGGGTAAACAGCCTTTGCGAGTTCAATGAAACCAATTATCTACAAAAGCTCCATAAGTTTCATTTTATTTTATCAACACCAGAATATGTACATATAACACTCTTAAATCGATTCTAGAACTTGATGGAACCTACGTAATGAGATAGAATTGTAGTAAATGCAGTGAATATATATTTCAAAAGAAAAAGTTAGATCTATAAAAGGAAACTTTAAACTGTTCTGATAAAAGTATCTGTAAAATACAAAACTATGGCTAAGAAGAAAGGAGACGATATTTCATGTATAGAAAAGATATCTCTTATTGATAATTAGCGGCCAGCAAAATAATAATACGCCGCTGTCTTCCACACAAGTATCTGACTTCCGGGCTCATCGTTAGAATGAGAATGAGGGATATAGATATTATTATTATTATTATTATTCACTTTGTTCTTGCACTGTCAATGAATATTTATGCAACATCGTAAATTATCGGTGAAGATCAAAATTTCATTATACGAGTAATCAAACTATAAATATATTAAAACACAGTTAAATATGTTCGAAATTTGTTTATTTAATCAGTCTATGTTGATGATTTTTAAAAAGGTTAATTAACCCGAAGTTATAACCAAAAAATAAAACACATTTAGTCCTCCCAGGTTTTTTTCTATGCTGTTGATGAAAAATTGAGAAGTTCGCACTGCATATAGAGATTTGCATGTAGTATAAATCTGGTATTTATACAATATGTAATGTATGTTCAAGATTGGTATCGAGTTATCCACAATATAGAAATGGGGGCCCAGGTGCTACCAGTCTATGAAAAGCTTCTTATTACATATACGTGATTTGAAAGGTAAATTTGGTAGATGGATGTATTGTGCAACTTTAAGCCATATAAGTATTCTAGACCATTGGTCCTCATATGGTTTACATAAAAACGTAATAGGCAACAGAAAACCAGACATTATTCAGATTTTGTTTCTTCAACGCAATTTTGATATGTCAAAGAGAACCAAAGACAGTTGACAATTACGAGAAATATGAAATATAAACAGTTAAAAAATGTTAGGTTAGTTACAAAATTATATACCATAATTGAACAGGCAACGGCGTGCATTCTTAACAAGTATTCATATGCCTATTTTGTGAAAATCTGTCTGAGTAGGCGAGTAATTGTGAAATCTTTGAGCATGGCGTCCCTTTCAAAAACGCAAGCATGAGGTCGCCAGTGTGCAAGACTGTGATTGACTTTGAATTTATAATTTCTTCTATAATATATGAAAATAAGAAGGAACGCTAGACTTATTGAAGCACATCGGTGGTGAATTTTTAACATCAAAGTACCGCCGGATGTCTGTCTATACTTGATATATATACAGTGAGGACATAAAGTCCCCCCGTCTAATTTTTGAACCACTGGGTAGATTGTGATGAAATTTGGAACGATAGTATATTACTAAATTCTGCATTTTTTGACACATCAATGACAGCTGAGCGCGCAATAGGAACATTTTTTTAAATGGAAATGGGGGTCGAGTAATAACTCATTTTGAAGCTATTTTTATGCTCAATTTTGAGAACATTTGGTTCAGTAATTTCCATATAAACACCAGCAATATCAGTTTATAACATAATATTTTTACCGCACATAATCTTTATAATAGAACTTACCCATGGAACATTTATTGGTGAGGAGGTTCGTGGTGGTCATTTTCAACATCTTTTGAAGTAACACGTGTTTTCTAAATTTGTTTCTGCCTCTACGTTTAATTTAAATTATGTCATAATTTTTTAATTTAGGTTATTTTAGGTTAGGGAAGGTTAATTGTTATTTGTTTAATTTTAATTTTTGTTTTGCTTTGAATAATTTACAATAATTTGTAATATGTATGTAAAAAAATGATATAACAGAAATCGATATTACTGGTTTTTATTTGGAATTACTGAACCAAATGTTCTCAAAATTGGGGGATGTTCTGAGCATAAAAATAGCTTCAAAATGAGTTATCACTCGACCCCCATTTCCATTTAAAAAAAATTTCCTATTGCGCGCCCAGCTGTCACTTTGACATTCAGAGCTGTAATTGATGTGTCAAAAAATGCAGAATTTAGTCATATATTATCGTTCCAAATTTCATCACAATCTACCCAGTGGTTCAAAAGTTAGAGGGGAGGGGGACAGACTCTATGTCCTCACTGTATGTAAGCTGATGAAACTATGAAGTAGTTATTTAATTTATCCGTTATCATTGCAGGTAAATTTTCGTACGAAGAGGACGGAATGTTGTTGAATTCCATTGCACCGATATCGTGGCTGTCGGCTATCTCCGCCGCCTGTCGATATCTCCTGCCTCTATCCCTTGTTACTAAAGTCGATCCCTATCTATATGAACTGCTATTGGTTGTGCCTAGTGGTAAGTAGTAAGTTAAATAATCGCTCAGTTCATGTCATGACGTCCAATCTTTGGGGATTACCATTTTAAACAGTGTATCTTGTTTTAAAACAAGTTAATAATAATGAATAAGTAAATAATATGGGAAAATGCCTTCCTCTTTAATTCATTGCTTTGAAAAATAATAAATATCAATAGCTTTGATATTTGCAACCCCAAAAGCCTATTGCCAGAAACAATCTCGAGAAGCAAAGAATTACTTACTGACAATTAATTGAGTAGGAATAACAAGTTTAGTTGTTAATCGTACGTTTTATATCACGACTGAAAGTTTTATCCCGACTAATGGCCCATTCTCCTTAATTATAAGTTTGAGCTTAACTAGATGATTATTCTCCTTGGGGCAGCAAATTACCAGCGTAACAAACAAGTAATTATGAAAAATTATATCGGTTTATATGCAGCGAATATCCAGTTTGGTAGTTTGTAAGTTTCATATATGCATTAAGTTGGAGGAGCACAAATTGGTCAGCAAACTGGAAACTTTGTTGATTAATTAGTTACGGCGAATTTTCCAGTAATAATATTCCACGGACTCGGGCGAAATTAGACTCCAAATAAAATTGTATCTGAAACTTTGAATCAATTATCCTTCTCGGGAACTTATACGAGTATATTTCATATCTTGTCATTTAATGGAACGCTTCCATATTTCATAAACCTCTCGTTGAAAGTTCGATGGATAAATATTTTATCTTGTACGTTATTTCCGTTATAAGCGACGGAAAATATGGGTATTATATTTTAAATGCATTCACAGTGGACGAGATTTTAACTTTATAAATGGTAGTATGAATTTTTGATATACATTATGGGCTACGGGGCACTATATTCCTTTCTGTATTATTTTGTATGCTTCCTCAATATTCTCGAGGTTTTCTTAAATGATATATATGTAATATATCTATACTATCGTCTAAATGAATATACAACAACGCTTATTCCAAATTTGAGGAGATAACTCTCATGAGAGTAGTGAATTATGACTATACAGGGTGTTTCACAGAAAAGTCCTCAGCCTCGTATCTCGGCGACGGAAAGATATATTTTGATTTTGAAAAAAAACAGTTGATAGAGCTCATCTATGGGTTCGTCACGGAGTTCAACTTGATTTTTTCAGAGCAAATTGGAGATGGCGCTGAAGTGGAAAGAAATTTTTCGTTGGCAGGAACTTTGCAACAAGGTTTATCCGATACTTTGTTCAATTCTAAACAATTTTTGTCAAATGACTATTTTTCAAAAACTTAATAGTTTCAAAGATATCGGGGTCTTCATTTGGTGAAGCCCAAACTCAAACATATTTTAGAGTCTCGAATGATTACCTTATACAATGAAACAATAATTATCCAACTAGTCCTTTGGTACACGTAATCCCCGTCTTACATAGACGTCTCAGTATAAAAATGAACGACGTGAAATGGGTCCCAGGGGGTGAAAAACCGGTAGCACACAAAACAAACAATCTCAATTTTCTCAAAAATTATTGGGCGTCCCAACTTCTTCTTAGGTACACGTAATAAGCATCTCATATAGATTACTCAGTATAAAAATCATTGACTTGAAATGGGTCCTAGGGGATGAAAAATAGATAGCACCCAAAACAAACAATCTCAATTTTCTCGAAAAGTATTGAGCGTCCCAAATTCTCCTTTGGTACACGTAATAAGCATCTCATATAGACTAGTCGGTATAAAAATCATTGACTTGAAATGGGTCCTAAGTGGTGAAAAACAGATAGCACCCCACAATACATATAATCTCAATTTTCTCGAAAAGTATTGAGCGTCCCAAATTCTCCTTTGGTACACGTAATAAGCATCTCATATAGACTACTCAGTATAAAAATCATTGACTTGAAATGGGTCCTAGGGGGTGAAAAATAGATAGCAGCCAAAACAAACAATCTGAATTTTCTCGGAAATGATTGAGCGTCCCAACTTATTACAATAGTGAAATAATATGTATTTCACTTTGTTTCCTTCTAATCAAAACCTAGTGTGATAAGTTTCGTTATACATTCAGGATTTATTTTAGGACAAACGTACAAATAATTATGAATTAGTTATTATACAAAATGAATTAGGTATTTAAAACACTTTTGCCATATTTTTATGTTTCATATTTATATATTTCACTATTTCTTAAAAAGAGCTAGTAAATTGACTTGGATAATTATTGTTTCATTGTATACGGTAATAATTCGAAACTTTAAAATACCCTCGAGTTTGGGCCTCACCAAATGAAGAGCCCGATATCTCTGAAACTATTAAGCTTTTGAAAAATAGTCATTTGACAAAAATTGTTTAGAATTGAACAAAGTATCGGATAAACCTTGTTGCAAAGTTCCTGCCAACGAAAAATTTCTTTCGAGTTCAGCGCAATCTCCAATTTACTCTGAAAAAAATCAAGTTGAACTTCGTGACGAAGTCATAGATGAGTTGTATTCAAAATGTTTTTTTCAAAATCAAAATATGTCTTTCCGTTGCCGATATACGAGGCTGAGGACTTTTATGTGGAACACCCGGTATACAGAAGATCCACTCTTGAAGAGTTTATTGAAGAAGACGAAGCAATCATTTCAGTAAGGAATCAGACGGCAATATGGTTCATAAAAGTGGAAGTAGTTTACCAAGTAATCTAATGTTTCATTCGCATCCAATAAAACAGCAAAATAACTCTTACCAAGCGACTATAAGTTAAAATATCAAAATGGTGTCACAAATGAAGATATGGTGCAGCACAATGGCTGTCAGTGCTTGACTTTGCGTAGGCAACATGGTACATACAGAAATGTTGGTAAAATGTAATCCAAGATGTTTGTAAGAATTGTTTGAAAGGGGTTGGAACCTTTGGTGTGAAGATAATACTGATGTAGTTTTTCACATAACACCAAAACACTATATGTACTCCGCGTCTCGCTAACCAAGTTGGCTGGAGATGATTAAAACTGAGTTTTAATCTCATGAGAGTTTTAATCATCTCCAGATGATGCCAACTTGGCTGGCGAAATGCGCGCTGAGTGCAGTACCTATAGTGTTTTGGTGTTATGTAGAAAATACATCAGTTTTAGTAAGATGTAAGATAGAATACCTACCTAGTAAAAATCACTATCTAATCCAGCAACTGTAGAGGGGTTAAGGTTATTAAATTTACGTGCAATGTTTTGGTTCTTGTACTCAAACATTAGGATGTAGAATCCTGATGTTTGAGTACAGGTCATATTATTCTACACTAGCAGAATAGAATCTTCATAGTGTAAACTAATACAATACGATTTACACATAAATTTATGTAGTACAATTAATAACTTTAACTGTGTAGGCATATTAAAGCTAATAAATTGTATGTAAACAATAGGGACTCTCTGGAGAGGCTATATTCATTTATTATAACAGCCCTTCCGTCGATACAAATTACAAAATAACAAATTAAAAGGCAAACATGGAAGCACGTCCCCATTGGGATATCGTAAACAAATGTTTAGAATGATAAAAGGGGAGCTCGTGCCTCCAGTCCCTGTTCGTTTCATATTTTCACACTTCTTTGTGTTCATTTATAAAATAAATGACACCGCCTGTCTGTGGAAATGTGATAGCGGCCGAATTTGATAATTTCGAATTTATCGCATAATAGAGAACTAATTTAATAGTCAATATAAATCAGGGGTGATGTGCAGCCATGTCGCCGAGCAGGGCCAAAATCTGATAAAAGCGGCACGGTTCGGCGCATGAGGATAAAATGGGAAACGATTGTCAAATTTTTAAAATGTAGCTTTTACTTTGTGGAATATTTTGGTGAAATGAAGGCAGATATCGAGATTACACTCGACATTATATGACTAACAATTATCAATAACTTTAATATAGATATTTTTTATTGTTAAGGTTGCAGACTAGTCCATACTTAAGGGACCGTTCACTGTAGACTTGACAGACATGAATTCGGGGTCGGGTTGAGAGGTTGGGTAGCCGATGGGTGTAGACTTACATATTCCCACTACCGAATTATTTAGATTTCGGAGGCGCACGTAAAGCCAAAGTAAAAAGGCACATGGAAATAAAGTTAGCCCTTATTGCAAGGGTACCGGATTTGTCTTATAATTGCAACAAAATTTCTTTTTAATGTTATAAATTATATATCACTGGAAAGATCAAAAGGTAAACTAGATCCCCATAGTAGCAAATTTTTGTTTAATACATGTATTTTAGAGAAAATAATTTTTGAAAATACGCTATTTTAGTACAAGATTGTTTGCCTGGAATTTTAAAAATAAAAAGAATTACAAACAATTATTACTATAGGGATTTAGATGAAAGTCTTATCTTTCAATACTTTTATCTTTATCTTTTATAGTTTTTTTATAATTAGACACGAGACGAATGCCGATTTTGGGCTTATTTCGGACTAGTGAATGGACTCTTAAATATTTTTATTGTAATTATTTTAGATTGCAGAGTTCATTAATAAAGATCTATATTTTTTCTACATTACTTTTCCAATCCCATCGTCCATTGGAAATTTAATAAATATAATTTGTTTTGAAGGAGGGGCACATTGACACATTATTACTGAAAACATATACTAATGTGACATATCACGTCAGTGATCATATGACTAGTTATAATCAAATCACTAGTCATATCTTATCGACTATCGACCTCAATCCTTGATGACAGCTCTGCGGTGTAAAAACACTCTTAAATTGTAAAATGTAGAAATTATACATACATTGAAATCGTGAATCAAACCTAGTGAGAATGCCAAGTCATTTGTCGTAGATATTTCATACATCGATGATGTAAAGTGAAAGATCCGTTGGCTCTAGTGTATTGTGCTATATGGTGTTTCATGGGTGTTGAATCATATATACAGTTGTGGCATATAACTGAAAATCGTATATTGTGCGTGATACTACCATCAATGATATATGATGAATGACAAGCGATGCTAAATTCATATGAAATATTGGACTGGAAGAGAAAGTTTTGCACCTGTTAGTGGCGATATGATAGATGATGTGGGTGACGCTAAAAACACCAGATCTATTTGTCAGAGATGACAACAGAAATTCTTGATTGTGACAATGTATAGAAGGCAACATAATGTGAAGTTATATTATGCAACATAAATTTCTCAAACTCACGGTGACGATACCATGAAGGTATCATATTACTATATGCGAAGTAATGCAAGGTAGAAAATTATATAAATTTGTAGGTTAACGAAAATTATTGGAACTGCCAATATGGTATGTTATGGTGCATAAATAAAACAATAGTTTTATTGTTTCCAATTGCAATTATAGATAAAACATTTTCATGTCTGGTCAACTGAATACTACAGTAGATAAACGCTCGCTACAAACTGAATCGGGAGCGCACTTCAACAAGTAACGATAACGTGTGTGCACATGTTGCAACGCAATGTAATCCAACACATGACACACGATTCAGGCCAATTAGACCCGGTAATTATCCGCAGCCTAATAGTCCGTAGTCTCTCTATGAACATACGTGCGCCCTCAGCCGTTCGCATATCGCTAATTATTGCCCCTATTCAGCTTTGACGTCGCAGCAAATTTGGTAGATGATGCCGTTTTAATCTAGGTACATATTAGGCAAGCGGATTAGACGCAATTTCTCTATCTGCTGTCGACCAAGGACAGTTAAATGCAACCCAAAATACTGACTGCAACCCAATGACTGCAACCCAAAATAGATAGCGAGTTCAATTTTTGAATAGCACCCAAAGGTGGTCCAATTAATCATGCGTTAGAAAGATACCGCTCGGACACATAGGAGATACGTGTACGTACATTATGAGATTTGCGTGTAATGCACTTGCTCAGCTTGTTTGCAATGCACTTGCTCACCTCAGCTTTTTGGGCAAAGTTAAACTGAAAAGTGAGCGGCAATGCGGATTGTTTTACTGAAACTGTTTTATTATTAAATTAATTTGTACCATACCGGTGACAAGTGTTGAAAGTGAACGTTGTTTTTCAACGCTTGAAAGAATTTTACTTTTTATCTTAGAAACTGAAGATCTGAGAGCGTGTACCTATAATTTTTATCGAGATTTCTGTCAATCGCATCAAAATATTAAGTCTGTATTACGTGTACCAAGACGTTCCTAATAGTGGAAAAGCTATTTAAAAGTCACTTAATTAGAACAGAACTACGTACTAGTAGTAGAAACTATCGAATCTGTCTGTATCTGATAGTGTACAGGGTGATTCACTTTCAAGTGTGTAACATGGGTATCTCGCTTATTATAAAAGATAGACTGTAGGTTTAAATTCGACAAAGTTGCGGAATTTTGTCCTCAATAAGTTGGCGCGAAAAAACCCCTATATCTGCTTTTGTTTTTGAGTTAGAGGAAAAAAAATCCGGTTTTCGTTTTATCGTTTTCACATTATTAGGGCACTTTTTTGAGACAAATATAATGTCGTAAACCGTTTTTTTAAAAAATGTTACTTCTATTGTAAATCATCGTCAACTTTATTTTTTCTTATGGGCGCCATATTAACTTTTCTCATATTTGAATAACTAATGGCTAACTAGACATTTTCAAAAAAATACCTATTTTCCTTCATTAATGCCCTTATTTTTTAGGCAAATATTAATATATATTACCTATATTGTTGTATTCAGAAAAAAATCGGTTTATTCAAATATGAGAAAAATTAATATGGCGCCAATGAGAAAAAATAAAGTTGACGATGATTTACAATAGAAGTGACATTTTTTTTTAAAACGGTTTACGGCATCGTATTTGTCTCAAAAAAGTGTCCTAATAATGTGGAAACGATAAGCCAATATTTTCAAAAATATAGAAGTTATGACCAAAAAATGAAAACCGAAAAAATTTTGTGCCTCTAACTCAAAAACAAAAGCAGATATGGGGGTTTTCTTTGCGCCAACTTATTGAGCACAAAATTCCTCAACTTTGCCGAATTTAAACCTACACACAGTAAAAAAATCCGACTGATTTTAACACTGAATCCACACTCATCAGTGTGTATATAGTCCACACTTGGCAGTGTTAGACATATCGGTGTATTATTACATTACATAAAAGTAATTTAACACAGTAGATTTTACAAGGTAATGTGTAATAGTTAATTATTCACCGTGTAATTATTCCGTTTTTATGGTGGATTGATTCATTTTTAACACAGGGTTTTGTAAATTTTATTACAATTTATGAGTACTTCTACAAACTTGGCGGGTATATTGTTCGTGTAACGTTCGTGTATTGTTCGTTCGGGTATGAGTTCTAAAGGTTTAGTTATTATACTACCCAGTTCGTGTTAAAAATAGCACTGCAGCAAATTACGATTACTATTTAGTAATTTTACCATTTGTCTTTTTTTACGGTGCAGTCTATCTTTTATAATAAACGAAATACCCATGTTACACACTCGATAGTGAATCACCCTGTACTATAACTTCCGGTTACTTTAGCGCTAGCCAAGATATTTTAAGATTATCAACAAAAATGAAAATGTAACCTACATTTTCATCACTTCTTCTTAGGAGATTTTCTTAGGAACTCGGAATCAGTGAAATTTTGGGGGACACTTCACTCGCCTATATATACCTACGTGTGAAAATTGGTTAGTCGTGCACAATTTTGCGGTAGAGACACTTGCATTTCAAATATAATGGGTTTTGCGTGTGCGGGTGGCGCAAGTCACCGATTTTCCATTCAGTTGGTGATAAATACAGATGGATTAGCATTTCCATGGTGACGTGGGTGCCGGAAATACTCAAATGCGCTCTAATTAAATTCGGATGCGGCTTTGACGTTTCCGGAATAAAGACGTGGACAATGACGACTTAATTTCTGCTTTTACGTTATAACGGGTCTCTCGCATCAGACAATGGTCATAAAATTGCATTCAAAAGATATACCCAGGAGGCGATTATTACCAGAGGCAGTTTCGTCAAGTCATTTCACTACCAGTGAGGTGCACAGGGTGATATTTCATATTAATTGGAGCCCCCGTTTTAAGGTAAAATAAGTCCGTTTTATAATGTATTGGTATATCATGTATAGATATATAGCTATTAAATACAGAAATATCGTAAATTATTAATGTAATGAACAATTCTACTTTTTTTTCCAACCGAACGATTAAGACACTATAACATTAAATTATTTTGTATAAAAACAGGGCCACTTCGGGACTGTTTGAGCTCGCCATAATAGCAACTGTACAAAAAAGAGATTATCGTACAGTTGTACAGTATCGAAAATTACATTGACAGTGACATTGATATTGCATGTAATATATTGAAGTTTAATTAAATAGAAAACAGATAGTGACTCCCATGAATCGGTAAACTGGAGGAGCTAATTAGAAACGGTTGGAAAAAAAAATATTATGTTAAACTCGTACAAAAAATACGTTTTCGAGACTCGTCCCGAAAACGTGCATTTTTTGTACTAGTTAAACAAATAACTATTATATGTTATGGTACCCACCCTCTTTCAGATATAGTTAAGTAAAAGTAAAATATTAAACCTAACGGATTTAGTTTGGAAGTAAAATTATGTCTTTCGATGTCTTGCCATAAATAACCTGAAAAATACATTTCAATAATGAATTACACTATAAATATTAATTTATATGAAATGGCGCAGGCGCCAAGTATAATTTTAACTAATTGGCTAATAGCTGATATAGACAGAATGTTCTAACCATTAATGTAAACATTTCAAGAAATTTGTACAGTTGTATTAAAACATAGACGGAGGTATTCGAAACTAAGTATAAACAGCATGATAATATTTTTATAGCGAATTTATTTGTTTTCGGACAAATTTATTTAGAAATTTACTCTGCATTTTTTATTATATAGAATTTAAATATATCTTGTAACAAATTTTATTTCGAACTGGTGATTTATTAGCGAAACGGTCACAAGGTTATAATTTATTTGTTTTTATAATGTATATGTTCAATGCCAAGTTTCAAAACCGCTGTATATTTTTTTACAAGGCCATTTAACTGTAAAAAATATGCCATTGAATACAATTTCTGTTTGTCTCAAATAAATTTGTTGTTGCAATAAAGCAGAATAAATAGTAAATAGATAAGCAAGTCAAAAAATGTAGAGGTACAGAACACTGACGTAATTTTCCACATAACACCAAACCACTATAATGCACTCGACGCGCGTTTCGCCAACCGAGTTGACATCATCTGGAGATGATTAAAACCAAGCCTATGCTACTAACACTTTGTCCTCTTTACAGCGAAATTATTGATACGGTTCAATGAACCGTTGAATCAATCACTATTTATACTATTTTTACATTTTGCAATTTCCAAACTCTATTCAAATGCATCCAGCTGTCCCCTTTCAAGAGTAAAGTAAATCGAAAATACTAAATAGCTATATAAGTTAGTGCCCCCGCTAGAACGATTTTGACTACGCCCTTGATAAAAAACAATGGAAATGACTTTTGCAGCTTCCCAACGAATATTTGAATTTTTAAATAATCGACGTTTGCTTTCATGTTTTCAAGTTTAGTTTTCGTTACACGGCCTTCAACTACGCCCTATTTTGTTTAATTTTTTTATTTAAAAATAAAAAAATTACATAAAAGTTGTGAGGTTTTAACATTGAAAATGTTTATGTTCATGGGGAGTAAGTGCGCTCGGGTTTATCAAAGTGAAGTATTACGGCGCGCTCAGGCTTATAGCGCGAATACTGGTGACTATAGATATCTATCCCTAGAGAGATGCGAGTTAAACCGGCGATTTTACTTGACTAATATAGATAGCGCTGCGCTCGACAAGGGAGCGTCGTGAAGAGTAGTGGGGGAATGTTCAGTTATAATACCGTACTCGCTTAATGGAGTAGCGCCTCATTTGATAGGACGATCGGCGCGCTTATAATTATGTTACAATATGGTGTTACTATTTCCAATGTCTTCGATGGTTGCAAGAATTGGGAAAACTGTTAATTTTTTTCTATATCAAATAAACCAAACTCGTGTTTTTTAACGGAACACTTGTTTTTCCGTAACGAATTTACGGCATTTATAACCAATAATCCAGTACCTACAGTTTCTCAACAATCACAATATAATAAGAGAAATTTTAGTTCAGAATGTCTGTAGTAAATACATTTTTGTTAAATTGTTTTGTTGTCTCGGTAGAAGCATAATATTAATGTAGGCAACTTAGGCGGTACATTTAAAATACTTGTACTTTAATTGTTTCCAACTACATACATCAAGCTGAGAGATAGTTTTACTCATCCTATACCCTTAGGTATCGTTTGAGGCTTGCCTATGGCATTAAATTTGGGCACGCGTTTGCGGAATGATACGAGGGTTTGGCCAGGATACTAACCATAATGGGAAGTACGTTATGATGGAGTGATTTCTCAGTTGACGGCAATGAGCACCGATCACAGCTATGGATGATAGCCCTAATACTATTGGTGGTTAAAATATGAATGAAAATGTTTATGAGTAGGTGGTTTGTGGCTTCAAGCAGATAAAATTATATCCTTGGATATGGAATATTTAAGTGATGTATGGAGCTGGTTTTCAACAGCGGGAGAATAAAGATTTTGAAATAATACTCTGAGAATACAATTTGCATAATGTATGCGTAAATTCAGTATATGTACAAACTAAAATTTATACACTCGAAGTTGCCCGGAGCTCCATCCGCCATGAACACTTCGTCTTCCTAACCAACTATATTAAATCTGGTTTAACTTTTTATACATTTTTTAAACTTGTATTTGAGTTCTATGGTTCCTTTATTTTTCTATGGTAAAAGGTTATTATGTAATTGTTTTGAAGTTTTGCAATAAAAATTCAAATAAGGACTCATTGACAGATAAAATTACTGCATGCTGTTATTGAATTAAGGACTATTCCACATTTATTGTGAATTTACTCGTATCTAAAGTAAAACTAAAATAGCAGTTATTTTCTCGGCAATTTCTCGACAATAGTTCCAATGATCCCGCTTCATTTAAACTTTTCCAATATTCACGGCCTTATCTTTTAAATTTATTATCGCTCTCCCGGACAACCCAGCCATTATCTACCTAATTGTATCAATGGCCGCGTTAAGGCGACTCTCACTTTTCACGCAGCGAAAACTTCCAAGAGAGAAAACAAATAAATCAAAGGTTAAACTCCGAGCAAAGCCCGGGTATGCTGATGAAACTACTAAACAGCCTTTCAGCGAGTTCGGAGCAACTTTTGTGTGCTCTGCGAAGAAAGATTCGGAAGTCAATCGACCGGTGGTCATCGCAGATAAGGGCGCCTCGATAGTCCGAAGATTTGTCGACTATAGTCCGAGAGCTAGCAGCTATGTATATCAAAATAATTAAATCAGAAGTTATTTAATCAGAGTACCTATATTTTGTCATTGGTTTGTATAAAAGAACTCAACAAGCGTCAACAAGCAGCAAGATTCTTAAAATGCAGTGTATATTTCCATTACCCATTTTAAATTTTATACTGTTTAAGCTTTTCAAAAATATTTAATATTAACTATAAAGACAATCGGTTCTTAATATGCCTCCACATAAAAAAATACATGCATTATGACCCAGTAACAAATTCTATCTAAAATTGAGTTTGCACTGGAGACTTGCTATTTCGGACGTCCTTTTCAACTTTGGTACGATATAGTATATTAAGTATTAAGAACGTTAAGGGTAATTTACAGTTTGAAGACAATCTTTGAAGGCTCAGCGAAGCGAAGCCTCCAATTTTGTCTGAAAACGGTATAACCCTTAACGTTCGTGATGCTTCTTATACCTACTATTTTTTGCACGATCGCAATAAATTAAAACGAAGTTATGCATACATATTTAATTTTTTATGTAATGTCAAAAATGACGTTTTTGAATAAAGTTTCGAAGCAGGTTTTTTAAATCTATTGATGTTTATTGTTCGGTCACAGCTTTCTTAATTGATGAAATTGACAATTCTGGAACTGGTAGCTATGATTTATTTATCAGCAATTGGTAGTTCTCAAATTTTACGATGTTGTTACATTTACGAGAATTTAAAAGAGCAAAGTGTTTGTAAAATGAGGGACTAGTCCTTAGATGCAGACTTAGAAGAAGCGTGGAGTGTTGGATGTTCCACATTAATTCCTGAGAAATCAAGGGAGCTATATGAAAATACAAATAAGATTTTCAAGAAATGGTGTGAGATAGAACACCAACATATTAGCGAGAAAGTTATGGTGGCGTACTTTGTCCAAAGGAACGAAAAATTAAAAGCTCCAGAAAGCTTATGGACAGAGTATTCAATGTTAGAAAGTAAAAGTACAATTTTTGTACATGACTCGCTTGACATTTCAAAATTTTCGACATTAATTGGTTACCTCAAATGGAAAAATGTTGGTTGCCGATCAAAAAAAGCCAGTGTGTTTACTAAGAAAGACATGTTCCAATTTCTCTAAGTAATTGTACAAACAGCACATTTAATTTCAACATCAATAAAAATATTTGAAAGTACATTTTTCTTTTAATTCAATTAAATTTTAAACTGAATTCTAGATATCCCTTTCTAAATCAATGCGATGTTAAAAATGTCAATTTTGACAAATATGTACTTACCGTTCTAGAACGGTAAGGGAATTACTTACCGTTTTGTTAGCCTTGGCAACCAGTAAGCATATCTTACTATCGTAGAAACAAACATGGTAAGTGAACAAAAAAGCTTGATCGTGCAAAAAGTTATTTAATCTCACGAAAATCTTTGCGAAAGTTTTTAATTTTGATATACTTATTAAACGGTAAATTACCAATAATTGATGTTTTAGCCGCAAAAATATTTGTATCATTTAGTTGTTTTTCTGCAGACTCTGCATATTTGTAGATTACCTATTGCTTGATAATAAACTACATATTTCAATTTTTAAACTGAACACGATGCATTATACAATTTAACAAACGCATATTTACTGTAGATATTCGACCTTTCATAGAAAAATACCTTGTCATTGGATTATAGCTAAAACAGTTTTTCCTTGTAGAAAAACTGCACCCTGTAGATCAGAAATCAAAAGGGTTATGCGATTTCTATTTGTGGCATCCCATGTTCTTTAAAAAAAGTATGAAACAATCACAAAAACCGCATCCCTGCATCTTTAGCAATAAGATACAAAAACAACGAAAACTGGACACTGTCCAGCCGAAACTCAGATTTATGGAAATTATTATCCTTTAAATGGATATAATGGCTGCTGGCTCTCGGACTACATGCTCCTCCAACGCTCTTATCCTTTCTCTGAAGCTTCCGGCGGGATTTAAATGCTAAACAAAGACGCTCAATCCTGGTGCGTAATTGTTAAACTGCCTGCATTAGTTTCTGCTATCTCGACCAATTTTACGCACTGCTACACGTCTCTGAACAGAGAAGCTCTATTATTCAATTAATGCAGGCTTTATGTGCCCCTCGAACTATATAGTCATAATTGCAGCCACCGCAGAAGGTTTATACAACGGGATGATATTTAAATCAACCCCTTATTTGCGTCGAGGCAATGATATTTGGATTATTCCAAATATAAACACGGGCATAAATATCTTTTATGCAGAGAGTGAGTTGAATTTTCTCTGAACGAAAACACAGACAGATTTGGACGTTTACGATAGCTGGATTTGACGCTAGATATACAGGGCCTTATATTTTCGATAGTTTTCTTGTCGCTAGGTAGATTTTCAGTAGAAATATAGTTTGTTGCCGGAAAAAATGATTAGAAGGTCATAAAGATTTCTTGTGTCTACAGTATCCTTTACAGTTAAAGTTGATTTTATCATTGACAATTTAATTTATATATAAAAAATCGCATATGCCACAGTGTAATTGTCCCTTTGACAGCGACAAAAGTTACCTGCAACTTTTACGGTGACAAATGCACTAGTGGTTTTTTCACTTATTCATTTTTTAATCAAATATCGCGGTGTCCGTTGCCAAAATAAATAGTTTGACATTTCTGTCAACGAGTTTTTGAAATATTAAACACTAACAATGAATCGAATTCGGTGATGCTCAAATAAAAATGTGTTTATTTTTAGTGTTTCATATATAAAGTTTGCATTCATATGTTTCTAAATTTCTTGTATCTCGATGTTTGTATTGATACCGGATAAATTTGTGTTGTTTAAATTTTAAACTATTTCCTTTAGCAATTTGACTCGAAAACTGTCAACCTAAAAACGCTCCATCGTCGGTGTCGCGTTTTTGATAGTTGACAGTTTTTCTCGTCTAATTGCTTGGCAACAGTTTCTCATTAAACAATCCAAATTTATCCGGTAAAATACAAACCTCTTGTGCAATTATAAGTGAAAATTTTGACCAAATGGTTTAAAATTCTTCACAATAATTAGACGTTTCTCCTAAATGTATGTCAGAAATAATGACTCTATTATTTCTTCTATACTTACATATGCCCACACCAACTATCAAAGTCTTCGTAATTTTTCATAAAACAGTCGAGATGGCCCTGGAAGAAGCTGAATTCTAAGAGTTTGTTCCGATTTCATCACCTCTTTGGAAATGACAACATTATCATCACTTATAATGACTGAATAAATAATTTATCGAATAATAAATTTGTTCTTACAAAATTAGTATCTAATATTAGCCGCGGCGATAGTTTAGTCTGTTAGGTGCTGGGTGATAGCCTGTGACTAACAGAATGGGTATATTGGGGCGCGAGTTCGAATCTCGCCAGGGGAGAAATGGCACCTCTCCCAGGGAATGGTTGTGTGTCTGCGTTTTTTTCATGTGTACCCTCCCTCTACACAAGCCTTAGGCTTTCAGTAGGGAGGTTGTCCATTTCTGTGGTGTGTTTTGTTTATTATTTATATTTATATAGAATTCAGAAATTCTTTATATATGCGCTGAGTATCTAAAAATTTGTAAAAAGAGTATCCGTAAAATTTGTTTGGTAAAAAGAGTATATGAAATTTGTTAAACATCTATTTTTCAACGTACCTTTCATACAGAAAATTTAAACAATTCACATTCATATTCACATCCAAATAAAGACCGCCTTGTACAGAAATGACTCTGGTGAATTTTGATGCCTTTCATTAAATTTTCAATTAGCTCCGGTTTTCATCACTCGAGAAATATATTGTACGGAACTAGCTAAAACGTCTTCGCAAGGAGACGAACTTGAAATCTTCATAAGCTGCGGAACCAGCGTTGACGTTTAATTAAATTAGTTATGATTAAAATGTGGCAACTACAATTTACGTAGCGTGTATAAGGGAACTTCTTCAACGGCCCAAGTCAAGGTGGTCGCAAAAAGATGCTGCTGAGAGCCGTGCACTTAATATTGTCAAATTAAATAATACAGAATTTCCTGAGCGAAAAATGATGTATTGCAATTTGTGGTGCAATCTCATTTTCTCGTATAGCTTATCATCTTTCATACTGTATACAAGTGCAAAACTGTTATTATAAATGAAAAATCATTTTCATTGCTGATTCCTAATCTCGAAAAAAAAATTCGCTAATTGTTTTAACTGATTTAAATTTTTCTAATGGCAACTCATAATTTTTATAATTTAAAGTTGGTACAAACAATATGAGATATTAGCATTCATGTAGAATAATAGTGCGAATAATGTTATTTAATTATTAATGTTACAGTAAAATAAGGCCCTAAGATTTTCACGTTCCATTCCCATCTAACCGGGCACTCAGATATTTCGACATATTAGATTAAAAGCTATTTAAGATTGTAGTTAACTTACTGGAGATAAATTAAAGATTCCCTTCCTTTTATTTTAAATTTACGTGACACGGGGTACTCAAAAAATTATCTCAGCTGGCGATGACGCGAAAAACGAGATGTGCAAGTTATATACCATTAAATTAATTTTACAACTGCGTCGAATGCTACTATTCACCATTATTCTAATTGTGAAGTAACTTTCAAGCCAAAATGCTTTCTGCTGCAGTTGAAACATTATACGTTATAACTTTGTTACCAGTTACGTATTAAGTAATAAAAGTGCCACGCTATATTCTCTAAAACAACTGAGATGATTAGTAAATTATAACCATAACATGCACCACTCCGCTCAGACTGCAATTAAAAGTATATTGGATAAAGTAGAAGGACAATTCAAACTAGATTCAAGGAACATATGAGTCATGTCAAATAATATGATAGAACAGATAAATTTAGTGTAGCCCAACAACATGCGTTTGAGAACAACCATAATATAGATAAAGATCATTCACGTTAAGTTTAAAGTGACGTCACCTTGTCAAAAAATACGCCGTTGACAGATGTAACTTTTTTGCGGGCAGGAGTTTGAAAAATGTCACAGAATCACAACGGTTTTCGTTCTGAGAAGAAATGTTTTTAGTGTAAATAAAGTGAATAACTAGAAAACGTAAATAGAAAATACACCAGCAAAATTTAAGCAGAACCAAACACAAAAAATCAGCAAACAATAGAGAGACAATATAAATAAATAACAACTTGACAACGCAGAGAAGGGTTGTTTGGGAACTTTTTGTTTTCTTTGGTTTGACGTGTCAGCATTGTCAGCTGGTACTGCGCCGGACCTTGAGCCTGCGCGCTCTAGTAAAATCAGTGTTAAGTAGGTTGATGTACGAGAAACAACGGCTAATTTTAATAAAAAGTTTTGTTGTACCTGTGAGGTTTAATTTAAATTCTAATCAACCGAAAATGAAATATATCAACTATTAAACAAGGGTTGCCAAATATAAAACTCTTTGTAAATGGCAAATGCTATGCTAATTTATTGGTCATTTGTTTATCGAATATTGACAGCAATTAATTACTGAAAATGACGTCACTTTAAACTTAACGTGAATGACCTTTAGTAGCAATTTAAGACTAATTAGTAATTAGAAATGTAACAAATTCCAGACAGCTGCATGCATCTGAGAGTTTGAAAATTGCAAAGTGTAAACATAGTGACAGACGGCCAATCCCACGCAGCCCGCTTTATTGGTTAGTAAATCACGGTTCACTGATCCGTCGTGATGGTTCACTGAGCTATCGCAACGGTCCACTGAACCGTATCAATAGTTCAGGTAATAGGACACAGTGTTGGCATAGATTTAGTTTTAATCATCTTCAGATGATGCCAACTTGGTTAACGCAACGGGCGTCGAGTGCAGTAGTGTTTTGGTGTTATGTGGAAAACTACGTCAGTGAAACCTTCACACCATGAAGTTCCATCTCCCTTCAAGGTAGAGTGCTGGTAGCACTCAAGAGAGTTTCCTATATGTTCTTGCAAGTGTTTTATAATATTTTTTATGGAATAGGGAAGGAAGGTATTTTCCTCGATAAAAATAATAATTTAAAAATAATGCTTCGAGCTATTCCCGTTTTCCAAATAAAAGTGGATAAACACTTCGTATGCTGTAGCAGAAGGCTGTGTTCATGTTTGCTTTTATCGACAAAATATTTGAAAAAATCAGTGAAAAACATGTTGAAAAAAAATTCTATATCCATGACAAACTATTGAATATGTAGACCTTTAATAATGAAAGTGGAATGTGAATTTGATTCATAAACCAGTTGCAATATATCGGATACTTCAATGTGCACTAATTCCCGCCACAGTTTCTAGAGAATACTACATAGTTTATAGTCAATTAACAATTCCATTGCCAGCCAATAAACCATACAATTAGAATTATTTACAAGTTCCGACTTAATTTGTATCCCTATCTGCAGTACAGGCTCAGTCAAATAAATAACGGAGCTACATTGCTACAAGCAATTATGGCTGAAAATTTACAACCGAACTTAGAGGTTCTTCCACTAAATCCATGAGGGATGCAACACATTCACTAATTCCGCTTAATAAGGAAATAAAAACGTTTGAATTTATTATATCTAGCATGCGCATGTGAGTTCATTAGTCGGAATAAAATCCGAAATAATTACATTTTATAATTGAGTTTGCTTAAGATACTGAAATAGTGAACATTACTATACGAGTAGGAAGTGACCCAGTTTTGTGTTCATAGTGATAAAAAGTTATACAGGGCCCTGCACCTGAGCTCCCGTCTTTTGTAGCTCATGAACTCGTGCCTTTATAAATTTGTTCAAATTTGACAACTATTCGTAGAGAGGCACATTTTGAAAATATTTTCAAATATACAGGGTGCTCCATACTAAAGTTATTTTTTTAAATGGAACACATTATATATTTTTGCATGCGTAACTTTTGCTGCGTTGGGGGCGAAACTTTGCCCCCATTTAACCGATTTCGTATCTTTCACCATTTGCGAGATACCCATGCATAGACCCAAATTTGAATCAGCCTGTATATATTATATATTTTATATACAGTCTGTCCATAAAGTAACCCCCCCCTGCTAACTTTTGAACGAATGAATCGAGTTAGAGAGTTTTAACAAAATACAGGGTGAATCACGTAAAATGAAGTTGATTTTGACGATAAATTCAATTCTTCAATGGCACGACGCGGGCGCTGTCAACTCAATTTTTTTAAATGGCAAAGTGTGCCGTGTTATACCTCATTTAAAAGGTAATTCAATTCTCTACATTCTCGTTTTTGAAAAATGACAATCGAGTTATCCGTTCTCTAGTTACAAGCGTTTGTATTAACGATATTTAAAAATTTTGCTTTTATCAAGTCTCCTTGCCTTGCTTGCCACTGTCACTGAAACGTCAATAAGGTTCGAGAAAGTAGTTTAGCGTTTAATTTAAGAGTGTTTGAAAGTGTCTACAAGTTTTTTTCTTAATTTTTTAAGTTATTCGATTTGATAGATTTAAGAGAAAATTTAAGAGGAGAGCGGTACTAAAGAATCATGCGGGTGGAAATTTTTCCAAAGTTAGAAAGAATAGCAGACAATATATAACATTCAAAGTATTGTATTTTAACAAGATGGGGGAGGAGGGCACCTCATTTCTATAGACCTGTTACCGATTTTTTAAATAACCATTTCCCAGGCAGATGGATTAACAGAAAGGGCCCGATAGAATGGTCGGCTCGTTCTCCGGACTTAACTCCTCTTGATTTTTTCTTATGGGGATATTTGAAGTCAAAAGTCTACAGAACTCCTCCAGTAAATATCGACGAACTACAGCAACGTCTAACCCATATGTATAGAAATATCCCTGCAGAAATTTTAGGAAATATCAGGCCAGAATTTCAAAGTAGACTTTTTATGTGCCAAGAAGTAATTGGACAACATTTTGAATAACTTATTTAATTCTTTTATTTTTTGTTTTAATAAATATTTGTTCAAAATTTGTTGTATTAAAATACTAATTAACATTTTATTCATGGATCAGATTAGAAACAGAAACGCTTGTAACTAGAGAACGGCTAACTCGATTGTCATTTTTCAAAAACGAGAATGTAGAGAATTGAATTACCTTTTAAATGAGGTGCAACACGGCACACTTTGCCATTTAAAAAAATTGAGTTGACAGCGCCCGTGGCGCCAACTTTCAATTTGAAGAATTGAATTTATCGTTAAAATCAACTTCATTTTACGTGATTCACCCTGTATTTTGTTAGAACTGTCTAACTCGATTCGTTCAAAAGTTAGCAGGGCGGGGTTACTTTATGGACAGACTGTATACATATATTTTTGAGTTGCACGTGTTGAGTTATGTTGTACACGTTTCAATTAATTTTCCTGTTTTTGGGACTGCTTTAACATAATGGTGGTAGTCGTTATTGAATACTGATACTGAATTTGGTTGGATGTGCTGTCAGTCCCATTTTATCAGGACTGCCCGCTATTATGCCAAAAGAAAGGCTTGTGAGAGGAAAAAGTATCGGTTACATGAGCAGAGAGACAAATACAATAATAACAAGATAAATAAGAAAAATAATATACAATACGGAACGCTGGAGCTCGAGCGAAATATTTGAACTGTTCCCGGGATTTTACTATTAAAACTGTCCTGCTTTAGCACGAAAAGGAGGTACACGGAGACCACTTCTATGTGCGGTCTATGAATCGTTTGAACACCGAGCTATACCTTACCAAACTGACACTAGGAAATTCTAGGCGATGTGGAAACAGAAGATTCTGCCAAAATAAATGTTTTGAGAAATAAAACAAAGGAGATCAAAGCCACTGTCAATGATTCAAGAAAGGGAAAATACTCACCTCCCAAACAATGTACTAAAAATAAATAAAAAAATACAGAGAGAAAGAAAATGTAAAATCCAAGACAAGAAACATGTGTATCAGTATAAAAATTAATATGTATGTTTTCGTGTAGGTATGCGTAAATATTACTTACGTAGGATATTAGGAGACATTGAAGTTTGCAGGTTTCTGTTTTTCTTTAGTAAGTAATATTACATTTTATCACAAGCTACATATTATAATTTCAACTAGCTTTCTATTTATTATTTCACAAACATATCGTTTTTTATATATGATCTTGAAAGTCCAAACCGTCAATTATATTTTATGATACCCTGGTCTTATGAATGTCAAAGCTTTATTACTTTATAATCCACAAAATTATTTAAAAATGCATTACTAGCAATGAGTAAACTATTGTTTTGAACAAATCATCTAAGGTTATCGTAAAGTAGGGGATATATTTCAGCTTTTTATGTATTTTTAACAAATTAAGTTAATAACAGGAACAGTGAAAGAAATTCGATTGCTTAAACAATGGGATTTCTTATGTCCAACAGTGTTAACGCAAATGTTCGATATGTCGTCCATTTTGCTGCTGTACAATCACCAACCGTTCCTTCAAATTGTACACAGTATTTATTATTCAGCATTTCTAGTTGAAATGCAGTAATTTGCTCCCTAATAGAGTCTTTAAATTCTTTCAGCGTTGTTGGTCGTGTTCTAAACACCAAATTTTTTATTAAACCAATTTTTGTTTGTAGATCCATGTTAATAATGTTTAAACCGTTTGAATTTACGTTTACGTGAGTTTTCTTTTATTACATTTAAGTGAGTTTTATTAGGACGCCAAGACCCGCTGATTTCTGTTGGGGGGAGCATTTTTGACAGTGAAGTCAACTTGATATGTTCATTTGACAGAATTATTAGCTACAAACGAAGAGTTGACAAACCGACATTCACGTACTAATAGAAATGTACACCAATAATAAACTTTTTATCTACTACACAATCACATTTCTTTTTTAAAAAACACTTACATAAAAAATTCTAAAAACTGGACAGGATTTTGCTCCCTCTGATGACATATTTGTCAAAAATACACTAAACTAGTTAACTAGGTTCAACAAAACATATCTAGCTTATCTTGCCGAATTATAATGAAAAAATTAAGAGGACATATGCCTAAATAGGAGTAATATTATCATCAAAACACTTAAGTTATTTCAGCAACCTAAAAAAAATGTAGTCACTTTGATAGGTAATAGTTAAAGGTAACAGTTGTAAAAGAGCTTTAAACAGCAACGTATAGGACAACCAGATTCTTATCTTAATCCCATTAGTGTCCTCTTAAATCCAGCGCCACACACAGGCCGGGATAATTTATTAATTTCCTAATGTAGTTAATTATCGTCGGTCCGCTTATGCCGTTATCTGACTGCGCTAGATAAATCCGCCGCCGAGCGCATCCTCCATCCTTAAGGACGCTGATTTCCCGATTAGGGACTTTCTACATTGTTCGGATTCGTTACGCGTTATCACTGACGCCGCGCAACACCGGCGACCTTGCAACCCTTTTCACAAGGGCCCAACTCTCGATCTAATCTCTTGACGGTCTAAACAATGCAACTAATGAATTGTGTGCAAAATACGATGGAGGGGACGGCGCGACGATATGTTTATCTAACGGGGGTGTTGTTTGAATGAATTTCGCTCTTTTAGTACCTATTTGAAGGTGCATTTAATAACTTTCATGTAAATATCCGGGGAAGGCAAATATTTCGTAACATTGGTTGGAAGAGTTAATTTTAACTGTGCGTTTTGTTTGAAATTGGATCAAGAGTAGACACAAAATCATACATACCTGTAATCATAGCGATCTCGTGACACATAGTCTGTCCATAAAGTAACCCCCCCTGTTAACTTTTGAACGAATCGAGTTAAAGAGTTCTAACAAAATACAGGGTGAATCATGTAAAATGAAGTTGATTCTGACGATAAATTCAATTCTTCAAATTCAAAGATGGCGCCACGGGCGCTGTCAACTCAATTTTTTTAAATGGCAAAGTGTGCCGTGTTGCACCTCATTTAAAAAGTAATTCAATTCTCTACTTTCTCGTTTTTGAAAAATGACAATCGAGTTAGCCGTTCTCTAGTTACAAGCGTTTCTGTTTCTAATCTGATCCATGAATAAAATGTTAATTAATATTTTAATACAACAAATTTTGAACAAATATTTATTAAAACATAAAATAAAAGAATTAAATAAGTTATTCAAAATGTTGTCCATTGACTTCTTGCCACATAAAAAGTCTACTTTGAAATTCTTGCCTGATATTTCCTAAAATTCCTGCAGCGATATTTCTACACATATGTGTTAGACGTTGCTGTAGTTTGTCGTTATTTACTGGAGGAGTTCTGTAGACTTTTGACTTCAAATATCCCCATAAGAAAAAATTAAAAGGAGTTAAGTCTGGGGAACGAGCCGACCATTCTATCGGGCCCCTTCTGCTAATCCATCTGCCTGGGAAATGGTTATTTCAAAAATCGGTAACAGGTCCATGGAAATGAGGTGGGGCCCCATCTTGTTGAAATACAATACTTTGAATGTTATTGTCTGCTATTCTTTCTATCTCTGCAAAAATTTCCACCCGCATGATTCTTAAATTTTCTCTTAAATCTATCAAATCGAATAACTTAAAAAAATTAAGAAAAAAACCTGTAGAAACTTTCAAACGCTCTTAAGTTAAACGCTAAACTACTTTCTCGAACCTTATTGACGTTTCAGTGACAGTGGCAAGCAAGGCAAGGAGACTTGATAAAAGCAAAATTTTTAAATATCGTTAATACAAACGCTTGCAACTAGAGAACGGATAACTCGATTGTCATTTTTCAAAAACGAGATTATAGAGAATTGAATTATCTTTTAAATGAGGTGCAACACGGCACACTTTGCCATTAAAAAAAATTGAGTTGACAGCGCCCGTGGCGCCATCTTTGAATATGAAGAATCGAATTTATCGTCAGAATCAACTTCATTTTACGTGATTCACCCTGTATTTTTTTAAAACTCTCTAACTCGATTCGTTCAAAAGTTAGCTGGGGGGGGGGGGGGGGGTTACTTTATGGACAGACTGTATATTCAACATGAAAGAATTTAGCTTGCTCCCAACAGAAAAAGACAATATGCTGCAGTTTTGATAAACATTCACTATGATTATCTTCAAAAAAACTGTTCATGGGACCATCTCTGACTGGTTTCTAAGATATATACATATATAGTGTTCAAAGAGTGTTCCGAATAACTGAAGTTCTTTATTACTATAAAGGAACAACACAGAATAGGTATAGAGTAAACATTTTCAATAAAAATTATTCTTTTATGAGAGGTATACAAGCTCATCGATCTGCCATTTTATGCCAAATTTGGTAGTATTTCTTTATTTTGTAATGACTAGAAAACAAATATAGTATTTGACGAAAACCTTAGACCTGCCAAGAAAACCCGTAATACTTAGATCACACGATTACAAAAACTGCTTTAAATACGGCGAATAGCCTGTGTTATCTAGTAGTATGATTAGACTGTGCCCACATTGTTCGGATTTTAAAATGTTGCTGTGAAACACCGTTGAACTTGTAATCTTTTCTGTAGGGCCCAGTAGTACTACTATTCATTCTCTATCTGAGGTCTAATCTTTCAAAAGGGCCAACACAACAACAATTAAATTGGGTGGAAATTGCGATAAAAGGGATATATTTATCTAATGGGGGTTTTGTTAGGATGAAATACCTCTTTCCGTAAATGAAGTGTCGTTTGTAATATATTTTCTATTTATAGAAAACATTCAATAAGTTATACAGAGGTTTTTTCAAATAAATTCCAGAGACTGGTTGATTTAAATTTATTTTGGCAAAGGGGACACCGACCAAAAAAACTATCAACGGATAGGTATCAACAGGTATCAACGGATCTATAAGCTAGGTATCAGGTACCTATAGGTAGGTATATGTACCTAGGTTTTTTAAGGTGGAATATTCACTTATAATATCCCAAGTGCAAAATTATTGACGTAAATTTTTTCGAGGTGGCGCATCCTGAGTGGAAGACGAGGCATAATTTTCTAAAATACTCGTATTCGCTACCACGAAAAAATATCCGGCAACTAATTTGTGCACTTGAGATATTCGGTAAGAAAATTTCACACCGACGAAAAATTAATTTAGAATTTCAATGTCATATTATTTTGTCTAGAAAATATGAAACTAACACGACGAATTAGGCTAATGTCCATAATTTATATATTCACTATGATGTTGCTTTTGGACCCTAAAGTGAAAAAATATCCACTAAAATTTTTCGTTGACATTGCAACGACCTACATTTGCCACACCTGATTGGATAAAAAGGGGAGGTGTGAAATTTTCACTTATAATTGCACAAGAGGTTTGTATTTTACCGGATAAATTTGGATTGTTTAATGAGATATTGTTGCCAAGCAATTAGACGAGAAAAACTGTCAACTATTAAAAACGCGACACCGAAGGTGGAGCGTTTTTAGGTTGACAGTTTTTCGAGTCAAATTGCTAAAGGATACAGTTTAGAATTTAAACAAGACAAATTTATCCGGTATCAATACAAACATCGAGTGTAATTCGGCAGGACAATTTAATGAATAAGAAATTTAGAAACATATGAATGCAAACTTTATTTATGAAACACTGAAAATAAACATATTTTTATTTGAACATCACGAATCGATTCATCGTTAGTGTTTAATAATTCAATAACTTGTTGACAGAAATGTCAAACTATTTATTTTGGCAGCGGATACCGCGATAATTGATTAAAAAATGAATAAGTGAAAAAACCACTAGTGCAATTGTCGCTGTAAAAGTTGCAGGTAACTTTTGTCGCTGTCAAAGCGACAAAAGTTGACATGGCAACAACCTACCTTTGCCACACCTGATTGGTTAAAAAGTGGAGGAGTGAAATTTTCATTGGCATTTTCCCACTGTATATACGATTAATATAACTACTTTATAAGTAGTTATAACTTAATACATCCACTTCTTTTAAAATATAAAGCATTTCTCTATCACCAGAAATTATATAGATCTAGAAATGTTTTATGTTATTACTCTGAATTTCAGGTTCATAAAGGTTTATTCAATCCAATACATTTTCATGTACCAATACTGCATGTTCTTATTTAAATCTAAGGCAACTGAGGTATATCTCTACGGCCCTCTCTATGCTCGCCCTGTTACTCAAGTAGCTTTGTCAATTCAAGGCTGAAAGTTTAGTTATAGAAATGCTCTCAGCTGGATAAAGTTCAAAAAGGATCTGCGGAGAGCCGTTTAGACGCATGCAAGCGTGCACTGCTCCAGGATGTGCAGTCTCATAGTATCTTTGCAACGGAGGGCTTGAAGCAGGGACTTAGGATTATGAATTGGAAAGACCTTTTTGTTAAATATACAGGTTGGCCCAATAGTGTGACAAAGTTCCATAACTCCTATGCCGTAATAACCGTAATAATATGCCGTATGCCACGGTCTTTCATGCGGAAGTGTTTGCTATCTCTGCATGTGTTCAGGAAAATATCAAAAGGAGATATTCTAATCAGCATATCCAGATATGCACCGACAGTCAGGCGGCTTTACGTGCCTTGATCTCCTACAGGATCACCTCTAGGGCGGTCCTAGAACGTATTAATGGTCTGGCCCATTTGGTACAGAACAACCAAGTAAAATTGACTTGGGTACTGGGTCAGTACAACATAACAGGAAATGAGGAGGCCGATGCACTGGCTAAAAGAGGCTCAAGTATACAGTTTACAGGGCCCGAACCAGTACTGGGGCTTCCGCCTAGTTATGTAACAAGGTCTATTGAAAACTGGATCAAGGAAAGATCAGAGGAAGAATGGTCGAACGGGACTGGGCTGCGACGAGCCAGGCTCTTAATTGAAGGGCCTTGGTCGAACGCAACTCGATCAATACTTACGCTAAGTCGTAACAGCATAAGGATTGTCACAGGACTGCTGACAGGTCACGGACATCTCAATAAGCACCTTAATACTATCAGCCTTAGTGACACCAGACGGTGCAGGTTTTGCGGACACGATGATGAGGACTCCATTCGCATCCTCTGTCGCTGTGCCTGCCTCATGGTCAAGAGACACAACCATCTGGGCGTGGCATTTCTCTTGCACCCAGACATTAGAGAGCTTCCCCTAGAACGGGTGTTGGCTATGCGCATAGCACGGGTCTCTTCCAATAGCTCTCGACTAGCGGCAGGCACAATGGGTCGAAAGACCTGAGTGCTGCGGGTAACTGCGCCGCCTTCCAACAAACAACAACAACATGCCGTAATAATACGTAATAAACTGCACGCAGGTATGTCAAGATTTTGAAAAATATCCACTGATATTCCAGATACGATACTGAAATAATACGATACTTAAATGCCGGCCGGATAAAACTTTTTGATTCAGTGGAAATCAGTTGAATATGTAAAATATTTAACTGAGTTTATGACAGCTGACTGTGAATTTACTTTTCATTCATTTATACGATTACAAATATTTATAATTTACGTGTACGATTTTTTGCATGTTCAGCTTGAAAATGTATTTGTGTGAATTTAGATCCCATTTCCGGTAATATTGAATCATTATCGTGCCAGGGCAAATGTTATTCATTAACAGCGTCCATTAGCGACGGGAATTGCTCACAGATAATTCGAGGCCTGTTGATTCGGCGACAAACACAAATCAAAGCGGCCCCGTACAAAAAGCAAGAATAACGGCAATAGCTCTACCATTGCGGGGCGACCCGCGATGTTTTGCTGCCGCGCACGGAACGGGCAATGGTATGGGATTTAGGGTCCGTCCCTGCCATTAAATTAAGTATAATCGCCGGCATTTAAAGCGCCATGAACATGCGGGTTTTCGTAATTACGCCAAACCGTTACAGCGCTGAGTATAACTGCGCAGCCACATTGGACCATCAAATCCTGGATGTTCTGACATCTGAATTGGTGATTTCTCGCACTGTAGCTCTTTTGCAGAGATTTGCACATTGTCTTCGATAGTGTACCAAGGAAATGGTTTTATTTGTTCAATAATGATTTTTCAGCTCTATAAGATAGTGACGTGTTACCTAAAATTACGTTTTGTGTTTTATAACTTTTCTATTTTAGGTCTTGTTGTTATAATTTTTTACCGTTTTGTTAATGATATTAGTGAAAATAAGATTATGATTATTATTTTTTTAAGGCGATAACGTGCTCATGTGACATTATACACGACAAAACAAAATGTTAGCTTTGTGTTGTAAGTTCAAAACACCCTGTGGAAAAATAGGAGCACTGAATTTTGTTTAAAAATTCTTTGCAAATCAAGTAGGTACACACATGTATTCCTAAGAATTTGTTTTTTAATCAGCCAATATTCTTTCGTGTACAAGTTGAAATTTTTTAAACGCCTGTCGAAATCCCGACTTTTCGCGGGATTCCCTAGACCCTTTTTCTAATTTTACGGCTTCGAGAACATCTTCACGCGAAAGTTCCGTCCTTTCTCTAATCCTTTGAGATTTTTTTTCGAGACCGTACATCGAGTCCTTCTATGTCGATTTCGTCTTCGAAAATCTCGAGTCGCGTCCGTCTCAACTTCTTTCTCATTTTATCTACCGATGTGAGATTGTACTAACGAGACAAGCACCTCCCACGAAAACTGTCAAATCAATTAAACTTCAGATAGGTTATTTTTCTACGTGAAATATTACTAACGGAATCGATAGTACTGACTGCCAAACACTTCTGATTAACAAAATACTGAAGCGAAATGCTTTTCCAATTAGAAAATCGGTAAAAATTATTTTTTCAGGTTGACACGTACAGTTTACATACTTAAACACGTCTCAGGGTAAACTTTTGACAACAGGCGCGGTAGCACAATGGAAAAGTCGTAGGATTCAAAACGTGGTAATGCTGATTTCGCTGGTTCGAGTCACGCTGGAGGCAATTTTTTTTTTTACTTTTTAATTCCAATTATTTATTAGTATTAGCGTTTAGTTATTCTGTTTCATTGTCCGTACTGGAATTAATTCGTTCATATTGGCAAATTCATCATTTTAGCTTACTAAAGTAAAAAATATCTCCAATATTAATTTGCTGCAACAATTATGACAGCAATATATTTGTGGTCCCATTGATAAGATTGATGAAAATGTTTACTGAAAAATAAATTCTACTTCGAGCACTTAAAAAATGATGATGTTTTACCATCAAGAATAGAGTTCACTTACAATTCATCAAAATATTAAGAAAAATCGTTTAGGATAATTACATCATCATTCCAGATACAAAATTTCTTTATTATGTGTTTTCTTAAAATAATCTTATTCTAGATGCGTTTGTCACCCGAAGGGTGACCCCAGGCCGGGACCCCCGGTAGGGCTGGAAATGGGAACGAAAATCGCGATAGTGATTTTCTACCATTTCTAGTAATAAAATTAATCAATAAACATTTACGTATTTTTGATTATTGCTTCATTTTTTGCATTACAAATATTGCACATTTTAATAAAACTACGACGAAAACTCTTTCAAAAACAATTTAATGGTTGTTTAAGTGATTAGTATTTTCAATAATGAGGTTATTCTATCTCGAAGACTATGGAAGACAACCCCCAAGTTATTATATATCGTTGGATTATGAAAAAATAGAAGATTTAAAATTTATTTCTTCAATGAAAAACAAAAAAAAGGGATTTTCAACCAGATACATGCACAAAAAATATTCTATGTGTATCTTCCGAGTTTTCGGACTTTTTCAAGGTTACCTAATACTTAAAAACCATACGTAAGTATTAAATTAGATTAGTGACAGAATAAATATCCAAAAAAAGTGTTTTTTTACCTAATATCAATTTTCTTATTCTATTCTAATATTCTTCTTCAACTAATCTAATTTAATACTTACGTAAAACCATGATTTCTATTTGGCAACCTTGAAAAAGTCCGAAACCTCGGGCGAAACGTAGGATATTTGTTCACAAATCTGGCTGAAAGTCCTTTTTCCAATTTTTTAATGAAGAAATAAATTCTATTTTAACAGTCAACAACTTTTCCAATATTATATAGAAGATTTAAAGTTTTTGCAAAATATATAGGGTGTTCTATTAAAGAAGGTTAGATTTTGGTACACCCCGTACATTTTCTTCTAAAATAGAAGGATAATCTCTTAATAGAGAATAATAAAGAAAGAATAATAACTAAAATTCCGGAATTAAATTTTACAGGAAAGATCACGTGCAAGATAAAAAATATGTTGAGAATTAAGACAACAGAGGTCAGTTTTACGAGGTCCAGCTGTATGTACAATGTACAATAAAACTGTCCAGGTTCAAAACTCTATTCTATCTTGCGTGCATGTCAATACCTTATGATATGATATGTTTTGTTACGTTGATATATATGTCTCGTAAAACTTGATATGTTTTGTTACGTTAATATACAGGGTGTCCCATTAATATTGCGAAAAAATTCAGGGGGAGTTTCCTTGACCAAAAATAAGAAACAAAGTTCCTATAAACCTATGTCCGAAAATACTTCGTTTCGGAGATACAGGGTGTTGAAATTTAGAGAAAATACAAGGTTTTTACTATTATCTGGAGAACCCTAAATCCGATTTTTTTGAAATTTGGTGTTTGTTTATAAAAACGGTAGACGTCGTCTGACGTAATTTGATTTATTTTATCTACGTTTTTTATCTAACGGCTATCGTTTTTATAAACAAACATACCAAATTTCAAAAAAATCGGGATTGGGGTTCTCCAGATATTAGTAAAAACCTTGTATTTTCTCTAAATTTCAACACCCTGTATCTCCGAAACGAAGCATTTTCGGACATAGGTTTATAGGAACTTTGTTTCTTATTTTTGGTCAAAGAAACTCCCCTAAATTTTTTCGCAATATTAATGGGACACCCTGTATATGTCTCGTAAAACTTGATATGTTTTGTTGGTTTACAATTTTTAACAATTTTTAATCATTTGCGAGATTTTAGTGCATATCGTCCGAAATATTGTTATGCAGTTAGAAGCCTATCCTCTTTACCAGTCAGATCTGAATCTGCGGCCAATGCATCACAAAAACTTTCTCTATTAAGGCGTAACACAAATTAACTAGAAATCTAACCGGGCCGCACTGTACAGCAGAAATCCATCTTACGTAGCTAATTTGAACCAATTGACCCGAACTCAACTATAAATTTGCCCGGCATTATGACCGAGCTGGAACGATTCCAACTTATAAGATCGAATCTAGGAGGCTTACATTGAGACGTATCGGATGATCGGGCCATAAGAACAGGCTAATACTCGATAATGACGATAAAGGGGGCGGCCCAATTTGCGAGCACCATCAAGCTGACTCATGGGTCTCTGGGGCGATACGGCTCCATAATGGGTTAATCAGTTCGCATAGGTGCATAAGTGCTTTAACTTGTTAACAAGACGACAACACCCGCTGCAACTTTATCCATTATTCATCATTAGAAGATGACAGACGGTTCGGTGATCTTCGACGTTGCGAAAGATTTATGCCTGTCGGTTCAGCATATGTATGAGCATTGAATTTAATTAAATTCTAGATTACAAATACGGTTATACTGCATCTAAGACATAGTTCAGCAGTCGAGTTAAGGTCACATTATCACCGTCAATCGCGTGTTCCATTTTGTCACTTACGAAAAAGCATTACTCTTATAAAAACAAATCAGAACAAATTGCTTAAATTACATAAACTAAGAAAAAAATTGAGTAGTTCTATGTGAATTTCTTCCTAAACAATGAGAAAAAGTCAATCAACAACAAAAAGGATTCATTTCTTGCTGCGGACATAATGCGTAGTTAATAGTTTCAGTAAGTTACAGCTGTTAAAAACTAGGTAACTAAAGTACTTAGGAATATTTTGTGTATAGTGCGTTACTACAGAGGACAGGGCTTAACTATTCTAAGGACAGTATTGGCGATTCCAAAAATGAATGCGCCCTTTGCATGAAAATATTTGAACCTACTTAATAGGCAATTTTTGGAGGCTTATTGCTGATATAATGTTAAATAACACGTATTTGGGTTTGTTTAACGTAATAATTTAGTGGTGCTTGTGATTTTTTGGTATTCCAAAGTTAAAAAGGACGTGGTTAGTATTTGTACATCTTTATTTTTACATTTTAAAATGGCATTCAAAAGAAATCAGCACAACACAAACTGCAGTGTTTATAGTTGTCATTCCACAAAATGTGTCAATAGAAGTGTTTATAAGATTGAATATAGGCAGAAGTTTGACCTTAGTATAAGAAACTGTTTCTCATTCATTCCTCCAAAAGGGATGTAACAATTTAATAACAGGGAACACGTTTATTTACACAACATAACCACTTGGTTGCAGTTTGTCTATACTTTTCTCTTATTAGTCTTATAAAAGCAGAATATATTTTAATTTAAACATTATTTAACAAAAAACAAGCACTAATATGGTATCACCATACAGTTTATCACACTTATTTTAGTCCAAAATGTAAGTAAACAAAAACTAGGGTACCTGTTCCAACCCAAAAAATACATATAATTAGCAATGAAGCACTTATGGGACGTTTGACTGCTTTTACCACTCTTTTTATCCTTTATTTCACCCTAACTAGCACATGAAGTCACTATATTTATAGCAGATGAATGCTAAAATTGCTAAATTGCTAGATGATGTGATATGAAATGCAAAATTTTTACTCGTCTTCCTCCATATTTGTTGACAATTTGCAGCGCCTTCATCGGTAATTTGAATCGCCAATTGGAAAGTGGCATAATTATTCTTTTACAGGGTGTCAAATTTGCAAAATGTGAATATTCACCTCTCAATATTTCAAAAATGGTTAAAGATAGGTATAGGACATCCTACATGAAATGTGTTTAAAATTTCACGTAGTATACAAAATTGCAATAATATACAGGGTGTTCCATTTAAAATAACGAAGATGACATCAACTTTCGGTATAACCGGAAGCGTTAGATGGACGCCATTATTTTAGGTGAGAAGGGCATGCCCGAAAACACTATTGCCCAAATTTTCAAGATCAAAATCGAAGTAGTCTCTGAAATATGTCTAATGTCTCGTCACCGTGGGACACCCTGTATTTAACTCTCTTTGCAAATCATCATCTTCGATTTTGATCACATGTTGCCACCGTTACTGTCACTCATCCACAGTAATGTTACTAAGTTTTTCTTCCGCCAAACGTTTGACATCATCTAGTTTAAACGTTACATCGAAACACTTGTATTTAGAGGTAGGTACACCTCGTACTTACGCCACTGACTGGTTGAAATAATTCTTCTTCCAATGGCGATTCCAAAAATGAATGCGCCCTCTGCATGAATATATTTCAACCTACTTAAAAGGTAATTTTTTGACATTTGGGTTTGTTTAACGCAATAATTTAGTGGTGCTTGTGATTTTTTGGTATTACAAAGTTAAAAACGACGTGGTCAGTATTTGTACATCTTTATTTTACATTTTAAAATGGCATTCAAAAGAAATCAGCACAACACAAACTGCCTTGTTTATGGGTGTCATTCCACAAAATGTGTCAATAGAAGTGTTTAAGATTGAATATAGGAAGAAGTTTGACCCTAGTATAAGAAACTGTTTCTCATTCACTTCTCCAAAAGGCATGTAACAATTTAATAACAGAGAACACGTTTAATTACACAACATAACCACTTTGTTGCAGTTTGTCTATACTTTTCTATTATTAGTCTTATAAAACAGAATATATTTTAATTGAAACATTTTTTAACAAAAAGCAAACACACAGTAAAAAAAACGAGTAATTTTAACACTGAATCCACACCCATCAGTGTGTATATAGTCCACACTTGGCAGTGTTAGACATATCAGTGTATTATTACATTACATAAAAGTAATTTTACACAGCAGATTTTACAAGGTAATGTGTAATATAGATATTATTCACCGTGTAATTATTCCGTATTTATGGCGGATTGATTCATTTTTAACACAGGGTTTTGTAAATTTTACTACAATTTATGAGTAATTCTACAAACTTGACGGGTATATCATTCGTATAATATGAGTTTTAAAGGTTTAGTTATTATACCACCCAGTTCGTGTTAAAAATAACACTGCAGCAAATTACGATTACCACTTAGTAATTTTACCATTTGTCTTTTTTTACTGTGTAAATTAATTTATGACATATGTGGAAAGTCGTTTCCGACATACAATTATTAGTTTTTTTTTAAATATAATGGCTTCTCATGACTCAACCTTTTATTTTATAGGCGCAGTTTGGGTCGGTAGATGGATAATTACACTGAGAGGAAGGTTTCATACTAATATTTCGTTTACTTTATGAAATGATATATTTGTATTCAACCAAATAAGTACCAAGCTGGATCAGTTTTATGGTTTATTTACCAATTTTGATTGTTATATAATTTTATTATTTTGATATTATAAGGAAAGTATTATAATAGCAGTTTTTTGTTTGATAATTATGACCAAATCATTATTTGCTTAATTCTTTGTTTTGTAATTATAACTAAAGCTCAATATAAGCAGAATTGGAATTACTGCGCATAATTTAATATTTGATATCAATTACCAAATCTGTTATTTGTGTAAATCAATTTCTTTAACTAACTTTAAATGAAATTAGCTATAAATTCTTGTTATTTTAACAATATTTTGCGATGTTCAATATTGATTTTTATTTACTTACCTGTAAATTATTAAATTATTCTTGCATTGCATACAAACTCTCTTGTATTAACTATTATACTAACTCTTATCTCTTATATTAACAAACCATATACAAACAAAGGCTCGTATTAAACATCTAAAAATCCTAATTTTAATCAAAAGATAATAGTTCAAGCCCTTCAAACATATTGTTAGTATACAGGGTGTTTCATAATATATGCGCAGGACTTCAGGATGTTATAGCTCGTCCAAAAATATGAAAAAAAGTTTCTATTAACTTACCCTCTAAAATGCACCATTTTAGAGATAAAGGGTGTTGAAATTGAAAAAAAAATTCGTTTTTTCCAAATATCTCCGGAACCGTTTATCGTACAGAACACAGCTTTTGTAAGCATTTTCTACTCATAATAAACTATGTTTTGCGCGGATTTTTTTTTTAAGTCATAATTGGTGAAGGTTTTGAAGGGGTAGTGGGTGTTTTTTCCCCAACTTCCACGCTACTGGAAAAAGTACGATTTTGAGACGCCCATTTGAACCGCCAATGTTTTCTACACAAAAAAGGTACTCTTAGTCATAAGCTCTAAAGTCGATAGTTTTCGAGAAAAATCAACTTGTATGTTGAAGAACATGGTAAATTTTTTGACATAAACTTTTTTTCTTACTAATTAAACAAAATTTAGTTTATTATTTGTTATTGTTTTTTTTTAATTTTGCAATTATGAAGTTAACGTTTGGTTTTGTTACTTGTTGTAACGTTTAAATAAATTTTGTTTAATTAGTAAGAAAAAAATTTTATTTCAAAAAATTGACCATGTTTTTCAACATAAAAGTTGCGATTTTTCTCGAAAATGATCAACTTTAGAGCTTATGACCAGGAGTACCTTTTTTGTGTAGAAAACATTGGCGGTTCAAATGGGCGTCTCAAAATCGTACTTTTTCCAGTAGCGTAGAAGTTGGGGAAAAAAACACCCACTACCCCTTCAAAACCTTCACCAATTATAACTTAAAAAAAAAAATTTCCGTACAAAACATAGTTTATTATGAGTAGAAAATACTTACAAAAGCTGTTTTCTGTACGATAAACGGTTCCGGAGATATTCGCAAAAAACGAATTTTTTTTTTGTAAGTTAATAGAAACTTTTTTTCATATTTTTGGACGAGCTATAACATCCTGAAGTCCTGCGCATATATTATGAAACACCCTGTATAATTAAATCTACAACCGGATACCTATATGATTTTTTAATACCCGTAAATATATATACCATAAATAATATTCTTATAACTATCCTGTTAATACTTCCGTGCTTCAAACAGCGAGGTAAACCTACGGCCGTGTAATTAACCCATCCATTAGCCGTAATAAAAAATAATAGTCCGCTAAAATACGGCAGGTGGCGCTGCGGCCTTCTAATATTTCCGTCGCACGATCATCACGCGATGCTCACACCCCGCCGCGAGGACACTAATGTGCGTAGATGGGGGGGCGATAAGATCTACCGTAACGAGCAAGGGGCCTAATTACACGCCCCCATAGGAAACCCCGCGTATGATCTACGGCAATGACGTCGAAGACGCGGTCTGTTATTACGCACCGCGAAGGGGATTCCCCGACGCCAGGGTGGCTCCGCTTTGAGGGCTTATGTAGCGTTAGGGATTTATACAAGGAGAACGGTAATGTAAGAGAGGGTCAGGGAAAGTATTTGCCCACCAGGAAATGAAAGACATACGGTTCCTTATTTCTGCAGGCAGGGGATGAAATAATATTATTTTCAACTTCAAGATAAAACCTGCATACAGGATGTGTCGTCCTCAAGGGGCCGTTAGCCATATCTGAGAAAGTGTTGCAAGCAGAAGTCGTATTAAAATGTATGTGCCTAGATTTATAGAAATGAGTAGATAGAGCTATTTTCTTCTATGCACTTATATGATTATATCTTTAATGTACGTCATCTTCGTTATTTTAAATGGAATACAGTATATTTTTGTATTTTTGGAAAACCGAGTAATTCTTAAGAAGAAAATACGTAGCACGCCAAGAAGATACTAGACGTTTTATAAACATTTTGTTAGGTGCAGATGTTTGTAAAAACGTTTACAGCTTTTTTCATATGGGAGGTACTCAATTATTTTATTAAAGTGGCTACTCGAAGCGGATAGTTCTTTATGAAACATCGTGAAAATAATTGTTTTGAAAAAAACATTGATCTCATTTAGATGCTCCAAGAAATATATAGAAAACACTCTACGAGTATATAGGACTCTAGGATATTTCGGCTTATTAGGCCTTTTCCAATAGAGTAAATGTCTATTACTAAATGTTTCTAAGCCCGTTTTCGTTATTTATTTGTTTACGAGCACCTACCCCCGATTGATCCTACCCTCTGGTAAAGCCCGACTTTTTAGTACCTTTTCTAAAAAGGGCGAAAGCGTAAAATATATCTGATCATTCGTTGTACAAGGATTTGTAATTAAAGATTTTTTAATTTCTAATTGCTCTAACAGATCTAAGCGCTTTCCTTTCTTTTCACGATGCAGTACCTTTACATTTTTCTGATCTATAAAATGATTGTTTTCTATACAATGCGTAGAAAATCCTGAATTTTTTGCGTTATTTAATATAAATTTTTTTATGTTATTTTACTCTAGTTTCAATATTTCTACCGGTTTGACCCACATACAATCCGCGCAGTTAATTTTGTATACCCCCGATTGTTTTAATTTATTAACCATTTCTTTGTTGTTTATCAAAATCCTCCCAATAGTACGCTTGCTGACACTAAACATTTTACACCCGTTTCGTTCTATTCTGCGAGCTATTTTTTCACTATAACCTGGGACGTGATTAATATAACTATAGGTGGCTTCTTTTTCCCGGATATTGTAAAACTCCCGACGAATTAATTTCCTCCTTTTGTTTTTTATCATGTTATCTATTAGTTTTTCTTGCAATTTGTTTGATTGTACTTAATTCTTTTTCAAAATCTGCTTTTTCTAGCGGAAACATTAAAAACCTATGTATTAAACTATGGAAAACCGACTTTTTTATTTGCTGCGAACTTGCTGGTATAATTGCGTCGGAAGTTATTGGTTTTCTATAAACCGAGAATTTTAATTTATTTTTTACCTTTCTTATTGTTATGTCCAAATAGTTTCATTGATTGTTTTCCTCCTTTTCCATTGTAAACTGAATATTATCGTTAAGCGAATTTAAAAAATTGAGGAAGCCGCTCAAATGTGTTTCAGTACCAGTCCAAATACAAAATATGTCATCTACATAGCGAGCCCAAAAGTGAACATGTATTTTAAATTATTGTCACTACTGAACAGTGTGTTTTTGAAATGATTCATAAAAATGTCCGCTAGCAAAGGAGAAATAGGGCTACTCATGGGTAATCCGTTTTTTTGTTTGTAATATTTTCTATTGGAATCAATGGATTTCATGGATGGAATGGATGGAACCAATCAATTATTTTGCGGAAAAAACCATCCACCATACCATTGTACTTCTGCAAGCTAAATAGAAATAAAGATAGTGTACTAAATGTTTCATTTTTCTTGTCACATTGGAGAATATTAATTTGTGGACCTTGCTACACATTAACACATAATAGTTTAAACAAATTTGAAATATACATTTTTTTAAATAAAAAAGCATTGATATACCTACCTCTGTAACTCTGTACCTATTGTAATTATGACGCATAGAATTTACGGTACTTAGTACCATAGCATCTAAAAATGGATATTTTTGTTGAGTTCACAAAATTTATAAAGCGCCAAACACATTGAAAGTGTTAAGGTTTGGATAACGAGTAAACAATACGTTTTAGACTTAACATTTTGTTCTTATACACGATATTCCATTTACGATAATTAAGACATAGAAGTAACTATCCACCCTGTACACTCCCCAATAAAAATGATGAATCCTGATGAAAAAAATATCTAATTTTATTATTTTTTCAATGCGGAAACCCTTGCTCATCACTCATCATTTTGAGAACATAACATTTCTTGTCATGTCTTGATAACTCTGTACACGCATCCCTCCTCTTTCCCTGTTACTTATTAGATAACAGCAGACTTTGGGGTGGATTAGTCTTCGCAGGCTTAACGTAATATCAGGACATTATGGGCAACATACGAACGCATATTGTGCGAAGAGACGGAGCACCCTTGACTGTCACGAAATGAAAAACAGCGCCGAGTCGATGTGGCCGATATAAATCTTGGCCGATACAGGAAGGAGTTTTTGTTTAGGGAAACTAGCGACAAGGCGTCGACCCTGGAGTACGTCTTCATATAAGAAATGGGAGGAGGAGTGTATTCCCTTCATGGAATGCCGGGCATAAATAAAAACTTCGACACTTGGAAGGGCACCGGGAAGAAATATGCATTTATTTTATCAATGAGGAATTGGTTACTTGGTTTAGTACCTTATGTTACTAGTACTTATTTCAATAGGTCTATAATACAAACTACAAAACATGATTTAGAAATATTAACAAATTTTGGTAATTTTGATATACAGGCTGTCAAGACGAAGAAGTTTAAATGGGGGGCAAAGGTGCGTAATCAGAAAACCAGCTCAATCAAATAATACCTCAAACAAATCAAGTTATACTATATTTTTTTGGAGCATTATGGTTCCCTGATTACGCAACTTTGCCCCCATTTAAGCTTCCTCGTATCTCTTACAGTTTCCGTGATCCCAGTGGTGAGAAGCGGATGTGTAACACTCTGTATAAAAGCTAGGTTCTTGGCTTCCTTCGATCGGTTTTCATGATCTACTTAGAATAAGATGGATTTTGCCACTCTTTTGTAAAAAATCCCACTTCTGATCCATTTGAATCTCAGCTAGCTGATCTGGTTGAAGAATGAATTGCAAATCATCCAATTGTATATCCTCCTCTAAATCAAATTCTTTATAAGACTCTTCTATTTAAGGTTTATTAACTTTTTGTTTTGGAGAAATTCCAAAAAATACAGTACGAGTATAGTTCCCATTTTTAAAAAGACATCCTCAATCATCAGGGTCATATTATTCTCTGTATATTTCCATCCAGTTTACTAGTCTATATCTCATGCAAGGCATAACATGCCACAACATGCATCAATCGATATTTTGGTAGCTGCTGAAGTCCACTGTGCAATATTAAGGACAAAAAACTCTCGATAATACAAGCGACTACAAATCTGAAATGTTTGCAAACAGTTGGTGTGAATTAGGCCGTAGAGACATATAAATTCTTTCCCTTGGATGCTTGGTTAAGTTTTCGAAATAACTTTTTTATCGGTTACATGTTAACATAAAACTATTAGAGGAGACAGCCATCGAAATAACAAAGTTATTTTCTTTAACAAATGATAGAACATCACATAACTTTGTTTGTAGTGGCGAGATACAGTGAAATACACTGCAGTGCCCTCTTTGGGTACTATGGGATCATATGATCATAACAAGATCATCGATCTTGTTATGATCACCTATGGCAATCTGATGAGATCATAACAAGATCGAAACCGGTCATTGTCTGGTATTTGGTCTTGATGAAGGATGTGGCGACATCCATGGAGATGTTGATGTGATGCCACGCCAGTCGGGGCATATTGCCCATGGAGTAGTAGTTTTCGGCATCTCCTTCCAATAATCACATAACTTTGTTTATTGCTTTTCAATTAACCTTAACATGCCATTAATTTTGAATTTATTACACCAAAATAACCACCACTTGAACTTTGAATAAATGTTGAAACAAAATATTTAGTCATTTTACAGTTCAAGTGATTACTTTTGATATACAAATGCTAAAATTATACTTAAATTAGTCAAAATTAATTTCGACTTATGCAGTGTCGATATCAGTTTTATTTTTCCCACCAAAATTATATTAAAAAAATTGTGAGTTGAGGAATTACGGTGACTTTTCATTTATTTTAATAAATCATTACTTTTCTGGTATTCCGATATGTACTGTGAGATTATTGCTACATTTGCGTTTCTGAAATACATGGAAAATTTACGGTAACTACTTCAAAAAATTATTTATATTAATGGAATTCGGAATCTGGAGTGCATAGAAATCGCCCTATAATGATTCAAACTTATGGTTTATCGTGGACCATTTATTTTATTTGTCAGTGATAGGGAAGCCTGTTCCCTAGAAAAAAGATTACAGTGCATATTTTTATTTCTCCGCTGCCATCAATTTTCCAATGAAACTGTTTAATTCATGATCTTATGACCCTAGGGTTGCAGATGCCCGATGACTGTAAAATATGATAGTAATATGACTTTCAGGTCTGTAGAAATTTGGTAAACATAAACGTCTGTGGGAATGATATAGTGTTATAATACTCTGCAACTAAGAAATGACTAGCGACATATGACTGTCGAGGGACTATACAAACATATTCAATCAGACTTTTCTGTTTTAAATCGTCGAAATAGACAGACTAATTTTCATACCCATTTTTTACAAGAAAACAGTGTATAACATAATAGTTATTTGTTTAACTAGTACAAAATATACACATTTTCGGGACAAGGGAAAGGGTTGCCGAACGACGCGTAGCGGAGTCCGCCAATTTTATGAGTCTCGAAATAGTTATTTTTGTATTAAGTGCGTAAAATGAGTGTTTTTTTAATGGCACATGAGTGTTAATTTTTGGCCGAGACCGCAGGTAGAGGCCAAAAATTCTCTCGAATGTGCCATGAAAACACGAATTTTATACACGAAATACAAACAACATTTTTTGTACAACTGTGAATGTGAATCTACATCGTCTGAAATGTATTAAAAATAAATACTTCCAGTCTAGTGGTCTTTTTGTGTCGTTACTATAGAAACGGTTTGTTGGTAATAAATGAAATTGTTTTATGATGAATAATCAATTAATAATTGACTTGACTAACAATATTTCATGTTTATTTTGTGAATTATTTTGTCAGTGAAAAAAAGACTTTTTTTCACGGTGAAAAAAAGTAAACATTTAGTGCGGGACTATACATTGCGTTTCAGCGGGAGCGTTTTAGCGGGACCCGTTCGGCGGGAATGCAGTGTTGAGGCTATACTATTGCGGTAGAACGGCAACTGCATCATTCCAAATTAAAAATTGTTTGCGCACTTGAAGCTACTGATTTGCTTGAAAAGCCGCCAGAAAAAGGAACAAGACGATATTCTGTACATCCTTTTCATGCCAGACGTGAATCAAGTAAAATATTTGTAAAGTTTAATGAGATATACGAAAATATGAAGAAAAATGTTTCGGATATTATCGGATGTCTATTAATTCCTATTAATGTCTATTAATTAATACAAATACAATGAACCGCAGCCGCAGAACCGCACAGTATAAACGCTCTCGTTCAAATGCGTATGTTGTCTATCGTATCCCGCCCTCCGGTCGTCCCGTTCGACGGCAGCATGTCAGCTCGCAATCCGGTTGGTGCGGCAGAACGGCAGCTGTATAAACGGCTCCATTTAAAACAATGTGTTGTACCTGTCCCGCCGAACGGGTCCCGCTAAAACGCTCCCGCTGAAACGCAATGTATAGTCCGCACTTACCCATCAATAGACATGCAAAAATGTCAAGTTTTTTTGACTGTTGTACAAAAACGTATTTTTTGTACGTGTTTAACATAATATTTTTTTTCCAACCGCTTCTAATTAGCACCTCCAGTTTACCGATTCATCGGAGTCACTATCTGTTTCTATTTTTCTATTTAATTAAACTTCAATATATTATGTGACATGCAATGTCAATGTCAAATTACTTTTCGGTGCTGTACAACTGTACAATAATCTTTTTTTTGTACAGTTGCTATGGCGATCTCAAACAGTCCCGAAATGGCCCTCTTTTTATACAAAATAATTTAATGTTATAGTGTCTTATTCGTGTGGTTGTAAAAAAACGTTTTTTTATAGTATATTTTTAACATTATATAATGGCTTCTTTAACTGTTTATATCTTTCTTTATATAGGGATTAAGCAAAAATGTGAACTAAGAGATAATTTATTAATAAAATTATCTAATATTATGGTTCAATAAAGTTTAAATAATAAGAATAACCTTATTATTTTTTAAGATATGTCGAAAACAACTAGTTTGCGTGCAATTTGCATCCTCCAACCTCAACTCCTAACCTCATTTAACCTCATCTTATTGCCTTTAATACATTTTTCTTTTTAGTAGTGTTATCTACATCTTTTAAATAATGAAATATTAAACAAGCATCTACATTACATTGCAATCGCGCGTTGCGCTATTGTGATTTGGTTAACTGAAGTATACGATTGACCATTTGGAACTGCCACTAAGATCACAATCCTATACATTTTTTATTTTTTGAAAGTCCCTGCAGTAATCAAATTTGTTACAGCATTCATCAGTTGCAAGTACATCAACCCAAGGTATGTATGTATCAGCTGAAAGGTTGCTGAAATAAACTTTGTCAATTAAATTACCTCCCTAGCCTACTGATTTTCTGACTAAAGTGTGACTGAAAGAGAATATAGGCCATCAACGTAATATCCAGTGTATAAATAGGAATTTCAGCGAAATGAGCGCTGCTTCGATAAAATAAACGTTGTGCACTATCGATCACAATCGGCAGAACGGATGTGTTCAAAAGCCCCATAAATTGCGGGTCTGTGATCGTGTGAGACGCGGGGAGCGGTAGAAGAGAAATCGAACGCGTTCACCGCCAACCAAGATTGACACGAGAGCCATCGGCAAATCCGTAGGCATTGAACTATAAACTGCAAGGCATTATTCTTCATTTACATTCGGCGATATCCCGGCGTACGATTGCTAGGGTGCGTGCCCGTATAATCAGAAGCCAGGGAAAAATGGGTTGAGAGATATTGCGGGGAAGTTTCTGCGAATATGAGTTTTTCGTGCAATATTTTTTCCTTGATATCTATACGTACTAGGTAGCTCACCTAAATATACGACTTTTGAATATTTCATGTGGTTTAAACGATAGTGTTCGTTTTGACACCATAGTCTACAGCTAACGCATATTATAATGAGGCTGCGCGAATAACCAACTTTTGCCAATATTAAAATTGGCGATTCAAATTACCGATGAGGGCGCTGCAATTTGTAAACAAAAATGGAGGAAGACGAATAAAAATTTTGCATTTCATATCACATCACCTAGCAATTTAGCATTCAACTGCCATAAATGTAGTGACTTCATGTGCTAGTTAGGGTGAAATAAAGGATAAAAAGAGTGGTAAAAGCAGTCAAACGTCCCATAAGTGCTTCATTGCTAATTATATGAATTTTTTGGGTTGAAACAGGTGCCCTAGTTTTTGTTTACTTACATTTTGGACTAAAATAAGTGTGTTAAACTGTATGGTGATACCATATTAGTGCACAGTAAAAAAAGACAAATGGTAAAATTACTAAATGGTAATCGTAATTTGCTGCAGTGTTATTTTTAACACGAACTGGGTAGTATAATAACTAAACCTTTAGAACTCATATTACACGAACGATATACCCGCCAAGTTTGTAGAAGTACTCATAAATTGTAGTAAAATTTACAAAACCCTGTGTTAAAAATGAATCAATCCGCCATAAATACGGAATAATTACACGGTGAATAATTAACTATTACACATTATCTTGTAAAATTTACTGTGTTAAATTACTTTTATGTAATGTAATAATAAACCGATATGTCTAACACTGCCAAGTGTGGACTATATACACACTGATGAGTGTGGATTCAATGTTAAAATCAGTCGAATTTTTTTACTGTGTATTTTCTGTTTCATAAAATATACTTACTGAACAGCCAATGAAGTGCTACACCTATTTTTAGGGTGAAATTTAAATTCCCATCTTGTTTTAATCGTGTAGAGGTTAATCTAAAGAGGTTATTTTTTTTATTCGATATATTGAACTTCCTGAAACATAGCGTTTTGGAAATCTTCAATTTTTTTATATATTAAATCTATTTATTTCCCCTAGTATCCGTTTAAAATAACCAACATGATTCAGTTAGGAGTATACAGGATGTCCCAGTTTTATGCTGAAAAACTTCGGGAACAAGTAGAACCAGTAAAAATAATGGAACTTTGCTATATAAACTTATTTCCAAATCTGTACCGTTTACGACATACAGGGTGTTGGAAGTTAAATTTCATTGATATCTCTGACACGTTACGTTGCACGTCACTGGTTATTCCTATCGAGCTGAAATTTTTTGTGGAAGTAACTATTCATAGCAGCATCTACCAAATAAAATTTAAAAACAATTGGTTTATTACTGGTAGAGATATAAATAAAAATTTTTTTTTTCAACTTCAACACTTTTTATCTCGGAAACGGTACATATTTGGAATAAGTTTATGTAGCAATGTCCCATTATTTTTACTGGTTCTACATGTTCTCGAATTTGTACAGCTTAAAACTGGGACACCCTGTATATCTCTAAATAATTTTTAATTAAGCCGGTCAAGCGATTAAACGCGGGTCAATACGGTTACGTACTGTCATCAGTACAGTTACCTTAGCATATACATAATATATTCAGTTGTTTTTAATTTTTTAAAGTCATATATGACAGGTCTATAACGTTATCGAGGTCTTGTAAATAAAACACCTTGTATATTCTGGCAGATTTCAATAGAACATACTCTCGCAAGTCCTTTGATATAGAACTGTCATTAGTAGTAAAAGAGATATATGTTTATATTTTCTTTATATATATCTTTGTATTATCTTATTACCAAAATCCGTTGTCGAAAATAGAAAATACTAAAAAAACTAGTTACTTGTTTCAAAGATCCGTGCGGTTAGACAGTTAAATAAATGGAATATTGTATCATGCCACCAGTTAACTTTGGACTGTGGACAGTATCATTAAAACTTTTAAGTTTCGATATATTGGAAAATTTTTCAGTTGTAGGAACTCAAGTACATTTTGTTTTATCAAATGCAAATTCGTATTGGTACTTTAAGAAACTCATTCATTCATAGAGAATCGTTAATTCACTGAGAATCTTTGATTCACTAAAATTAAAAGAGTCTGTAAGTTTACGCTGGAGATAAACTTGTGCAATAGTTGGACTATCGCCCCCACCTGATCGACCCTACACCACAACATAGTTCTTACGAAGATGAAAACAAATTTATTAGACACGGAGCTGCCTTATTTTATGCTAGTGGACGTGGATTGCAATTTATTACACCAATTTAAATGAAAAAACTTTTGAGATGTTGTAAAACTTCCTGGGCATTTGCATCTTTTGGAGTTCTAAAATAAACATTTTTTAGGTTTTTAGATGTAAATCTAAGGACTATATACAACTATAGCTTGCTTTGAAAGGCAAAATATCATAAAATATCCCTCGGGAAGTTTTATGTGAAGTTTCTTTTATTAACCTGAAATAATATATGTCCTGATTCGCAACATTGCCCTACTGCTCTTACACTTCTGAGCAATAAAATACAAATTCTGGGCAAATACTAAATGTATCTTCTGTTTTGGAGAAGACTAAAAACTTTGATCAGAGCTGGAGTTTGTGATTAGTTAGTTGCACTTCAAGTAAATAATAAATATATTAGGTACACCTTTATATTTTTATTATATCTTTGTTTCTATAACATCAAAATATACTTCCGGTAATATCTATGCAAACACCAATTTTTCTTATATAAATATATATTTGATAACAGACCCTGTAGAAATATCAAAATATAAAAGTCCCGTATTCAAAACTTTTATGCCTACCCTAAATACGGAAGCCCTTGAAATATATTAAAACTCTGTTTAATATATTAAACAAGCGTTTCAGTTCTTCCCCTATTTGGCCTGGCAGGGCGTATTTATTTTTACGACCGAACAGTGAAATAAAGTACACAGAAAACAAAGTAATTGCGAAGAAATAGTGCAAATTTTCTCACTTGGACCGGGTATTATCACACTTTTATCCGTTGCCTTCCTTGCAACCTCTATATAGCTTTAATCCGTTTAAACATTACACTAGAAAGATAAATGCATGTGCAAATTTTACGAGGTGGTCAGGCCGGCATTGGATTGCAAATTGGGAGGTTACATACTAGGTAAGCACGATAGCAAAGCCAGGGAGAGTTTCTGAAAGGAAGAAAAGATACACATTTTGCATAGCTGATGCTGAGCAATTTACATTGGCTTGTCGATAAATGACTTACGCTGCACGAAGAGATGCGGTAAAGTCGAAACCGGTCTGCATTTAAGCAAGAGTACGTGAGAGGTCTTTGTATTCTCTCCTAGTTTTCATGCGGTCGGAATCTTTGTAGTTAATGCTAACCTTCGTTAGACAAGATACAGTTAGTTTTGCTGTAATTCAGCGCTCGCGCGGCATTTAAACAGGGGAATAGCTGGTCCGGCACAATCTGCCAAACCAGCAATTTGAAGAATTACAATTAGTTCCTATACCTAGATTAATTCCTATATAAGACATTAGTAGATGAAATGTTATTCCCATTTATATAGCTTTATATTGTACAGTCAATTTCGATTAGACTTGAATATCGACAGAAACATTGAAGAAAAACATTTCTCTGCGAAGACAGCGAAGTTTCTTTCTGTCAATTACTTAATATTTTAGTAATTACTTTCCCACTCTCGTTTTTATTGAATACATCTCTATATTCTTCATATTACATTTTTAAAAGTACAACGAATAGTTACTTAAAATAAATTATTTAAATAATTTACCTAATATATTTACCTATTTACCTAATTTAGCATTATTTTGTTTCTTTATATACATATTATAAATCTTATTGTAACAACACCTTCTCATATTTAATTTCCAAAATATATGCCAGTGACTCTCACATACTACACATAAAATGGAATAGCGTTTCTTATATAGGTAGCGTTGATTGGCCTGTAAAGATGGAAAGTTCAACCAAATTCCTTGTAATTCGTTACTTTTTCTACCGAAAATTACTTATATCGATTGAAAGCATGGCAGCTTTCACCGTGCATTGACGCATGAAACTGTAATGTGCATGAAAAACCAAGAATTGGAGACCAGGTTAATAGTTCGTAGACATTGGCGCATCCGCCATATTATAGATAAATATGGTACATTCATTCCAGTAGTGTTACACATCAATGTTTTTGTTCTTATTACTAGTTTATAACTTAAATTGTCTTTTTGGTAGACAAAATAGTTTACAAACCGATTCTTGTCTGCTATAAATCACAAATAGAATTCAGTTACAGAAATCGTATTAAAAATCCATATCTGAAACTTTCCCATATCTCCCGGAGTTGGCTATTCAAAATTCGACTATAAATCTACCCTTTTAGTCTTTTTGCAGTGTGCTCGGTTTTAACCCTACATTGCTGTTACAGGTCCGATTTAATTCGAGATTTTTTCACGCCACAATAAAATTTATACTGCCAATAAAGTACGAGGTGTCGCCTAAATAAATTTCCTTATGCAGCGTTTTATCCCTACGGTTCAGGGGATTAAACGGATATGCAGCCCGAAGACGGGACAACATTTTCTAGAATTTATGCCTTTAGTTATAATACCACCGCTATATATAGGGCAATTCGGAATTTTAGTAGGTATGAGTTATAAGCCACTTGCTCAAAGGTAGAAAAATAGAGCAACTTTATGTCAATGTATTTTTTTTTGTCTACGACTGTGATGATATGCAATGGGGATTCTCGAAAATTTAGAATGCTTAAAGATGTCTAAGAGGCGAAAGGACTCAATGCCGAAAAGAGGAAAATACATAACATGTGCTTCACACACAAATTATTATTTTCTATTCCATATATTTTTCGCAAATCCGCAACAAATAGAAATTGATAAACTATAGAGTTTATCAATCATTCTTTTTCAATGAGAACGATATGATTTTAAAATGAAATAAAATTAAAATTATTTCAGATACAACTTTTTATATTATCTTTTCGACGATAACATTTATATGTTGAATAACACATCGTTTAAATGTCCACCTCGACTTCGTCTACACGAGCGAATTCGACGAACCCAATTTTCGATGACTGTGCAATAAATTGGGCGTGATCTAACGAATACAGCGTTCAATACTCAAAGTTTATGCATCAAGTGTTTGTGGTCTGTTTATAGACCTTAAATTTCAAATAGCTCCAAAAGAAGTAATCTAAAGGAGTTAAATCACAGCTTCTTGGAGGCCAGTGAACAGTTGCATTCCTTGAAACTATCCTGACGTCACACTTTTCTTGCAATACGTCGACAGTTTCATGCACGCAAAGACGGGCGATTATTGCGACCAACGTTTTCGCGAAGTGCGTGATATAAGTGTTCACAAAAGAACGTCTATTTTCATAAAATCTTTGATTAATAACCAAACTTTCTTGAAGCGCGTATTTAGCCTTAATAAATTGTTAGAGTATACTGAACATAAATGACAACTAGTAACAGGTATAACTTTATTACAATGGTCACCATATCGTTTCAAAATTATATCATTCTTATTGAAAACCCTTTAAATGTAACTTCAATATATAACATAATAATTCAAATAGCCAGCTGTGAGCTGTCTGTTCAAACTTTTGTTTCGGTCGAGTTTTCCCGATTGATTTCGGATTGGCTCTTCTTGAAGAAACCTAGCATTTATGGCATGTGTTGTTATTGTTTCCGAATTAAGAGAATTTTCTGTTGTGGACTACATGTCAATCCTTAATCTACGTGCGCGATTTACCTTGTTGGTGAGATTGGAACCCGCTGCTTGAATTATTAATGATATAATGACGAATTAAAGAATACGAGTTTTTAAAATTTTTTAATAATAATAATAAATGTTTTCACTTACAGTTCATGCTGGGTTCGATATTAAATTTTTTCGTCAAGTTTTTCCAATACTTTCGAGATTATCTAGTCATATATAAATCGGGGTTATCGTATATGAGCGCAGCTTTTGTATGAAATATAAATATGCGTTTTGTATCAGAATAACAAATTAAATTTTGTTTGATGACATCGTCGTAGAAGTTTAATTTTTTAGTGAGCGGATAAAGTGAGGGCACGTGAAAATCAAGCAATCTGGGTTGCCTTGTTAATAATGTATTGCTTTATTTCTACCTCCTAAAGTAACTGAATAATGTATTAATATATTGATTCACTTACAAATCACAGGGTGATAAAGAAAGTGTTATTTTATATATGTAGGTACAACGTACAACTCATAATAAAATAAATATGTTTCATAAGTAACATTAATGAAACTTTTGCGTGAAATAGCGATTTGTCGAGCCCATCTCGCGAGAGCGGCAATGTCACTTTGAATTCGAATAACACACGATTTTTTCTACAACCGAGCGCAAAGTTACCAAAACGCTCGCTCTTCTGGAAGGTGCTACTTTGTGCATTCTTTTGAAAGCGCAAATTTGTACTTTGCGCTCGGTTGTACGAAAAAGAATAAATAATTAACAAAATATATTGAATCGTTGATATAATCAATATCGAAGTAAAACTTATGAGGGTTAAGAAAAAGGATATAATAATTAAATATATTTGTATTTTTTTATTAAATAAATGTAGTTTTAATGACTGTTAATTTCAGTATTAGAATTACTTTCTTGAAAGAAAGCACCTGTTTCACTTTACAACATTTCTTCTCACAAAAACTATTCATTTTCAACATGTTAACAAAGTCGAAGACATCGAAGAAGTTTGGTTGTTTATACAGGGTATTTCTTAACTTAAACCCATAAACTTGGGAAATTATAGGCGAGGATAAATTATACTAATACTGTAAAAAAATGTAGTTAAACATTTTTAGTTTCGGAAATAATTTGAAAGAACGGTTTACAAAAATTTATCAGGTGGTGTTTTTTATTTATAAAAACTAAGAAGTGGGTAAACAAGTCAGGACGATATCTTTGGTATTTCTAGCAGTACTTTGTTACCATATACACTTTATTTTATTTTTATTTGAAATAAATTGGTATTTCTGAAACTAAAATGTTTTACTACATTTTTTTTTTCATTATTATACATTATCTGTCCTCAGCTATAGTTTCCCAAGTTTATGCGTACAGGGTAAGAATCACCCTGTATATTACTATATATACCTACCATTTTCATTAGTTGTCCAGTTTCAGAATGTTAATCTACGCTGTTTTATATTATTTTATTTACACAAAATATGTCGTCCCTTGAACTAACACCCTCACAAATATATGACCCTTACATGTATCATCAGCCCTACCACATCATTAATATTTATCAAAACGCCCTGTATCCCCAGACGTTGACAAAACTTACACGCAGTACCTAATTATATTAATTCATTCAGTCATATGAGGCTCGACCTGCGTCACATTGCATGTAGGGTTTTCACAGTTATCTCGGAAAAGTTATGATCAGCCAAAGGAAACGTGCCTTTTTAAAGTTTGTCACGCATACAGGGGAGCAGCTATTATCAGTTCTATTCTTTTCTTGGATGTCGACCTGCAGTAATCAGCCGAATACAGATGGTGCTATCTGCACGCTTCGTTTGCAGCAAAGCATTTCTGGAAAAAGTTGAGACGTAAAGACGTAAAGATAAGCAAGTGGCCCAAAAGGCCGTTATCAGAGCAAGGATTTGAGAGACTGTTAGAAGCAAGGATTAATTTTGTGATAGACGATGGAGATATGAAAAAAAAAATATTTAAATAAAAGTATAGACAAGTCAATGATTTTAACGATTTCCGCTGATTTTTTATTTTCGAAGAAGAAATAATGTATGTAGTAAAATTTAAATACATGATAAAAACATTTAAGCTCTGATTTCCCATACATATCACTTGAAATTAAGAAGAATAAAGCACAAGGACTCGCAGGGCATTAAAATATAGACATATACGATGAGGTGGTCTAAAGATCTTATATAGTCCTGTTTAACAATCTAAATCTTACGAATAATGGATAAATACAGACGTTAAATTATATCAAACCACTAGACTTTCAGCGTAGATGACCGAATACAAAACTACGTCAAGTTGATAGACTTAGAAACATAAGGATATGACAACGAAAGTGCATCTAGTTTTTGTATAGATGATGAAGATATACCAGACTGCATTGTTTTCCAATACGAGGATATACCAATACCTAAGCTCCTAATGGAGAAAACTGGGAGGTAACTATGAAGAATAACACTTTACAAAGAAGGTTTGCTATCAGGGTCTCAAAGTGGTGATTACAAAGGACCAAAATACGGAAATAAGATGGAACACTCTAGTGCACATCTATTTAGTACAAGTGGAAATCACTTATGTATTTATTTTTGCTATAGGATTATGATATGGATACCCTGAATACACGTAAATATTTGCCCCCATATATGGTGTATATAAGGTACACCTCCATGCAACTAATACCAATTTGTAATTACGTATAGCCAGCATGTTTAGAAGGCTACAAAACGTGCAGATTATAAAATTTCAATTAAACCCTAATTTCCCGGGAATATTTCACGGCAATTGCAGCATCCTGCAAGTGCGCAAAACAGAAGGATAAAACAGTCACATAATACGGAGCAAAAGCAATTATTAAAATAAATTCGGAGTCATCAGGATGTAAACGTAAATGAAAAATCAAATTAAGGCCAGTAAATAATAATAATCGGAACATTATTTTCTCGTCAACCCGAAATGTTGGAACGGTTTTATTAAATACGGAATAAGCGCTTACACTGCACCATCAACGGTAATAACACCGGCGTTTTCTGTACTGTGTAATTTTCGGTTTATATCTCCAGTTTCGTCAAAGTATAAAACGTACTTTATCTCTCGGGTTTAAGAAGAAAATTCTGTTTTAAAAATGGGTAATTTTTTTAAAATATAATTAACGTAATGATAATATGAACACGACTCGTTTATAAGACAATTCCGGGGATAAATCCTCATATTAAATTAAATACGGAAAATTACATATTCGCTGTTGATTAAATAAAATCCCACGTACATAATAATAGCCAGAAATTTTATACTCGAATGCAAAACAAAAGTTTACAAGACACCCATAAAAATTGTTCTGCTGAAAGCAGGTTTCACCAACAATGTCAGCATCATCTGAAGATGAATAGAACTATTTCTTCTATTTACAAAACACGTTATTGTATTTCAGTGAAGTACTCTTAGGGTTGTTGTTGGAAGGTGGCGCGGTTACCTGCAGCACTCAGGCCGTTCGACCCGTTGTGCCTGCCGCTAGTCGATATCTACATTCTTAGGGTACAAACATAGTGAAGCCTCGCCTGAAGCATTGACTGAAGCGTCGCCTTTAATTCCGGAACAAATACACACAGGCAAATGTACCAGTTTATAGATACTGGACTCGGAACTCACGCACCGACTCATGCCTCGTCTCTACTGAAGAATTGAACTAGTTTAATTTCAAGACTCTCTACAGACCTTTTTAATAATAAATACAATTACATATTTGTTATTTCTAACAATTACAACCTCTCAACTACGACTCTCTATCCGGATTTAACTAATGCTTAATTTTTGCTGATCCACCATGTGCGTCGTGATGCAAGGCGTTAGTCAATGTTTTTGCGAATCTTTAGTCGAGGCTTGAGGCGAGACTTCACTATGTTTTTACCTCTATATTCAATTGAAAATGTTTCATACAGGGTGACCCATTAAGAAATGGAAACACTCGCGTACAAAATTTGTTTATGGACCGATTTGAACAGGATTTTTTTCAAAAGATAGATCTCCAAAAGCTCTATGTTGATACAAAATTTGAAGACGAAATTTTGATTTTTAAGGCCAACTACGAATTTTTTTTAATGTGAAAAATAGCAAAATTTTGTTAGCGATTTTTTTATAAAAAATCTGACTACACCACTGGACTTTGGAGCCACTCGAATGCATTTGTACCAATTTTTGCGAAAAAAAGTTTGTTCTTAAAAAAGTTGTGACAGTATCGGCATCACCAGTGTTTGTTTGCCTTTGTCGGGCCTATTACTTTATAAAAATCGAATAGAACCCAAAGAGAAACAAAATTAAACAACTTAAATACTGGTGTAATTATTAATAAGAACTATAAAAACCAGAATACACAAAATAACCAACAATTACTCTAATATAAACAACAATTGATAAAAAAAGTACTTAATGATTAGAAAATTACATTTTTCAATATGAAAAAGGAGTCAATATGTCAAATTGATTCACACTTTTTGAATAAAAAATTATAATGTAGTTATTTTTTATCTAAGAAGGTAATATTATAAGTTTTCGCATAATAACCACGAAATAATAATAATTTAACGAACTCACCTATCAATTGTTGTTTATATTAGAGTAATTGTTGGTTATTTTTTGTATACTGGTTTTTATGGTTCTTATTAATAATTACACCAGTGTTTAAGTTATTCAATTTTGTTTCTCTTTGGGTTCTATTCGATTTCTATATAAGAATAGGTTCACCGACAAAGGCAAACACTGGTGATGGCGATATTATCATAACATTTTTAGGAACAAACTTTTTTTCGCAAAAATCGGTACAAATGCATTCGAGGGGTTCCTAAATCCAGTGGTGTACTCAGATTTTTTATAAAAAAATCGCTAACAAAATTTTGCTATTTTTCACATAAAAAAAATTCGTAGTAGGCCTTGAAAATCAAAATTTCGCCTTCAAATTTTGCATCAACATAGAGTTTTTGGAGATCTATGTTTTGAAAAAAATCCGGTTCAAATCGGTCCATAAACAAATTTTGTACGCGAGTGTTTCCATTCTTAATGGGTCACCCTGTATGTAATGATGCTCACGGTATAATCGAAAACTTTTAAATGTGCTTTAGGCTACGTGAAGGTTGGCAGTCACCACACTGCTTCATCACAAATGCTGAACGTTTTTATTTATTAATCTGATGAGGGATTGTTAAAACTGACAATCACATGTCAATATTCTGCTTAAGATTATCATTGCGCTGCTCCGAATTAATATTTAATGTCCTCGTAGAAGCCAAGTGGTTAATAATGCATGAAAAATGAAGGGAAACAAGGTAAACCTTTCAAGGAGTTCAAAGCAAACACTTCAGTTTGATAATGTATGCATGCATGGTATATTTACCTCTGACGATGTAAAATTTTCAGGGGACATGTAAAAAAAATCATGGGAGTTATTTACAAAAACAACTTTATATAAAAAAAAATGTCTGAACACCCACTTTCGTAGTATTTCTACGGACTATAATTTTATAGACAGTGCATAGTGCTTTATTATTAATTGTAGTGTTTTAGTGTCTAAAATTTTAGTTCTGCAGCGATTGCAGTTTCATGAGAACCCTAAATAAAATAATTTCTAATCTTATTTATCACTTGCATATCTTTAATACTGCCTCAATTTAAAACAAGTATACAGTACAACACAGTTTTTATAGAAGTTCATAAAGCGAAAGCAGAACTGTATTTTCTCCTCTATATTCACATGTCATTTTCCATTGAACTGGTAGTAAACATAACCCAGCTCCCCCTTTTTTGACTAATAATTTTTACGACGTCTGCGTTCGTTCAGTTGGGATGTCAGCAAAAAACTAAGTGGTGCACTTTGGTTCGTCTACAAAAGACCCAGTATGAGCGTTTTCCATTCTGCTCCAAATGACAACATGTTTATTTAATGGTATAATTTCCCAAATTACACTGCCACTCTGTGCCAGCTTTTCTTCTGAGCTGTAATCGATAGGCCAAAGTACCTACTGAATACATGTTAAATGCAATGACTCCAAAATACTATTAATTTGTAGCTTTAAAACACTATGAGAATCTACATATATTCTAATATGTAGATTGACTATGCTTGATAGATTTCAGAGTTGTAAAAACGCTACAAAACAGCGAGGGTAGTTTTTAAGATATACAGTGTTATTCAGAACTTAACTATAATAAAATTTGGGGAAGTTCAACATACATGTAAGAAATGTGGTAGTGCGAAAAAAAATTTTTTGGCGGCTTCTGAAAACTATTTAAAAAATTTTCATTGCACACCGCTGGATACTGGTCCACTGTAATGGAGTGACCTTGGGACTGACAATGCAAACTGGCTAGCACGAAAAAAACTTCGGAAGTTCTGAGAGTATACCGACACCCGGCGCAAAAAAGATTTGCAGCGTTTTTACTTTAAAATAAACTTAAAGATAGATAGATGTGACCAAAGTGACGTGTCTCTAAAATGAATAAAATTTTGTTACACTAATTTTGAAGAATTGCGCTACTTGATTACTAGGTATTAGAAATATCAAATTTATAAAAAAATTTCACATACCTTGTTACAAAAGCTTTTCGAAATAATATTCCTCGACTTGTACACACTTTTGGGCACGCCTTATCCAATTTTGCCGCACTAAATCGAATGTTCCTCCTGGTTGAACATTGAACATTGAAGTAAATTGGGTATTTTCAGCATTTTGCTGCAACAACCACTCACAAAACCTAACTCATAATTGATAATCCACTGGTAACAGTCCATTAACTCAGCATTACTGTACACATGAGCCATTTTGAAAATTTTACAGTTTAACACTCCTACGATAAATAAAACACCGCCACTGAGAAAGGACACAGTTAGAATGATGACTGAATTATCCCCACTCCAACTCTATTCGCTCGGTCTTTAACCAGGCGTTTCAGGTACAAAAACGTGTTTACTTTTTTTAACCATATTCTTAGGACTGTGGTATATCGGATGTTGAAGTACAGTTGCCCATCTACGTAGTCCTTTATAATGGTATAACTTTAAACATTGTTTACGGGAAATCCCAAGACTTTTATTATAATTTTTTTTGGTGATATCGATTTCTTATTTAAGGATGCACATATCCTCAAAGTTTTAGAGATAAGTTCTAAATAACCCTGTATACAGTGTGACACAGACTCATGTCCCTCTTTCCCCCTTTATTTCTTAGATAGAATTTTTAAATTTGGCATGACGGAGTAGACAAGTAGTTATTAAAGGTAACTTTTTGACATAAAAATTACTTTTTTGCCACTCTTCCGGTTTTACCGGAAGTAATACTCTCGATTTTTATTTGGAATACCCTGTATATTATTATATTTTTAGAATCTACCTCATTTTCTGAATGCAACGATATAACATGTCAAATTACTTTTTGGATTCTATTTTACTTTTGAATTAAAAGTAATTTCACAGCTGAAATGTCACTTATATCATTGGATTCAGAAATAACGTAGATTCTAAAAATATAATAATACATAGGGTGTTCCATATAAAAATTTAGAGTTAGTAAAAAATTGGCGGAAAAAAAGGAATTTTTATATAAAAAAAGTGATCTTTAATAAGAACTTGCGCTATGCCAAATTAAAAATTCTATGTAAAAAATTAAGGGGAAAAAAAGGGTTCATGAATCTGTGTCACACTATATTTGTTATTATTTATCGGGTTATATAACTGATTACATTCTCTTATTCTTTTTCAGTGTGACATGCAAACCCTTGTTTGCCAAACCGCATCTACGGGATACTATAAGGCTGATATTTCCCGTATACCTACCTAATAGTCTGTGTGATCTGAGAGCCAAAACCGAAGAATTTGGCTTGTGTCTAGTGCAACTATTAAAACTGTAGTGAATGGCATTAGCATTACTAAAACAAAGATTGCCAAAAGAGAAAGGAGGAGGGAAGATCGACGGTTAGATGAGATGTCTATGAGATTGTCCGCAGCGTTGCCAACGTTACAGAATTGATACAGCAAACATTTTAACAGGTCAGAGAATAAACCCGAGGAAAGTTATCAAATAAACTGCATTACAATACCGTGGAGTGAACAGCTAGTGAATTCAATTAAGAAATTCCTTTGGAAATAATTCATGTGTAAAATAATTAAAAACAAAAAATAGACAACGATAAACTAGCACGTTAAACCAATCTTCTTGGTATAGTTTGTAAAGTCTGTCCTGATATTACAGTTCGAATATTTATAAAAATGCTTCTGTTTACACGTGAATTGTTTCCAAATTAATTCCTTAATGATTTACAGTTATGTCAGAAAACTGTTAGACATTAATCTATGAAATTGGTTATTGTTTCCATACGTATCATATACCATATATATTGTACACTTATTTGTTACAATAAATACACATAATAAAATTATGAAAAATATAAATAGTAAAAATATACGTCGATGTCATAACTTATTCTTTTGTTTTCTGTAATCTTAATCTAGGAGAATTGTGACAAAAAAAAATATGTAATTTAAGTTGGCGTTTCAAAATGTTTGGAATGTACTCATAGGTGGTATGAAGAATTGATTTTGAAAGTGGATAACATCTTCTTGCCTTTATCATATAAATATTTTCTTGCAAGCAGATTTAATAGTTTAAAATACAGTGGCCAAAAATACATCCAAACAGGCTGAAAAATGTATTAGTATTTTTCTTTTCAGCCTGTCAATATACCCTTAAAATAGTTTCTATAATGATCATCACGATCATTCGAAATAATCATTATATAATGATCATCACGATGATTATAGAAACTATTTTAAGGATTCCAATCAATTGTCCTTCTCCATCGAGATTTCCAATGGAAAACTGGCAGCACTGGTTTTCTGCGTTCTACCGCGGCCAACTAAGGTGGGTAATTTAGTGCAGGAAAGGATAATACCCAGCCCGTAGTTCCAGCTACTTCACATGAAATGGCCGAGTTTATTGCCCACAGCTTTAGGAACAATCCAACTTTGCAGCTCCTCCTTAGATTTTTATTTATTAGAAGTTACTGCCATTTCAGAGCTTATTAATAAGGCTTTAAGATATTTAGCTATATTTTTCCCAGTTGTATTGAGTTATTGAACGTAAGTAGTTAAGCATACAGATTCCCAAATGAAAATTTGTTCAATGTGGAAACAAAAGACAGAAAATTGACGAAGAAGTATAGATATGATAATTAAATAAAGATAAATATAACAAGCCATAATTGATAGCCCACCTCCGCTGGCTATATCGTATCCTAATCAGTATCAGACAGTGATATGATTCATATTTCGGCTCCCACCCATGCACCGTTCTTTTTCTCTGTTTAATACACACTTTACTTATTATCGACCCGTTCTTATATTTTATTTTATTTTCTTATTTGTTCACATTTCTAGAAAAGAATAGAAAACATGATCCGAAATAAAGATAACTCTCTGGAACAGTGTGTTAAAAAAGAAGTAAACATTTTAGTGCCATGTCTCATGAAACTTCATTGTCTCATACCGTTGAGTGACCAAGCTATATACTTGGTCACTCAACGCTATACCAAATATTTTTAAATTTCAAATTGATCTGTCCTCAAGTAGGATCCATATGTTTACCAATATGATTTATTTAAGGTGCGGTAGTGCATTTTACTCCTCTCTTTCGAACACCCTGTAGTATGTAATTAAACAGCCCACGATATAATACACAGTAATCCAATGCTGAAAACTTTTACTCAACATTTTTTAATGAAAACCTCGTTTTAGGCATACATTTTTTGTACCAAAGTTTGGAAGTTCCTGGATCGTAATTCACGTTTTTGCCGTAAGTTTCCCTAACAAAGCATCCAAAGCTCTACATCCCTTTCTCGAGGAAAACAGAGGAGTGCGTACGGAAATAATTTTTTAATTAGTTTAAATATGACACCATTAATCTTAATTTCATGTGAACTACAAGGTAACTTTAAATAAGAAATTGCTATCCTTTATCAACCCAAAACTAACAATTTGGTGGTAACAAGCAAAAAACAGCAGCGACATTTTTGTTATTTAAGAAGAGATTATGTTTGAATTTGTTTAAAAAATGGATGTATGCCTGGAAAATCGCATACATAGGACAATAGTCTTTAGAATAGGCATCAAAAAAATTAATGTGGTTGTGTAGTAGATAAAAAACTTATTGGTGGGAATTTCTGTAGAAATTAATACGCGAATGTCGGTTTGTAAACTTTTCGTTTTTAGCCAACAACTCAAATCAAATCTCAAATCTCAAGCGATTCCCAAAAACGATGCACCAGAGTATTCGCAATGCAAAGGGATTTAACATGTGTTAGAAGTAGGGTAGTTCCATTTGAAATTTTGCTAGGGGTTAAGGGACAAACATACCAAGTGGGCTTGATTTATTTGTTTGACAGTCTATTTTTTTTTTTTCGGTTTTATAATTATAATGGAGGTCAAGTTTTCGTTGCAAGACCTTGTATGTAAGAGGGCTTAAACTACGAGCTACTGGTTTTATTTTTTCAATTCTGGGACAGTTTATTAAGAGACCTATTGTTAACACGACCTCAATATAGTCTACGTTGCGAAACAACGTTCGCGTTGGCTGACTACGTTACTTGTTAAGTTGTTATTCATGTTTTGTTACGTATGACTACATTCGATTTCAGTTCAGCATGGGACATTACACATTACAATAAAATAAGTGTATTCATTCGTTGATAGAGTGGAAACGAAATACTGCAATTTAAAATATCAAAAATATCCCGGCTTCTATCCGAAAGGGAAATAATTAAAATTGGTAGATATTTCTTTCTGTTACTGAACACTTTATGTAAAAATTATGGCAAGTTCGTTGTTAATTTTCCAAGTAAAATTACAATCAGGCAAGTGATTTAACGAAAACCGAAATTCAGCTTCCACATACGTTTACGACTATATCAGGTATTATAATTCATATTTTTTTTATAAAAGAGGCACATCTACATTTAGGTTACTTGAAAAATACATACATACACAATTGCGTATATATTAATTTTATATGCATATACCTATTTTAGTCAAAGCCATACAGAGAATTTTAAGGTATTTAACGTGCTATAATTGAGTTATCGACCATATTTCAGTTCTGTTTTTTTAAATGAACCATTAACTAATGAGGTTCTCCCCAAAGTTCTGTACCAAATAGTTATTAGAATCTTAATAGTTCCTAAACGTTAATGCGGGCTTACCGAACATTAATATGCTGCCCACTCTTCCACACACGTATAAGACTTTCCGGATAATCCTTATGAATTGAATGAGTGGTAGATGGTTAACGGTATCGTTATTAAAAAGTCATAGTAGATTTCGACACTTGGAAGCTTATAATTTTAAAATTTTTCCCCCGAAGGAGATATAAAAATCATGACATCTGTGACAATCCTTTGGATAAAAATGGTGAAAACATCTAATATTTGTAACTTTCATATTTAAATTATATACTTTAAAATGTATAAATGATAATGAATTCTTAATAACATGATTTGCAGCATTTTTATTGAAGCTGCCACTGCCACTTTTTATTGAAGCATATAGGAATTAAAATTTCCTAAAATCCCAACAAATATGTTTAAACATTGTATATACATTAATCTCTGAGTGATTAAAATGGCAACTCAACTATTTCATGGTACATTCATTAAACTGTTATTAAATACGGATGTAATTTGAATTTGTATTAAATTTAATAATTATACGTATACCTCGCTTTTCCGAGTAATAATACTAATCTTGTGTAAACTAATAAACATAATCTTATTAAAGGATCAATTTCCAATTTGGTTGTTTGGTAATGCTGTCTTTGTGATATAATATTACATAAATCGAATTACTCTTTCTACAGGGTTACATATTGGCAAAACAGAGAAGGTAATAAAATATATTTCTCCGTTAAAATATGCGAATGAACAAAATATCCCTGTCATTAATTGAAACATTACCTACTGTATAATAACACGAGGTAATCTAAATTAATATTTAAAAAAGTTTGTCACTTTTTTTTTGGACATACAACTTTTGTTAATGACATTGTAAATGCAACTATTTGTTCTACCCACATAGCTTAACACACAGAGTAACAAATAAGATAAAACTTAAAATTTATTACCATGGATTGAAGTAGCAAGCTGCAACATATAGTATAGTATAAAATTTAAATAACCCGCTAAAATGCTTAGTTCATTTCTGTAGGCAACAGTGGCGCCAAAGTAGCTGTAACGTCATAGTGTCTCATTGTTTCCCAAACAATTAAACACTCTATTTATTTTCTCTATGATGTCAGCTCGTTTAAGTTATACTTTTGAAGTATATTTAAAAGTGTTTATTACCTATGGGGAATGTAATTATAACTTGTAATACATTTGCTGCTCGATATCCACAGAAAAATACTAGAATAGAAGGAAGAGAGAATTTTAGAAGCTTGAAATGGACACTCCGTTTGCAGAGATTAATAAACTTGTATACTTAAACAATAGTTACTTGCACAAATTATTAATATTCGCATAAGCAGGTATAGACAAGTCAATATAAATTGGAAACATTAAAACGTTTCTGATCCATTTGCATTCCTTTACATGTGATACCCTGCCTGTTTTGTAATAAAATAGTGCATACTCTCTGCCATACCGTAAGGTTTAAGCAGGTAACGTTTATTTCAAAAGAGTTATGCTGCATTATACATCTGTTACACTTAAATGTCGCTAAAGTGCATCCCGTCTCGTATCGCCTTGTAAAGAGAATAAATAAATAACACCGGGGTCGTAAATCACGGAGAATTATATGAAATGCAACCTGGAGTAGGAAACTCGCGAGGGGAAGGAGCATATATGAAAAATTACGGCGGAATTTCCATCAGGAGTGAGATTTATGTAGGTGAGGGCAAAAAACCTAAAAGACCTAAACGAAAGTCAAGAAGTACTTACAGATGGAAAGATACAAATGGAGGTAGAGAGTTTTATACATCTTTGCAAAATACCACTCGATACTCCACGGTGATTTGATTTTATCTCGCGTGCATATTGAATTCAGTGTGTGTGTGTGTGTATGTGTCCCATTTGGAACGAATGACTGAGCACTCGCCTACACCCGGGAGAACGTTATTTGCAGTTCTATGTACTTACGCTGCCGTTTTATCTGAATAACGAGTGCAGCATTAAAGAGGCAATCGTTTTTGTTAACTTGTTTCTTAAAAATATACCTCATTACTGGTTTGTTGAGGATTATGTTAAAAAACAGCAAACTTCGAAAATGCCTTACGAGTTCACCTGAAATCTTCTCAATATCTCAACCAAATATATTTTGGAATACCTAGATAATATAAGTTGTGCTATTCTGTACGGGGTGTCCCATCGAAAAGTATCACATTTCGCCGCCTTATATCTCGAAAACTACAAGAGATATCGGGATGCGGTCTGGACAGAACGACTTAAGATGTTTGTAAGTTTTTTTTTGGCACTGTTGCCGAATCTCCAAATATATTGGTAAATTTTTTATTGAATACACTACTCTTTTGAGTAAAATTACTTGCTTATATTAAGCGGACCACTCTGTATATTTTGCCATAATCAGAAAGCCACTTTACTTTTCAAAAAGGTATACATTGTTTACATTATCTTGAGAATTGTAAACAATGAGAAAAACAAAAGGACAGTAATAAACTGCATTGTCAGTTGTGTCAAATATTTGAAGTATACATATAAAAATGTTCACATTAGAAGGATCACACACTTTTGATCATTTACTACTAAGGATACACAAATGTATATTGAAGTAAATGGTGGGCAGTTAAAACAAATTGTTTTCTAACTTATTCAAGTACTTTTTATTTATACAGTTATTTTCATTATTTTATCTGTTATTTTTATTACTGTCATTGTGCTTTGTTGTTATTGTTAACAAAACTCGTTCCTACCGATCATTAAAGAATTATTCTTTTCTCTCTATCTTTTTTCATTTAAAAAGCAAATGCAGTCAAGTTTCACATCAAGTTTGATCAGAGATATTAAAATGATAAAATATATAGGATATTTTATTTAAAATAAGTGTACAAAAACTTAAAAATAACTGTGTACAAAGAAGGAGGTATTTTTTTCATTCGTAATAACCCAAATAGGAGTACATACTTCTAACAAATTTAATTTTGTGGCTCCAATTCTCAAGAGAATGTAAACAATGCATACCTTTTTGAAAAGTAGAGGTATTAGGTTTTCTGATTATGGCAAAATACACAGGGTGTTCCATTTAATATAAGCAAGTAATTTTATTCCAAGGAGTAATTGTTTCCATAAAAAATGTACTTATATATTTGGAGATTTGGCAACAGTGCCAAAAAAATTTACAAAAATCCTAAGTCGTTCTGTCCAAACCGCATCCCGATATCTCTTTTAGTTTTCGAGATATAAGGCGACGAAATGTGATACTTTTCCATGGGACACCCTGTATAATAAATTAGTGAAAGCGTAAAGTATCTAAGTCATTGCTAGACCTAGAAATCCCCTTCAACTCTTTGATATCTCAGTTAAACACCTACCCTACACTATGTCTTTTACTTTGATCATCCTCTTTCTTTACCCGGCTAATGATTGAACCAGTTTATCTAAAAGCATAAAAAATCTGGAAGAGGGAGTTACTTCTATTTGACTCGAGACTCCACACAAATGGTACTAGAAATGCTATCAACTTTGAATTGATACATACCAAGGTTGGAAGATCTTTTATTTCTGAGGATAACAGAGACCTGAGTTTGAACTCCATTAATTAATCCCGGAGGTGCAAGCTCGTAGTTTTGAAACAAAATATGTCATTGACCATTATTAAATTTAATAAGCATACATTTTCTTTTCCAAAAAAAGTTTCCATTTATTTTCTGTAAAAACATATTCTTGGCCATTTATGGATTATGACTGATTAAATGATTCTTATTTATAATACCGTTGCCTTTATCAAGACTGCTTGTTTTTAAGCCTTTTTTAAATAAATAGTTGAGGAATTTCTTACACAGGCTATCCTAAATAGTGTGTAACACAATTGCTATCTTCGAAACTTTAGTTAAGAGATACGAAATCGGCTAAATTAGAGAAAATTAATTCTTATTGATGACGATTCATAACACGATCACCGTGTTGCCAAATTGCTTTTAGTTTCTGATATATGAGGGAAAAGTGAAAAATACCGAAATAAGGTCAAAAATTATTGACTGAGCGAAAAAAACTAAATGAGAACAAACCATAATTTTTTTGTATCTACAAAATGGTATCACCAGTTTTTTAAAGTGGCGTTTAACATTTGAGATATTACTAATAACTAACTTTTTTAAATACAGATCTGAATTTTTTATTTCATATTACAGATTATGTAATCTCAGATTAGTTTTTTTTTATTTTTTTTTTATTCTACACTACTCAACAGGTCTAATGACCCAATAACAGAATAGGAACATTGAGTAACATACATAGTAAAACAAACTAAGATTAATATCTAAGTGATAAAATACATAGAATAATGAAGATCGAGGCATACAAAAAAAAAATTAAAATCAATGCGTGCTTAAGATATATACAAGTCAGTGACACTGCAAGAAAACAGCAAACTAGTTCACAAGAAATAAGAAGAAATCTAGAAGGCTATTTTCTTTAAAGAGGATAATGTACAAGCAAAAATATCAATAGATTCAGATACGTTATTATAAATATTGCACATGTTGTAAAGCGGCGAATATTTTTTTATATTTGTTCTTGGAGTTGATAAGTAAAAACTATCAGACTGACGAGATGCCTCTCTAGGGACATACAAATTAAGCATACCTAATATTTGACTACATTCTATGTTAGCATGTACTACCTTGAATAGAAACGTCAAAAAATAAACCTTACGTCTATTTAATAAGGTATCTAAAGAGAAACTGTCTAAAAGTCCTGACTGCGGAAAACTTCTCGCAGGATAATCAACATCTGTCCTATAAGCCACGAGTTTTAAGAAACGGAGATGAATTCTCTCAAGACTATCCATATGTGTCTCATAATTTGGGTACCAAATTATTGATGCATACTCCATCTGAAATCGAAACTATCGTATTATATAGGACCATTAGAGCCAATTCGTTATCAAAATTTACCGTGTTTCTAACCACAAAACCCAATGCTTTATAAGCTTTGGCAGTAATATTTGAAATATGGTTGCTGAAGCTTAATTTCCTGTCAAACGTGACTCCAAGATCACAAAAGGTTTCAGGTCTGCAAAGTACTTTTCTATTAAGTTCATAATTATATATGATTACATTTCGCTTCACTGAGAAAGTTATAACATTACACTTATCAGGATTCAAAAGCAGATTATTTCTAACGCACCAGGCATCAATTAAGTCCAAGTTTTTCTGCAGCAAACGACAGTCGCTTAGATTAGAAATCCTGTATTAGAAGTAGTTTTAAATCGCCCGCATAGAGTAAACAATTCAGAGATAAATCTTTGATAATGTCATTTATAAATAAACTAAATAAAGTATTAAATTATTACAGTATTATAACATATAATACAGAGCTTTCGAAAAGTAACGAATAAATTCATTATTTTAGAAAGTGAGAAGCTTTCGAAAAAATCCCCTGACACGTCGATATTGTTTTTAAAAAAGGCACTTTTTGACATACGACCCATATTTGTGACGTCATCGTTGTTCGAGATATGACGTCATCGATCTGGCTGGCCACTCAATCGGCCCCCTTCACCCCATCCAACGATTCGGGAACCATCTGGAGAGGTGCACCATCTTGTTGAAAGAACATGTCATTTCTTGGATCTCTTCCTATCTCTTTCGTCACGTGATGCATCGTATACCTCCTGAAGTTATAGATAATGTCCAAAAAGAATTTATTAATCGTCTTGGCTACTGTCAGGCAGCCAACAGTGCACAATTTGAACATTTAATTTAGTCGATTTTTTACATAATCATTATCATTGTCAGTATTGTGAAAATTAAACTTTAAGATCTTCAAACATTATTTTCTTGAAATTGTTGTTATGTAACACCAAAATTTTTCATGATGCGTATGTAGAATGATACGCTTTTTCAAATGGCGTGGTCAAAATTGGGGGTTGCTATTTAAAAAAATTGTCGATGACGTCATATCTCGAACAACGATGACGTCACAAATATGGGTCGTATGTCAAAAAGTGCCTTTTTTAAAAACAAAATCGACGTGTCAGGGGATTTTTTCGGAAACTTCTCAATTTCTAAAATAATGAATTTATTCGTTACTTTTCGAAAGCACTGTATATGTATATGTATAACATATAACATAAAATATAATATAATAACAGTATTAAATTAAATCACCCTGTATATAAATTAAATACCTCTGAACTGCACGTGGGTAAACACTAACAGTTCTGTAAACCGACCCTCGAATACACCCGGGGCGAGCGGCAGCAAAGTCCATACACTGGCACCGCCGGTCACATCATTACCGCCACCTCCCGACTAGCCCTGTTTTGTCAATCGAGCCCGACCTCCGCCGCCTGAAATCCGTCACATGGCGCGGATGGCATTCGATGCATGTTTCATTAAGTCCCCCTCGCCCCCGCGAACAGGGATGCCTCGGTACTGGCCTGCTTCTCGCTTTCCCCGTATTAAGTGCTTCGATGAACTTAAATTGGGGGTGTATCAGGGCCCGGTTAATTATGCAAACGGTATAAGGACGGCGGTGCGGTGTACAGGGCGAAGCTGGAATATTTAAACGTATGGTATGAATAGGGATTTTCTGCATTTTTAACATTGGGAATGTTTTCGTTCGTATGTAGGGGACCGAGTTAGGGAGTTTTCGTTCAATGGCAAAGGGCAACGGTGTCGCGATCGAGCGACGCAATACATACATTGGAGCAGATGAAACTATACACAATATACAGTCTGTCCATAAAGTAACCCCTCCCCCCCCCTGCCAACTTTAGAACGAATCGAGTTAGCGAGTTTTAACAAAATACAGGGTGAATTACGTAAAATGAAGTTGATTCTGACGATAAATTCGATTATTCAAATTCAAAGATGGCGCCACGGGCGCTGTCAACTCAATTTTTTTAAATGGCAAAGTGTGCCGTGTTGCACCTCATTTAAAAGATAATTGAATTCTCCACTTTCTCGTTTTTGAAAAATGACAATCGAGTTAGCCGTTCTCTAGTTACAAGCGTTTCTGTTTCTAATCTGATCCATGAATAAAATGTTAATGAATATTTTAATACAACAAATTTTGAACAAATATTTATTAAAACTAAAAATAAAAGAATTAAAAAGTTGTTGTCCATTGACTTCTTGGCACATAAAAAGTCTACTTTGAAAATCTTGCCTGATATTTCCTAAAATTTATTTCTACACATATGTGTTAGACGTTGCTGTAGTTCGTCGATATTTACTGGAGGACTTTTGACTTCAAATATCCCCATAAGAAAAAATCAAGAGGAGTTAAGTCCGGGGAACGAGCCGACCATTCTATCGGACCCTTTCTGCTAATCCATCTGCCTGGGAAATGGTTATTTAAAAAATTGGTAACAGGTCCATAATGAAGTGCCCCTCCCCCCTTGTTGAAATACAATACTTTGAATGTTATTGCCTGCTATTCTTTCTATCTTTGGAAAAATTTCCTCCCGCAGCATTCTTAAGTACCGCTCTCCTCTTAAATTTTCTCTTGAATCTATCAAATCGAATAACTTAAAAAAATAAGAAAAAAACCTATAGAAACTTTCAAACACCTTAAATTGAACGCTAAACTACTTTCTCGAACCTTATTGACGTTTCAGTGACAGTGGCAAGCAAAGGCAAGGAGACTTGATAAAAGCAAAATTTTTAAATATCGTTAATACAAACGCTTGCAACTAGAGAACGGATAACTCGATTGTCATTTTTCAAAAACGAGAATGTAGAGAATTGAATTACCTTTTAAATGAGGTGCAACACGGCACACTTTGCCATTTAAAAAAATTGAGTTGACAGCGCCCGTGGCGCCATCTTTGAATTTGAAGAATTGAATTTATCATCAGAATCAACTTCATTTTACATGATTCACCCTGTATTTTGTTAAAACTCTCTAACACGATTCGTTCAAAAGTTAGCAGGCGGGGGTTACTTTATGGACAGACTGTATATTTATGATGGGTTCGGTATACTCGTAGAAGTATTTTACTAGACACTTCCCGAAATGCCACCTATACGTCATATATATTTTAGACAATTACTTAAAAGTATTATTATTTAATCCAACAAAAAATATATATATATATATACACTTATAAATTTAACAAAAGGTTAATAATATGACAATAAACTTTATAAAATAAACAAATTTTCATAACATGTCAAAATATATATAGGGTGCTTCAAAGAGACACAGAAAAATTCGGAAGGATTCTGCAGCACCTAAAAACCAATATTTCTTGTTAATAAACCTATGCATGTCCCCATAGAGAGATTGAAGCCCTTCCCAAGTAGCAGGTTAAGATACATTTTTGCAAACGTTTCCAATAAGTTGTAGGTATCTGTTCGCAATTTCAAAACGGGCGTTGTTGGTTACGTGTAGTGTTACATTGTCGACATACATACATATTTACTTATATGAAAATAGTACATGTTTCCATTGTAACACTACGTCTTACTTTGATATCGTACCAGCTATCGCTGATTTGATTCCGTATGTATTTCGATTATTAAAACTAATAGTTTTAATCATCTCCAGATGATCATACATATGAGAATAAAGCCATTAGACCAATACGAGTGATGGTAAAAAATTTACATCCCTCTTGTGACCCCCAGGAAATTGAAAAAGAGCTTGAAGAAAAAGGATTTAAGATTGTAGAAGTGATACAAAAGCTCAAGAAAATAACAAAGGATAACAAGGAAGAACGTGTACGCCTACCATTGTATATGTTAACGTTTGACAATTCTGAGGACATTAACAGGATATTTAGCATCAAATACTTAAACCATATGAAGGTTAAAATCGAAGCGATGAGAAGTAATAAACTCATTCCGCAATGTAAAAAATGCCAAAGATATGGTCACACCCACAAATTCTTCAAACACACTCCCACTTGTGTTAAGTGTGCTGGAAGTCATCTGACAGCGGAATGCACCAAGCCAAGGAATACCCCTGCAAAGTGTACTAACTGCTCAGAGGCACATCCTGCCAACTATAGAGGATGCCAAGGATAACCAAGGAACTGCAGAAGAGACGACTCGATGCTATAAAAACAAAGAGGGCAGCCTCTCAACCAAAAATACTTACCTCCAATAAAGTTAAAACTGGTGTTTCCTTTGCACAAATAATTCAAAATAAGCCGGTGGAACATGTCCCCTCCACATCCAAGTCAGAATCATCTATGATGCAGATGCTGCAGAATATGATGAAAAGGCTTGACCAAGTCAATGATAGACTTGATAAAATAGAATCCAGACACACTGGTACTATCCCAAAGAAGAAATAAATTTATGAACCAACGAGACTTGCGAATTGCTACATGGAATGCCAACGGCGTCCTTAACAAAAAGCATGAGTTAGAAGTGTTCCTTAACTCCCAACATATAGATATATGTCTCATCTCAGAGACACATATGACAACTCAATCTTGTCTCAGGATAAGAGGCTATAAAATTTATCATGCTATTCACCCTGACAATCAAGCAAAGGGTGGTAGTGCAATCTTAATCAAGGAAAGTATCAATCATTTTGAGGAATGTCACTTACAACGTGTAGATTATACAACTTGCTATGGTTGGGGTTAAGTCCACCAAACAAAATCTAATGGTTGTGGCAGTTTATTGTCCACCCAGATATAATCTTAAGAAAGAAGACTACAAGATCTTCCTTCAGCATCTTGGTGAGAGATTCATTGTGGGAGGTGAAAATTAAACTCGCCATTTTGTGTTGAGCACAATGGTGAGACTCTTTAGGGATATATCTGAAAGTACTGTTATCTTTTCTATATATGTCAAATTCTTCTGAAGCAACTCTTACAAACAATTCTCTTAATTTTCATAATTTTTTCAATTTAGACGGATACGAATGAAAATTATATGTATTAAACTAGGAGGAGTGATTGCAACAATCACATTGCACCAGAAAAGTACCCAGAATATACATTATCTCTTTATATTTGTTACAAGAAAATTATAAAATTAATTCCGTGAATCTGTGATTATCTGAACTCAAATATATTTTATCTTTGTTATGAACTTATTAAAGCTGGCCTTTTATAATCAGCGAATAATGTACAGGGTATTTCTTAATATCATGTTCATACTGTAAGAGGTAATTCCTTGACCAATTTTATGACTAGGAGTCCAAATAAACGTGTATCGTACCTGTGTGACCTAAAAATGGTTTTTTTTTTTAATATCTTGAAAACTCTCATCGATTTGGATGAAAATTGGTAGGTTAGTTTGAAGTAGTAAGGGGCTTATTTTAGCGTAAAAAGATTAAAATCGTTGCCTTCAGTGGCGTTCAGGAGAGTACCTAACCTATTCGAAATGTATGGGAAAAAACATTGGACGCCTATGGTTTTTTACAACTTTGGATTTTTTTTATCTGAAACCATATCAAATACACTTTTTTGTTTCTTGCATTTTTTCGTATCTTGTTTCGTTTTCGAGGAAAAAAAAATAGAAACTATTACAGTGCATGTCTAAATGTTTATTACGTTAAAAGTAAAAAAACTGGGATGTCCTCATTTTTATAGCAGGAATTTAATATCTACAAACACTAGAAAAAATGGACGATACAAACCTAAATAACTACAAATGACTACAAAATTTGACACCCTGTATCTCGAAAAGGAGGCAATTTAGGACACACATTTATTTTGACTATTAGTCATAAAATGGGACAAGGAATTAGCTCCTACAGTATGGACATGACATTAAGGAACACCCTGTATAACAGGTTAGCTGACAAGATCCTTTAATATTCAAATTTGATATAAAGTGAACTATAAAGTGACCACTAACAAGCTAATGTTTAGGCGAAAATTCAAATCATTGCATGCTTTTATTTCGAATGGTGTAATTTTATGTTACAAGCAATTTGAAGTAACGCGAGCTCCGTCATTTACTTATACGGTTAGTCAGGCAGTAAATAAATCATTCAATATGCAACTGTGTTGCTTCGATGTACGGTCACAGAGGACACAGACCAGAGGCGAAGGCTAGTGTCTGACGTCTACACTAAGAGAAATAATTGCTTAATTCTAACAATACTACATTACTATACTCTGAAAAAAGTGTTTAATGATTATATTTAAGGGCTATTGTAAATTAAGTATATCAATACAATAATTCACCTTATGTAATGTAACTAAGCTACATTACCAATATTTGTGTTTCCTTTAAGTCTGCTGTTTAGACTATACTAATACATAAGTATATTAGTAGCAAATTATTGTAGTTGCAAGTGCAAAAAATTTGCAATGCACACCAACAAAATTCAGAATAAGAATAAATGAATTAAATATTAAATTATTTAATATAGATGGACATAAATAAATAGTCCATGTGCTTTATCATCGAGATGTACCTCTAAATTATTCTAATACAGGAAATAATCTTACGAAGCTTGGAGGTATCTTGGTCTACATGTAAAGTTTGCGCTGTGTTCAAATTTATGAGTTATGTGTCAAAATTTTGATAATTTTCCTAATTCTAATAATGATCTGCAACTTATTCGGGTTATTTTCTGGGAATAATAAACAATACAAGATCACATATGGATAATAATAAATCTTCTATATGCAATAAATGACATGAAACATTTATTAAAAATACATAAAACAAAAAACTGAATGGCATTAGTAATATAAGTAATATAACATATCAGTCACAGCCACAAGTATCATTAAACACTTCTTTCAGAGTATAGTAAGGTAGTATTGTTAGAATTAAGCAATTATTTCTCTTAGTGTAGATGTAACTGGTACAGAAAATGGGCCATTAAACATCAAAAACGCCGCCACTAGCCTTCGTCTCTGTTCTAGGTCCTCTGTGGTTTAGTTACATTACATAAGGTGAATTATTGTATTGATATACTTAATCTACAAAAGCCGTTAACGATAATCATTAAACACTTCTTTCAGAGTACCTATAGTAAGGTGGTATTGTTAGAATTAAGCAATTATTTCTCTCAGTGTCGACGTAACTGGTATCGAAAATGGGCCATTAAACATCAAAGACACCGCCGCAAGCTTTCGCCTCTGGTCTGTGTCCTCTGTGGTACGGTTTCTGGGGTGATCTTTGCCATTTTTGTGCAGAATATCCACTGAATCGATGCTGCGCCGTGTAAATCTCCCAAGATCCATAAAACCCAAAGTATCGTCTGCACTAGCATGTTCTAATAAGACGCCTGCGAGATATTTACCGAATGTGTTGAATTTGCGATGATACAGCGATATGCTAAGCAGAACATTTTGTTTTCCTTTCCGTGGTACGTCCATCCACGTGAGTATTAACTGAACGCTGAATTGCGCAAAGCCCTCATTTGCATACTATCTGTTTTGGCGTTTTTGTTATTTTACAGTGGTTTTACACTTTCGTACCCTCGAATAGAATTTTTAATTAAAACTGCTTGCCTACGTCAAAGCTTTAGCGATCCAGGTGAATGTAGCGAAATCATAATAAAATAATTAAATGTGATATTTACTTTCCGGTCTGCTAGGGAGAGACGATAATGAATTTCTTTTATCTTTTTGCGTGTTGGCCACGAGAAATCCCTACTTTGAGTGCAGCAGTGGAAAGAATGGGGTTTAGTAGTAGGTAGGTATACGTAACCACAAAAAAAAGTTATATAGCTTCTCCGCTTCCGAATATATCCCAGTACAAACGTATATGCTTCAAAGATTTGATTTTGCACCATCAGTTTGTGCAACTTGTATATACAGAGTGACTCAAAATAATGGAACAAAGATTATACTTTTTCCTTCTAAAGAAAAAACCTTCTAGTTTGTCTTTACAGCTAATTTCGTGAAGTATGTTGGACAAACTAGACAGTCAATTCAAACTAGATTCAAGGAACATATGGTTCATCTCAAATATGGTAGAACAGATAAGTCTAGTGTCGCCCAACATGCGTTTGAGAACAACCATAAAATAGATAGTAGCAATTTAAGATTAATTAGGAATGTAACAAATTCCAGACAGCTGGATACTTTTGAGAGTTTGAAAATTGCTAAATGTAAAAATATTATGAATGGTGACAGAGGGCCAACCCCATATAGCCCGCTTTATTGGTTAGTAAGTCACTGTTCACTGAACTGTAGAAATAGTTTAGGTATAAATAGGACACCATGTTAGCACAGGTTTAGTTTTAATCATCTCCAGATGATGCCAACTTGGTCGGCGAAACCCGCGTCGAGTGCAGTATAGTGTTTTGGCGTTATGTGGAAAACCATGTCAGTGTTATCTTCACACCAAAGGTTCCAAGCCCTTTCAAGATCTCTTATGAACAATTAAAATGATTAAATATCCACCTGTCTACTAATATCCTCGTGCTGGGCTTCCACCCAACATTTTCATATTTATAAAATGATATTCACATATTTTTATTCAATCATAAGAAATCAAAACATATTCTGACAGTTAGTTTATAACGTTATATTCTAAATCCTATATAGAAGTGATTTACGAGTATATTATCGTCAATATGCATTGCAAATTGCAGTTGACAAGCTAAATGGCAATATCGAACGAAGTGCACAAAACGGCAAAGCATACATAAACCATAAATGTTATATAATGTGAATATAACTAATAATGAATTTAAATTTGTTATGTTTTACTAATTATTTTAATAGCAATGCGAATGAACACACCAAAATTAGAGGAAACAACAATATTATGGCTTATGAAGTTTATCATAATTATATTAAATTATCTGTTGACATATTTCAGAACCAAGCGTAATTATATTTCAAATAATTATTAATGCTATAGACTAATACATAAATTCATACCATATTAAAAGGTACATATGCTAATATTGTAAAATGCTACAGGCACTTTCTATTTGGATTTTCCGCTTATGGTTACTGACGAGGTACCTTAGGTATAAAGGAAGGAGGTGTCGAAACACAATTTTGTTACTCAACGATTGAACGATATTAATGCATTTGGTTCATGGGATAGTGATTTTATAATAACCCATATATTTTGATGAATTAGACGTATCTATCGACTATATGATTTATTAATAGCAATTATTTCTACGAAGTAGATAAAGCTTAATGCTTAGTAAATAATAAAGACTAATGATCACACAATTTTTAAATTTCACTCACTATTTAACTCATATCTAATTACAACTTTTATTTACTTAGTTATTATTGTAGTATTTATATTGAATTATATTATTTATTATTTATTATACTGGCTTTCTAAATTCTGTGTATTGACGTTTAAGTTCTCAAGCTTTGACATTTTTTTAATTTCTAATTAACTGATTCAATTTTAAATATTAAATTCTAATCTATAGCTCATATATCTCATACTATCTACTCTAGGTCCATTAGGTATTCTATTACATCGAGTGGACTCTTTATCATGTTTTACTAGCTACATATCTGGGATTTTTCTGTTTTAAAATAATATATTTTCGGTGTTGAAACCAACTAGATCGCTTGTAATTCGTTATTTTTTCTACCGAAAATGAAAGACTAGGTGAACAGTTCTCGGCATTGGCGCATCCGCCATAACTATTAATATTTCTATTTAGTCCAATCAATGAATGCTCAAAAGGGGGGTGTAGAGGGAAATGGAAGGAACACAATTTTTGACTCTGGGACTTTGTTTGGACTAATTAGGAGATAAACATACTAAAAGTCCCCACTCCTAGGAGGTGAGCGGGGAGCAGGAGGGCACGTAGAAGGTCCCTTTTTTCGATTTTTCCCTTATATCTCGGAAACTATGCGTCCTAGCGATAAGGCCATTCTATATAAAATTAAAGCTGACAAAATTTGCCACAATATTGATCCTATTCATTTTTTCGTTATCTCCCATAGTTTCCGAGATATCCGCGCTCAAATTTCGCAAATATTGAAAAAAAAAAAAAATAAAAAATGAAAATTTTAGAAAATGTTGAAATAACTAAGGAGGTTACATCGAAAATCGTTAAATATTTTTTATTACTGTTGGTTTAGAGTGTAAATATTTTTAGTTCTTTGTATTTTTTTATGGTATTCGCTGTCGAATATTTCGAAAACTGTCAGTGCAAATGTCAACAAAATATATATTTTTCAAATCAGGAAAATAATGTTTACCCAAGCGTGTAAAATTATAAAGGGTGTCCCATTTAAAAATATTATGTTCAATTGCTTTTCCTAAGTTTACGATATGCAATATTTTTTTCGACCTAGCTAAAAGATAATACGTGAACAACCAAACAACTTTTGTATTTAATTTTTTTTTCTAACTTTCTTAATAACCCCTTTAGGTAGGGGTCAAAATATACGCGAATACCCTGTACATCAACTTGTTCTTTTAAATATAAAATATGAGAATTTGTTACTATGTCTCAGTGACACCAAAATTTACGTTTATTATTAGATCTATATATTATGATTATTTTTTATTTTTCTCCTTAGACATAACTTAGGTAAATTTGGGTGATAGTAATTTAATAATTCCGATATTATTCCTGGATCTATGATATCTTGCGTATTCTTCCTTGCATAGTTTTACCCAGTAATCAGGTTTATCTAGTGACATAACAATAACAAACAAAATAATTTAGGAAGAGCACAAATGAATTCTAGATATTTGTTTTGTCACATACCACATTTTGTCGCATACACATATGTATGCCACCATACATATAAAAGAATAGTTAAAATCAATCCAACAGACACTGAGACACTATACAAAACACGATAATTTTAACACCTTTCTTCCACTTCTGAAAGGTGAGACAGTGGACAGCTGCAATTTGCTTCTATATAAGAAGGTGGTGTTGAACCCAGCTGGCTATTTGGTCTTTTTTAAATTTATTTTATTCGAAGTATTTATTACAAATCGTGAAAATGCAGCTCTTCGAGGAGACATACAGTGTTATTCAGAACTTATCCATAATAAAATTTGGGGATGTTCAACATACATGTAGAAATGCGGTAGTGAAACAAAAAAAATTTTTTTTGGCGGCTTCTGAAATCTATTTAAAAATTTTTCATTGCACGCCGCTGGATACTGGTCCACTGTAATGGAGTGACCTTGGGACTAACAATGCAAACTGGCTAGCACGAAAAACACTTCGGAAGATCTGAGAATATATCCGGCGCAAAAAATATTTGCAGCGTTTTTACTTTAAAATAAACTTAAAGATAGATAGATCTGACCAAAGTGACGTGTCTTTAAAATGAATAAAATTTTGTTACACTAATTTTGACGAATTGCGCTACTTGATTACTAGGTATTAGAAACATGAAATTTAGGTATAAAAAATTTGCACATACCTTGTTACAAAAGCTTTTCGAAATAATATTGCTCGACTTGTACACAATTTTGGGCACGCCTTATCCAATTTTGCCGCACTAAACCGAATGTTCCTCCTGGTTGCTCATCTTGTAAACGCAAATTATTAAGTAAATTGGGGATTTTCAGCATTTTGCTGCAACAACCACTCACAAAACCTAACTTTTAATTGATAATCCACTGGTAACAGTCCATTAACTCAGCATTACTGTACACATGACCCATTTTGAAAATTTTACAGTTTAACACTCCTACGATAAATAAAACACCGCACTTCTACGATAAATAAAACACCGGTACACAGAGAGTACACACATAGACTGATGAAACTGAATAGACAATAGAGATATTATCCCCGCCCCAGTTCTATTCGCTCGGGCGTCGTTCGAGGTACAAAAAACGTATTTACTTTTTTTACCACATTCTTAGGAATGTGGTAGGTATACCAAATGTTGAAGTACAGTTGCCCATCTACGTAGTCCTTTATAATGGTATAACTTTAAACATTGTTTACGGGAAATCCTAATACTTTTATTAAAATTTTTTTGGTGATATCGATTTCTTATTTAAGGATGCACATATTCTCAAAGTTTTAGAGATAAGTTCTGAATAACCCTGTACACATAGACTGACGAGAGACTGGCAATAACAGCACTGTCGGTTCCAGGATGTCACGGGAGAGAGAACCAAACGGCAATTTCCCCAAATAAAGGCGTCTATTAGATCTCCTTTCGCGCCTTCCGTTCGTCACTCAAAATTGCATTAAAAACGTATCACAAAGCGTCGCCGTCGCCCCGACGAAAAGTGAAAATCACTCCGGCGAAAGGATGATACTCACTTAGCTATAGAACCTAATTACTGCGACGTTTAACACCTTCATTAATATTAAATATTTAGAAAATTACACGACATTAAAACGACGTCGGTAATTAATTATAGGGCTTCTCAATCGGCGGCTGACACGACGAAACAGGGTTCTTAACGGTATCATCGCTTAATGATCGGGAAGAGCCGAGGATAGCGAAAAGACGGAAACAAGTCGATTTCAAAGCTCTGAATAGTGCTAGAACGTTCTATTTATAGATATATCCCTGCTTATTAGATTCTTAAATCTTTCATTATTTTTTTAAGGTTCGAATAATATTAATTGTATTTCCACGTCTACTACAGGTTTAGATTTTAAAACTGCTTGGTGTTTCATTATGGGCGTTCCCTCAATGGGGTATTTTCCTTCAATCGAAATGAAAGTGGAAACCTGTATTTTCATAAAATATTTTTTTTTTATATTTATTAGGATAAAAATTATTAAGATTGAATTGGTAGAAAATTTTTAATTCAATTTTGAAATTTTATTCTATATTCGTGACGTCACTAAGCGAAAACTAGGGAATATGTATCTATAAAGAGGCCTGATACTGAGAGATAAGAAAGAGACTGATAAGAGACTGATAATATGTGGCTAGATTCAGTTTGTAACGAAGACAAACGACAGTCGACATTTCGATAATTGACATTTGAAATTTCCTGTGCGTGTTTGGCTTGTCAACTTGACGTGTTGTATTGTTGTTTTCTTGTGAAGTAAACTTTTATTAAACATGGAGCAAGGTTTTGTAGATGCTAAGTCCTCCGACAATTTACCGGTTATAGATCCTTTTATGATAAAGATCCTATAGATCCTTTCAGAAATAAAAGAGATGAAAAATGTAAGGTTAGTATTTAACTTAACAGTATTACCGCAAAGTCGATTAAATATATTCAAAAACTACCTTTACAAATTACGATGCTTTTCTATTACTAATAAATACACTTGTAATCAGTCACAGGCAGAGACAACAATTCACAGGTAAAAATATAAACTAAAAACAATGTCTCATGTTTACCATGATGTTTACCCTAACTAAATAATTCAAACATAAACAAAAGTAAAGTTGTCACGCAGTGACACCAACCACTCAAATGAAAATATCTTACAAATCACTAAAAAATGGCGCACATTTTGAATTTTCGCTTAGTGACCTCACATAGATATCGCGCACAATAAAAAAATAATTTATGAACTTAAATGAACCCAATATTAAAATTCCAGAAATACGTATCTCTTCTTTTTCCATTGCCGATGTAAAAAAAAATAGGAAAACATCCCATTCTCTATAAAGAAAATTATGTAGGTAAGTACTACAATTCTAAAATTAAATTTACTAAAGTAGTTTCTATGAATTATATGAAAATAGAACACCTTGTGTATTTTTACAGATTTGGATATAACGTATAAACTAGTGTTTGTAGCCTAGCAACGAATCGATATTCTCACTTATAATATCCCTAGTGCTTAAATTATTTCCGGTTTTTAATTTAAGCTCGTGGGATATTCGGTAAGAAAACTTCACACCATTTACTTTATAAATATTATGCCAAAATTGAACATTTTAATTACGAATGACAAACATTCATTCCTCATAGTGAGCCATGAGCAATAACAAACATTTTTTACGATTGTCAAGTACGGTTCCTTGGTCAAGTTCCACCACTTGTCATTGTGTCATTGTCACTCACCATAATTTTGTTTGTGCAATTTCCTGATTTATTAGATTGTGTTTTTGAAAATGTTCCGCTTTGGAAAGGAAACATCATTTATTTCTGATAATTATTCTGAAGTACTTCGAGCATTGCAAATATTATGCTTAATAAAATGTGAGTTTTCTTAGTGAAATAAAATGTCATTTTCTAACATTAGTTACATACATATTTTACAAATAACTTAAAAACATATTATATTTTTCTTTCTTATTAACTTTGATCTACTAATATTGGTGGAACATCATTTATTTTTGATAATTATTCCGAAGTATCTACTTCAAAATTTATATGTTTAATAAAATGCGAAATCTCTTAGTGAAATAACATACCTTTTTCCAAGTTTAGTTACATGAACTTTTTATAAATAACTTAAAAACATATTATATTTTTCTTTGATCTACTAATATTGGTGGAACATAATTTAATTTTGAGAATATTACTTAAATTCGAGCATAGGAACTGTATTAATTCATTCAGTCCCGCGTCTTTATTTTGACATTTTAAATGACACAAAAATTTCCACTTATTAATTTCACACAACGTTAAAAATTTCCGGAAATTTTTTGGGTTGGCATGGTAACTGAACAAAAAAAAGCCTCTGAATGGTTAAAATATGGCGGCGTGAAATTTTCTTTCTAATTCATTATGCTTATGGAAAATTTTTTAATGTATCACCACCGAGTTTTAATCATCTCCAGATGATGCCAACTTAGTTGGCGAAACGCGCGTCGGATGCAGTATAGTGTTTTGGTATTATGTGGAAAACTACGCCAGTGTTTTGTTCAGTAAGTAAAGTTGACAGTAGGTAAAACTGAAACCACTAAGCGTTTTGCTGAATCGACTCAAAAAGCAATGACGTGACATTATATCAAGAGTGCAATAGTTTATCTTTAATTGCGAGATATGTTTACGTTATTTCGTCTCGGAATCAGTCTATAGAACTCTTTTAATCTGTCCCTTTGAGTTCTATTATTTTTCCATCGTCGCGTTACCAGATGGCACTCTATTTTCGGTGCGTGCTCAGGTGTTTCTACGCTCACTCGTGCCGACAAATCGTTCAAGAAACAAAAGCTGACATCCCCTTCGGCCATTAAGAGGATATTACTCTGTCTGGCTGAAAGACAAATTAATATTTTTTCCTACTTACCGTTTGAGCGAATATATGGTTAATAAGATCACAGCGCCACTTACCTAAAACAAAAAAGGGAGGATAATAAAAAAACTAAGCTTTATGAGTACAGATAGGCGCACAAAGATCTAGGCAATCTAGTTGCTTTTTATACATTGAGACAAAAAAAAAATTAATTATATCTTATTGACCCTTATAAATCTACAAGTACACCATGGTTTCAAATCCAATGATTTTTCCTAAAAACATGCGCTCCTCAATGGATTGTAAATAGGAGTCTATTTCGTTGGTACACAGAGGTCACCAGACTTGATTGTTTGTATAGGACTACCTATATACAGGGTGCCCATTATCTATCTCCTTCCATGGCTAACTTTGTTAATAGTGGAGATAGAGAATTGGTTAAATTAGAAAAATTGGACAGAATTACAAGAGCAATTCAGTGCCTCCTTCAAATTTAATTTTAATTGTCAACTTTTCGAGATATTTTGAAAAAAACTGAAAATCGCCAAAATTTTTAAACTGGAATATTTCGAAAACTATAGAAGATACAAATAAAATAAAAATACTGTGTGATAGTGTTTTTTACGTGGCATTAAGCGGTGACATAGAAAATTTCACGGCCATCTTAGTTTTTCAGAAAAAAAATAAAGTCATGTTTTTTTAAATGGTAATCATAGTTGGCTATGGTATCAATAAAAAACTTATTTTTTTCTGATTTCAAAAATATAATATTTAATAAATCGTATTTTTCTTCGTTTGTGTATATTTCACAATAACTATTTTAATATAAACGTTTAATTTTGACGTTTATAATGTGACTTTAGTGTGATCTGACATATATATTTTATTGTTGTTTACTGATCTACGTTTATTTTTCATAGCTTACTATGTTAATAAATTATTTGTTCATTACAGTAAACAAAAGAAAAGAGAAAGGTATATTAACTATTATATTTTTGAAATCAGAAAAAATAAGCTTTCTATTTATACCATAGCCAACTATGGTTGCCATTTAAAAAAAACATAACTTTATTTTTTTTCTCAAAAACTAAAATGCCTGTGAAATTTTCAATATCACGGCTGAATTCCACGTAAAAAACACTATCACGCAGTATTTTTACATTATTTCTATCTTTTATAGTTTTCGAGATATTCGAGTTTAAAAATTTTGTAGATTTTCAGTTTTTCCAAAATATCTCGAAAAGTTGAAAATTAAAATTAAATCCGAAGGAGGCACTGTATTCCTCTTGTAATTCTGCCCAATTTTGCTAATTTAAACAATTCTCTATCTCCACTATCAACAAAGTTAGCCATGTAAGGAGATAGATAATGGGCAGCTTGTATAAAACAATAAAGAGTTTGCAACACCTCTGACAACAAATAACGAATAATGCTAAGAACGTGTGAGCGTCACGTTTCAGTCTTTGCCATTCCTTGGATATGGCTGGCTTCAATAAAGAGGTGAGTATTTGTATTTAATGTGAACATACCAACATGTGCATGTTAGCATATACAATTTTGAGTATTATCTTATTCAAGCAACTTATTATCTTAAATATAACTGGTAGAAACAACTACTCTACAGGCAAACACCCAGCCCAGCACCGAATAACCTTCTGGAATGTTAGTCGCACTATTAGCTAGCGTCAATACCAGCTATAGATCAATTTTGAACTAGTTCGTTCTGAACAGCGTGCCATAGGTGGATATTTAAAAAATAGTGATGGAATCACTATTCTCAAAGAGGAAATTAAATGGAATTATGTCAAAGAATGTAATCCTGGGGTAAAAAAAATTACAACTTGGCTGTTAATGTAAGTTTAATATATCCAGAGACGAATTTCGTTTTTTTTTGTGTGTGGGAGTCAGTCTCTGTTGTGTAAAGTTGTTTTAGACAGAAAGCTTACAAGTATCGATTTGTCACGATATATTTTTTAACTAAAACCTAATTAATTATCAGTTTACGCGGTGCGCACCTCGAAAATCAGTGACGTGCAAGTGATTAATGTAACAGGGAAATATTCAATATACTTTTTTTCTGTCGAATTACGTCCTCGAGCCGTTAATGAATTTTCGATGTCTCTAGTACACTTTTTGCGGGTTCGGAAAAGATAACATTAAATCCATTAAATTGTCCTTATTTGGAGGGGATGCCGCCCCTCGGGGGACGAGCATCGGATGATTAATGGGGGATGGTGATAGATCGCTTTCGCATATGTCTAACGGAGACGGGACTGTTCATTACACGCAACAACATGAACACAAATAAGCCGAAGCAGAATTTTATAATCCCGAGTATCGGTTTCGCGCATCCGTGGGTTTCTTGATGGATATTTCTACAGGGAGTCCAAATTTTAAGAATTTTACCTCGCTGGGCTGCTGATAATTACATTTTTGTGATGAACAATCAAATCAATTCTGCGATATCTTGAAGTGAAAATCGAAGAGAAATTCTCGAAGATATGCCTTAAAAATAAATAAAATAAATACACATAACTACGAATCTACGTTATACTCGTATCCACCATCTGAAAACGCCTATTTAAATAAGAACTAAAACAAATTAACCGAAAACAGTTATTCTCCTGGCTAAATGCCAGACCGAGCGCTGAATTATAAAGAAAAAATTTGCCGTATTTTGTCTAACACAGTTGGGATCAAAATATAATGATTCGGAACGAAAACTACAAGGAAATACTTAGACTTCACATCGTTGGATGTCACTAACTGTAGATCGGTTTCAATTCTTTTATAATCTCGTCAGTGCAATATAAGTGATCATACCAATTAATCAAATCAATTCTGCGATATCTTGAAGTGAAAATCGAACAGAAATTCTCGAAGATATGCCTTAAAAATAAATAAAATAAATACACATAACTACGAATCTACGTTATACTCGTATCCACCATCTGAAAACGCCTATTTAAATAAGAACTAAAACAAATTAACCGAAAACAGCTATTCTCCTGGCTAAATGCCAGACCGAGCGCTGAATTACAAAGAAAAAATTTGCCGTATTTTGTCTAACACAGTTGGGATCAAAATATAATGATTCGGAACGAAAACTACAAGGAAATACTTAGACTTCACATCGTTGGATGTCACTAACTGTAGATCGGTTTCAATTCTTTTATGATCTCGTCAGTGCAATATAAGTGATCATACCTAAAGATACGAAGACACAAGCACTTGACACAGAAGGTAGTTGCCTACACAAATCCTAATACCATAGCGTCACCTCTTGGTAGTTCCCTTTAGGTATGATCACTTATATTGCACTGACGAGATCATACAAAGATCGAAACTGGTTTGCAATTAGTGACATCCTACGATGCGAGGTCCAAGTATTTCCTCGTAGTTTCCGTTGCAATCCGAATCCTTGTATTTTGATTTTAATTGTGTTAGACAAAATATGGCAAATTTTTGAATTGTAATTTAGTGCTTGGCGTGGCGTGTAGCCCCAGGAGCATAGCTGTTTTGTGTTAATCCTTATTTAAAATAAGGCGTTTACAGATGGTGGATATAAAGTAGATTTCTACTATTCGTAGTTATGTGTCATGTACATCCTATCTGTCAAGTAGTAGACCTTGTTTCTACATCTCGTTATTGTATTCGAAACAGAATTTTGTCAAAGTGATGTGGTTCGAGTTGACCTACTAAAAGTTTAACCTATATTTACGTACCAAGTTGCAAGTTATGCTCTTACAGTTAAAATAAATAAACTCAAGAGGTAGGTATATAAATCAGATGTTACAATTTTAAAATCCCTTCAGTGTTTAATTGAGGCATATTTCAGAGTAACCAGTGCTTTCAGCAACAGTCGCTGCCGTTTAATCATGTTAATATTTAAAAAGCCTCCAGGCATTGTATTTGATAGGTAACAAGGAAATATAATGAATACTCCGTATTTCTTTGCCAGATTTCTACATTCAAACACGACTTCCTCAGCAAATACATATTCTGTTTCAGTCGGCTTTGCAGAATATTGTTTACGCTTTAAGATAAATGGAATTTTTGAAATGTAATTACTTGAGCGGGTACAAGATGAAACAGTTTCAGTATTAAATAAAACTTTTGTAGATTTAATGCACAAGAAAATAATAACGTAAATAAAATAAAAAGGAATTTAGATGTTTAGTACATTCTAGCAATAAACTAGTTCAATTTATAACAATGTATTCAAAATTCATCAGCACTACAACATAGGCAGCACTATTGGCGATTCCAAACATGAATGCGCCCTTTATGAAAATATTCAAACCTACTTAAAAGGTAATTTTTGGAGGCTTATTGCTAATATAATGATAAATAATACGTATTTTGGGTTTGTTTAACGTAATAATTTAGTGGTGCTTGTGATTTTTTGGTATTACAAAGTTGAAAATGACGTGGTTAGTATTTGTACATCTTTATTTTTACATTTTAAAATGGCATTCAAAAGAAAACAGCACAGCACAAACTGCCGTGTTTATAGGTGTAATTCCACAAAATGTGTCAATAGAAGTGTTTAAGATTGAAGATAGGTAGAAGTTTGGCCCTAGTATAAGAAACTGTTTCTTGTTCACTTCCCCAAAAGGCATGTAACAATTTAATAACAGGGAACATGTTTAATTACATAACATAACCACTTTGTTGCCGTTTGTCTATACTTTTCTATCTTATATAAAAGCATAAAGCAGAATATATTTTAATTTAAACATTATTTAACAAAAAACCAGCACTAATATGGTATCACCATACAATTTATCACACTTATTTTAGTCCAAAATGTAAGTAAACAAAAACTAGGGTATCTGTTTCAACCCAAAAAATTCATACAATTCGCAATGAAGCACTTATGGGACGTTTGGCTACTTTTACCACTCTTTATCCTTTATTTCACCCTAACTAACACCTGATGTAACTATATTTATGGCAGCTGAATGCTAAATTGCTAGATGATGTGATATGAAATGCAAAATTTTTACTCGTCTTCATCCATATTTGTTTACAATTAGCAGCGCCCTCATCGGTAATTTGAATCCCCAATACTAACGTGAAAAGCATTATGAGGCCGCGGCTCGCGCATGTCCGTGTTAACCCGCTTCACACGCCATTGAATGGCGGCTCTCTGTGACAGCCAACATAAAATTGTGCAACTTTATTCTGATTTAAGCCACCCTGTATCTCTTACCGTTTCTGAGATCCCAATGGTGGCCAAAACTAAATGTAACACCGTGTAGAATCATTAGTTTTAGTTACTGTTTTATTAGCAATGTTAATAAACCAAAACCTTATGTAAACATATTTATAAAATAGGATGTAAACAATTTATTCTCGAGCAGGTGTTGTAAAAAACAGGATTTTTCAATTCAATCCCCGAGCGAGTGCACATATTGCTAGTTTAAACCATTTATAAATAGAGGACAGCACCGCCATCCGTCTTGACGTCTAGCGAAATAAAAATAGTAACGTGACCATCTGGAAGACCGGTACTCTGGGACACGTCTTCCAAGGTAATGGCCAATTCTCAACGTTTACGAATGGATTTAAAAATCGGAGACAGCCCCGGACATCGTGTAAAGCAAGACAAATGACGTTCGCGAATTGTTGAGGGCTACCCGTAGTGCCGGTACGATAATGGTCATCCAGCCGTGACGCAGGATACGTCTAATGATTTATGCAGGATTACCAGGACGAGTGGATGTCATCGGTCACCGGGGGACGTCTCAGAATAAGAGAGAGATTGATCGGTCGATAAGAGCGTTCGGAAAGATTACCGAGGCTTTATTATGAGGTATTTCTAGCAAAAGTCGGACGGGGAAGAATTTCTGCCGTTAATTGTATAAGTGTAGTGAATGTGGAGGGTCCCATCTGTCTATTGACAAAATGGGTAGTTATTCTATTTATATTATTTTGTTTTTTTATTTTATAATACATCATCCAACAGTACTGAAACCTTTTATAGGATGGGAAAAAACAAACATAATTGCATGATAAAGTGGATACTCGAAGCGGATGGTTCTTTATGAAACATCGTGAAAATAATTGTTTTGAAAAAAACATTGATCTCATTTAGATGTTCCAAGAAATATATATAAAACACTCTATATATGCTAGTATTTCGGCTTGCTAGGCTTTTTTCAATAGATTAAATGTCTATTACTAAATGTTTCCAAGCGCATTTTCGTTATTTATTTGTTTACGAGCACCTACCCCCGATTGATCCTACCATCTGGTAAAGCCCGAGTTTTTTGTACCTTTTCTAGGAAGAGCGAAAATGTAAAATCTATCTGATCATTCGTAGTACAAGGATTTATAATTAAAGATTTTTTAATTTCCAATTGCTCCAACAGATCTAAGCGCTTTCCTTTCTTTCCACGATGCAGTACCTTTACATTTTTGTGATCTATAAAATGATTGTTTTCTATACAATGTGTCGAAAATCCTGAATTTTTTGAGTTATTTAGTATGGATTTTTTATGTTCATTTAGTCTAGTTTCAATACTTCTACCGGTGTGACCCACATACACGGCATTACAGTCCACGTAGTTAATTTGGTATACTCCCGATTGTTTTAATTTATTAACCCTTTCTTTCTTTGTTTTTTATCATGTTATCTATTAGTTTTTCTTTATGTCCGTTGTTTCTTGCAATTTGTTTGATTGTACTTAATTCTTTTTTAAAATCTGCTTTTTCTGGCGGAAACATTAAAAGCCAATGTATTAAACTACGGAAAACCGACTTTTTTATTTGCCAGGACTGCTGGGAACTTGCTGGTATAATTGCATCGGAAGTTGTTGGTTTTCTATAAACCGAGAATGTTAATTTATTTTCTACCTTTCTTATTGTTATATCCAAATAGTCTAATTGATTGTTTTCCTCCTTTTCCATTGTAAACTGAATATTATCGTTAAGCGATAAGCGATAAAAAACAATTATAATTGCATGAACTTTCAAAACAAGTGTACAGAGAAACAAAATAATAAGAAAGAAAATACATACACACCTTCCTATAATATCTACACACATTTACATATGTAAAGAACGAACTAGTCAAAATTAATATAATATATGTAAATTCATATTTCCGCTAACACAAAACTACGAAATAAATACCGATTTCAGCGCCACTAAAAAAAACTGAATATCTCAAAACCATGTACATTTTTTCAGAACATTTTTTAACAGGAAAGCCCTTAGTAATTTCGGACTCCTTCTGTTTATACTTCATGCAACAAATATTCAAAAATCAAATTGAGAAATTCCAAACCTTAAATTTTCTTTACTGTTTGGCTCGACCGTGCATACACATCCGCGTATCGTATGATGCCAATCAGAGTTGCACTGGGAACACTGCCATTGATGAGACGCTACACAGCTTGAACGACCTCTGGCGAACTTTGCGGCAACATACGTTAAACATGTTGCGACAGCTGCCTTTTAGCCGGTAATTTAATTTCGCTTGTGGCTCTCGAAAATTAAAACCCCGTATTAGAGCCAGCAAATCCTTGATGATGTTGCATTCTGCAAAGCAAGATTTTTTTTCATTCATCATGTATGGCAGTAAACTTACACTAAACTTACTTAAACATTTGAACTACCACAATGTATTAAACAATATTAATTTTTCTTCTAATATATTTTAGCTGTAGGTACTACTAGATACTCTGTCAATTGATATGTCTAATTAATTAAACTTATGACATATATATCTAAATTTCTGCCGTATCTAAATTCAAGTCGTTTTGCAGCAAATCTGATTTGCTGGAAAACGGCTTGAATGTAAATATTTATTTCTTGATTTAAATGCCCCGTGTCATTCCTCTTGCCTTTGAAGAATAAGTACAAATTATTTTAACCAATCAAAAATGTAGAAAGCAATTTCTCAGAGAAGATTTCCTTTTTCTCCTGTTCAAGAATAAGTGCCCTAGATACCTTTCACACTATTTTGAAGTAAAAATAAGTTACTTACTACCTTAATCTTCCCCGAATTAGTGCATATTACTAATAAAAATTATTATTTGAATACCACAGCGCTGAACACTGATCTGGGTTGACGTCAATGTCATTATCAAAGTGGGCAGACTTTTCCCGTATACAGCATACTTTCAGGATACCCTGTATAGCACGGTGGTTCAACAACTATTAGACTGAAGAAACTTCTATGGAATTGACATGGCTTTAGTAGTAGCACTAGCCCTCTTAGAGTAGATACTAACCCCAGCTGACGAAGTTTCACGGGGAAGTGGTCACGTTTTCTTTTCAATCAAGTCCCTGGTAACGCTGTTTTCTACCGGGTGCGTCTTAGAATAATCTCTTTTTCCATTTGTCCTTGTAATTTCCTTTTGTTCCGCATTACCCCACTTTTGAGCGGCATAATGCTGTTTTAAGAATAAACGGTTTCCGGGGTCCGCTGGAGTTATTCTGAGCGACTGAGAGATACGTCGGAGAGAGCATTTTACGCACAATTTTCTTCATAAATGAAATTTCGCAAGCAGCCGGATTTAGAAAGCAGTTGACAATATTGCTCTAATAAATTGGCCTCACATTTACATTTAAATGTCTTCTTTATAAATGCATAGTATATTATCGTACACATATATGGAAAGGTATTCATTATAAAACCAGTATGAACGTTGTATAACGAGCGGAAGCCAGTGATCCAATAATACGAGTTTTGCAACTCTACTTTTACTTACTATTTTTTTTGTTACTGTAGGTATATACAGTTTAAAGAGGTTAGTTGCTTAATACATGAAAGCGTAGTTTTCTTTGACGTTTACAATAAAATGCCCATCCAACTTTTCATGATAACGACATTACTTCTCTATTTGTGATGAAAATGGTTTAGTTTCCTGGCTTTGTGAGACAAACACTGTCAATTTCTTCTGTAAACGAAGTAAGGGAAATATCTTCATCAAATACAATAACCTTATCGACTTCTTGTTATAATTGATTTTACAGCAATCTAAATATTTTGGAAACTGATTAAATAACTGGTATCGCAGTGTTTACAAACGTAGTTCACAATTTGATAAATCAACCTAATTTTTAACGTTTTTTATTGGACACATGTCCAACGTGTGCTGTCAGCAAAATAATTGTTAATTATACATGCAAACTCACTTTGCAGGCAAAAATGGAATGCCATAGATAAATCCCACTCCCGCAAAATGTGTGCAACAATTCTAAACGGCATTTGTTTATTCAAATCGACTTGTGTTTATTCAGGGTATTCGTAAAAAAGTTGGGTATTTGCTCAAATGGAAAATGGTGCAGTTTCTGTTAGGAAACTGATAGTGGTTGGGGATGTTCAGTTTAAAACATCATATCATAATGGAGGTGCTGACACAGATTGTGCAAAAATGTTTGATTGCATTTTTAAAAAATCTTTGTGGATATGTTGGTTTTTCATTTATATTAACAAATATTAAATAAAAAATACTACCTATAACTATAAAGTATACGCAATAACAAATAATAAAAAAAATGTCAATGTTCTTATACGAATATATAAAGGGTTATCCATTAAGTGCGACGCATTTTGTAATCGAGGTTGTGGATGTGTAGTGTTTTGTTTTGATTCCACTGACATTTGTGTTTGTCAAAGTCAGTCTACCATTTAAATGGAGCCGTGCATGCTTCCACGATGATTGCAGATTGTTCAGATTTATTATGAAAAGCGTTTTTCAGTCTCGCTAACAGCAATTTCTGGTCGCTATAATCGGCCAACTATTGAACGATTGGTGTAGAAATTCGAGTCAACATCAAGTGTCCGTAATATCTCTGCGCCAATTATAATTAAAGAAAATATTGATATACGAATGAACGTTAGAGCCGAATTTTGCTAAAAGATTTTGGTCTACGTCCTTAGTAGATTTCTTTAACACAGGACTTAAGCCAAATGATCATCTTTTGCGTCGGAGATTCAGTGATTAGGCATTGCAACAACTGACATTGATCCAGATTTTCACAAAAAATAATCCTCAGCGACGAGGTCCATTTCTGGTCGAATAGTTCTGTTAACAAGCACAACTGTTACTTCTGGTCTGAAAATCATCTAAAAGAAATTCATCAAAAGTTGTTTAAGTGCTCATTTCACGCTGGAGGCATCATAGAGCCTTTTTCTTCTTCGACGAAGCTCATTCACGGTTCAGTTCTCAACTCAGTGACGAAGCTCAGTCGCAGCTCAGTCATTCTGATACGGTGAATGGAATTTGTTATCGCTCGATGACGATTAATTTTTTGTGGTCCTAATTGAATGTTATTGACATAGCAGATAAGTGGTTCCAGCAAGATAGAGTCACATGCCACACTGCCAATGCAACGATGGCTTTATTGAGAGAAAAGTTCGGCGAGTCGATTATTTCAAAGAATGGACCAGTCAATCAGCCACCTCGACCATACGACTTAAACCCCATAGACTTTTTTTGCGTGGGGCTATGTTGAATAGCTCGTTTACGGTAATAAACCAGCCGCATTAGATGTTTTTAGGATGAACCTTGTACGCGTAACTGCTGATATTCGGGTCGATTTGTGTCTAAAAGTCATGGAAAACTGAGTTCAACGAATTCAATCGGGCATACGCTTTCGTGGAGAACATTTGAAAGACGTTGTGCTCCACAAATAATGGCATGTAATAATATACATACAATCAAAATAGAAATAAACTTGACATTTGTTATAGTATATACCTCTTTTTATTCAGAATTAAAAAATATAGTCGGGTAAATCACTTCTGCTTTAGATTTAATAATTTAGCATTTAAAACTAACACTTTTCTAAGAAAATACATGAAAATGTTAAAATAAACCTAGACTGTATAGTATAATTTTTAATAAAGCCAAAAATTATCTGCTATTTGTTTTCTTAAAAAAGATACCGTGGTCAATTCATTGACCATGGGTGGTCATTTCCTTGAGATTATAAGATACAAAAATGCTCGTATCTCCTAAACTACTTTGTATAATACTAGAAAATCCTATATTGGCGAATTAGGAAAAATAATTGGAATTCAAATATGAAATAAAAAATGTTATTTCATTTAAAAAAAAGATATGGCCCCGGTTTATAGAGCACCCTACATGACTAAACATATTTTTAAAATATGCGTTGTCTTAGGCTCTATGAGATCCTAATATATATATTTTCTTTGTTTATAACGGCATAAGAGTTATGTAACTTTGTGGGCCACCACTTTTGGGCTACCCTCTATATAGAAAATAATGCAATATTATCCTGAAATTTGAATTCATTGCCTAAAAAATATCTCTATATAAATCATTACTTGAATCAATAACATCAATGAATTTGTAGAGAATACGTTTTGTGCGTGTCAAAAACTCGAGCAAATATTACAGCATATAGTGCACTTTCGCTTCCACTTCTTGCCTAGAGGAAGTAGGTACGTGAGAGGAACGTTATAATCCTGGTGCGAGGGTTGCATCCACCCTGCTACATCTTGTAACACAAGTAACACGTGTAAACCCATAGGCAGAGAAACATGACACTAATTGCGTAGAAGAAGTAGACTTTCAATGGAGAATACGGTTATATAAGATACGTTAATACCACATAATTGTGGTTTTTGAAATAAAAAATTAATGACACAAATTATGACTACCCTAACGTTTAGTTATAAACGTCGTTGAATACCTACGTTACATTTATGGAGGAAAACTGAGTGGAGTTATTCATGAAGTAGGTAACTTCTTGAATACAGAACTTTGACAAATCAAAGAAATTGACGAAGATCTTCTGCATTCCTTAAAATGCATTCTAATAAAGTGAGGTTAGGATGACCTCGGAGAATGATAGAAGTTTTACTCTATTTGTTTTTCAAATATTCATCGTCGCATATTTGCAATTATTGTTAATGTTATTGTTTCAAAAATGTACACTGAGAGAAAAATTTTGCTTAAAACTGATAATAAGCCATAGTTTTTTTGAAATTATTAATTATTTGTGTTTGCATTTATATTTATTCTGCATACAGAATATTCAAAAGATGTTGAAATTCAGTGAAAAGTTTTATATGCATTTTCTACAATTACTACAGGTCACATGAGTAATTAAAAAGTATACAATTTATACAATTCCCTATAAAATTTAATTTTCTATAAATTAATGTAATAATCTGTTCAATATCAAGACATTTTCATTTTCAAGTTTTCATTGGCCACTTCTCTTTGGAGACTATTGTTTGAATAATTTCCGTTTCCTTGTTTTCATTTTGCAGCAACATATTTTCATAAAAATAAAATTGGAAATGAACTTACTTCCATATTTCCTTATTTTTCTATGCTCTTAAAAACAAAAAATAAACAAATAGTCAAGAACACACGAAATGATATTTTCATAGATTTCCAAAATTGTCTGTACAGGGTGATTCACTTTCGAGTGTGTAACATGGGTATCCCGCTTATTATAAAAAATAGACTGTAGGTTTAAATTCGGCAAAGTTGCGGAATTTTGTGCTCAATAAGTTGGCGCAACGAAAACCCCCTCATCCACTTTTGTTTTTAAGTAAGAGGCAAAAAAACATTTTTTCCGGTTTTCGTTTTCTGACCATAACTTCTATACTTTTGAAAATATTGGCTTATCGTTTTCACATTATTAGGACACTTCCTTGAGACAAATACGATGCCGTAAACCGTTTTTAAAAAAATGTCACTTCTATTGTAAATCATCTTCAACTTTATTTTTTCTTATGGGCACCATATTAATTTTTCTCATATTTGAATAAACCGATTTTTTCTGAATACAAAAATATAATATATGTTAATATTTGCCTAAAAAATAAGGGCATTATGAAGGAAATAAGTATTTTTTTGAAAATGTCTAGATAGCCATGGCCATGACAGTCAATTCTTGACAAACCACAAATGTCACTTATAATTGTTATAAACTGCATCTGTGGAGTACTTTTTATATTGACTAACGATGTATACAACCGAATAGAAACAAGCTATTATAGATATTTATTACAGATGTAACAAAAATTTAAACAGAACAGTTGAAGAATATTAAAACACATATCCTGAAAGACGACAACCATGCAAGACATATATTACTAAACTGCATTGTAATTTAAGGAATTATGACAGTTTTTCTAATTTTCTTCATGCGAGATCCATACCTATTTCATGGTTTAGAAAAACTGCCATAATTTCTTAAATTATAGTGCAGTTTAATAATATATGTCTTGCATGGTTGTCGTCTTTCAGGAAGTGTGTTTAAATATCAACTGTTTTGTTTAAATTTTTGTTACATCTGTAATCAATATCTATAATATCTAGTTTCTCTTCGGTTGAATACATCGTTAGACAATGCAAAAAGTACTCCACAGATGCAGTGTATAAAAATTATAAGTGACATTTGTGGTTTGTCAAGAATTGACTGTCATGGCCTTGGCTAACTAGACATTTTCAAAAAAATACCTATTTTCCTTCATAATGCCCTTATTTTTTAGGCAAATATTAACATATATTATATTGTTGTATTCAGAAAAAAACGGTTTATTCAAATATGAGAAAAATTAATATGGCGCCCATAAGAAAAAATAAAGTTGAAGGTGATTTACAATAGAAGTGACATTTTTTTAAAAAACGGATCACGGCATCGTATTTGTCTCAAGAAAGTGTGCTAATAATATGAAACCGATACGCCAATATTTTCAAAAGTATAGAAGTTATGGCCAGAAAACGAAAACCGGAAAAAATGTTTTTTTTCCTCTTACTCAAAAACAAAAGCGGATAAGGGGGTTTTCTTTGCGCCAACTTATTGAGCACAAAATTCCGCAACTTTGCCGAATTTAAACCTACAGTCTATCTTTTAAAATAAGCGAGATACCCATGTTACACACTCGAAAGTGAATCACCCTGTACAGTTTAATGTGCCATTTCAAAAAGCCACAAATTTGCCGGACAACTTTTATTTTAAACTTTTCTACAAATTTAAAGATAAAAAGTTAATGGGTGAGGAGTGAAACAGTGTACAACAGTATCCTTACATCACGTCCCCTCATGCCTACAAATGTAAAAACACATCCTTTTCCAAAGCCAGAACACCCCCTCAAGTGTACAAAGGCGATTTGCCATCGCAAACAAACACAAAGTGAATGCGGCCGACGCGACGATCCCATACACCGACATGTATCATATCTCAAAGAGGTAAACAGAAAAATAAATCCGGGGATGCATATTAACTTTATGTTTGTCGAAATGAAAAGCCGGGAACGGGAACGGCGGCGGCGAACACCACAGGTTTTGCAGTTTCGACGGCGCATTGAAGCGCGCACATCATGAGTGGTGTCTCCCGGCGTCGGGACGCCGAGCGCCAGATATCAGTAGTAGACGCCGCACATCCGGAGCGGCCGCACGCGTTTCCAGCCATGGCGATCACCACGTCGACGACTCGATGAAATGTAAGTGAACGCGAGCAGTAATGTGACCGGGAAAATGATGCACCCGGTGCTTCTTATGATGCTTACGGTCGGTGTAAGCACGGCGGTGTGCCCAGACATGTGCACGTGCAGGCATTACCTTAGAGATAACCCGGAGAAAACTTCCTTGTACTACACGTCAGTTTCCTGTGCCGGTTATATCGAAAACGTCACGAGCAGCTTAGAGAACACCACCAGAGATTTTCAGCTGAGCAACTTGAACCAGGAGGAATTGGCACATGTTCTCAGTGATTTGACAGAAAATGAGATCAATCTTCCATATCTCAACCATTTGGTTATAATGAAGAGCGAAATTGAAAATTTCAACGTAACCTTTGAAAACTTTGAAAGAATACTATCCTTGACTTTGACCGATAATCACATAGAAACTGTATCAGAAGTTTTCTTAAATTTATCCAATTTACAATCTTTGGACCTATCGCGTAACGATATTAAAGTGTTAGACCTCGAAATGTTTAGGACATTAAGGACTTTAGAAGTGTTAAACCTCAGTGCAAACTCTTTGACTAAAATAGATCGTGGTAGTTTCAGTGGTTTGAAAAACTTAAAGTGCTTGGATCTATCCAGGAATAACCTGACCACCCTCGACAACCAAGCTCTGATGCCCCTCACTTTCTTGCAATATCTCAACTTGAGCAACAACCGGCTGGAAGTTTTAAACGAGGCGTGTTTCAGCAGCCTGATTATGTTGCAACAACTCGACGTCTCGTGGAACAGATTGGCACGGGTGGCGCCCGGCAGTCTTCAGCTGCCAAGCTTGGCACGCCTCCTGCTAGCAGGAAATCCACAGCTAGGGCGATCACGCGATGCCGCTGTGTTAGTGGGCACCGGCCACAGGCTGCAAACCGTCGATGCGTCTCGGACGGGACTCAAACAGGTGCCCGCTGCATTAACACACTCAATTCGAACGCTAAGATTGGCCGGTAACTCGATCCGAGCGGTAAGTTGCGGGGACCTCGACTCCTATCCACTCCTACAGCTTGTAGATTTCACCTCGAATGACTTGGAGAGCGTGGAAGAAGATGCTCTGGGTAGATTGGATTGCCTTTCCATTCTCTATCTAACTGATAACAATATTCATGAGATGCCCAGAAGTCTGCCGGAGAAACTTAAAGTGCTACATCTGGAGCACAATAACATAGAAAGGGTGTCTGGAAGGGATCTTCAGGGACTGGCGGGACTCGAAGTGCTCCTGCTCAGCGACAATAAAATTAGGACTGTAGACGAGGCTGCTTTCACCCAGTTGGTTTCTTTAGTCACGCTGGATCTGTCCCGCAACCCCGTTAGCATACTTCAGCCGGGTTGTCTCGGGGGACCGGCAGCCCTTCAAGTGCTCCGGCTGTCCTCCATAGGGATAATTTCTCCGGCGGAAGAAGTTTCTTTCCCCCTGTCGGCCCCCGAGCATTTAATCACGCTTGATTTATCTGATAGTCCAGGACTGGCGCGACAGCTGCTGGCGGATACGGCTGCTCTGGCAGCTTCCAGGGAATTGCAGGAGCTGGATCTGTCCCGCACCGGCATCCAATTTATCCGTTCCGACCTGCTGCACTATCTGCCCCAATTACGAGTGTTGCACGTCAAAGGGAACAGCCTGAACTGCTCGCAATTAGAGTGGCTGGCCTCGTGGATGAGGCGACAGGACGAGCCAGAATACAGAGAGATAGTCTGTGCCAGTCCCCCGGATCTCTGGGGCACGCCTCTGGTGGATCTGCAGGATGTTGAGATATCGCCAATAGAAGCAATAAATCAAGGCGAGAGCAGTATCAAGGAAAAAGCCATTAATCTCCAAGGAGAAAACACTACAAATATGTACCAGACATCTGGTAATTTAACAGAACAATATACAACGGAAAGTACAAATTATATATCGTTTACAACTGTTACAAATATCACAGTTTTAATGAACGACGTTACAAGTTACGTAAGAAATACGAGTATAAGCAATGATGAAATTAATTGGAACAAGAGCGAAAACCCCGACGTTACAAATGAAATCGAAAAAATAAGAGTAAGAAAAAATAAAATTTATTTTGGTAATAAAAAGAATGTAGATATTAGGAAGGCTTTAAGCTATAAACTGCTACCCCAGATTAAAAATGAAATATTAATCGCGGACCAGGCTATTAAATCGGAGGCAACGCTGAGGCATTCGCATTCAACGGTAAATATCTTCAACCCTGATACCACAAAATTAAACCCAAATATAAAAAATAGTAATAACGAAACTCTTAAATCAAATAAACCATCTGACGTTTTAATCAATGCTCTGGCGAAGAATTTTTTTAATAACACACCAGACGTCACTGGGCGAACAAAAGACTTGCTCCCAGGGGAGTCCACCATCGATCCAGACATGACAGAGAACCCGCAGTGGAACGCCTCCACGGGGGAGACGTCCATGTATACCAACAAGCAGGAGCCCAATTTCCTGCACCCCGGCATGCTGATCCTCGCGGCGGGAGTCATGGGGGCGACAGCGGCTCTGGCGATGCTCGCTGCCCGCTTCACCAGGAGAAACAGGAACACGAACCTCTCCCAGCAAGAGGACATCGAGGTGAGCAGCTTGCCGAGCGTGACGGAGCTCTGGTGACACCTGAGGGAGGAGGACGAAGAGCGCGAGTTGCTCTACGAGACTTCAATCACTTAGTATTCCGGTGTGAATAGAGACGAGATAGATTCACAGTGATTCCGTGGTGGATGGAGAGTACATGGTACGCTGCATTGAAAATTTAGTAAAATCAACCAAAAATTCACATTTAACCAACTTGAAAACTATGCATAATAAATAAATATAAAAAATAATAGATTCCTGTTATAAGTAAAAATATTTATTTATGCCTGTAATAGAAAGATTTGCAGTTAAAAACATTATGTAAAACGTCGTTATAAAAATGATTTGGTATTTTAGAAAAATGCAGCAAAACATTTTATACACCGAAAACAATTCTGTGATCTACATGGTTGTTTTATTGTTCGAACAAACGCTAAAAACGTCGAATATTAAAAAATGTAGTCTTGCTTGAATTATTTTGGTCTACATTTCCACTATTTACCAACAACATAGAAACAATCGAGAGCACCTATTAAAAACATTTTTGACGTTTTCACCCAAAACTCTTATAAAAAAATATAAAATGCAATATTGTATTCACAATATGTAGAGAACTTAATTTTCTAAAGTGATGTAAATGACGAAATTTTACGATGAACTCAGTTTAGTTTAATGCCAGTTCTTTAATCATATCTTCTATAAGTAATCAAGAAATTCTGCATCTAGTATTTTCTTTAAGCTGACAACCTTTCTTACATAAAAAGTGCTATTTGGCAATTATATTTCTTTGTTTGATAAGAATTTCAGCATATATAACTTTCTGTAAAACGGAAAAGTATGAAATTTGTATCCGTATAAATATTATATTATATATATTCGATATAGTTAACAGCAAGTACAAAGTTTAAATAGGTTGCCATCGTAGGCCATGGGTTTTGTGAGTGACGGTTGAACAATGTTTTATAAATATATTGTATAAATGACATAATTGTATTGTATAAATTATATCATTCAACATATTTTTGTAAAAGAAATTATGTTGTAACATATAGTTAGCTGAAAAATATCATAATCACAATATAGTATGTTTGCAATACTGTTTTTTTATTAGCGTTTCAAAGATGGTAATGATCTTTTTGTTTGTTACATATTTCAGGTTGGTTGAAAACATTTTGAATCTTTATGACTTTTGGTTTTTAATTATGCATATTATCATGTACCTACTTTCTTCCACTATAGAACACCGTGAAAGTTTTCACATTATTTTCCAGAACTATAGACGCGCTTGTGATAACGTGAGATCTATTTTGTATGACTTAGCCATTTTGTACTTGAAAACTTGTAAGATATTGTAAGAAATTGATAGACGGGGACGCTACTGTGAGACATTTTAGCACTTCTGTCCGTATGGCAGTACCCACCTTTGCCAGATATCAATTGTACACGGTGATACCCTTTATTTTATCAAAATTCAACAAAACTATAGCAGTTTTTTTAAATTCTTATAGCATTACACGGAAAATAATATACAGGCTGTTGAAAAATAAACTTTCCTTAAATAGAACACCCAGTATATTATTGTATATAATTTGAATAGCGCGTTATCTCTCGAATATACTGAAAAAAGATTTGCTAATAGGATCTATTAACAAAAATATAGCCAAAAAGCAATGTTGATGAGATTGATGATTCATATTTTAAAAAATAAAAACTAAACCCCTATCGACAGTCAACCAAGAGACAAAGCTCCATCCAAATCAGAAAGGGTGTACTGTTTAGCAAAAACCATACATTACAACACACTGTCTATTTTACGTGTAATTTAACGAAGGATTACAAACTCCTATACTAAAAAATCGTATCTAAAGTTGATGCAACAAAGAAGGGTTCCATTTTTAACAAATCACCCTGTACATGCGACCTAGCATGTTTGATTTATTTTCACTTTTTTATACGACCAGTTTTTGAACATAAAGAATTGTAAATGTTTTTGGTTTGTATGAATAACGTCCCATGCAAACTGTAATTTTTGCTACCGAATGTATATATATAATGGTCATATATTTATATATTTCCTTGCAAATTTGTTCAATGTAATGTGATAGTTCCAAATAAATTTTAACAGGAAATATACAGCCATCTGTTATTTATATTATTTTTTTAAAAAACTCATTTAATTTTTAATTAACTTAATTACCATTACTCAAATAGTACACAGAAGAAAAAAAATTATTGTATCCAAGATTACTTTCATTTATTACCAAGAGATTTCTGATTTAAGTTTACTTAGGTACAGAAGAATATTTTACTTACAGTATTCTTATTAAAAGGATTTTGGATGGCCTTAATTAAACAGAACGAAACAAAAGATTTGGTGTCTAATTATGTTATTCGTGCTTGTTCCGTTTCAAAGGGACAAAGCATGGCTTTACAGTTTTTTTACACGCAAACCGGTAATAAAAATACTGAGAAATAATTACTTTAAAACAATTACCTCAGGACACAAACAATAGGTAAGTATAATAAGTGTAAAAGGAAAATGAAACTAATCATGTTTACTGTATCTTGAATAAGCTAATAACAAACTGGAAAACAAAAAAGTATTGCGAATAAAAATACTAGGTAGTATTAAAACCATAAAGCAAAGCTAGTGTAAAAAGTGTAATAAAAATAATTTATTAAAGCAATTAAAGATTCTTGTTGTTTAACATGAATGACTATGCAAATAAATATTCAGTATAAGTTTATACTGATTTATTCATTGGCCACCTCGTTTGCCAGACCTAAGGCCATCCGATTTTTTTATTAAATGATTAGAAATTAAAATCTGTAAATATTATTTTAGGATATTTACAACTGTTCTATCCCGAAAAATACCGGACTGATTAAAAAATCATACCAACACTTTTTGATCAGCTTACCTAGCTTAACACGATCCCACAGTCCGTGTCTGCGAATTTCGTAACACCCTGTGTATAGAAAGTGTCAAGTTTTTTGTTAGGATGCCAGACACTTGGAGTTCCACGAATTAAAAATAATTTTACTTGTACTTGTACTTTTTTTTAAATAGCAACCTTTATTTTTTATCATTTTCGAACAGTTCGAATTCTATTCTCATTTTTTAAGTTGGGCTTTCATCATACGAGATATTTTAATAGTTTTGGAAAAGTAATTTTTTTCGCTTCGTATTTTTAACAAATTAAAGAATACATCAGAAACATTAATCCTGCAAATAACATTTTTGCAGGATTAACCATCGGAAAAACCCTTTTTCTATTTCTCTTAAATCATCCAGGTTTATTTCACATTTCAATATAAGTTATGTTTCTAATATATGTTAGATTAGATAAATCTAATCTAACATATATTTTTTATCATTGTCGATCAGATCGAATTCTATTCTCATTTTTTAAGTTGACTTTCATCACACGAGATATTCTAATAGTTTTGGAAAAGTAATTTTTTTCGATATTAACAATCTAGCTTCGTAATTTTAACAAATTAAAGAATACATCAGGAACATTAATCCTGCAAATAAAATTTTTGCAGGATTAACCATCGGAAAAACCCTTTTTCTATTTCTCTTAAACCATTCAGGTTTATTTCACATTTCAATGAATAAAAAAAACCATATTAGGTTGAGTTGATAAATAATTGAGAGAAGAAATAATGAGAAAATATTAGAAATACAAATAGAGCGAAAAATTTAAAAAACAATACTATAACAAATAGACAGTAAATCAACTTCTCTGTAATATATTGCACTCGTGATACCACATCGTTATAGAGTATATGTGTAATACTTTAAATATATATCTGCCGTTTCCATTTCACCATCTAGCACCGTAATAGTAAGGCATGGGTGCTTTAAAGAGGGTAATAATATGGATTTCACATAATCCCAATATACAATGTAGAATGAATTATTGGAATTCTGTGTGACACCGGTAAGTAATATATCAGGAGAATTGAACGATTTTTCCCGAGCACCGGAACGGAACATATATTTTAGCTGCTGTGCGCCACTAATACGAAGTAATTTTGCGTTAAAACCCGCTGGAAACACGAGACTCTCCAGCCACTACCAATAACGCATATATGACATTTTTTAGCTGATGTTATAAAACTTCCGTTATCCGCTAATGCACAATCAATACCGAGAGAGGTCTTTTCAGAAGAATATACTCGTTCGTTCGCTTGGAAGGATCAAGCTTGAAAGAAAGTCAACGCGACATACTCGTAAAAGAGCATTAGCTGACTTCGTCGGTTAAAAGATAGTCTTGTTTTTTCCTAGAAAGGTATATTAATATCTGACAATAACAATAAATACACAGAATATCTGTAAGAGTAAATATATCGACCTGTATATAATAGCACGGATATAACTGAAACTCTGATGCTTTGTTAAAAGAAGATATGCTCCTAATATTCCCTTGAGGAACTACACATGAGGTTATAGTAATATGCAGCCCCTTCTCCCATGCAAGCCTCACACCTTCGGGCTAATCCTAGTATAGAATAAGGCATAAACAGATTATTATTTGTAAGTCCCAAACCACACCAGTAAATATTAAAATTCCACATTGCTTTCATTATCTCAATATAATGGTGTGCTTAATAACAACGGTAAACTTCTTGATTTAGTGTTTAGTTCACTGAGATCAACTTCTGTAACTTATTGCAGTACTCCGATGGTGCCTGAAGATAATCATCATAAAACTATAGAGATCCATGTTGATATTCAAATAGATAATATTGGCATGCGGTATAAACACTCATTTTACAAACTGAAATTTTCTAGAGCCAATTACAATGTCATTAACTCTGAAATAAATCAAATTGATTGGAACACGGAACTATTTAATCTTAATGTTGATGAAGCAGTGCAAACTTTTTATAGCATTTTAATGGATATATTAAATAGGAATATTAACAAAAAAAGAATTAACAATAGTTATCCCTTATGGTTCTCTCTTTGTACAAAAATTCTGATAAAAGAAAAATATAAACTACATTGTCGTTGGAAAAAATTTAAAAATCCACTTGATTATCAAGAATTCTCTAATGTCCGTAAGCAAGTTAAGTTAGCTGTTAAAAATGATTATCAGAATTACATTGTTAATGTTGAACGAGACATTAAGGATAATGTTAAAAATTTTTGGAGGTTCGTATCTAATAAGCGTCGTTCAAAGACTATACCAAAGTTTGTACAACTAGACAATAAGTCTGCTTCAACAGATCATGAAATTTGTGAGTTATTTTCTGAGTTTTTTGCATCTGTTTTTGAGCCCTCTGATAGTCCAGCAATTGTAAAGATCAGCGAACCTACTGCTTCTATAACTTTAAGTACAATCACAGTCCTTGATATAAAAAATCAAATTACAGCCTTAGATGTAAATAAGGGTGCTGGACCGGACGGTTTACCTCCACTGTTTTTTAAATCTTGTGTTGACTCTATTTCGTATCCTTTGTTTATAATATTTAATAAATCAATATTAAATGGCATGTTTCCCTCTACTTGGAAACAAGCCCAAATTGTCCCAGTTTTTAAATCAGGCAATAAAAATATGGTAAACAATTACCGCCCGATTTCGATATTATCAGTTCCTGGTAAACTGTTGGAGGCGATAATTTGTAAGGAATTGTTTTTTAAGACAAAACATTTAATTAGTGAACAACAACATGGCTTCTTCAAAGGCCGTTCTGTGGCTACAAACTTAATATCATTAGTTCAGAATGTTCTTGATTCAATGTCTAATAGATATCAAGTTGATGCTGTGTATACCGATTTCTCGAAAGCATTTGATAAAGTTCATCATAATACCCTCTTCACTAAATTGCAGAATATCGGTATACACGGCAATTTACTGAGATGGATAACATCATATGTACTCAATAGATCACAATGTGTTAAGATTAATAATTGCTCATCCTCGTTTGTTGATGTCACGTCTGGTGTCCCTCAGGGTTCACACCTAGGACCATTACTTTTTTCCTTATTTATATATGATATTGAACATTGTTTTTTGTATTCTAAATTTTGTCTATATGCAGATGATTTAAAGATGTATAGTGAAATTTCTAGTGTTGCTGATTGTGTGAACTTTCAGAGCGATCTTTCACGTCTGTACAAGTATTGTGTTAATAATAAGCTTTTTTTAAATATAAATAAGTGTCACCATATTACATTTTCAAGGCTTAGTACTAATTTCAGTATTCCTTATCATATTAACAACTTAGAGCTTATAAAGGTAGATCAAATCAAAGACCTAGGTGTAATACTTGACTCAAAGTTAAATTTTGATTTGCATGTTGAGGCCATAGTCAGAAAAGCTTACCGAAATTTAGGTTTCATAATGAGAGTAACTAAGTCTTTCAATAAACCTGACTCTATTATACTATTATATAACTCTTTAGTCCGTAGTCAACTTGAATATGTCTGCATAATTTGGAACCCATCCTATGTTAAATATATAGAACGCATTGAAAAAATACAAATTAAATTCGTAAATTTGTTGAATTACAAATTTAACAGACATCTGCATTATGTTTCTTACGAGGATAGCATTAAACGGTATAATTTATTGAAGCTTACGTCTCGTAGATTTATAATGTATTTACTGTTTATTTTTAAAATTTTCAATAATGCAATTGATTGTAACTTTATAACAAACAAATTAACAATTAATATTAAGTCCCAAGTCACTCGTTCCACTCACTTATTTTACCTACACTCATGTTCTACAAATTATGCAAAAAATTCTCCGTTGTATCAATTACAAAATATTTATAATGTTTACTTTAACCATATTGATATATTTAATTTATCTTTAAGACAAGCTAGATATAATGCGATTTTAGTCTTTTCCAATTAAATAAACTTCTGTTGGCTGATATGTATAAATATTAATTATTATATAAATTTATAGCATACAGGTATATAGCTACATTGTTAATATATCCATATTTTTTGTTTTTTGTTATTACTAATTTTATATTATTACTTAAGATTAGTTAGATTTTACATTAAATGTATTTCTAATTTATTGATTTGCCGAGAGCAGTAGTCACATATTACATTAAAACGTGTAACCCTGTAATTGGAATTTATTGTTAAATTCTGTTGGGATACCTACTTTCAAATAAAATAAATAAAATAAATAAATTACATTATCGGTAGAATATTTAATTTTGTATGTTTGGTAATGAACTTCCGGTTTACTGGGAAATCGTCATTTCTTTTAATACATTACTGTTATTATGGATGTACTGAATAAGTTCTATAGGTACATCATATTAATAGATATTCAATAAAACTGTGTTTTAATTTTTTTTTACCTCTCAGTACACCGTAAACTCAAAGCGGCATTAGCATTCATTATTGCCTATGCGGACTATTAAGGGTCCCCCAAGCCAACGCGGATAATCGCAGCACCTGCGGAAGTTCGCACCGCTTGCGATTCGCATCATATTGTTTCCATTGCGTTAAATATCTACGTTCACACCAACACGATTTTTTTCGTTTAGACTGCGAATTATCTGCGTTTATTTCGTACGGAGTTTTTGTTCGCAATCGGCTGCGTTTTTTCTCGGATCCGTAGTAGTTTCGCAGTCTCTTAACTAAGAAAGTAATTAATAAAATGGAAAAAATCATTGAATTAGTGCGAAGAAAATATGTCTATATTATACGACCTTTCTCATGACGATTACAAAAATATTCGAAAAAAGTAACAAAAATATAACATAGATTCTCGTGTTTTCTTAATTGCGGCATTAATGTATGAAATTCCCTATATTGTCGTCTTTTTTTATTAATATCGTGAACCCATTTTCTTTTCTTCTTAAGGTTAGAACATAATATAATCAACACATTTATTTTTAAAGAATAATAATAATTTTACTTTAAATCGTCTTCTTCCAACGCAAGCAACACAAATGCTTCTTCTTCATCCGATGATGTATACATATTTTTGTATGATAGGTAAGTATGTAAGTACAAGTACAAATTGTTTATTTTTCGTTTTCAGCAATAGCAATCAACTTTTTCGATACTGAAAATATGACGCATATGATGCGATTATATTCGCTTTGGTGTGGGGTTCTCTGCGGATTCCGCCACGAATTTCGCTGCGAACTTTCCGTCACGAATCCGTTGCGAATAATTCGCGTTGGTTTGGGGGAGCCTTTTAAGCTACGCAGTACACATAATAATACCTTAAACTCTTAAAAAATATGCTGAGTACGCGTTAAAGCCAAATTCCGAAAACACCCATTTTACGCTGAAGGATAGCGAGAATAAAATCATGGGTCTTTCAAAACCGTAATTCTTCAACCAGTTATAAAAACCGCATTTATTTAAAACTTCTATTTCTATTGCTGTTTGTCTGTTTCTTATTTCTATTCTGAAACAATCATTTCACTCAGCGCAACCTTCTATAATTCAAACCGCTTTCCACAAACTCCCTAACCGGATCCGATTAACTATTCGGGAAGGCTTAAATTTGGGGACTAGGCACCCGCGAAAACACAGTTTCCTGCAAGAATATTAACGTGCCAAGTGGCGCGTAAGCGATCCGAACTAATGCATTTAGATTTTGACGAGATCTCGAGGTGAGCCGTGCCCTGCATCAATCCCGGTGCACGTAGAGGATGATTTACTTACACTCAATGGAGTGCTGTCTCCTTTACCTTACTAAATTCAATATGCGCCTCTGGCGGAGCTCTGAACTACTCACACTCACCTTGCCGCTCTGGTGCACGAGGCCATGCTCCTTATTGTCACGACGCAATAGGGATTTTGCAAAGATTCTATTTTACCATAAAAAAACAACTAATCTATCAGTTTGACATTCAGGGTTGAACAGTAGAATGCATGATTCAGCAACGTAGGAATAAAAATTAAAACAATATTCAGAAAATTGTATTTTTTTCTCTATAAATTGTATGTGGCACAGTTTTATAATAATTTATCAAAAATTATTCTACTTCTTCTATCCCACGATTGGCGGTGCATTACTTCGGCATCTCCATACAGTGTTATTCAGAACTTATCCATAATAAAATTTGGGGATGTTCAACATACATGTACAAATGTGGTAGTGCAAAAAAAATTTTTTGGCGGGTTCTGAAAACTATTTAAAAATTTTTCATTGCACGCCGCTGGATACTGGTCCACTGTAATGGAGTGACCTTGGGGACTGACAATGCAAACTGGCTAGCACGAAAAAAACTTCGGAAGTTCTGAGAGTATACCGACACCCGGCGCAAAAAAGATTTGCAGCGTTTTTACTTTAAAATAAATTTAAAGATAGATAGATGTGACCAAAGTGACGTGTCTTTAAAATGAATAAAATTTTGTTACACTAATTTTGAAGAATTGCGCTACTTGATTACTAGGTATTAGAAACATGAAATTTATAAAAAATTTGCACATACCTTGTTACAAAAGCTGTTCGAAAAACGCTGTTGGAAGTGATTTCGTTGAATTGCGTGCGGATTTTCGAGTGCCCAAACGTGTGTATTGTGAATGTTCTGTATTCTATTTCGAGTAAACAAAGCTTCATCTATAACTAGTACATCAGCAGTAAATTGGGGATTTTCAGCATTTTGCTGCAACAACCACTCACAAAACCTAACTGTCGATGTGTCGATTGGGAAATCGTTCCGCATACAAGCGCGAAGCTACCAATGAATTTTGTTCAACTTCGCCATAAATAAGAATCATGTCCATTAACTCAGCATTACTGTACACATGAGCCATTTTGAAAATTTTACAGTTTAACACTCCTAGGATAAATAAAACACCCGCACTACGAGACCGACACACATAGACTGATGAGTGATGACTGATAACTGATAGACAATAGAGATATTATCCTCACTCAAACTCTATCGCTCGGTCTTAACCAGGCGTTCCAGGTACAAAAAACTTGTTTACTGTTTTTTACTGTAGTATATAAGATGTCGTTGAAGTGAAGTACAGTTGTCCATCTACGTAGTCCTTTATAATGGTATAACTTAAAGTTCTTAAAGTTCTGAATAACCCTGTATAATGCAATGCCAGTCGGGGCACATTGTCCGTGGAGTAGTTGTTTTCGGCGTCCCCTTCCAATAAATAAGTAGGATTTTTTTCCTCAAAGGCAATAGAGGTCACTGCTGTAATGGCGCCCTCGCATGAGCAGGTCGCTGTTTGTCTGTCAATTCGACAATAATTGTCATACAGATAGTAGCAAAGACCCAAAGAGGGCGCTACGGTGTATCTCTCACCACTACTAACGTTACTTACTTGTTGCACAAATTGAGTACAATGTACTAAGCTATGTACTATTTCTAGTAAAATGCATCATTTTAATGGACTAGAAGCTCGCTCTTGCCCGTACAATATTAACTGCATACATAATTTTCTACATAATTCACACAAGGCGGTTGTGTACATTACTTCCCCCTTTTCGTTTTTTATGTCAAACGTTCAGCATACATAATCATACCTCACTTTTAGTACATTCTCCAAGCAACTCTGTTATTCATGTTGCAAGCCATTTATTTACCTTCTGTATGGTAGGCATGAATTTAAAATTCTTCCAGCAGGATGCTAAAGAGATTGCAATGTAAACAAACAAATTTAATTTACTGATAGTGATAAAGTGGTAAATGTAATTTTTTATGTTTTCAACGTTAAATCAAAGCTTCAATATCACCTTTGAGTGTGCCAAAAATATTAATCAAGGAATAAGAATCTAGAAACAATTTAAAAAAGTAAAATTTTAACTACTTTAAAAAAATTTAGTTTATTTAATAACTTGGATGCCTCTCATTTCATGAATTTGTAGGACTAGCATTTGTGTATTTAAAATAAAAAAAAATTAATTAGTTAAAATATTGTATTAAATAACTATTTTTTGATAATTAGCAACTACAATTTTATATTTCTGCAAATTATTTAACTTTTTAATAGAGTTGTCTCACGAATACACTTATACTACTAATACACTAATGATATTATACACAGTGAGCCAAAAAACGGTACAAATTTTATATGCTCATATCCTAATAATAGCCCTATCCTTTACCTGCCATATAAGTAATACTAGTGATATGCTAGTACTAGAAGAGAGCACTGTAGCTACATTTGCTGACGACACTGCACTTCTTGCGGTCGGTAAAGATCAAGGAATATCCACTAGAAGACTGCAAGTAGCTACCAACACAATACTTGATTGGACCAAACAATGGAAGATCAAGCTAAACGAGCTCAAATCAATTCATGTTAACTTTACCAATAAAAGACTAGTTAACCCTCCGTCCTTGGATATTAATGGTACTATTGTACCAAATACCAAGGCATGACCCTGGACATCAAGCTCCGGTGGAAAGAAGATGTGAAGAAGAAAAGAATCGAACTTGGTTTGAAATATAGATAGCATTATTGGATGCTTGGAAGAAATTCTAAGTTGACAATACATAATAAGATACTAATTTACAATCAGATCTTAAAACCAGTTTGGTTATACGGTATTCAACTTTGGGGTTGTGCCAGAAATAGTAATATTAAAACCATTCAGACTTTCCAGAAAAAAGTGCTGCGTAACATAGTAGACGCTCCATGGTATATACGCAACTCCGAAATTGCATCGAGACCTTAACATGCCAATGCTTAAAGATGAGATCAAAAGGTTTGCTGGCAGACATGAGGCCAGACTTTTCCTCCACATCAATGCAGAAACTCTTCAGCTGCTAAACAACCAACGTCTTGTTCGAAGATTGAAGAGATTCAAACCATTTGAGCTGGTGTAGTGTGCTGTGTAAAAGCAGGACATAGTGCGCCAGTGAAATTGTTAGATGAAAACAATCTAAAGGACGTCGTTGGATGAACTTTAGTTAATAAATGTTTAGTTTGTAAGATTATTAGAAGAAAATTAATGGTTGGTCATCAGACCAGTTTTAATAGAAATAAAATTCTCCAACAAAGAACTTTAATACAAAAAAAAAAATATCCTAATAAGTTGTTTTATTAATATAATAAAAATAATGTATTATACCATTAAAAAGCTCAATTTTTATAGATAAGATGAAGGCACTTTTGCTCTAAAAAGGTAGTACTAATTAAAAAATTTTGCGGCATAACAGATTTGCAAAAATTTTGGTTTTAAAAACTTTTTTGCTTCGAAATGTATGAACAAAAACAAAATCATATCAATTATAACAATCACTTGAAATCGTCTTCTCCAAATTGAAGTCACCGCAATAGGAAAATAGCTTAGGCAATAATGAAAATAGGGGCATACTGAATCATACTTGTAATGTTATAATTGTACAATTTGGTTTTGTTCATTTCAATACAAAACATTTCTAAAACCCAGAATTTTTTCATACCTTCATGTTATGGAGCACAACTTTTATGGTGCCTTCATCTTATTTATAAAAATTGGACTATTCAATGGTATATTATTTATTTTACTCGGAAAGATATGAAAGTTCAAAATTTGTACCTTTTTTTTTGCCCACTGTGTATAACGCTCTTTTTCTTAACAATAATAAAATGGTATGTCATTGGAGGAATCACTAAATAATAATAATTAGAATAAATTATTCTTTAGTGTTGTGTATGTAACTGAGCCAACAACGAAAACTAATGGGCCACATTTTGGAAATGGGGCAATTTAGATAATCCTTGGTAGATAATAAACTAGATTTACAGGTTAATATTAAGGTCGTGAATTAACATTCCACAAGACCATACGATTGGATACTGAGTTAGATTTTCAGTGGCTATTGTTTCGCATTTTCGAAAAATTATCACTACCACATTTTCATCATGTTCTTGTGTTTCTATTCAAGATACACTATTTTTTTGTAAGTATTATATTTGCCACACACCCTATTTTCGATGTTAAAATGCCCTCACTACCACGCCATGTATTTAATTAACTATGATAAGTTGTCTATATAAACACAACCTTCATAATGAAGCCCTGGGCGTATCAGCCCATTTTCTTCAACATCCGGCGTGCTAAGGACGTGCCTGTCAATTCGATCTCGAGGTATTTTGCAGTCCCGCATGTCGGGCAAGACCCGGGGGCGGCTGTTCTACGATCTAGGACGCCGAATGCGGCGAGCAAGTAATACAGCGGGCCGTGGAAAACGTCCCAGATGTGGCAGGCGACGATATTTAGATGAGGAAACAGGGTGAACGGACTTTCCCAAATTTACTGCGAATAATCAAAAGTATTAAAGGGTAATACAGAGTATTTTAACCTTGGAGGGGGTTGGAACCTTTGGTGTGAAGTTAACGCTGACGTAGTTTTCCACATAACACCATACTGCACTCGACGTGCGTTTCGCTAACCAACTTGGCATCATCTGGAGATTTAAACTGAGTTCTAATCATCTCCAGATGATGCCAACTTGGTTGGCAAAACGCGCGTCGAGTGTATTATGGTATTATGTGGAAAACCACGTAGGTATTTTAAAACAGTTTGCCCACGACTGTCTTGTAATACTCATACTTGCGTTTTTCAGTTTTATAATGAGATACATATTCACTGTTGGCAGTGAATAATCATTATTCACACCAACAGGAACGTCACATTAACCTCTTTTTAAATTTTATCTAGTATAGTCCTCATTGTGCCCAATTTGGGTCCTCTACTATTCTCTATTTTTATTAACGACATTACTACTCTTCTCAATTGCAATCAGTTAATCTATGCGGACGACTTAAAACTGTATTTTTCTATATCGAGTATAGATGATTGTGCTTTCCTTCAAAATGATTTGAATGCGGTTGCGAGATGGTGTGATCTGAATAACTTACATTTAAATATGTCGAAGTGTAAAGTAATTTCTTTTACACGTAAATTGAATCCTATACTTTTCAACTATGAAATTAACTCAGACTTCTTGATACGTGCAAAGTCCATCAAGGATTTGGGTGTTTACTTTGACGATAGGTTAACATTTTCGGAGCACATACAACGTATAGTTTCTTCTTCTCTTAGGATGTTAGGTTTTGTGATAAGGCAAGGTCGTGATTTCCTCGGTAATGATGTACTGTTCAGGTTATTTTATGCATATGTCCGCTCCAAGTTAGAGTATTGTTCACTTGTTTGGAATCCTATGTATAATGTTCATATCAATCTCATCGAGTCGGTTCAAAAAAGGTTTTTAAAATTCCTCACGTTTCGTTCAGACAGAAGATATCCTGCAAGAGGCTGCGACTATAAACTTTTGTTAACTCGTTTTAATTTTGACTCACTACAATTTAGAAGATACTTCCACAGTCTGAAATTTTTACACGCACTCTTGCATAACCATATCGACTGTCCTGATATATTAAGCCAGTTAAATTTTCTAGCAGTTAGATCAGCCAGTCGTGCTCCACTAACATTTTATTGTTCTGCTGTCGACACTAATCTTGGATTAAAGTCTCCCATTAGCGTTATGACACGTAGCTATAATGGCATTTGTAACTCCTGTGATGTCTTTAACTGTAATGTAAAAAGTTTACATAATGTTTTTAGAAGCGTTAGTCAACTTTAAATTTTGATACTTTAATTAAATCGAATTTGAGCACTTACTTGTATATACATGTTTTTTTTTTGTTGCGGTTTAAGTCACACTGTAGGTTTGCATACACGTATTTTTTTTCACTTTTGATCTTTTCATGTTCTTTTATATTATACTTTGTTCTGTAATTGGTGTTTACACTGTTGGACAAATAAAATTATTATTATTATTATTATTATTATTATTATTATTGTGCCATTTTCATTAATTAAATGTAAAGATCACCATTAAAAACTCGCCAAACATTAACGACATTGAGTTGTAAACTTTTTACGGCATTGATTTCTCTTTGCTTTTATCTTTCAAAAAAAAAAACTAGCGTTATCAGGCAGACACTTTTCGAAGTGTATGAAAATATCCAAATAAGAATACCCTACGATTATACCTGGTTTACGATAAAATCAGAATTGAGATCAAAGCCTTTTCCAATCCAAACTTGTTTTTGAAGTTTCCAGTAAATTCTGCGCATGAATTTCTTCCCGCCACGCCGAAAGAAGGTGAGCTCATATCAGTTTACAGATAAACATTTACTAATTAATAGTCACTCTCAAGTTTTAGCAACTTTCGAACTTTTCCTCGGCAAGTCATTAATGGGAGTACATTAATTATTTCAAAGTTTTCTCTTCATAAAGAAGCGGTACTTCTTTCCTCGGTTTATTGTTCGGGCAAGGATAAAAGGCAAAATTAATTAGGTTTATGTCGAATATATCTGAAAATTGCTAAAGAGGTTCTTTAACAAAATCTTCTTTTAATTATGATGCTGTTTAAAAATACGATTTTTACATCTTACCTTAATCAGAGCGCTTGGCTGCTTAATTTCACAGTTTAAATGCAAAATATCATAAAGAAAAAGCAAATCATAACTCAATGGTAGAGCCCAATGGTAAAATTAGATTTTGATTTCTTCAAAATATAATTTAAAACCACATACAATAGGGAAAGGTAATGTAATAATTTTGTTGCTCCGATAAAGTCAAATCAGACGAAACAGTTGAGCACCCCCCATATCACCAATAAATTAAATACTACAGGCAATGTATTGTTAATACACATATATGTTTAAAAAAATGCTTTTATAATTTTCTTAAAGTTTCTGCTGGCAAATCAGAATTATTGTGTATCCAAAGCTAAAGTTTCCAGATAGGTAGGTTTAGTTGAAACTAAACAAATAACTGCTGGAACACTCTGTACATTTTCCAACTTCCAAGTACTTTAAATCTCCACTAATACTTGGTTAACGAAGCGTAGACCTATTCAGTTGCCGTTGCAGGTTCAATACTTAAACGATTGTTTTAACATGGCTCTTAGTTAAGCCAAGAATTTAACAGAGGATCTAAAGGTATTTGCAAAGCTAAGGACAGTAAATATCAGGACACCCTGATATGGGATGGCCAGGAGCGGATGCTGTAGTGCATTTTTACATGCTAAATAAATATTCTTCAGTTAGTAACTTTATGTTATTAATAAACGTGAATGTTTAATGTTTATGAAGATATAGGTAATGATATCACATCCATAACAAACAAATATCTACACCGAGAGAACAATTTATTTATTTTCGAATTCCCTTTATCCCAAAAAATACTTTTCTGGTATAGATACGTGGATGCTATTCTCAAGTTTTGCAGGTATTTGTGTTAAATAAAAAAACTAATAAAAACAAAAAAATCTGATCTCTTCTGAACAATGTAATAGCTGTTATATAGGCCGAACTGAAGATGTTTTAATACATGATTCAACATACGTTTAAAGTTTGTTTTAAATAACAATTTTAAATAACAATGATGTAGTCCTTCTCGACCACCAGCTCAAGACAATGCTTGTCATCGCATCGCGTTCTCGGCTCCTTCCGAGACACATATCGCCTTGAAACAGGAGGAGAAACGGACGAAGTATCGAGACCTTCTCTTCGAACTTCGCAGACTCCATCCAGAGTGAAGCTTGTGGTACTGATAATAAAAGCCCTCGGTGGAGCAAGAGATACACTGCTCTCTGAACTGAAGATTATGCAGGCATGCCGAAATTCGGCAGATCTTCTAGCCGGAAGAATGCAGAAGGCGGTCAATATGGGCTCATTCGTCTACTCAGGCCACACGAATCTCGGACTCAGTAGTTACTCACCCCACGGACTGGGGGAGTAGCTACTGATAAGCACCAGTCGCCGGCCCTGAGAATCGGTGGGAGGAACCGGTCAACTGGATTTCAACAAAAAATATAACAACAGTAATAATGCAAATACAGTATTTTTCTGAGAAAATTACAATCACATTTAGAATACATATGGGAATGGAGCAATTCACTAATAAAAGACCACCCCCCTCCCCCAAACAAATATAACTAGCCAGAATAAATTGTTCCCTCAGTGTAAATTTAAATTTCCAAGTTTATTATTAAGGTTTTTGCAGCTGCATAATTTCATGTCCAACAGCAAATTCTTCACCGCCCCATGGCCCCAATATAGGTCGCGAGGCTCAACCAAGACAAGCTCTCATTAAAAAGTTATTCGGATCGAATAATGCGGGACAGGCGTGGTATTGCTCTTGGTATGTTAATAAACGGTGCCCGGGGTGGTTGGGGGCGGGCAATCGATGGCTGGAGGTCAGGAGCTCCGGGGCTTAAGTGGCTTTAGCGGCGCTTCCCGCCTCAGACAATACGTGCCCGCACTTCGAGATGCCTTCCTGGGGGCGGCTGCCTTCCTGAAGGCACCCCTCCCCCTCCCCCGTCAAATATAACTAATATGCTGGATAATTGTCAGACCTCAGCATCTGCTGGTCGTTAATTTGAAGAGGAAAGCTGGAAGCGAAGTTGATTTTGGTCCTTCGAAGCGGAGGAGATTAAAATTAATTCTGTCACGTTAGACACGACTTAAAACAAATAAAAAGGAAAGTGACATTCTCAAGGAAATAAATTAGTAGTAGGTAGGAGTTTGCGAACATTGTATCCAAATTAAAATTAGCAAAATAAAAAAATATATATATTTTCTCATAATTATATCAGCATTGAATGTAGAAAATTTTTTTAGTGCAAGTGTGCTGAGATTTTAGTAGTTTTAGCCATTCTCAAACTTTTAATCGCGCTTTTCAAAGTAAGGCAGCGTATATACTCCCTTAATGAATAAGATTACATTTTGAATTAGTATAATTTATAGCCAAATGCAGGGCAAACCTTTTGCCAGACATACAAATTTTGCAGTGTAGTATCTACACAACTATCAGTACGACACTCTCGAAAATTCTTATTCGTCTTATTCGTCTTATTCGTAATTCTTACCCTATAAAATTGTTTCCTCCAGCTAAACAACTCTTTCTAGTGTACTTGCAAGTTGTTTCTGAAGTTCGTTATATTTGCTATGAAGAGTGACTCAAGTGAGACTACTAGTGGCCGAAATATCAGGTATATACTGTGAACTGTTGAGTGACAAGTTTTATACTTGGTCATTTAACGATGTGAACATATCAAGAACGAGTATAATGAGGGTTCCAAAGCTCTATTTTTTTAATTCATAGCCAGCAGAGTTGATGAAACCCATTTTCTAGTTGAAATAATATTTTTCCATGCATTTTAAACTGATATTTTACAAAGTTACATAAAAATGAGCTGGGGCTTTTTCTAGAAGTACATGATGACTTCTTGCAAGCAGTTGCTCTCGTTGAAGGAACCCTCCAAGTTAGATATGACTAATACGTCACATAATTGTCAGACCTCAGCACCTGCTTCATTTCTTACATGATCGAGTGAGGATTCTACTCGTAGTCAATTTCGAGAGGCAAGCTGGATTAATAAGAGAAATTGAGTTAGACCCTTCAGTGTGGAAAAGATTAAAATTATCAGATTTACGGATCCGAGCATGTTAAGCTGGGTTTACACTACACGCAAATTCGCGATTTGACAATCTCAATGCGCGTTCAACGTGCGAGTAATTTAATGAAGAAATTTATTAATAAAACTATTTCAGTAGAAACTGTAGGACCCCGTCTCTTAACTCGCACAAGTGTTGGAGTTCTGAGAGAAAAAGTAATTTGGAAGGAGGTAACAACCCAATTTAAATCAACCAATTGCTTTTCAACCAACGTCGACAAAATATCTATACGGTATTTTGCGATAAGACATGAAAATTAAATAAAAATAAACACAAACACATGAAAATATTTTTTTTTTAGTAGGTACAATAATTATAGACGATAAAAATAACTTCTCTAAATAGAAGGTATTTTTACAGTATTACTTTTGTAGCCAATTTGTTACGGAGGGCAAAAGCAAAAAACTCTGAAATTCTGACTACACCTACCCTATCGTTATCGTTACAATAAGGTACGCCTGAATGACTTTCATATCAATATATCTCCTACACAATAAAGAAATTCGTATAATAACACCTACTAACGGTATTTTGTCACTTTACTACGTACAAGGTTCACAATTTTTTTATTTTATAGGCACACTGAGAAAAATAAGAAGTAAGAAGATGTTTGATAATTGATGATCACCAATTACATACAATTTATTGGTGAAAACCAATGTTTGCTGCCTTATTAGTTAGTCTTTTGTTTTCGAGTTCCGAGGTTCAATTTTTCAACATTTTGAGACAAGCCGATACCTCGATCGTTTCTGGAATTACTAATAAAAAAAATCAGATTTCGCGCTGTCCTTCTATATTAGTGGAGTAAATTTTCCCGTCTAACTTGCTTCTTTCTAGGGGTAGATATTTATAGAGGCACTAGTATTCGCGCTATAAGCCTGAGCGCGCCGAAATCACTCTGATAAAACAGGAGCGCTTTTTAAAAATTCAATAATTCGAAAACGGTTACAGATATCAACCCAAACTTTTTTTTAAAAATGTTTTCAATATCTAGGCTACATTTCATTCTCTGCATATATATACAAATTTTGAATATTTCACATAGCTAACGGCATATCGAAGTTTATCAAGTATAATTTTAAAAGGTTTAACTTTACGTAATTTTTTTAGTAACGTTACGTTTTTTTTTTAATGATGATTTATGTTTTAAAAAACCACATGTTTTCGAATTGTGTAGATAAGGCATATTTTAATAAATTGTCCTACAAAAAAAATTTTAGATCACACCACATATGACCTAAAACATGCTCTACAAGATGGTATAGGTTTCATCTGTTTCACTATATGTATTGCGTCATTCGATCGCGACACCGCTGGCTTTTGGCCTTGAACGAAAACTTAGTATCCATGTGCGAACATATGTTTTATGTTTGACGTTTTAACATTTCCAATGTTAAAACATCGTTATTGCCTTTAAAATGGAAATCTGGTATCCTTCTCGAGTATTCTATGCTATAATCTAAGCATTAAAAAAAGATCGTTCGTGAAACAATTCGTACTGTACAAAAAGAGGTTTTAGAAATATTGATTTGCCATAATGAATATTGGAAAAGTTGAGGAATTTGCACAGGCAATCAATCAGTTGGAATAAATTCCCAATTATCAAGCAAAAGGTGTTTAAAAGCACGGAAGTATTTATTATCCAAGGAACAAAGGCAGTAAATTCAACTTCTTAATACATCTCGGGAAGCAAAAGTACTTTAGAAGAAAAGCAATTCGTACATCTGTCATTCGACATAGTTCAATGCACTTGCCTCAGGTTTTCAATTTCCTATAATCATCTTAACTGCTCCTCGGTGTACAGCCGTCTAAGAAAAATTGAATCGCCGGAGGCAGTTGCAAAGTAATTTTGAGAATGGGGATTCCGCCGACTTCTGGTGCAGTTAAGGACTACGGTTGGGGAGGCGCCGCGTCGCCAGGAGTCACTTGCGATTTAATAATCGGGAATAATGACTGCCATCCTCTTGGATATAACTAAGGTCGGTGGAAGTTCTGACTAGTTGATGAGAAATTTCAGGATCCTTCCCGCTAGATTAAAAGCAACTTTTCTCATCCTGTGTCGGAGCAACAGGAGATAAGAGAGCCCTGATTTGTTAGTTCGCAAGGATGGTCCTCTTCAGTGGCGTAGGTAGAAATTGGTCGAATAGGGAGGGAGCTAGTAGGGAGCGTGGAAATCAAATTATGAAGTATCGACTACTTATTTAATTTATAAAAATGAACAAAAAATAAAGTAAAGAAAACATATTTCTATGGAATTAATAAGATACACTTAGTCACTAGAATTGAAAAAGATATAACTTTCCAATAAATTTTGGGAGAGACTGGACCCCACGCTATACAGTGTGTCCAAAATAAGCGTGAGAAGTATATGAATCTCAGAAAATACGATATAGATTCGCTTAAAAGGGAAAAAAGTTGCGCAATATAAGGTGCAATTACCTCCCACTACTTACAATATTAAATACTAATTAAACAATAATTAAAGTTTAAATTTGTGATAATCACGCGATAGACTATAAAAAGTAACAATGGAAAAGTGGTTTCAGTTATCGTCTATCTCCTCAACTAACTTCAGAACAAAATGAAAAATTTCCACAGAGACTGCATTAGACTTTTTTTCCATTTAACCAAATATGTATCTCTTATAATTTGCGAAGTCTCCATATTTTTCATCACAGTAAATTTTTAAACTTGCTATTGAACATTGTTGTCTTGATCATATAGAATGCCCTATAACCTATATCTAAAATATGTTGAAAATTACATGATTGATTAATGATTAAAACAGTAAATTATTTTGAATAAAAAATTATACTCAAACGAAAAATAAATATCAAATAAATTTACAGTAATAAACAGTTGCGAAACACATAAATATTATTTTTTGAAATGTTTGGAAACCACTGTAAATTATTTGGATGTAATTGAATTACTTTGATATTTTAAAATACATCTGGAATACCTATGTAGGAATCCTTTAACTTATTGAAACTACTTTTTTAAATTGTTTGGCTTTAGAATATCAAATTATAAGTATTTCGGAATATTTGACTAGCAGTTTACCCCTCAGAGGCTGGTTTCGATAGAAACAACACGTATTTCACAAGATCACCCTTTTCCCATAAATTTTAGGTCCTATAAATTATTCTGCGACGAAGTCTGTATTTTTCGATCCATCGGCGTAAAAAATACGGGTCATAAAATAAGTAATTAAGTCTGGCTCTCAGGTCGTCAAACGTAAATTAGGCAGTAATAAATTACAGGAAAACGTCGGATACTTTGTAACTTTCAGCGACAAGCCTGCTATTTACATTCCGAGGGTTATATTATATAAGTTTGCCTCATTGGGAAAATGCCGCTAGCAATGGTCTCCTCCAGCATGCAATTTGACAGATATTATGAAAGTAAAATTTGATTTTACAACTGAAGTTGCGCCATCAAATTTGTAAGGTAAATGATCAGCAACTGAAAATATCCGTTTTCTTTTGTGGACTGAAACCATGGTTACAAAAAGCTTTAATAAATAATGCCACATTAATAATCATAATCAGAAATAACTCATTCTCGTCCGTGACTTTCTGCTCATGATAAATACAGCGCTGAAAACTAAACGAGTATAACAATTTTTTCAGGAGGAAGTACACGTGCAAGCAATTGTAGCTAAATTCAGTAATTACGTTGAAGTACATCGAAAAATAAAAAAATTGGGTTTTTTATATTTCGTGTTTTTTTTAATTTAATAAAATTATGAGGCAAAATTATCAACATTTAACAGCATAGAAAATATTAACAAAAAGCGATAGAGACTTGCAGCTTTCACCGTTTTATAAAGAAATTTACATCAAAAGGGAATCATCCCTTTTTGACCAGTCATCCCCGTCTGACAAAGGAAGTGAGGGGCTGGGATTGTTTATTTTGTTATTCTTAACAGATCTACACCGATCCTGTTGGCGGGCTAAATCTAATTTAGGAAATTTTAATATTTTTCTATTTTTACGGAATCATCCCTTTTTGACCAGTCATCCCCGTCTGACAAAGGAAGTGAGGGGCTGGGATTGTTTATTTTGTTATTCTTAACAGATCCACACCGATCTTGTTGGCGGGCAAAATCTAGTTTAGGAAATTTTAATATTTTTCTATTTTTACGGAATCATCCCTTTTTGACCAGTCATCCCTGTCTGACAAAGAAAGTGAGGGGCTGGGATTGTTTATTTTGTTATTCTTAACAGATCTACACCGATCCTGTTGGCGGGCAAAATCTAGTTTAGAAAATTTTAATATTTTTCTATTTTTAAGGAATCATCCCATTTTTACCAGTCATCCCTGTCTGACATAGGAAGTGAGGGGCTGGGATTGCTTATTTTGTTATTCTTAACAGATCCACACCGATCCTGTTGTCGGGCAAAATCTAGTTTAGGAAATTTTAATATTTTTCTATTTTTGCGGAATCATCCCTTTTTGATCAGTCATCCCCGTCTGACAAGGAAGTGAGGGGCTGGAATTGTTTATTTTGTTATTCTTAACAGATCCACACCGATCCTGTTGTCGGGCAAAATTTAGTTTAGGAAATTTTAATATTTTTCTATATTTACGGAATCATCCCTTTTTGACCAGTCATCCCTGTCTGACAAAAAAATTGAGGGGCTGGGATTGTTTATTTTGTTATTCTTAACAGATCTACACCGATCCTGTTGGCGGGCAAAATCTAGTTTAGAAAATTTTAATATTTTTCTATTTTTAAGGAATCATCCCATTTTTACCAGTCATCCCTGTCTGACATAGGAAGTGAGGGGCTGGGATTGCTTATTTTGTTATTCTTAACAGATCCACACCGATCCTGTTGTCGGGCAAAATCTAGTTTAGGAAATTTTAATATTTTTCTATTTTTGCGGAATCATCCCTTTTTGATCAGTCATCCCCGTCTGACAAGGAAGTGAGGGGCTGGAATTGTTTATTTTGTTATTCTTAACAGATCCACACCGATCCTGTTGTCGGGCAAAATTTAGTTTAGGAAATTTTAATATTTTTCTATATTTACGGAATCATCCCTTTTTGACCAGTCATCCCCGTCTGACAAAAAAATTGAGGGGCTGGGATTGTTTATTTTGTTATTCTTAACAGATCCACACCGATCCTGTTGTCGGGCAAAATCTAGTTTAGGAAATTTTAATATTTTTCTATTTTTGCGGAATCATCCCTTTTTGACCAGTCATCCCTATCTGACAAAGGAAGTGAGGGGCTCGGATTGTTTATTTTGTTATTCTTAACAGATCTACACCGATCCTGTTGGCGGGCAAAATCTAGTTTAGGAAATTTTAATATTTTTCTATTTTTGCGGAATCATCCCTTTTTGATCAGTCATCCCCGTCTGACAAAGGAAGTGAGGGGCTCGGATTGTTTATTTTGTTATTCTTAACAGATCTACACCGATCCTGTTGGCGGGCAAAATCTAGTTTAGGAAATTTTAATATTTTTCTATTTTTAAGGAATCATCCCATTTTTACCAGTCATCCCTGTCTGACATAGGAAGTGAGGGGCTGGGATTGCTTATTTTGTTATTCTTAACAGATCCACACCGATCCTGTTGTCGGGCAAAATCTAGTTTAGGAAATTTTAATATTTTTCTATTTTTGCGGAATCATCCCTTTTTGATCAGTCATCCCCGTCTGACAAGGAAGTGAGGGGCTGGAATTGTTTATTTTGTTATTCTTAACAGATCCACACCGATCCTGTTGTCGGGCAAAATTTAGTTTAGGAAATTTTAATATTTTTCTATATTTACGGAATCATCCCTTTTTGACCAGTCATCCCTGTCTGACAAAAAAATTGAGGGGCTGGGATTGTTTATTTTGTTATTCTTAACAGATCCACACCGATCCTGTTGTCGGGCAAAATCTAGTTTAGGAAATTTTAATATTTTTCTATTTTTGCGGAATCATCCCTTTTTGACCAGTCATCCCTATCTGACAAAGGAAGTGAGGGGCTCGGATTGTTTATTTTGTTATTCTTAACAGATCTACACCGATCCTGTTGGCGGGCAAAATCTAGTTTAGGAAATTTTAATATTTTTCTATTTTTGCGGAATCATCCCTTTTTGACCAGTCATCCCCGTCTGACAAAGGAAGTGAGGGGCTGGGATTGTTTATTTTGTTATTCTTAACAGATCCACACCGATCCTGTTGTCGGGCAAAATCTAGTTTAGAAAATTTTAATATTTTTCTATATTTACGGAATCGTCCCTTTTTGACCAGTCATCCCTGTTGGACAAGGAAGTGAGGGGCTGGAATTGTTTATTTTGTTATTCTTAACAGATCCACACCGATCCTGTTGTCGGGCAAAATCTAGTTTAGAAAATTTTAATATTTTTCTATATTTACGGAATCATCCCTTTTTGACCAGTCATCCCAGTTGGACAAGGAAGTGAGGGGCTGGAATTGTTTATTTTGTTATTCTTAACAGATCTACACCGATCCTGTTGGCGGGCAAAATCTAGTTTAGGAAATTTTAATATTTTTCTATTTTTGCGGAATCATCCCTTTTTGATCAGTCATCCCCGTCTGACAAAGGAAGTGAGGGGCTCGGATTGTTTATTTTGTTATTCTTAACAGATCTACACCGATCCTGTTGACGGGCAAAATCTAGTTTAGGAAATTTTAATATTTTTCTATTTTTGCGGAATCATCCCTTTTTGACCAGTCATCCCTATCTGACAAAGGAAGTGAGGGGCTCGGATTGTTTATTTTGTTATTCTTAACAGATCTACACCGATCCTGTTGGCGGGCAAAATCTAGTTTAGGAAATTTTAATATTTTTCTATTTTTGCGGAATCATCCCTTTTTGACCAGTCATCCCTGTCTGACAAAGGAAGTGAGGGGCTGGGATTGTTTATTTTGTTATTCTTAACAGATCCACACCGATCCTGTTGTCGGGCAAAATCTAGTTTAGAAAATTTTAATATTTTTCTATATTTACGGAATCATCCCTTTTTGACCAGTCATCCCTGTTGGACAAGGAAGTGAGGGGCTGGAATTGTTTATTTTGTTATTCTTAACAGATCTACACCGATGCTGTTGGCGGGCAAAATCTAGTTTAGAAAATTTTAATATTTTTCTATCAGTCATCCCCGTCTGACAAAGGAAGTGAGAGGCTTGGATTGTTTATTTTGTTATTCTTAACAGATCCACACTGATCCTGTTGTCGGGCAAAATCTAGTTTAGGAAATTTTAATATTTGTCTATTTTTGCGGAATCATCCCTTTTTGACCAGTCATCCCCGTCTGACAAAGGAAGTGAGGGGCTGGGATTGTTTATTTTGTTATTCTTCACAAATCTACACCGATCCTGTTAGCGGGCAAAATATAGTTTAGAAAATTTTAATATATTTCTATTTTTGCGGAATCATCCCTTTTTGACCAGTCATCCCCGTCTGACAAAGGAAGTGAGGGGCTGGGATTGTTTATTTTGTTATTCTTCACAAATCTACACCGATCCTGTTAGCGGGCAAAATATAGTTTAGAAAATTTTAATATATTTCTATTTTTGCGGAATCATCCCTTTTTGACCAGTCATCCCCGTCTGACAACGGAAGTGAGGGGCTGGGATTGTTTATTTTGTTATTCTTAACAGATCTACACTGATCCTGTTGGCGGGCAAAATCTGGTTTAGAAAATTTTAATATTTTTCTATTTTTACGGAATCATCCCTTTTTGACAAGTCATCCTTGTCTGACAAGGAAGTGAGGGGCTGTAATTGTTTATTTTGTTATTCTTAACAGATCTACACCGATCCTATTGGCGGGCATAATCTAGTTTAGGAAATTTTAATATTTTTCTATATTTACGGAATCATCCCTTTTTGACCAGTCATCCCTGTTGGACAAGAAAGTGAGGGGCTCGGATTGTTTATTTTGTTATTCTTAACAGATCTACACCGATCCTGTTGGCGGGCAAAATCTAGTTTAGGAAATTTTAATATTTTTCTATTTTTGCGGAATCATCCCTTTTTGATCAGTCATCCCCGTCTGACAAAGGAAGTGAGGGGCTCGGATTGTTTATTTTGTTATTCTTAACAGATCTACACCGATCCTGTTGGCGGGCAAAATCTAGTTTAGGAAATTTTAATATTTTTCTATTTTTGCGGAATCATCCCTTTTTGATCAGTCATCCCCGTCTGACAAAGGAAGTGAGGGGCTCGGATTGTTTATTTTGTCATTCTTAACAGATCTACACCGATCCTGTTGGCGGGCAAAATCTAGTTTAGGAAATTTTAATATTTTTCTATTTTTGCGGAATCATCCCTTTTTGATCAGTCATCCCCGTCTGACAAAGGAAGTGAGGGGCTCGGATTGTTTATTTTGTTATTCTTAACAGATCTACACCGATCCTGTTGTCGGGCAAAATCTAGTTTAGGAAATTTTAATATTTTTCTATTTTTGCGGAATCATCCCTTTTTGACCAGTCATCCCTATCTGACAAAGGAAGTGAGGGGCTCGGATTGTTTATTTTGTTATTCTTAACAGATCTACACCGATCCTGTTGGCGGGCAAAATCTAGTTTAGGAAATTTTAATATTTTTCTATTTTTGCGGAATCATCCCTTTTTGACCAGTCATCCCTGTTGGACAAGAAAGTGAGGGGCTCGGATTGTTTATTTTGTTATTCTTAACAGATCTACACCGATCCTGTTGGCGGGCAAAATCTAGTTTAGGAAATTTTAATATTTTTCTATTTTTGCGGAATCATCCCTTTTTGATCAGTCATCCCCGTCTGACAAAGGAAGTGAGGGGCTCGGATTGTTTATTTTGTTATTCTTAACAGATCTACACCGATCCTGTTGGCGGGCAAAATCTAGTTTAGGAAATTTTAATATTTTTCTATTTTTGCGGAATCATCCCTTTTTGATCAGTCATCCCCGTCTGACAAAGGAAGTGAGGGGCTCGGATTGTTTATTTTGTTATTCTTAACAGATCTACACCGATCCTGTTGACGGGCAAAATCTAGTTTAGGAAATTTTAATATTTTTCTATTTTTGCGGAATCATCCCTTTTTGACCAGTCATCCCTATCTGACAAAGGAAGTGAGGGGCTCGGATTGTTTATTTTGTTATTCTTAACAGATCTACACCGATCCTGTTGGCGGGCAAAATCTAGTTTAGGAAATTTTAATATTTTTCTATTTTTGCGGAATCATCCCTTTTTGACCAGTCATCCCCGTCTGACAAAGGAAGTGAGGGGCTGGGATTGTTTATTTTGTTATTCTTAACAGATCCACACCGATTCTGTTGTCGGGCAAAATCTAGTTTAGAAAATTTTAATATTTTTCTATATTTACGGAATCATCCCTTTTTGACCAGTCATCCCAGTTGGACAAGGAAGTGAGGGGCTGGAATTGTTTATTTTGTTATTCTTAACAGATCTACACCGATGCTGTTGGCGGGCAAAATCTAGTTTAGAAAATTTTAATATTTTTCTATCAGTCATCCCCGTCTGACAAAGGAAGTGAGAGGCTTGGATTGTTTATTTTGTTATTCTTAACAGATCCACACTGATCCTGTTGTCGGGCAAAATCTAGTTTAGGAAATTTTAATATTTGTCTATTTTTGCGGAATCATCCCTTTTTGACCAGTCATCCCCGTCTGACAAAGGAAGTGAGGGGCTGGGATTGTTTATTTTGTTATTCTTCACAAATCTACACCGATCCTGTTAGCGGGCAAAATATAGTTTAGAAAATTTTAATATATTTCTATTTTTGCGGAATCATCCCTTTTTGACCAGTCATCCCCGTCTGACAAAGGAAGTGAGGGGCTGGGATTGTTTATTTTGTTATTCTTCACAAATCTACACCGATCCTGTTAGCGGGCAAAATATAGTTTAGAAAATTTTAATATATTTCTATTTTTGCGGAATCATCCCTTTTTGACCAGTCATCCCCGTCTGACAACGGAAGTGAGGGGCTGGGATTGTTTATTTTGTTATTCTTAACAGATCTACACCGATCCTGTTGGCGGGCAAAATCTGGTTTAGAAAATTTTAATATTTTTCTATTTTTACGGAATCATCCCTTTTTGACAAGTCATCCTTGTCTGACAAGGAAGTGAGGGGCTGTAATTGTTTATTTTGTTATTCTTAACAGATCTACACCGATCCTATTGGCGGGCATAATCTAGTTTAGGAAATTTTAATATATTTATATTTATGCGGAATCATCCCTTTTTGACCTGTCATCCCCGCCTGACAAAGGAAGTGAGAGGCTGGGATTGTTTATTTTGTTATTCTTAACAGGTCTACACCGATCCTGTTGGCGGGCAAAATGTAGTTTAGGAAATTTTAATATTTTTCTATTTTTACGGAATCATCCCTTTTTGACCAGTCATCCACGTCTGACAAAGGAAGTGAGAGGCTGGGATTGTTTATTTTTTTATTCTTAACAAATCTACACCGATCCTGTTGGCGGGCAAAATCTGGTTTAGAAAATTTTAATATTTTTCTATTTTTACGGAATCATCCCTTTTTGACCAGTCATCCACGTCTGACAAAGGAAGTGAGAGGCTGGGATTGTTTATTTTTTTATTCTTAACAGATCTACACCGATCCTGTTGGCGGGCAAAATCTAGTTTAGGAAATTTTAATATTTTTCTATTTTTGCGGAATCATCCCTTTTTGATCAGTCATCCCCGTCTGACAAAGGAAGTGAGGGGCTCGGATTGTTTATTTTGTTATTCTTAACAGATCTACACAGATCCTGTTGACGGGCAAAATCTAGTTTAGGAAATTTTAATATTTTTCTATTTTTGCGGAATCATCCCTTTTTGATCAGTCATCCCCAAAGGAAGTGAGGGGCTCGGATTGTTTATTTTGTTATTCTTAACAGATCTACACCGATCCTGTTGGCGGGCAAAATCTAGTTTAGGAAATTTTAATATTTTTCTATATTTACGGAATCATCCCTTTTTGACCAGTCATCCCAGTTGGACAAGGAAGTGAGGGGCTCGGATTGTTTATTTTGTTATTCTTAACAGATCTACACCGATCCTGTTGGCGGGCAAAATCTAGTTTAGGAAATTTTAATATTTTTCTATTTTTGCGGAATCATCCCTTTTTGATCAGTCATCCCCGTCTGACAAAGGAAGTGAGGGGCTCGGATTGTTTATTTTGTTATTCTTAACAGATCTACACCGATCCTGTTGACGGGCAAAATCTAGTTTAGGAAATTTTAATATTTTTCTATTTTTGCGGAATCATCCCTTTTTGATCAGTCATCCCCGTCTGACAAAGGAAGTGAGGGGCTCGGATTGTTTATTTTGTTATTCTTAACAGATCTACACCGATCCTGTTGACGGGCAAAATCTAGTTTAGGAAATTTTAATATTTTTCTATATTTACGGAATCATCCCTTTTTGACCAGTCATCCCTGTTGGACAAGAAAGTGAGGGGCTCGGATTGTTTATTTTGTTATTCTTAACAGATCTACACCGATCCTGTTGGCGGGCAAAATCTAGTTTAGGAAATTTTAATATTTTTCTATTTTTGCGGAATCATCCCTTTTTGATCAGTCATCCCCGTCTGACAAAGGAAGTGAGGGGCTCGGATTGTTTATTTTGTTATTCTTAACAGATCTACACCGATCCTGTTGACGGGCAAAATCTAGTTTAGGAAATTTTAATATTTTTCTATTTTTGCGGAATCATCCCTTTTTGATCAGTCATCCCCGTCTGACAAAGGAAGTGAGGGGCTCGGATTGTTTATTTTGTTATTCTTAACAGATCTACACCGATCCTGTTGACGGGCAAAATCTAGTTTAGGAAATTTTAATATTTTTCTATTTTTGCGGAATCATCCCTTTTTGACCAGTCATCCCTATCTGACAAAGGAAGTGAGGGGCTCGGATTGTTTATTTTGTTATTCTTAACAGATCTACACCGATCCTGTTGGCGGGCAAAATCTAGTTTAGGAAATTTTAATATTTTTCTATTTTTGCGGAATCATCCCTTTTTGACCAGTCATCCCCGTCTGACAAAGGAAGTGAGGGGCTGGGATTGTTTATTTTGTTATTCTTAACAGATCCACACCGATCCTGTTGTCGGGCAAAATCTAGTTTAGAAAATTTTAATATTTTTCTATATTTACGGAATCATCCCTTTTTGACCAGTCATCCCAGTTGGACAAGGAAGTGAGGGGCTGGAATTGTTTATTTTGTTATTCTTAACAGATCTACACCGATGCTGTTGGCGGGCAAAATCTAGTTTAGAAAATTTTAATATTTTTCTATCAGTCATCCCCGTCTGACAAAGGAAGTGAGAGGCTTGGATTGTTTATTTTGTTATTCTTAACAGATCCACACTGATCCTGTTGTCGGGCAAAATCTAGTTTAGGAAATTTTAATATTTGTCTATTTTTGCGGAATCATCCCTTTTTGACCAGTCATCCCCGTCTGACAAAGGAAGTGAGGGGCTGGGATTGTTTATTTTGTTATTCTTCACAAATCTACACCGATCCTGTTAGCGGGCAAAATATAGTTTAGAAAATTTTAATATATTTCTATTTTTGCGGAATCATCCCTTTTTGACCAGTCATCCCCGTCTGACAACGGAAGTGAGGGGCTGGGATTGTTTATTTTGTTATTCTTAACAGATCTACACCGATCCTGTTGGCGGGCAAAATCTGGTTTAGAAAATTTTAATATTTTTCTATTTTTACGGAATCATCCCTTTTTGACAAGTCATCCTTGTCTGACAAGGAAGTGAGGGGCTGTAATTGTTTATTTTGTTATTCTTAACAGATCTACACCGATCCTATTGGCGGGCATAATCTAGTTTAGGAAATTTTAATATTTTTCTATATTTACGGAATCATCCCTTTTTGACCAGTCATCCCTGTTGGACAAGAAAGTGAGGGGCTCGGATTGTTTATTTTGTTATTCTTAACAGATCTACACCGATCCTGTTGGCGGGCAAAATCTAGTTTAGGAAATTTTAATATTTTTCTATTTTTGCGGAATCATCCCTTTTTGACCAGTCATCCCCGTCTGACAAAGGAAGTGAGGGGCTGGGATTGTTTATTTTGTTATTCTTCACAAATCTACACCGATCCTGTTAGCGGGCAAAATATAGTTTAGAAAATTTTAATATATTTCTATTTTTGCGGAATCATCCCTTTTTGACCAGTCATCCCCGTCTGACAACGGAAGTGAGGGGCTGGGATTGTTTATTTTGTTATTCTTAACAGATCTACACCGATCCTGTTGGCGGGCAAAATCTGGTTTAGAAAATTTTAATATTTTTCTATTTTTACGGAATCATCCCTTTTTGACAAGTCATCCTTGTCTGACAAGGAAGTGAGGGGCTGTAATTGTTTATTTTGTTATTCTTAACAGATCTACACCGATCCTATTGGCGGGCATAATCTAGTTTAGGAAATTTTAATATATTTATATTTATGCGGAATCATCCCTTTTTGACCTGTCATCCCCGCCTGACAAAGGAAGTGAGGGGCTGGGATTGTTTATTTTGTTATTCTTAACAGGTCTACACCGATCCTGTTGGCGGGCAAAATGTAGTTTAGGAAATTTTAATATTTTTCTATTTTTACGGAATCATCCCTTTTTGACCAGTCATCCACGTCTGACAAAGGAAGTGAGAGGCTGGGATTGTTTATTTTTTTATTCTTAACAGATCTACACCGATCCTGTTGGCGGGCAAAATCTGGTTTAGAAAATTTTAATATTTTTCTATTTTTACGGAATCATCCCTTTTTGACCAGTCATCCACGTCTGACAAAGGAAGTGAGAGGCTGGGATTGTTTATTTTTTTATTCTTAACAGATCTACACCGATCCTGTTGGCGGGCAAAATCTGGTTTAGAAAATTTTAATATTTTTCTATTTTTACGGAATCATCCCTTTTTGACCAGTCATCCACGTCTGACAAAGGAAGTGAGAGGCTGGAATTGTTTATTTTTTTATTCTTAACAGATCTACACCGATCCTGTTGGCGGGCAAAATCTGGTTTAGAAAATTTTAATATTTTTCTATTTTTACGGAATCATCCCTTTTTGACCAGTCATCCTTGTCTGACAAGGAAGTGAGGGGCTGTAATTGTTTATTTTGTTATTCTTAACAGATCTACACCGATCCTATTGGCGGGCATAATCTAGTTTAGGAAATTTTAATATATTTATATTTATGCGGAATCATCCCTTTTTGATCAGTCATCCCCGTCTGACAAGGAAGTGAGGGGCTGGAATTGTTTATTTTGTTATTCTTAACAGATCCACACCGATCCTGTTGTCGGGCAAAATTTAGTTTAGGAAATTTTAATATTTTTCTATATTTACGGAATCATCCCTTTTTGACCAGTCATCCCTGTCTGACAAAGGAAGTGAGGGGCTGGGATTGTTTATTTTGTTATTCATAACAGATCCACATCGATCCTGTTGTCGGTCAAAATCTAGTTTAGGAAAATTTTCTATTTTTCTATTTTTGCGGATTCATCCCTTTTTGGCAAGTCATCCTTGTCTGACAAATGAAGTGAGGGGCTGGGCTTGTTTATTTTGTTATTCTTAGCAGATCCACACCGATCCTGTTGTCGGTCAAAATCTAGTTTTCTAGTTTTTCTAGTTCTAGTTTTCTTTCATATTTCATGGTTTTTTCAATTTAATAACGCGGTAAAATTATGCGGTAAAATTATCAACATTTAACAGCATATCAAAAAATAAAGAAAAGCGATAGAGATGTGCAGCTGTCATCGTTTTATAGATAGATATATCCTTTATAGGTGAGATCAAGAATCGTATTGATATCTCATCGCATTATTTGTTAATCGATGTATTTCTGGAATCATGCAAAAAAGGAAGCCAAATGCTCGCACTTGCTCAGTACACCGATTTCTACCAAGATACGTAAAAACGGATGGCATTTTTGAAATCAGGAGGGTCGATTTAGTATAAAATGAATGATACATTTTAAGATGATAGGAAAAATTTGGGTTTTTTTCATATTTAATTGTTTTTTATTTAATAAAATCATGCGGCAAAATTATCAACATTTAACAGCATTTAAAAAATTTACGAAAAGCGATACAGATTTGCAGCTTTCACGTTTTATAAAGAAATATATCCTTTATAGGTGAGATCAAGAATCGTTTTGATATCACATCGTATTATTTTTTATCGATGTTTTTATAGAATCATGCAAAAAATTCTGTATTTTTCGATCCATCGGCGTAAAGAATACGGGTCATAAAATAAGTAATTAAGTCTGGCTCTCAGGTCGTCAAACGTAAATTAGGCAGTAATAAATTACAGGAAAACGTCGGATACTTTGTAACTTTCAGCGACAAGCCCGCTATTTACATTCCAAGGGTTATATTATATAAGTTTGCCTCATTGGGAAAATGCCGCTAGCAATGGTCTCCTGCAGCATGCAATTTGACAGATATTATGAAAGTAAAATTTGATTTTACAACTGAAGTTGCGTCATCAAACTTCTAAGGTAAATGATCAGCAACTGAAAATATCCGTTTTCTTTTGTGGACTGAAACCATGGTTACAAAAAGCTTTAATAAATAATGCCACATTAATAATGATACTCAGAAATAATTCATTCTCGTCAGTGACTTTCTACTCATGATAAATTCAGCGCTGAAAACTAAACGAGTGTAACAATTTTTTCAGGAGAAAGTACACGTGCAAGCAATTGTAGCTAAATTCATAATTACGTTGAAGTACATCGAAAAATGCAGTTTATAACTTATTGCTGATGATTTTCCAATATCTTTGTTCTTCAGAGATTTATAACAGTAGTTAACGCTACAGAATCGCTCCTGAAAAAATTATAGCCGCTGGATTGAGAAAGAATAAAAATAAAGTTTATCCACTTTCTCGTTTTTCTTATTGTTCCCCAAACTTAAGAGTGGTTGGCATCAAAGCGAATCAGCTATATTATATGTTTTTTAGTCTTCTTCCTTTAATTTATAAATTATAGCTGTAATTGCACGTGAAGGTATATCCTTTTTCGTACTATCTAGACTAAACATGTGCAGGGCACATTTTTTTATATTTTTATAAAAGAACCTGGTTTGGTTTCCACGAACAGAGATGGAAATGATTGAGGACATTATGGTCTCACGTTCTGTTGGCTTTTAGAGATTATGAAATGCATCGCTGCTTCTAGTTGCAATTATACTTATTCTCCATTGAGGAGGATATCACAAGCCCGAAAAAGATTATAATTTTGTACTTATTTCGGCTGAAAAATATGTAATTTTTTTGAATAAGGATGTTTGGTTTACCATAAGAGATAACTTTTAACTAGCAATAAAATAATATATATTTATATTATTATTTGAGTTATGAGTAACAAGCGAACCAGCTTTGACCTTGGATGGTGCCCTTCAAAAACCTTTTATATTTACTGTGAAGTTTTATTGAGACACATCAGCCTGCCCTACTCTGATCCACGGCCTACTGGAGCAAAGTTCCTGACTGTTTATGGCATGTTGCGGTAGATAACTTTTAAGTAGTTCGCAATAACTATATCTAAGAAATTACTAATACAGACAGAGGCAGCCTCAACCCTTATGAGCATAGAATGGAATCTCAACACACATGCTGTTGCCGACATGTTACTTTACTTAAAACAGTACTGCAATAAGGAGTTGCAAGTTACGGTTTGTTTAGCGATTTTTTTTAAATACATTATTCTAGAGTGAATAGAATAATTAATTACTAATTAGTTTCTCAAATTTTACCACTTCCCCCATATTACCACCGGAGGGGGGGGGAGGGGGATATTACTCCCTTAACCTCCACATCGGTTCGGCACTGCTCACAGATAACTTAACAATTAAGTAATAATATACCTAATTAACTAGGCAAAACTTTTTAGACAGGTCAGGCTTGCTAGTAATTTATGTCGTGAAGTTGTTGAATACGACCTAGTTGGTTGACTAGACATAAAACGGTTTAATTAATGTTTTATTGCATTCTGTGCAATAAACGTTTCAAAATAAGCAACACGCTATCCAATTATATTTCTATGAGCTAATTAATCCCACTTCTGACTGATGAGCATTACGTTAATTGTACAGAGTGAATCACCAATTCCCTGTCACCATAACGAACCACAATGTAATGTTTGATTAAGTTCAAACTGACTTAAATATATAAAGAAATAAATATCTATACATAGTTTTATAAACCGTGACGAAAAACAAATACTAATTTAGATTAAAAGCACTACAATATATAAAAACATTATTAAGATTTTTTTAAATATATTAGAATTTTACTAAACTATTATACCTCACTATATACATGGTGTTCCACAGGGAACTCCATCGGTCGATTATGGAAAAACTATAACTAGGAAAAATCTAAAAATTCGGTACACACCAAAGTCAATGAGAGCTATTGGGGTAAAATATTTTCCAGATTGCGATACTTCCGGTTATACCGGAAGTTGATGTCAACTTGCTTATTTTAAATAGAACACTATATATTTTTTAATTTTTAGATTCTAAACCCGCAATTCTAAACACATTTCATGTATAAAGTCCTATTGGCGGTAAACAACTGAGATTTATATTTAAACTGAGAATAAAAAAATAATTTATCCATCCACAAGTTATCCTTTATATTTGAGAACGAAACCGATAAATCGACGACATCTCTTGGTCCGTTACTTTAAATTGAATTATGTCTACGTAGTTTTAACAAAATCTAAAGTGACTTGAACAACTTCCGTTATATTGGTAGGATAAAAGTGAAGTTGCCTCGAGAACTCGAAAAGGACCCAACCCTTCGAAAGACGACTTTTAAATCACTTCCCACAACCCCTAATGAATAAATCATACTCTGCCTACAAAGCAATAGTAACACGGGGCAAATATGCGCTAAAGGGCGAAAAAATTAAACCTCAGTAGATAAGATTTTACGACGTATTATAAAAATAGTGCAAGTACAAGAATAATCTGCTCTAGACCTCCCTAAATACAACTGAATGTTCCCCTAACCCTAACAGCAAATAAAATAAACATGGGAAAATATTCACTTTCAGAGCTGTTGCATGTTCGCATGCATATCATTTGTCGTGCATGCATAATGCATAAAGCATTCGACAAATATTGCGGATCTAGTCGCAAACAGTAAATTTGACATATGTATGATTCAGATAATCGTGTTTTGAAGAGCAATGGGAATAGATATATGTACATATCTCGAGTCGGTGGTTCAAGATTTAAGGTCTCGACCGCTCAACCCAGAGATCGTGGGTTCGAATCCCCATTCCATCAAACAATTTTAATTAAATTGTTTACTCGTAGATCAAGGGTTATTCGCAGGGATGGATTGGCAATCATCCTGGCGATGGCGATGGATGGAAGAATGTCCACTTGGTGTTAATGTGAGATATTAAAATCAGTTGATGTTTGACTGTCCCCCTAACTAATGAGGTTTTCCAGGTTTCCCTCATTCCAGCACTGAATGGTGGTTGGGGCCTACCAACGTAAGTCGTTCCTGAGCCGCAAATGCGGCCCGCGAAATAATAATATACCCCCCTCTCCCACACAAGCCTCAGACTTTCGGGTTAATCTTGTGATTAGAATGAGGGGTAGAGATATTATTATTAATTATTATTATTATTGTTATCTATATATTTTCTAAGGGAATTGTACATTACCTACCCATTTTTTTTAACAGAATATATCAACTTGAATCTATTGTATACAGAACACCATTCATTTATAGCTACCTCTGGTGTCTTTCAAGGTTCAGTCCTTGGGCCATTATTATGTTCTTATTATTAAATGACAATCAAATGGCAATTTAAAATTAATAAAACATATCATCTGACAATGATAATATGTATTATCATTGTCAGATAAGTTGAAAACTATAGGTGTATCGGATTTTATCAAATATCAATTGAAATATAGTTAGACTTTTCAAACTTTCAAGAAACCTTCCTTAAGTGGTGCCTCCATATTTTGGTTATGGTTCAGAATAAACAATTATCAGAATAACCATAGACAAACCTACTATACTCTATGGAATAACCGATGGTTCAAACACGCCCACACTTATGGATATCTCGTTGTCACAAAATGTCTTAAAAAATAAACAGTCGACTAAACAATTCCATATATTATTATGTCCTACCCCTGCATCTGAAACATTCATACTTTTTTATCCATTGACAAGGAGACATACGAAGTTTAAAAAAAAAAACCCAAATACAGCACACGGATGGATTTGTATGTATTTTAATTTGAATAATATTTTACATATATTACAGCTATCTAAAACTTTTGACAGTCGTATTTGTTAGCGCTACGATGAGTTTCCACGAGCGGGAAACAATTTATTATTAAATACAACACTCCTGTAATAACTGGTTCCATGTTTATGAATACATTAGCCATTATTGTGTTTTGTGGGTATAAAAACCTTTCATCGGAAAAAGCATTCATCATCATTTCTTTTTTTAATGTCTACTTCTGACACGTCTCGGTAAACATCTAACCAACCCACAATATTGGACGAATTAGGGCAAACAAATTCTGTTTTCAGCATGGGAGTGAATCGTGTATTGTTATTTTTTTCCGTTCCTTTACCACGCGAGTTTTTTCAGAGAGTATAAAATAAAATAAGCCCACAACGCTCAGACAATGGTAACGGGGTTTAAGAGGACGAAATTTCAAGGTCAAGGAGCTTTCATTATCTATTAAATTGGCGGTAGCTTTTCCGGAAGATAATGTACCCATCATTGTCATGTCAGCTGACCCAAATAAAAACGATGGCAATTCTTTACCAATCCCCCATGAGTCGTTGATTAAATATTTATATTAACGGCGTTACTATGTTGCAATTTGGAGTACAACATACACGGTTAAGTGTTTTGTGCAGATGGACTGAATTATTTATGTATCGATTCTCCAGAAATGTAGCACTGGTGTTCACGGGCCTAGTTAACAACTTACAATATTCTCTACTGTGAACTACCTGCACCGCAAATCATGTCATTCTTATAAATACACCATATAATTGTATACGGTGAGGACATAAAGTCCGTCCCCCCTCTCTAATTTTTGAACCGCTGGGTATATTGTGATGAAATTTGGAACGATAATATATGACTGAATTCTGCATTTTTTGACACATCAATGACAGCTCTGAATGTCATAGTGACAGCTGGGCGCGCAATAGGAACATTTTTTTAAATAGAATGGGGTCGAGTAATAACTCATTTTGAAGCTATTTTTATGCTCAAAACATCCCCCAATTTTGAGAACATTTGGTTCAGTAATTTCCAAATAAAAAGCAGTAATATCAGTTTATAACAAAATCTTTTTACCACATAATCTTTATAATAGAACTTACCCATGGAACATTTATTTGTCAGGAAGTTCACGGTGGTCATTATCAACATCTTGTGAAGTAACACGTGTTTTCTAAATTTGTTTCTGCCTCAACGTTTAATTTAAATTATTTCATAATTTTTTAATTTAGGTTATTTTAGGTTAGGATTGGTTTATTGTTATTTGTTTACTTTTAAATTTTGTTTTGCTTTGAATAATTTACAATAATTTGTAATGTGTATGTAAAAAAATTATATAACGTATAAATCGATAACTGGTTTTTATTTGAAAATTACTGTACCAAATGTTCTCAAAATGGGGGGATGTTTTGAGCATCAAAATAGCTTCAAAATGAGTTATTATTCGACCCCTATTTCCATTTAAAAAAATATTCCTATTGCGCGCCCAGCTGTTACTTTGACATTCAGAGCCGTCATTGACGTGTCAAAAAATGCAGAATTTAGTCATATATTATCGTTCCAAATTTCATCACAATATACCTAGTGGTTCAAAAATTAGAGGGAGGGGGGCGGACTTTATGTCCTCGCTGTATATATAAATTTGCAAATCCAAATTGTTGCATTTCAGTCAAAACTACAAGATAAGGTAGGTAATCGATTTCCATTGGGATCGTTGTACGCCATCTCCTAGGACTATAATCTCACCTAAGTGGACTCCCATTCTATTATACCAACAAAGGTTACTCAACTTCGGGATTTTCCCCATAATGAGGTAACGATTTTCATCTATAGATTCCCTGGTTTATTGCGAGGTAATGTTACATAATACGTAACCAATCGGTTCCTCTTCTTGTGCACAACAATGCAAATATGTTTCCCAAATAATTTGTTTCCTATACTAACGTTAGTAAAAATAAATTCATGTTAATACCAATTCTATTCTATTCTTAAATATCGGTGACATGAAAATTTTATTTATCTCAATTAAATCCTTTTCTCAGTGTACCGTAATAGAACGGCCGTCATCTAGGTATACATTTCAACAATACAGTATCCGCCTATCCGTTTCTTTGTCCTTCAAAAAAGAGGGCAGCTCTATACCTTGTTGAATGAAATATAAAAAGAACGGCACCTCTAGTCTAGGAAACCTAATCTTTAGCTGATGACAATGCTGAGTTAGAATGTTCTTTTAAACCGGAGAATTTGATACCACCATCATTCAGGATAGATTAGATTACCAATACTGGTCAAAGATAGATAGACAATATCATTTGTTAGACATTATAACAGATTTTCTAGGCGCATTTAAATCAAATGGAACCACTGGGTGGTTCCATAATAAAAGCAGGTGTAACCATTGTTTACATTGGCAATTGAATGAGGATATGTAATCTACAACTACGATTTACCGTTCTGCTACTGAATCTGTAATGAAGCTAACAAAATTATATTAAAGTATAACTTTGTCTTCAGCTTAATTTCGATTGTGTATAGAAAACAAATCAATAAATATCTCTTTTATAAAGTTACGCTGCGCCCGTGATCCTCATCTACGAACTTTATATATCAGTTGAAAATACCTATCGACGTCAAAGTTAATCAATATTAATTGAATCAGAGTCTTGCAACATTGTTCGAACTGATCGCCGCGGCAGTCGATACTTGCTGCAAACGATTTCTAATTGAAATTTTGACATCATTAGGGAATTGGACATACTCGGAAAATACATTTTAGCACAATGATCAGTATTAAAGTTTAAAACTATTTCTTCTTAAGAGTCCATTCACTAGTCCGAAATAAGCCCAAAATCGGCGTTCGTCTCGTGTCTAATTATAAAAAAACTATAAAAGATAGCGACTTTTAGTAAAAAAGTATTGGAAGATAAGACTTTAATCTAAATCCCTATAGCAGTATTTTTTTGTAATTCTTTTTATTTTTAAAATTCCAGGCAAACATTCTTGTACTAAAATAGCGAAAAATTATTTTCTCTAAAATACATGTATTAAACAAAAATTTGCTACTACAGGGATCTAGTTTATCTTTTGATCTTTCCGGTGATATATAATTTATAACATTAAAAAGAAATTTTGTTGCAATTATAAGACAAATCCGGTACCGTTGCAATAAAAGCTAACTTTATTTCCATGTGCCTTTTTACTTCGGTTTTACGTGCACCTCCGAAATCTAAATAATTCGGTAGTGGGAATATGTAAGTCTTCACCCATCGGCTATCCATACTCTCAACCCGACCCCGAATTCATGTCTATCAAGTCGACAGTGAATGGACCCTTAACTGCGACATGTCACAAAATTATAGATGGGCCTCAGTTATAAATGGTTTATGATATTCCTAAGTTAATTATTTTATAGTACGACTTTATGTCGTCTTAGAGTTACAACCGATAAAATTTAAAAAATAATTGTGCGGTAAAAACTCGCTTCCTAGGAATGACGGTACATGTAATAAAACTCAAAACTCGTTAACAGAAATGCGCTGCAAAATAACACTTGGGGTGCTGTAAACTCATACCAGGGTGTATAATATATTATAAACAACTTTTAACTCGACTCGTCGGGGTGTAACAATGTAAGCCTCACACAGGAGACATATTTATTATCCACCTGGACCGTTACACAACGATGTCAAAATAATAATTTTCTTTCCCTGAGAATAGAGGCCACCTACCGTAACATTTTCTTCTGAACGCGGGTGGTATGCGAGTATACAGAAAAAGTACAGCGCAGTTTAATACCATATCTCTATACCATTTGCCTTTGTTTTATAAAAAATTGCAAGAAGAATTCTGAGCTTAATTGTGCTTTAAGAATCATTAATTACAAATAATACGTCCAAAAGGAGCGGGTTCAGACTCAAACAAACAATAGACTAAAATATGACTCGTAAATCAGGTGTTCAATGTATGTAAAGGCGAATGTAAAAGACATTCTGTTGGTGCTTGACTGTTCCGTGAAATTTCGGTTACAAGTTTTATCCTCTTTTCTGCATTCACGGATAATTTTTTGTCAAAATACATTGAGTCGGACTCGTAGACAGAGGTTTAAGAACACAAAGGAAGCAAAAAATAATCTCTCATGTGCTCTATAGCTTAAACCAGCTACATCTCTGCCTTCCTACTTTTTTGTCGAATGTTCATGTAAACAAAATACTTGTCTTTCAGTAAATAACATTTTTATTTTCCCTAACTCTTGAAGCCCTCAGCAAACATATTTCTGTAGACTGGAAATCTTTTGTAAATATATGTCAATGTTAATGGTTATTCTTTCCATTGCAGACATAAAAATGATTTACTGAATGTTCTACAAATCGATAATCTTTTAATAAAAAATATATATCGTATACCATAATTTCTCCGAACGCGGATATTTTAGGATGTCGTCGGTAAAAATAAATAAAAGCTACAAATCACAACTATAAACATACACTTTGGCAAATTGGATAAAAAAGAGTAAACAGTAGTCAACGAAAACCTACATAATGGATCTGAACTTCAATTCCTTAAAATAAAACATATAAATATATTAGGGATATAAAGAAAAAATCCTATAATCTATTTACAAGGTCCTACATATTAGTTCAAGTATTATGAGAGTCCCCAATATTCAAACATAAGGTGTAGAGCCTAAAGCTCTTACTGTTGCTTGCACTGACCACAAAATAAAACAAAAATATGACAAACTTCAATGACACAAAATTTTTCGAAGCGAATATGGTCCCTAAATTCGTGATATCCTTATCGCGATTGTCGTAATAATTATAACCATAACTGAGACACACCAACGATCCCCAATTTCGCCGCAATAACATCATTGACACTTTGGCATTATCAAATGTTACTCTGCAAATGTTATTTTCGTGGTGCCGGTGGCGACAAAATCGATCCAGTCATTGTAACAAACCACAGTAAACAACGCTTTGTGGTATTTACCAACAGCTTCGTGTTTGTATTTGTGTTACAGTCGTATATTTGCTTTATATATTGAAAAGCAGCTAATTACGTACGCTTTCCTATCACAGGCCAAGAAAAACAAACCCAGTGTAACGCTAAACTAAGAAAAACTTTGTTTCAGAGGTACGAAATGCAGGAGTAATCAAATAAAGGAACAGGTGGAGACAAGCTTGCGATTATGTGTTTATATATTATCATTATTATTATTATTATTATTATTATTATTATTATTACATCCAGACAAGGGCAGAGGTGAAAAGAATTCCTAATTATATAAACAAATACAATACAGAAATGCGATTCAGCGGCCTTATAATTAAATAGAATTTAAAAAATAACATATAAACTGACAATTTCAAAACTAAGATACTCTTAAGCAATAGGTTTCATAAGTCCACGTAATAGTTATTTTCCTAACAAGTGTGGAAGATGATACTTTTCCGCAAGCGACTGCAGTTGTCCGAACGACGCGAAGCGGAGTTCGGACAAGCAGTGAGTGCGGAAAAGACACCTTCCACATGTGTTAGGAACAACGTTTTTTCTACGGGCGTGAAGAAAATTGACATAAGAAAAATAAGTATTTTAATTGAACAGAAACAATTATACAGAAATAGGTCAACGTTTTTTTTCTACGGGCATGAAGAAAAGTAACATAAGAAAAATAAATATTTTAACTGAACAGAAACAATTATACAGAAATATGTAATACTTGTTATTTATGCTTATATTAAAAGTACAGGTGGTAGCATTCTGTACATTAATAGCAGATGCTAACTGATTTGCTCCTGGGAAACTGGAAGTAGAAGAGCTGGGTCCCGCTAAGATAGATTCATAGCATGGACATGCCGCTGAATTATCCAATTCAGATATGGACAAGATTTTATTTGTAATTACTTTTTTATGCCCAATTGACTCGTCTAAATATCCTTCGGCTACACTTGTTGATTTCCAACCACCTAATCTTTTTATACTGGTTATGCCCTCACCAGTATCAGCCAAAATTGATGCGGAGGATCTACGGAAACTGTGGCCTGTATACAACTGGGGATTAGGGAGCTGTAAATAAGCGGCTATTTCAGATGGAATTTTTCCAAACGTATTTACTCCAACGCACTGAACAGTACATTTGCCTCTTTTATGTGCTACAAAAAATCGCTTGTGCGGCGTTTCCGGCTTTCTCAAATTTTTGTATTTTTTATACAGAGACATTACATTTCCATCGTTTATTTTATTGGAAATCACAAAAGATCTAGATGTGTGATTCTTGCTGTCAGGGATATTTATTATTACTATATCTTCCTTTTCTTCAATATCATCAAGAGTAATTTTTGCTAATTCATCGCGGCGGCAGGCACCAGCTAGGCCAAATATTGCAACGATTTTTATCATTAAATATACATCATTTGGTGCTTCGTGTAAGAATTTTGCTATTTCTTGTTTGTTAAAAACTTTTGATTTCTTTGGTTTGAATCCTAAACTTTGTTTCTTAAGATATGCAGTTAATTTGAAAAATTTACTTATGTCTATGTTGTTTTTTATTTTTGTAACACTTTTGAGCATCGAATATCTTGACCATAATGTGTTTGGCTTACATACCTTATTTAGTTGAAAGAAATATGCTAGAAATATTTCTTCTTTTAAATTTTTGACACTCTTTTCGGTGCACCAATTCATAAATTGAGCGTATTCCTTCTCGTATCGTCCTTGAGATTTTGCCGGTAATAAACTCATGTTTGCCATTTTCGCTTCATTTAGAACAAATTCTGGGATATCATCGTCTGAAGAGTCGGAACAATTATGCATTTTTGACTTTACTTTAAAAAATATTTCGTTTTATATTGAAATAAATTGTGAGATGTCAAGTGCACACAATGCTGTCTAATAATTAGAAGTGTCAAGCATTCCTTTTTCTTTATGTCAAAATCTGAACAGTGACAACATGATTTTTTGGAATTAAGATTGATTAACAAAATATTATGATCACATTGCAAGTAATACATAGGTATTTATTTTCCGCACTAGTGCGGAAAAGTGCAATTTTCTACACTCAAATGCGTGCAGAAAATTGTAACTTTCCACACGCCCGTAGAAAAACAAAATATAAGACAAATTTCTGTAAGAACATGTGATAAAAATTCAGTAGCTCAACTAAAACTAATCGTTAATTATGTCTAGCACTAGAGGAGGACACCGAGCGATTGTTGAACGAGATGATCGGAGCCGAGATTATGTATTCTTCTAAAGCGTTCCATTCGTAAAAAATACGGTTAGGAAAAAAATTTGACGGGCAGCTGTTTTGAACTTTTCACGAACTAATTTTTTTATTGTGACCACGAAGCCTTCTTTCATTGCGGATATAAAACATTTCCTATAAATTCACAGATAATGCGAAGACGTTTCTATACATTTATATTACGTCACCCTAGATTCTTCGGTCACTTAATGAAGTTAGCCCAAGACAGTTAACCCTATCGTATTAATCAAGGTTTGGAGGGGGAGGATCATCAATGAAGGGAAGCCATTTAGTAAACCTTTCAAATCCGAATTTTAAAATAAATTATTTGGTGATCATCATCATCAATAAAGAAATGCGAATCGAATGCGATTGAAAAATACAGGGCATTCCATTTAAAAGACTATAAGTTTGGTTCACCCCTGTGCACTGAATCACCCTGTATGCTCCAAAATAATTTTAAAAGATGACTGTGTATGGTGTGCATAACGCCTTAAAAGGAAAACATGTATATTATATATCTATAGCGGGATATAAAAAATTATCTTGGTCAAGGGTGGTTGTGGAATGTAAAACGTGTGTCTTACTTTAAATTTGAAATAATTATGTCACTGTCACACTGACATCATCAATAACCTACAAATTTCATACCTATTTATTTCAGTTGTAAAACAATAATGAACTACAAATTATGAAATAACGGTTTTAGTAACAAGAAAAACTAAATTACAGTAATTGTTGGAAATGTCCCCCGTTTTGTTCGATGCACAAGTTGACGCGCCTCCTCATGCTGTGAAAAGCGTTTTGCAGGCTCCTCTTCCATACGTTGACGAATGTCATTGACAACTTCTTCTGTACGAACTCTTGGTCTACCAGCACCTTTTTAATGAGTCACACAACCAGTTTCGCGAAACACTTCAACACAATTTGTAAGGCACGCATAAAAAATGTCCGGTAATATTGCCACGTTTGGGAAGTGCTCTCGAAAATTGTCCAAACACAAACGTTGACTTTATTGCCAATTTCCATTAACTAGCGCACCCATTCGAAAATAGGCTTCAATCATGAAAATTTTGTGCTGTGTGGTAAGAGGCATGATTCAAAAACTGGATTAGAACATTTCAGCACAATGACTTGACAGATTCTGACACAACAAAACATATTCAAAAATTGAAAGTAAGACACACGTTTTACATTCCACAACCACCCTTGACCAAGATAATTTTTGATATCCCGGTAGTAATTGATAATGGATCGACGCGTCATAAGTGACTCACCCTGTAGTCCTACATTGTCAGGTCTATAAGTATTTTTTTTTACTACTAACATGAGAAAACCTTATTATTTGCCTCATTTGTGTAATGAGAAGTAGTTCATTATTGACCTAGGTAAATAATAATTCATTATTTACCTAGGTTAATAATACATTTTATTGTATCATGATTGAAACTCATTTGTTTGACATTTCACGCATCAGTTTGACATTTCACCTACTTGATATTTCGATATGTTTGAGTAATAGGGGAAATGTCTGATTTTAAAATCAAAATAACGTCTTCTGGTGTCAATTCGGCCATTAGTAGTAAAAAAAATACTATATATACTTCGGTTGAGAAGGCCATTATTTACCTCGAAAATTATATATAATTATATTATACATAAAATTTCTCGGTCAATAATAGCTCACTTCTCAACCTAGGTATATAATATACTATTAGTTTTATAGTTTGTCCACGAGATACACTCCTTTGTCTCTTGTGTAGCCATTTGTTAACCTTAACCACCCTGTAACTTGAACGAAAATTCCATGGCATGCCGTTTAATAATAATAATTAAGACCCCTTTTGATTGCTTTTCGTTCAACAGAAGTCCGACGGGAATAGAGTCAAGAATACTTTAAATATTTGAAAAATTTCTTTGATGTTCATAATACAAAGCTTATTGAGGGATGCAGCGTAATGCCGTAATCTCAATTTAATAACCACCGATTATCCATCCGTGGTGCAGCAGCCGGCTTGATGTATATACGGGTATATTGGAATTTCGGAATCTTCCAGGGAGGAACGCCGCTCGGAGTTTTGCATAATCCCCAAAGCGCTAAGTAACTACAACTCTCTTTATGGCTGGGTTTATTATGTCGTATTTTAGGAACACTTGGAAACAAAGCGGGTTTAGCGTAAGTCACCAGGCGGGAAACTTTTTCGGTACAAGGATGAGCCAAAACAAAAGAAATTTTAGTTTTGCCGTAACTTCACTGTAGTTCTAATATTATAGATAGTTGAATACTTGAGTTCACAATATTTTTTCAGGTAAATAAAATCACCAATAATTAATATAGTAAGCAAGATATTATGCAAACAAGTTAATAAATCCAATAACAATTCCATTGATGCAAGCAATGCAACATTTGATGACATGAGTAGAATATTTGACAGCCAATCATTAAGAGCCATTATTCATACTCGAATCCTAGGAAATAAAGGCTTATTTTTCTAAGATGCTTCATTATTAACATGTCGTTCTCAATATGCCTCTAAGATAGAAGTAATAATAAGTTTGTTTATAATGCGAAATATGAAATTAGACAGGTTCATATGGGTGTACCGCAAGAACCCATGTTGGGTCCAGTACTATTTTTATGTACTTAATCAGCTGTCACCCGTGCAAGTTTGTTTCAACTATAGCATAAAATTATTACATTTTACTACGTATCCGGAGAAATATGGGAAGTGATATGGGACATGATCCAAACTTGAACCACAATATTAATAAAACAAAGCAAAGGTTCTGATATTTGTAGGTTAGTCCTTGAATATAAATACATATATACATATAAATCAAAAAAATGCGATATAGGATGCAATACGGTATTTGCTTGTAAGTAAAACTGGAAAAACATATTTTACGCTGTATATGCAACAGTGTACATTGTCGATATTATTTTTAAGTAATCTGACACCATGGAGTATTGTGCAAAAAGTGAACATTTCTCAACGCTGTTTTCATGATGGTGACACCATTGTTTTAAACCACAAATCATGTTTAGATAATAACGAACTGGCAGCAATTATGCTTCTAGTTCATATTTAAATGTCATAGAGATATAGAAATATTTTATAATATTCCTTGGTAATTACGATATCGTTATTATTCGTATTCAGTGATCCCTTGTCTTAAATTTCTACAAAAACACCGTTACTGTAATTAGACATTATAAATACACCTGTAATCAATAAAAGTTGGTTGAATTTGAAGAAGAAACTGGACTGAACCTTCAATAAGACATTTTGGTAATAATTTATAACTCGTAGCAGGTCGGCATAAATATTTCGTTTCTATTGTAATAAATGAAATACTGGCTTCGCCAAATGATGTGAGATTGACTCATCATCATTTCTTGAGCAAAAATAACCACGGATTTCAATTTTCTGGTCGGATTACGCCCAAATCCGAAAGAAATCGAAACTCCACATTTCGCGACACACCCCAACATCCTATTTAAAGTATTTCCCGTTTGATATACTCCACGCATCTCTATAGACCATCATAACAGTAAATAAAACTCGTACTCACCGCCCAAATCAGCAAAAAATATGTCCCTCAAGGCTAGGAACTCCTCCTCCGGAGCCATATTATTGCTCCCGAAACTATCGTTCTCAGGCCAAACTTCTCTGGAACACAGCAAAGGAAATATATTTATACATAAATGAAAATAGTTGGCGTAGTAAATAATTTGAAATATTTAAACAAGTATGCTGTGAAACATGATCCCAGGAGTGACTTAAATATCATAAAAAAGTAGCAAGCATCTAGACAGCTGCTTATATACCAGATCTACATGTTAATTTATAAAGGTTTTATGGAATACATATTGAAAAAAGAAAAGTTTTTCGAGTCTCTCAGACGACAAAGAAGTACACAATCAGTGGTGTAAACTTAACCTGTAAAATTATTTTAATTTATATATAAAACCATTTAGGGGTGGATGAGTGTGTTTCTAACAGTAAGTGAGGATCAAAATAAAGTGATACAATATTATTGTTACTCCTTCCGGAGTTCTAAAGATAAGTGAGATTTTTATACAACAATAAAATCTTTATTTAACACTTCAAATATAACACAACACTTCTCATACAATATCTAATTAAATACACGCCGAAAACATTTTGAAAATTAGAGTTATTTCACTTAAGTATTGTTTCTTCGCTCTTGATCGCTGTCCAATTAAGACTGACTTCTGCGCTGGCACGCCGCGGCCTGTATATAGGCGAACTTGGCGTCTAGATCCTTGTAGAAATTTCCATCGAATACTCACGAATAATCCACATACCAGGGCAGTTCAATAAATAATCGACAGCCAAGTTATACGAGGGGTATTCGATAAGTACCGACGATGACGTCCAGGAAATGTGGACAAAAGGGCGTATCTCCCTTATTTGAAGGCTTAAAGGGTTGAGACTTCGCCCTTGGGGGAGTTGTTCCTAGCACCCCCGGATGTGATGTTGCCAGATTGTGCACAGTTTCCCTGTGAAGAGATTTGGTAACGCCGCACTGGGACACTGTGTCGGCGATTTTGTAACATTATAAATAATTAATTCATTTTTTTATAAAGTTACTGGAGTAGTTATTTTCCTATTTTACTACAATAAGTACAGTTAATATAAATCATGTATTTAATTTGCTGAAGCGTAGATTTAAATGTAAATTATTCATTTATTTAGCTTGTGTTAACTTCATACTTTCTATTATGTAAACCACAGGCATTCATTAATCAGTCAATTCAATCCTGGAAAACACATACATTATTTTTAAATTGAGTCTATACTGATCTAAAACGAATTGATTTCATGACCATACGTTCGTTTTATTGTTTCATATTTACGATTTTGTGTATTCGAAAACTGGGTTAATCTATCGGAATAGTCAAACTTCCACGTTTATACGAATCGTTTTTTATTATGACTTGAATGGGCAGACATAACCATATATTTCCAAAGTTTTTTATTTTTTCAGCACACGCTATTGGATACCGTAAACGGCAGCAAACTTATTATAATACGAGTGTTAACATTCGCATTATGAATGTTAACATTCAAGTGTTGAAATTACATGAGTAGGTATTGTAATTTAAATGTTTGCCCCAGTAAAGTGGCATGATGTTTTAGTTGATTTTTGTTTTTGTTGTTTTTATTTTGTTTAGCTGTTTTGAAGTTTTGTTTTTTATTCTATTTATTTTATTTAAAGCTTTCATTAAATTATGAGTTCACTTGATTCATGAGTTCAGAAATAGTACATTATATATTGAGCCGCAAATTCTACATTGGTACATTTCTAGTTTGTAATGTGGTTCAGTCTATATTGTTTAAAGCCATTGTCTATATGTAAGACCAGATTTTTATGTCGACAAAAGTAGGACGCATGTTCTCAAAAATAGATTATAATAAAATCTAGATCACTATCTGGACCTACTCTACAGGATAATTATAGGTAACAAGCAATCAAGACTGGGCCATGAATGAATTGTCTTACTTGTATATAGATCAATGAAATGCGAAATTCATTACTTTCCTATTATTTATTTGCGTTTTTCAGGGAAACGAATGGTTCGAAAAATATACTGCACAAACGGCCAGTTACACGGCAGGAGTCGGGGAATTTAAGAGCTGAAACAACTATTTCAGGGCAGTGATACATAAATATAAATAACACCATCCATCTCTAAGAAGAATTAGATTTTGTAAAAGGAAGCGCTAGATGAATATGAGCAATTTATTCGCCTTCTTGAAGCATCCGGGCTACATGGCACTATAGAACACATTCGACAAAACTCGACATCCAGTTTTACGAAGCTTGTTTTATTATTCTAGGAGAGTTTGAAGCTACATAAATAAAACATATTAAAACGGCCCCGAGCATATTTTACACTGACAGAGTGTACACTCTGCATCCTCCGTAATTATAATCTTGTTCAGGGAAGGAATGTCGCAAAGTCAAGTTGCTCGGAAGACATTTAAATAGCGTGTATATTTGTAGAAACATCTTTTAATTTGAGAATGTTTTGCTCGTTACAAAACGTAAAATAGAGCAAAGAGCACAATTGTTTAGTTTATACCTTAATGAAGTGCATATTTTATAAATGACTTATTCTTCCTTGCAATTTGCTTGCTAAAATTGCAACATGCCCTTGTTGCAACATGCAACAGGATGGGGGTGGGTAACATGGGATTGCAGGGTAGTCTGAAATTATAAGAGATTGAAAATTCCCGAGCCAGAATAGAAGTTCAACTGTCAAATCAGACATTCTTTAATTAATTTGCAATTACATTTTCGAATTATAACGAGGCAATTTTATTTCTCGCTCTCTGCATCGCTGGCATAAAATAAGTCACAATTAATGTGGAAACTACACCTGCTAACATTTGATCGTAAAACCTAATGGTTCAATTAGTTTTGTAGCAAAGGCTTTACAACTTTACTTCAAAGTATAAAAACAAATTTGTTTAAATTACACAAATATTATCTGTCTTAAATAAATTGTTTTCTGTGTGTACGATGAAGTAATTAAACACAAAAAATCAACAAGCTAAAATCTGGTTGATAGGCGGTACAAATTTCATGCTCCCATAAGTAGGTACCTACTATACCGGGTGGCTTAAAGTGGATGGCCTATTAGACGTATCTCGAGAATAAATAGATGCATTTTTTTTGAAATTTTGGCCGTGGACATAACCTCGAAAGTTCTATAAAAACAAACTATTTTCAAGGGTGTGGTAGTTTCTGTTATATCGGAAGTCGACATCAACTTGCTTATTTTAATGGAACATCCTACATATTGTTTGTAGTGGCGAGATACAGTGAAATACACCGTAGTGCCCTCTTTAGGTCTTTGCTACTACCTGTCTGACAATTATTGTCTAATTGACAGACAGATAACGATCTGCTTTTCTGCAGATGCCATTACAGCGACCTCTATTGTCTTTGAGGAAGACAATCCTACTTATTTATTTATTTGGAGATGCCGAAAACAACTACTCCACGGCCAATATGCCCCGACTGGCGTTGCATTATATTGCATTACATCAACATCTCCATGTAATGCAACGCCAGTCGGGGCATATTGTCCGTGGAGTGGTTGTTTTCGGCATCTCCAAATAAAGAAATCCTATATGTTATTTCATTTCTTTGATATCCTCAACTGTTTTTGAAATATTGACAGGTGAATATTGACATTTTGCAACTTTGACACCCTGTAAAATCTAAATGGTTTGAGATCAAGCAAAACGGTTTGCATATTTCTAATTTAACTTTTCATAAGCTATAGTTTGGCATTTCAGATTTAACCTAGAGATTAAATTTCATCGAAATTTTTTTTATTTCTGGGTAAATCTAAAATTAGTGTCAAACGATAGCTTATGAAAGAAAAGCTAAGATAGAAATGTGCAAACCGTTTTGCTTGATCTTAAACCGTTTAGATTTTACAGGGTGTCAAAGTTGAAAAATGTCAATATTCACCTGTCAATATTTCAAAAACAGTTGAAGATAGGTATAGGACATCCTACATGAAATATGTTTAGAATTGTACGTAGAATCCAGAAATGAAATAACATATAGGGTATTCCAGCTAAAATAAGCAAGTTGATGTCGACTTCCGGTATAACCAGAAGTGCCACACCCTTGAAAATATTTTGCTTTTATAGAACTTTCGACGTTATGTCCATAGCGAAAATTTCAGAAAAATGCATACATACATTCTCGAGATACGTCTAATAGGCCATCCACTTTGAACCACCCTATACTTTGACTTAAAATGACACATGCTACCGGTAACCCAAAATCACGCTTCGGCGGCCAATTACAACAATATCAAGAGTGCCGCGGTTGTTTTACATTTCCTGCATAAGCTTGTTTTACTTATTAAGTAGTTGGGAAGTTCGGTGATAAATTTTACAGGATACCGTTTTGGTAGTCTACTTTGTGAAACTTTTACACTGTATAAAGGAATTAGGGGGTAATTTGTCTGCCCTAACGTCCTACTTAAACGCTGCATTATTGGGACACTGGTTAATCTCGGCATGTCAGACGAATTTTCCAAATTTAGATCTTTGTTAAACAGTTGTGGTGTCGTGCAAATGCTGCTGAATTATACGTTTGGTGGGGTATTTCAAACTGCGTTAGTACCGTTGAATACGTTACAAAAAATCATAAATCAATATGGTAAATCATAATTGCCTTATTAATTATTAGAATACGTGAAAATCGTACAGTATTCTCATAATTTTAAGTAAATGCATTTTTCTGTTACCAAATTTGAGTTTATAATTGAGTTCAAATAGTTTACTGAGAATGTTATTCAGAAAATATAGATAACTATATAGGGCTGGAGACTGGAACTATTTAAAGTTAGGCTACAGATAAGTATAAGAAAATGAAAAAGAAACTTGACTTCAAAATTCTCATTAGTAAAGTATTTATTGCAGAAACTAAATTTGTTGAAATTATATGTTTGCACAAATTAGTAAAAGGGCAAAATAAAAAAACGTAATTTTAAATTTTTCAGGTTATTTCAGGAACTAACAGAAACTTATCTTATTTGTAATTTCAGTTAAAAATTCAAATACGTATACGTTCGTGCATTTACGTTCAAGTACTTCTCCATTGCCCCCTTTAACTCGACGCCTATGTATATGCCTATTACGTTAATTAACGCATAAAAGCGACTACAATCATTATTCTGGTACTGAATACTGTTAATGAAGAAGCATTTAGCGCCTCGTGAAAATAAAAATTAAGAACACAGAATGGAATTCAAATTTATGGATGTTAGGGATGAAAAAAAAATTTAGATTTTACTATATACATCACTAGAGTAAAACGGCGGGAAATTATAAAAAATTATGTAAGTACACATCCCTTGCTTTGCACTAATTATTTTTGCTCGTAAAAAATGTAAGTCAAAAAACTATTAGTGTAGGATATATAATCGATGTAAAGACTTTCTGAGAATATCGATTTTAGAGTTAGTACTAAAATATCAGTTTAACTCGTGGTTAAAGTTTATACCAGACTTCTAGTCAACAGTCAAATTCCCGGGATTCACTGTTTAAACCATAGACTTAATAAAAGGAGGCCTCACTGTTCATTCATAAATAACCTTTTGTTTTGTATCAATCATTGGCAATGTGTATGACAAAGAATACCGAGAGAAAGAACGACAAAATTCCGACTCCGTGCAACGTTGAAAAAGTTTTGGGAGAACTTGCTTCCGACGCCAAAGGCGTACTGTTTTTGGAAGGGTTGGGTATGATAATAAAACATCAAAAAAGGAATTTTAAGAAAATCACTACTATACATTGCAACAGCAAAAGCTTGTGAGATTATAAATTAAATTAGTATCGGAGTTTTAATGTAGGGAATATGAATTGAAACTTGAACACTTAAAATTCTGAATTAAGTAAAGGTGGTACACCTACTACATTACAAAAACTTATATATACAGTAGTGTAAAAAAGTATTTTTCAGTTTTTCAAAGATACCCAAACTCTGTATACAGGGTTCGATTACATTTAAAAGTGAAATATAATTTAAAATAAGAAAGAGGTACATGGTGTTAGTTTTTAATTCAACTTTTTGTTTCAAGTTATTTGACTTACTGTTTTCAAAATAACTCTTTAAAAGCCTGATAATGGTGATTTTCTCTTAGATTAGTATAAAGGATACCTTTAAAAATTACCTTGGTTACGCAACTGATTTTAATTTTTGTGTGCAAACGTTACATGTTGGCTTCACACTTACCAAACATTATAGGTTTTTTAATTTGTTATGCAGCAAAGTGCTGAATGATGCCTTAGCTTCTTGCTTGGATTCTTGTTTTGATCGTATTTAAGTATGTGTGTAGGTAACTCCAAAAACTAACACATCAGCCATATTTTAAAAAATAACAAAAGCAATTCCATAATATAATATAGTGTATATATACTATATTCCGTAAAATGATAAGGAAGGCAGCCAGCACGCCCCTGAAAATCCGTAAATATGGCGTGACAAATATAGCGACCGAATAACCTAACAAAACTTGGCAAAATTTAACTGTGGAAAGACAGTTTTGAATATAAAGAATTCATTTTTCCATACACTTGACACTGACGCACCATTTTCTGAAGAATAGTAATAAAATCCTTACGAAAAACACTGAAAAATTCACAAAAGCAAAATTCCGACTGCCAGCAACACCGCACAAAAGAAATACTATAAAATACTACGATTCACGTGCATCAATGGACATGCGGATTGGAGTAGGGAGCAATGATGCCTGTTCATTCCATTTTTGCGTTATGAAGTTAGTTTTTATCGCAACGTTTTTAACAAAATATGATTTATCTACTTAACTAGGAAACGGGAAAATATTTTTATGTAATATTTTAACCTTAACCCATAATCATGGTAGTTTAAATGTGAAAATATAAATTACACAATTGACAGTTTGGCAACAGTTTTTCGTACAATCATAAAGTAGACCTTGCAGTTGACCAGATAAAGAGTAAACAAGGGGATCTCTGATTGCTTTAAAATGTAAACAATTACATCTCCCTTGTCTTATAAATCTATGGTTTAAACCAAATTAATATTATTGTAATACCGACCCTTAAAAATATATTACTAAACTTTAGATAATGCAGAACACGTTAAATACACAAACTTAAATAGACATTTTTATGGTCATATTCCTGTCGTTTTCTAGTGGATTGCTAGTAGATTTTAATTTTAATATATACTAATATTTTTTTTCTTATTCAATCTCACGTTACATAAAAATTCATAAGAAACGAAAGAGGTCTATCTAAAGGTGTTACTCCATTTATTTTTCTTATAAAATCTCCATCCTTCTAAGAAAAGTTCCATTTCCGCTCGCCCGCAGAACACTATACCCAATATCCCCCATAGAACATCCCCCCCCCCACTGAATAAATATCCCCGTTGTGGATGGGCTTCATTTTATTTTGCAGAACTACACATACGAACGAGATTAATATCTCTCCGTGCTGCTACATTCTGATTTGTAACTTTCCGCCGTACGACAGCAATATATTTCCGATGCGTAGGTATATATCTTTTGTTTGGGACTCGATTTTCACCGTATATGTATAGGAAATATTGACGACACGTCTGAGACTTTGAGAGATCACTTAATAAACTTAGACATAAGTTTATTAAACCTAACTGATAGACATACACTGCGAATGTAGAGTCACGCTAAATTTGTAACTATAGTAAAAATGTAGAGATCAAGCAAAAATTTTATTGGCATGGAGTTTACGTTGACATTGCGATCAATATTTGTAAATTGTATCACTATAAAAGAGGCAAGGAAATAGCGACGAATAATTGTATCTTAATTAGAGGTCATACAACTCCTAAATATTTAAAGAGAATAAAACAAAGTACTGTTACGCCGTCTATGAAGTGACAACTGGAACATTTTTTGGACAGCTCCCGGCTCATATGACGGGAACGTCCACTTGTCCTCTTTTAATCTCATTTTGTATAATCAATCATTTTCGTTCGTATCTAACGTCACAGCTCCCAGTCACTCCCAGCAATGCCTTTTTTACGAGGACGGAATAACCCTAAAAGCCTGTTTTTAATTGTTTTGTCAAAAATATTTTTTTGTCATTTGTAACGAACGGTATGTGGATAACATTCACACATGTATACAGCGTTCTTCAATAAAGTAGTAATTTTGCTATTGGAGATAATAAATGTACTTCAAGTTGCGGTATTTGGTTGTTGAAAAAAAGAATTTTGGATTTGCTAGCTTACATGTTAACAAGTGTTTCGTGACTTGAAAGTGCTGGAAATGAATTAACAAAAAAAGTACGTTCAGTACGGATCTTGGATGATAGATCATAGACTGGATGGTAGGGTAACTTTTACAAGCGCTGATACAATGTACAAAGTACGGGGTGTCCCATCGAAAAGTATCACATTTCGCCGCCTTATATCTCGAAAACTAAAAGAGATATCGGGATGCGGTTTGGACAGAATGACTTAAGATTTTTGTAAGTTTTTTTTTGGCACTGTTGCCAAATCTCCAAATATATTGGTAAATTTTTTATTGAATACGCTCCTCTTTGGAGTAAAATTACTTGCTTATATTAAGTGGAATACCCTGTATATTTTGCCATAATCAGGAAGCCCAATCACTTTACTTTTCAAAAAGGTATACATTATTTACATTATCTTGAGAATTGGAGCCACAAAATTCAGTTGAATGGGAGCACCTCTTACTTGAACAGTTTGTGAAGCTGGTCTTCGTTTTCACAGTAGCCATGAAAAACAAAAGGACAATAATAAACTGTATTGTCAGTTGTGTCAAATATTTGAAGTATAGATATAAAAATGTTCACATTAGAAGGATCACACACTTTTGATCACTTACTACTAAGGATGCACAAATGTATATTGAAGTAAATGGTGGTCAGTTAAAACAAATTGTTTTCTAACTTATTCAAGTACTTTTTATTTATACAGTTATTTTGATTATTTTATCTGTTATTTTTATTACTGTCATTGTGCTTTGTTGTTATTGTTAACAAAACTCGTTCCTACCGATTATTAAAGAATTATTCTTTTCTCCCTATCTGTTTTCATTTAAAAAGCAAATGCAGTCAAGTCCACATCAAGTTTGAGCAGATATTTGAAAATGATAAAATATATAGGGTATTTTATTTAAAATAAGTGTACAAAAACTTAAAAATAACTTTACAAAGAAGGAGGCATTTTTTTCATTCGTAATAACCCAAATAAGAGTACTTCTAACAAACTTAATTTTGTGGCTCCAATTCTCAAGATAATGTAAACAATGCATACCTTTTTGAAAAGTAGAGTGATTAGGCTTTCTGATTATGGCAAAATACACAGAGTGTTCCATTTAATAGAAGCAAGTAATTTTACTCCAAAGAGGAGCGAATTCCATAAAAAATTTACTAATATATTTGGAGATTTGGCAACAGTGCCAAAAAAACTTACAAAAATCCTAAGTCATTCTGTCCAACCCGCATCGCGATATCTCTTTTAGTTTTTGAGATATAAGGCGACGAAATGTGATACTTTTCGATGGGACACCCAGTATTTCAATGCAGCCGTTCAGTACGGAGATGTGATACTAGCAGATACACGAGTGGTTTATACTCAATTATATTTTGCGGAATAAACACATTATGCAGTTTAGTTTCAGTTACAGAAAAGTAATTGCGGTACTTTTAATACTTCCAATTACTCATTCCTCTTTGGTAGTTAATCAAATAATTTAAGTATTCTTAAATATTAAGAGTAAATTCGTCGTTATCAGTAAGATTTGTTTAGATGACAAACTACTCTCAAACATTGCTCACCTTCTGAGGTACTATGAATCAAATCATTATTAAATACTATTGAATTAACAAACTAGTATCAAACTCAATAAAAAAACAGTATTGGTTTGCTTGGTTTCGACTTAAAGTACTTGAAATATGTCATACTATATCCCAATACCTTAATTACTTGGTTGAATATGTGAAATACATTGCACGTAATATATTTTAACCGAAATCGTTCGTAACCGAACCTACTGTTGGCTTTTCCGGGTTTTTTTCATTCTAGTACTGAATGGTAGTTAAGAGCGATGACATTGGAAGTCATTTTTGGGGCACTCGAGGCCCGAGAAATAATGATAGAATGCCATTTCCTCTGCCTCACAAGTCTATGATTTACAGAGTCATCATTACGATGATAATGTGGTATAAATATGTTATATAAATATAATATATTATTTGGAATACTTTAACCTAGGTACTACTTTTTTTTTTTTTTTTTTTCGTTTATTTAACGTCGGCCTATTTCCGCGACTAAGGCCAATCACCGACGCCAGGAGACGAGCAACCCCCAACCTGGAAATTTTGCCGAACCCCCACTTTTTATATCAGGGTAGGGATCTTTTACTTGCCTATCATTTCATAGACAAGGGATCTCCGGCTTTACATCCTATCCAAGGGATGGTACGTCTTCTACGCAAATCTCGCCTAAATTTGCATAGCTTCTGTGAATTCACCGACGTACAGGCCACTAGAAGATACGGGCAAGCGCCGACGGTCTTCCCTGCATGGTCACCCATCCAAGTACTAACCGCGACCTACCTTGCTTGCCGCTCATATCGTTAATATAAACGCCAAGTTGCTACCACGGCTTGCCCTCCTAGGTACTACTTATACCTATGCATTTTATTTGGATCATTTGCGGTACTTAGTACTTTGAGCAGCTCTAGATCTTTACCATGACTTGACTAATTTTGTTGCAGTTTAATTAATAATAATATATAATATGTATGTGGGTACAACAGGTAAACAAAAATAACTTCATTATACCATATAAATTTCAATTAATAAAATAATTTCAAAATGCAATTTAGAATAACAAACGATTCTTCTTACATTACTGATAACAATTTCCCTCATTTTAATTATTTCTTTTTTCTTCTTCATACGATTTTTAAAAGTTTGATTTTTGCATTTATACCTTTTAGAATATACTTTCTATTTTAACTCTTATTTTTATTTTACAGGTTAGATAGGAACGTATAATACAGCTTAAGCATTTCATTAATTCCGGTGCGCCTCCCGTATATTGCAGTATTGGGTCAGGGAATAGAAGGACAACAATAATTGTATTACGTCCACATTTCTTGGCAATAAACGGATGCTATTGAGACTGTTCTGGACCTTCCGGTCGAGGATTTAAATTACCTCGAGTGGAGCAGACTCATCCCCTGGGGGCTCCAAATTCTAAACAGACGATATCTGCAGAGCGCTCAACACTTTGTGTCCATCTGAGATACGAACAAAAGTTTACCCGCTGAGCTGCTTACATAAAAAAACTTTCCACAATTAAAATGATAATCGCAACTTTCCTGTTGTTTATTCAGATATTAAAAAAGTATTCCAAAGCAAAACATTACTTTCTTTTAAGAGTATGATAAACTAGTATTTCAATACTTGTATGAAATAAGATAATAGCAAGTAACTGAAATAATAATAATAATATTTTGGCTTAATTCCTATATAGAGTGAGGACATAAAGTCCGTCCCCCCCTCTAATTTTTGAACCACTGAGTAGATTGTGATGAAATTTGGAACGATAATATATGACTAGATTCTGCATTTTTTGACACATTAATGACAGCTCTGAATGTCAAAGTGACAGCTGGGCGAGCAATAGGAAAATTTTTTTAAAAGGTAATGGAGGTCGAGTGGGGACTCACTTTGAAGCTATTTTTATGCTCAAAACATCCCCCAATTTTGAGAACATTTGGTTCAGTAATATCCAAATAAAAACCAGTAATATCGATTTCCGTTATATAATTTTTTTTCATACATATTACAAATTATTGTAAATTATTCAAAGCAAAACAAAAATTAAAAGTAAACAAATAACAATAAACCATCCCTAACCTAAAATAACCTAAATTAAAAAAATATGAAATAATTTAAATTAAACGTAGAGGCAGAAACAAATTTAGGAAACACGTGTTACTTCAAAAGATGTTGAAAATGACCTCCATGAACCTCATGATAAATAAATGTTCCATGGGTTAGTTCTATTATAAAGATTATGTGGTAAAAAGATTATGTTATAAACTGATATTACTGGTTTTTATTTAGAAATTACTGAACCAAATGTTCTAAAATTCGGGGGATGTTTTGAGCATAAAAATAGCTTCAAAATGAGTCCACTCGACCCCCATTTCCATTTAAAAATATTTTCCTATTGCGCGCCCAGCTGTCACTTTGACATTCAGAGCTGTCATTAATGTGTCAAAAAATGGAGAATTTAGTCATATATTATCGTTCCAAATTTCATCACAATCTACCCAGTGGTTCAAAAGTTAGAGGGGGGGGGGGACGGACTTTATGTCCTCACTGTATAAAGAAAGATGTAAATAATAATAATTTTGATTTACACAAAAATAGCATATAAGAAATAACAGTAATAAATGATTTATGTAGGTGCAAATGAACAAGGGAAACTACAAACTACGTGGGTTTTCTGTTACCGGGGGGAAGGATACAGAGATCGCAATTCCATTGGCGCCTCTGGTAACAGTGGGAAGCATTGATAGATACTTGGATTTGTGACCATACAGGGAAGACCTGCAATGCCTGTCCACCTTCTATTAGCCTGTACGTCAGTGAATTCACAGAATCTATACAAATTTAGATGAGAATTGTTTAGAGGTTCCATGCCCGAGATGATAAGCAAGTAAAAGATCCCAACCCCCACTTTGTCGTGGGGTTTGCAAAATTTACAGGTTGGGGGTTCCCGTTCCCTAGCATCGAGGATTGGCCTTGGTCGCGGAAATAGACCCAAATTAAATAACAAAAACGAAAAAAAGTGATCGGATAAAGGGATTTTCCTAGCGTCGCCCTTATATTCCCACAAATACTTTAGGTAATGGAAACTATAAACAGAAACAACTTTCTTTAATACACTTTTTTCCTTCAACATCCTCGGAGTTCTACTTTACTTTTATTTGTAGCGTATGCTAGAAGAGCAAGATCTGAGTCACTATAATTATAATAAATCTAATGGAAATACCGTTCAAAGTTGTATAATTCAAAAAGCCAACATAACCAAATATAAAGATTCCTTTTAGAACACGAGAATTTACTTCCTGCGGCTGGAGTATGAGTTAATATAAATACAAAGTTATGCTTGAAAGTGGATCGAGTGGGCCGCCTTAATTCCCCGCCAAGAAGCCTTCAAAGAATAAGAAATCAATCTTCGTAGGCTGCGCTACGCAATATTCGAACGAATTCTAAAAGCCATTCCGTGTCGCGTATAGGCGGCATGCCCAATTATTTTCATTACCGCAGAAACCGCTGATGAAAGTGGACGAAATAAAATTTTTGCCGAATACAGCACAAAGCATTTAATAATAACAACAGGAGAATATAGAGTTAAGAGAAGAAAAACACGTCCCAAAATAAATATTAGTCAATTGAATCTAATAATAGAAACAGAAGGCTGGGATCCTTGGAGGAAATATAGGTTAAAACGATCAAAAGAACTTGAAAATGCTTTACTCTCTAAAAGGGAAACATCAACTACAGACGTTCATATTACTGAGTCTTTGCTATTCTATCTATTTCTATTTGTTTTTGTCTTTATTAAATACCTCTTGTAAATATGTATTGTATTTCCTTTCCCTTAGTTTGTATAAAGGAGTTTTCAATGGAAATTTTCGAGGGGCGTCATGTTTTGTTGAAAGACCCTGTATATTAAAATTTCATCACCTGTCCCATGCCATTTAAATTATCTAGAAATAACGATAACTAAATTCTGTGTAAAACGGAAGAAATTCTTCAAAGATTTTCTCATTTAACTCTTTTCGTATGTCATCGAAGTCATCTCATCGTATGTTATTTTTGAGATCCCGTTATATCCACCATTCGTTGACCATATTTTTTTTAGTTTTACTATTATTAGAGTTAAAAATCGTTGACAAGTCAATGGTTAGGTGTTGTTGCTCATTCTAGCGATCAAAAAATATACTTATTTATATTAACACTAATAAGAAACTGATATCTTTACCTGAGATGAGTTATTATTAAATTCTATAATCAACAAAGAATAAAGTGCAATTATTTGTCGTGAGGTTTAAATATAAATGTCCAATTGTTAAGAAGAAAATGTATATAATGATTGATCATGCATGATCATATTCGATGACTAATATTTCTTTCTAACACCCTTGGCATAATAATAATAAATATCAGTTCAGGTGATTTAGAAAATCTGTAAGAAGATAAAAGAAACAGTTTGCCCCAAAGCGATCCCCACAATAACTGCCATGTCACAAGATTCATATGATTCGGAAAAAGAAATCAAACGCCACATCTCATAAACCACAAAAAACGTTCCACTCACCTGGCTGCACGCAATAAACCAATCGCACTTTCAAACTCCCCGTTCCTCAACTTCCTCTGTATATTTTTCATTGCATCTGCCCTGAAACAAAAAAAAAACGGTCACTTATTATAAGAAATATGGCTTGGGGTAAGTTTCAGTCGTGCTTAATAACGCGTGATAAAAAAGAGTGTACTTAATTAGGGTAAAAGCACCTAGAGGGGGATAATATGAGAAATGGCGTGGGAATGTAATTGTCGTTTTTTATCACACGGCAGCATATCACGCACGCCATAACTTCTAAATTGCAGTTGTATCTCTTGTAATGAAAGCGAGGCTATATTTATTTAATATACTGTAGACCACATAATGTGCACATTTTTATTTACTACCGCTATTTAACCTTCTATTTAAAAAAAGAATAAATGAAATCGTGGACAATTTATTTATTTATTAACACCTAACAGAACCGGATTACAAATCCTATTATAGGACCTAATTGACAAATTACCAATATAGCAACAAATATCATCAGTGAGCTACGAAATAGTAGAACTATAACACCAGATCTGTCACGTCTTTCTTGTGCTTTATCTAATCACTTAAGAGCTGGGTGTACAATATGCAAACAAATTAGAGATTTAATCTATATTTTTAAATGTATTTTATATTTTAGCAATTCACCTCAATAATAGGAGTTTTATTGTTGCATTGTTATTGCCTTTTTCAGGATTGTACAAAATATAAAGACTGCTTTAACCTAAAAAATATCTTTTGAGGGTTCCATCTATGGTCATGAACATACAATTTAAGTCAGAAAATTGTGGTGTTAGTATAAATATGTGTTATATTATAAACATCAGTCCAATCTATGATAGTGAGATACTTTGTACCACCAAACCATCAAATGCCCAGCGTATGCCAGCCACTGTTTTAGAACAACTTAGGCATTCCTCGCTGATACAGGGATAGATATAAATTAATAGAGTGTTCTCACATATTTTTTTTAATAGGTACCAAAAAATTGAGTTTTCCTTCCCTATTATACATATGTCTAGTTAAAAAAAATTACAAACATTTGCATATCCGAAAAAAAGTGAGTTGAAATTTAAATTCGGCATTTGGCGCGCAAACGCGTCTACTACGGCAGACATATTTGTGACGTCATCAGGCATATAAACAAACAGTTTGACAGGAAGCTATCAACATCAGTCATTATATTTCCATTATAATAAAGGTCAGCGTGTATGGTAACAAGTTTTTTAAGTTATATTATGAAGTACTAGTTATATTGAATGTTTTAAATATATATAAAAAGTTCCAGTTCAAAATATGTAATAAACAAACATTAAACGGGTGCCATTTATATGCTTAATGACGTCATTGTGTTTTGGTTCCCGTTTAAAATAATCCTTTTTTTAAATTTCCTAACTTCGATTTTATTCTGAAAAATGGAAAATTTGCATTTTTAACACATTACAACTTCTTTGTGGATGTATTACTAAGTATGTATAGGTTTATAACTTGATTCATCACATACAGAAAACACCCTATTAATAATAATAATAATAATAATAATAATAATAATAATAATAATAGCTTTATTGCCCAACAGAAAAATCCATTTACAGGACAAAAACATAAAAAAAACACAAATTAGGTGCATGGATATAAATAACAACATTACATAAATAATAATTAGAAAAGTAATATCCAAATAATGTCAAAAAGCAGATATACCTACAAGGTAAATATTAAAAATCATTGATACTATAGTTTGCAATGGCACATTGCTTAAGTGAATTTAAAGAGGCAACAATTAATATCGCACATGTAACAGAAAATATTAAAATTCGTACACATAACATGCACAGGAGACTTTAGTAGGATATTTGTTCTATGTGCGCTACATTTAAGAGTTACATTAAACCTTGAATTAATTCTTGGTACAAAGAAGTTAATACAACTAAGTAAGTCATTACAATCAATTAAATTATGCAACAACTTATACAAAAAAGTTACTGATACATAAATTCTTCTTAATTCTAAACTACTTACATTAAACCTGCTAATCAAATAATTATAACTTATTCCCCTATCTGGATATATACCATCAACCTTAAATACCAAATATTTCAGAAACTTTCTTTGTAGTTTCTCCACTAACCATTTCTGATAGTTATAGTATGGGTACCATATTAACGCAGCATATTCAAGTTTAGAACGGACATAAGAGAAATATAAAGTTAACAAAGCGTCAACATTAGTAAACTTTCCACAATTTCTTATTTGTTATTTGTTTGTTTCTTATTTTCTATTGTTTGAAACGTCATGGATGATGGAAGTCTTCCAGTGCTGCTGAGGGTTATATTGACGACTCAATTGGAAAAAAAAATTAAATATAAAAAAAAAATCTAGGGTGAAGAAGAAATTCCATCTAGTACTAGTGTATAGTGTAAACTTTGGATGTTTCTACGAGTAGAATAAATATGAGTATAGGAACATGCAGTTGCTGCACTATTAATTATAATATTTACAGCAATACCACTACAATTAAGTTGTTTGTTCTCTCTTTAAATGAAGTGCTGTTTAATTTATCCAAATTTATTTTAAAAATATTACTATTACCTATCCATAAAAAATATTGCCAAAAACATAACTTTCGGTTTCTCTTATGGAGAGAGTGGTAGAGATCGATACAATTATGCAGATATAGTTTTTTAATTAAATGCAAATTGCATCGCCTCGCAGTCGAGCGAGAAAACCATTTCATGAGGTTGGTATAACTGGGGAAGTCGTTGATTATATTTTCATTAAAAAATAAAAGCGGGAAGCGTACCAGTCAAACACTCCAAGCTTTGTGAAGAGCGAGCTCGACTCCCACTCAACCGAACAAAATCAAGCCTAATTAATATAATTTCAATGAAATCTAATTAAATTATAAAGGTTTTCAACTCCAGAAGTGGACTAGAACGGAAATCGGGCCGGATAATTATATGAATTATTCACTACTTGCACGGGGCGAACTCAATTGGATGGAATATACGTGGGTAATGCCAACGCGACCGAATAATTGTGATATCAGAATTAAATAAGCGATTTATATATACCACAACGAGAGCCAAACATGTCCATTTCTCTCGTTAAAGTTAGATAGGCAGCTTGAGTATAATTCTTGTTTAAATTTTAAATTTCTTAACAATTTTCGTCAACTAAAAGACATGATTTTAGTGTGAAATTTAGATATTGTTATTTAAAATTTATTTTTTATAAATTTCGTTGTCTATGTACAATCAAATTTACTATTTCGATAATCAATTTTTATTGTATTTTTGTGAGAGTAAAATTTTGGAACAATTGTACACCTATTATTATTAATAATAATTTTAAAACCATTTTCAATATTTGCGTATAGTTTTTATGAAAATTTTTATCGAAATTTGTAAAGTGTGTGAAATATGGTGCCTGCTGAATGAACCAGTCTTGCGATGTCAATTGTGATAAAAGAAAATAAATAGTATATTCAGGGATCAGGGATGCGTTTTAAGACAAAAAGACAAAAAGACAAAAAGACAAAAAGACAAAAAGGTAAAAAGACAAAAAGACAAAAAGACAAAAAGACAAAAAGACAAAAAGACAAAAAGACAAAAAGACAAAAAGACAAAAAGACAAAAAGACAAAAAGACAAAAAGACAAAAAAGGCAAAAAGATAAAATGGCAAAAAGACAAGAAGACAAGACAAGACAAGACAGGACAGGAGGACAAGACAAAAAGCCAAGGAGGCAAAAAGACAAAAAACAACAAAACTCAAAATTTACCAAAATTACTAAAACAGTAAACAAATGAAATGAAGATAAGAAAAGACAAAAACTGATGGGGTAACAATTATTGAGGTCAGCTGCTGGCCTAGTACGTACACCACCAAACTAAATAATTTTATTTTTCTGCGCTAATTTCCCGCTTTAAAAATGTATTCGAGCAATTTAATTATAAGCGTCCGAGGGTAATTATTTTTATTGTTGCTTTTTCAACGCCCATAATCGCCGCTCTCTCCTGTTAATTTTGACGTGCAAAAATGGCGGTGCGCCTAAAGCGTGCATTAAAATTACGTAATGGAAAAACAACCCATTTATAGACCGCAACGAAAAATATACCAGGCAGAAAAAACGATTTAGAACATAAGTTTCATTTATAGCATGCATAAATCAGTTGACAAATATGTATACAACTTCATCAACCACATGAATTTCAAATGGCTCTATGATCAAATGACGAACGGCTGTTTCGACCTGTTAAATCTGATCAGCGTCTTATCGTGTATTCTATATTAATATGGACACTTCAATTCCTGAACTAATTACATACTCAATCATCAAACTTAATTCATGCGTTCGTGTGGTAAGCCAAAAAAAACAGGGTTCATTCACAGACGTATTCATAATCGTGTTAAGATGGATTGAAGCTAGTTAATTTTCCGGGAGAGTACGTACTCGCACCCACTTAATCGCTAATGAAATTTTTCATTAATTACGCATAATTCATCAATGCCCCGACAGAGGGCTCTAATGGATGATCGGATATGCGAGATTGAGATTTAATTGGATTCGGAATTTGATGCCGCAATCATGAAGATATAGAAGAGCGCACATCTGGATTACTCTAGTATGTAGTTGAAAAATAATCTTAATAGTATTTCCTTTAATGTCCTGTCAATTATTGGAACAAATAAAATAAAAAAAAAATAGATTTTGAGCATGGGTAACTAGCAGAAAAATATATTTTGATGTAAAATTGACTGATAGAGAATTAAAGGAGGAGACATTATTTCTTTAATGAAAAGGTGGTTATCTTGTGATCATTTTAAAGACTTAATTGAAAACTTTACTATCCTGCAATATCGCATTATTCGGAATACAAAATGAATATTTCGGCGTGTGATGAGAAATTTTTTGAAATAAAATGAGATAAAAGATTGTTTTTTTTTTGTTATGAAATGAATTGATAACAATGAAAATTGTTATGAATTCTATGGTAGAAATAGAAAAAGATAATTCATTGTCGTTTGAATTTTATTTTTGCCAGACTAAACTAAGTTGAAAGAAACAAATACTAGACTGATTTTTTGGGTAATGGTTTAATTTTCTAATATATTTATATATCTTCAGAGGCGTACTAAACAAAAATTCCAATGAAACAGGTTTAGAAGGTCTGGCATTTATTTGTAAAATTGGTTACAGAAACAACATGACGATTATTAAAAAAAAGTCGCATTAAAAGCGTCAAATTAGCCACTGTGTCAGCAGAGACAAATTGAGTCAGGGCGAGGTCCCGTTACAAATGCCAGCAAAAAATACGGTACAGCAAAACAAAGACACGGAGGTGTATATAGGGGACAAAAATAGAAATAGGCTGCATTTAAAAACCATGCAAAAAGACTGAAAATGTTAAACCTCCCGTTTAAATTGATGAAGATGTAAATGTCCACAGCCGAGTAGTTTTTGTCCGGTGTTGTTTATGAAGGTGCGGTCTGCCACTCAATTGTAGACCTGAACAGGCAATAAAAACAGTTAATCATTAGATAATTTACATAATATACGATGGATCTACCACATTTTCTTTTAGAAAGGGTAGAAAATATTATGGAAAATTATTATCTGACCCATATTATGGGTATTTTAAAATAAGATATGTTAAGCCGTGTTGATTTTTTCAAATCACAGTCAGCAAACTATTAGATAATTTGTTATTTTCGTAGGAGACAAGGCTTGAAGTAAAACAAGGCTTAGAGCTTAGAGGTTGGCGTGGTCTTGAGAATAAATATTTGAATTTTAGTGTAATAGTACAACAGGAAATATCATGTTTTATCTCCAAATCGAAGGATTTTATAGGAGAAACAATTTGCTGTCATAAAGGAATAGGGTCTAAAGTTATTCCAAAGTCCAGAGACTTATTATTGCTAAACACATTGCATTGAAATTGACCCAAATTATAAACTGCCCAATTCTGAAATCAGGAAATAAAATCAACAGATCAGTAATTGCAGGTATATTAATTAAATAGTGTTAAAATAATGCAAGACCACAGTCGATTATATTAAAAATATTAAGACGCATCCATAAAATGGATACCTACTTACTTGTATTAATTACTAGTGAGGAAAATCTGAAAAGTCTAGCAATATTATATCAATCAAAAACTAAAATCTAGGGAATACTTATAAGCAATACTACAGAGAGGACATACTAGAACAATTCAATTTTCGTTGCCTCTACAGTAAATACCTGAATTAAGCAAAGTGAAATGGCCTCGCCGATCTGGTAAAATGCGGTGATGCATGGGCGTGCGTACTCGGTTTTACCATTGGGCACACTTCAGTTAATATATACTCGTATACTATTCTAGAGAATACTTATAGTATATGCACTTCCACTTTTTTAACTAACACAAATAAGTATAAACACTGACACAAAGAATAAATACACTGATAATTTTACCACAAATTTTTACCGTTAAGAAACGCGCGCGAAATAACCCAACATCACGCCACTGTTTCCCTACTACCTTGAGCGCAGTCGCTTATTGGTTCCTGATTCGACCAATCAACGTCGTTGAAGCTCAGAGAAAAGAAAGCGTAAATGCAAGAATATGTATGTTAAATAAGGATGAACAGCTTGTCGTCAACTTTACGACTTTCGCAGTTGCCACATATTCGGAAATGCCTTGATATTGTAAAAGACAAATTAAACATTGTGTTTGCTTTAATAAAGTACAATAGGGATAAGGGACGTTAAAGACAAGTAAAAAAATGGGTAAATAAGGTAATTAATACGTTTCCTGTTTTAAATAAGAATACTTTAGAAATAAATGTGGCAACACAGATCTACTCTTTTTCCGGTCATTCCACTTTGCTTAATTCTGGTCTTGACTTTAGAAGCTATCATCGTGCCCTTGTATGAAATATTAAATCTAGTTCTCCCAAAATTTTCAATCTGCCTAGTTAATTACATACGCCCATATTCCCTTCCATTATTTACGAAATGAGTAATCCTTTCGCAGAGTCCCGCCTAGGGGATAAGAAAGATTATTATTATTTTCCATGATCCTTAGGGATATTCCAAACTGTCCCAGTAACTGATTTATTTCGCAGATTCGTAATTGTCTTCTCTTTAGAATTAAAATAAATATATTGCAAAGACATATAGTGGCGATGACATACAGTGCTTTTGAAAAGTAACGAATAAATTCATTATTTTAGAAATTGAGAAGTTTTCGAAAAAATCCCCTGACACGTCGATTTTGTTTTAAAAAGAGGCACTTTTTGACATCCGACCCATATTTGTGACGTCATCGTTGTTCGAGATATGACGTCATCGACAATTTTTTTAAATAGCAACCCCCAATTTTGACCACACCATTTGAAAGAGCGTATCATTCTACATACGCATCATGAAAAATTATGGTGTTACATAACAAAAATTTCAAGAAAATAATGTTTGAAGATCTTAAAATTTAATTTTCACAATACTGACAATGATAATGATTATGTAAAAAATCGACTAAATTAAATGTTCAAATTGTGCACCGTTGGCTGCCTGACAGTAGCCAAGACGATTAATAAATTCTTTTTGGACTCTTGGATTCTTGCTTTTAAATCTTCTAAATTAACCGGTCTAGTAACGTATACTTTGCTTTTCAAGTATCCCCACAAGAAATAATCTAGGGGTGTCAAATCAGGCGATCTGGCTGGCCACTCAATCGGCCCCCTTTTCCCTATCCAACGATTCGGGAACAGCTCATCTAAATAAACACGGATAGGTGCTGCATAATAGGGAAGTACACCATCTTGTTGAAAGAACATGTCATTTCTTGGAAGATCACGTCCCTCTATATCTGGAGATAAAGTTATTAGTGCAGGAATGAGGTAACTCGAAGAAAATCCAAATATCTTGCACCAGTTAGGTTGACGTCAAAGAAATAGGGACTCATAATTCTTCCGTCGACTATGCGCACCACACATTTACTTTCTGGGGACTTTTAAAAGCAAGAATTCGTCACGAGATACATCGTATACCTCCTGCAGTTATAGATAATGTCCAAAAAGAATTTATTAATCGTCTTGGCTACTGTCAGGCAGCCAACGGTGCACAATTTGAACATTTAATTTAGTCGATTTTTTACATAATAATTATCATTGTCAGTATTGTGAAAATTAAATTTTAAGATCTTCAAACATTATTTTCTTGAAATTTTTGTTATGTAACACCATAATTTTTCATGATGCGTATGTAGAATGATACGCTCTTTCAAATGGCGTGGTCAAAATTGGGGGTTGCTATTTAAAAAAATTGTCGATGACGTCATATCTCGAACAACGATGACGTCACAAATATGGGTCGTATGTCAAAAAGTGCCTTTTTTAAAAACAAAATCGACGTGTCAGGGGATTTTTTCAAAAACTTCTCAATTTCTAAAATAATAAATTTATTCGTTACCTTTCGAAAGCACTGTATACATATATTCATATGTTGTATTGCTAAGTTTCATCCTTTTTAATGCCCCTTTTCCAAAAATAACGCCAATAAAAAAAATAGTAGTTCAGAAGCGGTTATTTTCCGGTATATAATTTCTGATGATGAGAAAAAATTCAATAAAAGTTTTCTCATTAAGCATCGTAGCTGCTTCCCAGATATTCAGACGGAATTTTCCGTGTTGCTGACACAAAGCATATAAGTCCGTCTCCACTGAGAGAGTAATTATATTTTTTACCAAAACAACTGTACAGCGGAGCAGTACCATGAAAACCCGAGCAACATGAAAAATGATACAAGTGTAGCACTTTGAGAAGAATGCTCATTTTTAATTAAAAAGTCGTTCTCTCAGCAGAGAGCCAGAAAAATGAGAGCGGTCTGCGCTAGGCCACAACAAGCGAATTAAAATCAGGACATCTATAAGTCCCTTATAATTAATTACCCGACCGCTCCCGAGTCGAGGAATTAAACATATGAAGGCGAAAAATGTAATTAAATGGGATCATTTTTCTTTCTTAACAGACCAAGCGTTAAGAAAAGTGTGTTGGCCGCTATATAGGGTGACGGAGCGTCGCAATTGAATTGGTTTGTTCTACAGATGAATGCACAAGCTGCAGAAAACGACCCTATAGTTCCAGTACTAATATTAGTCGGAGAGCTCGTGACAAAAATCGGCAAGAGTTTTCTAATGGCTCTTATTTCAATTTCAGGTAGTTTTATGGTGTACATGAGTCAGCACCCACTTGCAAGGCCGGATAGTGAAACACCGGGTGGCGGCCGGTTTGAAGTAGGTATGTTAAATTATTACATGCACTGCAAGTGTTGCGTAATAGTTGAAAATTGCCGAAAAAGTAGTTTATATTACAAAAAAGTGAGAAAGTGATTAGGTGCATAGTTGTGAAACGCGGTTTGTCACGAGCTCTTGGACTATATGCAATTTTTTTTAAACTGTAATGATGCTGTCTTCAATAGTGATGATTTCAATAGTTATATCCGTACATACAGGCTTATTCAGAACTTATCTCTAAAACTTTGAGGATATGTGCATCCTTAAATAAGAAATCGATATCACCAAAAAAATTTATAATAAAAGTCTTAGGATTTCCCGTAAACAATGTTTAAAGTTATACCATTATAAAGTACTACGTAGATGGGCAACTGTACTTCAACGACAATCTGATATACCTACCACATTCCTAGGTAAAAAAAAGTAAACACGTTTTTTGTACCTAGAACGCCTGGGCGATTAGACTTGGAGTGGGGATAATATCTCTATTGTCTATTCAGTCATCAGTCTATGTGTGTACCCTCTGTGTGCCGGTGTTTTATTTATCGTAGGAGTGTTAAACTGTAAAATTTTCAAAATGGGTCATGTGTACAGTAATGCTGAGTTAATGGACTGTTACCAGTGGATTATCAACTACGAGTTAGGTTTTGTGAGTGGTTGTTGCAGCAAAATGCTGAAAATCCCCAATTTACTTAATAATTTGCGTTTACAAGATCAGCAACCAGGAGGAACATTCGGTTTAGTGCGGCAAAATTGGATAAGGCGTGCCCAAAATGTGTACAAGTCGAGAAATATTATTTCGAACAGCTTTTGTAACAAGGTATGTGAATTTTTTTTATAAATTTCATGTTTCTAATACCTAGTAATCAAGTAGCGCAATTCTTCAAAATTAGTGTAACAAAATTTTATTCATTTTAAAGACACGTCACTTTGGTCACATCTATCTATCTTTAAGTTTATTTTAAAGTAAAAACGTTGCAAATCTTTTTTGCGCCGGATATACTCTCAGATCTTCCGAAGTGTTTTTCGTGCTAGCCAGTTTGCATTGTCAGTCCCAAGGTCACTCCATTACAGTGGACCAGTATCCAGCGGCGTGCAATGAAAAATTTTTAAATAGTTTTCAGAAGCCGCCAAAAAAATTTTTTTTTGCACTACCACATTTCTACATGTAGGTATGTTGAACATCCCCAAATTTTATTATGAATAAGTTCTGAATAACACTGTATATTATATAAATATTTTGAAATGCTACAAATTTTATAAGCAATATCTAAAATATATGATTGATCGATAGAACAACCATGTGTAACGGAATTATAAAAATAAAAAGAGGATCAAAAAGAGGAATAGAAAAAGGTAAGAAATAGACACGTTTAGACTACTACTAGTAGTATTAGTAAAATAACACTGCTTATAAAATTTTTGTAAGTTGTTTGTGATGTGTTGTCATGATTCATGTTTCTTTTGGGATTACACCACCTGTAAAAAACGAAAAAGCAGGAAACCACAAGCATACAAATTTGAATAAAAAATGTCAATCTGACAAAAAATACTTAACACACGAAAAATTCTTATCATACAAACATTCTACTGACGAAGAGTTGAGGATCAACTCGAAGTGTTTAGGAAAAAGCACTCATGAAATTTAGTTAATTTATCAAATATTATTTTATTGCATATTATGCAGTGGTTTTTGGGGCAAACTTTAAAAGTGCAAACTTTGCCTTGATGCGGCACTTTGAATATATAATTTGTATGCTTCCGGTCTTGTGCCTTTTGTTATTTTACAGGTGGTGTAATTCCAAAAGAAACTATGAAGACTTCTTATATCTAAGTATTATACATAAACACAAATCTAAAGCTTCATAACTCGACAAAAAATATAAGCAGTAAAATAGTTCACACCGTATATGCTTATTTCAAAGAAAACGATCAAATCTGTACAGATCTGTCTCGCATGTCTCCACAGCGACAAACCACATATTCATACGCATGCACCGTCGCGTTTTAAATAAGAAACCCCTGATTAATGACATCCCCAACACTCTAATAACATAAAAGATTCTTCCGCGCCTTCGAGCATTTTATCAAAATATCAGTACAGATTTCACACGTGACGTTATTTGTCATGCCTGTCAGCTGGGTGCAAGGACGATCTAAAAATTGCGCGGACAGTGACAGAGTATCCTTAGAAATGTACCCAGAAATGGAGTGAGAGGAGTAAGACCTCTAATGCAGCATGCGACCCCGTGGGGTGCTGAAGGGAAAATTAATCGGGCTCTTTCCCTCAAAAGAAAGTACGTATTGATTTCCGCCGTTCTGTCTCCTTTATTCCTTCGCTTCACTAAAAACGGAAACCATTTATTATTCTAACAATTTTAAGCACTGCGAAATAATCTAGGAGGCTAGACAGTACTACTGATTATATAATACAGGGTGTCCCATTTAAAACGAAACAACCTTGATAACTCGAAAACAAAACGAGATAAAAAATTTGCCGACAGTACGGACAGTATACCGGGATATCAAAAATTATCTTGGTCAAGGGTGGTTGTGGAATGTAAAACGTGTGTCTTACTTTAAATTTTTGAATATGTTTTGTTGTGTCAGAATCTGTCAAGTCATTGTGCTGAAATTTTCTAATCCAGTTTTTGAATCATGCCTCTTACCACACAGCACAAAATTTTCATGATTGAAGCCTATTTTCGAACGGGTGCGCTAGTTAATTGAAATTGGCAATACAGTCAACGTTTGTATTTGGACAATTTTCGAGAGCACTTCCCAAACGTGGCAATATTACCGGACAATTTTTATGCGTGCCTTACAAATTGTGTTGAAGTGTTTCGCGAAACTGGTTGTGTGACTCATAAAAAAGGTGCTGGTAGACCAAGAGTTCGTACAGAAGAAGTTGTCAATGACGTTCGTCAACGTATGGAAGAGGAGCCTGCAAAACCTTTGAAACGTCTTTCTCAGGAAATTGGACTTTCTTATGGAACATGTCATAAGATTTTAAAGAAAGACTTGAACATGCATCCATATAAGATGCAAGCACATCAAGCTCTTCTGCCCGCAGACCACCCCAGACGCCTTGCTTACTGCCATTGGTTTGTCAATAATTTAATGAATGACGATCTTCTGGACTTAACTTTTTTTCTGACGAAGCGTGGTTCCACCTTTCGGGATACATCAATTCTTAAAATATGCGAATGTGGAGCAATGATAACCCTCATGTTTTTACTGAATCGCCACTACATGCTCAAAAAATTGGTGTTTGGATGGCAGTTTCTCGCAGAAGAATAATTGGGCCAATTTTTTTCGATTTCACCGTCAACGCAGAAAGGTACAGACACAACTTTTTGGTTGAATTTGTGCAACAGTTAAACGATGATGAACTTCGGTACGGTTATTTCCAGCATGACGGTGCAACAGCACATACTACACGAGAAAATATTGCTTTCCTCCGCGATTTTTTTTATGACCGGCTGATAAGTTTGCATACAGAAGTTGAGTTTCCTCCGAGATCACCTTGTTTGACAATTATGGACTATTTTATATTTCCTTACTTAAAAACAAGATTTTCGCAACTCCGGTAAATAATTTGCAAGAACTTCAACAAAGAATTGTTAAGCAATGTGCAACCATAACGCGAGAAATGCTGCAAAACGCTTTTCACAGCATGAGGAGGCGCGTCAACTTGTGCATCGAACAAAACGGGGGACATTTCCAACAATTACTGTAATTTAGTTTTTCTTGTTACTAAAACCGTTATTTCATAATTTGTAGTTATTATTGTTTTACAACTGAAATAAATAGGTATGAAATTTGTAGGTTATCGATGATGTCAGTGTGACAGTGACATAATTATTTCAAATTTAAAGTAAAACACACGTTTTACATTCCACAACCACCCTTGACCAAGATAATTTTTGATATCCCGGTACATCTTAGGACTTTCTCGAAATTTCTCAGTGTTTGCCTTGGCTCTTTAAAAAAAAAGTCATAGAAATATCGAAAACTACGTGATCAAGTTGAAAGGCACATCAGAATAAGCTAGAAAATTTTCATTTATCAGAGCCTATTGAAGGTCATCCCTTACCGTTCGGAAAGTACACATCCTTGAATTTAGAGGATCAAATAATTATTGCAAGACTGCAATTTGTCCTGTAATTATTTGCAATCGCGACTCTAAAATAGATTATAAATTTTCGAGTGAATTTTCTCGTTTCCTTTGACTCGAACGTATTCCAAAGACAAAAAATTAAAATAGCACAAATATAATAGCATAAAACATCGCAAAAGGAACTTATCCTTTTTTATTATCAAATCCAAATGTAAAAATGCAAAAATAAAAATATTCGTCGAATATTCTAAAGAGGTCTTCATTATTATTAAGTTACCATATAAACTAAATAATTTTTACGAGTGTATACTAGTGTCATGTTACGAACTCAATAATCAATCATGCAATTCACGAAAACCCACAGAGGCACAAGAGGTTTACGATAAACCTATTAAGGGTAGGTACATACTCTGAAAGAATCGTAAAACAAAGATAGACCATAAATATTGATATGAGGCGCCCTTTTCCGTAAGAAGGGTAGAGTGGCTTATGTTGGAAAAAGTGAATAAATGATCTACATGTAAATGTATAATGAGAAAGGGTGGCCTATTTCCTTTCTATAACAATAATTGATTACTTAAGATCACAGAATTTTTTTACAAGTGGATATTCTGACGTATGTTATATGTTTGTGTTGCGTTAATGATAGGAATATAAAATTTTCAGAAATCTTCAGTGTTAGCCCTTAAAAAAGAAACTCTATATGAAGTATATTTCACATATTTAACCGGTCCTATAGCATTATCGTGGTTAACTTTATGCAAACAGTAACTTTATAAATATTGAAATTTTGCACTAAATTTTAAGTATGTACATTCAACTCAAAAGTCTTGTCCACTCAATAAAATATTATAGGGATGAAGTATTGCGCACCTCATTCCTAACATATAAGGTTAGATGAATCTAGCTCTAACAGTAAGATAGATATTACCATAAAAGCAATGTGAGAAAGACTGTGACCCGTCTGGTGTAGATCAAATACTTCAAATAAAAATGGACTGGTCGTTGGAATTTGTTTGAAAACTTTAGTATTGAAAATACTTCTGAGCGCGCGTATATGGGAGCTGTCCTTCAAATAGTAACGCTTAGCGCCATGCAAATGCGAGTGACCTCGACATGGCCACGTCCTCGTGGAGACGACCCAGCTGTGTTGTTATAATAAGCAATCTATGTTTATGTTTGGGTTACATGGTTCCTTGACTTACAGAGATTGCTTGGTTGTATCACGGTAGTGGGCCCTTATAATTCGAGCATGTTGAATATGCCTACGATATTTGCGTAAGATGCAAGATCTGTGAATTTTTTATACCAAATACCAAATTATTACTCAAGGTTTACTTTATAAACTCCGTATATAAAAATAAACAATATAAATATGGTCAAAACAATTTTACATTGGTGTAAGATATAAAATGAGGTGTGGTTCAAGATATAACTTTCAAACTTTGGTAAAAGGCCTAAAATACGTATAGTAATGTGTCATTATCACCAATAGTGGTGGTAAATCACCACTAGCTTTTTGGTAATATTGGTTTTGTTAGATGAGAATGATTTGAAAACACCATTTTCTGGAAATAACGGTTAAAAACTTAACAAACCATTATCGTTTTTACTACTACTACGCCTTTCAAAGTTTGAGAGTCGATCTCCTTACCATCGAAAAGAAAGTCATTGTCGGAAATCCAAGCCCTATTGTACTCATACTTACTTCTGGTCGTCGATGGGGACTTCGGAGGCCGCATCAAAGGGCACAACGTCGCTGGAGAAGTCCGCCCCCTGCTCTAAAACAATGGACAACTGGGGTGCCGCCTCATCCCATCGCCCCTCCAGATTCAAATCCGCCGCCGACTCCTGCACAGCAGCGGTGGCCGCTATGAAATATAAATTACAAATTAAATTTACTTAGTAAGCATTTCTACAGAGGGGTATAATTTATTTGAGAATTGCGGGCCGCCTGGAATAGAGTCTACTGTAAATAAAGCAGAAATAGAGAAAGCAGACACTTCCCATTCACTGCGAGAATATCAGTGGGGCTTATAGAAAGGATTATGAATTCCTTGTATTATTGTTCTGAATACTGTCATGTTAACTCTGACAGATGGCAATTTAGGCAAATTTTCCATTAACGTGACCACTATAGCCCGGTTCACACGTTCCCGCTACAATATTCCTCATTCAAACTTTCCAAGGAAGCATTTGAAAAAGAACTTAGACTTATAAAGAATGATCTTTATTCATCCACTACCCGAGTAGAGTTCAGGTGCGTTGCACGCGTTAGGTACTTCGTGCGCATTTTTTATTCATGTTTTTGAGTTTTCATTGGTTGCTTGAAATAAAGTTTATGTGCTTATAATATTAATAATGGAAAATATCTTTGCTTTAGTTCCCATCCTTCAAGATTACGGCAATATTCAAGCTTGAAAATTTGGGGGAATTAGAATTTCCTGTCCATTTCAAGTAATTTAATCCATCTTCGATGTGTGTATCAATAACAAAGCATGCATGGAGGAACGAAGATAACCTCTATACAAAAGTAGATGAAATAGTCTTTTTATTTTCGCTTCTTTTCACTACTGTATTTCATATCAAAATATATTTGTCTTCTTATCGTGAGGTGCAGTGTTTGTATATTATTGATATTTTGGAAATATGAGTTATGGGGTATTTTCCTTCAATCGAAATGAAAGTGGAAACCTGTATTTTTATAAAATATATTTTTTTTATATTTATTAGGATAAAAATTATTAAGATTGAATCGGTAGATAATTTTTAATTCAATTTTGAAATTTTATTCTATATTCGTGACGTCAGTAAGCGAAAACTAGGGAATATGTATCTATAAAGAGGCCACACTGATAATATGTGGCTAGATTCAGTTTGTAACGACAGTCGAAATTTGAAATTTCCTATTTGTGTTTGGCTTGACAACTTGACGTGTTGTATTGTTGTTTTCTTGTGAAGTAAACTTTTATTAAACATGGAGCAAGGTTTTGTAGAGGCCAAGTCCGACAATTTACAGGTTATAGATCCTTTTATGATAAAGATCCTATAGATCCTTTCAGAAATAAAAGGGATGAAAAATGTAAGGTTAGTATTTAACTTAACAGTATTACTGCAAAGTCGATTAAATATATTCAAAAATTACCTTTACAAGTTACGATGTTTTTCTATTACTAATAAATACACTTGTAATCAGTCACAGGCAGAGATAACAATTCACAGGTAAAAATATAAACTAAAAACAATGTCTCTTGTTTACCATGATGTTTACCCTAACCAAACAATTCAAACATAAACAAAAATAAAGTTGTCACGCAGTGACACCAACCACACAAATAAAAATATCCTAGAAATCACTAAAAAATGGCGCAAATTTTGAATTTTCGCTTAGTGACGTCACATCGATATCGTGCACAATAAAAAAATAATTTATGGACTTAACCCAATATTAAAATTCCAGAAATACGTATCTCTTCTTTTTTCAACTACTTTCCATTGCCGATGTAAAAAAAAATAGGAAAACACCCATTATATGAAGTAGGCAAGTCTCGCAATAAATACTTATTTTGATGCAGGGACTGAACTTTAAGTCTAATTATTTCTTGAATTTAAAAAGGTGGAACAGATAAATTTTTCTGAACTCAATATCAATCTCAACAATTATTATTGATTTGCAATTAATATTTTTAAAGAGAATTTGCTTGATAAGCAATGTCTATAGCTACTTGGAGGAAATAATGTTACATTATGTCGTGTTTATCGGTGTGTAGCTGTTATGAATGGAGCATTAGTCTTCACCTACTATAGAACCTTCTTAAAACGAGAAATTCTAGCTAGCTATTTTCCGGAAACCCACTTATCAAGAAAACTTTCAATTAAATGCCGGTGCAACGGAATGTTGTGCCTCAGTACTTGCGGCAAAGCATATTTCCCAGTAATATTTTGAAAAATGCGAGACACTCGGAATAATAAATAAAAGCAAGCCCGGCCGAAGCATATGAGAAGTTCCTAGATGTTAGATGCCATTGATATCAATAGAAAAGGTACAAAAAGGAACCTGTGGAGAAATGGAAAGGATTAAGGATTTCTTCACCGCCCCCGGAATCCTTTTTTAATCAATATTTACGAAACATGTGACTCCTGATAATATAATAACTTTCCTGAGAGTTCCCAATGTATTTATAAAGATTTAAGAGATATAGAAAATTGAGGGATATCCTATTTAGAAGTATAAAGTTTTCCTAATGATTATAACGATCAACCTAAAGGCTTGTTCAAGTATAGTTGCTTCACGTTTCAATAATTATTTCATGAATAAAGGTATCACATAATGCACCCTTTCATCTAAGTTTAAAATTTTTAACAAACTGCCTCTTGAAATAAAGGAAGCAGAAAGCCAAGTATATACCTACTATTATTTTAAAAATTGTGAGTCTACTTTAGATGTTAGAGAAGATTTTAACCAATGTACAGTTTTAGTTTAAAAGCGTATTGATTATATGTTTTACTTGCAAACTTTTTTTATTATATTTTGCATTTATTGCTATTGTCATGTTACAAACCTTTTAGGTAACTATGCAATTGGATCAAACTGAACTAATGACCTGTAAAAGTAAACAATTTTTAAAATCTACATGCATTAGTTTATCTTATAATGTGTATCTAAAATAATTCAGCTCAAAATTCGTTAACAACAGAAAAAAGAAAACAGCAATGATAAAGTGTTAAAATAAGTCCAATAGTACAAGGGGTCCTTTTCCAATTTATAGAAAAACACTTCCCACTAAGGACTATTCACTGTCGACTGACTGCAACCCTACCATTTTGCGAAAAGTAATTGTCAAGGGTATAATATTTCATGGGGGAGTAGATCCCCTGTTTACCACTCCACTCTTGACCACTACCACTACTTGAATGACATCTGAAAACTTATTATAGGCATCTCGGGGTATGACTAATGTACTCGCAGTTATTTAGCAAGATCACTATCCTTGTGCTGGGAGTTATTGGACAGCTCTGAGGATAGAATATTGTTCCCTAATTTCCCCAGTCAGCAGGACAGGGATGAGTGTCCTTGGCTCTAGCAATGATTGAGGCCTTATAAGAAGAGTTGATATGATTGAAGGCCGGTAACAGTGAGATGCACCCAGAATAGCCGTTTGGTGAACAGCTATAAAATGATGGATAAAAGTGTTCAATAAAAGTATGCATTAAATTTAAAAAATATACAATATTTATATAATTAATTTCAAATTGATTCAGTTTAGATTCTTATAAGTTCTTATTAGATACACTATTGAATTAATCAAGTACGCAAATTAATAGTAAAAAAATCTGCACACTGCATAGCAAATATCGTGTTTAAAGAAATTAAACTAAATAATCTTATAATTATTCATTTCATTTGATTTTACAATGTTGTTTATTTCTTTTTTCAATAAAAATAAATTAATAAACCCAAAAATTTATATACAGATTGTAAAATACTCAAATTGTAATTTGGGTTTGGTTGAAATTTTAAGTCGTAAGTTTTATAGTTGATGATTTATTATTTCTCTATTGATTATGATTATATACATACTTCCTGAATAGAATATCTTTTTTAAAAGTCTCTTCTGAGTTACTTACCCAGCCATATGTTTTAGAATTCTGAATATCGCTTTCATATGTTTTATATCAACCAAATTTTGACTGTTTATGTGTTCTGTTTTTAATGTTTAAATATTTTCATTACACATCCGGGGATATTTGCAGAACCCTGGAAGGCAGTCGGTACTGATTTTTACCTCAGTACATAAATATTCCAAGGACGTCACAAGACAAGGCAGAACATTGTCTCGTTCTGCTTCTCCATTCACTATTTCACCGTTTTAAATATTTATACATTATCCTGTCAGCTTTGTCTTCCATACAAAGCCAGGCATAGCATCCTTGAAATATACTTAATATTGCTCCTACTATATATATATACACTATATAAAAAAGTAGATTTATTAATAATGCAATTCCATGAATATCAAAATCGGTTCGGAAAGATTTTAGAAGTTGAAAAACTTGAACAAACATGTGAGAGAGGATTTCAGCAGCAGAATTCCCAACGTCGTTTAAAGTTCGAATTTATCAAAACTTTTAACAGCAACGACAAGATTAGAGTTGAACTTTACCACGTACTATAAAATATGTCCTATAAGCGTAGAGTAGAGAGCGCTGTGTTTTATTTTGTTTTTCTTATAGTTTAGTCCAATGGCAATGCAACAGTCAAGAATAAGAGAAAAATACTATATTGACCATAGTAGTTGAGCTGTGAAGATCTTTCAATGTATTAGACATGAAACAAATTACATATCCTTTTAGATGAAATAATACAAAAAAAAAACTATATGCATCTGTATTTTGTATGAATAAGGATCTCATAAAGTTGCACGTTTACAATTGAGACTCAAAATTTAAAAATATTTTGTAACTACCGGTACAAAAACTCAACATCGGCACAAAGTTGGAAAATAATACCTTTTTTAAAATAATCACCCATTTAGCAAAAGCTCAGCTGGAAATTACCCTAATTTTCAGGTTTTCCAAGAGATCCTATGGTTTTTTTTAAATTACATCAATGTTTTATCAAGAGTTTTGCTAGTAAGCTTTTCTCTTATGGATACAAAAATACATATTTCAAAATGATTCTTCAACGCCTCTAAAACAAAAAGAAAAAAATGAGAGAAAGGTTTTGCCATTGCCATTGCCCGTGGAGCAGTTGTTTTCGGCAGCTCATTCAAATAAAAAACAGTTTATTCACAAATCATTTTAGACAAAAACAACTTGACACTTAAAATACAAACCTATTACAAGAATATAATTGGATAAGACTGTTCGATTCCAGCAACAATCTGATACATATTGTAAAGAGAAGTTCAGTTATCTCATTGCCACTGACGACTTTTCATTAACTTACTGATTACTAAAAAACGGATTTCCGAAACTTGTTAAAAACAACTAATTTTTCCGCCTCCATACGTTGCAGAAATTAATTATTGATATCACTGCAGTTGAATAGAAATAATGCTATTTAGCAACGTTTTATATATTCCATAATTGAATCCATATCACTGCAGATGAATTTTCCTCAACATATCGAGAAGTAAAAAAATCGCACTTTTCAGCCAACGAAAAGTTTCCCGGCCCTGCGAAGGGCGCTAATAGAGGTTCTTGCTAAATAAAAATTTCACTTTGGTGGTATCCAGATAATTTATTTTCGAGACTTTTATGCCGCTACTCAGGCAATCTGTGAGTGAGGTCGTTTAAAAACAATTTGTCAAAAGAATTAGTTTTTCAACGAAACCACTTTAAGTAATAATATTTTAAGTATAAAACGGGCGAATGGTGATTAATGACTAGGAAGCTGGTTACAAAAATATTATTCCTCGGCCCGCAATAAGGGCATGATTCCATTATACACTTACCTTTTTTATTACGGCGCTTTTTCCCTTTTACTTTTTTCTGGACTATGAGGGACCCCTCCTTGCCGCCGCAAAAACTCTCGAACATCTTGAGGAATATATGCTGGGTCTCCATGAGGTCTCTGAAGATACAATATTCTCATAGTTAGTGGGTCAAATCCAAAACTTTAAACCAGTATTAGCTCGAAAAAGTTATCGTGTATCCAATAAACATTCTACGTTTTACATAATATTATGGATTTTTTTTATTAAAAATTTAGTATACAACGTGATTATAAAGATGTTTCAAACTTCAAAACAAAATATGCATATCATCCGTGTGGTCAACGGTTTGAGTCACACTAATATAAAACAATGAGTAAGAAAGTTTCCATTTCCCGCCGTAGTCTAAATTTTTACTGCTCATGGCCGTCCAGCTTCATGATGTAATATTTGACTATGTATATTTAGGTTGTGTTCCGAAATTATCCGCGACCAACCAGTATTTCGGTTAACCGAAATATTGGTAAACCTGAAAAATGTGTAATTAAGGAACTGGCTGGTTAATCAACATGGATGATGAATTGTTTTTATTGGGATTCATTCAACCTTAAATACCTTCATATTCCGTGCTTAACTATCACTCTAGTCTTCAGTCAAAAAATAAATGAAACAGCAGATAATTTGGTATATTATAGTAAGATATAAGTAGTTTATAAGAAGATATAAGTGTAGCTTTCAGTCGACTTGGTCAAGTGGACTACAGAATACAATACAGAAAAGTAGAATTTATAAATATTTATTATAACTCTTAACGCAAGAACACCACCCCATCTGTCTTCACCATCTAAACAAAATATAATTAAAATCGTTGAGAGAATTGATTTTTCTTCTCTCAACGCTAAAACCTAACCTGCCAACTCTTCGGTTGACCAATGCACCGCTCCCAGAGCACGGTCAATATTTTGACGTTTGGTTAACCTTTTTCAGGTGACCACAGTTCCAAAATTAAACAATTTTCAGGAATTTTTATTTAATGGAACGCTTAACCGGGATTTTGGTTAACCAAGTTTAATATCGGAACACAACCTTATATTGCGTTTAGTATTTGTTTAATTCACATTTTCATTTCCTATTCGTGTTTAATTCACAATTTAATCGTGTGTAATTAGTAAAAATAAAACTGTTTATGTTTATACAATGTGCCCACAATTGGTGATGCATGTATTGGGATCTCGGAAACTATAAGAGATAGAAAAACGGTCAAACGGGTAAAGTTTTAGACAATTTTGTTTGTAATCGAATGCCGTTTTTTATGCGATTTTATCTCTTTTGGTTTTTGAGATATTTTGAAAAAACTAAAATGATGCATTTTCGAAAATACCCTGTAATTTCTTTATTTAAAACAATTTTTAGATTCTGTAAAAACTTTCTTAGGGAAACTTTTTACGTAGAAAACGCCTGTGTAGTCCAATGTTATTTGCAACGTTTCAGTTTTTTGGAACCATCATCAAGTTTGTTTTTTCATATGGGCGCCATATTGGATTTTTACAGTTTTGGAAAGCCTCTTTTCTTAGCTTTCTAATGATGTATCACAAGTAGTAAAAAAAGTTAGGTTATGGTTAAAAAATCAAAAATTAATATTTTGTTATAAATTTGGCAACGTCGCATAGTAAAACACGGAAATTCTAGGTCATGTTAAATTTAATCTCTATCACAATAAAAATTAAAATATTTGTTGAAAGTTTTTACCATGTAAAAAAAATAAATTTACAAAAGCCGTAAGTTTGGATAAATACATCAACTAATAGTTTTCAGAACACCTGTCACCTAAAAATCATTTAATTATTATGTATAAACAGAAATTCAGATCCATAATAAAAAAATGTCAAAAATGTATGGACGCAAATGGGCGACACTTTGAACCTTAGATATTTTATTTCACTTATTAGTCTTTATACTTTAATTATGTTTTAATTTGTGTTGATATTTTGTTATTATTTGTAGCTTAGAGTTTAAACCGAAAATGATCTACTAGGGAATTGATGTTTTAGCAAAAAAATTTATTGACTTAAATTATGTACTAAATTTCTGTTTATACATAATAATTAAATGATTTTTAGGTGACAGGTGTTCTGAAAACTATTAGTTGATGTATTTATCCAAACTTACGGCTTTTGTTAATTTATTTTTTGTTACATGGTAAAAACTTTCAACAAATATTTTAATGTTTTATTGTGATAGATATTAAATTTAATAGGACCTAGAATTTCAGTGTCTTACTGTGCGACGTTGCCAAATTTATAATAAAATATTAATTTTTGATTTTTTAACCATAACCTAACTTTTTTTTACTACTTGTGATACATCATTAGAAAGCTAAGAAAAGAGGCTTTCCAAAACAGTAAAAATCCAATATGGCACCCATATGAAAAAACAAAGTTGATGATGGTTCCAAAAAACCGAAACGTTGCAAATAAAATCGGACTACACGGGCGTTTTCTACGTAAAAAGTTGCCCTAAGAAAGTTTTTACAGAATCTAAAAATTGTTTTAAATAAAGAAATTACAGGGTATTTCCGAAAATGCATCATTTTAGTTTTTTCAAAATATCTCAAAAACCAAAAGAGATAAAATCACATAAAGAACGGCATTCGATTACAAACAAAATTGTCTAAAACTTTCCCCTTTTGACCGTTTTTCTATCTCTTATAGTTTCCGAGATCCCAATACATGCATCACCAATTGTGGGCACACTGTATATATTGCATTAAATAGTTTGGCAGCTAATATCCTCTATGTTCAGCGACTTCATTCATAAATATGCACTGTTCGAGAGAAGGGGAATTTTAAAATCTAGCCGATACAATTCATTCATAATTTGGCTGAACTTCTTTACTGATTGTTTTATATACCTCCCTCTACACAAGCCTGAGGCTTTCAGAAGGGAGGTTATCCATTTCTGTGGTGTGTTTTATGTTATTTTTTATATATTGTGGTTTGAGTAAATTAACCAAAGTGGTTGCACTAACGTAATACTGGTAGTAGTTTAGTAGGCACTGAAAATTATTTAGACTTTTGAACGCACACCTTTTAGCTTTGACAGAATGGTAGGTACAATTAGACCAACACCTATTACAGTGCTCCCATTCCATTGTTTTGTGTTAGATTCAACCGTGACTAGACCGCGCTTTGGCCGATTAACGTGATTAGATATACACATTATAAAAATCTTGCCTCAGATAGACATCGGACATCTTCAACTCATCATAAGTAACCAGCAGCGTGAGGACGAACTCTCTGTATTCGAGCACGTAGAAGATGTTGCTCTTTATCACTTTGGCGGAATCCCGAACCGTTCCATCGGGCGACCTGTCCATGGCATTGAGAGTCAGGAATAGCTCTCGGTATGCTAATAGGGCCAAATGGAGCCGTCGCGACCAAAGCCGCAGCTTCTTTTTGTCCGTCTGCATCAAGTCGAAATAGTTCTCGCTCAGTTGTTGCACGTAGTGGAAGGCCTGCACGGACATTGTTTCGCTAGAATAGAATTACATACAGTTAGGATTTATAGACCTGCCACGGGCGCCACATAGATGAGGGTCGAGATATCAAAAATATAATTTTCTATTTCATAAGTTTTTATCCAAACAGATGTGTTCAGACATTTTCTCATAGTATTCTTGTATAGAACAGAAGCAATGATTACGAAACATGTTTTTGGTGTAATATAAATTTAGTTTCATAATTGTGGCAGTCGTTGCGTCCACCGCCGCCTATGACTTCCGTTTAAATATTCCTCTCATGAAACACTGGTAAATTCTAAGGTTTTATTTATTTACTAAATAAATTCCAAGTTTGATATTTGGTATATTTGGTAAGGTCTGTACGTTATTCGCAAGAAATTTCTCATGATGTGATCGTGTTCAATATAATACGCTATTTCTCTTCCTGACTTTTCATAATATTTAAAGTCGATATCATATCAAATCACAAAAATAATATATCTTATAGTTTATAATTTTTTTTATAAATAATCTTTTTAAAAAATAGGCACTGCAGATTATTTTTTTGGACGCAGTGAATCTGTAAAATAGGCGGTAAAGTTCTTTATCTGAATGTCTGCTGCCCGAAATTCCTTATTCTATAAATAAGAAATTTATTCGATTTTCCCATTTTATATATTCCATCCATTTCACAAGGAGGACTTTTTTGATCCTCGGAACGATAAAAGATATGAAATTATGGTTGAAAGTGGAAAGGCAGCATCCTTATGAGCATAACTTCGAGCCACTATCAAACGGCTCTAAGTTGAAAATCCAGATTGAGATCTCGTAGAAATTTAACTTTGGATTTATGAAAATTGAAATTTAATTGAAAATTCCAGAAGAGGTTATCGATAGGGCACAGATTTAATCAAGTTATATAACACAAGTTATATGGTAGAATAGGTATAGGATCAAATAAAATAAAGCATAAAATATCTAGATGTAACACCACAATAATTTAAGTTAAATTAAAATAAAAAAAGACACAATCTCCTGATGGCATCCCTCGCCTATACAGGGTTATTCAGAACTTACCTCTAAAACTTTGAAGATATGTGCATCCTTAAATAAGAAATCGATATCAATAAAAAAATTTATAATCGAAGTCTTAGGATTTCCCGTAAACAATGTTTAAAGATATACCATTATAAAGGACTACGTAGATGGGCAACTGTACTTCAACGACATCTAATTTACCACTTTCCTAAGAATGTGGTAAAAAAAAGTAAACAAGTTTTTGTAGGTACCTGGAACGCCTGGTTAAGGCCGAGCGAATAGAGTTGGAGTGGGGCTAATATCTCTATTGTCTATCAGTCATGTCATCAGTCTATCTGTGTCCTCTCTCAGTGCCGGTGTTTTATTTATCGTAGGAGTGTTAAACTGTAAAATTTTCAAAATGGCTCATGTGTACAGTAATGCTGAATTAATGGACATGATTCTTATTTATGGTGAAGTTGGAATGGACGAGATGGTGGCCCAAGACGACCACAACGTATTTTAGCAGCTGAAGAACAAGTGTTGAATCTGGTCCGTGACAATACGCGAATAAGTACAAGTCAGATCGCTAGGCAGGTGCCTGGGGTATCCCAATCAACGGTGTGGCGCTTACTACATGAAGCTCAGTTTTATCCGTATCATATCCAGCTTGTTAAAGCACTGTTACCAGCGGATTATCAATTACGAGACGAGTTAGGTTTTGTGAGTGGTTGTTGCAGCAAAATGCTGAAAATCCCCAATTTATTTAATAATTTGCGTTTACAAGATCAGCAACCAGGAGGAACATTCGCTTTAGTGCGGCAAATTTGGATAAGGCGTGCCCAAAAGTGTGTAGAAGTCGAGGGACAAAATTTCGAACAGCTTTTGGAACAAGGTATGTGCAAATTTTTTATAAATTTCATGTTTCTAATACCTAGTAATCAAGTAGCGCAATTCTTCAAAATTAGTGTAACAAAATTTTATTCATTTTAAAGACACGTCACTTTGGTCACATGTATCTATTTTTCTAATAAAAACGCTGCAAATCTTTTTTGCGCCGGGTGTCGGTATACTCTCAGAACTTCCGAAGTTTTTTTCGTGCTACATGTGACATCACTAGTTTGCATTGTCAGTCCCAAGGTCACTCCATTACAGTGGACAGTATCCAGCGGCGTGCAATTAAAAATTTTTAAATAGTTTTCAGAACCCGCCAAAAAAAATTTTTTTGCACTACCACATTTGTACATGTATGTTGAACATCCCCAAATTTTATTATGGATAAGTTCTGAATAGCACTGTATATTTTTTTTATTTATTGTTATCGAAGTTATGGAACTTCGTCTCACTATTGGACCACCCCGTATATGTTCAACCACTCAAATTGTGCTATAGTTCATGTGTCGGAGACTTCATATTGGCTTCGAATTTTTATTAAATTTAGGTTGATTGTAACGTCAGTTCTGTATATTGTATTTATGATATAGCCCCTTCTCTTCTCCCTGTTAGCGAGGTTAACGCAGAAGAACGAAACAATTTTTTATAACTTCCTTACTCGACGATAAATAAGTGGCGAGATCCTCCGCCGGATCCGGGGTAACATATTCCAGCAATAAATTCATACAAGATGGTTAGCACGGAACTACAAATTCTTCATGCGTTAAGATCAAACTGGGACAGATAAAGGAAACAGGTCTGAAGACCCGGCAATCTGGATGAGGAGCTTTGAGAAAATTAAACGAATTGCGTAATTTTTATCGGGCAAATGCTGTGCTGTAGTGCGGGAGCATTTGTGATGTTTAGATCGTACGATTCACTTTCATCCTTTCCTCTTGGTGTACTTACTATTATCTCTGATAATAATAAGACATTTATTTCCAATAGGAACACCAAAATATAGGATCTGTATTTATCTCTAGGCATAGAAAGCAAAATTTAAAACTTCAAAAACTAAATAAAATATAATAAAACACAACAAAAAAAATTTGAGATTAAAATAGTAAAATAAGAGTTATAAAAACAGATAAACAAAGTTATACGTCAATAAAGATTATTACACAATTCTTGGTTTTAGAACCCGTACTAAATATCACATATACTTCAAATGAAATTATTTTCTTTAGATTGTATAAAAACTGTATTTTATTTTGGAAATACTGCAATCCAGAGTAATATACCTTTTTATGAACATGATTATATCCTTTATGGATATATCCATGGTTATATTTAATATCCTTTTGAGGATGTAAGTTATAATTTTTTGAAGATACAGTATTTTAAAACTCGTCTCTGAAATTGAAGACCCGAAATTGAACCCTGTGGAACACCTGTATTTACCGCATCTGTGTAAAATTGAACTTCGTCATATTTATCACATATATCATTACACCATATACCTATCTACCAAACAAATATCATTAGAATTAAATTACTGAATTCTGAAAAAAATCAATGCAATCAAATAAAACGTAATGATCGATTTGATCAAAATATTTTAATCAACGTAAATAACAACCATCTGTAACTGTTTGTCAATAAATTCCACAGATATTGTAACTACCATAACGTGATATTTTCTCTACAAAGCTATGTTGGTCAGACCAGAGATAGCTCGAGAGATAGGTTTCAAATAATCTTTCAGACGAAAATAATGATAATTACTGTAAAAACGAAATGTAGAGTATAAGCCAACCAACGATATAACCATAATTTGTTAAGACAAAACGGCATTTTAAACACATTTTGCTAAAGGAATGAATACCTTCAATTTAATATAGTAAATAATCCAAGAGAAACATGTAAGTAAACTTCCTAATAATAGTATACTCTGTAATCGACTATTTTGCGTCGGTTACAAATTATACTATTATTAGGAACTTTACATGTTTCTCTTGGATAATTTGAATGCCTACGAGAGTTCTGCAACATTCAGTACAACAACAGTTTGATTATAATCGATAATAACTGACTACATGCTAAAATCAGAACATGCAGGTAAGTATTTTGTTAATGGAAACAATGCACAGAGTGGTGTGTTTCAGTTGGTACTGACTGCATGGTAACTTCATTCAAAGTCAAATTATTAGCAGGTTTTGCTATAAATGAAGATATAGAAAACCATTTTGCGATATAAAATGTAGGTGTTTCTATAAATAAATAAATATAATTTGTATAAATACCGGGATATCAAAAATTATCTTGGTCACGGGTGGTTGTGGAATGTAAAACGTGTGTCTTACTTTAAATTTTTGAATATGTTTTGTTGTGTCAGAATCTGTCAAGTCATTGTGCTGAAATTTTCTAATCCAGTTTCTGAATCATGCCTCTTACCACACAGCACAAAATTTTCATGATTGAAGCCTATTTTCGAACGGGTGCGCTAGTTAATGGAAATTGGCAATACAGTCAACGTTTGTGTTTGGACAATTTTCGAGAGCACTTCCCAAACGTGGCAATATTACCGGACAATTTTTATGCGTGCCTTACAAATTGTGTTGAAGTGTTTCGCGAAACTGGTTGTGTGACTCATAAAAAAGGTGCTGGTAGACCAAGAGTTCGTACAGAAGAAGTCGTCAATGTATGGAAGAGGAGCCTGCAAAACCTTTGAAACGTCTTTCTCAGGAAATTGGACTTTTTTATGGAACATGTCATAAGATTTTAAAGAAAGACTTGAACATGCATCCATATAAGATGCAAGCACATCAAGCTCTTCTGCCCGCAGACCACCCCAGACGCCTTGCTTACTGCCATTGGTTTGTCAATAATTTAATGAATGACGATCTTCTGGATTTAACTTTTTTTTCTGACGATGCGTAGTTCCACCTTTCGGGATACATCAATTCTCAAAATATGCGAATGTGGAGCAATAATAACCCTCATGTTTTTACTGAATCGCCACTACATGCTCAAAAAATTGGTGTTTGGATGGCAGTTTCTCGCAGAAGAATAATTGGGCCAATTTTTTTCGATTTCACCGTCAACGCAGAAAGGTACAGACACAACTTTTTGGCTGAATTTGTGCAACAGTTAAACGATGATGAACTTCGGTACGGTTATTTCGGTACGGTTAGCATGACGGTGCAACAGCACATACTACACGAGAAAATATTGCTTTCCTCCGCAATTTTTGTTTTTTGATGACCGGCTGATAAGTTTGCATACAGAAGTTGAGTTTCCTCCGAGATCACCTTGTTTGACAATTATGGACTATTTTATATTTCCTTACTTAAAAAACAAGATTTTCGCAACTCCGGTAAATAATTTGCAAGAACTGCAACAAAGAATTGTTCAGCAATGTGCAACCATAACGCCAAAAATGCTGCAAAACGCTTTTCACAGCATGAGGAGGCGCGTCAACTTGTGCATCGAACAAAACGGGGGACATTTCCAACAATTACTGTAATTTAGTTTTTCTTGTTACTAAAACCGTTATTTCATAATTTGTAGTTCATTATTGTTTTACAACTGAAATAAATAGGTATGAAATTTGTAGGTTATTGATGATGTCAGTGTGACAGTGACATAATTATTTCAAATTTAAAGTAAGACGCGTTTTACATTCCACGACCACCCTTGACCAATATAATTTTTGATATCCCGGTAGCAATATGAAACAACACATCAAAAAAGCAAAAAAAGTTTTCCAGTGATCCAAAGTCAATAACTTTTTCCATAAAAACTCATAAGAATAGGTTTAACTGGACAACGAGTTGGTAAATGTAAAAAATAGATTTACACCACGCAATTGAAGAATTGTTAAAAGAAGACACAGAAAAATATTTTTTTCTGTATATTTTCAAAGATAACAGATTGAGCTTCCGAAAGAAACAAAGAGCCAAGATACTCTGCAATAGCAATGAAAATGGTATAGTTCTAAACAATACATCAGTAGTAGTTCTATCTCTGAAGATAAGAAAAATGTACAGACGTTTTAGAAATTTTAATAAATAATAAAAAATGTAATTTAGAAAAATGAAATAAAGTAGTTTCATTGAAAGTAGTTATTAAATTCCATGAAGTCTAGATAGCGATAACTAATCTTACTTACTTACTGACACTCTCTCTCTCTCTCTTTCTGGCATATATGTATCTTATGAGATGTTCAAACATTGCCTTACTTAAGTAAACGAGTTTACTTTCAAACCGTTTTTCTACGTGATCCCTTGACTATCACGCCTCAGGCGTAGGGTATTTAAGGAGTTTTTTTGGAGTATTTAAGGAGTGGGAAAGGACATTTAAGTAGATTAGAACATGCAAAAAGACTTACCTAACTAATTTCACTTCAAATTTATAGCACCTATTAAATTCCATGAAAAACCTAAGTGCCCATAAATAATAAGATTCGTCGTGCGCTTGGGCTTTGGCGCGCACCAAATTGTCCTTGGCGTGGTACATCAGCGTGTTGTAGGCCCCATTTAAAAATTCCACGCAAAACTCCTTCAGGAACAATCTAATGGTGAAGGCGGACCGGCGTTCCGATTCGTTACTGACGATGGGCATGCGGTTTTTCGGTGTTTTCGGCTTCTTTTTGTCGACATCAAAATTCAACGCATCTAGTTTGTTCAACGGCTTGTGGTAAATCAGTTCGTTGTCGCTAATTGACTTCATCGATTTGACGACGAATGTGCCGCCGAACCTGGAATGCCTGAAACAAGGGATATATAAAGGGGATAACTTAATAATAATCCGTCCATATATTTTTCTTAATATTATAGTTCTGTGAATGGAAGAATGGGGTGGCTTTACTCAAGTCGACCAAGATAGTGAGTCCACGAATTTACCATGTCCATTATCATTATAGAATGAATTAAATTGTTAATCAATGACAATGTATAGTATCATGTAACTAAAAAAATAGCTAAATTAGAACATGCTTTGTAATTATTCTTGAAGAGGGTTGGAATGGGCCTTTTCCACTAAATTGAATTTTACTATTTTATTAATATCAAACGTTATACTGTTACATAAGTAAAGATAGAATCAACCCAATTTATTAAAGAATTGTAATTAAGCAAAGTTATCCTGGTACAAAGTGACCGGTCTTCATAAATCATTTCAAACTGCGCAGTTCGCTGACATCACACTCCAGTAGCCAATAAAATGTAGACAAGTTAAAGAACGTAGACACGTTGCCACATATAATTTTACTTTTTTCTTGGCAACGATTAAATTTACATTCTGGTAATTTTGAAATGAAAATATGTATTTTTAGGTGAAATATTCTCCATAAATTATTACTAAAGCAAATCAACATGATTATTTTACAATTTATCCCTTGAGCAAAATAATTTTTAGGTATTTTTCGCTAAAAGTGACAACACTGCCCAATCTATGCTAGAATCAACTAAATGACGATTTGATAACTTAGGTTATAAAAACTAACCTACTTGTCTTAACATTGCACACTTCAGCACTTAGAAAGTTCATAATTGTGACGTAGAAATCGTTAACCATTTCACTGTCAACTCTTGGAAGGTTGTCTGAATCAGCCTTAAGATATCTCTCTTCAATTTTATCCATTTTAAATCAAATTAATCAAAACACCAAACGAAAGTTAGGTTAAGCACACTTCACTTGACAGAACACAAAATGCAGGGCCGCCAACAGACAACAACGAACTGGAGTATGACGTCAATGGCGCGTTATTTGAAATATAAGGTAAGTAATTTTAACAATTTTTTCAAAATATATCTGGCCAAAAAAAAAATTTAAAAAAATGCTTTTTAGGTATATAATTTAGTATATATTTAATAATATAAGTATATATTTTATAATAAGCGAATAAAAAAAAATATGTGGAAAAGGCCCATTGTTGGGGAGAGGTTGGAGGATTGCAATTATTATTTGCAGTTAAAATATTTTTCCCCAACACATGAGTATATGCGAAATAATTACATAATACTAGTCTTTAACTATACTTTCCATTTTCTTTCCAAAGAATGGTATACACTTTGACGTAACTTAATATATATCCCGTTTATACATTTTAAATCATTTAGTTCTGGGATCCGAAATATAAATTTGAATCTTGTCAGGATAAAAGCATTGCCAATTTCAGTCCGCAAAAAGCGTTCCGCGAATTTTGACACGATGCTTGTTTATTGCCCGGATTGGACTGATTGACGGCCGCTTTGTCAGAATTGGAAGGGCAGCGTCGCACTGATAAAATGAGGGGGAGAGGCTGTTTCCCCGAAATCAAATTTAACAAGGCCCTCGAAGAGGATATCAGTAATAGCATATCTGACAATAACGTCATCATTCCTTTGAATCTTTTTACTTTAACTAAGTTTACGTGATGTTAAAAAATAAACAGTTTTAATGGAGAAATATTTAAACAGACCCAACATGACACACCAATATGAACCATTATCCAATCAGTGCAAGTCGTAAGTAAAGAGGTTAGTTGATATATTTTTTTTAGATGCGAATGAGCTTAAGATATGAGCTTAAGAAGAAATATGCTTAAGAACCGATGTCCGATGCTTGCTATTTAACAGAAAGATAATTCTTCAAGTTACTTTGTGAAGATGATATGATAGGAAGATCATATAATGATAAAAGACATAGGAGGGGCATCAATTTGGATATAATGGCACTATCTATTCTGAAGGATAATAATAAAAATGATAAATCAGAGGTACACTCATTATATGAAGAAGAGGAATGACAGCAAGTATTCACAGAGTACGGCTTAAAATGAATGAGACTTGGCGGTTTCCATGTTCAGTGCCTGTAATGATGTGTAAGGATAAAATTTCCTAATAAAGAACGCCGAATGTTCTTTATGAAGAACAGATAACAAACCTCGATCAGAAAGAAACAGAATAATTACCGAATTCTTGCAGGAAAATAGAATCAGAAAGATGAGAATACCACCCAAATCTCCAGATTGCAACCCGATAGAACACATCTGGATTCACCTCAAGCTACAAATTAGAGCAAGAGATCAGCTAATTAAGGAAAATTATTAATTGAAGTAATTAACTGCTGAATCACAAAAAAATCACTAAAAGTATAGCCTCTGTAAAGAAAGATCATAAGGGTAGAATCGAAGTAACTAAAAAAATTTAAATTTATGCCTTCAATTAAAGTCGTTTTATTTTTTAAAAAATAAATAGTTGTTTTTAATTTTTGTATGTAAAATCCATAAGCTAATTTTAACCGAGAAAAAATGTGACCAAATTCTGGGTTTGTGCAGAAATTTACATTTTTGCTGTTGATATAAATAATATAACTGGCAATTGAAAACAAATTTAATCCTTACACATCATTACAAACACAGAACATGGAAACTGGCAACTCTCATTCAATTTATGTAGTAATTCTAAAGTCGTGTTGTATTTTTTCGAAAAAATTCGTAGGTCACCATCTCCATGAAAAAAGGCGTTAGACAAAAACTGACAAAAACGTAAAAGCTCTGTAAATTTTTTATCAAAAGCCATTAGAAAGAAGTACAAAGTATGTATAATTCTAGATAGTACTCCCCACTGTATATATGCCTTGGTTCCGGGTTTATCTTTTTGTAAGATGAGAATCCTATAAAAATTATAGTATATAAAAAAATTAAGACATCTCCAAAGATCAAATGGTCTATAGTATTCCAATATGGCGCAAATATTTTCACAGATATAAAATCTGTTTTATTATTACATGCTACCGAACAAATCCCTCCAAATTGTAACTGAACAAACACAAATCTTCACCTCGAAATCTGTTTGATAATTTAACCAACAAGTAAATAAAAATTGTATTCCCAAATCAATCCCCCACTTGATGCTTTGTAGATTTCACCCGAGGCTTACGCAAATAAGATTTTCTTTTTAATAGCGGAATTTTCAATCTCCCTCCGTTTTAATGCCGAGCCCGCCACATTATTGTAATCATTTGTCTGTTCGTCTTGAAATGATGTTGTTTTAGAGGTTCACTCGACGGTAAAATCTAATTTTGATTGCGCTCTCTTCAGAAATCACAGAGTACGATATTAAACGTGGTTGCACTATTTTCATAACTGCTTTTTATTACTAAAAATCATATTCTGGTCTACGGTCGGGTTTTTAATATACAGTAATTTAAAATTATTCATATAGTTTTGCTGACTCACGGTTCAGAGATTTCATAATTTTAAGTCTTAAATGTTATATATTATAACAACCCATCATACATCCGATGAACGGATATTAAAGGGTCATGCGGGAGGAGAGGACGAGAACTAGTTTTCTGGAAGGTAGACCTTCGCTGACCTAGTTGACGTGAAGACTCCGCTATAGACACACGCTTGATTTTTCTATGAATTACTATTGTTTACTTTTACTAAATTCTAATGTAATTTAAGTTAATATACTCGATACAGGATTAGTTCGTTGTTATTCGAGACCTACACACATATCTTTCGCACTGGCGCCCAACGTGGGGCGCCAGTGTGAAAGAGATGTGTGTAGGTCTCGAATATACTCTATACTGGATTAGTTCGTTGTTATTCGAGACCTACACACATCTCTTTCACAATATTATAATTGGGAAACACAAAATAGCAAACTATCCAACACTATAAATAAAGATAATTCTTTAATAAATTATAAACCCTCGTTGCTTCCCACTCACCTTGTCCCAGAATACAGCTTCACCTTATTCTGCTTCTGGTTGTTCTCCCTGTGCCTGATGGCCAGCAGCTCGGCCTCGTCTACCAATTTCTCAGTCTGACTACGCTGCAAGGCTGCGCTGGCCAATTCAGAAGCTTTCTGCTCTCTAAGCATGAACGAGAGGATTTCCAGGATGTGCATGTAGTAAGCTTGCTCGTTGGGGGAGCTGGTGATGTAGAGGATTATGTCCAATGTGCCGGATTGGTGTAGCGCCCACAGTACCTTGAACAAAGTTTCAGTGCAGACCTTCTAAGAGCTGACCACGTGAAGATAACAATAAAGCACTACTTAAAAAATTACATCAAAGTAGGAGGGAGACATAAAGTTTACAAGTTGCCTCAAAAATTTATAAAGGGTATAAATAATTAATCTTTCAAGGTACATGGTATATCCTTCGCCATTTGCACTGCCTCTTAATGACAAATACTCCATAACAGGTGCAGAGTGCGATGCACATTTTAAAGAAGAGTTGTAATTATATCTTAATTGGATTTGAAACAGTTAGAGGACTTCACTAGGACGCAAGGTTTATTAAATACTATAAGTTGCGGCAATCCTAGTCGGCACTTTGATGTTTCGAGATCACAAGCACGCCGCGAACTAGATTTATTGACGATTAAATGATAGAGGCACCCGGATAATGAACGACAGTTTATTTCAGCCAGCGCGCAAAATATGTACCAGGGACGTTCTAAAAAAGTTTGGATGCGTAATAATAACGGTCGGTTTATGAATAAAAATGATCTTAACTGAACAGGTAACTTAATGCCAAAGTTTTCATAAATTACTATCTTCAGAATTATTCACTAAGAATAAATTATTTACAAACGTTCACACAAACTTAAATTGTCAGATCATGTTATTAATGTGAATGTTTGTAGTGGCGAGATACAGTGAAATACACTGCAGTGCCCTCTTTGGGTCTTTGCTACTACCTGTCTGACAATTATTGTCTCATTGACAGACAGATAACGATCTGCAGAAAGCAGATGCCATTACAGCGACCTCTATTGTCTTTGAGGAAGACAATCCTACTTAATTATTGGAAAGAGATGCCGAAAACAACTACTCCACGGGCAATATGCCCCGACTGGCGTTGCATTACATCAACATCTCCATGGATGTCGCCACATCCTTCATCAAGACCAAATACTAGACAATGACCGGTTTCGATCTTGTTATGATCTCATCAGATTGCCATAGGTATCGGAATCGATGAATGATCTGGCGACATTGATTGCCTAAGGGGCATATGTGAATGTTTGTAGTGGCGAGATACAGTGAAATACACTGCAGTGCCCTCTTTGGGTCTTTGCTACTACCTGTCTGACAATTATTGTCTAATTGACAGACAGATAACGATCTGCAGAAAGCAGATGCCAGAAAACAACTACTCCACGGGCAATATGCCCCATGGAGATGTTGATGTAATGCAACGCCAGTCGGGGCATATTGCCCGTGGAGTAGTTGTTTTCGGCATCTCCTTCCAATAATTAAGTAGGATTGTCTTCCTCAAAGACCGTAGAGGTCGCTGTAATGGCATCTGCTTTCTGCAGATCGTTATCTGTCTGTCAATTAGACAATAATTGTCAGACAGGTAGTAGCAAAGACCCAAAGAGGGCACTGCAGTGTATGCAGTTTCACTGTATCTCGCCACTACAAACATTCACATATGCCCCTTAGGCAATCAATGTCGCCAGATCATTCATCGATTCCGATACCTATGGCAATCTGATGAGATCATAACAAGATCGAAACCGGTCATTGTCTGGTATTTGGTCTTGATGAAGGATGTGGCGAATCCATGGAGATGTTGATGTAATGCAACGCCAGTCGGGGCATATTTCCCGTGGAGTAGTTGTTTTCGGCATCTCCTTCCAATAATGTTATTAATGTGTTTGTTCTTATCAAGGGTTTGTTTTCTTATCTTTTTATTTCTAGTGTGGTAAAATGCTCAAAAAAAATGAAGATTGTCTGATATATCAGCACTTCCAATCTGAAACTAGAGAATAATAACGGGCAATAACTGAAAAGTAAACACAAAGTCCAAGCAAAATCTGTTATACATACATATAACCAAATTCATAAATACGGTGAAGCCGAGATACAAAATACGAACCGGCTTTAATTTCACGCCTAAAAAAACACCGCAACGGAGTACAAAATTCAAATTTATGGTAAATCCTTGTTATTATTCATTTACCTGGTCGTGGATGCTGGCATCGTTGTCCGGCCTTTTTTCCATAGAGTCAGCCGGCACGTACAGTACATTCCTTATGAGAATTAATATTCTCTCTATGATCAAACTGTTTTCGTCTCCTCTTTCGGCGTAGTCCTGAAACAACCATGTATAATTAATTCGATTATCTTATGGAGGATTAACTGGCAATAGTCCATCCGAATTGTCTGTCTGGTCTTTCGTCATGTGTACATAAAATTGGTGACATTCAAGTCCAGATTAGAATAACTGATTGGTACAGTTTAAAAAGGATTATTCAATGTTTGATATCTGTCTAAAAAAACAAGCGGCTATTTCGTAGTAAAATATTGATACGAATGGAAGCCAAACCTGATTTGCACATTACTGTTTGGTTTTTAGTTTTGCCAGAAGGAATTCTATCTTTTTATTCTCTGCTTTAAAATGGAATAACAAATTACAATTTTTTATATAGACAAACACATCTCAATTTCAAATATTTTATTGTATTGATCTCAAGGAGGAACAAGTAAAGGACAATATTTTATTCTGTAAGGGGTTAAGAGGTTCAGGAGGTTCATTATAAATAAATGTTCTGCAAGCAAATTATAGTATGTATAAACATGCGTGATGGATAATCAGGATAATAATATCTAAACGTCTTTATGTAATAATCAGACCAAAAATAAAAAGCACGATATTAGGTTTCCTTTGCATCTTTTTGACAGTCACAAGCAAAATAATACAACAAATTAAACTTATTTGAAGTCTCTAACATCAAATTAGAGAGGGATTGCAATGCTGAGAAGTTGACACGTGTTAGCTGATTAACATTCTAGCAATTATTATACAAAGTAATAAATAAATAAATGAAGATTCAGAAGTACCGTTTTCTTCAGTCAAGCATAGCTAGAGGAAACGATCTAGAATAATATAGATCTCGACCATATCTTGAGAACAAGATCTCGACTTAATATAAAATGAAGTGCATAACCAAACCTCATGCATTGCACTGCATTTTGTAGTTTTTATCCACAAAGGCAAAGGTCAACAGAAAACGTAGAGATGGTGATCTATAACATCCCGCAGATTATTTTCTTTAGCTTCGCTTCGCTGCTGAAGAGGTGCAAAAACTGTGAAACATTAAAGTCAATGTTTTGGTAATAAATCCACAGATCAGTAGACGCACTGAAAAATATCGCCAAACCCAATGTTGCCCGAATCTAATAATTAAGTTTAGTAAGTTCAGCCGTTGAGTGACAAATCGAACAGTTGAACAGTTGAGTGTTACTCAACGGTTGAACTCAGAACTGGAGCGTGTGTTTATTTGCAAAATAATCATATGAGAACCACGTTTCGAAACTGATATATTCTGATTTGTTACATTTTTGTATAAATCCAACCTTCCTTTCTTATTGTCTAATAATTTTATCATTTCATTCATTTATCATGTCTGAAGAGAGTTCATCTCTTAAAGTAATTCTTAATTACCGGTTAAATTGCGGAAAGAAAAAACAAAAATGCATTAAATATTCAGAACCTGGTCTCGATACAATCGAACGAGATTCATTAGGGATAATTGATCCTGTAGCGGCTTCCCCTTTATATAAAAGATCCCCTATAAGGGGATAGTCTGCTTTTTCCAGTTCGAACAGTTCGACAACTTGTTGTGCTTTCGGCGCCTCTAAATTGGAAATTTAATCATGTTTAATTAATTTGCCTTGGAAAAGCGATTTTTACTTTCGTTCGGGTTTTACGAAATGTTTTCAAACTTCCTTATTTCTAAAGTGGTCCATACACGTGCGGATCTGTCCACTTAATGTTTCTGCGATATACAATCTATGTGTGAGTGGTTGCAGGCCTTAGTTAATGTTTTGCTCGCAGTTCATATTCTCAGAAAAAGAGAAAAGCAGGACCGATACATGTTCTCGGATAAACGGAGGTGAAGTTTTATATCAACTTTGGTCCTCATTATCGCTATTAGACGTAGACCTAGAATGTAACCTTTCCTTTTCGCAAACAAAAACACGGAGTGTTCAAAAACTAATTAAATTAAAGCAATTATTCACTAAATCAAGGAAAATTTATCAACACTTTTAAAATTAAATATTTTATTTTTTATATATCTTTTCTTATTTTTATACATAACCCATATATATTTTATTTTTTTAATGGAATCATAAAGTTACGGGCAATCGAGTAAGTTCGCCGGGCAAATCCATGGGTGAACGAGCTCCTTAAATTCGATATGCTTTCCTTTCAAGGTCAACGCTTAGGGCTATGCGCTTAAAAAACTTTTCACGGTTTCGCTCTCTTATAAACGATGACCGCTGGGGTAGAAACCGCTCCAGATAATCAGTTTTATGGTCTTTATTCCCCTACCGGGTTTTATATTGTGATTTATATGGAATACTAATAAAGTAATAAAGCAGGTAAAAGAATGGGAACTTTCCTAAATTGACAAACATTTAGAGTAATTTTAGAAACCCATACAGGGTGCTACGGTTTTATGAGAAACATCTGGCAAAATCTATGTATACCCATCTGGTCACAGTGTCTATAAAAATGTTTGTGAAAATATGTTTCATCAATCATATTTAAAAGAATATTTATAAAGCGGGAATACCTTCTTTGCACCTTCTAAAAAATTAAATCCAACAACGACTTGAGTTAAAAATGAAAAATCTGAATGAGAAAATGGGTAAGAAAGAATTTAGAAAAATAAAAAAATCGCAGTCGGTAGGATTCGAACCTACGCTTCCAGAGGGAATCTGATTTCTAGTCAGACGCCTTAACCGCTCGACCACGACTGATTTTGATATCGAGATGCTATGCTATATCAAGCGTGATAATATTAGTCTGATAATCTATCAACAAACATTTTAACCAAACAAATTAAAATGCTTACATAAAATGTTTTCAAAGTTAGAGAAATATGTATAAAGATATAACTAAACTTGTAATCTATCTATTTATCTATCAAATATGGATGGAGTTGTAAAATGTAGTACAATATAAGAACAAAATACAAAATTATCGGGTTTTTTCCAATTGATAGTTATGCAGGCTTAGAGCCGGTACTTTCACTACCGATTAAAGTGTTAATCGGCTGTCAAATACTGGGTTATTCAGAACTTATCTCTAAAACTTTGAGGATATGTGCATCCTGCAAATTGGATAAGGCGTGCCCAAAATTGTGTACAAGTCCAGGAATATTATTTCGAACAGATTTTGTAACAAGGTATGTGCAAATTTTTTATAAATTTCATGTTCTAATACCTAGTAATCAAGTAGCGCAATTCTTCAAAATTAGTGTAACAAAATTTTATTCATTTTAAAGACACGTCACTTTGGTCACATCTATCTATCTTTAAGTTTATTTTAAAGTAAAAACGCTGCAAATCTTTTTTGCGCCGGGTGTCGGTACTCTCAGAACTTCCGAAGTTTTTTTCGTGCTAGCCAGTTTGCATTATCAGTCCCAAGGTCACTCCATTACAGTGGACCAGTGCAATGAAAAATTTTTAAATAGTTTTCAGAAGCCGCCAAAAAATTTTTTTTTTGCAATACCACATTATTTCTACATGTATGTTGAACATCCCCAAATTTTATTATGGATAAGTTCTGAATAACACTGTATAATCCATATTTAGACTGTAAGCGTTTCAGTCCTATGTAAATGCAACTTACATCTAAATGCTGATTAATTTTAATTCTAAGTTAGTACGTTAACCGAGTGTGACCGGTCCTTTCAAAAATGAAAAATGTTATGTTGCTGTTTCTGCAAATGGTCTAATGTGCGAAACGGCGAAATTTAAAAAAAAATGAGCTGAGTATTGACCCACAAACCCTAAAAACCTAAGCAAATTGTGTTAATACCTACATACGTCAAATAAAACTTTCTGTAACCGTTTACTTATCTATTCACAAGACACCTGTCCCCTCGGCTGTCCCATTTTCTTTCCATATCTGGACAAACAAGCGCCAAGGCCCGTGAAATAAAATCTAGGGAAGACCTCACAACCCCAAAAGCTATCCGTCACCCCTTTGTCAGCAAAAATGATAATGCCCGGCATTATTGCGAGAGAGGCGTATTTATGACTTCTGCTTAATCTTCCTTAGAAACACACTGAATTATGCCGAAAGTCTCCGAGATGAACAAACAAAAAACAAGAACCCCTCGCCCTTCAACGTTCCAATGCGTCACGTCTACGTCCCATTTTAATTATTGTTGCAAAACAAATAAAACCCGGTAAATTCGTGAAAATAATCAAGTAAGCCGCACCGCACAATCAAGCGCCGGCAAATCAGCCACTTGAATATTTAATGTGTTACCTAAACCTCTGTTAGTACGAGAAAATACGCGGAAAACTTTACCATAATAATTAAAAAGAGAGCGAATTTGTGTACTTATTCATGTACCTTTTATTATCATGGATCATGAACTCAGATACACTATAGAAGATCCATCATCTACAGATGATCCCAACTTGGTTGGAGAAACGCGCTCAAGTGCAGTGTTACAATCCGGAGTTCCTGTTGATTCATGAAATAACTCTCAATACAAATAACTGTCTGAGATCTGGAAATAATTTTTTAACCACAGGCAAAGATTTTGAAATGATTAAGTGAGCATGCGTCCGCTTTCTTCAGCTAAAATTCCGTTCCATGAACTAATCTCCTGGGATACCAGAGTCTGTACAGGGTGGGAAAATTTCAATGTTAATAGGCTATCTCGTTAACTATAAGAGAAATAAGAAAATGAAGACACCTTCTCCACCTCTTTTTTAACAATAGAATACCTACATTATTTATACAGGGTGTTAGTTAAACATGCGGAAAAATTACAAGAGGTTATTCCTTGGACTATTCTACGGATATTTTATACTTTGATGATTTTTGAAAAAGCGCTTTGTTGGGAAGATATAGAGCGAAAAAAATTTTCAACAAATCCAATCTTGGTATTTTTCACATTATTAATGTAGGTGAAATAAAAGTATGGCGTACTACACTGGACGTATCAAGTAAAAGACATGTAAGAAAAAGGAGTTGTTTTTCTTACCAACATCCCGTGATACTTCGGAGTGATTATTTTGTATGTTTTTGAAACATTGAAGCGAAGTGGAGGACCAGGAAGGCCAAGGACTGTAAGAACGGTAGACGTAGAAGAGAATGTGCTGGACATGATAGAAGATCCAGGTACTTCTACGCGAAGAATTACAAATAGGTACTTTGAATGTAAGTAATTGGACTGTTTGGAAAATTCTGAGAGATAATCTGTTGTACCCATACCACATTCAACGCGTTCAGGCACTTCTTCCTGCGGATTTTGCTCCACGTATTGCATTTTGTCAATAGCTTTTGCACACATTGGTTGAAATCCCTCAACTACTTACGCTGATTCTTTTTACCAATGAAGCCAGTTTCTCGCGAAATGCAATAAGGAATTTCCACAATAACCATGTGTGGGCTGACGAAAATCCACATGAGATTTGTGAAGATCGGTTTCAACATCAGTTCTCGTTGAACGTTTGGGTTGGAATTGTGGGTGACTGGCTAATTGGACCGGTATTTTTACAAGGAAGACTTACCGGCGAAGTATACCGCAACTTTTTGGAACAAACGCTACCTCAGTTTTTAGAGGATGGACCATTGGCTACAACACAGGCAATGTGGTTTATGCATGATGATGCACCACCTTATTTTATTGTAGTTGCTCGAGAGTTTTTAACAGCAACATACGGAGATCGCTGGATTGGTCGAGCTGGACCTCACGTATGGCTTGCTCGACCCCCGGACTTAAACCCCCTGGATTATTTCCTATGGGGTCATCTAAAGTCATTAGTTTATACTAGGCCAGTGGAAGATGTGGACCATTTAAGATATCGTATAATTGCTGGGTGTAACTCAATAAGAAACGACCCTGGTGTTTTTGAAAGAGTTCGGGAGTCTATGAGGAGAAGATTGGATGGTTGCATCCGAGCTGGAGGTAGCCATTTTAAACAATTCTTGTAGGTTCAGAAATGTTACATGTAATTTTTAGTAATAAATTGTTATTTGTTGAAAATTTTTTTCGCCCTATATCGTCGCAACAAAGCGCTTTTTCAAAAATCATCAAAGGATAAAATATCCTTAGAATAGTCCAAGGAATAACCTCTTGAATTTTTGCCGCATGTTTAACTAACACCCTGTATATGTACGGAAAATGTGAATATGACTGAATCTAACTAAATGTATATGAGAATCAACCTTTACGGATCCTTTTCCCTAGTTCTTGGTTCGAACCAAAATGCTAAACTTCTCTTCAATTTATTCAGTTTCTATAATGCTCTGTATTTTCGTCTATTGTGGAATTGCTGAGAATTTTTGCCTAGCATTGTCGGGCTAAATCACCCATTTGAATATTTAATGTGTTACCTAAGGCTTCCATCCTAATTTAGAGTCTGTGAAACAGCGCCGAAACACGCCGAAAGTTCCCAAACAGACGTTCAATTAGTCTTAAAAGTAATATCGGTCGGGAAAACTTGGTTGCCTCCTAACTTTTAGTTGGTTTTCTAAGAGATTATAAACAGAGCTCGAGATCATAAATATAACTAAATGCCGGGGGAAAATGGGTCAGGATAAATTATTAATTACGGAGGCTCGAGTGAGGATTTGTGAAGAGGAATTGGTTGACCCATAAAAGCGATCCTAACGAATGAAATTGTGCCGTCATCAAAAGATGAGAATCAAGCAATACATTCTGGGTCAAATTTTAATCGGGGAACTTTGGAAACCGAAGTGTGAGCAATTGGTTTAGATTTAGATATAAACACTTTTCAACAAAACCCGAAATGCAAATTAATTTTAAAATTATTTTATATCGGAAACCAACAAAGCAATTGTTTTGAACTTTGATATGAGAAATACTAATTTATAATTCCCCCTATTACCACATAAAATAAGTGGGGAGAACGTGGTGGAATCTTAAATGGCACGGGGTAAAGTAGTACATCATTTTAAAGGTCTTTCAATTCCCTTTACAAACATTCTTAATTTTTTTTGTTCCGCGTTAAAATTAATGTAAAAAACCTGTTGGAAGTGTCGATGAAATAAATTGAAAAATATCTTAAAATACCTAGTAATAAAAAACTCACCTGATAATGAAAGCACCAGACAAATAGAGGCAACTAGAGGTTTTATATTAGAGCCCTAAATGTACCGGTAATAGCATGATATGTTCGAATCATAATAAATTACCTAATCTGCATCACAGAGCCAGCGACATCGGATTAGTAGCGCAGGGGTAGTTGATAGCAAACAAATTGCAAACTGTGTAAATTTTAGCCATTCGAACGCTAAAAACTGCGTTGACCAGCAAACTCGCCCTTTGTAACGGTCGCAACAGCCGTGAAATTGGAACCAGTCAGCCAACTAGCAAAGCAACATGTCGAATACACTAGCTGACTTAGAAAATTCAATACCTAATCAGATATTTTATTGAACAACCAAGCAAAAAATAGTAACCGATTTAATTCAAATATGATGCAAAGAAAACACAATGGAATTGTTGGAAAGTGATTTTTGCGAAAACAAATTATTTGGCAAGAAAAAATCGATCGGAAGATCTCTAATACCTACGCGTTATAGTATTACAAATAAAGACAATCGTGTTGATAAAAAGATCTGAGTTGAAATAATAAAATTAATTAATTTTCCTCAAAAATTTCAGTCCACCCTCGAGTTCACTCAGTTGCACAGAATCTTAGTATATCCTGCAATGAATATGCAAACTATATACAGTGCTTTCGAAGAGTAACGAATAAATTCATTATCTTAGAAATTGAGAAGTTTTCAAAAAAATCCCCTGACACGTCGATTTTCTTTTTAAAAAAGGCACTTTTTGACATACGACCCACATTCATCGACAATTTTTTTAAATAGCAACCCCCAATTTTGACCATGCCATTTGAAAGAGCGTATCATTCTACATACCCATCATGAAAAATCATGGTTGCCTGACAGTAGCCTTAGCGACCGAGAATGTTTTTTATTGCTGTCAGATAAAAACTTGAAATCGTACTTTATTAAATAGTTTTTTCTGTTTTCTGAGTTATTTCTTTAGTTCTTATCTTTTGTTTGGCAAAAGCACTGCGTTTGAAGTGTTTATTGAGTACCTAGTAACTTTGTCATTTTATAAAAAAAAATGGTTAAATAACTGAACGAGAACGAATTAAAATTCTTTGCATGATCGGATTTGGAGACAGGATGCGCACCCAAAGAGAAGTAGTTGAATTGTTCAATGAAATTTATCTTGATCGACATCCCATTAGTCAAAGCATGGTAAGCAATATTGAGTCTAAATACCGTAACTTTAGACATGTTCGTGATCTTCCTAAATCTGGTCGACCGTCAAAATCCATAGATGATGAGGTTAATGTTTTGTTGGCAATACAAGAAAATCATCACTCAACACTTAACCAATTGGCTTCTGATTTCAATATGGCAGGGTCCACAGTTCACAAAATTATCAAAAAAGCAAAGTATCATCCTTATAAGGTAGGTATGCCTTGTTCATGAGCTATCTGAAGACGACTTTGATCGGCGAAATCAATTCTGCGAGCAAATGCAAGAGCTATGCAATAATGATAATAATTTCGTAAAAAACGTAATTTTTTCTGACGAGGCTACGTTTGTTTTGAACGGCCATGTCAATAGGCAAAACTGCCGTTATTGGGCTACCGAGAATCCTCGATGGATGATGGAGTATCACACTCAAAGTCCCCAGAAAGTAAATGTGTGGTGCGGCATAGTCGACGGAAGAATTCTGGGTCCCTATTTCTTTGACGTCAACCTAACTGGTGCAAGATATTTGGATTTTCTTCGAGACGACCTCATTCCTGCACTATCCCTCCAGATATAGAGGGACGTGATCTTCCAAGAAATGACATGTTCTTTCAACAAGATGGTGCACCTCCCGATTATGCAGCACCTGTCCGTATTTATTTAGATGAGCTGTTCCCGAATCGTTGGATAGGGAGAAGGGGGCATATTGAGTGGCCAGCCAGATCGCCTGATTTGACACCCCTAGATTATTTCTTGTGGGGATACTTAAAAAGCAAAGTATACGTTACTAGACCGGTTAATTTAGAAGATTTAAAAGCAAGAATTCGTCACGAGATACATCGCATACCTCCTGAAGTTATAGATGTCCAAAAAGAATTTATTACTCGTCTTGGCTACTGTCAGGCAGCCAACGGTGCAAATTTGAACATTTAATTTAGTCGATTTTTTACATAATCATTATCATGGTCAGTATTGTGAAAAAAATTTTAAGATCTTCAAACATTATTTTCTTGAAATTTTTGTTATGGAACACCATAATTTTTCATGATGCGTATGTAGAATGATACGCTCTTTCAAATGGTGTGGTCAAAATTGGGAGTTGCTATTTAAAAAAATTGTCGATGACGTCATATCTCGAACAACGATTACGTCACAAATATGGGTCGTATGTCAAAAAGTGCCTTTTTTAAAAACAAAATCGACGTGTCAGGGGATTTTTTCGAAAACTTCTCAATTTCTAAAATAATGAATTTATTCGTTACTTTTCGAAAGCACTGTATTTGTTTTCAATATTTTGATGCTACATACATTTCCTGCTTTCTTTTAATGAGTCTACGGCATATGCTCAAAATAATACTCTATGTTTCCTTTCCCATATTATACCTCCCCAATACCTCTTATTAGAGACCGAGTCAAAGCGTTTGCATTAGCAAAACATTTTATGCATTTTATGATTTACAAGAGTGTTATTTTATGCATTTTATGATTTACAAGAGTGTTAATTAGAAGAAAATTATTGTTATGACGCTAAATATACAATTTCAGCGCCACGGAGCATACTTAAAACTGCAACAGCGGCCAGTGAGTACATTGCAATTTTTAAATAATTTTCGCATTACTGTCATCGGCGACTGAGTCACGACCGTCTGTTGCAGAGGCAATATGCATTACTCCGTGAAACGACGACAAGGGCGTCATTAAAAACAGCGTTTGCTGGAAACTTCCGGCCGATATGATAGCAGTATGTAGTCTTCTAGTTCGCCACATTCGAGGCTGCCATGCCATACATTTCCCGGGAACGTTGCATGTTTATACAGACGTCATTATCGGTAATGTCTCTATAATGTACCCGGGATATTTACGGCCTAATGTTTTCTCTGACGTTTACGACAATAATTGTGCATTTACTGGCTACGAGGCGTGGGTCAAGGGACTGACTGTCTCGGTCAATTTAGTTGGTATTGAATCGCGCTCTAATTGGAACGGATAAATTACTGGACGACCACTTTACTTAACTGAAATTTGAATGTCATATTAAACCATTATGCAAATTCCAATTCAATTTTGAAAGCCTTACTTCCATTTGCATATGAGAATGCTATATATATACAGAATGTATTTATATGAAGGAGCAAAAATCATACCCGGCACAAATCATACACAGTTGCTTCGTTTTCAAGTTACATGGTTTAAAGTTGAGAATAAAAAAATATTTTTGTTTCTAAAACTAATGATTGTATTCCTTTCAAATTTGACAAAGGATAACACAGTATAGTGCTCTAGATAAAAAACTATATTGTGTCATAAAAAACTTTAGTTTAATATAGAGATGGGTAAATTCCCGAAAATTAAAAATTAGCAGTAATTCCTTACTTACTTCGAAAGTTCCTGAAATTTTCCGAATATTGCAAAATTTTTTTTTTGCTTTAACTGGCTTTATTATGGCAAGAGCTTTCAAAAAATACCAAATACATAGGTTTTTACTAAATAATAGCAATATTTATTAAGCTTTCATAAGTTTTTTTATATTACCTACTCGATAGGTATAGATATAATTATGATGCACCGTGCAAGTGATCCTGCTTGGGCTAAATACTCAGTCAGTACTCAATAATACTGTACTATAATATAAAAGATTAAAACTGAGGCAAAACAAATATAGAGATCTACCCTCTGAACGACGATTACTAATACGAATACTAATTTTTTAGTTCTACATACCGTTAGTACCAATATTTTTTGTGGGAAAAACCTTTCCTCCATGTCATGTCACATATATTTTTAGAACATCCCAAAATGATATATTTGAAAAATCCCCTAATTTTAAAACCGAGTTTTGTACCTCACCTAATGATAAAATTCATGGTAAGATTTGCTTTTTCATTAGTAAGATATTGATCATGTTGTCTGGAATCTAAAAAACTAGCAGCTAAGTAGTTGGGATGCATGGAATAAAAAGTCTTTTCTATTCTGAAAGGATTCTAATATACGTTCTCTTTCCACTAAAGAAAAATTTTGAGATGCTGCTATTATATGAGTTTCAAGGATTTACAAGTTAAAATATTAAAGTTTGAAGGTTAAAATCGGCAGAAAATTTGAATAATGTGGGTATTTTACAAAGTAAATTACTTTGAAATTTACTCCGGAAATATTCAAATCTCTCATTTATTACTTTCACAAAATTTCAAAATTCCGTATTTTAAACAACTGGTATTTTACCATTTGCCCATCTCTAGTTTAATATCTAGATCCAGAGACGTGCATTCAGTAATCTCATTTTCGAAATAGAAAATGTTGCCACTGGTCATTTTTTATTTCGAAAATAGGTCACATAAACACAAATGCAACATAAGATATTGATATTGTGTCTCAGAAATAATATGGAGCAGGTGAAAAAATATTAAGTAGGTAGGTAGGTAGGTACTGTTCTTTACTGTTCATTTATTTTCGTTTTTATGTCTATGTCTTTATCTGTTTTATTTGATACTTACAATTTCGAGTATTTTGCTCAATCTTGTACTTAGAACCGCCCAAACGCCTTCATCGACAAATGCCTCTTTATACGATTGAAGATGTTCCTCTATTTGTAAGTAGTGATTCCTCACTGTTTTTTCTGTTGGAAGCTCTTCATTCCATAAAATAAGTGCAGGGGTAGTTAAATTCACAACCAATCTGTAAATTAACGAAATCGCCATGTCAAAAATACAAACAATTTCATTTTAACACAACAAAAAACTTTGTGCAAGGTATATTTTATATTTCTTATAGTATTATTGCGATTGCAAAAAAATTAAAAGACTTCTGATTGAATTTCTCTAATCATATTCGAGATGTCTAAACAAAATTTAGGATTACGAGACTACTTGACAGTCACTTCCATATGGGACAGCAATTAACAAGACCTGTCCACTATTTAAAACCCTATGTATCCAGTTCACAGTGGAGTACTGGACGTGTTTAATTGTTAAATCTTTAAAAGCTTTAAAAATGTGGATACTTTATTTGATGATGTCGGTTGAATTTTCTGGTATGAACGAGACTAGCAACACGTACTGAAGATGCTTCATACGCAAAAAACATTTGTACCCCGTACCACCGGCGTATTTTCCGTTTTTTATTACGGGCTCTTAAAAAGAATGAAAAAATCGTGGATACTTTACTTGACGATGTCGGTTGAATATTTTGGTATGGACGAGATTAGGAACACGTACTGAAGATGCTCCATACAATATTATCCGTATTGAATTGTCGATCAGACAGATAAGTAAAGTAGAGGGACATATTTTGTTTGACAAGAAACGGTCTCCCACCTGTAGATATTGATACCTCGGCCCACCCATGGATCGCTTTTTTAGGTACACTTACGATCGACCCGTCCTTATCTCAAATTGACTCTTTTTGTTTAGAAATCCGTATACAACTAAAGTCAAAGCCAGAATTAAACAAAGTGCAATGACCGGAAAAAGACTAGATCTATGTTGTCACATTTATTTCTAAAGTATTCTTATTTAAAACAGGAAACGTATTAATTACCTTATTTACCCATTTTTTTACTTGTCTTTAACGTCCCTTATCACTATTGTACTTTATTAAAGCAAACACAATGTTTAATTTGTCTTTTACTTAATAATATCAACGAATTTCCGAATATCTGGCAACTGCGAAAGTCGTAAAGTTGACGTTGACGACAAGCTGTTCATCCTTATTTAACATACATATTCTTGTATTTACGCTTTCTTTTCTCTGAGCTTCAACGACGATTGGTCGAATCAGGAACCAATAAGCGACTGCGCTCGAGGTAGTAGGGAAACAGTGGCGGAATGTTGGGTTATTTCGAGCGCGTTTCTTAACGGTAAAAATTTGTGGTAAAATTATCAGTGTATTTATTCTTTGTGTAAGTGTTAATACTTATTTGTGTTAGTTAAAAAACTGAAAGTGCATATACTAGAAGTATTGAATAGTATACGAGTATATATTAACTGAAATGTGCCCAATGGTAAAACAGAATACGCACGCCCATGTATCACCGCATTTTAGCAGATCGGCGAGGTCATTCCACTTTACTTAATTCTGGTTTTTACTGTTACTGATTTCATATTTATTTTTTATCTAGGTACATTCACCTATTCCTAAATTGACTGTCTACTTAAGCCATATTTTGATGACTCATTCAAATTTTCACTACTTAAAAGAGGGTTTCAAAAACTAATAATAATTAATAATTTCAAGTTCAAGCCCAACATCACCCCGTACGGGAGGGAGACTTGGAAAATGAGAAACGCATTTTTGTAAAGTGGCAGCATAGAAAAACTGTCGGGAAAACCTAAATGTTTCGTAGCTTATAAAAAAAAAATATGGGATTTATTCGCATTCGAAGTTATTAGTACACCATCAAGTAGGTGCAGATGGGGTAGAAACCTTTCCCCCGTGTTGACTGTGCATCTAAAGAAAAATCTTTGTACCTATACTTTTTTATAGATAATAAATGTATTATAATTTAGAATTACGTTTAAGCTGATGAAGTACATAGTTCCCTGGATTGTTACTAATCGCTCTTGTAAGGAAGTTTATTATTCGAACTACAGATCATTTAAGGGTTGCCCTATAACCGCCAAAGGGTTGTGGACCAAACCGATATTTCTATTCCTCCCCCCAGGCACATTGTAACCGGCAATCTGGAGATGTTTCATAATATGTGAAGCTTTTATTTATTGATCAAGAAAGTCTTCTGGTCAGTAAACAATGCAGCACATCAGTGTATTGTTGAAAATTATGTTTCAATTGGCGGAAATCAAGTTTACGATTGAAAGAAAATTGTTTCAATTTCAATCAAATTTTCATGGATGTGCGTTTTATTTGAAAAGTCTACTCGAAGTTGCATAAATGATAGGAAAGTTTACCGAATAATGGTGAAAGGTTACAATACATTTATTTGTTTATTTGTTATTTTTTATAATAGTGACAAATCTATTTTCAATTGTATGTACTTATGTTAAATGAAAATAGAAGAAACAATTCCGAATGCATATCTGCATTTTAAGAGAGAGTTAAATAATACTTGAGACATAAACTTGAAACTAAATTAAACTGTAGTTTAAAAATGTAAGTGGATTATATTATAGATATATTATAAGTATATATTTTTCTATTTATTTTGCACATTTGTGACAGAATAGAATTCACGTCAAAAGTTTAAATAAATGGAACAAAAAACTGAGGAAAGCAAGATAAAACCATATTGACGTTTCCATTCTCATTCTATTTACATGTTTATTTTATTTTTAGTAGACACTTAGGGTTTGAGCCTCAGAGAGATAATTAGAAACAAAAAAATATTAATAACAAAATAGTAATAAGAATAAGTATTGCATTAGGTATTACCATATTTGTTATTATTAAAATTTTTGTATGTTAGGTATTTTCTCAATACCCATGTAGAATGTGTCGCTAATTTCATTGTGTCATTGTACATTTCTTTAATACATCATAATGTATGGGTTTCCCAATAGAATTTTCTGATCCTGAACTATTTATATTATACAATATAATTATTACTCGAAGTAAAGGTGCATACATATACATCTACATATACAGCGGAAGTGTATTACCGGTTGTATACGTTAAAAAAACAATGTTCTAAAATTTATTATTCAATTTTCCGTTATCGAGAATTAGAAAAGCATATCACAGCCAAGCATTAAATTTGTTTCATATAAAATTCTAACATTAATTTCAATTCAGAACCCAGCATTCTGCTTTTATAAACTTCTCTGGGGTAAGTGCCATGTTTATGTAGAGAATAAATCGGTACATTACCTCAAGAGGACGTCAAATAGGTCAGTTTCCTCCCAGTAACTCTTGAGTAGAGGCAATAAATCTGTTTGAAGAACCTTTGTCTCACCCAGCTGTCTACGGACATCGTGACTATCATCGTCTCTCCTTAGGAAACGTATCAAGTCTTTCACTGTCTCGAGAGTATTGGAATCTGCATAGTATTTGTTGGATTTCGAATCAAAATAACCCAGAGCATTGCATGTAGCTATTATTTCGGCCGATAGCAAACTACTCATTTTTAATCAATATACAAACACTCTTTTTAGATCTAAAATACACAACTTTAGTTTATTTTGTTACTGAACATCAAACTAACCTAATCACAAATTTCAAAACACTGTTTCCATTTTGTGTCTTAAAACACTGTACAATTTAGGGAAGTTTTAGTTATAGTATGGATTTATTGTAACAGTAAGCTTCACAAAATATTAAACGTTCTTTAATTTGTATTAAAGTACACACATTTTATTATTATTTAAGGTTAAAAATCGCGGGATCGCGGGAAACTCTAGTCAACTTGTTGCGCGTTCAGATCAAACGATCTACTCCACAGAAGGGAAAGGAATCTGGTCGAGAAACATATTTGAACTACAAAACATTACGCCTACCCGATGTCAGCAGTTCTCAACATTTGTGTGGTAGGTACTTGTAAATAAATATATTATTATATTATTATAAGTATAAATAAATATCAATATCAAATGTTTTAAAAAACGGGGCACTTATTGTTTTAAGGCATAGGACGTTCTGAATATTAGTAGTAATATATAAGTATATTGCTTATATATATTAAATATAGGTACTTACTTAGGTACATAATATTGTATGTAGGTTATATAATATATGTACTTAGTAAGTATTATTTAACGTTTATGCTTAATTTATAAATATACTTTATTATTAGTATATTATTATTAGTAACTTAAGTAATGCTAATATTTTCTTAGTTTTATTCATTACACAAGTCAAAATGTAATATAGAGCTATAAAATCTAAATTTCTGAACTTATCCCATATCAAATTATTTTTGGTTGGTTTATTTATGATCGCAAACTATCCAACTACAGAATATAATGCAATACCTATATAGTTATATTATATAATCCATACAACCGTAGTTTCCAAACTGTTCTCTGTGCTCGCTATTATTATAATAATAAAATCAATAGCATATAGTTTATTGTTGTCGTACAGGCTCTATACACGTCTCACATTGCATTTTGAACAAAAGCCTCCACTCTGAATGCCACAAAGTGCGCGTAGAGAGTAGGGAGTTATCAACCTCAAAATGTAACACTTACCGACAAGCATTGTACCCCACAGTCAAGATCCTAACATTCCCAAGTCAACCAATGAGATGAGAGCTCGAAATGAATAATTAATTTTAATGGATTAGAGATAGCGGCATCATTTATTATGGAACCATTATTCGCGTCATTCCTATCGCAGACCTATCGTCGAACAATTGTTAATGAAGCTGAAGTCAGCAGCTTAAGATTTCTGCTTTCAATTGAGAAGCTTTGATATATATGCCTCACAATCAATTAATAATTTATACCCGTATAAGCTCTGATCCGACTCACTCAAGAACTATGTAGTAGTGTCCAAATTAATGTCAAATTAATATCAAAAGTTGTATACTAATATTTGTTAAATTTCATATTCTGCATATAATATATTATACTGAATCAAATAAAAACTAAAAACAAACTTCAGTTATTCAAAATTATGCTAACAAATAAATCTTGCAATCATTTTGTAGATACCTACCATTTAGATATTTAGGTACATTTATTGAAAGAAAAATTAGCTGTATAGATTGTTGCCTAAATTCTGGCGAAATACTTGTCAAATATAACAGGAACTGCAACTTTAATTCAAAAATAAAATGAGTAACATCTTGCTATTGCTATTCTATCGACCATAAATGATTAATTTTTTTCTTTAAATGTTTTAAATATTTCTACTGCCATAATATGTTGAACAGAAGACATCTGTGTTTGGGTGAAAGTGTATGTGAAAATGAAAAAACAGAACATAACTAATTTTTCCAAATATTTATCATAAACCTATAAGTATCTACACTTCTCCATTAATACAAATAGAACAGCGTTTACTACCTCTTCATATTTTCTGTTTTAATGGAGAACCATACCGGATATATTTTATCCCCGCCGGCCAAATGTCGTTTTTCTTTGAGTGTTGTAGGTATCTATGTTCCTTGCAAGAGCTCGGCGTTATTGAAATAACCTTCCACCACTGGAAATTCTTTTAAACGAAAATGTATATTGATTAATGACTAATATGGCGAATTCAATATAAATTTGTCGAAATGGAAATGAAAGTCCCCGCTTCGTTTCCGATCGAAGCCAAATTAGCAATATCGACAGGTAACGAGCCATCTTGTAAATGGCTAATATCCTAACCAATTTGTCACAAATGCGGTTACAAAGTTATGCTGTGCAAATTTCTTCCTCCTTAAAATTGAATCGTAAAAGTTTTATACAAGTAATCTTACTTTTACTGCTAAATTTATTACAAACTTTTCAATTCAATAAAAATTTTACTACCCCGTATTAATTTTTATACGTCTGCTGTTCATAAAATATAATTCTCTAGGGTATATATTATGTAATAGTCTACAAACTGTAAAATTGAAAATAGTTTTTCACCCTCATATACTAAACTGGAGAAACATTGAAACTAAAAATAAATAAATTGGGATGAAACTATGGAATATGAGTAACCAAATTTTCTTGGCTACTCAAGGCCTTGAAAGCTAGCTTGTTACCGGTGGGGCAGATAACTTTAATCCGGAAATTTCAAGAATTTGTTCGGGACATTTAGAAAATAGGTAGGCACATTTTATGTACTTACCCCGATAAGAAAATACTTCATATTTGGCAAAGAACAACCTCTGCCAATTTGATCTGTACAAGTTCCGTGGGTGGCGAGAGCCACATTAGACCACATGGTCGCCGTTGGAGGTGGGGCTTTCGTCAGGGTTTTCAAACCACTTACTACTTTCTGGGTTACCTAACCTACTTGTATACCCTTCATGAGTCCATGTGCACAAATAAATAATAAATGTCTAAACGCAGATTCAAACCAGAAGGGGGTTGGAACCTTAGGTACTGACGTAGTTTTCCACCTAACATCAAAACACTATACTGCACTCGGAATATATGCGGAACCACCCTGTAGATACTGACCCCACATATTTTTTATTTTTTAATTCCAAAAGTAAGGCTAAAAGCCGTAGAACCTTCCTAGATTAACAAAACCTCATACTCAGAAATATCGCTTATTGATTCGAAAGGAGAAAATCCAGAGAAAAGAGTTGGAATCTGCCGATTTCATCGTAATCCCTGTTTTCTTCCCCTGTCTTGTTAGCGATTCAGGGCAAATGTTGTCACTTAGCTAGATGGATGTGGGACCAGCGCGTTTCCGTCCATCAGCCCTTACATTTACAAGAACATCGACAGAGTTGTCCTGTCCTTTGAAATAGGCTATAAGCGGGGCCTACATGATTACGGTAGATCTGAGTGGAATTTCTGTTTATGGGGAACATTTCCATATGCTAGACTATCAAAATTAAGTTATTCTTCTTAAAAATAAATAATAAAAACAATTTTCTTCATCTTTTTCCTAGAAATACTTAATGGCCAAAACATTCAACAAACCTCAATATACAAAATTTTAGTGACGTTCATATTTAATGATAGTTCATATCACATCATCTAGCAATTTAGCATTCAACTGCCATAAATATAGTGACTTCATGTGCTAGTAAGGGTGAAATAAAGGATAAAAAGAGTGGTAAAAGCAGTCATACGTCCCCTAAGTGCTTCATTGCTAATTATATGAATTTTTTGGTTGAAACAGGTACCCTAGTTTTTGTTTACTTACATTTTGGGCTAAAATAAGTGTGATAAACTGTATGGTGATACCATATTAGTGCTTGTTTTTTTGTTAAATAATGTTTAAATTAAAATATATTCTGATTTTATAAGACTAATAATAGAAAAGTATAGAGAAACGGCAACAAAGTGGTTATGTTGTGTAAATAAACGTGTTCCCTGTTATTAAATTGTTATATATACATGCCTTTTGGAAAAATGAGTGAGAAACAGTTTCTTATACTAGGGCCAAACTTCTACCTATCTTCAGTCTTAAACACTTCTATTGACACATTTTGTGGAATAACACCTATAAACACGGCAGTTTGTGTTGTGCTGACTTCTTTTGAATGTCATTTTAAAATGTAAAAATAAAGATATACAAATTCTAACCACGTCGTTTTTAACTTTGCAATACCAAAAAATCACAAGCACCACTAAATTATTACGTTAAACAAACCCAAATACGTGTTATTTATCATTATATCAGCAATAAGCCTCCAAAAATTACCTTTTAAGTAGGTTCAAATATTTTCATGCAGAGGACGCATTCATTTTTGGAATCGCCAATAGAAATGTGTGCCCTTTCAAATACATATCGACATGTCTCTGGATTTTCCATAAACCCCAATCCTCTGACAGAAAGTCGAGGATGAAACTTTTCGTTGACACACTCTATATATATATATTCTCTCCCGAACCTTCTGTGCCACCCAATATAATCTATAAGCGACAACACATTTCCAACAAATATCACAATTGAACAGATTTGAAAGGCACTTTTGTTTCATTAGCACACATTTTCCATGGCATTGTAATACCTGACAAACAATGCACAATCATGGCGATAAATCAGCAATAATAATGGACACCTACATTCAAATTTCTCTAATATTCCAGCACGGCAGTCCAACCCCCATATCGCTTGATGCCATAAAGGGAGCTGTCATGCCGGCCATCACCTTATAATCCAGGCTTTGACTCAGATTTATGATGTCATATGTCCCGGGTCAAGCGCCAGGAGAGCATACACATACCGTGATTGGAGATGTCAATGGTGAAAGTAATCTCTTGCGAACCGGACTTGATCCCTTTATGTGGGGAATCTCAGCGACAGGCTTATGGGAGAGGTGGATGTGGCTTGGGAGAAAAGGGATGGGTTAAAAATTGAACTTTTTCTTTGTCGAGGTAGTGGCTTGATTAATTTTCTTAAGATACACTGAGAAAATATTAATTATAGTTGAAATTACAATTTTAATAATATTTTTGTGTACGTATAACAATCAGATGTTTTATTGTAGTTATAATTCCGAGTTTTATTTTTTATAAAAATAATGAGAAATAATTATATTCATTTTTAGTATTCATAGTAGGCAACTCATTCTTACTGTTTTTCTACAGTGTCACCGAAGACATTGTTAAAAGACATATTTTGTAGCAACCACAACCACTCGAATATGTTCAATCTGACAGAAAATTTAGCAGTAAGTACTAGTGCTACTAACACAGTTAGTACACATTTTGCTGCATTTTATTGTTAGTTATGTAATGTATGTTACGACCGTTGACATTAAAGAGTTTTTCTTAATTCTAACCTGCATTAACATATGGACATGTACATTGGATGTACACGTCAATAGTGAGACCTAGGATACTTCATGGTACACTGATGTGGTGGCATAAGGCCACGCAGGCCACTGTAATGGAAAAGCTGAATAATATTTAGTGGTTGGCCTGTGGAGGTATGACTGACTTCATGGCTTCGGCATCAACAGCTACGCTAGAAGTCCTGCTAAATCTACCACCACTTCATGCGATGTTCGACAGAGAAGCAAAGATAGCAGCATACCGAATCAGGAACAATAACGATTGGATAGGTAGTTCCCAAGGAAATGGACACTCCAAGATAAGAAACACATTGATGAAACCGACCGGCAGGAGAAAGAAGAAGAAGAACTTATAGACAGAAAAAATACGTATGGACAGAAAAAGTACGTATGGACAGAAAAAGTAAATTGCAATTGATAATTGATTGGCTAAAGATTGTCAAAGAACATCGTCACACATGTTTAACAGAAGGTCAGTAAGATTATGTAAGGTATAAACCATCACCATAAAAAACTCTGTGTGTAACACACATTACCTTACCTAACCATTATTGTATAGATGAAAATCTAGCTGTTGTAACTGTCTGAATAAGCAAATAATTGTTTCAATAGAATATGCCCGTTCCTGAAACTAGGTAGTATAATTTAATTAAAAAAATATATTGATATATCTATAAGATGTTAAACACACATCATGATAAACATATTCCTGAAATCTGAGAATGCATTTTTTTACATTTAATAAAAATGTGGCTATGTCATTCATAAGATTATCACAAATCATTACAGTATTTTTCACGGCAGAGTAAGATACATACACAATGTGCATGGCTTTCTACAGCTGTCATTATGTCGTTCCACCTTTGTTGAAATCCTCTTATTTTCTGAACTCCTACGTATTAGCGAAAACATAATCCAACCAGAAATTCCAGAGACACATTGAAAGCCATCGGATTTCGCGAGTAAACCTGTAAAACCCTAAATCCATGCAGGTGAGAAACTCATTGGTTTTATTTACCAGCATATAGGAAAAGTCACAAGAGCTAAGAAGAGAGTTGAGAGATCAACGTTTTTAGCAGACTGTAACAAACAACATTTTATTTATACGAATCCCGAAATTAAAACATGTTGAATTTGGAGACAAGCGGGTCGATAGTAAATGTATATTAAATAGAGAGAAAGAACGGTGAGTGGGTGGGCCGAGGTATCAATATCTATGGGCGGGAGCTGTGACACGAATGACAGAGGTCAGAGGTGTGCCCACAGAGGTACCTACTGTGTGAATGTGGCTCTCTGTTGCGTTCCCCCACTAAATACGGAATTAGAAGTATTTTCCTAGTATTATGTTATTTATCTTTATTTACAGTCAAGACCAGAATTAAGCAAAGTGGAATGACCTCGCCGATCTGGTAAAATTCTGTTTTACCATTGGGCACATTTCAGTTAATATATACTCATATACTATTCTATAGAATACTTCTAGTATATGCACTTCCACTTTTTTAACTGACACAAATAAGTATAAACACTGACACAAAGAATAAATACACTGATAATTTTACCACAAATTTTTAGCGTTAAGAAACGCGCACGAAATAACCCAACAGCACGCCACTGTTTCCCCACTACCTCGAGCGCAGTCGTTTGTTGGTTCCTGATTCGACCAATCAACGTCGTTGAAACTCGGCGAAAAGAAAGCGTAAATGCAAGAATATGTATGTTAAATAAGGATGAACAGCTTGTCGTCAACTTTACGACTTTCGCAGTTGCTACATATTCAGAAATGCCTTGATATTATTAAGTAAAAGACAAATTAAACATTGTGTTTGCTTTAATAAAGTACAATAGGGATAAGGGACGTTAAGGACATGTAAAAAAGGGTAAATAATGTAATTAATACGTTTCCTGTTTTAAATAAGAATACTTTAGAAATAAATGTGACAACACAGATCTACTCTTTTTCCGGTCATTCCACTTTGCTTAATTCTGCTCTTGACTTTTTTTTTTAAGTATCATGTACTAATTTGTTTCCCATTTGAATATATTTTTATTTTGGGGCCTGTATAGAAGGACAAGTTATAATGTGGAACGGTAAACCAAGTTTTTGTTATGTGATCAACTTACCCAGATTGCTATAGAAATTGTTTATTAGAATAAAAAAAGTATGTGACAGAGAGCGTTTTCAGAATTCTAGCAGACAGACGTATAATGAAACTGTAATCTTCAGCACATGTTTAATATAGATCAGTGTTTTCAATGAGAGTCATATAAAGTAACATTATCAATACGATCATAAAATGCAAAAAATTATATAATTACCTTTATGTGTAAGTTAGTTGGTTTGATTATAATAAAACAGTGCGAAGAGCTTCAAGTCTTCTATTAAAGTGATATTAAATATCTTTCCTAAAAAATATTAACTAGTTTTGGAGATCCAGTAGTGGATCTTGCTTTCTTAATTTTACCACGAAGTACTTTTGAATAAATATAAATTCAATAGGTCGAAATGACAGGCTTTCGTACGTATATACTCCTCTAAAAACTTTTAAAAAAACTTCACACAGCTGTGTTATCTGCATACTGTAATTATTGGGAATAAACTTCAGCTTTAATGACAAAAAATGTACACCTGCCTACAGAGCTATTGTAATTCCAACTCCCGCTTCAGCGTTTCGGAGCAATAAATGATTTATGAATTTTATTTAGGACTTAAAACGAACAGCTATTATTCCCTCCTAATCCACGTCGCTTTTGCTGACACTTATATTGAAAGAACGCAGCAACTCCATAATGTAATATGGAGGCATTAATGTATTTGGTACGTGTTGACTTTCACATGATTTAGGACAGTTGGGAGGATATGGGGGGCCCTGGGGGGCTTGAGGGATCCCCACGACCGCGTCGTGACGCTTACGGTTTCCCGAAGGCTAGCTGGTACGACCAGGAGACACGTGACCGGCCTCTTAGATCAGGATTTACTGGTGGAGACTATCAAGTAGGCGAGGTGCTCCCCAGTCCGTTTATCGGGTTATACCGTAAATACGTAACTTGATTATATTGAAAAATTAAGATGGGGTCCGGGAATCTGGGAAAGATGAAGTGAGGAAGGCGAATTTTATTAAAAGTGAATTGGGGGATAGGAGTCGAATTTTAAATAGTTTTAGTGATTTTTATGTAATAAATGTCTAGAGCATTACTAAAAACGTATATAAAGTCCTCGCCACGAGAAAAGGCATACCGGGTGTGGTCCGCCTCGAGTCGGCGAGTCACTGAAGGTCGGGTGCCTGTGTAGAACTTATACGAGCGATTATTCGAGGTCACAATTTAAGGCTATCGCGGCGAATAAATACATATATACATTGACTCAGGCCACTAGATATGGTTTGTTAACGTTAAGTGTTACCCGATTTAAAGTGTATTTTTTTGTGTTTTTAAGAAATCTTAATTTCTTGGTAATTCAAACTGTCATTTACATATTATTAATGGTAACTACACTCGTCGGATAAAATAATAGGCAGTGACGTATTACCGCGTGACGTAATAAATTGTGGTGGGGACTGTAATTCCATAGGCGTACGCAAAAATCATTGGAAAGGTGCTAATAATGTCAAATAAATATAAAAAATATCAGAACATGAACGGTGTTATAGAATATGTGAATTGTTTTTTAAACTCACCTTACAGATTAGTTGTACATCGATCGAAATTGATGAATATTGCCACAGATATTAAAAGAACGCTTTTAAGTGTTGATGGCCCACCACCAACCCACAGCCGCCACCGAAAACAAGATTAATCACATTCCGGAGCAAGTTTACTATTTAACACTTCACTTCACTTCACTTCACTTCACTTCACTTCACTTCACTTCATTTCACTACACTACACTACACAACACAACACAACACATGTCTACACATCCTTCATTTAACCATGTCTCATCCATATAATATATTTTTTTATTTAAAGCGCGAAATTCTCTTATTTTCTCCAAATATTCTCGTCTCCATGTCACAGTCTCATTTTTCTCTATAAGCATACTCTTCCGATTCCGTTTGCAATATTTGAAATTCATTTCATGCATTGTCCTTATAAGCAATTTATACGAGAGTTTGGGCAAATCGCTGTCTTCTGCTAGGGCAGCCTGAACTTTACTTACTGTTGGGATTTCATTTTTGAAAAAGAAATCATGAATTTTTCGCCGAATAGCATATTTCACATTTTTGTTCTTCCCCGGGTTTCCATTTTCTTCTTCTTTGCGTCTGTATCTCCATATTTTATTGCGGATATTTATAACGGAGACTTTTGTTAATTCACTACACAGTTCCGCCGCATCCATTACACTTAAATTTTTATCACGTGCTTTTAATCCCTCACAGAAATTTTTTATCATACGAATTTCCTCGCTTGTCCGATGAGATCGTTTACGCGTTTCTAATCCTTACTCCCCGCGATCGCTTCGATAATAAAATTCTTTTCTTCGAACACTAAATAAACTAAGTAACACATCACCAAGTTCACCAATTAATATATGCAGTCCAGACACAAATTACAGCATTTCCCGCGTACTACGCTTATGTCAGGCTGCGATAAACTACTTGGATGTGTGTGAAATGTGCATGTCCGATCTTCTAGACACTCTTGACTTTTGTTGCATAGGTTGCATATCTCGCTCTTCGTTTTTTAACCCGTTAAACAAAGACGGAACCATATCCGACGTAAAGAATTGTGGTGGCATCGAATAGAAAAGCAAGGAACCACCATGGAACAGACAATTTATAGTTCTGTTCAATAGTAATGCGCAAGCGGCATCACTTTTCTATGTTCAAACGTTTGTGCCGCTATGTATTAAGTATTTACACTTCGTCCCTATTCTGTATCGAATTAGATCATGAGTCACTGCCATTATTTTAGCCGACAAGTATAGTGGATTTATATGCATTTTTAGTTAAAAACAGTATCGATTATGATTTATCTGGCAAGTTAGAACGTGTATATTTACCCGGTCACTCAGATGCGAGTCATAATTATGATCATAACTTCTTTGTAAAGAGCAGATAATTAAGTTAGTGTTGCATAAAATAGCTGCAAGTAACCAAACAGGTAGTTAATTATATTGCACTTTGGTGGTAATTGATACTAAGAAAATGGTTTATAATGGGAAAATGATAATGAAGTTTTAGTAAAGATGCCCAGTTAAATTATAATTACATTAGAAAAGATTTCTTGTTCTGCAACATTAATTATACCAACATCTGTTATAGATTTTAATTGGCTTTTGTAAGAATATAGTACCTAGTTAAGTTTTCATTTTAATGTAGTTAGTAAAAATAATGTTCAAGCATTCAGACTGAAGCTCGAAGATCCTAATTAGCCTCGAGCTTTCGAGGCTTTATAGTCTCTTCAACAGGAAAACTGCAATAATAATGTATTGAAACAAATATATTTACATTACGAAAAAGTGAGATTGTAGGATAGGTTTTTTAAATTTGAGAATATAATATTTGTTATTTTGATATGTCATTTGTGATATGCGATTTGTGAAATCTCTGCAGAAGGTTCATCAGTTATGGCAGTAAAATCATCTATTATCTAAATTCGTGGTTCAGATGAAAGATAATTTATTGAAATGTCATATAGATAAGATAAAAGATGATCATATTTTATCTAGATCATTCATCTAAATAAAATAATTTATATAATATACAATACTATACTTACTATTTTCACTGACAAACGTTAGTATTGATCAATACGAGAAAACTCCTATTTACATTGTAGGTACATATCATCGAAACTCTCAAACTGATTTACTCCGTCTCTAGGCTAGTAATCCGTTTAATTTCAACTGATACTGGATCCCAAATTATTCTTGTAAATATAACGGCTGGTTTAATTTAACTTGACCATGAATTTAGTGTGTATAGCTTCACTTCAGTCTATAGAGCACTTTATCCCTACTCTTGCTACTATCCCGGAAATTTGGGACCCTGTCTGGCTTTTACTCTGCGGAAAAAGTAAAAAGTAGACTTCTGAGCGGTAACTGATTTGATAATGAAATGATTTTAAATCAAGTAGGTATTGAGAGCAAAACTGGTAGTATCACAGTATAAGGTTTGTATCTTATACTCTGGTAGAATGCGGTGGTAGTCTGAGTCTATTAATTAGGTATTAGTAATTCTGTCTGAAGAGATGAGTTTTTTTTCAATAAATTTGACTAGTTCGAAGCATTGGTACCTATTTTACAACTTCTGAATTTTAATACCTATAGTATGTGCTTAGGCAACATTGTATATATGCCATACATATAGGTGTATACTTAAAATAAATGAAATACTACAAAGTAGTCTGAGAACGCACAGTTACATTTTCTATTTTTTAATTTGGTAAAAATGGTTCTTTCTAAATGGCAAAATAAGTTCGAAAAAGTTATATACACTTTCGTAAAATGACCTAGCTTTAACAATTTTAATGTTATATAAAAAGTATTATGGAAAGAAATATCAACAAATTATGATGGAGCCAATCTAGGCTTAAATATGTTGTGGATAAAAAAGTGATGCAATAGTAATAAACTTAACCTGGCTTCTAGAGTTCCGCTCCATCACTTTTATGAAAGATGTTACATTCCCCCAGAGTTATGAGACATCCCCTAAATGGCTCCCCCTCTTTAATACGTTACGGTATTAACATGAAAAGGTTTCAAATTAAATACAATTTGTTATTTTAATGAACTAATTACGCATGCACTTCGACCATGTTTACAGAAAACATCTACGGCCCTTGGCTTAATATCTGGAACAGGGATGGCTCTTGAAAATATTTGGATAGTTGAAAAATAAGAAACGTACATTTACTGAAACTACAGATGGTGAAATGAAACATGCACTTATTTATATCTACGTTTTGCTAGGAGATAAAGAAAACATAACAATACAAAAGATACAAACATTTTTTCTGGCGGAAGGTCTTTTCGGAATGTTAATTTTGGTATCAAAAATTCACCACCAAATATAATAGAAAACAAATATTATAAATTATACTGGGATCTAACAATACAAACTGATAAAACTGTATTCCATCATAGACCAGTTATAACATATTATATATACCATCTGACCAAAACACACCAAAAACAGATACAGAAAAGAAAGAAAAATATCAACAACTAACAATAGAAGTTGAAAGGTAAACCAGCGAGGTATTCAGGAGTTCGGATCCCCTCCTCTGCATGGTCCAAGACCATGAAAATGCAGCGATCAAAGCATTTTTATTTAAGAGTCCATTCACTAGGTCGAAATAAGCCCTAAATCGGCGTTCGTTTCGTGTCTAATTATAAAAAAACTATAAAAGATATCGACTTTTAGTAAAAAAGTATTGAAAGATACACTTTAATCTAAGTCGCTATAGTAGAAATTTTTGGAATTTCTTTTTATTTTTAAAATTCCAGGCGAACAATCTTGTACTAAAATAGCGTATTTTCAAAAATTATTTTCTCTAAAATACATGTATTAAACAAAAATTTGCTACTATAGGGATCTAGTTTATCTTTTGATCTTTCCGGTGATATATAATTTATAACACTAAAAAGAAATTTTGTTGCAATTATAAGACAAATCCGATACCCTTGCAATGAGGGCTAACTTTATTTCCATGTGCCTTTTTACATCGGCTTTACGTGCACCTCCGAAATCTTAATAATTCGATAGTGGAAATATGTAAGTCTTCACCCATCGGCTACCTATCCTCTCAATTCGACCCCGCATTCATGCCTGTCAAATCTACAGAGAATGGACCCTTAAGGCAGCACGAAGAGCATCTGATGAACTCGGTGTCACCTTCAGCACTGATGGAGAAACCCAGACTCTGTCACCAAGTTGGGACCCGTTCAGTTGAAAGTCCAAGTGAAAGCCTCAATCGTCTGCAGCTGCATAAGGATAAGTCACTGCACGGTGTCTTCTATAAGAACCTTGAAGATTTATCCGAAAGGCTGAACTTTACTTTTTTAAGGTCAGCGGGGCTTCAGTCGAAGATCGAGGTATTCACAATGGCTTGTATGGGTGGTGTATTTAACACCCTCGCCTATTGAAGCCGTGTCATGGGTATGGAGGGTATGATGGGTCCCTGATGTCAAAGTAGTGAGGATGCACCCACTGTAACGGTTTCTACCTATTCAATTTTTTCAAGTAAAAAAGTCTCTTGAATTGCCACGTGCACTGCAATTCTCACACGCCCTGAAACCTGCCCTGATTATAGATGCCTTGCACACAACACAGCCAGCACAGATCCGTCTAATAGGTTGTCTCCTGCTGACTTCTCTTCATGTCAGCGTCATCTGGCGTCAACTACGAGTAATTACAAGCTAGCTTTAATTAGTAATGTAAACGACACCGACTACTCTTCCCTTCCCCCCCCTCCCAGCATGCTAGCGGAATCCTAAATTTATTTTATATTCAGATAGAAAGGTGCGATTAGCAGTGTGCTGCCTTCATTAAGGATTCCAAACATCAAACATCGATTACATGCTAATTACAATTCTTTGTTTTATTAGTTGGAGCGCCTGCTAATGTTCCAGTCGCAAAATAATTAAGACTGCAGTTGTTCTGCTCATTAAGAAGACCTTTTAATACTCTGATAAGGTTTTTAACCTCATTAATAGCCTTATTTTCACGTCTGTTTTTCATTCAGGATATTTGAGGCTTTAGGTACCTTCTGCTGTAAAATGAAAGCTCTGACTTCCGTTATATAATTATTTTATAGCAATTAATTCTGAATAATCATCAAAACATCGTTATTTTGAAAACTCTGATTTCCTGTTTGTATATTTTACAGGTGGTGTAATTCCAAAACAAATTACGATGGATCGTACAGCTAAACCAGAAATACATTGCACAGATTATACAGTGAGGACATAAAGTCCGTCCCGCCCCCCTCTCTAACTTTTGAACCACTGGGTAGATTGTGATGAAATGTGGAACGATAATATATGACTAAATTCTGCATTTGGTCTGTAGACCAAGCCACGTAAGTCATGAACAGATAGAATTCCTTCTCAATTTCAAATAAAAAGCAGATTCTGTAGAAATTATCCCATATAATTTTAAAGTTTGTTCAAAAGAGCTGTCTATTTTTTCGTGGAATAGTTGATATGGAGGTACATAAATTATTTAAAAAAATTATGTTTATACAGTGAGGACATAAAGTCCATCCCCCCCCCTCTAATTTTTGAACCACTGGGTAGATTGTGATGAAATTTGGAACGATAATATATGACTAAATTCTGCATTTTTTGACACATCAATGACAGCTCTGAATGTCAAAGTGACAGCTGGGCGCGCAATAGGAACATTTTTTAAATGGAAATGGGGGCCGAGTGGGGACTCATTTTGAAGCTATTTTTATGCTCAAAACATCCCCCAATTTTGAGAACATTTGGTTGAGTAATTTCCAAATAAAAACCAGTAATATCGATTTCTGTTATACCATTTTTTTGCATACATATTACAAATTATTGTAAATTATTCAAAGCAGAACAAAAATTAAAAGTAAACAAATAACAATAAACCATCCCTAACTTAAAATAACCTAAATTAAAAAATTATGAAGTAATTTAAATTAAACCTAAAAAAAAAAAAAAAAAAAATTTAGAGGCAGAAACAAATTTAGAAAACACGTGTTACTTCAAAATATGTTGAAAATGACCTCCAAGAACCTTCTGACAAATAAATGTTCCATGGGTAAGTTCTATTATAAAGATAAGATTATGTGGTAAAAAGATTATGTTATAAACTGATTTATTTACCGAGCAGGTGGCTCAGGGCTTAGCGTGTCGATCGCTCAACCCAGAGGTCGTGGGTTCTAATTCCCATTCCGCCAAACAATTTTTCATTAAATTGTTTACTCGTAAATCAAGGCTTATTCGCAGGGATAGCTTGGCAACCATCCTGGCGATGGCCTAGGATGGGAAGAATGTCAACTTGGTGTTAATGTGAGAGATTAAAGTTTGTTGATGTTTGACTTGTCCCCCTAACTAATGATGTTTTCCAGGTTTCCCTCATTCCAGCACTGAATGGTGGTTAGGGCCTACCAACGTAAGTCGTTCCTGAGGCGCAAATGCGGCCCGCGAAATAATAATATGCCGCCCCCTCTCCCACACAAGTCTCAGACTTTCGGGCTAATCCTTGTGATTAGAATGAGGGGTAGAGATATTATTATTATTATTATTATTATTTGGAAATTACTGAACCAAATGTTCTCAAATTTGGGGGGTGTTTTGAGCATAAAAATAGCTTCAAAATGAGTCCCCACTCGACCCCCATTTCCATTTAAAAAAATTTTTCTATTGCGCGCCCAGCTGTCACTTTGACATTCAGAGCTGTCATTGATATGTCAAAAAATGCAGAATTTAGTCATATATTATCGTTCCAAATTTCATCACAATCTACCCAGTGGTTCAAAAGTTAGAGGGAGGGGGGGACGGACTTTATGTCCTCACTGTATACATCAGATTGTTTTCATTATAGATACGCTATTTGTATAGCATTAAAAAATGATAATAATACCTTCAAGGATTCTAAGTATAAGTATATATAAGTATAAGGCAAACAAGTTCAGTTGTCTTCTCTTTGGGATATGTATAGTAGACAGAATTTCGGATGCTTAGCGCATTTACATATAAGCTATATTTTGTATTTTATTATTCATAAAGGTAATATGTATTTGGTTGCCTAAATTGCCCTTTTCTTTTTTTTTTCAGAAAATTAGGAAGGTATACATAAACCATAAAACTGTGGCCTAGAAATGTGAATAATTCAATAGGCAAATATCTTCCTGAAACATACACTTCTGTAATAACAATTTCCATATATTCAAATTCAAATTCACTGGTATTCAGTGAATTCCTGCATTGGTAGAAATATTCTGAGATGTTTCAGTATTTGATACCCATTTACACATATTCTCAAAGGAAGAGATTATTACATTCGCGATATGAGAACTTTGGAGGTACTATAAATTCTGTTTTATATCCATTCAACTATTAATAGTGCAAGCGATAAACAGATTACGGAACTATATGAAAATGTGTTTATTTAGGTATTCTAAAATATGATTAATTACATTATTTTAATTTAATTTACTTAGTGTTGTACTTGCAGAGCTTATAAATAAATAATAGGAATGGGAGTATGTCCATCCATGAGCCCTATTTTCTCTTTATGCTGACTAATATGTCTTATTCTATGTAAATTGGGTCTGAAGAAGTAACTTAGAAGTACCGAAACTTCAATTACTGATTGTTTCCTGAAGATAATCGTCAATATCTCCGAAACTATGGAACATAGACCCACTTTTCATAAATTATTGAACTTGTCTTGTCTGAAAATGGAATAAAAGTAACCTCATTTTATCCCCTGTTTTAAAAAATTTCTTCTAACATTGATGGAAATAAATGTATATAAATCAATGGAACATATAGTTTCTGAGGTAAGGTATAGGCCCATATTAAACGAGTTACCTTGTACACAAATGTTTTTCTTTACCATTATGAAGCATACTCGTATATTGAACCATATTCAGATACCCTTTTTAGGAATACAGACATAGACTTCTTTTAAGTAACAAATAGAACTTTTTTGAAGTGAGCTAGGAGTCCATAAAAAAGTCATACTCAGTAAATCCCTTTCCTCCATCAATTCTCAAGGAACAAGAGATTGAAATATTTCTGGTTTAAAGCTCTACCTTAATTCCAGCCAGAATCTATAAAAATACATCGAACGAGTAAAGAAAATCCCCTCTAAACTTTTATTCTCCTCTTTTCTATTCTCATTAGATTGCTATCAGAGTTTTATTACTTTAAAAATAGAAAGTAATCTGGAAAGTCATATATACCCGGTCTTGCAATCGTGGATAGCACATATAGAGAGCCAGAAGTGTTATTTCGCCCGTGTATCCAAAGTATTCAGAAGTGGGATCAGATTCAAATCCGAGATTTCGCAAGATAAAGTCGTTCTAGCAAGCTGCCGTTGAAGCTTAGGCGAGTCTCCTTGCCTATAACCTGCGGATTCTCATTTGGCGGAACGATATCATTGCGTACGAGACTGTCCTCAGATATCAAATTATGCTAAGGTATAGAGCTCTTTTGCTCTTATTACCATAACAAATATGGGGTGAATATGGCCAGCAATCTGTGTGCATCTGTTGACTTCTATGAGAGCTTTGAATAATATTTTCATACTATCTATCGTAATTTACAGATTTCATTAGAGTATTTCAACTATTTGTGGGAAACCCGGTGTAGTTAAGTCAGTTAATTAAAAAATATATTTTATGATCAAAGTAATTTACTTTCATCACTGATAGACAGCGGATAATTTGAAATACTGAAGTAGATGCTTGTTCAAATTTAATATTAAGGTACAGAGGACCAGTGGCGTACATTTTGTTAAAATAAGTATTAAGGTATTAAAATCGTAGCGCCAAAACGGCAGTAACCTATACTAACCACTGACACTGACGTTCATCATTTTGATGAATTATATTCATCAAAAATTGGTTGTCGAGAACTTTAAACCAGGTAAAAAGCTTGTAAATCTATTTTGAAAGGGGTAAGTAGTGATATAAAATTAAAATAGATTTATATTTTTCGAGCGTTCAATCTGAAAATGAAACTTAATCTCAAAATATGTCAAATTCTTTATGGGACATACGGCATACATACCTTTATGGAACTAGTCATTCTTAGAGAAAAGTAAAAGAGCACACGCTCTACTTTGCGTTCTTTAGCTTCTTTATCCATACTTGTCTCCTGTAACTCTTTAATGCCCAACTTATAGTTTCCACGATAGCTCCAGATTTTCCCGCTTTTGGAAAAGTATGAAACTGGTCTCGGGGTTTTTCTTTGTCCAAGAGGAACAATAACGTGCCGCCAGTAGGTAGCGTATTGCTTAGCAAGAATCGCGTATAGTGGTGTGTAAGTTATTATGTAATTTAAGAAGAAAAATTTTACCTATTCCTGATGATCTTTTCTTAATGAAATCTTGTTTCGACTTGAGAAAGCGTTTCCTTAAGTATTTTAGATTACTTAGAAAACTCCTTGTACATTTTGAGAATGTACAAGGGAATTTCATTTGAGAATGAAATTAGTCGCAGTTCGACTAATTTCATTCTCAACCGGTAAACTTTCGTATTTACCGTTATTTAAATATATAAAAAACCGGTAAACTTTCGTATTTACACTTTTTCTCTATCTTTCAAAAGTTAGGGATAAGGGGGTGGTGAATCATATTTGGGATACCCTGTACATAAAAGCTGTTAAAACAACCACAACCATCGTGTTCACGTAGGTACAACTGCATAAAATGTCGAGTGCCCACTTTAGATAATATCACTCAGGAAGTTGCCATATAAATATTTTTATGTGTACTAAAAGATTACGTGGAACGAGGTGTCGTTAGAGGAAATGTTCCAGCGCAAGTAAATGTGAATAGGAATGCACCATTTTATGTGACCAGTATGATATAAATAAAACTGTTTTACTCTACACTACTCTAAATTTAACTAAACCTTCAGGAATTTAATTAATTATATATACCTGTAGTAATCTACTGGAGGTATACCCCTGGCAGTTCAAATTAATGTTTAAACAATTGTATTCCATCCAAGAAAAATTTGCAGTTACGTAATAAATGTCAAGATACAAATAAAAATGTTACAAAACAAATTGTATAAATGTTCTATACTGAAAAGTGAAAAAGAATGAGAGTTCAGATTGGTAGTTGCATAGGATTGAGCTCTCTCAAGACAGGTCTTCAGGCGATATAATTTCTTATATCTTGTACCCTAGAGAATCATGCAAACTGTATCTTTATCTTGTAAATGGGCCTTTTCCACTAAATTAAATTTTAGTATTTTATTAATATCAAATGTTATACTGGTACATAAGTAAAGATAGAATCAACCCAATTTATTAAAGAATTATAATTAAGCGAAGTTATCCAAGTACAAAGTGACCGGTCTTCATGAATCATTTCAAACTGCGCGGTTCGCTGACATCACACTCCCGTAGCCAATAAAATGTAGACAAGTTAAAGAACGGCTCCACGTTGCCACATAAAATTTAACTTTTTTTTGGCAACGATTAAATTTACATTCTGGTAATTTTGAAATGAAAATATTATGTATTTTTAGGTGAAATGGTAATTGCGAAATGAAAATATGTATTTTTAGGTAAAATATTCTCCATTAATTAATTATTACTAAAGGAAATCAACCTGATTACTTTACAATTTATTACTTGAGCAAAATCATTTTTAGGTATTTTTCGCTTAAGGTGACAACACTGCATAATCTATGCTAGAATCTACTAAATGATGATTTGATAACTTGGGTTATAAAAACTAACCTTCGTGTCTTAACATTGCGCACTTCAGCACTTAGAAAGTTCATATTTGTGACGTAGAAATCGTTAACCATTTCAATGTCAACTCTTGGAAGGTTGTCTGAATCAGCCTTATGATATCCCTCTTCAATTTTATTCATTTTAAATCAAATTAATCAAAACACAAAACGAAAGTTATTGTTTGCTACTGTAGCAGTAGTAGCAAACACCAAAAGAGGGCACTACTGTGTATTTCTCACCACTACTAACATTCACGATGCCTATTAGGCAATCACGTCGCAACATCGTTCATCGAGTCCGCTACGTATGGCACTCTGATGATCACAGAATAAGTGCGAAATCGGTCAGTGTCTGGTGGTTGGTCTTGATAAAGGATGTGGCGACTCCCAAGGAGATACCGGTGTAATGCAATACCAGTCAGGGCACATTGCCGTGGAGTAGTTGGCTCTGACACAACGAAATAATTTTGTGTATTTACAATATGTCCCAGAATTCAATCTTCTTACTCTCACAACAAGAGTGTGTCACGACGAGGTCATCGGTTATAAATGTTGCTTATTTCTGTTCCTTTACAGAACTATCATTTCTCTCGTTCATTTTAATTCATCGCACACTCTTTTTGGCATATCTTCCTTACAATCAGAGGCAAATCCAGTAAATGGTAAACCGCAAGAGAAACTTGCCTATACAAAAAATGAAACAACATATATGCTGTATAAAGTTAAAAGGGGTTGGAATCTTTGGTATCATCTGGAGATGATTAAAACTGAGTTTTATTCATCTCCAGAGAACATCCTAGCACGGCAGAACATTTTTAATCGCACATTTTTTGCTAAATAAATCTCTTTGTTTTGCCATCCTTATCCTGGATATTCTCTTCTGGTGATAACACTACATCTGCAACTTCATTTCGAATGACAAATAAGTAACGAACCTCGCATGTGACATGAAAGAAGAAGTTGCAGGAAATGTTTACCTACAACGTCTCTAAGCAAATTGCTATTTTAGTCAATCGTAATACATTGTACACTAGCAAAATAGTGATCAGAAGTTGGGAGACTCGGTTAATGCACGGCTTGAATTTCACAACGCTGCAGGACATCCGTTTGAGGAGCTCTCGAGAGTTTACTCTGAAAGGATTGCGTCGTTTTGCTCCGATCATTAGGAGACCATGTTGCGTTGTCTTCGACTGCTAGTAGTAAATAAGCTCGGTTAATGGTACTGGAGACAATTGGGCCACCGTGGAGCGTCAGATTTTCTTTTGAAATAGGCTCTCCAATGTGTACCTGCACAAATTACGTGACATAATTACATATTGTTAACATGCTTTATGTGCAAACCGTTTTATGTGTACTTTTTTATTTAAAATTCAATGTCAGCAGACACATACCTTGTCAATGGGTCTTTTCCACATCTTTTTTTTATTGGCTTATTATAAAATATATACTTAGTTATGCCTAAAAAGTGTTTTTTTAACTTTTTTTCCTCGCCAGATATATTTTGAAAAAATTGTTAAAATTACCATATATTTCAAATAACGCGCCATTGACGTCATACTCCAGTTCGTTGTTGTCTGTTGGCTGCCCTGCATTTTGTGTTCTGTCAAGTGAAGTGTGCTTAACCTAACTTTCGTTTTTGTGTTTTGATTAATTTGATTTAAAATGAATAAAATTGAAGAGGGATATCTTAAGGCTGATTCAGGCAACCTTCCAAGAGTTGACAGTGAAATGGTTAACGATTTCTACGTCACAAATATGAACTTTCTAAGTGCTGAAGTGCGCAATGTTAAGACAAGAAGGTTAGTTTTTATAACCTAAGTTATCAAATCGTCAATTAGTTGATTCTAGCATAGATTGTGCAGTTCTTAGCGAAAAATACCTAAAAATTATTTTGCTCAAGGGATAAATTGTAAAACAATCATGTTGATTTGCTTTAGTAATAATTTATGGAGAACGTTTTACCTAAAAATACATATTCTCATTTCAAAATTACTAGAATGTAAATTTAATCGTTGCCAAGGAAAAAGTAAAATTATATGTGGCAACGTGGAGCCGTTCTTTAACTTGTCTACATTTTATTGGCTACTGGAGTGTAATGTCAGCGAACCGCCCAGTTTGAAATGATTCATGAAGTCCGGTCACTTTATAGTTGGATAACTTCGCTTAATTACAATTCTTTAATAAATTGGGTTGATTCTACCTTTACTGGTCTGATATTAATAAAATAGTAAAATTCAATTTAGTGGAAAAGGCCCATTGTGGACGAAATTGACCAGCTATACCACTGTGTCATCTTATATGAGGAATCGCAATAGGAATCTACTGAACGTATTTCTAGTTCTCTCTACAAGTTTCTTAATTTTTAATTTTTGCTGAAATTTGGCTTTTGAATTGAAAAAATATTTAAAGTAAAACTGAATGTATTAAAATTAACTTTATCGTTTACTATTCTTAAATTACTCAAGTTGTAACTATACAGGGTATGTAACCACGAGTTGACAGTATATACAGGGTAAGTCAACGAAAAGTTTCATCCACTATTGGACTGTCAAAGGATTGGTTTTTATGGAAAATCCAGAATTAATAATTAAATTAACTATTTTGTGACAATTTGGTCGACAAGGTCTTTTTGACCATGATTGATTTTATTTTTGTGGTGCTATACAGCTAAGAAAACCGAAGTGCATATGGCAAATCCGCTTTGTAATAAATATTCATTGAAACCTGAAAGCTTACTTTCCTTCGCAAGTCCCTTCCTGTAATTTATTACAAGAGGGTCTGAATCCCTCCCAAAGCTACGCACATGGCCTCAACAGGGGACGGCTAAATCGTTCCCAATCCGCTTTCTGTCGCAAATCTGGGAGAGACAGTGAAAGGTTTCCATTGTGATTTTTCTGCGCCAACAGTTTTAAGTTCTTTCTATTTAATTTAATTTAATGAAAACGTATTTTCTGACTAAACAATCTTTGTGAGGAATATAAAATTGTATTGTGTCGTAGTTGAAAACAAGAAATTCAGTTTATGTCCTGGGAATACGTTTTCAAGCCTATGTAAATGTTCTTATTGGATGAGATGTCGTGAGGTGTAAAATAAAAATGTCTTTTCAAGTATTAAGTTTATTTTATAAGCCTGCATTTAAATATAATGTACCACCGCCCATTTTACATTAAATTGGTCCTTAATTTTCAAAGGTGAGGTTTATTTGATAGGTCAAGGATGAGTTAAAAACAACTCAGACAAATTTACTTGTTTTTTTGTCTTAGAAAAACAACTATTTTTTGCGCAGGGAGATGTAGTAAGTTCGTTAGTCAATTTTGTTTCAGAGCTATATGGCAAACTACCGAGTTAAATATAACTAGGATAATTTAGAACGCTTAGAGCCTGCTAAAGGATTAATAAATTAATCCTCGCAGGATTGTTTTATGAAAATGAGAAGCGCACTCTGTAATCCACAGTCTAGACTTAAGCTTAAACTGGATATGAAAGCATATTTATCCAAATTAACATTGCCTAAATAAAGATAAATACCTACGCCAACGTCGCTTTGTTGAGCCATTGGGTTTACTTATTGCCAAGGTATTATGCCTAATAAAAATACCCACTTGCAAAAAGCTCCCAGGCATTGTATCTGGTTCTCGCCTACGTTGTTCCAATTTGGAACAAAGTGGCCGGTAATTTATTAAAATGGATAATTTGTTTAAATTAGATAGGTACAAAGACTCCATTATACAAAAGGCAACGAAGTATTTTGTTTTTTGTCGTGCTAAATTTTCTGTGTATACATTTAAATGTATATCTTACCAAACCACCAAACAGTATTATAGTTTTATTAAATTATTTTGAGGAATTACGCCAAAAAGTTAACTAAGAGATAAATTATTAATGAAATTATCAAGCATTATGGTTAAATAAAGTTTTGTATTTCCTTGTTATCTATTATCCTAGGTATGCAAAGGAATAACCTCATTATTTTTAAGATATGTCGTAAACAACTACTTTGCGTACAACAGGCACCGACCAACATTAAATTACAACGGCATATCTTCATATAGCCTCAACTTAATGTATTTAATACAGTTTTCTTTTTAAAAGTGTTAGCTACATTTTTTAAATAATGAAATATTAAACAATATTACATGAAAAATAGATATAAAAAAATAAATTATGATTTTAAATCTAAATTTCCAATTTAAATATAGTGGAGCAGTGCGATGAGAATAAGGGATAGAGATATTCTTATTATTACCTGTCATTTACCAAAATAATTAATATAGCAGTAAATTAAATTTCGTAATTAAAATTAATTACGAAACGATTATGGCAAGCGAATTTTTCTCATTACGTGAGTTCCCACTCTGCCTTTGTGTAGAAAATCAGACTTGTTGCACAAAAACACCGGGAGAAGATATATCGTAGCACAAAAGAGTTTTAGAAAAACAGAAATGCCTTTACGTATCTTTCCTTAAAGTTGTCCGTACTTTTTATAGACGCTCAGATTTACTGGTCAGCTTAAACCCTCCTGTTAACTGTAGGACTTACTATATGGCTTACAGGATCAATCCTGGGTGTAGCATAATTGAAAGGAATATCGGAAGACCTTCCAAGGAGTGTGTTCATGCAGTAACCTATTAGAAGAGTATATCTGTATATCTGGGTATAGAATTACTAGTCATTATTTTAAATAAAAAAGGATTAAAAAGGATACATAAGCCAAGGGTTATCTGCAGAGTCTTTTAGTGGTATATTTTTATATTGTCATTAGTTTGTTTAACTGTTTGCAAATTTATTTGTACGTATAATGATATTTATACGTACGTGACCTAATCACAATAATTCTTTAATTTCTTTTTGAAATTAATGATGAATCATTTTTAAATCAGCCGGTAGAGCTATATTCTTCTGCTGCAAAGTTAACTAAAGCTCAATAATAGTAACAAACAGTAGTGTAATGTAACAAAAACTTAATAAAGATTTAAAATTAATGGAACATTTTACATCTTTCTTCTAAGCTAAAAGTTTCAAACTTTGCTATAAGTGCCTTGATGTGTTTTTGTAGTGTTTACTTACTATAATTATATGTATAATACTTACTATAATTATTTTGCAGGTGTATAATTCCGAAAGAAACAAAGATGAATGGTACAGCTGCGACACAAATAAGTTGCAAACTTATTATCTACATAGACATTTATTTTCCAAATACTCACCAATTTAATTAAAATGGCAGCATGTGTCGGCGGTTGAAAGTTTTGCTCCATCTGCAACTGTAGTATCTCTAGATGGGTTTTTACAAAATAAGTTCTTGAGACACTTGTGTGTTAGTTCTTCCACTGTTTCGAGGAGTTTGGTAATTAGAATCTACTTTAGTTTGTTTGGGACAATCTAGTCATAATTACCTCTAATTAATGTACGTGTTGTTTGGTCTTATAACCATGCTATTACCGTGTTTATAATAGAATAACTGTATTTATTTCCTTATTTCCAAAATATACAGTGTTATTCAGAACTTATCCATAATAAAATTTGGGGATGTTCAACATACATGTAGAAATGTGGTAGTGCAAAAAAAAATTTTTGGCGGGGTCTGAAAACTATTTAAAAATTTTTCATTGCACGCTGCTGGATACTGGTACACTGTAATGGAGTGACCTTGGGACTGACAATGCAAACTGGCTAGCACGAAAAAAACTTCGGAAGTTCTGAGAGTATACCGACATCCGGCGCAAAAAAGATTTGCAGCGTTTTTCCTTTAAAATAAACTTAAAGATATATAGATGTGACCAAAGTGACGTGTCTTTAAAATGAATAAAATTTTGTTACACTAATTTTGAAGAATTGCGCTACTTGAATACTAGGTATTAGAAACATGAAATTTATAAAAAAATTGCACATACCTTGTTACAAAAGCTGTTCGAAATTTTGTCCCTAAAGCTATCCAATTTTGCCGCACTAAAGCGAATGTTCCTCCTGGTTGCTGATCTTGTAAACGCAAATTATTAAGTAAATTGGGGATTTTCAGCATTTTGCTGCAACAACCACTCACTGGTTGTTGCAGCCATTAACTCAGCATTACTGTACACATGAGCCATTTTGAAAATTTTACAGTTTATAAATAAAACACCCGCACTGCGAGAGCGAAACACATAGACTGACGACTCATAGACAATAGATATATTATCCCCACTCCAACTTTATTCGGTCGGTTTTAACCAGGCGTTCCAGACAAAAACGTGTTTACTTTTTTTTATCACATTCTTAGGAATGTGGTAGAAAAGTATTAGATGTGTTGAAGTACAGTTGCCCAGCTACGTAGTCCTTTATAATGGTATAACTTTAAACATTGTTTACGGGAAATCCTAAGCCTTTTATTATAAATTTTTTTGGTGATATCGATTTCTTATTTAAGGATGCACATATCCTCAAAATTTTAGAGATAAGTTCTGAATAACTCTGTATAATATACATAAATAGTGTAAGATATAGAGGTGTATGTAATATGGGTCGATAGACAATAAAAATCTGCATCACAATTTGAAAAAATTGTATACATATAGACTGTTCAATTTAAAAAATCAACTTATACGAACAATATGTAGAAAATAATTTTATTATCCTTACATCACGTATTTACAATATTATTTTATTTCTAGGTATTTGCTTCAGTTTTCTTATGTTCATGTATCCCAGCCGTACCCCACACTCTACGTGTGTGCGTTTAGCGTTTAACCACAGAGTAAATAAATAAAGAGAAGACAGCCGGCTAATTTCCTTCGATCTTGTCTAGCAGCTTCATTGACCTCGTCCCTTTAAATTGGAGTTATTGCGTTGTTGCCGAACTTGACCGTTTGTAACAGTATTTCCATAAAATCTGTGTTGCCATTTTATGCTTTATATTTGATAAGCGCTATTGAATTATTTTTATAGATGATAAAATGATTCTGGAAATGGAAAACGAATAAGGTTTTTTAAACCTTATAACATATATATTACGTTTTGCAATACGTTTACCTTTTATATTACTTTCCAATTATTGCAATTACTGCAAAACTCTTACTAACACTCTGCCTATAATACTCTAAACAATTTTAACCTCGGTTTGGATGAAATAATTGGCCGCATGCAGACCAACATTTAGCAGTTCTGTAGCAGTAGGGTAGGGCAATTAAAAGAGCCCTATGAACGAGTTCCACCGCAGCCATTCTCATTTAGTGCCGGACGCGATCGCCTTCATTGTGCATTCGGCCTATCTCGCGCGATATGGCGTGGCCCCATTCGCCTTTACGGCTACCGGATATCTCAACGGCCGCTTGATAAAACGGCCCGTTCAATTTTACATACCAAGTCTGCTGAAATATGCTAGCCGCTGTTGTGGGGTTTCGAGGCTCTTTTTTATATCTACGTGAACGGGGCCGTTATTAACATGCATTGCTTATAAAATTTTACGATTATGATGTGAGGGGTAAATTAAATTGGATACTACGTCGAACATAACCCTTTAGAATATCCTTTTATAGGTTTTAAAAAATTATAGTACCCCGAATAGGTAACTTAAGCCTTGTGTCTGGTTAATATATTTTTTTAATGTATTATCGTACTACAAAACAGTCAAGGATATTTGTTATGACCATTACCAAACCTACTATATAGTTCATTCATACTATTTTAAAGGACCATAATATAATTAATGAATAGTATAAATATCTTAAACGCTGTAGAGTCTAGCGAAAGTGTACAGAAATATACTCGGTTGTACTTTTTAGTGATTAAAAAGTTAATATCTATGTTCAGTAAGGCCTCTACATCTACGGTAAGTACCTATATGCTTACTAATCGTAATTAACTATATTTTTGAATCTATATTTGGAGCAAATATAACTAATTTCTGTGGGATTTGTCTCCTTTAAAATATATTTTTTTTCGTAAAGCCTTCTAGCTCTATGAGTCAGCAATTTAATTCAATATAATTTGACGCCCACTTTGAATTGAATTCAATTCAATAATATGAGCGTTACAACATTAATCATCTGTAATTTGCCTGATCTGAGTAGGCCGTGCCAGCTTTACTGGCACTAATTACAAAAGGTATGCAAATGGCTGAAAAGAGTTTAATAAGATTCCTCAGATAATTGCAATAAAAAGCTTAACAATGCCGGCTTCAAACGGCCGAATTATGCCAAATGGATCCGAGTGGTGGCACTGCGATATCCCTAAGATGCTTAACTTTGCGGCTAAAGGACTCGAGGACTCTCTCCTTTGGAGAATTTCGCGGTGCGACGACCAATTATAAATTTAATAACCCAGACTGTGGTGCTTATTTTTTGCTTTGCTGTTGAATGGAACTACACTTGTTATTACTGAAATTAAGACTAAGAGAAGACGCTCTTTTGTGGCTAAATACAAATATATAAATTATTTATATTACTTTGAAAGATATATTGTACAGTCTAGTAAAACGTAAATATAAAAGCCACGTAAAAACCAGTAAGGAGGGGGGAGGGAGGTAAAAATGTTGGAGGTGTATATTGCATGCAAAGTAGTTGTTTTCGACATATCTTAAAAATAATTCGGTTATTCCTTTTTGAACTTTATTGAACAAAAAACTTTATTTGATAATTTCATTAATAATTTATCTCTTAGTTAACATTTCCTATATAAAGAAAGGTATAAACAGTTAAATATGTAAGCCAATAAATAATATTTAAAATATATGATAAAACAACATCAACTGATGGTAATCTCTCTTATTAACAAATAGTGGATATTCTTCTCATTTTAGGGCCCACGCCAGGATGGTTGCCAACCCATCCCTGTGAACAAGCTTTAATACAGGGTTATTCAGAACTTATCTCTAAAACTTTGAGGATATGTGCATCCTTAAATGAGAAATCGATATCACCAAAAAAATTTATAATTTATTATATAAATTTATATATAATATATAATTATTTATAAAAAAGTCTTAGTATTTCCCGTAAACAATGTTTAAAGTTATATAGTCCATTATAAAGGACTACGTAGATGGTGAACTGTACTTAAACGACATCTGATATACCACATTCCTACAAAAAACATTAAAGCAACTTTTTGTACCTGGAATAGAGTTGGAGTGGGGATAATATCTCTATTGTCTATCAGTCAACAGTCTATCTATGTCGCTCTCTCAGTGCCGGTGTTTTATTTATCATAGGAGTGTTAACCTGTAAAATTTTCAAAATGGCTCATGTGTACATTAATGCTGAGTTAATGGACATGATCCTTATGTGGCGCTTACTACATACGAAGCTCAGTTCTATCCGTATCATATCCAGCGTGTTCAAGTACCTACTTTTACCAGCGGATTATCAATTACGAGTTAGGTTTTGTGAGTGGTTGTTGCAGCAAAATGCTGAAAATCCCCAATTTACTGCTGATGTACTAGTTACAGATGAAGCTTTGTTTACTCGAAATGGAATACAGAACATTCACAATACACACGTTTGGGCACTCGAAAATCCGCACGCAGTTCAACGAAATCACTTCCAACACCGTTTTTCGAACAGCTTTTGTAACAAGCTATGCAAATTTTTTATAAATTTCATGTTTCTGATACCAATTCCTCAAAATTAGTGTAACAAAATTTTATTCATTTTAAAGACACGTCACTTTGGTCACATCTATCTATCTTTCAGTTTATTTTAAAGTAAAAACGCTGCCAATCTTTTTTGCGCCGGGTGTCGGTATATTCAGAACTTTCGAAGTTTTTTTCGTGCTATATGTGACATCGCCAATTTGCATTGTCAGTCCCAAGGTCACTCCATTACAGTGGACCAGTATCCAGCGGCGCGCAATTAAAAATTTTTAAATAGTTGTCAGAACCCGCCAAAAAATTTTTTTGTGCACTACCACATTTGTACATGTATATTGAACATCCTCAAATTTTAATATGGATAAGTTCTGAATAACACTGTATATCTACGAATAGAAAATTTAATTAAAAATTATCAAGGGGAATGGGGATTCGAACCCACGACCTTTGAGTTGAGCGATCAAAACACTAAACTGTGAGCTATCGACCCGATATTGCTTTAATACAATTTATATTTATTGGAACAATAAATTATAGTTTTAATTCGGCCCAATTTATAATTTTCTCGTATGTTATACAGAAACAAAAAGCGAATTCAGGTTTGTCAGTATCTCACAAATATATATTCATATAAGAAGCCCTTACTAAGCTCCCTCCGTTACGGTTAACCACGCTTTCTGCGGTCCGTTTATGCGCTTTTTTATTGTGCTCTAAAACACCTCTGGCCGAACCAGAACATCCTTTTCTCCTTTCCCCGGATTATGCGGTTAGATTTCGAACAAATAAAATACTGTATTGAAATCCTGCTTTGAGAAAAAAGTAGATAAAAATACGCTTGTGATATAAGTACCTTCATTTTACCTAAAGTTGGTATCGGGGTTGCTGAATATTCAAGACGATATTTTTGAGATTAAAAAATGTTCCTCATATAAGCTTAAGATTAAGTAATATTACTTGCTTACTTGATGAATTTGTATTTTGCTGGTTGTAAGATGTAAATAGTAATTTCAAGAAGAGTGATTAAGAAAAAATAATAATTTTTTCCAATTTAAAATAGTTGATATTTAATTTTACGTAAGAATTTTTATTACACCAAATTCTCATGTTTTATTCAAAAAATGTGATTCCAAAGTTTGTTTAAATAAAAACGAAAACTGAAGTTCTATAATAACAAGAATTTCAGGGAGCCAAAATATTATTTATTTGCAGATCTGGGGCACTCTGTATGGCGGTATCCCTTCATTCAAATGCGAATTGTCATTTTTAGGGATAATAATGTAGACAATAATTCATAAGAAATGACTTATAATGAAAGAAAGAACCTCCCGTTGCAAAATAACCGGGTTTAAGCCGGAATACAATAGGCCGCCCTCGCATATATCTACATTATCATCTCCAGTTCTATAATATAAGGCATTTTAACGTTATCCTTCGAGAACAACTTCAAGCCGGACGCTCCCGGCTGGACCTAAATCCTCATAAAAAATACATCGCGCACGTAGAGAACACATAGTCCGAGAAAATGAGGTGAAACCTTATCTCCGAGTTTGGGTTAAAGCAGAATGATGAAATAATCGTTGCAAATAAGTTCCAGTTTTATAGGATCCAAATTGTAAATGAGAAAATCTTTAGCTGTCACAATTTAGGAGTGAAACGCTTTTAAAATTACTGACCCCTTACAGCGGGTATCTTTTGAGTTCAGCAACCTGTTAACCAATTTGAAATAAAGATTTTACTAAAAGATTACATAAGTATAATATATAATTTCTTAAATTTTAGGAAATTTAAAAGCCAGAGGGTCATCATAGTAGAGCGGATATATTTTAGTAACATGAATAAATAAATAAGAAGAATAATTAGTAAGTTTTTTAAAGTAATTTTGTTGTTTTTTAATTTGATTCTCACATTTTCTGAATTGGTACATCGTGAAGCTTTGATTTATTTTATTAAGCTTTCAGTTTTACCCATTACATATTTTCATCCATTTTAAAGTTATCATAAACTGTCTAGATGGAAATTGGTGAGGGAATTTCAATAGTTGGCTTCGTAAAATAACTTTCAAGGGGTTTCCGTAACATCCGGAACTTATTGTTTGAGGCTTTTATTAAAAATCATATATTTATAGGTGGTATAGATTGAACTTTACGTCCCTGCTTTCAAAGGAAATTTGAAGGGTGTTATGGCCCTTTTATGCCTTAAGGGAAGTGGGCAGTTTTCTATGTCGACATTATATTGAAATCACAGTCGTTGGTTAAAAATAACGAGCAGAATTTTTGATTTAGTTATACTTTATGTTCATTCTGTCTTAATAATAAACTAGAAATATTGACAAGATTCTGAGCACAGAAAAATGTCAAAGATAGACAATAATTCTATATATTTAGACTAAAAATAATTAGGAACAGAAATGATGAATGAACACATTCTAAAAAGTTTTATAATTGGAGTAATATACAGGATGAATCAAATAATTAGACCTTTTAAACCAAACGACGTATGTAGACAATGTAGATATTTATTGCTTATACTTTTTGATATTGGATCTAATATTCCCTCATGGGTTTAATATATAGGGGCTGATAGGCCTATCTCTCTCTAATAATCAGAGAGATTACACACTGAAAGAAAAGATGTGGATTATAGTTAATAATTGTTTATTTGGATGTCATTTATTTAATATAAATAATACATATTTTATGTTAAACAATATTTTTTACTATAAATATTCTTCTAAATATATTTTACTTATTAAAAACAAATACTTTGTTTGGTGTAAAATTGTTAATAGTTAATGAGAAATGTTTCATCTTAATAAATTCTTTGTTTGGTGGTATTCCCAAAAAATATATTTACTATTAATTTGGATTTTATTAATATTGAATAATCCAGACTAAAAATTAATATATGTTTGTTTCTTATTTACTCTATATTATTTATTATGAAGTAATCCATTCTTTTGTTAAAAATCCTGAAGTAGTTTTTTAATTAATAGATACTTTATTGCGGTATTATAAAATTGTGCAGTTGGCAGTGTGAGCTAGGTTGGCACTGTTGACCGTGAGCAGCAGACGTGTTTTTTTATTTACTTTAGATTTGGTGACTTTATTTCATTTCATTATTATTTTCATTTCATTTACCTATTATTTGGACGCGGCGCGAGTGCTTCGTTTTCGTTAATGTGTGTGTACTTTTTACTTGACTACTTGACACTTAAGATGAACGAGAGACGCTGCACTATGCTGTACGGTATACCTATATGACCCATATGTGTGTGGTGCACAAGGTACGGACGTTAAAACTTACCTTCGAAAACGTAACTTTGGAAAACTACGGATTGTGCGATTTATTAAAAATCTTTAGAATTATTACCTGTTCAGTGGTGATTGCTGTGATATAAAAAAATAGATCTGGACTATAACCATACTAAATAAACGTAAAATAATTACTGGGGTGTGATAAATAAGACACTATTCATTATAAATAATCTTTGTTATTTACAAATTAAAACAAATATTTATTATAAACATTGTTCTCTATATTCTAATAAAGTCGAAATTTTAATTAATATGCTTAATTATAATAAATAAGTAATGCTACATTTACTCATAACAATATATATTAAAACGGATCGTTATTAATAAAAAATAAAAGATATATTGATTATCAATAATCACTTACTTGACTGTAATAAGGTATATTTGAATAAGGTATACTTGACTGTAATAAGGTATAAATTGTTTTTTTCTCATAAACAAAAATTTATTACGCCATTATCCAATAAAGCCTTTGTTAGGTGTCAATCAGCATCATTAATTATGAATAAACTGTTCTATCAGTGCAGATTGACATTTGGTCAACCATTAGAGTAATATGTGTTAGGCGAAGGAAATGAAGTGAAAGCTGCGATCTTGAATTTTTATGGTATATTTTTCACCCTAGACAAGTTTACAGATCGTAATATACAGGTAACATAAAGGTCGTTTTGCCATGACATCTTTATAGTTTTGATGTGTTAATTACTTAAATTGTTGGCAAAATTATAACAGGGAAAAACTTTCTAAGGAGTTATTTTCCCTGCTATATTTTTATTCCAAATATATAGGTTTATGTTAACTTCCATAGGTTTAAGCAGTTCTACATGGAATAAAATTTCTGTAAAAAAGTTATCTGTAATACATCAGGAAGCTGCCAGTATCGGCATCCTTCTAGTGACGTTGTTCATGAACTGTTTGACTGTCTATGGAGATATTCATATTCAAAAGATAATTGCGAATGTTATATTATTACATAATTAACGATCGGTTATGAAAACATTCAATTTTCTCAGCGTACTTATTATTATTTTACCTTTTCCGTGGGCTTTATTAAAGTTTCAAATATAGCAACTGGGCTACTTACGTAACGTTCAAAGTAGCTATAAATTTTGCTCCTTATTTTATGCAACTTACTATTATAGCGCAAATTCTTGTTATACATTACAGGCATATAATTTTCCTCATTATTTATTATAATTGCGAAGGTACCCTTAATTCGCGCGAAACTTTGTGGAAGCATGTAAAAGCTTGCAAAGAAAACACCCTGGCAAAATATATTACCATACAAATATGAATTCTTCCAAACACTGTTGCTTCACTAAAGCAACAACATTTTTTGTTTAAGGGGGTAAAAAGAAATAGCGGGTAATAAAGTTTTACTAAACTTTAAACTTGGGATCTGAGAAGCAAAATCCTTCCCAAGAGCAATTACCTGAGAAGTTTTATGCGTTTCGAAACAAATCCCACCTTTATTAAGCGGAACACGAAAATTTTCTACAATATGGCGAATGCGCTAGGGTTTGTATTAAAATTGTATGTAGCAAATAATTGGAGTAAAACAAGAACGATATAAAGAAATAACTATTTATATTCCTACAGGACTAAACAAAGATACACCTCAATCCTCTAAACTGGATCAAAAACTATAATTTCGAATTCTAAAAACCATTTTAAGACAATTGTATATTTTATATGATGGATAAAAGGGTGATTATACTCGTAGATATTGTATACTGTTCGAGAGAGTAAACGTAGCTCCCAATAATTTGTAATTTAATATTGTAAGTATATAAAAAAAGCACTCGTACTCAATCAGTTTAGGCCTGTATACAGGGTGCTCATTATCTATCTCCTTACATGGCTAACTTTGTTGATAGTGGAGATAGAGAATTAGTTAAATTAGCAAAATTGGGCAGAATTACAAGAGGAATTCAGTGCCTCTTTCAAATTTAATTTTAATTTTCAACCTTTCGAGATATTTTGATAAACTGAAAATCGCCAAAATTTTTAAACTCGAATATCTCGAAAACTATAAAAGATAAAAATAAAATAAAAATAGTGTGTGATGGTGTTTTTACGTGGCATTAAGCGGTGATATTGAAAATTTCACGGGCCTCTTAGTTTTTCAGAAAAAAAAAAAGTTATGTTTTTTTAAATGGCAACCGTAGTTGGCTATATCAATAAAAGCTTATTTTTATCTGATTTCAAAAATATAATATTTAATAAATCGGTTTATCTTCGTTTGTGTACATTTCACAATAACTATTTTAAGATGAACGTTTAATTTTGACGTTTATAATGTGACTTTAGTGTGATCTGCCATTTATATTTTATTGTTGTTTACTGATCTACGTTTGTTTTTCATAGCTTACTATGTTAATAAATTATTTGTTCATTACAGTAAACAAAAAAAAAGAGAAAGGTAGGTATATTAAATATTATATTTTTGAAATTAGAAAAAAATTAGCTTTTTATTGATACCATAGCCAACTATGGTTGCCATTTAAAAAAAAACATATCTTTATTTTTTTTTCTCAAAAACTAAGATGCCCTTGAAATTTTCAATATCACCGCTGAAATCCACGTAAAAAACACTATAACACAGTATTTTTATATTATTTGTATCTTTTATAGTTTTCGAGATATTCGAGTTTAAAAATTTTGGCAATTTTCAGTTTTTTCAAAATATCTCGAAAAGTTGAAAATTAAAATTAAATATGAAGGAGGCACTGAATTCCTCTTGTAATTCTGCCCAATTTGGGTAATTTAACCAATTCTCTATCTCCACTATCAACAAAGTTAGCCATGTAAGGAGATAGATAATGGGCACCTTGTATAGGATTAGTATGTTTTCTTATATAATAAGAAATTTCTGTTTCTATGTATATCTAGTTCTTATAAAAAATCATTTCCCCTTATAGTTATTTTTTAAAATGTTACTTGTACAATTGAAAAAACGAACCTAGTAAATAAAACTCGGTTAAAGTAAACGAAAACGATGGCGCAATGATTTTTAGTGACAGATAAATGCGGTGTAAAATTCCATGCGGAGCTCAGCTACTACGCTTTATGATACGTTTTATGTCGGCTGAAATACCAATATTTTGAAACCAATCGCTTAGAGGTAAGCAAAAAATATAATTTTCTTTATATGAAATCTCCCCCAGGATTATTTACTATTTTGTTTGTTCTCCCATTATTGTTTTCAATTTCTTTCCGTCTCAACTTGGAAAAAGTATTGAATTCCTTCACAATGCCCTGGGAACCCCTGAAAGTCTGTATATAAACTTCTTCGCAGAAATATTGCTTTTGTCCGGCTGAAATGAGAGTGCAGCCATGCATTCTAACTTACGGAGAAGGCGCATTAGAAGCCCCCGGGGTGTGTTTCGCTGCTCTCTGTTTAAATGTCCCACCAAATCGAATCAAACTGGAGCCACATAAAGGGAAGATTGACTCTAGCAATTCCGACATTTCCTGGTGTCTCATTTACTCGGGAAAACTAAACCAGAGGACGATGTGATACGTAGGTACGTAAACATTCCGATTCTGTTTACTCTTTCTGGTCAAAGTATCGTCAGATCAGGCTTTGTGTAATATGTGTCTTAATATTTCAAAAGCAACACACGAAGCAAATTTTGGTTGTTATCAATATATTTCGGTTTAGAAAAAAACATGTAAATTTATGTATCTTGTATATAACAAAATTACATAGCAAAAAGTTAATATTAAATGCAATAATTTGTCCTTTGTAAATAATTATTATGAATTATAATTATAAATGTTAATTACCTAAGTAAGGATTTTACTAAAAGAGTGTAGCAAATTAATGTAAGATCAGTATGTATTTGATACACACTGATGTCTTGATATACTTTGAGTCTTTCAACGAAAACTTGCGAAGAAAAAATTGCGAAGAAAAAAAAATTTATTCACCGAGACCTGTTGATTTCTTTTCTTGGGGGGACCCAAGCCAACTTGATATGTTCATCCCCTAATGCCTAGCAACTACAACTTTAAAATTTAATTTCAAATGAAGCTACCCTACTTCTAACACATTATTTTAAAGCCCTTTCAATTGCGAATACACTGGTGCATCGTTTTTGACGTCTGCATACGTTGAATTCAATTTTAAATAAAGACTCTGTGTTTATATATGACATGCATCATGTTATTTATTATTAAGTAGTGGCATATTAATACAAATAATTCCTTTCCATTATGATCTCTTTTTCCTCTATACTAAATCCCAGTTGTTCAAAATTTCAAATTAATTAAATGATATGCCACCAGCTTTGCAGCCGGGGTAAGTTTAATAAAGATTTAATTATAAGTTGGCGATGACTTCCAGAATAGTCTCCATCCCGTCAATTTGGATCCAGACGTTCATCAACAATAGTCAATCGGCCGAGTTGATAATGTAACTGGGACAGAGCCGGACTGGCCCTCAAAATGTCTACATTACTCTTTATAATTTATATTTATCATATTTAAAACAAAAAATATTAATAATGAATAGAAGTCCTAAATAAGTCAGTTCTTTACCTGTATTACAGTACAATCAAATATTGAGTTAAAAATTTTATAGAAAATATACAGGGTGTTTCAAATTCGCTTGTCACCATTGAGATCTCGGAAACTGTAAGAAATACGAAGAAGCTTAAATGGGGGTAAAGTTGCGTAATCAGGGGACCAACATAATGCCACAGAAAAATCAAGGCTAACTTGATTAGGTTTTAAAATTTGAATTAAACTGTGACTCTTATTAAGGCGTATATGGAGATATCTGTTGGCAACCGACTGTATATATAATCCACTATGGAAAATATAAGTATGTATAGTGTATATACGGACAATTGAAACTGACCAGTGTTAAGGCACAGGACCGTGCGCACTTGTCTTCATATTTCGTCCTATGTATTTAGCAATGGTATCGTGATTCGATTAGTAACTAAAACTGTACATGTGAGTCCTACACTGGATATCTAATCAGCCCGATGAACCATCTACAACTGCGCGCTGGTGTAAAGAGAATAAACAGACTGGTCTGCTGAAAAAATGATTTACATCCAAATCATTTTTTTGTTTCCCGTGCCGAGTGCTGAAATATCATCAATAGTTTTCCAGTGCAGCGCGTAAATACCAATAACCAAGCGTTCTTTAGTTTTGTTAAATAAACAATAAAAATAACAATAATAAACATAAACAATACTTAACAATAATAATAGTATATTATGAAATTAGTTTATAATGCAGCAGATTATGGCATGAGTGAATTTTGGCGCATGAGCGAAGCGAATGCGCTAACACTTCACGAATGCCATAATCGAGCATTATAAACGAATTTCATACGCTATTTTATAGTCGAACTGTGGTTTTAACAGACAATTTAAGTTTTAAAAACTTAAATTTGTGCAATCGTAGAATGTTCGCATATGGTTACTATAGCATTGTGCCATAAAGTGGATTTTATGGCACGATTCTTTCACATTACAGCACGGGTGCTAGAAAGTGTCAGATTATTAACGATTTTGACTTTCATAATGACAGCATTATGATGACAGTCGACTATAAAATATATTATTGGTTACATTGGCTACAAATAATAGGTACTAATAAACACAAAATAATACGATCTCTATAACATTTTCTTAATAGCAAACATTTCTACCTCCGCCCATGTCGAATAAAGAGATGCCGACTGTTTTTGCCGGCTTTTAGTTTTTATACGGTTTCAATTAATTGTGCTTATATACACTATACCAGGTGTTCATTCATAGGGGGTTATGCAGCCTGCAAAATAACAATAATATGCTGACCCTTGCATGACACATGCTTCAGGCTTATTGTTGTTGGAAGGAGGAGCGGTTACCCGCAGCACTGAGGCCTTTCGACCCATCGTACCTGCCGCTAGTCGAGAGCTATTGGACGAGACCCGTGCTATACGCATAGGCCAACACCCGTTCTAGGGGAAGCTCTCTAATCTCCTAGGGCAGGAGAAATGCTGCAACCAGATCTTTGTGTCTCTTGACCATGAGGCAGGCACAGCGACAGAGGATGTAAATGGAGTCTTCGTCATCGTGTCCGCAAAACCTGCACCTTCTAGCGTCACTAAGGCCGATAGTGTTAAGGTGCTTGTTAAGATGTCCTTGACTTGTCATCAGTCCTGTGACAATCCTTATGCTGTTACGACTTAGCGCAAGTATTGATCGAGTTGCGTTCGACAAAGGCCCTTCAATCAAGACCCTGGCTTGTCGCAGCCCAGTCCCGTTCGACCATTCTTCCTCTGATCTTTCCTTGATCCAGGTTTCAATAGTCCTTGTTACATAACTAAGCAGAAGCCCGAGTACTGGTTCGGGCCCTGTAAACTGTATACTTGAGCTTCTTTTAGCCAGTGCATCGGTCTCCTCATTTCCTGTTATGTTGTGATGATCCGGTACCCAGGTCAATTTTACTTGGTTGTTCTGTCCCAATTAGGCCAGACGAGATAATCTCCGGTTGCAGTTTGAGAGAAGAAATACCGACCCAATGGGCCCTCCGGTCCTGGAGAGACGGACGATCCGCAGTCGCGCGTGGAATTGCCAGGCATGGCACACTAAGCTGCGCTTTCTTATCTCGTCCCTACAGATGGCCCGGCGTGTATGCGTTCGCCCCATAGCAAGCTGACATCCATTCGACAGGATCTGTATCACAGTCGATTACATGTTGCATTGTTACATTGTTGATACCTATTTACTGCCGGGATCCACCTGTTAGACAGGAAATAGTTTTATCAGCCGGGTTTCTGCCTTTATCTTATAGACGGGTAGTTATAATCTATAATATGTAGATAATTTGTAATTTTTATTTATTTGGACAATGTTTTATGATTAAATTTTGTGCACGTTGCAACTATGTCACTTTAAATTAATTACACTGAAGCAATATAGAATATTTAATATAATAATCGTATAAAACTTTATTTCCTGTACTTAAACTATTGGTAAACGTTAGAAAGCATAAAAATACGATCAGCGCAAAGTACCCAAACCGTGTAACGCACCTGAAGTCTACTCAGGTGGTAAATGAAACCAGTAAAATACAGATAGGATTTCCAGTGACTTGAACAGAGACACGTTCTATCCAATCCCGGTATGTTGGGCGGCGTTGTTTTTTAAGAAAAGTTTGTTTACTTCGAGAAATGAGGAAATGAGGAAAAAATTTTCCATTTGACATAAAACGGAGAAATAACGTTGTCTACGCGCTTTATAAGACTTCCAGTTTGAACATCAACTACTTCTATACAAGGTATATAACATAATAGTTGCTATTTGCTAAAGAAATTCATTTCCGAGATATTCATAAAAGTCATCTCAAGTGGGACACCCAGTACAGTTCAAAGTATCTATTTAATTAATTATCTGGCGGAAATGATGAAATACGACCTTAATATATATTTAATTACCAAAGCTGTACCAAGTATCTACTTCAATAATTATTTTTTGCCGATAAACTCCCGCTATTGAAATAATTAATTATCCGCATTGTAATTAACCGAAGGGAGGCCCTTTGAGCATATACGCACACCCCGACATTTGATTACAGCTTTTTCCATCCCAGGTAAACGTCATTAATGATGAAAGCCGAAACTTGACGTAAATTATTGCATTCCTCATCCTCAGCCCACGTATTGCTTTACTGAGCTGGGCTAAAAATTAACTGAAGGTACAACTAATCAAGGCGCTGATTGGAAAATCGAACATCTACCGAAGATTCGAGTTCATGTTGGATAAGTTTCGGAAAGTTGCTGTACCGTAAAGTTTGTTGAAATATTAGTTGCCTAAAACGTGTTTTTAAACTTTATTGCATGCATGTACGTAAAAGGTAAGTTATTTGGAGAAATATGCAGCTAATCCCCGTTAAAGTACTTATTAGGAAGGTTTTAATTTAACCAAAAGTAAGTCTGCCACATAACACCAAAACACTATATTGCACTCGATGCATTAAATGATCTGAAGCTTTAAAACTCAGTTTTAATCATCTCCAGATGATGCTAATTTGGTTGGTGACAGTGTCATCTTCATACCAAAGGTTCCAACCCCCTTCAAGAGAAAAGAGTAACTCGACATAAACAATGTTTCAAAATCAGTCACCAATAACCTTTAATCTCATATTTATAAAGATTAACGTGCATTAGTATACTTTTATGTGAAGGTCAATCATCAAGCGATTAATGATGTAGATTATTCAAATATATTGAACATTTTGAAAGTATTTGCGTTTTTATCTATACGTGTTATTCAGAACTTATTCATAATAAAATTTGGGGATGTTCAACATACATGTAGAAATGTGGTAGTGCAAAAAAAAATTTTTGGCGGCTTCTGAAAACTATTTAAAAATTTTTTATTGCACGCCGCTGAATACTGGTCCACTGTAATGGAGTGACCTTGGGACTGACAATGCAAACTGGCTAGCACGAAAAAAACTTCGGAAGTTCTGAGAGTATACCGACATCCGGCGCAAAAAAGATTTGCAGCGTTTTTACTTTAAAATAAACTTAAAGATAGATAGATGTGACCAAAGTGACGTATCTTTAAAATGAATAAAATTTTGTTACACTAATTTTGAAGAATTGCGCTACTTGATTACTAGGTATTAGAAACATGAAATTTATAAAAAATTTGCACATACCTTGTTACAACAGCTGTTCGAAATAATATTCCTCGACTTGTACACACTTTTGGGCACGCCTTATGCAATTTTGCCGCACTAAACCAAATGTTTCTCCTGGTTGCTGATCTTGTAAACGCAAATTATTAAGTAAATTGGGGATTTTCAGCATTTTGTTGCAACAACCACTCACAAAACCTAACTTGTAATTGATAATCCAGTGGTAACAGTCCATTAACTCAGCATTACTGTACACATGAGCCATTTTGAAAATTTTACAGTTTTACACTCCTACGATAAATAAAACACCGGCACTGAGAAAGGACACAGTTAGAATGATAACTGAATAAACAATAGAGATATTATCCCCACTCCAACTCTATTGTCTCGGTCTTAACCAGGCGTTCAAGACACAAAAACGTGTTTACTTTTTTTTACCACATTCTTAGGAATGTGGTATATCAAATGTCGTTGAAGTACAGTCTACGTAGTCCTTTATAATAGTATAACTTTAAACATTGTTTACGGGAAATCCTAAGACTTTTATTATAAATTTTTTTGGTGGTATCGATTTCTTATTTAAGGATGTACATATCCTCAAAGTTTTAGAGATATGTTCTGAATAACCCTGTATACACGCTGTTTCTCAAAACGAAATTTTTGACTATATGTAATGTTCATGCCATGTTATTAAGGGCAAGATCATTAAAATAAAATCATTTATTTCTTGACAAAATTTGATGCAGAAAAAATATCTTCAGAATTAAAAGAGCTTATACAATTTTGTTTCTTCTTTCCGCTATATACTCCTAAGGCAACAAACAGGCAAGTAACAATCGATCCAACATAAGAGGAAGAGAAATACTATTTTTATTTGCTTTGTATCCAGTGTGTTTCGCTGCTTTGCTATAGTTTCCTGATCGACTATGCCCAAAGCAATCCCAACCATATTTTATTGTGTTTTCAGTTGTCTTACGTGATAAATCAAAGTTGGCTGCTCACTGAAATGGGAGTAATTTCAAAGATATCGCGTTTCAAGTACGGCAAATCCTGATTAAAGATCAGATCAAAAAATAACGTTCTCCAAACAATGCTGACTACGTGATAAATGTTCCACAGTTAATATACGTATTTTTCTTGATTGATTAAAGCTCCGGATTAGCTCCAAATGAAATATTATTCTCCGGATGTGATTTACTCTCCTCCCGATGAAGCTGGAGATATGTTTTGAATTTAGTCGGGAAAACTACTGCTTAATCTTAAGGATGGGTCATTTACAACTGTCACTTATTCAAATTGCATAGGAAAGAGGGAAACTGACAATTTAAAGATGGTTGTCTCTGTTGAGTTGAATCGTGTTAAAATTGACGAATGTTCCACTAAACGTAAAAATAAGACCCTTTACTCAACATGTTTTCCATAACTAAGTTGGCATCATCTGGGAATAGTGTTAACTAAATGATTTACCAGTGGTGGTGAGAAGCACAGCATAGTACCCTCTTTTTCGAATAAAAGAACACAGGACTCGTCCATCAGATTTGGTCTATCTATTATAGATTCTCGGTAAGCCTCGAAAACATACCGATTTGAACCACCCTATACATTATTTGGAGAATGTTGAACCTATTGGTTAAAGTCCTAAATCAGCAAAAAGGCACTGGTGACGTGGCATTTTATTAATCCGGATCGGATGCCATGGAAGTACAAATTCAAAAAATAAATGTGAACCATGCATTCCCATAAAAAACCCTTTTTGTCTGTTCCACGCGGCCTCATCCTCCTTGGTAATATAAATAAATTTTACATAAAGGGCAATAATTTACGATAAATGGCCATTAGACCCGCTCAACCAGAATCGTAAAATAAATTTATAATTTAATAACAATCCAATAGTAAACGTTTATTGCATTATAGATTAACCGTATATTATGCAAGATTTGCAGTGTATGGTTACCAAATAGCCGGTCGACTAATCCCTATTGAAATAGGGCATAGACGAATGGGCTATAAATTATCAAATGATTTCTGCGGGTGAACCATTATTAATTGTGTTGAATTAGTCACTAAGGTCATACATAAATAATACCTCTCTTATACTTTATTCAAGTCAGATTGTAGTTCTTTCGTTTTAAGGAAGAACAGCAGATCATAGCAAAAAAAAATGCATGGATAACGGATTTTCAAATCTTGATACAGTATTACACAGATTGTGACACAAAATATACAGGGAGTTTCACGATAAACACCAATTAGAATATGTCAGAGACAAATTACTATTACTACTAATACCGGGATATCAAAAATTATCTTGGTCAAGGGTGGTTGTGGAATGTAAAACGTGTGTCTTACTTTAAATGTTTGAATATGTTTTGTTGTGTCAAAATCTGTCAAGTCATTGTGCTGAAATTTTCTAATCCAGTTTTTGAATTATACCTCTTACCACACAGCACAAAATTTTCATGATTGAAGCCTATTTTCGAACGGGTGCGCTAGTTAATGGAAATTGGCAATACAGTCAACGTTTGTGTTTGGACAATTTTCGAGAGCACTTCCCAAACGTGGCAATATTACCGGACAATTTTTATGCGTGCCTTACAAATTGTGCTGAAGTGTTTCGCGAAACTGGTTGTATGACTCATAAAAAAGGTGCCGGTAGACCAAGAGTTCGTACAGAAGAAGTTGTCAATGACGTTCGTCAACGTATGGAAGAGGAGCTTGCAAAACCTTTGAAACGTCTTTTTCAGGAAATTGGATTTTCTTATGGAACATGTCATAAGATTTTAAAGAAAGACTTGAACATGCATCCATATAATATGCAAGCACATCAAGCTCTTCTGCCCGCAGACCACCCCAGACGCCTTGCTTACTGCTACTGGTTTGTCAATAATTTAATGAATGACGATCTTCTGAACTTAACTTTTTTTTCTGACGAAGCGTGGTTCCACCTTTCGGGATACATCAATTCTCAAAATATGCGAGTGTGGAGCAATGATAACCCTCATGTTTTTACTGAATCGCCACTACATGCTCAAAAAATTGGTGTTTGGAAGGCAGTTTCTCGCAGAAGAATAATTGGGCCAATTTTTTTCGATTTCACCGTCAACGCAGAAAGGTATAGACACAACTTTTTGGCTGAATTTGTGCAACAGTTAAACGATGATGAACTTCGGTACGGTTATTTCCAGCATGACAGTGCAACAGCACATACTACACGAGAAAATATTGCTTTCCTCCGCGAGTTTTTTGATGACCGGCTGATAAGTTTGCATACAGAAGTTGAGTTTCCTTCGAGATCACCTTGTTTGACAATTATGGACTATTTTATATTTCCTTACTTAAAAAACAAGATTTTCGCAACTCCGGTAAATAATTTGCAAGAACTGCAACAAAGAATTGTTCAGCAATGTGCAACCATAACGCCAGAAATGCTGCAAAACGCTTTTCACAGAATGAGGAGGCGCGTCAATTTGTGCATCGAACAAAACGGGGGACATTTCCAACAATTACTGTAATTTAGTTTTTCTTAAGTTACTAAAGTTACTAAAACCGTTATTTCATAATTTGTAGTTCATTATTATTTTACAACTGAAATAAATAGGTATGAAATTTGTAGGTTATTGATGATGTCACTGTGACACTGACATAATTATTTCAAATTTAAAGTAAGACACACGTTTTACATTCCACAACCACCCTTGACAAAGATAATTTTTGATATCCCGATGCCGATACTATTATTACTATTACTAATAGTAATAATAGTAATAATGTATAGTGGTGATAGTAATAATAGGATTAAATACTATTTACTTAGATTTACCGAGTGAAAATTTGGACACTGGCTTTTTTGACTATGCTCTTCTCAAATAAAATAATGGCGTCCTCGTGACACCATTATTGCAAGAAATGTAAAGATTTTTGTTATTGCAATTGCATTTTTTTAAAGAAATTAGAACATCAACTATTTATTAAAATTAGTCAAAATACAATGTTGAATTTGGGAAAGATTTACAGAGAAAAACTTAAAATTTATCTGCAAGGTTGAAGATGTAATTACGTTTGAAGAAAAATAGGCATCCTTTTAGTTAAAAAATGTTGTTTTGACATGAATTCTTTTCTTATTATTTTGTTTTTGTTTGATTTATTTATTTATTTGTTTTAGTTTTCAAAATATCTTTCGACAACCGTACTACTATTTCAACCATCACATTTTTTTCAACGCAGGCTATACGAATGCGAATTATAGGAGAATTAAAACTTAATTCACCAAGTTACTGAACAAAGTTTAGCAGCAATTAATTTACAATTGTCTGTATATAAACCATTCCAATTTGAACCTGCGATGGGAGAACTATGTCAAAAACCATCACGAATTCCATGGAAGGATAAGCGAAAGTAAGCCAGATTTGTACTCGTAAATTATGATATATTACTAGGGCTGAATTCCTTGCCACCCCTCAGAAACATTATCTAATATTCTGTTTGTTATGCGCACTTGAGGATTTGAAAATGTGTGGATTTACGGATATACGAGGGGTCGAAATGGCGCGTGCTTAGTAGGTGAATTTTCTCCCTCGATTTTGAAGTCTTACCTGCCCTCTTGATTCTAATGATCTGCGTTTACTCATCCCTAGAAAGTTTGTATTCTGGATCAAAGCGTTGAGGTATGAAAAAATAACAAATACAGTCAGTCACCTGTACTACACTAATAATTCAGTAATGTAACAGTTAAAATTGTAATATATTGGACAAAATTCATAAAGGTTCAAAAATTGGTAGAAATAATGAGGATAGCATAAGGATTATTAAACTGAAAAGTAAGTAGTGTCCTTCATCCCCTAGGACCTCGTATCCACTCCCATTTTGAGGTTTTCTAGATTGTCTCGGAAACGGTGCACTTTTTGATCAAAATACCTATATACAAAATTAGTCCTTATAAAATTCTCCATAAAAAATATCTCCACGCTTTTTTTCCTAAAAGTAATAATACTTTAATAAGGCGCAAATATAATCAGCGTACTAATTTAAAATTAGTTTTACTGTTCTTGCTCATTTTTCTTCAAATGCAGGACATATGTATGAAGTTACTTAAATTGTCGATAGGAGATTGGTTAAACTGGGGAAAAGTATTTAAATGTTATCCACAGCGTTCTACCAAAAATAGAATTTATTCATTACCTAGTTGTTGTTGAGTTACGTTTTTTTGGGATGTGATTAAAAAGAAATGCAATGCTCTTTCCGATCTCAAGTTTCAAAAATATTTATAGGTTTTCCCAGGGCTACAACAAAACAAAGCACTTAGTATTGAATTGAGGAAGACAATAAATATTCTCGATACGTCGGCTAAGTCTTTTTTTATTTTAGTAACAATAATAAAAATGGTTATTTTTAATAGTCTTTGACAATGTTCAAGTTCAAGAAGAGAGGATGATCATTTCATTGTCTCTTCTGGTAAAAAGAAAAAATCAAAATGATTTTCTTGTCATGACTCAAAAACTAAAAACATTTCAGGATATCTGTTTGCGTCATTATAATGGCCTCTTAATTGAGTAACTTTTTCTAATTTGAGCCACACTGTATCTCTTACCATTTCCGAAATTCCCATATTGGCCCTATTTACAGAATCACAGTATACAGAATCACTCTCACTTTATCCCTCTCTTTGCCTCTCTCTCTCTCTCTCTTTCATGTAGATTTAATATATTGTGTGTGGCCCATAGTTCTTCAAATGCTTTTGACATTTTTTAAGTAAAGTTTTACAAAATTTGTCTGATAAAACATTTTGTAAACAGAACTCGTCACACGAGTATTAACCCGTACTCTAAATACGAAATCGTCCCCAAAACATGCTTAATTTTTAGGCCATTTATAACGTCCAACGGAATCATTTTTCACATTTATGATTCGCTATAATAAAATTTTAAATATTCTACTTTTCATTTCAGATATCGCTGTGACATCAACCTGACAAATGGGTGAAGTTAACGTCACTCTATGCATTCAGAGAGATGAATGTTATCTGCGTGGAAATACGGGAGTACACTCTTATAAATGCATACATACAGTGTGGACAAAAAGTCTGGAACACCTGAAATATCTCGCAAAATACATTTTTTTCGAAAAATCGCTCGAAGGGGTCAAAAGGTATTTTAAATTTGCCGTCTTTTGACATACTTGAATTCTATGTACAGTGGCGTACGTTAAAGGGGTCAAATTAAGCGCCTTTTTTTTTAATGGCAACCTATATTTTTTGTTCAATATAACGAAAGAGCACATTTTTCTGAGTATTGTAGTATAAAAATTTTAATATGTTGCATAAAGAAAGTGTCGAGAAAAATGCAAATAAAGTTTTAATTGTGAAAATATTTTTTTTTAATAAAACGAAACAAGAAAAAAATTCATTAATTAATAAGATGTTCGAACTGTTGCCCATTAACTATTTGACAATGTCCTAGTCTAAAAATAAATTCTTTTTGCACTCTGTCAAGCATTTCCGGTTCGATGTTGTGTATTTCTTGCTGAATCCGTTCCTTCAGGTCTTCTATGTTTTCCGGTTTACTGCTGTAAACTTTGGTTTTTAAATAACCCCATACGAAGAAGTCGAGGGGTGTGAGGTCCGGGGAACGAGGCGGCCATTCTGTATGTCCACGTCGCCCCACCCATCGTTCAGGAAAGACATTACTCAAATAATTGCGAACAGCAAGAGCATAATGAGGAGGCGCCCCGTCTTGTTGATACCAAAGTCTGTTGTCAGGTATGGCTGGGTCATTTATATTTGGGTATAAAGCTGTCAGTGTTGGAATCAAATCTTGTTGTAAAAATTGCAAGTATCTTTCTCCAGTCATGTTCTCATCAAAAAAATAAGGGCCCAATATTCTGTCTCTGACTATGCCTGCCCATACATTTACTTTTCTTGGATACTGAGTATGTAACTCCTGCATCCATCGGGGATTCTGTGAAGCCCAATACCTACAGTTCTGTCTATTAACAGTACCATTAAGGCAAAATGTGGCTTCATCCGAAAAAATAATATTTTTTACAAACATGTTATTATTGTGGCAACGTAATTGCATTTCCTCGCAGAATTGTACCCTTCGATCAAAATCATCTTCTGATAATTCTTGAGACAATGTAACTTTATAAGGGTGAAATTTATGTTTATGTAAAATATTAAGTATTGTAGCATGACTTAAATTCATGTCCAAACCAATCTGCCGGGAACTAGAATGTGGATTTTCTTCAACTCTTAGTAAAATGTCAAGTTGTGTGTCAGCATTGATTGTTTGGCGGCCAGTTCTGGGTTTGTCACGTACATGTCCAAGTACTCTGTATTTACCTAAAATTTTAGTAACTGTAGAACGTACTATAGGCGGGCGATCTGGATGAGCTTCATTAAAGAGGGCACAAACTTCCACTGTAGTTCTTCTCCTATCTCCATAACCATACATCATAAGAATTTCTATTCGATCTTTTTCCGAAAGTGACATTTTTATTGATTCTTTTTTTTTTAGATTAGATTAGAGAAACCGAAGTATCAAATTTACTGACAGACAGAATAAAAGTAAATGACATTAAATCAATTTTTTTCAACGCCTTCTAGGTTAAATATAAAATATAAATCAATTTTCACAATAAAAACTTTATTTGCATTTTTCTCGACACTTTCTTTATGCAACATATTAAAATTTTTATACTACAATACTCAGAAAAATGTGCTCTTTCGTTATATTGAACAAAAAATATAGGTTGCCATTAAAAAAAAAGGCGCTTAATTTGACCCCTTTAACGTACGCCACTGTACATAGAATTCAAGTATGTCAAAAGACGGCAAATTTAAAATACCTTTTGACCCCTTCGAGCGATTTTTCGAAAAAAATGTATTTTGCGAGATATTTCAGGTGTTCCAGACTTTTTGTCCACACTGTATAATGACATATATGTGGATTGTGAAAGTAACGGGACTGCAGAATAAAATGTTAATACAGGGATCAATTCAATACATTAAATAATTTTTTTTTCCAACCATACGAATAAGACACTATAACATTAAATTATTTTGTATAAAAACTATTTGAGATCGCCATACCAACTATACAAAAAAGAGATTATTGTACAGTTCTACAGTACCGAAAAGTAATTTGACATTGACATTGCATGTCAGATAATATACTGAAGTTTAATTAAATAAAAAAATGGAAACAGATAGTTACTCCGATGAATCGGTAAACTGGATAATTAGAAGCGGTTGGAAAAAAATATTATGTTTAACTCGTACAAAAAAGTACGTTTTCGAGACGGCAACCCTTTCCCTCGTCCCGAAAACGTGTATTTTTTGTACTAGTTAAACAAATAAATATTATATGAAAAATGTTGTACTTTAATAGAACACTGTGTAGACTTTCTCATATTTGTAAATACCACTCTGTAACTAATTTACAAATATATACAGGGCATTTCCTTAGCAATTTGAAATGCTAAAGAAAACTTTCCCTCAACAAGTGATGTCATATTGAATTAAAAATCCAGAAGTTTCTTCTCATAAAAATATTAAAGTAGCTACTCATGCGTACGCCCCTGACAGTGACTTCTCAGAGAATTCTCGATACTTGTATGGGAAAGAGGCGGCATATTATTACTCTGTAGGCAAAAATAGTTAAATGAGTTAACGGTCAAGAATATATTAGGTGATAAAGCAGGAATGAAGGAAACATGGAAAACTTTATTAGTTTGGGAACAGACCAACAAACATAATTCAAAAATTCTCCAAAATCTCTTAGAAATATTTCCATTTCCATCTTACTGTCATAACCATTTGAGACTGGTTTGAAATTACAGTTGTCTCATAACTCTGAATTGCTAAAAATTCACTTTCATTAATTTGCTCTTTAATTTTTGACGACATATTGCAAGCATACTTTCCAAAATTTCATTTTGCACAGTTTTAGATGTACCTTTAAAAACCGTTGCCTTGCCTAAATATTCTTCCAAAATTACATCCAATTCTGATGAAAATTCGACTAATTCTAACTAAATCTCACGGTTTTTAGAACGCTGTTTCTCATCATCATGGTGCTTTCTTAACGCTAGTTCCAACTTTTCACAAAATTTGATGCAATTGATAATTTTCTTTTCAATATACCGGTTTTAGTCACCTAATTGTTATGTTTTATACCTAATATCTTGTCTATATTCTGAATCAAATATACTAAAACATAGCTAAATCCGTACTGCACTTTATTTTTTCTTTGTTTTTTGATTTAAATGTTTTAGATCTTTAAATCCTGTTAAATACCATGCCTTATCGGTTGAAATTTAATTCTAACGTTGGTTGTTCGAGTTTTTTCCACTTTTCCTGATAACAGAAAAGTTTTAAAATCCACTTTTAGAATATTGTTTATACTATTTTTAGTTATTTTTGCATCAAACATCGATCATAAATTACATTTAAAATGACAAAACACCAAATAAATTACAGAGATAAATGTACACTCCACCAGTAACGAAGTATCACTAATTTAAAAGGCTCAGATAGATTGAACCGCCAGTCTTATGAAAGGAATGACCACTGGATCTGAGCCGTCTCGTGCTCTTATTAGGAATTTAGAATGATCTGTTGGCTAGGTCAATGTATTTATGCAACTTTATTGAATACATAGGTGCCGGAACTTACAGGTCACATCGATATTAAAAAGAATATTATTTTAATAAATTATCAAAAAACTAAAAAACATACATTTAATTACTGTTATTTATATTTTCCTAATAATGGCTTGGGAGGCTCGATACCCTCAGCCCCTATGTAGCAGCCGCCACTGCTACGAGAAATCACTGACAAGCTAGAGCAGTAAATCGCATGGTTCAAGATCGCTTCAAGTTTCAGAGTTAACTTTTCCTGGATATATCCAACAAATGAATATAAAGAACTCTAGAGCATTTGATGGTTTCTGTCGGTAAGTCGGGAAAAACTTTTAAAGCGTATTTCCCAACTTTATGCAAGGCGGATCTTTTCCCTTGCCTCAGTACAATGCCGGGCGCTCGGAAAAAAGAAAAAAACTTCTCGAGGGTCCACAGCAAAGGTCTACGACAACAGTTTTTGCTGTAAAGTGAAGTTAGTTTCACTCGTTATAACTAAAATCTCACGCTGACCCCTTTTTGTTCTTCCCAAGTTAGTTTTAATTGGATTACATTGTTCACGTCGGCGTTTGTTTAACAGTTACTCGGCACACTGCGATCGCCTGCTTAGCGGGATGTGCTGTGAATTGTGTTTTAATTCTGCTACTGACCTGCCGGTTTTCCAAAGATAAGCTCGTTATTGGGATTATTTTTTGCGTAGAATAACGCTGATATAGTCTTTTGCGGAGGCCGAATTCTGAATTTAAACGATGGTCAACCCGATACCTGCATCATTCTCTAACTTGGGGCACGTTGTATCTCCTCTTTACGAGTATAAATAAGGTCTTTATACTGTCTCTCCTTTTTCAAGTAATCCACATCGTACTACGAATTCATAATCTAGGGGCAGATTATTTAGTATAATATCCTCTTTTATATTGTTTTGAAGTGTCTCTATTTTGTTAAATAAGAAAAGTACTGTGACGAAACGTAGATTTAATTACTCTTACAGCTTTCTTGGTAATGAGGAAATTATGTCATTCTATTTATTTTTAGGAATACTTGGGGCCAAGATAAAGTATGAGCAAAGATAAAGACATTAATGTTTCTGTTTTTGATCCTCTTCAGGGAGCGTAGCTAAGGGAAAGGTTTCGACATGATATAGTACTTATATTTGGAACGGAACTTGACAGTACAGTATACTCTGTATATATCTGTGCTAAATTATGCCATAAAAGGCCTAGGATAAGCAATCACAAGTCTGTATAAGATGCTTTTATGCACTATTTGTATCTGCTTACATGGCCAATAGAACAACAGGTACAACATAACTTTATCTACAGATAAATATATAGAGTAGATCTTTATATTGAATATAATGTTTCTTTGTAGTTATATTTGTTTCATGTTAATATGTAAATACATACAAACACTCAAAGCAGAGGTTAAAAGGTACTGGTTGAAATTATTGACTAGTAACACCAATTAAATTCAGTGCATTGAATATTGCAACTAATATATTATTTCATATATTAAATTTATCTTCCAAAGGAACATATTTATCACAACATACTTTTGTATTTTTACTCAAAGTAGGTATTATTCTGCTTTCACTTCTGTTTCCAGCAGGATACGAGCCCGAAAATACTTAACGAACCATATATCATGCGATATTATGGACCAAAAAATAAATTTATGTTTATTGTATATCTTTCCATATCCCATTCACATCTAAGATTAGGTTCGTATAAGATGTTGAGAAATTCCCACGTCCCAAATCGAATTCACCAATATGACACTGTGGAGGAAATATTGCCGCAAAAAAGTCACTTTTCACACGTTCTCTAGAAAAAGTAACTGTTGCAAAAAGTAGATAACTGCATTCCCTGGACGGAACTTGGCGCTCGGAAGCCCCGGTATCGATCGCGCCAGTGCAGAGCAGCTGCGGAACGACGCGAAGGGCGGGGGGTTAATCAAATACTTAAAATAAGGAAAGATTTGTAAACGATTTTCTGATTTTTAATAGAATTGAACCAGTGAAAATGAGAAAAACGTTAGTTTACTTGGAGACTTGTGTGGAGGAGAGGGTGGTATATTATTATTCTATAGACCACCATTCAATACAGGACTGATGGTGACCTTGAAAACCTCCATTAGTTGATAGAACAGTCACAAACACACCCTTTAACATTAACACCTGGTAAATATACTTCCCCTCCTGGTATGTATCCAGAATTTGTAACATGTACCACCCACCCTCCATGTAAACTTTATATACGCCTCATAATTTAACTAAAAATTGTTGGATACCCATGGAAACAAAACTGCTCTTCTGTGGCTAAGGATGTACTTCTTACTCCAATTTGTCTTTTCTATGAGGTTTTTAAGATAAGATCGATATTTTTTCTCGAAACAATTCGCTTTATAAACATGGAAAACGTACCCAAATTTTTTTCGAAAGATACTAGCACCGTAACAAATTAGTAGAGAGAAACTGGCTTTATACTTATTTGAAGCAGATGCCGAAAGCAACTACTCCACGGACAATGTGCCCCGACTGGCATTGCATTACTTCCGCATAGGAATCGCCACATCTTTCATCCAGACCGACCACCAGACACTGACCGGTTTGACGCTTATTATGCGCTCATCAGAGTGCCATAGATAGTGGACTCGTTGAACGATGTTGCGACGTGATTGCCTAATGGGCATCGTAAATGTTAGCAGTGGTGAGAAACACACCGTAGTGCCCTCTTTGGGTCTTTAGCAAAGTAACAAAGACCCAAAGAGGGCACTACGGTGTGTTTCTCACCACTACTGACTTTATACTTTTACCGTATGATAACAAATATAAAAATTTTACTTTTAAAACGAAAAATATAAGTGCTTACCTGACACCAAAGACAAGTAAGTATTATTTGTAAATGTATTTTTAGTTAAGATTATGTTGCAGATATATTTACAAAATCGTGGTCATATCAAAACAGTACACTTTATTAGCCACTAGGGAGTAAGTTATTAGTACTTCGAATTGAATAGACAATTTTTTTCACAGGAAGATTTTATAAATTTGTAACCTCTTACGTACTCCTATGGTACCCTTTCCCGGTCATATTTTCGTAACTCTTAACGATAAACCCATCAGCGGCTTTATCTGTCTATTCTCGAGAAAGCGGGCTTTCCTATCATAAAAATATGGTTAAGTAAATACAGAGTGTTCTACATGTTCAGATATTAAAGTCACTTTTGGAAATACTGACAGTAACTTGAAGTATTTAGTATTATGTAAACAAAGATTTTTATGATTTTTAGGCACTAGTAAACTATCTCGCAGAATTAGAATTAGAAAATAAGGGAGGCTAACCATTAACATTAAAAAATAATATAACTGTATTTTATTTAAGGTCACGTTATCACCGCCAATCCTGCTTCCATTTTGTTACTTACAAAACAAACATTGTATTAACTTGTTATCTCTCATATCTAAAGATAGACTTGGATCTTCGCATCTTTAGGTATGATCACTTATATTGCACTGACGAGAGCATAAATAGATCGAAACCGGTCTGCAGTTAGTGACATCCTACGATGTGGGGTCCAAGTATTTGGGGTCCTCCTAGTTTTCGTTGGAACCCGAATCCTTGTATTTTGATTCTAACTGTGTTAGACAAAATGCAGCAAATTTTGCTTTTTAATTCAGCACTTGGCGAGGCATATAGCCAGGAGAATAGCTGTGGTGGCTTAATTTGTTTTGGTCATTATTTAAATAAGGCGTTTACAGATGATGGACAATATAGTAGATTCGTACAATTCGTAGTTACTAATAATATTAGTTAGTAACCATAGCTTTCGACTTATTTGTAATAATTATGCAATTTGTTGAAAATATCTTTGATAAACTAGTAGGAGATATGCTTCCATGCATTTTAAAATATACAATTTTATCATAATAATAATAATAATAATAATAATAATAATAATAATAATAATAATAATAATAATATCTCTACCCCTCATTCTAATCACAAGGATTAGCCCGGAAGTCTGAGACTTGTGTGGGAGAGGGGGCGGCATATTATTATTTCGCGGGCCGCATTTGCGCCTCAGGAACGACTTACGTTGGTAGGCCCTAACTACCATTCAGTGCTGGAATGAGGGAAACCTGGAAAACCTCATTAGTTAGGGGGACAAGTCAAACATCAACTGATTTTAATCTCTCACATTAACACCAAGTTAACATTCTTCCCATCCTAGGCCATCGCCAGGATGATTGCCAAGCCATCCCTGCGAATAAGCCTTGATCTACGAGTAAACAATTTAATGAAAAATTGTTGGCGGAATGGGAATTAGAACCCACGACCTCTGGGTTGAGCGATCGAGACTCTAAGCCCTGAGCCACCGGCCCGATCATAATATCGATAATGAAAACAATATGTAGTGTAGTATAAAGAAACTTCGAAAAGAAACTGAAAAGAAAACTACGAAACAACAAAACTACTTCGAAACAACAAAACTACTGCTGCTACTTGTCTTAAATTACAAAATTAAATCATGTAACGTTTTAATAGAGAGTTTTTGAACCCCTTAAAATTTACGTTATCGTTATGGTTATGGTTATTCTGAGCATGCGCAGTGCCGAAAATGATACTATTTTTGGCACTGCGCTTGCGCAGAATAACGATAACGATAACGACGTGCTAGAATTTAAGGGGTTCAAAAACTCTCTATTAACGTTAATATTGAAACAGTTACAATCATCATAAATAACACAGAACTGTGTTCCTAGTCACTATCATATAGTTCCCATTTTATTTTCATATTTTCCACTAGAAAATCATGCGCATGTCTGTGTAATATTTCTCGACTCCGTTTCTGTTAAAAAATAATACATTTTTACAAGCGTAAATTAAAATATCAGACAGACATCCAAGTAACTATTTCATAGTAATTTACAAGGAAAATCTCATTAATATTTTACTTTTCCTGTTCCAGACAAATTAAATATTTATCAACGAAATGGTTACTGCGTTAAAATATGTATTTTATCTACTTGTTCATCTATTCCATTATTCAAAATAAAAAAATTATGTAAGCATTTCCTTTGAATGTAATGCTTAATTTCAGTTGAATAAAGTAAGGAGATAACGAAATTCTCCAGCTGTACGAGCATGAATAGCTACCCAGAAAATTTCAAGGAAACTTTTATAATATTTGCCTATACTGAAAATAAACCAATCAATGAACTAGGAAACTATGCAGAATATATATCTTCCCTAATGAGAACGTCGGAACATATTTGAAATGTATTAGGGGAAAACAGGGCAAATTGAAAAACTTTAACCGATTTGATATTGACCCCGTATTTTATCACATCAGAAATATAAATGACTTGAAATTGGTTAATGGCAATGAATATGGTTAGTGGCATCATCAATTGCAATATTTAAAAAGGGAGATAAAACAGATCCTAACAATTACAGACAGATCAGTATCATGAGTATCTGTCTCAAAATTCTAGAAAGAATAATTGTGTCTCAAATCATGAATTTCATTATGGTAAATAACATTCTGCCACAAACACAACACGGCTTCACTCGAGGAAGATCTACCACTACAAACTTGTTAGTAAGTCTAAATTATTGGTCTTACTTATTGGACCACGGGGACCCGGTTGATTCAGTTTATTTAGACTTTTCAAAGGCGTTTGATAAAGTGCCCAAAAATCGACTACTTCTAAAGCTGGATCACTTGGGTATTCGTGGCAATTTAAATTCCTGGATTGAAGCGTATTTAACCAACAGATCTTTCTCAGTACGCGTGGGCTCTGACCACTCTTCTTATCATAACGTTCTGTCCGGAGTACCACAAGGCTCTGTTCTCGGCCCAATTTTGTTTCTAATATATTCTTCTGACTTAGACACAATAATAACCGTTCCACATAACTTTTATGCCGACGATACAAAACTGTACGCTAACCCTCTAGTAAACTACAACTCTGTTCAAAATAGCCTTGATGAAGTTAAAAAATGGTGTGATACGTGGTTAATTCCTCTTAACACGTCTAAATGCACTGTATTGCATATGGGTAACAATAACCTCCACCACATCTATTTGCTTAATAATGAACCTATTATTTCAACCAACGAGCAAGTGGATCTAGGTGTCACTATCAATACCAAGCTTTCCTGGTCCAGTCACATTGGCAAAATATCAAAAAGAGCCAACCAAACTTGTTACCTATTATTCAAAGTTTTCCAAAATCCTACACCCGAATTATTCCGTATCCTATTTAAAACTTATGTTAGGCCACTACTGGAATATGCTGCACTAATTTGGTCGCCACATCTCATCAAAGACATCAAACTTATCGAAAACGTTCAACGTCGAGCAACAAAAAAGATTCCTCATATCCATACATTAGCATACCCAGAACGGTTGCAGTATCTGAATCTTCCTCTCATGTCAGAACGAAGGTCCAGAGGAGACATGATATTTACTTACAAAATCTTACATGAGCACTTCCAGGACGATATCAGGAATCTACTGACCTTAAACCCAGACCAGAGGCTACGTGGTCATCAATGGAAATTGCAGAAAGAAAATTTTAGGACAACAATCCGGCAAAATTTTTTCTCAAACAGAGTGTTTAACAACTGGAACACACTCCCAGGTGATGTGGTAACGGCAAGTGGTGTGAATGTGTTCAAAAATATGTATGACAATTACATTAATCATGCGTTCATTTAATGTGGGTTAACTTTAACTTTATACAGTGGGGCACAATTGTATACGAACTCAGTGTGGTAGTTATTTTGTAAAACTGTTAGAAGATTATTTTGTAGAACTTTGTATATTTTGCTTTCTGTTTTGCATATTGTATTGTTTTTTAATTTTGTAATTGAGCAATATAGGTCTTAAATGACCTCTGCTCTACTCTTTAGTATAATAATAATAATAATAATAATAATAATATAAACCTTCTATACTTACTTGATGATCTGATATCTGTTTTGAACGAATACATTGGTAAATGTTATGCAATGTTAAGTACAAAAACTAGTTTTGAGCAAAACACAACTTCTTTTAACAAAGTGGAGATGTAATAAAAGCAATTTTGTTCCCAAAAATATATATATATATTTATACAGGGTACATAGTCAGTATTTTATTTGGTTTACCTCATAAATCAACCAACCAATATGAGAAGTTAGTGATGATAAATTGGAGGTCATCCTGTATACTAGTTTAAATAAACTTAGGATTGATAGTGCTTTTTGCCTTGTGTATAAACCATTTTGAGGGAATTTCTAGACAGTTACCTATATATTTTGGTATATTTAGATAATATTAACTGATAATATAATATTTCTTGTATAATTATTAATTAAAAAAATATTGGCTAGTATCCACAGGTTTCTACTTATGTCTAATAACTATCTGATTTTTTAAAAAATATCTTTGATAAACTAGTAGGTGATATGCTTCTATGTATATGTAACACAATTTTTAGTTTGAATACGTGTCGCTAGATTATGCTATCATTTGACATAAGCGACATAAGCTATGCGCCAATATATTTTTTCTCTCCACATGCTCCATGCTGTAAGGCGTTACAATTATTGAATGTATTACGTTTTTGGGTTATATGTACCTAACAAACATATACGTTAGATAAATCAAATTGAAAACTAAATACACACCAAATTATATAATATTTGTTAGATATTAATGAAGATATGGTAGCTTAGACTGACGATGCAAGTACTTGTAGAATGTTAATCAAATTTCAGGTGGCAAATGACTATACTTTTCTTTAAAAATCAAACCAATTTTTTTAAAACTTTTCAATCTTTCCCCATTCTTCATTTTGCCCGCGTTTCTCCTATGAGCTTGGAAGAAATACTCACAGTTTGGCAATATCTTTGCAGGTAATTGGACATTTTATGAATTCTCAAAGTAACTTTAACTCGAGAAATTCCGTATGTAAAATTTAAATTTAAATTAACTTTAATGAACGAAGTTATGTTTAATGTTTTCGTGTTTTAAAGTAAGTACCTACATTCAGAAAGTGTATAGAATATAAGATATGCATTATTTAGTAAAACATTCTATGATATGTCATAAATGTGGTACAAAATTTTATTTTAATTTTCCTGAGCTGTACCAGGTCCAAACAAAAAATAAAAAGTTTACAGATCTGTATTTATAAAAGTGTTGGTTGATTATTAGATGGAAACAAAATTTCAGATCTAAAATCATAATGATAGAGAAAATCATTTATCAGAGAGAAAAATTTGCTACCAATTCATATAAAGCCATAACAGTAAAAAGCTAAATTATAAAAAATATATTTATTTTTTGCTGATTGCTGATGATGTTACATCGGGGTACCTCAGGGTTCCAACTTGGGCTCTCTTCTATTATCTATCTTTATCAATGACCTGATTCTGCTTATCGGCTTCCAGAAGCTATTATTAATAGACAATTTAACATTATTTAGAAACGATCTTGCTATATTACATGTATGAAGTATGGTTGCTTTTTGTGACAGAGTAAATACAGTCCCTTTTAGACTAAGTTGAGTGAGGTGATTTATGAATGAATGTGGGGTGACACTTCAACTTCTATTGCTAATTGTTGATATTAATATTATTATTATTACTATTATTAAAAAGTAGGTACATTCTATACATTATCATCAGTATCATTTATACATTAAGTATAAATACCACTTAATTTAAAACTCTTTAGAAGAATTGTAATATTTGAGAAAGTCAATTCTTATTGAAAAATATTTCTGGTGCAGCCCTGATACAGCGTTAGTGGAGACAACCCAAAAGCGACAATATTGTCCTCCATAGTCCTATCTCCGAAGAAATAGATCACTGAGAATTTCAAACATGAGAATATATGGCAACTCAAACCATATATATTATTTAAATAAAGAGATATCTGGACGTAAAATTGAAAAATTCTTGCATTGAATTCTCCCGGCGAAACTTTACTTCCTGAAAATTTATATATTCGAGATTATACTGTGAAAAGAAAGATACAATGAAGAATCAAAGCTATGTGAAAATATCTCCGAGAATTCATAATATACTGCCTTGCAAGAAATATTTTAGTTTCTATAAGGCAAATAGCAATCCCGAGTGACGCAAAATTAGTAGGTATAACTGTTATAATTAGTTATAATAGTTATATTTTAAAAATGCATTTTCTGAGATAATTTCTATGGATACCTGAACATTTTAACATACACTTACATATGACTTTTTCAAGAGATATACTAGGTACCTAATACTTTTATTTATATATTTTTATTTATATTCTGATGGCGTCAATTTCCCTTTTAGGTTCGAAGAAAAAAAATATCTGGAAAAATCTTAAATATTGTAATACCCTGGATAAAGAAGAATCCTATTTAATTAGGATAAAATGGGTCCTTAGATTAAATAATAATTAGGAGGGACTTATTTCGATGGATTAGGGTGAAACGAAGGAGGATAAAGGAGAATAATCTAAAAAGAAAACCAAACAATCTCTCTAGAGAAGTGAACACAGACAACTCAACTTGTAGTTAAACTGTCAGTCTGCAAATGTGAATAAAGTAGATTAAAATTTATATCCACAATTTTTTTTATCACACAAAATGTACAGGGTGAGTCAACCATAGAGTAAAGTTCATTATCTCATTTGTTTAGAGAATTACGAAAAAACGTTAAATACAAAAGTTTTATAGAATATTAAGGTGCACAGTTTAAAATTATTTTTGAGTATACAGGGTGGTTCAAAAAAGCGTGGCAAATATAACATAAGTTTTTTTAAATGGAACACCCTATTTTTTAATCTATTTTTAGATTTTACATGAAATTCTATAACTTTTTTGTTAATAATGTCATATACCTAAACCCAGTAGTTTTTCTAATATTCTAATTTTTTTAGAAAAATATTAGTTTTTACTCTTATAAGAAACTGACAGTACCGTCATTGTTTCTAAAGGTGGAATACTCAAATTTGATACAAACGTTCTATAAGGATCACAAAAAAGGTATATGTAAATAAATTTTAGTTAAATGCTACAGGGCCTTCAAAATAAATTTACACATTTCGACTATTTTAACTTCAAAAATTTCAATTTTTTTAAATGGCACACCCTGTATATTATTATTTTTTCTGATAGATTTTACAAAAGCCTTCAACTTTTATTGACTATGTCATATACCTAGTTTTCATAATTTGCGAGTTATTTTGATTTTATTCTTTTTTACACTTACCTACGCTATTGTGGAAACACAAACTAATATAAATAATAATAATTTCCCTACTAACTACCTTATTTTTAATTATTATGGAGTATTCAATGATCAAAAATATGCCCGTCTACTTAGATACACATGTTTAGTCTTGTTACTATATTTTCTTGCATGTTCCATAGCATAAAGGATGTTTATTGTCCTCCAGGTATCTCGTATCCTATTTTCGATATCTTCTGGTGTTGTAGGGGAATTCACATAAACACGATCTTTAAAGTGGTCTAACAAAACGAAATCTAAAGGTGTTAAGTCACATGATCGAGGGGACCACCCAATGAATCCGTTAGTGTAATAAAAACAAGTGTAAAAATGAATAAAATCGAAATAACTCCCAAATTATGAAAACTAGGTATATGACATACTCAATAAAAGTGGACGGGTTTTGTAAAATCTATCAGAAAAAATAATAATATACAGGGTGTGCCATTTAAAAAAATTGAATTTTTTTAAGTTAAAATAGTCGAAATGTATAAATTTATTTTGAAGGCCCTGTAGCATTTACCTCAAATTTATTTACATATACCTTTTTTGTCATCCTTATAGAACGTTTGTACCAAATTTGAGTATTCCACCTTCAGAAACAATGGCGGTACTGTCAGTTTCTTATAAGAGTAAAAACTAATATTTTTCTAAAAAAATTAAAATATTAGAAAAACTACTGGGTTTAGGTATATGACATTATTAACAAAAAAGTTATAGAATTTCATGTAAAATCTAAAAATAAATTAAAAAATAAGGTGTTCCATTTAAAAAAACTTATGTTATATTCGCCGCGCTTTTTTGAACCACCCTGTATACTCAAAAATAATTTTAAACTGTGCACCTTAATATTCTATAAAACTTTTGTATTTAACGTTTTTTCGTAATTCTCGAAACAAATGAGATAATGAACTTTACTCTATGGTTGACTCACCCTGTACAGTTACTTGATATTTGCTAAGACCTCGCTGAATTTTTTAAATTAAGGGTACAGTAAAATTGAGTACAAACTTCTTGATGTATTCCAAATTCTTCGAAATATTTATTTGAAGTACTTGGTTGTTGGTTGTTTCTTTGTGTGCTTTGCGACATTCTATAATTTTTGTAGTTTCTATTATAATAATAAAAAAGTGCTTAAAGAAGAATTTTATCTAATTACCATTTATTAATGGTACCATAGTGATCTCTATTGTCTTTAAGGAAGACAATCCTACTTATTTATTTATTCATATATGTTTCCCACCACCACTAACATTAATATTGATAGTTACACTGGCAACTTCGCAGCTTTTCAGGTCTCCTCATACAATAATTCGCGTAGGCCTTAAGCTTCACCGGGACAAGGAAATTCAATTACACCGGCCTATAGTTTGTATCAGATGGTGTTGCCAAGAAAACAGACTTGGCACTCGTGTACACTAAATTGGATTCGACTCGCTTTCTTCTCTTTTTCCAACGGGGAAAAAGCGTGAGAACTTCAGACAATCTGAAATCGGAATACTCGGGACAGGTTTATAATTCTGTAAAGGACTATCGATGTATCTTTCTCAAGGGAGTATTAGGTATAATTACTGTAATTGGACTAGAAAATCACACGTCAAAGATATAATAAAGATGGTCATTTCATGGCAAACTCTGTGTTTGTCCAGTTTGTGACGCTCTCTAATCGGTTTCTGGTTTATTTCTCGGGTTTCTGCCTTCGGGCGCCACCAAACATGGGTTTAGTGTGGTGAATGGTCCACGCGGACTCTACTCGCTTATGAGTAGAGGCTGGGTAACTACAGTGAAGAAGGCGCATGAATGCGCTGTCCAGAGGGTCAATGTTTCTTAAGCTAGGTAATAAAAGTCACACATATCCAATTCCGAAAATATTTATTTTCAATAAATCGGTCGGTAAATAAAGCAGTTAACACCAAAAATATCGTTAGCAGTCTATATATATTTAGTCATAGAAGCAGCAATAATAAACAAGCGGAAATATATTAACAACAAATGGTATCAAATAGCAGTAACTAGACAAGCAACAAATAGTTAATATACAAGTAAATAAACAAAGGCGGTAGCAATTGTTATTAAACAGGTAATAATAAACGGTCAGTAACTAGGCAAGCAATTAAATACAATAATCGGTGCGGAAAATAAGCTATACGGTGAATAAGCAACAAGCAACAACAACCAAAAAAAGCTCAAGCAAAACGTTCTATTATTTAGTAACAGGAAAACCTCAGTAAATATTTATAATCCGGACTGACACTACGGCGGTGGCTAGCGTCTCCAAGCCTTTTGCACCAAGTCTGAACGAGAAATAAGATGCAGCTTTCCACAAGATACAAGTCCCCAAGGCAATCGCACTTATAAAGGAAATGTACTAGTATTCAGCCACAGGTTATTTTCATCCAAACAAGTTACAAATACACACAATGCTACTTCGCCCAAGTCAATCGCTCTTAAAGGCGACCGTAACTATGTGTACCTGGAGCTTGCCTCCAACGGCCGGCGGGTCAGAACGGTGTCGGTAGGTATCGAAGGGGTAAATCGGTAAATAATCTCGGTAAATATTTATTTAAAATCTGAACTAACTCTACGGAGGTGGCTAGCGTCTCCTAGCCTTTTGCACCACGTCTGAACGAGAAATAAGATGCAGCTTTCCGCAAGATACAAGTCCCCAAGGCAATCGCACTTATAAAGGAAATGTACTAGCATTCAGCCACAGGTTATTTTCATCCAAACAAGTTACAAATACACACAATGCTACTTCGCCCAAGTCAATCGCTCTTAAAGGCGACCGTAGCTATGTGTACCTGGAGCTTGCTCCCCACGGCCGGCGAATCAGAACGATGTCGGTCGGAATCGAATGGTTACTTACTCCTCCGGGTGATTGCTGGTGCTGGTGCTGTTGCTTGGTGCTGGCGGAAACTATATCTTAAAGAAGATCGGTCGGTCAAAAGAGTCTTTTCTAGGCAGTTACAATGCTTTAAATAGTAAATCGGAGACACCACGTGACTGTAAATCATGTGGGAGAATCATCGCGCATTGGTTGCGCGGATATTTTAATTTTTGATTTAAAATCGGTCAGTTTAGTGGTACACGGTACTAATATTGTCAATATATTATTGCTGGCCTAGTCACAGCGTTCAATAATATAAACAAATTACAAAATAGCATTTTGATAAGCTCACGGACTTCTACATTTATTTTAAATAGCATTACCAAAAAGAACGGTTTTAAAACTCCCAGAAATAAATAAATTCACATTATAACACATCCTAAATATGTTATATCTATTTTACAATAGCAAATAATAATAAATAAATAATATCAGCTTATTTAAACAATTTTGGAAAACACAAATTATTCTAAGCTCTGCAAAATAATGTAGAGACCTGAAATTAACCAAAACATTGAAGTAAGGGGCTATACTCGGTAAAATAAACAATCTTACAATATTAATAAAAATGTAATTGACGGAATTCTTGTGAGTTTTCTACTTTATATTATTATAACAATTAACTACTACAATAGTTGAATGTTATAAACAATGCGGATAATATAAAAAAACTTGACCCGGCCTGGAGATCGAACTCGGATCTTCCAGGTGAAAAGTCGGTGCGCTTTGTACAGCGCTACGGAACTCACTTTCAATAATATATATTTCGGCGGACACTTATACCCATATTAAATTCTATACTCAAAATAATAAACCCAAACTATAAAAAAGGTAACTTCGTTACAAGTTTTATATTTTAAATTCTACTACAAAGTAGCCTCTTCAAATTATCCTACCTTGAGGACGGTGAAGAGGCTACATCGATGCGTTAGAAGCCTGTGCCAGGATAACTCTGATTTCAGGGGGGTCTCCCATGGCCGACCGGCTTCTGATAAGGTGTCAGGCTAAGGGATACACAACTACTCAAGTCAAGGTGGAAATGCATCGTGCCGAAGGTTGAGTGATGCAGGGGTAGTAAAAGAAGGCGCATCGTGCATGGGGAATTGGGCGAAACCCCATCGTATTTCGTTGGGTATAAGGCACTTTCTGTAAACTTTTATTATACGGTATCCTACAATAGACACTACTAAAACATCATAAACTATAAAATATGATTATTATTTAAAATGTTTTTTAACCCCTTAAAGTTTTTAATACAATATTCGATGTGTTCTGTCCAACAATATGATATGATTTCCGTTTCTCGTAGCATTACTCTCTGACTTTCATTTATAATGGTTTGTTCATACAGTGAGGACATAAAGTCCACCCCCCCCCTCTAATTTTTGAACCACTAGGTAAATTGTGATGAAATTTGGAACCATAATATATGACTAAATTCTGAATAAAAAGTGACAGCTGGGCGCGCAATAGGAACATTTTTTAAAATGGAAATGGGGGTAGAGTAATAACTTATTTTGAAGCTATTTTTATGCTCAAAACATCCCCCAATTTTAAGAACATTTGGTTCAGTAATTTCCAAATAAACACCAGTAATATCAGTTCATAACATAATCTTTTTACCACATAATCTTTATAATAGAACTTACCCATGAAACATTTATTTGTCAGGAGGTTCATGGTGGTCATTTTCAACATCTTTTGAAGTAACACGTCGTTTCTAAATTTGTTTCTGCCTCTAAGTTTAATTTAAATTATGTCATAATTTTTTAATTTAGGTATTTTAGGTTAGGGATGGTTTATTGTTATTTGTTTACTTTTAATTTTTGTTTTGCTTTGAATAATTTACAATAATTTGTAATATGTATGTAAAAAAATGATATAACAGTAATCGATATTACTGGTTTTATTTGGAAATTACTGAACCAAATCTTCTCAAAATTGGGGGATGTTTTGAGCATAAAAATAGCTTCAAAATGAGTTATTACTCGACCCCCATTTCCATTTAAAAAAATGTTCTTATTACGAACCCAGCTGTAACTTTGACATTCAGAGCTGTCATTGATGTGTCAAAAAATGCAGAATTTAGTCATATATTATCGTTCCAAATTTCATCACAATCTACCCAGTGGTTCAAAAATTAGAGCGGGGGGAGTGACGGGCTTTATGTCCTCACTGTATAAAAAGGACTATTATCTCACAAGTCTTTTATTTTGCGAAGAATAGTATGGCAGATTAAAGAAATGTTTTTCGTCACTATGTAAGACGTTCAATCTCTACGGACGTTTCAAGGTAACCAATCTATTGAGTTAAAAAAATATTCAGCTAATTTTATCAATATTCCCGAATTATGTTTAATATATGCGCTACTACATAAAACAAACACGTACGAAAAGTGTTTTTATATCTTCGTTGCACGCTTGCTACATGACTGAATACATTTAGGTAAATCTTACTTTTTAGCGACCAAACTTCCAGCACCACCACAGCAAAAATATACTGTTATTAACGTCAACCATCAAATAAGGAGAACAATAGACCACAAAAAAACCCATTCACATTCTCAAAGAGCTTTCATATTCCAGCGCTTGCGGTGAGCCATAACCGTAGCGAGACAAGCCAGTTTGGCATGAAATGAAGTAATATTTCTCCGGAGGTGTCTGATTATAATTCAGGATGAACAAGAGCATCGATCTCTACTGCAATTTCGCGCTACGGTCAGCGTTCAGGTAATAACAAGATCATTTGGTGAATACTAAACAACTAGTGGACAATTGGAGCACGCACATCCACCCATTCGTCAGATATTGCCTCAATTATTCAAATGCGTTCGCTCTCGATTGAAAAGCAGGCTCCCCAGAAGGTGATTCATTCCATTTCCCGTGATAATTTCATTGTGGAAGGTCTGGTCACGTTTCAGTTTCATTTTCTTTTCATGCACAGTGTGTTGTATGTATGTATTTATTTGGAGAATTTAACACATATTTTATCACATAAGTTAGTATTCTAAGTTTTATTACTCTCAAAATAAACTCTCCACATGTACATTTGATCACGTGTCATGTGTCCAATTTAATGTGAAAGTACATTTCAGACATAAAATTAATCAAAACATTTTATATGTAATATAAGTCATAAACGTTACAAGGTCATAGACGCTACGCCCAAATGCAATGTTGCCAAATTTTTCAATTCCTAGAGAAATGTCTCACAATTTGGCACCACCGACGATAGGAGAACTCTCTTCTTGACACTCATGAGTTTCAAATAAGCCACTGAACACAAGGGTCTTTAACGACCCCTCTCTCCATTTCTCCCAGAATTTACCATCAGTACTTCATAACTAGCCCCGGTATGATCAAGTAGCTGATGGTAATGAGAAGGCAGATGCACTAGCCTGGGAAGGTGCATCAAAAGACCTCAGAGAACCAGAACCCTTCTGCGGCTAGCGAAGCCATGCATTAAAACATTCATGGAGGAATTGATGAGAAACAAATCTCGAGAATGGTGGAGGAATCTGCCACAACTGAGACAGGCAAAGCTATTCATTAAAGAGCGGACGCCTAAATTCACAGCAGATCTGTTAGGCCGAAATAAAAAGGGGATCAGAATAATAGTGGGTCAGGAGACCCACTATTATTCTGTACACTACTGTACCCACTACAGGACACTGTAGGCTGAATAGGCACATGAATCTTATGGGACTGCCAGAAGAAGCAACTTGCAGATTCTGTCAAGAAGAAGAGGAAGCCTCAGTGCACGTACTGTGTCAGTGCGAGGGCCTGCTGACAAGACTGAGATTTCAAATACTTGACGAAAGAAGACCAAGAGCCAACAGCTACATGGAGGAGCCTCTATCAAGGCTGTGGAGTCTAATGCAAAGGACAAAGCTGGACAGGGTGCTCTAAATAAGTTAGGGGGCCGACTGCTATATAAATCTAATCTAATCTAAGTAGCTGGTGTAGGAACGGAACATCAGAAAGCCTGGATAATATTGTCTAATGCGAGAGATAGGAGGAACTCAGATTCGAAATATTTTATGTCGGGTTTACAATCTTATTACATCGTTTTGAATTAAAAATGGTTCTATGATATTCTGTGAATTATTACTTATCACCCTGTGTAAGTAAATTAAATATAAGCGATTCATTTTTACAATTTGTAACAGAAATCCTTACTAACAAATGTGATTTTGAAACCCTTTGTCTTGCAGTGTTTTTGTGATTGCAGAATGTCTCGTTAAGGCTGAAAAAAGCAATTCAGACCCTAACTCCCCACTTTGTCAACCATTAAACATCAAACACGCTGAACGTCCGCATACAGTAGATTTAATTTGCATTGGACATGCCAAATGGGCCAAACAAAATAACAAGCGCTGGCCCCATTTCAATAATCCGCCAATTTAAGATGCAAATTAAATTTTAATGTATGAATTTATCTTTATGCTGATAGATATCTAGTCAGTTTAGATAGTTAGCTGGCCGATGGCGGTATTGGATTATTTTGCAAGTATTAAAACGTGTAATGGGTCTGATCGAACTTCAATTTATTTTCCCATTAATATGCTAAATGTAATTACAAGTCCAGTCAGCGGGGACCTAATTCCCGATATTCGGATAATAATACACACTGGGGCTATAAACAAAAACGTATTGTGGAATCCCAGATTCAGACTAGTAATAGTATATTACTTTACAAGTCCGGTGGGTGAGGTATTACCGTACGAGTTTTTTTTTTAAGAAAAGTATAAACGAGTACCGTAAACACCTAAGTACTGGATAAAAATGAAATATTTTAAATTTAAACCTATGATTAAAATAAAATCCCACAATATCCAAATTACATCACTATCTTATAAATAAGTCTTCTTTTAAAGTATCATAATTTTCTTTGGTTGTATAATAATTTAGTATTCAGAGGAAATTTTAAATAAATTCTCTAAGATCATAGCTTCACTGAAATGGATAGAAAAGCATTATTTATAATTTGACTGACTTTTAATTTTACTAAATTAAAGCGATTAAATGTCAAACATTGCTTTAAACTCAATAACACAGGTCCCTAATAACAGTCAGGTAAAGTGTAGCTAGGAAACAACATTACAGCATCAGGTACCTACTGTTATGTTCCATTTACAGGCCGCAAGTCAGTGTAGGATAAGTATATCTACTGAAAACTATGAAATAAATGGATGAGCTCCATCACAAGGAATCCAGTTCTACTTTACCACTATTATAATTTGTTATACACTGAAAGAAATCACTTCATAAACTTTAAACCATTAATAACAGACCAATTTTTGAATAATAATGAAACTTCATGATTTTTATTATTCAGAACATGTAAATGGCCTTCCTCTTTCCCATGTACCAGAGGCTTGAGTTACCTACAAAACTATCTTACCTGGTGTAGATTCAAACAAATTTGTGTTATTCATCACCTTATTGTATTCATCTGAAAATGTTATTGAGAGTCAGGAATAGTATGTTGCCTTATTTATGAGATTACAAGAAGCTGATAAGCGATAGTTTATAATTTGCAGACATCAAAAAGAAATAATAACGTTTTTTAGACGTACCATTTTTCTACCATTTTTAGACGTATTAATAACTAAATCACAGTCAAATTTTGAAACTAATTTATAAAGAAAAAAGACCAATACAAATAGATATCTAAATTTTAATTCTAATCATCACTTAAGTATCAAAAGAGGTATAGTTAGATGTTTATATGACAGAGCAAAATTAGTATCATCAACCTCAGATATTTTCAATAAAGAAAAAGACGTTATTAAGAATATCTTAGAGAAAAATGATTATCCTAATGATTTTGTTGAGGAAACATTTATAAAAATTGAAAATAGGTAAAATAATAATATTCCCAGAATAAATAGAGAAAATCCAAATAACAACCATTACAATTTCTTATATTGCAGAGATCTCTGAAAGGCTTAAAAGGCTTGGTAATTGATTTTAACATAAGAACGACATTTTAAGGAAAAATACTTTAAGATCAATACTTACTAAAACAAAACCAATTATTAATGATCAAAATTCAAAAAATTGTATTTACCAGATTCCTTGTGAATGTGGTAAATATTATATTGGTGAAACATCTAGACCATTACAAATAAGGATCCGCGAACATAAAAATTATGTTAGGGATTACCAAGTTGATAGGTCTACATTAGTAAAACATGTATGGGATAACGGTCACCGAGTTGATTAGACACAGGCTAAAGTTTTACAAAAGGAAGAAAAATCGGTTAAAAGAAAATTAAAAGAAAGTGCTTTCATTAAACTTAATGGTGATAATTATATCTCATCAGAAACAATATTCATAGATCAAACCAATTTTAGGAGGTGTTGATCAAACATGGTTTCCTCTACTTCAAAAAGATGTTACCAGTGGAAAATTAATAATATCATAGTGATCAGGTGCATGTGATGACAATTTAAATTAAAAATGTCAATCTGACAAAAACTACTTCTCTTTTTATATAAAGAGTTCTTATCGTACAAACAGTCTACAGAAGAAGAGTTGAGGATCAACTCGAAACGTCAAGAAAGCTAGTTAAGTGTTTAATTTCTTTTAATTTTTATTATAACTATTTTATTTGGACATATTTTATAATATGACATGTAATATTATAGAATTTTATATAAAACTGAAAAACCACTGATAAAATTTAGTCAATATATCAAATATTATTTTATCACACATTATACCTACAGTGGTTTTTTTTGGGGCAAACTTTGGAAGTTTGCCTTGTTACTACACTTTGAATATTTAATTTGTATACTTCTGGTTTTCTGATTTTTGTTATTTTACAGGTGGTGTAATCCCAAAAGAAACAACTATGTGATGTCCTTCATTTGTACACCCTTTTTCCTGAAAATTAAAGATTGAAAATTGACAACTCTAATCAGGAGTAGTAGTATTTTGAGTGATCTATAAGAGTCATGTGACTTTATAAAGCAAAAACATAAACATATTGGTAGCTTAAAAGCAAAAAATGGCGATATGCTTTATTATGCCCTGATATGTCTGGGAATTTATTGGTTATAGAACCCATCTATAGAACTGACTCTATAGTCTATTAAGAGAATCGAATAGATTCACTTCATATTTTTTTATCTTTGGAATCACTACATTATTGGAATTATCTATGAGTCGAATAGAATATATATATATATATATATATATATATATATATATATATATATATATATATATATAATCAAAACCTTATTATACCCGAAGGTGTTAAGGTAAACACAATTACTTATGCACAAAACGAGTCCAGTCTTTCTTATTCCTTGCTAATTCTTTTCCCTCTTTCCAAGTTTTGTTTTTCCTTCTCAAGTTGTCCGCTATCACGTCATCCCACGTTTTGCATGGTCTTCCTCTGGGTCTCTTCTGAACTGCCTTTGTCTGCCATATCCTTTTCGCCTGCCTCTCCTCTTTCATTCTCACCAGGTGTCCAAACCATTTCAGTTGTTGTCGTTCTATGTCATCAACTACTGGTTCTATTTCTAGCTCTTTCCTTATATCTTCATTTCGTATTTTGTCCCTCCTTGTTATTCCTTTGACACCTCTTAAATATTTCATTTCTACTGCCTGTAACTTACTTTTCTGTTGTTTTGTTAGCGTCCAGCTCTCACATCCATATATTAGAATTGGTTTGAATATTGTCTTGTATATAGTTAGTTTTGTTTTCCTTGTTATCTCTTTTTTCCTTATGAACGTGTTATTTAATGAGTAATATAGTTTTGTTGCGTTTTCTATTCTATTTATTTCCGCCTCGTTCTTACCGTCTTTTTGTATCTTTACTCCCAAGTACTTGAAACTGTCTGTCTGTTCTATCTTTTGCTCATCAAGCTTTACTAATGTCTGAATATCATTCTTTCCTATCACCATTATCTTTGTCTTATCTATGTTAATTCTTAGGTTTCTCCGTTTGAGTGCTGTGTTCCACGTTTCCAAGTTGTACTGTAGGTCGAATAGAATATATCCAATATATTTCCGAAGATAGTCGAATAAGGTTTAAGGTTTTCCCTAAGTGACTTAATGGCACAGATATTAATAACCGTAATAATTGCACGTGTTCGGGACTCGTTCCTAATTACATTCCAAGACGGGTATCGCTAACGTGCTAATAGCAGTCACCTCTTCTTCCTATATTCTCAGCAGCTTATATTGGATATTCCTCGAACGATAATTTCAATCAGCACATCGTCAGTCAGGTCTAAGGGCCTCGAGGATGGTTATTAAATTTTCTTTATATAGGCAGGGTACGGTAACATTTTATTAAAAAAATTGTACGATATTTTACTCGAACCTTTTGGGAAATGTAACCAACTTAACAAAACTGTATATTTTACTATTATTTTTTATGTACATAGTTTACTACAGAAAAAAAAATCGCCTAAATAGGATAATGTTCCACGAAAAGTTCTTTGACGATATCTCTATCTATTTTTTACAAATTGCCTTCAATTGTCTTAAAATTTACGGAACCAATTTCAATAATCATTCGGTTGGGTTGCAAAGTCTTTCCGTAAAGTAAATTAAAAATATTTCAGAAATTGTTTATTGCTAAGTCAGAAATATTGGGGCAAACTATATTTGTAATTAGATACGTTGTATTAGTACATCGTATAATTGGCGATTTAAAAAATGAATGCGCCCTCTGCATGAAACTATTTGAACCTACTTAAAAGGTAGTTTTTGGAGGCTTACTGCTGATCTAATGAAAAATAACACGTATTTGGGTTTGTTTAACGTAATAATTTAGTGGTGCTTGTGATTTTTTGGTATTACAAAGTTAAAAACGACGTGGTTAGTATTTGTACATACATCTTTATTTTTACATTTTAAAATGGCATTCAAAAGAAATCAGCACAACACAAACAGCCGTATTCATAGGTGTCCTTCCACAAAATGTGGCAATAGAAAGAAGTGTTTAAGATTGAAGATAGGTAGAAGTTTGGTCCTAGTATAAGAAACTGTTCCTCATTCATTTCTCCGAAAGGCATGTAACAATTTAATAACAGAGAACACGTTTATTTACACAACATAACCACTTTGTTGCAGTTTGTCTATACTTTTCTATTATTAGTCTTATAAAAGCAGAATATATTTTAATGTAAACATTATTTAACAAAAAACAAGCACTAATATTACCATACAGTTTATCACATTTATTTTAGTCCAAAATGTAAGTAAACAAAAACTAGGGTACCTGTTTCAACCCAAAAAATTCATATAATTAGTACCTAATGAAGGACTTATGGGACGTTTGACTACTTTTACCACTATTTTTATCCTTTATTTCACGCTAACTAGCACATGAAGTCACTATATTTATTGCAGTTGAATGCTAAATTGCTAGATGATGTGATATGAAATGCGAAATTTGTATGTACTCGTCTTCCTCCATATTTGTTTATAATTTGCAGCGCCCTCATCGGTAATTTGAATCGCCAATACATGTGATATATCAAGAAATCAAATATACTGTTTGTGATTGTGGCATTTCAATTAACTCTAGCAACCCCCATATAGGGGGTTGTCTTTTATCCTCACTTCTTACATATTATATTAATCATGTGCCCCCTAAGGTATATTAACTCAATTACTAATGGAATGTATGAGTTTACTATTGTCCAGAGTGTTAATTATCACAAAATATTAATTAATTACCGAATATAAACTTGTATGAGCCATTATTGGAACATAAAATGTTAACATATTCCTCGACATGTGTGTATATACCCAGTAATAAACGCATATATCAACGAAGTAAGTCGATTCAATGTTCTGTGGTGTATCCGCAAACAAAAAGAATCTAGACATGTTACTAATTATTAGAATTCAACAACTGATGATTTTCATACGTATATACATAATAGGGGTAATGTTTAGCTAGAAGCATATTAACGTTGTGACTTTAGGTTTCCGGTGTAAGTAGTAGTAGGTAGTAGTTCGTTGAATAAAATATTCATGAGAACAGTAAAGAATCTGGAAATATGAATATAGAAAACGTTAAGGAATTACATCTAAAAAGGAATTTAAAAATGTAGTTATAATATTATGCTATGAGATGCCAACAATGAAGTCTGTACGATTATTTTTCGGTAAACACTGCTCTATCATGGAGGGATATGGATGTTAGTTCGCTGGAGAGAGAGAGAGAGAGAGAGAGAGAGACAGAAACAGAGAGAGAAAGAGAGAGGGAGAGGAGAGACAGAGAAAGAAAACAGAGAAAATTCCAACAGGAATGGGATGAGTTTGATAAAGTAAGATGGATCAGACGTCTAATTTGAGATGTTGGAACATGATCTAAAGAAAGGTAGAAGATACAAAATATCACATGATACAGTGAATGGGAGTTTTCCATTTAATATCTCAATTAAAACATAAACAATAGCATACACCTATATGCGTGATGAAGAACACAATGATATGGTGTGTATTTTATTCAAATACCTCCAATAATAAGAAACAGTACTAGAAGGATCCATGTGAGAACTTGATAACAACAATAAAATGGCATAAATCCCTGAAACATAGGATGATATACGTAGGAAAAAATTTAAGAGAAGATTAAGAAACGAACAACTCGCAGAATGAAAACAGACTGACTAATATGGAAATCGGTCTCTGAAGTGTCTTAGAGATTGGAAACTGTTTCAGTCGGTAGGAGTTCGACATTTCTCGTAGTATTACAAAATAAGCCCAGTAGTCTATGACGGATTTTCCAGCTTATAAAAAAATCCTGCTAATACTTTGTGTTCCTTATTAGGCACAACAACCATAAATCCATTTGTCACTATAGAACATCTTCTTAGGAGATAAATACTTGGAAATAAAGAAAGGTCTTCGATAACAGACAGATCTTAGAACAGGTCGATATGCACCTTTGTTCACCGCCTTTTTTTTAGTTTTTAGAATTGTTGTATAAAACACAATAAAAGTTTCATTATGTTATATTTATATATTTTAGGTACATGACAATCAACCACACGCAGGAATTTGACATTTTCTGAATTTTTTTGCAGTTAATGAATCTAGTGTTTATACAACATCACAGTAATTCAAATACGATGAAACTAAAGACTGCATTCATGTCAACATCCTGTGGTGACATTTCCTAAGAAAATATTTGGATAACATCAAACCAACTGAGTAAAAGCAAATCGCTGCGCACCGTGTATATTGCGTTTTTTAATTTTTGTCCTGATTTACTACACACTTTCAGTCAATCCAATTGCTTTTAACTAAGCTTTGTTTTTTATTGTACCCAATTGCATTCAATTAAATTACGAACTGAGTAATCCGCTGACATTGTTAATGCCCTGGCAACCAAATCCAGTGACCCTTGTTTTCAAGTTGGATTATCTCTAAAAAAATCGGGCTATAGAGCTGGAGCATCAAGTAATGGCGGCTTTAAGGAAGATAAAACTTAGAGCCTTTGCAGCTACGAGCATTGCTTCTACTTTTTCAACCAGTCATTAGATAATTACAATAAGTAGTAATCACATTTAGGTGTTTTTTATCAGAAAAAGCTGTGAACAAGAGAATTTTTCTACTGGAAGAGAAGAGCTTTTTGTTATAAAAATGTTAAAAGCTGTTCGTTCAGATTTATAATCTGATTAAGTAATTGAAATTGTTTTACTACAGATCCATCAGGGATGTAATTATTAACCAGTACTTTTTACTATTTTATTTTTATTTTTTTTGTAAATTAATAATTATTTATCAATAAAATAAACACAACCACTTTTCCTTTTTTTTTGCCATGCCATTTGTGGACATATATTTATAACAAAATATATTTGTTTTGATGCCCCTACCACCCCTCAAAGTTTGCAGGTATATTTTTGGGACATCCTGTATACGTAGTATGTAAAAGGAAATTGAACACAAATTAAATACAAACTGATTAAAGAGGTAGGTCAGTTTTCGATTTAATAACAGTAAGATTAGAGGGACATGCAATTCAAAATCATATTTTAATACTAATATTCTAAAAAATACACAGATAGCACGAAAAAAATGCTAAAACCCACAAATAAAATATAAAATAACAGAAATATTTTCTGCAAAATGTTTCAGAAAAAATATGTCTAATTTTACAGAACTGACGCTCTAATTTATTCTAAGCTTGGTCTAAATAATGGCTGATTGTCATTTGTTTAATACTTTTGTTGGAAATAAAATTAACCATTAAAAGGGTATAAGGAGCACCAGCTACCGTTTAGGTACGAATTATTAACTTTTGAATGAAATTAAATTAAAAGCGCGGGTGTATTAGAACCTTCTTTAGTATCACATAAATCTTGTGGTATTTAAAATTAACGACATGGCGGGGTAAATATTAATTTTAAATGCGTAGGTACAGGGTAGGACTGTTTAACAAATAATTAACACCAATGTTGAAAAAAACAAATTCAACAAGAACGTATCTCCGAAATGAACCCGTTCATATAAGTCCTTCATAGCTAAATAGGTTCCAAAATATTTCCTGATTTTTTTCGAATTCATCCTTTCTTTTACTAGGGTTAATCAGTGTATCTCTCACCACTTATTTTTTTGGAACTAATTGAAATTAGGTATGTGATAATTTTTATATTCTTGTAAATAACTTTACCTGTACCTATGTACCTCCTATGAAAGTTTTTTAATTTTTCGGAAATTAATTATACTGTTTTCTGTAAATATAAGTAATTTATACATATTCTGCTTATTTTGTATAAAATATTCAACTGGATTATTTTAACAATATATTAGTAAAATAATATTGATGATAATATAATGATTTACTGTCCTTACAGAATTTTTAAAATATTCTAGAACATGAAGCTTACTTTACTTGCCTTCAGTTTATTACCGCTACCTTTGTTCTGTTTCAACTAACATGGGAAGCCATAAAATCAATATATCCACAGTTTACGCGATTTGAACTCTTGTTTATAGTCTATCAGAGTGGTTAGTCAATTAGGGCTTCCTAAATTAATATACTAAGAGCCAAGTTCGGTTCTGTTATTAATAGTGTATCGATTTATCTACATAGGCAAAGAAATGCATCTCAAGCGATGAAATATCTTAGTCTACTTTGATGTCTATATTTGGGTTCGATGTATCTTACATCAATCTCGTTGAGTGGATTCGCTAATGAAATTGAAGATGAATATGTTTATAGACCGTTGCTAACCATGTTACGCTGATAATATAATAATAATAATAATAATAACAAAAATAATTTCTTGTTAAACTTGATATTAACCCATCTACAACAAACATAAACCAGGGAGAACTGGAAGAGGTGCACAATGGGCACCTCCCATTATTAAATTAAAAAAAATAATAAAAAAAATAAAAAAAAAACTATAATAGTAATAACAATAATAATAATAATAATAATAATAATAATAATAATAATAATAATAATAATAATAATAATAATAATAATAATAATATTAATACTAATTTATCTACTATTAATGTTTTACTCACGTGGTGCATATTTATATGAATATAGAGGGTGTTAGTTAAACATGCGTTTAACATGTTAAAAATTCAAGAGGTTATTCCTTGGACTATTCTAAGGATATTTTATCCTTTGATGATTTTTGAAAAAGCGCGTTGTTGCGAAGATATAGGGCGAAAAAAATTTTCAACAAATAACAATTTATTACTAAAAATTACATGTAACATTTCTGAACCTACAAGAATTGTTCAAAATGGCTACCTCCAGCTCGGATGCAACCATCCAATCTTTTCCTCATAGACTCCCGAACTCTTTCAAAAACACCAGGGTCATTTCTTATTGAGTTACACCCACCAATTATCCGATCTCTTAAATCGTCCACATCTTCCACTGACCTAGTATAAACTAATGACTTCAGATGGTCCCATAGGAAATAATCCAGGGGGTTTAAGTCCGGGGATCGAGCAGGCCATACGTGAGGTCCACCTCGACCAATCCAGCGATCTCCGTATGTTGCTGTCAAAAACTCTCGAGCAACTACACTAAAATGAGGTGGTGCACCATCATGCATAAACCACATTGCCTGTCTTGTAGCCAATGGTACATCCTCCAAAAACTGAGGTAGCGTTTGTTCCAAAAAGTTGCGGTATACTTCGTCGGTAAGTCTTCCTGGTAGAAATACTGGTCTAATAAGCCAGTCACCCACAATTCCAACCCAAATGTTTAACGAGAACTGATGTTGAAACCGATCTTCACAAATGTGGATTTTCGTCAGCCCACACATGGTTATTGTGGAAATTCCTTATTGCATTTCGCGAGAAACTGGCTTCATCGGTAAAAAGAATCAGCGTAAGTAGTTGAGGGATTTCAACCAATGTGTGCAAAAACCATTGACAAAATGCAATACGTGGAGCAAAATCTGCAGGAAGAAGTGCCTGAACGCGTTGAATGTGGTATGGGTACAACAAATTATCTCTCAGAATTTTCCAAACAGTCCAATTACTTACATTCAAAGTATTTGCAATTCTTCGCGTAGAAGTACCTGGATCTTCTTCTATCATGTCCAGCACGTTCTCTTCTACGTCTACCGTTCTTACAGTCCTTGGCCTTCCAGGTCCTCCACTTCGCTTCAGTGTTCCCGTTTCTAGAAGACGTTGATGAATACTTTGAAAGATTTTTCTATCGGGAGCAATGTGGTTAGGAAATCGTTCAATGTACAGTCGCCTAGCTTCTAATGGATTGCCATCAGCAAGTCCATAAATAAAATGCATATCAGCCATCTCGGCATTCGTATAACGAGCCATGATAGAGGACTTCACTAACAACCGTTTACATGTCAACTAGCCAAACGTCAATCAATCTTAACAAATGCGACACATACAAACTACAAAAACACAACATACAAAAACATACAAAATAATCACTCCGAAGTATCACGAGATGTTGGTAAGAAAAATCAACTCCTTTTTCTTACATGTCTTTTACTTGATATGTCCAGTGTAGTACGCCATACTTTTAGTTCACCTACATTAATAATGTGAAAAATACCAAAATTGGATTTGTTGAAAATTTTTTTCGCCCTATATCTTCGCAACAAAGCGCTTTTTCAAAAATCATCTCAATGGATACAATATCCTTAGAATAGTCCAAGGAATAACCTCTTGAATTTTTGCGGCATGTTTAACTAACACCCATCACAGTCAAATAGCTTGTAATAATTGCTTAGTTATTTGAAGTTTTAAAGTAGGTATATTAAGCTAGATATGTCAATTCAAAATTAACGTACCTTTTGAAGCGTATTGTAACAGGCTGGTCGTTGTGCTCTACAGGCTTCGCGAAACTTATTTAATTATTCAGTTATCTCGAAAGGGAGTCTAAAGTTTTACTACTGAATAGATTTCTCTGTCGCGGGGTTCGAGATATGCTGTGATTGACGTATAAAAAGAGTATTGACTTACCGTGGGTTATCTTATCCTGAATCTCGATGTAGGGACGTATTCCTGGGACACTTCTTATAAGCTAACACTGAGAGGGTAGTTGGGCGGATTTGCACGAAAACACAGCACTTTTAGGCAAGGGTTTTTAATAACAAATAAATAGAATTTAGAAACGTAAACAAAATAGAAATGCAAACTACTGAAATGATATTTGACCTAAGAAAACGACTGAATACAATACTAATGAACTCTAAACTGAATGACTCTATATAAAACAACTAACGGCGTCTACTTCGAGCCCGAGAAACGTACTTTACCCTGCCTGGGTGGTGTGCCCTCTTACTGTGGGGAGAAGCCCCAAATAAATACAAACCGGTGGCGAAGTCGTACCGCGGGAGACTGCCTTTTCTTCAGTCGAAACTTTCCAAGTAAAGTTTCTTTGCTATAAAATTTGAATAAACTAATCCCATTGGTTGTTAAAGTACGTTTCTTATCTCTGTCTAGTACCGCGAACCATGACCTGTTTCTGTCACGGTGGCCAATCAAAATTATTTCCTAGCTAGTGACCTAAAACCCTTAGATATTATCCTCGTCTCAAAGTGAGATGGGGTTACGACTTACTCTACTGTTATTATTCCTGGAAAAACCCCATAAAAAAACCAGGAGGACCTATGCCTTTGCACTATTGTCTATATGAACATACAAAAGATCTTACTTCGAAGAACTTCCAAGTACCACCATAATTCATTACAATTTACTGGCTTTAATTAGTTACGCCCAATTGGCGCTTTGTGTCCTCAACATTGTTCCGTGTCCTGGGGTGCACGGAATTAGACATCCATAAAATGTTTCACTAACTTTGTTAGGCCCGAACAATTATCAATACTATTTATGACCCAAAATGACATCTTTGCTACAGAACCAGAGATGGTTTTACAAAATCTATCTATTTGAGCCAGATGTTACTTTCTAAAGATATTTACTTTACTTGACGTTTACCCTGTGTGCTTTTGTTACAGTATTATCCAATACGGTCCTGATGATCCTTCGGTCGGGGCACTGAAAGGCGGGGTAAGAGGGCAGGTTTAAGCTTGTTGGGTCATAATGACCCTGCTTTAAGGACTCCGGGCTAGATGGCGAATGATGGGAGATGAAGCCTTTAAACCCTGTTGCTAGCGTTATCAGGAGAGCACTTCAGTTAGCGACACAAGAGGATTAATCGTTGGGCAGCCTACAATACAATCCAACATTTTGAAAACTCTCTCCCGGCCCGGCAGGTTCAGTGTCACAGGATTTAACAAATCGGTTCCTATATAAAGCCCTCCAAGTCCTGCATGTTACAGAAGGATCATGGGCTTAAGCCGATAACTTTAAATGCGTAGAGAGGGTGGGCCTTTTTTGTCTTCGGGTATTCCGGGGGTTCATAGCTGAGATTAAGGATTAGATGTTTTCTATTAGGTTTATGTAGAAATCATATACAGGCTGTTACAAATTCGCTTCTCACCACTGGGATCTTGGAAACTGTAAGAGATATGAAGAAGTTCAAATGGGGGCAAACTTGCATAATCAGGGGACCAACATAATGCCCCAAAATAGCGGTTATGAACCTCTTAAAATGAAAACGCGTTAACAGTTGCCAATGTTAACCTAAAATTTTATATGGGTTTTAGAGTGGATATATGTATTAATAAAATATTATTTCTTAACATAAGTATTAAAACTTCAGTATAAATTTCAGTTTTAGCTTCTAGTCTAGAAAAGTCAAAGTATCTGAAATGGATCAGAAAAGAAGAAAAATATAATAAGGGGAGAAAAATATAATAAGGAGAGATGGTGACCACAACTTAAAAAGAGGTGTCCTCATGATATTTTTCTCAATCCCGGTATTCAAATATGTATGTGGTTAGTGGCTAGTGAAAGTCAAAGAGCAAAGACTTAAATACAATGGCAAAGTATAAATGAAGCTTCTTTATATTTTGTCTGAATTGTTTACATAACGTTATTGAAATGATCTTGCCAAACTGTCTACAACTTGTCTGTAAGTGTGTAAATTAATTAAATAGTCACCTAAGTATATGATGTGGAGATAAAGTCCGTCCCCCCCCTCTAAGTTTTGAACCCCTGGGTATATTGTGATGAAATTTGGAACGGTAATATATGACTGAATTCTGCATTTTTTTGACACATCAATGACAGCTCTGAATGTCAAAGTGACAGCTGGGCGGCCAATAGGAATATTTTTTTAAATGGGAATGGGGGTCGAGTAATAACTCATTTTGAAGTTATTTGTAAGCTCAAAACATTCCCCAATTTTGAGAACATTTGGTTCAGTAAGTTCCAAATAAAAAGCAGTAATATCAGTTTATAAAATAATTTTTTTACCACATAATCTTTATAATAGAACTTACCCATAGAACATTTATTTGTCAGGAAATTTACGGTGGTCATTTTCAACATCTTTTGAAGTAACACGTGTTTTCTAATGTTTCTGCTTCTACGTTTAATTTAAATTATTTCATATTTTTTTAATTTAGGTTATTTTAGGTTAGGGTTGGGTTATGTTATTTGTTTACTTTTAAATTTTGTTTTGCTTTGAATAATTTACAATAATTTGTAATATGTATGCAAAAAAATGATATAAACGTTACGATTTTTAATCGATATAATGGTTTTTATTTGGAAATTACTGCATCAAATTTTCTCAAAATTGGGGGATGTTTTGAGCATAAAAATAGCTTCAAAATGAGTTATTACTCGACCCCTATTCCCATTTAAAAAAATATTCATATTGGACGCCCACCTGTCACTTTGACATTCAGAGCTGTCATTGATGTGTCAAAAAGAGCAGAATTTAGTCATATATTACCGTTCCAAATTTCATCACAATATACCCAGCACGACCATAAAATATATGATTTCAAAATTACAACAATATAGAAACTTTGTTATTTCTCCGTAAATTGCGGAAGTTGCGGAATGCATTCCATTTAAAACTGCGCATGCGCAGAATAACGATAACAGGGCAGTAAAATAAGACGTGCAAAATCTCCCAATTATTTTCGACGAATTTAGAGAAGTTTTTGTAAAAATAGCTATGTAATCAGTCACAAACGGAAACAGTAATACTGTTGGAACTACCTATGTAGAATTAAAAAATGTATTTGAGGGAGTAATACCCATACACATTCATCCATATTTCCTCTAATCAAATTTTTATTTTCAGCTATAGAGGTCGTCAATAGGACGAGATAACGCGTAAAGTTAATGCTACATTAATATACGCTACGCTTGTATATGTAAAAATTCGCTACCAACGTTTGTATATATAAAAATTTTGCATTTTAATACGCGATTAGAATTTGTAATTTATTTTTTCCCCTGCAAAAATTTACGGCCATTTTTCGCTTCGAAAAATTCAAATGGTTATTTGAATAAAATATGTAAAATTTAAATAAACGCGTTCTCAAGTTAGCCCCTCGTGGAGTTCTAATGGCGTACTTAAAACCATCTCTTGTTCTTGCTCATTTGGATGTTGTAGCTCGAAGGCAGCATTTGCAGAACTCGAATACTTTATATTAAAATGTTTAATTAAAGTTTTAAGTTCCATTACAGTACTAGAAGTAGGAGGATGGGCCATAGATCAGAAGCGTTAAGCGTGTATTAAAATTAATATATACCAGCTGCACTGTGACTAAATTAATGTTGTCTGACTCCCACATTGACCTACATCTAGATGAGGGGTAAATGAGTAAGAATTCCTAAAAAATAGAACTTCAGTTTGTTCTCTAATTTTGACAGCTGAGCACTTATCTCACGGGGATGTCGTGTCTTGTTTTTAAACAAAATTTTTCATTTTTATTACATCATTGTATACGGGTTGTTCAGTTTTCCTGATCTAGTCATCGCTTTTCAACAATTGGTGTGAATAGGATTGAAATACCTTTCAAACAATGTGGCCTACTGTGCTATTTAAAAAAATGTGCTGCGCTAGTATTTTTTATAACATTCATACATGTGTTTCTTAAAGCTTTCATAGTAGAGATACCGGACAGGGACGCCTGGCTCGAAAATCCCGATGCTCGGGTCTCGAATGGGCTCGTCTGGTTTACGGATGGGTCCAAGACAGACCAGGGCTCAGGAGTGAGAGTCCGAGGCGTGCGCCCAGGGGCGAGACTATCCTTCTCCTTGGGAAAGTATGTCACGGTCTTTCAAGCGGAAGTGTATCTCTGCATGTGTTCAGGAAAATTTTAAAAGGAGATATTCTAATCAGCATATCCAGATATGCACCGGCAGTCAGGCGGCTTTACGTGCCTTGATCTCTTACAGGATCACCTCCAGGGCGGTCCTAGAGTGTATTAATGGTCTGGCCCAATTGCGACAGAACAACCATGTAAAATTGACATTGGTTCCGGGTCATATCAACAAAACAGGAAATGAGGAGGCCGATGCACTGGCTAAAAAAGGCTCAAGTACGATATACAATTTACAGGGCCCGAACCAGTACTCGGGCTTCCCTCTAGTTATGTAACAAGGTCTATTGAAAACTGGATCAAGGAAAGATCAGAGGAAGAATGGTCGAACGGGACTGGGCTGCGATAAGCCAGGCTCTTAATTGAACGTCCTTGGTCGAATGCAACTCGATCAATACTTGCGCTAAGTCGTAACAGCATAAGGATTGTCACAGGACTTCTGACAGGTCACGGACATCTCAATAAGCACCTTAACACTATTGGCCTTAGTGACACCAGAAGATGCAGGTTTTGCGGACACGATGACGAGGACTCCGTTCACATCCTCTGTTGCTGTGCCTGCCTCATGGTCAAGAGACACAAACATCTGGGTGCAGCATTTCTCCTGCTTCGGGACATTAGAGAGTTTCCCCTAGAACGGGTTTTGGCCTATGCGCATAGCACGGGTCTCTTTCAATAACTCTCGACTAGCGGCAGGCACAATGGGTCGAAAGACCTGAGTGCTGCGGGTGACCGCGCCGCCTTCCTACAACAACAACATTCATACATTTTGTTTGAGGTCGATATCTCAACTACTTCAAAACTTAAGGTGGGGGATTACTTTAGAGACGGATTGTAGATAGCAGCTCCTACAAAGCCAACTTATGCAGGGTGTCCCAAGATAATGTGACACATTTTAAAGGCTTATAACTTCAAGGCAAAATGTGATAGCGACGAACTGTTTTCACTGGTGCTCTTAATTTTACAAAAAGTTTTCTTTTGTCATAGGTACTAGTTTGTTTTACTTCTACAGGTGCTTGAAAAAAATTTTCACTTTTTAATTCAAAATTGTGATCATTTTTAAATGGTACACCCTGTTCCAAAAGTGTCGATAGAGACACTTTTCCTCTTTTCAAAAATGTATAGTTTGATAGAGTTGTACCAAAAAATAAACGAGTTATTTCAATTTACACACCAGCCCTTTTCAATAGACCATAATTTTTTTAGAAGATCGCATTTTATTTTTTTTTACATTGTCAGTACAGAATAATGGAATGCATCAAAGGATAGATAGAATGCCGGACCAATAGAATGGCCTGCACATTTTCCCGAACTAACGGTAGATACCTGATTTTTTCATATGGGGTTACGTCAAAGCTCGTTGTTATAGTCCTGTGTACACAATATAAAAGAACTGAAATATAGCATAACTAATGTTTTTCAGACCATAACACCGGAAATGTTACTTGCCTTCGACAATATGCAGTTTAGATTGCAAAATTGTATTGAAGAAAATGGTGGGCATATTCAGCAATTTAACCTCAAACATTAAAGATGTATAATACATATGTGTTTCAATAACTTGGTAATTTATGCTGTAATGTAATTTGTATAAATTTGTATTAAATTAGTTATTTCCTTAATTATTTCCTTAATAATAGCTTTAGTTGATGCATACCGTTATTCTGTACTGACAATGTAAAAAAAAAATAAAAAGCGATCTTCCAAAAAAATCTATTGAGTCTATTGAAAAGGGCTGGTGTGTAAATTGAAATAACTCCTTTATTTTTTGATACAACTCTATCAAACTATGCATTTTTGAAAAGAGGAAAAGTGTCTCTATCGAATGGTTATATAATCTACAGTGTGTTTCATTTAAAAAATGATCACAATTTTGAATTAAAAAGTGGCAATTTTTTTGCAAGGACCTGTGAAAGTAAAACAAACTAGTACCTACCAATGACAAATGAAAACTTTTTGTAAAATTAAGAGCACCAGTGAAAACCGCTCCTCGCTATCTCATTTTCCCTTGAAGTTATAAGCCATTAAAGTGTGTGACATTATCTTGGGACATCCTGTATTTTAAAAACTAACGCGGTCTATGAAAAATCACAACAGCAATTTCTCAACTAAACTACTTAGCCTTATCAAACTCCACCTCTATTCCAGTTGCCTTAGAGTTCCCAGATCACACGAAGTAGAAGGCAAACCATTCAAATTTACGAGGTGACGTGTGGTTCGGAGACAATAACGTTCCCAGCTGTCTTTGACGCTTTGAGGGGAAGACTTCGTTATCTTTAAGGGAGTTGTAATGCTAACCCACATAGGCGCTAAGATCTGTTTAGTTGTATGTGAGGCACGTATTTCATGCTTATCTCGTATTTACGCCGGTTTCTAGACGCTTAATTTGTACGTGGAACATACCCGGGGCATGCCGGCGTATTTGCGGGAATATGCGGTAAAAATTAGTTTAGGGTAGTTTACTAAAGAGCGTACTTAAGTGTTTGGAATAAGTTGCGTAGGCGCCAAACACCTTTAACATAGTAAACATATATCTAGAATAAACTGCTCGTCCAAAAGAACGGGACAAGCAGGTTTTAGCACCCTTTTCAAATTGCTGTGGTTTGAAAATGGGTCAACCAATTTCTATGAACTTTTCAGATTATGAAAGGTCATTTCGTTCAAATTCTGTCCCGCGAAGGTTTTTCGTATGGTAGTAGCACATTCATACTTACAGGGTGGAGAACAAGGTAATGTAAAAATAGAAAAAGTTGAAGTGTCTGTCAATTCGTACACAATTTTTTTGCGTTGCATTACTGGAGGTATTTGAAATCTAAGTTGCTGCCTCGAAACGGTTTTGGCCGTTTTTCATTTGCTATTCTATGACGAAAAGAATCCTGTTTCTTCCAGGAAGTCTGTTTTTCGACTTCTACCTTGAACTGTACACACGTTAACACATCTACTGTAGCAATTTTATTGGCGAAGATACATACAGTCAATTTCCAGATTATTTAATTCAGAAACCCGTTAAAAATACACCGAGTGTGTCAACATGTGAGTAATATAAATTGAAACTGCAGGTTGCAGTAATAAAATCAATTGGCCCTAAAAGTCACATTTGTAAACATTCTTTCTATACAATAACGGGGTGTAAAAACTAGAAACTAGTTCTACTACTTGACAGATGGCATGTATATAGCAATAACTACGAATAGTAAGGACATCTTAGGTCCCTCATCTGCAAACGTCTTATTTAAATAAGAACTAAAACTAATCAAGTCAACACAGCTATTCTCCTGGCTATATGCCGCGCCCAGCGCGGAATTACAAAGCAAAATTTGTCGTAATTGGTCTAACACAGTTAGAATCAAAATACGAGGAGGTCTAAGTATTACCTTGTAGTTTTCGTTGCAATCCGAATCCTTGTAATTTGATTCTAACTATGTTAGACCAAATACGGCAAATTTTGCTTTGTAATTCGGCGCTCGGCGTGGCATACAGCCAGGAGAATAGCTGTGTTGCTTTATTAGTTTTAGTCCTTATTTAAATAAGGCGTTTGCAGCTGGAGGACCTAAGATGTCCTTACTATTCGTAGTTGTTTGCTATTATTTTTGTATTTTATGAAGGATTAAAAGTCCAAGTGAAATGTCCATCTAGACGTATCCCGCGATTTTTTTATTACTGCCCCACCGCAGAAACATTGAGTTTTTTTTCGAAAAAGTTGTTGCTTCACATAATTTTCGATTTGTATCAAGTGAAACATGTTTAGTGTGGCAATTGTAGTCGCAAAGATTTTTTAGTTAGGAAAATGTTGTTTCTCAAAAATATTACAGGTAGTAATTATGACACGGGTAAATCTTAGCTTGAAACAATGAGGTATATAGGGACACCGTTTCAATGGGAAAACATTATTTGCCTAGGCAATTCCACAATATATACGTCGTATATCACAAATGAAATGAATACTTAGTACTTCTTACATGAAAGACGTCAGTATTTTGTTGTGGTGGTTGATTATCAGTGAATATTATCATAAACCAAATCTGGCAAACCATAAATAAGAACGAAATCACGGACATGAATTTTTGTTGTTCAAATCGAAAATCAAGGAACGTTCAAAGAGCTGCTTCTGATGCAAATAAATTGAGCCAGATACTCGAATCCTGCCCTGAGTAGCGCTTGGAGAAAGTGGAATCTTTGAAAAACGAAAACGAACAGAAGTGACGGAAATTAAGAAGACCAGATAAAGGGGTCCACATAAATTCAGGAGAATTAAAACATGTGAACGCGACGGCCATCCTTTAGGAAACACGTGTCCACGACTAAGACACGTCCGCCAGATTTATAATTCTGGGAAATTCAGCAGGCTCTAAATTACTATCGTTCCTATCCGGGCCGCGCACCTCTCCGGATTCTCCCGTTTTAAATCGCGTTGACGTTTAATCCGGACTAATTAACTCGCTGGATTTCAGAAAATCAATTCAAATGAGTTTCCAAGGGGAGAAGAAGCTCCAATTAAGTTGCGTCTGGATAACTTTTTAGTTGATAAGACACCATGGAACCCAAAACTAAGCGATCAAAATCTTATACCATTTTGCAAGATATACAGAGTAATTGCAAAGACTTGAACTAATCTGGAATCCTGAATTTCTGGAACTAATGAATACATGAGTATATGGTTCTTGAGCTGTAAAGGCCATATCAAAATTTGTTGTTACCAAAACCCTTTATTATATTTTCTAACATATAGCTTAGAACATTAAAACATCCATTGATGTCAATGAGATTATTTTCCTTGTAGACGGGCTAATACCAAGTGAAACAAGATATTAACAATGGCGTAGATTTCCACGTAACACCAAAACATTAACACTCAGTTTTAATCATCTACAGATGATGCCAACTTGGTTGGTGAAACGTGCGTCGAGTGCAGTATAGTGTTTTGGTGTTAGTGGAAAACTACGTCAGTGTTTGAAGAATAATATAATATATTATATATAATACAATTAATAAATAAGTCCATTGTTCTAATTTCGGCGTAATGTGCCATACGTTTATATTTTTTCAAAAAATTTACAGTGAATTACAAAAAAAAAATTTTTCTAGCTGGTTGAGAAAATAGTCATTGTTCAAAAATAGATGTCACAAAAATTGTTATCTACTAGGTACGGCTAGATGCTATCTAGTTTTAGAAGCATACCGTTGGAAAAGTATAGATTAATTTTGCTTTTCAAAATTCATTTCAAATAGAAAAATTTCACATTTATAGACTAAAGTTGCTTTCCATACATTTTACAGAAAACGCATAAAAAAATTTATTTGCACAGCTGTAGAGTACGAATTTTCTGCTACAAAGATAAACATATTGAAATTCTTTTCAAAGTTCCATATTCATTTCAGACATCATATTTATTCAAATATGCAATATCGACTGCAATTTGTGAAGCTCTCTGGCAATTCATTTTTTTTTTTAATTCAAGAGGGTAATGTATTTGCCCATATAATGTTTTGTACTGAATGAAGCTTTACGTTGAACGAAATGTGCAAGCGCTTTTTCACACCATCAATTATTCAATAGATTAGACTTGAGGGTTTATCAATTGTTTATAAAATTCTGTATAACTATATACCTCGCTTTAGTTCTACAATTTTTTAATGCCGTTAAAGTGCTTAATGCTTTTTAGGATACCTAAAGTGTATGCCTACTTAATTATGTATCTGTAAATTATTTAAAAAGATTCAGCCACTGACAGTAGTCAATTCAGAACTGTTAAAAATGTTAACTCAGTTAAAATTTTAGATCGATTTTGGATTTTAGTTCGGAACCATTCATTATCAGTCGTTCTATTTTCTCTGAAAAATTTAATCATAACGGGAAAGACTCTTTTTCTTAATTGTGTTCATAATTGTTACTAAACTTTATTTTATCTGTCAAAAGCAACAGAAAACATTCGGCAAGTCGAAATCTTTAATCACAAATCGATCTTAGCTAAAAATGAGCATCAAAATACCGAACGTAATACGATAATTACGACGGACGTGTGTCTATCCTGTGCAAATACGGCAATACGATTGATAAACAACCAAAACTTAAAATAAAACAGACGTTTAATCGTAGGATAGTATTACTCCCTCCGGGGTTATAAAGATAGGTAAGACTTTTAGACAATAGTCAAAATCTTTATTCAACACTTCAAAGACAATACAACACTTCTTGTCATACAGTATTCACACAATATCTAAACAAATGCACACCGAAAACACTTAAAAATCGCGATTATTTCACTTAAGTATAGCTTATTTGCTCTTTATCCTTCCTCGCCAGCACGCCGCGGTCTTTATGTAGGTAAACTAGGCATCTAGATCCTCGTAGAAATTTCCATTTTTCATCGAATACTCACGAATAATCCATATACCAGGGCAGTTCAGTAACTAATAGACAGCCAAGTTATACGAGGGATATTCGATAAGTACCGCTGGTAACATCCAAGAAATGTGGACAAAAGGGCCTATTTAATATTTGAAGGCCCAAAAAGTTGAGACTTCGCCCTTGGGAGGTTGTCCCTGGCACCCCCAGAGGCGGCGGTGCCATATTGTGCACAATTTCCCAGAGCTGGGGAAAAAGTAGAATTGGCAACGCCACAATCGGGCACTGTGTCGGAAATTTTGTAAGAATAATAATAAGTAAAAAGGTTATCTTAAAACTGTAACTTGGAATTTCTTCTTTGTATTATGGAAGTAAAAGTGAAACTGGAACACCCTATACAAGGAGATAAATTTGACTGATTATATAAATTATTCAAGTTATGCAGATTGGAATTTATTATTTAATAAGCATTTATCCAGCAGGTATTAAAATAATTATATGCAAAACCTAAGTTGAATTCCTCATTTTCTTCTACTGGTTTTGATTCAGCTTAAATATTCTCCAGAAATACTGCAAATACAGGACTGGCTGAAACGATTAAATATTAAAGTGCAGAGAAAGTTTTAAACCCCTATTGATTCCAAATTTGAAAAGTAGCTTAAATTATATTAAACAGGTATAATAAAGTTATAATTTAGTAATTTCAGTGCTAGTCATAAGAGAGAGAAGAGAGAGAGAGAGAGAATTAAGCTAATATTAATGAGAAAACCTTTATTATAAACATTTTATTATACAAAAAATGTGTGTATTTGTCAATATTTTAGTAAATTATGTTAATTAATAATTATGATAATTATATTATCTTCAAAATAAAACAATAGTACATCATCAAAAAAATGTTTCATGTCTCTAATATAAATGCTTCCATGTAATTTTGTAAATTAGTTAAAATTGGTGTTGTGTGAATTAGTTCATAATTGATAATTATAATTTTATATGAAAAACACTCAAGTACATGCGGAACTATACGTGAATATTTTAAGAAAACTTAGACTATAACTATAAACTTTCAATATTCAGTCAATTTGAGTGGAATTCTATTTTTGAATTTTAACGAATTCGAACAATTTGAATGAAAACTAATCACAGGTTAGTCCGAAATATGGGATATCCTAGAACTACAAATATCTGCCTTCTAAAGAAAGATTTAATTTGTTTGAGCTCATTTACCATGTCACTTGGAATAGGAAAATGAAGTTTCAATACAGCGGTCAAAATAACTAAAGTCGTCCCTGACTACAAATGCAAAAAATATATTATATTGAGCATACAAGTCGCGTAGGCCGGTTTGTTTTCTATTTTTCTGTCAAATGCGAAAATATCTTCTTTACTAACTAAATTCTATATTTCCTTATTTCTCGAACTGAACGATTTTTCTTAAAAAGTGGCAACGCCGCCCAACATGCCGCGAGTGGATAGAACGTGTCTCTGTTCAACTCACTGAAAATGCTGCCTGTCTCTTACTGGTCTCATCTACCAGTTGAGTAGAGTTCAGATGCGTAGCATGGTTTTGGTATTTCGTGCGCATTTTTTATTCGTGTTTTTGTGATTTATACTTTTTATTTATAGCTTAAAATAACATTTTATGGCATTGTAAAATTAATATAATATGCTACATTGGTTAACTGCAATTAAATGAAAGTGACATAGTGTAATTTAAGTAGTGTAAATGCGCGCGCGCCCATGGCCGGTACCAATATTGCTACGGTTTCCGGTGGTTGCACTATCATAACTTTTTAGATCGACTTGTATGTCTTATGTAGAAGACGTTAGAAATATTTTTTCAGCAGAATTTTTAGATTTTTTAACGAATACATACTAAACTGAACTTAATTTTATTAACAATAAATATGAATAATTTCGCAATGAAATTCTTTTAAATACCGAAAATTTTAAACCAAAATAAAGTCAGTTAAATTTAGTTTATATTAGAGGTGAGGATATTAATAATGTTTCAGAAAACTGTTTTCATATTTCATCAAAGCGCCCCTGAAACTTTATAGTTAGTTAATGTTTATCCGCTCAGCCTATTCATAAGACTAACCTGTCCCTATAAAACTTTATCATAAAATATAAACTTATTCATACTGACCGGAACGACTAGAGAGAGAAAGGTGGATATCTCTTTGGTATAATAAACATTATCGTTGCTGCACTGCATAATGCTTTATACAACATTATATAACGTGTTATGCGAGATTTTACGATGTCATAACGCATTTCTATGAGTGCTACACGGAGGTTTAACATCGTAAATGTTTGCAGAATTGTTACTGATACCGTATGTGGAGCAAAACAGATATAAAATTTTTCATTAGTCGTTGGTACAAGCGGAAGTAGCAAACTAAGCAAATATTCGTCTTCTGTTAAATTGAAATATACATGGTTGCTCATTACTTCGGTAAAGTCAAGGAATTTATATACAGAGTGAGTTTTATGTATGGAACGCCTCAATTATCTCGGAAACGGCTTGCCCGATTTTTATGAATTTTGGTTTATAAGGGTTTTGTAATATGGCCGATATTATTGTGGCATTTACATTGTTGTCAGATCTTTCGTTTTTCCGGAAATATACTGAAATTTGTTATTTCAAATGGATCACCCTATATATTTTTTTGTTTTTGAAATCTCTAAGAAATTTAGAATATTTTTCATGTAATGTTCCCTATACCTAATTGCCATAATTTCGGAGTTACAGCTACATTTGCAATATCTTCGCCGAAGTTAAAATATTACATCAGGGCGGCTATGTCTGCGACAAAAACAATTTTGACGTTTTAATAAACTATTATTGTTGGTGTTTATTGAAAGTTACAATGGACCGTTTATCTGAGAAAGAACGAATTGAGATTTTAATGATATTAGGATATGGTGATGTGCGTAGAAGTCAACAGGAAACGTGTAATATCTTTAATAATTTATATCCTAATAGAAATCCCATAGGATCTTTTGAAAACATAAAGTAAAGGCGGTTACAGCTGATGCTCAAAATGTTGTCCGTTTACTTCCATACAAGAAGCCATGCGATGTTTAAAACTTTGCAGTACATTTTGTAACATTCCTGACTGCTCAATCCTTCTTATCTCTGTGGTAATCCTATCTTTTAATTCCTGAATATTGGCAGGTTTGGTTTTATAAACAATATTTTTTAAGTAACCCCACAGGAAGTAGTCTAAAGGATTCATGTCGGGTGATCGCGGGGGCCATTCGATAAAACCACGCCTTCCAATCCATCTTCTGGGAAACACATCGTTTAGGTATTGCCTCACGTCACGCGTATAGTGAGGTAGAGCTCCATCTTCTTGCACCCAAATATTGTTATTTGGGACATTGTTATTGTCTGAAAGTTTCAAATAATAAAATTTCTAAATTAACAGGCAATTGAGAATACTTACTTAGATTTGGAAATAACCGAGCCAACTCAGGTATAATATTATTCTGTAATAAATTTAAATACGCCGGACCATTTAAGTTTCCTTCAATGAAAAAAGGACCAATTATTTTGTCGCCTATTATTCCAGCCCATACATTAATACTTTGTGGAAATTGGGTGTGGAATTCTCTCATCCAACGAGGATTGTTACGTGACCAGTATCTGCAATTATGCCGATTTACGTTTCCATCAATACAAAAAGTGGCCTCATCGGAAAACATAACATTATTTAAAAAATTTGGATTATTTTGATCGTAACATTTTTCCATCATTGTGTCGGCAAACTCTTCACGTCTATCGAAATCATCATCTGACAACTCTTGAACCAATCTTACTTTGTAAGGATGGAATTTATTGGCATGTAAAATTTTCATTATGGATGTTTGAGAAATATCAACTTCCCTGGATATTGTCTATTACTCAAGTGTGGATCTTCTTCTAACATAACACAAACATCTAAAGATTTGTCTTCAGTTGTTGCAGTTTTTATACGCCCTGATTTCGGTAAATCTTTTATGGCTCCAGTTTGGTTAAACTTTTTTAACAACTTACTCACAGTAGATCTTGTTATGGGATTTCTATTAGGATATAAATTATTAAAGATATTACACGTTTCCTGTTGACTTCTACGCACATCACCATATCCTAATATCATTAAAATCTCAATTCGTTCTTTCTCAGATAAACGGTCCATTGTAACTTTCAATAAACACCAACAATAATAGTTTATTAAAACGTCAAAATTGTTTTTGTCGCAGACATAGCCGCCCTGATGTAATATTTTAACTTCGGCGGAGATATTGCAAATGTAGCTGTAACTCCGAAATTATGGCAATTAGGTATAGGGAACATTACATGAAAAATATTCTAAATTTCTTAGAGATTTCAAAAACAAAAAAATATATAGGGTGATCCATTTGAAATAACAAATTTCAGTATATTTCCGGAAAAACGAAAGATCTGACAACAATGTAAATGCCACAATAATATCGGCCATATTACTAAACCCTTATAAACCAAAATTCATAAAAATCGGGCAAGCCGTTTCCGAGATAATTGAGGCGTTCCATACATAAAACTCACTCTGTATATGGAACGATTATCAAAGCTGCGCGAGTATTCCAATTTTGAATCCGCCATTTTGATGTCTGAAAATTTGTGGGAAATTTAACAGTATTAACTTAGCCTCTTCAATTAGAGCAATAACAAATAAAAACCACAGAAAGCAGCAAGTAAAACTTTTGAGGCTAAGAAAAATTCTAAATAGGTATAAGAAATGTTCAATATTTATAGTTTAATTACAATTATTTGTGAAAAATAAAATATATCGTCACCAAACTTTCTTGTAAAATCTATCCAGGGTCTTGGTCAGGTGTACCAATACAAAATGTAGAAGTTGGAAGCAGTGTGACATCAAAATGGCGGCCCCCATGTTTCTACACAAAATTGGATGCGCAGTCGTCTATAATAGTTCCATGTATATAAATTCCTTGGGAAAATCCAATATCGCCCCTATTAAAGGTACTGGAAAAAACTTTCATATGAGTGAGATATATTTAAAACTATTTTGAAGTATACTGGGTGATTCACTACAGAAGAGCACCTCAAAGTAATTTAATGTATTTATATAAATATTTTTATTTTTTTGAAAATCAGAGGAAAATTCTATTGTGTTCATTCATAGCGGCGTTGTCGAGTTATCATTTTTCGTCGGGGCAAGGTTAACAAATAAATTCTCTGTGTTTAAGTTTTTTTAAATTTAGTAAATTGACATTTAAGCAAAAAACCCTGTGTAATATAAGCATTATTCGGTGGTTGCATTGGTAACATTTAAGTAGGACCTTTGACTACGAAATTACAAAATATTTATTCCTAATTGACCTTAATTTTCACACAGCGGGTTTATTAGTCCCGACCCTTGATAGTAATATACAGATGAGTTTTTAAGAATTCCTCCACGGGAGCTCTTTGTGCCTTTTTTTGCATTTTGCGAAAATATTAACAAGGATACAGGGTGCTCTGTATATTATAACTAGTATAACTATTATATCAATATTTTATTACAATTTTCGTTCTAAAAAATTATTTCCTTTATTTTTGGTATTATGTCTAAATCAATCTCAATTGCGGTTCCTTTTGTATTTATTGTTCTAAGTTAAATATTAGTTTGATAAAATCATGTAAAACTCTATCGACTCGCTAGAACTATTTTTATTATCTAATAAATCAAAGTCAATAAAACTGCATCCTTCACAAATAGATATGTGCTATAGATATAAACTTTTACAGATTTCGGAATATCGTCCCCAAACAGGTCATCCCGCTGCATCAAATCAAGAACATAAAACAGGGAACTGCCTGTTTTATATTGTTGACGATGTTGGCCAGTCTTCCAATCAAATAATTTTTCTAGAAGTTGGAATAAAAATGTCAGACTGGAATCTAATTTGAGGCAACCACCGTCGATGGAAACAGCGCCGGATTTAGACCGTAGCAGAGGGCTAAAACGAATGCCCTGCAATTGCCTTAATCCAATAAAATATCTCTAGCTTTGTACAGATAAATACTTATCGGACAGACAACTGTTTCGGCCTATTTCGGTATATAAATGCCGTACAGGTATCACGTAGCTTTAGAAGGGGCATGAAGTATTATAGTGTATGTGTATAGTATATACCTACAACTTGCATCATCTGTTTTTTTTTGTTTTAAAGGTGTTTGACATTCATTCTGACTCTGCACTGCAAATAATAAACTGATTAAGTTATTTATACAATATTAAAGTATTAATACCAGAAGTATTAGTTTAGGAAGATCAGGAAGACAATATATTCTGATTTCTGTAAATCTTTTGACTGATTTAAATATTGCATATTATTAGTAGGAAATTAGACTGATATGGCTTGTATCTTCCATTGGCAAAGCTTTGTTAAATCTGACATCAGCAACAAGAAAACATGTCTCGGAAGTATCAGAAATACGCAAAGCTCAGTTCTTGGACCCTTACTATTTATGATATTTATTAACGACATTGCGCAACCGGGTGATGTGAACTACTTTTTACACAATTTTTTAAATTGTTTTTATATTAAATTTATTATAATACTTTGGCTTTAGTTTTGTGGGATAATGCAATCAAAATAAATAAATAATAAAATTTACTGTCTACAAAATCGCATCAATGCTGCAATTAATGATAAAAGTTCTTGATTTGGGACGGATATTGTGACATTTTTAAATAAAATCATGTATAATGGATGGTTAATTAAATAGTTAAGTTTCAATAGAATCGCATCATGATTATACCCTATATTTATGTATTTTCTCATTAAAATTCAAATAATTTCCCGATTTCCGACCACTGGCGACCGAGAACGACAACGACGAATTCCTTCGTGACGTCGTGTGGTAAAATATGAACCTGTTGCTGTCATAATAATGTTATTTTTGGTATCTTTGTTACCTCAGTTACGCAAACCATGCGCATAAAAGTTATTTTTAAAATTTACCCTGGTATCCCTTCACCTAAGTCCGTCACTGAATGGACAGTACACTTTATTCGGCGATATCTGTAAATCGGTTTGCTCAGCAAACGATAGACAACAGAGCTAATAAAACTAAACAAAAGACAAACAGGGTGACAGTTTGAATAGATCTGGTAGGGATGCATCTGAAAGTTTTCGCTTCCGCTCTATCCCATTCGGAGTTGCACGAACTTCCGCTCCTAACCAAGATTCCGGGTCTACTAGACACTTTCAATTCGCTTCCTCCTTTTTCTTTCCAACTTTTCACTAATTGTTCGCCGCACAGTACCCAGATTAATTAAGAAGGAAATCTTAGTTGGTGGAAAAGTTCGGTTACTTTACCATTTTCTCTAGGATGACGTATTTATTTAATAATGCAATTTAAGTAGTTAAAATAACGGAAAGTTTATCTCTCAAAAAGGTTTTCTTTGAAACTTTAATAGATTCCTTGGTAATTTTAAGCTTTGTTTATTTAGTGACTGCATTTCAACGAAATATTTTGTTAGAGGACGAGAACAAAATTAAAATGGGAAATTAATGATGTTATAAAATAAACAGACCCTTAATCATTTATTGCTTTTGTAGCTTTTAAATTTATATGGGCAATTCAGCTTTTATAAATCGTGTTGGTTTTACGCGAATGTACAGCAAATTAATATTCCTAACTAAATATATACACAGATAACTAAAAATACCAGCAATATGATGCAACACATTATAGAATCAGGACGACAGAAATATACCTACCGGATTTGTCACTAGTCTAGGCAAAACATAAAGGACGATTGGAGCATATAGAAATTTTAGAATAACTTGGAATTAGCATCTGTTTTTGATGTAGTAGGTATATTTTTTAGAATAATATTTATTACAAACTATAATTGTACAAAATACAATTACAATCCCATTCTTAAAAATACTAGAACTCCTACAGAGTATACCAGGTTTCCCATTTGACTTGACTAATGGCAATTAACATGGGCTATTACATTTCATTTAATTTTATATTCCCAAGGCACGCTATGAGAAATATTGCTAACGGAATCGATAGTACTGACTGTCAAACACTTCTGATTACCAAAATACTAAAGCGAAATGCTTTTTTAATTAAAATATCAATAAAAATTCGTTTTAAGTAAATAGCTGTAGGTTACATAACTGTTTTAAGAGACATCTTTAAACGTCATCCGGTGGACTAGTTGGTTGAGCGGCAGTGTTTCAAACTGAGCTTCAAAACTATGCAGGTTCGAAACCCGCCAGAGACAACTTTTTTTTTTACTTTTTCATTAATTACAAATTATTAGTGTTTACTTATTCGAATAAATATGGTTCAGTCAGTACCTAGTTATTATTTTTGAAAGTCACAATATTTGCTTATCAAAAAAAAAAAAATAATAATAAAACATGTTTTAATTGGCTCGTTTCCTTTATCTTTAGGCTAAAGCTACTATCTTATAAAAGAAGTAATCAACAAGCAACATATTTTTTATTTATTACATGCACTGTGCTTTTACTAATAATAGTGTACTTATCTCTGCTAATAGTTACTACATATTATACCTCAATCTGGATATTGAGTTAAACAGTTACAGGGGAACTGTCGTGAATTAGTAATAGGTTTTTTTGAGGAGTTTTTTTAAAAGATGATGAGTTTTTTAAAATATATTCTTATTTTAAAAAACTCATAATTTGAAAATTTGAATTTAAATTTGAATTTGAGAATTGCCATTTAAAAAAAACCTATTACTAATTCATGACAGTTCCTCTGTAATACTGTTTAACTCAATATCCAGATTGAGATATAATATGTAGTAACTAAAGGGTGTTTTTTTTAGGTTTGATAGAACTTTACATGACAACTACTATCAGACTGAACTGTTAGTCTGACACTGTTTATAAAATTTATTTTCAGTATACTTTGGCAAATCATCATGAATAGATTCACTCTTGAACAACGCTACCAAATTTCTCAAATTTACTTTGAAAATCATTCGGTTCGCCAAACGCATAGAAGACTTCGTAAATTTTATGGCCCACATGATCGTCCATCTGAGCTATTTATTCGTCGTACTGTGGATAGATTTCGTACCACATACTCTACATGATTTGAAAACACCAATGCGTCGAAGGAATGTGCGTAATGAGAGGAATATTACTGCTGTATATGAAAGTGTGGTTGCAAACGGGGTTTGGTGACAAATTAATTTCGAGAAATGTACCTGTTAACTATCCACCCAGGTCCTGTGACATGACCCCCGCAGATTATTGTCTGTGGGGCTATGTCAAGTCATTAGTTTATGCTGATAAACCAGCAACAATTGAAGCGATCATTGGTCGTGTTATTCACGACATACGACCAGAAGTGCTCGAAAAAGTCAATCTTGCGGACAGTCGCGGTGGCCACATGTCGCAAATAATTTTTAAATGTTTAATGTAATAGATTGTTTTTTTAAATAATATTACTTTTTTAATCACAAAACATTTTCTTTAATTTTTTTTAAAGTTTAAAGTTCTATAATCCTTAAAAACACCTTTTATTAGCAGAGATAAGTACACTATTAGTAAAAGCACAGTACAATTACATCACAATTACATCAACATCTCCATGAAGATGTTGATGTAATGCATGATATAATAAGTACAAGGTATGACATTCGTCGTACCTCGTACCTCGACATTCGTTTCGTGAGTACGAAAATGCGTCCGCTGTGCGCATTACGTCACCGAGAGCGCAGAATGATCGCTAAATACAAATGTTATATACGATTTCAATGGAAACATTATCAAAACTTTCATATAATTGGCACAAAACAGTGCCCCGAATAGGAAAATATTGGGAAATTTAACCAGTGTCCTTAAATGTGTTCTTTAATAATCATAAGCACAGATTAGATATACTCCATATGGTAGGTATCTATCATATACAAAATGCCCTGGTGATCCCTGGTGGTTTAAAATTGGCTCTTTTAATTTCTTACCTACTTCAATAATAATAACTGTTATCGGTGATTATTGCAATTTTTATTATAAGTAATTAGTTATTCTGATTCGTGTGTAAAATGATTAGTACTTAAATATAGGATAAACGCTTCATAAACATAGGATGTGGGCAACAAGTTAACTTTAATACATATATTTCGCCGTTCGCCTTACACCTACGACTAAAAGTGAAAATTGTTCCTTAAGCTCCGTTAAGATTCTAAATTTACTGTATTATTAAATGTATTCATTTTTTTAATTATTCGAAAATTTTAAATGTTTCTCATTTTTTTTTTATTTAATGACCACATTACAGAACCATATCTATTACAGGTTATATAATTTATTACAGGCTTTAAATTTATCTCATAATCATCATCGGTGAAGTGTTTGGAACATATTCTGGCAGTATGTAGGTACATTAAACTTTTCTGCTCGACAGCAAGCTACCACTCACAGTTTCTTTATTACTTCATCCCGTGGAAACGTGAAAAACCTTGTAACATAATAGATAGTGCAATGTTTACATTGTCTAAATATCATAGCAATATAATTACCTAATATTATTTAAATTATTGGGCTCTTGGTTGCGATTATCACTATTATACAAGCACACAGCACAACGCATTTTTATTGCACTTTTAGTTTAGGTACGTGTTAATATAAAATTAACTTTAACTATACTCACATATGATTATAATTAGTATACACTAGAATTATACAAATACTCTGCCAAAAAAAATGAATTTAGAGGACAAAATGTAGTAAAAACCACGAAACTTCCACACCTTTACATTATGTAAACACTGTAAAATGTCAAATTTGCGCTCTCGGTGACGACACGGATGTGGGAGGGATATGCGCAATATCATACCTTCCTTTATTGAATCATGGATGTAATGCAACGCCAGTCGGGGCATATTGCCCGTGGAGTAGTTGTTTTCAGCATCTCCTTCCAACTAATAATTTGTAATTAATCAAAAAGTAAAAGAAAAGTTGTCTCTGGCGGGATTCGAACCTGCAAAATTTTGCAGTTCAGTTTGAAACACTGCGGCTCAACCAACTAGTCCACCGGATGACGTTTAATAATATTTCTAAAACGGTTATGTAAACTACACCTATTAACTTAAAACGAATTTTTATTGATATTTTAATTAAAAAAGCATTTCGCTTTAGTATTTTGGTAATCAGTAGTGTTTGACAGTCAGTAATATCGATTCCGTTAGCAATATTTCTCATAGTGTGCCCTGGGAATATAAAATTCAATGAAATGTAATAGCCCATGTTAATTGCCATTAGTCAAATGAAGTGGGAAGCCCGGTAGATAATTTCATTGGCTTTTGTTGGCTTCTGTTGTATCCGTCAGAAATCAATAGCAACGAGAATAACTATAGTTCCTAATGATTGCAATTGATTGTGTGATTGTGTATGTTCCACTGAACTAAACGAATTTGGAACAAACTTAATACATTTTTTATGGCCGATTTTTTGTATTACATCTTGCCACTGATCTGTTTTGATTTGTTAAATTGTTGGCTTAATAACAGAGACCAACGCAGAAGAATCTTATAGAAAAACATGTTACTTTCCACAAACGTTATCAATTTATGTATTATCTTTGCGACTTTTCAATGAGGTCTAAACGTTGAAATGCCCTGTATTTATAAGAAACTATTTTAGATGTAGATGTCCGACATTCCTCAGATTATTTCCTGAAAGGATTGGTTTGTGAGGACAGGGGTCGGTCTTAAAGTCCAAGAAAAAGGGACCTGCACGGAAGCGCTGTCAGAGATGGGAATAAGACCGCCAGTTAAGAAACTTGAGCTGACTGACTGAGTCTACCGCGACACGTACCGATAAAATGCGGCTTTAAAGGCAATTTCGTTTGTTTGAGATACTTTTCCAGAAATAAAATAAAGTCTTGTGGGGAATTAAGTCTAGTTTCCTGTTTTTAAATTGTGTTACAGCCGTACTAGTTCGCCCATTTATTTCAGTTTGACCTAAATTGAACAGTAACTAATAGATGGGTATTTTTCTAGGTTAAGTTCTGGAAGACTAGATCGTATCATTTCAGGTATCAGAGGTTTCAGAATCTAATCTGCCAATGACTTTCTTGGAACTTAACACGAAGTGCAAAAATGGAGCAGAATTGTATTGCTTTCTTCTCTTTCTACGCTTCAGGATGTATCTAGGAGCAGCGCCCATATTTTCTGACACTGAGAATATGTACCCTATATCAATATTTCAGTAACGATGAAATAACATGATGCCCAGTTGTGTACTGGTACTTATCAATAAATCAATTGCATAATAAGATGTCTTAAGTTCTTATAGTTTGCGTATTGGACTATATTTAACAGTAAACTTAGCATTATTCTTCAGTCTAATGTGGTAAATTTAATTATAAGGTAATCAATATTCCAATAGTATAATATTGGAATGTATACCTGCATAGATAAAGTGTACTTGTATTTTATTTATGTAGTAATCAACTTAGTTACTTATAAGAAAAATATGAAAGATGCACGAAAATCTCATAGAGGTTTAATTTAAGAGGTAAATAAAGCCTTGTTAACCCCTTCATAAGTTGGATAAATAGCTAAACTGATTTACGTTATCATCTTATTTTTCATGACTGTATATGATCGTCCACTTTAGAAAACACAGCAAGTCACAGTTATCATTCAATTAATTTACCTAATTATAGGATTTTTTTAATTTTACATCCAAGTTCCACCAATCAACTGTCCATTTAAGTATCTAAAATTCCAGATTAACTCAGGAATGTTCATAATTAATTCAATCAGCCAATTGACGAACACTTGGTGTTGTGCAGTTCCCTCCACCTCTTGAATCCGCCAATGGAAGGACTACATGATAATTGATTGGTTAAATACCGAGATATCAAAAATAATCTTAGTTAAAAATGACATCATCGATAACGCACAACAATTTTGAACAAAATTTTTGAAAATTAAAATAAATATCTAATAAGCCAAATCAGAGTAATTGACATAATAGCAAAAAAACTTCACCAGAACGGTTTGACAAGTTTTGATAATCAAATTATTAACATAAATGCATAGTCCTGATAGCTACTACATTGAATTACTGATGCCGCAGTAATGCAATGCCAGTCGGAGCACATTGTCCGTGGAGTAGTTGTTTCCGGCATCACCTTCAAATAAATAAGTAAGATTGTCTTCCTTAAAGACAGTAGAGGTCATTGCTGTAATGGCACTTGCGGAAAAGCAGGTCATTATCTGTCTGTCAATTTAACAATAATTGTCAGACAGACTGTAGCAAAGACCAAAAGATGGCACTACCGGTATGTTTCTCACCACTACATCTTTGTATGTTATATAGAAATATATTGAGCTTGTTTTATCTGTTAGATATCAGATATACTTTTATTGAAATAAAATAAATTAATTACCTATTCCCATTTACTATTACAAACATCAGCGCAAATATAAAATATTCAAATTGTTTGATTATTAATGTATTCCCACGGGAGTACGTTGTGTAAAAAGTGCCACTGTGTATTTAGTAATGCATATTATATAAACTATATTACAGTTTAGCCTTTTTAAACTGTAAATGAAAATTAAAAATTTTGTATATAAATAAAATGTATATATGTATGTCAATCAACTGTCGAGTTATTTATAGCTGTAGAATAATGCTTTTGGTTATTCAAATGCACACGTAAATAAATAAAATATCGACAAAATTCGAGTATCAGTCTAGAGCCAATGTAAAACTGGTGCAATTTTAAATAAACATATAAATAAAATTGTCTAACCTATTTTTAAATAACATCCAGGAAATATACCAATGAAAAAATTACAAATTGCAATTATAATCTAACAAAGTCCTGTTAACTCTATAGTGTACACAATATGCTGAAGAATTCATAATAATATATGAGCTCACAGTGGACTATTAACATACAATCAAATGAAAATGTCTGTGAGAATAACAGTTTGTCCTTAAAGATGTCAATGTTATTGCTCAAAACTAGATCAATGTACGTACTGGTGTTTCGTCTATCTCGTACAAGTGCCGTAGAAAGTAGTAAAGCACTTGTAAAGTCGCATTATGTCTATGGATATATGCCGAGACTGCATATGCGGGACAAGCAGATAGCAGTTGCATAATTGTTTCCGGCGCCCTATGGCAGGCCCCGCAGTTGACATCAAGGACCTCCATATCCATGACCCGGCTACGATAGACGAGGGTGTTAAATACATCATCCTGACAAGCTATTATGAATCCCTCGGTCTCCCCACTGATCTTAAAAAAGCAAAGGTCAGTCTTTCGGATAACCCATGGACTTCAAGGCTCTTATAGGAGACACCGTGCAATGGCTTATACTTATGCAGCTGCAGAATATCACGGTCTCCTGAAGCTTCAACTTGGGCTTTCAACTGAATGGGTCCCAACTAGATGACAGACTCTAGGTTTCTCCGTTCAACGTCAGAGATGAGACCAAGTTCATTAGCTGCTTTTCGTGCTGCCTTAATTATTATTATTATTATTATTATTATTATTATTATTATTATTATTATTATTATTATTATTATTATTATTATTATTATTACTATTACTATTAAAGTCAAGTAAAGTTATAAGTATAAAGTTCATATTTTTCGAGAATTACAAATGAAAAAATGATCAAGTTATAAATACTAGAACTACCTATTTCAAATCCTAGATTCCGCTGAGTGATCTGTACTACAAAAATCTTACAATTCTAGGCTATGCCTTGTTTAGTTGGAGCCCTTAACTTGGAAAAAAAAGAACCGCATTCGCAGAAATAAGGTTAATGATGCGGACTGGCTGGAATACGTAAACAGGAAAACTATTTGCTAAAGTCAAAATGTGATTGAGATTGAAAGGAGGATTTTGCGACGCTGCTTCACATTTAAGCAATATCTATTCGTGCCTCAAGTAAATACAAACTCAGGGAACCGTAAACTCATTTAAAATATTTTAAGACCCTGTTCGAGTGGGATTTACTGAATACAATATTACCAATGGCGTGAAATGACGAAAATTATCATTAAATTGAACTGCATTGAATTTTATATTACAATTTATATACCAAGATTTTTACTGAGTGGCTTAACGAAAAGTTTATATCTTCAACAACTTGGTAAACAAGTTTTTTCAAACAAATTCCAGAGGGGAATTATTTTTATATTACTGACAATTATGTAGGGTGTTCCAAAAAAGAAAGGTTTATTACAACTTATATTTTTTAAATGGAACACCCTGTGTATTTTTACAGATTTCATCTCACGAATACATTGATATAGGGTATGATGGATCTAGCTCTAATAGTGAGGGAGATATAAGTACCTTAAAGAGCGTTCCATAAGCATAATAAGTTACAAAGATAATATCGATTCGTTGCTAGGCTACAAAGGCTATAAAGGATTTCTCTAACACATTCTTCTTACGATATATTGTTTTGGGCATAACTTGCTCACTATTAGAGCTAGGACCATCAAACCTTATATCTATGTGCAACGTGTAATGAAGGTATGACGGAAAGAGCTAAAAATAATTGATGAAAAGATGTCTAAACCCGGCAAGGTTTTTCTTGTAAAAAGACCGTTTTTACATTATGCCTTAGATATGATATTAAAACTTATGAAAATGAATTTTATTTAAACTTATAACTATAAAAAACCTTCCGCCTACGATAAAGAGAATAGTGCCAGAAGAAGGCGCTAGGGCAGTTGCAGTTACCCAAACACGACAGTACCAGGGTACTTTTAGAGAGAGATCACGCTCTCTGTGAACGCCTAAAAATAGACAATTATTTTCGCCGGCTGTCAATATTTTAATGTACTGACAACGTGTCATGTATTAAAGTGCGGTGCAGTATTAAATACTTAGTTTTTGTAAACAAGTAGTTTCTGTAACCAGTTGAGCTACACAAATAACGAATCCCAAATAATTTTGTTCAGGCTTCCCCAGTTTGCCAACATGGCGCCCAACGTGGGGCGCCACTATGCCAGATTGGGTAAGCCTGAACAAGAGTTTGTGATTCGTTATTTGCATCGCTAAAATTAAGTATTTCTTTTACCAGTTGAAAGACACAAATAACGAATCACAAAATCTTGTTCAGGCTTCCCCAGTTTTGCATAGTGGCGCCCAACGTGGGGCGACACTACTAATCACAAGATTGTGTGATTTATTATTTGTGTCGATAAAACTAAGTTTTTCTTTTACCAGTTGAGCGACACACAACGAATCACAAAATCTTGTCTAGGTTTCCCCGGTCTGGCATATAACGGAGATTATTTAAACATATTTTCCTACCAGTAATTTTTTCGGTCATTTTTAAAGATTACTTCAACATATTCAGCATTCTAAGTCTTTCCTATTGGCTGTATTTTAAGAAGCTGCCCGGCTGGAATTTCTTAGGAAAGATATTTCGAATAACGCAGCACGAAGAGATGTGTTATCAAGTCTGAAAAATGTGTATTTATATTGACTCCAGTTGGGATTCCGAAAGCGTAGGACACGAAAGTCGAGTAGAGGAAGAATAAAAATGACGCCACATAAAAATACCCAACGTACTGACACAAACGCACACTTGTCTACTATTTCCAAGCAGGCGCTGGCATACGAATTAGGAAATATTCTAACAGAATATCTCTCAGGAGCTCCACAAATAAAGGGAAACAATAAAATTATAGTTTGTAGCCTCCCAAGCTCAGATAAAACATAGCCGGAGAAACTAATCAAGGCTGAATGAGTGCTCTCCTGATTTACTACACGCAACAATACAAACCATATTATTACTTTTTTCATCTGGTTCGTATCTCGCAGGGAGTTTAATGGGATTTTTATAGGGAATCTTTGATAAAAGTGAAGCCTCTCCCTACTTATCATCCAGAAATAATAAAGGATCAGCTTCCACTTCTGATTAATCTTACGAGAGGCAAGAAGTCTCATCATTTCTTCGTTATTTATACATTTATATGCGCCCCAAAAGTTTTATGTATTAACTGTAATAATACTGCAACATAGTGTTCTATCATTAAGTATTTTTCCATTTACTAGGCATTTTGCCTCACTTCTGGACTATTAATGAAACCAGAAAATAAAATGATCACCCTGAAAAAGCAGATAAATATTTTTAAACACATAGAGTACATTTTCATGTATGTCTGGAAATTGTATATATTCATGATATATTGTGAGAAAACCGATTCGAATATTCTTCTAATATTTTTTGTATTACAGAAACTTGAATCCATACATCAGTTTTCGTTTATTATTGACAGTGTAATATAATCATTCTATACGTTTTTCGTATTAAAAAAAGCAAAATTACTATATGGCACACACTACAGATCTATCAAATATTGTGTTTATAGAAAGAACACTGTGTGTATGTATAACCACTAAATGTAGGATGTATTAGGCAAACTTAGGCCACTAAATGCAAACAAGTTTGTCCAAAAAAAAAACACTGTATAAATAATAATAATAATAATAATAATAATCCTTTATTGCCCAACAGGCTTACGCCCAATTACAGGACATCATGAATTATACAAAAAATACAAAAAAAAAATGTACATAATATTTAACAAATTAACAAAGTTAGCAAATCAGCAAAGTATAAAATTGTAAACTTTAACAATAATTAGAGAGACTACCTACTCAATCTGACTTAAGACCTATTTCATATACTCATATGTACCACTATGATACGTAGTGGTACACACTAACATATTAACCCATTACATTACAAACATTATCAACATTACAAATCAACCCATATAATTTCAAATACTTTGTAGCGTATATATTACTAAATAACACATTTTCTAATTTCATTTAAACTACACGTGTTTACATCGCACAAGTGACTAATACTGTTAAAATTAAGACACATTGTATGTATAGGGGATTTGTAGAATATATTAGTTCTTGCTATATCTACATGAAATGTAAGATTCTGTCTCGATTGTAGTCTTGGTATTTTAAAATTTAACTCAGCCAAAATGTCAGAACAATCAATTTGATTATGTAACAATTTATGAAGAAAAGATATTGAGTGACATTTCCTTCTGACTTCCAAAGACTGAAAATCAAACAAGGCTAACAAGTAGTTATTATCTAAACCTCTAATGGGGTAGACATTTTCAGTTTTATAATATAAAAATTTTAAAAATTTCCTTTGTATAGACTCTATGACATATTTATAGCAACAATAATATGGATTCCATATTAAAGAGCCATATTCCAACTTAGATCTCACGTATGATATATATAATGTCTTTAGAGCTGTCATATTGTTAAATGTCTTACAGTTGCGTATAATAAATCCAAGCAACTTCAGAGCTTCTGCAGTTTTTGCATTTATGTGTTGCTCAAATGTCATCTGAGGGTCAAATAACACACCCAAATCCTTTATTGAATTTTCCCTTTGAACAATGTCTCCATCTATGGTGTAGTTATATATAATATTCGTTTGTTTCCTAGTATATGTCACTGCTTTACATTTTGAAACATTTAAGTGTAACTTATTGTTATCACACCATACCTTGAGGTTATCTAAACTATTTTGTAGAAGAACACAGTCTTCCACAGATTGGACAGCTACAAAAATTTTCAAATCATCCGCAAAGCATAATTTACTGCAACCGATGCTACTAAATATATCGTTAATAAATAATAGAAATAACAGGGGTCCCAGATTAGATCCTTGTGGCACACCCGACGTAGCGATAAATTTCCTCGAAGTATATCCACTATAAGAGACAAAATGCTCCCTCGTAAAAAAATAAGATTGGAAAAAAGAAACCAAATGCTTAGTGAAACCAGTGTCTAATAATTTATTTAACAATAATCCATGGTTAACTGTATCAAAAAACCATATAAAGCAATAAAATAAATATTTGATAAATTAACTAAATTTCATCAGTGGTTTTTTAGTTTTATACAAAATTCTGTAATCCAGTCCATGGATATTATCCAGTGGTTTTTTGGGGAAAACTTTATTTGCCTTGATACTGCACTTTAGATATTTAATTTGTATGGTTCTGGTCTTTTCATTTTTTGTTATTTTCCAGGTGGTGTAATCCCAAAAGGGGCTACAATTTGACTATTACGTTCAAATTGGGTTGCTAAAACATATATATACCCTTGTACAAGAACCTTCCTCCATAATAATATTTAGTAAATTGTTCGATTGGTGTTTTTTTTCAGATATATTCTTGATAAAAAGACAACGTGTCCATTTTATGTAAATAGTCCTACACTCCACCCATCCTTTAAATCCTATTTTTGTTTTTAGATATACTAGCACGTTTTCTGTTTTCACGTCCATCGGGAAAGTTTTCGATATCCAATTTCCGTATGCAAAATGGAAAATCCCTTACGTGCACAAAATGACAGTCCTTTCCCGGCCAGGTCTTTTCATAAGCACAGTATTGAGTCCTGTGTTTGCCAATGCGTGGATAATGTATAAATAATGACTTCTTTTCCTGATGAATGTCTATGTTGATTTTTTAAGCCTTGATGGATGCAAATACAGAGCATTACATTGATTAAAAAATCTATAAAAGCAGTTGTCTACTAGCAATCATTTTCGCGGATATTTTATTACCGTAACAAATAGCAATAACTACTGGAATTCTATTTTCAAAAAGTACTTTGCATTTTAATATTACTGATAATGACTGCTAATGATTTAGATATGTAGAATAAGTAGTCCATTGAAAGAATCAAAATATGACTGATCAAGTAAATACTCGTCAGTATGTATTTGATGTTTCATTACTCTTTAATTGTTGGTACGAAATGTTTAACTTTTATGTAGAGTAGTGATAGAATGTGTAATTTTTTGTGTTTAATATTTGAGAGAAATTTTGTACTAGCCCTATTTTACTATCTGTATAGTTGTATCCACAGTTATCAAAATTTTGACCGGTAATATTATTAAGACCGTAAATTTACTTTCAGTTTATTCTTTCACGCAATGTATGTGATGATATAATCGACGGTTTTTATTACTCGAACACAGTAAAAAAAACGAGTAATTTTAACACTGAATACACACTCATCACTCATCAGTGTGTATATAGTCCACACTTGGCAGTGTTAGACATATCAGTGTATTATTACATTATATTAAAAGTAATTTAACACAGTAGATTTTACAAGGTAATGTGTAATAGTTAATTATTCATCGTGTAATTATTCCGTATTTATGGCGGATTGATTCATTTTTAACACGCGGTTTTGTAAATTTTAGTACAATTTATGAGTACTTCTATAAACTTGGCGGATATAACGTTCGTGTAATATGAGTTCTAAAGGTTTAGTTATTATACTACCCAGTTCGTGTTAAAAATAACACTGCAGCAAATTACGATTACCACTTAGTAATTTTACCATTTGCCTTTTTTTACTTTGAAGGTCGAAAATTTTTCTTGTTGAAAACTCTATGTCTCAAAACAAGAAAAGAAGAATGTTTAAAATATCTATACTTACTAAACTATCCATACATATAAACTATCTCTGCCAACAGGTTTATTATTTAAGCATATGTCGATTATGAAACATTTTTCATTGCAGAAGAATTCAGTTAGCACATTCCGATGCTCAATTATTGCAAAACAATTTATACATTTTTTATATTTTCCACAGAACAACGCTGTTATATTGAAAACTGTGTTAGTGACTACAATATACCTAGTTTATTTTCATGCTGTGCTTGGTTCTATGAATGTGAGATGTCAATTTTGAAAACACAATTTAATATAAAGCTTTAAATGAAATGTTAAATCAACGAACATCTGTTTGTTGCCTATATTTTCAATGAACATTTATAATTGTTGTTTGAATGTCGCAAATTACATTTCTATTAGACGCTTTACCTAAATTTAGTGACTATGTTAAAAAGGCAACAATAAAAAGTGAATTAGTGAAATAGACAGTTAGGGAACTAGAAGAAAGTTTAAGCTTAGGTACATGTGAGAAAAAAGAGGAATATGTGTGGTGGGAAAGTGGATCGATAAAGTTATAAGAAGACAAAGTATAAATAAAGCGAAAATGCATGCAGAGTTCCAGTAGAAAATTTTAAGAGCTTCTCCAGAAAAATGCAGTAAAGTTTAGAAAAGTCCTTGAGGTCGAGGTTGAGAAAGGTTAGAAGTGAATAAAGTAAAAAAATGTATATTAATTCATTATCATAGAGATTAATTTTCATTGATCAAGCGTAAAAGTTTAAATATCTAAACACAGAACTAATTTTATGTAAAATAAGTAATAATTCTTTCAAGGCATAATAATATAAATTAAAACAATACAAAAGTTAAATAAAAATATATCTTGTGCTCCTTCTTGAACCATCCTGAAGAAAAGAGTAGCTGAATGTATAATTAATAAGGAGCTAGCTTAGAATGATAAAGGTAAAAATATAATTATAAAATAAACATGGTCAAACTAAATAAATTAAATAAAATAAAGGTATAAAGATAAAATATCCATAAAAAATAGTTACAAATCAAACACAGTAATGCTATAATTGTCGCCTAAAGTAAGAGGCGTCAACAAAGATTATTTAATTATTTTGAAAAAAACATTGATCTCATTTAGATGTTCCAAGAAATATATAGAAAACACTCTATATGCTAGTATTTCAGCTTGTTAGGCCTTTTTCAATAGAGTAAATGTCTATTACTAAACATTTCCAAGTGCGTTTTCGTTATTTATTTGTTTACGAGCACCTACCTCCGATTAATCCTACCATCTGGTAAAGCCCGAGTTTTTATTACCTTTTCTAAGAAGGGCGAGAGTGTAAAGTCTATCTGATCATTGGTAGTGCACGGATTTATAATTAAAGATTTTTTAATTTCTAATTGCTCTAACAGAACTAAGCGTTTTCCTTTCTTTTCACCATGCAGTACCTTTACATTTTTCTGATCTATGAAATGATAAATGATTGTTTTCTATACAATGCGTCGAAAATCCTGAATTTTTTGCGTTATTTAATATGGATTTTTTATGTTCTTTTACTCTAGTTTCGATACTTCTACCGGTTTGACCCACATACACGGCATTACAATCCGCGCAGTTAATTTGGCCGATTGTTTTAATTTATATCAAAATCCTGCCAATAGTACGCTTGTTGACACTAATCGTTTTACACCAGTTTCGTTCTATTCTGCGGCCTATTTTTTCGCTATAACCTGGGACGTAATTAATATAACTATAGGTGCCTTCTTTTTCCCGAATATTGTAAAACTCCCGACGAATTAATTTCCTCCTTTTGTTTTTGAGCATGCTATGTATTAGTTTTTCTTTATATTCGTTGTTTCTTGCAATTTGTTTGATTGTACTTAATTCTTTTTCAAAATATGCTTTTTCCAGCGGAAACATTAAAAGTCTATGTATAAACTATGGAAAACCGACTTTTTTATTTGCCAGGACTGCTGCGAACTGGCTGGTATAATTGCGTCGGAAGTTGTTGGTTTTCTATAAACCGAGAATTTTAATTTGTTTTCTACCTTTCTCATTGGTATATCCAAATAGTTTAATTGATTGTTTTTCTCCTTTTCCATTGTAAACTGAATATTATCGTTAAGCGAATTTAAAAAATTGAGAAAGCCGCTCAAATTTCTTTCAGTACCAGTCCAAATACAAAAAATGTCATCTACATAGCGAGCCCAAAAGTGAACATGTGATTTTAAATTATTGTCACTATTGAACAGTGTGTTTTCGAAATGGTTCATAAAAACTTCCGCCAGCAAAGAAGAAATAGGACTACCCATGGGTAACCTGTTTTTTTGTTTGTAATTTTTTCCATAGAAATAAAAATAATTTTGTTTAATGCATACCTTTATTAAACTTATTAATTCATATTTTTCTGTGCTGTTTAATTTTGACTGATTTATTAAATTTATTGATTGATTGATTTATTGATAAATTTGACTGATTTTAAGATTATTTAATAATATCAATATCAAACTCGCAATAGACAGATTGTTTTTTTAAAATATCCGTTAATTTCGTAGGAGGCTCTGCAGCATCTTTCGCCCAGCCTCCTTTAAACTTGGATGCTCCCGGCACAGCGGGGACCGTAAAACAAACAATGGAGTTCTGGCGTGTTCACACACAGGACACGTATCTATTTTGCAGAGTAAGATTCGTGTTTCAAATTTTGCCGAAAGAAAATATGTACCTCTTTTGATTTGTTTGGCAAACTTTTATTTCATTCCCATAACGCGACAACGGAAAGACGCAGGGAAATATTTTATTCAGTTAGCGGTCCGCGATTTAAATTGTGAGAATGTTGGAAATATTTGACTAAAATATGCGGCGAAAACATTTCTCCAGTAAAATCAGGTTGTAATTTTTTTGTTAGGTCGAGCAATTCTTATGTAAAACTGTTATTTTACGCTTCGCACATCAATGAGCAGAGGCAACAATATAAGTATTGGCAAAAGTTAATAATATATTAATATAATTGAATCGTTTATTTCAGAAAGGAACCAACCAACATTTGACAGTTTTTGAGAAAATCAATAAAAACTGATTAAGGGCTATATAAGTTGAGGTAAAATTTTTTACAACCAAAATATATTCAAATTCGGTAAATGACTACAAACTCACAATAAAAGAGTTTGGTTTTTTAAATTTTGTTTGATATATGCCCATTTAAAAAAATTGCGGTTAGTACCTTTCTCAAATAAATCAAAATTTTATATATCCAACGTTGTATTAAAACAATAATAAGTATATTTTTTGCTAGTATAGAAAAATAAACAATAATAATATATCAATTTACTTGTCAACATTTATTGAAAAGAGAAAAAATGAAACAAAACACATTTTATATTACAGGTTTTATATTATATTACAGGTGCAGTACTTGATTTTTTCTTAGCTTGTTTCGTTGGCCAAGCTAGAATGGTGTTGTAAAATGGGTTATATTGATCTGGAACATAAGGCACAACTTTATGAATATCTTCTATTTTTGTTTCCAAAATGGGAACTTTATTATTTCTAACTTTTTTTCTGGCATTTGCACAGGGGCTCTTCCAGAACTTTTTGACATATGTATTTGGAATGTATGCATTGACAAGCCATTAATAAGTTCAGAGCATATCACTTATCCTGGATTTGATGACTTATGGACAAAATGTGAAAAATTGGATATAGAAATTTTTTTTTTCTGTTATAGGAATATTTTTCTTTGAAGTTTCTAGAGATATGACATTTTTTTTGTAATATTTGGGCCACCCATCCATCACAATGTCTTGTGATGGAGGATTGTAAAGTTGTTTCCTCTGCACTTGATTGTACCTATTATTAGTTCCGAATATTCATGAACTAAAATACACGATCATGTTTCTTTAGAGACTTTTTGATAACCCTAAAATCGCGGTCATTCGGTAGAAACGAATGTTCCCTTATGGGATAAAACTGTTCCAGTTTCTGAAATCTACCAATTATCGCTGCATACATGCGGACCATAGTGTGATTCTTATTCTGTCCAGGACAGTTATCGCTAAATAGACGCAATTCCTCAACATTTTGCGGTATTTCACGTTGAATATAGTCCCACAAAAATGAACATAGTGCATTTGGTCTGTTATTAGCATAGACTTAGTAACTACTTACTAGCAATACCTACATGTGGCGCTGGCAACCGTTTATTTGAAAAAGGTGCCAACTGCCATCACTTCATCCCTTTCTGTAATATACGCAAGATACATACTAACATTTTTAAGAGTATATATTATGGAACATAATATATACTCTTAAATGATGTATTTATGAATAAAGTTTACAAAATACAGATAATATCGAACTGGTCAAAAATGCGTGTTAGTACCTTTCTCAAATAAACGATTCAATTATATACTGAATCAGTAAAACAATGAAGTATTACACTGATATAATATTGTTTTGTTCTTACAAATTAAACCCCTATATATATATACAACTTTCAGATTTGTCAAAAGAAAAAATCCAGGGGGTTGAGATCGGGAGAATGCGCGAGCCAGGCCACGGGACCTCCTCTTCCAATCCTACGGCGGGAAAATTTCTGGTCCAGATACTGGCGCACGTTCAAACCAAAATGTGGAGGTGTCCCGTCATGTTGAAATCACATGTTATTTCTAATGTCTAGAGGGACATTTTCTAATAGGGTAAAGGGAGGAGAGATGGACCACTATTTATAAAAATTAAGATAATTTCTTCATTAATCAAAGTACAAATCTGCAAATTGGTACATAAAATAACTAAGCTTTGGTACTCTTTTTGGAACACTTAGAAAGTAAGAAATATTTATCATTAAAACTAAAAAATAAATAATTCTCAGACTTGTCAACGGTCCATCTATCCTACCCTATGGAGGAGAGATGGACCATAGTATGTAGGAGAGATGGACCTCGATACTTTTCCTTTTTTCTAGAAGCTACGTTTCCACACTTCTGGCAAAAGTTAAAAAAACTTGTGCTGCTCTCGTGCAGCCAGCGCTTGCACAAAAGACATTGTGACCAATCGTCTTTCTTTTTCGTTAAACGATAATCTTCACTGCAGCCAACACTCTTATTTTCTCGCTGAAATATTCATCCGTCCTAGAATAATCATCTAATGTGACGTGGCCAGATGTCTATTTACCGCTTTCACTGCCAAATTGGGGTCAGCTTTTTTCTGGCATTGTACCTTTTTTTGTTAATAAATTCCGGTGAGGTAATAACTCCTGATATTTTTTTAAGAACTCTTTTTACAGCTATATATACGACGGGTATGGTGGTAACTTCATCCAGAGCTTTTCCAGGAGCTATATCTTCAGTAGCTAGCCGTTGATTTGTTAGGAGTGGTTTGTTGGTTTTGTATACCAGAGGTACTTGATTGGGAAGATTCACGTCTTGCCTCCACTTAAATGTAGTTTTGGGTATTCCAAATGCTGTAGCGGCTTCATTGCCGCCAATTTCGCCATTTCTGTATGCATTTACGGCATCATTTAACGCTTGAGAGGTTCAATATCCGCGTTCAGGAACATGTCTTTTACATAAATGTACTTATTAAGCATTGTACTAAAACAAAAAGTTATTGGTCCGACTCTCCTTCCCCATATTGGTTCATCTATCCTCAAATGGGAGGGTAGACGGACCACTCGGTAACAACTAAACGGTTAAAAAAAATTTTAATATTTTAGGTTCTATAAGACATTAATGCATATACTTACAGTTTCATTAACAAAAAAAACATTTTAGACTTACCTAAGTTTGTTAAAAATAGAAATGTATATCTTTAAATAAAATTTTCACCAAGGCAAAATCTATTTTTCTTAAAAAACTTCCACATAAATGCTGGAAACCACGTGATCGCGACTGTATCAAGGTGAACTGATCGAAACGCAAAACATACGCCTGTCAAATGTTGCGGTGGTGTCTTTAAATTGCAAAATATTACCGATGGTCCGTCTATCCTCCTGGTCCATCTAACCTCCCTTTACCCTAATAGAGGCAAAATATTTTGCAGGAAACGAGTAGGTAGCAAATGAACTATTATATTATCTCCAACGATACCAACCCACATGTTTACAAAAAATTGTTGCTGGTATCCTCTAGAGACAACAACGTGAGGATTTTGATCATGCGAAATGTGACTCTTTCTACCTTGAAAATAAACATCGCTCGTGAAACATGCCTCATCAGAAAAAAATATCTACCATTCTCCTGAAGTGAGGTTCTATTAAGTTGTGACCCAAAAACCAATGGCTGCATGACACGGTGAACCATGGACTTGGAGAATCCCATTTGGTGTGCAATATCGCGAACAGTTATGGATTGATTTTCCTCCACACGGTGTAGAACTCATTCTTCAAATTCAACCGTACGAGCTATTCTTGAATGGCCACCACCACCAGGATGCTTTAGGTTCCCACTTTCTTTAAGGCGACGATGCATGGAAGGAGAGTTTGAATGATGAAGTTGGCGGCGTTCCGGATATCTCTGTCCATACAAGTGTGCATCTTTTCTTCCATTACAATTTGCTGCACCATAAGCAAGGTGCATATCGGTAAGTTCTTGAAAAGAGAAATTATCATCCATTTTCAATACAAATTTTGAATTAAAAATGAACAAAGTTAATGTTCTGATACCAACTAAATAAGTCACAAATAATACCACGGTCTTAAAATTGGCATCTTTGGAATGTTTATTGTAATAAAAAAAAATTTTTCTCCCAACAAGAAGCGTAGTTGAAACAAAAAATGTTGAACGAAATACAGTGGTGTCCAATTAAATCAAGAATTAATTTAGTTATTTGTGTATGATTTAAAACATTTTATTGCTGTACTGTCGAAACGGCGGATTTGCGGATATTTGTTTATTAAAAAAAAAAGGTTTTTTATATCCCCTTACCACCCCTTAAAGTTTGTCGGTGTTTTTGGGACACCCGGTATGTATAGACAATAAGAATGCTCTTCCACCACATAAGTCGTCAACATCCTAAAACCAAGGACAGACAGCCATTCAACCATTCGTCCTTCTTTCTGTTCAAACAACCATTTAATATAAATTCGAAACATTAAAGGCTTTTCCATTTACGGACAAAGTCATAATTCCTGGAATTAATTGTATTTTATATTTAGACATCAAATAATTTAATAACAATAACCATCAAAATTGAGTCCGTGTAAATATACATTTCCCAGAATTAAGAAAATGTAGGAGGGAATTTTTAGCCCTACATTTCTGAATATTCAATTTCAGTCGAATATTAATATATATAATTTGCATTTACAGTAGAACTGAGTTCCTCAAATATAAAAGATCCATGAAAGATACGAGCTTTAAGTAATTAATTTAATATATTTGATATATGCAGTACAAATAGTAAACTTAGATTTTCTGTCCAGAAAAATAGTATTAAAATTAAAAATAAGTACTTATCTACATATATTTCAATATAATTATCTTGCAGAAAAAGTTTCAAATTTTGATGAGAGATAACCTCAAGCATTGGCTTGGACAGCATATAGGCTGTAGGTCCCCTGTAACTCCCACAGGTATTGTAATATATATGGAAGACGATATAATAATCCATTTTAAAAATTGTTTTTAGTTTTTATAAGATTTTCATTAAAAGTATCTTTCTACGCCAGACATTTAAAATTCTATACTAAAGGTAATGTAATCATAAATATATTTTTCAACGTAAAATAGCTAGTTATTTAATATTTTCATATCTAAAATAATGTAACAACACTATTAAAAAAAATATATAACAAAAAACGATAAGTTGGGGTTCCAAAGGATATAGCGTTTTTATCCAATAGTGGGGTAGGGTCCAAATTTTTAAATTATATATTTATATATAATTTAAAATATATTTAAAAAAGCATACGGTACATGTATTTTTTAAAAATATGTATTATTAAAATATAATTTGGTAATTCATATTTTAATAAAGGACTTAATCCAAGAACAATTAACAATAAAACATTTCCGTAGTGTTATTTGCTCTACTGAAACACTTTCAGGATTCTCTGAATATATCATATATTCAAAGTATGACCGGAATATTTTTAGCATATCCCCATTTTTTGTGCCTTCCAAGGATGTAAATCAAATTTTATCAAATATCTTGTGAATCGTGTGGGTTAGCAGATAAAAATATTCGCTCCAAAGGATCAATTTAATTTTATTTAAGCAGATTGTACTTCCCTTGTTTCACTATTATTTTGCAGCGAAGAAGACAATAAAAAAGCGCATTAAATTTCCGTATCGAGGGATGATTTCATTGTCGAGAAATTTGATAACATATACAGGATAAAATAACAATACTTTATGAAGATATTCCTGAAGCCGTCGGATAAGTATGTATGGCGGGCATTCCAGAACAAATTAAAAAGAAAATATAAGAGAGCCCAACATTTTCCAATTGAAATTCGATATTATCGGAACTAGACATATTTGATTATAAGGTATTTTCTTAGATTTTCTATTTTGAAAAGCCAGGATAGCGATTGTCAAGTTTGAAGTCTATCATTTACCAAAGCCACAGATGGTGGAAGAAGTGGGAAATTATATTCATCAGTGTTTAATTTATTTCTTAAAGGAGGTCTCAAGACCTTTCTATGTTTGATAAGTTTTTATTTTTATCCTTTAGAATTTCAGTAATTGTAAAAGAATCTTGTCAATTTATTGGCTAATTGAATAACATTTTTATGATGAAACTCAAAAGATATTAAAAATTATTTAAATGCTTTGCTATTGCTTGTAAATAACTAAAATACCAGTATAATGTTTCGATTCGAAACGCTCTAAATAGCAATATACTAAAATATTATAGAACATTGTTGTCCTGAGACAAGTCATCATTCTTTCCGAAGGACTGAAGAGGACTGTAACGACCTCTTCCTTAAATCATTATAATAACGTTGTCAACAGAAGGACCATACAGCGGGATTGTTTTTACGTATATCCGACATATATACGGGAATTAGTCACTGGGGAATCTAATTTTCCAGATTTATGCTCGTTGGCGATCAATATCAGTCCCATCTCAAAAATATCCCCGCCTTGACACCTAATGCAATCGTATAATCCTCACATAACAGAAGTAAATTACCCCTTATGAATACTGGAGTGGAATATTAGGTTGAAGGAATGCAGGAATTAAGTTTGAGTGAAGATAAAAGTCAGATGAAACTACTTTTTATTCATTTAGGCATCAGGCATTTTCCTTCGTCTTACGCCGACGTAAGTTAGCCGCGATTTTATTTTGCTCGTGTAAGCGTTATGCCAACCTTGGAGATGATTGCGTTTCACTTTTGGCGTAATCTGACAGTGTGCAGTGGAAATTAACTGGGGATTTGGGATTTATTCTCTCGAATCCTTATATACAGTGTGGGTTTGTGCTAACTTTTATAATGAATAATTGTTTCTAAATAAAAATATTGGTCTTTTAAGTCCTTTAGTTTATGAATAGATATTGAATATAACGAAATAATTGGTTTTTTACATATTCTGTATGAATACAGGGTTATTCAGAACTTATACATAATAAAATTTGGGGATGTTCAACATACATGTACAAATGTAGTAGTGCAAAAAAAAATTTTTTTGGCGCGTTCTGAAAACTATTTAAAAATTTTGAATTGCACGCCGCTGGATACTGGTCCACTGTAATGGAGTGACCTTGGGACTGACAATGCAAACTAGCGATGTCACATATAGCACGAACCATATATATATATAGCACATATACCTACACCCGGCGCAAAAAAGATTTGCAGCGTTTTTACTTTAAAATAAACTGAAAGATAGATAGATGTGACCAAAGTGACGTGTCTTTAAAATGAATAAAATTTTGTTACACTAATGTTGAAAAATTGCGTTATTTGATTACTAGGTATTAGAAACATGAAATTTATAAAAAAATTGCACATACCTTGTTACAAAAGCTGTTCGAAAAACGGTGTTGGAAGTGATTTCGTTGAATTGCGTGCAGATTTTCGAGTGCCCAAACGTGTGTATTGTGAATGTTCTGTATTTCATTTCGAGTAAACAAAGCTTCATCTGTAACTAGTACATCAGCAGTAAATTGGGGATTTTCAGCATTTTGCTGCAACAACCACTCACAAAACCTAACTCGTAATTGATAATCCGCTGGTAACAGTCCATTAACTCAGCATTACTGTACACATGAGCCATTTTGAAAATTTTACAGTTTAACACTCCTACGATAAATAAAACACCGGCACTGAGAGAGCGACACAGATAGACTGATGACTTATAGACAATAGAGATATTATCCCCACTCCAACTCTATTCGCTCTTGGGTCTTCCGAATTTTCAACGCGTCACTGACTACAATATTGTGAAATATAGATAATCGGTATTTAATGTATCTGGATGTTTAATGTATATGGATAATCCGCTGGTAATAGTGCTTGAACACGCTGGATATGATACGGATAAAACTGAGCTTCGTGTAGTAAGCGCCACACCGTTGATTGGGATACCCCAGGCACCTGCCTAGCGATCTGACATGTACTTATTCGCGGATTTTCACGGACCAGATTCAACACTTGTTCTTCAGCTGCTAAAATACGTCGTGGTCGTCCCGCGCCACCATCTCGTCCACAATTTGCACGTAAATTACCAGTATCACGGCCACGTTGTACCACTGCCGTAAAAGTTCCATAATTTGGCGTGTGTCGATTGGGAAATAGATCCGCATACAAGCGCGAAGCTGCCACTGCATTTTGTCCAACTTCACCATAAATAAGAATCATGTCCATTAACTCAGCATTACTGTACAACAACCACAAACAACAGCACTTACTTCTTGTTTCTAATGTACCCAGTACCTAGGCTGGGCTGACCTCGTTTTGTTTACCACCGGCACTGAGAGAGCGACACAGATAGACAATAGAGATATTATCCCCACTCCAACTCTATTCGCTTGGTCGTGACCAGGCGTTCCAAGTACAAAAACTTGTTTACTTTTTTTGTAGGAATGTGGTATATCAGATGTCGTTGAAGTACAGTTGCCCATCTACGTAGTCCTTTATAATGGTATAATTTTTAACATTGTTTACGGGAAATCCAAAGACTTTTATTATAAATTTTTTTGGTGATATCGATTTCTTTTTTAAGGATGCACATATCCTCAAAGTTTTAGAGATAAGTTCTGAATAACCTTGTATATTTCTTTTATTTCTAGTTAACATGTTATTTTGCTTATTTGAATAGGCCGATATTAATTAGAAATAATCAGAGGCTTACTTACATTGGTAAGCTCTAACCACTATTCAGCGCTGGTATGAGAGAAACCTGGCAAACCACATTAATTAGGAGTGCAGTCAAATATCAACTGATGTTAATCTCTCACCTTAACAACAAGCTGACGTCACCCCAGTCGAGCAGATTATCTCTTTGAATTGACTTTAAATTCTGCGTAAACCGATGCAAATATTACTTTAAGATACATTTGATAAATCAACGTACTTTCAAACTAGAAAGTTTTGTTTTTATCGTCTGATGTTGTTATGCAGACACGCTATGCACGCTAAGTTTACGTAACGCAAAGTAATAACAAACAACAAGAAAATATGAAAATTCTATCAGCTAAGGTAAACATCCATCCGCAAGATACGAGTATAGGGGAAAGGCAAACTAATACAAGTCATAGGTGCGATTCACCTCTCTTCATGGAAAAACTTCTACTATTCGATCAGGGAATGCCTTGACGGTGACGTGTGTATCTGTGTACATACGAAAAGTTATTATAAGATATCTACAAATGATTTAGGAGTTACTAGAGCAAAGAGTATATTAAAGTATGTATAAGAATAATGTAACAAAAGCACACAGGGTAAACGTCAAGTAAAGTAAATATCTTTAGAAAGTAACATCTGGCTCAAATAGATAGATTTTGTAAAACCATCTCTGGTTCTGTAGCAAAGATGTCATTTTGGGTCATAAATAGTATTGATAATTGTTCGGGCTTAACAGATTTAGTAAAGCATTTTATGGATGCCTAATTCCGTGCATCCCTGGACACGGAACAATGTTGAGGACACAAAGCGCCAATTGGGCGTAACTAATTAAAGCCAGTAAATTGTAATGAATTATGGTGGTACTTGGAAGTTCTTCGAAGTAAGATCTTTTGTATGTTCATATAGACAATAGTGCAAAGGCATAGGTCATCCTGGTTTTTCATGGGGTTTTCCAGGAATAATAACAGTAGAGTAAGTCGTAACCCCATCTCACTTTGAGACGAGGATAATATCTAAGGGTTTTAGGCCACTAGCTAGTAAACAGTATTTTGATTGGCCACCGTGACAGAAACAGGTCATGGTTCGCGGTACTAGACAGAGAGAAGAAACGTACTTTAACAACCAATGGGATTAGTTTATTTAAATTTTATAGCAAAGAAACTTTACTTGGAAAGTTTCGACTGAAGAAAAGTCAGTCTCCCGCGATACTACTTCGGAATAGGTGGTTGTTTGTATTTATTTGGGGCTTCTCCCCACAGTATGAGGGCACACCACCCAGGCAGGGTAAAGTACGTTTCTCGGGCTCGAAGTAGACGCCGTTAGTTGTTTTATATAGAGTCATTCAGTTTAGAGTTCATTAGTATTGTATTCAGTCGTTTTCTTAAGTCAAATATTATTTCGGTATTTTGCATTTCTATTTTGTTTACGTTTCTAAATTCTATTTATTTGTTATTAAAAACCCTTGCCTAAAAGTGCTGTGTTTTCGTGCAAATCCGCCCAACTACCCTCTCAGTGTTAGCATATAAGAAGTGTCCCAGGAATACGTCCCTACATCGAGATTCAGGATAAGATAACCGACGGTAAGTCAATACTCTTTTTATACGTCAATCACAGCATATCTCGAACCCCGCGACAGATAAATCGATTCAGTAGTAAAACTCTAGACTCCCTTTCGAGATCACTGAATAATTAAGTAAGTTCCGCGAAGCCTGTAGAGTACATCGACTAGCCTGTTACAATAAGCATATCAAAGTTACAGTCTAATAGTGTAAGTACCTTCTGAGAATACATTTGTCGGTGTAATTAAATAGTGGTCGGGGCTTTTGCGTGCAGAATAATTGTTTTCGACATTTTATTTTACCTCGTATTATCGTGTTTATCATTATTGGACTTCTATAGGTTACCTGTAATAATTTTTAGAAACTTTTAGCATTATTACACTTATTTTAATGTAAGTAAAATTTGTAACGAAAATTTTGTAGATTTCAAAATAATATATGTTTCCAGCATTAGTCATTAGGCAAAATATAAATCACCGTAGGTAACGCTGGTTCTCCAAGTCATTAAATTTTAGCATGTTACTTTTATGTTTTTTCGCTGTGGAGATGTAATGTATGTAGTGGGAGAAAATTGATATATCAAACAGACACACAAAAATCTAGGCTTGCTAGTGGGTGAACTGACAGAGGTACTGTTTTTTTATCTTCATTTTTTGAGTTTCATTTTTACAGTTTAATAATGAATATATCATTACTTTGCATTTATGTACTTGTTGAGACAGAATTAATCAGTGTTATCTTATTTAGTTATATATTCATATTCCAGTTAGGTGGAATTTGGATTCTTTTGTGAATCTCAAGGCCACGTGGTTGGCGTTTCTCTTTTTTGGTTGGTGTTTAATCGAAGGTTTAATGATTAATACCTTTTATTGATAATTTGTATTTGAACTGCATTACACTCATTTAATTAATTTTGAATTTAGGTCTTTTAGATTAGCAATTATCCAACTTATAATTCCATTAGAGTGTTGAGACAATAAGTCAGTTAGAACGAAGGTAAGTTAGTACCTATGTAACTGTCTTAGTCACTGTGTATCTGGGTGTAGTGAGTTTAAAGACAGTTACATCGTATTTCGCAAATTGAAGTATGTATTAATACTGATTAAATTCCAATGCAGAAGTATAAATTTTGTGTTATTTTTGTGTTGCATAACTTTTTTCTTGCTTGCAGTAATCAATTCTTGTTAGGTTAGGTTAGGTTACACCAATTATAATCATTTGTAGTTTATTGTTGTTGTTAATTAAAGTCAATAAAAAAAATTAAGAAACATTGTTCATTTCAAACTCCTCGGGAAATTCGTTTTTATTTCTTATAAACGTCAATGTTTATATTTTATGTCGGTGCTTTCTGTAAGGACTATTTCTATTCTCTATAAGGACTATTTCATCCAATAAAACCGGAAAGAGCACAAGGAATGGTAGAGATTGTTACTCGAGGCGCAAACTATATATTAACACAAAAGCTGCAAGCTCAATTTTCTGAATGTGGGTAGCGCCTATGTCAGAGTGGAGTACCTATTAATAATGACAAAGACTTTGAAAGTTTTCTTTCTGTTATACTTTGAGGCCATTGTGTTCAAAGTTTTAACTAAATTATGAAGTTCGCCGTTATTTAGAACAATAGGAGTGATTTACCTCTCTTGCAATTCCGCTTCAAATGAATTACCGAGTTTTTTATTTTTGTCCTTTAATGAGTAAAGAACGCTGTAATTCAAAAACTTTTTCCAAGGAATGCTTGTTCATGTACAATCGAAGCAAAATTTGATGTTATCTCTTAATAGGCAGGCAAAAAAATTAAGAAAAAAAAGATTTTATAGCAGCTCAGTGCTACAAATAAAATTTTCATAAAGTGTGTGGCTTTAAAAAAATAACCAGGTTAGTTAAGTTTTTATCTATCAATTACTATTACTATTGTAAAATTGGATAAATTTCTATTTTGGGCAAATTTCGATTTTTACGTCATCTTTTTACTTTAATACACTGTTAATGAAAATCACATGTGATTTTCAAAATTTTATTTACTTACGGAGGGTGTATAAAAAACTAACTTGTTTTTAATGTAAATGCTTATACAGTGCGAACGTTTAGAATGGAAACCGTAAATGAAATGCGCCCTGTAGATTTTTCGCAAAAACGCTCGGACACGTCAATTCTTAAATTCAATTGCGCTTCTTTTGATACCATTGTTTTGGATATGACGTCATTAGGTAATCTCTGTGACGTCATCATGATATTTTTTCAAATGGGAATGTCCAGTTCTTTCATTAAATTTAAAAAGAGAAAATATTCCTGAAAATGGCAATATACGACACTATGGCCTTAAAGTGGATATTTTTTGACGTAAAGGGCTTTGAAGTTTGAAAAAAGAAGAAGTAGGCTAGTCAAAAAAATTTCAATTATTTGATCCTGATCCCCTGACCTCACACCCCTTGATTTCTTTTTGTGGGGTTATCTTAAGTCTAAAGTGTATAATAATAAACCACGGGACATTAACAAATTAAAAACAAAAGTTCGAGATGAAATTAGAGCTAAACACCCACACACAATCAATAAAGTATTACATGAATTTCAACAGAGGCTTGCCTATTGTCAAGAAGCACAAGGATTACAGTTAGCCCCTTATTTAACTAGTTTTCATTGCGTTTATTATCCATTTGTTAGTTATGTTGTGATAAACAATTTTTTTTGACTAGCCTACTTTTTTTTTTTCAAACTTCAAAGCCCTTTATCTCAAAAACTATCCACTTTAAGGCCATAGAGTCGTATATTGCCATTTTCAGGAATATTTTCTCTATTTAAATTTAATGAAAGAACTTTCCCATTTGAAAAAATATCATGATGACGTCACAGAGATTACCTAATGACGTCATATCCAAAACAATGGTATCAAAAGAAGCGCAATTGAATTTAAGAATTGACGTGTCCGAGCGTTTTTGCGAAAAATCTACAGGGCGCATTTCATTTATGGTTTCCATTCTAAACGTTCGCACTGTATATTTAGCACTGAATAAAATTTCTTGTAGTCTGTAGTGTCTTAATCCAATAATATGTTAGGTTTATATGCACTCTGAGGCCACCATCAATAGTTCTCTGGGTAGAACAATTGCAAAACCTCCCGATAAAGAAACATAAACAAGCATAAAATCTTTGAGTCTTTGAAAGTTTTGTTAATTTTAAGAATTTGTTGTTAATATTAATGCTATTTGTTGTATTTTGCTTACTCTTATACAAAGTTATGTAATAAATGTTTATTATTTTACCTAATATATTTTATAATACCACCCTAGACTAATACTAGTGACAAAACACTGTATTGTTGAAAATAAATGTAATGCAATCAAAGGATTTACAAATACCTCTAAAACTATACGAGATAACCTCAAAGAGTTATATATGTTTGCATTTAGAAGAAAATAGGAGATATTACTTTTTACAAAACATAATAAATAATAAAAAAAAAATAATTTTTGTTAATTTTGATTAATAAAAAAGTTAATTTTTGGTCCACACCGTATATTTTTTAAGTAGGTAAATAAAATATTGAAATCAGAATTAAATTTTATAGGAAAAATCACATAGCTCAAGTTATTTTACACAAAAAAAAAAATACATTGAGAATTAACAAAATAAGGGAGGGTTAATTTTACATGGACATTTTAAATTCCAATTTTACAACTTCCTAGCATCGCCAATAATAAAAAACGTTATCGATACTCCCCCAGACCTGATGGGACATAACCTTAAAGTTATGTTCTTATTTTTACCGAAATTCAATGCAATGTTGCGTTATTGGCCATTTGTGAGGAACTTTTATAGCGAAAGCAATGCTAACGGTCGACTAGACTCCATATTGAACGTTTTTGCAGCTTCGTTACAGCCAGATTGTTTTATGGACTTTTGTAAAAAGTTCCTGTGTACAATCGGGAACAATATAATGCTGAGGCTGCACGGCAGCATAACACATCATTTGGCTTTACGGGCGCATGTTAAAACTTTTAGTGTTCGGTATGGGGCTAATGTGAAAGAGACATTTGTTATTTATTGTGGAGAAATTTGAAAAACGATTGTCGCGCGTATTGTGTGCGCTTAAAAAAGGAAAGTTTGACAATATATCATTTTGATAGCAGCGGAATCTGAACAATAGGCTGCATACTAAGCTGAAAGAAGAAAGGAATGATGTATTTGTATTTTTAACTTCACTTCATCACATTACACTAGCTTTTAATAAAATATTAACGGACTGATGACATGATTTGATGAGTATTTTTAATATTCAATGACAGTGGCGGCCAGTGATATTTGGGTATGGGGGCGCGTATAAATTAAAAAAAAAATAGCTTTTTTCAGCCGTATATATAAAAATTACTTTAGAAAAGTAGGGTAGTAGGGTAGTAGGGTCTTAATACACGATTCTTACTAAGGAATACGCTACCTACTGGCGGCACGCACAACTAACGCATGGTCTTTTGGTTCAGTTTTGTGTACTTATGTATTAGTATTGTGAATTTTGAAATATCCGTTGTTATATTAGTTAATTGCTTTGATTAGATATGAATCATTATTGTTGTGAGCGTCATTGTTCCTCTTGGACAAAGAAAAACCCCGAGATCAGTTTCATACTTTTCCAAAAGTGGGAAAATCTGGAGCTATCGTGGAAACTATAAGTTGGGCATTAAAGAGTTACAGGAGAAAAGTATGGGTAAAGAAGCTAAAGAACGCAGAGTAGAGAGTGTGCTCTTTACCTTTCTCGAAGAATGACTATTTCCATAAAGGTATATATGCCGTATGCTCAATAAAGAATTTGACATATTTTGAGGTTAAGTTTCATTTTCAGATTGAACGCTCGAAAAATATTGAAATCTGTTTTAATTTTATATCACTACTTACCCCTTTCAAAATAGTTTTACAAGCTTTTTATCTGGTTTAAAAGTTCGCGACAATAAATCTTTGATGAATACAATTTCAAACGTCAGTGTCAGTGGCCATAGGTTAGTATAGGGAACTGCGGCTTTAGCGCTACGATCTTAAAATGAATTGCGTATTGGGTGCTCTGACTATAATACTCGTAATAGATAAAAATCGGGGTTGCTTATTGCTAATACCAACAGAGCTATTCAATATGGCGTCCATATGGAAAAATAAAGTTGATGATGGTATTAAAAAACTTAAACGTCTTATTGAAATACTAATGGGGGCATCAAAAGCAAAACTAAAAATTGCTTTAACAATGTACAAACAAAATGTGGGAATTTTAAAAAATAACAGAGTTATAAGAAGGAAACAAATAAAAAAATGTTTTTTTGCCGTATCTCGCAAATGAATGCAGACATAAGAATGTTTTCTCAGCGGCATCTTTTTAAGCATAATATTCCGCAATTTTCCGCTGAATTTAAACCCATCCTCTATCACTAATAATAAGCAAGTTACCCATAGAAACACTCGAATATGAAACACACTGATTATTATATAAAATATATACAATTGTATACAATTTATATACACAAATTGAATTTAGTAAGCTGCCACTGTAGTAAACTGTACCTAAAATCTAGTATTTAATTAGTATTTTATTTCATCGAATATCTATAACTTAAAACAAAATTTAATCAAACAGTTTACCAAAACTGAGTGAGCATTTAACTGCTGTATTTATATAAATTTCAAATATTTTATTGAGTAGATTTAAGTAGAGTTATCTATTATCTAAATTAATTTTTTCTCTCTGTGTGGGCAAAACGAGATTTGACTGGTACTCCTTTCGCATAATATAAAAACCAGTTCCCTAAAAATGTACCATCGTACAAATTTCTGCTGACTTAAAATGCAATTCCGCATGAACAGTAACTGCAGTCCACAACGTCACTAATCTGCATCCGATTGCGAGGTTGCTGATGCACACTAAAACTCTATCCGATGTCCATAACGTTTTACAGTGAGGACGTTCTTTGCAAAATAAGCGCAATTCGCCACCGCACACTAGCGCAACTCGAGCAAAACCTGGAACCGTGTTGCTGCAGTCACGTGGGCTTCGTGAATACAAAAGGTCGAGGTCATTAAATAAATTTGAAAAATATGTAGTACTTTTACATATTATTTTGGGCGTTTTGATATGCTTGGATCTACTTGTGATAATAAGGCAGATATTCTTAAAAGAGCATTCCCAAGAGTGAGTCTTTGCTCTTGTATAATCTTTGTCCAATATTACGCTTACGGCATATACTTTTAGATATACACATAAACTAGAAAATATGTAGCCCAAATCTAAAGAAAGACGAAGCGATGTAAACAAGCACAGCGACGGTGGTGGGCAAAGTACTTTCGGCCCAGGCCACGCCTTTGTCTTCTGTTCCCTCCGGCGGGCGCGATGGCCAGCGGGTAGCTATTACAACCACAGCTTGACCGACATTTGCTATCGCTCTCGCACTGAGAAGAGAAGTCAGAGTTGGACGTATAATATTTGTAGTTATCGTAAATGCACGATAACAGTGCCGTATTAAAAACTCTTGAAACATTTTATAAATAACTTTTGAAATAGACATGAATAAAACGGTAATTAGGTATATATTATGTTTATTACACATTCATTATTTACAAAAATAAAAATAGACAATATACTTTACAATGAGGTACATGTAATAAATAATAATAAAAAATCTTTATTGTGTTCTTAACGAAAAAAGAAAGAAACACAAACGGTAAGAATTCGGCATTGTCGTTCTTCTATTCCGCCTATATAAATTTTCAAAATTGAAGCTTGGCTTGGCTTTTATGAAGTGTGTCCAATTTGTCCAAAAGGTCTTCCCTATTGGCTTTCATTAGCCATATCCTTGCCCTTAAAAAAATTAATATTTTTAAAATCTAGTTAAAATTATTTTTAAACACACCGCAAAACATTAGCAAAAAAAATTTACACTCGACTACTTGCGCAGTACTGTTCTATAATTTTGTTTTTCCTAAAACTAAAATATAACAGCAAGCTGGCCAACTTTTAAACGAAATTCATTAAATCTTAAATTGAGTGATTGTTGATTGTATAAACCATATTATTGGCTGTCTATGAATGAATTTCCTAAATTAAGTTAACTTAGATACTAAATTACATTTATGTATAACGCATTTTTATCTACTTACCGATCGGGTTGTTTAGGAAAGGTAAAAAAGCTCTTTTTACAATTATAGCTTTTATTATTGCAGTTTTTAGTTGCACATACGTTTCTTGTTTTTCTATTACTTATTATCACTAATGAAAAAAGGAACGCTATAGAAAACAAAACAATAAAAAAGCACAATAAATAAACACAAAACATTACACTCAAAATAAATTCGCAAGAACAACTACGTCGCTGGCTTAATCGATAATCAACACGAAGTGATTTTCCTATTTCGGTTCGAAACGCTCGCCACTGTGCTGTTCTCTTCTCAAAGGCGGGGCTAAGAAGCGGCGCGCGTGGATCAGCGCAAACCGTTCCTGTCAAGAGAGCGAGCGTACCCCTTGCACTTAGCTGGGCGGTGACTCTACGTCTACCACAACATGCATGCCTTTCACCCATTCGCTGAAGACTCTCTGTTTATCACATTGTTACCTACATCGCTTCGTTCCTCTTTAGATTTCGGCTAAATATTTTTTAGTTAATCTGTATATCTATCCTTTACAGAATCACCAACACCCACATCAATGCATTTGTTGATGTCGACTACCAGTATAACCAAAATTTAGATTGTAACTTGTGTTTTACTCCTGGCATATCCTATTCTATGTCCAGCATTGTCCTATTTTAAATAAAATAGGAACTAGTACTTAATGCCTCCATACAACTATAGATTCAGGTCGTGGTGATATACTCTGTCTCATAGTTTCTTCTCAGTGGTTTTTTTTTTCATTTTATACAAAATTCTATAATATTACAAAACATATTTTTAATTATTTCTAAATAAAATAATTATTACAATAAAATTTAAAAGAAATTTAACACTTTTTAAAGTTGATCCTCAACTCGTCGCATGGAGAAAGTTTATATGATAAAATTGTTGTCAGATTGACATTTTTAATTAAAAATGTCATCACATGCACTGACCACTATGATATTATTAATTTTCCACTGGTAACATCTTTCTAGAGTAGAGGAAACCACGTTTGATCAATGAATATATTTTCTGACGCGGTACAGTTTATCACCATTTAGTTTAATAAAAGCAATTTTTTTAACTGATTTTTCTTCTTTTTGTAAAATTTTAGCCTGTGCCCAATCAACCCGCTGACCGTTATCCCATACATGTTTTACTAATGTAGACCGATCAACTTGGTAATCCTTAAAATAATTTTTATGTTCGCGGACTCTTATGTGTAACAGTCTAGATGTTTCACCAATATAATATTTTATTATTATTTGTTTTATAAACTCTTCGTTTGTCTATTTTTTATCATTACATTCTCCTTCGATATGTTACTTTTAATGTGGTCATTCTTTAGGCGATTTTTTTCTGCCATATATTATGAAATCTACTTTGAACTTTCAACTCTATAAACAAACCAGCTGTGACATAATTCTGAAAGCTGAAATATCTAACCGCTATGCGCTTCAACCTCAACTAGTGTTTGCTTTTCCAATTAAATGTAAACCTAGTTCAAATAGTGAGAAAAGCCCTCGACGTGACTATCAGGTAAAACAAATTGAAATGCGCTTGTATTTGTTCAGGGTTTGGGTACACACCTCCAAGAATATTCCTAAAAATCTTATTTAACTTACATTACCATTTACTAACAAAAAATATAGAGAAACAAGTGATGCTGTTGAATGTATATTTAAGCAATGAGTTTACTAAATTTGGCACAAGGCAATATGGTGATAATAAAAAAGAGCAGGACCTATTTATTGTCATTTGTTGTTTAGCTGTTTAGGCGGAGGTCACAGTATTGAGCATCCAATAATAGCAATATGCATATATTTTATTCACGTTAATGGAATTTGATTGAATTGTTTGTTTAATGGCACTGTCGCCTTTTATCAATTGACCTTGAAATATGTTCTACAATTTTCTAGCACACTTATCCTTTTTTAGAGCTATATAGAGTTTTCTAAAGATTTATTTTACTGTTTATAATTTTTCAAAATGAATAACAGTTTCGTAAAATTTATTTTCTTTTCTTAAAATACATCATAATATGATTTACCAATGTCGCATAAGAAAAATTTCCCTCTCGCTAAGAAGAAAAGAAGCGTTTGTCACAGAAGAGCTGGAAGGTCCGTGAGTCACGGAGCCTCTTTGACTCATGGAGTCGTGAAATGCAAATGTAATTGTAACAAAATTTATTGATCGCTATGCAAATGTCATCTTTAAATTAATGTAAAAAGGACATTGTTCAACCTGATATTTTTATGGAAATGTGTAAAACACCCCTATCAGCAATAGGTATTAAATAAGGACCGCTCAGTGAGGGAGATTCATAATAAATTAATGGTGAGGCAGTAAACAAGGCCAATGTGATGGTCAATCATGATTATGGTAGGACTAACAACAGCCAGTGCACGGCCGATCGCTGTGTCAGGGCGTGGCTTATTTTGCCCCGCTAGACTAACTGTCTATCTCATTTTATCATTCAACCATTAATTTATCATATTACGGTATGGGAAACTGGCATGGAAATTGATTTTACACCTGATATATTAATGAGTTCAATAATTACAGAAGACTGTTAGATAGTGTGTCAATGGAATAATGTTTAGTATATATGCAATACATCTAAACTCATTTCATTAGTTGAAGCACTGTTCACTTTCTTACTTTATAGAACAGGCTTTTGGTTATAATTTCAACGGTATCTACAGGATTTATGTAAAAAATTAACTGAAAATACAAAAGTTTACATAAAGCTTTAAAATTTTAAAATGTAAAAGTGTATGTAATTGGTGAAATACCAAATATGTTTGTTATGAATCATTTTTTAACATGAGTATCTCTGATTCCAAAAGTATGCTCTTAAAACAAAAGAATAATATTCAAACCAAGCTACCAAATTATAGAGGCGGTGAGCTGAAAGATTCAATTCAGCGAAAAGGAGGAAAGTCCGGAACAAACTACTAAAATTTCCAAGCTAATAATTACGCTTTTTGCTGCGATCGAAGCCATTTTTAACTTATTATCTTCAACCTAATTGGCATTAAATTCAATTTCATCCACTGACGCGCCTCTGCAGCTCTCAAATAAGTTAATTGGCTGTTTTTGTCGAGTGTAATTGCAAATAGAGCCCAATTACTAAACAATGGGGGCATTTCTGTGCACCTTTACGTATACTACCTGCCTCGCTGCATCCTAATCACTAATTAAATTCATAATCGAGAAAACTACATTGTTGTGAGATTCTTGCCGGCGGATGGAGGAAAATAAGATAATTAATGCCACCTTTTTGCTACTTCAGGCGTTTGTTTCTAACTTTACTCCATCATAAAGAGAGAAAACCCACGCGAATGTCCCATAATAATAACAATAATAATAATAATAATAATAATAATAATAATAATAATAATAATAATAATAATAATAATAATAATACTAATAATAATAATAATACTAATAATAATAATAATATCTCTACCTCTCATTCTAATCACAAGGATTAGCCCGAAAGTCTGAGGCTTGTGTGGGAGAGGGGGTGACATATTATTATTTCGCGCCCCGCATTTGTGCCTCAGGAACGACTTACGTTGGTAGGCCCTAACCACCATTCAGTGCTGGAATGAGGGAAACCTGGAAAACCTCATTAGTTAGGGGGACAATCAAACATCAACTGATTTTAATCTCTCACATTAACATCAAGTTGACATTCTTCCCATCCTAGGCCATCGCCAGGATAGTTGCCAAGCCATCCCTTCAATCGCACGTAATAAAAATCTCAACTACCCAATTCCTAAACTGGACATTTTATTTAGAAAATAGTATAAAACAAGCTACTATGGCTAATGTCACTGATCTTTTTCACTTGCAGAATGTCGAATAGGCAGAACTTATTCTATTTTAACAAGAATCCCAGTGAAACTGGTGCCTATTGCTTTCTCTGGCACCGTTGTTTGTGTTAATTCCTTGTATTTACTACTATCATGTGTACTATCATACTATCATGTAAATATATTAAATATTATGACGTCTCCTGTTAAATTTATTGATTACGTCTACTGTTTAACCCTCTTCATTTTTTAAAAAAATTCTTGCTATATGGTGAACCTCTCTAACTGATCCAATACGTATCTAAATTATTAAAGACCACACCTAATTCTATCTAGTTTGAGTGCGAACATGCAAACCCACACATAAAAATTCGGTCTCCATAAAACTCCCATAAAGGCTATATTAATCCCCCGGGATTTGCGAGGTCCCGCGTTTGCGAAACCGCATAAAGGAAGGGCCTGCAATGAATGAAGGCATTCTATTCATTGGCTCTTTGTTTAACAAGAACTGACCAAATAGCCGCGGGAAAAGGCTCACTTGGATTTAGCCAACCTAAGAATATAGCAGCCAGTTGTTTGGGGGATAAAAACAAACTTTCCCGATCTTATAAATCGTTCCTAATGAAACGCAATACATTTAAGGATTACTGTGTTTTATCCCTTTAAAGGGAATAGGCTAGACTGACGTTAACTATTCAACGAACAGACTTAACTTGAATAACACATTAATGAAATTAAATAATCGATTTCTTGAATTAGTTCTTTTTATTTGAATAATAGAATATTTAATGGTTGGAATTTAGTGTAACAACGAATAATTGTAAGTATTATAGAGAACTGCCTACATTTACAATTTCGGTTTACAGTGTGAAGTCATAAAAGACAGTAACACTAGTTTCATTTTGTGGAAATCCCAGGGAATTAGAAAGCTGATAAATGTTGACTTGGATCCAAGAGATTGAGGGTCTGGATCATTTATAAAGAATAACTCAAAAGCAAGTCAACGAAGGCCTAAAAAATGAGGCAAATGGAGAAGAAATGAGAGTAGGCAAGTTCATGAGTTTATAGAGGGAGTTCTGAAAAACTTGAATGAATTGGTTACTAAACCGTATTCTGAGGACTCTAAAACAAGTCTATTGAAAGTCCTAACTGTTCACTATAGGCATAGATGACACACCTATTCCTGATAAGAGTAGAGGAGGATCTTTTTTGTCCAAAGCACAGGGAGGGTGAGGAAACGTTCTTTGATTTTCTGGTAGCAATCTGAGTCTCTAAGAAAATTAAGGGACGATGATTCTGGTATTGAGGATCTGTAGGGCATGAGGTGAATTCCCTCTATGGACCTATATTCTGAGATTCATTATACTGCAAGTAGTTCAAGCAAGGCAAAGGAAGGGAGGGTAGAGGGGGTAGACATTGGTAAAAAGGAGCAATTATTGGTCTAGTTGCAGCCGTTTTGATATTAGTACTAAAGTCAAGACCAGAATTAAGCAAAGTGGAATGACAGGAAAAAGAGTAGATATATGTTGTCACATTTATTTCTAAAGTATTCTTATTTAAAACAGGAAACGTATTAATTACCTTATTTACCTATTTTTTTACTTGTCTTTAACGTCCCTTATCCCTATTGTACTTTATTAAAGCAAACACAATGTTTAATTTGTCTTTTACTTAATAATATCAAGGCATTTCCGAATATGCGGCAACTGCGAAAGTCGTAAAGTTGACGACAAGCTGTTCATCCTTATTTAACATATATATTCTGGCATTTACGCTTTATTTTCTCTGAGCTTCAATGACGTTGATTGGTCGAATCAGGAACCAACAAGCGACTGCGCTCGAGGTAGTAGGGAAACAGTTGCGTAATGTTGGGTTATTTCGCGCGCGTTTCTTAACGGTAAAAATTTGTGGTAAAATTATCAGTCTATTTATTCTTTGTGTCAGTGTTTATACTTATTTGTGTTAGTTAACAAAGTGGAAATGCATATACTAGAAGTATTCTATAGAATAGCATACGAGTATATATTCACTGAAATGTGCCCAATGGTAAAACAGAATACGCACGCCCATCCATTACTGCATTTTACCAGATCGGCGAGGTCATTCCACTTTGCTTAATTCTGGTCCTGACTTGTACTTTGTAACCAATTCTAATGAATCTAATCAACTGAATTATGGAAATAAATAGCTGAAATATAGGTATAATATAAAGTAGGAGCCACAAAAACTGTTTCTATGTGCGACAAATATCGGAGCACCAATATTATCCCTTGAGGAACTTCAAATTTTAAAGTTCGAATATATTTTATTCCCACACCTTTAAGCCTTCTGCTGAACAGTGGAATTACGCAATTTGCATCTGATTCCCATTCAACTCTTCGCAAGCCACCCTTAAACTCTTCTCAAGATTTAGATGGAGGCGGTCGCGGCTTGTGATTAGTTTCCTTTGCGCCTCAGCCGCCCTATTTATCATATTCGCCGACTGGCAAACAATTAACAGCCGATTTCAGTAATCACTTCATGTTCGCAGCTCGGTAATTTATTGCGGGAGAACCGACTAATTCGCTCTTGTCATCCATATAATTTAATGTATTCATTTTTGCGGGCGCGACTCAGAATTTTAATTGGAATTCGGTGAACGGACGTCGAGCAAGGGCTGCTTTTCCAGTGTAATTGGCTACCCGATTTTGAGGCTTGGGAAGTATTTATCTGCAAGATATATAGATAGTAGACCAATACATTTCAGTACATTTCAATTAATTTTTTCGCTAAAATATGTGGCAACAATACCACCAGGAATATTCCGAGTCCATGTCAATTTATTGTAGTACGATACTTTATTTTTTGAATTTTAGTTTCTGCGCTATTAAAAGATATGTCTATTATTTAAAACATTTGTTTAGTATTAATATATTCGTTTGTCATAATTTTAAAGGTTGAAAAACAATTGAAGTGAGTGAGTTTACAAACTTAATTTGAATTGTCTATAATATACAGATTGTCTTTTTAAAAGAAAAAGCTACCCCAGTTCCAGTGGAAGTGTAAGTTGTCTGAAGAACTACAGTTCAAGTAGCCTTTTACATATTAACTATACCAAAATTTTAAATGTGGCTATTTCGGTTGTCACCATTATGCGACAATAAGTTCGTTTTACATGTACCAAACTTACCTACGTTACTAGTCGTTTGTAAATTCATCAGAAGAAGTACGAGCCCTAACAACTAAATGTTGGGACAAGATAATATTTTGGAAATAATACAATGGCTTATCAAAACGACTGAATTATTTTATTTATTTTTTTAAATACAAACATAACAATATATTCTAGACTATTTGAAAAAATTTTCGTGCCATGGTAAAGGAATAGGCATTAATCATAGCGTACTTTGTCATTGGAAGGTCAAATTTGCTGACAACTAAAAGTTGGGACAAACAAGAAGCAACTTTAATTTAATACGGGGTCACATCGCCCTTAGCTTTAAAGACTGCTTGAACTGTTGCAGGCATTGTATTAACCAAGGACTGACACGTTTGAAGAGAAAAATTATCACAAATCTCTTGTAGTTTTGTCCGAAAATCAGAAATAGTGCGTTGAGGATGGTTTCTTAAATACTGCTTCATTTTATGCCACACAGTTATCACATTTAGATCCGGAGTGCTGGCTGGATGAGATAAAACCTTTATATTATTATCACCAAACCATTTTTTGGTAGATTTTGCTGAATGACATGATGCTCCATCTTGCTGGAAGATGAAATCCTCATTAGGAAACAATTTTGCGTGCTAGGTAAAAGTGAGGTCTGAAGTATCTCTTGTTATTTTTAAGTATTTACAGTACCATCTATAAATTTTAAAATGCATAAGCCCCTTGCCGACATGCAGCCCCAAATCATAATTCCCTTTGGAAACTTCACAACCCTTTTTAAGTAGTCTTTATGAAAAGCTTCTGCTTTATTTCGTATTATCCGTTTACGGTGATCTCCAACGCAAACATCAAATTTCTCCTCATCTAAATATTATTTCATTCCAGTCATTTTCTGTCCACAGAAGTTTAGATTTTGCCCAATTGTAACGGTTCCTATTTTGAATCTCTGTCAATAGCGGTTTTTCTTCGGCCTAAATACGAATTTGGATCAATTGTTTGCTAATGGATGAACCATACAAAACTGAACTTACCTTGTAAAATCCCAAACCGCATTTATGAATGTATTTTCGGCAACATTCTCTAGATATATTTAATCCACTTGCCCTGTTCCATTGAGCAGTTATGTCTCGAACGGTACTTCTTCTCGTTCATTTGCATAATTTAACTAAATTTCGTAAATCTCTTTGTGAAACAACTTATGGTCTCCCCGAACTTTTACCTCGAACATCCACATTGGCAGACTCACCATATTTTTTCACTATATTATAGACTGTGGTCTTTGGAATAGGTAAATTGCTAGAAATTTTACGCATTGTCTTGCCCGCATTGTATTGGTGAATAATAATTTCACGTAATTTCTGTTCGGTAGCTTTTCCACGACCCATTATTCCAATTTAAATTAACAAAATTTAAATATTTCAACAAATACTACTACTTATAACTATTTACATCACTTACAAACTGTCAATGAATAAATAACGTTTTTTGATGTTTATATAGCGTTTTTTAAACATTTTAAATGTGAGATTTGTGCTTGTCCCAACATTTAGTTGTCAGCCAATTTGGTCTTCCAATGACTAAATACGCTATGATTACTACCTATTGCTTCACCATGGCACGAAAATGTGTTCAAATAGTCTAGGATATATTGTTATGTTTGTATTGAAAAAAATAAACAAAATAATTCAGCAGTTTTGATGAGCCATTGTATTATATCCAAAATAATACCTTGTCCCAACATTTAGTTGTTAGGGCTCGTATAGTAGCTACATAGTACATGTAAACGCCTTTAATTTGAGTTATTCACTTCCCTCTAGTTACATTCCCCTCATAAAAATTTGTTAAATTACGCTGGCACGTTTTAGTCGACGGCAATATTATTTTAAATGTACTTGGCGGAGTTTACAGCCCCCTATTAAATTCTTGAATGTGACAATGTAACTCGTCTGTAAATTTTCTAAGTATATACCTTCTATTCGAGCGCTGCAAGGAATTCGCTATAGCAGTATTAATATCGCTTTATTAGGTTTTATTTGATCACTTACGTGTTCTCGCTCGCTTTGTGTGTAAACGCTTAATTCTGGAACAATAGTTCCAGAACCTCCTCCCTGGTGGTATCCTCACCAGATAATGATCTGGTAAGTGCATAACACTATATCCTATTCCAGTTTCCACCTGTTATACTGAAATTAATTTATGGGAGAATGTCGTTGGCTGCTTTGGCTGGGTTAACATATCTGAGAGCGGAATAGGAGAGATCTCCAGATGAAAAATTTAAGAGCTTCGTTTGGTTAACCTAAATTTTATATTCGGCCAATTTGTTCACCACTTAATTTCTAATTAATAAACTATATCGTCTTCAGTGCTGATGCTACCTTAAAAAAATTGATGATGAATGCTGATACCAACAATAGATACACCACCTAGTTAACATTCAGGTAGTTGTCCACTTTTATTGTTCAGGATAATAGGCTTAACTTTTTTTTTTGTTGTAAAGAACATGGATAACTGCTTCTCTCGACCTCTTCCCACTTTTAATATGGACATCCAGGATGTGTTATAGCCCTTAGATATTAGCCAATTTAACCAGATAAGATTGATTCTTACAGATATCTAAACCTTTGGTGAAAAAATTTAAGGTGTTAGGTTAAATACCTATTTAGGTATTAGGTATTTAGGGTCTTCTTGATCATGTGACTGTACTAATAGGAATAGCCATTAATGGTAGAGCTGTAGCAGGAGTAATTCATCAACCCTATCATAATTACAAGATAGAGAAAGATGTGTCAGGTAGGACACTATGGGGTCTCATTGGATTGGGAGTTGGCGGATTTGAACCAGTTGATCCTCCTTATGATAAATTTATTGTCACGACAACTAGGTCACGTTCATATGGTATAGTTGTTAAAGCTTTGGATTCGCTAAAGCCTGATGAGATTTTGAGAGTTGGTGGAGCTGGACATAAAGCATTACTACTTTTGAAAGGAAGAGCCATGGTTATGTTTTTGCTAGTATCGGTTGTAAAATTACAGTTATTGAATGACGACTTCTCATTGTGAATTTCAATAAACTAAAAATGTGAAGCGCAGTCTCGTCTGCATCATCACAGTCCTGGCATGCCGGGCTTTCTGCTAATCTTAAATTATAGAGATGCTTCTTGAGATGGCAGTGTCCTTCTCTGCAAAGGACCTTCCATGAGTGCCTTCGCAAGATCCTGTCCTGGTTTTAAAAACCAGTAATTCCTATGTTCTAGTTTGACCCATTTTCCTAGAGTCGTTCCAAATATAAAATAGACACAGCTGTTCCATGTTCGTCAATTTAGAAGTAGTGACGTGCGACACAACCGGTCGCTAAGTCCGCATATTATATTGGCTCAGTTTTTGAAAAACTATCATGTTTTCAATGTGTCACTTATTGTTATATGCATTACTAATATATTATCAATTTAGACTACCTTGTTGTGTCATGTTAGATTAGGTATTTTAAAGACACTGAGCATAGAAACTCTTACAAGCTATAACATGAATTAACGTTCGAATGATATTAACCTACAGATAAGGAAATAATAGTAGCCAGTTATCCACCTCTTTATTTAATACAAAATGTATTAAATATATGAATTATATTTCTTAATATACTTTATATTAAGAAATTTAGGAAGAGTTATATAATCCTAGGTACTAGGTTTCATTGAAGTGCTATGTTTAAATGGTACTAATAATAGAGTAATATTATGTTAAACATATAATCTCCCTAGAAAGGATCCATGAAACAAAATCTGTTCCAGAAGCTAGTAAGAAATATGTCAGGAAAGTTGTAAAATATTTGTTTTATATGAATACATAGCATATCTTGTCGCTGCTCTTTTAAACTACCTCGAGTGGGCCTGCGTTTTATGTAGTATTAAGTATTCATCTCTTCCCTAGTTTCCCGAGCAAGGGTTAGTTTGGGTCAGGTAGCCAATATTTATTCAAAATCCTACTATTCATGGTGCTTCGATAAAATGCTCCCTTCAAAAATAAATGTCCTTCGGACATTTTTTAGATACTAAACGTCATCAGATCGCTAAATGATAATATTTGTCAGTACAGATTAGTATAACCAAGGATACTTTAATTATGCATTTCCTTACGTTTTCCAATAGTGTTAAAATATTTTTATTTAGGGGTACTGCTGAAAAGTGGAAACTGTCCAAATCGTTATCAATTTAATCATTTACAGGGTGTCCCAAAATTAGCCTGCCAAACTTTACTTCCGCATTTACGTTCCAAACTAAGAAAAAAGTTAAACATAAGTCGCAGAATGCTTCCCAAGGGAGCTACACCTTCTTCAGATAACCTAAGGAAGCTACTAATCTTTCTATTTTCAACAAGGTGACATCTTTACAATTCCAAAAATATAATCAGGAGTCAGCCAAAATTTAAGGAGGTGGGGTAAAAGCTACCCCAATTCTTTCTCTGTTAATTTTTTCAGGAACTCCCTACTCCTGAACACATTTTTGGAATTGTAATGACGTCACCTGGTTGAGAATAGAAAGATTAGTAAACATTCTATGTTTCAATGATCTATCTTCACAAGTTTCGGAGCTGTTCCATAAAAACCTTCTTCATGGGTGCATCTTTAAAGAACTTAGGAAACATTTTTCGACTTATGTTTATAGAAACTTTTTTCCTTAATTTTGAATGTAGAATCAAGAAGTGAAGTTTGACAGGCTAATTATGAGACACTCTGTATTTTTCTGAAGGTAAAGGTTAAGAGATAATCAAATAATCATATAATCAAGTGATTTATCCTTCTCTGATTCAGATTAAATTATGCAGTAAATGGAACAGCTAATTTTGCCTGCCATGAAAGTACATTTAAGAAACGAAATTATGACTATGTTTAAAATATTGTTTTCTTTCAAAAAATACTACTTTAGTGCAATAATTTAGTAAGATATTAAAAACTGCCTTCCTTTTCTCCTGAGCAATATTATCGGTTCCTTCTATTCCCATTCAGGACGATCAAACAAAATCGGATTTATGACTAAGGACATTGAGATTAAATTTGTCCTAATTGGTAAAATACATCACGAGAAAAATATCCGAAATAGTCAGCCTCGGGGCACATGTAATCCCTCAATTATTTTTTCTCAAATACGCCCTTAACAAGTTTTTTTTATTTAATGAGAAAAACACTAATTTGTCGGAGATCCTTCTTTCTAAGACACAAGAGTCTCATAATTACCGTGAGTGAAGTATCATGTTCGAGCCAGCTGACGTGCTAATTACGGGACTTCTCATTAATTTATATAGCTCCCTATGTGCGCACAGGAAATTCAATTTACTTGTCTCTTTATTTGCAAGGCTGAAGAATCAGACTCTTCCGTTTCTTCATTAAAACTTTTTAAGGAGCCGGTAATGAAATTAATTATTATTCGTTTTAACTACGTGTTACCGGAGTTTCGCAGGATAGACAGCGTTCAGTTTCATTGCAATTAGATTCTATTAATAATTAATATGACTGCTTTAAATGTATTAATAACCCTTTGAAGCTTGTAAGAGTTGTGATTAAGTCCAAATGTTACCCTGTTAGTAAGGATCCATATTCAATGAGGAATCTATCCGAATTGGCAACGAAAACTAAATCCAAATCCGTTGAAAAGAATGAAAATAATTCTTTTAATAAGAGTAAAATAAAAACGTGATCTAAAATATTTATATCAAAACTTATCAAAAACGTAGAAACAAATAGACTGCGTACTGTGGATAATGTCTCGGGCCAAGAAGCTTGTGGAGCAGGGTGTACTGTTTTTGTCTCGTGAAGGGTCCCTGCCTCATATGGGACAAAACTCAAATTTTATGTTTTCAGTCCTCGATGATCTATCTCAATAAAATAAGAAGACAAGACAACAAGAAGACAAAAAAGGTAAAAAGACAGGAAGACAAGAAGACAAGAAGACAAGAAGGCAAGATGACAAGAAGACAAGAAGAAAAGAAGGCGGGAAGACAGCAAAATAGGAAGACATGAAGACATGAAAACATAGTATATTTGGCGTGGTATATTTTACATATAGGATGTCTATGAAATTTATAATTAGAGTAGAGATGTAAATCACACTAAATAACAAGCTTTGATTTTTTTTCTGAAATATTAATACAGTTGAAATAATTGTGACAAAAGTTCCTGATTTTTTCTTATGGGAGAAGTATTGTTTTTTAACGTTTGGTTTACGGTTAAGATGTTTCGAAGTATTTTCTCTTTTTCAGTGTAAACTTAGCTGAATTATCTAGCATAGTATAGATCTGAGAAGAAAAATGATAAAACTTTGTAGATAAATTTACTCTCAAATTGAGTCTTATACGCTGAACCGTCGTGAGCAGTCGGTGTAGAATCACTTGGTGTAGGTCCTATTTTTCCCCATGTTGCAAGGAGCAAGTAAACAAGAAGAATATATTAAAATTTGGAAACATTTTCTTAAAAGCTTTGAGGAAGGATATTTTATTTTAGAATATTTCATTGTGTACTCCATATTTTTAGAAGCTTTATGTTTCACACTATGTATAAAGCTCAAGCTAATGAAAAAAATTAATATATTCACCAGCCGTGAAATAGAAATAATAGTAGAGAACACTTTTTTAAATCATTATTTGAAGCAGCTATTGAAAACGGAAGTTACAGGTCATATATTTTAGTACTTTATGTTAGCACGATTATTTTCACTCTGCCAGCGTGACTTAAATTCCGAAGTTATTCGCGTTTACGGATTACTTGTGGTGCGAAAAACGACCCTTCTTTCCACTTTTTCATCCCATTACTTGTTCAGAGAAAAGGAAGTTCTATTATAACTTCAGCTAGGCTAGCAACCACAGACTTGAAAAAACATTTGTTTAAGTAGAGCAATGTTTTAATATAGTGGAATATCGATAGACAGACATCTTTAGTGGTATATTTTTTATATTTATTTTCTCTCATAATTGTTTATTATAAACGACATATTAACTCGTAAGTATAAACAAATATAGAAATTCGTGGTTATTTCAAGACTAAGGCTTTTTAAGGTCAGCGAGCCTTAAGTCGGAGACTGACGGATTCATAATGGCTTGTTAGGATGATGCATTTAACGCCCTCGTCTATCAAAGCCGTGTGATGGGTGTGGAGGTCCCTGATGTCAACTGCAGAGCCTGCCGTAGGGCGCTGGAGATAATTATACATCTGCTCTCCGCTTGTCCCGCATATACAGAGGACACGATTCCCGGAGTCAGTAGTTATTTATCCCACGGACGTGGAGAATAGCTACTAGTAACTACTAGCGCCCGACCCTGAGAATCGGAGCCAGGGAATCGGTCGACTGGACTTAAAAAATAAATTAAATAATAAAAAAAAATAATAATAATAAAAATAATAATAGCTTTATTGCCTAACAGAAAACCTATTGAGAGGGCAAAACATAGTACATTATGTTACGTGTGTAAGTATTTCTACATAAATAAACAGTAGCATTTATGAAGAAATACTAAAAAAACTCACACAAAGACAAAATAACGATAAAAATAAAAAATCAGTAACATCAGTACAAAAATTAAAGTCAGTCGAGTAGCAAAAGTTATTAAAGTTACATAAACATAAACTTGTGACTTAAATAAAATATTTGTTCTAGGTGCATTACATCTAAATGTTAGATTCAGTCGTCCCTACTCCTTATTATACTTCCCTATTCCTTGGAAAAACACCAGACGAAATATATTTCCAGATAGGACGATGAGACGTGTTCCTCGGAGATGAGAAAGTTAAAAGATTGTTTTGTTTCATTAATAATAAACTGCGATCGTAAAAGTTTCGGGGTTTCGGAATCATTTGAAGATACTGCTTTGTTTTATAGTTTAAACTGACCAACGGAAATGGGGCTAAGCCTCTTGGGAAATATAAACAACGTTAATATTGATTTACTAGTGCTGGTACTCGCCGGCTAGCTGCACCGCATGCGATGGAATTCGTAAATAAAGCGACCTTATACATACGTTCCGCTCTAGCGTTTTCATTTGTTAATTAATTAATGTGACCAGTTAAGTAATTAAAAACGCCCGCTGAGGGAATACAAAATTCATGAACAATTCAATTAGAATGATGTGTCAAAATGATGGAATTATTTCCGATTAACGCGCTCCAAAAGTGTTTTTTCTGATGCTTCACCACACCTTTATGAATTAAAATACTTCAATCAGACCAAGTTTGAGTGAATTATGTAATAAAATATACAGGGTGTTGTTGAAATGGACGTATTCCCGAGTAATCAAGACTTTTTAAAGTTTTAATGTTATGATTAACGCTATGTTAATTACCATACTAGAATATAACTAAAACTTATCGCTAAAAGACTGTAGATAGCGTTAAACTTTCAAACCAAATTCAAAATTGTTAATCTCTCTTTCTCTCTCTCTCTCTCTCTCTCTCTCTCTTAACGATTAGAGCTATAGAAATTTTATCTTTTTACAAAACCCTTAGCCTTTATAGGAATGAAAATCAGGAAAATACGATAATATATCGGACAACAGTGTCTTTCTTTTTAATTATGGTATAAAAATTAGGCAACTCCTAGTCTGGCATTTAATTTTATTTAGGTAGATTTTGGTACATATAGGTATACCTTTGTATTTCATTTCATGTGTACAATGGCAAAGATTTTCTATATGCCATAATTCCCTATAGAATATTAGTAATAATATTATAACACTTGCTCATAATGATTATATGCCGTACAGTAAAACACAGTTCATTATAGCTACATGATGACCTCAAATATTTTATTTTTATTTTCATTTTATATTAGGTACTAGAATTACTCGCACGTACGTATTTTTAGGTATTTGGTCAGAAAATTTTAACCAGTAAAACATAATTTTATATTACATAATAATTTAGTAAGGTTATAATATGTCTATATTTAAAAATATTGTCATAATGAAACTACTTGTTACTTTTATACGCTTTGTATCGGATTTCAAGAAAAGTATAAGTTTTTAAAAAATTATGTGCTATTATTAAATAGCTACATTTAATGCGAAAAGTGAGTTAATCTGCAAATTTTTGTACGCCCTTGAATAATTTTAGGCCCCAACTATATCAGTAAGTATTTTTGAAGAATAAATAAAAGATAATACAAAACATCCCACACCTGCAATACGCGTCAAAAAATTCAATATCAAAAATATATCTCTTCGTTCTTTTATTTATGAAATCGGTATTTCCGACAAACAATAAACATTGAAACTGCGGAATCTCTAAGATTTACAAGACAGCACTTTTATTACCGCCAAGACAAACAAAATGAAAAATGAGCTATTAAGTTTTCGGGATAGGAAATTCATATTTTCTACATTCATTTTATTCGCTTTACAACCGATCGAAAAATGTATTTATTGATACAACACCTAACTTTTCTCTGAAATAACTCAAAGATAAGTGACATATTAAATGTTGGATAAAAAGCACAGTACAGCAGTAAATTAAGTTATTTAGTAGTTCCATTGGTACTGTCATAATAACCTCTTAATTGTAACTGTTATTAATCAAACAATGTAATTGTTGAAATGAATGGAATTAATCGTATTCTTCATTGACTCAGTTGAATCATAGAATGCACATCTTAATGGCTTTTTGATTTTCTAGAATATATTCGTTTAAATTCAAATTGTAAATATTGACAGCCTAAACAACTTAATATTAGCTACGTGCTATAAGTTGCATTTATGCAAGTCCGGTAAGATATCTTATTAAATAATTCTTAGAACTAAAGTTCGACTTCATCGTCGCTGTTGACAAACCATACAGAAGTTATTAAAGATAGTAAGGTACCTTCAGACAGTCAGTGTAGTTTCATAACCACCCAGAGTTGTAATTTTACCAAAGTTGTAACCCGCTCATAAAATTATAAAACATTTTACACGACTCTTCGAAGAGTCTTTAACAAAAATGAAAATTTTTAAAAAAATCATTTGTTAAATTTATAATATAACATATAAAATCGTATTTACATGTGATGTTTATCATAGTTTATTTACGATCGTCTAATAAGTAACAGTTTTTTGAAACGAGTTCCAATGTGAAAAATTGTCTTTTATAAAGAAACTGTGTACTAAATTTAGAAGAGAACTAAACCATTCAAAACCATACAATATAATCATAGTTCACATTCAAACAGTCCAAACATTTTTCCGGTTGCGAACGTGTGCACGTGCCTTAACCCACTTGCAATCTGTACTTGTCACTACTTCCAACAAAACGAACAGTATTATGTTCCCATATTCACCGCCTACTTATACCGCTAACGCTATCAATGAAATTAATTTTCCTTGAATTTCCTCACTGAACAGTATCGCAACGTTAAACTCCCTGAATGAATTATGCCACTAATAACTACCTGGCAATAATGTCTCTTTAATATCTTTAATATCTAATTACATGTCGTAATTGCGAATTAATAATGGCGTGTCACGTGAGTTATTATCAAATTACAATTAGGTATACGGTTTTCGTACCCAGTGGAAGTTCAATAATGAATAATGTTTGTATGAATTATGGCCGAGGCTGTAACTTGAAGCAAGTAGAGTTAAGGTCGATTTATACGATACGACAATAGACTAAACGGAACGACAACGACATGGTTTGATGCGATTTGACACGGAATCGTTCGTATTGCAGAAACGGTTGTTAGGGCATAGACTAATTTTGTTCTGATGGACACCAAGATCACCACTGTTAACAAAAGTTCGATACTAAATCTCCAACTAGACTGCGACGCATTTGTCGGCATAACAAAAATGCAAACAGAAGGCCGGAATAGGTTCAACGTTACATACAATTCTCATCCAGTGATTATACAATACGACTGTTGCAGTAACATCTCAGAAAAATTTTAACTTCCCAAGATAAAAACTCTTCAATTCGATCATCTAAATATAGAAACTTCGGATATATCCAACTCTGAATATAAACTCAAACAATATTCTAGGCACTTGGATCATCACATTATATCTCAGAAACTGCAGAATTTTCGAAACTAAGTCGAATATCGAATAAAATTTATATAGAGAATTTATAGGTATATCATTACATACTGAAATAAAAGAAAACCGATACTCACTGTCAAGATACCACTCATTTTCTTTAAAAAATGTATTATGTCAGGAAAGTTTATTTTACTAGCTAATAACACCACGGGGGGAGTATGGCTTCCTGTTTTTTTCTGAATAGACACGAAGTCTTACTGGAATGGCAAGGGGTGTAAAAGTTTAGTATAATGCTCGGGTATAAAATGCAGACTAGATGGTGGCAAAATGGATGAATAAAACAGTCGCTAGGACCCTAGGAGGTTCAGAAGTTGAATAAATAATATCCTGTTTCAACCCAAACACTTTAAATAATTAGGTTTTTGCTTGCAGTGTTTGCCAGACAGTTATTTTATCCCTAAACCTACTTTATTACCAAAGATCTTTTAATTTAAATTATACAGCCAGACAAACTATATTATGAATTCGTTTTTTAGTGAAGGAGTTGAGGAAAAGAAAAATATATGCAAATGTTTAACAATTCCCCACAAATTTCGACAGGCTATATACACTTTTAACTTTTACAGCTATTGACTTTCATAATTTTTTGAGAAATCTAAAAATGTACTTTTATGACGAACACTTCAACCCTCTATCTAAGCAATAATAAACACAGATCTTACCTAGATAATCCAAAAATACAGAAATATACATGTATTTAAAATAACAAATATGACAGGGTCTTCCTTAATGTATAATGATAGTAAGATATAGGTACTTATATTACTAATAGATGGTGTACTAACAGTAATTATGTAAACTAGTTTATATACACATCCCCAAACAAAAATATGTTCACTTTGGAAACAAAGACAGAATATATTAGTACATGATGGTTAAATAAAGATAAATAACATAATAGTGGAAAAATTCTTTTAATTCGTTATTTAGTGGGGGACCACAACTAGAGCCACGCCCAGACATACGTTCTGTGGCCATACCTCTGACCTCTGTCACCCGTGTCAAGTCTCCCACCCATAGATATTGATACCTCTGCCCACCCATTGTATCGACCCGTGCTTGTCTCCAACTTGAAGGTGATAAAAAACATTCATATACAAGAGGGTGACTATGAAATTATTTCTCGTATCTACAATTTTCAAAACCTGTCTCTCAATAAGTCTTAGTTGATTTTTATTTTTTATATTTGCTGAATTAATCAAAGATGAAGGATTAAACGAAACCTGGGTATTAACATTTTTCATTTCTAAGTAATTCTTAGACTTCTCATTGATCTTTTCCACCTCATCTTCAGTTTCAATAAAAGGGAATAAACAGCATTATCTCCAACGTCGTGAGTACATTTACATCAAATAAAAGACAGCTCGGTTAACATAATTCGTAAAAGAGTTTTAACGTTTGATGAAAGATGCTCCTTTCCGTCGAGGTGAGCCTTCCACGCGTATTTCACAGGCTTAAAACGTTCGTCACACTGACAAAGAAAAGGCATAATCGGATTAACATAAATTGATTCCGGAATATGAGAAAATTCCAATTTCTCGCGCCGCCGTTCACACTCGTATTGGAGTCAAATGCACTTGCAAATACAGGGCGAGCCAAATAAAATTTGATTATCTCGTTTATGCTTGTGACCATAATTTTTCATTAAAAAAGTTAATACAAAAGGTATATAACCATAAATAATATTTTTTAATTTAAAATATATAGGTACTTTATACTTCATATTTTCATATGTAAGATGATGCAGATAATATTATTAATAAGAAAAGTATATTAAACAGTAAGTTGAGATTTTGTCAGAATTATACAGGGTTATTCAGAACTTATCTCTAAAACTATAAGGATATGTGCATCCTTAAATAAGAAATCGATATCACCAAAAAAATTTATAATAAAAGTCTTAGGATTTCCCGTAAACAATGTTTAAAGTTATATCTTTATAAAGGACTACGTAGATGGGCAACTGTACTTCATCATCTGATATACCTACCACATTCCTAAGAATGTGGTAAAAAAAGTAAACACGTTTTTGTACCTCGAACGACTGGTTAAGACCGAGCGAATAGAGTTGGAGTGGGGATAATATCTCTATTATCTATTCAGTCATCAGTCTATCTGTGTCTTCTCTGGGTGCCGGTGTTTTATTTATCCTAGGAGTGTTAAACTGTAAAATGCTGAGTTAATGGACTGTTACCAGTGGATTATCAATTACGAGTTAGGTTTTGTAAGTGGTTGTTGCAGCAAAATGTTGAAAATCCCCAATTTACTTAATAATTTGCGTTTACAAGATCAGCAACCAGGAGGAACATTCGGTTTAGTGCGGCAAAATTGGATAAGGCGTGCCCAAAAGTGAGTACAAGTCGAGGAATATTATTTCGAACAGCTTTTGTAACAAGGTATGAGCAAATTTTTTATAAATTTCATGTTTCTAATACCTAGTAATCAAGTAGCGCAATTCTTCAAAATTAGTGTAACAAAATAAAGACACGTCACTTTGGTCACATCTATCTATCTTTAAGTTTATTTTAAAGTAAAAACGCTGCAAATCTTTTTTGCGCCGAGTGTCGGTATGCTCTCAAAACTTCCGAAGTTTTTTTCGTGCTAGCCTGTTTGCATTGTCAGTCCCAAGGTCACTCCGTTACAGTGGACCAGTATCCAGCGGCGTGCAATGAAAAATTTTTAAATAGTTTTCAGAAGCCGCCAAAAAATTTTTTTGCGCTACCATATTTCTACATGTATGTTGAACATCCCCAAATTTTATTATGGATAAGTTCTGAATAACACTGTATGTAGCGGACACAGTGGTTGTTGCGACATTATTTTAAATAATGAGATTAATCCTTTGCATCCCTAGCTTATAGGTAACAAAGAAAATTACAACTTTATTAAACCATAATGATGGGATAATTTGGGACGACTATTTATGTTTTCGCTAAAAACTAATTCATAATTTCAATAACCTTAATGAAGTCTAAATAAACCTGAACCTCAACCTGATCATCTTTCTTCCATTTTACATAATCAAAAGGGAAGCAACTTTTTTGGGAGACCTTGTATACAGCATTGAACTTTCCCTGAGAGGTCCTTAAATCCCAAAGAGCGCAAGTATTGGAAATTATAATTTGCCGGCAAGAAACGTGAGCATTTGAGGCTCCAGTGTATTCGATTTTCTTTGAAGTATTTTCGTATTGCGCGAAAAGATTCATGTAATACGTGTAGATTAATCTGAGATATTTTTCCTTTAGTACTGAAAACGTAGAAAAAATATACGATACACTTCTATTCTTGGCAATAGATTGAACTTGGAAATTTTATAACGTTAAATTATCATTATCCAATTCCTTTTGAAACTTAAATCTCATATTGGAATTTTCTATCTTTAGTCTGCAAACAGCAATTTAATAATGTTGAAGAAAAATCGGTAAAAATTATAAAAACAATTCTTTAATAAGCAACTTCTTTGGAACTCAATTTTAATTCTATTACTGATATTGCCTAAAATTATATAGTAGTAATGTTAGTGGTGGTGAGAAACGAGTTCATCGAGCTTACTACCTATAAAACTCTGACGAGCACATAATAAGTGCGAAACCGGTCAGTGTCTGGTGGTTGCGTCTCGGTGAATGATGTGGCGACTTCCATGAAGATGCCGTAATATTGCAATGCCAGTCGGGGCACATATAATCCGAGAAGGAGTGGTTTTCGACATAGCCTTCAAATAAATTATTACATACTGTCTCTTTTTAATATTCCAAATTTTTTCTTAATTTTGAAGAAGGTATATCAATATAAAAGTGTTTAAATGCAAGATTTGGTACATTTTTATAGATTTTGATAGAATAGCCTCATTAATAGACTCCTGGTATTGATATGGGGATTGACGTATCACTTTCTAATACTAATTGATACTTCCAAAAAAGAAGTGTAAATAGATAAATAGTATTTATCACTCAAAGCTTATACAGGGTTATTCAGAACTTATCCATAATAAAATTTCAACATGCATGTACAAATGGGATGTTCAACATACATGTACAAATGTGGTAGTGCAAAAACAAAATTTTTTGGCGCGCTCTGAAAACTATTTAAAAATTTTTAATTGCACGCCGCTGGATACTGGTCCACTGCAATGGAATGATCTTGGGACTGAGAATGCAAACTGGCGATGTCACATATAGCACGAAAAAAACTTCGTAAGTTCTGAGAGTATACTGACACCCGGCGCAAAAAAGATTTGCAGCGTTTTTACTTTAAGATAAACTGAAAGATAGATAGATGTGTCCAAAGTGACGTGTCTTTAAAATGAATAAAATTTTGTTACACTAATTTTGAAGAATTGCGCTACTTGATTACTAGGTATTAGAAACATGAAATTTATAAAAAATTTGCACATACCTTGTTACAAAAGCTGTTCGAAAAACGGTGTTGGAAGTGATTTCGTTGAATTGCGTGCGGATTTTCGAGTGCCCAAACGTGTGTATTGTGAATGTTCTGTATTCCATTTCGAGTAAACAAAGCTTCATCTGTAACTAGTACATCAGCAGTAAATTGGGGATTTTCAGCATTTTGCTGCAACAATCACTCACAAAACCTAACTCGTAATTGATAATCCGCTGGTAACAGTGCTTGAACACGCTGGATATGATACGGATAAAACTGAGCTTCCTGTAGTAAGCGCCACACCGTTGATTGGGATACTCCAGGCTCCTGCCTAGCGATCTGACTTGTACTTTAGCCATTTTGAAAATTTTAAAGTTTAACACTCCTATACGATATATAAAACACCGGCACTGAGAGAGCGACACAGATAGACAATAGAGAAATTATCCCCACTCCAACTCTATTCGCTCGGTCTTGACCAGGCGTTCCAGGTACAAGAACTTGTTTACTTTTTTTTGTAGGAATGTGATATATCAGATGTCGTTGAAGTACAGTAGCCCATCTACGTAGTCCTTTATAATGATATAACTTTTAACATTGTTTACGGGAAATCCAAAGACTTTTATTATACATTTTTTTGGTGATATCGATTTCTTATTTAAGGATGCACATATCCTCAAAGTTTTAGAGATAAGTTCTGAATAACGCTGTATACATTAAATATTGTTACTATTTAATGTGTGTATGGAAACGATATAGCTATACCACTACCACCCTATATTTTAACAAAAAAACTGCTAAGTGCATTTGTTAGCTATAATAGAGAGGCTATGAAGCTCAACTAATTGTGATCCTAACAGAAACCAACGGGAACAAAATTGCAGCAATTTTAAACACATCTCTACAAAATTACGGAGGCCTAAAAGTTGCTGGCGTGATTGCATGGCACCTTTAATTAGGAACGAGTTTCGGCCATAAACGTGGCGGGAACATGGTGAGTTAAACGCAACTTGCTTAACTATCTGCAGAGGAAGACATTTTAATTTGACGAGGGACATTGTAGTTGAAAGCACAACTGATGATGGTGATGATGATCATTATATTAATTAAGTGGGATGATATTTCTGCGAAAGTATTGTCATTTTTATGATATAAAGTATACTTTCATGTCATATGAAAATATATTCTTCCTTTACTTACCGACGAAATAAAGACTGACAGTTACTTCGTATAGGAGAGTATAAAACACTGTAGGCATTTTCAATTTTTTTTACAACTCTTTACATTATTTTAATTAGTCTTTTATGGGTTCCCTGTAATTTTTATATTTCCTTTTATGTTTACATTTTATTACTAGTGAAAATTTTAATTCTAATGAAAATTAATTAAGCATAAAAAACTTTAGGTATACAAATTATAAAGGACCAGAGGAAAAAATATTAATTAATAATTAATATTTAAATTAATCCAGTTATGGCCAGCAATTTGAAAGGGAAAATTTAAAATTCAACTCGGCGTTCATGCATGAATATATTCTCTGAATAAATTTTATATTTTTGTGAAAGCTTTAAGCGGAAAAGGGTCTGAAACGCTTCTAAAGAACCTTTGATTGGGCCTCAAAATTGCCGCTTTACTTGGAAATGAATATTCTGTTCCTCCTTTCTATTGTAGTTGACTAGGTGGGACTTCAATGGGAGTAAAAACGTTAAGCTCTGGAAACTCTTTTCATGCGCTGATTTAAGGTCTACACTATTTTTTTGTATAGCGTCTATCAGTATTGTTGATTTATCTACTGAATAGAAATTTAAAAGTCAACACATTTCATGTTTGTATTGTCAGTGTTTCTACCTTTATATACACCGAGTGAATTTTAAGTCCGTTTTGTTCTGTAATAAATCCATTGTACGTTGAGATACAAATATATTATTTAACAAAAGTAATTTTTGTCTGAAATAAAAGAAGTCTACCAAAACTTATATTTTTTAAATGGAACACCCTGTGTATTTTTAAAGATTTGAATAGAAAGTTATCTGATGAATACATTGATATAGGGTTTGATGGATGTAGCTCTAATAGTAAGGGAGATATACATATCAATTCAATATCAATAAGAAGAGACCTATAGTTATATTAATCACGTCCCAGGTTATAGTGAAAAAATAGCTCGCAGATTAGAACGAAACAGGTGTAAAACGATTAGTGTCAACAAACGTACTATTGGAAGGATTTTGATAAACAACAAAGAAAGGGTTAGTAAATTAAAACAATCGGGAGTATACCAAATTAAGTGCGTGGGTTGTAATGCCGTGTATGTGGGTCAAACCGGTAGAAGTATTGAAACTAGAGTAAAAGAACATAAAAAATTATACTAAATAACGCAGAAAATTCAGGATTTTCGACGCATTGTATAGAAAACAATCATTTTATAGATCAGAAAAATGTAAAGGTACTGCATCGTGAAAAGAAAGGAAAGCGCTTAGATCTGTTGGAGCAATTGGAAATTAAAAAATCTTTAATTATAAATCCTTGTACTACGAATGATCAAATAGATTTTACGCTTTCGCCCTTTTTAGAAAAGGTACTAAAAACTCGGGCTTTACCAGATGGTAGGATCAATCGGGGGTAGGTGCTCGTAAACAAATAAATATCGAAAACGCGCTTGGAAACATTTAGTAATAGACATTTACTCTATTGAAAAAGGCCTACTAAGCCGAAATACTAGTATACAGAGTGTTTTCTATATACTTCTTGGAACATCTAAATGAGATCAATGTTTTTTCAAAACAATTATTTTCACGATGTTTCATAAAGAATCATCCGCTTCGTGTATCCACTTTACATATCAATTCATTGATATTAGGCTACAGTCACTAGACTGAAAGACTAGACTCTAGAAAGTCTTCAACACATTACTTTTATGGTAACCATTTATGGTCAAATCTACATTATTATTAGAGCTGTATCCGTCAAATCCTATATCAATCTATTTGTGAGAGGAAAGTCTATCTAAATCTGTAAAAATACATAGGGTTGTTCTATTTAAAAAATGTAAGTGTGGTTAATCTCTCCTTTTTTGGAACACCCTGTATAAATGGCAATACTATAAAAATATGTTCCCCTTCAAATAAAATCGACCTGCCTCTGAATTTTCCATGAGAACCAATCATGTCACAGATATTCCAGGATGAACTTTTGGTTGTTACAAGACACCTCAGTTTTTGTTAACGTTTCGAAAGAGTTATTTTTCCCGTTATCAGAACACAGTACTTGCAATTGTATACAACGTGGAACATTATCCACAGAATTAAAACTTTTCGCGAACTCTTGAATATGTATCCTGCCCCCCATAATGAAATTTGAAATTAAATCCGGCTGCTTCACTCAGATAAATCACGAGTCGGCGAAGTTTCCACACTTTCAGCCGTTTTCACATGGGCCATTAAATGAAATTATGAGGGGGTCATTAGGACAACGGGGCATTCATCTCTCTCCTCCGGCAAAAAGTTAACATCGAATGTGTAACACCCAGATAACCGGTAAAGTAATGTGCAGGACGGGTTACTGAAACAGTTCTAATTTCTAACTTATAGATAAAAATACTGTAAAATTCTGGTAACATCGATATTACGTTCAAAATAAGTCGTTGAAGATCTGATGAAGAACATGCATGGTTGCTTCATAAATTTCATGCTGCAACTATTTGTAATAATCTGTTAATCATATGTGAAACAAATATGTTTCTAATATAATAACGAAATAGTTATATCAACAAATAACCCAGCCATGGATATTTCTCTTAAACTGAAAAATACTGGGTGAAATTTTCAAATCAATTACATTATTGAGAGTAACATTTACACAATAGGTACTATTTTATCTACTTATATAATATGACATTGATGATATCAAGGATCCCTCAAACCAGAGCGGTACGACGGGAGCGGGATCGGGAGCGACTGCAACGCGGAACCAAAGTATGTGGCGGGATATCTGGGCGGGAAGTCGCTTTCATGTAGGCGCTTAGATATCCCGCCACATACTTTTGTCCCGCGTTCAGTCGCTCCCGATCCCGCTCCCGCCGTACCGCTCTGGTTTGGGGGAGCCTTTAAGTTAGAGTAGGTTAACCCTCAGAAATATGTAACAATACATCTTAATAGTTGAAAGTGTTTAATTCAAATTGCTTTTTTGTTTTCTATTGAAGAAATAAATTTTACTGCAGACATTAAAAATAAGTAGGTATAAATCACTCGATTCAGGAATTCTTAACACTGCATTGATTTGTGTACTTACATTTGTGTAACTTAATGTATAGTATCCCTTTTACCAGGAATTCACTTGGGATAGCCTTCCTCTGGTTTACACCAACTAGAAAGTTGTACCCCTACAGGGAGTTGGTGCTTCTCTTTCATAGATGATATGAGAGGTTAATTAGTCCTCTTCACTACAGAATGTACAGATGGGTTTTTTATTTATATAGCCCATATTATATAGTGTTCCTCAAGGTACAGTGTTCAATTATTAACAGTCGCATTACCTGTATTATATTTCTGCTTAATTGGGGATGCAGACTTGTAATATTTCAATAAAAGAAGTTTAAATAAAATCGCAACATGATTGTACGTTATGTTATGTATTGGGTCATTAAAATTTAAATAATTTCCCGATTTCCGACTACTGATGGTCGAGAGCGACAAGCCACAATATAAATTACTTGGTGTCATCATTTTGTAAAATCCTAGAGTGATGACTTGTCAAATGTTGATTTATTTATGGTTTTGGAGATCTAAGCACACAAGCCTTTGTTTTCGCTAAAATAAAAGGTATCAAAGCAGAAATGTAAGTATAAGTCCGTTTTTAAAACACTAATACAAAAATATCTCTTCCTTTTATTTCATCAAAACACCTAAATTTACATCAAAAATAATCCACAGACAGTTGCAAGAATTTTTTGCAATACACATTTGCATCTGATTATCTTTCTGAATAAAAATCTTATATACTATAGGTACTATTACTTCAGGAAAATTACAAAATTTATCAACCGGACATTGTACAATATGATACATATACATATATAAATCTATAGTTATTAATATTTTTTGAGAAATTCTTTTGACGACGATCGACACTGAGGTACTAAATAGTACTTGCATGCCAGTAAGATTCGTATTAACTTTTACTTTACCTAAGTTCTACTCCAAGAATATATTTTGGACATCTGAATTCCTCTTCAGATACTGTCCTTCTAGATATATTCTTATTCTCATTCCAATTCCATTCCAATGCCATGGAACCATCTAAGTGGTACCTACCTTTTTGTCTTGTCAATATCAAACACTATAGGTACCGTTCAAAAATAAATATGACTTGGTCTCTCAATATACAAAGGCTTTTATTGCGGAGTGGCTATTGTAGTGGATAAGGACGCTTTTGATTTTGAATCTATTCGAAAGATTTCCTTGAAGACGAAAATTGTATAATGAAGTGATTTGGCACTTGAACCACGAAGTGTAGATGCAATCCACTTCCATCTTGCAGAACCCTTGGATAAATAAAGAAGTCTGTAGATACATATTTTTATTACTGTATTTATCACAATCTACGTTTTTAAATTCTTGCTCATATTTTATTTAAGTTTTGAGAAATACTCAGTTCAGATCAATTCCTAAGTTCAGTTTTGTGGTCTTAATAGGTATACATCGTAGTATACCATTATACATATAAATCCATATTTTGTATAGATTTATTTTTGAGTCTTCCGAATTTTCAACGTATCACTGACTACAATATTGTGAAATCTAGATAATCGGTATTTGTGTACCTATGATGGCATCTCTCTAGCATCATATTTTTGGTTTAAGTATCTGTAGTATTAGATTCACAATATTAACAAACATGAGCTATTAGTTAATCCACTTAGAATATATTATAAGCAATGAGAGAAGTGTATCAACCACAAACAGTTGGAAGATTGCCTGCTTTAAAGGTTTAACAAGACGTCTGATCCTATAACAAGTTGGTAAACATCAGTCATGTTTATAGAGGCAACTTTCGACTTTTATTAAAAACGGTGGTTTATTAGTGTCGCCGAATTTGACATGATATTCAGTTAAAGTTAAAAATTGGTTCTATGCTGGCAGTTTTATACAGGGTGTCCCAGTGTGAGCGTACAAAAATTTACGAGGGGGTGGACCAGACCAAAATAAGAATAAAACTCTTATAAAAAAAATTTCTCTGATGCACGCCTAACGAGTTACAGAGTGTTATTTTGAAAAAAAAAAAATTCCGCAGTAACTTAAAAAACGTTAGGTAATTTTTGGGAGACGTGTCTATCTAAACATCTACATGGTGTTTGTTTAACTCTGACACCTGTAGTTGCCTAGGCCTACTCTTTCTTATGACTTCTTTTGCATGTATTTTTCTCCATAAAGAATGTAATCGGTACTTTACACTCAATTTACTCGAAAATGGTTGATTTTAGAGCTATGTAACAAGAGCACCTTTTTTGTTCAGAATTGATAGACGATTAAGGAAAAGTTAGTTAATCCACGAAAAAGTAGGATATGTAAAAGTTATGAAGACATAATCATAAGGAAGAGTAGGCTTAGGCCACCACAGGTGTCAGAATTAAACAAACACCATATAGTTTTAATGACCTTTAATAGATGTACACGTCACCCAAAAATTACCTAAATCTACGAAACGGTTTTTAAGTTATTGCGGAAAATTGTTTTTTTTTTTCTCCAAAATAACACCCTGTAACTCGTTAGGCGTGCATCAGAGAAATTTTTTTTATAATAGTTTTATTCTTATTTTGGTCTGCTCTACCCTCTGGTAAATTTTTGTACGCTCACACTGGGACACCCTGTATATACCTAAGATTCGCCTGCGAGAAATAGAAATATTTTGTAGTAAATATATTGATAACATAATATTACAGCTATATCAGACAAACTAAATTAGAAAGACCTGGTAAAAGTAAATTCAGTCATGCAGAAAATTTATTTTTTGATAAATCTGGCCACCTATTATACAGTGTGACGCAAATTCATGGTATCCCCCTCTTTCTCCCTTACTTATTACACCTTATTAAAGGTCACTTTCGACACTCTAAATTCAAAAGTAAAATAGAGTCCAAATAGCAATATGACAGCTGAAATGTCACTTATGTTATATCGATGGATTCAGAAAATGACATATTCGAAAAATATAATAATATACAGGGTGTCCCATATAAATATCGAGGGATTTTATTACTTCCGATAAAACCGAACGTGGAAAACGATAATTTTTATGTAAAAAATTAACCTTTAATAAGTCCTTACTTCCGCCATGCCAAAGTTGAAAATGTATCTCAAAAGATAAGGGGGAAAGAGGTAAATACCATTATTCTGTATCATCGAATATATTATAAAACTTTAAAAAACTAAAAAAATTTCAAATATTTTTTAATAAACTACGTTTTGTCTAATAACAGTTATATTAATAAGTACTAAAAAGATAAAAATGTACGAAAATACAAATCAGTTACCATTTTAACCAAATTACAATATAATATATTTAATACTGAAGTAATAAATAGACTAATAAGCATAATTAGAAAAGACTATGACTGTGTCTAATTAGAAAAACTTAAAACATTTGGAGATAATATGTAAGAAACCTTTCTCTGAGTATAAAAGTTCAATTTCTATTTAGGGAGAATTTCTTTTTGCGGTATTCTCTTATGAATTCATTCGTTCCACATTTTATTTCCGTGGCTACATAACTTCGGGACTCATCAAAAGCGACCTTAATATGAAGTTCTACTGATGCTATTTCTTGGAACTCCTATGAGATTCCTATATATGAGCAGAGGGTCAAAAGGATGGTATATTAATACACAGTCCGGAAATTAGAAATGAATTGTATCGTTAAGGATTGCACAAAGAAATAGGTAATTATTGTGCACTATATAAATGAGGGAAATAGGAAATTCTTACTTTGATTTGTTCAGCTTTCGTATTTCCTCTTAATATTATTGAAACAGTTTTTTGACAAGTGTATCGACATCGATACGCCATCTGGAAAATGAGGCAAAAAATCGGGAAAGAATAAAATGGAAATTAAGAGTGAAATTGTAGTTTTCTCCAGAATCAACACTGTACAAAATATGATGAAAATATGAAGATCTGACAGGCTGAATCAGTTGCATATTTATGCTACTCTATTTCGTATACTTGTCCAAATATACAGGGTGCCCATTATCTATCTCCTTACATGGCTAACTTTGTTAATAGTGGAATAGAGAATTGGTTAAATTAGCAAAATTGGGCAGAATTACAAGAAGAATTCAGTGCTTCCTTCAAATTTAATTTTAATTTTCAACTTTTCGAGATATTTTGAAAAAACTGAAAACGCCAAAATTTTTAAACTCGAATATCTCGAAAACTATAAAAGATACAAATAATATAAAAATACTCTGATAGTGTTTTTTACGTGGCATTAAGCAGTGATATTGAAAATTTCACGGGCATCTTAGTTTTTCAGAAAAAAAAATAAAGTTATGTTTTTTTAAATGGCAACCAAAGTAGTTATCTATGGTATCAATAAAAAGCTTATTTTTTTCTGATTTCAAAAATATAATATTTAATAAATCGTATTTTTCTTCGTTTGTGTACATTTCACATTAACTATTTTAAGATGAACGTTTAATTTTGACGTTTATAATGTGACTTTAGTGATCTGACATTTATATTTTATTGTTGTTTACTGCTCTACGTTTGTTTTTCATAGCTTACTTTGTTAATAAACTATTTGTTCATTACAGTAAACAAAAGAAAATAGAAAGGTATATTAAATATTATATTTTTGAAATCAGAAAAAATAAGCTTTTTATTGGTACCATAGCCAACTATGGTTGCCATTTAAAAAAACATAACTTTATTTTTTTTCTCAAAAACTAAGATACCCGTGAAATTTTCAATATCACAGCTGAATTCCACGTAAAAAACACAATCACACAGTATTTTTATATTATTTGTATCTTTTCAGAGAGATATTCCAGTTACCTTACCTTATATTACCTTTTTGAGATATTCCAGTTTAAAAATTTTCCAAAATATCTCGAAAAGTTGAAAATTAAAATTAAATCTGAAGGAGGCACTGAATTCCCTTTGTAATTCTGCCCAATTTTGCTAATTTAAACAATTCTCTATCTCCACTATCAACAAAGTTAGCCATGTAAAGAGATAGATGATGGGCACCTTGTATATTACAAATAGCTGACAGAAAATTATGATACTACTCGACTTGGAACGAACTTCTGCACGGCATAATTAATAAAGTCAAAAATTATTTAGTATATATTTTTTTTAAAAAGACACAGGGTGCTCAATTCACTGCGTTCAGATACAAAAATGCTCATATATTCTGAACCATTCTGTATAATACTAGTACCTAAACGCCATATTGGTGAATTCGGAGAAATGACCTGAACTCAAATATTAAATAAAATATACGTCATTCCATTTAAAAAAACATAAATTTGCTATAGCCCCGATTTATAGAACACCCTACATTTTTATACATATTTTTTTAAAAATTTACGTCGTCGTCTCAGAGACTATGAAATCCTAAAATAATTTTTTTTTATTTTGTTTCTTACGGCATAGGAGTTATGGGACATTGCCACATTATTAGGCCACCCTGTATGTACATACAAACATGCTATTTTATATAATACATATATAATATATGATTTATGACTCCATGTAAACACACCGAATATTAATATCAATTTAGAGATTCTAGGAAGCGACTAGATATTATTGGGGGTGATGTAGTTGAATATTAACAGAGATATTCTACATACATATTCATTATAATGGGTAACGTATATCTGAAACACTTTATGATACAAGATGAAAGCTTTATATGTAATATACTAAATCTGTGCCATCTGAGACCGTCTGTGCATTAATATATAGCAAATATTGTAAGAGAAGTTGACATTAGGTAAAAGCTGTCACCGAACTGATTATAATAGATATGTGTATATATCAGGTATATATCCAACAGTTTCAGTTTTAGTTTGAACAGTTTCAAAATTAAATTCATCTTGTTATTTAATAAGATTTGGGAGACGACAAGTTTCAATAGATTGTCTTAAAATATTTTGTTTCTCATACAGGGTGTCCACCTAGTACGCGTAAGTCCAATATCTGGGTTAATAAAAGAGATAACTTAATTTTTTTTTCTACAGGGTCTAATATCCCGAACTGCACAAAATGAAAATATATTTACATATTCAGGGGGTTCAGTTTTTCCTGGACAGGTACCAACTTCATTTTTTTAAATGGAAACCTATATTTTTTATGGCATTATCGAATTCTACGTAAAAAATTAGTGGGACTTTGTGCATAACACTGCTATTGAAATATTGATAGTTTTCGAGATATTTGACTTTTAATTTTTTTTTCTTATGTTTCGTCACTTCTAATAGTTGACATAATTATGGTTGTATGACAGCTAGAAATTATTTTTTTTCAGAAACTGTAGAGTGAAGATGGCTCTTTCGAAAAACGTATCAAAAGTTGACCTGCGATATACAGGAGGCAACAGAAATCGTGCCAAACCTGATGGTTTAAAATTTAAAAAATCTCGACTTTTTCAAATGGAACACCCTGTGTTTTATGATTTCATTAGATGCCTTTCTGTAGACTGTACAATTTTATAATAGCTTTCCCTATACCTAAGTTGCGTAGTTTTTGCAAAAAACCCACTTTTATGAAAAATACCCGATTTGCGCACTCCTTTGACGGAAAAAATATTGTAAGGCTATTTATTTTTATAAAATGTATTAGTTTACACTTCTTAAAATAAAAATAACTGAAAAATTTAGATAATTTCAGTTTAATAAACAAGTCTTTATGGAAAGTTACCATTTATTTGTAAATAAAAGTAAAAAATCATAAAAGCTCTACATGTAATTAAGAATTAGCAAAACTGGCGTATGCTTTAGAAGAAGTTCATGGGAATTATTTGCTAGCAGCACGTATTTATAGAGATTCCCACGTGCTGACTGTTTTGAAAATGTGAAAGAAAGATTTGAAAGAACAGCAAATGGGAATTATGAGAAAACTACCAGGAGACATGGGAATAACAACGATAATATTTAGTTTAATGTTGTGGTTTCTGCTGTTGAAAATCCAAAAATATTAGTATCAGAAAATCAGTAGAAATCTTGGAGTTTTCAAAAGCTCGACAAATAAGATATTGAAGAAGAAGTTTCATACGTATCATATTGAAAACCAAACGGTGTTACCGTAGTTAGAAAAATTATTAGTGAAATGGATGAATATACATAGAGTATTGAAAAAAGAATACGCAATACTCATACAAGCAAGCTAACCTAAAGTAAATTCTCAAAATGTCCACCGTTGTTTTCAACACAAAGCATTAATCTACGACGAAAATGAATGTGAACATTTCTTAACATTTCGGGCGTTATGGTTAGAAACTCATTTTGGATCTTTTCTTTCAAGTCTTGCATATCCGTTGGTGGTACTTCGTATACTCGCTCCTTGATATAACCCCACAAGAAAACGTCCAGAATATTTAAATCAGGCGAACGTGCAGGCCAAGGAACTGGACCACCACGACCTAACCACTTATTTGGATATACGTGGTTTAGGTGTTCTCTAACCTGAAATATGAATAGATAATAGGAAAAGTACTACAACAATAAAATAATCACAGTACCGCCAAAGTGGAATGTGGAGGGGCACCATCATGCTGAAACCATTGTTGAACCAAATAATCAGCGGGCATATTCTGTAGCTGTAGAAGGGGAAGTTCGTTTTGCAAAAAATGCAAATACACATTGGCATTTAAATTGCCTTCAAAAAAGTACGGTCCAACAATATGTTCTCCACAAATTCCAGCCCACACGTTCACTTTGAAACGATGCTGATTATCTAGTACCCTCAATAATCTTGGATTATTGTCAGCGTAGTGATGAAAGTTGCGACGATTGGGTAAGCATGTGTTTGAAAATGTTGATTCGTCAGTAAACAAGACATTCATAAAAAAGTTTGGACTTTCCTGAATTTTATCCAATGCCCAGTGGCAAAATTGCAGGCGGTTTAGGTGATCTTGAGGTAACAGTGCTTGATGGTTTTTAATATGATACGGATGAAAATTATTTTTCTTCAGTATCTTGTTTGTCAAGCTTTTGGAAACTCCAAGATTATTACTGATTTTCCTGACACTAATATTTGGATTTTCAACAGCAGACGCCACAACATTAAACTGAATATCGTCATTGTAACCATCATGTCTCCTGGTAGTTTTCTCATAATTCGCATTTGCTGTTCTTTCAAATCTTTCTTTCACATTTTCAAAACAGTCAGCACGTGGAAATCTCTGTAAATCTGGATTATTTGCTTTGTAAATACGTGCTGCTAGCAAACAATTTCCATGAGCTTCTCCTAAGGCATAAACCATTTTCACTAATTCTTCTTTTGAATAGTTCATTGTATGCACGCTTAGTACTTACTCTAAACTCGTACGTGAATATTCAGTAAAAGAAGAAATGACATGTAAACTGATTGTCACAAATTTTATTGCGTGACAGACGCTCACTGCGTTTTTCCCGAGAAAGGAACGTGCGCAAATCGGGTATTTTTCATAAAAGTGGGTTTTTTGCAAAAACTACGCAACTTAGGTATAGGGAAAGCTATTATAAAATTGTAGAGTCTACAGAAAGGCATCTAATGAAATCATAAAACACAGGGTGTTCCATTTGAAAAAGTCGAGATTTTTTAAATTTTAAACCATCAGGTTTGGCACGATTTCTGTTGCCCCCTGTATATCGCAGGTCAACTTTTGATACGTTTTTCGAAAGAGCCATCTTCACTCTACAGTTTCTGAAAAAAAATAATTTCTAGCTGTCATACAACCACAATTATGTCAACTATTGGAAGTGACGAAACATAAGAAAAAAAAATTAAAAGTCAAATATCTCGAAAACTATCAATATTTCAATAGCAGTGTTATGCACAAAGTCCCACTAATTTTTTACGTAGAATTCGATAATGCCATAAAAAATATAGGTTTCCATTTAAAAAAATGAAGTTGGTACCTGTCCAGGAAAAACTGAACCCCCTGAATATGTAAATATATTTTCATTTTGTGCAGCTCGGGATATTAGACAACCCTGTAGAAAAAAAAATTAAGTTAACTCTTTTATTAACCCAGATATTGGACTTACGCGCACTAGGTGGACACCCTGTATATATAGTAACTATGTTAACAAATTTTGGAAAGAATTATCTATGTTTATCTGACTGGAAATCAACACGAATGTAAATTTCTCCTCCTTCCATCTGCAAACTAATAAACTGATTAACCAGTCAAGATAGAGATATCATACAAGAACTGGATCGTGTGGCATCTGGTCTACTACGTTATTCTACCTTGTTACTACCCTCTACCTACCCTGTACTACCTTGGGTCTACTACCTTGTGTTGTACTACCATCTACTTTAAAATTTTATATCATAATGTGTGTTGTAAAGCATCGTATGCATCCAATTATATTTAGATACGTATTAAAATTTCATTAGCTCATTTTGGAGCTCTTCATAATCCATTGAAAAAGATAAAAGTTTCTAACCATATCTCTTTTCCATTCATCTGAGTTGTCTGATCAAATCGGGATGACATCGGGACACATATGACCAAAATAGTGTACCCTAAGAGCTACTCTTTTTGTATACTATTTTGGGCAGATCTCCCTATCTGTTAGTGACAAAGACAACGATTCATCAAATTCAAGTATTTAAAAATTTACAAGATGCCACACTTAATTTATTCTATTTATCTATTTATCTATTTATTATTTATTAATATTTCCATGCGAACCCAGTGGAAGAACTTGAAGACAGCCTTTTATACAGTTTAAAAATGTAATATTTCATAATATTATAGAAACATTTATTGAACAGTATTGGATATCTGAGAAAATAGAATAGGTCACCCGGTACAACAGGAAGATTGGCAATATAAATTCTATTTAACCCGATAGCATTACAGACAGCTTCACTGTATGTATCACTCCGATTAGATGATAGTTATTGAAGTGATATATTCTACTTAACAGAAATTCAGTAATGCCACGTTGCTTATTAGATTAAAGAGGTGGGGTATGTGGGAACGTAGAATATATCGTTTCAATTAACTTACCTGAGAGAGTTTGGCTCAGGTAACCACACATAATGGTCAGGAATGAAATCAGATAGATTACTGAAATATAACAGAGAAGTGATTCTCTATTGTATTATTAACCAATCATAATATGCTCCAAAGAAACAACTTTTAATTATAAAGAAAAAAGTTCTGATAATCTGAATAAAGTCTGATAATATGAATTTATGAAAATAGTATCTTCGTTTACATATTAGAAAAAGGAGGGACAACGAAGATGTTATAACAATTTATATTGGCGAATGTGAATATGAAGTTTTTGTAGATGATTTTCATTAAAAAACATCTTAACTTTAAAATTAAATTAACTTGCTGTTATTTTAGTGACAACTTATAATGACAGGAAACAAACAAGATGCATGAACTCCATCTGAACATCGTTTAAAGACTGTTGATACTGCACAGTCTGGGTTCACTATTATAGGAAATGTCAATGCATATACTATACATTATAAATATTCACTTCGTACTGACATCAAATTCACCAACTTCGTACTTAACTTCAATCTAGGATAATAAAAATAGGTCAAATAGTGAAGACAAGGGTTCAATCATCCTGGTTTCGGTTTTTATTTCAAAAACCTTCGTCAGGTCTTAGGAATTATAATACAATACACTAGGCGATGTTAATAACTAAAGTAGTTCCATTTAAGTTGTTTCAAGGTTATTCCACTTATTTTATTTTGTAATTAATACGTTTACAGAATGTAATGAATGGGTAAGGGAAAAGAGCCTTCACGGAAGGAAAATGAACTAAAATGAAAAATAAAACCAGTAGTAAGAAATATGTGTACCACAATATGTTTTACTACAAAAATTCAAATGTGTAGTTCAGTTTTATGTCCACATTGTTCCAACTCAGTGCATGGTGATGTTTCTGCTTACACAAATGATTTCTTAAAAACAAGGAATTGCACAGTATGGTTAAATCCTGTTAACACAGCCAGCAGGACATACAGCCATAAAACGTAGGATCGTAAAGCCTCGGGACAGTAGGTATACATATATCTATATATTAAACATAGACAAGAAATACTTCTCTAGAATAATAATGTTCCCGTGCTTTATGATGCTGTAAGCTCACATTTAATGTGGGCATTTTATGTAGGTATCACGAGACCTGTACAGAGAATCCTTACATGTTTTTATCAAGCGATAAAAATTTAGTGGGTACTAGAAAATATACCGATCTAAAGTATTTGTATAACGTGAGACATGAAACGGGCTCATATGAGGTTATATATTTGAAAACGTCAGATAATCTTAATTAAGGTTAATGATGAGGAATGTAGCATCTTCAATTTTTCCATTACCATTAATCAGATAGAATGTTAATTGTGGGAAAATATATTTACCTCGTAAAAGTAAATTAATATTTTCTTCTCGATTTATTCGCTGAATTTAAGCCGTTTTAATAGAATTTTTAATGTAATATACAATAATAGTTTTTAAAATTATTGCATACATTCATAGTATATATTCTTATTCCTATTCTAATAATTAATTATTTCAAAAGACTGTAGCTTACTCGCGGTTTTAAGAAATTGTTTTCCCTCAATGCAGGTGACCATCTAAATTATAAAGGATAGAGCTGTATACATTCCGAAGATGGGTGCCATCTGTTCCAACCAATCAAGTCGTTCCGGGTTGAAGGCGCTAACCTTATATATGTATATTTGGTGGACTTAACCGCAACAGCTTGTGTGGTGAGACCACTGGCTACCATGTTTTACGCACAGTGCTTCCTAAGAGATTAATTTTCCACTTTGAAAACACTTCTCGACCTTCCGAGGCTAGAAACTGACCGACCCGAATTTTTTATCGAGTAGCATAGTAGGCCAAACTAAGTCATACGTTTATATTGTACGTAAATATACTACGATGAGAAACAGTAGAAATAATAAATAGTAAGTGTTTATTTTTTACAATTTATTTGCTAATTTATAATTTTTAATTTAATGGTGATGAAATTATTCCTCTTTTTAATTTCAGTACATATTCTAATTTCATTCGTTGACGTTTGAATATTGTTATAATATTAATATAACAATTATTCACAAAGAAATGCATATCACTGTGGTTCAAATATACAGATATATTAACAATATAGTTCTACTGATAATATAATTCTACTGTTTATGTAGAAGCCCAACATGGTGATTCATCTTAGCGAAAAAGATAGCCTTAATATTAAGTTTTCCAGAAAATAAGTGTATTTCAGTTACTTTTTACTGCTAATACTCGACTGGTCACGCGACGACAACAAAAATCTACTTCTAAGCCTTCTTTGAGACACAAAAACCCGAATAACTAATGCGCACGAAGTATCAAAACCGTACTACGCACCTGAACACGTTTCAGGTGATAGATGAGAGCAGTAAGAGACAGGCAGCATGTTCAATGAGTTGAATATAGACACATTCTCTATTCACTACCGGCATGTTAGGTCGCAATGCCACTTTCTTAAGAAAAGTCGTTCCGTTAGAGATATGAGGAAATAGAAAATTTAGTCAGTAAAGAAAACATTTTCGCATTTGAATACCATTAGGTATACACACTTCGTCGTCGTGAATGATCACTCCTTATTAGCACATCTTGCCGCAAATATAGGTAGGCTTTTGCTACTCAAAGACTCACCCCTTCATAAGATACATGGGGGTAAGTACTAATTAGCACCCTACCGAGCAATATAGCCTGCATAATCTAATACACTGAAATAAATTACTACCATTGTGAGGCAGCGAAAACTGATTTGCCGGTTGTACAATGTACGTCTATCTGTAAGGCACTTAATATTATTATAATACCTCCTAGCAAGACAAATATTTACATAAAGCAGGAGGAAAGTTCCATAAAGTTAACGGAAATTTAGACCAAACAGAATCGTAGTATTTACCTCCAGGATTAAACTAGAAATTATTCAGAATCCGAAGAAATAACAACTTGGAACTCAGCGAAGGGGAATGATTAATTAACTTTCTTAAGACTGTTTTAGTGAAAAGAATTAGTGTGTTTCACTATATTTTCACACAGATAAATAATATTACATAGATACAGTTAAACACAAAAAACTATCTAAACTGCTGTGCAAAATTCAAAGAACACCTGAAATTTTGTACACATTTTCACATTCTGTATCTTCGGTTAGAATTAACCGATTGGGATAAAATTGAAATGGTTTTGACGAAAAATTCATCGTTAATTTATACAGGGGCTATTAATAACGAAGTAATTTGTATCCTATGATATACAGGGCGTTATTCAACCCCCTTACATTTTTACAAAAATTTGACAAGCTGCCAATTCTTTCACAGGCGCTGTGGATTTTCTTTTATTACTTACATTTATTACTTTATTATATTACTTTACTTACATTATTTTTAGGCTCATACCCCCAGACGTTTTTGCCAGTTTTGATCTAACGCCGTTCTTTATAGAGATACGATTTTTTTCGAGAAAAAGACAACACAACTTTAGTTTCTATAAGGACAAATTCTCTATAAAGAACGGTGTTAGGCCAAAGTTGGCAAAAATGTCTGGGGGTATAAGCATGTGGATAAAGTCAAAGTGGTTAAAATCCATAGGCTAACCGTAACTGCGATAAAATGTGACCAAATTCTCGGTTCGTGCAGATACTCGGATTTTTGCGGTATTGTGATGTACCCTGTATAGATGTAATTGGCAATTAAAAACAAATGTAATCCTTACGCACCATTACAGACACCGAACATGCAAACTGACAAGTCTCATTCAATTTATGCGGTAATTCTAAAGTCTTGTTGTATTTTTCCGAAAAAATTCGTGTCTCTATAAAGAACCGCTTTAGGCCAAAGTTGGCAAAAACGTCTGGGGCATGAGCCTGAGGATAAAGTCAAAGTGGTTAAAGTCCATAGGTTAACCGCAGAAATTCGCATGTTTAGCTACTTTTTGACGTTCCCTGTATAGGTGTAAATGGCAATTGAAAAGAAAGTGTATCCTTACACATCATTACAGGCACAGAACATGAAAATTGCCAAGTTTCATTCAATTTATGCTGGAATTTTAAATTTGTGTTGTCTTTTTCGAAAAAATTCGTATCTCTATAAAGAATGGCCTTAGACTAAAACTGGTAAAAACGTCTGGGGGTATGAGCCTAAGGATAAAATGTAAGTAATAAAAAAAATCCGCAACGGCTTTGAAAGAATTGGGAGCTTGTCAAATTTTTGTAAAAATTTAAGGTGGGTGAATAACGCCCTGTACATCATACGATACAAATTACTTCATTATTAATAGCCTCTGTATAAATTACCAATGAATTTTCCGTCAAAATCATTTCAATTTTATCCAAATCGGTTAATTCTAACCGAAGATATACAGTGTGAAAATGTGACCAAAATTTCAGGTGTTCCTTGAATTTTGCACAGCAGTTTATTTTAAATTAAAAAAAATATATTTATAATTACCTCCCTTACCAAATTTATTTTGAAATTTCTATTTTCTGTTATTTCACTGACAATTGTAACATTATACCAGGCCTCCTTTGTCTAATGTATATCACTTGTTTGTACATTCGCCGATTTCAGGCAGGAGGTCTTGTTATTCAGAAGAAATTCCAGGACAAATTAAATTAGATAGGTAATTAAAAATATTAGAAACAAGTATACTGTCAAAAATTTACAGTATTTTCCGGTGATTTAGATGTTTCATCTTGTAGAGGTATATTTTTAATATTACTTATTGGTTTTGGTTACTGTTTATGCAATTATTTATATAGTTTTCAGTCACACAAAAGAATTACGCGCTGATAACAAATTATCATGTAACAATAAGGGTCTCAAACAGCCATACAAATATAAAATATAAACAAATGAATACTGCATGTCTATTAAAAAGTATTTTCTTGAAATAGGTAATGATTTTTTACCAAAACTAACAGAAATTAATGTTTAATTATTTTAATTTTCATAAATCTAATAAAATTCTATTTTCGTTAACAAGAACTGCTACTTTGCATTTAAAGTAAGGTTGTATAATTACTATACTTTAGATTTTCTACTCTAAATAGTTTTGATCAAATTTTGATTTGATACATTGTCAAAATTAACTCTCCAAAATAATTATAAAACAGCGATTTAAGGCTGTAGTTCTGATGTCCACATCCTTGTAAGTACCTCCAACAAATGATTCCCTTGAATAGAACAGCAAGACTACATAATAGCCTACTTGCATAAATTTGCCGGAAAATTACGTGTTCTGAGAACCAGAGACTAGCGAGATTAGAATCTTTTGTATAAAACTCCCCACTGCAGCATTGCATTTTCACGTTGGCGACAATGGACCCGGGAATTATGACCAAGTTTTATCATAATAAACAAATTAGAATGCTTCTTGAAGAGGGAGTGGAGGTCCAGGGTGAAGACCCCTTGTTTCGTTGTAATTCAGCAAGGTGTGGAGAAAAGCGCGAATGGCTTCTTCTTGATTATATTTTCTTTTTATAGCTCCCACCCAAATGACGTTACTGGCTATAAATGGGTGTTGCACGGAGAATTTGCATAATTAGATGAGAACTGATGTCGTACTCTTAGTGATGTATCATGGTAATGTACCCTGTGTTACATACCGGGTGTTCTTTTAAACTTTAGATGCGATTTTCTGAATACTGGCAAATCATAAGCCAATTTTTTGGCATAGCTATGAGGCCATATTGAAAAAATGATTTATATATACCTACTGCTAGATTTCTTTTAAAACTTACTATAATTTGTTCCTTTAAACATAATTTAAAATATAATTTTCAATATTTTATTTTTTTCATTTCTTTTATTTATTTTCAATACTTCTGGTTTTCTATTTTTTTTTTTATTTAGGTGGATATTATTATTTTACAGGTGGTGTAATCCCAAAAGAAAATAAAATGAATTATTTAGATACTAATGTATTTTTATTCAAGAGTTTTACAACCCACTCTGATATCCATACTTATAATACCAGGCAGGCGCATAATTTGATTATACCATTCTCCCGGATAAATATAACAAAGCACAATAAGTTGCCGTTTAACCTGCATAATCTAGTTATTAGTTACTTTAAAGAAAAAAATGTAAAATCTATGTCTTCGACTATGTTTCATAAGTTTCTCAAAAGATTTTTACTGGATCAGTGTTTCCCTTCTATAGATGAATTTGTTAATCATTTAACTTAACATCTGTTTTTTTATTTGTGTTTTTTATTTTTTAGTTGTGACAATAAATGTACTTGTTTGTATATAATAATGTCAATAAACTATTCTATTATGAGTTATATTCTGACAGATCTACCCTGTAGGTAGACTTAACAGCCCTGTTTAAACAAAATGGGGATATTGGAATGTACCTACACTACGGCATCTGGACACTGGTTACTAATTGAAATCGGCTACTGTGTTTACCTAATTTCAGGTGACGTGTCACCTGGAAGTGACAATTGCTGATATAATTTGCAACCACACATGCCAAATCTCGAGTAATGATGTTGCATTATAGAGATTTGGTCCAACTCAAATTCTGCTAGTGTACACTTTGACGTAATAGAGAACAATTCTTAACTAATGAAGGTTGATAGTAGCAATGACCATTCTGACATAATTCACTTACGTCACTACGACATATCACATACGTTCTATATACCTACTTTTATTAATTGACACCCACGGAATGTTGACTTCAACATTATTATTTTAAATGGAATACCTTGCGTATTTTTACATATTTCGATATTGTTCTCTCTTGAATAATTAATTCATATACGGTATAGTGGGTATGCCTATAATGGTAACGGAGATATAATCAAAAGAATGTCCCATAAGCGTAATGTGTTACAAAGAGATCATCCATTTATTAGTACGAGCTCTTGTCTATATTCCAAATATGCTAAATTTCAACATTCAAATCCAACTGATTTCTGAAATATTCTAATAAGTAATCCTCGTATTTCTGGTGTTTGATTTGTCTAGACTTACAATTTATAATAACCTACAGGGTGTCCATTTTTTGAGTCCCATCATGGGTATCTCACTTATGTTAAGATACACAATTAGTTGTTAAAAATGACCCTTAAACTAAAAATGATAAAAGAATTGGAATTTGTGCACAAATATTAAACAAAATATCAAATGTAACATACATCGTCAAGACAAACTGCACTCAAATATGTAAATATCCAGTATGATGCCCATAAGAAAAAAGAAAATTGTCAACTGTTTCTCCGCCATCAGTGATGTTGACAAATAAATATCAAATTATGATTCCTTGAAGAAAAGTGTCTGAATAATGTTTTGGATAGAACTTTTAATATTAAAGTTTTAAATTTAATAAGTTCCACTTATAAATTTAAATTGTACTTCACATAAATATGTAGTCAGTTATACCTACTTTGGTGTACAATTTTTCAATGCAAACACGTTATAAGTTAAAAGAAAAGAGAAGGGTTAATTTCCATACAAGTCTCTTATCTATTGCATCTCCTAATTAACTGGCTAAACTAATTTTTCGCTTAGTGCCCCTAAATCAGTGTAGCAGCCACTCATAATGATGAATTTAAAAATTCATGAGCGACAAATTGAAACTGAAGACCTCTGAGGAAGAAATTTAATTCGTGCATTATGTTGACAACCCAAGGGATGATACCCTTCGGCGAGATGTGCAGCATAGGACTTTATATTATGTAACAAAGACAAAAATAAAGAAATTCTTCGAAAATTAAGTTTCTTTCAGATTTCGTTCATTATAAATATGTCTTATATAAAAGTTATGAGAATTAAATCTCTGTGAGCATAAAATTTTATATCTTGTGTTTTACGTACACACTAAATCGAAATCCCTCCCTTCCAGAAAGATACTAATAGCCTTCACTAATCAAAATTATAATTAACTAGTAGTTTTTTTATTTTATCCTTTATTCCATTTATTTTATTACTAATTTTGTTTGGTTCTGTCTAAAACTAACATATGATAACTTCTGACAAAGTATGTTTATTCCTCACTCTGCTTTGTCTTGTCAGCCTGCCCTGAATTATTTTATTTTTTGTGAATTATTTGATATTGTATAATAATGATGAAAGTGTACAGTACACCATCCCGTTATTTTAAGGACGTCAGGAATTTCCTTGATCTTTCATCCTAAAAGGTGGATTGGACGTCAAGGATCTCTTGATTGGCCTACTCATTCGCCGGATTTAAGTCCATTGGATCTTTTCTATGGGAATATCTTAAATCTAAGCTGTTCATTACCCAATCAGGCAATCTTTTGAATTTGAGGTAGAGAATGACCGAGTGTACGTCTGTTCCCAGGAAATCTTTTACAACGTGCGCCAGGAAAATTTTGATAGATTATTCTACTGTCAGGAGGTCCAAGGTGCTCATTTTGAAAAAAATTTTTAGTTATTCCTTTTAAAATATTGTTTTTATTTTATTAAACTGTTGAATTTGACTCCTCTTTATTCAATTATCTCCTTACTCCCAGAAACGCTTATAACTTGAGAACGAAAAATAATTCATTTTACATTACTCACTCTGTATTCAGTCCCTAACTCAATTAATTCAAAAGTTATCAGGAGGGGTGGTGGACTTTAGACCCGCACTATTTAATAGTTATCCATGTTCAATGCTCGCATGTTATAGGGCCCTGCACCACAGCTCCCTTCTTTTGTAGCTCTTGAACTGGTGCCTTTATAAATTTCGTTCAAATTTGACTGCAAAATATTCGTAGAGAGGCACATTTTGAAAATATTTTCAAATATACAGGGTGCTCTAAAAACATGTACCATACTAAAGTTATGTTTTTTTAAATGGAACACTTTATATATTTTTGCATTTTTGGATTCTGCATGCAAATTTGGTGTCAGTTTATGTTATATTCCCTATAGCAAAACTTAGCCGTTTCGAAGATATTCGACATTTTATAGAAAAAATTACATTTGTTACAACTATTTCAAAGTTACATATCTTACACAATTGAACAGCGTTTATTTTAATTTTTATATGTCAGATAGTTTAGGCATTGGCCTTTCTGAAAATAGCTAACAGAAGTCTGTAATACATACAGAGTCTTTAATATTTACTGAGCAACACGTCAATTTTGAAAAGTGCAAAACTAATTTTTTTCAAATAGCACACCCAGTATACTATTCTACAGTTAAAAGTACCATTCAATTCTGAATTGAATGATATGGCATTGTTTTATACCTATCTCTTAAGGTGCTCAAGATATAATCAATTTTATAATAAAGTGCTCGAAAATTTAAGTTACCCCGTTTCTAAGTGGCTTCGATTCAAATAAAACAACTAGAAACATTTCAAATTTATTGTCAGTTGCTTTGAGTCTTATTATGGCTATGATTAAGTACAAAATGTAAAAAATTACATCGATGTTAAATAATTGTTTACAGATTTAATTGTTACGTAACCCTATAAGAAGAAGTCTAATTTTGTACATCAAATTATGCTTTAAGAAATCGGGTCACCTGGTAAAGACAACAAAACAACTTGTCTAATTTGTTTGCTGTCAAACTTGGTTTCGACAATTTAAGTTAATTACAAATATTTATACTTATTTCAATAATTTTGTTGATAGTTTAGTTGTTATAGTTAGTTAAGTACTTAGTTTAGTTAGTTGTTTCAATTTATTTTTATAATGAAGTATAGTAAAGAAGAGCTAGCTGACATGATTTCTACATTATTTGAGTCTGAACGAAACAACTGTCTCTTAGCGAATAGAATTTAATCGTCAAAGTTTTTGAAAATTTATTATAAAATTGTAGACTGTGAATAATTATTTAATATTGATGTTTTTGATGATTGTTGATAATTTTTTACATTTTGTGTTTAATCATAGCCATAATTATAGTCAAAGCAACTGACAATAAATTTAAAATGTTTCTAGTTGTTTTATTTTATTCCAAGACCACTTAGAAACGGGGTAACTTAAATTTTCGAGCACTTTATTATAAAATTGATTATATCTTGAGCACCTTAAGAGATAGGTATAGGACAATGCTATATCATTCAATTCAGAATTGAATGGTACTTTCAACTGTAGAATAATATACTGGGTGTGTCATTTGAAAAAAATTAGTTTTGCACGTTTCAAAATTGACGTGTTGCTCAGTAAATATTAAACACTCTGTATGTATTACAGACTTCTGTTAGCTATTTTCAGAAAGGCCAATGGCTAAACTATCTGACATATACAAATTAAAATAAACGCTGTTCAATTGTGTAAGATATGTAACTTTGAAATAGTTGTAACAAATGTCATTTTTTCTATAAAATGTCGAATATCTTCGAAACGGCTAAGTTTTGCTATAGGGAATATAACATAAACTGACACCAAATTTGCATGCAGAATCAAAAAATGCAAAAATATATAGTGTGTTCCATTTAAAAAAACATAACTTTAATATGGTACATGTTTTTAGAGCACCCTGTATATTTGAAAATATTTTCAAAATGTGCCTTTCTACGAATAGTTTGCAGTCAAATTTGAACGAAATTTATAAAGGCACCAGTTCATGAGCTACAAAAGAAGGGAGCTCTGGTGCAGGACCCTGTATAACTCTTAACGCACTACTTAGCATCCAGGATTCCACGATACGTTTTAGCTTGGCGCATCCGCCAAAAACTAGAGTCGCCTTCAAGCAAGCAGAAGGGCAACAGAATAATTACAAAAAATTATCTACATGCTAACAAAGTTCACCTACCATTTCATGCACTCCACCACCCTGTAACTGGTCAGTGCCGTTTCGTACTTTAATAATAAATAAACACGTGAAATAGTGATGTAAATCCGGCGCTGCCTATTATCCTGCATCGTTTGGCGGCGGGAGATGCGAGCAGGAGAATGCCAATGTGTTTAAATGCTTAATGAATTTAATATTGCTCACTGTTTACACATATTGTATGGTCTGATAAACAAGGGCTCAAGATTATACGTCGTAGACCGAAGAGCAAGATGAGATTTTACGGGAGAGTGATTACACAGCTACCCGGAACGGATTATGAGGGGGTGGGTTGGCAAAAGTGAGGCCGGGGAGAAGGTAAAGTGGAGAAGGGGATCCTTTGAGTCTTCGTAATGAAGGAAAGCGGCTTGAATTATAGGACTACGTATGCAGCGCTTATTTTCATTATTATACCCGGGCCTATTACGGGGGATTTGGGGAAAATTATTAGAAACAATGTGGTTTATTAGTTCCTAGGTAGTAATTACCTTTCAGGGAAGTTATACTATGTATTATAATTACTTTGGGACCATAGCAGTGCCTTCTGCAACAAGTTTAGAAAGGGCTAGGTAAATCTTAGGTGTGTTGCTTTGTTATAGAGCAGGACAATGAATATATAACTATTTGCAACCAATAACAGTGATGGCGAAATTAACTAAAATATATATATATAAATTAGTTGTAAATAATTATCAGGTTTGAGATTGTCCACTGAAGGAAAAATCTTGCTTAAAACCGCTACTAAGCTATAGTTTTTCTAAATTATTAATTATTTAAAAAAGTGGATACTGGAAGCAGATGGTTCTTTATGAAACATAGTGAAAATAATTATTTTGAAAAAAAAAATAAAATATGCTATCAACATTTGCCAGTCCATGTTCAATCTGAAACGTATTTCCCCTATTTTAAATTTCCAGGTTAATGTCTTATGGCCGATGGAAGCAGCTCCCTTTTATTTTTCGGAAGTTTGAACATGATAACTCAATATAGGAGCAGTAAATAATCGGCTTTAATAAATCTACGTATTTTTAAAAATCGATATACCTACCAGCTCGTCCTTCAGGCGATGTTTTGCTGTTATCAAATAAAGCATTTATCATAAACGCTAAATGGAACTGTCAGATTCTCGTTCGGTACCTATCAGGATATACGAATTTGAAAAATTTTCTTATTTTACAATAAAATGTTTAGTGTATTCCTTAATGGGATTGCGTGGATATGTATCACGTCACTCAATATAAAAAATGGAATGCGAGTTCGAATGCCATTTTATTTTAAAATACGTAATGTAATATAAATAATATAGCGATAATTACAAAATACAGTGGATACTAACTGAATTATTATGAAATATTAAATAAAAAATTTAAGCTGAATGAATGCTTTTTAGTATAAATTACAGATATATTATTTTTAGTTTATTTAACTTATTGTTTCTACCAATATATTCTTAGTATTAGTATTTAAAATATTTCTCAGCATACTATTATACACACAATTTCAGTTTAATATCAGATAGATATGATATTCATAATTCTAGTTTAAGTCAACTGTTAGCAGCTGCTAATAATTATTTTGTTCATTATTTTTTTTTTTTATATTTTATGTTATACATGTGTCACTCTAATAATTATTATTTTAACTGTTATTGCTACATTAGTCTTCTCATGATTCTTCTAATCTATGATCCTGTATTCCTATGTTTATGTTTTTATTTTTCATCTTTGAGTTTTGTATTACTTTTTTAAGTTTGATTTTTTGTCACATTATTTACTTATTTACTTTTGAACAATTTTCTATATAGTCCTGTAAGTGGGTATTCCTGTTGGACTAATAAAGTTATTATTATTATTATTATTATTATTATTATTATTATTATTATTATTATTATTATTATTATTATTATTATTATTATTATTATTATTATTATTATTATTATTATTATTATTATTATTATTATTATTATTATTATTATTATTATTAGATATACTATGACAGTTTGCAATTTATTTTGTTTATCTGCTTTCATGGGCATATTATAATATGTTTGGAAATACACATTGAACAGTGAGGGCGCTACAAGGAACCGAAAAAGCATGAAACATTGAAAAATAAGCCACAGTACACAGCACGCATTCCTTTTAAAACGTGTGAAAACACGTTGCGGATGATCGAATAAAAAATCTGTTTCGCTTTATCCTTCCCGGAACCCACTGAGCAAATATAGATTATTAATTAGTACGGATTCCAAGTAATGCCATTACATGGAACCAATTTAATGCATGAACGCTTTACCGCCCATCGCCTGTCATTGTTTTCCAGTCCCAATTACAATGTTAAAGCCTGTTATACGTGTAATGAAGTCCTCATGCGAAAAAAATGCTCAATCTGATTACCCAAATATTTTTAATGCGTTCATGTTTTTCAGCTCTATCGAAGTGATTTCTTAAAAATTAAAACACTGTCCAGAAAAATTAAAACCACGTTTTTTGTCAGTTTTTGATAAAAATTCAGTTATCAACACAAAAATCTGAGATTCTTTTTATATAAGTCTAATATTTTCTGCTTTAAGTTTAAGTCGCTTTTGTTCGTTTCTTTATATTTGAATGTATCATCTTAATGAAAAAACTATTTACAGGGAAAAATATGTTTTAATACTTACTACTACATCACATTTTCAACAATTCCTAAAAAAAATAAAGTGAATACATAAAAAATAAAAATAATTAATGAAATATTTAAAAAAATACAATAAGTATTGCCACTACACCAAATAAATGCCTCTTATTTTGCTCAATATTAAAAAAATATTAATAAAAATTAAGCAAATATTAAGAAATGATCAAAAATATTTATATTGTTAATTTAAAGTGGAAAGTAATGATCTTAATATACCCATACTATTATATATCGTTACAATCAGGAAAAAAGCAGCTTTTCAATAAGGACAGACATACAGGGTGTCCCATTTAAAAAATATAAGTTTATTACTTAGCCCAAAAACAAAAGTAGATAGAAAAAATTTTACTACTTCGCTGCATTCCACTTTAAAAATTTGCCACTTACACTCTTTCTGTATCTCTTAAAATAATAAAGATACACAGGGTCTTGTTGAAATAGGCAAAATTTCAAAATGACCCTATGATTCGAAAACAGATGACAGAGAATTTATCTGATAGCATCATCAACTTGGCCTTGAAAAAGTAGATCGGGACTGCAGTTAATTTGTCCGTAACTTTTACACTTTTTGAGTTACCCTGGATTCCCATCAAAAATAGACTGCTCTGTACATATATATTTTTAGGTTTTTGCATATCTCAAACAAGATTTTTTTGCTTTATATAACTGATACATATAATATTACACTCAACATAAAATCGATTCTGTTTCTCATGCAAAAAATGGAGACGTTTTTTCTGAAAGGTTAAATGTTCTCAAATCACATCATTAAAAATATTCTGCTTTTCAGGTCTACTCACACACTGGTACTTGGTATCGTATATTTTTTGTACATGTAATTACATGTCGCTTGATCAAATCCAGAGATTGGCATGACATAAACGAATGACTGAGAAGAACAAAGCTTTAAAATCATAAGTACGTTGTTTCTTGTAAACTCCTCTTTCTGTGCTGCAAACAGTGTTAGCAAATAATAGACTACGTAAGCCAAAAATAATTGGATTGTTTGTCTTTTGTTCATATTTTGTTTCATCTTCTTCTACAAATCTGGTTCCTTACGTTATCGGAGGCAAATTTTAAAATACTGAAGATTGAATACACAGAGAAATACCGGGATATCAAAAATTATCTTGGTCAAGGGTGGTTGTGGAATGTAAAACGTGTGTCTTACTTTAAATTTTTGAATATGTTTTGTTGTGTCAGAATCTGTCAAGTCATTGTGCCGAAATAAAATAAGACACACGTTTTACATTCCACAACCACCCTTGACCAAGATAATTTTTGATATCCCGGTAGAATAAGTACAATCTTACCGTGTCGCCGTGCGTTAAAATATAAAATATCTCTTGTACGATAATCATAAACATTAAATTAACTACCATACCACCATTAAGATAAATTATACAAGTATTATGATAGTTATCTTGATTTAACTAACATGTACTAATATCTTGTGTCTTTGTTTCCACACTGAATAAATGTGTATTTGGGGACCTGTATATCTACTTTAAAATATAATCAATCAGTTACTAGTTCATCTCTGTATGGATTTATGTCCTCCTTCTTATTACTACTTTTTAGTAATTGCACATTTTTCTCGCTGTTCCTGCAGTAACAGAGGAGCGAATCTTTTAATAGTCTTAAAGTTAACTATGCATTAACTTTTACCTCAACTCCCAAAGACCACAAAGCATCTGGGCGACAGAAGTAAAGATAAGCCTCTGAAGGCGAACTCTGTGTAAATGCAAGGAATACAAACGGCCAGATAAAATAGAATTACTTGCAACGTCAACATGGTCAGCCCATTCATTCCGTAGATGATTCAGTGCCTCCCTTGATAACAGTGGAAGGCACGATAGCGTGGCATCGAGCCAATTCCCCTAGTTTAGACAACAAATCAAATGTTTGCTAGTCTTTGTATCTATCAATCAATCAGGGCAAATCAGTCAGGGATACTCGGGTGAGCATTTCCGCCTGCATCAGCGGAATTTTATTGTTTTTGGGGTTTGATTTAAGTGTAAGCCTTATGCATTGCTTTTACTGCAATATGCATTTTGGAATGTCACAGCAATTAACATTTATATAGTACTGAACCATAAATGTTGTGGCTTAGATGAAATATCTAACGCATATTCTTGATGTTTCTTTATTTTTTTATAGAGTTTTTACTCCAACTGTGATTTATAAATTGTTTCATTTGCACTTTTGCTCTGACTCATTTTCTGAACGCCAAGTACAAACACAATAGTAAATAATATATTTGGTGACTTGAAGTACCTCTGAAATGCCAGAAAAGTGACATTGTCAAAGCTCCTGTACAATGAAACAAACGAAATACAGGAACATGGAGAAGAAAAAGAAAACAATAATGTGTTACATAATAAAATAAAAAAATTCTCTTCAACTTCTTTTAGTTTCTTGCTTTATTGAGTCAACTGTGGTGAAGTGTTGTGCACACTACTAAAAATATTACAAAATTAACTCCTGCTCCAAAGGAATCAACCTAGATTTGGTTCTCAAAATTTGGTTTTGCCAAAAACAAAAAAAAAATCAGACTGAAGAAAGCAGAATATATTCTTAAACTTATATATTCTTAGAAAATTCCTATTTCTGTTAAAAAAATATATGTTGGATTTGAAAATTGTTTTAAAATTTGGCAAATATAATAATACTATCACCTTATTTGCTCATCTCAAAGCTAAGATAACCAGCAAACACTAATCGATGTTTAACGAATAATTGGGAAAACTTTGTTATCCTTTTAAAATGAAAGACATTTCCGAAAAATCAACAGAACGTTAGGAACATTTTGTATAAGAATATTTAGCCTTTTAGGTTTTGTATGTTTTTTGGTTAGGCAACAACAGGTTACAAAAACCAATCCTTGATTGAGCGAATGAGTCCTTTTTCAGCATAGTGAAGTTAAAAAACAAAGTCTAATATAGTGTACATTTGGAACAGAACAGAACACCAACCACTACAAACGTCAAAATCTACTTGGCGTTGTAACTATATGGTACTCGAAGATCTCCTACCTCTTGACCCACACGGATCCCCCTAACTGTATAGTTGTTTCCTTACCTATGTATATTGCCAATTATATAAGTTGGCTTTATAATATTTTAACTGACGGCTAATATCAAAAACATATGATCTCATTTGGAATCCAGAATACTCCATCTACCTGTCTTGGCTCAGTGTAGCCCCCTCCTAGCATCATTTATTAAGAAACGTAAGTTTTACGTACTCTTATTTCTAAACTTAGGCATTTTACTAATAGATGGCGTGGTGCCGTTGCAGGAGGAAATTAGCTGCCCCCTTTTGCCGCTAGAGGCGCCCATGAACAGCTCCGAAACCTTAGCAAATGGCACTTCTTAGGCAAACAGTTGGAACCGTAGTTGAATAATGAAAGCACTTAGTTGCTTGCAGTGACCCAACCTTACAATCATTGTTTATTATGCGACTCTTCGACAAATACCTTGCCGGAACAGGATTTGCGCTAAGTGAATTCTAATTGAATCAGAGAGATTAAGGGCTTTGCGAAGACGGGCCCGGCTTAAATCGACCTGAGCAAACATTAACGACCCTGCAGGATTAACGACAAATTCATTACGGACCTGTAAATATATCTTGCTGCGGGATAGCACTACGCACAATGTAATTTATCCTATACAAATATATGGTAGGATGAGAGGTGTTTTTGGAAAATATGTTGCGAAGTAAATATTTTGAATATTAACATAATAATAAACAATAGTTGTACTAGAAGATAAACTGATTAATTATTATTATAGTTACAGGTAAATCTATAAATATATATCCATTCTCCTTAAAGAATGTGAGCTTCTTTGGCATATTTTCAGAGGTACTCAAAGCCTCCTAGATGTACTTGTTGAACCTATTACGATGGTCCAGCTGCTAATCCTCAGCCTACTACGATTTTTTTTCAATCAAGTTTTTCGAAAATTACTTTAGGGATTTTTTTATTAAAAATTGGACATCGTGGCATGGTTCAACATCACTTAAAACCCCTGTGGCCCAAATTTCATCAATTTGTATCGAAGAATAATTTTTTTATAGAGCCTTAAATGTTTCAAGTTTATTGAATTTGTGTTTCGCTTAAAAGATATAGCAGGCATAGCAGGCATTGGAAACTCTAATAATTATTATTAATCTAGAATATCTACTGTTCCTTTACTTACTCCACAAATTAATAATAACGTTAAAACAATACTTTACAGTAGTATCCTATATCCTTAAATCTCTAAAGTAATTTAAAAAAAATCGTAGTAGGCTGAGGATTAGTAGCTGGACCATCGTAATAGGTTCAAAAAGTACATCTAGGAAGCTAATATATACAAAAAAATTCATTGGAATCGCGCTTGCCAAAAATTTTTTAGAAGGGTGTTCTGGTTTTTAATGGGCCACATTATATATATGAATCCTGACACAAAAAATGTATCTAGGGACACAAATGTCTTTTTTGTAGACAATGTTTTGTATATTTTTATAAATAATGTTTCCTTTGAATCTAAAGGTACCTAGCCAGTTCATTTCCAGGTGGTTCAACATTTTTTTGTTAAATTGTGACGCGTATATAAGGCTTATATGGATATATTTTGACTTGGCAACCAAACAAGTACCACCAGGTGCAAGACATTAACATGAGTGGGTGTTAAACTGTCCTCCTAGCCACTGAGGTTGTCCTAATGGTGTTTAGGGGGTTTTTAGTAATAATATACCGCCCCTGTCTCACACAACTTTTAGTCTCATATTTTTTATTAGAAAGAGAAGTAGAGATATTATTACGTAAATTCTAGCAGACAAGCCAAAACTTTGTTCTAGTCTTACTGACACTGTTGAGTGACAAGGTTATATACTTGGTCACTCTACTCTGATATAGAGTGATAATATACAGGGAGTTTCAATTTAAATTCTCTGTATGGAGGACACCCTGTATTTTAATGTATTTTTGCAGGGTTATCCCATTTAAAAAACCGAAGTTCATGTCGATTTCCAGTATAATCGTGCTGGAGAGTTCAATATATTTTGGTTGTTGCCTAATTTTCAAATATTTCGGATTAGTGCTTTCCCAGATATCGATCGGCGCAGTTCCTGGTGAGACACCCTGTATACTTCCTTATAGGTCGCCACTAACGCCAGTCCTTAGAGATTCAAAGTATTTTATTCAATTTGCCCAATGTCCAATAACATACTAAGTATATAGCCCAGAAAATTGTTGAATAGGAATGGAAATGTAGAATGCTTGTATATAGTAACGAATAGGGTAATATTTGTCAATGCAGAGAATGCTGGAAGATTTATAAAAATAGACCTTTACGGGAAACTCTGCAACGAAGTATCCTCTAAAAGGTTGAAGTTGCTTTGTAGTTGCGCCGTATACGTCAAGATTAAGTCAACATGATGAATAACAAACAATTATATGAAGCCCAGAGAAGGAAATTTACTAACAATAAGCAGTCGTTTGCCAGATTTATTCTCACTGTAAATATAATATCGCATAAAGTAGTCCTTTCAGTGCACGGTACGCTAAAGAGAATTGTAATAAAAATAGAAATTGCTGATACATATTGCGAACTCAGGAGCCCTTAACGAATGTGAAAAATTCTCTAAGGCGCTTTGAAAGTTTAATGGTATTATGCCGTAACTTATTAAATACTTTTCTTTGAAGTTAAATATAATGGGGCTTAGTATTTCCTTATTTTGTCATGCAGAAAGTGAGTAAACTTGCAAAGTAAAGTGAATTTTCCTTCTTTCGTGTAAAATCTGTTGCCTTTGTCAGAAGGCTTAGTTTCTTTATACAGTTTATATAATATTTGATACTCTATATAATTTTTCTGTATTTCGTTATACAATTTCTCTATACCTATTTGAAAATACAATGTGTCCCAAAATGATGGGAACAAAATTCATATTTTTCTAGTTATTGGGATTAAAAAAAAAGCTGAAACAAGTCAGTTAGTATATAGAAATTGCCACTTTTCTACAAAATTGCCTATTTTTTGAGCAATATTTTTCGGAGCTATAACATTAAGCACATTTTTTTTAATAGGAATATAGAAAAACTATATTTCTTAGAATAAATAGATAGAGTCCTTCTAAAGACTAGTTCAGCGATATAAGGTTTATAAATACTTTTTCTGTAAAAGGCGTTAAAAAATATATAAAGCATCCAAACGCATGAGCGAATTCGATCCCTGAGTTTTCAGAGTTTTTCTAAATTCCGAAACGTATCCCTACGATAACCTAAATGTTCATTTTGATAAGAATTTTTGTGCCAACCTGTATGATATGTACGTTCAATTTCAAGAATCTTATTATCAGAGATTTAGTGAGCCCATGCTTTCCCCTTAGAGGCTTGCCCGTGCTTCTCGTAGTAGTTGACTGCTCTTTTCAAAATGAGGTTGTGAAAAATGAAATCCGGAGTTGACAGTAGGTTGGAATTTAGTACTAATAAAACTATTCCAATAGATACTGCAGCCTATTGTCTTATAATTCACGACCGAATCATTTACTATAATACTCTAACTAGCATTGTTCAACCATTTTAATTTCAATAATCAGTAGGTATGTACATAATAATAGACATTCAGGGTTTCCAGTACAAAAAAGAACTAAATTTCATATGTAAAGAAATTTCTATTTTCAATATTGATGACAAATCTTGTGCACACAAGATTGTGAGCCCTCCTACAACGTACGTGTACAAGCTGTTTAATAAAAATATTAAGCGACAAATCAGTTGGACCGCTAAAAATTTGCATGATCTGTTATGGGACATAGCCTATGATGCAGCCCTCTCATACAAGGATCTGGGTCGGTTTAGTTTTATACGAGATCACGTGACATATGAGGATGAAGATGTGCTCGTCAAGGGTGTGGAGAAGCAGCAATGGCTCCAATCATAGGTATTTACCAAATAATAATATTATAGATTTGCATTCATGTGGTTGTTGTAGTGTTAAATATTTAATGTTATCCAATAATGAATTCCATTGTGGGAAACATATGTATAATAATGTTTGTAGTGGCGAGATACAGTGAAGTACACTGTAGTGCCCTTTTTGGGTCTTTGCTACTACCTGTCTGACAATTATTGTCTAATTGACAGACAGATAACGATCTGCTTTTATGCAGATGGACTCTAATGCAGATGCCATTACAGCGACCTCTATTGTCTTTGATGAAGACAATCCTACTTAATTATTGGTAGGAGATGCCGAAAACAACTACTCCACTAGTCGGGGCATATTGTCCGTGGAGTAGTTGTTTTCGGCATCTCCTACCAATAATATGTATAATAACTTACGTTGCACACGCAAATCGTTTATGCCATATATATAAATGGTACTTTATCAATAGAGATTTTTTTGATATACCTATTCAATAAACGAAGTTATGCTGAATACGAGCACGAGCGTTTCATTTCATGGTTGTGAGGTGGTAGTGGGGTGAATGTGCGCGATGAGAGATTTTTTAGTTCCAGTTCAGTTTGTGTAGTCTGTGTCTGTGTGTATATCGTACCGTGCAGTTCCATGATAGAATTGCATCATGGTGCAGTCTAGTTTCCATTCCAGTCACTTGTTATTTGGCATTGACATTCATTCATACGATGCACCGAATTATAACACTGGAGCAACTTAAAAGAGGGGAACTGTGCACTTGCAAAATGTGCATGGTGCCTCAATGGGTTTGAGACAAATTAAGCATTCATAAAGAAGAGCTGCCACGCCTGATCTCTATAATTGATATAAAAAGAGGTAATTTTATTAATTTTTACATGAATAACAGTAATTATATGAATTTGTCTCTCATTGTTGCAGATAGGAATCTTTACGAAAAATTATTAGCAGCTAATACATAGATCCCGAATCCCGAACGATGACATGAAATAATTATATATATATGTACCTATATATATTCTTTATAATAAAATTTTTTATACTTTGTATATAATTTTTTTTTAATAAAATACAAAAAGAAAAAAAACAATAATTTTAAAAAATAAAACTAAATGAACACTCTGTTCTATTAACATTGACAGAGATGGCGCTACCATTACATTAATTGAGTAATGTGTTGGCAGCCTTGATCTATTTACTATGGTAGAGTCGTAGGTACCAAGGAATTTATAATATAAATTCCTTGAGTTGTACACTGATTCACTACATGATACAATAAAATCTATCATGGATTCACTATAATGTCATCTTTCGTTTTTTTAATATTGGTAACACTGACAACACTGTAACATTAATCACTCGTTGTGTGTGTGAGTAATATCATATATATTTATTATTTTGTTTTATTTATTTTTTGATAACAGTATTTCAGTCTAGAGCTGAATAATGATAAATTATTAATATATCAAACACACAATAATTTTAAGCACTGATATTAATATATTTTATTTTTTTTTATAGTGGGATGTGGGAAAAGGAAATAAAAACACATAATTAAGTTTAATTAATTTTATTAATAATATATTTACACATTACATTATACATTAATAATTTAAATGTATTTATATAAAGAATACATTAAGACCACAATTTTCAAAGAAACGACATGTAAAACAGCATTTTCTGTTAAATTATGGTCTGCATAGTTTATTGTATTGTATTGTACAAGAAAGATTTACAACTTAAATTCACCATATCTCCATAAAAAACTTACGCTCAAAAGTGCTTTTTTGAACAATACATACTGTATTATAGCTATAAAGTAATTCACCTTTTTATTATCTTGTCTTGTGTATAAGTAAACCCTCATATATCTTGTGTCAGTGCGGTAAAATGAAAACCTATTCCCACTGCATATTCCATTTTATAAAGCCAGATGATTCTATTAAATTTCGCGCATTCCACAACAAACGTTCTTATGAAAAAGTTTCGGTCTCTAGTAATATTTGCATATAGCTTTGAAGTTGTGAGATAATACTGGAAAATCTCCAGAAACTTCAGCCTGTTATAATCCTATTTAATTCCTGAATCCTTAGACTGTCCTATATTTTATTTCGCCTTATACTGATACATAAATACATGTCTTGGGTCAGTGCTATGTGAAATTTTAATGTAATAATTAAATGAATATATTGTTTTTTAATAAATACATATACAGTGTGTTCTCAAAGTTGAGGCAATTATTTTAACAGGATGTAGGACTAGTAAGTGAAAGTATGTTTGTCAAAAATGTCCTGTATAAAAATTGCAGAATAACAGAAACACTAGTAAAAAAATTAAGTAGTGTCTTGGCTTCCGTTGGTTTTGAGTAAAAGCTTCTAGCTGCTCACTACGCTGACTAATGGTAGAGAAATGCCACGTGAGAGTTTCATTTTGGTTTCCGTTTTTGAGAGTTTCATTTTTGGTTTTCTCAATTTTTTTTTTAAGTTATACAGCCTTATTCAGAACTTATCTCTAAAACTTTCAGGATATGTGCATCCTTAAATAAGAAATCGATATCACCAAAAAAATTTATAATAAAAGTCTTAGGATTTCCCGTAAACAATGTTTAAAGTTATACCATTATAAAGAACTACGTAGCTGGGCAACTATACTTCAACCCATCTGATACTTTTCTACCACATTCCTAAGAATGTGATAAAACAAGTAAACACGTTTTTGCCTGGAACGCCTGGTTAAAACCGACCGAATAAAGTTGGAGTGAGGATAATATCTCTATTGTCTATGAGTCGTCAGTCTATGTGTGTCGCTCTTGCGGGTGTTTTATTTATCTTAGGAGTATTAAACTGTAAAATTTTCAAAATGGCTCATGTGTACAGTAATGCTGAGTTAATGGACTGTTACCAGTGGATTATTAATTACGAGTTAGATTTTGTGAGTGGTTGTTACAGCAAAATGCTGAAAATCCCCAATTTACTGCTGATGTACTAGTTACAGATGAAGCTTTGTTTACTCGAAATGGAATACACAACATTCACAATACACACGTTTGGGCACTCGAAAATCCGCACGCAATTCAACGAAATCACTTCCAACACCGTTTTTCGGTATACTCTCAGAACTTTTTTTTTGTGTTTTTTTTGTGCTAGCCAGTTTGCATTGTCAGTCCCAAGGTCACTCCATTACAGTGGACCAGTATCCAGCGGCGTGCAATGAAAAATTTTTAAATAGTTTTAAGACCCCGCCAAAAAATTTTTTTTGCACTACCACATTTGTACATGTATGTTGAACATCCCCAAATTTTATTATGGATAAGTTCTGAATAACCCTGTATATAAACAAAACTTATTTGTTTTGCATACTGTAGGACTGGACTATTAAGTAAAACAGTTCCCGCCATCCCGCTGTTTTATTAATAGAATAGAATTTGAATTCTTAATGTTGTAAAAACCGAACGCTATACACCTAATGCTAATTTAACGATGGAAATTGAATGTTCTCCTGTTTCTTTTTCTGTAAGCCATGAAACGGGGCCTCAGCAAAATGGAACGAACAAAATAATCTCCCGCCCCTCGTTAGAAACGTATTATCTACCATTCCCCTTCGAATATTTCACATTATTGAAGTATTGGTTGATTTCCGTTAAATAGGGAATTAAATAAATTTATAATGACTTGTTGAGGGTACTTTCACCTTAGGATTATAAATAAATTTCCTGAAGTTATTTTATGCACTAATTAAAATTGTAATTTAAAAGGGCATCTTTGGTGTATTTATAGAACGATGAATAATATTTTCTACAATTTTCTTCAATGGTATTTTCAATGTGAAAACAAAAGGAGAAAAAATAAATATCTACAAATTTATTAATAAAATTTAGAGCTTTGTAAAAATCAAGCTGTATTACAACCAAGTATAAGCGGCATAAACATATCGAAATTCTTCGATCTAATTCATTATAGTAACCGATTGTGGCAATATTGAACTGTTTTTTGTAAGGTAAACTACAACTAAATCTAGATTTTAGATGTAAATAAATTATTTGGAAGGTATTGTTTTCTTTATGTAATAAACATTACGATCTGAACTTAAAGCTCGCATAAACTTAGCTCATAAGAATTATTTGAGGTCTATTGAAGACGAACTATCTTTAAATCCTAAACGTTTTTGGTCTTATATTAATTCTAAATCTAGTTCTACATCAATTCCTCCTTCTTTGTTTTACGACGACGCACAACTGGATAAGCCCTCTGATATCGTTGAGGCCTTTGCTGATTATTTCTCTAAAGCTTTTTATAAAGCTCCCAATGGTCCATATTTCCCTGACCTTCCTGTCAACGGCGATTATTTAAACATTCCACTGATAAGCGAGGTTGATATTTTAAACGCAGCAAAAACAATGAAAGGTAATTTCACAATGGGTCCTGACCTAATACCTGCCTTCTTGGTAAAGGACTGTGCAGCAGTTCTTGCAACCCCGCTAAAATTGATTTTTAATTGCATGCTAAAATCCGCCGTCTTTCCTCAATTATGGAAAGATTCTCGAATTTGCCCGGTTTTTAAAAAAGGTGTGAAGAATCACGTCACCAATTATCGTCCTATAGCGATAATCTGCAACTTCTCTAAAGTGTTTGAGTTAATTATCCATCACTACTTATATTCTCACGTTGAAAAACACATTTCTCAATACCAACATGGATTCATGAAAGGACGCTCCACGACTACGAATCTTGTTACTAAGGTCCAGTATATTGCTGAAGTGTTGGACAGAGGCAATCAAGTTGATGTAATTTATACGGATTTCTCTAAAGCTTTTGATCGCCTGGACCATGATTTGCTGATTAAGAAATTGAGTTCATTTGGTTGCTCCAATAACTTTTTATCGTTATTTCGGTCATATTTCGACGATAGATTTCAATTTGTTCAATACCGGGGTTTTCAGTCTAATAAGTTTCCGCAATTGTCTGGAGTTCCCCAAGGATCTGTATTGGGGCCTCTATTTTTTATATTATTTATTAATGATTTAACAGAGCTTTTTAATGTTGACTATCTGCTGTATGCGGATGATTTAAAATTATTTATAGAAATTAAGTCTTCTTCTGATTGCTTAAAATTGCAAGATAATCTATCCAATTTGTATCGTTGGTGTAATGATAATTATTTGCCTTTGAACATAAATAAATGTAACAGTATGTCCTATTGCCGTCGCAAAGATATCCACCTTTTTAACTATACTCTCGATTCAAGTATCTTGAATCGAGTCTCGGAATTCCATGACCTCGGTGTTACATTTAGTTGTAATTTATCTTTTGATGCTCATATTCGCGTGGTAAGTGATGCCGCATTTAAAAGTATTGGTTTTGTCTTGCGTAACTCCAAGGACTTTCGGAATGAGGGGACGTTGAATGTTCTATACAATACGTTTGTTCGCAGTAAATTGGAGTATGCTTCCGTTATTTGGAGTCCGCTTTACAATACTCACATTTTACAATTGGAGAGAGTACAGCGGAAGTATCTAAAGAGCTTGCATTTCATTAATTTTGGTGTCTATCCAACTCGGGGTATTCCTGAGGATATACTGTTGTCTAGATTGAATTTAATTAGCCTGCAAAGTAGACGCGTTATGTACTCGCTGATCTTTCTTCACAAAATCATTAATAATTTACTCAACTCACCCTCATTGGTATCTAAAATTGTCTATCGCGTTCCTAGATTTAATTCTAGAACTAGTTCTGTATTACATTTACCGATTCCTCGTACCAACTTGTTAACGGCATCTCCTTTCTACCAGATGGTTGTTAATTACCAGTTGTTTGAAGATCGACTCGATATATTTTTCGATTCTATAAAGTCCATTAAATGCTTATTTGTCTAATAAATTATAACTAGTTATGTATACCTAATTGCTTATTGTTTGTGTGTATGTATAATATGTATATAATATCTATTTATATGTTTATCCCGTTGGTTTTCTGTACCCGTACTGTCATTTACAATATTTTCATTTTGTTAGGTTTAAGTAATGTTAATATTTGTATGCTTCAACCTTGTCCTGTAATTAGGTTTTTCCCGTTGGGCATTGTAAATAAATAAATAAATAAATAAATAAACATTGATTTCAATTTTTATTTTGTAATTAGGTATAGGTAAATTAAATGCTTCTTAATGTTCATTAAAAGAACGAATAATGTCAACATTTGCGTTAAGAAAACTGATCTGATCCACATAACCTAGTCATTAGTTGTATAAATGTTAGTTAGATTTGGTAATAGTAACTAACATTTTGTTGTAATAAACTTCGCCTTATGGACACAAGTTTAGGAAGTTGTTGGTACAACAAAACGTCTTAGTTAGATGGAGATCAGTTTAGAGCGTTAGAATTTTGTTGCTGTTGGCACATGTAATGTGGTTCAGTAACAGTCCCTTCAACTTGTTCACATGTTACTAACACGTATTTATTATGTCTCAACTTATTGCAGCCCAGTATTATAAATTAGTTCTTTCTAAGAATTAATGGTATGCAAACAGATAGATCTTGTGAATCTCCAGTGAATAAATGAGAACAGTTTTGTAAGTTTTATAAGTATAAATAAATCAAGGATCCATGGTTTTTACAACTTTTTTAAGTATTATGCGATGTTGAAATTTGATTTTCAAATACGCTTAATATGAGTACTTGTTTATATTCTTGGAGTAATTTTTCCGTAAATCAATTTATTTAATATAATTGTTTTGCATTCTCTGGTTGTTTTGTATTTTATTCATATTATTTGCATTATTTACTGTTACTATCTATTTTACGTACCGTCCTGTTCTGTAGTTAGGCTTTGCCTGTTGAACAGTGTATTTTCAAAATAAATAAATGCCAACATTTGACAATTCACTTCATTTATTTCAACTTTATTATTGTTCGTTTTATATGAACATTAAATTTAATAACTGATATCTACGAAGCTCTGGAAGGGACACCTAAAATAAAATAATTTCTCTTTCTAAAATTCCGTATTATAACTCGAAATTTTGACGTAAAATTCCTAGATATAACACGAAATTTTAAAATTCCGAGTTATAATTCGGAATTTTATTTCAAAATTCCGAATTATAACTCGGAATTTTAAAATTTCGTGTTATATCTAGGAATTTTATTATAAAATTCCGAATTTATAACTCGGAATTTTAAATTTCCGAATTATAACTCGGAATTTTAAAATTCCGACTTATAACTGGGAATTTTAAAATTTCGAGATATATCTGAAAATTTTAATGTAAAATTCCGAGTTATAATTCAGAATTTTAAAATTTCGTGTTTTATCTAGGAATTTTACGTCAAAATTTCGAGTTATAATACGGAATTTTAGAAAGAGAAATTATTTTATTTTAGGTGTCCCTTCCAGAGCTTCGTAGATATCAAATATCAAGTCGGTGAACTAATTTTAAAATTGCTTTTAGTAAAAGTTTAGGTATAAATACAAAATAAAATATTAAAGCAAAAAATAGTTATTTAGTCACAGTCATAAACATTACCACATTACAAATGTGTTGCTAAACATTACCTCTTAATTTCTGGAAACCTTGTATTATTAAGGACGCTGAAAGATACTCCTATAAGATCCATCAAAAGATCTCAAATGGCTTTTGATTTTTGTTCCCTCCTTCACTAAATATTGAGTTGGCAATAACCCGTCCTTAGGTAAATAATTTATTCAGCCATCTGCATGTCAGCAGAATGGATGCAACTTTGGTATATTGAATTTGCAATCTGTGTAAATGAGAAGCTTGTACGTAACGTAATCACTAATCAGTTAAGTTTCAGACTGCTCTAATGTCGCTCCCCTGCGCACACATCAAACGACGCACGTAATCATTTCAAGGCACCTGATTCCTATCTGTGACACCATCTCACCCTTGTCGTTATCAAGATCACCATCCTCTAGTGAAAACGCCCGCTCCTCACTCAGCAGATGAGAAATGAGAGGCTTTCCTTTAATATTTCTGTGAATGATTGTGAGATCCGGGGATTTAGGTTGGTTTAATTTAATTAAGGCTAAAGATAAGTATTGCCACATTGAGTATATGACCAGGTGCCTTTGATGTGAGAGGGATATCTCAAAATAATATTTTATGTAGTATGGGAGTCGGAGCCCCACACATCTATTTGCCTTGTTTCTTGAGATTTAATAAAGTGGGAATCTTCTGAAGAGTGACAGTGGCAGTGACTGAATATAATTCTGTATAGAGGAGAAAGTATTTTTTTATCTAAATGTCTGTTTGTCCGCATATATGGGAAAGCGAACAAATTTTTCTTCAAGATTTTCCTCAAGAGTCTTGTGATTTGTGATTTGTGAAGAGAATTGTGATCTTTTCAAGCAATAAACAGGGTGAGTCAGTTTATACTAGCAGGACTCTGGCATTCAATAGAACACCTGATTTTAAGTTAAGTTTGTCATATAAACATATGTCGGGAATCGCTTCGTTTTTGAGATACAGGGTGTCAAAGTTTTGGGTTTTTTTTAGTATTTTCCACACAGCTCCTATAGTTTTTAAGATAATTTATTAAAATTTTTACCATAGATTACTTATGATGGTCCACAAGTTTTGACAAATGTAAACAATTTAAAAACGTACAGTGTGATATTTTTTCGGAGATCAGGCCCCCTTTTACCGTCCAGAACTTTTTTGTGGTACGCCACTGACTGCTGATTTGCAGTCAGTGGAACATTTGGATTCCACGTTCAATTTAGAAAAATTTTCGTCTTTAGCATTTTTATCGTAGCTGTAACCGTTGTCGAGTAATTTGAAGAAATCTCTGAAAGAATATGTCATTAAAAAAATATTTTTATTAAAATTTTCACTAAAAAAAATAATTATTGTCAAACGAAGGTTAATTAATCTAAATTGTCAAAGGTTACATAATTACAGTACAACTTTTGCCACTAATTATTTAGTTTTTGTAGTATTTTAGAGATTTAATAACTAAGTAAAATAATTAAGAACTAATAATAAACCAAGGCAAATAACCCGAAATAATTTTATTTTTTAAAATTTTTCAAAATGTGATCCTGTTGAATACATAATCGGCATCGCGTTTCAATAAACCTTCTTGCTGAAACTAACTGATGAACTCTTATGTCTTCGCAAGCATGCCTTATACGCCCTCTAAAATCGTCAACATCTCGAACAGGAGTGGCATACACTTTTTCTTTAAAAAAGCCCCACACAAAAAAATCCATTGGTGTTATATCTGGGGAACCTGAGGGTCATGCGATTGGACCTCCACGTCCAATCCAGCTCTGGATAATTGTCGTCTAATAAAATGAGCTGGGCAGCAATCCAACTGGAACCAAGCTTGCTGTCTTAAATTTAGAGGGACATCTTCCCACATACTAGGATGCTCGGTTTCTAGAAACTCTAAGAAGTTTTGCGAACTTACCCTTTCTGGCAAAAAATATGGTCCAAATAAACGATTTTCAAAAGTTCCTACCCATACGTTAATGCTAAACTCATTTTGGAATTTTCTTGGCCTAATAGTACGTGGATTTTGTTCTACCCAAATATGTTGACTTTTGAAATTTACTATCCCACGTCGGGTGAAGCAAGATTCATCAGTCCATAATACGTTGGATAAGAAAGTTCTATTATTTTCTAATGTTTTAAGGATCCAACGACAAAAATTCACTCTGCGTTGTTCGTCGACAGGATGTAGACCTTGGTTTATTATTAATTCTTAATTATTTTACTTAGTTATTAAAAGTCTTTGAAATGCTACAAAAAAATAAATAATTAGTGGCAAAAGTTGTACTGTAAGTATGTAACCTTTGACAATTTAGATTAATGAATTTTCGTTTGACAATAATTGTTTTTAGTGAAAGTGTTGATGAAAATATTTTTTTTTAATAAAATATTCTTTCATAGACTTTTTCAAATTACTCGATAACTGTTACAGCTACGATAAAAATGCAAACGACGAAAAAGTTTCTAAATTGAACATGGAATCCAAATCAGCAGTGGCGCGCCACAAAAAAGTTCTGGACGATAAAAGGGGGCCTAACCACCGAAAAAATATCACCCTGTACGTTTTCAAATCGTTTACATATGTCAAAATTTGTGGACCATCATAGGTAATCTACCGTAAAAATTTGAATAAATTATCTTAAAAACTATAGGAGCTGTGTGGAAAATACAAAAAAAAAACAAAACTTTGACACCCTGTATCTCAAAAACGAAGCGATTCCCGACATATGTTTATATGACAAACTTCACTTAAAATAAGGTACTCTATCAAATATTATGAACTAGAGTCCTGCTAGTATAAACTGACTCACCCTGTATAATAATTTTTTATTGAGAAAACTAATTATTACATGAATGGATCGATATCAGGGCGATTTACGTAAGACTCAAGATCAAATTATATTCCAGGATTTTCCCTCTTTCAGACGTCAAATGTTCCTGGAGCGGCTTAGCCTAATACAGCATCCGGGCAAAGTGCCTTGTGACATGTTTTATGTGCTACCTTTGACATTCCAAACAATCCGTTTGTTTGTTGACCCGCCTTAAAAGGAAACACAATCGAGTTCTCTCTCGGCATCCGATAAATAACTCTGTTCTCAAGTTAATCTCTTAAATGTTGACTAGCTTGTTTGAAAATATACCGGGTTTGCTTAAAAAAAAAAAGTAACGTATATTCATAGATACAAGATATTGATTTAAACGAATGAAGAGATTTTACCGCTCTCGAGTTGCTACGACGTAATGAAATAAGCAGTTGATCAAAACAGATCCGCTTTGAAGTGTATTTGAAGATTTTTTTATATTTAGCTCAAGTATTGAGAGGATACTGTGATAGATATTAGATGTAGATATTGTAAAAGTTTATACTTTCATCACTTAGGTTAATAATAAATCTTTTTGTAGTATTCACAACATTAATGTATGATCGTTCAACAGTTTTAACGTGTGAAGCACAATTTTTCCAGCTACTTACAAGCATTTTGTTGACTTCACTAAAAATAAGACACAGTACACTAGGATTTAGAGTGAGTTTTATACAGGGTGTCCGGAAATGAAGCGCAAAATAATCGGGGGTTATTCTACAAGAAAAATTACTGTCCCTGTACGAAATATCCTGTCTCTTTTTACAGATTTGAATAGAACGTCTTCTCACAAATACATTGATGTAGGGTTCGATAGTGGATCTAGCTCTAATAGTGAGGAAGATATGCCTAAAAGAATATTGATTTGTTGCTAGGCTACAAATTAAATCTCTCTTTAGAGCTAAATCTATCGAACTCTATCTCGATGCATTCGTAAGAGGGTTCGTTCTATTCAAATCTGTAAAAATATACAGAGTGTATTCCATTTAAAAATTATCAGTTTTGGTAAACATTTATTTTTTGAGATAACCTGTATAAATGTTAATAATATGAATATGGTGCCATTCAATTAAAAATCAACCTGGCTGGAATTTCTTTGAAAAATCTTGTACCTATAGCAAGTTATTCAAGATAGAAACTTTCATTGGCCTACCCTGTATATTAATAATACAGAATATATTATATTATGTAATACAGATATTCTATAATTAGATATTTTTAGTGTCTAGCTATGTTTTACCGTTCTGTAAGAACTAAGGTTTTTGTTTTTTTCTTAAAGTACAAATCAAGACGAACTCTAACTATATATTTAAAACCTAAAGCTTGTAATTAGGTTTCTACTTGCACTCATCAGTTAGCTGTTAAAAGATTACAAGTACGTACAGGGAATCATTTATTTTTCTGAGAATTTCGTTCTTTTTTTTCCGTTTATTTAACGTCGGCCTATTTCCGCGACAAGGCCAATCACCGACGCCAGGAGACGAGCAACCCCCAACCTGGAAATTTTGCCGAACCCCCACTTTTTATAGCAGGGTAGGGATCTTTTACTTGCCTATCATTTCATAGACAAGGGATCTCTGACTTTACATCCTATCCAAGGGATGGTACGTCTTCTACGCAAATCTCGCCTAAATGTGCATAGCTTCTGTGAATTCACCGACGTACAGGCCACTAGAAGATGCGGGCAAGCGCCGACGGTCTTCCCTGCATGGTCACCCATCCAAATTCTAACCGCGACCTACCTTGCTTACTGCTCATATCGTTAATATGAACGCCAAGTTGCTACCACGGCTTGCCTGAGAATTTCGTTCAGACTGTATTATAATGTTAAGGAATGTTATTTAGGTAGATTACGAAAGTTTTTAAATAAAAAAACAATGAAGCTCGGTGAAGAACTTTCTACTTTCCTCTACAAATATTTATTAAGCTCTATAAAAATGCAGTGTTCTCTCCAGGAGTTAAGGTATTGACTAAATTTTAATGAAGTTTTTGTAATGAGTTTGAGAAAAAGGGATTTGAATTAGCAAATCCATTTTCTCGTTTATTAACAAATTGGTGTAGCTAGACAGGCTAAAAAATATCCATCCATCAATATCTTTTTCCTTAATAAAGTATACAGGTTTCGAATGAGAATATCAGTCGTATAATCAAATAAAAAATACTTTTAAACTTTTATTGATGGATTGTCATAAATACTCGGATAATAGTATAAAACAGAAATTAAAATTTTTATGCGTACCAATCCTTGTTAAACTTTATTGGGAACTGGAGGGAGGTTTCTCCAAAGATCGATTGTTATTTCTCTTGATTGTTAAAGTTAACAAAAAGTTGAAGCAAAATTAAATGTAAAATACTGTGTTTCACCTTTAACTTTTTTTATTAAGAAACTACACGATTCATATTTATAAACTGAATATAAAATTTAAAAACCTTACAACCTCGTAAAGTTGTCTTTTTTATCCTTCACAAGTTATGTTGCATATTTCTAAAAAGTGAAGTTTATAAATAAAGCAATACATTTATTATTTTAGAGAAAAATTTTTATATTATACAGCATGTCCCACTTTTAATACATCCCCCTGTATCTCGGTTATTAGTTATCTCATTTCAACCAAATTTGGATCCGTAGCAATGACTTTTGGTATACTCGTTTTTGTAAAACCAAACTTATTTTTCGACAGTGGTGTGGATTTTTATTTAAGGAAAAAGGGGTCGAGTGGGGAATGTAAATATAAAAATACATTTTTCTAATTGTTATTAAATTAATACCTAACTTGAAAATGGTTCCTTTTTAGAAAAAAAAAGGCATCTTCTTTTTCATTTAAAAACAATTTCTACCACCAGTATCATCTGTTGGGAAAAATGATTTGTTTTTATATATATTTAAAATAAATTTCTGCCACCTACTGTCATCGACACTAAAAACATGTATTAAAATAATGTTAAATATTTTGTTAAATAATTATTTAAACATTCAAAATTACTCAAATAATTTAATAATAATAGTAATATTAAAATAATGTCTGAAGGGGATTGGAACCTTTGTTTTACAATAACACCAAAACACTATACTGCACTCGACCCGGGTTTCGCCAATCAAGGTAGCAGCATCTGGAAATGATTAAAAATCAAGTTTTAATAATCTCCAAATGATGCCAGCTTGGTTGGTGAAACGCCAGTATAATGTTTTGGTGTTATATGGAAAACTACGTCAGTGTCACGAACAGAAAGTGGTTTTTAGATCACCGTGTACCTAAATTAAAAACAATTACTTAGTACAATTTGCATTAGTAAATAACTACGCGGTTTCCTCCAGAAAAGCATCCGTAACAAACACTATTCTGTACAAAACGACAAAGAGGGGAGTTAGTTTCAAATGGTTACAGCTATGCAATGGTAGCTAAAATTTCATCCGATTTCAGAGAAGGCGAATAAGGCAAGATCCAACGCAAGACTACAATGGAAGTTTCGTATTTTGCATAGTAAATTGTATTAATTATCGGTGATGCAGTTGAGTAAACAAGGCTCGTGCATTAATGAGACACATCTGCGGCTTTGCTCTAACAAAAAACAATGCTGGAGCGGCGACGTTTTGTTATTTATCTGATAGAATTAATCCACTGATCATTTCAACGCGGAGGCTTAAAATTCTAATTTAGCTGCACAATCATTTTCATATTAAAGGTTTTTTGACAAAAAAAAAAATGTTTAGCATAGTGTCCGTGAAGAAAAGCAATGAGACATCAACTTTTTGCTCCTCTTTAGAGTAGCGAAATTAAAGAAAAAGATCTGGGATACTCTATTTGCACTTAGTTCCACAATTGGATCTTTTTATTGAGCCTCCGCCGAGTAGTGGTAACAGAAGGTCTCAAGTACTACTCTCGTTCACATGGTAGAAATTGTAAAATATCTCGAAAAATGATAAATTACAATGTACTGGAGAGGAGCAAAATCTTAAAAACACTAATATCTGTACTACTTCGTTGTTTTCCTTGGGGATTATGGTACAAATAATGTTGTTGTTTTTATTTTTCGCATCCATTTACAATGTTTTATTGTAAAATGTTTATTGTTGTTTATTGTACAATGTTTTATTGGCGAGCCGGTGGCTCAGGGCTTAGTGTCTCAATCGCTCAACCCAGAGGTCGTGGGTTCAAATCCCCATTCCACCAAACAATTTTTAATTAAATTGTTTACTCGTAGATCAAAGCCTGTTCACAGGGCTGGGATGGCAACCATCCTGGCGATGGCCTAGGATGGGAAGAATGTCAACTTGGTGTTAATGTGAGAGATTAAAATCAGTTGATATTTGACTTGTCCCCATAACTAATGAGGTTTTCCAGGTTTCCCTCATTCCAGCACTGAATGGTAGTTAGGGCCTACCAACGTAAGTCGTTCCTGAGGCGCAAATGCGGGCCGCGAAATAATAATATGCCGCCCCCTCCCCCACACAAGTCTCAGACTTTTGGGGTATTCTCGTAATTAAAATGAGGGGTAGAGATATTATTATTATTATTATTATTATTATTATTATTATTATTATTATTATTATTATTATTATTATTATTATTATTATTATTATTATTATTATTATTATTATTATTATTATTAAAACCTTTGTAAAATAGATGTAGATTTCCTCTCACCTATATACTCAGTAAATGCTGTTAAATAATTTATTATCGATACTTTATTACGAACTCATCATTTTTTAAGGGCAAGATATGCCCTTAAGAGTGTACCAAAACTGTCATATTTTGGACAAAAGACGATTTCCCTATAACCCTTTCATTAGAGGTAGAGACATCATTATCCATATCAATATAGATAGAGCAAGCATTTCTCTATCCCATGCCTATCCCATGATAGAGCAATATATCCATATATGGTAATAAACAAATATCCATTGTTAATTAGATATATTTATAGAGTTATTAATAAACACTTTTCAGTAAAGCCACTATTGCCAACAATGTTATATCTTGTGTGTTGAAGGAAGGTTTATTTTGATGATCACAGCATAAAGGCAACATTATTACGACTTTAACGTTTACTGTTTATTTTTCCACCTTATTTAATAGAAGAACAACCGCCATAACCTTTAATTTCGTCGCAAGATCCGCAAGATTAATAAACGTAACGTCTGTCACCTGTACCTACTTTCTCGTATGTTTCTAATATTCTCGTCGTCGTTTCCGCAGAATTCTCTTTACATCGTCTCTTATTAATTTTATGAGGAAAATAAATACCCTACGTAAGTATTATATCGCTTGGAGCTAGACATTCCGTCTAAGAGTAATTCAAGCTCAATTATCCTTGGTTTTTATAACATAGAAGGTAGCATTATTATTATATTTCTACGTATACATACCTAACGTGGAAATATAGTAATTCGTACAAAACAATTAAATTATATTAAATACTTAAATTAAGTAGTTTTATTAAATATTCTATGAAATACATATAATTAAATTCTATCATTCTTATTAATTATCTATAACTGAATTAAACTACTTTGCAATTAAATCAATGGTAGACAGATGTAAATGGTAGATGTACATGGTAGACAAAATGTCCATGAATGGAGTTAAAAGGTCCATTTAAAAAGCAGTGAAGGTGACTTTAAATTTAATTTAATATCTTTTTTAAACAATGATCTGTTCTTTTGTGGATTTTCTGAATATAATGTACAGGGTTAAATCCTAAGGGTTTTTCCTATTTTATTTCCATTATATTTAGAATAAAAAATGTATTCTATAGCAACTGAGTAATGAACCGAGGCGTCTTATATGACTCACTCTGTATATAGTGCAGTTGGAATTAGATTTTATATTATTTCAATTGCACATTTCACTATCAAATATTATATGCAAGAATCCTGATTTTTCCTATTTTCTAAAAGCTATTTTCAAACACTAAAAATTACATTTATATGCTATTGCTGGAATTGAAGAAAATTATTTATTTCTGAAACATCATCTGTGTTAAAATTATGTACAGGGTGTCCAAAATAAGATCCTCTATCCCCTTATCTCAGAAAGTATAAAAGGTAGAGAAAAAAGTTAAATATGAAAGTTTTTTGTTTTTACCTGAATTTTTCATTTTTATAACTTTCTTGAATACAGGTTGTTCAGTTTCTCTGATCCAGGGATCAACTTTCTTTTTTTAAATGGAACACCCTATTTTCAATTACGTTTTTGAACTCTCCTTAAAATTCTAGGTCGACATTGTTAAGAATACCCTATACCTATCATTTACCGTTACGAAGATATTAGCATTTAAAGAAAAAAATCTTTAAAAAACACCTGCTCAAAAAATCTCGGCAAAACAAATCGAAATCAAGAGATTTTCGATTTTCTGGAGTTTTAACATATACATGTTTGAGCCATCAGTCAAAAACACCCTGTATATTAATCAGGTAATATCGATTCATAGAAGTAATTTCTGAGTCTAATTGTCTACAAAATAAACCCTATTTAGTTTTTTTTTTTGGATGTCTTATTTGTTTTGCCGAGATTTTTTGAGCAGGTGTTTTATACAGATTTTTTTCTTTAAATGCTAATATCTTCCTAACGGTAAATGATAGGTATAGGATAGTCTTAACAATGTCGACCTAGAATTTTAAGGAGAGTTCAAAAACGTAATTGAATATAGGGTGTCCCATTTAAAAAAAGAAAGTTGATCCCTGGATCAGAGAAACTGAACAACCTGTATTCAAGAAAGTTATAAAAATGAAAAATTCAGGTAAAAACAATTTTATTTAACATTTTTCTCTACCTTTTATACTTTCTGAGATAAGGGGATAGAGGATCTTATTTTGGACACCCTGTACACACTGGTTACTTTCTTTATGTCATCAATATGGTTTTACACTACTGTAGATTCCAAATTCAGTTTAGTACCGATGCTTCAAGCATTATATATCGGTTTCTATTGTTTTATTCATTGTGAGGTCCGTCGAACAACTATAAATGTCACTATAACCGCTAGTTTATAGGAGCGGAATTGTCTTTGGGCAATGTATTATGCAATTTCGACAGAACTAGATACAAATTCGAGGCAGCGAGAAGCCGCAAACTGTCTGATTATTTTATGCACTCAAAAAGTAGGAAATGGACGTCCATTGTTCTTTGCACACAGAACGAAATTAACTGAAATTAAGCACATTCAATTACAGTTTGGTATCTATCATGTAAGTAATTTATTTCTCTTTATAGGATAATTTATTTATGATTATCATATGTCATTTTTCAAAAGAGTGGTAAGAAACATAGACCACAGGTAACTTAGGTCAGGTTTACCTATAGAGGATGGTCCATAAAAAATAAATGTTTAAACTATAAGTCCTTTTGAGGTTGGTAACAGAACGAATTCACAGAGTAGAGTCAAATAATCGATATTCGGTTTCATTAGAAGGTAGATCAAGCCTTTGTCTTGATGACCTCTACTTCTAGATACTTGCTTAAAATATTTAGAAAAGCCTCGTTAGGTTTCCTCATTTACAGTACTACTAACAGATACACCAATAACGCATATGTCACCGTATATGTCATATGAGTTCACCGCAGCTGAGATAGTTCTCAGGTCATTCAAATTTGTGCGAAGATGTAGTACGTAAATTGCACATTTCACGAATTCCCACAGGAAAACTAGCAGGGTGTGAAATTAGGAGACCTCGGTGGCCAGAACTGAAGTGCCAAATCTTCATTCCCCATGCGATATAACAATCATAGAGATAGAGATTCATTCATGAAATATCAAACATTCTGGTGCCAATAGGGTAGAGCGCCGTCCTGTTGGAAATTGTAATGTTCTTCATCTTCATTCATTTGAGGAACAAGCTTACAATTGATGCTATAGAGTACTCTAGTGGTGCTGTTCGAAACATCTTCCACATCCTCAACCTACACCATCCTCTTTCAAATGTTAATTTACTGAATTCAAATATAAAGTATAGTCATTGAGTTTAATATAGTCAAAGGTATAGTCCACAATTTTTTAATAACGCTGTATATATACATTTAGACCGAGCAACTATAGGTTTGTTCCTGCAGGAGTCCAAAACTGTCAGTAACTGTCAGAAGCATGCGCATTACAAATCTAAGCGTTCCAGCAAGAGTCAAACGACAGTCCAGGATTTCTTGTCCTCTGTTCCAGCTTGAGTCAGGGCAGTTTGCTGATAGTTTGAAAAGTTCACTGATTCTTCGGAAACTCATAGTCCGGTGCATGCGCAATGCACATTAACCAAAACCATTTACCAACTTTAACTTCAATTATTGTACGCTGTCTATTATTAATATTATAACTCAACAAAAATAATAATTATTTGTCAGAAATGGATGATATTCCATGGATATTCCTCCATAATTTACAGGTTAAAAAATTATTTGGTTATTGTTTGTTGTACTCTTCTTCTTCTGCTATTAAGTTCTCTAAAAATCCGGTGTTCCAGCAAAAATCAGAAACTAATCTAAGATCAGACATGCGCATTAAATCACAATCCCTAACTGTCAGAGATTTATCAGAGATTCTATGCAGGAACAAACCTTATATTGCAATATATTGTACGTCAATTAGGGAGTTCCAAAGCGGCGAATTGGGAGTTGCCCCGTGTCTTGTGTCAAGCCGTTTTAGAACATCTCCAAAGACGTCTCTGGATGCTGCCCTATTAAAACAGGCAGTTTAATTAGTTTGGCGTCCGAAAGTTTGTCTTTTCTGCTAAGTGACGGTTAATTCATCTTGGCCGTGACAGTTAGCGGTCTGCCGGTAGTGCGCGGAATGTTTCGCGGTGTGTCTCCCTACTGAATTGGACCCATTAATTAATTTAGGAATTTTACAAGGAGGAATTCATCTTATGAGGGTTGTTATACCACTGGTAGTAGGTCTTGATAAAATATACTGTAGTAGACCACACTACCTTGTGGCAAATGTATAATAAAATTTGTATTAAAATTTGCAACAACTACTAATCTTTAAATATCGTATGTTCAAAAATGTTATGTTAAAAAAAAGGAAGGATGAATCCAACTGTATGGAAGCTTCACTTGTCAGAGAACCTCCAGAAGTTGCAAATCATCATGATTTATTTTCGGCAACAGTTTCGGAACAAACTCAGAACAACACAAAAATGTTGTGTGGACCATGGCGGGAAAGTGATTTTCCGGTCTTCCAGAAGTGACCAGGCTCGTCTTCGCCTCGCCTGTCCAGATTCCTTCTGTCAGCCCGGGAAATGTGTTCTTTCCCGCCTGGGTACATAAAGTACTAAAAATATACCACAGCGTTTGTTTCTATGCACTTTTTGTTCACGCTATATCGAATCTTCCTTGGTGGCTTGAAACGAACTTTCTTGGTTAAACATGGTTAAACTCAGTTGACACCGCCGGAAATTTAAAATACCAATACCGCAAAACGAGACAATTTCATTTCACAATGTAAATTTAATTTTCGTAATATTATTCCATATGCCGTTCGTGAGACGCCGCCAACTGCCTTATATAAATATTTTCATACCTGCAAGAACAGCAGAGTTAGAGTTTGCGTTACAGCCTCGGCTTTCCACATTATATACGGACGTGTAGTTTGCGGAACAATGAGTGCCAGAACCACGTCTTACATGACTTTATTACTCAAACTAAGAAACTAAGGCTCGATAGCGACTGAAAATAAGAGGATTACTTATATTAAAGTCTGCGTTGCTTCCATTTTGAAGGAGATTTCCTGTTCATAGCCCGAAATTAGCGGTAGAATTATGCCTTTTAATTAAAAACGTTGCATCGATGTGAACATCCAGAAACTTCATTTAGTTCTCATTTATATGGATTAGAGCCTCGCATATGTACGAATATATATTCATCAAGCTGTTGCCAGTATCTCATACACTAATGAAATAATGTTATTTTAAAACAAAAAGAAATTTCACAACATGCTACAATAAAGCCCTATTTGGTATCCTTCACCGATGCGTATTAGGTTCTAAATTATTTATTCAATTCTTTATATAGTCTACACAGTGCGGATAAAAAGTCTGGAACATAATTGTTATTTCGGAATTCGCAAATATTTTGGGAAGTTTTCAGACAGGTCGATTTTTAATTTTAATTGCGTATCTTTTGACTTTGTTTCTTTAGCAGTGACGTCATCGCTGCTTGGGTTATGACGTCATCTACTGTTTTTTATGGAACATCCTATATATTTTTTCATTTCTTGTTACGGCGGTATCTCACGAATACATTAATATGGAATTTGATGGATCTATCTATAATAATAAGATAGTTCTGACCAAAAGAGTGTGCCCTAAGCGTAGTGTGTTGGAAAAAGACTTTGTAACGCCTGTAGCCTAGCAACCAATTTATGTACTCTTTCCAACATACAACGCAACATAAAGAACGGAGATCAACCGTTCCATTTGGGCACCAAATGCTAAAGTGCAAGCGAGCCGAATTCGCTATTGGGATATTGTTACGTTCTTAGTTTTAAAACGGGTTCTTTAAATGCAGATAAACAGTAAAATCATAATTGTTTTACAGTCACTATTTATTAAACATTAAATAGTACAAGAGTCAATCGATTTATAGTTTTCACACTACAAATAATTTATTACACTTATTTATATCCACAAGTGTTTATTTAACTGTTTTAAAATCATGCCGACAGATGGAAATACAACTAACTGCCTGAAGATCCCATCTACATGTTTATATATTCTCCCCGGTGACTCACTTCTGTTCCAGAAAGAGAGCGTTGCATCTCTAACACACCAGAAACGTCGATTTTCGGCCGGGAAGACCTTCGTCGTTCATACTGGGCATCGTTCGCGATGATTCACGGCATTCGCTCTGGGTGTCGAAAGGGCTTTCGTCACAATATTATACATGAAATGTGTTGTAGAATGTGAAGTACAATCCAGAAATGAAATAATATATAGGGTGTCTTATTGAAAATAAGCATGTTGTCATCTACTTCCAGTACAACCGAAAGTGCCATCATTTTGAAAATAGTTTAGCCAAATTAGCTCCATCGACGTTAGTATGCTACCAAATTTTCTAAAATTTCCAACGGATACTTTTCGCCGCAGTTCATCGTGGAGCACCCTATGTACATTAGTATATTCATATGCGACAATAGTGTCACTTACGTCACCGTGTATTCATGTCAGATTGACATAATAGTATTAACTAGAATTATTTCCTTATAAATTCACATACAAAATGACGGAACAAGCCGTTCCGTCAGTCAGTTCGTTGAAGTCAGGAAAGAAAACCAAAAGCAAAACGAGTAAATTGGAGAGTACACAACCAGATAGTGTTAAAGAAAAATCGTATGTTACCAGGCAAGTGGATTCTTCTATAGCAATATTAGAGAGCCCTGAAGATGATGTAGTTTTAGAAGCTTTATTATATTTATCAAAATATGCTGACCTTAATTTGAACAATTTAAACTATCTTCAACAACGAGGCTTACTACAAAAACTACTAAATCTGTTCAATAGAAATGTGTGTATTTTAAGACTGGCCCTAAGACTTTTGGGTGTTTTACTAACTATTGAAGATGTCATGATAGAATTAGACCACGAAACATACGATGAGAAAATTTTAAAAATATCCAATATGTTTATATCACATACGGATACCTATGTCAGACAGTTCTGTGTATCGATACTATCAAAGCTAGCGGCTTCATGTAGGATAACCTTTCTCATATTCAAAATGGAGTTGTTTAACCCCTTACTGGATACTATTCAAAATACAAAAGATATTAATCTGCTCGAATGGACTCTAGAACTACTTCTAAAGTTACTAAGTGCTCCAGCCGCTGTAGCTATTCTACCAGAAATATATAACTTTGACATTGGCATACTATTTATGCATCTAAATAAAGACGAAAAGAAAATAGCTCATTTGTCTTTTGAAGTAATTGAGAAGCTGACCTACTACTGTTTGGACATCTTCCAAAACATGTTTAGGGAGGCCAAATTAATCGAATACATGCTTGAAGTTGTCATGAACGGGGCAAAGAAGGAGTTTCATGAAATAGCCTTCGACATAATTTGTAACAGTATGAAATCCGAAGAAACTTCCAATTACTTCATAGAGAGTTTGGAATTTTTGAAATTCTGCCAGTGGGTTAAGACATGCGATCCAGAGTACCTTTACCCTAGCATCTCGATACTAGAAGAGTTAACCAGAATCCCCTTTAGGAAACAAATGCTATTTGACTTATCTGTGGAAGACTCGATTTTATATTTTTTGAGGAGCTCAGACAAAAAGATTTTAAATAAGACGTGTGAAGCAATATCTAACATGACCGTACACAAGTACTGCTGTGAACGGATGCTAACACCCGTTGTGTTAAAGGAGCTTTTTCACATTTTGCTAAGAAAGGACGAGGAAGATCCTGGAAACGAAATAGCACTGAAAACCATCTTCGATTTTAGCAGGAGAAACTTATCTACCTTGGATATGATACACAGTTATGGATTTCATAAGATACTTCTGGTTTATTTTAAGAAGGGTGTTGGCTTTATATCTGAAGATAGTTTCTTGAGAGTACTAGAAATACTGTATAAAATGTCTATGCATCCTCTACACCAACAGGATATAGTAAGTTCAAGCTTCTTCGAGAAGCTTTTGAATCTATTTCAGACAGCACCTATTAACACATCCACCTTTGCGTGCGAAATATTAACCAATTTCGTTGGTTTGAAAGACTTTAGACGGATTTTTCTGTTATTGAATGGCCCACAAATTTTCGTGGGTGCTCTACAAACCTCGAACGATATGAAATTGTTAAAGAATGTTCTGCTATTCATACATAGTTCTCTTGTATATGAAAATGTCACTAAAAATTTTGTCCAGAATAATCTGGTTAGAGTTTTGAAAGAATTTCCTGAATGTTTGAAATCGAAAGCGCCGATTATCGATAAAATTCTAAAGCTGACATACAATCTTCATCTTCCTTTAAAATTGTTTGAAATAAAGAGATTAGACATTATTGACAAATTAGGAAACAAATTCTATCTGATTAATGGGCAATGGAAGGCCCCTTTTCCTTTTTTGGAAATTTTGGAAGCGTCTCAAATCTCTACCATCTACACAGTTTACGTTGTAGACTATTCGTTTGAACTTATAAAGATCGGAGAGGAGGATTCACTGTTCTCTGACAGTCTAGACGTTACTGAGAATAAATCTTCCGAAAGGACCATATCCACGCTGTCCAGAGTCTCTTCAAGTATTTCCAGCTTTTTTCGTCGCAGTCCATTTGAAATAAACTACGGAATGCTGTCATCGGATCCTTTCCTACCGAGGTACATCTTTCACGTTAACAAAAATATAGATCTTGCAGACAATATGGAAGGAAAAGTGAAAATAGTTGCGACATACATAGAGAATTTGCTGTGTGGGCCCAAGGAATCGTGTACCAAGATCGAGAAATTGCACACTTTCAAACTGCACCTGGAAACTTTGAAGCACAAGTTGGGCACTAACATGATCCCCATCGGATTCTTAAGGCTGGGCTTTCACTGCGAACGAGCACTGCTTTTTAAGGCAATCGCTGATAAATGCTGCATTCCAGCCTCTCTAGTCAGAGGTACGGACAAATTGTATTGGAACGAAGTTGCTTTAATTGATTCGCAGCGTAAGGATGATACATTGAAGTTCTACGTGGTGGATCTGATGAATAATGTTGGCAATTTGTTAATGGTGGGATCAAGGGAAGCTAATCAGTACTGTAATTTAAAAGCATGAAGGGAATATCGAAAAATGGCCAGTTCGTGTAAACCGGTTTGGAAGAACCTTATCTTGTATGAAATTAATGAGTGGAGTTCACATAGCTATCTTGTAAATTGAATGACTATAAATTGTTATTCGTGTAATTATTGTCGAAAATGACACTTTAACAATTAGAGGAAAAGCCCAATATTTTTTTTAGAATACAAAAGGCAAGTTAGTGAGTGAACAGCTTTGTATAAATGTATTTTAATAACAATAAAATTATCATCTAAAATCCTCTTTTCTTTGGTAAACTGTCTTTTCTCCATTCAGATAATATTTGGTTGTGTTTAATTTACGTAATTTACAAAACTAGTTATCTATCGGTTTTAGATAGAATCGGCTCTTAAATAAAACCAACACATCAGGGACGCGTATCTGCTTCCTACTTGGTAAAACTCTTGAAGGAGATTGAAACCTTTGATGTGAAGGTAACACTGACGTAGTTTTCCATATACCTAACACCTAAACTCTATACTGCACTCGACGCGCGTTTCGCTAACCCAGTTGGCATGATCTGGAGATGATTAAAACTGAACCTATGCTAACACAGTGTCCTATTGATACCTAAAGTGCTGCTACGGTTCAGTGAACTATTGCGACAGCTCAATGAACCGTCGCGACGGTGAACCGTGATTTACTAACCAATAAAACGAGTTGTATGGGATTGGAACTCTGCCGCATCAAGTGGTACCTGAATCAACACCAAGCCGCGTGAACCTCTCGCCTTAACGCTTGGTAGACATATTAGCGTACCTTATGAAGCCTTATATTACGTTCTATTGTTTCTCATTGGGATATGCCCAGATGTAGGTCAGCATTGCGAATAATTTTGTAGATTATGAAATGAATATTACCGGATTCTTGAATAGATAATAAAATGATATATCGCTGGACTCAAAGTTACTTCTATATTTTGTATTCTATATCAAAAAGAGAAGCATATTTCTTCCGATTGCATTCCTAATTAGAACTGCATCGATATCTAGTATCTACTCATATTTCTCTAATTCATCAAAAATAGAATTATCAGAATTATTCCTTTTTTTGCTTCTTTGAATTATTTCGCTTATGTAAGTAAGAAAGTTGTGTTTTGACTTTAATATTATCCATGAATTTTCTGCAAAGTGTCAATCAATTTTCTACAATCTAGAGTTGCATTAGTCCTAAATATAGCCAAGCATTTATAAAAGCCGCATTTTTCATCTTCCCACCTTTCCTGGAAATCGAAATTGACCCCTGGCCGACGAAGCCAATGCGCCCTTTGGCCTTAATCTGGAGAATCTGATGTGTGACACCGGCGGTCCCGCTCAGAGCCCGCGAGCTGGGCAATAAAAGTTGTGCCCGGGATAAAAAGATTTTCAGACGGCAGCGGGTTTTACGAGTTATGCTGGGGAGATCGATGCCTCGTCATCCAGGCCCTGTCGTGGAGACTACACAGCGGGTGCCTATTCACCTTCTTATTATATCGGAGTAATGACAAGATATGGAATCGAGAATGCCACACCACAGATGAAAATCCAGTCATGGCTGGAAATTCCAGTACAGATTGAGAAAAGTTCGGTGGAATTTTACCGTACCTATCTCAGAAACGACTGCAGAAATGAAAAACTAATAGAATGTTCGTATACCACATAGGTATATAGATAGTATGTTTTTATATTAAAAAAAATAGTGGGTGTCTACATAAGCTCCATAATGAACAAAACAGAAAATAAAAAAAAGTATCGACTAATGCTTATAACTATGTTTATTACGACTAGCTTTATACTATAATGACCTACATATCCTGACCCAATCGACGACTATAGGTAAATTCTGATGCCGAAATGGAATTTACGGGCCCGATTTACCTTGGTAGCAAGATTTGGGATCGGCAGGTAGATTATTCAGGGTGTGGTGAAATAAAGAATGCGATTTTTTTAAATATGGAGTATTTTAAAGTACTACAAGCCTGTGTTGGACACTAAATTGTTTCATAAACTTTTTCCAGTGGATCTGAATTTAAGTATTCTAGATCATGTCTAAATACATAAGCTTGATTCATTTTTAAATTATAACCTTAAGTTGTATCTGCGAAAAACTAATAGCATGATTTGAAACTGTACAAAAATATCTTGCTATAACTGTCACCTTTATTGTAGCACTAAAGATCCAGATATGAGGAAATGCCAAAGAGGGCACTACGGTGTGTTTCTCACCATTACTAACATTCACGATGCCCCTTAGGCAATCATGCTGCAACATCGTTCATTGGTTCCACTTACCGATGGCACTCTGACGAGCGCATAATAAGCGCGAAACCGGTCAATATCTAGTGGTTGCTCTCAATGAAGGATGTGGCGACATCCATGGAGATGTTGATGTAATGCAATGCCAATCGGGGCACATTGTCCGTGGAGTAGTTGTCGACATGTTCTTGAAATAAAAGTAATTTTTTTATTTAAGTAATTGAAATTTTTAAGTAATTCAGTGTATGTAGTAGGTAGTAGGTACATCATTTAGAGATGTTGGTGACAGTGTACCTTATTTTAACGCCACACATCTATATTTTTATATATTTGAATATCTCTAATCAGCTCTAATAATAAGGGAGATATACTAAAAATTTATTATTGAAAGCAATGTATTGAAAAGGCTTGTTGCTAAGCTAGTGTTGTTATAAAATATATAGATTCTCCAAATTTTATATCACGTACTTGTTAAAATGTATCACAATTTTTTTCAGGAGCAATATAGAGGATGTTCTAAATAAAACAAAGGAAACATTTTCGCCGATATCGCAGGGACACGTTGTTTTTTCTGTTTAAACCCCTTTGGACTTAAAACACATAGTAGCTAATAAAATCGGACAAAAATAACAGAACTTATGATGATTCAGCGGGCCATGCTGTATTGGAAGTTATATGAATTTCAGGCATTCTATCCATCATGGAAAATTTAAAAAGTTGACCAACTTTCTGCATCAGTAGCTATCGAACACCTGTGAGACCGCAGAAACAGTCATTAATAACTACAACTTGGGTTAACCCTCAGAGTGTTCGTACCTATTCCCAGCATCCGATCTGCTAACTTTTACACATTAAAATTCAATTTGAATTCACGAATTAGATGAAATATTTTACACCTGAGGAAAGCTGGATATAACTCAAACCCAAAGTTATATTACTATATCTACGCTGTGTTTTACCCGTTGGATTAAATTTGAATATCGAATAAAACTTAATATGCATAAACGTTCGGTATATCAGCGGCCTAGTAGAATACACCTTTTGTTTCCAATTTTAATAAGCAAATTTGTTGAGTAAATAAATGAGTAGTAATTTCTACGCGTGTCCATGAATAATGAGTGCCATTTTTTTCAGTCTCATTTTGAATTACTTTCCAAGCCTTTTATATTTACTATTTTTGATATTTATTTTTTAAAATAAACATGAATTCTTGTACCTACCTACTTATATTTTTTTTAACTTAAGTCAATTTATCATATCATAAAACAGGCAACATTTCCCATTACCACATTTTCTGGTTAAAAGATAAAAGAACATACAAAAGCTCACTGCAGGGAAACTCTTGATGAATGCGAAAAATAAAAGATATGTAGTTTGGGACTCAGAACTCGCGTATACACACATTTTTAAATGTACATGAAGAGAAAAAATATAAATAAATTTGCATCACTGGCAAAAATACAGAGAGGGAGATAGATAAACAAAGAGAGACTCTCCAAAACCATAGTAGAGCGCAACATAGAGACACTACATCATGTATGTTTACTCACACTCTCATTCAGAACTAACACCATAATATATTGGCCTATTAGCAACTGGGCGGAAGTGATAACAACCACTTTATTATCCAGATAGCACCGCTTGTAACTTGTAATTTACAAGGCGAGAACTCAACATCAACACAGGAATAGAAGCCGCACGGCCTTGTTCTTCTGTGCCACATTGTCCTGGCCCTGGTGCTGGTGGTCATTCATGCGATGCGGTGGACAAAGGGACTCCACGTTGTGCAGAATGCACGTATGCAGACATTAATTGTGAGTCTTACTTTTACACAATAAGGCTGAATAAAATTCCTATATGAGTTAAAATATTCCTCTTAATAATATAATATCCTCTTGAAGAACGCACCCATCATCACCAGAGGACAAATTGTAAAAAGAAGGAAATAAATACTGTTTTGCACCTTTTTTGTTACCAAAACGTGTAGGTAAATATCTCTATTAGTGCATACCTATAAATTAATGTTCGATATCCATATTATTGTTCCATGATTCACTGGGCTGAACGTGTTTATATTGTAATATATTCCAAAATAGTCAAATAAATTTTCTATATTTACTCGATAGCTATATTTTCAGAATAAAACAATTACAGAAAACTTGACATTGTGGTAACCACATTGGAAGGAAGTGAGTACAAAAACGTAAAAAACATTTATTAATTATATATCCAAATTATCATCAATAAATCTCCAACTATGACGCTAAATCCAATCTTAACATTTCTTGATGTTTTTCCGCCGTAAATCTTCTACAGGAATAATATTGTTTTTATTACGATACTGAGTTCTTTTGTTGGTGACATTCTCAAGATAAAGTACTTTTGGACACTTCCAAACCTTATTCGTGGAAACTTTCTGCTTATAATTATTTGGTTAATAAATGAACATCATATATCTATTATTACCTGTTATGTGAACTAATTAGGCATTTTAGGTTTACCATCTACTTACCGCTATTCATTTAGTAGTCACCTAAAATAATACATTTAGGTAATCCCAGGAACAATTGCGCAGAAAATTAAACAATATTTACAGGTGCGGACAGATAACTACTGTAGTTAATTTTCTAACTAAATTTGAATAACATTGTTCTTTTTTCATTTGTTTTTAGGATAATTGAACCATATTTATCATACAGTTACACGTGGTTTATAAAAGGTTCATCAATTAAAATAATTATTTCGAGCTGCGAGCTGCTACAGTAACATTACTTACCTATAACATTAGAACTATTTTTTTCGAAATTAATATGGTGTAATATTTTTTGTACATTATTGTGTACATATATTTTATTTAATATTTTCCCATATTAATCCAAACTGATGGAGGCACAAGAGATGATATTCGGAATAGCCTGTAAGTCAACCTGTAATTTTAAACGACCAAAGGGAGTAGGTTCTAGCTGCGATAGACCATAAAATTTTATATAGCTACTATGAAATTCAATAAATATTAGGTAATATAATTTTATATTTTCACTTTTATTAGTACATACCTACCAGCAATTCATATAAACCATAAAACGGTTAAATCGAGTTGGGAAGTTAAGTATAAGCCTCTACGAGTTCATAAAAAGAGGCACACGCAGTCATTTTATTTGATTTCTGCACTTTGCATAAAATTGACTTCGAAATCAGCGCGTATAGGTAGGTTCTATAATATTCCTATAAACTGATCGATAGCGTTTTAATCCCCGTCCTGTGCCGACGATGGTCATAGAAAACCCGCTATGTGCAGTGAATTTGGTATTATAGACATGAGAGTTAAGAGCTTCAAAATTTGATATCTTCCTAACTTCAAGATCCTTATATTATATTTCATTTTTTTTAAGGATTAGGTACACCAAATAAAGTAATGTTATAAACAAATTTCTTGGTAAAAATTACTCTTGTAAAGACCTCTTGGTAAATTACCTTAGCTAAATTGATGTTTACACTGTTTTATTTAGCAATTTTAACAGCTTTATTTAATTGTCGTAACCCTTATTGACATCAATAAATCAGATCACCTCATTCTAAATAATACATAATACATAAAACATAATGTTTTCTTAAAAAAAAGCCAATGAATATTAATTTTTAAAAATTTAATAATGTTGCTATCTAATAGTAAACACTTAATATATCTACTGCTCCTATAAAAGAGACATCATTAACAATGATGTCAAGACATCATTTCTAATACTGACATACATAAATAATTATTTCCTGTGAATATATATTTTGCTATCTTGCCTTTCTGAGTAATTCTTCCTGTCACTGGATATTTAACAATTTTCTGTTGACATTAATGCAAGTTTTAAGATTTACACATAAATTCAGCAATTTAGTTGAGCCGTAATAAGTGAAGAGTTCAAAAGGCTTTCTGGAATGTCTACAATGAAAAATTTAAATTTGGCGCTTAAAATTAAATCAATAATAAGAAGGTTTCCCAGCTCGTTGACGGATGGCGCAAGGATCTACGAAAATAGTACACTATTACATTTCATAAAGGACGTTACTCTCAGACTACCACAGAAATAGAAACTCACTCCAATCCAATTCAATTCAACAGGATTCTGTTGAACGTTGAACACAGAAATTTTTAATAATATGTGTAGACATCTTTTAAGTCACAGAAATCTGTAGAATCCTAATAAAATAAGAAGTCAGTATCTAGGTTTAATTACACCTTTGTTTATAGATATTTTATATAAACAAGGATTACATCTTATGTCAGTATTTGTCACAGTATAATGCTAAAATTATACTGTGGTATTGCATCACTGATGTAAAGGTATATCAGGTCTTTTTTCATTTTGAATAATAATAATAATATCTCTACCCCTCATTCTAATCACAAGGATTAGCCCGAAAGTCTGAGATTTGTGTGGGAGAGGGGGGCGGCATATTATTTCGCGGGCCGCATTTGCGCCTCAGGAACGACTTACGTTGGTAGGTCCTAACCACCATTCAGTGCGGGAATGAGGGAAACCTGGAAAACCTCATTAGTTAGGGGGACAAGTCAAACATCAACTGATTTTAATCTCTCACATTAACACCAAGTTGACATTATTCCCATCCTAGGCCATCGTCAGGAAGGTTGCCAAGCCATCCCTGCGTATAAGCCTTGATCTACGAGTAAACAATTTAATTAAAAATTGTTTGGTGGAATGGGAATTAGAACCCACAACCTCTGGGTTGAGCGATCGAGACGCTAAGCCCTGACCGAGTACAAGATAATCCGTATGTTGAAATAATAAGTGATACTCAATGATAGACAAGTACAGTTGCATTAAATACTGAAACATATTCCCTTTAGTTTTAAAAATAAAAATGCACTTTTACATAATATCAGTTTATTTTATCACAACTAAGCAATATGCATGTTTACATTTAGATATGCAGCTTTTTGATTTAGAGTATTACCTATATTTATTTTTAAATACTGCTTGATCTTGCAAAAAATAAGAATAAATTAATGACAGCGAAATAGTAAAATAATATGTTCATAATACTAATTGTAATATACAAAAAATAAATTTTCTTATGGAATATTTTGTAAGCAGTCCCTAATTTGCAACCATGTTTGTAGACCCTAGAAATAATTAATTCATTGAAACAAGAGATTTATCTATTTGAAGATGCCAAAAGCAACTACTACATGGGCAATGTGCCCCGACTGGCATTGCATTACTTCGGCATCTCCATAGAAGTCGCCACATTTTTTCGAGACCAACCACCAGACACTGACTGGTTTCGCGCTTATTATGCGCTCGTCACAGTGCTATAGGTAGTGGAATCGATGAATGATGTTGTGACATGATTGGCTAAGGGGCATCGTGAATGTTAGTAGTGGCAGAGACTTTAGATGTATAACTCTCTGATAGCGGTGAGAAACACACCGTAGTGCCCTCTTTTGGTATTTGCTAATATCCGTCTGACAATTATTGAATAATTGTCAGACGGATATTAGCAACGACTAAAAGAGGGTACTACGCTGTGTTTCTCACATATACGTATAAAACCGATATTAAGCCTTCCCATAAGTAGCAATGTGTGGATTTCATGACAATCAAAGTGAATAAAAAGATATGTTTGTACTTTTCCGTCATAGACATTGGTATTTCTGGGACGTAATTTTTAAGAACGGTAGATTCTTATCTATCTTGTTCTTTTATTATCTACGTAAGATACTATAAAATAACGATTTGATGTTTTCTGATTTGTTACGAAAAGGAAACATGCTCTTACCTTTCTAGCAGTCTTTAGTTGCAAATAAGTATAATTGCCAAGAGTATCTTTCAGATCATGTACTTTTTGATTCTGAAATCTTTCAATATCCGTTGAAGCTTTGGATGAAAAGTCACTGGAAAAATAAAAGAAATTCAATACTCTCTACTATAGAATTGGTTTCTGTAGTAGCGTATAAATTTTGTATTCTCGATCAAAGAGAATTTGGTATTCGTCAATACTGTCTATATAAAACAAAGGATATTTCGAATCATGAAGTATAAAGAGAATAAGTTCGAACTTGGTATATTGAAAATGACATGAGGTAGCATAAATAAACGGAAAAACCAAACAAATGAAATTAGTACAAATTTAGCCCAACCAGACACTGTTAACTATATGATCACTGTCACAAATTGAAGTCATCTGTAAAGCCACAACATTAGTATTTTATTGTTGCGTTCGGTAATATGCTCACGGATGCGACGAGATTACAGTCACGTGATTTCAGATGAGACGGACAAATAGAAAATAAATGAACGAAATCGATTGCATAAGGCATAATATAACCTCACCTTTTCTGTTTTGACTTTGTTGACGGTTTGTTTATATTCTATTTCGAATTATTTAAATAACGAATATTGTAAAATCAACCATTTTAAATGCAGTCCAATGATATGAAATAATTTTTGAAGATCAAGATGAAGAATGTACAAATTGTTTGGAAAAAATGAAAACTTCGCTTATGAAACAGTGCCAAATTTTTGTAAATTGTAAATGTAATGTAATTGTATTTTGTAAATCAAATAATTGTAAATCTACTTCTCCATTTCCAAAAAATGACAACTCAACTTAACTACAACCAACTACAACTTTAAAAAGTCAATGACAACTGACAACCATGACCACCACAACCTCACAAATTCAGATTAATCTTTCTCCTCGACCAAAATGCTTCGAGCAAACAGATCTTGCTCTGATCGATCTGATTTAATTTCTGAACGATCAAGATTTACCTCCCCTACCTCTAGATGTAATTAATGAACGATACGGACTAAAAAGATCAATCTGAGGTAATTACCGAACGCCACTAATGTAAAATTGAAAGGTTTTATAAAGAATAAATAATTCAGATACATTATTATTATTATTACGATAAATGCGAAATGCTTGGAAAAATAAGGGTCAATTGTGAAACAGAAATAGTCAACAACAGCAGTGCTACTGAAACAATTGAAAAGTCAATACAATGTTCATTTTTTCAATACATATTTTATCAGGCAAACCCTATTAAGTTCGGGCTCCTTTATACAACATATTTGAAACTATGAAATTAATTCTAAGAGAGTAATGGTGCTCATATCTTTATACAATGTTCAAATATCCAATCAAATATAAGTATGTAAATTCTAATTTGTCATGTTTTTCATGTTTCCTCACAATAAAAAAACTTACCTGAGAGTTCCCTTGGTAACATTAACAGCCGAAGCACCCTCCTGTATCTGTTGGTCCAACAAATTCACCTTGAATTCCCTCACTTCATCCGTATCAACTGCTCCAAACAACCGTGACATCAAACCTGTCCTTCCTTGTTGTACTTTGGTCCGCTCAACATTTTTATTTGCAACAACATCTTCAGCATCTTCTAGCTGTAATTGAAGCATTTCATGATTTTTACAAACACTTTGCAGTGATAATGCAAAAAACAGATATTCTTTTAACTGATCTGCCAACAATTCCTCATCCTCGAGGCTCGCATCGATGCTGGAGGCTAGGGAATCCAAGTAATGTCCTGTTTTTTGTAAGGCATCACCCATTTCTCTTTCAATTGCACTCCATTCGCTGAAGACTCTTCCATAGTTTGCATGTAATTTATGAATTGTATACTCCTTCTCTGCGACTCTAGATCTGGCTTTGAGTAAGTTGTTTAAATTTGCATATAATATTCCTCCATAATCTCTCATTGCTTCGAATTTTGGATCAGGCTTTTTCAGTCTTACTGACACACTAAGACTCTTGAGCTTGTTTTCAACTAATTGGAAATATCCTAAAAATTTATAGACATATAAAACTAAGTACAGTAAAGCTTGGTAATAACGTACCAGAGGGGACCTTAAGTTATATCAAAAGTTCGTAAAAAAAAATTAAATAGTTTTTATTTAGAAAGACATAAATGTAATGAAAGCACTAACAAAATATTTCATTTTTAAAACAAAAACACAACTCTTAAATATACATATGTATCTCAGAGGAATAAACCTATTCATCTGAGACATATTTTTTTGTGTGTACATAAAACTTGGGTTGATTGATCCATACTTAAAATACACCTCAAAAATTCACCTCACTATAGCACGCACGTTACTACACGCCTTCAACAACAGAACTAAATCAAGAATTGCGAAAATAAAATTATCGAAAATAGATGCTATTTACTATAAAGAATTTTGAAATCAAATACGGGACTGCTAGTTCCAACTAAAAACAGCAACATTTACGTATTGAAAGGCAGCCACCTTTTATTTTGATATTGCCAATGGTGATACAAAAAAGACTATTGATAAGAAGTACTTTATATTTGCTCTTTTTGGACCTGGCAATTTGGTACTTTTTATCAGAAGTATGTAATAATAGAGTGCGTTATAAAAATTACTTATTTTTCTATTAAATGTTCATAATAACCACCGGGAGTTTTTATTTGGTACGTTATAACCGTGGGTTCATAGTAAGCGTGTACGTTATAAGTGAGTTTTACTCCACTATGATATCACATTAACTCTAGATTAAATAAGTTATGTTATCACCTACCATTAGATTTATATGATTCTCTCCACCCTTCCTCATGTTGCAAAAATTCAATGAAGTGCATATCCCACGTAAGTATTGGATGAGCAGCAATCCTTAGTAAGAAATTTTCCAATCCAGCCCTTCTGCGATCAATAAAATTTGGATCAAATGTGTCATTTGATATTTTTTGCCACCCAAACATAACCCTTTTTTCTGGCAGAGGTGGCAGTACAATATAAGGATAAGTCACTTCCAAGTAATCCCTCAGTTGTTCGAATTCTGTATAGCGCCTCCATACTGTAGTTAGTTTGCCTAATTTATAATGGCAATTTGGATCAGTCAATCTATAATAAAAAAAAAAAATATTTCACTATTCAGAATTTTAACAGAATTTTTTACGTAAAACTAATATCCATTTGAAAAATTGAGTAATCGTTGCAAAGTATCAACAATTTCTATTTAAGCTTTGGAAATTTATTGTATGATTAGTTGGATATATTATAAAAATCTGTAGGAACCTAAAAATTAATCTTACTTCGTTTCTATTAAGTATACGGTGTAAAAATCTCTTAAGTTTAGAGATCCATTAGCACGTTTTTCAGACTCTGAGACTGATATCTCTAGATGATTTAGTAGAGCATCCTGAAAATTTTTAGGGTATATTTTGAATAAACGAAAGTCATTATTTTACTTACCAACGTTATTGGTATTAAAGGTGCATTACTACTACTTGATGGTATTGATATTTCTTTAACATTTTCCATTATACTTAGTTTGTTTTCTAAATAAATAGATCCATTTTATTATTCCAAGTTAAATCTGTTTGATCTCCTAATTGTAATAACAAATAACACAAAAAATGCTTTTTTTGTGTGTGGTAATAGCAGAGTATATGGTAATAGGACAATACCTACTTTAAATATAAAAAAAGAATTAGCAAATTAATATAAATATTAGTTTTATTTGTTGTCACACAAAGATGGATGTAGGATGTAGGTTAAGCTCATAGACTTTAAGTTAAGCTATTTGAATTCTGAGAACACAAAAATATTAAATAAACTAGGCAGATATGGTAGGTTTTACCCTTGTTTATATAAAATATAGTTAATCAACCGCAGTAGTGACACCTTGTGGAAGAATCTAATATTACCAAGGTCGTTGAATATGATTGGTTATTTTTATAAATGCACGAGTTTCATTGGCCAGGTGCACACATTATCCACCATGACATCTGTACGCCATCCACTCGTACTAATGCGGTTGAATAACTATATATCTTTATAAACAAGGGTTTTACTTATTTATTTACCTAGTCCCTAGTGGTTTTTAAATTTGCACAAAGTAAGTTTAAGTTATGATCAGTTATGATCCTCAAAATAATGATGTTTTTACAGTTTCAGTTTCATTTTGCGTTTTTTTTTTTGTTTTGCTTTTATCTCATTTTTTTATCTTATCATCTCATTTTTAGCAAAAAATTGCATACACTTTATTATTAGTCTATGCAAAACCATGATTCCTCTATTGTATCATGATGCAAAACTGGATGTTTTGTGTTTTGGTGCCCGCCCATGTTCAAAAAAATCCTTGGCCCATGTTTTGCTCATAGACTTGGTAACTTGGTATCCATCTGCAAATGCCATTCATAGCCTTAATTTGTAACTTGTAACAGACTACAAACTATAGAATATCTATCTACAGACAACAGACAGGTTGTGTTTAGCGAATGGTTGGGTTGTTCACTCTTCACTCACTCAGTACTCAGTTGATTGGAATGGGCCATCGATCTTATCATATTATGTACCTGGCCATTGAATGCCGACTCCGTCATCAAACACGAACTGCGCAGAATCCGTACCGAACCGAATCTTTCAGTTTCGGTCTTCAAAATATCCAGAACCTGTTTAAGACTTTTCCAATCTACTAGTCTTTATTTCTGTGATTGTGCGTGATGAGGATGAATCATCGTCCGTCATGCGGTCATCCGTCATCCGTCAATTCCGTCATCCGTCGTCCGTCACTTGTCAAGTTGTTTTGTCGTAGTAATACGTCACGTCACGTTTGGTGTAGGTACCGCCCATGTGTAATCGCATGGTTAACTGAGATGATTAAATAAAAATATAAAGTAAACGGAACCTTACATTATTCCTTTTTTTCGACAGTGTAATAATACTATTGTGTTTTTTTTATAATAATTGTAAGTTGTAATGGACAGACTTAATCTTTTTCCTAGAGCATTTTGTCAAGAGGTAGGTAAGTCTTCCCAAATTTATATTATTTTTCTACTTTATGTAGGTATGTATGCACCTAAGAACCTAGCTAATGTTTGCAAGTTTGCAGTAATAATGTGGAGGTTTTGTTTAATCTTTATTAGGGCACTTTATCCAATAATATTGATTAGTTCGTGAAAATATCCAAGCAACTAGCGATTTTTCGACGGCCGTTCTATTTTTTTTTTTTTTTTTAACAGTGTTAATAATTAACTTAATACTGTAAAAATAATGGGGTCCAAACCATAGACATACCTAGTATTATATGTCTATGGTCCAAACCTAAACATAACGTACCACTTACGCAGAGACTCAAAACCTTACATGAAAACTAGTTGAAGTCGATTTTGAGCAGTTTAAAAATTGATAGGAAGCTAGATGCCTACCTAATTTAGTATAATTTTCTTTTCTTTTTATATACCTAGGTAGGTATACCTACCTATAATTTTACTTGACTGTTCTTTGGATTATACCTAGATTCTTTAAAAATATGGTAGATTTGATATAACTTTTATTATGAGGCTGTTTCGCTAACGGTCCTCAGTTTTTTCCAACTCGGAAAATATGTAATTTTTTAATATAGGCATGGGCGTCGCCAAGGGGGGGGGGCAGGGGGCAACTGCCCCCTCTTGACTCGAGTCGAATACAAATTATCACAAATAAAATGTATTGTAATGTCGATGAACAAAACAAAATATCGAATCCCATTCTCTTTTGTCAGAGTTGTCCACTACCAATAAAAAAGATGCCAAAGCAATTCATCGTGTGGTTTGAATGAAACTGCTATATCTATTTTCACGATAGGCAGTATATCAAGCTGTGTTGCCCGTCTGTCTTTCCCAGAACACTAAAATCTAACGTACGAAGTACGGATTCATCAACGAGGCCTAACGTTAGTCCGACTAGCGAATAAGGTTACGCGAAAAATTTGCGCCCTTGTTGCACGGGTTAAAATAAAAGGTGCAGTCGGCCGTGCAAAGTTGGTTAGTCCGGCTAACGCCTTACGTCCCTTTCATGAATCCGGGTGTAAGGGTATTATGTAGATGTTTTTTTTATTGTTGTAACGTCTAGCATGTTTCTTGGCCCGATCATCTAAATATTTTAAAATAAAATTAAAAGTGGTATTTTGGTGGTGGTAGATGTTACCTATCTCGGTACCTATGTATATTGTATAATTAATATAAGTACGCGATATGCTTCTAGATGGTTATTTATATTTTATAAATAGCCATGTGATTTAATGGGTGGATTTTTGGTAATAAAATAAATTATCCCAACCCAATTATGTGTCCAATATGTCAAAGCAATAGCCACAAGGTGTTGAAAATTTACGTACTTATGGATATAGGTATTATTTACCTACTACTAATTACAATTTTGTCAATTAAATTTAGGGGCCTACCTATTAAATTTCTCTACACTTAGGTTCCTAAATAGGCACCTACCTAAGTACCTTCTAAAACAAAAAAGCTACCTATCATTATTATGGGACTCTCACCGATATAGAAGTCATTTGATATTTTTCTAGAAAACCTTTGAATAAGAACACCATAATCAAGTTATTAGGTACTTATTAGTCACTTGTTATTGTTGTATAGTTATAGGTCATAATCGGCTAAATCACGTCGCCTGCTCCTAGAGCAGGGACCAGAGGCGACTTAGCCGATTATGGTTGTTAGGTTCTTTTACTTATTAAAATTAAGATTTATTGAAATATTTTAAAATCCGTACCTAATACAATGCAGAATTATAAACAGAAATAGGTACGATTTTGATTTGTATATCGACCCAAGGAAAAACGATTTCTATTTATGTACCGGGTACCGTATGTTTGACTGGTCATTTCATTGGTACGGTACATTGATCATTGATTATATTTTTGATTTTAATTTTACTTTACACGTTTAAAGTGTCACAAGTTCAGACTACGTTAATTGAGTGTACATAATTTAGAAACATAATGATAATATAAATTGAATTACGCAATTATTGTTGATAAAGCTGATATACGTACAGGGTTGGCTTATTCAGAAAATGATTATTGTCATTGAGAACAAGAACGTTTTGTTTTAAATTATTTGGCATTGGTATTGATTTGGTGTGGATAATATGTGGTCTTGAAACTAACACTATTTCATTATATGTCTATTTCTGTAAAAATCTGGCAATATCTACTACCCTGATCAGATAGCACAAAGTGATTCAAAGAATAACTTCTGAATATTCTTTTCGAAGATTCGAATATCCTGAGATCATACATCTGCTGAGATTATCCTATATAATTGTTCTTGTATATGATTGGGATAATTTTAGATTATTCAGAGTTACCTATTCAAAAAAATGTTTTTCATGATTTTTTATTGATTAAACTGCTTAACAAACCTATTGTTAGACGAAGCAAGCCCATGAATAGTAGGTATACTGTTATTATAGTAATTATAAGTAATATTCCTATTAATTCCTGTAATATTTTGTGCGAGGGGTATTTCACAGGGGAATTTTAGTGTACAGTCTTTAGGAATTAGTAAGGAATTAGAGGAATTAGTCGGGTATTAGGGGAATTAGTGGGGAATTACAGGAATTAGTGGAGAATTACACGGGAAATTCGGGGAATTACTCGGGAAATACGGGGAATTAGGAAGAGAATACTGGAATTGTTGGGGAATTAGTGGGGAATTAGAAATAAATTAACAAACTGGAAGCGAATTAGATCGCGCAACATCGCGTCATGTCGCTAACACGTGATAGCCGTCTTTGATTTTAGTTGGCCAAACGCATGGTGTAGTTATGTCGCTATTTGCATAAATAAATTGAAAACAAATAATAGTCTCAGTGGTATATCCCAAGTGACTGTTTTGCCAGTGTGGTGATTTATCGATTTTTATATTCATTATACAGTAAGTAAATATGTTTTTATGATGTTGCACGGAAAATAAATAAATTGTATAACTTCAAAAATAAATGAAGATCCAAAGAAGGCATCAAATAAAAGCCGTGTACAATGTTACCACAGTTAAGATTTTAAGTTAAAGTTTGAAAAAATACTTAAAAATGCTTTTTATTAAAATTAAAATAAAAATTTTTGTTCGCATACTGGAAATGGTAATATCTCGGGTAATATGAATGTAAAACAAATAAATATACTTACCTAATTGGTTTTTAAAAATTCATAACATTGGAGAAAATCGGCACGATTAGGTACTGTTACTTGCGTGACAAGAGGAAGTTTTGTAATCGATAAAAATGACCCTCTGAGGTTTTTGGTTTTTTTCACGTTTTTGGGTCCCTAGATCACGAAAATATAGTACCTCATTTCCGTCTGTCTATCTATCTGTCTGTCTGTCTGTCTATTGGTGCGATAACTCAAACCGACCCAAACATGAAATGAGGTGTAGATTTGAAATTTGGTATACGAATGGTACGCAGAAAGGGCGGAAAGGGTAAGATCTTATTTTTAAGCAATATTGTTAATGTTAAATGGAGACGGTGAAATAATACGAACTTCTTATTAAAATACGAGTTAAAATATTAACTTTTTTGCTGCTACATAATTTTATTTTTGTTAAAAATGTTTACATAACAGGGTAAAACAAATATTTGACAAGAGGTAACAAGAAGGGTGGGAAAGGGATAATTTGAAACACATTTTATCGTATGACATTAATCGGGTTTTTTGGAATGGCAAACACGAAATCGCTATTATATTTTCAATATTTTATTTTTTCTAACAAATGCAGAAAATAGATTTTTTCGCACGCAACTGCAGTTGATAGAACGACGCGTGGTGGAATTCTGTCAAGCAGATTAGTGAAGAAAAAAGTTTTCTGCAAGTGTTAGGAACAATTTTTTTTCATTTTAATTCAATCTATTTTGTTGAATCAAATTGAAAATATTAAATTGTTGATGGTTTTGCAATAAACAAAAACTTAGATATTACGGATATTTATAAAAGATATTTTGTTTAATTTTATTAGCAGCACTTATTATTATTCATTAGCAGGAGTGGTTATTAGCGAGGGGACTTTTTGGTATTTTTTGAGACTGTTGGGTATGCTGTGATGGTCTTTGTTTGGTTTATTGTTATTTTTTGCAGATGAGTGATAGTGGTGAACCGGATTTATTTTATTCTTGTTCAATGTTATACTAGAAACATTATTTTTAGTTTTATAATATAAATAATCAAAACTTTTACTCTATGTTCTGTTATGTAAAAATAAATTTTTTATTTTACACCATTTCGTAGCCTGCTTTACATAATAAAGTTGGTGAATTAGTAAGGAATTAGCTTGGGAATTAGTAAAACTAGGGGAATTAGTAGGGAATTAGGGGAATTATTAGATATTTTTTAAAGTTAATATGGAATTATAATATATAAAGGGAATATAAAGAGAATTAGAGGAATTAGTAACAATCCTGGGAATTAGTGTACACAATTTTTTCAGCAGTTTACCCCTCGATTTTGTGCAGATTATTCTATTAATATGTTAAAACGAACTTTCTATGAATAGACTTCAGAGTGAAAGATATTCATGTAATATTATATGAATATTTAAAAAAGTATGTATTCTAATTTTTATATATAATTTTAATATTGCATATTTTTGCATTTCATTTGTTAGGTATAAAATTTAATTAAAAAATCGCAAAAGTATTTTTGTGATTTGTGTTTTTATCACAAAAACTTAAAGATATTTCTATTGGAAAGTTATTTTAGAAATTTCCTATAATAATATTAATTCTGTGAGTATTTTTTTAAATGTTTTATGGTATTATTCTCAACATGGGTATTTATTTTTTTGTTTATGTCCAAGTATTTTCTATCGATATGCAGTGTTTTGGTCCCTAAATTGCTAATACACTAATACATTTTTGGCAAACGTTAGGTAAGCCACCCCTGTGCGAAAAATAAAACAAGATTAAGGAAAATCGTAAGCGCGTCAGTAATAATCCAGCGATTACTAGGTACTCCTCGCCGGTTACACAAATTATAAATAAAATGTTTATTTCTATATAGGAAAAAAATCGCAATTCTCTATGATTGTTGTGTATTTTACTGCCATGAAGCGAACCAAGAGCTAGAAAGTCGAGTTAAAATCGAGCGGGTGTGGAAAAAATAATCAAAATGAAACTACTGGTAAGGCTGCATTTCTACCATGTTCAATATCCTGTTACTACTTTGCCGTTTTTAACCTTTAAACATGATAAGTAAGAAAATTATAAGTATAAATAAGATGTGGAATATTATTTATTCTGACGATTTATCATGATTGGATAGTTTCGAAGATAGCTTATTAAAAATTAAATAATGTCATGATCTGGTGGTTCATGTTTATTAATAAATTTTAATTTCAATTAAAAGCCTTCGAAATTGGTGGTAGAATTATGTGAGATGTATATAAGATATATACATACCTATACCTTTATATTGTAAATGATGATACACTTATCAGTACAATTTTTGTGTATGAAACATCTACATCTAAATATAAGTGTATATATAATATACAGCAATCTTAATCTTACATTTTCACTTGGATACAAGATTCAAAAGCATTCAAGGTATCTATATTGTCTATTCAAACGAATCGTAATCGTAATGCAAAATAAATAGGTATAAAAAGCACTTCTCTATGTAGTAGTAATGTAAATTTTAACAAATTGTTATATTTTTTGTCTTTAAATAGAAGATTTTTAAAATATTTGCTTTTGATGGAGGTATTTGTTCACAATTTTTGGTATTAGCGGTCAGCGTAGTTATAAAGACAAGACAGTCAATTAGACAGATTACTGTGCTCAAAGAAGTGCAGATGGTAGAGTATTTTAGATATATTGTAGGGCACATTCTCTTCATGGTAGGACACATGGTATCTACATTTGCCATTTAAAAAATTTAGCGTCACAGTAAGTTTGTAAAAGTAGCTTAAGACCGTTTATTATTTTAGTTGATACAACTACGCTTATTTAATTTAATTTGAATCTAATAGCTATTTCTGCAATCAGTTTACCCTTAATTTAATTTCAGCAATATCGATTAATATTACGGAGGTTGCGTGCTTCTATAATACTAGGTAGATACCATCGTCTCCAAGATTTGTTCATATCCAAAATTATCCGACTTTGAAATTGTAAAAAGATAAACTACCATCGTTGAAATCAGTTTCATTTCATTACCTACTGCAGTAGAAATATTCCAAATCCGTAAAATAAATACTTCCTTTTTAATTTTTATAGTTTTCTGTCGAATAAAACTAGGTACCTATTTATCTAATTGGTATTATGCTGTGATATAAATGTACTATTTTTATCAACTAAGTATATTAATCGACTACACTGATTTTATGTTGCGCTGTGAGATGCCGTGGGAGCACAATTTTTTAATTTTACCTGTTTAAACTGTCACCATTGAACGTCGCTAATATTTTGCACTGTTGTATACTTGGAAAATTAAGTAGGTATAGATTCAACACTTATTCTTGTTAGTTGCACGGATATATTATAGATAATATGCTAGTTTTCTGAATAACTGCTTATTGTCTAAAAATAAAACCAGCAACTGTCTATTTTGACACAACTCACTGTTTCTGTTTATCTTACATTTTTTACAATGGCATTTTACAACTTTATTTTATTCGCTTATATATTCACAGTAATTTCGCTAAAATTAAAAAGAAGCACGACCGAGGCATTATCCGCCGTACTCCGCTCCGTGCTAAAATCTGTGTTCTAGTGTTGATTTGTATCACGTTTTTTGTACTATTTTTACACATGTTCTGACGTCGGAATGGCTGTATCGCGATTTACCTATTATTTCGAATCCTTTTCAGCGATCGTGAACCCGCATTTTGCCCCTTGTCTCGCAAAAACATGGCAGCGGGGCAGAGAAGTATTATTTATACAGTAGAGGTCAGTGGCAAAGGTATATTTGGGCTTTTTTGTAATTTTATCATGTGTACGGCGTGCTAGCAAGGCCACTGTTTGTTCTACAACTATTTTTTTCTGTTTTAGGGTGGAGGGTTTTTGAGAAGAGCGAACCCAGCACACTTACAGGACATCTTCAACAGGTATGCCTCGTACGAAAAGAATGGAGAACATTTTATGACACCTGAGGATTTCGTTATCAAATATTTGAATCTACTGGACGAGAAAAACTATAACCCTGATACGTTGCGATTATTAGCTGCCATCGTAGACACCAGCAAAGATGGGCTTATTTCCTACCCGGAATTTCAGGCGTTTGAGGGTCTTCTCTGTTTTCCGGATGCCTTATATAAAACCGCCTTTCAATTGTTTGATACTAATGGAAATGGAATGGTTAGTTTTCGTAAGTATCGCACTAAGTTGAAGCTTCCAACTTAGTTACATAATGATTTAAATAACTTGCTTATTTATTTGTTTCACCTTGGTGAAGGTCATTATTTCGGATACTGCCTGAATTTCAGGATAGTGAAATAAATAATAAATTAATATTTGTTTTGTGGCAACCTACTTAAATTTTCAGAAGTAGCAATAACATACCTACTAGTTTAAATTTAATTTATTTGTTAAGTTATATTTTAATATAAAGTAACCATGCAATATCCACATTTAGAGCAATTACTTAATGGTTTAAAATACTTATAATAAATTACAGATTAGAAATTCTTTGAATTAAAATGATAGAATCAATGTCACGACTCAATTTTTTTCTTTTCTAATATTTTATTTTATTACATCTTTCATTATTTTTAGCTACAAATAATTCTAACTTTTGTGATAAACTAGTTGTTTGTATTGTTTTTAACAAAAAACTTGTTATTTTTCATTTTTACCTGATTTGCGAATTTTAATAAGTCAGTTTTCTTAAAGGGCATTTTTTTCATTTCACTTTGAAGCTCCAAAGAAATTAATTACACTTAATATTATTTGTCTTTTATTATGCTACTAATATGATTTATTAATTTTGAACATTTTTATAAAAAATCAATCTTAGATGCTCATTTCTTTTATACCTAGTAATCTTGAAAGGTGTTGGAACCTTTGGTGTGAAGATGTAGTTTTCCACATAACAGTAAAACACTATACTGCGCTCGACCCGTGTTTCGCCAACCAAGTCGATATAATCTGGAGACAATTAAAATTGGATTTCAATCAGTTTAAACTGGATTTTAATAGTCGCCAGATGTTGCCAACTTGGTTGACGAAACTCGCGTCGAGTGCAATATAGTGTTTTGGTGTTATGTGGAAAACTGCGTCAGTATTATACCTAGTAGTATCTTTTTAAATTGATATATTTTTTAAAAAATATTCAAAGGAAATGGCTGATTTACCATCTTTTTTTAATATAGAGGAATTCGCTGAGGTGATGACGAAAACCGACCTGCAAAGAAAAATTCCTTTCAACATGAACTCACCATTCATCCAACTATATTTCGGAAAAGATAAGAAGCGTCTAGTTACATACAATGAGTTCAGCCAGTTTCTGCATGATTTCCATGAGGAGTATGCTATTGAAGGATTCAGAAGAGCAGATAAAGAGGGGTCAGGTTTTGTTTCCATTTTGGATTTTCAGGAAATCATGATTAGCATCAAAAGTCACTTGCTGACGAAGCAGGTCCAGACACATCTCATTGAGGTAAGGAAATATGCTCCAATTTTGTTTTCATAGTAGCCATTTTAATTTTAACTCTAATGATTTTATAAATATTGTAGTTACCTAATATTGTAGTTTCCTCAAACAAACATCTTTAATTTTTCTGAATCTAAAGTTACGTAAATATATGTAAATGTTTGGGGTTATCATTAATAGTCTTCAAGATATTTGCAGTTTTGGTACTTACAGTATTTCTTTATTAGTATTGGTGTTTATAGAGTGCTACAATACATTGCAATAACAATAATTTGTTACAGAACTTAGAAGAGTAGCAAAATAAATAAATGAAAAAAAAAATTGCATTTAATGAAAATTTTGAAAAATTGAAAATTTTTCATTTCATGAAATTCTTTTTTTTTCAGAAAGAATTTCATACCTGTTTAGGTGATTAATATTTTCTTTATGATGTTTTGCCATCCCGGTTTTGGTTCTATCTGAAAAGCTTTTGAAAATAACCCCGCAAAAAGTTATAATATATCATTGGAAGTCAGTTTTACAACTTGTACATGACCCAAGTCATACAACTTGCTGCACAATACAGCATTATTTTCTAAATTTTAAATTACATAATATTCTGGAATAGTAAAATATAGTGTTATTTTGAATCTAGTCCCTGAATTAATTAACAACAAAAATTAAACATGATAACATATGTGACATAAGTCATGTTATCTTATATTATCCAAATATTTTCATGCTCTGATATGCTAAACCAAACAGTAGATATCTTGGTCTGAATTGAATGAATTTTATCAGAGATATAAACCAACGCATCTGCTATTATATAATGCCCTTAATATACAAATTTCTTAGGACAGGTTACTACAAAATTCTAAATTTGCCCTCATATTTAAGTTCAAAAAACTGTTTCAGTTTTTTTTTATTATTATTTTAATATTATTATAATTCTAACAGTCACATGTTTGAGCAATTTTGTCTCTAAGGTTACTTATAAGTATGTACTAATTTAAATTTGGGTGTTTCTGGATTGGTAACGAATGATATGTTTCTTTTAAGTTGCATAGTTCTTTTTATTTTCTGATTCTACAGAAAACTTCTACTTCTAAACTAATTGTTTATAACTATTTTCATACACTATTCTTGATTTTTTGGGTAATAGTTCTAAAGTGGCATTTTCTGCTGACTTCTTTATATCAGTAGGCGTACAGGGTTGAAAAAATGGTTCATCACAGTCACTATCTGTTTCTATTTTTCAATTTGAATAAACTACAATATATGTGACGTGCAATGTTAAAGTCAAATTACTTTTTGGTACTGTACAAAACTCTCTTTCTTGTACAGTTCCTATGGCGATCTCAAACAGTCCTGAAATGGCTTTCTTTTTATACAAAATAATTTAATATTATATTGTCTTATTCGTGTAGTTGTAAAGAAATCTATTTTTTACCTACATGTTGAAGTTTAAATTACATTTGATAAATTAAAAATATATAAATAATATAATAGTACCATATTTTCTAATGTTTTAAGTTTTCTGAACAAAAATAGAAGATCCATGAGTTGCAAGATATATTTTAAAATTTTTTTAGGAACATTAGTGTTGTACCTATATCTATTATTAAAATTACTCGATGAAGAATATAATAAGTTTCAAAATATGTTATTTATAAAACATTCTATTCTATAATTTTCAGTATTTAAAAATCCCTTAAAAAATGTATGAAACAATTTCAGGCAGCACGAGAATCGCAAGGCGGAAGCCGAGTGAGTTTCCCCTACTTCATAGCATTCAACTCATTACTGAACAACATGGAATTGGTGAAGAGAATTTACCTGAACGTGACAAACGGCCACAGGACTCAGGAGGTCAGCAAGGAGGAGTTCATGCACTCTGCTCAAGCCATGTCTCAAATGACACCCCTGGAGGTTGACATTCTCTTCAACTTATGCGACATACTGCATCAGACAGGGTAAATATCGTCACCGCCACGTTAGCAATAATCTTATTCAAATTTTAAATGCTTAAAGCTAAATTGGCGTTAAACAGAAATTGTAAGTAATTGTATTATCGATTGTGTGGCAGAACATTCATTTTCAATGTTTCTTTTAATTCTGCTGCTCTCACGGAAACTAGATATTTGTACAAAGAGGAGAATGGCAGTTGGGATGGGTTCGTGTCTATTTGTTCGTTATATTACAGCTTTTGTTTTGATTTGCTTGACACCTGTTTCGTTTTAGGAGGATCGTGTACAATGACCTATACGCTATAGCACCGGAGCAGTACTTTAAGCAAATTACCAATCGATTAGCAGAAATTCATGCAGTTTCGGTAAGAATTTTATTTTCGCGTACAGGGTGTTTACAAAACAGAATCCAAATCACAATTTGCAATAATCTTATTTTCCTTTATCTTTATATTAAGAAAAATCCTATGCATGTATTGGTCCTTTGAACCAGTTCCTAATATGGCATCTGTTTTTCAAACATCCTGTTTAGTATTTGTAAAAATTAAACATAATTATATTTTTTGCCGATGCTTTTCAGAGTCCAGAAGATAGAGGGGTTTTAATACAAATTTTAGAGAGCACATATCGTTTTGCTTTGGGTTCTATAGCTGGTGGTAAGTTGTTTTTCTATATTTTTTTTTTGTATTATTTTTTACTAACACACTGAGAGTGAGAATTATGGGGAAGTATGGGGAATTATTTATGGTATTCATTTAGTTTTTAATATTTTTAGCCTAATAATTTGTTACTATGAAAGCGTAGAAAGGACATCGTGTGCAATAATTTTATAATTGCTAGTTTAAACCGTCAATTATAGATAATTGCCAGTTTAAACTGGCAATTATAAAATTATTTCACACGATGTCCTTTTATAATTGCCAGTTTAATCTGTCAATTATAGATAATTGTCAGTTTAAACTGGCAATTATGTATAATTGACATTTTAAACTGACAATTATACATAATTGCCACTTTAAACTGTCAATTATACATAATTACCAGTTTAAAGTGACAATTTAACAACAATTTTATAATTGCCAGTTTAAACTGTCAATTATAGATAATTTCCAGTTTAAAGTGACAATTATCTATAATTGACAGTTTAAACTGGGAATTATAAAATTATTTCACACGATGTCCTTTTATAATTGCCAGTTCAATCTGTCAATTATAGATAATTGTCAGTTTAAACTGGCAATTATGTATAATTGACAGATTAAACTGGCAATTATGTATATAATTGCCAGTTTAAAGTGGCAATTATGTATATTTGTCAGTTTAAACTGTCAATTATGCATAATTGCCAGTTTAAACTGACGCAATTATCTATAATTGACAGCTTAAACTGCCAATTATAAAATTATTTCACACGATATCCTTTTTACACTTTCGTATTTTACACTGAAAGAATTTATTTGTTTTAAAAGAAAAAGAATGTAAGAAAAGTATTGAATTTATATTTTTTACAAAAATATAATAACACAATAATTTTTATTTCTAGTAGCTACAAGATATAGTATTAGTGTAGTAATACCTTCCCCATAGGTTCAAAAAAGTCATATATAAACATCATCTTAGATAATAATAAATTTCCCCGTTAATAAGTATGTATTATAGTATCGTGTAGCAGTAAAAAACGTTCGCGAATGTTCGCGACAGCACAATGAGAATGTTCTCTTCTTTGCAACACTATCAGGGGGTATCGAATATTAAAAGAAATCTTTTTGTAGCTGTGGGGGCAACTGCCGTTTACCCAATCGATTTAGTAAAGACCCGTATGCAGAATCAAAGGACTGGTTCGTTTATTGGTGAACTGATGTACAGAAATAGTTTCGATTGTTTCAAGAAAGTTGTAAGGCACGAGGGCATTTTTGGGCTGTATCGAGGGCTAGTGCCCCAGTTGATGGGTGTTGCACCTGAAAAAGCCATCAAACTTACCGTAAGTTTTACCATAGTAAATTATCTATTACTTTATAGTACTTAATTTACATTCACTGGGAGAAAAATCAGCAGATTTGAGTTATTTTTGTAAAGTCTGCAAAAGTAAAAAATATTGATGAAATTTTAGGAAAAGTCTAACGTACGGATTCATCAACGAGGCCTAACGTTAGTCCGACTAGCGAAAGTTACGCGAAAAATTTGCGCCCTTGTTGCGTGTGTTAAAATAAAAGGTGTAGTCGGCGGTGCAAAGTTGGTTAGTCCCAAGGATTTTTAACTTATATAGGATTGCTCGATCCCTATTCCTCAATATAGTCCGTTTTAGTGACGTCACTACGAGACCCGGATACTCTTTCTCTCTCTGTATTGTACGATTTCTTATCTATGACGCGTTGACAAATCACTGTCACTATCTAACTCATATATTTTGTATATCAATCCGATGACGTAGCCGCAAGACCCAATCACGTGATACGGCTTATAAATTCTATGGATCGAGCAATCCTATATAAGTTAAAAATCCTTGGGTTAGTCCGACTAACACCTTACGCCCCTTTCATGAATCCGGGTGTTAGTCACTATGTGAGTTACAGAATAAATCTATATACTATTTATTTTTTGAATAAATATATTATGATGATTATGATCCACCTGAGCATCCTATTATTTCCTGTTTTTTGAAATAGTAAGTCCTTATAGATTTATTTTCAATGAATTTTTATGTGGTTGAGTAAATCATTATTAAACTTGATATGAATGATTTTATTGTAGGTAAATGACTTAGTAAGAGACAAATTAATGGATAAAAATGGAAATATTCCGTTATGGGCTGAAGTTCTTGCTGGTGCATGTGTAAGTACTTTTAACTTTTTTATTTTTTTATAATACTAACCAAAATGCCAAAATGTATTATTTTTTACAAGAAATCAAAAAAGTTAATAAAACGATGTGTTTTATTAATTTAGTCGGATCAGTAATATGGCATGCGTAAAAAAATTGAATTTCTATTATTACAATGCAGTACGGGTGACTTCGCCAATAAGTCAGACACCTCCAATGGTCGGACAACCGATTTTAAAACAAAAATAACTTACTATCTATCTTTTCCTAACGAAACTTCGTGGAAATAATCTGTCATATCTGTTCAAAGACAAAACATATAAATCTCTCCCCTCTATTTTTCGGAACAATGTAAGTCAGTAAAATGCACTTAAATTAATTATTGCCTGAAATTTTTGCATTTGTACATTGTAATAGGTTTATAGTTGTCATATATTCTGTTAAAACCTTACTTTTTACTTATTTTAATGGTAAAATTCAGTGTTGCGCAAGTAGGTAAATAAAAAAGGTGACTTTCTAGTGTTCGGACACCCGTCCGAATACTGGCAATTTCAACTTTTCTTTGTCTATCTTTTTCTAAATGTTAGATCATTGACAAAAATTTCCCTTTCATCATTATAATCAAGTTAATGTAAAATGTAGTACAAAAACCAGTAATCGGCCAAGTATAATGATATTTGTATGTCTCAGTTGGTGGGTTTAATTTATGTCCAATTTCTGGTTTTGCCGAGATAGTTGTTAATTTCTAGTTTCCGGACACAGGTTTTTTCCGCAAATTTTAAATCTGTTTAATGGATTTTTCTCGATTTTTTATTATAGAAAATGAACAGTAATAAAACTAAAAAGGCTTTGAACATATTCCGAAGAAATGTTGAAAAAAAGCATTGGATGAAATCAAACCAGGTTCAAAATAAATAGAAATTTGCCGAAAATATGGTGTACCCAAGTCCACCGTACTGGACTGTGTTAAGGGAAGAATTCCTGAACCGTTGCAACGTATGGGTCCTGATCCTGTTTTAACTGCAAAAATTGTAGAAGGGTCGCTTCACTAGCCAAATGCAGTTTCCCTCTAACGAAAGAAGAATAATTATTAGATACAGTTCAGAAAATTGAATATTTACAACACTTTTTTGAAAACAAACATTCATTAAAGGTTAATGTACCCTGAGTCAATACTTGTTTTTTAACACAAGATTAACTCAATTTTGTACTATTCAAGATGTACTAATACGTTTCTGTTAAACCCTGTCCGAATACCGGCAATGAGATGGTTCCTCAATCTAATTGCCTTCGGTGAGGGCTTCCGTTCTCTAAATTCTCCTAAAATGTAAATTTAATATATAAACAAGGGTGAGATTTTGTGAGATTTTTGACGATAAAATATAAACCTCGATATAAATACATAAGGTAATTAATTTTATATATTTGTACATTAGTATGACATTTTTAATGGTAACTTTAAAACAAATAGATCTTTCTAGAGTATAATCATAGAAAATTAGTTATGAAATATTCCTTTGTTTAAAATATTTGTGTATCTATAGACGAAGTGGTTTCTTAAAAGAAACATTTTATCTATTTTCTGCGGCTAGTTTTTTGTAGATAGTATTTTTTTTTTTTTTTCATTAGCAATAGAGCAATTTATATTCTGATTATTTTTCGTGAAAATTAACAATTTAATCTAAAGGGTACCATACCAACATAAAGAGTATGGTACCCTTAAGATAAATCAATTATTATGGCACCCTTAATTAGAAATAAAACAAAATGTAAAAAAGTAATGTAACTGGTGCAGAATGTATAAGTAATATTTAATATGTTAAATGCCTACCTTTAAATTATGAAATTTAAATTATATTATCAAATGCAGATATTTCTCTACTTTCCAGTATATTGTCGTAAATTCGTATGCAGCATTAAAGAAAAGTCGATAAACTTTCTGCAACAGATGCAAAGAAATTTCATTTTTACAATTCAGTCGATATAAATGTTCTGAGTGTATCATTTTCTAGGCCGGCGGGTCTCAAGTAGTCTTCACCAACCCCCTAGAGATAGTAAAAATCCGATTACAAGTAGCGGGAGAAATTGCAAGCGGATCCAAAGTCCGAGCATGGGCAGTAGTGAAAGAACTAGGTTTATTCGGTCTCTACAAAGGCGCCAGAGCCTGCCTGCTCAGAGACGTACCTTTCAGCGCCATCTACTTCCCAGCGTACGCACACACCAAAGCGAAGTTCGCGGACGAAAATGGTTACAACCACCCGTTCACATTGTTGGTGGCTGGTGCTATTGCTGGTATTCCTGCTGCGTCCCTCGTCACTCCTGCTGATGTTATAAAAACGAGGCTGCAGGTGGTTGCGAGAGCTGGCCAGACGACATACAGTGGCGTTTTAGATGCTACGAGGAAGATTTACGTCGAGGAGGGTTTCAGAGCATTTTGGAAAGGAGCAATAGGTTTGTAGACAGAAATAATTGTAAATATTTATAGGGTATAGATGTCAGTTTTTTATATGGAAATCTGCAACTATTTTCTTAATGATATCGTAATGTATTTATAGTTTTCCTTTCATTTAAAATAAAAGATATAAAAAAATTAAAGGTTAATTTTATAGCAAACAAAACTTTATCAATCAAGAGTACTGTTTTTTTTTATTATTATATTTCCTGTGTATGTCGATGATTAAATAAAATTTTCTATTTCAGCTCGTGTGTTCAGATCCTCGCCCCAGTTTGGTGTAACTTTAGTAACTTATGAGTTGTTGCAAAGATATTTGTATATCGACTTTGGAGGAACGTAAGTATATATATTCTTGTAACTCACAGACATAAGAATTAACTAGACACTGAATCGGCTGTAAATATTTTAATTTCAGTTTAAAGATGGACTTGTCCAACGTACTTATAATTCTATTGCCACTTTGTAACGCATGGACTGTGCAACTGCCGTCAAGTTCTGTATTCTGAATTCTTGAGAATTACTAGTCGCTATAATTGCTGTATTGTTAATTTCAGTGTTAATATTAATGATTCTAAATGTATTCTTATGTTTGAGTGAATCGACAGTGGTGAAATACTGTTTTATGTGGATCCTATTTTAAATCTGGAAATTAGCAATCTTTTAGCAAAATTAACATATTTTATCTGTAATCTAAATATAAAAATCATGGGTGATGCGGTTGGGGGGGGTTAATCCCTAAACCTCTCCCCCCTTGCTGCGCCACTTCATTGGACACCATGATTTATCAATTTTTTTTTTTTTGTTTTAAATCTTTCTGTTGTACACCACGGCATTGGTTATGAATACTTGTACACAAATACCACTAGCTTTATTATTGTCTATCAGGCCATCTTGTTGATGGCCTGTTCACCCAAATGAAAATAATTCTTCTACAAAGCAGGACATTACTTGTCTAGTTAGTTCTTATGTCTGTGTTTTAACTCAAAATTTAAATTATAAAGGGAATTGCAATTTTTCAACATATTTTTCCTAAATATGATGTTTCTTGTTTAGTCGACCATCCGGTTCAGAACTGAAGGTAGCAACCATAGGAGATGGAAAGAGGCCGCAGAATCCAGACCACATAGGAGGGTACTCCGTGTCTATTCCCATATTCTCAGGAATCGAAACTAAGTTTGGTTTAAGTTTACCAAAATTCGCTATCGTGAAAACGTCTTAACTTTCCCCTACACCGTTTAGTCAATATAGGTTTAAAAACAGCTTCTCCGCCGTAAATTGTTAAATTATGAAAATTTTATTGTACATATTACCACAAATAGGGTAGGACTATTGTCTGTTATTTTCAACATGCATGATACTTTGATTATTAATTTATTCAGGAGCTGTGATATCCTGTTTTTATTTTGCATTTTTTGTGTTTACAGTGATGCATTTTACTATACACATTTTATTTTTACATTAAGTCTTGCTTTTTGAAAGCCACTATGTCGATCTATTCTACTAAAGTTTATACAATTAAATGTATTTCCTATTTCCCCAATAGTTTCTGTATTGTACTTATAAATTATGTTTTTTTACTATTTATCTTATTTGATCAAGTTGTAATTTGTCTTATTTGCTGCCAGCACACAGAATTATACATGCCAGGTCCAGAAATAAGATTATATATTGTCGAGGATATCAGGAAAATATATTTTTTGTCAGTCTGTAATTTCTATGATTTTGAAGAATAATAAAGAAATAAAATACGAATTATGCTTCTTTTCTATTTTACCCTGATTATTAGCATGGATTGAACTATCATTTAAAAAGAGCTACACTTTTGTACTATCACAGGGTAATAAAGATATAAACACGCAGTGACAAATCATTCTTTCATTTCCTGCAAATTTACTAATGAGTATCTACATAATAAGAAAGTCCAAAACCAACTTTGCAATCCATAAAAGATGGCAAATTAAATAGAAAGTATAAATAATGGGACAAAACTTGTCTATAAATGGTAATTTTACTAAATCCTTGTATGGACAATAAGGTATTTCATATAAATGATTTGATATTTAAAAATTTCTCCAATAGTGAAATGATAGGTCCTTGGGGCATATATAGAGATCGCATATAAGAAAATCTGGCATAAAGCTAACCAAGAGATCGCAAATGCGTTTTGTATAGGTACCTACCATACCTACCATAGGTGTTATTTGTTATGCTGTGCCATCATAGGTATCTATGAGTATGATTGGATTGATAGAGAAAAATTTATATAGGTATACCTACCATGGTTAGGACTTTGTTTAGTAACCGTGCTTATATCCTTGCTTATATCCTCTTATATATTATAAACTTGCTTATATATTGCTTACCTATTATATTGTTCCCAAAAATTATATAACTAGGCCCCATGTGAACTTATTTTCAAAGAAAACTACATGACACAGAATCCTATTTATCACTGCTCAACCAAGCACAAATTTCATAAGCGTTTGAGTTTTCTTTACGTATACCTACTTTATAATTATTTCTCTAATCTATAATTTTTTTAAATTACCCGGGAATAGCAAAGAGATTTCTACTCTTTGGAATAGGAGTACATATGAGCCTTGTTTATAGAGATTTATAGTTATTCAACCTCATTAGTACGAGTGGATGGCGTACAGATGTCATGGTGGATAATGTGTGCACCTAACCAATAAAATTCGTGCATTTATAAAAATAGCCAATCAAATTCAACAACCTTGATAGTATTAAATTTTGCCACAAGGTGTCACTACTGCGGTTGATTAACTATATTTTACATAAACAAGGATATGAGTATATATAGGCGGTGCAAGAATAGGTAGGTACCTATATCAGTGTCAATAATTGATAGTTCTAACTAATAGATGGTGCTATTAAATAAACTTAACTAAAATCCTACAACTTAAGCGCTAAACTACTACCTATAATAAAGCTAATACACAAAATAAATTGTATTCGAACCATTCTCGTCATGGAACCACTTGTAATAATAATTAATGTAGGTACCTATATTTTATTACGTATTATAATCATGATCCATAATTAATCATAATACCCGAAATAAAGTAATGTGGTTTAATCTTAGGCAACCATATATACACTTACACTACACCAGTGTGACTATACAGTGAGGACATAAAGTCCGTCCCCCCCCCCCTCTAACTTTTGAATCACTGGGTAGATTGTGATGAAATTTGGAACGATAATATATGACTAAGGTTGTGTTCCGATATTATCCGCGACCAACCAGGATTTCGGTTAACCGAAATATTGGTAAACCTGAAAAATGTGTAATTAAGGAACTGGCTGGTTAATCAACATGGATGATGAATTGTTTTTATTGGGATTCATTCAACCTTAAATACCTTCATATTCCGTGCTTAACTATTACTCTAGTCTTCAGTCAAAAAATAAATGAAACAGCAGATAATTTGGTATATTATAGTAAGATATAAGTAGTTTATAAGTAGATATAAGTGTAGCTTTCAGTCGACTTGGTCAAGTGGACTACAGAATACAATACAGAAAAGTAGAATTTATAAATATTTATTATAACTCTTAACGCAAGAACACCACCCCATCTGCCTTCACCATATAAACAAAATATAATTAAAATCGTTGAGAGAATTGATTTTTCTTCTCTCAACGCTAAAACCTAACCTGCTAACTCTTCGGTTGACCAATGTACCGCTCCCAGAGCACGGTCAATATTTTGACGTTTGGTTAACCTTTTTCAGGTGACCACAGTTCCAAAATTAAACAATTTTCAGGAATTTTTATTTAATGGAACGCTTAACCGGGATTTTGGTTAACCAAATTTAATATCGGAACACAACCTTAATTCTCCATTTTTTTGGCCCATTAATGACAGCTCTGAATGTCAAAGTGACAGCTGGGCGCGCAATAGGAATTTTTTTTTAAATGGAAATGGGGGTCGAGTGGGGACTCATTTTGAAGCTATTTTTATGCTCAAGACATCCCCCAAATTTGAGAACATTTGGTTCAGTAATTTCCAAATAAAAACCAGTAATATCAGTTTATAACATAATCTTTTTACCACATAATCTTTATAATAGAACTTACCCATGGAACATTTATTTGTCAGGAGGTTCATGGAGGTCATTTTCAACATTTTTTGAAGTAACACGTCTTTTCTAAATTTGTTTCTGCCTCTAAAATTTTTTTTTTTTTTTTTAGGTTTAATTTAAATTATTTCATAATTTTTTAATTTAGGTTATTTTAGGTTAGGGATAGTTTATTGTTATTTGTTTACTTTTAATTTTTGTTCTGTTTTGAATAATTTACAATAATTTGTAATATGTATGCAAAAAAATGATATAACAGAAATCGATATTACTGATTTTTATTTGGAAATTACTGAACCAAATGTTCTCAAAATTGGGGGATGTTTTGAGCATAAAAATAGCTTCAAAATGAGTCCCCACTCGATCTCCATTTCCATTTAAAAAAATATTCCTACTGCGCGCCCAGCTGTCACTTTGACATTCAGAGCTGTCATTGATGTGTCAAAAAATGCAGAATTTAGTCATATATTATCGTTCCAAATTTCATAACAATCTACCCAATGGTTCAAAAATTAGAGGGGGGGGGGCGGACTTTATGTCCTCGCTGTATAATAATAAGGTCCAATAAATCGTCCATTTTAATTAGGAACTTACTCTATAAAATATTTTTCGAAATATAACGTACAAACAATTTTTTCTTTTCTGAAAAAGAAACTGAAAACTGAAAACTTTTCTGAAAACAAAAACGTTCAAGCACACCATCAAATGTTTAAAAAATCCCTCGTTCTTTGGAATATTGTCAATCTGTTGTCGATAAGTCCTTTCAACAAAACATTCTTGCAGTGGTTGTATTTCTATTGAAAATAATTGGTTTAGATTAACGCATCGTTAATTTTTTAGTCAACTTCTTTTTTAATATCATACCTATAAGTCTTTTTTTTATTTTACGTAACTACTAGTATAAATAATACAAGAAGTTTGTCATAGTAAATAGTTACGCATATTTAAACATATACGCATGTATTACAGTTTACAGTGTCGCGAAGCTGCCGCATATTTGATTAATTGTAAATTATAATAATATGTCTCATTCAGTCAAGACAGATTTAAACCCATTACCATTTATATATTATGCTGAAACTCTGAATTTCTCCAATAGTGAAATGATAGGTCCTTGGGGCATATATAGAGATCGCATATAAGAAAATCTGGCATAAAGCTAACCAAGAGATCGCAAATGCGTTTTGTATAGGTACCTACCATACCTACCATAGGTGTTATTTGTTATGCTGTGCCATCATAGGTATCTATGAGTATGATTGGATTGATAGAGAAAAATTTATATAGGTATACCTACCATGGTTAGGACTTTGTTTAGTAACCGTGCTTATATCCTTGCTTATATCCTCTTATATATTATAAACTTGCTTATATATTGCTTACCTATTATATTGTTCCCAAAAATTATATAACTAGGCCCCATGTGAACTTATTTTCAAAGAAAACTACATGACACAGAATCCTATTTATCACTGCTCAACCAAGCACAAATTTCATAAGCGTTTGAGTTTTCTTTACGTATACCTACTTTATAATTATTTCTCTAATCTATAATTTTTTTAAATTACCCGGGAATAGCAAAGAGATTTCTACTCTTTGGAATAGGAGTACATATGAGCCTTGTTTATAGAGATTTATAGTTATTCAACCTCATTAGTACGAGTGGATGGCGTACAGATGTCATGGTGGATAATGTGTGCACCTAACCAATAAAATTCGTGCATTTATAAAAATAGCCAATCAAATTCAACAACCTTGATAGTATTAAATTTTGCCACAAGGTGTCACTACTGCGGTTGATTAACTATATTTTACATAAACAAGGATATGAGTATATATAGGCGGTGCAAGAATAGGTAGGTACCTATATCAGTGTCAATAATTGATAGTTCTAACTAATAGATGGTGCTATTAAATAAACTTAACTAAAATCCTACAACTTAAGCGCTAAACTACTACCTATAATAAAGCTAATACACAAAATAAATTGTATTCGAACCATTCTCGTCATGGAACCACTTGTAATAATAATTAATGTAGGTACCTATATTTTATTACGTATTATAATCATGATCCATAATTAATCATAATACCCGAAATAAAGTAATGTGGTTTAATCTTAGGCAACCATATATACACTTACACTACACCAGTGTGACTATACAGTGAGGACATAAAGTCCGTCCCCCCCCCCCTCTAACTTTTGAATCACTGGGTAGATTGTGATGAAATTTGGAACGATAATATATGACTAAGGTTGTGTTCCGATATTATCCGCGACCAACCAGGATTTCGGTTAACCGAAATATTGGTAAACCTGAAAAATGTGTAATTAAGGAACTGGCTGGTTAATCAACATGGATGATGAATTGTTTTTATTGGGATTCATTCAACCTTAAATACCTTCATATTCCGTGCTTAACTATTACTCTAGTCTTCAGTCAAAAAATAAATGAAACAGCAGATAATTTGGTATATTATAGTAAGATATAAGTAGTTTATAAGTAGATATAAGTGTAGCTTTCAGTCGACTTGGTCAAGTGGACTACAGAATACAATACAGAAAAGTAGAATTTATAAATATTTATTATAACTCTTAACGCAAGAACACCACCCCATCTGCCTTCACCATATAAACAAAATATAATTAAAATCGTTGAGAGAATTGATTTTTCTTCTCTCAACGCTAAAACCTAACCTGCTAACTCTTCGGTTGACCAATGTACCGCTCCCAGAGCACGGTCAATATTTTGACGTTTGGTTAACCTTTTTCAGGTGACCACAGTTCCAAAATTAAACAATTTTCAGGAATTTTTATTTAATGGAACGCTTAACCGGGATTTTGGTTAACCAAATTTAATATCGGAACACAACCTTAATTCTCCATTTTTTTGGCCCATTAATGACAGCTCTGAATGTCAAAGTGACAGCTGGGCGCGCAATAGGAATTTTTTTTTAAATGGAAATGGGGGTCGAGTGGGGACTCATTTTGAAGCTATTTTTATGCTCAAGACATCCCCCAAATTTGAGAACATTTGGTTCAGTAATTTCCAAATAAAAACCAGTAATATCAGTTTATAACATAATCTTTTTACCACATAATCTTTATAATAGAACTTACCCATGGAACATTTATTTGTCAGGAGGTTCATGGAGGTCATTTTCAACATTTTTTGAAGTAACACGTCTTTTCTAAATTTGTTTCTGCCTCTAAAATTTTTTTTTTTTTTTTTAGGTTTAATTTAAATTATTTCATAATTTTTTAATTTAGGTTATTTTAGGTTAGGGATAGTTTATTGTTATTTGTTTACTTTTAATTTTTGTTCTGTTTTGAATAATTTACAATAATTTGTAATATGTATGCAAAAAAATGATATAACAGAAATCGATATTACTGATTTTTATTTGGAAATTACTGAACCAAATGTTCTCAAAATTGGGGGATGTTTTGAGCATAAAAATAGCTTCAAAATGAGTCCCCACTCGATCTCCATTTCCATTTAAAAAAATATTCCTACTGCGCGCCCAGCTGTCACTTTGACATTCAGAGCTGTCATTGATGTGTCAAAAAATGCAGAATTTAGTCATATATTATCGTTCCAAATTTCATAACAATCTACCCAATGGTTCAAAAATTAGAGGGGGGGGGGCGGACTTTATGTCCTCGCTGTATAATAATAAGGTCCAATAAATCGTCCATTTTAATTAGGAACTTACTCTATAAAATATTTTTCGAAATATAACGTACAAACAATTTTTTCTTTTCTGAAAAAGAAACTGAAAACTGAAAACTTTTCTGAAAACAAAAACGTTCAAGCACACCATCAAATGTTTAAAAAATCCCTCGTTCTTTGGAATATTGTCAATCTGTTGTCGATAAGTCCTTTCAACAAAACATTCTTGCAGTGGTTGTATTTCTATTGAAAATAATTGGTTTAGATTAACGCATCGTTAATTTTTTAGTCAACTTCTTTTTTAATATCATACCTATAAGTCTTTTTTTTATTTTACGTAACTACTAGTATAAATAATACAAGAAGTTTGTCATAGTAAATAGTTACGCATATTTAAACATATACGCATGTATTACAGTTTACAGTGTCGCGAAGCTGCCGCATATTTGATTAATTGTAAATTATAATAATATGTCTCATTCAGTCAAGACAGATTTAAACCCATTACCATTTATATATTATGCTGAAACTCTGAATTAAACTTGGGAATAAGCTTTCTCCAATTTTGACATCTACATGATCAATGCACCTACACATAAATAGTATTACAATAAATTATACCTATTCCTATTCTATGACAGCCATTATTTGCAGCTATATTTGCAGCTACATATGATATATACAGGGTATTATAATTTTTGTTCCTATATTTCAGAAACGGATCGTGTTAACCATTAAGATTTTTAAGCATTGAGATGGTCTCCTTATTACGCCCTCATTCTTATCTCGTATCATTTCTGAGATGCCAATCGTGAGAACCGAAATTTATAACACCCTGTATCATGTAGTTACTTATTATTCATTTAGATAGTATCGTGTGTATTATCTCCTCCATTAGTCTATCATTATATGTATCATGTCCAATTTTATATTTGGCTATAATAATAATTTTAGTTTATAAAATCTCCACCACATGTAATTTAGAGAAATCGCATCAGATGCTATTGGTAGTTTAATAAAATTTTATGTTACCATATGTACCTAATAGATGTCTATTATCAGAGACTTATACATCTACTACGTCTCTGCTATTATATACGATATGTTTGTTGTATAAACTACCTACAGTAGTAAATACTGACCTATAAAAATTACCTTTAAATTATAGTGGGTAGTTCCATAAAACTTTAAATAAATACGTAGGCACTTAGGTAGGTATTCAGCAAGCAAATAAAACATACAACTCTTTGTTTAATAAAATATGTGATTACTTGTCCGTTGTTCCGGATCAAAATATATTAAATACAATAGAAATCAGGGGATATATTACTACTATAATAAATTAACTGGGTTAGAGGTACTCCTACTAATTGAGTTTTTAACGAAATTGAGTAGAACACTTTCTCAGTACCTAACTTACCCATCTAGTTCAACGTCATTAGGAGCTTTGTTATAATATAATAATTACCCTGGTAGGTTTCTAGCAGTGACTATTCTTTCTATAGTCACTGTTTCTAGTGATTTGATGATGACCCTGACCTTATTGGAAATATTATGGCTGGAAACAAAAAATAAAACAGTCCCTCTATTATCGGTCAATAAAGATGAGTTAAAGTTGTTTTATATACTATCATAATTTGTAACAAGTGTGGTGTTATATGTATTGGTTTTTAAATGGTGTAGATTCAGATATAGTATAAGATATTAGAAATTTTGAAGCAGATTTTGGGATTTACTGAACCATTAATTTGTTAGAAAAAGATATTATTAAAAGCCAGAAACGAACGACGAAAGTTATTTCAACTCCAGCCAGGTCTTTCTGCATTCCTGATGCAGTGAATAGAGGTTTGGGTTAGCTCTCAAAAGCGAATGTTGTCTACATAATCCTGTGATAATGATATGTCTGATCTCTTCAGTACTATCACAGACTCAAAAGTCAGAAACTTTTGTATCATACTTTTGTGTTTGGGATTCAGAAGATTAACTCAAGATAAGACACCTTTGTGCTAATCTTCTGAATCCCAAATTGATTATTTTTAAAAGAATGTGGGATACCTACATGATACAACTACACTGATATGCTCATAACTTTCGTTTGTTCTGCGCATGACGTCATTCGTGAGGGAAAAATGGCGATGCGATGCGAAAATTCGAAATATCTTAAGGGCAGTGATATAATTATTTTCGTGTTTATCAATTATTTGTCTTCGTAACTGACGTCACGATAAATCGATGGACCACGCCCCCATGCGCATTGGCATATCTGTGTAGTTGTATCATGGGATACCTATATATTTTGACAAATGATAAATGTCTTTTTTTTCACAAAGCGACTGTATTTAAAATAGCAGTGTACCATAAGAACATTTTTTTTTTAGTTTTTGTTTGAAACATCATATGGACTATAAGTATAAGTTTCGTATGTTTATTAAATTAATAGTACTTACATCCAAATCTACAAAACTATATACGGGATATGTATCATTAGAAATAATAATAAAATTGTTACTCATTGTAACATACGATTTTTATGGTAAGTATAGGGTGATTCACTATATTTTGACTAGCATTATACTGTGTTTTGACCCTCTCTTTTACCTTTATTGTTTACAGAATTATAAAGAAATGTGAAATATAAAAGTTGCACGATTTTTTATGAAGTTTTCGAAAATGATACTAGAAAAACAAATGAAATCCAAAGAAAATGACGGCGGGTGCTAACTTTGTTAATTTAAATGGAAAACCCTGTATATTTTTGCATATTTGGATAGAACGTTGTCTCGCGAATACAGTAATATAGATATTGATGGGTCTATCTTTAATAATAACGGAGATATGACCAACAAATTATTAACCTTACCTATCACTGAAATATATAAATCGTTCTTATATTTGACGCACATTCGGTACTGTTCTTAGATACAGAACGTTCCAAAAGAGTGAATTTATTATTTTTCACGCACCACATGATATCGTCCACACCCCTTGAAGACAATGTCACGGAAACTATATAATAAAACCATTTTAATGCCCAGTATAGTTGCAATTTGCATGTATCGTCCGTTTTGTGAAGTAGTTAGCGGATACGATATGTTAGTGATGTTTTTTTTTAAATTTTATTTTAAGGACTCTTTTTAGTTTCCTTCTTCGTGGTTTTCGTTAGTTTATTTTAATAAGGATTAATGTATTCCGTGGAAGCTTATAATTAACGTAAGTAACAGAAGAATACTAGTGTAATAGATAAGATAAAGATATAATCATTGAAAGGTATAAGGAGTATCTAAAACAATCAGTTTTATCTTTGTTTTATTTTTCTTTCCATGACCTTTGTCGTATCATTTAGAGTGATAAAATTACAAGGCAAACTCAGAATGTTCTTTTGTCGTGAACAAAACCTCATGGGTAATTAATAATTAAAAAATCAGTTAGATCCTTTATTTGTGTTCTCATCGAGCCTTCAGTGTCAATTATATCCTATATAAATAAATTTAGTGATTATATACCTACTCGACATTATTTTGAAATGGATCTAATAATTATTGGAACTAGAAAGGAACAAGTAATGGTGTAAACTGGTACTCAAATACAGAGTGTTCCACCAGGAAATCCATCGATCGATTACAGAAAAACTATAAATAGGAAAAATATGAAAATTTAGTACCATACCATCGTCGATAAGGTCCTAAAATTTGTAGTTTTCGAAATATTGGCAATAAGAATTTTTCTGTTGCAAAAATGCTACGGTTTTTAAGTTAAGTACTCTTAGTTTGCCATGACAGGAAGTTCTGAATAAATGTTACTGTCATCTGCTTCCTAAAAATTATCAAAAATTAACCTTATTATGGATTCTAAAGAAGATAAAATTATAAAAACAGAGTTTTTGTTTGAAAATAATTTTCAAACGAAATTCACGATTGAAACGATTTTCAATTTCATATTTTTTTTCTTTTTTGGACACCCTGTGTTAATGATTATCAAAATATTATGCGAAGTATGCTAAAATGTGCTTTCTACAGATAAACAAACCCAAATTAATAAAGGCTTCCGTACAATCAAAATGGTTTAATCATTAAAATAATTTTACGAATATATTATTTCTCATAAACTCATGATTCATCAAAAGCATCAGTCCCTAGAAAATAAAAACTGTATCATAATTTTCTTCATATTCCTCACATTAGACAGCAATGAAACTGAAAATAACTCTTAGTATAGAAAAAAAAAACAGTAATATTCCAATAATGTACAAAATGGAATTAGTTTTGTAATTTGATCAAACAAATGAATAGAACACGACTAGGAAACTTATTACAATTTTTTATGTTTGACAGAATAGTAGACCTATCAAAATACGTATAAAAAGTCATAAAAATACCAAAAATGCCATTACAAAACACAATTTTTCCAAAGGCAGTAGGTACATTTTCCATAACAACAAATTTTAATATTCTGACATTCAATTGAATATTAATACATTATGGTATGCTTGTAAATGTTGCTCTAATTTGTACGAATTCTTTCTACATTTTACTACCCATCCGTCTTTCCTTAGATGGATAAACTGTTTGAATCATATTTCTTTTCGACCCAATTCTTTTCCAATTAAACCCTGCAATTCCCCCAGGAACATCCCTTACTAAATTAAGCTTGTCTTCTCAGGATGCTCCCCTGCAACTCTTGCTACTTCGCCGTCCTTCTCGCCTTCTTGCTGCCTACACCTAACAGATTTGAGGTCGTTTGTAATAAGACGAGCGACATATGGATGAAAGTCGAGACAATGACAGGATTGTTATTCCATAACTGCTTGCGCCTTAGCTCTGCCAGGCCGCCGCAGCGATTCCTGATAATCTTGCAGGAGTGTCTGAAGCAAAGGACCCTGCTGGCATTCGATAGGATGCTCGGAAGAGACGTTATCGAGCTGGCTGATGGCGTTACTCTGGTCAAATATCAGGAGAAAAACGACAACAGAGACTACAGGTACGTGGGCGATGATACAATTTTTGAGAGGGATGGCATTCTTTAGAGGTACTGTTACCGTAGAAGCAGGTACGGAGTAAAGCAAGTGGGAACTAATCTATTGGATTTTATATTATTATTTACAAGTACACTGATTTAAAATTAAAAAAGAAATCTATTTAATTTATTTCCTGAATAGTAAAAGTTGAACTTATTTTGTTTACTATTCTGTTTATATATTATTTTCCAAATACAATCTTTCTTATCTATATAATTATTTCGTATTTTGTATAATATCACTTATAAATATCAATTACATGTCAAAATGTAATTGATATACAAGGTGTTTTAGATATGAGTATTCAAAATTTTAGAGCAGGTAGAGCAAGCTGAAATATTACGAAAACCCCTGGAGAGTTTTCCTCTGAAGTGCCTCGTAAGGTAGCTACAATCCCTTAAAGGGGTGGTCCCGACAACGGTTTTTATTAAGTAACTTCAAAACGATTTAATACAAAATTAGGAAATTTTGGCAGGATGCTATTATACTTTTTATACTTAACAATGTATAATAAGGGAATATTTTAAAATTTGGATCGGGGATGTTAGCAAATGGGGTGGTCGGGTATAAATTTGACTCTAATTTTTTTATACGCATTTTTAATGATTTTTAGATCATAGAAAATCATAGAAATTATTCAAAGTTACTAAGTAACACAGAATATTAATATATTAAATATATTTGCAGTTGTAAGTATTAATTTTGGAGTCATAAAAAGAGTTCCAAACAGCAATCTTAAACTTTTACACCAAATTGGGTTATATAATTTACTATGATAACCTGAAATGTTGGCAACACATTATCTTTCACCCTAATGATTTTAAACTAATTAAACCTCCAATTTATCTAATTTATAAAATATGATAAGTATGCCCATTACCTTTCTACTATATTTTATTCCAATAGAAAGTTTAAGCGTACATTTTAGCCATGATAAATTAATACAAAACTTGTCTTTTGTCTGTCAAGTTATCCCTGTAATCTCTAAACATCCTAAAGATTGTGGCATCTTGATGGAAATATTTTGTAACTCACACAAAGATCCTATTGAGTCGAGATTTCCGCAACGTTTATTAAATAAAACTGAAAAGCAGAAGATGGGAAAAGTGCTTATAACGTTACAAGTTATATACTTCAAAAATACAGGAATGGAAAATTGAGTTTAAAGACTTGGTCGAGAAATCGATGCGGCATGTTAAATAACTTTTTGCAAGTTTTAATGGAATTTTGTTGTAAATAGCCGCAAATTCGAATCGGTGTTTAAATGTTTCCTCCCTATATTCTCCCAAATTAAGTTAACAAATTGTTTTATGATCTCTCGAGTATAACTTTGACGATGTTGTTAGTTTCCTCCACTTTGATTTTTCTTCAACAGAGCTTTCTTGTAATAGCCTTCATGTAAAATTCATGAAACGCTTTAATTTTAAATATTCTGTTCATATTCCTTGTTATTTTCGCTTTTTCAGATGATTCAAACATCGACTCATTGGAGACAGTATCATTATTAAATAAAATGTGGATTCTTCTTCTTTTATAAAATATATATAGGAAAGGTGGAAAGTTAAAAGTAAAATAGTAACCTAGTGAATATGAAGTTTGTGTGAAAATGACTTTTGGTGGTACCAAAAAATAGTAGGTACTTACCAATTTTTTTAAGATCAACATTTGGACACTTGATAATCAGTCAGTCCAATCTATCTTGTCTTTAATAGATTGGGTTTGGGACCAAACCCAACCAAAGAGATGGGTTTGTTAGATATTTTGGTGGACGAATTAAAAACCAATACTTATATGACAGTCAGTGCGGAAAAGTTTACCACTTATGAGAGTGAATAAGTACTATTTATTTTCCGTAAATTCCTTAGGTCTAGATCTGAGGACATCTATGTAGTTCAATTCAGGGAGACAGATGAGTCTTTATATACAAGGTGTTCCTTAATGTCATGTCCATACTGTAAGAGCTAATTCCTTATCGAATTTAATAACTAAGAGTCCAAATAAACGTGTTTCCTAAATTGCCTCGTTTTTTGAGACATAGGATGTCAAAGTTTGTACTCGTTTGTAGTTATTATTTAGGTTTGTATCTTGCATTTGCTCTAGTGTTTGTAGATATTAAATTCCTGCTATAAAAATGGAGACATCCCAGTTTTTTACTTTTAACATAATAAACATTTTTACACATGCATTGTAATAGCTTTTATTTTTGTAAAATTAAATTTTGTTAAAATGCAAGAAACAAAAAAGTTGTATTTGAAATTGTTTCAACTAAGAAAAAAAAATCAAAAAAGAAGCCCCTTACTACTTCAAACCAACGTATCAAGTTTCATCCAAATCGGCGAAAGAGTTTTCAAGATATTAATAAAAAAAGATTTTTTTATGAAAACCTTGATACCCTGTATCTTGAAAACGTGGTAATTTAGGACACATGTTAATTTGGACTCTTAGTCATAAAATTGGACAAATAATTAGCTAGTACAGTGTAACAGGCTGGTCGAGGTACTCTACAGGCTTCGCGGAACTTACTTAATTATTCAGTGATCTCGAAAGGGAGTCTAAGTTTTACTACTGAATCGATTTCTCTGTCGCTGGGTTCGAGATATGCTGTGATTGACGTATAAAAAGAGTATTGACTTACCGTGGGTTATCTTATCCTGAATCTCGATGTAGGGACGTATTCCTGGGACACTTCTTATATGCTAACACTGAGAGGGTAGTTGGGCGGATTTGCACGAAAACACATTTTAGGCAAGGGTTTTTAATAACAAATAAATAGAATTTAGAAACGTAAACAAAATAGAAATGCAAAATACTGAAATAATATTTGACCTAAGAAAACGACTGAATACAATACTAATGAACTCTAAACTGAATGACTCTATATAAAACAACTAACGGCGTCTACTTCGAGCCCGAGAAACGTACTTTACCATGTCTGGGTGGTGTGCCCTCATACTATGGGGAGAAGCCCCAAATAAATACAAACAACAACCTATTCCGAAGTAGTATCGTGGGAGACTAACTTTTCTTCAGTCGAAACTTTCCAAGTAAAGTTTCTTTGCTATGAAATTTACATACACTAATCCCATTGGTTGTTAAAGTGCGTTTCTTCTCTCTGTCTAGTACCGCGAACCATGACCTGTTTCTGTCACGGTGGCCAATCAAAATACTGTTTACTAGCTAGTGACCTAAAACCCTTAGATATTATCCTCGTCTCAAAGTGAGATGGGGTTACGACTTACTCTACTGTTATTATTCCTGGAAAACCCCATGAAAAACCAGGAGGACCTATGCCTTTGCACTATTGTCTATATGAACATACAAAAGATCTTACTTCGAAGAACTTCCAAGTACCACCATAATTCATTACAATTTACTGGCTTTAATTAGTTACGCCCAATTGGCGCTTTGTGTCCTCAACATTGTTCCGTGTCCAGGGATGCACGGAATTAGACATCCATAAAATGTTTTACTAAATCTGTTAGCCCGAACAATTATCAATACTATTTATGACCCAAAATGACATCTTTGCTACAGAACCAGAGATGGATTTACAAAATCTATCTATTTGAGCCAGATGTTACTTTCTAAAGATATTTACTTTACTTGACGTTTACCCTGTGTGCTTTTGTTACAACAGGATGAACATGACATTAAGCAATACCCTGTATTTAGAATTTAGTCGCATGCAATATACTTAAAAAATGTATCACCCAGTAAATACTGCAAAAAGTCAGGTTTATCAGATATCAGTTTTATTTTGCCGCAGATCCCCTCTTATCTCTATTGTTTTTCTCGTACGCTACGGCGGGAAATAAATATAACAAATTTGTGCAGTAAATGAAAATAGATTTTTATTAAAAGACAAGTCTTAGGATACCTACACCCACGGAATATCAGTGATAAATGGGACTTTTTCTTCCTTATCCGCCCCAGGTTCAACATTGTAATCTCCTCATATTTTTCCTTATATTGTTTCAACAGAAATGTCCGAGTACACAGTGAAAAGGAACTTCTTTTGCTCTCTGGTCCCATTTATAAATAAAAGATGTTAGTTACTTCATTTACCAATAGTGAGAGTTTTTTATTTTTAAGTCAATGAGTCCTCCTATCTACAGAGTTACAACTACAACTACTATCAACTCATTACTAATGGGTTGATAGTAGTTGTAACTCTGACACTATAATGAGAAGGAGAACATTTTATTCAAGTCCGTCAAAATATACAGAGTGTTTAAGTTAAGAAGAAAAGTTTTCATATCCCTTTAAATACCTCCTTTTATTAATTGGTTTGAAACATTACTGAACAATTTATAATTTACGTATTTTTTTTATTGAAACAAAAATGAAGGTATACCGACCAATGAACGACCCTGTACATTTTTTAATAACTACGTGTGAAATGAAACCCTATAAATTTATGTAAACATACTGGGACGCCGTTTGAGTGTTCATAAAGGAATGATTAACGATTAATAAAAACTACGTGGGGTAGATATTAATGGATATCTACAAGCTTATAATAGAAAATATACTTAAGCGATATTTTTTTCAATAATTTAATTGTATTTGGACTTTTACGAGAAGCGTCATTTTATTTCGCACTTTTATTGGCAATTAATAGTTTTATTACTGATTATATAATAAATAGGTTTGATATTATGGGCGATAAACTGATCCATGTTTTAGATGTGAGAAAAAGAAAAAGTTGAATGGTTTTGTTTTTATTCTCGGGAGGTGCTAAGCTATTTTCAGAGACATTGTGGAAAATTTATTACTTCCTTTCAAGTGGCTATTCATTGTATGTGGACAATAATCCGAATGAATGCTTATGTAGGTAGTTCATGGTAGAGCTGGAGGTTGTAGAGTGTATAAATGAAAGTATATAAAGGCAAATATGGCGTCGAAAAACAAAACTATAACTATGAAGAATTTTGCGCTAACTACACTAATATTGTAGATATTTTGAATCGTAACTTACAGGTTTCATTCCATTTAATAAGTGAAAACTAACACAAGTATTTAAAATAAAAATCAAAAAGTCATAAGAGTAATATTTATTGAGGGAATATTTCATTTTCGAATGTTTAAGAACCAGATGAAAATTAAAGATATATTGGTAGGTACGTTGCTTCAAAGTGTATAAAATTTACAGTAAAACTGAATATTTTTTTATTAAAATTAACAAAATCTATATAATCAATTTTCTAATGAACATTGTACATAATGAATATGAATAGTCCCTGGAATTCCCCATTGTTCCCAGTTTTTCATAGTTATAAAAAAATAATTAAGGTGAATGGTATAGGGGAAAGGCGGGCAGCCAGGATCACTTTAGTTTGAGATTGCTTGCTGAAGCCAATTTTTAGAATTTATATAAATAACAAAGACTGTGATATCTATCAACAATCTAAGTATAGTATTAAAAATACTTTTTGAATAATTTAGCGATAAAAAAAAAGTTATTTCAATGAAAATGGAAGAATGCCTTCGATTCTTTTTGCCCGATGGGTAAAACGGATCACCAAGTCGGGCAAAAAGAATCATAATATACTTATGAAGGGGCAAATAGAAATAATAAACGAAAAAAAAGTTTTATAATATTTTTTTATTGTAAACAGCGTATAAAAGTATGTCAACTTTTCGTTTTACTCTACCAATATTTAAAGTCTAGATACCCTCTCTTTGGCTACCCTCTGGTAGCCAAAGGTCTGGCTGGTAGAGATACCCTCTACCAGGCTCTTTGACTGTGTTTTGTGCCTTCAAATTAACTTTATTTTTAGTGGAAGTTTTAATTTCTTCCTTCACAGGAGTTGATGTTACAATTTCCCTGATTTCTGGCTTTTCCTTTTGCATTGCGAAGAACGGCGATCGCATTTCGGTAAGATGTGAGACCATTTCTTGATGACTATCAGGTTTTGGATTATGTCCTTGAGACAAACAAATATTTTCAGTGGGTACGGGAGGAGGTGTTCTTTGCTCTGGTCGATTTTTGGAATAATCAGAAGAAGTTCCTGGTGAACTTATATCAATGTTTGTTATAGTGGTCACATCTTCATTAATGGAATTATCGGTCACCATAGAGGGTAAAAAGTCAGCTTCATCAAACACATCAATGTTGCAGCAAGAAATGCCTGTTTTCTCGAAGCCCTTAATGGCATTGTTTGGTGTAGCTGATTTTAAATATGCTTCGCAAAAGATTGAACCTATATCATAAAATGTAACATGCAACCCTGGATGAGTCTTTTGCCATTTATCGATTGCGGACTGAAAATACTTGTCTAAACCTGCCCAATTTTTGTTTTGTTTTACAGATTTAGTGTGACGTTGTAAGGTCGTAAATGGTATGTTAAAAGTTCTACTAGCTTGGCGTAAGCTAATTTCTTTGTTTTCTATTGCTCTTAAAGCAGATGACATTTTTCCTTCGTCCCATCCAAGACCCGTTTGTGTCGTTCTCTTATAATTGAACATCATGTGTTAAAGAAACATAGTTCTAAAAACAAATAATATTCTATCGGGCAAAACGGATCATATAATTCGGGCAAAAAGGATCTTGATTCCTTTTGCCCGGGATGCAACTTATTTACATTTAAAATTCGCGGTTTACTTTAAGTGTACATAAACTAACTGTTTTAGTGTCTAAATTATAGCTGAAATCCCAATGAAACCAAGCGTGTATCTATTAATCATATCATGCAATTAGAAAACCTACTACAACTCCTTCACCTATAGCCTATTTTAGTATTTTGGATTAGTTAAAACACAAAATATTTATTATGTTTACCTTGAATTGATGATGGCACTCGAAGCAACATAAATTTATGTCGATGAATGGCGCTAGTTACCCTGACAATGTTGGCAATAGTGACAAATTATCCTCTAAAAATATTTTGTAATGATCCGTTATGCCTCGTATATCCGTTTTGCCCGCTCTTCCCCTATGTCAATATACATATTGACATATACCAGTGGCGGCTCGCCAGGTGACGCAAATGATGCGCCGCTTCACCTAAAATTTCCGTGTTTGGTTGTATCATTTAAAATTATTTTTAATTTCATATAAATTTTGTAATTTAGATATATTTACATTTATATAGATAATAGATATATTTATATAGGTAATAAACAGAATAATTATTATAAAACATTGCGCGCTGAACGCCTTCTAAAAAACATCGCCTTCGTTGAGAGTGAATATTAAACCCCGTACCGTTCCCTTCCTATAATAAGCAAGTGACGCAGATCGCTATCAGGTGGTATTTCTGCGACAGTCGGAAGGGCGGTTGCCATGGCAACAATGCGGCCGATACATGACTAAACTGTCCTGTAAACTGAGTGACACGGATATCGATAGCGCATCACATCACTCCTAGCGTCCTGGCCAGTTTGCCTCTATACGTGACACCGCGCCGGTTAAAAAACAATTCTAATAATAATAATCATTGTTTTCTATCAATCGTAGAGAGCTTTCCTATGTATGATCCAGTTTGTGTTTTATTAGAATCACCATTTTCTAAATGGAAAAATGAGGACAAAAAAAATTTTTTAAATTGCGAGAGACCTTCGTCTTCTCTCGATTTCGAAAAAAAGTGAAGTTAAAAGACAAAGTGTTCGTTGAGAAGTTTCGGAATGAGTGGTATTCGGAGTATAAGTAGTTGTGTGGAAATATTTATTTAAAAAAACTTTTTTGTATGCCGTGTTTAATTGTGGGGGTAAAAAAATTAGGCGTATGGAATAAGGAGGGATTTAACAATTTTGGGAATGTTACGCGAGACTGTCGTAAGCACGATGCTTCTTTAGATCATATCGCAGTCCGCGTCACCTATTTACTGACCCACGAGCCGCCACTAACATATACGTATATTTTATATCATATATGAAACAATTTTTAAGTGCACAATGCACAATGCAATGCATTGCAACAATGAGATCATTTGCCACTGATTTGTTTCAGGGCAATGGACCTACATAAGAGTGCTTCTAGATTCGACGAAAAGGAAGAGAGCTGGAAATCCCAGGTCGTTGAAAAACTGACACAACTTTTCAGAACACATGTCCTGAAAATACAGTTAAGGGGACTCGACGGGCTTCAGTTTGAAGGTACGTATTGAGCAAATGGCAGAAAATTGCTTTATTCCGCTGGGGTTGTTCGAGTTTCAACTTTAAAAAGGAAACAACAATACGTAACATATAACCGTTCACTAAAGAAATGTATCCTTTAATCGACCTTTTTATGAGACCCTTTCTTTAATGCAATACTAATGATACACAGAGAAAAGAGTTTATTAATATGATAATGTTACTTAAACTCTTATATAATCATAGGTATATGTATATTTCCTTAAAAAAAATGTTTTTTTAAAAATAATATAAAATTTTATATAGCATACATCTACACAGGGTGTTTCTGAACGACGATCAGTGAATTGAAACTCTAGAAATTTTGGACACTAGTTCGCCATTCAGCGTAAAACTTTGTACTGGGAGGTTTTAAGAAATTGTTAATTTGAACATAGAACTTAAAAATGTATACACCTACTCTATGATTTGGTGAAGTTTTATTCGAAACCTCTATATCTAGAGCATTTAATTTATCTGTATAAGCTACACTGAATAGGAATAAAAATTCCAAAAGATCCGTGTCTATAGTCACGTGTTGGTTCTTTTGAGGATTATGGTGAACATTATATTTTTAATATATTGCTTCACAAACTCTAGTCTGGTGTTTACAAGTTAACTTCAGCTTTATGACATCGACCAATAAAGTAACATGTAATGGTAGAAGTCAGTAATGAACAATATGTTTTGAACCTGAAGCAAGTTTGTAAAAGGCGAATCTGTCCCTTGTCATTTTATATAAAATATATTCTATCTCATGATGACTAAACACAAGTGAAAAGCTAAATTGTTCTGAATGCTTTTATACATATTTTAAATTGGTTAAATTTAAGAAATGGGGAGTTTCGGAACAGACAGTACACGACACATGAGAGGTGAAACAAAAGATTTTAAACATCTGAAAGTAGGTATATTTGACGAACACTTATACAGGAGATGTGCCAAATATGGAATAACCATTTGAACGTATTGACTACTGCATTGTTTCAAATATTTTCATGGAAATATTCCATAAACAAACAGATTGAAATACTGTAAAAACTAGTATTTATATCAAAATCATAGTAAAATATCTATATGGCAATTCAATATAATGGATCAACAATGGACATTCTTTAATTTAATTGTTTTGAAAAAAACATTGATCTCATTTAGATGTTCCAAGAAATATATAGAAAATACTCTATATACTATTTCGGCTTGTTAGGCATTTTTCAATAGAGTATAATTATGTCTATTACTAAATATTTCCAAGCGCATTTTTGTTATTTATCGGTTAAGCCAACACCACCTACAGACATGGTGTTGGTTAAGCCCGATCGGGCTTTACCAGATGGTGGGATCAATCGGGGTAGGTACTCGTAAACCGATAAATAACAAAAAATCACTTGGAAATATTTAGTAATAGACATTTCTATTGAAAAAGGCCTAACAAGCCGAAATACTAGTATATAGAGTATTTCTATATATTTTTTGGAACATCTAAATGAGATCAATGTTTTTTTCAAAACAATTATTTTCACGATGTTTCATAAAGAACCATCCGCTTTGAGTATCCACTTTATTCTTTAATTTATTTATAATAACACTTACTTTAAACTTATTTATTTAAATTACATTAATGTAGTTATTTCGTGATAGATGAATTAAGTTTCTTATGAATTTTGAGAAGCATGTTCTGGCCAGTTAATGTGTTACTGAAGGAGTATACGCTCATTGTCAACATGCAAGTATTCTATATGTCTACGGAAAAGCTTGTATGAGTTTTCGTAAAACTAGAAGATTTTGATATGCGTTCACATCAACAACGGTATCGATATGGGTAAACATTACTAAACATATATTCAAACGTTAGTAAACAAAATTTTGCCACATTGTGTCTTGTGTCATGCTAGTCATAAAATTCAGTCTGCCCCTAAAGTAACTCCCCCCACATAAACTTTTTGATAGTTCGACCTCAGATAAAGTGTAGTAAATGAATTCGTTTTAGAGTTACAAGCGATCTGTGTCTCATTGGACGAGTGAAAAGAACTTACTCTAAATATTTAAATGTTTTAACCGAAAAATGTTACTGTAAAGTAATCTAAGAAGTTTTCATTCTCAATAAGAATGAAACTATTGGTGTTACAACGAGGGAATGTGTTGGCTTTCAATTAATTTCTAACAGTTCTTTAATACACCGGTTTTCGAACTGTATTTTAATTGTTATTAATTTTATATACAGTGAGGTTCAAAACTCTGGAACGCCCCAAATATCTTTCAAAATATTGTTTTTTTGCAAAAACGCTCAGACACGTCAATTTTTTATTCTACTTTTCTGTATTTTTGAGGTATTGATTTATTTGTACAGTGACGTATCACTGAGGTGCAAAAAAATATTTTTTTTTAAATGGCAACCCCAATTTTTTATTCGGAATTCATGAAAAACACATTTTTTTACGTATCTTTGACTAAAACTTTACAGAAAAAACCTTTATAGGGTTACAGAAGAAATTTTTCGATATAAATGCAATTTACAGTTAAAAAACCTACAAATGTTCTCTAAATTTAAACCGAGTAGGTTCTGCAATTTATTGAAACCAAACAATATCATTGCTTCATCTAATGTCAAAATTTTAATTTGTTTAACACGTAGCAAAATTTAAATCCATAATTTTGGTATTTCATTGTTATTATTTTAATAATTATGATGGTTGGTTACGGGGATAGAAGGAGAACTGCAACAGAAGTGTGTGAGCTGTTTAATAATACTCATCAAGATCGACCACCAATTGTGCGTTCAACAGTAAGTAAAATTATTAGTAAATACAGAGAACATGGTCACGCTCGTGATTTACCCAGAACATCCAAGATTGCTGAAAATACTCAACTTGACGTTTTATTATTAGTTCAAGAAAATCCCCATGTTTGTACCCGCCAAGTTGCCGCAACCATGAACATAAGTAAAAGTTCTGTTCGCAGGATTTTACTTAAACATAAATATCATCCGTACAAGGTAATACTGGTTCATGAGCAAAAAAACAGAAATTTGGTACCATACTTTTTTGATGGAAATTTAAATTAGGAAAGATATTTGGAATTCCTAAGAATGGAGTTATTCCCGACATTAATTGGTTTATTTCCAAATGCGAATGATCCAAATTCAATTGAAGACCAGATATGGTTTCAGCAAGATGGTGCTCCACCTCACTATGCTCTTCCTGTTCGTACTTACCTAAATGAAGTTTTTCCTAATAGGTGGATAGGTCGACGTGGTGCAATAGAGTGGCCTGCTCGCTCCCCAGACCTGACCCCACTCGATTATTTTTTATGGGGCTACGTTAAAGGTCTAGTGTATGAGAGTAGGCCAGAAAATATTGATGAATTAAAAAACAGAATTCAGCAAGTAATAGAAGACATTCCGCCTGATTTTATCAATAATGTTCAAAATGAATTCATCTCTCGTTTAGCCCATTGTCAGGCAGTCAGTGGACAACAATTTGAGCATTTGATTTAATTGTAATATTATTGTAAGTAACCTAATTTTTGATATTTTGTTTCAATAAATTGCATTACATTTACTTATATCGAAAAATTTCTTCTGTAACCCTATAAAGGTTTTTTTTCTGTAAAGTTTTAGTCAAAGATACGTAAAAAAATGTGTTTTTCATGAATTTCTAATAAAAAATTGGGGTTGCCATTTAAAAAAAAATTTTTTTTGCACCTCAGTGATACGTCACTGTACAAATAAATCAATACCTCAAAAATACAGAAAAGTAGAATAAAAAATTGACGTGTCTGAGCGTTTTTGCAAAAAAACAATATTTTGAAAGTTATTTGGGGCGTTCCAAAGTTTTGAACCTCACTGTATATTTGCCGCAACCTGTATAACCAGAATCAGCGCGATATTACGTCCAACTACATCAATCTTATAATTGTACACTTAGGGACTTCAAACGTCAGCGAGTAAAACGGAAATATTGTCGTTACACATTGCTCATTCATACATCAAAGCCCAGTCACAATGGGAGAGAAGATTAAAAGAAATAGAGACCCTTCAGGGAGCTTGTGACAAGATGTGCGTCAGTTGCCAGAAGCAGGAGATATTCTGTGGCAACAGAGAGTCACTAATAGAATACGTTTACCCTTGTGGTCCTTACGCGTACCAAAGTCTTTGTATACCAAATAAACTTTGCGCGTGTAGTAACGAATATGTAGAGGAACAAAGTAATTTGGACTACATTGGAACGTAGGTGGAACAATCGATGTCAAATTCAGTAATTACAATAAAACAAATTATACAGTGCTTTCGAAAAGTAACGAATAAATTCATTATTTTAGAAATTGAGAAGTTTTCGAAAAAAACCCCTGACACGTCGATTTTGTTTTTAAAAAAGGCACTTTTTGACATACGACCCATATTTGTGACGTCATCGTTGTTCGAGATATGACGTCATCGACAATTTTTTTAAATAGCAACCCCCAATTTTGACCACGCCATTTGAAAGAGCGTATCATTCTACATACGCATTGTCAAAAATCATGGTGTTACATAACAAAAATTTCAAGAAAATAATGTTTGAAGATTTTAAAATTTAATTTTCACAATACTGACAATGATAATGATTATGTAAAAAAATTAAATGTTCAAATTGTGCACCGTTGGCTGCCTGACAGTAGCCAAGACGATTAATAAATTCTTTTTGGACATTATCTATAACTTCAGGAGGTATACGATGTATCTCGTGACGAATTCTTGCTTTTAAATCTTCTAAATTAACCGGTCTAGTAACGTATACTTTGCTTTTTAAGTATCCCCACAAGAAATAATCTAGGGGTGTCAAATCAGGCGATCTGGCTGGCCACTCAATCGGCCCCCTTCTCCCTATCCAACGATTCGGGAACAGCTCATCTAAATAAACACGGACCAGTGCTGCATAATGGGGAGGTGCACCATCTTGTTGAAAGAACATGTCATTTCTTGGAAGATCACGTCCCTCTATATCTGGATATAAAGTTATTAGTGCAGGAATGAGGTCGTCTCGAAGAAAATCCAAATATTTTGCACCAGTTATGTTGACGTCAAAGAAATAGGGACCCATAATTCTTCCGTCGACTATGCCGCACCACACATTTACTTTCTGGGGACTTTGAGTGTGATACTCCATCATCCATCGGGGATTCTCGGTAGCCCAATAACGGCAGTTTTGCCTATTGACATGGCCGTTCAAAACAAACGTAGCCTCGTCAGAAAAAATTACGTTTTTTACGAAATTATTATCATTATTGCATAGCTCTTGCATTTGCTCGCAGAATTGATTTCGCCGATCAAAGTCGTCTTCAGATAGCTCATGAACAAGGCATACCTTATAAGGATGATACTTTGCTTTTTTCATAATTTTGTGAACTGTGGACGCTGCCATATTGAAATCAGAAGCCAATTGGTTAAGTGTTGAGTGATGATTTTCTTGTATTGCCAAGAAAACATTAACCTCATCATCTATTGATTTTGACGGTCGACCAAATTTAGGAAGATCACGAACATGTCCAAAGTTACGGTATTTAGACATTACGGCTAATGGGATGTCGATCAGAATGAGTTTCATTGAGCAATTCAACTACTTCTCTTTGGGTGCGCATCCTGTCTCCAAATCCGATCATGCAAAGACTTTCAATTCGTTCTCGTTCAGTTATTTTAACCATTTTTTTTTTATAAAATGACAAAGTTACTACTCAATAAACACTTCAAACGCACTGCTTTTTCCAAACAAAAGATAAGAACTAAAGAAATAACTCAAAAAACAGAAAAAACTATTTAAAAAAGTACGATTTCAAGTTTTTATCTGACAGCAATAAAAAACATTCTCGGTCGCTAAGGCTGCTGTCAGGCAACCATAATTTTTCATGATGCGTATGTAGAATGATACGCTCTTTCAAATGGCGTGGTCAAAATTGGGGGTTGCTATTTAAAAAAACTGTCGATGACGTCATATCTCCAACAACGATGACGTCACAAATATGGGTCGTATGTCAAAAAGTGCCTTTTTTAAAAACAAAATCGATGTGTCAGGATATTTTTTTGAAAACTTCTCAATTTCTAAAATAATGAATTTATTTCTTTTCGAAAGCACTGTATATTTAACACAAAAGTATATACAGGTTGTCCAAAATTCATAAAAGGTAATTCCATGTCATAAATTAAGGGTGTTAGGTAATTCCTTAATAATTTTAGGTCTAAAAGTCTAGAGAAACCAAGTGTTTGAAGTTACTGGTGACTACGATAGAGGATAATTGTTGAAATCGATACAAGCATGAAAAGAAAAGGAAAAGTTCTAACTTGAAATTCCTGACTTCCCTAAAATAATGTGGCCGCGCACCGTTTTGTTGATACGATATGTTAAGCCCTTGAAACTAATCTACCTATAGGACCTCCTGACTATCAGGAGGTCCAACACCAAGAACTTTATAGAACTGTAAAATTATTCGCTTTTCTTGATGCCAAGCTTCACGATTGTTGATTCTGCTAGGTTAAAAGCTCTTCACAAATGATTTTGATTTAATTACTATTTTTTTTAGTGATGATATAAAAAAACCTCTGTACAAATCTTTACATAATATATAATTTTTCACTCTTATTTCAGATGTAAAATGTTTTGACAATGAGCAAATAACTCAATTTTTAGTTGAAAATGGTATAAGCCAAAGTAAGAAAAGAAATTTCTAAATTAATTTCATGTAACTGTTCAGCATCATACTTCTAAGGATTTTAATCCACCGCTAATAGCGAAAAAAATTGTGTTTTAAATAATCCTTTCATTTCCCCAAAGCTCAAATTTACCCTAAAACAACTTCTTTTATGTGACTGCAATTTTATCCCTTCAGAATTTATTTGAAACGGTTTTTTTTGTTCGCTTTATGTTATGATTACTAATGTTTTACATCCACAAATTCATAAGAACACAGACTTTATTACTAAACACGTATTTCATTTTTATTCCAATTAAGTTCAAGTCCCTTAACCCTTCTCATGTCCCTTAATAATTATTCCTACGCAATCCCAAATCGCCTACGCGTAAGAACTTAACAAATGACTGGCGACCGCTGTTTTGAATAGTAATAATATCTCATTCAATAACAACAAACTAATGGGAGGCTATTCGAACCAACTGGAAAGAAAACATGGAAATGGTGGCAGGTGTGCTGTACGTTGTACGTGTAGAAAATTTCTAGAGAAATCAAAATTCTCAAGCGTTTATCAGACAAATATTATATCTGTTGTAATCGTTCAGTTCTGCAAGATATGACTTAGACAAGCGGAAAATTCTCAATAGTGATGTGGCCAATTTCTCAAGTCGCAAACCGATCCAATTCTAGTCATAGTTTTCGCACGAAATATGGGTCTCGGATTAATATGAAGATGGGCTTGACATATTCGTTCGCATTTACAAAAATCGACTGATTTTTCCTTTAAAACGTTAATGGCACTTTGGTGATGATCACTTTCAGATTGAACTAAATTCATTGATTGATGAAACGTGTTGGTATATAGGTAGGTAATAGACCTACTTGTCTGAGAAATGTTTCAAAAACACTACCATCGGCTATCAATAATATCAATATTGATACAAGTATTTTTCGATTCCAATTTTCTACGAAATAAACACGGTTTAAATTTTTTTTAGTTGTCTTATTTGATTTATCGAGATTTTTAGAGCAAGTATTTTTGAAGATTTTTTCTTTAATTGCTAGATAATATACAGGGTGTCCGGAAATAATGCGCAAAAAATTCGGGGTGATTCTACAAGAAAAAATAATGTCCCAAGTTTCTAACAGTGTTTCGAAAACTCAAAAATAACGAAGGTACAGGGCTTTGAAGTTAGATTTTTAAAAACAATTTATTTCAATATTTTTTGCTGGTTAACTGTATTTTTTTCAAATTTGGAACACTTACCACTACTACTAATGCTTTTTGTGTAATTGTTTGAAATTTGACATTCACCCCCTTATGACAAAGGGTTGAAATCACCCTTGCAAATAGATTAAGGAGATATAACTTTTAGATTTTTGCTTTTTAATAATTATGATTGCTAAAATAAAAGACCATACAAAAACATACAAAAGAGATGTACTTGTTGCATATCTATTAGATGAGCCGTTTCGAGAAAAACGTCTTTAAAAAATATCAATAACTCATTTTAACTATTTTAAACATTTTAACAAAGCATGCCATAGAAACAAATTCTATGTTTCTATGGAAACCAAGACGCCAACATGGAAATAATTTTGAGATATTTCATTTTATGTGAACTTCTAAGCCCTGTACCTCCGTGATTTTTGAGTTTTGGAAAATCTATTATAGGAACTTGGGACATTAATTTTTATTCTAAAATTATCCTACGATTTTTTTGCGCATCATGGCCGGACACCCTGTATATATTGATATCGGTGAAGATAGGTACAGGGTACCCTTAACAATGTCGACCTAGAATTTTTAGGATACTTTAAAAGCTTACTTAAATACAGGGTGTCCTATTTAAAACGAGAAAGTTGATGCCTGGATCAGAAAAACTGAACAACTTGTGTACAGCCTGAAAAATTCAGATAAAAACAAAAACTACTGTATTTAATTTTCCTACCCATTATACTGTGTGAGATTAGAAAATAGATGATCTGATTTTGTTCCTATCTATATAGGTACCTTCGTATGCAACGAGATATTTTAAAGCTTTCGTCACCTGTACAGTTTCCTTGTATAAATTACGAAATCATTTCAGGAAGACGTCGCCATAAGAAGAGCATGATGTCCGAGCTTCTCATGTTTGCCCTCATAGCAGCAGGTGTGATAGTGATCCCCTTGGGGTTTCAGTTCTTGGCTATCCTCGGCGGAAAGGCACTACTGCTGGCCAAAATGGCGTTGTTGATGACCTCCATCCAAGGGCTGAAGAAGATAGCCACAAGTAATTTAAACTACGGCTTGTATTCCTACGGCCAAGGCCAAGGACCATGTAAGATCGCGTTACGTCATCGGTTACGTCTGTGTAACATCGTCGTGTAACATGTTACGTCTGTATAATATCGTCGTGTAAGATGTTACGTCTATGTAACATCTGTGTAATATCTGTAATTCATCGAGTTACGTCTGTGATTGATGACATCCCCATGACTTGTGTGTTACCTAGAGGGTTATGGGGATGCGTTTGTTTCCATTCCATTCGAGGATTTGTTACATAGTAGAAATAAAATATATAAGATCATGTTTTTAGATGTTCCACCAAAGGTTTTGGAAAATTATTAGTTACATGTTTTTCCATTTTGAATTTTTTTGGCTACATAAGGCGATTATAAAATTAAGATACTATTAGATGACTTTTTAGCGAAGCCCGAAAACTACTAAGAGATATGGGAAAATTGAAGATATATTCAGGAATTCTCTAAAAAATAATCTTGTTTCTTAAAATATAAATTTAAATTGGTATTTTATGTTTACTCCGAAATCATAATTCTAACAAAAATAATCATTGTCCTTTTAATTATAAGAACTCAAAATATATTTTTTTATTTTTCAGTAAATTATAATTAAGCAAAAAATAAGAAGCTGTTTGATATTAACAATATAATTGCAAAAAAACGCTCAGTTAACGTAATTTAACAACGTTATTTTAAATATTGCGATATTCAACATGTTACAGAAAACGGTAATTATTCTTGCATTTGAGATGACAGAAACAGCAGGGATTTTCTTATATGTCTTCCGAGATTTATTGATTGAATATCACTTTCAAACCAATATAAAAGTAATCTCAGAAGTTCTGTGCTACTGGATTCACAGTAAAAACAAATTTGGTATGCAGATCGAGTTACCAACGGCAAGTATATTGAAACCTTCGTATGTAGCCTGAGAATCCTTTGAGATAAAGCTTTAACTAAATTTAAACAAAACATTATCTTTTTTCTTAGTTTTATTGGATTTCTAACTGAGAGTAAGTCTTCTTCATTTAATAATTAACTTGCATTTATTTTGCTTGTACTTTAAACATAGTTCCATGCTATATTATTTGTTTAAATAATGTGCCTAGGCTATTCATGGTTAATACATTATAAATTGGTAGCCTACAATTCAAAGAAATAATACTTATTTTTAAATCTAATGAAATAAATTATTACTTAGTAAATTTTAAACATGAAAATTAATCATTGTATCAAGAAATCAATTTCAAGCGGTATATTTTTCCTAAGCGGCCACAAATATTAAATGCATTCAACTGTCAACCGTCTCTTAGTCATAATTAAATCCAACAATTATATATGCAAAATTTTCAGGGCATTACGACAGGCAGTGGCCGTATGAAGCCGAGAGCCATGCAGCAGATACATCCTACGGCTACGAGAATAATCATCATTATGATATTCTTCATCCGAGACAAGATTTGATATAAAAAGTGACAAACAGTACTTGTTACCTATTTAATTTATTTACAGTGGAGTAATGTTATTTCATATTGTATATTGATGTAATTTTTAAATTTTAAGTTTGTTAAAATATTACCTTTATCGATGGTAGAACAGAATAATTGGAAAAAAATATATATTTTGAAAAGCGTTTTTTTTTATCATAGATAGGATTATACAGGGTTATTCAGAACTTTTCTCTATAACTTTGAGAATATGTGCATTCTTAAATAAGAAATCGATATCACCAAAAAAATGTATAATAAAAGTCTTAGGATTTCCCGTAAACAATGTTTAAAGTTATACCATTATAAAGGACTACGTAGATGGGCAACTGTACTTCAACATCTGATATACCACATTCCTAAGAATGTGGTAAAAAAAAGTAAACACGTACCTGCAACGCCTGGTTAAGACCGAGCGAATATCTCTATTGTCTATGCAGTATCTATCTGTATCATCAGTCTATCTGTGTCGCTGTCTCAGTGCGGGTGTTTTATTTATCGTAGGAGTGTTAAACTGTAAAATTTTCAAAATGGCTCATGTGTACAGTAACGCTGAGTTTGAGTTAATGGACTGTTACCAGTGGATTATCAATTACGAGTTAGGTTTTGTGAGTGGTTGTTGCAGCAAAATGCTGAAAATCCCCAATTTACTTAATAATTTGCGTTTACAAGATCAGCAACCAGGAGGAACATTCGGTTTAGTGCGGCAAAATGGGATAAGGCGTGCCCAAAAGTTGTACAAGTCGAGTAATATTATTTCGAACAGCTTTTGTAACAAGGTATGTGTAAATTTTTTATAAATTTCATCTTTCTAATACCTAGTAATCAAGTAGCGCAATTCTTCAAAATTAGTGTAACAAAATTTTATTCATTTTAAAGACACGTCACTTTGGTCAAATCTATCTATCTTTAAGTTTATTTTAAAGTAAAAACGCTGCAAATCATTTTGCGCCGGGTGTCGGTATCCCCTCAGAACTTCCGAAGTTTTTTTCGTGCTAGCTAGTTTGCATTGTCAGTCCCAAGGTCACTCAATTACAGTGGACCAGTATCCAGCGGCGTGCAATGAAAAATTTTTAAATAGTTTTCAGAAGCCGCCAAAAAATTTTTTTATTGCACTACCACATTCTACATGTATGTTGAACATCCCCAAATTTTATTATGGATAAGTTCTGAATAACACTGTATACTTAATTTTAATATGTATTTCTACTTTGTAGGGTTTTTCTCAATATCAATTTGTTAAGATAGTAAATTTTAACGTTATATATAAAATTATTAACAATTTAGGAAAATAATGTATTTCGCACATTGAACACACACAAGTTCCTTTTACTTTGTACATTTCTATTGTTTTTCCTTAAAAATATTAAGCGTTTTATGCCACTACCCTACAGAAGGCCGATATTGTACTTTGACGCACTATATTAGGACACTCTGTATACATTTATCAATGAACTAAAAATTCATGAATAAATTTTGTAAGGGTAACACAGAACTTTGGTATTAAAGGATATCATGAGGAACTTCTTTTGAAATTTTCTCACGGAGTTCGAGTACCCTCTATTTCCAGAAAATTTTTTGGGTGAATTCAATTAAACTAAGCATAACAACCTTCATTATAATGAGGTTAGAATCACCCGGAGAATGATAAGGACCCATTTACTTCCAATTTTAATTTTAAGTAAATTTAAAAACAGCAGGACGAGTTTGGGGGAAATATGAACACAGCTATGTCGTCCTTTATTGAGGTTGGAAACAATTATAAGTCATTTTTCTGCTTTTTGTTATTTTACAGGTGGTGTAATCCCAAAAGAAACTATGATTCATGAAAACGCACCACAAATAAGTTACAGACATTATAAGTCATTTGTTATCTAAAATTTAAAAGCATGAATTTAGTATTGAAAACAATCTTACGCAAAAGTAAGGTTATTGAATGAAAACAAACAAATATTTAAGTAATTAGCAAAGTTCAGTTTGGAGTCGCTTTACACTTATCCCCTTCAAACAAGTTGTACAGTAACTTTGCCTGAAGTTTATTATCAAATAAGCTGAGTAAATTAAGCCCGCTTTATTCAAATATATCATCGACGATTTATGAAATGGAAAATTAAATCTTAAATAAAAGTTCCAATTTTCGACCCACCCTATCTTGGAGATGTAGGCTTCTAGGCTTAAGAATTTATGCAAGATTAAATTTTCTACCTCATACATTTTTCATACATGACGTGCATAAAATGAGGAATAAATTCAGTGTATCGAAATGTTGTAACATATTGGTTCTATTTTTTGCCAGGCTTCTATTGGTAGTTCTTCTTACGTAAATGATGGCATATTCATTTTTAAAATAACATATATTTATACAATATGTTTTATACAATATGCTTTTTATACAATTATAAATGTCTGAAAAAATACGCTTGAACGCTTTGACGCTTGAAGAAAAAATAGTATACAGTGTGTCCAAGATAAAGATGGGATAGGATGGCATTCATCAAGTTTTTGTCCGACGTTTCGTTTCCGAGAAACCATCATCAATTTCTTTTTTTTAAATACGGCCCTGTATTTTTAAATAGAAATTTTGATACCATTTTTTATTCTCAATTCAATGATGCATCACAAGTAATGGTTTAATTACGTTTTTAGCTTGTTTTTGCCACCATTAAAAATTAACGAGGCGAAGCCTCCTGAGTTTATAACAAATAAACAAGTAAAATAATTATTTATCTTAATTATTTATTAGCATGTTACAAAAGATGTTCGAACAAAATAGAGAGTTTTTGAACCCCTTAAATTTTAGCACGTCGTTATCGTTATCGTTATTCTGTGCATGCGTAGTGCCACAAATAGTATCATTTTCGGCACTGCGCATGCTCAGAATAACCATAACCATAACGATAACGTAAATTTTAAGGGGTTCAAAAACTCTCTATTACCATTATTTTCTAAGCATAGGTAACATCGTTTAACTGTAGCTTCTAAAACATTGTTAACATTTCTATTCATTTTTAAGCAAATTATAAAACGATATTTATTATTAACCGTATTGTAACTCTACCAAATTGTCAACAATGGCATTTTCACGGAGTTTTGTTTTCAAAGTCTACTACTGTTGTTGTGGTAGGTGCATAGAAAAATGGTACTGTTTTTACTGTACCTACATATATTCCTGCATCTAAACTTATCTAAAAAAATTATCTTCAAGCATTCAGAGCCGCATTCTTTTATCTTTGGGGCTACATAAAAACTATGTGTACCAACGTAATTTTCAAACAGAGGAAGAATTACGCGAATTAATACTAGAAGCATTTCAAACTATTACGCCAGATGGACTTTAACAGTTGTTTGGAAGCTACAGTTAAACGATGTTAGAAAATAACGGTCTTTTGTTCGAACATCTTTTGTAATTAACATGCTAATAAATAATTAAGATAAATAAATTATTTTACCTACTTGTTTATTTGTTATAAACTCAGGAGGCTTTTCCTCGTTAATTTTTAATGGTGGAAAAAACAAGCTAAAAACGTAATTAAACCATTACTTGTGATGCATCATTGAATTGAGAATAAAAAATGGTATCAAAATTTCTATTTAAAAATACAACGGCGTATTTAAAAAAAAGAAGTTGATGATGGTTTCTCGGAAACGAAACGTCGGACAAAAACTTGATGAATGCCATCTTGTTAAGCTCAAAAAGTGACAATGGAAAAGTATTTTTTATTTTTTGATAGCTGTTAAAACAACGCCAGAAATAAATATCGCAAAAAAAATGTTTTTCCAAATATTTAGAAATCAGAAAAAGATAACTTATTTGTAGTGGCGAGATACAGTGAAATACACTGCAGTGCCCTCTTTGGGTCTTTGCTACTACCTGTCTGACAATTATTGTCTAATTGACAGACAGATAACGATCTGCAGAAAGCAGATGCCATTACAGCGACCTCTATTGTCTTTGAGGAAGACAATCCTACTTATTAATTATTGGAAGGAGATGCCGAAAACAACTACTCCACGGGCAATATGCCCCGACTGGCGTTGCATTACATCAACATCTCCATGTATGTCGCCACATCCTTCATCAAGACCAAATACCAGACAATGACCGGTTTCGATCTTGTTATGATCTCGTCAGACTGCCATAGGTATTGGAATCGATGAATGATCTGGCGACGTGATTGCCTAAGGGGCATAGTGAATGTTTGTAGTGGCGAGATACAGTGAAATACACTGCAGTGCCCTCTTTGGGTCTTTGCTACTACCTGTCTGACAATTATTGTCTAATTGACAGACAGATAACGATCTGCAGAAAGCAGATGCCATTACAGCGACCTCTATTGTCTTTGAGGAAGACAATCCTACTTAATTATTGGAAGGAGATGCCGAAAACAACTACTCCACGGGCAATATCTCTGTATTGTATCTCGCCACTATTATTGTATAATAACAACTGTATTTCGCCACTACAAACATTCACTATGCCCCTTAGGCAATCACGTCGCCAGATCATTCATCGATTCCAATACCTATGGCAGTCTGACGAGATCATAACAAGATCGAAACCGGTCATTGTCTGGTATTTGGTCTTGATGAAGGATGTGGCGACATCCATGGAGATGTTGATGTAATGCAACGCCAGTCGGGGCATATTGTCCGTGGAGTAGTTGTTTTCGGCATCTCCTTCCAATAACAAAGATAACTTATTTTTGCAAAGTCCATGTAAAAGGTATTCAAACTGCTCAACTTTTTCATAATTTAACCAACTTTGTATCTCTTACCGTTTCCAAGATCCCAATGCTATCCCATCTTTATCTTGGACACACTGTATATTACTCAGAGTACAGAGCTCTTTATGTGTTTCGGCCAGTTTACACAGCCTCGGCCGTGTAAGCTTCTGGGCTCAATAAATAATGTTCGCCTTCTACTTCCTGGTAACATAATATACTATTTTCTTCAAACCTATAATAATACTTACATTATATTAACATTAACATTAGAAAATAAAAGTGTAACCATAACAAAGGGTTAAAAAAGAGAGTCATGTAGCCATTATTTCTGAGAACTGTCAGTTTAAATTAAACGTCACGTCAGATCGTTTTTTATACAAGCATAAATGTCTGAAGAAATACAGTTTTAATTTTGACGCTTGAAGAAAAAATAGTATATGTCACTCGGAGTACAAAGCTCTTTATATGTTATGTGCAAAAATCATACCTTTTATTTATGCCCAGACAGAGAAGATACGCCCTGTATAAGGGGTCCTATTAATTCTTAAACTAAAGTTTTCTTGTCAGCTTTTATGATTTTCTTGTTAGGTTGTTGGAGGTTGATTTTTATACAAATTATTATGCGAAGTTATTCGCATTTCAGTTAGTTAATCCCAGAAAGTAGGTAATTTAATTTAAAATTAATTATATTTTGAACATTATTGTCATAAAAAGATGAGTTGGCAACAACGTAACTTGAAGTTTTGTTAAAAATGTGCAAATTAGATTTTGTATTAGCCTTATTAACCTTTGATGTACCTAATTGCGATTTTTATATGTTCTGCAGCTGGTTCAGTATTGCCAAACAGATGTCGCTTAGTTTGCAACAGTTATCGATAAAAGCATTTAGAATTTATTAAATTAAATCCAAATTGTGTTAAATTGAAAGCCCCAGCGCAATCTGTAAAGCAATCGTGAGGTTTCAGTTAACAAAGCTTTGTCGCCAGTTACCAGTTATAATTATATTGTAACGGGGATTCCATCCATAATTATATGATGGAATTTATTTCTAATTGGGTGTAGAACCACCAAAGAAAATTTAAACACAGAAAGATTTGTATACATCCAGAAATCTAAGAGGCACCGGGAAATATCTACCATTTTAGTCTTTGTGTCTCTACTTTAGGTATGACAAGGTATACCTAAGTCCATGACCAGATTACGTCAATAAAATTAACAATTTGCTAAACGGCAACGAATTTGAAGAAATGCCTTCTAATCCTACTAATAAATTTCAAAACGAGATAGTGACAACATTGAGAAGTAATAAGACCATTTTAGGTGACAATTATCGACTGAGAGTAATGAACCCGTCTTCTCCTGTACTATATATGGCTTGCCAAAAATTCATAGGGAAGGTAACCCGATAAGGCCAATAGTTTCCTATATAAACGCTCCCTCGTATAAATTATGTAAAGATCTAAGCCACAAACTCCCAAAATTGATCTCCTTCAACTCCAAATACTCTGTAAAAAACTCCTTTGAGTTTATAGAATTAACAAAAAATTTATCGTTGCCCACAAATTTTAAATTAGTTTCATTCGATGTTAAAAGTTTATTGACTTCAATCCCAGTCGCAGAATTAACGTCAGTACTAGGCAATTTAATAAATCAGTCAAAATTAAACAGCACAGAAAAATATGAATTAATAAGTTTAATAAAGGTATGCATTAAACAAAATTATTTTTATTTCAATGGAAAATATTACAAACAAAAAAAACGGGTTACCCATGGGTAGTCCTATTTCTCCTTTGCTAGCGGAAATTTTTATGAACCATTTCGAAAACACACTGTTCAATAGTGACAATAATTTAAAATCACATGTTCACTTTTGGGCTCGCGATGTAGATGACATTTTTTGTATTTGGACTGGTACTGAAAGAAATTTGAGCGGCTTTCTCAATTTTTTAAATTCTCTTAACGATAATATTCAGTTTACAATGGAAAAGGAGGAAAACAATCAATTAAACTATTTGGATATAACAATAAGAAAGGTAGAAAATAAATTAAAATTCTCGGTTTATAGAAAACCAACAACTTCCGACGCAATTATACCAGCAAGTTCGCAGCAGTCCTGGCAAATAAAAAAATCGGTTTTCCATAGTTTAATACATAGGCTTTTAATGTTTCCGCTGGAAAAAGCAGATTTTGAAAAAGAATTAAGTACAATCAAGCAAATTGCAAGAAACAACGGATATAAAGAAAAACTAATAGATAGCATGCTAGAAAACAAAAGGAGGAAATTAATTCGTCGGGAGTTTTAAAATATTCGGGAAAAAGAAGGCACCTATAGTTATATTATTCATGTCCCAGGTTATAGCGAAAAAATAGCTCGCAGAATAGAACGAAACGGGTGTAAAACGATTAGTGTCAACAAGCGTACTATTGGGAGGATTTTGATAAACAACAAAGAAAGGGTTAATAAATTAAAACAATCGGGGGTATACCAAATTAACTGCGCGGATTGTGATGCCCTGTATGTGGGTCAAACCGGTAGAAGTATTGAAACGAGAGTAAAAGAACATAAAAAATCCATATTAAATAACGCAAAAAATTCAGGATTTTCCACGCATTGCATAGAGAACAATCATTTTATAGATCAGAAAAATGTAAAAGTACTGCATCGTGAAAAGAAGGGAAGGCGCTTAGATCTGTTAGAACAATTAGAAATTAAAAAATCTTTAATTATAAATCCGTCTACTACTAATGATCAGATAGATTTTACACTCTCGCCCTTCGTAGAAAATGTAATAAAAACTCGGGCTTTAACAGATAGTAGGATCGGGAGTAGGTAGACTTGTAAACAAATAAATAACAAAAACGCGCTTGGAAAGGTTTAGTAATAGACATTTACTCTATTGAGAAAGGCCTGACAAGCCGAAATACTACTATATAGAGTGTTTTCTATATATTTCTTGGAACATCTAAATGAGATCAATGTTTTTTTCAAAACAATTATTATAAGTATACAGAATGTTGAATTTGTTGTATTTTTAACCCACGAGTTTAGTTTACATTCTAAAGAGAGGTCTTTTCAAACTAAAATATACCAATATATACAAGCAATCTTTGGTGTCAAGATAATGACTCTAAAAGTTTATTGTAAGCTTAATCACATTTTTAAAGTTAGTCTAATATTTCTCAGGTTTTTTTCATTTGTTCTCTTATCTCCCATTTTCATTGGTATATTTTCTTCCTTAGATGGACCTTTTTTGCCTCAACTACTTTTTGTATTATCTTTTGTTAGATTAAAGCAATATAAGCAACCACGAGTCTGCGAGAAAGATTTGCATGAACGTATATTATGTGATAAGACAGATTAAGATATTATGTGTTACCGTAACAGTTTTATGACCTAGATATTATAAATAAACAATTTTGTGGTTCAAACAACTTAATTTAGATGAATTAAATCAGAATTATGTACGTAGTTTTCACATTTTCTCTTTCCTTCAGATAAAGGAAATGAAACAGTACCACGTTTCGATTTCGTTCTAATGTGACACCAAAAATATTATCTTCTGCATCGAATTGCTTTAATATATACAAACAAATTCAATAATTGGAACCATTGTCATATTTACTTTAGATCTAACAGAAATATTTACTCTTGACAAGACTCTCTTTCAGAAACAAGGCCTAAAATGTGGTAGAAATCATTTTTAAGGGATTTAAAAGATTTGTTTTCAATTGATTTAGTGAACTACGAGCCAATCAATGAGGCTGAAAAGAGAATCATAATATGTCACAAAAGGTAGGATTTTCGAGAAGCAATATAGTCTTTCTAGTATAATTTTTATGGAAATAAATTCACTGATTAAAACTTGCCACCCATTTTAGTTAACTACTTTTCAAATATTTCTTAGGAATTTGAAGAAATTATGATTTCCATCACGGGTTGCTTTAGAGGGATAGATATTAAACCTATTCTGATTTTGATATCTAAATTTAGTGATCAACACTAAAGCAATTAAATTAAAAGGTCACTTCTGTGGAACAACTACTCTCGGAAATGATGTTTTCATCATCCTAGTTATTTTCTAGATATAGGTAAATATTTTATGCCAGACTATAATGTCTATGAATTACAATTATTATGGTTTCGCGCGAAATGTTCCCAAGTAGTACATATTTACGCAGAAGCAACAGTAGACTTAGAAAATTACTTCGCAACGAATATTTTCATGTTTGTGTTCCGTAGAACAGACGTAGTTTATATTCCGCAAATCAATTTTCATAGTTGTTTGTTCTGTTATTAATCAAGTAATCTACGAGTAAACAAAAGATATGTGTAAATTTGATGCGAACATTTGCTGTATTTATTTTACAGATTAGGTAAATGTGGAGTGAATTAGAGAGAATAGAAGTTGTATTAGAATTTTATGTATTAAGATAATATATTTTTAACAATATTTGGTTTATAAAATGATTCTGGTCTCTTTTGAGAATTACTTTACTCATACGTAGTATAAGTAATAAATCAAATACAGAAATACCCGTCTATAGTGTAGAAAAACATTTCCGGAAAATTTGCGTAGGTATAGGTATTGAAAAAGTTTCCTACAAAATAACTATTATGTGACAAATATTTTATTTTTCTAGATGCTATATTCTATGAAATAAACCTATGTATTTTCTCTGTTTAGAAGATAATTACAATTACTTTACACTTTTATACCAATGGGTATTGTACCACCTCCCTGTAGAAAAATTTATAAGTGTAATAAAGATATAGCAAAGGCTCTTTCTTACTTTGGTAAACGAAGGACATATATTTTACAAATAAATGTGAAGGCAATGAATGATTTCAAAACCTTTTAATACAGATATAAATACTAATACTAAAGCTAAAAATGATATCTAATGATTTCAAATATACGATGGTGAATAATTAGATACAAGAAAATGAACAGCCTGTACTAGCGAATATATAACATAATAATATATTTTCCATTTTTCTATTGCCATACTACATATTCGTAAACAATCTGTATCTTTGCAAGTTAAGTTGAAAGAACTTGCGTTATTTGCATCGCCTACAGGAAACAAATAAATAAAAATTGTTGTCTCAGTTCTTGACTGATAATAGTAGGAAAACGTTCTTTATCTTTACATTCCAGGTATTTTTCCTAGGGTTACTAACCAGGAAATACGGAAGCCTCTTTTTATCTCTACTTCCACCTCCCTCTTCTCTATCTCTCGCGGTATTTATTCAATTTAATAACTACTGAAACAGAAGAAAATCTACCATTGTAGTTCGGTGATATTCGTCACAGTAGTGCACTGTCATATGTACACAAACTTGTGTATATTTAAATTTTGAAATAGTTTTGTTCAAGCATCAGTCAGAAGTAAATTTTTCAATAAATATAATAAATAAAAGCAACAACTACTCGTGCCTCGTACAATCTACGACTATTTGATAGTTGAACAAAGCTGATATCTATCAATAAATATGTAATATGTAGGTACATCATGAATGTTAGTAGTGGTAAGAAAAACCGGTCAGTGTCTGGTGGTCAACGTTTAGAGAAAAATAATAATTCATTTTTTTTTCTCATCATAGATACTTGTCATTTGGTAGTTGATTTAAGATACACCGCAGTTTTGGCAAAGTTAATTAAATAATAGAAAGTAAGGAAACCTCGATGAATGACCCTATAAGGATACTCAACTACTAACACGTACTAAAATGTATCTGTTTTAAATTAATACTAATGTGAAGAATGTTTGTATGATTTTCATTTGTATGTTTCTCGGAAAACGTTGATAACAACGTCTATTTCATGTGCCTCTGCCTTCAAAAATGGTTCAACAAAAACTAAATAATGTAGAAGCCAGTTTAGAAATTAGAAGAAAACTAACAAAAAATATAGGACACATTTTCAAACTTATAAATTCCAGAAGGACTACACAAACAGAACAAGAACATAATAGAGATACTTCGAAGTGACAAATTTTGTTATAGTCTTTAACAAATCTTTTAAAGTCACGTACTAACTTCGAAATGATAATTTTTTAAACATACCACAGGAGATATCTCCAAGTAAAGGATGAATAATTATTGACAATGACGTTTTTATATCGAGAGCATTTTCACACACATTTCCTAAAAATTAATTATGCTTATTGAAAGAACATGTTATGTATGAATGATTTGTAGTAGATTTGATTATCAAGAGATGATGGGTTTATTATTTTAATTTATTAATACCAATAATTCAGAAATACGCGATTTAAAAAGAGTATAAGGAGGTAATAGCGTTACTAACCGTTAATAGAATTGGAACCACTTATTATAAGATGGTACATCAATGTGTTGTAAAGGACCTTAGAATTTGAATAGTTTAAAATGAAATGATTTGAGAAGTCATAGTCTAACTATTTTAGTTAGTTTTGAAGAAACTATGAAGGGGTGGATATATCGGCTTTATGTAAAAAAATATCTTATTCTTGCGATACCAAAATCAATGAAGATTTTAAACAAAGTAACTTTGCTGGTTTTAGGGACTCAGTTGTTTGTATAGTCCATAACCAAGTTGCTCGCTTACTTTTAGAGTATTGGTCTTTGAATCTAGGGGTAGGAGAGTTGTTTCCACATGAACCTAAGAATTTTAATTAAAATTTGATTCATATATATAGCTTATATGGACAGGTGAGTTGAACATAAACTCTGGTTCTAAGCTAGATTGGAAACATAAGGTGGTAATCTACCAGAGCATGGTGGTAATGCGTCCTACCGAATAATACTATGCCGACCCTTCCCTTACATGTCCGTATGACCATTAAATAAGTTGGATATCATTAAATAGATAATTGTAAGCAGTGGTAAAACGTTTAGAACTTTTTGACTTAATATTCTAGCTAACTGAAATAGTTTGCTAATTTTTGCGACGTGTGTGGTGACCTTAAGAGAAAAGTCATATATATTTATAAGTAAACGAGTGTGACGTTTAGTCTTTATTTAATCGCTTCTCTTAGATATTTGTATTAACTGTTAATATATATCTTTTACCTAAAATGCAAACACGAGGTGAGTGGCAGTATTGTTATGTTTAATTATTGAATTAAAATCTGTGTGACGTCACGTAAAACAATTTACATTGTCAGATAATGAGATAAAGCTAAGGAGGATGTGGAGGCCCAGCAGTATGCCTTTTCCTCTTTTCTGGCTTCAAGCGGTGAATAGTGTGAGATTTTTGAAAAGTGTTGTTCTGGTGAATGTGAGGATTAGTTGTTTTCATCGTAAGTATTCGCCTTCAATTTTTAGTTGGAACATTTTTCGAAATAATAGTTTCCAGAAAACAAAATATATTGTAAAAATATATTCTAGAAAATATAAATTGTATTGATTTAATGTGGATATTATATGAATTTGTCTTAAATTAAATAGGGGTATAAAAATATTTTTTATTTTTATTTATAATTTTAAAATAAGTCAACGAACTGTAGAAAATATTTTTACGATATGTATCTGAAAATATTTCAAAGATGCTTAAGGGTGAAGAAGTTATTCTCCATAAATGTTACGACAACTAATCAAAGACATGGAAACTAAATTAAAGTCTAAAGATGATGTGAACCCGATCTTCTATAATGGGTTTTAAAAAATTATTTTTAAAAATGTAGGTATATAGTGCGCGTCTCAAGTCATCTCATCATAGTAACTTTGGAACTAATTATTATATTAAGAGTTTGTCCAAATCAGACTGTGATTCTTCACTTCTTTTGAGGATAAATTCGTTTTGCTCTCAATGCAATGTTTTTATATATCAAAATGTGTGATGCCATACCTATTATTTGGAAGATAATTCAATTATTATCTACATTAAAAGAAGGCTTAATAGAAGAAATTTTTACACAAGTAGGTAACTAATGAAATTACAACCCCTTAAAATTTAAAATTTCATGGAAATGATTGAAACATTTTCTTGGTCCCTTAGTTCTTGTATATGAAACCTACCTATTAAGTTTTAATAGATTGTATTCTGTTATATTTCTGTTTTTATATAATCATTTGTTACCCATTATCTGATGGTAAAAATGAAATATAAAATACACACTGCCATGACGAATACTTACCTTAACTTTAAACTCAGTTGTAATTTTCCCAACAAAATTTAATTGCCGACTGTGCATGTCGAAGAAATAAGTTACCTTGGATTTGTGTTATGGAAAAGTAAACTGCATTAACAAATTAAATGCCGCGAGGCAAATATAATACAAAATAATGATTACTGTTTGTTGTGAGCTTGTTTCGAGTAAAGAAAATTATGTTTACTGTAACATGTAGGGGGTGAACTGATTTTGGATGAAAAACTGGCAGAAATTGAAAAAAATAAACACAAAATTTTGCATTGAATGGCAATATATTTCACTAAATAAATGATCAAAAACTTATATATAATGTAATAAATATGTTAAATATATAACACATCAAAGGTGACAAATTTCAAGCTATTAAAACAATTTATTTCTAGCATAATTTAGATACTTGCCTTATTATTTTTGTGTTATTTACTTATTTATTTGCGTTTATGTTATTTGTGTTATTTTACCATGTTTTTGATAGCATAAAATTATTAGAAAACAACTGCCCGCATGAAAACAATCAGTTAAGGGTTAGTTGCTTGGAAATCTAGATTTGTTCTATGATTCAACGTAAAAATATAATTCTTTCACTGAAAAAATATCGTTAAACAAAAAAAAATTTGTTTGTTGGCATTATATTTATATAATATAATATAATTGAGATTATACAATCGAATCCCACTGTTATATGCAGTTTTTCTATGCAACATTTTTATTCTCTAATAGAGCCGGATATTATTTTTTCTAAAATTGTAATTGTTTTACATCCTTCTTTTGTATGAATATGAAAAGTTAAGACAGGAATGTGCAAACCGTTTTGCTTGATCTCAAACCGTTTAGACTTTACAGGGTGTCAAAGTTGCAAAATGTCAATATTCACCTGTCTATATTTCAAAAACAGTTGAAGATAGGTATAGGATATGGTACACGAAACAGACTTAGAATTCGATGCAGAATTCAAATATTAAACAAAACATACGTGTTTTCATTTGAAAACATAAAGTTGATGGTTGTAACTTATTTTTGGAATACCCTGTATACATGAATTTGGCATAAAAAACCGCAATAAAAAATAAAAATCGACGGGTCCTAGCGTTTTCCAAAAAACACACCGCTGAATTTTAAATTAATTTAGACATTTCTTCTGGGACTCACTGTATCATAAGTTTAATAACAGAAGTTACTAGTAGAATCAGTTGTATAACTACCTACCAATAGTAAACAGCATCCAATGATACAACAATTCACGAGGAAGATGTAATAAATTTATATGCGTAATATGGGATGTTACCAAATGTTGTTTTGGATAATTACTTGCACTTGCTGCGGACACTATTAAACAGCTATAATTTGTGGTTATACTGTGCGGATTGCTCCAATTTTCGTGGGAATCAATATAGCGTGTCTCATAATTAAAATTACTTGTACGAGGTGCTTCAAATTGGTATGTTTTCGAGGGTTTCAAAGAATGTGTAATAGATAGAGCAAAGACGATTCCTGTGCTCTTTTTTCGAAAAGATAACAATAGCGCAAATTGCATTTCTCTATGCCTTATCGTTTTCGAGCTACAGGGCGTTTCTCAAATGGCGCCAGTTGGGCGAACCCGACTGGTGCCTTTTCCTCGTTTCCCTTTTAAAATACCTCAAAATGGTTTTAACATTTTACAAGTACTTTGTAGGCATACAACCGATGGCATCAAAATAAGTTTGATTTAATTTTTAGTTTTCTTGTTTTAACCAAAACTTGTGTTTTTGAAAAGGAACACCCTGTATTTTATTTCTAAAATAGAAAAAGGTCTGAACATGGTTTCCAAATATACATAGTTTATATGTTATTTGTCGACAGTTTCTGGAAGAAACTATATATTTTTTTTAAATTTAGATAGAGCTCGTGAGCAGCCGTTCAGTGGTATAAGATTTAGTATAAATTTACTTTCAGTAACTATGGAGATATTTGTGAAAAATTTTTAAAGCATTTATTTACAAATTACATAATATTTTTAAAAATGAATAAGTAAATAATGTAAAATTACTTAAAAAAACACATTCAAACTGGATTCAATCATTTTCAAGCTTTCTTGAATACTTTTAACTAACTAACACGCAAATATCACTATCAACTATCTAAATCTAAATAAATCTATACCTAAATCTAAAAAAATACAGGGTATCTCATTCAGAGATTCTCAAGTCATCATTTCTGATTAAACCGGAAGTTGGTCAAGTTTGTCAGCAGACTCAATACTGACGCTATTATTTTACTATTTTATTTAACCAAGTTGTCTAGTGTTATTTCAATTATATCAATTATTACAGTATAATAATTACAACGGAAATGCATTATATCAGTGTCAATTATGTGGAGGTTTCGATAAAGGATATTTCCGTAAATTCCGACTTGAACTGAATATTTTATTGAAATAACGTGAAATGCACGATTGCAGCAAAAATTGTTCAACTTTATTCAACTATATCGAAAGTAATGTCTCTAAAAATGTTTTATACATTCACATAGAAGTTTCTGATAAGTTTCTTCCATGACTTTGAATTGTAGCACTTCTTTTTACTGCCTATAACTTTTAATGCTACGAGTAATTTTTTGCAGTACCGCTTGAAAGCATACATTTAGCAGTTTATATTTTTTTTATATAGGAATTAAGCCAAAAATTTCACCAATAGGTAAATTATTAACGAAATTAGGTACTTATAGGTACGCAAAGGAATAACTATTATTTTTAAGATATGTCAAAAACAACTACTAGGGTACAATATACACGCCCCAACATTGAATTACAACGGCGTATCTTCATATAATCTCAACTTAATGTCTTTCATATATTTTTCTTTTTAATAATGTTATCTATATCTTTTAAATAATCAAAACAAACGATATATCTACATTACATTAAAAATAATTATTTTTGGTGACACCTTTTGTATTGAATTTTAATGAAAACATTTATTTTTTACAACTTTTTTACAAAAGTGAAATAATTGTTAGCAATCCTCCTTAGCCTAATATCGTATTTCTGCTTCCGGTGTCTTCAAGCACATGTGTGGCAGGAGGTTTGACATCTAAGAATTTGTCATAACACTCCGTATTTTGTAAGTTTAGAGATAACGCTGTGTTACAAATACAGTGGCATCAATAAAATTAGTTAGGTTACCTCTAATAGTAGTAGGTCATGATTTTATTGAGCCTGTCTTAAGAGAATATATTTTTTACTATTTTACTTTAGCAATGGATGGGAATTTTTATTTAACAAAATAAATTCTAGAAATGCCTTGAATGTCTGATTTTGGAGATGAGATTCTATAGATATATAAAAATTACACTGAACTTCTGAATGAATGTAAAACAAACTCTGTGTGGGTAAGACAACGCGACATTCCTAAACCTATAAGCTGATATGTCTGCTGTGGAGATCCTTGTATTTCAATTTTTATTTTTATTTTGAATAGCGAGCTTAAAAGTTGAAGGAATTCATATCTACGTTATTTAAAACGAGAAACTTTGCATCTATTTAATCTAAACTAGGTATATTATATATGCAGTGACACTAGTAGATGGTCGCCTATTGTACAGCTGTCACTAACAAACAGGGGTGAACACTTGAACAACAAACAGTTCCGATTATCCGGTAAATTGCAGTTAAAAGTTCTAAATATAGTTTAAATTTCCTAATATCTCAATTAGAAAATATACATTTGTATACCTAACAATACAATAGTATCTCTGCCCACATTCTAATCACAAAGATTAGCTCAGAAATTACTGAAATACTTATGTGAGAGAGAAGGCGGCATCCTGTTATTTGTATAGATTTATATACTTGCCAATACACTAACTGTTCTACCCTCATTCTTATTATAAGAATAAGATTAAAAGTATAAAACTTGTGTGGGAGAAGAAGAACACATTATTATTCTGTCACATTAGCGGAAAGAAATGACGCCAAAGTCGATAAACTCTGACCACATTTTAGTGCAGGAATAAGGGAAAACTACCGGGATATCAAAAATTATCTTGGTCAAGGGTGGTTGTGGAATGTAAAACGTGTGTCTTACTTTAAATTTTTGAATATGTTTTGTTGTGTCAGAATCTGTCAAGTCATTGTGCTGAAATTTTCTAATCCAGTTTTTGAATCATGCCTCTTACCACACAGCACAAAATTTTCATGATTGAAGCCTATATTCGAACGGGTGCGCCAGTTAATGAAAATTGGCAATACAGTCAACGTTTGTGTTTGGACAATTTTCGAGAGCACTTCCCAAACGTGGCAATATTACCGGACAATTTTTATGCGTGCCTTACAAATTGTGTTGAAGTGTTTCGCGAAACTGGTTGTGTGACTCATAAAAAAGGTGCTGGTAGACCAAGAGTTCGTACAGAAGAAGTTGTCAATGACGTTCGTCAACGTATGGAAGAGGAGCCTGCAAAACCTTTGAAACGTCTTTCTCAGGAAATTGGACTCTCGCAAATGGAACGTGTCTCGACATTGGAACATGTCATAAGATTTTAAAGAAAGACTTGAACATGCATCCATATAAGATGCAAGCATATCAAGCTCTTCTGCCTGCAGACCACCCCAGACGCCTTGCTTACTGCCATTGGTTTGTCAATAATTTAATGAATGACGATCTTCTGGACTTAACTTTTTTTTTCTGACGAAGCGTGGTTCCACCTTTCGGGATACATCAATTCTCAGAATATGCGAATGTGGAGCAATGATAACCCTCATGATTTTACTGAATCGCCACTACATGCTCAACAAATTGGTGTTTGGATGGCAGTTTCTCGCAGAAGAATAATTGGGCCAATTTTTTTCGATTTCACCGTCAACGCAGAAAGGTACAGACACAACTTTTTGGCTAAATTTGTGCAACAGTTAAACGATGATGAACTTCGGTACGGTTATTTCCAGCATGACGGTGTAACAGCACATACTACACGAGAAAATATTGCTTTCCTCCGCGAGTTTTTTGATGACCGGCTGATAAGTTTGCATACAGAAGTTGAGTTTCCTCCGAGATCACCTTGTTTGACAATTATGGACTATTTTATATTTCCTTACTTAAAAAACAAGATTTTCGCAACTCCGGTAAATAATTTGCGAGAACTGCAACCAAGAATTGTTCAGCAATGTGCAACCATAACGCCAGAAATGCTGCAAAACGCTTTTCACATCATGAGGAGGCGCGTCAACTTGTGCATCGAACAAAATGGGGGACATTTCCAACAATTACTGTAATTTAGTTTTTCTTGTTACTAAAACCGTTATTTCATAATTTGTAGTTCATTATTGTTTTACAACTGAAATAAATAGGTATGAAATTTGTAGGTTATTGATGATGTCAGTGTGACAGTGACATAATTATTTCAAATTTAAAGTAAGATACACGTTTTACATTCCACAACCACCCTTGGCGAAGATAATTTTTGATATCCCGGTACAAAACCTCTTAGTTAAAAGAATAGTCAAACACATCATCTCATAATAACTCCTGAAAGGTATTTTTTTATCCTAGGATGCTCACAGAGTGGGTTGCCAGTTCATCTCTTCCTGCAAAACTTGCGAATATGCGAGTAAACAATTTAATGAAATACTTTCAGAGTAGATCGTGTAGACCCCGAGCTACTCACTGAATAAACATAACAATTAGATCTTCCTAAATAGAGTTATTCCTGTAGATATTAAAGTTTTTAGGTTCCTCGTTGTAAAAATCAACAGAACAAAATTTAATTGGCTCTTATCCAGTAGTTATTCCGCAGAATACAACAATATTAACCAAACAAACTATTTCTAGAAATTTTCTCTGGTGAGTAATAAACTTTCCTAAGAATTTCTACATAATAGACTACATTACCTGTTGCAAAACTCCTACACAGAAACAAACTTTTATCTTCCTCGTTATAAGCTTGAATAGACTTAATATCGGTAGTAACTTTAAGGCTGGGATCTATTTGAAATAAGCTTTGTATGAAGGACTTGATGACGTTATTTAGACACCTTAATTACTCGAAACGGGCTTTCAGTTTTAGATTTCAATTTAGTAAGTCTGGTCTTGACACAAAAACCCTCTTTAGAGTAATTTAATTCAGTCCCAGATTTGCTACCGATGCATAATGTAGTGGTATTATTATATTAGTTTATAATTTTAAGTAGGTAACTTTTCTCGCCTTGAAAGTGAGCTATAGTGATATTATCAGAAATTTATTCGAGACTATGCCACCTATATGATAAAAATAAGACAATAAAGTAGATAGATGGGCGAGCTGATGGTTCAGTGTTTATTGTGTCGATCGCAACCCAGAGGTCGTGGGTTCGATTCCCTATTCCACCAGACAATTTTTAATTAAATTATCTACTCATAGATTAAGGCTTAAATAATAATAGCCGCCCCTTCTCCCACACAAGGCTCAGACTGATTAAAAGGAGAGGTAGAGGTAGTATTAATATTATTATTATTATTATTATTATTATTATTATTATTATTATTATTATTATTATTATTATTATTATTATTATTATTATTATTATTATTATTATTATTATTATTATTATTATTATTATTACTTTATTATTATTTCAAGAAATTTTAATATAATTAGCAAAAGTTTTGTTTAGGAATCATTCAGGTAAAACACAAGGTATTTTGTTCCTTGCCATATTGGGTTTTGATTTATTTTTGATAAAAATAATTAAAACCATTATCAGACTATTTAATAATAAAGAAAGACAATATAATTTTGGATTTTTTAATCATTCTGAAGTATATTAAGGTATTATACATCGTAAATTATAGTATGATACCTGTTAATATAATTACAATATTCCATTCCACAGTTTTGTCATGCATATTAATGGAAGATAATCTGTCACCAATTAAAACATATGCAAATCTAAATTTAAGCTTATCCCTATGATACATCCACTGGTAATTTTCATTGCAAAAATAAACACAGGGTGTTTCAGGAATCTGCATATAAAAATAAACGATTGTCTGACATCGCGCTGCTGTTAATATTGCTCCTATTGTCAACAGTATATTTTTTGTACAACGAAAAATTGACCAAATGAGTTAAAATTGTTAATAATACAGGTTGAATATATTGAGTGCACCCAAAAATACAATTTTACTTAATTAATAATTTTATTGTGCAATTATTTTTGATTTGTTTTTTAAATTTATTTATTCTGTACATCCAAATACCCAAAACAGTAGATTATATATGTTACATATACCATTAACATACATACCTTGGTTCAAATAGTAACTAAATTCCTATAATAAAATTAATAGCATTTATTTTCAACAGGTTACACCCAATTACAGGAAATACAAAATTTAGTATAATTAGTGCAGTAATATAGCTAATATAGATACACAGAAATACAAAAAAAAAATAACAAAACTATAGGAAAAAAAGGAATAGAAATCGTATAATTGAAATAATAATAATAATTAAAAACTGATAGAAGCTTTTGAAAAAGTTAGAAATTAGTAGATTCATACTGAATGCGTCGATATCTAATTTAAAAGGAAATAACATAAACGAGGTATTAGTTTTTACCTAGCCTCATACTGTATACTCAACTTTTCGAAAATTATCTGTAGGTAACATTTTTGTCTAAATGCGACAATTAATTTTACTTAAAATTAAATGATTATACTCCCCGTAGATGTGTGTGGACATCAGAATGAGTATAACTATTATATCGCGTAGGTACTAATTTATAAAGTACACATTGTTATTGAATGAACACGTTCGCTAACTCAAACAATTGTTAATATATTATTTGTTAGCCAAAATTATATTCAAAATGGGTATCTGCACGATATTTAATGCAGTTCACGTTACAATTATTATGCAGTCCGCGCATCATCTACTGGTCTGTACGTGGTGAATTCGTCAGTCTTTATTTCCAAACTGCAGATATTTTTATTTGGGGACCTGTATACATATTTTAATTTATTATACTGCAAATAATAGTCCTACTTAATGTTTACAGTATTTAATAATGAATATTAATGAAAATTGATCTGATGAAAACCGTCAGTTCAAAATTGCCAAATGGGTATTGTGTCTCAGCAAAATGGCAAGTGATATAGATGGACAAAATGTCTGCACCATGACATAATCTGATTAGAAATATTATCCCTCACTTAGTGGATAATCCCGTTGCGCGTTTCATATCCTAGGAATTCTCGGGCACTATTTATCACTTGTGTTTTGGAGAATTACTGAAACTGCTGCTAATACTCTTATTTTTACTTTTACTCTTACACGAAATTGGCCTACTTATTATAATTAAAACAATATCTATAGAGAATGGTGACCAAGTAGTATATTCACTGTCACAAATATGTATTTTCAAAATACTTAATATAATAACTGGATAATATCTGTAACTTATTTGTAATGCAGTAACTCTGTACGGTCATCGTAATTTCTTTCGCAATTACACTGCTTAAATAGGGAAATCTTTATTTTCAATACTTATAGTTATTAATATTTTACAGATAGTTTCAAAAACATCCCAAAAAAATTACGATGCACTAAATCCTGTTCCTGAACAGAACTGTTTCCTGATAAAGGAACTAGGTATATTATATGTATATTCATTAGCTACGTAAGCTATACTAAAAACAGCGAAACTTAATATATGTACAGAGCGTCCAGTTTTCATTACTTTTAAGGTATCTATTAATATTAATAAAGATATTAGCGATTCCAAAAATGAATGTGCCCTCTGCATGAAAATATTTGAACCTACTTAAAAGGTCATTTTTGGAGGCTTAGTTATAATGATAAAGAACACACATTTGGGTTTGTTTAACGTAATAATTTAGTGGTGGTTGTGATTTTTTGGTATTACAAAGTTAAAATCGACGTGGTTAGTATTTGTACATCTTTATTTTTACATTTTAAAATGGCATTCAAAAGAAATCAGCACAACACAAACTGCCGTGTTTATAGGTGTCATTCCACAAAATATGTCAATAGAAGTGTTTAAGATTGAAGATAGGTAGAAGTTTGGCCCTAATATAAGAAACTGTTTCTCATTAATGTATCCAAAAAGCATGTAGCAATTTAATAACAGGGAATATGTTTATTTACACAACATAACCACAACATGTTGCACTTTGTCTATACTTTTCTATTATTTGTCTTATAAAAGCAGAATATATTTTAATTTAAACATTATTTAATAAAAAACAAGCACTAACATCGTATCACCATACAGTTTATCACACTTATTTTAGTCCAAAATGTAAGTAAACAATAACTAGGGCACCTGTTTTAACCAAAAAAATTTATATAATTAGCAAAGAAGCACTTTTATGCGACGTTTGACTGCTTTTACCACTCTTTTTATCCTTTATTTTACCTTAACTAGCACATGAAGTCACTATATTTATGGCAGTTGAATGCTAAATTGATAGATGAGGTGATATGAAATACAAAATTTTTACTCGTCTTCCATCATATTTGTTTACAATTTGCAGCGCCCTCATCGGTAATTTGAATCGCCAATAGAGATGCGGTTTTCGCGAATCTTTGATACATTTTTGAGAAACGACAGACGCCATAAATAGAGTTTCCATAGCCCTCTTAGTTTTTGAGATACAGGGTGAAAATTTACCATTAACAAGCACCCCTCGCTTCTTAATTTCTTAATAACATATAGTAAAAACAGGAACAAGTCTGTGCACAGTTTTTATGTAGAATCAGGTGGCACACTTACGATTATCTGTGTTGCGATTAGTTGGTGAAAGATAGCTAGTGGACTGTATTGTAGAGTTTGGTTTCAATTTCAATGATGCACTGACGATGCTGGACTTGATGAATTAAAAGCCTCACGCTGTATTTCAAAACATATATTTTTACTAAAAAATACACTATGTTTGACTTGACGAGCGTGACAGACAAAAATGTATGCGTACTGCTTTGGGTGTTCTTGCAGAGTGAATGTTCTCGGCATGTCGTCCCGCCAGATTCCCCACTCCTCACGTGTCACATGCGTGTCATATTTTTGACGTCATAATTCACATAGGTAGAGGTAAAGACAGAAACACAAAACAATAAGAGACAGAGTTTGGAAAACCAAACAATCTGAAAGAGCCAATTTTTGAGATATAGAGCAAACTTATACTTTTCTAAAAGGAACGCATTGTATATATCCTGCAAGTTCAATTGCGCTCGCTTTAAGCTTTTCAAAAATATATAATGCTTGACACATATTTCAAATAATTACTCTTAAAAATCTTTTAATTCCTAGTCCTAGTCTGTGGTCGGAATAAAAAAATTTGTTGACACAACAAACATTTATAACAGTTCTGTCAGATAATCAATTGTAAATAGTTTCTGGGAATTGTCAAGGACTTGGACTTTTATTTTCAATAAACCTTCGGTGCAGGATGATTATTATATGAAGGAGCTGAATGAGATTAGTCACAATTTAATTTTTACTGATTGTATTAGACACCATATAATTCAACTTTTATTGACGTTTTGCCGAGGGCTATCTGAGGCCTTCCTTCCTGAAACTCGATAATGGAAACAGCTTGCATTCAATCAATCTTGCATTTGGTGTCGGATTATCCTCAGTTATGAATAATTCAGTGCCCTGAGCGTTTCTTAATTATTTATAAACAACTGAGTTTCATCAAAACTGGTTCACAGTGATGAGCCCTGAAATGAATTAATGTAATTACAATTAATTTTTTGTTTAAATTGTATATTTGGAATATCATATTGGATCAGTTTTTAGAGAATCTGATTTACAGTTTTTGTAACTGTAAGGGTTTATCACAAGATGTGTTTAGCCAAAGCCAACTAACATGTGTTAGACACACATCTGTAGCACACTTACACTTACTGTCTTTTGAATATAACTACAGTGTGATCTTTTAAAGAAAAATACAACTTTACTCGGATCCCCTACCTGAAAGATTCAAGAATTATAAACCTATTCCTCTTTTATTATATCTTGAGAAATAATGACAGTAAGGACGCCGAAACCATTTACTAAATATAAATAGCAAATAACTACGAATAGTATGGATGTCATTAAGATCATCCTCCATCTGCAAACGCCTTATATTAAATAAGGACAAAAACAAATCAAGCCAAAACAGCTATTCTCCTGGCTATATGCCGCGGATTAGATTTGCCGTATTTTGGTCTAAACACAGTTAGAAACAAAAATACAAGGATTCGGATTGCAACGAAAACTACGAGGTAATACTCAGACCACACATCGTAGGATGCCACTAATTGCAGACCGGTTTCGACCTTTTTATGGTCTCATCAGTGCAATATAGTAGAACTAGTTTCTACAACCTGTTATTTTATTGGATTTTTACTAAATATAAGTATACCCTTGCAACATTGGGTATATCTTGCACTTTTTACTGAAATAAATCGTAACTTGTCTTCATACTTATACCTTACTTCAGTAAATATGAGTATGCACCATAAATTAACTCGTTTACAAGCTTCATTGGCAGTTTTAATAGACTAGAAAATTGTCTTCAGCTTGTTCTATCAAGCATCGAATGCTTGCGTGTCACTTACTAAATGGCATCTGAAATGTTTATAAATGTAATTGGTCGTGAAATTAAGAGATGAAACTGTTTACTGTATGCAAATACACCGTTTAATTACCAATTTGCAGATGTCAAGAATAGGAAAGCTACTGTGCTAGCGTTAAAAGTTTAATTTTTTTCTCGATGAACCCTTAAGGCGGAACCACATCTAAGATTTGCGATGTGCGTTGTATCTGACACAAATTTGCTGGTGTGCGTAAAAATTCTTATTGATGAGTAAAACCACTTGAAACCGAATCTCAATCCTGAGTGTGTATCTCGAAGGAATAAAGAGGGGATTGAATCCCCTGTTCAATCCTACTTGAGGCCGTATTCCTGCGCTTGCGTGCGTTATATATACGTAGCTAACCACCTAACCTCAAAATTAAGTATTGTTTGTTGTATTAATAATATATTATAACCGTTGAGTTTACTTTCTAGTTTTCACAGGATCACTAAAGAAGTTTTCATTCGTCACATGTGATTCTTCAGTACGTGAAGCATGTAAACTTCGGCATTTAAGTATATTTGATTAAATCCAATCGCAATCCAATCGCGTTTATATCGCAATATGAAGCAGCTTAAGTCAAGCCAATCCTACAATATTTTAGGATTGACTTGAACGTTCTAAGCCGCTTAAAACGCAAAGCAAAACGATAATATCAAAAATCCACAGGTCTGTTCACCATCTTATTGACGAAGGTAAATGAAATTTTTCCGTGCTGTCGCGTTACGTTTTTAGTTTGATACGACGCGTCGGGCTAGCTCTGTTACATAATTCGATTCATGTTATTTCAGCGAAATTTGAAAATTAATTGAAGGAGTAATTGATACCGATTGAAAAAATGTGGAAATATATAAGGCGCAGTTGAGTTACGAATGTGATCAAGACTACAGGGAAAGGACTTATAGCCATGGCCATGACAGTCAGTTCTTGACAAACCACAAATATCACTGATAATTGTTATAAACTGCATCTGTGGAGTGCTTTTTACATTGACTAACGATGTATTCAACCGAAGAGAAACAAGATATTATATATATTTATTACAGATGTAACAAAAATTTAAACAGAACAATTGAAGAATATTTAAACACATATCCTGAAAGACGACAACCATGCAAGACATATATTACTAAACTGCAGTGTAATTTAAGAAATTATGGCAGTCTTTCTAAACGAAGAAATAGGTATGTGTGATGTTACACACTCGAAAGTGAATCTCACTGTACATACGATTTATTTTCTATTTATTTGTCTAAAAGAAAAACATATGTTGATGCCTTTGTCGATGTCCATGTGAGGGCAGGCACCCTGTTGTTTTATTATTAATATTCTGTGTTCTTTTAATTTCTTAAAAATACACATCGCGGGTCTATATCTTTGTTTTTCTTCCAGGAGTCTCACAATCGTTGAAAATATTGGAGACCAGGGCTCTCGAGCGTGCAAAATGTGACTCTATCGAACTGCCAAGATGCATTTCACCAAATTAACTGACTTTAAAAGTAGTGGAAAAGAGTGTAACAGTGCGTGAGTGTATCACTGACAAGAGTAACAATAAAGAAAGGAAACACGACGATGAGCGTACCCTCAGCCAGCGCAAGGGCTGTTGGGCCGTCGTCGCCGTGAGCGTCTGGACGCTATATAACCAAGGGATCCCTTCGTCGGCCGCACATAACGCGTCGCGACGTTGTGTCCAATTCCACCGCCGATCGCCAACACCTGTTAGGATGAGTGTCTTCCCGCTCATCGCAATTACTCTGGCAACTTTGACGATTACCGTGGTTGTGATTAGTGGCCACCCTGGACCCGAGCCTTCTGTTTCCTCTTTGTCTCACAATAGGGTAAGATACTTTATGTTAAAATTTGTTTAGAAAATATTCACGAACAGATGAAAAATTCTGGAAAAGTAAAAATAGTAATACTACGGAACTTGATTAAATAACTGTATCGTTGTTTACAGCAAATACCTCAAAACAGTTGCGTGATGCTTTATTAGGAATCTATTTAGTTCGCTCCAGTTATTTTTAGAGTTCAGGTACAAACAAAAAATAATTACATTATTTCATTTGAGGAGAATTTGTCAGGAAAACTACGAGACATTCTGTTTACTTTCTGGACCATAAATAGAATCAATAATTGCAGGAAAAATAGAAAACAAAACCAAATAATTAAACTTTCATCGGTTACAACAGATAATGTAAGTTTACATCAAAGAATTTTAGATCAGTGTCTACAGAATGACTCGTGCAAATGTTTTAGGTACTCGTAATAGAAACAATAAATTATTTAAGAATAATGGATTATGGGTTATTTAAGTGATATCACTATAAAATAATTTCTATATAAAGGGTCCCCCAAACCAACCCGGATAATCGCAGCACCTGCGGTAGTTCGCACCGCTTGCGATTCGCATCATATTGTTTCCATTGCGTTAAATAGGTATGTACGTTCACACAAACACGATTTTTTTGGTTTAGACTGCGAATGGTCTGCGTTTATTTCGTACGGAGTTTTTGTTCGCAATGAGCTGCGTTTTTTCTCGGATCCGTAGTAGTTTCGCAGTCTCTTAACTAAGAAAGTAATTAATAAAATGGAAAAAATCATTGAATTAGTGCGAAAGTATCCTATATTAGACGACCTTTTTCATGACGATTACAAAAATATTCGAAAAAAGTAACAAAAATATAACATAGATTCTCGTCTTTTCGTATTTGCGGCATTAATGTATGAAATTCCCTATATCGTCGTCTTTTTTTATTAATATCGTGAACCCGTTTTCTTTTGTTATTAAGGTTAGATATATAATATGATCAACACATTTTTTTTTAAAGAATAATAATAATTTTCCCTTAAATTGTCTTCTTCCAATGCAAGCAACACAAATGCTTCTTCTTCCTCCGATGCTACAAATTGTTTATTTTTCGTTTTCAGCAATAGCAATGAACCTTTTCGATACTGAAAATATGACGCGTATGATGCGATTATATTCGCTTTGGTGTGGGGTTCTCTGCGGATTCCGCCACGAATTTCGCTGCGAACTTTCCGTCACGAATCCGTTGCGAATAATTCGCGTTGGTTTGGGGGAACCTTTAATTGCTAACCTGAAATGTAATTTTGTATTTGTATGTAATTATTTATTTACGATTTTTTGCATATATATCTGCAAAATAAAAAGAAGAAAACCGAAACTATTTAAAGGACATGAAAACAGTATAAAAGCAAACTCATAACGCTCTTTCCAAATGAATAAAATTTTATTTCTGTTTCATTTTCAGATTTGAAGATGTTCGTTTTTAATCGACGAATTCTTTTGAAGAAACTTTTTCTTCGTGTAGTAGACTAAAAAAAAAACGTGCCATACGAACAATATACTATCGCTTGTACGAGGAGATGTTTTTTAATAAATTTGAGAACCCTTCAAAGGGCTTGAACCTTTGGTGTGAAGCTAACACTGACGTAGTTTACCACATAACACCAAAACACTATAATGCACTCGACGCGCGTTTCGCCAACCAAGTTGACATCATCTGGAGATGATTAAAAGTGAGAAAAACATTGATCTCATTTAGATGTTCCAAGAAATATATAGAAAACACTCTATATACTAGTATTTCGGCTTGTTAGGTCTTTTTCAAAAGAGTAAATGTCTATTACTAAACATTTCCAAGCGCGTTTTCGTTATTTATTTGTTTACGAGAACCTACCTCCGATTGATCCTTACCATCTGGTAAAGCCCGAGTTTTTATTACCTTTTCTAAGAAGGGCGAGAGTGTATAATCTACCTGATCATTCGTAGTACACGGATTTATAATTAAAGATTTTTTAATTTCTAATTGCTCTAACAGATCTAAGCGCTTTCCTTTCTTTTCACGATGCAGTACCTTTACATTTTTCCGATCTATAAAATGATTGTTTTCTATACAATGCGTCGAAAATCCAGAATTTTTTGCGTTATTTAATATGGATTTTTCCATCCAAAAATCCATATTAAATAACGCAAAAAATTCAGGATTAAAATTCAGGTAATAAAAACTCGGGCTTTACCAGATGGTAAGGATCAATCGGAGATAGGTGCTCGTAAACAAATAAATAACGAAAACGCGCTTGGAAATATTTAGTAATAGATATTTACTCTATTGAAAAAGGCATAACAAGCCGAAATACTAGTAGAGTGTTTTCTATATGTTTCTTAGAACATCTAAATGAGATCAATGCTTTTTTCAAAACAATTATTTTCACGATGTTTCATAAAGAACCATCCGCTTCGAGTATACACTTTATATCCTTTCATATTGTGGCATTAACTTTTTGATAACAAAAATAGAGTTTTCGAAACGCCAACATGAGATTTTATTTTAATATCGAGAAGAATAGATTTTTGTAATATATTTGACTCTTACAAAATGTAATTTTCGACAACCGGTTTCATAGCCAACTCATATCACTGTTGATCTGAGGATGAGGCAAGATTAGCCTTGAAACCAGTTGTCAAAAATTAAGGTATAAAAAGCAATTAGGTACAAATTATTTTTGAGCACAGACCCATTTTTTCAAAAGTATATAGGTATATTTACTTTCATAGATATACCTATATACCTTTGCAGAATATGCCTCCGATATAGAGGTCCGCTATCTATAAAAGTTGGAGTTTAGGAACTTTTTATTAGTGACTCCACATTATGCAGGTCCTGATTCACATAACAAATGAAATATGATGCGTAGGCGATCTGAAAGAAACCTTGATTTCAAGTTTCAGTAAGGCAATAAATGTGATTATAAAAAGGCAGATATGATAAAAATTATACCTACTACTATAATTTTTACTTGGAATATCTTTCGTTTTCCTTTTTTATTGTATTTACAATGTACGTGGAGTATTACCAAATTAATTTTATATCAATTATAGGCATTGCAATGCTGAGGTATTTTGTGTTTTTTCAATGTGTAACCCTTCCGGAAGGACAGCCTTTGGATTTGGGGGTTGTCTAATGTATGTGATGATTGAATATAATACTTTATTTTGCCACCTTGCTAACTGATGGGCGATTTTAGCAGACGGCTTCAATAAAATAATTCAGAAACTTTCACTGTCCAATTAACGCAGTTTCATCAATGGTTAATTAACTATAAATTTAAAATATAATGTTCCTTAATGTTGACTGTAGAAATGAGTCTTCCAATGAAGGATAATCACATTCTACCATTGTAAATAGCTAATTAATGGTCAAATTACCTACGCTGTCTGTACTAAAAAACGTAAACTGAAACAGATTATTAGGTACACATTGTTACATTTACGATGTTATAAAGCAAAGTTCATGTAGTGAAATAATAGTTATAAAAAGTAGTAATATCCGGCTGTTTAAAAATATATGGAGCTGCAAAACTTAACGTCTTAACTGCTTCGAGGAATTATTACCAGTATCAGAGACGTATAGAATGTAGATGTATAAGTCTCTGCCAGTATCAAAGTACCCAGATTTATATTTACTACAAAACTTTTTATTTTACACGCACGTACCTCAAAAATATCAACTGCAAGAGAGATATATATTTCTAATTTATTTTATGATATTTATGAAGATTTTACAAGTATACTAAAGAAACAATAACTGAAACTACGGTTTATTCTGGGAATATGTGTTGGGTATAACAATAAGTTTGAATAGTTTTTAAAATCTGAATATACTGGAACAAAACATAGACAAATAGGTACTATTATTATCTGTGTATCTACTACTAGTTGTAAAACATGATTTATTTATTGTATTGTTAAAGTTTCGAGTGGATATAACATGGTGGTAATATGGTTTTACTAAATGCTATATTTATAAAAAGTACAGGGTGAGTCAACCATAGAGTAAAGTTCATTATCTCATTTGTTTAGAGAATTACGAAAAAACGTTAAATACAAAAGTTTTATAGAATATTAAGGTGCACAGTTTTTATTTTTGAGTATACAGGGTGATTCAAAAAAGCGTGGCGAATATAACATAAGTTTTTTTTAAATGGAACACCCTATTTTTTAATTTATTTTTAGATTTTACATGAAATTCTATAACTTTTTTGTTAATAATGTCATATACCTAAACCCAGTAGTTTTTCTAATATTTTAATTTTTTTAGAAAAATATTAGTTTTTACTCTTATAAGAAACTGACAGTACCGCCATTGTTTCTAAAGGTGGAATACTCAAATTTGGTACAAACGTTCTATAAGGATGACAAAAAAGGTATATGTAAATAAATTTTAGTTAAATGCTACAGGGCCTTCAAAATAAATTTACACATTTAGACTATTTTAACTTCAAAAATTTCAATTTTTTTAAATGGCACACCCTGTATATTATTATTTTTTCTGATAGATTTTACAAAAGCCTTCAACTTTTATTGAGTATGTCATATACCTAGTTTTCATAATTTGCGAGTTATTTTGATTTTATTCTTTTTTACACTTACCTACGCTATTGTGGAAACATAAACTAATATAAATAATAATAATTTCCCTACTAACTACCTTACTTTTAATTATTATGGAGTAATCAATGATCAAAAATATGCCCGTCTACTTAGATACACATGTTTAGTCTTGTTACTATATTTTCTTGCATGTTCCATAGCATAAAGGATGTTTATTGTCCTCCAGGTATCTCGTATCCTATTTTCGATATCTTCTGGTGTTGTAGGGGAATTCACATAAACACGATCTTTAAAGTGGTCTAACAAAAAGAAATCTGAAGGTGTTAAGTCACATGATCGAGGGGGCCACCCAATGAATCCGTTAGTGTAATAAAAACAAGTGTAAAAATGAATAAAATCAAAATAACTCGCAAATTATGAAAACTAGGTATATGACATACTCAATAAAAGTTGAAGGCTTTTGTAAAATCTATCAGAAAAAATAATAATATACAGGGTGTGCCATTTAAAAAAATTGAAATTTTTTAAGTTAAAATAGTCGAAATGTATAAATTTATTTTGAAGGCCCTGTAGTATTTAACTCAAATTTATTTACATATACCTTTTTTGTCATCCTTATAGAACGTTTGTACCAAATTTGAGTATTCCACCTTCAGAAACAATGGCGGTACTGTCAGTTTCTTATAAGAGTAAAAACTAATATTTTTCTAAAAAAATTAAAATATTAGAAAAACTATTGGGTTTAGGTATATGACATTATTAACAAAAAAGTTATAGAATTTTATGTAAAATCTAAAAATAAATTAAAAGTAAGGTGTTCCATTTAAAAAAACTTATGTTATATTCGCCACGCTTTTTTGAACCACCCTGTATACTCAAAAATAATTTTAAACTGTGCACCTTAATATTCTATAAAACTTTTGTATTTAACGTTTTTTCGTAATTCTCGAAACAAATGAGATAATGAACTTTACTCTATGGTTGACTCACCCTGTACAGGGTGGGCAAATAAGACAGAACGCCGGCTGTATCTCGGAAACCGCTTATCGGAGAATTTCTGGAAAAAAATTTTAATAGTAAATATGGCCAAGAGATGTCGCTGGAAATTATTTTCAAGTTCCTGAAATGACCGCTAGGGGGCATAACATCCATGACCAACTATAAAAATGAACTTTTCTCGAAAATTTGCCTAATAAAGTAGTACCGGAAATAAGTAAATATTAATCTAGAGGAAATTTGAAACTTTTTTATGCAACTCATTTTTTCTATCTTTTAAAATAAAGTGGTGGGAGGGCGCCAAACTTTCTTTCCTTTAAACGTTAATAACTCGGCTCAGGATAAACCTAATCTAACAAACTTAGTCTCATTAGAAAGAGCTTTTTTTGATGCATATTTAGAGTCATGAAAGCTGGTTTTGTTACTTTTATTATAGCCGCTAGAGGGCGCTATCTGCTAACATAACAAATATGGCGGATTTTCTAGAAAATTTCAAATGGCACGATATATTTATTGTCACATATTTAAATACAGGACAACAATCCCTAAAATTCAGTGAAAACCACAGCTTTCTATCTCATTCCTAACGGAAGGTATTACCAAAAGAATTGCAACTTGAGATTTGTGATGTAGCCTTTCATCTTAGCATTTAAAATCGACTCGTGATAGCCTATTCTTAATAAAATATAAGAAAAAAAAACTGTTGCGGAACTGAAGAGTCGTTAGTGCTTATAATTTTTTCAAAAAATATAATATGAGATAAAAGTAAAAATTATAAAAATTTGAGACAAATTTAAACTGATGCGACAAAAGCTGACTTTGTAAATGAAGTCTTTATAAAATAATGTGGTGGTTCTGATTTATTTGGGGACGTGATGCTCAATGGCCTCTCAAATGTTCAAAATGTCGCGCATCGTTTTGAATATACAGTTACAACTGTTCTTGGGTAGACGAAACCCGGTTAGGTATTATATTAAACAAGTTGAAAATGAAATTTATTACATCTATCTATTCTATAGATCCCTGATTTGACCTGTATGGACTTTTATTTATGGGGCCGATTAAAAAAACTAATTTACGCAACGGGGCCTGCCGCTACAAGGGAAGTGATGATCAAACATATTACGGTGTATTCCCCGTATTCCTGTGCCAGAAGTAGAAACTGCAGTTGCATCTACCCAAGAACGTTTAGAACTGTGTATTGAAACCGATCGGCGACATTTTGAACATTTAAGAGGCCCTTGAACATCACGTCTCCAAATAAATCAGTCGTTTTCAGGACCACCACATTATTTCATAAAGAATACATTTACAATGTCAGCATTTGCCGCAACAGTTTAAATTTTTTTATATTTTTAAACTTTTACTTTTATCTCATATCATATTTTTTTTAAAAATTACAAGCGCTAACGGCTTTTTAGTTTCAGAACAGTTTTTTTTCTTATATTTTATAAATAATACGCTATCACGAGTCGAGTTTGGATGCTAAGGTGCATCACAAAGGCTACAGGGCTACATCACAAATCTCCAGTTGCAATTCTTTGGTAATATCTTCCACTAGGAATGAGATAGGAAGCTGCGGTTTTCACTGAATTTTAGGGATTGTTGCCCTTTATTTAAATATGTGACAATAAATATACCTTGCCATTTGAAATTTTCAATCCGCCATATTTGTTATGTTGGCAGACAGCGCCCTCTAGCGGTTATAATAAAAGTAACAAAGCCAGCTTTCATGACTCTAAATATGCATAAAACAAAGCTCTTTCTAATGAAACTAAGTTTGTTAGATTCGGTTTATCCTGAGCCGAGTTATTAACGTTTAAAGGAAAGAAAGTTTGGCGCCCTCCCACCAATTTATTTTAAAAGATAAAATAAAAATGAGTTGCACAAAAAAGTTTCAAATTTCCTCTAGATTAATATTTACTTATTTCCGGTACTACTTTATTAGGCAAATTTTCGAGAAAAGTCCATTTTTCTAGTTGGCCATGGATGTTATGCCCCCTAGCGGTCATTTCAAGAACTAGAAAATAATTTCCAGCGACATCTCTTGGCGATATTTACTATTAAAATTTTTTTCCGGAAATTCTCCGATAAGTGGTTTCCGAGATACAGCCGGCGTTCTCTCTTATTTGCCCACCCTGTACAGTTTTAACCAAGTTTGTTGTTTTGTGTATTTTAAGAGGATCTTCTCCGCTTTACTTGAAATATGGATATTTTTACATATCGAGACATTAAAATTTGATTAGGTAGGTCTTCTTTGTATCGAAATGTGATTTAAAAAATTTGTATCTTTTTGAAAATAGAAACTTATTTTTATATGCATAGTATAAAGATGTTCTATAGGTACAATATGGAGATGTATTTTTATCATTGGGAAAATGAGCGATAGCCAAATATACTTTAGTGAAACTCGGAATTTTTATTGCTTGCATGGTCATACATTTTCACCATGACCAGAGTAGCATTAAAATATTAATGGATAAATAATTAGTTTAATCCAATAATTAGAAAAACACTAATTAATTTTGTCAGTTTGGGTAAACAGACATGCAATGGAATATTTAAAAATGTTTTATAGTTTCAATTAAATTAATTGTTTTTCATTGGAAACAAAAGTAAAAGTAAGGCATACATTATTTTCTTTCACGTAAAATGGGATACACCTTTGTTGACCATTTGATACTCGATATTCCTCTAGACTTTTTCATCTCAACAACATTGATGTTTCTGTGCTTGTAAAATGTTTTCTCACTTGTATAAAGAGGTAAATATATCTCACTTAATGTATTCAGAGGTAGAGGGGAAGTTAAATTCTAGTCATTTTTGGTGAAATTTAGAAAATTACGAAATAAATACAATAGGAACATTTAAAATTAATATATATTTCTCTTTAAAACCAACGTTTTATTCAAATTTATTCCGAATACCAAATTTATATTTTGTATCTCCTGCTAATATTTTACTAACGAAAACACTTTCTGGAAGCAAGTACTGGAAAATTCATTCCTTTCTATTTAAATTGAAGCAGTTCATCGAAATTGATTAAATTCAATTTTATATACAAATTAAATTAATGGAGATATTGTTCTGCGAATTATTAACCTCATTTTATACTTTATTATTATTTTATCGATCGCCATTTCTTTTCTCTTGTAGGCTGGTGAATTTATCGGTGAGAGGCGTGTCACCAGGTTGTAGTATACTATCGTAATTTTACTTCAGTTCACATTTTCCGCATAAACATAGACTGAGGGATTTAATAAGATGCGCAACTGTGTGGAATCAATTTTTTGAAACACTGTAGTTTTGAAGAAAAAAGATGTTGCTTGAAGAAGAGCTTGTTAATATTTACCCCATAGGGAAGGAGTTATTAAGTGGTCTCATAATACCAAATGATTTTTGAAAATCTGGCATCTTCTCGTAAAAATTCAGGTTACTAATCTCGATGGTAATCAGTTGTGTGTGTTACAATTTACTTAATTTATTTGAAACTACGTACCAACTATTCTTTATATAAAAACGTTAAAAATAATTCATTTCATTTATATATTAAATCTCGTATATGTATTTTCATATAAAAATATTAAATACGTTTGAAAGAGAAATGTCTGTAAGATATACCTCCTGCATTACTTACTTATTTTCTGTATAAACTATAAAGTAAATGCACTTTTCAAAAGTTGATATAGAAGCAAAAGCAGTATATTATATGCATAATATTTTTATGTAGATAGTACCTAACCAAGAATTCTATGTAAGCTCATTGCATATATAAAAGTTCTTTGTCAGTGGCTCAGTTTTCCTGAACACTATTTATTTTGTTTTCCTTATTGAACCATAATAAGTATATTCTATATTTGTTCACTTTTTACATGTTTAGGTAGATTTCATACAAAAGCTGGCAAGTTTTGATACCCCTATTTTGTAGAGGGATGATGTAAAATTTGTAGCAGGTTTAGATGTGTGAATATTGGTGTTTTTATTTAACAAGTTCATAAATAAGTTTCCTAAGTAATCCCAAATATTGAAGAATACTTTGTCATATAAAAATTCATCATTTTTGCAAAAGCTCTGGAATTTTTTTCTTAAATTTCAATAATTTACCCATCTTGGTAGAAGGTTATTACCAATTTTTGGTAATAACTCAAAATTACTTGAGTACTCATCTTCAGTATTTCTTATCACTTAGAAAACAGCTCCTGTTTGTATTTAAAAAGTTTATCATATTTGAAATGTAATCTTTTATCAACGATACGTATTTTTAAAGAGCTTTTTTAGTGCTATACAGAGTTCAGATCTTGTATATAAGCCGAAGCCATAAATTAAATATTTTTAAGTGATTGTTAGTGCGATGTGAGTTATCCTTATAAAATGGATGAATACTCTCACAAAAACTTCAATAATATTATGTTTTCCCTATAAGGACGTTTTTATTAGAGTCTTGTATGTCTTTTGTCATATTAATTTCATTGCAGACGAAAATCCGGCTCTACAATAAACCTGAAATCGTTTGCCATTTCTTAATAAAATTGCTTTATTGATGGAATTTTTGTAGACAAGCAAAGTTTCACAAAGCTTTTTGAATATTATTAGGTACTTTCTAAGTAAAAATATTTGGAAAAAAGATTCATTACTTCATAATTTAATGTTACAGCGAAAGGTTCGACATAATATGCTGTTTTCTTGAAAAGAGGACTTTCAGCCAGATACATGGACAAATATCCAACGTTTCGTACGAGCTTTCGAACTTTTTCAAAGTCACCTACTAGCTAATATCAACTTCCTATTTTAATTTTATTGTATGGATTGGTTTTATTTTGTTTTCATATTTTTTTTATTTCTTCAATAAAAAACGTTTGAAGAATGCAATGTACGTTTAGTTTGAACAGACAGTTTGTTTGAATCACTCGGCTGAGTGATTATTGTCTTGACTATTAGTAACTATTAAAAACTTGACGTCTTTAACCTCTCGGCTACGGAACTTCTATCAGTGAGTAAAGCCGCATCATGTACTACTTTCATAAACCATGTTATTAGAATGTCCAAATTATAAAACATGAACATACAATTTTCAATAAACATACGTAGAACGATTTGTTCGCTTTTATTATTATTATGATGAAAAAGAGAAATATTATTTATACGTAAACCCTGTATATAATTATTATTTTATGTACAATTTCATATCGCTAGATCTCATCGTTCATACTAGAAAACGGGAGTGGGTGACTTTTCTGTTTAAGACATAAACTTCAACTAGACACTTTACTTCATATGAAATATGGTCATCCTTGCTCTGAAAATGAAAGGATCAAGAATAATGCTGCCATTCAAGAAGATTAAAAAAGCTTATAAGTTCTAGCATAGCATTGCAAACACAGATTCCCAAACAAATATGTGTTCAATTTGGAGACAAAAACGGGTCGATAGTAAGACAGTGTTTAGTTAAACAGAGAAAATTAGGCAGTATTCGGCATGGATGGGCCGAAATATCAATATCTATGGGTAGGAGACGTGACACGGGTGACAGAGGTCAGAGGTGTGGCAACTGGATAGTCTGTAGGTGTGGCTCTCAGCTACATTCCCTCACTAAAAAACGGATAAAAAGTATTTTTCTAGTATTATTTTATTAATCTTTATTTAACTTTCATGTACTAATAATATCTCGTGTGTTACCATAACCATAAACCAAACTACCAGGTACCAAGACCAAGGCTAAAGGAGAAGTAGTTCATCATATGCTGTATCAGTAGAAGATCCATAGATGGAAACTAAATTAAATAGTTATCTATGAACCCCTCAAATCATTTACTTTATTTACGTTATTTTAATTTAATTTATTTTAAGTTACTTCGGCCGCATGAATCCACGATTAGGTCCGGGCTATGTCAAGAATAATTGAAGTCTATGTTTCTGGAAATGTCACCAAAATGATTCCAAATGATTCTTAACGATTGATCAGCGGTGTGACTCGTCGCAGCGTCTTGCTGAAATCACTGTCTACGCAGCAACAGATTTTTTGCTCTACAGAAGCTTCAGGTCACAGCCTGTACTAAAGAAGGCTGTGTTCAGGTCCTGTATAAAAAGTACCAGAATTTACTGTTGATATCTTCCACTCTTGACGGTGGCATAAGGTGACAAATAAGGGCTAATAATCCCATTTCCAGAAAGTACACACTATACAGACATTATTTCTCTATGAAGAGGTGGTTCAATAAATTCCTCAAGAGGAGTAAACCCAATGAATTTAAATGACTGCCTATTAATGTGGTCAGAAAGTGACACATTGAATTTATCTTAAAACTAGACATTATTCAAGAACGTCATGTTCATAAATGTTAGCCAGAATCCAAGTACAGTAAACTAAACGTTGTGTTATATCAGTTTGGTTCAGTTGATGGCACATTTGAATTTTGTAAGGCAAATCGCCTTCATCCTTAACCAGTAAACGATCAGATTCTCGTTTTAAATCCAGGCAGTTCTTGGCATGCTCCTTTTCGGCTACTGTGTGACTTGCAGCATTACTCGGTCGTGATTTTCGTTGACTCGAACACGTCTTTTTCTTCCTGACTTGCCTTTCAGTTGAAACTAACATTGCCAGTAGTCCTAAATTTGTAACAAAACACAACATTACACTGTTTGATGGCCTAGGCTTCTGAAACTTCCGCTCAAATTGAGATCCAACCACTTGTTGTTGCTGTTGGAAGGCGGCGAGGTTACCCGCAGCACTCAGGTGTTCCGACCCATTGTGCCTGCCGCTATTCGAGAGCTATTGGAAGAGACCCGTGCTATGCGCATAGGCCAACACCCATTGTAGGGGAAGCTCTCTAATGTCCTGGGGCACGAGAAATGCTGCACCCAGATGTTTGTATCTCTTGACCATGCGGCAGGCACAGCGACAGGGGATGTGAATGGAGTCCTCGTCATCGTGCCCGCAAAACCTTCACCTTCTAGTGTCACTAAATCCAACCCACTTAATGCTGGGTTCATTATTTCTGGCAAACTCGTATGAACGATTATATGCTTCACATATAAAGAAATTTCTCAAGTTGTAAGCATCTTGTTCGCCGAGAATGTTGATTAATCTGACAGATAACAAGTTAATGTTTGTTTAAAAAAAGAATGACGTCAATATCACTCCCATCGCAGCTCAGATAGTACAATTTCGGTACTGTATATTTATCGTCATATTGTATTATATAATAAATGTAAATTTGTTAACCATCTTCTTCTATTTTCAATCGATAAGCATAATCTCACCCGTACTTGTTTGCTTTCAGGTTTAAAGTAATTTTATACTTGTGTATTACTTTATAAATGTATTCATGAAGTAATTTCATGAATACATTAGAGAAGAGGAACACAGAAGTTTGACATCAAAGAAATTCATTAATTTCTTTACACGATAAGTAAAGCGTTCTGTATATTATGTTAACTGAAGCCGGAGACACACAAATAAGAAAAGGTCACACGTAGAGTTAATAGCGTCCTCGCATGATAAATTTTAGTTAATTGGAGTTAATTTTAGCTTAAATGAAAAATGACAGAAAAAAACTAATAAAGATTCCTTTCAGAATAATTATAAAATCAGTTCCTACATGAATATGCGCCCGGAAATATTTTGTTTTCGAGATGCAGTGCTATAATTTTTATAAAATACCGGTTTTTCGGATAATTATCGGAAAACTCTTTTTCCCATTTCATTCATATCATCCAGGCCTATTTTTAATACAATAGGACATATTTTGATGTAATTAGATTTTATAAATATATGTAAGTGGCATCTCAAAAGATAAACAAACTACTATCAACAGCAAACGTATTGACCCGGCGCCTCCACCAAATGTTACGCCGTGGGCGGACAAGGGGGGTAACTTGGAAATAACACTCGCTTCTATTTCAAAAGACTATTTAATTACAAAAGGTGGTTATTGGCTTGCAAGCGTAATTAATTTAATTCTATTTTAAGTTACTGGTGCTATAAACAAAGTAGTAAAGGTAAAAGAATAAATAATAGTCATTAAGTCATACTTATATTATTCCAGACTTTGGAGGAACTTCGGGGAGATGGTCACAGTCAAGAAACCAACACAAAACTGCCAGTCTATGACCCTGTTTGATTAGGAACCAATTATTGTTCCTCAAGTTTCCCTGACTATTCAGTTTTACCAGTTCATTGGTATGAGACTTTTAACTTTGGTCGACAATTATTGCAACACAGCAAATCAACAACTTGGAAGTTGATTTTATTTTTTATATTTAATATACAGGGTGAAATATGATTATGAATAAAACAACAAAAAGTATTGAAATAATGCTACTAATTTTATTTCTTTTTTTACTATCGTGACAGTATATTATCCGTTGTATAACTGACATGAAAACTGATGTATTTAAATGTATTTTCTTGAATTTTCTCTAAAAATAAGCCTTTGTCAGTTTTAAAAATGAGAAACTATGCTTGAAAAGTACAAATATATTGCTGCTTTTAATGTTTACATGTGCGAAGTGCAAGATCTCTACTAAAGTAGGTAAACTAAAACTTTTTTCCATTATCAGAGGCAATCGGTTGAATTAGCTTTACATGAATTACAATGCAACAATAAGAACTTTTCATCACTTTCAAATATTCAAAATTCATAAATTTCTAAATGGTATTTCTGAATGATGTATTATTATTACCTATTATACATTTTATATTGAAATACTAATAATAGTAATAGTATAACAGTAATGTTAATAATAATAATTATTATGCACCTACCACTGAATGGTTGAATACACTTTATGAATTATTATTTATTAAAATTTTATTTACTTTTGAAGACTATTAAAATGAGTTGAATTCATTCATTAATGTTGAAAATGCACTTACCGCATCATTTCAATAATAAATGTGTTTCAATAGTCATCAAATTTAAATGTTTCATCATAGTGAAACGCATACTGTAGCGTTAATTGGTTTTGATTTTATAGAGGCTAATTAATTGAATTGTCAAAGCCATATCGGAAATTTACTTCATCATTGTTGTTCTATTACGAGACCATACTAATTATTACAAATGGTGTATTGATGTATTATTTAGTTCGCGCCTTCAGTAAACGATTACAATTAATATAATAATAATTAGTATTGGTAGGAGATGCCGAAAACAACTACTCTACGGGCAATATGCCCCGACTGGCGTTGCATTACATCAACATCTCCATGGGTGTCGCCACATCCTTCATCAAGACCAAATACCAGACAATGACCGGTTTCGATCTTGTTATGATCTCATCAGATTGCCATAGGTATCGGAATCGATGAATGATCTGGCGACATGATTGCCTAAGGGGCATATGTGAATGTTTGTAGTGGCGAGATACAGTGAAATACACTGTGCCCTCTATGGGTCTTTGCTACTACCTGTCTGACAATTATTGTCTAATTGACAGACAGATAACGATCTGCTTTTATGCAGATGCCATTACAGCGACCTCTATTGTCTTTGAGGAAGACAATCCTACTTAATTATTGGTAGGAGATGCCGAAAACAACTACTCCACGGGCAATATGCCCCGACTGGCGTTGCATTACATCTTGATGAAGGATGTGGCGACACCCATGGAGATGTTGATGTAATGCAACGCCAGTCAGGGCATATTGCCCGTGGAGTAGTTGTTTTCGGCATCTCCTACCAATAATTAAGTAGGATTGTCTTCCTCAAAGACAATAGAGGTCGCTGTAATGGCATCTGCATAAAAGCAGATCGTTATCTGTCTGTCAATTAGACAATACTTGTCAGACAGGTAGTAGCAAAGACCCATAGAGGGCACAGTGTATTTCACTGTATCTCGCCACTACAAACAATAATTAGTATGTTGATTTTTTACGGGGTAAATTCCCGGAACGGCTCGATTATAGCCGAACGAAACGTCGTATCAAATTATGGTTTTCGGCATTGTAATCAACGAAAATATTAGGATTTTATGACGTGTATTTTAGGTTGTATGAGGTGTATGTGACGTAAATGTCAGTTTGTTTATGGAACACTATATATTTTGTCATATTTCAGTCTTGAATTCAAGGATATAAAGTTTGTATAGATTATGTCATGCAATTTTGTCATAAGGACGTAAAATCAAAATATAAATCGAATTTTCTTATATATTGAAAGTAAGTAAATCTGTTATTTACAGTTTTGCAATTGAAGATTAAAAATAGACTAGTATACTATCAGATACATTTTTTAAATCCTTTTCCGATCACATATGAATGTTTTGTTACTATGGTTTTTAATATCATTCAAATTACTGCTGATTCAGATGGTTTTACTTTTAAAAGTGTCAAAATAACTATACGCGATTCTTGCTAAGCAATACGCTACCTACTGGCGGCACGCACAACTAACGCATGGGCCTATGGTTTAGTTTTGCGTATGTATGTATATTGTGAATTTTGAAATATCCTTTGTTATATTAGTTAATTGGTTTGATTAGATATGAATCATTATTTTTGTGAGCGTCATTGTTCCTCTTGGACAAACAAAAACCTCGAGATCAGTTTCATACTTTTCCAAAAGCGGGAAAATCTGGAGCTACCGTGGAAACTATAAGTTGGGCATTAAAGAGTTACAGGAGACAAGTATGGATAAAGAAGCTAAAGAACCCAAAGTAGAGTGTGTGCTCTTTTACTTTTCTCTAAGAATGACTATTTCCATAAAGGAATATATGCCGTATGCCCAATAAAGAATTTGACATATTTTGAGGTTTCTGTAAGTTTCATTTTCAGATTGAACGCTCGAAAAATATTGAAATCTTTTTTAATTTTATATCACTACTTACCCCTTTCAAAATAGTTTTACAAGCTTTTTACCTGGTTTAAAGTTCTCGACAACAAATCTTTGATGAATACAATTTCAAACGTCAGTGTCAGTGGCCCAAGGTTAGTATAGGTTACTGCCGTTTTGGCGCTACGATCTTAAAATGAATCACGTATAATGTCACTATAGTGTCAAAATAACTATAAATAATAGTGTCATTTCTCAATGTCAGGTGAGTCAATGTTATTGATCATTTTAACTTGTCTTTAAAATCCGGAACTTTTGCCCAACCCTGTATATCCATATAGCTACAGGAGGTGCTAAGATTCTAAGATTGTGTCAAATCTGTAGACATCAAAGTCTGGAGCTGTCGATTTGTTATTCTTTGGAGACTATAATATCATTTCTTTGAAATATAATACAATTTTGGTTAAACAAAACCAATACTTATTGAATAAACACATAGCTTATTCGCTCTTGGCATTAAACTAAGTCAATTTTTGTGAATTTTCTTAGAGAGACATGCAAATAATCCAGAAAGCTTGTGACAGAAATGAGTAAAAAGTTTGATAAATATAAATCCATTCGCTCATTTAAGCTGATTGAAACCTCTGAAACAGTAAGTTGCTCGACCAAACATGCGTCGAGATAAATGTTGTCGTTGTTTTCCTTTAGGTATAGAGAAATCTTTGTGATTCATGTGACAATTTAATTTATATATAAAAAATCGCATATGCCACAGTGCAAATTGTCACTTTGACAGCGACAAAAGTTGCCTACAAATTTTACAGCGACAATTGCACTAGTGGTTTTTTTCACTTATTCATTTTTTAGCCAATTATCGCGGTGTTCGCTGGCAAAATAAATAGTTTGACATTTCTGTCAACAAGTTATTGAATTATTAAACACTAAAGATAAATCATCGAGGTAAATGAGATAAATCGATTCGTGATGTTCAAATAAAAATATGTTTATTGAACATGTTATAAAGTTTGCATTGATATGTTTCTAAATTTCTTATTCATTAAATTGTCCTGCCGAATTACACTCGATGTTTGTATTGATACCGAATAAATTTGTATTGTTTAAATTCTAAACTGTTTCCTTTAGCAATTTAACTCGAAAAACTGTTAACCAAAAAACGCTCCACCTTCGGTGTCCCGTTTTTAATAGTTGACAGTTTTTTGCGTCTAATTGCTTGGCAACAGTTTCTCATTAAACAATCCAAATTTATCCGGTAAAATACAAACCTCTTGTGCAATTATAAGTGAAAATTTCCAATCAAAAGTATCTCAACTTTCGGTGAAAAACTGACATTTTGAACTTTTTCATACGGACACGTGCTTCAGTAAATTACACAGAGCACGGCTCTTCCACTGGTCCACTTGTTCATATAATATAAATAGTCTTTAACAATTGCCGAGATTTTGTTTGTCCCTATATTCCAAAGCAAATACTTTCGTTATCTCACTGCGAAACATGTTGCGCTTAAGAATGACATAAGTAAACAGGCTGACATGTAATAAATAATATGCCATAATAACGTCTCAGTATTTGTTTTCCATTATACTTCAGACTGTCTTTTCTTCTCTCGCGGAATTAGGTTGTTGTTCGAGGCATGTCCATTTTTTATGTTTCTTATTAAATACAATGTTTGCTTTCGACTTTTGGATGTATGTTAGTAAAGAAAAACCTTTTAATTTGATTACCTAACTTTGAATCAAAACTAGTTGAATGGTTTCAAATACCGGTATGGGTAGCATTTAAATTATGCATTAAATAACTTGAGTTTCACTTAAATATGGTGAAATTTTAAAACAAAAACCTTGGAAGCACTCCTTTTGGTTTTCACCGTTTTATAGCTCAATTTATTAAAATTAAAGATAGGATGGGCCAGTAATGTGACAAAGTTTCATAACCCTTATACCGTAATAAAAAAAATAGATCTCATAAAGCCTAAGGGGACGCACATTTTAAAAATATGTAGTCATATAGGGTGGGTCCTATCAAACTTATGTTGTTTTAAATGGAATGATATATTTTTCCATATATTTATATTGAAATTCACTAATATAGGATTTTTTAGTATTATACAGTTCGATATCTCCTTTGTATCTTTTTGAAGAAAGTTCAAAACTAGACTAATAACTAGATAATTGTTGGCTAGCTCAAGCTCAATATTTGAAGCTCAGAGCTTGTATAGAGAATTATGTACTGAAATAAACTTACAAACTTATATACAGTTACTTCTACTAAGATATTAAGCTTCTTAGTTAATAATTAAAGTATCTTAATTTACATATAGGTATTACAATATGAGGCTTCTTGGTAGATTGGAGTTTAACTGTAAGTGATAATTATAGTAACTATAATCGTTATTAGGTCTTATAAATTAGTATATATTCAATCAAGACATTATTTTAGGCACTGCATGAACAAACCTCAATTGAATCAATAAATACTTTGCCTCTTTTTGGGAAATGGATAATTTTTCACATATGGATAAATCAAATACTTCATCAAATATATATGCTATCATTTTATAAAGTAGGTACAGTATTTTTTTGACACAGCATAGAATAAGCATTAATGTTGGAGTTCTTTACTTACCTAAAAAGGTCACGAATTGTATTGAAATAATGTCGAGGACTTTGTTAATATCCCAACAGGAGTGCATGATACAAAAATGATTTTTGTTTGTAAACTTTGAACTTCGTAAAGTAAATTCGTTCTTTTTTTGTGTGGGTTGCAAATTCAATTTGTTTTATTTGATGTTATTTCAGTTTAATTAAATTTAAATAATTAATGTATTGAATTTTCGGTATTTTTTATATTCGACATATTCTTCTGCAGTATACAATTATATATACAGGGTGGGCCATTAGTGCGTATGCGGACTGTACTACCTATACCGTTAAAGTTAGAATAATAATTTTTGGTACGAAGTTAGACGCCAGTGGCGTGCATATTTTAAAATTATTTTGGCACATACAAGGTGTTTAATATTAAAATGCCGAACCCAACATACATTTTTTTAAATGGAACACCCTATATATTTTTAGATTTTTGAATTAAGCGTACTTTTCTGAACAATTTAATATAGCACTTAATATATCTAAATTTACACGTGGCGACGTTGTTGCAAGTTTTCTATGAAAAAGGTCGCTACTTCGCATTATTGTATCTCTCCATTTAAATGAGATATGACGTCCATTTTTTCATAGGATACATTAAGAATATGTCTTTATTCAAGAAAATATAACGATTTAAACAAAAGTTACATTTGCTATACAGGGTGATACATTTCGCATATCGTAATTTTACTTCAAAATTTTAAATGGAACACCCTGTATATTATCATGTCGTCTTAAAGAGCTCCTTTTCAGCTTTCTAACGATACCATACTTGGTGGGCTTAAATAAAATTTATTTGTTAAAAAAAGGGTTTGAAACTTGAAGAACCGTTGAAATTAAGATAAGTTGTAAAAAGTAATTGAATAAAAAGTTTATACTGGCAGTTTATTATTAGTCTTATTGTTAATAACAAATTGTGAGTCATACTTATTAAAAAAATAATTCAAATTTTAATAAATAACGAAAATAACCATGTCTTCGTGGTTGATTGTAAATTGAAAGACCAATTATTATTAATAGGGATACCTACCATACTCTTATATAGGGTGCTTTGAAAACAAAATTGAAAAGTGGCTCGGGGAACTGTCACTGTCATTATTAATGTTTCTATTGTGTTGGTTTTATTGTATCAGTCAGTATTAGAGGAAATATTCAATCTACCCATATTATCGAAAATGAATTTTACTAAAGAAGAAATGCTACACATATTAGTTCTCGTAGTGATACAATACTCGGAATACTGACATACAATAAAACCAACACAATAGAAACATTAATAATGACAGTGACAGTTCCCCAAGCCACTTTTCGATTTTGTTTTCAAAGCACCTTATATAAGAGTATAGTAATCCCTATTAATAATAATTTATCTTTACAATTTACAACCAACCACGAAGACATGGTTATTTTCGTTATTTATTAAAATGTGAATTATTTTTTTATTAAGTGCGACTCACAATTTATTATTAACAATAAGACTAATAATAAACTGCCAGTATAAACTTTTTATTCACTTATTTTTTTACAATTTATCTTAATTTCAACGGTTCTTCAAGTTTCAAACCCTTTTTTTAACAAATAAATTTTATTTAAGCCCACCAAGTATGGTATCGTTAGAAAGTTGAAAAGGAGCTCTTTAAGACGACATGATAATATACAGGGTGTTCCTTTTAAAATTTTGAAGTAAAATTACGATATGCGAAATGTATCACCCTGTATAGCAAATGTAACTTTTGTTTAAATCGTTATATTTTATTGAATAAAGACATATTATTAATGTATCCTATGAAAAAATGGACGTCATATCTCATTTAAATGGAGAGATACAATAATGCGAAGTAGCGACCTTTTTCATAGAAAACTTGCAACAACGTCGCCACGTGTAAATTTAGATATATTAAGTGCTATATTAAATTGTTCAGAAAAGTACGCTTAATTCAAAAATCTAAAAATATATAGGGTGTTCCATTTAAAAATATGTATGTTCGGTTCGGCATTTTAATATTAAACACCTTGTATGTGCCAAAATAATTTTAAAATATGCACGCCACTGGCATCTAACTTCGTACCAAAAATTATTATTCTAACTTTAACGGTATAGGTAGTACAGTCCGCATACGCACTAATGGCCCACCCTGTATATATAATATATAAAATTAGTCGGAACGAGAATAATCCGCAAGTGTTTCTAATAGTAATGGCTCAATCCGGTTACACAAAGGACGACTTTTTAAATTTAATTATCATTTACGGGGAGTGTAATGACAAAACATTTATTTCATTTTCTTTGTTGTCCGATAATGGCATACTTTTATCAATTTTCAGAGCAATTATTTAATAACTTTCTGACCAAGTCGTGAGTTGGTCTGTGTTTTTTCGGATATCTCTCCGCAAATACACGACATGTTCTGTTAACAATTGAATTACACTTCTTGTAAATGATATTAAATTTAAAAAAGCATCATCTATTAATATTATTTTGATTCTTTGTGTTCTTGTTACCATTCTAGTGAGTGTTCAATATTGTAAACATCTATAATAAATGCTTTTTGTATTAGTTGCTGATAAGTTGTAGTAGATAGAGTATGATTATGATATCTACCTTAAAATTGAACGTGGAATCAAAAAATGGAATAAAAAATAGCATATTCAATTTGAAATAAGCGACTTGACATCAGCTTCCGGTGGAACCGGAAGTCGCACCTCAACGCCAATATTTTGAATGGATAGAAAATTGCGAGAAACTCCCGTATACAAATTTTCAGAATTCCAGTACGCGTAGTAGTCTAGAAACAGCCAATTGAAGGTCTAGGTGGTACACCCTGTATATCATTATATCATATATACCTAAAACAATTATCATAATTATTATAATATTGGTTACATTAAAAAAAGTGTTTTCACAGAAAGCTAGAATATAGAAGGTATTATAATTTGTCCGAATAAATTGCAAGGAATTGATGTTTTTTTATGAAAACTTAAAACTGAAAAGAATAGTTAAGCGAATGCAAATTTACCAGTATCGTTGTATACATAACTTGTATTTTACAAGAAAATCATTGGGTATATTAATCCATTCCTCAGCTGATGCATATTCAAGAGTTTTTGAACAAATACCTAACACAGACATTAGACTAGATGCTGGATGTTTCCTGCAATCGTAATTATCATATTTCAAACAATTATTTCTTGTTTATATTTTGTGCCTTCAGAAAATGTATATTTCATATTTGAATATATTTAATAATTAAAAATATACCTAAAATGTTCACCCCTTCTATTTTTCGAGTTGGTGCCACGTCTGCTTTGGGAAAACATCGACTTTAGCTTTTGTTAGAAATAATTTTGCAGTTCTTGATTCATTCCTCTTCATTTCTCTGAGTGTACCCAGCCTAAAACATTGTACCCGAGCACTCATCGAAATTGGAATTGAAGAGGCTAACGCCTTTTATGGCGCTAACAATCATTTTCCAATTTCCTTCAGAAAGCTCTCTGCTTATCTGTCGTGAAGGATAATGTAGTAAAACGCTCTTGACTTTCAGGTGAGCCTGAAACGTGCCCTTGGATTGCAGCAGCTTCGGCGGGAGCTTCCGACGAGGGAGCTGTCGACACCAGTACGTTCCAAGAGGACAGTGGAGCATCATATCAATGGTAATCAATCATAATTTCACCATCGCTCTCACATATAATTTCGAAATTCAAATTGCAAATTGTTTATTATTTAGACATCTAATTCGATAATTAGAGAAAGAAGACACTACGGTGTGTTTCTCACCAATACTAAGATTCACGATGCCCCTTATGTAATCAAGTCGCAACATTATTCATCGATCGATTCTACTACCTATGGCACTCTGAAGAGCGCATAATAAGCGCAAAACCGGTCAGTGTCTAGTGGTCAGTCTCAATAAAGGATGTGGCAATTTCCGTCCCATCCTTCCAGTTGGGGGACATTGGCTCTGGAGGAGTTGTTTTCGGCATCTCCTTCAAGTAAAAAGATATAACTATATTTTTATTTTTCAATTCAAAGGGTTACGATAATGTAATTTCGTGAAGAGAAATGAAAACGAGAGAAAAGCCGAAAACTACGATATTTTACTTGTTAGTAATAGAGGAGGTCTCAGGCTGATGCTATTCTCTTATATATTGAGAACATAAAACCGGGTATATATAATAATTCATGATGCCTGTTGCAGCCTCCGAAAAAGTCCTTAAGAAAAGGGAAGGAAACATCACCGTAGTAAGCACTAAGAAAAATTATATATGGACGCTTCGTAAAATCTATATTTTTGTACATATATATTTACTTATATATTTAACAATTACTAACGGAATTTTAGAGTACAATCCTGTTTCATATTAATGACACTAATGTTTTAGAAACCATTCTGTCTTAGTTCCCTCAAAAATATTATTGCAAGTTTTGAAAAAGTAAATACCATAAAATTGTATTCATAATTTGTTATATGTTGATTAGTCAAATGGGTATATATTATTATTTTTATTATATTACAAAAGCCGTGTATTTATTCCATACCGGTAAAATTCCACAGTCTAAGACAGATTATATTTAAAGATAAAAATTGTTTGTGGATAAAATTTGCATATAAAATTAGGAAATACAAATTACAAATGTTGTATAATTATGATGAAACTAAGTAAATATGGCCTCATTACTTTTTGCTAACCTTAAATAAAATAAATACAATTTCGGATATACCTTGAAAACCACATGCAAACAAATTGTAGGTTGATAATTTAAAATAGTTAATAAGATAATTAAATAGGTAAATAGATAACTTACTCCCTTCCATTCCTTAGAGCTATGAGTGATGCTCAGAGTTTAGAGATAATAAAATTTTCGTCTGTCTACATCTGTTTATATTTAGTATTGTAAAATCTAAAGCCTTAGTACAGGAAGTGGAGTATTATCCTGCATTAGCATCTCTAAAGTCTCACATTGTTCCATAAAGTGGAAACACGTCTCTTCATCCTTCTTACATTTAGCACAATTTGGTCTCTCTTCTATCTGGATAAGTGAAAAGTGTTTTCTAATCCTGAAGTGACCACTTAGATCTGCCGGTTGGTTTAGAGTCCTTCAGCTACGATTCAGTAACCAAACCGTTCCAATTCCATCAGGCTAAGTTTCTCAGATGTCTTGTAGTAATTTATATAAACGGTTCAGTCCCCTGGCAAAGTACTAATTTATCAAAGTACTAATTTTCAGGTTAATTCATTTTGTTGCTCATTTTCTCATAACTACTTTATTTACCTTATTATGTGTGGACGAAAGCAGATATCTTTCGCTACGTATACAACCTTACTCGGGCGGTTTGTTGGAGAAAATAAAAATCTATTGCTATGTGATGTTCCCACTCGCGAGGATTATAACAAAAATCTTTTCTTTGAACAATGTGACGAATTAACCCAGCGCAAAGCTTTGTTGTACTCCCCTATCGTCAAGATATATTCCTACCTTAGAAAGTCTATCTGGTACACATGGATCACTTGTACTACTGTTTGTTGAATATACTCTAACCTTCAACAATCAGGATTCTAGAAAGAACTTTCATTAAGTTTGATCAGTTGGATACAAAAATTAGCCAAACGACTTTCTAGGATGTAATATTTGATTAGTATTTGGTGAAGAAATTTGCCATACATAATATATTAGACTCAACACGGCAGTGAATGTAATTAATGTTTTATAAAAACAGATATGTTAATATGGACTAAATCATCGTAGAGAAAGATCGTGTGTCTAATATTTAGACTATCACTAACAAAGAACAAAGGATTTATGCAGTAAGGTTTAATAACATTGACTGATACACATACAAGGGCAAGTCATCAGTGCCTTAATGTTTTCATATTGTGGGAACTTATATTATAGCATAAATAATCAATATCGCAGAAGATCCGTTCAGTCCTCTAGTTCCAAAACTCCCAATAGTACTGATTGCCAGTAGGATAATATTTATGTATGCAACGGCATCAGGAGAAATAGACCAGTAGGGTGATCAACTGTAACTAGCAATTCAGGAAGAACTGTTCGATTCGTCACTCATTTTTGGTGTGGAAGTTATTTCAGAAAATGTTGATGACAGACAGCTTAACAACAATTGTCCTCCGAGATGTTGATCAATAACATCAACAACACTGAACATTGAAATCAGCAAAACACTTAAAAGTTTGCTTTTATCCTTTTACTGATGCTGCATGACCTCCTTTGGCGCAGGAGTGTCAGTAGCATTTCAGCCTAATGAGGCCTAATGAAAATTAAACCAGTAACATTTAACACAGAACGGTACTTTAGGAACAATGCTGATGCTACTAACGTATTGATTGAGAATTACGGAACGCGAGGATTGCATACATTAGTAGATGTATCCCAAATAAAAAGAGTTATATTAATGCTACTGATATGAATAAAACCACTAACGTCACAGAGTATCACATGGGAACAAGTGACATATATTAAAGATACAAGTTTAGCTTTGAAATTAAGCTACTTTTTCTTTATCGGTATTTGCAAGATGTTCAGTCATGGTAGTGCATGAATGTTAAACCATGGGTATTTACGTAAAGTATATAAACTTTCAGGTCTTGAATAAAACAGTCAAGGACAAACTTGTACTCATATCGCAGTTGAAATTTCATATAATTAAATATCCAATTACATAAAAGGTAATATATGTAAGTTTAATGAATCTGAAGTCCTTTAAAAATAGCCAGTAAGAATTAACAAAAAACAAGTGAATGCTGCAAAACAAATGTTAATCGTGTGAACCAGTTATTATTCTAAATCGATTTTTTAAACAATAATTTTCTTGTCTGGTAGCTTTGCAGAATAATTGAGAAAATGCTTAAAATTATTTTAATTAAAAATTAATCGAATATGGGAATCGTTTACTTTAATTGTTATGAATGAGATTCTCAAGAGCTACGGAATTTCTTGAGAACTAATTAATAATTAAATTAAATTGGTTCAGTAATTAAAGCTTTGCTTTCGAGTCTTCTTAAGGGCATCATCACAATGCCTAAAAAGTCTTTCGGTTTGTAAACAACGTTTTTGTTTTCTTTTATGTAATGTTTACAAAAGTTGTGAAACAGAGTTAGTAAACACCTATCGAAGTAAGTGGTAGTTTTCAATGTGAATCTCTCAACGTATTTACAAGTAGCATTGTTTTATTAAGGAAATTATTTGTTATAGAAGATAGAGAAAAGCATTCACAAAAATGTAGTAAATGTCCCGTAAATGCATGTGTTGATTTCTTATTATAATATTCTTTTATACAAGGTGATGTTTTAGATACTTACCATTGTACAAATTTCTATTACCAAAGGTTCTCCTTTGGTAAACGCGTAAAAGTGGTGGCAGTTGGGACGCTCAATAATTTTCGAGAAAATTGAGATTGTATGTATTGGGTGCTATCTGTTTTTCACTCCCTGGGACCCATTTCAAGCCAATGATTTTTATACTGAGAAGTCTATATGAGATGGGTATTACGTGTACCAAAGGAGAATTTGAGACGCTCAATACTTTTCGAGAAAATTGAGATTGTTTTGGGTGTTATCTGTTTTTCACTCCCTGGGACCCATTTCAAGTCATTCATTTTTATACTGAGTAGTCTATATGAGATAGGGATTACCTGTATCAAAGAAGAAATTGGGACGCTTAATACCATTCGAGTATATTGAGATTGCCTGTTTTGGGTGCTATCTGTTCTTCACCCCCTGGGACCCATTTCAAGTCAATGATTTTTATACTGAGTAGTCTATATGAGATGGGTATTACGTGTACCAAAGGAGAATTTGAGACGCTCAATACTTTTCGAGAAAATTGAGATTGTTTTGGGTGTTATCTGTTTTTCACTCCCTGGGACCCATTTCAAGTCATTCATTTTTATACTGAGTAGTCTATATGAGATAGGGATTACCTGTATCAAAGAAGAAATTGGGACGCTTAATACCATTCGAGAAAATTGAGATTGTATGTATTGGGTGCTATCTGTTTTTCACTCCCTGGGACCCATTTCAAGCCAATGATTTTTATACTGAGAAGTCTATATGAGATGGGGATTACGTGTACCAAGGGAGAAGTTGGGACGCTCAATACTTTTCATTTCAGATTTAATAAAAAAGCTACATTTGGACCAAAGACCATTATTGTCAACTTAACTCTCAACAACCCATCTTGTCATGTGCATATCAAGTTTAGTCCCAATACAAATGATTCGTGTTTCTATTTACAGATTAGTTACATACCTAATCAATAAGTGCATTTGATTTAGAGATATTTGGAAATTCACTGATGGATTAGCTACAACGCATTTGATGATTGCTGAATAAAATTAATGAGAAATAACATGTTTGTAAATGCACTTTAATAATTATCACTTCGTACGCAAAAGTAAAATGAACCCTCTGAGCAAAAGTGTATATCGTGTTCTTCATCGGTTGTCTGAACGTATTTTAATGGTAATCCAATTGTATGTATCATCTTTGGTCACTGCGAATATTCTTTTTCTAAGCAATCAGCGATATACAGTGTGGCACAGATTCATGGTATACGGTATATTCATGGTATAAACATTAAATTTCTCCAATTAGAGGGCGTTAAAATTAGCACTCTAAAAGTGGTTATAGAGCTGAAACTACTTTTTTTAAATAGTACCATAATGGTACCATTATAGAAAGTAGAATTAATAATAAATCTACCCACATCTTATTTCATCTGTGGTACCAACAAAACTGAAATTTTTCTGAGAGAAGACACTCAAAGAGAACTTCAAAGAGTTGCTGCGTGTTTTGCAACTCAGTCAGCTTAGGATAAATAGTGAATTCTGCTTTAGGTTCTGTCATTGACAGCCATTTAATCCTATGTCGTCCTTTTGTAGTTCGATCAACCTTCATGGTACCACCGCAACCCCTTCTATACCTATAGTAACGATCTCACCCAACACGTGCGTGTACGTCCTTTTCTTCTTTTTCCAAACCACGTACCAACAGCAGATCATACACGAGATTAAAAAAACGTTCCTTACTTATTTATTCTATCCTTATTTATTTTATAAACAAATAATATAAAGAAAACGACCTACTTCCTTCTTTGACTGGCAAAGAACTGGACTGAAAAACAAAATAAAACTACAACTGTTTGCTAGTTTAAATGACAGAAAACAAAAACACAACTGCAACTTATTTTTGTCTGTTTAGTTTAAAAAGTCTTTTTTATTTTAACGGAGTTGGGTTTTTGTTTCTGAAAACAGCAAAAAATACTGCAACTCCACTAGTCGGTCTGGTGTAAATCCGTCTTCTTTAAGTTTGTACTTCCTGAACGTTCCTACATCGCTGCAATACATCAACAGAGAAGGCCTATATTTGAAATGAAAGAAATATAATAAACGCCCTGCCGTATTTCATTCAAAATTGCTGTAGAGCGTCTAAATTGTTATTTAAAATACACTTGGGGTAAGGTTATTACCCTCTCAACATCATGAACACGTTTTCTCGCGATATCAACGACCCCCACACCGAACTTACTATATTAAAAAAAGCAATCACCGTCCTGATCTCCTGTGGATTAATTATAATTATTTATGAGTTGGATACCAGGAATTAAAATAAGTTTAATATACCGTGGATGTTTGTAGTGGATGACTCATAAAGCTCAATGATGCAGGCAATAAACAGGTCCCGATAAAACTCGTATAATGACGATAGTAGACGAAGGTAAATTAACTTTTCTATGTGCACAGTAGGTTTTCACTATATCCAAAGTGCTGCGCTCTTCTCGTTGTTCATTTCTACAATAAAGAAGGTATAACCGGGAAATGATTAAAACTAACTTTATTTATTTTTACATACTCCTTTAGATTCAAGGGATCTCAAACGAATGACGCTTCTCTTAGACAGTAAGGAAACTTTTTCTCCTATACAGTGTGTTTCAAATTAGATGCAATAACATTGGTATCTTGTTAATCGTTAGAGATAGAGACTAGGTTAAATTAGAGCAAAGTTGCGTAATTTGATGATTTGCTTCAAAAAAATCAAGGGTGACATGATTGGTTTATGAGCTTATCAGGCTTATTTGAAGAGATTTTAACATAAAAAGGATAATGCCGTGTATGTGGGTCAAACCGGTAGAAGTATTGAAACTAGAGTAAAAGAACATAAAAAATCCATACTAAATAACGCAAAAAATTCAGGATTTTCGTCGCATTGTAAAGAAAACAGTCATTTTGTAAATCTGAAAAATGTAAAAGTACTACATTGAGAAAAGAAAGGAAAGCGCATAGATCTGTTAGAACAATTAGAAATTAAAAAATATTTAATTATAAATCCTTGTACTACGAATGATCAGATAGATTTTGCACTTTCGCCCTTCTTGGAAAAGGTAATAAAAACTCGGGATTTGCCAGATGGTGGGATCAATCGGGGTAGGTACTGGTAAAACAGATAAATAAAAAACACACTTGTAAATATTTAGTAATAGACATTTACTCTATTGAAAAAGGCCTAATAAGCCGAAATACTAGTATATAGAGTGTTTTCTATATATTTCTTGGAACATCTAAATGAGATCAATGTTTTTGTCAAAACAATTATAAAAAGGATAGTTTTTCACAGGAACTTTTTACACTCTATCGAATATGGTAAACAGATTAATTAAGTAACGTTTTGTCTCTTCAGAATCATCATCAACTTTATTTTTTCTATTACGGCACCCTTAATCTTCTACGTCACTCAACAGCATTTTTTCTTGTGAGTTCAGTGATATACCATATGAATATCATTCGATGTCGTCCAGATTTCAATTTTCTATTTTTATTACCTACCTAACGCTACAGAGTAGATAATTATTCTTGTATCTTCTGTTTCACTGGAGTATATTAAAGAAGATCACCACTGTATGTAGAATACATTATCCGTAGTTTCCGATTTTGCATTTACTCAGCAAGATTATATACGATTCTTCAAGACTAAATTAAGATCTTGCCGAATTTCACGCAAACTTTTAATTAATGAGACAAATTTGTAATGGGATAAAACAGCATATAAACTTAAATTAGTGCAGCTGCATTCGTGTTGCTAGTCGGAAGACATACTTTCGAAACAGACCCAATTATAACCGAGAGCTGGTATGGGTGGTTGCGTGGAATATATTCCGAACTTTGGTAGAAGCAAATTTATTTTTGTACAAGTAAGAGGGTGGAACAAGGAAACATATTGGATTTCAGAATGGAGGTGGCCTGTTTTGTTATTACAGCGGGTTTCTTATACAGAAGGGAACAATATTTTACATTAAGACATTGACAAATTGGTGTGAATATTAGTGGACAGCTTACTCATATGGTAAAGTCGTGTTGTTTTAGTTTTATACATTTGTAATATTTAAAAATATTGGATGTTCATATAAAAGTTTATTTTTACAAGTTTAGTTTTATACTCCAAAGGAATGTCTTAATAGATCCAAGCTCCCTGACCAACATTGAATTATCAGTTACTATCTATCGATTAAAAACATTATCGAATATATAGGAGCACAGTCCAATAGAAGTCACTACTGTGTCTCTAGTCACTTTCTTCTAGTTAAATTTATAATGATAGTGGATATTAACTCTATTTTCATAAAATTTTTAACATAAACTTTGACTAAAATCTATAAAAAAATAGAATATTATGTAGCTCTGTTGGAAATTCATAAATTACAAAATAAATATTAAATACATGTTATCTATTTTGGTACTATGCAGTTACTGAATAGAGTTCATTCAAATGTACAATGCCTGTTTGTAATATTTTTGATTCTATGATCTTCTGAACCATAGAAATTTTGTAAAAGATAATGAATTAATCAATAAACAAAATTGTAAGTATTGTAATAGTAATTTTCACAAACTGTCATGCCTTAAACGTTAAGTAATAGGTTTGAACTCTTAACATCGACTCATGAGTATTATTTGTAACGAATAAAGTGTAACACGTACATACTGCTGAAAGAATAAATAATCAAACTGAATTATTTTCTTGATTCTTTTATTAAAATAACCCTCATCATTCATCCTTTTTCGTCACCTCTTATTCTCTTAATAATTGTTTCATTTCCTATCGTCTGGAAGAGAGATAGATAAATATCAACCATCAATCATAAAGAGTTAGAATCAGATATTTTAGCATAAAGGAGTTTTATACTATATCATCTTTATTTAAGATAACGTCCCTTTTATTTCATATTTAATACACACTTTGTTGTAAGTATAATAGTATCTATTAAAAAGAAATATAATGAAAAGTAAATTCGAAGACAAAAGAAGTTTATTCAACAATGTTTTACCACAAGAATGAATTAATAACTTTTATCTCTCAGGCGGCACCTTTGGTGTCATTACCGATAGATTTGTGACCACGGTTCCAAAAGGGAGACGCATTTCGAAGATTTTTTATTACTTTTTCACAGACGTACCCAACAAATTTATATTTGTATGGTTTTGTTTTGAAAAAAACGGTTTAATAGAACAATTACGATTTTTTAATATATTGGAAGCGAATACTTTATGAAACATCGTGAAAATAATTGTTTTGAAAAAAACACAGTTCTCATTTAGATGTTTCAAGAAATATATAGAATTCATTATACTAGTATTTTGGCTTGTTAGGCCTTTCTCAATAGAGTAAATGTCTATTACTAAACATTTCCAAGCGCATTTTAGTTATTTATCTATTTACCTACCCTGGTTGATCCTTCCCATGTGGGCAAACCCGAGTATTTAGTACCTTTTCTAAGAAGGGCGGAAGTGTAAAATCTATCTGGTAATTAAAAATTTTTAATTTCTAATTGCTTTAACAGATCTAAGCGCTTTCCTTTCTTTTCCCGATGCAGAACAATCATTTTATAGAATGATTTTGATAAAATGATTGTTCTCTATACAATTCGTCGATAATCCTGAATTTTTTACGTTATTTAGTATGGATTTTTTATGTTCTTTTACTCTAGTCTCAATACTTCTACCGGTTTGACCCACACCCACTTTTGCATGAAATATATTTTAAATATTTCAGTCACTTATGAAAATAGCCCGTTATTTCTTTCGAGATTTTAATCTGTGTAAAATAAAAAGGCAACTTAATATATCTCCTTAACTTATCAGAAGGAATACTGCGAAAAGAAAAACATAATTACCTTTTATTTTTATAATCAGATTAAATACACCTACTCTCTTCCTTAAAAATTGACTTTGATATAAATATATTTATAAATACAGAGATGATACTAAATGGAATTTTTAAGACTACATTATATAGTCTGTTAGCTAAGAACGCCTGTAAAAGAATCTTATTTTATTTGTTAAATCCAATTACTGTTGTTTATACAAAGTTCATCTCATTGTTTGCTAAACAATACTGCTCGCTTGTTGTGAATTCAGAAAAAGAGAAATGAGATGCAGATGAGGTTTACTTACCTTGGATTTTTAATAAAAATAGTAGTTGAAGCTCTCGGAGTTCACTCTTTATTTATTAACTATTGTGTAACTTAGAAAACAAAACCTTTATACATGAGTAAAAATAATAATAATAGTATTTTTGTGAGATCTATTGTTCAGAAAACCTTCGCTAATTATTATTTAAAAACAGTATATAAAAATGCATCCTACTCTGCAATATATTTCTCTAATAAATATGAAAATAGTTGTTATAATGAAAATGATTTGTTTATTGTTTATGTGTATTGTTTGGTGGAAATTCTATTAATTTTTTTCAAAATTATTTTTCGGATAGATATCAGAGAGGTACAGCGAATAACGTGCTCTCACAACTTATTTGTCTGAGTGGGGGCGTTCCCCAGGGCAGCATATTGGGACCATTACTTTTCTCGCTACATACTTCGGATTTTTGTAGATATTTAAAATTTTGTCGTTCACATCAACATGCTGATGATTTACAAATTTATTATTCTTTTCTCACAAAGACCAGTGAAATAACCATAACCATAACCATAACCATAGACCATAATTGTTGCCAGTGAAATAATAAAAATTTTATTAATAATAATAATTATTATCATCATCATTATTATTATTATTATTATATTATTATTATTATTATTATTATTATTATTATTATTATTAGATATTATATAATATCTGTAACTTCTTTATTAACAATGAAACATATCAAATCTTGTCACTTAAATTTTAAAGATTATTCTCGATCTTTGTAGACTTCAATTTTACCTCAAAAGTAGCAAACTCAACTGTATATGGTTTTAAACTAAGAAGTGGCTTTATTAATTTCAGATGAGTGCATATACATGACATCAGAAGAAGGTGACTTCTACCATAAAGCGAACATAGTAGACGGAAACCCATGTGGAGCCTTCATATTCAGCGAGCCTGATCAGATCATCGAGCTTCGATTCAACTACTTAGACGTGCCCTGCGAGAATGGAGGACTCGTGGCAGTAAGAACTTTTATCACCACTTTTAATTTAAATTGGAAGCAACGGAACATCATTAACCATTAATGCTGTCAAACTAAATGGTTAAAATAATAATACGCTAACTCTTCTTGCACATAAGTCCAATGCTTCTGGGCTAATCGTAGAGGTACACGAAGTTTGAAATGGGTAGGTTTCCTCAGGTAATGTTAAGAAAACCAAAACCCTGTAGTATTCATACAATACTTCACATAGTGTATTGTAAAGTTGGACAATCCGGTCTAGTGCTGAATAACAATTTGATGAGGCCCTTGATCAGGATTTTCGATATTCATATCCATAAATTTTTACCAAATTGTATTTGAAGAGGTCACAGGAAAAACGATGACAGTTCAGGAAAAGTTTCGGAAAATGGAGATATATACTGTGCATTATACCTCTTAGAGAGTCCTATATTTTGATGCTTAAATAAACGGTAATATCGATGATAGTCTCACAGAAACATATATAATACTATAATTTACGAATTCATTAAATTATATGCGTTTTTAAAATAATCTATTTACGGAAAACGACATTTTGAAAACAATAACATTTCTGGAATAGTAATCTCTTATCTTATCAACACTATGTTACTGACGACAATTAAATCCCTTCAATCTCTTCGTTTCGAAAAATTTAAATTTGGCTTTTCAGTATAGTTCTACAAACATGCTCATACTTACTGTTACTAAAAGTTATACCTCATATATTTCTCAAAACTTTTATCTTTAATACTAATTCTGATAAAAAACTTTTTTCACAGTATGAAACCCTACGCCAGTAAAAGATAAATGATAAAGTTGCGAAGAGGTCACAATGAGTTAATGCCAGCAATAAGTGCAAAGCTGAAATGGAACATATAACGTCATTACTAAGCCATTAGACACATGTCTGTTTTGAAGATAAATGTATCAGAACCAGACGAAGACATCATAAGACTTTCTAGAATAAATATATATCTATAAGGAACTGTAACGGATGAAATTACTTTTAAAATTTGATCATTATTTCCAATTCATTTTTAATACACACCACAGAGTTGTCTAATATCTATATATCAAAAGTACAGTGTCCGGAAAATACAGAAAATAGGATTTGAATTTCCACAAAGGTCAAACTCAGATCCACTATAATTTTTAATCTGTATAAATGATATACCTTTCATTTCAAAACATCTACGGTTCGTAGATCAAAACAAATATAAAAAACGTTTTCTCAAACACATATTCAGAAACACACAGCAAGTTGTTCATAGTATTTACAGGTAGAGTTATAAGTTTAGATAATTTTTTAATTTAAAATTAAAAGTTCGACCACATTTACAAGGAAGAAAGATCTCATCGTCTTTGGCTACAAAATATGTGATACATTTTTATAAAAAAGAAGCAAAGTTGAAGGTTTGAATGTCATATATAATTTGTATATCACATATCACCTGTAGGTATATATATGTATATAATTTGACACCATGATATTTTCAACAACAAATACATTTATGCTATTAAAAAATGCAAATCAAAATTCCTAGTTACATGTAAGTACTAGGAAAACCTAATTGCAACCATTTCTACTCTTTCTACGATAGAATAAACCATTTCGAAAACATGTTTGCACTTTCAACAACAGACTGAAACTAACGATTTGGTGGTCACATTTTTGCTATTTAAGAAGAGGTAAAGTTTAAATTAGTCTAAAAAATGGATGTATGTCTCGAAAATAGCCTACTAGGACAATAGTCTTTAGAATACGCATAAAAAAGTAATGTGGTTGTGTAGTAGATAAAAAACTTATTACTGGTGAGCATTTCTCTAGAAATTAGTACGCAAATGTCGGTTTATCAACTTTTTTTTAGCCAGAAAAAGTTGGCTTGACTGTCAAAAATGGTCCCTCTAGGAACAGAAATCGAAAAGTTTCAGCGAATTCAAATTTTTTTTCGGTATCATAATAATTATAGTCAAGTTTCCGTTGAAAGACCCTGTATATATGATGTGTATGCTTAGTAGTATAGTTAAAGCTTATCACCCATATTAATAATAATCACAATAACATCATGTTTACTAATGACAACTAACCGCATTCTTAAATCAATCTAAGTAGTTCATATTAATAATTAAATATTTATAGACAAATAACTAACAGCATGCTAAATAAGAAGTTAATGTGACAACATCTCATTTTATAGATAGAGCTAATTTCACTGCAATAAATCTAACCTGAATTTACAAATATTTACCCAAAGTGACAAGACTGACAAGTGTCTTGTGTCAAAATTGTTTTGTGCTAATAATCAATCAAGGGCGGATTTAGCTTTTCAACATGGGGAAGTATCTCAAAGAACCTCATTTTTAAAAAATGTTGTGAAATTAAAAATTATCTGTGCATTTAGATAGGTACGTTTTTCTTTGGACAAACATGAAATAGCAAATAGAAGTGTTTAATAAAATATCCTTAGTGAAGTACGTTTATATTTTTTTTAACTATAATTACGATTTTGCTTTTTGCTAATGTAAAATTTGAATTCATGGTAAATCCGCCCTTGATAAGCATTAACTTTGCCTTTTATAAAAGGGAGATTTTGAACACCTTAAATTTTTACCTTATCGTTATCGCAAACGTTATACTGAGCACGCGTAGTACCAAAAATGATACTCTTTTTGGAACTGCACATGCCAGAATAACGATAACGACGTGTTAAAATGTAAGGGGTTCAAAAACCCCCTAATGAATTGGATAAGTAACCATGCCATAATAAAATTTTATATAATTATTGAGGTTACTGACATATTATAAATACGGAAAATTTCACATTGAATTATTTAAAAGTTGCGTTCGGTAATATGCTCACGGATGCGACGAGATTAGAGTCACGTGATTCCAGATGAGACGGACAAATAGAAAATAAATGAACGAAATGGATTGCATAAGGCATAATATAACCTCACCTTTTCTGTTTTGACTTTGTTGACGGTCGGTAATTTCGAATTATTTAAATAACGAATATTGTAAAATCAACCATTTTAAATGCAGTCCAAGGATATGAATATGAAATAATTTTTGAAGATGAAGATGAAGAAGTACAAATTGTTTGGAAAAAAATTAAAACTTCGCTTATGAAACAGTGCAAAATTTTTGTAAATTGTAAATTTAATGTAATTGTATTTTGTAAATCAAATAATAATTGTAAATCTACTTCTCCATTTCCAAAAAATGACAACTCAACTTAACTAGAACCAACTACAACTTCAAAAAATCAATGACAACTGACAACCATGACCACCACAACCTCACAAATTCAGATTAATCTTTCTCCTCGACCAAAATGCTTCGAGCAAATAGATCTTGCTCTGATCGATCTGATTTAATTTCAGAACGATCAAGATTTACCTCCCCTACCTCTAGATGTAATTAATGAACGATACGGACTAAAAAGATCAATCTGAGGTAATTACCGAACGCCACTAATATTTCAGAAAAACTTTCTTGATCTGTTAATTGGGAGGGAAAAAAAAACTGCTGACATTTCTGTCAAACTTTTAGGTTAACTTTAACTTATTGTAAAACATACCTAAACTGATAACTAGTGATTTAACATCATTCTAGCGTTAACACGCATTTAAATGGTTGATGGTATTATTAATACAGTTTTCATTAATCACGTTCTAGTCAGGTCTTAGAACATTCTAAGTTTTACTATTAATAAGGCTGCAAATGTATTGTATGTAACTTAAATTGGCAATGAAAATATGTATTATTATTATTATTATTATTATTAATATTATTATTGTTATTATATAAAACCAGTCGGACTGAGAAATTAATTTAATTTTCTTTCTAGATTTAAACTTTCTGCTTGTTGGGATATTGTACAATATATAATAAACAAATAAATAAATATGCTATCTATTGCTACCGGTTTGAAATGTATTTGAATTATGCAGTCAATTGTGTTAATAAATTTGTTACTATTAGAATATCAAGTATTTCAGATGCAGGTAAAGCTACACTACTATTGGTTCAACAACAATTTATTCAAGTTTCTCAAACTTCCTTAACTACCACAAATTAGCTTTGCGTATGTTTGAAACAATCATAGTTACATTATACAACAGAAACAGTGTTAGACAAACCTTTCCAAACGTTCAGAAGGTTTATATTTCCGATTGATCCTTAGAATGCGAATGCCAGCTATAAATTCCGCCCACTGACCGGAATGAAGTGTTCAGACCAGTAAATCAGTGAAAGGAACACAGCAGAGTACTAGCTTCTAATTAAATTATAGGTCTCTTACATTCAGTATCAACAGATAGCTTATTCCACCCTCAACTGATTTACTATCACAACCACTTCTGCCGGTATATTAGTGGGAACAGATGAATGCTTACTTCTATAATTGGATTGGAGTTGTAGCTTAAGGTGACATCAAGTGATCTGTTTGCGCTGCCACTATCAACAATTTAAAATATCTAGGCATAGTAAAGGTACAGGGCATTATATGCCAACAATCCTATATGTGTAATGAAACAAATAATAAGAAAAATAAAAGTCAAAAGAATCATGTAAAATGTATTATTTTTTTACTATAAACTAATTTTCCTCAATGAAAAAGAGTCCTATGATGTGATCTCCTAGAAAAATGTCTATGAGTTTCAAGGGCTTAACATAACGAATCAGCAGGACGGTGCGCCACCACATTATTTTTGGGAAGTCAGGAAATTCCTTGAAATCTTTTATCCTAACAGGTGGATTAGACGTCGAGGACCTCTTGAGTGGCCTTCTCATTCACCGGATTTGAGTCCATTGGATTTTTTATGGGGTTATCTTAAATTTAAGGTGTTCATTACCCAATCAGACAATCTTTTGGATTTGTGGTAGAGAATCACCAACGATTGTGGATCTATCCTCAGGCAATTATTTTACAACGTGCGCCAGCAAATGTTTATCCTATTAAAATATTGTTTTCTTTTGAATTTGACTGCTTTTATTCATTTCCTTACTCACAGAAACGCTTATAACTTGAGAACGGATGGACAGATTTCAATGTTTCAAAGGCTAGTATGCAAAGAATTGAGATACGTTTTATTTAAATGATATGCAACACGTCCCACCTTATCATTAAAAAAAATATTGACAGCGCCTGTGGCACCATCTTTCATTAGAGAAAAATGAATTTATCGTCATAAAATAATACATTTTACATGATTCACCCTGTATTTTGTCTGGAGTCTCTAACCCAATTAGTGCAAAAGTTAGCAGGGGGGACGGACTGTGGAGACGCGCACTGTATATAAATTGGGGATATCAAAAGGCTGCCTGTGAAGACTACTAAAAATCACTGGTCTTCACCACTGGTTTTCCTTTTAGCGAATATTTATTTCAGTATATTGGTTACTTATTCCTGAAAAGACGGTAAACTATCACTAAATGGGCAAACTGTCACTAAATGAGGACAAACCACCTATAACTCCAAACAACCGACAACTTTGTAGTGGCGAGATATAGTGAAATACACTGTGCCCTCTATGGGTCTTTGCTACTGCCTGTCTGACAATTATTGTCTAATTGACAGACAGATAACGATCTGATTTTATGCAGATGCCATTACAGCGACCTCTATTGTCTTTGAGGAAGACAATCCTACTTAATTATTGGTAGGAGATGCCGAAAACAACTACTCTATTTGGTCTTGATGAAGGATGTGGCGACACCCCCATGGAGATGTTGATGTAATGCAACGCCAGTCGGGGCATATTGCCCGTGGAGTAGTTGTTATCGGCATCTCCTATAAATAACCGACAACTGTTTAGACTACTAAGAACTCAACTAACACTTAAACTTGAAGTAGAGATTGGTCGCAGAGTTTAAATTCTGAAATAAAAAATAACACCTTCCCATGCAATATTCTGTATATTTTCTTTTAACTTTTGAATTTCTTGCTATATCTAATAGTGAAAAGTAGTATTCCGTGTAGTCTATTATAATTCATTATTATAATTGAAAATCCTTCTTAACGTTTCGCTATATGCAAGTATCCGTTTTAATCAACGAAACATCGGAGTAAACTTTCTGGTAGTCTTTGAAAAACGTACTAGGAAAATATTCAAAATTTAGAAATGCATGCGTGTAGCACAAGTTCATTTAAGGTAGACTTTCGTAACAAGCGACAGCGACAGGAGACCGAGACAGACGACAGAGACGGACGACAGCGACACTACCGATACAATGGAATTCAATGCGATTCCGTTCGAAGCATGCGACAGCGACACGCAACTCTATGGTTGTCGCGCCTTGTCTCTTGCAGCCTGTCTCACGTCTGTTTTAAAGTAGTAGTGTCGCTGTCCCCACGCGGATACAAGTGTATTTTGGCTCTGCAAACAATGGCTTCTACATTGAAAAAAGCTAAAATTATTTTATCACAGTCTAACTTAATTGCTTTTTCATCTGAAGAAGATGAAATTCTAATAGACCTAGTTGTCTATTAGACTAGTAGAGTAATAAATAGTTTTTCCTCAGTTGAAATCATTGCTCCAGTTCTTTTTGGTTCCATTTCCTTCTCAATTAAACTTAAAACAAAATAAAATTGTTGTTTATTTAACCTACAATATTTTCTAAACATATCTTCATCAGACATTGTTGCGATATTAATAGATTAAAAGATCCCTCATCTTTTCGTTTTGTAAATAAAGTATGTATTGGCGCTCTTTCGCATTTTTTTATAAAAGTAATATAAAATCAGATCTTCATCTTCTTTTTCCTCTAATAGTATTTGTTTTAAAATAATTTCCTTATTTGAGGACATTATAATCTAAACACTGCACACGCGTTAGTTTCCAGCAAAAGGTGTTAATGCACTGGCCTGGGGTACGTTGCGAATGAGCTCTTTGGTCTCTTATCTCGGTCGCTGCCGTCTGTCTCGGTCTCCTGTTGCTGTCGCTTGTTACGAAAGTCTACCTTTATTAAAACCGATGCTAAATGTTTACGAATCTACAAATTTTCAATTATGAACTGTTTTTCTTATCTTCTTTTTATTACACAAGTTTGGAAATCCTCGTCTTTAGCCTGGACTGCCTAGACTTTACTAGTAAAGATATACCTATTGCATCCTTCTTAGTTGAGAATAAAGTATTGTAAAGCAAACGAGATGATATGGTATGGTTGAATATCCTTATAGTGCTATAAACTTTTCATTTAAATTGTTTTCTGTAGCGTGTTTATTGAGGAAATATAAAATAGTCCATAATTGTCAAATAAGGTGATCTCGGAGGAAACTCAACTTCTGTATGCAAACTTATCAGCCGGTCATCAAAAAACTCGCGGAGGAAAGCAATATTTTCTCGTGTAGTATGTGCTGTTGCACCGTCATGCTGGAAATAACCGTACCGAAGTTCATCATCGTTTAACTGTTGCACAAATTCAGCCAAAAAGTTGTGTCTGTACCTTTCTGCGTTGACGGTGAAATCGAAAAAAATTGGCCCAATTATTCTTCTGCGAGAAACTGCCATCCAAACACCAATTTTTTGAGCATGTAGTGGCGATTCAGTAAAAACATGAGGGTTATCATTGCTCCACACTCGCATATTTTGAGAATTGATGTATCCCGAAAGGTGGAACCACGATTCGTCAGAAAAAAAAGTTAAGTCCAGAAGATCGTCATTCATTAAATTATTGACAAACCAATGGCAGTAAGCAAGGCGTCTGGGGTGGTCTGCGGGCAGAAGAGCTTGATGTGCTTGCATCTTATATGGATGCATGTTCAAGTTTTTCTTTAAAATCTTATGACATGTTCCATAAGAAAGTCCAATTTCCTGAGAAAGACGTGTCAAAGGTTTTACAGGCTCCTTTTCCATACGTTGACGAACGTCATTGACAACTTCTTCTGTACGAACTCTTGGTCTACCAGCACCTTTGTTATGAGTCACACAACCAGTTTCGCGAAACACTTCAACACAATTTGTAAGGCACGCATAAAAATTGTCCGGTAATATTGCCACGTTTGGGAAGTGCTCTCGAAAATTGTCCAAACACAAACGTTGACTGTATTGCCAATTTCCATTAACTAGCGCACCCGTTCGAAAATAGGCTTCAATCATGAAAATTTTGTGCTGTGTGGTAAGAGGCATGATTCAAAAACTGGATTAGAAAATTTCAGCACAATGACCTGACAGATTCTGACACAACAAAACATATTGAAAAATTTAAAGTAAGACACACGTTTTACATTCCACAACCACCGTTGACCAAGATAATTTTTGATATCCCGGTATAAAATAAATGAAAATTTCCAGCAAAATTATACTTCCATTTCAAAATTCTTCAACCCTGTTATTGTCACTTCATCTCACATGCCTTATTTCACTATAAATCGCGCTAATCTTGTTTTGCATGCCGTGACACATTTGCTTTACTCATCTTATAAATTTATAGCCGGAAAATGTTTTGAAAGACATTAAGCTCCAAGTAAAATAGGATTTGAAGTTATTGTAGCATATACGAGGATGTTGCGGCCTACTGAGAGCATATTAAAACTAAAATATGTAAATATAATGTGGGTTCCCTAGATTCAGCGTTCCCTTTTTTGGGTTTGAAATTAATCTCATGGGTCTCATTGAATCTGAGCTCCTTATAAGGGTAGGATAAAAATTCGCATGCGTTATAAATATGCAACATAAGAGGAAAGCAGAATACAGGGTGTAGAAGTAAAATCATTCCACAAAGAGAAGCAAAATTGACATCAATTGGAAATGATATATGATTTTGGATAATGAGATGAACTTGAGTGTTTTGATGTTTTGTGTTTTATATTCTTTGATCTATATGAAGATTTATATTTTTGAGATTCCATACTATACCAGAAAATAATACATGTAATACAAAGGATTAGAAAAAAAAATAGGGTTGAATAAACAACAAACAAGGGAATCAATTCGGTATACAAAATATAGGGTGTCCCATTTAAAATAAGTTGAGTTTAGGTTGTTCCACATTTTTGAAGCACACTATGTATAGTTACAAATGTTTTTAAAACTGCATCATTGGCAAAAACGCAACTTTTCTGAAGTTTTCCTCCATATGTAGCTTACTACAGATATAAAATTACGCACTAAATGGACATTACTGATATAAGGAAGAAATATTTTTAATTTATTATACAGTGTTATTGAGAACTTATCCATAATAAAATTTGTGGATGTTCAACATACATGTACAAATGTGGTAGTGCAAAAAAAATTTTTTGGCGGGTTCTGAAAACTATTTAAAAATTTTTCATTGCACGCCGCTGGATACTGGTCCACTGTAATGGAGTGACCTTGGGACTGACAATTCAAACTGGCTAGCACGAAAAAAACTTCGGAAGTTCTGAGAGTATACCGACACCCGGCGCAAAAAAGATTTGCAGCGTTTTTACTTTAAAATAAACTTAAAGAGAGATAGATGTGACCAAAGTGACGTGTCTTTAAAATGAATAAAATTTTGTTACACTAATTTTGAAGAATTGCGCTACTTGATTACTAGGTACTAGAAACATTAAATTTATAAAAAAATTGCACATAACTTGTTACAAAAGTTGTTCGAAATAATATTCCTCGAGTTGTACACACTTTTGAGCACGCCATATCCAATTTTGCCGCACTAAAGCGAATGTTGCTCCTGGTTGCTGATCTTGTAAACGCAAATTATTAAGTAAATTGGGGATTTCCAGCATTCTGCTGCAACAACCACTCACAAAACCTAACTCGTAATTGATAATCCACTGGTAACAGTCATTAACTCAGCATTACTGTACACATGAGCCATTTTGAAAATTTTACAGTTTAACACTCCTACGATAAATAAAACATCGGCACTGAGAGAGGACACAGATAGTCTGATGACTGAATAGACAATAGAGATATTATCCCCACTCCAACTCTATTCGCTCGGTCTTAACCAGGCGTTCCAGGTACAAAAACGTGTTTACTTTTTTTTACCACATTCTTAGGAATGTGGTATATCAAATGTCGTTGAAGTACAGTTGCCTATCTACGTAGTCCTTTATAATGGTACAACTTTAAACATTGTTTACGGGAAATGCTAAGACTTTTATTATAAATTTTTTTGGTGATATCGATTTTTTATTTAAGGATGCACATATCGTCAAAGTTTTAGAGATAAGTTCTGAATAACCCTGTATATAAGTACTTATACGTTTTTAGGTAATATAAGTAAAAGTATGCGTAAATGTTTAGGTAATGGACGGATGGGAATTTAATGGGGAGTACTTTCCCAGTCCCCAAGACCACCCCAAGCCACTGAGGGCAAGATTCAATGAATTCTGCGGCCAAAGAAAAATCAAGCAAACGTTTATTAGCTCACAAAATGTGGCGCTAATACAGTATCGGATGCCCTTTAGGGGATCGAGTTTCAGTTTCAGCGTCAGATTCCTGAAAAATCCCACTCGTAAGTATAACACTTTCATTACAAAAGAAGTGGTAACCAGAAAACATAATTGCGCTTAAGTTACGTAACAAGATAAACATTATAAACATTGTATAAATCTGTAATATTCTACATTAACACTGGCTGATAAAGTTGATATTTAATAAAGGTTCCATGCCTAAATACTTTAAGTTGAATTTTGCACCTCGAACCTCACGATTATGTATATTATTTTCCATTCCTCGTGTAAAATGTATTTCATTTAAGATATAACCTTTAATCATCTACAGTGAGTTAATAAAATCCCGCATTATAACAAAATTAAATTTTAAAACTTACATAAAACTTGTGATTTAAAAAAAATGGTTCTTACAGTGGTTAATTTTTTTAAATATCATTAACCACTCTTCTTATAATCTATGAAATTTTATATTTTCTCTATTGAAAGTATTGAGGCTACTAAAAAAATTTGAAATGTAGCTACAAAGATTTTTAATTACCTGACTTTGTAGAATTCTGATGCACGACTTATTTGCCAAGCATATCATTTTGTTCCATTACGGTTGCTCATCTTATATATTATATTCATTATTATTACTCAACCTCAACCTAGGGCTCCTTTACAAGGTGGCTTCACTTGCAGGAGATAATGAAATTGACCCTCATATAAGTGAGTTTTCTACCCACAGCGTGTTATCTATTTTGTGTGAGGGGCATTATCTAGAAGACAAGGTTAACCTTCATCAGCTTTTATTAAATAAAACTCGCCCGTGGACAACTATATATTTTCTGTGCTTCTAATTATAATTCGTAAACAAGAGGTCAACGATACAGATCACAATTTCAAACAACGAATATAACGGCAATAGATTTTATAAAATGTTTGGTTTCAGTTGATTTTACAGAGTAAGTCCTTGACCTGCCGTCGACTCGGCGAAAATCCTTGATCTATCTTTACCTTTAGATTTTATAAATTCAGCGATTTTACTGATGCTCATTTCTAGCTTGCAACGTGTTCTTCCAAACGAATGCCCTCTATACCCTGAGGAACTACGGCAAGAGATCCAACTGCAGCGTGACCACCATGTTCCCTGCGGCGGTCAAGGTGGCCGCCTTAAACGTAGGAGTGACACCCAGCAGCGGCCGAGGCATCGAGGTGGAGACGGGCACCATTCACAAGGTGCGGGCTGAGGTAGTGCATGCATAGCTTTTTTGATACAGTTGGGTTTGGTAGCATTTTCTTTACTTTGCAGCATTATCTGTGACTGTGTTATTACTTACTGTGTTCTACATAGAGATGCTGAATGATTGACCGTGTCGCTTCATACTGATTTTTTCTGTGATTTTTTTTTAAACCAATACCAAAAACGTTGAGAGGAGTTTGGGGGATTTACAGGATTTTAATGTTCAACAAATAATAATGACGTTCAAACGCCAAATAAGGTTAGGCATTGTAAAAATAGAAATGTATGGTAAAATGATCAATGATTTCAGGTATTAATATCAGGTATTAATTCTCCTATTCAAATTATTAAACACATTCTGTAAATCATTTTATGTAATACTCCTAATTTTATTTGTAATTGCCCCTCGGCGTCGATTCGTCGTCGTGTAGTTGAGCGAAGTTGTCTTAATAAAAAGGTATACCGTTTAAAATTTCAACCGTTTTTTGAAAAAAGTGCAAATCAATGCCACAGTTAAATGAACTACATATCTGTTGACGCACTGGCTGTCGGGCTTTTAACATTTCCAGATCAAAAGCGTGCCGCGGCCATCTGCACTCGAAGGTAAATCGGCGTCTTTACGAGGGGCTACCAAGCGTAGTTGAGTTTCGGCAGGCGAATATTAGTGTACGAGGAGTATCGTAAAAGTAATATATAAAGAGAGTTATTATATTACTAAAAAATATTTAATCTGTAGTTTTAGAAATTCACCCAAATAAGAACCTTGTTTAGGTATAATAGAATAAACTTGTTTACATAATATAATAAAATAATAAATTTAATAGTGGCAGTTCCCAACAACGTTAATCTGGTTTACGTTTCTGTTATTTATTTGATATTGAAATTTTTTGTTTGTTTTCAGATGGAGCAGAAAATAAAACAAATTGAAAAAAACAATATTTATTGAAAAATGAAACATTTATATTTTTTATTACATAATGTTTACAAGTTTTTTTAATATTGTTAATTTTGTAATACTTTTATCTTTATCCTTATTTAATTTTCTCGTTTTAATGTCAATATTTATGAATTTTAAGGTATAATAAATACGAACTCGTGTGTATAAACTCAAAAAATAATCGAAGGGAAAGTTTTTACAAGACTGAATGTACGAATAAATAACTTTACAGAATTCGTTTTTGAGTTTTGTGCCAATTTCTTCCCCAAAGGCCAAAGTATTAAAAGTGTTAACAAAAATTTGTCATAGTCTGTTGTACCTACTTGTGTGAATGTCGTCTATAAATATGTCAAGACAGAGAAATAATTCCGTAAAAATTATTAATATGAATTTTAAAAATCTACTTTCAAACAAATAACATAAAATAAATAAAAAGGAATGAATTGTATGTAAAATATTATTGAATTGTTTGACAAGTCGCCCTGTATACCATTCTAGATTATTTTCTTTGAGCTAAACTGTACTTAAAAGGAGCAAAAACTCCGGACCATCGATGTGTGTAGCTGTGCGTTGAATTACTTTGGGAACTATGGCACTAATCTTCTTCTGTTTATATATTGTTCCAACTAATACCATCGTCTGTCCCAGATAACTGATTATTATTCATTGTTTTGCAGATATTACGGCGTATTATACACCTTGCCTCGGGTATAATGCATATTAGAATAAGCCTCTATCACCCATACTCTGAAAAGTATTTCAATGTATAATAAAAACAACTTATTAAGTCCTGCTTTGTCAATTTCAATAGTGATTAGTATTTAATGAAAGAATTTATAATAATATATGTTTCTTTATGTTTAGCGAAATATATAAATACATTTGAATTATTTGTCACAAATAATTACATCAAATAATACTGTTAACAATTGACAATATCTATTTGACAATACTGTATCCTCAGTGGTAGTGGTCCAAGTGGTTTCTGCTATAAATGACGCATTTCTTCTCTGTTAAATAAACAAAAATTGAATAAATAACACGAGGCTACATAGAAGGTATATTGAGTTAAGCAAATTAAGTTGGGCTAATGTTATTTTTCTGTAACTCCATTTCATGGGAACACGTTTGTTCCCGCATACAGTTCGCTTACGAACTTTTCTGGAGCCTTAATTTGATGCAAATGGTAGGTAAATTGAAAATTTGTGGAAGTTCGGTGTAGTATTAATACAGTTATCTACAAAAACTGTGAGAGAATATTTTAAATTGCTCGAAAGAGGGGTTGTTTTATTTATTTAGGTACGTGTCTTTGTTTATAGTAGGAAGTAATTGAAATTGTGATTTCCTTTTTGCGATTCAGTTTTACTAAGTACTTTATCGTGTTCTAACAGAATATCCTTCCCACTTATTTCTATTTAGATTCATTTTTTTCGGACTTTTTGTTGCTGAGAATGTGAATGGCAAATTTTTCTATTTAACAAAATATCACAGGAAAATTTTACAAGGGAAAATCATCCTAACTAGCATCCCTAAAAATTATATAATATGCCACCTGCAAAATATAAACAAGGGAACACACTACAAATATTCAACCAATACAAATGCAGTAAACGTTGAACTGTAAATTGTAATGAGTCTCTTATTTATTTAATAATAATTTAACTAATTTCGAAATCCGTTTCTCCGAGGTAATTTTTTTTTATTGTCAATTTGAGATTGTTACTTTGACAAATCTCTATTTTATTTTTAATTTTCCAGTATTCAACTCTCATTTGACATGTTTATCATTTAAGCCAAGTTTTATTTAACAATATTATTCCTACAATTTTCTTTTCTTCCCTTTTGTTCTCTGATTAATTTTTTCTTTTATCGCATTATCCCGGTGGCTGAGTGACATGTGCTGCCTTATGGATCTCGTAATTTCTGTAACAAAGTTAACAAAGTCATTAGTGTAACAAAGTATTCGTGGGTCTCAATTTGTAGTAGGCTAGCGGTTTCACCGATATAGTACCTACATATTTACCAAATTCACAAAGAATTTCATAAATACAGTTCTTAGTATTTGGAGCATTATTTAATACCTATAAAGGGTTTTGTTTGCATCCATATTAATTAAAAAATGTATGTTTTTAAATGTCCTCTCCCTCTCTTGAAAAGTTTTCTATACACTGGGAAAAGGATATAATTGGGATAAATAAAATTTCTTGTCACCGATTAAATTATGTATGTAGGTAATATAGGTACTTGTTTCTATAAATTATTTGAGTAGATAACTTGCTGAGTTAGCAAAAAAAACATTTGACTAGATTAATTAATATAAATTTATTGATATAGGTACATATTTATATAAATATTTAATTGTGGGATATAAATGTTTTTCTTAAAAATAAATATTTGGTTCTATGCAAAGAAAAGTCTATGCCAGAATTAAGCAAAGTGGAATGACCGGAAAAAGAGTAGATCTGTGTTGTCACATTTATTTCTAAAGTATTCTTATTTAAAACAGGAAACGTATTAATTACTTTATTTACCCATTTTTTTATTTGTCCCTATTGTACTTTATTAAAGCAAACACAATGTTTAATTTGTCTTTTACTTAATAATATCATCGAACATATACAAAAACTTTGTTTATGTTCGGTGATAATATCAAGGAATTTCCGACTATGTGGCAACTGCGAAAGTCGTAAAGTTGACGACAAGCTGTTCATCCTTATTTAACATACATATTCTTGCATTTACGCTTTCTTTTCTCTGAGCTTCAACGACGATGATTGGTCGAATCAGGAATCAACCAGCGACTGCGCTCGAGGTAGTAGGGAAACAGTGGCGTGATGTTGGGTTATTTCGCGCGCGTTTCTTAACGGTAAATATTTGTGGTAAAATTATCAATGTATTTATTCTTTGTGTCAGTGTTTATACTACTTATTTGTGTTAGTTAAAAAAGTGGAAGTGCATATACTAGAAGTATTTTATAGAATAGTGTACGAGTATATATTAACTGAAATGTGCCCAATGGTAAAACAGAATATGTACGCCCATGCATCACCGCATTTTACCAGATCGGCGAGGTCAATCCACTTTGCTTAATTCTGGCATAGACTGTAGAATGTATCGTTGGATTTAAACCAATGTAGTAGAATTATTAATATTAAATATTTATTTTCAGCAATTAAATACATCTGTTTAATTTATACAAGCACTGAGAGTATATCTACTACTAAATATTTTATAGGTAAATAATTATTTAATTATAGAAAATACATATATTAAAAATTGTTGGGACAAACGATACGTTTTTATAATTATATCAATTCTTGGTACCTATATTCTCTTTACAAAGAAATTTTGATAAATAATTATTTATCTACAATAAATATATCTAATATGCAAAAACAAATAATTAATAATTTCAAAAAACTATGGCTTATTAACGATTTAAGAAAGATTTTTCTCTCAGTATAACCTTTATTTTACAAGTGGCGTGCAAATTCATAGACAGATTCACAATGAGTGATAGAGATACGCCACAAATAATATATAAACAATAACAATATATACAATATGCCACTCTTCACGTAATGATAATCCATCTTGTTTGTTTTTGCAATTGGTTTTCACCAACTGAAGTTTATAATGTTGTGCTGGAGCTATTTTGATTATGTTTGAATTGTGGACAAGCGGATGTACTAGCACGAACAGTTTTGGCTAAAATTAGTTTACGTTGCAGTGCCAGAAGCGGGGTCTGGATGACTACGTACAAATAGGGGGGTCCCCCGGTCTGGACAATGGAAACCTGCAACTGTCCGACTCGCTGTGTGGGCTGGACTCGAAGGCGGGTATGTATGATCATTTATTGTGGGTCAAAGTTTTTGTCCATATTCAAATGGAGATTGACGAAGTATTTGGGAGCAAATATGTTATTCAGTGGAAGCAGTGACGTGGAAGTTTATTCTAAAATTAATTAAATTTTTAGTTCTTCCACGTTTGCTTTTCTACTATTTTTTACATATTTACCAGTTTTTTAAATAAGTTGCTATAATAAAAAATGTTTTAATTAACTAAATGTACCTAGGTTTCTTAAAAAGTTTTTGTTTTTCACAAAGGGTTTTAGTCCCAATCCCCACGAGGAATAGGCATATTGTTCGAAATTTCTTTGATCACGTAATAAAATAATAAAGTGGATACTCGAAGCGGATGCTTCTTTATGAAACATCGTGAAAATAATTGTTTTGAAAAAAATATTGACCTGATTTAGATGTTCCAAGAAATATATAGAAAACATTCTATATACTAGTACTTCGGCTTATTAGGCCTTTTCCAATAGAGTAAATGTCTGTTACTAAATGTTTCCAAGCGCGTTTTCGTTATTTATTTGTTTACGAACACCTACCCCCGATTGATCCAACCATCTGGTAAAGCCCGAGTTTTTAGTACCTTTTCTAAGCAGGGCGAAAGTGTAAAATCTATCTGATCATTCGTAGGACAAGGATTTATAATTAAAGATTTTTTAATTTCTAATTGTTCTAACAGATCTAAGCGCTTTCCTTTCTTTTCACGATGCAGTACCTTTACATTTTTCTGATCTATAAAATGATGAAAATTCTGAATTTTTTGCGTTATTTAGTATGGATTTTTTATGTTCTTTTACTCTAGTTTCAATACTTCTACCGGTTTGACCCACATACACGGCATTACAATCCACGCAGTTAATTTGGTATACTCCCGATTGTTTTAATTTATTAACCCTTTCTTTGTTGTTTATCAAAATCCTCCCAATAGTACGCTTGTTGACACTAATCGTTTTACACCCGTTTCGTTCTAATCTGCGAGCTATTTTTTAGATTAATATAACTATAGGTGGCTTCTTTTTCCCGAATATTGTAAAACTCCCGACGAATTAATTTCCTTCTTTTGTTTTTTATCATGGTTTTTATTTATATCCGTTGTTTCTTGAAATTTGTTTGTTTGTACTTAATTCTTTTTCAAAATCTGCTTTTTCTAGCAGAAACATTAAAAGCCAATGTATTAAACTATGGAAAACCGACTCTTTTATTTGCCAGGACTGCTGCGAACTTGCTGGTATAATTGCGTCGGAAGTTGTTGGTTTTCTATAAACCGAGAATTTTAATTTATTTTCTACCCTTCTTATTGTTATATCCAAATAGTTTAATTGACTGTTTTCCTCCTTTTCCATTGTAAACTGAATATTATCGTTAAGCGAATTTAAAAAATTGAGAAAGCCGCTCAAATTTCTTTCAGTACCAGTCCAAATACAAAAAATGTCATCTACATAGCGAGCCCAAAAGTGAACATGTGATTTTAAATTATTGTGACTATTGAACAGTGTGTTTTCAAAATGATTCATAAATAAATATTGCAGAGATAATAAGTAATCACTAGTTTTTATTGAGTTTTATGAGTTACATATCTAAATGTTATAAACTTTTTGATTTTAAATGTGACATATATGAGCTGATATGTAGGTAGAACTCTAAACTAATGCAGATACATTTATTTGCCTCTGTATATTGCAAATTCTACTCTATAGAGATTCTCATTGAACTAGTACTGAAAGATACGTAGCCCATAATTGCAATGAACGTTTTTGGATCATGATTATCCAGGCCAGATATACGTAACAACAGTTAACTAATACCAAAAGTAATTTTACCACTTTACCGTTAATTTTAAACACATTGAAAACAGGAAAATTCAAGTGTCTACCTCATGTTCAGGTTGAGAAACATGTGTTGTGTTTTCGTAAATAAGCTAAAACGATCCCTGTGTTGGATATTGCGAACCACATCCCGCCTTCGCCTTGTTTGCCATTAACAGTATAGGAAATGAACCTGCCACACTTGCTGTTTGAGTTCCTGTTATTATTAATTGTTTTGAGAACTCAAGTAGTTCCGGTAAAATAAGTATAACAAAGCCGTATCACGTACAGGCATTCAGTACGCTCGAGGCGAATTAAATAAACTAGAATTGCTTTTTCCGCTAGTTCAGGGTAAACTATTTTTTATCCATCAAACCTTACTAATATAAATTTAGATTTTACATATTAATCAAGTTGTATAGCAAGATACAATCCCTGATATAACTACTAATTAGATAGTATAAAGATAAAAGTAAGATAAAAGTATTGTATTGTAAGATTAAATTCTTTTAAGGCAAGGTTTAAAAATAATCTTTATAGACATTATTTTTACACAGACAGTCGTGTACTTTAAAAACAAATAACGGTAGATACTAAAACCAACGCGTTTTAAAAATATTGGAGGAATGCCGTTCTTCTAGATGAAATGCTTCAGGGAGGAATAAACACATATTTCAATTTGTATCAACCCTATCAATAAAATAGGACATCCCAGTTATTTTATATATTTTCATTACTTATAATTGAAATATATACAGCCACTGGGGACACTTGTATTGAATAGATGAAAAGAACATCAATTTCAGGAATGTAATAAATCTGTCTCTCCGTACAGAGATACTTTTCGTTGATCAATAAATAATATAGAACTAAAGGACACTATGATGGACCGTTTAATATAAGTTCTTCTCTGTTTTTCACAAAAGGTAAATTCACAAACGTTATATTTATGTTGTATCGAATATATCATTTGATTACATTCCAAAAGTTAGGTAAATATATTTTAATAAGTATATATACTCGTATTTAGATACAAGTAGATAAATATGAATGAAGTAGATATACAGAGGGTGCCAGGATGCCTAAAAATACTGACAAGCTTTCAGGGGTGGTAAAGGATATCAAGACAAATATTAGAAAAAAAAGGTTAAAATGTTTTGGAAACTCACTAAAATGTATTGATTTGCAAAAAAGGTCAAAAGGGCATTAAAAACTCACTTTCTGTTCTTGTTGGATTTATATAGAGTAATTAATTAATATTCAACGACCTCAATTAGTGCTTTATTTGATAAATAACAGACCCTAAAGTGGAATATTCTTGACATAGCTTGTATATATATATATATATATATTAGTAGCCATTATTCTTGTGACAAGATATTCCTCATTACAGATAGGTTCCTTCTTTACTATAGATATCAGATAGCTCCTCCAAAACAATAAATCAGTTTAATGTTGTTTTCAATACATTCAAAATATTACTAATATAACAAAGTGAAACTGCTCGACAAACAATATAATTTTCGTTTTCATAAATATTTCTTTAAAAATATTATTTTATATTTTATTCAAAATATTTCAATTGAAATATTCATATATTCATGATATTCGTGTACAAAAAACAAGAATAATTAAACGGTGATGTTGATGGCTCAATTAAACACTGGGACAATTCAAACAAAAAATAACAAAGTAATGAATTTTGAATTATGGAAATCGTAAAGCTTTGCAAATTAAAATAATATTTGAAAAAATATATATGCTAATCTAAATTAAAAACCGAATATATTATTTCATGATATTTACAAGATGATATGTGAAGGTTTATTATTGAACTAGTATCGGACGTATTGGTTAAAATATGTTTTACCATCTACCTTTTTCAGGAAAACGAGTGGAGAAGGTTGCTTGCGAAATTACAACAGTTCGTCTTGTATCTTCAGGAGCATTTGACAACTCAGTTACTACTTACTTCAGGCAGTTAACCGACGAAGACATCAATGGTTACATGAATGTTGTTTGTCTTCCAGAAGACATGATTGAGTGAGATACTATTTTATCATCTGTTAGTAATATATCGCATTACACATATACTCTGTGTTTTTACTATCTTGAAAGACTAAACTATATTGATTAAAATTGAGTTTCAATCATAACCAGATGATGCTCACTTGGATAAAGAAAAGCGCCTTAAGAAAAATATAGTGGTTTTGTGTACTGTATGGTTACCTCAGCTTTTGTCATTATATAATAACTATATAATGTGTTCCATTCATTTGTATTCGAGTTTTGTACTTAATTTTGATGTTAAAATAGTTATTAGTATGTGAATTTATTCACATACTAATTCAGTTCAGTATTTTATTCAATTAGCGTTAAAATCATTAGCAATTAAATGGAACAATTGTATCCCTAATAAAATTTATTAGCTATTAAATTTATTAAATGTATATTTATAAAGCAGTATTAATCAGCTTTGTTTATTGTGTTTCAGAAAATAAGTTGATGTGCCATTGTGGAGATCCGCACATTCCACCTGAGTTCCACAAATGGACGACAGCGTATTAAAGACTTAAAAGTATTATCAGCAAATCTTAACATATTTGTCAAATTGTAGGTAATATAACTGTAAAATAATGACTAAACTAGAAATACTTAATGTGTGTACAAAAATTCCAATAAAACTTTCAACAAATTGGTCTTTGTATTTTCCATTACATCTGTATAGATACAAATAGGTCCATTCGATTGCTGACTAGTGTAATGTGGACCAGTCTGTACTACACTACATTTTCATCAGCTAATTTATATCAGTGCAATAATACACTTTATAGTCGACTGTCATCATAATGCTGTCATTATGAAAGTCAAAATCGTTAATAATCTGACACTTTCTAGCACCCGTGCTGTAATGTGAAAGAATCGTGCCATAAAATCCACTTTATGGCACAATGCTATAGTAACCATATGCGAACATTCTACGATTGCACAAATTTAAGTTTTTAAAACTTAAATTGTCTGTTAAAACCACAGTTCGACTATAAAATAGCGTATGAAATTCGTTTATAATGCTCGATTATGGCATTCGTGAAGTGTTAGCGCATTCGCTTCGCTCATGCGCCAAAATTCACTCATGCCATAATCTGCTGCATTATAAACTAATTTCATAATATACTATTATATACGTCGATATAAGACGCTGGTTGTAGTGCACACTGCCCTAAATAGTAACAAACGAATGGAATTCTGAAATTAGTCTCGTTCAGTGCTATACTTTTTGGGCAATCGAACAGACCTATTGCGTCCTATTGTTTATCTACTCCATATATTATTACAATACATTGGGAAACGATAAATTTCAACTTCAACAGCTTCGTGGGTGTTCATCTTTTATATAAAATTCACACCGATCAGAGACGTAGTAATGCACCGTCGAGAACAATTTGTTGGGATAGTCAGCAAAGCACGACTGTTAAGCGATTACCTGTCATATTGACCTTTGAATGTGGACATGGAATGAACAGTTTCTTTGACCGTCTTCCGTGTAAAAAAATGAATTATTAACGATAATTTTTTGTGGAATTAGAACACATGTAATAACAGGAAACCGAAGTTTTAAAATAAAGGCTTCAAGTGTATTACAAGGCAAAATGTTGCAACTTTTCTTCAAAAAATATTGTATAATATACAATGAAAGTATAAATATTTGCCTTATACTTTAAAAACTTCTGATTTCTGGTTTTTACTAATTTACAGTAGTATAATTATTCCAAATGAATTATGCTGAATCGTAGAACTGGACCTCAATCAAGTAAGTTACAGACATTCAAATTTAACTGTATTAATTTTTGTTCCACCATAGAACATAAAATATTTGTTCATGAATTACCATTGTCGGGAGATTGATAACTATAGGTAGGTCCAAGATATCTTTTGAAAATGCACCATTTATCAGCAGCATCCCATAACTCTGTTAACTGTGAGTTTCACAAAATAGGTGCAGACTTATTGGTTTTGTTAGTAGTTTATTGAAACACTCTTATTTTCTTCCTCAATTCCCTGAAAATATCAACTACAATAACCGCTTCAAGATATAGATTCAAATGTAGAAAATAATTATGTTTCCTAATATTGTCTATACCTCCCGTTCTACCTAGCTCCCCTAATGGGCTTATGGGTAATGGGTTATTTCTATATTGATTTCCTTTAAATATTTCAGTTTTAATGAGAAAATTATTGACTTGAGAATAGTGTAATAAAAATATTGATTTATGGAATCAAAGATATAAAAATTATTTTAAATAATTTAGTCCCAACATGGGAGAGTCACTGACAATTTAAAATTTCGTAGTTAATGTTAGTAGGTATACTAACATAAATATTTTTTCTGTGGCCTGAAACTATCTTGAAATAAACCAAGAACTTTACAATGTGTTTACAGTTTTATTATAAATTTTAATAAACTGTACTTTCTCAGTTCAGCTCAGTTGATTAGGTCATATTATTAAAATTATTGTATCTTATTATGTCCTCTTAATAATTCGAGAATAATAAAAAATAATAGCAAATAACTACGAATAGTAAGGGATATCACTAAGTATCCTCCATCTGTAAAAGCCTTATTTAAATAAGGACTAAAACAAATCAAGCTAAAACAGCTATTATCCTGGCAATATGCCGCGCCGAGCGCTGAATTACAAAGCAAATTTGCCGTATTTTGTCTAACACAGTTAGAATCAAAATACAAGGATTCGGATTGCAACGAAAACTACGAGGAAATACTAAGACCACACATCGTAGGATGCCACTAATTGCAGACCGGTTTCGACCTTTTTATGATCTCATCAGTGAAATATAAGTGAGCATACCGACGAATGCGAAGACCTGAGTATTTGGCACAATAGGTAAACCTTGCGTACGCAAGACCTACGCAAGGCCTATTGGCGCCACCTCTTTCCCTTACTATTCGTAGTTATTTGCTATATGCATGCCATCTGATAGTAGTAGAACTAGTTTCTACCACCCTTTATTGTATTGGATTTTTACCCCATTACGATTTGTTTGGATTGTGTTGCGAAAACTACACAGAGGTGGCGCCAATAGGCCTTGCGTAGGTCTTGCGTACGCAAGGTTTACCTATTGTGCCAAATACTCAGGTCTTCGCATTCGTCGGTATGCTCACTTATATTGCACTGATGAGATCATAAAAAGGTCGAAACCGGTCTGCAATTAGTGGCATCCTACGATGTGTGGTCTTAGTATTTCCTCGTAGTTTTCGTTGCAATCCGAATCCTTGTATTTTGATTCTAACTGTGTTAGACAAAATACGGCAAATTTTGCTTTGTAATTCAGCGCTCGGCGCGGCATATTGCCAGGAGAATAGCTGTTTTAGCTTGATTTGTTTTAGTCCTTATTTAAATAAGGCGTTTACAGATGGAGGATACTTAGTGATGTCCCTTACTATTCGTAGTTATTTGCTATATGCATGCCATCTGATAGTAGTAGAACTAGTTTCTACAACCCTTTATTGTATTGGATAAAAAATAATGTTTCTCTATGACCACATATACTTGATGAATCCTTCTAATTTTAAAATTAAGAAACTACGATTGTACCATTATAAATTAGTCAGAGAACCCATTGATTCCCAAGCGGTAACACACAGTTCCATACCAGTAATTTACTTATCCACAACCGTGTAAAATGTGATTCTAATTACACTAATATCAGTATTGCATCCGGAATATCTTGAAGGTAAATCATTAAATTGTCATTCCAAAAAAAAATACGTGCAGGATATTATAAAAGGAAACATTGGTACATTTTAGACATATCGAGAATCACGACAATATTGGTTCTACGTCGAGTGCACAGTGAATCTGAAAAGTTACAGTACATCTTCTGCTGATTTTTATTTGCTGGTTAGGTATTAGTGCATCCATCTAGTGGTAGCAGTGTAAACTAAAAAGTTTTACATGGATTTTCAGTTTTCTGGATCAGGTTTCTATTATAGGGCTAGGTAAAGACATAAGTAGAGTTTTAGACCTTTTAATGCTAGGGAGTTTGAAGGAATCGCTAGATACTTATTATTATCCTTGTTTATAGGGATATATAGTCATTCAACCGCATTAGTACGAGTGGATGGCGTACAGATGTCATGGTGGATAATGTGTGCACCTGACCAATGAAATGTCTGCATTTGTAGAAATCAATCAAATTGGTAGTATTAGATTCTTCTACAAGGTGTCACTACTGCGGTTGATTAAGTATATTTTATATAAATAAGGTTATTATATACTATAATACTATATTATTTCCTCGTGAAAAGTATTTTCTAAATTTTACATGTTTAATATATGTATATCTATAAATTATATAGGTATATCAACTGTATATCTATAATTAAATAAGGTAATCTGAATTTTGCGCTCTATAAACCGCATAAGCAGTCTAATAAGATACGTTTTCATTGAAAATATGTATTCTATGAGAAATGAGAAATATGTATTTCTAAAATATTGAATCTAGAGATCCTACAAGTAAGGTGGTTACAGTTGTTTATAAAATGCACGATAGAAACTGTACAGCCCGGCACCTTCGCCACATATTCAATTTTATATGAAGTAGGTACTGCTCGACTATATGCCTTCAATACTAACCGAAAGGAAACTATGAAATAAATTTGTCGTCAGTTTCCATTTGCGAAATTGGTTTTTTAGAAGATAGATGTCGCCAGCATTAGTCTTGTAGTGGAATGGTAAATGAAGTGTTCTATATCTCTTATTGATCTTAAGTTTAACCAGTTTAGCATCCTGTTAGATCCGCTACCAATATCTAGGTTGTATCACATTCACCACAGATTTTCTATTTTTGTGACATTCACTAAATGTAGAATACAGACGAAAAAAATTATAGGTGCCTATTTTCAGTATATAAATAATTTTAAACATATCAGTCTCTTACTAACTTCTGTGACTGTTGACTTTTGCAAAACTATATTTTTAATCTTTTAACTTCCCTTTTCTTCACATAGATGTCAGATGTAGTTACTTAAATTATGGTCCAACTTGTAGAAAATTAATGAAGGATTGGTTATTGATTTGGCATTTTTAAATAATATATGTTGGTGAAGATTTAATTCTCTTGCCCCTAATTTCTATACATTTCCTTGCGGAAAACTTTTACATTAGGAATATTGTGTTACAACTGTGGTTACAATCATCTGAACTAATAAAAAATACCTATTACAAAATAAGTGTATATAGAGAAGAGAAACTTTACTAAAATTACAATCAATAATGTCTCCATTTTTGTCCATACCCGATTGGAATAAATATTCACTCTATTAGAGTTAATTTACAATTTTTTTATGTTAAAATATTGCACCAGAATTTAGACATATATTTATTGTTCAATATTGAGTTCTTATTCTGATCTGGTTTCACTTAAAGTTTATTTACTAAATAACATCACAAAAGTATTGTTGAGTTATTTTTTACTCAAAACATAATCTTAAACTCAATTTTGAATGTAATTAACCAAAGTTAAGCAAGTGTATATTTGTCATAGAAGTATTTTAAGGTAAAAAATGTAAATAATAAAAACTATTTTATTAAAATTAACCTTTTTGAGAAGTAGATCAAGTTTTTGTTCTTTATTTTTTTTAATACTAGCCAGTGCGTTACTAGGTCACTTGGAAAGAGGCGAGGGGATGGTAAAAGGGTACCAATAATTTGGATGGTAACACCAAAAATTCGTTCATAGAAAAACTTGACATCTGACTCTTTATTAGGTTGTCACTTTTAAAATCCTCTAAAAAGGTTTACGTTTCCTTTTTGTTTTACAATTTTTACTTTTGCAAGTGAAGAGCAAGAAATAAAGGTCGACGAAACAATTATTGAAACTGACCGCATATTAGATATTATTATATTTACGTTATTACGATAATTCGACATTAGAAACTTATACTTTAACTTCTGAATATTTTCTATTGTCTGTTCTCTTTTTAACGATACAAAAAATAAGTTGATAAAAATCAACGCGTGGGTCATTTAAAAGGTTTTCGTAGGTCAGTGCCTGACCCACTGAACACTGTATGTGAGCACACTTTAGTCTGTCTGTGCCCAATATTATTTTGTACACGTCCTTATAAATACAGTTGAAAATAAACATTGTGTTAATACACAATGTCCAAGTGTAAACGATTATAATTTCCGCTATCTACTTTGGAGCCTTAGGACCGTGTACCTAATCCGATTGGAATATTTCATTAATTTATTTACAAAAATGCGCCATGCGCTCAGGCCAGCAAAATATAATTTAGTTTCCTAGGTCGACGGGTATAAAAGGTAAATTGCCGACGGCATACCGGAATTTCTTTGTTGCATATTAAATCGAGAACATTGTGAACCACAACAGGTGCTTCTGTAACAAAGCTTTTCTCTTAGGTTGAATGTGACACGCACAAGATGAAATTTTAATAGGTAGATCCCAAAGGAATGACAGTCGGTATGGAATCTAGTATGTAGAATGTAAAAAATTGAAGTCTGGAAGTATAGACCTTCTAAATTGGAATGTATCTGAAAAAAAATAGTTTATGTAATTAGAGAAAAGCTATTAGAAAAAGGGTAACCTTGGTTCAAGTAGCTTCAAATAACTGTAGCTTAGAAATTGTGACATTACAAGGTTAATGCCTTCCATATTTGTCTACCACTGTTCAGTAACTAAAGTTACTAAACACTGAGCCACTCAAATCCATTTCTTTTTGTAAATGGTAATGTTATTGGAAAAATAAGTACCTAGTTATAACATTTATTAAATAATTGTTGTTCTATTCCTTCTTAAAACATTGTAGTTCGTATCTAATTCATATTTTATAAATGTAGGAAATGCATGAAACCACTAACTTTGATATGTGTCTCCTCCTACTATTCATTTTCTCTATATAAAATAATATAATTTTTGAGCATTAAAGTACAGATGTACTCCATCATTAAAAACGTATTTCACTGTCCTCAAATACTCCAGTGTTTGAATTGACTAGGGACTAGGGTCAATTTAGACATTTCTAAGTCTACTATAAAAGATATTAAGGATGTTTGTAGTGGCGAGATACAGTGAAATACACTGCAGTGCCCTCTATGGGTCTTTGCTACTACCTGTCTGACAATTATTGTCTAATTGACAGACAGATAACGTACTGCAGAAAAGCAGATGCCATTACAGCGACCTCTATTGTCTTTGAGGAAGACAATCCTACTTAATTATTGGAAGGAGATGCTGAAAACAACTACTCCACGGGCAATATGCCCCGACTGGCGTTGCATTACATCAACATCTCCATGGATGTCGCCACATCCTTCATCAAGACCAAATACCAGACAATGACCGGTTTCGATCTTGTTATGATCTCATCAGATTGCCATAGGTATCGGAATCGATGAATGATCTGGCGACATTGATTGCCTAAGGGGCATATGTGAATGTTTGTAGTGGCGAGATACAGTGAAATACACTGCAGTGCCCTCTATGGCACTTTTAAGGATATTAAAGATATTGTGATTCAACTTGAGCATCTGAACCAGTAATAAGTAACAGTGTATTCACTATTTGGTTTGTTTTTCTGTATTTTTTTAACAACTTGGTATCCGTCTTTTTTATGTTCTTATTTGTGTTATTTGTTAGTTATGTTTTTTGTTATTTCCAATTTTTTTAGTATTTTGTTTTTATATATATACAGGGTGACTCATTAAGAATGAAAATACTCGCGTATACAAAAGTTGTTTTTGGACCGATTTAAACAGGATTTTTCTTTAAAAGATAGATCTCCAAAATCTCTATGTTGATACAAAATTTGAAGACGAAATTTTGATTTTCAAGGACTACTACGAATTTTCTTTTAAGTGAAAAGTAGCAAAATTTTGTTGGCGATTTTTTTATAAAAAATCTGACTACACCACTGGATTTAGGAGCCCCTCGATTGCATTTGTACCAATTTTTGCGAAAAAAAGTTTGTTCCTAAAAAAATCATGACAATAACGTCATCACCAGTGTTTGCCTTTGTCGGTGAACCTATTCTTTTATAAAAATCGAATAGAAGCCAAAGAGAAACAAAATTAAACAACTTAAACACTAGTGTAATTATTAGTAAGAACCATAAAACCAGTATACACAAAATAGCCAACAGTAACTCTAATATAAACAACAATTGATAAAAAAAGGTAATGATTAGAAAATTACATTTTTAAAAATGAAAAAGGAGTCTGTCAAATTGATTCACACTTTTTGAATAAAAAATTATAATGTAGTAATTTTTTATCTAAGAAGATAATATTATAAGTTTTGGCATAATAACCACGAAATAATAATAGTTTGTCGAACTTACCTATCAATTGTTGTTTATATTAGAGTAATTGTTGGTTATTTTGTGTATACTGGTTTTTATGGTTCTTATTAATAATTACACCAGTGTTGAAGTTGTTTAATTTTGTTTCAATTTGGGTTTTATTCTAATTTTATAAAATAATAGGTTCAACGACAAAGGCAAACACTGGTGATGCCGATATTGTCATAACTTTTTTAGGAACAAACTTTTTTCGCAAAAATTGGTACAAATGCATTCGAAGGGCTTCTAAATCGAGTGGTGTAGTCAGATTTTTTATAAAAAAATCGCTAACAAAATTTTGCTATTTTTCCCTTAATAAAAAATTCGTGGTAGGCCTTGAAAATCTAAATTTCGTCTTCAAATTTTGCATCAACATAGAGCTTTTGAAGATCTATCTTTAAAAAAAAATCCGGTTCAAATCGGTTCATAAACAAATTTTGTACGCGAGTGTTTCCATTCTTAATGAGTCACCCTGTATATCAGCTATGTATTCCTATTCCCTAATTTAAATGTTATATTCTGTGGGATAAATAATGATTTAGTTTTATACTTATAGTTCCAAAACTACTTTCGTTGAATTTTTCAACGAAAAAAATTCTAATAATGATACAATAAATTATAAAAAGCACCAGCAAACAAATTTTGATTAGGTACATTTGGGAAAGGTGCGTTTCCGTTCCGAACAACCATTCTAGACCTCTCTGTACAATATACTATTATTCAGCAGTCTGTCAGTATTCCTTATTTATCATTGGTTTGACAATATGCTCCAGTATCAAACCCCGCTCGAGTGCAACGTGATTTCGTCGAACCAAAATTCAATGCATACAAGGCATACATTACCCAAATTTGCTTATGGGACGTGCAAACTAATTTAAAGCTGTACCAATTTATTTTCAATGAAGCGAGCGCTTGCATTCTAAAGCAAGTGTGATCTATAACCAATTAACATGCTATCCGTAGTTCGCGTTTGCGAATTTTATGACCTGTTGGTCGGGCGGCGGCGGTCGATATGTGAGCCATACGGTTTTCTAAATCTGTGGAGCCTATCGATTCATCCAGGGGGATATCTTAGGGGATGTGCTCGAGAAAGACTTGGGAACTAGGTGGTGGTTTATGTGTTTCAAGGTTACCGGGTCTCGGAGAAACTGATGACATTTGAGCTTGCAGAGCACATGAACTAGTAGACTACAACGACGAACAGAATAATTTTAGAAAAAGACTTTTAATTCAAGAAGTATCTAAAATTTCATTTGCGGGTAGAAAGTAGTATATCATTCATCACACATTTTGTTTGAGGTCGATACCTTAACGTGTTCAAAAGTTAGGGTGGGGGAGGGTTTCTTTAGGGATGGACTGTATACAGTGCTTTCGAAAAGTAACGAATAAATTCATTATTTTAGAAATTGAGAAGTTTTCGAAAAAATCCCCTGGCACGTCGATTTTGTTTTTAAAAAAGGCACTTTTTGACATACGATCCATATTTGTGACATCGTTGTTGGAGATATGACGTCATCGTTGTTCGAGATATGATGTCATCGACAATTTTTTTAAATAGCAACCCCCAATTTTGACCACGCCATTTGAATGAGCGTATCATTCTACATACGCATCATGAAAAATTATGGTGTTACATAACAAAAATTTCAAGAAAATAATGTTTGAAGATCTTAAAATTTAATTTTCACAATACTGACAATGATGATGATTATGTAAAAAATCGACTATATTAAATGTTCAAATTGTGCGCCGTTGGCTGCCTGACAGTAGCCAAGACGATTAATAAATTCTTTTTGGACATTATCTATAACTTCAGGAGGTATACGATGTATCTCGTGACGAATTCTTGCTTTTAAATCTTCTAAATTAACTGGTCTAGTAACGTATACTTTGATTTTTAAGTATCCCCACAAGAAATAATCTAAGGGTGTCAAATCAGGCGATCGGCCCTCTTCTCCCTATCCAACGATTCGGGAACAACTGATCTAAATAAACACGGGCAGATGCTGCATAATGGGGAGGTGCACCATCTTGTTGAAAGAACATATCATTTCTTGGAAGATCACGTCTCCCTGTATATCTGGATATAAAGTTATTAGTGCAGGAATGAGGTCGTCTCGAAAAAAATCCAAATATCTTGCACCAGTTAGGTTGATGTCAAAGAAATAGGAAACCAGAATTCTTCCGTCGACTATGCCGCACCACACATTTACTTTCTGGGGACTTTGAGTGTGATACTCCATCATCCATCGGGGATTCTCGGTAGCCCAATAACGGCAGTTTTGCCTATTGACATGGCCGTTCAAAACAGCCTCGTCAGAAAAAATTACGTTTTTTACGAAATTATTATCATTATTGCTTAATTTGCTTTTTTGATAATTTTGTGAACTGTGGACGCTGCCGTATTGAAATCAGAAGCCAATTGGTTAAGTGTTGAGTGATGATTTTCTTGTATTGCCAACAAAACATTAACCTCATCATCTATTGATTTTGACGGTCGACCAGATTTAGGAAGATCACGAACATGTCCAAAGTTACGGTATTTAGACTCAATATTGCTTACCATGCTTTGGCTAATGGGATGTCGATCAGGATGAGTTTCATTGAACAATTCAACCACTTCTCTTTGGGTGCACATCCTGTCTCCAAATCCGATCATGCAAAGAATTTCAATTCGTTCTCGTTCAGTTAATTTAACCATTTTTTTTTATAAAATGACAAAGTTACTACTCAATAAACACTTCAAACGCAGTGCTTTTGCCAAACAAAAGATAAGAATTAAAGAAATAACTCAAAAAACCAAAAAGCTATTTAATAAAGTACGATTTCAAGTTTATATCTGACAGCAATAAAAAACATTCTCGGTCGCTAAGGCTACTGTGAGGCAACCATGATTTTTCATGATGCGTATGTAGAATGATGCGCTCTTTCAAATGGCGTGGTCAAAATTGGGGGTTGCTATTTAAAAAAATTGACGATGACGTCATATCTCGAACAACGATGACGTCACAAATATGGGTCGTATGTCAAAAAGTGCCTTTTTTAAAAACAAAATAGACGTGTCACGGGAATTTTTTCGAAAACCTCAATTTCTAAAATAATGAATTTATTCGTTACTTTTCGAAAGCACTGTATTGTTCTTTAATTAATTAGTTTGTCATTAAATCTGTCTTTGTTCATTCCCTTAATTATCTATTTATCTCCATTATTAAATCCAGATCATATCCTCAATATTTTGCAGTTATCGCAAGCTATATCTGGCAATAGGATAGCTATATCTCAAGCTCATCCATGGGAACAAACAGGTATCTTACAAAAACATCATCTGAAGCGTCTCTTGCCTCCTTGTAAAGAACTCGGTGACGAAGTCCCGAGGAAAACAAAAAACTTTACTTTTAAGTAAACTTTAAAAGTATTTTTCGAGTGAAAAGTGTCGACGTAAATAAACTTTAAAACCTCTTATCTGAAGTTCGCCGACAGAATCATTTCTAACCGAGATTATCTTTGACAAAAAAGGAGGAAAAGGATAAGAAGGAATAGAATCACGTAAGATTGATAAATGAGGTAGGAGAAACGCCTACTGAAGTTTCCTTGGATTTTCTTACAATGTTTACAACCCAAGTTAACTAGTACGAGCTGTAAAGGTTTCAATTTAATCGCTAAATTGAACGCATGCACCTAAAACTGACTGGATAGCGAATTGGGTAGTTTGTGTTGAGGCTTATACCGCATGGTTGAGTTTGTATGGGGATGCTAAAGTAGTTGAAATCTAAATTACAACGTAAACATACCTGAGGATTCAGCAGACAGCAATTAAAATTTAATTTGAATAACACGCTAAGGGAAAAAACAAGGAGTAGTTGATGTTTGTTAAATAGATAAGCCAGTACAACTAAGAGGCAGTTCAGAAAAAATAAAACAATGTTTACAAGCATTTTCCATGAACGCTTATCGCTGTGAAGAAAAAAATACTTGTTAGAAGATGGCTGTATTCTGTTTCAAATTGTCAACGTTGCGAAGCCGTATGTCATTTCTCCCAAATTAACAAAATCATAATATCGTCAGAGACTAATTTTACATAAAGACATCTTAAATATATAGACAGAAGTGTAATGCACTATTGCCACATGAGTGTCAGTCACCTCTAACACCAAACGACAGACAGCTGTTTCGAGTTATTAGATCCCTTCAGTACCGTACAGGTCTAAGAGCGCAGACAACTCATTGTAGGAAGATGGCATATATGCTACAATTTACGCTATAAACATGGGACGTTAGTAACCTCATCTGGTTGGAAAAGATAAACACTTTAGGCGAAAACTTTACCTAGATAAACTCTTTTATTACAGTATCCTGCCACGATTACATTCCGCAGCAAAAAGCTTCGTGTGTGACCCTCGTAACTTACAAATATCAAAAGCATAGAAATGCAAAGCAAAAGAAAGTTCAATATGTTCAATATTATTCACCGAAAATTAAAAAAAAATATTTTTTTAATTATATGATACCTATTATACCTATTATACGGGTGTCAACGGATCTATTAGACAAGCCATAACTTCTAGAGTATTGGATGTATCAAAATGAGATTTGGTATAGGTAAATGGTAGAGGAAGAGGAAAGTTTTTGCATATTTTTCACGTTTAGGTTACTTCCGGTTTCACCGGAAATGGCTTCAATTTTGAATTTTTAAATGGAAAAATATGCAAAAACTTTCCTCTTCCTCTACCATTTACCTATACCAAATCTCATTTTGATACATCCAATACTCTAGAAGTTATGGCTTGTCTAATAGATCCGTTGACACCCGGTATAGGTATTCATAAATAATTAAAAATATATTTTATTATATTTAAAAATCATCCAATGCCATTATTTCCTTTTACATCTCATGGGTTAAGTAGAGGTTGTTTAATTAAATAATGTATATATCAGAATGTATTCATAGTTGCGCAAAACTGCAAGTCTAAATATCTAATTAAATATTCTCTCACATTATGGAACTTGGCAGAATTAAATTTTCTCCTATCTTGTTCAGATTCATGCTGCCTGAAACATTTCTGAAAGCTGTTATTACAATGGAAACTAAAATACGACAAAATGCTATTCTATGATAACAAAGACTTATTGAAATTAAAATGACTATAAAGACAACATGCCTCTGGAGCCGCCTGCAAGAACCACTTACGATGGTTACAGTTTGAACAAAAATGGGTTCAACTATATGAAAAATTAAACAAATAAAGATAATGCAATGTAATAATGAAAACTGGGCTTAATGAAATAAAAAATAAGTAAACCTATAATGAAGCAATGTATCACTGTTAGAAAGATCTAAACATCTGAAATTTGTGTAGGAGAAGATTCGATATATTATCATTCTGTGGACAATATTAGCTCCCAGGAACAAAGGGAAAGATCTGAAAAGCTTCCGAAGAATTTTCAGTTTGATTGTTAAAACCAGCGATCGTTTATGTTTGGGTAAATTCTTTTTTATGTAAGTACATAATGTATTAATCTTTTCCCTATTATTTCTATTCTATATTTCTTTTAAGTTATTTTGATTAATTACCTAATAAATTTTGCAAAGCCCTTCACTGCGAATATGTCTGAAACATTATGTTTTTATTTTTTAACATGTAAATTTTTTTGAATAAAGTGTGTTCCAAAATTATTTATATTCTCCCAGTATCAGTTATAATGTAATTTCTTTAGCTAAATAACAGTGCCTACAATGTTTAATAATACTTTTAACTAATAACTGGCTAGCTTGTCTCATGTAGACATTCAGACAATTTTAATTCTTTCTTTTGCGTAAAAACATCGATCATAGAACCAGTTCAATATCTGGACTGGTTCTATGGACTGGTCTAATCTTATAGGCTGACAAATCAGTCTATAATACATTATAGCACCTTCAAAGTTATAACATTGAAATATAAAATTCATATTACTTTGATACCCTTCAATAAAAAGTGTCTGTTAGTGCAGATATCTTTCTTGGAGTTTTCATGTTGTAAAAATACTTCAAATAGAATATTATTCCAACTAAAAAATACTCGGAACTTGTTCAAAGTAAACAGTTGTATAAGGATATCACTAAGTGATTTACTTTATTCGTTTTTAAAACCTTCTTGGGTATTTCTTGAAATGAATTACTTTTCAAATACTGTACGTCAATAGATTTATTAAATGAAGCCGCACAAATTGATGGATTACTTGTAAAACGACCCACAAAACATATTTTCGCCGGAAATCTTCGATGTGTGCTATTCCTGGTACGATACGGTGGATTATGTATCCATTAAATATAAAAAAAAACATAACAGCCATCATTTTCAGCACGCCAAAAAAGCGTATAATAGTTTTACATTATACTAGACATATTATAAGGGCATCATTCTGTTTGATAAATGATTTTTAAGTATATTTTCATTAGTTCATGAATTCGGTTCTCATTCTTTGTATTTTTATACCATGCCTTCATAAATTTATAGAGTTCACCGCACTGTAAATGTAAATGTCAATGAAAAGAATTGAAATAATTCGTTTTGTGAATAGAATGAGAATCAACTACACTCGTTTCTGGCGTTTTGGCAGTTTGTTTGACTTTTGGCTTATTATCTGTTGTCTATACGGTACGAGGTGTCCAAAATAATATATACAAATAATAAATATTTATATACAGGGTTATTCAGAACTTATCCATAATAAAATTTGGGGATGTTTAACAGATATGTACAAATGTGGAAGTGCAAAAAAAAATTTTTGGCGTGGTCTGAAAACTATTTAAAAATTTTTCATTGCACGCCGCTGGATACTGGTCCACTGTAATGGAGTGACCTTGGGACTGACAATGCAAACTGGCTAGCACAAAAAAAACTTCGGAAGTTCTGAGAGTATACCGACACCGGCGCAAAAAAGATTTGAAGCGTTTTTATTCGGTCTGTTTTAACAAGGCGTTCCAGACAAAAACGTGTTTACTTTTTTTATCACATTCTTAGAAATGTGGTAGAAAAGTATCAGATGTGTCGAAGTACAGTTGCCCAGCTACGTAGTCCTTTATAATGGTATAACATTATAAATGTTACATACATTGTTACGTAACAATACATACGTTACATACAGCCTTTTATTATAAATTTTTTTGGTGATATCGATTTCTTATTTAAGGATGCACATATCCTCAAAGTTTTAGAGATAAGTTCTGAATAAGGCTGTATAAATATAAATAATTTATATAAAAAATAAAATAACTATTTTTTAGTTCAGATAAATTTTTGTTTTTATTATTTTCTTGTATACAAGTGGTTCAGTTTTCTGATCTGGGGATTAAACTTGTTATATTAAATACATCTCTCTAAAATTTTAGGTGGACATTGTTAAGGGTACACTATATACGTATATGTATGTATGTATACAGGGTTATTCACGCAAAGCGGGTATTAGACGTTCTTAGGGTTCGGTTAACGATAAAAATCTGATTTTTTTATGGGAGAGGTTTTCGATTATTTCCGATTCAATGAAAATATTTTCAGGTTTACATCACTTCCGGTTATACCGGAAGTAGACCACAACTTTATTATGTAAAATGGAACACCCTGTATATTATTACAATTTTGAACTCTACGTGATATTCTAAAAATATTTCATGTAGGATGTCCTATACCTATCTTCAACTGTTTTTGAAATATTGACAGGTGAATATTGACATTTATCAACTTTGACACCTTGTAAAATCTAAACGGTGAAAGATGAAGTAAAACGGTTTGCACATTCCTATCTCAACTTTTCAAAAGCTATCGTTTGATACTAATATCAGATTTATCCAGAAATAAAAAATTTTCGATTAAATTTAATCTCTTGGTTAAATCTGAAATTAGTATCAAACGATAGCTTTTGAAAAGTTAAGATTAGGAATGTGCAAACCGTTTTGCTTGATCTCAAACCGTTTAGATTTTACAGGGTGTCAAAGTTGCAAAATGTCAATATTCACCTGTCAATATTTTAAAAACAGTTGAAGATAAGTATAGGACATCCTACATGAAATGTGTTTAGAATTTTACGTAGAATCCGGAAATGATATAATATACAGGGTGTTCCATTTGAAATAACGAAGTTGTGGTCTACTTCCGGTATAACCGGATGTGATGCAAACCTGAAAATATTTTCATTGAATCGGAAATAATGGCAAACCTCCCCCATAAAAAAATCAGTTTTTTTTGTCAACAGAACCCTAAAAACGTCTAATACCCGCTTTGCGTGAATAACCCTGTATGTATATTTAAAAAACAAAACGCTTGCTCAAAAAATCTCGGCGAAACAAATAAGACAACTAAAAAAAGTGTAAAGAGGGTTTATTTCGTACACAACTAGAATTAGAAAACATTTTACTATATCGATATTACCTTATTGATATAAGGTATATACACTATAAGTTTATTATGAAAAAGAAGTAGTATATTCTCTAATTTTTCTAAATTGAACATCCCTCGATATTGCTTTAGTAAAAATACCAATAAAGTGATTCTCATAAATCGATTAGTATCATAATCTTTAGCTGAATTTACTCGAACTAATCCAATCTCTTTGTTTTTATTTTTTTTTTGTTTTTGTTGTCGGTTTTTTTTTCATTATATTTACCATACTCTGAATTTTCTTCATTGTATAACACTAAATGTCTCAAACTAACGCATGATGCAAAACATTTTCTTAATCACTCTATCTGATGCTTTGCACATCAGTTTTGATTAATATATGTTTCGTATACACAATACTTGTTCTGTTATTTTTTTGTATTTGTTATTTAAAGCGCATTGTATTCCTCGTACAATTATTTGTTCACAAATTCATTATTTCCCGAACTCATCCCAACTGAATTTTGATGGTCTGGCCAGAGGCATTCCATTGTCTATACCACGCGAGATAAAGAGAGCGAAACGCTGTTACCAGCGCGTTTTATGCCTACATGGGCCATTGTTCGAAATAATTCTAATTATCCTACGGCAGATCCTGCGGCAGGACAAACAAAAGCAATAAAAGGTGTAATGTAAACAAGTCATCATTTACCCATTGGACCTGGGAGGGCGCATGATAATTTTGTTGAACAGGAAATTGTGGGATATGTTGCCGCAGTGGCTGCTGATAAGCCACGGAAGTAGAGTTTTATTAAAGCAACTCAGCACTAAAACAGGCTGGCTAAACTAAGCCTTATATAATATGCACCTATCATTAGTGAAATATTATTTTATTATTATCGTTATTTTGTACCGTGTAGCTTGACGTGAGTGTGGTCCAAAGTAAGATAATAGTTATCTGTTGAACTAGTACAAAAAAATACACGTTTTCGAGACGAGGGAATGGGTTTACGAGTCTTGAAAACGTATTTTTTGAACCAGTTTAACATAATATTTTTTTTCCAACCGCTTCTAATTAGCACCTCCAGTTTACCGATTCATCGGAGTGACTATCTGTTTCTATTTTTCTATTTAATTAAACTTCAATATATTATGTGACATGTAATGTCAATGTCAAATTACTTTTCGGTACTGTACAATAATCTCTTTTCTTACGGTTGCTATGACGATCTCAAACAGTCCCGAAATGGCCTTCTTTTTATACAGTAGTTATTTGTTTAACTAGTACAAAAAATACACGTTTTCGGGACGAGCGAACGGGTTGCCGGACAACGCGTAGCGGAGTCCGGCAATTTTACGAGTCTCGAAAACTTATTTTTTGACGAGTTTAACGTTCTTGCCGACTGGTTGATTGCAGCATCTGCCTGATTGAAAACGCATAAAGAAACGCCAATAATGACAAAATGACAAACACTACCTGGACAAGAAGTAATTGTAAAGGTATGTGACGTATGAGTCAAAAAATTACTTAGTATCACTGTCAAAATAAATTGATCAAGAAATGCAAAATCTAATTCTTTATTTCATGAACAGTAGGGGAGCAGATACAACGTTATACACCACGCAGGAGGTAAGTTTTGACCAGTCTCAGACTCTGTCGCCAGCCCTCGCCGGGCGCAAAATCATCCTCGACTGGTAAAATCTACTGACCTCCCTTGTAGTGTAAATAACTATAAATCTATGTAATCTATGTATTTAATCATTCACATATCTATGTAAATCAAATTGAAACAGAAAGGTCAGAAAGATTTAATCCAGGCATTTTCTATGACAGCCAATCCTTCGACAGATAAGCGAGGACGAAACTATCATTGACTCACTCTGTATGTATATAGAATAGAAATGGTAAAACTATGATGAAATACATAGAATAGAAACAGCTCAGAAATGGCGGAATACATCAGAATTTTTGACCAGTTACCTGCGGCTGGCTTTTACCATACATATTTTGGTACAATTCAGTTGACTCAACTATATAAATGGTTGGTATCGATGAAGGATGTGGCCACTTCCATGGAGTGGCCGGAGTAATACAACGCCAGTCGGGGCACATTGGCCGTGGAGTAGTTATTTTCAGCATCTCCTTCAAATATATATATGGATATAGGTGCCTAGATGACTTGGTTATCGAAACAAATGCTCAAGGGAATACTGTGTGTCTCTTTTTAGTATAATATGGTCTAAGCATTGTTTAAATAAAAAACATATGCAACAAATTGAGAATAAGCGTTTACATTATTTAATTATCCATTATTTTGACAAGTCATTCTATGGTCCTTGTTTAGTCTACAGTCGGAGTGTTTTCGGCCATATTTCCGTTTGTTAATGTGAAATCAATACTCCTTCGGTAGGTATACAATTACAAATAAATAATCGGTATGTTTAACTCGTATATGATAATATTTATTTAGTTTCTAAGTTGGTTTACCACAACTAATAGTCATTAGATTTTAGATATTAAAATATCAATTTTAACCTATGCTCCATTGAATATACATGGATACAGATGAAAGTCAGTTTTGTATATCTGTACTTAATTTATTATCAAATTGATTTATTGATCTGATCAAAATTCTTGATTTTTCATGTTAGAAATTTTCTGTTTGACCTGAAACTAAAGGCCAGGCAGCTTATCCTGTGACATAAGGAATTTTATGTAGAAAATGGAATGGACAGGGTGATTCACTATATTTTGAACCCCTCGTTAAGTCGAGGTCGTCAAGTTAACATCTGCGGCCATTTTGTTTGGACTTCATTTGTTTTTTTACTATCATTTTCGAAAACTTCATAAAAAATCGTGCAACTTTTATATTTCATATTTTGATACAATTCTGTAAACAAAAAAAGTTAACATGTGGGACAAAAATAAATCACCCCTTATACTTTACAGTTTATGGGTTTCTCATATTGCCATATAAACATATTCTATAGTTAGAACTATGAATATTCTAGTAACCAATAACCAGTTAATAAAGTGCCCTCATTCTGAACAGATTGATAGTTCATGCAAAATGGAATACAAAACATTTGTTTTATGATACATAAAATCACTAGTTAAAGTACATTACATAACTCGAACATACTTAAGCACAGTGTTTGTATAGATTGATTGATTTGGATATCTATAGAAAGCGCTTCGGTAAATTGCTGATTTTTTAGTGTAACTCGACTATTGAGGAATAATAATGTCAATGGTGAAGTCTATTGTTATATCCTAAGTACTGGTAGGTATACCTATCTATAAATTCCCTTGATTTCCGGGAAATAAAAACGGAAAAATGGGAAATCACATCGATATATTTTACATTCATTCTTAAACTACCTATATCTCTATGAAAACTTCAAGGTTTCTTTTTTGATATACACAGATAAAAGTATTTAGTTGAACCAAATAAAGTGCATTTGTTCCGAACAAATTAGTGTTATTGTATTTTTAATAATACTACTTTATAGTGTATTATTTTACTATATAAGCAAATTCACAAAATATCATCATATATGCAGACCAAGTATTAAACATGGCTCACATCTAACTATATTTTTCTCGTAGATAATTTCGTTATCAAGTGTATATAACATTCAATTTTAATGGACATGAATCCATATTGCTCTTTTGGAATCTTTTCCATTTACAACAGTAGTATTCAATTGTTTGAATCAGATCTAATATTATATGAGATGGAAACACAAACATTATTAAATAAAATAAAAAATAGACACTTTTGTTATAAAGGTAATACACACTTAACAAATTCTATGAAAAACCAAGTTGGAATCATCTAGAGATGATTAAAACTAGTTTTAATCATCTCCAGATGATGCCAAATTTGTTGGCAAAACACACGTCGAGTGCAGTAGTCTTTTGGTGTTATGTGGAAAACTACGTGATATATCTTCACACCAAAGGTTCCAACCCCCTTCAAGAAAAAAAAATGTAAAAAAGATAGGAAAATACTTTTTGTCGACTTGATATGTAGAGAAAGTAATTTATTTTACACTGAGAAACCGAAGTTTATAATTTATTTATTCCTTGAAACATCTAAATGAGAACTGTGTTTTTTGAAAACAATTAAACAAAAACAATTAAGAAGAATTTACTTCTTGTCCCTTTAAGAGGTGGATATAATAATAGCAGTTAGGCATTTGAGACGACGTTTGATATCTAATATCAATTCGAAGTGGCAAAAATGATTTGTAATAATAATAATAATAATAATAATAATAATAATAATAATAATAATAATAATAATAATAATAATTTATTTATCCAGACAGATCACATATACATGACATTGGACAAGTCAACACTAATTTCACACGTATAACATTTACAGAACATCAAATAAATCAATAAATCTATAATAAAGCACGGTCACATCTTAAGACTATATTAAAACATTAAAACATTAAAACATGTGTAAAACAAGTGTCAACGTGTAAAATCTGCTATGCTGTAAAAGCAATTTTCAGTCAAATATCTTCTCAATTTTGATTTGAACGAGTTAAAATTGCGTTCAGTTCTAATATTTACTGGCAAATGGTTCATAAATTTAAAGCCCATGTAGGACGGTGTTTTCTCATATAAAGATGTTTTATGATGGGGTATTCTAAAGAGATTACCAAAGAGATTACCATGTCTAGTCTTATAACCATGAGTTTGGTCATTCTTAACAAACTTATTGGAATTTTTTGCAATCTGCAAAACACATTTATAGATATAAGGTCTACAAGAATTCAATGGCTGTACATCAAAGATTAGACGCATGATTCTCTTTTGTGAAATGAAAACTCTACTGGTACTAACACCACTCGCATTACCCCATATGATTACATTATATGACAAGTGACAATAGATTAGGGAATAATAAATATCGAGAAGCTGTTTACTGTCAAATATAGACTTTAATTGTAGGAGAGCGTAATAACCACTGTTAAGCTTTCCAAAAACAAACTCAATATTGCTTTTCCAGCTCATATCATAATCAATGAAGGTGCCCAAAAACCTCGTAGTTTCAGATAATTGAATTACTCTACCATCGACTGTGACGTCAAAAGCATCCCGAACATTCCGTGAAGAAAACTGCATGCATACGGTTTTTTCCGCATTTAATATTAGTGCATTTTTATTACAACAGCTTGAAAATTCAACTGACAATTTATTTAAGTGATCCTGAAGGACCCCAGGTGCGTCTGCAGCGGCAGCAAGTGTTACATCATCAGCATATAGAACGGTACAGTCATTACTAATATGCTCAGGAATATCATTTATAAATAGTAGGAAGATCAGGGATCGAGTACGGAGCCCTGAGGAACTCCAAGATCTACATCATGATGTAGATCTTGGAGTTCCTCAGGGCTCCGTACTAGTATTCATGAATACTAGAATACGTAAGGTAGAATATGTAAGGGTTTGAATTTTATTAGTATTTTGCAAAATATATTTGATGTATTTCGGTTACATTCTAGTGATATATCCTAAAACTTTGTTGTTCCGTCTTTGAGTTGACACTTTGAATAAAATGTATATGTGATTTATACGTGTTCCTCAGAAAATTTGGCGAATGCAATTTATTTCATTTTTATGGTTATTAATTAATAGGTAGTGCAGTTTTTTCATAACCCCATTCTGTATTTTGTTTTTTATTTAATACTAAAAAAGATACCATGTAAAAAATATCTCTCATAAATTGATATTACTTAAATCTATTCAAATTCAACGCGTTTCATTGTAGTAAACAGCATAATAAAATAAAAAAAATTCCAAACACTTTCCAATGTTTTTCACAGCCACATAAACGCAAGAGTAACAATCTAAGAGAAACCTCGTTCGGTTGAATGTAATAAATTTAAAAGCCCAATAAAAGGCGACGTCTCGCAGATTCCTGTGCGCACCGAAACAAATTCCGTTTACATAAACTTCCCAACCCGAGCATAAAATTCACTTAAATAAATTTATTTTTGTGCATGTAGTGAGTTTATCATACATGTAATAGCTTTATTATTAGGTGCCCTTCCTAAATGATAGTTTTCTACCTTTAAATAAGTTAATAACAAATAACGGAATATAAAATAAAAAACTTTATAAGCAAAGTAATCATACTGCATTTGAATATTTCAGAGGTTACTACTGGAACATTTAAAATATTGTATCATTTTTTCCATTATGGCGAAGGCGCCAATATTGCTACCCGAAATCATTTCCTGTGTGTATCCACGGTAGTTGATAGTATTTTTTGATTTATACAGCATACTTTTCATGAACGAACAGATATTGCGATTATTTATTAAAAACAAGTGAGAATTATTATAATTTCTAATAGTATTTGTTGGTCACAAAGTCACCTGGAACTCCTTACATACTAAAACTATTTACTTAAATTTAGTTTCAACCATATAACTACTCGTATGTTGACACTAATGCAACAAAGTGGTGATACGGCTTGGTAAGTGTGTTTGGATTGACAGGTAGTTAACTATAGATATATAAAAGCCCAATTGAAAGTTCTGTTACTATATATGTTGAATATTTTATTCATACAAATCAGACAACCCTTAATAATTAAGTAATTTTGTGTTGGAGTTTCCTAACTCGTTGCTGTTAGAGTTGATTTATCTTTTCTGATATTACAGTTATATAATTACCTAATTATATTTTATATTATATAATTTCTTGCGATACCAAATACTTTATACCTATACAACTTACAATTTTTATTACGAGATTAATTAAAACAGTTTGCAAACATTATTAATTTACCTTAGTTATAAACATATTCATATGAATAATATTATAAATACATTGATATTATAGCAACTTGCATTAATTTATATATCCTAATAGCGATTTACAAAGGCAGTATTATATCTATAATAAAACGTCACTTTGTCCCATGGTATACAAACATTTTATTAATATTCTCTGATAATTCTGTTAATTCTCTGATAAACTTTGTGAATAATTACTTAGTAGAAATTGTTCTAGAAGTGATTTGCCAAACCGCCCAGTATTGATACAACTTGTGTAGTATAGGTCATTATTGAAAATTGTACTTAATAAACAGTAAACGTCTTCATTCTCTTAATTGCTTTCCCGTACTCTTTTAAATCACAGTCGGGGTGAATAAAAGCTGGTAACAACTCCGATATATTGTAAGCAGTAAATTTTAAGACGCAATAAATGTGACGTATTTAATGGTACTTGTTCCAGTAATAAAACAAATTGTCTCTATATAAACACGTAGGAAGACACAGTTTTATTCAGTAAAATATCGACAAAAAGTTAACACAGTTGTCCAGTGTCTGGAAGTGCTGAATGTAAGGCAAAGCTTTTTCTTATTGGAGATCAGATAAACAAACTTATACACCGATGAAAAATGTAGCATAGACAATAGTTTGCTTAATACAAAATAATCAAAGTCCTTATAAATATAGGTATAACTTATTAAGACATTTCTTTTTTGGGTATAATATATAAAACTTTGTTTTAATTTAGCAATTATAAACCAAATTTTAAGTAATTTATTAAAGTGGATACTCGAAGCGGATGGTTCTTTATGAAACATCGTGAAAATAATTGTTTTGAAAAAAACATTGATCTCATTTAGATGTTCCAAGAAATATGTAGAAAACACTCTATATACTAGAATTTTGGCTTATTAGGCCTTCTTCAATAGAGTAAATGTCAGTAATAGACATTTACTCTATTGAAAAAGGCCTGATATGCCGAAATACTAGTATATAGAGTGTTTTCTATATATTTCTTGGAACATCTAAATGAGATCAATGTGTTTTTTTCAAAACAATTATTTAAGTAATTTGTCTAAATATTGATTGATAGAAAGATTAAACTCATTTTAACAAAATTGAACAAATCCTCATAACCCACACTAAGAGAAAATTTTGTTAATTATATTTATTACTTATTTTGTTTATTTATTACAATAAAATATACGAGTCAAAACCCATTTGCAGGAAGAATCATTTAATTTATAATTACTAAATTAAAATAAAGGTTTATTAATACAAAAGAAGATATATCAATATTGCTAGATTAATAGTATTTTCCCTCGGTATAGCATCATTTTAAAATTGGGTTCTTTCAGTGTCTTTCCACATTGTCCACATTTGGCGAACTCACTTCAGCTGTGTATTTACTTATTCATTAGTATACTTACTAAAAGGTACTTTTTCTCTCAGTGTAGCCGGTGTAAGTAGACGGAGAGAAAAGAAATAATTAATAGTTTCCAAAAGAAGACCGGTTATTTATCACCGACACATTTTGTGGTGAGGCGGCGGTCGATAAAGGCCAGGTGAGTCGTACAAAAGCCCGCAGGGGCGGCGAATGGGAAGATTCCATGTCGCACGTCGCGGGCTACCACCTCCGGGCGACGGAACGATGACTGCTCCTGATAATCAGGGTTGGCTTGGAAAGAAAGACTGATCGCTCTTTAAGACATACCGCTTCATATTTAAAAAGATAAAGCATCGTTACCTTAACTAAAAATATGGTGCCGATGTTTTTGAAAACTATAATAAAGTTATAAATAGATGACAGAAAAAATTGCATCAAAGCAACAAGTGTACTGCTTAACTGTTTGATTTGGAGGAAATAATCAGCTTTGAAAATCATACTTTTACTTTAAATACTATATAATGAAGTTAATATCATATTGAAGACATAGATTAGATGAGTGTACTGCTTAGACATCAATGCTTCTCTTCACACGTGTTAATAATGAAAATAATCAAATTTTGAAACTAATTTATATAGAAAAAAAAAACCAACACAAATAGATAACTCAATTTTATGTCTAATAATCACATAACCATGATAAGAGGTATAGTTAAATGTTGCTACCACGGAGCAAAATTAACATCATCAACCTCAGATGCTTTTAATAGAGAAAAAGACATAAAAACATTTTTAAGATATTAAAAGTATCTTAAGGGAAAACAATTATCCCAATGATTTTGTTGAAGAAACCTTTTTATAAAAATTGAAAATAGGTAAAATATTAATATTCCTAGAATAAATAGAGAAATAACAACAATTACATTCTTTATACTACAGAGATATCTGAAAGACTTCTTGGTAATAATGGTAGCATGAGAACAACAATTACCAATTAAATAGCAATTAAATAATGATCAAAATTTAAAAAATTATATTTATCAAAATCTTTGTGAATGTGGTAAATATTAAGGGTCTCGCATAAGGACCCGCGAACATAAAAATTATATAAAGGATTACCAAGTTAATAAGTCTACATTAGTAAAACATCGGTCACCGGATTGATTGGACACAGGTTAAAATTTTACAAAAAGAAGAAAAATCAGTCAAAATAAACTTAAAAGAAAATGTATTTATTAAACTTAAGAGTCCATTCACTAGGTCGAAATAAGCCCTAAATCGGCGTTCGTCTCGTGTGTATTTAGAAAACAATCTTGTACTAAAATAGCGTATTTTCAAAAATTATTTTCTCTAAAATACATGTATTAAACAAAAATTTGCTACTATAGGGATCTAGTTTATCTTTTGATCTTTCCGGTGATATATAATTTATAACACTAAGAAATTTTGTTGCAATTATAAGACAAATCCGGTACTCTTGCAATGAGGGCTAACTTTATTTCCATGTGCCTTTTTACTTCGGCTTTACGTGCACCTCCGAAATCTTAATAATTCGATAGTTGGAATATATAAGTGTCCACCCATCAGCCACCTATCCTCTCAATCCGACCCAACATTCATATCTGTCAAATCTAGAGAGAATGGACCCTTAATGGTGATAACTGTATCTCGTCAGAAACCATATTCTTGGATCAAACGTGGCTTCCTCTACTCTGGAAGGATGTTATCAGTGGAAAATTAATAATAACACAGTGATTAGTCCATCTGATGATATTTTGAATTAAAAATGTCACTCTGACAATTTTTTAACATTACAAACTTTCTACTGACGACAAGACGAGGATCAACTCGAAACGTTTAGAAAAAATCTAGTTAAGTGTTTAATTTCTTTTAAATTTTGTTATAATTATTTTATTTAGAAATAATTTAAAATATTATTTGTAATATTACATAATTTTGTATAAAACTGAAAAACCACTGATGAAATTGAGTTAATTTATAAAATATTTATTCTAGTCAATTCTAGTCTTCCCAAAAAAGACTTCAATGACTCATGAAAATGCACCACAAATAAGTTACAAACATTAGAGTGATTATGAGAATAATTTTAACGACGTGCTAAAATTTAAGGGGTTCAAAATCTCCCTATTACATGTAAGATTTTTTATAAATACCTTAATACCTTATTATCTATGTACCCGTTGTGGTCCCGCACAAGTTTCCGGATAAAGTCAAAGGTCTTGAAGGCTATATTTAAGGTATAAACTCGCTCTCTCTTCAGTCTCTTTGCAGAAGCGGCATGTGGAGTCTTCAACTTTATTCTTTTGTTTGAGATGATATTTCAGTAGGCATTATCATGAGAGTTAACAAAAAGTTTGTAGAAGCATTAATTTAACTTTTTGTATAAAATCCAAGAAAATTAAAAAAAAAACTATAGCTTATATACATGAACAGTTATTGGTGATTTATACTAACATATCTAATTCTTGTAAATTTTTCTTCACATAAATTTAAAAATAACTTAAAATGACGGAAAGTGTACTTTATGTTATAACCACTTTTAAAATAACGACCGGTTGTAATCTGTATGAAAGCTTTTAACAATCCGGGCTGTTAACTGGTTAGGTAAATTCCAAGTTTTTATGGTTATTAATTCTATTTTTAATATCATTGGAAATATGTAGGTATATGTAAAACTGTACATATAAAACCCATCACAGTTTAAAACTAATGGTACTATTATGCCATGATACTAAAAAGAGTTTTAATGCTGTGACAAGTGAATCGTTAAACATTTACTTTTATATATTTTTCGTAAAGGACTCATTTTCACATTTCGTGGCCTTTTTGTGTCAATTTTGATTAAATGTCGGTATGAATCTTCTCACCATCGTGAGTTTCACGGAATCAACTTATCTGGTGACTTGTTTTTAAGGGTTATTCATTGAAAAGTACTTGAAATAAGGCTTAAAGTCTCACAACCCGGGTATATAAAAACGTAGTGAATATGTAAGTTGCTCACTACAAATACATTAATGGGATACGGCTGGAGGCTGGTATAGTGGACCTAACTACCGACATAAAATTATTTTCCTGTTAAAAATTAATATAATATTGTGCTTGAGCTGCTCCTGGTTGTTGTTGCTTTGCTGCTAATTATTAATTACCCCACTTTCTTACTCAGAGTACATATATTCCGATTTATTGCTTTGCTGTTTGACCGCCGACCGTTTATTTTATTTGCTACTTATAAAATTTTGTTGTTATATTTAGTAACAATTACTGTTTATATTTTCCGCTTTTTGATTTAACTGCTTGTATATAAACCTCTTATTGCCTACTTATAAAAGAGTAAATAAATATTTCAGCAAGTAAAATTGTTTGACTTTTATTGCTTAGGTTAAAGAAAACTGATCCCTGGCATGTGCATTTATTGCACCTTCTTCAGTGAAGAAAGTGCCCCCTCTCTATTCATCAGCGAGTAGAGTTCGTGTGGACAATTCAAAATGTTAAATCTGAATGGTGACGGCCGATATAAAACCGAAAACAAATTAAGGGCGTCACAAATAAGCAAATGAATAAAAAACTGGCGGACTATTATTTACATTATCAGACATTTTTTATAAAACTCATTCTGTATTCAGAAATGCCATATTTTTCTATAAACACAGATGTAGATTATAAGATTACTTAGATGAAGATGTAGATAATCTTCCTCCATTGAACATTATCGAATTATAATCATAGATTATATTAGGAAGAGATTTATTAGGATGATAAGAAGACAATCATAACGGACTTTAAAAGAAACTGGCACTAAACTAAAATCCGCACACACACAAAGTCTGCAGAGGTCTCGGCAGAGGTACCTCCTGATCAAACAGGAAATTAATATATAAATTCATAACATAAAAAAGCACATACATCTGCTATCGGAGGTAGAAATTTTAAAAATATATTAAACATTTTCTTTCCAGCTAGTTATAATTAGGTTTTACATTTTATGTTTTGACGTAGCAGCATTCCTTCGGATAGGAGTTCACCCTCCATCTGTCAGTCTCTTCTCTACAACGAGGGTTGGAATGCGGTCCTGACAGCCCGAGCGGGCCTCACTGAAAGCTGCAAATAGGATAGGATGCACAAATCAACCTTAATAAACCGATGACAGCTGACGTAGAGCTGATAATATCCAGATAATGCCGTGCCAAATTTGCAGAGCGGAAGTAATTATTTGCTATAAATTGGGCGGCCGATTATTCACCTAACGGATCGATTATTGAAATATTGGCTCAGTTACAGCAGACAATGGGATCGTTAAGGGGAGTTTAAAGCAAATTTGGAGCTTTTCATTTTTAAGCGGCCCCTCCACGCAAAATTGAGACCCTGATTAACCGATTGGTGCTAGCATCTTGCTGGTTTAGACAAAAGATTATGCTTAAAATTCTAGTTAAAGTAGATCATCTTACTTGCCCTACCACACTAAAAAAACAATTTATTTATGGTAAATCATATTTATTAATTATCAATTTATGTTATACTGAAATATGGCAGTGTATCTGTATTTATGGTGAACTTATTTTAAGCTACTAATTTTTTTTTATATACAGGGCGCCCTATTTCTTGACCCGTTGCATGGGTAACTTTTTTATTAGTAGAGATACAAAAACGCTTAAATGAGCAAATTAGTGCAGTTTCGTATTAGTAATTCTACGGTAAGGCGAAAAATTATATACGGGGGAAGGTTGAAAAGTTATTGACAAAAAACGAAAAATCCAACTTTTCTATTACCCCTCGTAGCTCGTTCATTTGAAGAGTTAGAGAAAAACGCTTCACATGTTTTTTGCAGTATTTTTCATGTAAAATGACATGCACTTGCTACTTTTTATATATCTCTTAAAATGGTTGAGAATCACAGTAAAATATACTTTTTTTAAATGTAATGGATAGGTGGCTGTGACATTAACCGAAAGTCCCCTTTTTTCTCTTTCAGATGATATAACATAGTCCATATTTTATCCTTACAAAAGTAATAATAATCGTTGTTTTTAAAGAAAGTTTATTGTCACATCAAGAATGCTATGGATTATGGAACAAAAGAATGTTTTGAGAACAGAAATTATTAATTAATTAATTATATTGAAGTAAATGTTCGAAATGACCACCATCCTGTTGGATACATAGTAAGCAACGTTTCTGGATACTTCTTAAAACATTATTTATTGTATGTCCATGTATGCTTCTAATTGCATCTTGAATCCTGACTTTTAGATCCTCTATATCTAGAGGAGCTGTCACATAAACTTTATCTTTCAATAACCCCCAAAGAAAGAAATCTAAGGGGGTCAAATCAGGTGTTCGCGCTGGCCAGTCGATATCCATTCTATTTCCTATAACATTATCAAACTGTTCATGTAAATATTGTTTTACCTCGCGGGAATTATGCGCAGGTGCTCCATCGTGTTGGAAGTATTTAAGATTTCTAAAAATATGAAGTGGTAATTCATTTAAATATTCCTCTGTTAGAGTATTCCTTAGAAAATGAAGGTAATTATTCGCATTCAAATTATCTTCGTAAAAATATGGGCCAATAATTTTGCCACAAAAAATTCCACACCACACATTTATCCCAAATTGACGTTGATTTCTTCTTTCAGAAACAAGATGTGGATTTTCTCGGAACCACATTATGTTATTATGGCGGTTAAAAATACCATTGTTGGTAAATCTACTTTCATCACTGAATAAAATCTTTTTCCAGAAGTCTAGATCCTCTTCGCATTTTGAAATGTACCATCGACAAAATGTCATCCTTCTTTGATTATCAGCTGGATATAAAGTATTGCATATGGAATAATGATAAGGCTTTAAATTGTTACCTTTTAAAATAGCTCTTACAGTTTCCTTGGAAGTGTTGCAGTGATGTGCAATTTCTGCAGTTGAAGAATCAGGTTTAAAATTTACATAAGCCAAAACATTTATTTCAGTGTCTTCATTGAAGTTTCTTTCATCCTTAGGCTTTGAAAAAGAACCGTATAATCGTATATTATTTTCCAGCTGTCTAAATATTCTATGATGGGGTTGTCTTCGTTCCATGTAAGTTTCAAAATAAAGATTCGCTGCAGCTTGTGCATCTCGATTTTGGTTATAATAACAAAATAGCATATCATTTTTCTCTTCGTTGGTGTACATATTTGCAACACTATTATTTTGTATGCAGTATTAATAATAAACAATAAACTACTTAACAAAAACTAAAAATGTCACTTATGATCTGTCAATAATTAAATGCCAACTAGACGTTTTTAAAAATATCAGGAATCTTATTTTTTGTTTTATTTCCATAGCATTCTTGATGTGACAATAAACTTTCTTTAAAAACAACGATTATTATTACTTTTGTAAGGATAAAATATGGACTATGTTATATCATCTGAAAGAGAAAAAAGGGGACTTTCGGTTAATGTCACAGCCACCTATCCATTACATTTAAAAAAAATATATTTTACTGTGATTCTCAACCATTTTAAGAGATATATAAAAAGTAGCAAGTGCATGTCATTTTATATGAAAAATACTGCAAAAAACATGTGAAGCATTTTTCTCTAACTCTTCAAATGATCGAGCTACGAGGGATAATAGAAAAGTTGGATTTTTCGTTTTTTGTCAATAACTTTTCAACCTTCCCCCGTATATAATTTTTCGCCTTACCGTAGAATTACTAATACGAAACTGCACTAATTTGCTCATTTAAGCGTTTTTGTATCTCTACTAATAAAAAAGTTACCCATGCAACGGGTCAAGAAATAGGGCGCCCTGTATAGGACACTTCTAAGCAATATTTTAAGTTTTCTGATATGTTATGTTTCCTATTTATTGCTACTAATACTATTTTATTAAAAAATATTAATATATTAATAATTAATGTTGTATATTGTTTATAACCTTTAACTTATTTATGGGAAATATGCGCATAATTCCTTACAATCTACAATATTGCCAAAAGGAAAGCAAAGCCGTAATAAGCCGTCCTGCTGGTGTAATTGTAATTAATATGAATATGTAATGGTTGGAATATGGAGCGTATTAAATATTAAACACCTTTTTTTCAGTGGACATTTTTCTATCCACTGATTCCAACATTTCTTACATGAAACCTTAAATATTCCCAAAATAAGGTTTATCCCATCTCGTTACAAAGAGGTTATTTCTGGTCCCGTTTCCTCTCGAGGCATAACTAAAAACAATCACATACTTTTCAATCTTGAGTTGTAATTACTTTACCTACAGTATTAGGTAATAAATAATTACTTTACCTAATAAATACCTACAGTATTTATAAAGTCCAGTGGGGAAATCTGAACAGTCAAATTGCATATAACATGAGCTAGACAATACTTGACCTATAATCATATCTATTCAGCTATTTCCAGCAGAATATGCCCTTTGACATTCACCCACGCTTCATATCGAATACCACCTATTTATTCAGTAGAGGTATTGTTAGATCTTTCAATAAAAGTACAGAAAACTGTAATGAAGCGGTTATTGTTACCGATTAGCATTAACTCATTGAAATTTTAACCTTCCATTTGCATTTCCATATATAGACTCATCTATTATTACTAAACAGACCCATTAACATTAACACTGACGTAGTTTTCCACGTAATACCAAAACACACTCGACGCGCGTTGCGCCAACCAAGTTGGCATCACCTGGAGATGATTAAACCTTAACCTATGCTAACACTGTGTGCTATTTACACCTAAACTATTGGTGATTTATTAACCAATAAAGCGGGCTGTATGGGATTGGCCCTCTGTCACCATTCATACTATTTTTACATTTAGCAATTTCCAAACTCTCAAAAGCATCCAGCTGTCTGCCACCTTGGGGCGAAACGCGCGTCGAGTTCAGTATAGTGTTTTGGTGTTATGTGGAAAACTACGTCAGTGATATCTTCACACCGAGGTTCCAACCCCCCTTCAAGTTATGTAGAAGGTACATATAATTTTTTCTTTTAAATTTTTTTCGTTTGTAAATACTTACTAGGTACCCTTATAAACATGTTTTGTTAATCTAGTAAGTTTCAGAATATTTCGCATTCATTATGTGCCGACAGATTACTTAAGCCGTCTTGTTTATACATACACTAGACTTGGCAGAAGTAAAACATGAAATTGGAGATCAGATCCAAGAAACATGGGAGGCATATAAACGGAAAACAAATATTAGTTTGAACCGCCCGCGCTGGCAAATATCCTGACTCACTATAAAGCTTCTTACACATCGCGGGTAGAGGCTCAAAATTGTCTAATTTATTTCATACACAATCCGGAAAATATTCCTCTCGACTCTGAGTTAATTCTACGTGACGGAAACGTGAAACTGATGTTGGTATTCGGTGAATGATACAATGTTTCAGTGGAAATGTAACAAGTGCGAACAATAAGTCCATAAGATCCGAAGAAAAAATCGGAAAAAATGTTTTCTAGATGTTTTCAACTGTAACATTTCTATATTTTGACAAGAAACTTTTCTTGTCAAAACTCAAGACTCAAAATCTTTTGCTAAGAAATAAAAATTCGTGAGAGGAAAATATATTGACGAGGGAGTAAAAATTGGATCCCGAATATATTAGATTTTTTATAAAATGTTCATTTATACTCGTAGATACATTAGAGAAATATATAAAGAAATTACAAATAATAAAGAAAAAATAAAATAATAACAATTCTGAAATATATTGAAAAATATATTAAAATTATTGCTGTGTAACTGATTGTAATTCTGTAAATAAGTGTTGTAGATAAGGGGAATGATCATAATTAAAGCTTGAATTCTTAGATTTTATATTTCATTTAATAAGTATTTTAGACTTATATCCTGTGTATATTTCAATATCATTTATAATTTTTTTCAGTAGTGCTCTAAAATGCTCAATAAAAGAATGAATATTTACACAATACAATACCACAAACTAAGACAAGTTAAAATTATAAAATTATGCAGCATTTCCGAAACAAAAATTAGGTAAATGTTGTCTTACTTCTGTAAAGGGCAAATATTATTATAACCATAAAAATATATCTATATTATAGCTGGTAGCCACAACGAAATCCTTTCTTATCCAATAAAAGGGTCATCGGAGACAGTAAATCAAACCATTCCCCACTAGATTTAGCGCAGATGTTCTTTAACTGCTGTTATGGGAATAAAAATAGGATGGGTAGAAGCTACCCCGGCCCGGGTTTCACTTTATAGAAAACAGTTACTGAAATATGATTCTTATAAATTCAATATTTAAGTTATCTGTAGTATATCTTTTCAAAGAAAAGCAGAGCAATTCTCGGAATGCTTCAATAAAATCAAAATCAAGGTTATTTATAGATACCTATATTTATGCGTGGCATGATAAATATTAATTTGATAAGTCTTATATGTTTGCAATATACTTAAAAATCAACCAATCTAGTCGTAGTTCGCCTAATTAAGTGTGTTTTCTAAAATGTATGAAAAAACAGTTAAAACTGTTAAAAAACAGTTTTGGTCACACTGGTTTCACCCGATGGGACTACTGGAAATACAAGGCGCATATTTCGTTATGGAATACAAAGAATGCTATGACTGTAGCGGTAAGACAACTAAGTAATTCAAATTTAAAGCATTTACCATCGTATGAACTTTTCTATGCAATCTAAGGACTAATATAATTTAAATACCAGTTTTAATTATGTTTTAACTGGACAGGAATTATTATCTAGTCTGGTCTTGTGTGAGAAGTAAAATAATAGAATTACACCAAGACAAATTATACGACTCGCCCATAACAACGAGAGGAGAAACGCAAACGTAATTTTTGTTCCGCATTCGCTCAAATCCCGCTTTGCGCAATACTTCACCACGTGCAGTCAAGGTTTGTTGATTCCTGGATTAGGACATAGCTCAGTACAAACAGCCAACATCTCCAAGAGGCCACTTAAATGAAAATCCGAGAGTTCTACTTCTTGAAGAATTCGAAAATTGATAGCAACAATGAAGTTATTTTCATATTTTCATAAAATGTATTTGAAAATAAAGCAATGGACTTACTATGAAAACATTTTGCTGCAGATCGTATATGCATGAAATGTTTATTTGTTATCAAATCACCGAAGAGAAAGTAATATTTTTAAGACTGAAAATAATAACACGCAAAATGATGCATTTCAATAGAAGTTTGCATTCTAGGTCGTCCGTTCCATGGTTGTACTTCCCAAGACATCTGGTAGGCCTAGGGCTCTTGAGTTTGGACTGCCTGCACAGCAGGATAGTACTGGATGGACCTTGCAAGGTAATCAGGAGTTCGGATCCCCTCCTCTGCATGATCCAAGACCATAAAAATGCAGGGGTCTATTATTTACAAATTTGGAAGTTAAGAAGTTTTCTTTTAGTAGAAGTAGTCTACATTACAAACAGATAGCCATTTAATTTTTTAAAACATCCTGTGTATTCGCATTTTCTTCTAAATCTCTACTTATATAAATGGGGTATATTAAAACTGGATCTACTTTGAAACCAATTACTATCTGCGAATACTATTTCCTGGTATTTTTGTCGGACTCCTATTCCAAAAGAAAAACATCTAAAAGGCGTACACAACGCGCAACAAGCAAAGGATTTACATGATAATCCGAGACAATGCTAAAAATATCATCAACCTACGTGTTTGTACATAGTAATATTGCAGAACGAGAGATGGTATACTCTCGCCTACTCTGGATAATGCCCCTGGGGGAAGTTGGGTTCAACAGTGTTATAAAAATTCAAGCGTGGGCGCCAATTATTTTATTCCCCAACTATGGTATGAGGTAGCTCGTCAGAAGTGGGATAAGTAGATCTCTTTGACTTTTGGTAAAATATTTAGGAAAAATAAGTAGCACTTGATATAATCCTATTAAAATAGATTTTTTCTTTTTAAGTACACATGCGTATTATCATTTAAAATTATATCTTTTTGTGAGGCCAGCTTTCAGATACAGATAATTTTGCACTTTTATGGTTTAGACTGTTTTACACTTGCACAAATAATAATAACTTCTAGAATGTTATTGCGTTATGTCTAAGTCAAAGAGAAAAAAATATTTTTACTCTTTTTGACTCAGTATCAATACGTGTGCAGAAAAAATAAAGATAGGCTGTAGTTTTCAGTTGTTAGTATCTATCTGAAAATTCTTATCTTGCAGGAAATAACGTCAACTTTCTTATTTTGCGTACAATACCCCGTATATTTTCTATAAATTTCGTTAAAACGGTGATTCACGAATATTGCGGTACGGTTACCGAATAATTATAATATGCCGCCCATTCACTCACATAAGTCTTAAACTTTCGGGCTATTCCTTGTGATTAGAATCAAGGGGATAGATATTAATTATTATTATTATCATTCCTTGAGAGATGTAAGTCAATTATGACACCTAGGTATTTGATACATAAGTAATAGTTATATGCTCATCGATTCGAAGTCGTTCCATATTCGGTAGATTATTAGGGTGAGGTAAATATATCGTTTCATCAGATTTCAACAGTAACTTATTAAATCCTAACTGTTTTCTTCCAGTTGTTCCACGCAGTATCCTTGTAGGTCCTTATTCTATATAACCACAATAGCAACAGCTAAACTAACTGTTTTTAAATTTTCCCCGGTAGTGCATGGTAGACTGATGACATAATATTAAAAAAGTGGCCCCAGATACCTTGAGGGTACCGCATGATATCACTCCTATCTCAGATTTCCTGGTGCTAATATATTGTATCCTTTGACAGCTACTAATACATTTATAAGAAAATTTGTGTCGATTAATTTATGTAACATTTTTGAACGGTTATGAGGATGAAAGGATAATTGTTAAGACAATTTGTATTGCAACTAATTTATCTACATCTCTATACATATTAATTCTGGGCATAGGTGAGTCAATATAAACTTAAACCATGTACCGGGTGGCCTAATAAGAATGGACGCCGGCTGTATCTCAGAAACTACTTGTCGTATAACTTTAAGGAAAAAATTCTAATAAGTAAATCGAAAAAGAGAAATCGCTGGAAATTATTTTCAAGTTCGTAGGATGACCGCTAGGGGTCGCAATTGCTATGGTCAATCAGAAAATGGGATTTTTCTCAAAAATATGCCAAGTTAAGAGGTATTTTAAATAGTGGCATTGTAATCTTTGTAAAATTTTCAATCTTTTTCTTGTAATGCACTTTGCTCTATCTTTAAAAATAGAGTGGTGGGGGAAGGGTAAACTTTATTTTATTCAAATAAGGATAACTCCGGTTTGGGTTAACAGAATTAAACGAACTAGGGCTCGTTTAAAAGAGCTTTTCTTACTGAATAATCTGCAGTATATACTATTCCTGAACTTATTTTACCGTGGTAGCTAGAGGGCGCTGTTTGACATCGTAACAGTTATTGCGCGTTTAAAAATTTTAAATGGCAGACTATGTCTCTGTTTACATATTTAAATACAGCACAAAATTTCCAAAAAATCAGCTCAAACCGCAACTTTCTATCTTGGCTCTAACGGGAGATATTAAGAGAACAAATAAAGTTAGGCTGCCTCCTAGACCTATAATAGTCTAATAAAAAATTATACTAGTAGTCTATGAAACAAAAAGAGATAAATAGGTACGTCAAAATATTAAAACGTTTCAGTTACATGTCAATGTCATTTAGTTAAAGTCGTTTCATGTCTTATTAAGTTTGTATTGTCCGGGTTTTTCTTGTTGTTGTTCGTGTTGTTTCTTGTTTATTCTGAATTGTAGTTTATTATTCATTTTTTCTTACAAAATGATTTATACAAATGAAGAGTTATTTGACTTGGTAAGCCATTTGACATGGTTTATTTTGAATCAATGAGAAATGCTACAGTTGCTGCGAGAGTATATGCGCAACAATATCCTGATAGACGGCACCCCAATAAAAAAGTTTTTCTACGAGTAATTCACCTTCTCCGAACAACTGGAAATGTTCATCTAACTGTATACCTTAGACAACGCAGAGGTCGCACCGAAGGGAACATTATTAATGTGTTAGGTTATATAGAGTTTAATCCTCAACTAAGTACTAGAACTATTGCGAAAGAACTTGGAGTAACTCAAACTACGGTTTAAAACATACTCAAGGAACATAGTTTTTGTTTCATAGCCTACTAATATAATTTTTAATTAGACTATTATAGGCCTATATAGGTGGCAGCCTAATTTTACTTGTTCTCTTAATATCTTCCGTTAGAGAGAAGATAGAAAGTTGCGGTTTGAGCAGATTTTTTGGAAATTTTTTGCTCTATTTAACTATGTAAAAAGAGACATAGCCTGCCATTTAAAATTTTTATGAAAACGCGCAATAACTGTTACGATGTCAAACAGCGCCCTCTAGCCACCACGGTAAAATAAGTTCAGGAACAGTATATACTGCAGATTGTTCAGTAAGAAAAGCTCTTTTAAACGAGCCCTAGTTCGTTTAATTCTGTTAACCCAAACCGGAGTTATCCTTATTTGAATAAAATAAAGTTTACCCTTCCCCCACCACTCTATTTTTAAAGATAGAGCAAAGTGCATTACAAGAAAAAGATTGAAAATTTTACAAATATTACAATGCCACTATTTAAAATACCTCTTAACTTGGCATATTTTTGAGAAAAATCCCATTTTCTGATTGACCATAGCAATTGCGACCCCTAGCGGTCATCCTACGAACTTGAAAATAATTTCCAGCGATTTCTCTTGTCCGATTTACTTATAAGAATTTTTTTCCCAAAGTTATACGATAAGTAGTTTCTGAGATACAGCCGGCGTCCATTCTTATTTGGTCACCCGGTACATGTCATTTTCATGTCTACTTTGACATGTAATATAAAAAGTTCCCATTTCCCTTTTCTAAATGTATCTCTTCACTGTTTTATTATTGAACTCAACTGTGTTTCTAGTATACAAATAAAGTCCCGAGCTATAACAAGCTGCTTGAAAGTGAAACCAAAATATTTAATATTTTCTAACAAAGTTTGTTACGACAAACTTACAGTTCCTAAGTACTTGTTGATTCAATAAATCCGATCCAGTCAGGTTTCACAACAAGCAGCATTGTGGCAATAACCCATTATCCCCACAGAGCCATTCAAAAGAAGAGATTGTTCCCCGTTCGCCAGCAGATGGCGATATTATACGCCAATGGATAAATTAATATTACTTTAAGACGTTGGTACTGGGAAAGTTTTCCGCTTTATCGGAAACTTCGGTTCGTTGTATGTAGTATTAGAACAGTGTTTATATGCCTCAATCTCGAACTCGAACGAAAATTATGTCTAGGTGTTATTTGTATAAAGGCTGACTGTAGTGATTTGGTTCCAACATTTATTGTTAATACGAAGCCAAAAATATGAAAGGAGGTATGATGTTAGTAAATAGACTGAGAAAAAAGTTTGACAATTATTATACCTGGTATATTTGACCAAATGGTAAATTTAGTTACATGAAATTTAAATATAAATCTAAATGAATTAATAATAAGGTTTAACTTTTATGGTACTAACTTAATTATTATCTAATAATACACAAGGCTTTTATAAGAGTATAGAAATCAAACGAATCTGTTTTGATGTTTGATCAAGGACCAAACCCGCTGTCATATAAATCATCTATAATATTTAAATACCATTGGATGAAACGAATTCTAAAATGTTGTTATACTATAACTGACTACTAATAAATATAATTTTATGAAATTTAGTCCTAAGGATAACGCTATTCGCTCTTTATAATGATAAGAAGCTTTTCCGATATTTTACTGTTTTAGAGGAAAGAATAACCTCCGTTCATACTGTTCAGTTTCAGATACACTGCAAGCACCAATAAATCTGAAACACCAATTTATTAAAATAAGTTTTATTATATTATAAAGTAGGTATTATAAAAACTACGCAGTTTATTTTGGTATTAAATATGACCAAATCGAAGGTTTTTTTCTAAAGCATAATACATTAAAATTAATTAACTATATAGTAAAAACAGAGTTGATTTAAAAGGATTAGCAATCCGTGTTATTGCAAGGAAGTTTACCTCTGTTTAAAAAGGATCATAAACAAAATATTAACGTCGGTCTTAAAAGTACACTTTCCAGTTTTTCCAGCTAGCTCCTCCCGCCGACTGAGACACTTTAATAATGCAAATTGAAACGAGCGGAAACTGAAAGCATGTAAAAGCGGAAACAGCTTATTCCGTTCGGTCCGTTTTTCAGGCTGAGCTATTTTTAAAGTAATTTTAATAGTCTTAGGCTGGGGTGTAACAGGAACGTAAATGTTTGGATTCATTTTTTTGCAATCTTACATTCTGATTGCATGAAACAACTTTTTTAAATGGAATGTTAATGATCTAATCAGCTACTGGATGCCAGAGCAATAATTTTCTAAATGTCTATATATTTCAGAAACATATACAGGGTGTCTTACCAGGAACTACATCGATCGATGTCTGGCAAAGTACTGATCCGAAATATTTGAAAATTTGGTCTAGGGCAAACGCAACCAGAATCTGTAGAAGTCTCCAGCACTTCCGGTTATACCGGAAGTCCACCTGAACTTCGTTATTTTCAATGAGACGACACCCCCCCCAAAAATGCATATTATTGCATTTTTGGATTCTACGAAAAATTTTAGGGTCTAAATTTTCCTAAAAAATATTTTTTAGGAAGTGGAAGAACCCAATACCGTAGCGATAGCAATAGCAACCCCGGAATATAACAACTAAAATTCACATGTCACCAATATGTGATTCTCCAATTCACCACCAATTTCTCTATTCTTTGTAACTTTTCCAAATTGTTTGAGATGGTTTTGTACGATGTTGTTTACAATGCTATCAGCTCTATGATTTCGCCGGACCAGCACGGTTTCATGCCGAAAAGATCGTGCATCTCAAACCTTGCCGAGAGCCTGGATGATCAGAGGCAGGTTGACGTTATATATCTTGACTTTCAAAAGGCCTTTGATCAAATTGATCACTCTCTTCTTTTGAACAGAGTCATTTCCTACGGATTTTCACCACAACTACATAAATTAATGAATCCTATTTATTGCGAAGGCAACAATATGTTCAATACGAAGGCTTTGTGTCGCCACAATTTATTCCTACATCAGGTGTCCCTCAGAGATCCAATTTGGGTCCTTTGCTCTTCCTATTGTTTATTAATAGTTTATTGAATGAAGTCAAAACTCATAAACTTGTGTATGCAGATGATATGAAACTGTTTCAAACCATAAATACAGTAGAAGATTGCTTACTGTTACAGCATGATTTGGCTTCTGTTAGTAACTGGTGCCTTAGGAATAAGTTAAACCTAAATATATCCAAATGTGTTGTATTATCTTTCAACAGGAAAGCCTCGCCAATGTATTATCAATACCAAATTAATGACATCACTGTAAATAGATGCACTGAATTCAGGGATTTGGGGATACTTTTTGACGATAAACTGTCTTTTAATCTTCATTTTCAACAAATAATTGCATCTGCAAGTAAAATGTGGGGCTTTATATTACGTAATTTGTAGCAACTTTCACAATACAGCTGTTTTTGAAATCCTTTATTTTGCTTTAGTGAGATCAAAATTAGAATACGGGGCGGTAATCTGGAATCCCTTAGCCCAAAGTCATACAATCAATCTTGAAAGCGTTCAAAGAAAATTTTTAAAATATTTGACTTTCCGAACTGATGGAGTTTTTCCAGATAGAGGTACTGATCAACATTTGCTACTGAATCGATTTCAGTGTACTTCTTTAGCCGACAGAAGGAAAATTTTATCTGTTACCTTCTCGTATAAGTTGTTGCATAACAATATTGATTGTGAGACTATGTTACACAATATAAATTTTCTGGTTCCAAGACTCAATTCTAGAAACAAGCCTACATTTTACTGCGGAAACCCTAGGACTAATACTTTGGTTAGATCTCTGGTTCATTCAATGTGCAGCATATTTAACTGCGTCGCTGATGTCTGTGATATTAATTACGACAGTTTAAATTATATAATTTCAAAATTATCTGTTGCTATTTAGTTTATTTTTCTTTGGTTTTCTATAAGTGTGTGTATGAAAATTTATGTATATATGGTTTAAGTATTTCTTGTAATTGGGTGTAAACCTGTTAGAAATGAATAAATCTATCTATCTATCCATCTATCTATCTATCAATATGATAAAATCACGCTCCCCTCTAAAAAAGAGGTCAAGGCAATTATCTTTACAAAATTCGCACAAATTACCCTCAGCATGCGTGTAAGTACTACATCCCTCATATTTTAATCTACTAATCCTATTTCAACCACATAATTGTCCCCGTAACGAGAATTTACCTATCAAAACATTATACGTTAATTACAACATATTGTCGAGCAAATAAACTGCCCCATTTACACAACTACATTCATAATAACATTTATGGGGGATTTAATTAACAGGGAAATTTTGCATGAGTAATGTTGATCGTGTGGCTAATTTTGGTCCGGCAAGCGACAATGCCGGATTTTTTGTGTATTAAAGTTAAACAGGCCATATATTTGAATCATTTAGGGTACGACTCCCTTGAGGCTGCTCTTCTGAATGCTCAGCCTTTTATGTTTTATTTTAACAGATTTGTCCAGCAACACCCACACTTACACTGTTTTATTTGTGGGTAAATTTTAAGATATATTTTGATAAATATTAATTATACAGATAGCTAAATGATTTCTGAATATTTATTCTTCTAGTAGACGTTTAATAAAAAACTTACATATTTTATAAAACTTCTTAGAAGTGGCACTTTGGAAATTTTTTTGGAGATCAAACAATATCATATTCAAATTTAAATATTCAATTAATTATTTTTCATCTGCAAGTGCTATTTAATGCAAAATATAAACACAGGATGTTACCAAATCCAATTAGGCCTTAAAATTTTTATGTGATGCACTTTCTACACCAACGCAGTTTACTGAAAAACGGATATCAAATGGTGGGGTAGTGGAATGACCTGCAAGAGCACCCGATTTATTTCCACTTGACGGTTTTTTGTGGGGAACCCAAAAATAGGGTATACAAGAATGTACCCAACAATGTAGACGAGCTGAGGGCAGATATTCTTACGGAATTAAATGCATTAGAAGAGACATTCAAAGGACACTGCAGAATATGTTCAGAAGAACTAATTTTTGTATGCTTTTTATTTTATTTACCAACATTGAAATGGTTTTGAGCATCTAATGAAAATTTTTAATGTTTGTTAATCATTGTTATTTTGAAAATATTTTTTTAATGAAATGAACCCATTAATGTTTTATTTGGAAGAAATAGTTTTCATGTTTTAACCCAATTCATAAATGTAAGGGCCTAATTGAATTTGGTAACATCCACTAACATTTATATGTACGATAAATGGGAAAAAATTGGGTATGTAGATAAAAAATTGTACAAATGGAAACTGAAAGATTGAAGATGCATTTTTTGTTCCAAACGTCCGCATATGATTTATTCTGGGACAGTATGTTGTTAGGGGTAAAAAAGACTTACAAATTATGGTTTCAAAATTCCAGGTCCGTATTTAAAAATGTTAATGATGGTTCTGGAAAAATGAAACGTCACATTGAAAATCTAAATATACTGGCCAATACAGGACAGAAAGTTGCTTTGAGAAAGTGCTCTTCATTTTTCAGTCTGCTCAAGACTGCAAAAAAATAATAACAAATTTCTAAATTTTCCGTTTTTTCAAGCAAGAATAGCCTAGATTTTTTCAGGCATTATGTTGGTCGCCTGAGTAAGCAACTTTGTCCGCATTTAAGCTTCCTCTTATTTCTTACAGATTCCGAGATGCCAATGGTGAGAAGCGCCTTGTAACAGCCTGTATATGTTGAAAACCTCTGAAACATATATCTTTCTTGATAGAAAAAAGCGGATATCCTTTCGCAACTGCATTTGAAGATGCTTGGTTGTCAAGCATGTAAAATAATTCTTGGGACTTTTTAAATAGGTATATCAAAAAGTTATTGGGTAAAAATTAATTTGAAAGCCTCGTTATTTTTTGTGCGTGTGACTATTTTTCTGAAAACATAACATAAATTATGTACATTTTATGTAAATTATGTAAATTTTTGATAATTTACTCTAAAGTTTGTTTTAACGCATCTAAAACACAGCGATACATTTTTAACAATAAAAATTGATTTAACGTATAATACCGATGCAAATAAGCCCATTATCTTGCCAATAGACCAACTACAAATCCAATACTTTAAGGTCATGATACGCTATAAATAAAATCCCAAATGCCGAGAATTTACATAGAGGGGGAGACGAGATTTATAAATTTTAACAAGATCGTTCCGAATGTCTGCGTGACAATAAAGCTCATTGATGAGGCAAAAATACACCGACAATTGACATGCAAGCCTGGAGGAGTATCGGAGACGTCAGCAGGATAAAGCACGGAAGCAGACCAAGGCCAAACCATGTGAACTTAGCCGAGAGGGGTCAATTATTGTTCGATTATTAGAGTTAATTCGCTGTTCATGCCAGATTTTCTTTGTATATGAATGGATTTTTAAAAGTAAAACGTTTTTATAAGGCTAAGGCCGAGGTAATATTATACACTTCACCTTTAAGTAACTTTTAAGGGTATACGGCTGACGAGGTGTTATGGTTTTAGTAATATAAAAAATAACTGAGTAAATATAATAAACTACGCAAAACAATTAAAGGATAATAGCTTGAAACTCTAACAGATTTTTCTAAAATTATGGTATATCGCTCAAAATTGGTATGCTTGTATTGACTTTATGTAAGTATAGACTTTATAGATTAAAAAATCAACAATTGCAGGAAAAAAGTTAAAGGTCCATGGAAATTAGTAACATAAAAGTCATTTCACTTTTCCAATCAGGTGATTCCTCAGGTAAAATCAGCTAAAAGTACAATCAAGGATTTTTAACTTATTAAGAATCCTTGATTTTACGTAACTTCAAAAGGATTTAGATATAGTTTGTGAAAGGTGCGTAGTAAATAATCTCCAACTCAAGGTTAAAAAATGTAATACTATGTCGTTTACATCAAAATCACTGCCCCTGTCATTTAACTAGCCTAGTCTCTCGTGTCCACTCATTTGAAGATCTTGGTGTTACTTTTGAGACTGAGCTTAAAACACTTGAAACACTTAACTCTCTTACTGAAGAGTTACTGCTCGGATCACATCGCTAGAATTGAGGTGTCTTCTAGCGTTCATTTTTATCTAATAGAGAATAAAGTTTATGTTACAAATTTTTACTAAATCACACTGATTTTTGTCTACTTTGTACTTAAAACAATGTCACTAGTAATGACAAACTAGCTAGCTAGCTAGGATGACAGTAGACAACTTGATTAATAAATTTATGAAATATTAGTTGTCAATCAATTCACCGAAAAGATACGAAGGTTCTAAAAAGTGGTCCTTTAATTGTCTTGCTTAGTTTATATACTTATTTGTATTACGCTATTTCTTTATATTATCTAAAGTATATCAAGGAATAAAATAAATATCTCCAAATTTCAATTTATATTTCCCCTTCCATATCTTCTATCTATCCATCCAATAAACAAAGATGATATATATCCCCTTTCACAAATACAGATTATGGTGGTTCCACCTCTAGTAATAAAAGTGTGCAAAAAATGATAATGTACGAGCAATGTCCTGGATGTATTCCTGGCCTAGTGATTAATTATTTGTTTAAACTACTTTCTACTTTATGATACAACTTTTAGGACATATCTCTTTTATTATTAACCTACCCCACCTTAACTACTAAGGTTTTCCAGGGTTCCTTCATTCCTGTGCTAAATGGTAGTTTAGATGGAAACAGGATATTCCAATCTAATCGTTCCTGGATGACCATAGAATAATACTATATCGCCCCTATCTCATAGAAGTTTTTACTTTTGCATTGATAATTGTATTTGTAATTAGTACAGAGACCTTTTTAGGACAAACTTAACAATACATCCACCGACATTGACAAATGCCACGGCTGGGAATCGAACCGTCTAATTTACAGTGTTGTTGCAACCATTGAGCTGCACCGCCAATATACACATATAATAAGAACAGAAATGTAGTTATTACTATATCTCCAAGTAGGTCACCAAATCTCTTTTACTTAAGCCGTATTATAATTTTTCAGCATTTTGTCTATGGTGACATTCCCGGAATATTCCACGCACGGAATCCTGAATTAGTCCTGGCTGCCGGATCTGCCTTGAATTCATCATCACTCCTGGCCGGGATACAAAATATTGTCACGATTTCCTTCACTACCTGTCACTCGGAACGAAGACTATCCCTTTAGCTCAGGAGATTATACGGAAAATGTAATACATTACGGATTAGGATTTGGAAAGGGTCTAACTTATTCATGTCAGGATTATCTGTATCTTTCCAAATAATGCTTATAGATACAATAAACTATACTGAAAAGAATATTATTAGTAAATGATAAAAGTTTTTTACAAATATTATCCTATACAATATTTATAATGTTAGTAATTCAGTACTGGTTGAGGCATTTGTCGAAAAAGTAATTTTCGACAAATTTTCTTACATTTTTTATTAATTTTTATTTGCATTATATCCGCCAAAATGTACGTTTTAATGACTTTAAGTCCAAGTACTGTACAATGTTGTCTGAGGCACCTCAGGGTTCTAATTTGGGCCTCTTGCTATTTTTACTTTTTATCAATGATTTGTTTCGGGAAATTAGTTATAAAAAATTGCTGCTTTCGAATGATTTAAAAGATTTAAGTAGGTAATAAAAATAACAGGATTGCTTCAGTTGTTAAATTTAAGTTAGAGTAACTATTGTAGTACGATATGAAATGCAATTTTAATGGTTACAAATTTATTATGGAATGTTTCCAGGGGAATGAAAGACCTTTCCTACAACATATTATGTAACTTACATTGTCATTAAACTTACTTACTTTTTAAGTTAGTTCAAAAGCTAGAAAGCTGAAATATACATTTAAATATACATGAAAAGATAGAAATATATGTATATCGAATTATATGTACATCTAATTGTTATAGAAAACCACAGTTCTTGCCTCTTGCCTCTTGTATGTCGAATCTGACATATTTTTAAATACCTGTGTAGCAACAGCAAAGGCACAGACTCATTTATTTTGTAATGACTTTACAGAGAAAGTCTCGAAATATTTGTTTTGTCTAATAACACCAAAGGGTTTTAATTAATTAGGTTTTTTACTACTTTATACAGAAATGTTATAAACGACTGATTCCAATAAATACATTTTATTATTCTGAGAGCACCCTCTCACAAACCCTTTTCAGTAATTTACAAGATACTTTCCCTTTGCTAACACGGTTTTCTGCCCAAATATAAAAAATTATACCCTATAATATTTACAGTAATTTGTTACGCTTCCCTTATTCATTACTGTACATACTTCGTGACTATATCTAGATTATATAAATTAATTAAGACTTCTTAAATTTTGAAAGGACAAAGGATATAAATAAGATTTATAAATTTAATTGAGGAGTGGATTATCATGATTTAATAACTGTCCTGGTTTACAGACCAAGGAGATACAGATTGTTCACAAATATTTTGACACTAAAATGGTCATAATTTCGAATAATTTCTGTATTTTCTTTGTTTTCACGTTTATTTTTTGTTTGTTAGACTGTCTGTTCTTTAATATGTAATCATTATCCAATAAACAAAACACATTAATACGAATGTTTTTGCATGGCCTGCTATATAATGAATATTTTTTAATATTAACGCTTAGAAAACTTTTGAAACTCAATTTTCAAAACGAAAAATTTGATATCGTTTGATTGATAACTTTCTGCCTATTTATAATTTTCAAAATTATTTATTTAGGTCTATGTAAAACTAAAATAATTTAAAAATAGTTTCTATATGCTGCTTATATTTTAATGCTATCATTACATCATTCATAAATTATTCTGCCCCTCGTACCAATCTCAAAACTCCCCACAAAACAAATGACTGCCTTTCCCCCGATACGTAAACGGATCGTTTTTCTAACTCGTAAAAAACACCACCCTACCTTTGTCGACTGCCACAAACGCCATTTTTCCATGGCACCTCTAGCACGCAGTGGCTTTTCCAGTAACAAGCAGGTTAGGCCACCCTATTCATAAATGACTTGCCTAAAAGGTGAAAATTTCGAAACAAAATGAAATATTTTATATACGGTGAGCCAATGGAAATTTCCACCTTGAATAACTTTTTATAGAAACTACAGCTTTTATGAATTCTATAGAGAGGTCGATTTTTATTTGATTATATTAATGATATGTATACAAGATGTCCCAGATACCACAACGTCAATTTATTAAATGGATCACCCTATATTTTTACGGATTTACTGAAGTCCTAACTGGATAGGACGTCCATTCAAAAATAAATGATCAAAAATATTTATGATAAAAGCAATATGTTACAGTAAGATTTTGGACCGTTTGTAAACGTGCTTATGGTACACTTTTTTCGGTATATATCACTCACTATTAGAACTAGAACTCTTCAAACCCTATATCAACATATTCGTGAGACGACGTTCTATTTAAATCTGTAAAAATACACAGGGTATTCTATTTATAAAATATAAGTTGTGGTAAACGAAATCTCTATCTTTTGGGGCGTCTTGTGCAAATGTCAACATGAAAATACATATGTCCCACCTTCAAATAATAATCCACTTGTCTCTGGATATTGTTCAAAAAAATGTATATACCAAGTTATTGAAGGTAGGAGGACATTTTTCGTTGGACCATCCTGTACATATTTACTGATACTGTACAATACATTACTGATGCTTTCGATAACAATTCACAAGTTGATGTAGTATATACGGATTTCACCAAGGCATTCGACAGACTTGATCATAATCTCCTCTTGAATAAACTTGCTCGGTTTGGGCTTTCCGACAGTCTATTAATATTCTTCTCATTATATCTTAAAAACAGTCCTGTACTTAAAACAGTCCTCTATAGTGTACGGTTATACTTTGGGCAATTCACCTCTATCAAGATGCAGTAATTTTCGAGACCTCGGTGTCACCTTTGACAGTAAATTGTCGTTTTCAGTACACGTTCATAATATTGTCAGTGATGCGTTTAAAACTTTAGGATTTATAATACGTAATTCCCATGATTTTAACAATATTGATTCGTTTAAACTTCTGTATTATTCCTATATTAGATCCAAACTGGAATACGGATCAGTTGCTTGGAGTCCTTTTTATAGTATTAATATTGATAGCTTAGAGAAGATCCAGAGATGTTCAAAGTAAATGGTGTCTACCCCGCCATAGGGACTTCGCATCAAGAACTTCTTGATAGATTTGTAGTTATCACCCTCGAAAGCCGCAGAGTCACTGCAGACTTAATTTTTGTATACAAAGTAATACACGGTAGTAATGACTGCTCTGAAATTCTTAATAAGTTAAACTTTTATATTCCTAGAGTGAACTCCAGACAGAATGCCCTGTTTTCTCTGCCTTTTGCCAGGACTAATCTTCAAAAACATTCTCCTTTATTAAGAATGTGCAGAAATTGCAATAGGACTAGTAACAGTATTGACATATTTAACTACAGTATGGCATCAATAAAGAGGCTGAATTTTTCCCTTGTTTTGAATGAAAATCGATTTCCTGTTTAATGGAAATCAACCTTCATTTTGTTAGACTTTATCTCATTAACATGTTCTTAATGTTTTGTTTCTTGTAACTTACTTAGCTGTTGTTTATCTTTTTTATTGTTTTCTCTCTTTTTTGTGACCTTCTCAGTCGTTCTTTGTTGCATATATTGTATTTTGTATTTGTATTTTGTATTTGTATTTTGTATTTGTATTTTGTATTTGTATTTTGTATGTATTTTGTAAGTCCTACCCTGTAAATGGATATGTATCTGTTAGGTAGTGTATGAATAAAATAAAATAAAATAAAATAAAAATAAAAATAAAATATTTTGCGAAATACTACTATTTTTTAGTTAATTAAACATAACTATAATATTAAGAACACACAAATACTTATTACTTCGTACGTAAATACTTCCTACATTTTTATTAATAAAACTTTTGATGATTTATAGCACACGTTTACACTTTACAGGTCATATTTATTTTAGATTAAAAGGGGAATATCTTCTTATGATTCGTAAGAAATTTAGAACGTTTCTAAAGACAAAACTTAACTGGGTTGCCAATATATGATATATAGTAAATATTAAATTAAAATCAGAATGATTGCATTGCAGATATTTGTCCTTTTCCATTATCCTTATCCTTTTTTTCGTTATAGAAGAATCAATACACCTATTCGAAAACTTTTAATTTATATAAATAAATAAATAAATAGTAATTTTTGTTAAAATTTTCGAGACAGGCAGTTATTTGTATATCTGTTGAAGTTTCAATAAAATTACCATGAAGTAAATTTCAAGCTTCACTATATTTAAGATTGTTTTATATAGACTGTTTTATTTTTTAGTATCACCTATAATCTTGTTAAATTGCAATATAAAATGTACCTCAAAAGTAGAAAGGTTCATTTACTGTCAGCAAGATAAGTGGCGCAAAAAATAGTTTTCAGGAAAACTAAAACACGTTTCTCTTGCAGATCACTTTGTTACTGGCCTACCCAATATTATCCTCCACGACCCGCCACTCCATCCATCCATGGAAGCCGTGCAACAGGGGCTGTCCAGGTGCCCAGACGGAATATCTACAGACCTACAACTCAAGACACAAAATCAATATATGCTCACCGGCTCACTTGGCTACTATACGCTGTGGCCGACGCGTAGTCCGCTATCAGGCACGCTTCCACCGCGTCGTCTTTAATCCATGGCCATGGTTCACGTCGTATTGCATTCCCCTCTCTTTCAGGATTAAGCAAGGAGATGGGACGTTTAAATCCTTGAGAAATGTAGAGACAAACCACGCAGGTCATGGCTATTGAAGAAATGGCATTAAAAGAACAACTTAACTTGAAACTTAAACCTGCATATTTGGTAATTATTCATATTATTTGGATAATTTCCCGAAGTATATTTAATTACAGGAAATCGTAATTGTCTAAATCAGCTATACGGTTTGTTTACTTTTATTTTGATTCCAATAATGGTATTATTTCGGTATTATAACCAAAATGTTATAACACTGATAATTACGACCAAATTATTATTTGCCTTAATGTTTTATTTTGTACTTATAACTAAAATATTTTTACTATATCTTCATAAAATTAGAATTTTATTATTTATTTTATTTATTTATTGTAGTACATCATTAAACAGGGGGCCTAATGGCCTAGTACTAGAATGGGAATAAAAAATAAAAGTAAATTAACGCTAATATCACAAAATAATTAACAAATCAACAGAAATTACAAAAACTAGAACACAAAAAAATTAAATGATACAGTAAAATTTTATTCGAGTTTTATAACTCGTCTTAGAGGCAATTATGAAATCATCTCGAGCATGCGAGAAAGAATCATTTTAGATTCATATTCAATAAATAACTGTCGCAAATATTTCTAATAATTGTCCTTTACCGACAAATAGACATTTCTCTTTTTTTAGTTTTTGTGAGTTGGTGGGAGGACAGCATAAACACAAGTATATATAACTAATAACAGTATTTATTTCATCTACATATTTGTCTTGTTGGATTTAAAATATTTTAAATACTTATATATTTTTCACAGAAAGGCGTTGACGCTAAACTTGTTTATTTAATCCGCGAGAAGAATTTAAAATATTGTAAATGGCGTAAAAATCGGATAATTTCGGAGCGTTTCAGAGCTATGAATACTGATGTCTGGATTATCATACCCTCGGGTATAAAAGATGACGTTCAGCTCTTACTGCTTTATATTTATATATCAATAATACCATTTTCTCCTCTCCAGATTATTACCTTATTTATAGCGCGAAGTAAAAGATCGTTATGAATCGAGATTATATTTCCGATTAATTTTAATAAGTCTTATTAATCGAGTACGCAATTTAATAATGTATTAAACAGACTATATAGATATTTATGTAAACAAAGTTTTACATTAGTATAGCTTAGTTCCATAATATTATAATTTTACATCCAAAACGAAAACTCTACTAATGTTATTATTAAATTAATAGTTATTTATGCACCAGGGGACCAAAGTTAGTGTTTTAGTCTCGGCATGAGGTATGTTTCCCGAACAAAGCGGGGGAAACACCCATTCAAGGGACTAAAAACAGTGTTTTCTAGATGTGTAAAGTTTCATTTTACTTGCATATACTCGTAGTTATATTAATACTTTTAAACGGCAATATTAATTATATCTGATATCTTGAAAGCAGATAAAATGAATCGGAACAATGAAAATCAAGGTGAACCAAGCAAATAAATGATAGAAATTGAACGTAAGTATTTCAATTTTCCTAGCCGATTAAATAAAAATGATATATGGCGAATGCGCCAGGGAAGACACACACTTATTTCAATTTTACCAGCCGAGTAAATAAAAACATGATATATGGCGAATGCGCCAGGGAAGAGACACAATTCACTAATAATTTATTACAAATGGCTTAATTAACTCAGAATTTCAATTAGTAAAATTATTATATAAGCCACGTTATAATACTTCTGAAAATCCGTCAGCCTATTAGCTAAAACTGTGCTATATTTAGGATTCTGAAGCTTAATTAAATTACACAAAATTGCCATAGCGATATGTGTGCGGAATCAGTTAAATATAATTTATTCAAGTACCTATTAGTTTAAACTGCTTACAAACCGTACAGTCTATGATGTTTATAAGAACATTATTATTTATTTATAAATTTAAACATACAGTTGTTATAATAAATAACTTACCTTTTCAATCCTTATCCTTTTAAAATATCCTTTTCCATTATTTGGACTATTATAATATAATATCTAGCCAGCAGGTAATACGAATTTTTAATAACGCTATAATAAAAGCATTTGCCTTTTTTTTTTACTAAATTTTAATATTTATAAGACTCAAAAATAGTCATATTGAAACGTTTCATAAAGGTAAATGCAAATGCAGCATATCAAACTCATCCTAGTTTATTCAATACACATTTCGAATGTATGTAATAAATTTAGGTTCCAAGAATAGTTCAATATGATTCCCTAAATAGAAAGCGTTCTAACACGTGATAGATAGAAATAGTTGCACCGATGGTATACACCGATAGTATTATTTATATATTAAATATAATGTATGGTGCCAATTGTGAAAAGTATTATAAGTATACAGCGTTATTTAGAACTTATCTCTAAAACTTTGAGGATATGTGCATCCTTAAATAAGAAATCGATATCACCAAAAAAATTTATAATAAAAGTCTAAGGATTTCCCGTAAACAATGTTAAAAGTTATACCATTATAAAGGACTACGTAGATGGGCAACTGTACTTCAACGACATCTGATATATCACATTCTTACAAAAAAAAGTAAACAAGTTTTTGTACCTGGAACGCCTGGTCAAGACCGAGCGAATAGAGTTAGAGTGGGGATAATATCTCTATTGTCTATCTGTGTCGCTCTCTCAGTGCCGGTGTTTTATTTATCGTATAGGAGTGTTAAACTTTAAAATTTTCAAAATGGCTAAAGTACAAGTTAGATCGCTAGGCAGGTGCCTGGGTTATCCCAATCAACGGTGTGGCGCTTACTACACGAAGCTCAGTTTTATCCGTATCATATTCAGCGTATTCAAGCACTGTTACCAGCGGATTATCAATTACGAGTTAGGTGAGTGGTTGTTGCAACAAAATACTGAAAATCCCCAATTTACTGCTGATGTACTAGTTACAGATGAAGCTTTGTTTACTCGAAATGGAATACAGAACATTCACAATACACACGTTTGGGCACTCGAAAATCCGCACGCAATTCAACGAAATCACTTCCAACACCGTTTTTCGAACAGCTTTTGTAACAAGGTATGTGCAATTTTTTATAAATTTCATGTTTCTAATAACTAGTAATCAAGTAGCGCAATTCTTCAAAATTAGTGTAAGTAAAAACGCTGCAAATATTTTTTGCGCCGGGTGTCAGTATACTCTCAGAACTTCCGAAGTTTTTTTCGTGCTATATGTGACATCGCCAGTATGCATTGTCAGGCCCAATGTCATTCCATTACAGTGGACCAGTACCCAGCGGCGTGCAATTAAAAATTTTTAAATAGTTTTCAGAACGCGCCAAAAATTTTTTTTTGCACTACCACATTTGTACATGTATGTTGAACATCCCCAAATTTTATTATGGATAAGTTCTGAATAACCCTGTATGTAATGTAACACACTGTGTAAATAAAAGTAAGACTTTGTCTATTTCTAAACGTAATACACTTGAAGACTTTAGAGATTGAACACTTTTTTACAATTGTCTATGATCAGGAAATATAACAGTGTTTAGTGATATAGATGAGAATATTAATATGAATAATGAGACAGATACATTTTATAAACAAAATACTTCAGAACACAATCAGTTATTGATCAGTAATTTGATCAGGTTATCATTTAGTGAACTACTTTTATTACATTTTAGACAGTTGCTATTTGGAAATTCTTAAAAAGTTTGATTTTCCCGATGTCATGAATATGTACGATGTTTTCTATGCTTTTACAGGTGACGCACTCCCAAGGAAGTCCGTATAAATCTTACAGTTACGCCACTAATAAATTGGAGACATCCACAGCAATTTTGTGTACCTACCGCTGGCAACTGTTGCAAGTTTTGTTTATTGTTGTGGGAGATATTGTTCGAGCTGAGGAGCTATTTAATAAAGTTAGGCCAGCAACTAGTGGCAATTGAATGTGGCGATTAAAAAGTTGCTTTTAAGGCTACGTGACTTTGTTTCTAATTTAATACAATAAGTCCCTTGACTTACTTCGCGCTGTTTGTCTCCTATTCTGCCTGAATAAGTTTCATTAACTAAAGGGTTTCTTAGCATTATAGCAACGAGAAAAGTTGAACGGCAGGATTTCAGACGGAGAATAATTTATAGATAAATGAGCAACGTCTTAATTAAAATGGATTCTAATTACTCTGTTGAGGTATAATATTTGTAAGTTTTTCCGTTTGCTAGTGAAACCCAGCTGAACCGAGTAGTAAGAAAAACTAATTATGTGAGATCGACATGATTTTCCCGGGTGAATTTGATTGTGTTTGTTTATTGGAAATTATGTTTATAATTGCAGTTTGTTTGACCCCAGATTATGGTTTAAGATCCTGGTTAAAATTAAAATCGGTGGAGATTTCCAGACAAATGTTTTAAAAAGTGGTATAAAGTTTAATTGCAATATGATTTCGTCAAATAATGATATTGATAAGAGTAGTCAAATAGTCCCAACACATGTAATTTTTCCGTAAATATGTCTTTAATCGATTGGACAGTTGTTTTCGCTCTCAAAGTATATAATTAATTACAAAATTAAGAAAATATTTAGTGTATAAGAAATATAGACTGTTCTATGTATTTAAATTAATAATATTTCAGTTAATTCGTTATATTTGTTTTCAGATCTTAGTATTGTACAAAATTTCCCTTACAAATATAATACAGGGAACTAACATAGATAATCTGCATGATGATGCTGATGCTCCGCTTACGTGGCTTTTACTGCACTTGAAAAAGCATAAAACATATATTTATATACCGGGAATTATATAGAGCTAGTTCAGGTATGATAAATATCGTCAAAGGGTGCTATATATCTAAAATTAATTTTTCTTTGTAAACTTTTCCTGGTACTTATAACGATTTGTCACTGTCATATATTTAGACACTCCATTATATTAAATGCAAACGTTCTACCTACAAATTTTAAATAAGAAGAGTTTATATCATTATAATGTTAATGAGTTTTATATAATAGGCTGTTATATAACATAGGCATTTAAAAAGTACACAAGAAACTGTATATAACAGTAAATAATTCACTTAGGTACTTAGAATTGCATAAAGTAATAGCTTACATATTATAAGCTAAGATTATTTGGTTCTACAAAAATGAGTTCTATAAATAACTGCGTATACAAAAATTAAATTATTACATGATAGGTGTTTGTTATAAAAACAGAAAAGAGAAAGAGAAATATGTTTTTGAAAAATTATAAGTCATTACTACAAGAAATAGATTACCGCAAAGCAGAAGATATATATCATAAATATAGACCTATGCTGACCAATAATTAAATAGTTAAAATGAACCAGTCTATCTCCAACCTTTGTTTGTTTCACATGACATGGCGTAGTTGGTAGGATTTTTGCACCATTATTGTTCGAAAAAGGGAGGCAACCTTGTCCGATTTTTCATCCAGGAATAAATATTATAGTCAAATATAGGGCAAAATAAATAATGATACGCTCAAATCAATTATTTGTATAGAAGATGAATTAAAAGAAAATTTAGATGGAGTAAAACCAAGAGTAGACAACAGTAGAAAGGAAATGAAGAATAGTAGATATTAGATTGATAGAGGTAAATGTTATACAGGATGAAAATGGCGCAGTCGGTAGGATTTTTGCACCATTATTGTTCGAAAAAGGGAGACAACCTTGTCCGATTTTTAATTCAGGAATAAATATTATAGTCAAATATAGGGCAAAATAAATAATGACGATAAAATCAATTATTTGTAGTGAAGATGAATTGAAAGAAAATTTAGATGTTGTACAACCAAGAGTAGACAACAATAGAAAAGAAATGAAGAACAGTAAATATTAGATTGATAGAGGTAAATGTAACAGGCTGAAAATAAAAAAGTTCAACCACATTTTCTCATGAGAATAACCATAAGCTCAATTGATCAAAAGGCCGACTGATTGTCAGGCAGTTGTTGATTTACAAACATTGGATTACATTCTACCACCTAAGAAACTGATAACCCATTTATAGGGCTTACTCATACTTTATTCCCTTGCTATACTACGCGTCAACAAAATTACTTTTCTACTTTTTAATCATGTAGCTCGATATATTGGAAGTATAAAATGAAATGTAAATATTTTCCGATCCGTTAGCGCATCTCTAAATTAGTTCGACAAAAGCCAGAAAATTACGAAGCCAATAACGGATAAAGGCTTTCGTACTAATCTTAATCTCTTGAGAAATAGCGAATTTACGAAAGTTACCAGCGACGTTAAAAGAAAATAAAGCTGGTCAGTTTGTCCCTAACTTTTATCACCGGGCGACATGTGAGGCAAAAACAAACATAAAAAATCGAGTCTGCGGGAAACTTCGGAGTGCAATTTAGAATTAGCACTAATGGGTTGCAGAATTTAGTTAGGTCTAAGACGACCAAGTTCGTTAGTGATTATAAATCCCCTTTCCCCTCAGTTTAAAATAACCTAAAGGAAAAATTGTGTCCTAATTTTTCTTGAAACCCCTAGAAGCAAGGGGTTACACGATTTAAACTATTTGCTTATGACACATAAAGGGGTTTTCAACGAAAACATGGCCCCCTCCCGATACAAAAATGCTCATATCATCTGAACTACTCTGTATAGTACTAGTAAATCCTGTATTGACGAATTCAGAAAAATGATCCGAATTCAAATAATATGAAATAAAAATATGTCATTTCATTTAAAAAAACAGTTTAAACGTTTTGATATGACCCCGATCTTTAACTATGCAAATTCAAAGCCCCGGATTATAGAGCGCCTTGTATAATATACATATTATTAAAATGTGCGTCCTTTTAAGGCTCTATGAGATCCTAAAATATACGTTTTTTGTTTATTACGGCATATGAGTAATGTAACTTTGTCACACTATGGGGCTACCTTGTGTGTAGATACTTTTAATTATTAATAATTAACTTTAGTAATTTTCAAAAAAAAAATATATATTGATAACGCCCCAACTAGCAAATTTGTTTTATCATTTAAATATTATACAATTTTATTAATGTCTTATTACTACTTTCAAATGCTAATATAGTAGACTTGTAGAAAACACTGTTTTGTAAATTTATCGTAAAAACGTTTTTGCAACAAAATTATAAAATTGCTTATAAATTAATTAAAATTTTATATTATAAACGTTTCTGTGATCTTATAAAACATTTAAGCTTATAATATAAAACTGTTTTGTAATGTGTACTTAGAAACACACTGTGGCATTTTTAGCACTGTTGTCAAGACATATTAAGATTATTTTGTAACTGTTCCCTATTAGCTTACAAAATAATTATGTTAGAGAATTGTTTGAGACAATTTTGCCACTGAGAGGAATTGTAATTTCTAAGTCCGTTATATAATTATCATGTAGCATTACAATTTGCTGCAATATAGAAATGGTAATAAAGACGTTATAAAACAAAATAGTTTATTTAACCTTAATATTATTTGTTTGTGCTAGTTAAATTGATGTAAATTTAAATGTCAAAAAACGTGAATTAGTAAACTTGAATTTTTACAAAATATCAAAAATTATTAGAAAACATCACCAAACTCGAGGCTCATTTAAAATTTATTAAAAACATGTTATATAAATTACAGTAAAATTTCCTTTCCAAACTTGTCCAGTGGGCAAATAGAAGAAGTTACAACATACTTTGCTTAATCACTTAGATGGCGGTTGAACACTTTGGTTTTATTATCAACAACTAACATGTTCTGTGTGCCATGACTCCGCGACAGAAATACTTCTTGAAACTGTTATGATATAATTACGAAACTATTTTATTTTATTGATATGACTCCATGAAGGAGTTCAAGTTTTTTAAAGCTTAAGGAAATTTTTATATAATAGTTTTGTAATGGTTCCAACAAGCTTTACAAAATACCAGCGGCGATTAAATAATTTTATTAGATGGTGCCAATTTTCCATTTATAGCTGCTGTAAAAAAGTTTTAAAAGCGTTTCTGAGAGTAACGGTATTTTATAAAATTTGTTTGGGAAACATTTCTGCAGTTTCTATAAAATACGAAATTGCTAATGGGCCTTTTCCACTAAATTGATTAAATTTTACTCTTTTATTAATATTAAACATTATACTGGTACATAAGTAAAGGTAGAATCAACCCAATTTATTAAAGAATTGTAATTAAGCGAAGATATCCAAGTACAAAGTGATCGGTCTTCATGAATCATTTCAAACTGCACGGTTCGCTGACATCACACTCCAGTAGCCAATAAAATGTAGACAAGTTAAAGAACGGCTCCACGTTGCCACATATAATTTTACTTTTTTCTTGGCAACGATTAAATTTATATTCTGGTAATTTTGAAATTAAAATATTATGTATTTTTAGGTGAAATGGTAATTTTGAAATGAAAATATGTATTTTTAGGTGAAATATTCTCCATAAATTATTACTAAAGAAAATCTACATGATTCTTTTACAATTTATCCCTTGAGCAAAATAATTTTTAGGTATTTTTCGCTAAAGGTGACAACACTTCACAATCTATGCTAGAATAAACTAAATGATGATTTGATAACTTAGGTTATAAAAACTAACCTTCTTGTCTTAACATTCCGCACGTCAGCACTTAGAAAGTTCATATTTGTGACATAGAAATCGTTAACCATTTCACTATCAACTCTTGGAGGGTTGTCTGAATCAGCCTTAAGGTATCCCTCTTCAATTTTATTCATTTTAAATCAAATTAATCAAAACACAAAACGAAAGTTAGGTTAAGCACACTTCACTTGACAGAACACAAAATGCAGGGCAGCCAACAAACAACAATGAACTGGAGTATGACGTCAATGGCGCGTTATTTGAAATATATGGTCATTTTAACAATTTTTTCAAAATATATCTGGCGAAGAAAAAAATTTCAAAAAATACTTTTTAGGCAAAACTCAGTATATATTTTATAATAAGCGAATAAAAAAAATATGTGGAAAAGGCCCATTGGGGTATCTATCATGAACTACAACTATATTCCATTTCAAGTTAAGTGTACCACAAAAATGTATAATTTGTTAAGGACTCGTTTCACCCATCCAATAATTATACAACTCACTCTCGAGTAACTACAGCAGCTTCCAACTATTATTAACGACCTGTGAACAGATACTAATTTAATCGTAATAACTTAATACTTATTCATGCACACAGTTGGCACCTAGTCATGAGGGATCGACGTCTTAGATTGCCTGTAACTCTAAAATGCATAACTAAGGCAGAGGGTGATACCATTACACTAACCACATCGTAACAGCACGGTCGAACTGTAGAGGGCGTAAAGTCGTACCCTGGGCTGCCGGACTTAACTAGGCTTGGGATATAGGGACTCGATTGTTTCAGGGTAGACGTAATAATGTGGCCCCGGGATGCCCGCTTCCGTGTTGGCTGTCTCTTCAGGTAAATTCTTGATTTAGATGTTCGTAATATAGCCGCTGACACGACGTTTAGAATGGGGACTAGACGTTTTAAGTGCTGCTACGATGCTTCATTTTCACTCAAAAGAACAAGAGCTGAATTGGGTAAGATGCAGTTTATATTGGGACTACGGTTAGGTACAGTATAGAAGACATTTTACCTATTTTTTATAATTGTGCAGAACATTGTATGTTCACTGTGACAGACAGATGGATAAGACACTTAAGACGCTTTTGCTAACACACGTGTATAAAACATAAAATATTTTATATGAAACATTTTTTAGTGGGTTCTGTAATAACGGAGATATTTGCTGTAACATTGAATGTGGAACATCCACTATTCACATCCAGAATCATAGAACAGATTCACTTTGTTCAAATTTGCTACTTCAATATTATATGCTATGACGCAACATTTATTTTACTGTTCTATTTATTTTGTTACATATTCATTAAAACTGCAGTCATATACAGGGTGCTTCATTAAGGGTGTCGAGGTATCGTAAACCAGGAAGCAATAGTGGTAGAGCTTTGAGGAAAAAATTATATCTAATTATATCAATTGAATAAACTGCCTCGCCACCCTTACTGAAACACCCTGTATAATGGAAAATTAATTAATCTAAGAAAATAAGTAAACCAGTGGAACTTTGGATATTACTTGTCACAATAACAATAATAGCAATATTGGCTATTGTCATCTATACTTAATACAAGTAGGTAGAACATTATATGAACGTTTTTATTGAATTTGTATATGCATAATAAATGACACATTATAAAAAAATTCTTATTGTTCAGCTCCCACTAATACCATTTTTAGTTAGATGAGGGCCAAATGATACGTTTACATTTAGGAAATAATTACATATTTTCTATAATTATATGTTTTTTTTCCAATAGTTTTACAGAAAAAACAAATATATAATATGAGGTTCGGCAAAAGACAATTTTATAAATAATAATATAGTAAATTATTATTTGTACACCCACTTACAAATATATTAGAGACTACTCTAAAGACAAAGTTGTTTCAGAAGTACTGTCTCCTCAGTTTTAGTCAAAGAAGATTTATATCCACAATTCTTTCTTCAATTACATCTTTGACATCATGTCCAGCTTCCACGAGGCTGTTATTCCCGTTTGTTGCTCTGATTGAAGCTCTGCTTCTTTAATTTTATATGTTGTTAATTGTTATAAGTGGAAATTTGTATCTAGTTGTAAGTTAATACAGTTATATTGGAAAATGTGAGATATTATTAGAAAAATGAAGGTGACTAAGATCTCGAAAATGCAATATAAAGAATAACTATGGAATAGAATACTTTATAATTCAGTAATAAAAGGAATGCGTTTAAATATGCTGAGTAATATGTTCAGTAATGTATGAGACAATTTTCCACCTCCAATAACATTCTATTGACCTTGGAAAATGACCTTTGTTAACTGCGTGTGTTAACGGTTACTATTTACTATTTTTTGTCTATTTATTATTTATATTCAATTTAATAAGACAATATTCTTTTAAACTAAATGAGATAAACGAAATTGAAAGTATTTAGATCATATTTAATTACTCTTTTTGCATAATTAACTTTGGCTTGATGGTTCGAAGAATTTGTAACATTCGCAATATTAATATTGTATAGAATCAGTCGATAATTGGAAATATACTACTATAATTATAATGTTGGTGTAATGGTTTAATGTGGATACTATCGATCGGCGGTAAATATTTCATTTAAAAAATATGTATGGAAGCCAGTGCTTAATGATACCCCTCTAGAATAAAAAAAATCTTAATGATGTAACTATTTCATAGTTAATTGACAGAGCAAATGTTGGTAAACTCATATACCTTCCTCAGCTTGAACAACATAACAAAGTGTTATTTAATTCAAGTCTGTATTGCATATCACATTTTTAGGTACAGAAATATAGTGAAGTATGTATATGTTATAAACAAGCAATGTCAGATGTTTTCATATATGGAAACCACCTCGTTTTTGTCTGTTTATTTCTTGTAAATCATATACCAATCATATATTTTGTTAATAATTGTTGAATGAGAAGACCACTTAACTAAAAACATAAACATCGGTCTTTAGTACTAACTTTTTAACCAGAATTTAAAATAAAAAGTAGCAGTTAGTTTAAATAGTGTAATGCATTCGTCAGCAATATTGTAATGCAGTTAATAATGAATCAACACCGAAATAACAAAAAAAAGAGAAAATATAATTTCTAAAGAATCTTTTAATAAGACAATTCAAGAAGTATATCCTAAAACAAATGATATTAACAATAATTTTCCAATTTTGACATATATAGGCCATCCCACAGAACAAATCAATTCGTTTTTGAAAAAACAAAATTATAAGGTAGCATAACATATAAAACTAATAATTCGATAGGTAATTTAATAAAAAATGCAAAAGATAAAAATTGTTCAAACAATAAATCAGGAGTATGTAAACTAACATGTGGTAGTTGCTCTAGGTCGTATAAAGACAAACAGGAAGAAATTTTGAGAAAAGAATAAAAGAACATACAAGAAGTTTTGATAATAAAAAACAGGATTCAACATATGCAACACACTTAATAGAGGAAAACCATGTTTACAAGATTTTATACACCGAGAAAAAAGGAAGCAATATAAACTTATTAGAATCATTAGAAATTAATAAATTAAATTTGTCATTATTATATTGAATATGCTTCATTTGGTATATTACTTAACAACCAAATTGAAACATATTCATCTCCACTGTTGAATTTACTTAGGAATTATAAAAATTAGAAAACCGTAATCCCTTTTTATGTAAATCCAATATGTTTGTAACTATATATAATACTGTTCAATACTCTAAACTTTATTGTAATACTCAAATCTGAAGAAGCCACTGTGTCTCCAAACAATTGTTATCTCAACAAGTTAAAGTGAAAATTTTATAAAAACTAGTGTTTTAATGTCATTCTTGAGTTCCTTAACTTTTATTAAAATTTACTATCAGTTATCCATAGTGACTAGGAACTTCAGAAGTGTGTCCAATAAATTTCTCAATTTCTAGACATTCGCCTGGACATTTGTCACCGCAGTACGGCTAACCCTACCAAATTTACCACCATCTACAATCACTTTAGGTAATTTGGCGGCAGCTATGACGATGTCACTCTGTGTTAGGTTCGGAGATGTGTGTCGAGAGTTGCAGACCTGATTTAAACAGCATAATGGCCACTAATGAAGCTGATATAACCAATTGGCTTTTCCTGCCCGTATACGTTAGAACAATCAACTGCATCCCCACCTGCCTTGATGCTCAGTGGCGACTCGTTGGGGTCAAATTTCGATATCTTGAAACTGGATTGTTCCATTTTCGATGGGAATTCTCCAGTTACATATGGGAGCTAGATACTTATATACCTACGCCAAATATTACATTTAATTATATGTAAAAATATATAAGATACATGTACAGGTAACTAACATGTATACAAGGTGTTTCAGATAAAAGTCCTCAGCCTCGTATCTCGGCAACGAAAAAATATATTTTGTTTTTGAAAAACACAATTGATAGAGCTCATCTATGGATTCGTCACGGAGTTCAACTTGATTTTTTTCAGAGCAAATTGGAGATGGCGCTGAAGTCGAAAGAAATTTTTCGTTGGCAAGAACTTTGCAACAAGGTTTATCCGATACTTTGTTCAATTCTAAACAATTTTTGTTAAATGACTATTTTGCAAAAACTTAATAGTTTCAGAGATATCGGGCTCTTCATTTGGTGAGGCCATTCAGTTTCAGTTTCGCAAACTAATGATTGAATCTGACAGCTAACGAAGAAAGAGCGGCTATATTGGTTTTAGAATTTTTACACACAGTAGGATAAGTTTATTTGAAATAAGTATTAGTAGACTGAGATGAACTATATAATAAATACTTTAGATAGCAGAGTGAGAACCATAGCGTTATATCATACTGGAATGCTGGTTTTTAGTCTCTCAAGGGTACTATTGGTAATATTTCTTAATCTTGTAGGGGACTGTAGGCCTCAAGCGTGATGGAAATAATAGCTTGAATAGGTGTATATTGGCAAACATACAACAGATGGAACTAGTCTGACTTCATAAGGTAGTAACAAGTTAATGTGCATGTTTTCTCAATATTTGTTATATTTTCTGAAATCACTGACGTAGTTTTCCACATAACACCAAAACACTAAACTGCACTCGACGCGCGTTTCACCAACGAAGTTGGCATCATCTGGAGATGATTAAAACTTACTTTTACTCATCTCCAGATGATGCCAACTTGGTTGGCTAAACGCGCGTCGAGTGCACTATAGTGTTTTGGTGTTATGTGGAAAACTTCGTCAGTGATAACTTCACACCAAAGGTTCCAACACCCTTCAAGAATATTTTCTGAAAGAGCGTCCAGAAGCATTTAACGAAGAGTGAATGTAAGCTCTGTCACAACCTACTTCTGTAGAGTAGGTTGTGGCTCTGTTAAGAGTAGAATTTTGAGTTTATAGACGCCAAGACCAGTTCAAGTCCCACGTAGTTACACCATAGAAGAGAAAGAGTTCGATAATTAGATCATGGATTCATTTTCTTGTTCAATAGCTTAAAATAAATGATTCATTAATTGTCAATTCAAATAACTTTTTCATATCTGTTTTTCTTATTATTTTATAGTTGAGAGAGTTGAGCGAATGTAGACGTACGAGATTTTAAAACCTTAATTAACGAGAGTTGTACGTAAACTTTAAAAATTAGTGGCGCACTTCCACTACTGTAGATCTATGGTCGACTCTTTTTATCATCAAGATAATTAGTTAATGCCCTAGTAACCTGTTTGCGAAATACTATTTTCAGTGAACTTGTGATGTTTGTAAATAAGATACTCTGGAGATGACAAAGCGAATAGTTGTTTAGAGGAAATGAAATAATGAAAATACTTGAAAACAAAAACTGCCACTAATGAAGTCATGACTCTGCACCGGCACACCCAATTTCTAAAGCTCGAGCTCGCTAGCCTAGCCAGAAGTCTCTCCTTTGTGATTTCTCCATCCATAGAATTAGTTCGCAATTCAACTTTATCTTGATATCACATACACACATAGAGAGAGAGAGAGAGAGAGAGAGAACCGGAACTTCGATTGCAGTTTGCGACCACTGTTCCTTGCATCCAGATAATTAAAATATTTCAATGATCTTGTGTTTGCTTTATTTAATCCATTATAATCGCATTACGATTGTTCTGAAGGTATACCTTAAGGATGTCGCTTAGATATTCTGAAATCACAATAGGTTTTATATACGAAAATATCTTGACCTATTCATGCAACGCAATCCTTGAGTTTTTTCCCAACGTCATCGGTGGATCCATTAGTTGTAATTGACCTAATGGCAGGACCAGAGATTAGGCCAATTCCCAATCATTAATAAACTTAACCTAAGGATATGTTGTATTTTTAGTATCAACCTATTTATAAGTTATAACCCTCAGTCTTTTCCATCATCAGTTGTTTTCAATTGTTTTTCAGGGGTTCTATGACTTTATAATGATATATTTTACTGTATTAAAATAATAATACTCTTTCCTGGGTTCTCAGCCTTATAAACTTTATTAAATCTTTTACCATTCTTCTCCAATCGTGTAACTTTCATTATGTCCATCTCAGAGTCTGATAATAATAATCGTCTTCTGGTAGTTTCTTCTTCTAACTGTGCGTATTGTATATGACATTCTGGTTCATATTGGTAGGAGGAGCTTTTTCCATAATGGCTAATTTTCCAAATAATATGGTAATTATGACATTAATATATATAGCTACAGAAATCCGAAACATCGGAATGATTACTTTTGTTTAAATATTGGAGATGAGCATTACTTAAGAGTTCAAGAGATTGCTCATTATGGTTCACTAAATAGATCCAAAGTAGTAGTATACAGGAGATACTGCAGGGAGGTACATACCTTTTTTTTGTGAGAGGGGAAATCGATTGGCACTCCGACTAAAACCCTTCGCTTTTTCCCAGGAACCAGTCACCGGAATCGTTCTTGCGAACATACTTCAGTGACTAACGGAATGACTCTAACCTCTCTCGCCCCTCTCGTCCTGCTCTTTCTTGGTCATAATCTTTCCTACCGGCTCCTCTATTGCCTTCCAACGGCCTGGGCTTTAAAGCATTATGTTTATCATGGTTTCAGCCCGGATAGGCTGGCTTACTTTGGCCTCCGTTTTCTGCCTTTCTCTTTCCCATCTAAGGCACCAGAACATAGTATGTTCAGCCGTGTCTTCTGCCTCACAGTATACACAGCCGGGGTCTCCTACTTTTCCAATACCATAGGTATATATCCTTAAGGAACCATGACCAGTAAGTACCTGGGTTAGATGGTAACCCATCTGTTCATGCTTCCTGCCAATCCACGCTCTTAGGTCTGGGATGAGGGCCCTAGTCCACGCTCCCTTCATGCTCGAGCGCCACTCCTACTGCCATATTTCCAGTGCCATAGGTCTTTCCTCCCTGCGTCCCACCTTCCTATCCTTTATACTATGCCAGATTGCATGCCTCTCGAGGGTCAGTAGATGGATAGGGATCATAGATGCCACCACCACCACAGCATCATATGAGGTAGTTCTATACGCTCTGCAGACCCGCGGCGCTATCTTCCTCTGGACGCTCTGGAGCGTCCTCCTATATGCCGCCACATCCATGGCCCCGCCCCAGACTTCGATTCCATTGCAGTAAATACCTACAATATTTCAATCTAGACCTTTTCCTTTATAGAAAGACCTACGTGTGCAAAGCTGAAAATTTAACTTCAACCAGATTAAAGGTCACGATACCTTCTGTTTGTTTTAAAAATGATCTGTAATCTGCCTTTCCAAAGATTTCGTCTATGTTTATCACGTTCTTTCGTTCCTCTACGTTTTTTCAAATTTCGTCTATGTTTATTAAGTCCAGCAATAAATGCCGTGCGTGTTTGTCTCACATAATATTGCGAAGTATAGAAATATAACTCAAGCCATGTATAAAAGAAGTAAAAAACTATGGCCAGAACGAATTCACAATTAAATAACTGGAAACAATAATCGTGCGTGATAATGAATAGCCTCATATCTATATCCCGACCCTACATTTCCTTAACGACGTCTGACCTTTAGATCCCCCTGATTGTCTGCAGTTTAATTACAATAAAATTGTTTAGATATGATTGCGAGTCACGACAGTGGGTCAGCTGTTCGTTCTCAAGTTAGGATTTTGTTCTGTGTAATCAATTGATTGCACCACCAACCGGAACATGCATGGGTTCCCGTAAAGTAGAATTCAAGGGGGCATAAAATGACGTTTAGTATCTGAGCAGAACAACAAAAGGGTTACGTAAATCACTAGCACTAATGATAGCATAAAATAATTATATAGTTTCCTCACATTTTATATAGTGATACACTGTTTTATATAGTGATACACTATTTTATATAGTAATGCACTGTTTTATATAGCGATACACTATTTTATATAGTGATGCACTGTTTTATATAGTGATACACTATTTTATATAGTGATACACAATTATTTATAGTGATACACTACGAATCGATATTCTCTTTCTAGCACATCGGTCTTATTGTGCACTTTTTTGGTCATATCTTCGTTACTATTAAATATAAACACATCAATATCTATATTACTGTATTCGTGAGACAAGTTTCTATCCAAATATGCAAATATATACAAGGCATTTGCGAAAGCTTCATAAAAAAATCGTGCAAATTGTATATTTCACATTTTTTCATAATTCTGTAAACAAAAAAGTTAACACGGGGTCAAAATATAGTAAATCACCCTGTACATGGGTAAATTCAAAATAATTTAGTAAAGTGGTACTATGTTATACTGCTCTATGCTGCAGGAAATAAAAATTAATTCTGGTTAGTCTTACATGGACGTATTTCCTTGGTATTAGGAGATAAATAATCGAATAACACGGTTCCACTGAAAAATAATAATTACCGAGGCACCAGTAGACAAACATCTTACCTGAGTAAGAGGGTTTGTTCCCGTAAATACAGTATTAGTAAATACAGTACTCATTAAATTGCGAACTGTTACCATGAAAACTACGTATTAATCATATATATAATACTACTATATCGCGTATTTCCTATGTTAGCTCATAAGCGGCTTCTCCGAAAACATTAAAGGACAAAAGACATAGTGCTATACTGTTCCAGAGACCCCTTGTTCGATTTGCGCATGCGCAGATTTTGTCGATATCCATGGTTACGGAAACTGACACATTGCTTATAGGTTGACAGACTTTCCAACTTTCAACTTTTTTTTAAAAGAAGTCGGTAGACAGAGATGCAGTATTTATGCTGCATGCTTATTGGATGTCGCGAAATTCGTGCGCATGCGCATATTTGACTAAGGTACTCTCGATAAGGATAGAGATTGTATGTCGGCATCGTGATGTTTTCGGAATTTTTGGGCCTCTACCCGCGATATAGTAGTATTATATATAGGTATGGTATTAACTGTTACTAATGCTCAATTTTGGTACTAATGCAAACGTCCTAACCTTACTTTTAAAAGATAAGTATTAAGAATATAGTTTCAAGGTATGCTATAAGAACTATGTCGCTAGAACAGCAGTTGAACCCGTTTGCACCACCCTACGGGCGCACATGGTAACATGGCACACAACAATGCAGTTTCACGTGCTTTGCCGATTCGAATCGAATTTATATCAAAGGTGCACGCGAATAGATGATAAATGGCCAATTTGTTTTAAAATCATAGGGGTATAGAGTACAGAGCGATACATTTTTTTTTTCATAAATACCTACATAGTCAGAATTTTATGAAATACCGAATATCGGCAATTCGTCATAAACATGATGGTTTTAAGGTGGGTAACACATAATTATTATGAGTTACTTAACTCGTAGTTTAACTGCCAATTGAAAAACCGGCCTTAAGAGGTTAAGGGGTGTATCTCTAATAATAAGTGAGATATTTTTGTTTGTTTGTTTGTTTCTCTGTCTGTATGCCAATGTTTATGTCATTCTTTCTGACATTTTTTCTCAGGAAAATCAGCAAATGAATTCTTGATAAATTACCAAGAGAAAGCTTTAAGGGTTCATTCACTGTAGACTTGACAGACATGAATTCGGGGTCGGGTTGAGAGGTTGGGTAGCCGATGGGTGAAGACTTACATATTTCCACTACCGAATTATTTAAATTTCGGAGGTGCACGTAAAGCCGAAGTAAAAAGGCACATGGAAATGAAGTTAGCCCTCATTGCAAGGGTACCGGATTTATCTTATAATTGCAACAAAATTTCTTTTTAATGTTATAAATTTTATATCACCGGAAAGATCAAAAGATAAACTAGGTCCCTATAGTAGCAAATTTTTGTTTAATACATGTATTTTAGAGAAAATAATTTTTGAAAATACGCTATTTTAGTGCAAGATTGTTTGCCTTGAATTTTAAAAATAAACAGAATTACAAAAAATTACTACTATAGGGATTTAGATTAATATATTATATTTCAATACTTTTTTACTGAAAGTCGCTATCTTTTATAATTTTTTTATAATTAGACACGAGACGAACGCCGACTTTGGGCTTATTTCGGACTAGTAAAGGGACTCTTAAGGCATTATTTTTATCACACCGTGACTCAATTCAATAATACACTTAAGCATCGACTAAGAGAAACTACATTGTTTTCTTAGTATCTCTGCCCCTTTAATTCCAGAAAAAACTAGATCCCAAGAAACCCTCCTGTGCTGCCACTGAACATTATAGAACTGAAATGAGATCAGGCGTCCTTCAAAATTTAATTTTTTCCTGAAGGCATGATGTTTACAAAATAAATTAAATTAGTTGCTCAAACATTTACGCAAACATTGCTATATTTATCAACAAGTTGGAATTGACCCTTTCCAAAAAGTCCACATAGCAAAACGTTACACGTAAACTGTTAAAAAACCAATGCCGCGCGGATGCTGAAAATCGCCGCGGTCTGTATTTGCTGCCATATACCGAAAAGGGACATGGTTGTTCGATTCTGGAATCATGTAGCGAAGTCCCCAGAGACGCTTCGGATGTATTTTTACCGCGCGACAACTTTGCTGGTACAGTTAATACGAGGTGACCGGTTCAAATACGTTAAATGTGTCCAAACGGACGTTGCCTTTTTTATAATATGACAATTTAAATGTCAATTGATGTTACAGAGAAATTATGAGCATAATTTCTAGTATGAACCAAAAAAAAAAAATTGTGGTGAGTAAAATTTTAATTTTCTATTTTTAACTCTAACTAAACTCCTACAAGATGACTTATTCTTGAAATACATTCTGCGTTATGCTGAAGAAGTATACAAGATTCGTAGCACTGCGGCGAGGAGAGTGATCAAAATCGAGTAGTCTTATTATGAGCTCATCAGAGTGCCATAGGTAGTGGACTCGATGAACGATCTTGCAACGTGATTGCCTAACGGGCATCGTGAATGTTAGTAGCTACTAACTGCTACTAACATTCCCTAATGTCTACGACATTAGTCAGTCGATATTAAGAAGTAAAAGGAAAAAGAACATGTACCTATACCAGAAATGGTATATTCATACAATTTTAAAGCATGTGTGATACATACAATACCAACTTTTAATTACTGTCATGTTGTACAGGATGTTTCAAAAATATGTTTCATGATATTGTGTAACGATTCGACGAGTTGACAATTACTCTTCTAGGCAATCGAAGTCTATTCCGGAATACCTAGTGTTTTGGTAACTAAGAATTTCTAGACCCCTATTTATAAGAGTTTTAACATTGGAAATGTTTATATTCGTACATAGGGACCAAGTTAGGAGTTTTCCTTTAAGGTCAAAAGACAGTGGTGTCGCGATCGAGTGACGCGATAGATGTAGTGTAGCAGACGAAATCTATACCATTTTGTAAACATGTTTTGGGGCATATGTGGTGTGATCTTCAAATTTTTTTAGTAGAGCAATATTTTTCCAATGGCCTTAGAGTGCAAAAAATAACAAACAAAAAAAGTTTTACCCTTGTACGGCTTTACGAAATTTATCAAATTAGCTGTAAAGACTGCAATCAAAAGCATGTTGGACAAACTAGAAGGTCAATTTAAACTAGATTCAAGGAACATACATGCGTTTGAGAACAATCATAAAATATATAGTGGCAATTTAAGACTAATTAGGAATGTAACAAATTCCTGACAACCGGATGCTTTTGAAAGTTTTGAAATTGCAGTGTAAAAATAATATGAATGGTGACAGACAGCCAATCCCATACAGCCCGCTTTATTGGTTAGTAAATCACGGTTCACTGATCCTTCGCGATGGTTCATTGAGCCGTCGCAACGGTTCACTGAACCGTATCATTAGTTTAGGAGTAAATAGGACATGGTGTTAGCATAGGTTTAGTTTTGATCATCTTCTGATGATGCCAACTTGCTTGGCGAAATGCACGTCGAGTGCAGTATACTGTTTTGGTGTTATGTGGAATATGAAGTCAGTGTTACCTTGTACGGCTCTCATTGTCATTAATAATTATTTCTTCATATTTAGTTCACTATATTTAGGTATTAATAAAGTACAAATGAGGATATTGGTTCAGATTCCAAGAATAAGCTCAAAAATAAGAGTCGATCTGCTTCTACAAGATACATCATATATTAATATCCCCATTTCAGCCATATATTTTAAAAGATATTTGTTAGTGTTTCAAAATGTATTTGTATTTTACTTTTCTTATAGATATTTCAATGAATTAATAATATGTACACAAAATTGGTTTATATGTAACAAAAGATATGATTGTAACATAAATCGTTTTCATTGTTCAGGGCAAAGTATCCAGCTGAAAAAATGAGCTATAATTCCAGACACTAACCACTTTGTGTAGTGGCAGCATTAAATGTAGCAAACCGGCGATGAGATCCATGGAGAGGCAAAAATTTCATACATAAGCGGACGCATTTACATCCACTCTTCCCTCCATAATAAGTTATACCCATGAAATTACATAAAGACTAGATTAGGATCATGAAGCTGCATATACTTTACAAAAAATTACACACTCGGCACGTCGAGGGCTCAACCGTACGGCGGCGGTACACGAAAAGGAAAGTTTTAAATCGGCGGCTCGTATTATATAGTAACTGAAACGTCGAATCGGGCGCGCAAGCTTCGACCTGCCCGCCATAGCCTCCTATACCACAGTTAGTGTCAGCTTGCCTCCAAGCCGACGTCTCTGCGCTCGTCGACGGTGTCTCTCACTACACGCGGCGTCCGGGCCGATGTGACTCGTTCCTATCGCTACTTTTTATAATTACCTCCTAGCGTAGTGCCGTCGTAAGCCGATAAGGATCTATACGTGCTTTTTACGCGGTATGCCAGCATAAACGGCACTCGCAGTATCAACAAGTCTCCTGCGATTGCTACTGAAATGGGGCCGCTGTCGTTTTTGTGTTTCCTCGCGTCTAGTGCTTCAGTGTGCGGCTATTCCTGGCCCAGTGAGGAAACGACCACTCGGCCTCCTCAAATGAAAGACTTCCACACCGATCCTCTGGTCGTCGAGACGACTACAGGGCTAATCCGCGGTTTCTCCAAAACCGTTCTCGGTCGAGAGGTGCACGTTTTTACCGGGATACCCTTCGCTAAGCCCCCAGTAGATCAGCTAAGGTTCCGGAGACCGGTACCTGTTGAGCCTTGGCATGGCATTCTAGACGCTACCAATTTACCCAACTCCTGCTACCAAGAGAGATACGAATACTTTCCTGGATTCGAAGGTGAAGAAATGTGGAATCCCAATACGAACATATCAGAAGATTGCTTATACCTCAATATTTGGGTTCCGCAGAGGCTGCGAATTCGACATCATCTAGAGAAGCCCCCAATGGAAAGACCCAAAGTCCCCGTTTTGATCTGGATATATGGAGGAGGGTATATGAGCGGCACCTCGACCCTTGACATATACGATGCAGATATAATAGCAGCTACAAGCGACGTTATAGTAGCTTCCATGCAATACCGTGTAGGATCATTTGGTTTCCTTTACCTGAAGAAGTATTTTCCTCGGGGTAGCGAGGAAACTCCAGGGAACATGGGTCTCTGGGACCAGGTCCTCGCGATTCGTTGGATCAAAGAGAACGCGGCTGCTTTTGGTGGCGATCGGGATCTAATCACGTTGTTCGGTGAATCCGCAGGCGGAGGATCCGTGAGCATCCATTTGATAAGTCCGGTGACTAAAGGACTAGCTCGTAGAGGAATCTTACAGTCTGGGACTATGAACGCGCCTTGGAGCTATATGACAGGAGAACGAGCTGAACAAATTGGTCATATCCTTGTCCAAGATTGTGGTTGCAATGCTTCATTATTGGAAACCAATCCTCATCAAGTCATGGACTGTATGAGAGCCATCGATGCCAAAACGATCTCTTTGCAACAGTGGAACTCCTACTCTGGAATTCTTGGGTTTCCCTCGACACCTACCATAGATGGGATACTCCTGCCAAAGCATCCCATGGATATGTTGGCTGAAGGAGACTACGAAGACATGGAAATACTTCTGGGAAGTAATCATGATGAAGGTAGGTGTTAAAGCACGAGGCGTGATTTTTTTATAGGTGACGAATTGGAGTTGACACGAATGAATCTAAAGTTGTTGACATCGGCGCGTCTGAGTAAGTTAAATACCGTGGAGTTGCGTGACTGGCGTTTGACTTTGGAGGGTTTAGCAACGCACAAGTGTTAAATGCGAATATAATATAGTATATAGTGAAATATGTTGACACAAATGTGAGTTCCTAGTACGAGCCTTTATATGGTATTGCAGTATATGGAACAGATTTTACCAACAAACAAATAGAGTTTGTTTTTCTTTTATTCAAAGGGAAACAATTAAAGAGCAATATGTAATTAATCCCAATTTGACTACTCTGAGTTATATTTTACAAAATTAATGATAACTAAGCTCCTCCTCAGAAAGTAAATAAAAATAAAGTATAGAATAAAAAGTCATTGAAACACTTTTAGAAATACAAAAATAATTTTTACTGTACATTTAATACACAAAAAAAATTATTTCAGTAATATCACCTACTATCGTCATTTAATGTCTGCTTTTGTCAGTACTATATACAAAGGTACAAATGGTCATGTCATAGAGCTATGTTAAGAGGTAGGTAAGTTTCAAACTGCTCGACCAGAAACAAAATATTTTTTTATGTAAAATTAGCGATCAGGTCATTGAAATGACATTTTATTTTAGAAACTGTCACACATTGATTTAAAAGATCCAATATCAAGCCTATATACTAAGTACTGATGTAATGGCATGATATAATTGATATTGATTATCAGATCGATAACTCCGGGTTTAGTACTTCAATTACCTACTAGATTACAGGATTCAATGTCACGGGTTCTAATATATGAAAATTTCCCGGTTCATAGGTTACTGTGCCCATAAAAAAGTAAACTAATGATTCTGCGGCTGTAGTTATTTACAATTATGAGTGTATCAACAAATTTTGCGCTGTTAAACCTCTTTTCTTCGTTTAACACTAGAGAGATACGTAACTTAATCCTGAAGGCCTCATAAAACACAGAAGGGCACTCTCAGACTGAATAATTGAGAGAACAGACACGTACCTACCCAAATAAGGCTGCCACACAAGAGTGAAAGGTTAAATGTTAAAGTGATACTGAGTTAATAAAAATCCTTTAAAAAAGATTAATGTATTAGGAACTTTTGATAAAAACCGTTTAGGTGATATTTCACCCTCGGTGGACTGAATAAAAAACTGTCAAACAAAGCACAGGGCCACCATAGGATAATGTTTCAGAGTAATGTCCATGATTTTATTTATGGAGGTTTTTGCTGGAAACGGTTGTTTTAAAAAAACACTGTTTCAGGATGCCTCTTTCTGAAGAACGGGTAATAAATAAAATACGACAGGGTCCTTTTAGATTTCCGAGTAGGGGTTATGTGAACACTTCATACTTTAAAGTAAAAGCTGTTTGTAGGGATATCAGCTTTAGTACTTCAGTGGATTTTTTACTACTTCACTGGATTTTAGTTCTTGATTTTTTAGTGCTCTAGGATGGGAATTCCGATACCAAACCTTTTAGTTTTAGGTATCAAGAACTATCACAAGTCAAAAATACATTTTGAAATTTGTATGTTACTAGCAGGAAGTTATAGATGAAATCATACATTTTGGTTTTTGATATATTGCATTAAACCAAACAAATACTGGTGAATATTTGATGTGATAATGTAAAACTCAGTATTGAAAATTAGAAATGTACTTAATCGCTATTATGGGTATTTTTTCTTATATCTGATACCATATTGTTGTACTGACGATTGCTCAACTCTGATCCAATTTACCCAATATAAACCTTTTCAGATTGACCTACTTTCAAGATGAGTTCTTTAAATTCAGTTTGCTCTGTTTTAGGCCCGGTTTTTCAATATAGAGTTAACTCACAAGTTAAAGTTAACTCTGGGTTATTTATTAAAATCCGTTTTTCAAGTGCAAGTTACTTTCCAGCTTAAAGTTAACTTAGAGTTAAATTAACCAGCACATGAAGGTAAAGTTAACTATAAATGTCAAAGTTAAATATAACCAAATAGATTTTGTATTTTATGTTCAGTAAGTCTATGTAATCTCTATATAAAATTCTTAAAATGGATTATGAAATCCATCCATCCAACTAGAAGACTGGAAATATTTAAACATATATCAACTATTTTGAAGAATGGGTTCGGTATGATTTTGTGTACGCTTTTAAACTGTCGAAAGATTTTATAGAAAAGACGCAAGATATTGTATTGATTGTACTATCAACATCTATTTATGTGAATAATTGCAATTCGTGATTAAAGTTGCATATTTTTGTTTCCAGAATACCATTCCAGTTTTTTGGGTTCTATCGGTTTCTTTTCAACTATGTACCTTATACTCTACTTTTTTCAACTTATTTACCTACCTACCTTATTCATTTTTAGTAACAAATAATTAAATATCAAAATGTATCTATTAATACTTACACAGAGGCAATATTGATCCTTATTCTAATAGAAAGTCATGTCATAGTGTTTTTAATTTAACATTTTTCTGCAACTGACAGATGACAAACTAAAAAATTACAAGAGAAACCCGAAAATTCTACAAAATCCCGAAAAACTCGTGCCAACTTAATATATAACTTTCATATATAACTTAGAGTTAACTCATACTTACGTTAACACGTAAGTATGAGTTACTTAACTCATAGTTTAACTTAAAATTGAAAAACCAGGCCTTAATGTTATGTAGTTTCAGGTTGTATTTCGAATGATAAAACTATGTTCGGTTCATATGAAGAGTAAAGTAACCAATTTTGTGGAAGTTTATCATTTTTTTTTAAGGAAAGCTCATAGTATTGCTGGCTCGATTGCTGGTGTAATTATGATAAATAATTAACAACCTTCTGTTCTTTTGTATTGTCTTTATAGAGCTGATATCATAGTATAGGATATCTTTTATAACAGGAAAAAAACAGGAAACATTTCGACGCAGTTCTATGATAAAATTTAATTTTAAACGTTATAAATAAACTGTCCCCTTTAATTATGCTATGACGCTAGTAAACAAAAATTGTCGACACACACTTAATGGAAAATTTCATTAGGGCATGTTAACACAAGTGTTAATAGGTTTAAAAGAAATAAAATTTTAAACCTCTGTAGTGGTTATAATTAAAAGACCGACAACCAGTCTCCATGAAACAAACGAAAGAAGCAGATAAACGTATTTAAGCAAGTAATAAGCTTTGGCAAATATCTGAAACAACAGTTATGCTTATAATAATTAAAAGTTTACATATTATAGAAGAGAAACAAATTGGGGTACATTACAATTCAGCTCAATTCAGTAAACTACAAGATAAAATTGGCAAGCAAATAGATAATAAGAAATGATAGTATTTTGAGACAATCTCCAGACGCAATTAACAGCTACAAATATAGATGTTCCGGCGTTATTGCTCCTCTTCAATGTAGCTGAGATAATGAAAAAGATGCAATTAAACTTGGTTACTGTTCTACGACATTCCATTCACACAATCATGGTACATTGGGCAACATGTAGAACCTCTGCTAAGGAGTTAGTACAAGGAGCAAAAGCCCGCTTACAATAGTAGGTTTCAATAGCATCACGGCATCAACCTGAAACTACTAGATGAGATATGCTAGAATGAAGCTATTTTTGATATGAACTGTGTATATGGTCTATGCACTATCTAAAACTGTATCGGTTATCTCCACTAGCTGAAATCTGATATGCCGAAACAGTTTGATTTTCGACAGTCATGTGATGGAACGCACTTGTCATTTCATTTTTATACCACATGTGATCACTGAGGGATGTTTCTACTTTGTAATTTACGCCTAGCATTACAAATTACATATTTATAGTTAATTAAAGCGCCATATGAATAAACAATTAATTATTTACGGCCCTCTCGAAATTGTTATTAGAGCACTCTTTGTAAATTGGAAATAATCCATGCTTAACCAACACTTAATTATTTGCTTGTTGCCGGTAACGTCGGCAATATCTTGACAAAATCTGCTTTTATAATCGGCTAGCCAGAGGCACTTTCCCGTCGACTGTCAAAGGGAATATTCAATTAATATGATTCGTTGAATACGGCCGTCCCGAGATGTGTACAATTTGTTCGAAAATATTTAAATTAAAGTCACCGAATGCTTTGCACATATATAATATATATTTACACTTACCATCCTTCAGATCAATATTTATATGTTAGGTATATAAATATACAAGGAACGATTCAACAAACAGTTCTAACCCAAGATAAGTCACGTTGGTGGAAAAACATGTATTTTCATGGTAATCATGGTAGATGATAATCTGCCATGATTCTTCAGCTGATATCAGCTATATAGATCTCTCAATTAATACATCAAATTTTAAAAAAACACAAATTCCTGAAGACATTATTCACGTATATACTACGTATACAGGGTGATTCTTAACCTATACGAATAAACTTGTAAAATTATTTGACAATAATTACTAATAATAAAAGAAAATGTAGTAAAACATTTTAGTTTCGGAAATACCAGTAATGAAGGATTATGAAAAAAAAATGTATTTCAAATAAAAATAAAATAACGTCAATTTCATAAAATGCCTCGTATCCCAGTATCATGTCTATAAGTTCTTCGTTTGAGAAATTATGCAACATACTTTTATTCTAATCGTGTGAAAATAAAGTCGAATACGACCACAACTGATAAAAAAGTACTGCTAGAAATAACAAACATATCGTCCTGGCTTGTTTAGTTCTTAATTTTTATAAACAAAAAAATTCATTGCCCTCAAGCATATTGGGATCCTTAATTATTATTAATGTTTCATGATTTCTCGGATTGATTTTATAACTAATGTAACAATTCTTTTCTCACTAGTGCGAAAAATAAGATTCCTTTAACACTAGTGCCTTAATGCAAAACTTCTCACACTCATTTGAACAAGTGTAAAAAGTATGTAAGTAAAACAACTTGGTCTTGAAAAAAGAAAAATGATTGCACATTATAAAAAAATACTGAATTGATTGGAGGTAAAACAATTCACTCCATAAAAAGGAACCATTAAGTACAATTTCATATTTCACTATTCTCAAAGATATTGGGGTCCTTATATATTATTAATGTTTTATTATTTCTCCGATTAATGTTTTATTTATCTAATATAATTAATTTCTCACTAGTGCGAAATAAGATCCTTTTAATACTAGTGCCTCAAAGTAAAACTTTTCACACTCACTCGAACAAGTGTGAAAAGTACGACCTACGACAGTAAGTGAAACAGCTTGTTCATGAAAAAAGAAAAATGTTTTCATGTTTTATGATTTATCCGACTGATGGTTTTTTATCTAATATAATTAATTTCCCACTAGTGCGAAATAAGATTCTTTCAACACTAGTGCCTCAATATAAAAGTTATCACACTCACTTGAACAAGTGTGAAAAGTACGACCTTCTTTAATAAGTAAAACAACTTGCTCATGAAAAAAGAAAAATTATTACACATTATAAAAAAATACTAAAATTATTGGAGGTAAAACAATTCACTCCATAAAAAGAATACCATTAAGGACAGTTTCATATCTCACTGTCCTCAAGGATAATGGGGTCCTTATATATTATTAATGTTTTATTATTTCTCCAATTAATGTTTTTTTATCTAATATAATTAATTTATCCCTAGTGCGAAATAAGATTCTTTTAACACTAGTGCCTCAATGTAAACCTTATCACACTCACTTGACCAAGTGTGAAAAGTACGACTTTCGTTAATAAGTAAAACAACTTCCTCATGAAAAAAGGAAAATGGTTGCACATTATAAACAAATACTGGAATGATTGGGGGTAAAACAATTCACTCCATAAAAAGAACACCATTAAGGACAGTTTCATATCTCACTGTCCTCAAGGACATTGGGGTCCTTATATATTATTAATGTTTTATTAGTTCTCCGATTAATGTTTTCTTATCTAATATAATTAATTTATCACTAGTGCGAAATAAGATTCTTTTAACACTAGTGCCTCAATAACTTTCACACTCACTCGAACAAGTATGAAAAGTACGACCTTCGTTAATAAGTAAAACCTTGCTCTTGAAAAATGAAAAATGATTGCACATTATAAAAAAAATACTGAAATGATTGGAGGTAAAACAATTCACTCCATAGAAAAGAACACCATTAAGGACAGTTTCATATCTCACTGTCTTCAAGAATATTAGGGTTCTTAATTATTATTCATGTTTTATGATTTATCCGATTGATGGTTTTTTATCTAATATAATTAATTTCCCACTAGTAATAATAATAATAATAATAATATGTACTTTATTTAGCAAGAAAGCTACTTATACAAATTTTTATACATTTACACTATAAGAAGTTTTTACATAAAAGAACTATTTACATAATATATAAAGAGAAATACAAGAAACAGTAGGTATAACATTTAGTAAGAAGGACCATAAAATTTTGTTGTTTTATTAGGGTACACTCCTTAAATAGCTAGTACATAAATATGTAAATCGGTCTATTGACCCAGTAAATTGTTTTATTTGATCCGGTAAGTTATTAAATTCATTATAGCCTCTATAAAAAAGTGATCTCTTTGCTAGGGATGAGTGATGTCTTTCTATATGAAAACAATTTCTTTGACGAGTATCATGATTGTGTAGATTTCTAACATAAGTTAACTTATCACTTAGGTATGTGGGTAATAATGATCTTTTCAATTTATAAATAAACTGAAACACCCTTAGTAAAATTCTTTTCCTAACTGTCATAAAACCTAAAGTTTGCAACATACTATTTATAGGTGTATACCTGTTGCATTGCAAGATAACCCTCATTGCTTTATTTTGCATTTTCTGTAGCATCTGAAGTTCGTTGTTATTTATGCTAATGAGAACCGTTGAACAATATTCAAAATGGGGTGCGATTATTGTTTTGTAAATAGTTACTCTTGCAAACAATGTTAAATTTCTAGATAATCGTCTTAAAAAATTAATTTTTTTAGCTATTTTTTTTATAATGTATGCAATATTTTGCTTAAAGCTTAACTGTTCATCTAAAATTACTCCTAAATATTTTATTTCATTAACTCTTTCTAGTGTTTGACTGTTTAATTTAATACCATCAGTGAGTGCAATGTTATTTAGTTTATGTTTTTTTCCTAGTATCATCCATTTACATTTGTCAATATTTACTTTAAGATTATTATCACACAGCCACATATATAGATTATCTAGCTCTGTGTTTACTGTATTTATAATTTCGTGTATATTTTCACCAGATATATACAGCATCGTATCATCTGCGAAGAGATGAATTTTACATGTTTTTATTGCATTTATAATGTCATTGATAAAAATAATAAATAATATTGGACCTAGAACTGAACCTTGGGGAACACCATAAGACGATTTTTTTACACTTGAAATACTTCCACCAAACTTGGTTCTTTGTGTTCTTGAGCATATGTATGACGCAAACCACTTTAATGTTTTATCCCTAATACCGATACTTTCTAATTTCAAGAGAAGTAGATTTCTGTCTATTGTTTCGAACGCTCGCTTGAAATCTAGAAACACTGCCACTATAACATTGTTCGCGTCAATTCCCTTTACCCAGTCATCTAATATGCACTGTAATGCACTTTCACAAGAATGTTTTCCTCTAAATCCTGATTGCATGTTTATTAGTATATTATTTTCTTCAAGAAAATCTATTAATTGTTCCTTAACTACTAATTCTAGTATTTTTTCACAAATGGGCAAAGAGTTGATAGGTCGATACTGTTCATTCAGTGTAGTATTAGCTATTTTTGGTATAGGTGTAACTAGTGAGCTCGTCCATTCCTTTGGGAAGGCTCCTGTTTCTAGTGAAGTATTAATTAAGTCTAAGAATCTATTGCCAATGACTTCAAATGCATCCTTTATTACATATGTTGGTATTCCATCACTTCCTGTTTTATTAGGTAGAGCACTTATGATTTTTCTCAAATTATTCATTTCTATATGTTTAAACTTAGTGAACCTATTGCTTACTTCAATATTTTGAATTTGGTACCTATTGTATTTTGGTATACTTTGGATTATACCTGATATGCTCTCCACAAAATATGCATTAAATTTTTCCGCAATTTCCAGTTCATTGTGAATTTTTTCTGTACCAAACCTAATATACTTTGAGGTGTGTTGGATTTTTCTGTTGTAAATTTGTTTTATTGTCTTCCACATCAGTTTTGCGTCATTCTTACAATTATCTATTTTTCGTTCATAATAGTTTTGTTTTTGTTTTCTTATCATTGAGGTTACTGTATTTCTTTTTTCTTTGAATGAATTCCAGTCATCCTCGTTGCCTGTTATTTTAGCTGCTTCATAACCTTTATCACGTTCTTTCATAGCCTGTATAATTTCCTCTGTAATCCATTTACTACATGCATACTTATTTAACAATAGAATTTCTTTCAAGGGGCACATAAAATCAAAACTAGTTATAATATTGCTTGTTAAATTTTGAGTTAAATTATTGACATCTGTGGTATTTCCATTCCATTGTGTATTTACTAACAGGTGGTGAAACCCATTTCTGTTGTAGTTTTTATAACTTCTAAGTGAAAGTTTAGTGCTTTCAATAAAGTTATTGTCATTAGTTAATAGTGCGAGATAAGATTCTTTCAACACTAGTGCCTCAAAGTAAAACTTTCCACACTCACTCGAACAAGTGTGAAAAGTATTACTAGCTTCGTTTAAAAGTAAAACAACTTGCTCTTGAAAAATAAAAATCATTGCACATTATAAAAATACTGAAGTGATTGGAGGTAAAACAATTCACAGTTTCATATCTCACTGCCCTCAAGGATATTGGGGTCCTTATATATTATTAATGTTTTATTATTTCTCCGATTAATGTTTTTTTTATCTAATGTAATTAATTTCTCACTAGTGCTAAATAAGATTCTTTTAACACTAGTGCCTCAATAACTTTTTACACTCACTCGAACAAGTATAAAAATCATTATCTTCGTTCAAAATAAAACAACTTGCTCTTGAAAAATAAAAATCATTGCACATTATCAAAAATACTGAAATTATTGGAGGTAAAAGAATTCACAGGATAAAAAATAATCATTATCATCTTGAAAAAAAAAACAAAATATTACATGTCTATTTACAAAGATATATAATTTCAGCGTAATATATTCATATATTCGCCCTCATGACAGTCACGAGAGACACCATTTACAGTTTCGGCGTACCTATAGACTAAGGGCGTTTGGAATGCCGTAACAGGGCTGAGGATAATGGATTATGTTGTTATGGCTTGCCGTCATTCTTTTTACGAGGTCACGTACGTCTTGAATTAACCGTTATTAAGTTATTATCGCCCTGTCGGTTCATTTACATAACTTAATCCGTTAGTCGGAGTCGCAGCCAGATTTTGTTACTTTTTATGTAAATTATATTCAATACAATACAAAAGGTATGATTTAAGAAAGGCAAATTTACGTAGTTCATGCCAACCTTATTTCTAGACCGCTCAGAGATATATGATTTAACTGCTACTAAATATAACAACTTTCCAATTTATTTTTCTAAAAGTATCACGGAAAGTTGCTATTTTATACAGGAAAGTAAAGTATACATACAGGGTCATTCACGGTGACCTCCTGTTAGACGTAGCTCCAAAATTAATAGAGATTTAAAGTCTATGTTAACTTACTTATTTTATATCATAAGTAATTACATTACATGGCAGATATTATAATAGAGTGAACTAAGAACATATCAACAAAGAACTGTTGTTACAAACAGGCCAATTATACCGGGAAAGAGAGAAATTTATACTTGCAATACAAGACCAAGTTATAACGACAAATAACTGTCAATCAAACAAACAAGGATAAATAAAACTCAACTCTATACAAATAAGTATATTTTAAAATATGTTCAATAATATACTTCAACAATTAAGAGCGATAGGCGCAGCAGAAGATGACACCAATGCCCTGGAATAATAGAACATATGTAAACTACTAGCAGGTGTGCAATATACCACTAGACATAATGCAGTAGCAAAAATTATTGATCAGGCAATAGCCCTGCAATATAATCTGCAATCGGAGCTTCAAGCGTACTACCAATATTCACCACCAACTATAATAGAAAACAAATGTAAATTATACTGGGACCTAACCATACAAACGGTAGCCTAAAATAGACCAGATATAACACTTCAAGATTAAATAAAAATGGTCACCTATCTTATCGATGTGACAATACCATCTGACCGGAACATAGCAAAAAATATACAGGAAAGAAAGAAAGATATCAACAATTAGTAATAGAAGTTAAAAGAATATGGAAACAGAACAGATTCATATCATTTCATTCATTATTTCAGTGGCGGGTGTCACTCCACACTCATTCGTAAATCACCTTACTCACCTCACTAAATCGCCTGGAAGAAATTGTATGTACTCTGTCACAAAAAGCAGAAATACTTCCTACCTGCTATTGTATGTATGCAGAGTTAGATCGTTTCCAAACCAATAATAATAATAATAATAATAATAATAATAATAATAATAATAATAATAATAATAATAATAATAATAATAATAATAATAATAATAATAATAATAATAATAATAATAATAATAATAATAATAATAATAATAATAATAATAATAATAATTTTTAATAAAGACCCCAGACTCTGTCACCGGGTTGGGACCAGTTCAGTTGAAAGCCCAAGTTAAAGCTGCAGAAGGCCATAAGCTTCTGCAGCTGTATATGGATAAGTCATTGCACGGGGTCTTCTATAAGAGCCTTGAACACCATGGCTTATCCGAAAGGATGATCTTTGCCTTTTAAAGGTCAGCGGGGCCTGACCACCCTCGTCTATCGAAGCCGTGTCATGGAGGTCCCTGATGTCAACTGTAGGGCCTGCCATAGGGCGCCGGAGACAATTATGTATCTGCTCTCCGCTTGTTCGGCATATGCAGTCTCGGCCTATATCCATATCCTGTATCCAATGCGGCTTTACGAGTGCTTTACTATTTTCTACCTCACTCGTGCGAAATGAGAAACACCAGTGCTGCCATACGCTCCGGGGGATATTGAGTCCGTTGTGGGGAATGAGATGTGCCGAATTTATTGGAACTACTAATTTCCCACGATTAGGCAAATTCGAGCCAATAAGCCTGATGTAGTTCTCCTCGACCGCCAGCTCAAGACAATGTTTGTCATCGAGTTCTCGGCTCCTGCCGAGAACAACGTTGTTTTGAAAGAGGAGGAGAAACGGACGAAATATCAAGACTTTCTCTTCAAACTCCGCAGACTCATAATAAGAGCATTCGGTGGAGCAAGAGATACACTGCTTTCCGAACTGAAGATCATACCGGTTGAAATTCGGCAGATCTTCTAGCCGGAAGAATGCAGAAGGCGGTCATTCTGGGTTCATTATGTCTACTTAGGGCACACGATTCCCGGACTTAGTAGTTGCTCACCCCACGGACGTGGGGAGTAGCTACTGATTACCACCAGCGGCCGACCCTGAGCCAGGGAACCGGTGGACTGGATTTTAACAAAAAAATAAAAAATAATACCTAATAAACAATAAACATTAATTATATATTACATATTTGTTATGTTTCTTAGTAATAATTAAGATTTTTTCATAATTATTGATTATTTTAATACTGTTGAAACATCAACCAAATTATTCCTTAGTTTATAGTTATATTATAAATAAAAAGTATATAACTTATAGTAATAGACAAATATGTAATTAATATAAAGTAGTAAAATTCGTTAAATTCACTGTTTTTCACTTTTTTAAGTGGTGTTGGAATGAACATACATTTTTAAACAAAATTGAAATATTTTTCATTTAAAAATATTTTCATTCACTTGGTTGTTAATAACAGCCAACGGTATTGATTGTTGGTAAAAACTCTTCCTTGATTATATGAAAACTCTAATATTCCCCATTCTTAAAAGGCCATGAAAAAGTATTTTTACTATATAGCCGAAGCTACGCGGTGATATTTAATAAACTATTAGTACTGTCATCAACCTTGATGAGAGGCATTTTAATATTTAATTTTAGCTTCAGCTTGCCCTAGTTTTTAGCAGGCATTGGAATTATGTCCAGTATAGTAGATTTAGTGAGGAAAGAGAGTAATCCCTGAAAATATTTTATAATGTATAATGTTTAATTTAGATATTAATGATTCAGTCTTGGTGCTAGATCCGCACTGAAAATTATTTGTGAAACGGAGAGTTGCCAAAATATATTTAATTCTTACACCTCTCAAGTATATTTAGCTTTGGTAAATGTTTTTGCCAAAATTATTCAATGATTTTTAAATACAGACTTTTCATATTTAAATCGAATTCGATCCTATCGAGATCTCCACCACGGGTGGAGTGTAATGTATAAATAATAAACCGCAGAGAAAGTCAAAATAAATGTATACGATTTGCAAAGAATTCACAGACTTTGCAATCCTTCCATCGTAGACATTGAAAATGATAACACCATTATACATGAAACATAATTATAACTTCCCGCCGCTAGCCGGTCGAGCGCTACGCTATCTATAATAGCGGAGTAAAATCGCCGGTCTAACTCGCTTCTTTCTAGGGGTAGACATCAATAGAGGCACCAGTATTCGCGCTATAAGCCTGAGCGCGTCGGAATATTTCACTCTGATAATCGCGAGCGCTTTTTAATGTTATAATAAGGTTATTCCTTTGCATACCTAGGATTATAAGTAACGAGGAAATGTAAAACTTTATTGAAGCATAATATTTGGTAATTTCATTGATAATTTATCTCTTAGTTAAAAAAAGTTCTGTAGTTAGTTCTGTATAAAAAAAGATGGAAACAGTTAAATAAGCCAATAAATAATATTAAAAATATACTATAATAAGCTAATTGACATCTTTCAGCGCGATTTTTTTTTTTTTTATTTAAACTAGAAAAATATACGAATTTTGTTCCTTAATTTTGGGACACACTGTATATTTTGACAGATACCTTAATTACCTTATGTCAAGGCATTTTGCGAAGTCTTTATACACAATCACTTTGCGTTGACAAACCATAATAAATCGTGTATTAAAAATTGTATTATTATTACGAATTTGCTAATAGACGATAAAGACTTAGATTAGTTGCGTTGACAAGCTATGATTAATGCTCTAGACAAAAGGGTAATATTTCAAGAACTCAGTCTTGTTCTTTCAACATGTCACTGCATATGATTTTCTTTCTTCCAAAAGAATTTCATTTGAAAATTTTGCCAGTTACTAAAAAAATTACATGTAAGTGATAGTAAAGTCTACGAAATCGTAGAAGGGCCACGTAAAACGGCAACGCCGCGTTTAAACTCTGAATTCAGACTTTAAACTTTAAGTTCAGACTTTAATATTAACAACTACATATAATGCACGGTCTTAAAATTTTCAGGTCAAAGTCGAAATCGAAAAAATCACCAAAACTAAAATTTTAATTTATGCAGAATGTTCTATACCTGAAATTCGTTCCTATGGTCACATATACAGGATTTTAGATAAAGGAGGGAAAACTTTATGATGCCACTAATAATAAGAGTAGTGCCATGAAAAACAAATGAATAATTCTGTCAAAATTCAGTGTGTTATTAATTATCATTTTAATAACAAACCATATAAATTACCTAACTAAATGTTAAGTTAACAAATTTACATCTCCCTAAAGGTGTTCCTTCCACTAAGTTATCGCTCTACACTCATAGACGATATGAGTTATTTGTTCAGAGTCTTCATTACATAGTCTATGGATTAATTCCTCGTTATATACGCTCATATTTTCTAGATACTTTCTTAAGGAACAGTGTCCCATTATCTAATTGCAGTCGTATAATCTGGCATAATAGTTGATAGTTCAGAGTTCAAAGTCTGAATTCAGAGTTTAAAGTCTGAATTCAGAGTTTAAAGTCTGAATTCAGAGTTCAAAATCTGAATTCGGAGTTTATAAAGTCTGAATTCAGAGTTTGTAGTCTGAAATCTACGAAATCGAAGAAAAATTTTTGACGTGGCCCTTCTACGCCTTCGTAAAAGTCTCAGTAGGTATGTCTTAGAATATTTCAAATAATCTAAAAAAAATTTGGTCGTACTGAAATTTTTTCAGAAAAATGTCATGTTTCGTAAAATAAACACGAACAATATTTCGGGCAGATAAGTGCTATTTTAATTTTTTGGTTCTCGAAAATGTACTTACTAAAAAAAATGTCTATTCGACCGTTTAGGGGTTACTCTTTTAATTATTTCAAATATATTTTTATAAATCTGTGAAAAGAAAGTAAATCTTTTTGCTCCTACCACTGCTCTAAATAAATAATTTTGAACAACTTAAGTATTGATTGCAAGACACTCTAGGGACGAGAGGCGTATTCAGACTCCGTTCCCATAATTACAAGGTGCAAAACAGACACACTTTTTGTAGCCCAACTTTCGAACAGGTGTTACCGTATCCCGTGAGGTCTAGATGTACTTCTAGTTACTAATTGATGAATTTCGTGACCTCTAATCCAAAGCTTAATCATCTACTTGTTAACTAAAAGAATAAATAAATACCAGATTTCGACAAGTAGTTCAAATAAGCATCGGGAAGTCTTATTTTTTATTTCTGGTTAGTCAACCCTGAGAGAAAACTTAATTTAGATAATATAAGCAATACATATATGAATAAGTTACTTTTAGCAATTCCATATCTTGAATCTTAGAGACTCATATATAATATAATGCGAGATTACGTCAAAATTTAAATGGAACTATGAATTTATTGGCGTTAGTTTGTTTGGTAAAATATTTTCCTGTTACATGAAAACATGGTTAAGTTGAAGGTTGAAAATCATAAAAAAATGTTTCTTCAATAAAAACCAGCAAAAGAGGACTTTCAGCCAAATACATTCACAAATATCCTAAGTTTCGTCCGAGTTTTCGGACTTTTTCAAGGTTACCTTCCTTACAGCTACAAATAATGGTTTTACATAAGTATTTCTGCATCATCATGGAAAGACGTGTACGATATGACTAGCCAACACCTGAAACAAATCAAAGATTGGTTTGATTTACACCTCCTAACCATAAACATTGACAAAACTAAATTCTTACCTTTTTCATCTGCAACAAACCTACCTGATTATGATACAATATTAATTAATAATACTGACCAAGCTATTAAACTAGATTACTCAATAAAATATCTGGGAATATACATAGACGTACATCTTACATGGAAATACCATATTCAACATCTATCAAAAAAATTGAGATCCCTTATATATACTTTTAAACAACTGAAAAATTTACTTACATATCAGACGCTCAAAACTATCTATAATGGGTTAGTTAAATCAATATTGCAATATGGCATCCTGGGATGGGGCGGTGTAAACAAAACAAACTTATACCCACTTGCCCAACTACACAAAAGAATTTTAAAAATAATTCATAAAAAAGACTATTTCTATCCTACAATACAATTATATCATGAAAGTGAGCTCTTAAATATTAGACAGTTGTATTGTAAAAACCTTTTAATTCATCAACATAATAATAAAAACGAATTTGAAGAAATTAGCCATTAGTATTCAACTAGACGAAAAAATCAGCATCCACTTGTAACACCAAGGGCTAAAAAAACAGTTGGAACAAAATACTGGGCATATTATGCTCCCAGAATTTATAATAAATTGCCCATTCAATTCAAAACTGTTACCAGAAATAGATTCAAAATAGAAGCGTATAAATGGATAAAAAATACTAAATATGAAATATTAGACAAATTCATAAATACAGGAATGTTTTAGTGACTGTGTATCTATCGAATGGACAACTAACTGTAATAAACTTTAATCTGCTATTTTTAAGTAAAGTATCACATTACACTTAGTTTTCATTCTTTGTAAAATGTAGCATTTAGTAATATGCAGCATTATTTTATTTTTATATAAAAGGAGACTCTTCCCGACCACACGAATTCAAAAAAAAAAATTACATTAATATGCACTCACGCACAGTTTAATTAAAACTATTGTGAGGTTTAATTATTGTTTATGGACTATTTGTATCATTAAATAGAATTATATTTTTTTTTTGTGTGAGAATGTATATACGCATTCACAGGTATACATACATATACACATTTGAATGTATTTAAGGGTACCACTTATTGTATACTTTTATATTTTCCCTACATTGTGTTAATAGCGTATTATTGTCAATAAACATTATTATTATTATTATTATTATTATTATTATTATTAGATTAGTGACACAATAAATATCCAAAAAAGTGTTTTCTTACCCAATCAATTTACTATTAATTTTATTGTATGGGTTGGTTTTATTGTGTTTTTCCTCTTTTCGTATTGTTTAAAAGAATTCAATGTAGGTACGTGTAGTTTGAAGAGTTAAGCAGAGAACGATGAGTACCTACTTGGTGCTGAGACTGCATAAAAAAAGAAATACCAAAAAACGAATGTTTTCTAAAATGTCTGAAATACAAAACAACAAAAAAAGAGTAGATTATCAAACAGATACAGAAAATCTAAATAACATATATTTCAATCTTATTCAATAGTAATTTTTAGATGTAAGATGTTTTTTCAGTGTGGATGTTGAGAACTGTTTCACATAAACCCTGAAAAAGTAAACACGATCCTGGCGTTATAAATTAATCTTTTTGACAAATGAGGTTATAAAGAGCAGGTGACGGTAATATTAATTACACCAAGTGTTGAAGGCTACCCGTTTGCCCCGCGCCTGATTTTTATATGAGCGTCTTCTTATCATCAAGAATTCTGATAGTAATCTGCGGTAGTTGTCGATTCTTTTAAATATTCACGCAGGGATGCCTACTTCTATGATGTGAATTATTAAAATATACAAGTGTACCCTCATTTACAAACGGTTTCAATTTTAGATTTAGGTATACAAAATTAAATATGGACTAGGGGTAAGGGTACTTAAATCCTTTTGTAATCATTGTGCTAGTATATGTTTTCTGTAAATAAGTAATGCATAAATACTGTTCCAGGCATAGCGATAATAGTACATGTATATTTTCTGATACATTTTCTCCATAAACAATGTGTTTAGGGTCGACACTAAATTTCTTATAGAAAGACATCGGTTCAATAATTAGAATCTTCCCTTCAACGCATTTGTGTAGTCAATGATCCCAGGGATCATTGACGCATTTGTGTAGTCAATGATCCCATGGATCATTGACTACATTAGGGATAATTGATTTTTAACAGTATTTCATCCACTGTATTTTATTTCCATAAACAGCAAGACATTGGTTATACCCTGTTTACATAATATATAAAGAATTGTACATTTACAATTTGGTAATAGATAAACGCATAAAAGAATTAATTAAAATTGTATTATATTTGATTGGTTGTTGGCATGATTGACTCGATCGCAGGTATTTGGAAGGATTTATTACGAAACAATCATTCATGACCCAGATCTCTATCGCTTAAATAATTTAGTCAATGATCCCTAGCCTCACTGTTCAATGATATGGGGATCGTTGACTTTTAAAACTATGTGTAGACGAAGAGAGTAGAGACTGATGTTTTGTTATTAAAGCATCCCACCTAAATCTGTACTGAAATAATAAAGTTGAATCACCCGTAATGCCACAAGGATCTTCCTATTTAGAAAATGAAATAAAATTATCCTTACAAATGTAGTCCTTTTAAGAATTCTCGGAAAACGCCAAAAATTCAGCGATTAAGAGCTCTTGATCTAACCCTCAGAAGTGACACTCTACATGTCAATTATGGCGGACAGTAAGTGGCTTAGAATATAAAGCCATGATCAAAATTAAATCTGTCACTGTAATGTAAGCGGGAATATTTTATCTGCGAGCAGAAAGCGGTCCCTTTCGAACTCCTCGGTAATCCCAGTCGTCACGTGCAAGGGAACGGTATGGCAATATTAAGAGGATAATTTTTTATGGCTGGAAGCAGGATAGGCACTCCACAGGCATCGTGATTCTTTACGTAAAATAACTAATTCATGCAACTTAAAAGCAGATATGAATATTTAAGTGAATAAAAGAATTTCTTGTGTTGTCTGGAGAGCGGAATTCATTTATTCATGACAGGTAAATAATCAGGACTGACTGTAGCGGTTTTTTAAGCAAATAATTGCATTACGTATATTGGGTGTCCCAATTTAGATTTCGGGTTTACTAACTTTTCAGCATAGGCAAGGAGTGGTTTTTATAAAAGAAGTAGCATTTTATCGATTTTCTGCTATTGTTAAGTTTTTAGTATTGAAAATACTTCTGGGCGCGTATATATGGGAGCTGTCTTTTAAAATATTAACGCTTAGCGACATGCAAATGCGAGCGATTCGACATGGTCACGTCGTGCTCATGGAGACGACCTAGCTGTGTTGTTATAATAAAAAGTCTATGTTTATGTTTGGGTTACATGGTTCCTTGACTTACAGAGATTGTTTGGTTGTATCACGGTAGTGGGCACTTATAATTCGAACATGTTGAATAAAAAGCTTCCCAATACATGTATATGTTACAGTGATTTATGAACTGATGTTGATTATAAAATAAACGTTTGGTATTTACTGATCGTTGTAATAGGATGAGCAGGTTTGTTATTTTATTAATTTAGACTAACATATATACAGAGTGATTCATTAGGAATAAGTAATCTCTAATCTGGAAGATTTCGTTTTCTAGATACGTCAAATGAAAGGCGTTGGTATCACACCCTGTATAAATTATAAATATAACAGACAATGAAATGTACTTATAAAGTGCGTAACAAAAATAGGTTTAGACGCATTTGCATTTGAGAATTATGGAAATATTGTTGCCATTAAAGAAACGAAACTGCAATGTTTTAGAAAATGAAAAAGAAGCTATTCGTCTTACGTTAAATATTAAACGATGTCGTACGTACGAGCAATGTAAAATAGTAAATATCATTATTTCATTAACAAATACAACTGTGGCCACTGCAGTTAATAGTACGTTGACGTGAATATCGTAATAATAACCAAGCATAATAATCAAACTGAGTTTTACTTTCTTTTACTGTTACTTTAGCAATTTTTATCAGTTGTGTCTGGTATTTTCAATACGCCTACGATATTTGCGTAAGATACAAGATCTACGAATTTTTTGTATAGAAAATATGTTTAACACGTATGTTAACTTTTTATTAACAAAAGAATAATTCAAATGTTAATTACTTTTCGTGAACAATAGGTACTTTGACCTTCATTTTGGTACAGCGTCCTTATTATTTCAGAATATCTGAAAAGAAAATGTGCAAATTTTTTAAAATAATTACTTTTAAAATACACTGCAAATTCTTTAAACAGAACGCGAAAAATAAAATATCTCCTAATACCCTTTGGAGGTCCATTTGGAATAGTACGGGAAATCCTATATAGGGTGCATTAAATCAAACGCCACCGGCGTAGGACGCCGCCGTCATTACGGATTTAACGCGGCCAACGTAATCCTTTGTAATTTTAATGTTGTGTTACCATCGACGAGAATTACCTTAACGCCTTTTAGACAGTATTTTTGCTGTATTAATTAATCCGTGTTCGGTTGAATTTGCGCGTAGAGATTGCTGCTTTTTCGATTTTTCATTATATTTTCGTTCTATACTGAATAATATATCTTTAAAATATTATATGAAGTATAAAGACCACTTCGCTTAACAAGTCAAACGAGAGACATTAAGCTGGATAAAATGGCATCTGCTTTACCACTCTCTGGTGTAAAATTGAAGTGTGAGTATCCAAAGATTGCTCTGAGGGCACTCGCACCATTGAAAACAAGGTGCTTTAGTGCCGTTTCACATGGGACCGATGATCGGTGCTGACAATCGGTCGAAAGTGATCATCAGTTCCATACAAGTGGTTTCACATGAAGTCGTATGGTTAGTCATCAGCATGTATCTGGAAAGTGCAGAGCATCGGATTGTTGTCGTTTTGTGCGTAAAAAGGTTGATAGAGAGGCGAAAAAAAAAATCGAAATCTTGGAAGAGCTTGGATGCATCTCCTATGCCTTCGAATGCCAATAAAAGGTGCTTTGTCACTCTCTATTCGGATTTGCGAGAACATCCCTGCAAATTCTTTATGTATTTTCGAATGTCGATTACTTCATTCGATGAGCTACATTACAAACTGGAGGAGGACAACTTCCCCTTTGGTACATGTAATACCACCCCACCTGGGACCCCCTTGAAATGAGCCCCAGGGGGTGAACAAGCAGATAGCAACTAAAACATTCAATCTCAATTTTCCATGCATTCTCAATTTTCTCGAAAATTATTGATCGTCCCAACTTCTCCTTTGGTACACGTAATACCCATCTCATATAGTCTACTCAGTATAAAAATCATTAACTTGAAATGGGTCCCAGGGAGTGAAAAACAGATAGCATCCAAAACATGAAATCTCAATTTTCCATGCAATCTGAATTTTCTCGAAAATTATTGACCGTCCCAACTTCTCCTTTGGTACACGTAATACCCATCTCATATAGTCTACTCAGTATAAAAATCATTAACTTGAAATGGGTCCCAGGGGGTGAAAAACAGATAGCACCTAAAACATGCAATCTCAATTTTCTCGAAAATTATTGAGCGTCCCAACTTCCCAAGCTTTAAGTTTCAAATCACGATTTTTGTAATTTTCCGACGATGTATCCCAGATTTCTGGTTTTTGTTGACTACACTTATTAGCATTTCAGTATCAAAAAGATAATTTTCCTTGCTCATTGCCATTTTATATCATTAATGTGCTTGCAAAATCGCAAATTTGACAACATAGTTATTTCAAACATAACCGATGATCTGCCTGCATGTGAACAGCTCCTTTTGTTGAATAGCCCTGATCACAAACCGACGATCGGACAAGCCACGGGCTAACCGATGGTTCGAGTGGTTTTAATCAGTCGACCGATGATACGGACTCATGTGATAGCTGCGTTTGAAACAATGAACCCTCCCGATCGTCAGCGCCGATCATCGGTTCCATGTGAAACGGCACTTACAACGACACTTTAAAAGTCTGTGGCTTGCGTTTTCGGTGCCATCAGTTTATTCCAGAAGTATCGTCATTTTCACGGATCTATTTAATACAATCTATCTATCAAATCTAATCAGGACCCGTAAAAACCTCCATTTACCAAATTTGAACAAAAAATATATAGGGTGTTCGGTTCTACACCGTATTAAAATTGAGCAAAGGACTTCAAAGGCACCTGGCGAGTCAAGCGTGCGATTGAATTATTTCAAAACAGTTGAAGAATTAACAGGACTACCCAAAGTGGTGAAGGACGAAATTGCAAGGAGAAATATACAGGATGTTTTTCTCTACGGCGTCTGAAATTTTTCACTTTTTACATTTAGTAGCATTGTTTCAAAAATCCAAAGCAAGCTTGACCAAAAATAAGATCACGTCACATATGGTTTAAAACATGCTTTACAAGATACTATAGGTTTCATCTGTTCCACTATTCCACTATGTATCCCGTCACTCGATCGCGACACCGCTATCGTTTAGTCTTGAACGAAAACTTGTAACTTGGTATCCATATATGAACATAACATTTCCAATATTAAAATAGTCGCATTTAATGGACTTTTGCCTAGCCTATTAGTCACAAGTTGACCCAATTTCAGTAAACACTCATTTCGGCGGCTCAACCGAACCTGCAAATTGTGAAAAACTTTCAGGAAATTTAACTGGCGATGAATTATAGATAGTTTCGGCGTGGCGGGCGGACCATTGTGGAATTATTAGCGTTCCCATTTCTGCCTATTCCTGTGTATTAAACTCGACTCGCCTACACAGCGCTCCGGGTTGAAATGTATATATAATTGATGCTCGACAAAGAGGGAGCTACCTGCATATTATTGTCGTGCTCGTCAGCGTCGGATCCCATGGGCGCCCCCTCAGAAGTTCAAAGGGCAATAGGTTATATCCATGGAGCAGATCTTAATTAAATTGGAACATACATATGTGTAATATTAGTTTTACTTGACGCTCAGCAATTTGAATAAAACTGAATGTGGATAAATATTCATTCTGCTTTCTTTAACGAACTATGCAACTATTGCAGTAGACGGTTTTGCTCCTCTATATAAATGTATCTCTTTATTGTTTCTATGGTTTATGAATATTGAAGTTGGTTTTATTTAATTGACACAAAGGTGCAGAATATCTTATTCGCTGTAATTTATTTTGAGATACACTTTACTTACTACTTTGAGATACACTTTGAGATACTTTACATTTGAGTGTAAAGTAGTAAAAACATTTTAATTTTAAAATTAGTATAATTGTCATATATTTCTTGTAATTTTTAACGATTCTTAGATGTTAAACTTCCTGCCACATATTTAAAATTTGCCTGCCAAAATTTTAAATAAATCTGACATAATTAGTAGTTTTCTAAACGTTTCAGGTCAATCATCAGGCCTTCGTCAGTAGATATTTGTATTATGAATATTTATACGTAGAATATCTATACGTTTGATTCAGAAATACCGTATCTGACGAAATATAATCTTCACTATTAGGTAAATGGACTTTTAAGCTTCTTTTGTTTGATTTTCCTTCTTTTCCTTTAATTTCTGCTTTTGTCCACTCAACTGGATGGATCAACACACTGATTGAAAGGTGCGGATCATGGGGACAAATTTTGAAAGAGCGCAATTGGCGCTTTTCTTAGTTTTTAGAATTGCATTATAAAAAATAGTAAAAATTTAAATATTACTTTCTTTTCTATTTGACACATTCCTAAATATAATTACTGTAGGCGTTATTATTGACGGAAGCAGACTATCATCGTGTTACAACAAAATTACAGAAATTTAACAATCTGTAATGATTGGCACGAGTTTCATTTGGGAAATTGTAAATTGGACTTGTATTCATTCTCCTACGATTGAAAAGGTTTTGATCTCTCTGTATGTTGTGCTAATGTATATTTATGGAATTTCCAACATAATATTAATAGTATCCACTGACGAAAAGTAGAGGGTCGACTTTAATTTTAAATATTCCTTGTAATATAACATTATCTGTGTTAAAATAAAAAACATAGATTAAATTAATCCGTATTTATAAAGAAGTATGTGGTTTTACGACAAAAAAATTCTATACAGAAAGAGACAAATATTCTTCTCTAAATCTTTCAGTCTTCACTCTGCGAAAAATGTCAAATCAGTCACGAGCACAAATAGCTATGCTTTCATTATTATTATGTTTTCTTATTAAATGTTGTGCATGTAACTGAGTTGTATCATAAATTATTACTGTCCGTAATTATGTACTAATAACTATTAGGGCAAGCACTGACCCTACTCATGTAATTCATATAACCCAGCCAGGAAACTGGAATTGTCTCTGTAAGATACAGCGGTGGTTTCCAGACCCACTATGATGACCACTCTTTGTAACACATGGGCACGCATGAAGTGGATCATATCACTCATAATATAATCGTCATATCGAGTAAAAGTAGGTGAATACGAATAGGTATATTGTTTATTATTGTAAAAAACCTTTAGTTATTTTAAAACCAACGAAATTTAATTTAAATTTTTATTTAGATCAAATGCAGTTTCTCTCCAACCGGTACCATATGTTCGATCATAAGAACGATAAACATTACAATTAAAGATCGAGTGTATAAGACTCCCACAACAACGATGGAAGATTGTATGCAGCGAATGAGAAATGAATTTAGAAATCTAAGTCCTGAGTCAATAAGAAAAGCGACCCATGAACAAGTGCTGCTCATATGCGAGAAATGTCTGGAAGGTCAAGGACATCAATTTGAACATTTACTGAAAAAATATTTTTTTTTTAAATTCAAAGTTCCCTATTTTTAGTCTTTTCCTTTTTAAATTAAGTACCTATGCATTGTTATTTTTATGGATCCTGCCATAAAATTGTTTCCTTGCGCCCAAGTTATCATAAATTCACAGAATGCCACTCGTCTTGGAAAATCAGTTTCTTTTAGATGTTGGACTATGGAAAATGCGTATGGTTTAAATTTATGTTTGCGTAAAATTCTAAGAATTGTTGTTTTGGATAATCCTGACTCTAACGCAGCTTGTCTTAGAGACATTGTCGGATTAGCGGCGAAATATCCCAAAATAGCTATTTCAATATTCTCATTATTAAGGAGAGGTTTATTTCTTTCCACTATTTTCTTGATGGATCAAAGTTCTTGAAATTTTCTATAATTTGTTTAACAGCAAATCGTGATGGTTTCTGTTTTTGTGGATATCGAAGGGCAAATGTGTCACATGTTCTTGATATAACTTTATATCATATTCTCCATAAATAATAAATAAGTTTAAATAATCTTCATTTGTATAATTTAAGCGCCCCGGCATGATTATTAATAATTTGCAAATGGCGAATGACAGCTTAATACATACATTGTTTAGCATTTATTTTGATTGTGTTTTAACGCTGTCGCAGCCAACTAAGAGTAACTGAACTTAAAATACGAAGCAAAATTACCAAATAAAAATATTAAACGGGCAATATTTCGAAAACTAAGAATTTTCGGGATAGACAACTATACACAAACTTACCCTTATTTTTAATGCAAAATAAGATAAAGCCATAAAATTTGGGGGTTCCCATTTGAAAAAATTGATTTTTTGCAGTTTTCCCAATTTTCTTTTTAACCTATTTTTTTGAACACACTGTATTCATAGTTATTGAAATATTATAAAAATTCTATTAAAATAGGCTCTTTCCAACAAGGAATCCACCCCAAATTAAATAATAAAGGCTTCCTTTTAAGAAAAATGGATAACTGCTTTCGGGCCTGCAAACGTCATTTCTCTCATAAAAACTTAAATAATGTAAAAACGCTTAGACTTAGGTATAGGACATGATACACGAAATCTACCTAGAATTTTACGTAGAATCTAAAAATGGGGTAACATATAGGGTGTTCCATTTAAAATAAGCAAGTTGGCACCTACTTCCGGAATAACCGGAAGTGCCACCATCTTGAGAATATTTTAGGCGAGTTGCCCCCACCAACATTAGTATACTGTCAAATTTTCAAAATTTTCCTATGAATAGTTTTCCATATATAGATCGAGTTGGTTCCCGGTGGACCACCCTGTATATAATGGCAATAATCTGTGAATATTTGAAAATGAAAATGATCAGGTTTTCTGATGATAATATAAGGTGTTTAGTTTAATATGGACAAGTAATTATACCTTTGAAGGGGGGTCTTATCTAAAAAATATACTAAGAAAATGGAAAATTTAGAAAAAATTTTGATTTGTAAATTCAGATTCTCACTGATTCATTATATGTGATTTAAACTGCATTCCGATTTTGTTTCCTTTTCAAGTTATTGAGCAACGAAATGTGATACGTTGGAATGGGAAAATCGGTATATTTTATAGATTTAAACATCACCAATCTATCATCTTTTTCCTTTATAAATATTATTACTGTACCTACCTGTTTTATACTGATCGATATCTAATAAAAATATTTAAGTCGATAGTTACGACATAATTTCCTTATATATGTCGTGACATAAAGTTAAATTGGCTTTGAGTTTTCTTTTTATTTGAACTTTAAATATTACAAACCAGCATTTACATTTTGCATCACGAAGCACAATACTTAATATAGGTTAAATTAAGAACAGTTTGTCTACTTGACGTAGATAGATATTTTACTGGAATAGAAAAAATACTCTCTATTTGTTATATTGTAACGCTCGGTCCTTTTAAACCTGCATTGAATGGTGTCGGCTTCAGTTTGAAAATTTAAAATAACGCTATAATGTAATAGTCAATAATTTTTATGAATATATCACAGGGACTAATAATATCTAGCACTTGTTTTAATATTTTTGTAATTCACGAAAAATGTAGAATGACTATTTTTAATTTATATTGTTAAGCCTACGCATATTTTTTAGGTACGCTATATTAAATTCATTTTATAATTGAGGAGCTTTATGTATTCGCCTAAAATTATTAATAATAAATGAGCCCGCTCACTTCTATTTTATGTAATATATTCGTTCAGTGCGATATATATTTTAATACATTAACTAGCTATTAATTTTATAATATTCACTTGATATATTAATAATGCAGTACATGAAAACCTATTTACAAATATTTCAAGTGGTGCATGCGCAGTTAGTTCCCTACGGAAAAATATATATGTGATACAAATACAGTGCGTCCTTAGACGATGCTTACATAAAACTATGGGATATAAAAACAAGGTGACTTAGTTAAACATGTATTTATAATAACAATATGTCTACCATTTATTCTAAACATACGGATTAGCCTGAAATTCAGAGAATTACGTGAGAGAGAGAGAGAGAGAGAGAAAGCTGAATATTATTATTCTATTAGAGCAATATAAAATAGGAAATACTTAGGGAAAATTATACAAAACAATTATGATAACTTACGTAGCAATATACAATAGAAAATATACAATATGTTAAAAAAAAATATCAAGTACATATAAGCGAAATACAAAGAGAAAAGAAGGGCACAAAGTATTATTGTGCGATCAATTTATTCATACATGTAGTCTTTTCATGTCATTTCTAAACTACAGATAAATATGGCGAGCAGATTGAAAGCATTGATTTTGAAACACAGTATAAATTGAACAGTATGTAAGGAACGTAATATTTAAACTTGTTAAGTAAATTCAGAGTATAGTAAAATAACTACACCTGATAAAGATACATTTTATGATGTGTGGATCTTGTAAATCTTATGGAGATGTTATATAACGCAAAATTTAATAATTAAGGACATGTGATATAATTGATTCAATGGAACTGCAAATTTAGTTGACTATTTTAAAGTATATGATACTGGATTACATTTGAGTTAATTGGAAATAAATTAAAATTGCTTCTAAATCGACGAATGTCATTAGCAATAATAATAAAAACCAATAATCCAAGAACTGGCTCCTGTAGTACACAAGGTATCGCTAATATTCGACACATCTGAACATATTTACAGCAACATATTTTATTCTCCATTTTATTGGAGAGATAACAAGTAAATAAATGTAAAATATAGAGGCTACATATATTTTAAATTCTATAGGCGCTAACATGAGATCAAGTCGATGTTTTGTGAAATATCTATACACATAATAACATCATAATGTCGATTCAACTTTGGGTGTAGGTTGTCTAAGAACTGCTGGATTTACCAGAGAGAGGAAATTAAGAATATATTCGAATTCGGTACACTTTTACAGCTTACGTTTAATTCTATTAAGTTGGTGGTGGCTGAAGTGAATGAATGCGAAATAAGGCGGCCTCTTTTGTATTTAAATTTGTCAAAGCAGTAAAATTATATTGACCTTCCTAATAGGATGGAGGGGCTTCACACAGACTAACAACTCGTCGAGGAAGTAATACTGGGAATTACAAGGATTGGTACGCTGAGAAAAAGCTTCATTGCCAGAATTCTGGTCGTGGATAAAGATCTAAAAAATGCCTAAGCGATGACGTTAAATGTCTAACCTCTAAAAGTGATACACTTCCGACTACAAGATTTGTTAAACGTTGATTTGATTAAGAGTTGATTAAGATAATGTTAAACTTTATTGAACCATCACTCGTTAGTGAAACATTCTAATTGGCCTGGTACTCTAGTCTAGTTACCAGCTTATAAACACTTAGAGATACAGAACCAACAAGTTTTGATAATTAATAATAATTTGATACATACAGTTTGTGTTCCAACACTTATTTGCGTCTGAATTACGAAAAAACCTAATATGTGTCTTTTCTTAGTGTAAATGTATTATTTTTTCGTCTGCGTTAATTTTTTCACAATAATTGTTCTTGAGTTCTATTATCAGGATTTGTCTCTTAAGGCGGGTTTACATTGGTATAGTAAATGGGTTAGTTACTAGTACTAGTAACTAGCAAGGCAGCTACCAACCTAGTGTAAACTACATAGGAAACTACTTGTACTAGTACTAGTACAAGTAATCAGGACAGGAAAGTGAATAGCCACCCAGGCTGTTTACTTACCACTTGCGAAGCCACTGTCCTTTCCCCACCACGGTACCAGGCACCAGTTTACTGGCTGTCATGTCCACTATACCAATGTAAACACTTCTTCCTTGCTAGTACTTGTACGCACAGGTGTTTGTATGTTGATTGACAACAGTGGATTAAGGAGAAGTGCTGATGCTTCTTTTGAATCCCTTTTACTGATTCAATCTCTGACCCATCTTCTCCTTGAACGACAATTTTCCTTTTCAGTCTCTGTAATAAGTTCTCCAATAACAATTTGCTTAACTCTCACAAATATTTTTCTTAACTTTTTTTTGCGCAACATTTTAGAATGACGAGAAACATGACAACGAAAAGGATTCATCTTGGTTCTGACGATGTGACCGCACTACTGGTACTAATGCGCATAAAATATGCTTTCAAGTGTAAACACCCACTGTCCCTCATATGTGACAGTAGGCTAGCTAGGCTAGCTACAAGTACAAGTAACTATAGGCTTAGTAACTATACCAATGTAAACCCGCCTTGAGTTCTTTTAGCACTAAAAAAATAAATAATTAGAGAGAAAATAATTAAGGGAATAGGCGATGGAATAATTTAATAATATTAATTAGTGGTATTACTGAAACTTTTTATTAAGAATGTGACACTGCCTGATTGTAAAAGTGATAATATGCTACAGTTGGTTACACTATTAAGTGTCTTTCCATTTGAAAATGTTTAAAATATGAAATTAACTTTCTATCGACATCTACCTTCTAATAATGTAATTAAAAAACATTTCATGTCTAACTCCACTAAAGTGGAAACCTGTTGCCTCAAGTTAATGTAAAGGACACAATTAGTCCTTTAAATGCGTCGATCTAGATACTGAAGGACCTTTTTGTCAGTGTATACGCTGACAGGCCTCTGCATAGCTTTGGTTATAGAGATAACGCTAAGAAGATCGTGCATTATTCAAAGGAAGATCCTGTTAGGAGGTGGATAAGTCGGCTGAGGACGGGCGTCGCAGGATTTTTCGTTCCAGACAAGGCGCCGAGATTCGCCGTGATGACAGTTATGTAAATCAACTGACTTATTACGGTTTAAGATTTGTATGAGTCGCGGTTCGCTCTTCGGAACAATGTTCTTAGATTTCATTATGATTTATGGTGAACGTGATAACTGAAACTATACGTGACTTTTTCCAGTTCATGGTCTCATTTCAAATTGCATTATTATGTCGAAATTACAATCCTGTGTTACTGGTATGTTCCCTGAAACGTGACTTTCTCTCTACTGCACTTTCCCTTCCCCATCCTTAAAGCTATCTTCGCAGATTAATCTCTTGGAGGACGTAATACTTTCTCTTAACATAAATCTGTCCATAATAGAGAATGTCTGAATTGTCAAAGATCTGTAGTTCGTAGTGACCATAAAGAATTTTCCAAATAACGTTATTTATTAAATATACACATATTTTGTGTGTATAATTAAATAATTACCAAATAGAAACATCATTGTTTCATGGAAATTACAAGTTTAATATGACACTGACGTAGTTTTCCACAACACCATGGCATCATCTGGAAATGATTAAAATTTCAGTTTTAATCATCTAAAGATGATGCCAACTTGGTTGGCGAAGCGCGCGTCGAGTGCAGTACAGGGTGCTTCAAATTCAATGCAATACATGGGGATCTCGGAAACGGTAAGAGATACGAAGTCGGTTAAATGGAGGCAAAGTTGCGCATTCAGGGGGGAAACATAATGGTGAAAAGAGATCTCAGGCTAACTTGATTAGTTTTCGAAATATTTTGAAAAAACCGAAAATTTCGATTTTCGTTTTTGTTTTTTTGCGGGCCTATTTGATGAGGTATTCAAAAATAAAGAGCACTTTTCTATAGCAACTTTTTGCCCTTTTTCGAATGGTGTTAGTGAATTTTCTGCAAAACGTTTCGTTTCCCGGAAACCAACATCAACTAAGTTTTTTTAAATACGGACCTGGAATTTTTTTTCAATTTTTTGAAATCATTTTTGTAACTTGATAGAATGTCACCATAAAAGGAACCAGATTTAAACGTTTTGTCTAAGAAAAATCCATCATTAGTATTTTTGTTTCGACTTTTGTTAATTCTAGATATTGAATAATATTTTTGTGGTTTCATTTTTATTTACGATAAATAAACAAAAGCTAATAATAAAACAACGAATTAACAACTATAAACTTTGATGTAATTGAATAAACAATGAATAAAACAACAAAATATGTTAAAACTATAAAAACCCTAAAGCAGATATTAAAATAAGATATGTTTTTATAGTTTTTTGGTTTCCGGGAAACGAAACGTTTTGCGGAAAATTTGCTAACACCATTCGATAAAGGGCAAAAAGTTGCTATAGAAAAGTGCTCTTTATTTTTTAATACCTCATCAAATAAGCCCGCAAAAAAACAAGAACGAATATCGAAATTTTCAATTTCAATTTTCGATCAAGGCTAATCAAGTTAGCCTTGATCTCTTTTCACCATTATGTTGCTCTCCTGAACACACAACTTTGCCTCTATTTAACCGACTTCGTATCTCTTACCGTTTCTGAGATCCCGATGTATTGCATTGAATTTGAAGCACCCTGTATAGTGTTTTGGTGTTATGTGGAAAACTACGTCAGTGTTATCTTCACACCAAAGGTTCCAACCCCTTTCAAGTTTAATATGCTACAATAGTGACATATAGTAAAATAAAATATAAATAAGTAAACAAAGTAAAAATAACAAACAACAAACAAAGTAAAAATAACTAATAACAAAGTAAAATATATTGTATATAATAATAAAACAAATCGCCTGTAGTATTTACAAGATTACAGCTTGAAGTGGAGAGTAGTATAGGCCTCAATAAATTCATTTGTTTGTATTGCAGTGAAAATGCTTGTGGAGTTAACTTTGCGTGTCTGTTTAAGGTTATTATTTTTATCCGGGCTTTATTGCATTGTACGATAACGAACAATATCTGCAATTATTTCATTAATAATATGTTTTATGTTATGGTGCCAGATTATTTTTCAACAGAATACATTATTTGTATTCCATTACGTCAATTTACTTAAAGTTAATAAGAAAATTAGTGCGCTTGCTTTTTGTGCTAATTAGATCTTCATATAATATATTAAAATAGCTACGGTAAAAAAATTGGATCATATAAATACAATATTAACGTTAAGACCCGTCGTTTACGGGCCAACTGATTTTCGACTATGAGAAAAAACTTCCATTATTTTCCAGCTTCTTTCGCGTTACAGCATGTTCATTTAATCATATCTCGTATACGGATGTATCAATCACCAATTGGTATCTACTGGTAAGTATTAAATCGCCATCGACTGGGCTTGAAGGTCCCGAGTGATATGTCCTTATAGTATGCGTGATTTTTCTCTTTACTTAACAAACATGAATGATCAAAGCTTGGTTGTAAGATTTGTTCTTGTTTGTATAACTCATATTTTTGTTAGTTTTGATAATTGCAGGATCACCTCTATTTTCACCACTCACAAGGAGTTTGTAGGTTTCTTTGCCTATTCTGTAGAATGATCGAAACTTCCCATAATCTTGCTGAATATTCAATTAGTTAGCTACAGACTGTAAACAGTTTCATGAGAAACCAGTTGTTCGTAAAGCGACGAACCTAAAGTTAAGTGTTGATCATACACAATTGGTAAACCATATTCATTGTATCCCCTCTAGTTTCTTGTTTTTCATCCCAATCACATACAGTGAATACAGAGTATAGTCCACTTCACTTAGTGTACTTTACACTGATCATAATAATAATTATATAATGCAGGAGAATATACCTTTAGAAAAGAATATCAACTTGACTGTTGACAGTAACATCAAAGACAATAATTATTTTTCACAACAGCTGTCTCTCCAATAATATTAAGATTAAGACATCTACCTCAAGACAGATAAATGATTAAAATATAAAGACGAAGATTATCTTTTCTTCTAAGAAAATCCTTTATCCTGCAATTTCTCTCACCAAAATCCTATGTAGAATAATTAATTTAAAGATAACATATTTCGCCTTTATTGCAGCAAGAGCTGGTATAAATAATATATGATATGGTGCGATACTAAAGATATTATTACTTACGAGATTACGACGTGCTAACGTATGGTGCAAAATTTTAAACTTACCCCCAGCCTGTGTATCTTCCGCTGGGGTGGTTGAATTAAGCGGTGGAGGAGGTGGAGCCGTCGTCTAGAAGGTTTGCAGTAGCATACTGGTGAGCAAAATAAACAATAAAACGTTTAGGAATCAGAAGTGAGATTTGAAATAGTGAATAATTTAGCAGTTATAATTCAAATAGAATAATATATACCGCATGAAAAAGAACTTACTCGCCAGTATACTCCACACCTATCCCTCTATAAAGTAATTCAATTTTAATCCTAATAATTTAATCACGAAATAAAATAAAAAATTGAGCTAGTGAACTATTTACTAAATTATAGTCGTCATTCATAATATGTCCACATTAAAACCAAATATATTTCTCAATTCTCTGATTTTATTTAAACTCGATGGATATGTTCAATACAGGCTTATAAAAAATATAAGTAAAATCAATATTCCATCACAGAAGCAGACATTCTCTAGTAATCTATTAATCGCCCTAACGATAAATTGTATATGAACCAACTGAAACCGACAATAATACCTGGAACAGATATCTACTGCTGTGTAGAAATAGATCTTTGATTAATTATCATCAAAGTTTCAACTAGTTCAGTTAAAAAACGTGCAGTGCAACTGAAACTTTAGTTACTTAGTGTTAACTCTCAGTTTTGGTTTTTGTTATACATTCACTAGTTTTTTGATCATTTAATTCTACTGTTTTTATTTAAGATTAATATCTAATAAGCATGATGATTTATTTCCTGCCTTACCTGATTCCTCTTTGATATAATATATCAAATCTTTTTATATTTTATATTTAATCTTTTATATTATAAAAGCGTTCACAAATATCTGAATTTTTCATCTACCGTGTATACAGTCAGAAAACCGTTGAGATTAAGTCGGTATGTGTGTGATACCGCTGTTGCGGATATTGCACTCTCCAAACTACGTGGAAAAGAACATTATTAAACAACTTTATATTCTCCTCCATCATTCCCGAGCCAACTCTTAATACCCCGATACTTTATGTGATGTTAATCTCAAGTATATGAGTACCAAGTATTTTCGTTGTTATAACCTAATTTAATAGTTCTAAGCCGGGATATATACTCATATGAGATGGGAATTCCGAATAGCTTCAAGATTGAACTTTCTGCTATAAGTAGATTCGTCTATTAAAATATTTCACAGATTCATGTAATCTATAAGGTAATACTAAAAATATTACTACTTATTATTTTTCTTTTAAAATAAACGACAAAGCAATGGTATTTTTATTCTAGTCTAAACTAGGTTTTATTCTATTCTTTAGTATTCTTCTAACTGGACAAGTTAAATAATAATAATAATAATAATAATAATAATAATAATAATAATAATAATAATAATAATAATAATAATAATAATAATAATAATAATAATATCTCTACCCCTCATTCTAATCACAAGGATTAGCCCGAAAGTCTGAGACTTGTGTGGGAGAGAGGGCGGCATATTATTATTTCGCGGGCCGCATTTGCGCCTCAGGAACGACTTACGAAATGTTTCGTATCTTCATCCGTTCTTTAATCACACCAATCGACTAGCATAAGCAGAGCTTCGTGTTGACTCGTGAAGGGCGGGTCACTTACTATATGCAATAAAATTAACTGTGTGTATAAACGTAATAATTACTGATATCTGCAAAAAAATGCAAATTATTATTCGATTTTTTTTAAGATATATATTTTAGTGAGTGTACCAATGCCAGTTAAGGGTTCTATTTTTAAGGAAGGGAGGGAGGGGCAGGCCGTATTTTATTGATAACAAGAAGAAATTCGAATTGTAAACTAAGTATATAAAGTGTTCCTATAACACTCTCAAGTTCATTATTGCATTATACAGGGCGCCCTATTTCTTGACCCGTTGCATGGGTAACTTTTTTATTAGTAGAGATACAAAAACGCTTAAATGAGCAAATTAGTGCAGTTTCGTATTAGTAATTCTACGGTAAGGCGAAAAATTATATACGGGGGAAGGTTGAAAAGTTATTGACAAAAAACGAAAAATCCAACTTTTCTATTATCCCTCGTAGCTCGTTCATTTGAAGAGTTAGAGAAAAATGCTTCACATGTTTTTTGCAGTATTTTTCATGTAAAATGACATGCACTTGCTACTTTTTATATATCTCTTAAAATGGTTGAGAATCACAGTAAAATATATTTTTTTTAAATGTAATGGATAGGTGGCTGTGACATTAACCGAAAGTCCCCTTTTTTCTCTTTCAGATGATATAACATAGTCCATATTTTATCCTTACAAAAGTAATAATAATCGTTGTTTTTAAAGAAAGTTTATTGTCACATCAAGAATGCTATGGATTATGGAACAAAAGAATGTTTTGAAAACAGAAATTATTAATTAATTAATTATATTGAAGTAAATGTTCGAAATGACCACCATCCTGTTGGATACATAGTAAGCAACGTTTCTGGATACTTCTTAAAACATTATTTATTGTATGTCCATGTATGCTTCTAATTGCATCTTGAATCCTGACTTTAGATCCTCTATATCTAGAGGAGCTGTCACATAAACTTTATCTTTCAATAACCTTACCGTAGAATTACTAATACGAAACTGCACTAATTTGCTCATTTAAGCGTTTTTGTATCTCTACTAATAAAAAAGTTACCCATGCAACGGGTCAAGAAATAGGGCGCCCTGTATACGCGCATTCGTTGTACAGTTTTGACAGTACCTCCTCTAGATGGATTAAAACGAGTGTCCCTCCAGGTGGCGGTGATTTATGCGATAGAAATTCTCAAAAGATCCGTTAGATGTCGCGACCGGGACTATGAAGTTCAACAAATACCTGTTAGATGGCAGTAATGTAGTTTCCATGTAGATATTTCCATATATTATGTACTTTTCATTCATTATCGTGACATAGTTGTTATATTGAACAATATAAGAAAATATATCTTCGTAAAGCATATCTCGTAATTTGTTTCTTTGTTAAAATTAACACTTTTAGAATATAATTTTAGTGAAAGTTTTCACTTTTTTATCTTAAATTCGAACTGCTCCCGTTTTACATTATTTTCCATAGACATGCACTTTTAGAAATCTTCCCACTTCGGTTTCTCCCCACATAACTTTGTTATTTTGTAATAACTGTTCAGAATAAAGCACAGAAATAAATCAAACCGTTGTAGTCTTATTGGCCACAATATTGCTGTTCTAATCGATTTCTAAAAATAATCATCGCGTGATAACTTCCAAAGTTATGAAAACTATTTAAAATTATTTATCTTCCCTACCTCCATTTCGTTTGCTTCGGAATTGTTTCTCGTGGCAGGTAAGGCAAACAAAAAATAAATGTTGTATTAATGCAAATGTACCCCTCTGGTTATTGTTTCCTCAAACTCAACTATTATTTATTCAACATTACTATAAACCTACAATAACTATACAGCTTGACGAAAAATTTGTCAGAAGAAGAAACTGTCAAGGCATCAGCGTTTTTTCCATATTTAGCTTGTCTGAATTTTCGATGTGACGGGAAAATAAATATAACGATTTCATTTTGTCGTTATTCAATTTACCAACTTTTAGTTGAACCACCTTCAACATCAAGACATAATCTCTCAGCACATCCTTACCATCTTACTCAATTTTCCCTTTCTATTGCCTCATTAAAGTGAAAATATCGTTAATTTTGATAGTAATGTTCGAAGCCTTGCTTCTTCTTCTGGCTGTTTACTTTTACAATTTTTGCTTCCATTAGATTTCACAGCATCAGTTGTATCCTATCTACAGAGTTGATAGTATTGTTATCCTTTTCTAATTCTATAATTATATATATATATATATATATATATATATATATATATATATATATAAATATATATATATATATATATATATATATATATATATATATATATATATAAATATATATATATATATATATATATATATATGTATACTATAATTCATTTATAATTCTTTCCCATTGTTGAAAGCTCGTAAAAAGCCACTCCGCTTTTCAACCATCTATAATACGTTCAAAACGGAGGACCAATAAGATGGCCTGCTAGGTCAACAGACCTCAATCCACTGGACATTTCTGTGTAGGGTTATTTAAAAAACACAGTGTATGCAAGATCGTATGAAAGTGCAGAAGAATTACGTCGAGCAGTTAAAGACACAGTAATTGCTAAACATGTTTCGTATTTTATCATCTTTGAACATATTCATATTATAGTGGTTGAAAAACACTTTCTACAAAGTTTTTAAAAACGCGGAAATCCAATATGGCGCCCATATGAAAAAGAAAAGTTGAGTATTCTAGCGCAAAATCTAGTAGACCAAAATTTTTTTAGAGACCAATTTTGAAGTCCTTGCTGTCACTGTCCTGAAAGTTTGATGAATGTACCTTTTACAATAAATGGGCTATGGACATTCTTAATGTCAATGGGTTGTTGACAATAGGTTATGGATTTTTTTCACCCTATATCTACTTCAAGGAAGAAATTTTTGAAAATGTAACCTTGGATTCGTCTTGGGCCTAAAATTGCCTAACTTTTTCCCAATTTAACCAACTATGTATTTTTAATGGTTTGCTTGCGGGATGTCCATACAGGTCATCTTAAACTGAACACAGTGTATATTTATTACCACATAGCCTTTACAAGACTGTATTGTTCTAGTACAGGTACTTTATTTTACATAATGATATCTTAATCAATCCGTCTGTATTTCTTTCAACTTTATTAATTTTGTTTTAAAAGAAAATTGTGGAAATTGTTCTTATAGTACAATGTACTTTAATTTCTGCTCTTTATACTTACATTGTGACATTTTGCAACACATTATTTCAGTTTATGATTCTAGGTAATGGTTAGATCAATTGCTACACACCCATAAAAGGCACATTCATAAAATATTGCTTATAAGGTGTCGGTACCATACCAGAAATGTTATATCTACTGCAATTTAGTGGCTTAATGTCCCAATATTGCAAACGCATTTGAAATTGTGGCAGGAACTGTTTTTTAACAATAATTTTGTCAATTTTTTTCTAATAAAATCTATATCCAATTTTTTCAAATAACGTTTGACGTCCACTACTCATGAAAGTTTCTTAATAAATTGTAACACTCTGTTGAATATTTAATTTTTTAAAGAAGTTAGCGATAAATATTAAACAGCGTTAGCCATTAAGCTGCAATTCAAATTAAATATAAATATTCATTGAAATTGTAAGACAAACTTAATAGTGGCTTTTACGAGGAAGCCATTCAATTAATATAATCCAAAATTTAACTAAATCTTGATGATGACATTAATATACTATTTAAAAATATCCAGTTAACATTATCTTAAAACTTAAATATAACAGACTTTTTTTGTTATTTGAAGAGAAATCTAAAAAAGTAGTACACAAAAATGTAGGTATACAGGATGTAGGAATTCGTTGTTTGGATTTCCAAAAAAAGTTCAATTATTAAAAATTGAATTTATTTAAATAATAACCCTCAATTTTTGCTTCTATTCAATCTATCTCAAAGCAGTTAAGACCTGATTTCCATTTTGTAACAAGTACCAATTTTGTTTGTAACAAGTGAATCTAAAAAAAGCCATAATGTTTGACAAACGTAATTTGTTAACAAATAGATTTAAATACGAAAAACTGAATGGTAAAAGAAGAACTATTAGTCCTGAATGAAATAAACTTATCTATTTTATCGAAGATACGGTAAAGAAAGTGGAATAAAAATAAAAAATGTATTGCATTGCAAATATACGACTAAATAAAATACCATAATAATAATAATAATAATAATAATAATAATAATAATAATAATAATTTTTTAAGTGAATCACTGTAGCAGATTTTTTCGTGTTCACTGTTTTACATTTCTAAATTTTTCTACATTTAATTCTTAAATTTCTTCTATTAAACTACATTTTCGTCAATAAACTTGTTTCGATATTTTTCCGATTGGATATTGGGAGTTTCGATTAAATTACTTTTCATCTACATGTTTTTGTAGATTATTTTAGTAATCCAATTATTTATGATTCCAACACAGTAGAACTACAACAAGGACTGGCTGAGAAATCCGAGGAAAGCCAACAGAGCCTACTCTGGCCGAGGATTCAGCGTGCTGTCGTCCCTGCAAATCTGTTTACAGATCTCGCTCGAGGCAGGTACGAAGGTTCAAATAAATTTCTACTTTAACCTTGGCCGCGGCAGGATTAGAATCATCGATTTTCACTACCGAATCATAGTATTGTAGAATAACACGCCGAGCCGTTGTATATAGGTCAAGTGAGCTCTGTTTTTCGTCGCTGTAATTGAATTTAAAAGTGTGCTACGTTTTCCGGAATATCCAGTATTCTGGAATTCTTTGGGATTGAACTTAATAACACCGTTGAACATCTTGTATGCTTGTAGAGCGGAATTCAGTGGGATTTTACTCACCACCAGTGCGGGGAAGAAGACATCTTTTCTGGCCTCAATTATTTAAGCCATGTAGCCATATGCAAATATACAGAGTGCTGGAATAACATTTTGAAGATGACGTCATTGGCAATCACGCCAGAAGTATGAGTTATTAAGGGCGATTTTAACTATAGTTATATAAGTATCTAGTGAGCGCAGAAATTTTATTGAGGTATCTCATTTTAGAGTCGATGGGTCAGAGTTTAGTGACTTGATCGCTCAACCCAGAGCTCGTGAGCTCGAATTCCCATTCCGCCTCTAGTCGTATATTAAGGCCTGCTTGCAGAAGTGGGTTGGGATGGAACAAATTCTTATTAATGTGACAGATTAATATAGGTTGATGTTTGATTGTCCCCCTAACTAATGAGGTTTTCCAGGTTTCCCTCATTCCAGCAGTGAAGAGTGGCTAGGATTTATCAACGTAAGTCGTCTCTAAGGCGCAAATGCAGCCTACCTAATTAAAATATGCCGCCCCCTATACCTCATTCTCACACTTCCGGGCAAATATTTGTGATTTGAATGAGAAGTAGAGATATTATTATTATTATTATACTGTTTTTGCGGATCATGGGACTTCTCAGTTTATCATTAGTTAATTATCCTATAGACGAGATAATATCAAGTAAGATAAGACATTGTTTTTTTCACTTTGTTTGTTTACACTTTCTGCTAGGCTAAGTTGAGTGAGGTGATTTATGAATGAATATGGAATATAATATAATGAATGGAATAATATGAACTTATTTCTGCTTCCATATTTTTTCAACTTCTATTGCTAGTTGCTGATATTTTTCTTTCTTTTCTGTTTATGTTTTCTGTATACAGGGTGTCCCAGTGTGAGCGTACAAAAATTTACCAGGGGGTAGAGCAGACCAAAATAAGAATAAAACTCTTATAAAAAAAAATTCTCTGATGCACGCCTAACGAGTTACAGGGTGTTATTTTGGAGAAAAGAAAAACAATTTTCCGCAATAACTTAAAAACCGTTTCGTAGATTTAGGTCAATTTTGGGTGACGTGTAATCTATTAAAGGTCATTAAAACTAGATGGTGTTTGTTTAACTCTGACACCTGTGGTGGCCTAAGCCTACTCTTCCTTATGATTTTTACAGCTTTTGTAAGCTATGTAACACTTTAGAGCTGTGTTACATAGCTCTAAAATCGACCATTTTCAAGTAAATTGAGTGTAAAGTACCGACTACATTCTTTATGCAGAAAAATACATGCAAAGGAAGTCATAAGAAAGAGTAGGCCTAGGCCACCACAGGTGTCAGAGTTAAACAAACACCATGTAGATGGACACACTTCTCCCAAAAATTACCTAACGATTTTTAAGTTATTGCGAAATTTTTTTTTTCAAAATAACATCCTGTAACTCGTTAGGCGTGCATCTGAAATTTTTTTTTTATAAGAGTTTTATTCTTATTTTGGTCTGGTCCACCCCCCGGTAAATTTTTGTACGCTCACACTGGGACACCCCGTATAAACAGCACTAAATATCTATCTAGGTAATTGTATTCAACTAACTTAAACCACTTTCGGTTTGAAATTAGAATTCTATAGTTTATGTATACACTCCCAACTATTAATATTTCGTTGTTTTTTTTACATAATTTTTTAAATATATGTTTACTAAAATTCATTTTATGACATAAATCTTACATAAACGAAATACTTAGTGATAATAAAAAACATAAAATAATGAGAACGACAATTTTTGGGGTTTAATTTAATTATATTACCTTTTTAAACGAAAAAAAAAGAAGATATGCGGAGATTGCGAAACTGCTGGGCTCACAAATTCTTATTTAAAATGATTTCACGTGTGGATGGTTAGTCTAGAAAATAATCTCGGAAAATTAAGTCAACCCACTGGAGATTTAGGGGGAAAATAACACTGGGCTTTGTGTAGCTTTAATATAAACAAGTTCCTTTCTTCGCCCTTGATAACAAAAAACTTGAAGAACTTTGTACACCCAGAGACCTATTTCTAACACTTGCAATCTCATAAAGTAGGTATCTAATTTACAGAAGTACAAATACATTCGCAATGACTCACTAATTTAAGTGTTAATTATTTTATTAAGTTTTCCTGAAGCAGTGACTCATTTCTTACTAACTGACCAAGAAATCTAATGCATCCTTATAAATAGAAATTGTACAGTTAGTAGGAAAATTATTCATTAGAACTAAGAGTACAAGCACGAGTACAACTAAGAGAACATCTCTAGCAGCTGTTTTAATAGTTCTAAATCAATCATTTACTATGCCACTTTATTATTACTTTATAATAATAAAGTCTGTTGGATATACGTCTGTCTACTATAATGGTCTGTTTTCAAAATCATTCCACTATTTTTTAAGTTTCTGTCAAATTCCAATTTCCCCAGTTGTTCTCGCCTTCTAGGCATTCAAGCCTTAGTCTTGACGAACTAAATCTTGTGACTTCTCCTGTGTTCTCGGTCCAGTGATACATTTCTGATACGTTAAGGTTCAAGAAAACTTGTTTTCAGTCATTTGTTAACGATTGCTTTTGGTTATCTAAGCAAAACTGTTCTTGAGATGATCTGTATCACATTTTTTAATACTATTATAATATTTTTATAATGGTATGTTTCAAGAAAAACCCTGAAACACCGAGCAGTTAGTTCCGTCAGTTACGAATCCCCCGTTAATTAGAAAGGAGATGTTTTGTTCTCGTAGAAAACACAACGGCACAGTTTCAGGTTTAAATTTTCAGGGCGTTTTTAAACAGCATTAATAATGCAGTGAATGTTTATTCAGGGGTAGAAAAGTAAATAACTGAGTCGCACCCTCAATACGCCATATAACCATATAACAATAAAACCCTCAGAAGAATTGATGAATAATATATGGCATTTTGGACAGAGCCACATAGAGAAATGGGAGATGGAGGGTCTCCTGATATATTTATTTCATAGTGAAGTGTAATGCAGATCCGGAAATAATATAATATAATAAATAAATTATTAGATGTGATGTGGTAAAACAATGGTCCAGGGTTTAAAGCCTTGCTAAAGCCTTGGAGCTGAGTGGTCAGCTAAGTATGACCTTCGAGGTACTGCTACAGATACAGTATACAGGGTGTTCCGTGAGTAACTGTGCATAGCATAATAGGAGATAGAGGACATCGACCTGATTCTAAAACACCCCCATATGTATCCCTTGGAGCCCTCCGTTAATGATATACAGGGGATTTTAAAATTTTTGGAAAATTTTTGAGCTGACATATTTTTTTAACAGTTTTATCAAATACATTCAAATTTAACACACACATATGTAGTTGGAAGATCTATGCGTAGCAATATTGAGTTCTAAAAAATACAGTGACGGACTGGGAAAAAACATGTTTTCCTTTATACATATTTAAAAATAAAAAAATCTTCGTTCGTTCTTTATGTTAATTTACTTCATTATTTATTTCATTATATTAATTATAAAATGTATTTTAACGATCACAAAAATTATAGTTGTATCAAACGTTCTAGGCAATTGTTGACAGGACAAAAATGATTGGTCGATATTTCCGCATTGCATTTAATTTCAATTTGTGAATGAAAGTTGCCTGGTTTTCAGTTGTGTTCCAAAACTGGTCACCGATAACAGCGCTGCAGTTGTTTACCACAGATGCAATTAAACCTTGTACAGAAATAATGTCGCGGTTGAACAGCAAACCTCGAGGATATGGTTAATTATTTATAAAGTTTGTTATCGAACCGTGTTGATGTGAATTCTAACAGTATATTCAAGTATTTATAACTTAACCGACTCATGTCCCAGTGTGCAAGGGATAAATAAATACACTAGTCGCAAATATGCTATCAGCTTTATCACCGATTGGTAATAATCCTAAGCGCCCTCTCCGTTATAGTTTATTTTCAATAGAAGTAATTATTTGATCATTTCTCTCTGATGTACAATTTTTCAATTATATCGATACAACGAAACTTATTTTTGTAAGATATGAATCTGCGTTCATAAAAACAATTGAGTATCGTGTTGACAATATTGTTTTTGCAATATTTTTAATAAAACACCTACCTACATACAGGCTGATTCAGTCATTAGTACATTAATTTTAAGAGAAGATATTAAAAATTGAATATGAATATACGATTTAAAAAAAAAAATAAATACTTACATATGTATGCTTAAAAAAATATTTTCAAATAATTATATAAACCTTCTCTTAATTAGGTTGTCGCGGTTCTGACGGCCTCGATTCAGACTATTTTCCTAAATTCAGGATTTTTTTCACTTTCACAAGATTGAGGAAAGTATTTTATTTTTCGATTTCCTTTTTCCTGTATATTAGCCTCTCCGAATACCTGGTTAAAATTAATGTACTAATGACTAAATCACCCTGGATACATAGAAGAAACGTATTTCGACATTGTCTCATTACAAACCAAGAAATTTCGTTAGGTCGAAAACAGTGAATTGTTTTCATTTTCATTCAACTATCTAATTTTTTAAATCGGTTTACAAACAAGGAAATTTCATTACTTCTTCATTTTCATACTATTTGAGGTCGATGGTTAGTTGAAAATATCACTATTATTACTTCCATATCCCGATGCAGAATCCATTTTAGTATGAAAATAATTGTCCACTTCCGCAATAGCAGTAGATTTCCATCTACCTTGCTGCTTTAACTTTAGTAAGTCCCTGCTGGAATCAATGACAAGCGATGCCAATATACGCCTGAATGTGTGTCTTGTATGAGAAAATATTTATTTCTACATCTTTAGTGCATTTCTTGATTCTATATCGCAGACAGAAAAGACTATTGTTTACATTTCTTGGGCGAAGTTTAGCATACCTATCTTCTATAAATATCCAATAAATTAAAACTAGTAACTATTGTTTCTCCAATAACAGTGAAACTGTGCGTACGTCATTTATACGAAATTGTTACAACTAAAACCGATATTTTAAACTATAATATCATCAACCTGCAGCTTATACAATTCTTTTCTCCTACAAGCCTCAGCAATTCCTAGCAATATTAACGCAAATTTAATGGGCTAATTTATTATCTACAAATACTAACTTATATCTGATACTACGCATCATTTACTCAAAAAATATAATTCATAGGATAAAAAATAAGAAAATTAGACAGTAGTAGAAATCTCTATAAAATACAGGGTGTTGTATTAAAAAATATGAAACAATTAAGTATCTAAATCAATCGGAAAAATTATTAATGAAATGCGATTTATTTAAGATATTTTCTAGGAATATATGTGAAATTACCATTGGAACCAGTTTCACTTGAAAGCATTCTATATTAGAGATACACATATCAACAGATTCTGTCCATAACTTAGATAATGTAATAGGAACGATATCAGAGAGTACGCCACTGAAATAGCTTTGGTATTAATTTCATCCCATCATACTGGCTTATGGAGGACTATAAACAATATTCTACAGAAACAATTATAAAATTATATAAAATTCATGTGTCGCACCGGTTATTACCTTGGGATTTATGACTATGCTTAATGTTGACTTCAATGGTGAAGCTAATTTGAACAACTCTTGACTCTAACGCGTTGCATTGACTTTATCATTAAAGGACAGAAAAAACTTGTATCCTAGTTCCGATAGCATTCCAGTGCATTAATTTAAGATATATTCTTGTGACCTATAGAATTGCTATAACTTGTTCAAGAGAGTATATTTTGAATGCATGTTCAGACCCCTTTCCATTTTAGAAATAAAATTAAATCACGCGTTGTTAACATTTAATTGAGATATTTATTAGATTCATTTCCTGGAATTCCACCGACAAAGAACTTTATTTACATTAAAGTCATTTCTCTCGGATAAGGTGATAAATCATCCGCACACCAGCGCCGCCTATAAGTCAGTTTCGCAAAAAATTTTAAAACGCACTGTAGCTCGAAAAGGTAAGAGATAGAGAGATGCAGTTTGAGCAATTGTATTTTTTCGAGAAAAGAGCACAGGACTCGTTTATGATATTTGCTGTATCTATGTATTACATATTCTGGGTATCTTCGAAGACATACGAATTTGAACCACCCTGTACAACCCACAAATGTGTACATTTCCCGATACACCATTGAAAAACATTCCCTTAAATTAGGAATCTTTGTTCTTTATTACTGTGCTTATAATTTGAAATAATTGGGAGAATTATCAATTTGGAATTCCTTAACAAGTATAACTTGCCCTGGAGTTGAAAAAAATAATTACAAGGAACAGCACCATTGTGATAATTATGGAGTGCTCCACCGCCTTTTGTTCTGAAATGAGGTGGTTTTCAATTAGAGCAGGGTTCATTTGTGAGAGGCTTTTACAAAACACACTTGTCTTGTAATTATCAGTGTAGAGGCGTAAATCTTGGCGAGAGTTGTTCAAACTGGGATAAGCAGCCGCAATCTGCTTCACCGAGGACAATTACATCTGCGAATAACGTCTGAGGACATTGTCTAATTGGCCCAGCAGTGCTTCATTAGTCTCCCACTAATAAACCTTCTTCTGGCTGACATTTAAAACGGGCTTACTTTTGTTCGATCGCCCTAAATATAGAAATCCTCTTCGATTTACAATAAAAGTGTATCGCGTTACGCGGGCGTAGGGGTTGACCCACTGGACTGAAATGTATACCAGGGAAGCTGGAGTTCCAGTTAATATTTTCGAGTTTTAAATACCTATAATAAAGTGGATACTCGAAGCGGATGGTTCTTTATGAAACATCGTGAAAATAATTGTTTTGAAAAAACATTGATCTCATTTAGATATTCCAAGAAATATATACAAAACACTCTATATACTAGTATTTCGAAATAATATGGTCTTTTTCATTAGAGTAATGTCAATTACTAAACATTTCCATGCGCGTTTTCGTTATTTATTTGTTTACGAGCACCTACCCCCGATTGATCCTACCATCTGGTAAAGCACAAGTTTTTATTACCTTTTCTAAGAAGGGCGAGTGTGTAAAGTCTATCTGATGAGTACTACGAATGATCATCAGATAGACTTTACACTCTCGCCCTTCTTAGAAAAGCTAATAAAAACTTGGGCTTTACTAGATGGTAGGATCAAACGGTGGTAGGTGCTCGTAAACAAATAAATAACGAAAACGCGCTTGGAAATGTTTAGTAATAGACATTACTCTATTGAAAAAGGTCTAATAAGCCGAAATACTAGTACATAGAGTGTTTTCTATATATTTCTTGGAACATTTAAAGGAGATCAATGTTTTTTTCAAAACAATTATTTAAATACCTAGTTGAAGCCTTGGTCTATAATTTTGTATAACAATTTACCTAGTCGGAATGGATGAGTAACGACTTTAATATGTGTGTACACATTAATTATATAACCGAACACAGAACCCTATACTATTATATTTAGAACCCACGTGTTATTTAATCTTTAACCCACTACCTTAATTACGAAAGTTACTCAAGATTCTTCTTAGTTTCGACATGTTTATTATGTACCACACCTAAACCGAATAACCGTTGACGAATATAACAACATATTTGGAAACTTATAAAAGGTACAGGAGCCCTAGATATCCGTTCTGTTAGTGTTAGTTCCCTCTACTGTAAACGTTGAAATATACGTCATAAGTTGCAAATTGTGTTTTTTTTTTAAAACAACATCCGTTTGGCAACGATAGCACTTCCTTCACTCTGCTTTATTAGTTTACTATTGTCCATTTTATTATTAAAAATGAAATACTGATTATATTGTTAAACGAAGAGTAGGATTTCTAAAATTCATTTACATAGGCATAACCGAAAAACGTATTAAAATGTATAAGTTTTAAGAATTATTAATTACCGAAAGAAAACAATAATGTAGCTGCAGATTACTGTTTCATAGTTTTCGCTAGTCTTCATTGTAGCGAACTAGAGGAAGGTTTCTAAAGATAGTATATTATAACGATGAAAATACGGAGAGTAAAAAAATACAATACTCGATTTTTCTATTTTATGCTTCACTGTCTCTCCTATAAGACTTCTGGTATTTCCTTTCTCTGTTTCTATTTATTCTTGGTAAGTTCATCCAGTCTATTTCATTTACTGTCACTTTAATATTGTGCTTAGAGTTTATAAAGAACAGAATTTGTAACTGTAGCATATCATGTTAGGTATAATTACGAAACACTCCCTTCTGTGTAATTTTATTCTGTTCACCAGATTTTGATTTGTAGGTCTTTCCGAGCCCACATCATGGTACGCTAATCTAAGGAGGAGCAAATATTTCGAAAATCAATGTCTGCAGTCGCTTTCCTTTTTCTTTTTGAAGACTATGACACTAATGTCTATTTCATAACTTTATTTCATATTTCTGTTAAGTATACAGTGTTTTCAAAAAGTAACGAATAAATTCATTATTTTAGAAATTGAGAAGTTTTCGAAAAAATCCCCTGACACGTCGATTTTGTTAAAAAAGACACTTTTTGACATACGACCCATGTTTGTGACGTCATCGTTGTGCGAGATATGACGTCATCGACAATTTTTTTAAATAACAACCCTAAATTTTGACCACGCCATTTGAAAGAGCGTATCATTCTACATACTCATCATGAAAAATCATGGTTGATTGACAGTAGCCTTAGCGACCGAGAATGTTTTTTATTGCTGTCAGATAAAAACTTGAAATCGTACTTTATTAAATAGTTTTTTCTGTTTTTTAAGTTATTTCTTTAGTTCTTATCTTTTGCTTGGCAAAAGCACTGCGTTTGAAGTGTTTATTGAGTAGTAACTTTGTCATTTTATAAAAAAAAATGGTTAAATTAACTGAACGAGAACGAATTGAAATTCTTTGCATGATGGGATTTGGAGACAAGATGCGCACCCAAAGAGAAGTAGTTGAATTGTTCAATGAAACTCATCCTGATCGACATCCCATTAGCCAAAGCATGGTAAGCAATATTGAGTCTAAATACCGTAACTTTGGACATCCTAAATCTGGTAACTTCCTAAATCTGGTCGACCGTCAAAATCAATAGATGATGAGGTTAATGTTTTGTTGGCAATACAAGAAAATCATCACTCAACACTTAACCAATTGGCTTCTGATTTCAATATGGCAGCGTCCACTGTTCACAAAATTATCAAAAAAGCAAAGTATCATCCTTATAAGGTAGGCCTTGTTCATGAGCTATCTGAAGACGACTTTGATCGGCGAAATCAATTCTGCGAGCAAATGCAAGAGCTATGCAATATTGATAATAATTTCGTATAAAACGTATTTTTTTCTGACGAGGCTACGTTTGTTTTGAACGGCCATGTCAATAGGCAAAACTGCCGTTATTGGGCTACCGAGAATCCCCGATGGATGATGGAGTATCACACTCAAAGTCCCCAGAAAGTAAATGTGTGGTGCGGCATAGTCGACGGAAGAATTCTGGGTTCTTATTTCTTTGACGTCAACCTAACTGGTGCAATATATTTGGATTTTCTTCGAGACGACCTCATTCCTGCACTAATAACTTTATATACAGATATAGAGGAACGTGATCTTCCAAGAAATGACATGTTCTTTCAACAAGATGGTGCACCTCCCCATTATGCAGCACCTGTCCGTGTTTATTTAGATGAGCTGTTCCCGAATCGTTGGATAGGGAAAAGGGGGCCGATTGAGTGGCCAGCCAGATCGCCTGATTTGATACCCCTAGATTATTTCTTGTGGGGATACTTAAAAAGCAAAATATACGTTACTAGACCGGTTAATTTAGAAGATTTAAAAGAAAGAATTCGTCACGAGATACATCGTATACCTCCTGAAGTTATAGGTAATGTCCAAAAATAATTTATTAATTGTCTTGGCTACTGTCAGGTAGCGAACGGTCCAAAATTTGAACATTTAATTTAGTCTATTTTTTACATAATCATTATTATTGTCAGTATTGTGAAAATTAAATTTTAAGATCTTCAAACATTATTTTCTTGAAATTTTTGTTATGTAACACCATGATTTTTCATAATGCGTATGTAGAATGATAGGTACGCTCTTTCAAATGGTGTGGTCAAAATTGGGGGTTGCTATTTAAAAAAATTGTCGATGACGTCATATCTCGAACAACGATGACGTCACAAATATGGGTCGTATGTCAAAAAGTGCCTTTTTTTAAAACAAAATCGACGTGTCAGGGGATTTTTTCGAAAATTTCTCAATTTCTAAAATAATGAATTTATTCATTACTTTTCGAAAGCACTGTAAAACATACCTACATATTTATCTATGTTTCATAGTGTAAAATTGTTTTAAAATACCTCCTGTATTTTTATTTTCTTTGTTATTCCTGTGAGAATATTCGATTTATCATTTTTGTCTTGTTTTAATTTCCATAAACGAACACCAATTTTCTCACTGCATTACTATTCAATGGTATACCTGATAAACACTGACTGAAGCATTGCCTGCGTTATTATCTTTTACATTTTCATTGTAAAAATTTACCAGTCATCTGCCCCCAGTGGGGGCAGATGACTGGCCCCCAGTGTAAGCTAAGAGTTTCTTACTTTTATGGGAAACCCACATTTGTTAATAACTCAGAAAAGGCTTCTGAAACCAGCATCGAACCATTCTTTGTTTTCCTTCGCAGTCCATTACTTGAATCAGTGAGAGCAGTGCGAATGTACACACTTCCAGTGATTTCATTAGTCCCTATGGGCCCATTGAGACAAGCACGCATAACAAATGTGCGTTATTAGTTCGTGGCGTAGAGGCGAATTCGAGTTTACGGAAAATTGGGGGAAACCCCTCAAAGCCTGCCATCGTCACGTTTGACAAACATTGTCCCCGTGACGGCACTTGGTATGAATCCTTTTCCGAGGCTGATAGGCGAGAGAGCGCTTTCCTGATGCTGTATTTAATTATCTGGGGTTGGTAAGTGAAGGGGTGGAGTTAAGTAGGAAGCGGTGATTGATTTAAGATAAAGGTCGACATTTTTTGCATATATAATTGACTGGCCCTACAGGAGCATGCTGTAGGCCTTGGTGCATCAATAAAATTAGTTTTACATATTTTGCAGGATGGTGGATTGTGCTACAGGGTGATTACGCGACAATCTGTTTGTTAAATATATATTACGATTATTTTTGTGTAATAAATCTATTCTATTCGATTATACATCCTATTCGTGAAGTATGGAAATTTACTGTAAGTTTTTACAAATGTAGACAGTTCGTTATTTCACTAATATATTGTTCAGTACATTTTTAATAGTACAATAAGATACAATAGATTCGTTTGTGGGTTACTTTGACTCCATATCCATTACTATTAGAGATAAAATACATGTAAATACAGGTGTTTGACAGTAAAATACACAAGTTGTTCCTTTCATAAAATAAATTAAGAAGAATACCATATTTCTTAAACAGAACCATGCATTTCACTAAAGTGATGGTGTAAGACGATAAATTTCCCTTTTTTTCATTTATTCTCATAGATTTCGGAAAAATAGGCATTAATAAGAAATTGTTTTAATTCAAATGGAACACCCTGTACTTTTTACACCAGGTAGTTTAAAATTAAACTATTTCTGATGTAGGCATTGTAGCGGTTTATATTATAATGTTTTGCGATATTCGTGATTTTCTCCGATTTTCAAGATTATGGCAGGAACAGTTCATTAAACATTGACTTCAAAATTAGGCAGCCAATTCCTACAAACTGTCAATAGAATGTCAAATATCTTCGAAACAGCTGAGTTTAGGTATAGGGTACGCTACATGTTTTTAAATCAGAACTGCATGTTGTTCTTCAAAATGCAAAAAAATAGTGGGTGTTCAATTTAAAAAATCAAAGTTGCATACCACCCACGATAAACTAAACACCAAGGAAAATGAAAAACATTTTCTGAAGATGGCCTACACAATTTGGTGAAACTTTTACATTTAACATTTTTTTCTAAAATGTTAGATAAGAGAGCTATGAAAGCTTTCCTTTCTTTTCCCAATGCAGATTTACTTTTTTCAGATTTATAAAATGATCGTTTTCTATACAATGCGTCGATAATCCTAAAATTTGTACGTTATTTTGTATGTTCTTTTACTCTAGTTTCAATACTTCTGCCGGTTTGACCCACATACACATTATAATTCACGCAATCAATTTGGTATACTCCTGATTGTTTCAATTTATTAACCCTTTCTTTGTTGTTTATCAAAATCCTCCCAATATTACGTTTATTGACACTAGTCGTTTTACACCCGTTTCGTTCTAATTTACGAGCTATTTTTTTAATATAATCTTAGACGTAATTAATAGAACTATAGGCGGCTTCTTTTTCCCGAATATTGTAACACTCTTGACGAATTAATTTCCTCATTTTGTTTTTTATCATGTTATCTATTAGTATTTCTTTATATCCATTGTTTCTCGCAAATTGCTTGATTATACTTAATTCTTTTTCAAAATCTATTTTACCTAACGAAAACATTAAAAGCCTATGTATTAAACTATTGAAAACCGACTTTTATTTGATGAATCTTAGGTGGGACACCCTGTATATATAATCTTACACTAGAATACGATTAATTTTTTTATTTTCTAGATTTGCAGCTAAATACTCGTGCAGTGAAATAGTTTAGTAATACTCGTACATGAAAAAACATACGCATATCATATAAGGAATTTTCTCTTTAAATATTTATATGTACCTATTCGCAATAACATATTTATTATATCTAACAAATATGCTCAGTCCTCGAATCTAATTGGTAAACATATTGATAATGATAATAAAAAAAGTGTTCAACATCTCCGCTCAAATTGAATTGAAAGCTTGAAAATGAAAGCATACTTTATTCATTCGAAGCTCGCTGTAAATCGGCGCTCTGAATTCTTTCCTTTCAGGAATGCATTACTTATTGATAAATGCAAAACCGTCTGAATACAGTGCGTCCTTTTGGAGAGCACGGTTTTCTATTGCCCGGCGGTTTCCTCCTTTGCCAATGTTTTATGCTTTTACAGTACACAAATCTTTCGTTGTGGATAGTATTGTGTCGTCGATGGATCACCAAGGGACTGTATAAAATTTCTCACGTGAAATCTGTAACAAATATTTGAGTCACTCGTTTTATATACCACATTTAATCGTATCTTATATTGTTGTTACTGTTATTAGTTAAAAATTCCAAATATAGGTACTAAAATTAAAATAAATTGCATGTCAATAAATACGAAATTTAGAGAAAAGAGGAATATTTTGTCATTCATTTAAGGATGTACAACTTTTGATACAGAATTTTTTTTTCATATAACTAGTAGTTTATAAGATATAAATGACTTCCTATGGGAAAAGGGACTGTTTGTAAAACTGGATAAATATGACTTTTTCTTCTTTCCTAGCAAATTGTATTTTACCCTAACAAATTTGCACGCATTGAATAGCTTAAAACTGAGAGGTGGCGGCCAGACATCCGAAGATATCTCAGATAATAACATTTCTGTTTCGATTAAGCAATTTCTCGGTTCGATGAAGGTACGCTGCACGTCCTCTCTACCGTGTTATGATATTAATTTTCGCTCATTTAATACAATTGCAATGATAATTCGGTTTAGCTACCACGTCAATACGTTCGTTTGCCTGACTGATATCTGTATAACGCTAAATGCAGATCCTGCACAATATCCCACTGATTTAATGCCTTTTGTATTAGGCACAATTTGCAAATGCATGACAGTGGCAGGCGCGGGATTGGTTCGTAATAGTCGCAATAAACTGTGTAAATGTGTTTTTAATATATATTAATCACGCATATAGATAAATTGTCGTTTATCGTATAAAATTTTATATAAGCGAAAAACGTATGTAATTAACTGCTAATCTTTTATTCAGTTTTCCTTGAATAAAACTATTTACCTTTATCGTGATTATCCAATGTAACATCATAGTGTTTGGACAACATCTACTGAAAAATAACTGAACCGTAGGTTGAGAATTAGACAAAAGTAGTGTCTGATTTTCTTACATACACCACCTCTGGAGATGCCTAGGACAACCCCAAAGGTGAAATCTCAACCCTCTAGACCTTCAAATAAGGGAGATAGGCCCTTTTGTCCACATATCCTGGATGTCACTAGCGATACCTATCGAATACTCCCCGTATAACTTGGCTGTCGATTATTTATTGAACTGCCCTGGTATGTGGACTATTCAAGAGTATTCGATGGAAAGTTCTATGAGAATCTAGAAGCCTAGTTCACCTATATAAAGGCCGCGGACACTATAATATGCTCCTACAGATCACTTCATTGTCTCTGATCACTTCGGTCGGTAATCCAATCTGTTGAAGAATGTCATAAATATACTTATGTATATTCCAATGTTAGGTTATTACTTACTGTTATGTTATGTTTTTGTTTCGTAAAAATAAAATACACACCGTAGTAAGTGATCTAAATTTGAATTAGGAGATAAATTAGTCAAGAATAAAAGTTTTTAAGCTTGTTTAGTTAAAAATTCAGAGAATTCACGCCTCATGCTTCATATCCAAATTCCCAGGAATGCTTGACACTTTTTTTTAGCTCTGCCATCTCTCCTTAAGAGTAGGAACAATAACGAACAATAGAGAAAATGAAAGGAAACAAAGAAGCTTAACTAATAAATCAGAATGTTTCATACTACGCCTTCAACGCTTTTCTAGAGCTTAGAAAGTTTACAGCCAGTTCCAAAATTTCCTGCAGTAACTCAATTGTTGTTAGAGGGCTTTGAAAATGTCTCAACGTGACGTTCAAGTCGCCGTACTTTTATTTTGCACCGTCCCTGAGTGCTGGATAGTCCATTCCTTAATAAAATATTTAAAGGTGCCTCACCTGGAACTACTTGTTTACTGGGTTCATTATCGATCTGGAACGTTCAAGGCTGATCGAGGTAATTTTTCATTGTGTTCACAGTTGTTCAGTTGTACAGTTAAAATGTTCTAACGGGGTAAATATATCGTATACTTGAAAAATAATTTATTTACGAACACAATTTATAAATACAGAGTGATGCATAATTCATCGTCTGTTCTGATTTACTCCTTTACTTTAAGTATATTTAGAATACATGCAGAACGTTGCAGTTAGGAAACAAGCAAATTAATCACTCGATTGCACACAGTATAGATTAGCTATTAAAATTGTATATAATTATTAATTCAATAGACGTAAACTGTTTATAACGTTCATATTCATAAGATTTGTTGAAAAGTTAGTTAGTATTATTATAGAACGTATCATATTTCACCAATATTTAATAATATTTAAGAACACTACTTGATTATAACTTGGTTATATGGTCACCAAACACTAGAATAGACATCCTGCTGCTAGAAGTTCAGCCAAGGTTTATTAAATGGCTTCCCTCTATTGCCAACTTTGCTTAGGACGATAGGCTCAACTATCTTGAGCTAACCTCATTTAGTGACCCAAGAATCAGGGGTGACCTAGTACAATCTTATAGGAATCGTCTCAAATACATTATTTCTGAACTTACAGGAAATGTTCTCTATCAGCAGTGATAGAGGGCTTCGTGGTCACAATCAAAAATAGGTTAGTGAGAAGTTCAAAACAACTGCCCCTCGCTCCTTTTATCAACTCATTCAAGAACCGCTTGGATTCCTCCTCCTCCTCCTCTAGTGCCAAACATAATTGAGGATTAGTTTCTCTAAGGCTAGTGAATTTTTATTCTTCTACATTTGTCTTAACAGCGTACGTTGCAGTACCGACCACATGTGCTTATTTTTAAACAGTAATCCATCAAAGCTGTACCCAAAGACTAAGAACCCAACATTCCATCTGAAGCGCCATTGCTTTTTATACTTTTCAAGGTGATTTGTGAGGAAAAATCCTACTATTTTTAATTCGATTTAATGCCTTTTCCACATCTTTTTTTTTATTTGCTTATTATAAAATATGTACTTAGTTATGCCTAAAAAGTATTTTTTTAAATTTTTTTCCTCGCCAGATATATTTTGAAAAAATTGTTAAAATTACCATATATTTCAAATAACGCGCCATGACGCCATACTTCACTTCGTTGTTGTCTGTTGGCTGCCCTGCATTTTCTGTTCTGTCAAATGAAGTGTGCTTAACCTAACTTTCGTTTTGTGTTTTGATTAATTTGATTTAAAATGAATTAAATTGAAGAGGGATATCTTCAGACAACCTTCCAAAAGTTGGTAGTGAAGTGGTTAACGATTTGTACGTCACAAATATGAACTTTCTAAATGCTGAAGTGCGCAATGTTAAGACAAGGAGGTTAGCTTTTATAACCTAAGTTATCAAACATCATTTAGTTGATTCTAGCGTAAATTGTGCACTGTTGTCACCTTTACCGAAAAATACCTAAAAATTATTTTGCTCAAGTTATAAATTGCAAAATAATCATGTTGGTTTGCGTATGTAATAATTTATGGAGAATATTTCACCTAAAAATACATATTTTCATTTCAAAATTACCAAAATGTAAATTTAATCGTTGCCAAAAAAAAAGTAAAATTGTATGTGGCAACGTGGAGCCGTTCTTTAACTTGTCTACATTTTATTGGCTACTGGAGTGTGATGTCAGCGAACCGCGCAGTTTGAAATGATTCAAGAAGACCGGTCACTTTGTACTTGGATAACTTCGCTTAATTACAATTCTTTAATAAATTGGGTTGATTCTACCTTTACTTATGCACCAGTACAACGTTTGATATTAATAAAAAAGTCAAATTCAATTTAGCGGAAAAGGCCCATTCCGTGGTGAACCTTATCAAACTATTGTAAAACTGGTTTTATTACAAAGAAAACAATAATGTCGAAGTAATAAAATTACTAGGTAGAGGAGAAAGTCCAGTGTCACTTCTAATTAACTAAAGTTTTACTTAATCGTAATTTTAACCACTAATGCCCGCATTGATGGTCATAAAACAATTGGGGTTAATAAAGTGACCTCCAAAACTAACCAGTCAACAGCACCGACCACAGTGGTGTAACGATCATATCTCACTATCGATTTAACCCTTTATTGTTTTGCTTACCAATTAATAGACTTCGCTGGAGTTACATTGTTATCTTATCAGCATTAATAAGAATATATATATATATATATAGAGGTGGTACACGACTTGGACGCAATTGATTTGAGAAAATTAATGAGTACTGCAGCAAACAAATCACTTTCGTCAAACGATAGAATGATTTTCTCGCAGTGTGTTGTTGAATATAAATGAAAGAGTATTATTAATAAAAGATGATACTAGCGTATTTATTGAAAATCTCGGAAAGAAACGTTGACGGTACTTGGAATCACCAACCGCATTATATTTTTGTACGTATATTTAAAATAACTAAGTAAATCTCCATTATTACCAGAAAATCTGCTTTATCAACAGAAAACCGTATTTCTGCCAAAAAATTATTTTGTTTGATATACTTTTTTTACTGATTACATTTTTTTTTAAGTGGCCAGCAGAAATTTGAAAATTTTACGGAAATCTTAAGTATTGGGATACTGAACATATTTAAACGATGAAGCAAATTTATGTGTCCTTAAAAACTATAGCTGATCCTTGACATACAATATTGCGCTTGCAGACCAAGACGGAGCTTATGTAGACCCTATCTTCTATTTTTTCTGCTACCTTTTGGAGTATAAAGTAAAAAAAGAAGTGATTAAAACAATTATAGAAGGAACGTTAATAATACATTTTCATCCATTCATTGAAAAAATTGTGAAAAGTTTCGTCCTATCATATTATTGTGCTCCTCTCGAGCATAGATAGGCACGTCCGTTTCAATTCATGTTCCTTCCCGAGAGGCCTTTTCTTATACATACTTCTAACAACGATTAAGTAAATGTCATTTTAGCAATCGATGTGCTCGGCTGGGTCAAGAGAACTTGTAAAAAGGGCGATAAAAAGGGTAAATTTCCAGGTCCACTGATAATTACGTTGAAAATTCAAGGAAGATCTCTCGACTGTAACTAGATTCACGATTTAGGTAAAATCACAGAAAACCTATATTTTATACTAAACATTTATTTTTCAGTATTTTTGCCCAAGACATATCAAATCGGTAAGTGATTTAAATTTATAAAATTAAAAGAAAATGTTTGTTTTTTGCAGTGCTGTGGCAACGATATAAAGTATAAAGTTAAAAGTATGAAAATCAAAATGATTTTCTAGATACAGAGGAAAGATTGGATTATAATCTATTTCAATATCTAGATTAAGAGTACAGGGAGTCTGAAATTATCTAGATAAATTTCAAGTAACAAAAACTATTTATACAAAGTAATCTGTTTCAAATAGCCCAATACCACCTAATTAAATAAGTATTTTTAGATAATATTACTTAGGTATAGTAAAAATAAACCGTTAAGTTTAAAATTTTAAAATGTCATTTTTATCATTTTAAACCGAGGAAAGAGACAGTTGAGATATGACTTGTGATTGATGTACTGGGAAGCAAATATCTTAATTTCAAATAATAATTATTTTGTTATCTTTCAGAAAAATTGTCAGTTATATTTTTAAACATTTTTATTGCATATTTTCATATACATACTACATTGAACGATATTATTTTGCAGATCTCTTTCTTTATATAAGTGTCGCTAATTACATTTATTACCTATATGCACAAAACTAAAAGCTGTCTCAAATTAATTCAGTACACTATTTGTATTTCATTCTTTTGCTAATGACTGGCCCTATATTGTCCATTGTACTTAATAATTGTTTGAAATATTGTGTATACCTAGTTCAAGTTTAACCAGAAATGAATAAAAATAAATTAGCAATCACTATTAACTTAATTCCTGTCTAGCTTTAATAATACTGGCTTTAATAAGCTGAGTGAAATCGAAAATTTCATATTGTGAAACCTCTTCACAGTTCCTTACATGTAAAACAAAAATAATTTATCCAAAAATATGGTGTATAAAGAAAATCTCTATTCCGGTAGGTTGCACGTCTTATGAATTATCTCGTACTATGAATAGGTAACTATTGAACGCAGTTCTTTTTATCCCCATGTGATGTTAACCCACCCGATTAAGCGGGCTGTTTTTATCTCTCTCATATCAGCCTTTAACTATCGAATTGATGCAAATAATAATTTTCTAGTGTATTATTGCAGAGATGTAGGTGTCACACCCACATGCACCTTGCCTAGAACGGAATAAAGAGCTACTACAGAGCTGTTGAATTTATTCAAGTGATAATAAAGGATGAATTTCTTCTATTCTTGAAATCAGGATAATGAAATTATCAAAAGTAAATCTAGTACAGTCGACTATGGTATTCAAAACAGCAGTGCATCAAAGCTTGCATTTGTTAAGTTGAAATACTGAATTTACGGCCAACATTGCAAATAAGTTCTATATCATATTTCTCTTTGTGCACAAATTGAACTTTAGTTAATATGTGTGCAAAAACAATAAACAATATGTATACTCGTGTCTATGCGAAGTATCATACAACATATTAATGGCTGACCTAATTTGATATTCGGTCATAATAATGATTTTAACAATTTGGTTGAAATGCTTTAAATGTTTATAAATAATCGGGATTTTATTAATATTGGAAAACTCTTTTTCTGAATTTTAGTGAAACATCCAGTATAATACTGGATAATATTATTCTGTTTTCTATCCCACACAAATATCAGACTTCCGGGATAATCCTTGTAGAATGAGGGGTAGAGATATTATTATTTTTATTAATATAATGAATGCGTCAATATAACCAATCAATCAATACGAAAAATTCGTATTTTAAGTTGCTGAATACAAACTAAATCAACTTACTAAAAAGCAGTGGCGTGTCACATTTTTATCACTAAATTAACTGGATGCCACTGGAATAAAAAGTAAAATCTAATAACATCAGAAAGTTTATTTTACTGTTTCAAATAAACCTAGATTTACTTCAATAAACTTTTTCCGATATTAATTTATGAAAAATTGATTTTTCAGAAAATTTATAACACCCTGTTCTCGAAAGAGAAACTTTAACAGGCATAGGTTTATAGGGTTTTGTTTTCTTCTTTTTGTCCAAGGAATCTCCTCCTGACTTTTTGTAATATTCATTAAACACCCTGTATATTTATGGGGCCATATTATAGATGTTAAGTAAGAAATAATATATTTTCTATTATTATAATAAAATTTCTGCTCCTTTTTATGTGGACATTTTATTCTTTGTTAAACAAGACTCGCTCCAAAGACCTAGGCATTTTATTTTATCAGAAATTTTACCAAAAATATTCCCCAAAAAAAGCAGAAATAAGTTGTTATCAGAACATTTTGATGTTACATTCGAACGACTGTTTTTTAAGGTGAAGTGCTCAAACTAAAGATTAAGATTACTTTTCTCCGAAATCACTAACAATAATTAAAATCGCTGCTTCACAACGCAAAAAACCGGAGCAGATGCGACACAATACCCGATACAAACAATTTCGAAACCCTTCGCTTAAGAAAGTGTGCGAAAAATCAGCACAGCCAAGGTGTTCAGCCATTGTGTAAAACTCCATTGTACGTCTTTAAAAGTACTGAGTCATAATTAATCTCGCGGGAGTCGCGGGTGCTTTAAAATCCAGCACTTCAAGCAACTTGGTAGGGGTGGAATTTCCGTATGGATTGCCTTGCTGTTAATTTTCCATCTTGAAAGTTAGCAAAAGGAAGATGCGGTGTGTGGTAATGTATTGGGTGCTACAGAGTGGATAAAAAAATTAAAAAAGATGTTGGAAGACACAGATTTTAAGAATAGGATAATTAACATGTGGAACACGACGTTCTAGATAAATTTACTCTTGTCGTTACACGCCACAAAAATAATGGATTTTTCTTGACATGCATTTTGTTAGATAAGTTAATATAATCTGCAGATGATTTATACGAAACGTATCCTAGGACTGAAACAATAAATCATAAGGTATAGAAATTATTACAAAAGCGGGGAAGGGTCATATCCTACTTTTTTACAAAATTTCATAAAAAGTTTCCTAGGAAATTTCGTAACAAAAGTGTAAATTTCAGCTTTTTCGTAAAAAAGTGCAAATTTCGTTAAAAGTTTGCGAATTTGCGCTTTTTTTTAATTTCGTAAAAAGATTGGGAATTCAAACTTCTTTATGGAATTTCGTAGAAAAAGTGTGATTTTCGTAAAAAGCTTGTGCATTTCCACTTTTTTTATGAAATTTCGTAAAAAAGTGTGAATTCACAATATTTTTACGAAATTCACACTTTTTTATGAAATTTTACAAAAAAAGTTAACATTCACAATCTTTTTACAAAATTCCCACTTTTTACGAAAAGTTAAAAGTTAGTTTAACTACACTTATTTTACAAAATTACATAAAAAAGTGTGAATTCACAATCTTTTTACGAAATTCACTTTTTTATGAAATTTTATAAAAAAAAGTTCACATTCATAATCTTTTTACAAAATTCACACTGTTTTAAGAAAAGATAAAAGTGAGTTACACTTATTTTACGAAATTTCAAAGAAAGTGAAATCACAATCTTTTTACGAAATTCACACTTTTTTATGAAATTTTATAAAAAAGTTCACATTCACAATCTTTTTACAAAATTCACACTATTTTACGAAAAGATAAAAGTTAGTTACACTTATTTTACGAAATTTCATAAAAAACTGTGAAATCCCAATATTTTTACGGAATTCACACTTTTTTTACGAAAAAGATAAAAGCTACACTTTTTTACGAAATTTCGTAACGAATTCCCATCACTTGTTATCCTTATAGAAACACGAAAGTTATCAAAAAACCTGATATTCTTCAAACACCAGTTCTTCACTAATCAGGAGAAGTCTGGTTGCTATAGACCGGAGTGAAATATGTGAAGCCGGCTGTAACATATAATTATTATCTGGATACGCTTTCAGCGTTCGTTTTGGTAATACATTGCCAAGGACAATTAAAGTTCGCTGCGAGTTTGTTTTATAGCAAGCTGGAACCCGTTAAGCAGCATTACACCTATTTAATAAATGCCACAGAATTCACCTGCTGTTTATATGGAGACTGCACGCGAATATCACGTGACTGAAATGAATAAATTCTGGTTATGGTCTTTTCTTACTTGAATCTTAAATAGTTTTATTTATCAGCTAATCGTCCCGACGTGGTAATGATCGAGGTATTCGTTTGCTGTCTGGTTTTAAATAGGTTTAAAGCTTTGAAAACGATAAAGTTCTTGACCAGTTTTGTTCCATTTTATCCACTTAACCTAATTACAGTTATTGTTTTTTATTATTTAACACGCTGTGATAAACTCAAGCTGATCTTGCTGTGAAAAGTTGGCACTAGTTCCACTTGGCAGGCTTAATATGTTTATTATTTTTGGTGCTATAGCGATTTTTCATCTTTAGTATGATTATATTTAGTATGATAAAGATATGAAGTCTATTCTCTTTAGTCTTCGGTTATAAGTCTTGATACGGAAAGGTGTAGGCGTGGGAGCGTTTTATTTCGCTTTATAATAACACTAGATTTCTGAAATCTTATTTCATGAAGGATTTGTTGCATGTATCTGATTTTTCCAGGTCATATTTGGAAAATACCCACGTAAAAAGTTTAATAATATATTTTCTAATAAGTATGCAGATTATGGAGCTTGGAGTTCCTCAGGGTTCAATACTTGGTCTACTTTTTTTTTAACATTAACAAATGATAACGTAGTAGATATTGTTAAATGCAAACAGAACTCATACCACTACTACTACCACTACCAATAATAATAATAATAATAATAATAATGATGATGAATTATGATGATGATGATGATAATTTTAATTACAAGGAATAACACTAAGTCTAAGATTTGTGTTGAAGAGCGGTGGTGTATTATTCTTATGAATTAGAAGAGGTATAATAATAAGTCAGATAGATCCAAAAAGTTCCATAAAAAGTCTATAGACAAAATGTTCGTAAGGCCTATTAACGTAGCAACAGACTAATATTCTCTTTCCCAGTCCCAGGGTCTATTTCTAATAGGAATGCGCATAACAATGCTTGTCAAATTATTATGTATTGAGTATAATAAATAAACATAGGCTAACTGTAATCGCGATAAAATATGATCAAATTATCTGTTTATGCAGAAATTCTCATTTTTTTCTACTTTTTGACGTACCTTGTATAGGTGTACCTGGCAATTGAAAAGAAATTTTATCCCTACGTCATAGGCACTGAACATGGAAACTGCCAAGTCTCATTCAATTTATGGGGTAATTCTAAAGTCGTGTTGTACTTTTTCGAAAAAATTCATATCTCCATAAAGAACGGCGTTAGGCAAAACTGTGTGGTGTATGAGCTTAAGGATAAATGTAAGTAACAAAACAAAATCCCTAACGACTGTTAAAGAATTGGGAGCTTGTCAAATTTTTGTAAAAATGGAAGAGGGTTGAGGAACACCCTGTACATCATAGGATACAAATTATTTCGTAACTTCCGTATGACAATTATTGTCAAATTGACAGACAGATAGCGACTTGATTTTTCGCAGCAGTATCATTACAGCAGTGACAATAGAATCCTCTATTCTATTGAGATGCTGGAGTAATGCAGCAAAGACGCCACTAGGAGCACATTTCCCGTGGAGTAGTTTTCGGCACCTCCTTCAAACAAAATTTCAGGTGTTCCTTGACTTCTGCACAGAAGTTTAATTTATTGCATCAACAGTTTATATTTGTCACGCCACTGTTTATATTTGTACGCCACTGACTTACGCAATTCTACAATTGCGTTATGTTGCAGAAAGATACCCTTCTCATACAAATATGTCATAAAGTATTACGATTGCTAAAAGTGTTCAGAAATGAAGAAGGTGCCATTTATTTTAAGCCACAATGCATATTGTGGCAGGCGTTTTATGCTGAACCGTAAAAATGAGTCAGTGCATTCATAAAAGAACAAAATTTAAAAACCCCGAGCGTTAACTCCTTTTACATAGAATTAAAATAATGTACGGAGGAAACTAATTATTTTTTACGCCTGCAACAGAAAAGATAAGCTCATTCTCGTGGGGCCGAAAAGATTGATGATAAGATAAAAATGATTCTAAAGTGTTTACTTGTTATGTTGCTTCTTTACTTTTCACCTGTTACACTTATCCAGATGTTGTTTACGCTATTTCGCTTTAAAGTGAGGGCCCGAAAGATTTTAAGAAAAGTTCTCGCCGAATCAACAATTTGCTGTTCTGGATTTTCTATAGCAGATTTATTTCTCAGGAAACACAGCGCTCATTTATCTTTTTCTAAAACCACTTAAAACTTCCATCTAGTTAGAAGCAACTGGAGGCTTAGAACAAAAATGTCGCGCATTAGAGCTTTAAATGAACGGGAATTATATTAAATGATTTTTCAGGCTCGTGAAAAGTGCGCAATTTCAAAATGGAGGTGGGACGAGGTGGGAGTGATTGATGAACTCACAGTTCCTTAAGGGCTATTCGATGCCTTCTTCCTAAGGCCTCCTTGGCCTACATTTTTAAAGATCAACAATATGGGGTCATAGATCACACTGCTTACCATACTAATAGGGAGAACAATCCTCTTTTTTTTTTTGTTAAATGGTACTGAGGTTGGGTTAAAAGTTTGCATGTGCGCAAAAATTTATACTGAATAGAGTTTTCTGCTAGACGTAAACACGCTGCACTTATCTCGATAAATTCTGTTAACAATGTCTCGAAATTATTTACAATTTCATACCGAGTTAATATTTTTAGATTATGCCTTAGTACGTAAGCGAAATGTACGTCGAAAAGTGTGGTTCTTTAGTGTTTGACACTGGAAGAAAGATCTTGTAATTATACATAGTATTTATTGGTTTCTTTTACCAAATTGTTGATTTTTAATATTAAAATAAATGTCCAGCTAAATTCTTTACTAATTTTTGTTATTATTTTATATGTTGTGTTTTATGTTTTTATGTTATTGTTATATTATTTTAATATTAGAACTATTTTTACCACAACTGTGTATTTTTACAGATTTCGATAGAAGGTCCTATCCGAATACGTTGATAAAGGGCCTAATCGATGTAGCTCTAATAGTAAGGTAGATATAACCATAACTGGTTACAATAAGAATAATATGTTGAAGAAACACTTTGTAGTGACTAGCCTAGCATCCAATCGATGTCTCTTTCTAACTCTTTATTCTTATGGAATATTGTTTTATTTATATCTCCCTCACTATTAGAGCATTTTTTGTGAGAGGGAAACCGCTTGGCACCAGGATATTTTCCAATACTATAGATATGTATCATAAAGGAACCTTGACCAGTAAGTACCTGGGTTAGATGGTAACCCGTCTGCCCATGCTTCCTGCCATTCCACGGCCTTAGGTCCGGGATCAGGGCCGTAGTCCACGCTCCCTTCATCCCCGAGTGCCACTCCTGCCATCTTTCCACTGTGGCACCTCTTTCCTCCCTGTGTGCCATTTTCCTATCCTTATGGTATGCCAGATTCCACGCCTGTCGAAGGCCTATAGATGGATAGGGATCATAGATGCCACTATCACCAGAGCATCATATGAGGTAGTTCTATACCCGCTGCAGACCCGCAGCGCTATCTTCCTCTGGACGCTCTGGAGCGTCCTCCTCACTAATAGAGCTGTATCCATCAAACTCTATATCGATATATTCCTGAGAGAACGTTCTATCCGAATCTGTAAAAATACAAATGCTCTATTTAAAAAATATATGTTGCGATAAACTTCTCCGTTTTGGAACGCCCAGTATAAATCCCAAGATCATAAAAATGTGCCTCCCCTGAAATAAAAATCGACCTGTTTCTAGATCTTCCACGAAAACCAATCCTTTGACAGAAAATCGAGGATGAAACTTTTCGTTGACCACTCTGTATTTAAGGATCAAAATTAACACGGTGTATCTTACATATTTTTCTAACACCACCTCTTGTTTATTTTTGATTCTTTTATCAAGACATCGAGTAAAAATCTGCCTTATAAAAAAACTAAGTTTAGATTGGATTGTTGAAATAATGTTTGTTTTATGTTGAGTTTTATATGATTACCCTAATTAAATGATTACTTTATTAAGCAAATTACACAATTCTTGCAGTTTTACTGACATTAGATCATCATCTTATTAGACAATTGCCTCTCGGCAAATACCACAATTTGCTAAGTATCATAAAGCATCATAAAATATGGGCATAAGCAACACAAATTCACACAGTACTGACGGGAATATCAAATCAAGTAATTTTTGTAGATTTCCAGAAAGTAAAATCAGATTATTAAGTTAAATACATTTCAAGTAAGGGCGCGTAGGTTGCTCTAAATTAACTCCTTAGGCGTTAAAAAAATGGAAAGGCTCATCCGGAATTCCACTGAATAATAAGGAGCACCAAGAGGGAATATTAAATTAAGTGGCTGGCAACAAAATGTAGGATTTATTAAATCATGCAAAAGTGTATCCTTCAATTTAATATTTTACAGCCAGAGCCAGGTGTGACTCAAGTGTAGCTCTAATGCATAAAATGCTGTAGTAATAAGATTTTTATATTTTTTATGAAAAACTTGAGTAAAATATATCCACTAATTTACTAGTAGGTTCATCATCGGTAGGTGTCGTTCTTCTGGAAGAAGTCGACAGTTTTCAAGGCGAGTTCCCCAAGCTAACAAGTTCAGAAACTTACCTTCCGGGCAGGGTGCGTACGTTATTTTATTTTCAACCGACGATATATTCAGTGTCTCATAATTAATTAATTACTGATATTTTGTCTTAAAAAAAACGACGGTGGTAATGAACAAACCTTATACAATTGATTCGTATATCCACAACCGGATAAGTTGGAAGTGATCAAGTGATAGTTTTTAACCATGGCTCTTTTCAAAATGGAGATAAAATAACATAGGTCCGGCTAAACTTAAACCATCCATCTGTGTAGCTCTAAATCGTTTTTCTCTACTCGTTTTGATCTCTATGATATCCATAACTTGATTGTGATGTGTAATTTGTCTTTTTTTTATGTATATAGTGTTATTCAGAACTTACCCATAATAAAATTTGGGGATGTTCAACATACATGGAGAAATGTGGTAGTGCAAAAAAAAATTTTTTTGGTTGCTTCTGAAAACTATTTAAAAATTTTTCATTGCACGCCGCTGGATACTGGTCCACTGTAATGGAGTGACCTTGGGACTGACAATGCAAACTGGCTAGCACGAAAAAACTTCGGAAGTTCTGAGAGAATACCGACCACCGGCGCAAAAAAGATTTGCAGCGTTTTTACTTTAAAATAAACTTAAAGCTAGATAGATGTGACCAAAGTGACGTGTCTTTAAAATGAATAAAATTTTGTTACACTAATTTTGAAGAATTGCGCTACTGGATTACTAGGTATTAGAAACATGAAATTCATAAAAAATTTGCACATACCTTGTTACAAAAGCTGTTCGAAATAATATTCCTCGACTTGTACACACTTTTGGGCACTAAACCGAATGTTCCTCCTGGTTGCTGATCTTGTAAACGCAAATTATTAAGTAAATTGGGGATTTTCAGCATTTTGCTGCAACAACCACACACAAAAACCTAACTCGTAATTGATAATCCACTGGTAACAGTCCATTAACTCAGCATTACTGTACACATGAGCCATTTTGAAAATTTTACAGTTCAACACTCCTACGATAAATAAAATACCGGCACACAGAGAGTACGCACATAGACTGATGACTGAATAGATAATAGAGATATTATCCCCACTCCAACTCTATTCGCCCAGGCGTTCTAGGTACAAAAACTGTTATGAATGTGATATATCAGATGTTGAAGTACAGTTGCCCATCTACGTAGTCCTTTATAATGGTATAACTTGAAACATTGTTTACGGGAAATCCTAAGACTTTTATTATATTTTTTTTTTGTTGATATCGATTTCTTATTTGAGGATGCACATATCCTCAAAGTTTTAGAGATAAGTTCTGAATAACCCTGTATACATAAATTTTTTACATATATTTTTTTTATTTTCACACAGATTATTATTTATTTAGTTTATATTTTACTTTTAGTTTATTCCTTTACAGGTTCACCACCTATAAAAAATAAGGGGTCCCAAAACAAGTTGAGGTACAAATTTAATTTAATTGTGTTCACCTATATGTATACTGTATCAAAGTAGTAAAACTTATAAAACTAACTGTTAAAGGTATCACTTCTCAAACAAATGAAATTTTCTCAAAAATTCAACTTGTACCCTACGATGATTGAATTAATGAACAATTTTCCAAGTAATGGCGTGTGCTATTGTATAATGGTTGTACGTTTCCATCCCGCTAACCGGAACAAGTCTTTAACATTAGTTCTTTAATCTGAAGGACGGCACAAGAACAGGCAATTTTAAAAGCAATTACCAGAAACCGTGCACATAATTTTTCACGTCCTGTGGTTGAGAGATTTCACTTGAACTGACTAGACTGACACACGTCGGCCTAACTCGCAGAGTAATAAAATCACGTCCAGTTTTTTATGCCGGTGATCTTGGGGGCAGAACAGCGTTAAGTGCAAACACGCTACAAATAGGCAAGCGGCTAAAGCAGAAGGATGAGAATAGGGTCATTTCTATTCAATTTGCTTTTCAATGAAACTCCAGAGAAGGTCTTATTTCCAATTTCCATTTAACATGCCAACTCCGAAAACATATGCTAATTTAAGTGACACAAAACCATCAAGCGGTAAGTACGTATGGTAATACAAATGGAACTAGTAATCCCTTAATAGTGAACTGTGGTGTATCCCAGGGTACAATTATGGGACTCATGCGTTTCGTATGATGCATTAATGACGTTCTTCAACACATTAGTAGGGTCAGTGTATTAGCATATACAGATGATACTGCCACTTTGATAGATAGTAGAACATGATGTACCAATTGAAATTATTGCCAAGCATAGTATTTGAATAATTTGTAAATTGTTAACAATAAAAACACATAAAGTCTATTGTTGTTCATTTATTCGACAAAAATGTTTGTTATTAAATTATTACAATATGTTCTATTTAAAAAAATGTATGTAGGTATCTATTTTATCGTCATGTTTGGTTTGGTTATTTTTGGTAGGACTTTGTAGTGGCTTTTGGTATTATATACTAGTAGTTTCTATAATGCATGTGGAGTTACAATAAAATCTGTTACAGCCTCTAGAACATTAATCGGTTGATACGCATTTTCCGAGCAACTTTTTGGAGCAAAGTCGCTCGCCTCTACCAAAAGTTAGACATGCAATTGTCAGCCGACAGTTCGAGTTTTAATTTGAAGCGATACGTTGGGGGTAATTACATGCAGTTTTGGTACCGGGTGCACGCGATTGTATTGTGGCAATTAGGTAATGATTTTGAAATGGCAGGCCCTTACACAGCCACGGGTAATTAAGCCATTCTCCTCCTCCTCCTCGCTTAGAGCATGAATTTGAAAACTTTGCAGATTCGTTTAATTATACCTTCTCAGAAACAGCGGAGGGCAATTTAACTCTTTTGTAGCAAACTGACGTTCTTTCTGCAATGGTTTAATTTTTAACAGTATTGTATAATGGGCTACGTAGATCTCATACTTATTATCACAACAGGCAAGATTTTAAGTAGTTTTAGTTAAATTGTCTTTTTAAAGAATCTTTTAAAGGATTTTTTTATCCTACACTAGGTGAAAATCCAATTTTCGTGAGCCTTTAGAGGTGCGAAAAAATCAACTTTTTTATCAATAGGTAGGTATATCAATTATTCAATTAATAGGCATATCAATTATCTGTCATCGCAGTGTCATTTAATTTCATATTATAAAGTAATTTTAACTGAACACATAATTATTGTTCCCGGGGTACCTGAACACAGGTATCCCGGGGATCTCAAGCTTCTGGAAGTGGTTTTTCGGTCTTCTAGAAGTGGCCAGGCTCGGCTTAAGCTGTAACGATAAAACAAATACAAAATTCAAAGTATATAAAATTATATAAAAAATACAAAATAAATAAAATAAAAATTAAAAACTAAAATTTTAGATTGTATTACAAGGAGAACATATAAAATAATTAGAGTGTGTCTATTATAGTACGTTGAGTCTGAAACTCACTCACTGAGAAAAACATCTAATCTTTATTGAGGCAAAGTTTTCAGGATTGCCTAGTCACTTTCAGAGTTCATAGCATCTCTATTTTCAATAGTAGTGTTTTGAAACACATTGTTTCGTAAGTTTGGCTTCAAACATGCTTAAACTGAGACATTTCACACTTTATATACTTACTAATTTATAAAAATTGTTTTACACATATATAGATTTGGAAAAAACTATGATCAATAATTAATCCTGCCCTGGCTCTTCAAGAATAACTATATTTAATTCACCAATTAATAAGCAACCATCTGAAAAATGATAACCAGGAAAAATTATAGGAAATATTTTAATTAAACTTATAATAATGTCTTCTTTCTTTATTTTTTGTGACTGGAATGATAACCAAGAGGAATTTGATTTAATTAAGTTGGCATTATTAAATTTTTTATTTCGCTCTGGATTTCGTTTTATTTTCCTCTTCGTAATGAAGCTTTTTAGGTTATTTCATGTTTGCGGTTTTATTTAGAAGATTAATTAACATTGAGAGCATGAACAGGACCGGATTTCAGTATCGCTGCAATGAAAGGTCCTAAAATGAGGTAATTAAAATAACTTCCTTCTAAGTATCTATAATATACAAGGTGTTTTATTCGTTACAGGACGGAGGTAGAGAGTACTTATTTGTGTATTTTTTCATGCATTTGAATAATAAAAAACCTCGGCGATATCCTAATGGTTGTTATTACCTATAGTACCTAACATTCTGAAATTTATAAAAATAAATGAAGATTTATAAATCTTTTTTCAAACTATTTGCCAATGAATTAAATAAGTAATTTGTTTGATATTTGTCTAAAAATCATGGAAAATATTCTGTTAAAATCAAGTTGTTTTTTATCTAAAAAACTAATGCAGTTAGTTAGTCCTTTCCACAAGCCAAAAACTAATCGAGAATTTTCTATAAAAACAAAAATGAAAGTTTCTGCAAACCTTTGTACATGTCAAAATTTGTACAAAATATCTACGAAATAGCTAAGTTTAAAAATCGTTACATCCTTTCTACCTAAAATTTATTTTTCCTTTCAAAATCGTTCCATTGAAACCGTCTATAACAAATATTGGGATTTCCTTTCATATTATTTTCTGAAAATTGAACAATAAACGCAGTAAATATTTGCTAAAACGAAATTATAGCTTGGACACCCCCTACATAAATTAGCAATATTGAAAGGATCAGTGCAAAGCTTAATTATTGAATTTAAGTATGGATCCTTGACTAAAGTCCTCCTAAAATAATTGGTTAAATCCGAATATGCAATATAAAGTACTCCATCTCAATTAAAATAACAACATTAGTATCGATTTCCGGTATAACCGGAAGTGTAGTAATTTTCAAAATATATTCATTAAATAGAACATGGCCCATCATGTTTACTTTCAAATTCTCAGAAAAAAATTTTAACAAAACTCCTAATATTTCTAATGAACGGTTCCAATCATTCACTCTGTATAGTAATTCAGTTATAATTATAAGAAAGATTGTTGCAGCATATAAATATTTGACCACCCAGTACTCGTCAATATTTTTTAATAATGCAACAAAAAATACGAAACATTAAAAATTCACACGAGAATAAATTGGTTCTCACATTCATTTAATTGATGATGATCTTAAAATAATGCAATAATATAATTAAGAGATAGAGAGATAGTTTTAAAAGCCGAAATTAAATAAATGTGTGAGATTTTTTCTTTTTTATTATTTTCTAAATAATAAAACCGTTTGTAAATTTTGTTTCATTTAACTCAATTCTATCAAGTTGCCCATTCATTATAACAAATTTTAACACTTCCTTAGTTTCATGGCTGTAGATGGGAATCTCAGAAAACAGTCGTTTGCGGCCATTTAAATAAGTTCTCTTTGAGATGCGAAAAATTTATCGCTATTTGGAGAGCGCCTCTAGAGACAGAGGATTAATTTACTTTACCGGAAGCCTGCGGCCATTTTTATCAATAACGGCTTTTCTTTGCGAACAAAAGCAATAGCTGTAATCGATAAAAATTACAAACAACCGTTTTTCTGCAATACCGTGTTCTTTTATTGCTTTTTATTGATTAAGTCAACGTTATCAACGCGTCTCATATTTTTATCATCACACATTTATATTTATTATTGCCCCCGCCCTAACAGGGTGAAGAAATAGATTATAATATAATATGGTTACATTTATAGTTGTATTAAGAGTGTGAATTAGTACAAAAATTTCTTGTGAATGAATCAGATACTTAAGTCTACAGGGTTTAACTTCATTTTTAGGATATTAAAGTAGTAATTTTTAAAAGTAACGACGCTATGAACATTTATATTTTTGATATATTTGTCATTTAGAAATTTACATTATTTGTTCTTAATGTATGAAAAGTTTATCTGATAAAAAACGATAGAGGCAGCGGTAAAGAAATATAGTGCATTATTGGAGAACGTAAATTGAGTATTGAGTATGTGTTTATGAGTATATACAGTGTGTCCCACTTAAGGTCTAACCACCCCCGTAACATTTTTATTTATGAACCAATTTCCATGAACTTTTTTTTGTTGGGTAGGTCCCAAAAAAGTACATAGCGGGCATGCTTCATTTGTTTGGTAAGTCGGCGTCATGGCCAACTACGTCCTATTTTTTATGCAAAAAAACGAGATGTACTATTAGTGAATTTTTCACAAAAATTTTATTGCCAGATTCTTAATCAGGAGCACCTAAAACCTAACTGTACCAAATTTCATGGCGCTACTGTACAGGGTGTTCGTGTTCTACTTAAGGTCTAACCACCCCCGTACAATCGTTATTTATGAACCGATTTCAATGAACTTTTTTTTGTTGAGTAAGTCGTAAAAAAGTACATAGTGGACATGCTCCTTTTGATTGGTAAGTTGGCGTCATAGCCAACTACGTCCTATTTTTTTATGCAAAACAACGAGATGTATCTACTATTAGCGAATTTTTCACAAAAATTTTAATGCCAGATTCTAGTCAGGAGCACCTAAAACCCAACTGCACCAAATTTCATGGCGCTACAATATAGGGTGTTCGTGTGTCCCACTTAAGCTCTAGCCACCCCCTTAAAACATAAGCACCCATATTAATAATAATCACAATAACATGAAGTTAACTAATGACAACTAACCGTATTCTTAAATCAATCTAAGTAGTTCATATTAATAATTAAATATTTATAGACAAATAACTAACAGCATGCTAAATAAGAAGTTAATGTGACAACATCTCATTCTATACATAGAGCTAATTTCACTGCAATAAATCTAACCTGCATTTACAAACATTTACGCAAAGTGACAAGACTGACAAGTGTCTTGTGTCAAAACTGTTTTGTGTTAAAAAGCAATCAAGGGCGGATTTAGCTTTTCAACATGGGGGAGTATCTCAAAGAATCATATTTTTAAAAAATGTGAAATTAGAAATTATCTGTGTATTTAGATAGGTATAGGTACGTTTTTCTTTGGACAAACATGAAATAGCAAATGGAAGTGTTTAATAAAATATCCTTAAGTGAAGTACGTTTATATTTTTTTAAACTAATTACGTTTTTGCTTTTTGCTAATGTAAAATTTGAATTCATGGTAAATCCGCTCTTGATAAGCATTAACTTATGTTAATGCTTAAGTTAAGACAATGCCAGGAATTTTCATATGTACCAGCAATAATATATTTATTTAACATGCTCTGTCGTAGCATTCTCGAATATGGTAGTGTTATATGGTCTCCTACTTACCAATGTCATATAAATACATTGGAAAAGGTACAAAAAAGGTTCGTCAGGTTTTTGATGTTTAAACTAAATATTAACCCTGATGATATATCATATACACAGAGATTGGATATGTTGGGTATTGTCTCGCTGGAAATACGTAGAGTAAATGCGGACAAATTGTTTATGTATAAATTATTTAACAACCTGGTAGCCTGTCCTTATTTGTTGAGTTTGTTTGCTTTAAATGTTCCTTCTTACACTATCAGACATCCAGCTTTAATTTCAGTTCCATTTAACAGAACAGTTTACGGTCAACACAGTCTATTAACCAGGCTAACTAAACACTTAAATGAATGTAATGAAATTGACATTTTCAATTCATCTCTACATAAATTTAAAATATTCCTAAAAATGCAGGCAAATAATTTACGTATATGAACTTCAGTTATTTTTCCATCTTAAACTTTTTACATGTTCTAATTCGGTTTTTTCTGTTTTAATGTTTTAATGTATATACTTTACAGAATTATACTGTGGTTTTCCTGTCTCATTTTATTGTGGTTTGTAACTATTCAATTTCAATTTAAAAAGACTGTATGTATCTTATTGTAGTTTATACTTCTTGTATCAACTTTTCATTTAACTTGCCTTACTCGACATTACAATTGCCAATGTTTTGTTTTATATGATATCACTAAGAAATTTCGCACACAGCTAAATTATCAGTTTTATTTTCTCTTTGTTCTTTTCTACAATTTAAAATTCTTATATTTTTTATTGTTTTTTGTTTCTTTCGTTATTGTTTTTATATGCTATATGAACAATATGCGTTTTATGTTGTTCTATGTCTATAGTGTAAATACTTTTCTGTAAGCTTTGTAGGTACGATTTGGGTGTTTACCTGTACTGTACTTCATTTGAAATAAATAAATAAATAAATAAATAAATAAATAAACTTTGCCTTTTATAATAGGGAGATTCGTAGCCCCACGTTAACTCGGGGGTTACGGGAGATTTAGAACACCTTAAATTTTTACCTTATCGTTATCGCAATCGTTATACTGAACACGCGCAGTGGCAAAAATGATACTCTTTTTGGAACTGCACATGCTCAGAATAACGATAACGACGTGCTAAAATTTAAGGGGTTCAAAAACTCCCTAATGAATTCGATAAGTAACCATACTATAATAAAATTTTATAATAGTTATTGAGGTTACTGACATATAAATACGGAAAATTTCGCATTAAATTATTTAATATTTCAGAAAAACGTTCTTGATCTGTTAATTGGGAGGGAAAAGAAAAACTGCTGACATTTTTGTCAAACTTTTAGGTTAACTTTAACTTATTGTAAAACATACCCAAACTGATAACTTGTGATTTAGCATCATTCTAGCGTTAACATGCATTTAAATGGCATTATTAATGCAGTTTTCACTAATTACATTCTAGTTACGTCTTAGAACATTCTAAGTTTTATTATTAATAAGGCTGAAGTTATTTTCCTAAAACATTAGAATATTTTAAAATTGAAAAATAAAATATCCTTTAAATAAACTTATTCTCTGGAACACCCTGTATTGTACCCAACAAAAAAAAGTTCATGGAAATCGGTTCATAAATAACGATTTTACGGGGGTGGTTAGACCTTAAGTGGGACACACTGTATGTATTGTTATTAGCTACTCCCCTAGGCTACTCCTATAGGCGAATTTCATAATTATTATACTGTTTTTTAATTAGAAAGAGTGACGTTAAAGTTGAGCGCTAAAAGATAACACTCTGATTGGCTGAAATCAACGAAAATTAGGACATATTCAAGTTATTAATTAGGCATAGGGATTTACTAGTAGTACTTCATGAAGTTTAGTACTTCATAATTTGGTTCGAAATCGAAATTTAAAGAAATCTTAATTGAAAGTGTTCCCCTTTGTAAATACGACTTGTGATGTCACTTTTCCTAATTAAAATATGAAGTATAGCATTCTATATCCATGCGTATACTCTGTGCAAAGGCTGATTATTCACTTCAATTGTTTACTACTAATTACGCCTTTCCTCAAATAATATTTTTCCTGTAAATATCGCCATGAATATTTGTCAGCATTGTTCCCTCTTACGAGCCATTTGATTTGATTTTTCTAATATTTACAGCAGCAAGGGACATTTCGTGAGCCCCAATATTGAGTTATTATTTAAAACTAGATACTATGTAGATCACTAAAATGAGATTATGTGCACATTTTATATGTCTATATGTGTATTGACAGACTGTAGTTAATTTCCCATTGAAATATGTATTGACGTAATAGCTTATTGATTCTCCATTTGTTGGGGATTAGCTTTATTTATTTATTTATATATTTATTTATGTATTTAGTATACGACTATCCAATAGTAAAAAACTATTTACAAGATAGGAGTTGACACAAATTATTGTAATATAACACGGCTAAGAGAACAATAATTACTTAAAAACCATTTACAAACATAAATTAAACGCAAATGGGTAAATATATTATATATTGAACACTAATACCAATAAATTAAGTATAAAATACCAGCCATCAAATATAGTAAAATACAAACACAATAAAAAAGTATGTGACAAGTACGTAAAGGGCAACAAAATCTATGTATAATGTACATCTATATTATAAACAGAATAGGACTAAAGAAGTATTAATATTTTTATTTTGAAGGCTGTCATGTTGAACAAGTCTATTATGTTACTTTGCACTGTCCTATAATTTTCTCACATGGTGTAAATTGGTGAAGATTGTAAGACCCATGTACGAGGTACTGCTAGCTTAAAAGATAACGAGTATCTTACATTCGTTCGAGGTACATATTCTTATATTCATAATCTTTATATCAATTTCACTCAAATAATTATTATATTGATATTTAAGAGTCCATTCACTAGGTCGAAATAAGCCCTAAATCGGCGTTCGTCTCGTGTCTAATTATAGAAAAACTATAAAAGATAGCGACTTTTAGTAAAAAAGTATGGAAAGATAAGACTCTAATCTAAGTCCCTATAGTAGTAATTTTTGGTATTTCTTTTTATTTTTAAAATTCCAGACAAACAATCTTGTACCAAAATAGCGTATTTTAAAAATTATTTTCTCTAAAATACACGTATTAAACAAAAATTTGCTACTATAGGGATCTAGTTTATCTTTTGATGTTTCCGGTGATATATAATTTATAACACTAAAATGAAATTTTGTTGCAATTATAAGACAAATCCGGTACCCTTGCAATGAGGGCTAACTTTATTTCCATGTGCCTTTTTACTACGGCTTTACGTGCACCTCCGAAATCTTAATAATTCGATAGTTGGAATATATAAGTCTCCACCCATCGGCCACCCATCCTCTCAATCCGACCCAACATTCATGCCTGTCAAATCTACAGAGAATGGACCCTTAAAAATAAATGTGTTGATCATATTATGTATCTAACCTTAGGAAGAAAAGAAAATAGGTTCACGATATTAATAAAAAAAAGACGACAATATAGGGAATTTCATACTTTAATGCCGCAATTCCTACGAAAAGACGAGAATCTATGTTATATTTTTGTTACTTGTTTCGAATATTTTTGTAATCGTCATGAGAAAGGTCGTGTAATATAGGATACTTTCGCACTAATTTTTTCCATTTTACTAATTACTTCCTTAGTTAAGACACAGACAGCCAATTGCGAACAAAAACTCCGTACGAAATAAACGCAGACAATTCGCAGTCTAAACGAAAAAAATCATGTTGGTCTGAACTTGCATATTTAACGCAATGGAAACAATATGATGCGAATCGCAAGCGGTGCGAAATTCCGCAGGTGCTGCGATTATCCGCGTTGGTTTGGGGGACCCTTTAACCGTTACGTTCTTCCACATTAAAAAATAATTATCCTTGTCTCATGGTATTGAAAAGGTTTCCCATTGTTGCACGTAGGACTCTTAACCTGTAGGTCCGAGGCGTCGATCGGCAGGGCTGACGATGCACTTCGGCGGCGCCGGCAACGTCGCGTGACCAGCCAGCCGGCAGACGACGACGACGCTCTGGATCCGAGGCCAAGGCCGGTTGTGTCCAGGGGCCTCCAAGGACACCCAGGTGACTCGGTCTCGCAACTCGGACGTCGCTTCTTTCCAGGCCTACTTCCGCCCGGCGTTGAAATAATATGGGATACTGACGTATTATGTTTCCTGCCCTCTGTTATAGGCGCGTTCTAAAATATAATATTTCAACTAAGATTCAAATTCAGTTAAAATTGGTGGGATTACAGGACATGGTTTTCTTTAAAGGTTATTGTTACGTGATACATCACGAAATTGGACATACCGAAAATGTCATCTATTGAAAGTTCGCTTTTTCTTGAAGGATATAATAATACTTACATTATATTATATAAGAAATATTATAGAAAACGCCTATTGTTTTACTAGTAAAGAACTATTATCATTTTCTAACTAGTACAAAAAAGTTAAAGTATAATCGTAACATCGGATTAAAAAATAGAGTCAGGTAACCATGATTTCTCAGAACTGTCAGTTTGAAATTAAATGTCATGTCAGATTGTTTTCTATACATGTATAAATGTCTGAAAAAATAACCTTCAATGCTTTGACGCTTGTAGAAAAAATAGTATGTCACTCGGAGTATAAAACTCTTTATGTGTTTCGCCCAGTTTACACAGCCTTGGCTAAAGCCTCGGCTGTGTAAGCTTCTGGGCTCAACAAATAATGTTCGCCATCTACTCCTAGTAACATAATATAGGTACTATTCTACTCCTAGTAACATGATTATCTTTCTCCAATGAATTTAAAAATGTTCCATAGCATCCCATTCATTTTCTTTCCAGTAATGAAAACGCCACATTGTTGATGCCAATGCCGTAATGCCAGAAAACATTATTGCCAGATGTGGTTATCCAAAAAACCGTCTTTTAAGACGGTTGGAGTGATTTAATAATCTGTAAAGTTTTCTGCAATACCTTTTCGACATGCAACTTATTTTATTTTTATACCTATGAAAATGGAAATACTCGTATATGTGGAGGGAGGAAATATGCCAGCTAATTATTTAAAATATTACCTGAAATTTGACCATAACTTTTTGTTCAAATAGTAGATGTACAAATCTATCATCCAAAGAATGTATACCACCATCTTTGGAGGAAAAATCTATAGCATAGGTCTTCATACCCAAGAATGTATCAACAAGTGATTACGAAGAAGCATCATATCCTATCCGAGGAATAATCTATATCATATCAGAGAGTGTGGTAACCCTTATCGTGCTTACTTAAATTCACTTACTCCTGAGCGTAAAGTAGCGAGGATGTATTAATAATCTAGCTTACAAAAAAACTAGTGTATTCAGATGTAGATTGCAGGGCATGAGAAAGTAGATGCGAAAGGGATTGCAAATCATCTTGTTCGAATAGATGCGCAGTCATCGAACTATATACTCGTAATCATTCTCGTACAGTGGAATAGATCAGAAAATACAGACTGGAGGTCAGCTGTAGAGCATAAAATGGCTAGAGCTACTCGAAATCAATATATAGGAGACAAAGGTTACTAACATTTACTGCTTTGATGCTTTGCTACTGATCCTGAGTGTGCACCTTTGTCAGATATTTAAATGCTTCCGGCAGATATTTGTAATCTCTTAGCTACATCAGAAGCATTGACATGGGCTGATTTTATAGATTTAGGACGTTCACAGATATTATAGGTTAGTTGAAGGGGGCATAAATAAGTGACCGGTAATCGACTTTATTCCGCAATGTTAATGCAAGAAGGGACCGAATGTTACGTCTGTATGTCCAATACGTGTAATATCTAGAAACGAAAATGATGCACTATTTGTCGCGAAGGCTCCATAAAAGTAAACGCCACCCTTGCTCTCCTGGCGGAGTTTGCTCTTCCATTCTACATAAGACAACATTAAGATATCCAACAGCAAAATGATTCTAATATATTTTGAATATTGCTGAAGAAATATCTCATAAAAGGAATTGTATCATTAATCAAACAATCGAGGCGCATTTCACCCTCCCCTATTAAATTTTATTGGGTTTTCCAGGTTCGCCACGGAGTTCTCGCAAGTCGGAGATAAATAATATTGATACTTAGAAATTGAAAGTAAAAGAAAATGTACTTTCTATGTCTGGAGCCGGACTATCAATCTTCTGGCACGTCAATTTCTCAAAGATATATTAGGCTCTTCTGTCAATAGTTCCGGTAAGAAAATAAGCGGAGGAAGTCGATACTCGGGATTAAAAAGTAAACACATTGGAATGGTTAAATAATAATTTTTAATTTGAAATTTGTAATTTCTAAATTAAACAGGGCGATTTATTAATATTGCGAAAATCAGATGGCTGTAAGAAAATCTAGCTAAAATGAAAATGTGATTTTAACGGATTGTCTAACTGACAGACAGATAACCTGCTTTTCCGCAAGTGCCGTTATAGTAGTGAACTCTATTGTCTTTGAGGAAGACAATCCTACCTATTTACTTTAAGAAGCTACCGAAAACAACTACTCCACGGATCCTTCATCGAGACCAACCACCAGATACTGACCGGTTTCGCACTTATTTTGTGCTCATCAGAGTGCCATAGGTTCGATGAAGGATGTTGCGACTTGATTGCCTAAAGAGCATTTGTTATGTAAGTGGTGGTGAAAAAGAAAGATTAATAATAATGTCAATTAATTAATTGATTAACATTATTAATAATATAATAATTAATAATGCAAAGATGAAAAGAAGGCACTACTGAGTGTTTCTCACTACCACTAACATAAAGATGCCCTTTAGGCAATCATATCGTAACATCGTTCATCGAGTTCACTACCTATGGCACTCTGATGAGAGCAGAATAAGTACGAAACAGGTCAGTGTCTCAATGAAAGCTATGACGACTTATATGGAGATACTGGAATAATGCAATGCCAGTTGGGGCACACAGCCCGTGGAGTAGTAGTAGTTGTTTTAGATGTGACCAAAGTGACGTGTCTTTAAAATGAATCAAATTTTGTTACACTAGTTTTGAAGAATCTCGCTACTTGATTACTAGGTATTAGAAACATAAAATTTATAAAAAATTTGCACATACCTTGTTACAAAAGCTATTCGAAAAACGGTGTTGGAAGTGATTTCGTTGAATTGCGTGCGGATTTTCGAGTGCCCAAACGTGTGTATTGTGAATGTTGTGTATTCCATTTCGAGTAAACAAAGCTTCATCTGTAACTAGTACATCAGCAGTAAATTGGGGATTTTCAGCATTTTGCTGCAACAACCACTCACAAAATTTAACTCGTAATTAATAATCCACTTGTCCATTAACTCAGCATTACTGTACACATGAGCCATTTTGAAAATTTTACAGTTTACTCCTGCGATAAATAAAACACCCGCACGGCGTGAACGACACACATGTTAACCAGACGTTCCAGACAAAAATGTGTTTACTTTTTTTATCACATTCTTAGGAATGTGGTAGAAAAGTATCAGATGTGTTGAAGTACAGTTGCCAGCTACGTAGTCCTTTATAATGGTATAACTTTAAACATTGTTTACGGGAAATCCTAAGCCTTTTATTATAAATTTTTTTGGTGATATCGATTTCTTATTTAAAGATGCACATATCCTCAAAGTTTTAAAGATAAGTTCTGAATAAGGCTGTATAACAAAATTAACTTCATTTACATCCTTTAAAAAAATAGATCCAATTAGTAATGTAATATGTCGTTATTTTTTAATACTGTACATAATAATATTATTTACAGTTACAAAATATAATATAAGTAGCACTTTGTAATGATATACCTACCCCCTCATTGCAGATACAATAATTGCTGAGTTTGTAGAAACTTCCATCAAAACTGATGTTTGTATGCATTTGCGTTTTTTATTGCACTGGTCCCGAGCCAACTAGCCAGTCTTCGTTAAAAGTGATAAAGAATATAATACGATTTTAATTACTAACAGAGTATGACACTTATTATTTTCTGTTGCTGCCCTCAATAATGTTTTTCATCATTTTCGCTGAAGACTGATCAGTGAAGGCCGATGGGAAATATTGTCTCTACACGTATTAGATTATTCGTCCTTAATAATAACTCTCTGGATAACGCACGTCAAAGTCGATACGTTTCCAGCACTCTCACTTGTTTCGGTGGTAAATTTGATGTGTGACATGCCTACTAAATTGGATAAAATACGTCAGTTCCTCCATAACCTAGTACGTGCTTAATCGGTATTAAGGATAGGATGTTATTTTTTCCCCGAAATTATTTTTTCTTGAATGACATTCAAATTAATATCCCTGATTTGTTAATACTAGAATAGAAACCAGTAAGAATACTAATTAGAAACTATCACCCATATTAATAATAATCACAATAACATCAAGTTTACTAGTGACAACTAACCGCATTCTTAAATCAATCTAAGTAGTTCATATTAATAATTTATATATTTTGTGCACATATTTACTTTGAAATTTAAAATTTGTATTTTCTAAACAATGCCACGGAATATGCTATGTTACTGATAATGTCATGTTCATAAACTTAACGATGAAAAATTGGTTTATATTTAGAAATGGGGGCAGTTAAAACAAAAGTGCGTTTCTGTTTCTTATAGTTATGCAAAAGCCATTAAATAGTAACGAAACTGGTTCATTTAAGAACTACTTAATAGTTGGAATAGATACCTAATACATTAACAAATTCATCTACAAGACAACCAATGTAGGTAGGTACTTAAAATCATAAAATATTAACATACTTCTTCGTAATCACTTGCTTTTTTTTGTATATAGAAAATACCCCTTAGGGTATTTTGCTGCTATTACAATCTGATCAAAGTGAGATCAATGAGTAATTTGGTTCTATCCTAATTTAACTAAACTTGAAAAAATCTTAGAGCTAAGGTCTTACTCACTAGTGTACCTTAGAGTCTGGTAACTTAATAACACTAACGTGTAACACTAACCGCACAATACTCTGCTTTTATACTGATATAATCAGTTCACTAACTCAAAGGGCTTAACCCTCTTGAGCCTTCTTACTATGTTAGTGTTGTCGAGGAGCTGGATGGCCTCGATGTTCACATGTTGATGGAGTCGTTGTTCGTGAATCCTTGCAAATTTAGAAATTGTCTGCTCTACAGTGTCCATCTGAAGATCTCGATGAAGGTCGCTGTTTCTGATGTACCAAGGCGCTTTGACGATGTTCCGCAGTACTTTGTTCTGAAATCTTTGAATGATTAATATATTACTCTTACTGGCACAGCCCCAGAGCTGTATTCCGTAGGTCCATACTGGCTTGAGAATTTGTTTATACAACAGTATTTTGTTGTAAGTTGATAAGCAAGAGTGTCTACCAAGTAACCAATACATTTTCTTATATCTGATGTCTCGCTCTTCTCGTTTCTTTTTAACATGGACTTTCCAGAGAAGTCTTGCGTCTAATGTGATGCCTAGATATTTTGCTGAGTTTGCATAATAATCACTTGTTGATGCATTCTTGTGTATGAAGACTTATGCTACAGATTTTCCCTCCAAAGATGGTTATATATATTTTACAGTTTCGATGGTAGATGTTTTGTTTTTAAATCGAATATAATATTGTCCTGTCATAAATTTTAAGGGCTGTTGCTACCTCTTTATAATTTAAAATACATTTATATCTAAAAATATGTTCACAGCTGCATTATATCTTTACCTCTTGCACATAATTCATAGGTATTGATGTATAAAATAGAATATTCTAAGAGGTTCAAGTCCATCTTCCGGAATTGAGAATTTAATAGATTTTCATTTCCAGGCATCTAAATTTAAACAAAATATACATAGAAATTGGATAATAAATAGATTTAGTACTCCCTTTAGGATTTTTAATGGGAGAATTATAGAAAATATGTCAATAAGATACGGAAACGCGATATAGGTAGATAACAGCACAACACAATTGTTTGATATATGTCAAATTTTAATGCACTGATCAAATTAAAACCAAAAATTTAATACCACACAAACGTACACTATTCTGTTCTCTATCAGTTACATTCAAATTAAAACAGGAAGAGAAACGGGTATCTATGATACCTTGAAAGACTGAAGACACCCACAGTATCATCCATTGATTTTTTATTGCTCGGCAATTATTGGATCAGTGATTTGTACTTATCTTATACCGGTTTTACTTTATTCAGCAGCAAATTTCTACTAGGTTATTTATTATCACTGTCTTTCTTTTGTTGTCATCATATCTGATACAAACATCGTAGATTTCAGGCTATAAATTTTATGCCTCAGGTTCCGTAAACTAATTCTTTACAATTTCATGGGTTCTACATCAGCCACCACAACGTCCTTATCCCGTTCTCCTGAAACTGCTCTCCCGCCTTCGGTCACGTATATCGGCAAAGACTCAGCGACTGCTCACTTTGTCCACGTCGACCGCCGCTTCCTCGGCTCTCTGTTTTCTCGTCACGTTCCATCCACAACATAAAACTTAATTGAAGTAATGCACAAGGCGACAAGCAATCAGATCTCCGTTCTGCAATTACTGCATTCATCAGGGTAAACGGAATACTTCTTGGTCTTTAAATTAATTTAGTCTTCGCATATTGCGAGGGTGATTCAGCGGGTTGGAATGGAACCTGGTTGTCGTAAAAAGAGCTGTTTTAACAAAATGACACACAGAAAGATAAAAGTGTCATTTAGAGACGGACGTTTCTTGAGCGAAGTGATGAAGTTGATTCCGTCTGTTAATTCAAAGGAAACGAATCACGATCTTGGTGTATTTCGACGACCAAATGACAGATGACTTCTTAGATTGGTCTTAGGTTAGATTGACAACTTATCCTTCCAACCAAATGGTGCACGTGATTGGCATCGCACCTCAGAACCGCTTTCCAGCTCTGCTCCTGTGGGCCTTTGGAGCTTTATGTGTTTCAAACACCGACAGTACTGAAAAGAAACGGTTCAAAACTGAAATGACTTTTTTAATTTTGAGGTTATGTATTGATTAAGTATCTTGTCACTCAAATTTCAAATTCGTTTATTTGACCACAAATTACTGTGAAATTTTGAGCTGTCGAAGTTTACAAATTTTGCTTATCAATCAAATTAAACTTTGTGACGTGACCATAGCTTTGTTTAAAACCAAGACGCCCCTTCAGGAAGAAACGGTCAGATTTAGGGCCGCAAGAGGGTGTCCACAAGAGGAGATTCTTTCCCCCCTACTTTGGTCACTGCTTGTGGATGACCTGCTGGCCATACTTTCTGTGTGGGAGGTTGAGGTTCAATCATATGCGGACAATCTAGTCATTTTAGTCAGAGGAACCTCTGAATTTCCCTCACCCTTCAAGAGGTACTAGAAATAGTACTCAATTGGTGTAAGAGGGAGCAGATGTCTGTAAACCCTCACAAAACGGTGAAAGTTTACCAAGAAAAGGAAGCTTTTCTTCTAGCAGAAGATGCTGAGTGCCGCCTGTGCTTAGAAGATGATGACATGGCAGAACACATATTGTGCACCTGCCCCGCTGGGGAAAGGATCAGATACTCATTATTTGGCAAAGGACAACTTCTGCCAGAGGATCTGAACAAATTCTCACCCAATAAGGTGATCAGCTACATTAAGAAGCTGGACCGAAATATAAGTAGGTGTGAGCCACAATAGACCACATAGTCGCGGTGGAGGGTCTGGTTTTCGGCCCACTCACTTTTGAACCTAACCTAATCTAACCTACTTCATTTAATAACAAAAAAAATACCTTCATGTGCTCGAACATAATCCGCTTCAGACACCGCCAAATCATATGTAATATTTGTTTCTGAATCCACTATGATCAATATTTTATTATCCATAATAAAGGTACCTAATCAAAAATACGGTGCCTAATACAATAAATACAATAATTATTAAGTTTTAATTAAATCTTCAAACTTGACAACTCAACTGACAATTTTCATACATATAACCTTACAATATTTGAAAAGAGTTTGAAACACCGAAAAATTTGTTAGTGCTTGAGGGGGCAGGGGAATGAAAAATTGGTACTGTTCAGGTACATCAAACTTTTGAACATGGAACGCTGAAGTACACTTCAGGAGCTCTGCAGAGCTGGAAAGCGGCTCAGATGTTGTGGAAACCATGATACAACTACACAGATATGCCAATGCGCATAGTGACGTCAGTTACGAGGAAAGACAATTGATAAACACCAAAATAATTATATCACTGCCCTTAAGAATTTTCGCATCGCATCGCCATTTTTCCCTCACGAATGACGTCATGCGCAGAACAAACGAAAGTTATGAGCATATCTGTGTAGTTGTATCACAGTTTAATATTATTAAACTGTGGTTGTATCATGGTGGAAACGAAATAGTGTTTAATACTGACAGTGTCACTATCGAGTCAATGTAAATTAAACAAATTCAAAATATAATGAGTAATCATTAAAAAAGCGTGGCGTTTGTGGACGATTACAGTAGTTGATACTTTTCACGCGAATGGACTGATCTGAATGGCATGGAATTCAGCTCTACTCACGTGTCTCGAAATTCAAGAGTGTCCACTTGTGATCCAATAGTATTAATTTGGTCTGTGATCTACAATCGCTCCAGGTCATGAAGTAGCTCGAAGTTAATGACACAGTTTACTTTCGGAGGGTGTCAGTGCTCGTAGAATAGAGAGAGTTTAACAAAGTGTGGTTCATTTGACATTGTATAATATACATTTTTATGTGCCATGTCGACTATAAACGTTTTCTTCTTTTCCCTATGGAACACAACGGACGAATACAAAGCACAATATGTTTTGTCAGTTACATATGAATCTGAATGTGAATTCACGTCTGTTAAACTTGGAATGCGATTGTACCTCAACGTGGCATTTCAGGGAGATCGATGGGAAGCACTTTTCAGTTTTCGTTAAGTTCGAGACCGACAGGAAAGTTTTATAAAGTAATATTTTACTTTATGAGCTGCTAGTTACATTACTTTCCACGTGTCCTAAAATAAATTAAACTTTTCTATACAGAAGTCTCGCTCAATAAGGAAGCAAGCAGGGGATGCGTGACAGTTCCGAATTATCTGAAGCTGAAGCGACTACAGACATAATTTATTTTATATCTTTGACTGCTTCTTCTCGGAATTATTTAATTTTTTAAAACAAAATTTTGATAATTTCTTTCAACTAAGATTATTTTGATAAACTTTTACAACTGAATGAGCAAGAACAAATTTCGGGAAAAGGATTGGACAAATATGTTAATAACATTTGTCCACATTGTCAACATTGATAAGATATAAAACTTTTGAACAGTAAGTGGATGGTTTCGGTTACAGTAGATCTTGTAGAATAATCTACCAAGGTACAGGAACGAACTATTTTAACGTTTCTTAAATGAATGTCGCGGTGATGAGCTACAAAATGGTTACCTTTTCCAAGATGATGGTGTAACAAGGATCACTTTGATGACAGGATCATTATATAGCCTCATAGTTAATATTTAGTCAACAGAAGCCAGAAAGACATAGTCAATAGAAGTAGTCAACACACTGTCAGTAAATTATATTTTAAAAAGAGATTTGACAGTTTTTTGAATTAATAAGGTTCTTTTTTTCCATTTAATTCTCTCTACAGGTATCTATGTGACATCGATGTTGCTTTTCCTTTTTTTTATGGATTAATTGTTTTCTCTTTCGTTTGTGTATGTATCTAATTCAATAATTGTAATTCTATTTGAGCTTAACAGAGTTTAACCTTTTACTCTTTCCTTTTGATCCTTTTGTAATAATAAAATAAGAATGCTCATTCTCAAAGACATTCACAAGGGGATAGCGGACATTTTCAGTAGTTATTATTACTAAGTTCAGGATTATCAGTTACAGATGTCAATAAAAGATTTGTATTTCTTAAAATGGAGTCATATTAGTATTTCATTCTAACTGAAATAATATAACTTAAATCTGAGATTATAAATATTACTTGTATCTACTTGAATGTCGGTACGTTTCCTTGGAATATTGAGGATCCGTTTTTTATATCTGAATATTAATAAATTAGAAATAGGTCCTTAAAATCGAATTCCTTTCTCTGTAAAATGAAATACAGAATAGTCGGCATATATCGTTTCTGATTTTCAATTGGAGCGTAGATTTTTTTACAGTTTTGGTACCCTTATTACTTTTCAGTAAAATCAACTTTTTTATCTGAAACGAGTGGTTTTTCTCTACATTACATTTCAGAAAATATATACATAACAAGTAAGCTTTAGACATTTTCTTTGTTTAGAGCGAAGTAATATATATATATATTTGAAAAAAATATATTATTTCAGGTTAAATAAATTTAAATACTCATACAATAAGTAATTGCTGTTGATTCTCCATGTATTGAACAATATTTTCTTATGCAATGGCTGTCAATAGCTTCGACTACACGCAGTAGGTAGAAACAAAAGGGGATCAATGAAAACGTGCAGCTTCAGCTGCACACGCTAAAGCGTATTATGCCCCTGTTAACTAGATTCCGAATAAAGCCTAAAGTTGGTAATAATCTCCTGTACAGTACACCTAATCCTATTTGGTAATTTTACCTCACCAAAAAGACGAGTCAAGATATAATTTAGTTGTGGTTAAAATTAATTAAATTGTACCAAATTAATTAGTATCCTAATGAACTGTGGAGAAGTTTTCATTGTTGCTAACAATGAAAAATACGTTATTCGTTGTGATTTGAAAACAACCACAGAGTAGTTACCGTGATAATTAAATATTCCTATTATCCCACAAAAGTACTGCTTCAATTTTGTTTAATTGGCTGGCATTTTACTTTAAGGTGGCCGTATTTCTAACCTAAAATGTAAATATGTAAGGTAATTTAAAAATTATAAACTGTAAACAGCGTTAAAATTACAATAAACAATGACCCGTCAGATCATTGAACAGTAGAGCCTTCAACTTATGTATTACTAGTACTTACAGTGTGATACAGAGCCCTACTATATTTTTGCAATCTGTCATTTTCTGAATCCACCCATATAACATAAGTGACATTTCAGTCACTGTTAAATTGCCTTTTAGAATTTCGTATAGAATTTAGAGTGCCCTGACCATCCCCGATTAATTCTAATGTACCATAGCAACCATAAAAATAGAGTTTGCGTCAAAGACATTTAATTTTTCTACTTACAGGGCGTTAAAAAGCTTCAAAGCGGTTCTAGAGCTGAAAGCACAAATAATTCTTCCATGATCATGGAAGAGTTATTTGTCCATGACCATGATTCCGTGATTATGATTCTTCCATGATCATATTGCGGAATATATAGATATCATAATATACATATGAATATACAGGGTGACCCATTAAGAATGGAAACACTCGCGTACAAAAGTTGTTTATGTACCGATTTAAACCGGATTTTTGTAAAAGGTAGATCTCCAAAATCTCTATGTTGATACAAAATTTGAAGACGAAATTTTTATTTTCAAGGCCTACTACGATTTTTTTTTAAGTGAAAAGTAGCAAAATTTTGTTAGCGATTTTTTTATAAAAAATCTGACTACACCACTGGATTTAGGAGCCCCTCGAATGCATTTGTACCAATTTTTGCGAAAAAAGGTTTGTTCCTAAAAAAGTTATGACAATATCGTCATCACAAGTGTTTATTATTTTATAAAAATCGAGTAGAACCCAAAGACAAACAAAATTAAACAACTTAAACACTGGTGTAATTATTAATAAGAACCATAAAAACCAGTATACACAAAATAACCAACAATAACTAACACAATAATATAAACAACAATTGATAAAAAAAGTAATGATTGGAAAATTACATTTTTAAAAATTAAAAAGGAGTCTGTCAAATTGATTCACACTTTTTGAATAAAAAGATTATAATGTAGTAATTTTTTTATCTAAGAAGGTAATATTATAAGTTTTGGCATAATAACCACGAAATAATAATAATTTGACGAACCTATCAATTTACCTATCAATTGTTGTTTATATTAGAGTAATTGTTGGTTATTTTGTGTATACTGGTTTTATGGTTCTTACTAATAATTACACTAGTGTTTAAGTTGTTTAATTTTGTTTCTCTTTGGCTTCTATTCGATTTTTATAAAAGAATAGGTTCACCGACAAAGGCAAACACGTTATTGTCATAATTTTGTTAGGAACAAACTTTTTTTCGCAAAAATTGGTACAAATGCATTCTAGGGGCTCCTAAATCCAGTGATATAGTCAGATTTTTTATAAAAAAATCGCTAACAAAATTTTGCTATTTTTTCACTTAAAAGAAAATTCGTAGTAGGTCTTGAAAATCTAAATTTCGTCTTCAAATTTTGCATCAGAGCTTTTGGAGATCTATCTTTAAAAAAAAATCCGGTTCAAATCGGTTCACAATGGGAATGGTTTCCATTCTTAATGGGTCACCCTGTATACATAATAGCTAAAATCTTATTACCTACTGGTAAAATTAGATAGTCAATGACCAGTAACACAAAGTCGTTTTAGCGTTTTCTCGTAACATAGCTACGAAAACAATATGGCATTATAATCACGCCCTTATAACAAACAGGAAGATTTATTGATCAATGTAAAATAAAAGTGTTAGTAAAATGTTGTTTAGAATTTGTCTGCAGGTCAAACCAGACGGAGAATAATGTATTTCAGCCGCACTTATTTTATATGAGTTGAAGCAGCTTTATTATTGAATTGTTTACTTCCTTTAAATATTTAAGCACTTCAATTTTGCCTTGGGAACGAATGTCTGAGAGACGTGTTGTTATCGTTAAGAGAACCATATTTGTTTTACCAGGGGTGTACACTGCGCCAATAAATTAGAGAACACTTGGAAAAATAGTTGCCATTTTTTTATAGTTTTATAAAAACAGTGAAATATATTAAAGTCGTTATTGTATAGTTTATTTATTATAAGATTAATATTTGAGCAAATTAACCTTGCCATCCCAAAAAAGAGATATAAAACATGGGAAACAGTTCAAGAAGAAAATCATGTTTTTAAATTCACAAAAAGTAAGTCAAATCGAGTCTGCGTATGTCAATTATTTGTGATTAAAGTGTTTGGTACTAAAATCTTGGTTTGCAGGAGCAGCTTATGTTATGTTGCAAGACAACTTAATGTAAGCCCTTCTGTTGGGTATGGGTCTGGAATCAGTACTCGGTACCTCAGCCTACTAAATTTCATAGTTTTTATAAAACTATAAAGAAAATTATAAATATTTGTTGGTGTTATGTTGGGTCATGTGTCAAAATATGTTATTATAGATCACTCTCAGAAATGGTAGTTTTTACTGAGAGAGGAAATAATATATTAAGTATTTTTAAAATTATTTCCAACACTGGATTACTTATTGCCATAACTCAATGTCACATCACACATAGCTCATTCATCCACATCCTCTGTCGCTGTGCCCGCCTCATGGTCTAGAGACACAAACATCTGGGTGTAGCGTTTCTTCTGCTCCAGGACCCTTTTGGCTACACCTCATAGATGTGACATATCTTGTATATAAAATAGCTTGTAAATGATTGTGTCCGGGAGCGAAAAGGGGGCAAAAAAATATAAAATGTTCTTTATTAATAAACAACATGATCTACTTGAGATGTTCACAGGTTGTATTATTTGTACATCTATATTATTTGTTGTAACATTTATTTTTTTATATATTTCTAAACTGCATACTTGAAGCGGATGGTTCTTTATGAAACATCGTGAAAATAATTGTTTTGAAAAAAACATGGATCTCATTTAGATGTTCCAGGAAATATATAGAAAACACTCTATATACTAGTATTTCGGCTTGTTAGGCCCTTTTCAATAGAGTAAATCCTGATTTTTTTTGCGTTATTTAATATGGATTTTTTATGTTCTTTTACTCTAGTTTCAATACTTCTACCGTTTAACCCACATACAAGGCACAAACAACGAATATAAAGAAAAACTAATAGATAGCATGCTAAAAAACAAAAGGAGGAAATTAATTCGTCGGGAGTTTTACAATATTCGGGAAAAAGAAGGCACCTATAGTTATATTAATCACGTCCCAGGTTATAGCGAAAAAATAGCTCGCAGAACAGAACGAAACGGGTGTAAAATGATTAGTGTCAACAACCGTACTATTGGGAGGATTTTGATAAACAATAAAGGAAGGGTTAATAAATTAAAACAATCGGGGCTATACCAAATCAACTCCGCGGATTGTAATGCCGTGTATGTGGGTCAAACCGGTAGAAGTATTGAAACTAGAGTGAAAAAACATAAAAAATCCATATTAAATAACGCAAAAAATTCAGGATTTTCGACGCATTATATAGAAAACAATCATTTTATAGATCAGAAAAATGTAAAGGTACTGCATCGTGAAAATAAAGGAAAGCGCTTAGATATGTTAGAGCAATTAGCAATTAAAAAATTATAAATCCGTGTACTACGAATGATCAGATAGATTTTACACTCTCGCCCTTCTTAGAAAAGGTAATAAAAACTCGGGCTTTACCAGATGGTAGGATCAATCGGAGGTAGGTGCTCGTAAACAAATAAATAAGGAAAACGCGCTTGGAAATGTTTAGTAATAGACTATTTACTCTATTGAAAAAGGCCTAACAAGCCGAAATACTAGTATATAGAGTGTTTTCTATATATTTCTTGGAACATCTAAATGAGATCAATGTTTTTTTCAAAACAATTATATATTTCTTTTGACACACGCATAAACCACCTATACGAATTTAACTGTCTAGATTTGCATTTAAGTTCATACTAAGTAATTGTATGTAATGCATGCCCCATTCCATGCCAGAATATTACTGAATCTGAAATAAAATTAAGCTGTATAAAATTCCTGCCAGCATCCTCGTGGGATCGTACCGCCAAGCGAGTATATTAAACTTAACGACCTTAAAGTGCTAAAGTGGTTGCAGAATCCATCTGTTACATCTTAACACAATGTACTTTGGTAATTTAAATTTTTTCATAAGCTGTTGTATAGTGCTAACAAGGTTTAGTCCATTATGTAGCTAAAATTTTATCTCTCCATTACAACCAGCTTTACTGCAGAAATTAAATGAAAATAATAGTGGCGTTATAGAAAGCGAAGAGGCAATATTGTTTTTAATTCAATGATACAGTACTACCACTACAGGGTTCCTCCCCATATTAAAGTCATTTTGATATTTGATTTAAAACTAAGCGAAGTATATGAATATTATTTTCTTAGTAGGTCATGATTAGTAGGCTCTGGGGATTACATTTTATCGGGTACGCGTCTGTCTCAAAACAGTGAATTAATTGTCACTGTCATAAACCCGTGTTAGTGCCACACACGGTAATTTCTCCGAAAAAGTTAAATAATTTTTGACATATTTATAAAATTTTGCAATATTATGGATTATTCATTACAACAACATGTGTTTTCCGTGGAAATCTATATTAGAACTGATTTAGTAGAAGTTCGGCGTGCATTTCGCCGACAATTTGGCAACAATAATAGGGGTAATGCGCCAACGCGTAAGTTATGTTACGGGTTCGTCACTAGCGTGAAAATAGTTCTGGGTGGATCATTAAAAAACCTGGAGGGAAAAACGGTTCGTACGCCTTCGAATATTGAACGAGTGTTAGTTGCTTTCAAAAGAAGTCCTACCAGGTCTGTTAATGGCTAATCACTTGCTCTAGCGGTATCCAAGGGAACTTGCTTGGGTACCTGGGCACGAGGGGCACGAGGGTAATGAGGAGGCAGACGCACTAGCCCGAGAAGGCGCATCAAAAGACCTCTAGAATGGTGGAGGAATCTGCCACAACTGAGACAGGCAAAGTTATTCATTAAAGAACGGACGCCTAAATTCACAGCAGATCTGTTAGGCCAGAATAAAAAGGCCATCAGAATAATAGTAGATCTCCTAACAGGACACTGTAGGCTAAATAGGCACATGAATCTTATGGTACTCTCAGAAGATGCAACTTGCAGATTCTGTCAAGAAGAAGAGGAAACATGTTCAGTACATGTATTGTGCCAGTGCGAGGGCCTGACAATACTTAGATTTCAAATACATGGGAAAGGTAGACCAAGAGCCAACAGTTACATGAAAGAGCCTCTATCAACGCTGTGGAGTCTAATGCAAAGGACAATGCTGGACGCAGGATGCTCTAAATAGGTTGGGAGTGCTACAATAGATCTTCTAGGTCGCGGTGGAGCAGGCCAGGGGGCCGACTCATATATAAATCTAATCTAATCTAATCTAATCCAAGGGATGTCTTCACAGAACCCTTCATCACGATTTAAAATTTTATCCTTACAAATACCAAATCGCGCAGCATCTTACCAATCGAGATAAGTAAGCAGGATTAACATTTTGTCAGGGATTGCTACTGTACACTTTAATTAATAAGATTTTCCAGGTTTCCCTTATTGTGGCCCGCAAAATAATAATATGCCGCTCCCTCTTCCTCTCGAGAGGAAGTCTCTGACTTCCGGGCTCTACATTAAGATGATTATGAGGGATAGAGAAATTATTATTATATCACCTAATATTTTGGAAGTAAACCTTTTCAGAAAAATCACAAACACATATATGAAAATGCTTAAATATTCCTAAATAATTTATTTCCTTTTTGATAGTAGTGTCACCTAGCAGTAATTATTGAAACTATTACGCAATTATATCCAAATTGTGAAACATTCCTTGTTAATACATTTTTTTCTTGGTTTATGTAATTTAAGCTACTTGCTCTAAAGAGACCTGGTTCTTATGTGAATTTTCATTAAATTTCGTAAAATTGTGTAAAATGCGGTGCGTATTTGTTTGTGTGCATTTAGTGTATTTGTATTTAAATGTGGTGTATCAACATCTTGATGTTGATGTAATGCAACGCCAGTCTCTCCTTCAAATAATTAAGTAGGATTGTCTTCCTCAAAGACAATAGAGGTCGCTGTAATGGCATCTGCAGAAAAGCAGATCGTTATCGCGCTGTCTCTCAATTAGACAATAATTGTCAGACAGGTAGTAGCAAAGACCGAAAGAGGGTACTACGGTGTATTTCACTGTATCTCGCCACTACAAACATTCACATATGTGGTGCGTATTATATGAACCAGTCGTAGAACGTCATTTTTGCAAAATATCATTCGACAACTTTTGACAAAGAAAAATATCGGCATATTCAGGTACCTATACGTTTCATTAAGAATGCCGTGCCGAAACTAATAACATTTTCATCGTTTTGTTTTTAAAAACAATGCTTCTTTGTAAATGACAAAATAGAACGTGGCAGTAGCGGTGATAAAGTTAAATAAAACCAATTTAATGGTTTTGCGTGCGGATTGTATACCGATATAAATGAAAAATGAAAAAATTTTTTTATGGCTGTCGAAAAAAGTTTGTACTACAAATATAACCTAATGTAAAGTTATAAAAAAAATATGGATTAAACCAAATTCTTGTGTCGCCCTCTATTTACATTGAAAATACTATCCTATCACTTTGACCTTTAGCCTTGTAGCCCTAACCAAACAATTTCTCCTCAACTCAATAAGTTTCTTAGCACCCCGTTAGCCATAATAAAACACTCACCCCGCCCGCGACAATTTCCTTAATGGGCCACTGCGGTCCTGCCCTGCCGTCCCTCAAGTTCGACCTAGGAGCGTTTATTTGTTTTTAATCTCCGCGGGAGCATTTGTCGGACAGGCTCGTATTTCGATTAAGCTGCTCGACAGTGGTGCTCTTAAAGCAAACCCAGCGGAACCTAATTAGGCGAGTTAATTTCATATGACTCGTAATCTCGTTGCGGAGAAAAATATAAGTGAAGTTGCGGCAAGGTAATTACTTTAATCAATTTAACTGATTGCGGGGAGCAACAACGCGGTCCCATTTTGAATTTCGGAGGGCGTGGAGATTAATTGAAAGAGCCTGCTTCCCTCGAGGAAAACTTTTTCAACGGGAAGCACTGGGTTCGAGGTGGACTAAAATCTTTGACATGGCTTATAAAAGCAATGAGTTTATCATACCATAAAACGTCATATTCAGGTTATCTAAATATGGCATTATCATCACAGTTTTAACTAATCTAACATGTAGGGTGTATCAAATAACAAAGTTATTGTTATACAGTGCTTTCGTAAAGCAGTGGATAAATTCGTTATTTTATATACCTAATATTTATAATACCTAATTTTTCAAAAAATGCTCAGACCCATCGATATAAACCTAATATTTTAAATGGAACACCCTGTATTTTTTTTAACATATTTGGAAATAACTCTTTTTTATGAAAATGGTCGTATAATAAAATTACGCAAGGAAAAATAAAATCGACGTGTCCCAGTTATTTTTTTATGTAATTGATCTATCTAATTCTGATTATCTAATTACTCCATTTTTTGAGGGGTACTGGCTTAAAATTTGTCAAATACATTCTTTGCCCTGGTAACATCATGATGATAATACCGTTATACAATTTCACCTATATTTCCACAAAACTTTTATCGTCACAGTCCCTTACGTTTAAAACAGCTGCCTTCGAAGTTTTCCAGTTGTTCTGCTACCTACGCACGATTTCGATGACACTTGTATTTACAAGCCTTGACAGGCCGAACTGTGGAAAGCATGAGACGTTTTTATTTCGCAGAAGAGTTATTGCTACAACCTACAATATCTTTGAACATTAAATAATGAAAGGGAGAAACGTAACTTTTAGAAACAACTTTTTAAATTCAACTTTTAAAATTAAAGGCTAAAAAGAAAATATGCACTGTCTCATTTTAATATAGTGTGATGTTATCAGTATATTTCTAAGTAATTGTGTGACATTCATATCTGATTATTTGTGTTAATTCGCTCAATATGAGGTTTGTTCCTGCATAGAATCTCTGATAAATCCCTGACAGTCAGGGATTGTGATTTAATGCGCATGTCTGATCTTAGATTAGTTTCTGATTTTTGCTGGAACACCGGATTTTTAGAGAACTTAATAGCAGAAGAAGAAGAGTACAATAAACAATAACCAAATAATTTTTTAACCTATAAATTATGGAGGAATATCATCCGTTTCTGACAAATAATTATTGTTTGTTGAGTTATAATATTAATAATAGACAGCGTACAATAATTGAGGTTAAAGTTGGTAAATGGTTTTGGTTAATGCGCATTGCGCATGCACCGGAATATGAGTTTCCGACGAATCAGTGAACTTTTCAAACTATCAGCAAACTGCCCTGACTCAAGCTGGAACAGAGGACAAGAAATCCTGGACTGTCGTTCGACTCTTGTTGGAACGCTTAGATTTGTAATGCGCATGCTTCTGACAGTTACTGACAGTTTTGGACTCCTGCAGGAACAAACCTATTATAGATTTTGGTTTGTCATATTCGAGCATCAGTTAGAGTCCTGCAAGGATCCAGTCTTGGTCCTTTATTTTTTATTATGTTTATAAATGCCACTACTATAGTGTGAAATGTATTTTTGTATGCTGCGAAATGTATTTGTATATAACGAACCTCAGTCAAGGTTCCACAAGGATCCGTTCTTGGTTCTCTATTTTGTATTATGTTTATAAATGATATCAACCTGGACCTCTCATATCACTCGTTGCTGTATGCAGATGATGTATGGGAAAATTTCGATAGTGTGAAATGTATTTTTGATTTCATTAACCGAGCAGGTAGCTCAGGGCTTAGCGTCTCGATCGCTCAACCCAGAGGTCGTGGGTTCTAATCCCCATTCCGCCAAACAATTTTTCATTAAATTGTTTACTCGTAGATCAAGGCTTATTCGCAGGGATGGCTTGGCAACCATCCTGGCGATGGCCTAGGATGGGAAGAATATCAACTTGGTGTTAATGTGAGAGATTTAAATCAGTTGATGTTTGACTTGTCCCCCTAACTAATGAGGTTTTCCAGGTTTCCCTCATTCCAGCACTGAATGGTGGTTAGGGCCTACCAACGTAAGTCGTTCCTGAGGCGCAAATGCGGCTCGCGAAATAATAATATGCCGCCCCCTCTCCCACACAAGTCTCAGACTTTCGGGCTAATCCTTGTGATTAGAATGAGGGGTAGATATATTATTATTATTATTATTATTATTATTAAGCTCTAATCAGATTCAAACAAAGTTTAAAATTGAAGTTAATTGCCTTTAAACATTGGTAAGAGTAGTACAGTCTCGTTCACTAGGCATAAATCAATCGTAGAACTGCTCCTTAAATAATACAACTGTAACTCGTTTAATATAAACCAAAGGTCTCCAATTTCCAATTGTAAACTTGCATTATTAAACATGCTGTACGCGTGGTGGTCTTTTCCGCCTTATATTTTTAGATACAATTTTCAAATTTAGCATAACGGAAATACATATTAAATGTCACTTTGGATAAAAAGTTAACTTTTGCCACTTCCGGCTTTGACGGAAGTGATAAGTATTAGGTATTGGCGATTCAAATCACCGATGAGGGCGCTGCAAATTGTAAACAAATATGGAGGAAGACGATTAAAATTTTGCAATTCATATCGCATCATCTAGCAATTTAGCCTTCAACTGCCATAAATATAGTGACTTCATGTGCTAGTTAGGGTGAAATAAAGGATAAAAAGAGTGGTAAAAGCAGTCATATAGTCCCATAAGTGCTTCATTGCTAATTATATGATTTTTTTGGGTTGAAACCGGTATGACTAATAATAGAAAAGTATAGACAAACTGCAATAATGTGGTTAAGTTGTGTAAATAAATGTGTTCCCTGTTATTAAATTGTTGCATGCGTTTTGAAGAATTGAGTGAGAAACAGTTTCTTATACTAGGGCCAAACTTTTACCTATCTTCTATCTTAAACACTTCTATTGACACATTTTGTGAAACGACACCCACAAACACGACAGTTTGAGTTGTGCTGATTTCTTTTGAATCCTATTTTAAAATGTAAAAATAAAGATGTATAAATACTAACCACGTCGTTTTTAACTTTGTAATAGCAAAAAATCACAAGCACCACTTGCTTAAAAAAAATCACATGTTATTTATCATTATATCAGCAATAAGTCTCCAAAAATCACCCTTTAAGTAGGTTCAAATATTTTCATGTAGAGGGCGCATTCATTTTTGGAATCGCCAATATTTTCATGACCATTTCTCTCTAGATACAAACCACATAATATATTAATGCAAAGTTATTTATTTTCCTGAAATGGATATAACATATTCTGTTCCATAATAATTATAATATAATGAGCTATTTAGTTATATTTCTAATAAATATATCGAACTAAGCTTTATACTAATACTTATTTTCTTTCCAGGCACATATTTCCTGCTGTACGACTTCATCGACTTTTTCGAAAAGGACGGCCCGAGCTTCTTGCAGAGGGATAAATACCACGACATTATTGATACGATATTCAAGAATATGAGTCGGCTAGAACGTGATGCTATCGTGTTTCAGGTAAACATATTACACGTTTGACATTTACGGTGACTGGAGTACATATTTCTCCATACGGGCAAGGAATGTGTAAAATCCAGGCATCTCTGGCGGGGGTTTCCTGATACGCATCTCGCTCAAACCATTTGACAGGGATCTTGATTAGCATTTAATAACATACTGCAGTTTCGAATTGCATAATCACTTGTTTTGGTTATTACTGGCAAACACGCATTCAGACTTTAGTAGTTTTCCAGAACAGTTGCTTGTTTTGTAAAGCTCGATACCACTACAAATGAGTTGAAAATCAGCGTCGTATAATATTGTAAACTACAACCTACTTCTTCAAGAAAGACTTAATGTTAGCCCTGTCTTGTTTGGTTTAAAAACTGCCTTCACTTTATATAAGTAACTTTTTAAGGGCCGGTCTTTCCATCTCCTTATAAACATCATTTTAAATTTATCTTCCTTGTAACTACAAAATGGGTCTCTTCAATGTGTTTTAAATTAAATCCTGTCTTTAAAGTTCTCTATCTGCTCTTTAACTTATCGGTCACTTTTACTTGCCTATAAGTTGTTACAAAGAGATTTCTAACGTTAAAAATTTTACAATTTGATTGTTAGTGAACAATTTGATTAATAAAACGTCAAAAAATATACGGGTGTCCACCTAGTGCGCGTAAGTCCAATATCTGGGTTAATAAAAGAGATAACTTAATTTTTACTAATTTCAGAATTATCCAAAAATTTAAAATTTTCTGAAAATTTTGAAAATTTTTAATTCCTGGATAAATTTGAAATTAGTACCAAACGATAGCTTATGAAAAGTTAAGATAGGAATGTGCAAACCGTTTTGCTTGATCTCAAACCGTTTAGATTTTACAGGGTGTCAAAGTTGCAAAAATGTCAATATTCACCCGTCAATATTTCAAAAACAGTTTAAGTTAGGTATAGGGAAGGCTGATGAAAGTCCTACTAAAATCAAGGGTTTAGTTCGAAAAAGCAATAAAAAATATATATTTCCATTTAGAAAAACGAAGTTGGTACCTGTCCAGGAAAAACTGAACACCCTGAATATGTAAATATATTTTCATTTTGTGCAGCTCGGGATATTAGACAACCCTGTAGAAAAAAAAATTAAGTTATCTCTTTTATTAACCCAGATATTGGACTTACGCGCACTAGGTGGACACCCTGTATTTTGTAATGGAAAGCATTATTGATTTTGAAGAAGAAATATTATGAGATCATGCAATTAAACATGGTAAATATTGCAAATCGCGAACGAAAAATATATACTGTAAGGCCTCATATAGACAATTTAAACATCTGGGATGATGAAGAATTTATGTGGAGATTTCGTGTATCAAAAATAACGATGTTAAATGTTCTAGGAAAAATCGAGCAACATTTACGGCATCACACTAACAGGTTAATAATAAAAAACAAATGATATATGCGTATTTGTTAGATTTTATGACATGTTTTATTGAATCAATATTTTGAACTGAGGACTGAACTGCTACGATTTGTACTAGTAAAGGCCTCAAATTCTTGAGCAATTTGGTTTCAAGTTTTTTAATGTATCATCCTGGGAAGACATTTTTACACTTCTGAATATTAAATTTAAACTATTAGAAATCCCAGAAACGACTAGAACTTAAAAATAGTTATAGTTGGTTATAGCTACAGTATGTTATAGCTAGGTAATGTTGTCATAATTGACATATTTTGTTGATTATGGTTGACGCATTTCATCTGTCCCACTTTACTATATAGAGTCTCTTATTTAATCAGTATTGCCAACATCATTAAATAGTCTTTTTACAAAAGAGCAGTTAAGTTGTGTTGGAAAGACGCAATTTTTTAACTGCCAGATAAATTCACTTGTTAACTTTAAGTTTCTTTTAGTTAAAATCAACTTTATAAAGAGATGGAAAGACCGGCCCGTCTGGTAAATACATTTTAAAATTTAATTGTGAAATTTAGGTTGTGTCACTGATCTATGCACTCTACAGTTTGAGTACCTAATGATTGACGAAAGATCTGGTACCTTTCTACAACTTTGTAACCATTTGGAATATCCTTGGAAATTTTGGAGGGGATCTACGAAGACGTAATATACTAGTTTTCGCTCGAAAAATAACTCCTCAATTTTCGAAAATGTAATTGACTTAGTAACCATTTCAAAATGGATGCTATCTGTAAATTTTAATAACACTAAAAATTAGGTTCTTGTTGGATGATCTCCGGATTAATTCCTATAAATCAAATGATTAGCAGTTAGATGTAATATTATTTATATACAGGGTGTTTACTAATTAATTTGAAGTAAGTATTGAAGAAGTATAAGTGAGTTCACGTAGAAAATTATTTCGTAAGTGAGATACGAGTACAATATTTTTTTTGAAAAATCTAGAGTAGATTAAAAATTTCTTGTGCTTTTCACATCTTGATAGAAGGCTATTACCAATTTTTTCAGTAGAATCACTGAGATGTGACCACTTTAATATTTTTAGGAAAAAAAAAAATTATAAATAATTGCTTTTCTAGATGGTTACTTTGTCGTCACCTTTAAAAATTAGTAACATACCAAACACATACTTCAAATTGTTGTAGGTGTTGTTATATTATTTCTTAAATAGCAAGAAGGCTTCAATTAGTTGCGTTGAACACTTGGTTACGAAGTGTCTAAAACAACTAATTGGAATTTATACTTGTTGATATCAAATAAAACATAACAATCATTTTTATTTGAAGGATATGCCGAAACAACTACTCCACGGGTAATATGCCCTGACTGGTGTTACATTACATTACTATCTGTCAATTTGACAATAATTGTTAGACAGATAGTAGCACAGACCCAAAGAGGGCACTACGGTGTGTTTCTCACCACTACTAACAAAACAATCATTGTGTCAACAACACAGCAATTAAAATTGAGAGTATCCAAATGAAAAAATGTTAAAATGATGTCAAAACGCTATTTTATTTTCAGGAAGTATATATTACTAAATACAACTATGCAAATGTCTGTTACTTCAATGATTTATAGATATTTATTAATACATGCTTTTTAAAGAAGCTAATTTCATGTTTATCTAACTGTATAAAATATTGTGTCCAGATTGACATGAGCATCGACTATTTTTTATTATACATCCTTTTCCTTGTTGCAGTACACGGACTGGGAGCACGTGAATGACGGCTATCTAAATCAGAAGATGGTAGGGGATGTGGTGGGTGATTACTTTTTTATCTGCCCGACGAATGATTTTGCCGAATTGGCCGCAGATCGAGGGATGAAAGTCTATTACTACTACTTCACCCACGTAAGTAAACATCGGGTTTTATTTTATAGCCAACAAACCCTAAATAGACAACCAATGAATTTTTATCACGTTTCCAGTTCAAATCATTAAAATTTTGTTTGTGAATATGTTTACTTTTATAGGTAACTTAGTATTCCACCTAAAACTACAAATAACGCTTGAATTTTAGTGACAATAATATCAATTTTATAACAGACACATATATAAACAAAAGAAACTATTTATTATTATTTATTCTGATTATACCACAAATGCTTGTTGAGTTTTTTAAGTCGGACTAACGACGGTAAACTAACCAGAAACTGTGTGATAGCGGTAAGGTATCTGCAAATAGCGTAATGACCACCAGAGGCTGATCTCTGGGGCTGAGGCTGGGGCTCTAGGTAAACCTACAGTTTATACTAAAATATCAATCTATTATCAGTTTTATAGTGGTTATATATAGTAAATATTATAATATATATGTCGTACACGCAGATCAAATTTACAATATCACTATAACTATGTGGTGCTTAGATGTAGCATAGAATACTTACCGAATCATTGATAAAATGTTTCATAGGGTCATAGAAATGTACGGAAATACAAATTGCAAATCGAACTTCACTGAGGAAACCAAGTTTACAAAAATTAAATTTATATTTATAGTAAAACTGATTTGAGAATATATAAAACGCAATACATTATCAATTTATTTAGTTTATTTATACAGGTGTGAAATACAGGTTAATAGAAATCAACAGTTATATGATGAATCATTAGCATCAGATGAAATACATTTTGGAATGTAATTATCTGTGGTGGGTACAGCGTCATCACTGAAATTCCGTAATTATTGTCCTTTAACACTAGATAACTTCACAGTTAATAAATTAACAATTAATAATGTATCTACTGAATATATACTATTTCAATAATTCTCAAATACCAACAAAAAATATTTGTCTGGGTAGAAATCTTTATTAAGTGTACGCATGGTTAAGATAATTCATATTTTTTTGTTTAATGGTCAAGTTCAGTTATTATAGCACAATTGCATTAAAAACAGTAGCAACAAATTGTTATTTTATTAATAGTAACAAGTAGAGAAATCAAGTCATTTATAGCTTACCAATAGGTGTGGTTTGTTAGAGGAGTGTTTTATATTTATGATGTATGAGGAAATAAATGATCAAAATCTCCCTGGTTTATGTCCTGGGTGACGTAAAAAGTTATAAAATATGTTCAATAATCTGTATACAAGACAGTCACGACATGCACATCATTAAAAGGGAGCTAAAAACATAAATAATGGGCATGCACTTTTCAGATCTGGGTGCGACCCAAACCGCAAACGTCACAGATATAACGTCATCTTACCGAATTTTTCAAAAAATGAAATTAACTTATTTTTTATTCACATATACATTTCTATTTACATATATATGGAAAATATCCCTTGAAGGGTATTTTGCTGCTATTACAATGTGATCAAAGGGAGATCAATGAGTAATTTGGTTCTATCCTAATTTAACTAAAGTTGAAAATGTTAGAGCTAAGGTCTTACTCACTAGTGTACCTTAGAGTCTGATAACTTAATTACACTAAAACTAACGTGTAACACTAACCGCACAATACTCTGCTTTTATACTGATATAATCAATTCACTAACTCAAAGGGCTTAACCCTCTTGAGCTTTCTTATTATGTTAGTGTTGTCGAGGAGCTGAATGGCCTCGATGTTCACATGTTGATGGAGTCGTTGTTCGTGAGTCCTTGCAAATTTAGTAATTGTCTGCTCTACAGTGTCCATCTGAAGATCTCGATGAAGGTAACTGTTTCTGATGTACCAAGGCGTTTTGACGATGTTCCGCAGTACTTTGTTCTGAAATCTTTGAATGATTAATATACTACTCTTACTGGCACAGCCCCAGAGCTGTATTCCATAGGCCCATACTGGCTTGAGGATTTGTTTATACAACAGTATTTGGTTGTAAGTTGGTAAGCAGGAGTGTCTACCAAGTAGCTAGTACATTTTCTTATATCTGATGTCTAGCTCTTCTCTTTTCTTTTTAACATGGACTTTCCCGCGAAGTTTTGCGTCTAAGTGATGCTTAGATATTTTGCTGAGTTTGCATAATATGGAATCTGGGCATTCTTCATGTTAATAGGTATTTGTTGTTCTCTGTTATTTGTGAAATTAATCTGCACTGATTTGGTTTCATTCAGCTTGATACGCCATCTTCTGGTCCAGTTATTGATTTGGTTAACTGATGTTTGCAGTTTATTTGCAGCTTCTTCATAGCCCTTGCCTGTCGTAAGAATGACAGTATCATCTGCAAACGTGGCTATTGTGTTTTGCTCTAATTGTGGGATGTCATTGGTGTAGATCAGGTATAAGATAGGGCCTAGGATGCTTCCTTGTGGTACTCCTGCTCTGATTTCTTTTAATTCAGTGTATGCTTCATCTTGTTTGTCTCTGAACTCTCTAGAATGAAATTAACTGTAAAATACCAAAAATATCTGTAGCAAGGTACCAGATATTGATCAATGAATATCATGCTTAGTTGATACTCTCCCTCATATTCCATAATTTAAAATTTGAATACCATACCTCCTCACTAAGTTATGGTTATGGCTAAGTTAATATCAGTGTAACCGCAAAACTATTTCATTAAAATAAAATTTTAAATTAAAAATGAGTCGATAACTATCAAATTCATAATAAAGATTTTCTGATGATGTATTTTAACATGCATGGTGGCTCCTGTAGATTCATGTTCCTGTTAACACTTTGTCTATTTTATTAACCGACTAAGACCGATAGCGCTAATTGTGGTAGCAACGTACAGAAGCCTATAAATCATATGGAATACAGCCAGCCCATTATGCAGACAATTAGATTGAAACTTTCCAAGTCATAAACTCCACCGGATTTTTAAACGCGTTCGCCGCGTTAAAAACGTCCCACTGACATGCAATATTCTTGTTAACAGAACCAATCTCTTGTATTTTTAATTGAAATTATGAATAACATGTTTGTACACATTTAATTACAGGTTTTCCCTCGGCGCGGCGCCACTTTGTACAAACTTAAAATTGTTCACATAAATTACATAATGTTGTACACGCGACGAAAATCACTTTTTATATGACCAGGTGATGATGAGGGAAACACGCATGTTATGATTTAAATAAGAAAGAGAGCGGTGATGTTATGTTGATCATGATAATTTATCTTGAATAGTGCGTTGCAGTGTTTTTTATTTTAATATTACCTGCAAGACATTTTTTTTCACTATAACCTTAAATTTTCTTGGCAAAGTTTTTCTATTGATTACCAAATATTTGACTTATTCATCAGTCAGTGATGCTGATTTAAATTCACCTTGTTTCTTCACCATGTTTCTCCATTATCAGCTTCTGCAAAAACTAGACGAGATGCAGATTTACGTTGAAATGCGTATCCCTGGGTACACGCTTTTCAAAATACACTACAGATAGATTTAAAAATGAAACAACTTTTTCTTGTCTACGCAATCTTGCAAATTTGAACCAAATCCAAAGAGTAATTTTTGATTTTGTGGTAATGATCATTGACACTGATTTCTTTGTAACCCTGTTCTTGGTATTTTGTGATGGCAAAGAGTATTGATAGACTAACATTTTAGACATCAGTAGAAGAAAGATTCAAAAATTCGGTTTGGGCAGGTTCCGTTTACTGTCAGTAGGTATAGGAACATCCATAAAAGGATGAATTATTTGTATTAATTCTTTTGGTGGTGGCTAACAATGTACAAATATGACCCGGAAGTTTATTCTCAGAACCAAACGAATAGCCCTAGCCGGAATTTCTTCTTAGCATTCTTGCAATGGGGTATCTAGATCTAGAAGGTGTGCATAATGTCATAGTCACTTCAATTGTTTATATTTAATAATGATCAAAATAATAGAGCAGGCAGTTCATATTTCCGTTGCGCAACGCATGATAGTTAGATTTCTCGTGAATGAGGGCGCCAAGTCAAGTGATATTTTGCAAAGATTTTAAGCACAATATAGATAATCCACCTTATCATAAACCCAGGTGCATGAATGGTGTAAGAAGTTTAAGGAAGGCCGTACAACGGTCGAAAATTTGGGCGAAATATCCTAAAACTTCGACAACACAAACCAATATAGACCTGATAAACGCCCTTATTCTTGACAATAGAAGAATGTCTGTTCTTAAAATGTCACAAACATTACAAATTAGTTTTGGTAGCGTCGAGAAAATCATCCATAACCATCTGATTTACTGAAAAGTTTGCGCAATATGGATACCCAGGTTGCTGACTATGAAACAAAAACAGCGAAGTGTTGAAGTCTCTACTGCTAGCTTCTCAGGCGATACCAACATGAAGGTAAAGCATTTTTAAGTTCCTTACTCTCCTGCGACGAAACCTGGGTTCACCATTTTACATCGGAATCAAAAAGTACTCCAATCAAACTCTCCAAAACCGAAAAAAGCGAAGGTTGTGGCTTCAGCCGGTAAAGTAATGACCACCGTCTTTTAGGACAGTGAGGGTGTTCCCCTGACCGATTTTTGATGGATCTACGTACCATTTATGCTCCTTATTATGGTGACTTGCTTACTCAAAAAGGTGCATTTAGAGGTTCTTCCTCCTACTAGTCCGGATTTGTCACCACGTGATATCCATCTCTTTAAAGCGCTGAAAGACGCATTGGGTGGCTTAAAATTTCAAGACGATGATGATGTCAAATTTGTGCATGAAAGCTTTGCGCCTAACCAAAAACATTCTATTAAAGTAACATCATGAAAGTTCCACAACAATGGCATAGATTTAGAAGATGGATACGTAGAAAAATAGTGTAAAAATCATACTTATTGCAGGTTAAATAAAAAGTTACAGCCAAATTCCAGTTTATATTTGAATCCCGTCGTAGAGTACACAAAGGAATACATTTCAAATCATATATTTACATCTAAAATGTATATTTTATTCCTTAGCTAAAAATATTATGAAAAATTTGCAGCAGTTTATTAAAGGCTGCCCCAAACCAGAACGGTACGGCGGGAGCGGGATCGGGAGCAACTGCAACGCGGGACCAAAGTATGTGGCGGGATATCTGGGCGGGATATCTAAGCGCCTACATGAAAGCGACGTTCCGCCCAGATATCCCGCCACATACTTTGATCCCGCGTTGCAGTCGCTCCCGATCCCGCTCCCGCCGTACCGCTCTGGTTTGAGGGATCCTTAAGAGTCCATTCACTAGGTCGAAATAAGCCCTAAATCGGCGTTCGTCCCGTGTCTAATTATAAAAAAACTATAAAAGATAGCGACTTTTAGTAAAAAAGTATTGAAAGATAAGACTTTAGTCTAAGTCCCTATAGTAGTAATTTTTGGTATTTCTTTTTATTTTTAAAATTCCAGGCAAACAATCTTGTAATAAAATAGCGTATTTTCAAAAATTATTTTCTCTAAAATACATTAAACAAAAATTTGCTACTATAGGGATCTAGTTTATCTTTTGATCTTTCCGGTGATATATAATTTATAACATTAAAAAGAAATTTTGTTGCAATTATAAGACAAATCCGGTACCCTTGCAATGAGGGCTAACTTTATTTCCGTTTGCCTTTTTACTTCGGCTTTACGTGCACCTCCCAAATCTTAATAATTCGATAGTTGGAATATATAAGTCTCCACTCATCGGCCACCCATCCTCTCAATCCGACCCAACATTCATGCCTGTCAAATCTACAGAGAATGGACCCTTAAACAGATTGCGGAAATGCAATAGTTTTTAGTATAATTACTAATATGTATTCTGACATTACTACGTAAAGTAGCTAATGGGAGATAATATGTAATCTGACCGTAATATGTGTACAGGGTGGGCCGTATAAGAGTGCGTATCCCCTTATCTCAGAAACTATGTGAGATAGAAAAAAAAGTTTTATATAAATGTTGTTTGCGTTAAAGATGTCGGTATTTTTTTAATATAGTTATATTTGTAGCTCTTCAATATACAGGGTGATGAACTAAACTTATCTTTTTTTAAATGGAACACCCTGTATATTATTACATTTCTAGAAAGCCCTTCTATCGACAAATTTAGAGATATATGATATGATGGGTTTGGGACATCGTTTCTGAATGATTATCCTCAGAATATGGGATTTTAATACTGGCTATTTGCCGAAGATAATACTCAATAACTCCGAAACGGTGAGCATCAGACCTATCATATTATATATCATTGAACTAGTCTTTAGAAGGGCTTTCTGAAAATATAATAATATATAGGGTGTGGCATTTAAAAAAAGTATTATCTTCGGGAAATAGCCAGTACCTATTAAAATCCCATATTCTGAGGATAATCATTCAGAAACGATGTCCCAAACCAATCATATCATATATCTCTAAATTTGTCGATAGAAGGGCTTTCTAGAAATGTAATAACATACAGGGTGTTTCATTTGAAAAAATCGTGAAAATTTATGGTTTTCGAAATGTTGCAACACGGTAAAATTTTTTTTTAAACTGAATATTGAGTAATTACATAATAAAGTAAATAAAATTAGAATTCTCTTGGCGCAAGGTAATGCTCAAAAACTTAATTATTAACTTTTCTAGCACGATTTTAATATTGGCTATTTCCTGAAGATAATTCTCAATAGCTTCCGAAACGGTGGGCTACAGACCCAACATATTATATATCGTTGAACAATTCTTTTGAAGAGCTTTTCAAAAATGTAATAATATACAGGGTGTTCAATTTAAAAAAATATAAGTTTAGTTCATCACCCTGTATATTGAAGAGCTACAAATATAACTATATTAAAAAAATACCGACATCTTTAACGCAAACAACATTTATATAAAACTTTTTTTTCTATCTCACATAGTTTCTGAGATAAGGGGATACGCACTCTTATACGGCCCACCCTGTACACTCGTATCCTTACAAAAATATTTAATATGTACGAAGGGAAAATTAATACGAAAACCAAGGTAAACGGAGCGAAAACATGTCTATTAATATGTAGGTGCCGCAAAACTTTGAATCATGGATGGCTTTTGGGAACTACATTTTAAGAACGCGAGCATAAGGAACCATTGTTCAGTTTACACTGCCTAATTTAGGCGAAGGTAAAGTAACGTCAGATGAGTGGATGAACACTAATGCGACCCTTTCAAGCGTTCTGGGCCCTACTTAAGAAGGTTGCCCTAGATTTATACCCCATCATTATTTATTTCCACAACCAAGGTGGGGAAATCTTAAACGGGGCCCTTTAGAATCTGAACTAGAAATAATAACTTCTAGTTCAGTTAAACATTTTTAGAAGCTATTCAGATTTCGTTACTCCCTTCTGATTCGTAGGGCGGATAACACGAATATGAAATAATACAGGTTGAACAAAAACCTGTTTCTAACATGATGAAATACTTATATTTTAATGAAATAGCTTTTAAAAATAAAAATTGCTAATATGCAATGAATTCTCTTTGAGTATGTGATGAATATTTTTATCCTTGTCTTGTCGTTTAGGGTGTCACCGAATTAGAAACACCCAGTTGAATAACACTGAGTCAGTCTTCCAAACATCATAAAAAGTTGATACGATACTATGTTGGAAAAATTTTGAAGCAACCCTAAAAACTGGAGGAAAAGTTTAATAGGATATTTTCCAATATCTGCATGTAATAAATGAGGGTTCGGGTTCAGAGGAGAATTTGTTTGCTTGACACAGTTCGGCTAACCCGGCAACAAAATCGAGGGTGCGCGAATATGTGGGTAAACGCATAAATTAGAATACAAAAAATTTATGGCCTGTCGGAGCGTCTGAAACTTTCTGTTCGATAATCGCAACAGTAAAGTGTTTCAAGGTGCGTTTGTTTTTTCTTCTATTGTTAAGTATGTGATAAAGTGACACAACAAAACTGTGCGTTGGGAGATACTGTGAATAAATTTTGAATTAGCTCCAAATGATTCCAAAATTTTAGAGACACGCCGCGTCGAAGAAGGTGCATTGGTCACTGTATTTTTGATGAACTAAATGGTTTTCGTGTTTAACACCGTTTCAACCATGATTAAAACCAAAAAAGAAAAATAATTGATATTTATATTGAGAAAAACCAATGACGCTTTTCTCCAAAGTAACTAACGGAACTAAAACAATAAAATAGCTGTAGCTATTGAAGGAACAAAATTCATTTACTTTATGTCTTTTTTTATAAAAATAAATTCGCATCAGTGAAAGGATAACAGGTTTATTTAAATTAATAAAAAGTACATAAGTTATATTTTATATTAGATTTTTATTATACATTTATTTCTTTACATCTTTGAACTCATCTTCCATTTATACCGGGATATCAAAAATTATCTTGGTCAAGGGTGGTTGTGGAATGTAAAACGTGTGTCTTACTTTAAATTTTTTAATATGTTTTGTTGTGTCAGAATCTGTCAAGTCATTGTGCTGAAATTTTCTAATCCAGTTTTTGAATCATGCCTCTTACCACACAGCACAAAATTTTCATGATTGAAGCCTATATTCGAACGGGTGCGCTAGTTAATGGAAATTGGCAATACAGTCAACTTTTGTGTTTGGACAATTTTCGAGAGCACTTCCCAAACGTGGCAATATTACCGGACAATTTTTATGCGTGCCTTACAAATTGTGTTGAAGTGTTTCGCGAAACTGGTTGTGTGTCTCATAAAAAAAGAGCTGGTAGACCAAGAGTTCGTAGAGAAGAAGTTGTCAATGACGTTCGTCAACGTATGGAAGAGGAGCCTGCAAAACCTTTGAAACGTCTTTCTCAGGAAATTGGACTGTCTTATGGAACATGTCATAAGATTTTGAAGAAAGATTTGAACATGCATCCATATAAGATCCACATTAAGCTCTTCTGCCCGCAGACCACCCCAGACACCTTGCTTACTGCCATTGGTTTGTCAATAATTTAATGAATGACGATCTTCTGGACTTAACTTTTTTTTCTGACGAAGCGTGGTTCCACCTTTCGGGATACATCAATTCTCAAAATATGCGAATGTGGAGCAATGGTAACCCTCATGTTTTTACTGAATCGCCACTACATGCTCAAAAAATTGGTGTTTGGATGGGAGTTTCTCGCAGAAGAATAATGGGGCTACTTTTTTTCGATTTCACCGTCAACGCAGGAAGGTACAGACACAACTTTTTGGCTGAATTTGTGCAACAGTTAAACGATGATGAGCTTCGGTACGGTTATTTCCAGCATGACGGTGCAACAGCACATACTACACGAGAAAATATTGCTTTCCTCCGCGAGTTTTTTGATGACCGGCTGATGAGTTTACATACAGAAGTTGAGTTTCCTCCGAGATCACCTTGTTTAACAATTATGGACTATTTTATATTTCGTTACTTAAAAAACAAGATTTTCGCAACTCCGGTAAATAATTTGCAAGATCTGCAACAAAGAATTGTTCAATAATGTGCAACCATAACGCCAGAAATGCTGCAAAACGCTTTTCACAGCATGAGGAGGCGCGTCAACTTGTGCATCGAACAAAACGGGGGACATTTCCAACAATTACTGTAATTTAATTTTTCTTGTTACTAAAACCGTTATTTCATAATTTGTAGTTCATTATTGTTTTACAACTGAAATAAATAGGTATGAAATTTGTAGGTTATTGATGATGTCAGTGTGACAGTGGCATAATTATTTCAAATTTAAAGTAAGACACACGTTTTACATTCCACAATCACCCTTGACCAAGATAATTTTTGATATCCCGGTAGTTTTCTTCTTCTTCTCATCATTATCTTATTGTCTAAGTATAAAATTACTATATGTTTTAAATTTATAGTTATATAACTTTAATATTGAATTACTGAATGTGACAATAGATTTTAGGTAATACCAATTTTCCCTCTTTAGTTTCACACGAGGTAATTTCAATCGTTATATATAATGTAGCCCCATAATTGGAAACTAGAACCGTCAACTTCTGTAAGCTTAGTAAATATTAGTAACACAAGTAATGATAATTATATAGTTAAAAAAAATTCACCATATATAGCATTTTACAAGAATCTAATGTGAACTTCAACAATAAATTTCAGATATAAAATAAAAATAAGCGAAATAAAAACCCATTAACTAGTTCTATGAATATAATCTTCCTGGAGGAAGAGTTTCCTTCGACATTCCTTTCGATATTAAGTGTATATGAATTAAATAAATTATTCCATATACATTTTATTGATCTTCTTTCTGTCACCGATCGAAGAGCAGTTAAACAACTTGGAGTCACTATTTTTATATGGAACATAATTCTATCTAAAGAAAATAGTGCTCGGTTCACCCTGAAATAGCTATCAACAGTATACGTCTGAAAAATATTTTTGATCGCGTGAAATTCGCGTGAAATTCAAGACCAGAAAACTAAAGAGGAACACATCCAGCATCGGAAGCAGGGAGAAAGGAGATCGTGTGTGGCTTAATAAGCTCTGTAAGCTCCTCCGCGATAAAGATATCACCATTTAGGGCTGCGCTGGGAAAATAATTTCAGCATTTTGACTACAAGTGGATTCATGGGCTGTAAAAACCTGCCTGGGGCACTCACTGAACGTCATAATGATAAAATATAAGCTTAGCAGGCTCCCGGGTCTGCTTCTCAGCCTTCAGAATGGACGAGGTTATCGCCTTAAATGTTATGTTGTGGCTCTCTTCCCTTGTAGGATTTCTCATGGCTTTCTTTCTGGAAAAATTGCGTGCATTCGTGCGCTGCGTCAGAGGGGCTTACGAGGAAGCTTCAGACGGTGTATGTGGTGATATGAATTACTTAATAAATGTGATTTATATTATGGAAGAAGATATCGCTAAAAATGACCTTAAGTATCATAAATTGGTGCGCTATTATTCAGTTTCCAACAAGCCACCCTGAAATTTAAAGACTGTTATGAATTCCAAATATACTACGTAAGTATATTAAGGTAAATTTAAAAAAAGGGCAGTTTTAAGGTGCCTACTATAGAACATAGAAAGGTTATAAAGTAATCTTAAACTGGTTATAAATGTAATAAAATAAAAATAAGAATATAATTATCCTGTTCCCAAAAAATATTCTTTGGAAGGCATTGCATTAAGGGTCCGTTCACTGTAGACTTGACAGATATGAATTCGGGGTCGGGTTGAGAGGTTGGGTAGCCGATGGGTGAAGACTTACATATTCCCACTACCGAGTTATTTAGATTTCGGAAGTGCACGTAAAGCCGAAGTAAAAAGCCACATGGAAATAAAGTTAGCCCTTATTGCAAGGGTACCGGATTTGTCTTATAATTGCAACAAAATTTCTTTTTAATGTTATAAATTATATATCACCGGAAAGATCAAAAGATAAACTAGATCCCTATAGTAGCAAATTTTTGTTTAATACATGTATTTTAGAGAAACTAATTTTTCAAAATACGCTATTTTAGTACAAGATTGTTTGCCTGGAATTTTAAAAATAAAAAGAATTACAAAAAATTACTACTATAGGGATTTAGACTAAAGTTTTATCTTTCAATACTTTTTTACTAAAAGTAAAAATCTTTTATAAATTTTTTTATAATTAGACACGAGACGAACGCCGATTTTGGGCTTATTTCGGACTAGTGAATGGACTCCTAAGTAGTTAATTTGGGATAGGATGTTTAATATTAAATAAAAAATATTGAGCACTCTTACATTGTATACAGTTTTGTTAAGAAAAACTGTATTAAGGAATTAATACAGGATTATTAAAAGTACATAATAAATTCACGATTATAAATAAAGATATTCTCTATAAACTTCATTTCATATATATTTTCTGTTTTCGAACGATGTTTGTTATTCTATTACTTTACTATTTTCCTGTGGAGTTTGTTTTTATGGGCTTTTTTCTAATTCACTTGCATTTAAAAATACATTTGACTTTACGTGTATCAGACTTATTTTCTAAACATGCAAATATGCTTTGTAATGTGGTTAAAAAGTTAGTTAGTTGAGCATGCTGCGGTTCTAACGTTAAATTAACAACTTCGACGTATTGCAGGGGATGAGTTACACATTTCACTGCAGTATGCTTTGTATTGCATTTTAATTTCAAACCTTGACTCGCTGTGTTCACTGGAGGTAAATGGTCGATGTAGAAGTTTATGGAGCTATAACTTGGGTGTTTATTATGCTCAAACTTTGAGAAAAGTATACCAATGTTCAGTTCATAAAAGGCAGTGGCTTATTTAAGGGTGTCTCGCCAAATAAAAAATGGGAATGTCATTTATTTTTAAAAAGTTAGAGATCCATATAACTGAGGCAATTAGTTTTGATATAAAAGGGTTCATAGAAATAAAAGTAAAATTAAATTCATTGTTCTTAGAAAACAGAACATAAATGAAACAGTTATAACTAATTATAATAGATTTTCAATGCAATATTAACACTGACGTAGTTTTCCACATAACACCAAAACATTATACTGCACTCGACGCGCTTTTCGCCAATCAAGTTGGCATCAAAACTCCTGATCAGTTTTAAGGAGTAAAGGCTGACAAAATATATCTATACAGGGTTATTCAGAACTTATCTCTAAAACTTTGAGGATATGTGCATCCTTAAATAAGAAATCGATATCACCAAAAAAATTTATAATAAAAGTCTTAGGATTTCCTGTAAACAATGTTTAAAGTTATACCATTACAAAGGACTACGTAGATGGGCAACTGTACTTCAACATCTGATATACCTACCATATTCCTAAGAATGTGGTAAAAAAAGTAAACACGTTTTTGTACCTCGAACGACGACCGAGCGAATAGAACTGGAGCGGGGATAATATCTCTATTGTCTATTCAGTCATCAGTCTATGTGTGTACTCTCTGTGTGCCGGTGTTTTATTTATCGTAGGAGTGTTAAACTGTAAAATTTTCAAAATGGCTCATGTGTACAGTAATGCTGAGTTAATGGACTGTTACCAGTGGATTATCAATTACGAGTTAGGTTAATTTACTTAATAATTTGCGTTTACAAGATCAGCAACCAGGAGGAACATTCGGTTTATTGGATAGTGCGGCAAAATTGGATAAGGCGTACCCAAAAGTGTGTACAAGTCGAGGAATATTATTTCGAACAGCTTTTGTAACAAGGTACCTATGTGCAAATTTTTTATAAATTTCATGTTTCTAATACCTAGTAATCAAGTAGCGCAATTCTTCAAAATTAGTGTAACAAAATTTTATTCATTTTAAAGACACGTCACTTTGGTCACTATATCTATCTTTAAGTTTATTTTAAAGTAAAAACGCTGCAAATCTTTTTTGCGCCGGGTGTCGGTATACTCTCAGATCTTCCAAAGTTTTTTTCGTGCTAGCCAGTTTGCATTGTCAGTCCCAAGGTCACTCGATTACAGTGGACCAGTATCCAGCGGCGTGCAATGAAAAATTTTTAAATAGTTTTCAGAAACCGTCAAAAAAATTTTTTTGCACTACCACATTTCTACGTGTATGTTGAACATCCCCAAATTTTATTATGGATAAGTTCTGAATAACACTGTATAAAATATAGGGTATCCTGTAAACCTGTAAATAGCGTATCTTACTTAAGTATCAATCTGTTACATCCGTCTTAAAGCCTGATACTTGAAAATATATACATTGTTGCTAGGTATTTAGACAATATTTTAATCAAGAGGTATTATTTTTTTCTACGAAACCATGTCAAAACATCTTTCTAAAATAATAACAATAATAAAAATAATTGCATGATTTGACGTGAAGGAAATGTAGCCATAATAATCTAAGAAATATAGTGAAGACAGGATTCTCATACTCTTTTAGTTCAACGACAAAATAACAGAACAGCATTCTGTAAGAGAACCAGAAATTCCTAATAATCTTGATTATGTGGCATTAATATCGACCGACAAGAGAGTTTGACCCACTGAGCCCTCTCATAAAATGTCACCAAAAACACATCCAGCTCCACCACACTCGCCCCGTAGGTTAATGTATCTATCTATTAAAAGGCGCCCCCGGACAGGAAGTCCTTAAAGAGCCGCGCGTCTGCCGGATGTCCGGCCGGCCTAAACGACTGGGCCATCGATTGTGTTCTCCGGAACGATCCGGATCTTTTCCAGACACCTACATGGGTCGGCACGCACGGCTATGATAAGAACGATCCTCGAGGCGTAGAGGAACGGTACCGCCAAGTCGTTCCGGCTAGATCTCTTGAGTATAATCAAATATAGTCACGGAATAGGTAGGTAATTAATAGTTGCTGGAAATCGTCAGGAAAGTCGGTGATAAATAGACGCGGGGGCATTAATAATCGGAAGTTTTGCATGCGGAGGTTGGAAAATACGACTATAAATGTTCTGTAAACGTTTAGGGGAAGGAAAAACGTAGGGTCCTTCAGTATTGCGGAATACAAAAGAATAACAAGGAAATAATATTAAGCGGATTCTCCACTGTTTCTCACGCTCTGAGATTTTATGATATCAAACTATTTTGAACTGCTAGTGGCCTTTCTAATCTAAATGCTAGAGGTTTCTAACCATTATGTTCTAATCTAATCCACAAAATAAATATATTTGTACGCATAACGTTAACACTTAATGCAGAAATTTTATTGCTAGTAAACATGAAATATATAAATAAAAAATTAAGTGGCGCAGTTTGACGGATTTATTACAAAAATATTAAAAACTAAGGGCATATTTTTCGTATATTCGCTTCAACGGATGTGATGGATGATGGAATCAATGAATGGAATTGATAAAATCAGTGGCGTGCCATGAATATTATTTGCAAGCGAAAGGAGACTAATTCAGCAACGAGAGAACTAGTTGCTGGAAAGTCAGTTCAGCAGCCCAACTATACATAAAATACATATACAGTTATACATTTTAAACTATTGTTAGAAAATCCCCGTCACAGTGCCCAAAGTGCGGCGTTGTCAGATCTTCCTCAACCATAGAGAAATTCTGCATAATCTGGCAACACCGCTTTTGGGGGTGCCAGGGACAACCCCCCAAGGGCGAAGTCTCAACTAGAAGCCTAGTTCAGAGCCTCAGTTCAGAGTTCAAAAGCCTTAGAAAAGTCAGTCTTATTCAGACAGCGATCGAGAGCGAAGAAACAATACTTAAGTGAAATAACCGTAATTTTTTAAGTGTTTTCGGTGTATATTTAATTAGATATTGTACAAGAAGTGTTGTGTTATGTTTGAAAAGTTAAATAAAGATTTGTAATTGTATAAACGTCCCACTTATCTCAATATATTATACCTACTGTGACAAAATAAATAATTTTCACCTAGTTTTCTTATTACTGTAAACTGTATTCCTTCTCTGCATAGTTAACAAGTTATCCTCAAGGAGATCCGTATTAAATCGATAAACTCCAGATAATAGTTTCTTGTGACGTCAATATACATCATGCTTTAAGCCTGTTACAGTATGTACCGGTAGACACCTCGAGGTCTCTTTGACAAATTCCAAGTACAATATTTTAGTAAAAACTTCTTTACAATAAGAGCTTTGCAAAGCGCTCTCTCAATATATATTCACATAATTCGTGTTTCCTCGAATAAAATTCGATTACCTCGTTTCGAATATGACACCAATGCAAAATGTTTGAAAGCAGCAGAAATTGAAAGGCAACCAGACATACTCGTTTTTCAGCTATCAATACATTTTCCGATGACATAGGAATTAGAGCTTGACAGCAATAGCAGTGAAATTTTTATTTGCACATAGGGATGAGGAGGGATTTTTTATGTATAAGCAGTTTGTAGATATTCTGTCGATAAATATACTAACACTTGACTTTGTGGTTTACAAATGATTATTTTATTTTCAAGTAACTGTTAGCATACATGAATAAAATCTACTCTAAAGGAGTACTAGTTCCATGAGAGTTCATTTTAACAGAGGGAGTTAATGGACTTTAAATTTTGCTCCGTTAAAAACTACTCGATTGACTACTTCTTATTATTTCGCAAAATATTCTTTCAGTTTATGAAGTTAAAAAAATTAATATTTTAAATTGTTGACCATATTTCAAAAAAATCCTTAAAAGTTCTCTTTTTTTAAAATACATATATTTATGTGACAGATAATATTTCTGTATCTCTTCTTTATCCAGTTGTTCCAATTTATCCAACATATGAATATGGAATGAGAATTTAATAATAATGCTGCCATTAAAATGCCATCAAAGCATTTTGTGTACATCTAAGTAAATATAACAATTTGCATTATAAAATAAAGTAACATTTATATAACCTAGATACGTATTTATAACAGTGACATCGTCTGGAAGCTTTTTAAATTATTAAATGTGCTAGTAGCTGATTTAGAAACGAGAGAAAGAAAGAAAGGAAAAAGAAACATTCAGTCCCCGAGTTAATCGATTTCGCTTAAGACTCGTCTGTCAGGGTGAATACATTTTATAGCTGCACACGGTATTAGAAATATAAATTTTATGCAATTATTTGATACATATAATGAGTAATCACATAATATGTTTGATTTACAGTGATAAAATATACCCATGAATATACAGGGCGCCCTATTTCTTGACCCGTTGCATAGGTAACTTTTTTATTAGTAGAGATACAAAAACGCTTAAATGAGCAAATTAGTGCAGTTTCGTATTAGTAATTCTACGGTAAGGCGAAAAATTATATACGGGGGAAGGTTGAAAAGTTATTGACAAAAAACGAAAAATCCAACTTTTCTATTATCCCTCGTAGCTCGTTCATTTGAAGAGTTAGAGAAAAATGCTTCACATGTTTTTTGCAGTATTTTTCATGTAAAATGACATGCACTTGCTACTTTTTATATATCTCTTAAAATGGTTGAGAATCACAGTAAAATATATTTTTTTTAAATGTAATGGATAGGTGGCTGTGACATTAACCGAAAGTCCCCTTTTTTCTCTTTCAGATGATATAACATAGTCCATATTTTATCCTTACAAAAGTAATAATAATCGTTGTTTTTAAAGAAAGTTTATTGTCACATCAAGAATGCTATGGAAATAAAACAAAAAATAAGATTCCTGATATTTTTAAAAACGTCTAGTTGGCATTTAATTATTGACAGATCATAAGCGACATTTTTAGTTTTTGTTAAGTAGTTTATTGTTTATTATTAATACTGCATACAAAATAATAGTGTTGTAAATATGTACACCAACGAAGAGAAAAATGATATGCTATTTTGTTATTATAACCAAAATCGAGATGCACAAGCTGCAGCGAATCTTTATTTTGAAACTTACATGGAACGAAGACAACCCCATCATAGAATATTTAGACAGCTGGAAAATAATATACGATTATACGGTTCTTTTTCAAAGCCTAAGGATGAAAGAAACTTCAATGAAGACACTGAAATAAATGTTTTGGCTTATGTAAATTTTAAACCTGATTCTTCAACTGCAGAAATTGCACATCACTGCAACACTTCCAAGGAAACTGTAAGAGCTATTTTAAAAGGTAACAATTTAAAGCCTTATCATTATTCCATATGCAATACTTTATATCCAGCTGATAATCAAAGAAGGATGACATTTTGTCGATGGTACATTTCAAAATGCGAAGAGGATCTAGACTTCTGGAAAAAGATTTTATTCAGTGATGAAAGTAGATTTACCAACAATGATATTTTTAACCGCCATAATAACATAATGTGGTGCCGAGAAAATCCACATCTTGTTTCTGAAAGAAGAAATCAACGTCAATTTGGGATAAATGTGTGGTGTGGAATTTTTTGTGGCAAAATTATTGGCCCATATTTTTACGAAGATAATTTGAATGCGAATAATTACCTTCATTTTCTAAGGAATACTCTAACAGAGGAATATTTAAATGAATTACCACTTCATATTTTTAGAAATCTTAAATACTTCCAACACGATGGAGCACCTGCGCATAATTCCCGCGAGGTAAAACAATATTTACATGAACAGTTTGATAATGTTATAGGAAATAGAATGGATATCGACTGGCCAGCGCGAACACCTGATTTGACCCCCTTAGATTTCTTTCTTTGGGGGTTATTGAAAGATAAAGTTTATGTGACAGCTCCTCTAGATATGGAGGATCTAAAAGTCAGGATTCAAGATGCAATTAGAAGCATACATGGACATACAATAAATAATGTTTTAAGAAGTATCCAGAAACGTTGCTTACTATGTATCCAACAGGATGGTGGTCATTTCGAACATTTACTTCAATATAATTAATTAATTAATAATTTCTGTTCTCAAAACATTCTTTTGTTCCATAATCCATAGCATTCTTGATGTGACAATAAACTTTCTTTAAAAACAACGATTATTATTACTTTTGTAAGGATAAAATATGGACTATGTTAAATCATCTGAAAGAGAAAAAAGGGGACTTTCGGTTAATGTCACAGCCACCTATCCATTACATTTAAAAAAAATATATTTTACTGTGATTCTCAACCATTTTAAGAGATATATAAAAAGTAGCAAGTGCATGTCATTTTACATGAAAAATACTGCAAAAAACATGTGAAGCATTTTTCTCTAACTCTTCAAATGAACGAGCTACGAGGGATAATAGAAAAGTTGGATTTTTCGTTTTTTGTCAATAACTTTTCAACCTTCCCCCGTATATAATTTTTCGCCTTACCGTAGAATTACTAATACGAAACTGCATTAATTTGGTCATTTAAGCGTTTTTGTATCTCTACTAATAAAAAAGTTACCCATGCAACGGGTCAAGAAATAGGGCGCCCTGTATACAGGGTTCACTATAATAGACTACCCATTTTAATAGCTCAATAAAATTGTTGATACTTATAAAAACAAACATTTTATTACACTTAATTACAATTTACTCTTTGGGATTCACTGTTACGTACCACTTATCCTAACTTTTCAAAATTACGTCTTTTAAGTGACCGCCATCAACTTCAATCCACTTTTCAAGATTGGACAAGAAATGATTCATGACAGAATGAAGCAAAACCTGATCTCTTCGCCGGACTTCTTCAGCAATTCGAACTTTGAGCGCTTGGATGTTTCGTGGACGAGTTGCAAAAACCTTTGCCTTTAAATAGCCTCACAGGAAAAAGTCTGGTGCAGTTAAGTCCGGGGACCTCGCAGGCCAATTTCAATCCCCAAATCGTGAAATGTGTCGGCATCTAGCGGCATGTGGTGTTGCTCCATCTTGCTGCAATAATAACGCATTATTTAGTAAACACCTTCATTCTAATTCAGGAATAAAAAACGTCTCTAGTATATTTACTAATTTACTAATTTATTAGAAAAATTACGTTTTACGAAAAACAATTCTATTCTAGTTTTGCGACAGGCGCCTACTTGATTAATAACATGTTGATTAAAATCTCAAAGCCCATAGAAGATAAGGGTATAAATAAAAACGTACTGACTTATCTTATATAGAATTTATTTCAATATCAAAATAGGTACTCTATTACGGGGAACCTTGTACAACCAAATGGGTGATTTGGGTGACCAAATTATACAGGGTGGACGAAATTCGCGGTTCACTGTTGGGATCTCGGAAACGGTAAGAGATACGAAAACGGTTAAATTGGGACAAAGTTGCGTAATTTTGTGACCAATAATATGCCGTCAAGAAATCCAGAATATCTACTACATTCGTTTTTGAGTTATTTAAAAAAAAAACAAAATTTTGAGTTTTCGTTTTAAATTTTTTTTAGCTTTATTTGAGACGATATCAAAAAACTAACAAGACTTTTTCATTGCCACTTTTTATGCTCTATAACGTTGTAGTACAAAATTTCCGTTACGGCGTTTCGTCCGATCAGGACCATCTTCAACTTTATTTTTTTAAATAGGGACCCATAATGTTTCTTACGAAAAACGATAGGATTTTTTATTCTGATTCCAATGATGTATAATGATGTAAATAGTATGCTTTGGGCTGATGACATTTGTTATAAAACAATTTTAATTGTCAATACAATTTGACGTTTAAAGAGCTTCGCTTTAATGGTGGCCTGTTTGAACATACACTTTAATTTAAGCAAATTTTAATTTTAGATTCCGCTGACAAAAATATTTTTGTTATTATTATAAATTACTTTGTTGTCATTATTTTAAATTTAATTATACCGTACAACTTGTGTTACCATATAAAACGAAATTTGAACATTCAATAACATGATTTGGACTATTATTTTGTATTCTCCTGTAAATACTGTTATGTTCAAAACTACCGTTTTCTGTCAATTGCCTGTGCAGTTTCGAAAATGTCGTTGTATCTAGTTGTGGCCTTTCTGGGTATGTTTCAAAATATGTTGTTCAGATCTGGTTGAATTTTTGTAACATTTATAGTAAATTTCAATCATATCACATTTTTCTTGATTTGTAAACGGCATTATTACTTATTATTTAAAGCGAAGCTCTTTACGTCAACGTCAAATTGTATTGACAATTAACATTATTTTATAACAAATGTCATCAGCCCAAAGCATACTAGATTCGATCGTCTTAAAAGTTATTCCTAATATTTGAGCAAAAATAATAATTAAAACTATAAAGTATCATACATCATTGGAATCAGAATAAAAAATCCTATCGTTTTTCGTAAGAAACATTACGGAAATTTTGTACTGCCACGTTATAGAGTATAAAAAGTGGCAATGAAAGAGTCTTGTCAGTTTTTTGATATCGTCTCAAATAAAGCTAAAAAAAATTAAAAACGAAAACTCAAAATTTTCGTTTTTTTGAAATAACTCAAAAACGAATGTAGATATTCTGGATTTCCTGACGGCATATTATTGGTCACAAAATTACGCAACTTTGCCCCAATTTAACCGTTTTCGTATCTCTTACCGTTTCCGAGATCCCAATAGGGAGCCTCGAATTTCGCCCACCCTGTATATTTGCTGCAAAAAATTGCTATGAATTTTTGGATTCTAGAAATGGTTTATTATAGATTATGTCTTTGTATTAATTTGCTGTATTACTGCATAATAAATTGCTGTATAATAAATACAACTATAGTGTTTTTACATCAAAATTTGTTAATAACTTATTAAATCAATTTGCATAAGGCCAAATTGTTCTAGAGTATCCTAGAATATTAATAAAAAATTGAAAATATTAAATTTTACGCCCTATCCAATTATTGTATAATTTTGTATATTTTTGTTACATTATTGGGAATAAAGAAAATTTATTACCTACTATTATTAATAATTTTGTTTGACACTGTTCGATTTAAAATATGTTACCTTTCTCATCGCTCTGTATGGTATATTTTAATAGGCGTGGCAGATTTTGTAAAACCTTCACGAATGACTTTTACAAAGCCAGAGAAGTATGCTAACTAAGCAAATCTCAAGCGCAGAGCTCTAAATTAAATCTACAATACAACACGCTAGTCCTACGGAAGAGATAAAATTGTAGACCTGGCACGGCTACAGGCCAAATTAGCGTTTTTGCTTTCAATTTCCCATGAAATCTTTCGCTTCTAAAATAGACCTTCTCTTATCTTTTGACATACACAGGCTATTTATTAGCAGCTAATTTTAAAGTTCCTATTGAATCCGCATTTAGGCATGCAAATTCCAAGGCAAACTGAATCAAATGAATATCATCAGGCACATGGTATTACGTACTTGAAATCAATATTCAATTTAGCTGAAGAACTTACAAATTCAATATTGATACGAGTTCACAACAGAAAAAAATTGAGTTATACGTCAATTATAGAATTAATTGTAAGTTGTAGACAATTATAAGCATAAAATAAAGCGAAGCATAAAATAAAGTGCCTAAAATTCATTTGTTAAAATCGATCATGGCATCAGAAACCCTATATGAGCTTTACATGAACTGAATATACTCGCAGTTCCCATATACATATATATGACCGTATTTATTTTCAGAAAAAAAAGTACAACAAAAGGTGACAAAAAATTAGAAAATTCACTAGTTTTATTAGTTGTAGGTATAGGAAGACAAATAAGTGAAGTAAATGTAGTGTATGTATATCTATACAAGTATAATAAAAAACATACACCAAAAAGTAAAACGTAAAACTAAATATTTCTTTATAAAATATAACAATAAAAAAACAAAAATTACTCTTTAATAAAAAGTTGTTAATATATTAATATTTTTAAGATAATGTAAATTTATTTCGAAACACATCAAAAGAGAGTGAAGAAATTGTATTTCAGTTACAATTGAAGTATACAAAAATCCTGAGAGTACTGTCTTTCAAAGCTGTGAAGTGACTTGATATACTTCGCCAAACAGAGAAGAGCACTTAAATCCTTCCCAGCTCTAGGATACAATTTTCTGAAATATCAAGGACTAAAAAATAAATTGAACAAATATAACAGTTTTGTTTTAAAGTAACAGTTAAAATTACAAATTACAGTCATCATAAAACAAAATAAATGATCTAAATGAAATTAAGTAAAATTATTCTGTCTACAGTGGGTTTTGTAAGTGATTGGCTATACCTTGTAGAGGAATAGAAAATCTTGAAATGAATTTTGAACGCCATATTTTATTTTGCCTTTAACTTCCTTCGATTATGACATATATATGAGTTTAAACCCGAAAGACATTGGAAAAATGCTTTGGATCTTCAGTGTTTTCTTTATTTAAATCGTGATCTGTCAATAAATTTTTTAATGGTTCACCGAAAAACCGACTTTAGTAGTTTTCCTGACTGTGAATATAGCTTTTGGAAAAGAAGCGATTTTAAAAATATTAATACCTATATTTGTAATCAAAGTAATTTCTTTATTATTTTCAACTATAATTTATAGAATTAGTAACTAATTTTCAGTGAACATTCTCATAAATAACGCCACGGCTACAAAACCATACATTGACGACTCCAGTAATTGTATTATATAAGAACTTTGCATTAGGTAGGGAGGTAGGGAGATTGAAGGTCTTTTATACATTATATGGCGACAACTAGATTAGTAGTCCATATACCAATCTTTTTTTGCTTACTTCATATCAGTTATAAAGCTCTACAGGTTTCTTTTTTGTTTTTTCTCACAAATATGATTTAGACTACATCTAATAACTTTTCAGGCTAAGTAGGTCACCACGATAGATGTTATATTTTCGTATGGAAATAATTCAAGTACATAATTCAGAAGAATCAAGAAGTTTCTTATAAAGGGACGTGCCCAAAATGTTAAAATTACTTTGAAAGTAAATTGTAATACAATTTTATATATAACAAAAGAAAATAAATAGTACAGTTTGTTTTAAAGGAAAATATAAAAAAGTAATAACGACTTGGAAACTTTTTAATGTTCCTACTTGATGCTGGCCAAGACGAAGGTTAAACTGAATCTAGAAATGTATTAATTGGTATTATTAAAATGGGATAATATAATTAAGAAAAATTATATTTTTCTACAATCGTGTCAAAAGCTATCACTTTTGACATTATTCTTAATGTCAAAAGTGACACTATTTTTTTAATGTCAAAAGTGACTGTTTATACCACTTTTAATTTTGTTGCACGTTGCTTTGGCAACGTGCAATAACGTTGCAACGTTGCCAAGACATTTTTAGACTTAGTTAAGGTAAGACATTAGGGAAATCTCCTATTCAGTTTTCCTAGTCAGTTTGTACAGCTTCTAATCTTCCTTGCATGGTTACCCATCCAAGTACTAACCGCGGACCATGTTGCTTGGTGTTAATATCGCCAAGCAATATATCGCCTATACATATCGATAATGTGAACGCCAAGTCGCTACTATGGCTTGCCACTCTATTACTAATACACATTCCATTGTAAACTGAATACTAATACAAAATCTCTTTGAACATTTTTGGGATCGCACAACCTACAACATAATAAAACAGAAAATTTAATATTATAAATGAATAGATAATTAAATTAATATAATATACCTTATAATATAGTATTAATACCTACCTATTATATTATAACTAATTTATGTTTACATTCGGCAATTGCATTCACAAAAATTTGCCCATCAAATACAGCTTCTACTTTATTAAAAATCCTAAGTGTCCTAGTTAGGGGTTTAAACCACGATATTTCATAAGTGAATTATCACAGCAATTTTCCTCGTGACTTCTGCTTTCCATGCCACAAAGTATAAAGCACAGTGCGAAAAAATCATAATTAGTGAGATAACATTGACTTTGACGTAGTTGTTTTGCTTTTTCCGTTTGTTACCGCGCGCTTTAACTTTCCAGCGATAAATGGTGATTGTGCGTGCTGCCTAATTCAAACGTACCTTTATAATGGAAGTTGACAGGTCCCATCATGGTCGGCTATTAAGCGCCTCCTTATCAGGAGGCCAATTTATTTACACTATTAGAAAAGAAAACACTTTGACGCATCGAGTTATGGATGACCCTATTCGTCCTGAAAAATTTACGCCTGGCATGACTGGAATTTAGATGGAATTGATGTTTATGGCGGCGGAGGTTCGCGTTGAACTTTTGGAGATAGATTTTAGAATACTGTAACAGGCTGCCCTTACTATACAGGCTTCAGGAAACTTACTTGTACTCATTTATCTCGAAAGGGAGTCTAATTTTACTACTGAATTAATTTCTCTGTCGTTGGGTTCGAGATATGCTTTGATCTACGCACAGAAAGGTTTCTTGACTAATTGTGGGTAATCCTCCTAACTATCCTCTCAGTGCTAGAATATAAGGAGTGTTTCAGGAATAAATCCATACATCGGGATCCAGGATTATCTTATCCTGGATCATGATGTATGGATTTATTCCTGGAACACTCCTTATATTCTAGCACTGAGAGGATAGTTAGGAGGATTTGCATGAACACACTTTTAGGCAAGGGTTTTCAATAACAAAGAAATAGAATCAATACACAAACAACATAACTACCGCTGTTAGATATGTGTTGCCATTATGCAAGAGAAGGGGTTATCTTTTACAAGGCAAAAATCGCATGGATATTATTATTCAAACAAACACATTATAAAGGCACCGAAATCTGTTTATGTAAAACCCTAAACGAAATACGAAACTCTCAAATCTATCCGGCTAAAAGCTGCTCTGCATATAAAACAAACAAGGAGCTAGTCAAAGCAAAGGTCTGAAGATACCCCGGGGATCCACTGGTACTCTAATGCTCCACATATTACACATTGACGTTTTATCGATAACATATATCGCGTGTTCTGGCGATGCTGGGTGAATTTTGTTTTCGACTTCGCTCATTTGCCAGAAGGGTACACGGTGAAGGGTTCAGATGATGACGAGTAGGCTTCGTACGGAGTTTTGGAAAGATACAACAGATAAGTTAAAAAGTTCAGTGTGTAATAGTATTTACAGAGAGCAGAATTGTAGGAATTTTGAAACTGATATTGTCAGAATTTTCTGGCATTTACACTACAAAAGAATAACTCCTCTTTTCCAAACCACTGCATAAAGAATCACCATAGTTTTCCTGAATTAAATAGCATGGAAGTCCTACATTGTTCTGTAAAAGATGGTAAATTAAATATCTTAGAATACCTAGAAATTCTTAATCATTAAAACAATTGTCAGTCGGTTAAATCTTGTATCATCACCCCTATTTACATCTGGGATACGTTAAGTTCCCAAAACTGTAAAATACAGTAATTACTTGCTTTTATCTAGTACCTATCACATATATTTTAGAAACATTTTGTAGTAGCCGATTTGTAATTAGTTCTATGTTGAATCATCGTTGAAACCGACTTGGTAAGTGGAAACTGGAGTCAAAGGTTTTGTAAATAAAATTTCTTATCTTCTAAAACCAAATTCTTATCTTCTTTATCGTGCTATTTGATTTAAAATAACAACTGTTATAATATCATATTGGATTTTATTATCTCAACTCCTGACCATATTATTTAAGCTCACCTTTAAGTCACATTCGCAAAGCAGAGAGCACCCGATTGTCATGTTTGAGTTAAATAAAATAAAAATAACCGACTTTACCATATTCTAGCTGACACTGTCCCATATTATTCATTAGAGAAACATTAGCAGTGTCTTAAACCTCTTTACCGTGAAAGTACATGCCCCTAAGGCGGAATCATGCAACATGTGGATGTTAAATTCCAAGTAACTGAGGAAATAAATAAAAGAACTTCCTCGAATGACATTTGTAACGGTTTTTATTTAGGAAATTCCATTTGCTTGCTTGCAGTCCTTTTCGCGAGGATGTTGATCTGTGTGTAAATGATTTAAAGGGGTGCTGCATCCAGTTGGATGTGCTGAATCTTCTATAGGACGAGCTAGGAGGTTCGCCTGTAATAGGAGAGCGACTCACCCCATATTGTCACTAACAGAATACATCTACTTAGTAATGAAATTCAGAGCTGAAACTGATCTTATATGGAGTGTTCAAAGTTTCGTCACCACGACTGCCAACTTCTTTGTTATTGCAGTAAGTTAAACTGGCAGAGTTTTGTTGATTTCGTTGTTAAGCTACTGTAGCTCAGCTCCAGGTCATTAATCTCTCGTCTAACACACTATGAGGATGTACCATTAGTGGAATAATAGTGTTCCTCTTACAAAACATACTTCTTTCACTAAATCTATCAAATTTACTAATTTAACCGATACCATAGCTCTAGTTATAAAAAAGCTGGCAGTGGTGATTAAGTGAATAATTTTGTACACGAATCACTTAGGTTGGTAACTCTAACCATTATTTAGTAGGGGAATATAGGAAATCTGAAAAATGTCATTATGGGAGATCATTGTAATATATTGCATAAATATAGAATAAAAACTGTCAAGCTAATTTAAAATTCAAATTTGTTTTAAGAAAGTTTATCCTAACATCATTTTTTCTAAATTTTTGCTTTTGCCTTTGCTAAATCTAAAGTTTTTGTTTTGAAAAATTACACTTCAGAGTAATTTTCTTCTGGATATTATTTTTGAATATTTATTTATGCTCACCTATAATACATTTTTTTGTAATACTTATTTAGAATTTCTCCTCCCATATTAGTCTACCTTTTCGACATCTTTGATATATATATACTTATACCCTGGCCTATAATTCTTTCATAGCACTTGCCAAGCAGATAGAAGCTGCTGGCCTATAATTCCATCATTTCGAGCACACGCTACAGTGAACAGTCTTCCAGTTTTCTTCCACCAGACTCGATCGGGAATTCCCTATTATTCCCGGATTTAACAACCACTTATGCACCACTTAGAACTGCTCTGCTACGCGTTAGACAACAGATTTCTTGCCTATGTGTTCTAGCTCTCTGCTAATAGATAAGTCAATTAAAATACAAGTAGGCGTTCAGATTTTTGGCAAAATACAGAAGTAAAATTAATTTTATAGAGTTAGTTTTGTAAATTAATTTGTTATTTCAAGGCTAAGTGTACTAAACGTATATGAATGTTACTATAGGACACGTACAGAGTCACATTCATATTGTCTGAACAGTTAATATGACATAATAGATAATTGACTGGCACATAGCCTGCTAGATTAAACTAGTATAATAATTTGAACTATAACAATATATCTATGGAGTCTATTTAAGTAAAAATATATATCAAAGCATCGGTACACACAAATATGAATTTAGTAACACGTTTAATATTACTACGGTCCCTTATTAAAGGCTAATTTATTTATTAACTAAGTTTTCATCGAGTGCTGTGTACTGTTTTTTTATATATTTTCTTTTAGTTAACTTTATTGTTCAATTTTAGTAGTGGTGAGAAACACACCGTAGTGCCCTCTTTGAGTCTTTGCTACTACCTGTCTGACAATTATTGTCAAATTGACAGACAGATAACGACCTCCTTTTCCGCAAGTGTCATTACAGCAGTGACCTCTATTGCTTTATTAAGGAAGACAATCCTACTTATTTATTTGAAGGAGATACCGAAAACTGTCTGTCAATTTGACAATAATTGTCAGACAGGTAGTAGCAAAGACCCAAAGAGGGCGCTGCGGTGTGTTTCTCACCACTACTAACATTCACAATCCCCATTAGGCAATCACGTCCATAGATTAGGTTAGGGGTAGATAGGAATCTGCAATGTTAATATAAAATGACGCGGAAAGCGTCATCTTTAGAGATGTAGTGGAACTTTTTTGAAAATTTTGTACAGTATCGCGCTACCTTTGTAACATATTTAACTTTTTTAATGAACATAGAAACAAATAAAACTACAATAAGTGTATTTTTGCATATTTTGTATTACAATATTTACAATACATTCGCAAATTATCAAATTGATCAATTTGATAAAAATACCTATAATGATTGAAAACCACAATATATTTGCCCAATTGTGTTTTCAATTAAACAACAGTCGCTATATGCACTTGATATCTATTCGATTTTCTCTTCAGGTTGTTTTTTTCAGACATCTAGAAAAATTATTTGTTTTCACACAATACGGACTCCATACTTTTGAAAGTGCATATTATCCTACGAAATTTAAAATTAATAAAACACATCACATTAACTAATTTTTCTTTTACCTTCTTAAACCATGACAACAATTATTTATCTTCATACAATCTGCACACTTAACTGCATTTTAATGTTAATCTGTTTGCTTTGAATTCTGAAGAAATGTCACTAAATATACTAAGACACAATTCACTACAATTCAAGCTAATACTCATTAGCTACACACATCCTGTTAATACAGGATAAATAAAAAATATAAATTAAGATAACGCGTCCACTTCATAATTTTAAAACATAAACTGACAGTTGTCTTTGACATCTACGTATATGATTATTAGCATATTTTATTTTCTTATGATGGGCAGATGCTCAAATTTTTTGTGAAACGCTCTCTGGTGAGATGTAGTGAAACTAGTAAATTTGTCTACAAAACTCCCATAAGAGTTCCCAGGCCCTGATCACGTCGCAGCATGGTTCATCGAGTCCACTACCTATGGCACACTGATGAGCGCAAAATAAGCGCGAAACCGGTCAGTGTCTGGTAGAAGGTCTCGATGAACCATGTGGCGACTCCTATGGAGATGCCGATGTAATGCAATGCCAGTCGGGGCATATTGCCCGTGGAGTAGTTGTTTTCGATATTTCCTTCAAATTTATTGCTCAGTGTCCAATCAAATGCATTTCCAAGAAATGTGAATTTGGGAACCTTTTGCCGTGTATTAGTCCATCTCAAAAAGTAGTTAATTACTTTTATTTTTTATATGAATACGTAATTTCTAAATTTATTTTACCATTCGAAGGGACGGAAGCATCAGAATCCGTTCCGGCATATCCCTAAAATATCAATTTCCCTTATAATAAATACATCGACAGCCACCGCTGTTTGCCTCATCCACTGACGTATCATTTTTTCCGCCATGCATACGTAACGAGGATCCTGTTTTTGTTTCAGAGGACCAGCACGTCGCTGTGGGGCGAATGGATGGGGGTGATGCACGGCGACGAGATCGAGTACGTGTTCGGCCACCCCCTCAACATGTCGCTGCAGTTCAACTCGAGGGAGCGCGAGCTGAGTCTTAAGATAATGCAGGCCTTCGCCCGTTTCGCGGCCACGGGGTAAGTACTGAGATTAGGGACTGAGTCTGTTTCGAATTGCGAGAGGTTAGATATGCAGATAGTTCAACACTTTCTGACTGATGACCTTGCGTTTGGTACAGGTTTTTATTGTTGTCTTAGGTGTTTGTTTACAAAACACACCGCTCAGCCAGTGGAGACTCCTCAGAGGAGGCTAAGGAGGCTATGCCTCCTCAAGAATTGCCCTTCCGATCGTTAAGAATTGAAAAGAAATCTTAACTTTTACTAATTTAAATTACCTGGATATATACCTAAATTGAAATATTGATATTTAAATTTTGTAATTAGGAAACTAAAATAGCACGAAATTCCATCATCAGCCTGTTTACTTACTATACCATATTCAATGTCGTTAAAATCGAAGAATTATATAAACTGGTAAATGATACTGAAGTTATACTTTGAAAACTTTAAAGGTAGTTTTTTGTATTTGCACGGAGAGAACGTTGCAACTGAAGTCAAGGTAATGTTATTTATGAAGATTACAAATAAAAACAGTCTTAAAACCGAGCCTTGAGGAACTTCAGAAGATGTCTTAATATTGAACTTGACTTAATCAACTTAACAGCATATATTGCTGTTAAGTTGAGCCTAAGTTAACTTTTATTAAAAACAGTAGTAAGTATAGCAGTTTGGTTGGTAGGGTAACAAAGTCTTGGAGCAGTATGTGTAAATGATTATACTGTGTTCAAAAGATACTGTGTTATTAAATATATCGAGTAAAGAACCTTTTAACGTCAATTTGTTTAGTAAATTGTGTTAGATGACGAACGTATCTAGAAAAGGATGACTGTAGAAGTCAAAGAACTATGGAATAATTGTAAATAATTTTGTGCAAACATTGTTTTTTCGAAAAATGTTTGTGTTATACGTGTTTTACTTGAAACAGAAACACATGTGACATTCTTCGTTGTTATCCAATTTAAAACCAATTTTCTGAAAAGATAAATATAGAAACAAATTTCCTCTAATACGTTGGATGACATGAATAAAAAATGTAATTATTTTTCTCTTAAACCGTAACAGCGAAATAATATTTAAATTTGAATGACTTAGAACAATGTTTATGGGATTTGAGGACAACCAAAGTTTGCTTCAATGTTTCTTTTACTACATAATGCTACTGTAATGTATACCTACTTTGATTTAATTATTAAAAGTAAATCTGATAACTTTCCAAACTACGAATAGGTACCTGAAAACTTTAATAAAGACGTACAATCGTTATTATAAATATAAAAAAGCAAAGTCGTTGCATGCCTCGACTGATGGAGGGCATGAGAGAGACGTATATATAATTAAAGAGGTCATTAGTATAAAATGAAGCCCGTTCTGATGGGCCTGTGTTTTCCGTGAATTGAAAGCACATCAATAAATAGGTAACTTTTTAGTGATCGATCGCCTTGCTCGGATTCATTACGATCCTTAACGAATAATTCAGTTGATTTGCTATACATTACGAGCAAACATTTAGAATTATAAGAAATATAATAGACAAAGTTTATAACATAATGAATAAATATTTATCTGCGTCTCCATTTTAAGAAAGAGTAAAAGATATAGCAACTAAGATTATTTTTAAATCGGAACAAAGCTGACTTAACTTTAGATTTAAGTGGGATTTGTTCCTATTCACAAACAGTATTACGGGAAATTTAATATTTTCTTGTTGGAGGTAAGGGTGAAACGTATTAGCCACGTATTCGTAAAATATTTCGGATTTCATCCAATCTGATTCACTGAAATAATTAGAAGTTAAACGACTTACCTGTAAGGAGGTTTAATCCTCAATTATAAGAGATAACCCTGTCCGAAAAAATCACCCTGTAGTATATGTCTCTTTTTGCTCGATCTGACGTCAAACGAGCAAAAAGAGACGTATACTACAGGGAGATCTTGAGGACGGGGCTATCGAAGTATAATTAGAGGTTAAACGACTTACCTGTAAGGAACTTCAATTTGAGATAGCCCCATCCTCAAGATCACCCTGTACTATATGTCTCTTGTTGCTCGTTTGGCGTCAAAACGAGCAAAAATAGACGTATACTACAGGGTGATCTTGAGGACGGGGCTATCGAAGTATAATATAGTTTATGCAGTCTTTGCTTGCGCCATATCGACTTCGTAAATATTTTTTGATCCTTTAGGAGCCAATACTCTTTTATTCTGTGGGCATAACTGGAAGTTCGTCTCATTATCTCATTAAATTAGGAGAAAACTCGCGATTCGTTTTGAAAAATATTTGGGAATTAAGTCCCCATTGAAAGAAGAACATTTTAAGCCAAACATGTACTTTCAATTCGTTTGAGATGGAAAGGCCTATTCCTATTATTTAAAGATATACCTATTGTTCTAATCTCACTTTTATCTTTCTATCATAATTACAAGAAACATAGAAAATGAGTGATTGTTCAACGCTATGAAACTGTCTGTAACATGCACATTTTTTATGCCAGCACAACGTTTGGTATTAAGTGTACATCCGTACTAAGCTTGCGTTCGTTATTACATTTCACCGGGAACATAAAGACAAGCTAAGCGTGTTTACAATTAACGTTACAGTGCACGGGCTTTCGTTCGCAACCAAATTAACTACTAAGTACTAAACTTTTATTTTATTACTGTGGCTATAAAACGTCAGCCGTGTGCAGGTGCAATAGTCTAGTTACAGAACGTTGCTAAATAATATTCTTCGCTGCGAACAGTTTTTCTCCAAGTCCACTCCTGCTGGAATAAATTCAAGTCAATATACAGGGTCCCAAAAACATACCGACAAATTTTAAGGGGTGGTAGAGGAGATAAAAACAAAATTTTTTTGTTTAATAAACATATGTCCGCAAATGAGCCGTTTTGGCATAGAAAAAAAATGTTTTTTAAGTTTTGTTTATTTCAGTGGAAAATAATTTATATTCATTTACAAAAATTGTTCAGGAGGACATTAATAAATCACATATTCTCCGTGTTGCACCGTGTTGGTTTCATTGATAAATAAATGATGGTTTACAATAAGTGTTCAAAATGATGGGTTTTCATCATGCCAAATGTGGCTGTTTCTACCATTAAAATAACCATCGCGCGTGAAATATGCCTCATCAGAAAACAATACTATTCTCCCGAAGTGAGATTCTATTAAGTTGTGACCCAAAAACCATTGGCAAAAAGCTAATCGATGTGGATAATCTTCAAGATCTAAAGCTTGTACGCGTTGTAAATGGTAGAGTTAGGATCTGGAGGATCTCATTTGGTGTGCGAACACTTGTGGATTGATTTTCCTTCACAGGATGTAGAATTCCTTCTTCAAATTCATCCGTACGAGCTGTTCTTGGACAACCAGGACCACCTGGACGCTTTAGGTTCCCACTTTCTCTAAGCCGACGATGGATAGAAGCAAAGATTGTATGATGAGGTTGCCGGCGATCCTTATATCTTTGTCCATACAAACGTGCAGCTTTTCTTCCATTACAATTTGCTTCACCATAAGCAAGGTGCATATCGGCAACTTCTTGAAATGAGAAATATTCGTCCATTTTTAAAAATGTTGTATAAAAATCAACAAAGTTAATGTTCTAATATCAACTAAATAAGTCACAAATAATACTACGGTCTTAAAATTGGCATCTTTGAAATATGTTTATTGTGATAAAGATTTTTTCTCCAACAAGAAGCATGGTTGAAACAAAAATGTTGAACGACATACAATGGTATCCAACTAAACCATTTGTAATATTAAAACTTTAATTGTGTGCCATTACTAGAACTTGAAAATTAATCAATTTGTGAAGAAAGTTAAAGAAACTGTGCAACCAAGGAAATGATACATGAAACTATTACATATATGTATGTAATACAAAGACTTTTGCTGATTAGTTTTTATCTGAGCTCAAATATGCACGCAGTAGGTTGTTTAAATTATGTGTACTCCCCATAGTTGCCCATATTTCCAGCTTTGTCTTGCTGAAACTCTCGCGTTGCTGTTAATTCTTTGTGTGTTCTTGTGATTCAGCTGCATAAACAGCTTACAGAGCAGCCCTCATTAATATTGTGTTAATTTGAGATATGCAAACATTTACTTTTATTATAGTGTTGCTTGAAACGTAGCACGTACTACAATGTAAATTCCTGAGCAAATATGCAAATATCGTAGACGGAGAATCGACGCGAAAAACAATGCTTACGCGTCGAGTCAGCCTTGCCAAACATTGTTTGTGTCGTGTTGTCATTCTCTAACATAGCGCGGGCAAATTGGGACCTCTTCAGCGACGTACTCTATATGTAACAACCTTGTTTCCCACGAATATGTTTATTAATGAGATAACCGTATATCACCATCAGTTCTACAGCAGCTGAACAAAAGTAATGGTAGAAAATGAACAACCTAAATATGTCTGTAGTCTTTAGAAACATACAAAAAGAGGTAATAGTTATTTACGTGGGTAGTGGGGAAAGTTTCTGCTAGAGAGTAGTTTAATAGACGATTTTCCACAACACGTGGTTTGAAACATATTGATATTACACGAACGAATAATACCAATATTGCGTTAAAAAACTAACCTAATCTTCATAAATTAGTCATTATTTTTGCAAATCTTAGATGCGGTAATACTAACCACTTATTATTATTCTAAACCCCGCCTAATGCGACAGAAGTTTAAAAAATTGTAGTTGTTCAGTTCTTTACGAGAGGTAACTCACTAAAAAAATTTGTACACTGAAATTCCCCTAGCAGGGAAAAATCCATGAAATTCCCCAAAAATTCCCTGAAGTACCCCCAAACGTTTGAAATTCCCTGGATATACTAAATTGTCAGCAATTCCCTGAAATTCCCGAAAATCGTCCGCAATTCCCCGAAATTCTCCAAAATACCCCGCAATTCCCCATAGCGTTTTGAAATTCCCAACAAACTGTCCCATCACAAAACATTTTTAAGACATACCCTATAATCCTGTCGAGAAAAAATGTTTTCGTAATTTAAGACGTATAATGAAATCTAACAAAAATATAATATAAAATATTACTAAAAAATGTCGAAGATTAGGTATAACCTCAGGTCGGGCCTCAGATATAATAAAATACGAGAATGAAGAAAACATTTTGGTAAAAGATATTCTTATGAATAAAGTAACACTTTAATGGATAAATTACAAATTTAAAACAAAATAATAAAATAATAAAAACATTTAACAAGTATTTTCTTATATTACAGTCTTTTCTTTTAGGTCCAATAGAGTTGAGGGTTCAGCTTAAGGGTCCATTCTCTGTAGATTTGACAGGCATGAATGTTGGGTCGGATTGAGAGGATGGGTGGCCGATGAGTGGAGACTTATATATTCCAACTATCGAATTATTAAGATTTCGGAGGTGCACATAAAGCCGAAGTAAAAAGGCACATGGAAATAAAGTTAGCCCTCATTGCAAGGGTACCGGATTTGTCTTATAATTGCAACAAAATTTCTTTTTAATGTTATAAATTATATATCACCGGAAAGATAAAAAGATAAACTAGATCCCTATAGTAGCAAATTTGTGTTTAATACATGTATTTTAGAAAAAATAATTTTTGAAAATACGCTATTTTAGTACAAGATTGTTTGCCTGGAATTTTAAAAATAAAAAGAAATACCAAAAATTACTACTATAGGGACTTAGATTAAAGTCTTATCTTTCAATACTTCTTTACTTAAAGTCGCTATCTTTTATAGTTTTTTTAGAATTAGACACGGGACGAACGCCGATTTCGGGTTTATTTCGACCTAGTGAATGAACTGTTAACAATAAAGTAAACGTGAGATATTCCTTTAAAAGGTATTACAGCATTACATAAGTTTCAAAAATAAACAAAAGTATTTAAAAAGTCTTTTCTTTTATTTCAGTTAAGATAAATAGGTACAGTTGGAGTAAGAATAAAGTAAACGTAAGATATATTCTTTTAAAAGACAACACCATATCAAATCAAATCAAATCAAATCAAATTTTATTTATACATTGTTGTTGTTGTTGATAGGCGGCGCGGTTACCCGCAGCACTCAGGTCTTTCGACCCATTGTGCCTGCCGCTAGTTGGGAGTTATTGGAAGAGACCCGTGCTGTGCGCATAGGCCAACACCCGTTGTAGGGGAAGCTCCCTAATGTCCTGAGGCAGAAGAAATGCTGCGCCCAGGTGTTTGTGTCTCTTGACCATGAGGCAGGCACAGCGACAGAGGATGTGAATGGAGTCCTCGTCATCGTGTCCGCAAAACCTGCACCTTCTAGTGTCACTAAGACCGATAGTGTTAAGGTGCTTGTTAAGATGTCCGTGACCTGTCAACAGTCCTGTGACAATCCTTATGCTGTTACGACTTAGCGCAAGTATTGATTGAGTTGCGTTCGACCAAGGCCCTTCAATTAAGAGCCTGGCTTGTCGCAGCCCAGTCACGTTTGACCATTCTTCCTTTGATCTTACCTTGATCCAGTTTCCAATGGACCTTGCTACATAACTAGGCGGAAGCCCCAGCACTGGTTCGGGCCCTGTAAACTGTATACTTGAGCCTCTCTTAGCCAGTGTATCGGCCTCCTCATTTCCTGTTATATTATGATGACCCGGTACCCAGGTCAATTTTACCTGGTTGTTCTGTCCCAATTGGGTCAGACCATTAACACACTCTAGGACCGTCCTGGAGGTGATCCTATAAGAGATCAAGGCACGTAAAGCCGCCTGACTGTCGGTGCATATCTGGATATGCTGATTAGAATATCTCCTTTTGAGATTTTCCTGAACACATGCAGAGATAGCAAACACTTCCGCCTGAAAGACCGTGGCATACTTTCCCAAGGAGAAGGATAGTCTCGCCCTCGGGCGCACGCCCCGGACTCCCGCCCCTGAGCCCTGGTCTGTCTTAGACCCATCCGTAAACCAGACGAGCCCATTCGAGACCTGAGCATCAGGATTTCCGAGCCAAGCTTCCCTGTCCGGTATCTCTACTGTGTAAGGTTTGAGAAACACATAAGTGGGAGATATCCTGTCACTGGGTGCGTCCAGTAGACTATCTCCTCCCACAAGTTCCCCAAGAATACTTGTGTGTCCACCATCGTGGCTTTTACCTAGCCACCGCCCCCACTGCTTGACCCTATAAGAGGCCCTCCTTGCCTCTCCCTCAACCACTATATGCAGTTTAGGGAGAGACAGGAGAGCCTCCAGAGCCTCTGTGGGAGCCGTGCGTATCGCTCCTGTCGTGCTTACACACGCCAGGCGTTGTAGTTGATTTAGCCGTTGCTTGATGGTAACCCGCCGGACGGCTGGCCACCATACAATCGACGCGTATAGAAAGGAGGGTCTAATAACCGAGGTATAGAGCCATAAGGTGGCTCTCGGATTAAGCCCCCACATTTTTCCAAAGAGCCTCTTACATGTCCAGAAAGACGCGGTGGCTCTCTGTATTTGTCTGTCTATGTGGGGTACCCATGACAACTTTTCGTCTAGGATAACTCCCAGAAATTTGACCATCTTTGAACGCTGGATGGTCTTATTGAAAATGGTTGGTGCTTTAAAACCATCCAACTTCCTTTTCTTAGTGAAGAGGACTAGATCGACCTTAGAGGGGTTAACTCTCAGCCCTTGTCCTATACACCATTCTTCTACGATTCTTAGGGCCCTTTGAGTGAGCTCACTAACTGTATTTGCAGATTTCCCCGCGATTAAGACCGTAAGGTCGTCTGCGTATGCTTGAGTCATAATCCCTTCCTCATTAAGCCTGCGAAGAAGACCGTCGAGCACAAGGCTCCATAGCAAGGGGGAAAGAACCCCCCCTGCGGGCACCCTCGGCCCACAGTCGCTCTAACTGTGACTTCATTGAGAGAGGTAGAAATCGAGCGGTTTGAAAGCATGGAATAAATCCACCTAGCTATGGTAGGTGGGAATCCGTGATCCTCAGCCGCTGTTAGAATTGAATTGTAGGAGGTATTATCAAATGCCCCAGCTATGTCCATGAAGGTCCCGATAGCGAGCTCCTTCTGGCTAATCGTTTTCTCTATTTTGTAGACCACGGAGTGCAATGCTGTTTCCGTAGATCTACCCGTTTGGTAAGCGTGCTGTGAGCTATGTAATGGTATAGTCACTAGCGGGCCCTCTTTCAGAAATCTCTCTATGAGCCTTTCTTGTAGTTTCAGTAGAAACGATGTTAGGCAGATCGGTCTAAAGGCCTTCGCTTCATCATAAGAAGCTCTACCTGCTTTAGGAATGAAAACCACTCTCGCTGCTCTCCAGGGTTTTGGAATATATCCTAGAGCTAATGTTGCTATATATAGATCACGCAGATGCTGGATGATGTATTCTGACCCTTGTTGAAAAAGAGCCGGAAATATTCCATCCATACCCGCACTCTTATATGGGGCAAAAGTGTTTATGGCCCATCTAATTCGCTCCACCGTGGCAACATTCGAGGCCATCCTCCAATCCATAGCTGCAACCTCTATGTGGGGAGTCCTCTGGTGTTGGATAGAGCTGGAACTTTTGGCAGAACCAGGAAAGTGGAAATCCACGAGGTGCTCCAACGCCTCCTTGGTGGTGCACGTATATGTACCATTAGGAAGCCTAAGAACATCGATCCTAGATTCGTGGTTATATTTCATGATTTTATAAATCCTAGATGTGGCAGGGGCGTCTTCAATGCTTTCGCAGAAGTCTTTCCATGCCTGTCTCTTACTTCTTCGAGTACAGCTCTTAAATCGACGTTGAGCCATTCTATATTGGTCCCAATCAAAGTTAGATTTTGTGTTCATGGCCCTGTTAAAGAGCCTGCGTGCTTCTTTCCTTGCTTCTTGGAGCTCAGAGTTCCACCATGGGACTGTATGTTTACTCCTAGTAACTTTTAGCGGGCAACTCTGTTCATATGCTCGGACCATGGCCCGGCTAAGAATATCATTGCTTTCCTCTATCTGATAGTTTGTGCGAGGCCTAGAATGAGGTCTCACATTAGCCGACAGACTTTCTTTGTATATACCCAAATCTGTGAGTTTTGGGTTTCTATACTCTTGTGTCGTAGGGATTGTGTCTATCTCTAGACTAAAGCAGATGTGGCGATGGTCGGACATGGACACCTCCGACGAAACATGCCAGTTTTTGACCCAGTGCGAAGCCCAAGATGAGCTGACAGTGATGAGGATTATAGATAACGGCAGAGGCAGAGGCAGAGGCAGAGGTTATAGATAACCTCTTGCCTAGCTCTTGTAACAAAGGTAGGTTTCGAGCCTCTATTGAGCGTGTCCAACTCATTGGAGTTGATGTACTCAAAAATTGCCGTGCCTCTAAAATTGGTGTCGCTGCTCCCCCAACATGTGTGGTGAGCATTTGCGTCACACCCAATAATCAGCGGTAGACCTTGATTCTTGCACCACGTGACGAGATCCATGAACTGTCTAGATGGTGGATTTTGTGCTTCATATGGTAAGTATGCGGAGCCAACAATGAAGCTCCTACCTCCTATGTTCACTCTGATGACTACCATGTCCCTGTAACAGAAATTGGTTAGTTGAATGGCATTAACATGCTTAGCAGTATATATACAGGCTCTTGGGGTTTCCGCGTCGGAGCTCACAAATATGCGTCCCCATTTACGACTAAGACCCTTGATAGAGCCTTTGGTCACCCAAGGTTCCTGTATCATTACAATATCTGTATGCCCCACCGCGAGCTGCTGACTTATAATGGAAGTCGCAGCGATGCAGTGTTGCAAGTTGCTCTGCGTAAAACGTAGCAGTTTGGGGTCACAATTTACCTGTGTACCCATTTTGTTTCCGGTTGAGGGTCACTCCGAAGCCCCAGATTCCGCCCGGACCTCCGCGGAAGCGGAAGCCTCAGGCGGCTCAGCGGCCTCAGAGTTTCCCCTTTGGAACTTAGGGTCCCAAAAAGAGACCCTCGCCATACCAGCATGACCCACAAAGTTGATCCTCCGCATGGTCAAGGCTGACGCCTCATCCACCCCGAGAATCAACCTAGAGCCTTTGCCAGGTACCTCGATCGTCTGTCTTATCTTCCAGAATCCCGTTTGGAGCTCTGGAGTAGACCGCTCGATGCGTCGAAGAATGTTGCCCTCGTCCACAGGCGCGCCCGGCACGAAGGCAACAATCTTCCTTAACTTAGGGAGGGCCGCTCCCTCCAAAGTTTGAAGGGTAGTCCCCTGGAAGGGAGACAGCCTTCTCACTTCAGAGGTGAGCCACTCCCTAGATACATCGTCGTGGCAGGCGACCATTATGATCCCCTGCTCCGTCAACCTAAATTCGTCGAAGCGTGGCAGAGAGCCCTCTAATGGGAGAGCGTCAATACCGCGCGCCAACGCAATCTCCAGACTGTTTCGTAACTCGGTCGAGAGCCTCGTAGCCGGGAAATCCTCCCCGGCTATCGCTACCCTCAAGGCCGAGTTCACAGCCTGGCTGTATGTGGCCCTAGCACGGGCCTTTTTAAAGGCTTGCTGAGCTGGAGATGGGGTCCCCCCCGCCTCGCGAGACCTTTTCAGGCCCCCTTTGGCGGAGGAGCTCCCCTGCTCAGCTTGCTTCTTTAAGGGGGAAGCCCCCGATGAGGAGGGACCCGCCCCTCCTTTGGCAGTTGCCAGCCTGGCCTTGCGAGCCTTCTTTTTCTCAGACCCCGAGCGATTACGTCGCCCAGAGCCCGAGGTGAGAAGTGCCCGTGCCTCGGCCGTAGGAGGAGCATCCACAATTTCCCCCTCTCTAGTGGGAGCCCTTGAGGAGGGCCCCGGATTGCTATTTGAGGAGGCCCCTTCAGAGGAGCTCTCCGTAGATGTTTGTTTTATGACTTATTTATACATTAATCAGTAATCAATTTAACAATACAAGTAACATGCATCTAAGCAAAAAAATGCTTGTGTTTGCATGGCTACGTAAATAAGTATACCATATGTAATATAATTTATACAATTTAGACTATAATAAAATAATGAAAATTTTTTCTAAACAATTATCAGTATCGTTTTTTAAATATATCCCAACGCACATAAATAAATATGTTTTATCAGAAGTTACCAGAGTAGAGGTATGTACTATTATCATATAATATATAACATATATAATAATAATATATAATAATAATAACGTATATATTATAATTTAATGTTTAGAATTAGGTAAGTACTAGATTAAATTAACAGAATATACTGAGAAATAATTGGCTCTTTTCCTTTAAAAATATTTAAGTTTTTTTGGAAAACAATTTTTCATTATTAATTAGTTTAATTGAGAGAGGTAGGAGGTTGTAGAATTTTGGGCCATAATAGGTAATAAATCTTTGAGTTGTAGATCGAGTTTTTAGTGGAATATTTATATTTTTGTTTGTTACATTCCGAGTTAGATAATTATGGTGATAATTTAAATCAAACAGTGCTTTATTTTTGTAAGTGAACATGAGAACTGCTTTCGCATAGAGTAAATTGATGTCAAACACATTAAATTCGTTAAAGAGTTTTTGGGAAGAGTATAATTTATTTTTATGCACAATTACTTTTATTAGATATTTTTGAGATACTTTTATTTGCTTTAAATTGATAGGATAAGCACTTCCCCATATTGCTATACCATATCGCAGAATAGATTCAGCCAAGGCAAAATACAGCGCCCTCAATATACTGTCAGGCATTATATTTCGGAGATGGTAGAATTTCCAAATGAGCTTTCGTATTTTATTGTTTAATGAAGTAATATGGTCTACAAATTTTAAGTTTTGATCAATTATGATTCCTAAGTATTTTATATTAGCAGTTCTATTCATGTAATCCGAACATTTGCACTGTATTTTGTTTCCTAATATGCATGTGTAAGTGTGTAAATTTAATCTCTCAACATCCGGTAAATTACTATCATATAAACTATAACACATGAACTTTGTTTTTTCTAGATTAATTGTTAACATATTTTCTGAGAGCCATTGTTGCAATTTTGAAAACTCTACCACCGCCTTATCAACTGTCATCTGCCAATCATCCCCCTCAATTAAGAGAACAGTGTCGTCTGCAAACGCAACTATTTTGCCATCTAAATCCAGCGAAAGCAGTTCATTAATGTAAATGTTAAATAAAGTAGGTCCAAGAACCGTTCCTTGTGGTATGCCATGACTTATAATTTTTTGAGTACTTATTTCGTTGCCTATCTTTACACACTGCTCTCTAGAATTGAGGAAGCTGGAAAACAAATCATTTGATATTCCTCGTATGCCATGGTTGTTTAATGTATTTATTAATATAGCGTGAGACACTGTATCGAATGCCTTGGCTAAATCCAGATATATGGCAATCTGTTTTTTATTATTTTCGATAGACTGGTATAACGTTTGTACTACCTCGTATATTGCGTATATCCTCGTATATAATATAACAAATTTATAAATTGTTTGTTCCGAGGTTTCGTATATCGTTATATTTTTTATTTATACTCAATAAATCAACCCATTTTTAGCTAAAAAGGTTCTGAACCCAAAAGAAAGATTGTACAAATTTTAAGAAAAATTAAGCATGTACGATTGAAATTCCCGAGAATACCCAAAAAATTGGCCGAAATACCCTGAAATTCCCCAAAATACCTCAAAATTCCCCGCAATTCCTTGAAATTCCCCAAAATTCCTCAATTTTTTACGAAATGCTCCTGCTTGTACACTAAAATACCCCAGTGATTCGCCCCTCGGTTCTTCATATACATGGTCATCATAAAGTAGGGGATATATTTCCGCTTATTATGTATTTTTAACAAATTAAGTTAATAACAGGATGTGAAAGAAATTCGATTGCTTAAACAATGGGATTTCTTATGTTCAACAGTGATTAACGCGAATGTTCGATATATCGTCCATTTTGTTGCTGTCCAATCACCAACCGTTCCTCCAAATTGTACACTGCATTATTCAGCATTTACTCAGAGTTGTTGATCGTGTTCTAAACACCAAATTAAATCAGCACTTTTTAAACGCATAGACGTCACGATTTAATAGTTTAGTAGGTTTGTGATTCTACTTATCGTTGCGTGTAATTACAAACTACAAAATTTTACCCCGTACTTATCAAGTTCGTGGGTATCCATGATGTAAAATCCCGATAACGAAACTTTATCCAACCCGAATAGTTTGCAAGTAAGAGTGGTTTGAGAGTTTGAATCTTGCGGATTCCTAACTTCCAACATTTAATTTTCTACTCTAATTATCGAAAACATCAATTTTCCTCAGCCCCTCCTGGCAGTACACGGTGTCAAGCAGCCGACCCAAAACTTTTCTAAACCGAACAACTTACTCAATTTATCTCGTTTAATAAAATTAGGGTCAGAAACTAGAGAAGACGCCACGCCACAGCGAGGGGAGACCCGGGCAGTGCCCACTCAGTTTGAACCTTCTCTGATCGCAGATGCTTTTTTGAACAGAGATTTCTTTATCTGTGATAATTTAATTTATATATAAAAAATCGCATATGCCACAGTACAATGCGACAAAAGTTACCTGCAACTTTTACAGTGACAAATGCACTAGTGGTTTTTTCACTTATTCATTTTTTAATCAATTATCGCGGTATCCGTTGCCAAAATAAATAGTTTGACATTTCTGTCAACAAGTTATTGAATTATTAAACGCTAACAATGAATCGATTCGGTGATGCTCGAATAAAAATGTGTTTATTTTTAGTGTTTTTTAAATAAAGTTTGCATTCATATGTTTCTAAATTTTTTATTCATTAAATTGTCCTGCCGAATTACACTCGATGTTTGTATTGATACCGGATAAATTTGGATTGTTTAAATTCTAAACTGTTTCCTTTAGCAATTTGACTCGAAAAACTGTCAACCTAAAAACGCTCCACCTTCGGTGTCGCGTTTTTAATAGTTGACAGTTTTTCTCGTCTAATTGCTTGGCAACAGTTTCTCATTAAACAATCCAAATTTATCCGGTAAAATACTAACCTCTTGTGCAATTATAAGTGACAAAATACGGCTATGTCTCAATACAAATCTATCGTACATTTGAGTAAGAGTTGTGAGAAATTTGTATGTAGAACGAGTGTGAATTCACCCAAATTCTGTCATCACATCTATCCAGGATCATGTTACGTTACAAATGCCATTTTTATAAATATGTAATATCTGCATTTTTTAATGGTTTTTGTTTTATTCCAAATTTGGCATGCGAAAATACTTAATTAATGACCATTTTTGACATAAAAATTACTTTTTCCCGCTTCCGGTTACAGCGGACGTAATACCAACTCTGGATTTTTATATGGAACACTCTATGTATTATATTTTTGGAGTCTACATCATTTTCTGACTCCAACGATATAATTTAAGTCACATTTCAGCTGTCAAATTACTTAAGTACTTCAAAATAAGCCAAACTTTAGAATTTAGAGTGCCTTCTCTAAACTGTAATTTCAGTTCTGTTGATCTAACAGAAAAAATAAGGGTAGGTATGGGTAGATTGATTATTAATTGTACTTTCTAATGGTACCTTAGTACCATTATGGTACAAATTATAAAAAAACCTAGTTTAAAGTTAATAAAGTTTAAATAAATAATTAAGTTGCACCCTGTATAAATCATATTTGTTGCCCAAAAAGTGTTGGTTCAAACTGCCATGTTTTTCTTTTTGGTTTCACTGAATATTCGCAATGTACTCAATATATTTTAACAAAGAGTTAACAGTTTGAAAATAGCCGCAGGAAGAGCTCCATTATTTTTCACGACGTAATTTATGGTATTATACCCCAGTTTGCATATACTCTCGTGATTACGAGTCAAAGCTACCCCTCTGTGGTCACAGCCCTCCGCGCAACAGGTCGGACGTTTGCGGCGAAACCGCGACATTATGCGTTATACACGGAACATCAGTTCTTCTGTCATACCATGTGTGGCCACCATCCTGCCTAAATGATCTCGTATAATTATGTGTGTATTTATTGCGGCTAGTTAAGGTTGGTCTAATTTTACCGCATACTGTTGCTGGCCTACATTCTGACTTTTAATGGTCAGCAGACATACAGTGTGTTAAATGTAAAATTAATTAACAGAATCCGTATCAACTAAAACCAATTGAGAATCCGATTATTTGCAACTAATAATTTGAACAATTAACAAAAATTGGTTATGACTCTGTATAAATTAGAAAATATGTATTTACCTACATTATTTTTCTCGTTTACAAAATGAGACCATTATTTATGTTATCTTATCTGTTCTACCACATTTGAGATGAGGCATATGTTCCTTGAATCTAGTTTGTATTGATCTTCTAGTTTGTCCAACATACTTTTGATTGCAGTCTTTCCAGTTAATTTCGTAAATCCCCAAATTTTCCTCAGTTTCAATTTCGTCTTTTGGATTCCCTAAAAGTTGTTATAGTTTCTCGATGAATAAACCACTGACATACCTATATCTTTAGAAATCGTACCAAAACTACGAGTAAAACGAGGATCGTATGGAATAGATATGAGTTTTGGATTTTCTCTTTAATTTTGGAAAATCGAGGAATTTCGAAGTGTCTCTTTCAATTTACGTTTCCTAATTATTTTATCAATTAAACTTAGAGAATATCCAACCCACAGCCATATCCCTAATCAATGCCTGTTCTACTTCAAACCTATCCTTATTTAACAATTTTAAGTTTGATTATTTCGACTATATCGTCTTTTATCTGTTATCTGTTATTTGTGTCGCGTACGCCTCTCCTATGGTATTATTTCAAACTAAAGGTTCTAATCTTAATGATTTTATATTTAATATAAAGTTGACTACGGATAACGTTGCGTCTGGATCTACTGCTTTGATTTTATCGCGCCACTGACCATAAAATGGTCGGAAATTATTAAAACATTTACTTGATATAAAACTATATGAGTTGTTTTCACTAGTTTAGGGGTACTAATTGAATGGGTAATCCAGGGTTGGTTATTAATTGAGATAAATGATTACTTCCCCCTCTCAGTTTAACGTATTGGATATCATAAGCAGGAATGAGATCTCCACGTCATTTTCGTTCTTAGCCTGTGGTAAAGGAAAATCTTTTAGTTTCATTCTCAGGTTTTTACGAAAAGTCCTTTGTTTTGTGGCTGCTAAATGATCATGGTCTGAAATGATTTGAGTTTCTCGTAAATCGGTTTCGTGTTGTTAATTTTATATACAGGGTGACCCATTAAGAATAGAAACACTCGCGTACCACAATTGTTTATTTACCGATTTAAATCGGGTTTTCCTTAAAAGATATATCTCCAAAAGCTCTATGTTGATGCAAAATTTGAAGACAAAATTTTGATTTTTAAGGCCTACTACAATTTTTTTTAAGTGAAAAATAGCAAAATTTTGTTAGCGATTTTTTTATAAAAAATCTGACTACACCACTGGATTTAAGAGCTCCTCCAATACTTTGTACCAATTTTTGCGAAAAAAAGTTTGTTCTTAAAAATGTTATGACAATATCGGCATCACCAGTGTTTGCCTTTGTCGGTGAACCTATTCTTTTATAAAAATCGAATAGAACCCAAAGAGAAACAAAATTAAACAACTTAAACACTGGTGTAATTATTAATAAGAACCATAAAAACCAGTATACAAAAAATAACCAACAATTATTCTAATATGAACAACAATTGATAAAAAAAGTAGGTAATGATTAGAAAATTACATTTTTAAAAATGAATAAGGAGTCTGTCATATTGATTCACACTTTTTGAATAAAAAATTATAATGTAGTTATTTTTTATCTAAGAAGATAATATTATAAGTTTTGGCATAATAACCACGAAATAATAATAATTTGACGAACTTTACCTATCAATAATTATTGTTGTTTATATTAGAGTAATTGTTGGTTATTTTGTGTATACTGGGTTTTATGGTTCTTATTAATAATTACGCCAGTGTTTAAGTTGTTTAATTTTGTTTCTCTTTGGGTTCTATTCGATTTTTATAAAAGAATAGGTTCACCGACAAAGGCCAAACACTGGTGATGCCGATATTGTCATAACTTTTTTAGGAACAAACTTTTTTTCGCAAAAATTTGTACAAATGCATTCGAGGGGTTCCTAAATCCAGTGGTGTAGTCAAATTTTTTATAAAAAAATCGCTAAAATTTTGCTATTTTTCACATAAAAAAAATTCGTAATAGGCCTTGAAAATCCAAATTTTGTCTTCAAATTTTGCATAAACATAGAGCTTTTCGAGATATATCTTTTGAAAAAAATCCGGTTCAAATCGGTCCATAAATAAATTTTGTACGCGAGTGTTTCCATTCTTAATTGGTCACCCTGTATAAACAATAAGTGTTGTGTAGAGAAATTAGAGATTTAAATAGTTTAACTGTCATCATCTGATACCATTGATCTAAGTCTTACTGAATGTGGCATTGTTTTTAAAAAGGATTTTCAGACATTGATAATTTAATCATGCTGCTAAATGATCAGACCTTGATCGTTTTTCATTATTTGATTATGATTTAACGATTATATTGGTTGAAGCATTTACACATGATGGTTATTCATTTGTAGATTGCTGAGTTTATTGATTAATTTGGAAGTTGTTTCTGGTGCGAAAGTATAGTAAGAAACTTTTGAAACTTTCGAGTATCTATAACTATCCACGGCACTGACACGAAAAGTTCGAGCTTTCGATGCTACAACCCATTGTCTTAGCCGTCGAAGAATCAATAGTCTCGACGGCTCTATCACGATAAAAGAAACTTCTTGTTTATTTTGACGCGGAAATGGACGTTTTTGCTTGGCTCTCACTACTTAATCAATTTCCCCTCAGGTCGATACTATAAAGAGGGCGGTACGAAAGAGCCGCGCCGGAATTAGTCGCAACTAATACCTACTGAGGTTGCTTTGAGACGTTCTTGAATTATAATCTGGATTACAAAAGCTAATTACGTATTCTATCGACCGGGTAACATATATATCCAAGGTTGAGAGCAATGCGGGATTATTATCCGCTAGTATGAAATTAGTCAAAATTGGTAATCACTATATAATCCCGTATCATACATCGTTATTTTTAGACATCATGTCATGTCTGTCTTTGAATTATGTTGTTCTAAAAGGAATGAATAAGATATCAGGTCTATAAATAAAATAATTATCTAACTTCATCCTCACAAAAAGATCGAATTGGTTTATTTTTGGTGCCTTGAAAGTTACAAATTTGAATTGATGGCGGATTATTGAAAGAGTGCATTTTTAATACATACTTCTAAATTTGAGAAAATTTAATATCTATTGACCTAAATTAAATCCTTAAAAGTATTCGTCAATATGTAGTCAATAAATTTTAAATTCAAAGGAAGAACACCAAAAGCGGATAGAAAGTATGGGATTACAAAATCATTAATGAAGTGTAAATATGCTTTTAGAAATGTGGAACTAGAATTTTACTAAACGGTAGCTAGAGCAACAGTTAATTCGTAATATAGAAACTAAAAATCAGATGAAATATATTTTTTTAGTATCTAATATTGTTTTAATATTGTATGTAAATACGGAATTTTTTTATAGAATTTAGACCATGGCGGTCATGGTATTTATGTTACCTCACCTAAAATCCTATCTAGAGATAATTTATTTTAGACAATTTAATTTATATATAAAAAATCACATATGCCACAGTGCAATTGTCACTTTGACGGCGACAAAAGTTACCTGCAACTTTTACAGTGACAAATGCACTAGTGTTTTTTTCACTTATTCATTTTTTAATCAATTATCGCGGTGTCCGTTGCCAAAATAAATAGTTTGACATTTCTGTCAACAAGTTATTGAATTATTAAACACTAACAATGAATCGACTCGGTGATGCTCAAATAAAAATATGTTTATTTTTAGTGTTTCGTAAATAAAGTCTGCATTCATATGTTTCTAAATTTCTTATTCATTAAATTGTCCTGCCGAATTACACTCGATGTTTGTATTGATACCGAATAAATTTGTGTTGTTTAAATTCTAAACTGTTTCCTTTAGCAATTTGACTCGAAAAACTGTCAACCTAAAAACGCTCCACCTTCGGTGTCGCGTTTTTAATAGTTGACAGTTTTTCTCGTCTAATTGCTTGGCAACAGTTTCTCATTAAACAATCCAAATTTATCCGGTAAAATACAAACCTCTTGTGCAATTATAAGTGATAAAATCAAATAAATAGTAATGATATTTTATAACTAACTAAAATATTTCTAACTTTTTATAATTTGCCTATAACTGTATATGTAGGTATAATTTTTCAATCTATCGTAAATGTAATAAATAACCAAGTTTATTAGAGCACATAGAATACAAAAATAACATCGCGTTTAAACATCATTCTTTTATAATAAAAAGTTAACAACTTTGATACTAATGGATGAGTATATCTTTTTACGTTATTTATTTTTCCTACTTTTATATGGGACTGTACATGGTTATTCACAATTTTTATATGTACCTGTAAACAAAATTAAATAAAAATTTCCTTTATGCATGCACTAAATACCTGCTTTATTTTGATGAGAAGAGTCTATAACAATATTAGTTATAATGCAAATGTTGGGATCCCCGGCATTATTAATTAATCTAACAAACCAATTAATATGTTAATCTGTTTTGTACTCGAGACAGATTAAGTCTAGACGACACGTTTGCTGAATATAAAACTCAATTTTCGTAATTCAGCCTCGTTGAGGGGCCCTAGGCCTCAGGCAGGACTAATATCGACAAAATGTAAATAGCCGTAGCAAATATAGATGCAATATATGAACCACCGCCGCAAAAGTCTAAGACCAAATGAAGGACAGCTATTTCGATTTGTTACGTTGTGTTAACGTCATCCAGGACGAAATGCCACACCGAGGGCTGCTGAAAACTACGAGGAAATACTTTGAACCTCACATCGTAGGATGTCACTAACTACAGACCAGTTTCGATCTTTGTATGATCTCGTCAGTAGAATATAAGTGATCATACCTAAAGATGCGAAGACCCAAGTACTTGACACAGTAGGTATAGGTATGCTTTTCGTACGTAAAGCCTATACCATAGCGCCACCTCTTGGTAGTTCTCGCAATACAATCCAAACCAAACTAATCGTATATGAATCCAATATAATAACGAGATATAGAAACAAATTTTACTATTTGGCAGATGGGATGTACATCCACGCACACAACTACGAGTAGTACGAATCTACTTTATATCTATCGCCTATAAACGCCTTATTTAAATAAGGACTAAAACCTAAAACAAGTTAAGCCAAAATAGCTATTCTCCTGGCTATTTGCCACGCCGAGCGTTGAATTACATAGCAAGTACTTGGGTCTTCGTATCTTTAGGTATGATCACTAATATTGCACTGACGAAATCATAAAAAGGTCGAAACCGGTCTGCAGTTAGTGGCATCCTACGATTTGAGGTCCAAAGTATTTCCTTACAGTTTTCGTTGCAATCCGAATCCTTGTATTTTGATTCTGTGTTAGACAAAATATGGCAAATTTTTGCTTTGTAATTCAGCGCTCGCCGGGGCATATAGCCAGGAGAATAGCTGTTTTCGCTTAATTTGTTTTGGTCCTTATTTAAATAAGGCGTTTACATATGTTGATATAAAGCAGTATCGTACTACTCGTAGTTATGTCATCCGATCGGTTAAGTAGTAGAACTTGTTTCTACATCTCGTTATTGTATTGAATTTGTTTAAACTATGAAGCTCCCGATGATGGATCGCATTTTAATGTCTTAAAATCCGGATTTAAACGTGATTGTTCGTAACTTTACCACTTTCAAATGGTTAAAATGTCCTTTTGGATAATCCTGGCCACCCAGTTTTATACCATGATCAGATCAGATTGGAATATGTTGGAAATTTGAGTGTTTGGCTATATCTGACACATCTGTCACATCTACTATGATTACCCAGTGACTCAATTATTTTACTAAAGCATTTTAAAATGATTCAGTTTGAAAGAAAATATACCTAAAGGATATCTTTAGTCTAAGGAATATTATGTGGAATTTCATTATTTTTACATTTTTATCTAGTTGGTTGAGTGATCATAGATTATAAACACACAATAGTGTGCGTCAGGTATCTAACACACCCCTCTATAAACAATTCTTGATTAATAAAAGTTTAATCTTATAAATATCAAGGGAAATATAACAAGGATATTTAACAATGAACATATTTGGTCTCTTTCCTATTTTTTCTTAGCCCGAGTCAAATCTGAACAAACAAAATGAATATTATAGTGTCCACATACGAAAGATATTAAAAGGACTGGCATATTAAAACGTTTTTTCCTTGTGTATCGTTTATGAAAGATAACGACCCCTAAATAATTTCATTTCGGCCAAATTGGCATGGAATCTCGTGAGGTGCATACGTAAAAATACGTTTTGTTGCAGGAAACCAGTGACTGACGATGTAAACTGGCCGCTATACACAAAGGACCAACCCCAGTATTTCATTTTCAACGCGGACAAAAACGGAATCGGCAAAGGACCCAGGGCCCAGGCTTGTGCCTTCTGGAACAACTTCTTGCCGAAGCTGAGAGATAACTCAGGTAAGCATTTCACTTATTTGTCGTTTAGGCAAATAAGGGCCTACAAATGTCTTCTCGATTTCCTTTAGCGTACAAATGGGGGCAGTGGCTTTAGCCTTGCTCGCAAAGAACTTATCCTTATACGAATTGATCCAATCAGGTCACTTTATTAGCAGCAGAGGTAGCTCTGCTGTCGTCTCGCAAGACTCTTGTATAAGGTACCAAAGTGTAATAATATCTAATAAAATACACACAAAATAAAAAATCAATGGACAATACTTAAAATTGCAATTGTATTAGTCAGCCTATTTTTTTATTCTAATACCCTCCATTAGTGATGACGTAGCGCCAGCCATTTTGTTTTGGTAGGTCACGGTTCATTATCCAAACAAAGTCCGATTAACAAGGCAAATTAACAGAAAAGTGCTATTTTGACGTTATTTGAAGATTTTAAGGGGAAAAAACATCGAAAACGGTAAGAGTGCAGTAAATATACCCTATAAACGCATTCATGCAAGACAGATGGGTAATAATAACTGAAATATTAATACAATCTAAATTTAATATAACCTCACTTTATATAGTTTATTGTAAAAATAACTTTATTTAATGATTTTTACAGTACCAATCTTTCATTCGCCATGGTTATGTGCTGGGCTCCGGATTACAAGCACTACAATCAACGAGAAACTTGTAGATTTTTTATATTTCCAAAGGACCCTAAGGAACGCAACCGTTGGAAAAACTTGTGAAGTAGGTTTAAAATATACCTTTTAATTTTGGATAGGTAACTGTTTAAATGTTTAATATAAATATATTGTATATTATGACAGACGTAGCGACGAACCTGGACCTGGTGCATTTTTATGCAGTTGTCATTTCCGTGATGGTAAAAGGGAAAATGGGCCTGAAATCTTCTTGCACAATGTGGCAAAGAAATTCACTTATACAATCCTGAAAAGAGAAAAAGAAGAGAGCAGAGAGTGATAGTTCAGGAGCATCTGGAAGGCCTACCAGCAAAGCGTCGACAAGAAGGTTATTTTGAACCAGATGTGTCATCTCCACCATCTGAAATGTGAGTGATATTTATGTCAAATATATATACGTTATACAGATTTCATTGCGTTGACTGCTAAATAACTACAGTGCAATAATAATTACTTGTCATAACGAACGATTAAAAACTAGGTTGGTCAATTAAATCGAGTTTTTGATTGCCCTTTTATTAAAATTTCAATGTGTTTGATTTTTAAATAAAATAACAATTTTACTTTCAAGATTGTTGTGGATGATCCCAGCAGCAGTGCTGGTTTTTGATCGTTCGTTATGACAAGTGATTATTATTGCACTGTATTTATTTAGCACTCACGCAATGAAATCTGTATAACGTATACATATGTGACATAAATATCACTCACATTTCCATTTCAGATGGTGGAGATGACACATCTGGTTTAAAATAACCATCTTGTCAATGCTTTGCTGGTAGGCCTTCCAGATGCTCCTGAACTATCACTCTCTGCTCTCTTCTTTTTATCTTTTCGGGACTTGTATAAGTGAATTTCTTTGTCACATTGTGCAAGAAGATTTCAGGCCCATTTTCCCTTTTACCATCACGGAAATGACAACTGCATAAAAATGCACCAGGTCCAGGTTCGTCGCTACGTCTGTCATAATATACAATATATTTATATTAACCATTTAAACAGTTATCTATCCAAAATTAAAAGGTATATTTTAAACCTACTTCACAAGTTTTTCCAACGGTTGCGTTCCTTAGGGTCCTTTGGAAATATAAAAAATCTACAAGTTTCTCGTTGATTGTAGTGCTTGCAATCCGGAGCCCAGCACATAACCATGGCGAATGAAAGATTGGTACTGTAAAAAAATCATTAAATAAAGTTATTTTTACAATAAACTATATAAAGTGAGGTTATGTTAAATTTAGATTGTATTCATATTTCAGTTATTATTACCCATCTGTCTTGCATGAATGCGCTTATAGGGTACATTTACTGCACTCTTACCGTTTTCGATGTTTTTTCCCCTTAAAATCTTCAAATAACGTCAAAATAGCACTTTTCTGTAAATTTCCCTTGTTAATCGGGCTTTGTTTGGATAATGAACCGCGACCTACCAGAACAAAATGGCTGAAGCTACGTCACACTAATGGAGCGTATTGTGTTTAGACCAAAATACGGCAAATCTTGCTTTGTAATTCAGCGCTGGGCGCGGCATATAGCCAGGAGAATAGCTGTTTTGGCTTGATTTGTTTTAGTCCTTATTTAAATAAGGCGTTTGCAGATGGAGGATAGACTTAATGATGTCCTTACTATTCGTAGTTATTTGCTATATTTCTTTAATTTAGGCCTATGGCATTGTAGTAAATGTTGTGTTGGAAAAACAATTGAACATTTCATATAAAAGTGTGGAAAACAGATAGTTTTTCAATAGAATATTTTCCGTTTGACAAATGCTCGCGTACAAATGTCTTTGGCAAATCCCCTTCTTTACACCGAGACAATAAATCGAGACAGTGGCTTTGCTCGGGAAGATTTCAGTTATCGATATGAATTCAATAAAGCTTGTTTACGTTTATTTCATGATATAATATTGATCTTATTGAATATGTTTTCTTCTGTCAATGTAATGTTATCTTTAAAATGCTACTTGTACTAGTCAATGGTACCAGTAACTAGCCTACCAGTGAACTATCCCAAGTCCAGTGTTAATCGCCGTTTACACATAAACTGTTTTTCAGTACTAGTAGTTAGTAGCAGTTTTGATGTTGATATCAATGACTTATATCAAAAACTTATCGTTTTAATAATGGATAAAAGAAACACTTTAATTTAGTAGCTTGCGTATCTATGTTACCTACCATAGCAACGACTAAACAAACTATACTATCACTAATTTACATTGTGACAGTTCGTTAATAATTTAATACTATTTAATATGATTATTATGCACTCTGAAAGTGAATACGGTGAATCGTGCACACCTCCAAATATAGTTGAAGCTGTAAATTGCTTCCGACAACATTTTGCAGGATAAATCCCGACAGAGGTATAAATTTGAATATTGGTAAAATAGCCAACGATTTAAAACTATCTGCTGTGTACAGTATGTATTCCATGTTACGCAATAGAGTTAACATCAAACGTAATGGATATTTCGAAATACGATAAACTCAAAGCTTTTCTGAAGAGAAGATTTCAAGAGCAAAAAAGTTAAGTTTTTAACAACACAACAAATTCAGACATTTATGAATGATGCACCTGACGATAAATGTTCACAAAGGCACTGTTTGCAAAGGTAATTATTACATTATGTAATGTTATTAATGTAAGAATATAGGTAGTATTAATTTTTGGGATTGCAATAGCTTACGTGAGTTACGAGTTTTAGAAACAAATAATGTTCAACATCTGTAAAAGCGTTACTTGTAATTATACCTAATATAAAAACTCACCCGCCACGTTCTTTTACAATTACAGCCAATTACTACAGAATTTCTACATCTAACAGAAATAAAATAACACGGGCGTTGGAAATCAAGCGCAGTGGCAGAGCAATTCATTGAAGAGTCAATAAATAATAAAATAAAATGACAGAAATTATTCCAATATCTTGAAAATACGGCTGAAACTGCAAATATATCTGAAACTATAGTTAACATTGATGTTGATAATTTCGACAACATACCAATAAATCGGCCTATAGCAACGAAATACGAAAGACGTTTGTGTCACTACATAAAATTACATATATGTATTTTCCATGTGACTTAAAGACCAATAAAGTTTTGTCAATTCTAATCCAATATTTTATTGCAATATCGTAGAAAAAATAGTATTTCGTTCTTTTTTTTCGTTAGTGAGATTCGCAACTCACAGTATATAACTCACAGAAAAAAAAAACAGTATTTTCATCTCTTTTTGTAAGATATACTATTTTTTGTGATACCATATAATCTTCAAACTGTTGCCGAATTATCAAAGACGACTTTATTGTTCTAGAAGTTCAACTTTATTTTAGGTAGGTACTTTAGAAGTAAACCATGTTAACGGAGAAAACTCCCCAGATTTTAATACTTCAATTATAAAATTTTAATATAATTACAAATCTGTCAAGCACAGACTGCAGATGTCGATGAGAGGTTCATGTCAAACCAAGGCAAGGTTTCGGTAATCTTCAGCACCTGAATATCTCTGCCTAAAAGCTTCGTAATATTATTATTTAAAGTATAGATCCCTAATCTCCGCAATAACTTCAGGAGAGGACTGTTACGTACAGTTAATAATGTAAACATCTTATAAAACCATCTCAAATAACATTAAAACGACGCAATGAGGGAACTGATAGCACATTTTTTATGTTGAAATATCAAATTTGTAACTGACACTTTTTTTATATAACGTCTATCTACTCTGTATACAACTACTGAAACTCCAACACATCAAATTTGTTCCGGTTTATTACTGCTTTAACACTACGCAATTCAGACAAATGTTTCATTTGCAAACCTCAAAGATCTGGATCGACGTGATATGTGAAATTAGCGTCAATCCAGCAAGCAACACTTTGCCGACATAGATCAGTAACAAGTACACTGTATCGCCTCATCACAAGCAGGAGTGATCGGGATTTAAGAATTTTTATATTTTTTTGCCGTTTATGTTTTGATTTCTTTATACTGTTAAATAAAATAATTATTTACTGTCTTAAATTGATATCATTATTCGTAGTGTACTTCAATTTGCTATTGTATCTGCAACACCTTCTGTATCGCGTATCTGTTACGCTTATAAAACTGTTATATATTGTATATATAACAGTTTTATAAGCGTAAATCCACACCCGCGAATACAATGTAAATCTTGCAAGCAGTTTCATTTACACTATATGTTGCATAATACTTCGTCATTGTTTTGTGGAATGTTTTCAAACGTTTTTGGCTCCAATTGTAAACATATATTAATTGAAGCTTCCGCTGATGACCGTTTGTTACACTTCACGCCTAGTTACAACGGAAACATTCCGCATGGTCTGATTTATAAACGTACGGAGTTATACCGCAATAAACCGGCAGTGAGGCATGAAATAAACTCAGTAGGCGAATATTGGCATGAGAAATGCTCTTGCACCGTTGAATCCTGACTGATGGGGTGCAATAAAATTTTCCTAAAACGAACGCGGCAATATATCTGAGACATTTTTCTCTCTGGCAATGGTGAAACTTCTTGGGGGATATTGCAAGTCGGGGAATATTCGGGGCAAGGTAAGCCGCGAAAAACAATATTTCTGTTTGTTCGTTTTTTAAAGCCGGGGTAAGATATAATAGACCGTAAGTGTGGAAGCTTGAATTTTATGCGAGCTTTAATCGAATACTGAATTTTATGTTCATAAATTTCGGGGTTTACGGGCCACTTTTGTATTATTTAACGACTTCGAGGGTAATTTCGCTAAAGTAAAAATGATTGCACCATAAGAATAAAAATGTAATATTCCATTCAGGCAGAACGTTCCTCTTAAAGAGTTTAAATTAAAAATGCTGGCTACTTGGTGGAAAAATAAAAGTAGAAATACTTGTTTGCTGCGCAGGAATGTGAAAAATATAATTAATTGATAAAATAGAGCATTTATTATTTTGTTATTTAGAAATAAATTTAATTTTTCCCCAGCAAGAATTGAATATTTTTACAAAAGGTTGTACCGGGTGCATTCGTAAAGGTATTCAGATATTGAAAAATAGTGGCTACACGAAGTTTTCTGAATATTTTAAAAATCGCATCAAAAATTAGCACGCTGCAATATGTTCAGGGCGATGAAAAGTCTTAGTTTTTTTCAAATGGGACACTATGTATATTATTACATAAGTTTGTAGTAGAGTGTGGGTTACTTATAAAGGAAAAAAAGAGGTAAAATAATGAACAAGCCACATAACAAAGCAGTCTCGAAAAAATAAATTCCTCTATAAAATCAAATATTTTCCATATTCATCCTTAATTATTTCAGCCAAGTGGCATTTAAAATCAAACGAATTATATATTTTTTAAATCAACTCGCTGAGTTGAAATTTGTGCATTATTTTGTAAATACTGTCCTAAAATTGACATTTCTGTCTGGGCAGTGTACTGGACATACATAAATAAAAATCCTACTATTTTTTTAGATACACTAGAGTCCCATCTAAAATGGAGAAATATATTTTCAAAGTTCCGTCTACATTTTAATTTAAATGGATTCGTCTTTAGAAGACAACTAACTTACTCTTTGTTCGGAGTTAAATGTATTTTTTGAGCCCAATGAAATCCAGAGGCAATGAAATAACTGATAATGGATTTTTATCAAATTATGAAACTTGTTATCTCAAAGCGTTAATGAGTTTTACTTTGGAAACTTTCGAATTACATGAGATTTGAATTTTAACGGATTAAATTGGGCAGAGCTTCCTTGAGAATCCACAGATGTCCAGAATTCTTAACCAACTTCAGAGGCAAAACAGTTGAGAGAGTATACAATAAATATAATGGATAAAAAGTATCACATAAATAGGTGATTACTGCCATTAGTTGTTTTTATATAGACTGTCCTTTATTTTACTTTTGAAAGATTTTTCACTGAATCTTGTTTGCTTTTTGTATACAGTGTTATTCAGACCTTATCCATAATAAAATTTGGGGATGTTCTACATACATGTAGAAATGTGGTAGTGCAAAAAAAATTTTTTTGGCGGCTTCTGAAAACTATTTAAAAATTTTTCATTGCACGCCGCTGGATACTAGTCCACTGTAATGGAGTGACCTTGGGACTGACAATGCAAACTGGCTAGCACGAAAAAAAACTTCGGACGATCTGAGAGTATACCGACACCCGGCGCAAAAAAGATTTGCAGCGTTTTTACTTTAAAATAAACTTAAAGACAGATAGATGTGACCAAAGTGACGTGTCTTTAAAATGAATAAAATTTTGTTACACTAATTTTGAAGAATTGCGCTACTTGATTACTAGGTATTAGAAACACGAAATTTATAAAAAATTTCCACATACCTTGTTACAAAAGCTGTTCGAAATTTTGTCCCTAAAGCTATCCAATTTTGCAGCACTAAAGCGAATGTTCCTCCTGGTTGCTGATCTTGTAAACGCAAATTATTAAGTAAATTGGGGAGTTTCAGCATTTTGCTGCAACAACCACTCACAAAACTTAACTTGTAATTGATAATCCACTGGTAACAGTCCATTAACTCAGCATTACTGTACACATGAGCCATTTGGAAAATTTTACAGTTTAAGACTCCTACGATATAAATAAAACACCGGCATTGAGAGAAGACACAGATAGACTGATGACTGAATAGACAATAGAGATATTATCCCCGCTTCAACTGTATTCGCTCGGTCGTCGTTCGAGGGACAAAAACGTGTTTACTTTTTTACCACATTCTTAGGAATGTGGTAGGTATATCAGATGTTCAAGTACAGTTGCCCATCTACGTAGTCCTTTATAATGGTATAACTTTAAACATTGTTTACGGGAAATCCTAATACTTTTATTAAAATTTTTTTGGTGATATCGATTTCTTATTTAAGGATGCACATATCCTCAAAGTTTTAAAAATAAGTTGTTCTGAATAACCCTGTATATTATCGACATAGTTTTATTTATCAATTCATCCTGATATTTTGATTCAGAATACCACAATTCTCTCTCAATTAGATCACATGCAATTGAATTGAATTGGTTGTTAAGCCACCAATACATTTCTTCACCGCTACCTTGATATAATATATTTTATGCGTATCATATATCTGTGTAAGCCTGTGCAACTCAAGGCTCTTGAGAATAACAAGGACTGTCTTTGGATGCCTTACTAACTTCTTCCAGAAATAAAAAACATATAAATGTGAATAGGTAGTAGTAGTAGTAGTATTTTAAACTGAACATGCAAAATAAGACCGATATAAGACCGGAATAAGATTAGTATATCATACTAATATACATACTTCATCAAATCGGTTTGCTTGTAAATCATAACGAGCAATATACCTATGTTAATAAATAGAGATGGAACAAGTTAAAAAATGATAGCTAGAATATATAATTAGATTCCCATAGGATACTTATTGGCCCTGAAGTAAAGAACACACTATAGAAGACAATAGTAATTGGATGCTTTCTCATGAATAACCTATACTTATATGTTATAGTATCTGCACTGGTATACAATATGTTATTGGTTAAGCTTAATGCAAAACGCCAATCTCGATCATAATTAGATATACTTCGTGCTAACTAAATTACTCTGAAATATACGCTAAAATAAATTAATAAGTTTGAAAACTGCTAATTAGTTAATAGTTACTAGTTATAGTTGGATTAGTTGAGCAAATAAACTATTTTCTCGATGTACATCCTGCGTGCTATCCTCTTCAAAATTTATATCATAATATCATCCTTAAGTTACACTGAAGAAAAATTTAGAATTCCGGATTGGACTGACTGTAGTTGTATTGCTTTGGAAGCTATAATAGTTCTATGTTCAATTTTTTATAAGCAGTAATAAAAGCTATAACAGTACCTTTGTTCAATTTTTCAATGCTAAATATCTTTTCAGACTCTGTAATCATACATTCCCCAATACCGATTTGAGAATTTGATATTTAAAATGATTTTCGTGTACCTTTTTATAATTGAAAGCATTTATATTGATTATACGCGAAACCGAGTGCTCCACGCCAATCATAATAAATTGTACGCCAGACTAATATCTGTTTTGTGGCAATTCTGGGGTGAGTAATTTGTGCAATGAATTTTATTATATTTTATTAAATTTATAAATGACTTTCAGATAATGTTGAATGCCTTGCTAATTGTGAACTATATGAGTTTTGATATATCGAACAAGGTATTTATTGAAATATTTTTATTCGATATCGCATTTATACTTTTTAAAAATGATTTTTTATGGGATTTATTTATCTTTGTCTTCACTCTAAAATTTCTGTTATCATAGGGTCAATCGTGTCTGCCAATAATTGTAAATAGGTGTTCCCATCGAGATTTTCTTGAATAACAAAAACGATCCAACAAAATGGTTGCCCAGAATTCCGGCCAAAACATTCGATTTTTGAGGAGTCTAAGTATGAAGTTCCCTAATTTAATCAGGATTAGTGTCACTCTAATAGCGACAATTGTGTTTATTCACTTCGCCATTCAATATAAATGTATATTTGTCTGAAAAACACGTATTGTAGAAAAGATTTGGGTTCAGTAGAAGTCGCTCACTAAAATATTAGCAAAATTGGGCACGACGATCAAAATCATCTTCATGTAACTCTTGAAGCAGCATCAACTTAATTGGATGAAACTTGTATTTTTTCAAAATTCGATGATACACTTGAACAGGATACGCCAGAAGCTTGAGACGCCGCTTTGATCGACTGATTATTGTCCATCTGCAAGTGACCCAAAACTGCCACTTCAATTGCTTTATTTCGAATTGGGCGGTTTACTTCGTGTTTCTTATTTAGAAGCGAACCCGTTGCAACAAACTTATTATCAGTTTTTTAACGGCTTATATTTTTTCTGGATGATTAGCATTAAAAATTTGTCCTGTAGTTGTAGCGCAATCGTGATTTCGATACCAAATTGCAGCAATTTCTACTCTTTCTACTCTGCGATAGAAAAAACCATTTCGAAAACACGTTTACACTTTCAACAACAGATTGAAACTAACGATTCGGTGGTTACAAGCAAAAAACAGCAGTGACTTTTTGTTATTTAAGAAGAGATAAGCTTTCAGTTTGTATAAAAAATGGATGTATGCCTGGAAAATAGCTTATATAGGGCAATAGTCTTTAGAATACGCATCAAAAAAATTAATGTGGTTGTGTAGTGGATAAAAAGCTTATTATTGGTGGCCATTTCTGTAGGCATTAGTACGCGAATGTCGGTTTGTCAACTTTTCATTTTTATCCAATAACTCTGTCAAATCTCTATCGATTTTCAAAAATGATGTACCAGTGCATTCGTGATGAAAAGGACTTTAAAATGATGTATTAGACTTAGGGTAATTCCATTTGAAATTTTAGAGTGTTGGCTGCTTAGGGTTAGGGGGATGAACCTATCAGGTTGGCTTGACTGTCAAAACCGATTCTAGAAATAATTTAAAAAATGAATTAGATATTAAAAATATACCTATTAATGAATTTGTAGAACTTTTGATTAACATTGTATACCTACTTACTTAATCCATAGAAGACCTGTCTTGTTTTCAAAGAAGTGACAAAATGTATAAGTTGTATTGAATAACAGCGTAAACTGTACATACACCTAATTACTTACTCATGTATGTAATCAGGGTATATGTGTATTCAGAGTACACCTAAAATGAAAGGCGGTGATGCTTTATTTATCTATTATACAGCAAAATTAGAAACACACATCGAAAACACCCAATTTACAAAACACCCAAGCATTAAACGCCCAATTATAACACCAGTGCCATTGAATCCAACTACCCATTAAAGGTACTTCAACTTACAAATACTAATTACTAAAATGCATACTGTTATACAAGTTCTAATGATTTCAATATATACATAAAGCACAAAGAATAAAATGCCAAAAATGGAAAGTAGCTCAGAGGAACTTGCTGTTATTATTCATAACGTAGCCTCAAAATCTACATTTTTAGAAGATACATTTTTACTTTAGTTTTATACATAGTGGAACTGCGTACCAATTTAATTAAGAATAGTAAAATCCTAAACTTGTGTACAACTCAGCAAAGACGTTAATATAAATAACAAGGTCATCTGTAAATTATATTCTAAAAAATTGGTCGAGAAAAATTAAAATATATTATCTAGTTATTATCAGACATTCTCCCATGGATAGAAATAATGATGATGATAATAATAAATAATGGCATTTATTACATCGAAGGCAGTATATTAAATATTGACTAGAATCTGCTAAAGGTATTTTTTACATATTTAGAAATAAACGGTGGCGCATCCGCCAAAATATCGAAAATTAGATGGCCATAGTGTCTGTAACTTATTTGTGGTGTATTTTCATGATTTATTATAGTCTTTTTTGGGTTACACCACCTGTAAGATAATGAAAAACTTGAAACCAGAAGTATACAAATTAAATAATCAAAGCGTAATCAAGGCAAACTTCTAAAGTTTGACCCAAAAAAACACTGTTATAATATGCAATAAAATATATTGATATATTAACTAAATGTTATCAGTGGTTTTTCAGCTTCAAACAAAATTGGGTAATATTACAAATCATATTTTGAATTATGTCGAAATAAGATAATATTTATAATAAAATTTTAAAGAAATTAAACGCTTAAAGCTCTTTTCTAAACGTTTCAAGACGATCCTCTACTCAAAGTATTATTATTTATTTTATTGCATATTATACAGTGGTTTTTTCGGGCAAACTTTGAAAGTTCTTGAACTTCTGGTTTCCTGTTTTTTTATTATTTTACAAGTGGTGTAATTCCAAAAATAGATTATACAATGAACTAAATGGGCATTTCATAATAAATCTTTAAACTAACAAATAAATGATGTAGTGTAGTTTACTGATAACCAAACAAAATCACTAAATTCATATCCCTCAACAAAAAACAATTAAAATTATACAAAATGAGCAAGAAGTCCAGGCCGCGTCAAATTGTTTATTTCAGAGTCGTGGTGGCTTATAAAAAAGTGATTAGTATTCATATAAACTGGTCTCGCCCTTTGTCATGATATAACGACCGACACACCACATTACAGTTTAATAGTACCTAAATTGATACATTTTCAGGTGGCCATTGTTTTTGTCTTGCACACTTTATAACTTGTTTCGACATTTTCTGATATATCTTTTGTTCATTAACGTAGAATAGAAAATAGGCATTACATTATTACTAGGTAAAGGTGAAATTAAAAATTGAAAAATGGAAAAACTAAAAATAGATGTGTTCTACATTATATCTTGAGAAGTATAAAGTTAAAAGGTAAAACATGTGAACGTTTTTGAGAATCAATTATTATAATATGCGTGTTAGATATCCCTATATTGGCGCCTCCGGCAATTTTTAGAAAATTAGATGACATTCACGAAATACCTTTAAACAGACACTCGGAGCAAATTATTAATTGGCGGAAAATCAGTCGTAAAGCAACATTTTTTGTTAAATTATTATTTACTCGATAATAGAAAACATCATTCTTTCGAAAATATATTGCGAACACTCGATCAATAGTTGCGCAAAGTCATAACTGCATAAGGATTGTCACAGGACTATTAACAAGTCAAAGACATCTCAACAAGCACCTTAATACTATTGGCCTTAGTGCCAATAGAAGGTGCAGGAGCTTGGAATTTCAAAGGGTGAAAGGGCAGGAGCACCGCGAAGACTCAATGTTGCAGATCGTGAGGATCGCTGTAACTGATGCAGTTTTAAACAATCCTACTACAAGTACGCGTCGTGTTTCCGAGCAGTTAGGATTTTCACAAATTTTTGTTTCAAGAACTTTACTTGGGGGGCTATTACACCCTTACCACTATACAGATGTTCAACCTCTTTATCATGGAGATGCCGATCAACGTTTACGTTTTTGTCAGTGGATTGTTAGAAGAATAAATGATTTCTCGAAAACCATTTGTATGAGTTACTAGAAGACATTCTGTTGAATATTAGACAAGAAATGTACTTTCAACAAGATGGTGCGCCATCTCACAATGGCAGATTTGTGACAGAGTGGCTGAATAATATTTTTCGCGGTAGATGGATAGGTCAGTTTGGTCCTGTGAGGTGGCCCCCAAGAAGTCTCGACTTAAATCCACCAGATTTATTTTAATGGAGATGTTTAAAGCAACAGATTTACAGCTTTGTAGTTCTTTAATAATACTTGTGTTTATTTTCTGCAGTTTTTTAATTTTAAGATCATTTCAGAACTAAGATTTATTTGATTCATGAAGTTGTTTTGGAAAAAAAAACTTAACATTTTTTTTTCTAATTTGTTGTAAATTTGTTTAATAAACCAAATTTACTTGTCAAAAAAACCTATTTCTTTCCTAAATTTCAACACTCTGTATCTTTGTAAGGAGACATGTTAGAACCAAAATTTATTTGAATAAAAACTTTGTTTTGGCGAGAAGAATCTTGAGTAAAATTTTTTACACCTACTTCTGACTCACCCTGTATATGTTAAGTGTGCATTAGGTACAAATTTTGATCATTTTCTATTACAAATGATCAAGAAGCGTGTTTCATTTATTTACGGGTATTTACGGAAATGACTTTTACTACGTATAAACACATAACCGCTAAAATTTTTCGTCTGGCTCATCACAAACTAGTGTTTTGAGAAACTACTCACGTGTCGATGTTCGACAGTGGAATATATCTATCCTCGTTGAATGCTCTCAGTGAGAAATGTAAGGTAAAACGGAATCCCAAAGGAGCAGGAGATCGATGGCGCTCTGTATACACGTGGAGGCGAATGCTAAAAATGTGGGGCATGGGAAGGGGCCACTTTACCTTTGGAGTAATGGTCGTAGTTTGATGAATAATTTCACATCGTCGGACCAGACTCTTGATATTACGACGTGGCAGAAAATCATTCGAGACCCCTGAAAGTAATGCGAATTTTAAATTGATATGGTTTATGAAAGTAATTGGACGAATCCCCTTCGCTAATGGAATATACGGTTATTACCTATATTTTAATATATTTTGACTATTCACATATTTGTTTAGATACTTATCCGAAAATAAATAAACTAGGAATAAATATGGCACTAGAAATACAGGGTGACCAATTAAGAATGGAAACACTCGCGTACAAAATTTGTTTATGGACCGATTTCAACCGGATTTTTTTCAAAACATAGATCTCCAGAATCTCTATGTTGATGCAAAATTTGCAGACGAAATTTTGATTTTCAAGGCCTACGAAGTTTTTTTATGTGAAAAATAGCAAAATATTGTTAGCGATTTTTTTATAAAAAATCTGACTACACCACTGGATTTAGGAACACCTCGAATCCATTTCTATCAATTTTTGCGAAAAAAAGTTTGTTCCTAAAAAAGTTATGACAATATCGGCATCACCAGTGTTTGCGTTTGTCGGCGAACCTATTCTTTTATAAAAATCCAATAGAACCCAAAGAGAAACAAAATTAAATAACTTAAACACTGGTGTAACTATTAATAAGAACCATAAGAACCAGTATACACAAAATAACCAACAATTACTCTAATATAAACAACAATTGATAGGTGAGTTCGTCAAATTATTATTATTTCGTGGTTATTACGCCAAAACTTATAATATTATATTACCTTCTTAGATAAAAAATAACTACATTATAATTTTTATTCAAAAAGTGTGAATCCTTTTTCATTTTGAAAAATGTAATTTTCTAATCATTATCAATTGTTGTTTCATTTCTTTATCAATTGTTGTTTATATTAGAGTAATTGTTGATTATTTTGTGTATACTGGTTTTTATGGTTCTTATTAATAATTACACAAGTGTTTAAGTTGTTTAATTTTGTTTCTCTATGAGTTCTATTAGATTTTTATAAAGAAATAGGTTCACCGACAAAGGCAAACACTGGTGATGCCGATACTGTCATAACTTTTTTAGGAACTAACTTTTTTTCACAAAAATTGGTACAAATGCATTCGAGTGGCTCCTAAATCTAGTGGTGTAGTCAGATTTTTTATAAAAAAAATCGCTAACAAAATTTTGCTATTTTTCACATAAAAAAAATTCGCAATAGGCCTTGAAAATCAAAATTTCGTCTTCAAATTTTGCATCAACATAGAAATTTTGGAGATCTATCTTTTGAAAAAAATCCGGTTCAAATCGGTCCATAAACAAATTTTGTACCCGAGTGTTTCCATTCTTAATAGGCCACCCGGTACATAATACATTATTGAAATTATTTGAATAGTGAAGTCTATTTGAAGTTTATTGGTTTTTCTTTCCTAAAACCTAGGTGACCGATGGACATAACCTCACTATTTAAAAGGAAATGTTAGAAATAACTATCCCCAATCAGTATTGAATTATACAGGTGTATCTAAAAGTATGGGTATGATTTAAGCGCACATTATTTTAAATAAATACTTTGGTCATTAAAATTATTATTTTGAGCATTAAAATAAGACTTAGCATTACTACTCTTGCACTAAAATAATGATTATTATGAATTCTATAAATCAGTTGTTGTACTATCTCTTGTAGATTATCTATATATAAAATATCATGGCAAACTTTCACCCTAGGTACAAAATATGTATTGTAGGTGAATAACCGAATAGAGACGATACCAACATCAAAAATACAAAGATAATTCAAAAATTAAACATTATTGAATTTTTATACTTATTTGGAGAAAAGTAGTAAAAGTAACAATTTGAATAAATACATAAAAACAAAATGTTATTTTCTAAACAAGGGTATGTATGTATAACAGAAATAAAACATGAATAATAGATTATAACAACTAAATAAAATACGTTTATAATTCGAACGTAACAAACTAGTAAACAATTTTCACTTATAATTGCACAAGAGGTTTGTATTTTACCGGATAAATTTGGATTGTTTAATGAGAAACTGTTGCCAAGAAATTAGATGAGAAAAACTGTCAACTATTAAAAACGCGACACCGAAGGTGGAGCGTTTTTAGGTTGACAGTTTTTCGAGTCAAATTGTTAAAGGAAACAGTTTAGAATTTAAACAATACAAATTTATCCGGTATCAATGCAAACATTGAGTGTAATTCGGCAGGACAATTTAATGAATAAGAAATTTAGAAACATATGAATGCAAACTTTATTTATGCAACACTAAAAATAAACACATTTTTATTTGAGCATCACCGAATCGATTCATTGTTAGCGTTTAATAATTCAATAACTTGTTGACAGAAATGTCAAACTATTTATTTTGGCAACGGACACCGCGATAATTGATTAAAAAATGAATAAGTGAAAAAACCATATATCCACTAGTGCATTTGTCACTGTAACAGGTAACTTTCGTCGCGATCAAAGTGACAATTGCACTGTGGCATATGCGATTTTTTATATATAAATTAAATTGTCTATAAAAAAAATGAGTGCCATCAAACGGTAATATAAAGAAACAATGAAAATTGAATTCTTCGTCGTTTTTCTTTTAGCGCCCGAATCTAGACTTTTTCGCGTTCGGGCAGCATTCAATTCCCATAATTTCCTGGGTTAACACTGTATATTATGTTTTCATACCAACGATAGTACGAGCTTGTCGTTGATCCCTGGTGGCGTAATCGAATCACCCATCTGTAACCGACCTAAATTGCTACATATATCATTTACACACATTCACACATCACATCCTTAATTAAAAAGGTATGCAACTCAAAAGTGGCTTTTATTCCGGTGCACAGACGCAATTTGAAACCAAAAACATACACAATTTCTCAACCGCTAGAGCCGCAGAAGTGCCTACTCCATTAGTAAATTATATTTGTGTCTTATACCGCTGTTATTATGTACGTATGTGGGCGTAAACCAACCAAGTTAGGGTTGAGCAACATTATATAAATAAACATAATCTCTTCCAAGCTTTTACTTGAGCGTTTCACCTTCTATTTATTTTCGTTTATTATTACTGTACGCCTCCTTCAGAGATATCCTGGAGAGGTGGGTGGAACGCGGTTAACGCTATATTAAGATGAGTTCTTATTAAATGGATGTTTTCACACAAGTTAAATCTGGGATGCTTCTCTGGGTTATATCTCCAGATTTATTTCTGTTTTGTAAACACAATGCTGGTTTTACTGATATTTTTATCGTGGCCAACATTAAAAAAATCTGACTGTTTGGTTTAAATACAATTAAACTATTCTTATGGATACTTACTTGCGGAGAAGGCCGCAAATTTTTCAACAACTGGTGTGAAGAGAATTGAAATATCTTTTAAACTGTGTGCTACACGACCTATTATGCTATTTAAAAAAAATTGCCGACAACGACTTGGTAGACACCTTGCTTATCAACTTACAACAAAATACTGTTGTATAAACAAATCCTCAAGCCAGTGTGGACCTATGGAATACAGCTCTGAGGCTGTGCTAGTAAGAGTAATACATTAATCATCCAAAGATTCCAGAACAAAGTACTGCGGAACATCGTCAACGCACCTTGGTACATCAGGAACAGCGACCTTCATCGATATCTTCAGATGGTGTAACGGTCTCGTTTTTAGTAACTAATAAAATACCTTTCTTAGTTGATATAAACTAATAATTCTTATCTCATTCTGTGTTTTTACCTTCTTGTTAAACACCAATCCTGTATTTAAAGTATTATATGTATTCGGTGTATATTAAGTGCTTATAATCCCAGCTTCACTCTCTGTGTTTGTGCGTTAGGTCTATCTCCATACATAGTCCTAGGTTTGCATAATATAAAGTTCAGAACAATATAGTGACGGCATCTCGTGTTAAGAACGTGAGCGGATGGAGGACGTAAGAGAACGAGAGGGGAGCGAGAGGAAGATGGCGAGGAGACGTATTACCGAGCAGTTGGTGAAGGAGTGAGTCTGAATTTTTGGATAGAAAAAGGTTATGCAACAAAAGATTACAAGTGTAATACAGCAGCAACCCTGAATCTGAGTTTCTAAGTGATTAGGAGAAAACACGATCGTTTAGTACGAGTTAGTTGTGTTTGGACAGCAAACGTATGAAAAACATTAAGTTTTGCAACAACTGTAGTTGATGTGAGTACCTTACTATCTATCTATTTTGGAAGTGCTTCTTGAACACCTTGCGTATACCGTGCCTTATTCTACTAACTTACCTATGCATAGGCCGTGTGTGGGAAAGAATTTTAGGGCCCTTACCGTTACCTCGCGAACTGAAAATATCTAAAACTTACCTTTTTATGTCGAGTTAGGACAGTGAATCCTCTCTCCTGTCTATAAATTTGAGAGTACTTGTTAAAATATGTAACATTATATGTTTCTGTATGTGTTTAATGTTCGTAAATGTATAGTTGAATATCATTACATTAAAACTACCCTTGTTCTTATCAAGTTTTTTTTTGCAATTGTCTTCACTTAGATAGGAACTATACCTTTACTCAATACCATTAAAAAAAGATCAATTGATGGCGCCCAAGTTTGGCAGATAATAAATAACTCTACCGTACTACACTCTGCTCACCCCTGATAGAGAGTTTCAACACCGGAGTAAGTATCTTTTTGGTTAATAAAATAATTGAAGAGAAGTATCGTTATAATGGACACCATAGAGCAGACAATTACCAAATTTGCAAGGACACATGAACAACGACTGCATCAACATGTGAACATCGAGGCCATCCAGCTCCTCGACAACACTAACATAGTAAGAAGGCTTAAGAGCGTTAAGCTCTTTGAGTTAGTGAATTGATTATATCAGTATAGAAGCAGAGTACTGTGCCGTTAGTGTTACACGTTAGTTTTAGTGTAATTAAGTTACCAGACCTTAAGGTACACTAGTGAGTAAGACCTTAGCTCTAAGATTTTCAGCTTTAATTAAATTAGGATAGAACCAAATTACTCATTGATCTTTCTTTGATCAGATTGTAATAGCAGCAAAATACCCTTCAAAGGGTATTTTCTATATATAAAAAAAAATTTAAAAAATTATATTTAACTTACTAAAATTCAACACCCACTTTTCTTTGGCAATTATGAATTATTTATATTGGTTATAATGCAAAACTAGAATAATTGAAACAAGTAGTTATTGATAATGCCTCGTAACTTATTTGTGATGCAATACCTATAATGATAAAATCTGGGAATCTTCATTTTGTATACTTCTGATGCCCTATTTTTATTATTAGACAGGTGGTGTGATAAGATTTTTTCTTAAAAATGTTGGCTCCATTGACGGATACCAGTGATAAAATTTGCAATGTACCATAGTTTGTGAAGATAATATTCAGTGAAGTATAAAAATGAAGGTTATTTCTCCATTCGTCAAATGATATACACGGTATAATTATCTGGTTCAAGTAATATTGATTTTAAACTAATTCAAAACTTTCTTGCTGATAGCAGTCAATAATTATATCTAAAGGTTTCTGAAACAAATTCTGACACTGAACGCGATAAATTCGTCACCCACAGAGGAGAGTTACTCACCACCAGCAATTATTTTAAATTATAGCGCCATTTGTCAGCCGCGGCCGATGTCATCATTCTGAAGAGAATCCTTCCAGCCTTTTTATTTCTTTCGGTGCGCAGTTCCGAACTAACGGATACAATTGCATTCGCGTTTTACAATTCTACTTTCGGCGGTGCCAGGGGAATTTTGTATTAGCCTGAAGAGCTCCACGTTATTTTCACTACACAATGAAATTCCAGAATTGAAATTCTAACGCAATAGAGGGTATTTTAAAATTTCATACTCTTTTAAGTCGACACGGTGAAACGTGCCTTGCGAATTATAATTACTATTTTACTTCATGTCTTATAGTTTAGCTGACATAGTTTATGCAATTGCAGGTTGCAATTTGCAGGTATGTGTATAAAAACTTACAAAAAGATATTTTTATTAATCAGCTTTAAATAAGTAAATTAATATTATTACTAGAAATGGAAGAAAATCGCTGTGGCGATTTTCGTTCCCATTTCTAGCCCTACCGAGGGTCCAGGCCTGCAGCCTGGGGTCACTCTTTGGGTGACAAAAGCATCTAGAATAATATTATTTTAAATAAAATACATATTAAAGAAATTTTGTATCTGGAATGATGATGTAATTATTCTAAACTATGTTTCTTAATGAATGAATTGTAAGGGTACTCTATTCTTGATGGTAAAACGTCTTAATTTTTTAAGTGATGAAAGTAGAATTTATTTTTCAGTAAACATTTTTATCAATTTTATCAATGGGACCAAAAATATTGTAGATATTTACTTTTGTAAGCTAAAATGATGAATTTAACAGACTACCAAAATGGTGCAGAAAAATTCAAACTTTAGGTGCAGAAAAAAAAAGCTACGGATAATGAAACAGAATAACTAAACACTAATACTAATAAATAATTGGAATTAAAAAGTAAAAAAAAAAAGTGCCTCATTATGTGCAGCATTATCACGTTTTGAATCCTACGACTTTCCCATTGCGCTACCGCGCCTGTTGTCGAAAAGTTTACCGGATACGTTTAAGTATGTAACTTGTACGTGTCAACCTGAAAAAATAATTTTTACCAATTTTCTAATTGGAAAAGAATTTCGCTTCAATATTTTGGTAATCAAAACTGTTTGGCAGACGGTACTATCGATTCCGTTAGCAATATTTCTCGTAGGAAAATAACCTATCTGAAGTTTAATTAATTTGACAGTTTTTGTGGGAGGTGCTTGTCGCGTTAGTGCAATCTCACATCGGCAGATAAAATGAGAAAGAAGTTGAGACGGACGCGACTCGAGATTTTCGAAAACGAAATAGACGTAGAAGGACTCGACGTACGACGTCGAAAAAAAATCTCAAAGGATTAGAGAAAGGACGGAACTTTCGCGTGAAGCGGTTCTCGAAGCCGTAAAATTAGGAAAAGGGTCTAAGGAGTCCCTTGAAAAGTCGGGATTTCGGCAGGCGTGACGGGGCCATTAGGAACGAGGATAAACGCCGGAGCTAGCCTCTCTCTCGCTGAACGGCGATCGACGAAAATTTTGCAGAGGTTTTTTGAAAAGGCGTTTAAATTGGGAAAACGTCTATGAAACATGAGCAACTACTGAGTCCGGGAATCGTGTGCCCTGAGTAAACGTAATGAGCCCAGAATGACCGCCTTCTGCATTCTTGCGGCTAGAAGATCTGCCGAATTTCGGCATGCCGCTATGATCTTCATGATTATTGTAAATATTATAAAAATGAATTGGTGTAAGTTAAATACGGATATTTGGTGATAAAAGAAGGATGGTTTAAGAGAGAAATTAATTTATTAAATCCATCTGCGAAGCACGTCGACTATTGTCCCAGTTATTAGTTATCTATCATATTTCTTATACCTCTAAATCAAATCCTCCAGAAATCTCTCATCTCGAGTATCGCGATAAACGAGAAGGCCATGAAGCACCAAGTAGCACAGTTTTTTAAATCTCCATTGCTGAGATCATGCTATACGCTCATTTAGGGTTTATTAAATTTTTTCGCCTGGTTCTGAGAGCTGCCGTGCGATTTTCATTTATTTCGAATTGCCTAATGCAATTAACAGTGATGGAGATCATATTTTTATTGTAGCGATTGTTATATCAGAACGAAGGAAGGTAATTTGTAAATACATTTTCAGTTATGTTTATCGAGGAAAAGAAAACCCCTATCAAACGATAATACTGGAAGACAGTTTGGCTAAAACCACAGATACTGTCTATAATATTATGTAGATTTTTATACAAGTGAAACCACATTCACTCTTTACAACATTCACTTTATAGAAGTGAGTCTAATAAAGTTCTTTAAAAAAAAGAAAAATAGTTACCGAATTGGTTACAAATGTGTTTCTCTAAATATTTAATTTAAATACATATCTTTACATGCCGAGATACTTTACTGAGATATTGAGAGATATGTAAATAAAATTTGACAATTAAAGACTACATCCAAGGTTAACGCGATTTCTCTGCCACTAAGCTACCAACAACCCGTTCTGAAGCCGCGCCGATAGAGGCAGACTAAAAAACATTCGAAGTAAAATTTTTTGCTTTAAAATTGAAATACACGAATCCCATTGGTAGTTAAAGTACGTTTCTCCCCTCTGTCTAGTACCACGAACAACGATATTTTTCTGTCACACTGTCCAATGAAAAATTGTACTTCCGACTAATGACCTAAAACCCTTCTTATCCTCGTCCCAAAATGGGGAGGAAATACGACCCTACTTTACAACCGATCGTAGATCCGGAAAATTCCCCGAAAAACCGGGCCGTTTTGTTCTTGCTTTTTCAATATTTATGAACATACAAAATAGTGTATATTTCTGAGAACCTTCTAAGTATCCATAATTCATATAATTTACTTGCCTAATATTATCACCATGCACATTTCGCGCTTTTGTCTACTAACTACTGTTCCGTCCGCAGGGGTTTACGAATCCGGTTTTATCCGCTTGACATTCTTAAAACGTTACCACAAATTTGTTAAACCAGAACAATTTCAAGTACTTATGATACTTGAGATTATTTGAGAGTATTTATGATTGAGCTGACATTTTAGCTAAAGAACCAGAAATGGTTTTTCGAACTCAACGTATTTAAATTTCCAGTAGGATTTTACTTTCTAAAGATATTTAATTACCAAAACACAAGAATAACTTGACATTCACAACTTGAGCTTTTGTTACAATTATTTTTGTTGAAGAGGATTAGAACCTTTGGTGTGAAAATGATTTGACGTAGTTTCCACATAACACCAAAACACTATAGGTTTGTTCCTGCAGGAGTCCAAAACTGTCAGTAACTGTCAGAAGCATGCGCATATTGCAAATCTAAGCGTTCCAACAAGAGTCGAACGACAGTCCAGGATTTCTTGTCCTCTGTTCCAGCTTGAGTCAGGGCAGTTTGCTGATAGTTTGAAAAGTTCACTGATTCTTCGGAAACTCATAGTCCGGTGCATGCGCAATGCGCATTAACCAAAACCATTTACCAACTTTAACCTGAATTATTGCACATTGTCGATTATTAACATTATAACTCAACAAACAATAATTATTTGTCAGAAACGGATGATATTCCTCCATAATTTATAGGTTAAAAAATTATTTGGTTATTGTTTATTGTACTCTTCTTTTTCTGCTATTAAGTTCTCTAAAAATCCGGTGTTCCAGCAAAAATCAGAAACTAATCTAAGATCAGACATGCGCATTAAATCACAATCCCTGACTGTCAGGGATTTATCAGAGATTCTATGCAGGAACAAACCTTATACTGTGCACTCATTTTTAGTGACTCTCTCTACACTTCTTATCTTAGATATAACATATATCTAACATCGTAGTTATACATATACTCTTCGTCTACTTTTTAGAATACTCACCATCCCACCAAGCCAAGGACCATTAACTTTTTCGCCTATTTGTATCTGGTTTAGAGCACTAAAACCCACCTGGCTGCAGTTAAATTAGTTATCGCGTATGCCGAGGTATCTGGTCCCGTTTAAATTTATTCGTCGACGCGGCGGTCTGAAACAAAGCAATATCGTCGTGTGGGGACGAGATCCTATCCAACTAGTGCATCACGTTTTACGGTTCCATTTAATTTTAATTAAATTTTATAAGCGTCATTTCGCATATATGCATCCGGTTTATTGCGCCCCATCCATCTGGAACGTAAGCGGGAACAGTAAAACAAGTCGCCTAATTTAATAAGTCGCAGCTGGGTGGATGTAAATTCCCTGCAAAATAAACATTAGCGGCGAAATATGCAAGTATAATAAAGGGGATGAATTAATAAATTCGTTTTTGATGAAGTGCAAATATAGGATGCTGTGATGCCACTATATCCGTGTTTATTTGGTTACGCTCACAAAACAGTTTGTGTGTTTTATACAGGGAACAGAATAAACCCTAATTTATTGGCAGTCAATGATTTTGGTTATTCCAGATAAATACCTAGTATTAGGTATTATTCTCAGCAAACTTCTTCAAATATTCCGCTAGGTGTTGCTTTAAATCGTTGTAGCCAGCAATACAGTCCACTAGTTGAACACGATTCAGGGAATTGTTGAAGTTCCTATCATGACTTTCGACGATTTCCTTGGCTTTGGCTTTGCCTTTCTCTTCATACAAGTGTACAGGATCCTCAGGATCCAACAGAAAGGCCACATCCTCATTCTCATATATTCTTCAACATTCATCACAAGTGCATAACTCTTTTCGCCAATTGATGTCTGACCAAAACGTGTCGCTCATTTTCTCAGATTTATCTTTTGGCTTCTTGCAATAACTGCTATCCTCCTTTTCACCAGATGTCGCCTCGTCTTGTGTTAGAGGATCTATTTCTACAGATTTACAGTCTTCAGATGACTGTGAATTATTATCTATATTTACTTCCATAAATACCTAGTAGATATTGCTGAGATAGTGCTGAGATAGTGTAGCTACGATAGATCTAGTGAGAATATTCAACTTTCCTGGTAGATATCCTGGTACAAACGATTCCAAATAAGGTAAGGAAAAAAATTAGAACCACTTAGTACCAAATTTCAAAAAATTTTTGCACAATTTAATAACATTAAATTGGATTTTCGAAATTTCCTTCCCTTGTCAAATCCCTTTTCTCTAGAACTAAGGAGAAATCTGACCTATTACATAGCAGTGGTGTACTCTTATATTCAATTCCATGTTCTGATTGTTATAAAAATTAAATTGGCCAAACTGGTCGCTGTTTTAAAGACAGAAGCATTTTACACAAGAGTGATATTCGTTGTAATAGGACCTCTTTTAGGGCAATTGATGTTCAAGTGTTGGATTTTGAAAATAATTTGTCCGAGATAATTTTTTTTGAGATGGTACACATCTTTAGAGATGAAGACTGTATTAACAACTCAAGGAAGGATATAGATAATCTCAGATTGATATATATTTATCTTTTACAGTTTAAAAATGACGGTAAAAACAATTCATTTGATGTTACTATTTACTAAGTTCATTTTGACCATTTTTTCTCCAATTAACAGAATTTTAATTGTTTTACAAGTTATACTTTGACTAGGAAAACTACCCTTTTAAAGTTCTCTTAATATTTAGAATTATTTGTAATAATTTAATAAATTTGCAGTATTCCCAATGAAGGAGTAACCAGAAGTTTCGAAACGATATAATGTGGTAACAAAACAGTGTTCAAGATAATATCCTTGTACGAAAAAGTGTAAAATAAAATGAAACTAGAATTGAAAAAGAAATAACTAAATAAAAAATAAATGTTTTTATAATGCAATCGCATTAAAAATAGGAAAAAATTTGCGGTTATATTAAATATGGACAAATAGTTACTACCTTCGTGTCATGTATTACAATTTTTTCTTCATGTTTTGCGGACTATTTACATCTTGACAATGTTGAATTCCCTTGTGTATTTTGACAGATTTGGTACATGATTCCGAGGGGCGAACACATTGGCCAGAAGGTGGTACACCTACTTCCCTCTTTAGACGTACCTCCTGTAATTCCCCCTTAGATTATGGGAAATCCTTAGTAAGTCCTATCTACATCCCTCTAATTCCCATGGCATCCTAGTAAATCCTCCTACATCCTAATAATTCCCCAGTAAATCACCTACATCCCAATAATTCCCAAGTAAATCCACCTAATTAATATAATTATTGTAGTAAATTTCAGAAATTATCCCAGTACTTCTGTACTGGTCTCTATTCACCCCTCATTATTTTTACATTTAAAAACTCCTGAGATTTATATTATTAAACATTATATTATATATTTAACCTCTTTATTTAAATTCTTACAAAAACAATATAATAAAAATCAAAAACCAAACAATTCTCGTTAAAAAAATAGAACAAAAAATATTAACATAAATCAGGTTTGTTTCTTACAGAATACATTATGTACAATATAAATTACTCATTTATGTAACAAATATAAGTAATAATAAATGCGAAATGTATTCAGTTATTTTGTTTCATTATAAGTAAAAGATATTGATTCGTACTCATCTTGTGTTAACTGGAACTCCTCCGAATTAAGAGATAGACACTGGCGAGAACCTGAAGCAAAAGTTATAGGACCATAAAATATATACTCCCTTTCGACTTCCTCAATATCTTCTTTCTTCGGCCAAAAAAAGACCCTTTCACTTCTCTTTCTTTGCTTCAAAAACTTCATTTTACACGTTTTGCCGATTGTTTGAATGCTTCCTATATACCAGCCTTTATCATAAGACACTGCATAAAATTTGTCACCTTCCAATCTAAGCTCTAACGGCTTGATATTTGATACCGCATCATCCTCTGAATCATTGCTAATACTGCTTGAAAACCTTTCGGTATCTGTGCTGTCATCATGTTCAATTGCAGAATCATCTTCAGATGTTTCAGATGATATAGATAACTTTCTTTCCAGTTTTTTTTTTCTCTTATTTTGGCCAGTACCGAGCTGGTCTCGGTACTACCAAAGCACACAAAACAATACAAGAGCATGGCCCGTTAAATGAAATTAGCGTAATGCACACGCGCATTAGCCAGTACATCCTAGGTAAATCCCTCGTAAATCCTCAGGAAATCCCCACGAAATCCTGTACATCCTTCGAAATCCTAGTACATCCTTGGTACATCCCGTACATCCCCAGTAAATCCTGGTAATTCCTCATAGGTGTACACCATAAATCCCCATGTGTTTGCCCCTCGCATGATTCACAGGTTCATTGAAAATTGTTGGGTCTTTTTCTAATAGTAAGGGAATTCTGTCAAAAGTAGCAGTAATCTGTGAGACGAAGAGGATTGCAAAAAGTTGCAGTTGGATTGGAGAATTTTCTATCAAGATTAGCTGCGTAGGATACAACTGCCAGCCAGTATCGAAATTACTAAGTTCGTTCTTAATGAAGTACAAATATGTGGTGTTGCGAAGGAATATCGAAAGCGCTGATGTTGAACCATATTCGTATTCATTTCATCCTGCATTTTGCAGGATTTTGTGTATTTGCCAACAAAGCATTTTGTGTATTTTCTGCAAATGGAACAAAACAACTTCCCTTATTTGTTGTACATATAATCAATGAGTTTGAGAATCCATTATTTAGCTTTGTAAACACATTCCTATAAATACAGTGAAGCCCATATAGGATTCCTGTTTCTATTAAAATCAGATTTTCATAAATAGAGAGTGTTTCCCCTAAAATTGTCTGACTTCAGTCGATTCACTTTGGTTTCTCTTACATTTTTTATCAATTTACGGGCAAATTGTGTCTTTTGATTATAACTTATTGTAAAGGATGAATTCTAATTATAATTTCCTCAACATTCGTAAAAAATAATAGGTAAATACTTTGGATTAAATAGATAGAGGACATAAATAGATATATTTTTAATAAGAATAATATTCTTCCAATGCAGTGTGTAGTATGTTTATATATTGACGAAAACAACTGCCTTCACAAATGTATCTCAATGCAAATCCAAAAATGATTCGATTCAATCGAAAATTACGATTCATTACGACAAAAATTAACACATCAAACTCACACTGAAATAAAATGAAAGATACTGATAGTGGGGGCGTGTGTGATTCAAGTGAACAAATAGGTAGTAAAAACAATTTAAGTCTAACATATTTGACTATATGCACTATAACTCTCTCTGAATTTTAATGCAAAGCTATCGGATTGTGTTATTTTGTCGAACACACTCAGAATCAAAATACAAATGACTCAGAATATTTTAAAACAGCCAGGGATTTAAATGCTGGGACTATTTACACAATAGGATTCCACTAACAGAAAACTGGTTTCGATTTTTGTTCAATCTCGTCAGTGCAGCATACGTGGCTATGCGTATGATGAAGAGAAAACTACAACTAGCGTCAGAAATTGATTGATTTGCTCCATAATTTCGTGCACCAATCTCTAAATGGAGCAATCGGCAGTATGTTGATCATCTTAATATCTGTTGCTGTTCACCTAGAAATTAGGAACACGCGGTATAGATGCATGGAAATCTGAATCATGTAGCGACGTTATTGATTTATTTAGAATTTATTTGAAGCCTCTTGGTGCGGTTTCGTTCCAAAGAGGATTTCTAATAAATCCTCCATATACTTGCAACAGCTAAGCTAGTAAGGGAAAGAGTTTTATTTACACATTTTCCTATAGGCATTTCGTTTGGATTTAGGATCGTTTCCTTTAAACTCAATATTTTCCCTCTATCTGATATGAAACGTAATTGTAAATGTGTTGGTTTATTGTTCGGAGTATGTCAGCAGTGTACTTTTGACATCGAATTAAATTCAAAAATAAAACATTATGTAGTTAAATTGAAATTGTTTTATGCAGACAGAAAGATCTACGTCGACTCAAACATAGTTTCATATCAACTAGTAACACTAACATCATTAAAGTATACTCGCTATTACATCTGTGTATGAATTATTCATGCAGTAAGCTCCAAAAATAACAGGATGGGCCGAAATTATTAAAATAGAACCAACATCCGGGTAAGTTCCATCGTAAACCATATTTAATGTTTTACTAGGGTAATTTTCATAGAACATACAATCTCAAACCTACATTATTTAAAATAGTTCATTATTAAATAAAACACAGTTTATTGATATGTGCCATTCAAATTCAAAGGTTATAACGATCATTTCCATCATTTCTAGCTAGTAGCTTTTCATTTTACACAAAGGTGTCACAGACACTGAAAGTGTCACAATGTAAATAGGAAAAAACCGTCGATTTTTCCTTTTTCCACCATTTATCTACCGGTGAGGGTTTAAGAATCTGATAATTTACTTTTTTTCTAGAATTTGACTACTGATAATTTTGATACTGAATGCATTGCTAATATTTTTAACTGTCAATTATTTCTTGTAATTTGACATAAGAGGTGACTAATTAAATACTAATTCTCTGGCACATCAAAGGAATTGTCAAGTGTCTACCATAGGACCTTTTGTACATTGAGAAAAGGATTTAATTGAGATAAATAAAATTTTTTAAAATCGATTAAATTATTTACTTGTATTTGGCGAATTAAAGATCTAATTTATATTAATATGGCATTTATTCACTATACAGTTTTTATTCTATACAGTATATTCTCTCTTTATAAAGATTTTGAAAAATAATTATTTATTTACAATAAATACAATTTTCAAAAGCTAATAATTGATAATTTAAAAAAACTATGATTTAGTAGCGGTTTTAAACAAGAGTTTTCCCTTACTGTACTTTCAACTATTCCCATTCCCTTAAAAACCTCTTAAAATGAACCACTCACGTATTGTTTAGCATCTAAATATACAAATAGGTACCTTTAACATGCTTTAAAAGATACTCCATTAATATTTTTCGGTATATTCTCTACTTGGAAATATTTTTGTGTAAATTTGGCTATATATAACTACATCGCCTAAACTGCCATTAAATGTGTATTTTATTATCACCAACTCCCAAAAAGCACTAAAAGAAACAGCAGGTGGCTTATTTACTTCTCATAACCGTATGGTTTTCTTTGCAGATTCAGCAGAGGCGCCTTGCGTCAACACCTACTTAAGCAAAATGGGATCTTCAGCAGACCGGAAATCTCCCCCCTCTCTTCGTACCCTCTTCCGGATCCTGATATGGATGCTCGCGCTGAGCGCGTTGTAGATAGAAGGGACTCGTTTGTAAGCAAAATGTAGACACTCTTTAGTAGCGAGCTTCAGAAACCCTAGAGGATTTGAAGTAAATGATTATTAGAATTACATATGTATGTAAATCAAAGCCTAGCAAATTTAGACAATATTTTAGTTACTCATAATTTATTCTTTGTTACGTGCTTCTTCAGAAGATGTTAGATGTTGTCGTAAGTATATAGAACTGTTACTATAACTCCTGTTGAAATGTTGAGATGAAATCTCTTTGTCGGAGAATAAGATTCATGTTGAAATTGTCGCACTTGAATGGTGTGCTTATTATTAAGGAACATATATCTATTTAATGTTGACATAACTGTTTTGGTGTCATATGTTACATGTATTTTGCTGTGGTGTTTAAGCTTTGGTATCCTGTTTCTAAACTCTACCAAAGAAGGGCAAATATAACTGTGATGGTACTACTTTTATACTCTTCTTATGATGAAAATGTTGTTTCGTATACTCACTATCGTTACTTATCTTTAGCGTATATATGAGGACGAAGAAATTATATACTATTTTAAATAACTCTACTAATGCGTAATTCAATTAATTGTGGAGCTGTAACTCTACTGTTTAGAATTAGAATTTAAGTTCAGATTTGTTTTATTATTTTTTTTTTCACAATTACAACGTGATATTGTCAAACCTTTAGCAATTATATACTATTATCATTGTCATCATTACACAGTATACTATTATTGTCGTCATATATTCATAGTATTATATATTATTATATACAGGGTGTTCTGCGGAGTATGTTACAAGCTTAAAAAGTTATAATCCATCGAAAGAGGAGCTCTAGATAAGACTTCTATGGCATATCTTATTTTTAAACTGATATTTCGGGTATACGTTAACACAGTTTTGTAGGAACACATTTTGTTAACACACAAAAGTGTAGGTAATTAAAAAGATATTTTTAAAACATACTTTTTTAATTACACTTTTTTCTCTTTTTCATTTTCCTGAAAAATGTAAAATAAATATTATGAGTTTTGTAATGCTCAACATTTATTTATTTTCTTCTGTTTAGCTATTTTGCAATTTAAAAAAACATTTGCAGAGGATACTTATAGTAGCCTCTGCATCTGTATCATAAAGGATGAAATTTTCATCCTAATAATATTGGCGCCTTTCTATCATCCTGTTAAGTTTGTAACATACTTTCTGGAACACCTCGTATATTTGATTAAGTACTAATAACATACAGTATACGAATATGTTTTAAGTAACAATATTACCTACAACAAATATTTATACTTTATTATTTTGCCCTAGAACACACCAACATAAATTATGCTTTATTTATCCCAAAAAATTGCAGTTCCTTGGAAGTATTCTTATCATTTAATAGAGACTAATAAGCAACCGCTGCCACTGAACATTATTTTGCGTGAATGTGTCGTCAATGATAAAAGTGTTACAACATATCTTCAGCGGAAATATTTAAAACAAATCGTATGCACTGAAATCAAGCAACTGATTTCCTATCAAAGCAGAGAAGATCATGGAACACCACATTTTGAAAATATTCACATTTGTCTTCTATATATTAAACAATTACTACAGTGATACAACTACACCTTTGTTCGTATGCTCGCTCAAGCCGAGAACATATCTATACATATTAAGTCTTTTACAGAAGGTATCTCAAAGCAGGACACTACAGCAATCGCATTAAATAGATATACCAGTTCCCATTTGTTGAATATCGTAATAGTAATGGTATTACAAACGCAAATGTAAAGGCATATTATATAATACATATTTTATGATTTAAGTTTTAACAAGCAAATTCATTTGGTGGTTTACTTCGTTTATATACCTTCAAGCTTACATGTTTTGGTATATACCTACGTTTCTGTAACAGAAAATGTATCTACTGAAAAAGTTCCCCTATGAAATAGATTACCACTCTCTAAGAATTTGAGCAAAGTATTGAAGAATCCTTAACTAAAAGGGTTGACGAATTCACACTTTAAAGAGATGAAAGTAGATTGTAAAAAAGTTATTTTTAGCAAAAATTGTGTGAATATGCCTTACGAAAATTAATTATAGCTCTAAGAAGGGGATGATCAGAATTCAATTCTTGATACGAATTTTTTATATATGTTGGCACAATAGTCCAAGAAATTTAATCCCCCTCAACCTTCTAAATCATTTTTTTTGCCATTGTCTTAATAATTTTTACATAAAAGAAGTATGTGATTGATTACGATAGTGTAAATCCTTCGTGTATTGAAAATAATGTTCAGACTGTTATCACAATAAAAAATTTAATCATAGGAGTCCTATCTCTTAACTTGCTATGTCCCATTATGTTATGTCCCTTAATGGACTGCTCTTAGCCGTCACCCTACAAAGGTAACTTTTGGGACAAATGTTGACGTACGTATTTTTGCTGAAATCATTTTCTCTACAATCTATTTTCACCTGACCAACTGAAAATGTGTAAATATGTGGAATAACATTTATTCAAAATTAACGAACAACATTATCAGAATTTCTGACTTTAGTGTACACCATTTTAGAAGCAATCTTCTAAATCCGAAGCGCATAATATAAAATTAGTTTCTAATGTTGCTGTGCTGCATTACATTTGCGTTTCTATAAACTTACGACCCATCTAGTTCGCATCCTAGAAGGAAAAAGAACACTTCCTCAGTCCTAAGCATTTAACATGGTATACATTCCGGAGCACCGTTATTTTAGCGACCTGTTTTTACTGTCTGTTTAATCGAAACTTTACAAAGGTTAAATAGGACCTTCACAGACCTCGGACAAGGCGAACCAGCCTGTGCCAGAGAGTAAAACAATCAGTGGGGCTTTTGATAAATGAACTGAGTTATTTGTCCTGTCAGCTGTGCGCTCTGGTAAAACATAATGGATATAACATCGCAAATAACCGTAAGGCCGATGTCACTGACAGGATGTTATTTGTGGTATCGCTAGCTTTTATTTTCACGTCCACTTCGGCTCTGCTCGTCCATTCCGTTATTTACCGTTGTTTTAATTAAATTTTGAGTAAAGGAAAAATACTTTATCTGCTGTAGAGGCGGCGGAAATCCTTGGAAGCTCGCACAGATTCCAAATTTAATTAGAGCAATATAAACTTTAAAAAAAATCCACCTCAATAACGGTAAGGCAGGAAGTAATTCAAATGCATTTGACGAATCAATTCTGGGTGTTCAAAATAACTGTTTATCATTGAGATATTTGAAATTTTTGAGGATACAAAATCAAATGAGAGAAAGGTGTTAATTTGATTGGTAAATCAGATATTCTAGGAAAATAGAAATCACAAAATTTTTACAATTATCTCGTCCATGATCTCCGATTCCTTGCATAGATATCTAAAAAATAAGTGAATAATTCACGGGATTTACGAGATTATGGGTTCCATACCGTAGATACAACACGTAAAAAACTTTTTTCTGGTGTACTTAACGGTGAGATGCGGAACGTTGTTTGTTGTTTTACTTTGTACACATACCATTTTTTATAAAACTAAAATTTGTGTGAAATATTATACCTCAATTTTGAAATTCCATATTAGGGCATAAAATCTAAAATAATTGGACCGCAAAGCCAAAGTACAGGGATAAAGTTTGTTCAAAACTTATATGTTATTCAGTGAACAACGAACCCATTAGCGTAGAAATTCGATTTAAAAAAAGTGACGTTAAAAGATTTTCCGCTACTAAATTACATATATTATCAACGAATGATTAAATTATGTATATTAATACATACTGGAGGTACCAATATATTAAAGAAGATACTTTTGATTATTTTCATATGTTTCGACTACCACTAAAGTATGTTGTCTTATTTTTTATACACTATTATTACGTTGTATCTAGCAATAATGAATAATACTCACATTATCTTGATTACCTCTTAGAAAAACGAATAAACAGTTCAAGTAGTAGGTACATAAAGGTTCTCATCTACTTGTAATGATTTTAAGTTTTTCGGCTATATCTAAGAATGTTATGGCGTCATTCTGCATAATACACCGTCTATATTAATTTGGATAGAAAGTTATTTCATGAATCAAGTATAACGATTGAGGAATCTATCTTTAATAGAAGCAAAGGTAAACCAAAAAAGTTTGCTACAAAACCAATGAGCTATAATAGAATTGTTGTAATACATCTATAAACTTTATTCTAATGGTAAGGAAGATACATCCAAAAACAATACCTACCTACTCTTATGAATAATATTTCGTTTATATAATTAAATTGACCAAGTAGTATAGAGACAAACTTATCAACTTCTATTCAATACAAATCTGTAAAAACAGACTGTATTACAAGATATTTTATGTATTATATATCTTTCAGATACGACGGAGAGAGGTTGAAAAAATTAAGGACAAAGATGACACTTTTTATAATCCAATAGACCCAATTCTGCATTTTTTCTGCAAAACAATCAGAAACAAAATTATTTGCTTGAGATATTTTTGTATGCCTTTGTAATTTACCTATATATACCTGTTTGGTGTGTTTAAATATGTTCCCCAAAGAATGAAATTGCGTATGGCTATGTTAAAACAGGATTTTTACAAATATCTGTTATTTACTTTCAGTTAAAGGAACAGGTGCCGTAATTATAATTTATAATTAAAACTACGTTGATCAAATACGAATAATTGTACATATTACAACCAGAAAAATACTTCCTGATTCATATTTCTTGACATCATTGTCTTAAACAGGATTTAGAACTAATTAAACAAACATTTTCTGTTATTTATTATAATTTTCACTGTTTATGGTAAATAAACAAAACCGTAATTCTAATACAGTGATCTTTAAAGCTGAACATCAATATTATAAATATTAATCATTAAATAAATATAGAAAAACATTATTCCAAACCTCTCTGCTGGCGCCGATGTTACACAACCTGAATTATACTCAGTCATACGTTAGTAAATTACAGCACACTTTATAAAAACAGATTTTTAGAGCCCGCGACCAATTAGCCTTGTCAGGATTTACAAGTACCTACTTTATAAACATATTTATTTTATTACATTTTAAAAGCGGATAATTTCAATATAACACGTATTAATTAGTGGAGGTATTACTTACAGGCTTCATAAGAATTAAATTTATCTAGTAGGTAATAGCCAATCTTCTTGTTTAACATAACAAAACACAAAGGAACATCATAACTATTTATAACTCCTTGTTCTTTCGTTGCAGGAGCTCTAAATATATTAAATTGCACAACATGCATTTTGGTACAGTGATACCAAAGAGAACACCCATGATTATTTATCAAATAGTATTTTACCTACGTCGGTGTCATTATTGTACGAAAGCATAGAAAGGACATCGTGTGAAATAATTTTATAATTGCCAGTTTAAACTGTCAATTATAGATAATTGTCAGTTTAAAGTGGCAATTATGTATAATTGTCAGTTTAAACTGGCAATTATGCATAATTGCCAGGTCAAACTGACAATTATCTATAATTGACAAATTAAACTGTCAATTATACATAATTGCCACATTAAACTGACAATTATAAACTGTCAATTATACATAATTGCCAGTTTAAACTGTCAATTATACATATTTGCCAGATCAAACTGATAATTATCTATAATTGACAGTTTAAACTGGCAATAATAAAATTATTTCACACGATGTCCTTTTATAATTGACAGTTTATGCATAATTAACTGGCAATTATGTATAATTGCCAGTTTAAACTGTCAATTATACATAATTGTCAGTTTAAACTGACAATTATCTATAATTGACAGTTTAAACTGGCAATTATAAAATTATTTCACACGATGTCCTTTTATAATTACCAGTTTAAACTGTCAATTATAGATAATTGTCAGTTTAAACTGACAATTATCTGTAATTGACTGTTTAAACTGGCAATTATAAAATTATTTCACACGATCTCCTTTCTACGCTTTCGTATTATTGACACATAATAACATTAAATTTGAGTGTTGTTAAGAAGCTCATAACAACACTCTTTTTTCATAACAAAACCCTTTTTCATACCAGTACTGTTGCTATGATTTATATGTAGGTATATTAAAATGTTAGACACAATTTTATAGTTAAATTAAAACTTATATTCACCGACGAAGGTGAAGTATTGAACGATTCCCGTTTGTTTATGGGATGTTTAACTCAACTCGTTTGATTGCACATCACTCGGCTCACCACGTCGTTCTGTGCATTCAAACTCGTTGCGTTAAATATCCCATAAACAAACTGTGTCGTTAATATCTATAAAATACTAAACCACCTTACATAACATGTAAACTCAAACATTGAAAATGCTGCAAATTGGTGGTATAGAAACGACTCACCGTCAGAAATTAAAGATGTCCTCACACTCTAACTCTGTGATCATAAAAATATATTGTTAATAAATTACTAATGATATAAAATATACAATTTCCGTATTTAAATCCAAGGAAACAAGGTCGCTTCTACAGTTTAAATTAAAGTTTAAAAGCACAATTTATCCGATATTTACCAGGTGTGTACATTTTACAATGTGTACCCAAACCATGGATATCTACTGAAATAAGAGGCATCATTGTTGACCGACTAGTGGCAATATTTTTATAACGTTTTGTTTTATTGACCATCCAGTTGTGGGCTTATGCACGAAAAAGTAGGGTTATGTATTGAATGTGGAAAATAAAAGCTTGTGAACCATAATATTCATTATTTCTCAAAAATCGGCATGCTCGAGCAACGTGTATGCAGTTGACTTTGTATAAATCTACAAAATTATAAAATATATTTATACCAAGTCATTGACAATCATATAAATTGATCTTAATATTAATATTAAGAAAAGTCTTATGTTAGCTATAGGATAACTCGCAACATTTGCCTCGTGCGTGCTTAGATGGTATAAACATAGAAAATATGTGTGTAAATATGAAAATAAGTTTAATATCTGGCCAGGAATCGTTCGGGGCACCCCAGAAATGGTGTCGGCATGACGTGGTGATATTTTGTTAGAAAAAATATTAGATTATTTAGCTAAAATATTTGGCAAGATGTTAAATTGTCAAAAAATGCTACAGTAACTTGGTGATATATACATATCATTTACATATTGAACTATATATGAGCCAAAGTGTAAATATTAAGTACTTTTGTTAGGAATATTGTAAATTTTATACAAGTACCTAAGTTCAAATCTTATACCTTGAATAAAATTAGCTTGAGACTGTACATTTTAGAAGTGTTAAGATAACGCTCTCGATATTATAGGACTCATTTTCCGTGTTTGAGAAAAATTGTTGGCACAAAACGCGCTACAGATTACAAGAACATAGACTTATATTATTGTATGCAGTTTTTGAGAAAAACTAATAGTTAGGAGGATCGACTAAACTGAAAACTTTACACAGTTATAAAACTGGGTTACGAATTTTTTCATTTCATAATAGTGAAGCTTGTTCTTCAGATCAAAACTATACAGAATGGAGACTTTAACTGGTATAAATTCGCTACCGGGGAGCTGAATAATTTTTCGAAAAATTCTCGAGACACGTCAACGTTTAAATGTATTTACCTACCTTTCCGAAGCAATATGCGAAATATAGCCCTTCAGGGAGAGCGAAAAGCAACCCCCTCAACTTGGTTTTTAAGCATTTTCCGCGTACTGATCACATATATAATATTTTTCAAGAGGGTGAGGCTTACATAACATTAAAATGTTATGTATTGTTAAGTTTAATTACCTTTCAACGTAACAATTGCACCATTGACTTGTTTGCAACATCCTAATCTGTGATAGGTTTCCTCCCTTACATTACGTAACATTTCCGGTGTTATTGCCCTGGTTTTATCTACTATTATTTCCTTCAGCTCATCAATGCTGGTTCAATGTTTGGTTTTTAATGTAAACCTTACTTTTGAGAAGTCCCCACAGAAAGAAATCCAACGGTGTAAGATCTGGGGACCTCGCTGGCCACTCAATGGTACCTCATCTTCCAATCCACCTACCGAGGAAAATTCTGTCTAGATATTGGCGAACAATAACAACGTAGTAAGTAACTCAAGAGTAAGGTTTACATTCAAAAACTAAACAACATTGATGAGCTGAAGGAAGGAATAAGAGATGAAACCAGGGCAATAACACCGGAATTGTAATCTAAGGGACGAAACTTATCACAGATTAGGATATTGCCAACAAATGAATGGTACATATTTTGAGCAATTATTATGTTGAAAAGTACAATTTAATGTTATGTAATGTGATCAGTACGCTGTATTCGTCTTTCCGTCACCTTCCCAACGAGTGGTCACACGCCACAGTGTTGCATTTAAAAAAACAAAGTTGGGTGTAGTTTCCGCTCTCCTTAAAGGACCTGAATATTTCGCATATTGCTTGGAAATGTGGGTAAGTACATTCAAACGTTGACGTGTCTCGGGAATGTTTCGAAAAATTATTCAGCTCCCAGGTAGCGAATTTACTCCAGTTAAAGTATTCCTGTATATAATTGAGTGAAATGAAGTTTGTTCCTATTTACTTTATTCCTACCATGTTTTTCTGCCTTCTACCCAGAAATTTCATAGTTTTTTTGGTCTGCAGTCTTATTGCAAGCAAAGGTACAACTATTAGAGAGCATTATCTTGACAAATATATATAAGAAAAGGTATAACACTTGAATGTTAACCACTGTATAGTAGGTAGTATACACTGATGGTATAGTAATATCCTTTATACAAATGCAGTAGCCAGTGTGCATGTGAGTGTGAATAGAATGTGTTCCTATAGTCAGCGCTAGTGTATCTGTCCAATGCCACGCTTGTCAATTGTCGTACAATAAATCTAAACTCTCGTGCGCTCAACTGAAGAGATATAGTTCGTATCTACTTCCTATTCTGAAACACCAAACACCCCAGCATCGATGAAATTTATTGCAGGATTTGGAGTTTCGTCTTTTTTCGAGAAACGGAAAATTTTCTGGACACGATTTTGCAGAAACGAGCGTTGATGAAAACTTAAATTATCTGCTCTCTTGGGATTTTTTCAATTAAAAGTGCCATATAATACGTTTCAGAATACAGCATTTCAATAAAAGCTCTTGTATACATAAACAATGTAGAATGTTAACATAAAAAAGCAATATTAACAATTCTGAAGATATCTAAAATTCTGTTTTGTTTGCTTCAAGTTTGTAAAAATTAAGATATCAATACCTATACATGTAGACAGTGGCGGCTGGTGAAATTTGGGAATGGGGGGCTTAGGGGGAAAAAAAGCGTCGCAGGCGAAAATTTAGCATTTTTCAAGGTCAAACACCTTAAAATTAAAAATTAGAAATTCGTAGAGCAAAAATATTTGCTTGAAGAAATAGGTTTCGTTAGGTAAATATCCCCTTTTTTGATGCGATTGACAGAAATATGGAAAAATTATTTTCCATATTTCACTTCACACGTTCACTTTTGACTGTAGTCATAGGAATTGTGTACAATATAGTTAATAGTTCAACCGATTCCGAAAACGTCATAAGTAAATTATTTTTATTTAACATTTGTAATAAAGCAACTGTACCACTATGTTGTATGAAAGCATCTCTAGAATACATTATATACAGCTCATTTTTTAATTTTGTAATGTTGAACTTTGGAAATAAGGCACACACTGTTTTAATATGTTCCAGAGGAAAAACTATTCTATAGTTGTTAAATTTCTCCTTTTCAAACAAATTGGCTATAGTTAAAAAATCAGTAAATTGAAATCTCTCACGTACGTTCATTAATATGATGTCACATATTTCTTTGCACTGCATTACCTTTGAGCCTCCTACAGTAACTTTTCTCTTTTTTCTTAAATTATCCACAGAATGTTCCTCGGAATGTTCTGTTAAAATGTCAGCATTATTTACCTATTAATTCTTCTGTATTATTTCTTAGACATTGTATAGCAGCTGTAAACCAGTCTAAATTATTTCTAACAGTATTATCATCTAGATAATACTGTTAGAGTCTAACTGCCTCCCCTGTAACTGATTGAAAAGTATCTGTACTCTATACCGTTTGGTCGACGGGGCAGCGCCCATTCAATGACGTAACAGAACTCATTAGAAAAGACGCGCTGGAAGAAGCTGTATATCCTTCTCTTGCGCATGCAAATAGAAAAGAAAAAAGAACAGGCACACAGCGGCCGTGCCCAGCCCAGTAGCCCAGTGGACACAGACGTTAAAGCGTGAAGCGGTCTAGACACTAGACGGATATGTATGCACCAAATTATTCAATATTCATGATGAAAAATTAATAACAAAATCCACCAAATTATAATAATTATAAAAGTTTATAAAATATCACAACATTCACAAGTCTTATGTGTTTACACATAGGGCACGTGCCCTTGTGCCCATTATGACTAGCCGCCACTGCATGTAGATATAAATATTTGAATTACATTTGAATTTTCACTGTTAATTTGACTTTTAAAAGACTAAAAGAGATATTTTTATTCACTTAGAACGTTCTGATAAATTAATGGTATCTAGATATACTTTGTTACCGTACATCAAGGTGGTTAGACGATATTAATTGTTCTAAAAATGGTCCTTCGACTGCAAAATTTGAAAAGACAGATTATTTTTGCTTACATCAAAATGAGTTTCAGAAATCGAGTGTAGAACACAATATTATCTTCTTAATTTTGGATTATACTCCAAATGTAAACAATTTGATCCATCCTGTACAACTACACCGCTCAACAGTAATGAAATCACGAAGTTGTACACACGAAGCCGATTTTTAAGTGGCCAAAGATAAAATTAAATTTTCTCCTATTTGTTAATATCCTTTATTTGCCTGAAATGTAATTTCATAATTTAGAAATGCACGACCACGGAACATATTGAAAACCAATTACTTAAGTGTGCTTACTAAATCAACGGAAAAGACTGGAATTTATCAGTTTGTCTGAAAAATAATATAGGAGATTGCAGAAGATGGTTTACCTTAACTTTAAAACCCTGAAATGTATGGCAAAGAGCAGGTAGTTAAAATTGCACTTTGTCATTAATTTATAAATGCATTTCGAGCATTTTTTTGAAAATTATCTCAATGATATTCGTAATTTTTGTAAAATGTAACATTTTCCGAAATTATGTTTCACTGATAGACGAATAGTGTGTCAAACTTCATACTTCATCATTTTATAATTTCAGACTTCCAAACTTTCAGCCGAACCGTAAATATTCAGCAAATAACACCAAATATTAGTGATAACTAACTACATATGCACTTACTATACACATAATTTACCGTAATAGAAATGACGCTCGCTTCATATTATATTATATTAAATAAAAAAGCGTTTATTATTTATCATCTCCAATGAATAAATACAATTAGAATTTGTTTATCTGCAGCACGTGCACTGATACGCATAATACCATCAGTAATTAACTATTATTGACTTACGACAACTTAATTGGTAAGTAATTACGATATACTCTATAACTTTACAAATATTATATGAACTCATCCAGATACAGTTATTATTAACTAATATTATACCTACTAACAGTAGACAATACAAACTGTTTAGCACTTGGATTTAATCATTTCTTGGAGCCAGTGGAATATAATATTGTATGTTCTTAGTCAGTTTTTTATATATCAATCACTTTCTGCGTTGTGAAAATACGTTGAAATTACTTTCAGAATACTCTGAGATATACAGGATGATTCCTGAGTAATCTAACATATTTAAATCCTTGTTATAGATTTTATAAAAATATACGAAATATATATGATATATACAGGGTGTTCCTTTTTATAAATCGTTTTTTTATTTAATATCTTGAAAACTCTTTCGCTGATTTGGATGAAACTTGTTACGTTGGGATAAAGTAGTAAGAGGCTCATTTTGACGTGAAAATATTGAAATTGTTGGTTGCAGTGGGGTCCAAGAGGAGTACACCTATTTGAAATTTATGGGATAAAATATTGATAGCCACTGGTTTTTCCAGGTTTTAGATTTTTTTAGCTGAAACAATTTCAAATACAACTTTTTTGTTTCTTGCATTTTTTCGTTTCTTGCTTCGTTTTCAATAAAAAAAATAATGAAAACTATTACAGTGTATGTCTAAATGTTTATTAAGTTAAAAGTAAAAAAAAAATGGCAAGTCCCCTTTTTATAGCAGAAATTTAATATCTACAAACACTAGAAAAAATGCAAGATACAAACCTAAATAATAACTACAAATGACTAAAAACCTTGACACCCTGTACCTCAAAAACGAAGGAACTTAGGAGACATGTTTAATTGGACTCTTAGTCATAAAATTGGATAAAGAATGAGCTCCTACAGTATGGATATGACATTGAAGAACGCCCATGTATAGGCTCATGAATGATAAATAGTTGAATCAAAATTTATATTTTTGTTTACATTGATTGCATGCAAGTATGCATTTATGCATTCCAAATTTCAAAAATAAGAGGCGTGCATTATTTTCTTTAAATAATGTGCTCACCATTACCGACACGCACGCCATTGGTGACGCAATCAAATTGTAATGTCGATCCAAACATGTCTTCTAAATTAACCGACAAAAATTCAAGAAAAATAAATAAGTAAAATTATTATTTTGAGCTGTTCAGACAAACAGAAAAAAAAAATTTCAACACCCTGTATTTCAGAAATGAGACATTTTTTGTGGAATATTAATTTCCTTCATAAAATAACTCTCGGAGGATTCGATCTCCTGAAAGATTGAATCCTCTTCCTCGAAAAATTGACAATTACTGATAGAACTGAAATAATTCTGGTACATTTTAATACCAACGTAAAAATGTTAAAATGTAAGAGTGCAACTTTGTCCTAGACAATACCTACTGTTGAGCGGTGTGTGAAAACTTTTCCTTTAATTCAATCACACTAAATTACTCTTAATTACATACACGCTATGCCCAGGCCTGCCAACAGTAGATAACAAAAATAAGTAACCCTAGGCGTAGGTATGTCTATAGATATACACGGTAAGTCCTGTAAAGGAAAGTTTATTTGGATATAAATTTAGTCTATACTGATAGACATTTTTGCCACAATATTTAATTATTATAATACACAAGGTGCCCATTATCTATCTCCTTACATGGCTAACTTTGTTAATAGTGGAGATAGAGAATTGGTTAAATTATCAAAATTGGGCAGAATTACAAGAGGAATTCAGTGCCTCCTTCAGATTTAATTTTAATTTTCAACTTTTCGAGATATTTTGTAAAAACTGAAAATCGCCAAAATTTTTAAACTCGAATATCTCGAAAACTATAAAAGATACAAATAATATAAAAATACTGTGTGATAGTGTTTTTTACGTGAAATTCAGCGGTGATATTTCACGGGCATCTTAGTTTTTGAAAAAAAAAATAAAGTAATGTTTTTTTAAATGGCAACCATATTGGCTATGGTATTAATAAAAAGCTTATTTTTTTCTGATTTCAAAAATATATTATTTAATATACCTTTCTCTTTTCTTTTGTTTACTGTAATGAACAAATAATTTATTAATATAGTAAGCTATGAAAAACAAACGTAGATCAGTAAACAACAATAAAATATAAATGTCATTTCATCTAAAGTCACATTATAAACGTCAAAATTAAACATTCATCTTAAAATAGTTATTGTGAAATGTACACAAACGAAGAAAAATGCGATTTATTAAATCTAAGTTAGCCATGTAAGGAGATAGATAATGGGCACCCTGTATAATATTTAGTAATTAAGTTTTTAATTAATTAACAAATATGAAAAAATAAGTATTTTATTAAAATATGTTTTACTTTCATGTAACTATTTTATATTACTGTTTTAATTGAAATAACATGCCATTATTTCAATGAAATCGTACCTATTCGCCATTATAAGTCAGAAGCGTTTCGTGTCTCATTTAGCCATCTTCAGTAACGCATTCCCGACTTTCCGTACTTGAAATTTATTTATCGCACGACTGAATAACACGCCAACGACGCCAGGGCCTAGCGTTAGTTGTTTTAAAGTTGGAATCCTGCGAGGCTGGGCAGCTCATGCATCAAGCAGAGAGGAAATCTAGACTAAAAAGCCGCATCCGTTCAAAGGTGTTAAAATAATGAGTGGTAGCGCTTTGCCACCCTGTCGTTCTTATGCCTACATTAGATTAGTGCCTAACATATTATATTATACTCTACAACTTTATACCTTTATAGCGTAGCTATTCGAGTCGCGCATCCGAGAGGGCCTGAAAGAATCAGCTGAAAGGAGCTGCTCCTATGAATACATATCATCTAGACATATCAATGCGTAGACGGGTACCCCACAGGGATGAAAATGCTCCATTTGCGGGAATAGATGTGTGACGCGTCGAATTTCTGCTACAAGTAGATTTTATTGTACATAATTCTAATTGAAATTGGTATGTGAAAGGCAGAACCTTCACTAATATTATTAGAAAATACGTGAAGGGAATTTCCAGTCAAAGAAATTCAGTGTAGATACTTTGGAAATGTTAGAATTGTATCAGCTCTTATATAGAACCACTAAAATACTTTCAAATTTGTTTTTATTTTTATTTTTAAACCTCTTTGTCCATAGGTTTGTTACAAAATATGAAAAATTCCCACTCTTTTTGATATTCGTGGCAATCTCACATGATATGTGGTATCATTGCGCTTCAATAGAGTTAGTTTTAGCAGATTTTTTTGGAAGGTACTACAGTCTAGCGGATATTGTGAAAAAAATATCATCAGTCAACAGAAATTATATCGTTCTATTTGTTTAAATTTGTCAAACATGTTTAAGAAAATAATAGTCAATAATAAAACGTATAAAAGTTGCAAATGGAACATTTGTTTTAAAAGTTAATATACACGTTATTATATTTACATAAGTGACATTTTTCACACATAAATATAGAAAGCATTGAAGCAAAACAATGAAAACTATTATATATAGACTCAGTTTTCGCTATGATCAGTTTTTTGTTTTAAGGTAAATATGACGTGAGTATGGGTACAATGAGGATGGTCCAACATATCACATTATCCTAAACTAGAGCCCAAAATTCAAGAAAACACTTAAGATTTTGCTTACTTTTTCAATCTCTATATCTAAATTTATCCAAAAACATCCCAATATTTAAAAAACCCTGAACGATTTTGTTTAATATATCCTAATTTTTGTTCTTAATAAATTATCCACGTTGGCATTTCCAAAATACGAATAGTCTTTGGTCTTTGCTGGCCGCTGGCTAGATATGAATAATTTTATGTCAAATAGTTGCAAAAGGTATATCAATGCGTTTAATTCTAAGGGAATATATATAGCAAAAAAAATGTTGATACTGAGATTTGTATTTTTACTACACTTTCATGTATGTACATAAAAATGATTTCATGCACTAAAAAATTTCGTGTTTCATAATCAACTGCATTAGTCAATAAACCGACAAAACTGTCTTGATCTTCTATCCTTGGGATGACAATTTTTTTAGAACTATATCCTTTAGATTAAATAGATTAAATCCTACAAATCAAACTAGTGAAAGTGTCTGCCTTTTATATCAAGTCTAGCCTCTTATGCACAGAAACGTGCGTTTCTGTGATTGGACCAACAATATACAGATATGAAACTCTATACAAAAACTTTAGCACAATACTCTCTACATATCAGTATACCTGTGGTAAAATTTAGTATATTTATTAAGTAAAGCGATATATTTTTAAGCCAAAAAGGTGTACCCGTCTGTGCTCTTTTCTATTAAATTACTTCAGCGAGAAAAATTTTTCGGGACGGTGTAAAATTTATAGTTCTCTGAGATTTTCAATTAAGCTTTATTGATTTTCGTATAGATCAGACCTGGATATGGTATTCGCTGGTGTTAAATGTTTTATTTTCGTCGGTGTTAGCTTACACATACATGTAAAATTGTTATATATCTGTTGTTTGCTTTTCGTTGATGTTATGACGAAAGATGTTTAGTTGCGAGCACCGTCTAGCAAGTAGTCGTATGGCCTTTATAATGTTATTAAGATATACCTATACAGCTATCAACAATTATACTGCTGTGCAACATCTTTACTTTTAGTTGCTCATTTCTAAAATTAAAATACTTTAAGACCATCACCTCTCCCACACGAATTTCGTTTTCGTGATTTTACTTCTACTGTGGAAATTGAGCAGCAAAATTCTCATTTTAAAAACAAAACAGAATATCTTGACATATTAATAATTTATGGCTTGGTAATTTGGTTAAAATCTTTCCTTTAGAAATTTGCAATTTGCTGCATTTATTTATGTTAAATTTTATCAATTTTAATCAATATAAAACTTTAAAATGCAGAGGAGCCTTTCTCATTGCCTGTAATCAGTAATAGATAACAAATATGTACAATATGTAAATACAAATGTACGTAATCTTGCTATTGTCATTCCAAATATACATTTTTCACTAAAATAGTTAATTAATTTTTCAAATATACGTTTCACATTTGATTTTCCTATTACCTCTCTTGAGAAAAGTTCCTATGTTTATAACTATAGCAGTAAACTTTAATAGCAGTTCGAAAAGTAGATTTGGATGCACAACTCTTGATTATTTTTCTGCCTATATTTCTTTGCTTTCGTATACATTGCTGGTAGCTGCTAAGGGTGTATATTAGAAAAAATACTTGTGGTAATAGTACGTAGAGATACAACAATCATATTTACAAAATGAAAAAAACAGTAGTAGTAATTATTTATAAATGAACATATCTATTGAAACTGCACACATATCATTAATGTGACTTCAGCTGTCCTGTCCAATAATTAGTAGATATAACTGTAAAACTAAAAAAATAAAGCGTATTTGATATAAATATTCTTAAAATGTATTTTTTAAAGATATACATTAAAAGAAACCTGGCATGTCTGACCGTAGAAAACAATGGAAAACTATCAAACTGTCATTATCAACAATCAAATAATAGCAGCGAATGTAATTCAACATTGTTTTCTGAGGTCGATATTGCATTAACGCAGTTGTATAATATTAGTATAGCAACTATGTCAATATATAAGGTTCTAGGGAAATAATTTTGTTGTGTTACGTTAAGTTGTCGATGCACAGTAACGGAAGGGTTACAGCTTAAATTTGATCGCTATTTTGATGTGATACATGATAGATACTCTATATAGGGTGCTTGTGTAAGCACTTTAGTCTTAAAGGAAGATAGCTCACCATTTTGTAAATAATTAACGTAAGTTGTAGATAAGTTCAGAGGTGCCACTTGTTTAGGTTCCTATGAAGACATATAAGCTTTCTAACTACTGTAAATACACAGATACTAACAGATGTTTCCACTTTATTAGTTTCTATAGCTGATGGACATTTTTATGAGTTTTTTAAACGTCATTTCCGTGGCCCAATGTCAATTTCTTTTTTCCCAAGAATTCAGTTACCTATGTAGAGTTTTAAAATATACTGAAGACTATACATTGCTTGATAACAAAAAGTAGACTTGGTATCAGTTTCGATATTAAACATACACTGAAAATATGTATTTGCAGTGTATGAATTACATGAATTTGCTGATACAAATATCAATGAATCTGAATATCTAAAAGCCACCGAGTTAAAAATACTCAGGGTACTCAATATGTTGGATACAAGCATAGTTTTTTCCTTTTATACCTTATTTAAAGGAATTTGTAACTATACATATATATTTAACATATAAGTAATTTAGTGCATATTTCTTTAACATCGACAATTAAAAAACTCATACTTATGTCACACAGCAGTATGTTACTAGCGTTAAGAAAATGATGATTGATACAATTTTAAGTGGCATATTTTAGCAAGTAAGGCATTTAGTTAGGTTTTATCAATGCACTGTGTACTGATAGAGGTTGGTCCAAGCGACAAGTAGATTGGAACACCCTGTATTAGCTCCTCTTGAATTTAACGATACTTCTAGCTTAAATTAGTACAAAAATTCCAACTTATCTTTGCAAAATGGTGTAACTAGTTCATATATTAGTTATGTATGAAAATATGTAAACATAATTGTAAAATGGCTGTTATGACCGGACGATGCCCATATTTGGTTAGCTTTTGATTGGTTTTGATGTGGTTATAATGACCCGATTGCTCTAAAGAGTCAATATTAATTAGTAAATTAGGTATAAGACTATAGATTATATATGCATATATGTAGCTTAAGTGAAGATAATGTCATATACGTAGGCCTATCTTATAAACACTGAGAAATTATTAGTTTTGTACATTTCAAATTTATTTTGTTATCTTTGTATGTGTGTAACTGAACACTTGATAAATCGTTATATTAAAATCCTTAGTTAAGTTATGAACTTTATATATTATTTGTCTATCCTTATTAAATAAATGATGTATATTCCCATATCGTGTCATTATTTTTATCCCAATTCCTTCTTTTAGGAAATTAATGCTAATTTCATAACAATATTCTTAGAAAATTTCACACCTCCACTTTTTAGCCAATCAGGTATATCAAATTTACACGGAAAAAAATAATTTGCTGGAGAAACAAAAAAAAATAGTTACTACAGCAAATATTCTTTGTTGCTATACAGACAGCAATATTTTCAGTTGTTCTAACTAAATAATTTAGTTCGCATAAATTAGCTATGAGTACTAAGAATTCAGCAACCCTAAGTCGAGCGTCTTAGGGCCGGTTCTACAATCCCAGTATAAAGTCTGGAATAGTAATTCTCGGTATATCTTATCCCTCGAATTATTCGGAGTATAAAAATGCGGGCGTTCTACATCACTTGTACAACGGCGGGATAACTATACGGAGTATAAACGCCGAAAAAGCAGGTAGTAGACCTAACGCACAGATTTAGTTCAAAAGTAACTGAGAATGCAAAGGCGGGAATCTGTTTGTTTTAACCTTCGATACTTGGATCATATAATATAACCTATCACAAGTTGTAATTTACTTAGTTGCTAACTAAAAAAATGTAAAAAATGCTACTAGTAATACTAGTAGCATTTTTTACATTTTTACTTTAATTAGTTTCAAAATAGGAGAGAAAAAAGATGAATGTTCTGGTGATGAACGTATACCCAAAGAGAGAATAGGAAACTTGCATTTCAACACGCCATATGTTCTTTCTACACAATTGTACGAATATGCGGTTCATTGAAAATAACTTCCGCTGGTGTATTTGGATGATTTAAAGGTGTTACTAAAATATTTGTATTACCATACTCGCTATCTCCTAATACACTACAAGTGTCAAATTCATTACTTTGTAATCTGCCCTTGATTCGACTGCATTAAAAATTGCCTGGTTACCTATGTGCTGATCCAGGCCACCGTGCAACTATGTTATTCGAAGATGTGCATCACAAATACTTTGTACATTCCAGGAGAAATAATCTTTACGGTTTCGGTACATCACTGGTTAATTCCCATCTGGTGACTGAATGCGAATTGTTTCAGGTAGTTTTATATAAGTTCACGTAATGCCGCTATTGCCTCAGTTACGCCCGTTACAATACCAAGAACAAATATAGGTTATGTTTCTGAAAGGGACAGAGCTACGAGATAACCAATAGAAAGCAAGAATAACTATATTCCGAGTATATCTGGCCGAGTTCGGAGGTATAAGCTATTCCATAGTTTATCCCCAGAATAAAGTTATACGGCGATTGTAGAACGCTCCTTTCAACGATATTCTAACTATAACTTTATCCGTGGTATATACCTGCTTTGTAGAACCGGCCCTTAGTAGAGCAAACAGAACTAGGAACAGAAGCAAGTATGTTTGGTACTGCCAGCAAATAGGTTTGGTATTGGTAGCCAGTGAGTTCAGTATAGGCAACAAGTAGCTTTGATATTGGCAGCAAATAGGTATGGTCTGTTGGTAGCATGTAGCATGTAGCCAATTATTGTTCTTCATTTTATAACTAGATCCTATTAGGATTATTATAGTAATTTTTAACAAAACTTACCATTACACAGTTGATCCAATTCACCCAAACCTCATTGGTTGAGAAGGCTGAAAATATCTTTTTGATTTTCCATTGTAGGTAACACAACACAATAACATAGGTACAATAGCCACTGGACACTAACCGACATCTAATCAGAGTACCACACTTTATTGTGCAATTGCAATTGAAACTGTCGCATGTTCACACTATTTTTTATACGGTATATCAATATATCAATTATTATATATTTTATTTATTTTATTTATTATATATTTTTATACGGTATATCAATTTCATCGAGCAGGTGGCTCAGGGCTTAGCGTCTCGATCGCTCAACCCAGAGGTCGTGGGTTCTAATTCCCATTCCACCAACAATTTTTCATTAAATTGTTTACTCGTAGATCAAGGCTTATTCGCAGGGATGGCTTGGCAACTATCCTGGCGATGGCCTAGGATGGGAAGAATGTCAACTTGGTGTTAATGTGAGAGATTAAAATCAGTTGATGTTTGACTTGTCCCCCTAACTAATGAGGTTTTCCAGGTTTCCCTCATTCCAGCACTGAATGGTGGTTGGGGCCTACCAACGTAAGTCGTTCCTGAGGCGCAAATGAGGCCCCCGAAATAATAATATGCCGCCCCCTCTCCCACACAAGTCTCCGACTTTCGGGCTAATCCTTGTGATTAGAATGAGGGGTAGAGATATTATTATTATTATTATTATTATTATTATTATTATCTAGAGTCTCATCCTATAAAGATTTTATCGAATTTTTCAAGCTTACTTTGCTACATTTGTATAAAATTATCCTTATCCATTATAAGGTACATAAAATTTCTGTACCTTATAATATTTACGAAACAGGCACTTCTACATCTAGAGTTTCAATTAAATCAGCATTAATTTTACATCACGCCAGCCAACTCTATACAATAACAATTCATCGGAGCTGTTAATTAGTTTTCATTTATTTCATTTAATCGTGATTTTCATTCCCTTTTTCTCAAGCGGCCATTATAACGAATAATTTTCTATAATACCTTAACCCAGCTTCCCCTTTATTTCCATTTTAAGCGCCCAATTAATTTATTTTCCGATAATAGAGGCCAAAGTAAGGATATATTTTAATATTCAGAGAAAGAAATTAAGGAAATACCCGGAAATTATTTACTAATATTTATGGACTTTTAATGTAAATCTAAACTAAAATGTCATAAGTTCTTTGTTAGTTCATTAAGTGCTCACTCTGATATTTCGCTTAACACATCTCTATCATAACTCAATGGGAAACAATTCTCCATAACGACTGATATTAAATTTTATTAGCTAAAATGGTTTGGTCGTTATGGTACTGCCTGAAAAGTAAGTATTTTTTTATAAAAATGTTTATAGTCATCATAATAACAAATCTCTATCTCTTTCAAAACACTTGCAATGAAATATCACGTACCCTTCATAAAAATTATGCTCTCCTAAAATCCATATTTTGTAACCAGGGCCGTACCTAGCCATATGTAAAGCATTCTCCAGAATTGACACTACTTAATACGAAGGCAGGAAGAATTACTAAATTACAAACCATAAGTATAATATTGGCCCGAAATTTTCGGGAAGTAATTACACAAAGTAAAACCAAATAAGTTTGAAAATACCGGGATATCAAAAATTATCTTGGTCAAGGGTGGTTGTGGAATGTAAAACGTGTGTCTTACTTTAAATTTTTGAATATGTTTTGTTGTGTCAGAATCTGTCAAGTCATTGTGCTGAAATCTTCTAATCCAGTTTTTGAATCATGCCTCTTACCACACAGCACAAATTTTTCATGATTGAAGCCTATTTTCGAACGGGTGCACTAGTTAATGGAAATTGTCAATACAGTCAACGTTTTTGTTTGGACAATTTTCGAGAGCACTTCCCAAACGTGCCAATATTACCGGACAATTTTTATGCGTGCCCTACAAATTGTGTTGAAGTGTTTCGCGAAACTGGTTGTGTGACTCATAAAAAAGGTGCTGGTAGACCAAGAGTTCGTACAGAAGAAGTTGTCAATGACGTTCGTCAACGTATGGAAGACGAGCCTGCAAAACCTTTGAAGCGTCTTTCTCAGGAAATTGGACTTTCTTATGGAACATATCATAAGATTTTAAAGAAAGACTTGAACATGCATCCATATAAGATGCAAGCACATCAAGCTCTTCTGCCCGCAGACCACCCCAGACGCCTTGCTTACTGCCATTGGTTTGTGAATAATTTAATGCATGACGATCTTCTGGACTTAACTTTTTTTCTAACGAAGCGTGATTCCACCTTTCGGGATACATCAATTCTCAAAATATGCGAATGTGGAGCAATGATAACCGTCATGTTTTTACTGAATCGCCACTACACGCTCAAAAAATTGGTGTTTGGATGGCAGTTTCTCGCAGAAGAATAATTGGGCCAATTTTTTTCGATTTCACCGTCAACGCAGAAAGGTACAGACACAACTTTTTGGCAGAATTTGTGCAACAGTTAAACGATGATGAACTTCGGTACGGTTATTTCCAGCATGACGGTTCATATTCCAGCGGACTATTTTATATTTCCTTACTTAAAAAACAAGATTTTCGCAACTCCGGTAAATAATTTGCAAGAACTGCAACAAAGAATTGTTCAGCAATGTGCAACCATAACACCAGAAATGCTGCAAAACGCTTTTCACAGCATGAGGAGACGCGTCAACTTGTGCATCGAACAAAACGGGGGACATTTTCAACAATACTGTAATTTAGTTTTTCTTGTTACTAAAACCGTTATTTCATAATTTGTAGTTCATTATTGTTTTACAACTGAAATAAATAGATATGAAATTTGCAGGTTATTGATGATGTCAGTGTGACAGTGACATAATCATTTCAAATTTAAAGTAAGACACACGTTTTACATTCCACAACCACCCTTGACCAAGATAATTTTTGATATCCCGCTAATTATGATTGATGATGTCCATCCTCATTAATAACATAACAAGTATGGTACCATTGAAATGGTATTGAAAATACTCTAAAAAAATGTGAAATTAAAATAACGTCCTTTTATACCAGAAAGTCTTTTTCTGTTTAAAATCCCCAAATTTCAAAATAATAGTTCAAATAGCTTTAGAGATATCGACCAAAGATATCGAGACGTGGCCAAACTTCGTGAGCCACCCTAGATACATACGCAAAGAAAGAATAAAAGTTATCCATGGACTCTTAGGTAATAAACTTCATACTTATGTATATTATATAGCGGGTGATTCGCTGCAATATACACTTTAAAAGAAATAGGAGGCTGAATTTTAAAATAAACTAAACCTTAGTGCAATGTTATTGGTTAATTGATACACGCACCTTTAGTTTTTATTCAACTTAACTTTACCGTTAATAAACCGGTATATGCACCACATACAATACGACAAATACAAGAAAACCACACGGGGTCTAAGCCACATCTTCCAGAAGCAATAAAGTATGCTTATGTATGTGTGAGAGATAGAGATGGAGGACTTTGTCAGTAGAAATCTCTCAGGTATTAATCTATGAGTAGAACCGTCTGGTTCTACAAATTTCCTGGAATAGTAACGTGTCTGCAGTATGCAGTTTCATTATATTTGCTACACCCGGTATTGCTTTCAAGACCCTGGTAGTTTAGATTTGATTTGAACGGGGATAATCCAGGTTGCCTGTAAGTATCCTGGAGTAGTTGTAAGATATACGGGTTCCTGAGCAAATTCATATGAGAATCATCCGTGGATTTTACTCCTACTCTATCATTTGGGCGGGATGTAGCTGGAAGGTAATGGGCGGCCCACACGCGGATGTGAGGCACAGAATACGGAATGGAATAACAATTTATGTTTTAAAAGCAGCTTCGCTTTGTTAAGGACGTTATTAAATGTAGGTGCGTGTAGGTTCCCGAGAGATATTTAACGTGGAATATATCACCGGAAGAAGACAACTCGGTCCTCTTATATTTTGCGGGATCTTGTAGGTTTTATCGCAAGTTGCGGAGGAGTAGGGAATGAGACACTGGGTGGCTTCGGCCAAGTTGATTTGATTGGCAGTATTTCATCAGTGCCTATTATGAATTTTTTTGTAGGTACTTTAAGTTGTACTACATACTACTGTAATGTTTAGGAGAATGCTATTATTTTTAGCATTTCTAGAAAAGTAGAAGGGAGTATTCGAAATGTAGTATCTATAATGGCAGATACTTCGAATTTAACAAGAACTGAAGTATTTTCGCTGTCATTAGCGAAGTTTATATCATAACAGCTTCACCGTGCGCGCTACAAAGTGATTATTTTAAAAATGGCTCAATTACGTAGAAATAAAATGTATACTGCAAGACACTACGATGATGATACCCTCTACCGTCAAATATTTAGGTAAACAATTAAGTACCATCAATTTAGAATGTTTTATGTTTATATTTTATATTTTTCATCTAGGTTTAATAGGCGAAATGTTACTTTCTCGTTACTCGTTACTCTGCTATCACACTTCCTTCATCCGAAGACATCTTACTGTTGATGTTATAAATACATACAAAACTGTAACCGTTTCCCAAAAACTTTTAAACATGGAAGTAAGTACAACACATTTCAAAGAATGTTACACTTGTTAAGTAGATACTTCATAATATGGAGTATATACTTTGTGGTGAAGCATGTTCTATGTCAAGCAAAGTAGATTTACCACCTGAAATTAGTAAATCCTTCGTTTTGAAGTAAATACTACGTAGAATATTCTAATACTTGTAATAGTAGCAGGTATTTCGCTTTTATTCATACCCAACCATGGTTTGTTCAATTCAAAAAAATTCAAAACACCATAATTCGATGTCTGTGACAGTTCTGATTTTGTGGTAAATAATGTACTTATTACAATAAAAAAATTACAGTACTGAATAATTGAACATAAAAAACACTGAACATAAATTATATTTTATATTTATTTCTGTGCAAGAGTGATATTTACATTACTCTGAATACCAAAACAATTTAAATCATTTAATTAAGATATACAGACACACGGACACTAAATAATATTACATAACATCTTTTAATGAATAAAAGGTGAATGAAAAAATTTAAGTAAATTACTACGTCTACCATTAGTTACCAAAAACATTTGGGTATCTATTAATTAAAATTAAATGCTTTAATTTATGTTCCAAAAAGCAAATAATCTTAAATTAACAAGCAATAATAAAATAATATTTATATTAATAAATAAGCAGACGTTTAGTATTAAAATGAAAAGGCTATATAAGTTGGTTGACTTGGAAATAAAATAATTTATGTCTTACTTATATTGAAATTCCTGTTACTGTACATTGCTGCAGGTTATACATAGAAAAATATTGCTCTTTTAGTATCTATTGAAACTTTTCTAAATATTTTGTAAATAGCTCATGGAAAACTTGTGGTAAGTTCATTGAAAGTTTTATCATTTAAAGTACATTTAAGTACGGATTTATCTGTTTTTTCCAGTTCTGCACTTCTGATTCAAATGGAGCCCGGGCATTTTATGTTTTTATTAAATGTTGATGTATCGCATTGAATTTTGGGTTTTGTCCATAGAAATATAGACTGTTTACTGTTACGAGTACATCCAATATTTATCCTTACGATCTAAGTAAGATTATTAGTTAAACGATTTTTTAAATGTCAATTAACAGATGATGACAAATCAACAAAGGTGTGTTTTAAAAACTTCATTAGTACCTACTGTTTATTATTCTTTACTATCTGAGCATCATAATATAGACATTAAAGCATTGGAGGCCTTACATAGCAATTAAACTGCAAGGCATTAATTATTCTTGTTGGTATTAAAACTATCGTCGTTATTATTTCTTTTTTTATATAAAATAGTGTAAGTAGCTCCAATGGCATAAACATATCAAAAATATATTGTGCTAAAACGGTGAGAGATGCTGAAATCAAATTATAGAGAATTGTATGATTAGAAGAAAGTTTAGCGGTGTTACAAGTATAATTTTTTTTTAATATACAGTGTGGTGATAAAGTAACGCACAAAATTCATAACTTTTATAGAGTGATTTTTCAAAAAACGCCGTGACAGGTCGATTTTGTTTTGTAAAGAGACACGTGCTGACATGAAAAAATTTGTTTTATCTGCTTTTGTTTTAGAGTTGTGACGTCATAATACATGTTCAAAATTGCAACGCCTTGTATGTTAAACAGAAATGGAATAAAAATTCGATAGTTCTGTTCTTTTTGTTTCAGCTACATAATAACTTATTAATTAAAAAAAATATCGTTTATTATTAAAATAAATATTTTCTTCACTAGTATAAAAATTAAATATCTTTAGGCTTTCACTCTTAATTCGTCCGGACCATTACTTTCCTGCGGGAAACAAAATTATTACTTCGTCTTTAATTTAATATGTCAGTCATTTCGTAAAAGGGAGTGGAGGTGACAGTCTCGAGAATCTCATTACCTTTTGATGATGAGCAGATCTTATTCTGCGTTACCTAGGTATATAACATTAAGTCTGAATGAAGATTTTCCCTGTTACCTCAAATATTTCTAGTGATTACTATTGTTTTGCTGGGTGCATAGGTAGTAGTGATATGACTATCTTGATGTGCCTTAGTTTGACATACATTTTTAATTGGTCTTAGAATTTACTGCCAAACATATATATATATTTACCTAAAACAAATACAAAGTAAAATAATTTCTATAACTTTTAGGACGATTTATGAGTTGTTTGACAGACTTTTGTAGGTGGTAGGTGATGAAATATAAAAAAAAATTGTAAAACCATGTGCCAGATGAATAAGATGTTGCAAAACTAGAATCTAACAACTTTTATTATAATTAAAAATAATTAAATATCAAGTAATTTAGGATAATACACGTTTTTTATGGCAATTTAATCCTCTGCGTGGCATATTTACAAAACTTATTATTCCCATAATTTTTTTTTTTGTTTCTCATCGACTTTATAAATTCACCTATCATTTCTTATTTTAAAACATATTTTTGGCATATTAGACTTTATCTATTTAATTCATTATCAGTACAGTAGTAGAAACCTCTTTTTTAAATTTATATGGTAATTTCTAAGGTTTACTAAGGTTTCATGTACGCTAATGTACGCATTGTACACATATGCATTAAACATTTAGCAATTATTATGTAAATATCGAGAAAACCTTTTAGGGGATATATTCCCAAAGCTGATAGCCTGGTGATCTCAAATTATAATGGATCTAGACGGAATATCCACTTTCTACCGATCACCCTGTGCACAACAGGCAAATAATTATTAATAAGGTATTTCAAGTAATTATTTTCCAATTTATCATTTACGTTTGACTTACTAGGATGCCTGCTACTTGAATATATAAAAATAGTAATTTTTACACATTTGTATTATTAACAGTCTTTATTTTATTATTATTTTATTTTGTTGAGTTGCTAATATAGTTATAAAATGTGAAACTGAACGCTGCTGTAAATTATTATTCAAATAGAATTATTATTTGTGCTGAGGGAGACCGGTGGTATGAGGCAAAACATTATTTTACCCTCCTAATTATATATTAATATATTTTTTTAATATAGATATTGATTTCAACATTAGTAACAAATAATAGTATATTATCAAATTAATACCTTCTCTATATTTTGGACTGAAATGATTTACAGTTCTGACTTAAGTGATAAAGAAATCTACTTTCAGATGTGCTTTCTAGAAATCCAAATATAATGGAACCCTAATATCCTTATTATTGAATGAAAAGTTAAAGGCTTGTTAATGTTACAATTAAATATTAATTTAAAATTACAATACTCATTTTTCTGTATTTTGGTCGTTTCAGATTTAAAGTCCGATTCAGATTTAACAAGTTGGCAAAGAAATACTAAATTGATTATACAAGAAATCATAAATTTACAATGTAAGGATCTGTATCTGTATCTCAGGAGAATGAATGTAGCTCAATAATTTCCGTAAGGTAAGTCTCCACCAAACAAACACAAAGCAATATAGAACAATTTTGGTTAGAAACAATATTTTGCATTTTTGAAAATGAGTTTATTAAGTTTAGTAGGCACTTTGTTGAATATATTGTATTTAGCTACGTCTCAACTAACTGCCTTTAAAGCTGCATGCATTGTTATGTTTACAGATTCATGACATACGTCAACATAATATGAAGCAAACAAGATGTAAATAATAACATCAGCCTATTATTATGTGAATAATAACAACCATTAGGGAAATGGAAACATAGCTGAAAGCTGCAAGCATGGATGTTGTTGCTAATTATCGATTAAATTAATTTAATGCTCTGTACTTAGTGCACTTAAAATTGATGTCATTGCATATAACATACAGTAACACAGGCATGAACATAGATATAAACAAGTAATAGGTATAGACTGAAGTAACTTTTTGTTACTGTTTCTGCGAACAGTTATCTATGTGTCATATTTTGTTTTAAACTTTGTTGTGTATTTTCTACATTAATCGTATTTCGTATCGGCATATACAGGGTGTTTCACATAAAAGTCCTCAGCCTCGTATCTCGGCAACGGAAAGATATATTTTGATTTTGAAAAAAACAGTTGATAGAGCTCATCTATGGCTTCGTCACGGAGTTCAACTTGATTTTTTTAAGAGCAAATTGGAGATGGCGCTGAGGTCGAAAGAAATTTTTCGTTGGCAGGAACTTTGCAACAAGGTTTTTCCGATACTTTGTTCAGTTCTAGACAATTTTTGTTAAATAACTATTTTTCAAAAACTTTAAACAAAAACAAAATAGTTTTAGAGATTCTTTAGATTTTAGAGGTTCTTCATTTGATGAAGCCCAAACTCAAGCATATTTTAGAGTCTCGAATTATTACCTTATACAATGAAACAATAATTATCCAACTTCTCCTTTGGTACACGTAATCCCTATCTCACATAGACTTCTGAATATAAAAATGAACGACTTGAAATGGGTCTCAGGGGGTGAAAAACACAAAACAAACAATCTCAATTTTCTCAAAAATTATTGGGTGTCCCAGCTCCTCCTTAGGTATACGTAAGACTCTCATATAGACTACTCAGTATAAAAATCATTGACTTGAAATGGGTCCTAGGGGGTGAAAAATAGATAACACCCAAAACAAACAAACTCAATTTTCTGGAAAATTATTGAGCGTCCCAAACTCTCCTTTGGTAAACGTAATAAGCATCTCATATAGACTACTCAGTATAAAAATCATTGACTTGAAATGGGTCCTACGGGGTGAAAAATAGATAGCAGCCAAAACAAACAATCTCAATTTTCTCGAAAATTATTGAGCGTCCCAACATAGTACCAGTAGTAGTCCCAATAGTGAAATAATATGTATTTAATTTTGTTTTATTCTAATCAAAACCTACTGTGATGAAGTTTCATTATACATTCAGGATTTATTTTAGGACAAACGCACAAATAATTATTATATGAATTACTTATTATACAAAATGAATTAGGTATTTAAAAAACTTTTGCCATATTTTACAGAAATACATATTATTTCACTATTTCTTAAAGAGAGCTATTAAATTGACTTGGATAATTATTGTTTCATTGTATAAGGTAATAATTCGAAACTCTAAAATACGCTTGAGTTTGGGCCTCACCAAATGAATAGCCGGATATCTCTGAAACTATTAAGTTTTTGAAAAATAGTCATTTGACAAAAATTGTTTAGAATTGAACAAAGTATCGGATAAACCTTGTTGCAAAGTTCCTGCCATCGAAAAATTTCTTTCGATTTCAGCGCCATCTCCAATTTACTCTGACAAAAATCAAGTTGAACTCCGTGACGAAGCCATAGATGAGCTCTATCATCTGTTTTTTTTCAAAATCAAAATATATCTTCCCGTTGCCGAGATACGAATTTGAGAACTTTTATGTGGAACACCCAGTATACCTACTTATATTTATTGGTAAAGAATATAAAAGACAAACGAAATGCTATCTTTTTGCTATCTTTACGAATGATTTTTTGTTATCATATCCCGAAAATAGAAGCTATCAAATTGCACCTGCCCTTTATAACAGACAAATGTGGCATAGCAGGTTTATGTATTGTTTTACCAACCCTGTCAAATGTGTGTTTCTTTACTGTGGATTCTTACCCTGAGTTTGTTACTGTGGAATTATTTTATCATCATATGAATACCGTCTTAAAAAAATTACAGCAAAGAACTAGCTGAAATTTTCAAGATGACTACAAATATATCTAACTGATTTACGCCTGGAAGATGGTGGATCAAAAAACGATTTATCTAAGTAAGTGGCCGTAGATCAAGGCGTTCCTAATAAACGTGGCTTGCACGCAGCCTATTAGCTATTCAAATTAATTATTTTCTAGTGATTTATTGAAAGGTGGCTATTGAGCAGCATGCAACTTCCTCGGGCGGCCACGGGAAAGCCAATCTTGAAAAACATTTTCAATGCCCATTGAATGGCGAAATAAATAACATGCTCGGCTGTTGGTTGGTTTAATTTTCTTATCTGACTAGTTAGCTACCAGGCTGTAGATATACTTCATATTATCTACCAAAGTTTACAGAATTATATAAGTTAGGTACATCACTCTCGATCACGTGCCGCTTTACCAATTCCGCCCTCCTCACCCGTCCCAGGTACCGTTTGGTATCCGAACACTTACATAGTCACTTAAGCTCGATCTGTAGCGTGTTGTGTGCGATTGATATAGAGTGAGAAAAAGAATGATTTGTAAAAATGCGTGTGGGTAGTTGTTCCTCGCAATATATGTAACTGAATATTTTTGAAGATATTCAACGACATTCCTGTAAAATTTGTAGCAATCTTAGCAAATCGACAAACCACGTTTTGAGATCTTAAATCCTATAGTAACACAAGATCAGGGGGATTAGTTATATCCTTCAGAAATATCGTGGAATGTGTAGTAGTAAAAGATATTTTTATTAGTAAATTTGAGGAATTAGTTTGCCACGAAAACATTGGAAAACCCCAATAAAATTTGTTAATCAAAATATAACAACTAGGACAGCATCCAACAATGTTAATACAAAAATTTTCAATATTGCGGCATTTGTGATTTTTGTAAATAATAGTATACTTAAGATTATGAACGATATTATCATCTCCATAGGAGTCGCCACATCTTGGCGACTCCTATTTTCTGCGGAAAAGCAGGTCGTTATCTGTCTGTCAATTTGACAGTCATTGTCAGACAGATAGTAGCAAAGACCCAAAGAGGGCACTAAGGTGTGTTTCTCGCCACTACTAATATGCACGATGCCCATTAGGCAATCACGTCGCAACGTCGTTCATCGAGTCCACTACCTATGTCACTCTGATGAGAGCATAATAAGCGCCAAACCGGTCAGTGTCTGGTGGTTGGTCTCGATGAAAGATGTGACGACTCCTATGGAGATGCCGCAATAATGCAATGCCTGTCGAGGCCTATTGCCCGTGGAGTAGTTGTTTTCAGCATTTCCTTTAAATAAATATACATATCTATTTCTGAAATACAAAATAAAGTTACTTTATAACACCACAGCTTATTCATATGATAATACGTGTACGTATAACATATATGGGAAAATAAACATGTAATAAAAGTATTGCACATCTACTTATATATTTTTACTGCATAAATTTTAGCCAGAGTGTCTATACTTGTTTTTTTATTTAATATAACATATTCTCTTTCACTATACCTTTTATTTCTTGTAATATGATATCTAATGTTCTTTTTTGTAACGTGAGTTTCAATATTTTTTTCAGCGACGGGTAGATTTTGTTATTTTATGTATGTCTACAATTTTGCAAGATAAATCAATACTCCTTTTCATACTTTTCTGATCCCAACCCACAGGGTTGTTTGTATATTTCTACATATTATTAAAGAGAAAACAGTAGTACACCTACTCATTATCCACCAGAAAAATAAAAATTTACCGGACAATTTTACTCCTAACTGTTAGAAAAATTAAAGTTTTTTTGCTATTTCACGTTTTTTTTTTTTAGTTTCTTCAGTTATGTATAGTTTAACGTTCTATTGTTATAAAACGGCATATTTCAAACTATTTTCATTTATACAAGATGTCCTAACAAAAATACAAACCAAAATATAATATATTTTTAATTGAATACCCTGCCCTGCATATTTCTAAAAATGTTTAGAGAACATTCCCTCCCCCACGGATGTGGACTTTGATGAGCCTGATGAATTTGAATAATAAGAGACAGTGGAGTGTGTCATAAGAGACATAAATGACAAGAATTATTATGTAATTTCAAGCACATCTTCCTTGCTATTCAACAGATATTACTGGAGATAGCCCGTCAAGCTCTTTACAAATAAATACGGATAAACGATACTGGTTAACCATTATTTTTTTTTAAAAACCCCATATAGATCTAAATACTTTCAATATCAGTCAATTTCAGGTACATTGTCGGTGATGACTTTTACGAGCAGTTCTTTAAATATGTGGTGTTCAAAATGACGACAAACATTTTTGTTTATTGGTGTATCAATTTAGAAAACATTATCAAGAAAATTATATATGTTCATGGATAATTATAATCACAAAAATCCTTCAGTATTTTAAAAGTATTTTAAAATTATTGTTTGTTCTGTTTTCCTATTTTTTTAATTTAAGGAATAATTAAAATAGTTGCACCTGAACTTACTACAGCAATGTTTTATTGATTTTTTTAAACAAGGCAACCAATTTAAGAGGTTATTTAATCCTTTAATTTATCTACAGGTATACACCGAGGAAAAGGATGGCGTAACATTAATATAACACGCCTTCCAATTGAGAATACTATTTTTATCATCTCTAAAGGTAAACAATAAAGAATGAAGCAACTTCATAATAAATCTTCCTTATTCATTAGTGAGGTACCAGATATTATCCGTGCACCGGAACTGATTACAATATTTTATCAATTTTTTATCTTAAATACCTGTAAATATAAACAAAAAATGAGCCATCGTTAGATCATCGTCCATATGGTGGATATATTACATGCTGTTTAGTACAGATGCTAATATAAAGAAAAACATCGACGTTGGCCAAAATGTCAAGAGTACGTAAATCGGTCCATCTTCGAGGTCTTCAGCCTTTCGACAAGGCAATCTTATTTTCGTGTGTGCACGTAATACAAATATTTTCCAATAATAATAATAACAAAACCACACTTTAGCATATTTAGAAGATTTATTATTTGTTTTTAGAATGTAATAATTGGGTTATTAACATTTTAATTCTCAGTTTTAAAAATATATAAGTTTAGTAAGGGATTAACTGAATAATTATGGTATATATTTTTGGATTAATGGTTATTTTGTTATTTATCTACTGATCTACCTAAACTATTGTACATGTTTAAAGTTCCAATTATAGAGCATACTAAACTGAATTAATTGCTATAATTAATAACACAGTAAACAACAATAAATTATAATATATATATATATATATATATATATATATATATATATATATACTATTTACCTTACAATAAGTCGTTAGATTTCTTTATTTTAAGGAAGCAATTATTTTGCTTCTTTTCCTAGATTTGGACAGAGCGTTTCCAACTGCAGCTGACTATCGAATTATTTTTGTTGCAGCAATAATCTTCAAATATCTTCAAATCGGTGAGATTTAGGTATAGGGACTGGTAATATCAATCGAAAGAGAATTAAAAGCTGCATACACTAGCATTTTAAGGGTGTTGTATTAAATAACACATAAGGGTTGTAGGGTGTTGTATTTAAAATAAGCCAGTCATTGAACTTTCATTTGACACAATTGTTCGGTGCTTTTTCGACGCCCTGTGTAACTTACATCAACTTTCGAATACTACAGATGTTTGGATACCTTTTAGTATTTCTTGTCTTAAATTTTAGCCCTCTAAATTAAAAACTAGAAAAGATAGAACCGATGAAGCGTAAGTATGTTTGTATCCAAAATTTTTTAAAAAGTCGAAATATCTCAGAAACGAGTGAGTTTAGGGATAGGGTATTCTTATGAAACTTACCTTTAAATTTGATGTAGAATCAAAAATTAAATAAAAAATTGTTCATTCCATTTGAAATAAGCGAGTTGATGTCTACTTCCGTTAGAACCGGAAGTGTGACGTCATCGGCAATATTTTCAATCGATAGAAAATTGTAAGAAACCCTCGTATATACATTTTCAGAATTCCACTACTTGTAGTTTTCTAGAAACGTCTAATGAAAGGTCTACGTGGAACACCATGTATAAATTGCATGGATTTTCTTCGATCTGAGGCAATGTTGATTCTCCTTTCCTACAGGTATACCTAAGTATGCCAATTTGACCCCAAAATTGCATTAAAGAAAGTTATTAATAATCATGTTGCTTGAAGCAGCATGGTCTCTAACTAATCTCATTAAAGAATTCATTGGATTAACTGTTCTAGTTATTTTTGGCCCAAAAAGGTATGCACATATTAACTTAATTTGAAACGGTATAATCTAGGTAATTTGAGATAGTTATAACTACTCCACAGGCAAACGGCCCGGCCAGCAGAAAAATACTGCAATTCTAGAGAACCACATCATTTGCCAACATTAACCACCAGAGATTTTTTTTGCAAAAACGCTTAGACACGTCAGTTTTTTATTCTACTTTTCTGTATTTTTGAGGTATTGATTTATTTGTACAGTGACGTATCACTGAGGTGCAAGAAAAAATTCATTTTAAATGGCAACCCCAATTTTTTATTCGGAATTCATGAAAAACACATTTTTTTACGTATCTTTTACTAAAACTTTACAGAAAAAAAAAACCTTTATAGGGTTACAGAAGAAATTTTTCGATATAAATGCAATTTACAGTTAAAAAACCTACAAATGTTCTCTAAATTTAAACCGAGTAGGTTCTGGAATTTATTGAAACCAAACAATATCATTGCTTCATCTAATGTCAAAATTTTAATTTGTTTAACACGTAGCAAAATTTAAATCCATAATTTTGGTATTTCATTGTTATTATTTTATTGTTTATCTCGTATTATTCATCTAATAATGTCTGTTTCGGAGAAAGAACGGATTGAAATACTTATGATTGTTGGTTACGGGGATAGAAGGAGAACTGCCACAGAAGTGTGTGAGCTGTTTAATAATACTCATCAAGATCGACCACCAATTGTGCGTTCAACAGTGAGTAAAATTATTAGTAAATACAGAGAATATGGTCACGGTCGTGATTTACCAAGAACCGGTCGTACCAAGATTGGTGAAAATACTCAACTTGACGTTTTATTATTAGTTCAAGAAAATCCCCATGTTTGTACCCGCCAAGTTGCCGTAACCATGGACATAAGTAAAAGTTCTGTTCGCAGGATTTTACTTAAACATAAATATCATCCGTACAAGGTAACACTGGTTCATGAGCTTTCAGAAGACGATTTTGATCGTAGAGTACAATTTTGTGAAATCATGCAGGAACGATACAATAACAATACCATCTCAGTAAAAAATATTATTTTTTCTGATAAGGCCACTTTTTGTCTTAATGGGTCCGTCAACAGACAAAATTGCCCCTATTGGGCAACACAGAACCCACGGTGGATGCAGGAATCCCACACGCAATTCCCTAGAAAAGTTAATGTTTGGGCGGGAATAGTAAAAAACAGAATTTTGGGATCATACTTTTTTTATGGAAATTTAAATGGGGAAAGAGATTTGGAATTCCTAAGATTGGAGTTATTCCCGACTTTAATTGGTTTATTTCCAAATGCGAATGATCCAAATTCAATTGATGACCAGATATGGTTTCAGCAAGATGGTGCTCCACCTCACTATGCTCTTCCTGTTCGTACTTACCTAAATGAAGTTTTTCCTAATAGGTGGATAGGTCGACGTGGTGCAATAGAGTGGCCTGCTCGCTCCCCAGACCTGACCCCACTCGATTATTTTTTATGGGGCTACGTTAAAGGTCTAGTGTATGAGAGTAGGCCAGAAAATATTGATGAATTAAAAAACAAAATTCAGCAAGTAATAGAAGACATTCCGCCTGATTCTATCAATAATGTTCAAGAGATGCCTCATTGTCAGGCAGTCAATGGACAACAATTTGAGCATTTGATTTAATTGTAATATTATTGTAAGTAACCTAATTTTTGATATTTTGTTTCAATAAATTGCATTGCATTTATATCGAAAAATTTCTTCTGTAATCCTAATAAAGGTTTTTTTCTGTAAAGTTTTAGTCAAAGATACGTAAAAAATGTGTTTTTCATGAATTCCGAATAAAAAATTGGGGTTGCCATTTAAAAAAAAATTATTTTTTTTGGGCCTGAGTGATACGTCACTGTACAAATAAATCAATACCTCAAAAATACAGAAAAGTAGAATCAAAAATTTACGTGTCTGACCGTTTTTGCAAAAAAAAAAAACAATATTTTGAAAGTTATTTGGGGCGTTCCAGAGTTTTGAACCTCACTGTATAATCCAAGATTCTAATTGTCTAGGTCAAATATTAGTTGCTTTCCTCTTAGAAATGTTTGTCTTATCTGATTTCAGATTTCTAAGGTAATTTTATATTAAGGGACTCGACAATGGAATATAAATAACTGGTGTAGTAAATCTCTTGACAATAATGTTCCTATAACCTTAATTCTAATCTTTACAACAGTTCTTTCACAAATAGAGATAAAATTAACTGAAATTTTATTTTTTATCGAACATGTGTCTGAAATATGTTACGCGCACAGGAAATAACCAAGTTGAGACCGATTTCAAACTAGTATTCAGTAGATACGATGTCTTGCATTAACAGTTCCACTGTCCTACATCGGACATTACCCTCTACCAAAAAACTCACCGTCTAGAAGAATTAAATTAATAATAATTTTATCTTCGAAGGTCAAGGTTCATCCGACTCACCTAAATTTATTTGATAATTATGCAGAGCTATTTCGGTAGTATAAAAACCCGGCAGAACGGGTTGGCAGCATTTACATAAGATAGTAAATTTATGGATTGTCAATGGATAATTTGCATATATTATTAATTATGTGGTGTGCGACCAAATGCTGTGCTTGTTAATCATTCTTCTGATAGTTTCAAGTCCAAGTTGATGCCATTATAATTTTGATGGCACGAGCATAGTCAACATCTTATAGAGGCATAGGTATCTATAAAGAAATAAATGTATATCTATAGTTCTGAGTTACCTCCATAACTAAACTTAGCAAACTACATTTTCAGAAAGCTAAAAAAATAGTAACTATTTTGGTTTACATCGCACTATGATTGTCATTAAAGAAGTTTTCGTATGAAATAAAGAATCTTCTATGCAATTTTTATATTATTTTTCGGTCCATATAATATATTTTCTGCTTAGATTCAAAATTTAAAGAGGGTTTCACTGAGGCTAAAAATATTGAAAAGATATATGTAATAATGTAAAAAGTGTATTAGATATTATAATGTATAAATCAATAAGGGCTGGGGGGTGATGAAAAGTATAACATATACCTACAACAGTACCTACCAAATGTCATGTAGATATTTATATATACACTAATGACTTTGAAAGGTATAATAAAAATATATCAAGCTTTTCATGATCTGATTTCATTTAAATATTTGCCTATACATCAAAACTGATTTTCGACAGAATATTCAATACCGATAGCCCTATAAATTCTGTGTACATGTCTGACACTATTTCTTTTATCATGCTATTGTTCTGATATATTTCTGAATACTAAAATACGACCTTCCCTCAAGTTTAATCAATACAGCTAGATTTACATAAAACTGAGCAGCTTCTTATCTTATTATTTATCTCTAAACAATGTCATAACGCCCAAAAATGGAGACCATACGTTGCAAAACATTAAAGATATCAAGTTTCCTCGGATATCTCGATAGACATTCCTGGAACTCACCAAGGAGAACGATTTTTAATGCAAACCGAGTAAATAATATATTAATAATCCTTCGATAAACAATGGAGGTTAATCAAGTCAAGTTTATTAATTATGAACTGGGAATGCATCAGGTGACATCCTTTACGGACGCCGGCCCACCTTTGTGTCTCAAACCCAAACAAGAAGTAGCGGTCAGACCGCGTAAAGCTTTGCAACGCCAGTGGCGGACTTTGTTTTATTCATCAGACGTAAAATTTGGAGTGGCCTTAAATTGGAAAGTGTATCTAGTACACTTGCCGATGTAACGGTGGTTAAAAAGCTTTTCACCACGATGATTATTTCATCTTTTAACTAGTAGATAACTGATCCCACTCATGGAGATATTAAAGTCAAAGCCAGAATTAAGCAAAGTGCAATGACCGGAAAAAGAGTAGATCTATGTTGTCACATTTATTTCTAAAGTATTCTTATTTAAAACCGGAAACGTATTAATTACCTTATTTACCCATTTTTTTAAAGCAAACACAATGTTTAATTTGTGTTTTACTTAATAATATCAACGAATTTCCGACAACTGCGCAGAAATATCTGGCAACTGCGAAAGTCGTAAAGTTGACGACAAGCTGTTCATCCTTATTTAACATACATATTCTTGCATTTACGCTTTCTTTTCTCTGAGCTTCAACAACGTTGGTTGGTCGAATCAGGAACCAACAAGCGACTGCGCTCGAGGTAGTCGGGAAACAGTGGCGTGATGTTGGGTTATTTCGCGCACGTTTCTTAACGGTAAAAATTTGTGATAAAATTATCAGTGTATTTATTCTTTGTGTCAGTGTTTATATTTATTTGTGTTAGTTAAAAAAGAGGAAGTGCATATATAGAAGTATTCTATAGAATAGTATACGAGTATATATTAACTGAAATGTGCCCAATGGTAAAACAGAATACGCACGCCCATACATCACCGCATTTTACCAGATCGGCGAGGTCATTCCACTTTACTTAATTCTGGTTTTTACTGTAGCGAATCCAGAGAAGAAAATTGTCGACCTCTGCTGGGAAAGTTTAAAATACATACACTTTTTTTATATGGATTAAGCAAAAAAATAACTGAGACATTGGTAACACTGACGTAGTTTTCCACATAACACCAAAACACTATACTGCACTCGACACACATTTCGCTAACCAAGTTGACATCATCTGGAGATAATTAAAACTAAACCTATGCTAACATTGTGTCCTATTTATACTTAAACTATTTCTACGGTTCAGTGCACCGTTGCGACCGCTCAGTGAACCATCGCGACTGCTCAGTGAACCATTGCGACTGATTAGTGAACCGCCACGACGGATCAGTGAACCATGACTTACTAACCAATAAAGCGGGCTATATGGGATTGGCCCTCTGTCACCATTCATACTATTTTTACATTTAGCAATTTCCAAACTCTCAAAAGCAATCTTAGTCTTAATTACCTAAACTTAAATTGCTACTATATAATTTATGGTTGTTCTCAAACGCATGCTGGGCGACACTAGACTTATCTGTTCTACCATATTATGTTCCTTGAATCTAGTTTGAATCAACCTTCTAGTTTGTCCAACATAAGTACTTTTGATTACAGTCTTTACAGCTACTTTCATAAATTAGCATTATCGATAGAGCGTAAAATGTTACTATGAAAAAGGACTATGTCCTTTTTTCTCAATAGCTCTTCAAACAAGCCTAAAATTTTACAAAACGAATTTCCAAAATTTAAATTTTTTTCAAATACCTCAAAAACTAGTCCTATTAGCTTTGATTGATATGCAACTTTGCACCAATTTAACCCAGTCTCTATCTGTAATGGCTTCCAAGATACCAATATTTCTTTAGTATAAGGATAACTTTGATTAGGTAACTTCAAAGTTACTTCTTATTTATATCTTATTGCTATTCCGGTTCTCAACAGAGTTCAGAGTTCTCAAAAAGTTCTGACATTTGTTTACACAGTTATTTATAGGAATTAATCTGTAAAAATAAACTAAAAGATATATTATTAATTAATTATTTAATTGTTATTATTTAATTATTCATTTCTTCTTATTTCTTACTATCATTATTATTACTTTTATGGAAACTAAAAACAAAATATTTTAATATTTATAGTCAATTTTGAAATTCACGTTATGATAATATTTCATCATTTGTCATTATTTTTGTTATAGAATCATTTATCCTTGTAGTAATTTTAAATTGATATTTTATCTGCCTCTGACCTGCACGCCACTGCCGCCTGGGGCAGTAGTTCCGGGCAAGCAGGTGTCTCATTTCCGAAATGAACACCGACAACGGTCAGTGGGTCTCCCCGACGCCAAGGTGGACGTTGATCCGACCCGGTCAGATGGGATGCAACCCGTAAAACCACCCTTCCAATGTTAGACACTCTAGCAAAGTTATCGACTAGTAATAGCTAGATATTAATCCCTTTAGCCTGCGATATATTTGAAGCTCCGAGTTCGATGGCTATTAATGTACACATCCAAAGATCATGCTTACATATTGCTAGCGTTTTCATTGGAAGTTTTAACGAAGGTGTAATCTACAGCAGTTTTATATATTTTCCATGTGTAATAGGAAAAGTAGTAACATGTAATTTATGTTGATAATTTAATAATACAACCATGGGAATGACCACTAACTTGTTAAGGTTGGATAGTATTTGTAATGATTTTTTTTTGTTCTGTATTACTAAGGAACGAAAAATGAAACAGTAACAAACAGTACGCTAATAAACTCTGATTATTCAGATATTCCACAGAGGAAAAACGTGTATTAAGGGTACATAATACGTCGTAAACACGATAGAGTAGCAGAAAACATCAAATATTTTTCGAATGTAATTTTTTTCTCTCAAATAACATTGTCTCGGACAGAATATTTGTAAGTTTCAATTGTTTTGTTTAACGTTTATGCGAGGTACCCTTTTGCTATACTGGAGCCCCATAAAGCTTCAAATTGTATCACTTCACTTCCTTTATTTACTAATAAACTAGCTAAAGATCTCTTGTTTTTGAACTTAGAATGTTTGTTATTTAAATTGAACCTCTGTTTTTGTCATCACACATTAACACCTTTACAGGTTTTTTACGTCTATGTGTGAGCTCAGTTGGAAATAACTCATCAAGGAACATTAAAGGAATATTCGTTATCATTCTTAGTAGTTTAGTAAGCAAAAATTTACCATTTTCATAAAATATAGTGGATATTATTTCTTCCTTCTTCCTAATGATTTTTTACTTTTGTTTTTCAATTGCCTAGTGTTCATGTGTATTCATTTATGTCATTATTTTTTTTATATAGATATAGATAGACATACATTGAAATATTTAATCAAGTTAAAAAAACTCACATTTATCTATTTTACATTCCCTACCTACGTTCATTGTTCAGTGGAATTGTTTATTGAACCTCAATTTGTGATGTGTCAGTTTGAGTCACACTATAACCTTATTAATAGCGGCTCATGAAAGGTTTCATAACATTTCACTTGGCTAATACCAAAGATAAATTCCCCAAACTGGATGGACCCTTATTTGACTATTCATTGTAACCATATTAGATCAAAATCCAATTGCGGACTTGTAAGACGTAAATATCTAAGAACTGGAACATTAGAAAATTGTTCAGGAGACCATAAAAGAATTCCACGTAGACCGTTGTTTGTTTATTGGCTGCTGTTCAAGATACATTTTTTGAATAGAAAAAATTGAAAATAAATCTGGTGACTATGTTGTCTTGTGTCAAAACCTTCATAAATATTCCAATAGCTTTTTTCTAAAAAATATTGAAATGATAGTGTCATGTGTATCGATTTTTTAAACTTTATTGCTCTAGTTCATATTAAAAACCATCATAAAGTTACTACGCCTTACATTCATTGAATAAATATCTACCATTAGCATACATCCGATGACAGGTGTTCAATTTTGGAGACCACCCATCAACATATCGTGTGCAGTCATCCTCCAAAATTACGTAAGGCAGTTTCTTGTGATTCACAGACACACTCCTTGCAGAATTTACGATTTCAGAGGAAGCCATTCGTATACGCCAACAACCCGCAAGATCCGAAGCGATTATATAATTTCTATTTCTATTCTAAGTCAGTGCCATAAAATTATAATAAATTAGAGGTATATTCAAATTTCAGATATTTACCGATAATTTATAGATCTATCAACAACCTTACATTATTCGGTTATAGATGGATTCTGACAGTTGTATAATCAATAGCTTGGATTTAGGTATAATCATACTAATGATTGCATTCAGGTACATTATCTCTGCGTAATTTGAGGCAATTGCTTGGTATTATAGGAAACAAAATTAATATGATGAAGACATCAAATGAATTCCAATAAAGACCAGTTAGTACCAACCATTCCAATTTAAAAATACGTCTTATTTAATATCGATACCTCCTACTGGAACATTGGAGTGGTTATCATTTATCCCCCTTCTGATTATCCCCTGCCACTGCTTCATTAATTTTAAATTTTCAAACTTTCAAAAGTCGCCAGGAACTTGACTTTGGGACTTGGGCCTTATTTAATCAATTGGTTTGAGGGAAAATCTGGTATTTCCAATAAATACCAGTTAGTAACTATTCTAAATTATAAATCTGTCTTATTTAATATCAATTCTATCTCCTACCGAAATATTGGAGTATTTATCATTTATCCTCCTTCTGATTATCCCTTCATTAATTTAAAATTTTCAAACATGCTTCAACTCCATACAAATCCTATCCATTTATCAAATCCGTTCCTTAGTTGATGTTCATTAGTTACTTTTAGTGTTCCTGGAACGTCATTAATTCCGAGTAATTCTACCTTGCGGTGCTCTTTCTTCTGCACTATGTGAGCGGTATTGTACATTAATACGACAACGACGGCTTGCATTTGCATATCTTAAGAGAACTAATCACAGGTGTCACGGTTAAGCTGCAAGAGAAATACGGCCCGAGCGGCTGAGTGCCAGCTATCAATGGACTGCTTGCTGCTAAATAGTGAGCATTAAAAGGCACCGAGTTCGATATAAAGTTTAATTGCTGCATTGCTGAGGTGAAATAAATCAGTTACACCAAACAGTAAAGTACCATTAACAAAGTCACAATTTAAACCTTCTTAATCAGATTGATATAATAAAATGTTTACTAAAATAGTTGCACTATATAGTAATAAACTATTGGCGATTCCAAAAATGAATGCGCCCTCTGCATGAAAATATTTTAACCTACTTGAAATGTAATTTTTGGAGGCTTATTGCTGATATAATGATAAACAACACGTATTTGGGTTTGTTTAACGTAATAATTTAGTGGTGATTTCTTGGTATTACAAAGTTAAAAACGACGTGGTTAGTATTTGTAGGTACATATTTATTTTTACATTTTAAAATGGCATTCAAAATAAATCAGGACAACACAAATTGCCGTGTTTATAGGTGCCATTCCACAAAATGTGTCAATAGAAGTGTTTAAGATTGAAGACAGGTAGAAGTTTGGCCCTAGTATAAGAAACTGTTTCTCATTCATTTCTCCAAAAGGCATGTAACAATTTAATAACAGGGAACTCGTCTATTTACACAACATAACCATTTTGTTGCAGTTTGTGTATACTTTTCTATTATTAGTCTTATAATAGCAGAATATATTTTAATTTAAACATTATTTAACAAAAAACAAGCACTAATATGGTATGACCATACAGTTTATCATACTTATTTTAGTCCAAAATGTAAGTAAACAAAAACTAAAGCACCTGTTTCAACCCAAAAAATTTATATAATTAGCAATGAAGCACTTATGGGACGTTTGACTGCTTTTACCACTCTTTTTATCCTTTATTTCACCCTAACTAGCACATGAAGTCAGTATATTTATGGCAGATGAATGTTAAAATGCTAGATGATGTGATATGAAATGCAAAATTTTTACTCGTCTTCCTCCATATTTGTTTACAATTTGCAGCGCCCTCATCGGTAATTTGAATCGCCAATACCAAAGGCCAGTTTCCAATACGTTTTACTGTCCTTAAAATAGTTAAGCCCTCCCCTCTATAGTAACGCACTAAACACAAAATATGTCTAAATAATTTCATTACTTTTTGACAGCAGTCTCATCTAGCAGTAACTTACTGAAAGTATTAAATTAAACTATTGCAAGAAATCTTACTTACTTCATAGTCTACTTACTACTTAGTCAATTCATTGACTTCTTCACATTGTTTAGGAAAAATTCATTGAATTTCGTAAAATTATATGTGGTGGTGGAGTAAAATTTCGTATTAGTTTTAGTTATTCTGCTTTTTAAACGATTTCGGTAGTCATATCTATCTAAGACATATTTTTAATGATGTAAATGATAACTACTTGAATAAGTCAATGTTATTCTGTATTCTGGAAAAATCTAAGACTTCATTTAGCGAATTTTATTTATTATCTTTGTAGTATATTCCGCATTGGTTTACAAGATTGTGGGATGTAATAATCTGTAGTGTTATTATGATAATAGCGGAATTAAAAGGTTACTCTTTTCACATAGGTACGTAATATGCCTTCTAATGCACAAACAAGTTCATATTTATTGATAATTAATTCAAAATGTTTTATTTGAATAAAAAGTATTTTTCTTGAAAATTTTCCATCAAAACGCTTAATGTAAAAGCATATAATTAGGAATCTGTAAGTAATGTTTATACAGATATTGTAAGTAACTTATTTGTGGGGTAGTTGTGCGATTGGAATTGTTTTGAAAATTGTTATGGTTTCATTGGAAAACATTTATAAAAATATAAAGTAGGCAAAATACTACTAATCGTAGAGTAAATAAAGAAAATGTAATAGCAATTTAGTCATGCCTAGGATAACTAAAATACTTTGGTAATAATTTTAACATAAAAACGACATTTTAAACAAAAAAAATAGATCTCTATTTGCAAAAATAGAACCAATGAAATAATGATCAAAATACAAAGTATCAAATTTCATTTAAGGTGGCTATTCCCTATTCCCAAAAATATGTTGAACGAAGAAAAAAATTGTACGTTACTATATTTCACAAAGGAAGAACTCAACCATAAGAAAGTGAAAATATATTTTTTTAATATTACTGAACAGAGATGTAGGTATCATTGAATCATGATGACTATTCTTGATGACTGAATATTGAAAATTAATCAAGCTTGCCACACGATTTTCTTGCATCACCAAACTAAATGCAAAAGGAGGATATAGAGATCTACCAGTATTTTTTATATATCATTGTTTAGCCCGAACCAAAATTTCCAATTTAACCTGCACCAACCCTAACCTGAATAACGCCCTGTACGTCATGCTGTACACCATGCTAAGGGAAATTTTAGGGTATTCTATTTGATCTCTATAGCTTTTTGCGTTTTAGAGATATAAGAGAAAACATTTTTTAAAATGGAATTTATCCATTATGGAATTTATTTTTTTTTTAATGGAAAATCTATTTCTTTTTGCGATAAATTTCGCCGTGCATTCAAACCCTGATTTTTTGGGAGAAACCCAAGGAATTTATATACATGGAACGATTACAGACGACTGCGCATCCAATTTTGTGTGGAAACATGGGAGCCGCCATTTTCATGTCACACTGCTCCCAACTTCTACATTTTGTATTGGTACACCTGATCAAGACCCTAGAATTCTAGTGTCTTTTTCTTACTAATCTTAAAATTCAATGGTTCAAATCTTCCTAACACGGCAACAGTGGTATGGGTAAATTTGGTAAGTAGTGTTTGTTTTGTATTTTTGGCGTCTTGTTGGTTTATTTTATTGTGATTCTCTCGATTTGATTCTGTTTGTGTGTTTATTATTGTGTTCCTTTGATTTATAGACTTTGAGTGACAATATTTGAGTATTGGACTTTCGTAATTATTCCAGGTAAATTCGGATTTTGAATATCAAACTTAACAAGAATTGAAAGTCTTAAGAGACATGCAATCATAGTTCCTAGCTAATGTAATAGTAAATTATGAAACCTGCGAACATAAACAATACAAAAGATAAGCTAGGATAGTTAAAGTAAGGAAAAGGATATTTAAATTTTATGTACATAATGCATTTTAATTATTTACTTTTCTAAACGGCTAATTTTGTATTTTACATAAATAATGTGAACAAAAGGTACGTAGGTAGGTACACAAAATATTTCGTTTGGACCTTCATCAATTTTATAAGAAAGTTTGGTGAAGATATATTTTATTTTTCGCAAATAATTGTAATTAAACTTGAATTGAATTAAATATTGAACATTTCTTATACCTATTTAGAATTTTTCTTAGCCTCAAAAGTTTTACTTGCTGCTTTCTGTGGTTATTATTTGTTATTGCTATCTAATTGAAGAGGCTAGGTTAATACTGTTAAATTTCCCACACATTTTCAGACATCAAAATGGCGGATTCAAAATTGGAATACTCGCGCAGCTTTGAAAATCGTTCCATGTATATAAATTCCTTGGAGAAACCAACTTCAACTACCTTTTTCCTCTCAGATGCCATACTGAATTTTACGTTGAGCGGAAAGATTATATTAGCTTGTATCTAATTTCAATAGTGTACTCAGAAGGCAATAAATATATTAATAATCATTATTTTTGACAAACATTGCAACATTGCATTATACAAATTAAAAAGCAGACCCCTTAACTATTAGTTAATAAATTTGTTTTTATTATGATTCTGTACACCCGGTATAGAAATTTTGCTGGTCTGTAATCTTTCACCAGGCTGAGGATAACTACAAAGTTCGTTACGAACTTTTCTCATAAATTTATAGCCCTCCACGTGCAACAACAGAAACAGGTACGATGCCATTTATATTTTACGTTTATGCCCATATTTGCTATTCCCCATATGTATTCCACGTTTGAATTATGCATCCCCATTCCCAATGACATTTACTCGAATTTCTACCAAGCGTATTGCCATTTTAAAAACTATCACGTGCCTCGAAGAAGACTCGACCTATAAATTATTTATTATTCGCTGGCTTATGATGTCCCGATGTCGCAGATTGCGTGGGACACTCGGTAAAATTGATAAATGATAAACCTTCAGGTTAAATATATATTATTGCTACCCTTTGAGCCATAGCATCCTACTTATATTTAAAGATAAAGGAAAGAACAAGAAAAGGTTAATGAACCATAGAAACATGGCAAGAAATATCTACTATTTAGTTGCAAATACTAAAACAAAAGTTAATCAATCAATAATTATGCATGCTTAATAGTTGTCATAGAAAAAAATATGTTTCGAAAGTGCTTGGTTTTCTTAATGATTTTTAAGATTGCTTGATGCATTGCTGCATCCTGTTTTTTATATATGTTCCTTATTTTTACACTATCCTACGATTCACAATTTTAGCAGGATCTTTTATAACTAATAATTAATTAAACCAAATAAGCAAATAAATAATTTACGGCACGAAATAAAATCTACACATCTTAATTTTCTGAGTTGCTCTCAATCCAACTCAGCCAAAATTGTATCTACATTTAAGAGACTTGATATCTGAACTAACAAACTGAATCCACGTTCTTGCTGAATTTTTTAGACATTAAATATCCCATTTTACCGTTATATGTTTGAGAAATATAAAGATTTATTTGTACAGATCTAAGAACACCCCTACATCTGAAAACAAACCAGATGCTCACATACAACAACTGTTTACAAAGTCAGTAAAATGAATTACTTACCCCCTGCTTTAGACGAGTAAAAACATGAAACGAATGACATAAAGACTGAAGTTCCTCTGGAACAACTGGAAAAAGCAAAAAATATTCATTTGTCTCGATTGTTTACCGACTCCAATGAATTCATTACTGACAAGCTCCAGGGGAATGTTCAAATATTAAAGAGGCTATGCTGCGCAGCAAACAGCAACTTTAAACTCTAATTAATTAGAACCTGTCGAATATTAACAGCCACCGAAGGGGTCGTAGAACACAATGATTGAATTAAGGAAAAACGTCATACTAGACTTAATTGTGCTTAATAATGTTCCGTTTATAAATTCTCCTATAATTTTAGCTAGATACCTGTCATAATCCATTCCAATTCGTTCAATACGAGGGATAGAAATAATTGCAATCCCTGGAATTCCTCAGGGCTCGGTACTGAACCCGTTATTTTTTTATATGCATATTAATGATTTTATTTCTCAACTCAGTTGTCAATGTGTTCTATGCGCTGAAGTTACAAAAATGTTCTACCAATATTAAAAACGCAAATGACGAAATGAGGTTACAAACTGACCTCATTAATCTCAACATTTGGAGGAACAAATTATTCACCACTCAGCCAAAGCATGAAAATAATTTTTTTTTATTAGAGATTGCAATATACTTCGATCAATTGGAATACATCTTATGCAGTTCATATTAATAACCCTGAAAAAAATCCCAGAAAGTTCCTGAAACTTCTACATCTCAAGGAGGAAAATCTATAAGATTTTCTGAGATTTAATTTCTTATTTTTATTTTTTATTCTTCTCCTATCATCAGCCAAACTCTTTAAACAGTGGTTGATGATAAATTTAGTTTGTGATAGAATTGAGTTTAATTAAACAAAGTCACTTATTTATTATAACTGACTCATCCCTGACATTTAAAAGTAAAAATTTATCACAAGTAAATATATTTAACAGCACGTGTATAACAAAAAGCATAACAACATTTTAGAACGGCTTAGTTTTGTTTGTTTAAAGTAAATTTATTAGATTTATTCCAATGGATTCTAGAGAAAATAAATTTTTGCGACCCAACCCTAACCTTGAATGGGATCCTGATATATGAGGCAATATAGAAGAATGAGTCATAATTTGTAGGGATTCTTTAAAGTTATAGATAATCTATGGTACACGACAAATAATGGTGTGTAGACTGCTACTTCCATACTATGGATAGCTAAGAGAGCTTTAAAAATAAATGTATACTCTTCGAAAGGTAAGTAAAAAAAATCATTGGAATATTGCTTATGTTGATCAAATGAGATCATTTAATATAATGAGTATGATTACTTTAGGTTGTGAGTTATGATTATTCTTCAACTTATCCACCCTAATATTATAATAACGTAATAATGAAATGAGTAAATCATATTTATTAATCATGTTAGTCATATACGAGTAAATGAAACTGTATGTTTAGTAAATCTTAAATGTTGTTTACGACAAACCATTGAAAAAGAGACATTTTTTTACTGTTAGTTGACAATTGGCTTCGTTTACCTGTTGTCTTTTAATTATTTTTGAAAATAAATCCTAATTAAACGTAAGCGGAATTTTCATTTTCCCTTCTTGTAAACATTTTATAATTTGATGAATTTTAAGGAACTTTTATACCAACATAATAATTAATTATATATACAAAAAAAAGCAGAACACTGAATTGACCAATGAACTTAAATTGTACTTTGATTTGCAGGTTTAACAATGGCGTGTTCATGGTAATATTTCAATTCAATTACGGGTATACCGAGAGGTATTCACCAAGTAAAGTCTTATACTCACCTACTTAAGAGTCCATTCACTAGGTCGAAATAAGTCCTAAATCGGCGTTCGTCTCGTGTCTAATTATAAGAAAACTATAAAAGATAGCGACTTTTAGAAAAAAAGTATTGAAAGATAAGACTTTAATCTAAGTCCCTATAGTAGTAATTTTTGGTATTTCTTTTTATTTTTAAAATTCCAGGCAAACAATCTTGTACTAAAATAGCGTATTTTCAAAAATTATTTTCTCTAAAATACATGTGTTAAACAAAAATTTGCTACTATAGGGATCTAGTTTATCTTTTGATCTTTCCAGTGATATATAATTTATAACATTAAAAAGAAATTTTGTTGCAATTATAAGACAAATCCGGTACCCTTGCAATGAGGGCTAACTTCATTTCCATGTGCCTTTTTACTTCGGCTTTACGTGAACCTCCGAAATCTTAAGAATTCGATAGTTGGAATATATAAGTCTCCACCCATCGGCCACCCATCCTCTCATTCCGACCCAACATTCATGCCTGTCAAATCTACAGAGAATGGACCCTTAATCCAACATGCATTTTACCTTTCTGCGTAGGGATAAAGGAGTTGACTTACTGAGTTTTTTCAAAATCTCGTTCTTTTTTCGTATCTCTAGAAAGAAATGGAATATATATCCTCCTTGTTTCTGTCTTTCTCCAGTTTCTCAACTCTCCTTTCTTTTCCTTCATCATTCCAGTCCTTATTTCATTATTTGTTTCATCATTTTTGATCATTTGTTTTAATGTTTAATGTTGTTAATTCTTTTTCTGCCCTTCTGTTCCCGTTTTTTCTTTTATTTTTCATAGACATCTTATTTCATGGTGATTAACTTCCCTTTTTTATCTTCTATCATCGCCCATGTCCATTTCCGTAGGTACCTTAAAATTGATTTGATAACTTTTCAATCACTTCATTTTTTATGTTGTTTGGTGTCACTATTTTATTAACATACTCCTTATGGCATAACCTATATAATTTCACTGTTTTTGCTTTTTTTTTTCTTTCAATTCATAATTTGCGTTGTCTACTTCCAAGTAAAAAAGGTTTCCCTAATACTACGCTAGTTGTTTTTGAAATACTTAGTTTCAGACATGGCTTATTCCCAGAAAAATATTTGATGAATCTATAATGTTTACTACTTCTGGTTCTACCAGTTCTCTATACATGGTACGTTATGATATTGTAAAACCCAATTGAATAACGAAAAGTAAATAAGCAAAATAATTGCTCTCTATTTTTACCTAAATGCATTAGCTTTATTTGTTTAAGCTATACGCACGAAGAAATTTAATTCTTAAGTAAACAGTTTACAAGCTGTTCCAGGTATGCGGAAAAACATCAAAATGAAGCAAGACAAACATTTAACTGAGGAATGTGAATTCCAGTAAACTCAGACTGTGAACAATACCTCACAGAGTGTTGTTTTGAATATCAATAGCAGAAAGAAGGCAGGTAAATGGCCGAATGTACGCAACAAGTGTGTACAATAACTCATAAACAATTACTGCGGTTGGAGCGTCATCCATTCATTGTAAAATTGTGTTGTTTGTGGGGACTATACCGCGGCTAGACTGTTAACTGCAAAATAAATAAACAATTGAAAGGATTTCGGAGTAAAATTTAACAGAAAATAATTATGGTACTTACAAAACACAAAATACTTTAGTCGAAATTGTCCGACGCAAATTACTTCTCATTTTACGTAAATTGTATTTGTTGACAATTTTTTTGTAATTTACATCAAAAATCACACGAAGTCAGATTATCTTTCCCTGAATTTTCATTGCGCTGCTTCGTGGTAACATTATTTATTTCATTAGGTAGTCTTAATTGGGTATTAATTTATTACAAAAATATATTTACTGATTATCAGTTGCTTTGCAAATATGTAAATTTTTCTGAGGACAATTAAAAAATATGTGTATCAGAATGAAAATTATCTCGCTACTCATATGTTAATAAGGATATAAAAAATATGTTTTCAACTATTATTTTAAATTTTTTCAAGCATTTTCAATTTAATTCATATATCAAAGATTATATTGACTACGCTTATTTCGTCAATTTCAAGCGCGATTGAAAGTAAAGCCGCTTGAATCCGAATCTCAATACTGAGTGTTTATCTCGTAGGAATAAAAAAAGGATTGAATCTCCTGTTCAATCCTGCTTGAAGCTTTATTCCTGCGCTTACGTGCTTTATATACGTAGCTAACGACCTAACCTCAAAATTAAGTTTTATTTGTTGTATTAATAATATATTATAACGTTGAGTTTACTTTTTAGTTTTCACAGAATCACTATGAAATTTTTCATTCGTCACATGTGATTCTTCAATAGCATATAAACTTTTGCAGGTAGATCTGATTAAATCCAATCGCAATCCAATCGCGTTTATATGGCAGTCTGAAGCAGCTTAAGTCAAATCAGTCCTACAATATTTTAGGATTGGCTTGAACATTCTATTCAATAGAGTAATAGAGTGGCTATAGTGTAATAGAGGGGTTACATCTAATCTCAGTTGTGATACTCCGTATATAAAAGTTATTTTACAACATTTTTCAAGGTATTTTGTAACTCAAAGTACATTTTATGCACGCCACAGTGTTTCTCATTTTATTGACTTCTCGTACCTTCTTGAATTTATCTGAATACACATAAAGTAATAAAATTATAATCCAGTTTTTCTTTTTTCACTATCAACTTGTTTTATTCAGTTTTATATTATAACTAGACATCTTAACTGCTTGTACTACAACACATTTAACATGAAATCATGTTCATAAATAATAACGTTTATTTATAAAAATAAATACATTTTCGACACCATATCAAAATAATACATAATTACCAATAAAATATCTTATTTTTATTCATCTATTTGCAGCTAAGAAAAATAATGCAAATGCAAAATTACTAGGTTTTATTCCATTCTATAATAACAATATTGTAATGCAATAATATTAATAATATATGTAATATAATGTAACATTAATAATACTACAAAGTCCTATCTGACAGCAGTAATTTGTATAAAATAAAGATAAAAATATTCTTATTCTCGAGTTCTCTGTTGGGTACAGAATTTTTTATTTTTTTTTCTTTGTGGTTCCATTTACAATCAAAGTGTATACTTTGTTGTCAATTATAAAGCATAGAATTCATGTATTTATGTTGGCGGAACATACAGATAGAGATAGAGATAGTAGCTACAGTGAAATATGTGAATTTTTTTAGTTTTCTATTTTTAAAAAGGTAAAAGCAAAATGGGTAGATATTGAATTAAAACATGAATTATTAAAAAAGTTGGTGATTATGTCGTAATATGTACAAAATTTATATATTTAACCCAACTTTATAGAGTGTGTGCAAACTGAAAAATGAATAAACAATTATTAGTTACACATATACACATATAAGCATAACACTTTTAGTTGAAGTTAAAAACTTTTAAATTAGTATACACTTTATATTTATTTTAAGTAACTAGTTAAATCACACAAAAATTATATCTACAGTTATTTCTATATAAAATATTTCCTTGTACGTTTGAGGCACCTGCTATATGTTTATGTTACTTATGGTTTAATCTGGGCATATAGTTTATTAGATGAAGCTGTTACATATTATTTTCAGATAAAATATAATGATACTTGGTTGCATCTGGGGTTCCACGAGGAAGCACCTCAGGGCCCTTATTGTTAAATATCTTCATAAATGATGTAGTAGATATTATTGATCCCCGGTACCTAGTTTTGCTGATGACCTGTTACAGTCTGAGAATCCCTCATCGTCTGAGATTCACTGAGAACACTGATCTTTATAATAACTACATTCGATTTGGATTACATATCTCTTCCCAATTCCTAGAACCAACATTTTAGTAATTAATCCGCTACTATTTAAAATTTGTGGCAACTACAGTTCAATAAACAGATAGTTTTATATATTATTCTTTTATCAGAATATGTAAAACAATCATTAGCGGATATTCGCTGTTATTAACAACATACAATGTGCATTTTTGTTATAATAATAAACAAATACCTTCACGTCAAAAAATCCAATAGATTTATAGTGTGACATTTACCTTCTACTAATTTTAAATAATAAATCAGTCAACGGTATAAATAAATACCTACTTTACGTTACGTAGTTGGGAAAAGTAATGTCACGAATTTTAGCATTCGAATTTAGCTAATAAGCAATAAAATCTAAATATATCCGCATTAACGTCTGGTAAAATTATATGTCCAAAATCGTAATTGCATTCGATAGGTTCCTACAAATGTGTGAGGTAATTCATATGAATAAGGAAAATAAAAATCCATGTTAACGAAAAAGACAAACAGGACGTCTGTCGCTAATTTTTTCTAATTTCGGTATAATGTTGACAATTGTTTTGTCACACTATGACTTAATCAAGCAAGTTGTGTTGTCATTCACATCTAACTGAACAGGATTTCAAATAATTAAACTTCTACAAATAACAGGGTGTTGTTCTACTATTTGGCAGATAACAAATACCTACATAACAAATAACTACGAATAGTAAGGATACTGCTACCTATCCTCCATCTGCAAACGCCTTATTTAAATAAGGACAAAAACAAATTAAGCCAAAACAGTTATTCTCCTGGCTATATGCCACGCCGAGCGCTGAATTACAAAGCAAAAATTTGCCGTATTTGGTCATTCTAACACAGTTAGAATGAAAATACGAGGATACGGATTACAATGAAAATTACGAGGAAATACTTCGGACCTCACATCGTAGGATGTCACTAATTGCAGACCGGTTTCGATATTTTTATGATCTCGTCACTTCAATGTAAGTGATCATACCCATAGATTATGATCATGTCTAAGGATTAAGGATGAGAGGACCCAAGTACTTGACACAGTATGCAAACCCTATACAATAACGCCGTAGTTCTCGCAACACAATTCAAAATTAATCGTATAAGAAAACCAATACAAATAACGGGGTGTGGAAACTAGTTGTACTATTTGACATATTAACAAATAGCTACGAAAAATAAGGATACTTTGTATCCTGATTATATCCTGGTTATATGATTCTAGCTGTGTTAGACCAAATACATCAAATTTTTTCTTTGTAATTCTGCGCCCGACGTGGTATATAACCAGGAGTTCTGGCTTAATTTGTTTTAGTCCTTATTTAAATAAGGCGTTTGCAGATGGAGGATATAAAGTATCCTTATTATTCGTAGTTAATTGTTATGTACATACCAATTATTATGAATTTCATAGTACCGAAGAATCATTGTTTATAGATATGTGAGTTACAATATTATTCACATAAATTATAAGTGTTTACAAAACGCGGAAAATAGTTAGTATTAAATATTGTGCCATTACGTAAATAATCAGATAATTAGTATACAAATGAATAGTACCGTAATAGTGTTTTGAAGACGCGCCTACACCTACGCAGGCACTTGTTTTATCATTCTAATGGGCGTAAGTTCAGCAACACAATATGTAAATACCTTTTCCGTATACATAAATTTGACTCGCAAATCGTCATTTCCAAATTTTAAATAATTAAATTAATTATTATGGTGACAAACTGAAGATCAGCAGTAACTCCCTATAAAAATAATATCTTCGTGAAGTAATAATTAATAGAAGAGATTCCTTTTAACTTAATAATAATAATGATAATAATAATAATAATAATAATAATAAACTTTATTCCATTTAAAAGAAAATTACATCTCTACAGGAAGGGTCCTGCATAGGAGTTTGATATATTTCTTAATACAAATACACTTACACTATCGGTGGAATTAGAAAATAAACAAACATAAACAAAAAAACACAAAAAAAACAAAAAGACAAAAAGGATATTTGTGGTTTAGCAGTTTCAACCACACTTTTTCATGTTATGTATAGTGGCAACTCTAATTTTACCCCATCTATATCGATATTTGTGAAGATATTTGAGAATGTTTTTAGTTGTCAAATTAATATCAGTGTAATTATTACTTCCATATTCCTGAGTGGCCGATTTCAAATTATCAGGTCGTTATACCTAATAGTAGTATATAGCTACAGATATCTATAGATGGCTATACTGTTGGTCTTTAGAATACTTTCTGATTTCTTGATTTTATTTGGTTTTTATACATTTATTCCATTTTTACATGTGAATCTTTCCAAAAGATATTTTTTTAATCAGAAAGCTATTTCAGAACTAAATTGTAGAAAATAAGATTAAATCTATTATTAGTCATCATTTCAAATAAAGAAACTAAAATCAATTCCTCCCAAATCTCGACCACAATGCCATTATTTCTATTTTTATACCTATTATCCACTAATTAATCCACACTCTGACAATGGCAGAGTGAATTATGCAGTTAATAATTCCAAATAATGTTTAGTGATCCAATATATTAATTGTGTGATCTAATAAGCTTTATAAATATTTATTAGGGATTACCTAATTCAGTAAGTGATTATTGTGGATCATATTTTATTTAAAAAGTGAAATTTATGGGACTGGCTCTTGAAAGAGTAGACTGTATTTCAAAAAAATATTAAAAAATGTTGATGCACCTGGTAGTCTGCTGAACCAAGAAAGACCGGTTTAGAAGCTCAAGCAATAGATCAATACTTCTTTATTGATTTTATTAGACTTACTTAATTCTCTTATAAAATAATGTTGCGTTGCGTCCTTATTTTTAGGAATTCTTCATCGAAAATATGTCCAATGTTTACTTGTAACAGTACAGAGTACAGTATTATTACCGGGATATCAAAAATTATCTTGGTCAAGGGTGGTTGTGGAATGTAAAACGTGTGTCTTATTTTATTTCAGCACAATGACTTGACAGATTCTGACACAACAAAACATATTCAAAAATTTAAAGTAAGACACACGTTTTACATTCCACAACCACCCTTGACCAAGTTAATTTTTGATATCCCGGTATTTAGTACAATCCACATCAAACATCTTAAACAACAGAGAAAGTATAAACAATTTGTTCTCCAATTAGCTCTAAAACTCAAGTGGGGGGGGGTGTATAGTTGTAATCTAATGGCATAATTATTTTAAAAGATTACAACTTTGTAAATATCTTCCAGGTCCAGGTAAAGATTTGTGTCATTAAAATATACATCAACATTTACGCTGATCATTAAAAATATGTTTATATAGTCAGAAAGCTCTTATAGACCAGGCAAATCTTACTTTTTCAATGAAGTTTAAGGGGACATTTAATTTCCAATGGGAATCGATAGGTTTTATGTTCAGGAACAAATATATAAAAATCCCAAAAAATCCGTTGTGAGCTAAAAATGTTATCTTGAAAAAACATGGCCGCCCCTTCAAATTTTTGAAAATGAAATATATTCTTATCCCTTGGAGCAATTTTAACATTTTTTTTTATTTTTACAGGATTTTAAGCTTAAAACATTAGAAAAAAATGATATTTTAATTTAGATATAACCAAGAATATAAATTTCCTAACAAAAAAACGAAAAAGGAAACGATTTTTTTAATTTTTTTTTGACTTCCTACATTTAACTTTTTAATATCACCAACTAACTTTACGTTCTAGTTAACTACAAAAACTCAGTCATTTAAAAGATCCTCGTACATATACATTTTTTTTGGCAGCCATTTCTACATTTACAGTCACGATATACAGACAGAAGATAGAATGTTGTGCGAAGTGGGCGATTCTTAACATGACGCGTTACGTCACTCAGCGAGTGCTTTTCGTTGCGGGGATACGCATTTTGTGCGTTTTTTTTCGTCTGTAACGTGATTATTTTTACAGTTACAAAAAAAATATTAAACAAAAGATGTTTGTTATGGTTCGTTTTATATAACTTAAAAATATAAAATGTCTCAATTTCGCGAAACTGAGCTGTTAAACATTCTTACTGTGAAATTTGTTCCTCTAATGTTTTCGCCACGAATTTCGGGAGAACTGAACAATATAGAGTAAAATTGTACATACACTATTTTGTAGAGCACAAAATATACTACAAGAAAGACTATGGGATGGTATTATATGCACAAATATAAACAAAACACAAGTTTTAAAAATGTGGGGTTTTATTAATACAGTCAAAATTTTATTCTATTTTTTTTTATTAACCAGTTTAATTTATTTACTTTTTATATATCAATACCTAATGCTTGCATAAAATCAAACAATATCCAAGTAAAAAGTATCCTTATCTAAAATAATAAAATTTTGCCTGCATTAATAAAACCCTACATTTTTAAACCTTGTGTTGTATTTATTTTTGTGCATATAATACCTTTAACCGGGGCTAGGAAATTTCCCATCCATTGCTGTATTTGAAGATAGGTCCTGAAAATATAAAAAAAATATATTTGCTATTAATGCAATCACCATTTGAAACTACCTTAAAATATGTTGCTTCAGTGCACCTTTCGTTGGGGGAAGAACGTCCAAATCAAAAGATTTTTCGAGCGTCCGCTTAGCTATACCAATAATAGCTAAGCTATAAATAATATTAGCTATAAAGCCTATATCGTTCTTCTATAATGTCTTGGGATCCGTCTAATCCGTACATAAAGGAGACAAATTTATAACCAACGTTTAGTAGTTCATCTAGATCCGCATTCTTATCACTGAAGACTAACAGTTTGTCTTACATGAATGTATGCTTTTTAAACACCTTAAAAATAACGCGAGCGGCCATGTTTTTTTAAATGCTGACTTTAGCTCACTTCCGATTTTTTGGAATTTTTGGATTTGCATTCTGTGATAAGAGAGCTATCGTTTTCAACAAAAAAAATAATGTCCGCAAAAACTTCACACTTAACGTATATTTCTTTAAAATTTGCCTGGTGTATTAAAGTTATACCTACTCTAATAAATGTCATTGCAAATATCCTTGCCCAGTTGGGTGTTAGAAACAGAGTGACTCAGACACATAGCAGTAAAGGGCTTGGGTATTGGTCCCTTTACTTTCTAACGTATCCTAAACTAACCGAATAATTAAGTAGAAAATGAAGCTGCACAATACCGCTGTGAATATCTGAGCTGTAATGTCTTTTTAAGTAGTTGAGAGGTATTTTTGCATATTTATAACAACTGACTCCAAAAGGGTTATATTATATGAGTTACCTACTTTTAAGGAAACATACGATTCTCTTATAAATGCTGAGTTAAATATTATACAAAAACAAAATACAAAGATATTACAAATATATTACGAATATATAACAAACATTTATTATAAATATACAGAGTGAGTTTTATGTATGGAACGCTTTAATTATCTCGGAAACGGCTTGCCCGATTTTTATGAATTTTGGTTTATAAGGTTTTTGTAATATGGCCGATATTATTGTGGCATTTACATTGTTGTCAGATTATTCGTTTTTCCGGAAATATACTGAAATTTGTTATTTCAAATGGATCACCCTATATATTTTTTTGTTTTTGAAATCTCTAAGAAATTTAGAATATTTTTCATGTAATGTTCCCTATACCTAATTGCCATAATTTCGGAGTTACAGCTACATTTGCAATATCTCCGCCGAAGTTAAAATATTACATCAGGGCGGCTATGTCTGCGACAAAAACAATTTTGACGTTTTAATAAACTATTATTGTTGGTGTTTATTGAAAGTTACAATGGACCGTTTATCTGAGAAAGAACGAATTGAGATTTTAATGATATTAGGATATGGTGATGTGCGTAGAAGTCAACAGGAAACGTGTAATATCTTTAATAATTTATATCCTAATAGAAATCCCATAACAAGATCTACTGTGAGTAAGTTGTTAAAAAAGTTTAACCAAACTGGAGCCATAAAAGATTTACCGAAATCAGGGCGTATAAAAACTGCAACAACTGAAGACAAATCTTTAGATGTTTGTGTTATGTTAGAAGAAGATCCACACTTGAGTACTAGACAAATATCCAGGGAAGTTGATATTTCTCAAACATCCATAATGAAAATTTTACATGCCAATAAATTCCATCCTTACAAAGTAAGATTGGTTCAAGAGTTGTCAGATGATGATTTCGATAGACGTGAAGAGTTTGCCGACACAATGATGGAAAAATGTTACGATCAAAATAATACAAATTTTTTAAATAATGTTATGTTTTCCGATGAGGCCACTTTTTGTATTGATGGAAACGTAAATCGGTATAATTGCAGATACTGGTCACGTAACAATCCTCGTTGGATGAGAGAATCCCACACCCAATTTCCACAAAAGATTAATGTATGGGCTGGAATAATAGGCGACAAAATAATTGGTCCTTTTTTCATTGAAGGAAACTTAAACGGTCCGGCGTATTTAAATTTATTACAGAATAATATTATACCTGAGTTGGCTCGGTTATTTCCAAATCTAAGTAAGTATTCTCAATTGCCTGTTAATTTAGAAATTTTTTTATTTGAAACTTTCAGACAATAACAATGTCCCAAATAACAATATTTGGGTGCAACAAGATGGAGCTCTACCTCACTATGCGCGTGACGTGAGGCAATACCTAAACGATGTGTTTCCCAGAAGATGGATTGGAAGGCGTGGTTTTATCGAATGGCCCCCGCGATCACCCGACATGAATCCTTTAGACTATTTCCTGTGGGGTCACTTAAAAAATATTGTTTATAAAACCAAACCTGCCAATATTCAGGAATTAAAAGATAGGATTACCACAGAGATAAGAAGAATTGAGCAGTCAGGAATGTTACAAAATGTACTGCAAAGTTTTAAACATCGCATGGCTTCTTGTATGGAAGTAAACGGACAACATTTTGAGCATCAGCTGTAACCGCCTTTACTTTATGTTTTCAAAAGATCCTATGGGATTTCTATTAGGATATAAATTATTAAAGATATTACACGTTTCCTGTTGACTTCTACGCACATCACCATTTCCTAATATCATTAAAATCTCAATTCGTTCTTTCTCAGATAAACGGTCCATTGTAACTTTCAATAAACACCAACAATAATAGTTTATTAAAACGTCAAAATTGTTTTTGTCGCAGACATAGCCGCCCTGATGTAATATTTTAACTTCGGCGGAGATATTGCAAATGTAGCTGTAACTCCGAAATTATGGCAATTAGGTATAGGGAACATTACATGAAAAATATTCTAAATTTCTTAGAGATTTCAAAAACAAAAAAATATATAGGTGATCCATTTGAAATAACAAATTTCAGTATATTTCCGGAAAAACGAATAATCTGACAACAATGTAAATGCCACAATAATATCGGCCATATTACAAAACCCTTATAAACCAAAATTCATAAAAATCGGGCAAGCCGTTTCCGAGATAATTGAGGCGTTCCATACATAAAACTCACTCTGTATACAAACAGTTAGAAAATACCACTACCTTTAAGATTAGACAACCATCTGAATATGGTTACTTTCTTAATATTCTCATATTTTGGATACTTTTCAGATCATATAAAGTTAGAATTAGTTGATAACCATATAAAAAAATTGTGAAGTATACAACAGCATATTATTATGTAGAAATGCACACTTACATATGCTATGCATATGCACACTGTATATATAAACACTTGCTCTGGTTCGAGGAAGGTTTCTTAGAAGTTTTAATGAACCCGTATTTCAAACAAATTCCTGACCCTGTCAGCGGCATTCCGATATAAAAACAATGACGCTAATGGACAATAACGTTATATTCCCCAAACTCGATTGCCTCTTGATTTGATTTCGGATTTTCCACAACCCGGACAAGACATAAATGATTATTTCCGTTTCCTGCCCCTTTAGTGCTTCTAGTAGAGTCCACACAAAAAGAGAATTAGTCTCCTGACTGTGCTTTGCCGAATTGATTCAACAAATGTCTTATTTATAAGCACAGGTAGTCTTCACAATTCAAAGTAAATTTATGTTGTGCCAATAGTCTGAAATAGATGTTCTACGTAACTGATTATTTGTGCCGTATTTGTATATTCTGCCTTTTAGATTATTGAAAGCGTTTAGCAAAAGCAAAATAAAATTGTCAGACTCACAAAGTTTCTCTTTCATAATGTACGCATGTGACGTCGTAATCGAATTAGTAGTGAAAAAAATAAATGACAAGATGTACAATTAATTGAAAATACAAATCGGATGGTCCAAGTATTTTTGATTCCGAATTTCTAAACTATTTTTAGATATGTTAACACCAGCTGAATTTATTATAACTATAATTTGGATGATTCCATCGACAGTTATAATATACTTGTGTATAAACAAATAGTACATTAAATAAACCAGTAGAAATATTTTTATTAAAATTATTATTAAATGGGCACTCTAATTTTATAGCTTAAAATAAAGAAAAAATTGTTACACTGATATTTACTCTGTCCAGCATAATTAATTTCGTGTAAAACAAATTATGCTTTGCCTAACGCCTAACTAATGGACAAAATTGATGTTATTCATTAAAGTTAACACATTGTGTCTTGTTAAGCTTTATTACCTCATAAATTACTACTATTTTTGGTATTTTTTTGTCATTATATTAATTGATATCTGAACATATTGTGTCCTACTGCTACATATACAGGGTGTCCCTCTGGGAAATCTGCCGATCGATTAAGGGAGAACTATAATTAGGAGAAATATAAAAATTTTGGCAATTTTGGAAATGTTTTTGACAACGATGGCACTTCCGGTTATACCAAAAGTAGATGTCAATTTGCTTATTTTAAATTTAAATATAGCTCTAATAGTAAAGCAGCATTATTTGTCATACCTGCTTTACTTTTAGAGCTATCAAATAATATGTCACTGTATTGGTAAAAAGACGTACCTACATCCAAATCCGTAAAAATCTATAGCATAATGCTAAATAAATTTTTGGGGCACTCTGTAAATATGTTAACAATATGAAATGTGTCCATTTAAAGAAAAATCGACGTGTCTCTTGAATTTGTTTGAAAAATATATACCAAATTATTTAAGGTGTACTCTCTTATGGACCACCCTGCATACCATACTCTATCAATAAACTCTGCCTTTTCAGAAATGTTTAACACTTTTGCAGATGCAAGGTGGGTTTGTAAAAATTTATAATACAGATCTAAAGCGGCTGTGAATGGCTCGATGAAATTGATTTAGAGAATGATGGCAAAAACACTTTCCTAAGCAACCTGTAACATTCTTACTGGTCGATTCTCAACAAACAAATCTGTTTTTCAGAAGATAACAGATTGGTGAAAAATAAAACTATAGATTAATGTTTCACAAATTATATACACATGCAGACACAAAAAGAAAAAACATGATAGTTTTGAATCTGTTAATTAAATAATTATGCATGGCAACCACATCCAATTAAAGTAATGGAGAACATTATGGGCAAAATTATACGTTTTGCTATAAATGGAGGTTTTTTGTCATCACTATGCACCAGCAGTAATTTCTGATTTTTAGGACAATATAAATACGGACAATTAGGTATTTGGCATTTACGACATTTGGTTATAATTTATTTGTTTATTTGATCGCAAACAACAGTAATCTATAGCTTTTTGATAACACAATATCAATAAAGTATTGATGGTTTTTGGAATATATCCAAAATAAAATATAGGCACATATTTTATTTTGGATATATTAATTGGATTTTGGAATTGGATTTGGATATATCATTGGAAGAAACGCTACTTATTTCATATTCACATGACTTTTCAACGAAAAACAGCTGCTCAAAATTATGCATTAGCCTGCTTTGATCTTGTTGGTTTTACATAATATATAATCAATAATCATATACGTTAACTTAAAAAAGATGATTCAATAACCAAAAAACCGCAAGACTGCAAGACTATCTAATTTTTTGCTGCAAAAATTATAGAAATAAGATTAAAATCACAGTTTTAGAGAACTGGTTATCATAGCTAAAGATTTATGCTCCCCGTTCAGACAAATATGAAAATAGACCAAATAGGCCTCATTATAGCTGCTTATTATATAACAAAACCGAATAAAATTTGCATATCTAGAAACAGATGAAAGATAAACTATTTTCAGAGAATCGGAGTCATAAATAGCATCGCAGTTTATTCGATATTTTAATTTTTCTTTTATGGTAATTCTCCAATACAACAGGTGTTCCATGTGATACGAATATTGTTTCTAATACCAATGGTGAATAAGATTATTGTAAAAAATAAATCGTACAGCTATAAGTTTGTCTTCGGGTGACAGTTATAAATCTAATATCAAATACGTAATTTTTCAAAGAAATAATGTATTTTGGCGACAATAATATGATATTTTTTTGTCTGTAAATACTAATTATATATAATAAAAATAATATTAATTCTGAACGGAGAAACCCAGCCTCTGTCACCGAGTTGAGGCCCATTCAGTTGAAAGCCCAAGTTAAACCTGCAGAAGGCCGCAATCTTCTGCAGCTGCATAAGGATAAGCCATTGCACGGTGTCTTCTACAAGAGCCTTGAAGACCACGGCTTATCCGAAAGGCTGACCTTTGCTTTTTCGGCTTAAGTCGGAGACCGAGGGATTCATTATGGCTTGTCAGGATGGTGTATTTAATACCTGATCAACTGCAGGGTCTGCCATAGGGCGCCGGAGACAATTATGCATCTGTTCTCCCCTTGTCCCGCATATGTAGTCTCGGCCTATGTCTATATATATAATGCGGCTTTACGAGTGCTTTACTACTTTCTACGGCACTCGTACGAGATAGACGAAACACCAGTGCTGCCATTCGCTCCGGGGGATATTGAGTCCGTTGTGGGGAATGAGAAGTGCCGAATTTATTGGAACTACTCATTTCCCACTCTCAGGCAGATTCGAGCTAATAAGCCTGATGTAGTCCTCCTCGACCATCAGTTCAAGACAATTGTAACAGGCTGGCCAATGTACTCTACAGGCTTCGCGGAACTTACTTAATTATTCAGTTATCTCGAAAGGGAGTCTAAAGTTTTACTACTGAATCGATTTATCTGTCGCGGGGTTCGAGATATGCTGTGATTGACGTATAAAAAGAGTATTGACTTACCGTGGGTTATCTTATCCTGAATCTCGATGTAGGGACGTATTCCTGGGACACTTCTTATATGCTAACACTGAGAGGGTAGTTGGGCGGATTTGCACGAAAACACAGCACTTTTAGGCAAGGGTTTTTAATAACAAATAAATAGAATTTAGAAACGTAAACAAAATAGAAATGCAAAATACTGAAATAATATTTGACCTAAGAAAATGACTGAATGCAATACTAATGAACTCTAAACTGAATGACTCTATATAAAACAACTAACGGCGTCTACTTCGAGCCCGAGAAACGTACTTTACCCAGCCTGGGTGATGTGCCCTCATACTATGGGGAGAAGCCCCAAATAATTACAAACTGGTGGCGAAGTCGTACCGCGGGAGACTAACTTTTCTTCAGTCGAAACTTTCCAAGTAAAGTTTCTTTGCTATAAAATTTAAATAAACTAATCCCGTTGGTTGTTAAAGTACGTTTCTTTTCTCTGTCTAGTACCGCGAACCATGACCTGTTTCTGTCACGGTGGCCAATCAAAATACTGTTTACTAGCTAGTGACCTAAAACCCTTAGATATTATCCTCGTCTCAAAGTGAGATGGGGTTACGACTTACTCTACTGTTATTATTCCTGGAAAACCCCATGAAAAACCAGCATGACCTATGCCTTTGCACTATTGTCTATATGAACATACAAAAGATCTTACTTCGAAGAACTTCCAAGTACCACCATAATTCATTACAATTTACTGGCTTTAATTAGTTACGCCTAATTGGCGCTTTGTGTCCTCAACATTGTTCCGTGTCCAGGGATGCACGGAATTAGGCATCCATAAAATGCTTTACTAAATCTGTTAAGCCCGAACAATTATCAATACTATTTATGACCCAAAATGACATCTTTGCTACAGAACCAGAGATGGTTTTACAAAATCTATCTATTTGAGCCAGATGTTACTTTCTAAAGATATTTACTTTACTTGACGTTTACCCTGTGTGCTTTTGTTACACAATGCTTGTCATCGAGTTCTCGGCCCCTGCGTTTGGATTTCAAATATTTATGTATATTTCTCAATGTTTTGTTTTAGTAAGCTATTGTCAAGATACTTCATAAAGAAGAAATTTTTCGGTTTTTACACATTAGAAATTTTAAAAGATATAAAGGACTTTAGTCTTTCTATAGCAAAATTAGATGTCTGTGCATGTTTAAGTTCATGAAGTATTGGAGAAACTTTTAAGAACAAAATCATTATAAGAATACGTGAATATTTAGAAGAGTTTTAACTTGTCTACTAACTTCTAAGAGTGAGAATATCAACTAAGGTTATTTAAATATTTATAAATATTTATAAATAATACTACTCTTCATGATCAAATCTATTTTTCCAGGAACCTGGTACATATATATAAAACTAACGGTACATTACTTTAATCAGCTGTTAGTCATACTTTGTCGATGCTAAAAAATTATTTATGACCGATTAAGAGCTTACAAGCATAATAAATTTTGTCAAAACCATTAATGAATGTTAGAATACTGAAACAGTTTTTTTAGCCACGCCGTCTTTCTTGTATAATACAGAACTAGATTCATAGAATTAACTTAAGGAGATAAAAAACTCATAGCTGAAAGCCGATCAGAAGCCATTAAAACAAATAAATAAAACAGAAGATTATCACCAAAGAGACACTGCCACATGATGGTTATTGGGTCGTAAATTACAAATTACTTCCATATATTTAAATTGAAATTAGTAAATCCTAATATGTAAATTAATGAAACAGAACAAGATATTATGTAACAATTTAAAACTGGATTATTTAGTGATTCTGATATATCAATCATTCCTATAATAAAGTAAAAAAGTTTTATATAACATTCACTTTTGGTCACGATCCATACATATGTGGCTTACAAATTATGAGTTATTTAAATAAAACTTCTTTTAATAAGGGGTAAAGGGCCTTTTTTGTGATGCCCACGTCCAATGGTTGAAAATAAATTGGTTGTCAGATTTTTGTTTTCATCTAAAGAATAATACCTGATAGTGTGAAAATACAGTTAAAACAAATTCAATTTGTAAAATATAATCATATTTGCTTTCATTCACTTATAAATCACAATAATCTAAAAAAAAAATCAAAATCTGCTTAACTACAGTCTTTTCAGATAAATGTAAAGCAGAGTTCAGTCATACCCTAACTTCAACGATATCACTGAAAAAGTTAATGGTAAAGATGAAATAAATAAAGAACTATCTTAGAAAAGAGAGCAAAATTTTGTATCTTCATTTTGCATATATAGTGTGTTCCTTAATGTCACTCCATACTGTAGAAGCTAATTCCTTGTCCAATTTTATGACTAAGAGTCATAAAATTCGTCGAGTCCTGCGAGATACAGGATGTCAATGACAATGTTGCCAGGGTGGCAACAACATGAGGGTACATCCAGACAACTGGATGTACAACAAATTCCAGACAACTGGATGCATTTGAAAGTTTAGGAATTGCAAAGTGTAAAAATAGTATGAATGGTGACAGCAGTGTCGGCTAGTCATAATGGGCACAAGGGCACGTGCCCTATGCGTAAGCACTTAAGACTTGTGAATGTTGTGATATTTTATAAACTTTTATAATTATTATAATTTGGTGGATTTTTTTATTAATTTTTCATCATGAATATTGAATCATTTGGTGCATACATATCCGTCTAGCGTCTAGACCGCTTCACGCTTCACCGTCTGTGGACTGGGCTGGGCACGGCCGCTATGTGCCTGTTCTTTTTTCTTTTCTATTTGCATGAGCAAGAAAAGGATACACAGCTTCTATTTTTCCAGCGCGTCTTTTCTAATGCGTTCTGTTACGTCATTGAATGGGCGCTGTCCCGTCGACCAGACAGTACAGAGTACTAGAGATGGGAATACCCCATCATATTAATGAACGTACGTGAGAGATTTCAATTTACTGATTTTTTAACTATAGCCAATTTGTTTGAAAAGGAGAAATTTAACAACTATAAAATAGTTTTTCCTCTGGAACATATTAAAACAGTGTGTGCTGTATATAATGTATTCTAGAGATGATTTCATACAACATAGTGGTGCGGTTGCTTTATTACAAATGTTAAATAAAAATAATTTACTTACGACGTTTTCGGAATCGGTTGAACTATTAACTATATTGTGCACAATTCCTATGACTACACTCGAAAGTGAACGCTGCTTCTCAACACTTAAGCGAATAAAGACATTTTTAAGAAACACGATGTCACAAGAAAGGTTATGTATTATAAGGAAAAGCATTGCTAGAGCAATGCTTTCCATCGAAAAAAATTTAGTAAACACTATGACTGATTTTAACGAACAAGTTATCAAACATTTTGCAGATGATAAGTCAAGAAGAATGGAGTTTCATTTTAAAAGTTACTAAGTTTAGTTTTCGATGGACGAGCGGGTGGTTGCAGATTGTAAGGTAAGCACACCGATTTGTTATGGGTTTGGGTTAAGTACTTAAATGGGTTTTATTATTTATTTTTTTTATCTATCTGTGTTTTATCTGGTCTAGCAGAAAACAGAAGCTTCGCCTGCCATTTTTCTGACATGTATACTTTTTTTGAACCGATTTAAATATTATTTTAAATAATTTTTCCATATTTCTGTCAATCGCATCAAAAAAGGGGATATTTGCCTAACGAAACCTATTTCTTCAAGCAAATATTTTTCCTCTATGAATTTCTAATTTTTAATTTTAAGGTGTTTGACCTTGAAAAATGTAAAATTTTCACCTGCGGCGCATTTTTTTCCCCTGTGCCCCCCATTCCCAAATTTCACCAGCCGCCACTGGGTGACAGAGGGCCAATCTCATACAGCCCGCTTTATTAGTTAGTAAATCGCGGTTTAATGAACCGTAGCAATAAGGCGTTTTTTCGTCAGCTAACTACAACATACAATTGTTACCTAAATTGACATTTGTATAAGTTATACCAAATGTCAATTTAAGTAACCACAGGTAACAATTGTATGTTGTAGTTAGCCGACGAAAAATCGCCTATAGTTTAGGTGTAAATAGGACACGGTGTTAGCATAAGTTTAGTTTTAATCATCTCCAGATGATGACAACTTGGTAGGCGAAACGCACGTCAAGAACTTTGGTGTTATGTGGAAAACTACATCTGTGTTAGTGTAAGAATAGTAATAAACTGGTGTCGGTGTCGGTATTACCACTGATGTTATCTGTTATTTCTATTAACTCATAGAAATTAGTTAATACTTATTAACTAATTTCGACCTGATTTCATTGATTAAAATGCAGGTACAATGGTGCATCAGTATATTCAAATCAAAGCCAGTCGTGTTGAACATTTCATTATTATTCCATCGACCAATTTCGATTTTCAAACATATGAATTGAATTATGGCGAAATAACTTGCCAACTGTGGGAATTTGAATAGAAACTATTTTAAAATGCAAATCTGCAGTCATATTGTCACATAACATCCATAAAGTATGAGGTGATTGTATTTGCACATAAATGTCCAGCGAGAAATATCGATTATTGTGGATACAACATGTGTTTCAGCAATGGCTTACCTGAGATATGATTTTTATTGTACAGGGTGGGCAAATAAGAGAGAACGCCGGCTGTATCTCGGAAACCGCTTATCGCAGAGTGTCCGGAAAAAAATTTTAATAGTAAATGTGGCCAAGAGATATCGCTGGAAATTATTTTCAAGTTCCTGAAATGACCGCTAGGGGGCATAACAGTCATGGCCAATTAGAAAAATGAACTTTTCTCGAAAATTTGCCTAATAAAGTAGTACCGGAAATAAGTAAATATTAATCTAGAGGAAATTTGAATTTTTTTTGTGCAACTCATTTTTTTCTATCTTTTAAAATAAAGTGGTGGGGGGGCGCCAAACTTTCTTTCCTTTAAACGTTAATAACTCGGCTCAGGATAAACCGAATCTAACAAACTTAGTCTCATTAGAAAGGGCTTTTCTGGATGCATATTCAGAGTCATGAAAGCTGGTTTTGTTACTTTTATTGTAGCCGCTAGAGGGCGCTGTCTGCCAACATAACAAATATAGCGGATTTTTTTAAAAATATCAAATGGCACGGCATATCTATTTTTACATATTTAAATAAAGGACAGCAATCCCTAAAATTCAGTGAAAACCGCAGCTTTCTATCTCATTCCTAACGAAAGATTTTATCAGGAATTTCAAATGGAGAATTGTGACGTAGCCTTTCAGCTTAGCATTCAAAATCGACTTGTGATAGCCTATTATTAATAAAATATAAGAAAAAAAACTTGCTGAACTGAAAAGTTGTTAGTGTTTCTAAAAAATATGATATGAGATAAAATGAAAAATTATAATAATTTGGAACAAATTTAAACTGATGCGGCAAAAACTGACTTTGTAAATGAATTCCTTATAAAACAATCTGGTGATCCTGAAAACGACGGATTTATTTCGAGACGTGATGTTCAAGGGCCTCTTAAATGTTCAAAATGTCGCCCATCGTTTTGAATACACAGTTCCCACCGTTCTTGGGTTGATGAAACTGCAGCTTCCACTTCTGGCACGGGAATACGGCAAATGTTGTCCCTAATACGTTCAATCATCACTTCCCTTGTGGCAGGCCTCGTTGCGTAAACTAGTTCCTTTAATCGTCCCCACAAATAAAAGTCCATACATCTATAGAATAGATAGATGTAATAAATTTCATTTTCAAGTTGTTTAATATAATACCTAGCCGGCCAAGAGAATAAACTTCCTCTTCCTATCCACCTACCAGGAAATGTCATATCTAAGAATTGACAAACGTTTGCAGAAAAATGCGCCGGACACCCGTCGTGCTGGAAAAACATATTTCGCCGAGTTTCCAAAAGCATTTCTTCTAAAAGAATTGGCAGAGTATTACCTAAAAAATTTAAATATGTTTCGCCATTAAGTGCCTGATCAAATATGTATGGGCCAATAATCCTTCCACCCAAAATTCCACACCAGACATTCACACTCCATCTTCCTTGATACTGAACTTCTTGCATCCAGTGAGAATTTGTGTTAGACCAGTAGTGCATATTATGATTATTGACGTGCCCACGACTATTAAATGTAGCCTCGTCAGTCCACAAAATATTGGAAAGGAAACGAGGATTTTCAGCTAGCATATTTAGCATCCAGTGGCAATGGTCCAATCTCCTATCAAAATATTGGTTAGTCAAACTCTGATGGAAAACTATGTGATATGGGTGCAGCCTAAAATAAATAATACGCGTATAACATAAAACAGGAAAGTGGTTATTCAAAATCAGATTTACCTATGGTCCTTTAGAATATTTCGCACAGTAGTCCGACTAATGCCCAAGTCCCGGGCATTTTGCCTGGTACTAAGATGTGGATTAAATTCCACGTATCCCAAAACGTTTGTGACATTTTCTTCAATCCGGCCCCTGCCACGTCTCCGGTATACAGGACGATCCACACTTCCGGTATTTTGCAAACGCCGTGCCAAACGTATAAAAACATTTTTATTATAATGACGCCTTTGAGCATATCTTCCTGCGTAAACTCTTGCAGCAATGGTTGCATTCTGCATGCATTCAAAATACACAGTGATCAAATCAAACGCTTCTTCATTTGAAATTGGCATTTTTAAATACTAAGAAACCCAAACCAGTAGAAAAATACACTAAGAAAGAAAATACTAGAAGAATACTAAGAAAACACGACACAGTAGAAACTTGAGGCGATAGAATTTTGACATAAGGAATTGTTTCAAACAATTTCGTCTGTTTTTTATTTTTCAAAGCCTACTTGATTTTTAAGCCTGATCTACGTGAGTCACATATAATTTGATTTTGATTACTGATGTAAAAACCAACGTCACAATTGCAATTCTTGGAAATATCTTCCCTTAGGAATGAGATAGAAAGCTGCGGTTTTCACTGAATTTTAGGGATTGCTGTCCTTTATTTAAATATGTGAAAATAGATATGCCGTGCCATTTGATATTTTTTAAAAAATCCGCTATATTTGTTATGTTGGCAGACAGCGCCCTCTAGCGGCTACAATAAAAGTAACAAAACCAGCTTTCATGACTCTGAATATGCATCCAGAAAAGCCCTTTCTAATGAGACTAAGTTTGTTAGATTCGGTTTATCTTGAGCCGAGTTATTAACGTTTAAAGGAAAGAAAGTTTGGCGCCCCCCCTCCACTTTATTTTAAAAGATAGAAAAAAATGGGTTGCACAAAAAAAATTCTAATTTCCTCTAGATTAATATTTACTTATTTCCGGTACTACTTTATTAGGCAAATTTTCGAGAAAAGTTCATTTTTCTAATTGGCCATGACTGTTATGCCCCCTAGCGGTCATTTCAGGAACTTGAAAATAATTTCCAGCGATATCTCTTGGCCACATTTACTATTAAAATTTTTTTCCGGACACTCTGCGATAAGCGGTTTCCGAGATACAGCCGGCGTTCTCTCTTATTTGCCCACCCTGTACAATTTGTCACGAAATAAATCAATGCATGGTGTTAGTCATAATGATCCTAGGAGAGCATTTATCTGATGTTCCACACAGAGCCGGCTTTTAATATTTACCGATACCTAAAGCATTGTTTCAAATTCTTGTGAAAATTTAATTAATAATAATTCTAGTAATACTAATACTGCGACAATAAATTAAAGGAACACTAAGAAAAATAGTTGTAATTTTCTTTATAATTTTATAAAAGCAGTGAAATATAGTAGACTGGTTATTTTATCGTATAAAAGCAATGAAATTTGAGCAAGTCAATCTTATCACCCAAAAAAAGACATAAAACATTAGAGAAGATCATCTTTTTAAATTCAACCTAAAATCGTTTTAGAGTTTCTGAATATGTGGTTCTCTTGAAATGAGTCAAGCTGATGAAACAATAGCCTTGTATGGAACAGATGTGACACTATAAGATACACTCACTGACATGGTAATAAAATCTGAATAAAATAAAATTTAGAAAAAAATACAAAAAATAGAAAAAACCATAACAACTAACAATAGAAATACAAGTAATATGGAAACTGAAACTTAAACATATATAATAGGTTTATATTATAAAGCAGTATCAAATACTTTAAGTTTCAAATTTACATTGTCCAAAGTCATTTATAAAGTATATCTATTTAAATCCATAAATCTTTTCTCATTAAAAGTGACTGGACCACACTTACGTGTTTTTGTTTTATATTTAAATGCACTGGATGAAAGTGTAAGTTAAAAGAGATGGACATCGACGAAAACGACAAATTCTTATTGCCAAATGATGTTTTGGAAATTGTAGAAGAAGCAAGGATTGAATTACTACCACTTAAGTAAAAAAAAAACTGGAGAGAAAGACCTATTCGATGGCGTATAAATCATATTTAATCAAATGTATGTCATCTGATAATGTTAAAACACATTCCTTAACAATATATAAATGTAAAAGACATGTAGCTCTCATTAGTACAACGGATATATAGAATATTTCGATAAAAATTTGCAAAATTAAATTCAAATCTCGTACGACGATATGGAAAGTGGGTTTCTGAACTTGAAGGAATCAAATGCTGTTTTATTCGTAGAGAAACTGAAGATCTTTGACATAATCCTAATATATCGGTAGACAATGCGGATGCCTTTAAATCTATTAATATTGGAGAGCCACAAAGGACGTCTGAGGTTGCGGAGAGTCACTTCAAGGAACAAATATAAAAATTCATCGGATGTACACCGGTAAAAAATGAGAGAGGACGTTTGATTGTATTGTTGAATAGTAGCAGCAGTTAGTAGTGTAGTTTGTATTTACACATGGTATTTTCAAAGCAAGATTATAATTAATAATGCAGTATCAGTCTAGGTCAACTAAATAAATAAGTTTTCATTAAAACTGATTCTTATCTTTGTTTTAATATTCACGTTAGTAATAAGAACATTCATAAATATATCCGAGTTATACCCGTTTCACATTTTCAACAAAGTTTTCTAAATTAATATTAAATGAAGAATAATCTTGCATAATTTTAAGTTGAGACCAAAAGAGGTATTTAGAAGAGACCAAAATATTTCAAAGATACAATTTCAATTTTAAAACTCTGGATATTTTCGATACCAAGAGTTTGCAGTTAATATATCGGTCTGAGAAATTTACGTCGCTTTGATTTATTAAATTTTGTATATATAACAAATTAATACTAAAAACTTATTAAAATTGAAATACAATGATATCTTCACGAATAAAAATCAGTGACATTTGTCAGAAAAATCTTGTATATGTGACTAAAAATCTGTGTAGGTACCATATGTTATCAAAATAAGTTATACAGCGTCAGAATATGAATCCCTGAGCATCTAGTTCTCAATCCATATAGAATTCAATGTTTAGTTTATATTTCGTATCAGTTTTATGCATATCCCCTTCTCTAATGGATATGCTCACTATATTTTTCCTGAAAATGACACCACTACTGCGGCTTTTATCTTTCGAGCAAGAAAAGAACATTATTCAAAAGTTACATGATTGTTTCTTTCTAAACCGCTAGAATGTGTAGGAAATGAAAGAAGAAAGTAATGACATGAAAGTAGGTATTATATTCCTTTTTAAACCTTAAATGAATGTATTCATGGGAGAACGTACTACAAATTACGTGAGAATACATACAAATATTCATATGAGAATATACTATACAAAATCATCGGTTTGCATGTTTTCTAACTTTGAAATATTTTAGTTCATTCGGTAAGATTGTAGTGAATCAAAATTCCTCAAATTTTTACATAAACTGTTGATACCTACTTAATTTTAACAGATCTGAATATACTTTATTACTTAATTATTAGGAATTAGTATACCAGCTTAAATATAGATTCTACATTTACTTTTACTAATAAAATAGTAAGAGATTTCATTTCATATCAAACCATTTGTTAGATTAACTTTTTTGCAACAAACAAATAAATTTAAAAGGTAATAAATACATATTATGACGACAATCATGAATTCAGATCAGTAATTGGTACTATAAGAAATATATAATTAATATTTCAAAGTTAATAATTCGTGTACCAGCCCCGAATGTTGTCATTTATTTTTTATGAATATATCGACGTAAAAATTGAAAATTAACATATAAAAGCTTTTTCATGACTCAATCGTACTCGTATCCACTCTGTCTACTGCCTCTGACTCAAAGTCTAAAATAGTTGCTAGTATACTGACTGATTTATCTGCAAAAAGTTGTGGACATCTTCTGTGACTCATCAGGAACACTTGTCATATATAAACTAAATGTAAATGTAAATTTTTGAAAGAATTTTTCTCTTGGGCATGTTTAGAATTGGATATATCAGGACAATCATAAAACTTCCGCTAAAAGATGACCCAACTGTATAAATTTGTATATACTTAATAATTTGATACCATCAATGCTATCGTGGTAACCTGAAACCCATTCATACATTTGCAATTAATCTTAAAAAACATAAATTAATAGTGACAAGAGTTTTTATGTCGATATATAAATATTATTGGAAAATAAATTATGGAAGAAAAAGAAAATGAATACAATAATCAATTAGAAATTATTGATCAGATTTATTCTTGAATATTTGGACATTTTTTGTTTGAAATTTAAATAACATGACAGATTCGAAGATTATTATTGGTAACTTAAACCCATTCATACACTTGAGAACCATGAAAGAAAATAAAGAAGATCGAATTGTTTATAGATAGATATGTAAATTTTTATAAAAAATAAACTGTCATATTTAAAAATACATGAACAAAACAATCAACTATAAATATTCATTTGAACTTATTTTTTGCATATTTATGTTTTTTTATAAATTCACATTATTATTTCCAAAGCAATCGAGGGAAATCTTACCTATTTTATGTCCAAGACTTTGTGGAAATTTGTTTAAATAATATAAGTAAATTATTTTAATAACATCACACAACGAGTTATCTATAAAAAAACACTACATTATTTACGCCCATAAATTTTTAAGAAAGCAAAGTAGTAGTAGTAGTAGCAGTGGGGCGGCCAAGACCTGGCAAGTAGGCCGCAAGCGGGCCCTTTTTACCTACCCCTGTCGTCCCTACCTAGCTTCATCACCTCTTCCCTCATTGAACCTACCCGACCTTCTAATGTAGGTCAGAATGTCGGTCCATTCAAGGGAACTAACCTCTTCCCCTTGCAACTCCCCGGCCCCCCAGACGTCGTGTCTCAGTCTGCCGAAAGCCGCGCACTCTGCCAAGAAGTGGGAAGGCGTTTCATCGCCCTCCCCACGCTTTGGGCAGATAGGGTCTCCCTCAACACCTATCAATGATAGATGTCTTCTAAGCCTACAATGACCCGTTAAAACTCCCACCAACTGGTTTAGAGCCTTCCGGCTACGACTTAACAGCCAGGCCGTCTTGGTCTTGCTTGACTCCACTATAAAGTTGCGAGCCTGTCTACAGCCCCCACTCCTTCTCCACTGTTTACTTAGTGTCTCATAAGCCCAATCGTTAAGAGCTATGTTGACCTGCCTCCGTGTAATGCCTAAAATCGGTTCTGGTCCCTGGCCGGGTCCCTGAGATCCGAGTCGAGCCTGTTCATCGGCCCTTTCGTTCCCCGGGATTCCACTATGACCTGGTACCCATACCAATTTGACCTCTTTTCCTCTGGCCAGCTCCGCCAGGGTATCTCCGCACTCTTGGACAAGGGCGGATCTTGTCCTTGGAGATGCTAAAGCCTTTAAGGCTGCCTGACTGTCGGAGCAGAAGTAAATATTTTGCTCCGGACAGTTCCTTACTTCCTCCTTGTTTGCTGCCATTAGGATAGCAAAGACTTCAGCCTGGAAGACTGTGGCATACGAACCCAGTGCAAAACTTTGCTGCACGCCCCTATCCTCCACATAAATTCCTGCTTCCTAAGAAAGCAAAAGTAGAAGCTAAGTTTACTTAGCTCAATTGATTTATTTAGATTTAGTGTATAAATACCTATATAAAATATGTAAAATATATAACATAATATATAAGTATATAAAATATACAAAATATATCAAATATCTAACATAGTATGTAAAATATATAAAATATATTATTAGTAGTGGTGAGAAACACACCGTAGTGGCCTCTTTGGGTCTTTGCTACTATCCACCAGACAATTATTGTCAAACTGACAGACAGATAGGACCTCCATTTCTAGTTTTCTGTGACTTCTATTGTCTTTAAGGAAGACAATCCTACTTATTAATTTGCAGGAGATGCCGAAAACAAATTTACCCATGGAGTAGTTGTTTCCGGCATCTCCTCAAATATATAAAATAAATATACAAAATATTTAAAACACATAATTGAAAATTTGGAGTGACCAGTTGTTCATAACTAACATTAGACAATTCAAAATATTATCACTATGATATTGTTCCAACAAGATCCTGCAACTGGTTTCAGGCTGTCAAATCTATCTACCCAATTATTCTTTATATCATAATTGGCGGCACAATAGTGACTTGCATTTAATATTTCCTACAGTTAGAAGCTAGAGCTTAGGCTGCTATCGAAATAATTTTTGTGAAGAAAACTTCTATAGATGTATAAATGATAAGATACAGGGTCCTGCACCACAGCTCCCTTCTTTTGTAGCTCATGAACTGGTGCCTTTATAAATTTCGTTCAAATTTGACTGCAAACTATTCGTAGAGAGGCACATTTTGAAAATATTTTCAAATATACAGGGTGCTCTAAAAACATGTACCATACTAAAGTTATGTTTTTTTAAATGGAACACACTATATATTTTTTCATTTTTGGATTCTGCATGCAAATTTGGTGTCAGTTTATGTTATATTCCCTATAGCAAAACTTAGCCGTTTCGAAGATATTCGACATTTTATAGAAAAAATTACATTTGTTACAACTATTTCAAAGTTACATATCTTACACAATTGAACAGCGTTTATTTTAATTTTTATATGTCAGATAGTTTAGGCATAGGCCTTTCTGAAAATAGCTAACAGAAGTCTGTAATACATACAGAGTGTTTAATATTTACTGAGCAACACGTCAATTTTGAAACGTGCAAAACTAATTTTTTTCAAATAGCACACCCATTATATTATTCTACAGTTGAAAGTACCATTCAGTTCTGAATTGAATGATATGGCATTGTCTTATACCTATCTCTTAAGGTGCTCAAAATATAATCAATTTTATAATAAAGTGCTCGAAAATTTAAGTTACCCCGTTTCTAAGTGGCTTCGAATCAAATAAAACAACTAGAAACATTTCAAATTTATTGTCAGTTGCTTTGAGTCTTATTATGGCTATGATTAAGCACAAAATGTAAAAAATTACATCGATGTTAAATAATTGTTTACAGATTTAATTGTTACGTAACCCTATAAGCAGAAGTCTAATTTTGTACATCAAATTATGCTTTAAGAAATCGGGTCACCTGGTAAAGACAATAAAAGACAACTTGTCTAATTTGTTTGCTGTCAAACTTGGTGTCGACAATTTAAGTTAATTACAAATATTTATACTTACTTCAATAATTTTGTTGTTAGTTTAGTTGTTATAGTTAGTTAAGTACTTAGTTTAGTTAGTTGTTTCAATTTATTTTTATAATGAAGTATAGTAAAGAAGAGCTAGCTGACATGATTTCTATATTATTTGAGTCTGAACGAAACAACTGTCTCTTAGCGAATAGAATTTAACCGTCAAAGTTTTTGAAAATTTATTATAAGATTGTAGACTGTGAATAATTATTTAATATTGATGTTTTTGATGATTGTTGATAATTTTTTACATTTTGTGTTTAATCATAGCCATAATTATAGTCAAAGCAACTGACAATAAATTTAAAATGTTTCTATTTGTTTTATTTTATTCGAAGACCACTTAGAAACGGGGTAACTTAAATTTTCGAGCACTTTATTATAAAATTGATTATATCTTGAGCACCTTAAGAGATAGGTATAGGACAATGCTATATCATTCAATTCAGAATTGAATGGTACTTTCAACTGTAGAATAATATACTGGGTGTGCTATTTGAAAAAAATTAGTTTTGCACGTTTCAAAATTGACGTGTTGCTCATTAAAATAAATAATACGCTGTTCAATTGTATAAGATATGTAACTTTGAAATAGTTCTAACAACTGTAATTTTTTCTATAAAACTTCGAATATCTTCGAAACGGCTAAGTTTTGCTATAGGGAATATAACACAAACTGACACCAAATTTGCATGCAGAATCCAAAAATGCAAAATATATAATGTGTTCCATTTAAAAAAATATAAGTTTAGTATGGTACATGTTTTTAGAGCATCCTGTATATTTGAAAATATTTTCAAAATGTGCTTCTCCACGAATAGTTTGCAGTCAAATTTGAACGAAATTTATAAAGGCACCAGTTCATGAGCTACAAAAGAAGGGAGCTCTGGTGCAGGACCCTGTATAAGGCAGAATAATAATAACATAATTCATTGTCCTTAAGGCAACGCCAATTCCTTCAGTAGAAAGCTTACAGAAATTGAGGAACCTGTGCAATTACGTAAAACGACATGAAAAAATAACCTCCTTTAAAAATTGAGAGTATGTGCTCGCTAGAGATAGATTGCACTTCATCTTTAGTTTAAAATTCACCAGAACCCCGGTCCGCACACTCTGCATAATATATGAATGAACATTGAATAATTTTGCGAGGAAGTGTTTGAAGGGATAAAGTTTCTTGAAGTCAATCGAAGGGAATATCCGGGACTTCCTTAACTCGAAGTAACATTTCCTACGCCGCCTGGAACTGGCCTTAAATTATTAACACCATTTGGCTTCCGACACTGTAATCAATCGACGCAATCTTAGCACCAAACTGTTGGTCGGGTTTATCGTCTTTCCAATTCCTGCCTGTTAAATATGCCGACTGCCTTTGCTAAATTTTACACAGAATGGATATTTATGCCCGATAGGGAGTAGTAAATGACATTATGAAAATATATGTCTTCATTATTCGATAGGAAAGAGATCAAGCAATATATACTGCTGAAAAGTGACGTAAGATGTCTTGCTTTTTGTCCTACTCTAACTTCTTCACATGTTCTTCACCTATTCGTAAATTTTACACTGGGTGATAGTGGCGGTTTTACCATAAGAGCTGCGGAGCTGCAGAACACATAAAATTTTATGTATTTAAGCTTTTAAGCATATTAAATATCAACAAAATAGAAAATATTTAAAATTTAAAGAATCCAAATGTTCTCGCGCTAAAATAAATCCAGCAGCTTATATTATTATTTATTACGACGCGAGCTAGCCTCTTATGCAACCGCAACCTGATATACAAAATGTGTGCACAGCGAACAATTAGATGCGTCCTTTGTTTTTATTGGCTAATCAGGCACGTGACCCAGTACACGAATATACGGAATTATGTGGCTGCAACAATAACAGCCACAGCAGTAAATTCAGTAATATTTCATAATAGGATGTGGTAAGTATAGTCGTTTATTTCTATGAGCGGCACCGGTAAATATTTTCGTTTAGGCGTCCACGGATATTATACCTAGTTACTAAAACGAATAGCGTTTCGTTTTTACAAAAAACTTTATTTGGTTCTCTGCCTTATGAGGATAAACTGACACACTTAAATATTGAAGTTAGTGGAACAAGCCAAAGTAAAAGTTACAAAAGACAATTTAACAATAATATATACACAAAAACAGAGTGGATGTGCGGGTGTGATATAAAAAATGCACTCTTTTGTTTTCCGTGCTTACTTTTCGGTGGGGATAAAGCATGGACAATATACGGCGTGACAGATTTCAGTCAGAGCATCAAGAGACATGAAATAACAAAAATTCATTTGTTAAATGAGGTTAACTTGGCCCTATTAGGTAAAATAAACATAAGAAGTCAGTTAGATTAGAACTATATAGAATTGCCACATGGGCATGGCCGGGATTTTCTGTGATTTTTGTGGCGGGAATTAGCTGTACGGTCCCTATTGAAATTCCCGGTTGAAGTTCAGAAGTGCCAGGAAAACGCGTGACCTTGAAAATTTTAAAAATTTAGCGGCTCCGGCCAGACTTAATATCCCGGAATTGAATTCGACCAATGTGACAACCCTAAGCAGAACACATACAATTAATGTTCACGCGCCGCCACTGCTGGGTGATATATAGTAGATAACGTTTAGAACATTTTCAGTATGGTAGTTTGTAAAAAGCCGATTGGAATACTCAGTATAGGTACATTTTATGTAGCTACCAAGCTGGGGAAAGTCAGTGGAAAATTTGTACACGTTCTCACCCATTTACTTCAAAGAGGCTGGACCTATTGGGCGAGATATAATTAGGTGTCAGGCACAACAAACTACCACATGGTCACTGTGGAAGATGCAGTTTTCAGTCCACTCACTTCTGAATAAAACCTAAGGTACCTAAAACGATGTTCCAAAAATATATGAAAAAGACTAAATAAATAATCAAATTGAATCAAATTACAATCTGAAATACTGAATATTTCATCGTTGAGTAACTATATTCATGCAAAACCCCTATTTAATATATCAAAATTTATTCAAGTACAAACATTCTGTGCTATAAGAAAGTTTTATCAATTCCTTGATGTAGTATTCAGATAATAACGGAAACATTAAAAACACGACGTATCTTTGTTGCGATGACATCGTATCTGTTTTAGCTATTAAAAATGATTTATTATAAAAGCAGATTTATAACGTCAATTATCTTATAGATTAGAGGTAGATACCCTAAATTTCGATCAAATGTGGCACAGTTTTTTAAAGCTGAGCTATGTTAAAGATAACAGCTTTTCTGCCTAATTAAAAAACCGTGTATTTGTAGTTTAAATGTTGCTGACGATAGTTTCCTTTATTCAAATGAGAAATACCTACCTATTAATGAACAGGCCATGCGAGATCAAATTTATTTGCAACTCACGTTCTAATTATTTGATTAAGAAATCCGATTGTTTGCGGACTTACTAACAAGGGTTTCAATATAAATCAAATTATTTTGTAGCATTGAAGTCGCAAGATATTTACAAGGTCTAGTCAAAAGTTGTTTCGCTTTGAAAATTCGAAAAAATTGTTTTTCTTACAGAATGACTCTGAAATAATGACAATGTTGATAGAACCTAATAAAGCATCAAATATAATAATGAGAATAGCAAGAATAGTAATAATTCGCTATGAAGGAACCTACAAGTGCTTATAGGTCACAAATTTTATCGACTTACCTAGATACCAGAAATTTATATTTTTTAATTGCACATCTACCTTTGCTAAGTTAATAAGTGCTCTTTCTCTATCTTAAATTATAGTTAAAGAAAATAAAACTGTACGCTCAAGTACATATCTTTGACTAATAATGTCACAAAAACCAAAGTAAAGTTAGTATACTAAGAAATATCTCTATATATTTTTATTAATAGTTAACATAAACAAAGGATAAGTCGATTACAAGGAACAATTCACTCATCAGCCAATACATCAATCATGTATTTGAATGAGATGCCGAAAACAACTACTCCACGGGCAATGCGACCCGACTGGTATTGTATTACTTCGGCATCTCCATGGAAGTCGCCACATCCTTCATCGAGACCAACCATCAGAGATTGACCGGTTTCACACTTATAATGTACTCATCAGAGTGCCATAGGTAGTGGTAGTTAGTAGTGAAAAACACACAGCAGTGCCCTTTTTTGGTTTGTGCTACTATCTGTCTTACAATTATTCTCAAATTGACTGACAGATAGCGATTTGCTTTTTCACAGCTGTCATTCAGTAGTGACCTTTTGAGGAAAACAATCGTACTTATTTATTTGAAGGAGATGCCGAAAACAACTACTCCACGGCCAATATGCCCCGACTGGCATTGCAATACTCCTGATTCTTCATGGAAGTCCCCACATTCTTCATCGATGAAAGATGTTTGGATGTTAATTAAATAATAATTATCTTTCTTGATGAGTATATTCATATTTATCCTGGTAGAATTGGTTACAATAAATATGTAAATCTGAAATTTGAAACAATAGTGTACACTTTGTCGTACTTTTTCGACAAGTGTTTTTACAGTTATGATGAAATGCTTAAGATTTGTAGCTTAATGATATTTATTTAGTGGTGTTTTTAGGAATACTTAAATGAATATTATGGAGATGAAATTATTATTGTTATTTAGTGTTATATATATTTGACAAAATACAATTGTTATATATAATATGTGCCGCAAATGCAAAAGATATGGTATTATGTTAGAAATATTTCTAGTTGTTAGCTATTCTATTCACTCATTGTACATCGTATGATTATGACTTGAGTAAACATTGTATATTATTCAATAATGTTAAATATTTGTTCGTACTTATACGACAGACCGGACAGACCTAGGTACATATGACGACATTTGACAAATCAAAGCATTCTAATTTTATTAAAGTCGGGCATCACGTCAGCAGGTGTTTGTTATTACTAAAGTTTTACGTCATTAATATACTAACTGACATCAGAAGAGTTTGTTATGATTTTCTTGGAGAAAAAACTAATAGTTATGGAGGAAGCAAGTTCGTAAATATATCGATACTCGATACTCGGTAATACTCGTAAACATCTTTCTTTATATAGGAATTAGGCCAAGAAGTTCACTAAAAGATAAATTGTTAATGAAATTATGAAATATTATGGTAAAAAATATGTCAGATACTATAAGTTGAGGTTATGTCAAGATATGTTACTGTAATTCAATGTTGAGCGGTGCATTGCATACTGCACGTAAAGTAGTTGTTTTTGACATATCTTAAAAATAATAAGGTTATTCCTTTGCATACCTAGGATTATAGGTAACGAGGAAATATAAAACTTTGCTGACCCATAATATTTGATAAGTAAAGTTCATTAATAATTTATCTAGTTAACTTTTTGGTTTAATTCCTATATAAAGAAAGATGTAAAACAGTTAAATAAGTCAATAAATAATATGAAAAATATACTATAAAAATGTTCGTAAATATATGTGTGATTTATACATAAATACATTGTTCTGTTACCTATTTGTCTTTAGAAAAATCTCCTCGCAAACTCACTTTCGCAATGCTGCATGTAAGAAAGCAAAAGTTCTACTTCATATTCAATTCAATTTTCATCTACGTTCCAAGCGACTAGGGAATACAATCATAACTGTCAAACATTTATGCTAATGCGCCATTCATAGGTTACAATATAATCTGTCTGACCTTGAAATATTAGAATTGTAATCGCGATATATTCTTTGATAATTTCAGCAAAAAATTTAAAGGAACTGGTTCCTCGAAATGGCTTCCATGAGGATCCAAATATATGAGGATCCAATTTGAATTATAAATCCACGATATTTTTGTAAAAACGTATGTTAAGGACGTGATTTGTTAAATAGGTCAGTATTATCGTTTAAACCTTGCTCTAGGTCCTAGCCATGACCTGGAGGACGTAAATAAACAAAATAATTTTATTATCAAGAACGACCACAATTCATAGGTAAATAAACACATAAAAGGTGGTATTAAAGATGCCTTATTACAATATGCAATAGTTTAAAGAATCATAAATAAATGAATCTTGAAGAAGGACGAGTTAAAAATCGGTACTAGTTGCTTTTAATAAAATTCTACGTAACTTCTTTAATACGAATATTGAACGGACAAAATATCAAAATACAGAATAGAATGTATATAACAACTTCCATCTTTGATAAATAATTTCTCCAACTGAGAAATCTTTTGAATTGCGAGCTTGACTATAACTACGAATAGTAAGGACATCATTAGGTCCTCCATCTGCAAAAGCCTTATTTAAATAAGAACTAAAACAAATCAAGCCATAACAGCCATTCTCCTGGCTATATGCCACGCCGAGCGCTGAATTACAAGGCAAAATTTGCCGTATTTTGTCTAACACAGTTGTAATTCAGCGCTCGGCGTGGCATATAGCCAGGAGAATGGCTGTTTTAGCTTGATTTGTATATTTAAATAAGGCTTTTGCAGATGGAGGACCTAATGATGTCCTTACTATTCGTAGTTATTTGTTATGTACATAATATGTACATACCATCTGCCCAATAGTAGAACAAGTGTCTACACACTGTTGCAATCTAATATTAATATAGTCTTTATAATCTCAATTGAAACTGCATAAAAAATTCCGACAAACGACACATGTGCGTAAACAAAGAGGCCGCCGTCGAGGTACAGGTGTTCCTTTTGTCGAAATTTTTTTTACAGTTTCAATTGACATTATATAGACTATAACATATTGTACTTAGCTGTATTTGACAAAATAAAGAATGGTCGTTGGACATTACTTTTTATGTCAGATCCATCCAGATCCTCGGATGATTACGATGGTGAAAATGGAATAAAAATCGAACAACGCGTTCGCGAGTTATGTCAAAAAGTTCCAATTTTTTTCAAATGGGATACCCAGTATACAATATTCTAAATCGATAGGAATTTGAATTCTGAAGTGTCGTTCTGTCTCTGTCACCATGAAATGCACATATTTTTGGACATATAGCACTTTTTTGGACTTCCCAGCTATCGCATGTTTTAATATCTTTTTCTATTAAATCATTTTCATGTGATAAAGATAGAACTACAGACAGCCTTAAAGAAATTGTTTTTAGTAAAAAATGTTTGACAATTATTTTTATCCAAATTTACGTTTGATAAGCATATATATAAGTATAACTAATGCGAAAGTAAGCTGCTAAAAGAGAGGAAATCATATAGGATATGGTTATGGTAAAGATGGATCGTAGGGATATGCATATCCCTCCATCCCTCCAATGATTAATATTGAATAGAACATTTACATCAAATTAAGTTGACTTAAGATTTCTCATAATCCGATATACTCAAGATTTATTATATTGAAGATCCACTGGACCCCAAGCCATTGAATATTGAATGGTAGTTTATTACAGTACCAATAACAATAAAAACAATCAAAGTCCACCCATTCCAAACCAGAACTAATCAAATCGACGTTTCCGAGAAACTGAAATAACCTGCTCGTGGTAGGGTGAAGCCCAGCCATCGGATTATTGCATCTGCCGGTGTCCTTGACATCAGCTGTGCTCACCTTCCAGGATATATAATCAGACCCGAGTGTGGCAGCCGCAAGATTCAATCTGACACACTAGACAGGCTGGCGACAGTGACCACTTTTTACTGTTCAATTATTTCATAAAGTTTATAATTCGCGAGTGTCTTCGCTATTGCTGTTTGGCTCAGCTGAAACTCTGAATATTTTTAATATCGTGATTGCTTCGAAGTTTTGTTTGGAATTTATTATTGGTAAGTTTGTTTTTTATTATATTTTCAAATATTAAAATGTTTTCAGTAATGTTGCTGGAGGTAGTAGTAATTTTAGTAGTAATTTTAGAGGATAAACTAATTGATCAATATAAACATCGAGTGATTTTTCAGTTTCATATTGAGGAGCTAGTTGTATTTGGTGCATAAGCTACAATTGGAGGCTTATTTAATATTTCAAAACTTAGAGGAAACATTGACATTTATATATTTTCACTAAACCAACTGAAACAAATTGAACTTTTCGCATTATTTTGCTTGGTTTCAAGTAAATTCGTATATAAAAGAGTGGAAAGTATATTCAAATTTTATAAAAAATAATGATAAAGTAAATTAATAATAGTTTAAATTCGTTAAACGTCAAATAAATGTTACAAAGTTTTCCTGATATAGAAAATAGAGAAATATAATGTTTTACACCACATAAGTTGTGATTAACTACGTATTTTAGTTTTAAAATAGGATTTGCATTAATATTACTGATAAAATACTTAGCTCTTTATAGTTGTAGGAAAATTACAATAGAGAAACGTTCTTTTAGTAGAGACTTTTTTTTTGCAGTTTAGGTATCTGTAATATCAGTACTCTGTTGTCATGCATGATATTATTTCTTATAAGAAGAAATAAACTCTTCATTTAATAATGGTAATAATTTTTTAATATTTATCTTTTTTCTATAAAAAAATACGTGCATTAAGGATCAGCAGACAGTATACGATAATTTTCTTTTAATAGACACAATTTGCGTCGTTTGAACATCAATAAACATTTATTAAGTAAAAATTAGCATATAAAAACTAACATTTATAATTTTAATCGCTTGTAATTTAAACAAGAATTTTATGTTCAACTTAAATTTATCTAAAACTAATTTTGTAATATGTAAATGATTAGTACATTAACGATAATTTAAGGATTTTTCAGAATTACTCATAGGATCTTTAAATGAAGAATATAAGTAATTAATATTCATATTAGCACTTCCTAAATAGCAATATTTAAGTACCAGTAATGCTCTTACAGGCCACACCTGCAAATTACAGCTAATAGTTAAGCAAAAGTTGCAGTAAAAATTATTTTTTATTCTATAACCTTCCAATTTTTTTTATTTGCGATAGCTGATGAAATTCAAGAATGCCGTGATTTGAATTCAAACTTCTGCATTCAACTTAAAAACCCTCTGAGCATATCTAAGTTCAACACTCAGACAAATACGGAAAACTTTACCAGAAACTTTCATTCAACTGAACGTAAATTGTCTTAAAATAAAATATTTGATTTAGAGGTGTTCCAAAAGTTTATTTAAATTCTTTTACTTTAAAACCGTCTTAAATTTCAAGTTATGCAGGCAGGTAGTAAATTTCACATCTTCTTCATCTAGTGAGGTATATATTTAATGATATGCATAGATGAAAGCTGCAGATATGTAAATGTTCCCCAAAAATTTGCAATATTAGACTTAATGCTACAATTATCAGTCTTACTTGTAATGTATAGCATGTATTGGATACATAGCAAATGCTCCATGAACAATTATTGGTATATGTTTTCAAATCGTTAGTGGATAGGGCGTAAACTCGCGCATTCGCCATTTTCGAGCATATAACCGTTTATAATATCAATTCTAAATAGACATAATTTTGAAATCACCTAATGTGTGGAAGAGTTCTGTAAGCTGTTAGTTTGATTTTGAGGCATTTTGTTTACAACTAATTAGAGCTACAACCCATAAATTACATAATAATTGCAATAACAACTAATTACAACCCATTATAGATTGTTTCAGATTTAAAGTTCAATATAAAAGAACTGCACTCGAACTGCATGTATCTACTCAAATTCTTTATTTTGGAAAGATACAAACATGTATTTTTCATTTAGTTTTCTTTATTAGTGAAGTTATTACTCGTTATTATTTGATGGAAATATTAAAGTCAAGCTAACAAAATTGTTATTTCGAAAAGGTATAGTTTTGTCCGTGTATCCACCCTCCCGTTTGGTTTGCAGCAGTCACACCGTCTCACCAGCGGACCCTGTATCTCACAAACGCGTCCCATCCTGAAATACACCGTTCTCCGACGGTGCTATCGTTACACGATTCAATTTTCACGACGTAACATGGTTAAGAGACAGAATCGTGTCTGGAATATCGACTTTAGCACTCATAAGGCCTGGATTTCAAGTGGCTTCGTGCCACTATTTCTACTCTGTGTATATTGTGGGCCGCCCTTTCTATATTTTGATTCAAAGGGCCTTTTCCTCCTCAAATATCTGCCTTGATTTTTTATGATCAAAGACGGTGTAGGTTGCTAGACTACTGTTGCTTGCGCGTATTGTCGTCGACATGGAAAAAGGTTTAAAAGTCAATATGTTTATTATTTTAAGCAGATAGCAGCAGAATAAGCTGACGAAATAGACCGATTATTAATTATAGTAGTATGCCAATATTAAGCAGATACCTCATTTGCTTATTCGTAAACAAAAAGAAAACTTTTTGCTGTGTTGGATTTAATATCAAACTTTTTAGTAAAAACTTTGATGCTGTTCAATCGTTTTATGACAAATTCTATATATTACAGTACGATTTTTTTTACTACGATCTACTGAAAAGTGTAAACGAGTACTGTAAACACCTACCGGACGTGTATCGTATGATGTTTTATTTCATACTGTCGTCGTTTTAAAATAAAAATGAATTATTGTCAATTTTAAGCCAATCATTAAAACAAAATCTCACAATCTTCAAATTGCATCACTATCTTAACAGCCTTGACATGCAAGGTGACACTAACATGACATTAACCTTCTGCTGAGGTATCATAATTTTCTTTGGTTGTATAATAGTGCAGTGCTCAGAGGAATTTTAAAAAAAATCCCTAACATCGTAGCTTTACTGAAATGGGTACAAAAGCATAATTTATATTTGCCTGACTTTTAGTTTTATTAAATTAAGGCGGATAAATATCAGGCATTGATTTAAATTCAAAGCATAGCTTCCTAGCAATCCTTTAAAGTGTTGATGGCAACAACATTACAGTATCAGGGACAGTATTTATGTATTTCATACTGTCCCTGATACTGTAATGTTACTTTCACCCAATATTCGAAAAAATTTACGAAAATGTGTTTCTGTTTCATTGGTATCTACATCAAACACTGAAAAAATCCTGCTAATCTTGCATGAGCTAACTCATGTTCCTTTCAAGGTTAAAAATCGGAGATAAAATTTGCTAAATCTAATCAATAATCAGACAATATAAATCCAACAGCTAATTAACAAAGAAGTGGATTTTATTGTAAAAACCTGATCTATAATTATCAAATAATAAACCTGAGCAGTCAAGCACAAAGTTCATATTTCGGCAAAAGAAAAAGTGGACGAATTTATTGCAAGCAGGTGTCCATTTACAATAATATTTGTCACTGATTTACACTAATGTTCACTAATTAACATTTTTAATTATTTTTTCGCACATATGAGGCGAAGCGATACTAGACAAATGCGAAATTCTTTCATATATTACCATACATTAGTGCTCCCCCAGTTCCTGAAGGTAGATGATTTACTTCAGATACCTATACCGATTTAAAAATAAAATTTGAATGAACGGGTGAAATTCCATTGTTGCCTTAAACCATATATATTGGACTATGTTGAAATGTTTATTATTTTTAGAACTTGTAAACCTTACAACTTAACTTTTAACTCACTTTTATAGAACTTAAAAAAAACTAATTTAAATATTTATAGGTGTATTCTTTAATGTAAGAAGGATATTTCTCCACCATCTCTACCGAAAATTTGTCAATTTTAAATTAAAATCCCATCACTTGTTTTCTATAGTTTTTATCAAGAATTTCCATTTGGGAACAAATTGCCAATAACTTCCAGAATTTCATGACAAGTCTATAGGCTTTTCAATGAATAACCTAATTGATCAGAAGGCAATGACATGTACAAACCTGACGCCATAAACAATATATACAAAACTATGCAATCTTTCAGTATTTTAAAGAATCGACTACTATAAAAAATTAGTAATTTGGATACGGGTATAGACCCAGAACACAGTTTTGTTTCTCGCGAGTGAGTACCGTTTTTTATGAAGTCTTTTCTACCCTGTTAACCTTCATAACCCCTCAATTGTGCTTTTCCACTTCAAATTTTAAATATAAGCAAAAATTATGAGGATGTATAGAAATAATACAACAAATTAAGAAACAGTTGATTTAATATTATGGCTGGAAACCAGAATTTAAGTTCCCTGAAACGATTTTACTAATTTTTGAATTTCTATGTAAAAGACATGAATGAAGACACCACATCATTGTATGCTGGATGCTAATTTTTATATTATGTAAATGGGTATTCCTCACCAATTCAAATATAATAGAATTATTATAATATATAACCGTATACTAGCATGGCCTTGAGTATAATTTTAGGATTTTTAGGCTAACTAATTATCATCAACTATTATAATGAAGTTAATGTAAAAATCAAGTCTGTCCGTGAATAGGCATTTAGTATCTACCTGATTGTGGCATCCAAAGTAAATAAAATAGATCATCTTAACTAAAATCATCTCGACGTATTATAATTGATGAGTAGTATTGCGTAGGTATTCTATGAAATTATTGATTTTTGCTATTAACAGTTCTGAAAAAACTTAAAAATAAGACGGAACTAACGTACTGCCTTAGATATTTTTCCTTATTTACATAAGACATTTGCAGACGGAGGAAACAGAACACACTACTTTTTTATGTATTTCATAATATATGATATATAATTAAATACCTATAAATTATATAACAATATAATCAAATACCTTCCATTACCAATATATCAAATTGGTCAGATTTGGATGTAGCTATCATCCCAATTAAAAACAAAGTTATGTTTGTGCTATTCTCTAATTAACAACTAATGCATAATTGTCTGTTTATTCAGTTACTATTTTTATATTTTCTGGATAAACACTTGTGCAAAATATCCAAACAGCTACAGTTGACACATCCAGACACATCGATTGACTTTACCACTCAACCACTTTACCCATAGGCACATGAACGTAAAGCCACATTTTCAAGGGTCAAAAGAACTCTGTATATAATTATATTTTATTTCTCCGATCTACGACTACTTAAGAACTTACAACCTACCAAGTACCTACCATTTACACCAGAAGAATTTATGTTAGAACATATGGAGACTTTGGCATATTAAGGAAGTAATAAAACTGCTGTAATATTCTAACATTGTGCATAGTGGATGGTAACTGAAGGTTCTTATAATATTTCTTTCAAAAGAGAAACAAAACATGACTATATGATATATTTGAATCGATAAAGATGTTTCCTTTATGTAAAGTACCTTATCGCGAACATTTCGACCTCCGCACCACCTTTGTTATTTTTAGAGATATAAAAAAATATTAAGTCCAAATGTTGTAGGGTTTTTTATAGACATTCCTGCAAAATATACAGAACGTTCCATAAACGAGGGACAATAGGAACATACACTTTTTTAAGTGGAACGTCCAGCATATTTAGTGCTACCAAAGAGCTACTTTTTTAGTGTTATTTAGTCAATAAAAATGTATCATAGCAACAATATATTCGTGGAATAATACTTCCGACGTTCGCTTTCTGTGAAATGTTGAATATTCCATCCTTATTAGCTCGAAACTAACTCCCGAATGGCTAAACCGTTACGCAAAAATAAACAGGGCTTTTGTTTTCAGGAACAATGTACCACACAATACATAGAAGAGGTTCTAAGTCATTAATTGCAATTATTGGCTTGACATTGATTGGATATATTACCGCGTGTGGAAGAACAATACTAAGTGAGTATTAATTTTAATAAATGGTCTTTGTAACAGTATATTATTTTAATGGGTAATTTTTCAAAGGATATATCTGAAGCGGTACGTTAATAATTCCAAATTATTTAATGGCGGCTTATATCAGAACTTCCTATACTGAATGGGTTTAACCTTTACATTTTTTTAATAGGCAGCCATGAAATAAAAGTGGGTACAACTTTTGCATGATTCTTGGTCTGTTAATTTATAACGTAATGAAACTGTGTCTAAAATTTCCATTATTCAGGTCAATTCTATGGAGAAACTATTTATCATCTCATTAAATGATAAGTTATTGTTACAGTAGATTGTATAAATAAACATGGACATTGTATAGTTAACAGAACAAACAGTACAACTAAAATATTATAAGTTAATGAGGTATAATTTCTCTCTAGTTAATTTGAAATAATATTCTTTTACAGTAAGGAATTCAGCAAATTATTTCGTAGTAATTTGTCTCAATCCACAGAGTTTTTAATCAAAGTCAAACTAATTTTTCAAAATTAATATAATACCTACTATGACAAATTGATTCTTGAGATGTGAAGTTCCGGTATTTCCTTATCCTGATTCAAATCAATTTTGTGGTGGATAAAATTCGCGATAGTTACAAAATGATAAATTACAGCTGCTATCACTTGAATATGATGACATTAAGAAATCCTTGATATTCTGTTTTGCCGCAAGTGAATTCGTACATTTTTTATATACGTACATAGGAAATATATCATATATGACATTGATAATGGCGTCTTCCTGTTGTAACTAGAAATCTACGCAAAAACAAACGAGAATCTTTGAAGAATATATAATTTTTATTCGATTATTTATTGATCCTATTGATTTTTTTATTAATGGTACTGTTAATTTAACCAATTACAAGAAAAATGGCGTTCAATGTAACTTTGCATTGACTGATCATATACATATACAGGGTGCTTCAAATTCGATGCGATACATGGGGATCTCGGAAACGGTAAGAGATACGAAGTCGGTTAAATGGAGGCAAAGTTGCGTATTCAGGGGAGCAACATAATGGTGAAAAGAGATCAAGGCTAACTTGATTACTTTTCGAAATATTTTGAAAAAACCGAAAATTTCGATTTTCGTTTTTGTTTTTTTGCGGGCCTATTTGATGAGGTATTCAAAAATAAAAAGCACTTTTCTATAGCAACTTTTTGCTCTTTATCGAAAGGTGTTAGTGAATTTTCCGCAAAACGTTTCGTTTCCCGGAAACCAACATCAACTTAATTTTTTTAAATACAGGAATTTTTTTTCAATTTTTTGGAAGCATTTTTGTAATTTGATAGAATGCCACCATAAAAAGAACCAGATTTAAACGTTTTGTCTAAGAAAAATTCATCATTAATAATTTCCCGTGGTCCTCTTAGATTTAGTTTTATCTAGGCAAACGTTTCTATGACAAACACATTTCAATGTTGTGTCAAGCACTATCGGTACTTAAAAATGGCTTTCAGCAATTTAGAATTTTTTAATTTTATTTAAATTCCCTCATAATTCAGGAATTGTGCGCAACTACTTAAATGAAACATTTCCAAACAGATGGATTGGAAATCATCGTGCTATAGAATGGCCAGCAAGAGCTCCTGATTTATCCCCATTAGATTATTTCTTATGGGGACGAACTAAAAATGTTTTATATAAGAATCAATATAATAACATTGAGGATTTGAGAAATGCCACTATTCGTGTTCTGAATGCAATACCTGCAAGGCAAATCGAAAGATCTATTCAAATCTTAAAAAGACGAATACGCCTCTGCATGAATAATGACGGAGGATTATTTCAATATCTGCTTTAGGGTTTTTATAGTTTTAACATATTTTGTTGTTTTATTCATTGTTTATTCAATTACATCAAAGTTTATAGTTGTTAATTCGTTGTTTTATTATTAGCTTTTGTTTATTTATCGTAAATAAAAATGAAACCTCAAAAATATTATTCAATATCTAGAATTAACAAAAGTCGAAACAAAAATACTAATGATGGATTTTTCTTAGACAAAACATCTATCAAGTTACAAAAATGATTCCAAAAAATTGAAAAAAAATTCCAGGTCCGTATTTAAAAAAATTAAGTTGATGTTGGTTTCCGGAAAACGAAACTTTTTGCGGAAAATTCACTAACACCATTCGATAAAAGGCAAAAAGTTGCTATAGGAAAGTGCTCTTTATTTTTGAATACCTCATCAAATAGGCCCGCAAAAAAACAAAATCTCAATTTTCGGTTTTTTCAAAATATTTCGAAAACTAATCAAGTTAGCCTTGATCTCTTTTTACCATATGTTGCCCCCCTGAATACGCAACTTTGCCTCCATTTAACCGACTTCGTATCTCTTACCGTTTCCGAGATCCCCATGTATTGCATCGAATTTGAAGCACCCTGTATACAGAACAGTGAGTCAAAATGTTAAAATAATTTGTTTATCCAACTTTATCTCACTGTTCACTGATAGAGCCATCAATCTAAGCGAGACAAACCAAAAGACCCTAGCCTATCATTAATTCCCACGGTGACATTCTTACCGCCGTTCAAGTACGTCTATCAAAATATCAGGCAATGGGAAGACTGATATTGGAAAAGTAATTTGCTTTAAAATGGTCGTAGAGTATAGAAGTCGTAGAGTTTAAATATTACTACGGATATCGACACAAAAATTACAGTAAAAATAGGTGGCAATTTATTTACCCTTTATTTTTACTGGAATTTTCTTATCTACTGTAATTTTACAAATAAATTGTAAAGTTCTATTGTAAAATATTACTTTGAAATGTAATTTTACATTCGACTAATGTAATATTACAATGTGATTATACAGACCAAAAGTTTTGTACATAATAATTTTGTATTTTTACTTTGTTATTTTATAATCACATGTAAAATTACAGAGTAAGTTTACATTATTAATAGTTTATAATGTATAATTACAAAGCAATAATGCATTTTACTTAATAATTTCGAAATACTATTAATCTAATTTCACTTTCGGCTATAAACCACTTAGTTAAACTAGTGTAGTGTACTATAGTATAGTAACTATATTATAGCAGTGACTAATGAAGGAAATGTTTAGGAAATTTTAAATATGTGGGTAAAAGAATGTATGTGGAAGATACCATTTAAAGATGAAACGAAACTGTTGGGCAATATCTAAAACTAGGCGCAATTGCGGCCTACTGATTAATAGTATGCCGCCCCTTCTCCCACACAGACTTTAGAGCTGTTCCTTGTTGTTAGAATAAGGAGTAGAGATATTATTATTTAGTAGGTATAATAGTGTAAATCTAAGTGCATATAATCAAAAATGTCACTAATGTTGTTTGTAATTCTTTAAAGAACATATTACACAAACTAATAAATATTTCACTTATATTTTGGCGGTCTAAACTAATTTCCTTTAAAACAGTGTCAGTGTAGTCTGTAATATGATTTTTCTTGCGCTTATTTCATGTTTCAAGCATTTTAATTCAAGCCTAACCTTGATTTCAGGAGCTGGGTTATCACAGAGCGACAGGCAGCTAATATTGGACATGCACAATGCCATGCGGCAGTCGATAGCTCTAGGTCAAGTAGGAGGACAACCACCTGCAGCCAATATGATGGAAATGGTGAGTAGAAAGTTTTAGTGATGTAATATTTTTCACTACAATATAAAATTTACGCAGGAATGTTGAAATTTGGAAGAGCTTGAAATAAAAAGGGCACAAAGGGACTCTTAATTTATTGTTGTTTTGTTAATTGTAATTTATTTTTGTTAATCAGTTGTTATTTATTGTTAATGGTTTGTTACTTCTTCGTTATCCTTTTGTTAATACATACAGACAGACGCAAATGAGTTTGATGATGGTTTTCCATTTTCAAAACCTGATCAAACTATAGCATATGATACATTAGGTATTGAACTCAGAAGGAAAAGTGCTGGCGATTCACGAAAAAATATCAATGGAGACGTCTTAGAAAACTCGTCTTTCAAATACTACTAATGTTAGCCTTGATTTTTTGAGGCATAGGTATTATTGGTCACCAAATTACGCAAAATTACCTCAATTTAACTTAGTCTCTACCTCTAACGGTTTCAAAGATACCTACCAATATTATTGCATCAAGTTTGAAACACACTGTATGTACCTATACAGACTGTCCAAAATTCGAGTCTCTACATAGGGATCTAAGTTATTATAAAAGATAGGAAAACGATCAAATGGGGAAAGTTTTAGAGAATTTTATGCTGATTTCAAATCTGCATTGAAAGTTATCGTGAGTCAATTGTTTTTCGAGATATTTGAAAAAAACGAAAAACCGAAGAATTTGTTTTTGGCCAATAACTCGCTATTGGTTAATCTGACACTTCTAAAAATTTTACATTATTAGTACACTTTTTAAAGACGAACATTTTGGCATAAACAAAAATTACGAGGCACTCTTTGTTTTTCTGTTATGAACCACAACTTTGCTATTTCTTATGGTCGCCATATTGAATTTTTATATCATATTTTAAAGCCAAAAATTCTCTTTCCAACGATGTATCATAAGCCTATAAAAGAATTTTTAAACTTTTCTTCATTTGAGAAATTGTGAGCCCCATATTTTCATTTAACGCAATTCATAAGTCATTTTGTATGACACTTGTGACAGAACGGGAAATATTTACATTTCATGGCACAGCCAACTTCTAAAGTAAACTTGTAAAAAATGATTTTTTCAATATTTCACAAATTTTAAAAATTCTTTTATAGGCTTATGATACATCGTTGGAAAGAGAATTTTTTGCTTTAAAATATGATATAAAAATCCAATATGGCGACCATAAGAAATAGCAAAGTTGTGGTTCATAACAAAAAAACAAAGAGTGCCTCGTAATTTTTGTTTATGCCAAAATATTCGTCTTTAAAAAGTGTACTAATAATGTAAAATTTTTAGAAGTGTCAGATTAACCATTAGCGAGTTATTGGCCAAAAACAAATTCTTCGGTTTTTCGTTTTTTTCAAATATCTCGAAAAACAATTGACTCACGATAACTTTCAATGCAGATTTGAAATCAGCATAAAATTCTCTAAAACTTTCCCCATTTGAGCGTTTTCCTATCTTTTATAATAACTGAGATCCCTATGTAGAGACTCGAATTTTGGACAGTCTGTATATTGCAATAATGGACCAATAGAATTATTCACCATGTATGGGAAACTCTTCGTACTTTGCAAGGTTGTTTTATAGGACACGAAGACGTGTCTAAAAGGCAAGCAGAGACTACCAGACGGAAACAAATTATTTAACACAAAAACCGGGTGGGAATTGATAACAGAAAAAAAGAAAACGACGCTACAACGACGGGAGCGTAATAAAGTGAACAGGAAAAGTGGATTCGGGGCAGTAAGAGGGAGTAATAAAAAAGATTGGTCGGTCCCATGCCCGATTGAGTTATTTCTTTTTATTGTATCATAATGCCGTGAGCACGACAAAAATACAAACTTTAGCTATACTAAATTGTTGTAAACTTTTCATAATTCTCCGAGAGGATACTAAAATATACCTATACCCACAATCACAACACACAGTAGTGCCCTCTTTTGGGTTGTTTTCGGCATCTCGTGAAAAATAAAAAAAATTATATAAAATATGTTTCCTATTGCGTGTTGCCACCAAATATTAACATGTTAAAAATTTACAATAAACTACAATTTATTGAATATTTACTAAATTCTTTTTTCAATGTTTGCCCGGAAATATAGAAATTACCCATTTTTTTTGTTAGTGTAATATAATGTAATTCTTTGTTTCAGAAATGGGATGACGAACTTGCCAACCGAGCTCAGAATTGGGCCCTTTCCTGCCAATCAGAAGTACACGATGGTCAAAGACACGTCTGTAAGTATATAAAATAAAACCTGATTTTAATTGAAATTTCAGCTCCTCTCCACTTCATTTTCTTTTTTATTTTATCAGAAATCTGTTAATTTATGAACAGATTCAATATATAGCAAACGGGTACTATAAATTTGTCTCTATTTTGCAGCGAGATTCCCGGTAGGACAAAATATTGCAACCACGTGGACTACAAGAAAACCTTCGTCTGAAAGCGATTCCCAGCCCGATTTTGCCGACGCGATGAGGAAATGGTTCAATGAATTCAGACAATTTAGTTATGGGGGAATAGGAGAAACAGGAACAGGACATTATACACAAGTAAGAAATCTGTCATTATATTGAGGATTAAAGAAAAGAATTTAACTTTATAGTGGACCCCAAATTATAATTTCTTACATACCTGAAAGGTCTTTTAGATTAATAAATTAACTCCTTTTCAGAAAAAATCTTTCACGACATATGAGGTTTATTGTTAAAGAAAATAATAAATACAGTATTGCACACATTAAACGTCAAAGCATTGCACACTTGAAATGACCGCCGTGCATAAGTCTTTAGTCTCACGTTAGAATTACTTTTGTGTTTTTACTTTTATAACAATCCTCGATTATTTGTTTATATTTGCAGATGATATGGGCAGAGACTAACTTAGTTGGCTGTGGTTTTGCCTTCTACTATGATCTAGTCAAGGGTTTCACCAAAAACTACATCTGCAACTATGGACCAGGGTAAGTTCAGAATACAAAAAAAAAACACACAAATTTACATAAATGTTGCTCATTAATATTAAAATATGTTCCTTCGTTGTTAAAATTAATGTTGTTTCTTATTTGGTTTACAGAGGAAATGTACTTGGCGAATCACCTTATTCAAAAGGTCATCCTAACTGCATTCAAAGCGGACTAACCGATTCTCATAAATATTTCGGCCTTTGTGGTGAGTATTTTGTTTTCACTATTAATCACATTTTACAAAATGGCTTTACAAAAATCAATATGAAGTTTACACTTCTTTCTTTATGTATTCTAAAAATATGAAAGTTAATATTTTAAATAATAGAAAAAGATATTTAAGAATAAGAAAATATATACCTACTTATATGTATATAGAGGGTAAGGCAACAAAAAATTTCATCTTCGGTTATCTGTCAATGAATTGGTTTGCATGTAAAATGCTCGAACAGGTCTATTTTCATTTGAACGGCAGCACAATTTCTATTATTGACATTTATAAAGGTCCCAAAAACCAGAAGTTTACAACAACTTGTATTTTTTAAAGGGCATACCCTTTGTATCTATGGTGATATCTCCTTCACAATTAGAGTTATATATCAAACCCTAGATCAATGTATTCGTAAAAGCAAGCTCTATCCAAATCTATAAAAATACACAGGGTGTTCTATATAAAAAAATGTAAGTTGTGGTCTTTTTAAAGATACCCTGCATACATGTCAATAATCTAAAAATGTGTTCCCTTCAAATAATAATCGACCTATCCAGTACTTTCCATGGAAATCAATCATTTGATAGAAAATCAAGGATGAAACTTTTCTTTGAGTCACACACGGTATAATTTAATAAAATGGGTTTTTTAATAGAAAATGTAATATACACATGGCAATATAATAACATAGGTAATTTATTTTTTTCAGATAAGCCTGGTTATATCTACAGTATATCCAATTTTATTGTGTGAATCGACTATTAACTTATTAGTTAAATTTAACAGTTATTTTGTACCTAGTATTTATTGTTGTAATTAAAGTGGATGGCCATATGTTACTGGATTTGCTATTTGATTATAACAACTTTTTTATTACATTCGTAGAATGTTCCATTATTATTATTGTATAGTATTATTTTCTATTTTATGATTGTTGTACATTAAGTTTATTTTAATGTGTCAAAAATTTTTGTAAATAAAATATTTATTTTTTTATATAATAAGTGGTTTACTTTACCTATAATCCTAGTTCCAAAAAAGTAATGCAGTAGTTAGTTATTTGTGTCCAGTGGCGGCTAGTCATAATGGGCACAAGGGCACGTGCCCTATACGTAAGCGCACAAGACTTGTGAATGTTGTGATATTTTATAAACTTTTATAATTATTATAATTTGGTGGATTTTTTTATTAATTTTTCATCATGAATATTGAATATTGAATATTGAATAGACCGCTTCACTTCACGCTTCACCGTCTGTGGACGGCTGGGCACGGCCGCTGTGTGCCTGTTCTTTTTTCTTTTCTATTTGCATGCGCAAGAAAAGGATACACAGCTTCTATTTTTCCAACGGGTCTTTTCTAATGCGTTCTGTTACGTCATTGATGGGCGCTGCCCCGTCGACCAAACGGTACAGAGTACAGATACTTTTCAATTTTCAATCAGTTACAGGGGAGGCAGTTAAACTCTAACAGTATTATCTCGATGATAATACTGTTAGAAATAATTGAGACTCGTTTACAGCTGCTATACAATGTCTAAGAAATAATACAGAAGAATTAATTAATAATGCTGACATTTTAACAGAACATTCCGAGGAACATTCTGTGGATAATTTAAGAAAAAAGAGAAAAGTTACTGTAGGAGACTCAAATGTAATGCAGTGCAAAGAAATATGTGACATCATATTAATGAACGTACGTGAGAGATTTCAATTTACTGATTTTTTAACTATAGCCAATTTGTTTAAAAAGGAGAAATTTAACAACTATAGAATAGTTTTTCCTAGAACATATTAATACAGTGTGTGCCTTATTTCCAAAGATCAACATTACAAAATTAAAAAATGAGCTGTATATAATGTATTCTAGAGATGATTTCATACTACATAGTGGTGCGGTTGCTTTATTACAAATGTTAAATAAAAATAATTTACTTACGACGTTTTCGGAATCGGTTGAACTATTAACTATATTGTGCACAATTCCTATGACTACAGTCAAAAGTGAACGTGTGAAGTGAAATATGGAAAATAATTTTTCCATATTTCTGTCAATCGCATCAAAAAAGGGGATATTTGCCTAACGAAACCTATTTCTTCAAGCAAATATTTTTGCTCTACGAATTTCTAATTTTTAATTTTAAGGTGTTGGACCTTGAAAAATGCAAAATTTTCGCCTGCGGCGCATTTTTTTCCCCTGTGCCCCCATTCCCAAATTTTACCAGTCGCCACTGTGTGTCTCATATTTAATAGATAAACAGTACCTAATAGAAAATCTTATACAAAGTATATTTTGCAGAGTTATACAATAATTTATTTGAGATGAGAAGTAAAAAAAACTGTTTAAGACCTGCTAGCTGTGAAAGGGAAAGGGAATAGGTTTGATTACACAAGTTAAAAGATAAAAGATAATAGTTGATTTTGGAAGAGCACACCTTTGTTTTTACCCCGTTTTAGTTTCTAGAATTCAATCATAAATCACAATAAAAGTTTAAGTATTACAAATTTATATCATTCGATTCAGAATTTATTTCTTCTTTCAACCGTAGAATAATATACTTAGGTGTTCCATTTCATTTGAAAAGTTTTGTAACTTCTTAAATTGGTGAATTGGCTTAAATTTTGGAGGCCCTGTATGTTCCTCAGTCATTATCCAATCATTTTCAGATGTAGCGATGCCTAAACCATTACTGTTGCAAACATTGTACTTAAAGGTCTTCCACTGTTCAAAATTCAACATTTTTAATATGATGATGTAACTGTCAATTTTTTCTTAAAACTGAAGTCCCGAAAATTACTGAATTTAGGTAGACAACTTGTTTACTTATAATTGAACGTAGAATCCAAAACTCCAAAAACATACAAGGTGTTCCATTTCAGATATCTAAGCACGTAGGTGTCGACTTGCGGTTATACCGGAAGTGCCAGAAACTTGAAAATATTTTAAAAAGGTAGGCCCTACTCAAGGATTGTTAACTGTTTACAGGATTGTTCGATCGCTCAATTTTGTCATCCGCCTTTGTGACGTCATCGAAGATATATGTAATCGAATTGTCAAAATATACCTATTTTGTGTTTGTTATATTTCACATTTGCAAGAGAATTTTCGTATTTGAATGATTATTAATATTATTATTTATTAAAGTTTCTAATAACAGTATAAAGTGTACCTATTTCTACAAGTTCGAGATCTTTGGATCTTTGATGACGTCACAATTATGGATTACATTGTAGTATAGGGATCGAGCAATCCTGTAAACAGTTAACAATCCTTGGGCCCTATTGACCTTTGTAAATGACCAAATTTTTAAAATCACACTGTAGGTACGTACAGACCGACACAAAAAACTTTGCGTCTGAGATCCACCCTCCGCTCGCAGATGCGCAGTGGACACGACAAGGACAAAGGTCATAGTGCATGTAGCCGCTACCCAAGGATTTTTAAAAATCCTTGGCCGCTACCCTACATTATAGCGCGTACTGCGTTCTCTTTCAATTCTAGCGCATCAGTGCTTGAGGCAAAGACGCAAAGTTATTTGTGTCGATCTGTACTTTTACTTTTCCATATATCGATCGCGGCAATTTTTACCTTTAACACTGGGAAATCAAAATAACTTAAAAAATATGAAATAATATAAAAATATCACAAAACCCTTTAAACACCTTGAAACATATCAACCACCACCATACAAATCATATAGTCGACTTCATAACTGCGCAAACTCCGATGTACCATGAAGAAGCTACTATACTAAGACAGTTGGAATCAAAAACTCATATATAAAAGTTGGCTTACTGCAAGAATTTAACACTAAAATCCTTGAACGCACCCCATATACATATTACCTATATATTTTTTTGTTATCTTGCTGAATTGATTGCATAAGACTAAAGATAAAGAAGAAAAAGGCAAAGTCTGTTTTGTCTTGTTTTGTGTTAAACCATAATCGGTTAGATCAAGTATTTTCTTCTGGTGGATTACAAAATTACTATACGATTCAGATTACTCAATCTGAGAGAGACGGAACAATTCAGCAGTAATAAGTTAGAAAAAGAAACATATATCATGTTTTATATCGAATCGTGAAACGGAATCCGCCTACTGTTTTGTGTTGTGTATGTATTTCATCTTTCATCGATTCATCACACATAACATATACATCGTTATCGTTACCGAGTTATATTAAACTGTTCTGTGATCTGTAAGTTACACAGAATAATATTCTTTATTCTGTGGATGAGATAATATATATTTTGATCGTTGCTTTGCTTTGTGTGGTTAGATTGCTAATCACTATCCCTGACATTAATTATACATTTGTATTTTTAAGCTTTTAAGGTGATACATAAATAAGCGTCATAATGTAATTCCAATATCATTATTAGAATCATGAATTTTTTTAGGTCAATTTTTCAGAGCGTAACTAGAACTAGCAGACCTTTATACATGATGGAATCTGCAGGAAATTATCTGTATTATTCTCATGAAAAACTTCTCAGCCTTATAGAGCAAACAGGAGATCAAGATACTGCTGTTCAGGAATATTTGAAGAATGTTAAATATGCCCCGATTAAAGACTTTGAGTCAGGTTAGTGTTGCCAGGTTGCTTATTTATAAAGGAAAATGTATAACTATGCTAGAATTACTTACAGGATAATTTCTATTTTAGGACTTGAATGGTTTAATGTGTCAGAAGCTTTGTCTTTTAAGAAACATTTAAAAGGAAAAGTAGTCATTCTAGATTTCTTTACTTATTGTTGTATAAATTGTATGCACATTTTACCAGATCTTCGTGAAATCGAGAACCAATTTTCTGTTGAGGATGGCTTAGTTGTAGTAAGTAAACTCTGGTTTTCTCGTTATTTTTAATATCAATTGCATATGTTTTGATACTGTCCTCCGTGTTGGTCTTGTCTTGATATAACCATTATTTCTCATGTTAATAGTTTTCCGTTTATATAAATAGTTCTGAATCTACCAACTTTAATATCTCTTATAGCTAGCTAATAGGGTATATCTATTACTTTGCATAGTTCAGTCAAGATGGTTTTTTGTTAAGTTGAAGTTAATAAGTAAAAGTTATATTGTTAGATGAAATTTAAGTAATAACAATTTGAAATTAGGTTTTATTCAGAAATTAATTTCCAAGATATTAAATAAGTTCTTTTTAGATTGGTGTTCATAGTGCCAAATTTGAAAATGAGAAAATATCCTCAAATATTCTGGCAGCTGTCCAACGTTATAACATTGGTCACCCTGTGGTAAATGATGCTAATTCTGATATGTGGAAAAACTGCGATGTTCATTGCTGGCCAACACTCTTAATGTTGGGCCCCAATGCAAATCCCATAGTCATGCTAACAGGGGAAGGACACAAAGAAGATCTGCAATTGTATATAAAAAACGCTTTGAAATATTATAAATCTAAAAATCAAATATCCAGCCATAAACTGCCTTTTAAGTCTGCATATCACTTACTTCCGGACCTTAAAGGACCCCTACTTTTCCCAGGCAAAATCACAAATATTTTAGATGAAAACAATCATGAGATTTTAGCGGTTTCAGATACAGGAAATAATAGAATATTAATAATTAAAGGAGATGGCACGATCTTGCAACAAATTGGAGGAAAGAAACTTGGTTTTAAAGATGGGACTCTTGAGGATGCAGAGTTTAATAATCCACAGGGTCTGGTATTTCAAAATAAAAATATTTTGTTCGTTGCTGACACAGAAAATCATGCCATTCGAAAAATCGATTTAATGAATAAAACTGTTGAAACTGTAGCAGGTAAGATTGTGTTATAAGATGTTAAAAAAATATGTGATAAACAAAAATATATAGTAAACACATCACACATTATTTTGCATTTAATATTTAATTGTAACTTCTCCAGGCACTGGTGTGCAAGGCCATGATAAACAGGGAGGAAAGTTATGGAAAAAGCAATCCATTTCCTCCCCCTGGGACATATGTATCTACCGAACACCCGATATGGACCTAACATTTCACCCAGATGGGAAGCCCCCTCTCCGTGACATCCTCATCATTGCTATGGCTGGCACCCATCAAATCTGGGCTCTATTTCTTGAGGATACTGTCTGGTGGAAGTGCAAGAAGCATCCTGCTGGAACTTGTATCAATATAGCTGGTTCTGGAAGTGAGGAAAACCGGAATAATAACTATCCTCATGCTGCTGCGTTCGCACAGCCTTCAGGGTTGGCAATATGTGTGAATAACAAGGAGGTGTATATAGCTGACAGCGAGAGTTCCAGCGTGAGAAGAATGTCTCTCATCGATGGAAAGGTCACCCCAGTTGTTGGAGGAGATAGAAATCCACATGTAAGACGGGCTTTTTATTATTTATTTTAGTCAAGGAAAGACTCCGATCCAATTTTTTGTTTATTTAGGTTACTCTAATAACTTAGCAGCAGCATGAAAGATGTCTCATTAGCTATTGAGCAGGGTATAGAAAATGAAATCATTTAAAATTTAAAACAGATTTTTATAAGATAAAACATAAATTTTCTCTTATAATATCCCAACTGCAAAATTTCCAGCAACTTGTGCACTTGAGATATTCCGTAAAAGAATTACACACCGAGGAAAAATTAATTTATAATTTCAATATCATTATTTTTTTAACGCTATAATGGAGGCTAATGCCTTAATTTATTGATCGGATTTTGAGAGATTGATACATACTGGTCTAACCTTCAAAAGAACTTGTGGTGTTTTCACGTTTAAATTGTTTTATTTTAATATAAACTATAAAGACTCGACTCTTTTGATTCGACTTTTACTTGATAAAAATCCATATTAACACAGTGTGGCCTAATCCAAGTTAATCAAAAACACAGATTCTACATAATATGTTTCTCACTTAGTATATGAAATCAAAAAACTTTGATAGTTTACATGAAGAAAATGACTGAAACTAACCCTATTAAAATCCTTAGAAATTAATTCTAGTTAATTACTAATTATTCACCTCTATCAAAACATTATTCTAATAGTTTTATATATTATAAGGTTTTCCTCATTCATTCCTTACCCCTGGAAGGTTTACAATTTTTACAACCTACTTTATTATTCTAAGACCAATATTTATACCCTGTTTTGCATTATAATATCAGTTTAGTCTGAAGAAGCCACAATGTTAAGTGAAAAAAATGTGTGTTCAGTATTTGGCATCCAACGAAATCCCAATAAAACTATATTATTTGTTTCAAAGCTTAAACTTTTGGTTTAATTTAATTTATATTTTAAACAAACAGATTTTCGACCACCTATATTTATTTTCCCGTTTTATAATCCTTTATTTATGCATAAGTGTTCGTACAATGACGATCTGAAATTTATTTATCTACTATAGAATCTCTTCGCTTTTGGAGACAAGGATGGATCACTTTTTGATGCCAAACTCCAACACTCTCTTGGAGTAGCCGTAACGACGGATGAAAAGACCCTGTTTGTAGCCGACACATACAACCACAAGTTGAAGAAAGTTGACGTTACCCAGAACTCTGTAACAACGCTCATCACACCACCAGGAGACACCGTGGATGGCACTTCCCGCACCTTCAGCGAACCGGCAGGGCTGTGTGTCAGTTTTGACAATAAGAAACTCTACATAGCAGATACAAATAATCATTTTATTAAAGTTGTTTACTTAGGATCCAAGTCCAATATCTCTAAAATAGAAAAATTAGACTTGAAAAAATTTACTGAAAAAGAACCAGAAATTGATAAATCAAAATATACAATAACAAGCTCGGAACCGGTAACTATTAATGAAAACGGTGGTAAACTCATAACTAACCTTAAAATTGTGTTTAAAAATGGCTTGGGGCTTACCGAGGACGCACCTCAAAATTGGCTGGTAACTTTGTCAAGTTCTACTTGGTCTTGTGTGCCAAAAAATGGGTCAAATGTAAATAATATTGATTTAGTTATTAGTGTACCGGTCAAGGGAGATGCAAAAAAAGATTTTGCTGAAATTGTTTTTAATCTTGTGACTTGCACTTCGGAAACTTGTTTGCCAAAAAATTTTATCGTTAGACTACCGATTAAATATTCTAAAAATGGATTGACAAGCATCACTAAAAAATTTGACGTGGTGTTAAGCCCATCGGATGTTCAACTGGTTTAAGTTTTATTTATAACATGGAAATGGTGGTGATACGTTCATTGTTAGAGAAATTTGCTTTTGCTTATTTATTACACTTGACGACTTGATTGGCCATCAAATACTTGTGTTATTAATTTTATTTATATTGCTTATGAAAGCAGGTTGTTCATTTTTTACCCAAGAAATATTTTATTGATTAAGTTTGATAAAGGAGATTTAAATATATCAAATGTGGATATTTTGTAACGATAATACTCTGTCTCTGTAAATGTTTAAAAAATTGATTTGGCTCCATATATATCGTCCTTTTTCTTTTTTTATTTTGAATATTTAATGACTACTAATGTTTTTATTGTGTTTTATCCCTTTTGACGTAGTTGTAATAAAAATTTTTTTTCTTTTGAAAATATGGTTGCTCGTATGAATACCTATTACTATTATATTAGTATTTTCTCTAATAAAACTAAGTATTTGTTGAATTATGAATGGAGTCAATAGACTTATTTGAGTTTTGTCTAGATAAGACTTTTACCCAGTTTTGGAATATTTACTACCTATTTTTGAGATATAAATGTATATTTTTATCTATACCTAATGCTACTTAAGTAAGAAATAATGGTTATGCTTTGTGTTTATATTTTATATTTATTACATTTTTATAATAAAATTTTTCTGAAGTATTTTAATATGTTTTATTCTTTGAAGGTAACAGATTCATATCTTATATATTGAAAGAGTAAAATGCAAAATTAATGATATCAAACAGCAAAATGTGTTTTGTATACTCAAAATTTAAAGTTAAGTTTGTGATTATTTCTTTTATTGTTTGTGTTTTCCACAAGTACTGTCAAAAACTTGTTTTTCTATTTCCAACTTATTTTCACCAAAATGTGTTCTGTGCTACAATAAATAAACAAGAAGCAATCATAAAAAAATTGGAGAAAGATCCCTTTCTTAGATATATCGGAGGTGCACGTAAAGCCGAAGTAAAAAGGCACATGGAAATAAAGTTAGCCCTCATTGCAAGGGTACCGGATTTGTCTTATAATTGCAACAAAATTTCTTTTTAGTGTTATAAATTATATATCACCGGAAAGATCAAAAGATAAACTAGATCCCTATAGTAGCAAATATTTGTTTAATACCTACATATATTTTAGAGAAAATAATTTTTGAAAATACACTATTTTAGTACAAGATTGTTTGCCTGGAATTTTAAAAATAAAAAGAAATACCAAAAATTACTACTATAGGGACTTAGATTAAAGTCTTATCTTTCAATACTTTTTTACTAAAAGTCACTATCTTTTATAGTTTTCTTATAATTAGACACGAGACGAACGCCGATTTAGGGCTTATTTCGACCTAGTGAATGGACTCTTAAATTATACAACTTATAATATCCCAAGTGCGAAATTTCCGGTAATTAATTTGGGAAGCAGGCTATAACATACAGATCTACCCTTCAAAAAGCATGTGATGTTTTAACGTTTAAATTGCGATTATAATTTACAATGTTTCGTTATAGAATAGAGAATCCTTCAGAAATTTCAAATAAAATTCAACGCATGATTCTGGTGGTAAGTTTCTATGTCACATCTTTTAAATGCCAAAAATTTTCACTAATATTAATTTTGCCAAACCTTTGCCTATTAAAATGAAGTTATTAAATGTACATAATGTACTTTTTTACAATATGTCATTGAGCATATTAAATAATATTAGACACTTAAAATAATCATACAAATATTGCAGGTATTCAGTATTACGTAATTTATATAAATATTTCGAATACTATAAATATGTATTATCTTTTGCTGGATCAAAATAAACTATTGGAAATATTACCATATCGTCACCCAACCACTTCTTGATTTAGCAGGTGGAGGCGTATTTTATTGTTACAAAAATTTTTGTCCATATCGGGTGGGAGCAGGAGGTAGTCAAGGGTACAAAGAATATGTACAATTTTGTATTACCATAAATAATTCTAGGATAATTAAACGCTGGGTTGGGTATCACTCATTGACTGATATTACTATTTGGGAATCAAGTTTAAACAAACGGCACACATTTTTTCTTAATGTGTAACATGGTTGATTATATAATTTTAGACTTATGTACAAGGCCGGACAGTTTCGATACTTGACGACCATCCAGTTCTTAAATATAGAAGATACACAGTTCATTAAATTGGAAGAAAGTTTAACAATATTAAGGTTAAAAAAAAATTGAATTATATTCGTTTTGGAGATTTTTGACACAGCTAAAAATAAAGTAGACGCCAGTTTTATTTTTTCGAACTCTTATTTTTCCTGTAGTCTCAAGTTTTCACCTAGTTATCAAATGGGGTAAATACATATTTAAGATGAGAGTAGTGTCTAAATTTTTAAGAATTAATTTGAAATTACCTCATTTTACAGCCCTGTTGTATGTAGAACATGAAAAGTGATGTTTAATTAAAAATGCTAATTAAACTGGACTCAAAATTCTTGTTTTTAAGAATGTATTCTGAATTTTTGGCAACATATGGTTGGTTCATTATGGTAATTATACCTGACAACTTTGACCCAATTAATTCTCACCAGTTTGGAATGTCATTGCAACATCAATTTTTGACTAAACTTGTACGAGAATTTTTATTCATTCCATTAGGTATATGTAAGAAATTTGATAAAAATTGAATTAGATTTTAACAAAGAAATTTAATATCAGCAATTTGTAAAATTCTAAATAAATCGGAATGCAGCTTGCATAAGAAAATCTTGAATATAATTTTTTTCTTTGTTTCCAGTTCATAATTTAAAATATATCAACTAAATCAAGTTTTTTCCAAATAATTTTCTCAATATAATTTAATTTTAAAGTATCTACTCGCAACACCACCACATATTTTCAACAACCAAGATTTTAAGATCATAATAAGCTTTAGAGAACTTTTCAAAATTTTCCCTTTTAAAAAAATATTTTTGAAACATTTTATATTATTTTACAATTATTTTCTGTCAGAGGATATTCTTTCAAAGTACAATTAATAGTGGATAAATAAAAATGCATGTTTGCTGGCTGGTAAAAAAATGTTTTTAATTAAATAAATCAGACTTCAAAATAATCATTGAAAGAGACTCAAAATATATAAAATGGAGTAATTTAGAAAAAACTTGTCATTCTCGAATTCCTTGTCGTTTAGTATTCCTCAGCTCCTTCTCCTTCACCTTCTCCGGAGTCCATACCTACTTCTTCGTAATCTTTTTCGAGAGCAGCCAAGTCCTCACGGGCTTCAGAGAATTCACCTTCTTCCATACCCTCGCCTACATACCAGTGGACGAAAGCACGCTTGGCGTACATAAGATCGAATTTGTGGTCAAGACGAGCCCAAGCCTCAGCAATGGCAGTGGTGTTGGACAACATGCACACGGCACGCTGTACCTTGGCCAAGTCACCTCCGGGCACAACGGTTGGGGGCTGATAGTTGATACCAACCTTGAAACCAGTTGGACACCAGTCAACGAACTGGATGGTGCGCTTTGTTTTAATGGTGGCGATAGCGGCGTTTACATCCTTGGGGACTACGTCTCCTCTGTACAACATACAGCAAGCCATGTACTTGCCGTGACGGGGGTCGCATTTTACCATCTGGTTGGCTGGTTCAAAGCATGCATTGGTGATCTCGGCAACAGATAGCTGTTCATGGTAAGCCTTTTCAGCGGAGATGACGGGAGCGTAAGTTACCAGAGGGAAATGGATACGTGGGTATGGGACCAAGTTAGTTTGGAATTCTGTCAAATCAACATTGAGGGCACCATCGAATCTCAAGGAGGCAGTGATGGAAGAAACAATCTGACCAATGAGTCTGTTCAAGTTGGTGTAAGTGGGGCGCTCGATGTCCAAGTTACGTCTGCAGATGTCATAGATGGCTTCGTTGTCTACCATAAAGGCACAGTCAGAGTGTTCCAAAGTGGTGTGGGTGGTCAAAATGGAGTTGTAGGGTTCAACTACGGCGGTGGATACCTGGGGAGCTGGGTAGATGGCAAATTCAAGTTTGGATTTCTTTCCGTAGTCCACAGATAATCTTTCCATCAACAAGGAAGTGAAACCAGATCCGGTACCACCACCGAAGGAATGGAAAATAAGGAAACCTTGGAGTCCAGTACATTGGTCGGCCAATTTCCTGATACGGTCCAAAACTAAGTCAACGATTTCTTTGCCAATCGTGTAGTGGCCACGTGCGTAGTTGTTGGCAGCATCCTCTTTTCCTGTGATAAGTTGTTCGGGATGGAACAACTGACGGTATGTGCCTGTCCTTACTTCATCTACGACTGTGGGTTCTAAGTCAACGAATACTGCTCTGGGTACGTGTTTTCCAGCTCCAGTTTCACTGAAGAAAGTGTTGAAGCTGTCATCTCCACCGCCTACGGTCTTGTCAGAGGGCATCTGACCATCAGGTTGGATGCCATGCTCCAGGCAGTATAACTCCCAACAGGCATTACCGATTTGGACTCCGGCTTGGCCAACGTGCACTGAGATACATTCACGCTATAAAAGAAAAAAAAATCCATTCTAAAATCGAATTTCCAAAACGCAGATACGCAAAAATACAAAAATCTTGAATTAAATTATTTTTTATTCGTCGTATAGCTCATTTTCATTTGTATTACTATTCAGGCAAAATACTTAATCCATTAAAATAAATATTTTAGGAAAAGCCGGGTTTGCAAATGGCGGCCGAAGCCATGGCCACGTCAACCACGTAAATTACTAAAAAGCCGTATTTTCTTTTAACGAATGAAATACGTCACATTTCTAAAAACGTAAATGAAATATTGTTTAATACTCACCATTTTGCTTTGTCGAGTTTAATAACACACCACAAAAGTTAATAAAATTTGCTTTTTGCTTCTGCAACAGACGTTCAGACAAGCTAGTAATGCAGCTTTCCAAACGAACTCTTTCGATTTTCTGTTTGCGTTGCTATTTATAAGCTGTTTGACGTCACCAACCAACGCCTAATTTCTACAGCTTTCATTGGCTAGCACATCTCATGTGACCTAACGGAAAACAGAACATTTGTTATCCTCGTTCTCGATCTCTTTTCCAATAACTGATTCATTTTGTTTTTTTTTCAAGCAACTGTGAAAATGAAATTAAATTTAGGGTCTTTTTGAGGTTTCAATGTATTTTTTCTGTTTAGTACAATACTCCTTTACTTCAAATAATTGCTAAATATCTTCAATTAGGTAGAAATATGTATTTTCCGCAAAGAAAATCTAAAATATTAAGAACATTGACCGTCACGGTCATAATTTTATACCTACACCGATGTAGGAAGATTCATTTCTTACGCCTATCTTTTTTGCTTTTTCAACGCCTAAGTAGGTAGGTACCTACCTAGATAGGTAAGTATATTGAAAAAATGTACCTAATGTTACTAATGTTTCTTTTTATTAATTTTTATAGGTAGTACCTACCCAAGATCCCTAGTACCTACCTACTTACTAGATTTTTTAGGTAGGTAAGTCCACCTCTAAGTACCTATATATCTACCAAAGTCTACATATATTCTAATATATTAAAAGCTAAAAGCTGTTTTGTAAAGTAATGATAAGAGGAGAAAATTTCACATTTCTACTAGGTACCTACTTAGGAAATTCTCACATCTTTTACAAAAATTTCCCGGTCGATTTCCCTGCAATGCAGCCAAACATTAACATAGGTAGGTACTTAGGTAGGTATTTTCTTATTAGGGGTCGCGGGTCGCAGACATTGAGAATCATGAGGTATCTGCATCTGCTCTCTGCGGCTACGATGTCAACTTTTAACTTTATGCATGCCTTTAACACAGCATAATGCTTTATATATGCTATGCCTTTAAACTATAAATAGAAATACCTACTGTATACTAAGGGTTCGTTTTTTTCTTGTAGGAAATATAGGTTTACCTACTATTCTAAAATTAGATTTCAGTGTAACTAAACATGAAATACCTACCATGCAAAGCTATATTTTCTAGGCCAATTCCAAATCACATAGGTAGGTACCACCTACCTAATTTAAAGTAAATGGACATGGTTCCTATAAAATATTTACTATAGTTTAGGTAGCGTAGGTATCTAAAAAATGAAGTTTTTATTTATTTTTCGTAAATTTATATAGGTATAACAAAGACTTTTTATAACTAATTTTGTACTTTATAGGTATAAATTATATAGATACCCATCTATAGGTACTTATAGGAACCTATCTTAATATGTAGGCGTCGGGTTAATACATATTAACCATAGATAATAAAAGAAATATTAACTATATTAGGTAGGTACCTACCTATATAGTAATGGGATAGTATAATAATAATATGGAGATGAGTCACCGTCACATAAGAAATACGGGTAAATATGTGATATCACCTCCATATATGGCAGACTGGGGAAGTGAGGTCATCAAGCGTGTGTGTATGCGACTGCGACGATATATATGTTTGTGTTTGTATAACTTTAATAAATAGACAAGACATAAACCAAGGTGAATGTCTATATAAAGACTGACCGATTATTTAACTATATTAAATACCTACCTACCTACATCCCACTTTATGTAGGTACACCTTATAAAAACGCCTATTGAAATATACCTACTTATAGGGCGTCTTAGTCCTACCCGAAATAAAAATACCTAATAGGTACATAGTTAGATACCCTACCTATAAGGGTGTGTAAGGTACCCTACTTATTTTTTTGCTCAGCACTTCCACAGCCTGCTTTAGTACAGCAGGCTGTGGCACTGCACTACCTACCTACCTAGAGGAAGCTATAGGTATAGGCAAAGTCTACATTACATATCTACTTATCTACATACCTATAATTAGAATATATGTAGACTTTGCTATAGGTATTGATTTGTATCAGTAGGTAGCCCTATAATTTTCTGTTTCCTATGTTTTAACCCGCTTTCTTGTATATAGGTAATTATTCCAAATAGGTAGGTACACCAAGTAGCATATTAATTACCCAGTAAATAAACTGCTTATTGGTGCTTGGTGCAGATATTTGTAGGTGGTAAAGGTACTCTATGAAATCAATTTACCTGACATGATTCATATGTTGTTTATATAAAATATTTTCTAATCTATGTTCGTAATTGTGGTTGCATGCATAATGATAACTGACGATGATCTGATAACTTGAATTTTAGAACATTTTTACAACTAATCTCTAATCTCTTGTGATTAGGTCTAATTTGTCTGTGGGTCTAATGTAATCTATGGGTAGCTAAATGTCTATTGTTTACTAGACAAAGAAGACGATCTTTGTATTGTACACAGTAGTTCTGGTATTATGAATGCTACTTTATGTTTTTTTATGATAGGTGTTCAACAAAACAGAGAATCTGATGGAACTGCAAATTTTATTGTGGTTTAAAAATTTTTTTAATAAATAACAGGTAGGTATATATAAGTACAAATAGAATAACCATAGCATAACAAATTATGCTGTGGTAGGTATAAGCATCTGCTTTCAGTCTACAGTCTATCTTGTGTTATTCGTTATTCTTTCAAAGCATCATCCACAAACACTTATGTAGGTATCTGCTGTTAATCTTAAATTAATTGAAAATTTAACTATAGCATTTTATTTTTTAATATAAAATATAACCAAAGTCTACATCTAATATAACATTACGCCACAAGTATCGAGATATTATATTTACGAAGTACCCAAGTACACGTGGTTATAAAAAAATCAATATTATGCCTATTAAAAGTCAACTATTGTGCTGTGTTTTACTGGTTGCCTGTATTAAATAATATATTTCTTGGATTAAAATTAAATTTGAATTACTATTATATGTATTTAAATTCTAAAACCAGTTTTAAGCTAATTTTAAGATATCTATTGAAGCACGTGACATAAGGTACCTAGGTATCTACTTTCCAATTATTTTGGAATTTTTTTTACTGAATTAAGGAATGGATTAGGGGTCATTTCGCCCGTGACTGGACAGTTTTGATGATAGCGAACTTCGGTATCGGTACCTATCAAAAAATATATACTTATCCAGTTCGATATATTTTAAAAATTAAATGCATCAATATAGAGATTAGATTTGGTCAAGCACAAAAGTTCAATATCTGTAATTAACTCTGCCTTATTCAGAGATAAAATTAATTAACAATAAATGTCTTTCAAATTTTAAGAATATTGCATTTTTGATAGTACTCGAACAATGGAAGCTAATTAACGTCTATCTCATTGTCGATATTCGGACAGGGTTGATTAGGGGAACTTGATTATGACAAGAGAAATTTTTGTCAATGATCTAACATTTAGAAAAAGATAGACCAAGGAAAGTTGAAATTGCTAGTGTTCAGACGGGTGTCCGAACACTAGAAAATCAATTTTTTTTACCTAGCCGTTGGACACTCAATTTTATCATTAAAATAAGCATAAAAAAAAGGTGTTGACACAAGTTATAATGACTATAAACCTTTTACAATATACAAATGGAAGAAAAATTTCAGGCAGTAATTGATTAAGTGAATTTTACTGACACATTGTGCACATATAGTCGAACTTTCTTGGAACCAAATGTAATGCTTTCTTGACACATCGCATTGAATTTTTAAATGCAGCTAATTGTTCAGAAAAATGCCGGGAAGTGATTTATGTTTTGTCTCTGTCTTATATATGATAGAGTATTTCTACGAAGTTGCCTTAGGAAGGGATCGATAGTTTTCAAGTTATTTTCGTTTTAAAAAAAGTCCGACCATTGGAGGTGTCCGGCTTACTGGTGAAGTCACCCCTACTTGAAAATGCCAGCGAACTAAAAGTTGAATACAAAAAATTTTACTGTTCACAAAAACAACTGTACACGTACTGTTTCTACAAAAAATAATAATAATAATAATTTATTGTTAATTCAAGTCAAAGTTTAAAGATGTTTTATTATATATAATAAACTAATTTACAAATATGTGTATATCTAGCAGTTCACTTCGCCAATGCTTCTAGTTCTTGGATTTCTCTGTCGCTTGCAGCTTTCTTTTCGGCAGCAAGTTTGATATCACGTTCAGCTTTTTGTTTGGTTTCAATCTCCCTAATTATAGCTTCTCTTTTGGATAACCTATTTTGGTGGAATAATCCATACACAATTCCTAAACCAAGGAAACTCCATCGTCCAAACTATAAAATCCAATGGCAAGGTTAGGGCGATTATGTAATGAAATCGTGGAATTACAAATCTATGGAAACATGAATCAATTAAGCATACCTTGATTAATGGTGAAACACGAACTGGAGCCTGGGCCTGGATATCTGCCATTTTTAATTCTGAATTTAATTTAAAAGTATAATTTGTTTAATATTAACAGCAAAAAATTTGGACTGACAGAACACAAATGTCAACTGTCAACTGTCTAAAATGGTTTGTCAAGTTGTCACCCTTTGTCAACGTCAATCGTCAAATTTTAAAACTGTCAAACATCAAGTTGACAACATGGTGACACGAAACTCCCGATTTTGATCAATGGTCAAACGCTTGTTTCCACAGCTTGAAATTATGAAAATATGGAATATTGGCTATATATTCAGATTATCATTATTACTATTATTATGCCTACATCTGAAATATATAAAAACTAAACTCGTGTTGGACTGACTAGGTTCATACTGATTTTTATAAAAATCTGAAAAGTAAATTTTATAGAAATTAATATAAGTCGTAATGATGAATGACCGACCACAACATTACTGGAGATTGAAAAAGTATGTCAATTTAGTTAAGTCCATAGACATTATTTTTATAATGTCTATGGTTAAGTCTCGTGCCAAATAAGTATATGATTCTCTACAGTTGTTGTTTGGAGATCTATAAATGTAAAAAAATGTGTTCTGTGCGTATGCATGCGTGCGTGCATTATTTATGAGGTTTAATTAAAAGTCGAAAAACGGTAGCTATATAACACCCGGTTTAAAGCTTTATACAAAAATGAGTGAGATGCTAAATGAAACATTATTGGTTTTGTAAAAGCAAATAAGACCAGCGAACCCTATAATTTCTTTTGACTTTTAAAAGACACAATATAAATAAAAAATTTTAACAGCGACGGATCCAGGAGTTTTTAATTAAGGAGAAAAGGCTGTCAGGCAGACACAAAATTAAGAAATAATCGTTTTTATGTAATATTAAACAAGACGCCGATCAAAGAGATATTGATAACGAATATGGTGAGGTGAGGCTGAGGCAAGTGTTTCTCCTTCATTGATCTCATCTATATCTATATTCTTTTCTCAAAATATAAAAATACCTACACCTATTCGAAAAAAATAATATATTAATATTATAAATCAGAAATGTTATCAAAATTAATTTTGGTTTTGTTCAACAAGCGTTTAGGCGTACACCCTACTTCGTAGGGTCACCACAACAATAAAAACAAAATTTTTCTAACCCTAAACGCATGACCATTGATTTTGAGGAAAATTACATGAAAATTACACTAACTAGTAACTAGAATAGTAGCGTTAGCGTAGTTAGTAGTGTTATTCGATTTCGAAATCCGATTTCCGTCGGAGGTTCGAGTTTCGATCGAGTTCATATTCGACGTATTTATGTGTCAGTGTCAGTGTTGTGAGGTGAGCAGCGAGTGAGGAATTTATTTTTGACGTCTATCAAGAAAGATGTGGTAATATTGCATGAAAAGTTAAAACCAAAATTTATAGTGGTTTTGTGAATACCACCATGGCTCTATTACTTTCGGTTTTGTCTATTGTTGCTTCCATATTTTTGACTCCTTTTTTAATGCTGTTGTTGGGTATAATTTTTCTGGCATCTATTGGAAAGTCTTTAGGAGTTCGAAGATTATATGTGAAAACTTTGCTTCTGATTTTTGAGGTAAGCACTACTTCTTTTACAATTTGTTTTATTTGTTTATTATCTAGCGATGTGCGTTTTCAATTATTCTACAAAATATAATTCTAATAACCAAAACAATAGGGATCAGATAATAGAGAATAGAATATTCTTTACTTTTACAGAGAAAGTTATTTTATAAGTCTTGGGTGAAAATCTTATACCGAAAGTGGAATGGAGTTATATACCTATAAAAAGATGCTATTTCGAAGCTTTAGCACAATAATAACACTTGGTCCCACAGATTATTGACTGCTTATACCTACCTACAGATATACCTAAACTAAAAGTCTAATATACTATAAGTTTGTTATACCGGAGATATAATTCCTAGTGAAACTTTATTTACCTACCTATTACATACACCGAAATACCACCTACCTACCTACCTACCTTACCTGTAATAACTAATAACTAAATACAGTAGGTACTTATTTTTTATTTTCATTTGATGAATGAAAATATTTGTTGAGTAGGTAGAGGTACTTACTTACTTATTTAACAAAATTATTTAATAATTTATTGTACCTATTGAATCATTGAAAATTATGAAGATATTGAATTATTAGAAACCATAATGATTCCCTTGTGTATCTTTGACATTTACCGCCTTCACGAAGAAATGAAATACCACCTACACCAACCTATATTGATTGTTTTTTCTTTTAAACCGAGTTTTCCACTTATAATACTAAGTATCTATCTGTATAGATATGTCTCAAGATTGGTAAGGATACCTACCTAACGTTTTCAGCTACTTAGGTACATATTACAATAAAAGGATGTACCTATAACTAGAATAATTAATTCTAATACCAATACCTAGCTATCAGTTATCAAGTTGATAATACTCTATAGGTACAATGTTTTTGACTCTCTATCACTTTCCATTTGTAGTTATTTGCAAAATTGATTGTTGGGTTGTTTTTTACAAATTATTTCAGTGGCAAACAACAAACAACACACGTCTATAAATAGAGTATAAAAGGAAAACCTCGGGCACAATCCTACGTCATATTTTCCCTTGCATTTTATTTTGCTGAAGTCTAGATATACACGAATATAAGGTAGTCCATATATATATATATATTAACAATACCATTGTGTTTCAAAACTTATATAGATATTTATATCTCACTGATATTACTAGGCCCTGTATATCACCCATGTGCTATGTGTCACCTATTGCTTACTAGATCTTTATCTACTGGGTCTTGTGATTGGGGATGGTTTGGTTGATGATTGATGAATGAATATGAAATTTTTTCAATGCATTCATGAAGAAAACGTGTCTTACTGCAACTCCATAGAAAATATTTTTTAATTTGAAATACCTACCAAGCTAAAGAAATTTTATATGCATTTCGGGCTTTATAAATAACCAAAGATAAGTAGGTATGTATTCAATTTATTGATACTGTACAAAAATATAGTAAGTAAGTAGGTACTTATCTCGGTACCTATGTACCTATGTTCACTGTATGTGGGTAGATGATAAGAAAAAAATTGTATCTCATAATTAGTGTTTTAGCCTAAACTTTTTAAATCCACTTTAGTTAAATTGAGTCATATTTTATTATAACAGATTTTCGAGGATATTTCAAAATAGCATCAGTTTTCGGAAAACTTGTTTACTTCACTACCGACAATCTATTTTGATGAAGCTGCATAATATAACTGTTGTTGCCATATAAATCTATGACATCCATAAACACTCAGTTAAGGCGTTGAGTGAGCAAATTATAATTATATAATTTGCTCACTCAACGGTTAAGGTGCACTTAATTAAGTCTGCATCTCTGTTAGCATTCTGAAAAATTCAGTTCTAGTTCCAAAGTTATATTTTTCAGGATCGGTGTATTTACGTTTATATAGATCATTATTTCTCGTTTCTTCTACATTGTGATTCGATTATACAGAGCACATTAAAGCAAATAATATATGAATGGCGAATGGCCACACACTAAGAAGTATAAATATAAATTATACTGAAAAATACAGCTCGAGATGATGATTAAATACAGATTAAATATGTATGTCGGTATATCACTCATAAGTGGACACCAATTTTATATGTATAAGTATAACGGTGAAGGGTACCAATAATTTCATATTTCTGTCAGCTTGTGTCATTTCAATATTTTACCTATACAGGGTGTTAGTTAAACAGGCGGCAAAAATTCAAGAGGTTATTCCTTGGACTATTCTAAGGATATTTTATCCTTTGATGATTTTTGAAAAAGCGCTTTGTTGCGAAGATATAGGGCGAAAAAAATTTTCAACAAATCCAATTTTGGTATTTTTCACATTATTAATGTAGATGAAATTTATAAAAGTATGACGTACTACACTGGACGTATCAAGTAAAAGACATGTAAGAAAAAGGAGTTGTTTTTTCTTACCAGCATCCCGTGATACTTTGGAGTGATTATTTTATATGTTTTTGTATGTTGTATTTTTGTAGTTCGTATGTGTCGCATTTGTTAAAATTGATTGACCTTTGGCTAGTTGACGTGTAAACGGTTGTTAGTGAAGTCCTCTATCATGGCTCGCTTTACGTATGCCGAGATGGCTGACATGCATTTTATTTATGGACTTGCTGATGGCAATGCATTAGAAGCTAGGCGACTGTACATTGAACGATTTCCTAACCACATTGCTCCCGATAGAAAAATCTTTCAAAGTATTCATCAACGTCTTCGAGAAACGGGAACATTGAAGCGACGTGGAGGACCAGGAAGGCCAAGGACTGTAAGAACGGTGGACGTAGAAGAGAATGTGCTGGACATGATAGAAGAAGATCCAGATACTTCTACGCGAAGAATTGCAAATACTTTCAATGTAAGTAATTGGACTGTTTGGAAAATTCTGAGAGATAATTTGTTGTACCCATACCACATTCAACGCGTTCAGGCACTTCTTCCTGCGGATTTTGCTCCACGTATTGCATTTTGTCAATGGCTTTTGCACACATTGGTTGAAATCCCTCAACTACTTACGATGATTCTTTTTACCGATGAAGCCAGTTTCTCGCGAAATGCAATAAGGAATTTCCACAATAACCACGTGTGGGCTGACGAAAATCCACATGAGATTTGTGAAGATCGGTTTCAACATCAGTTCTCGTTGAACGTTTGGGTTGGAATTGTGGGTGACTGGCTAATTGGACCGGTATTTCTATCAGGAAGACTTACCGGCGAAGTATACCGCAACTTTTTGGAACAAACGCTACCTCAGCTTTGGAGGATGTACCATTGGCTACAAGATAGGCAATGTGGTATATGCATGATGGTGCACCACCTCATTTTAGTGTAGTTGCTCTAGAGTTTTTAACAGCAACATACGGAGATCGCTGGATTGGTCGAGGTGGACCTCGACGTATGGCCTGCTCGATCCCCGGACTTAAACCCCCTGGATTATTTCCTATGGGGCCATGTAAAGTCATTAGTTTATACTAGGTCAGTGGAAGATGTGGACGATTTAAGAGATCGGATAATTGCTGGGTGTAACTCAATAAGAAACGACCCTGGTGTTTTTGAAAGAGTTCGAGGGTCTATGGGGAGAAGATTTGGATGGTTGCATCCGAGCTGGAGGTAGCCATTTTGAACAATTCTTGTAGGTTCAGAAATGTTACATGTAATGTTTAGTAATAAATTGTTATTTGTTGAAAATTTTTTTCGCCCTATACCTTCGCAACAAAGCGCTTTTTCAAAGATTATCAAAGGATAAAATATCCTTAGAATAGTCCAAGGAATAAAATCTTGAATTTTTGCCGCATGTTTAACTAACACCCTGTACATTTACATAAAAAAGGGACAGGTAAGGTACCTACTGTGTCCACAAATTTAAGCCGATGGAAAAACTACTTAAACTCTGGGTATTATTATTCAAAACTAACTTTTATGGTATGTAAGTTCCTAGAATAACAAAATGCATAAGAATCGACAGTCATACTTAATACTATCCATCTAGGGATATAGGTACTCTCCGGTAGGGTATACTTCCTTTAGGAAAACATCTCGCCAAGACATAAAATATACTAAGAAATAATCTGCATATATTACTAAAGATATATACAGGGTGTCTTGCAAGTAAAGCGCCATACGTTAACCTCTCATAGAAAATATCAATCCAAGAAGAAAAGTTTATATAACTTTTTTTAAATCTTGGTCCATTAAAGAGTTACAGCAAGGTTACAGTCTATCAGAAAGGTTCAATGAAATATTACAAGTTGGCCGTTATAAACTACCTAATAAAACTTGTGTCATTGTCACATTCTTAGATAATAGATAGTAGCAATTAACTAAGACTTGTATCATATTTCATATAGACTGTAAGCAGATGTTTCATGCAACTCACCTTTTTTGGTTTATGGCGGCCAACTTGTACAACATTGATTGTTTAATACCATAAGGCAAACGTTTCTTTGCGGACTTTTTGATACACTGATCAAGATAGGAATAAACATATATACACTTTTCTTCTCAGATTGACATTTTCTATCAGTGGTTGATGTATGTCGGTTTACTTTGAGGGCACCCTGTATAATAAATCTAATATTAAACAGTAACGATTTAATAGGTATATTTTATTCTTAGGCAGAAAATTTATTATGAAATCTTTTATGACTAATCATTTTCTCTCCAAATTCTTTTACTTTCTCTCAATGTATGCAATAGTGTGTGTATAAATAAACGATATTATACGTGCTTCATATTAACACAAAGCAACTCGTATAGCAATCTTATAACCATAGAGGAAGTTATAGGAAGTATGGGGAATGGAGGGAAAGTAACATTTCTTGGTGAAAAGCATATAAATGAGCATCTATATGATTAATGAAAATTTTTTAACAATGAGCTATAAAATTAATAGTTATGGATATTAGGCCTTTAGCAACGATATTAGGCCTAGTATCCTATCCTATAGGATACTAGGCCCTTAGCAACATAGTAGTGAATTTGGGTTGTTTTTCAAAGAGAAATTCCATCCAATCCTAGATTCAACTCGAGGTTCAAAAACTATTTTAAGCGTACTAGTGTGGGAAGTTCTGTTATGAAATTTTTAGAACTAATTAATCTCTGAACTAATAATTGTGAACAAAGTCTCAATTTGTGGTAAGATAATGTGGGTTATTTTGGATAGAGTCTATATTTTGATTTTAGTTTTCCATTTTAATTAAAATGTGGTTATAGGTAGAATACCTGCCATACTTATAGTTTTCAACTCAATTAAGCATAATTAGAAATGTTAATGTTTTCTTGGTTTATTTAACATTTTAGTTATATAAGAGTTTAATCTATTTCCTAATAATGAACAGAGATAAAATATGTTTATAATAGTTTTTTTATTCCTCGTGGTTCGTCTTATAGCACGTGAATTATCCACATTTCCCACGCGTCTGCTGTCTTGTTTATTTTAACTGATATAGTTATTTACAATTAATTGAGAGTAACACAGATAATGATAAGAACAACTTTGTATACATTTCTAATCGGGGTGTAAAGTAATTTTCAATTTTAATAGGCACCTATTGAGTATATCATATTAATATATCTAATAAGTAATTAATTAAGTAATTATTAATGTTTAATGCTGCATTGGCTGCCACTTGCCACTATTTATGCACGTATGTCACTTATTTTTAATCTGGAGAAGATACTAAGTAATCAGTAAAATGTAGTAAAATGTAGGTAGGTATTCAATTTATTAAAACAGAGCAATTATTAATTATGTCTACGTTTTTTGGAAATCGTCGAATTTTTGGTGTTACACCTACCAATTTACGTTTATATTGAGAGATAATTAAGTTTATTGCATTTTGATCCTTTGAGTTGATGGAAGTTTGTTTCTTTTTTGTAATTTAGCAAGTTTATAAACCCACAATGCTCCAACATGTAAAGTTCGTGGCTCGCTCAACCGTTACTAACGCTACTGAAATTATAATTGTCCTTATTGTACAATCACTATTATTTTAATAACTGATATTATAAAATCATTGGCAATGACTGTTATATCAGTAAGTACCTATGTGATGTTATTGGCTTGGTTTCGTTAGTAATGCTGACAGTAACCTTGACAATGAACATCATTGTATATTATTTGGTTTATTTTCGCTTGCTGCTTTAAGAATTTACATGTTTGACCAAAATTATAGACAGTGACTCATTCACAGCATATGGAGTTATTCTACGGGTGTAGTGGTAAGGGATCGCAAATCCAATAGGCGCATTTGGTAAGATTGAGCTGAATTTTAAGAAATGTAAAAAAAATTCTTATTAAATTCTAAAAATATTTCTTTAAATAGATTAAATTTAGGTCTTTTACGAATACTAGAAACTCAATAGTTCCTCGCGCACTTGCAAAAAGAACCCCGAAAACAATGTAATAAATGACCTCGCAATTACTTGTCAAACAAAGTCTGCCTACAGAAAACACCTGTTCTACGCCACTCACAAAAATTGGGATGTTGTCGACATATAAGTGCGCATGCTCCAGTTTTCGACCTTGATGTTTCGATACTAGCCAACCACGTTGCTTATTTTTTAAAATACATCAATCACGTTACACCTCGTATAGAGTCCAAGAAATTATAGTCAAAATCACTGTCCGTATACGCGATTCATTTTAAGATCGAAGCGCCAAAATGGCAGTAACCTATACTAACCTACGTTCACTGACACTGACGTTTGAAATTTTATTCATCAAAGATTTGTTGTCGAGAACTTCAAACCAGGTAAAAAGCTTGTAAAACTATTTTGAAAGGGGTAAGTAGTGATATATAAAATTAAAATGGATTTCAATATTTTTCGAGCGTTCATTCTGAAAATGAAACTTAACCTCAAAATATGTCAAATTCTTTATTGGGCATACGGCATACATACCTTTATGGAAATAGTCATCCTTAGAGAAAGGTAAAGAGCACACTCTCTACTCTGCGTTCTTTAGCTTCTTTATCCATACCCTCCTGTAACTCTGTAATGCTCAACTTATAGTTTCCGCGATAGCTCCAGATTTTCCCGCTTTTAGAAAGGTATGAAACTGATCTCGGGGTTTTTCTTTGTACAAGAGGAACAATGACGCTCACAACAATAATGATTCATATCTAATCAAAGCAATTAACTAATATAACAACGGATATTTCAAAATTCACAATAGACATACATACGCAAAACTGAACCAATACCACATGCGTTAGTTGTGCGTGCCGCCAGTAGGTAGCGTATTGCTTAGCAAGCATCGCGTATAGGGAACAGCACATTAAATTACTTGACAAAATATTTCGTGCCTTCTTATGAATGACGAATAATGGCTTCATCAAATTTATCTATTTTGCCTGCAATCATATGGAAGCAACTGATTTCATAAGATTTCTGATATATTCTAATGGATAGTCACCGTGAAACAGCCTGTATATCGGTGACGGTCATCGACATCGAAAACCATTTGACTTTAGGATACTTGATTGCCATTTAGATACATATTTTAAGAAAGGGTTTATAAAAGCTGCGTGATCACATCATGTATGTTATCTTTTGAAATCATTGATATCAAAAAATCAGAATGACAAAATCAAGATCGCTCACCACTATACCGAGGACGCTATTTAATATACCCTCGACCCGAAGGTTGTTCAGATCTTAATTGATTGAACGTGCCTTGCACGAGGTGATTGTGTGTTGGATGAGTACATACAATCTTCGGTGCAAATTAAAAGCTCACAAATGATTTCATGATGATGAAATTTATTTCAAGAACATTATCAACCTTCCTATCAATCAAAACTCCTACCCAGAATCTAAGTTGAAATTGTAGGTACCTATATAAACTATTTATTTTTTGGACAGGTTGTTATTTATTTTTGTAGATATGTATATGTTTTATAGATCAGTAGAGTGAGTAGGTAATATAAATAGTTCGTTCCTACCCTCGTCTATACTCGTATACGGATCCTCAAATAAAAATATGTTTTAATTCGGACACAAAGACGGGTCGACCGTAAGTAAAGTTGTATTAAACAGAGAAAGAGAACGGTGCATAGGTCGGGCGAAGTATCAAGATCTATGGGTGAGAGACGTGACACGGGTGGTAGAGGTCAGAGGTGTGGCCACAGAGGTAGTCTGTGGATATGGCTCTTAGGTCGATTCATCCACTAAACGAATTGGAAGTATTTTTCCAGTATTATATTAGTTATCTTTATTTAACTATCATGTACTAAATCTTGTGTCTTTGTTTGAAAATTGAAGATATTTTTATTTGGGGACCTGTATAATCGTACCCATATTTTGCAATATTGGTTCTATTATAAAAAGATACAATTATATTATTGTGAGTTAAGTACGTAAATATCAATTTTGTTTTTATCAAAACGCTTATTATATGCCTACTTATATACTTATATCAATTATCTTCCAAGTCTTCTTAAATCTCTGGTTAAAAATTAAGCAGTTCTAAAAATACAAATATAATTTTATTTCTAATAGATTACAATAAATATAGGTACGTAGTTAAAAATAATAAAACGTCTGCTTGTAAAAACTAGACGTGATTGTAATAATTTATATTCATAAATAATAATAATAATAATAATAATAATAATAATAATAATAATAATAATAATAATAATAATAATAATAATAATAATAATAATATTGTCTTTATTAACCAACAACATAAATAACAAAACAGGACTTGCAAAAATAATAACATTAAAAATAAATGTTGGTTAAAAGGCGCAAGATCAACATAGCTGTTCTTCCTCAAGAACCCGAAAAATTTTAATATATAGATACCTACTGTATTTCAAATTGAAAATTTAGACAAATTTAGATAAATTCATCTAATGTTAAACTTAACCAAATAGAAAAAAAAAACTACATCATATTTTGCTCCTCAAATAATTTATCAAATAATTTATTTTTGAATTTATTGGTCGTCATGTGTTTTAAATCATTAGAAAGATTGTTGTAGTTAAATATCGACATAAACTTATCAAAACTCATTACCATTACATCAAAGTAATTAACTATAAGTGTTAATTATTGTTTTGCATAAAATACTTGAATGCTTATGTCACATTACATTCATAATTGTATTTTTCAATTTTATTCTTTTGTGAACCGATGGGTAGGTTTTTCAGCTTTAATATTTTACATTTTACCCCTCAAAAATTCCTAAAAAATACTATTTATTGCATTATATACTCGCAGTTCATATTTTTAACACTTCAACGTACCAATTCAAGATACTAATTGGGATATTTATCCACGGCCAATATTATTTCGTTATCCACAATCACCGGTCTTGTAAATTTAACACAATAGAATTGAATATGAATGTGATATCATTGAGGGTATCATTTATGTTATATTTTGGACTGATTATTACTGATTGTCATCCATTTTCATATAAAAAAATCAGTGGTATTCTTGCTGTGTCACGCACAACGATCTTCATTTATGATGAATAAATGCAAGTCATATATATAAGGAAACTTTATAAAAATATTATTTACCTATTGTGTTGGGGGAACATATTAGGGAACCCCTTGATAAACCCAACTTGCTGAAATGGCATCTTGTAGAGTATCCTGCCATATTGAAATTCGAGTACCTACTATCTATCTATATGTAGCGACGTATTTAAATAAAAATTATACGTAAAATAATTGGCTAATTTGGGACTTCTGATTATATAGGGAATATGAAAAAACCCCTGATCTGAGCCCCGTCCTAAAATAAACACGCGGGCATAGAATACAGTGAATTCTACTAAAATTGAGGCTAAAATTTAAGAAAAAGAAAGAAATCGGTTCTAACTCGAGTAACTTTGTAAAATCGAAGTGCGTTTACATTTTTTTAATACTTTGGTTATCATTAGGACATCTAGCTCTAGGGCGATCCAGAGAACAGTTCAAAAGATTGTGTTTTTTTCCATTTCTTTGAATATAACAAATTTTGCACTTGCTTTAGTTTCTTGGACACTAAAATTCTCCTTTCTTACAGTTTTTATATACAAAATGAAGAAAAAATACCTAGTTTGTTGTTTATTGGAGTTTCTTAAATAAGTTTTCGAGTGTCATTAATAATGAAATGCAAATTAAATTAATTTATGTCTGGGGGCGACCTATTCCTTCTTGGCTTTGCAATTCAAATTTTCATTCAATCCCCATATACTCTGTTTAAGAATAATATTTAAAGGCATTGAAATTTGGTTCTTTATATAAACCTTGATATAAACTTGAAGTAAATTCTCAAGGATGCGATACAGAACTTAAATTTTAAATTGTATAGACTAACGATACATCATTTAGTCATTATTCATTAATTAGATTGTCATGTCTTTATAATATGCGAATAATGATTATATAATGATCGGCATTAAATGTGTTTTTTCCTGTTTTACATGCCAATAATTATAGATATTCTGAAGGAGAAAGCAGTAGATATTCATTACTGCATGATACCTATATAAGTAGGTATTAGAGAAGAACGAAGTATTGGGAAGATAACTATACAAAATTTATTATTTGTTTTTCAGTTGATTGACCTATGAAGTGGTCCACGGAAAATTTGTGTCAAGTTTGATGTCGGATATCTTTCAATTCGAGACTAATGGCAAAATTCTTGCACCTCAGTTATTTTTAGAGATACCAACAAAGCACTTTGTTTTGTTTTTTTTTTGTAAAAACTTAAAGGCGGCCATGGCCTATTCCGAAAGGTTTAGAAACTGTTTATATGGTCAGTTTGTGGACTCCTTTGTTGTACTGTTTTAAGTAACTATAGCTCGGTACATTCTTATTGCAATATCATTGTATATATTTTCTTTGTTTTTAAAACTGAGACTATGGAAATTTTAAAGGAATGTCAATGTCCTGTTGGTTCACTGAAGTTTATTTAGTATTTTTAGATGTGATATAAATATGATAGGTATATCACGTGCTGCCTGCTAAAGGTGCAGTCTATAATAATGGTCTTCTACATTATTATCGTCATGGGTATTATCATTGTTAACTCAGAGTGCCAAAACGGCATTTCAGAACCATATTTGAAACATTTTCCTATGGTAAAAAATGTTCCTATACATAATATGTTTCAAATTGGTTTATATAAATCCAAAGATAAAAATATAAATTTTTAGATATCGATAAACAGTAATGTTCTTTTATGTGTTTAATGTTTTTATTGCTTTTTATTGGACAAACACCATAAATTTATACCATAACTCTAGTCCTTATTGTAGGTATTGATCGAACGACATCGGCTTTGATGTTTTCTTTATTACATATTGATCTGGCACATTTATTGTGTTTGAATAATGAATTGGCGTGCTAAAATATTATTTACGACGTGCAAACTTTGTTGCACTTTGTTGTGTTTCTTGATATGATAAAAATTATTTATTTGTTTAAGTATATCTACAAACATGTCCAATCTGTCCGCAGTGGTCCAATAAGTACTTATTTAATTTGTACGTGTGCACAGAGGCAGCTAAATTAGATCCCAGTCACTGAAATCTCGGATTATAACAATTTAAGTAGCATATTTTCAATGTAATAATACAGTGAAATACAAACTTTACATTAGTTTTAGTTTTTATACAAAATACAAAAATTTTTAAATATACTTATGGATAAAATCCAGGGGCGTAAAATTAAGGTAATTTTGGGCCCTGTGGCCACCATTTACGAGCTACATATATAAGAGCTAGATATTTTTAACAGATTTTTTGAATGTCGATCGTTCGTGATGCAATTTGAATATAGTGAGATTTTATTTTAATGATTTGTTTTAAATTTACAATAATCATTTTTATTTTAAAACGACGACAGTATGAAACGAGGTATGAAATAAAGTATCATACGATCTACATCCTTTACAGTACTCGTTTACACTTTCCGGAAAAAACTCGTACTGTAATACATTAGTTTATTCTCTTTGCTAATACCTCAGCTATCGGACTTGTATATAACGTAAAATACTATTACTACATGTTATAGTGTCCACTATGTAAGGAAATTGAATGCTGACTAATAAATACACTAATCTCAAATTATTACTGCAATAAAACTGGTCATTGGATCTAGTAGTTATTTTTAGAGAAATATTGGTGATATAAATTTATCAAAAAGTTAATAAAACTGATCATTTGTATGACCATAAAAACTGCTACCCTCATATAAAAACATATTTCAAACAATTATCCCCCAAATAATAAGTAATAAAGTAAACAATAAAGATTATACTTGCCGATATATTTAAATAAATATTTACAGTACAGATGGTAAATTTAAAAAGAGATAAACTTTTGGCATGTTTCAAGTCGTATTACATACTTGCAACCGAAATAGATATGATAAATATGATGATGCTTTTCCATAATAGAATTGGTTTTGAAATTTGTTAGTACATTGATACGTTTTATTGTAATGCAAATACTAAAATTTTAATTTATACATGTCACATTTTCAGCAGTTTACATTGGAATTATCTTCATCTACAATTTATCATACGTACCTACCCATGAATATTCTAATTTAGAGAAATCCATTTGTATATTTAAGTTACAAAAACAAGTTTATTGTGTGTAAACAACATGTAAATATGTATATTACCTATTTTTAAAAATTAAACAAGTTCCAATTTCACACGCGTACTGAATAGGTATTTTCATAGAAGGATATTGTCGGCTTTGTCCCACCTCTGAAATCAAGTACCGATTCTAAGTACCTAGGTAGTTCAGTACAGTTCTACACTGAGTCAACATAATTTTACGTTTTTACGTCAACATAACTTTAAACTAGGTACAGTTTATTCATTTTTTGACAGACAATGGTCAACGTGCGTGATGATTATTGATCACTGATCACTGGTTATTGATCAATGATCACTATTACTAATTGATCACTGATCACTTGTTACTGATCAATGATCACTAATCAAGGATCACTGTTACTAATTGATCACTGATCACTTGTTACTGATCAATGATCACTGTTACTAACAGCACAGCTCTATAATTGCATAGGTTTGATCACACGTCATACAAGTCATGTGGATTTTCCCATTTCTTGACTGAATTCGCACAACCTGTTGGTTTTTCTTTTGTAATAACTCTATTGGTACAAACTTGAAGAGAAAATTGTTGAGAAAAACTTGTTGAAATAAATGTATCAGTTAATCATTATCATTTTCACGTACGAAGAACGATTCGTGCGTTGAGCAATTGAATATTCGCTGGAAAATGGATACCTATATGCTCGTGGTATAAAGTTCTGGATCAGTTCATCTTCGGTTTTAGCTTGTATCGAGGCTGGAATGTTATTTATGTAAAAATCGGCATGTAAGTTGACTGCAATATACTTCATATTTCTATCCTCGTTTCAATTCAATTATTTACCTATATACGACGCATCTTTGCAGTACGCCTTGTATATATGTTGTCAAGGTGTATTGTACATCAAGTTTTATAAAAAATGTAAAACAGAAATAAACGATATCGTGCTTATGTGTCATTATGTCTTGAGGAAAACAAACGAAAGAAAGAATAGACGATGTCTCCAAAAGCTTCACCGGTTTTTTGTGGGTTATATGCATGAAATTTGCAAATTATATCTTATCTTCAAATATATGAATAACTTATAGATTTGTAAGTGTACTAAATAGATGGGTTGCCAGGTTGATTGAGCATGTAGTTTCGAGGGTACCGGTATTATATAGTTAGCGAGATGGTAGTTAATCTCGCAACAAAGTCTGCATCGAAACATTTTTCCATAAAAGTTTGGATTTGTTTTTATAATTTGCATAACAGTGTTTATATAATCCTATCTTGGTTTGTTTTAGTAACAAATAAATCGATCAATTTATGATGGGTAAATTAAGCAAACCTCCTAATTGTACAAATTGACAGACTATATTATTATTTAAATGCCAATTATAGTATTTCGAACTGGAAAATTTAAGGTTGAATATCGGACGTCATTGCATGGGGGACTTTGAAATTGTTAATTTTTCAATCCCATTCTAGTGTAGAGAATAATCATACATAATATAAGTACCCACAGAGACAATAGTACCCACCATGGCTTCATTTGGTATATACCTACTTCTGCAATGGAAAATACCAATGGAAACATTAGAGAGCTGCATATTTTGTGTAGGTATCTACACTAATTATTGATGGTAATTGGATTGCAAATATGTTTTTAATCTTAAAATCTGATGAAATAACTAGGTACTCTTTTTAGGTACCACCAAATACCTAGGTATGTAAAAAAACCAACAATTTCATGGTTAAATTATTTAATAATTTATTTGTCTTTGAAACTTCTTGGTTTTTTGATATCGAAAAAAACGTAACTTCATTAGGTAATAATTAAAATAAATGGAAAAGTAAAGTTTAATTATTGTTTAATTACTGCGGTAGTTTCCAGTATTCTGTAAAATTAACGAATAGTTTTTTAAATTAATACGAAAGATAAGTAAGTGTCTATCATAGACCTTGTCTTATAAATCTATGGTGTCTGTCCAATTTAAAGTAAAATTACTGTGGTTTAAAGCTATTATGAAAATGTGGTACCTATGTGAAATCTTCTTTCCAACATTCTCCTTGAATTATACACAACCAATATAAACATAACATCTTTGTTTTTAATCCTTTCTGGTGATATCATTTATCGAGGTCTACAATGACATGTAGTAACATAACATTGGAATAAAGTACAATTGTATTCCAAATAATGGTATATCAAAGTCCATGTTCCGGCATAAGCACATAAAAAATATCGGGTAGTTGCACTTCGGCTTATTAGTTTCATACAAATATAATTTGTTTAAGTAAATGGTGTTTTTATAGAAATCGATCAAAGTGTAAAAGTCCAGCAATAGTATTTTTTCTAGAGAATTTTCATTATAATGATGTTATAATAAATTATATTATTTTTTCAGTCATACACAGTGCACTGAAAGAAATTTCAACTAACTGTAAATAGAAATCGCATATCACCAACAAAATATCTGCATTAAATATTCTCCAAATAGACAGCATAGTTACTACAGCATAAACGGTTTTGTTGAATCTGTCTACTTACCATTAAAAAAACTTTTTGTTAACTTTTTCTTATTACTGTAAATCGATATTTTTTGCTGTCAGTAATGAAGGCCCATTTTATGCTTAATAAGTGTTTTTTTGGGGATAGCAGATACTTTTCTAATGCAGTATTAATATTTTGTTGCCACAAAAAAACTTTTTCTTACTGCTAGTAAATTATTTTTGAGCCATTATACAGTATGTTTTAGTAACAATTATAATTACTGGTTCATTACAGTAAGTACTTGTATTTGTCTTAATAACTTCACTTTATTAGCATAGAATGATATACAGTGCTTCTAGGAAAATTACACTATTGTTATTAGAATATGTATTTTAGTATTAGTTTAGTATATAGGAAAAGAAAAATATTGCCAGATGCATACAGGATATATCAAGATAAAACATGTTAACTCCTATATATATATAGGAATTGTATGGTGTTAAGCTTAACACACCCACATACATAATTTATACCTACATAAAATTAATAGTTTTCCAGCAAAGTATCTAAAAAACTTAAGCTCCAATAGTTTTCAAAGCACAGACATTTCTTACATAGGTAGTGTCCATATTCCTATACCAATTTTCTTGTAAAGTACCATAATAATTGATGATGTAATGTCATATAATTCACTGTCAAATAACTGAAGCACCTTTGTTTTATCTATGCATAAGTATCTACTTTGGTGAAGTTATAGTGTTTTAGGTAATAAATACACCTTTTTAAAATTATTTATTTATCTTTCGTAATCTATACAAGAATTAGAAAGACTAATTACTCAAGCCTCTAATACGTTCTTTGACCAAATTAAATTTACCATAAACTAACCAAATAACGTTTACTCCACGCGGTCCACACCCAGTCAACACAGTGAACACACGTAAAATGTGCGTAAAATGGCGTGCGGCTAGTAACTGATTAGCGAGAAATCTGTATAGTGATCTCTATTGCGACTGCGCATTACATGACTTTTAAATAATAACTTAGTTACGGCCGAGAATAGCAACCAGAGAGAAGCGACAATAACTGTCGGCACCTTTGAAGTCTGGGGGCAAAATTTTGTGACCTTGAGTTTAACATAATGACGGATGGCCGGTCTAATACACTGAGAGAAATATTAATGAGGCCTAATAAATGCTATACACTGATAAAAAAAATATGATTATACTGAAATGTAATAAAACCTATATTATAAATATTTTGCCTCATTTATCACGCAAAAAAAGTTATAATGATATATTGCTTTTCATAACAGGAGTTAATGTAAAAACTTCTAATTATTAGAATAAAAGAAATGCATTTTGCCAGTTTTTTAGATAACAAATAAAACACATTTATATATAATATATATCATAGTATATATTTTTAAAAATTCACATGTTACCTACCTACACAACATGACATTACATTAATAAAAGAAACATACATCTATAGTACCTACCTAATACATAAAATACACGAATTATTACGGAGGTAATTTATATATGTGATACAATTTTTAATTTTCTAACGTTATTTTTATCTTTTTGTTGTATTTTGAAGTCCCTATTCGAATACTTAATTGTATAAAAAATTTTCAGCCTTACAAATAATTTAAGAACATAATCTTTGGGAAATTGAAGACATGGATGATTAAAATATTGTTTGTCCATTAAACTTAATAGTTTGTGCGAAATACCCTGCCCAGTACAAATTTGATCAAAATTAGAATTAAATATTTTTTCTAATTCATATATATATTTAATAAAATGTTCTGGAGGAGATTGCAGTCCACCATATGTATGACTGCTGCTATCAAAAGCTTTATAATGTATTAATAAAAAATTTATATCTAGTTCCTGAAACTCTCGGCCGTAATTTTTACATGTCTCACAGTTCTTGTGGTTCTCTAAAGCCCTCTTTAAAATATATCCACAAACATAACTGAAAGCATTTTGTGTGGGAATACTGTCTTTCCTATAATTATAGTCTGGAAGAGTAATTGCAGCCTGAGATTTTGTTTCCTGGCGGTTAATAACTTCAGTTATGTTTATGGATTTCATATCCATTAATATATCATCCAAGTCATTTGTACAATTCATAGTAGTGCTGTGCATATAATTCTGGCAGAAGAGTTTTTTGAATGCTCGCTGAAATTGTATCGGTGTGGGGTTAATATTATTACCACTTTGCTGTCGAATACTACCGAAAAAGTTTTCTATGCAATCTGTATTTATTCTTCGAGTTTTTAAATATTTAAAATCGAATGTTGATAATCTTTTCCACATTATTTTCACGCTATTTATGGTAGTAGCCCAACATTTATGAAATTTTACTTTATTTGTAATATCTTCATTTTTATTATTAATTATTTTAAGGCTGTTTAAAAAATCTAAAGCTGAATTTAAAAAATCTAATTGAAATTGAGATCCATCATATACATTTTTAAATTTAGCCGGATTTCGTAATGAAAATGAATTTAAGATATCAAAAAGATTGTTAAACATCTCAATCACTTCAATTGTTGCAAAAGCACTGCCAGGAAGTGCGCCCAAGGTAACAAATGTGTTCATTCCACTGGCCACTGTGTGACTTAAAACTTGACTGGCAAGACTTACTCTCATTTTTTCAAAGCTGGATGGGAATTAGTTAATTTGGGTGCACACCTGTAAAATTGTTCTCTGTCACATTTATAAAAAGTCTCAATGTATGTCCAACTTGTTTTTTTTTCCATTATAATGGAAAGAGTGTTTCATAAAATTATTTCTAGTAGCTTTTATCAAGTGACATGGGTCAAATATGTAAACAATTTGTTGTTCTTGTACTTGAAATTCTGAACATTCAGAAGTAATTCCAAATAACTTGGCAAGCTCAATAAAGTTTGAGCCCATATCACTTGAAATTGCCTGAACTTTTACCCCAATGCCTGCTAATTTTATAATGCACTTTTCAATTATTGGTTTTAGCTCCTTTGCTTTAAGTGTACTGCCTACAAAGAAAAATGCTAAGGGCTGCTTCCAAGTAGAATATAAACCCCTAGCCATAATGACTAAGGCATTTTTGCATATTGAGGTGTTCTTTTTGTTCTCACCTAAATTTTCAAACCCCACAATTTCATCGGTGCCTGGACAATAAACTATGTTGGATTTTAAAGAAATCTCATCGATGCATAAGACACAATGAGTGTCTTGTTCTAACATTGTTTTTGTTTTCATTTCTAGAGCTTTAAATAGTGCATCATTTTCCAATCCTGGTCCACAAACAAGTCGCTCTGTAATTCGTTGTAAACTTCTTTTTGTTGGTAAGGTTAACATTGTACTAAGAAATTTATAAGCTTGAGGACTCAAAAAATAAAGTGTTAGAGCAAACTGTTTCAACTTCATGGAGTATCTGTGTGAGATCCTCATTTTACCTTTTAGGGCAACATGTGATTTAATGATTTCAGATAAATGTTTTTCCAGAAAGGTGTCACACAATTTGTAAAAATCTTCAACGGTACCACGGCTTTCTTTTTCTCCTTCAAGCAATTTCCTCTTTCTTACTTCTTTCCTCAGGGCTTTTATTTCCTTCTTCATCTTCTCCTTTCTTGGAGTGGTGGCGCTTAATTGAAGAGGGGTTTGGGTGGCAAATGTTGGTGAAGTTAACGGGGGCTCAATTTCTTTATCTTCACAGAAAACCAGTGGTTCACAAATTACATCCCTTGAAGCACTAGGGCCTGAAACTAAAATGAAAAAAAAAACGCGCATCGTGAGTGAGCTAAAAGTGAAACGTCTTTACCGATTCCTTAAGAGAGAGAGAGAGAGAGAGAGAGAGAGAGAGGGATATAAATAATAAATAAATAAACAAATAAATCTTTATTGATCCTTGAGACATATAAATGTATAGTCACAGTTTGATGTTAAAATCACAGAAAACAGATTTACACCAAATTATCCTTAAGAAATTGTTCTACACTATAATAAGCCTTATAGAGTGAGAGATGAGAGAGAGTTGTATGAAACATATTCCAGGTATTATAAAAAGTATTTACTGGGTGAGTTCGGCATTGCTGTCAGAGCGCCAAATTTAATGATTTACGTTCGGCATTCCACTCCCTGAGAGCTTTGACTACAGTCTGACGCGTTCGGCTTTATGTTCAAAGATAAAATTGAGATCCTCATTTTGCTCAGATTTTAGAGAGCGATATTTCAGATATTTACGTCATCCTTGTTTGGAGATTATGATGCATTCTAAAATGGGACTGAAACTGATGGTCTCTCATCCGCGGAATTACTTTTCCGAATATAAGTCGACCTTTTCTAAAATTTCCATTTCTTCTTCACCAACAGGTTCTCAAAATAATATTTCGTAGCCAATAGCAATGACCATAATTCCTACCTTAATATCCATTTTAGATATAAATAAATATATAGATGGAAATAATAGAACAGAAAACAGTTTGATATCAACGATTTCAGCAGAGACAAAAATTAGTAAAATTTTTACACGATCTGCCATCTGCCATATTTAACCGCGAAAGGCTCAAAAGCGCTCGGCAAATTTCTGAGAAGAAAAACTCTGAAAAAGTTATGTGACTAATGATCTGTTTTTCTCTGCACTATCAATTGATAACAAAGCCGAACTCATGCACCCACTATATTGAGACAGAAACAGCTACGTACAATACTGTCTCTCATTCTAGCTCAGCCCATTATTTGTTTTCCTCAGGTGTTCCTTTGGAGAAAGTTTTTATGCGATCCCAATTGACAATAGATAAACTATAATTCTTTTGAGCCTATATGATGTTAAACTGGTATAAAAAAAGTTATAGCTGAAAAACTTACAATATGTATCCAACGAATAAGACTGTTCATTATATTCATTTAGTTTTATGGCAGTTTATGGTAGTTTAACCTTTAACCAATGTAATATCTGAAAATATAAAACATATTTTAAAAACATGACCTGAAAAATGTTTATATTTTAGGTATATGAAAATAAAAAAGCAGTTACAATTTTATTACAGGGAATTACCTACCAGTATACGCGGCATTAAGTAGTGGTGACATCACTACTTATTATCCAAACAAACTTTTTAAGCCACAAAAAAGGTATTTTCACCTAAAAATAATGGACCAGATTGTTTTGTTGCAATTGCAGGGGAACAACTTTTGTTTGGATAATGTCGCGTACTATAATATATCAACATAATCATTTAAAGCTAATACTTGATTAAACGGATATATAATACAAAATAATATGGATACGAACCTGATAAGATAATCACTTTCTTGGGAGGTTCTTCTGATTTTTGCAAATTGTTATTGTCTTCGATTTCCCTGGTTTTTTTTTTTAGGGAATATTGTAGGCTTTGCATTGGGAAGTAAACGCTTCCTTACTGAGCCTTTGGAAATGAATTTTTCCTCAAAGTGAAGCTCACATAATTTATACTTTTTGTGCAACATGGAGGTTTTGGATAGCAAATCTAATCGATAACATACCTCCATCCATAATTGACACCTGCAACAAAAAATATATATGACGCCATAAAATTCACAATCACAACAAATAAAATAAATCTGAATATCCATAAGAGTACAAATGTATATCGTTTTAATATACTATATACTATAACAAAAAAGAAGGGTTATGATCTTGCATATGTACTTACTTTTCTGGATCCTTTGGAAATGAAAACATACTTATTCCTTCTCCTTCTTTTGAATGACACCCACGAAACGCACACGTATTCCCGGGCATACTTATAAAGATAAATAAAACAAATTAATACATGAAAGTTCAAAAATACAATTTTTAACTGTCAAACACAGAGAGCAACCTGACAAACAAAACGAATCGGCGAATGCGAATAACAGCTCGAAAAATCAAATCGGCCGTCGGACTAAATTAATTTATTTAGGCCGGCGGCAAACACGTTGCAGAAATGACAGTTGGCCGGCTTACCCCCCACTCCATTGTTTTTGGGCGGGATCGACTTTGTCGCTTCTCTCTGGTTGCTATTCTCGGGTTACGGTAAGTCAGGACCGACTTGTCATAAACTAAGGTAAAGTAACCCCAACTAAGTAAGTCTCAAATTGGTGCACACACTTACTATAAAAGTTTATTTACTTACCTTTAGGAAAATAAATGCTAGGAAAAATAATTAGAAAAGGCACTATATGGGAACAGCAAAATGACTATTTAAGGTAGTAAAAGCATATTAGCAAAACGATTTTCCTTATGGTTAGTGCCTTATAATATAATGGTAATAAGAAAAAGTGCTATCATAAAGCAGATCGTCTTAGCAAAACATTTTATTTGATCCATTTCCTTCAGTGTGCTCTCGAAAAATACGCTTCATCATGCAAGCGGAAGTATTTTATACAGAAAGTGTTTTACAAGTTTTTATTCAGGCACTTGATACTTATGACTTATAATACCTCTCAAAATTGTTGTTTAAGATAAAAAATATCCTAGTAAAAGTTGCTTGGAATGTAATTTTACGTCGATAGGTAAATTTTTATATCAAACAAATGAGAAATATTTTGTTAAAAAATTTGAAAACATACTGAACTGGTCAAGTTAGTGTTACAGCGTGGTAGGACAAAAGCCTCATTAAACTATTAATAGAACTGTTGGAAAAGCTATATAGTTTTTCCAGACATTGCGGAGAAGACATTCTGCAAGTATCTAATTATAAGAAAAATAATTTATAACTCGTGCTTAGATACTTAATAAAGCGATTTCAAATGAAGAAACAATGCGGGATTTAAACAAAATTTAAAAAAGCCGTCCTTAGCTTATATGAAAAATCTATGATTCACATAAAATCTTATGGTTTAAATTACTCGCTATAAACGTATTTTTTATTGCAGTATGGTAGAAAAGACATTGAATCGGCGCAGAAACACAAAAATCGGGAGCAAAACGATGATGATGATGAAGGATACAGTGAAGAGATATGTCCTAATAGCCGTATTATTGAACTAAGCGAGATCAAGCCGGTCCCTCCTCAAAATGGTTTGAAGAATGGAATGATCAATGGAGGAAATACGGTCATTAGCAGGGATGACAAATTGATTCTCATTCCGGAACCACCCACTAAATTACAACCAAATCAAGAGGAGAAACTATCTGATGATGAACTGAAAGATACAAATAATAAGGTGGGGTAGAAATCTTGACATTATTTTGTTTGTTGAATAATGATGATAAAAGCTAGAACCTCTGCGTAGAACATAGGAGCAAAAGAATATGATTATTATTTATTTATTATTATTTCTAAGATATTATTCCAGCCATAGAAAGTGAAAAAAATATTTCTACCGGTGATAATGATTGTTATCTTTTCTCTTAATGTTCTCTACATACATATATTTATTGAGGTATTGTGCAATGTTAATAAAATTACATATTTTAACTAAAATACCACAATAATTGTTTACTTAATTTTTTATGGATTTCTGTTAATGCCAACTCTAATTAACAAACATTTAAATTAATCAGTATAAGTGCTATTAACAAATATTTAAATTAATTAATTATTACTTCGTACATAATAAATACACGCATATTGTGCAGTTTGTCTAGGAACTGCTCCAAGATAAATTTACATGTGTAGAGTGTAGATCAAGGATTTTATAATATAAAATCCTTGGTGTAGATACAGTAACTGAAGCCGATCGTTGATGACAATAGATTTTGTCACTCAACGAGTAGATATAACATGAAGCACTAAGTTACACAGTTCATAGTGTATCTAAATATAGTACCTATATAAAAATATTTTAATGTAACCAATTATTTTTTAACTAATAAACTACGAGTACCTTTTGACATAATAATTAACTATTTTCATTATAGTAGGTTTTTTACATATACACCAGCTAAAGTATGTTGCTGAATCATGCAATAGTTAGTTACTAACAATTTAATTTAATATTTTGACAAGTACAGTTTGTTGATTGTTTAGTCAAGTGGTAGAAATGATTTTTATTTACTGGTACTTATGTTACCCTCTCCATTTACGAGTACATGCATCTATTCTAAAAATAAGTGTTGACAACTTGAAGCATCAGCGACATTTGGAAAAAATATCCCGATATTGTGATGCCCATAGCTACAATAATAATCAGTTTTTTTTTCAACTTCATATAGGAGATTGTAATTATATATATCATATAACATATATATACTCACTTCTTGGGCCAAGAATTTTTTCACGTTGAGATTTTTCTTCAATTCAGGAAATATCTGAGTCAATTTAAGGATCTAGTTCATAATTAGCATAAAAACATATTTTTTAATTGGTGAAAAAAATCTCCATTTATCTGCAATTTCAGAGTTAACTAAATGATAATTAAATTGCTGTGTAGTATCTTCTAAAAGATTTAATAAGGCATGCAATGGAGTGGGATGGAAATTTAGTCACTTGAATGTCTCCGCAGTAATACTCATTTAGTATTATGTGACAACTTGATAGCCACTACTATGTGGGATAAAAATTAGCAAGATTCTTATTTTGTTGTCAAAAATGCAGTGTAACCTAGAAGATATAATTTCGTAGCCACTTGCTAGATGAATGACACTAAATCTTGCTAAATTAATTACTTAATTTGGCAATCAATTTGGAAACTATACGTGTAAATCCAGCTTTATCATTTGACTACACAGTTCATTAAATTTGTTAACGTATTCAGGTTACTAAATGAATATGGCTTACACCATACATGTAACTAAATTTAGCTATAGTAGATCTTAACGAGAAATTGTTTTAAATTATTATAGATTAGTTTCAGTTAAGTGCTATTAACTTTTGTTTCTTATCAATTTCAAGTTCAAGTGGATTATTATATCTATGAAAACGTGAGAAAACAAGTTGCAAGATCTTGCAACATCTTTTACTTTCCATGAAAAATAAAGTATTTCTGAGAGAAGTACAGAAAAAATTTGTATTAATGATAAGTTACTGCGGTTTGCCGTAAAGTGTTTATTTCCTATTTAACATACATATTTATTCATAGCATAACATACATATTTGTTCCTATGGGGCAATGGTTAAAGGTTTAAATGCAGTGTTTGAAATGTATTTACTTTATAGATAAGGTTTAAGATTTGGTAGATAAGGAATTATCACAAACAGAAACTATTTGGATAGGTAGGTAACTTGTGGACTATTTCTCAACACCATTGACTCTTGCCCCAGGTTCTTGATAAAAAAGGGTACATGCTTCTAATTTTAATATATTACTTTTATGTAAAGTATGACACAAACGACAATCTAATGTACCTAATAGTTTTTATTATATAATTTTAATTTTCAGTTTGAAATTATATGAAAAATCAAAAAATATGTTGGTTACTAGCATTAAGTATTATTTATACATCTTGTTGATAAAGTTCTGCGCAAAAGTTATAATTTTGTTATAGAATGACTATTGAAAAAGCATAAAAATAGTAGTGTAGCACCAGAAAAACCTTATGGATATGTTTATAAAAGATAGTTTTAATCAAATATGTAATAATACATTTTTTACACATTATGTTTCCATAACTTACATGGTACATGTGCCTTCAGATTAAAATCATCCTATTTCGGCAACAAATTTATGATTTTGGTGCAGAATTGTATCACAATTAGTAAAATAATAATGATGTTAATTTATAATATAATCAGTAAATATCGGAGGGTTTTTATACGTTACTAAAAAAAACTTTTAGATGGTATAAACTATAAAGGTAAGGTGGTATAAACTCGAAGTATTTCTTAAATATAGGTACAATTAATAATGAATTTTACACTGTTATATTTTCTGTTTTTCTTGTTGGGAATGTAACATAATTTATGTCATCTCATTACGTCATTACTCATAACTTATTTTGTGAAAAATGGATTGGACACAGAGTCTCATCATGAGTTTTAGATATTACATTTGAAATTTAAACCAGGTAGGTAATAAAAGCATATTTAATTTTTTATTTATTTTTTCAGGAAAAGTATAAAGATTTCGACTTATCGACAGTATTCGACTATGTAAAAGTGGGAGCGGAGGCAATCATAGAAGATCAAGTAACTTCACGATTTGAAACAGAAGAATTGAAGAATTGGAATTTACTGATCCGCACTAATCGAGGATATGAGTTTATTTCTTGGAAACTCACCATAATATGGATGTGTGGCTTTTTCGTTAGATACTTTTTCTTATTTCCCTTGAGAGTCATCATTTGTTTTGTTGGGGTGAGTAAAACACTAAATGTATATGTTTCTATTCCTTTTTATTAATCCTAAATAACCTAATTTTTACTCTAAATCAATATAGACTATCGTCACCAATGATGTAAAAGACTTTTTAGAGACAAGAACTTGTATGAGACGGTGATGCACAAGATATTCTGAAATACAAATAATTGAATATCTAGTTACTTCTTTCTCAATTTTTATATGATTTTTCTCTGCTTATTTTCCATTTTATATTCTGCAATTAACTTCTAGATAGCCTGGTTAATAGTAACTACAGGCATCATAGGACTGGTGCCTCCATGTGGTTTTAAACGATGGATCAATGAAAGGTGTTACATGACCGCATTCCGTATTATATCCCGTTCTCTATCAGGTGTTATTACTATTCACAACAAAAAATGGAGACCGGCCAAGGGTTCGGTGTGTGTTGCCAACCACACCTCGCCATACGATGTCGTTATTTTGTCTGTAGATAATTGTTACTCTTTGGTGAGTTTTAATAGAAAAGATATCGAGGAACACGCCGGGGAATTCAGCTTGCTTTTAAGGCGGTTTTGCTTCAGTTTTCATCTGCTTTAGTCAGATTTGTGGTATTTCTAGGACTGTTAGGTAGTTGTGGTGTTTTTGATTTAAGGGCAAAGTGTAACGTGATCATTTGGAACCTATTTTAAAACCAATTTATCACAACCATATCATAAACTGTTATCTAGAAAAAAGAGCAATAATTTATAAACATAATAGATAAGTAGAGATGGGAAAATTATATGATTCAATTTTACCAGTTTACTTTTGGAAATGACTAATATTGTCATTTACATGTATTTTTTTTATAGCAAATAACTACGAATAGTATAGGTGTCATTAAGATCATCCTCCATCTGCAATGCCTTATATTAAATAAGGACTAAAACAAATCAAGCCAAAACAGATATTCTCCTGGCAATATGCCGCGCCAAGCGCTGAATTACAAAGCAAGATTTGCTGTATTTTGGTCTAAACACAGTTAGAATCAAAAATACAAGGATTCGGATTGCAACGAAAACTACGAGGTAATACTCAGACCACACATCGTAGGATGCCACTAATTGCAGACCGGTTTCGACCTCTTTATGGTCTCATCAGTGCAATATAAGTGAGCATACCTAAGAATGCGAATACCTGAGTATTTGGCACAATAGGTAAGCCTTGCGTACGCAAGTCCTAATAGTCCTAATGGCGCCACCTCTTGGTAGTTCTCGCAATACAATTCAAACCAATCATAATGGGCGTATTGCCTGGAGAATAGCTGTTTTGGCTTGATTTGTTTTAGTCCTTATTTAATATAAGGCGTTGCAGATGGAGGATGATCTTAATGACATCTATACTATTCGTAGTTATTTGCTATATGCATGCCATCTGACAAGTAGTAGAACTAGTTTCTACAACCTGTTATTGTATTGTATTTTTTTATATTTTATATCTTTAGTTTTTTTTATAAATAAAAGGAAATACTAGAAATAAAGAAATTTCACGCCCCAAAGTATGCTTCACATGTTTTTTATTATAGTTTAAATTTTTTTACTGCAACATATTCAGTTATCACCAACTTTTTACGAGAATAGTAAACAATTAACAAGTTTTCGGTATGCAGCACTAGGGGTGTTAGTCTAATTTCCCATGAGCAGCAAACGTGTTAATATGTGTGTGATTAAATATATTCATTTAAAACCCAAGGGACAAAAATTTGTAATATAAGGTAAGTAGTGTATTAACTGACGTAAAACAGCAAATAAAATTACCTTCTCAGGGTAATTTACTAGCTTCCCATCTCTACTTTTAAGATATAGGATATTTCTTAAAATCTATGTTAAATGAAATTCGTTTTTGTAAAAATCCCAGTTGTGGAAAAATTGTTGAACTTATAAAAGGAGAGGTATATCGACTTTTACAACAAATATTGGGGATGTATTTTAATTCACTTATGTTGTGTGTACGACTTTTTATTTATGTAAAATAGCTTACTTCATGTAAAATGGTGTTTGTCCTATATTCGTTGCTTCTGTAAGTGTCACGGTTATGGTTTTTGCAGGTATGGTGGCTAACTTTATGTACTGCACTAGTTGGATACTGTAAGCCAGGCGTATTTAAGCAAAGTGTGAACAAATACGTGTCCATCATGTGCTTTGGGATATTATCTAGGGCTATATCGGCAGTTGTCACTTATCACAATGAGGAGAACAAGCCCAAAAATGGTATATGCGTTGCTAACCATACGTCACCCATAGATGTACTTATCTTGATGTGTGACAACTGCTATTCACTGGTAGGTTTAATAACTATGTGTTATATGTATACAGTGTTATTCAGAACTTGTCCATAATAAAATTTGGGGATGTTCAACATACATGTAGAAATGTGGTAGTGCAAAAAAAAAAATTTTTTGGCGGCTTCTGAAAACTATTTAAAAATTTTTCATTGCACGCCGCTAGATACTGGTCCACTGTAATGGAGTGACCTTGGGACTGACAATGCAAACTGGCTAGCACGAAAAAAACTTCGGAAGTTCTGAGAGTATACAGACACCCGGCGCAAAAAAGATTTGCAGCGTTTTTACTTTAAAATAAACTTAAAGATAGATAGATGTGACCAAAGTGACGTGTCTTTAAAATGAATAAAATTTTGTTACACTAATTTTGCAGAATTGCGCTACTTGATTACTAGGTATTAGAAACATGAAATTTATAAAAAGTTTGCACATGCCTTGTTACAAAAGCTGTTCGAAATTTTGCCCCTAAAGCTATCCAATTTTGCAGCACTAAAACGAATGTTCCTCCAGGTTGCTAATCTTGTAAACGCAAATTATTAAGTAAATTGGAGATTTTCAGCATTTTGCTGCAACAACCACTCACAAAACCTAACTCGTAATTGATAATCCACTGGTAACAGTCCATTAACTCAGCATTACTGTACACATGAGCCATTTTGAAAATTTTACAGTTTAACACTCCTAAATAAAACACCAGCATTGAGAGAAGACACAGATAGACTGATGACTGAATAGACAATAGAGATATTATCCCCGCTCCAAGTGTATTCGCTCCGTCGTTGTTCGAGGGACAAAAACATGTTTACTTTTTTTACCACATTCTTAGGAATGTGGTAGGTATAACAAATGTTGAAGTACAGTTGCCCATCTACGTAGTCCTTTATAATGGTATAACTTTAAACATTGTTTATGGGAAATCCTAAGACTTGAAGAAGATGAAAATTTTTTTGGTGATATCGATTTCTTATTTAAGGATGCACATATCCTCAAAGTTTTAGAGATAAGTTCTGAATAACTCTGTATAGTGGTGTGCAGTTTTACATCCATGCAAGTTTATAGTTTGGACTGGTTTGATGAAGAAAATATAAATATTTTGATGTAATGAGTTGTTTCGTTTTCATATTATTGTTATGGAATAGCCTTCATCAGAATCACAAAATATTTACATTTGTGATTCTTTTACATTAAATCGTTGGCAATTTAATTTTTTAATTATATATCTAATTTGATTCATATACCTATGTTTTACCATTCGTTTTTATTTAGAATTTGCATAGTTTAAAGTATTTATATTTCTGTGTCAGAACATTTTTTTTATATCTTTTTTACGTATTGTAAGAGCTTTATAATGCGTTTTGCTATACTCACTAATACGAATAAATTAAGTTGATTAATTTAGTAATCATGAAATTAATATGCCGCAGATTGGGCAGCGTCATGGAGGTTTCTTAGGGTTATTGCAGAGAGCTCTAGCTAGAGCTTCCCCACATATTTGGTTTGAGAGATCGGAGGTGAGAGATCGACATGCTGTTGCAAAAAGGTAAATATAGAATGAATAGTATTGTTATTTTTAAAATTTGTTTTGTTTAAATTATTTTTTATTTAAAATATTTCTCTTGGGATTCGATTTAAGGATTTTGATAATGAGAAACAAAAATCTTTATAGGAAGAAACAATTCTATAGTTTTTTTTTTACTTGGGCAAAATAAAGTTGCAGCTGAAATAGTATTAGGCTAATCGATTTATCTGTTATAATTTAAATCTGGTGGTTAAACTATAGCTCCATGTAACTTTCAAGCATGCCTCAAGGATCACATATGATGCCCACGTATAATTTTATTGTGTACCTGATTAATCAAAAGTTGCTAACTTTGAAAAATTATTCTTAATAGAAGAAATGAAAATCTTTTCTTCTACGGTGTGTTTCTCACCATTACTAACATTCACGATGCCGATTAGGCAATCACGTCGCAATGTCATTCATCGAGTCCACTACCTATGGCACTGCGATGAGCACATAATAGGCGCGAAACCAGTCAGTGTCTGGTGGTTGGTCTCGATGAAGGATGTGGCGACTCCTATGGAGATGCCGAGGTAATGCAATGCCAGTCAGAGTACATTGCCCTTGGAGAAGTTGTTTGCGACATCTCCTTCAAATAAATCATGAAATATGTTGTCCTTAACTTCCAGATTGAAAGAGCATGTTTCCAACCCAAAAAATCCCCCGATCCTGATATTCCCAGAGGGTACGTGCATCAACAACACCTCCGTTATGCAATTCAAGAAGGGCAGCTTCGAGGTGGGCAGCATCATCTATCCTGTGGCCATCAAGTACGATCCACGGTTCGGGGACGCCTTCTGGAACAGCAGCCGGTACTCCATGCTGCAGTACCTGTACATGATGATGACCAGCTGGGCCATCGTGTGCGATGTGTGGTATCTGCCGCCCATGTACCAAGAAGAAGGAGAGACTGCCATAGACTTTGCCAATAGGGTTAAAAGTGTCATTGCCAAACAGGGTGGACTGGTCGATTTAATGTGGTAAGTTTTACTTAAGTATAATTTCTTACTTATCAATCTAATCACTAGGATTAGCAAAAAAGTCTCAGACTTTTTTGATGTTTAGAAACACACAAAGGAGTTGACTTTATTTACATAGGGGTGTTCAGATTAAACTTTCATTCTGCGCATTCATCTGTGGTGCTTTTATTCCATACATCACTTATCTGCCGCATTCTGTTTTAACGTTGACTTAGACGTATTATATTATCGGTTATTATAAGGCATTTAGAATGGTTCCATTAGGACTTATAAATTACTTGTATTTATTATTTAGTGTTGGCAAATGTCCGGTTTGCGGTACAGCACATGTCGTAAGCTTCAAGATGACACCAAATACTTATATATTCGTAGAATATATTCTCGGAAATACAAGCATTAGGTGAAAATTTTCGTAACAATTTTCAATTTTCGTCTACCTTTTACCAGCTTATGGTTAACATAGTAAAAAATTAAGTGTTAATTATGAAAATAATTTGAAGCAGTTTAAGTTTCTACTGTGTACATGTGAAATGAAATGAAATAAATAAATTATAAAAAAAAGAAAACTAAAAAAAAAATTTATTTTTATTTGGAGTTACAAATACAACATATAACATATATATGGCATATGGCACACAGTAAATATTCAAAAAATAAACTTTCCAAATTCTGTAACATTTAAAAAATTAAATTATACAGGGTGAATCACGAGTTTTGCTATATATTTTGGTATCTTTGTTATTTGAAAAGATACGAAGTTGGTTAAATTAGAGAAAAGCTGAGCAATTATTAGCACTAAATAGTGGTCCTGGAAAATTGTTGAAAAAACCAGCGGTTCTCAAAATATTTAGCAAAACAATAAATTTTCAAAAAACTTAAATAAGCTCTAGCTCCGTTATTTATAGAAATTTTCAAATAAAAATTTATTTCATACATACATGCATGCATGCATAATTATTTTTGTTTTAATGCAACCAGAATTTTTTTTGCCTACTAGATTCTGATATATGAATATCATCTTTTGTTTTTCTTATGGATGCCATATCAGAATTTGACGTGGTTAGATAGAGAAAAATCAAGGAATTCGGTGATGTATAATACTTAGGGTTTTGAATGTAATCAGTGACTATTTTCTATACTCACTGATGTAATTAAGGTTTATAATTAGATGTTAGGTCTATAATTTTCTATGTAGTTTCTTGCCATTTATTGACTTTATTATAGTATCTCCAAATCAGAATTTCTAATGTAACCATCTTTAAGCCCAAATAATTGGAGTAAAAACCACAAAAAGACTATAGAAAACAATTTCAAGAGATTGTGACAATTTTGAATTGGATTTTTAGGTTAGCTCAGTTAGCTGAAAATGGCGGTAATTATAAATCTGAAGGATGCTGGACAGATACGATAAATGTCTAGACATTTTCATTCTGTTCAGACACTTTTGGACACATGTCCGGACATTTATATAAGTGTCTGCCAACACTACTTGGAATCAAATCAATGTTAAAAATAAATTTTTATTTTGCTACTTTATCCAAAATATTTTTTGTAGTAGATTCGTCATGCTTTGAGGTAAACTAGTATAATGACTCCAAGACCCAAGTTATATCTGTGAACATGACTGTCAAAAGAAGAAATCTTTGATATTGAGATCATAATTTCTTGATATTTAGTTGTTATTACATGTATATTTTTAGGTTGGAAAGCGATTACCAAATTTTTAAATTGCGATTAAAATTGTATTGAACTCAGTAAAGAATCAAAATATAAATATAGACAAATTCAGAACAGAGTTTATTATAATTTATTTTTATTCTTTATAGGGATGGCCAGCTGAAACGAGTGAAAGCGAAGAAGGAATGGCGAGAAAGACAGCAGGAGGAGTTTAGTAAGAGGTTGAAGGTAGAATAAACACCTCAAACACCGTAACTAGTATTATACCATTTACCTAGGCACTAAGTTTGTATAATATACATTGATTTTCAATGTGTCACGTTGTTTGCCAATGTTAAATCGTTATCGTTTTTTGATTTCCCTGATCCTTAAATCTAGTCCTCATTATTAGTTGATTCGTGATACGTTACATAATCACTTGAGTGTAATACAGTAAAATAAGATAGGTATTAAATATCTGCAAAAGGGGATAATTATTTGTTATGTGCTATTGCAAAATTTATATTTTAATGTGTTTATTATATGTCTATTATTTTACATTTGCCTTAAATTTAATTGTTTCGAAGTCGATATTATGAAAGTAAATGTTTCGAGTTCTATAGTACAGCGATTGATAATTTCAACCAACAATGCTGATCAACAAAATTCATATCTTTTTAAATGATCTTGAGATCAAGAATTACCCGAAATACTTGTCGCCAAAAACTTGTTTCTAGCTTCAACAGGATTCATAGTTATTATATTTAAAAATAGGCATTTTTATGCTTATATATAAACAGTTCTGTGAATTTACATGCTAAGGGCTTTTTGTTTGTTAAAATTTATGTTCTTTATAGAGAGTTATAATATCAATTAACCTTTAGCATTGAAAAAAATATACGGTACAAATGATTGAAGCTATTATGATGGAAGCAACATTATCACTTGGCATTGTCGATTGTCTGTATCAACTTATATGATCGTATATGCAGCATATTTGTCAGTTAAATATCAAGGTAGTTTTCTATCACAATATGGTCATTTGACCATATTGAAATATTGAATGAGGTGTGATAATAAATTGACAGTGAAATGTCCCATTGGGGTTACAGTATTAAATCAACACCATTAATGAAATGTTTTTGAATGTACTCGATTCTAGTCGTAAACAGCAAGTTATTAAATATAAAACAAAATAACATCTGTTTGGTTTTAATAAGAATCTTTTCATTTTATTTGATTGCACAATGAATATCTGAATGAATCATCGTTAGCTGTGGATGTCATAAAAAGTATTAAGAAAGAAAGTGAATAATTACCCCCATTTTCAATGAAAAAGAATTATTTAGCACACTATCATAGTTCGTAGTTCTATTTATTGGAGAAGTGGTTAGTAAAATGAAATAGGTTTAATATTAAAAGGACAATACTTTTGTTAATATTTTTTTAAAGTTAAGTTTAATTATATTTTTCTTGTAAATTTTATACAAATTTTAGAAAATTTAATTTGTAATTTGAATTTGTAATATACTGATAATAAGAACTGAAAAATAGCATTTATTTTGTAATATTTTTGTATACGAGTGGTGTTGAGTAGGGCCTCTTATCAGAAAAAGTAGTTGTGTAGTGCGGAGATTTGGTTTTAGCCTTACTTTTAAGTATTTATTTTAGTGTAAATAAAAAAAATTACAAACATACATATGTATTGATTTGATAATGATAAATACATCATTTATAAAATACTTACTTTGTCTTTTTTTTATTATCCCAAGCAGAAATTCATGAATGTTATGGTAGCATTTCTGTCACTCTGTCCGCGGTTTCGATCCTCGGTTCTGGCATTGGCAATGTTGATGGTTATAAGTCGTTCGTTTGTTTTTCAATGTGTAACCCACTTTCAGACAAGCCTTTAGATTTGATCGTTAACTATGTGGTGTTTTAGTAATGGTCAAAATTGACCACTGATATCAAACAAAAATTTTTCCAATAAAATGTTTTCAGATATCTATTTAGATACTAAATACCAATACTAAAATTAACTTGCATAACCTGTTTTATTGGCCGCGTTCAGCAGACAGCAAACGGTTTGTAACATGTTTACGTTTTAAATGCAAAACGTTTATTTAGCGGTTACAGTCTGCTGAACGATCTTATTTTATGTTCCGTTGGTTTGAAATTCGAATGTGTTGGATTGAAATTTTATACCATTTGTGGATATATTCGGCATCAAAATATTCTTTCTCCATATTATTTTCGTTTTATGACAGCTCGTAACCGTCTACATAATCTGTAAACATAACCTTTTTATCCTTTTTTCTATGCTTTCAACATGTTGACATTCAACATAATCTTCAACTATCGTTCAGCAGAACAATCACAAATTGTTTGTCAACGTTTGTATCTGCTGAACGCGGCCATTATTAACCAAGATGAATTATACATTCTTTCCACAATTTTTTTTTCTTCCATTACCTTGTTTCAGCACTTTCTTATCAACTTTAGTAGCATTTTAGGGTAGTTGATTCGACTGTTTATTTTCCAGGTAAATTAGTTAATAGGAACAATTTATAGTTTGACACAATAACATGGTATCTTTAAGGTCCCCTATAGAAGTAATCGTTATTAGGGTATTCATTTTCCATTTAATGTCATCAAGTCTGTAATTATAGGTAGATAATACAATATAAAAGAAGTCTAACTATATTTTTCGTTAAGGTTAAATTGGTAATACTACACGAAAAGATACTAATTTGGTGGTTTAAATTTAATAAACCCAATTGCAAAGAATATACTGCACAATTATCTAATACACTTTAATTAAGAATTAATAACAAGCACTTATTCAGCTCTACTACATTCCTCATCCTCAATTTTCTGCCTTTTGTAAATTTCAACTAGTTCTTGTTCCGCAGATTTAGGCAAATCTTCTGGCTGAGCCAATTCTTCATTGGGGAACTGCGCCAAATTTAATTTGGGATCTCGGAAAGTATATGGTGTCCACGGTCCCTGAATTGAAGGGTGATCTGTGTGTGTAAGATGACGGAGTCTAGTACCAGTAGTATTTTTAGATTGTGTATTTAATAAGATAAGCCATTTTAGTATATCTTCCTGGGAAACACCTCTGACACATAGCCATTGAGTATCACCATTCACTGAAAATAATACACACATAATCTTTAATATATGGTAATTTTTGACATAAAAAGTTGTTTTACATGTAAACCCGAAGATAAATTTGTGTTATACATAGAAGACATAATATGCTTGCAACAATATATTATACTTTAGCAATCAAGCAGCTGCTCTAACCACCTTAATTTGAAACAATGCGATATACACTTCACCGTGTTCATGTCACAGACTCCTGAAATGCCGGTAAAACTATAAACTTTCTCTCATTAAAGGCAATTTTACTGTTACAACCCCAACAGTAAAATTATTTTCATGCCTTGATAGAGGAATCCTTCATGCAGATATAAATGCTATCAAAATGTACACAGAACATAGGTCACAATAGACTACATATAAGCCGTAGAGTGCCTAGTTTTCAACCCACTCACTTTTGAACCTAATTCTAACGTAAAGGAAATTTGTACGAGTAAAACCGAGAGTAAAACTACCACAAATCTGTAGGATCCAAAACACTGTACAATAACTCAAATTAATATATAGGTAGGTCCAAGAATAAGTAAAATAAAACCATAACTACTTACGATACTCTGCTTTAATGACAGGAGAGCGGTGCCTTCTAGGTTTGAGGTAAACTACTACTCCAGGATTTACCTTAGCAAAATTTACAAGTCCAGACTCTATGAAATCTCTGTAAATTATAATTGTACAGAAAATCTAAAAAAATAGAAAAAATAAACTATTAAACTAACCTCATTCCCCGACTGGATCCATGGTTCTTACAAAATTTTAGAACCACTCTTTGCAATTGACCAATGTAACGTCCTACCCCATTTTGTAAAGGGGGTGAAATAACACTAGGGAATAAGAATAGCTTATTCGACATTATTGTTTCTGTATGTGGTAATAGAATATGGAATATGTGAATGTGAATTGTAATTGTGGTTATGTGGTAATGTTTGATGTTTGATGTTTTGATGTCTCCGTAATATTAATCACAGAATATTAATCTATGGTTTGATGTTTGATATTTGTTAACCATAAACCACAAATATTTATTTATAGGTATAAGTGTGGTAACACTGGTAACGGGAACAATTAAAAGCGTTGCCACCACACAAAAAATTATTGTCAACCTTTATGCAACCCTCAATACAGTTGTGTATCGTATAAGAACTAGATATAATAGATTTGTTGGTTGCCTATGCGTGCTACTTGCCTATACGTGCTAATTACTACATATTACAACCACCCTTATAACAGAGTTCAATAACTCTATTATCATTTACCATATTATAATATGTATTAATAAACAGATTAAAAATTTGAAAATCATTTAATTGATTTTTTTAAGATCAATGTTGAAATATTCAATCTTAACTATTTCACGCAGGCACCTATATAGCTTTATGCTTTATGTATCTAGGTACCCTGCCTATCTCTCTTATACCTACTATTTTCTTTTATTCTTTTATAGAACCTGTATGGAACCACTATACAAGATAAACTGACACAGTGCCTAAATTATTGCACAAAAATAAGCAATAATGGCAGTAACTTCCGGTGAGACTTGTCGTTGGCTTCATAAGGTAATGCTTGAGCGATGAAGCATGAATAGCATGTTTTCATATTGTTATAGTTGCCTATTGTGTTTTGCGTTGCACTTTATTGTTTTCTGCTGATCATCGAAGCCTGACAACGGTTTCAATAGCCGAATATGTGACGATCCTTGGTACCCAACAACGCTATTAGGAAGGAAGACTTAATTCATTTAATGCGTATAAATATATGACAGGCCCGGCTTAATTAAATTTGTAGGTATACTTTGTTCTTAACATCCCAACCAGCAAATATCTTTTATAAATTAAATGCTATACAATTTTTATGTTTTATTGATGTCTTACTACTTCCAAAATGCTAACATAGTTCATCAGAATTCTAGAAAACACTATTTTGTTTGCAACTAAACTCTTTTGTAAATTTATCGTTAGAACGTTTTTGCGTTAACAAAATTATAAATTTGCTTATAAATCAATTAGAACATTATTTTATAAACGTTTCTGTGACTAAGATATAAAATCTGTCACTCTTATCGAACCACTTTATAGTGCCGAGAATGAAGTTTTTTAAAGCCTGAGGAAATGTATACCTATATAATAGTTTGGTAATGATTCCAACAAGCTTTACAAAATACCAACGGCGATTAAATAATTTTATTAGATGGTAGATGGTCCCAATTTTCTATTTATAACTGTTGGGAAAACGTTATAAAAGTGTTTCTGAAAGTAACGGTAACGTTAAAATATGTTTCGGAAACATTGCTGCAGTTTCTATAAAATACGAAATTGTTAGTTGAGTATAAATAAGTATAGGAAATTATTCGTACAGAACCGCCGGTTAATGTTTCTATATACCTATTTTCCTTAGTACGACCCTGTTGAAGTCCCTGTATTTTTAGCCTTTAATTAATTATTACGAAAATCATACAATATATCTCCATTTGATGGGATTAATGAGACACTACTAATCGGACTTCGACAGACTCCAAAGTTTCGCTGCGCATTACAGAATGTACTGCTGAAAATACAAATGTTTAATTAATTTTCCATTTAAAGAGATTAGAGTCATCCATCAAAGCAGCCGACCGTGCGGGTTTCCCCACGATACCCCGAATTGTTATTGACAACCCCCTTTTATAATGTTATCGATGGTACTAGTCGCTACCTCCCTCAAATGCTGATGTGATTAAAACACGGTTTTTGTTATTGCCGCGTTTTACGTGTCATACGAGACGGGGGATTAACATCGAGGCTATCCACGGCCATTGTTTTTATTTTAATTGCTAGCGCCGTGATGGAGAACGTTAATTTTGTAATGAGATCGCGGGGAACTGCGTCCCACTTTCCCGAACCGTGGAAAAATATTAATAGTATTCACGCCAAAACGGATATTTATTTCCCTGAATGCTTTTGCCCTTAAAAAGAATTCTGTCTATTGACTTTATATTTGTTTATTTACTCAGTTGGAGGATTGAAGTTGGATTTTGAAGTCAAATATGTACATCATTTGTATTTGGTTATTTCATGTAGGTACCTGAATAATGCCTGTATCAGGTGCAAAAAAATCGAATCCATATATATTAAAACGCGTCGATTCTGTCTCGCTCTAAATTCCGTCGCCGAATCCACAAAGTTTCAAAGCTATCTCCTCCGAGGGGGGATTGCTGAGCGATCCCCACGGGCCACCGGAGGTCGCCCCCGGCCTCTCTCTATTGCGTAGGGGTATTTTCGTCCCGTTTCATACGCGTTTTCCCAATCTAAACGCCTTTTCAAAAAACCTCTGCCAAATTTTTGTCGATCGCCGTTCGGCGAGAGAGATACGGCTAGCACTGGCGTTTGTCCTCGCGCCTAATGGTCCCGTCACGCCTGCCGAAATCCCGACTTTTCGCAGGACTCCCTAGACCCTTTTTCTAATTTTACGGCTTCGAGAACTGCTTCACGCGAAAGTTCCGTTCTTTCTCTAATCCTTTCAGATTTTTTTTGAGACCGTACGTCGACTCCTTTAACGTCTATTTCGTCTTCGAAAATCTCGAGTCGCGTCCGTCTCAACTTCTTTCTCATTTTATCTACCGATGTGAGATTGCACAACGAGACAAGCAACGAAAACTGTCAAATTAATTAAACTTCAGATAGGTTATTTTCCTACGAGAAATATTGCTAACGGAATCGATAGTACTGACTGCCAAACACTTCTGATTACCAAAATACTGAAGCGAAATGCTTTTGCAATTAGAAAATCGGTAAAAATTATTTTTCAGGTTGACACGTACAGTTTACATACTTAAAGGTCTCAAGGTAAACATTTGACAACATGCGTGGTAGCGCAACGGGAAAGTCGTAGGATTGAAAACTTGATAATGTTGATTTCGCGAGTTCGAGTCACGCTGGAGGCAGTTTCTTTTTTACTTTTAAATTTCAATTATTTATTAGTATTAGTATTTAGTTATTCTGTTTCATTATCCGTAGCTTTTATTCTTTCTACGCGTACAGTTTAGAATTAATTCGTTCATTAAGGCAGTCTGTTAAATTCATCATTTTAGCTTATAAAAGTAAATATCTACAATATTTTTGGTCCCATTGATAAAATTGATAATAATGTTTACTTAAAAATAAATTCTACTTTCAGTACTTAAAAAATTATGATGTTTTACCATCAAGAATAGAGTACCCTTACAATTCATCAAAATATTAAGAAAAATCGTTTAATATAATTACATCATCATTCCAGATACAAAATTTCTTTAATATGTATTTTCTTAAAAATGATTATTTTAGATGCATTTGTCACCCGAAGGATGACCCCAGGCCGCAGGCCTGGACCCTCGGTAGTACTAGAAATGGGAACGAAAATCGCGATAGCGATTTTCTCCCATTTCTAGAATAGTTTAAACTGGATGCAATAACATTGGTCTTTTGGAAACCGTTAGAAATAAAGACTAGGTTAAATTAGGATAATGTTGCGTAATTTGGTGATCAATAATATGCTTCAAAAAAATCAAGGCTAACATGATTTATTTTCGAGATAGATGTTTGAAAAAAAATCGAAATTTGTTTATGTAAAATTTCAAGTTTGTTTGAAGAGCTATTAATTGAAATAAAATGGATACTTTCTCATAGCAATTTTTTTACGCTATATGGAATGGCGTAAAGAGTTTTTTAAGTAACGTTTTGTCTCTTCAGAATCACCATCAAGTTAATTTTTTCTAATATGGCCTCATTAAGTACGACCTCTCCTCAGTACGACGCTGGTCAAAACTAGCTCGAGCCATATTACAATAGAAGCAACTAAAGTTTTATAATGTATTTAATTGTATAATGAGTATAATTGTGTATTATAATGTATAATGTAAACAGGATTATAATGTATAAATTATAGTAGCTATTAGTAACCAACAAAGTTCTATATATTCTCTGTACAGCGCACATAATGGCATCTTATTACAGATTCTATAAAACGTTCCTCGAAAACACTGAAATAGATCTCTAATGACACCCTTAATCCAGTCAGTAATCAATATACCATTAGATATTCCTTCACGGTACTTGATACTCCCCTTATAATTAGAAATTAAATAATTTATGGGTTTTTTCCGTTAGACTTCGCGTGCAGCATTCACACAGAATAAACATATTTAGAAAGACGCAGAAAGACAAGCGGGTCAATTTGTTATTCCATTAATTTATAACATTTCGTAAAACATTCAGAAGTATCGATGTTCTGCTGAGTTGTGGTTTAGCAGGAAGAGAACAGCCAGGTGTGGGGTCGTTTTATGTCTTTTTGGCGTTGCCAAGTTTTAGGTACCTATATGTCCAACATATTTTTGCGTAACACATTGAAAAATATGTGACATATTATAAATTAAATGTATGTTGCCCCAATATACGATGTAGTAAAATATAGTAAAAATATGGTAGGTATAGGTACCATATAATTGAACATTATTTTCAAAATTAGTTTGCAAAATTTAATAAAAATTTATAGATTACAGAAAACAAGCTGAAATGTTGCATATTTTTCACAAAAGCCCATATGGTGAACGTCAAGTTGCACTTTTGTTTGGAAATTAAATATCTTTGGAAATTAACATTTGGCTTAGGTAAACAGATAGATTAATTGGTAGAATCCTTTCTGGTTCTCTACTAAAAATGTCATTTTGGATCATAAATACACTTGGAAATTAACAAATGTATTGTAACTTTTAAGAATATTGTCGCCAATCGTAAAAGCCCTAGGAACGGAACAGTTTGTAGTAGACAAAGCACCAAATGTGCACTGAAGTAGGCAGTCAAGTAAAAGTTATTTAAATTATGGGTGGTACTTAGAAGTTCTCAGAAAAAAGACATTAGTTCATAAATATTACCAGAGCAGAACATAACCTGGTTTTTCGGGGAGTTTTCCAGGAATAATATCAGAGGGGAGGAACGTACTTTAGCAACCAATGGGATTCGTGTATTTGAATTTCAAAGAAAGGAAACTTTACTTGCAAAGTTTCGACTTAAGAGAGTTAGTCTCTAGCGGCACGGCTTCAGAACGGGTTGTTGGCATTTATTTGAGGTTTCTCCCTAACCATGTTTAGTATGAGAGCAAACCACAAATGGCGGTTAAAGTTTTTCCATCTCGACGTGGACGCTGTTAGTTGTTTTATATAGAGTTCATTCAGATTTAGTGTCCATTGGCTTTGTATCCGGTTTTCACTAATATAACGATTCATTCAGTAACTGCAAACTTCTTTCGATTAAGTTTTTTCAATTCTATTTTATATATAATTAAAACCTTTGCTTAAGTGCCGTGTTTTCATGCAAATCCTTCTAATTACCCTCTCAGTGTCATAATATAGGTACTGAATATCCCAGGATCTTTTCCTTTCGAGATAAATGAATAACTAAGTTTCGTGAAACCTGTATAGTACATATGCCAGCCTGTTACAACACCATAGAAATGTCAATAAAATTTTGTTTCATCTGAATTACCTGGAATGGAGGTAATTTTTTAACGTTCGTACACTATAGGTCCTCGAATTTGGAGGATGAAATAACTTTGATTCGACTGTATTCAAAAGACCACGAAAATAAAAACAGTACATATAAAGCTGAGAAAATCTATTCAGAAAAATGTAAAACTGACTAAAAACAGACTGAAACCATCGTTAAGTATCTATAACAGATGAGAGAAAAACCATACGACCTCCTGCTTCTAAGGAATTCTCCCTGGAATGAAGACTTCGACGTTGCTGATATATCTCACTTGCCAAAACCAAACAGATGGTCTCACATATCTATGCTGCAGAGCGTTAAAAATTACTAATATATCTTTTACTATTGATGTTATTTTAGTAAATTGAGACTAGGCTACGCATAAAAAGGAACAAGGATGGATTACTTCTCTATAATGAGTTAAAACCATGTACCTACGAGAACTAGGAGATGATATTTTTAAAGTCGTGCACTAATAAGAGATTGAGGGATGGTGATACCCAAATATCAGATTATTATTATGTGTTTAGTATTTTAGTCAATATTCTTCTACACATCAGTATCTATTTTATTTTTGGTATTTTTTATAATATACAGTTTGGTTTTTTGCGAAAAGAGTCTGTCGAATGTATAAGAAGCCAATTGAATTGGGTTTTGCATGAGAAATTTGACAACATTGGCACGTTCCAGTTTCAGTTACATTAGCGTGTCGGGGCGTCCTTCGACTTCCATAAATTTTTAATCAGCCTACTAATACGACGCAAAATGACATAACTTTTCTAGTTTTTAATACTCCTGCTTTAACCCTCATGAAATATGAGCACGCGTAGGCGACGTTTTTTTAAATTTCGGACTCACTCGTTCTCATTAATATATAACTACAAATTCACGAAATTATAGCCGCTGAGCTTGCTCGTCCGAGTTTTTCTAATTAAAGTCCATTATACATTTTTAAAATTTTATCTCAAGTTATCTTATTTAAAGTAGGATTTTGTGAAAAAAAACATATAGAACCCGCTCGGCGGATGTTGTTTAAAAGAATATTTATACCTATATAGAATCCTTATATATTTTTATGAACCTTTAGGCGTATTATTTATACCCCAAGGGAAATCCCTCTGTAAAAACTTATAAAGTTTAATTAACAATATTTTTCTAACATACAGTTGATTCATGACATATTCTATATCAAAGTTTATATATTATTTTATACTCTGTTTGACCTCTGGAGCAACATATTCTATTCTATTCCTATAGTAAAAACCAGAATTAAGCAAAGTGGAATGACCTCGCCGATCTGGTAAAATGCGGCGATGCATGGGCGTGCGTATTCTGTTTTACCATTGGGCACATTTCAGTTAATATATACTCGTATACTATTCTGTAGAATACTTCTAGTATATGCACTTCCACTTTTTTAACTAACACAAATAAGTATAAGCACTGACACAAAGAATAAATACACTGATAATTTTACCACAAATTTTACCGTTAAGAAACGCGCGCGAAATAACCCAACATCACGCCACTGTTTCCCTACTACCCGAACGCAGTCGCTTGTTAGTTCCTGATTCAACTAATCAACGTCGTTGAAGCTCAGAGAAAAGAAAGCGTAAATGCAAGAATATACATCAACTTTACGATTTTCGCAGTTGCCAGATATTCGGAAATTCGTTGATATTATTAAGTAAAACACAAATTAAACATTGTGTTTGCTTTAATAAAGGTCAATAAGGATAAGGGACGTTAAAGACAAGTAAAAAATGGGTAAATAAGGTAATTAATACGTTTCCTGTTTTAAATAAGAATACTTTAAAAATAAATGTGACAACATAGATCTACTCTTCTTCCGGTCATTGCACTTTGCTTAATTCTGGTTTTGACTTTAGTCTACTCAAAGATAACTTCTATGCAGCAATTGTTCCCATTAAATCATCAACCAGAAGTCCCGCTTTAAAGGAGCTATTAAATCGGCTAAATATTTAACCGGACGGCGACGCTGCAAAGCTAACACTTCATCGCATCCCGCTATCACTGGCCCTCTAATCAACATGACTCTGGAAAGTAAACATCGGAGAATCACCAAGTGTTTGTAGGCAGTTGGCGAGCCCGACTTGAGAAACAATGGACGCGCGAGGTCCTAGATTGGTTCCCAGCCTCGGGGGAAATCGCTGAACAACTTCAGGATTTATCCCGGAGTCCAGACAGCGTCCTTCAGGATGCATTGAAAGATGTACGATGGGGATGTTGATAGGAAAAGGGGGACGGATTTTGTAGTCACTCGTTCGTAAATGGGACGAATTTGCGGGTAGCCTATACATTTCATTTATTAATAATTAAATTTAAACATCTCTAATGAGTTGATATTATCCTTGGGAAGGTTTTTGATGTCTAAGTACATTTCTAATAAAAGGTTCATAACCAAATACTAACTATAAGAGATCTACAATACTATATACACATCTTCTTCATTCAGTCTTCTTATTTTACTTCAACAATAATATATCTTTATCTTAATCTTAATAAATATCTTAATTAAAAATTTCAGTTTTGAATGTACGATTTGCTTTTTTTGGGAACATATAAACTCATTGCAAAGCTCATTTCTTTATTTCAAGTAAGCCATAACCTGCAATAGGTATGTTTTTCCTAAACAAGATTACAAGTTTTGCTCTAAGTCTAAAACCTTGAATACATAATGAAGATACATACAGTCCGCCCCCCCCACTCTAATTTTTGAACCACTGGGAAGATTGTGATGAAATTTGGAACGATAATATATGACTAAATTCTGCATTTTTTGACACATCAATGACAGCTCTGAATGTCAAAGTGACAGGTGGGCGCGCAATAGGAACATTTTTTTAAATGGAAATGGGGGTCGAGTAATAACTCATTTTAAAGCTATTTTTATGCTCAAAACATCCCCCAATTTTGAGAACATTTGGTTTAGTAATTTCCAAATAAAAACCAGTACCTAATATCGATTTCTGTTATATGCATACATATTACAAATTATTGTAAATTATTCAAAGCAAAACAAAAATTAAAAGTAAACAAATAACAATAAACCATCCCTAACCTAAAATAACCTAAATTAAAAAATTATGAAATAATTTAAATTAAACGTAGAGGCAGAAACAAATTTAGAAAACACGTGTTACTTCAAAAGATATTGAAAATGACCACCATGAACCTCCTGGCAAATAAATATTCCATGGGTAAGTTCTATTATAAATATTATGTGGTAAAAGATTATGTTATAAACTGATATTACTGGTTTTTATTTGGAAATTACTGAACGAAATGTTCTCAAATTTGGGGGATGTTTTGAGGATAAAAATAGCTTCAAAATGAGTCCCCACTCGACCCCCTTTTCCATTTAAAAAAATGTTCCTATTGCGTGCCCAGCTGTCACTTTGACATTCGGAGCTGTCATTGATGTATCAAAAAATGCAGAATTGAGTCATATATTATCGTTCCAAATTTCATCACAATCTACCCAGTGGTTCAAAAGTTAGAGGGGGAGGGACGGACTTTATGTCCTCACTGTAAAAAGAAGTCTTAACGTTTTGTTCAATTGGTTTCTAATAGTTTCCTATCGTCATATGGCCAAGAACTCGCAAGGTCTGCTGGTTCGTTCGCGAGGTTTTTTAGTTACTTTGCTATTCAGCAAAAGTTGTCCGCCAATCTTTAGTCTCAGCCTGCACGTACTGATTGACTGTTCCTATTTGGGAATTCTACAAGAGGGCTTTGGGATCCTTCACAGGCCAGTTCTTATGTTTTTCCATTCCACTGATCCTACGTGTTTTGGTACTTAAGATATTGTCAATTTATTCCGTCTGTGTATCTCCTCCAGGGTCTGCTGATATACCGAAGCAAAAGCTGAAAAGCTGCCTGCGTAGTTATCGAAGTGTATGGCAATATTCTCCTCTAAAACTATAATAAAACAAAGTAATGGGAGGCGCATAGTGCAAGTAATAAACATTAAATATAAAATTCCGACCAATACAGCCACTTCTTGCAAACTGCAATGGAAGACGTGGGGCACCGAGATTGATTTTAATATCTATTACCGTATTAGCGTCAGTTATAATTTATTATACTACAAGTAACGATAGGTTAGGCTTTCCGATGACCTATTAAGCTATTTTATGATGTAATAAGTGACATCAATAGTAATTTATCCAATTACCGCTGTCGGTTGTGAAGAGCTTATTACATTGTAAACAAAATACAGTATGAATCATGGTGTATTTTGACGAACGTTTCCTTTATACTTTCAAAAATGTCTAATCGATATTAAGAAGCAGACTCGAGAGGCTACTGGCGCTATACGGATGTGAGTCAACTTTGGAAATTTTAACTGGTAATGTGACAATAACAAAATGCCAAAAAATAGTTTAATGAGCAATTATCTGCAACCACGACACTAATAGGAATGTCATTTGTTTATCCTTCAAATGAATCAAGGCTAACTAATTCAAAATGGAAGTCAATTAAACTGACAGTCTTACCACCAAACGACAGACAGCTGTTTCGATCTATGAGATCTCCTCAGGACCATGCAGTTCTCAAAGACAAGACAATTCATTGTAGTTGAAGATGGCGTGCATACACTACAGGATGAGCTATACGCGTGGTTTACAAGGAACGCCATCTAGTATGAAAAAGAGCAACGCAGTATGCTGAACTGACGTTTTACGTGGATGAACTGTTTAATTATAGAATCCTTCCACAACTGCTCAAAAAGGATATCAAAAAATCATTGACGCTCTGTGATGGGCTCTGTCTATATGCTTATACATATTCTTAGGAGCATGTATCTTTTTTAATACAGTAATAAGATTTTTCAAACGGCGTAACCTCTCCATTAAATATTTCTAATTTAATCAGGCTTTCAGCACCCTGTAGGCTCGGAAATCAGTTTTACATAGGAACATGTAGGTAAATTTTATACCACTTGATCCAGTTTTGTTTGAAGGTCTTGATCTTGATTGGTTCAAATACTACAAGGTGGATCTGTATTTACATCAGTCAATGTATTGTATGTCTTTAACAAGTATGTACTTCTGAGAATATAGAGAGTATAGAGTATAGAGAGTAGAGTATAACAATTCTGAAAAGCATACAGATTTTTTTTTAATGAAGATATAGATTTCCCAGTTTTCGAATTGTATTTATTGACTACATATTTCTATCTACCTCACAACTCATTCTTCACTTCATACTTTCATTTCGTTTCTCTCTTAAATTTCCATATTTATGTAAGTGATTCCATCAGGAATATCCTAGCTGTAATTCTCTGTAGATTCCCTATCTTTGCTCTAGATATATTAGCTGTCAATTGGTAAAGTGCACTGCTTGGATGCAGTTCAGAACGTATTAAAATTTTTATGAAAATAACTAATTCATTGACTAAAATGGGAACGTCGACACTTCAGCGAATTGATATTTCACTCTTGAAACGTAGCGTCACCAATACACTGCGATTTGGCTTATTAGGTGATTTAAAATGCAACCCAGTTTACTCATCTAAAGCTCCACGCAGACTATGGATCGTTCGTGATATGTGCTCGTTATCCTACGATTATAGAGTATCTTTAGCTTTTAGTACATCGTTTGAATTTGTATTTGTATTGGTTGTCTGAGCTTATCATGAATCTTTATAAGAATATAATGGTTGATATCTACTCGAGCTTACTTTGCCTCAGAAACTATGTTTGTTGCTATAGCTATTAAAATTACAGTGTTTATATAATTAGCAAAGGCTCATGCCTCGAAAATAATTTATAGCCCGTGTAGTCCTTATGAGTCATAGGCTTTGTATTTTGATTTACTCTTGGTGGTCTAACAGGTGTAGTTCTAGTTAATTATTATATTAGTATTACCTTTCTAACATGTCCTATCTATAGGACGGTGTCTAATTTTGGCCTTCAGATGGCAGAAATTTTATAAGTCTGAGGTGCAGTAAATTATACTGCAATCAATACAGTTTATCAAATACGATCAATAATAATCTCTGGAGTATAAACGTCCTTAAAAAATATACAGAAGGAAACTAAAAATATTACTCTTTTAGATTTCAGTACACAGTTATTAGTTGTAGCAGTGGGGCGGCTGAATCTGAGACAGTAGGCATATTATGACAGTTCTGATTAATTTTGTCTATTCTTTGACATTCTTTACATCTACCTAAATCTTCAATGAAATATTAGGATTTCGGTCCAGGCGAGGACTTTATTATTTCCCCTCTCTACAGCTATCTGGTACCAAAGATACCAAAGATAGCGTGCTTCAATTTACCCAGAGCCGCCTAGGATGTTTTTTAATCCTGTTCACATTCCAGAAAACTAGGGTGTTCCTCTATATCTTGTCAAAAACCTGTAGATCTTAAACCAACTGATTCCGTTATCTTCATCAGGAATATTTGACAGGTGATGATTCTGTGTTCAGCAGTTCAGCCTCCATATCTTTTCCAATACTTCAGTAATCACACTTGGTAATCCAGCAAGATTTAAAAAAAAGTAAAAAGTAAAAAAAGTCCTTTTGATTAACTTTTCAACTAACTATTCAACTGTTTTGTTCAGTGCAAATCTAGGTATCTCTTCTCAGTAACTCATTTATTCTTTGCTGTTCTCTTCACTCCTTCTTTCAATGTTTTTATAGGTCAGCTTCTTGGTTTCCTAGAATTGTATGTTTCATTAATCTTTCACGGTGATTCTTTGTATGTAGCCGATCTACTTCAGCTTACCTCGTTGTATGGTACCTACTTCTAATTGGTATTACGTTTAATTATTGGCTCTATATTAGTTTTTCTCATCTTAAATTCTAGCATTCTGGGGACTTTCATGCTATTTCATTCATTTCGTTGTTTTTCTTTTTGCCGTTCAACTTTAACATGATATACAAATTCATTGTAGTTTCACTTGGGATTACACCTCCATTAAAATAATAAAAAATAGGAAACCCGAAAAATCACCTCTGAAATATTTAATCTATATATAAAGATTTTTTCATACGCACAAGTTTTTTTTGATTTATTCGATAATAATAACAAAAGCAAAATAAAAACCTTTTAGTCTAAAGAAAGAGTACATTAAAAATTGTATTGCTTTAGTACCTTATCAGGTGAATGGTTATTATTATGCACTGTAATATAAACCTCATTTTCTGTTTAGATAATAATCGACGGAATGTAATTATTTTCCAATATTGCTTTTCATAAGCAAACACATCATATTACCCTACAAAAAAATAAATATATATTACTTTTTAAAGCAAAAGTAAAAAATTATGTCGTCTCAGAAAAATACGATTTCCCTAATAGTTTACTGAGCATCAAATTTGTTCACATAAATGGTTAATAATATATTCCAATTCATATATAACTTCCCTTCAGTAATCTATGAAATAGTAGTAGTAGTGTTGGAAATAGCAATAATTTGATTTGTAATTACAGGGCTGATCTTTGTAATTTATATAGGTTCACTTTAAACTTTTATTTTGTATGATATATGGGTAACTAATTTGATATATTTTGATATAGATCTCGCGGGAAATTCTGTATATTATGTGGCTTACTTATTTTCATCTTTATTTAATAAAAAATTGATATTTTTTTTTTTCAAAAATTGTCAGTCAGTTTAAAATTGAAACTTCACACGGTGCAAAATTACGAGAGCACCCTGGTATTAAACATACCTACTTTTTATTTTTAAGAAACTCAATATCTTGACCTTTTTCTCAATATAATGAGATTATTCTCAATATATTGTCTTTTTTCTCAATATAATAAGAAAAATCTCAATATTTTGACTTTTTTTTCAATTACTTGACTTTTTTCTCAATATATTGACTTTTTCTCAAGACTACGAGATTTTTGTGAATTCTTCACTTAATAATAATAATAATAATAATAATAATATCTCCACCCTCATTCTAATCACAAGGATTAGCCGAAGGTCCGCGACTTGTGTGGGAGAGGAGGCGGCATGTTATTATTCCGGAGACTGCAATTGCGCCTCAGGAGCGACTTACGTTGATAAGCCCTAACCACCGCTCAGTGCTGGAATGAGGGAAACCGAGAAAACATCATCAGTTAGGTCGACAGTCAAACATGTTGATCCTTAATCTCTTATATTAACATTAAGTTAACATTCTTGTGGTCCTAGGTCGCACGCCAGTGTTGCTAACCCATCGTTGCGAACAAACCTTAATCTAGGTGGAATGGTGATTCGAACCCATGACCTCTGAATCAAGCAATAGATACACTAAACTCTGAACAGCTGACTCGATAACACTTAGTATCTAACACCACTGAAATAAACCAGACTGATGTAAGGTTTATCACTTTTATCAGTTGGCTGCAATTTAGATGTAATTTTTTTATGTGTAGAGTGCATTCAGCAGTCGTGACAAAGGGTTTATCCTACAAACTATAGATTAAACTGTATAGATTAAAGTATACCAGATGACAACGAAATAATTGTAAAAGGCGCCATTTTATTGTCTTTGAGGTTACAGTTTTGATTTTCGGGTTGAATATATAGTTCGTTAACTCGTTAAGACCAATATTTTCCATGAAAAAACATTTTGAAAATCACTTCCTGTTTTTCCGGATGTGGACCTATGTCGAAATGTTCACATAGAACCCGGTATACTTTTTGGCCATTCGATAGGGTGTAAAATTTCGTTTTAATGATATATGATAAGTGATAATGTGAATAAATATATAAAAATATCATAATACTAAGAAAAAAGTCAAGATATTGAGAATAATCTCAATATATTGATTTTAATAATAATAAAAAAATAAATAGTATCTTTGACACCAGGATGCTTTCGTACAAATTATACCATTCTATATTAAATAAATAACGTTGCGTTGCAATAAAGACAGGTGTAATATTGTGTAAAAAGTAGTAATAAATTATTCACTACACAATACCAACGCGGAAATACTATGTATATCTGGCTTCCGTTCCCAACCTATCTTTCGCTTTATAAATAGTAATTTGGTCAAGTTCTCTCGCATGATGGCATATTATGTGGGCACGGTGCTATGTTGGTAACAATGGTGCTATCACCATTGTCATTTCAGTCATGCAGGGCTAAATATCCTAAAATAATGATGGTTCTCATCTCAAAAACATCATTTAGTAATGCATTCGTGACGCAGTTATGAAAATACAACAAATAATAAAAATAACGATTTCTAATTTAATAATTTGATAGGTATTGATCCGGTTTTATTCAGTGGATGGCAGAACGTTTAGGATATTAGTTTTTGAACCTAGAGGTGGTGGGTTAGTTCCATAGATTTATAAGACAAGGGAGATGTAATTGTTTACATTTTAAAGCAATCAGACATCCCCTTGTTTACTCTTTATCTGGTCAACTGCGTGGTTTACTTTATGATTGTACGAAAAACTGTTGCCAAACTATCAATTATGAGATTTATATTTTCACATTTAAAGTACAATGATTATAGGTTAAAGTTAAAATATTAGATAAATATTCTTCCGTTTCCTAGTTAAGTTGATAAATCATATTTTGTTAAAAACGTTGCAGTAAAAACTAACTTCATAACGCAAAAATGGAATGAACAGGCATCATTGCTCCCTACTCCAATCCGCATGTTCATTGATGCCGGTAACAACCGCGCCAATATTCTTGGCTGTGAACGTGACCTTGTATGATTCGGGGTCGAGTGGGACTATCACTCTTTGCCCTCCTCATCTCTGTAGGCCTGGACGGCCTCGTAGAGGTGGACTCCCATCCCTCACCAACCCCGATCACAAGAGTGATAGGTGTGGGCGATTTGTGGGATCTCCTCATGTCCTGGCTCTACCCTGCCGGCCGGGTAGGATCTTCTGACGCTCTTCTGTCTTGATGTTCTTTCTTCGCCGGCATGTTAACCCCCGGGGGTGGTCTGTCATGGGCGGGGGCGGCAATTGCCGCTCCCGCCCTGGGATTGTGGTTAGGTGGGGTCAGGATTGGCTATTTTGTTAAAAACGTTGCAGTAAAAACTAACTTCATAACGCAAAAATGGAATGAACAGGCATCATTGCTCCCTACTCCAATCCGCATGTTCATTGATGCCGGTAACAACCACGTGAATCGTAGTGTTTTATAGTATTTCTTTTGTGCGGTGTTGCTGGCAGTCGGAATTTTGCTTTTGTGAATTTTTCAGTGGTTTTCGTAAGGATTTTATTACTATTCTTCAGAAAATGGTGCGTCAGTGTCAAGTGAATGGAAAAATGAATTCTTTATATTCAAAACTGTCTTTCCACAGGTAAATTTTGCCAAGTTTTGTTTGGTGATTCGGTCGCTATATTTGTCACGCCATATTTACGGATTTTCAGGGGCGTGCTGGCTGGCTTCCTTATCATTTTACGGAATATAGTATATATATACTATATGATATTATGGAATTGCTTTTGTTATTTTTTAAAATATGGCTGATGTGTTAGTTTTTGGAGTTACCTATACACATACTTAAATATGGTCAAAAGAAGAATCCAAGCAAGAAGCTAAGGCATCATTCAGCACTTTGCTGCATAACAAATTAAAAAACCTATAATGTTTGCTAAGTGTGAAGCCAACATGCAACGTTTGCACACAAAAATTAAAATCAATTGCGTAACCAAGGTAATTTTTAAAGGTATCCTTTATACTAATCTAAGAGAAGATCACCAAGATCACAAAGATAAGGCCTTTAAAGAGTTATTTTGAAAACAGTAAGTCAAATAACTTGAAACAAAAAGTTGAATTAAAAACTAACACCATGTACATCTTTCTTATTTTAAATTATATTTCACTTTTAAATGTAATTGAACCCTGTATACAGAGTTGTTTGGGTATCTTTGAAAAACTGAAAAATACTTTTTTACACTACTGTATATATAAGTTTTTGTAATGTAGTAGGTGTACCACCTTTACTTAATTCAGAATTTTAAGTGTTCAAGTTTCAATTCATATTCCTTACATTAAAACTCCGATACTAATTTAATTTCTAATCTCACAAGCTTTTGCTGTTGCAATGTATTATAAGTAGTGATTTTCTTAAAATTTCTTTTTTGATGTTTTATTATCATACCCAACCCTTCCAAAAACAGTACGCCTTTGGGCGTCGGAAGCAAGTTCTCCCAAAAGTTTTGCAACGTTGCACGGAGTCGGAATTTTGCCGTTCTTTCTCTCGGTATTCTTTGTCATACACATTGCCAATGATTGATACAAAACAAAAGGTTATTTATGAATGAACCGTGAGGTCTCCTCTTATTAAGTCTATGGTTAGTTCCCACGTGTATCGAACAATTTTTTATTAATTGTGACTCGAATATAACGCTTATATGGTGAAATGGGTTACAACCAGCTCTGTATATAAACCAGGATTGAAGGAATATTTACCAAGTGTTAATAAGAGATGTTATCATGGGTTAGTGTATGCCCATCTCTTTAACTAATGAGATTTTCCAGGTTTTCCTTATGGTTGTACTAAATAGTTGTTAGGGTTTACCAACGAAGTCGTTTCTGAGCGCTAATGCAATCGACCAAATAATAATATTCTGCCACCCCTTCCACGCACGTGTCTGACTTTCTGACTAATCAATCACTGGGATTAGAATGATGGGTCAGAGATGTAATTATTATTACAAATATGTGTAGGCCTTTCAAGTGAACAAATCATTTTTCTTCAAGCGTATAATAAAACTTGTATTATATTATGCAAGTCTTCTTATAGAAAAGGCCTAGTGTTTTTTTACTGGTACAAAAAAGTTAAAGTGTAACCATAAGAACGGATTAAAAATTGCACTGAACCTCGGGAATTATTAGCTTCTTCCCTAAAGGTTCAGGGACATAGCTCCGGTTAGCTCTGGGCTCAAGGCGGGGATTGGATTTTACTGTTAAGCTTACTTATAAAAAAATTGGGCACCAGGTAATTTAAATGAGAAAAAAATATATGAAATTGTGAATGCGTGAAAGTAAGAACAAACAAATTACGTTAAGATAAAAGTATATATTACAAATTATGTTTACAACTCAATTTATGTTAAATTGAAAAAAACTCTACAGCCTGAAAGCGTTTATCAAAATTTTACAAAAAAAATTTACTGGGCTGGGTTCACCAGTCTTCGGCCTACTTATGGATTGATCTCACCCACTAGCCTCTCCTAGATTAATCAGGAACTCCTGAACAGGTCCCCGTCTAGCTAGACTTGCTGGGGTTGCATGGATGGAGGTAAGTAAATCCCACGTAGCTAGGTTTCAGGTTTTAGGCTCCAAAGGTGGAAACAGGCACATGTAAAAGATTGTATGATTAGCCCAGTCCCAGAGTTGTACAAATAAATGATCCAGGAATTGGAATTTTGTAAACAATCAAACCGTAGAGCAACTATGTCTGAAGGACAGTATATAAAAATTGTAATAGAAAAAAGTAACTTATGACCAGTACTATATACTACAATAAAAATTACCAAAATTGCAGTAACAAAATTCGTAACTGTGCTACACAAAAAAACTGGTTAGCATAAAGGTGAAAATTTCTAATTCATACATGAGATTTCAAATGCAAAATTAACAATATCAAGTACAATGAAATAGAATTAAATTGAAAAAAAATTAATGTGAGACGGTCTAGAATACCAGCAAGTAATCAAAAATAAAATTCCTGGATATAATAGATTCTGTAATTAGCAGACAAAATTTATAGTATATCAAAAATAACCATATGGTTATATACAAACGCACTAACCAACCCAGGCTCTTCACAGAGAACAGACCTTTGCATACAGGGTACAATTTTCTTTAATCATATTCAATTTATTAAGAAAATGAAATGTACTCACCTGTATGCAAAGTGCAGTTCCAATCTCGTGCATCCACCTCAAATATGTCCTAAGACGTTCCACATGGAATTGGATGGTTTACGAGAATATAAAGTAGATTCCTGGGAAGATTAAGCCAGCGTCTCAATAACTGCAAAAAAATAAAAAATTCGGCAGAAAATTTACACCACGTGTAAACTAAATTTATTATCACTTATCTCGTGACAACAACAAAAATATACGATAATATCAATTAATGAGCTTATTACAGATAATACTCTATTATATCAGAACACCGATCACTAACAATAGTGATAATAATTCAAGATTTAAATGAAAGTAAAATTTAAGAACATGTGCTTTCAATAAGCGTAAAAATTGTCAATTTGCTCGTACTCTGTTGAAAACCAGACTCCTCGAATTTTAAAAATGTCTTAATTTCCTGTCTGTTTTGCGTCCCTACCTTTTCATAAAAGTGACCAATCAGAAACACTTTAGAAGTAGACAACACATTACAATGTAGAGAGCATTTTGGGTTGCGGGTATTCAGGGAAAAACTATACGGATTTTTGATATTATTTTTAGTTGTCCGGAAATATACTGCTCGTCATATACAAAGGAACAAAATGATTAAAATTTTGTTACAAATTATAGTCATATGTAGCCATGATTTCTCAGAACTGTCAGTTTGAGATTTGACGAGGCCTCAGATTGCTTTTTTACAAGCGTAAATGTCTGAAGAAATACAGTTTAAATGTTGACGCTTGAAGAAAAATTAATATATATTACTCGGAGTATGTATAAAGCTCTTTATGTGTTTGGCCGGTTTACACAGCCTTGGCTAACTCCTCGGCTGTGTAAGCTTCTGGGCTCAACAAATAATGTTCGCTTTCTACTTCTAGTAACATAATATACTAGTCTTTTGTTAGAAAGAGAAATAATCGATCGCTGAAGATATAAGTTGAGTTAAAAATTTCCTTACACGTCACTAGCTAGAGTACCAACTTAAAGTATTGAACTGTATAATGCATCCAACAAATTTTATTTTTACTACACTTATCACTTTTGAACCATATGAGAAAAAATTTGCAACCAACCTTTCAAAGGTTTATTATGTTTGAGAAAAGAAACATGAAACGTATCTGAATACAGGTACTACCTTTCATAAAATCACTTTTACGTTTTATGTTTCATAGAATATTTTTAGTCATTCAGCAAACACCATGTATTTTGGTATAATTCTAAATAAAACAGCGTGCTGCCATACACGAATTTTATCGATCCGTGAGTGTATTGAGTCTGGGTTGCCATGGAGGTGCTTTTATCGATTGAAATTATTGCGACACATGACAAAAGGTATGTCATAACAACAGCTATATTTTTATACTATGGATAACGTTCAATACAATAGAAAAACAAATATTGTGGAACTTAATGATAATATGTAGCTACTATACTCTCAAAATGTATAAGGTGTCTACAAAATATTCAGTCAGTGAAAGGAAATAACTTTTTTTATTTCAGGATAAATAAAAATATTTTATTTTCAATAATTCTCCTACACCTTTTTTATACAATGTCAATGTCAGTGTCAGTCATAGAGAAATATAAAAATTAAGATAGTGTTCCTTTCCGTATAAAAAATTGTCACTACGTGAAATGACAATTGACAATAATTGACCCATGCGACACTAAGGGGGGCTTTATGAACGAATGTTTAATGTAGATAAAATATATTCTTGTTTTATCGGCAAAGGAGAGGCGGGTTATTTAAATTTCATGTTTTTGTTTTAGGGTGATTTTTGGAAGGAAAGTTTGACCTGAAATATTTGCAAACAAGTGGATAAATTTTGTAGGCAACATATTAGGCAAAATAACAATATTAATTTTAACTAAACATTAATGTGCAAGTTATTTATTATATAATTCACGATGCTACCAGCGGCGTGGGATGCAATTTTATAACGGTTTTATGAATTTCTGCCCGTTTAAATTTACAAATGAATAGAATTATATTGGTTTAAAAAATACGACCGAACATAACTTGTTGACTTTGCCTCCTACCCATCTAATTAACAAAATAACAAATCAAAATCAGAGATAATTTACGATATGAATACATAAAAAAGTTATGGGTGACGTTAGCGGCGATAGAATTTCTTAACTGTCGAATCGAATAGAGTTTAGTGATCCCACTGCTGATCTACACACTCTGATGTTAATATCTATCTATACAGGGTGTCCCAGTTTTATGCTGAAAAAATTCGGGATCATGTAGATCCAGTAAAAACAATGCGACTTTGCTAGATAAACTTATATTCAAATTTGTACCGTTTCCCAGATACACCTAGGGTGTTGAAGTTGAAAAAATTTCTTTTTTTCATTATATCTCTGACAGTAATAAACCAATTGTTTTCAAATTTTATTTGGTAGATGCTAGTATGAATCTTTACTTCCACAAAAACTTTTGCTCGATCGAAATAGCCATGGGGGTGCAACCTGAACTCTTGGAACCCCTATTCTAAAAAATGTATGTTACGTCGTGGACTAACGTTTAAAATAATGCGATATTTCGATGCCCCACTCGTTTCTATTCAAAAAGTTTACTTACACTTTTTTCACAAAAAAAACGCCGCGCCGATACGGGGAAATCGATATTTTATGAAACCATTCATGTCCTTTCCTAACAAAATAATTTGTACGTACGTATATTTATTTCAGTAAGGTATAAAATAATTAAAATATCTAAAAAACTATGAATTTTTCGTATAGGTTGTGCCACATTAAGGAACGTAGATTTTAGCGTAGAAATCAAAAATGTAAAAAATATAGGGGATTCTATTTAAAATAAGTTGATAGTAATTTCCGGTATAACCGGAAATGCCAGAAAAACGGAAATACTTCAGATGAATAGAACTTTCCCAAAAACCTCCGTTTCGAAATTTTCAAAAAATATTTCAATGATAAGCCCTTCAACTTTTAATGAACGAGTTAGCTCAATCACCCGGTATATAATTGATTTAATTTCAAGTTATTTTTTGATATTATAAATTAATATTAAAGTCTATGCCAGAATTAAGCAAAGTGGAATGACCTCGCCGATCTGGTAAAATGCGGTGATGCATGGGCGTGCGTATTCTGTTTTACCATTGGGCACATTTCAGTTAATATATACTCGTATACTATTCTATAGAATACTTCTAGTATATGCACTTCCAGTTTTTTAACTAACACAAATAAGTAGTATAAACACTGACACAAAGAATAAGTACACTGATAATTTTACCACAAGTTTTTACCGTTGAGAAACGCGCGGGAAATAACCTAACATCACGCCACTGTTTCCCTACTACCTGGAGCGCAGTCGCTGGTTGGTTCCTGATTCGACGTCGTTGAAGCTCAGAGAAAAGAAAGCGTAAATGCAAGAATATGTATGTTAAATAAGGATGAAGAGCTTGTCGTCAACTTTACGACTTTCGCAGTTGCCACATAGTCGGAAATTCCTTGATATTATCACCGAACATAAATAAAGTCTTTGTATATGTTCGTGGATATTATTAAGTACAAGACAAATTAAACATTGTGTTTGCTTTAATAAAGTACAATAGGGATAAGGGACGTTAAAGACAAGTAAAAAAATGGGTAAATATGGTAATTAATACGTTTCCTGTTTTAAATAAGAATACTTTAAAAATAAATGTGACAACACCAATCTACTCTTTTTCCGGTCATTCCACTTTGCTTAATTCTGGCATAGACTTTATATTACCATAAAATTTGTAAATAACGCTGGTTACAATAAGATTGGGAAAAATAAATTTTTATGTTACGCAGTTTTGTTAAAGTTCTCTCAGACTTGACTCCGATTTACTGTTACTATTTCCCACAAAGAGTAGTTCGGCATGCTTTCTACCTATAGAAAAATACTCGCTTCGTTCCGTGTAAAATAATAATTCCAGAAAGGCAGAATGGATGTCCCCTTGGAGCGCAATATATCCCCATTTAATAAATATGAGCAGTGCATGTCACCGCGATCGACAGGTACGGCAAAGGTAGGGCGCCGCCAGCCCGTCGCGGCGGTGGCGGCGCATAGCGGCGGCGCGCGCGCGTGGCGCCGCTCACCTGCCGTCGGGCGCGGGCGGCAGTCTGAGGCAAGCACCGGCTGCAACACTACCCGGCGCCGCCACCGTGACTAGAACTGCAACTCCTACTCACCTGTGTGCCCCACCCCCACGGCCCCCGCGTCGGGCCGTCCACGGCGCCGCGCCACAGTCGAGTTCTGAACGCTATCGGGGCCGGAGCAACTCCTAGTTCACTCACGTCCACTCTCTCAGCTGTGCCGGTGTTTGTTCGTGACATAGTGAGTGCATGTGATCACTATCGACCATCCTTAGGACTATCTAGCGTGAATCGTGGAGACCGTCTCCAACACCACGAAGAGAGGTCGGCATCCTCTGGGAGACAACTCGTCCCCATCGCCTGCCGCCACTCCGCCGTCTCTGAAAAGAGCCAGGCACGACTCAGGCTCTTGTAGCACCCCCGACCAGGATATGGAAGCACCCTTAGGTGTCACTCTCAGCCAAAGCATGGATTCAGTCAACACCAACAACGGCGAGGAAGAGGTGAGGCACCCCTTTATCTTTATATTAACTCCAAAACATACACAGTCAATTATTCCTGCTGATCCTGCCTCTTTACTAATTTGTTGACTGTCACTCGACATCCTAAAGATGTTTGCCTGCTAACAGTGCACAGGTTTTTTGTAAAATGATTCCATCACTACAGTTTTACCCTTTTTAAAGCCCCAAAGGAAACGGACACATTTATCTAATCCTGTTAGATATGTTTTAGAGCAAGTTATTTGCTAAATTAATATTTTACTTGATCGTTACAAATTAATAAACATGTCTCTCAGCAGTCTACTTTAAATTGGACTTAGAGATGTCTCTGTTTCTTGTCAATCATAAGATTAGATGATAAAATCTCGAAAAGCGTGTTAAAAATTATAAGATACACAAGGATTAACATTATCGGTTTCCAGAGACATAAGCTGTAAACCTTCCTCAAAACTATGTTTTAAATTTACCATTCACTAGGTACATTATATGAAAGTTTTTCAAAAGGTTGAATATTGTAAACGGAATCAACTAATTTTTAACGTTTGTTTGCTTATAGTATCAACTTATTATATACTCATACTTCGAAATATCTTTGTATATCAGTGGACAGCTCTACTAATCTCATCTTCTGTCTACCACTCTAATTAAACTATTATTATCATTAATTAATTATTATATATCTTCTCTTCTACATCCTCAACATTTTTTACGTTTTTTTATAATTACTTTTATAAATAGGATTGATACAGATCGACCATTCGAAAAGTTTGTTTTTGTTTCTCGCTTTATGCCTAGAATTGTTTACTATAGAAGACGTAAAGTCAACAAACGATGCGCTTATGTCATAAGGCACGTGGGTCTGGCGAATTTAGTACGTATAATTTTACTATCTGAATGAAATGCTTTGATGTATGTATAGTTCCTTTCAAAATATCCTGCAATATTAACTTAAAAACTACAAAAACAAAACTATAACTACAAGAAACAGATTCCTATTTTTGCAACTTCTTTGGTAAAATATTAGATTCATATGTCTCAATTACTATCCAATATGTCTAGGAATCCGGACAAAATAACTATGGTATTAAAAGGAATAGAAAACAACAGTTAATTGTAACCTTAATTAGATTTGGCCTGTAAAAGTCTCCTGCCTCATTAAAATTTTGCAGCAAACACTTTTCCTCTCATTTATATTATTTTGTAATCTTCGTGGGCCTATAGTCGATGATAATGGGCGAGTATTCCAAGTTCTGTTGTTACAGTAACGTCCTTGAGAAGTTAATTAATTATTTGCTAAATGAATTGTATTGGGTTGGGTCATAAATAATGCCTCAAATGCGGAATTGCCTATTTTCGGAGGATTGCCAGGACCTAAATATTTGCTAAAGTATCCATTGCTAAAAATCCAATAAAAATGTCTTAATGATATTGTAAAAATCGAGTGTTTTTGACAATTTGATACACGTTCTTATTCAGTACCTCACTGTGTCGTACATAGTTCGTTAAATTGAGACCAAGTTGAGCAATTTTAGGCCCAAGAAGTTACATTTCCAAAAATGTCTTCCCTTAAGTGGATACAGGGGGAAAACAAATGTGCATTTACTGGAAACGTTCACAGCTCATTTATTGTAAAAGAAAAATTCATCAAATTTTCAGGACAGTTATAGCAGTCACTAAGAAGAATTAGGCCTACTATATTTTGCGCTAGCATACTCACCTTTTGTTTTTATTATAGACGCCATACTGGATTTCACGTTTTTTAAAAAAACTACGTAAAAACGTTTTTCAACCATGTAGGTAGGTGCATGGTCAAAAAGGAAAAATATGAAACATGTTTGGAGTAATTCCCATCACTACGGTCTTTAACTACTCGACGTAATTCCTTTGGAATTTCATACCATCTTGCATACACTTTGTTTTTTAGATAACCCCAGAAAACTCCAGTGGAGTGAGGTCTGGTGACCCAGCAGGCCATCTTACTGGTTCTCTGTATTGAACATACGCGTATTATACATGGCTGAAAAACTCTTTGTAGAGAGTTTTAACCAATGAGAAAAATCAAATATGGCGCCGATAAGAAACCAAAAGTTGAGTATGCCAGCGCAAAATTAGTAGACTTTAAAATTTTTTTTTAGATTCCAATTTTGAAGTCTTTGCTGACTGTTATCTCTGCCCAGAAAATTTGATGAATATATCTTTTACAAGAAACGAGATAGAACGTTTCCAGCAAATGCACATTTTTGGTGCTCACCAAAACTATCTACTATCTCCTTAAGGTAACAAATTCTTGGAAGTGTAACCTTGAATTCTTCTTGGGGCTAAAATTGTCTAGCTTCTCCCTATTTGAACATCTCTGTATCTTTAGTGGTTTTCGAAATGCCCATATAGTTCATCTTAAACTCGACACAGTGTACCTATAGTAATATTCCTCAAGGATGTATTTTAACTCAGTTACACATTGCTACTACTTATATATTTGTGCCACTACTATATTTGGTATACTGCAAGATATGATTACTCAAGGGTCAATTCTATGGCCCATATTTCTCACTGTGCACAGATAAATGATTATAGTTTGCGCTTTCACTACAAAAATTTAAAAACACGAAATGAAAAATGATGGATTTTGAAGAATGTTCTTAGCATCAAATGTAGATGAGAGCAGAAACAGTTAAAAGCATTTTTTAGTGAAGGGTTTGGTGTATTTTTTGTTTTGTGTTTGTTTTAGTGTAATAGAGGAATACCTACCAGATATTAATATGAGAGATTAACATGGGTGGATCTTTGAGTGCTCCTCTAACTAAAGACGTTTTTCAAACTTCCATCATTTCTGCTCTAAATTTTGATAAGGGTTTATATAATCATAATATGCTGCTCCTCATGCACACAAATTTCATACTTTCCGGCTAATCCTCGATGAGAGATAGAGAAATTATTGTTGTTATTTATTGGGATGTCGTTATTTCCGTTTTAGGATGAAAGAGTTTTTGAAATTTAACAATATTTTTCTATTACTAATTTGCAAAAGAACCATCAATAATTCATATACCACAGAATACCGAAGAAGTAAAGAGCCAACGCAGTTGTCACAAGTTGACAGATCGCTACGCCTACTCTGTGTTCGATACAATTTAAACAAGAGATTACACAGGCTTTGCGGCAGATCGTCATCGTCTCCTCCCTATGAAGATGATCATATAAGATGCATAAGTGCAGTGGGGAGTCGGTGAGTTACGTAACTGGCAACTGGCAAGTAGGGCCAATCCACTACATACAACGACATGCATCTTGAAGTAGTGGAGAGAGACATACAGTCTGCCCGCCGTTCAAGAAGTTTGGCCTGAGGCCAATGATGCGGTAACAACGACATTGATGTTTTGTTTGGCCTGTACACGTTGTTTTCGCTTAATTTTCGGCACGTGCTGCGGTTAACAACGTGTTTAGGCAATGTACACACCCCACAAAAATTATCGCAACACTAAAAATTTGCTATTATTTTGATATTCGCTTTCTCTGAAACTAATTGTCCGATTTAATTGATTTTTTTTTGTATTGTAGGTTGATTCGTTAGCAATGTGACTGGTTTAGTTACATTCTCGAAAAAAATAATTTTGAATACATACAGGGTGAAACAAGTGTAACATGATTTGTCACAGAAGTTTAGAACACCCTGTGGAGTTAATCAGTTATGGCAACATAGTAAAACTTAATAGGAGTTAAAGCGACTTCTTTTCTTAACATAATCGTCTTGGTTTCACATCGATATCTCAATAATTAAAGGAGATATTTCAAAATAAAGGGTTCAGTGTCATTTTAGTAAAAAAAATCGATTACAAGTGCATCACTAAACAAATTTAATAAAACAGTATACCCTTACAGCAATAAAACACGTCATAAAATTAAAATAACATTTTTCAGTACCTATCGGGTATTTCCTCCCCTAGCCTCAATTACCGCTTGAATACGCTGTGGTAGACTTTCAAACAGACTGTGTATGTAATCTTCTCCTATATCATTCCAAATCTCTTGAAGCTTGTTCTGGAGCTCATTTAATGTTCGGCAGGGGATTTGACCCCCCTTGATTTTCCATGACATGTAGTTCCATACATGCTCAATTGGATTTAGGTCTCGACTGCGAGCAGGCCAGTCCATTGTAGCAACATGACTGTTTTCGTCAATGTGAGGACGTGCGTTATCTTGCATTAAGGTAAAATTATTACCCAACAAGCGTCCATATGGAATCACATGAGGAACTAAAATATCCATTATGTAACGTTGGGCAGTCATGCTGCCATTGTTGACAGGCACCAGTGCCGTACGCCCATTATCAGAAATTCCTCCCCACACCATTACCGATCCACCTCCAAAATTTTCGATCTGTCGAAAATTGCACTGCATATGCCGTTCACCTGGCCTTCTGTATACTGGCATACGTCTATCTGACGAATATAAACAAAATCTTGATTCGTCAGTAAACAGTATACTAGACCATTCTTCTAGACCCCAGTTACTGTGTTCCCTAGCAAATTGGAGACGGGCAACTCGATGTGCCCTGGTCAGACGTGGTCCCTTGGCTGGAACCATAGGACGTAAATTAACTTCTCTAAGACGGTTTCTAACAGTTTGTAAAGAAATGTTTGCATGTCTGGCTCCCAAAATTTCTCGTTGAAGCATACGAGCAGTACAATGTCGACTTCTTAATGCCGAAAGTCTTAGAAATCTATCATCTGCAGCTGTAGTTACCTTTTTACGCCCTTGTCCTTGCCTTCTGAAATGTTGTCCTGTTTCTCTATAACGCCTGATTAATCTGGAAATGGTACTTGGTTGAACACCTATTACATTTGCCACATATCTTTGACTTCGTCCGAGTGCAATTTCTCTTACTGACTCTTCATTTGACAAATGTCTGTTTAAACGAAGTTCAGCATTCATTTTTTTTAAATTTAGCACGCAAATTAAAAAAGTTTTAACAAAACTGTAACAATCGTATTTCTGTAGAAATAATGATTGTAGGAATGACATTTCAAATTTTGTTTTCAGAGCCTGCTAAGTTTTCGTAAAATCTGTAAATGTTTGTTAAGGTTTATTTGATTTTTTTTACTGAAATGACACTGAACCCTTTATTTTGAAATATCTCCTTTAATTATTGAGATATCGATGTGAAACTAAGACGATTATGTTAAGAAAAGAAGTCGCTTTAACTCCTATTAAGTTTTACTATGTTGCCATAACTGATTAACTCCACAGGGTGTTCTAAACTTCTGTGACAAATCATGTTACACTTGTTTCACCCTGTATGTATTCAAAATTATTTTTTTCGAGAATGTAACTAAACCAGTCACATTGCTAACGAATCAACCTACAATACAAAAAAAAAATCAATTAAATCGGACAATTAGTTCCAGAGAAAACGAATATCAAAATAATAGCAAATTTTTAGTGTTGCGATAATTTTTGTGGGGTGTGTATTTTATATTACAGCCAAAGGAGCCGGTGCCGATTCCTATTTTTTTAGAAGTGATAACTTTTTTAGAAAGAGTTATCAAATAAAGCGCCATTAGCTGAAGAAATAGACTGTCAATTAACCTAAAATGCAAAAAAATTAAGCTACATAAGACTAAAATAAATAGAAAAGCCGTTTGATGAAAAATTGTAGCAATTCATTTTGTAAAACATATCCATTAACCCTTTAATTACATACACTAGGAACTTTTCCAGAGATTTTCACAGTTCTTTAAATGTTACAAATTTATATTCTAGGATTATGTAGTATCTTCAATATTGTTCACTTTATTTTCCTTAGTATCTGCTTAGGTATTTCCCAACCTACCTATATCGATTTTTCTATTATTGTTATTGTTTTGTTAATTAGTTTTGTTGTTTCTCCAAATATTTATATATTTATATTTTCTATTTCCTATTCTTTTTTTTCTGTTTTTTATTTGTGGTTTTTATCCTCTAGATCTTTAACCAAAAACATTTTTATACATATGCACGTATTATGTTGCATGCCTCAAGATATCTATTAAAGAAACTGAAAAATATTTGAACAATTCGGTATTCAATTGCCAATTTAAATAATTCCATTTCATACAAATTTTGATTACCTTTTCGAGTCAACAATTATGTGTTCATCATTGCACAGATATTAAAAAACATAATTAATCATTATACGGTAAGTACATCCTACTGTACATGTTTGATGTATCATTCAATCGGCAGACCAATTATTTTAATATTTCCTAATAGAAGCAGTGTAATATCACGGAGACTGGAACATGCATTTTTAAATTGCAGGCATTGAATTCTAAAAAATTCTCTTGTCCAACTTTAAACGCTTCAATAAAGTGACAGCGTCAATCAATTAAATCGAAACTATGAAACCAATTCGTGAAATTACCCAATCTTCTTAAGTATAACCACATAATCATATGCTAAAAACAGTTTATAACATCCTGTACAATATGCAGGAATTTGTAGAAACTCAGTCATTCGAACATTCAACGTTCATAGTTTTTACACTTCTCGTAATGCTTTAAATTTTATTCACATCATGTCTTTTGTTAACAGGAAACGGCCCGACCGATTGGTAGTTGTTTTTGTTGCGGTGCTCAGTCCTAGATAATCACCCAGTGTCACCGCTTTTATATAAGTTGAAAGATTCAATTTTATGAAATCACTCTCGTGACGAAAGCGAAATCAATCGTTGTTTTTTTTCAAAAAATGGTTGCACAGTTCAAGACGGTAATTAGATATTCTCAGCGTGAAACGAAAACGAAGTCTCTTTGTTTTAAATATTCAATATTTATTTGTATTCACTGATGCATCGCATTCAGTATAAGTGTGAAAAGTTATATCTGTCAGCCATTCGATCATTTTATTGTATTACTTTGAGAATGTAAAGCAAAAGTTTCATTTTTGAAATAAAGCAATCTATCTGGACTTTCGATAAAAGTCCAGATAAGCTATTGTTCAAATAACTTCAAAGCATAGTAAAGGTTAGGTTCATATAAAGTATATAGAAATACCTATGAAATTTAATTAAACTTACTTAACTGTTACTTATCAGGAAAAAATAATTGTTTCGTTAATTCTTCATTTATAGGTGTTATGTTGGTATTTCAAAATGGTGTTAGTAGACTGCTGAAAGATATGCAATGTGACAAGAAAACACATTATAAAATAAATTATATACTAGAAGTTTTCTTGCAGAATATTTAATTTTGTTGTATAAATAATTGCAAACCTTCTATTACTTTATACGTATTTCAGTTGTTATTAACGATAACACTAAAATGATTTGCGCTATAGTTCATTACTCCATTGATGTTTCGGAATTTTACCTCTTCTTTAGTGTAGAGTATAGCTAAAGGAAATAATCTCGGATAGTACAAAGATCAAAACGAAATTAGAAATCTAAATGTTGTCTTATTGTTTTAATATATTTTCCCGCAAATTCCATATTATTGTTTAAAAGTAATAATAATTAAAATACTCTCGAAGAAATATATTTCCCTTATTCATTCAACAAAAGTGAATACCTATTATGCAAAAGAAAAACCTTGTTGTAAGCAATTTATTTTTTTACTCCAATCGTCTCAAAACTACGCCATCAGAAGTCTGTAAGGTTGACATTTGCTTACTGGAAAAAAAAGATATGTTAGTAACAAAAGTAGTCACTTTTAATCCTAGGAGCTAAAATTGACACTTTTAATCCTGACAACGGTGAAATAATTCAATAATTTCAAAGCACAAATAAATAATTAAATGGGGGATTTCGGTTGGAGAAAAAATAAAATGTTATTTCGGATTAAAAGTGTCTTTTCTGTCTTGCATTTTGCATCTGCTCGCCTACGCTACGCTTCACCTCGCAAATACAAAATTTGCTCGCCAAAAAAGTGACACTTTTAATCTTAATATAACAATATACTATTATATTGACCTGCATATCCTTCAATTAACCTTGAATTTATTTGATGACAAATATGTCTATAATTATTCGCGAGCTATATAATAAGTTGTTTTGCCATATTTTCTATACGTATATATAGTCAAGTGCATTGATAGATGATTCCTCTATTCCCTGCTGTAAAAGTGTAGGAAAAACAGGATCATCAGCTCCTGAAGAGTTAAAAGGGTCAAAAGTATTAATTACCCATATTATCCTTGTCTGATCCACCGCAGTCTTTGAGACTTACCAGTCCTCTTTGTACCACCAATGTTTCACTTCTCGGTTTTGTGTATTCTCCACTCAGTGTTTTGTATATTCTCCTGCTCAGTGTCTTTTAAATAGGCTTTGTAATACACTCCTGGTTTTGTTATTTAAGTAGCGTAATTCCAAAAGAAATTCTGATGAATAATTATACCTCACATGGTGAAGACCGGTACGTATGAACTAAGGAATATTTGTATAAACTTTGGAAAAAAATACGACCTGCCAAATACACACAGGAATTAATTGGATCCCTTCGCTGCTAAATCCTGAACTAGCCCAAAGGCGAACTGAAATTAATTGTATATTCCATGTTTATGTAGAGCGCTCCTCCAGACTTCAGTTACAGATACCTTTAAGAATCCCGAAAGTTTCCCAAAAGCGCCTACAATGGCACCCAAACCTTAAACTGAGTGAAACACTCTAATAAATGGAAAATTGATCGGGAGAACTGAGCAGGTAAATGGAGACTGGGATCCTGCTTAGTTAAAAGTTTGCAACATCCGGAAACTTTTCCGGAGCAGGCCCCAAATTAAATCCAGTGTAGTCATATGTGCTTCCTGGTAAATTTCCATTTAGAGTCTACTGAAACGGTAAAACCAATTACATGTTTTTGCTCGTAGGCGGAGGCCGATTGGTAGAAAAAATAAGAGGGTATGAAAAGCCGCTGTTATTCTTTCGAAGCTTGATTATTATTTAATTGACTGGATTTGTGGTCGGGACGAATTCACAGGGTAATTCGCGGTAAGTAGCCTTTATTGGGAAACGGAAAATAATTTCAGTGTGAAAATAGGACTTCAGGACATGCCGAAAGTAGCTGCAAACTTGGTTATTTTACTTGGAAGATGCTGTTTATGTTTTATTTTTGAAGGAAGTCGAAAATTTTAGGTTGATTCTATCAACCTAAAATACTATTCGTAATTTCTAATAGATATTAATTTAAATTAAGGGGAATTCCTAAATAAATTCAATAGTGGAGATGAATTTGTTCCAATTTAGTCGTTGAGTAATATACCGGATGATTTAAATTGATTAATTCTTAATTATTCTACTCAGTTTAGTTTGACTCCTATCTTCTCGGTATTTAAAATCTTGTAATCTTCATTGAAATCATGATTTTTCACTATTAAGTGTGTTGCATACGTTGAATCCTGCTTTTTATTACTAAAAATTCTTTTATGTTGTTTTATTCTTTTCCTAAAATTTCTTCCTGTTTGTCCTATATACGCCTTAGGGCAAATATCACATGTTAGCTTACATACTCCTGACTTATTGTTAGAACAATTTTTGTCTTTTTCTTTTTTAAAATATTTTAAAAACATACATTTAATCACATGCATTTTAAAAACTACTGTTTTAATGTGATAATGAATTTTCATTAAGTAACGGCCCAATCTTTTTTAAATTCTCAGTGTAAAGTGTAAATTTTGTTAAATCTTTGTTTAAACCATAAACTTTGTTAAACTCCTAATTTAAACTGGGAATTTAACAAAATGTACTGTTCAAACTGTAAATTTAAGTAAATTTACAGTTGAAACTGTGGGAATTTAACCAAAATTACAATTTAAACTGGGATTTTAACAAAATTTACACTTTAAACTGGGATTTTAAAGAAGTTTACAGTTCAAACTGGAAATTTAACAAAGTTTACAAATTGAACTGGGATTTTAACAAAATTTACACTTTAAATGGGAGTTTAACGAAGTTTACAGTTCAAACTGAAAATTTAACAAAATTTACACTTTGAACTGGGAATTTAACAAAGTTTACAGTTCAAACTGGATATTTAACAAAGTTTACACCTTAAACTGCGAATTTGACAAAGTTTGCAGTTCAAACTGGAAATTTAACAAAATTTACACTTTGAACTGGGAAGTTTACAGTTTAAATGAAATATTTTTGCTATATGTCCGTTCTGCGCTTTCGTAAAAAAGGACTCAAAAATGGTAAACCTGTTAAAGAAGAAAGTCAATAATCTTCTCACTAAATTTTCATTTTCTTCATAACTTTATTATTTAATTATTACGCCAATAATTAGTTTGGTAATATTAAATATTTTTTATACAGTCACGATATGGCTTATAAGTATTTGAAAGTGAAGTTTTGTCATTTACATAACAAATAATACATATGGTAGGTTGCTACTTGGATAAGAAAGGGTTTGGGAAATATGCCGTACTGCATCATTCCTAAATGCTATGAAACGAGGTCAGCAATTGAGTTAAATGCTTTTAAATATATGCAAAACGCAATTAGATTTTTAATTAACAGTTCCTTATAATATAATTTATAACATCCAGTTCGCTAATAGGAAAAGAAAAACAAGAGAACGGATGCAGGATAGGAGTAATATAATTATAATTGTAAATAGTGCCTTTGAAATTTTAAAAGAGTTCGGAACAAGAGAATGAAGTATATTTTCAGGTATACATATTTGTGTTAGAATTGTGTTGAGTGAATAAAAGAGTAGAATAAATTACAGTTAAATTTAAAAATCATTAATCACTTTTTACAGACAAATATATATTTGTTTGATACGTATTAGAAGAACGGATACCTATGAAGAATTTACAGTAATTCAAAGAAAAAGATAGAACGCTATTAACATTATTTGAAAATTAGTAATTGATAGATACATAATACCGGTCTACCATACTTTACCTTACTGACATGGTTGCATAAACACGAAGCATCTAGGTCTAGTCTAGTATATAGCAAGGTCTTTAGAGAAATTCTGTGTCACCTCTACTAAATAATGGTTAGGTCTTATAGACTAATACATAATATGCCACCCCCTCTCCCACACAAGGCTCTAAGTTTCCTGCAAATTCTTATGATTACACTTAAGGGTAGAGATATTATTATTATTATTACTTTATTACTACTATTATACAGGGTTATTCAGAACTGATCCATAATAAAATTTGGGGATGTTCAACATACATGTACAAATGTGGTAGTGCAAAAAAAAATTTTTTGGCGGGGTCTTAAAACTGTTTAAAAATTTTTCATTGCACGCCGCTGGATACTGGTCCACTGTAATGGAGTGACCTTGGGACTGACAATGCAAACTGGTTAGCACAAAAAAAACTTCGGAAGATCTGAGAGTATACCGACACCCGGCGCAAAAAAGATTTGCAGCGTTTTTACTTTAAAATAAACTTAAAGATAGATAGATCTGACCAAAGTGACGTGTCTTTAAAATGAATAAAATTTTGTTACACTAATTTTGAAGAATTGCGCTACTTGATTACTAGGTATTAGAAACGTGAAATTTAGGTATAAAAAATTTGCACATACCTTGTTACAAAAGCTTTTCGAAATAATATTCCTCGACTTGTACACAATTTTAGGCACGCCTTATCCAATTTTGCCGCACTAAACATTCGGTTTAGCAGCACTAAAGCGAATGTTCCTCCTGGTTGCTGATCTTGTAAACGCAAATTATTAAGTAAATTGGGGATTTTCAGCATTTTGCTGCAACAACCACTCACAAAACCTAACTTTTAATTGATAATCCACTGGTAACAGTCCATTAACTCAGCATTACTGTACACATGAGCCATTTTGAAAATTTTAGAGTTTAACACTCCTAAGATAAATAAAACACCCGCGAGAGCGACACACAGACTGACGACTCATAGACAATACAGATATTATCCCCACTCCAACATTATTCGGTCGGTTTTAACCAGGAGTTCCAAACAAAAACGTGTTTACTTTTTTATCACATTCTTAGGAATGTGGTAGAAAAGTATCAGATGTGTTGAAGTACAGTTGCCCAGCTACGTAGTCCTTTATAATGGTATAACTTTAAACATTGTTTACGGGAAATCCTAATACTTTTATTAAAATTTTTTTGGTGATATCGATTTCTTATTTAAGGATGCACATATCCTCAAAGTTTTAGAGATGAGTTCTGAATAACCCTGTATAAACAAGGTGTATATATATGAAACAACTTTTTTAAATACCGTCCTCTCAATATATCCTGCACCGTTATTTGTATTTCCTATAAGAATATCTATTTGCATTGCAATAATATTGGCCCACTCTGTATATTCAGATGTAGATATGTCTTACAAGGGATATTCTTTTGTTGAAATAAATTATTTTCCTAAAACGATGTGGCAGTATACTCATTTTTCCCATCTTAATTAGGGTCCTATCAATCAGTAGTAAAGGCTATTAATAGGCAATTAACTATAAATTATTGCGACAAATGTATCAAGCCCTGCCAAATAAAATTCCATGGCAGCTCGTAAACGTCTAGAGCAACATTAGCTCGTTAAGAATTGCCTGTTTGAAAACATTGGACAAGTTTTTGTAGAACTTAGATTCATTCCATGATTGCAATTTAAAAAATAACTGTGGCGCCAAAAACTGTATGTCTATACTTAGAAGATGAAAGTGGGTGGTATTGGACTAATAGACTAATTATTAATAATATATGTTTGAAGACATTAGTTTGGACAGAATAATCTGTTCATATCCAAAGTGGTTAGCATTGCACGCCAACGACAAAAATTATGTAATAATGAACAATATCGGTGACCTTGTCATATAATAAAATTGTTAAAGCATGTACAATTATAAGGAAATTGTACTAATTACTGGATAAATTTAAACGTAGTTCAGTTTCAGTAAAGTAACAACACTGGGGTAACAATTGAACATTGAGTTGCTAGGGAGGAGCTATTTCGTAGTAAAAAATACCACCATATTGATGCGACACTTTTCTCCAAACTGACAAGCGGCTGTGGCGCATACGTCTATTTAGTTAAGTGGGTTTTTTAGTAACTTTGTATGTCTTGAAGAATCAAATACCTACAACATTAAAAGATAATGGTTTCGTGCACCCATTAGTAGCTGTAATAGCAGAGACTGTATTGTCTCGTGACTGTTCACGTCACTTATAATCAGGCCTATGATGTATCCCTATATGTTATTTGATAACAAGAGCTGTTAAGTTCATATCCAATCAGAAGTCATGTTTTTGAAAAATGAAAATTTCTGATTGGCTATAAAGTTTAACATCAATGTTATTTTAACATTAAATGATACATCATAGGGCCGATTATTCCAAAATTCCAACACCTCAGTTTCAAATAACGAATTTGGTGCTCTAAATGAAGTCTGTACCCTCTTCATCTGACAGTACTTATAGGTTTCATTCTAAAGCTCTTGGTGTCACTGAGACCGTAAATAATTTCTTGTTAACTTTAATATGTCAAAAACTGGAACGATCTCAGGAAGGAGGAGTTTCCATCGCCATATGAAAATTATTTTTAGTCGCCGAGTAGCGGTAATTAGAACACCTGTTTTTATTGCAACCAACTGGCAAAGATATCAAAATAGCTTGACAAATCCGCGTACACTCTGAGGCCGTGGCAGCTGCAAATTCGATCATATATTTTATATCTTGCAAGTGTGACTCGGTGGCAGCCAATGGATAACTTGTTGGCATAAACTTTAAATATATCTCAATTTTGTCACGGGTTATTATGGCGATATTATTTTGTTGGCCACTAACAAAAATATTCATTAATCAAGGAATTGGATTATTGCACTTTATAATAATATTTAAAGGAACTTTAGCCATTGTTGTTTTTTAATATCCTGGATACAATTGGGTCAGTAATAATATCCGAGGTATTTAGAGGTAACTTTAGATGAATGTCCTTTATTTTTTATTATAAAATCCGGTCTAAGTGTAACCATACAAAATTCTTAATGAGACTGAACAGACAGAAAAGCCTAAAAAATGCATTTATTAGAAAAAAATTGGGGGTAAATATGGGTAATAATATATGAATGCATTTTCTTCCGTAGATAGATTATTTAACTCCTTTATCACTGTATTTGTAAACGACTTGCAAACACTTTAAAAAATACACCGACTATGAACCATCTCTTTTTCAAAAACTGCCGGTTAAACCGGTCCTACATATGCTTGATCCAGGGAAGTGGACTACTTCATGGATGGTTGAATCACCACTTTATTTAAAATATAAAAATATACATAAGAAAGATATGACAGACTGTTGGAACATTTTGAAATACCTAGTATACCATAAGTATAGACAAGACACTTATATAGGGTGCTTCAAATTCGATGCAATACATGGGGATCTCAGAAACGGTAAGAGATACGAAGTCGGTTAAATGGAGGCTAAGTTGCGTATTCAGGGGGGCAACATAATGGTGAAAAGAGATCAAGTCTAACTTGATTAGTTTTCGAAATATTTTGAAAAAACCGAAAATTTCTATTTTTGTTTTTGTTTTTTTGCGGGCGTATTTGATGAGGTATTCAAAAATAAAGAGCACTTTTCTATAGCAACTTTTTGCCCTTTATCGAATGGTGTTAGCAAATTTTCCGCAAAACGTTTCATTTCTCGGAAACCAACATCAACTTAATTTTTTTAAATACGGACCTGGAATTTTTTTTCAATTTTTTGGAAGGATTTTTGTAACTTGATAGAATGCCACCATAAAAGGAACCAGATTTAAACGTTTTGTCTAAGAAAAATTCATCATTAGTATTTTTGTTTCGACTCTCACTGGCCATTCTACAGCACCATGATTTCCAATCCATCTGTTTGGAAATGTCTCATTTAAGTAGTTGCGCACAATTCCTGAATTATGAGGAAATTTAAATAAAATTAAAAAATTCTAGATTGCCGAAAGCCATTTTTAAGTACCGATAGTGCTTGAAACATTGAAATGTGTTTGTCATAGAAACGTTTGCCTAGATAAAACTAAATTTAAAAGGACCACGGGAAATTATTAATGATGGATTTTTCTTAGACAAAACGTTTAAATCTGGTTCCTTTTATGGTGGTATTCTATCAAGTTACAAAAATGCTTCCAAAAAATTGAAAAAAAATTCCAGGTCCGTATTTAAAAAAATTAAGTTTATGTTGGTTTCCGGGAAACGAAACGTTTTTCGGAAAATTCACTAACACCATTCGAAAAAAGGCAAAAAGTTGCTATAGAAAAGTGCTCTTTATTTTTGAATACATCAAATAGGCCCGCAAAAAAACAAAAACGAAAATCGAAATTTTCGCTTTTTTCAAAATATTTCGAAAACTAATCAAGTTAGCCTTCATCTCTTTTCACCATTATGTTGCCCCCCTGAATACGCAACTTTGCCTCCATTTAACCGACTTCGTATCTCTTACCGTTTCCGAGATCCCCATGTATATGTATCCCCATGTAGATCCCCATTGCATCGAATTTGAAGCACCCTGTATAGAACTAGATCAAAACAGATATCTGTTATTGGTTCTAAGGTTTTTTGACATGCATAATATTGTTCATTACTTAGATCTATGTAAAAAATATCTCTATTTTGCGAATATGTATACTCTAAACTCTTAGTACGAATCCTTACTGTTTATTCTAGGAAAATTCAATTTATTTCTGATGAATGTATGTGTGTTTTTTCTCGTAATGTAATTTATTGGAATATATTTGTTCCAATTCCATGATAACTTTCCTCATTTTCCAGAGCATAATAATTATTACCATCTAAGCAAATAATTTATTGTTTCTTTGTTAGATTTAATGCACTTATGCACGTGAAACGGCTTATAGATATTTCAGAGAAATGTGTGTTACTTTTGACTAAATCTGAAATAACTGAAGATTAATTTTTGTTACAAATAAATTTAATTTAAAAATTTTCACTGTTTATTTTTGTAAAACTATATAAATATAGCAAATAATTACGAATAGAAAGGACATCATTAAGACTATCCTCCATCTGCAAACACCTTATTTAAATAAGGACTAAAACAAATCAAGCCAAAACAGCTATTCTCCTGGCTATATGCCGCAGCGAGCGCTGAATTACAAAGCAAGATTTGCCGTATTTTGGTCTAAACACAGTTAGAATCAAAAATACAAGGATTCGGATTGCAACGAAAACTACGAGGAAATACTCAGACCACACATCGTAGGGTGCGTGGATATATGAATATCCATATATGTTACTTCATATAAAGTATCTTTTTTTTTAATAATTATTATTCTTTCATTTTTAAAATTACCATTTGATACTGTATATGTTCATTTATATAAATAAATTGTTTAAATTAATGACGATGTGGGTTATAAACTCGGTCGTAAATAAAGTTTCACCAACAATGAAACTATGTAAATGTACAAGGTTACAACTTTTCCGTATTATTCAATTATAATGTCAGTATATTTCTCAGGCAAGAAATCTACTATTCTCATAAATATATGCTCGGTTTCAAGTATTATTATGCGCAACATCACAGAGTGACTACAAATGTAGAACGGTAAAATATTTGACACAATAGAAATACATTAGGAAATCTTTTTGTAGTAACTATTTGGAATTAGGTAATTTTAACATGGTTTTAATAATAAATTAGTTATGTGAAACAATTGAAAAAATAGGTATAAGTACTATTATACGAATTGTTTCTATAAAAAATAGAAATAGATATTTAAAAAGGGTTGTAGATTATATTGGACGACATTCAAAATAGTAAAGGTAAAATAACGTGGCGTATAAATCTCCACAAATATTCAAGGAACGCTTTTAACAATACTGAGTTTCCTGACTGTCTAATCTACAAATTTAGTATACATTGGATAACATTTTAACAGTTTAAGTTTCATTCAGTTAGTGGGGACGTTTTTAAGGTAGATCTTGATCTAAAGAAAATGTCAAACAAATTCAGGGTGCCAGTTTTTAACAAATTTAGATGTTCAACGAATTTTGGAGATGCTAGCCCGACACTTCTTTCTAACTTTGGATCAAACGTATCTTAAACCGAATTAGGTAAAGCTCTGAACAAATTCAGTTCAGGATCAGATCGACGAAAGTTCTGAAGGTTACAAGTTAAAAGTTGAGTCTCTTTCTGCTATTTCTTGGTTTCTATTATAGGTTTTAGGCTAACCGAGATTGACTTATATTCCGAAGGGATGATGAAATTCCTTATGGTTTCAGTCAGCTCAGGCCCTAGCATCAGTGTTTGACAAGGAACTGATGAATATTCTTTTGTATTTGAATAAAAAAGCAAATTGGTGCCGGGATTTGATTCCTAAACATTCCAACAAATTTTGATGAGTAAAGGTCTGAATCTGTCCTGATTTTTCTACGCCTCGTAATGACATAATTTCGGAAAAGTTCATGATAGTTTTGATAAAGATGCATCTATTTGTTTCCTTTATATTCAAGATATATTTTATTTTTATGCGATTATGTGAAATATTTATTATATGGTATAGATTTGTGTACAAAATTTAGGTTAAACACACATATTTAGAGTTAGGTTAGGTTATTTCAATTTTGTTCCTTCAATAACTATGAAAACTAATATTGTTGAATATATATATTTGCTATACTTTATAGGATATATAATTTCCTTGTACTATAGTCACTTTATCGTTAAATCGAATGTCTTTATAAACTTCTCATATATACACTGCTCTAATATCAAAGCTTGTTCTAATAGCAACGATGGAGATACCTCACCTCAACAACAGTAACAGTTAAACAACTACGTCTTCTACGTGTATGTGTAACAGATAAAATGCGGAACGCCCAAGGCTGTGGGATAATCGGTTTTACAGATACATTTCCATGCTAATATCTAACACACGCTGGAGGTAAGAAACACAATGCAGATCCGTAATAAGTGGAACCGTTACTCTCTATAAGGACTTTTAACGTGTGCTCTCACTTTTTTCGTTTAAATTATATGTTAGAATGTGGATTTGATTTTAGATAATAGATTTTATAAACGGATAGAATAAGATTATATATTATAAATGTGCAAAAAGTGATAGCTGGTAGGATTGTAGCTCATGTATTGCTGTAATGTATGATGCGCCTCAAACAGTATCGGTAACTCTTTATTAAATATGTCATGCTTAACGTACGCACTAAAAAGTGTTGTTGTAACACAAATGATTACTGCACATGTCTTGTTGGTATGACCTATACTGACCTATACTTTTTTCCTTCTATTGCGTGAAAAAAATATAAAGAAATAAATTTAGTAACTGTGCTAAACTATTTTGTTAGAACCAGTTATGAAATCTAAAGAATGAATACCTTGTTATTATTCTTGTCACTTATTGTACCTCGGTAGATGTTTTTTTTTCTTTCCACTTGTAATGCAACCTAAGATATTGCAATGCAAATTAATTTTGAAATATTCTCAAAAAACAGATAAAATCTTATATAAAATTTAACGCTTCTAAAATCTAATTACAAAATATCACTGAAAGGATGATGTCTTTATTAGAGCAAGTTTCATTTGCTTTTGAAAATTGGTTTGGATCTAGAACATCTTAATTTAACTGGTATGTAATTATCTAATTTTGGCCCTAAATAGTTGCCCTATGTTGGTGTGCGTTAATAAAACAAGAGCTTTTACTTTACTTATTTTCCGGAAAATATCTTTAGGGCTACCTACCTAGAGAAAATACAATTCAGGAACATCATAAGGTTGTGACTCATGAAACTAGTTCTCAGAGTGATAAGTAATACTCAAAGAATACATAGGTTATATAAGACTCAACTAGGGCTCTATGAAGTATTATTTTATTATTGGAATTTCATTCCTCCTTGATATACATTAGAACTTACTGTTTAGAGTATATTATTTTTTTCTAATGTTTTTTCTAGATAATTAATATGTTCATCCCATCGTAGATCACAGCCTATGCATACAGGGTGTTTTAAAAAACATAGCCATAGCCACAGCTTGTGGGAAGATTCCTCACCTAAAAGCAAGACAAAAAGTTCCTATCAACTTGAGTCCACTTTTGACTTGTTTCTTGGATACAGGATGTTAAAGTTTTTTTATATGTTTACTTTTTTCAAAATATCATGACAGCTTTAGCAGTTTGAATAAAATTTCGGTTCTGTGATCGTGTTCAGGTGTATTTGAATAATAAATAATATACAAATTGAAGTCGTCTTAACTTTTAAAAAATATGTTTTTCAAGTACCCTACTCAAAAAATTGTATTTATCTCTTGAAAGAAACCGAAAACTAAAAAAATATCAAGAGAAGACTTGTGCGTCTATACAAACGTGCTAGCAAAAGGTACAAAATTTAGTGGCGTCCATATATATACACGTCATCAGCCCGTACGCACGGCCCTGGTGAAGTTGACCACCATTATTTAATGCCAAAATATGTACTATTTTAAGTAATCTTCAGAACCCAAATTTGCGTCAAAAATTTTCTCTCCAAAAACCAAATTATTTATTATATAATATATAACATCCCTTGAAAAAATTATAAACTGCATCTCTTCATGACATATGCGTTTTAGATATTTTGGAAATAAATAAGGCCAATAGTTACAGTTGTTCAACCTTAAAATCCACGATACACTTACAAAGAAAATATTCATTCTTCAATTTCGTGGTCACCAACAAAAATGTAACCGTTTCCCTGTAGACTTGAAACTACCACAATCCAATGCTTTCATGTATTTGGTTATGAAAGGCAATGTGACAAAAGCAAATACGCCTTCTGGCGACCATTCAGCTTAAATCTAATGGTATTAAATTGATCCCGAAGGGCACATTGCAAACTTATGTTGTATGATGAAATAAAGGAAAGAGCAATACAAAAATACAGCAAGGAGATAAAGGATTTCCTCTAGCTGAAAGCTAGAAAAATGTTTCAGTGTTCTTGTAACTGAGGAAAGGACCAGGACATGTTTCAATAATTTCTGTTTTGCAAAACAACTCCAAATTTTGTTTAATCAAGGGACTGTGGAGTTAATTGCTTTTAAAATTTTATAAGCCAAAGTGAAAAAGTAACTGGAACAAAAACATTCCGCTTAAAGCTGTTTACGTAAAATCTCTTGATGCTTTTTAATAATTATTTTGTTATGGCACTCTGTGTAACATAAGCATACAACTTAAAAGCGAAGAGGACCACTTACATACGCTTTCATTACTGCTAATGTGCTAAAAAATAATTTTTATTAATTAGTTTTCATGTATTATATAAAAAGATAACTTCAATTTGTTTTAACCGTTTTTTATTTAATTATGTTTGTTATTCATCAGTTTATCTACCTTTTTTGTAGATCATATATATGATTAACGGTCACGAAAAGGAAAACATAGATACATATTGGCGATTCCAAAAATGAATGCGCCCTCTGCATGAAAATATTTGAACCTACTTAAAAGGTCATTTTTGGAGGATTATTGCTGATATAATGATAACACGTATTTTTGTTTGTTTAACGTAATAATTTAGTGGTGCTTGTGATATTACAAAGTAAAAACGACGTGGTTAGTATTTATACATTGTTATTTTTACATTTTAAAATGTAAAAATAATCACACAAACTGTCGTGTTTATAGGTGTCATTCCACAAAATGTGTCAATAGAAGTGTTAAGATTGAAGATAGGTAGAAGTTTGGCCCTAGTATAAGAAACTGTTTCTCATTCATTTCTCCAAAAGGCATGTACCAATTTAATTACAGAGAACACGTTTATTTACACAACATAACCACTTTGTTGCAGTTTGTCTATACTTTTCTATTATTAGTCTTATAAAAATTATTTTAATTTATATATAAAATATATTTTAATTTAAACATTATTTAACAAAAAACAAGCACTAATATGGTATCACCATTCAGTTTATCACACTTATTTTAGTTCAAAATGTAAGTAAACAAAAACTAGGGTACCTGTTTCAACCCAAAAATTCATATAATTAGCAATGAAGCACTTAAGGGACGTTTGACTACTTTTACCACTCTTTTTATCCTTTATTTCACCTAACTAGTACATGAAGTCACTATATTTATGGCAGTTGAATGCTAAATTGCTAGAAGATGTGATATGAAATGCAAAATTTTTACTCGTCTTCCTCCATATTTGTTTACTATTTGCAGCGCCCTCATCGGTAATTTGAATCGCCAATATAAATGAATACAATAAATGAATAAAACCCTTTTCGATATGACTGCAGAAGGTTCATCAGTTATAGCAGTAAAATCATCTATTATCTAAATTCGTGATTTAGATGAAAAATTAATGGATATTTAATCTAAGAAAAGATGAAAGATAATTTATTGAAATGTCATCTAGATAAGAAAGATGATCATATTTTATCTAGATTATTCATCTCGATAAAATAATATAGATAATGCGCAACACTGGCTGTAAGTCTGTTTCCCCTCTGCTCGGCCTATATGCCTTACCGTCGTCATTGCAAAAATAACCACAGGATATGTGTAATTGTGAGGTGACCTAATAATTAATTAAATTATAGAATACGCCGCTGTGCGCGACACTTTTTAATTGGCGGCGACAAGATGGATGCACCGCTATTTCTGGTTTACATGCCAGCTCATTCGCAAGCACTTTTAAATGGGAAACACTTTTTTACATATTTAAGGTCAGAGTTGCCTTAAGCAGAACCAACAGACTTTATTAAGGATACGCTAAAAATAAATGGAAAATGTAGATATATTAAGAAATCTGTAATCCAGAAGTTATTTTTAATGCACGAAGATGTAATTTAAACTTACGAATGTCATACTTATTATTCGAGCTACTTCCCAAAATGATGGAAAATATATCATTAATTTCAGTCAAAAAGTAGGGATAAATAAAATTTTAATACGTCTCAATATCTATGTTTTACAGGGACAAAGGACGTACCTTTGACAATAGATGAGACATACTTTATAAGTATAATAAACATATAGAATGTATCGATAGCCGAAAATGACTTACTAACTATTCAATTACTAAATATACAAAATAAGATATAGCCGTTTTTTTCTTTGAGATTGTGATTGGGATGAACGGCTGTAAATACAACTGTGCAGAGAGCAAAATGCTTACATATACGTTATTTTAAATTTAAAACTGTAAAACTGACATTTTAATCAAAAACATAACACACATACACATTGCGACTAAGTTACTGGATAGACGCCATTCATTTACTGTATATTTGTTATATTATTACAGATTATACAAAGATAGCAAACTACCTAAACACCAACCTATCTTTTGGTAAACTCTTGTAGTATCTTCCAAGCAACTTTTTGCTACTGTACACTTTTGGCTACGATAATGGCTCAATCCTCATAGTATTTATCGACCGCCACTTTATAATTTATGTATTATTTCACTCAACGATTACACACTTTTCCACAGACATACAGGCTGTTTGCTATATGTAACATTGTAACTTTCCTCGAGTACTGCCAAAGCAACTCTCTTGACCTGGGCTGAAGGGCAAATCCTCCAGTAGTGGCAAGAACTACCAAGATTTGTTCATTCGAAGGCGTACATAATAAACCCTGCAAAAAACAAGAACTAAAAAACTTTTAGAGTTAAGCAAGTTGCACCTATGAACTTTAATTGGCCTATATACTGGTCACTACCGTTTAAAATATTATCTGTACAAATTCGGCCTAGCAGAAGATGCTGAGTGCCGGTGCTTAGAAGATGATGAAACGGCAGAACACATATTATGCACTTGCCCCCCTGGGGAAAGGATCAGATACTCATTATTTGGCAAAGGACAACTTCTACCAGAGGATCTGAATAAGTTTTCACCCAATAAGGTGATCAGCTTCATTAGGAGGCTGGACCTTTTGGGTGAAATATAAGTGTGTGAGCCACAATAGACCCCATGGTCACGGTGGAGGGTCTGGTATTCGGCCCACTCATTTTTGAACCTAACCTAACCTAACCTAACCTAACCTAACCTATGTAACACTTACTGTCTATATCACGCGGGAAAACAAGCACATCGTATTCTACCACAAGCACATCATAGTGGTAGAAATACGAATAACAGCTTAACTATGCTCCTATCCCAGTGTCCAGTGTCTTTAGTTCCTTTTTTCTGTGATTTAACGTCAGCCTATTTCCGCGACTAAGGCAAATCACTGACGATAAGATACGAACACATGGAAATTTTGCCCATCCCCTCCAAGTACTAGCCAGGATAATTTGGCCTTCATATCCTTGATGCGATCCCTAGATCACTAGCACGGCTTTTTTATATCTAGAATTGCCTAAACTTTATTAATGAATACCTATTTCGACTTTCCTATGAAAACTGGATGTAGTAATTGACGAGGAACTTCACTTTATTTGCCTAAAGTGCAAGTATTAAATTAATACTAATTGGATAAAAAATAACAATAACATATTTGTAGAATTTGACCCACTGTTGATGTAAAATATAACGAATTTTAAAAACTTTTGGCAAGATTGCCTGCAGAGGTGCATACAGGTGTAAATAGAGAGTGTTTATTTTGGCAGAGTTCATCAATAACAACGTGATAATGTTTATTTTATTTTTAAATATCTGTGGATACATAAACTGCAGGTGAAAGGCTGTTGAAACTTGAGAGAATATTCCTGCTAATATATAGCAGGATAAGTCTGAAGTTCAGTCATGAGCTAAAGGATGGTAGTTTTGTAATTATTTTAGTTAGAATTGAGGCAGAAATATTATTAGTTTTTATTGCACCTTATTTATCATTAAGCTATGGTAGCAAATTTTTGCTCTGTGAACCTTATTAAATCAGTACTGTAAAAATTAATGGAAAATATTATTCCCATGCATTTTTGAAATTAATTTAAGCATATTGTCTACAAGATTCCAAATCCTTGGAAAAAAAATGTCAAATTCAATAGTGACCATTTATCGGAAACGGTGGAGATATATCAACCAGATCCAACTTAAGTCTGTTATTCTAATGTTTGTATGTATGTATAAGTTTATTATCATGTCCTATCGCTAGTTGAAAGGAAAATTGTATCGGCAGAGACTTATATCACTATCTAACAATGTAAAACTGTTTATAAACCTGGCCTATGAAAGAATTTTACTACATTTAGATAGTCACATATTTCAAATTACATTGATTGTGAAAAATGTAAATAAAGCTATTATTTTAATAGTTTACAGAATAGATTGGCTCATTCTGGCAACAGAATCGTATATAAATCTTCTAGAATTAAGATCGAATCATAATATAGTTTGACATCTTTCTAAGAGCAAATGATTTGTGTTTTTACAAGCTCCAATTTTTCTTTGAGGTTTTTAAACACATGTTTATGAAATTTCATATATTTCACCTATGTGGCTTGTTGTCTTAAACATAATATATAAAATCTAGAGAGTTGCATGGTTAGATGGCATGTTAGATGGTTTAATAAAATGAATAATCTTTTGCAGTATAGAGTTACAGATGGCATATTTGTGAATTTTGAAGCCTTATCGTTCACTATTGTGGTGTCCAAATATTTATGTAGATATATTCATGAAAATGTATTATTACTATAAAATAACATCATAATAATCCTAAATAATAATATGGTTAGTGCTTCAATTAACTTTCTACAAACTCTGAATGCTCTGGTTGCAAGCATGTGGTCACAGATTTAAAAAATGTATTTGTAATATCAAAAAGTTAGGAGCATCAGTTCGATTACATTTGATTTCCGATTATTACGGCTTTATTTGGCATATTTGGAAAAATGATGATGAAAACCCCTCCGAACTCGTGATACTCCAGACAAGTACCTAGTGTTGGTTTAAACATGACATGTAAATTATTGAAATCGACAAAGGACTTGTAAGAGATCCACTCCTGTCTACTGCAATAATTATGGTTTCATTTACACAATAACCCAGCTTTCCGTCATATGCAGATTTATTGTAATCCCAACCTCTCGTATATGCATTTACATACGTATATCGCTAGTATGTTTTATTATATTAATTTCCTCAACCTGCCGTTGTACAGTTGTGTAAGATATGCTCATTTCCCAGGGGCTTTCACCTCAGTATAGGATATTGTCTATAAAAGTAGGTATATTAATGGTTATGGGTCCGGTTAAATTATTTTCTAGAGCTCCCAATAGCAGGCGAATCCAGCGAGTGCGTACCTAAAGAAATGGGTTAATTCTAAAACTGGTTGAGTTATGGTCTGATGATTTTGTAATATGTTGTTCAGTATTAGACGCTGTTCTTTTTATATTACCTTGAAGCAGGTGGATACTTACATCTAAAAATACTTGGAGTGCCTTTACGGTAACAATTATATTATCAATAGTCAATCAATAATCGATTTTATGGAGATGTATCAGATTTAATTAACGGGACTTTTAATTTTGTGTAACAGGCCGTTCGATGTACTATATAGGCTTCATGAAACTTACTTAATTATTCAGTTATCTCGAAAGGGTGTCTAAAGTTTACTGAATCAATTTCTCTGTCGCTGGGTTCGAGATATGCTGTGACTGACGTATAAAAAAAGGTTTGACTTATCGTGGGTTATCTTATTCTGCACATCGATATATGTACGTATTTCTGCGACACTCCTTATATGCTAACTGAGAGGGTAGTTAGGCGAATTTGCATGAAAACACGGCACTTTTAGGCAAGGGTTTTTAATAACAAATAAATAGAATTTAAAAACGTAAACAAAAGAGAAATGCAGAATAAAACACTAATGAACCCTAAACTGAATAAATCTATATAAAACGACTAACGGCGTCTACTTCGAGCCCGAGAAACGTACTTTACCCTGGCTTGGTGGTTTGCCCTCATACTATGGGGAGAAGCCCCAAATAAATACAAACAACAACTTCTGAAGTCGGACCGTTGAAGACTAATTAACTTTTCTTCAGTCGAAACTTCCCAAATAAACTTTCTTTTCTATAAAATTCAAATCTACGAATCCCATTGGTTGTTAAAGTACGTTTCTCCTCTCTGTCTAGTACCGTGAACCATGACCTGCTTCTGTCATGCTGTCTCATCAAAATAGTATTTACTAGCTAGTGACCTAAAACCCTTAATATTATCCTCGTCTCAAAGTGAGGGGGAATTACGGTTTACTCTACTGATATTATTCCTAGAAAAACTCCCCGCAAAAACCAGGTTGACCTATGCCTTTGCTATAAACTGAACATATAAAAGATCTTATTTCAGAGAACCTCTAAGTATCACCATAATTTATTAGAATCTGGACTTGTTTAGTTACACACATTTGGCGCTTTGTCTACTAAACTCTGTTCCGTCCCCAGGAATGCACGGATTTAGACATCCATAAAATGTTCTAATAAATCTGTTAAGCCCGAACAATTCTCAATACTATTTATGACTCAAAATGACATCCTTGCTAAAGAACCATAAATGGTTCTACGAACTTTACAGTACTTAAGGAACATTTTTAGATATTATATTTGATATGCAAAGAGTCAAATAATGTTTCTTAGAGTAAATACCCACAGTACACATCAAGTAAAATGAAACAATTTCCATAAACTTCAGGTATAGGGGAGAATGGAGCATGGAATCGAAATTAAACTCAATGCTTCTCTGTGCCCCGTTCTCCCCTAGTAGCTATGACCTTTTTTAATATTCAATGGTCACAATCACTGTGAAACGAAGTTGTTAACGACAAAACTTTATAAAAGCTGTTGGTATTGGCGAGCTTTATTAAAAATCCCTTTGCTGTCCCGTATTCAGGAAACATATTTTTTACGACGCATTTAGGAAGTATTTTAGATGTGCAAGGCTAAATGCGTCAATATTTCAGTTTTTAGCACATTTGCGTGATTGCATCGCTCACAGCACGCTTGATTAGTTCAGATCCAGCTTACACGCAAAATTTCCCGTCCAGGTGACAAAAGTGCAGGATATCCGGCATGGATGCGCTCTGATGTTCATAATTTGACAACCTCGACGGTTGCAGATCAGCGCCTCATCATCATGGGCGCTTTGCTAGCGGATCATGCAAGTATAATGCGCGTAGAAGAGCGTAAAAAGCTGACTCAGGCCGCCGTTTTTTAATACGAACGGTGAAATTTCGCTGTTATGAAAAATCTTTTGTTTGCAAAGGCTGTCAGTTCATCAGCGAGTACTACGTTAAATTTTTGCGCGGGCTACGCCAAGCGTGAAAACTCGCCGTGTAAAGTGGAGTACGGCCACATTTAATGTTTCTATTGTTTTCAGGAGGCTCCACACTGAGAGAACAGGTTACTTATTTTTTAACACAGTATTTTAGCATTTGTGTCAGTAACAGGTTATAAATGTCAAAAATTACGAAAAATTAGTTTGAAAAATTAGTTGCGAGTGTTAATACATGTCTATAGGGTTGCAATAAGCTTCATTTTACCCAATACTTACCCGATTAGGCAAGAATTATTTTATACGTAGGCAACATACAGCAGACCAAAAAAATGTGCTCAAGGGAAATAATGACACAGCTAACTAAAGCTATTTTTCCGATGTTTCAGAGTTTTTATTCCTCATCAGTCAGTGTAGTTCAAGGACAGTATAGAGAATACGCTTTTCATGCTGCATTGAATTTATATGGTGGACCGTCAGGACCTACCAGAATATTCACGTTAACCTTGATCGAATAATTTGCCATACATTTTTCTAAAACAATAGTGTAATAATTAACCCTTGTTTTTGTGGATTAATTTTGCTTTTTCATACAGAATTGATTAGTGTGACAAGGCCCAAATTAGTTAAAGAAAATAATCCATCCAGTTACATTTTCTATAACTGTAAAAAATATTTAAAACTGAAATTATCCTGACAACATATCCAAAAAATATGTAGATGATTTAAAATAACGATATGACCAAAAATAACAAAATTCCAGTAACCACTTTTCTTTGTGAAGAATAGAGTACGGTCTACGTAAATATTTTTGGCAGATGAACTAAAATCGTGAAATTTAATAAACAACTTTTCTGCGTGTATACTGAAAAAGATTCAATTTAATATTGCCATTGTTTCCAGAAATCTTACAATCTAGTGCTGATGACCTCTTCTAGCGCAGAGGATACGCTTCTGGTGCCGCTTGACTTGGGCAACAATTTCGTTACTTTAATAATGAAATGGGTTTTTTACGTTCTTGTTTCAGTCTCATTGTTATGTAACATAAATAGAGTTGCGAGAGCCTGTCCACTTTTTACAGAAGAATGAAGTAGATACAATGAAGGTATCACGTTGTTTATTTTGAAAGACGGTCTCTAAAATTATTCCCTTTGTGTTTGCACCAGTATTCCCTGACCTGTATAATTCTTATGAGAAGAAATATGAGTACACTTTTTAGGAATAAAAGTTAAAAGTAAGGGAATACACTTTTCTAAGCGTTTCCATATAAATATGGAAGATAAATAACTGCGAAACGTCAACTTTCCTGACCTATACAGCGGTAGTAAAATGAATATTCAATAAAACTACATAAAAACTAAGTACGCTCAAAGAATTTTAGAGATGGTTCTAAAGGGTGAAATGTTTTCTTCTTAATTTCTAAGGCTACCAGATGTAGGTAATTTGTAAATAAGTTCTTTAAAGGATTTTAATCAATATCTCTATCGTTACTAAAAGTAAAGCTACCAATAACTTATCTCATTGAACAGCAATTGACAAACTTTACTCATATATAAATTTAAAAAAATATAAATGGTATCTCATCTAGAAAAAAATATTGTCTGCACTTCCGGTCAAATCAGGGGTTGGTTAGTGTTGGCAGAAGGGTCATAGTAATTATGATATCATCAGATATTTCAATATATAAGATATGATCCAAATGTTACAAAAGATATAAAATGAATATAAAGTTTATTTTTTTAAAACAAAATATAAAAAATATAGAAATACAAGAAATATGATTATAAATTATTATTTTTCAAAAGACATGCCAATAAAGTTATGCATTGTTCATTACCTATAAAATTTTAAAAATAATTTCTAACCACACTGAATTTCCACACTGATAAAAGTTGCGTTTGCTCTTATACTCTTTTTGAATTTTTTGTGTCTTTCACCTTCTGTTACTGGACTAACTACATTTATAGTAAATACGTCCGAGAATACTTTCAGGAAATGGGAAATGAATAACTTCAAATTATTAATAGATACACCTATCCTTACCTCTAAACAAGTTTTTCCATAAAAGAAACTATTCTACAGAATTTTGTTCGACATCCTCGCTTCTATTGAAACTCTAGTTGGAAACTGGTACTATTTGCTATATTATGCATGTTTACCTGTAATAAGAAGGTGTTTATAAAACTTATTCGCATAATTTTCCACCGGTGAGATCCATAGTTCTGTTTATTTTTGGTAAGATGACAAGAAAGTTATTAAAGTAAATTTTAATGCTGAAACTGCTGTTTATTTCACTGATTTAAACCGACGACATTGACCGGAATAAATATTAAATATCTTTGTATAATATGAATTTGGCTGTCACATTTCTTTTATTTCAGATTCAGATTTAATAATACTAATAATAATAAAATTTCTACCCATCATTCTAATCACAAGGATTAGCCCGAAAGTCTGAGACTTGTGTAGGAGAGGCGGCGGCATATTATTATTTCGCAGGCTGCATTTCCGCCTCAGGAACGACTTGATAGACCCTAACCACCATTCACTGGTGGAATGAGGGAAACCTGGAAAACCTCATTAGTTAGGGGGACAAGTAAAACATCAACTGATTTTAACTCACACATTAACAACAAGTTGACATTCTTCCCCTTCTAGGCCATCGCCAGGATGGTTGCCAACCTATTCCTGCGAATAACCCTTGATCTACGAGTAAACAATTTAATTAAAAATTGTTTGGTGGAATGGGGATTCAAATCTGCGACCTGTGGGTTGAGCGATCGAGACATTAAACCCTGAGCCACCGGCTTTCTTTTGTTTTATTTGTACTAGAACATTTTGACTTGTTCGACACCTCGTATAAATTTGTTTGAACACGTACCTACATTTCTAAACGAAGCTGAAAATATAAACAGAGCCGAATCTCATCGTGGGTTACCATCTGGAAACTGGTCCTCACGATATGGACAAAATGTCTGATTTTTTAACGAAACTGCTTCTTTGTTATAAAAACAACCTATAATTTTACATAATGGCTAAAATAATATCCCAACAAGGATTGTCCGCAAGCAATTCACAGGACAGTTTAGTTTATATTTCGAGCACGTTCTAATTCTGGCTCTTGCTTTGAATAATACGTACCTAATTGCTGATAAAAGATCCTCACGTTTAAATCCAGTGTGTTTTCCTTTTATATAAAATAAAAGCAGACCTAATTACGCGGGTTGATGCCACGAAAAGGTAGAATACTTTTAAATTTATTCATAAATATGCTGCTTGGTTAATCCGGACGTTTATATTTCAAATCTTTTGTTCCGCTTTGTGAAGGATTCACTTAGTTACAATTATAAATAATTAAAAAATAAAGCCATATTCATAAACACTAAACGTGTTTTTCTAAAAATGTTGTTGGTTAAATTTGTAGGTATTTGTCGATCTTTGCTCATCTATGAAAAATCAGTATTTAACCATAAGAGACAGAACTTCGGTTAAATGGTAAATATTTTAGACATTTTTATGCTGATCCCGAATATGTATTTTGCGGTTGTAGCGGAGCAATCATTTATCTGACAGTTCTAAGTTTGTATATTACTAATACAATTTATAAAGGAATATTTTGAAGAAGAATCGATTTTGCTACGTTCACTTGATTTCGAGATACTTTGATCAACTTTTGTTTCTAAAAAGGTTTTCTTGAATTACAGCCTTAAAAATTATTTTTTCGTAACATAATGATACATCGTTAGAAATCTCTTTTTCAGGTAAATTAGGAAAAATAAAAATCCAAAATGGCCATAAGAAAAACAGAAAGTTCGCCCACAAAAATCTTTACTGATAAATTTTTTTAAATAATAGACACTTTACTAAAACTTCAGATATCATAATATTTAGTTTTTAATTTTCCACTGATAAAATTGTTCCAACCAAGAGGAAGCCATGTTTAATATACAAATATCTTTTGCCATGAAATTGAATCATCACCACACTTTTTAAATTGTTTTAGTTAAGTAACATTTTCCTTTCAGATAATTTTTGCTTGTGCTCTATCAATATGATAGATTTTATTACAGTTGTAAATTTGACAGATAACTAGGTAGTTCCATTCCAATGAAGTATCTTTTTGTTGAATTTTTAATACTAGTAACCTGTCAAATATTCGGTAAATAATATTTTGATCCATTTTACAAGTAGAAAGCATTACACAACATTATATGGTTTAATAAAGTGGATACTCGAAGCGGATGGTTCTTTATGAAACATCGTGAAAATAATTGTTTTGAAAAAAACATTGATCTTATTTAGATGTTCCAAGAAATATATAGAAAACACTCTATATCCTACCATCTGTTAAAGCTCGAGCTTTAACAGATGGTAGGATCAATCGGGGGCAGGTAGACTTGTAAACAAATAAATAACGAAAACGCACTTGGAAATGTTTAGTAATAGACATTTACTCTATTGAAAAAGGCCTAACAAGCCGAAATACTAGTATATAGAGTGTTTTCTATATATTTCTTGGAACATCAAACACCTCGGTCACTGTTGGATTTAGGAAGGATGTTCGTCTGTACACGTCATATAATTTTGTACCTATTTTGAAAGCGCAAAAATATGCAGCGTGAATTTACAATTCACTAAGAAATTGCACTCAGTAGGGTTCTTACATACATATTAACAATTAATTAAAATTTTAAGGCTGACCTTCTCTTAACCAACACAATAATAATATGCTATGGCTTCTGCCATACATAGAGCACTGATTTTTTGAGCGAATGTCTCAAATCAGAAATATTGCCATTATAAACCCAAATCATAATTTAGCTTATTACAACAAATTACTTAATACCGGTTCTGGTTTGTATACTAATAAAATATCCCAGTTTCTTCCTCTGAAAGGCACTCTAATAAAAGTCTTTCCCGCGATGTTTCACTTTAAGTATGCACTCCATTTAAAAACCCTTGTTTTAAGGTACTCATCGACCAACTTAGTATAATAAATTTGGTTCAGTTATCAGGACGGAAGTCATCGTATTGACATAAGAGACTTTCGAAAGTTGATCCCATTATTTTCAACGATCGAATTGCTCCAAATCCTTCTTGAAAATAATAGGGTCTTCTTTGCCCTCGCGGAACATCTTTATTCTGATGTTATTGCGTTCATAATAGAACGTCGTTGACGCAGAATGGAGTCCTTTCACATTTTTTTTTTATAAACGATCAGATATGATATGGGTAGATAGCTGAAACATTTTTATACAAACCATATTGTGAAAGAACCATTTTTTGAACTTAGGTACTTTTATAGTTAATAAAACCATGCAATAATTGGAATTAATTAAGAGTCCATCCACTAGGTCGAAATAAACCCTAAATCGGCGTTCGTCTCGTGTCTAATTATAAAAAAACTATAAAAGATAGCGACTTTTAGTAAAAAAGTATTGAAAGATAAGACTTTAATCTAAGTCCCTATAGTAGTAATTTTTGGTATTTCTTTTTATTTTTAAAATTCCAGGCAAACAATCTTGTACTAAAATAGCGTATTTTCAAAAATGATTTTCTCTAAAATATATGTATTAAACAAAAATTTGCTACTGTAGGGATCTAGTTTATCTTTTGATCTTTTCGGTGATATATAATTTATAACACTAAAAAGAAATTTTGTAGCAATTATAAGACAAATCCGGTACCCTTGCAATGAGGGCTAACTTTATTTCCATGTGCCTTAAGGGTATGCACCCTTAAGGGTCCATTCTCTGTAGATTTGACAGGCATGAATGTTGGGTCGGATTGAGAGGATGGATGGCCGATGGGTGGAGACTTATATATTCCAACTATCGAATTATTAAGATTTCGGAGGTGCACGTAAAGCCGAAGTAAAAAGGCACATGGAAATAAAGTTAGCCCTCATTGTAAGGGTACCGGATTTGTCTTATAATTGCAACAAAATTTCTTTTTAGTGTTATAAATTATATATCACCGGAAAGATCAAAAGATAAACTAGATCCCTATAGTAGCAAATTTTTGTTTAATACATGTATTTTAGTGAAAATCATTTTTGAACATACGCTATTTTAGTCCAAGATTGTTTGCCTGGAATTTTAAAAATAAAAAGAAATACCAAAAATTACTACTATAGGGACTTAGATTAAAGTCTTATCTTTCAATACTTTTTTACTAAAAGTCGCTATCTTTTATAGTTTTTTTATAATAAGACACGAGACGAACGCCGATTTAGGGCTTATTTCGACCTAGTGAATGGACTCTTAAGTATTTTCAGGAAACAGAGTAGGGTCGCCTGTCTGGCTGTGAGCGTACCATCGGTGAGAGTAGCGGGGACTCTCTGAGAAATTCGCAAGGGATGAGACTACTCTGTTGCGGGTTCGAATCCTGCTTTCACCATGGATGTTTATGTATGTTGAGGGGGGAGCACAATAAGCCACAGAGGCTGCAGTGCGGTGGTTGGAGAAACTCCCCCCTCGAAAAACAGAAATAAATCAGATTGGAGCGGAATAAGGAAGTATAATACTGATAAACTGACTGCTCCACTGTAATTTGCCAGGTCCTTTTCTCGCGTGTAAATAATTGGTAATGGTCAATTTTATCTTGTCAATTATGAAATGCTAATTAAAATTGGAAAAGTTAATATATATTCACAATTTTGCCTGTCTACTTATTACTGTAAATGCATATCTAGTTTGCAGCGAAAACTAGTTACTAGCATAACACGTAATTGCCCAATTTTTTTACTTATAAATAACGATCATAGTCTGACGAAACGATATTGTCAATTTTTAGTACCTACTATCTAATGAATATATGTAAATAAATCTACCTATTTAGAACCTTATCTACCGGGAAAATTTCCGAAATAAAATCCCTAACTGAAGGACATTCTGAATGGAAGGACTGAAGGGATTCTCGTATATTCTAATAAAAAATATTTTATGGTTAAAATTTATTGCTTTTGCGGAAAACATAAGCTTTGTAAAACTAGCCCCGAATGAGGCCCGAATTAGTAATAATTTCACTGAAATGCATATCTTATTAAGCATAAGTAACTACTTTTTTGCCACTAAAAGGGTGCTTAATTACTTTAAGAATTCATTTACTTACCTTTAATAAAAAATGCAAAAAGCATTTAAGGCTAGTAGAACGTCAAGTCGCTGCTATAATGATGTTCTAAAATAATTTTTCGAGTCGTTAGTTGAAGAAAATTAATATTTATAAAACTATAAAAGATATGTACTGTAAATAATGCATATCATCGAAACATCCTATAATTGGCCGACCTTACTGCAAAAAAAATTGAAGATATTTCTTCATTACCTAATTATACAGTGTGGCCTATCGAAAAAAATGCTGAAATTCTATTTTTGTGAGAGGGACAACTTTGGACGCAAAAATCATAGCCCAAATTTCACGGGGGTGTCATCCCCCAAAAATTGAAGGGGGAATGGGAAGGGGTCCAGTGACACGTCATTGGAAAGGATTTTTGATTCTCTATAGAGTGGCGCTCCGTTTTTGAAATTCAGGAAATTCGTTTACAAATTACGAATTCTTGAAGTTTCATTAATACATTTCACGAAAAATGTAAAAATTAAATCAATTTCATTTAAAAACTTACAGTACCTATCAATGAAGTAAGTGTTGAAAATGTTGTCCACCAACCTCTCCTCTGTCCTATAGTTTCTTGTGATAAACGAACCCCCATACACCATTTACATTAGTAATAATTGGAAAAGAAAGAATTGACGTATTTATGATAAGAAAGTAATAATTATAGCAAACTACTTGACGAAGAAAGTGCGTCACTATTGCGTGACAGTATTATCTGTCAAACGATATCTATAAACTGCCATTAGGAACAGGATAATTAATGTAATTATTATAAGCTTGGTTATTTAAGTTAATGGAAAATGTCTAACATTTCTTCAATTCATCTGTGATTTAGGTAAACCATATTTCTAAATATGATGAAGGTTGTGAAATATAGCATCTACACGCGCAGAACGTTTCAAAGAATTCTCTAAACAAATAAATCTTTCAGTTAACAGGAAACAAATCGTATTGAGAGCTAGAATTCTTTGTAGTTAATTTGATTATTAAAAGGTCCAGAGGAAAATCGGTATTTCATTTGGCAAGTTTCCAAAGAAGTTCTAAAATGGCGGTTTGGTGAAAAATAAAACTTTTTAGTGTAAAATAAAAAACAGATACACTGCGATGCATAATAATGGCCAGACCTAGTTTATGATAATTCTAATATAAAGACTAAGTAGATCTAGACTACCTACAAATTGCAAGCAAACAGGTTTTTAATTGCGTAACAATTGTTTAACGATATGTGGAAAATAGGAATAATTAAAATCCTTGTTTACAGCCGACAAGCAAGATCCTATAATTTTGCCGATATTGCAATCTATTGAAAATAAATAAACAGTTCTAGGTATTATATGTTTTCAAATAACTATACTGACATTGTTTTAACATTTAATATGGAAATTTAGTAATAATTACAAAAAGGAATAAATACAAGGATTTGTATGCATGTTTGATTTGAGGATGAGGTTCAATTCCACCTAGAGCCGTAAATATACCGAGGTAGTATCAAAATCAAGCGGTTCATTTATAATTTCCAAAATAATCAGTTTGTAAGGCACAATATTTTTTATTACTCCGTACGTATTTTCGTTTTTAGTCATTAGTACAGAAACCAATTTTTGAGGATATATTGGAACCATATTTAGACATGATTTTATGAATATACAGGGTTATTCAGAACTGATCCATAATAAAATTTGGGGATGTTCAACATACATGTACAAATGTGGTAGTGCAAAAAAAATTTTTTTGGCGGGGTCTTCAAACTATTTAAAAATTTTTCATTGCACGCCGCTGGATACTGGTCCACTGTAATGGAGTGACCTTGGGACTGACAATGCAAACTGGCTAGCACAAAAAAAACTTCGGAAGATCTGAGAGTATACCGACACCCGGCGCAAAAAAGATTTGCAGCGTTTTTATTTAAAATAAACTTAAGGATAGATAGATCTGACCAAAGTGACGTGTCTTTAAAATGAATAAAATTTTGTTACACTAATTTTGAAGAATTGCGCTACTTGATTACTAGGTATTAGAAACGTGAAATTTAGGTATAAAAAATTTGCACATACCTTGTTACAAAAGCTTTTCGAAATAATATTCCTCGACTTGTACACAATTTTGGGCACGCCTTATCCAATTTTACCGCACTAAACCGAATGTTCCTCCTGGTTGCTGATCTTGTAAACGCAAATTATTAAGTAAATTGGGGATTTTCAGCATTTTGCTGCAACAACCACTCACAAAACCTAACTTTTAATTGATAATCCACTGGTAACAGTCCATTAACTCAGCATTACTGTACACATGAGCCATTTTGAAAATTTTAGAGTTTAACACTCCTAAGATAAATAAAACACCCGCGAGAGCGACACGCAGACTGACGACTCATAGACAATACAGATATTATCCCCACTCCAACATTATTCGGTCGGTTTTAACCAGGCGTACCAGACAAAAACGTGTTTACTTTTTTATCACATTCTTAGGAATGTGGTAGAATAGTATCAGATGTGTTGAAGTACAGTTGCCCAGCTACGTAGTCCTTTATAATGGTATAACTTTAAACATTGTTTACGGGAAATCCTAATACTTTTATAAAATTTTTTTTGGTGATATCGATTTCTTATTTAAGGATGCACATATCCTCAAAGTTTTAGAGATGAGTTCTGAATAACCCTGTATATATAAAAAAAAAAACAGACCTGCAGATAATATCACACTTATTAATATCAACAGATGTTCTCCCGTATTGTATCTGTTACTTTTTCTTGTATTTATTTATGTAGCTGGAATGATAAATTGGGACAATTTATATACTTAGTAGGTTTTAAATATGTGATTGATTTGACAGAAGTTTCTCCTGCTATCTGTATTTGTCGATGCAGTTGCGTACTAAATTGCACACTGCACAAGGTCTATGGAATGTAATCACAATTCAAATTCAATACTTTATGTACGACATTACTAATTTCGAATATAATGAATGACGTTGTATAACCAAAATTGCATAGGTATAAAATAATTATATTCTCTATCAATAGTTCTAAATTGATCCCGAATGGTAAATAACAATCAGCCGACTAATTTCTAATACAATTTTAGTTTTACAATTTACAGATATATTGTATTTAACAGTTTGAAGTCAATTAATTTATAACTTGTATTGAAAAAAGCAAATATGTAGAGTAAGAAGTGGTAAGGATGTTCATGCCATCCATACAAGAATAAATAATTAACCAGAAGCTCTTCTGAGATTCTATCCTGAAATGACCAGTGCTGTAGCGTCTCGAGGGCTAGTATGTTCGCAGCGAATTGTTTATTACTCTTTGCATTGGGTTTAATAATACATTTTATCTAGTTTTTTTAAATTACAGTGCCTTAAGTTTAGTGAATTTTAGTTAGGTACTCAGTGAGTTTGTTTAAAACCGAATTGTAGAAACAGCATCTTAGAAACGAAATTTGTAGGGTATTTTGAAGGGTATTAAATAAAAAAATAGCTCACTAAACATATTTGAAATGTTTGTGAACAGTATTCTAAAGCTCGCGGAGATTTGGATAATCCTACTTTATTTTTTTACTATAAAGCTTATGAAAATGCCAATTTGGTAATTTAAATATGTTTCGCAATGATTTTCCTCATCCTCATCCTCATCCTCATCCAATGATTCCTCAGCCACACAAGTCTCTGACTTGTGTGGCTGAGGGAGCGGTATATTATTATTTTGCCGGCCGAGAGTGCGCCCAGGAACGATGTTATAACTTTAATTACCATTTAGTACGAGAATAAGGTACCAAAACTTAGAAAACCCTATTAATTAAAGTGAACAGTAGGTTTTTAGCCATTGTTTGGAACCATGGTCACGAATCCTTCGCTAACCACATCAAAGGTACCGCCTGCTAGTGGCCTGGGCGTCAGTGAATTCATAAAATATATTTGCTTTTACATATTATAACTTGGTCGAGATTTATGCAGAAGACCTACTATCCTCTGTGGAGGATGTAAAAATGGAGATTCTTTGACTATACGGTGATAGATAAGTAAATACCTCTACTTTATGACTCAGTGCGTAGCACACCAAGTGATGCTCGTCTCCTGGTATTGGTGAAAACGAAAATAAAAACAATATAATGACATGGTAAGTTTTTTTCGGACTATTCTTTGTTTGAAAAGTATACTTGGGTAATAATACAAAAACAATAGTGACTATAATTTGTTGACCATTAAGAGCTGACGAGTGGTGACAGTTGACAATGACATCATAAATAGTGTATTTTTATTATTTCTCAGCGCCATCCTTCTGTTTTGAAAATAATTTTCTAAATGCATGCGACATGATGTATCTTGAACCATTTTGCTATTTATATGTTGCTCCAAAATTCATGTATTTTTATTCTATTAAAAACATATTTTATAATGCTATGCACATGTTTTGATGTTTTTATAACATTCCCAGCAAATAAATTCTAATTCCTATATGAAATGCCTCGGAGTAATTTTCGGACTGAAATGTGAAATTACGAAATAAATGTAAAATACGAGAAAAATAATTTTGCTCCGAATTAAACTCTTAAGTTTTGGAAAAGTTTCCAAGATTACTCAGCGTGTCATATAAATACACCTATTAGATATTTTGAAGGGGAATATAAATATTACAGAATTAGTTCGTCCTCTTTAAATGTGGAAGGCAGAATGATTTAATTTTTAAAATAAATCGCTTTATAAATCAAATTTATTAATAAATGATAATATTTTCTCAACAAAAATTTTAGTTATATATAGGAGTGTATATTTATGCTCCTTGAAAAAGAGCAATGGTCCTTTAAGGACAAATAATAATAAATAGTTTAATGTGCTTTAAAAAATAATTTCCTTAGTAATAATTAATAGTAATAATATTTTTTAACAATAATATTTTATATATTATCTATATTAAAAAGAATTGTACCGAATTTACTTACATGATAAATTCAAATATTTTTTAATTGCCGATGATTTGTCAATTTTAACCCTTCAATGGTGGGGTGGTCCAAATTGGTATGTTTTCGAGGGTTATCGACAATCTCTAATAGATAGAGCAAATGTGATTGACGAGTCAGGTGCTCTTGTACTGCTTGTTATTTTTTCGAAAGAGAACTCGTGCATCAGATTTGCTATCTGCTACAGATTCCTGGTAATCCTCGAAAACATACCAAATTGAACCACCCTTACATAACAAAGTAACCCAACTTCTTTTTTCTATCCGTTTTTTTGTTCATCATTAGTAACTTTTAGTTTTGTTAAAACTTGTGAGATATTTAATCTATTTTCTCTGAAGGATACTACTGAACAGAATTAATTAATTGCTCTCTAATTTTCCACGGAAATCTTCTGATACAGTCTTAATTAGACAGTCAGCGCTAATTGGCCCATAGAATTTAATTACCCTTAAATTGTTTTTGTCAGAGCAATAAAGGGTTCGATTGCTTGTTCAGTTATGCCAATAATCAGCGGTTTAGGGCGCCTTAACATTTTTTAGTTAACGCGACTTATTGACTGTAATATAGCTACTAGTAGAGAGCTCCGTTGAGGAAAATGTGTCACTCCGTCGGGGTTTGAGAGTGAAAGTTGCCACTGGTCTTATTTAATAGCTTATACTTAAATATCTTTATGTCTAAAGTTGGCCGAAAATTGTCGAGAAGTGCAAAAGGGCGTTATTCAAAATTTTGGAGCTGTTGTCACAGTTGAAATAAATATTGTAGCACAAACATGATCAAAAAGTATGTAGCTGTTGCTCAAAAAAAAAAAATTTTATTAGTGAAAAAGCATTGACGCTTACTGTGATTTAAAACTGAACGCCCTAATCTCGTTTCCAGAACCTTGCAAAATTGTAATTTTTCTATGCATTTTGGCGTTTATCAATCTATATTTCGAGAACAAGCTCTAAATCAAAAAATACTTCCTTAGTAATCATCTTCAAGTCTAATCTTGCCTGGACACTATTCGATATTGCTTCGATTTTGTTTTTAAAACCCCCACACATTTCACTTTTAAGCGGAGTTTTACATGGCGAGCTCTATACTATACTCATTCGTAGCAGACTTTATTATTCTTGGTTATCCACTACAATTAATCTGATATACTACCAAAGATAAGTAAATATCTTGCCAAAGACCTATTAATTTCACAAAAAATAATACCTCCTATCCCGAAAATATAAGAGCGCTGCTGTTACCACGATAAATATTTTTTCTGGATTCCGATGGGACAACATAAACAAAGTTACAGTTTCGATAGTGATAGGAATCAAGCCACGAGCTGAATGTTTTGAAAGAGACATTTTTTGACTATACAGATTTCTTTATTGAAAAAGTTGTAGAGTAAGTTCTACATCCATTGAAATACCTACTTATCAATTTTGGTTAAAACATATTTAGATATTAGTGATTTATTTACTAGCTACTAAATTTCTCTCTTTGAAATTTGTAACAATTTTTTTGTGTGAATTTTGTTTGTTTAACTGTTACTGTATATTTGCACATGCATCAATTTCGATACCCAAGACATTGAAATGTGTATATAAAAATGTCACGTTTATGGAGAAAAGCTGAAAAACTGATTACAAAGGATATAAAACGCAAATTTCAGTTTCTCTTCTTTTGCTTCGAATTCACAAAATTTTTAAACGAGCTGATATTGTAGATAAATAAAATTAAACACATTACTATCACTTGAACAGTAATTAGTATTATATGTCCACGTTTTACCAGAAATTTAAAATTAGTCCATTTAGTTGGTTAGCTGGCCGCAAATATTTGTGCCGGTCGATTTGCGCTTCACGGATTTCGTGTTGCTTGATTTATTGCGGCTCTGAAAATACATCCATCTGCTACAGTTGTAATGAAACGCCTCTGGTATATTTTAATGGAAAGGTGATTATAGCAGCATTAAATGTAAGAAGAATATTTATTTTTGTATAGCCAGGCACAACATTTTTAAAAGTCTTTTTCTGTATTTGGGGAAATGTTCTATATTTTTCTTTAATTATTTTAAATATATAAAAACTCACCGCATCGCCAGTATGCTAGTTATCAAATTTCACTGTTACGTAACAAAACTACAGGTATCAGTAGAATTTTTAAGCCGACCACACACTAAAATGACAAAATGTCAAAACTACTGGACGAACATGCTCGTCATACAAAATCGTGGCGATGAAATCAGCCGTATATGCTCGTAGTCTGTGGCGCGCTTTAAGAAGGCAATGTTCTAAGACCAGACCAGTGCTCTGTGCACTCATCAATTTAGAGTGACAGAAATTTGTCTGTTTATTATGTCATGTGTGTACCTAAAACCTATGGTTATTTAGAAATAACACACTCTAGAAGAGAAATTTTTTTATAGCCCTCTTTTTCACGAATGCATTGATATATAATTTGCTAGGTCTGTCACTAATAATAAGGTAAAAGATGTCCAAAAACACTGTGCCGTGCCATATTGTTCATGTTTTTTAACCGACTTTTCAAGGTACTTTTCTCTTTGAAGTTTCCTCTTTGGATTTTTCCGACGTTAGAACCATTTTCAACCGATTTACATATTCCACAACTATTTATTAAAAAAAGAAAAGTTCGCTGACAAATTTAAAGTCTACAGGCTTTATATAAATTTCATAGCAATATTTTCTTTTGATGAAAAAACATCGAAAGAGTTTTACAACAGAAGTAAGTAAAAGGAACTCTATAGTTTTCTAGCTTTTATTAAGTTATTGAGAAACTTTTCTCGACGAGTTTCAAAGCTCAACTTGTTTAGACAAATCGTGCACAATTTGAAATCGGTACTAAAATTAAAATTTTATAAATAGTGTTATATTTTAAATGTTCCGAGACGTTTGCAGCAATTGGCTAAATCCAGTTTTAAACTTAGGTCTCTCATCACAGTTTTATTAAAGCAATCGCAACTTTTTGCATCATTCTAACATTACATGCATATTTTTTCCCCGAGTTCTCGAACTGAAACGCTAGTGCAACGTAATCTAAACTGTAATCTATTCGAACATGCAGTCTGTCTACGTAAAAACTAAAAGGATTAATCATCGAGCTGTGTAAAGAATAAGTATGGACTTTAATTGGAACATCGAAATGCACTTGGAAATTACAGCAGTTTATTTGCTAGAAGACCGGGGGATATTTATAGAAGACGTTCCTACATCATAAATATTACAATAGAACTTATTTTTGCACCAGATGTTGGGATATTCCGAGTCCGCGTTTTCTAGATGAACATTTTCTTTTATTTGATAGCACGACTGGTGTATGATTCACAAACCTGCAGAATTAAAAATATGTGTGGCTTGTCTGGTAAACACATTTCATATAAATCCTTAGCAATGGAAGGTTATTTATGTCGATTCTCACAAAAATTATACGGTTGTTGGTTGATAAACATGATTTGTATCAAAATGCGGAAAACACCATTGCAATTAACAACTGGGCCAATATTTTTAGTGGTCTACCTACTATTCCCTATCAGTGCCGCTCCATGTCCATTTTTTTAAATCAGTGTAATTAGTTTTATAGTAAATATGAAATTATTGGCTCTGGGTATGATAATATATCTATGAATATTATTAAGCATATATTTGATACTATCATTATTCCCATAAAATTTATCATTAACAATTCACTAAGGTTTGGAATTTTTCCGGATAATCTTAAATTGGCAGTGATTGTTCCAGTCTACAAAAAAGGGGACGAATCCAAAATTGAAAACTATAGACCAATTAGTATGTTATCATCATTTTCAAAGATATTTGAAAAAATTGTGTCAAATCGCATTATTAATTTTATGATAGAAACGGAACAGTGGAATAGTATTCAGCATGGATATTTAAAACAGAGGTCAACATTAACAGCGTTATTTAAATTTATTAATGAAATTCTATTGGAAATAGAAAGAGGGCACTTTTCACTGGGTTTATTTTTTGACTTGTCGAAAGCCTATGATACTATTGACTATGACATTTTGTTATGTAAATTAGAAATGTATGGAATAAGGGGCATAAGTTTAAAATGGATTAAGTCGTATCTTACACAAAGAAAACAAAAAGTTATAGTTAAAAAGGGTGGAGATCAAACGGAGTCTGATAACTATGAATTGAAGCAGGGAATACCCCAGGGAAGTGTTCTTGGACCTATTTTATTTATTGTATATGTCAACAACATTACAGAGATCATTGGGAATAAAAACCATTGTCAAGTGACTACTTATGCAGATGATACAAATATATTGGTTGAGGGAAGTAATATACATGAATTAGAAATTCGATCAACAGAAATTTTGAATGCAGCTAGTGAATGGTTCACAAAGAATAAATTAATAATTAATAAAGATAAAACAAACTTGGTGCTCTTTAAAACAAATCATAGTAGACTGGAACAACCTAATTTATTTAGGGTGAACGATGTATCTCTAGTTCCCCGGAAAGACATAAAATTTTTGGGAATGATATTAGACAATGTCTTGTCATGGTCTCCACATATAGAATATGTAAGGCAAAAAGTTGCAAAATCCACTTATACCTTACAGGTATTAAAAAAATATGTAGATGCTTCAACACTTAAAATGATTTATCATGCTACTATTGAGAGTCATATTAGATATGGTATCATACTTTATGGAAATTGTAGTGAGATTACGAAGCTATTTGTATGTCAGAAACGAGCAATAAGAATAATGTTTGGTATGAAAGTAAGAGAGTCTTGTCAAGGCGTTTTTAAATCGAATAAGCTTCTTACTGTAACAGCTATATATATACAAGAAGGTGTACTGTTTTTCTGTAAGAATAAAAATCTGTTTGAAACCGAAAAACCTCAGTCTAATTATCAAACTCGTAATTTAAACTACAATTATCCAAAACATAAGTTAACTATGACAGAGCATGGAGCATATTATAATTGTATTAAACTCTTTAATAAGTTACCCAATTATATACAAGAAATTAGTGAGATAAAATTGTTAAAAAAGCGTTTGTATGAATTTCTTATAAATTTAGAACCATATAGTTTAAAGGATTTTTTGGGTTAGACTCGTTTTTTGTTTTTCTTTTGCATACCATGGCCTTTTTTTGTTTTTGACACTATTTCGCTTTATGTTATATTGTATAGCATACTTCTGAAATAAAGATATATATTATTATTATTATTATTATTATTATTATTTTCCAGAGGAGGCATAGAAATTATTTAGAAATCAGAATATATGTACTTTTCACACTAACAATAATAAGGTAGAATATAAATATTGCGCTAACATTCAAATATTACGAAATTTGCTGTAAAGACTGCAATCTAAAGTATTTTGGACAAACTAGAAGGTCAATTCAAACTAGAATCAAGGAACATATGCCTCATCATATGGTAGAACAGATAAGTCTAGTGTCGCCCAACATGTGTTTGAGAACAACCATAAAATAAATAGTAGCAATTTAAGATTAATGAGAGTTTGGAAATTGCTAAATGTAAAAATAGTATGACTGGTGATAGAGGGCCAATCCCATATAGCCCCCTTTATAGGTTGATAATTCACTGTTCGCTGAACCGTAAAAATAGTTTAGGTTTAAATAGAGGACACAATGTTAGCATACACAATGCCAATTTTGTTGGCGAAATGCGCGTCGAGTGCAGTATTGTGTTTTGGTGTTATGTGGAAAACTATGTCAGTGTTATCTTCACACTAAAGGTTCCAACTCTTTTCAAGGCTCTTAGAGATATTTTCCCTACCAGGATACTAAAAAATGAAAATACTGAGTGGCCGAATCATTCTCCTGATTTGACGGCATCAGATGTTTTCTTGTGGGAATACCTGAAAAGTAAAGTCTAATATTAATAGGCAACAGACGTTAGAAGACTTAAAGGCAAATATTCGTGAAGAAATTCCAGCTGAAATATTGCGCAAAGTTATCATGCATGCTCAAAGTAGAATTGATCATTGTCTGGCTTGTCGTGGCGTATCGTGTTTTAATAAATAGTTTTCATAAAAAAATATTTTTTTTAACAGATTTTTTTTACTGTAAAAACTTGGCTGGGTATATTTTACCGCACCTACATATTGCTTACATTGTTTTAGAATTAGTCTCTACTCTCGTACACTGTAATTGCGATTGTCTTTAACTTAAGTACTGCTATTCTAGAACGGAAGTAGAAGCAGACCTTGTCTATATACTCGTATGTATAATATTAGTAATAATTTCGCCATAAAAGGAACAAACCCACTTTCTAAACGAGCCGCTATTTCTATTTTGATACAACAGATAACGAAGCTGTCTGCTAAATATAATCTTTAATTACAGCAACTCTTACGTGCATATAATACATTCAGACCTTGAACAACTTACATAAGTAGATGCCTTTTATCCTCGCGAAGTTACAAGGCACGATACATTTTTATCGCTCGCATCCTTGCGGGCAAGTTTTTGACCAACGCCTATTTGATTTACAACAGTGTTTGATGCGATTTGTAATTCCTTTGTCAAAGAACATGAGGTAATTCACAGTGAAAGTAATGGATATAATGTAGCAATGTGACGGTACGAATGGATACCTCTTACGAATAAATTAAGTAGATTAGACGTTGATGATAATAACATGCAGTCGACGATTTGTTTTTGCTTTCTGATACACAAGGCAGGTGTTGCAGGGAGGTGTGTTATTCGGATTTTAATTGTGCGTACTCCGTATGCATTCAGTGTCAGTGTTAGAATGGATAATGAATTACATTTGAAAGCTAGATATTATGCAATCACTTGGCTAAATTGTTGCTGTAGACTGCATGCTTTATTAACGAGATTTATAAATAGGTACTTATTTGTATACAGGGTGAGTTTTTTTCGATGTTTAGTGTAGGGATCTGGGAAAGTATAAGAGATACAAAAAAGCTTAAATGAGGAAAGATGTGCAGTTTTATGATCCTTATTAAATGTTACTTTTATTTTTTGAAAAAACGTCATGGTTGACTAGATATTTGGAAAAATCCGAATTCGGCCAATTCCATCAGATGCGTGTAGCTCCGTTGCTATTTATTTTACAAAAAAACTTTAAATTACAAAGTTTCAGGTTTTTGCAGTGTTAATAAGACAGGGTGATCAAATTGTTCGTGTACACTTTCGTTTTCAAGTTATAACATAAACTTCAAGTTTTTTAAATGTAAACCATAGTTAGCTATGAGCTAGAAAAAAATGTATTTTTTTATGCTTTCCAACGATATAATATTTGGTATTGTTATTTTGAAAAATGGTAAACTGCAGCCGTTTTTAACTTTTCAATTGCTCGTTGACGTAGATGGCTGTGAAAACAATCGAAATGTTTACTGACAGTTACTGTAGCATTATTTGACAGTTAACTTTTCTTTCTTAAAAGTCGTTTCAATTACCAAAGACAATGAATTTTTCAAACGAGGAAAAGCGTGATATTATTGAGTGTTATATTCGTTGTGATAAAAACTCCGTTCGAGCTGCACAGCAATACTTCGAACAATATTTCGATCGTCGACAGCCTAGTCTACCTACATTCAGAAGACTGTATGACAATTTGGGACAATATGGTTCTTTCTGTAAACTCAAAAATAGAGAAAATAACATAAATGAAGCTGCAGAAATAAATGTACTAGCTTGTATTACACAAAATCCCTCAATTTCAACACGGCAAATTGCATTAGAGGCAGGTACGCCACGGAGAACTGTCGTAAGAGTACTAAGGAAACATAAATTTCATCCATACAAACTATCAGTATCACAGACGTTGCACCATGGTGACTCTGAAAGGCGCTTAGAATTTTGTACATGGTTTACGAATATGTGTAGGGTTGATCAACAATTTAAATATAAAGTACTGTGGACTAATGAAACCCGTTTCACAAATTGTGGAATTTTCAACTGACACAATGAGCACCTTTGGATGCAAGAAAATCCGCATCATGTTAGATGAATTAAACCTAGAGGATCGTCCTATGCTTGAATGGTTTCAGCACGATGGTGCACCCCCACATAATCATCTCCCTGTGCGAACTCATTTAAATGAAGTTTTTCCCAATTCATGGATTGGAAGAAATGGACCAGTCGCATGGCCTCCTCGGTGCCCTGATCTTTCAGTTTTAGATTTTTTTCTTGTGGGGGACAATAAAAGATAACGTTTATCGGACAACCTATGCGACACTAGAGGATCTTATGGAAGCTGTTCAGGAAGCTTTTAACAATATTGATAGGGGTTCTGTGAGAAAAGCCTCAAATTCTGTTTCAAAAAGATGTATCTTGTGCATTAATAATAACGGTGGGCTTTTTGAACAATTTCTTTAATATCCTTAAAATAAATAATGGTTTGTTCATAAAATTTTTTGCATCTTTGTTAAGTATTTCATTCACTTATCACAATTGACTTCCATCAGTATAATTTTAAATTCTTTCTGATAATAAATCCGGTTGTTATTATTATTGTTTTATTTAAAATATGCCAGTTGCACACTGCTCCGGTGCTCTGAACCATACAGAGGTGCGCACGCAATGCCGACCAATCGTTCTGGTTTTATCCGTTGAATTGCGTATAATTTTCACAGCCATCTACGTCAACGAGCAATTGAAAAGTTAAAAACGGCTGCAGTTTACCATTTTTCAAAATAACAATACCAAATATTATATCGTTGGAAAGCATAAAAAAAGACATTTTTTTCTAGCTCATAGCTAACTATGGTTTACATTTAAAAAACTTGAAGTTTATGTTATAACTTGAAAACGAAAGTGTACACGAACAATTTGATCACCCTGTCTTATTAACACTGCAAAAACCTGAAACTTTGTAATTTAAAGTTTTTTTGTAAAATAAATAGCAACGGAGCTACACGCATCTGATGGAATTGGCGGAATTCGGATTTTTCCAAATATCAACTCAGCCATGACGTTTTTTCAAAAAATAAAAATAACATTTAATAAGGATCATAAAACTGCACATCTTTCCTCATTTAAGCTTTTTTGTATCTCTTATACTTTCCCAGATCCCTACACTAAACATCGAAAAAAACTCACCCTGTATATAGAGCGAAGGAACTTTGACAAGAAGAACTGAAACATACTATGGAGGTATACACATTTAATTTTGGCCACCATTGGAATCTCGAAAACTGTAAAAGATACAGGGTAGCTTAAATTAAAAGAAAGTTGCACAATTTTATGTTTAATCAAATGACGGTACGCTATCTGCCATATGCACCTGTTCGTGAGTTATCGGGAAAAAAAAACGAAAACTGATAATCTACAAAATACTAAATATCTCCACTTTAAAGAAAGATAGAAACTTCAAATTTGAAACTTTTACATTATTGATAATGGGGAATCAAAAAATTGAGTTATATTTTCTCTAAGCAATCTAGATTTTGAAATACTTTATGATTTCTTATGGACGCCATATTGGATTTTTATGTCATCAGATGTGTATGTGATGTGATCAGACTAATAGTGTATTTTATTTGTTTGTTATTATAATATTTATCATGCAATGTAGAATGTACTTCGCTGTTTTGAATTAATTTTTAATTAATTAAAGTGAGAAACATAATAATTTTATTTCTAACTAAAGTTAAAAATAGTATACTGGTAATTATATATAATTGCGAGTTTATTATCAAGGTGATTTTTTAAGCAAAATCACACTGCCCTTCTAAAATTATTCTTTCAATTATTTATTTATTCATTTTTTACATTTATAATTTGTTTTTGGATAAGCTTCGGTGAACATGCTGTTAAAAGTTCACCGACAAAGATATATGGCATTAAAACGAATTAGTATATATGTATATTCCGATGCGATGTTTCATAAAATTCAAATGTTGTTAAAACCAAATTAATCTAATTTACTAATTTTCTTTACTGAAATATGTAAGAAACGGAAATGTCAACTCAGTATTCATCAATATAATGCTTTACTAATATTTTTTACTTTTCTTTCTTGTCATTTTTGTGGCATTTTTATAATTTATTACTGTCATTGGATATGCCTCACTAGTTCTTTAACATTTCTTTCGAAGTCAGTACAAAAAATGGATAATGGTATTATTTTCAAAGTTAATTACATTTTATACCATTTTCTTGTATTGGTACAATTTTTTGCCTCAAGATTTTCAGAGAGTATGTTCTTTTACGTGTTCTCTTAAAATAGAATCTCTTAATACTTTATATTTTCAATATTTTGCAATACTGACGTCAGATATAATTTGATAGGAAGGCAATAATTATTACGATTTATTAACGGTAATCTGATTTCTGTGATTGTCGTGATCAATTATTTATCTGTAAATCCAATGCAATGACAAATTATGTAATAAAATATTACCATCGCGTTGCATTATTATTGTTACAAATCAAGGACAATGAAGGTTTAAAAATATTTATTGTTGCAATCATAATTTTACTGCTAGCTGTTTAGAGCCATTTCCGTTAAATCACTGGTTGACATTTGCGATTTCGCAAAAGACAACAACTTTTTTCAAACTGTAAAAACACTACAGGAAATGAATTTCAATAATAAATTTTCTTTCAGTAATTATTCATAGGTAAGAAGTTACCTTTATTCAACGTTGCGGGTGTTCCTTAAAAAGAGGATTATTGTATCTTGTTTTTCAGAAAACTTATTCTCGCAGTTCTAATTCCTAAAAGGTTTTGATTGAGAGGTATAAAGGCTTCCATCATTTTTGAAAGGATACAATTTAAAACTATGAACTATGGTTAAAAACTATGATATTATCTGGTCAAAATTCCAGTATGTTTGAACGTAATTACTTTAGACATTCTGGAATTTTATTGCAAAAACTTTTCTCAAAACAAAATTTACCAACATATTAATTAGATATTCTAGAACTTAACACCATACGGCACCGTACGGTATAGAAGGTAGTTCTTTATTTCTTTACTATGAATCTAATACTATACGCGATTCTTGCTAAGCAATACGCTACCTACTGGCGGCACGCACCACTAACGCATATGGTATTGGTTCAGTTTTGCGTATGCATGTCTATTGTGAATTTTGAAATATCCGTTGTTATATTAGTTAATTGCTTTGATTAGATATGAATCATTATTGTTTTGAACGTCATTGTTCCTCTTCTACAAAGAAAAACCCCGAGATCAGTTTCATACTTTTCCAAAAGCGGGAAAATCTGGAGCTGTCGCGAAACTATAAGTTGAGCATTACAGAGTTACAGGAGACAAGTATGGATAAAGAAGCTAAAGAACGCAGAGTAGAGAGTGTGATCTTTAATTTTCTCTAAGAATGACTATTTCCATAAAGGTATGTATGCCGTATGCCCAATAAAGAATTTGACATATTTTGAGGTTAAGTTTCATTTTCAGATTGAACGCTCGAAAAATATTGAAATCTATTTTAATTTTATATCACTACTTACCCCTTTCAAAATAGTTTTACAAGCTTTTTACCTGGTTTAAAGTTCTCGACAACAAATCTTTGATGAATAAAATTTCAAACGTCAGTGTCAGTGAATATAGGTTAGTATAGGTTACTGCCATTTTGGCGCTTCGATCTTAAAATGAATCGCGTATAACTAACTTAGTAAACATTTGTTTACTTTGTGAAAATATGACTTCATTCACGTCGTCTTCATGACGTCATTCTTGGATACTTTTCGCTGCGACCATATGGTCTATTGTGGCTGGCGATCACCCAACAGGTCCAGCCTCTTCATGAAGCTGATCACCTTGTTGGGTGATAATTTATCCAGATCCTCTGACAGAAGTTGTCCTGTGCCAAATACTGAGTATCTGATCCTTTCCCCAGCGGGGCAGGTACATAATGTGTTCTACCGTTTCATCATCTTCCAAGGACAAGCGGCATTCAGCATCTTTTGCTAGACTGAATTGGTACAGATGATATTTTAACGGCAGTACCCGGTATGTAGGCTAATTAAAGTTCCTAGGTGCAACCTGTTTAACTCCTAAAGTAACTCCAAGAACTAAAAAACCTAAAGTTTTTTAATTCTTGTGTTTGAAAGGTTCTTGCCAGTTCTGGAGAGCTTGACCCTGAGCCCAGGTCACGAGATTTGCTTTGGCAGTACTCAAAAATATGCCAAGCATCGGTTCTGGTTCGACGAATTTAAAGGCCTACTGGCTAGAGACTTGGCTGCTTCATTCCCTTCATGGCCGGAATGGCCTGGGACCCAGACCGGAGTTACTCTATTTTTCTTGCCCAAATGAGCGAATTCGTATACGTAAGAACAACAAGAATTTAAGTGTGGGGTAAGCAAGGGTCATACCAGATATACAACACTGAATTCGTTATTTTTTAATAATCATTTATTGCAATTGTCCTCATCGCGCCGCCACTGAGTTACATATAGGTGCAATTTATTCCAAAAGATTGACTTGTAGCAGGTTTCAGAAGTTTATAGGAAAACTAAAGTTATAATTTATCGAATATTATTCCCCACAAAAATTCAATAAACCTGTGTAAAGTATATATAATTAGTTCAAACACGTATCAACATCGATCTTCTCCGAACCTCATCCCAATTTGTGTTGTACATCATAATCGCCCTCTGTTCTATTGTCGCAGGATGTAGTACTCGCGTTTGCAGACTCTGGTGGTGAAGTAAAAAGTTACAGCACTTGTTCCACTGGTCTTTAGAGCGAGACCGTTTCTACACACTCGGGTGATTAACATTAATTAGTCGAACTGTTAAATGAAAGTTCTGGACTGCATTAGGAACTGGGTACATAATTGTTCGGATGGAAACAATGAAATATTAGCTTGAGTTTCGTAAGAACCGTTTTTTGCGTGGAAAGTAACGAATTCACTTTTATTATTTATTTATCACTTGATGATTGATATTTAAACAATATATGTTCTTTATATGACCCCAATATTAAAATGCATTGTTAAAGATTTTGTTGAAACACTTTTAATTGCAAATAATTCTGTCAGAATCTTTTGTTCACTATAATGCTGACATAGATCAAGTAAAACTGGATCAAATTGCATGGAGTCAGTTTGTGTCGAAGAAATTGTAAAGGATGATAGCGACTAAGATAGCTATATGAATGTTTAAAAATTTAAAATTTCAAAGGAGATTAATAATTATTATATGGAGAGGTCTCTTACATTCGCATAGCTTGATAGTGATCGATCGATTGGCTGATTCATTCAGATGTCACTATCGTTTGAATGTTATTGCAGGAGCAAGTATTTAGCACAATGTGGAACAAAATAATGTTGGACTTGTTTCCTTTCCAATGCCCATATTTTAATAAAGGTTTATTTTCAGAACTAATATTTTTTATTGGCTTATAAGAGATGCAGAATTCCAGATGAGATAACTTTTTTTCAAACATAACTGTACAACTGTATATATTTCTCCAACATACGTTAGTTTTCTCTGCAAGTACCTTCCATTTCATCATCAATTTTCTAGTAGATGTCTAGTGGTTTTTAAGATACTACGAATTATTTGTGCCTTAAAACGGAGCACCATGTATTTCATTAAATTACTTGACATGTGAAACGTACGTCCTGATCAGATGAAATCTGAAACTTCAATTTCCACCAGCACGTGCACCAACCGCGAGGAGTTTTAAAATTGAAAAAACGACGCCGCCTGAAAACCAAACCAAATTAAATCAGCGAGTGGAAACTGATCCATATGCATGAACATTTCCTTAATTACAGAAAAATCAAGGCGAGTAGACGATCTCATTTACGGAGTACAATAGAAGCTTGTTTATTTTTAATTTAATCGAAAGAAGGCCCATTGTTAGGAATTTTGTAGCAGCTGAAAATCAATTTTCGCAGCCAGTAGCAACAAATCGTGTATCCAAAAGCCAAATTACTGACGGTACGTAAACTTTAGGGATGTAATAATTATAATCTAACTTTTGGTAGCCTTTTAACAATCCAATCCTTCATATATCTCTTCCTTTCAACTTTTTTGAGCTCTTCTTTACATACCAAACAGATGCTCCGTTTTTTTCACATAACCATCATTTTTTATTCATTTGATTTTATTCTATATTTTCGTATGGATTTTATTTCTCTTCGGTAATGTTTTTTTGTTTTTCTCCATAAGAATTTTCATTTGAAACTCTTTTTAATTATTAATAAGATTGGTTGTTTTCAGATATCCTTTTTTCTCTCGTGCCTTATTTGGTACTTTCTGAAATCAAATAACTTGATGTCCTTTCTTTTAGTTTACTATTTATGTTATCTGTTCTAATTACCATGGTGTTAGATTTTCGGTAATATTTATATTCACATTTCCTTTTTAACTTATTTGTTATGTTATAAATCTTCTTCTAATTCTGATTATCCATTTGTAATGTTCATTTGTCAAAATTCTGCTTTATCCTTTAAATCCTTAGAATACTTTTCAGTGTAATATAAATTTTGAACCTTGGCAAAAGAACGTCCCTCTGAAACCTCGAAAAATTAGTAAACAATTCGTTGACATTCTCCCCAACTTGAAAATTAGGTTAACACGGCCGAACGAGGGGCCTCCACATAACCACCGCTTTTTAGCGAATTCTTTCTTTTCTCATTATGACACTGCCAACTTTCCCAAACAAAAACAAAAATAGCTTTTGTTTCCGCACTGCCATCATCATAAATTAAAATTTGAGATTGGGACTTTTCCGGCGAACCCAGTGATATATCTGTTGTATTTTTGATCGCCAGATTAATGGCTTGGGTTTTAAACAGCACGACGTCTTTTGTCTCTCGATGAATAGCACCGATGGTAAACAAAGCTGTTTCCGTATAAGTATCGGAGGCCTCGTAATATTAATATTAATAAGGCCACACCCAGATCGTAAGTAATATTAAAAATTCTTTCGTACTTATAAGAAGTGATACACTATAATAACAGTAGGCATATAAATTTGGTGCACTCTGCAATTAATAATGTTTTTTTTATTTGAATAAATTATAATAATAATAGTTGTTGTTCTGATGCTATATATACCTACCTACACTGAAAGAAAACGTTCTTTGACAATGCAGATATCACTTATTTGATTTTCATATACATACAGAATATTCTTTTCCAGGATAGGAAAAATACATCACAACGTCAACAGTACGTCCATCTCTTTTATATTGTTTACTGTTTGTGTTTAACAATTGACTTTTGCCTTTGTAAGAATTTGAAACCTGTCATTTATCATATTGCAACTTTTTCTACGGGCAAGCCGTGGTAGCAACTTGGCGTTCATATTATCGATATGAGCACCAAGCAAGGTAGGCCGCGGTTAGTACTTGGATGGGTGACCAATCATGCAGGGAAGACCGACGGTGCTTGCCGCATCTTCTAGTGGCCTCTTCGTCGGTGAATACACAGAAGCTATGCAAATTTAGGCGAGGTTTGCGTAGAAGACGTACCATCCCTTGGATAGGATGTAAAGCCGGAGACCCCTTGTCTATGAAATGATAGGCAAGTAAAAGATCCCTACCCTACTATAAAAAGTGGGGGGTTCGGAAAAATTTCCAGGTTGGAAGTTGCTCGTCTCCTGGCGTCGGTGATTGGCCTTAGTCGCGAAATAGGCCGACGTCAAATAAACGAAAAAAAAAAAAAACTTTTTCTACGAATTAAACCGTAATACTATTTAGTGGTATCTAATCATAATATTTTGTATTTATTTTGTGACAATTGCTTAATCAGGACACAAAACTCTTAATTTTATGTTAAATGTAATAATTGTCGTTGCATGACAGATGACATGTGTGTTTGACAGATGAGATGAGAGTGACAGATAACATGACAGTTTGTGACAGCGATCCTAAAGCAAACAGCGCGACCGGTTAGGCTAAATTTGTACTAAATTCATTTGTTCTTTTGTCCTCATATTTGAATTATTTTAAATACACAGAGTTCGGTCTGCTTCTTTTTATACTTCATGGTTTCATGTGTTTATGCAACATTGACAGGCTTCTATGACTGGTCTTTTTACACTACCTATTATAAAGACCATCTACTTTCACATATTATGTGGCAAAAGCGTTATTTAATTTGAATATTATGATTTAAACACTATATGTGTATTCGCGAACCTGCAATGCACCAGTTCTTATAATCGATTAGGCCGATTTAGTAATGGAGTGTTTTATTACCGTGTGACAAAGTTTCCCTGGTGGTGTTTTACGTACGTAAAATATATAATATAATATATGATCGGCTGTACAAGAGACATTGGAAATTATTCTAGCTCTTACAAGTGGTTAGACATAATTTCAAGCTATCAGAAACAATCGACAACTAATTACTTAAATAATCATATGCGTAAACTTTGTTAAAAGCGATGGACAGATTGTTTAGGCTTTCAGTTTGAAGTTTTTGAAGTTTATACACCTTTTTTCAATATAAATTCACAAATTGCGCTTTCAATATACCACTTCAAATTTGTTTTAACTATTAAAAATATTTAAAAATTGAGTTCAAGAATGTACAGTGTAGCAACAATAATAACAAATATGGTGCAATAATTACAAATATACTTAACAAATTTTCTTTTTTTGTTAGTTCTAATTTTATTAATTTTAAGTTTAATTTATTGTAATATTAATGTTACATACTTTAGTTAGTTATTGTGCTTATTCTGGAATGGAAGTCTGTAATAAACTTGTGTTTTAATATATATGTATTATTTCTGTGCTAAGACTAATAATAATACCAAAATACAGTATTATTTATACGAAACTGCAATAACTGAAAGTAGAAATATCTCGAAAAGTATCGAAGATAACTCGAAACATTTATATATCGTTAAATTAAAAAAATAGGTTAAAAAAAATTTGTTTTACACAGTATGTAGGGTGTTCCATTGCAGCTGTTATTGGTACACCCTATATATTTTTTGAAGTAATTAAAATTTTGGAATCGGAATTTAATTTTAGAGGAAAAATCACAGAGCCTGCCTTTGAGATAAAAAATACGTTGAGAATTAATAGATTAAGAGAGGTGGTAATCACATTAAATGTGCACGCCTCTTGCATGAATTCTGGATACTTGAGATATCCAGATATGTTCTTATATTAAAACTATAAGTAAAAGTTGAAGTTAGTGGAGACTACGTATATAGGCAAGATATTGTGCCTGTGATTTCAAAGGGATGTTGTTAGACTGAAATTCTGACGAGCTATTTCACATGAAAATTATATACATAAATGATGTGCTCTAGTTAGAAATTAATAAATGGCGCAATATTCATACATTTGCTTTTGTAATTTAGGATGTTCCCGTGTTATCATTCTGCAAACTTCTGATTAAATTTAACTTTAAATGTCTTTTCGTTTACACTCGCTCTATATTCCCTTATATGAAGCCCAGAGGTGCACTAGGAATGAATAATCTATCTGAAGCACATTTCCAACTTAATTGGATAAGTAAGATTCAACTCAACATTCGCCTTTGAATAAATATACATTTCCTAACAAGGATGAGATAGATCTACGTTACAGAGACACCTCAGTATCTCTACGTATATCTACTTGGAATTAAACGACATTACAGTTTATGAGGGACACATTTATCTGCATTACAATTTTTTTTTAGTCTAGTCGAATGGCTAAACTATATGGCCACAGGTGCATTTAAATTACAGCAAACTTGCGCAATCGTCAATGATCCGTTCGCAATGTCGGATACAGATGAAGATACAATAATTACTTCGAATTTTCTTTACTTCAATGACATCACAATTCATCTCAGTAGAAATTTTATTCCAGGCATTAGTTTTTCTGTTTATTATTTTATATAATTTTGTCTTGGGATCCCATAAACCTGTTTCGATCCTATATAATTCCATTAACTGGAGGGTCTTCCATTCCATACTGATGAAACTTACAACTTACAACATTAAATAATAAAAGTGCAACAAACTAATTTGCAAACAAATTTGGTTTGGCAAATGCACAGTCATTTGTGAATTCGCTCGCTACTAGCTATACTGTCCACATTGAGCACCGATGTCCTTTGATGATTCGCTGATTTATCAACAGGCGTTGGAACAAGCACGAACACGAATGAGTTCGTTCGCTCCCGTTTTGTTTTCCATATACATTAGGCTAGCTTAAGCAAACAAATTCGTTCGTTCGCTTCTGTTCGCTCCAATTTAAATGCACCTTTGGTTTTTTCTAAGTAACTCTTCCAGATTTACAAATTTGCCAAATTTTGTCTTTAAATACTAAGTAAAGTCTTAAGGATGTGTGCATCAAGGAGGACGTAGATTTATAAGTACATTTATTTAATTAAATATACTTATAGTTTTTCTAATTTAATGTCAAGTAATTGATGTTGAAGATGTTAACTTCTGAAACCTGTAGTCGGAAAATAAAGGAAATGAAGATTTATCGATTTCTTATTCATTATATATAATATATGTTCTGTTTTATTATTTTCAAACTCTAATTCTATTCTACCTAAATTATTGGACTTAAAAATTCTGCTTATATATTATTAACTGACAAAAAATATTTTGAAAATTTTAAGGTAGTTATTATACCTACACTGAATAGGTATTCAATTGCAGAACTTTGTAGCAGAGTTTCCAATTAATCATTCGAATCTCGGTCAATTTGACTCTCCCTTTAGAAACATCCACTAGAAATTAGTACCTATTATTAAAAACTTCCGTATAATGAGCTTTCGCTATCGGTGAAAAGAGTCTGGTGTTATTTAAATAAATTGTTGATAAGAAAATATATTTCTACCAACAATGTTAATGTTGCTCATAAAAATTAAAATTTTCGATATAATACAATCGAATTCATTCTGAAGTTATACGCATTAAATATTCACATAAAAGTAATAGCACCTCATACAAGGTAACCTATTTCGTTATCGCTTTTTATTTGTATATATTTCATTTATAATAACCTACGCTAGAAATTTTATTTCTGCTACGCATTCTAAAACTATTGCAATACACATTGCAATGATAAGGATAGGTTGACGTGTATACATTTCTTATATTACTCAAAATGTTAAATAAATTCTATATTTATATCGCACATAGTGTTAAACGTTGCAAAAATAGAGAGCTGCATGTAATTTTACAATTAATATTACAAACTTTTATTGTGTTTGAGGTATACAGCGCTTTCGAAAAGTAGTGGATACATTTTTAAAGTTTATATCGATGTAGCTTCATTGAGTCACCTTGTAAGGAATTAGATAAGGCCAAAAATAAAAGGTAAAATAATGCCAAAAATAAAAGAATATCGACGTGTCCCAGGGATTTTAAAAAATTTTGAGTATTTATAAATTAAAGAATTTATCTTTTACTTTATAAATACCGGGATATCAAAAATTATCTTGGTCAAGGGTGGTTGTGGAATGTAAAACGTGTGTCTTACTTTAAATTTGAAATAATTATGTCACTGTCACACTGACATCATCAATAACCTACAAATTTCATGCCTATTTATTTCAGTTGTAAAACAATAATGAACTACAAATTATGAAATAACGGTTTTAGTAACAAGAAAAACCAAATTACAGTAATTGTTGGAAATGTCCCCCGTTTTGTTCTATGCACAAGTTGACGCGCCTCCTCATGCTGTGAAAAGCGTTTTGCAGCATTTCTGGCGTTATGGTTGCACATTGCTGAACAATTCTTTGTTGCAGTTCTTGCAAATTATTTACCGGAGTTGCGGAAATCTTGTTTTTTAAGTAAGGAAATATAAAATAGTCCATAATTGTCAAACAAGGTGATCTCGAAGGAAACTCAACTTCTGTATGCAAACTTATCAGCCGGTAACTTATCACTAAAACATTAAAACTTATCAAAAAACTCGCGGAGGAAAGCAATATTTTCTCGTGTTGTATGTGCTGTTGCACCGTCATGCTGGAAATAACCGTACCGAAGTTCATCATCGTTTAACTGTTGCACAAATTCTGCCAAAAAGTTGTGTCTGTACCTTTCTGCGTTGACGGTGAAATCGAAAAAAATTGGCCTAATTATTTTTCTGCGAGAAACTGCCATCCAAACACCAATTTTTTGAGCATGTAGTGGCGATTCAGTAAAAACATGAGGGTTATCATTGCTCCACATTCGCATATTTTGAGAATTGATGTATCCCGAAAGGTGGAACCACGCTTCGTCAGAAAAAAAAGTTAAGTCCAGAAGATCGTCATTCATTAAATTATTGACAAACCAATGGCAGTAAGCAAGGCATCCGGGGTGCTCTGCGGGCAGAAGAGCTTGATGTGCTTGCATCTTATATGGATGCATGTTCAAGTCTTTCTTTAAAATCTTATGACATGTTCCATAAGAAAGTCCAATTTCCTGAGAAAGACCTTTCAAAGGTTTTGCAGGCTCCTCTTCCATACGTTGACGAACGTCATTGACCACTTCTTCTGTACGAACTCTTGGTCTACCAGCACCTTTTTTATGAGTCACATAACCAGTTTCGCGAAACACTTCAACACAATTTGTAAGGCACGCATAAAAATTGTCCGGTAATATTGCCACGTTTGGGAAATGCTCTCGAAAATTGTCCAAACACAAACGTTGACTGTATTGCCAATTTCCATTAACTAGCGGACCCGTTCGAAAATAGGCTTCAATCATGAAAATTTTGTGCTATGTGATAAGAGGCATGATTCAAAAACTGGTTTAGAAAATTTCAGCACAATGACTTGACAGATTCTGACACAACAAAACATATTCAAAAATTTAAAGTAAGACACACGTTTTACATTCCACAACCACCCTTGACCAAGATAATTTTTGATATCCCGGTATAAGTTTGTGTTTAGTAAGTACTTTAAATACACTATATAGTGGTAATTATAAAAAAGGCTTGCATTGGATTTATTTCTAGCCATCGCACTAAAAATTAAATTTCAACTCTTTAATTACATTCTACTAATTACTTATATTTCACTATTTGCCACTGGTTATATCTAAACTCTTTGTATTTGTTCCAGGTAAGAATTAATGTCTAAGCTGTACTGAAGTTCATCTGCTCATGTTAATGAGGTAAATTCTCAGGTATGAATGAGGTATTACAATTATTATTATTACAATGGTTTATTGCCTATATATTTAATGTTTTTCTTCTATCTTCTTCAGAGATCTATAGAACTTACACATATACCCAATTTTTTTAAAAATCGCCCAGACTCGTTGGTTTTATCTTAGCTTTTCCTTATTTTACCCTGCTTATTATTTTATTATATTATATTATTACTTTTTACCCTTATTGCCGTTATTATATAATGTTCAATGTTTTACAGGGTGGTTTAACAAAGCTAATAAATCAACTTACTTTTTGATTCTGATAAACATGCACATAGATACTAAAAAATAATGAAACAAAGTAAAATTAAGTGTAGTTTGTCCTAATTAATACAAATTTCAGTATAAAGTGAAATATAAACCACGTTTGTTCTAATTCTTTTCTGCTGTAACACCATTCCAGGTTTGGAATTATAGCTAAAGAAGCATAACATGTTTTTGATTGGTTTCACAATCAGCATGTTAAAATATATGCACGTATTATTATGAAAAATAGTTCTTAGTTTTCATTTGCGGTTAAATCGCTACCTTAAAAATACAACTGCGGTTGAATCAACCATATAAAACAAGGCTTCAATTATTATTGTTGCTTTTATTTATTTGTCTATCACCTCAAGTAAATAATAATGCTTTTCTTCAGTAGTTAAAAAGCAAATTCTGTTGTTATTGGTTTTATGCTGACTGAACAGAATTAATAGTTTTGTTAATATTTGATGCAAAGGATAAAAAATGCGTTATAATTGTATTCAATAGCTACTTAAAAATCGAATAGAAACTGCATTTTACATAGTTATGCAACTGTTTCTTTGTCATATACATAATGTTTCGTAAGTAGTTAAAATATTTAAGCGGGTGATTCCTCTGCTGACTTTATGAAAAAACGTTATATTCTTTAAGTTTGAATTCAATCCAATGCTTTATTTATTTTTTTGTATGTAATACGAATAATAAAGTAAAAGTCCAATTACATAATGTAAGGTAAGATAGCGAATCATTTACTTACTAAAAACAATCACAGTTTTCATTTAAAGTTGACTATATTTAAATGGTTCATTTTTACTTCCTCGGTCAAATTTTATTAAACATTTTAAAGTTCATCACATTTCATTCGGTAATTATTTATAATATATGTTTTGTTTAAACTAAAATACAGATCATTGTATCTAAACTAGTTACAGGCAAAATTTAACGTATTTTCTAGGTCTCTAGTGAAAACTTGTGGTGAAGTATGTGAAATAATTAAGTGTTAAGTGAAAAATTATTACTCCCAGTATGATCTAAAGAGTTTATGTATAAAATAAAAGGAACTGGGCCCAATATTGACCCCTGAAGTACATCAATTTCAATGGTGGAAACCCTCCATTAAACCATTTAATTGATCGATAGATAGTCATTAGTTTACCGAAAAATAAGTAGAGACTCAGTATTGGTTCCTGTTGTATCCCAATATGTGCCACACTAATTTGCGTGTTTGCAAATATTTCATGAGTAATTTGCACAAACTTTATTGCGAATCGTTATCGTACTCCTTATTTCCATTTTACTGCTTTATGTAAATAATTAAGAACCTAAGTAAATCAGAATGGTTCAGCAAACCTCGTTATTTTTTTCGGGGTGCATAATTAATTGAAGCTTACGTCGTCGTTGGCGAAAAATCTGGTCATAGAATATTCATCAGACGTTTTTCCCTGGAAAAATATAAGTTATTAATATTTGTTGTGACTTTAAGTATTTGCCATAAGTAAAAAAAATCGTTTCAATAAGATATAGGGTCCTTATTTTGCATTTATATTTTTAAAAGGATTTATAAATTTTTTAAGAAATTATCGCAACCCCAATAAGAAGTAATTTATTTACGTATAAATATAATTATTATTTAGTTTATTAGATGACGTGTTCATAAATATTATTAAACAGAAAAAATATATACGAGTCACTTATCGTAATATGAATTATGCATAGTACTTTATTATGTAGCTTATGGCAGAAATCTTATCGAAAATCGTTATTTTGCGTGATTTTGCGCCTTGGAATTACATATTTCCATGAAAATCAAAATTTCTGACCTGACCTAAGATTGTGGCGTTTGATTTTGATTTATCACACATTATGAATTTAAGACAAACTAGTTGGAGTATCGTTGTAGAGAAAATGCCTAGTACTATGTAATTGTATATATTTATGTGTATATGAACTTTATTAATGGGTAGACCTACACCCATCAAGGACAAACAGGCGGAAAAATCTGAAAAGTTGTAGAAAAGCTACCATGTTTCGAAAATAATTAAGAACCGTTTTTGCTATCTTCTCTATAATAAAAATACAAACATTTAAAGTAGTCGATATAAATTAAATAATAGTAACACTTTAAAACACGTCTATATAATATATATCGATGTAAGGATATTGAACTGTTCCATTGTATGCGCTAAAACTGACACATTATAAACACCTTTACGGTTTAAGCTAATAAACAATTCAGTTTTAAATAATTTCTAACGTCTAAATATATAAATATAGTAATTTGAATTCCACATCAAGCAGGCCAAGTATAACGTATTTTACTCATGTATAAGTTGTCCCAAAGAAGTGCGCGTTTTGCTAAGTGTACCTATGGCGTTGTTTGTAGATACAGGGCGATGTAAAATATTCGCGTAGCTACAACTTTTTATATTGTATTATTTAATAAAGTGGATACTGGAAGCGGATGGTTCGTTATCAAACATTGTGAAAATAATTATTCTGAAAAAAACACAGTTCTAATCTAGATGTTTCAAGAAATATATAGAAAACACTCTCTATTTCGGCTTATTAGGCCTTTCTCAATAGAGTGTCTAGTCTAGAGTAAATGTAAATGTCAGTAATAGATATTTACTCTATTGAAAAAGACCTAACAAGCTGAAATACTAGTATATAGAGTGTTTTCTATATATTTCTTGATAGATCTAAATGAGATTTGTGGGTTTTTTTCAAAAAAATTATTGTATTTCATATATTTTTTCATATATTGTATTTCATGTATTGTATACTGTAGTTCATTACACTGAACTACAGCCATCTATACAATTTGTAGGAAACTGTAAAATGGAAAAATTTTGTAAAATTCTTGGGAGTTATTATTTTCTTAAAATACTCGTTTTGCATTTGGTTCGTTCATTTGAATACCAGGCAAGGAGCTTTGGGTGGCATAAGCGACCGTATTCTATAGGCTCTATTGTAGACCAGGTTCTATTCCTGGCTGAGGTAGTCTGCGTTGGTCTCAGGGGTAGTATGTCCTCCGTTTTTTCAGATAATTTCCCATTAACAAAGACTAATGGTTAGTTCCTGTAACATATTTGTGGCACATTGTATATAGCGCTTTCAAAAGAAAAACAAGAAAACAAAGAATATTCAAAGAGAAGAAGTCCCCTTTCCTGGTTATTTTATTTTAGATATTTCAAAACAAAACTTGATTCTTCGTCGGCGAATTCTTTCTAAAGTTTCAAATATCAGTTTCATATTTCTCTAAAAAAAATCTAATGTTCACTTTGATAGTGCCCTTTTGGTATTTCAATACTTTACATTTTTATTTTACAGGTGTTATGCTTTTAGATGTTTTTTTTAATTTAAGACCTTACTTTATTAAAATAAACAAAGTACCCACAATTTACATATTGCGAATAGGTTCTTCGTAAACTATAGATTTCAAGTAACCCCAAAGGAAAAAACAAGGGGGTTTAAATCGGAAAAATGTACGTGTAAATAAACGTGTACGTTCAAACTAAAATGGAGGAGCCCTCTCATATTGACACCATGTCGTATCTAATGCCTAAAGGGTTCCCAAGTGCGGCCCGCGATGTCGATACGATATATTATATCTTTATTCAAAAATAAATAAGTAAATTGTAAAATAAATAATAAATATTACAAATAAAATACATTAAAATATTTTGAATAATTTAAAAAAATTCTTACAGAACTTTAACCATAAGCGTTTGTATTAATAAAATATTGATTAGTTTATATAAAAAAAATATTGTAGTATGTCTAGTCTAGTTATTAAACATTTATACAGAAAAATAATATAGTAGTGTCAAATAGATGCAGAACTGTTAATCATTTCTGGCGCATCTAATGCATGGCGTTTTTTTCAATGATGTGCGCTGTGCCGTACACTACAACTGTACCACCAGACCTTGTCCTGCCTACCCAGTTGCCCTGAGCAGTACAGGTCTATGCCAGATTAACGAATATTCAAAAATGCACTGCTCCAACTCACTAGAGGTGGGACGAAAAATAGGAAAACGTGCAAGCACAACAGATTGTCTTTTCTTATTGATTGCTTTTGGCCCGCCAAAAATTTCGGTAATATTAAGTTGGCCCGCCTAAGAAAAATTTTGGGAACCCCTGGCCTAAAGGGACATTTTCTAATAATTGAGGCAAGACAAAGGAATAAAAACTGCCTTTTAAACTTTTTACCGCCTTTGAACTATTATCAATAAAATATACAGAATTCCAAATTCATTTTTCCTTTTTTATGCAAAAACAACTCATTTGCAGACTTTTAGCAATGTTTATTTAGCAAAACATGTTTTAACGTCTCCTACTACTCCTTTAAAGTTTGTCGGTATGTTTTTGGAACACCGTGTATTGTAAATCTGCTACTATACATTACAAATTTACACACATTGCACATTAATCATGTTATATTTCTCTCAGGATAATTCTACAGAGCTTGCATTATATTTCTTCGTTGAATCTCGAAATAGTTCATTCAGAATATTTCTAAAGGCCCGATTTGAACAATACGGAGATTTTAAATTAATGCTTTAATGAAATATAAATCCCAGCCAATCTCATTCTTAGCCAAACACCCAGGGGCGCATTAATATTTACCGCTTTTTATTAGATTTCATTAAAAGTATTGAAATAACCGTTTATATTGAAAGCAAATTTGAGCTCCCAATATCGGCTTTATTAATATTGGGTGGAAATAATACAAATATTAGGAGGGCAATTATTTTTGTAGGCAATTATAAGAATACGTGCGGAATATTGCTCGCATTCTAAAGCGATTAACATGAAACAGTCTCTTACTATATTGTACAGTGTATATTATTTGATATATTGATTAAGTTTTAGTCATCTCCAGATGATACCAATTTGGTTGCTAAACCCGCGTCGAGTGGATATAGTGTATTGGTATTACATGGAAAACTATGCCAGTGTTATCGTCACACCAAAGGTTCCACACAACCATAAATAATAACATCTCAGTATGGCTGATTTTTGTTTTCCTGTTTTATGTTATACCTATTTCAAGAATTATATTGAGTACATTAGGTACCACTTTAGGTACCATTTCTAGCTAAAAATTTTGGTGAATTTTTAGTACTATAATAATGTTATATATAATAATGTGCTATAATAATGTTATATCTTCTATGTTATATTATCAAAAGGCTAATGCAGGTCACTTTTTCATGTCAAATATTTATCTCGATATACAGACTATTCCAAGTTAAGTGCGCACTATTGTTAACTTTTTTATTATTGGAGCTACGATGTCGGTTGAATAGGCAAAATATTAATATGTTTATGGTGACTGCACTGGTGAAAACTAGGGTGAAAACAGAAAAACAATTGAGCATTGCGTTTTCTGGATATTCATCAAAATATGTCTTTTTTAATGGGTCACTTTAAATATTTTATGATTGTGTCAGAATTTTATTTTAAACAAAATAGTTTCCATAAATTTTAACAGGCCAAGTTAATAAAACAAAATTAAAAAAATTTAGGAACTCTTGTGAAAGTATATTTAATGAAAAAAAGAAAATCCGTAACGAAAATCAATACCTCTAAAAGTAAATGTTCAAAATATTTCCCTTTTATAAAATTATCATTATAAAATTTTGTATAAAATAGTGATACTGCAGGTATATAGGGAGTCCCATTAAAAAATATATTTTGATAAATATCTCGAACACGTGATGCTCAAATGTTTTTCTGTTTTCACCTGTGCAATCACCATACATAATACTAATACTTTAGCTATTTAACCGACATCTTTAATTCCATCTCCAATAGGAAAAAAGTTAGCAATAGTGCACACTTAACTTGGAACAGCCTGTATACTTCGACAACATTTATATGGATATTTTTATAAAGGTGTTGCTTGGGTGGTTAACCATATTAAATAAAACAAGTAAATTAAGTCATATGCTAAAGCATATTTCAAAGAAGTCAAAAGATTTTTAAAATAATTTCCGTTCTAAACTTCTATTATTATCTGGCATTATAAATATTTCCCAAATCTAGCAACTATATTACCTTTTAGACCATATTCTACTGAGAATCCGTTTGTATTATCTCATGACTACTTATTCATATCATAGTGATACCATAATGGAATGAAAAAGCTAATACGTAAGCGTATGTTTATAAAAATTAACAGGTGTACTTTTGCAAACATTACTAATAAACAACTGCACAATGGGGTGTTTTCCTATTTTTTTTTACGTTGGCAATGGAAAGTAGTTGGAAAAAGAAGAGATACGTATTTCTGGAATTTTAATATTGGGTTCATTTAAGTGCATAAATTATTTTTTTATTGCGCGCGATATCTATGTGACGTCACTAAGCGAAAATTCAAAATTTGCGCCATTTTTTAGTGATTTCTAGGATATTTTCATTTGTGTGGTTGGTGTCACTGCGTGACAACTTTACTTTTGTTTATGTTTGAATTGTTTGGTTAGGGTAAACATCATGGTAAACATGAGAGATTGTTTTTAGTTTATATTTTTACCTGTGAATTGTTATCTCTGCCTGTGACTGATTACAAGTTAATTTTTGTATATATTTAATCGACTTCTGAAAGGATCTATAGGATCTTTATCATAAAAGGATCTATAACCGATAAATTGTCGGACTTGGCCTCTACAAAACCTTGCTCCATGTTTAATAAAAGTTTACTTTACAAGAAAACAACAATACAACACGTCAAGTTGTCAAGCCAAACACAAACAGGAAATTTCAAATGTCAATTATCGAAACGTCGACTGTCGTTTGTCGTCGTTACACACTGAAATTAGCCACATATTATCAGTGTGGCCTCTTTATAGATACATATTCCCTTGTTTTCGCTTAGTGACGTTACGAATATAGAATAAAATTTCAAAATTGAATTAAAAATTTTCTACCAATTCAATTTTAATAATTTTTATCCTAATAAATATAAAAAAAAATATTTTATAAAAATACAGGTTTCCACTTTCATTTCGATTGAAGGAAAATACCCCATTATATTAACGCAATCAACACTTTGGATACTAATTAAAGACATAAATAATTTAACCAAACCAGCTACTTCCTGTGCACAAGTGTACCGTCTATTTTTTACCTACAACTTGTATCTCAAGCAGTTTCGATGAACGAACTACAAAACGAGGCAACAACCTGCCGTTTCACCTGGCTTGTTCTGTAACAGCTGCCCTGGAAGCAATTGGTTGCGCCCGAGCATGCTAGAATTTACCAACTGGTGCATACACTGCATTAGATAACCTGGGGTGCATGTACCTTCCTTACTTTACCATCGTTCTCCGCATGTTTTCAATATAAGTTTTTTAATGCTTCTGAAGTATGTGCACCGCTGGCTATTGCAAAGTTTAACGCATTAGGTTAGAAATTTACTAGCGAAAGACGTCAGAAATAGTGCCACGGGCCAACCAGTGACGTACAAGTGGGTTTTTAATAGTTATCTGCATTTATAAATTGACATATATATACAAGAGTGTGTTTCCGTGTAGAGGAATGAGTTTAATATAACAATGTTTTAATTACAATTTCTTTTATACTGTATCCTTTTTCAGGCTATGCAATAATCTACCCCTTTTTATATTTACTGTTCATTTATTTTAAGGAAGCGTTTGCACCCCTTTGTCGATGAAGCAGTCAAAAGATGAATTAAACCTATTCAGTGTGAACTTACGCAACCGAAACATAGATGTCGCGCTGAAAATACAATCGGCCAAACAAATTGTAACATTTTAATAAAAAACCGTACTGGTCGACTGAAATTTAGGGATTTTTATGTTGCATCATTAAATTGGTAATTGCCGGAGAATAATTAGGCCAGTTTCCAATACGTTTTTACTGTCATTAAAGTAGTTAAGTCTTGTCCTCTATAGTAACGCACTAAACACAAAATATCCCTAAATAATTAAGATACTTTTTGACAGCAGTGCCACCTAGCAGTAGCTTTCGGAAACTATTACGTAATTATGTCCAAACCAAGAAATCTTCTTTCATGTTAATTGGCATTTTCGCATTGTTTAGGAATAATTTAAATGAAACTCAATTTTTTTCTTAGTTTATACAGGGTTATTCAGAACTTATCTCTAAAACATTGAGGATATGTGCATCCTTAAATAAGAAATCGATATCACCAAAAAAATTTATAATAAAAGCCTTAGGATTTCCCGTAAACAATGTTTAAAGTTATACCATTATAAAGGACTACGTGGATGGGCAACTGTACTTCAGAATGTGGTATAAAAAAGTTTTTGTACCTGGAATGCCTGATTAAGACTGAGCGAATAGAGTTGGAGTGGGGATAATATCTCTATTGTCTATCAGTCATGTCATCAGTCTATCTGTGTCCTCTCTCAGTGGCGGTGCCTTATTTATCGTAGGAGTGTTAAACTGTAAAATTTTCAAAATGGCTCATGTGTACAGTAATGCTGAGTTAATGGACATGATTCTTATTTACGGTGAAGTTGGAATGGAGGAGATGGTGACCCGGGACGATCACAACGTATTTTAGCAGCTGAAGAACAAGTGTTGAATCTGGTCCGTGACAATACGCGAATAAGTACAAGTCAGATCGCTAGGCAGGTGCCTGGTGTATCCCAATCAACGGTGTGGCGCTTACTACACGAAGCTCAGTTTTATCCGTATCATATCCAGCTTGTTCAAGCACTGTTACCAGCGGATTATCAATTACGAGACGAGTTAGGTTTTGTGAGTGGTTGTTGCAGCAAAATGCTGAAAATCCCCAATATACCTACTTAATAATTTGCGTTTACAAGATCAGCAACCAGGAGGAACATTCGTTTTAGTGCGGCAAAATTGGATAAGGCGTGCCCAAAAGTGTGTAGAAGTCGAGGGACAAAATTTCGAACAGCTTTTGTAACAAGGTATGTGCCAATTTTTTATAAATTTCATGTTTCTAATACCTAGTAATCAAGTAGCGCAATTCTTCAAAATTAGTGTAACAAAATTTTGTTCATTTTAAAGACACGTCACTTTGGTCACATCTATCTATCTTTAAGTTTATTTTAAAGTAAAAACGCTGCAAATCTTTTTTTGCGCCGGGTGTCGGTATACTCTCAGAACTTCCGAAGTTTTTTCGTGCTAGCAAGTTTGCATTGTCAGTCCCAAGGTCACTCCATTACAGTGGACCAGTATCCAGCGGCGTGCAATGAAAAATTTTTAAATAGTTTTCAAAATCCGCAGAAAAAATTTTTTTTGCACTACCAAATTTGTACATGTATGTTGAACATCCCCAAATTTTATTATGGATAAGTTCTGAATAACACTGTATGCAGACCTGGGCAAATACTCTGAAAAAAATATTTAAATATTAAATACTAAATACTTTAGAAATACTAAAAGTGTTTAAATATTAAATATTTTTAAAAAGGGAAATGTATTTAAATACTAAATACTGACATCGAGCAGTTCAATACGTCAGGTATTTAATTCTGTAAAAAATATTTAAATATTTTCTAAGTATTTAAATATTTAAAAAAGTATTTGAATACTTTCTAAGTATTTAAATATTTCCCAAATATTTAAATATCTCTAAGACCACCTCTAAAAACGCGTCGCGAGCGAATAATGATGCAAAATGACGATTGTAGCAGCATTACACAACACACACCTTTGCGCTAGCTCTGTAGGCAAGCAGGTCTTGACAAGTTAACTTGTGAATCTGCATCATTCATATATTCGGAAATATTTCTCCTATTAGAAAAGTAATTTAATACTTTTCAAATCATTTAAATATTTCACTTATTTAAATAATCAAAAAGTATTTAAAAACTTAGAGTATTTAAATACTTTTTGATTATTTAAATACTTTGATAGTATTTAAATATTGCTAAAGTATTTAAATACTTTTAACGTCAGTTACTTTATACTTAATATTTAAGTAACTGACGTTAAAAGTATTTAAATACTTTAGCAATATTTAAATACTATCAAAGTATTTAAATAATCAAAAAGTATTTAAAAACTTAGAGTATTTAAATACTTTTTGATTATTTAAATACTTTGATAGTATTTAAATATTGCTAAAGTATTTAAATACTTTTAACGTCAGTTACTTAAATATTAAGTATAAATATTTCAAGCAAAGTATTTGTAAGTATAAACACAAATACTTGTTCTATAAATATATTTAAATACTGAATATTTAAATACTGAGGAGTATTTAAATACTTATAAGTATTTGTAAGTACAAATAGTGCCCAGCTCTGACTGTATGTAATTTAAACAAACTGCTCTAAAGGGACATAGTTCTTATGTAAATTTTCATTGAATTTCGTAAAATTATGTAAAATGTGGTGGTTGTTGAATGAACAGGTCATAGCACGTAATTTTTGGAATATATCGTCTTTTCAGAGTTTACCCGTTCACTGTAGCTTAGCTAAAAGAAGACACACAGAATATCTAGAAAGCTAGACCTGCATTGTAACGCCATGAAATGCAGAAGGTACAGTTAATACCCATTGGCATTTTCATTGGCTGCATTAGGATATCTTGAGCAGTATATATTGTATATATTGATCCTTTTATAATTGAATGTGCCAGGAAAATCTTACAGTTAAACATTTACAACTATAATAATGGAGGTTACGGAGGTTAATTCAAGCGGCTGTAGTAATTAAATTCATTTAATAATATGCCCAACGTTCGCCGTACAGAAGTTGCGTTAGAATGGAACATTACGACCGACATCGCAGCTAACATAATCTAATGAAAATTTACAGGAAATAAAAGAGCACGTTTTCTCCTAATTTGCCTATATATTAAGCAGCCAGATGTATAGGACTGTGCTGATACACCCTTATCTGCAGGTGGTGTCGGTGTAAGTTGGGGTAAACATCTGCCTTTGATTATTGTTGAGCCCTTCCGCAAATATGCGCAATGGTGGAATACCCCATTAGCTGAGACCGTAGTTCATTTTTATGTATTATGTGGAGGGATATTTCGTTGTAGTTGTGCAATTCTTTTATTTTATTTACAACAACAATTTAAGCATAAATATTAGGTAAACAAGAAACAGTATGTAGTTGTAATAATAATAATAACAGTATCATCGTCAACTACAAAGTAAAATTGAAATTATATAGTAATTTTTTGTGTGTGCATGAACAGATATCATTATAATCGTTAAATACACACCCCACAAAAATTATCGCAACACTAAAAATTTGCTATTATTTTGATATTGGTTTTCTCTGGAACTAATTGTCCGATTTAATTGATTTTTTTTTTGTATTGTAGGTTGATTCGTTAGCAATGTGACTGGTTTAGTTACATTCTCGAAAAAAATAATTTTGAATACATACAGGGTGAAACAAGTGTAACATGATTTGTCACAGAAGTTTAGAACACCCTGTGGAGTTAATCAGTTATGGCAACATAGTAAAACTTAATAGGAGTTAAAGCGACTTCTTTTCTTAACATAATCGTCTTGGTTTCACATCGATATCTCAATAATTAAAGGAGATATTTCAAAATAAAGGGTTCAGTGTCATTTCAGTAAAAAAAATCAAATAAACCTTAACAAACATTTACAGATTTTACGAAAACTTAGCAGGCTCTGAAAACAAAATTTGAAATGTCATTCCTACAATAATTATTTCTACAGAAATACGATTGTTACACTTTTGTTAAAACTCTTTTAATTTGCGTGCTAAATTTAAAAAAAATGAATGCTGAACTTCGTTTAAACAGACATTTGTCAAATGAAGAGTCAGTAAGAGCAATTGCACTCGTTGAAGACGGACGAAGTCAAAGATATGTGGCAAATGTAATAGGTGTTCAACCAAGTACCATTTCCAGATTAATCAGGCGTTATAGAGAAACAGGACAACATTCCAGAAGGCAAGGACAAGGGCGTAAAAAGGTAACTACAGCTGCAGATGATAGATTTCTAAGACTTTCGGCATTAAGAACTCGACATTGTACTGCTCGTATGCTTCAACGAGAAATTTTGGGAGCCAGACATGCAAACATTTCTTTACAAACTGTTAGAAACCGTCTTAGAGAAGTTAATTTACGTCCTATGGTTCCAGCCAAGGGACCACGTCTGACCAGGGAACATCGAGTTGCCCGTCTCCAATTTGCTAGGGAACACAGTAACTGGGGCCTAGAAGAATGGTCTAGTATACTGTTTACTGACGAATCAAGATTTTGTTTATATTCGTCAGATAGACGTATGCCAGTATACAGAAGGCCAGGTGAAGGGCATATGCAGTGCAATTTTCGACAGATCGAAAATTTTGGAGGTGGATCGGTAATGGTGTGGGGAGGAATTTCTGTTAATGGGCGTACGGCACTGGTGCCTGTCAACAATGGCAGCATGACTGCCCAACGTTACATAACGGATATTTTAGTTCCTCATGTGATTCCATATGGACGCTTGTTGGGTAATAATTTTACCTTAATGCAAGATAACGCACGTCCTCACGTTGCACGTATAGTAAGAGAATATCTTGAAAACAGTCATGTTGTTACAATGGACTGGCCTGCTCGCAGTCCAGACCTAAATCCAATTGAGCATGTATGGAACTACATGTCATGGAAAATCAAGGAGGGTCAAATCCCCTGCCGAACATTAAATGAGCTCCAGAACAAGCTTCAAGAGATTTGGAATGATATAGGGGAAGATTACATACACAGTCTGTTTGAAAGTCTACCATAGCGTATTCAAGCGGTAATTGAGGCTAGGGGAGGAAATACCCGATACTGAAAATTGTTATTTTAATTTTATGACGTGTTTTATTGCTGTAATGGTATACTGCTTTATTAAATTTGTTTAGTGATGCACTTGTAATTGATTTTTTTTACTAAAATGACACTGAACCCTTTATTTTGAAATATCTCGATATTGAATATCGAGATATTATAATATCACATCGATATTGAGATATCGATGTGAAACCAAGACGATTATGTTAAGAAAAGAAGTCGCTTTAACTCCTATTAAGTTTTACTATGTTGCCATAACTGATTAACTCCACAGGGTGTTCTAAACTTCTGTGACAAATCATGTTACATTTGTTTCACCCTGTATGTATTCAAAATTATTTTTTTCTAGAATGTAACTAAACCAGTCACATTGCTAACGAATCAACCTACAATACAAAAAAAAATCAATTAAATCGGACAATTAGTTCCAGAGAAAACGAATATCAAAATAATAGCAAATTTTTAGTGTTGCGATAATTTTTGTGGGGTGTGTATATCCCTTCTTCAAAATTAAAAAAAGGGCGTTTATAAGTAATTAACCTTCTGTAGAAACTGTATCTGTAGTTCCATATAAAAAATGCATTTTCGTTGTTACTACTCGTTAATATATATCATCTTCTTTGAAATATTTCGAAGCTCCAATTAACTGCCCACTGATTTTGACTTAAATCTTAAATTAATCACAATTTTGTTCCGAGGAAAACAATTTTTTTGTGGAAGCGTCTAAACTCACCTGAGGAGGTACTGCAGCTTCCTGAGCCAATGTTGATATTCTCTTATTTTCTTAACACCTACTCTATTATAGAGCCTTTCAAAGTATAATAGGCATATATTCATAGGTTGTGTGTTCATTTTCCCCACTGGACATTTCTTCAGATATTCCTTTAATAAATGAATCCAGTCTTGATACCAAGTTATTTGAAATCTTAGTTCTCATCATCATCATGTGAATTTTTAAACGTTCTGATATTTGACCTCGTACTGTAGTTAGGAATATATGAAGCTGATAACACTTGTCTCGCTGCAAAACATCTTCCCTCGCTTTATATTTTGTGAGTTATGTAATACCAAAATCTTATTACTTCTCTTTCCTTTGTGAAGTGGGATAACAGAAATATATATTATAAAATATGAAATGTTATAAGTATTTACCTTTCTTTGATTTGACGTTAATAGCTGTATAAACATCGGATACGAAGATATCTTTATAAGCCCATAATACACCAAATTTGCTGTAACAAAAAAATATTATTTCACTGTGCGATCCTCTTTGATATATATTTTGGCATTGTTACAAACTTTCTATTTATTTACCAATCCGTTCAATGACCAAAAAGTGATGACATTTATACAGCAGTTTTCAGTGTTGGATATTTCATTATTATATGACTATCAATCTTGTCGTACTGTATTTGAATTAACTAATAAGCTATAACAGATAAAAAGCACGTCTGTCCACCACTGTACTTAAAAATTTCATGATATTGTACTTGGTATATACCTATATCCATTGGCAAGGAACAGTATGTTGAATTACATTTTGGCTTGATTTCCATCAAGGTGAGCAATAAAAATATAAAAGTCTGGTTGGTACAGTTTTAGTTTTGATGATGCAGACTACTGTTTATAATTTCTTAATATTTTATAGCATTTGCCAGGGTAATAAAACTTTAAACGATTACAGAAAACGTTTTATATTCTGGCAGTTATGTGTAATATTAGTAAATGTTGGTTTATCAAAAATAATAAAAATTATTGAATCTAATAAGTATGATAGTAAAATATAGGAAATAGGATAAGTATACCGGGTGTCAACGGATCTATTAGACAAACCATAACTTCTTGAGTATTGGATGTATCAAAATGAGATTTGGTATAGGTAAATGGGAGAGCAAGAGGAAAGTTTTTGCATATTTTTCACGTTTAGGTTACTTCCGGTTTCACCGGAAATGGCTTCAATTTTGAATTTTTAAATGGAACACCCTGTATATTTTTACATATTTGAATTTCTGAGACAATTTTGGACTAGAAAATGACATTTTAAAAAGTTTTTTCGCCTACTTGATTTTTTTAGAGCCATTTTTAATATTGCATCTAGGTGGCCATGATTGAGCGCAAACTAATCTGAAGGCCTTAGATAATGTCAGAAAAATGTAATCGCAAAGTTTTAGTGATTAGTATGATAGATAGGAATGAGACAAGTTGGCAAAATTACTTTTTTATATCTAACTATTTTTTTTCAAATAGCAACACTTTTTAGACAAGCACTTTTCAAAAAGGGATTTTTTTTGCGAATCCAACGATACTAAATTCATTGTGATTGGATTAAAAATAAGCTCATAAAATACATTTACTTCAGTGAAGTTTTTAATAAATTCGTATACGAGTATTATACTTTAAAAGTTTTAATGTCATTTTCTAGTCCAAAATTGTCTCAGAAATTCAAATATGTAAAAATATACAGGGTGTTCCATTTAAAAATTCAAAATTGAAGCCATGCGGTGAAACCGGAAGTAACCTAAACGTGAAAAATATGCAAAAACTTTCCTCTTCCTCTACCATTTACCTATACCAAATCTCATTTTGATACATCCAATACTCTAGAAGTTATGGCTTGTCTAATAGATCCGTTGACACCCGGTATAGGACATTTTAGCTACTATTATATTATTATATTAGTGTCATTTTATGCTCCATCCTGAGGTTTTCTTGTTTCTTAGAAAATATTGTATAGATATACAGTGTTTTCTTTTGTTTCTTATATGGAATACCCCTTATATTTTCAAATGGTTTTATGCTTAAGAGTCCATTCACTGGTCCGAAATAAGCCCAAAATCGGCGATCGTCTCGTGTCTAATTATAAAAAAACTATAAAAGATAGCGATTTTTAGTAAAAAAGTATTGAAAGATAAGACTTTAATCTAAATCCCTATAGTAGTAATTTTTTGTAATTTATTTTTATTTTTAAAATTCCAGGCAAACAATCTTGTACTAAAATAGCGTATTTTCAAAAATTATTTTCTCTAAAATACATGAATTAAACAAAAATTTGCTACTATAGGGACCTAGTTTATCTTTTGATCTTTCCGGTGATATATAACTTATAACATTAAAAAGAAATTTTGTTGCAATTATAAGACAAATCCGGTACCCTTGCAATGAGGGCTAACTTTGTTTCCATGTGCCTTTTTACTTCGGCTTTACGTGCACCTCCGAAATCTAAATAATTCGGTAATGGAAATATGTAAGTCTTCACCCATCGGCTACCCAACCTCTCAACCCGACCCCAAATTCATGTCTGTCAAGTCTACAGTGAATGGACCCTTAAGAATAATAAATATAATAAAAACCTTAATGAAATAATAGGGTTCCATTCTCTACGAAGTGCCCTGTACATACAAAGTCTTGTGCAAGGTAAAGGGACGGGACCTTACGGGGCCCTTATATTGGAATTTGGACAGTTTCTTGGGGATAAGTTAATAAAAACATTTTAAATGCAAGGTCTTCTAAAAAATGTAGGTATATAAAAGAAAACATGCTTACCAAGATAAGTTTTGAAATTTTATTTAACGTTTTTAATTTTTTTATTTGTACCTTCTGAAATAAATGAAATTTCAATGTGGAAAGTGCTGTTTCTCGTATGAGAAAAACTCAACTAATTTGAGAAAATTTCAAGAGGAATAAAAAATATATTGAAAATTATATGCAATTTTTAACCAAGTTACCTTGACAAGTTCAAGAGATAATTTAAAGAAATTTCGAAAAAGTAATGTACAACTTAAAAAAATGGATATCAACATTGTATTCTCCAGCCAAAAATTAAAAAAAGTTTGTCCTTTTTATCGATCTTTACAAAGCAGAAGAGTAAATGGCAAAAAAATTAATACTCATCAGCTTGTGATGCGAAACATAATGCGAGATACCTGATATCTGTTCTGACAGTTAGCTTTGATTAAAAAAAGATCTGCTCACGTGTTATCAGTCATCAACAGGAACCAAGATACCCTGCAACCTATGTGCTTTAAAATTTCTACATTGGAGTTAATATCCACTTATAAAGCTCCCGTCACTAGCCTGGTGCTTGCATTGAATCGATCCATCCTCTTCATCATCCGCTGGGGTGTGCTTCATTATTCGCACTAATTCCCACTGATCGATATAACTTTATAGGCTGTGGAACATCAGCCGCTCTCAGCAATATGTCGCAAATCCTTATCAGGACATTCTCCGCCTGGATCGCATAATTAATTTAGGAATATCTAATCATATGTGTGGAAATCCCCACTACGCCTGGTACCTACGTATATGCAAATGGTCCGACTTGGTTCTTCAAGTCAACTTGGGAGTAGTGTTGGGAAAAACCGAGTGATTTCAATAACCGACTAATGAGTATTCAAGTGATTTGAAAAACCGGATGATCACCTGAATGATATCACTTGAAAAAAGTAAAAATTACGGCGCTATACAATAAAATTAAAATTATGCATTGATATGCATATGTAACCCTTTAAACGTGAAACATGAAATGAGTAATGACTATAGCCATAGATTCCACGAGTTCCTTTCCTAATATCAGTAGTATCAACTCAAATAACAACATTCAACATCAATGAACTCTCAACATATAAAACATAACCTAAAACCTAATGCTGGGCAGTGTGTAACATTTTTTGCCAATAAAAATTGAAACCCGGTTCAAAGAAGTCCTTTGTTTGGAATTATTTTAAGAAAAATGATGATAAATTTGCTACTTGCAAAATATGTAAAAAAAAGTATGGCACTACAAATTTGAAACAGCATTTACTTCGTATTCATCCGATACAGATTTCCTCAAATGAATGTATTCCATACCATATCTTATGCAAGTACAAATGAAAATAATGCTGATATATTGCCCTCTCAACCTCAGTGTTCTCTATCCGATTTTAAAGGTAATGTAGGTACTAGGTACCTAACCTAACTATACTAACTAATTATTACCTATCTTACGAGAAGAACATATTTATTTATTCATTATCTGAAATTTCAAGAAATTAAAAATAAAATGACATGGGTTCTTTGTTCTTTACCAACCTTGGGTTACATTATTATTATTACAAGTTATTATACAAGAGTGTATATTCTATGCCAACCAATGCCAACTTCGTTATTTTATTTTATTACTGTTATTTAGATTTTAGGTTAACCAACAAAACCGTCACCCGTTCGTTACCAACTGTCAGTTGCATCTTGAATTCTTGAACGATCAACTAAAATAAAAACCGGTTATTCATCACTTGAATTGTAATTGATAACCGAATAACTTAGGTTATTTCAATAACCGGATAATAGGTTATTTTTCACTCGAGTGATCCCAACACTACTTGGGAGGACATTCGTTGGTTGATCGTGTCTCTACACGTTTCGTTCCTATTGGAGTTGTTATGATTAACTTTTTTAACTACAGCAACAGTCAACTTTAATGTCGATGTTTTTGAGTTTAAAATATTTGCAAAATACATTGACTTGATTCTTATAAGATTCACTAGAATTTTGGTTTATATATTAAGATAATAAATACCTTCAAATAACCGTATACATTCCTTGTGACAGGAGATTGAGTTTATTTTCGTTTCTTTTAACCAAGTTGACAATCTTGCACAGCTGTTTGTGGCAAGCTTTATATAGGTAGTGCTTGTATGTATGTACGTGTTTTTATAAAACAAGGAATACAGTAGAAAATTGGATACATAAGCATATTTCTTAATTGTTAATTTAATTGCTATTAAAGTATCTAATACGGTGCTATGGTATAGCAGTACATCTAAAAATAAAACAGATAATTATTCAGGAGCAAAGAATACTGGTTATTACTTGCTGAATGTGTTTCAGAAGTAGGTGTTAAGTCAAAACGAAAATCTATAGCCAAAAGTATATAATTTGAAGGAGATAAGTACCGAAAACAAGTAGTCCAGGGGCAATGTGCCCCGACTAGCATTGCATTACTTTGACATCACCATAGAAGTCACCCCATCTTTCATCGGGACCAATCACCAGACACTGACCGGGTTTGTGCTTATTATGCGCTCATCAGAGTGCCATAGGTAGTGGTCTCGATGAACGATGATGCGACGAGATTGCCTAATGGCAATCGTGAATTTTAGAGTTACGGTTACGAGTTACGGTGAGAAACACACCGTAGTGCCCTCTGTGGGTCTCTTTGCTACTATCTGTCTGACAATTATTGTCAAATTGACAGACAGATAACGTCCTGCTTTTCTGCAGGCGCCATTATGGCAGTGATCGCTATTGTCTTTGAGGAAGACAATCCTACTTGGTTATTTGAAGAAGATGTCGAAAGCAGCTACTCTACGGGCAGTGTGCCTCGACTGGCATTGCTATTGAATTATAATATATTCAATTTGACAATAATAAGACCCAAAGAGGGCACTACGGTCTGTTTCTCACCACTACTAAAAAGTATATAAGTTGGAAAATATGAAAACGCAAATATTTTCCTTTCCAGTTGCTAGCCAGTGCAAAAATATATTATGTACATCATTAAAAGTGAAATTTGAACTTACCTAATACATATACAGTATTTAAACTTTGATGTGTTTTAAAAACGTTATTATGGTTATATAATGACGCCAATTTCGTGCTTATAGTAAATTCGTAATTTCGCTTCAGATTTGATTAGATTAATTAAACTAATTGAATGTTATTAATAATGATAAATAATGGGTGTACCCTCGTTAACGGTATACCGCACTGACGATATTTTAGACTGCTAACTATTTATATCGATCGACTAAAACTGCATTCGTATTCAAAGCCAAACATCGTTTTTATTAGTCATTAGACTTGCAACAATAAAATCATATCTGTCTCATACATGGACTAGCAGAGCAGCTAAAGGCTATAATAGACCTTGGCATTTATTTCTATTTTAATGTATCAGGTCGTGATTGCTTAGTAAATTTGTGTAATGTAAATAGAAGAAGTAAAAGTAAAGTAACCTTAATTGTTCGTTAGTTTTGATGGATATAACAATCCTGTCGAAAAATCATAAAACATGTATTCTATATAAATTTAGAACTAGCTACACTTCAACAAAGATATTATAACAGTAATTGTATTTTACTTGATTTTTCAAAAATTATACAAATTACATGATAAAATATAATCATTTATTATTTCTTGCACTATCCTTCTCATCAAGACATCTTTGACATTTTTTGTAGGCATTTGATATATTTGGATCGTTGTAACTATGATTAAGGATAAGAGAAATGTTGCAGTATCAATTGGTACATGTAATTTATAAACTTAATATAGAAATTATTATTGAACAAATGTCTCAAACAGTATCATCAAAAATAATGTATTATGTTAGTAGGAGTAGAAGGCGAACATTATTTGTTGAGCCCAGACGCTTACACAGCCGAGGCGTTAGCCGAGGCTTTGTAAACTGGGCGAAGGCAATTAAAAATGATACTGCTAATTAATCACGCTAACGAATAGTTAATTCTGGATAAAATAAATAGTAACTTACAAGGCTTCAATTGCTACTTACCAAATTGTTTAATTTTAAATTAGTTTTACACAAATATTCGTACTTTTTATGATTGATGACTCTGTATACCTACTATTATGCCCCATATTAATTTTGTACGTTGTTTCTACTACCTGTTAACGAAAAGACGATTCGTTTTGAATATATTACATTAACCTATTAATATATACAGTAGCTGACAATATTAAATCAGCAAGATAAAAAGTATCTAATATTTGTACTACCGCTTATCTTCTACCAACCAAATACAGCCTACCATTACTTTAATTTAGAGTCCCCAGGCTTATCTAAACTCCCATGTCATCAAAACGACCAAATTATACACACTTAACCAGCCGGAAATGGGCTGGTACGTTACATTTTTGTAACCAGTGATAGGATTTTTTTCCATGGCCACCATATTCATTTGCATATACAATGATCATTACGGAAAATCGCACAAATTGTTTCCTGTGTATGGCAATCAGCTAGAGATATAAACCGGATGCAGGTACCCTTCCCAAAGCATTAATTCGATAACAGAACAGGTATGACCTCACCAAATTCTACCATTATGAATGCATTGGTTGTTGCTATTGGCATTTGTTCTAAATTAAGCCCCCTATGCATCGATTACCTTCCTGAGTGTACTCCGTGCAATTTTGTTGTTCTGTATTTACGTCACTGGTCATGGTTATATCAAAATCATATCGTACAAATATAAGTCTGCAATAGAAGGTTTAATATGTTAGTAATTTATATAATATTGATTACCAGTAAAATTATGTAACAATAAATACGTTTTTTTAATTTAAACAGTAAATATCCCCATATTTAAAATCTTGATATAGTGTTAAAAACAAATATATACTAAAATTCCAACGCTTTAGATTCGAATTATGCTGTTGTAATTTATTAGTAGGGGTTGCAAATACCACTTTCAGTAGTTGTTTATTTATTTATGACATGCGTTTTTAAACAATAAACTTATTTTTCCATTCCTATAGGTGATAGAAAAGTAATTAGAGTAGTAATTCTTCCTTAATCAATCGAATATGTGAAGGAGTGTTGGGATTATCTATTTTGGTTTCTATAATTCGGATACTGTTGCGTTACATATTCGAGTATTCGCATATTCTTGTTTCCTTGAGTCTTCCCATAGCATAGGAAAATGTGTATCTATGTGTCATTTATATACATATTGCTGAAAAATCTAGAACACTGATTAGTTGAGATCCGATGGAAAATAGTAATTTTTGTTAAAGATGTAGCCACTGAATGTAACAGATAATTTCAGAAGAAGGATTAGCTTCTTTTTTGATACTACATTACGTCACACGTACAAGAGCTTATTATTACCTCTGACATTCCGAAATTATTATATAACATTCTTTTTTTTTCCTAAAGTTACGCCTCCATTATAAGTACAGCATCATCGTAATTGTTCCAAAGTGACTACATCAAGCACTTTGAATAACGCCTACAGAGTTTATTGAGTTGAAATGGATTACTACCTACGAGTTATTATTTTTTATGATATATTTTTGCGTCTGACTGACTACAAAGAGTCTATATTTAATTCGAGAAATTATATTTTCATCCCTAATGGCTCCAAAATTGGATATCTTATCCTAAATATATCTTTGAGTAATAGAGCTACTTTTAGTTTCATACGAGGCGTTACATATTGCAGGTAAATTTCTTAAAGAAACATAATTTTGGTATTTTGGCATGTACTACATCCTTAAATACATTGTTCTTGATATATAGGCATATTCTAATTTAATATCATCAATCCTCTTATATATTTCTTCTCTCAAAAACAATGAATTTTGGGATATCAGTATGTTTATTTCAAATTATATAATCGCATGATACGTTGCTACCCTAGCCTCTAAGAGATGATCCTAGAATATTGGATTATAGTGTATTATGTATTTTATATTTGTTACTACTTATTTTCCTACTATTTTTAACTAAAGTCTATGCCAGAATTAAGCAAAGTGGAATGACCTCGCCGATCTGGTAAAATGCGGTGATGCATGGGCGTGCATATTCTGTTTTAGCATTGGGCACATTTCAGTTAATATATACTCGTATACTATTCTATAGAATACTTCTAGTATATGCACTTCCACTTTTTTAACTAACACAAATAAGTATAAACACTGACACAAACAATAAATACACTGATAATTTTACCAAAAATTTTTACCGTTAAGAAACGCGCGGGAAATACGCCACTGTTTCCCTACTACCTCGAGCGCAGTCGCTTGTTGGTTCCTGATTAGACCAATCAACGTCGTTGAAGCTCAGAGAAAAGAAAGCGTAAATGCAAGAATATGTATGTTAAATAAGAATGAACAGCTTGTCGTCAACTTTACGACTTTCGCAGTTGCCACATAGTCGTAAATTCCTTGATATTATCACCGAACATAAATAAAGTCTTTGTGTATGTTCTTCAAAGTATTAATCAATTCAAACTGTTTTATCAATTGAAAATGATAGTGTGACTTGAATGCCTACAAGAGTTTTTGTCTTTTATACAGTGTGGATATCACACGTGTTTTAAACGAAACCCAAATTCAATAAACTTGAAACATTTAAGACTCTATAAAAAAAATTCTTCGATACAAATTGAAGAAATTTGGGCCACACGGGTTTTAAGTGATGCTGAAGAATGCCACCATGTCAATTTTTTAATAAAAAAATCCCTAAACTAATTTTCGAAAAAATTGATTGAAAAAAAAAATCGTAGTAGGCTGAGGATTAGCAGCTGAACCATCGCAATAGGTTCAACAAGTACATCTAGGAGGCTAATAGGCTAGGCTAATTCATTGGAATCGCACTTACCAAAAATCGTTTAGAAGGGTGTCCTGTTTCTTAATGGGCCACACTGTATATAAAATTTCTTTCTTCCGAACCGAAGAGCACAGAAAAAACGAATAAATAACAACAAATGAGGCCTTAGGCAGAGGATTACAAGCCTTACATTTTATTAGGCCATTAACTTTTATTTATTCCTTTCTGTAACACCCTGAGTGCTCCTCCGAGTAACACCTTTAAAGTCATCCCCGCAATATCCCATAAACGTAGTAGTAAATTATAGACACCGGTGTTTTAGCTTCGATACCTGCCGCTACAATTTAAATTAATTAACCACCTGCGATAAAATTCAGTGCTGCCCTCCGCTAGGGCGAAGGTATTTTGAAATATTTGGCAGAGGGCCACAGCGTTTCGTAAAATTCAACCACTAGTTCACATCTTTATTTGATAGTACAGGGCTTGGGCGGTACACCCTCTGGGGAGTAAACCTTCATGTAAATATTAGTTTTTGAATATTATTCGTATGTGAATCTCCTGCAGATTCACATACGAAAAGTATGTACCTACCAGTTAAGTTATCACTTAATTTAGTTGGTGAGTAACAGTGATGTTATTCTGAATAATGATGAATTAATTCAAGACTTTCAAAAACATCCACAAATACCCTCTATTGACAGATGCGGGCTCGATCGATGATATGGTTTCATCATTATGCAGCATTTCTTTTCATCTGGCGGTCATTCCGGTTCTAATGTTTTCCTTAAGATCTAGCACAGTGGTGTAACAAAAGCTCATGTGGAGAATGTCGAGTTACATTTTTGTTTAGATATTAAGGCATATCTTTGGAAAGTAATATGTTGCTTAAAAAGGTCGAGTTCGTGGAATCGTTTCTGGCTCATTAATAAAAATGTCATTTTAGTCATTTAATCCTCTTGAAAATGTTCTGGTTAACAACTTTAGGGTTTTAACGTTGTAAGAATATCAGTGACAACCAGAACGGACGGGGCAGTGTTTAGACAAAAGCGCCAAATGTGCATAGAAATAATAAGTCACGTATATTAGATCAATGTATGTTCATGAATACTGCAAAGGTAGACCAGAACAGCTTAGTTTTTCGGGAAATTTTCTAAGTAGGTATAATATCAGTTTTAAAGTAAGTAAGTATTTCCCCCATTTTGGGACGAAGATAAGAAGAGTTTTAAGTTAGTAGTAAATAAAGACAACTTTTCATTGGACAGCATGACAGAAATATGTTGTGGTTGGTGGTACTAGACAGAGGGGAGCAACATACTTTAACAACCAATGGGATTCGTGTTTCTCAATTTTAACGCAAAGGAACTTTACTTCGAAAGGTTCTTAATCAGTCTCTATCTCCCAGCTTCAGAACGGGTTGTTATAATAAAGTAATTCTGTTATTTGATTCGCAAAATTTTACTTTTAATCACTCCATTTTCCAATTCGCTTGGTCAGAGGACTTTTTTAAATAGTTTATAAGCAGTAATATCAAAGAATATCATCAGTCATTACTCATCTCATTAGTCATCAGTCTCCCAAATATTACCACAGGGGAAATTAGCCTTTCCCTCACTCAAGTCCGTTACTGAAAATCGACGTTTGTCGATATTAAACGTTTGGTCGTTAAAGCGGATTGCTACAAAGAGAATTCAACCTCGCAGTAATTTCATATGGGCCATATTCCAGTCAGGAGCGGTGGAATTACGTTGATACGTAAACACGCTTGTCACATAAACAATAGCGAATTATGAATTCCAATAATAATATGATTTAGAGATCTGCATCAAACTGCTCCAATTATCAGGTTGGCTTAAAAGCATAATTGTAATTAAAATGTTTTCTATTGGATATGCAGCGAAAAATGACATTTATTTACAAGCAATGAATTTTTATAATCTACTTATTTTTGTTCACTTTTATCACCCATTGTAACATACAGTCAGTGTCGAACAATGGAACCTGTACTAAAAAAAAGATTTACAGTCACGCAACATATCGATGCCATCACAAGAAATAGTCATAAATTTGTGTATAACATAAATTGAATTTAGAAATCAGAAAATACAAGTTGTAAATCTCGAAGAAAAAATAATATGAAATGCAGGATTGCTGATTTACGACTAAATATTGAATTCAACTCCACAAAACAATAGCATGCACTAAAAATAAGAGCTGTATGTTCAGCACACTCTAGCATACCAGTATGGAAATCATAATGGTAAAATATTAAGCGCCTATGAAATCACGTTTGTATTTTTATTATTACGATACCATTAAATTCTATTGGCAGCATAAAATTATGCGCCGTATTTATGGTAGCCTCGGATATGCAGTGGTGGGCCATATTCATTTGTTACGCATGGATACAAAATAATGTTTAGCCTAAATAATATAATGCCAGATACATTTTTTCTCTGGATGCATTTATTTGTATTTTAAGAGTAATATTCTTTTCATTGTAAACTTTTTGAAGGAACAAAGTATACCTTCCAAATATAATAAATCAATAAATATACAGGGTGTTAGTTAAACATGCGGCAAAAATTCAAGAGGTTATTCCTTGGACTATTCTAAAGATATTTTATCCTTTCATGATTTTTGAAAAAACGCTTTGATACGAAGATATATGAAACAAATTTTCAACAAATCCAATTTTGGTATTTTTCACATTATTAATGTAGGTGAAATAAAAGTATGACGTACTACACTGGACGTATCAAGTGAAAGACATAATGTAAGAAAAAGGAGTTGTTTTTTCTTCCCAACATCCCGTGATACTTCGGAGTGATTATTTTGTATGTTTTTGTATGTTGTGTTTTTGTAGTTTGTATGTATCGCATTTGTTAAGATTGATTTTTGGCTAGTTGACGTGTAAATGGTTGTTAGTGAAGTCCTCTATCATGGCTCGCTATACGAATGCCGAGATGGCTGACATGCATTTTATTTATGGACTTGCTGATGACAATGCATTAGAAGCTAGGCGCCTGTACATTGCACGATTTCCTAACCACATTGCTCCCGATAGAAAAATCTTTCGAAGTATTCATCAACGTCTTCGAGAAACGGAAATATTGAAGCGAAGTGGAGGACCAGGAAGGCCAAGGACTGTAAGAACGGTAGACGTAGAAGAGAATGTGCTGGACATGATAGAAGAAGATCCAGGTACTTCTACGCAAAAAATTGCAAATACTTTGAATGTAATTTCAAAGTATTTCCTATGGAGCCATCTAAAGTCATTACTTTATACTAGGCCAGTGGAAGATGTGGACGATTTAAGAGATCGGATAATTGCTTGATGTAACTCAATAAGAAACGACTCTGGTGTTTTTGAAAGAGTTCGGGAGTCTATGTGGAGAAGAGTGGATGGTTGGATCCCAGCTGGAGGTAGCCATTTTGAACAATTTTTGTAGGTTCAGAAATGTTACATGTAATTTTTAGTAATAAATTGTTATTTGTTGAAAATTTTTTTCGCCTTATATATAGTTAAAAATATATTTGACAGACCTTAGAAAACTGTTACCCTTTTTAGTTTGGCAAATCCTTTTTAATATATTTAATGATTATATTTTTTGAGATAATCTATAAAGTTTTTGGGGAAAATAGCCCAAAAAATTTTCAGGGCGAGGTTCTAATTTTAAATTTAGATAATTAACTTGTTGCATTGAACTCTTTCTGAAAAAAAAACTAAGTATAAAAGCCTAAAACTTATTGCTCTAGTTCATGCAACGAAAAATAGAGAAAAATGATACAAATTCAAATATGAAATAAAAAATACATCATTATATTTAAAAAAACATGGGTTTGATATGGCCCCGGATTATAGAGCACACTATATGACTATACATATTTTTCAAATGTGCGTCGTCTTAGGCTCTATGAGAGCCTGAAATATATATTTTTATGTTTATTGCGGCATAGCAACTTTGCTATACTATTGTGCCACCCTGTATAAGAAATGAAGTAAATCGAGTAAATGCTAAATGGTAAATGAATCACTACTATTCGATTTTCTACTACCTGACATTATTTTTGTACTATTCCAAAAATGTATTGGCTTCATACTAACACAAATCCCTGATTTGGTTTGTATTGTGAAAGTTAGGATACCATAATATATTTATGCTAGCCTCAGATATTAATGCTTTGCGCTGCAATTGTGGGTATCTGGAACTAGCTATTCGATTCCGCTTGTGAAATTAATTAATTTCTGTTAACGAACACCGAGCCAAATAGAAAAATATATCCGTTTCCCTGGTTTTCGGTGTAATTATATGAAAATTAATTAGCAACGTTTTATATGCAGACGGCAGACGGTCTCTGATGGTCAAAAGATATTTATACGGTTAAATGGTTTATTAAAAGTTTTTTGATTAAAAATCTTAGTCAGATATGAATTGGGATAAAGTGAAGTCTAGATTCGACTAATTATCAACTTTTTCAGTCTTGGCTCATTATTTTAATTATGTAAATTGCTAAGAACCATTCACTCTCTATGGTATTAATTACTGAAACTTTTAATTAAGTAGTACTATTCATATTGACCCTAACTAATTAAGTTTCGTAGGGTATAATGAATAAAAAATAAAATGAAATTAAGCCATAATATAAAAAGTGAGAAGAGCACATTAGAAGAGTTTAGGAGAGACGCTGCTGCTTGCTTTTGATAGATTCAAGATGTAATTATTCTGATGATGTATTTATAGTGAATCTAGAAATTGCGTACTAGAAAACAGAATTTATGACTACTCGGACTTACTCAAAACATTATGGTTACATTTTAAATGTCACAAAGTTCAGAAAAACATACCTTAGACTTAAAAGAACAAGCTCTGTTACAAAAATCAAATCCAACGAGAGAATGGACTTGCTTTGCGCATTGGCGATGCAAGATGGCGATATTAGAGTGGGAGGAGTGTATAGTGAGCTACACAGGACCGTTATAAAAATAACCGTACATAAAATCTAGCCATAGGTCCTTCTTCAGTGTGGTAGTGTGGGAGGTTAATTAAATTAGGTGAAATAAATTTATCAGTGTCATTGTAATATAAACTCTCAATGTTCTTAAAATAAGACATTTATTATTTAAAAGGCTAGAACATTAAAAAAGGTAGGTATCGGTTCAAGGCAAGACTCCGGCCCTGGTCAACTGCTGAGCCAATTACGATGAGGCAGGGGTTGAATAGGCGGAGATCTGACCGAAACCGAGGAATTTTCGCCTGAGCGTAAGTCTATTCTCTCGTTGGATTTAGTTATAAATATATAATAGTTGGATATATAGTATAAAATAGTCCAGAATTCTGCCACAAGTATAAACAGGAGTAATAACTCATTTTGAAGATATTTTTATGCTCAAAACATCCCCCAATTTTGAGAACGTTTGGTTCAGTAATTTCCAAATAAAAACCAGTAACATCGATTTCTGTTATATCATTTTTTTACATACATATTACAAATTATTGTAAATTATTCAGAGCAAAACAAAAATTAATATTAAACAAATAACAATAAACCATCCCTAACCTAAAATAACCTAAATTAAAAAATTATGACATAATTTAAATTAAAAGTAGAGGCAGAAACAAATTTAGATAACACGTGTTACTTCAAAAGATGTTGAAAATGACCACCACGTACCTCCCGACCAATAAATGTTCCATGGGTAACTTTTATTATAAAGATTATGTGGTAAAAATATTATGTTATAAACTGATATTACTGGTGTTTATTTGGAAATTACTTAACCAAATGTTCTCAAAATTGGGGGATATTTTGAGCATAGAAATAGCTTCAATATGACCCCCATAGCTTCGACCCCCATTTCCATTCAAAAAAAATGTTCCTATTACGCGCCCAGCTGTCACTTTGACATTCAGAGCAGTCATTGATGTGTCAAAAAATGCAGAATTTAGTCATATATTATCGTTCCCAATTTCATCAGAATCTACCCCGTGGTTCAAAAATTAGAGGGGGGGGGGGACGAACTTTATGTCCTTACTGTATAAACAAGCAAGGTGAATTAACTTTATTAAAACTTTCTTTTATAGGTAGCGGAAGCAATTATTTTGTTTCGTTACTCTCCTGTTCAATACGTTTTGAACGTTAACACCCAACATTTAGCATATGAGGAGTTATTAGCAGCCTGTTAAAGCACTTAATTATAGTTAAGTGACCGTGCCTGATTTTGGTTAAAATTTTATGACTCAATCAATTAACATAATACAATAAACGATAAACGGTGCAGGAGTGTACGCGTAGACTGTCAAACAATTTACATATTGATGGATATTTAGCTGTAACTATTATAAGTTTCGGAATTCCAAAATCTTATTTTGATACTATAAAATGAAACTTACGAAGTATATTTTATTTTGGTTATTAATTACTTATTGATGTTTTAAATTTGGAAAGATAATCTTCAAAACAGAGCAAAATTTGAAATTTTCTAAACCAGATATCTCAGAAACGGATACAAACTGTCTTCACTTTTTCTTTTTCTGCTACATTAGGTATCTATACCCAAGAACTAAATATACATACAAGGTGGCCCGTTTAATATGGGCCTATACCTTATCTCAGAAACTACAAGTGTCATGGAAAAGAAATGATATGAAATTGTTTTTTTCAAAGTTATCTTCAATTTTTTAATATATTCAAATTTATAACTTTGATATAAATATATATCAAAGTTATAAATTTTTTTTATATACAAACATTTTTTTTATATACAGGACGATGAACTAAAATTCCTTTTTTTAAATAGCACACCCTATATATTATTACATTTTCAGAAAGCTGTTCTAAAGACAAGTTCAATGATATATGACATGATGGGTCTGACCCCCACCGTTTCGGAGTTATTGAGAATTATCTTCAGGAAATAGCCTATATTAAAATCGTGCTAGAAAAGTTAATAATTAAGTTTTTGAGCATCAACTTGCGCCAAGAGAATTATTTACTTTATTATGTTATTACTCAATATTCAGTTTATAAAAAATTGACCGTGTTGCCACATTTCAAAAACCATAAATTCTCACGATTTTTTCAAATGGAACATCCTGTGTATTCTTACATTTCTAGAAAGCCCTTCTATCGACAAATTCAGATATATATGATATGATGGGTTTATATCCCATCGTCTCTGAATGATTATCCTCAGAATATGGGATTTTAATACTGGCTATTTCCCGAAGATAATACTTTTTTTAAATAGCCCATGCTATATATTATTATATTTTCAGAAAGCCCTTCTAAAGACAAGTTCAGTGATATATAATATGATAGTTCTGATGCTCACCGTTTCGAAGTTATTGAGTATTATCTTCGGGAAATAGCCAATATTAAAATCCCATATTCTGAGGATAATCATTCAGAAGTGATGGGATACAAACCCATCACATCATATATCTAGGCTATTTCCTGAAGATAATTCTCAATAACTCCGGAACGGTGGGGGTCAGACCCATCATGTCATATATCATTGAACTTGTCTTTAGAACGGCTTTCTGAAAATGTAATAATATATAGGGTGTGCCATTTAAAAAAAGGACCTTTAGTTCATCGCCCTGTATATAAACAGGTTATAATATGAAAATATTAAAAAATTAAAGATAATTTTGAAAAGAACAATTTCATATAATTTTTTTTCGATGGGACTTGTAGTTTCTGAATTAAGGTATAGCCTTAAACGGGCCACCTTGTACATATTACATTCATAGATCTAATATATCTATATATACAGTGAGCATATAAAACCGGTTGTGAGCTCCTGTTTGCTGTGAAACCAGTGAAACATAATTTGTAGCTTATTACTCGACAACTTAATTTTCTAGTAAAGTGAGGTAATTAAGATTAATTCGCATAAACTGAGAAACAATGTTCGAAACAAAAGCCCACAGTCTAGCAAGAACTAACCATTCCCTCTATGCTTGAGAGTCATAAATTGCGAATTAGTGAAAAGAGGAGGGAAGTTTAACGAGATGTGCAAAGAGTAGTTGTTTTCGAATGCTATTATTTAAAGCCGCACTGCCCCGAAAACTTATAAATTAGGTCTAGAATTCGAGACGATATATATTCAGATTTTAGCTGCGCTTGCCCCATAGTACATTCTCTGGAAACTCAAATGATACCTAATCAAAATGACTACCTAATAGAATACTTGGACTATCATTTCAGATGCACTAAACCAGAATATCGGAAACGACATAGACAAGTGTACTGAATACAATAGCTTGGAAACGAGTTATAGGCTATAAAATAAGATTACCACCTTCAATTAGGATAGGAATTTACAGATCAATTTTATTTTTTGGCCAAAAGTATGCCAATAAGTGAAAATAAGTAATGATTGCTAAGCGTACGTACTTCAAAGATAAAGTATTTAAACACCTCCGAAGAGTTAACTGAAAGAAATAAACAATAACGCATTAAAGTATATCAAAAATCATTTTATAGGGCTCATGTATGCATGATTAACCAGAATAGTGCTCTTTTTTCTATCTGTATGTTGAAAGTAAATGTTTAAATAAGTTTTTGTAACGCCATATGCTAAAATGACACATAGGTATTAGACAGTTTCAATGAATCAAAACCTCCGATCAAATATGTATAGATAAGTAATTGCCTATTTGTCAGTATATAAAATAATCGTTTTCAAGAATAACAAAAAACACAACCTCAATTTAAATAAGTTTCCTGTCACAGTGCCCAACGGCATGGGCGGCTATGTTTTAAGGGGTGAAAATAATAATTAAGGTCTTCGCAAACCAGAGCGGTACGCGGCAGCGGTAGAAGTACAGCCGTCGGTGTTTACACGGCGGTAAATGTACGTGTTCAAACCGCCAGCGATATACCGCGAAGACGCTGCGGTATTACAGCGATACAATTGTGTATCGCTGTAGACACAGTTGACCGCCGTGTACCGCGTACCGTACATAAAAATGCCAATCAAAAAATTAATTGAATTCGTCAAAATACATTCTATTTTATTTGATTTAAGCCACCCTGAATATAAGAATATTAGAAAAAAGGATAAAATCTGGCAAGAGATAGGAGAAGCTTTAAATGAAGACAATAAGTATGCGATATAATAATAATAATAATAATAATAATAATAATAAATAATGCGATTTCAGTGTCAGGTGGTTCTAGAAATTCAGTAGGTAGACTGGGCATCAAATTTTTTGTTTCTTAAATAATTATGCAAAACACATGACGCTTTTGCAATTTTACAATTAGCCATTTTCTCGTTTTCTTTCAATTAATATTATTTATTTTTTATTTACATAAGCTAAATGTAATTCATTTTTCTACCTTATACATTATTTTCTATTATCGCCAGCAATAGTAAATCTTCCTCATCAGAAGAATTCAACCCACTGTCTCCTAACAATATTTAGTTAATACAATAATACCACCCAAAAAACTGCCCAAGGAACCGCTCTGGTTTGACTAACAGAGCGATATCCCGCTACCGCGTTTTTACCGGTACCGCTACCGCTACCGTTTACCGCTCTGGTTTGCGAAGCCCTTTATAAAACTAAAAGTACAAATTAGAATATTTTATTTTAGTAAATACAAAGTTTAAGATTTACATATTCAAGAACAACAATTTATACACATATGTGTATAATATTTACTACACTATTTACAATAATATTTAATATTTACTATTAAAAAACAATTGTAAACTCTTTGACGATTCCTCTCGTGATCGCCGATTCTACGTTTATGCATGGCTACTTACCTGTGCAAACCACGCCCATTGGTGACAGTCACAAAATCCCTAACAATTTAGGCGGTAAATTCAAATCAAGAACCCTAAACAAAGAAGGACTGATCAATTCATTCATAAAAATTTGAAGGTCATTTTCAACAGATTTCTCGTAACACGTCAGTGGATCCCCTATTGCCAAATTTGCCTCTAATTGCAATTTCAAAAATTTTCATTCCAAATTTCCAACCCAATATTATTTCAGAGACTGTATTAATGCAATCAAATGTGATTTTAAAGTACTTATATATGTGTTTTACGATATATATCTTACGATTTGAAGTGCGTTGTGCAAAAATCGTTGTCGATTTGACAACTGTGATAACTTGCGTTTTGTTAATCAGTGCACGGATTACTATGATATGATACAGAAATACTTTGATATGATGACATGACTGATGACAGTGATGACATTCCGAAGACAACCGAGACATTCTACATGACAATGTGACATATATAGGTTATGTTAAAAGGTTAAAGTTGTCAAATTAAAACAAAGAGGATATTTAAATTTCAAATCTCCCGCTAAAGGGAATCCACTGACGTCACATAAGTGATAAACAAATGTGATTGGCTGTTACTGATTGATCAGTCCTTCTCTGTTTAGGGTTCTTGAATTCAAATGACATTTTTTGATTGGACCAAATGCTTGGGCACTAATGTAAACAAAAAGCTTTTGTTTTAAATATTGTTGGTCACAAAACTGTGTTGCTATAATTTGTCTATATAATATTTGGTCGGATATCAAAACAATTGACAAGTGAAAAATAAAGAAAAAACTGTGAAATAAACAAATTAAAGTTCGTGAACAATTTTATTCATAATTTAACGAAAATTTATATGAAGAGTACTGTTACTAACATTATTGATGTTTACTTACTTTGTTCCAAATAATAATTATTGTAAAGTAGAAAGAAGAATTATTGTGTCAAATGCGACGTTTAAATAGTTCAATATTTCGTTGTTTTATTATGTTTATGTATTATGGTTTCTATCGAAACAGCAATAGAACTTAGTCATTACGACAAGGTAACTTTGTCACTGTGACGTCACTTCCGTTGGAGAACCGGTCCAGTATATCTACTGAACCGGTTTTTACTATATAACCGGACCGGATTTTACTATATTTTTACAAAATTATATTGTTTTATAATTTTGAATGGCGATACAAAAAAATTTGTATATAACTCGAGACTAAAATGCGTTTCTTTTTACTCGTGTGGTTTATAGTACTCGGTCTTCGGCTCGTACTATAAACGCTCCACTTATAACAAAAACACCATTTTAGCCACTTGTTATATAAAATACTATTATTTGGTATGAGTGATCCTCATTTCCTTCACAGACAATTTCTCAGTTTTGTTTTAATGTTAGACCTCAAATATACTGGGAATGATTTTTAACACACTCTGTGCAGTTTCCATTGAAGAGGATATTAATAATACACTTAAGTATACCATACTATATATAGGAAAATATCTCAATCTTCGAAAGGTTAAGCTAACAGACTCGACATGTCATTACGTCTGTTAATATCCAAAACTGTCTGTGACTTTTTTCATGAATATTAAATTAAGTCTTATGTGTACGTTTCTCCTTCAGTTACCTACTTTCATAAGTTAATATTGCGGGTTTTAAGAGAATTTAGATGTGCGTATTATTAGGAAAATACATTAATTCAGTCTGCGTCAGGATATAAAATAACGTTTAATTTATATTTGACTGGTAAGATATTGTTTATGTATGTTTTTGTTTCATTGGCACTATATATTTACTGAATTTATAATTCATTTACTTTTATAATTTCCCAAGGGGATAATGTAAATACTTTTTTTATTGCACGAAAATAAGTTTTAGGTTGAAATAGAAGTTATATTACATTTGCTAAAATTTCTAGGAGCTAGTCTTTTTGGGTGTCAAATGGGATAAGTATATTATATTTATACATGTTTTCCTGGATATACTTACTTTTCTTCCCTTTCCTACATCCACCCGCCGCTTTGTTCAGTAGGTACTCATTTTAAAATAATTTATTCTTGATACAAATTATATTCTTATTAAGACAAGTGCATTTTATACACTTGACTATGCTCTTTAAGGTATTTTTTATTTTATTTTTGTTGCAGGTAAGCACAATCATCTCGTATAAGCTTTATGTCACGGTTTATGAAGCTATATCGGTAAGTGGACGACATTGCTGATAAAACTATTAACTCATCTATTTAGTTAGTGTAAGTCCCGGTCATGACCTGTCGTATTGTCTCTAATGTAGCGTGATAATTTATAATTCTTTTAACTGTAACGTCGTTTGAAAAAGCATGAGAACTCCGATGTCTGATGAGCTGAAGTAAAGAATGAGGGGAATGTTATTTCTAATAATCTGGCGAACGATAGAGGTCTGAAAAGTGATTTAAAAGCTTAGATATTGTTGAATATCTTCTTTATCTATCTTAGTATTATTATTACTATTATTATATTTTTTTTTATTAAAATCTAATCGACCGGTTCCATGGTCGGGCGTTGATGGTTACCAGTAGCTATTCCACACGCCTGTACTACCGAGTTCGGGAATCGTGTACCCTGAGTAGACGTAATGAAGACACAATGACCGCCTTTGCATTCTTCCGGTTACAAGGTCTGCCGAATTTCGGCATGCCGGTATGATCTTCAGTTCCGAAAGCAGAGTGTATATTTTGTTCCACAGAGGGCTCCTATAATCAATAGCACAAGCTTCCCAATATGTTCTGGATGGAGTCTGTGGAGTTCAAAGAGAAGGTCTTGATATTTCGTCCGTTTCGCCTCTTTCTCTTCTTTCGAGACAATGTTGGTCTCGATAGGAGCCGAGAACTCGATGGCAAACATTGTCTTGAGCTGGTGGTCGAGGCTTGAATCTGCCTGAGAGTGGGAAATGAGTAATGCCTATAAATTATTAACAATTATTAATAATAATGATTATTATAATTATTTTTTATTAATATTTCAGTTTCTATACAGGGTTATTCAGAACTCATCTCTAAAACTTTGAGGATATGTGCATCCTTAAATAAGAAATCGATATCACCAAAAAAATTTATAATAAAAGGCTTAGGATTTCCCGTAAACAATGTTTAAAGTTATACCATTATAAAGGACTACGTAGCTGGGCAACTGTACTTCAACACATCTGATATATCACATTCCTTCAAAAAACAGTAAACAACAGTTTTTGTACCTGACGAACGCCTGGCGAATACAGTTGGAGTGGGGATAATATCTCTTATTGTCTATGCAGTCTTTCTGTGTCGTTGTATCTGTGCGGGTGTTTTATTTATAGAGTGATAAACTGTAAAATTTCAAAATGGCTCATGTGTACAGTAATGCTGAGTTAATGGACATGATTCTTATTTATGGCGAAGTTGGACAAAATTCATTGGCAGCTTCGCGCTTGTATGCGGAACGATTTCCCAATCGACACACCGACACATCGACAGTTAGGTTTTCGTTCTAGCCAGTTTGCATTGTCAGTCCCAAGGACACTCCATTACAGTGGACCAGTATCCAGCGGCGTACAATGAAAATTTTTGAAATAGTTTTCAGACCCCGCCAAAAAATTTTTTTTTTGCACTACCACTTTTTTACATGTATGTTGAACATCCCCAAATTTTATTATGGATAAGTTCTGAATAACCCTGTATAATTCCCTAATACTTTCTTGGATCATTAGCTGTAACCACCCTGTATAAGTCGAATAAATCTTAGTAATCCAGTTTACTTTATGATTTACGTTTTTGGTTGGTAGACAGCAGCCTCTTCTTTCAAAAATACATTTTCAGAATTGTTTCAAGTCGTCGCTTCATTATTTTTCCTCAAGTGTTCATAAATGTTGGCGTACGGGCGCAGGAGTTTATTTTCTTCGGCGGCCTTCTCTTTTCATTTCGTTCGCTAGTAACTCATTTCCGCTGCGAAATGAATTTAGAGAAAAGGAGTGTACATTATCTTTATGGGTTATTTTTATGAAATGCGTATATCCAATTTTTGTTTTGATAGGAGAAATAAATTCTTTGAGAAAACTTTCTCTTATAAAATATAAATTGAAGGATCAGTAGAGTAAAATGCATCATTTCATGATAATTCTTTGTATAAAGTGAGTAGAATTTATATTTTGCTTTACTTCTGCAAATTCAAGGGTAGCAAACAGTAAATATATATAATTCATTGTAGTCTCTTTTGGGATTACACCGCCTGTAAAATAAAAGAAAAACCCATAAAAAGGATCTTTAAATTTCTTGCAAAGGTGGCTATAAATAAACTGACCGCAGTATTCAGTAACAACAAACAATAATTTTATTAATCCGTGACAGGTAACCTGTTTATTTTGATGTTCTGCTTACAATTTCATAGCCATTTTTGGAAGAAATATAAAGATTTTTGTTATTGTAATTAAATAAGAGTCTTAATAACAAAAACGAAAAGAGAATAGGCATAGGGAAGTGTAATACAGATTGGTAGAGAACAAAATTCTACATCATAATGTGCTATAACATACAGGGTGTTCTTTTTAAAAAATCTACTTTTCTGTTAATGAAGTTAATGAAACTTGATACAAAATTTTTAGCACCTTGTATACAACTATTAAGATACAGCTTAGATATTGAACAAGTTTCCATATAAATATTTTTGTTAAATATTAATTTATTTAATTTTAAGTTAGGTAGGGAATTCTACAAATATCTTTTATAAATTTGATTTTTCAAAAACGGCTGAGAATTCGTATAGGGAAGTTTTGTGAAAGTCCTCCCAAAATAACGCTTAGAACCGAAAAATGCAATAATAATCGGGGTCTTCCATTTAAAATAACAAAGGTAATGGCAACTTTCGGTATAACCGGAAATGTCTCGAGGTTCGATGTCTCATTACTTTATTTGAGGAGAGCATACTCAAACACCCAGTGTCAAAATTTTTAGCCTTTAAATCTAAGTAGTTCCTGACATATTCTAACGGGTGGACACAGTGATACAGCCTTCATAAAATATTCATATATCATCATTAATATTCATAGACATAGCAAGACATTTTATTAACTACATAAAAAATTCATAATATGGCTGTAATGATAAAGTAATATGATATTCCATTGAATAAAGTGGATGTTTTAATTACCTAAAAAGGATTTCTATGACACTAAAAGTGAATATAGCATATCTCTTTGAACTTTCCTATTTTTATTGAAGTTACATAAAAGGATTTTCAATAGAAATAGTATACCTTTTCCAAATGGATCTAAGAAAATAAAGTATTCGGTTACAAATGCATTTTGTGTTTACTCTTTTTAGAGCAAACCGAAGTATCAATACCATCAATATACTTAACTAAAATTACTACCTTAGTTGTAAATTTTTATCTGTGGCGTTATATAGACTTTCGTTATATTGAATATCTATCATATATTTCTGAAAGATAAAAAAATAAATCCCTCCTCCAGATCTATCTATTTAACTATCTCAAAATTATTTCATTGAAGAAAGCAATTATTATCATTAAAGAATATGTACATCACTTTGTTGTTGATGTTTTGATAATGCTTCTTCTACCATTATCCAAACATATCACTTATTAAAATGAAAACATTATTACAATAGACACATTGAAGTTATTTCTAATTTTTCTGAATTTGTGAATTGTAACTGTCACGTTTGCCAAATTCAAAGTAATTTAAATTTTTCAGTTTCCATATCGATAATACCACAAAGTGACGTTTTTGTTACAACAAAATTGGACTCCTTTTTTAATATTGATATGGACATGTGATAATATTGATTATCCATAGGTTATTCATTTTATTTGTAACCAGTTCAAAAAGTACAATTTCTAGCCAGTGAAAGTCGAAATTTCATCCACAAAGTGATGTGCTTAACTTTTTTTCAGTGTGAAAATTTTACTTTTGGTTACAAGGAAAACTAGATTTCTAAACAGGTGCGTATGATATTCCCACACTGAGAGAAAAATCTATTAGCGTTTAATAAAAATTTAATAATCGTAGCACAAAATAGCTAAGCATTAGTAATCACAATTAAAACCACTGTGCTAAAACGCTTTACTAATAATGGCAATAAAAATCAATAAATATCAATGTTGTAGTAGCTATTAAAGATTTTCCCTACGGTTGCTAGATGTATCTAATAACCAATATCAATAAAGGTAAATAGTTACTACTAATTTATTGTTTTACAACAGAAAATTAATCTAATAATGATTAATAGATATGCTACCATCGAAATTTCCATCACACCAGACGATCAATCCGTCTAGGTCATGTCTTCTGAACCGGCAGCAAACTCTCTCATGAGTTCCATCTACAGTCTGTGACACAAGGTAGGATACAAATGTCTCCATCCAGCGGCAGACTCGGAAACTATGAAGAGTCCAACGAGTACAAGCGAGGATAGATTAATTTGCTAATGTTTATTAGACTTCATATAACGACAGTTATGCCACTAATAATGATGATTAAGAAATATTTTATTGAGGTACGTTAGTAATGGTAATACTTGTTTTAATAATTTTTATTGGACATTTGTTAAGGATTAGTCTGTTAAGAGAATACCAGTAATAATATCTTTTTAATAAGAAGTATCTATATACCTAAGGTAACAACATAGATCAATTATAGCTATAGCTAGATAATTAATTGTAGCAAAAAGACCATATTAGCAAAAACATTTTATGTGCCCTCAGTGTGTCTTAATGCTGTAATTATTAAAGTTTTTGCAGTAGCAAGATGATTTTTGACAATGGTTAAAGGCTGTCTCAGCAAAGTAGTTTAATAAATATTTAGAATTTTCTCAGTGCATGCTTTGAATTCAGAGCACTGAAATAAAACACAAATTCATGTTTTTACATAGTTGTTTCGATAAAACACTAAGTAGACGTGGAAAATTTACTGAGATACATTTAATGTTTTGTAAATAAAGTTGATTTTCATTCACAACTACACAAGTCGCACGTTTATAGTTCGACGCTGATCTTACGTAAACACCACCAAATGTGTCTTCTGTAATTAGCAAGCCTACTGAATAATAATGGACTTCCATTTATCGTTGCCAACCTGTTTATATGCACATTTTAATACTTATTGCTGGCTCATTTTGGTCACTTGCATATAAAGAAGACACGCAACTTCGAGTTATTTTCTAAATTGTGCCCAACTGTGCGTACATGTCAAAAAATAAAAATTGTATGAACGACAGTTTTAAAATTATATTTTATTGTATGAGGTGAAACATATTTCATTACGTGCTGCATATATGTTTCTATTTTTTTATGAAAATAGCACGTTGTGGACTGAAAAGCTTACAAAAATTTCTTTAGCCCGTATATTTTAGGGCAAATACTGCAAATCAGTTAAATAAGGTCGATGGAAATCACAAGAATTTCAATTTAGAATATAAGTGGGTATAACTCCAAAAAGGGGATACTAGCACCGAGTTTCCTCCACAGACATGATATATAAAAGAACGTATATAAATATATTGGATTTTCTAGGTATTACACTTGTGTTATTGCACAGCGTCCCAAGGAATAGAAAAGGAATGCACAGGCGTCGGTACAGAATTGTTTTATTTCATTTTTGAAGGGTGTTGAGGAGTTAGCAGAGCTATTTGTAAAGTACGACCTTTTCGAGAGGGCCGTTTGAGAAAATCGGATTAAATTTATATGTTCCGGTCAAGTGACGGTCTTGGGGGGTCTTTTGAAAGGATATGAAAATAATATTTCAACTTTACGACCGTCGATGTAGTAAAAACTGGATTTCGAATTATGATGTGTTTTAAGTGCTATAAAAAGGGTGCTTTTATAAACAGCAAGAAGAAGAAAATAATGAAACTCAAATATTCAAAGGACACTATTTTGGAACTTCAAGGGAAGAAATTAATAAAGATACTGGTGTAGAAATTTTGGTACACATTTTTACGACAAATACATCATTATTTCATTAACAGGGCTTGCGTACACAAGGCTTACCTATTGTGCCAAATACTCAGGTCTTCGCATTCGTAGCTATGCTCACTTATATTGCACTGATGAGATCATAAAAAGGTCGAAACCGGTCTGCAATTAGTGGCATCCTACGATGTGTGGTCTGAGTATTTCCTCGTAGTTTTCGTTGCAATCCGAATCCTTGTATTTTTGATTTTAACTGTGTTTACACCAAAATACGGCTAATCTTGTTTTGTAATTCAGCGCCCGGCGCGGCATATAGCCAGGAGAATAGCTGTTTTGGCTTAATTTGTTTTAGTTCTTATTTTTAATATAAGACGTTTGCAGATAGAGGATAGTCTTAACGATGTCCTTACTATTCTAACTTATTTGCTTAATACTTATTGTTTATTACACAGGATGCGTAAAAATGTAAGACATGTAAAACAATTGGGTGTTGTGAAAAGATCGGAAACCTGAATGGAAAAAAGATTTAATTATATCTAAATTAGATGGTAAATAAAACTCTCTGGTTTAAATATTATCAGTGAAACATAAAGAAAAACAGAGAAGGAAGTAGCAAGGGTTGTTATTATTATGGTCTCTATTACCCTTAGAAGCGCAATAGGCTGCTGGATGACATGGAAAGTCACAGTATCCTGGAGATGATTTCAGATGTCATGCCTGCAAAGACCAACCTTGAACTGCCCTTTCACATTCTCTTCCCAGGAAGAGATGAACGGGATCGGAATAAGGCTGACCTATTAAGGGCAGATAGTTGTTGGTTTACAGACGGATCCAAAACACCCATGGGAGTTGGAGCCGGAGTATATAGTTGCAACCCAACGGTGAAAATATCCTCATCCCTTGGCAGTTATGCAACTATATTTCAGGCAGAAATTTATGCCATCGAATTGTGTGTACAGAGGCTGGAACAAAGGCAACTTACACGCAAATCGATAAAAATCTTCTCAGACAGCCAAGCAGCTCTTAAAGCTCTTGGTTCCTACCGTTGCAACTCAAAAACGGTATGGAGCTGCCAGTAGGCACTTGCTCAATTGAGCAGAAAAAATAGAATAACTCTGGTCTGGGTCCCAGGCCATTCTGGCCATGAAGGGAATGAGGCAGCCGACTCTCTAGCTAGGGAGGGTGCTGCTTCTGAATTTGTCGGACCAGAACCGGTGCTTGGCATATCCTCGAGTACTGACAAAGCAACGCTCTTGACCCGGGCTGAGGAGCAAATCCTCCAGTACTGGCAGGAACTACCACGATTAGTTCATTCGAAGGCGTTTATAATAAACCCTTCAAAAACAAGAACTAAAAAACTTCTAGAGTTAAGCAGGTTTCACCTACGAACTCTAATTGGCCTATATACGGGCCACTGCCGTTTAAAATATCATCTGTGCAAATTCGGCCTAGCAGAAGATGCTGAGTGCCGCCTATGCTTAGAAGATGATGAAACGGCAGAACACATATTGTGCACCTGCCCTGCTGGGGAAAGGATCAGATACTCATTATTTGGCAAAGGACAACTTCTGCCAGAGGATCTGAACAAATTCTCACCCAATAAGGTGATCAGCTACATTAAGAAGCTGGACCTGTTGGGTGAAATATAAGTAGGTGTGAGCCACAATAGACCACATGGTCGCGGTGGAGGGTCTGGTTTTCGGCCCACTCACTTTTGAACCTAACCTAACCTACCCTACCCTTAGAAAAAATAAATTAAAAATGTTGAATAAATCAGTAGCCTGTTTGTTCCTTATACCATAAAATTATTCATATAAAATTAGAATCAATACTGTCTTATTTGCCTTGATACTATACTTTGAATATTTAATTTAATACGTCTGGTTTTTAGTTTTTTAATGTTTCACAGGTGGTGTAATCCCAAAAAAGACGACAATGAGCAATACTGTTTGTTTGAGTTTATATACTGAATACTGAATTTTGAAACTCAATATTTTTCGCCTTAAGAATTAAAAATATACTCGCATAGTCTAAGCTCCTCACTTATCTCAGCTAGTCAACTTAAACGTAGGTAACTGGTACCGAGGATTAATAAGGATTCTGGCATCAAACAACTGGAGTAAAGTTATGTTACATGTTTTCTTGTGTTAGCGGAGAATCTGGGTCTAAGTTGCTGCACACATAAATAACGCATAACGTAAAGTTCCGCCTGCGGACTGCAGGCGAATCCTCTGGCCTGTTTCTGCTCTCTTTCCTCTTCCCGTATTGCTACGAGCGATACAGTGACCTCTTCGGTGCCGTTGCAATCGGTGTTGCCAATTTAATGCGTTTTAAACTGTATCTGCCGCCTTCAGTTAAATACACAACTTAGAACTACCTATACTGACTAATGCGACAGACCCTTGGGTCAGACATTTTTTACTCTACTTGTGAAGGATCTATATTTTTGAAATATGATGATTTGCCACTTGATTAATTTGATCACTTTTTTATAAGCAGGATTGTTCTCCAATTTGATTGATTATATTAAAATATTCAATATTCGATTAGTGCAATTACTAGATTAGTAGAATTTACCATAAAATATACTAATATAAAATATTTGTACTTCAATAGCTATTAGATGTACTTGCCAATAAAATGGATTGCCAGAGTCAAATTGTGCACTGTTCTTCCAAAAAATTGAAAAATAAGCACGATAATGCAAGTCTTTGCTTTGAAAGTAAACCTAAGCCAAGTCATCACGTATCAGTAGATTATAAGGCCCAATAGATTTGGATGAATCATAAATTCAAAGATTAACTCATAATTTATGTAAGAAGGCATTTTAATTAATTATTTTTCGTGATTTCTTTACTACAAATTGATGCTCGTATGTTGGCAACACTGGTTCCATAGCTCTCCTACATTAATATTATCATACGGTCACAGGTGTACACTAGCATTAGAAACGGGATCGAAACAGAGCCGACACAGTTAGTTATTGAAAGCCATAACTTGAGAATATTTGATAATAAATACAAATTCAGTAAAAGAAAACTTCAAACTAAGGCAAACATGTTTATTGATTTTTACTACATTTCAGAATACAACTGTGTAACAAAATAAAATGCTGACATTTTATTTATCAAAGTTTTTTTTTAAATATCACTTTAGGCTACAGAGCATCAGATGGCTTGTGGATGCAGTAAATTACATTCACTGCATTGACAAGTCGATATGTCATCTTGTAAAATCGGCTTCTGTGTTTCTAAACTCAATCTCAGCAGTTGTATAAAGTAATTTAAAGAACAAATACTGCCCTCCTTAACAAGAAAGTCGTAAGTGCAATTTTTGGCAAAATGAGGTTTTTGGTTTTTTAATAAGCCTGGGGTGTCGAATATCGAATAAAATAGGAATTTTATCGAAATTCGTATTTTAAATATAAAAAAAATACGTTTAAAAAATTGTCGTATTGTAAATTCTAAGAGTAATTCTGCATAATACATAACATAATCAACGCATGTGCACTGTTTTACCGTATGTACAACATTTTGATATAAAAAACATAATATAAACAACGTAAGTATGCACTTGCGTTGTTCTTGTCTAGCAATTTGGCATTATTTATCTCGACGAGACGAGAGCACCCCGTAACTATAAAATACGCTTATAATACTTAACAGCGATTAAAAACATGTTTCTTTAAGTATGATTTTATTTCCGGTATTCTAGTTTTATTTGGACAGTGTGTTCAGGTGGAAACTAGTAATGTATAAATAATAGGTATTTAGTTTAAAAATACAAAATTTTATAGCCACTTAGGTACGTTTTTTATTCCTAGTATAATACAAGAATTACTTAATCAAAATAACGTAAGTGCACCTGTTTTATTAGAAAACGATTTTATTTACAAAGTAAAGTACGTTTAACTTACGGTATAATATCGCAGTTAAAGTTCTAGAAAAATATTATCCCGTTTTGTGTAAAAGAAATAAAGTTATTGTAATTCTTTTATGTCCAGTTCTTTAAACGCCATTTTCTCATAACTAAGCTAAATGCACTTACGACTTTCTTGTTAAGGACGGCAGAATAGAACAGAGGATATCCCATACGTTTTAGTGTATATTTAATAAGCAAAACTAAAAAAATTAAGGACTGTAGTAACTGATACCATTTTGATATTTTCCTATATTTAATAATACGGCAAAATTTTGTGGTGGTTCTGTAAATTTTATGTAGCGGAATACTGTCACTCAAATAATTTTTAACGTAAACATCACAAGACTATTAACTTTAAGAAATAACCTAACTAGACATAACTGTAATCATTATCCTCTTAATATTAAATTGTTCCTACAAGGATTTATCTGTATTCATATCAGAAACAGAAGGATCTGTGTCCAGTTGATATTATTATATATTGTAGTAATCATTCTTCACAACGAAAATAATAAATGTCCAGGAATTGAATCGTGATGGACTTTAAGGTTAAGTAGTTTTGGTTTAAATGACTTGTAACTTTCTGTAAGACGATTAAAGTTAAAACTAAAATGATTTACACATAACAAGGAAAGTAGACATAATAATACTTGGACAATTTTATTAATAATACATTTCTTGGTTAAATTTTTAACTGAGTTCCTGAATAAATACAGAAACTGATTTAGACCTAATTTAAATAAAACCATTACACCTTTATTATAGCTTTTAAACCGATGCTGTGAAAATAAAAAAATCCGTTTCACTGACCAAACGAAACGGTCACAACGAAAGCGATTTCCAGATAGATATCCAATATAAATTATATGTTAAAGCCGGTCCTGCACGCTATATATATCCTGTGACCTCGAAAGGCACTCCTGTTTCGATTCTCATCTCTAAATTTGTAGGTATAATGTAATATCAACGTTACGCCTTCTATGAAATTAAATGCTTCTGAACATGATATTAGAGGATATTTAAGAGCTTTGGATTGCGACTCCAACACAGGGCCTCTTATTAAATTTAATTATTTATTGTGAGCATGAGCGGGGTCGAGAGCGCCTCGCCTCGAGATGGGATTATTGCATTTTCTTTCAATATAAAAGGTAAATAGATTTAGGGGGTTGTATTTCCCATCCAGGGTATTAAAAGTGTAAAACTAGAAGCATTAAAAATTTTAGCGTAAGGACCGTCACCTAAATAAATTTGTATAAAATTTATAAAGTGGGAAAATATAACACACGATTTTAAATGTGTTGGCCTCAATTTTAAGCATTACTATGAGGTTAAAATAATCAAATAATATTTAGATATTTAATACTATAACATTTTATTCAACAAACTGTACAAAATGATTTACAGAAAATGTGTGAATAACGCCTTTAATTAAATATGGTAAATCATTGATCCCTTGTGCAGACCTCGATTCTACGCCTATGTTAAGTTACTTAACCTGTGCAAATCAAGTGGTGGTCATAAAATTCCCAACAATTTAGGTGGTAAATTAAAATACTTATTTTTGATCGACTTAAATACTTCGGGGAACCAAATGCTTACTTTCTATTGGATCAAAAGCTATTATGATTAAAAAGCTAAAATTTGTCTATATAATATTTGGTCAGAAGTTTCTTCTAGTAATCCGCTTACCGTGCAAGATGTTCCGTAATTCAGTGGAGTATAAAAATATAAACAAATAAAGGAGAAGAAAAAGTTATGGTGCAGTTGGTACAGGTAACCTGTACCAATCCTCTCATCCCCAAGATTTCATTTTATGTCAGTCTACTCTCTATCTCTCTGTGTCTACAGAGGCTGGAACAAACGCAACTTACGCGCAAATCGATAAAAATCTTCTCAGACAGCCAAGCAGCTCTTAAAGCTCTTGGTTCCTACCGTTGTAACTCAAAAACGGTATGGAGCTGCCAGCAGGCGCCAGCTCAATTGAGCAGAAAAAATAGAATAACTCTGGTCTGGGTCCCAGGCCATTCTGGCCATGAAGGGAATGAGGCAGCCAACTCTCTAGCAGTTAGAGAGGGTGCTGCTTCTGAATTTGTCGGACCAGAATCGGTGCTTGGCATATCCTCGAGTACTGCTAAAGCAACGCTCTTGACCTGGGCTGAGGGGCAAATCCTCTAGTACTGGCAGGAACTACCACGGTTAGTTCATTCGAAGGCGTTTATAATAAACCCTTCAAAAACAAGAACTAAAAAACTTCTAGAGTTACGGCAGAACACATATTGTGCACCTGCCCCGCTGGGGAAAGGATCAGATACTCATTATTTGGCAAAGGACAACTTCTACCAGAGGATTTGAATAAATTCTCACCCAATAAGGTAATCAGCTACATTAAGAAGCTGGACCTGTTGGGTGAAATATAAGTAGATGTGAGCCACAATAGAAGACATGGTGGCAGTGGAGGGTCTGGTTTTCGGCGCACCCACTTTTGAACCTAACCTAACCTAACTCTCTTATCTGATTTCCCGAGTCCAGGTTCCTTGAATTTAAATAGAATGTAAATGTTAAAATCATTTTAAACGGTTTTGAGAAGTTTGTAGCTTGAAACGCAAATCTTACGCAGTCTAATTTCCAGAGTGTTTCAAATTGGAAGCAATAACATTGATATTTTGGAACCCGTTAGAGATAGAGACTAGCTTAAATTGAGGGAGAGTTGTTGCGTAATTTAATGACCACTATGCCTCAAAAAATCAAGGTTAACATAATTAGTTTTTGAGATATTTGAGCTCAATTTAGGTTTGTCTCTATATCTAACAATTCCCAAGATACCAGTCTCATTGGATCCAATTTGAAATGCACTGTATGCAGGGTGCTCAAGTATAAGGTTAAAATAGTCTTATACTCATTAGTCTTTGAGTTATAGGGTTTTATTGAGATTTGGCAATTTTCAAGCACACTCTATTATTTCTAAATACTACACACCTCAGACATTTGACTAATAAAATCTTAAAATCAACAATTTTAAATTATTTAACTGTTGTAGATTCTGAGATATACTGGACTCTTGTAAGTAATTGGACTGATTGCTCATGACTATCTTATAATTGAAACGCCCAACAAGAGTCTTTTAAAATTTAAATTAAATTTATAAAGACGATAATTGCAAATATAGATTAAATATTATACCAACTGAAATTTTGACACACAAAGGTTGGCTTTATATAAAGCCATTGAAATTGCCTGTAGGAATTGTGTAACATGAATGAAACTCATTTTCAAAGAGACAAAAATGTTTTAGCACTTTTCGTCGTAGCTAAAATAAATTACAATGTTCAGCCGTCCATAGTGAACCTGTTTGGGAAATGTGTGCAGAATTGTACAACTTTCAATCAAATTTTGTTGAAATAAATACTAGTAACACATAGTAAGTAAGAAAAACTCCATTAAAATATTATTTTCAGTGTATATTGTATATTTTTCGAAATAAAAATAGTTAAATAACTGCATTTATCTTAGGTATTTTCCAGATTTTCCCAGATATAAAAAATTCACAGATCTTGCATCTTACGCAAATATCGTAGGCTTATTGAAAATACCAGACACAACTATTCTTATTACGCACTTTATATATTTCATAGTCATTATATTTATAATTTATACAAGTGTAATACCAAAACCCTTCATTTGATGTATCGAGAAAACTAAATCTTCCAGTTTGGAGATTACTTATTTTTATTGTGCTGTCATAATAATTATCAACATTCCGTAGTTTTCATCGAGTACAACTAAAATATACCTTAGTGTCATTATAAAGACAATTATTAGTGAAAATGGAATGGAGCTCGAGGGCTATTTTGATCGCCGGCAGCCATCAGTAAGCACTTTCAAATAATTGTGTTCAATTTTAAGAAATTTTGGAGCGTTCAAAAAGCCGAATAAAATTGACAGTACTATTGACCAAGTATCCGAAATCAATGTTCTTGCTTGCGTACACCATAATGCTGAAATATCAACAAGGCAAATTGCCCAAGAAGCTAGTACTTCACAAACAACAGTAGTTAGAGTTCTCAAAAAACATAAATTCCACCCATACAAAAAAATATCCCTTACCCAATTTATATCCGAAAGATGGAGTGTCTTTTGTAATTGGTTGGTGAATATGTGCGGTCAAAATTCTGAATTTCCATTTCAAGTTTTATGGACTGATGAAAGCCGATTTACAAATTGTGGAATGTTTAACCGTCATAACGAACACGTATGGGCACAACAAAATCCACATCATGTTGTTCAAGTAAGGCCTCAAATAAAATTTGGGTTTAGTGTGTGATGTGGGATTTTAGGTTCATCATTAATAGGACCGGAAATATTCCATGAAAATCTGACTGGAAATCGTTATTTGCGTTTTTTGCAAAATATTCTTGATGATCTACCGCTACACATATTAAGAAATTTAATTTGGTTCGCGCTTGATGGAGCACAGGCACATTCAAACGCTCCTATTCAGTGGCCTGCAAGGAGTCCTGATTTGACGCCACTGGATTTATTCCTATGGGGCACTATTAAAGTCATTGTCTATAGTAACCATCAATATCAGACCATTGAAGAGCTGCAAGAATATGTGACGAATGCTTTTGCTACTCTAGATAGACGTCACATAAGGAAAGCAGTTAATTCCATTAGAACCCGATGTGTCAAATGCCGGAATAATAATGGTGGACATTTCGAACACTAACATATTATTAACAGTATTAGTTTTGTTTACGTATTTTAGTTTGTTATTAGATTTCAGTATACCTACCTACCTATAATTATTTTTCAATGTTCATATTTTTTCAGATCATAATAATATGCATTATTTATTCACAATATGGTGTTTGTTTATTGCTGTCACACTTATCTTGAAGGCCTACTATTTTGTTCTTGAAAATAATATTTTGCGTTACTAAGACTAAATCTTAGATTAGAAATATGACATGTGCTATATCAAAGTAATCAGAAAAAAATCGCAAAATTCAAAAATGGAAAATCCAATATGGCGTCCATTAGAAAAGCTAGCATTTTCACGAAAAGTATGTATCATAACAAACTGGGATCCCCGTAAAAAACTGCCCAAAATGACCTTTGATTTTTTTCGATCCGAATGCAAACAAAAGAGTTAGTTAGAAGCAAACTTGAAAATTGTCGATTTTCACTTTTTTCTAAATAAAATCTAGACGGTGCGAAATTCAATTGTTTTCTCAGCGGATTATTGATGGGCATCAAATTCTGCACTACTTTGCCCATTTAACCATTTCTGTATCTCTTCTAGTTTCCGAGATCCCTGTATGTACACACAATCAGATTTAGTTCACCCTGTATATTAGCCCACCCTGTATATATGTTAGTCTAAATTAATAAAATAACAAACCTGTTCATTCTATTACAACGATCAGTAAATACTAAACGTTTATTTTACACTCAACATCAGTTTATAAATCACTGTGGTCAAGGAATGATGTAACCCAAGCATAAACAATAAACATAGACTGCTGATTATAACAACACAGCTAGGCTAGGTTGTCTCCATATGAGTACGTGTCCATGTCGAGGTCGCTTGCTTTTGCATACCGCTAAGCGTTAATATTTTAAGAGACGGCTCCCATATATACGATCACAAAAGTATTTTCAATACTAAAATCAATAGCAACTTGTGCACCGTACATGTGAAGCACGATATCCTGAAATAAAAATAAAAAACTCAAATATTTATCGCGAAACACAGCTCAGACGACCCCGCATTAAAGCTTTTCTGGCTGTTTATTGCAATATGTTCCGGATGGTCGGGTGTTGATCACATCTTAGGCCCCTTTGTTTGGATTACAAGGGATTTGAAAAAGAAAACGACGAAGTTTCCGACATATCTGCACAGTTCCGTACCAGCTACTTTCTCATATATGACATGCATGGAATTACATATATAAAACAGAATATATAATCAGACAGAACAGCAACTTTTATGCGCATACACAATTCTAATATTCGCGGACTGTCATAAAGATTAGGAAAAACTGGTATTTTGTTTTTAAAATGAGGCATAATATGTCCAGAATTTCAAATGATTGTATATAAAATTAGGAATATTGTATTCAGAATTGAACGTAGTATAATGATATCTCAACACTTCATTCTCTTCACCAATATTAAGCCAGAAAGTCTGATACATATGTCGGAGAGGGGGCGGGTTATAATTATGATATAGCACGTAAGTACGTCAACTGAAATTGATAAGTGCAAAGCACTTATCGATAATAATAATAAAAGTTAATCAGTTAATTAATAAAAGTTTTTTAAATTACCAACGAATAATTGACTAATAGTATCCTGGTAGTTATGGACAAAGTTGTTTATCGGCGCTAATTCAGCCTATAGAGTAGTAATATGCTCCTCCTTCCTCAATACAATTCTCCGATTTTTGGTCTAATAGTCGTAATTAGAATAATGATTAGAGGTATTGTTAATATTACTTTTATTTCTGACCGGGATATTATAAGCTTATATCGTCATAGTTACGCTATCAATAAAGAGGGTCATAACTCTCTTGGGACATTATATATTCTATAATTCCCTCTACCTTTCACAAGTAAAAATAAAATAAAAAATGCTAATATACATATATATGTATATATTTATGAAATGAAAACTGAACCATATTTTATTTATTCGCGTCATTACAAATAATAAATGTATAATTTTGAAATGTTCCCTGAAAATTACTACCGCCACTGGAAACAATTTTTTCTTTTGTATGGCTGGAGCTTCTGTTCACTACAGTCGAGGTACCTGCCTCTTCTAATGGCAAAGTAGACAACATACGCGCCGTTTTATTTCTCAATTCGATGCTATCCTCCAAATACTCCTCCGCCACCGTGGAACTTTTCCAACCTCCATGTCTTTTTAAGTTAGTCATAGTTGCTCCTGCATTAGATAGAGAAGTAGCAGAAGTGCGACGAAGGCAATGTCCCGTATAGGAAGATGGGTTTGGCAATCCTAAATACATTGCGATTTTGCTGGGGATTTTCCCAAACATGTTTTTTCCAATTGGCTGAGATGTACATTTATTTTGTCGGAAGCTCAAAAAAAAATCGTTCAATACCCTTAGGACGCAAAGACATATAAAGTCTTAATAAAGGCAAAGCGGAGAACTGTTTTTCATCAACAATTGTAAATTTCTTCGATACACCAGTTTTAATTTCTGGTACGTTCACTACCATAACGGAATCCCGGTCCTCTCTATCCGATATCTTCATATTCAAAAGTTCCTGACTTCTGCTTCCTCCAAAATAACCCATAATCAAAACAATCTAAAACAAAAAAAGGAAATAAATACACACAAAAAGGAAAATAAGAAAAAAATTACCTTATGCAATAAATGAATTTCATTAGGAGCGTTCTTTAGAAATCTGATAACATCATTAGGAGATAAAACAGCAGACTTTTTTGGCTTATAACTCTTACTCTTCCGTTTTAAAAAAGCCTCTAGTTCATTGAACTTGGTGATATCTCGTTTCTCATGTATAATCACCTTCGATTTTAGCATTGACCATTTAGTCCATAAAGAATTCGGACTATACGTTTCTGACTGCAACGAATAAACACAATTACTACCAAATCTACCGAAAAACATAGAATATTCCTTACCAATTCTTGAAAATATGCCAGTAATACAGTTTCAGTAGCATCTTTTGGCATAACATTATTCCGTGTCAGCCACTCCAGATATATCTTGTATTCTTTTTGGTATACGGCTTCACTTTTCGATGGAATTAATGTTTCTCTTGCTTTTTCAGCTTTTTTCAAAATCTGCTGCATTATATTTGGGGTAGAAAACACGTTTTTAACGCAAACACAGCTTGATAACAAAGTTCTGTTTATAAACAAGTACCTAACAGTTCTGTTTATAAACAAGTAACATAGCAACAACCTAGCAACAACAAAACTCTTATAATCAATGGTACCTGATTCAAATATACCGGGAAGGTAATAAATTGGTACATTTTTTCCGTTTTAAAAATGAACAATATTTTATTGAAATCGGTCAGAAATAAAATTATCTATGTACCTCGGGCCGGAGGCCCTCGGGACGCAAACTTTGCCAACGGTAATTAAGGCCCTTATAATTCCCTTGATACATAAATAACTATAATTCACTTTTTAATTTTGTAGTGTACTATTTTATTTGACATTTTGTGATAAAATTATTACTTTTCAGCGATGAAGAAACGTAATTTTGCACTATAATGTATTTGTTTAATAAGTATTTAGCATCAAAGTTCATCTTTAACATCAACAAGCGTCCATCACAAAAAAATTAGGCCGCAGGATCTACATTTAACTTAATTTCAATTTCACTCTGTTCAAAGAGATGAATTTTATGTTTAAGGAAAAATTTCATTCGATAGAAAAGTAAGTAATTCACTTCTAATCGGATATTTGTCTACCTATCACTAAAGTTCTCGCACTCATACAAAATTAAATCTTATTCATAGGACCAAACTCCCATTTGCTACTAAAGCGATTAAGTATTGGAGAAGGTGGCTCCGTACCTTAATGGCCGCCTCGCTAATCTTATTTTAACGGTGTGATGGCGAAAGAAAGGCGTATCCTGATGACTAAACTTTACTTTGCAAATTGAGGTCTCTTGGCGATCGCTGAGTCAGCAAAATCCTGGAGACAAAAGTGGATTATGAAGCGCGCCTGCAGCAAAACGTATTCAAGCCGTAGTCTCAAAATTCAAAGAATCGAGACGAGCGACTGATAAAATTAATGAGGAAGATTGATTAGCGACTCATGTCGGTGGTTAGGAGATGACGATAGGAGATTTAATGGAAAAAAACCGCTGAATTTTAAAATAAGAAGTACTGAAGTAAATTGGGTAGATGAGAATGGCTGTAAAATATTACATTTTTAGTTTTTTATATTCACCACTTGAATTGCCAGATATTCTGAGCAGCAATCTATTATACAATATAACACACTTGGAGTGTCTCAGTCCCAGCAACATATATAGAATAGAAACGAAAAAATATAGGTTTTTCTACTACGATTTAGAATGGCTCTAAATGTTTGGCATGTCTAAATGGCACTATTTAGATTTGCACACCATTTAGACACCAATTTTAGCCAGGAAATGTAGAAATTACCCATACACAAAAATACATATTATTTAGTGTATCTAGTAATATTTTTTTACTTAATAAACGAAATCCTTCGGTTTTACAAGAAGTAGAAGCAGATTTCGTTGGGTAGGTAACTGGACTATGTAACGATCTCGTTTTTAGTAACTAATAAAATACCTTTCTTAGTTGATTTAAACTAATAATTCTTGTCTCATTCTGTGTTTTTACCTTCTTGTTAAACACCAATCCTGTATTTAAAATATTATATGTATTCGGTGTATATTAAGTGCTTATAATCCCGACTTCACTCTCTGTGGTTGTGCGTTAGGTCTATCTCCATACATAGTCCCGGGTTTGCATAATCTTGAAGTTCAGTGCAATATAGTGACGCCATCTCGTGTTGAGAATGCGAGCGGTTGGACGACGTAAGAGAACGGGAAGGGAAAGAAAAAGAGAATGGCGAAGATTGGGATTGGCGAGCAGGTTCAGTGAATTAAGCAGCTCCCAAAGTTTTAAGAAAAAAGCTTGAAAAGGCAAATATAAAAGATAAATTAATCTTAGTAAACGAATCCTACTATTCCCTAGTGTGATTACGTGAAAATAATAATTTCAGTACGTTGATTTTTTAATTGGCAGCAGAACGTATGAACAACGTTAGCCCCGAAACCAACTGTTCTTATGTGAGTACTTTATTACCTATTTTGGAAGTGCATCTTAAACCACGTTACGTATACCGTGCCTAATTTGACTAACTTACCCTATGCATAGGTCGTGTGTGTGACTGAATTTAAGGGCCCTTACTGTTACCTCGCGGACTGTAAATATCTAAAAACTGCATTTTTTGGTAGATCTTTAGTACAGCCAAATTACATTTTGTTGTCAAGCTTTATTGCTGTAAAACCTTCACTCATTTTTGTACCTTCGAGTGTGTATGTTCTAATATTTAGATTTAGGTGTGTCTTTTATATATGTACCGTTCATAAATGTATAGTTGAAAGAATTATATTAAAATTAACTTTGTTCTTGTCAAGTGTTTTTTTGCAATTGTCTTCACTTAGATAGGAACTATACCTTGACTCTGTACCATCAAAAGAGATCAATTGATGGCGCTCAAGTTTGGCAGATAATAAATAACCCTACCGTACTTCACTCTGCTCACCCTTGATAGAGAGTTTCATCGCTATAGTAAGTATATTTTGTACCTTTATCTAAAAATAATAACTAACGAAAGTTACGTTATAACTATTGGTAAAGTTGATTACTTCGATGTGTCTGTACTACTTAAATATTTTGTACTTGTAGGTCAGTAGGTTTTGAAATGGTGTAAAATTTGAATAAGTTGCTGTAACGAAATAAAATTCTAGTTAAATCTGAAATGTCTGCAAGACTCACCGACCTCAATGACCGCAGGCAATTACTACAGTTATATCTTTGATCTAGTTGAAGCATTGTCGTTATTCCCACATTACTGACTTCGATATTCAGCCTTTATTCGGTTATTGTTTCTGCTATTATCTCGTTTGTGCTATGCATTATTAGCCATTGTACGTACAGAGTGGTCTAAATTAAAAAATCACTATCTTCCTTAAATAGGGAATTTTATGTTATATATTAGTATTAGTATTTTATATATTAGTCTAATTCATTAAAATGTTGTTCAATAAACAGACTTTCTCTGAAATTACAGCACTCTGTATATAAAACCTGAAATCATATTTGGATCCCCCTGAAGGGGAGAATTTGGGACGCTCAATAATTTTCGAGAAAATTGAGATGTTTGTTTTGGGTGCTATCTATTTTTCACCCCCTAGGACCCATTTCAAGTCAATGATTTTTATACTGAGTAGTCTATATGAGATGCTTATTACGTATACCAAAGGAGAATTTGAGACGCTCAATAATTTTTGAGAAAATTGAGATGATTTGTTTTGGGTGCTATCTATTTTTCACCCCCTAGGACCCATTTCAAGTCAATGATTTTTATACTGAGTAGTCTATATGAGATGCTTATTACGTATACCAAAGGAGAATTTGAGACGCTCAATAATTTTTGAGAAAATTGAGATTATTTGTTTTGGGTGCTATCTATTTTTCACCCCCTAGGACCCATTTCATGTCAATGATTTTTATACTGAGTAGTCTATAATGAGATGCTTATTACGTATACCAAAGGAGAATTTGAGACGCTCAATAATTTTTGAGAAAATTGAGATTATTTGTTTTGGGTACTATCTATTTTTCACCCCCTAGGACCCATTTCAAGTCAATGATTTTTATACTGAGTAGTCTATATGAGATGCTTATTACGTATACCAAAGGAGAATTTGAGACGCTCAATAATTTTCAGTCCTCCATTTTCTGAATATTGTGTCTGCAGACACCAAAAATAATGGAGAAATCAGGAGTGAGCACTTAATTTGGGTCACCCTGTGTATAGACGTGTTATCTGGCCACCGTTGTCAGGATCTTCATGTACATTTCCTATGAAAGGGGCGGTTCACGTCCATGTAAACATTAGGTTCTGTAAAAAGGATCTAGAGATCTCGAGCAATAGAGCAAAAAGTGGCGACGAATGCTCTGCAGGGGTGGATGTAATGGGGCGCAATATTTCTATGCTGTAGCGTTGTTCTATCCTTTGTTTTGTCTACGGTACGTTGAGCAGAGTGAATATAAAATAGGAGTAATTTAACAAATATGCAATAAACCACGGAGTTTAGAGGGCTTCTAATAAAAAATTATAAACAGCGTGTAACATTTTAATATATATTTTTTGTGTAATATAATTTTGTGTTTTATATATATTTTTTCAATTTTTTTTTTAGTTCACCCCAATTACCGTACAGTTAATCATTTACCAATATTTCAGTTCTAGTTTTGTACTGAAGATTATATAATCATCATTTAAGAACATTCCAGTCGAACGATGGGTTAAATATTTGTTTTAGTTGTACCTGTGTTTACAAATTTTGAGTTTTTCTGTATTTTGTCATGCCAAATGTGTGATTTTAGCCCTTAATTCGAATTTTTTTATATGATACGAATACGACAGTAGCAGGAACTGATGACTATTTGCCTTAAAAACAAAATTGTTGTCTAAATATAACCTGCCACAAAAAGAATGATGAATATATTTATTGGGACAAACCAGTTCTTTCAGGAAAAAAGAGGTGAATAAGGAACATTACAAATATTAGTTAAGCTGGAAAGTAATAGAGAAAATTTATTGCTGAAACGAAGAATCACAATGTTACTTTTTCTAAATATAGAGCATTCTATGTAGGTACTGTATTGTTATTTATGTTGATAATTTTTATTTTACTAAATATTATTTGAAGGTGGGTAATCTGTGGCACGTATTTAATAATAATAGCGAATTAAACAAAATTCGGTGTAAATTATAATTACTTATAGGTATACCTAAAGTATATCTATAAATATAAAATAGCTTTATGTGAAAATCGTGCCTATATGAGGTGAGATACGAGCAAGTATGCCAATACCTTTTTATCGGTTAACGTACCTAGTGTAGAGCGTCAGAGGAAATGTTTTGAACAACTTTGTCATGCGGTTAAATGGGGTTGCGTTCATATAAAACAGGAAACTTCCTCGATCCGTGAACCGCACACCGTCTTCTCATCTTCTCCTAACTTTATGGGTTGGTAACTAATTTGCCTACCAAATATTGCCGATAATATTGCGCAGTTAAAATTAAATTGATCCAAGCATGAATAATTGCAGTTAGATGGATTGGTATTTGTGTGTAATTATCAAGAAACAATAACTCTTCGCGGTAATATTATAAAATATACCCACTGACCTCATGGATTTCAGTTTTTGATTTGCCTCATGAAAATATCTTTTATTGAAATAGTAGAATGTAAATGTTCATCAAAGAATAAAATATTACACGGGAAAAGTACCAACTTCAAAGTTTCCACCCAAATTTCCCAATCCAAAGGTAAATTGTTTTTTATTTCACATTTTGTTAAGTCAAAATCACTATACTCAAAATCGTAAGTATACTGAAACAACCTAATCAACATCTGACCAATAAAAATATGTCATGTACGCTGCCTGGACATAGCCTGGACATTATCCGTTTTTTCATTGTTCTAATGAGCATTCCTCTGTTTGTTTTTATGACTTCATATTATGTTTTTTTCATAGCTTGACAAAGTATGAACATTTCCTGAAACAGGTGGCAATAACAACTCAATTGGGACCAATTTGTGATATTATCTTATCTTTTGCCTTTTTTCGCCTGTTTTCTCTAATTTTGTATTACTTAACTATACCTAATGTTCAAACACGCATCAGAAAATATATTTATTTCTGATCTGGTAACAATGATAATGACTATACTAATAATGTCACTTCAATTCATTCTATAATTCTAAAGTGACAGATAATTTTACTGAGTTCTCTATAGTTCTACTTGTATTCTACTATTATTCTACTTCAGAGTTATTATCAGCAGTAACTGATTGCAAATAACTACTTTAGAAAGTTGTCAACCACCTGCTAACTCTACCGATGTCTCGCAGAGGACTACGTGCATTTCCTTTAGAAAAAACAATTTCAATCGCTTTACTCTGTACTAAATGTGTTTCCGAATCCACTTATCTTCCAGTTTGTCCTCCTCATTGTTCGTTTATAGTCTAATAATTTTATTTAGTCAATTTTATGTCAACCAGAGCAGAATTGGTTCTGAATAAAATTCATAGAATAGTGCCTCGTTCAGGCTCAATAAAAACTGGAATTTCGCAGTGTTTATTAGAACAGCTGGTGTCTTCATTAGTGGGATTAGTGAAATTAAGTTTTATGATCATTACGTTTCAGAACTAAATCCTTAATATTATACAGCAAAAACCTGGGTAGTGTGTAATTTGTTTTACTCTGCCTTCACTCAGTCAAACCCATCTGGACAAACAAACATCCACATTCCGTGCATGGCGTGTATTTTTGTAACGGTGCATTTCAACTAAAATTAATTCCATATTTCATGCCACGCAGATTTTCCATCCGACCAATTTGTGTAAACTGTTCAAAAAGCTTGCCAATCTCGTGTAGCGCAGTTGTCACAAAATGCAATTTACCTGGCCCACGTAAAAACTAGATTAATATGTGGCATACGTCATTTGGGCGTAAGCCCTCCACTGGACGGGAAAAACAATGAAAAAGTCCATCCGGTCCGCGCAAACAATGCCAGCAGGGGCACACATGGGCGCCCAAGCGCTCAATTCAGTAGAGATCAACTTCCGTTAATATCGTTCGGCGTTCATTCCTGCGCCGTTACCTTGACAACCCATCGACCTATCTAATCCTTGTGCCTGTAACGAGTTAAACATATTAAATCACAGGCGGCGCTCGACGACCCGGCTTATTTCCACTGAGGAGCATTGTAATGCTCTCGAGTTTGATAGGACCCGAGCTCTCGTCTCAGCAATTACGCTCTTGCCTTCGATCTTGGTGGCACACTTGATCGAATATGACACGCTTTCTGGTGGTAGGAAATAGGGGTGCGGCAAAATATACCCATGTGACTATCAAATATTGATATAGTTTTGTTATTTTCTTAGACCGTATAAGGTTATTTTCTAGACAACTGCCAAGAGTGAAGTTTTATGTCAAAGTATAAACGTACAAAATTTTGTTATTGAGCGTTATTCGCCTCAAGAACGCTCGGAAATTGTTAAATTGTATTTCCAAAACTTTTCTTCCATAATTTCCACTCGACGCGCTTTTAGGAGAGCGTATCCCGATCGAACAGCTCCAGACGGAGAAACAATTCGACGTTTAGCAAACGCATTTTTACAAAATGGCACAGTAAGTTATGTCAAACATACTGAAAGACCTCGTTGTTGTTGTGGTTGGAAGGCGGCGCGGTTACCCGCAGCACTCACGTCTTTCGACCCATTGTACCTGCCGCTAGTCGAGAGGTATTGGAAGAGACCCGTGCTATGCATATAGGCCAACACTAGTTCCAGGGGAAGCTCTCTAATGTCCTGAGGCAGAAGAAATGCTGCGCCCAGGTGTTTGTGTCTCTTGACCATGAGGCAGGCACAGCGACAGAGGATGTGAATGGAGTCCTCGTCATCGTGTCCGCAAAACCTGCACCTTCTAGTTTCACTAAGGAAGAGCTCGTTACAAACATACTCGACTACGACCAATTGATATTCAAAGACGTCTGTAATACGCACAAATCGTTACAAACTTAGTGGAAGCAGAACCCAATTTTTGGCAAAATTTAAAATGAACGACGAATTAAATTATTGCCTTTATGGTCGTGTTAACAACCAAAATGATCTTTGGGGAGTTTCGTCTTATTCAAAAAGTTGTTGTTTGATGCGCGATATACCTACTGCGAACGAATGATTGGACCTTTCTTTTTTTTGAAGATGCCAGGGACAATGCAGTTACTGTTAATGGAGAACGGTATCGAACAATGAACGTGAATTTCTGCAATCATAGTTGGAAGAACCTGACATAGACAATTTCCGGTTCCAGCAGGATGGTGCTACATACCACACAGCTCTTGATACGATCGCTCTTAGAGACATTTTCCCTGTCGAGCTGCTCTCAAAAAATGAAGATATCGAGTGGCCGCCTCTTTCCCCTGATTTGACGGCACCAGATTTTTGTGGGGATACTTGAAAAGTAAAGTCTGTATTAATGGTCCACAGACATTAAAAGACTTAAAGACAAGTATTTGTGAAGAAATTGCGCAAATTCCAGCTGAAATATTGGGCTACAGTTATGCTACGAAGTTATGCTACACGCTCAAAGTAGAGTTAGTCATGGTCTGGCTTGTCGTGGTGGTCATAACTCGATGTTGTTTTTGCGCTGATTTTTTTTTTATTTTAAACCATTTTAAAGAAAACTGAAACCTTCAGAACCAATTCAATGAGGTGAAACGTTTTTCATTAAAAGTGTCAGAACAACTAATAATGCTATTCTGGGTCTGTTAACTTGTCTCCCTTTGCGTTAATTCCTGATTAGTATTCCAATAGAATAAAAATGATAAACCTTGAGTCTATTATCAGTTACATTTACCTACTTGATTTAACTTGCATCACCTATTAAGTGACTAAAATAAGGCAAGATCACAACGACAACTTGATATTTCCAAAATTGTACAGTACCGCAAAATAATAATATGCCACTCCCTCTCCCACACAAATGTCTGGTTTCTTTTTTCACCAAAGATGTTAAAATTAGCGAAACTAGCATCGTTTGCTGAATTATATAATCATCTATTACTGAATTTATATAATTTTAACGTATGTTATTATCATACAATTCATTCTGAAAGTATTTTAAAATTTCCAATTTCTGCAACCCGTGTTTGCCAGTATAATGAAATGATAACAAGGCAGTTAAAAATTTTAATCAACACCTTAATTAACAAAAATTAGCAGCGGTCATTCGTTCAGAACCGTATGAATTGCTCTCGCTTCAATGAGCACAATTCCAGGGCCTCGATTAGGGGCCAATTCTAGGGGTTTGCGCAGTGTGTATAATATACAGTCGAATTGGGGCTAAAAAAACATTAATTATGATTTGTCTGGTAGGGGCGGAAACTGTGTGTGGTTATGAAATTATGAAATGCGTTTCATTAAATTTCCCGCGATCAATTTTTCAGCAGGAAAAGGTAACTGATATTTGGTGTATAGAAACAAAATCAACATTTAACTACGTTAGTTTGTTGATTTAATAGCATTTTTAAAGTTTATCGTACGATTTATCATGGAACCACGGACCCTTTAAATTTAGCAGTGCCATTGCACGTTGAAGTTTAATATACCTAGATTCCAAGATGATGGTTTGTTAGGTCATTATGGAATTGTAGTGAGAAATTTTCTAAATAGATAAATCGGAAGAGGTGGACCGATACCATGGTCTTCTGGTCTGCAAAGAAAGTTTACTACGAATCTGTAGTGAATGTTGAAGATGTTGTAGCTCGTAGGTATTCACGCTTCAGTAATATTCATAGATGAAAACATGCTACAAAGGGTCCGTACCTTCATGATAAATCGTGCGATTGTTTGCCTTAAGGCAGGAGGTGAGTTATTTGAACACCTTGTGTGACAACAAATCAGACAGTTACCTTGTATTCTTACGCTACCTTTACCTCTCCACGATTTTTTTTGACTTCCTGTATAAAGTCCTACAGGCACATGCGTGAATTTTGGGACACTCTGTTTATGTATTTGAATCTGAGGAACATCGAAAAATCGATGTGTGTTTAAATGCATTTTTTTTCTATGAAAAGACACTTGTCCCATTTTCTCACTATCTATGGAATGTCAGATGTTTAGTTGTCACAAATTTGACCAAAAGTGTTACCTCTCATTCTTAAAATCTGTATAGATGCTACAAGTAAATATATCTGGGTTGTTTATACTTAAACTGACTTCATAAATAAAAATCACATGTTATCCTCTCAGCTGGATAAATACGGTGCCTTTGAGAGGTTCCGTTTTAAAAACATAAGATATGCCCGGAGATTGATATTTTCTTTGTGCCACAGAAATTCCCGACAAAAGCGAAAATCATAAGTTAAACTTTCAGTTCCAGAAACACATTTCGCGGTATGTTACTTAAGCTTTTAAAAGATTTCCAACAAGGAAAGTATCCGAGGAGCGATTTGTCTTCCGAGCGACGTGGAAAATAAACGAATCAATATTCGTTCGTTCTTCACGTCAGGCAATGCCTTGTGTGACGGATTACTAGATCAGTGCCAAATTAGATTTGTACTTTCCGGGAGAACATCAATATTAAGCAGAAAAACATTTCGAGAAAACATTATTGTGTATTGGATAAACTCGTATGTTAAAATAATGGGATAAATAAAAATACTTCACGTAAAAAAATGTTCAGACTCTGAGCTTTATGCTTGGTCTGAGGAGGGGATGATATATCATTACTCTATAAGAAACAATGAAAGGTTGAAACGTAGAGTTGTTCACTTGAATGTAACAGGTATAAGAGGAAAGTGGGTCATCTTTTTATTGTGAGTATTTTCCATAATCTGCATCCACGGGATCAAAACTGTAATTTGAAGACACTTCTTCTGAAGAAGTGCTTTAAAAGAAAGAAGGGAAGTGTTTCTTTATAATTTCAGAATTTACGATATTGTTCTTCCCATAGCCATGTCAATGCTGTATGTAGACAAGACAATATGTAGTTTATTGGGTAATAAATTTGAGAAAGAAATTGCCAGGAAGGGAGGAAGAAGGAAGTCAACTCCTCTAATTATTTTACCTAGCGAAACATTATTTTCCTACTTTACTATACACTACACTGCCCCTGTACTGCACTATTTTGATACTTATATTAAGTTTCGTCCGCCTTTTGTCCACTTTTATAGTTTTGCAGAATGTGTAGTTTCGTTCTACAAGTGAGTGCACAAGTTTTATCTTCGTAAATCCTGCCTGGAATATTATAAATTTGTTCAGTTTGAACAGACTGTGAACAATAGTGTTAAATATACATAGTTGGATCATATTTTATGATTCAAATTTTATCTATATTGAGTCTTTCAGTCAAAATAGCTTACATAGGTTTTAACGGAATACAGTAGAGGCATTTCAGAGTATGTTGTTTCAAAATTCAATAATTATTACTGTTTGTATGTTACTAATACTATTTTTATCTAATATCTAGGTATAACATTTATTTAGCAGCTGTTACGAAAGCTGCAGTTAAGATCTCATACTCATAAAACTACCGAAATTGAATGCTACGTCTGAAACTTCTTCGGAGCTCCCGGAAAACTTCGGGTAAAATTGAATTTCTTAGTACAAATTAATTAGGAAAAATACATTTTCTGCAACGCCAAAACGGAATCGTTTATCCGACTACAAACGATTTTATTTTCCAAGCGGATAATTTGTTTGATGCGCCCACACGAGCTCGTGCTAATGACATACACATTAATGCTTAATGAAATTTTATCGATTATCTGTTGTATATTAATAACCTATATTTATGCAACGGACAAATTGGTTGAAAGATAATACATCAGTGCCAGCTCGAAAATGGAACCAGACTGTTAAAATGAAAACATATACAGCTTCAGTCGCGTGTACGCGATATACACCAAGAAAACAATTTATTTACTTTAATAAACTGCTTTTGTGAGATTCATTTGCTAGCGGTTAATAGTGTGTTGAAGTTAATTGGCACTGGTCTCGCCAATGCAATGAATAGGCCCTTTTTAGATAAATAAAAATAACGGATGGACCGAAATAAAGTACACTTTTCATTTTTCTTTGATAAATTTCGGTTTCTCTGCCATTTTTAACGAAATTAGTGTTAATAGCTAACTGATATGATGGTCTACATCGAGTGAACGTCAAGCCTTTGGAGATATCAAAAAGCAAAGCCTCTAATAGTCCTTGCTTTACTTTAACTTATGTTAATTCTGTTTTTAGCTTAAAATTATCAAAAAATTAGCCTAAAAACATGCTATTATGTAGGCAATACGACTGGGTCTGAAATTCTGCCAACAAATTACTGAAATTTAAGATGGTTAAGATCTTAAAAGCTTCATTTTTAATCATCAAAATTATGTAAATAGAGCAAATGAATTTGAACAAATGAATGGGCCTTTTCCACATCTTTTTTTTTATTTGTTTATTATAAAATATATAATTAGTTATGCCTAAAAAGTATTTTTTTAAATTTTTTTCTTCGCCAGATATATTTTGAAAAAATTGTTAAAATTACCATATATTTCAAATAACGCGCCATGACGCCATACTCCACTTCGTTGTTGTCTGTTGGCTGCCCTGCATTTTGTGTTATGTCAAATGAAGTGTGCTTAACCTAACTTTCGTTTTGTGTTTTGATTAATTTGATTTAAAATGAATAAAATTGAAGAGGGATATCTTCAGACAACCTTCCAAGAGTTGACAGTGAAGTGGTTAACGATTTCTACGTCACAAATATGAACTTTCTAAATGCTAAAGTGCGCAATGTTAAGACAAGGAGGTTAGCCTTTATAACCTAAGTTATCAGACATCATTTAGTTGATTCTAGCATAAATTGTGCAGTGTTGTCACCTTGAGCAAAAAATACCTAAAAATTATTTTGTTTAAGTGACAAATTGTAAAATAATCATGTTGGTTTGCTTTAGTAATAATTTATGGAGAATATTTCACCTAAAAATACATATTTTCATTTCAAAATTACCATTTCACCTAAAAATACATAATATTTTCATTTCAAAATTACCAAAATGTAAATTTATTCGTTGCCAAGAAAAAAGTAAAATTGTATGTGGCAACGTGGAGCCGTTCTTTAACTTGTCTACATTTTATTGGCTACTGGAGTGTGATGTCAGCGAACCGCGCAGTTTGAAATGATTAATGAAGACAGGTCACTTTGTACTTGGATAACTTCGCTTAATTACAATTCTTTAATAAATTGGGTTGATTCTACCTTTACTTATGTACCAGTACAACGTTTGATATTAATAAAAAAGTCAATTTAGTATTCAATTTAGCGGAAAAGGCACATTTGAATGAATGAGCAGAAAAAATAAATTTTTGCAGACAATTTCTTGTTGTGATTTGAATCTGTTGAATAACAAGAATAAGAGTTAAGTTAAAATGAAAGAGTGCTTAACAAGATCTATTTGCAATAGCGTCCGTCATCTTGTTTTGGATATTACAGCTTTTTTGACATTGACCACTGAGCCTATTGAATTTTGGAAAGAAAAATAAAAGCTATGTTTCTTTTGGCACGACCTGTATAACCGGTATCATTTTGTAAGTACCTATATTGTTAATTTATTTACTTAAGAAATTACTTTATTTATTTTATTTTATTTATTTAAGAAAATAAGAGCCACGTATAAATTTTACAACTACTAAAGCCATGATAATAATAAACCTATTTTTTTTTTTTATTTCAATGAATCTGTTCCAGTAATAAGACAAGCAAAAACGGATGTACCAAGGATATGATTCTTTTATTGCTATCTTTGATTCAATGGGGATCGTTGGTTTATTTTTTCTACGATCTACGATAAAATAACAAAATTTGATATACTTCTAAAACAAATCAATGATTTGTTTCTACTGGAACAAATCAAGCTAGAACATTTGATTCATTCTGTCCATTTTAATGTAAAGTATTGCAATTAAAATTATTAAAAGAATATACCGGGTGTTCCACATAAAAGCCATCAGCCTCGTATCTCGGCAACGGAAAGATATATTTTAATTTTGAAAAACAGATGATAGAGCTCATCTATGGCTTCGTCACGGAGTTCAACTTGATTTTTTTCAGAGTAAATTGGAGATGGCGCTGAAGTCGAAAGGAATTTTTCGTTGGCAGGAACCACTTGCACTTTGGAAAACAAAGGAAACACTTTGCAACAGGGTTTATCCGATATTTTGTTCAATTCTAAATAATTTTTATTAAATGACTATTTTTCAAAAACTTAATAGTTTCAGAGATATCGGGCTCTTCATTTGGTGAGGCCCAAACTCAAGCGTATTTCAAAGTTTCGAATTATTACCATATATAATGAAACAATAATTATCCAAGTCAATTTAATAGCTCTTTTTAAGAAATAGTGAAATAATATGTATTTCTGTAAAATATGGCAAAAGTTTTTTAAATACCTAATTCATTTTGTATAATAAGTAATTCATAATTATTTGTCCGTTTGTCCTAAAATAAACCCTGAATATATAACGAAACTTCATCACAGTAGGTTTTGATTAGAAGAAAACAAAATTAAATACATATTATTTCACTATTGTAAGTACTAAGTTGGGACGCTCAATAATTTTCGAGAAAATTGAGATTGTTCGTTTTGGGCGCTATCTATTTTTCACCCCCTAGGACCCATTTCAAGTCAATGATTTTTATACTGAGTAGTCTATATGAGATGCTTATTACGTGTACCAAAGGAGAAGTTGGGACGCTCAATACTTTTCGAGAAAATTGAGATTGTTTGTTTTGGCTGCTATCTATTTTTCACCCCCTAGGACCCACTTCAAGTCAATGATTTTTATACTGAGTAGTCTATATGAGATGCTTATTACGTGTACCAAAGGAGAAGTTGGGACGCTCAATACTTTTCGAGAAAATTGAGATTGTTTGTTTTGGGTGCTATCTGCTTTTCACCCCCTGGGACCCATTTCAAGTAATTAATTTTTAGACTGAGGAGTCTATGTGAGATGGTGATTACGTGTACCAAAGGAGAAGTTGGATAATTTTTGTTTTATTGTATAAGGTAATAATTTGAGGCTGAAATATGCTTGAGTGTGGGTCTCACCAAATGAAGAGCCCGATATCTCTGAAACTATTCAGTTTTTGAAAAATAGTCATTTAACAAAAATTGTTTAGAATTGAACAAAGTATCGGATAAACCTTGTTGCAAAGTTCCTGCCAACGAAAAATTTCTTTCGACTTCAGCGCCATCTCCAATTTGCTCTGAAAAAAATCAAGTTGAACTCCGTGACGAAGCCATAAGTGAGCTCTATCATCTGTTTTTTTTCACAATAAAAATATTTTTTTCCGTTGCCGAGATACGAGGCTGAGGACTTTTATGTGAAACACCCTGTATATGTAGAAAGCACGTTATTTTGATTTCTATTTTTACATTATATTAATGTTAACAAAATATCCTATGTAGGTATATGCATAAAGCATGACTTTGACTGGTGACTTTGCAACAAATAAATCAAATGCGGTGGGCAATAAATTCAATTATTGAGCAATAAAACACTACGTTGGCTCATCTGCGATAAAATTAGGAAGCTGGTTAAATTCTGCACCAGCAATATCGATTCAGATCACTGTTTAATTTGTTCCTATCCTACGAACTAGCTCTGTGCCACTTTGTAGTTGGGCTTTGTTTAACGACCACAATTATTAGTTCGCTACTATTCTGGCAAGCCGTAAATTTGGTTTAAAAACAGGAGAATCGTAATATGAGTTTTCGGATTAGTGCGATGTATTTGCTGGTACTTTCTCAAAGTGTAAACATCATTATCACCGCATGAAAATGTTAATTTTCACAGGGAAAATGTTTACTTCAATCTTAACTGAATACGCCTTTATAGAAGCTGCTTTCTATTTATAGAGCTTTCCATTTCCCAATTATACATAAATAAGTATACTGAGTAGTATTTTTCCCAAGAAAAAATTATCCTGGTACATGAAAATACGCTATATCAGCTATATAACTGCTATATATTATCTTAGCTTATTAGGTTGTGTCTAATATTTAGGAATTAAAAAAGGAATATAAAAACCAGTAATATCGATTTCTGTTATATCATTTTTTTACATACATATTACAAATTATTGTAAATTATTCAGAGCAAAACAAAAATTAAAAGTACTTAAACAAATAACAATAAACCATCCCTAACCTAAAATAACCTAATTTAAAAAATTATGAAATAATTTAAATTAAATGTAGAGGCAGAAACAAATTTAGAAAACACGTGTTACTTCAAAATATGTTGAAAATGACCACCATGAACCTCCTGACAAATAAATGTTCCATGGGTAAGTTCTATTATAAAGATTATGTGGTAAAAACATTATGTTATAAACTGATATTACTGGTTTTCATTTGTAAATTACTGAACCAAATGTTCTCAAAATTGGGGGATGTTTTGAACATAAAAATAGCTTCAAAATGAGTTATTACTCGACCCCCATTTCCATTTAAAAAAATGTTCCTGTCAATTTGACATTCAGAGCTGTCATTGATGTGTCAAAAAATGCAGAATTTAGTCATACATTATCGTTCCAAATTTCATCACAATCTACCCAGTGGTTCAAAAATTAGAGGGGGGGGGGGCGGACTTTATGTACCTCGCATCTCTTTCTGCATTCGTATTTTTACGTCATCACTTTAATCATTTTAATGTACTTTTTAAGTAAATTAAAATGTACAACTCATTTAATGCTGGCTGAGGAACAATTTTTCCACATATTAGCAATAATTATGCCTTGAAAGGTTAATCAGTTTCTCGCGATGTACTTCAAAAGTAAAAAATCTTGTAAGTAACGAATGTACGAGAGGAATCCGGTTAATATTGGCGAGTTATTTTACAATATGATTAGATATGTAGCTTTAATAAGAATATTTAAACGATAATATTTTACTGACTAAACTGGGAGATCAAAGATGTTTACTTATATAATACCGGCTCAATTTTAATAATGCAAATAACATACTTATCCATGCGGACGAGGAATAATAGATTACTACATAAAACGGCAATAAACTTTATGATTCTGCAAGTCATATTTTGCTATGCACTTTATTTTCACATAAATATGTTTTAACGCCACCAAGATTTACGAGTCCATTACTAGTATGTTAATCTTCTACTATACTCTAGATCTATAACATATTTTGTAGCTTAGGATATTTATATTTCAAATCATGTTATAAAATATGATTTACGACTTAATAATTCCAAAATTTGTCTATAAAACGTTTCTAACTCTTGATGATGTGAACATTTTTTACTGCTTCGTATTTACTACATTTATATTATATTTATTTAGGATTATAGGTACAGTGCTTTCGTGAAATAGTGAATAAATTCGTTATAAATATCTATATATAAATATATAAATATCAGTATATAAGTTTTTATTAATATTTCATTAATAATGTATCTCTTAGTTAAGTTTTTGATTTAATTCTTATATAAAGAAAGATATAAACAAACAAATCGGAATTATTTAAAAAACATAGTTTATAGTTTAACCCCAGTTGACGGTTGTTGTTTTCTATATTATGTTCTTTTAAATGTGGTTATTACCTTTGCCTGCCTAAGTTATAAATAACCAGAAAAATAAATCATTTGATCATTAAATCATATATATCTTAGTTATATATAATAATATATTTTTTATATAAAATAAACCTGTAAATGCCCTACTGTAGTAATCCCAGGAGATGCACACGCATGTAGATCCTGGATCCTAGATTTTTAGTATAGTATTTAGATGGCTCCATAATCCTAACACCTAATAGTTCCCTCTACCATCTCAACGGCCTCCCAGCATCGTCTATTTCAGTTTTACGATCGCCAAATATTTTAATTAACCGCAGATCCGCTAGAATTATTGCCAACTGCAATGCAACCGTAATAAACAGCTCTAACAACCTGCTACACATTTGCACATGCAGATTCGGCGTTGTTCCCAATTTGTTACATCAACTGTGGCCAACAGCAGGAGGCGCTGGGGCCTTAATGATCACTGACAGGCTTAAGTACGTGCTAATGAATTAGACTTGTCACGGATTACTCCTGGTTGAGAAGTGTCGATGCAGGACTTGACGCTTCTCAGCCGTGTCAGTTAGCTGTTTTTTTTATAAGGTGTGATAACTTGCTAGTGTTGAACAACGTGGTGGGAGTTCTAAATTTGGCGGAGGCGATAGTGACAATAAACAAAGCGCACGAGTATGCAAGTTATTATTGAGAGTGTGCTCTTGTTCTTTTATTATCTATGGAGTGTACATGTTACCCCACTGGCTGCTTCATTGTGCAAGCGGATTTGGCAGCCGGTATGGGTTTTACAATTTTTTTTACCAGTCTGCAGTTCTATTATGCACACACACATATACACCCACACGCGCGCGGACACATACACACACACACACACACACACACACACACATAACCTTAGTTATAATGTAACAAAGTTTAAATAACTTGACAGAAGTGTTCTTTGCCCTCTATTTGCAATGAAGATACATAAAAAAAAAGAAACACGCACTCTATATTACCTAAATTCGTAATGAAGTTAACTTATACAGGGTTATTCAGAACCTATCCATAATAAAATTTGGGGATGTTCAACATACATGTACAAATTTGGTAGTGCAAAAAAAAATTTTTTTGGCGAGGTCTTAAAACTATTTAAAAATTTTTCATTGCACGCTGGATACTGGTCCCCTGTAATGGAGTGACTTTGAGGACTGACAATGAAAACTTGCTAGCACAAAAAAAACTTCGGAAGATCTGAGAGTATACCGACACCCGGCGCAAAAAAGATTTGTACCGTTTTTACTTTAAAATAAACTTAAAGATAGATAGATCTGATCAAAGTGACGTGTCTTTAAAATTAATAAAATTTTGTTACAATAATTATGAAGAATTGCGCTACTTGATTACTAAGTATTAGAAACATGAAATTTATAAAAAATTTGCACATACCTTGTTACAAAAGCTGTTCGAAATAATATTCCTGGACTTGTACACAATTTTGGGCACGCCTTATCCAATTTTGCCGCACTAAACCGAATGTTCCTCCTGGTTGCTGATCTTGTAAATGCAAATTATTAAGTAAATTGGGGATTTTAAGCATTTTGCTGCAACAACCACTCACAAAACCTAACTTTTAAGTGATAATCCACTGGGAACAGTCCATTAACTCAGCATTACTGTACACATGAGCCATTTTGAAAATTTTACAGTTTAACACTCTTAAGATAAATAAAACACACGCGAGAGCGAAACACAGACTGACGACTCATCATAGACAATAAAGATGTTATCCCCACTCCAACATTATTCGGTCGGTTTTAACTAGGCGTTCCAAACAAAAACGTGTTTACTTTTTTTATCACATACTTAGGAATGTGGTAGAAAAGTATCAGATGTGTTGAAGTACAGTTGCCCAGCTACGTAGTCCTTTATAATGGTATAACTTTAAACATTGTTTACGGGAAATCCTAATACTAATGTTAAAATTTTTTTGGTGATATCGATTTCTTATTTAAGGATGCACATATCCTCAAAGTTTTAGAGATGAGTTCTGAATAACCCTGTATAGGTTAACTATTAGAAATGTTAACATGGAAAAATAGAAATTCTTGATTACTCTTCACTCAAATCCTCAATAAATTTGAAGCTAATAGCTTCTGCAGCGTGCTCCAAAAAGAGATAAAAACTTCTCAAAATGCCATGAATGAAGAGTGAAAGTATTTTGATAGTAGTTATTTACCATTCAATTAAGGTGGATTAAGGTAAGTACCTACTCACTTAATTTTGTTGCTTTTACTCACACGAGGGCTAAGACAGATACCATTCTTTTACTATATATTCCCGATTTACGTTTTTTTTTTGGAAACACCTAAATTATTTCTGCCAAACCCACATTTTCTATTTTGATACATTTAGGTAGTATGACTGCTTATAATTGAAAAAAGTTATTCCATAGGCATGGAGATAATATTCAACTTTTAAGAACTAACCATTCTCTATCAGAAAAACGGAAAATTTATTTTAGTTAGTTGAACACGAATTGGGCGTGTTCACATCTCAAGATTTCAAAGTGGTTTATTTGTTTTGGGAAACATATTGAGGTGTTTCCAAGAAAACTGAGCCATCTTTATCTGAAGCTATGGTTTGTCTTATTTATTGGAAGTAATTCGACCACTCAATTAAAGATAAAAAGAAAAAGCTAAGGGAATAATGTGTTCTACTATGGATCATCTATTTATTGAACAATTCTTGGTTAAAATATATTGATTTATATAAGCAAGTAGACGAGAATATAATGTTATGGTTAGTGTTTGTAAACACATAGTAAACGGCTTCTAAGCTGTTTGCAACTAGTTCCTTAACAACATTTATGAAGAAAGTTTCCTGCTGAACTTGGTATATTTGGGCTTCTATGAGCTTCATAGATATAGTTATATAATAACTATACAGGAGCAAGGTGGGACACACTCTCTATATAATTTTTTCAATCAATATTTGTGAATATCTAGTTTACGCAGTATAATACTTGGATTTGATAGTTATTCGCGCTTTAAAATAATAATATAATATGTTTCCCAGTCTACCATACAAGTCTCATAATTTAAGACTTATTCTTCTTATTAGACGAAAGAGAAAGAAATTGTTTGTGAACTTACAAAGCTGTTATTTTCAAAACGTTTTACTACATTGACTCTTAAACAAATCACTGAATAGATCGTTGATATTGTTTATTAGATATTCTATTGTACAGGGCGTAACAAGTTTAATTCCCGACACTGATCCAAACATAGTTCGTAGTAAAAAAGGTGTATAATATGGTATATAGTAAGTATAGTGCAAGTGTCAGTTGAAATTAAGACATTACTCATAAAATAATCAACTACTATTTGCTGTTGATATGAATAGTCAGAAGACAGACAATATGCATGAAATGCTGGTCAAAATGAATGGCGAACATATCATGTCGTATAAGAAAACAAGTAGCAGAATTAAAATTAGTAGCAACAAAATAAAACATATTGTCACTACCTGACAATCAACGCTGGAAAAATCAACGTGATATAACATGTTAGTAACTAGATTAAAGTAAGCATCCAGATCATTGGTTAGTTTTTCATAGGACCGCAGGTCCGGCCTTGCACCGTATTTTTGTCAGATTTACAGCGGCAGTGTTATTAGACTCCACGTTATTAGAAGTGAACATAAATATTAATAATTATAGGACTCAATTTGATATACACAATAATTATCTCACAAGACATAGGGATTTATTAAAGCTTCGGTATTTCAGACTCTCTAAATCTCAGAAGAATTCACTAAACATAAATATTTACAATAGTGTTACAAAATCACTCACACAGTACCCGAGCACGGCGTTGTCAAATCTACTTTTTGCCAGCCTTAGGAAAATTGTGCACAATTTGGCAACGTCGCCTCTGGAAAGAGTTAGTCTTAATCAGGTAGCGATCAAGGGTAAATAAGCAATACTTATGTGAAATAACTGTGATTTTCGAAGTGTTTTCGGTGTGTATTTATTTAGATATTGTACAAAAAGTGTTGTATTGTGTCTGACGTGTTAAATAAAGATTTCTTTATTGTTGTTAAAGGTCTCATTTATCTTTAGAACCCCGGAAGGAGTAACAATAGATTACCGGCCACTATAAAGAAAGCTCTTAGTTTTCTTTCTTTTAAGAAATAAACTAAACATTTTTGTTGAAGTATTGTTTTTATTCTGTAGATGATTATTTGCACGCCACTGCTACAATCTGCTAAAGATATTTTGCATAGTGGTGTGGAGTATGTTTTGTTATATGTATTTTTATACAATAACAGGTTGTAGAAACTGGTTCTACTACTTGTCAGATGACATGCATATAGTAAATAACTACGAATAGTATTTGCTATATGCATGCCATTTGACAAGTAGTAGAACCAGTTTCTACAACCTGTTATTGTATTGGATTTTTACCCAATTACTATTGGTTTGGATTGTGTTGCGAAAACTACCCAGAGGTGGCGCCAATAGGGCTTGCGTACGCAAGGTTTACCTATTGTGCCAAATACTGAGGTCTTCGCATTCGTAGGTATGCTCACTTATATTGTACTGATGAGATCATAAAAAGGTCGAAACCGGTCTGCAATTAGTGGCATCCTACGATGTGTGGTCTTCTGAGTATTTCCTCGTAGTTTTCGTTGCAATCCGAATCCTTGTATTTTTTATTTTAACTGTGTTTAGACCAAAATACGGCAAATCTTGCTTTGTAATTCAGCGCTCGGTGCGGCATATAGCCAGGAGAATAGCTGTTTTGGCTTGATTTGTTTTAGTCCTTATTTAAATAAGGGGTTTGCAGATGGAGGATAGTCCTTACTATTCGTAGTTATTTGCTATATGTATTTATATGTTTGTTTTATACAAGTTTTTAATGTGTAAATATTTTTTGTAAAATTTTAATATTTATCTGTATTAAGATATCCTTTTGTGACTTGTGCATACATATACAAATGTGCATATGTTGTATGTAACGTAGTCAAATAAATATGGGTTTGATTGGAAGTATATACAAATTTCCACTAATCGGATAGTTTCGCTTTGCGGTTGCCTACTAATAATGCCTAAATTATTTACTCTTATCGTTAATTACGCCTTTCTTTGTTACAGGTAAGTTACGTTGACAAAAGATAATCATACGACTTTCCACGCCCACTGCGTCGGTGCCCAGTGGGAAGGCACCAACAATGGCGTACTGTAAGTAGCCGTATGAATAATATACATTTAAAGTGCTCAGGTCTAATTGTAGTAATTTAGTGCTGACCTAGTTTTTAATGGTAATGGGGAAAACGGTGCCTAATGGCTGTTACATTCTATAACGTTTTGAATCGATAGAATTTTTGTTATTATCGGTAAACAATTTGTGTTTGCTCATTGCATTAAGGGAAATTACTTGTGTAATCTTATATTGTTTGTATCGTTCGGTATCGTAGTGTAACCAACACTAATCGTACATAAATAATATTATTTTCAATATGTTACAGGAAGGAATGTAATAACAATAACCTCAATGCATTTTTTACTATACAGACTGTCCAAAATTCGAGTCTCTACATAGGGATCTCAGTTATTATAAAAGATAGGAAAACGCTCAAATGGGGAAAGTTTTAGAGAATTTTATGCTGATTTCAAATCTGCATTGAAAGTTATCGTGAGTCAATTGTTTTTCGAGATATTTGAAAAAAACGAAAAACCGAAGAATTTGTTTTTGGCCAATAACTCGCTAATGGTTAATCTGACACTTCTAAAAATTTTACAATATTAGTACACTTTTTAAAGACGAACAGTTTGGCATAAACAAAAATTACAAGGCACTCTTTGTTTTTCTGTTATGAACCACAACTTTGCTATTTCTTATGGTCACCATATTGTATTTTTATATCATATTTTAAAGCCAAAAATTCTCTTTCCAACGATGTATCATAAGCCTATAAAAGAATTTTTAAAATTTGTGTAATATTGAAAAAATCATTTTTTTACAAGTTTACTTTAGAAGTTGGCTGTGCCATGAAATGTTTTCTGTCACAAGTGTCAAATAAAACTGCTTAGAAAGAGTTAACGTGTCAGTGTTTTTATAAATTGAAAATATGGAAAGAGTTCACAAATTGTCAAATGAAGAAAAGTTTGATATGCTTACGGTTTATTTACAAGCTCACCGTAATGCGGAAATTGCATCTACCAGATATTTGGCATTATATCCAGAAAGACAGCAGCCGCATAAAACATATTACAGGAGAATTGTTACCAATTTATTGAATTATGGTGCATTTGAGAATAAGAGGAACCACTATGAAAAAGATAACCATGATCGTGACGTAAACGTTCTTAATATAATAACTAAAAGTCCGCCAACATCTGTAAGATCTGTTCAGCATCAAAGTAACATCCCGTCTACCGTTCATCAAATTTTGAAAAAACATGGATATCATCCTTATAAGCCTACTATTGTCCAAGGTCTTCGCGAAGGTGATTATGATAGGAGATTGCAATTTTGCCAGTGGTACATAGAAAAATGCAGAGAAGTTCCTGAGTTCCCTAATTTGGTAATATGGTCCGACGAGACCCGTTTTACTAATTGTGGGGTATTTAACAAACATAACAGACATCATTGGAGTATCCAAAATCCCCATGTGATGGAACAGCGACGATTGCAGTCTAGATTTGGGTTTAACGTTTAGTGTGGTCTTTTAGGTATTTTTATCTTCATTAATGATATTGTGAATAAATAAGCTAGTCATTAATGTATCATGTTAATGTATAATTATTTTAGGAAATCGTTTGGTTGGTCCGTTTCTTTTCGATTACAACCTTAATGGGGAACGATATCTAACCTATTAAGAGAAGAAATAATTCCAGCAATTAGAAGGCTTGTACCCAATGCAGCTGAATTTCAAAGATTGTGGTTTCAGCAGGATGGTTGTCCGGCACATAATACTGTAGAAGTTAGAACATATTTAACCCATTGTTTTGGGCAAAATGTTATTGCGAACAATGGACCAGTTATGTGGCCGGCAAGATCCCCAGATCTTACGCCACTCGATTTTTATTTGTGGGGACAAATTAAAAATGAAATTTACGAATTTGAACCACCCGTTAATAGAAATGAATTAGAAGCTAGAATTAGAGAAGCGTTTAACTTGTTAAACGGAAACACATTAGGAAGAGTTATGAGAAAGATTTTAAAGAACTGTGAAATGTGTCGTAATGCAAATGGACGTCACTTTGAGCATTTTCCTAATAATGCTTAATTATGGATGCTTAATTTTTTAGTTCTGGTTGTTTTTAATACTTACTACTATTAGACTAAAGATATTCATATCAATATCATGGTTATCTTTTTCATAGTTGTTCCTCTTATTCTCAAATGCACCATAATTCAATAAAGTAGTAATAATTCTCCTGTAATTATGTTTTGTAAGGTTGCTGCCTCTGAATACAATTCCAAATATCTAGTAGATGCAACTTTCGCAATACTGTGAGTTTGTAAATAAAGTGTAAGCATATCAAACTTTTCTTCATTTGAGAAATTGTGAGCCCCATATTTTCATTTAACGCAATTCATAAGTCATTTTGTATGACACTTGTGACAGAACGGGAAATATTTACATTTCATGACACAGCCAACTTTTAAAGTAAACTGGTAAAAAAATTATTTTTTCAGTATTTCACAAATTTTAAAAATTCTTTTATAGGCTTATGATACATCGTTGGAAAGATAATTTTTGGCTTTAAAATATGATATAAAAATCCAATATGGCGACCATAAGAAATATCAAAGTTGTGGTTCATAACAGAAAAACAAAGAGTGCCTTTTAATTTTTGTTTATGCCAAAATGTTCGTCTTTAAAAAGTGTACTAATAATGTAAAATTTTTAGAAGTGTCAGATTAACCATTAGCGAGTTATTGGCCAAAAACAAATTCTTCGGTTTTTCGTTTTTTTCAAATATCTCGAAAAACAATTGGCTCACGATAACTTTCAATGCAGATTTGAAATCAGCATAAAATTCTCTAAAACTTTCCCCATTTGAGCGTTTTCCTATCTTTTAGAATAACTGAGATCCCTATGTAGAGACTCGAATTTTGGACAGTCTGTACGATTAATTGAATTTCAGGAGCAATTATTTAAAAAAATGAGCTCGAACTATTAAACTATGTACTATTACAATATGGCGTCACTAAAAAATAAACTAAGAAAAGTATTTTTGTCCCACCGTTGAGTGACAACATTTTGTCACTCAACGGTCCCACATTGGAGTTATGTAACTCAAAAGATATTGTGATGTATTCGAGCTAAAGATGCGCTCGAAAAAACGCATCGTTAAGACCTTATAGGGTGATATCTACTATTTCTGAGGCAGACATATTGAATTTCTTTAGAATTAGGATGTGTTGAAGGTTTTTTTAATAAAATGTTGGTTTTGCCTATGTTTAAATTGGTTTGGGTGTGATCCAGTTCTTGACGTATTTTTTTCTGTAAAAGATAAGTTTCCTAAAAAAAATTCTATAGCTGTACTTAGTCGTTTTTCGAAAAAATATCAATAATGGCGTAAATAGTTAATAAAGCATAGTAAGATAAGTTAATAAATAACAAGCACTTGAAGTGTCAAACACTGATGAAAGCGATTTTCTGCAGGAAGTGAATAGCCATAAAAGTTTATCAACAGGATTTTAAAACTGTTACTACTGTTATCATCTCCCTTGTGGTTGCCATAATATATTTCGGACACATTTTGTATATTTACGTAGTTACATCTAAAATAGTTGGTTCAAACTCCCTATTTTTCCTTTGTTAATCTTTTAAATTTTAAACATTACTTGTTTGTAAACATAAGATTAGGTTCTGTGTAAGATGCTTTGTCTCTATTAAATTACAAATTAATGTTATATTCAATACAGCAATAAAAATTTGTACCCTACGTCATTTGTGAATATTCATTTGTCATCAATCATTATAATCATTCAAGATTCATCAATCAAGAATAATCATAATTTTGAATAAATGGTAACATGCTCAAATAAAGACTTATTTGTATGCAGAAATAAAATCTCGAAACTTAGTACGGTCCTGTCCCAATGTTACGCTATATTGCGCGACCAATTATAGCTGACTCAACAATTCAAGAAACAATAAACAAATTACCCGTAGAAAATTACATAAAATTAATGAACTGTAGTTCTGGAAATACAATTGTAATAATCTAAGCAACCACGTCTACTTAAAGCAAAACACAACTTGAAAGACAATGGGGTCAGGATTTAGTGCTACGTCATACAAAAAGTATAAGTACCTATACAGCAGGTTTAAATTATTTTAATTTTTTTAGAGAATTGTCTATAATAATAAATAGATGTCGTGGATGACGCATCCGACATTTCTTTAAATTGAAGTTAGTACAGAGTTAGTGGGTGATATGAATAAAAACGAAGTACCTGCTACTACTACAAGTATTAGTATATTCTACGTAGTATTTACTTTAAAACGAAGGATTTACTAATTTCCGATAGTATCTACTTTACTTGACATAGAATATGCTTCACCATAAATTCACCACTCCATATTATGAAGTATCTATTACTTAACAAGTATAGTAGATTCTTTGAAATGTGTAGTACTTACTTCCGTCACACATACGCCGCGCACCAAGCCCTGGCTATCCAAATAAGACATATTTAAAAGTTTTTGGGAAACGTTTTAAGTTTTGAATGTATTTATAACATGAACAGTCCTTTAAGATGTCTTCGGATGAAGGAAGTGTGATAGAAGATGAACGAGTAACGAGAAAGTAACGTTTTCCCTACTAAACTTAGATGAAAAATATAAAATATAAACATAAAACATTCTAAATTGATGTTACTTGATTGTTTACCTAAATATTTGACGGTATAGGGTATCATCGTCGTAGTGCCTTCTTGCAGTATAGTTGTTGTTAAAATCGAAGTATCTACCAGTAAAAAGTAGATACTTTAAGTCGTAGTACATGCTACTATAACGTTTAGGAGAATGCTATTATTTTTAGCAATTCCGAAAAAATAGAAGGAAGTAGGTACTTCTAAATGTAGTATCCACTTCGTTTTAAAGTAAATACTACGTAGAATATACTAATACTTGTAGTAGTAGTAGTAGCAGGTACTTCGTTTTTATTCATACCACCCAATGTACTACACTTTTTAAGTAGATACTTCATAATATGGAGTATATACTTTGTGGTGAAGCATGCTCTATGTCAAAAATAAAGTAGACACTACCGGAAATTAGTAAATCCTTCGTTTTAAAGTAGATACTACCAGAGACTTATACATTCTATAAGTCTGATACTACGTAGAATATACTAATACTTGTAGTAGTATCAGGTACTTCGTTTTTATTCATACCACAAATTGTATTTTCACCTAAAGTATTTTCTATAATTTATTTGTGCCTCTACTTCAATAAATATCAGCAAATTGTATTTATAAATTTCGTGGCAACGTAACGAATAAAAAATAATTTATATTGAAAACAAGTTGGTTTGAATAAAATACTTATTTGTTCCTTTTAATAGCAACATTTACTTTGTTTGCTTTTGAAAACCTTCCGTGTAATTTAAAAGATGATTATTAATGCAGTTTATATATTATTTCTAAACAGTAATAGTTTAATAAATGTTGGGGTTGATACAATCTCATTAGCCTAGAGGAATTATTATCCCATTTCTCCGTTTTACATTTAATAACTAACACTTTCTTAAATTAGGTAAGACGGAATGTGTTGGAAATTGGACTCAGTTATGAAAATTTTATAAATTCTTGTAATATGCGTCTCGCCCGCGGTTCCTCAAATTACTCGTGTATTCTTTCTTATTAAATGTTGTTGCAGATAATACCCTGAAAAGAAATATAATCAGAACGCAGTGGGTAGCTACGGAAATCTAAAACGCGGAACATTTTACGAAAATAGGTTGGAAAAGAGGAAAAGAATATCGTACTCTTATACAACTTGCATGAAAGTTTTTAGATATTCTCTCAGACTTAATACTCTGTGCTTTGAAATGGAAAATTCATCTTTTTAATCATCCTCTTTAGAAAGGTGAATAGTAAATTACTTTAATCCCGAGTGCAGTCAAATATTCTCCAAAATACATTTTTAATATTTGTATTAGATAAAAGTATATGAATAAGGTAGAAGAATATTCATTTTTGGATGGGAGGAGTATAATATTAAACATTATACAACAAAAAATATAAAACAATGTTAATAAAATTAGATTTTATTTGAAGTATTATTTCAAATAAAATATTTAATATATTGATTTACATAATCATATATTTCTAAAAGGTTTTTAAGTTAATAAGTCGTCGTATAAGTTAATATAATATTTGATATAATAATTGCAAATAGAAATGCAAAGTTTTAGAAGAAAGAAGTAGAAAGAGAGTGTAATTAGAAATATTAGGAACACCAAATATCAGATTACCGCTTCAAGAAGTTATTATTAGTCATATGAATTCTATTATATTCTGATAGTTGGACAGTGCTATAGTAGGACGAGAACAGTGTACCTATAAGCTAAATATATAATTTTAAATTTTAGTAGAAATAATTTATTTAAAAGATTCTCAAAGAAAAGGTTGCTTAAAAATTATTTTCTATATTTTATTTTATTCATTTTAGTCTGAAAAACTTATAATATCTAGGTGTGGAGTTCCATGGAAGTGACACTACATATATATTGTACATTTTCCGTTTTGCCGAATTTAAACTTTTTCACTAAATATTTCTAATTCGCGATCTTGAAATCGTAAATATTGGTATTTAGTAAAACCGTACCATAAACAATAAAACTAATCGGCTGTATAAGCTATTTCATCAAGAATTACTAAGAAGTTCGTAATTCTTGTCCCTGAAAACACTATATACCGATTTTAATACACCAACTTGCTACAGACATCTTGAATATTTCTTATATAAAAGTATTAAAATGTATTGTCATCCAAAGACTATAAATGTGTCATAATTTCAGCTAAATTTCTCAACGGGAAATCAAATGCAGTCCAAATAACCAAAGAATACGCTATTTGTAAAGATATAAATGATTCTAGGGTATTAGGTAATTTATGAATATTTTTCTTCGCTTTACTCTCAATGGGGTGTTTTCCTATTTTTTTTTTACATCGGCAATGGAAAGTAGTTGGAAAAAGAAGAGATACGTATTTCTGGAATTTTAATATTGGGTTCATTGAAGTCCATAAATTATTTTTTTATTGTGCGCGATATCTATGTGACGTCACTAAGCGAAAATTCAAAATTTGCGCCATTTTTTAGTGATTTCTAGGATATTTTCATTTATGTGGTTGGTGTCACTGCGTGACAACTTTACTTTTGTTTATGTTTGGATTATTTGGTTAAGGTAAACATCATGGTCATGGTAAACATGAGACATTGTTTTTAGTTTATATTTTTACCTGTGAATTGCTGTCTCTGCCTGTGACTGATTACAAGTGTATTTATTAGTAATAGAAAAACATCGTAATTTGTAAAGGTAATTTTTGAATATATTTAATCGACTTTGCAGTAATACTGCTAAGTTAAATACTAACCTTACATTTTTCATCCCTTTTATTTCTGAAAGGATCTATAGGATCTTTATCGTAAAAGGACCTATAACCGGTAAATTGTCGGACTTAGCCTCCACAAAACCTTGCTGCATGTTTAATAAAAGTTTACTTCACAAGAAAACAACAATACAACAAGTCAAGTTGTCAAACCAAACACAAACAGGAAATTTCAAATGTCAATTATCGAAATGTCAACTGTCGTTTGTGGTCGTTACAAACTGAAACTAGCCACATATTATCAGTGTGCTCTCTTTATAGATACATATTCCTTAGTTTTCGCTTAGTGACGTCACGAATATAGAATAAAATTTCAAAATTGGATTAAACATTTTCTACCGATTCAATCTTTATAATTTTTATCTTAATAAATATAAAAAAAAATATATTTTATAAAAATACAAGTTTCCACTTTCATTTCGATTGAAGGAAAATACCCCATTGTCCGTAATCCTTGAATATATTGAATTTGAATTTAGAACTACAGCTGCCGCTGAATCTTTTATGCTTTTTTCCTACAGTAAAAAGTGACTTCTGCTGCCAAATTTTTGAATGGCCTAGTGTATGAAAATATATAGCAACAGAGTGAAAGAATAGTCCTAAAAACGTAAATTTACAGACTCACCTTAGTCCCATTATTTTAGGATGGCATATATGCTTATCACGAAAGTGAAATAACGTGTTAACATACTAATGCTCTCTATGCGCTGTTGTATGCTGTGGTTGGAGGATTACACTCGTATATCTGTCGCTTGTGTCTCTTATTATTCACTCTTAGTTTTTCTGGTCCCACTCCCAGCTTTATTACATGCTTCCGGTGATAAAAATGTGCAAATTAGTTGGTGGTGGAATGGCTTTTATTAATATTTATACAGTTGCTGTGTTATTTGCAAAATGTTAAAAAGTAGTATTATGTTAGTATGTTGCTGACTGTAAAGCACGAGTTTTTAAGCTTTTATTAAATATAAATTAACACTAACATTAAATATGATTAAATTAAAGCATTACATGCAAGATATTACTATAGTGTCAACCAATCAAGAACATATAAACAAAGAACTTTCATATAAGTTCTTACAAACAGGCAAATTATTCCCAGAAACAGAGGGATTTATAGCAAGCAATACAAGACCCAGTTATAGCGGCAAATAGCTATAAAAGATATATTTTAAAGGATATTTCAATTAAGAGCGATGGGTGCACAAAATGTCACCAATTTCCAGAAATAGAACATATAACTTCCGTTATATGTTCTATTCTATGTTTTCTATATATTTCTTGAAACATCTAAATGAAATTAATGTTTTTTTCAAAACAATTATACAGGGTGGTCCAACTTATAACAGCAGGACTTCATCAAATGATAGATAACATTAAAATAATAGCAGTTTCTCAATACACTTATATCCGGGAAAGCTTCCTTTTATAGATACAGGGTGTTGAAATTTTCGAAAAAAAGTATATTATTTCAAATATTGCCAAAACGGCAAGTTAAAAAAAAATAGAAATTTGGCACACAGTATCAGCTAAGGATCCTTCACGATTTAAGGCTTATGGTGATAAATTACGAAAACCAGCGGCGGAGTTATGGGTATGCCATTACCCCTTTTCAAAAAAATCTTTTACGCCACTGACTTTATTGCAAATACAATAACGCGATTCAATGCCACATGCTTGTTAGAACAGAAAAGTATTCTTTCATTTTTTTCATACGGCGCACCGTTTTCGAGATATTTGAGGTTTTATCAGGTAATGTTGGGCCATTTACATTTAGAATTTAATTTAAATTTTATGCAGTATACTTGTGACAAGTTTTGACCAATTTAATACTTCCTTATAAGTATCACTAAGTTACTTTAAAGCAAATTTATCTGTTATTTTGAAACATTAAAATGCCTTTCCGATTTTCTAATCAAGAATATGCTGACATACACTTTATTTATGGATTTTGTGATGAAAATACGGCAGAAGCAGCTCGAGAATACTGCAAACTATTCCCCAACAGACGACAGCCACATCATAATGTTTTTTCAAATGTGCACAATCAATTCGTTAATCAAGGATTAAGGCCCATACCTAGGAATCCTAATCGTCATAATATTAACACCGTAAGAAGAAATAATTGTATACTGCGTGAATTTAACAGAGATCCGAGAACAAGTCAAAGAAGAGTGAGTCGAACCACTGGAACTCCTAAAAGCACTATTTTAAGAGTGTTAAAACGGGATCATCGACATCAATTTCATCTCCTACCTGTCCATGGTTTACATCCAGAAGACGAAGAATACAGGATGGTATTTTGTAGGTGGCTTCTGGACAACAATGAGGATTTCTTAAGAAATATTCTATAAACCGATGCGTCATGTTTTACTCGACGAGCGACGAGGTATTGTAAATTTTCACAATCAACATGTATGGGCACATGAAAATCCACATGAAATCAAACCACGAAAGTTTCAACAAGAATTTAGTATTAACATTTGGATAGGGATCTACAATGGAAATCTCTTTGGCCCTTATGTACTTCCACAGCGACTGAGAATTAAATTCTGAAAATTTTCTGGAATTTTTGGAGACTGAGAATCCGAATATGTGGGATAACATTCCACTCCATTTGCGAAGACAAGCCTGGTTCCAACTCGATGGGTGGCCCAACATTACCTGATAGAACCTCAAATATCTCGAAAACGGTGCGCCGTATGAAAAAAATTAAAGAATACTTTTTTGTTCTAAAATGCATGGGACATTGAATCAAGTTATTGTATTTGCAATAAAGTCAGTGGCGTAAAAGGTTTTTTCGAAAAGGGGTAATGGCATACCCATAACTCCGCCGCTGGTTTTCGTAATTTATCACCATAAGCCTTAAATCGTGAAGGATCCTTAGCTGATGCTGTGTGCCAAATTTCCAATTTTTCTAACTAGCCGTTTTGGCAATATTTGAAATAACATATTTTTTTTCAAAAATTTCAACACCCTGTATCTATAAAAGGAAGCTTTCCCGGATATAAGTGTATTGAGAATATATCATTTGATGAAGTCCTGCTGTTATAAGTTGGACCACCCTGTATAACTTCCGGATGTAAACTACTAGCAGGTGTTGCAATATACCAATACACATAATGCAGTGGTAAAAATTATGCACTAGGAAATAGCCCTGCCATATAATCTGCGATCGGAGTCTCAAGCATACCACCAATGTTGGTATTAACCCGTCGTCTACAAGAAAAATAAGCCAGTCATAAACTGAGAAGTGCATGATGCGTAAAAACACGATAATAATCAAAATAATAATAACAGTAATAATAATAACATTAATAACAGTAATAATAATATTTATAATAATAATAAATATAGAGATCTTCTATTTGAACTCCGCAGGCTCCAACCAGAACATACTATGAAGCTTATGGTACTGATTATAGGAGCCCTCGGTGGACCAAGAGATACACTGCTTTTATCAGTTATAATAAAAAAGTGCCAGAAATATAACCAGAACTAACCACTATTCTTCAGCATAAGGGAAGGAAGAAGTAGAAGAACTTTAAACTAAGAAAGAATGTCCAAAGTTACTTGTATTCATATTAAGATAAAAAAGAGCCCATACATTTTATAATATTGTCATATTTATGCACTATAAAGATTTTCTACCTTAGATATCTGAGATATTACTTTGTTCATATAAAATAGAAATAGTAAAGTTGCATATGAAATTTTATGACATTACGGCTTTATGGCATCTAATGTAGTGAAAAATAAGCCCTTTAGTGATATACTGTTTACGATTCATAGTTTCTTTTGGGATTACACCACCTGTAAAATAACATAAAGTAGGAAACCAGAAGCATACAAATTAAATATTCAAGACAAACTTGAATGCAGTATCAAGGCAAACTTCAAAAGTTTGCCCCAAAAAACCACTGGACAATATGCAATAAAATAAACAGTTGATAAATTAACTAAATATTATCTGTGGTTTTTTTTTGTTTTATACAAAATTCTGCAATATTACAAATCATATTTTCAATTATGTCTAAATAAAATACTTGTTATACTTACTTACTTGTTAAAATGCTTGTTTATATTTCATAGATAAGTTTTTGCATGGTAATAAAACCTTACTATTATATCACTGCCAAAATATTAATAGATAAATAAATAAAAAGTTAACTTTCAAAATAACGTAACGTTCACATAAATTTTAATCAAAATTCATGCAATGTGATTTTTCACTGTAACTTTTCTTATTTGCTTAGGAGTGATTATTCCAATGTAAATGTTTATTTTCTTACATACTTACGAGTATATTTGCAGAAAAAATAAGGGCAGAATACCCACAACAAGAAAGAATATCTTGATGGATAGTGCCAGAGCAAATAAGTATAACTGAAAATGACATCTGCGCCTTCTTCTTGATTCTTACACTCTTGCTAGTAACAGTAAACGACATAATTGGATTATATCATAATATATATGTTACACACGCCACTACAACCAATGTCAGTAGCTACGATATTGCGTAATGCACACCTACATGTCGCTAGGCAAACAATAAACAATAATGTTGACAGGGTAAACAGTGCGTGCTCCCATGAATTTGTGCTGTTTGTCTCCAAGCCACACAGCCAGCGGTCATCCATTTGCCGACCATGGCCACAAACCAGTAATTGGTAATTTTAGTAATAAGAATTGTTCCAAAAGGTGCCCCAAAATGTCATCTAGTCATACAATTCAACCGGAAACGATTTTGACTTTCAATTTAGAATGGAACACACTATAATTTGAATAGAGTGCTCTTTGGCGATTTCGTTGATAGAGGTTGGTGGGTCTATCTCTGAAAGTAAGAGAGATTCGTCCAAAAGTGTTGGTTCCGTAACAACAATATTAGAAGAAATCAACAATTGATTTTGAAGATATAATATCTTTGTTTAACACGGACGTTTGGGACGAATCCCTCTTACTATTCCCTCTTACTCTATCAATCTATATATCAATGCATTCCTGAAAGTACATTCTATTCAAATATGTAAATATATACATAGTGGGAGCAAGATAATTTATCAATAATTGGATGTAAATTGCAAAACATTCTTTGACATATAGAAACAAACAAGCGAGTAGAGTTTTTCAAAACTTATTTTGAGTCATTATCCAACTAATATCTTACTGAATATACTGAACTATAAGTTGAGATACTGACGAAATATAGGAACTCAAACTCTATCCCATTAAGCAAAATTTGGAGCATGTTTAACTTGTATACCAATATCATACATTAATCCTACATTATCTGATGAATGTCGGAGCCTGTATGAACTACTGATTTACTCTGGAGCTTGCTCTGTATTGACGGAATTATGTACTGGGACGTACACAATTAGCCCTGAGACAAACACATTACCGGAACAACTCTAGATGTGCGGAATAGTTCAGGAATTTGCTCTGCATTGTTACGGAATATTGGCCTTAACAACCACCTTGACAATGCATAGAAAGGCATTGGAATGTCACGTTCTGAGCCAGGTTGGAATGAAGAGATTCAGTGCAGTCATTTTTAGTTGGCTAATCAGCGTAATATAACTTTTGTTGTATGAAATTAGTAGAACATCCTCGTAGATGTAAAAGCGGTTTGGATTGTTATTTTTCTAAAGACAGAATTGCTTAGAATTATATCAATAAACATTTTTTATTTATCTGTTCAAAAATAAAAGAGTTGCTATGCGTAGCATTTTACTATGCTATGTGTAGCATCTGTAGGTATTAGTAGAAACGACATTTCATAATTTTTCAACAAAAAATCATCTAACGAAGAAAGGATTCAGGGATACTAGACAAATAAATTTTATGAAGGAAGTTATAGTTCAACTAACACCTATTATAATGACAAACGTCATTTTAATAAATCAATCAAACTGTCTTCACTCTTTGAGCATATTTTCACATAGCAAACCATGAAGTAAAAACGAAAATTAATAAAACGTCTAAAAATATTTGGGAACCCATAATGTTTAATAGAAATAGTTTCTAAGCATATAATTTTACGATGCTATAAATGATATGTAATATACTCGATTGAATAATATCAGAAATAAATATACGAGCATAATTAGGTCAGTTTTTAGTTCAGTAGCATGCTTTGATGTATCACATTTATTTTAAAATCACAGAGGCTTGGAAAATACTGTGAAATCTATCTAGGTTACTCTTAATCTGGTCGTTTCATTTGTACCTACTAGATATAAACTTTATTTTTTACATAAAATTAATTAACCTGATTTTCCTATTCTTCTATCTGAAGATGAAAACCTGTAGCAAATTCAAAAAATTTGAAAATGCTTCAATGTGGAAGTTGGCACCGCAATGATTTATTAGGTCGAAACAGCTGTCTGTTGTTTGGAGTTGGTGTGTTCGGCGCCCGTGTGTAGATTTTTCTATATATTACTAGAAGAATATTTGTACTGAATGTCCCCAATGAAAACCAACATTTGAAGCAGTTGTATTTCTATACGATTTGAACATTTATACTCTTATTACTCTTTGCCACCAGATATTTATCAGTGCCTATTACCGTATAACTTATTATTATGGTAGCATGTACACTTTCCATAGATATTCTCCGAACTTATTATAAATATTTGATTGGATTCGGAGGCAACACGAACAATTTATGTCGTGCGCCAACCAATAACAAATTTTATTCCATGTTATTATCTGCCCCAGGCACGCATCGTACTTTGTGCCAGTTTGGGACGTACTCGTTCCATTATTCATGGGTTTTTTAGAACGACACCGATTCCGCCTGTCACCGCATCATTCTAATAAAGTATTAATGTAACGATTGGCTCTTATCTTACGGTCGGCAGTTCCACTGTATTTTTGGCGTGACATTCATTTATATATCCGTATTTATTGTCTATTGGTGGGTGAAATCCTTTTGTATGCTGGGGATAGGCTTAGGTAGAAAACGATAAAGAAGTGATATTAGCGGTTTGACTGGTTGGGATGTATGCTTTTCAAACGATCAGTATGTTTATCAGCATAATATGCTTTAGAGAGGCACTGCTAATTGACGGGCTCCATACTTTTTTCTCTGCTGAGAGAAAATTTCACTTTTTATATTTATGGTTTTCCTTTCATCATATTAAACAGAAGAGAAATATGAAAGCAGCTATATGAAAAGGAGCTGAGGAGGAGATATTTGAAGAAAATGTTTTCATGAATGTTGAAGTATCCGGGCCATGTCTAGGCTTCAGTCAGTCATCAATGTAATGTCGTCAATCACTGGGCATGTATCATTGAAGTGAAAAATAAAGATATGGGCTTTCGAAGCGAAATTTTCAAATTGGCAAAAGGACATTTTTCAATTTTCAGAACATCTAATTGTTTACGAAAAATGAAAATTTAGTTATCAGTTCAGAAAATTCAGCAAAACTCTGGCTTAAAGTTTATATTTATATTAATGAGAACCTCTCACCATCGATGCTTTTAAAAATCTAAATACAATTACACAAAAGTGTGCAATCTTCATACACAATACACAAGGAATCTGATTTGCTACATCTATAGCACATCTATATACATCTTATCATTGTATTAGTTTCAACTGCATTCGTTTTTTCATAATATAAATCTTCTTTGGAATTCTCTTTAGAAAAGAAATTACATTTTTTTGACTGCTGATACGTATGATGGAGGTATTGATGTAATTGCAATTTGAAAAATTAAAATGATATATTCTTATAACAAAGTTTTATCTAAAAAAACAGGAAATACAATACAAGTTTTAAGGCGATTTTCCGTCAACATACTATAGGTAACTCTCATGAAATTGTTACCCATTCTAACTTATAGTTACATGTTACCAGATTTTTCGTGACTTGTTGCAGTTACATCTTACTATGGTTAGTCAGGATGGTAACTACCTCTTCCCGATGGTTAGATACAATTATGTATTGCTTTCTTTCTCGTTTTATATGGTTTTCTCAGAATTTCTATTGCTTTCTCTTGTTTCTTGCTTTGTTGTTTTGAAATTGTCAAAGAATTTCAGTTATACATAGCCACTTTCTGAGGAGAAAATAAATTAACTAGAAGACTTCTCTAAACCAAAACTTATTTCTTCTAGTAGTATTACAGCTAATTTAAGCCCCTTTGATGAGCTTGCCATTTTTTTAAATTTTAAACTACAGATCACAGCACACTTTTATAAATAAAAAAATCTCAAATAAACAGCAGATGAGTGATAGATACAGAAAAACAGTGATCTAACCACGAATAATTGACAGATTAGTAACTATACCAAATGTCAATTTAAGTAACCACAGGTAACAATTGTATGTTGTAGTCAGCTGACGAAAAAACGCCTTTAGTACAAGAACCGTTATTATAATTTTTAGAAAACAATCAGTATACTTGACACAATACCTACATTTGAAAGATATACCAGTATTGAAAAAAATTGACCTGCTAAAACTAAAAATTTGTTAACAATAGACTGTTACAAGGCACACTTTCATAATATCTCATTCTAGTAGTGTTTTTCTGGAATTTTGCAAGGTTGAAGTAAATAATTGTTTGTTTTTATTGCTTAACTTTGCAGTCCAACAATAAAATTGCGGGAACTGTTACCACTACCATACATTACACATGTACCTACCCATATACAGACAGCAATTATTTGCAAATCCTATGATTAATTAGAAAATAATGCAATCAGTTCAATGTACAGAGGTTTCTCTCCAGTACTTTCGATCACATGTTCTTTTATTGTGTGTATGTCTGCAGGAAATTAAAATATAACGTAATAAATTCCTGTTATAATTGCAGTTTAGTTTAATAACAGACTAAAGCATTGGTACTGACAGGTTGAGTTGCCACAAATTTATATCTGAATTGAAATAATACGCACAACATAATTAATAATTTTCGCGTTGACTGACTAATATAAACCTTTCCCTGAACTTTCAATGAGTTTATCATATTGCGTTTACGTTAAGGGTCCATTCACTAGGTCGAAATAAGCTCTAAATCGGCGTTCGTCTCGTGTCTAATTATAAAAAAACTATAAAAGATAGGGACTTTTAGTAAAAAAGTATTGAAAGATAAGACTTTAATCTAAGTCCCTATAGTAGTAATTTTTGGTATTTCTTTTTATTTTTAAAATTCCAGGCAAACAATCTTCTACTAAAATAGCGTATATTCAAAAATTATTTTCTCTAAAATACATGTATTAAAAAAAATTTGCTACTATAGGGATCTAGTTTATCTTTTGATCTTTCCGGTGATATAACACTAAAAAGAAATTTTGTTGCAATTATAAGACAAATCCGGTACCCTTGCAATGAGGGCTAACTTTATTTCCATGTGCCTTTTTACATCGGCTTTACGTGCACCTCCGAAATCTTAATAATTCGATAGTGGAAATATGTAAGTCTTCACCCATCGGCTACCCATCCTCTCAATTCGACCCCGCATTCATGCCTGTCAAATCTACAGAGAATGGACCCTTAAGATATATTGAAATAGTACTCAAAGGGAATAATTAAGTAATAGTATAGTTTTTTATAGTGAAATTTGATGTATAGGTTCAATTGTCTAAGAAACAATTAACAAATATACCTACAGTGCCATGATGAAAGGAACAAATTCGTTTAAAATTTAGGTACCTAATTATTTTGTGGAAAAAGTGTCTCAAGAAGAATATATGCAGTGATTATTGATTTTTTTAATGGAACACCCTGTATGTTATGCCATTTTTTAATTGTGCTGTAAATTCTGAACACTTTTTGTATAACATACCATATATCTAAAATTAGCGGTTTTCGTAATAATCACGTTTGAAAATTGATATTTTGAAATACACACAAGTAATTAAATGTGTATTATATGAGTTGTAAATAAATTATAAATATAATTTCTACGCTTAATATTATTTTCTCCTTTTCACAGCGAATATCTGTTAATCAAGGAACTAGCTATTCCATCAGATTACTCTGTTATTGTCCAATTAAAATTTCAATACAGAAATTTAATTTGAAATCACCAGTGTCCACTGTCGATACGTATAGCTGCAAGGACTAGGCCGCTGCTTCCGTTTTGTATCTAAGCTGTATTTGACAGGCAATTAATTCATTTAAAAGAGATTTTAATTATGTCACAATGTTCGGTAGGGAAAGACAAATCCAGGTATTACTCGAGCGTATATAAATCCTGAAAACATCCAGCAGCGGATACTGGTATCACCGAAATAGAATGAGTTTAATTTGATGATTTATTTATGTCCTTTACAATATGCCCATTAGCTTGGAGGCGCCAAAGCAAATATTTTAATGTGGTATCGTAGATACTTGAGGTGTAAGCAGTTTGAGATACTTTGTTAAAAATAAATTTTTTAACGTAAAGGAAAAATTTCCTTCGATGTCCAATTTTTAAATAAATAACCCGGGCTAGTGGAAAACTAAATTAAAATGATCTGTTTTTATTTCTTTATGATTGACATCCTCATTGAGTGGAAAACTTTGAAGCTCTTTGCACACTTAACGTAAACATACAATTAAGTAGGTAACTATAATCATAAAGATGAAGGAAACGAAAACGTAATATCATTGTTTATATAATTCATGTTAATTTTATTCAAGTACTTGTTCGGAGATGAGTTTGCATTGTAAAAATCTGTTTGGGTTAAAACACAATGACATGTATTTCTGATCTAATATTTGATTTATTTTATCTTATTTCTATAATTTAACTGATTAAATCACTGTGGTGTATAATATTTAAAGTTCCAAGAGAAGCCTGCCACCTGGCGCACCTTATCTAGCTTTGTTCTTAGAATTAAACTAGCTCCATGTAGTTTTTCCTCCCCAACTATTGGAAATATCAATCTCGTCAGGCCCTTACAATGGCATAGTACATATTTTGAGGCTTCCTCTTCTTTTTGACAGAATCCACATATTGCTTTTTTTGCCTTATTAAGCTTATGTGCCTACAGTGTCCTGTTAGAGCTATTAACCTCATGGCCCTTTTATTGTGGAAAAGCAGGTCCTCCGTGAATCTAGGCGATCGTTCTTTGATGAATGTTTTGCATGTCTTAGTTGTGGTATATTTCTCCATCATTCCCGAGATGGTAGTTTCTTATCCATTGAGAAATAGATGACAATAGATGACTGTACCCCGTGCTTTCAAACAGGTAAATTATTTATGGTGAGATAAAGCGTAAAGTAATTTTAGTACATGCTTAAAAGTAAAAACTGTTGGAGCATGTTGAGCACTTTCTCAGCAAATTGATTAATTGATTTATGCATTTATTTCTAGCCCTCTTTTCTTAAATATATAAAATCTAAATATTAGGGCTAAACTCATAAACAGCGGAGAATACGCCAAAGGATTACGTAAAGATACAGAAGATGAGAGACTCAAACTGTAATCCCAACACTATGACTGTTGCATCAGAGTAAGATGCAATTAATTTTTACTTTTATATAACCATTTAGTGCGGGGAATCGTTTTCATATCACTTTAATTCGCTTGAATGATCTTGGATCCCATAAAAGACCACAAAGAGTTGATCTGTACCTAAACACTTTCATATCCAGATGCCTATAAAACCCGCACTTTACCCTACTAAATTCCCATTAGGCAGCCATTTGCAACCGTGGAAGGGCACTAAGATATTCAGAATAAGAGAGGCGGATTTTAAACTTCAACAGCAGTCGCCAGACTAAGAAGGAAGCAACTGCATTTCATAATTACATCCTCCTTTTATATCACAGATTAAAATTTAATGGGAAATTGAGAAATCCTTAGAGGATCAAAAATACAATTGATTACAAGGACACTTGGTCCTTAATTGTGACGTCAGCAGTTGTTGAACTAATTTTTTAGGAGCACTCGACAATCTTGCTACCAATAAAAATCATCACTGTGTCATCATTATGCGAAAATTGGTGTTGTAGTGTTCCCATGACAACATGCAACAAGTTCTAGTCACTTTTAGGTTCAAATCATTTAAATTCACATCATCTAATAGAGAATTATCTGAGGTTTAAGGAAATATAAGAAAAGGGACTATGGAGGACATTATATCCAGCAATTTGAGTGTTTTAGAGGTGGTAACAATATAAAATCATTATATTCATAGTATTTCACAGATATACACTTTAAAATGGCGGCATGATCGAGGCCTCCACAAGAGCAGAACTTACAGAGTTTCACGGGTTTATATGTATAGCAAATGTTATCAGTTTCCTTCACGGCCCAGATGAAAATATAAGGTTGCGTCATTAGAGCCCCTTCTCCTCTTCAAGCATGGAGGGTTGAATATCGGGTTTTCGTAGGGAACATTTTCTGATTTCTCCCTAATAATTATCTGAAATCCTTTAAGGCAATGAGAACTGGAGTTAACCAGGCAAAAAGGGTATTTGAGGGTATTATAGGTTACGGTTATACTGTTGGAATGTTTTTAACTTACTAAAATTAATAAATTGGGCCTTTGAAGGCTGGTTGGCAAAAACTAAAGCACACACCAGGTATGTATATGTAGGTACCGCAGAAATAAAGGGTACAGAATGAAAATAGTATATACCGAATTAACAGTATTTTGTCCCTCTAATATGTAGTCGATTTTCCGTAGTTGAGTTTAGGCAACTCAACCTTAAGACGTCATCGAAAATCAAAGTTCATGTAGCGCTTTTGTTACTTCCTATTTATCGGTCCCTGACTGGGTACTCATAAACTGCTGACTGAGGTCGCCAATAGGTAACAAGAAGCGTGAAAATAGCAATGTCAAATATAACCTCTACATTCGTCTTAATAATGTGATAGTTATTTCCGTATTGTTTTGTACTTTATATGTAGGCCAGTTTCCGGGATCTCTGTTGTTGTTGCTTGATACTTCTTGAGTTGTTGCTTCGTAATTATCTGTGGATAAGTCGAAAATGATAAGCTTGTTAACTTTTATTTAAAAAATAATTATTAAATTTGAACGCCGCCACTGATCATGATTTATCTGTATCTTTTATCTTTCTTGTTCCTGTCAAAATATAGGTATCGTTTAAAAGTAATATCAATCGTTGTTTAATTATTATTAATTTATTTTTTATTATTTTATTATTTAGCCTTTTACATTATACCGATTTTATAATATGAGACTGTCAAATGTCCTACGATAATTTTCATTTCAAATATCCCGTAACTAAAGTTCATTTGGTAAAGAGCCTTTGTGGTAACTACATTATCATGAGCATTATCATTATAAATGAACAGAGACCACACATATTGATACATTGGCTGCTAGTATCAGTATCTCCCGGGGGACAGCGGCCAATAGTAATACGTGTATATGCTGCTCAGGTGGAGATCATGCACCGTGTTTGTTTACTTTCATTATCACCTTTCGTCAAATGAACTTTAAAACGTTTTAAAATTCATCGCTCATGGTAGGCATTACCAGCACGCTCATATTAACCGTTAAAAATTGATAGACGGAGCGGCAAATATATCTCAAATTTGTATTCAAAACGTAACTCTGGGAGTCAGTCGTGAATTGTATATAGGAAAAATGAAAATAAATATGTGCGTATTTCATGAATATTTAACTGCGGTCGAAAGTTATTAATTTTTAATGGTTTGGAAGCAGCAAATTGCCCGATAGATGTTGTTTAGGAATCTTACTGTTTTGTATAATTTTGTGTTAATATGTTTGCTACTTGTCCGCCTAGTTGTTATGGTATTAGTTAATTAATGATTAACTGTGTTACATACAGCATACCTATAGGCTCTTTGGAAGAACATATTTACGTGTACATTGTACAGATAAATATAAATTTGAGTCTAACTTATATCATAAGCATTGGACTCTATATTGCCTACTTCTGTGTAAACTTTCTTATTTATGGTTATAGAATAAATTATTATTATTATTATTACTATTATTATTATTATTTTTTATTTTTTGTTTTTTTTAATCCAGTCGACCGGTTCCCTGGCTCCGATTCTCAATAGCTACAGAGTCCGGGAATTGTGTACCCTGAGTAGACATAATGTGCCCAGAATGACTGCCTTCTGCATTCTTCGGGCTAGAAGATTTGAGAACGGAGATTTCGTCCGTTTCTCCTCCTCTTTGAAGACAATATAGGTCTTTATTTCTCGTTTCAGTTGTTTTTATTGGTATTTTTATATTAATAGCATAACTATTTCCACCAAGAATAATAACGTGTAAATATCAGTGTTGTAAAGATATTTAAAAGTTAATTTCTTATGGCGAATATCATGTAATAAATAATAGTAATATGCGCAAGACTAGATATTTCATATGATTGACGAGCAAAAATAGAATATAGGTACCTACTTAATAATATTACATTATTCAGATAAGAGAGCATGGAATATCTCAACTTAAATCTAGATTTCGAATGGTATAAGGAAACAGTTATTTAAAATATTAGTATCGTTTATTAATAATATTAATTCTTAACTTCCGATATAACATGGAAGTCCAAAGCAAATTTCTCTTGCATAATGCATACAATTTTACATAATATGATCAGTGCATCGAATTTGTTTTTCATTTAATGGTATAAAAATTGTAAATAATTTGCAATTGAACAGTATGTAATCAACACCTTGTAGTTTCCTTAAATCAATACATTTGTTTATACATAGCATACATACATAATTTATACAGACAAATGGGCAATGCCTGTGGTTTATACATTCATCTCAACTTTATCATAATTCAGTTTTTTTAGTAGAAAGAAGCTATAATTTTCTGTTTATTTTTTGATTAAAAACTGTTGTATAAAATCAACAAAATACTATCTAGTGAATAATGAAACTTAGCTTTCTAATTTTTAACATACTGTAGTAACAAGTCTATATAATAATAAAATGAAATTTGTTGCTAAAGTGGAATTTTCCATCTCACACACACGTGGTGTTATATTAAATGTATAAGTATTTTTAATTGTTAAATACCTTTCCTTTTGTGTTTCCACTTTGTGCTATTCGAGACAAAGCGTTTTTATTTTACTCATGTCTGCGGAAGCTGCAGCAGGAAGCAGTTTCAGCGTTTTCATTTAAATATCGAATCAAAATAGCTGCTGCTGCCGTGTCTCTTTGAAAAAAGTCTTCTATCTGAGCTCAGGACGATTGTCTGAAAGTTTAATTGAAAGTTTTGTTCTCTGAGTGACTTCACCATAATTTCTCTCTAGAGTTTCGTTAAACGCTTAATTGCTAGTAATTGTGGTCCTTAACACTATAAAATAAAAGTTAGCTGTAATAGTTACGTGTATTTTTAAATAAATAATATTAATACCAGGCGCTTCATTAGTTTACTGCCAAATAAGACAGAGACGTAGAATTTAAGCACTTCTTATTCAATAAGTTCATTTACTGAAATGGTTAACATGTAATGATATTATTTTTAACGGAAATGTGTCAGTTTAATTTTTCTTTTGACAGTTTATGTCATCTTGTGAATAATTTAAGTAAAACAATTACTGAAATACCTTGTATAACTACAAGTTATACTGGGATAATGAATTTATAATCTGTAAAGGATATTTATACTGATAATGAACTCGTAAGTTATTAATTGTTTTGAAAAAAGCATTGATCTCATTTAGATGTTCCAAGAAATATATAGAAAACACTCAATATACTAGTATACTAGTATTTCGGCTTGTTAGGCCTTTTTCAATAGAAAAGGAGGAAAACAATCAATTAAACTATTTGGATATAACAATAAGAAAGGTAGAAAATAAATTAAAATACTCGGTCTATAGAAAACCAACAACTTCCGACGCAATTATACCAGCAGGTTCGCAGCAGTCCTGGCAAATAAAAAAGTCGCTTTTCCATAGTTTAATACATAGCTGCTGCTGTTTCCGCTGGAAAAAGAAGATTTTGAAAAAGAATTAACAAATTGCAAGAAACAACGGATATAAAGAAAAACTAATAGATAGCATGCTAAAAAACAAAAGGAGGAAATTAATTCGTCGGGAGTTTTACAATATTCGAGAAAAAGAAGGCACCTATAGTTATATTATTCACGTCCCAGGTTAAAGCGAAAAAATAGCTTGCAGAATAGAACGAAACGGGTGTAAAACGATTAGTGTCAACAAGCGTACTATTGGGAGGATTTTGATAAACAACAAAGAAAGGGTTAATAAATTAAAACAATCGGGGGTATACCAAATTAACTGCGCGGATTGTAATGCCGTGTATGTGGGTCAAACCGGTAGAAGTATTGAAACTAGAGTAAAAGAACATAAAAAATCCATATTAAATAACGCAAAAAATTCAAGATTTTCAGGAAAAACAATCATTTTATAGATCAGAAAAATGTAAATTACTGCATCGTGAAAAGAAAGGAAAGCGCTTAGATCTGTTAGAGCAATTAGAAATTAAAAAATCTTTAATTATAAATCCGTGTGCTACGAATGATCAGATAGATTTTACACTCTCGCCCCTCTTAGAAAAGGTAATAAAAACTCGGGCTTTACCACATGGTAGGATCAATCGGGGTAGGTAAACCCGTAAACAAATAAATAACGAAAACGCGCTTGGAAATGTTTAGTAATAGACATTTACTCTATTGAAAAAAGCCTAACAAGCCGAAATACTAGTATATAGAGTGTTTTCTATATATTTCTTGGAACATCTAAATGAGATCAATGTTTTTTTCAAAACAATTATTTTCACGATGTTTCATAAAGAACCATCCGCTTCGAGTACCTATCCACTTTATCATAAGTTATTGATTTTAATGAAAATCATAGTAAGCAAACAGAATGTAGTTATTAAATATGATTTTATAATTCGTAATTTTGTAGCTTTAGAATTTACATCACAGCTATTTTATTTGTCTGCTGAAAGAAAAATATATGCTGAAAGAAATATGTACGTGAAATTGTTTTTTTCAGCTCTATTAATGTATTCGCCGCCTTCTATTATTGTATATAAATTTCAAGACTGGCATAAATCTTTAGATCAAAGCTTGCAATTTTTCATCGAATATACACTATAAAATATTTGTATAATTTGTTTATCAGAAGAATATAAATTAAAGATATAAATTCTATATAAAAAGAAAAATCATTGGGTATAATAAGAATCAGGTTTTTGGTTCCAGATAGGTACGTAGGAATGCTGTTGGCAATGTAAGTGTTGTATATTTATTGATATTCTGTTAGTTTTGTTTTTGTTTGTCTTTTCCCAATCTAATACATCTTTCAAAATATAGTAATAATACAGGGTTGGGTTTATACTACCACAGAAAACCTAACTTACAAGGGACTACAGGGACATATTATAGAGATTATTAATTACCTTAATAACCTAACCTATGTTTTTAATTTGACTCAGAAATATATATATTTATTGTTTTCTTTTGAAAAATATTAAAGACATATTGAGTTTGGTATAAGGTAGGTACCAAGACATTACGCCGTTCTAAATAAATTTTGAATACAATAGTCAGCATTTGGCAATAAATAATAAATGTAACATTGTAACGTGTAGACCATTTTACATTATACAGTGTAAGTCAGTCTGTCAAATCTCTATTTGTCTTACTACTTATTTACCTCAAGCCAAAACGCCTACCTGATTAGCTCTATTAAAGATGATGGTTAGACCCACCAAATTCAATTCCTGAGCAACCACCATGAACCTATCAATCTAAAAACGTCTTGTGATACCTTGTATACCTAGGGAAACAATATCTGTTTAGGCACTATTAGGTATCTTTTAATACTTGAATTGAATTCGCTGTTAAACTTAGTTGTCCCATTGAAATGACACCGTTCAAATGGTAACAAACACATTATTTTTTTAAATATATTGTTTTCTAGAATGAAACACCTAATACACATTAAATTTGATCTTAGATGTGCTAAATAAAGCAAGTCATGCTTTTCCCAAAATTACTCGATCATCGGTTCTTACTTTATTGTATGAAATATGTTCTAATCTCTCTCTGAAATCTTAGCCCCAGCCCATTATTCTTTTAGTCTTAAAGAGCTTATGGTGTATTAAAATCCATAATGACTATATAAAGCATGTTTCTGAAAAGGGGGTGAATAAATTTCACATAATGGAGATGGATGAATAATATAAAAATCGACCCAGTACAGGGACAGATCGAGGAACAATTATTGGGGCCCTGGGCACATTCTTATACAAGGTGGGCCATTAGTGCGTATGCGGACTGTACTACCTATACCGTTAAAGATAGAATAATAATTTTTGGTACGAAGTTAGATGCCAGTGGCGTGCATATTTTAAAATTATTTTGGCGCATACAAGGTGTTTAATATTAAAATGCCGAACCGAATTTTCTGAACAATTTAATATAGCACTTAATATATCTAAATTTACAAGTGGCGACGTTTTTGCAAGTTTTCTATGAAAAATGTCGCTACTCCGCATTATTGTATCTCTCCATTTAAACGAGATGTGACGTCCATTTTTTCATAGGATACATTAAGAATATGTCTTTATTCAAGAAAATATAACGATTTAAACAAAAGTTACATTTGCTATACAGGGTGATACATTTCGCATATCGTAATTTTACTTCAAAATTTTAAATGGAACACCCTGTATATTATCATGTCGTCTTAAAAAGCTCCTTTTCAGCTTTCTAACGATACCATACTTGGTGGGCTTAAATAAAATTTATTTGTTAAAAAAAGGGTTTGAAACTTGAAGAACCGTTGAAATTAAGATAAGTTGTAAAAAAATAAGTGAATAAAAAGTTTATACTGGCAGTTTATTATTATTCTTATTGTTAATAACAAATTGTGAGTCGCACTTAATAAAAAAATAATTCAAATTTTAATAAATAACGAAAATAACCATGTCTTCGTGGTTGATTGTAAATTGTAAAGATAAATTATTATTAATAGGGATACCTACTATACTCTTATATAGGGTGCTTTGAAAACATCATTGAAAAGTGGCTCGGGGAACTGTCACTGTCATTATTAATTTTTCTATTGTGTTGGTTTTATTTTATCAGTCAGTATTAGAGGAAATATTCAATCTACTCATATTATCGAAAATTAATTTTACTAAAGAAGAAATGCTAGACATGATATTAGTTCTCGGAGTGATACAATACTCGGAATACTGACTGATACAATAAAACCAACACAATAGAAACATTAATAATGACAGTGACAGTTCCCCAAACCACTTTTCGATTTTGTTTTCAAAGCACCTTATATAAGAGTATAGTAGGTATCCCTATTAATAATAATTTATCTTTACAATTTACAACCAACCACGAAGACATGGTTATTTTCGTTATTTATTAAAATGTGAATTATTTTTTTATTAAGTGCGACTCACAATTTGTTATTAACAATAAGAATAATAATAAACTGCCAGTATAAACTTTTTATTCACTTATTTTTTTACAACTTACCTTAATTTCAACGGTTCTTCAAAAATTATTATTCTAACTTTAACGGTATAGGAAGTACAGTCCGCATACGCACTAATGGCCCACCCTGTATAACGGATTACAACTTGTCTTTACTGTTTTTTTCATAAAAAATAATTAATATCTTTGATTATATCTGACACGTCCAGTTAAAAGATAATATTATCCCTCATTCTAAGAACAATTAGTAGCTCGGAAGTCTGAGACTTCTGTGGGAGCGGGTCCGGCATATTATTATTCGGTATGTCGCATTTGCGCCTCAGGAACGACTTGCGTTGGTAAGCCCTAACCACCATTCGGTGCTGGAATGGGGAAACCTGGAATAACTCTTTAATTAGGGGGATAGTTAATCGATCGACACACTACCAAGCCACCATCCTGCTATAGTAGTATAGGTATATGTATGGATAAATCTAAACTAAAAACAGTTGTAGCTGTGACCCACAAAGCAAAAATCATTAATCCAACAGTTAAAACTGATTCGTTTGTTCTTAAATATCCTATCATATCACACTGAAAGCGTCTGAACTTTAGACAATGTTGTAACTTAAAAGAATTTCGATAATTATGAGAAATTTTGGCGCGAAATATAGTTAGGTGCCAAAGATCTGGTTTCCTGTGTTTATACTTTTACCTTTTTATTTATTTTTAGGTTTTAGATATTTTTTACTTTTAGCAAACATTTTTAACGCCCCGTTTCCCATAAGGGCCATCCGCCCCTGACCTATATGCTCCTTATCTTAAAGTTTTTCCCTTTTAAATTAATTACACAGTACACCAACAGAGAGAAGTTTTTGCTGGAAACGTTGAAAATTTTAAGTTCTAATCTACATTTAATAAAAATATCGCCAGATACTTGCTCTATGTTTTCAAATATGCCTGGGGCCAGTATTGTCCATTAAAAATGTATTTTATCTCATTTATAAGTAAAAATTAATAACAGTAATGTTTTGCCTATACCTACCCAACGTTACAGAAATATTTGTTAGTGTAGGTCACTTTTTGACACTATAGAGAGTAATTGGATGCCTTATAGGGTTAAAAAGAAATTACATTATCTTTAAAATAAAACAAGATATTTATGAGTATACAGGGTGTCCACCTAGTGCGCGTAAGTCCAATATCTGGGTTAATAAAAGAGATAACTTAATTTTTTTTCTACAGGGTTGTCTAATATCCCGAGCTGCACAAAATGAAAATATATTTACATATTCAGGGTGTTCAGTTTTTCCTGGACAGGTACCAACTTCGTTTTTTTAAATGGAAACCTATATTTTTTATGGCATTATCGAATTCTACGTAAAAAATTAGTGGGACTTTGTGCATAACACTGCTATTGAAATATTGATAGTTTTCGAGATATTTGACTTTTAATTTTTTTTTCTTATGTTTCGTCACTTCTAATAGTTGACATAATTATGGTTGTATGACAGCTAGAAATTATTTTTTTTCAGAAACTGTAGAGTGAAGATGGCTCTTTCGAAAAACGTATCAAAAGTTGACCTGCGATATACAGGAGGCAACAGAAATCGTGCCAAACCTGATGGTTTAAAATTTAAAAAATCTCGACTTTTTCAAATGGAACACCCTGTGTTTTATGATTTCATTAGATGCCTTTCTGTAGACTCTACAATTTTATAATAGCTTTCCCTATACCTAAGTTGCGTAGTTTTTGCAAAAAACCCACTTTTATGAAAAATACCCGATTTGCGCACTCCTTTGACGGAAAAAATATTGTAAGGCTATTTATTTTTATAAAATGTATTAGTTTACACTTCTTAAAATAAAAATAACTGAAAAATTTAGATAATTTCAGTTTAATAAACAAGTCTTTATGGAAAGTTACCATTTATTTGTAAATAAAAGTAAAAAATCATAAAAGCTCTACATGTAATTAAGAATTAGCAAAACTGGCGTATGCTTTAGAAGAAGTTCATGGGAATTATTTGCTAGCAGCACGTATTTATAGAGATTCCCACGTGCTGACTGTTTTGAAAATGTGAAAGAAAGATTTGAAAGAACAGCAAATGGGAATTATGAGAAAACTACCAGGAGACATGGGAGTAACAACGATAATATTTAGTTTAATGTTGTGGTTTCTGCTGTTGATAATTCCCATGAACTTCTTCTAAAGCATACGCCAGTTTTGCTAATTCTTAATTACATGTAGAGCTTTTGTGATTTTTTACTTTTATTTACAAATAAATGGTAACTTTCCATAAAGACTTGTTTATTAAACTGAAATTATCTAAATTGTTCAGTTATTTTTATTTTAAGAAGTGTAAACTAATACATTTTATAAAAATAAATAGCCTTACAATATTTTTTCCGTCAAAGGAGTGCGCAAATCGGGTATTTTTCATAAAAGTGGGTTTTTTGCAAAAACTACGCAACTTAGGTATAGGGAAAGCTATTATAAAATTGTAGAGTCTACAGAAAGGCATCTAATGAAATCATAAAACACAGGGTGTTCCATTTGAAAAAGTCGAGATTTTTTAAATTTTAAACCATCAGGTTTGGCACGATTTCTGTTGCCCCCTGTATATCGCAGGTCAACTTTTGATACGTTTTTCGAAAGAGCCATCTTCACTCTACAGTTTCTGAAAAAAAAATAATTTCTAGCTGTCATACAACCATAATTATGTCAACTATTAGAAGTGACGAAACATAAGAAAAAAAAATTAAAAGTCAAATATCTCGAAAACTATCAATATTTCAATAGCAGTGTTATGCACAAAGTCCCACTAATTTTTTACGTAGAATTCGATAATGCCATAAAAATATAGGTTTCCATTTAAAAAAATGAAGTTGGTACCTGTCCAGGAAAAACTGAACACCCTGAATATGTAAATATATTTTCATTTTGTGCAGCTCGGGATATTAGACAATCCTGTAGAAAAAAAAAATTAAGTTATCTCTTTTATTAACCCAGATATTGGACTTACGCGCACTAGGTGGACACCCTGTATATAAATAAACTATGTACATGTGCAAAATAAATACACAGAAGTATTAACCATAGTATATTATGTACATGGAAATAAAACCTATACATGCCAAAACATCAACCTGAAGTGTTAGTTTAAAAAGCTTATATATCATTATGAGTCTCTTAAACACAAATATTACGATCTTATTTCATTTCCTCTTTTCTCAGTTCTAATAGCTTCATTTGAATTAGGAAAAGTTTTAGGGTGAGTATTCATGAGTATTTTAATACTCATGAGATTATAAAAAAATCTATATTATGAATCAATATAACTTTCTATTGTATATTAAATGTTATTCTGTATTATGTTAAATTGTAATTTTTGTTTTAGTGCCTACTATGTTGGTAAGGTATAAATAAAAAATCCGTTAATATAAAATATACCTACCTGTGTCTTAAAAAGTAATTTTCCCTTAGTTAAATAAAGCACGAAGGTTACTTGGCTACGGAAAATGTTCAAGGATTAATAATATTTATAAAATGAAACAGTGACCCAAATTTAAATCATGAGTCTACTTTGTGTGATTTATCGCCCAAAGTAAGTTTAGAAGAAGAAATATATTGCATGGGAAAACAAATGAAGTAGGTAGTCGAAAATAAGGCACTTCAATGTATTTATTTATTTATTTTTTTGATAAAACTACCTAAAGAAAAGTGCAATTTATGTTCGACAGTCCCCTAGAGTGTTTAAGCTATGAAATAATTTAACTATTTAAATATTGGATAAGTATATAGTCGTCCTCACATATTTTGAGTTTGAGTTTGAGTTGCTATTGAGTTGATAGTTTCTTTGCCAAAGGGCGGTTGATTTTAAGACGATACTAATTTTAATAAATGAAGGAGAAAATAGTTCTTTATATATCTTGTTCATAATCATTTTTATCATGGATTTGCATTGTAAATTAATAAGCAAATTTATACCAGCATTAATTTTTTAGTTTTGTTACGTAGACGTAAACATTTTTACGTACGTTTTACGTTTACGTTTTTACTTGAATTTGTATACTAAAGTAGATATACAAGTACAACAATAGATGCATCTGAGTCGTAGAACAAGCAAGAATGGCATTAATGTGAGCACGACTTTAAAGTGTTTATCCTTTTCCTCTAAGGGACAGCCCATATATCTATCTAATCTAAGTATCTTTTATACTAAATTACCAAATTACAAACGTATTTACCTCATTCCCGTCTGAGATCTCACCACGTTTTGATATAGCTTCTGTTTTCATCAACAACCTAAATTTAGTCTTCTAGTTTAGAAATAGCGCACACTGAAACTGTTTATTTTTCTTGCAGCTTCTCGATTTATGATTATAATAGCATATATGTTTACAGCTTAATCTATTAAACTTCGCCGCAACATTTATAAGTGGCTGTATATCCGTCAGAATACTGGGGCTAGATCACAGGGAAGAGATGGAAAATTATGTCAGAAATCCTTACAAAAAAGAGATTAAAATATTTTGACAGTTTCCAATATGCAGGAAAATGATGTAGGTATTATTTTTTTTATTATAAATTAACAGGGATTCACTTATAATATAATGTAATGCAATGTAATATAAATAGAATACAAATAATAGAAAAACAGAAAGTATTCAAGCAATTATTAAAATAAATTAATTACACTTAGTTGTTTATCTAGTTAACACAAACGAAATACCTATTATCAAGAATCACAATCTGTTTCTCATTCATTGTTCATCAGTGAATTATTTTTTATTTTGAAATATCGGTTAGTTTTGCATTTATAGTATTTGCCACTTCCTTGTCATATAAAAAAAAATATGTAAATAAATTAAATTGGGCAATTTGAACTTATCTGAGATGCCATTATAAGAAAACATTATTTCATAAAATAACATAGAGAGGATTGCTGAGCCTGAGTAGATAGTAAGAGAAATATTTACAGGCTTTAAATTTTTCAGGAAAGTTTTATAAATAAACTAACTACTGAAAATGTTGATAAATCACATGAACCTGCGAAATTTGGCAAAGAAAATATCCATTTATATAAAGATTTCGACTCTCTTGGAGAGATTTTTAACTTATCTACATAATATAATATTATACAAGAATAGCTAAATGGAGCGACTTGTTTAGAACTGTATACATTTTAAGTATAACCTCTTTTCCCGAAACCTTGACTGAATTTTTCAGATGCAACGAAATAATTTCCAATTATATGTAAGGTGTGATTTGTAACCTTACACCTGTACATCGATATTAAAACTGAAGCAAAACTTTATCTAAAGCTTTAGTTTTTAGGCTGTTAACATATTTTTATCTATAAATTTCACGCCAACACAGCAAACGGAATTTTGGCTTGAGGAACGTTTTTATTCGCTTGGTTTCACACCTATATATGTGACATGACATCTGACATATATTTAATTATGTTACAAAATGCTTCTTTCTCTAAGTTATTACTTAAACATAAGGATTTGTATAATTATTTTAATAATAAAAGTATAAAAAATAAAAAGTGACTGTCTTAAAGCATAGAATATGGTTGAATTGGACCCAATTTCCAGGTCACTTACTTATTCAAATGGCTTCTGAATTTTCGTGATAAATCTTTCTCGCAATACCATCAATTATAGAAGCGAAACCCTCTAAAAAATCAAAGAAAAACAATTCACGTCTATATCACGAATCCACAAATATTTAGATGGCCGGAAAGTCCGCTACACGTTCTCTGCTACTAAAGAAAACATGTAAAACAACATCGGGTTCTCCTGAATTTAATAGGGTCACCCAGTCGGTCGACTTGCCACTCCGGAAGGCCATCTTTCCACAACCACCAAATGAATATTTTACCGGGGCCGTTTTGACCATCGAAATGTATAATAAATACCGATTTGCAACCGGACACGTCGAACAGAAAAGTCCGTAACCTGATTACACACGGTGTCTTGTAGTTAATGACGTCGTTTCTATGGTTACGACTCGTTTCCCTCGATTCCTTTTTCAATTTTCCTCAGGCCCGTCCTACAAATTCACTAGAACGACGGCTGAGGCGACGGCTTTATTTGGCGGTTTAGCCCGGAATTGGGCTAGCCGGAAACGCAATAGTGTTCTTTCTAACGTGGTAATCCTCTTTGGCACCCAAACTGCCATTAAGTGTTACGGCATGCATACATACAGGATGTAAATTTAATAATAACCAACTGCATCAGCTCCGTTAATTACGTATAGGGTATATCATGATACATGTACGAAACACATTTTTAAGAATTTACCTACCATCATCTTTTTAAGGACTATTCCTTTTTAGAAGCACACCTTCATCATAATAAAGGATGTATATTCAAAACTATAGATATATACAGTCAAGGTTCGTAAAAAAATAATATTATTTCATCAACACCAAATATCATAGTAAATTTAGAGTGTAGAATATAAGTAGTGTAGTTAAAAAAGTCATCAATCGTTTTTGAACATTAATAGTTCATGCAAAATAAATTCTAAATGTCGAAAAACCTATAAAATTTGTTTCTCAGACAAAAAGGAAAAAATACTTCTAATAGTGTGTGACGGATACTTCCCGATTTGCTGGTAGGAAGTGTGACTTTAATGCACGAGCGTCGGTTTCTCTCTTATTTTACCTCGGGCGCCAGTTCCCGTTTATAGTGCAGAAACACCACTACTCAGGTAGCTACAGTGAAGATACGGTACGCCAGGCGGTCGATAGGGAAAATTAGACTTCACAGGATAGACAATACTAATACACCAATAAACCCTCAATACATTTATTTACCTAATACCTAAAACCTACTCGGAATCTAGCTTACTTCCTTACTAGTCCTGGGCACGTCTGCTGGGTAAAGGCGGTCTGTCAAGACTCGTGAACTTGTGTGAGTCTTGACAGACTCTCTGATTGATTCTTACGCCATCTACATGGTTCACTAAAAATCATATCAGCGGTATAAATAATTAAAGACAGTAGTCACAGAGACATTAAGAATGAAGCAGAAGCCTCATTTCGAATGGTCTGTTCAAGAGATAGACGTAAATCTAATAAGATCATTGTATATGCTGAAATAGTCAAGATAACAAGTCGAAATTCCGTAGATATTATGATATCGCACTGTCTACCAGCGGAATAATGAGAATAGTTTCAAAAAGTTGGGAATGAGGACCAATTAATTAAAATTTACGTCTCAATGCGGCTAACAATGCGATCCCGAGCATTATTGCACCGCAAACGTCCCGTCAAAACTAATTAGCATTTGACGTTATTAAATGGCGACAGCTTTAATCACTGCTCCTCACTTGTTTCAGTAATTTATGCGGGATGTGATTCACCAGCTAAACGCGCCGCCGGCGGTCACTTTTTCCATTCCATTCAAATTGAAATCCCTTTAAAACACGTATAATTGAATCATTAACGTTGCTGTTGGAACTGTTTTGTGCTGTTGACTGTAGAGGAGCCTTTGCTTTTATAAATAAAAACGGGATTGTATAGGGCAGTGTTCCAAAAGCCAATTTAAGTTGGAGTAACCGGTGTATGTTTGCCGATACTGCACAAATAAAATAAAAAATCGAAGTTAATTGAGTGATTTAATTATTATTGCATAGCAGTTATTGTCTTTTGATATTGATGATTTAATTATGAAACTATAATATTGTATTTGTAATGTGATGTAATGTTTGGTTAGTGACAAACATTCAAAGCCATGTATTTTGTACTTTACTCATCTGAATGATCAGATTGTTTAATTTCAAATATATTTGCCGATCGATTGAAACATCTACATACGGGGTGTCTCAAAATGAGTGTGCAATACTTTATAAGTGTGTTTTATGGGTAGGGTAAAAAGGGGCTTTTTTCTTCATACAAATATGGGTCGAAAAATGATTCCTTATAATCGATTTTATCTCAAAACGCCGCATTTTATCGATGTTTAACAAGACATCCTTTTTTACTCAGAAAACTCTAAAATTTCATATTTTATTGATGAAACCAGGGACAAGTTACATACAAAAAAGTTATTACATCTCCTGTTATCGCATGTAAATAATTAAAGTGATTTTGTTCGAAACCAAGTGTACCTTTTTTCAGTATAAAATTAAAGCCCGGGCATTACCTAACACGATGAAGGTCATAAACCCGATGTGCATACAACATTGTATGTACGGGTCGGTCTTAATTAATACATAGTACATAATAATTATATATCGACTATCTTACAAATACCCCATAATAAATGCCAGTGTCATAAATATTTACGATGCCATTACAGAGTCTTGTGGTTTAATAACATATTTTGCAACTTTAGTATACAAAGTTTTTTCCGGTTTTTTCCAACTTTAAAAATAGAATTGTAGTTTTTGAACAAAATAGAGATATATTGATTTTTAAGAATAAATGTATCGAAAAAACAAGGTTATGACAATTTAATGATGTCATTTCACGATGGCAGTTAAGTATTCCTTCTGTCACTGAAATGGCATTTATGGTTGGAACAGTTTTCTACTTGAAACCGACGTAAAATTACACCATTCTACCGGTTGGGAAGCAGTTCAACTTGTGCTAAAATAATAAAGTTATTTTAAATTGAAGTACTAGCAAAATACCTCGAAACATTTCTCCTCAATTCTCAGTGCTTAACTCTAACTAGAAATGCCCCCAGTTAACACTAACGAATTTTCTGCCTCTGTTAACCACACATTTCGCCATTACCTCTTCTTGAATAACCTACTGGAAGAAGTGTTTTGTTCAAATTTCCATCTAACAATTCACCATTTGGACTGATTGAAATCACCAGTTTAATAGGTATACAAGCTACGAAAACGGCGTCGTCGACGAACGAGAGGTAATTCTATTTAAAATGAGTTTCTTGTATTTAGTGACATTCCTCTGTCTCGCTTAAACTCGGCTGGGGTTAAATCACTTCTGGGATTAGGAGCAGAAAGGATAGCGATTTGATTAATGTAGTTTTAATCTGGTTGCAAAATATATATAGAGTGGATAAGAGAATATGTTTATCATATTAAAAATGGGAAAAGAATAGTTATTTGTTTAACTAGTACAAGAAATACACGTTTTCGGGACGAGGGAAAGCGTTGCCGGACGACGGGTAGCAGAGTCCGGCAATTTTACGAGTCTCGAAAATGTATTTTTTGTACGAGTTTAACATAATATTTTTTTCCAACCGCTTCTAATTAGCACCTCCAGTTTACCGACTCATCGGGGTCACTATCTGTTTCTATTTTTCTATTTAATTAAACTTCAGTATATTATGTGACATGCAATGTCAATGTCAAATTACTTTTCGGTACTGTAAAACTGTACAATAATCTCTTTTCTGTACAGTTGCTATGACGATCTCAAACAGTTCCGAAATGGCCCTCTTTTTATACAAAATAATTTAACGTTATAGTGTCTTATTCGTATGGTTGGAAAAATGAATATTTTTTGAACTACTTTATTTAAAATATGTGTTAAAACGGTTATAGAAATAACATAATGCTCCACTCTTTCCCTTAGAAGTCTCTGACTTTCAGTATAATCCTTTGTGGTTAAAATGAGGCTTAGAATAATTATAATATGCAATATTTTGTCTACATTTGTTTTAATATGATTTTGCTACAATTTTCAATAAAAAAACATACTTGTTTTGTTAAGCTGCTGGTATGCGACGAAACTCGTTTTTAACCATTCACGTTGTAAAGGAAATATTGCTGGACCAGAAAATAAAGTTCACAATCAACAAACTTGTGCTGGTTTTACACCAACATTTGCTTTATGATATATTCCAGTTGAATTTTTAAATGTCAAATGTACTGTTTGATGTGTATATGCGGCTCAAAAAACTGATATTTTAGATAATAGTTTTCAATTACCAGTGTTTGTAACTGTTTTGATAATTGGATAAAATTATAGTTATACATTCAGGCTTAATTAATTGAAATAGAATACCTAATATTTAGTCAGTCTCAAAAGTGTATAATTTGCTACCGAAACAATTCTACAGATTTTTTTAAACATGCTACAAAGGTCTTTTGTGCAAACTTTCAGTAAAAGTTAACTTTAATTCTTTATTTGTAATATCTGAAAACTTTCTGTTTTTTGTCATTATTATGGAGGTATTTTCTCTTAAGAATTATTGAAACAAATCGCAGCAGATGTGCCAGAAATAAGTTAACAACAAGAAAATCACCTATATTATTAGAATATAAATTATTTACAATAATAAAGTTTATTTTTGTTAACAACGGAGTCAATTCACTATGATTTTATTTAAATAATATAGGTTATGGTATCCCAAATAACAAAGTAGGTAATTGACTTCCGTTATTGCACACATTCTGTGAATTTAAAAAATTGAACCTTCCTCTGTAACTACCTTCCGATTGATAGATACTCTGATTAAATGCTTACTGAGTTTAGCTCTATATTGATTATTGCTTGGAAAATTATAACCAATGGTGGTAGGACATATATCAGATACATTAAAGGATCAGTTGTATCGATTGAACTGACACACATTCTGCTCATTTGGATAATATTGTTTGTTTGTAGCGGTGGGCCTTGGATACCATTAAAGGATGAACACAAAACTTAATAATCCATAGACACGAAACCATAAAAGATTCAATGTGCGTGATGAACCTCTAAGATAGGATATTGTGCTCTGAAACATTCAGCGCCACTTAGGGTACTATTGTTCATTAAGGATGCCGCCGTATTTTACATTATTAATTTCATTACAAAAATAATGTTGTTGTACACGAAGAAAGCATAGATTATAATGGAAATTCAAAAGGCTCTGACCTAGTGTGGAGAATACAGTAAGAATTTCGAGAATTTCGAAGTCCTTTTTGGAAACCGAATGTTTACAATAAGTTGTCAATAATGTCTGTAACTTATTTGTGGTGCATTTTGACGATTCATAGTTTGTTTCTTTTGGGATTACACCACCTGTAAAATAGCCAAAAGCAGAAAACCAGAAGCATACAAATTAAATATTCAAAGTGTAGTAACACTTAAAAAGGCTTGGTAATGATTTTAACATAAGAACGACATTTAAAACGAAAAATACTTTAAGATCAATACTTACTAAAACAAAATCAATTAGATAATAATGATCAAAATTTAAAAAATTGTATTTACCAGATTCCATGTGAATGTGGTAAATATTATATTGGTGAAACATCTAGACCATTACAAATAAGGATCCGTGAAAATAAAAATTATGTTAAGGATTACAAAGTTGATAGGTCTACATTAGTAAAACATGTATGGGATAATGATCACCGAGTTGATTGGATACAGGCTAAAGTTTTACAAAAAGAAGAAAAATCGGTTAAAAGAAAATTAAAAGAAAGTGCTTTCATTAAACTAAATGGTGATAATTGTATCTCATCAGAAACAATATTCATAGATCAAACATGGCTTCCTCTACTCCAAAACGATGATGTTACGAATGGAAAATTAATAATATCATAGTGTTCAGTGTATGTGATGACAATTTAAATTAAAAATGTCAATCTGACAAAAATACTCCTTTTTATATAAAGAGTTCTTATCGTGCAAACAATCTACAGAAGAAGAGTTGAGGATCAACTCGAAACGTATAGAAGAAAGCTAGTTAAGTGTTTAATTTCTTTTAAATTTTATTATAACTATTTTATTTAGACATATTTTAGAATATGACATATAATATTATATAGAATTTTGTATAAAACTGAAAAACCACTGATAAAATTTAGATAATATATCAAATATCATTTTATCACACTTTATACAGTGTTTTTTTTGGGGCAAACTTTAGAAGTTTGCCTTGTTACTATACTTTGAATATTTAATTTGTATGCTTCTGGTTTTCTGCTTTTTGTTATTTGACAGGTGTTGTATTCCCAAAAGAAACAAACTATGTTTTAGTGTCATTTTTACACTAAAACGATCACTGAACAGATCAAAGTGTAAAGAAATACTTATTCATTAGTGATTGTGTCAAACAAGTAATGACTAAAAGTTATGGCATCGAAACATCAGGTACACGACCATAAACATATCCAACAAATCCCCGACGTCTACGATGTGGCGAAGGCGCCGGGCGGCGACAGTATCGCCTTAGCATCCCATAAATTCTCCAGAACGATTATAAAAGCCGCGAAATGAAGCCACGGAACGTCCGAAATTCCCGAGCCAGGCGCGTATAAACATCCCCTTCTGTGCGAGAGAGGCAGGCTAATGGGTAGTTAGTTCGGTGAAATACTTCGGGATGCCTAGGTTTAGTGCGGAATGCTACAGTGATTGAGGCTGGAAGCGCTCTCTCCTCGCGCATAATAAAGCTGTCACAACTCGTTTGTGCGACATCAAAGGGGCACGACACTTTAAAATTGTTTACACTCATTACGGCCCCTGTTTAACAACGTTTCTAGTCAAGTAAATCAGCCGGTTATGAACTTGTTAATCGTTGTTTTATGGAGAGAGGGATCCTTACATAAGAATAACAGTAAATAGAGAAATGTCAAGTATGCGATAACCTTATAGAATGATTATATTGGGGATAATATTAACGTTTTATTCATAAATAATAAGAACAAACATTACCTGGTACCTAAAAAGAAAAGAAACGTTGAGAGTAACTGTTCAGGTAGTTAAATGTCAATGGACTTGAAGTACCTACGATACAGGTGTTTAATAAAAAAAGATGAAGTATTAAAGAAATTATTGTTTATGTTAATATTCATTTTGTTAGCTTACACCACAGGTCCATCTCTCTCCTCTATAAGTTAAGTCTTAAGGTGCATTAGTTTGAAACGCTTTGAGCAAGAAGTATCAGATATACATTTGGTTATTTATATATATGGTTGAGTTTCAGGTTTCAGAAAATGATAGCTTACTTCAAATTTAAAATAACTTTAATACTAGTTGTACTTTTATAGAAAGATACTGTGTAATTTAACTAAAAAGTGTCATTTAATATTCCTATTTGAAAAACCACAATGTTCTTCTCTCAAATTTGAACCCGATATCTCGAAAATCCATGTACTTACCATATGAATTATCTGAGATTATCCATATGAAGCTACATATTGTTTGTTACTACATTTATACTGATGCTGAGATTCTTTGGAGTTTATTTTTTGTATAAATCTTGTATAAAATTTGTATACATTGTAACGTACATTTTAATGTCGTTTCATGAGGTTGACTATTATGCACCCCGTAAAACACCCAACCTAATTGTTGCGGCTTAAGTTCTCGATTTTTGAAATAACGCGCTGGAAAGTGCTGATTGGCTAAAACGGTAGCCCCTCCAAAATCCAACCGACTATCGGGTGTAATTAGGATATACAGGTCCCGTCTTCGAAAGTAGGCAGATGCAGATGTGAGTTATTTTACCTTTTGATATATAGTATCATTTATTCACTTTCATTATTGGTTGCGATTATAATTATTAGTACAGAAATACGATCATAGCGATTTGTAGTTATTATTAAGTAATTATATTTCATATATAATCAGGATTTACCTGGATTTTAGGTAAATTATTTAGGCGTGGTCAGGGAGATTTTTTTGTCACCCTATATGGTAATCAAGAATACGATTCAAACATTAGAATACTGTTTCAATATTACATTATAAATTTGTGAAGCTGTGCTCTAGTCAGGAGATTATAGAAAACATTGTTTTTTTAAAACCAATAAATTTGAGTTTTCTTGCCTCCATTTTGTTTGAATCGGATTGCGACTATCCACCACGTGTTGTGCCCTTTGGGAATTAAGTTCATTTATCTTATCTTTATCTTATCTTTTCTTATCTTAGCGTTATCATATATTGTATGTAAGCTATAGAAAATTGCTAATATCGTACTTTCTGCACTACATTAATTAATTTGTTTCTTTGTAATTATCTACATTTGTTTAGAGGTAGTGTGGTATTGCTTTGCCTACCTGAGTAGATATTTGATTTTAATAACTCACATGCACGCCGATTAGAAGACTGGAACAGTTTCCTAATATTTGTAAATTCATTGATTATTGTTCTTTGGTAACAAATTTGTACAATCAATCAATACGAATTTTTACAACTTGTCACTCAGTATTTGAAATATTAATGAAATAATTTTTCTCTTTTACCTAATTAGAGTGGTAATATTTCCTTGTTTAACCGGTTATGAAACCTTTGTTTTTGGAATTTTGGGTCAGATAATAGAGGGTTTTTTATTTAATTTATTTTTGTTCCTTCTGAACTATAGTAAGTTTAAATATTAACGATTAGAGTTTTTATTAAGAAATTGTCGAGTGCTGAACTGTAATCAGTTCTTTTGAATGCAATTTTTTGGGTAATTTTATTTGCTTCATTCTGGGTCGGGTCACTAAAGGTTGACACCTTCCAGGTTTTGTTTTCATTTGTTTATAATTTTCCCTGTGATAATTCATAGAGTATTTGACAACAACCATATTTTATGGTACATTCCCTTCAGGAATTTATTTATAATTTTTAATCTTGGCTACACTAGCCGTCAACGTTCATCTATATATTTGTAAATTTTGGGGCACTCTTAACACAAACAATTCTTTGTATGTACTCTTCTGAGACGAGGCTGTTGTAACCTGACTGCAAGATCCATAACCTGCTAAAGAACCCTGGACGCTGATCATCTACAAATCCATAGATAAGAGGATTGGACTTAGCCAGTACGTGACCGTCATCTGGACTAGAGCTCTAGCTTCCCCACTTTGCCACGGCAAGTCCACCTGGATCCAATCATCAGCACAGGTTAAGGGTGAGAGTACTGACATCATAGAAGGAACGAGATTGTAAGAGTGTCACCGAACCTCATAAATTTTGTAAAGTTAGCCAATTTTAAAATTTCATTTGTCATTTTTTTTTCCATTTTTTAGTCAATATTACATCATTTTTGAATTATTGTTAAATAGTAACTTTAATATTCCATTGTAATTTCAAGTCAATTTGCTTATTTGATTATAGTGTATTCAACTAACTTTTATATACTTAGTTTTCTTTTATCTTATATCTAAAAATTATCCTGGTGCCCAAATAAATAATTGTCAACATTCAAAGCAGCCCTACGAATACTACGCCCTAGTGTCATAAATCTCCCTGAGCTACCGGAGCTAATGTCAATGAACTTAAGCTAGTGGAATTGCACATCCCTAGCTTAGCTGAGTTTAATGTGACAACATCTCTTTATATTAGTAACCGGGTAATGATAGAAATTACGAAAAAGGAGACCCATTATATTACTTGAAACCGAAACTGCTGTATTGTTGTAAAATGCATGATACCATGATAATAAGCTGCATTTTTTCAAAAATATAAGGATTTATATACATATTTATAGGTGGTATTCAGCCAAAAACCGTAAAAATATTAATTTAATATTAAACTTGTGTTATTAATTTTATTTATGGTACATTTCTTAGTTTATGTTTTATTTCTGAATACCTACATAAAATGTAATTAGTTTAACAAGTCAGTGCGTAATATAAATAAAAGACTAGAAATGGAAGAAAATCACTGTCGCGATTTTCGTTCCCATTTCTAGCCCTACCGGGGGTCCAGGCCTGCGGCCTGGGGTCACCCTTCGGATGACAAAAGCATCTGGAATAATATTATTTTAAAGAAAATTCATATTAAAGAAATTTTGTATCTGGAATGATGATGTAATTATACTAAACGATTTTTTTAAATATTTTGATGAATTGTAAGGGTTTAAGGGTACTCTATTGTTGATGGTAAAACATCATAATTTTTTAAATACTGAAAGTAGAATTTATTCTTAAGTAAACATTATTATCAATTTTATCAATGGGACCAAAAATATTGTAGATATTTACTTTTGTAAGCTAAAATGATTAATTTAACAGACTGCTTTAATGAACGAATTAATTCCAAACTTTACGTGCAGAAAGAATAAAAGCTACGGATAATGAAACAGAATAACTAAATACTAATACTAATAAATAATTGGAATTAAAAAGTAAAAAAAAAGTTTGCCTCGACTGTGACTCGAACTCGCGAAATCAGCATTATCAAGTTTTGAATCGTATACGACTTTCCCGTTGCGCTACCAAGCCTGCTGTCAAACGTTTACCTTGAGACATTTAAGTATGTAAACTATACGTATCAACCTGAAAAAACTATTTTTACGGATTTTCTAATTGGAAAAGCATTTTGCTTCAATATTTTGGTAATCAGAAGTGTTTCGTAGTCAGTACCATTGATTCCGTTAGCAATATTTCTCGTAGGAAAATAACCTATCTGAAGTTTAATTAATTTGACAGTTTTCGTAGGAGGTGCTTGTCTCGTTAGTGTAATCTCAGATCGGCATATAAAATGAGAAAGAAGTTGAGACGGATGCGACTCGAAATTTTGGGAGACGAAATAGACATAGAAGGAGTCGACGTACGGTCTCGAAAAAAAATCTCAAAGGATTAGAGAAATGACTGAACTTTCGCGTGAAGCCGAAAGCCCCTTCTCGAAGCCGTAAAAATTAGAAGAGGGGCGAGGGAGTCCCGCGAAAAGTCGGTATTTCGGCGGGCGTGACGGGACCATCAGGCGCGAGGACAAACGCCGGTGCTAGCCACATCTCTCTCGCCGAACGGCGATCGACGAAAATTTTGCAGAGGTTTTTTGAAAAGGCGTTTAAATTGGGAAAACGCGTAGGAAACGGGACGAAAATACCCCTACGCATTGGAGAAAGGCCGGGGGCGACCTCCGGTGGTCCGCGGAGATCGTTCCGAGATCGCCCCTCGGAGGAGATAGCTTTGAAACTTTGTCGATTCGACGACGGAATTTAGAGCGAGACAGAATCGACGCGTTTTAATATATATGGATTACAAAAGTGTATTTAATATACTCGCAAGTATGCGTCATGGGAAGAGTTTATACTTTCATCACATCTCCAGATGTTATACTCCCTATTATGATCTATTAATAAATAGTACTTTTTAAACTAATTTAGATCAAATGGCGATTGGATAAATTAGAAGAATATGTAAAAAACTACCACAGTAGTAATTCGTAGTGATTTAATATTATTCAATGAAAGTTGTGCTCAAAATAATGTATGAACTTGTCACGTCTCGTTTGGGAAGCATCAAAGGGGCACGCCACTTTAAAATTGTTTACACCCATTACTGGGCATGTTTAACAACGTTTCCAGTCAACTAAATCAGTCAGTTATTAACTCGTTAATTGTTGTTTTATGGAGAGGGAGAGAAATACATTAATTTGCCTTTGCAGGCAGTGATAAATGATGGAGTATCTGTTTGGAGAACGCATTGTAAATTTTAATTAATTATTTTTATAAAAAATATGCCACGGAGAACCATTGTATATAGAAAAACGTTCGCTGGACTGATGAGAGTTGCAATGAATAAGACAAACTTAACCATGGAAACGAGAAATATCTTTTGTTATTTTGCCAACTGCGAAAGGACCAAATTTAACCTAACATCAGTTTCAATGTATACAACTGGTACACTGAGGGAAAATATTAGTGATGAAAACTATTGGGTTGTGCACAATTTGCTTAACATAAAACCCATATAATTTTTATGTAATATAAGTATCTCAGTCTTATGAGATATAAGAGATACAGCAAAAAGTATTAGTTTGATGACGAAATTTGAACCAATCCGATGTTCAAATTTGGGTTCTTAAATATGCTCTTTTGCTCTTAAATCTTAATAAAGATTTGGTTATAGTTACAAAATTAAATCTTAAAGCAAATAGTGATTTGGTCACAATTAGCAAATAAAAAAATTGGAGTATTATAATACATAATAGTTTGGTAAAGATAGCGATAGCGCAATCTTTTGTTGGACGTTGCAAGTAAGAAAAGTTTTCAAAATCTAATTGTACAAGGATCCAATAAGCAAAGCTACGTATCTTCATTTAACAATTTCTTTTGTAATATCAATAGCAGGGCTTCACAATTTTTTTTTTAGTTAAAATCTACTTAAGATTATTGAATATTTTCTCTCAACCCATTATTATGCAGCTTTTCAAAGATTCCGTTATTGATAGACATAGGTACTATTTTCTTTTGAAAATCATCAAATCATTACATTATCTGGGTGGTATGTATTGATCTGTTGATCCAAAATTAATTTTATTTTATCCTATAATATTTTTATCTGTATATTAACTTATACTAAATGCGATTTCTAGAAAAGTTCTTAAAGTTCCAAAGTCAAATAAGAATATGTCGCCTTATGGTATAACTTACCGATTTGGTTGACATTTTTTATATATAAAAACAAACAACACTTTCTCTAATGATACAATTTTATATCCAGCAGAATAGTCGTTCTGTATGCATAGTTTATATAATAAATTCATTTATGTCAATAATTATTATAAATCTTAAAAGCGCCCATAACATTGAATCTCCTTTTATACCAACAGTATTTCCTTTTATACTAACAGTATTTACATTCTATTTTCTAGTTTCAAGCTCGGCCCCTCTTTTATATCTATGAATTAATTGATTTACTGTTAGTTCCATAGAGTCCCGTAATATCATAAAACGAATTTTCTAACCACTCCCCAATATTTATGACAGTGCCGATCGCTTTATATAAAATAAATCCCCGAATAGCATGATGGAAAAATATAGTAAAAGTCCGGAGATATCACCGAGTGGCATGAGATATCGTATAATGAAATTGATATAAATCACAAACAAACTGAAGCGCGCACATTTTTTGTGTCAACGTTTGATGTCGTTAATAGAAGGCCATATTTTTAAATTATCACCCCTATTGACTTCGATTGTTTGCTGTGCCATCTATGACCTGCGTATAGGGAGTTGAATTTTACAATCTGTTGCACTTTGTGTCAATTTTATACGATTATATATTAATGGTTTTAATTAATCATTGATTTTGGATACATTCACAAATTAATATTTTCCACGTTAAAATATTACTTGTTTGTATGCTACTGCATTCATCAAGTAAATTAAAATTAATTAAATAAATGTTGTTTAATTATTTACGTTTTAATGCAGCGTACAAAATGGTTAATATATATAAAACAATACAATATAATGATAATTACCTCTATTGATTTAGAATTGATTGTACTTTAGATTATACTTAAGAAAATATAACAAATATTCACATTAAGACAAGGCTGTAAATGAGGGTGACATTAGATCAGTCTGAATGAAGCATCCAGTCATTCATCCATTCCAGCATCCAAGCGTATCTTGTCTAACACAGTTATAATCAAAATACAAGTGTTCGGATTGCAACGAAAACTACTTATATTGCACTGACGAGATCATAAAAAGATCGAAACCGGTCCGCAGTGACATGCTACGATGTGAGGTCCAAGTATTTCATCGTAGGTTTCATTACAATCCAAACACTTTTCTAACTATGACAAAATGCGGCAGATTTTCCTTTGTAATTCAGCGCTCGGCGTGGCATATAGCCAGGGGAATAGCTGTTTTGGCTTAATTTCTTTCAGTCCTTATTTAATTAAGGCGTTTACAGATGTGGATATAAAGTAGATTCGTACTATTCGTAGTTATGTGAAATATCTTCTTATATGTAAACCCATACTATAAATTTACTTTTCATTTTGGTGGACATTTTAAAAAGATTCAAGAATATTGGTGGTAATTATTCTCCTTCCGAAACATATATATTCAGAATCCAAAAGTAGATCAACAAATATATGGTGATTTTTAGAATGCTACATTGAAAATGGGTTTGAGGTTTTAGAATTTGTATTTTCAAATAATATTTTTCCTCATTGAGAAATAAAGCGCGTGTAACTTCTAAAATATTCTTTTTCGCTCCGTACTGATCATCGTTTTGAGTAATTATTAAATTAATTAGTTATATAAATAAATCCGTCCAATACTGCTGTTGCTTTTAGCATGATATATTTACAATTGAGAAATAACAAATTGACAATATGTAATTCGAAATGCATAATTCTGACTGGCGTTCATATATAAACCAAATATTTAGGCAACATCATGCTTAAAAAATTTCCTTATTACACATATATGTATTATAATTAGGTAGGTTTATTTCCCTGTGTCTGCCTTGTATTCGTAATCAAAATCCAAGCGCAGATCTATTGCAACTGTGTTCACAAACCAGATCTTCATCCAAAATTTCTTTGCTTTAATAAAATACTCTTTAATCTAAATTGAAGAATGTTGTGAAACAAACATATTTTACTGGAGTACTTTGAACAGCAATAGGGGATGTATACAAAGGAAATGTATTCCCGAATGCTCAGTGGTCTGTGAACATTTGAATTGAATTTCCGTATTGACGGTTTATCTAAGAGTTTATCTTTCTCCTCTCTAGCCGAGTTTGATGGAAAGGTGCCTTTCGGTAAAAAGTAACTTTACCGAGTATATTTCTTACAAAAATATCATAAAATGCATAAATTCCTTTTGGAAAGGATGATATCCATTTAAAAAGACGTTGAAAGCCAAAAACCGCCTACAAAGCACCAACAATTATATAGTTTGTGGACATTGTTTCCTTAATAGGTTACATTTTACACAAAATATAATTAATTATCATGACGTTTTCAATACTGATATTACGTATAATCATGAGAATATCAAGATTTGTGTTTTCAATAAATATTTCCTTGAACTATTTCTTTCATATTTATAATTACTTCTCTACCACTCATTCTAATCACAAGGATTATATCGTCTAAGTCTCAAACTTGTGTAAGGGAGGGAGTGGATTATTATTATTCAGTGGGGGAACTTGTAATGTTGATAAACCCTAACCACCATTCAGTGCTGCTATTTTATTTTTGGGTATAAAAATACTAGGTACTTACTTGTTTTTATAAAAATTATTTGAGTAGGCAACTAGTTATGTTATCAAAAAAACAACATTTTACTAAGTTAACTAAAACATTAATTTATTGATATAATATATATTTATATATTTTCAAATAAATAACACTGTCTGACGAAGCCACCTTCTTGTGTTGTCACCTTAGAATGTCTGGCGTAGGTTTTCCAACCTCATTGGGATTATGAATAACACATAACACCTATTATTTGTGTATTATTAGATACAACACTACACAAAAACATTATACAATTATTACATAGATACACTACATAATTAGTTCGATATATTATTATTCACTAAACGGCTAATTGCACTTTTTACTTGCAAAGAAACACACAACACGATTCAAAAATGGCTACTGTCTATATGGGGCACTGTGCGAGAAGCTGAAGAAGATAGTGTACAGGCGAGTGCGGTTTCAATTCAATATTTAATTGTGAAAAATAAATGTATTTCTTAAAAGTAAATATTTGGTTCTAGAGTTAATCGTTGGATTTAAACCATTGAAGTAGAATCATTAATATCAAATATTTAATTTCAATAATTAAATACATATTTGTTTAATTTATACAGAGCACTGAGAAACGATTAGAACAAACTATACAGTTTTTACAATTATATCAATTCCATAAATACATTTTGAAAAATAATAATTATTTATTAATTATTATAAAATAATTAATAATATAAAAAAATCTATGGCTTATCATGATATAATAAGTACAAGGTATGACATTCGTGAGTACGAAAATGCGTCAGCTGTGCGCATTACGTCACCGAGAGCGCAGAATGATCGCTAAATACAAATGTTATATACGATTTCAATGGAAATATTATCAAAACTTTCATATAATTGGCACAAAACAGTGTCCCGAATAGGAAAATATTGGGAAATTTAACCAGTGTCCTTAAATGTGTTCTTTAATAATCATAAGCACAGATTAGATATACTCCATATGGTAGGTACCTATCATATACAAAATGCCCTGGTAATCCCTGGTGGTTTAAAATTGGTTCTTTTAATTTTTTACCTACTTCAATAATAGTAAAATGTTATCGGTGATTATTGCAATTTTTATTATAAGTAATTAGTTATTCTGATTCGTGTGTAAAATTATTAGTACTTAAATATAGGATAAACGCTCCATAAACATAGGATGTGGGCAACAAGTTAACTTTAATACATATATTTCGCCGTTCGCCTTACACCTACGACTAAAAGTGAAAAATGTATTCATTTTTTTTTTAATAATTCGAAAATTTTAAATGTTTCTCATTTTTTTTTATTTAATGACCACATTACAGAACCATATCTATTACAGGTTATATAATTTATTACAGGCTTTAAATTTATCTCATAATCATCATCGGTGAAGTGTTTGGAACATATTCTGGCAGTATGTACATTAAACTTTTCTGCTCGACAGCAAGCTACCACCCACAGTTTCTTTATTACTTCATCCCGTGGAAACGTGAAAAACCTTGTAACATAATAGATAGTGCAATGTTTACATTGTCTAAATATCATAGCAATATAATTACCTAATATTATTTAAATTATTGGGCTCTTGGTTGCGATTATCACTATTATACAAGCACACAGCACAACGCATTTTTATTGCACTTTTAGTTTAGGTACGTGTTAATATAAAATTAACTTTAACTATACTCACATATGATTATAATTAGTATACACTAGAATTATACAAATACTCTGCAAAAAAAAATGAATTTAGAGGACAAAATGTAGTAAAAACCACGAAACTTTCACACCTTTACATATGTAAACACTGTAAAATGTCAAATTTGCGCTCTCGGTGACGACACGGATGTGGGAGGGATATGCGCAATATCATACCTTCCTTTATTGTATCATGATGGCTTATTAAATGTTTTAAGCAAGACTTTTCGCTCAGTATTCACTTAATTACATCTAGATTCTTATATGAAAAATGTATGTGCAATGTGACTTCAATTACATCGTTTCCTCCTGTTCTGTATGGTGTACGCAATCAGTACCACAGCCCACGGAAGTGAAATTCACGCTCAGCTAGTTTTCCAGTGCCCATCTTGACAAATCTGTCTGTTTATTTCAGCATTACACGGGCCTAAATTACTTTATAATCGTCATGTTTAAAGTTATAATTGGAAGCTAAGGTACGTTTAGTCACGAGTCAAGGAATCTGTGGACACAGCGGGGAGTTTGTCTCATGGCGGTAGTTTTAATGAACCCATTTAACGAGAAAAATGTAATTTTAAGGTATATAGAGAGAAGCTGCGTAAATAAATATACCAAAAGTATAATTTTTGAACCAGAAATACAGTATTATGTATATTTATCAAGTTCAATTCCAGATAATTTTATTTCATGTATAACTTATTTATATGCAGGTATATGAAATGTCAGAAATTTACCGGTATAAAAAAGAAAATGCTGCAAAACAAAATCCATGTAAACAGCAGTAAACAAATAATAATTGTTTTGAAAAAAAACACAGATCTCATTTAGATGTTTCAAGAAATATATAGAAAACACTTTATATACTAATATGTGGGTCAAACCGGTAGAAGTATTGAAACTAGAGTAAAAGAACATAAAAAATCCATACTAAATAACGTAAAAAATTCAGGATTTTCGACGGATTGTATAGAAAACAATCATTTTATAGATCTGAAAAATGTAAAGGTACTGCATCGTGAAAAGAAAGGAAAGCGCTTAGATATGTTAGAGCAATTAGAAATTAAAAAATCTTTAATTATAGATCCTTGTACTACAAATGATCAGATAGATTTTACACTTCGCCCTTCTTAGAAAATATACTAAAAAGTCGGACTTTACCAGATGGTAGGATCAATCGGGGTTGGTACTTGTAAACAGGTAAATAACTAAAACGCGCTTGGAAATATTTAGTAATAGACATTTACTCTATTGAGAAAGGCTTAATAAGCCGAAATACTAGTATATAGAGTGTTTTCTATATATTTCTTGAAGCATCTAGTAGTAGTAGCAGTGGGGCGGCCAAGACCTGGCAAGTAGGCCGCAAGCGGGCCCTTTTTACCTACCCCTGTCGTCCCTACCTAGCTTCATCACCTCTTCCCTCATTGAACATACCCGACCTTCTAATGTAGGTCAGAATGTCGGTCCATTCAAGGGAACTAACCTCTTCCCCTTGCAACTCCCCGGCCTCCCAGACGTCGTGTCTCAGTCTGCCGAAAGCCGCGCACTCTGCCAAGAAGTGGAAAGGCGTTTCATCGCCCTCCCCACACTTTGAGCAGATAGGGTCTCCCTCAACACCTATCAATGATAGATGTCTTCTAAGCCTACAATGACCCGTTAAAACTCCCTCCAACTGGTTTAGAGCCTTCCGGCTACGACTTAACAGCCAGGCCGTCTTGGTCTTGCTTGGCTCCACTATAAAGTTGCGAGCCTGTCTACAGCCCCCACTCCTTCTCCACTGTTTACTTAGTGTCTCATGAGCCCAATCGTTAAGAGCTATGTTGACCTGCCTCCGTGTAATGCCTAAAATCGGTTCTGGTCCCTGGCCGGGTCCCTGAGATCCGAGTCGAGCCAAGGACAGTTCCTTACTTCCTCCTTGTTTGCTGCAATTAGGATAGCAAAGACTTCAGCCTGGAAGACTGTGGCATACGAACCCAGTGCAAAACTTTGCTGCACGCCCCTATCCTCCACATAAATTCCTGCCTCCGAGAACCTGTCTCTTGAAGCATCTAAATGAGATCTGTATTTTTTTCAAAACAATTATTTTCACGATTTTTCATAAAGAAACATCCGCTTCTAGTATCCACTTTATTAGCAGTAAACAAAATTAAAATTACCGCTATAATCATATTTGCAACGTGGATGAATATGTAGATATTTTTTATATAATTCCAAAATCAATTAAAAACCACATTCTCCTAAGAAATTTGCTGAATTGAATTTAGAACTATTTAAATTGTTTTTCAGTCTGATGAAAACGTTTCATACCAGTGCTGGTAGTAAAACTTACAGAAAAATTTGTTTTATGTCCCGTGATATACGATACGATATAAATGACATATTATAATAATATAGCAAGGTAAATTTAGTTTTATTTTTTAGAATTAAATATATATTTCATTTATATATTATACAAATATCAATGGAATCGTCCCGATCGGTCAGAACGAATGTTCACGGTCCTTTTATACTACTTAAAACCAAAACCTGTCAGAATACAAGTCCCTTGTGCTCTATAGGCAAGATAAAAGCATGTTTTGTGTTTAAACCGTTTTCAGATTTATCTACAACACAAAAAAGTTAATTTTTTTAAGCTACAAATTGTTCAGATAGAGCTGCTATACGGCTTATTTGTTAAATTATTTAGAAGCGATAAAAAAACTACCTTAGGTTTTTTAAATTTTCCATGTCCAATGGGTTACAATAATTGTAATGTTATAACTTGCATAATTTTCTGTGAGCTTCAGCCATTCTGATCATTTTAATAAGTCTGTCATATTTAGTTTCCATAAAAAACAAAAGTCTTTGGAATACATCGTAGATATGAGACGCCGGTAGCCTTCCACTAAATAAAACAACACTGTTCTGCTCATTAAATCATGTACTCGTTAGCCAGATAATCCCACAACTCATTAGGGACCTCCTTAATTAAAGACTTTCCGTAACGCATTCGACGGGAATTTCCCACTTCCATATCTTCGTTGACAAAGTATCCCATAAACGTGGAGCATTCATTATTTGAGTTACGTAAGTAAGAGCCTCGTTCAAAGAAGAGAATACGGTCCACGTCACAGCCTCGTTTGTATGGGGCCACTGCGATAACTCAAGCAGCCATAGAGCTCCGGCTTCTCTGAGCGATGCACCGGAGATATTTTTATGCACCTGCAATCCAGGATTTTTATCGGATTTTATTCTTTATATCTGCCGGTGCAGCTTGGGAATTCCTCTAGATGTACAGTGATATACAATTCTTTATGTGAAATTTCAAAACTTGTATTGTACATGGATCTACCGGATCCACGACATTTTCCTGATATTTTACATACGAAGTTAATTTGGAACATGGACTGTGTTGCTAATACTAATTAAAAAGACAAAAGATTATAGTGGATTTGTTTATTTTCTTTTGGGATTACACCACCTGTAAAATAATAAAAAAACAGAAAACTAGAAGTATAAAGGCAAACTTTAAAAGTTTGCCTTGCTACTACATATTCGATATTTATTTTGAATACTGCTGGTTTTCTGTTTTTTATTATTTCACAGGTAATGTAATCCCAAAAGCAAATAAAATGTACCATGAAGCTCACCACAAATAAGTTACAGACGTTAGACTATACTAGATTTTTCAAATCACTTAAATATGCAATATTGCAACCTTTCGCAGATATTATTACATCTACTAAGAAAGTCATCTAAATAACCGAGCCCTTTGCAGTTTCTATGATATTGCAGTGGGAAATGTAAAGACTATCCTCAGAAAGTAACTTCATACATTGAAGGAATGTGGTTTTCATTTAAGACCTTATACGTATTACAGTCCATAGAATTTGATATGTTCCATGCATAATATATATATTACGAGCATTTCAAGAACTCCTACATCTCTTACAACGTAACATTTTATCGTTAATAAAAATGTAACTTATTATAAAAAGTTACATTTGTTTTCCTATTGTACGTCAAGGAGAGAACTCTGTTTTGTGTCACCAGATGATAATTTATTTGGGCATACATTATACTTATAATTGTATAAACTGCAATACAAATATCTATAAGAAAATAAGTGAATCTGATACTGGTTTTGGATTTGTGATAATTTATTCTGATATATCAGATGGTTTTGTTAAAAAAAACAAGTTCAAAATAAAATATTCGCAATAAAGAAACGCTGTATAAATATCCAAAATATTTCCCTTCATCTTTGGTTCATGCATCCTTAGAGTATAAAGAAATTTCTAAAAATTCAGGAACAAATACGGTAAAAGGAGTCTGTAACTTATATTTGTGATGCAGCTGTACGATTTGTCGTAATTTTTTTTGTAATCGTAAGTATAGTAGCAAGAGGATACTATATTCTTTATTTTGAATACTTTTGGTTTCATGCTGTTCTTATTATCTTTCAAGTGATATATACCTAAAAAATATATTGAAAAGAATGTTGAAAATTAACTTTTTCGATGCCATTTAATAATTTAACCTCACATGATTGCCGCGTGTTATAATTTAGCCCATACAGAGGTTCTTTTAATTATTAATTATTATTATTAACTTTAAACCTTCAAGCTTAATAATGAAATCATTTAACTGGACATCCCGCTTCTTTAAATTTTACAAGCAAGTGTTATAATATTTTCTGTTATAATTACCCATATTTAATCTGGCCAAAATACCGGAAACAGTTAGGAAAATGCGGTTAAGCACTGAATTAATAATCTCGTCCCTTGAATCACCAGCAAATGTAGGCCTGGGAAGGAAGAATATACGTACAAAAAATACCTTCCCTTTGTTGGAGCCCTGTTGTGGTGGCCTACGGTTGGCGCACCGACGATTATGGCCTTTCCAAATTGATGGAAGAGCGGGGCTCAGGGTCATTAAAAGTTCAGGGGATTAATATCCACCGGCAAGTGCAAACTCTTTTGTTATGATTTATATTATATGAAGAGTATTGCGTTTAAATGGCCTCAAATCTTTTTTACACGACAGGGCGTTTTGAGCCGCTAAAATATTACCTCACAGGATTTTTTTTAAATGCTTGTAAGGGTGAATTTTTAAAATTATTTTTACGGCTAAAACAAGTAAAAGGTATGTTGTTTTATACAAACCTGATTCTGGATTATGCTAAAAAGTTTAACTTTCAGATATGTATTATGTAGCGGTGCGGAATATTATTAATATATTGTACTCAATCGCATCTACGAGTCATATGAATTTACCTTATTTTCTCTACTATATTATCTTGAAGAATATATCTCTACTCTTGAAATCAGGTTGATGTCATCTACACTGACTTGACAAGCATTTGAAAGGCTTGACTGGCTGCTGTTGGTTAAGTTAAATAATATTGGATGAAGTGCTGACCTTATTACAATGTTTAAGTCTTATAACAGTTCCAGGGTCACCAGTCTGTAAGGTATTCACAAACATCAGGTGTCCCGCAGGGATCTCCCCTTGGTCCACTAATATTTAGTGTTTTCATTAATGATGTTATTAGTACTTTGGATGTACATGTTCTTATTTACGCTGTTGATCTCAAACTATTCTGTGAGATTGTATCTTCCTCAAACTCTATTGAGTTGCAGAAGACTCTCAATCAAATCAAACTATTCTAGTATATCAAATTATACTTAGCCAATAATTGCAGCTGTTATGATAGCATAAAGAAAAAACGATTCGATATTGCGAAAGGTTATCAAATGAAAGAATGGCAGAAACCATTTATTATAAACAACTGATCAGTCGAAAATGAAATGGTAGACCTAGATGGAATACCTAATCAATCTAATCCTCACTAGTCGAATTTACTGAACAAAATTTCCACCGGTAGGAATAACCTGCATTAATAATATCTCTATCCCTCATTCTCATCTTAGTGATGAGCCCGGAAGTCAGAGACTTGTGTGGGAGAGGGAGCGGCATATTATTATTTTGATAGCCATTTATACAGTGATATAGTAGTACTAGCTGCATATTAAGAACGCTACCAGCCTTATACACACAGATTTAATATTGGAGCAATTAGAAAAAGTTGACCACGGTGAGATTCGAACCGTCGTCAACCGCGGAGAACGATTAAAAGCCAGACGTCTTAACCGCTCGGACACCGAGCTCCGTTATTTTCCCATTATTTGATTTAATTAAATAAAATGCTAGATGAAGATTGCCTCCTAACCAACCCCATATAGTTGTGTTTAATCCCTTTATTGTTTTTAAATTCAGAATTTTTCTTCTTCGGAAATGTTCTTTCAATTTTTAAATATTCACAATGTCCGACTATATGTTGTTTTCAAAACGCCTACAGGTTATTTGCTGAAAGATGCAGCTAGTTGCAGTAAACAAACAAAATGCATGATCGACACGAAAACAGACTATTCGCCTATTGTTTTGATTGCTGATAACTGCAAACTCCGTATATACAGAGGAATGGCTAATAAGGAAACATATGTTCTGTTTACGTGTTCTTCAGAAACTTTGTTTGCTCTCGCCTTCAAACCACACATTATGTATATTCAATATTGAAACTATTAGGTCAAGTAAATACCAACCTATTAATTGGGTTACATTGTTCGATTCAGGATTCTAAACTCCTATATTGCATGTTGCGGGAGTTGCATGCTTTGAAAAATATTTAATGGAAAGAATTTTATTACTTTATATTCAACAAAGTACGCATAGTGTGCACTGTATGTTGCATTTATTGATTTCAGATAAGGCTCCCGTGCTTTCCCATTTATTTTAATGGTAAATTAGTGTATAAATAGTGTAGGCTGCCGCTTAACCGACGTATAGCGAGGAAAATCCAGTAACGCAATTATTTCAAATTATTATTTGTACCTACTCTTTGTTGTGTAATCGGTTTGTTTTAATAAGCTGATTTGTTGCACATTTTAAACAAAACAGTATACATATAAACTAGATAATTAGAATAAAATTTACAAACAATTTAATATATTGTTCATCTATATACTTTAGGTTACCATTAATATATTCGTTGATATTTCTTTGTTGAATTTAGTTGGTAATGTGCATATAATGGATGGTTAAAAGTAATATTCCGTACAAATAACAATAAATCAATGAGTTGAACTGTACAAAAAGAAAAAAATCAACTAAATTCTACACGAATAGATATACCTAATCCCAATTCAGTACAAGTTATAAATTAGGAAAGACTTTACTGCAGATTAAGACTAAGAGCTGGTTTCATAATCAAATTTAAAGGAATTTTAGCTAAAGTTACTTTTTAATACCTTGGATACAATTGACTCAAAGATAGTAAGTCCTCATTTTTAATAAAAAATAAGGGACATTTAGCTGAATTTGCCTGTAAGTACCTTGGATACTTGGATAGTATTATTGAGACAAAGTTCCTTTAAATTTGATTATGAAACTGGTCCTAAGACTATTGACAGACTGACTCCAAAAGGTGTGTGGCTTTTGTGTGAGATACTTTACCTATAATATATTGTAATATCACAAATATTTTACTTTATATGATAAATTATACAAATCTAGGGAGAACAAGAAATATTTATTTGGAATATTCTAAATATACTCGTGACACATAAAAGTCCAGATACCCAGATAAAAGTTAGTAGATTTTAAGAATAAGGTTCGTAAAACTCTTCCGTAAATACGATGTGTGGTCTATTTCCTCCTAGTTTTCGTTGCAATCCGAATCCCCTTGTATTTTGATTCTAACTGTGTTAGACAAAATACGGCAAATTTAGCTTTGTAATTCAGCGCTCGGCGCGGCATATAGCCAGGAGAATATCTGTTTTAGCTTTATTTGTTTTAGTCCTTATTTAAATAAGTTTTTGCAGATGGAGGGCCTAATGATGTCCTTACTATTCATAGTTATTTGCTCATCATTTCTCCAAAACAGTTGGTTAAGTGAATTAATATCAAAGTTATTTTTCTGTTAGTATTATTTTATTTTCAGTTTTCTCACAACGACCAGATAGTATTCATGTTTGCCATAACTATATCTTGCAATATCCGAGTTATGCGCATATTGGCAATTTATTTAATACTAATTGCTCTAATCCCAATTAGTGTTATTATTAACATTGGTCAATTGTGCATGAATGCTGGGCATGCAACGCAATTAATGCGGAGGGAAATGACCAATAGGTATGTAATTAAGTTGTATACTATATCGATCTACTTAGAGGGCAGATACATCTAGCGTGTGATTCACAATAATACATAAAGGTAAATTGCAAGTTCATGCTAATCGAGGATTAGTGAGGAAATATACTTAATTTTTACATCTGCATATGAAACAATTTACTATTCTGACGAATTAACAGTTACAATTGATAAATTATGGGAAATTCAAAAACATTTGTTCCTGAAAGGGCACAAAGTTCCTTCATCCACTGGAGCCTTGACAGCGTTTTCAGTTTACTTGCATTTATGTATTTGATGTGAGTAGAGAGCAGATTTATCACCCCTGTTTTAACAAGCATTGTATGAAAATACAGGGTTATTCAGAACTTATCCATAATAAAATTTGGGGATGTTCAACATACATGTACAAATGTGGTAGTGCAAAAAAAAAATTTTTTTGGCGGGTTCTGAAAACTATTTAAAAATTTTTAATTGCACGCCTCTGTATACTGGTCCACTGTAATGGAGTGACCTTGGGACTGACAATGCAAACTGGCGATGTCACATATAGCACGAAAAAACTTCGGAAGTTCTGAGGGTATACCGACACCCGGCGCAAAAAAGATTTGCAGCGTTTTTACTTTAAAATAAACTAAAAGATAGATAGATGTGACCAGTGACGTGTCTTTAAAATGAATAAAATTTTGTTACACTAATTTTGAAGAATTGCGCTACTTGATTACTAGGTATTAGAAATCTGAATTTTATAAAAAATTTGCACATACCTTGTTACAAAAGCTGTTTTTGTCCATCAGCAGTAAATTGGGGATTTTCAGCATTTTGCTGCAACAACCTCTCACAAAACCTAACTCGTAATTGATAATCCGCTGGTAACAGTGCTTAAACACGCTGGATATGATACGGGTAAAACTGAGCTTCGTGTAATAAGCGCCACACCGTCGATTGGGATACCCCAGGCCTAGCGATCTGACTTGTACTTATTCGCGGATTTTCCGGACCAGATTCAACACTTGTTCTTCAGCTGCTAAAATACGTTGTGGTCGTCCCGGGCCACCATCTCGTCCACTCCAACTTCACCATAAATAAGAATCATGTCCATTAACTCAGCATTATTGTAGACATGAGCCATTTTGAAAATTTTAAAGTTTAACACTCCTACGATAAATAAAACAACAAACAACAGTACTGACTTCTTGTTTCTAATGTACCCGGCACCGGCACTGAGCTTGACCAGGCGTTCCAGCTACAAAAACTTGTTTACTTTTTTTGTAGGAATGTGGTATATCAGATGTCGTTGAAGTACAGTTGCCCATCTACGTAGTCCTTTATAATGGTATAACTTTTAACATTATTTACGGGAAATCCTAAGACTTTTATTATAAATTTGTTTGGTGATATCGATTTTTTATTTAAGGATACACACATCTTCAAAGTTTTAGAGATAAATTCTGAATAACACTGTATATTCAATGCAAAATCACCAATTTGTTAGGTTAATATTAAGTACCTACACCATTTACCATTCAATCAGTTACCTATATGGATCTCAGAGTGGCAATTCAGTTAAAAGTTAAATAGTCGAGATTTTTACCATTGCCGTTTGTTCAGTAATTTGAGATAATCCTCTATATAAACGCGGGGAAGGAAAATACCGCTCTGCTTGGCACTGTTTGTATCGGTTATGTAGTCCCGGAGTTGTCCGAGCCGACCTAATTAACAGGAGCAAGCGTCCACGCGTGAAGGGAAACCCTTCGAACCCTTGTCGATGTCCTGGACAACACCGGTAGTCATCAGCACCACCTGGTGGCACGGCAGCGCCTATCAGAGAGCGCTGTGGACATTTATGCGTTCTAGTGCGGCGACTACATCCAGATTTTGAATGTTCATAGATTCTTATTGGTGGAATTGTGCAATAAAAATCATTCCGAGTATTTTGAAGGTATAATCGCTTTCACCAAAAAAGGAAGAATACTGATATGCATGCCTAATACTATTGCCAATATTGCCTAATACTATTGCATATACTATTAGATACATCTATTCGCCATACAGAAAATACTAAAGGCCCAATAAGTTATATACTACTTCTTGGTTAAGATGGTTCTAAATTAAAAGAAAACAAACCTGGAGCAATTTGACCAAGGCAATAGAACGAAAGTCGTAGCATTACTCTATTTTCTTTTATCACATACTTTACACTATGTAATTTTCTTTAAGTAGTAAACAAAACCTTAACTGACATTGGTAGCTTCCGTGTAAGATGTTCTATGAAAATAAAACTTGAATTTATTGGAACTTTTATTAATTTTCCCAACATATTTTCCACAACGCTTTAAGATCAAATGCACTAAGTTATGGATATAAGCTTTCTTCAGCAGAATTCCATTAAGTAGATATATTTAAATTCATTTTCCCTCTCTAATGTAGGCCAGGAAAATGTATTTAAGGGGTCACACCTTTCCGCAATTGAAAGACCTACATATAAATCCCTTACGAAGATGAAAGATTTCCCAGACTTCTTAAATTATTATTAATGTAAGTAAGATATAAAAACGACGAACCCACAAGGAATCACGCGAACTTGCATGCTTCTCTAGCTTTACTAGTCTCCTATATATTTATAAACTGAATGTTGACAGCCGGGAAAATTTCCTATTGAGCTCGCACCAAATATGAAATTTGCTATTTTAAAGAACTGAATGCCATCAGTTACATATCCAGACCAAAGTGCGGAATCGCATGATCGGATATGGGGTTTATCGCTTTTTTTACTACCAGAATAATGATAACAAATGCGAATTTTCATTTCGCTGTATATTTTTAACTCGTTTTACGGTTTGTGAATCTAATGGATATAAACAATTTTAATGGTTCATTTATATCTTTTAAATGATGAACTGCGTTTTTAGTCTGTAATAAACTAATAAACAATGTTTCATTAGCTGCAAATAAAAACGTTTCCTGCATATTTATTAAAATATTTATATATTTCATGCAACTATTTTAATCTTCTTTCGAAAACTAATATACTTTTCCAGATATTTTTTTGTAAGACGTGTGTTTAAAAGTTTTTTCTCTATGTTGTTTTTAATTATTTTTACATGGATTCATGTCCTCTTTTAATTTTTGGAGTAACTTCTTTGTTGTAGACACAACCTTAAATTCTACCTACTATTAATTCTAAACTCTACTATCTAAATTCTTCTATTCTATCTATTTTTTGGACCACTATACTCTATATTATAACATAATAACAGTATAATAATAATAGTATAAGTTTTACTATCACCTCCCTAGTTGGTCTGCGAAGCATTTTTCCATGTATTTTTTGCATCCAAAGCGTTATTTTTATTACTCACTATATTAAGAGGGCAATATATATCTAAAAGGGAAATACTCTAGCCTATCAAACTACGCTACTGGGAATGAATATCCAGTATAATAATTACGAGTCGGAAATACGCACTTCTTTGCATAACATTGAAGTTCGCCGAACGACGGCACTTGTTTATTTTTATGGACCAATAAGAATTTGATTAGCCACCTGTTTCAGGACAAACTCTGACTTCAGATCCCGCATGTTGCCAGAATTGCGGATATGTCACCGGTCTTTTTAATGTGGACCCGGAATAAACATAATATTAAATTATATATTCGTAACTATCTATACAGTGTCATTCAGAACTTATCCATAATAAAATTTTGGGATGTTCAACATACATGTAGAAATGTGGTAGTGCAAAAAAAAATTTTTTGGCGGCTTCTGAAAACTATTTAAAAATTTTTCATTGCACGCCGCTGGATACTGGTCCACTGTAATGGAGTGACCTTGGGACTGACAATGCAAACTGGCTAGCACGAAAAAAACTTCGGAAGTTCTTAGAGTATACCGACACCCGGCGCAAAAAAGATTTGCAGCGTTTTTACTTTAAAATAAACTTAAAGATAGATAGATGTGACCAAAGTGACTTGTCTTTAAAATGAATAAAATTTTGTTACGCTAATTTTGAAGAATTGCGCTACTTGATTACTAGGTATTAGAAACATGAAATTTATAAAAAATTTGCACATACCTTGTTACAAAAGCTGTTGGAAATAATATTCCTCGACTTATACACACTTTTGGGTACGCCCTTATCCAATTTTGCCGCACTAAACCGAATGCTCCTCCTGGTTGCTGATCTTGTAAACGCAAATTATTAAGTAAATTGGGGATTTTCAGCATTTTGCTGCAACAACCACTCACAAAACCTAACTCGTAATTGATAATCCACTGGTAACAGTCCATTAACTCAGCATTACTGTACACATGAGCCATTTTGAAAATTTTACAGTTTAACACTCCTACTATAAATAAAACACCGGCACACAGAGAGTACACACATAGACTGATGACTGAATAGACATTAGAGATATTATCCCCACTCCAACTCTATTCGCCCAGGCGTTCCAGGTACAAAAACGTGTTTAGTTTTTTTTACCACATTCTTAGGAATGTGGTATATCAGATTGTCGTTGAAGTACAGTTGCCCATCTACGTAGTCCTTTATAATGGTATAACTTTAAACATTGTTTACGGGAAATCCTAACACTTTTATTATAAATCTTTTTGGTGATATCGAATTCTTATTTAAGGATGCACATATCCTCAAAGTTTTAGAGATAAGTTCTGAATAACCCTGTATAAATATATCGCAATCATTCCTAATAAACATGATTTTTTTTCAGTACCTTTGTACTGACAAAACCAATATGGTTTTTAACTGAATTTTAAAAATATAATTTGGCAATACTCTATTCCAGTCGGAAGCCTGGTCGGAATTTTTTTGTCGCATATTTGTCGCTGATCAAGAACCAGTAGCTAGACTGTACATAGAACAAAAGTCTATTTAATGTAGACTTTCATGGAACTACCAATTACAGTACCTAATGTTAATAAATAATTTGATAAAATAACCTGCTGGGTTGCTGAACGCTCTATTCACCAGATACCCACCTGCAGTAGTTTAATTGGACGGGAAGAGCTCTACAGGGTGTCCACCTAGTGCGCGTAAGTCCAATATCTGGGTTAATAAAAGAGATAACTTAATTTTTTTTTCTACAGGGTTGTCTAATATCCCGAGCTGCACAAAATGAAAATATATTTACATATTCAGGGTGTTCAGTTTTTCCTGGACAGGTACCAACTTCATTTTTTTAAATGGAAACCTATATTTTTATGGCATTATCGAATTCTACGTAAAAAATTAGTGGGACTTTGTGCATAACACTGCTATTGAAATATTGATAGTTTTCGAGATATTTGACTTTTAATTTTTTTTTCTTATGTTTCGTCACTTCTAATAGTTGACATAATTATGGTTGTATGACAGCTAGAAATTATTTTTTTTCAGAAACTGTAGAGTGAAGATGGCTCTTTCGAAAAACGTATCAAAAGTTGACATGCGATATACAGGGGGCAACAGAAATCGTGCCAAACCTGATGGTTTAAAATTTAAAAAATCTCGACTTTTTCAAATGGAACACCCTGTGTTTTATGATTTCATTAGATGCCTTTCTGTAGACTCTACAATTTTATAATAGCTTTCCCTGTACCTAAGTTGCGTAGTTTTTGCAAAAAACCCACTTTTATGAAAAATACCCGATTTGCGCACGTTCCTTTCTCGGGAAAAACGCAGTGAGCGTCTGTCACGCAATAAAATTTGTGACAATCAGTTTACATGTCATTTTTTCTTTTACTGAATATTCACGTACGAGTTTAGAGTAAGTACTAAGCGTGCATACAATGAACTATTCAAAAGAAGAATTAGTGAAAATGGTTTATGCCTTAGGAGAAGCTCATGGAAATTGTTTGCTAGCAGCACGTATTTACAAAGCAAATAATCCAGATTTACAGAGATTTCCACGTGCTGGCTGTTTTGAAAATGTGAAAGAAAGATTTGAAAGAACAGCAAATGCGAATTATGAGAAAACTACCAGGAGACATGACGGTAACAATGACGATATTCAGTTTAATGTTGTGGCGTCTGCTGTTGAAAATCCAAATATTAGTGTCAGGAAAATCAGTAATAATCTTGGAGTTTCCAAAAGCTTGACAAACAAGATACTGAAGAAGAATAATTTTCATCCGTATCATATTAAAAACCATCAAGCACTGTTACCTCGAGATCACCTAAACCGCCTGCAATTTTGCCACTGGGCATTGGATAAAATTCAGGAAAGTCCAAACTTTTTTATGAATGTCTTGTTTACTGACGAATCAACATTTTCAAACACATGCTTACCCAATCGTCGCAACTTTCATCACTACGCTGACAATAATCCAAGATTATTGAGGGTACTACATAATCAGCATCGTTTCAAAGTGAACGTGTGGGCTGGAATTTGTGGAGAACATATTGTTGGACCGTACTTTTTTGAAGGCAATTTAAATGCCAATGTGTATTTGCATTTTTTGCAAAACGAACTTCCCCTTCTACAGCTACAGAATATGCCCGCTGATTATTTGGTTCAACAATGGTTTCAGCATGATAGTGCCCCTCCACATTCCACTTTGGCGGTACTGTGATTATTTTATTGTTGTAGTACTTTTCCTATTATCTATTCATATTTCAGATTAGAGAACACCTAAACCACGTATATCCAAATAAGTGGTTAGGTCGTGGTGGTCCAGTTCCTTGGCCTGCACGTTCGCCTGATTTAAATATTCTGGACGTTTTCTTGTGGGGTTATATCAAGGAGCGAGTATACGAAGTACCACCAACGGATATGCAAGACTTGAAAGAAAAGATCCAAAATGAGTTTCTAACCATAACGCCCGAAATGTTAAGAAATGTTCACATTGATTTTCGTCGTAGATTAATGCTTTGTGTTGAAAACAACGGTGGACATTTTGAGCATTTACTTTAGGTTAGCTTGCTTGTATGAGTATTGCGTATTCTTTTTTCAATACTCTATGTATATTCATCCATTTCACTAATAATTTTTCTAACTACGGTAACACCGTTTGGTTTTCAATATGATACGTATGAAACTTCTTCTTCAATATCTTATTTGTCGAGCTTTTGAAAACTCCAAGATTTCTACTGATTTTCTGATACTAATATTTTTGGATTTTCAACAGCAGAAACCACAACATTAAACTAAATATTATCGTTGTTACTCCCATGTCTCCTGGTAGTTTTCTCATAATTCCCATTTGCTGTTCTTTCAAATCTTTCTTTCACATTTTCAAAACAGTCAGCACGTGGGAATCTCTATAAATACGTGCTGCTAGCAAATAATTCCCATGAACTTCTTCTAAAGCATACGCCAGTTTTGCTAATTCTTAATTACATGTAGAGCTTTTATGATTTTTTACTTTTATTTACAAATAAATGGTAACTTTCCATAAAGACTTGTTTATTAAACTGAAATTATCTAAATTTTTCAGTTATTTTTATTTTAAGAAGTGTAAACTAATACATTTTATAACAATAAATAGCCTTACAATATTTTTTCCGTCAAAGGAGTGCGCAAATCGGGTATTTTTCATAAAAGTGGGTTTTTTGTAAAAACTACGCAACTTAGGTATAGGGAAAGCTATTATAAAATTGTAGAGTCTACAGAAAGGCATCTAATGAAATCATAAAACACAGGGTGTTCCATTTGAAAAAGTCGAGATTTTTTAAATTTTAAACCATCAGGTTTGGCACGATTTCTGTTGCCCCCTGTATATCGCAGGTCAACTTTTGATACGTTTTTCGAAAGAGCCATCTTCACTCTACAGTTTCTGAAAAAAAATAATTTCTAGCTGTCATACAACCATAATTATGTCAACTATTAGAAGTGACGAAACATAAGAAAAAAAAATTAAAAGTCAAATGTCTCGAAAACTATCAATATTTCAATAGCAGTGTTATGCACAAAGTCCCACTAATTTCTTACGTAGAATTCGATAATGCCATAAAAAATATAGGTTTCCATTTAAAAAAATGAAGTTGGTACCTGTCCAGGAAAAACTGAACACCCTGAATATGTAAATATATTTTCATTTTGTGCAGCTCTGGATATTAGACAACCCTGTAGAAAAAAAAATTAAGTTATCTCTTTTATTAACCCAGATATTGGACTTACGCGCACTAGGTGGACACCCTGTATAAATAGATATCGATCTGGGCAGTGTTGTCTTCGATAGAGTTGTGGTTTTAGTGCGTGATATCAGAGATTAGTGTGTGTACTACGCTGGTGATACTGATGTACATAGTTTATTATTTTAAACTGTTATTTGTGACGTTCCTGAATTATTCTGTTTGTCGATACTAAGAAAATATCTGTATTAAAATTCAATTCGTACCCCATTACAATTGTTCATTATAAATAAATAATTTACAGCAAATGTATATTAACTATTTTATAAAAATGTTTGTGGTTTTATTTGCACTGGTAAATAAAATAGTAGGTAATAAATAAACGTCAAACTGTATATCATTTTCAATTTGATACATACATAAATTGAACTTATGTTAAAAAATATACAATCATACATAAAGTAATACCTTTCAATAATTTTATATGTGTATGTTTGATTTACCTATTTACACTGCAATAGTAGTAAATTTACAATTATTGCATTTGCATTGCAATAAATCAATATTGGGGTATTTGAAGTGTACAAGTGTACACACATGTTTAAATAAAACCATGAAGACGTTGGATTAACTCAAATATGAAACCAATAGTTCCTATAACTACATTTAGGTACGCACCAAAGAAATTGTATCGAGTTTCCAGAGAAAATAAAGGCGCAGCTACAGGCATTGACGTTTCGGAGTGGTTGCTCCTCGGGAGTGTATCGTAGCTAAAGGGAAGGACCTATGATACACATCTGACACAGAATCAAAAGAAATACAGTAGTACAATTAGTTTATGTGAAACTTCATGATATATAAACCTATATACTGGGCGATTGTGAACAGGCAGCTTTTATACTGATTTTCTCAAACTTAATCTTCTCGTTATTATTATATATTTTACATATTTTTTTACAGTAATTGGATATTTTATTAAAAAATTTGTTTCATTCAATAGCTCACAAATAAATAAAAATATTACAAATATTGAGGCAGCGTAAGGTATGTTTTCATAGTTATATTCATTAAATCAGGATAAATCGCCTCAAAAAACTGCATCAGCATATGAAAAATTGTATGATGCTATCATATTTTTAAGGATGAATTTGACGTTTATGTCTACATTCAGAATTAACTTTTTAACTTTGCATTTCATTTTTACTCGCATAGAGTGAGGTTTAGAACAAAATTTGGTAAATAATCTCCAATAATTTATTCAATAACATGAATTGATTTAAAGACAAACCGGTGTTACAGATACTGGGATTTCATTTGGTGCTATACCTACATTTATTATGGAGAGCACCCTTTGTAAAAACAAATCATATTTGGTTGTAACCTATCTTAATTTTCATTTATTTTGAAATCGAGATTTTCAAGGTAACAACGCATTTTACCGGATCCTGTTAGTCGATCAAGATATTTGAACTGAAGCTGACTTGATTACACTTTTGTTCATCTTTCAGTCAAGGATAATATATTAATTAAATTTTGTAATTAAAATCCAAATTACCAAAATTAAGTAGGTACCTACATTATAAATTTCTGTGAAATGCGTGTAACTTTAATCGAAATCTTTCATGTTATGATTATGATCATTGAATGAGGCTATTAATCTTCAATTTCGTTAACAGATAAACAAATATGCCAATTTTTCACTGTGAAAAATGACCGTAATATTTCAAAGTAGGTGTACTTTTAAGTGGCATATGCGTGTAAAGTTAGAAATACTTAGTATAAATTGCGATGCTATTATTGAACTTAAAATTTGATAAATCACAATATTTTGTTGCCCGCCATGTAATTTGTACGAAATTTGTAACAAGGAAGAGTTGTAAATAGCGTACGATTGTGTTACGCCAATTTTTGTTGAGTGATTCTTAGAATAAAAGAACTAAATTAAAGTTATATAAAAATAAAACTAAATGCCTATTATACAGCATACATACAAATATTTACTATGCATATTAGGTGCCATGAAGGTAAAAATAGAAAATATATTTAGAAATTCGGCTCAATTTTATATATTTCGATGAGTGTGAAATTTCAGCAACTACGTACATGTATGTTATCATTTTGTTTTAATTAAAACATTTAAATGGAATAATAATGACACGCACATGTCATGGAGCCATTATTTTCTCGTTTATTTTCTGAATAATTATTATATCACACCTATAATACGACAGCACACCATTTTTTAAAAAATTTTAAACTCTGTGTATGTTTAATGTTAGTACAGTTGCCTTAATTTTGCACGCATAAGCTTTTACAACTATGCGACAAAATGTACATTATTTATTTTAAATAGTGTAATATGCTGTTATCAGTAGAAATATATTTCTTCAGCAGCTGAAATTCACCCGATTTTCTGAAAAACAGTTAAGGGTCCATTCTCTGTAGACTTGACAGACATGAATTCGGGGTCGGGTTGAGAGGTTGGGTAGCCGATGGGTGAAGACTTACATATTCCCACTACCGAATTATTTAGATTTCGGAATCTCGGAAATTTAGACTCTTAAGAGTCCATTCACTAGGTCGAAATAAGCCCTAAATCGGCGTTCTTCTCGTGTCTAATTATAAAAAAACTATAAAAAATAGCGACTTTTAGTAAAAAAGTATTGAAAGGTAAGACTTTAATCTAAGTCCCTATAGTAGTAATTTTTGGTATTTCTTTTTATTTTTAAAATTCCAGGCAAAGAGTCTTGTACTAAAATAGCGTATTTTCAAAAATTATTTTCTCTAAAATACATGTATTAAACAAAAATTTGCTACTATAGGGACCTAGTTTATCTTTTGATCTTTCCGGTGATATATAATTTATAACATTAAAAAGAAATATTGTTGCAATTATAAGACAAATCCGGTACCCTTGCAATGAGAGCTAACTTTATTTCCATGTGCCTTTTTACTTCGGCTTTACGTGCACCTCCGAAATCTTAATAATTCGATAGTTGGAATATATAAGTCTCCATCCATCGGCCATCCATCCTCTCAATCCGACCCAACATTCATGCCAGTCAAATCTACAGAGAATGGACCCTTAAGTTTAAATATATCAGGCAAGTTGAAGATATTTATCTGTCCTTTTCAATGGAGACAAGAAATACAGGATGTCCCAATTAAAAAAATTGAGTTTCAGCTGTTTTAATACCGATAAATGACTACACCTGTGAAAAATACTGTACAATAAATGCAGATTTAACTGTAGAGATGAAGAACGAAGATAGTACTAGGTGTCTGCAAAATATATTTCCTTAATCGCTGAAGATAGCTTCTCGCTGATTTTTTTTCTTGTCGTGTCGTGTTGAATGACGTGAATAACCCTGTATAATAATGATTGTAGTGATACCCAAAAATATTTATTTTATATATTTTTAGGTAGATGTATAATCAGTTTATGTATGTTTATAGTAATTCTTTTGACAACATGATCATGATTTACTGAAACTTCCATTTTCATTACTTAATGATATCTATAACAGAATTAATTATATCCGATAAGAAATATTCTGACTGGTATTTCTTTAATTATAGTTGTCTAATTTTTAATAGTATTTCCACTAAAAAAAGCACTATCATTAAAAGTTATGGACCCTTTAAATCGAATGTCTAAAATAAAATTCAGTCCCTCCCTGAAGAACGCCCTCTTCTCCGGCTTTCAGATTTGATCATTCCACCACCAACCTTTCGTTTAACTAATATACGACATATGTTTCTGCTTTTGGCATCGTCAGCAACGCTATAAATTGTTGTTATTTACTACAATAAAGATTGTGGTTCTAATTTTTTGAAAATTATATTTTAGTTATCTTCGTTTTATTCACAATGAATTTAAGGAATTACACTTATAATGATAAACATGTTACTCTATTTAGATTTAGAAGTTTTCAGTGACGTAAATATAATTTAATCTCCGCACTACTGCATGAATTAGCCAAAAAGTTTCCCCATAAAAGGAACTTACACTGCAGGGCTCTTAGGGTATAGTTAAACTTATAATTAAATATGAAAAACACGTTATCCAAGTTTAATTAATTACTTAAAAACACCCTCACGAAATACTAATGCGTCTGTTATGACACAAGTGAGGTCTGAAGGCTTAGCAACAACGTATCAATCATATCAGTTCGATTCCATGTTTATTTATGCTAGAATATGGCTGAGCTATTATTATTAGACGCCCATTTGACTTTCAAACATATTATTAATCTCCACAGATATGAAGCAAAGGCGTTAATGTGCTTCTTCTATGGAATCTATCAATCTACTTGGCTCTGTGTTCCTTTTAGAATAATCGTCTTTTATATCATTTTTGTTGTAAACATGTGTTAGATATAAAACGATATTGTTAATATGATGTTATTTGTAAGCAAATATATTGCATACAATTTTTTTAGGTCAACATGTGACCAACTAATCTATGATTAATTTATGTAATCAATTACGAAGTAAATATTCTTTTTGGTCGCAAAGTCGGCTTGAATTAATGGGATATTTTTTTAATTAGCATATGGTGTGTTAATTTTTTGGAGTAGTTTGTGGTTTTGTGGTCCACAGGGTTATTATTAGTGAAGGATTTGTTTATTTATTGGTTACTCTTTGGCAATGATACCTACTAAGGAGTGGAATGTCCCGCCACAGAAATATTCTAAATTTTAGATAAAAGTTCATTGAAATCGAAAGATCTTTCATATTTATCACATTGTAATAGAAATTTACGAGATCACTGAGTTATCGAGTTATAATATTAGGTTTTGTTTTGTTTTCTGTGGGAAAGAGATGAGTTATAAGAAGTAGCCCTTCTATAAATGAAAATATGTGTTTGATATTTCAATTTAATATATTTTGATTTGTGTACAGTAAATTTTCTCTAAGAACATATTTTATGGTATAATATTTTTCATTTTTAGATATCATAGTACCTATGTGATAGATATAGTAAAATATAAATTGATTTATTAAAATGAAATATATCTACATAAACCACATTTATTTTAGGACTTTCTTCTTTCAAAATAGCAAGATACCGAAAAAACCATTTGCATATCCTAGTACATCACTGATAAAATCTACACATTTGTTTTTCGCAAAAGAACAAGCGCATCAATCATCCAACAACATAATCCCATTTTGAGAATTAGGTTAAATGTGTAGGCCATTCTTTATCGCTGAATAAACTGGGAAGAAAGTATATTATCTGACCTCGCTAACAGTTTTTTTAATACAGTATTAGACTAGATGCAGCTGTTTGCTAATATTGTAGGATATTACACTTGTCAGAATTGAATAAAGGCTGTCAAATTAAATTATTATACCATTAATATCTCCGTTATTGTTAACTTGGTAGTAAATGATGTATATATAGTTGACTATAGAAAATTAAAGAATCAGGACTACTTACAGGTAATTACGTTATCTTCCCAACAAAAAAGTAGACCTTTACACGAATACAATGTTTTATCTTGGTCGCTAGAGTAGGCTTTGGAAATTTGGATAATTATCGGTTAAATTAGTCTGTACTGCGATAACGTTTGTCTCCTTCATTGCTCTCTTTCACTGCTTCTGGCTTCAATAGCACTGGCTTCACTGCTATCACCGGCAATGTCATCACCCACCGACAGATAAATTTAGACAGATTTATCTGTCAATTATATTTAAGTTTTTTTTTTGTTTTGGTTTTTCTAGTTAGTGTTTTAGTGTTGTTTTGTTAGTATCCTATGTTATTGTTCTGTAAGTATTTCCCACAAGAAATTTAGAGAAATCACAATAATAAAGCGATCTATTAATAAAATTTAAAGCTTAAAGCATTCCAAAAAGCATAAAGTAAAGGAAACTATAAGGAAATTTAGATTAGTAGTGGTGAAAAACACACTTTTTTGGTCTTTGCTACTATCCGTCTGACATTTATTGTTTAATTTACAGACGGATAGTCTGTAGAATAATTTAGTCTGTCCATTAGAGAATGACGGATAGTACCAAATACCAAAAGAGGGCACAACTGTGTGTTTCTCACCACTACTAATATACCAGATGCCCTTTAGGTAATCATGTCGCAGAATCGTTCAAGAATAAGTTCAAAACCGGTCAATGTCTGATGGTTGATCTCTATGAAGGATGTGGCAACTTCCATGGAGATACCAGAGTAATGCAACGCCAGTAGGGGCACATTGTCCGTGGAGTAGTTGTTTTCGGTATCTCCTTGGAATAAGGAAATTGTACTCTGCTTTTCAATGCAAACATATTTATAATAAATTCTATTTACTACATAATTACAAAGATTGATATCGTAATAATATAAAATTGTTAGGTGTCACAAACGACAAACGAGTTCTATCCATTTATATTATAATCAGTTGACAGATAAATGACATGAAATTTTGACAATAGCCGACATTGAGTCGTCCAAGAAAACCAGGTAAACAATTACAAACTCTTGTCCGCAAATTGGTGGATTAGGCAGACATCCATTATGATTATGAATAGAATGGATGATAAACAAGAATTGACTTTTGACAGTATGAAAACTGAAACGTATTGTCACCCTGTTTATCAAGTGGTTTTAACTATGAAAGTTTTCAACATTTAGTTGACTGACTAGTATATGTGCGTCATTTCTTTAGATAAATCTTCTAATCCTGAAATAGTCTCAATTCATATCGTCAATCAATCAAAACAGCTTAACGGGAACGACCATCTACCTCGTAATTTCTTAAAAGAATAGATAATAGCTTACCTACATGTACATACGAGAACAGAGCACACCTAGATGGCAGCCGCCGCTGTGTTGGGACGGTATAACTATCGGTGTACATTAGGCCCTGGTGCGTGTCAGCTTTCTATGAGCGCCGCCCCACGAGGGAGCGTCGGTCGGCCAGGGAGCGGCTGCTAGGGTGCGGCGGCGACCGCCTGACGTCATGCCACTAATGTAGAGGTTTCGGCCGTACCGAGGTTAAATGCTGTTCTCTGTGAGACCGCCGTTACGGCGTCCATTTGGCTAATACCGTTACTTTGTTTTAATAAAATTATTACAGGGTCCGAGACAGTTAAGTGGTTTGTCCGATTATTTCCGTAATGCAGATGGCGAGTTCTAAGGATAATTCTGGAATTGTGTCGATAATAGATGAAGAAGGCGAGATGGATAGAAAGTTATAGACATGCAAAGATCGAAATGAGATCAAATTAAGACTACTTAGATTGAGGCACTCAAAGAGTGGCAAATTGAGGCGGATTTTACTGTGCATCAAATAAAACTATAAACTACAAGTCTATAATTTTAACTCAATAAGTTCAACCTGTGCATGGCGCAGCACATAGCAATACGTGTATGTTTTGTACACTTTCAGGTAATGCGCTTTGTTTATTCGCACAAATGTGTCATAATAGTAATAAGAATTGTATAAGAGGGGAGGCAACCTGAATAATGTCATTGGAGTGTTCAAGATACAATAAAATTATTTGATGAATCTGTCAAAACTTTATCAACATATGTGATGTTTACATTGGGTATTCCACAAGGTTTCTAATTAGGGCTTTTCCTTTTTTAAGCATCTGTTATTGACATTGGTACATGTTTCCAATCTTGGTGTGTAGTTTATGTAGTTGAGATAAACATTTCCAGCCTTCAAGCACTGTCTAAAATTGACTATCTTTGACCATTTTATGGGGTACTTTATATTGTGATGGTCTTAAAATTAAAAAAAAATTTCATATACTTAGCCATTTAATAAGAAGGAACTAGGAGGACTACAACCTTTCTTTCTAAAAAGTTCCTGCAATAGAATTTTTCCTTCATAAGAGTATGTATTTAGTATATTGATCGACTGACCACCATGTTGTGTTTTCACCGAAACATTATTATTTGTGGAAGTTTGTTTTATATAATATACTAAATTTTTCTCAGAATTTACTACCTACATTGTTTTCAATTGCTTATATTTTCTTCTTATTATTATTTTATTCTGATTTATCACATTATTTCAGGTTTAACTTATATGGATGCATTGTTTTATTTTGATTATATAATTCATATACCTGTATCGAGTATAAAAGCTTATAAATGTTTCGTTTCATTAATTTAAATTAAAACTGACGAGCTGTTGTTTTTAAACCATTTAATAGTGTATTTGTTACTTTCTTCGCAACGGATTTGTCCTTGGTCCTCTCATGTCTACGCCAATGATACACGCCATTAATGTAATTCGATAACAGGGCCTAAACCTACTCTGTCAGCACCGACAAAACCCCATTCGAGGCGAACTGTTGGAAATTGTTTATCGGGCTACGTGATACAAAGTTTCACGAAGAACTGAAAGAAAATGTAAAGCAAAACAGGAATAAAGTATGATGTATGGAGCACGGGGGAATAAGTAGCTGTGCCGTTGTGTTCCTCTATATTATCGGCTGGGTATACTTTTACTTAGTTAGACGGTGTGTACCTAGTGTTTATTGCGCGGTTGTCAATGTTAATAAAGATAAATTTCGGAAACTTTGGTTGGGTGTACGGAAAATTTGATTAAAACCAAGCAGGTCTAATCCTCTAAAGATTAAATTTAAGTTATTATGTTTCATCGATCACTACAAAATTTACCAGCTGCTCTTATAAAGAAGTTTTTAAAATTGTAATCAGTGTAGATCTCTGAATACTCTTATTTATTTGGGTATTTATAAAAGTAATTAAACAATGCAACAAATAAATACTTTCATACATTATTTGTATATATTTTTCATTTTTGTAACCCAAACGGCGTTCAGTCCTCATTTTATAAACTTGACCCAATAAATCAATTACACGTAACAATTCGAAAAATTACTTTCTAAAGACCTGTAACTTTTAAAGGCCTCACTTTTTCATACAATTTAAAGTGGATCCGCATCCAGTTTCAATAAAGCAATACATATACGAGTAGACGTCGCTCAGGATGATGGATCACACACAATTTAAAAGTAAAAAGTTCCTAAAGATTTAACTTGACTTTAAGTTTTTCTTTCACATACTTATCGCTATACTTCAAGGTAGCGATGAAAGATGAATGTTAAATATTTATAATTTTACGTTATAAACATCTTGGGAAGATACACATCATGCATGCACTAACTGTAATAATTTTCTGTATAATAAATTGTTTTCTGTACCAAAAATTCATCATCTATCACATATTAAGATCTATTTTAGCTCGATTGTTTTACTAATAATAATAAATCAAAATAAAATGGTATATCATCTTCAAACTTTGCATTTCTAAATATTACATGCCAACAGTGGTTGACTAAAGTGGCCAAATAATGGCCAATTAACTCCGTTTAATAAATAATTTTAAAAATTTGTCTTAAAATTGTTAAAATAGGCTCTGAAATGATGAGTCATTATGTCTTTGCACTGATTTAAAAATTACCAACACTAGTTGTATTTAGTCCTTGATGTGTCTATAAAGTGGTAATTTTCCTCTTCCACCAATATGGTTTCAAATTTGTTATTAGAATGAGATGTCATATACATATATTAGACTTGTTTTGGTTCTAAAAAAAACCCTCGCAAAAACCAGTTCTAAACTGTGCTGAGCGTGCGCAGTTTAAAAAATGCCTTCGAATTTTTAAACTGCGCGGGCTCAGGACGATTCTGAACCGGTTTCTGTGAGAACCAACGTGTAGACATGTAGAGCAAAGTCTGCATATACTAGAATATACTTATGTAGACTTTGCTATTACTATCGCTGTAGATAAAGAGAAATAAGCAACAAGAAATAAGAAAGTATTTCTTTTGGAATAATTCTCCTTCAAACAAGTGCCTCCAACAAAGGATCTCACTCCATTTTGATCGTGATCGTTCATTACTTCCAGGATAAGACATAACAATACCGTTGTTCCCACTACGAGAGGGCCGTTTATTTTATTAGAACAATAAATATCAATAGCAAATAGAGTCGAAGTTTGTCTTGGGATTTCTGTTCGTAGGCAAACTTCAGTTCAGGTAAATAACTTTTCGACTGATACGTATAAAAGTAGGATACTCCGTTCGTTGTCGATTAATAGAGGGAAGTATTTGGAACCCGCGGTTTGCGAGCACAATAGGCAATTCCATTTGTCAACGAGCTCCAGTGATAACCTGATTATACTTTAAAACTTCGGGCGACCGATTTTATACAACGGCAAGCGATAATGAATACGAAGTTTTAATCGTATTTTCGCGATATATCACATTGACGACTAATGAATTTTTTATACGGGAGTGAATTGTGGTTTGTTAAGGGAAACCTGCAATGATGTTGTAGTTTTGCATCTTCTGTATTAGGTCGGTTCACAAAAAGATGTATTTTTTTTATATATATATAGAAAACACCCCTTGAAGGGTATTTTGCTGCTATTACAATCTGATCAAAGGGAGATCAATGAGTAATTTCGTTCTATCCTAATTTAACTAAAGTTGAAAATCTTAGAGCTAAGGTCTTACTCACTAGTGTACCTTAGAGTCTGGTAACTTAATAACATTAACGTGTAACACTAACCGCACAATACTCTGCTTTTATACTGATATAATCAGATCACTAACTCAAAGGGCTTAACCCCCTTGAGCCTTCTTACTATGTTAGTGTTGTTGAGGAGCTGGATGGCCTCGATGTTCACATGTTGATGGAGTCGTTGTTCGTGATTCCTTGCAAATTTAGTAATTGTCTACTCTACAGTGCTCATCTAAAGATCTCGATGAAGGTCACTGTTTCTGATGTACCAAGGCGCTTTGACAATGTTCCGCAGTACTTTGTTCTGAAATCTTTGAATGATTAATATATTACTCCTACTGGCACAGCCCCAGAGTTGTATTCCATAGGTCCATACTGGCTTGAGAATTTGTTTATACAACAGTATTTTGTTGTAAGTTGATAAGCAGGAGTGTCTACCAAGTAGCCAGTACATTTTCTTATATCTGATGTCTAGTTCTTCTCTTTTCTTTTTAACATGGACTTTCCAGCGAAGTCTTGCGTCTAATGTGATGCCTAGATACTTTGCTGAGTTTGCATATGGAATCTGGGCATTGTTCATGTTAATAGGTATTTGTTGTTCTCTTTTATTTGTGAAATTAATCTGCACTGATTTGGTTTCATTCAGCTTGATACGCCATGTTCTGGTCCAGTTATTGATTTGGTTAATTGATGTTTGCAGTTTGTTTGCAGCTTCTTCACAGCCCTTCCCTGTCGCAAGAATGGCAGTATCATCTGCAAACGTGGCTATTGTGTTTTGCTCTAACTGTGGTATGTGACTGGTGTAGATCAGGTATAAGATAGGGCCTAGGACGCTTCCTTGTGGTACTCCTGCTCTGATTTCTTTTAGTTCAGTGTATGCTTCATCTTGTTTGACTCTGAAGAGTCTATCTGAGATATATGATTCCAATAATTCTGAGTATTTATATGGGAGTAACTTAACAACAACAAAAAGATGTATTAATCTCAGAATGTGACTCGTTACTTTCATCATAATATTTTTTGTCACCATATTCAATTATTTGAGGGAGACTTTAACGCAAAATTGTATTTAAAAACCCTGATTAAACGCTTAACGGTGGAAAATTTCTGCCACAGAATCTTAAGAAGTAAATATTTATTTTTTGAATTTGTTTTCACAGGGTTTCCTTGTCTTACGGGGTAGATTGTTTTCCAGTTTACCCTCGCTTTTGTCGAGTAAACTCTTAAATGTTGAAGTAACTTAAAGTGTAAAAACAAGGTAAGGGTGGTTTTATTTTACTGCTGATTGTGAATCACCTTTCCAGAAATTATCAGTAACAAAGATGCCAGAATGAATTAAATTATTTAATTGACAAAGAAAATAGAAAACAATATTTCATAGAATCACAGTATTTAAGTAACTTCTATAATAATTTATCTGTCAGTTACGGACAATTTTATCAAAAATTCGGCAACAAAATAATTTAGAAAGTTCAAAATACTGCATTTACAGTGTACCATGTGAGTGTGATAAACATTATGTGGGTCAAACATTAATATCTCTAAATGTTCATATCGGAGAACACAAAGATTATTAAAAGGAGACAATTTGAAAAGTCAAAAATTTGTGTATATGCTTGGCAAAATGGCCATAGGGTATACCTATGGTAGACAGTTAAAATTTTAGATAAAGAACAAAACAATATAAAAAGAAAACTTAAAGAATCCGCGACAATTTTATTAAATGGAGACAAATGTGTATCAAATATTTCTATAAATTTTGATGGCTGTTGGTTATCAATTCTTAAAGAATAGATAAGTTAAAATAGAATGAAAATCGACTATCTAATATGTCCATGGAAGTAGATAAACAAAATACATTACAAACTGTCATACTGAATAAGTTTTCGAAACGTAAAGGTTTTTAAGTGATGTGTTTAATGTTATGTTTTGTTAATCTGCTCCTTAATGTGAAATTTCTTAGATTGATTATTAATTTTTTAAATTTTTCATTGGTGGCATTATACCCAAATAAATAAGAGTAATTAAACAATGAAATAACTGTAAATATTTAGTTGGAAACATTTTCTGAAAATATTGACACATCTAACAGAATAAAACATATAATTAATATAGGTGTACTGTATTTTCATATATTTCGAGGCATATTCACCGACAATCACATTGATTATGCGATGAAGGAGTAAGTTTTCAAAATGACGTATATATTATAAAAGACAATGTAGCTTACCATAAACCGATACCTTACCATCAACTAGGATGGAATGTATTAAGGATATATTTTAGATTAGATTTATAGATTAGATTTATATAGGAGTCGGCCCCCTGGCCTGGTCCACCGCGACCTAGAAGATCTATTGTGGCACTCTCAACCTATTTAGAGCACTCTGTCCAGCTTTGTCCTTTGCATTAGACTCCACAGCCTTGATAGAGGCTCTTCCATGTAGCTATTGACTATTGGTCTTCCTTCCCCAAATATTTGAAATCTCAGTCTTGTCAGGCACTCGCACTGGCACAGTACGTGTACTGAGGTTTCCTCTTCTTCTTGACAGAATCTGCAAGTTCCATCTTCTGACAGTCCCATAAGATTCATGTGCCTATTTAGCCTACAGTGTCCTGTTAGGAGACCTACTATTATTCTGATGGCCTTTTTATTCTGGAAGGATATATCTTACTCGACATATTGTTACCACCTCTATGGCAAAAAGAGAAAAAGTAATAATATGTTGAAAAATTACATACAATTATATATATTTACGAAGCAAACTAAAATCATATTTGAGTTTCAATAAAAACCATCAACGTCATCATTTGTGACATGATCCAGAAAGATTTATGCTGAGAATACAATTTGGAAAATGCTTTTAACGGTCCAAGATTCATTCTAAATGGAATGGATTCAAAACTACTACTTTAAAAGCAATTTTTTCAGTAAAACTCTGATGTATAACCTATAAACAAATTCATGTAACACCCAGGCACCAAATAAATTATCGGGTGATGCGTAATGGCGTTGGCGGTGATAGAGTCTTTAGTGGGCATAATAAGTGATAAATCACTGCCCCGTCAATATTCTCAGCGTCGGCTTACCGCCGTGGCGAGGAGGCCAGCTCTTATAGCGCCCGTCGCGACCGGCTTCGGAAGGCGCCGGAAGGCCGCGGCAGACCTGATCACCGAGAAGCAATCGGTTAAATGACTCAGAATGCCCTCGCCACCTACTTTCATAAATCACTATTTGGGAATATTTATCTCGTTCTTGATAGCAGAGACCTCTGCCTCTATGAGAAACATTTACTGTGTATAGTATGGATTAATTTTTATAGTTTCTAATATGGCTACGAATAATTTCCCACCTCCGCCCATCTTTCTAAGTATAGGTAATGCTTGTCAAGCTACTGGTTGTAGTATTTATGCCAGATAAATACTAAAAGGTATTTGTCAGATGGCATGCATATAGCAAATAACTACGAATAGTAAGGACATCATTAGATCCTCCATCTGCAAACGCTTTATTTAAATAAGGACTAAAACAAATCAAGCCAAAACAGCTATTTTCCTGGCTATATGTCACGCCGAGCGCTGAATTACAAAGCAAAATTTGCCGTATTTTGGTTTAAACACAGTTAGAATCAAATATACAAGGATTCGGATTGCAACGAAAACTACGAGGAAATACTCAGACCGCACATCGTAGGATGCCACTAATTGCAGACCGGTTTCGATATTTTTATGATCTCATCAGTGCAATATAATTCGTTGCACTGATGAGATCAGTGCAGTAGACCTCGTAGTTTTCGTTGCAATCCGAATCCATGTATTTTTGATTCTAACTGTGTTTAGACCAAAATACGGCAAATCTTGCTTTGAAATTCACCGCTCGGTATGACGTATAGCCAGGAGAATAGCTGTTTTAGCTTGATTTGTTTTAGTCCTTATTTAAATAATCCGTTTGCAGATGGAGGATCTAATGATGTCCTAACTATTCGTAGTTATTTGCTACAATATTTATGGATTCAAGTCCTAGTGCAATTTCATTTAACGATGATAATTAATTTTGTTTTTGTAGATGGGGTATCAAGTCAGTACTTGGTTAAAATATTTTTCGAAAAAATAAGTCCACCATAATTCACCAGTTATAAGAGGTAAAATATATAGCAAAAAGAGGTGATGAGGTAGCCGATTCAACATGTATTTGGACACGGAGTTACGGAAAGTCAGTCATACTAGTCAGAAAATAATGTGTAACTCTAATTTATCATTCTAATAAATAAAACTCCATTGAAACTCCTTCTTTGCTCTGTTATTCCAGTTTCAGTTACATCCATTTTGATGTACTCAGGGAAGAAATAATGATGTTATTGAAGAGAGATTGCCGAACTTCAGCTAAAGTTTAAACCATGCCTTCAGTGAATTATATTTAGATTCAATCTGAAACGAGAAAGACTAACTTACCAGGTTAATAATAATTTGTAGGTTAACTATCCCTATTTACGGAAATATGTATTTCATTTTGAATTCGTTTCAATTAGGAGGCATTTTGAATGCGTCTTTTTATGGATGTAGGATTTCTCTTTCGATATCAACACTTTTACAATTATTTAGTTTGTGTATGGAGGTAGAACATCTACTGGTATATTAGACTCCCACAAAATAAGCCATTTTCCACTCATAAGTATATAAAACAGGCCGGTCCTTCAATCCTGAAATATGAAACACCTGCCTGTCGCCATAAAGTCTGTTTACTACTGCCATAAACGAAAATTAGGACATTATTTTGTCTACGTAGTGTTGTACGTTGTACATTTCTCTTGCCAGGTTTATCACCACAAAAGAAATTATTTTCCTGACGAGTACAAAAGCCACGAAATGTTCAGTGTATTTATATTTTTATATATGGGCACTAAGGTGCTATTCATGTTTGACACAATTGTATCTGAAGTAATTCAAACAGGATTCTAGATAAAAAAATGCAATTTTCACAAGTATTTACAAATAATAGGTATGTGCAACTATCGCTGATAATCCAGAAAGTTTTGACATGAAACCGTGTTTATTTATTTTTAACTGAAGGTACAACTATGTAATAACAAATAAAGCACATTATAACGCCCTTTTGGAAGTATGTAAAATATTTTTAAATACTTAATTACTATTCCAGACATTTGAAGTACTCATCAGTTTTGGTTCTGTCGATATAGACTTTTTAATAATGTTTCTTTAAATGGGAATTTCTGTAAAGTTTTTGCAATAAACCATTTCATAAATTTCAATTGAACCAGAATATATATTCCAACTCTTGTACAATAATTATTAATATGAAACAAAATTATTAGAAACGTGTCATACATATCAGTTTCATTCGAAAATTTATTAGTTCTTTACATGTTTAGTTAGGTATTAAACAAAAAATTAATGCCACAAAAATCCAATAATTAAGTATCTAATACAAAAAATAGATCACTGTTTGCTACTTGGTTCTGTACCAAACTCTTCTAGAAAGATTTCAACTGTCCTCCTAAGTTTCAAAGCTTAACATATCCTCATTTTTAAAGGTTACTGCCTGATGAAATAGTTTTATCCCTATAAAGTATTTCTAAAATATAAATAGTAATATAAACACATAAATGTAACATCAAGTCTACTACATAGTTACAACCACTATCTCAGTGGAGACATATACAGTGCGCATTACATGTCTAATCGCTTTTAATATTTACGACGTTCTAAAATATATAATGCGCTGTGGAAACAGCTAAATAAAGGGTGGGCTCTAGAGTATGTTATGTGAAATTTTTACTGTAGATTGGAATATTTTTAAAGGTTGGGTAAGATGTTGCACTCGTAAAAATGTGTGATTAAATGACCCTGGCAATATGGCACATAAAAATAATAACAACTTGATGTCTTTTATAATCGAATATATTCACTGTGAAACATCATTCACAGTAAGTTTAGTATTATATTCAAATAATCACTATACGAGTATATTTTCCTTGCTTATCAAGATAAAATATACTATTTTAAAAATATAATCTTTGTCCACCTCGCTCACCATAAATTTTAAGATATCTGATATGAAAAGTTGTCATCGCTTTCTGTTGAAATTGTTATATGTAATAACGTTACCTTCAGTTTCTTAAACAATTACTTATTACTAAGATATAACAAATAAAAATGTATTAATTAGGTGTATTTCTATGGCTAAATATAAAATTTAGTCCAAACGTAGTTTTTATCTACTCCGAGAATCTACATCATTTTAATTATTCATGTAGGCGTTATACAGCGATGTTATCCCTGTTAGTCCTTTGAACCCTTTCCAGATAAAAATCTTCACAGCGATGATTTCATCGCTCATCCAACGACGCACTCCAGATTTAGTCCAGTTCAGTTGGACTTTACAAATATTGTAAATGAGAAACTTTCTGAGAAGTATTCCAAAGTTCTTTGGCATCTACTGACGAAACTGTTATCCTTATATGTGACTGGGAGGTGTGAAAATTGACCGCTAGTTTTAATGCCACAGTTTCCTGGTTCGAGTTCCGGTCAAGCACTAGTTTACATCGAATTGGAATTCTTGATGTTTATCCGACTGAATAACATATTTATCTCCTACCTGTGGTTATCTGTAGTGTATAATATCAAACGCTTATGTTAATTTTTGCTAATAACTGTGAAGCAAATATTTTTCTAAAGGCGGTTTTGCACTAATGAAATACCCTTTAGGTTACACAATCTGTATAAATTTTTATAAGTTACTAACTGCAGACATCCCTCTTCGCTGGTTGAAATCGATAACGATATACATATTCCAAGTCGACCACTTTCAACCCCTATATCTCTCACACCACCATAGCTACCGACATGCAACCACCATACCATAGTGCACGATGGAAGAATTGGGGCTACTACCACACACAAATATCAATTCAGATGCAGAAATATTCTAATCTTCAAAGTAAGATATAGATAAGTTTCATAGCGTTTTATTGGAGGTAACACTATATTTCTTACTGTATAACTTGAACGAGAATATATGTTTTATCTGTTTAGTACAAATCTTAATTGTTTACTATAACTAGCTATTGTTTTCCTTTGTGGACTGTTATATTGAATTCATTGGTTATGCTCGACAAATTTCGCCCATCCTATTGTTTGTGTATGAATTTTTTTATATTTTAAACTAAAAAGAATTCTACACATTCTTCTAAAGAAACTTCAACAGTATATCATGTAGCATAGACTGTTTTTTCATATAACATTGTTTTTTCAGTTGACACATCTTGAGATTTTGGTATGTTTGGAAAACTTTCTTCTGCCGACTAAATAAAAATCTGCGTGCCATGAATTTGGACCCAACTTTGCTTATTCGAACTGGAATAATTACATAAGTCATACTTACAAACTGGCGCTTTAAAAAGCAATAATCCTGCGAATAAACTTTCTGTGCCTTGTTTTATTCACTAGGCCTTAATGGCCCCCAAATCAGTATAAATCTTAATTAATACCAGTTTCGCTCTTCTGAAATTAACTTCTTTATTATATTTAGCTCGGAAAAGTTTTGCAACTCTTGTTGATGTCAAATATATATTTTTCACGAAAGTTAACTGTCGAACGAAAGTTGAAGTGTAGTAGGCATATTTATGGATAAAAATAGACGAGATGGAAGACCTATGATATGTTACAGACCTAAAGAAGCGAGTCACTTAATAAAATAGTCCATTTTACTCTTAAGGGTCCATTCTCTGTAGATTTGACAGGCATGAATGTTGGGTCGGATTGAGAGGATGGGTGGCCGATGGGTGGAGACTTATATATTTCAACTATCGAATTATCAAGATTTCGGAGGTGCACGTAAAGCCGAAGTAAAAAGGCACATGGAAATAAAGTTAGCCCTCATTGCAAGGGTACCGGATTTGTCTTATAATTGCAACAAAATTTCTTTTTAATGTTATAAATTATATATCACCGGAAAGATCAAAAGATAAACTAGATCCCTATAGTAGCAATTTTTTTTTAATACATGTATTTTAGAGAAAATAATTTTTGAAAATACGCTATTTTAGTACAAGATTGTTTGCCTGGAATTTAAAAAATAAAAAGAAATACCAAAAATTACGACTATATGGACTTAGATTAAAGTCTTATCTTTCAATACTTTTTTACTAAAAGTCGCTATCTTTTATAGTTTTTTTATAATTAGACACGAGACGAACGCCGATTTAGGGCTTATTTCGACCTAGTGAATGGACTCTTAGTAAAATAGACCTATACAATGTTTATTGTACTGGGATTATGTCACCTGTTCGCTGTAGAGTTTTGTTCTCTATGACCACTACAGACCAATCTGTGCTAAGTTTAATGATTTTTTCCAAGCTTCTTTCGTTTATAGTTTGTACATTATTATTATAAGCATTTATTCCAAAAGTAAAAAAGGTAAATAAACTAAGAGGACTTCCTATTTCTCTTCTGATGGAGGTTAAGGTCTGTAGTCTATTCAATGTTGCTATATGAACGAGGAGGAGATAAATCAAATATTTAAGAGTCTCTCTGACACGGTGCACTCAAAAATAATAAACTGCTACAGAAAGTCTGTCTATTTATTTTATTGATCGGGTGTTATCAAGTTCTTCTATAGTTTCTAGACAGTTTATACACACGGTTCGTGTCAGATTTATTATTTAATACCTTCTTACGATTGTTCTTTCGTAAAATATATTTTTTTTCTGTAACTTTTCCTCAGATAACAACAAAGTATATATTTTAAGAAAAATATTCTGTATTATAATGTTTTGCATTATTATATGATATTCTACTCATTGACTGCTTATCAAGCTGACAATATGTGGACTATTTACTTATGATGAGTTTACCGTTAATACATTATCTGCACCATAAGCACTATAGCGACATTTACTGCAGCCGCAACAGAAGTAGGGAGATAAGTATCAGCCTATCTCTTAAACCATCTTGTATCAATAAGTTTTATAGCACGATTTCCGACTTTCTTTCCCCCACAGTACAAACTCCTTAATCGGATTCTAATTATATATACTCCGCAGAGCAAGTCCTGTAATTAAAAAATATTTGTTCTGTGTTTTACCTCTCATTATTTAATTAGAATTCCTTTTAAAAGTACGTTCCCTCCACTAATTGCTGCCCCGAATCAACAAGGCTCGGGGATCAGGCCTGTTATTTAAGAGGACTTGGCACGCCACGATTTCGGTGTAAGATGTGGTGTTGAGTGGCGGAGATCGATATAATATGGGGTGGAAGAGAGGTATTTAAAACTGATGAATTTTTCAGGAATTCCCGATAACGAACACCACTTCAGATATCAAAAAATAATTGCGACCCACATTCTTGTTCTTGGAAGATAATAATTTATTCCAAACCGCATGATTTTAAGAAATTTTATTTACTTTATTGAAGGAAATCATGATTATGGACATACATACCTATATGAAGATACAGGTTGTATCAGATTAAGTATTAACCATTACTAGCTTTGTTAATATGAGAGATACGAAGTATGACAAAAAGACAAGTTAAATAACTTACGGTGTTTACGTTTACGTTTAAAAAATTAGTTTACAAAAATAGTGGAAATATAGACTGTATGTATATTGAGCGTATAACTCACATTAATATATAGACATCTTATATGAAAAAAAAAACAAATGATTATTAATTTGCTGCTAATAGATTTTTGATTCCTATAGTCTCTGGATATTTATGTTTTACGAAAACCTGTAAAAAGTCATGAAATACATATTGAGTACCCATATAGTATCTTGCTAGGTTTCTTCTATGCTCATGTCTGCGGGTACTGAATATTGCGTTTGCACTGCCTGAAATAAGTGACTATAAGAAATCCATAACTTTTTAGATTCCATAAACTATGAAGTAGCGATAGAAGCTCTTAAAGAACTAAAATATGGTATCATAATGTACGAAATGGCTAGATACACTAAGCTTTCAGGGATATATAGATCCGGGCCCTCAATTACAACTTTTATTGCTTCCACAAAAGTTTTTTATTGGAATGGTATCTTAGGAGTCTAATTAAAAAAAAGACGATCCCTGGGGTTATATTTGATTTGTTTAGGTGAATTTAATATTAACATTAAGTTGATAGTTCTGGTAGTGATTAAATCCAAATACAATTATTTTGTAGGAATATAAAGCAACTGCTGTGCAGTGCAATATATTTTTACCTTTTTAAAGAAGATGGAAATAAACAAATACTTTTAACTAGGTTTGTTTATATAACATCAAAAGTCAAAATTGTTATACTACTTATTCTTGGTAGTGCAAACAGGTGCTTAATGTTATATTAGGTCAGCAGTAGAATATTGATATTTGTTTTGTTGTTTGTTTAACCCAAACGTAACGCAGTCGATACGTATAAAGCAATAACTTTCTAATAAAATAGTTATTTTATTATATTATTTTTTCTTTCGAGATAATGACAAACAACTTGGTAAAGTGTCCTCTTTATAAAATACATATACATTCATGGAAATTGGAAACGACTCACCTAAAACTATAGTCATTTTTGTACGGTTATATTTTTTAAACGGTTTTATCAATTTTACCAATTTTTTTTTTATTTCATTAAGCCAAGCTTGGGCTGTAATGTAGGGTAGGTCAGTTGTCATATAACACGGTTATAGAATATGTACAGGATGATGTGTAGGAACGTGTTTTTTTACCAAAATATAAGCAAATATCTGGGGTGCACGCAAAGTGGGGAAATAAATTTTATTGTGTCAAAAGATAGTTTTATTTGTGCAAAAAAAATGTTTTTTGAAAATCCTTTCTACCTAGATTGGTTTCCAAATTAAATTATAGCAATTTTTGTAAACCATTACATTTGTGACTGGTCACAGGTGCCGATTTTTTTAAATAAAATAAGTTGGCTTTGAAATGAAAATTGATCCTGTCACTTGTCACGTAGCAATAATCTGATTATAATTAAAAAATCATATACAAAATTTAAGTTCTTATTTATTAATAAAATAAAAAAACATGAAATAGAAATGCTACAAAAAAAAAAAAAAAAATAGGACTAATATCTGGTGGGGCCTCCATGAACTCTTATAATTTCATAACATCATCCTGACAGGTGACAGGATCGATTTTCATTTCAAAGCCAACTTGTTTTATTTTAAAAAATCGGTACCTGTGATCAGTCACAAATGCAATGGTTTACAAAAACTGCTATAATTTGGAAACCAATCTAGGCAGAAAGGATTTTTAAAAAACATTATTTTAGCACAAATAAAACTATCGTTTGACACAATAAAGATTATTTCCCCACTGTGCATCGCAGATATTTGCTTACATTTTGGTAAAAAACATGTTCTTGCACATCACCCTGTAGATATTCTTTAACCGTATTATATGAAAATTGACCTACCATATTTTACAGTCCAATAATAGCTTAATGAAATAAAAAAAAATTTGGTCAAATTAATAAAAGCATTTAGAAAATATAACCATACAAAAATGACTATAGTTTTAGGCGAGTCGTTTCCAATTTCCACGAGTGTATTTATATTTCTATGGGATGATATACAATTGAGATAGCTTGCTTTGTTTATTATATTTTCTTAACCTATGATGAGTTTTTGACTAAAGTAATAGCTAGGTCGTACAGCAAAGTAACTTTAAATTTAAAATGCATTAACAAAAAGAAATTATTTCATATGTTCCCAGAAACTGAATATCTATGTCTGTAATAATTACACATTTGAAAAGATGGCGCGCAAGTAGATATTTCCATGCCGTAGCACTACTAAGTATTTGTCAAAAAACTGTCGAAATATTTTGGATAATGTAGAGTATTTAAAGTAAACGTTTGAGGAAGGTGTTTCAATTAATATTACTCAGAAATTAAAAGGTTAGGTCTTTTCCCTGGCTCGAAATGTAACATAATTGCATTAATAATAAATTCTATAAAGTACCTGGTACACCTCTTAAATGAAATCTAAATTTCGTGCTTCTTTACCTCGCAAATACGGCGAATAAAATATTTTCCAATAAAACAGCGTTATCTGTGGGGAAAACAATGGAGAAAATCTCATTTCCCTTTATCCGTTTCTCCCACAAAACATCCGCACACAACTTGTTCACAAGTAAATTTTGTGGCAAAATTGTCTAAATCGAGTTTCTGGATACATTTTCCGACTGGAGATAAGTATAGCGGGTTTATATAATAAATGATATAGCATAGGATCCTTTTGGTAACACCAAAAGACTCCTCTTGTACAAACACATATACACTTAATCTAGTTTTTGTATTAACCAGGTAGTTAATTACTAAGGTAATACATAATAATAAAAATAGTAATAATAATAATAATAATAATATCTTCACCTCTTAGTCTAATTACAAGGATCCACTCGAAAATCTGAGACTTGTGTGGGAGAGGGGCGGTGTATTATTATTTCGAGGGGTTGCATTTGCGCCTCGTGAACGACTTATGTCGGTAGGCTCTAACCATCATTCAGTGGTGGAATGAGGGAAACCCGGGCAACCTCATTAGGACAGTAGGGGACAGTCGAACGTCAACAGATTTTAATCTCTCGCATTAACACCAAGTTGACATTCTTTCCATCCTAAGCCATCGCCAGGATGGTTGCTAACCCATCCTTGCGAACAAGCCTTGATCTACAAGTAGACAATTTAATTACCAGACAAAATTGTCTGGTGGAATGGGGATTCGAACCCACGACCTCTGGGTTGAGCGATCGATCACTAAACCCTGAGCCACCGGCTCGCCTACATGCTCATCTTGTTATGATTGAAATCTTCTGTCAACATTTTATAGAACTATGTCACCATCGACATCTTTTAAGTATAACATGGTTGGTATTTGTGCAGATTTCGATAGAAAATTTCCTCATGAATCCATTGATGTAGAGATTGATGCCTATAATAAAAAAAAATATTCAAAAAAGGTCATATCTTTCTTATTGTTGGAAATTGTTTGGACATATTAACCTTGGTAATGAATTACTATCATTCCTTGTTAAAGGAATGTTTTTTACACTGTAATACAGGGTATTTATTTAATATATCTTTCGTCAGTGATATATTTATGGTAATTCTGACAAAAAATCCTATTAGGAGAATATAACTCTTTACTTATATCGGCTTTAAATTAATTTTTAAATGTTGGTTAACGTAATTTACGTTTACCAAGTACTGACCAAGACAAAATCGGTCATGAATGTATTGCAAAAGTTTTAATACTAATAAATACATTATTTATATAGTGATATCAGTTTCTACATGCATTGTGTTTCACAAGAAAAACAAACAAGTACTCTGAAAGCGAAAATTGTATGTCTAATTAAATCATTACAGAGCATTAATTGCTAATTAAATCTAATAAGTATTCAGTTTGCATGCAGTGGCCTGTTATATAAATATTAGTTTAATTAATATGACTTTCTAGAAATATATCATCACGTTACTTGTTAAAAGTTGTTGTGTTACGTTACGTTCGTTTACTTGTTACCTTTGAAGTAACATATACACACACACATGGTTAATTCAAAGAGTAGATGTTAATTTCTACTCTTTGGTTAATCTACAAGATTCGCACGCGATTTTCCTTGAACTTTTTATATTTATGACCAGAATCATTCGAATATTCTAATCGACTAACTATTGATTAAATAAAGTCATTGAAACATTAGTAGGTAATAGAAGTCATCCTCAATCAACACTGAAATTCAAACACTATTACCAATATCAGTTGATTCTCTGAAAAGCGATACTACGAAAAATCTATTTAAATCTGAGGTGTTTTATCGTTACTGGGGTATTTTTGTAGTTGATTTTATGATTTATATTAAAGTTTTCAATTGTGTTAGTCTGTTATGCATTTTCTACTTTTTATTAAATTTATATACATATGAATCGGATAATGGTACGCCATATTAGATTGTACTTTTTACAAAATATGATGACCCGTGGTAAAAGATTTATAGTGCATTTAGGTGTATTTATTACTTAAAAATATTTTAATTTATATGAACTCTAATACTTCTGAAATTAGCATTAAACATATTTAGTGGTTCAGGAAATTAAAAAAAATACACATGAAAATTAATGGGCCCGTGCGATATTGCCAAAAATTGATATCTAGTTGATTATTGAAGGTGTTTTCTTCGTTTCTCACACTTTATTAGAAGTTATTCATCTCTAAAATATTCTAGGATGTGTATTAACTTTTATATAAAGACGTATGAAATTATTTAACATAGAGTTAATCTGATAAAAATTCTCGTTTTATCCCATAAAACAAATCTTTCAAAGCTTAGTCGACGCGACCCCATAGAGTATTATATCCAAATTCCTCAACCTGCTGGAAGATTATATCGAAATTATTTTGGGGCTAAGTCGGATTATAGCATCTTCGAAGAGTTGAGTTTCCATAGAATTGCAGGAAACGGTAATCATACCGATCTGGAGCGCTAGTTTTGGATTAAGCGGCAATGTAGGAGGCTATATTATGTAAAAGGTTGTTAAACCTTCGAATTTCACCTCTGTAAATAAGAATCTCATGCAGGGACGAGGGGTCGTTTTAATATTCTCAGACAAGGCGTGAAAACAAAATATTAGAGAAGCAACAAAAATTTATTTTTGAATGCAGTTCTGCATGCATGCATGCAGAATGCAGGCTGGATCCCTTAACATGCCACTGCATCTATTGCTTAGATTCGTTCATCTTAATGATGATCCCACGTTTGATATCCAGTGAGAAGTCAGTTGATAATTAAATCTGATTCGTCTCCACGACGCTCCAAGAATTGTTCACACGCCTCTACCTGAATCCTGAAAACGCATTTGAAATGACAGAAGTCTTCGCGGAACCCTTTTTGTACAGACCTTCGTTGTTTGAAGGTACACATGTAGAATTCTGAAAAGCGTAGCTTTACTTCTTTAATCTTGTATCCTCCGATACCAAACTTATCATTAACAACTTTTGAATTGATTACGTCTGGATCTGGACGGGGATCATCATGCAATTATTCTATGTCACAGATTAAATCTCTGTGACCATGTTTAAACATCTTCGAGAGCTCGCAAATAATTGACTTTTAGAATATACTCTTTCCCGTACTTATATTGATTTCTTTTCTGAAAAAGTGTGTTCAGATTTTAAAAAATCCTCTAAATAAAAAAGTTACGCCAGACGATTTTTGGAATCGCCACATCTACTTTTTTTCAAACTAACTCAAAAACCTGAGCGCCATTAAGTTAGCAACAGAACTGTCTAAAACTTTCCCCATTTAACAATTCTCCTATCTCTTATAGTTTCCAAGATACCAAATATATCTTCTGTCCCTTTTCTAGCTCCTATTTTACCCTCTGATGTACCTATATCTCAAAACGTATCTTTAGAATATTTAACCCATTTTACAGCATCTATGAAAATTTATTTGCATTCTTGCAGTGATTGTCCAAATACTCCATTCTGCCAAAAATTGAGAACCGCTCCATAGTTCACAAACGATAAGATATAACCAGATGAAATTTCAATGATTCCCCTTTTTGGGAATTATTGAAAACGGACGAATTTTACCTCCTAGTAACTTTATTTTGAAACCGTTAAAAAACTGCATTTTAAACAATTTTCGCCATATTTTTAAACCTTTACTGAACAAAGAAAATACTGGCAGTTTATTAACGGCAAAAAATTACACTTTGCCATGAATTCGTTCGTGCCGAATTAACCAATTACCATAATATTTACGAAATTTCAGCTTTTTCGCCTATCAGATATTATTTGAAGTTAATTAAAGAGTTAACTGAACTGAATCGCGTTTAAGGGTCATTGACTGTTTAAAAATTGAATCAAAGATTTTAATTTAGTTTCACATCAATTATTGAAATATGTTTTTCAACAGCTTTACAAATTTCACATATTTAATACAGTTTTATAAACATAACATGATTTAAGTTTCGGATTTCACTCCATTTTATTTGCGTCGCTCTAAATCCGTCCGGTCAAAATGGTTTTTAAAACAAATTTAAATTTCCCGTTGGCGTCAAAATACAGATGTGAGTGTACGCAATACATCATGACGATTTTAATTGACACAACGGAAATTTTCAATTTTTGAAATAAACGTAATGTGTTTTGGCATAGCGAGGTCACCAATAAATTTCAAAAATATGTCAAAGATACACCAAGAGAACAGTTTATTTACTCTAAAACGAATCAAGTTTATTTAACTACTTGTTTGCCATAAATGTGTCAGACTGTACTTATAGATCTAATAAAAGAGTGTTCCATATGATATTGAAGGGGGTTGGAACCTTTTAAATCCAGTTTAAAACCAGTCTCAATCATTTCCAGATAATGCCAACTGGTTGGCAAAACGCACGTTGGGTGCAGTATAGTGTTTTGGTGTTATCTGGAAAACTACGTCAGTGTTTTGTTCCATATGAATAATGAATTCGAAAGAGAATATCGAATAGTTGCTAGGCTATACTTAGTCCCTTAATCTTAAGGGACTAATATTAAGTATTAGATTAGACTTAGTCCCTTAATCTTAAGGGACTATCTTAAGGGACTCTAGGTTGTACTAGTCACTAAAAAGTCTTTCTCTATAGCTCTTATGGTTACAATTTATAGTCATATCTACCTTATTATTAGAGCTATATTCATCAAACCCTTTATCAATGTATTCGTGAGAGGACGTTCTATCCAAATATGTAAAAATACACAGGGTGTTCTATTTAAACAATATAAGTTGTGGTCAACCTGTCCTTTTTGAGACATCCTTCAAATAAAAATCGACCAATTCGAGCATTTTCCCGGGAAACCAATCCTTTTGCAGGTAATCGAGGATGAAACTTTTTCTTGATTCACTCTGTATGTGTTTATAGATCGTAGATGTTAACAGACCATTTTGTAATAGTAATTTTAGTAACATTAATGCATATAGTAACACTTTTCAATAATTTCAGTACCGTTTACATTTTACTCAAAAATATTAACAGTGTTTTCTTTTAATTTTCAGGTAAGTGGACGTTGTGCGAAAGGCAGACTGCAAAAGGTTTGTCGGTTATTTTTATACGAATTAGCTATGCACTTAGATAACATCGTGATTGTATGCACTGCTGTCTGCACTTAAATCATTACGGCGGTGCATAAATATAATAAAGTAATTACTGCGACGCTGCAATTGTTTTTACGGGGGAGAATGGGAAAATTGGATAATGTTCGTGTGTGCAGTTGGTTTAATATAATTAGTGACTACCTCATCTAACTACTATTGTGAGTACTTAATGTTACATTTACAGTTAAAACGCAGCAAATAAAACAATAGATTTTCTTGAGGTTACCATTTCCTCTACTTCCTTTAATTCTGCATAGGTGCAGGATATTCGCGTATATTTTGACCCCTACCTAGAGGGGTTATTGAGAAAGTTAGGAAAAAAGTTTAAATATAAAAGTTGTTTGGTTTTTCACGTATTATCTTTTGGCTAGGTCGAAAAAAAAATGAATGTCGTAAATTTGAGGAAACCAACTGAACATAACATTTTTAAATGGAACACCCTGTATAATTTTACACGCTTGGGTAAACATTTTTTCCTAATTTCAAAAATATATATTTTTTGACATTTGCACTGACAGTTTTCGAAATCGTTAATATTTAATGTTTGCAATAAATCATAAAAAAATATTAAAAAATGAAAATATTAGAAAATATTTAAATAACTAAGGAGGTTACATCGAAAATCATTAAATAATTTTTATTGCTGTTGGTTTCTACTGATAAATATTTTTAATTCTTTGTATTTTTTGTATTTCTTATTGTACTCGGTGTCGAATATTTCGAAAACTGTCAGTGCAAATGTCAACAAAATATATATTTTTGAAATCAGGAAAAAATGTTTACCCAAGCGTGGAAAATAATACAGGGTGTCCCATTTAAAAATATTATGTTCAATTGGTTTCCTCAAATTTACGACATTCAATTTTTTTTCGACTTAGCCAAAAGATAATACGTGAAAATCCAAACAACTTTTGTATTTAAACTTTTTTCCTAACTTTATTAATAACCCTGTACAGGGGTCAAAATATACGCGAATACCCTGTACACGAAGGGAATGGGGTCAAATAAAATGTGTTGATAAGATATTAAGAATACTTTATAATCCATTAATCATAAGGAAAATAGTTTTGCTAATACTTTTATGTTTTTACTACTTCAAATAGTCGTTTTTGGTATTATCATAATAGTGTCTTTCCTAAATATTTCGTGTTATAAGCAGACATTTTGTAAATTCATGGCCTCCAAGATCGCCTGATCTTAACCCAGCGGATTACTGACAGTGGGGTAATTTAAAAAATTTGGTGTTTAGAACACGACCAACAACGGTTGAAGAATTAAAAAACTCTATTAATATAATATGTTGCTCAAGATGGCCCCACTTTCCCTCATTCTACTTGCACGCCCAATTGGAATTAAACACGCACTCACTATATTCAACTTACGATAATTGCAATTAAACGCAATATCGCCTACTTTGTGGAAGTAAACTTTATTTCTAGAACAAATCGCGGGTTTATATTTATGATAGTTGTATATAGTACGCAAAGAACCCTGTGATGTATTTATAGAGTAAAACATTGAAAAAGTAATACGCGTTTGTTTTAGTTCCTTTACCAACGGGATATAAATAAATCCAAGCAGTGGTAAAATAGTTTAGAGATTTGTTAATAATATGGTAATAAAATGCCTATCGTTCTCGACAACTCACTAAAATTAATAGCTAAGTAATTAATGGTTTAGTTTAGGTACCTTACAAATTGTTTGTAATAATTGTAAGAGTAATACAACAAAATTGTACTAGAATATCATTCAGTCGTAAAAAATTTTCATAATTACGTAATATGTGCAAATTATTTAATAATTCGCTATTAAATTATCATAAAAATAATATAATGGAAAACATTAAACTTGATGTAGTAGAAGATAATATGATTTGCCTGTAATGTTTATTTTGGAAAACTTAAATTTTTTATACCTCTTGATTGTCACATGAGTTTAAGCTGAACTACATATTACAATTTTAAACATTTTTACAATATTACGAAATTATAACTGTTCTTCCAAAATAAACGTTTTAATATATTCCTAGTCATGAGTCGGAATTTCTGAATTTCTGAATTTCAAATGAGAGGTTGTTGTACATCTTCTAGTATTTTATGGTAGGTATACGCTTTGGAATCCCTAAGAAAGTTTTGAGTAAATCGAACCTGTAATCTATCTATAGCGCCATATCATATTTATCGAAAATCACGTTTACGAGTTTGATAAATTAGACACATTGTTTTAATTTTCATTGTCCGTTAATCACAGCAAAGCAATTCAAGGAAACAGAAAATTATTGTATATGTTGCAGGAAATATCCGATTTCAGGCTATTTCAGTTTGGCCTAGGACATACTAAAATTTCCTATCGTTGTTAGGAACTTTGCATTTTTCCTAGGACATAGTAGTATTGCCTGTTAGTTTTTAGGACAAACTAAAATAGCCTCATTAGTGGTAGGAAATATCCGATTTAAATTATTGAAAAAAAGTGCATTATATTAGGAAAATTAATTCAGTATAAAAGGTTCAAGCAATGCAAACATTTTTTTTTAGTTTCCCTTTATAACATTTTTTGAATAAAACTTTGTTTCCACTTTAATTGTGCCATATTTAAAAATAAACAAGAGCCATAGCGGCACGATTTCGATTAAGAAGCTATAAAACTAATATCACTGACCATCGAAATTTCTGGATGCAAATTTTTATTCGGGTATTTACTAATAATAATCAGGCCATTTTAGTTTGTCCTAAAAACTATCAGGCAATACTAGCATGTCCTAGGAAAAATGAAAAGTTGCTAACAACGATGGGAACTTTTAGTATGTCCTAGGCCAAACTGAAATGGCCTGAAATCGGATATTTCCGGTAACATATGTATAAAGTAAATACTTCGATAGCAAGGAAATGGTAACAGATAGGTATAGAGAATCCTAATACAGATTGAAAGATCACTTTATTCTTCATCACATCGAACAGTAAAATACAGGGTGTTCCATTAAAAAAAATACTTTTCGGTAAGTAGTTCAAATTACTCAGAATCAAATTATTTTTTTTTAACTAAAGCTATTCATTTCTCGTATAGGTTGTACCACATTAAAAAACGTAGATTTTAGCGTAGAAATAAAAAATGTAAAAAATATAAGGTATCCCATTTAAATTAAGAAAGTTGACAGCCATTTCCGGTATAGCCGGAAGTGCCAGAAAAACGGAAATACTTCCAGGTGAATAGAACTTTCTCGAAAACCCTCATATCCAAATTTTCAAAATAATATTCCAATGGGAATTCTTTAAAGTTTTAATGAACGGGTCAGCTGAATCAGGCTCTATATACAGATTAATTCTAAAGTTTTCTCTGCTTCCTTAGCTGATCTCTAATCAATACTTACATGTTGTAAGATTCACAATGGACATACAAGAGATGGGAGATTCGGCAGTCAGCATTTAATTCAAAGATTATACAGGGTGTCCACCTAGTGCGCGTAAGTCCAATATCTGGGTTAATAAAAGAGATAACTTAATTTTTTTTTCTACAGGGTTGTCTAATATCCCGAGCTGCACAAAATGAAAATATATTTACATATTCAGGGTGTTCAGTTTTTCCTGGACAGGTACCAACTTCATTTTTTTAAATGGAAACCTATATTTTTTATGGCATTATCGAATTCTACGTAAAAAATTAGTGGGACTTTGTGCATAACACTGCTATTGAAATATTGATAGTTTTCGAGATATTTGACTTTTAATTTTTTTTTCTTATGTTTCGTCACTTCTAATAGTTGACATAATTATGGTTGTATGACAGCTAGAAATTATTTTTTTTCAGAAACTGTAGAGTGAAGATGGCTCTTTCGAAAAACGTATCAAAAGTTGACCTGCGATATACAGGGGGCAACAGAAATCGTGCCAAACCTGATGGTTTAAAATTTAAAAAATCTCGACTTTTTCAAATGGAACACCCTGTGTTTTATGATTTCATTAGATGCCTTTCTGTAGACTCTACAATTTTATAATAGCTTTCCCTATACCTAAGTTGCGTAGTTTTTGCAAAAAACCCACTTTTATGAAAAATACCCGATTTGCGCACTCCTTTGACGGAAAAAATATTGTAAGGCTATTTATTTTTATAAAATGTATTAGTTTACACTTCTTAAAATAAAAATAACTGAAAAATTTAGATAATTTCAGTTTAATAAACAAGTCTTTATGGAAAGTTACCATTTATTTGTAAATAAAAGTAAAAAATCATAAAAGCTCTACATGTAATTAAGAATTAGCAAAACTGGCGTATGCTTTAGAAGAAGTTCATGGGAATTATTTGCTAGCAGCACGTATTTATAGAGATTCCCACGTGCTGACTGTTTTGAAAATGTGAAAGAAAGATTTGAAAGAACAGCAAATGGGAATTATGAGAAAACTACCAGGAGACATGGGAGTAACAACGATAATATTTAGTTTAATGTTGTGGTTTCTGCTGTTGATAATTCCCATGAACTTCTTCTAAAGCATACGCCAGTTTTGCTAATTCTTAATTACATGTAGAGCTTTTATGATTTTTTACTTTTATTTAAAAATAAATGGTAACTTTCCATAAAGACTTGTTTATTAAACTGAAATTATCTAAATTTTTCAGTTATTTTTTTAAGAAGTGTAAACTAATACATTTTATAAAAATAAATAGCCTTACAATATTTTTTCCGTCAAAGGAGTGCGCAAATCGGGTATTTTTCATAAAAGTGGGTTTTTTGCAAAAACTACGCAACTTAGGTATAGGGAAAGCTATTATAAAATTGTAGAGTCTACAGAAGGGCATCTAATGAAATCATAAAACACAGGGTGTTCCATTTGAAAAAGTCGAGATTTTTTAAATTTTAAACCATCAGGTTTGGCACGATTTCTGTTGCCCCCTGTATATCACAGGTCAACTTTTGATACGTTTTTCGAAAGAGCCATCTTCACTCTACAGTTTCTGAAAAAAAATAATTTCTAGCTGTCATACAACCATAATTATGTCAACTATTAGAAGTGACGAAACATAAGAAAAAAAAATTAAAAGTCAAATATCTCGAAAACTATCAATATTTCAATAGCAGTGTTATGCACAAAGTCCCACTAATTTTTTACGTAGAATTCGATAATGCCATAAAAAATATAGGTTTCCATTTAAAAAAATTAAGTTGGTACCTGTCCAGGAAAAACTGAACACCCTGAATATGTAAATATATTTTCATTTTGTGCAGCTCGGGATATTAGACAACCCTGTAGAAAAAAAAATTAAGTTATCTCTTTTATTAACCCAGATATTGGACTTACGCGCACTAGGTGGACACCCTGTATAGCGTTGTTATACTTCACGCTTCTGAATTTTGGTTATCCTTGTGTAAATGTCCTTCGACCGTCTAGCAGCCCCAGGAATCTCTCCAGTTCAGGATATATCAGGATTTCGGTGCACATCCTGCCGGCGACGGCAATCTTGTGTTGAAATTTACATGCTTTGCAGGCCCGGTCAACATTGGGTCACCGTTCTTAATGCAGATAGGGGAAGGCACAAATGTTATTTGGGAAATACCAAAATTGAAAATACATGCTTGAGGATTTATTAAACGAATAATCAAGCAGATTGGATGGAAACAGTTACTGAGTGAAAAAGTGTAGCGACAACAAAAAAATAAATAAATACGTAAAGTAAACATATTGTGAAGTATGTCTAGTGATAAAAATTTCAAAAAATTAGAAAGTAAAGGAAAAAATTATAATAAAGTGGATACTCGAAGCGGGTGGTTCTTTATGAAACATCGTGAAAATAATTGTTTTGAAAAAAACATTGACCTCATTTAGATGTTCCAAGAAATATATAGAAAACACTCTATATACTAGTATTTCGGCTTATTAGGCCTTTTTCAACAGAGTAATGTCTATTACTAAACATATCCAAGCGCGTTTTCGTTAGTTATTTGTTTACGAGCACCTACCCCCGATTGATCCTACCATCGGGTAAAGCCCAAGTTTTTATTACCTTTTCTAAGAAGGGCGAGAGTGTAAGAAAAAACAATTAGAAAATTATAAATTCATTTATTATTTTGAATAAAACATTTACGGTGCTATTATTTTATAAACAAAGCAAAAATCGATAAAAAATTGCTGGGACAGTAATTTTGGTAGGAGAAACATATTGACGTACGGTCTTTATCCACTGACTATAGTAACCAACATCTGGCTACATTAAAACCTTAAATTACTACAACTTTACTTGCTGTATTACCTTTATACCTACGTGTAATTCTAAAAGCAGGAGAAGATAACATAACAGAACCCTTGTAATCACATTAGGTCCTCTATTTCGTTATAATACAATGATCAATGGTTTCACTTGCTTGTGAAGTACTCCAAATAGAAGGAGAACATATATTCGACTTCCGTAAACGTTAAATGCATGGGGATGTAGACATTTCTGTTTTCGGGTAACTGTACGTCGTCTCCCGAGGGATTCCCCAAATGCCAATCGCAAGAGGGAAGTGAGATACGCCAAACCCTAAGTCAATCACACTAAAGTGCTGGATTCTATACTCTTGAAAATATATTTTAGCTTTAGCTGTATTCCCCAGGAAGGTCTGAGTTGCAGTTGATGTGTTTCTGTTTATCTATAATAGACATTCGCGGTAGAACATCAGGAAACAATTTATATGTAGTGTGTCCTTAAAAACCCGAAAATAAGTGCCAATATACAGTGTGTCCCAGAACAGAAGTTCACTCGGAAACGAAATAAGCTGCTGCTATTGTAGCTGTAGCTTATTTAAGCTCAATAAGCTATTGGCAACAGCTTACAGGTGTATCTTTAACCAATGGAAGAAATAAAAGTTTTATTTTGCTTTTTTGCTTCCTTAGATTCCATGGTAAACACGCCACTGGGTTATACAGTGTCCTTCGTTTACCCACATCACATAATAATTGCGGTTCTTTTGTGCGACGCGAAACCGCTTTTTTGCGCGGCAATATACTATTTGTTTTATGTATTATAAGTAATAATAATCCAAGGTTATGCGACAATTACAATTTTTATTCCGCATCTTATTGTTTCCGAATAAGAGGATTATTATTCATAAAATTTATTGACAACTGTCTTTTGAGTAGCAGAGGTTGTAGTTAAATAATGGATCGTAGGTACTATAAATAAAGACTACCTTGATTTTATAGTAATACCTTTATATTGTTATATTTTTCATTGAAGTATACCCACAAAACTAATACATGCAAGGTCAAGCACAGGAACGGACTCCAATTAGTGCCGTAGGTAGCGGACTCGATGAACGATGTTGCGACGTGATTGCGACCTGTTATGTTTTGTAGAATGTTTCTGGATTTTTTCAGAAATTATGGGAATGTTATTATTATTCAGCATGAAAAAAATTATATTTTAGTGGCGTTTGACATCACTCATTGCTCTTACAACAGCAATTTATCATTCTTCGCCTTCTTGTAATTGAATAAACTTGTCAATTCTATGGGTGGTTTTCCAACAACGACCTCCACAACGTCGATAATTTGTTGAACCATTCTCTTGAAATCCTCTTCAGGCACGATTACCTAATTACGCTAACATTTACATTGAAAATAATCGCTACTTGCCTTTGTGGCTGACCTGCTCTAAGTACCTCATCTGCTTAATTCACGTGTTTAATGGATTGTCTTAGCATATTTTAAGTCAATTTGTAATGTTTACAAAAACTCATATTTTTGAAAATAAAGCCGAACTGGAACAAAAATGTACATATATAGAATATACCGGGTTATCAAATAAAAGTGTAATAACATTTTCATAATTCCTTAAAAAAATCTAGAAACATAACATAGTTTATCTGTTCAATTGTTTCTAATTAAAAAAATTGAAGCTTTCCAAAATCAGAAAGTTAAATGTATACAACCAAATAATAACCCCTTTAGATTAAAAAATATGGGCATTTAAATTTCGCTCTAAAAATAGGTGTTCTACTAAACTAAACTTCTAAAAAACTGCATTTCATTTGCTGTTCAGTATTATTTATAACAGAAAGACAGTAAGTTATTTGTAGCTTATATTTAATAAGTAACGTGATATCATAATTTATCAAAGCACAAATATATTAAATATTCATTTTTAACACGGATAAATATAACTGAAATTTTATTTATATATTTAGCAAAGAATTTTAAATTTTGTAGCTGTCTCATTAATATATCAATATATTAATGACTTACTTCTACTTCCTTCTTGTTCTTGGAATATTTTTTGAAAGCTAATACATAGTGACTATAACCAATTGTAATTTACTAATTGATGTCGTAATTATAGTTTATATATAAAATATGTTACAATAATAATTGTGCAATGAATTTTTTAATTAAAAAATCAGTCGTTAATCGAAGTAAGCGTTTTCTTAGCAGAGACGTACCGATAAGTTTTACGAAAAGCTATTAACAAGCAGATGTAGCATAATCTCTTCTATATTGTCTAATATAATATTCTAGAAATGTTAACCTCTCTTGGACTAAATCTTATAGCTGCGATTATCACAGAAAAGTTACGCGATGTATGAAGTAACCATAAAACAATCGAAATTACACATTTAGTGCCATTGTCTATTGCAAATAAACTTTCATTCCAGATAGGTAAACCATAGCTGCTCTTTGTACGTCAGCGACTGTTTCAAGACGTTTGAAAATAGTTTGTTTAACGACAACGACAGGACTAAAATCGTCGAAACAAAACCTGCTGAAATACCCGCCATGCAGACGCAGACGCTGACCGGTTTCGCACTCTTCTGTGCTCTTTAGGGTGCCATAGGTAGTGGAATGGACGCATAGATTAGGTAATTTATGAACGATGTTGCGACATGATTGCCTAAAAGGCATCTGGCAGTTTAGTTGTGGTGAGAAGAACAGTAGTGCCCTCTTTTGGTCTGTGCTTATTCTCCATCTGACAATTAGCCAATTTTATTACGTCACCAATACTGTTATTAAATACTGTTAACGCGATAATATAAAAATCAACAATGCGCTGTTTTAGAATTTCACCATCAAATTATTCTCAATATAACAATGGCCTGTCATAGCAGTTAAGAAATATTTTCCCTTTTGAATTAAACGGTTCTACCACTATAGATATTAATATACAGTTCCGGCACTGTCGGAAACCGATAAAAAATATCAACCATTAGAGCTCGTTAAAGGGAAATGGGTAATTTTTCTTGTTTTTCTGTGGGACTTCAGTAATACACGGCGATATAATAACAACGGGCAGACCTTGGGTTGGCAGCACCTGGCACCGCATACTCGTGCATATTATTAAAATAATCAATACACATGAGCGCGATGAATCACCAGCTTTCAAAATAAATTGGTTTTATGATATTGACACAGTAATGCAATCAATTAGAGCATTTAACTATCTGGAAGTTTCATTTGGATAATGAAAATAGTTTCCTTTGCTAAGGAGATTGAAACGACTTTACATTAAAGGGTTTACGGTAGCTTTCACGAGGATAATGAATTGAAAATATAATCTAGTTATAGACAGTTTTAGTCAAATTCCGTATACTTTGTCTTTGTACCAGTAGCGACATATACAGGATGTAGGTAATAGGCTTTAAGGAAACCTCAATCAATTATATACATATTCTATTATACGATATATCTCGAAAGAGACTGAGCATCTTGTATATGTTTCAGACAATGCTCTGAAAAATTGTTTTATAATAATTATAGTAAATCGTCGTTGGATTAATAAATCCTCAAGCACATGTTTTTAATTAAGATATTTAACAATTATTGTGTCTTCGTCTATCCACATACAGACTGTCCAAAATTCGAGTCTCTACATAGGGACCTCAGTTATTATAAAAGATAGGAAAACACTCAAATGGGGAAAGTTTTACAGAATTTTATGCTTATTTCAAATCTGCATTGAAAGTTATCGTGAGTCAATTGTTTTTCGAGATATTTGAAAAAAACGAAAAACCGAAGAATTTGTTTTTGGCCAATAACTCGCTAATGGTTAATCTGACACTTCTAAAAATTTTATATTATTAGTACACTTTTTAAAGACGAACATTTTGGCATAAACAAAAATTACAAGGCACTCTTTGTTTTTCTGTTATGAACCACAACTTTGCTATTTCATATGGTCGCCATATTGGATTTTCATATCATATTTTAAAGCCAAAAATTCTCTTTCCAACGATGTATCATAAGCCTATAAAAGAATTTTTAAAATTTGTGAAATATTGAAAAAATCATTTTTTTACAAGTTTACTTTAGAAGTTGGCTGTGCGATGAAATGTAAATATTTCCCGTTCTGTCACAAGTGTCGTACAAAATGACGTATATTGCGTTAAATGAAAATATGGGGCTCACAATTTCTCAAATGATGAAAAGTTTGATATGCTTACACTTTATTTACAAACTCACAGTATTGCGAAAGTTGCATCTACTAGATATTTGGAATTGTATCCAGAGCCAGCAACCTTACAAAACATAATTACAGGAGAATTATTACTACTTTATTGAATTATGGTGCATTTGAGAATAAGAGGAACAACTATGAAAAAGATAACCATGATATTGATATGAATATTTGTCCCCACAAATAAAAATCGAGTGGCGTAAGATCTGGGGATCTGGCCGGCCACATAACTGGTCCATTGTTCGCAATAACATTTTGCCCAAAACAGTATTATGTGCAGGACAACCATCCTGCTGAAACCACAATCTTTGAAATTCAGCTGCATTGGGTACAAGCCTTCTAATTGCTGGAATTATTTCGTCTCTTAATAGGTTTAGATATCGTTCCCCATTAAGGTTGTAATCGAAAAGAAACGGACCAACCAAACGATTTCCTAAAATAATTATACATTAACATCATACATTAATGACTAGCTTATTTATTCACAATATCATTAATGAAGATCAAAATACCTAAAAGACCACACCAAACGTTAAACCCAAATCTAGACTGCAATCGTCGCTGTTCCATCAAATGGGGATTTTGGATACTCCAATGATGTTATGTTTGTTAAATACCCCACAATTAGTAAAACGGGTCTCGAAGGACCATATTATCAAATTAGGGAACTCAGGAACTTCTCTGCATTTTTCTATGTACCACTGGCAAAATTGCAATCTCCTATCATAATCACCTTCGCCAAGACCTTGGACAATAGTAGGCTTGTAAGGATGATATCCATGATATCCATGTTTTTTAAAAATTTGATGAATGGTAGATTTTGGGATGTTACTTTGATGCTGAACAGATCTTACAGATGTTGACGGACTTTCAGTTATTATGTATATTAAGAACGTTTACGTCACGATCATGGTTATCTTTTTCATAGTGGTTCCTCTTATCCTCAAATGCACCATAATTCAATAAATTGGTAACAATTCTCCTGTAATATGTTTTATGCGGCTGCTGTCTTTCTGGATATAATTCCAAATATCTGGTAGATGCAATTTCCGCATTACGGTGAGCTTGTAAATAAAGCGTAAGCATATCAAACTTTTCTTCATTTGACAATTTGTGAACTCTTTCCATATTTTCACTTTATAAAAACACTGACACGTTAACTCTTTCTAAGCAGTTTTATTTGACACTTGTGACAGAAAACATTTCATCGCACAGCCAACTTCTAAAGTAAACTTGTAAAAAAATGATTTTTTCAATATTTCACAAATTTTAAAAATTCTTTTATAGGCTTATGATACATCGTTGGAAAGAGAATTTTTGGCTTTAAAATATGATATAAAAATCCAATATGGCGACCATAAGAAATAACAAAGTTGTGATTCATAACAGAAAAACAAAGAGTGCCTTGTAATTTTTGTTTATGCCAAAATGTTCGTCTTTAAAAAGTGTACTAATAATGTAAAATTTTTAGAAGTGTCAGATTAACCATTAGCGAGTTATTGGCCAAAAACAAATTCTTCGGTTTTACGTTTTTTTCAAATATCTCGAAAAACAATTGACTCACGATAACTTTCAATGCAGATTTGAAATCAGCATAAAATTCTCTAAAACTTTCCCCATTTGAGGGTTTTCCTATCTTTTATAATAACTGAGATCCCTATGTAGACTCGAATTTTGGACAGTCTGTATAAATACTTAAACTCGTTGTTGACCGGGCATGCGGAGTATGTAAATTTCTATACAAGATTCTCGTCGCCGGCAGGATGTGCACCGAAATGCTGATATATCCTGAACTGGAGAGCTTCCTGGGCCACAAGACGGTCGAAGTACATTTACACAAGGATAATCGGAGTTCGGATAGCGTGAAGTATAACGGCGCTATATGATGTTTGAATTAACTGCTAGTTGCCGAATCTCCCATCTCTTGTGTGCCAAATTTGGATCTGGGAATATTCAAGTATCGATTAGATATAAGTTGAGTAAATAGAGATTGGATACAGATTACGGAAAACTTTGGTATTGATCTGCATGTACCACTTAGGCCTTTTAATTAAAAAATCGTTAATATTCGCCGTAATATTAGTAGTAGGTAATAAATAATAATATGTGCATACTTTTGTGTGGTTTTATAAACAAATATTTTACTTAGTAAACAAGTTCTATGACTATAACAATAATTGAATCTTGTTTCCATTATTTTTAGTGAAATATTGTGATCCTCTTTAATAACATCCTGTAGAAAGGCATCACTCTTTTTTGGAGTCAGATTAATAAACAATAATTTGTAGAATATAGCCAAAGTAGCTTACCCTGTGCGTTTACTCTTTTTGTATATCTTGCCAAGATACAATAGTTTTAAGCCAAATAATTTTTTATCCAAGTAACTTTTTTAATTTTAACTCCTAGGCTAGGCTCATAATGTATTTAGAAGAAATGCAAATTGGAGTAGTACCTACATTTTCTTGAAAGTATTCAGCACAGTGCTCTGCGCCTTCCTTAATTGATGAATGGGCATTAGCGGGCACCAATGACAATCTCTTTCAAAAATATTGACGACTTAAGTATTTCATTCAAAATGATAGATCGAAGATTCCTACATTTTTAAAAGTGACAGCTGCAAGGACAAGGGTCGTGCTTCAACAAAAAATATATTGAAAAAGTTAAGATGAGAAATATCGTAAGGCTCCTTTAGTTATTTACAAGATGAAATTTATTGGTGAACTTGGCACTGAAATGGTAAAACCATTTAAAAAATCAATGTAAAACATTTATTATAAACAAAGAACAAATAAACATAATGTAAAACTGAATAAACACATATAAACGTTAAAAGAAACTATTATAGTTAATGTCTGTAACTTATTTGTGGTGCATTTTCATGACTCAATGTAGTCTTTTTTGGGATTACCACCTCTTATTTTATTATTTTACAGATGGTGTAATCCCAAAAGGGACTACAATGTATTAGACACAGTTGTCGGTGTCACATTACGGGTCAAATTACAGGTCTCATTGATACAAGATTTTTTTTTAAATACGATACGATATGATTCATATATACACTCAGTAGAGAGTAATACATTGTTGAAAATGTTAATGTTAAAAAAAAATTAAATATGCTACCTTCTTCCATCAACAGTTGTAAAATTATTTCCAGTTCTTTCCAGTTTTAACAAGACAAAAAGAGTACATTTCCTAAAATATTTTGTCTGTCAGTACAACAGTACCAGAGTTTAACTCAATCTGTAGGTATCGGGTTAACCGAACCTGTCTTTTTGCAATTCTCTCATATATGCTTAAAATCTTACCTATTATCTTACATTTTTCTATATTTATCCAACAGAAATAAATATTAGGGTTTTGATTCAAGTGATACGTTGCTATTATTTGTTTACGAACTCTAAATCGATGTTGTTACGCAGTTGTGCTTTCAATTACGATATTACTGAAACTTGTTACAGTCTTTGTCGACTTGCTTGTGCGCTGGAGTCAGATCAAAGGAAACATCTGCTTTAGAAGTCATATATCTAAGTGCACGTTTAATGTAGCTATATTTGTTTTCAGAAAACTTCAAATGGTTGCTAAGGATATCACTTTGTTTCCTTATGTGTCTTTGTCAAAAAGGAAAGGTAGGAAATCTATATTTGGAAATGTGGAAATGTTCCACTATAGACGTTTTTATTATGTTGGCAAGAGAGAGTTATTATTAAATAAACTTATAGTAACGTATTTCTTATGATCTTCAACACGATTCAAATATTACTGTCAACAGTTTACTTTTACAAATAATGAGTGTATATGTTACAGGAAATATCCGATTTCAGGCCATTTCAGTTTGGCCTTGGACATACTAAAAGTTTCTATCGTTGTTAGGAACTTTGCATATTTCCTAGGACATACTATTACATATTTCCAGGGATTAATAGAGGAGGTAGTCTGTTGTTATTTTTATACATTTTATATTCTTCAGGCACAATCCAGGGATATACTAGATGTCAATGCACAAGACACTGTGGTATAAATGCGTGTTTATGTAGAAAACGCCAATTACTGTGCAATTCAAAATGTCTCAAAAGCAGTTCTTGCAGAAACAAATAAGGTAGTTACTACCCTTTTGTTGTTTATTTACTGTTTAATAAAAAATTATATTTTTTGTTATATTATTTAAATCATATTTACCTACCTTTAACAAATGTGTTCTATTTTAGGTTTATAGGTAACTGTGATCTCTTTTAAATATAGCGTTTTTAAAGAAAAATGTTTGCTTTGCTTCATCCTTTTACCCTGAAATTAATTCTCCTAATATAATGCATTTTTTTTTAATAATTTAAATCGGATATTTCCTACCACTAATGAGGCTATTTTAGTTTGTCCTAAAAACTATCAGGCAATACTAGGATGTCCTAGGAAAAATGCAAAGTTCCTAACAACGATAGAAAATTTTGGTATGTCCTAGGCCAAACTGAATCAGGCCTAGCCTGAAATCGGATATTTCCTGTAACAATACAGGGACAAGGGACCTTCGGCTTTATATCCTTTCGAAAGGTGGTACGTTTTCTAACAAACCTCGCTTAAGTTTGCATAGCTTCTGTGAATTCACCGACATACAGGCCACTAAAAATGGCTTGTTACACTTACCTCTTATCACATTTTACTATACAATACTTACTATAAATAATTAACCTCCTGGTTTTATTTCAGGTAAATACTTAGTGAATAATGATTTGACTTGTAAGGACTTTAAAAACTAAATACTTTACAATTATGTAAGACATTAGTTTCTAGACTTGAAGCTAAGCTTAGGCCAAATATTTGGCATAAATCAAGTCATACTGTAAATTTATAGCTAAAGATTTTGAAACTAAAGCTATAGTCCCTACAATTTTCTGTAGAATCCAAAAATGTAATAGTATACAGGATGTCCCATTTAAAATAACGAAGTTCATGTCGACGTCCGGTATAACCGGAAGTGCTGAGAGTTCTACATATTTTGGTAGCGTTCGCCCTGGAGACTTTACGATGTTGCCAAATTTTCAAATATTTCGGATTAGTACTTTCCCAGATATCGATCGACGCAGTTCCTAGTGAGACACCCTGTATATGAATAAGTCACATCACTCAAACTCTATCTTGTCCCTGTAGCCTCTAATATATATCTCTATCTAAGTGGTTTTGAGACTGACAGTGTCTTTAGATCCATACTATAGGAAATACTCCAGCCCAGATGTGTTTGGACCCTATAGTAGGTATATTGAAAACGGTAGCAGAGCGTAATGCGTCTTTTCAATTAACCTCAGCTTCGGTACCAACAAAAGCTGAGCGCAAATTGTTTGCGGTCCAACAAAGGCAACAGGACGATCTATCTCATCTATTATTAAACGGAGACAAACTATTTGTTACGCTGCCGACGGTTATTCAATGCCTCTTTCTGCATGGGCTTTCAGGTCAGGCGTTACATAGTGCAAAGTCATTTCATAGTGTAAATTACTCCACAGGTGCCTGCGACGCAACTATTTATAAGACAAGCTGTTTTGGAGTTATATTTTTTACCGTGCGCTACTGTGCTTGTCTACATCAAATATGTAGCCACATATTAGATGTAAACATGGACATTTAAATATGTCCTTGGATGTAAACCATATATTTGTTGCAGAGATGACGAAATATATAATAATAATTGTTTATAATGAAGCTGTCAAAAGCTGAACTGCCAAAAGCAAGTAGCAGTAGGACACAATTTCACAATAGATTGTACCAGTAGGAGAATACTCCGAAACTAATTCTGTTTTTATCGGGTGTTAATCTTTAAAACATCTAAAAAAACAAAATGTAATAGACATTAGAGATACTTGTCTGCAAGATGTCAAATATGAAATTAAGGTAGCTGGATAGTTAGCTAGGAATCAATTATTTGCAACCTACTAAAGGGTTATTAATGTTTTTCTGGATTATTGAACAGTTTTCATTCCATAATTAGTGTTGAAGATAAGTCGACTTTTGCTAATTTAGAGCAAAAAAATTGTGCTCCAAGCGATTTTTTATATAAAATATTGTTTTTGTTTTCTATTAATTCTATTATCTATTTAATTTATTTCTATCCTCTGTGCTGAACTGATGAGAACAAGTACTATCAAAACAGAGCTGCAGGGAATCATAAGATCCCAATCTACGATGTTGGCTCTTTGAATTATTTCTCAAAAATTTTGGAGCAATAAATATCTTGTTTTATTGTAATGTATTCAAGAAAATATGTACAGTGTTTTTGTTTTGTAATAGAGTACAGAACTTGTAGTATATAGCTAGGACAATAGCTGCAAAAGACATAATTTTCTTATGTCTTTTATGTAAAATATTTACTAATATATACTTTTATAGATACTATACAGGGTGTTAGTTAAATATGCGGCAACAATTCAAGAGGTTATTCCTTGGACTATTCTAAGAATATTTTATCCTTTCATGATTTTTGAAAAAGCTCTTTGTTACGAAGATATAGAGCAAAAAAAATTTTCAATTTATTACTAAAAATTACATGTAACATTTCTGAACCTACAAGAATTGTTCAAAATGGCTACCTCCAGCTCGGATGCAACCATCTAATCTTCTCCTCATAGACTCCCGAACACTTTCAAAAACACCAGGGTCGTTTCTTATTGAGTTACACCCAGCAATTATCCGATCTCTTAAATCGTCCACATCTTCCACTGGCCTAGTATAAACTAATAACTTTAGATGGCCCCATAGGAAATAATCCAGGGGGTTTAAGTCCGGAGATCGAGCAGGCCATACGTGAGGTATGGCCGTTTCCCTTATTCCCGTTTCTAGAAGACGTTGATGAATACTTTGAAAGATTTTTCTATCGGGAACAATGTGGTTAGGAAATCGTTCAATGTACAGTCGCCTAGCTTCTAATGCATTGCCATCAGCAAGTCCATAAATAAAATGCATGTCATCCATCTCGGCATTCGTATAGCGAGCCATGATAGAGGACTTCACTAACAACCGTTTACACGTCAACTAGCTAAACGTCAATCAATCTTAACAAATGCGACACATACAAACTACAAAAACACAACATACAAAAACATATAAAATAATCACTCCGAAGTATTACGGGATGTTGGCAAGAAAAAACAACTCTTTTTTCTTACATGTCCTTTACTTGATACGTCCAGTGTAGTACCCCATACTTTTATTTCACCTACATTAATAATGTGAAAAATACCAAAATTGGATTTGTTGAAATTTTTTTTCGCCTTATATCTTCGTAACAAAGCGCCTTTTCAAAAATCATCAAAGGATAAAATATCTTTAGAATAGTCCAAGGAATAAGCTCTTGAATTTTTGCCGCATGTTTAACTAACACCCTGTATATTTTGAAGACGTTAACTTGATTGTTTTATACAGATAGAAATGCCCAACAAAGCATAATAAAAATATAAAATTCTAAAGAATAAAAGTCTCCATTGAGTTACCATCAAGGTGGGCACAGCAGTGACACTATTTATTACCGGTCTTTCACAATTTTTTCTGTAGTATACCACACTGCAGCCATAGGTTTACAATAATTTCCAATTCTTTCGCAATATACTCAATTTGAAATAAAGGTTTTTATTTTTGTATCCATCTTATTCTATCTTTAATTATTAATACCATATTGCTAAATAATATATGTTAATGATAAATTTCTGGTATAGTTTAAATAGAATAAAGTCGGTATTAATTAAAATGAAAACAGCATAAATATTTCTGCAAATAAAAACTACAATTTTTCAATACTCACTGAACTTTTCCCCTGTGATAAGTTTATTGAAAGTGAAATCCCGATTTATTTCTTTATATATCTGTATCTTTGTATTCAGTAGATCGATATGTGGATATGCAATTGTTATATCATATATCCTTTGACCAATCAAAGAACAATAAAACTAATTAAAAGCTAAAGACATTTCTACACACTCATTCAGTGATAGGAAGATCTACATTAGTTTATTCTGCAATATCGGTCTTTCGGTCAATCAAATTATTAGACTGTGCTTTGTGTAATAAAATGTCACCGAGCACTCTGTAATAATATGTCAGAAGCAGAAGGATAATCTTTCCCTCTCTTTCCTATCCCATTCTGTCTCCTCATATCCGATTTTGACTCGTTTATCGTTCGTATCACTCGCACACGTATAACAAACCATCTGCTTCGTCCATTGTCCTGGCAGGACCTCATTAATTTCATTTGTGTGGACAAATATCATTGCATTTGCAGAAACAATGGCACCACTTGAAAAAATACGCGCTCAATCATGCCGGTATTCTATTTTTTCATTTCGACTGACAGAAACGGTGTTATAAAAATGGGGATTGTGTGTTCGACATTCGGTAGTGACACATTTTTAACTGGAACGCTGCATGTTTGTACCTACTTTTTGTTTTAAATTTGTTTTGTGGATTTATTAGAACGTATATATTGGACGCCATGTGCAACGGAAAACTGCATTTTCCTAACTTCTGCTCAGATAGATATAATTATATTTTGCTACAAATTGCACATATGAAAGAATTTTTGATATTGTAAGGATATGATGATTCTTCATTATTCGCCTGATATTAATTTAATATTTATTTACCTATACCTATAAGATATATATCATTTAATATCCGCATATAAGGTATTAATTGAGCAAGTATACTGCCCTCGACGCGCACTTCGCCAACCAAGTTGGCATCATCTGGAGATGATCAAAACTAAAGCTATGCTAACACTGTGTCCTATTTACACCTAAACTGTTATTACGGTTCAATGAACCGTCGCGTCGGCTCAGTGAACCAATGGGCCAGCTCAGTCAACCACTGCAAAGGCCAAGTAAACCGGGCTGCTGAAAGCGGTCTATATGGGATTGGCCGTCTGTCACTATTCATATTATTTTTACACTTTGCAATTTCCAAACTCTCAAAACCATCCAGCTGTCTGGACATTCCCAACTAGTTTTAAATTGCTACTATCTATTTTATGGTTGTTCTCAAACGCATGCTTGGCGACATTAGACTTATTTGTTCTACCATATTTGTGATGAGCCATATGTTCCTTGAATCTAGTTTGAATTGACCTTCTAGTTTGTCCAACATACTTTGATTCCAGTCTTTACAGCTAATTTTGTAAATCCCCAACTTTTCCTTAATTTCTATTTTGTCTGTTGGATCGCCTAAAAGTTATTGTACTTTATTTCCCGATGAATAAACCACTGACATACCCATATCTTTAAAAACCTTACCAAAACCACGGGTGAAACGAGTATCGTAAGGAATAGATATGAATTTTTGATTTTCTCTTTCATTTTGAGAAGTCGAGGAAGTTTCTCTTTAAATTTACGTTTCCTAATAATTTTATCAATTGAACTTTCAGAGTATCCATTACTTGCAGCTATATCCCTAATCAATGCCTTTTCTTTTTCAAACCTCTTCTGATGAATTAAAAAACTGAATCTCGCCATTTTGTGTTGAGCACAATGGTGAGAGTCCTTAGGGATATATCTTAAAGTACTGGTATCTTTTCTGTATACGTCAAATTCTAACTTATTTTCGCTATTTCTAATTATTAATACATCTAAGAATGGTGGTTGTCCAGAGTGGTTCCAACCCCTTTCAACTTTATTTTGTAGTTGTAGGGCACGATCCATAAAATGTAATCATGTTAATGAACAAAGAATGAGAAATTCACTTATCGCCTAGCCCTACAAGATCGGTAAGTTAATGGCGCATAGTGCGGCTCTAAATTTCTCGGAGCACAGCACCCTTAGAATGTTAAAATTAAGTTCCATAATTATAAAATAGTTCAAGAGCTCAGTGATCAAGATAGGGTTAACCAACTTGATTTTGTCAATATGTCATGAACCTCCGTTATGCTCAAGTGAATGTTGAAGAGCGCCTATTTCTGAGTAATGAAGCACATTTTCACCTTAATAGTGTTAGTTAACAATAGTACTATTACTGGCCTCAGAATAAACCTTGTGAAATTCACCAAAGATCTTTCCATGGCGTAAAAATAAGAGTTTGGTGTGACATTTCTTCATCTAGAATTGTTGGACCTTACAACTTTGAAGGAAACGACCAAACCATAACTTTAACTGCTGCACGTTATCTAGAAATGGTACTTTATTTTTACCGTAAATCCAAGAAGGGTTGTAGCAAGAATATTGGTTTCAGCAGGACGGTGAAACTAGCCACACTGCGGGAAAAAGTTTGGATATTTTAAAATATTCGTTCCAAAATGAAATGGTAACCAACCTTGGCCCCCATTTCTTCCGACTTTTGTACTCTAACTCTTTTTTATAAACTCTTTTCTATAAGTTTATTTAAAAACACAAGTTTATAAAAACAAAGCTAGACATTTAGATTAAATCAAAAGAAAAATAATTAATGAAGACAGAGCCACGTCAATTTCTTCGAGCTGAAGAGCGTATTGTCAGAATGTCAGATCAATGTATTTTACCGGACACTGTACAAGAACTATTAAACAAATCACTTCCTCATCTTTATTATTTATACACTCATGGACAAAATTATCGAATATTTTTTTATCACCATTACTCTCAAACATAATTTTAAATTATCGCCGTAAAGTTATGTATATGATGATGTTATTTGTCTAGTAGGTGAATATATTCATTTGTTTTAAAATTTTGACGTTTAATGCGTTTAATTCATTTCAAGGGCGATTATTGTCTATCGCGCGTTTTTGCAGTTTAAGAATTCCTCATTAATTTAAAAGTTATAGCGAATTAAATTATTTATAGTGAAAGTAAGTAAGTGCTAGTGATTTTCATTTCTTGTTTCTCCTTAAGAATACATATCATGCCACCAGTTAGACACTGTAGTGAAGCTGAAGCGTCACGAATTGTAACTCTGTATAATGCTGGGTATAAACAAAAAGAGATCGCACAACATGTCAGACGGGGACAATCTACAGTGTCTAAAATTATAAAACGGTATCAAGACAATGGAAGTTTAGTAAGAAGACCTGGTCAAGGGCGCAAAAGATGTACGACAGCAATTGATGACCATTTTTTGGTATTAAACTCTAGGCGAAATCGCGCATTGACAGCCACACATTTAAAAATTCAGTTGCTAAATGTAGCACAGGTTAATGTTAGCTCGAAAACGGTTAGACGTAGATTAAAAGAAGTAGGTTTAAGGCCAAGACGGCCTGCCAAAGTTCCACGTCTTCTCCAAAATCACAAAACTCGTCGATTAGAATTTGCCAGAACACATGCTCAGTGGAATATCAACAATTGGAAAAATATTCTATTCACCGATGAGACTAGAATTCAACTATGGAAGGCAGATGGACGAAATTATGTCTATAGGAGAGTTGGGGAACGATACTCGAACTGTAATCTCATACAGACTGTTAGTTTTGGAGGTGGTGGAATAATGCTTTGGGGAGGCATTAGTTGGGAAGGACGTACCGAACTTGTAGAAATCATTTGACGTATGACTAGTGACTGGTATATCGAAAATATCCTCCAAGAACATGTTTTGCCATATGTAGACCGTATTGGACACGACAGATTTGTGTTTATGCACGACAACGCTCGTCCACACGCTGCTCACACAGTGACTAATTACCTTGATGCAGCCTCTATTCAAAGATTGGATTGGTCACCGTATAGCCCAGACTTGAATCCCATTAAGCACATGTGGAATCAACTAAATCCTGTTCCAACTACTAGAGAAGAACTTCGATTTGCAGCACTTCACGAATGGAACGCAATTCCTGAAGAATATATTCAAAGTCTAATTAGTAACATGTTGAGAAGAATGCAAGCAGTAATTAGAGCTCGAGGTGGGAATACTCGTTATTAACTATGTTCTTATTTCGACCAATAGACTTAAGATTTGATTATTCCAGTAGTATTTAAGGTTAAAATAATTTTCCAAATTTCATAGCATTTAGTATTCGTTCTTTTTTTATGACTTTCTGCCAATGAAAACTTAGTATCGTTTACTTAAAATAAAACAGTTTTTCTTGTCTAATGTTGCTCTTTCATTAAAATTTAAATACAAAAGAAAAAGTGCAAAAATTAAAAATATTCGATAATTTTGTCCATGAGTGTATTATTTTCTGCTTTCCAGTGAATTTCTGTCATGAATACAAAATTGAACAGAAAGTATTGACTGGATTAGCAAAATTACTTCCTCCGTATTCACTGCCGCAACTTCTCAAACCACAGATACTTGCGAAAATGATTCCCACACCAATCAATTATATCGCCCCGTTGATATACGATTCCATTAATACAATACATAGTAATTAAAACCATAATGTCCACACAGTGTGGATGTGGGTATAATTATAAATATGGCGCCAGCAGGAAACAGTATTTCATAATCCACCATGTTTACGATAGCATATGAGGTAGTATAAGCCACAAGAGTGGTACATTTTTCAGTTGTAATATACTGTTCATTATGCTGAGGGAAAATAAGGGAGTGGTTTGTTAATTTCAGTGAAAAAATCCACGCCATTATTTTTGCAAATTGACAGTTTTGTCGTTGCTTGTTAAATGAATTGTATACAGGATTTGTTAGTCCTATGATGGGGAACGGTGAAAATAACTATTTCAGTTATACAAATTTATAGGTTCTCTGAGGTACAGGATAATTAAGTTTTAGTTATTTTGTACAGAAGTTTAAATACGTATTTTACGGAATTTGATGAATATTAACTAAAATGCTCTATATTTCTTACTTTGTTAGAAACCTCTATGTTTCCTTTGTTACTTGGTAGGTATTTAAAATGCTAAGGAGCAATTTTATAGTCATAATATTAACTCAAAATTAGTATCTAATTCATAACTGTCATATGGAATATTGTACTATTCAAATTTTCATTAATATATCTTATTAATAGGGCTGTTACAGATAGCCGCGATTCAACAGCGTGTGAAGTGGGTCAACGCGGACATGCGCAAATCGCAGTCTCAAAATTCTTTTCACGTTAGTATACTGTTTCCTATGTTGTAGTGCGGGTGAGTTTTGAATACATTGTTATAAATTGTACTAGTTTATGCTTCTGTTCCTACGTAATTTATTTTATTTTGCTTAGTATGAAAAAACAAATCTTTTAGTCAAAAGGTATCATTAAAGGGCTGCTTTCTTGAAACATTGTTTCTCATAATTAAACATTAAGTTCACATGAAGAGAAAAGCAGATAAATATTCTTAAACAAAAAACACATAATCCTTTTGTAAATCTGGGCATCTTGGCCCTTCTTCCTCTTCTAAATTTTCTTTGGAAGCCCTGGAAGGTTTCCCTTATCAAAACACTGTACTGGGAAATTGTTTTGGAAAATATGTCAAAGGTAACAGTTGTAATACAGGCAAAAAATTACCCATGGTTGTTATTTTTTTATCTGAAGACCTCATTCTGTTTATCTGCATCCATAAATATACCTATAAACTTTAGAAAATATTTATTCTTTTATTATTTACTCTCTCTCACACCCCTTTAAGCCAAGACACCCAACACAATTACTTCTTTCCCCCAGTATTATAGATCCCCCTTATTTGTATCTACATTTTCTTTCTAACTTTTTTTTAACGTTAATCATCACGCATTCAAGTTTGGTTAATATTTATTAATTTAACAATTTCAAGCCTGTTTTTAAAAACAATATTCCATAAGAACACATATTATTAACATATAAAACAATATATATATTATATTTAAAATAAATAGGTACAGTATGTTATTGATAAGAAATATTTTTGGTATCCTATGAAATGTGTAGACAAAGAAAAAATATAGTCATATTATTTTAGAGAATTTCTGTGACAACTTAAAGCATCCGATTTCATACAAACACTTTTTCAGCAGAGCGTAATGGCGCCTTTGATGGGTATAACGATTAAAACATGCTGTAATAGTTTTTTGCATCCCTGTTGAACAGTGTATAATGTAAACTGTAAACTACAAAGCAATTACCGCGCGTGTGTCGTGTAGCGTATGAGAGGCCACTTTCCAGTTTGTTCTCGAACACATAGAATAGAGCTGGCCACTTTGAAGCTTGAAGCTTGGCTAAAGTAGCCGTAAAATGAATTTTTCTGGTATCAATTCAAACTTAAACGAATGGTTTAGGTTTCTTTTTAATTACTGATCGAAGTTATTTATCACGTCCTGCTGCAAAAGTATCATTTCAGTAATTTCATGTAACCCATGGATAGAGTTGATTCTATAAAATAAAATGTATTTTCTATAAATCTATGTGAAAATATATTGAACCACCATGGAAGATGCCACATCCTTCATCGAGATCAACCATCAGTCACTGACCGGTTTCGCGCTTGTTATGCGCTCGTCATAGTGCCATAGGTAGTGGAATCGATGAACGATGATTGACAGACACCGGTCAGTGTCTGGTGGTTGATCTCGATGAAGGATGTGGCGACTTCCATGCATGCCGGAGTAATGCAACGCTAGTCGGGGCACATTAGGGCACCGTGGAGTAGTTGTTTTCGGCGTCTCCTTTCAATAAATAAGTAGGATTGTCTTCCTCAAAGAAAATAGAGGTCACTGTTGTAATGGTGCCTGCGGATAAGCAGGTCGCTATCTGTCTGTGTCAATTTGACAATAATTGTCAGACGGATAGTAGCAAAGACCCAAAGAGGGCACTACGGCGTGTTTCTCACCAGTGTGTCTATAAGTGTCTATAATGTCACATTGTAGGTTAGCATCATCCAATATTCATTTTCGATCAAATGCCCAATCGACAAATCAATGCAAAGGGATGCCTATTACGAAGTGAATGTCTATCTGTCCTTGCCTAAAAGATGTGTAAATGATTTTTTCAGATGTGGCAATTTTTAAAAAAAAAGAAAGGTAGGTAAAGTGTTTTTTCTCAAATCATATTTACTATTATTTTTTATCTTTTTATTATTTTTATTATTTTTTTTATTTATTTTTTATGTAACCATATTTACTAAAATCTAAATGAAGTACTAAACCATAATTTTGATCAACTTGTATTTAAACGAGACATAAACCGCACCTACTAGGCCGCCTACCGCGGTATATAGCATCGAATCGGAACCTTCGGAGTGCCTCAAGATACAGTTCACAACAAGCATAAACAAAATTACACCCAAATCAAAGTTAGTATCACTGGTATATATTAAGTGGACTTAAATTTGGATTAAGACCTATAATTATAGATCTAGACTATAAAATGTAAATTTTTGCCTTGAAAAATTATTGTTTTTATAGATCAGACTGATATGTTAAATCAGCATATACTCTAACCTAATTGTCAAGAGAAAAAACACGATAATATGCAATATTAAAATTGAAAAAAACAACATTTGTAATTAACTGAAAAAAATGCGTGTCTAATTTATAATTATTTAAAAAAATTTCAAATGAAATAGCTTCCTCGTTAGTTTTAACACTTTTACAATAGATTTTGCTAAAATTCTGAGGTTCATGCCGTGATACATTTTCTAACAAACTTGGTATTTGTTTCTTTATCTTAGAAAAAGCTCAAAATATGCCAAATGGCTTCCAATTTTCACTGACACAGAAACAAAAATTGCTGCTCGATCAGCATTTAACATTTACCAGATACGAAAAAATATAACAATTAATAGATACTTTTTAAAAAGTAGGCTATTATATTCACGCCACTCTATGAAACTGAGAATTGATGTACCTAGACATGCACATATTACTATATTAACCACCTAGAGAAAAGCTCCTTGACTTTACTTTGATTTCAGGCGATATGTGAGAGATAGAGAAAGATTATCGCCCTTTACCATCAACATCTTGTCAATCCTGGCCACAATGCGGTTAGTGCGAGGAATTTAGTTTGACCTCTTCCTATCTCTGTTGTGGCCAGTGGCCAAAATCGAAGTGCACTCTACAAATCCATCAGTTTAATACGCAGACGTAATTATTTCTACAATATGCTAATTGTTTTTTTCTAACACAACTATTTGTCTACTCAAATAATTTATAAAAACAAGTAACCTAATATCTTTTATACTCAAAAATAAAATAACTTATTAATGTTCCTTAATTACAATTTCCACATTTGTATAGATTTTAAATATTTTTATAATGACTCCTTGGAAAACATATTTTTTTTATCAATATTTCTTTATTACTTAAGTGTAGGTATATGTATCGATATTTAAGATATACTGCATATATGTAGAATATTCAAATGATGCTGAAATGGAGTGAAAAGTTTTATATGCTTTCTCTGCAATTATTACAAGGCATATGAAAAATTTTTATACTTTTATTTAAAAAATCAATATTTTTCCTATGAAATTTGGTTTTCTATAAAATGTAATAACCTGTACAATATTAAATCTTGCCTAAATTTCAATATTAAATATTGGGTAACTTTAAATACCCACTTGTCTCATTTTGGAAAACTATAGTTCATTTCTCAATAGTAAATTTAAATTAAGTGTTCCAAATAAATCTGTTTGAGAAAACTAAATATTTAATTCAGTAGATTAAATATTTTTCTCCTTGGCAATTAAATTTATTAGATAATATTTATTATTGGCATTGAAATAGATGCCAGAATAATACCAATTAAATCTTCAATTCAAGAAATACAAATAAATAATTTAATCATTGGTAAGAAATTTTATTTATCACAATTGAATTCTTTTCACAGTGTAGTTGCACTTCACGTCGGGGCTTTTTGATGACTCCACCAAATAAAATTAACAAAACTCAACCAACCAAAAGTCTCATTTCTTGTTAGTCTCACTGCATCCTAACACTAATAAATCAGTCTCAATACTGCAGAGAAACAGGCTAAATGTAAAATATTACATTGCATTCCAAACCCAAATAATACATTAATTAATCTTCATTATAACGGGGGCCGAACCTACAAATATCCGGAATTAATCAATGCGCCCCTGGAGCACTGCAAGCTGCAACTTGCCAGCAGAAACAAGAACAAATAGGGAGGTGGACATTGTTTCTATATTGTGACAAACTGGTGTTAGGAATATTACGGTGTAGGAGGTTAATTTCAACCAACTAGGAGTGGAAAACTCAATTTATTTAATGTGGATACAATAACGTACCAAAAGTAACCATTGTGGAAAAAATTACGGTATAAATTTTGTGAACAATTAACTAATATAAGATGGTATAGGACTGGAAAGTTGTCCTTGCTTTTTGGATATTACTCTTTAATTAACATTAATAATGCCTTGGTGCAAAAACATCTTTGGAAAATTTGGATTGGATTTGGAATGGGTTCATTAAAACCCAACAGCTAACAAAAAAGAATCCTCAATGGACATCAAATCTACGATGCACATGTTCAATAAGTGCTTTTATACTGATACAGAGACTTATGTTTTCTTGTAAGTGTAAGTATAGAGATTTTTTAAGTAAAAGTGAAAATGTGCTGAATATTTGAATTTACTAACTAACGTTTCTTTCAAATTTTGGTAAGTTTTAGAAAAAAACTACATGTATTTTGTATTAAATTTTTCAAATTTCAAATCAAAATGAAAATACCTGATCTTTTTCCAATGCTACTTTTTTTGTATCTATTTAATCGAGCGATTTTTATGTGTCATGAATTCAAATAGTTACTAAATAATGCTAAAAACTGATACTAACTTCAGCCGTTTCAGCGATCCTGGCTGTAAAAGTTTCAAACAAAACCGGGCGCTTCTAAATAAATAACGGATATAATAAAAAAATCATCGTTCAGTACGAGTATATAAAACCCAGCCATGTAAAGCAAACAACACAAAGCATTTACCCGTTCCGATGCAATGAAATTGTGAAATAAAAATCACGACTGATTAAAGCGATCAATTATAATTTAATTACGAAATTACATTTGCTGCTGCAAAGTTTGCAAAAGCACCAAATTAGGTCGTTGTGCTGCAGCTTGAAACAAAATGAAAATGCACGTTCTGTCTTTTGAAATGGACCGCAGCAGGAGTGGGATAAATTATGTGCCAGTAAAATCTGCTTGCAATATTTTGATTAATTTGGTCAACATCACAGGATTATTATTAAACTCAACAAGCAGTATGTCCAAGTTCATTAAATGGCTTTGCTCTAATTAAAAATACCTTATTCAACTGCTCTATACATGCGGGACAATTGCAACTGAAATCTGCAAATTTGCATGCGAGGGTTAATCAAAATTATCTGCAATAATCAGTTTGGTTGTTTTAAGTTCAACACTATTTCTGCATGTTTAGGTTTTAATTAAAATTCGAGTTGTTAATTATTTATACAAGTTATAAGATATTAAATCAAGCAGTAGCAACAGCTTCACAATGAAATTTTGGCTGCTTTTGGTTGCATTTGTATGAAACTTAGACATACATTATTTTTTGGAAAAAGATGCCGAAAACTGCTCCACGGGCAGTGTCCCGACTGGCGTTGCATTATTTCGGCATCTCCATATAGGAGTCGCCACATCTTTCATGGAAACCGACCACCAGACACTGGCCGGTTTTGTGCTTGTTATGCGCTTGCCAGAGTGCCGTAGGTACTGGAGTCGATGAACTATGTTGCGACATTATTGCCTAAGGGGCACCGTGAATGTTAATAGTGGTGAGAAACATACCGTAGTGCTCTCTTTGGGTCTTTGCGACCAAGGCCAAGGATGTGGTGACTTCCATGGAGATGCTGAAGTAATCCAATGCCAGTCGGGGCATATTTCCCGTGGAGTAGTTGTTTTCGACATCTCTTTCCAACAAATAAGTAGGATTGTCTTCCGCAAGGACAATAGAGGTCACTGCTTTACTTGAAGGTTACAAAAACTAAAAAAAAACTTATTGGTCAGTTGCTGTATTTTTATGTCAACATTTCCTGCTATTCCTATCTGTCTCTCTTCTTATTCTCTTATTTCTCTCTAGTTTGCTCTTCCTTTGAAAAGTCTTTAATCTTTCTTACGGCACACCAATATCGTAAGAAAGGGTGTCGTAGGGAGCGGTAGTCGTTGTTTGCATTCTATCCATATTTTTATATGGACCGTGTCGTTCCAGACAAATGGGCGACAAGCTACTCTTCTAGGATATCTTGAATTTGTTTATTTTATAGGGGCGATAAGGTATTTACAGAAATCGAAAAATGAATCTTTGTAGCGTTACTTGAAAACCCGTAAATTAAGGCAACTAATATGCTTCATATTTTTCATGTACTTTATAAACATATATTGACAATACTTTCTTGTAGTTATATTAAATGTATTATGTGCACTTCACCAGTAAAATATTTTTTCTACATTACATGATTGGCTCTCTCGGCTGCGCCATAAATATCTTTAAACTAATTAGTCATGATTTTGCCAAGTCGACTTAGTCCATATTACGCCGGAATAAACTAAAGTAACGCAGATTCCAACCAGCTTCATCTTTTCTACATATTCCATATATACCCCCAACCATGTCACGTGTGGCCTAGCATTTCATAGAGGCACAACCGGTAAACAAGATCAAGGATCTGAATTTACCAGCTGAATCGAGATAACGATGTGTGGGATTATATGACCTATTATGAGCCCATTGCTGCAGATAACAGTGCTATGCATCCTGCAGGTTATGATTTATAGTAGCAGGGGTAGCCGGTATGAATTACTCTGACGACTAGGTCACTAGATCGGAGGTATTTAACCGCTTGAGGCCACATGAGAGGGTTTTAAATGCGATTATTTAAATGCAGTTTTAATATTCTAACTAAAACAATGTCGGAAACGGTACAAGATATCAAATTAGTTACTTCAAGGCAAAAAATACATAAAGTTGATTTTTCCAAGTAACTCAAAAACCAATTATGATACTCTGAATTTCTCTAGACACGACTTAACCTAATAAACTTTCCATATGATATTTTGCCTTAGATTTTTAAAATTATATTCTGCAAATGAAATATATTATTTTTCTGAAAATTTTGTATAGGATATTATAATCAAAATTTCTAGTATTGCGAAAATTTCGGAAAAAGATTTAGTAAGTCAGGAATATGACCCACTCCACCAATATGATTATAGCCCACTCTGTTCTTATAGCATCTACTAACGAGTTTTAACAAACAAGTCTCACAAGGGGATAATCCTTTTTCGATGAGGATCGAGGACCCGTATTAGTGTTATGAAAACTTTATAAATCATAATTAAAAGTTTCACAGAGAAGCCAAAGAAACTTTCTGAAAAGGATTTTAAGTTAGTTTAAGCGTTAACGTCTTTTGTTTAGATGTTACTTGTGTTCGTAAATGTCTCATCATAAAACAGCTAAAGGGGGGAAATCACAAAAGTTGTACGCTTACAGGAGATTTATCGCTTAAAAATGGCAGATTACTGCTGAAGACAGTACTGGTAATTAACTTTTCATGCTCAGAAACACGCAAAATAAATTTCGTGAAAAATCGATTGTGAGAGCAATGCGCCAGGCTTTATGTAAAGTTTTGGAATCTGTATAAAAAAATACAAAAATTATATCGTAGTAGATTTATCTAAGCGAGTCGATTGTGTTGACCATGATATATTGCTAACAATAGAAAGAACAACTACATACTTAGAAGTTACAAGAAAGCATTGTTGGTCATATGCAACGTGTTGTAGAATAAATGAAACAGGTATACCTCAAGGATCTATATTGAGTGCCTTACTATATGTTACCTACACGTATCACGTATTGTCGCGTAGTACTATTCATTACAACATTATACCAACATTCAAGCACCAATCGCGATATTTCACGTATATGGCAATTCTAAATATGGATTGGAAATGGATGGAAATTGTAAATGGACCTCTCTTTTGTAGAAACTGAGGAGAAAATAAATTTAAACTTTCAAAAAATATTTCAAACACTTTTAGTAGTGGGTTTATATGTTTATGAGAAACATTTGTAATGGAAACATCCTTGCCTTCCTGTTTTATGTGGAGAAGACATGAGTTTGAAGCACAAGCATGAAATTGCGAATTAAAATACAGCCTAGTACGAATGATTCTTAGATCCTCGACTTCTTCTACGCCATACTAAAGAGGATTGAAAACACTAAGCATTGATTCCGTTGCTTACCTCGTTCCCATTTTGAGGTTAGTCTTCCATTCCCTTACAAATCCAATCTTATAGTTCAGAATGTACATACGTAGTATAGTGAACTATTATTTTTCCGAAATAAATATTTAATGCAAATTTAAAAGAACTTATTGGAACAGTTAGACGGGTTAGCAAGGTTAAAATAGATGCAAACATAACAGTTGTGATCGATGCACCTACAACAGTGTAAACGTACTCCCAGTATTCAGTATACCACTCCCAGTATCAATAGTAGTATTTATATTGTTGTCAATTTTTTTTTTCATAAAGTTAGCTCTTCAATGACACATTCAGTATGAATGTGAATTAATATACTTATTATTATCAAAGGATAAATATCGATCTTGCGAAATACAGAAAATTTGTAGTTTATTGAAACTGCTACATATCTTCTTTCTTTCGCTCCACCAGACCAATACTAAAGCACTTGACTGGCAAAAACAGCTTTTCCAGTGGGTGAGCATATTTCTTGCTTCCATTAAATAATTAAGGAATTAATGGCCCCATTATCGCAATGATCGATGGGGGTATTACAGGTTGAGACCGTGTAAATCCAGTGGCTTCTTGTAAACCCCCTTGAGACCTATACATCTCTAATGCTCGACTCATTTTGAGATTATCTGGTAAGTAACAATATTTCACTGCAGATCTCGTGAAATAAATAACGTACTCTTCCGGTGTCTAAAGCTATACCGTGTGTAGAACTTGTCTAAAGCAGATATTAAGTCTACAGGGTCGGTAAAAGATAATGTGTACTCGTCTATCGGTGCTTGTGTTTTATGTAATTGTATTTTAATGTAAATACTCAGAGTTATCAGTAAAATGTGCTACAAAGCAGTTCTCAAAGTAAAAATGTATTTACTAGTCTAGCAACAAACCAATTTTTTCGATTCCGTCAAATTAAGCGGATTGTGACGTTATATGCCAGGGCCTAAATGACGTATATGTGAGTTGCCCTATTACAATTAAGTGCGGAGGAATACATGTGCCTGATCATCCAATCAGGAAATGGCGTGGGTCCGAAATCAGAAGTGGGATCACTCGAGGCCTCTCGTTCTCCACGCGTTTTGCGACCAATGCTTTTTCAAATTTATATTCCAATTTCTGAAGTAATAGGTAGGTTCTAAAACTCAAATAGTATTATATAAATGTGTTAGTATTTTATAAAACCTATCCTAACATGCGTTTTACAAAATCAATTCGAACTGCTTCAAGAATTTTCTTTTAATTTGATTATTCGACGTTTCCAGACTACATTTGCACCAAATATTCAAGTACCTCGACTTGTAAAGTGCAAAGAAATTTATCGAATTAAGTACTTGAAATATCGACGAAGCCTTTCTATATAAACCGTTCCTTATAGAAGGGATTAACTCTGGATCTAACATTCGGAACTTCTTCGTTAATAAAACACTACATTTTGCGTGATTTGAATTTGAATAAAAATTTCCGTTCTATAAGCGACTGCCGCTGTTACCAAACAGTAAAATATGACGGTCGCTTGTTATTCCGGTGGAAATTTACATTTCTAATAGAGATTCCCGTAGCATTTTTCCATCCTGTTAGGGTGCAGACATGGAAATTCGTCACACAATTTTGGATCTCTTACACAGATGTTTTCAGGCTACAAACTACGTCACTCTTCCTACGACTGTGTATCTATTAAAGTCCCGATTTATGACTAAGGGAAAAAATATGTAATTAGTTATATTTTACAGTAGTTACAGAACACGTATTTCATTTATAATTTCACAATTATCAACTGTTTAACATCCAATAGGAAGTAACACTGCATCTTTCTTCCTTACTAGCATTCAGAACAAGTCGCAGTGGATACTGACAATTCGAATATATCGGATTATACTGTTGTCAAGCTTAAAAAAATAAAAAATTTGAATGCATTAGACGAAAAGTTCCTATATCAATACAACATGAAAAACCCTTTTTAGCCAGTATTAAACAAAGGACGACATAATAGGAAGCTGTAAGCGAGCTCGACGGTTAATCATAAAGTAATGGCAAAGCAGGCATTAACTACATCTGCGGTGCTTTGTTTTTATATAACCTAATGGTATATTCAAGGTGGAGACGGTGTACAACGTGTATTAAAGGTACTCTGACTTATTGATAATCAGTAGGCGTGGCTAATTTACCTCTCCCAACTCTCTACGTCTTAAGAATTATTTTTTCACATTAAACAATGTGTTATTTACTTTCAAACATTAGTTTCCGAGGTATTCACAATTTACGAAATTAACTCTTACAAAATTTAACAAGGGAGAATATAGACAGACGATAGAAAATATTATATTCCAGACGCTATCCTATATTCCTTAGGTATAATAGAAATCCAGGGAGAATGCAAACCCTTATTCCGCCAAGGGGGAGGATATGGAAATCGCAACTTAATTTAAACGCAAATATACTTTCTGATATTTCTTTGATTCCTGCGGGATGTATTTCTAGTTCCGGTTCATTCCCATTTCCTTGGAAAGTAAACTTTATATCTATTCAAGTATATGTTTTACATATCATATGCTACGTACTATCAACAACTATGATGTATTTCAGTTGTGTCAGATTACGGAGCATCGCAGCTGTTAGATTTAGTTCACTTAGACACTGCTGAAGAAATAACCTGGTAGTAAATCTGAAATGTTTTCAGTGTATTGAAATATCAATCAGAATTCTCAGGTAACTTATAATTTATATAAAATATTAGGTGGAAATGACACTTTGTTTTTTATATATTTTCTTGGTAATAACTTATTTCATGCTTTAAATAACAAACTAGAAATAGGAGAAAATCGCTATCGCGATTTTCGTTCCCATTTCTAGCCCTACCGGGGGGTCCAGGCCAGCGGCCTGGGGTCACAAAAAGCGGTCGCTTTTGACATACTAAACGATTTTTCTTAATATTTCGATGAATTGTAAGGCTATTCTATTCGTGATGGTAAAACATCATAATTTTTTAAGTACTGAAAGTAGAATTTATTTTTAAGTAAACATTATTATCTATTTTATCAATGGGACCAAAAATATTGTAGATATTTACTTTTGTAAGCTAAAATGATGAATTTAACAGACTGCCTTAATGAACGAATTAATTTTAAACTTTACGTGCAGAAAGAATAAAAGCTACGGATAATGAAACACAATAACTAAATACTAATACTAATAAATAATCGGAATTAAAAACTAAAAAAAAAAATTTGCCTCCAGCGTGACTCGAACTCGCGAAATCAGCATTATCAAGTTTTCAATCCTACGACTTTCCCGTTGCGTTACCACGCCTGTTGTCAAATGTTTACCTTGAGACGTTTAAGTATGTAAACTGTACGTGTCAACCTGAAAAATAATTTTTACCGATTTTCCAATTAGAAAAGCATTTCACTTCAGTATTTTGGTAATCAGAAGTGTTTGGCAGTCAGTACTATTGATTCCGTTAGCAATACTTCTCGTAGGAAAATAACCTATCTGAAGTTTAATTAATTTGACAGTTTTCGTGGGAGGTGCTTGTCTCGTTAGTGCAATCTCACATCGGTAGATAAAATGAGAAAGAAGTTGAGATGGAAGCGACTCGAGGTTTTCGAAGACGAAATAGATGTAGGAGTCGACGTACGGTCTCGAAAAAAAATCTCAAAAGATTAGAGAAAGGACGGAACTTTCGCGTGAAGCAGTTCTCGAAGCCGTAAAATTAGAAAAAGGGTCTAGGGAGCCCCGCGAAAAGTCGGGATTTCGGCAGGCGTGATGGGACCATTAGGCGCGAGGACAAACGCTGGTGCTAGCGATCGACGAAAATTTTGCAGAGGTGTTTTGAAAAGGCGTTTAAATTGGGAAAACGCGTAGGAACGGGACGAAAATGACCCTACGCATTGGAGAAAGGTCGGGGGCAACCTCCGGCCGCCCGCCAAATATTGGATACCAGTACCCCTTGAATAAATAGAAAGCCACAGTTTTGGCTCATAATGGGATTTATTTGTTTGCTGTCAATATCGCCAGTCGTGAAACCAACTTTACCTAGTTAATGATATTACTGCAGACATAGCGAAACAGTTGAATTTGCATCAATTTAATTTCGAATATAGCAAAGTTGATTATATATGAATAAATGTACATACTTATTACTCGTATTGCAGAGCTCTGAAAGGCACGTCATTAATATTTTCATATAGCTGACCCAAAAGCCGTATCCAAATTATTCGAAAAGGTCGCGGATTGTCATAAATAATTAAATTAACCTGTCTGCAGCCGTAGTTAGATTGCAGGATGGCGCCGACATTTACATTTCGCCAGTTTCCGGTCATGTAATATACAACAGAAGTTAATGGTAGTCCCGGGTATCCGTCAATCACGATTCGAGGACCTATCAGTTTGATATTAATAATTTAAATAACACAACTATTCACTATGCCCCGACTATACTGCGGAGGTGGCTGGGAGATTTAAAGCATCGCCCGTTTTGCATATTTTATGAATTTACTTTAATGAACTTAAATTGAGCTGAAACGGATAATGGAAGTGTCACTTTTAGGGTTTTTCTCGTACGTCTAGTTTAGTAAAATTTTATTAAAAAGCAGAAGCAGTTATTAAAATCTAATATCGGATATATTAGATTTTAATAAAGTTTTAAAATACTTTTGTTGCTGCATAGTAGTAGAAACTTATAACTAGGCACCTTTGTTATAGCGTTCTCTAAACATATAAAAGAAATTTTTCAAGTCAGTCCAGTCCAAGACCACAGTCAAAAGTGGTGGTGATTATTTTTCGGTCTGCAAACATCACTTTTACATAAAATTTTAAATATGCCAAAAATGGTTAGACTTAGGTATAGGGCATAGATGTATACATGAAAATATGGCCATACATACATGCATACATGAAATAGGTTTAGAATTTAACGTAGAATCTAAAAAGTAAATGATATATAGGGTATCCTATTTACAATAAACAAGCTGACATCTACTTTCGGTATAACCGTAAGTGCCACCATTTTGAAAATATTTTAGCTGAATTGTCCACATCAACATTGTTGTTGTGGTTGGAAGGCGGCGCGGTTACCCGCAGCACTAAGGCCTTCCGACCCATTGTGCCTGCCGTTAGTCGAGAGCTATTGGAAGAGACCCGTGCTATGCGCATAAGCCAACACCCGTTCTAGTGGAAGCTCTCTAATGTCCTGGGGTAGGAGAAATGCTGCACCCAGATCTTTGTGCCTCTTGACCATGAGGCAGGCACAGCAACAGAGGACGTGAATAGAGTGCTCGTCATCATGTCCGCAAAATCTGCACCTTCTAGTGTCACTAAGGCCGATAGTATTAAAGTGCTTGTTGAGATGTCCTTGACCTGTCAACAGTCCTGTGACAATCCTTATGCTGTTATGACTTAGCGCAAGTATTGGTCGAGTTGCGTTCGATCAAGACCCTTCAATTAAGAGCCTGGCTTGTCGCAGTCCAGTCCCGTTCGACTATTCTTCCTCTGATCTTTTCTTGATCCAGTTTTCAATAGTCCTTTTTACATAACTAGGCAGAAGCCCGAGCACTGGTTCGGGCCCTGTAAACATTAGTATACAACTAAATTTAAACAAATTTTCAACGGCTACTTTTCGAGAGGTTGATTGTCGCAGTTCGTCATTGGACACCATATATAGATGAGTTACGGTTATGCTACCAGCAGTCCAAAAACTATATTATTTATATGATATATCAAAATATAATGTTTAATTTTCTAATGGAAATTTTTATGAGAGTAGTATACCCTATTGAAAAAAAATTCTTGAGGATAGCTTATTTACTAAAGGACGATTCTATCACTGTTTCATAATAATTATTTGTTGCTCTAGCAAAATGCAAATAATGGCTTCCATTGTGTTTTAAATTAAGAATATTTTAGTCCTCTAATTCTAAATTTTGTTCAATTTTTATTACCAGTTTTACTAACATATTTTGAAATTATCCTGTATGAGATAAACAGGATGAACATTTTAATTTAATTTTAATTCGATATTTAATACCTTTTATAGCCTGCCACCAGCACACCTCTGGTGTTTCTTCTCAAACTAAAATTTGACTCCATAATAGAGGTTTACAGTGGTAAATGGTACTGCTAAGCATTATATTAAATTAAATAGATATTAAATAAATAAATTATGTCAACAACTGCACGAACATATCTTACCATATCCCACCCTGTACAAAGGGCGGGCACCATTATCTCCTAGAGTCCGAGCTCCACCTCGGAGACACGTAATTTAATTAGGTAACACGATCCGAAATAATCTGTTGGGGATAATAACTCCCGCATGGCGTGTCCACCCCGTACAGCGGCGCCATCTCCCGGCGAACTAAATTAAACGCAAACAATATACTATTAAAACAAGGATTACCATCGGAACAATCCGTTTGCTTCGTTATTTGATTACGGCATACTACAGAGAGCAAATACCAACTTTGCATATAACTTGATTAAGCATTATGATAAATGATCGGACGAAACAGAAACAGTGAATCGCGCGACCTCTAGAATGCACGCCGGTTACTGCTGGGAATGTGGGCTTTGTGATATTTGAATTGTCTACAGACAGACACACCGGAGTTTTTCACGACAGTTTCGGAGAATTGTGAAAAACTAATATAATATGTATATATTCTTGTAAAAAAGCAAGTTTCTTGAGATCACTGTTACATCCATCACAGATGGAACAGCCAATTAATGTTAATCATCTAGAACGAATGGAGGATATACCTAGATATACCTATGTCTTGCTGCTAATTTGAGTTGTGTCACATGAAATATTTCAACCCAAAAATATGTTTCCTATAATCGATCCTCTTATTTACAAAACACGCGGTTAACTTATAGAAAAGTAAAATTACTCTTTTACCAGACTTAGATACTCGTAGATACTTTAGAAAGGTTACATTTTAAATTTTATAAAAGCTCAGTATTTAAAATCTAATTTACAATGTACTAAAACTGTCTGCAGGCTATAAAAAACCTCTTCATAAAGAGCAAGGAAGAATACTAGAGGATAATTGTAGCATTACTCAGATGAAAATAAATTAGATATACTTTCAGCAAAGTTCCTTTTGGTCTCTTGGATTATTTAGTAGTTTAATTAATCCGGTTAGAGTAATCTGAAGGTATAACTTTATGTATTTTCTGCAATTTATCTGCTATTTAAAAAAAAGTCTGTTCCAACAAATAATTTTGTACAATAATAGGATGTACATACTTGTACCTATGTGGTATACGCATATTTATCTACAGATATCATATAGGTAGGTAGGTATTGACAAACTTGAATTTCAGGCAAGAAAATTTATTTTTGCGATAACAAAAGTAGGTACATGTGTACCTACTAACAAATATTATTTTTCGCGAAACTAAGCTTTGTCAACCAAAATTAAAATATACACAATGAAGCATAAATACCTGTAAAAATTAAGAAAAATATATTGTTTCTTCATTATAATGATTGATTGATGTAGCATATACATAGGTATGTACAGGGCGAGTCAACGAAAAGTTATATCCTCGATTATCTGTCAAAGAATTGGTTTCATGGAAAATCTAGAGAGAGAGGTCGGTTTTGTCCCAAAAAAAAAGAGATTTATCACAACTTATATTTTTTTATAGAACACCTTGTGTATTTTTACAGATATGTATAGAACGTACTCTCACGAATGCATTGATATATAGGGTTTGACGGATGTAGCTTTAATAGTGAGGAAGATATACGTTAAAGTGTATTCCATAAACATAATGAGTTAGAAACAGAATATCAAATCGTTGCTACGCTACAGTTACTGCAGTCTTTCTCCAACACATTACTCAGTAACTATTTATGGCAATATCTACCTTTCAAATCAAGACTTTTAAGTTTCAAGTCCACACTTGATTTGCTTTAGGCAAAAAATCGGAGGAAATGCTTGAATATGCTATAAAATGAATAATATTATAACATACCAAGATATACATTATTGGAAATGTAGTAATTTTCAAAATACATTGAAGGAATGATGATATTACTATACTTTAATATCGTAGTTTTATCTAAATAAGCCTTTATAAAAGTATTACGCAGAAAAAATCAGCAAATATGATTTTTTAGGACCCACATTTCTTGTCAACATGTGATTCAGTATATGCAATTCTCTACAGGCAGAAAAAGATAATTAATCACAACCTTTTATACAAACACTGCTTATTAGACAAATTCTGCTGTTACAAATTTGTTCAGGCCGGGACGGTACACATATAGGAGCTGGATTTCCATTTCGGAAGGGCCTGATCAAATATTTGAAAAAGAGTCGAGCTTCACACTAGTCCTTCGTATTGTTGAACAAATAAGACCAAAAAACTGTAACATGGTTTAGTTGAACAAGCTCGATGAAGCATGTAATGTACTTTTATATATTCCTTTAGTACCTACTTGTAAAAAAAAAATACTAGTAAAACAAAATTACTAAAATTGATTGACACATAAGGTATAAGATAATAATATACATATGTATAATATAAATATTGAATCTAGAGATCGTACGAGAAAGATTGTAACAGTTGTTTTAGAAAATGTGCAATACAATCTGAATATACCGGCACCTTCGCCACATATTCAACTGCTTGATAATGTTTCGATACTAACCGAAAGGAAATCATAAAATAAATTTGTTGACAGTTTCCATTTGCGAAATTGGTTTATAATGGGTGAATTTTTTAACCTGAAACATTCAAATATATCGAGAAATAAGCACTCTACAAAAAAAACCTATAACCAAAATTTAATCATTCAGCGGGGAAAATTCAATAGTACTAAAATTAGTCCCTCTCCCTGCATGCATGTATAATGTATACCCATGTATAATGCAACGCCTGTCGGGGCACATTACCCCTGTAGTACTTGTTTTCGGCATCTCCTTCAAATATACAGTGTTATTCAGAACTTATCCATAATAAAATTTGGGGATGTTCAACATAAATGTAGAAATGTGGTAGGCTTCTGAAAACTATTTAAAAATTTTTCATTGCACGCCACTGGATACTGGTCCACTGTCATGGAGTGACCTTGGGACTGACAATGCAAACTGGCTAGCACGAAAAAATTTCGGAAGTTCTGAGAGTATACCGACACCCGGCGCAAAAAAGATTTGCAGCGCTTTTACTTTAAAATAAACTTAAAGATAGATAGATGTGACTAAAGTGACGTGTCTTTAAAATGAATAAAATTTTGTTACACTAATTTTGAAGAATTGCGCTATTTGATTACTAGGTAATAGAAACATGAAATTTATAAAAAATTTGCACATACCTTGTTACAAAAGCTGTTCGAAATAATATTCCTCGACTTGTACTCACTTTTGGGCACGCCTTATCCAATTTTGCCGCAATAAACCGAATGTTCCTCCTGGTTGCTGATCTTGTAAACGCAAATTATTAAGTAAATTGGGGATTTTCAGCATTTTGCTGCAACAACCACTCACAAAACGTAACTCGTAATTGATAATCCACTGGTAACAGTCCATTAACTCAGCATTACTGTACACATGAACTATTTTGAAAATTTTACAGTTTAACACTCCTACGATAAATAAAACACCGGCACCGAGAGAAGACACAGACTGATGACTGAATAGACAATAGAGATATTATCCCCACTCCAACTCTATTCGCTCGGTCTTAACCAGTCGTTCGAGGTACAAAAACGTCTTTACTTTTTTTACCACATTCTTAGGAATGTGGTAGGTATATCAGATGTTGAAGTACAGTTGCCCATATACGTAGTCCTTTATAATGGTATAACTTTAAACATTGTTTACGGGAAATCCTAAGACTTTTATTATAAATTTCTTTGGTGATATCGATTTCTTATTTAAGGATGCACATATCCTCAAACTTTTAGAGATAAGTTCTGAATAGCCCTGTATATAAGACATTTTCTACAAGTTACAAAACGTTAGTGTTAATTAACAAATTTTCTATCATACAAAAGCTTAATCTTATCCGCATCTTAATGCTTTTCGCATTAATATTAAATGAATTGCTTACACTGCAACGTAACGTATGTTATATATTTAATTTTACGTCCAAGCAGCCGCCTTTGTACAATATTTTATTCATGACAATATGTCCCAACAGAATCATTCGCCTGCCTAAAGACGTGGAATACATATACCTCTTCCACGTCAAATTAAGCGAAATTGTATACCGTTTCCTCTGTGCATTCGTAGTGCACTAGAGCGATAAAATATTTGCACGTCCTTCACTCTAATAATAAGAGGTAGCGAATTCTCTAATTTCCTTTCAGAAAAGATTAAACATGCAGATGCAATTCATTGGTTTCATCATCCGATAACGTTGTCCCACCCACACAGGTTGTGACGTATGCATATTGTATCTGGATGAATATTTTTATACTTAATTAAAGAATCTATTGACATTCTGAGCACAAAGGTAAGTTGAGCATCGCAATTCCAAATCTAGTTTATCCAGAAAGTGTTCTCAACTACTAAAGTAAATAAATTATTAAATTTGTAGACTATCAAATAAAGAAGAGATGCATCATCTTAAAATTTATTTTTTTGTTTTTTCGGATTGTTTTCCGAGCAGTTTGAGATACCAATTCCTCTGTAAATTCTTAATGACTACTAAATGTCAAAACTTTCTGAATTTAGACTTGACATACGGATGATACTTCTTCATAACTGGGACAATCTGTATAAATAACTAGCTTTTGGTCAATAATTCCATGAATAGCGACAGTTCAAGTGAATCAAAATACGAATTTAGTTATAAAAGTATAAAGTACATTAGTGAGGAGCCTTTTTCCAACTCAAACATCTGCAGATATTGTGCAATAAGCAGCAAAATCTCATGTAAAATTAATATTTTTCTTATTGTGTTCATAAAATGTTGAGTTGCAAAGACCTGTAACTTCTTATAGTTATTACCATCTGCCAACGGAAGTCTGAAATATTTATTTATTTATTTTTAAATCAAGGCCAAACAGTAAAACCTAATTACAGAACAGGAAATTGCAAAAGAAATATACAACAAAGTACAAAATAAATTGAACACGTAACAGGATAATAAGAAGAGAAAAAATATACCTAGTTTTTGTTTTTATTCTGATCTAATAAATTGCATTTTTATATTTAGAGTCTATTCACTGTAGATTTGACAGGGGTCGGGTTGAGAGGTTGGGTAGCCGATGGGCGGAGACTTACATATTCCCACTACCGAATTATTAAGATTTCGGAGGTGCACGTAAAGCCGAAGTAAAAAGGCACATGGACATAAAGTTAGCCCTTATTTCAACGGTACCGGATTTGTCTTATAATTGCAACAAAATTTTTTTTTAATGTTATAAATTATATATCACCGGAAAGATTAAAAGATAAACTAGATCCCTATAGTAGCAAATTTTTGTTTAATTCATGTATTTTAGAGAAAATAATTTTTGAAAATACGCTATTTTTGTACAAGTTTGTTTGCCCGGAATTTTAAAAATAAAAAGAATTACCAAAAATTACTACTATAGAGATTTAGATTAAAGTCTTATCTTTCAATACTTTTTTACTAAAACTCGCTATCTTTTATAGTTTTTTTATAATCAGACACGAGACGAACGCCGATTTTGGGCTTATTTCGGACTAGTAAATGGACCCTTAAGTAATTAAAACTTGTACTTACCTTATTTTTGTCAGGGTCTGTTTAGGGTTTATGAATCACTAGAAATTTAACAACAGAATTTTTAACGTAGAAAACTCTAAAATCATATCTTATATAACTCATATTTTGATGACAAATCCAGGGAAAAGTTAAATACATCTCGTGTTATCGCATGTAAATAATTAAAGTAATTTGCTCGAAAACGATGCGTCCTATCGATACGAACCAAGTGTACATTTTTTAGCAAAAAATATTGAAATTTCATATTTCTTAATCAAAAGTTGGAAAAGCCAAAACACAAATAACTAAACCTTTAGAATTCATATTACACGAACGATATACCCGCCAAGTTTGTAGAAATACTCATAAATTGTAGTTAAATTTACAAAACCCTGTGTTAAAAATGAATCAATCCGCCATAAAAACGGAATAATTACACGGTGAATAATTAACTATTACACATTACCTTGTAAAATCTACTGTGTTAAATTACTTTTATGTAATGTAATAATACACCGATATGTCTAACACTGTCAAGTGTGGACTATATACACACTGATGAGTGTGGATTCAGTGTTAAAATCAGTCGGATTTTTTTACTGTGTACGATTCCAAAGGTACAAAGGTTTATTTGTTTGATTTTAGTCATAATAGAATAAGCGAACAATTCCACTAACACCTTCCATCCATAGTGAAGTTCCACAAGTCGTGCCGGTTATCCAAGCAATTAAAAATACAAAGCACCCAGAACGGGAAGTAAATCAGTTTACCACAACTCCGGGGCTTACAGAACGCACGCCAACAGTCGGCTGCGGATGTAAATAGAAGTAATTAGACAGTAATGAGGAGCTGGAATTGTCTTGTTGGTCGGTCCATACAAATCCACCGCATTTAACTAATGCAGTTACGTCTCACTCGGTTAGTGTGTTGCTGCGGGTTGTCTGGCCGAGTCTACAAGTTGGGATGCAGTTCTGTTCACGGTTGTTTGGTAGCAGAAGTCATTCGCATAAATACACGTTCTAACAAGAACAAGCTGTTTACAACTTGAAATAGGGAACTAGCAGATTATTCTATGCAATCATTTCGTTCTGATATTCATGATTTTATCAGAACCAAATTAATTTATTAAAGTGGATACTTGAAGCGGATGGTTATTTATGAAACATGGTGAAAATAATTGTTTTGAAAAAACACATAGATCTCATTTAGATGTTTCAAGAAATATATAGAAAACATTCTATATACTAGTGATTTAGGCTTATTAGGCCTTTTTCAATAGAGTAAATGTCTATTACTAAATGTTTCCAAGCGCGTTTTTGTTATTATTTATTTACGAGTGCCTACCCTGATTGACCCTATCATCTGGTAAAGCCCGAGTTTTAGTACCTTTTCTAAGAAGGGCGAATGTGTAAAATCCATCTGATCATTCGTAGTACAAGGATTTATAATTAAAGATTTCTAATTGCTCTAACAGATACAGGCGCTTTCCTTTCTTTTCAAGATGCAGTACCTTTACGTTTTTCAGATCTATAAAATGATTGTTTTCTATACAATGCGTCGAAAATCCTGAATTTTAGTATTGATTTTTTATGTTCTGTTACTCTAGTTTCAGTACTTCTACCGGAGTATACCAAATTAACTACGTGGATTGTAATGCCGTGTATGTGGGTCAAACCGGTAGAAGTATTGAATCTAAAGTAGAAGAACATAGAAAATCCATAAATAACGCAAAAAAATTCAGGATTTTCGACGCATTGTATAGAAAACAATCATTTTATAGATCTGAAAAATGTAAAGGTACTGCATCGTGAAAAGAAAGGAAAGCGCTTAGATATGTTAGAGCAATTAGAAATTAAAAAATCTTGAACAAATTATAAATATTTGTACTACGAATGATCAGATAGATTTTACACTTTCGAACTTCTTAGAAAAGGTACTAAAAACTCCGGATTTACCAGATGGTAGGATCAATCGGGGTAGAAACTTGCTTGGAAACATTTAGTAAAAGACATTTACTCTATTGAAAAAGGCCTAACGAGCCGAAATACTAGTATATAGAGTGTTTTCTATATATATATTTTGAAACATCTAAATAAGATCTACAGGGTGTCCACCTAGTGCGCGTAAGTCCAATATCTGGGTTAATAAAAGAGATAACTTAATTTTTCTTTCTACAGGGTTGTCTAATATCCCGAGCTGCACAAAATGAAAATATATTTACATATTCAGGGTGTTCAGTTTTTCCTGGACAGGTACCAACTTCGTTTTTCTAAATGGAAATATATATTTTTTATTGCTTTTTCGAACTAAACCCTTGATTTTAGTAGGACTTTCATCAGCCTTCCCTATACCTAACTTAAACTGTTTTTGAAATATTGACGGGTGAATATTGACATTTTTGCAACTTTGACACCCTGTAAAATCTAAACGGTTTGAGATCAAGCAAAACGGTTTGCACATTCCTATCTTAACTTTTTATAAGCTATCGTTTGATACTAATTTCAAATTTATCCAAGAATTAAAAATTTTCAAAATTTTCGGAAAATTTTTAATTCCTGGATACATTTGAAATTAGTATCAAACGATAGCTTATAAAAAGTTAAGATAGGAATGTGCAAACCGTTTTGCTTGATCTCAAACCGTTTAGATTTTATAGGGTGTCAAAGTTGCAAAAATGTCAATATTCACCCGTCAATATTTCAAAAACAGTTTAAGTTAGGTAAAGGGAAGGCTGATGAAAGTCCTACTAAAATCAACGGTTTAGTTCGAAAAAGCAATAAAAAATATATATTTCCATTTAGAAAAACGAAGTTGGTACCTGTCCAGGAAAAACTGAACCCCCTGAATATGTAAATATATTTTCATTTTGTGCAGCTCGGGATATTAGACAACCCTGTAGAAAAAAAAAATTAAGTTATCTCTTTTATTAACCCAGATATTGGACTTACGCGCACTAGGTGGACACCTTGTATGTGTTTTTTTTTTAACAATTATTATCAAATCAATTTATTTAACTACTGTTGGGAATATTTTCTATTTACATAATAATATTAACTAGAAGTCTTGACCAGAATTGCAAATATTTTTTATTAATAATTATTCGCTAGAACTATCTTTTCTTAAGCTTCAAATTATCTTACCATTCATTATTATTATTAGATCAAAATTTTACAATTACTTTTATTGTGAACATGTTGTAATACTTGTTGCAATATTTCGAAAAATTAGCTAGCCACAAATTGAGATCTTGGATATCAAGACATTGTGTTGTTATAAGTACTCTATGAGGCATAGGAAACGCAATAAAATATCCTTGAAAACACTTCTCCCTTTTGGAACTGAGGTCACGAATCGATCGGTAACTACATCAAAGGTGCCGCCTGGAGATATTTTTCTTGGTATTTATTCTTGTGCTACTTCTCTCTAATATATCCTATACTAATTCTCTATACATATATAATAGGTATGCCTCACATAGTACTTATAACAACACATTGTCTCGATATCCAAGATGTTGAATTGGGTAAGAGAGGAATTTTTCGATAAATTGCAACAAGTTTTATAATATGTTCACACCAAAATTAATTGTAAAATTTTTATCTAACAATAATGAATGATAAGATAATTTGAAACTAAATAAAAATTAGTTCTATCGCCGCGCCGAGATGATCTTGTAAAACCCATAATCAACTCATATTAATACCAAAAATATTAGGAGAATGTAAACATTTTACATTAAATTCTACTTTTATCTTCAAATAGGTCCATATCCATGTCTTCCATTTCTTTGAAGAGTCTTTCTACTTTTGATTTTGTTAAAACACTGAATATCTTAAATTCTTTACATAAGTATTTTAAAAATATTATTTATTTTTAATTACAGTAATGCTTCAAGAAGTTTCTTAGTTGTTTATTCATTTGCCTTCTTTGTAACCTGGATAATATGCATGCACTAATTCGTATCCAGCTTTACTTTTTATTAAAATTATAACCTGGCAGCCATCATAGTGACAATTAGAAATAATTTAATTTGCGCTACTAGCACAAGTGAAATATTCACCCAGCTTATATAACAGGGTTGAAAAGCGGAAATTGTCTGTTAATTATGTCACGATCTTAATTCGTTGAGCTTTATATATCGTATACATTCCTTTGCTGTCACGGGTTCATATTTTCCTAACACATATTCTGCTAAATAATTTATGCTGTATGTACGTACCTAGGTGTACCAAAAAGGATGTTTATGAATTTGTAGCAACCTTAGCTTAACGTTAGAAATTTAAATGCGGATCTATTTGAAGACTACAGGATGAAAATGATTTAAATATGTAAGAATAATATTTAAAGGATCCAATTTAAGTGTATGAACCTCATACTCGGTGCTTTAATATTTCAGTTTTTAATGCTTTAATATTTCAGATATTATACTATCTGTGTTTCACCCCTTGGGATCCATTTCAAGTCAATGATTTTTATCCCGAGTATTCTATATGAGATGTGTATTACGTGTACCAAAGGAGAAGTTGGGACGCTCAATAATTTTCGAAAAAATTGAGATTGCATAGGAAATTGAGATGGCATGTTTTGGGTGCTATCTGTTTTTCGCCCCTGGGACCCATTTCAAGTCAATGATTTTTATATTGTGTAGTCTATATGAGATGGGTATTACGTGTACCAAAGGAGAAGTTGGGACCCTCAATAATTTTCGAGAAAATTGAGATTGCATGTTTTGGGTACTATCCTCGACCTCATATTTACTAATCACTAATATTTACTGTAGGCAAATATTTTAACGATTGAGATATATATCATATATCGAAAAATATATGATATATATCTCTATATTAGAAAGATGTATTGAATTATATTATACAAGGGTAGAATCTTTCTAAAATACACACATTCTTAAGAGGCTCTACTAGGTTAATTCGAGCTCCATATTAACAATATGCAGCCCCCTCTCCCACAAAAGATGTATAGTAAACTCGGACAATTAACAGGAGTTGAAGTTTTCTTTCAAAATTAGGTTAAATGCAGCGGTGAAACATATTCAACCTGTCTTCGAAACCACATTGAATCCATCATGACCGAAGGTGATGAAAGATCTGGGTAGTTTTTTATTTTTGATCTAGAATTCAGTTTCATAACCCATATTCAGGCCTGCGCAACTTATGGATATAAAAGACTTGGATCGATTTTTCGTAACTCAAAAGATTTTAAAAATATTTGAACACTACGTCTATTAAGGTGAAAGGACCGGTAATTCTCCATGCCTTAATCCCTAATCATTGACTGCTTTCTGAAAGCTCTAAAAGTCGTTCAGTTTAAGGAGTTGACTGTTGGAAACAGAAAGGTGAATTGAGAATACTCTATATAGTTCTAAAGGATTTAGGTACATAAAAAAATCTAAAAACCCTAAAAATGCGTAGTAGTAGTAAAACAGTAGTAAACTTGGATCATATTTACTTAAGTGACCAACACTGTATCCTATATATCCTTCTTTTAGAGGATGACATGTAACGTTTGTAACATGAATTTCACTTGTATCGTACATTTCGTTATTCATAAGCTTAAGTACCTACTTGGCGTGTGCAAGCAAACAATAGTTAGTCGACATCTCCGTCGTTTTCCTTGGGGAGTTAGGGAGAACATGCCATCAAGTTGCAGACAATCGGAATACAAAATCCGAATGACTCTTTACGCTTTATTTTATTCATCCCTCAGTCAATTTGCCTTGTCGGTAAGGCTCGAGAATGTTCAGTCTAAGTACAATTGCCTTCATGCTAGAATGAATTAATGTCGTCGTTATCCGCTTCAGAATTATACTTTCCATAAACCCCAAAGGTAATAAGTTCATTTGGTGATAAAATAGGTTTATTATTACGTCGTCCGGGAGGTGATGTAATCAGCTACTCGAAAAAAAAAAAATAGCATTTAACTTTTCAGGTACAGTGTGTTAAAAATCATTATTCTTACTAGGTATATCTGAGATTAGGGAATACGACATTCAATATAATCAGCATGATAAGATCATGCTGATTGTTTATAAAAACTTACACTCATTAGAAAAATACTATTGATTTACAATAATAATAATACCTCAACGTCTTATTGCAATCGCAATGATTTGCACAAACTCATAAGCTTGTGTGGAAGTGAGGGCGGTATATTATTATGTTGGAGGCTGCATTAGCTCCCAAGAATAACTTGATAAATCCTAAACACTATTTAGTATAGGAAAAAAGAATATCTGGAAAACCATATTAGTTAGTTAGGTGATTTATAATTTGAGGTGAAACACCCAGCAATATAAGCGACAATAATACAATATGCATTACTGAACCCTCATATGAGTTGGCATGTTCTTGAATGAATGTTCCTACAGAAATAATATCAATTTGCAATTCCTTTGTAGTAATCGGATTGAGCAAAATATATTATTAAGTCCATAAAAACTTACAGTAAAACTTACAACATTGTAAACATTTTATTCCCACCAGTAAAATGTGTATGTTTCTAATCTATCTCCATTGCGCGGATATAGAACCGTATTCGGGATTTTGTTGTCATAACTTTATATGGCTTATATAAAATGAAATTTGGTGTCTCATAAAACCAAAGGTGCTCTATATTTTATTTAAATGAAACATAAAATATACTCCGCAGAATTCACTACTATAAAAAATGAGTAATGTAACTTCTAAGAAACAGAAATAAAGTTATACTTAGTAAATATTCAACTCAGCTATATAGTACTCTTTGAATTAGGAATTCAATATATGCGGGTCTTCAAATTGCAACATAAAATCCTCCTAGAATTCACTGAATTCACTCAAAAGCTGAGATTTGCCGATAAGTTCATACCGCTGTAGTAAAGGAAAAATATTGTGTTATTTTCTCAAAAAATTCTAATGTCCATAAATTTACTTGATTATATCAAAATTAAAGTCTTTGAAATAAATCAACAAACAATTCTACTACTCCGAGAGTGAGCTGAAGTTTGATTCTGAACTGAAATAAACTTTTTTATTTCTGTCATGTCGGTTATTATTAAATGCATTAAGTATTCAAAAATACAACCATCTAGATCTACCTTTAATGAAAGCGTTCATCTGAGACTCTCGAAATAAAGACAATAACTTTTCGGACATCTAGAACTCGGCTATTCCCACGTTGCCTGGAAAGTTTCTGCATCTCAATCGATTTATATGCGGAAGCATTCCTGCAGGGGAAGATACCCGAAAGGTATTTTCTTACTGAATTTCTCGCATTTCTTTCGCTTTTAGTTGCAAAAACATCTTGAAGAATGTACTGAAGGTGGAAATATAAAATATGTAACTGAGTCTCACAACTCTTAAGTTGTTATAAAACGTGAAATAGTATTTTTCCTTGTTAATATTATAATCGAATACTTTTTACATTACCATAAAGAAATATTATATTTAGCTCAAGCAATAATTTGCAGATTCAAGTCTCCTTCTCACTGATGATGCCCCAAAAACCGAAAGAAGTATGGGAGTTGGAAGCACAACCCAAACTTGTACGCGAGGCGCGTAAAATTATCTGTGAAGTGTCTGTCACAGTTAATGAAAGATAAATTAACTTTGATATAATTTTCTAGTATCAACATGTATGAATTCCCATACCTATACCCATACCATAACCTTAAATAAACAAGTACTTTATACTTTTCTCTACCACAACACTAATGATGGTGCCACACCGACAACAGCAGAGGACAGAAACACCCCAAAACGAGGGGAGCACATTATACCTATTTTCGATCTAGTTAAAATTTTCTTCCCACTATAACTGTTGGGAGTAATTGACTATTGTCACCTTCATCAGCAATTATATTACAGTCCTGCTGCAGCAGATCTTGCTCTTTTATAGTGCGTATAATTCTAAATTGTATGTCCGTTTCCAGTAGTAACACAGGAGATATTCTGCGGTATTTCTCTTTTAATGTCGTCCACTCGTAAAGTATCCACATTTCTGATCCATACATCAATACTGGTTGTCTTCTTCATATATTATTATATCAGTGACTCTGGATACTGTATGATTTGGGAAGAGCCTAGAAAAACCATACCATTCGAGAATATTATTCTCTATTTCAAGTCAAATATCATTTTTGTTATTAACTACTGAGTCTACTCGTAGTTAAGTCAAGTTTTGTACCAACCTGACGTTGTAAATCTTAGAGTTCTAGGATTACGTTGCCCAATGTATTTCTCTCATAAGAATTTGTACATCATAAGCAATTGCGAGAATACAAAAGATTGTTTTTAGCGTCCGTTTTAGTAGGCTAGCGTGTTTCTATACCCCTTACTGTTGTCATAGTACTGCAATACAGGGTGTCCCAAGATAATGTGACACATTTTAATGGCTTATAACTTTAAGACAAAATGAGACAGCGACGAGCGGTTTTCACTGGTGCTCTTAATTTTACAAAAAGTTTTCATTTGTCATTGGTACTAGTTTGTTTCAATTCTACAGGTGCTTGAAAAAGAATTTACATTTTTTAATTCAAAATTGTGATCATCTTTTAAATGGAACACCCTGTAGATTATATTAATATTCGATAGAGACACTTTTCGTATTTTCAAAAATGTATAGTTTGATAGAGTTATACCGAAAAATAAAGGAGTTATTTCAATTTACACACCAGCCCTTTTCAATAGACCATAATTTTTTTGGAAGATCGCATTTTATTTTTTTTTACATTGTCAGTACAGAATAACGGTATGCGTCAACTAAAGCTATTATTAAGAAAAGAACTAATTTAATAGAAATTTATACAAATTACATTACAGCATAAATTACCAAGTTATTGAAACAAAAACACCAATTAAGAAGAATACACTTTTAATATACACAAATATGTACCTATTGTAGGTACATCTAATGTTTGAGGTTAAATTACTGAATGTGCCCACCATTTTCTTCAATACAATTTTGCAATCTAAACTGCATATGGTCGAGGGCAAGTTCTAACTTTTCCGGTGTTATAGTCTGAAAAACATCTTTATATTTTGTACAACAGGACTATAACCAGGAATGGCCTGCACTATTGAGAAATGTGCAGGCCATTCTATTGGTCCGGCTCTACCTATCTATCCTGTGATGCATTCCATTCTAAAAAATGCGATCTTCCAAAAAAATTTTGGTATGTTGAAAAGGGCTGGTGTGTAAAATGAAATAACTCCTTTATTTTTTGGTATAACTCTACCAAACTGTATATTTTTGAAAAGAGGAAAAGTGTCTCTATCGAATAGGAATATAATCTACAGGGTGTTCCATTTAAAAAATGATCACAATTTTGAATTAAAAAGTGGCAATTTTTTTTCAAGCACCTGTAGAAATAAAACAAACTAGTACCAATGACAAAAGAAAACTTTTTGTAAAATTAAGAGTACCAGTGAAAACCGTTCGTCGCTATCACATTTTGCCTTGAAGTTATACAACAGGGTGAGTCAACCATAGAGTAAAGTTCATTATCTCATTTGTTTAGAGAATTACGAAAAAACGTTAAATACAAACGTTTTATAGAATATTAAGGTGCACAGTTTAAAATTATTTTTGAGTATACAGGGTGATTCAAAAAAGCGTGGCAAATATAACATAAGTTTTTTTAAATGGAACACCCTATTTTTTAATTTATTTTTAGATTTTACATGAAATTCTATAACTTTTTTGTTAATAATGTCATATACCTAAACCCAGTAGTTTTTCTAATATTTTAATTTTTTTAGAAAAGTATTAGTTTTTACTCTTATAAGAAACTGACAGTACCGCCATTCTTTCTAAAGGTGGAATACTCAAATTTGGTACAAACGTTCTATAAGGATGACAAAAAAGGTATATGTAAATAAATTTTAGTTAAATGCTACAAGGCCTTCAAAATAAATTTATACATTTCGACTATTTTAACTTAAAAAAATTCTATTTTTTTTAATGGCACACCCTGTATATTATTATTTTTTCTGATAGATTTTACAAAAGCCTTCAACTTTTATTGACTATGTCATATACCTAGTTTTCATAATTTGCGAGTTATTTTGATTTTATTCTTTTTTACACTTACCTACGCTATTGTGGAAACACAAACTAATATAAATAATAATAATTTCCCTACTAACTACCTTATTTTTAATTATTATGGAGTATTCAATGATCAAAAATATGCCCGTCAAGTAGACGGGCATATTTTGCATATTGCATTTTGCATATTTGGGCATATGTGTATCTAAGTAAGATACACATGTTTAGTCTTGTTACTATATTTTCTTGCATGTTCCATAGCATAAAGGATGTTTATTGTCCTCCAGGTATCTCGTATCCTATTTTCGATATCTTCTGGTGTTGTAGGGGAATTCACATAAACACGATCTTTAAAGTGGTCTAACAAAACGAAATCTAAAGGTGTTAAGTCACATGATCGAGGGGACCACCCAATGAATCCGTTAGTGTAATAAAAACAAGTGTAAAACTGAATAAAATCGAAATAACTCCCAAATTATGAAAACTAGGTATATGACATACTCAATAAAAGTGGACGGGTTTTGTAAACTCTATCAGAAAAAATAATAATATACAGGGTGTGCCATTTAAAAAAATTGAATTTTTTTAAGTTAAAATGTATAAATTTATTTTGAAGGCCCTGTAGCATTTACCTCAAATTTATTTACATATACCTTTTTTGTCATCCTTATAGAACGTTTGTACCAAATTTGAGTATTCCACCTTCAGAAACAATGGCGGTACTGTCAGTTTCTTATAAGAGTAAAAACTAATATTTTTCTAAAAAAATTAAAATATTAGAAAAACTATTGGGTTTAGGTATATGACATTATTAACAAAAAAGTTATAGAATTTCATGTAAAATCTAAAAATATATTAAAAAATAGGGTGTTCCATTTAAAAAAACTTATGTTATATTCGCCACGCTTTTTTGAACCACCCTGTATACTCAAAAATAATTTTAAACTGTGCACCTTAATATTCTATAAAACTTTTGTATTTAACGTTTTTTCGTAATTCTCGAAACAAATAAGATAATGAACTTTACTCTATGGTTGACTCACCCTGTACTTATGGCTATACATTGACTTGTTATTTTTTGTTTACATGTTTATTTGTTCATTACAGAGTTTGCACTTAAGCCATTGGCACTCTGGAAATGGCATAACAAACATTTTCTCGTTTTTCCGTAAATGCACGGGCGCTAACCTAGTTCGATAATAATTGGTTAGAAGCTCCCATTAAAACTTCTACCTCGATATGTACACTCAGGCGGATGCGATCCACCCTCATCTCGAAAACTGTCTGAGGACGTGTTCCGAATATATACATGGTCTTTGATTTTTATAGAGGAGTTTCGTAAGGAGTTTTTAACTACATTGTGATGAGAAAAACGGCTTCAATATGGCTGATTCTAACTTTATTATTTAATTTGTATATACAGAGCTACTCTTAAATACAGTGTTATTCAGAACTTATCCATAATAAAATTTGGGGATGTTCAACATACATGTACAAATGTGGTAGTGCAAAAAAAAATTTTTTGGCGGGGTCTGAAAACTATTTAAAAAGTTTTCATTGCACGCCACTGGATACTGGTCCACTGTAATGGAGTGACCTTGGGACTGACAATGCAAACTGGCTAGCACGAAAAAAACTTCGGAAGTTCTGAGAGTATACCGACACCCGGCGCAAAAAAGATTTGCAGCGTTTTTACTTTAAAATAAACTTAAAGATAGATAGATGTGACCAAAGTGACTTGCGCTACTTGATTACTAGGTATTAGAAACATGAAATTTATAAAAAATTTGCACATACCTTGTTACAAAAGCTGTTCGAAATAATATTCCTCGACTTGTGTACACACTTTTGGCACGCCCTAATTGTTTAAATATTTTGGTCATTTTGTTTTTTCTCTCCCTTTTAATTATTTTCAAATAGTATGGAGTCATTGTTTTAGCTTGAGATACATTGGTTGTTTGAAGCACTTGATGTAGATGTTTGAAGTAGAAAAAGAATATGGAACATATTGTACGATATCCATATACTCAAATCGCCTCAGAAAAGGCTAGGAAGAAGTTGCCAATACATAGCAAGTAAAGGACCTTAGATTAAATTTACGCAAAAGCTGAGGAACGTTTTCCTTTGCTTAATTTCTAATTGTCAAGGGTATTATTTGTAAGGATATTAAATTGTTCAAAGTTATTTCCCACATCATTTACAGATTTATCTAGTGACACGTTCTGAACAACAGACATATAATATTCGATCTGGGAGTAATTATGACATAGAGTTCTCGAGAACGACTCAGATGCAAAAGCCTTTGCCTTTGGAGATGGTCTTAGACTTTTCAATGCCCTGCTAGAAGAAATCAAAAATTGTGTCAACATAAATGTATTTAGTAAAAAGTTAATGGATATATATTTAAGTTGAGTATTTTCATAATTTTTTTGTAATATAGTGTTAATTTTTCTGTTGAATTGTACTATATAATAGCATATATGCTAAATAAAAAAACTTACTTACTTACATCAATTATAAATACATACCAGTTGTGCTACTTGGGAAACACTACTTTTTCTCCAAAATTGCTCTGATACTTTCAGAATATTGATCCGCAGACTCAGTCTGAAGTACGCACCATCATTATGAAATATTTAAATCCACTTTCTCGGAAGATCCTACAAGGAAGGTGCCGGTAATACAACCCTACATAAAATCCGAGTGGATTTGCAAGAGTAGGAAGCACAAACTGCGAGGCAAGGACGCGAATATCTTTGATTGAATGCCATTGATCAAAAAGTGCGAAGTAAGAAGTTTGTGCTATGAAAGGAAACGTATAGAAGGTGTAGAAGCTGGAGTGATGGGGGATTGCAACCGAGGAATGCTGAAAACATCTGAATAACAGGGAGGGTTAGCTAGGGTAAAACAGAAGATAAATATTTTATAGGCTTTTAGTATAAATTATATGCGTTTTCATCTAGCGATATTTTAACCAGGGCAGCGCTTGAGCTCTGTGGAGTGAGTTTATATGTAATCAATAAAAAGTCTACTTTCCTACACGAGGTAAAGCAAAAGTTGCTATGCTTAAAATAAAGGAAATTTGAGAAAATGGAAAATTAATTTTTAAAATCATAAAGTTGGCATTTTTTTAAATGGACATTAGATGGTAATATACATTATATTGCAGGGTATTATTATAGAAATATACATAGACCGATACATTGTTATATTCCTGTCAAATTGATGCCAACTAAAAGCGTTGGCATCAATAGCAAATTATTTTATTTCTTGACTGTGAAGGTGAACGAAGGAGACAGAATTAATTGTTCCTTTATGGTCTAACGTGTATGCGTTATTTTATTTTCTGACTATGAAAATGAGAACGATGTAACGCTGAATTTTTATGTACATTTATCTATCGGTTGATGATACTATCTGCATCGCAAAAATTCATATAGTTTGATTTGTTTTTTATTAGAATATATAAGGGACTTCAATGTTTCTGTTTGTCATTAGAATACTAAGCAATTTTATTGAAGTAAATAACAATATCTTTGAAGTAAATGACCAAAGAGATATAATAGTCATATTCCCTTTTCTTAACTTACCTACTTTATAATTATTATATGCACAGTCTGTCCATAAAGTAACCCCGCCCCCCCCCCGCTAACTTTTGAACGAATCGAGTTAGCGAGTTTTATCAAAATACAGGTTGAATCACGTAAAATGAAGTTGATTCTGACGATAAATTCGATTCTTCAAATTCAAAGATGGTGCCACGAGCGCTGTCAACTTAATTTATTTAAATGGCAAAGTGTGCCGTATTGCACCTCATTTAAAAGGTAATTCAATTGTCTACATTCTCGTTTTTGAAAATGACAATCGAGTTAACCGTTCTCTAGTTACAAGCGTTTCTGTTTCTAATCTGATCCGTGAATAAAATGTTAATTAATATTTTAATACAACAAATTTTGAACAAATATTTATTAAAACTAAAAATAAAATAATTAAAAAGTTGTTCTAAATGTTGTCCATTGACTTCTTGACACATAAAAAGTCTACTTCGAAATTCTTGCCTGATATTTCCTAAAATTTCTGCAGGGATATTTCTACACATATGTGTTAGACGTTGCTGTAGTTCAGCGATATTTACTGGAGGAGTTCTGTAGACTTTTGACTTCAAATATCTCCATAAGAAAAAATCAAGAACAGTTAAGTCCGGGGAACGAGCCGGCCATTCTATCGGGCCCCTGCTGCTAATCCATCTGCCCGTGAAATGTTTATTTAAAAAATCGGTAACAGGTCCATAAAAATGAGGCGGGGCCCCATCTTGTTGAAATACAATACTTTGAATGTTATTGCCTGCTATTCTTTCTATCTTTGGAAAAATTTCCTCCCGCAGCATTCTTAAGTACCGCTCTCCTCTTAAATTTTCTCCTTAATCTATCAAATCTATCAAATCGAATAACTTAAAAAAATAAGAAAAAAACGTGTAGAAGCTTTCAAACACCTTAAATTGAACGCTAAACTACTTTCTCGAACCTTATTGACGTTTCAGTGACAGTGGCAAGCAAAGGCAAGCAAACTTGATAAAAGCAAAATTTTTAAATATCGTTAATATAAACGCTTGTAACTAGAGAACGGATAACCCGATTGTCATTTTTCAAAAACGAGAATGTAGAGAATTGAATTACCTTTTAAATGAGGTGCAATACGGCACACTTTGCAATTAAAAAAATTGAGTTGACAGCGCCCGTGGCGCCATCTTTGAATTTGAAGAATCAAATTTATCGTCAGAATCAACTTCATTTTACATAATTCACCCTGTATTTTGTTAAAATTCTCTAACTCGATTCGTTCAAAAGTTAGCAGGGGGGGGGTTACTTTATGGACAGACTGTATAATTTAGCTTGTATTATATGATATGCTTTCAGAAATAGGTAACCTTTAAATTAGTGTGCGTGTTTCTTTGTTTTTGTTTATAAAACAATTACTAATGATTTATTTTTGTTTCAGGTAATATTCCAAAAGTCTTTTCACTTGGAGAACCGTAAGTAATAAATATATTATAGACCTCTGGAAGGTCTATAAGAAATATTCGTGGCACAGATGTTGTTTTCGGTAACCGTATGCTTTGTGATGATGATTTATGACTGCAGTTTACGTACATCTTTATAATACGTTTAAAAACAAATACCTATTATCGTAACATTGAAGTCCAGGTTTAATTTCTTCAGGCAGGATCCAGAGGAATGCCATATCAGTATCTTCAAGCTTACCTTAAAAGGCACTGCAGTATTAATTAACGAAAGGTGATATTTTGTTTACGCGTAGAGTCGCACGTAAGGCATTTATTGATTCGCTGCCAGGCCATAAGCGATGGGGGAACGATAAAGTTTCAAATAACCGCCTAAATGCAGGCGTAGCGTCGTTGCCTTATTGACTTCTAGTTAGAAGGGAGGAATTTGCGGAGGTATAAATCACTTTGAAATTCCAATCGATCAACCGGATGGTTTGTTTAGGAAATCTGAGTGCTTTAACGAGTTAACAGCGAAACGGTAGGTGGCTATGACATCTTTTCAATCGAGCGAGTTAAGGTTTAACTGAGTAGAAAATATTCTGTTGCAAAGATTGGTAAATTTCCGAATTAATAATTGAAATTAATTAACTCTATAGTGGATATGTATATAATAAATAAAAAAATCTTTAAGATGATCTGCTACCTAGAAAGTAAAAGTTAAAATACATCGATTATACTATTCAGAATGTCTGTATAATGATACAATGTGATGGGTAATAATCATGCGATTAGAATATTAATAAAATATGTTGAAATTGGATCAGCTAAACAATACATGCCACCATTAACACCTTAAAGATCAAGAAAAACATTAGAATGACAAAACTAATTTGTAGAGTAAAATTATTAAATGACATGCTACAATATCTGTATTATAAATTATTCTTACAGCATTCAGCCTTATTATATGTCAAATCAATGGTTGCAACTATTTCTCTAAATATATTGTAGCTAAATTTTACTTCTGACGTAGTATCAACAACAGCAAACGTAAACACAGACTAAGTAAATCATGCTGCCTTCCAGGAGATTAAAAAATGCCCCTTCCGTGCAGACCGTTCGCGCCGTTACCTTTGGGGGTCGTTCGTCGACATCATGGCGCCGCGCCGCATGCACGGCGATCGATCACCCCACCACCTGAACAGGTGTGTGCCCGCAAGGTGTTCCTAGGGAAGGTTACCGGTGTTTCTAAATAATTGCTTCCATGGAGTTTGTCCGGTCGCCGCAGACAAACGAATGGAACCGGGTCAATTGTTTTTTATGATACAAGCTGTACCTACTACTGGAACAGCGTAATTAAATGTATATATAGTTTAACTTCGAAGATGTTGTAGTTGAGACTTGAGAGGTGTACTTTTGATAAATAATAATAATACTAATAATACTCTATCTACCCCTTATTCGAAAGTCTGGAAGTTATGTGGGAGAGGGGCTGTATATTATTATTATTCAGTAGGTTGCACTTGAGGCTCAGGAGAGACTTACGTTGTTATGCCTTAACCACCATTCAGTGCTGGAATGAGGAAAGCCAGGGAAGCTTCATTAGTTAGGGGGGGGGGCAGTCAAATATTAAAACCGAGCTGACATTCCTCCCGTCCTAGGCACACAGTCTAGGATGGTTGTCAACCCATTCCCGCGAACAGGGCGTAATATAGGTGTACAATAATTTAATTAAACTTAAAGTCCGGTGGAGGGATGCGGACCCACGATCTCTGGGTTGAGCGATCGAAATACTACTGATTTTAAAATAATTACAGTTTAATTTATTTGGAGGAGATGCCGAAAACAACTACTCCACGGGCAATATGCCCCGACTGGCGTTGCATTACATCGGTATCTCCATAGGATGTATTGGAGATGTAATGCAACTGGAACATATTGCCCGTGAAGTAGTTGTTTTCGGCATCTCCTCCAAATAAATAAGTAGGATTGTTTTCCTTAAAGACAATAGAGGTCACTGCTGTAATGGCACTTGCGGAAAAGAAAGTCGCTTTCTGTCTGCCAATTAGATAATAATTATCAGACGGATAGTAGCACAGACCCAAAGAGGGCACTACGGTGTGTTTCTCACCACTACTAACAATTACAGTTTAATGTTACATATAAATGTTCAATGATTGAAAGATATCAGCAAAACTTGATTCTCGTCTGGGTTTGTAACAAGTATAATTTTGTGTGTATCTAGTAAGGAATTAGATCACATTGGTATTTTGTCAACGCTACTACTTTTAAGACGTTTAAATGATTGGACACTTCTTCTTCTTTTTCCTGCAGGTCGGTTCCTCTATAGCGAGTCCCAAAGCACTGCGACTACATCTGGGCCTATTGTACATCCCGCCCTTGCATAAAGTCCAAAAGTCTACTCGCTGAAATATCTCTTAGCTCGCAAGGTTCCAAAAATGGAGCCAGTTACCCAGCAGCGTTAGGCTCAAGCAGTGTTCTTGTTATGCGTTGGGTCCGTTCCTCTACTTCATTTTCACAAACATAACTGTAATGTTAGTGATTTCCAAATTGTTAGAAAACGTATCTTCCTACCTCCTTATATTATATTGTTTTCGAGCTTCTGGATGACAAGCGAGCGATTTACGGAAACTCTTGAGTTTGGATATCCCCACAAGGACATAAGGTGCAGGATCCAGTCATTTCGCAGGCCTCAGTAAAACTTAATTCCAGATGGTTTTGAAACATATTAACAACCACAGAAATTCTTGAGTATGTGGTTGTGGTTCCATTCTGATGTAAACGCAAAATTGTCAAACAGAAATATTCCGTGTCAAACTGAAATATTGGTCCGCTCCACATTGCTGTTTATGTATTACAGATCCACTTTTGAAGTATGGTTTAGTAGTAATGAATGCTTTAGTAGCAGCTACTGACAAAGAGAAATACAATCTGGGCCATCTAGATAATATAAAAGTAGCACTTTGAATGTGACCCACTCTTACGATGCATCTTATATTACCAAAGCTCCTAAAATATAAGTGTTTTGTATTTTACTCGCAGAGTGTCTGTAGTTAAAATATGGAAGGATTCTATTTAATTCCTTAATAAGGGCACACCTGCCACTTTTTATATTTGTAACAGTCGAGTCAGGGTTCATTAACGAACACCGTAATCGGTTCTGCTCGGCCCGTTATATCTGCCCGTTTTCAAATATTTCAGTTATTGCCGGGAAGCGATCGCGTTTTTCTCATCGTCGTTTTTCATTATGATGTAAAACAGACTGTCGGCCGCACAAAGGGGCGGCAAGTTTTCCCGGACGAAGTGTCCCTGCTTCTCCGCGGCGTTGACTTAATATTGCGGGGTGATTGACGACCAGCCTTGCAAATCAAAAAAGTTTAATCTCTATGGATGATGCTTTTTGGAGATGTCACAGGATGTCAGCGTGTATTTCATATCTCCTAGAACAGAGTGTGTTGTTCTCTTTTGTTTAGATATCGTTAAGTTTGGGTTGAAAAAATCTGTTTTATCTGAACAATTCGCTACACAATTAGACATTAAAAAACGTAGGTAAATATTTTTGTTTTCTATCTATTTGTGTCATTAGGATTCACGTAAGATGTGTAATCTTTTATTAGAGCATAACTTTTTATGTCAAAATATCGGTTTGATCCTCGGCCGTGCTTCTCTTAAAAGGGTTAAATTCCATTTGGCCATTTGTTGTATATCCACCACGCGTAGATAGATGGTGTAAACGTGTGGCCACCATAAGCACAAGATTTGCTTATCAGATTTTATTTTAAAATTCCTGAATGGGTGATCTTGAATTGGGTCCTACACGTTGATGAATACACTCCTGCATCATGCAAGATAAGTTATGCTATTGATGAAATCCTAAGGTAGAGTCCCCAAGTTTCTTTCACAGTTGGAACTCAAGTGACGTAGCCGGACGATGCAGCAAATAGGCCACATTTCAGGTGAATGAGATGGTCATTGCAGCACTGATATCTGTTCTTCTAAAAATGTCAGAGATACTCGAGCAATATAGGGAATTATCCTGTTGGAATAGCAACAGGATAATTATTCTTGCATAAGAAAAGTACCGCTGGAATGGTACCGAAATCAAAAGGAAAAAACCTGTTATCTTCTGGGCTGCAATAACAGCCTAGAAGAATCAGACCAAGATACGGATTGTATACGTACTATTATATAGACCTGTATACGGAAGATCAACACACAATTGCGCCGCTCACCCCAATTTTCAGTGGCGGCTCGCGTGAAGAGCTGGCTAATATTTTTATATTTTTAAGCACTCACCTAGTTTTTATATATACGTAAACTAATAAAAAAATACGTAAACTAATACAATAATAAAAATGTACGATCTTTAACATGCACAATGCAGTAATGCAAAATGGCTAACGGCGTTTGCGAAATCAAAATTACATCTACTTCACAACATACTGACAAGACAAGTTAGGAAAAGATGCGAGCGCGAAGCACACTCCCACGTGATGGCCGAACTCTTCACTTGCATCGTAAGGAGTGGGAGCTCGTCTTGGCTCGTCCCTTATAATGAAAGCTGTAAAAGCGTTCCCATGGCAACGCAGTGTACTGATGCAGGTTTAGCGGTTTTGACTCGACACCTCTTCACCACAAACGGCTACGTACCTATTCCTTTTATATTTTGTAACGTTTACGTGTGTGTAACGTATGATAAATATATTACTATTAAATATATTTACTTATTATTATTATTATATTACGTTAGTAATAAAGAAAATGTATTTTGGTAATATCTTCGCTATTCATACTGAGTTTAAAAAATAGCATTGAATATTTTTGGTGAAGAGGCACTTCACCTACTTCACCTGAATAGCCGCCACTGCCAATTTTGTCTCTAAACAAAGATTATATTCAACAGAAAAAGAAATTCTCAGAAATCAGATCAGATCTCAGGAATCAGAATTTTGAATTCTGACGTTCGTTGCAGCAGTTAAGACTTTGGAAACGATGATCTTATATTTTGATTGTGAATAGTATACTATATTGAATTGGAAGATTCCATGCCCTTATTTTTAGAGGTATATGGTGTCATTATTTAAAATAGAAGGTACATTACCTTTGTATGAAAACAATAGCCAATTTAAATGAGAATATGTTCATTATATTCACAAGATTACGTACTTTCTGATGTCCATTTCCACTTTCCCCGGAAATGAATATCATTAATGAAAATAACTGGTTGTTTTGGGAGATAAGTAGCTAGTAGCATAGTGGCATATATTCACTTTTATTTAATCGACTTTTAACTTTGAATGTATGCAACCGTTAAATACATTTTTTTCATCTATTATTTATAATTGTTCTTAGCAATTTTCAACAGTTTAGTTCAGAGATTGTCTAATAAAGTACAAACGTTAGAAACAATAAGAATAAACTTGATTGTTCTGTAGTAACTGGATTTTTGTGTAACTAAAACGACATCATTTGGCTCAGCGGACCCGCTGTCTTCTAAAAACGTTTAATTTAATTGGAAATAATCCAATCACACTACCAGATATCGAATGGCGCGCCAGCATTGATCCGAAAGTCATCCGTTTGTGGCGGATTACACACACTTCCGCACACGGTGGGATCGCATCGACCGAGAGGGCACAGCGGCATGTCCACCAACTCGGCCCCAAAAGCCGCAAATCGTGTGGGGAACGACACCGCAGACCTTTTTACACTATTTGACTAATTGTCGGTGTACGACTAGACTTATTCGGACAAGTACATTTCAATTAGTTAGAAAATATTTATTAGGTTGAAAGGATATATTATAAAATACCGGGATATCAAAAATTATCTTGATCAAGGGTGGTTGTGGAATGTAAAACGTGTGTCTTACTTTAAATTTGAAATAATTATGTCACTGTCACACTGACATCATCAATAACCTACAAATTTCATACCTATTTATTTCAGTTGTAAAACAATAATGAACTACAAATTATGAAATAATGGTTTTAGTAACAAGAAAAACTAAATTACAGTAATTGTTGGAAATGTCCCCTGTTTTGTTCGATGCACAAGTTGACGCGCCTCCTCATGCTGTAAAAAGCGTTTTGCAGCATTTCTGGCGTTATGGTTGCACATTGCTGAACAATTCTTTGTTGCAGTTCTTGCAAATTATTGCAAGAAAAGTTGCAAGAAGAGTTGCGAAAATCTTGTTTTTTAAGTAAGGAAATATAAAATAGTCCATAATTGTCAAACAAGGTGATCTCGGAAGAAACTCAACTTCTGTATGCAAACTTATCAGCCGGTCATCAAAAAACTCGCGGAGGAAAGCAATATTTTCTCATGTAGTATGTGCTGTTGCACCGTCATGCTGGAAATAACCGTACCGAAGTTCATCATCGTTTAACTGTTGCACAAATTCAGCCAAAAAGTTGTGTCTGTACCTTTCTGCGTTGACGGTGAAATCGAAAAAAATTGGCCCAATTATTCTTCTGCGAGAAACTGCCATCCAAATACCAATTTTTTAAGCATGTAGTGGCGATTCAGTAAAAACATGAGGGTTATCTTGCTCCACATTCGTATATTTTGAGAATTGATGTATCCCGAAAGATGGAACCACGCTTCGTCAGAAAAAAAAGTTAAGTCCAGAAGATCGTCATTCATTAAATTATTGACAAACCAATGGCAGTAAGCAAGGCGTCTGGGGTGGTCTGCGGGCAGAAGAGCTTGATGTGCTTGCATCTTATATGGATGCATGTTCAAGTCTTTCTTTAAAATCTTATGACATGTTCCATAAGAAAGTCCAATTTCCTGAGAAAGACGTTTCAAAGGTTTTGCAGGCTCCTCTTCCATACGTTGACGAACGTCATTGACAACTTCTTCTGTACGAACTCTTGGTCTATCAGCACCTTTTTTATGAGTCACACAAGCAGTTTCGCGAAACACTTCAACACAATTTGTAAGGCACGCATAAAAATTGTCCGGTAATATTGCCACGTTTGGGAAGTGCTCTCGAAAATTGTCCAAACACCAACGTTGACTGTATTGCCAATTTCCATTAACTAGCGCACCCGTTCGAAAATAGGCTTCAATCATGAAAATTTTGTGCTGTGTGGTAAGAGGCATGATTCAAAAACTGGATTAGAAAATTTCAGCACAATGACTTGACAGATTCTGACACAACAAAACATATTCAAAAATTTAAAGTAAGACACACGTTTTACATTCTACAACCACCCTTGACCAAGATAATTTGTGATATCCCGATATATAAAAAGTATAAAGGGCTATTTACAATTAAAATTGCATATTTTTACTTCCAGTTAGGAATAGATTAAAACAAATTGAGCCAAAAAAGCATAAAGATATTTTAAAAATGTTAAAATGGGTACCGAAAAGGTTTCAGTAGGTAATGAAGATAAAGACAGAGTACAATGTTTTAGAATGTTTCGTTGTTTTTGTTGATTTATATTTTTATTATCCTCTCACTATTCACGAATAAGAATATATTTTATTGTATGCCCAATAAACACTCAGTACTTATGAAGTTTCAACAACAGGGAAATGCAGTATTAAGTCAGTAAAATTGGAATTATGTCCCTAAAATATTAAGTTCTTTCAGAGCCATACTGTATCAAGTCCATACTTTTTATTTAATTTTAAGTCACATATTTTTTTTGTAATTCTATAAGGTCAGAATAGATTTCAAATATTGCCCTAAAAACTTAGTTCCTCTCTTTTCCTTAATTTGGAATTTGTGATATATTGTCCAATTTTGAGGTGCAGATATATTCAAAATAGTCAGTAGGTATGAAGGTATAAAAACAGAAACCTGACACTGGTTTAATTCAATATTTAACCCAACTCTCAACGTTGATTGACCCAATTGATCAACTAAAGTCTCTAACCACTAAACACTAATCTCAGCTTTATACTAAATGTTGTCTCCGTATTTAAAATCGAACAGTGTGATTTGATTATTATTTTCAATTAAATTAAATCGTTTTTACGTCGCAACGGGCCTAACTGTGAAAAGTTTAATTAAAACGTACGCCACGGTTGAATAGAAATGTGAGTATTTAATTCTCTGATGCATTATCTGCCTAATTGCAAACTAATTAATCCGATAAAATGATGGAAATGTTATCGTTAACATAAATCTGTATGGAAACGTAAATCGATGCCATCATATACTTAGCCACTAGAGTGGGAAGAATTGGATTTATACAGTGTGTACTTTAAAGTAAAGTATACAGTGTGTACTTCCTTCCTAGAGTAATCTTAATCCTTGAACATTTATGGGATATAATCAAGAAAAAGATTAGAGCTCGAGGGAATAGCCTGAAAATTATAATTCGACTGCTTTGGAACAATGGACCAATCTACCTCAAGAAGAAGTGGCAACCTTATTAGAAGCATACCCCTTCGAATGATATATGTATTAGGGTTAGAGTTGGCAACACTGATATAAACAGTTCTGTGTTTCACCGATAGGAATATTGTAAATTATAGTATTTAGCTAAAATTGCAATAATTTAGAACATTTCACACGTCCATAATGAGTTATATAAACATTTACGCAGAATATAGTATTGATATCATTACCTCTAATTCTAATATAAGGATTAGCCCAAAGTCGAAGACTTATGTGGGACAGGGGACGGCATGTTATTATTCTGTAGGATGCATTACAGCTCTCAAAAAAGAAGTACTATTTGTTGTGGTGTGCAAGTTAATTAATTATTTTCTACATTCTAAGGATATTTCTTTGGAATGGAGTTTAATTATAAAAATATGGCACACGAACTATACTTATACAGCGTTATTCAGAACTTATCTCTAAAACTTTGAGGATATGATGTACATATCCTTAAATAAGAAATCGATATCACCAAAAAAATTTATAATAAAAGTCTTTGTATTTCCCGTAAACAATGTTAAAAGTTAAACCATTATAAAGGACTACGTAGATGGGCAACTGTACTTCAACGACATCTGATATATTACATTCCTACAAAAAAAAGTAAACAAGTTTCTGTACCTGGAACGCCTGGTCAAGACCGAGCGAATAGAGTTGGAGTGGGGATAATATCTCTATTGTCTATCTGTGTCGCTCTCTCAGTGCCGGTGTTCTATTTATCGTATAGGAGTGTTAAACTTTAAAATTTTCAAAATGGCTAAAGTACAAGTCAGATCGCTAGGCAGGTGTCTGGGGTATCCCAATCAACGGTGTGGCGATTACTACACAAACCTCAGTTTTATCCGTATCATATCCAGCGTGTTCACGAGTTAGGTTTTGTCAGTGGTTGTTGCAGCAAAATGCTGAAAATCCCCAATTTACTGCTGATGTACTAGTTATAGATGAAGCTTTGTTTACTCGAAATGGAATACAGAACATTCACAATACACACGTTTGGGCACTCGAAAATCCGCACGCAATTCAACGAAATCACTTCCAACACCGTTTTTCGAACAGCTTTTGTAACGAGGTATGTGCAAATTTTTTATAAATTTTATGTTTCTAATACCTAGTAATCAAGTAGCGCAATTCTTCAAAATTAGTGTAACAAAATTTTATTCATTTTAAAGACACATCACTTTGGTCACATCTATCTATCTTTCAGTTTATTTTAAAGTAAAAACGCTGCAAATCTTTTTTGCGCCGGGTGTCGGTATACTCTCAGAGCTTCCGAAGTTTTTTTCGTGCTATATGTGACATCGCCAGTTTGCATTGTCAGTCCTAAGGTCATTCCATTACAGTGGACCAGTATCCGGCAGCGTGCAATTAAAAATTTTTAAATAGTTTTCAGAACGCGCCAAAAAAATTTGTTTTGGCATTACCACAGTTGTACATGTATGTTGAACATCCCCAAGTTTTATTATGGATAAGTTCTGAATAACCCTGTATACTACTTCAGTTTGGACTAATTACATCTACTACTTATCAAAGTAAAGTACTTCTTAATAAAAAAGACGAGGTTATATTTATAAGGTACTTATTTGATATACAACTATTTTTATTTGACAAAACCATGGACAATTTTGGAATCTACCATGTGAAACTTCTACTTCTATAAGAAGCACAACTAACATTTATTTTAGAATCACCACACCCGATTTTTAGAATTTTCTACGTGTCTTCTGGGATGAAAAATGAAGAATATGCAACTTCCTGTTTTGTTATGACACAGACAGATTTTATTTATAAGAAGAAAAATGCATTCTGATAACAGAAAGCAGTGGTGTTAACAGCAAAAGTGATTCAAATGCTAATTCGAAACATAAGAGAATATAATTGTACCACAAAACGATGCAGTAAGCATTTATCAGTTAATAGTTAATTGCAGTTGCAAAGTACACGAACTTACTAATCAACTATGTACTTACTACCGCATTCAATAGAACGAGATGTGCACTAAATGAAGGTATCAATGTACGTAAGCTCTACTTAGTGCTATGTCTTAATGAGGTGTTTGTAATCATGAGACCGAGAAAGAGATAAATCTGGAACTGTTTTATCTCTATCCAAATTGCTACAGACAAGTACCTAATAAAAACAAGGGAACTCCTGTAAACAAAATGACGGATGTGCTGTTGAGAAGGGTCGGAGTGTCTGCCGGCTGATATAGTCGTGAAGATCAATGAGCAACGGAATGGTAAAATTGGCGACGCAGCCATAAAAACACTCTCTCATTGATTGCTGGCAATCGCGTCTGCACGAGCGCCGTGGAGTGCAATTCACGGGGCGCAAACTGAGCACCAAAATGAAAAAACGTGTGCAGATTTTTAATAATAATAACGTTATTTAATAATATATTTGTAATATTATAGGAGATTAGGAGATATTATGAAAAGAAGGGGCCACAATGCGAGCCCTGTGGGACACCTCAGGTATCGTTTTAGAAATAATAATACCACACTATAATTGCCTAACAAAATTATTATTTTTAAAAAAGGTTGGAGCAAATATGCAAGATTTAGTTTTTGAAAGCTTTAGTATCAATATACAGTGTGTCCAGCCAGGAGCTTACACGATCCATATCTCAGACACTGTTTTTTTTTTATTTTGCACTTGTAGTAAATACAGGGTGCTCTTGGTAACTAAAATATTTTAACAGTTCTGTGACTTCCGGTTGTATTCGGAAATAACAGCTAGCTTAATATAAATGGAACACCCTGTATATTTCCCCATACTTATTTGAATTATACATTAAATTTTAGGACCACTTTGTGTAATAAACCCTATTCCTAACAAGTACAGTTTTCGAGATATTAATTTTTTTAACAAAATTTGAGGGATGCAGACTTGCAGAAAAAGAAAATTTATCTGCGAATAATCCGTTGACTAAATTGGAAATATTTGACTATGAGCATTTTAACGAAGGCAGTAGGTAATTAACTGGCTATTAAAAAAAATATTTAGTTGTATACAGTATGAGTACAGTGGCAATGTGCGCATTCAACTAAAAAAATCAAATATCCTTAATTTTTTAAATAGAAACACCTAATTTTTTTATTTAAATGAATTCTACGCGCAAAATATGAGTAGTTTGTATTGACGTCCCTATACCTAATCATAACAGTTTCTATGTTATTAACAGAAATTCTATAAATACAACCAAATGTTGTATACTTTCTTATTTGATTAATTTTAAGTAGGTCATGTTAAAGAAAAAACAGTTTCTGTGAATTTATTTTAATAAAATACCAAGAAGATGAAGATTTATCACTTGTTTCACTTGTTATTTGGACTAATGAAACTAAATTTTGGCACTATCTGGACTAATTATATTAGCAAATAACCACGAATAGTAAGGACATCATTAAGACTATCCTCCATCTGCAAACGCCTTATTTAAATAAGGACTAAAACAAATCGAGCCAAAACAGCTATTCTCCTGGCTATATGCCGCGCCGAGCGCTGAATTACGACGCAAGATTTGCCGTATTTTGGTCTAAACACAGTTAGAATCAAAAATACAAGGATTCGGATTGCAACGAAAACTACGTAGAAATACTTAGATGACACATAATATTTATATTAGTTTTTTAATTTCAATTTTAAAAATTTTAATTTAATTCTAAGTATACACATTTTAATTCTAACACAACTCCTGCCTATAACATTTGGTAACACAGTTAGACATGTCACATCCTGTCTTTAAAGGAAAAATGAGGACCCCTTTATTCTTAAACCATATTTGGTCTTGTACACCTTCCTACTATAACATACCATGCTGAGTTTTTCCTGAGTTAAAAGACTTTTTCAGAATATACAGAACCTATTTGTTAAATCAGTTTTTTGTTAGAGAGTGGTACTTGCACCCTCTTGTGCCTTCTATGTGCGCGCCCATGCGCACAGGCGATTTATTACCCCTCCAGAACGTGAGCAAGGCCTTCTACAATCTACAAGAATCATTGGATGCAGATCAGTCCTCGCTCGATGGGGTTTAACTGGATTACTTCATAATTTGTTCGTGGTTTCCTGATATCCTCGGCATGTACGGTGGAATGGTACCGGTTTGCGTATTTCCATTAGTTGATAGATGTATCATTCAGTCGGATTTCAATACCATTGAGGGCAATATAGGGTTCCTGCCAAGCATGAAATTATTCACAATATTGTTAGAAAGTAAAAAATACACAGTTAAGCGCAAAATATTTTCTTGGATCGTACAGTTCGGTTGATAATATACACATTGAGGATATATGTGTTTTCAAATTATGTGATAATTAGTTTTGAACCAACAGAGAAAAAACATGTACTCATTTAATACATATTCAGTTCAGAAATTAAGTATCAATGTCCTAAAATGGTAGCGACTCAGTTGTTCGAGTCCTAAATTTCTTTAACAATTTCTATGATCAGACATTCTTTTCTTCGTTGTAGATATAAGTTTACTGTAGTTAAGGTGAAAACCGGCACTGCTAGTACAGATATCGGTGCTAGTACAGCTCTATACTGCACTGAACCTCGGAAATTATAAGCTTCTTCCCTAAAGGTTCAGGGACATATCTCCGGTTAGCTCAGGGTTCAAGGCGTGGAATGGATTTTACTGTGAAGCTTAATTTATAAAAATTTGGGCACCAGGTAATTTAGACAAGAAAAAAAAATCTGAAGTTGTGAATGCGTGAATGTAAGAACAAACAAATTAAGTTAAGATAAAAGTATATTACATAAAATTTATTTACAACGTTAGGAAATTTAAATTCATTTAAATGACTCTACAGCCTGATGGGCGTTCAACAAAATTTTACAAAAAAATAAGTTTACTGGGCTGGGTTCCCAGTCTTCGGGCCTACTTATGAAGTTATCTCACCACTAGCCTCTCCAAGGTTAAGCAGGAACTCCTGTTCAAATCCACGTCTAGCTAGACTTGCTGTGGATGGATGGATTGATGTAATTATCCCACGGTGCTCCTGAATTGGAGGACTACAATGATCTAAGGTAGCTATGGTGCAGGTAGTGGCTCCAGAGTAGGTACATGAAAAAATATGGTAGGATTAGCCCAGTCCCAGAGGTGTACAAAAATGATCCAGGAATTCTAATTTTGTCAACGATCAGACGGTAGAGATTATGTCTGGAAGGACGGTATATAAAATTTTTAATATAACTCACTAACGTTACTCTCTACCACAATAAAAATTACCAAAATTGCAGTAACAAAGTCTGTAACTGTGCCACACAAAAACTAGTGAACATAAAATGTGAAAATTTTGAATTAATACATGAGATCGTTTAATTGCAATAATAACAATATTAAGTATAATGAAATAATGAAAAAAAAAAAATGAAGGTGAGTTGGTCTGGAATACCAGCAACTAATCAAAAATAAAAATTCGGCAGAAAATTTACACCACATGTAAAATAAATTTATTATCACATATCTTGTGACAACAACAAAAATATACTATAATATCGATTAATGCGATTATTACAGATAATAATCTATTATATCAGAACACCGATCACTAACAATCGTGATAATAATTCAAGATTCAAATTAAATTAAAATTTAAGAACATGTGCTTTCAATAAGTAAGCGTAAAAATTCAAACTTGCTCGCATTCTATCTAAAACCAGACTGTCGATTTTTAAAAATGTCGTAATTTCCTGTCTGTTTTGCGTCCCTACTTTTTCATAAAAGTGACCAATCAGAAACACTTTAGAGGTAGGTATTCAGGGATAAAATTTCAGAAATTTTTGATATTATTTTTAGTCGTCCGGAAATATACTGCTTGTCATATACAAGGGAACAAAATGATAAAAATTTGGTTACAATACTACAAGGTATACAAGTATGTAGGCTTATATATTTCAGTACATGCGTGATCTATCATGAATATTTTTATGTGCTAGTCTTTTAGTAGGATAAATTGATTAAACTGAGCGATTTTTAGAAACAAAATGAATTGCAAATGATAGAACATGTACAGCTTATACAGACAAAATCTATAAACTGGAATATACACTGAAATCTTTATTATTTTTAAGAATATAAGCTTCAGAATTATTCAGATAGATACAAAATACAAAAAACTTAAAACGGCTTTGAAACTCTTTCATCACAGTCTACGAGTGATGAAACTCAACTTGCCTGCCTGTAGGATGTTCTCAGGGATATCTATCTTTCCTTATTATCCAAAATATTGAAGACTGTAGGATGGATATATCTAGATTCAATAAGTAGACGTCAAAATAACAGAACATAATTATACGCACAGAAACAAACATTGTATCTCATCTCCATTGTTCCTCCAAAGTATGATGCCATCCTTCCATGGCTTGTGACTCCTTCTGACTTAATTTGATAAACCATTACTGCCCTTGGACTGGAAAAAGTAACTTTACCACAAAATAAAAAATCACTAGCATTATTGGAACTGGTTTTATTTATTAATTCGGCATTAGATGCCGCTAAGCACCGAGCCGGTGGCTCAGGGCTTAGCGTCTCGATCGCTCAACCCAGAGGAGTGGGTTCTAATTCCCATTCCACCAACAATTTTTCATTAAATTGTTTACTCGTAGATCAAGGCTTATTCGCAGGGATGGCTTGGCAACCATCCTGGCGATGGCCTAGGATGGGAAGAATGTCAATTTGGTGTTAATGTGAGAGATTAAAATCAGTTGATGTTTGACTTGTCCCCCTAACTAATGGAGTTTTCCAGGTTTCCTTCATTCCAGCACTGAATGGTGGTTAGGGCCTACCAACGTAAGTCGTTCCTGAGGCGCAAATGCGGCCCGCGAAATAATAATATGCCGCCCCATCTGCCACACAAGTCTCCGACTTTCGGGCTAATCCTTGTGATTAGAATGAGGGGTAGAGATATTATTATTATTATTATTATTATTATTATTATAGATGGATATTACATTCGACTTTAGGGCCTCAGTAATAGCATTACGCCTCCGGATCGTGATATCGACCACCTCCACGTGCTTTGACAATGAGTAACACTGCTTACAACCGCCCCATCAATATTTGGTCGGGGATGCAAAGGAAGCTTGTCATCCACCCGCTAACCACCGAATTACGGCCTCTGGAAATCGATGTGTCACCTGGAAGGATTATCTCCGGATTTTCTGTCATGCAGATAGGGAGCTATCCTTTATATATGGAGCACGTTTACGCTACGGACCGGAGAAAATAACTGCTGAGGCGAGATTTTGTCAAAAATGTCAAGAAAAGACGTCCTGAGAATATTTTCGTATATAGAATTATAAAACAAATATTAGAGTTTCATATATGTACTCTTATTTTCTGACGTTAGAAATATGTAGGATGTCACTAATGTGTAAGTCTAAGGAAAAAAAGTGATTATCCTAGTAAACTATGGGAATGACGTAGAATTTTATTTATCGCCAAAAATAAAACAAATTCGTCTCTGCAGGATTTTAGCCGTGTCGCGTGTTTGCCTTGCCGTTTTAATTAATTTTACCTTTTTCTGGAGTAGATATGTCTTGCGATAAACGAAAAATAATTAGTGTGTTTATGTAAACACGGAAAATTTTTTATTTTCTGATAAAATTCGGCACTATGGCGTGAGTTCGTTAATATTCAGAAGAAGTAAAAGGGCAATGCACTGAGCAAGAATATATTTATCAAAGTTAACTCACGTTTTCACAATTATTTAGAGAAGTAAGTGAATAACTATTTTTTAATAAGGAACGTTTTCAATTATTCGAAAACTGTAAATAATTGTTATTATTTTCTCTTTCTTTAACAACATTAATAGGTATAGCAATTACAGAAGGTCTTGACGATCAGTTCTGTCAACGTTGGACATTTAATCCAATTCTTCATTAAATAATAATTAATAAAGAAAATATCATTAGATGAATTAACAGGACACTGGCCAGGAACAGTCAAATAGCACAATGATAATTGTCTGTTAAGAAGTCATGAACATCTCCGTAAACACCATAGAACTATCACCTAATCACTATCTCTATCGCTAGCACTATCACTATCCATCTATCACTATCACTATCACCAAAAAGTTCATGTTATGTGTACACAAGTATCAGGATTCTGCATATAGTTTGCCAAGTAACTGTCTCATGGCTACACATAAATATCAGGTGGCAGCATTCCTGTTAGGATATTAAATAGCTTCCTAAGGAGCTACTGCTTATTTTCACGCAGCTCTCTTCCGGCTATCGATTATCATCAGGAGATGAGTTCTGTTCATATCTGTGTTGCTATAATAAGAGAAACGGTGTAAATAGATACTACACATTATTATTTGCCATGGCGTACTGCCAGAATAATTACCAGAACCACCTATTGATTTTCTTGAAGCATTGTTAGAATTTTGTAGGTCAGCATAGTAACTCAAACTTGCATTAACATAATTTCAAATATTTTTTACTTGTTGCCACTACCGCCTATAGCTCAAAGCGACTTTAACTTGTTGTAATTGTTAATTTAGTATTTAATAATTTTAGCAACTCCAATTTGCATACAAAGGCAAAGCCTGCAAAAACATTGAAACATCCAAACAATCAAAACGTGCCCCTTTTAATACCACAAACAAAAATGGTTAGATGACTGTCTTTGATGTGCATACAGGACCGGCTTTAATTAAATCTATGTATTGTGTTTGGTAACTTCAAGGGTCAGTCGAGTGTATGAAAAGCCGAGGATTGGCAAAATAAGCCAATTGGTAGACGTTATCTGCTTCTGTTCGGACATGTATATCGATTGTTGGAATGTTCGGCAAGGAAACAGTACTAATAGCTTCACAAAGGGGTTGCTTCCCCTTTTGTTCGCCTGTGTGTAAATCCCTTTCATTTTTATCCACTTGCTGGTGTTAGATGGTTTCTCTGCAGTTATTCCAGCTTTCAGTAGTATTGAAGGCTACGCACAAATGTTATGCCCAGAGCGCCACGAGCATTTCTATATACAGTGTGTTTCACTTCTCACCTTGACACCCTTGTAAAATTTGACTAAGCAGCACGATTTGGGTGCTTATTTTTTAATGAATATTGTACTTCCATAACCAAGTGCCACGGCGAGGTTACCATTCCACGGCCAACTGGAATCTCAAGTTCATAAATCGATTTTACCATTTGTTAGATCTAGACTTCTCTTCTAAAGATGGCAGCATTCAAAAATAGAATCTCGTATTGACTCTATATTGAGTGAATTGGCCATACTATTTAAATTTTTGTCTACTTGTTTACTTCTACTTGTAATTACTCTACATCTACCCTTATAATTAGGGGTTACTGTCTGTTGGAGACTAGCAGTAAGTATAGAAACCACCTCTTGAAGGATATTTTGCTGTTATTACAATCTGATCAAAGAGAGATCAATGAGTAATTTGGTTCTATCCCAATTTAACTAAAGCTGAAAATCTTAGAGCTAAGGTCTTACTGACTAGTGTACCTTAGGGTCTGGTTTAATTACACTAAAACTAAGGTGTAACACTAACCGCACAATACTCTGCTTTTATACTGATATAATCAATTCACTAACTCAAAGGGCTTAACCCTCTTGAGCCTTCTTACTATGTTAGTGTTAACGAGGAGCTGGATAGCCTCTATGTTTACATGTTGGTGGAGTCGTTGTTCGTGAGTCCTTGCAAATTTGGTAATTGTCTGCTCTACAGTGTCCATCTGAAGATCTCTATGAAGGTCGCTGTTTCTGATGTATCAAGGCGCTTTGACGACGTCCCGCAGTACTTTGTTCTTGAATCTTTGGATGATTAATATGTCACTCTTACTGGCACAGGCCCTGTATTCCATAAGTTCACACTGGCTTGAGGATTTGTTTATACAACAGTATGTTGTTGTAAGTCGATAAGCAGGAGTATCTACCAAGTAGCCAGTAGATTTTTTTATATCTGATGGCTGATGGGTAGAGAAATAAATAAATTAAAACGAAATATGTTCATCAGATTTTTTATATTTCTGCAATAAGACCATGCCAACTGTTTTCCCAATTAAATTTCTAATTATTATCCTTGCACTAATTTAAATTCTACGTAACAAATGACAATCATCCTATGACAGGGAGGTTTCACGTCAGAGTGACGCTGTCAAGGCAGAGAACAATCCAGTTAGGGCTTATTCCTGACATGGCAGATAATTTGCCATGCCCTGTAAATGCTGTTATGTAAAATTAATCACCTGAGCTGAGTTTTGAAAAGACAGAAATAGCGGTGTTTAGGGATGAGTTAAATTATAACTCTTATAATTATGTTACTGTCAAAGATGGGTTTTGTTAATGACGCATATCACATCGTGCAGTTTGCTCAATATTTTATTGGCATCGCGGAAATATTCACCAAACAAACATTAAAGAGAGTCAGGGTCACGGGATTCACAGATTTGATGTTATATTCACTTACTGTTCACTGAGGGAGACATTTAGTAAGATGAGCAACTAATGGGCATCAAGATTTTTAGATACCTTGAATTTTTTGAGAGAAAAGATCCGAGTCAGTGGATGATGTTTGAATGCCTAACAGAAGTGTAATAAAAAATAGTAATATATAATATTTCAAATACATTTCTTAGTTGCAAGTAATGGTTCAAGAACCTCTGTATATATGAATAGGTATCTACCGATATATGTGGTAACTATATTATTTAAAACATTTGTATAACTTAGTATTGTACTCATGGATAATATGAATTGTAGTATTTGCGGACAAAATATAAATTAAAATATAAAGTTGGTGTTGTAATATCAGTTAGTGCTTTTACTCTTGTTTAATAATTCACAAACCTGGTTTTACATTTTCCCGCAATTTCCTCATTGTATGTAATATAATCCAGTTAGTGTTATTTTTCCATCCAGTGCAGCCTCCAGAATGAGCGAATTTTTAGTTAATTAAATTCTACAGGCCGCTGCTACGTGGAGTTACCTTATCATTTAACTCGGAGTTAATTAAAGAGGAGTATAATGAAATTTTTAAAATATTTTCGTTACACTGTCTTAGATGCTTTAGGAGAAGCTTTAGGAGTTTTTTGTAGCGACGTTTTGGAGCTGCTTCGCTTCATGTGTTCCGTGAAGGCATGCTGAACTTCTGAGGGTTCTATGTATTATCATTAGCATAACTTTAGATCCTTATCCGTATCTTATACAGAGTGAGACACAATGACATATAAAAACAGAATATTTTACAGTATTGCATCACATGCTACATTAATGAGTTGTGCTAAATTGATCCTATAATATATGTGTTACCTATTTATTTGGAGATGCCGAAAACAACTACTCCACGGGCAATATGCCCCGACTGGCGTTACATTACATCAACATCTCCATGGATGTCGCCACATCCTTCATCAAGACAGTCGGGGCATATTGTCCGTGAAGTAGTTGCTTTCGGCATCTCCAAATAAATAAATAAGTAGGATTGTCTTCCTCAAAGACAATAGAGGTCGCTGTAATGGCATCTGCAGAAAAGCAAATCGTTATCTGTCTGTCAATTAGACAATAATTGTCAGACAGGTAGTAGCAAAGACCGAAAGAGGGCACTACGGCGTATTTCACTGTATCTCGCCACTACAAACATATGTGTTACCTGTTATAATACATCTATTTAACTTATACTGTATTGTGTTTCCACCAAAATGTTGACTATTTTTAATTAGTCTAAAATATACAAGGCGATTCATGTATAAACATTGTCTTTAAGGTTTCCCACGATAGGTCACTATGACATTGGATTTTGACGGGCTATTGGGACACCCTGTATAAGGGGATTCTAGTTTAAAAGAAATCAGATAGAAGTAAACACCTATAGTCATTAGTTATCATCATTAATTCCTGCTATAAACCAAGGGAAGTCTACATTTATGGATATACAATATATGCTTTTTGTGATCCTTTTTTTTATTAAGGTATTATATAAGGTTATCATAAAGTAAGGGATATATTTCAGGTTATTATATATTTTTAACAAATTAAGTTAATAACAGGATGTCGAAGAAATTCGATTGCTTAAACAATGGGATTTCTTATGTCCAACAGTGGTTAACGCAAATGTTCGATATGTCTTCCATTTTGCTGCTGCACAATCACCAACCATTCCTCCAAATTGTACACAGCTTATTCAGTATTTCTGGTTGAATTGCAGAAATTTGCTGCTTCATAGTCTTTTAATTTTTCCAGCGTTGTTGGTCGTGTTTTAAACACCAAATTTTTTACTAAACCCAACTTTGTTTGTTTCATGATTTAAAAAAATAAACCCAAACTTAAAAATTAATAAAGGGCTTATAACTCCTCTTGTCTTCTGCAAAAGTGTTCCAGTATTCAGAAATTTTACAGAGAAGTGTGTATACTAAAGTAACACGTATTTAAAAAAAGCCTTTCTACGAACAACACTTTTTTCCAGACAACTTACTGACAACTGTGTCAGCTAATTTCAGGTCAGTATATTCCTAAACTCTTGTAAACAAGGATGCATATTCCCAGAATCTTATAGATCTTGTGTCTAAATATCTGGCTTAAGGTGTGAATTCTTTCACACAAAAAAATCAATAGATTTTATCTATAAAGAGGTAGGTATTTTAATCGAGTAGCTATCCTGAGTATCTTTAGTAATATTATTTCAATTCCAACATACACTGTAGTATCCATGTCGCAAAGCCTTTGGCTATAAGGAATTAAGTCTACTTGAAAGGCAGTTCTGTCAATTTTAAACCAACTTATTAACAAACTATAAATATTATTTCATAATATTATAGAATGCGTGAAAAACGCATGTAAAAGAGAAAGTCCTACATAACAATGAACATTTTAAAATTGTAGATCTTATATGTATAGAATAGAATATTCAGAATGAATACGATAAGTAATCATATTTAATTTAATATTTAAGTTTAATACCATTATGGGCAAGGAAGGGGATAAAAGGGCCAGCAATAGCTACTAAAAAAGTCACGTAGCATCGTCGAATTATTTATTGAGTTTCCAAAAGGTCACAGAGATGATAACTTATAAAGTTCCTGGAGCGGGGGCAGTGTTGATATGATGGCTGAAGGCGAGTGGTCCCTGGGGCAGAGGGGCGGTGTGAACAGCCCCGCGGGTGGCGGCTACATATCTATTAAAAAATAAATTGGGGCGGTTAATTAAAACTGACTCTGTTGATGTTTTTTTTATGGGACGTCACAACAGACTTATTAAGTTTTAAATGGTACATTAAAGTCACTATGCGTTGTTTCTATCTTTAAAAATTGTTCAAGATTACAGGAAAACTAATCCTGTTTAATAAAAATTTAAAATAATTTTCTTGGACCTTAAATCTACTTAATACATAAAAAAAATCTTACAATACAATTTTTTTTAGACAATGAATAAAACTACCAAATAAACGAAATAAGACTTTAGATTAATGTACAGAGCAGTCCATTTTTGATGGGAATCCAGGGTATCTCGAAAACTACAAGATGCGCAACAAAACCGCTTGCACATCCTCGAGCTACTTTTTTTAGTTTGACTTAATGGTGAAATCAGATCGGGTCTACTTTGTTTAGGTTTTGAGATACAGGGCATTTCTCAAATTTTGCCATTTTCGTCAGTGCCCTGTAACTTTTTTATTTTCAGACCTACCAAAAAAGTTTAAAGAGGAAAGTTTTAGATATTTTTAAGTGGAATCCATTGGCGTAGCAAATTTTTTTTTATTGCGTCCTGTTTTTTAGATACAGACCAAACTTGTGTTTTTTTTAAATGCAACACCCTGTATATTTCTGGTTAATTTGAAAGAACTTTCAATTCTGGTTACAGTAATATATATTATATAGGGGTTTATTTGAATTTAAGTCCCTTTATTAAACATTTTTATGGTTAAATGGAGGGAAACGCGTATTTCCATTGATTTATTTCCTTATAAACTATATTAAACTTTTGATTTAATTAAACACACTATTTTATATAAAGATTTAAATATTTCCGAATACTAGATAATAATTAATTATGGAAACATAAAAATGTCGAATATTTTTACAAATATAAATTATATATAACCGTATTTGGTTATATTACTATTAAGATATTAAGTATAACATTAAACAGGAGTTCAATGTAGTTTATAAGGAAATAAATCAATGGAAATACGCGTTTCCCCCCCATTTAACCATAAAAATGTTTAATAAAGGTACTTAAATTCAAATAAACCCCTATTTATTATATATTACTGTAACCAGAATTGAAAGTTCTTTCGAATTAACTAGAAATATACAGGGTGTTGCATTTAAAAAAACACAAGTTTGGTATGTATCTAAAAAACGGGACGCAATAAAAAAAAATTTGCTACGCCAATGGATTCCACTTAAAAATATCTAAAACTTTCCCCTTTAAACTTTTTTTGTAGGTCTGAAAATAAAAAAGTTACAGGGCCATGACGAAAAAGGCAAAATTTCAGAAATGCCCTGTATCTCAAAACCTTAACAAAGTAGACCCGATCTGATTTCACCATTAAGTCAAACTGGAAAAAGTAGCTCGAGGATGTGCAAGCGGTTTTGTTATGCATCTTGTAGTTTCCGAGTTACCCTGGATTCCCATCAAAAATGGACTGCTCTGTACATACAGGGTGACCCATTAAGAATGGAAACACTCGCGTACAAAAGTTGTTTATGGACCGATTTAAACCGGATTTTTTTTAAAAGATAAATCTCCAAAAGCTCTATGTTGATGCAAAATTTGAAGACAAAATTTTGATTTTCACGGCCTGCTACAAATTTTTTTTTAAGTGAAAAATCGCCAAAATTTGCTAGCAATTTTTTTATAAAAAATCTGACAACACCACTGGATTTAGGAGTCCCTCGAATGCATTTGTACCAATTTTTGCCAAAAAAAGTTTGTTCTTAAAAAAGTTATGACAATATCAGCATCACCAGTGTTTGCCTTTGTCGGTGAACCTATTCTTTTATAAAAATCGAATAGAACCCAAAGAGAAACAAAATTAAACAACTTAAACACTGGTGTACTTATTAATAAGAACCATAAAAACCAGTATACACAAAATAACCAACAATTACTCTAATATAAAGAACAATTGATACAAAAAAGTAATGATTAGAAAATTACATTTTTAAAAATGAAAAAGGAGTCTGGTCAAATTGATTCACACTTTTTGAATAAAAAATTATAACGTAGTTATTTTTTATCTAAGAAGGTAATATTATAAGTTTCGGCATAATAACCACAAAATAATAATAATTTGACAAACTTGCCTATCAATTGTTGTTTATATTAGAGTTATTGTTGGTTATTTTGTGTATACTGGTTTTTACGGTTCTTATTAATAATTATACCAGTGTTTAAGTTGTTTAATTTTGTTTCTCTTTGGGTTCTATTCGATTTTTATAAAAGACAAAGTTCACCGACAATGGTAAACACTGGTGATGCCGACATTGTCATAACTTTTTTAGGAACAAACTTTCTTTCGCAAAAATTGGTACAAATGCATTCGAGGCGATCCTAAATCCAGTGGTGTAGTCAGATTTTTTATAAAAAAATCGCTAACAAAATTTTGCGATTTTTCACTTAAAAAAAATTGTAGCAGGCCGTGTAGAAATGGTTCGGACAAGACCGAAAAACCACTTTCCCGCCATGATGTACAATCCTCTATTTAATATTCATATTAAATACAGGATTATGAATAGCAAAGGCAATACCTTGTACCCGATAACTGAGTTTGTTCTAAAACTGTTGAAAATAAATCACGAGGAAAACGTTCACTTTCCCGCCTAGGTCCACAAAATACTGTACATTATAATATGAAATTAAATGACACTGCGATAACAGGTAATTCATTTGCCACCTATTTATAAAAACGTTATTTTGTTTTCGCGGATAGCCGTGCATATATGCCTACTTTCGCGCCTCTAAAAGCTCACCAAAATAGGATTTTCACATATAGTGTAGGATAAAAACACGTTATCTCATGATAATGAGTTTTATCTAGGTATTTAGATAACATATATGTAACTATAAAATAACTTACCCGGACTGTATAGCAGGGGCCAGAATTGGAGCACTATAAGCCAAAGGCAGGCTATAAGGGGCGGCAATGCCGACGCTGTAAGCCTGTGGCAGAACAATTCCACCGTAGGCGAGAGCGAGGATGGCAAAAATTACAACAAACACAGCCTGGAAAAATATCATTTGTCAAATTAACAGCTGTCTCAAAATTCCAAATAAGGGTTTTCTAGTTTCCTTTATTCATGTATTAAATGGTAGTTAAAACACAAGTGAGATATATCCAAATTTTGGAATTATTAAAAAAAAATTGCCTATGGATAATATTTTGCTACGCCACTGATATAAACAAAACATTATCGCACTGAATTAAATGCACATCATAAATTACAAATCACCACGTACCAGTTCATACGAAAAGCGCATATCTACATATTTAATTTCACGAGGGTTTTTGATATACTTTAAATTAAGTATACAAATATAAAGTATAAATCAATACTTTAAATTATTATTTATATTTTCTTGGAGAAATTCAAGAGATATTTTTTTTAAATAGCAAATAGTCATACGACTTGATGAATTTTCATTCATTAGTAAAATAGAAGCTATATTAAAGACAAATAAAAAAATGTATCAAATTACATTAACTTGTATTCTTGTTGACACTTGTATTCGCAGGTTTGTTAGCAATTTGGTGAATTAAAAATATTTCGTATTCGGAAATATATATCTTTAATATTAATCAGATTTGTAAATAATTAGCTATTAGCGAGTTTCTCGTCTAATCCGTCCTCTTTTCATATTTAAGCTTTGGTCATAAATAGTGACAAACTAATATTGTTATTAGTACCATTGTTGTTGCACATTATTATAATTTATTAGACATTTGCAAATAAATACTTTTATTTATTTCTTCTCTTTTTTCTTTCTATACCTGGGTATATAAGTTATTGTTATTAGAATAACCGTGGGTTTCACTTAATTGTATAACGCGTGTTTTAAAACTAAATAGCCTTTATGATTAAAAATAAATGTCTGTTTATACCGCTAAAAACGATCATTAAAATAATTAGGTATAATTTTCCAGCAGAATATAATATCCCATTTTCTGTATTCCGTAGGAGTTAATATTTAATTTCACCTAGTTTTCATAAGGTCAAATATTCATGGAAGTATCTCACTACCAAATACCTAGTCATTTTACATAGATTTACTAATATTTAATGATTATGTCCGACTATTTATAACTTTTAAATACATAAACATAAATAGTTATGTTAATAAACTATAATCTAATCACATTTGGCTTCCTATCTTTCTATATCTAATATAAGAAATGAAATAACTTCTCTCAAAACAGAAGAAGTGAACATATTTAATTAATAATAATTGCTAACATACTAAATTAGGTAATTATTTATTTTATTAAGGTGTAGTAGTAAGTCCAGCCAGTTTTAGCTGTTTTAAAGAAAACAAATCATCTTCTGTTACGAATAACAAAAGAATTTGAAAATAAAAATGCTTTGTAGGCCTGTCCTTTCGTCTAAGTGTATTTTTAGTGCTCCAAAATTAATACTTTCATATTGGAATGCAAATAAAAACAATATCTATAACCACATTGACCGGTGATACTAATTAATGAAAATATATCGCTTACCTTCATTTTTAAAACAGAAGTGTACCTTTTTCGACGACTTCGAAAAACTGTATGCCAATGAACAATTGGGTTTCAGTTTATATACCAATTTGACAGAAGCTGTTGTTTGGGCGATACATGTCCAGAAAAACTAGTCTGACCCGTCAAAAAAATGAATTCAGGAAGGAACCTTGATATTAATATGGCACCGTTGTGTTTATTTAATCAAGTGGTTCTTAGGCGTGGTGTTTCGCACCTTAGAGCAAAAAATATCGTCATTAGTATAATATAAAAGTGTATCGTAAAGATGGAATCAAATGTAAGTAATTGGTTTGAATCATCTGTAACAGGTTATACAGGGTGTTCCTTAGGCATGCTCAATTTTAGGGAAAATTGAATTGATGGTTTTTTCCCTTTTTCAGTTTTTTTTTAGTTTTAGCTTTTGGTATTTGCTAAGAATAAGTTATTGCTAGACTTACGTGCCACATACAAGCTACGTAGTAGCTTCTGTGTATTTCTGAGTATTTCTATTTTTCTATTCCCTTTACCATTTACTTGTCATAGAATTAAAAATGCAACATGGAATTTCTGGGAAATAAATAAATATAAAAGGTGGCCTATAATGTAGTGACACATTTTGAGGTCTAATAACTTTGCCTCTGAAAAACCTATAGCTAAGTTTTTGGTATTATTCGATAGAAAACTCAAAAAGTTTTTTTGTGTTGCAAAAAAATATAGGGTGTACCAAAGTATAAAACGATTTTAATCAAAATATGGAATTCAAGAAATTTAATAACAAGGGAAACTAACATATAATAATAATAATAATAACTAGTCTGATTTTTAAAAATTGTGTCTAAAAGATGATGACCTCTTCTTGAACATTCTTCTACTCTAGACACCATACTTCGCATAGCATTACGCAATATTAATGGAGCAATATTCCGGATTTCTGTTTGAATATTTTCTTTTTTTCGTCGATATTTTGCGATCGAACGAGATCGAATTTGCTGATCTCGATATTTTGCGGATTATTGATGTAAACCCTGGATTTTAAATAGCCCCGTAACTTAAAATTACAGGGTGTTAAGTCACATGACCTCGGGCGCTACTGGAGATCACCAAACCTTGAAATCAGGAGTCCTGGAAACATTTGACGCAGGACATTCATGCATGCGCGGGCAGTATGACATGTGGCGCCGTCCTGCTGAAACCACATGTTTTCATGAAAACGCTGTAAAAAAAAGTTTCCAACATGTTCACATAACGTTCCGAAGTTACCGTGGTATTTTCTTTATTTTCATTCTCAAACAAATAAGGTTCCATAATTCCCTGTGCTGACACTCCACACCAAACAGTAATTTTTGACTATGAAGAGGAATTTCATGTATTTCTTTGGGACTTTCTTGAGACCAGTAACGAGAGTTTGGTTTGTTCACATAGCCACATATATGAAAATGTACTTTGTCAGACCTAAATAAATTTTCGGACAAATCAGCATTGTTTCCTAAAAGCTCCTAAAAATTGTTAAAAAAAGCAAGCGTGGCTGCAAAATCGGAGTCTTTTAGCTCCTGCACAAGTTGAACTTTATATGGTTTTAAGCGTAAATCTTTATACAATATTCTTTGCAGGCTAGTTCTTGAGAGTGCTAATGTTGGAGATTGTCTTCTTGCAGATCACTTTGGTCTTCTTAAAAATGCAACTCAAACTCTTTCAATATTTGCAGGCGTTCTAACTGAAATAGGCCTACCTGCAGGATTCTTCTTCCGAGCTGATGCTGTGGTTCTAAATTGACCAACCCATTTTAAAATTGTGTTTCTAAATTAAATCTTGTGCGAAACTGACGTTGAGTAACGACAACAGACTCGTTCTTTTTAAAGAAATTTTCAACAATAAAAGGGCGATGATTTATTTTTCGAAACCGGCAGTACATTACTGTCTATTTGACAATTATAACAATTGTAAATCTCTATGGATAAGCTTAAAAAAAATAGTAATATTTAGAATGTAACTTTACATAGTTATTTTTTGACTTGAATTGTTATACTTTGGTACACCCTGTATTTTTTACAACGCAAAAAAACTTTTTGAGTTTTTCTATCGAATAACACCAAAAACTTACCAATAGGTTTTTCAGAGGCAATGTTATTAGACTTCAAAATGTGTCACTACCCACTATGGGCCACCCATTATATAACCAATAGATAATTGTGGTAAATAAATAACTCCAGACAAAAGCAGTTGTGTCGTGTTGTACATACTTATAACTAACAGATAATAGCTAACTTATACCTAAATTGACGAAGACAATATTCGGCGAACTAATCCATTATGCATTTTCGCAAAGTGCGTCTTACTCGATCGGCGAAAATGTCACTGTCCTTCCAGCAGAATTCCCTATATAAGTTGTGCAGCACGTGCGCTGAATGTTAAGTGTGCACATACGTTTACCTCCGAGCAGGAAAAATTGCAATAAAAGTTGGACGCCTCTCCAGCGCCTTTAATACTGCAGATGTATCATAAAATATGAAAAGTTTTTCTGTCCATTACCGTAAAAAAGTAAATGGTACTGGGGAATAACTTGGAGATTAGTCGTTAAATTGCTACACATTCACTTTAGGGTGCATTCTGATGTTGCATATTTTGTAGAGTATGAAGTTGGTTTATGATATACATCAAGGTTGGTTCAGAGTAGTTTTGAGAAGTTTGTTTATATTCCATTAAAAACTTATTTTTTACTAGCTAAGTTGTAGATGTTTTTGTGAATACTATAAATTAAATGTGCCTACAACGGCAAATTTTATTTGACTATCACACTTTTCAAAAACTGAGAGCAATAGCAGTAATTTAAAAAACATATTAAATTAAGCATTTATTTGTTTACCAGCTGCTTTGAATTATTTTTGAATACCAAAATTTATGTTCATTATCCATAAAAAATAATTCGAACATATATTATTTTATCGGTGAAAAGTTACAACTTGTCTTAGAAAATCTTAAAGAAATATTTGCACTAATAATGGAGAAAATCAATAGCGTCTAGAATGGGTATTTTTTTAATTATGGTTTACATCATGGGGCAAAACAGTAAAAGTCTATTTTCCAACTCAAGTGCTAGTTAGTAGAATTTGGAAATACATGTTTTGCAAATGTTCGAAAGCACTTCCCATCCTTAGTCACAACAGCAGGAACACCAAAGGATTTTTATGTGTGTCGTATAAATTATATCGGTGTGTTTCAAAAACATTCATAAAAATAGTGCTGGTAGACCAACCAATCGTTCAGAAGAAGTTGTTGCAGAGGAAGTTATTAATGTGGTTCACCATCGCGCAAAACCTTTGAAACATTTGTTCCGAATAAATTTGACTATCTTCTGGAAGAGGAACGTGCCAAACGATTATAATGAAGAACTTGCACCCAGACGTCTTGTATACTGCCTGTACTTTATAGATAATTTAATGAATCTACTACAATCAACATTTTTTTCTGACAAAGCATCGTTTCATTTATCGGTGTACATAAATTCACAAATTATGTGAATATAGAACCCTGAAAATCCACCTATTTTTGTTGAATCTCCATTGCATGCTCGTAAAATTGATGTTTGGTTAAAATTTTTTTCCAGAACAATAATTAGATCTATTTTTTCCAAATTTATCTGCTAATGAATTAAAGTATAGAAAACGGACCAAATATTACTGTTAAATACAAATCAAGAGTAGTATCCTTTAACACCTTGTGAATTTCAAATTTACCTACGATGAAATAACGACAGCTGTTTCGACCATTTAAGTTATTCATGCAGAGTAAAGGCGCGCAGCTACTAAAACTTTATCAACACCAATTTTTACTGGTTGAATGGCTTTGTAATAGCTTACGCCATCTAAGATATAGTAAATTCCATCCGCAGGATATAAAACCCATCAGTATTTTTCATTCAATTTTGTTTAAACAGTCACAATTTCCTCAAGCTCTTTAGTAAACACTACTATTTAAATTATGAATATTTATTTAATATTGTCATACGTAATATGCTCAAATAAAATTAATTATGTTGACTCAAAACTATTTGTTAGGCAAGTGAAATGTGTTTGCGGTGTGAAATTCATTTTGTTCATACATAATCAGAATCAACGGGGAACTTATGCTTCAAGCAAATAAGCGACATTGTGCTGTAGAGAATCTCCATTAAATAGAGACGGTGGCAATTCCGTTATTTGATTATTCAACAAGAGTTTAATTCGGTTTGTTCATCTCATTTACCAATACACTCGTGAGAACGTACCAAAGTTTTAGTGCTTTGTGTAAATATTTTAATTATATTTCTGAAAAAGATCAAATCAAAGATGGAAGCAGAAGCAAAAAGCTGTGATTTTCCTTTTTGTTAAATCAAAAAGGATCACTAAATTTATTACTGTAAGTTGTTTCGACACACATTTTTCTTGTGTAAACCTTAGAAGGCTATCAATTTATATAATAATAATCTAAATAAAATAATAACCTTCCCCTCACAGATAAAAAGTATTTACTGCTAGCTGTATAGGGTGTCTTTTATAGCTCTGTAATTTTTTGGCAGACGATTTATACAAGCTGTACAAACAAATACACAAATTGAGCCTACTATAGTTATTTCCTTGGAACACTGAACTACAACGCCAAATTTGCAGTAGTCTCTCGTCATTAGGGATGCTACTCATACTAATAACATAGAATATGACTCACTGATGATCGGTTTCGAGAGTTATTTATTCTCATTATTGCAGTATACGTCCAACTCGTATATGTGAATAATAAGAGCACACATATACATTGTACTCGTAAAAGAATCCTTACTAGTAAATTGTCAAGAAAAAAATATATTTGTAGAAAATCTGTTAGCTGACATTACTGGGAATAATAGTGTTATTATAATAATATCACTTTATTTCAAACAGCCACATTACAAAGATACAATCACGCAACAATGGGTTGAACAGCGTCAAAAGAAAATATAAGAACTGACTTACAGAACAGAATATTCATAAAAAAGATATAAACATATATGTATACCGGGTTTCCCATTTCATTTGACTAATGGCAATTAACATGGGCTATTACATTTCATTGAATCTTATATTCCCAGGGCACACTATGAGAAATATTGCTAACGGTATCGATAGTACTGACTGTCAAACACTTCTGATTACCAAAATACTAAAGCGAAATGCTTTTTTAATTAAAATATCAATAAAAATTTGTTTGAAGTTAATAGATGTAGTTTACGTAAGTCTTTTAGCGACATTATGTTATGTCAACGATTGGACCAGTTGGTTGAGTTTCCGTGTTTCAAGCTGAACCGCACAATTTTGCAGGTTCAAATCCCGCCAGAGACAACTTTTTTTTATTTTACTTTTTCATTAATTACAAATTATTAGTGTTTACCTATTCGAATAAATATGGTTCATTGTCAGTAGCTAGTAATTATTTTCGTAAGTCACAATATTTACTTATCAAAAAAAAAACATGTTTTAATTGGTTCGTTTCCATTATCTTTAGCTAAAGCTACTATCTTATAAAATAAGTAATCAATAAGCAACATATTTTTTATTTATTACATGTACTGTGCTTTTACTAATAGTGTACTTATCTCTGCTAATAGTTACTACATATTATACCTCAATCTGGATATTGAGTTGAACAGTTACAGAGGAACTGTCGTGAATTAGTAATAATTTTTTTTTAATGAAAAACTATAATTTTAAAATTATGAGTTTTTTTCAACATATTTTAAAAAAACTCATAATTTTAGAATTAGTTTTTTATTAAAAAAAACCTATTTTTTACTGACATTATTTTATTTTATTTATTTGATTAAGTAAACACTAATAATTTGTAATTAATAAAAAAGTAAAACAAAAAAAAGTTGTCTCTGGCGGGATTTGAACCTGCAAAATTGTGCGGTTTAGTTTGAAAGACGGACGCTCAACCAACTAGTCCAATCGATGACATAACGTAATGTCGCTAAAAGACTTAAATAAACTACATCTATTAACTTAAAACGAATTTTTATTGATATTTTAATTAAAAAAGCATTTCGCTTTAGTATTTTGGTAATCAAAAGTGTTTGACAGTCAGTACTATCGATTCCGTTAGCAATACTTCTCATAGTGTGCCCTGGGAATATAAAATTCAATGAAATGTAATAGCCCATGTTAATTGCCATTAGTCAAATGAAATGAGAAACCCGGTATATGCCTACACATATACTTAAAATATTTAAAAAAAAATGCAACAATACTTCACAATAGGTAATTATAAACGTGCTTTCTTATACTCTAGAAATTCTCTAATGTTATATGGTCAATTTCTACTAACAAATTGAAAAGTTCTCTCCAGTAGTGTTATAATTTAAGCAGTTTTCTCTCTCTAAGTAGTATCTCAAAACAGTAAGATTAATATATATTTTCTTTATTTTCAGGTAAGAACTTTACGACTACTTCAATAAACATCATGAAATTAACTTCAATCAGGTAAAAATATAAATGTCTCTGTACTGGGTTAAAGTACTCTGTAAAGTACTGGGTTAGTTTCAGTATATATTGCTGTTTAGGGGGTAAAAAAATGGCAATGCATATGTATCTATGTGATTAGGAAGTTTACAAAATATTAACAGATGTAATGCCACTACCTATGGCACTCTGATGAGCGCATAATAAGCAAGAAACCGGTCAGTGTCTGGTTGTTGGTCCCGATGAAAGATGTGGCGATTCCTATGGAGATGCCGAAGTAATGCAATCCCACTCGGGGCACATTTCCCGTGGAGTAGTTGTTTTAGGCATATCCATATAAGTAGGATTATCTTCCTCAAAGACAATAGAGGTCACAGGTCATTATCTGTCTGTCAATTTAACAATAATTGTCAGACAGGGATAATAGCAAAGACCCAAAGAGGGCACTACGGTGTGTTGCTCACCACTACCAACTAAATGATACATTTATAAAGATATTCTCAGAACCATACACTATTTTGTGTCAGAAATATAAACCGTAAGTTCATGCACTTCGCAATTACACTTCATCAGCTTCAGGTGTGATGGAAAGAGTAGTGAATCTTCTTTTGTACACCTTGATTAATAACCCACACCAAATTCGATTAGGTGGTAGAGCGCCCAAGAAGCAAATAACCTGCTCAATTATGTAAATAAATCACCAATGCAGCCGAACGACATAAATTTTCGGAGTAATAACTGCAACTCAGTCGAACTAGATTGAACTAGATTAGTTTCATTCATTGTTTTACAGAACCCGTATTAGGTAGTTCAATTACTTACACCTAATTGCAACGGCCGCGAAAATAGATTACTATTATGCTCTCACAGGTCATTTACTTTATCTTAAAGCCCAATTGAATAACTTCCACCTAATCTTTCTTACTTACGCACGATTAATTTTAGCGCCCTTTTTTCTCTACGACTCCATTCTGGCTTGTTTGCACAGTCGTTACTCTGAAGAGACGACGAACAACAAATTATGTGGAATAAATTTAAATTACCAGATCTTTCCGTCTTAAATCTGAAGGCCATTATGCGCGGGTCTTTTAAATGTGTTCCTATTCATGCCTGTCTAATGATTCTTGGCTGCTATCGCCTTTTTTATATTCCGTGAAAGCGCAAGAGACGAAGAGATTATTTCGACTGAATAGATGATAACTTTGTTAAGGTTTTAATAAATAGGTCAACGTAAAAAATGTTCAGAACTTAAATGCAGAAAGTTATCTGCAGAACAAGCTCAAGATAATCTGACTCTTATGGATATTTACCAGAGTTCCAAGTTAATGTATAGTTTAAAGCCAGTGTGGATATAACTTAAACAAGTGATACATTTGTTTATTTATAGATATTGCGTCTGAGCTGATATATTGCTACAACGGATGTTGATACATCTACTTTGTTCAAAGAGCTCTGAACCCATTTTGATACTATCTAAATCAGCTGTATGCTAGTTCACAACTTTTAGTGAATTTGTATTTTCAGATTGAGGGCACATAGTTGAAGATGAAGGTATTATTATTAAGAAGTATATCTGATAAGAAAAACAAACTCTAATCCATCCATATATATTAAAACGCGTCAATTCTGTCTCGCTCTAAATTCCATCGCCGAATTCACAAAGTTTCAAAGCTATCTCCTCCGAGGGGGGATCGCAGAGCGATCAACGTGGGCGACCTGAGGTCGCCCCCGGCCTTTCTCCAATACGTAGGGGTATTTTCGTCCCGTTTCCTACGCGTTTTCCCAATTTAAACACCTTTTCAAAAAACTTCTGCAAAATTTTCGTCAATCGCCGTTCGGCGAGAGAGATGCGGCTAGCACCGGCGTTTGTCCTCCCACCTAATGGTCCCGTCACGCCTGCCGAAATCCCGACTTTTTGCGGGACTCCCTAGACCCTTTTTCTAATTTTACGGCTTCGAGAACCGCTTCACGCGAAAGTTACGTTCTTTCTTAAATCCTTCTTTCGAGACCGTACGTCGACTCCTTCTACGTTTATTTCGTCTTCGAAAATCTCGAGTCGCGTCCGTCTCAACTTTTTTCTAATTTTATCTGCCGAAGTGAGAATGCACTAACGCGGCGTGCACCTCCCACGAAAACTGTCAAATTAATTAAACTTCAGATAGGTTATTTTCCTAGGAGAAATATTGCTAACACAATCGATAATACCGACTGCCAAACACTTCTGATTACCAACATATTAAAGCGAAATGCTTTTCCAATTATAAAATCGGTAAAAATTATTTTTTCAGGTTGACACGTACAGTTTACATACTTAAAACGTGTCAGGGCAAACTTTTTGACAACAGGCGCGGTAGCGCAATGGGAAAGTCGTAGAATTCAAAACGTGATAATGGTGATTTCGCGAGTTCGAGTCACGCTGGAGGCACATTTTTTTAATTTTTAATTCCAATTATTTATTAGTATTAGAGTTTAGTTATTCTGTTTCATTATTCGTAGCTTTTATTCTTTCTGCACGTAAAGTTTGGAATTAATTCGCTCATTTTGGCAGTCTGTTAAATTCATCATTTTAGCTTATAAAAGTAAATATCTACAATATTTTTGGTCCCATTGATAAAATTGATAAAAATTTTTACTGAAAAATAAATTCTACTTTCAGCACTTAAAAAATTAAGATGCTTTACCATCAAGAATAGAACCCTTACAATTCATCAAAATATTAAGAAAAATCTCTTTAATATAAATTCTTTAATACTTACATATACACATAAATTTCTTTAATATGTGTTTTCTTAAAAATAATATTACTTTGGATGCTTTTGTTACTCGAAGGGTGACCCCAGGCCGCAGGCCTGGACCCCCGGTAGGGCTAGAAATGGGAAAGAAAATCGCAACAGCGATTTTCTCCCATTTCTAGTATAAACCTTAAAACCAGTATCGGAAGTAGTCAAGAAAATAATTGAAAGGAAATGAAAAGTTGAGAGAAGAAATGAAGACCAAAAGACAGTAAATAGATTAAAAAAAGACAAATAAAGATATAAAAATGGCTACAACGAAATATGTTGCTATTGTGAAAACTTATCGAGTGTTTGGTTAACTGCTTCTTGCATAATAGTTATAATAAAAGTTCCATCAACTGAAAGAAATTATCTTATATTTATGACATTAAGGTTCAACTCTGGGTCCAATTTATTCCAAAAATACTCCCAACTCAGAAGCATTTTCTATTTGATTGAAGGTTATTGATATTAGCAGGATAAAATGGAGCTACCTCAAAGCTATTTAAAGGTAAATAATCCCAAACATGAACGTACGCAACGCGGCCAGTACGCTGTTACACTGAATGCTTCCAAAAAATACCAGCCAGCCGAAACTAAATCAATCGTGCATCCTGTCAATAAAAGAAAATTGCAGGAAGGAGATGGGATATGACAATACTCATAAATCAATTACAAATGTCACGTCGTTATTGATCTAAAGAAGTTGGGCACTACCGGTGCGGATACACTGAAAGGGGCCTCACAAAGAACGTTGCTCGCAACAGTGCAAGGCAAGCGACTTGCTTCATAGTAGGTCGTAAGTCGCAGGAAGAGGAAATGGAAACAGCATAAGGCGCGGTGACAAGGAAACATTTACAGGTGGCCAATCAGAAAGTCATTATTACACCTAGTTCATTTCTGATTCCCATCAGTATAAGAATTCAATAACATGCGGAGTTTATTTTGATACAGTAAATGGGAGTACTACTGAATTTAAAAAAATATATATGAGAGTGTATATGGAAGGGAAAAGTAACATGCAGTCAACGTTAAAATCAACCTGAAGCCAGTAGAGTTCATAACAGATTTTTTTTATATAAAATAAAATTTTTGGTGCTTTAATGGCAAATTTTTCGGTCGCCTGCAGTAGTTATAAATTCAAGGATACTAAATTCGCTCGCCCTAAAATAGTTCTTACATCCTACTAAAAAATAAAAATAGGCATAGACTGCCATAAGCTTGCGCAGTAATTCGACCTAACACAGTGCCAGTGTTAAAGTCGGGAATGTTTCTTTGGAAAACTTTTCCGCAACCATAAATTTTCGCAGTAAGCAGCAACAGAAAACACTTTTGCTTTTTAATGTTAATTTAGAGGAACTGCTCTACATACATATATTCTGCTTTTTAGGGTTTTCTCAAGATTGCAACTTAATAAACCTCTCTTGAGTACACACCAAAGTTATTTTATATCAAAGTATCGTTATATACTTTCTTAAGATAATTTTCTATACTAATTCTATAATAAATTTCAACAGTGTTTAACTGGTTGTTTTTTTTATTTGGGAATTTGCAACCTTAATATATTGTTGATAATCCTGTTGAACACACGTTTTTGGTATATCATGGTAAGAACTGAATTTCTGTTATATTGCATATCAATGGTTAAATACCTTCAGTGAGGACATAAAGTCCCCCCCCCTCTAACTTTTGAACCACTGGGTAGATTGTGATGAAATTTGGAACGATAATATAAGACTAAATTCTGCATTTTTTGACACATCAATGACAGCTCTGAATGTTAAAGTGACAGCTGGGCGCGCAATATTCGCGACATTTTCGTACATTTTTTTAAATGGAAATGGGGGTCGAGTGGGAACTCATTTTGAAGCTATTTTTATGCTCAAAACATTCCCCAATTTTGAGAATATTTGGTTCAGTAATTTCCAAATAAAACCAGTAATATCGATTTCTGTTATATCATTTTTTTGCATACATATTACAAATTATTGTAAATTATCAAAGCAAAACAAAAATTAAAAGTAAACAAATAACAATAAACCATCCCTAACCTAAAATAACCTAAATTAAAAAATTATGAAATAATTTAAATTAAACGTAGAGGCAGAAACAAATTTAGAAAACACGTGTTACTTCAAAAGATGTTGAAAATGACCTCCATGAACCTCCTGACAAATAAATGTTACATGGGTAAGTTCTATTATAAAGATTATGTGGTAAAAAGATTATGTTATAAACTGATATTACTGGTTTTTATTTGGAAATTACTGAACCAAATGTTCTCAAATTTGGGGGATGTTTTGAGCATAAAAATGGCTTCAAAATGAGTCCCCACTCGACCCCCATTTCCATTTAAAAAAAAATTCCTATTGCGCGCTCAACTGTCACTTTGACATTCAGAGCTGTCATTGATGTGTCAAAAAATGCAGAATTTAGTCATATATTATCGTTCCAAATTTCATCACAATCTACCCAGTGGTTCAAAAGTTAAAAGGGGGGGACGGACTTTATGTCCTCACTGTATATATCCTTTCACCTGATATGTAAATTTTTCTGGTTCTGCCTTTGTTATTTAACATTTTTCCTAAATTACATTTACTAACAGTATTTATTGTAGTCTACATGACAAAATCTTTAGAAATACCATCGGTACCTAGCTTTTAGAATAAATAATAAATAAAAAAAACTTCTTGTGTCACTTCTTTGGCACTGTAAAACTCCTGCTGTAGTTTTCATTTTATTGTATGGCCAATATTTTTGATTGCAATTTGTTTCACAATGCAAACTGCTTCGAATACCTAGGCCTTAAGCGTTTAAGATAGATAATGGAAAGTAGTCAATCAGTACTTATGTGATATTCCGTGCAAGTCAGATACGCTTTAGATACACCACTGGTCTCTAGTCTGTATAATGACCGTGTCACCCACGACAGACTGAAGTACGCTTCTCACTTTCATGGAGACTCGCCATATTCCTCTCCACCCTCTGCATATTCGACAGTATTGTTTCTGGAAATTAATTAGTTCTGCTCTGCCAACCCTGTCATAGACACTGGAGGATCTGGCCGAGGATTGTGTTTTGTTTTGTCGTTTCCTATATTTGGGCAGTGGTAGACCGCCGCAAAAAGCTGACAGGTCAAGCGACAACCTCCAAATTTATCTCTGAGCGTGTGTTTGCTAGAGTTGGTTCTATTTTGTATGCGACATTAATATAGCGTAAAAAATATGTCAGAGATTGTTTTAGTTTTAGTCGCATTAATAGAGGTGTATTTAATAAAGTGGGTTACTTACTGGCTTTATAATATTTTGGATTTATGCAAATATCTATGAGAATAAAAATCAAATAATATACCTACCGGGATATCAAAAATTATTTTGGTCAAGAGTGGTTGTGGAATGTAAAACGTGTGTCTTACTTTAAATTTGAAATAATTATGTCACTGTCACACTGACATCATCAATAACCTACAAATTTCATACCTATTTTGTAAAACAATAATGAACTACAAATTATGAAATAACGGTTTTAGTAACAAGAAAAACTAAATTACAGTAATTGTTGGAAATGTCCCCCGTTTTGTTCGATGCACAAGTTGACGCGCCTCCTCATGCTGTGAAAAGCGTTTTGCAGCATTTCTGGCGTTATGGTTGCACATTGCTGAACAATTCTTTGTTGCAGTTCTTGCAAATTATTTACCGGAGTTGCGAAAATCTTGTTTTTTAAGTAAGGAAATATAAAATAGTCCATAATTGTCAAACAAGGTGATCTCGGAGGAAACTCCGGTATGCAAACTTATCAGCCGGTCATCAAAAAACTCGCGGAGGAAAGCAATATTTTCTCGTGTAGTATGTGCTGTTGCACCGTGATGCTGGAAATAACCGTACCGAAGTTCATCATCGTTTAACTGTTGCACAAACTCAGCCAAAAAGTTGTGCCTGTACCTTTCTGCGTTGACGGTGAAATCGAAAAAAATTGGCCCAATTATTCTTCTGCGAGAAACTGCCATCCAAACACCAATTTTTTGAGCATGTAGTGGCGATTCAGTAAAAACATGAGTGTTATCATTGCTCCACATTCGCATATTTTGAGAATTGATGTATCCCGAAAGGTGGAACCACGCTTCGTCAGAAAAAAAAGTTAAGTCCAGAAGATCGTCATTCATTGAATTATTGACAAACCAATGGCAGTAAGCAAGGCGTCTGGGGTGGTCTGCGGGCAGAAGAGCTTGATGTTCTTGCATCTTATATGGATGCATGTTCAAGTCTTTCTTTAAAATCTTATGACATGTTCCATAAGAAAGTCCAATTTCCTGAGAAAGGCGTTTCAAAGGTTTTGCAGGCTCCTCTTCCATACGTTGACGAACGTCATTGACAACTTCTTATGTACGAACTCTTGGTCTACCAGCACCTTTTTTATGAGTCACACAACCAGTTTCGCGAAACACTTCAACACAATTTGTAAGGCACGCATAAAAATTGTCCGGTAATATTGCCACGTTTAGGAAGTGCTCTCGAAAATTGTCCAAACACAAACGTTGACTGTATTGCCAATTTCCATTAACTAGCGCATCCGTTCGAAAATAGGCTTCAATCATGAAAATTTTGTGCTGTGTGGTAAGAGGCATGATTCAAAAACTGGATTAGAAAATTTCAGCACAATGACTTGACAGATTCTGACACAACAAAACGTATTCAAAAATTTAAAGTAAGACACACGTTTTCCATTCCACAACCACCCTTGACCAAGATAATTTTTGATATCCCGGTAGAACTTGTCTTTAGAAGGGCTTTCTGAAAATGTAATAATATATAGTATATTCCATTTGAAAAAAAGTTACTTTAGTTCATCACTCTGTATATATAAACATCATAAATTTTCAAACAGTAAAGAAGTGTAGATACCTTTCAAAAAACAATTTAATATCCTATTTTTTCTGAAAGTTTCTGAAATAAGGTCTATACTTTATTTGCCCATATTAAACGGGCCACCTTGTACAGTTAATAGGCATTATATGAGATATACTGAACCTAGCTTGAAAACAGTAAAATACACTCCAATAACCCCTCTCCTCTTTATAGAAGGATCCTGTATTTACGCTGAAGATAAGACACAAAGTTAGTATGACTTGCTCGGTAAAAATATCAATTTTTAACTGTCAATCATCTGGAGCAGGCTCCGCATCCCACACCCATCGAACGGGGAGTATTAAGAGCCGAAAGGCAAAGGAGAAAAACATCCTCCGACCTCGAGTGAATGAAGCTGAACCGACAAACAAGTGCCTATGGATGGATATGAGAAGTGTTCTCGAAACAGTGCCGCTACGGCAGGACATAGGCTTCGAGTATCCCTGGCATTAGCCCCGGGCAGGCTGGTAATTAGTGTCGGGGCATTGTATTCCACGACACGACGTATCCCCTGGAGAGTCAGAGAGCCCTTGTTCGTCCTCCTGCACGTAAGTTGTTAGACGTTCACCCCAACAGTGCAGTCGAGCTTTTCTTCGGTATGAGGGTTATATGAAAGAGATTTATAAATGAAAGAATATATCAATTATTACTACAATGGGAAATCCGGCACGAACGACCAAGCAGTGCACATTACAGCTCGACAAATTCACTCGGGGTTTGAGGGAGGCCTGCGCAATGGAGAAATATGAAATGCAGTTTGTTTATTTCATGCGCTGCTGATGATATAAGAACGGTGTAGTACAGAATGTGTACGAAGTTATAGAAATCCTACCGAAGTTATCGAATCCATGATGTCGAATCCATAGAAATGGATTCGACATCATGGTAGGTGGCGTATAAAGTCATCGTATTTTGAACATCTTCAAGCTGCCAGTTAAATTTGAGTAAATATGTCAATAAAGAAGCTAACAGTCACCGGAAGTCTCTATGCTTTAACAAAACCCTTAGAGGTTTTTGTGAAATTATCTGTATCAAAATTGGATTCTGTTTCAGTTTCAAATGAAGTTCGAAAGCTATTCTCAAGATATTAAAAATTTATTTTGAATTCAATTACATCTTCATCCTGCCTTGCCTACCTCAATGTTAGTGATACAGGATAGTTAGTTATCATTTAAAATTAGTTACTGAGGTGTAATCAGTCTGAATGAACGGATACATGTTTTACTGTTATGGAAGATTTTTGCTGCACTTGACTGCCAAAAATGAATTATAAATCATCGTGATTTCTCTAAGCCATCTATGGACATGGCAGTTAATGTCCTACTTAAATAGACATATTTTAATTATGACATTAACTGACCATTACCATTTCCATAACTGGCTCTAGAGAAATCATGACGATATATAATTAAGTTTAGGTAAGTGTAGTAAAAACATTCTACAATAGCAAAACTATTGAAACTATAAGCATAGAAAATGATATTACAGGTCGACGCACAATTAAATAGCTACGTCACTATAAAAAGGAATACGGAACAGTTTATTTAAAGAAATAGTGTCTTGATAGTGTAAATTTTCGCTAAAACAAAATTGTATTTTAGAACTACTGTACATAAATTAGCAATATTAAAAGTATCAGTGCAAAACTTAAGGGTCCCTTTATTTATAATGTCACCATATAATTTTCAAAATGGCAACAGCTGATAATTAAAAGCTTCACAATTTAAAATTAAACATTTTCAAAAAGTTTTATTATCTCTCCCCAATATCAATATTTTATTTTATTCTGTTTTATTTTGTATTTTTGTGTGTTTCAACGTCGATAAATTTGAGATCAATGTTTAAATATCCAATCGATGGGTTGGAAACCATCCTGGGGTACCTGCTCAGGATGAGAAGGGAGTGGTAATGTAAGATCAGAGTTAGAATCAGTTTATGTTTAACTACGAGTATCCTAACCAAAGAGGCTTTCCAGGTTTCCCGGCCAATTGAATAATAATATACCGCCCCCTCTCCTATTGCTGTATCTGCCTTTCGGGCTAATTCTTGTAATTAGAATGAGGGGAAGAAATATTATTATTACTACTACTTTTCTTTAAATCCAGTCGACCGGTTCCCTGGCTTTGATTCTCAGTTGTACAAAAATTGTAAACTTGTACAAAATTTCAAATTTAAAAAAAAATAGGCAAAGAAGTAATTAGTTTTTCTCATCATATAACGACGAATTTCGTTATGTAAGATTTAGGTAAAGGTACAAATATACTAATAATAATTGACGGCTCGTTGGTCGCCAATTGTATAACGACACTTCTCTTTAATGTTAATACTTACTCCGTGTTGAAACTCTCTATCAGGGGTGAGCAGAGTGAAGTACTGCTGGGTTATTTATTATCTGCCAAACTTGGGCGCCATCAATTGATCTTTTTTGATGGTATTGAGTAAAGGTATGGTTCCTATCTAAGTGAAGACAATTGAAAAAAAAACACTTGACAAGAACAAAATTAGTTTTAATGTAATGATATTCAACTATACATTTACGAACATTAAACACATATAGAAACATATAAAGTTACATATTTTAACAAGTACTCTCAAATTTAAATACAGGAGAGAGAATTCTGCTATACTAAACTCGACATAAAAAAGGTAAGTCTTAGATATTTTCAGTCTGCGAGGTAACGGTAAGGGCCCTTAAATTCTTTCGCACACACGGCCTATGCATAGGTAAGTTAGTAAAATAAGGCACGGTATACGCAAGGTGTTCAAGAAGCAGTTCCAAAATAGATAGATAATAAGGTTCATCATCAACTACAGGGGTTGCAGAACTTAACGTTTTTCATACGTTTGCTGTCCAAGAACAACGAAATCGTACTAAACCATCGTTTTTTTCTCCTAATCACTATAGAAAATCAAATTCAGGGTTGCTGCTGTATTACACTCGTAATATTTTGGTTGCATCACCTTTTTTCTATATCAAAAATTCAGACTCACTTCTGAACCAACTGCTCGGTAATACGTCTCCTCGCCATCTTTTTTTTCTTTCTCTTTTCGTTCTCTTACGTTTCCCGTTTCTTTCTCTTCTAGGTTATCTAACCTAGATTCTAATTTATTTTAATTCAATTGTCTCTATATCAATTTAAAAAAATTCTGGGGTACGCCCCTGCATTCGCCCGATGGCCTCAGTCCAACGAGCATCGAATTCCTTCCTGTCGTCTTCGTGGATCGGTGTGGTCAGCAAACCAATTCGCTCAGGAATTCGAGGGAGTCGCGTGCGACATTACGTTTTCACGTTCTACCCGGAAAATGCTTCCCCATTTTATCCGGCTTCCGGAGACCGGAATGAGCAATCAAAAAATAATATTAGTTCTTTTAATAAAATAAAAACCGATGGCGATCTTTTTTAGAGCGTGCAGTCTTTCAGATCGATGTTTTCTCGCTCAAATGAATTTAATGGATTTTTTGTTGTGAAGATGCTTTGGATTACAATTTTCTGAGAATGAACGTGTATATTCAGGGGTGACTCAGGTGCTTTCACGAAAAAACTTTGATAGAAACATATATTCTGAAAAATTTCTTTTTGGAATATGGTTAAATGAAAAGACAAAATAAAACTGTTGATTGTAATAAGAGAACTAAAACCATTGTTAATTATTCTCTTATAATTTACGTGCAAAGGTATATTCTAACTGTGTTTAGACCAAAATACGGCAAATCTTGCTTTGTAATTCAGCGCTCGGCGTGGCATATAGCCAGGAGAATAGCGGTTTTGGCTTGATTTGTTTTAGTCTTTATTTAAATAAGGCGTTTGCAGATGGAGGATCTAATGATGTCCTTACTATTCGTAGTTATTTGCCTATGTGCATACCATCTGACAAGTAGTAGAACTAGTTTCTACAAACTACAACCTGTTAAACATTTAAAAGATCAATTTTCCCTTTTTTTAAGAGATAATTTTTACCCTTTGTGCCAAATAAAAAACATTTCTTGGGTTGCTGTAAAGACCCAACTGAAAATGGGGCTCTATAAAATACTATGAACAAAGTAATACAGACGTAGATCGCAATCTAGGAGTAATAAATGCCATCTTCAAACATTTCCAGTGTCTATAGATGACATAGGTCTATTGACATAAAAGAACATTACAACAATGGACAAATAACACAAAAATAATTTATGTTAAGAACAATTGGTGAAGAGACTATCTATAGATACAATAAGAAACCGACTTCAATAACAGTTTGTTTAGAAAATACTGTCCAAGTTCCAGATAGGATTTTCATACCATTTACACAGAGTACCTTACATGAAGCCAAAAAAGTTGTTGATAGTGCTATCGAAATTTTATAGCGTTTTCGGTTTACTGCTCTAGAGTGCTCTCATAGTGATCTGAGAGTGCTCTGGATGAGATTATCCTATTCGATTTTTTATATAAATTGCTCTTGCTCTGAATTTCGGGTTGGATTTATTCAGTTTATTGCTCTGAAATCTTACAATGAGTGCTCTCAATTGACCTGACAAAATTCGCAGAGCAATCAGAGCATCAACTGAAATTTTAAACAAATAAATGCATTCAAGAATAGTTTTTTAAATCATATCAGTCTGAAGGTTGCTACATGTAATGAAATATCTGGTTCTTGAAAGAAATAGCCGATTACTTAGAATTACACGTTACAATAAAACCATTCTTCAAAGACCGGAAGCTTTATCTGATTCAGGAATAAAATTTGTTTTCACTTACTTTCAATGTGCATATCGATAAAATTCAGCAAGATCTAACATTATATATGGCTTTACTGTTCGCTACAATAGAGAGTTTTCTCCATAGAAACTTTAAAAGTCTTGTATTATGCAAATTAATAGATTTCTAGAACAAAGATAAAATAAAAATTAAATTAAATTCTTTCGACTTAACATGATGTACCAACATCCTTGGTATTCTCTGAAGTAGATCTACTGAATGAATTTTAAATATACATACAGGGTGCTTTAGGGTGACCACCCATTAAAATTTGTTAGAGACTGTTTAAAGAGCGAAAATTTGGACACTGGGGTTTTTGAATATGCTCTCCTCAAATAAAATAATGGTGTCCTCGTGACACTTCCGGTTATACCGTAATTTGCCGTTAACTGTCTTATTTTAAATGGAACACCCCGTATATTATTTTAGGAGAGCATACTCAAAAATCCCAGTGTCCAAATTTTCACTCTATAAATCTAAGTAGTCTCTAACATATTCTAATGGGTGGTCACCCTAAAACAGCCTGTATAGTTAGGGCACGTGTACATATAAGCTATTTGCTTATAATATAATCTCGTGGTGATGAAGCAGTTACATATCTTGAGATAAATGTATACATGTATGGTAAATGTATACATTTAATATCCTAGAACACAATTCTAAACAAATAAAACTTGGCAAGCTGCTATACCAATTTGCCTTACATGCAACCGCGGTACATTTTAAAACCCAGTTTCATTTACCATTGCAATATCCGTAATTGCATTTTCCCGGCAAAGCTAATACGACTTTTGACTTCAGCTTTTTGTAAATAATAAAATAGGTAAACCAGGAATGTTACATTCGAAATGTAACGTTTTATATCGCCCAGACTAGCTCGTGCCACTAACAAACATGTAATGCTGAATTTAATGTATTGAGGAGTGTAACACGTGCGGTTGCCGTCTACTTATGGTAATAATACACCTATGCTAATCCAAGCAATATCGTGTGCTGTATCATAAGCCATTTTTATTGCAGGGTCTTCCAATAAGCTGGATTTAGGTCTTTGTCTTCCGTGTTTGCTAACGGTATAGATTAGAAACGGTACATCGCATGTTTGAAAAGATACGATTTCGGAACAGGGATTGGGTTAGATAAATATGGTAAAGTATTTCTTCAACGAGAAATGCAATCCAGCTTAAACTGGAATTTTTTAACTTCTATATGTGAAATTCTACTATAACTAAAAAAAGGAAAATTCTCGTTAAATTTACAATGCAACAAAACTTTTAATAGATTACCAGCAATTTTTTTCTTATTTTTAGTATTAAGCGGAACTCACAATAGTGTTATAACGTTTTTATAAGAAAACTTCATAGTAGGTTTTTTTAAATAAATTACTGATTAAATGCACTGTTTTATAATTTTTTGCCAGGGTGTATTTTTGCCCTCTTAATAATCAAGACATGTGAAGCTAGTGAATACTCGTTACATTCATCGTAGTTTTCAAGACTTAGTTCCGTAGTTTTTTCCTGTCTCCAGCTCGCTTACGCTTTCGCTGGTGACAAATTGCTCTCATATTTTTCCCCGATGGAGCATAAAAAGATAGAAACAGAATTAATTTACAGAGAGCAGTAAGCAGCGAGAAGACAGACTAAAACTCGCCTCGAAATTCTAATTCACTCTCTAACTTGTTAGCTAATATTTCAAATTAATTCTGAACATAGTGTATCAAAAATAACTGGACACTGCTTAACCAATATCAATAGTTCTCGAGACAGTTTCGTAAGTAAGTAAAGAACTTTTACGGTAAATTTTTTCCGAGATATTAAGACATGTTTATTAACCAACAATCTGTTCTGTTGGTGTTGTTGTCCTGTAGTCCTGTTATTAATAAATAATAATAATTAAATAATATGGAAACAGAAACAAGTGAAAAACCAACAATAATTTCATGATAGACCAATTACATAGATTGAAGCGCACGATGCACACAAATGCAATAATAATAATAATAATAATAATAATAATAATAATAATAATAATAATAATAATACTAATAATAATAATAATAATAATAATAATAATACTAATAATAATAATAATAATAATAATATCATTCACCACCAACTATAATAGAAAAACAAATATTATAAATTATACTGGGACCTAACCATAAGTATTCTAGACTTTGAGATGGATATTCAACTTTTGTTTCAGCGTGATGGAAGATGTTGCTCCACCACATAATTCTAGAGTCATTCAAGATTATCTAAATGATAGATTTCCACAAAGGGGATTGGTCCTAGAGGATCCACTTTGTGGCCAGCTAGATCGCCATATCTAAACCCCTTTAATTATTTTTATGGGGTATATAAAATACTATTTATGGGAGTATGGTAGAATTTACGGGAATGTGGAAGAATTTTGAAATAGCCTAGGATTAGTTCTATGTGAAATTAGGCCAAATATATTAAACGTAGCCGTTGAAAATAGTTCAAAGAGGATAGATGAATATTTACTATAGCTGACAGGTATAATAGCTCCTAAATATACAACCTGATCCCAACTGTATGACCAGTACCGAAATATAAACAGTAGATACCCTAATGGGGTGTTTTCCTATTTTTTTTTACATCGGCAATGGAAAGTAGTTGGAAAAAGAAGAGATACGTATTTTTGGAATTTTAATATTGGATTCATTTAAGTCCATAAATTATTTTTTATTGTGCGCGATATCTATGTGACGTCACTAAGCGAAAATTCAAAATTTGCGCCATTTTTTAGTGATTTCTAGGATAGTTTCATTTGTGTGGTTGGTGTCACTGCGTGACAATTTTACTTTTCTTTATGTTTGAATTGTTTGGTTAAGGTAAACATCATGGTAAACATAAGAGATTGTTTTTAGTTTATATTTTTACCTGTGAATTGTTGTCTCTGCCTGTGACTGATTACAAGTGTATTTAGTAATAGAAAAACATCGTAATTTGTAAAGGTAATTTTTGAATATATTTAATCGACTTTGCAGTAATACTGTTAAGTTAAATACTAACCTTACATTTTTCATCCCTTTTATTTCTGAAAGGATCTATAGGATCTTTATCATAAAAGGATCTATAACCGGTAAATTGTCGGACTTAGCCTCTACAAAACCTTGCTCCATGTTTAATAAAAGTTTACTTCATAGGAAACAACAATACAACACGTCAAGTTGCCAAGCCAAACACAAACAGGAAATTTCAAATGTCAATTATCGAAATGTCGACTGTCGTTTGTCGTCGTTACAAACTGAAACTAGCCACATATTATCAGTGTGGCCTGTTTATAGATACATATTCCCTAATTTTCGCTTAGTGACGTCACGAATATAGAATAAAATTTCAAAATTGAATTAAAAAATTTCTACCGATTCAATCCTAATAATTTTTATCCTAATAAATATAAAAAAAAAATATATTTTATAAAAATACATGTTTCCACTTTCATTTCGATTGAAGGAAAATACCCCATTGTCTTTCTTTTTTCTAATTTAAGCCACCCTGTATCTCTTACCGTCTGCGAGATCCCAATGGTGGCCAAAATTAAATGTAACACCGTGTATAAGGATTTGAATCCATTATCTTTGGGTTAAGTGATTGAGACTAAACAGACTAGACACTAGATACATTTTCTTTTACTGAATGAAAACTTAAAACACTGTGATAAATGCAACTAGCAAGTATGTAATAAAAAACTGAAGGCGGAAGACGCTATGAAAGTGAGACCCCTTTTATAGACTTGAGAAGTTATTGCTTGGGCAGATGGCAGTGGATCGTTATCGTAAACTTGGCGCAAACTATAATTAATCCAAGGGACAATCCCTGCCTGGTAGTAAAAGTAACTTGTTGTCAAATTAGAATATTCTGCAAGTTTTCCTGAGTCAGTCTAAACCTTGTTGATGTGGTATTATAAAATATGGTTGAGTCGTGTACCGGTAATCTAGATACTTACAGAAAAGTTGTTTACTATAAATTTGTATAAAGGCTTAGGAGTTTCAACCGTTTAGGGTCACCATGAAAAACTGTTTTCCATTATTTTGTAGAATTTCTTATTGCGAATGTTGCCATTTGCCTAATTGCTTAAAAGCTTAAAATTAAATTAAAGTTATACTATAAAGATTAAAACTAGTTTTAATTATCTCCAGATGATGCCAACTTGGTTGGAGAAACGCGCGTCGAGTGCAGTATAGTGTTTTGGTATTATATGGAAAACTACGTCACTGTTAGTGATTCATCTTTTGTTTTCTTGTAAAACCGTTTACTTACCATCTTTGTTTATGCATAAGATAGTAAGAAAGAAAAAGAAATGCCAGTAGTTTGAAAGAAACTAATAGTGGCAGCGTGTTAACGATACTATTGACATCAAACACAGTGGCCCGGTTTTTAGATATGTAATTAACAATAACCCATTACATTGAGTAAGATTATGTTTACATATACAGGTGGTAGGTTACGGATGATGAGCGATGTTGTCTCATAAAAGTGTTTGAATTGATGCGTACTATGAGAAAAACATTTTTACTCACAATCAGTTAGTAATTTGTGGATGTGTACCCTTCAAAAGCCGGGAACTTATTGCTTACTTCACTTTCGCGGCTAACATGTGTTCTTACCCACGGATATCACTATAATTTTGCCATTAAAACATTGTTTTAAAAATAAATTAGAATAAAACTCGGTATTTATTTAATATACAAACTAACAAAACTATTTAGAATTATAAATATTAATTATTACCTTAGACGTATCGTTACTGTTAACTGTTAACGTAAGACCATATTGTTGCCCAAAATTCTATTGTTGAGTTTCAGAAGTCGATAAAGGTGCCGACGTTCCCGGTGTTTCTACATGAGACAACATATTAGCAATTTTTATTTGTCTATGTAGAGTTCTCCACATATCCTTCAGCTACGGTGCCGAATTTTCACCCCCACCCCCTAATATTTTTAACTGTAGAATTTCTCCACCTGTATTTGCTAGTAATGTCGCTGAAGTACGTCTAAAACAATGTCCTGTGAACCCATTAACATTTTCCAGTTTTAAATTGGTTGCTATTTTTTTGGGAAAGCTTCCGATAGCATTATGTTCAAAAGGCTGTCGTCTAACTTTGCCAAACCTCATTTGTAAAAAAACCTTTCAAATTCAATGTTGATACGAAGGTCAAAGTAGATATGCTTTACTATTTTTATCCATTCGGGGATTGTTATTACAAATGTAATAACAATTTAGGTTTTGTTACAGGAATCACTATTATAACTCGATTTTCTAAAATATCCATTTCACTTATTTTCATTTTCAAAAGTTCATCACACCGGGAAGCTCCGGAAATGCCAATAATCAAAGCAAACTTTTCAGGAAGATATTCTATCGGAGCATGATTTAGAAAATTATCGATGTCTGCTTCGGATAGAACGCTTGACTTTTTATCTTTGTATCCCACTTTCTGCCTTTTCAAGTATGCTCGCAATTTTGCATAATTACTGATATCAACATTACGCCTAATATTTAGTATTGCTCGCAACATCGAATACCTTGACCATAATGTGGAGGCTTTAATTTGTTTACTTAATTCACAAAAATAAGCAAGAAGTACCGTTTTAGAAGTATGCTGCACACTTTTAGTCACGCATCATTTACTATATGCTTCGTAAGTGGTTTCGTATCTCCCCCTGTTTCTTTCCGGAATCATGCCTTCCATAGCTTTTTCTGCAGCTATTCACAGTTCTGGTGGGGTATATCAAGTTCACTGTCGGACATATTTGTAAATATATAGACATTTTTTTATTAAAAATTCTCAGATTTCGCAACTCTTGCAGCCATCGGAGTTCATTGAAAATGAATTAAGGAAATTTGCAACTATAGAAAGCTTGCAAAAGTTACCTTCTAATTTGAGAACTTACCATTTACAACTTACAGACTTTGTCACCTTGTATATAACATTCAAATGAGAGCTCAAATTTTCAGACTTGCAATTTGCAAAATACGAATACGAATGTCAAACTTTTATAATTTAGTTACCTTCTAATTTGAGAACTTACCATTTGCGACTTACAGACTTTGCCAGCTTATATATCACATTCACATGAGAGCTCAGATCCTCAGACTTGCAATCTGCAATATACAAAGACGAATATCAAACTATGCGTCCAAGCCGCCCGCTTTACTCGGTCCCCCACTACCTAACTATGTCGGTGTGACATGCTCATCGCGTTACATTTTTCTTCGAAACTATAAGCATTTTCAATGCTAAAATGCCGTCTTATATGTAACTGGTAGTAATAGCTAAATCGTATACATAATTCGTAGGAACTCATTCCAGCTTCGCGTCTGTAGCTTACCAAGGTGGGAAGCACGCTCGGATATAATAGATTACTTCCCTCCTCGGTATGTAATCTAGGTACTATTACTATCGACTATCATCTGCTACTCGAAATATTCCATATGGAGATACCGGGATATCAAAAAATATCTTGGTCAAGGGTGGTTGTGGAATGTAAAACGTGTGTCTTACTTTAAATTTTTGAATATGTTTTGTTGTGTCACAATCTGTCAAGTCATTGTGCTGAAATTTTCTAATCCAGTTTTTGAATCATGCCTCTTACCACACAGCACAAAATTTTCATGATTGAAGCCTATTTTCGAATGGGTGCGCTAGTTAATGGAAATTGGCAATAAAGTCAACGTTTGTATTTGGACAATTTTCGAGAGCACTTCCCAAACGTGGCAATATTACCGGACAATTTTTATGCGTGCCTTACAAATTGTGTTGAAGTGTTTCGCGAAACTAGTTGTGTGACTCATAAAAAAGGTGCTGGTAGACCAAGAGTTCGTACAGAAGAAGTTGTCAGTGACGTTCGTCAACGTATGGAAGAGGAGCCTGCAAAACCTTTGAAACGTCTTTCTCAGGAAATTGGACTTTCTTATGGAACATGTCATAAGATTTTAAAGAAAGACTTGAACATGCATCCATATAAGATGCAAGCACATCAAGCTCTTCTGCCCGCAGACCACCCCAGACGCCTTGCTTACTGCCATTGGTTTGTCAATAATTTAATGAATGACGATCTTCTGGACTTAACTTTTTTTTCTGACGAAGCGTGGTTCCACCTTTCGGGATACATCAATTCTCAAAATATGCGAATATGGAGCAATGATAACCCTCATGTTTTTACTGAATCGCCACTACATGCTCAAAAAATTGGTGTTTGGATGGCAGTTTCTCGCAGAAGAATAATTGGGCCAATTTTTTTCGATTTCACCGTCAGCGCAGAAAGGTACAGACACAACTTTTTGGCTGAATTTGTGCAACAGTTAAACGATGATGAACTTCGGTACGGTTATTTCCAGCATGACGGTGCAACAGCACATACTACACGAGAAAATATTGCTTTCCTCCGCGAGTTTTTTGATGACCGGCTGATAAGTTTGCATACAGAAGTTGAGTTTCCTCCGAGATCACCTTGTTTGACAATTATGGACTATTTTATATTTCCTTACTTAAAAAACAAGATTTTCGCAACTCCGGTTAATAATTTGCAAGAACTGCAACAAAGAATTGTTCCTATAATTTTTGATATTCCGGTAGATAAAAACACTCTGGCTAAAGAAATATTCATGTGACAGGTTAATTTGCTCCTCAAACCAGTGTCATCAGCTACAGTATGCGCGATGTCGTTTTCCAGGACAGTAATTCGTCGGAACGAATCTTGTGTAAAGTTCGAGCGTGATATGCACATAAGAATTTCTTTGCGGCATTCCTAATCTGGCCCTTTTACTCTTTTACTATCTCAATACCGGAATGCCTCCTCCGAAAAACCGGAATTTGCGCGCCACTTTTCCCAATGCGACGCGACGGCTCGATTCAATTTCCTGCACCTCGATGACGTTCTAGCGTCTTAGTATTATTCGGTTGTAGCAGGAGGGAATATACAAATTCTTTGCTTGCTTTTCGTGCGGCATTATGCTTTAACTGCACTGCAAAATAATTTATTTATGGTAAATCATACTTATTAATTTTCAACTTATGTTAAACTGAAATATATGGTGGTGTGTATCTGTATTTATGGTGACAATTTAATTTATATATAAAAATCGCATATGCCACAGTGCAATTGTCACTTTAACAGCGACAAAAGTTACCTGCAACTTTTACAGTGACAAATGCACTAGTGTTTTTTTCACTTATTCATTTTTTAATCAATTATCGCGGTGTCCGTTGCCAAAATAAATAGTTTGACATTTCTGTCAACAAGTTATTGAATTATTAAACACTAACAAATATGCTGTGATGCTCAAATAAAAATGTGTTTATTTTGAGTGTTTCATAAATAAAGTTTGCATTCATATGTTTCTAAATTTCTTATTAATTAAATTGTCCTGCCGAATTACACTCGATGATTGTATTGATACCGGATAAATTTGGATTGTTTAAATTCTAAACTGTTTCCTTTAGCAATTTTTACTCGAAAAACTGTCAACCTAAAAACGCTCCACCTTCGGTATCGCGTTTTTATTAGTTGACAGTTTTTCTCGACTAATTGCTTGGCAACAGTTTCTCATTAAACAATCCAAATTTATCCGGTAAAATACAAACCTGTTGTGCAATTATAAGTGAAAAAATATTCATATTAAATATAAAATAATATACCAAATATTCAAATGTTTTCGTCACTGGAATATTGTTGTGTCTATTATTTGCATTACTTGCATCATATTTTTGCCGCTTAAAGTCTTCATCAATTAAAAAAGTAAATAGTACTAAGACCTTGGTGACTTAATAACAAAATATATTTTTAAAATGTCCAGATGAACCCGCACAATAAGAAATAACATTGGCACTTTTTTTAGATATGGTGATAAATATGAAATGCCTCCAAAATATATCAAATGTTTTGCTACCAAATATTTTCGTTTGAAGGATTTATGGAAATATTTCTAAAGAGAAAAATGTTCTCTGATATATTTCCCAGAGGTGTCCATGGTAGTTTCGTTGCTAAATTGCCTTATTGGCCACTAACATGCCATCTCGACACGTTTTTGTATCTCTACTGTTGCTTTATTAAAACTTGTAGAGAAAGAACGATGAAGATTAAATTTTTAGACAATTTAATTACGTAGCAGTTTCTTACATATATGAAAAATAAGTTCAATGAATTAGTTTTGCCTGACTTACAGAACTTCAAGCTTCAAGTATTACAGTACATGTTATTAACCTAACAGAAGTTCAGAAAAGACGGTCAGAAAACCTGTAATACTAAATTGTTAAAATAAATAGGTACACTATATAGGGTGTCTCACAACGAAGCGATAGATTTCTCGGAAAGTAGCCTTTGGAAAATTTTAAAAGTTTGGTAGTATGCTAATGTCGATGGGGGCAATTCGGATAAAATATTTTCAAAATGGTGGCACTTCCGATTATACCGGAAGTAGATGTCAACTTGCTTATTTTAAATAGGACACCCTATATATTATTTTATTTCTGGATGCTACGTCGAATTCTAAACATATTCGCTGTATAATATCCTATACATAAGTTTAACAGTTTTTTGACATATTTCAAATTTTATGTCGAGAATGACGTTTGCAGGACAAAACATAATTACCAATTTTTCCTATACGGAAGCTTTCATTATTTAATTTGGATTAGTGTCCTTGTAAAAGGTAACCTACTTTATTAGACGTTGTATGATATTTTTATAATTATTAATTAGAGCAGTAGAAAAATGTGAAATTGCCAATATCTCGAAAACTACAAATTTTCGGAATAGACAAGTTCATACAAAGTTACTCTTATTTTTAATGCTAAATAAGAAAAAACAATGAAAATAAGGGTTTTCCATTTGAAAAAATTGGCTCTTGACAGTTTGTTTAATTTAATTTCTATTGTTATTTTTTGATCATCCTGTATTAATAATTATCAAAATATCCTACAAAGTTGGATGTGTCCCGACTGGCGTTGTATTACTTTGGCGTCTCCATGGAATACAGCGTCATTAATGATAATTAAATTATTATTATTCAATCATTAAAATTTTTGCTTAATACAACGCCAGTCGAAGCAATCCCGTGGAGTAATTGTTTTCGGCACTTCCTTCAAATAAATAAGGATTGTCTTCCTTAAAGACAAGAGAGGTCACTGTTGTAATGGCGCCTGCGGAAAAGCAGGTCGTTATTTGTCTGTCAATTTGACAAGTAATTTCAGACAGATAATTGTCAGACGGATAGTAGCAAAGACCAAAAGAGGGCACTATGGTGTGTTTCTCACCACCACTAACTTTAATCATATTTAAATACCTACACCCATATTAATAATAATCACAATAACATGAAGTTAACTAATGACAACTAACCGTATTCTTAAATCAATCTAAGTAGTTCATATTAATAATTAAATATTTATAGACAAATAACTAACAGCATGCTAAATAAGAAGTTAATGTGACAACATCTAATTCTATACATAGAGCTAATTTCACTGCAATAAATCTAACCTGCATTCTGCCTGCATTTACAAACATTTACGCAAAGTGACAAGACTGACAAGTGTCTTGTGTCAAAACTGTTTTGTGTTAAAAAGCAATTAAGGGCGGATTTAGCTTTTCAACATGGGGGAGTATCTCAAAGAATCATATTTTTAAAAAATGTGAAATTAGAAATTATCTGAGTATTTAGATAGGTAGGTACCTACGTTTTTCTTTGGACAAACATGAAATAGCAAATAGAAGTGTTTAATAAAATATCCTTAAGTGAAGTACGTTTATATTTTTTTAAACTAATTACGTTTCTGCTTTTTGCTAATGTAAAATTTTAATTCATGGTAAATCCGCCCTTGATAAGCATTAACTTTGCCTTTTATAATAGGGAGATTCGTAGCCCACGTTAACTCGCGGGTTACGGGAGATTTAGAACACCTTAACCTTAAATTTTTACCTTATCGTTATCGCAATCGTTATACTGAGCACGCGCAGTACTAAAAATGATACTCTTTTTGGAACTGCACATGCTCAGAATAACGATAACGACGTGCTAAAATTTAAGGGGTCCAAAAACTCCCTAATGAATTCGATAAGTAACCATGCTATAATAAAATTTTATAATAATTATTGAGGTTACTGACATATAAATACGGAAAATTTCGCATTAAATTATTTAATATTTCAGGAAAACGTTCTTGATCTGTTAATTGGGAGGGAAAAGAAAAACTGCTGACATTTTTGTCAAACTTTTAGGTTAGGTAACTTTAACTTATTGTAAAACGTACCCAAACTGATAACTAGTGATTTAGCATCATTCTAGCGTTAACATGCATTTAAATGGCATTATTAATGCAGTTTTCACTAATTACATTCTAGTTACGTCTTAGAACATTCTAAGTTTTATTATTAATAAGGACACTGGAATGTTTTCATATTAACATGTTACTTTGGCCAGTTTAATTGTTTAATTGAAAAATTCTAAATCCACTGTTGCCTGTGATTGATATAGCTGTAGGTACCTACTGGGTTTGGGAAATTATAAAATGCACACAATTTTAAAGAAAAAAATAGCAAACATTTTTCGTATAAAACATCAATAAAAACTGCTTACCAATATCTCTATAGTAATGTTGAAGTTACGTTTGAAAATGGTCGAAATATAGATAATCATCTTGTATTTGTGGCGTATCATCCTCTTTATATCTCATCTTCCAGAACTGAATTCCCGCCGTGCAAAGCACTTGAGTAAATCTAGATCGTTCGATTTAGATACCTCAGTCAAATATAAATATCTGGAATTGTGTCCATTGTATGCAGATCGTAGCAATGTTGTAGCCTAAGTACCTATTCATGTATCAAATTCCGGATAGTATTGGAGAATATATGCGTATAAAGCCCATCTGTGCTGTTAGAAATTGATGTACGTACATGCCACCCCCAATGATTGTGCAAATAACATTGATTGATGGTGTGTACTCCTGTGTTTTTTCCGTTTTTGTTGGCCAATGATGATCATATTTCGCTGGCATGAGGCAAATCAAATAAAGTTGGCGTTCAAAAAGTAGCGCACAAAAAATTATCGTGATAGTTCTTTCCTGTCTGGAAACAATTTTGTTGCAAATTGATTTTATCAGCATTTATTTTAGTATCTATTTTAGACGTTTGTACACTTTTTGAAAACGATGACTATAATATACATGTAATCTGTGAGCTATAAAATTAGTTCAACCCAACATATTCAATCGCAGCAAACGTACCTTTCAAAATTCCTTATTATCACTATTCTGAATGGAGAAGGATAATTCAAGGTATCGATATTCTTAATTAGGATGCTCAAGACAGAAATCAGTGTAACTATTATTTGTACAATATGGATAAAGAAAATAAACTTTTATTTGACACATTTTGCTAAAAATCTTTTATGTTTTTAAACATCCTTTCATTAATTATATTATTTTATTACGGTTTAAACTAGGTTTCCTACTAAACTGATAGGGATATATTTTCTATTTTAGAAACAATATTAACTAAATTGAATCATTACAGAATATTATTTTAAAATAAGTATTACAGATTTCTATACTTTATTTAATATACACGTAATTCACTTGCAATTTAATTGGCGAGTATGTCAAATAAATAACCGTTCCTTTCGCGAATAACTCATAGACACTCGTGTCATCAAGCACATGTACTTTAAGTATCTATTCATGAAAGGATAACAGTAATTGAATTATCAAATTCTTACAAATACTGATAAAGGAAAATTCAAATCTCTTGCTATTTCTTGTCGAACAATTGACTACTTGAAGTGAACTGCATATCTCGTAGTGAAAATTTTTCTGGCGGGATGCCTATAATTCCTTTTCAAAGCAATATGATTGACAGCCACAGCTTGAATAATTGTAATATTTCTAAGCTCCAGGAGAGCATAATAAGATGAAGTAAATCACTGGATTTTGCAGAGGCGTCATATTGGGTTCTGTAAAAGGTAAACATTTGATTGATTTGAGTGGGTAGTGCAACAAACCTCTAAACCTTTATGGAACAGAAGGCAAGCTTATACGGATTTCACATTATAAATATGGAATAAACTCATTACTGTAAAAATCCTGAAGTCAAGGATTACGTAGTTTCAGAAACATTGGCCTCCAATTAAACTTCTTTTCTCCATCCCTCGTGTAACATTTCCCAGCATCATTAATCCCGCCGAAGTTTTATCTGCCTCGAAAGTTATTTAATATAGGTTAAAGTGCAGTATATGATTTAATAAAGACGAAGCTAGGAAAACAAACAGTCGCTCTGACCGAACCGCAGGGGATGATCTCACATGTCGGTGGTGCAACGACCTGCTGTTTACAGATAAGCTAACACCGAGATCCTCAGTTCAATTTAGAGGAGAGACGGCACTTTAGGTGTACGGACTAGGGCATTCCTTACCTCTACTGCCATATTTTCAGGCTTACCTTCTACATATAAACAATCGAATGCAGTTTCATTTAACTTGCGTGCTATTTATACAGACTTGATGTTTTATTTGATAAGTCGTTGCATAACTATGGATTATCAGGACCATTCGTGCCGTATTTTTCTTCATAACTAATAAAATCTTCTTTGTAAAATTCAGAGGCTGTCTACCTGAATAATTTCAAGCAAATTCCGGTATACTTTGAATATAAAAAACAAACCACAGAAATGGTGGAAACAAACCACAGGAACCCTTCTAAAAACATAAAGCTTGTGTAGAGTTAGATACACATGAAAGAAAACGAAGAAATACAACCATTCCCTGGGAGATGCCATTGTAGAATCTTTGAATCTACAACTTTTGGAGCACAATTGAAGGTTGACCCCTTCATCACTCTCCCTCCCCCTAGGAAACACAAAATTTCCATATGAATAGGAGTCAAGTCACCTCTTTTGAAAGATGTTTTATGATTTATTCAATGGTGTGCTTAATTTTAAGCACGTTATCGTTATCGATTGGCGTTTGAAGTTGCATGGATAAAAGAATAGGAAAAATAACAAAATTTTATGCACTTGCCGCGGACGGGGGCACTTGCCTCCCCCGCCGGAGACAGATTACCCCTGGTGTGTTATAGATGCAGGTGAAGGAAGAAGACAAGACAGAAGAGAGCCAGAAGAACCTACCCAGCCTGCAGCGGGGCGAAAGGAAAGAAGGGGCCAACCTTCAGTTATACTCTAAAAGTTGTCCCCCTACCCCGAATTAAAGATTGACCTGTTTCGGCAAATTTTTATATCTCGTTTTGTGCTCCAGATATTAAGGGTGTTTCATTGTAAATGGGACACCCTGTATAATAAAATAATAATATCATCGGGAGTTTCTGAAGTATAGGGACATAATTGAGTTCTACATCACATTAATTTAAATCACATAAATCAAACTTTCCACTCGAATTCTATGTTTGTATTAATTGCAATTCGCAAACTATCATATTATTTCTAGTAAATTCAAACATAATAGAGTGAAGGGACTTCAGTGTCACTCCCACGTACCGTAACTCATAATTAGAACCGAAATTAATGCATTAATGTTTAAAGGGGATTATAAAAATCAATTCGTATCAAATTATACCTGTAGGGAATTTACCTCCGCTATGGAATATAATACAATTAACAATTTAATTGTAATTTAAGTTTAGATATCGGGCTTGAATTTTTAACTCCATTAAAATTTATGACATATTAAAAGGTGAAATCTACATAGACAATTGAATTGCATATTTTGTCAGGGGACAAAATGGTGACGACACGAAAATAGTTAGTTAAAATTGAATATTGTAATAAATGCAAATTTATTTTCTCTTTATAGCATTCATAAAATATATCGCTGATGTATTTTCATTTTGGCTTTTAATTGTCACTCATAATGAACTGACCTTTAGATCTACTCAGTTTTGAATGGTTGGGATCAGTTGTAATTTGGTACATTGTCGAATATTTCATCGCTCTCTGTGAAATAAGTTAATACTCTTCATTATTAAAAAAAATTAATTGAGGAAGCCGTTACTATGTGGTAATTAAACATCTTGTAGAACAATGAAAACACGCTTCTATGTATTTTACCACTATATATTTTTGTTTTTACAAAAATTTTGTGACTGCAGTTTCGACTTACAAAGTCATTTTCAAAGAGTGATTCAAAATAGAATCTGTTTTGAATCACTGTTTGAAAATGACTTTGTAAGTCGAAACTGCAGTCACAAAATTTTTGTAAAAACAAAAATATATAGTGGTAAAATACATAGAAGCGTGTTTTCATTGTTCTACTCTTCATTATCATTAATTTTGTCATTCATTATCATTGTTTTTGTCGTTTATCGTTTGCGTTCAGTAAAATAAAAATAAAAAGATGGTGAACAAAATACCTGTGATTTTAACTTGACAGAAATTGCAGCAAAAAGAAAACCAGCCATTTGCGTTTCAACCGACATTATACGTCAAGTTCACGTTTCTATTCCGCTCCTGAAATCGCGCTATTTGCCATCAGTTGTGCCAGGATGCACCGCACGTAAAGCTAAGCATAAACTTAAGCTTTAAACATCGCCTTCGCAAAACGATCGACTATCACGTGTCTTCTAGAGAACCACTTACTAACTTCTAGCTCCGCCAGTGCCGGCACTAAAGCTTTTGCCTGAAGCCGACGAAAAAGACTAGAATGGCGCTTAGATAATTTTCACAAGTGAATGACCAAGAAACGTTAGGACAAGAACAGCAGTTAACAGAATAAAAGTTCTTCTTTTAGAAAATATTAATATTAAAACTTTATAATTGTTTTGAAAAAAACATTGATCTTATTTAGATGTTCCAAGAAAAATATAGAAAACACTCTATATACTAGTATTTCGGCTTATTAGGCCTTTTTCAATAGAATATATGTCTATTACTAAACGTTTCCAAGCGCGTTTTCGTTATTTATTTGCCGTGTATGTGGGTCAAACCGGTAGAAGTATTGAAACTAGAGTAAAAGAACATAAAAAATCCATATTAAATAACACAAAAAATTCAATATTTTCGACGCATTTTATAGAATTCAATCTATAAAATAATTGTTTTCTATAAAATGCGTCGAAAATATTGAATTTTTTGTGTTATTTTTATATGGATTTTTTATGTTCTTTTACTCTAGTTTCAATAGAGCAATTAGAAATTAAAAAATCTTTAATTATAAATCCTTGTACTACGAATGATCAGATAGATTTTACACTCTCGCCCTTCTTAGAAAAGGTACTAAAAACTCGGGCTTTACCAGATGGTAGGATCAATCGGGGGTAGGTGCTCGTAAACAAATAAATAACGAAAACGCGCTTGGAAACGTTTAGTAATAGATATTTACTCTATTGAAAAAGACCTAATAAGCCGAAATACTAGTATATAGAGTGTTTTCTATATATTTCTTGGAACATCTATATGAGATCAATGTTTTTTTCAAAACAATTATTTTCACGACGTTTCATAAAGAATCATCCGCTTCGAGTATCCACTTTATTAAAACTTTATATACTTATGTATTAAAATTAATTTTATAATGATCCTGAGCAGCAAGAAACAAAATATTTATTTGTTAATAGAAACATCTCTATTTTTCAATTAATATCCATGATTTTTATGTTGTCATATCCAGTTTTATATCATTATTTTATTATTTAGCCTCTTTTTTGTTTATCAAATGATTTATCAGATTTTGCTTGCATATTTTTTAAGATAATTATAGTGTTAGTTACAGACGGAAGTTATACTTTAAAAGTTTTTCAGTTCAGGAATGTTTCTGTTCCTGGAATTTTGCAAGGAGAACTAGGACGACTCTGGTATCTAGCTTTGACTCTGAAAATACTACCCAAGCGTTTATAAAAGTCAATTAAAAGTTACTTATGAGAAAACTACCTACATCCCTGCAAGTGCAAAAGTATTTCACGGCAGAATTATTTACTTTTTCTTGCCGTGCTCAAATTTGTAGAAAATATATTTTTAAAAGGGCACTTCCTCAAGTTAGTCGGGACATTTTTCACATTTTTAGGTTGTTTTTACTGTGAGAATTAAAAAGATAGTCTGAATGAGACTAATTTAACAAGGATAACATGTGCAAGGGAAATACCCTCAAAATATTTTATTTAATATGAGTTTATTCACGTTAATATTTTATGAATAAAACTACAAATTTTTCCTGTTAAGTTAAATTAACCCACTTAGAAGGTAGAGTTACCTACAACTGTAAAACTTAAATATAACCAAATAGGTCGTGTGTTTTATGTTCAGTAAGTCTATGTATTCTCTATATAAAATTCTTATAATGGATTATGAAATAAATGCATACAGTAGTGATGAGAATGCTAGAAGACTGGAAATATTTAAACATATATCAAACTATTTTGAATAATGGGTTCGGTTTGATTTTGTGTACACTTTTATACTGTCGAAAATTTTATAGAAAAGATACAAGATATTGTATTTATTGTACTACACAGTAAAAAAATCCGACTGATTTTAACACTCATCAGTGTGTATATAGTCCACACTTGGCAGTGTTAGACATATCGGTGTATTATTACATTACATAAAAGTAATTTAACACAGTAGATTTTACAAGGTAATGTGTAATAATTAATTATTCACCGTGTAATTATTCCGTTTTTATGGCGGATTGATTCATTTTTAACACAGGGTTTTGTAAATTTTACTACAATTTATGAGTACTTCTACAAACTTGGCGGGTATATCGTTCGTGTAATATGAGTTCTAAAGGTTTAATTATTATACTACCCAGTTCGTGTTAAAAATAACACTGCAGCAAATTACGATTACCATTTAGTAATTTTACCATTTGTCTTTTTTTACTGTGTATCAACATTTATGTATGTGAATAATTGCAATTCGTTCCATCCATTCCACTTTTTGGGTTCTATAGTTTTCTCTTCACCTACCCACCTATAGTATATTAATTGATGACCTTATTCATTTTTAGTAACAATAAATTAAATATCAAAATTTATCTATTAATACATTCACAAAGACAATATTGAACCTTATTCAAACAGAAAGTCATGTCAGTACTGTTAATTTAACATTTTTCTGCAAACGGCAGATGACAAACTGAAAAATAAGACGAGAATCTCGAAGATACTACAAAATCCCGAAAAATGTATGCCAACTTAATAATTTTTTTCGCAAACTTGAAGTTTATTAACTCAAGCAGATATTGTTACTGAAAAACACTTTCGAATATACCTTACAGTTAACTCAGAGTTAACACATAGGTATGACTTACTTAACTCGTAGTTTAACTTCCAATTGAAGTTTCTAATATAGGATTAAAAAATTCGTAGGGCTTCACCCTCTGTGTAGATGTATTTTGTATACACTGGTCAGGTATAAGCCCTGACATCATATGACTCATAGCTTGTTTCTTTTGGGATTACACCACCTGTAAAATAACAAAAAGCAGAAAACCAGAAGTATACAAATCAAATATCCAAAGTGCAGTAACAAGGCAAACTTCTAAAGTTTGCCCCAAAATTATTTTACAGGTGGTGTAATCTTAAAAGAAACAAACTATGAATCGTCAAAATACACCACAATTATCATATTACCATATTATTCTTTCAGGAAATTGGTGGCAGTTTCTGCATCCACCCTCTTTTAGTATATTACCTATACTTTTAAATTAGCTTTTTGTAGTTGTCACTTAGTCTTACATTGCAAGTATATTATATTGCATTATTATTATTATTATTATTATTATTATTATTATTTTATTATTATTATCATCATCACTATTATCATTACTGTGTATATAAAAAATGTATTGGGGTTTTCAGTTTTCATGTAAAACGCGGCAGTGTATTCGTATATTTTAGTATAAGTAATATTGGACTCGGCTACGCTAGTTTTTTCATACTTGTTACATTTTTTATCAGACAAGTCGGTGGAAAATCGGAAAATTCAGCCGTCGCACAGCCGGTTTATAACCTACGCATACGATTCCACGCTCTACTGAACATGTAACTCAATTATGTTAACAGACATTTTCCAATATACCTCGGTTCATATAGAGCCGAGCCGCATCCTTCGACCTTTCCGAAATCAATTGAGTTTTATTCTCATTACCTACAGGGATATTTCCAGATTCGGTATATGCCGGTTGAGCCGAATTGACATATTCATTTTTAAAGTTCTGGCGTTTACCAAGATCAAAATGATTTTTTTTTTTTCAAATCAGACTGGAAGTTGGGTAGCTTTACATTATTAAAAAGTAATGGTAAAGTGTATAATTGTTTTGAAAAAAACATTGATCTCATTTAGATGTTCCAAGAAATATATAGAAAACACTCTACATACTAGTATTTCGGCTTGTTAGGCCTTTTTCAATAGAGTATATGTCTATTACTAAACATTTCCAAGCGCGTTTTCGTTATTTATTTGTCTACGAGCACCTACCTCCGATTAATCCTACCATCTGGTAAAGCCCGAGTGTTTATTACCTTTTCTAAGAAGGGCGAGAGTGTAAAATCTATCTGATCATTCGTAGTACACGGATTTATAATTAAATATTTTTTAATTTCTAATTGCTCTACCAAATCTAAGCGCTTTCCTTTCTTTTCACGATGCAGTATCTTTACATTTTAATGATCTATAAAATGATTGTTTTCTATACAATGCGTCGAAAATCCTGAATTTTGCGTTATTTAATATGGATTTTTTATGTTCTTTTACTCTAGTTTCGATACTTCTACCGGTTTGACCCACATACACGGCATTACAATCCGCGCAGTTAATTGTGTATACCCCCGATTGTTTTAATTTATTAACCCTTTCTTTGTTGTTTATCAAAATCCTCCCAATAGTAAGTACGCTTGTTGACACTAATCGTTTTACACCCGTTTCGTTCTATTCTGCGAGCTATTTTTTCGCTATAACCTGGGACGTGATTAATATAACTATAGGTGCCTACTTTTTCACGAATATTGTAAAACTTCCGACGAATTAATTTCCTCCTTTTGTTTTTTAGCATGCTATCTATTAGTTTTTCTTTATATCCGTTATTTCTTGCAATTTGTTTGATTGTACTTAATTCTTTTTCAAAATCTGCTTTTTCCAGCAGAAACAATAAAAGCCTATGTATTAAACTATGGGAAACCGACTTTTTTATTTGCCAGGACTGCTGCGAACTTGCTGGTATAATTGCGTCGGAAGTTGTTGGTTTTCTATAAACCAAGAATTTTAATTTATTTTTTACCTTTCTTATTGTTATATCCAAATAGTTTAATTGATTGTTTTCCTCCTTTTCCATTGTAAACTGAATATTATCGTTAAGCGAATTTAAAAAATTGAAAAAGCCGCTCAAATTTCTTTCAGTACCAGTACAAATACAAAAAATGTCATCTACATAGCGAGCCCAAAAGTGAACATGTGATTTTAAATTATTGTCACTATTGAACAGTGTGTTTTCAAAATGGTTCATAAAAATTTCCGCTAGCAAAGGAGAAATAGGACTACCCATGGGTAACCTGTTTTTTTGTTTGTAATATTTTCCATTGAAATAAAAATAATTTTGTTTAATACATACCTTTATTAAATTTATTAATTCATCTTTTTCTGTGCTGTTTAATTTTGACTGATTTATTAAATTGCATAGTACTGACGTTAATTCTGCGACTGGGATTGAGGTGAATAAACTTTTAACATCGAATGAAACTAATTTAGAATTTGTGGGCAAAGACTATTTTTTTTTCCAAAAATGCTCGCGGGTAGAGATGAAGTTAATGTTTTACAGCGCTCTGTCCTAAACGTACAAATTGCACCTTTCTCTGCGCCACTTCCTGGTAAAAACAGCTGGAAAAAGAGGATGCGTCAATAACGGCCAGAGGAAAACACGCTGCGACGCGGCGCCGTATTTTGTTAAACATATTAGGTACTCTACGTGTTTGGGTATTCCGCGAAAACCAACAGCCGGGAGACAGCAAGAGGAATGGGGGCCACTTTAAGGACGCCTCGTCGTGACTTGAATAAGAAATCTCCCGAACACGTCGAGTATTTTGTAGCTTCATTTATCCGACGTCTCGTCTTAGCCTGAGCTTTGAGCAGTAATAAATAGCATTGCGGGAATAGCTGGGATTGGGAGTTGCGACATGGTGGTTCGGAATCGACACGGCTGAGTAAAAAAATTGAGCAATTTAACAAAAAATCTAAGCAAAAATATTTCAGCTGTGTTAAGTTATCACATAGATCCTTATAGGTACCGGGTTTCCCATTTCATTTGACTTATAACAATTAACATGGGCTATTACATTTCATTGAATTTTATATTCCCAGGGCACACTCTGAGAAATATTGCTAACGGAATCGATAGTACTGACTGTCAGACACTTCTGATTACCAAAATACTAAACCGAAATGCTTTTTTAATTAAAATATCAATAAAAATTCGTTTTAAGTTAATAGGTGTACTTTACATAACTGTTTTAAGAGACATTATTAAACGTCATTCGGTGGACTACTTGGTTGAGCGACAGTGTTTCAAACTGAACCGCAAAATTTTGCAGGTTCGAATCCCGCCAGTGACAACTTTTTTTTACTTTTTCATTAATTACAAATTATTATTGTTCACTTATTCGAATAAATATGGTTCATTGTCAGTGCCTAGTTATTATTTTTGAAAGTCACAATATTTGCTTATCAAATAAAAATAATAATAAAACATGTTTTAATTGGTTCGTTTTCTTTATCTTTAGCTAAAGCTACTATCTTATAAACTAAGTAATCAACAAGCAACATATTTTTTATTTATTACATGCACTGTGCTTTTACTAATAATAGTGTATTTATCTCTGCTAATAGTTACTACATATTATACCTCAATCTGGATATTAAGTTAAACAGTTACAGAGGAACTGTCGTGAATTAGTAATAGGTTTTTTTGAGGAGTTTTTTTAAAATATGATGAGTTTTTTTAAAATATATTCTTATTTTAAAAAATTCATAATTTCAGAATTATAGTTTTTATTTAAAAAAAAACCTATTACTAATTCACGACAGTTCCTCTGTAATACTGTTTAACTCAATATCCAGATTGAGGTATAATATGTAGTAACTATTAGCAGAGATAAGTACACTATTAGTAAAAGCACAGTGCATATAATAAATAAAAAATATGTTGCTTGTTGATTACTTATTTTATAAGATAGTAGCTTTAGCTAAAGATAAAGGAAACGAACCAATTAAAACATGTTTTTTTTTTTGTGATAGTAGATTTGAAGTAAATATTGCGACTTTCAAAAATAATAACTAGGTACTGACAATGAACCATATGTTTTATTCGAATAAGTAAACAGTAATAATTTGTAATTAATGAAAAAGTAAAAAGAAAGTTGTCTCTGGCGGGATTCGAACCTGCAAAATTCTGCGGTTCAGTTTGAAACACTGTCGCTCAACCAACTAGTCCACCGGATGACGTTTAATAATGTCTCTTGAAACAGTTATGTAAACTAGGTACACCTATTAACTTAAAACGAATTTTTATTGATATTTTAATTAAAAAAGCATTTCGCTTTAGTATTTTAGTAATCAGAAGTGTTTGACAGTCAGTACTATCGATTCCGTTAGCAATATTTCTCATGGTGTGCCCTGGGAATATAAAATTCAATGAAATGTAATAGCCCATGTTAATTGCCATTAGTCAAATGAAATGGGAAACCCGGTATATCAAAATTTACAGAAAATGAGTATAAAAAATTCACAGATTTCGCAATTCTTGCAACCATCGGAGAGTATTGAAAATGAATTAAGGAAATTTGGAACTATAGAAAGCTTGCAAAAGTTACCTTCTAATTTGAGGACTTACCATTTGCGACTTACAGACATACTTTACCACCTTGTATATCACATTCACATGAGAGTCCAGATTCTCAGACTTGCAATTGGCAATATACGAATACGAATGCCAAACTTTTATAATTTAGTTACCTTCTAGTTTGAGAACTTACCATTTGCGACTTACAGACTTTGCCACCTTATATATCACATTCACATGAGAGCTCAGATCCTCAGACTTGCAATCTGCAATATACGAATACGAATGCCAAACTATGCGCCCACGCCGCCCGCTCTACTCGGTCCCCCAGTACCTAATCATGTCGGTGTGACATGCTCATCGCGTTACACTTTTCATCGAAACATATCCATTTACGAGAACCTTCGCGATCCTATAAGCATTTTCAATGCTAAAATAAAATAAAAATAAAACATTAATAAATAATCACTTGTTGTTCTCACTGTATATCAATCGCATACAACACATTACAGGTTGAACATGAGACACTGTGTAAATGTCTGGATACCGAACGGTATCGACGATGCGACGAGTGTGAGATAACTTATATAATTCTGTAAACTTTGCTTGTATTAACAGTAAATGGCATGGCATACAGGGTCCAAACTGTTTGGACCCTGTATGGGTCACGTAAATGTTCACGGTTCATATCTCGGAAATGGTTAGAGATACAACGGCTGACTAAAACTAAATCATATGCCGTACCATTCTAAAGTTATACACTCTGTTAAAGAAATTAAAGTTACAAGTTGTTTTTCCACTATTAACTCTTCTAGGGCTACAAGTAGACTTTTTAGTTGTCATTTTAAAAAAATTTCTGAGCCTATTCGTTTTTTCATATGTCCAATAAACAAGTTGCAGTGAAAACATAATTTCGGTGTTATATACACCATCTTCAGGGGCAAATAAAGGATTGTTACATCTAAAAATAGTCATATTCATTATAATTCCCGTAAAATATAGACCCCCATATCAGATATCAGTTCTTATGGGAAACATGCTTTCAAAACCAAACAAGGAAACATCATCTAATAATTGAGGCTTGAAGATGTAGAAATGTACTATCGAAACATTGGCTTTTCATTAAAATTAGGTGTTAAACTACTGTTCAAATTGCTGGTTATTTCTTAATTATATCGTGGCAAAATTATAAAAGTTTATTATTTTTGTTTCATCTCAACATTTTACATAATAATACCAAATGAAAATAACATTAACGAAACAGTTATTTATGCTTATATTCGAAAAATTATTGAATTACCGCGTTGGATTTAATAATAAATTAAACGAATTTATAATAATATATTATTAACTTAGATATTGCATTAAAAACTTTTTAATAGGGCAAATCAATTTGTCTTCAACGTAACACATATTTACTATAGTATTTTAATTATTAGGTGTACCTGTCTTTCTTATTCAAATCCATACATTTCGCTAAACATTAACCAATTTATAAGTTTTCCTCACTAAATCGACCCGTGATAAACACATCGGTTTATATCGCAAAGGCGAAACAAAGAACGTCGTACCTTACCAATTTCAACTACAAAACTAATAATTTATGTTCTCAGTTGGTATACACTTTCTCTTATGTTCAGCCTTATTCGCCCACCTCCGAAGGAGTTATATTCCACATATTTGACTTCCCAGAAGTTCCTTGTATATTCCGAATATCACCGCACGGCTGGGTGAACTCTTTAAAGTAAATATTGCACACCCCTGTAACGGTTTACGCTCCGGTTGTTATTTGCTTGGAAATAAAGTCAATATAAAGTTTTCTGATTTGTGTTGACTTCAGCTCGAGCTAAAAAGCTACACGAAATGTGGTCACTTACAATTAAGACAGGAGCGCGTTAAAACCAAGTTATATAGAAGCCGGAAATAAGAGATATGATCTTTCCAAAGTTATTAACAACTTTGATTTGTACAACTTCCAGGATAGAAAACTTCATTTTGCGTCTGCTTGGAATTAGAAGCCGTATAAAAATAAGTTCTGGTCCGGTTGGTTTACTGTAGAGCATAAAACTTCGGCTCTAAATTTAATAAGGCATACGTTTCCGTAGTCATCTACCGTGCAATTTTATAAGTCTGTTGTATTTTATTGCTCATTATGTATTCAGAAGTACCTGCAGCCGGAAAAGTTAATTTTCAATTTGAAAATTTCCACTCGCCAAATCTTATAATTTTAAAACAGATGAAAATAATAATTTTTATAGGATGTGAGTGTTCTTTATAAATGGTTTTTAAAGTTTCCACCAAAGTATTCTATTAGGTAAAGTTTAAATTAAAAAAGTGGGGCATATTATATAATTAAATGAAGTTTTATCATAACATAGACGAATAATTGCAAACACTTTTGTAATTGCGTTAACGTATCTTGGAAGGCTTGGGGTTAGTTTAAGAAAAACAAGTATAATATGTTATCTGCAAGGGATAAAAATACGATTTATCAATTTTAAATAACTTCAGAACAGTGGAAACCTAACCTAGTGGAATCATATTTAAAGAGAGTGATTTCTATAGATTTCCATTGATTGCATTTCAATTCCAAATACGAATTCACTTCAGGTTTTAAATGGAATTTTCTGTCATTCCCTAAGGCCAAATTTAATATGTAAGTTTTCAATCTTCGTATGCCCCAAGAAAAAATGTTAGAGACGGTTTTTTGTTATTGGAAATACAAATTTAAAATAAAAATATCTATACTCCTCAGAATTACAAATACCAAGGAAAAACAAGCGCATAAATATGTATTTTATATTTTACGGCAGATAGATCAATATTCGACGTTTATAGAAAATGTTAATCATTCAACAAAACCAAATTTTGATCCTGAAACTGATATAAAATCTATACACTTGAAGACGCCGATATGAATATCGAATTAAAATAATGTTTCACTGAATCCACTTAGAAGAAGAGACAGAACAGAAGAATAACAGAAAATATATATTTTTTTAGATTATACATTTAAAATCACATGTTTTACATGTTTCCTTTTTAGTTTTTAACATATTCTTGAAATTCTGCAGTTCTTGGTCAAATATTAGGAATGACTATATAATAATTAATTAAATAATTAGTATAATCAGTATAAATAGGATACGATATTAACATGGGTTTAGTTTTAATCATCTCCAGATGATGCCAACTTGGTTGGAGAAACGCGCGTCGAGTGCAGTATAGTGTTTTGGTGTTATGTGGAAAACTACGTCAGTGTTACCTTCACACCAAAGGTTCCAACCTCTTTTAACATTCAGGTCATATCATTCCAAGATATCAGTTGTTGAAGAAATGATTGCAAAACAATTTTCATGTTTCTTCTATTTCATCTGTAACTACAACTTTTCCAAACAGTTGTACTTGAAATTTATAATTAGCAATATAGTTTTTCCAATCCTGAAGACAATTTCCTTGGGAACTTACATTTCGCTCATTAAAATACCTTATTGGCGTGACTAGTATCATTACTCTATAGTATAAGAGGTTGTATTTTCGAAATTATACAAGACCCACGTCTATATATTTCATTAAATACTTAATATACGTGCGAAATAAATAATTATATCAATTTAGAAGTGAATAAAGATCTATAGGTACCCCAAAATATAAGTACATTTCTTAGGCATACATAAATTAGAATATCCTTGTACAAGACTATCGTTCCTTCTGTATAGTTCCGCCACAATGAATATTTCATAAATATATATAGCTGTATATTTATATTTATGTATCCCTTTGCTGTATAGTATATCATTTCTATTGTTGGATATATCGGTATTTCAGCGATTTCGCTGGTTATTACTTTTTCAACTCAAAGCGTAACATATAGGGAGAACGATATTTCCTTGTGGGCTTATATAAAGGCAAAAGTTCCACGATGGTTCAAATGCCAAGTTGAACCGAGTTGTGGGTTAAATATCTTTTCTACAGACTGAAGCAATACCTTTTAAAGGCGGTACGAAATAAGAATAAGGAAACAGTATCTTTCTTTGTATAGGAATTAAGGCAAAAAATTAACTAAGAGATAAATTATTAGTGAAATTATCAAATATTATGGTTCAATAAAACATATAGATAACATTATTAAAAACAAAAATGTATTAAAGACAATAAGCTGAGGTTATGTAATTCAATGTGGGGGGGGGTCATATTTCACGCAAAGTAGTTGTTCTTTACATTTCTTACATATCTTAAAAATAATAAAATTATTCCGTACTTACATAAAATTAATATATACCTGTCATACTAGGAGGGGTAAAATCTTTATAAAGTAATATCTATTATTGATGGTTTTCAATTAATTAAATGAATTAAAACTGAGTTTTAATCATCTCCAGATGATGCCAACTTGGGTAGCGAAACTCGCGTCGAGTGCAGTATAGTGTTTTGGTGTTATGTGGAAAACTACGTCATACACCAAAGGTTCCAACCCGTTTCAAGTTTGTAGCTAGTTGTAGTGTGTATTGCAATTGGAAAAACATTCTTTGAAATCTGCGATATACCTATTCAAATAACCAACATGTTTCAATATACTGTTAGTTTTGACCACGATGTTGGTACTACAGCTTAACATGAAAGTCACGCGACGCTTTTGTAAAATATCCGATTTTCGTTGCAAATGTGATGAGATTTGGTTTGTTCTTGCACGAGCGTTCTGCAAGGTGCCTACCAATCTCTAATCCGTTTTTGATATCTTGTAACGCTGTGTGATATGCATCTTGATGCCTTTCAATTAACGATATTGCTATAAAATTTTTGAAAAATATCATTATCAACATTCACGAGACGTCTTTCATTTTGAGTCTATACGATTTTTCTTCAGTAAGGTGGAATTATCTTTTCTATCAGCTAATGTGACCTGCAAAGTATGTAAATTTCGTTGAACATGTTCAATATTATCAGCAGTATACCGAGATATTTCTTATTTAATTGGAAAGTTATATACGCCATACATTTTTCTAGACATACTTGGCAGGCATATTCCTTTCGAAGACCGGAGAGTTGAAATATTCTCAGAGAGGCTGTAAAAAATGTTACGAGGCGGTGAAAAGACGTTTACCCTCTCACTAACATTAAAATGTAATTCAATTGAACACAGTTTATCCAATAAAAAATATGTCCTGTAATAACTTACATTTTTATGGCGCATTACTGTAAGTTTTAGTCTAAATAAGTAAGTTTAATGCACCCGTTTCATCTTTGAATTTGACTTTTAGTGTACGGAGTAATCGTTTAAGACGTGACAACAGAGATATTTTGGTCCTACGTGTTTCAAAATCTCTCGGAAATGGTAAAATTGCTTTATATGGTAATTGGTTACATTTAAATTTTGGCCATATCTGAAACAAAAAGAAACACGTTATCAATATAAAGAAACCAGATGTAGAATTATTATACTCCTACACAACCTACTACGAATAAGGTCAGGTTTAGGTCAAAGAATTACTAGTTTTTTATAAAGTTAATATTATCTATACCTCTATTTTTATTTTGGAACATTTGTGATGAATAAAATTACAGTTGTATTTTGCTTTGCTTCAAACTTTCCTTTCCATAACTTTGGTTATTTATTTGTAATATTTTTGCTAAATGGATACTGCACAATTCATTTTAAATGTTACATTTGACATGTCTAAGTACCCGAATATCAAAAATTATCTTGGTCAAGGGTGGTTGTGGAATGTAAAACGTGTGTCTTACTTTAAATTTGAAATAATTATGTCACTGTCACACTGACATCATCAATAACCTACAAATTTCATACCTATTTATTTCAGTTGTAAAACAATAATGAACTACAAATTATGAAATAACGGTTTTAGTAACAAGAAAAACTAAATTACAGTAATTGTTGGAAATGTCCCCCGTTTTGTTCGATGTACAAGTTGACGCGCCTCCTCATGCTGTGAAAAGCGTTTTGCAGCATTTCTGGCGTTATGGTTGCACATTGCTGAACAATTCTTTGTTGCAGTTCTTGCAAATTATTTACCGAAGTTGCGAAAATCTTGTTTTTTAAGTAAGGAAATATAAAATAGTCCATAATTGTCAAACAAGGTGATCTCGGAGGAAACTCAACTGCTGTATGCAAACTTATTAGCCGGTCATCAAAAAACTCGCGAAGGAAAGCAATATTTTCTCGTGTAGTATGTGCTGTTGCACCGTCATGCTGGAAATAACCGTACCGAAGTTCATCATCGTTTAACTGTTGCACAAATTCAGCCAAAAAGTTGTGTCTGTACCTTTCTGCGTTGACGGTGAAATCGAAAAAAATTGGCCCAATTATTCTTCTGCGAGAAACTGCCATCCAAACACCAATTTTTTGAGCATGTAGTGGCGATTCAGTAAAAACATGAGGGTTATTATTGCTCCACATTCGCATATTTTGAGAATTGATGTATCCCGAAAGGTGGAACCACGCTTCGTCAGAAAAAAAAGTTAAGTCCAGAAGATCGTCCTTCATTAAATTATTGACAAACCAATAGCAGTAAGCAAGGCGTCTGGGGTGGTCGAATGTCATTGACAACTTCTTCTGTACGAACTCTTGGTCTACCAGCACCTTTTTTATGAGTCACACAACCAGTTTCGCGAAACACATCAACACAATTTGTAAGGCACGCATAAAAATTGTCCGGTAATATTGCCACGTTTGGGAAGTGCTCTCGAAAATTGTCCAAACACAAACGTTGACTCTATTGACAATTTCCATTAACTAGCGCACCCGTTCGAAAATAGGCTTCAATCATGAAAATTTTGTGCTGTGTGGTAAGAGGCATGATTCAAAAACTGGATTAGAAAAATTCAGCACAATGACTTGACCGATTCTGACACAACAAAACATATTCAAAAATTTAAAGTAAGACACACGTTTTACATTCCACAAGCACCCTTGACCAAGATAATTTTTGATATCCCGGTATATTCTATCAAATGGTTCATTAAATTATATCAGTACCTAAGTAAATATTTATGAAGATTAAAATGCCGAAATATGGAACAAGCACGGCGCCTTTTAATCCCAATTCTCGTATATCAGATTTACGGTATAATTTTATTTCTTCCTGTAAGAACCCCCTTTGTTATTCGGAATGGCCAATTGTAAATGTAAATGTATTCAAAACATAGGCGTGGATATTTGTCAACTGCAAAGGGCCGCATGGTATACTTTATTAAATTCAATAAAAGTCAAACAGAATGACGCACAGCACATAACTCTAAATATATGGAGCACATAAAGATACAAATATTGATAACCTAAATTTTATAGTAAATATACTCGCGTACCCAAAGTAGATATTATGTTTTAAATATATAACGTGAATATAAAAGAAAGTAATAGTAAATGCAATTATATTTATATTTGTAATAACTTAATAATAAAATAAATATCTTAGCAACTCAAATAACTTTATAGATCAGCATAAGAAATGTAATTATTGTCGTATATTTTCATTTACATGTTTTGGCCACAAATATACATTCAAATTGTAAAATTACATATGTATTGTTACTATAATTCCATTACATTGCTGTTAAATTACATCATATGTAAATTGTGGTAATTGCATGACTATTGAATTACATAATATGTAATTATACCTTTATATATTCGTAGAACGTATCCCAATAATAGGAAATGGTAAATTACAGCAGCAGTTGTAAATTTATAACAACCGAAACCTGTAGTTTATAAGATTTACTGATCGTTTGCTGTTCTAAATATTATCATGATCTACAGTAGCAGATCACGGTACAAGTAGCCCTGAAAGAAGACCAGAATGACTACAAGGTAGACATTCCGGTAGGCATAAGGGTATGTACCAGATAAATCAATTAATAAAAGTTTCATCCATGGTTGTTTGGCAAGGCTGTTGTATAGAAAATCTAAGAAGAAAATTTAGGAAGTCTTTGAAATAATTGCAATCTTGATTTATAGAGACATTGAATCAGCACCACCAAGTTTACCTGGAGAATATGAAACGCTTTCCTATGTATGTAGGCAACATGTTGGAGCCGAAGTTTTGACTAGTTCTGGCTGCCTCTTCTTTTGTTTCTCGTCTCTGTCAAAAGCATTAAGTCCCACCAAGTGACGTCAATATTTCACTCTGAACTTAGTATGTAATAATTCTCCAACCAGGATACATCTGCTTGTGACTATAGACACGACATCGCAATTTTGATTAAATATTGTAGTCACGCTTCCATGCCGATTAATAAATACAGCGTGGGTTTTATTGTCATTCCCTCACTTTCTGCCACATTGTTACTGAATTTTTCGCAATAAAACACTAATCGCTGTATTCTTTGTTGCAGGTATGATATCTTCGTTAGCACATAGTATGAGTAAAGACTTCTATACATACAATGATGAGGAGTAAGTGAAACAAACTTATATTTAGCCTTTCTCAGATATACATAGAATAAACAGAAATTATTATAAGCAGAAACTTGTTATAACGTGAGACTAATACAAAATTTAATAATAATAATAAACAGGTAATTTGAAAATGAAAGTTTCATATTGCTATATTGATTAACTGCCTAATAGATCAGGAAAATTTAATATTATGCAAAAATTTACAGCTTCAGAAATTTATTATTCAACCATCTTAAAACTAATGTGGATACTCGAGGCGGATGGTTCTTTATGAAAAAGAGTACAATTTAAGTACAATGAAACAAATTGCAAGAAACAACGGATATAAAGAAAAACTAATAGATAACATGATAAAAAACAAAAGGAGGAAATTAATTCGTCGGGAGTTTTACAATATTCGTGAAAAAGAAGCCATCTATAGTTATATTAATGACGTCCCAGGTTATAGTGAAAAAATAGCTCGCAGAATAGAACGAAATGGGTGTAAAACGATTAGTGTCAACAAGCGTACTATTGGGAGGATTTTGATAAACAGCAAAAAAAGGGTTAATAAATTAAAACAATCGGGGGTATACCAAGTTAGCTGCGCGGATTGTAGTATGTGGGTCAAACCGGTAGAAGTATTCAAACTAGAGTAAAAGAACATAAAAAATCCATATTAAATAACGCAAAAAAATCAGGATTATTGACGCATTGTATAGAAAACAATCATTTTATAGATCAGAAAAATGTAAAAGTACTGCATCGTGAAAAGAAAGGAAAGCGCTTAGATCTGTTAGAGCAATTAGAAATTAAAAAATCTTTAATTATAAATCCTTGTACTACGAATGATCAGATAGATTTTACAATTTCGCCCTTCTTAGAAAAGGTACTAAAAACTCGGGCTTTACCAGATGGTGGGATCAATCGGGGATAGGTGCTTGTAAACAAATAAATAACGAAAACGCGCTTGGAAACATTTAGTAATAGACATTACTCTATTGAAAAAGGCCTAATAAGCCGAAATACTAGTACATAGAGTGTTTTCTATATATTTCTTGGAACATCTAAATGAGATCAATGTTTTTTTCAAAACAATTATCTTAAAACTAATTAAATAAATGCAAAAAATAACAGACTTGATAAATTTAAAGCGCCAGTAGTAAGTAAATTAGAAAAAACTAACTCAACATATGAAGCATCCCATATTTATACTAAATACTGAGTTTTGTTAAGCAATGCATTATAAATCCACATTGACAAAACTTATCCATAATTATTTAACATTTTTGTTCTTAATTGTAAGTAAGCGAGTTTGCAGAAATGTCTGCCTCAGTCAACTGTTAACTAAAATATAAAAGTTGCTTGATTTCAATAGAGCTTTTGTGTAGCATAACATAATACATTACTTTCTGCAAAATAAGAAGAATGGCTACTCATTATCAACGCCATTAGTGAGAGAGCTGTGCGGATGCACAAAAAATATCCACAATCCATGGCAAACTACGTGTAAAATTGGCTGTGCAGCCATTCAGGAACGGAGCTACTGGAACTTATCAACCCATCGAGAAAACAATAACATAAATGTCAGCAACCCGTTATTCGCGTTATTCGCAGTAATTAGCGACAAACTCGTGAAAGAGAGAGCTTCTGTCGAGAACTGAACAAAAAGACTCCATCCGCACAATTTACTCAACACCTAATTATACCCGTATTTTATCTCGCAACTCGTAAGGGTGTTATTTTATTTCAAATGGGAGAAACTTTGTGGTTATTGTTTTTTAATTCCCGCGACGAAATTATGTCTTCAAAAGTACTGGAAGTAATTATTGAAGTAGACATACTGAAATTCTACTGCTTTTAAGGTGAATTTATTCAGATTTTTGCATAGGCTGTATACGCAAAATTGGTCAACTTGTTTATAAAGGGGATAACTCATTTTAACAATATTTAAAACTATAGAGAATGTACCAAGAAGAAGGACATTTTATGGAAGATTCTTTATTACTTTCTATTCCATATACCTACATTGATATCACCCATAATCAGAGGTTCAATTCTTGCATGTGTTCCTATGAGAAACATGGCTGCTTTTCCATGGGAAAACATTATTTCCAGTGGAATTATATTTTCTCACTGGAAAATGTTAACCTCAAAGTTTTGTCTTGAACTGTGGTATTTAAATATTTCAAATTATAATCATATTATAAAAAAAACTTAAATATTATGGATGTATAATCCATATTTCGAATATTGAGAACATCAAAGAGAGCTGGGAAGCCCGTAAGGTTCATCCATCCTTAGCATAACCCCTTTCGTATGTTTATAAAAACATTCAGGTAATGGAAAGGGTTAGTAAGACAATTCTTGTATATTTTAAACGATGATATTGAACCTCGAGCAGAAAAACGGACAAAAGTCAGAGCATTTTTTATTGGTTTTCAGTTATATACCTACCTATCTATAAAAAAAGTGTATTATTCATTATGTGTTTTCACTTTCCACAGCTTACAAAAGTCATCTTATGTTTATTTGTTTTCTCGTATATTCACAAATTCTACAATAACATGTAATCTTAAATTGTTAACCTACAAATCTGCAAATCAACAGAGCCGTATTGCCAATCCAATATTTAAAGAACCCTAGGATAAATCTTCTCTACAAAAGAAAATAACCTAAAAACTATTTTTATATGCCATAAATTTAAATTGAAATTATCACTCACAAATGTCACCTGGCTCAATAGAGAACTTTGTAATACATACATTTTAACTATTTCTCGTAATATTTGTAATAATTCGTAATTTGTATGTTCTACATTGACAACTCTGTTATCAAAACACCAAGTAGTTTTTTACGTAATTACGTAGTTATGTAGTTACGATATACGTTTATTCTTATTCCCGTGAGAAAAATATTCCCAATATTTTCAAGAATACCACTAATTGTCCATCTAATGCTGGAAGTTGACTCTGAGAAAAGTTTTCCCGTGAGAGGATTCTCTTCTGAATTCAAGAATTGAGCACCTAATAGTGAGAAAACAATCAAAATATTATATATTTTTCTGAGAATATCTCCCTTACTATAAGAGGCGAGCCATAAAACCTTTGTATTGAGTATTGAAGTAAAGTAAATTAAAGTATTCATAATACAATACTCTAGTTAATACATAGAAATACACAGGGTGTTTCTTTTATAAAATATAATGGTCAACAATGTTAATTTAGTGAGGATATTTTTTGGATAACCAAGTATAAAATATTATTCAGAATCGGCTATACTATCTTAATTATTTAATTTAAAGATGCGAAATATTCTTGACAGATTTGTTTGTACTTTTGCTTAATTATGCAATAAAAAAATGTATGTATTGAGAGTAATTATTATTTTAAGTTTACGAATTATCCCGATCATATGTATCTAACACAAAAAGCATGCAGGTCCTTGTATATTCTAGTAAATTTGTCAGAATATATAAGCTACAAATCCCTACCGGATAATGCATTTATTTTTAATGACCCTTGACCCTTGTAATCGAATCCAAAATTGATCAAATGGCTGCGAAATCACCCATTTCCCGCCTGATAATATGCCTTTAGGGGTTTTGAAAATTCGTATTTGTGGTTTTTTTCACTTGTTGTTATAGCATATTAAGGAATTGCGTCTCCTACAAATGTTAAAAACGGTTTAAGTGCATTTAATAATATTTAGTTGAGATAGTCCTTTTTTTCAACATCATGACAATTTATATAGTTCAAAATATTATTGTGAACGCTTTTATTAGTAATAGTGAATCTTTATAAAGGAAATAAATCAATAAATAATTTGAATAATTCTAAATTTGACATAAAAAAAATAAAACAGAAAGAGTAGATTAGAAAGAAATAAAACTTAAAAATAAAAAAGAGTTTAAGGTATCGTTAAACAGAAAAGGTGATCACCGGAAATAAGTAGGTAGAGGAAATTACCTACTTAATTAATATAAGTAGTGGTAGAAAACTTTTCATGGAAAATCCTTAAAATTATTATTCCCAAACGAGAAGTTAGCTATAACTGAAATTGTGTTTCCTTTTGTTAAGCTATCGCTTTTCGCAAGTACCAGGTATAATAGTATTATCGTAAAATATGCTAGATCCTACGATTTAGTTTAATATTGCTAATTTTATTATCTGGGGGTAATGTCAGTCAGGTATTTTTTCAATGAGCAGATACTCAAAATTGCTATTGGACAAATACTACTAGCAGATAGGTCAACCGTATTTTAAATTACACCGAGCTCTGTCTAGAAAAGAAAACTATAGAAAAAAAATACTAAAAAACTAAATAATATATATTCCGAAGAAACATTTTTAAAAGTAAACTGAACTAAGTTATAGAATCTATTGAATATAATACATATATCATTTGGAAAACCAACGTCTGAGTTTCAAAAAGGCATATAAAAGGTATATACCATTTCTGGTTTCGGAGCATAGATGTCTATTTACACAATTCCTTCAATTTTCTTTCAGGACTAGAATCGTGGCATAATACGGACATAAATCAGTTAGAATAAAGACAAGTGTCGTCGCTGATATCTCGAATGTCGGTAAAATCTCTCAGACAAGCTCTCCAATTTATTGCCTCTTATATAATTTTCTCAGTCGCGATACCAGTACCTACACTCACAAGAAGCATTGGTAATCTTACATACGAAATGGAGGCGGCTGTTTTAGTATGCTCTATCTACTTATTTTATATTAGTATACAGTTTTTCAAAATAATTGAAATATTACACAAATATTACTTTTTATAAACACACAATATTTTTTGATATTTCAAAATCTTGTTGTGCTTTTGCGATATTACATTATATTTTTTTGGCCTATATGATTTTTTATTTTTCAATATTGTATTTTTAAATTATTTCTATTCATACACACTTCAATACAAATTACCATGAATACTTGTATTGTAATGCCGACTTAGGTGTCATTTCATCTAGGAAAATATTTTATTATATTACTAAAATTATATAAAGAGCAAATAATTAAGCAAACTTATTAAAAAGGCAATCAAAATACAATGATGGATGAACTATATACCTTTTGAAACTAACTGCAAACTACCGATAACTAATTGTTTTTCATGTTCTTTGTTGATGTTGTATAGACATTACCAAATCAAAATGAGAAGGCATTAAGATGTAAAAATGTGGTCAGCAACATTTCAAAAAGTCCCTTATCGTGTCATCACATGCTACTTATATATACTTTATATTTACAACTAATCAGTAGTATGAAAGAGTTTTACAGTATATAAACAATTACCCATGTCGTTGTACTAGTTTTATTTCTTCTTATTTTTAGATTTAATGATTGCAAGTATATCCAAAACCTAATAATAATGGTTTTGTAATAATATGCACCTCTATTAATTTATATATTACATAAACATAGATTTACTCGAGAGTAATGTAATTTCACTGTCAATTTAAGAGTTCATTCACTCTAGACTTGACAGACATGAATTCGGGGTCGGGTTGAGAGGTTGGGTAGCCGATGGGTGAAGACTTACATATTTCCACTAGCGAATTATTTAGATTTCAGAGGTGCACGTAAAGCCGAAGTAAAAAGGCACATGAAAATAAAGTTAGCCCTCATTGCAAGGGTACCGGATTTGTCTTACAATTGGAACAAAATTTCTTTTTAATGTTATAAATTATATATTACCGGAAAGATCAAAAGATAAAATAGATCCCTATAGTAGCAAATTTTTGTTTAATACATGTATTTTAGAGAAAATAATTTTTGAAAATACGCTATTTTAGTACAAGATTGTTTGCCTGGAATTTTAAAAATAAAAAGAATTACCAAAACTTACTACTATAGGGATTTAGATTAAAGTCTTATCTTTCAATACTTTTTTACTAAAATTCGCTATCTTTTATATTTTTTTACCGATTTTGGACTTATTTCGGACTAGTGAATGGACTCTTAATATACTTGATTATTTTGAATTTAGCCCATAAGAAAAATAAAAATTGAGAAATTGAGAACAATTTTGATGTCTTTGCGTATCTTTTACAATAAACGAGCTGTAAATGCACATTTTTTGTTTTCACCCTGTATCTACTTAAGGGAAGAAGTGCTTAGAAATGTAACTCTGGATTCTTCTTGGGCCTAAAATTGCCCAACTTTTTCCTTATTTAATCAACTCTACATCTCTAAAGGTTTCCGAGATACCCACACGATTTATCTTAAACCGGACACAGTGTACATATAATTGTGTAATATAATTTCATTTTGTTCCTTTTCCTTATTGTCCTTTTGTCATTATAGATATTCGTGATTTACTAAATTACTATAGTTTCACATCATTTTTCTCAGTGTAGATAATCCATCGAAGACTTCAAACTTCAAAAGCGCCTATTTCGAACGTAGGAAAGTCTGTCGCGACGCGACAGAGCCATGGAAACTGCCGGTTAGAGATAATGGTTTTCCTAAAAGGGAAATATCAGCTCCTTGCCAATTCCTTTAGAAATTTATCCAGATGTCCTCTTTGTTTGCTCTCCGGGAAATTTTCTTTCAGCTTGTCGCTAATTACTGGGAATAATAGGATCAGCATAGCGTCTCGACATTTGGGCTATTGTTCTGCTGATACCTTAGACGGCAGTTCTATAATTTCTGTACCGCAGCAAGGGATGTATATCCATTTGTATGCATAGTGAGGATACTTTGCGTACGTGTGCTTAAGAGCAATTGTACGAACTTTATCGTAGGGTGACGGAATAATGCCAAAATTTAGGGAAACTGTCTTTTTTAAGACCGCTACAAATGCCAGATGAGTTGTTCAGGCATGGATAAGTAGGTATCTCTCTTTCCTTGATCTATTACGTCTTTCGTGAGTACTTTTACTAGTGTGCTAGAAAAAACTCATAGCGCATCCTCGACCTCTTCTTTGAACTAAAATCTAATAAACAATTTCATTCGTTTTTGGATACACACTTTAAATTTATAACTAGAAATGGGAGAAAATCGCTATCGCGATTTTCGTTCCCATTTCTAGCCCTACCGGGGGTCCAAAGCCTCTAGAATATTATTTTTTAAGAAAATACATACGTAGTAAAGAAATTTGAGATAATCCCTTGTATATGAAATAATAAATTTAGAGACAGAAAGCTGAAATTTTTTATTTGGAATGAAGATGTAATTATACCAAACGAATTTTTTTAATAATATTATTATTAAAAAAAGTACTCTATTCTTGATGGTAAAACATTATTTTTTAAGTGCTGAAAGTATCATAAACTTTTTGGTAAACATTTTGTAAAACTGTTTTCTCGAGAAAAAAAATAAATTCATAACTTCTGTTCTTCCATAATTTATTATAACGGTAACTTGATCACTTTATACCCAATAAATGCCTACAATGATTATAATTAAATATGTAACTGTTAAAGATACACAGATTTGGTGTATATTGAAGGAAAAATTTTTTTTACAATACATTTAACTATGAACTAATAAAGGTAATTATTTAATTAAGCATAATTATTGTTGCAACAAATAAATATTGTAGAAGATATGTATTTTTGTAAGCTAAAAATGATGAATTTTAAAGTCCGCCACAATGAACGAATTGATTCCAAACTTAACCTGCAGAAAGAATAAAAACTACGGTCAATGAAACAGAATAACTAACCACTGATATCAAAGTCTACATATTATAATAATACTAATAAATAATTGGGACAAAAAATTTAAAAAAAGTTGCCTTCGTCGTGATTCGAACTCGCGATATTCAGAATTATGACGTTTGAAATCCTACGACTTTACCATTACGTTAAACTTCCTGTTGTCACTTTATGCCGCAAAATCTGTTAAATATGTAAACTGTACGTGTTAACCTGAACAATTAATTTTTACGGGTTTTCTAATTAAAAAAGCATTTCGCATCAGTATTTTGGTAATCAGGTGTTTGGCAGTCGGTACATCGATTCCGTTAGCAATATTTCTCATAGGAAAATAATGAAAATAACCTATTTGAAGTTTAATTAATTTGACAGTTAGGAGGTGCTAACTCGTTAGTGCGATCTCACATCCGTGGATAAAATGAGAAAGAAGTTGAGACGGATGCGACTCGAGATTTTCGAAGACGAAATAGCCGTAGAAAGAGTCGACGTACCGTTTCGAAAAAAAATCTCAAAGGATTAGAGAAAGGACTGAACTTTCGCGTAAAGCCCTTCTCGAATCCGTAAAAATTAGAAAAAGGTCTCGGTGGTCCCGCGAAAAGTCGGTATTTCAGTGGGCGTGACGGGACCAATAGGCGCGAGGACAAACGCCGGTGCTAGCCGCATCTCTCTCGTCGAACGGCGATCGACGAAAATTTTGCAGAGGTTTTTTGAAAAGGCGTTTATATTGGGAAAACGCGTAAGAAACGGAACGAAAATACCCCTACGCATTGGAGAAAGGCCGGGGGCGACCTCCGGTGGTCCGCGGAGATCGTTCCGAGATCGCCCCTCGGAGGAGATAGCTTTGAAACTTTGCCGATTCGACGACGGAATTTAGAGCGAGACAGAATCAACGCGTTTTAATATATATGGATTTATTAAGAATATAGTCAGTCAAGGTGTGCCTATTTCGATATGTTTATGTGTAAGTAGTTGTTACTCAATTTGCCCAATTATTTACGTTTTGCTAACGCTGTTTCATTATTTCTATACCAAACTTATATGTAACTAAATCAAGGCTAATAATCAATTTCCTATTTGGATGTCTATAAGGATAGTAAAAGCCACAGATCTAATATCACATGACATGTTTACAAACTTCCGAAGAAGATTGTATAAAACATCTCAAAGGCACTTGTCTTTCTGTCAGTTTTGTACAAGCTCTTTGGAGATATTATGAAGTATTTTGATGTATCAGATATCACTCAGAACGTGAAGTTTGCTCGGCTTGACAAGGGTTCTCTTTCTAGAACTTGATTAAATGGACTCGGAGAAGCAATTAATTTTACAGGCCCTGTTTTCTTACAACTTTATTTGCAAAGATGGAAGGATTTCGAGATTCTAAGAAATCTACTTTAATAGTTTTATTAAAGTAGAATTCTTTAATGTTCAATTTCATAATTTATTTAATAGATTTTAAATTACTTTGCCGTAAATTATATGTACGTATTCTTTTTATACCATTGTGATTTTGGAGACGGTTGAGCCCAGAAATCAGAGACTTGTGTGGGGTGGGAGCGGCATATTATTACTTTGCGGGCCGTGAATACTTCTAGGACCGACTTACGATGTTATAACTTTAACTACCATTTAGTACGAGAATAAGGCAAACTTGGAAAACTTAATTAAATAAAGTGAACAATGAGTTTTTAGCGAATTATAAGTGCAGTGAGGTTGTAGTACTAGTTGTATATTAAGAATGAATTATTTATATCAGCGAAATGAGGGATGATTGTTTTAGTTTTGTTGTGTATGATTTACTGTACAAAAAAGTGTGTACTGTACTAAGTCTGTGACTGTATAAAAATTTTACATACTACAACTTTACTGTACTAGTACTAAGTACTAGTTGTATTTTACTTTACAACTAGGGTTTATTTTCTCACTGACAACACTTTTAGTTCAGAGCTCTGTATGTGAGTATAAGGCATAGAAAACAGTAATTTCACTTCCAAAAGTATATTCTAATTATGTCTAGTATACTTAACTTATATAATAATTGCCGTCACGAGTCGTACGATAAATTTCCGCTTCAGTGCTCTATGCATAAATCAAATATAATCATACAGGCCTAGCTGTTTTAATCAGCAGAGTGCCGTCCCATGTATACAACATCATTTTCATAATGTAAATGTGCAAAATAAACCTTAGACGCGCTGTTTTAATAGAATGAGGCAAGTAAAAGGTAAAATGGAGCCGGCAGAGTAGTTGTGTTTGTTTTCCATGTTGAATAATAAATGTCGGATTTTTATATCGCGCGTTTTAATGCAAACTTAATTAGAGCAAGTCGTGGAATAGACATCTGAACCCTTTTCTAATTATTTGTGTATATTAATCAATACGTCAGGTAAGACGGGTATGATTCTGAAAAATGTACAGCAATCTCAGGTGTTCTTCCAGGACCAAACCTTGGACTACTGATATTTTTATTTATTTTAATATCCATTTGAATGTAGTATATATTATAATATATGTGCTATATATTATATCATTTCCGGATTCTACGTAAAATTCCCAACACATTTCATGTAGGATGTCCTATATCTATCTTCAACTGTTTTTGAAATATTGACAGGTGAATATTGATATTTTGCAACTTTGACAAACTGTAAAATCTAAACGGTTTAAGATCAAGCAGAACGGTTTGCACATTCCTATCTTAACTTTTCAAAGGCTATCGTTTGACACTAATTTCATATTTGCAAGAATAAATTTAATCGAAAATTTTTAATTTCTTTTAAATCTCAAATGAGTGACAAACGATTTACGAAAAGTTAAGATAGGCATGTGCAAACCGTTTTGCTTGATCTCAAACCGTTTAGATTTTACAGGGTGTCAAAGATGCAAAATGTCAATATTCACACACAATATAGGTATAGGACATCCTACATAGAATTCTACGTAGAATCCAGAAATAAAATAATATATAGCATATAGCTGTATGCAAATTTTTAGATTTCAATTCTGGCTACTTTTTGAGATAATCCTACTGTGTCCTCTTCATGATACACCCTGTATATTAGATATATTACGAAATTAACAACCCCTTAATTACTATTGAATCTACTGGTCATCAATGATACCGATCTTCTACGAATAATATATAGGTAACTATCAATCTGTCGGACAATCTATTATTATTACGTAATAAATAATTGGTAATAATTACAGGAAAATCCTTATTTTGACTTACTCATACTAGCTTTTTTAAAATTAAGTAGCTGCATCAAATTTCAGTGACTGCATTCTTCATTTTGCAGTCAAAAGGTTTTTATAAAATGTGTAGTAATTTTATTTAGATTTAGTTTTATATCACCGCACGTACTTAGGTTATCATACTCAATTTTTGGCATTAGGAAAGTTAAAACCCTAGAAAATTATTTATTTTTGATCATACAGAGTACTCTCAACGTTGAGATATTTATTTTAATAGGATATATAACTCATAAGTATAAACCAGATAGCCATTTTGCTTGCCAGATAAAATCTCTTACCACGATGCAAAATAACAGAGTTAGAAAACGTACCAATACAATTGTTCCTATCACGGTCCTGGTATATTTACAAAAATTGCGCGCGTTTGATACCAATAATTTTTATGAAATTTTCATTGTTCTCCTGTTAATATAGAAGCCACCAACCAAATTCAGCTTCTTACTTTCATAAATATATCATTTTTCTAAAGACTAGTGAGAGGCCTATATATATTCGCTTCACATATTAAGCCAAGATCAAATCACACTTCAGCCAAACAACAATCCAAATTTCTCATCTCCCGTAAACGTGGTTGTAACTTCTTCCACTTCCTATTCTTTCCTCATTTGCATTTTTATTATACCTACACACTTTACCACGTTGTAATATTAATTTAACAGATTTAGTAACATCGCTTTAAAGAATAAGCAACGCAGTGCTTCCTAGGAAGAATGAAAATGTACGTTTTTATTACATTATGTAATTCATTCGCCTGTATTGCCCCATATATAAAAAGACTAACGCTCCTTGGTGAACCATTGACGATTTCGTACATACGGCGGGTAATATATTTCCATTTTAATCTATTTGAGACACCTGTTACTGAAAATATGGCCCAGACAGGATGATATAAAAACTCGAAAGATCAACGGTATAAAGTAGGTTGGCACTGATACCCTCTTGGACATAAATTACTTAGTATTAACCATACATGTACAGGGTGTATTTTTAAGTGTGGATCATATTTATTGCAGTGGTACCTTTAAATACCATAATATAATACCATCCTTCTTCTTCTAATTTGAGTAGGTACCTTGCCGTTGGATCGTTGGAAGGCACATAGCCTGATTTTAACCCTGCCTGCGCTCTCTCTCTCTCTCTCTCTTACTGTAAAATGCACAGTTTTCAAATGTCGAAGTTTAACTGAATCTTGAGGGATTATTTCGAGGAGACAAATTTCCATACCACCAGTGATTTTTTGTCGCAGCATTGTTTAATAATAAATTATTTAAAAGGGAAATGGCAACATTGCTAAGCGTGCAAGCAATGTTGCTCCGAGTTGTTATCTAGCATCGCAGTCTAAAAATTACAACTCGGCCATTTTTCAGGATTTAAAAAAAATTATTTCAGATTAATATTCTTGGGAACTAACTAGTACTATTACCCCTCCCCTATATATACATATATAATCCTCACTTAAATATACCTACACCCTGTATAATTAATTATCATCTAGTTCTAAAATAAGAAAGCCAAGGAATGACAAACCGAAGGTTTATGTTCTACAGCAACTATAAATAAGAAGGCCATTTATTTACTTAAAAAACTGATAATTGGTAATTTACGTTTCTCCGCTTTCTGAAAAATCTTTTTTGTCTCTATATATTAGCAAAGTAATAGTTGCAAAAATAAACTATTCAGTATTTTTCCGTATTTTTTCCAAGACTCTTAAAGGTCGTTTTGTGTTAATTTTTAATTACAGCGCCCAAAGAACATCTATCTTTCTGCCAATTAACTCATCTTTCAAATTATTTCCTTTGATGTTTCCTTTCCTGCTGCGTTGTTTACTTCATAATTTTTTACCGCATTTCATTCCTTCGTAATATGCGTTTGTAATTTAAAGGTAGATACCTACTCGCAGCAACAGCTATTTTATATAGATATTTGGATTCTGGAAAGATTTTTGCATCAATAAATAAATAAACTATAGCGGAAAATTAAATTTATCTATTAGCAACTAAATAAATTGTGTTATTTTTTCATAATAGCCCCACAAATACAATATTAAGAGTGTTATTTAACATTTTACAGTGTGAATAATACTTTACAATCGTAGGCATTTTGCATACAAGTATTCGCCGCTTGTATTATTTCTGTGATTTTTTTTTAATAGCAACAAAACTAGTGCGAGTTTTCTCGTGAATATATCAACAGGATCTTTCATTCCACGGTTTGTTTGTACTAGCTTCAACCATATTATGTCATTTTGTCACATGCATTTTACAGACATATTTTCAAAAACATATTAGCAGTTAATATGTGCTAAAAGATCTATACTTACAAGTTTAGTAAACGTTTACTGGAAAACTACAAGATTCGGATCCCCCCGAGGGGCGAACACATTGGCCAGAAGGTGTACACCTACTTCCCTCTTTAGACGTACATCCTGTAATTCCCCCTTAGATTATGGGAAATCCTTAGTAAATCCTAACTACATCCCTCTAAATTCCATGGCATCCTAGTAAATCCTCCTACATCCTAATAATTCCCCAGTAAATCACCTACATCCCAGTAATTCCCAAGTAAATCCACCTAATTAATATAATTGTAGTAAATTTCAGAAATTATTCCAGTACTTCGGTACTGGTCTCTATTCACCCCTCATTATTTTTACATTTAAAAACTCCTGAGATTTTTATTATTAAACATTATATTATATATTTAACCTCTGTATTTAAATTCTAACAAAAACAATATAATAAGAATCAAAAACGAAACAATTCTCGTTAAAAAAATTTAAAAAAAAAATAGAACAAAAAATATTAACATAAATTAGGTTTGTTTCTTACAGAATACATTATGTACAATATAAACTACTCATTTATGTAACAAATATAAGTAATAATAAATGCGAACTGTATTCAGTTATTTTGTTTCATTATAAGTAAAAGATATTGTTTCGTACTCATCTTGTGTTAACTGTAAATGTATACGGCACGGTATTACGGCACTTATTACACTAATACTGGCACTAAGCACACAAAACATTACAAGAGCATGACCCGTTAAATGAAAATAGAGTAATGCACACGCGCATTAGCCAGTACATCCTAGGTAAATGCCTCGTAAATCCTCAGGAAATCCCCACGAAATCCTGTACATCCTTCGAAATCCTAGTACATCCTTGGTACATCCCGTACATCCCAGTACATCCTAGGTAAATGCCTCGTAAATCCTCAGGAAATTCCCACGAAATCCTGTACATCCTTCGAAATCCTAGTACATCCTTGGTACATCCCGTACATTCCAGTACATCCTAGGAAATCCCCGTACATCCCCAGTAAATCCTGGTAATTCCTCATAGGTGTACACCATAAATCCCCATGTGTTCGCCCCTCGGATCCCCTACGAAATATTGAGACTGTGTATGAGTATAAAAAGAAACTGCGTATTAATTGAGGTTTGAGGTTTTCGCAGAGAAAATGTTTATTTTATTGAAAATTATTAATTTACAAGAAAAATTCAAGATGTTTTTGTTCTTGAAACAAATTTTGAAAATGGCTTTCATGTTAATGTTTATTAAACAATGTCAACTAATAACGTTACACTAATACTTCGCAATTGAAAACTGTCAAGAATAAGAACATGAGTAACATACTATAATTTCTCCTAACTCAGTAATTTAAGTTTTTGTATTAATATTCTCTGGTAGCAAGCGTACTGAATATTATTTATCTTTAATTGTTACAAATACCGAAAAAATTAAGCAAGTTTATCTAACGAAAACGTACCGAGAGTGCTAAAGTTAATTTGCCGAGTTCAATTAGCCAAGTTTTACTGCACTAGTTTAATTAATAACCCTCAGCAGAAACTTTTGTTTCAAGTTAAATAAATCTTTCATAGAAACGTCTAAGAGAATTCCTTCCAGAACGGAGCAATTTCCTCCTAATTTTATATTCCCAAGTGGAAAGTGTTTGTTGGTCGACTTTCCCGTCATTAATGCATTTCATTTGATAAATTACGAACTAATTTGTAACTAAATAACACTGTGTAACACAGAAATATTTAAATGTGTTTTTCGCAAAAGACTGCTTAAAGCATTTAATTTTTTAGGTAGACAGCATTTGTTTAAATGTACAAGCGCCGTATCGAAACACTAAGCTTTTGAACTTATTAGATACATAACTTTTCAAGAATTCATAATTATAAATGTTTATAGTGATACATAAAGAGAAAAATAAAATTTTAAAATATTTACCTATATCCTCGGCGCATTCGCCATATTATAGAAAATGCAAACTTCTGTAATATTACAAGGCATTGTGCATATAAATAAATAATAAATACACAAACAAGTATCAACCATCCTCAATACCTAACGAGAACTAATAGGTCGAAATAGCTGTCCGTCGTTCGGTGTTAGTGGTGATTGAAACTTGTAGTGTCAATTATACACTTATTTCTAATACATAGATGATATGGATGAAACCGTAACCAGGTCGTTGCAGGCCATGGGCCCATGCATTTACACTACTAAATTACTAAATGACACCATGTCACTTTCAATCAATTGCACTAAACCAATGTAGAATATTGTATTAATATTACAATCACATAAAACTTTATTTCAAGCTATAGTAAACAGTTGAAAACACGAAAACACGAATAAAAAATGCGCTCGAAGTGCCAAAAGCATGTTACGTACCTGAACTCTACTTAAGTGATGGATGAAACCAGAACAGAGACATATTCATTTCAGAAATTAAACACTTAACTACCTGGTCCATATGTTTCAAGTCAATTCCCGACTGGTGGTCAATAGAAAACTAAAAGTTTGTGTGGAAAAAATATCAATTTGACATTTTAAAAAATATATATATACCGGGTGTTCCACATAAAAGTCCTCAGCCTCGTATCTCGGCAACGGAAACATATATTTTGATTTTGAAAAAAACGGATAATATAGCTCATCTATGGCTTCGTCACGGAGTTCAACTTGATTTTTTTCAGAGTAAATTGGAGATGACGCTGAAGTCGAAAGAAATTTTTCGTTGGCAGAAACTTTGCAACAAGGTTTATCCGATACTTTGTTCAATTCTAAACAATTTTTGTTAAATGACTATATCTTTCAAAAACTTAATAGTTTCAGAGATATCGGGCTCTTCATTTGGTGAGCCCAAACTCAAGCGTATTTTAAAGTTTCGAATTATTACCGTATACAATGAAACAATAATTATCCAAGTCAATTTAATAGCTCTTTTCAAGAAATAATGAAATAATATGTATTTCTGTAAAATATGGCAAAAGTTTTTTAAATACCTCATTCATTTTGTATAATAAGTAATTCATAATTATTTGTACGTTGGTCCTAACAAATCCTGAATGTATAACGAAACTTCATCACAGTAGGTTTTGATTAAAAGGAAACAAAATTAAATACATATTATTTCACTATTGTAAGTAGGTACTAAGTTGGGACGGACGCTCAATAATTTTCGAGGAAATTGAGATTGTTTGTTTTGGCTGCTATCTATTTTTCACCCCCTAGGACTCATTTCAAGTCAATGATTTCTATACTGAGTAGTCTATATGGGATGCTTATTACGTTTACCAAAGGAGAATTTGGGACGCCCAATAATTTTTGAGAAAATTGAGATTGTTTGTTTTGTGTGCTACCTGTTTTTCACCCCTTGGGACCCATTTCAAGTCGTTCATTTTTATACTGAGTAGTCTGTATGAGCTGTGTATTACGTGTTACCAAAGAAGAAGTTGGGACGCTCAATAGTTTTCGAGAAAATTGAAATTGTATGTATTGGGTGCTAGTTTTTCACCCCCTGGGACCCATTTCGAGTAATTCATTTTTATACTGAGAAGTCTATGTGAGATGGGGATTACGTGTACCAAAGGAGAAGTTGGATAATTATTGTTTCATTGTATAAGGTAATAATTCGAGACTTTAAAATATGCTTGAGTTTGGGCCTCACCAAATTAAGAGCCCGATATCTCTGAAACTATTAAGTTTTTGAAAAATAGTCATTTGACAAAAATTGTTTAGAATTGATCAAAGTATTGGATAAACCTTGTGGCATAGTTCCTGTCAACGAAAAATTTCTTTCGACTTCAGCGCCATCTCCAATTTGCTCTGAAAAAAATCAAGTTGAACTCCGTGACGAAGCCATAGATGAGCTCTATCAACTGTTTTTGTCAAAATCAAAATATATCTTTCCGTTGCCGGGATACGAGGCTGAGGACTTTTATGTGGAACACCCTGTATAGGTATATAAGATGAATGTGAAATTATTTAACAACTCACGTACTTACAGTTAATAAAAATCCGGCACGAGCAATAAAGTGCAAGTATTTATCTCAGTGTGGCGGTAGTTTTCAACTTCCAAGGAAGTTTGTTTATTCTTCAGCTGGAGGGTAGAAGTACTTTTAAATTCACCTTGCCCAATTTATTCCGGGGTGGCAGATAACCGGAATACGACAAATGGCATGATTAGAATGGTAAATGTATACGTTCTGTAACGTTTTATAAACACATCGTTCGAAAGAAGGAAATAGGTACGAAGTACTTAAATCTTTCTTATTTGTCACAGTTAAAATGTCGACTTCGCGTTCACATTCCACGTCGTGCTCAAAGTAAGGCTAATAAAATGTTATCTATGAATATATTAATACATTAAGAAAATTGTGATACTGGGAACCGAATAGAACTGAAATTTCTTTTATTTCAAGGCATGAAAAGGGGTCAAGTGATAAGTAATTTGCATCAAAGAGTTAGCTTCTTATTTTATTTTATTTGAACATGTCGCTATACTAAGATTTAGGTATATAAAGTTTCATAGAGGAAAATGTTTTGAAAGAGAATTCCTCTTGCAGAACAAAATAATTTTCTCCTAATTTTATGTTCTCAAGTGAAAACGATTTGATAAATTACAAAGTAATTCGAAACGAATTATCTTGTCTAAGTCACAGGTCACGTGGTCGGGATAGGTCACACTTAAAGAATAAGCGAAAATTTATTTAAAATGGCTTATCCAGGTGACGTAATTGCCCTATAAAATAAATTGTAGAAGATCCACTTAAAATTATGTAGGCCTGGTGATGTCGAAATGTTCATCTCTCTAATTATAAACATTGGTCATCTAGTCAATGCCAGATTATTATAAACCAAATTTGTTCAGACAAGAGTGCCGACCATTCACATATTGATTGATTTAATTAAAATGTTACATTAGTGTTTTACGAAACTTCTCGACGAAAGCCTATAGACGGAAGTCGATCGTAGATAGCGCACGCGGCAGCGCAATTACAACAGTCGCCGACTGCCTATTGTTTCGCCATCTGCCTTTGCTGCTCCAAGAATGGAAATGCCGACTAATCATCTCCCAGTGTGCGACTATCCGCCTGTTTACCGCCATTATGACGCTAGCAATTTGGCAGAGTAACTCTTGCATCGTTATTTCAATAAAAATATCACTCGGCTTACTTATTTCACAGAGTGTTGTGACTGTAAGAGGGCTAATGGCACTCCCAGCTCTTCTGCCGTTCTAATGGTGACTTACTAGGGCAGAAGTTAATCATAATAAATTGTTGTTCAGTGTTCTGACAGATATGATAAGCAATCTATGTAGCAAATAACTACGAATAGTAAAGGGACATCATTAAGTTTCTACAACCTAGTACTGTATTCAATCTATGTAAAATAAAATACAGATATAAATATTTTAAAGATTTTACATGTTTGATACAGAATATAGATTGATTCTAATTAACTACATATTTCTATAAAGATCATGGTGATTGTAAATCAGATAAATTTATTTTTCAAATATCGGAAAGTCCAAAATGGATATTCAAATTTCTTAGACACTAGGTACATACTATCTTATACAGTTTCTGAAATCATGGAAAAAAATATTTGAATTGTTTCGCTCCTGTTTAATAAAGAAGATACAGAGCTAGTCTTTAGTACAAGTCCCCGCAATATGAAATTGTATTTGTGACACCTTACTATTGATGGTTCAATCCTTTCTGTAGATCAAAATAAAAGTTTAAACAAAAATATTATGAAAACCACTTAAGTAAGACATGAAACATATACACAAAAGACGATGGTATATATGCATAGATACATTTCCAGTTGCTCTAGATTTATGACCTAACGAAAAGATTTAATGCTTGAAATTTGTAAAATGAAATATTTCAAGCCGTTGACGTAAATTATTGCAGAAAATAAATATAGATCTTTCAAGTCTATTATTTAAAATTTATCAGTCATCATCAAAAAATGTAAGTTAAAAAAGAAAATATCTATTAGTAACCTTATTAATTCACTTTTAGTTCAATAGGAATACGGGGAAAATCAGGAGTGCCTTCCTATTCTGCACTTGGCCCTTTATTTTTATTATATCTATAGATGACATTTCATGTGATCTAATTTGCAGAACGTTATTATACGCTGAGGTTATTAAGCTATTTTTATAAAGTTTTAGAGTGATCTAAATTACATAATATCAAACAGTAGCATACTGGTAATAATCTACTTAAATACCGATAAGCGTAGCTCCATATTTACCCGCCCTTGGTGGCTCGCCCCTATACTATCGGGAAAAGCTCCAAATACCAACAACCTGTTCTGAAGTCGTGTCGAGAGAGACTGCCTAAGAAACTTTCGAAGTAAAGTTTCTTTGCCTTAAAATTCAAATACACGAATCCCATTGGTTGTTAAAGTACGTTTCTCCCTTCTGTCTACTACCGCCAACTTCGACATCTTTCTGCTATTCTGTCCAATGAAAAGTTGTATTTATTTATTTATTTACTTCTAACTTAAAACCCTTCTTATCCTCGTGTCAAGATGGAAGGAATTACGACTTACTTTACAGCTGATCTTATACCTGGAAAATTCCCCGAAAAACCAGGCCGCCATGTTTTGCCTTTTGAACATTTATGAACATACACAATATTGTCTTTCTCGAAAAAGTTCAAAGTACCACCCATAATTCATATAATTTACTTGACTGTTATTATTGCCATGCCCATTTGGTGCTTAGTCTACTAAAAACTGCTACGTCCCCAGGGGTAGTTCTCGCCGATATTCTTAAAACGTTAAAACCATAAAGTTGTTAACTAGAACATTTTCAATAGGATTTATGACTGAAATGACATGTTTGTTAATGAGCCAGAGTCAGAAATGATTCTACTAACTTGGCCTGTTGCAAAATGTTACCTTCTAAAGATATGCCTTAATATCCAAAACAGAAGTGTAACTTGACATTCCCCATATGAGCTATTGTTACGTCAGGAAGATTGGTGGCATCTAGCTAATGTTTGGGTTTGTAAAGGATTAGCTGTTGACCAGGCTCAATATATTTGTGATGCAACTTCCTCGCAAACATAGTTGTTCTCTTGTACATACTTTTGAGTCTTCCAAACTTCTCAGTTCCATATATTACTTAATCTTTTCTACCTCTGAACAAAGAAATGCGTTACTTGTGTTTTATCTTATGCCACATACCAAACAAATAAACTCCGGAAACATTTTTCTAGTACATTCATCTATGTAAAGTGCTAAAGTATCTGTAAACATGTGCCCTGGAAACCTTTCTGGTCACATGTTTATAGGAACTTGTTTTCCTATTTTGTGCATGGAATATCCGCCGCAATATTAATACATCTCCCTGTATAACTACTTCTATTATTAATTCATAAATTACTGCGACATCAGAAGCCGATAAAACATTACTTTCTTGACAAACTCGGCACAGGAGCAGAGTAACTAACACAAGAGGACAAGTAACACGCATGTCGTGTGGAACGCGATGTTGTCAAGCGCTTGCTAAGGCGGCCATGACGAAGGTATAACTGCCGTGAAATGCTGGTTGGCCATTCATATTTAATGCGGCTGGCCCCTCAAGTCGAGGAATGAATATTTTAGAAGCAGCAGCAAGAAATGGGTCTCCTCTGACAGACTCTATGTTATAGCAGGCTTCTGTTTTCGAATGAGCTCGCCACGTTTAAGCAATATATAGCCGTGCATTCGACTTGGATATAACTGAATTCTAAAAGTCCCCTTAATATTTAACTAAGTAAGACACGAAAAATTGATAATATAAACAGTTCGGGCTGTATCGACTCTACGTGCTACAGGAAGTTGGAACGGGTTTAGGAAGTAATTTAGGTTTGAGGTGTGGCTGAGACAGTTGCGGTGTGAGAAACAGAACGTGCCGTATCAATTTTTTAGGAGTTTTCATTTGGAATTTTATTTATCGCTGCTCGGATGTACTAGTCGAAAACCATTTACAAAGTTTTAAACGCCTCTACGCTTAAAACTAAGCGGTTGTGGACACCAAGTGACACCAAAATATTTTGTGCCTACGTGTTATACACACTATTCTTTTACTATCGCAGAATCTGTCTACTTTGTCCATCTAGCAGAACTATTCCCGTTATTGGAACAATATGTATATGTATATAAAAGAAAATAAATAATATATATTCAATAAAAGAAGACTAAAAGAAACCATTAAACTTTATCGTGATAAAGATATTTAAAATTTCAAAAACAATCCACAGAAGCCGAGCCCAGTGTCGATTTGAAAAAATCGAAAAAAGAAAATGGAAAGCTAGTCCCTTTGACTTATCATTCTTTTGTATATAATTATATATTTCATTTGTGTTCAAGTAGAAACCACTGATAAATTTAGTTAATAAAAACATGCAGTAGAAAATTTATAATGGTTTTTTGGGTAAACTTGTGTTCTTAGACTAATGATATTTAGAATACTTTATCTTATTTCCATTGTAGAGGGCATATTCCCACTCGAATACTTGATGAATACACAAATATATTATATTTTAAGGTTTATACCAAACATCAAAATGTACCTTATTCAGTTAGTTAGACCTGATTAACTTAATTGACTAAACAAGCTTCTCAAAGTACACTGTTTTAAGTGTACATTTGTGACTTGGTATTTCGAAATTATCCTAAATATGCCAAGTAAGCAAGTCATCAGCTGGTGGAACATTTCTCCTATACATATTCGATGAGGCGCAAACGTCTTTTGTCTCTGCCCTCGTAATAAATGTTGACGTTACATCTGATTGCCAGAAAGCAATTTAAATAATGAAGCGTGTGACATCTTGCATTCTAGCGTATCATCGGCTTCTCATTCTCTTATGCAGAGGTCGTATGGTATTACATAGAGATTCCGTAACTAAAAACTATGTTACCAAAATAGAATGAAACTGCAGGATATACAGGGAGTGTAAGGATGGGTTAACAGTAAATGTAGTATCTCTGGTCTGGATTCCATTTTAGAACCGGTGCTTGGCATACCCTCGAATACTGTCAAAACAGCTCTCTTGTCCTGAGCTGGGGGAAAAATATACCAGTTCTTGTATGAATTATCAAAATTTGTTATTCTCATACTACCACGTGTATCATCACCTGCATACTTTTAGCTTAGTGGAAGACGCTTCGGTCTGCTTGTGCTTTGAAGTTGGTGAAACAACAGAACACATATTACGTTCCTGCTCCGTTTGGGAAAGGATCAGATACTCACTATTTGGCAAAGGACAACTGCCAGAGGATCTGGACAAGTTCTCAGTTAATAAGTTAATCAACTCCATTAAGGGGCTGGATTTCTTGGTAAACTATAATAGGTATGAACCACAATAGACCACATGGAAAGTCTGTTTTTTTGCCAATTCATTTTTTAATGAAATTTAACCTAAACGAAACTGAAACTAATTTAGATACGTAATTTGGTTTCATTTATATGCTGTCTTGGGTATTCGACGGAAAAAAAGTCTTTTCTTTTAATTAACTTTCTTTAGGTGTATGCTTATACCAATGAAAGTTTTGAGGTTTGAGGAACCCTGACGTACAGGGTTAGTTTTATTAATATGAACCCCATCTTAATATTTTAATTATTGGCAGATAGAAAAAACTTGTAAACTTGTCTTATACAATTTTTTATGTAGATTCCAGTCATTCTAATACTTCTGCGGTGGCAAATTATGTATACAGGGTACACAAAAAAGTATGTTTTTTTATATGGAACACCCTGTATATTTTAATATTTTTGGATTCGGCACGTCATTCTGATAACAAATATATATACATAATATATATACAACAAAATAAATTGAGGAAAACATAAATATCCTGAATTTGAATAGGTATAGCACTTTTTCAAAATATTCGCGCGAACTTTATGAAACGTTGTTTAAAATGCATTGAGATTAATGGTGGATATGTTGAAAATGTTATGTGATATATTTTAATACGAATATATTTTGTAATCTATAATAATATATTTCTGTTACCTTAAAGTTTCCACAGTTTTTGGAGAACGAAATAAAGAATATGAAACCAATTATACAAATTGTATATATATTTGTTATCAGAATGACGTACCGAATTCAAAAATATGAAAATATACAGGGTGTTCCATATAAAAAACCATACTTTTTTGTGTACCCTGTATACATAATTTGCCACCGCAAAAATGTTAGAATGACTGGAATCTACATAAAAAATTGTATAAGACCAGTTTACAAGTTTTTTCTATTAAGATGGGGTTCACATTAATAAAACTAACCCTGTACTTTCAGGGTTACTTCTCCAATGCTCATACATTTTGAATTATCCTCAAAAATAGAACTACTTCTACAGAGTAAGAACTATACTTTGAACCCTAAGTTAAAATCCAGAAATGTATATAAATGTACGCTAATTTGGATACGTCACTGAACGTATTTAGGTATTTCCTTCAGATTCAACAATAATACTTAATTGTTTTTGTACGAAGGAGAGAGCGCCAGTCTGTTTCAGATATCTCAAATGCGGTCTCGGATAGAACAAATTGATTTTTTATTTCAAGTGGTAAATGCAAATAACTATTAAACTTATTTCTATAGGAAGACATAACATAATCTGTAACAAATTACTTCTCAGTTGGTCGAGCTTCAAAAAAAAGTATGGCTGAAAATTATCGCAGCATGAAACCAGTGACAAACAAGAATGAACGTGCAACTGATATTTATATAGGAAAACTAAAAGAGTATTGCAGAAATTGGCATGCATAACATTTTAGGTTACCTTCGATAAAAGAATTACTATTTTCATATCAAAAATACGTGCGCAAACAGCTTTAAAAGTCAGAATTAATGAGGAAATGACATCACAAAAAAATTGTTATAAAATATATGATTTTCTCTATTGTAGAATGTCATAATGCATTCCGTCTTTCAAAAGTAAGAAAACAAGCACGATAAAAGTACTTTTATTAAGTAGATTATAGCAGTAGTTGATCATACAAGATAGATAAACTACTATCTAATCTAGCTGAATATTATTATATAATTTGCCGCGGCGATAGCTCAGTCTGTTAGGTGCTGGGTGATAGCCTGTGACTAACAGAATGGGTATATTGCGGCGCGAGTTCGAATCTCGCCAGGGGAGAAATGGCACCTCTCCCAGGGAATGGTTGTGTGTCTGGGTTTTTTTCATGTGTACCATCCCTCTACACAAGCCTTAGACTTTCAGTAGGGAGGTTGTCCATTTCTGTGGTGTGTTTTATGTTTTTTATTAAATGTTTTCAATAATCAATCATGTCATCCATAATCATGAAAATGTACAAATCAGAATTACAGGAATACAATTTTCAAACGTACATGAGAAGGTAATCTTATTAATTTTTTTGCATTTTCTGAGAACATTAAAAGGGTAAGACCACAAACAGGTGCGGTAAAAGGATCAGCAGAGGTTCTTTTATTTGAAACGTGCAAGAAAAGTAAAATTTTCACACTAAAAAATACAGATAAACATTTTTAAACAAAAAGCATAACTTTTTTGTAAAAATGTTCCATTGAATTTCAAGTGCATTGTCCCACTTGAAAATCTCAAATTCTAATTCATCTAATTAAAGGAAGACACTTTAGAGAGTCATATATAAATTTTTACACACGCGATATACAGGGTGGGCGAAATTCGAGGCTCACTATTGGGATCTCGGAAACGGTAAGAGATACGAAAACGGTTAAATTGGAGCAAAGTTGCTTAATTTTGTGAACAATAATATGCCGTCAAGAAATCCAGAATATGTACATTCGTTTTTGAGTTATTTCAAAAAATCCAAAATTTTGAGTTTTCGTTTTTAATTTTTGTTAGCTTTATTTGGGACCATAGCAAAAAACTGACAAGACTTTTTCATTGCCACTTTTTATGCTCTACAACGTGGCAGTACAAAATTTCCGTTACGGCGTTTCGTCCGATCAGGACCATCTTCAACTTTATTTTTTTAAATAGGGACCCATAATGTTTCTTACGAAAAACGATAGGATTTTTTATTCTGATTCTAACGATGTATGATACTTTATAGTTTTAACTATTCTTTTTGCTCAAATACTAGGAATAACTTTTAAGACGATCGAATCTAGTATGCTTTGGGCTGATGACATTTGTTATAAAACAATTTTAATTGTCAATACAATTTGACGTTTAAAGAGCTTCCCTTGTTTGCAAAATAATGGTGGCCTGTTTGAACATACACTTTAATTTAAGAAAATTTTAATTTTAGATTCAGCTGACAAAAATATTGCTGTTATTATTATAAATTACTTTGTTATCATTATTTTAAATTTAATTATACGGTACAACTAGTGTTACCATATAAAACCAAAATTGAACATTCAATAACATGATTTGGACTATTATTTTGTATTCTCCTGTAAATACTGTTATGTTCAAAACTACCGTTTTCTGTCAATTGTCTGTGCAGTTTCGAAAATATCGTTCTATGTGGTTGTAGCATTTCTGGGTATGTTTCAAAATATGTTTGTTCAGATCTGGTTGAATTATTGTAACATTTATAATAAATTTCAATCATATCACATTTTTCTTGATTTGTAAACGGCATTATTACTTATTATTTAAAGCGAAGCTCTTTAAACGTCAAATTGTATTGACAATTAAAATTGTTTTATAACAAATGTCATCAGCCTAAAGCATACTAGATTCGATCGTCTTAAAAGTTATTCCTAGTATTTGAGCAAAAAGAATAATTAAAACTATAAAGTATCATACATCATTGGAATCAGAATAAAAAATCCTACCGTTTTTCGTAAGAAACATTATGGCTCCCTATTTAAAAAGTTGAAGATGGTCCTGATCGGACGAAACGCCGTAACGGAAATTTTGTACTGCCACGTTATAGAGCATAAAAAGTGGCAATGAAAAAGTCTTGTCCGTTTTTTGATATGGTCCCAAATAAAGCTAACAAAAATTAAAAACGTAAACTCAAAATTTTGGATTTTTTGAAGTAACTCAAAAACGAATGTACATATTATGGATTTCTTGACGGCATATTATTGGTCACAAAATTACGCAACTTTGCCCCAATTTAACCGTTTTCGTATCTCTTACCGTTTCCGAGATCCCAATAGCGAGCCTCGAATTTCGCCCACCCTGTATAGGGAATGGAATTATACATTATTTAAAGAGGTTCCGATAAAGCAACTTAGCTGTTAATTTTTTTGATCGACTCGACTCGACTTCACCTGAATTATAGATAAATTAACCTATCAGGAAAATGTTTGTTTGGATAAATTATAGAAAATACCATTCCTTTTAACAATAATGAGGAAAAATAAAGCTGCCGCTACATTCAATCTATGATTTCTAGTCTCTAGTTTTTAGTAATGGAATTATATCCTGTTCTAGTAGTTCTTAAATTCATTTTAGCACAGAGTAATGTGAGAAGGTATAATAGTAAATCAGACGTACGTTAGCAGCTGTAACCAGAAAATGCTTGAAAGAAGAAATAGTGTTTATAAGAAGTAGGTATTTAGAAATCTTGCAGTTATTTGAAACCCCGAATTCATTTATTTGAAATTTTTGCTCGCACAAACCAACTATGACCATAAAAACAGAAGTAAGAGCAAAACCCTTTGCAGTCTTTTGTCCAAATCACCCTGTATAGATGCTGCTGCCTTGAGTGCTCTTGTCGTTCATTGATGAGTAGCTATATAGAAGAAACCTTTAGAAACGATCTTTGAAAAGAGACGCGTATGTTACTCGAGACATGCCTCAGACTCCAAAGTAGAAACTACCGGGTAAACAAATATCCAGCCTTTGTAGTGCTTGTCGTCTACCTCCTCTATATCCACTTCTTTCTTTATTGAACACTCTGGGCTTCTGTCGACATGACTCACGGATTTGGATTACGCTCTCGAAATCGGCGGGCTTCCGATAGTGTTTCGTGTCTGTCTTGGAGAAGGCAGTTTTATGGCGTTCTGTATACATCTTTTATTACTGGATTCCTATGAAATTTCTTAACTTTCGAGCTTTGTGAATCGCATTTCCATGTAACGTTCAACAAAATAGAAAATCAGTAAGTTATTTAAACTATTTGCTAATATAAAAATGCATATTTATCAAAGGAATATCTGTGCAATGTCAGAAGTGTCTAATCTTACTCTAATTTTGCATATCCAGTCACACAAGCAGCAGTTGGTACAGTATAGAGACAATATCTCAAAATAAGTGATTATTTGGTTAGGGTTTTCGATAACGTAAAAATAAGAAATATTATCATAAGATGCAATTTTTTTAATAATATAAGCGAAATTCCTGATGGAAAATATTGGATATATTGACTATAAGCTACCTTCTAGATATTCTAGAAGATTTTCTAGAAATTAAAAATCTTTGATTATATTATAGAAATAATTAATGTCAAATGATATGACAAACTCTCGTGCAAACGGTTTTGTTTGATCTGAAACTGTTTAGATTTTACAGGGTGTCAAAGTTGAAAAATGTCAATATTTACCTGTCAATATTTCAAAAACAGTTGAAATAGGTATAGGACATCCTACATGACATGTGTTTAGAATATCGCGTAGAATTCAGAAATGAAATAATATATAGGGTGTCCCATATAAAATAACGAAGTTAATGTCGACTTCCGGTATAACCGAAAGTGGTAGAAACTGCAAAATATTTTCATCAAGTAGATGAAAACTCAAGCCTTTGACAAGGTATGGCACGAAGGATTGATACACAAATTAAACAAAATACTTCCGAGACAATATGTAGAGATTCTGTCATCGTATATCTCAGGCAGACTTTTTAGAATAAAATAGGAAGATAAATATTCTGACCTGAAAGATACAAGAGCAAGAGTGCCCCAGGGTAGCGCTCTTGGTCCTATCCTTTACCTACAATATTATTCCAGTGATATGTCGGTACTAAAAGAGACCACTGTAGCTACATTTGCTAACGACATTGCACTTCTTGCGGTCGGTAAAGATCAAGGAATATCCACTAGAAGACTGCAAGTAGCTAGCAACACAATACTTGATTGGACCAAACAATGGAAGATCAAGCTAAACGGGCTCAAATCAACTAATGTTAACTTTACCAACAAAAGACTAGTTAACCCTCCGTCCTTGGATATTAATGGTACTATTGTACCCAATGAGAATAACGCCAAATACCTAGGCAAGACCCTGGATGCCAAGTTCCGGAAAGAACATGTGAAGAAGAAAAGAATCGAACTTGGTTTGAAATATAGACAGCATTATTGGATGCTTGGAAGAAATTCTAAGTTGACAATACATAATAAGATACTAATTTACAATCAGATCTTAAAACCAGTTTGGTTATACGGTATTCAACTTTGGGGTTGTGCCAGAAATAGTAATATTAAAACCATTCAGACTTTCCAGAACAAAGTGCTGCGAAACATAGTAGACGCTCCATGGTACATACGGAACTCCGACTTGCATCGAGACCTTAACATTCCAATGGTTAAAGATGAGATCAAAAGGTTTGCTGGCGGACATTAGGCCAGACTTCACCTCCACATCAATGCAGAAGCTCTTCAGCTGCAAGACAACCAACATCTTGTTCGAAGATTGAAGAGACCCAAACCATTTGAGCTGGTGTAGTGTGATGTGTAAAAGCAGGACATAGTGCGCCAGTGAAATTGTTAAAAGAAAACAATTTAAAGGACGTCGTTGGATGAACTTTAGTTAATAAAAGTTTAGTTTTTAAGATTATTAGAAGAAAATTAATGGTTGGTCATCAAACTAGTTTTAATAGAAATAAGATTCTCCAACAAAGAATCTTAATAAAAAAAAAATAAAAAATCAGTAGATCATGGCCCACTTTGACTTCGCCTCAATAGCTTAATTGGTTCTCCAGATACTTCTAATGGACCGTTACCCTGGGACACCCTATACCTATACTTGCTTCTTTTTTTCCTATTTGTTATTATTTTACTTCCACTGATAAATCCACTGACCGTAATGTAATATATAAATACGTATAACTGGGGAAAAACTTCTTGAACATAACTTTCATCTGCGAATGATAAATTTTGGTTGGTTATGATTTCCGTTTTTCACCCTAACAGATGCATTCCCATTTTCACTCCCGCTACCCCGTGGAAAATCGGGAATTCAGACTGAAACTTACATTACTACGTTACACTACATTTTCCAACAAAGCGAGGAGTTCAGATAATTAAACAGCAATAAATTATTTCGTAGCTGCATGTCATCTGTACCCATTAATGTAAAAGCATACACAACTTAACGATATCGCTTTTTGACCGAGATGGCGTAGCTGGAGCTGAAAGCCACCTGCCGACTCTCCGCTTTGATACAGCCAAGTGCTCGCAATGCATATTTGAAACGTTATATCTCATAATGGAAAGGGTTGGCTCATGGGGGTAGCTAGAACGTGAACCGCTAGTTCATTCTATGTCATTTATATTAATGAAGGCATTCACCGCTGATAAAGCTGGGAGTTTTCAAAAGTTTCATTTGTATTTCTGTATTCTGTGTCGGATCTGCATTACACTACAAAAATATCTAGACGGAATGTAAACGTGCACAACAAAGGAAACTGCTAATTGTTTAGGTGGTTTTCCGACTAAATGAATTCATCTGGCGGTAGTGATCGTATTGGGGCGCCCATTGTGCTGGGAATGCAGGAAATTGTATAAATATACATAATTAAAGTATAAGTTGATGCTCGGTTAATGAATTATTTGTAAATTGTGCTGTTTTAGAAAAACTGGGTGGCGCAATATTGTCGATTGTTTGGTTTATAAGATAACTTTCGAATGTTTGGAGGTAATACCATAAGAACTCAAATTTAGCTAGATGTTTTCATGGTTGTTTTTGGATACTTATTTCCATATAGGCAATTGTGTATTGACAAAATCACGAGGGCGTGATTTTATCAAATATATCAAGTTAATGAAATTCGAATAAATATTCGAAAACCACCGTGAAAAATATCCGAATCAAAATCGGATTGGTTGACAAGATAACTTTCGAATTGTTGGAGGTAATACCATAAGAACTCGGATTTAGATGTTTTTTATGCTTGTTTTTGGATACTTATTTCCATATAGGCACTTTAACGAGAGGTGTGTATTGACAAAATCACGAGGTCGTGATTTTGTTAAATAGATCCTGTTAAATTATCCATCTGAAATTCGAATAAGTATTTGAAAACAACCGTGAAAAATATCCGAATCAAAATCGGAGCTTGAATGGTAGGTATTTGGTAAGACCGTTGAGTGACATATATTACGATATTATGAGTGACATGTATATATACAGGGTGTCTACTTTTATTTATGTACAAATCCATGAAACCTTTATTTTTCAAGATAATCGACTGATCTTTTCTTTGTTTCAAAGGGCATTAAAAACTGACCTTACTACAGCTTTGAAGAGGATCATGCGTCTTTTTTATACCTTTACAATTCAATATAACTATGTAGGGAATTTTTTTATTTAAAATCCGAGATGATAGCGTTAATCAAAACGCTACAACAGACCCTTCAAGAAATATATAGGGCGTTTCTTACTTATCTCACACTAGTGCAGTATAGTGTTATATTAACCCTTTTTACACACTTTTATCAGTTTCAACGTTCTAGTACTCATCAAAATAGTATCGGAAATTGAATGGTATTGTTCCATTAGGTTACACTATTTATATGTGTCATGTCCTCTTTGAAGATATTCAAATGTGTGTGTAAAGTCGTTTTCAATCCAATTTAAATGCAAGTTATTTTATTCCGTATAAAAGGGAGTAAGCGAAAGTGAGGTGCCTTTCAATTTTCCTACTATTTTCATTCAATTTTCCTAAGATAAAGAGTCGTTTGATTATATAGATTTAAGGTAATTTGCATCATTTGATTCTAGCGTCGTAGGTACGTATAATATTAAGAAAATATAGGGATAAATTGCAAATTCTATACCTTTATAAGCGTCACTTTATTATAAAGATAATAGTTACTCTATTATTTGATTTGATAATTGCTACCTTATATATTAACAAATAACTAAATGTAGTGACTGTTTTTGCTTATCATTCAATTCCATATTTGATTTAGATATGCCATACTAAATCATTACATATTAAGGTTTTTCACTTGGAAAAAGTATAAGTACATACGTCGTTAAATATTTTATACATCTGCAATATTGTTTGGTTATTTCACAACTCTTACAGCTTATATAAAAAAAAAACTAAAGTAGGATATATCGCAGGTCCAACAATATTGTTTACGAGAATAAATAGATAACCAGAAGCATATTCTCTTTATTAGACGCTCTGTTTTCTCCTGAAACGGTTAGTGTTATAACGTCTCGAGTGGTAGCAGGCTTGTTTTGGTTCTGACATGAACAGGTTCTGAATCGTACTGAGCACGCGCAGCAAGGCTTTATTGAAACTGCGCACGATCAGTACAGTTCAGAACTGACTCTTGTTAGAACCAAAACAAGCCTAAATGAATTGTTTCTTACGAATTGGGTTTATTAAGACATTTTATCTGATGGTTAATCATGGTGCCTTAGGCTTCGATAATTTTAATTAATCGGTTTATAGTTAAAACCGAATTGCAGAAAAAGCATGTGAGAAACGAATTTTCTAAGGTACTTTGCAGGGTATTTAATCAAAAAATACCACACTAAACATACTTGCGATGTTTGTGAAGAATATTCTAAAGCCCACCAAGATTTGGATAAATCGGCTTTATTTTGCTACTATAAAACTTACAAAGATGCCAATTTGGATTTATTTGGCAATTTAAATATGCCTCACACTGATTTTGTAAGCTTTATACCATTGCTTGAAGTTTTATTTCAATGAAACTTCGAAAGTATGGTTTTACAAAACAGGGTTATTAAAAGTTTTGAAAACATTTGTAAACACGCACCCACGGAAAAATTTATTTAATAAAACTGTATGGTATAGTGAAACTATATTATACATTTTAATGTATAAAGCAGAAAATTTAGATCAACAAAAGCCAGATATGTACTTATAATTAAGAAAAATCAAAAAATGTTATTTTTTATTTAAATAAGTACTTATTATTTTATTTAATCTAAAAAAATGATAATTATGATATTCAGACATATGTTTTCAAAACAAAACCGTAAAAACATAAATTAATTGGGTACGGCTTTGGAAGGGCAATAAAATATCCTCGAGAATACGTCGCCCTTTTGGAACCGAGGTCATGATTCCACTGGTAGCCACATCAAAAATGCCGCCTACGAAATATTCTTGTGGTTATTTCTTTTGAAGTAACTATTTAAAGTTGATACTTTGATAAAAATGTATACCTTCATAAAGCACAACTATAACGCCAAGTCCGAAGCACTCCGAATTGTATTTTTATCTCGAAATATAGCGCGGAGAGGGCGGTTTATCTCCATAAGCGAAGTGTAAATGTGATACAGAATGCAGGCATAGGGGAATCTAAAACGTTGCCCTTTACGCCCAATCATATTTTTTCATAAAAGTTGTCATTCCGGGACGATTTATCTATTTCCTATCTTTCTGTGTCTCCCTTGCACCTCTGTCCTTATCCCTTGAAACACATGTTTGGCCAGACTGAATCCGGAAATAGCACAACCCCTTATTTAAATGCTTCAGGGAACACACAAACTACCTTCAAACCTAAACGCGTTATTATACAGGGTGCCTCTTTCACCTGGTATGGTGTTCTTTTATATCTTCGATTTTAGCAATAATTGCAATAGGATTCATAGTTGGTTTCTTTTGGGATTACACCACCTGTAAAATAACAAAAAGCAGAAAACCAGAAGTATACAAATTAATTATTCAAAGTGTAGTAACAAGGCAAACTTCTAAAGTTTGCCCCAAAAAACCACTGTATTAACGTGTGATAAAATAATATTTGATATATTGACTAAATTTTATCAGTGGTTTTTCAGTTTTATACAAAATTTTATAATATTACATGTCATATTCTAAAATATGTCCAAATAAAATAGTTATAATAAAAAATTAAAAGAAATTAAACACTTAACTAGCTTTCGTCTAGACGTTTCGAGTTGATCCTCAACTCTTCTTCTGTAGACTATTTTTATGTTGAGAACTCTTTATATGAACGAGAAGTAGTTCTTGTCAGATTGACATTTTTAATTTTAATTGTCATCACATGCACTGATCACTATGATATTATTAATTTTCCACTGGTAACATCTTTTTGGAGTAGAGGAAGCCATGTTTGATCTATGAATATTGTTTCCGACGAAATATTTAATGGTGATAATTGTATTTCGTCGGAAACAATATTCATAGATCAAACATGGCTTCCTCTACTCCAAAAAGATGTTACCAATGGAAAATTAATAATATCATAGTGATCAGTGCATGTGATGACAATTTAAATTAAAAATGTCAATCTGACAAGAACTACTTCTCGTTCATATAAAGAGTTCTCAACATAAAAATAGTCTACAGAAGAAGAGTTGAGGATCAACTCGAAACGTCTAGACGAAAGCTAGTTAAGTGTTTAATTTCTTTTAATTTTTTATTATAACTATTTTATTTGGACATATTTTAGAATATGACATGTAATATTATAAAATTTTGTATAAAACTGAAAAACCACTGATAAAATTTAGTCAATATATCAAATATTATTTTATCACACGTTAATACAGTGGTTTTTTGGGGCAAACTTTAGAAGTTTGCCTTGTTACTACACTTTGAATAATTAATTTGTATACTTCTGGTTTTCTGCTTTTTGTTATTTTACAGGTGGTGTAATCCCAAAAGAAACCAACTATGAATCGTCAAAATACACCACAAATAAGTTACAGACATTATCTGCAATAGGATGTTTCTTAAGTAATCTAAAATACTGAAGAAGACGCTTCCGCAAATTATTTCACGAGGTAAAGTTATACAGTAATTTAAACCAAGTTTAAAATTTTACTATTTTTCGAAAATATAAGTTTAAACTTGTAGTCAGTTACACACATTGGTAGTGGGTTCTTATCAATTTTTTTAGTATTATCAGGGGCGTGTCCACGGGTAGTCACTATAATATTTTTATAAAAAAATGTAGGCCACTGATCCTTTGAATATTTAATATAATATAAAATCACTTGGGGAACAGTTGCCAATCAATTAACTGTTCCACCGTAAGTTAAACTTAGCATTCAACCTTAAAAAATCGGCCATGAGAATTTTATAGCCGATTATTAATTATTTCAAAGCCATTATTTAATAATGGCTTTCAATCTATATAATAACAATAGTTAGTAGTGGCGAGAAACACACCTTAGCGCCCTCTTTGGGTCTTTCCTACTATCCGTCTGACAGTAGTCTGACTGACTTTTGTTGTCAAATTGACAGACAGATAGCGACCTGCTTTTCCGGAGGTGCCATTACAGCAGTGACCTCTCTTGTCTTTAAGGAAGACAATACTACTTATTTATTTGAAGGAGATGCCGAAAACACCTACTCCACTGCCAATGTGCCCCGACTGGCGTTGCACTACTCCGGTATCTCCATGGAAGTCGCCACATCGTTCATCCAGACCAACCACCAAAGTAACATTCACGATGCTCCTTAGGCAATCTTAGCAATCCGTGATGAGCGCATAATATCCGCGAAACCGGTCAGTATCTGTGGTTGATCTCGATGAAAGATATATGGCAACTTCCATAGAGATGCGGGAGTGATGCGACGCCATTCTTGCATATGATGATAAATAAAGCTGCATCCCAAGAAACGCTCATCTAGAATGTTTCATTTAAAATCGCGAGATGTATGCGAATTCATCAGTATATGCAGTGAGCTCATGCAAATATTTATATTTTCTTTTAGGTATATACAGAGTGCGGCATAAGTTCCGCCCCCATTTTGCACGAAAAAACGAATAATAGAAAAAGCGAATAAAATGTAATTTAATGAGTATGGAATGAACGTACGGACAACAATAATATACCGAACACCTTGCCACAATCGTTTGAGAACGCAAACTAACGAGGCCGAAGTTGTACTGCACCAGATTACGTCGCGCTGTAAGAACTTGATAGTGGGGCGGAACTTATGCCGCACTCTGTATATATATTAATGGAAAAATAGATTCTAAAGCTTTGTATTCTAAAGCATGGGAAATAATAAAGAATAATTAATTTTCGAAACTAGTGAGAAATAGAAAAAGAATATAAAACAACTTGACGTCTTTAATTTATAATGAAATGAATGTGTGGTTTGTTTAAGTCAGCAAAAACCACTTGGATGAATACAGACGATGCAGACAGCCTGTATTTCCTGTCGATATGAATTTTATTATAAAATATAATGATCGCTTTGCGTAACGCAGTTGCTTTGTGATCCTTCTTCTCCCTCTTCTAATTCAGTTTTGCTTATGTTGGTTTGCTTTTAAAACAGTTAGTTGGTGATACATCATCTTATATTAAATTTTACGTATATAGGTACTTATTCTGTTATAAACCAGATGATATCGTAGTATATCATTTTGAATTATTACATAGTACAGTATTTTTTCCTGTCTCCCTACAATAACGTAGTTATCTTTATATGAAGGTATGAATTAACTTTAACTTATAGGGTTCTCAAATCTAAAATACCATTTTTTAAAACGTCCTAATAAAAAATGAATAATATATAAAACAGAATTATGTGTCATTACATCCCCTTTTAAAACTTATATAAAGTGGTAATAGTACTTAAAATGTAAGCTAACTAATGCTATTAATGTTAGCTTAATGGGCGTAAGTAGGTTATCCGTGTTTCAAAAGATTATTCAGAAAATACTGAACTTAAATGGAATAAAATTCATGCGTTTAAATCATTTATGTTTTACTTACAACCATTTTTATTATAAAACCCAAAACCTCCTTAGATCCAGTCATTGTTCGAAACAATATCTATTTATAGTTTTGATAGTTGTAAAACCCACCAAATCTGGATGAAAAGAGACGATAGGATCTTGGTTTTTCCTTTTAACTTTAACAGTGTAAAGAATAAGAGAAATAAAAATCAGCTGACAGAAGTAGACAGTTGACGATCGGCAGATCTAGGTATTAGTTGAATTTTCCAAGTCTGTCAGAATTATTTCGGTCTCATAACAGTGATGTTCATTTATTTTCATTTAAGTTTGCTCCTGTGACGGTTTTGCGAATTATTTTAAACTTTTCCCTGAAGTGTAGTGTAAATACACTACAAATATACGTTGTTTATATTCAATTATAGTAAATCCAACAGTTGGGCGCAAACACCATGAAATTCGCTTATATACGAATATAATATATACGTTTATTGTTAATAAGTATGTTGCTATTATTGAAACTTATTGACCAAGTAGTGTGGAAATTGTACACAAGCAGAAATTGGTTTCGGAATAAGTTAGTCATCTACTTTCCTTTATTTTCCTTATTTTATGACAGCGTAGGTCACTAAACTTGATTTAAACTGTTTCGATAATACAACCAATAGGTAATAGAGAAGGTAATTTAACATTGCACTTTGCTCTATCTGATCAATTGTAGTTTGCTACAAATTTGAAACCAACTAGAACCTTTTCTTACATTCAAACTGTATTGAAAAAATAGGATAAATCTATAAAAGTGTAGAAATCCTTGATTTATTCTTACCCTGTCGAACCTTCCCTTAAATTTTAATGATAACTCATATAGAAAATGTAACTATCTTTGAAGAGATATCGTACATCATCCCGCGGCAAGAGGGAGACATTAGCTGCGTAGTACGCAACACATACTATTATACCAACAACGATATGCTTTCATAAAATTAAAATTGTGTTAGATGGAAAGCTCTTCCATCTAGCACGGCACGTCCGCCATACAGCCCTACAGAAACAATACGGTAGATACAGGGTAGTTCGCTAAATACTGAATTTTCAAAAGCGTTAAAATAAGGTGGTCTTTAACCGACTCCATAATATCAAACACTAATAGATTGGGAAAATACTCCAGCACTGAGAAGAACTACCTCAGTGAGTTCATTCAAAGGCGTTTATAATAAAACAATGGTAAAACTCACCGGAAGCAAAAACTGAAAAACGTTTTGAGTTAACCAGGTTTTTAACTTTCTTAACAACTCTTTTGCCTGCATCTGCCTAGCGCAAGAAGATGAATGCCACTTGTGCTTAGAGAATGATGAAATGGAAGAGTATATTGCACATATATATCTGTCCTGCTGTAGAAAGATCAGAAAAGTAAATGACCATTTCTGTCACAGATTCTAGTCAAGTTAACATCTAGTACGATATCACCTTCATTAATGTCCGTTTGCATAAATCTAGATCTTAGGTAAGGTACACTTAACTTTAAGGTACAGCTTAAGATTACTTTACTTTGCATCACTTCTGTTTTGTGAGAAATGAGCTAAACTTCAGGCCGCCAATATCCATTGACCGTGGTCATGACCTGGAATGGTTTGGGGCCAAGTGCGATTATCGCTCTTTACCCTCCCCATCGCTGTAGGCCTGGACTGCCTCGTAGAGGTGGACCCCATCCTTCACCAATCCCGATCACAAAAGTAATAGGTGTGGGCGATTCGTGGGGTCTCCTCCTGTCCTGGCTCTACCCTGCAGGCTGGGTAAGTTAAGCCACAGAATAACCTCTCTTTAGATTTAAGGACAGCTTAATACTAAAGTGTGAGTGGTGCAAATGAAATGTGTGATGATAGTAGTAGTAGTAGTAGTAGTGTGAATAGTAGTAGTAGTAGTAGCAGTGGGGCGGCCAAGACCTGGCAAATAGGCCGCAAGCGGGCCCTTTTTACCTACCCCTGTCGTCCCTACCTAGCTTCATCATCTCTTCCCCTTGCAACTCCCCGGCCTCCCAGACATCGTGTCTCAGTCTGCCGAAAGCCGCGCACTCTGAAAAGTGAGAAAAGAAGTGGGAAGGCGTTTCATCGCCCTCCCCACACTTTGGGCAGATAGGGTCTTCCTCAACACCCATCAATGATAGATGTCTTCTAAGCAATGGCCCGTTAAAACTCCTACCAACTGGTTTAGAGCCTTCCGGCTACGACTTAACAGCCAGGCCGTCTTGATCTTGCTTGGCTCCACTATAAAGTTGCGAGCCTGTCTACAACTCCCACTCCTTCTCCACTGTTTACTTAGTGTCTCATGAGCCCAATCGTTAAGAGCTATGTTGACCTGCCTTTGTGTAATGCCTAAAATTGGTTCTGGTCCCTGGCCGGGTCCCTGAGATCCGAGTCGAGCCATTTCATCGGCCATTTCATTCCCCGGGATTCCACTATGACCTGGTACCCATACCAATTTGACCCCTTTTCCTCTGGCCAGCTCCTCCAGGGTATCTCCGCACTCTTGGACAAGGGCGGATCTTGTCCTTGGAGATGCGAAAGCCTTTAAGGCTGCCTGACTGTCGGAGCAGAAGTAAATATTCTGCTCCAGACAGTTCCTTACTTCCTCCTTGTTTGCTGCCATTAGGATAGCAAAAACTTCAGCTTGGAAGACTGTGGCATACAATGTGTGATATAAGAGTACCTTAATGTTAAGATTCACCTAAGAGCGACTGGTGCACACGGACATAAGAGGTTAGAGAAGAGTTGAAACACTCGAAGAAAGTCGACTGCATCTTATTGTGTTTCAGCCCAACTATCAAGTAGGTAGGTTTCGGTAAAAGTTCTAAACCTATAAATTTGCCTGCGCATTCTTTTCTAGCGTTTGCCGTCTCGCGGTGGAGTTACGCAATTATTGATTCATTTGCCAGGTATGTGACGCCGGCCCATAACCAGCAAAGTCGACGCTCACCTTTCGCGCGCCACCCGGTACAACTCGCGCTCGCTTGTTTTGAAGTCGCACCGGCAGCTCCGCCACACAGTTCGCGCAACCCTCGTGCCGCTGTCAGTGTCAGTAGTTCGCGGACCGTCCTTTGTTGCGTTGCGTTGCTAGTGTCAGTGCCGCGCTTTGAGAGATCATAAAGTGGTCTACGCGCCAATCGTCGATTGATATCTCTCACAGTCCCCATGGAGTGCGAGATGAAGTGTATCGAGATGTGTACGGATTCCGAAGTAATTTATTGTTTTTTTTTTTTAATTAGAGAAGTACTGCGGGAACATTTTCATGATCGTCAGTGAAAATGAAAATTGAATGTTACGCAAAGTTTTACTGTATATACTCGTCATGAATCTATAAGCTCTAAACCAAACAAGAATAAAATTGGAATGATTGATTGCCTTGTTAAAAAATTATACATGTTTTTAATAATAACTTTCCGGCAAATATAATTGATAATGTAGATCACTTTATTTCACGAAATTTGCGCAACTTCATTGCTGAATGGGCTTTTGGATGAAAATGTAGCGGTATGATACTTCAAGAAGCTTTCTAAAAAAGCTTGTTGAGTTTTTTTTATTCAAAGGACTGAGAGTATAATATTATGTCTTTTATTAGATATTTTGCTATACGTACTCAGAGACCGTTTTTTATAGATACCTACCTATACCTACATAATAAAAGATAAAATTCTCACATTGGAAACGCAGCTAAACACAGTTTTGGAAGATTCAAATTACAGCACTCGGAACTGAATTTTTTTCGAAATATATCAAATGTAGAAATTATTTTTTCAGTTTTATATAAGATTGGGAAGATTTGTTTGTTTGTATTTTTTAACAGAACGGTAGCCGATTTCTGACTATTCCTTTTGAAGCAGGGGTTTATGTTCTAATATTATTTATACTTTCAGAGGTGTAATAAAGAAAGTATTTAAAAATTACTTAATCTCATCTCAACTGTTCCTAAAATACATATTAAAAAACTGACTGCATTATTTCAAGCTTTAACATAGTTATCTGGTAAAATAATCATGTTGTATTTTTCTAAAATTGTTTTAGGATAACATTATTGCTAACTAGGCACCCTATATAACAACATCTCATGTTTTTTTATAAATGTTGAAAATGAGAAAAAATTAAAGAGAGTAGCTTTTTTATATTAGTGATCAGTTCGTGAAATTTTAGCATAAAGAAGACAATATGTAATAAACAGCTTGTCTTTTATATACAGTGCATATGAATAAGATTATATATATTCGTCAAAGAGAACAGGTAGAAAAATCTGTGAGTATGATAGGATGGAAGAATTCTGCGGGGTTCATCTGAGATATTACCCATGTTCCTCATCCTGCACTGAATTTCAGTGCAGGAACGAGGAGCATGGGAAATCTTACTGAATGGTGGGAAAGGTTGGCAGGTTGGCAGTAATCTCATAGAGCGACTAGTAGTAGTCTCTAGTAGGGACTCATAGTCCCTTCCTGCTGGGGCTCAATTCTCAAATCCTGCGAATACATTCGTATGTGAAAATTATGTAAAAATGAGGTAGGTGGATAGTTCTTTATAGCAAGAGAACTGTTAACTACGTCATATTGACGTAATATTCACATACCAATCTTTTCGCAGTATATTGAGAGGTAGAGGTGCTGTGGTATTAGGCTGCATAATTAACTTGTATTATTGTTAATGTATATATTAACTCCCTTTCTAGATTAAGTAGAATGAAAGTAAGCGGCGGCGTAATCAAATATGCGCTTTGCTGTTAATAATAAAAAAGAGGAGTCAAACCGGAGTAAATTTATAATTATATTCCGATGATATACAATCTATTCTTAAAGTATAAAATAGTTTTTCTACCACCAAGTTCTTCGAATAACCGCAGTCAAGTGATTACTATAGAAAGCTTTAAAAATGACTAACGTTTTAGAATTGACACAGATCGGTTGTTGGGTAATAATAACATTGGTTTTTGTTGAATGTGAAATAAGCAATTTTAGCTCTGCTCTTTTTATTAGTGCATGACTAGTGATTTCAGCCTTTTCCGAGTTTAAATGCATTTTTGGAATTAAAGTAGCCTTGAATGTAACAGCGTATATGAAACACGGCGGCCATTTTTTGCACCTTCTGATGTAAATGATTTCATGCATATACATCCTTGGAACAATAACAAAATATATTATTTTTGTTCATTACCAATATGCTATGCGGAACTAATAAAATAGCAAAAAAATTAAAACAAATATTGAGGTATGTAGCATGTAAAAATTTTGGAATTTGCAATTATTCATTGCTTGTTTCTTACCAAACAATGAGTAGGAACATTTCGTAGATTAATACTGTATTAGAAGTAATACAATACAAAAAACAGGATGAACTGAAAAATTCAGACATTGAAAAACTTGTAATTCAATAATTTCTAAAGTTTTAAAAAATTCGATAGATAATGATGTGATAATGTAGAAAATTTATAAATATACGAATATGCAATACCTTCTGTGAATTGTTTTACCTATTTTTATGTTTTACTGACGGCAAGATTCATATTTTTATTATTACCATTCTGATACACGGTCAGATATGTGTACAAACATGCATATGCAGTTTTAATTTATGAATGTTTTTGGTACAAAACGTTAAAACTATGAAAACTGTTATAGAAAAGATTTTTACGTATGTATCCCAAAAAGATCTTAAACACTGTCCAACTTACATTACCTACTACTTCAATCAGAAACCATATTTGAAAATGTTGTTTTAAAGTATAACTGCTGTCCTGATATCACCTAACTTTACTGATTTGCAATAATAAATGCACCCAATATTTGAATGCAAATGATGTATATTACCGATAAAAGTGTCCAATATGAGCTACCCTGTTTCATTATGCCATATACATAATCCGGGAAGATTATTGGGTCCAAATAAACAAATAAATTAACAACATACAACAACAGAAACAGAACAACAGAACAACACAACAACAGAAAAACGGAAAGATCATATTTATTCCGTTGGTTGGACTAGTCCCCCCCCTCTTACAATTAACCCCGCCGCTGGTGGCAGGAAGGCCCTTTGATTAAATTTCGTCGGCTCCATAGGTGCGCCACGCTTGAATAACCATTCCGTTTCATGGCCCCAACCTTTTAAGTAGCGGTAATTGACCAATGACCCTTGTAATATGGCATTGTTATAGCAAAGTCTCTGTTTCTGACGTCTGGACGTTCCTTTTATTTTTCAAATGCTCGATTATTGGGGCGGCATAATTAAAAATGTTACGATGACTTCCGGGAAATGCAGCGCAACTGTTACAAAACACACCTGTTTATGTAAAAGTGCAAGCCTGAAAAGGTTTCAGATGTAATTAAAACTGACTATGTCTCTGATTTGAAAAAATATCATGCTGATAGTAAATTGAAAATAGAATAGAAAACAGGAACTTCAAAACAGTCAAATATTTTAGATTTCACACTAATCATGCATGTTTAAAGAAAAGTATACAAATATGCATCTAATAATAAAATTTAAATATTATTTGTGGTCATTCATTCTTGATCTTACATTATTAAAACAATCTAACTAGTGTATAGTAGCCATATTTAAATAAAAAACCATGCAAATTTCAGTAGAGGGTGCTTCAAATTCGATGCAATACATGGGGATCCCGGAAACGGTAAGCGATACGAAGTCGGTTAAATGGGGGCAAAGTTGCGTATTCAGGGGGGCAACATAATGGTGAAAAGAGATCAAGGCTAACTTGATTAGTTTTCGAAATATTTTGAAAAAACCGAAAATTTCGATTTTCGTTTTTGTTTTTTTGCGGGCCTATTTGATGAGGTATTCAAAAATAAAGAGCACTTTTCTATAGCAACTTTTTGCCCTTTTTCGAATGGTGTTAGTGAATTTTTCGAAAAACGTTTCGTTTCCCGAAAACCAACATCAACTTAATTTTTTTAAATGCGGACCTGGAATTTTTTTTCAATTTTTTGGAATCATTTTTGTAACTTGATAGATTGCCACCATAAAAGGAACCAGATTTAAACGTTTTGTCTAAGAAAAATCCATCATTAGTATTTTTGTTTCGACTTTTGTTAATTCTAGATATTGAATAATATTTTTGGGGTTTCATTTTTATTTACGATAAATAAACAAAAGCTAATAATAAAACAACGAATTAACAACTATAAACTTTGATGTAATTGAATAAACAATGAATAAAACAACAAAATATGTTAAAACTATAAAAATCCTAAAGCAGATGTTGAAATAATCCTCCGTCATTATTAATGTAGAGGCGTATTCGTCTTTTTAAGTTTTGAATAGATCTTTCGATTTCCCTTGCAGGTATTGCATTCAGAACACGAATAGTGGCATTTCTCAAATCCTCAATATTATTATATTGATTCTTATATAAAACATTTTTAGTTCGTCCCCATAAGAAATAATCTAATGGGGATAAATCAGGAGCTCTTGCTGGCCATTCTATAGCACCATGATTTCCAATCCATCTGTTTGGAAATGTTTCATTTAAGTAGTTGCGCACAATTCCTGAATTATGAGGAAATTTAAATAAAATTAAAAAATTCTAGATTGCTGAAAGCCATTTTTAAGTACCGATAGTGCTTGACACAACATTGAAATGTGTTTGTCATAGAAACGTTTGCCTAGATAAAACTAAATCTAAGAGGACCACGATAAATTATTAATGATTGATTTTTCTTAGACAAAACGTTTAAATCTGGTTCCTTTTATGGTGGCATTCTATCAAGTTACAAAAATGATTCCAAAAAATTGAAAAAAAATTCCAGGTCCGTATTTAAAAAAATTAAGTTGATGTTGGTTTCCGGAAAGCGAAACGTTTTGCGGAAAATTTGCTACCACCATTCGATAAAGGGCAAAAAGTTGCTATAGAAAAGTGCTCTTTATTTTTGAATACCTCATCAAATAGGCTCGCAAAAAAACAAAAACGAAAATCGAAATTTTCGGTTTTTTCAAATTATTTCGAAAACTAATCAAGTTAGCCTTGATCTCTTTTCACCATTATGTTGCCCCCCTGAATACGCAACTTTGCCTCCATTTAACCGACTTCGTATCTCTTACCGTTTCTGAGATCCCCATGTATTGCATCGAATATGAAGCACCTTGTATTATAAGTCAATTTAAATATTGTGTTATTTGAGGTTATTGACAAACACATATACCTAATTTGTATTTCAAATGCAATAAATTGATATTGTCTTTAATGTAACAATGTTTTAGATGGTTATCCTTATTTTTTCACAGGGAACTTAAAAGCGATCGAAAAAGAATCAAATCGGGATTATTCTTAAGTAAAATTCTAATTCAACTCATCAAAATAATAAGGTTATCCTCCAATGAGGTTATATATTAATACCATTCTTATGATACCGCTCCTCTGCTCATCCAAGGTTGATATTATCATTAGCAGTAGTTGAACAAAATTTAGAGTTATGTTTTCTAATTACTGATTTTTATACGTATTTAAAAATGATTGTTTAACTCTACTAGCTCCCTAATAATTTACTAATCTTTTCAGTACCAGACCTTTCCATTGATATTAAGGCACTGCAGTAAAACCTTAAAGCTTTGAAAATTATTTCCTTTCTGTGCTAACACGTTTAATAATAATAATAATATCTCTACCCCTCATTCTAATCACAAGGATTAGCCCGGAAGTCGGAGACTTGTGTGGGAGAGGGGGCGGAATATTATTATTTCGCGGGCCGCATTTGCGCCTCAGGAACGACTTACGTTGGTAGGCCCTAACCACCATTCAGTGCTGGAATGAGGGAAACCTGGAAAACCTCATTAGTTAGGGGGACAAGTCAAACATCAACTTACTTTAATCTCTCACATTAACACCAAGTTGACATTCTTCCCATCCTAAGCCATCGCCAGGATGGTTACCAAGCCATCCCTGCGAATAAGCCTTGATCTACGAGTAAACAATTTAATGAAAAATTGTTGGTGGAATGGGAATTAGAACCCACGACCTCTGGGTTGAGCGATCGAGACGCTAAGCCCTGAGCCACCGGCTGTTTATTTTAGATAATTTTTAGATATTATTAAATTTTAAAGCAATTGCGATATTATTCTAACATAATGCATACATTCTTTTATCCTGCTACTTGGAAATCGTACACTCATATTGCGGGCACAGTTTCGAGGACAAATCGTATGTATTTAAACAAAAATGTGGTTTATATTACCACACTTCACGCTTCCACGCTCCATGTGTCCCGATCTAGGCAGGTGTTCTACAAGGTTCACATCCCCAAACCAACGGTGGCAACGACAAGAGCAGCCTGTCTAGTTTCCTCGAACATTTACCTGATGCCGATAGGAAACAAGTAAACAGAATGGTGATTAGTATAGGACAGGTGTAGGAAACATATGCTCGTACTGATACTAGCCTTTTTTATAGGGGACGCCCATAAAATAGATATTCCATGGTTAAATCAGCTGTTACTGTTACTAATGTTGCTATACATACTATAACGATTTAAAGAGAAAGTGTGCTCCTAGCAAAACGTTAATTGTTTTAGCGTTAATTGCCGAGTGATTTGAATTAGATATTTTTTTGTGTATGCCTACGAAGTGAGACAAGATTAAGAAATGTTTATTTTAGTTGTGTTGTCTTTCGCTGATATAATTACAAATTAGTTGCTAATTTAAACATGTATTATGGCCTCAGTAGAGCGTAGAAAGTGAACGAGTTTTCAGTTTTTTTTCTCATTAAAACGGTATCTCTATTCACGATATTCGTAGCTGTTACAGTACTACCTATACAGGGTGTGTGACGATGAGTTGACAGTAGACGGAATTAAAATCTTGGTTCGGGCCATATGATGTCGGGGTCTATCGACTGAAAATAACAGAACTGCTAATAATAACTTCTACCAGAAGTCGACATCAACTTTCTTATTTTAACTGGAATACCCTGTATATTTTTACATTGTTGGATATCCCTTCAAATTTAGAGTCAAAATGACCCACTATACTACTAAATAAATTTCACTGACAATTGCCAGTAATAGAAAAATGAATTTTTGGGAACTCGCTGAGTAACCCATGATCTACCTACTGATAGAAATTTTAGTTCGAAAACGTATACAGGGTATCTATTATCACATAGCCAATATGGAAACCTTTGAATATCTGAAAATCATATTTTTCAAATGTGACCACTATGATTTTTCAGACTAATGAATTTATATTTAAAAATGCTTGATACAGGGGTTACCTTATATCAAATCGATATGTCACAATACTTCAAATATTACGTCGGTTTTAGATCACTACTAAAGAAATTGGTATATGATATATGGGGTCATCATAAAGTAAGGGGTATACTTAATCAAGCTAGTAGTAAAAAGTAAATGGAATCTAATTGCTTCAATAATTTGATTTCACTGTATCTATGGAAAAACAAAAGAGTTGTCGTGTCAACTGCTGGTACAAGTGTCAAAGTAAGCATTGCGATTTAGAGAATTGTTCATATTTTGTGAATTCATGGCCTCCAAGATCGCCTGATCTTAACCCAGCGCATTACTGGCTGTGGAGTTATTTAAAAAAATTGGTGGTTAAAACACGACTAACAACGCTGGGAGAATTAAAAGACTCTATTGGGGAGTAACGTAAAGCATGTGAATATAATAATTCCTGAAAATCGAAACACTAAATTCTACCATACGAACTATTACATCACCACTAACAACAATACAATTTTAAAATTAAATATACAATAAGCAGTAATGCAATTTTTCGGTTACTATAATTTAGTTATTACTAACACAAATTATGTTATTGGCTTCTCTTCCTTTATATTAAATTAAATATACAGGGTGGGCGAAATTCGAGGCTCACTATTGGGATCTCGGAAACGGTAAGAGATACGACAACGGTTAAATTGGGGCAAAGTTGCGTAATTTTGTGACCAATAATACGCCGTCAAGAAATACAGAATATCTACATTCGTTTTTGACTTATTTCAAAAAAAAAAAAACAAAATTTTGAGTTTTCGTTTTTAATTTTTTTTAGCTTTATTTGAAACGATATCAAAAAACTGACAAGACTTTTTCATTGCCATTTTTTATGCTCTATAACGTGGCAGTATAAAATTTCCGTTACGGCGTTTCGTCCGATCAGGACCATCTTCAACTTTATTTTTTTAAATAGGGACTCATAATGTTTCTTATGAAAAACGATAGGATTTTTTATTCGGATTCCAATGATGTATGATACTTTATAGTTTTAATTATTATTTTTGCTCAAATACTAGAAATAACTTTTAAGACGATCGAATCTAGTATGCTTTGGGCTGATGACATTTGTTATAAAACAATTTTAATTGTCAATACAATTTGATGTTGACGTAAAGAGCTTCGCTTTAAATAATAAGTAATAATGCCGTTTACAAATCAAGAAAAATGTGATATGATTGAAATTTATTATAAAGGTTACAAAAATTCAACCAGATCTGAACAAACATATTTTGAAACATACCCAGAAAGGCCACAACCACATAGAACGACATTTTCGAAACTGCACAGACAATTGACAGAAAACGGTAGTTTTGAACATAACAGTATTTACAGGAGAATACAAAATAATAGTCCAAATCATGTTATTGAATGTTCAAATTTGGTTTTATATGGTAACACAAGTTGTACCGTATAATTAAATTTAAAATAATGATAACAAAGTAATTTATAATAATAACACAAATATTTTTGTCAGCGGAATCTAAAATTAAAATTTTCTTAAATTAAAGTGTATGTTCAAACAGGCCACCATTAAAGCGAAGCTCTTTAAACGTCAAATTGTATTGACAATTAAAATTGTTTTATAATAAATGTCATCAGCCCAAAGCATAATAGATTCGATCGTCTTAAAAGTTATTCCTAGTATTTGAGCAAAAATAATAATTAAAACTATAAAGTATCATACATCATTGGAATCAGAATAAAAAATTCTATAGTTTTTCGTAAGAAACATTATGGGTCCCTATTTAAAAAAATAAAGTTGAAGATGGTCCTGATCGGACGAAACGCCGTAACGGAAATTTTGTACTGCCACGTTATAGAGCATAAAAAGTGGCAATGAAAAAGTCTTGTCAGTTTTTTGATATCGTCTCAAATAAAGCTAAAAAAAATTAAAAACGAAAACTCAAAATTTTGGTTTTTTTGAAATAACTCAAAAACGAATGTAGATATTCTCGATTTCTTGACGGCATATTATTGGTTACAAAATTACGCAACTTTGCCCCAATTTAACCGTTTTCGTATCTCTTACCGTTTCCGAGATCCCAATAGTGAACCTCGAATTTCGCCCACCCTGTATACCTGAAAAAATATATTAAGGCTTCCGCAGATTAAGCAGATACAACAAATTTTATTTAAAAATACAGATATGCTAACTGATTGAAATACATACAAATATTTTCCTCTTTCCTTAGTTTTATGGACATTATATAAAAGCAAGTATACAATGGGAAAAAGAACATATTACCAAGGGGCATGAAGTGTGTTATATATATTGCTCCGAGGCACCCCAAATTTACTCTGACCAAGGCGAATGAAGTCATATTTCTTTCTTATCCCTTATTTTATGTATTCTTGTCGCGATATATTACTGATAGTAGATATCCATATATTTTGAACTTCAATGTCTGTCTCTAAAAGTGACATGATAAAATGTTTCGTACATTCGATTTTTATGAACTTTTGAAGTTTCCTGTCAAGTAGAAGTATTAGTTATTCTCAACATATCTAAATGGTATTTATAGAAATTGTAAAGATAACGGAAAAATTAAATATGGTTTGTGCCTATTTCATGGAGTTTTAGAATATTTCATAATCTATAAGGGACTAAATTTAAAATTGCTACTAAGTCTTCGATTCAGTTTTTGAAAATCTTTATATATTTTTTTCGGAATATTTTGATATTTTACCATTTCGCAGAGACAGTGCTCCTGAAAATGTGTCGATTTTCTTCGTTTCGTAAATTGTAAAGAATTTTAATCAGGAATTAAAATGGAAACCTCATTCAATTTTGTTGTCCTCAAAAAGCAATCGTATGAAATACATTTGAATAGTTGTCAATATGAAGAGTATTCCTCAACTAAGATTTTTGATAAACAGTGTGAAAAAAATTCATTCATCTCTTTTTCTCCATTTATTTTTTAGGTACATTTTTCATATTTACCATAGGCACTGTATTTCAATTCTAATACTTTCCAAAATTCTGTCGGTTTAAAGATGTAATAGAAGATATTCTATTACAAATGTGGCCATTAATTATACAGTGTAACAAAATACTGAATCTTACAATTGTATAGAATCATGGTATTACTTTCCATGTGTTCATTTCTCATAAATACTCGTATTGCTAACAATGGAATAAAATAATAGAGTGCCCCGGAGCACGATGGTATGCATGTTAGGTGATATTTAGTGTTATTGTTACTCCTGTTACTATAGAGATTAATTTCAGTTAATTAAAAACTGCGACAAAGCGGAGGCTGCGTTTGTTATTTGCAATTAAACAGTAATAATTATATTGTCACTAATACTAGCACAAAGGTAAAACTAATAAATCTACATTAATGTATTGTTTATTTTTAATTTAATTTCGTATAGCTATACACTATTATACACATAATTGAATGAACGAAATAATATTGATGTTTTAATGCAACTGGCAGTTAGTGGAGAGTTATTGAAAATATCTTCAATACTGTCGTCCAATGCTATCCTTAACCTTATCACAGCTTATTCATTTCTTGTACAGATACCTACCTACAGAATAGGTACCTACTATACAAATTGTATAGTAGGTACCTATTCACCAAAATAAACAGTACCAAAAATTGTAAATCAGTAGACATATTTATAAAAAGTGGTTCATGTAACTGCCGAAAAAATGTTTTTATTCTTTCTTGTAGTTCTGCAATATTCGTCGGCAAATTTTCTGAGCGAAATATTTTGTCTTTCATCATGCCGCAAATGTATGCATCAGGTGGCGTCAGATCAGGTGAATGAGAAGGATACTCGAAGTCTGTTCCCCGGGAAATTATTTTATTGTCATAATTCTGACGCTGAGTATAGGGACCGCTCAGCTGTGTAGCTCATTGCACCATCTTGTTGAAACCATTGTGTGCGCTTCTGCAAATTTCATATCTCTTAAACAATATATACCATAATTGTCTCTGTAACGTAAGTAGATTCTGATTATCGTCTTCAACGAAATAAAGACGTAAGTATCCCATGACCAGATACCGCGCACCAAATGGTAACTCAGACACTGTGGAGTGGTTTCTCTACAATAACATCAGGATTTTCAAATCCAAGGAATTGAGTTGCTTGTCTTTAATATAGTCGCTAATATGAACGTGACTCTCGTTCGAAAACCATATGTTATTCAAGAATTCGGGATCTTTGTAAATTAAGCTCAACATGCGCCCACAGTAAATTTCTCTTCAACCTTTGTCCGCAACGTTTAGTCGTCCAACTTGAATACGATATGGATAACAGCCAATTGATTTGAACATTCGACATGTAGATATTTCACTGAAGTTAAGTTTACGTGCAGTTTATGTAAATATTGCCCCAAATAATAACTTTAGACATATTAGACATTTGGACATTTTATTAAATAGATAGGATATTATCTATTACTTACTTATAATTATGAATTTTTAAGTTGTTTCATATTAAAACAAGTTTTTTTCATGAAAAATATAGGTTTATCATATAGAAACCTGTATTTTTCTACCTCAAGTTTGATACTAATAACATTTTTACCTCACCAAACACAATATTAAAGTTAAAAGTATTGATAATACCTGTCAATCTTGCATTTTCGCGAGCCTAACGAATTTTGGATTGTTATATCTTTGATATTGGATGTCAGTCATAGATAACATGGTCCAATTACTACATATCTACAGTCGGTTTGACATGCTCGCTCCCAGCAACATTTTCTAGATCTTTTATTTCTCTAATTTTACAGATTTTCAATGTTAGATATGAAACAAAAATAACTATCCCTAGTTTTCTTAGTAAGGTTTTTATAACATGTTATATGAAAAGGAATAATCCTGCCTAATTAAGTTTTTCCATGTTACTCCGGACTGACAGTTAATTCTTATTAAAGATAAAAAAAAATCAAGTTATTTGTCTATGATCAAAGACATTTTCGGAGTCTCCTCGTGTGGGTGTCATTATAAAAATTCAGTACCGAAGAAGAAACTTTCAAATTAGATGCGCCAACGGAAATTAGGAAAAAAGTTGAAAGCTACCTCCGTGCCTGTTCCATTAAATTGAAAAAATCGATGTGGCGCCCTATAGAAATCTCATATCTCGCACTGCCATTACCGTCTCGTCGTTAATCAAACTTTTGGGGCCAATTAAATCGGGGACAAAACTCGCTAAAAGGGGAAGTAAATAAGGGTCCAAAGCGATTCACGTTTGACCCTGTTCCTGATTGTTGCAAAGGGCGTGCTAAATTAATTATTGAGAACCTCATTTCAGAAAATAATGTGGCATTAAATACAAATAAAAAGATGAAAATTCGTTACACCTTACCTTCGATGAGATTTTTAACGGTTATGGTTAGTCGCTTCGGACCTTCGGCGATAATCGTGATGAAATATAGGTTTTGTGGTGAAATAACGTGACGTTGGTAACAATATGGCATCTAAATCAATAAACATTTTGTTCAACAAAACAAAAAAAATTGTTCCGGCACCCAATTATGACATGACATGATATTCAAGCAGTTTTCAGTACATACTGGATTGTGAATTGCTAAATAAGGACTTCAGGCACTGATATCTTGTCCTAAAATATTATTTGTGATTAAATCTTTACATATAAATCAACCTAATTAATTTAAGACTTCTGACCAATTCATGAACGTTCCTTGGAGTTAAATTACTGATTCCAACAGTAGTTATAAATATTTGTCCTATGCATTTGAGTCATGGGTGGACAACACTACACAGGAGCAAAATTTATGTTCCTTGGTCCTTTAGCTGAAATGAAATATATCTTCCTTTGACTTTGCCCATTTATTAGAGATGATACATCTATAATAATTAGTGGTTACCATGTGAAAAAACTGTTAGTTCTCTAGCAGGTTTGCTAAGTTTGTAGGTATAGATAATTACTATTTTTGCCTCCTTGTGACCTGACGCTGACCTCGGCTAGGTGTATTTTCGTGTACCCTCTCATTTTCTATCTTCTTCTGTTACGTGAATTCCATGAGAACTGATGTTTTACAAAAAGATTGTCACAAGAACTTCTGATGGGAAATTATACCTTATAAGTAATAAATACACAAATAATCAAATTAGTCTTTTATTTACAATTTTTTTAGTTAAAATAAATATAGGTTTACGGTTGGCTCTTTCATGGTCGATATTATTTAAGCAATATAGTGTGTCAAGGTATTTCGTTGTTCCTCGATGCCACATTATTGTGTAGAAATATCAGTCTTATAGATATTGGCTTCATAGTTATTTGTTTTTTACTGAAAAACCATTGAAGTACAGAAAAATAGTTCATGAACCAGTAATAATTTTCTTTTATATAAACTTCGTTTTATCTCTATAAAAATTATTATAAACTTTGGTACTTTGAAATATAATTAGATAAACTCAAAATCATGAACGACTGCACAAGAAATTAATCAATTTTTGATAATATAAGGAATATAAGAAAATCTTCAGTTCATAATAATTGGAATTTTAGTTATACACATTTTTGTATTATTTATTTTCTTTGTTTTTTTATGAATATTAGTATACTTGTTTAGGTATTTAGTAAAAAAAAAGAAGGAATTAACTAAAAGATATGTTTATTTATATTAATTAAATAAAAATATTTCTCTTGGTGTAGGTAATTTTGGCGAAATAGGTGAAAAAATATATAGAGCGATTTTCATATTATTTTCAGTATACTATTACTTTGTTGATTTTCTTACTTGTCTTCTATTGTGTTCATTTAAAAGTTTTTTAGTTTTCTGAAAATTTCTACTGAAAGCGGCCGTTTTATATCATATTAAAAATTGCAAAAACCAAACCTTAAAATTTATAATGACATAAAATATGACCAAGAAATACACGGATTACACATTAAACTATCTGTCAAAATAATAATTGTAGTTTTATTAGAATTAGTCCATTTTAATTTAACATATAACATACAATGAAATTATTGGAAGGAGATGCTGAAAACAACTACTCCACGGGCAATATGCCCCGACTGGCGTTGCATTACATCAACATCTCCATGGATGCCGCCACATCCTTCATTAGACATTAATTGTCAGACAGGTAGTAGCAAAGACCCAAAGAGGGCACTGCAGTGTATTTCACTGTATCTCGCCACTACAAACATTCACTATGCCCCTTAGGTAATCAATGTCGCCAGATCATTCATCGATTCCGATACCTATGGCAATCTGATGAGATCATAACAAGATCGAAACCGGTCATTGTCTGGTATTTGGTCTTGATGAAGGATGTGGCGACATCTATGGAGATGTTGATGTAATGCAACGCCAGTCTGTAATGTCGCTGTAATGGCATCTGCTTTTCTACAGATCGTTATCTGTCTGTCAATTAGACATTAATTGTCAGACAGATAGTAGCAAAGACCCAAAGTGAAATACACTGCAGTGTATTTCACTGTATCTAGCCACTATAAACATACAATGAAATTGTTGAAATATTTGTGATAATATAATTTCTGTTTCTTGTCTAGTGAATATTTCAATATTTCGATAATGAATTTACATTATTTCCAAAACTTCGTACACGGCAGGTTATGTAGAATAATATTATAGTTTCCAGTAAATTCTCTGTTAGCCGTTATTTGGCTAACTAGTATCATTGTCCCAGCGGGATGTGTCTGCCAAATTATTTTTCATTAGACCATGTCCCGAGGTGGTTCCTTCCTCGCCGCGTTCTAAGCTGCATGTCCTTGTCCCGTTTCCCCGCCGATGTCATAGATTTATGGAAGTTAATTCCAAGACTTAGAGGACGATATTAAACGGTTTAATTTTAAACAGTATGAAACTTGTGCCGTTTATCAACATTACTTTAACGTTAACCAGACAATATCAATTTTTTCTATCGATATTAGTCCTTGTAGGAAATAATTATTGTATTTTATTATCTGCTGATTATCGATTTATTATCTTTGTGAAGTGCCAATGGTTAGAGGTTACTTATTCTAAAGCATTCTAAAAATTTATCAGTTTATGCGACGAAATTTGGAAAGGTCGTTCTGCATGAATGACTGCCGACTAAAATAAACTATTTATATACCGAATTCGATCCGCTAGCTGATTTCAAGTGAGCGCTAACCAAATTCTTGTTATTTATTGAAAAAAGTGCTTGCTAGGAAAGATGTTAAATTCTGGGAAATAATGCTAAAGTAGATACGTTTAATGGAAGACATAATTTATATTGAAACTCGTAATATAATAAAAAAAGCGACTGTTACCTTGATAAACTGGAGAGAATGCCAAAATTTCTTGAAAGTCAGTCATATTGTTTTCATACTGCACTTACTTCCGCAATTTTTGCTTATTAGATTGTAATAATTTAAAAAAATAACCCAGTCTCTTTAGACCCAGAGGTCGAGTAAATAATTATCTTAAAATCCAAATAAACTTAATGTAACATACTTATTTCAACCTATATGTATGACTATGGTTTTCGTTAAACATAAAGTAATTTAAAAATACTAGTTAAAAACGAATAAGATTTCCGTTACTTCCATAAACTAAGTTTGGGATCAACACCTGTGTTTACCTCCGAGCTTTGATGAGACTGGCTCTAAATTTGTTGTGAATCCTAGTTTTAATCCTATATTTAATAGGACGCCCTTAAGGACGCATTTGCACTCCCAAAGTTGAATTAAACGTATTTAGTGTGAACTTAGGCAAGTGAAACATAGATGTCGCACTGAAAATACAATCGACCAAACAAATTCTAACATTTTAATCAAAACCCGCACTGGCCGGCCACAGTTCGTATACGGACCGTGCTGGCCGACTACTGCAATGTAGGGATTTTTATGTTGCACGTCACAAATTTAGTAGCCTTAGGTATACGAAACAATCAGTGCGTTCCATTATTAAATTTATAATTTTCAAAGAGTAATTAGGTCAGTTTCCAATACGTTTTTACTGTCCTTAAAATAGTTATGCCTTGTCCTCTATAGGTAGGTAGTAACGCAAAACACAAAATATCCCTAAATAATTTAGTTACTTTTAGACAGCAGCGTCATCTAGCAGTAACTTACTGAAACTATCACGCAGTTATGTCCATAGCAAGAAATCTTCATTGTTGGTAATTCACTTTTTCGCATTATGTCGGAAAAATTCACATGAAACTCAATTTTTTTTCTTAGTTTATGTGAGTTAAACAATTTGGTCTGAACGGACATGGTTCTTATGTAAATTTTCATTGAATTTCGTAAAATGTGGTACGTATTGAGTGAACCGATCGTAGCACGCCATTTTTGGAAAATATTATTCGACAACTTACAAAAACAAAAAATTATTTATCGGCATATTCAGATAAGCGTTTCATTAAGAACGCCGAGGCTAATAACAATTACATCTCTTTGCTTCAGAACAATACGTTATTGTATTGTGACATGTATTTGACATTTGTACTTGACATATATTTGACATGTATTTTGTATTGTATTATGGGCGCATTCATGGAACCGCAGCGCTTCAGCGCTTTATTCAAGTAGCTGCAGCGCTTTATTAAAGCGGTAAATCATATATTTTTCCCGCTGGATCGCTGAATAGTTCCATCAAGCGATAAAATTAATCTAGTTTAGGTTTACGTCTATGGGTTTACGCACAAAATATCTATGGATAATATTAATTATTATTAAAATTAATTACAAAATATGAATTACTGAAAATTATGTCACTTTAAGCTTGCGTTTAAAATGTCGATTCAGCGATCGTGAAGCGGTAAAGCGCTGAAGCGCTGGAGTGCTATGTTTCCCTGAATGCGCCCAATGACCAAATGGCTAGCGGCATTGGCGGTGGTAAAGTGACCTTAAAGCAATCAGATAAAAGACTATCCTCGCCTCGTGAGTGTCAAAGACATGGAGATTGTTTCGACCTATAATGTATCTCAGAAAATCTTGCAATTATTGCGATAAGATACATCTTACGCCATATAGAATAGAAACTTAGCAGCTGTATCGCTTCTGACTAGACATTAATTTTGTTATAATCAGTGAATCAATGATATACTAATACTGTTATTTCTTCCAGGTGCGGACGTTATTCGTAAGCGGACTACCAATGGATGCTAAGCCTCGGGAATTATATTTATTATTTAGAGCTTATGAGGTAAGTGTATTCGAACAATAAAAACTGTTGATATTTAATTTTTTCTCCTTTTGAAGCCGCTTTTAAAGACGGGTTTCTTCCATATTGCTCCCCGAAGTCAATACAAAATTTATAAAGCTTTTTTCAGAGTTTATTCTCAGAGCCATGTGTTACCATAAATAAGTTTGCTTATGTCATGGCCGTTTTTCGGTGTTCAAATAATGTAAGGTTTGTAGTGGTAAAAAATTCATAGCTGCGAATTACGGCATATTTTTTCTTCTGCAGAAATTACCATAATATATAAATGAAAACAAAGTTGTAACTTATTACTCTACTCATAGTTTGTTTCTTTTGGGATTACACCACCTGTAAAATAACAAAAGGCAGAAAACCAGAAGTATACAAATTAATTATTCAAAGTGTAGTAACAAGGCAAACTTCTAAAGTTTGCCCCAAAAAACCACTGTATTAACGTGTGATAAAATAATATTTGATATATTGACTAAATTTTATCAGTGGTTTTTCAGTTTTATTTTATAATATTACATGTCATATTACAGGTGGTGTAATCCCAAAAGAAACAAACTATGAATCGTCAAAATACACCACAAATAAGTTACAGACATTATTACTCTACTTTTTCAGATAATTGAAATCACTGTTGAGAACTAGTAATAATTGATTAGAAAGTGGCGTGTTAAAATATTTGAATAGTAATTGTAGAAGTGGTATTAGTTCCTACTTCATTTAATAATTTTTAATACTCTTATGATTAACATCGATTATGTAGATATTAACTTCTAATTAAATTAATTATAGAGATTAAATAAGGGCATAAATATTTAGTCAACAGGGTAATGGATCGAGTTTGCTCCTACCACTCTGTCTGTGTTAATTTTGGAAAAATATTTTGAGAACATAAGAGCATTTATATTGATCCATAACTTATTGTGAGCATCACTAATCATACCAAGGAGTTAAAAATGGAGGGTCAGCAGTTACTGAATTGTTTAATAACACACCATGTAAATTATGGTGAAAATGAAATCTGCTTTTGTTTTGTATGGGGATGTAATGTTCCATAAAAATATAATTAAATAATTATAAGTTACTATACAGAGTGAGTCATCGAAAAGATTCATCCTTAATTATCTATCAAAGGAATGGTTTCCATGGAAAATGTACAGAGTGCCCCAAAAAGGACAGGTTTGCCGCAACTTGTATTTTTTGAATGGAGCACCCTGTGTATTTTACAGATTTGGAGAAAACGTCCCCTCACGAATATATTGATACAGGATTTGAGGAATATAGCTATAATAGTGAGCGAGATATACATAAAAGAGTGCTCCATAAGCATAATGAGTTAAAAAGAGATTCGTTGTTATAGGCTACAAACACTACAAAGTCTTTCTCCAACAAATTGCTTTTTTGGTAACATTTACAGCCATGTATCTCTTCACTATTAGAGTTACATCCATCAAACCCTAATTCGTGTATTCTGTCCAAAATATGTATCTCAAATATTAACAGAGTTGAGAGTTTATTTCTATCAAGCGCCCTGTGCGATACGTACCCACAATTATCTAAAAAACTTTGCCTTCACTTCAACTGAATATTCAGTTTATTTCATCATAAGCCATAAAATATTCAAATCTGTTTTCGATCAATACATTTCTAAGGCTTCAAAGTTTATTATCAGAAAGTCTGGAAACATAGAAATCAACTAAATAATTCAGGAATTGTCAATACATTTTAAGCACTTGTATTTTTTCAGGGTTACGAGGGATCACTACTTAAAGTAACAAGTAAAAATGGTAAAACAGCGTCGGTAAGTGTTACGTTTATTAATAATATATACCTAATTTTATAAAGAACGTAGACGACCATATAATGGTATAAACGTCAATTGGAACTATTTGAAGTACTCTGAAATATATTACTACTTTTTTTGAGTATCCTGTTTTCATTTCCTTTTCCATTTCATAGTAATGTTTTTGTACCAATTTCTAGAAATCCTGAAGACTGCGCCACTTTTTCCTCTTACAAAAAATTCGTAAATATCTAAGAATATGAAGTAATTGTTAATAATAATTTATATAAAACTGATGGAACAATAAAATATATACAATGTAATCAACAAAATTTAATTTTATGCACTTCACTTTAAATCCTACATAAATTAGAGTGTATGAAGCTTTATATTCATTCCTTTTAATTTCACATACAACCGACCTAAAATCTCTGTAATTTTTCTCTGTCCTCGACCCTTTTACTGTATTACATACCATTTTAAGGCTCGTAAAACATAAAAAATAATACTTTCCTTCACATGAATAAATTATTCCAACTGAAATCACTTCCAACGTGTACATTTAAATTCATTTCGAAATAAAGCTGAGCATAACGTTTTATCGAATTTTTGTGGTTTCCAGCCCGTGGGGTTCGTGACTTTTAATACACGAGCAGGAGCGGAAGCGGCCAAGCAGGACTTGCAGGTGGGTTCTTAGTCCTTTAAGGTGCCTTCTACAGGGCGTGCGGCGTAGGATTACTCAGGCTGGCTTAACTATTCGAAAAGTACAAAATTGTTGATTTGTAAATAAATTGTCAGCTGTAACAACATACAAACATGAAAGGATCAAACTTCAACAAATATATTGAAACGCAAAAAACAAAGCAATTAAAGATTGCTATAAAGAAGATTAAAAATTCTTTAGTATTAGTACTTCTTATAAGGTCATGTACATATTCTAAATTGAAAGAAAAATAAGAAGTGATATTCTATGACTATGTACCTAGTTTTGAATATATATCCCTTAAGTACTATTAGAGATAAACAAACCAAATCTTATATTAACGTACTACTTCTACGTGTTATTTAACTATGTAACAATGTACGATGTACAGGATATTACATTAGCAAAATATTCAATTTCGTATGTATCTCAATATTGCGATATTCACTAATTATATCACTATAATTATAATTTATTTCTTAACCAACACGAATGGAAATAAATTTAAAAATAACACTAATAATTATAATTTAAAGATAAAAGAATTTTTAACTATAAGGCACATCATAGGCATATGTGTACATAACATAAGACCTTCTTGAAGTGCAAATACAGCCTACTGAATAATAATATGTGGCCCCTCTCCCACACTTTCGGGCTAATTCTTGTAATTAGAACGAGGGGTGGAGATATTATTATTATTATTTACATTTACAACTTTTTCCACGTCGTCAGCCTGAGTAACCCCGCGCCGAACACCCTGTCTGCCAATTATAATGTAAGTTCATCCCCCCTGTAACATATTCCCGCCGACGCATGCACCCGCACCGTGTGTCACCCGCAGTTTACCTGCTTCTACGCATTAGAGTCGTTACCCTCCTCCCCCAGTGGTATCCCCATGTGTGAGTCACCCCAACATAACATCAAGTCGGTATACCTGCTGTCCCGACAAGTACTAAGCTAAATTATATATAACATGTCTCCCTGCTTTAATTAGGATCTCGACTTCAGCGTACTAAAAACCTGTGACGGGGTTGATGGTTTGTTAAAAAGCGGAATAGCATGTAGGTAGAGTAAGAGTGTTACCCGGGAAGTTTCAGTTTAGAAACCTTTTCCTGTAATATTTTTTACAAATATGTTTTCCGTAATTTGAATTTGGCGCCCTTTAATGCATTGAACTGCATTGATTGCAATATTATAAATTATGCAACCCGCTAAACCTCAATCATGTCACACCGGCAACAGTGTATTTATAAATTGTCATCAGAGGCAAAGTCTACATATAATATAATCTAACACTTACCTGCTTTAAAGTGTATCTAAGTTAGTTTTTTCTAAAAACTTATTGTAAAAAAACCGACTGACTAGTTCACTATTTTTCTCGACGCACGTTTCGCTAATCAGGTTAGTATCATCTGCAGATGATAAGTTTCAATCAACTCTAAGCTAGCTTGGTTCAAAAACGTGTTGAGAGAAGAATTGCAGTAGGTATATTAAGGTTCTACAATGTTAGTGAATGACTGTCCCAAGTCGGAAGATGATAATAAATTTACATATTTTCATCCTCTGTAAGTTGTTCTATATTTTTAACACTCCTTATCTGTCTGCAAAAATATATGTCAAGGGTGTTGGTGCAACTAGACGAGAAAAGTACGAGTTTCGCTAATGACTCTTACTCTTAGGCGTTATAAATAATTCCACCCCATTTTAGAAAATTAACACATGCATAATTTAAGTGGAGCAGCGTGTCAAATAAAATATTTAAAACGTGTTCAAGAGTTCCACTGAGACAATTTATCAATACTGCCAACAAGTGAAAGAAAACAAAAAGAGAGAAGGCAATAACGCCGTACTTATTTCTTGACATGATATTTTACTTTAAATTGCCATTTTGGGATATCGCCTTTTATAGTACGAATTAAATTAAAAGTATATTTTGCATAACTTCAATTTAGATAATTATACCCAGAGGTACATTTAATTAAATAACTAAAGTGGAATTAATATGAATAATGTAATTTTTGCTCATAGGAAAGTTAGGAGAAGTCACTACACCGAAATATTTTTTATTAATATAAAATCGTGAAGCAATTTGTTACCATCGAGATACTTCAGGAAAAATGTTTATTTCAAAGAATTTCAATTTAGTAATGAAAAAAATAAGAGGTCAATATTGAAGAATAAAATAACCTTTAAAGGTCCATATACTATGTAAAAAAAATGTATTGATGTGGCGAAAAATGCTACAAGAAGTGTGATCAACTTAAAAATTGCGTAAAGGAATACACGCATTTCTTAATGATGGAGTTTTTGAGATTAGTGTCCGAATTATTTATACTTGTTACATGAACTATAGAACAGGAAATGTAGTGACATTTGGTAGGTACAGTAGGGCATTACTAGGTACAGTAGGTACAGTAGCTACAGTAGGTACAGTAGGACAATCTATTGCAGACTCATTTATAGAAGTAGCTGAAAATTCAACACGTATTAATACTTGTTTTCTTTTCTTTCTGTTTTATTTTTTAAATACTCTGTTCCTACTGTATATTCGGTTCATATACACTACAAGAAATGAATTCATCCCTTTTCAATCAAAATTCTTCGTTTCTGGAGCGTTTCCTCGCTTCGTGTACGTTTCGTGTGAAAAACTACTTTTATTTATAATTCCGCTGTAACCAACGTCTGTAATGATTCAAATGTCACCCTTTTGCCACCCCCTTTTGAACCAGTTACGTTTATTTTTTCGTTCTTCAGCCCATGTGCTATGCAGCACGTGCCTTTACCTGGACGAGATAAGATCAAGCCCACCCTACCGTGTACCAAATGTTATTTGACGAAGTGAATAAAGAGCAAAGAAAGATCAATAATAGCTATGGCTTAGATGTAGGATGTTGAGTAATATTACCTGCATTTAAGGGTTTCAGGAATAGAGAATTATTACTATGCGTATTATGCCTGTCAGATAATAAATGACATCCCAAAGCTAGGATTCTAGTTGGTAGGGGAAATATTAACGTTTGTGACATTTGGGAGACGCAAACGTGACATAAAGAGGGGAACCTCATTAACTTAGGTAGTCATTTGATTCATTTTTACCTATAAGCAACTATAAGTATGATTTATAAAGTTGTGTTTATGTAAAAGTACCTAAATGATATACGAGGTATACAGAGTTATAGGTAGACTAATATATAATTTAAAATTTTTTTTTAATTATTTTTTGAAGTGTTCCTTGAGTTAGTTTCAGCAAACACGCATAGCGTTACATTTATTGGACCTCTGTATATATTGTCGTGCATTTTTGTGCAGATGTCGATGCAAGTGTGTCTCAATCGGTTAATTTTAACTAAAGATACACAGCGATAAAGAAGGAGGACATTTTCAAGTGGTCATGGAATTTTCATTTTTACAGAATTTTGATGTATTGTATCGGTAAATACTAAATTGTAAGACAACACTGACGTAGTTTTCCACAGGACACCAAAACACTATACAGCACTCGCCGCGCGTTTCGTCAACCAAGTTAGCATCATCGGGAGATGATTAAAAAAATTGTACGACAAAAAAGGTTTCTAGGTGTTATAATTAGCCTAAGGTTAAAAACAAAACATTCCTATCAAAACTCTTCAAATGTATGTCACAATCGATTATCTGAAGTTATAGTCTAAAGAAATATCCAAAATTGTTCTTAGAATTTTGTATAGTAAGTTCAGCGTGTCTTATTGAATCACAATCCTGGATCTACACTGAAAGAAAAATTATACTATCAATTATTTTGTTGTATTTTAAGTTTCGCAAAATCTAGAATTTAATATTACTACATGGTGTACCATTTTTTTTATTTCCTAATTGACTAATACGCTGCATATTTTTATAGGAAATTACTTTTCTAATACTTACTTTACTATATCAAATAAGGATAGAATGGTAAAAGCAATAATATTTATTAGTTAAAGCCATACAATCTCGATATGTAACATATCTAGGAACAATTTAAAGGGTAATAAAATTGTTGATCCCCAATTTATACTTATACTTTATGTGAAACCAGCAAATCACAGAAATATTGCTCATGTACAAAACTTAAGAATAAAATTTTACTGCATACAGTTTATGAGGTGATATTAATTGCTTTATACTGAATGCACCAATTGCAACAGTAAAGAAAACATTATTATTTGCAGCACGAAATTGTTATAAGGAGAGATCAATGAAATTTATTCGTTGCAGTTTATGAATTGAATCGAGAGAAAGGAAAGAGTAAGAAACTTAAGAAAATAAACATCGCGTGATTTGTATATACTTTCGGCTACTTAAAATAATACTCCAACTAGAATAGATGGTCAATTATTACATAAAAATGCATGGAATGCATCGGATTCTCTCTAACGTGCCTACCAAATGTCAGTACTGTTTTTGGTTTTGCTATCTTGCTTGTAGTATTTGTACCAAGTATAAATAACTGGGTCATGTATTTTGTAATATGTACTCCATGGAGTATGGAAGTGTATGGAAGACGTTTCTCCATTCGTTATGAAACTGTTATGCAGCACAGTACATAATACATTGGCTGCGATATTTTCCGCAGTTTTTATTCAAATGATTTATAGGTACTTCAGCTATCTATTTCAGTTGGTGATGCAATAATGCAAGCAATATGAAAACGTAGCTACCTAATGTCCATTTCTATATTGCTATGCCTATATTGCATAGCTTGGGCGTCAGCTACAATTTATTTCTGGAAATAATTGTGAAGTAACCTTTTTGATTGCAGCCACAGTCATCGGTTTTATTCAATGCACGTTCAATGCATCTACAACTGCGTCATTAATTTTTTACGGTAATCTGACTTCGTGAATTTTATAATGACACGACTTTGAATAATTCCTTAATTAATCCTTGATATTAATGAATTTTATCCATAAAAACACATATTTTACATTATTATATCATATTATTTTACTAAAATCAGCAAAATAGGCATACACGTATGTGTAATGAATCTCTGCCTATAAATTAGTTATATTGATTTAATGAAAGGAAGTAAACAAATAAAATGCATCAACTAGACATGTATATACAGTATTGACTTCATATAAGACTAATGACAATCATTGGTAGTTCCCATAGCAATACGTGTACTTATTAAGGTTGTGCAAAGTTTTTTCATCTTTTAATATTAAATTTTAATTAAATAAAACTGGAAGCATAAATAAATATGAATAAAAATGTAAAAACCATTATATTGGATGGTTTGTTGACATTATCTAGAGCGGTTTCGACCTCGCCTGCCACCTGGGCGATCCACAGCAAACTCTACCATGCAAAAAACGAAAAAACTTTTGCACCACCCTAATACGTATTTATTTAGTTATATCACTCCACAGTACAAAACCAATTATGGGAAGGGAATTTATAGAGTAAAAGAAAAACAAAGAAAGCCACTTTTGACTAAAAAATAATAACCAGTTGCCATTGACTGTTATTGAAAATAACTATCTTGTTAGATTATACAATTTCACATTAATCACGCTGAACAACTAAAAATGTTCACTCGTTAATTGTAGTACCATATAGTTGATGATAACCATTTTTCTTAAATTACCCAAAAAGTTTCGCTTACAGTTTTTAATAATTGCATACTTATTGCTAGCACCTTTTCATTTAGTAGTTATTTTACTACAATGACTAAGAATGGTCCGAGATGTAGACCAAATGTGTAGAATTTAGCTCAGTACTTGTCAGTACCTAACCATAACCACCCCTGTTCATATAAGACGCATTTTGAACATCACAATCACTCTTTTTGTGGGCAATTTTGCAGCAGGGCGTAAGGTTTGACCCCGACATGCCCCAGACGATCCGATTGGAGTTTGCTAAAAGTAACACCAAGGTTAGCAAGCCCAAACAGCAAGCTGCTAACGCCGCCAACACGCACCCAACTTTGATGCACCCCCTCACCGGACGTAAGTACACGATCCACCTCCCGAGAATCGGGGGGTGGTAGCTACCCCTTACCGCACTACCCCCCTCTCCAGCCAGTCCCTCCACTTTCAGGCTTCATTCCTCGTAGTCTACTCAATGAATACGAAATGTGACTAATATGAGCTAACCCTGCTTACTGTTGAGAGGACCAGGGTTGGATCCTTGTGGAGCTCCAGAGCTTGCCGCAACTTCAATGAGTTGTAGTCCCAAAAAAAGGTTGGGATTTATCTGCATGGAAAATATTTATACCAATTTTCACATATAAAAGTGTGAATTGAAATGAATATTATTATAGTTATGAATATTTTAGAGATTGATAGATATAATTTTTATATAATTCTTCAAAAATAGATTTTCTACAGACGTTTTCAGCAGATATTCTGTTCTTTGTCACTGAAGACTTTACGTCGTGCTTTTTTTTAATACGCCACTAGTCTAGTTTCAATAAGTGAGTATTTTCATAGTTTTTTTTAGTTTGAAGCAAATTTAGTATTTTATTGGAATATCTAAAAGACGTGCAGAAGTACATTCAGTAAGTTATTTTACCAGCATTACGAATATTTCGCGAATTGATCCTTCGACTTGCATCGCCCTGTATAAATTACTTATTAATGCCAGGCACAATATCTAGGTGCTATATCACAGGCATATCTAAACAACCTTATTATATATTTACACACAATCAAGAGCTCAATGGTAACTCCAGCTATTCAGTGTCAAATATTAATTACAAAGGTGTCATAATATCAATAATAAATTGATGCAGTCTGCCATCAAATTAATAGGGAATTACTTTGATGAATTACCATCGACTTGGACGGTTTAAAATTTATGGAGACTCAATTAAGTCGGAGTATTGTTGGTAAAATGGAAGCTCATGGATAATCCAAAGCGTATCATTGAATTTTCTGTACTTTAATCTAGTTTTTATCGATACAATTTGTTATTGAAGTTATTTATAGTAGGTACTTGGTGTCACTACCCAAGGAACTAACAGTTCAACCAAAACAATAGGAAAATATTGATTCTAAAATTTAATTTGCCGTTAGTCTATTACCTCGCTTTAAGTTTATTAAAAGTAATGGCAATAAATTATAAATTAAATTGTTTTGTAATACATGAGCGAAAAAATACTAATTCCTCACGAGCATGAAATTATTTGTTTGCATATATTCCCCGATATCTTTTTTAAAATAACATTTTTTTTGCCAAATACTTTTCTATAAAAGATATAGGTAATTACATATGATATGGTAGTATAAGTACCTATATTTTATTCTCTATTTTGGTATAACTTTTCTTTGAAGGAAATTTTTAAATATTGATTATACCTAATAGTAAAAATCATTATCTTTATTTTTCAAAGTAGTATTTTAGAGAAAATATAAACATTTACCCCAATCATACACACTTGTGGTAATATTAAACACAAAAATATAGATAAAATCAAATATTAGTGGCACAAAATATAATTAATTAAATTACAATAAACCCCACAATACACCTATGATAGAATTATGTGCAAAAGTACGTTTCTTCAATGAAAATGATTGTTTAATGGTACTATGGCGTACCGCCATTAAAATAATTTAGTTTCGTTTTCCACAGTAAAGTTTGTCACTTAATAATATTTTAAACGACTTTACTTTTAAAGTCGTTTTAGTGTTTTATAAATAGACCTGTAAGGACATTTTCATAGCTGTAGTACTGTGACTAGAATACTGTTAGAGATGCCTACTAAATTATTGTACAATTTTACAGTCACACTGAAAACAAAATATTGTTTTATCAATCAAAAAAGTTCTTAACAGTTAGTATACTCATTATAACGAACCAATTTCCAAAATTTATACATGGTATTCCAAGGAATAATTCTATCCCTACCTTATTTCCTTCATTTTAAACCTTTTTTAATGGGAAGAAATATTAAATGTATTTTTCATCAAATAAGAAAAATATAGAAAAGCTTACACTTTGAAAATAAGTGTTGTTCAAAAATAGTTATCTTATTTTCACAAGTTTTTGCTTTTGCTCGATTACGAAATTCACTATCGCTTCAAAATGCTTAAAATGGAGGAAATAATAATCAAAATAAAGGCAAGGCACAACCATGTGAAACACAGCGTAAACGGGGTCTTCAGATATTATACCAAATTGCGTAACTAAAATGTATTTCAAAGCTAAGTAATAATGATTGCATTATAGATGTAGTAGCATTCAAGTCACATGAGTCACATTCCGTATTCAATATTTTGTAGATATCTTTTCTAATGGCTTATTAATAACATGTATATATCCTTAACCCTATCTAACAATCAGTAAAATCTAAATCTAAACATTATTTTGTTCCTAATTCTCCCTTTAGAAGTATAATTTAATATAGTATAGTATTATATTCCAGCTAGCTTACAGCCAAAAGCTGGTAGAAAATTTATGAAATTATCTCAATTATATTACACCCTCCTGTAACCTGTACCTAATATTGTACCTCTATTAGGCACAGTATTTATCGCATTTCGCCTGTTATGGATCTTAAAGGATACTTTTGGATATACTATAGGAGTTTATATACTTCCTTTACTTAATATTTAAACTCCAGCTACTTACTGAGAGGAACTGTATAAGGATTTAGAATTCCTAAAGAGAAAATATTGATGGTGTTTTGTCGACAGGTAAAACTCAAAATAAAGATTTTTTATTTTGGCAAAATTCTAGATAAATGTCACGTTTAGTAAGACATTTTTTTACTTCGGAACGTAAATGAATACTTCCAAAAATCATATAGCTTAGTCAAAATTTTTTTTTTATATAATTAAGTTACATTTTGATGTGTCAATGTAATTGTGAATAGGGTTTATCGTCCTATTCGGCGATGGAATATATTTTATCACTGAATTATTTGAAATAAGTTGCTTTTGCAGCATCTTGTCGGAAGGTACGAAATTTTCCGCTTCATTCAGTTTTTAGCATCAATAATGTAGTAAACATTTGAAATTTTCCTGATAAAAATACCATTCCAGTACTCTGGAACATCCGGTATAACTCGTGGTTAGTCAAGCCTGGTGGAAACATTTTTTTAATGACCTTTTTCTGGTTTACTGACACAGGAAGTCCTGTACTAGACTACCACCGGTTTTATAGTTTCATTCTGCTCCGCCGGAAGCACAATTACCTTTGTATCCCTGTAAATTCGGTACAAATTAAAATTGTATAATAGCAGGAAGCCATTCTAGATCCTTATTGTTCTTTGTTATGCAATCCAACACGCTTTTTCAGAACTGAAGTACGGACCATAACCGTACTAAATGCATTCAGTGCAAAGCTTTGAACCTGTAAATGCATTTTTAAGTCACTCCAAGAGGAGAGCGAATCAGCATGGCAATAATAAATTACTTCGCAGCAGTTTTTATTCTACCTGAATTGACTGCGTTTTTAAAGCACTTGGTAACACAGCAGTACTGAATCGATTGTTTTAGATACACTATATCCAGATTCTTGCACTTGTAAAAATGATTCCAAAGCATTCTTCTGTTTAATAAAGTTTCCATACACAAAATATTATTTGTTTAAAAAGAGGGAAATATATGCATATAACTTTATTCAATTCAATTTATTTTGTTATAGACTATTGTCTACAACAAAATTGTATATAACAATAATCAATCAAGTATCCTGCTACCTAACCTAAGCTAAAACAGAAGGAAGATAATCACAGAATGAATAAAAACACTTGTAACATAACCTCAGTTGTCATTTAATGTAAGTGTACATGTACAATGTTTTCATTTGGTAGGACATTTGCACACATACGACATACGAGTATATTATTGATCATCGCTTCGGAGAGGCAAGAAGGAATGGTCAATTATTAATACCTAGTATAGTAAGATCTCATTCAAACCACACAAGGAACTGATCTGACATCTTTTTTATTAGTGGTGGCAACTATTAAAAAAAAGAAAATGGGACTCGATATCATGTTTTGTATATAAATGGCTAAAAAATTGCAATAAATTTTAATTGTGAATATTAATTTAGGCTATTTTATCGCCTCGAAAAAGAAAAGGGGCGGTCGCCTTCCCTGCCACACTTGGCCCGTGTTTATGTTCCTATATATTACTTATTGAAAATCCTGCATTCATATATAGTTTCAATACATTGTATAAAAAGTTACAATTCAGTTCAAGGTAAAGTTGAAATTAACTTTTCTATATTAGTGCACGGAGATAAAAAGTCAATACAGTTACAAGTAGGTGGTTTTTAATTAAATTTAATGATAAAAATTAATACCCGCTCCGTTATTGTACAAACTAAAATTAGTATTTTTTTTAATAATACTATTACAACAAGGTCACTATATACATTATATAGTTTATATTTAGGTAGTAAATACTTGACCTTCATCCTGAAACTCGGTTGCAGAAATGATTTGTTGATGTCGGATCATTAGAAATTTACTCGGTTACGGTTTCTCAAAATGAATGAAAGATAAAATAAACTCTAAGTATATGGTCGTATTTCGTTTATTTTAAAAATTACAAACAAAAAAATTCAATCCAGTCTATTTACATAGTTTAATAATTTTGTTTTACACATCACATCACATCTGTAATACGCAATTATTTTTCTCATGCCATATCATATGGTTTATTTAAAAACGTGTGTTTTTTACTTTTTTTCTAATTCTTCAAATAAATGAGGAAAGTGAAAACCATAACCGATCACTTTGTACCATTTACAATAATAACCAATAATGAAAATAGTAATTGGCCAAATATATTCCTGGTTGTGAATCTTATCACTTATCACGATAAGTCTATCAATTAGGCAATAATGAAGTCGGAGGCTAATTGATTTGTGCGATAAAAACCAAAGCAAGTAGTGTGTACCCCCATGGATAATATTAATAAACGCTTATGGGTAATGTAATAGCTCAATATAATACTTTTCATAAAAAATGCGCGAGATAAGATAATGAAAGCATTTCAGTAATTCCCTAAATTAAGTCAGCCATGTTTTCGATATGAATTTGCTGAATTCAGTCAACAGAATACTAATACTGGTCTAGCCAGCACTCGTAAAGTATATGAATCCGCCTGTAAGTAGAATTTGTTATAAAAAACAGTTTTGAAAAAATACAGACCAATCTCACTGTTTAAAAGTTTTATTATCATCATGGATTGAAAGTGCTCTATCCAATGTTGGAAATTCGAGTGATTTCTTCACTGCCTCTGAAATAAACGACTGCATATCTAAAATAATATAACGAAGTATATTATTTTATATATGCATATTTTCAAAATAATATTAATTGTTGTCTAGTTTATCGAAGCCCACATAGTTATTTTTTATGTTTAAAACCCACCGAGTACCTAAACCATGAATAAAATAAATTTTCAGTTACTGAAAAAAGTGTGTTGGAGAATCTTATGCAAACAAAAAAAAAATCTGGCCAAGATTGCCAAGATTATTGTACATTGCACTAAACTAGAATGAACAGAGTGTAAAATTGATACAAGTATCACTACTAAGGTATTATTGATTTATCGTAAAACAGTATTAACATTTTTAGTTATCCTGCATATTGAAATATTTAATAAAAACTCTTAAAAGATACATTTTCCCATGACTTTAAGATGTAAGTAATAAATATTTGACCTGTACCTATATTAAATACAAATAAAGTCAATGTACCTAATTTAATACAAAATATCACAGTCAAGTAATCGAATTAAAGCTGTTACTGGATCGTTTTTTGACAAAAAAAGCTGTGCATTTAGTCTCCTAAGTAAATACTCTCAATAGTAATAATAATATATCTACCCCCTACCCTACTTCTTAGCTTATGTCTCTGAGAGACTTGGGGGGAAGAGGGACGATATATAATTATTACACAATCCTATAACCTCTTCCACAAATAGTATCAGTAGATTTAAGCCTCTCGAAGAGCGGATCCTTATGTTAATGAAGTGTACTTTTCAGATCTGGGAACCCCCTTCTTTCCGGGTGGCCCGGAACTGTGGCATCATCCGTTGGCGTACTCGGCGGCGGCCGAGCTGCCGGGGGCGGCGCTCCAGCACGCCACGCTCGTCCACCCGGCGCTGCACCCGCAAGTCCCCGTACGTTCCTATCTTTGACTATCTACAGACAAAACTCTGGACTCTCAGCTGCATCAAGCAGGCGCCCCAGTCCATCACCACGTTAGTTTGATTTCTCTTTCTTTTTTTACCATCCAGGCAGATTCGTAACACCAAGCACACCAACCTCACCTCGTAGCGCACTCCAAAAGTTTAAGTTTCCTTAACACTTGCTGCACTAACCATAGGCGTGCGTGGAAATTCTTTCAGGTTGTATGAGCCGGAGTTTATGCCGCGCGGGTCATATCCGAGGATCACCATTGGGATCTCGGGAGCGATATATTGAGGGGCATGTGCCACATTTATGCCCAATAATGAGGAATTCGAATACCTGCCCTATTTTTGTTTTTGAGTTATGTTAAAAAAAACAAGTTTCGTGTTTTGACTTTGTTTGACGAATATGCTACCTGTTTTACCTGGTATATAGATGGAATTAAACCAAAAAATGACTGAATTTCATTAAAAAAAGTACCAATTTCGTATTTCAAACCAATTTTAACTGGTCATATATGTGGTGGTTACACCATAGTTTGCTGATACCTCAATTAAGTTGTACTTGTATTAAAATAACACAAAAACAAAATAAATACTCGGTATTTGGGATATATCATTGATGGGTATGAAATTAAGTAGCTTCGCTTCCATTTGACCAACTTTGTATCTAGTATAGTTCCGAGAACCTAATGGTAATCATATAATTTGATAGAGGTATAGGAAGCTACATGATGTTACTCGTAGAAGTAAATTTAAATGCACCTTTGGCTTGTCAACCCCTATGAATGTTCTTGACACACTATACAGGGTGTTCTACAATCTCTATGACAAACTTTGACAGACGATAGCTGGGTTAATTCTAAACATTTTTTATTAATGAACATGGCTCAGATTCGTTTTTGTTTAGAAGTTACAAGCATACCGGGCGATTCTCAAATGTCGCTCACTCCTATAACTAAAACCAACAATTACCAATAAAAATAAAAGTAAATAAAAATAACAAAACTGAAGACTATAAAAATTGTTCGAAATGTCCACCCTCAACTTGAATGCAAGCCTCACCTCGACAACCTAAAGATTCGGTCACTCGACCGATGAGATTTGGATCATTTCTTATTTGGTTAGCTGCATCTTGAATTCTTTCAAGTAACTGCTGATCGGTATTGATTTCAACATGCTAGACCATTTACTTCATAAATAAAAATTGAAAAAAAAACACTAATTGAAGGGTTATCAAGGACAGTATCTATTACATTTTCTTCATCTTGTACATTTACCTACTTCAATAGGATGAATGGCCTTTTTTTGGAGCGGGGTTACCTGCTTCTCGAAGTCTACGAAATGATGCACTAAACGTGTGGGCAGGTTGGGGTCTATTTGGATACCTGTGTCGATATTCTGGAGCTGCTTGTCTGACATTCCCATTGGAATACCCATATACAAACATAACATCTGCATATTCCTCAGTTGTGAATAAATGCATTTTTAATTTATAACTTTTGCAAGAAGTGTCAAATAAATAATTAAAATGACAGAAACAATAATTATTATCATATCAACTGGCATTTTTATTTATCAGCCTACCTACTTTTGATTGAAGTATGAAAATATGATTCTTTAAATGCTTGTAACTTCTAAACAAAAACGAATCGGACCCAAGTTCATTAATAAAAAATGTTTAGAATTAACCCAGCTATCTTCTGTCAAAGTTTGTCATAGAGCTTGTAGAACACCCCGTATAAAATAATAATAATTGCACCTTTCACTTAAAATATCTAGGTACAACAAGCTATTTCTTCTAAAAATGTATGAGTAATCGTATGCTAGTCAGTAGGTGCTGAACTGTCAATTTTCTAATTTCTAAAATACACATCATATTGTTTATATGATTGTTGGCGCTTTTAACTAAAATTAAAAAGTCGCTATTAACTTACAGACTTTAGCTTAGAATACTTAAGTGTAAGACTGAGTAAATGTAAAATGAGTTAGTTATCATAGAAAAAATTGTATTTCATTACACAAGATGCTTTTTCAGTGTAGGTATATTTACTCAATGTTGACTTGCAGATTAAAAAAAATATATAGTACCTTCCGTATATTCTTAAAAATACATTTTTGTTGTACCAAAATGGTGAAATTATAGTGTAATTTGGTTAGAAACATCGTTTTTAAAATTTCGACTTTCTCAAAAATATGACAACTCTGATAACAGAAATTAGCAATTCTATCTTAGTCTTTACGTCTTATTTAGAATTACACTGCAGTAATACTCATAATAGGCAATACAAGTTCATAGGCACTAAAATTGTTGTTGTTTTGTTGCTTTAGTTCATTATAAGTGATTCGAGAAAATAATATCATAAAAATTATATTTCAGAATGTTTGTAGTGGTGAGATACTGTGAAATACACCGTAGTGCCCTCTTTGGGTCTTTGCCACTACCTGTCTGACAATTATTGTCTAATTGACAGACAGATAACGATCTGCTTTTCTGCAGATGCCATTACAGCGACCTCTATTGTCTTTGAGGAAGACAATCCTACTTATTTATTTATTTATAATAATAAATTGGTTTATAATAATAATTATCTGACAATTATTGTCTAACTGACAGACAGGTAGTAGCAAAGACCCAAAGATGGCACTACGGTGTATTTCACTGTATCTCGCCACTACAAACATTCAATATGTTCCTTAGGCAATCACGTCGCCAGATCATTCATCGATTCCGATACCTATGGCCATGATACAACTACACAGATATGCCAATGCGCATAGTGACGTCAGTTACGAGGGAAAAACAATTGATAAACACGAAAATAATTATATCACTGCCCTTAAGAATTTTCCATCGCATTACCATTTTTCCCTCGCGAATACGTCATCGCAGAACAAACGAAAGTTATGAGCATATCTGTGTAGTTGTATCATGCCTATGGCAATCTGACGAGATCATAACAAGATCGAAACCGGTCATTGTCTGGTATTTAGTCTTGATAACGGATGTGGCGACATCCATGGAGATGTTGATGTAATGCAACGCCAGTCGGGGCATATTGCCCGTGGAGTAGTTGTTTTTGGCATCTCCAAATAAAAAAATTATATTTCAGAGTTAAAAATTGTTCAAAATTTGCTACTTTAATGAACACTAACTTTTTGACCTTATTTCTTGCAGTTACTGCGGACCGATAACAGAGACCAAATCAATAATTTAAAAAAATGTTTTAAACGTCATATAAATACTGCTGCTGCTTTGAAATAGTAGCCATTTTATGCGGAATAAACGATACAGACTGACAGGAATTTAATTAAAAATCTACAAAGTAAGCTGCTATTCATTGAAGCAGAATTTCAGTAACTGACGTATTTGATATTTCCAATGGTAGAAACGTGATTACTCATCACCTAAAATGAGCCAGTCATATCAGCGTAAACGCAAGTAAAATTTTTTTTTGCTCTCTTACCAATTGCATTACACCATTACACCAGTCCATCATATTCCTTTTTGTGCTTGTGGTCTATTTTATTTAGTAAATACGTTCCCAGGCTCCAACTACTGAAGGTAAGGTTTTTTGTTTTCTATACATTTAATGTTTGTTGTTTAGTGCTAACTACTAAGATTGGGCTTCTTCTCTACATGATGTTTAACGATAAAGTAAAATATGTAGAATATTTATATGATAAAAATGTATCATATAAAATGTAAAGGATATTTTCGTATATATAGACCAACTTTACAAAGCTGTAACTTTTTTATTTATAAATGGATGGCTAAGCTTTTTGAATTGTTTTAATCCTAAACATTTCAGCTTTTAATGCCGGTTTGAAATTATTAAATTTATTCACACGCACCCTATACAGGGTGATATGACACCTGTATGTTTTTTCACTTTTTCCATCTTTTGTCTCGGTTTTATCGATCACCCTGTATATTCGTTTTATGGCACAATGACTACCTACAAGTGTTGCCATCGTACAGTTTTTTGAATTTTGGCTCTATCTTTTGTAGGTCAAAAGCAAAATGATTTTTTATTTACACCTGTTTCATCTAAAAATTTATGAAAGTAGGCTTTGACGCTTTTGATGAAATTGACACTTCTGCCAATCTTTCTGATGAAAGCTTCATAAAATCTTACAAATATTGGTACCTACTGATATTTAATAAAGACACCTTTATAATTGAATTCGATTAACCGAATCTTAAACTTTTGGAAACGCACTGTGTTTAACCCAATGCCTATATAACACGAACACTGCATTTATTAGTGAATCTGGCTTTGAGTTATTGTTGAGTATAATTGTATTACTGCGTGATTGTGATGATAATTCTGATAGTCTGGATTTTGGTCTATAATGGTCGATCTTAACGCCACAGCCTCCTCAGATGGCAGATACGACTAATAATGAATAAGCTTGCATTTACACGACTGAGGAGGAGATGGTAATCATCGACTGGATATTCTGAGATCAATTTCTTGTTGACAAGTTGTAATGACAATAGATTTTCTTCCGTCTAGCTTTTGTACCTACTAATAGATCATACAGACATTAACAGGACCAAGTATCATAGTTTACTACTTTCTAAAAGTACAATAATTGAAGAGTGAGTTTATAAAGATGACGCTGGAGAAACCATCAACTTTGAAATTGTGTCTTGGCAAGGTGGTTATTGACATCGTTTGGAAGGTATACGGCAGTGACTTAATTTTTTAATTCCATCATTTGACGAAGTACTATATATTGAATACATTGTTTCACGTTATCAACCAGCAGGCTTTGAGAGGTGGAGGACGTGGAACAGTATGAACTTTGTCTATCCCCCATCGTACCGCAGGATTAATACACCTGGTCTTACTATCGCAGATCATACTGTCGCCTTGAGGGCCTATAGTTTACAACTGTACTCTGTAACTCTATTTAGTACTCTACTCTTTGTTAAATGGTTAAATTCTGATATTCAACAGTGACGTCAGATAAATTTCATTTCGTAATATTCTTCAATAAAAATTATGTTATTCATTTTCATTACAATCAAGCATTCAGTCAATTGGAACACTCTTATAAGCAGCATTTTTGTTTCAACTTTAAGTCAAATATGAGGATATTTTATTCGACATGACCAGAGATAAGGGATTGACGATGTTAGGTTGATTAGGTATATGACATGACTGTGAAACCACATTTAAAAATAGTATGTAGTCCTAGAAAGATCTGATGGAATTTTACAAAGTTAAGCCACTGTTGTAAACTGAAGCTAAAGATCCTATCACCATAATTTTAAAATACCAAAGTTGATAACGTCTCATTTTTATAGTAGCTTTATGAAAATCAGTGAATTCAGAGGTTCAGTGAATAATTATTTATTTATATCTATATGTGTATATGTATATATATTTTTTTCTTTGTTATCGGTGTTTATGTATAAATAAACATTGTTATTATTATTATTATCATCTTTGACTCACACTACAATTTTACATCAGTAGTAGCAAACTCGATGCCACTTGATTCAGTTTTTGTTTAATGTATCTCGACTTATTAATTCAAAAGTTAGTAGGGGCAACTATTTACGTCACTGATATTAAGGCACTGTACCTATACGGACAAATTTTACTGCTGAATTTCAATTATTTTCTTTCGCATCAAATTGATCTCAGTAATCATCAAACCATAAAAACACCGTTTTCCATTTGCCATAAATGTCAGTTTGATTTATGAAAATAGAAAACCGTGAAAACTTATACACCAAAAGTACACTACTCTAATTTTTCCAGCCTCCAATGTCGATGCCGCATCCTACTGCTCTAACATCAGTACACGCCGCGTCGTTGCCACACTTTCTACCAAGTCCTGCCTTGGCTTCTCCCGTGGGATCGTCCTCCTCACAACCTGGAATGGGAGTAAGCAACCCGCCTTGTTCCACGCTCTTCGTGGCCAACCTGGGGCAGTTCGTGTCCGAGCACGAGCTCAAGGAAATTTTCGCCAGGTTTGTCTAATCACTAAAAAGTGCATTTAGTCACATTCATTTCAACATTTCAAGCAAATCTGTATTAATCGAGTAATTTTGAATTTAACGCATAGTGCAAGGTATAGTGAATGGCAGTGTTTAATTTAATTAGTTTCATAAATATTTTGATAGTTTATTATTAATTGTTGTCTTCGACGAATTCAATACATTCTTTTGAAATTAGAGGCAATATCAACGATATTTATCGTTTTAATTAGGAAAATACATTAAGACAAAAATCTTTGATTTTTAGCTGACTATAGAATGAAGGCTATAATTATATAGCCTTTGTGTGTTTGGTTTTCTTTTGATAAGGTATAGTACCTTCTTCAATTATTCTTCAATTAGACTTACATTGAATTGTGGATATAACAATGTGAAAAAGTCAAAATCTAATTTTATTCTCGGTATATTGAAATGGCTATACATTTTGAACTAAATGTACAAACAGAATCATCTGCTTATATATTTTGGATGTTTCAATGATCACGTAAATATACAAAACAAAATATACCAAAATATACGTATAAGCAGAATCATCTGATTATATATTTCGGATGTTTTAGTGATGACGTAAATATACAAAATATAGAAGCAGATGATTCTGCTTGTATATTTTTATACAACCGGTCAAATAAAAATAAGAAACAGAAAATGTCTTCAAAAACCAATTGATGTATTTAATGAATTAACTAAATGCTGTTAGTATTGTGGTTTATCCACTGATAACATGTAGTAACCAATTAAATAATTGAATTAATGAGATTTAATACCTACAACGAAATTTATTGGGCAAATTATAAAACTTTGTTTTGATACTTCTGATGCCGATATTTTTATTTTGTAGCTGACATAGTTTCTGAATGATTCATGGAGATGTGCAACAAATATGTTACAGAACAACACTAATCAAAATAAATAATAAAGTTTTTGGACATTACTCACTTGTTTCGTTAGTTAATCAGGTACCTATGTCTAATAATCTAGACATGTAAAACAACTAACACAAAAGAGCTTATCTTATCACTATACTTTGTGCTGTAGTCATGCCATAACCGAAACGATTATTTTTCTCAAACTAGTAGTTGTGTTACATACATTATGATTGTAAAGTACTGGTCATGACACGCGAGCACCTCGTTCCACTTTTCCCATTATTTTTGGTGCCGCATGATTTCTATGTTACTAACATGGTGAGGGTTCTGCTCTGGTTAACGCACTCAAACATTATGTATGTGTACCCTCGCACACCCCGTAGTTAGCTGTAGTAAAGTGTTGCCATGTTAACAATGTTTCCCCTATACCCTCTTGTCACTAACATCCTAAAATAGTGATCGACGTACAACAAAATAACAATAACTCAGAATATGTGTGCTATAATTTTATTCAATTGGTCACATATTGATAGGTTCCTATTATCTATCTAATCATAGAGAACCAAAAGGTCTTTGACTGTCCTTCGTTATGGTCGTCATTTACTATAGAGAGAGGTCATAGTATATTAAGTATTATTAATAATAGCTTTAATAATAATAATAATAATAATAGCTTTATTGCCCAACAGTTACCCATTTACAGAGCAATTTACATGCAAATTCTTAAAATTAAAATTAAGTGGCAAACAAAAATATAAAGACAGTTTAACAAGAAAAACAAAAAGCGTACAAAATGCTTGGACTAACATCATAGTTCAGTCGCCAATTGTATCTCGTACTTTGCTTTTGATCTCATGTATATTACAAGAGAAAATATCACATACATTAGCAATTTTATTTGCGTTAGAACACATTAAATTAACAGGTGACTTTAATAACAAGTTGGTTTGTGCTCTTTTACAAATGAAGGTAGTATTGTGCCGTGAAGCCAACCTAGGTATACATATGTTAACTTGAGATAGCAATGCGGGACAATCAACTTTACCATGTAACAATTTATACAAAAATATCACAGCTGCTTGCCACCTACGCTTCTCAAGAGATATAAAATCAAATCTTGTTAGTAGCTCAATATAATCACTACCTCTAGGCGGATATATTCCACTGATCCTAAAATTAACAAACTTTAAAAATTTTTTTTGAACTCCATCAATCGCAGTTGAGTACTGAGTATATATAGGATTCCAAATAAGGGAAGCATATTCTAATTTTGTTCTAACCAAACTAAAGTATAATGTAGTCAAAGCAGATACATCAGTAAAATTCCTACAGTTACGAATAATAAAACCCTGCGCACTATATGCTGATTTTACTATATTACTAACATGAATGTTGAATGTAAGCTGAGAGTCAAAGTGTACTCCCAAATCCCTAAAGGAATGGGTTCATTCTAATACCGTATTGTTAATAGAATAAGGATATTCTAGAAGGTTTGGTTTACGATTGAATGTAATTACTTTGCACTTAGAGATATTCAAGTATAGGTAATTCTTGAGACACCAATCTTGCAACAGATCAATTTGTTTTTGTAAGTAAATACAATCATTCATGCCAGCAACAGAAGCATATAACTTTAAATCATCAGCAAACATCAAATTGCCACAATCCAGCATATCGCATAAATCATTAATAAAAATTAAGAATAATAGGGGCCCCAAGTTAGATCCTTGGGGAACACCACTGGTTGCAATATAATTATTTGAGCAGAAACCGTTATAACAGACATACTGTGTGCGATTGCTCAAGTAGGACTGAATAAGGTGGAAATATGTATCGTTTATACCCAAACAAGACAGTTTTTTTAACAACAATTCATGACTTATTTTATCGAAGATCCATTAAGAATGGAAAGGGTAATTTACGGCTCGAAGACAATATTTGGAGACTGAACGAAGCCTCCAATTTTGTCTGAGAACGATATAACCCTTAACGTCCGTGATGCTTATACTGTTTTTTGCACGATCGCAATAAATTAAAACGAATATATAGATACATACGTATTTAATTTTCTATGTAATGTCAAGAATGACGTTTTTGAATAAATTATCGAAGCAGATTTATTGAAATCTATTGATGTTTATTGCTTAGTTACGGCTTTCTTAATTGAGGAAACTGACAATTCTGGAACTGGTAGCTATAGTGTTATTTATCAGCAATTGGTAGTTCTCAAATTTTACGACGCGTTGTTACATTTACAAGAATTTAAAAGTGTTTGTAAAAGGAGTGTTGAACGTTCCACATTAATTCCTGAGAAATCACGGGAGCGATATGAAAATACATACAAGATTTTCAAGAAATGGTGAGAGACAGAAAACCAACATATTAGCGAAAAAGTTATGGTGGCGTACTTTGTCCAAAGGAATGAAAAATTAAAAGCTCCATGAAGCTTATGGGCAGAGTATTCAATGTTAAAAAGTACAATTTTTGTACATGACTAGCTTGACATTTGCAAATTTTCGACATTAATTGGTTACCTCAAACGGAGAAATGTTGGTTATCGATCAAAAAAGCCAGTGTGTTTACTAAAAAAGACATGTTCCAATTTCTGTAAGTAATTGTACAAACTGCACATTTAATTTCAATTCAATTCAATTTCACCATCAATAAATAGATTTAAAGATACATCTTTCTTTTAGTTCAATTAAATTTTAAACTGCATTCTATAGATAACCCATTCTAAATCAATGCGATGTTAAAAATGTCTATTTTGACAAATATTTACTTACCGTTCTAGAACGGTAAGTGAATTACTTACCGTTTTGTTAGCCTCGGCAACCAGTAAACGTACTCTACGGTCGTAGAAACAAACATGGTAAGTAAACAAAAAAAGCTTGATCGTGCAAAAAAAGGTTTTCGAAGATAGGAGAATCAATACCAGTCCAATTTACAATTTACCATATCGAATCACGCGGTACGTACGATCAAAATTTGAATTTAAAATTAAATCAGGTGTGTCAAAACTTTAACTTTTTCAATTTTCAATACAAACTGTTAAATTTGTGCAATTTTGTTGTAACACAATGATAATGTACTTCCATCAATAATAACACCTATACATTAAAGTCTTGACATCGATTGTCTACGATGAGTTCCGGAATTTGGTATTTATGCACATGCTCAAAAAAGAGATATAATCATTTAAGTATCTTGAACATTTATACCTATAAAGATAACTTTATAGTTATAAAAGATAACAGTAGGTATACTAGGGGGGTTCTGGACCACAAACCCCATGTAAAAACCTATAAGAGCAAAACGTGGTCAAAATTTGTTCCCAAATGAATGCGCATACGCTCTTGAGTTAACTGCTAACGAGGATAACGTGAATAAATATATCCTTGTGAGGATATATTTATCCTCACGCGTCTGCGCATTCATTTGGGAACAAATTTTGACCACGTTTTGCTCTTATGGGCTTTTACATGGAGTTTGTGGTCTAGAACCCCCCTAGTATACCTACTGATAACTTTACTCTTCTTTGGACTTCTAAAAATAACTGAGTTACTTAGGGGTTGCATAACTACTCGCGTGAGTACAATTTGAAAACGTAGCTCTTTTCATGTACCTACCTACCTATGACACTTAAAACAAGGACAAATCACCTTCCCATCCCCTCCCTCACCTAAACGTGGCAACACTGAGCCGTAGTGCCCAACACACTGAGCAGCACCTGTGGTGTTCTTGTGCACAGCTTCCCCGGCTTCTGCCGCCTGCGCATGCACAACAAGGGTGGATCCCCGGTGGCCTTCATGGAATACCAGGACGTGCGCCACGCCGCACAGGTCATGGCTGCGCTGCAGGGCTCCTTCCTACTCTCCTCAGATCGCGGCCCCATCCGTATTGAATACGCCAAAAGCAAAATGGCTGCAGAGGTCGGTTTACTTTGCCTTTGCCCATAGACTTGGAAACTATAGACAATGGCTTGATGGTTGTCCGATCAATGAAAACCGACTGACTTTATCTTGATGAAGTTTTTTGTTTAGCAGTCTCTGAGGTGTTCCCTTTACCTACATATTTTATTTCTTCTCCCCCTGGTTCGTATGGCAACATAATAACTATGAGAAAAGTCCTACCCACTAGCTCCTTGAAGATACACATAAAATGAATTTGATTATTGTTGCTTTTCTATCTATCGGACAATTATTGATTCCAATATTTTAAATACATAGATACAACTCAGTCCATAGTTCCTAAGTCTATGCCTTGCCTTAGAATGTTATGTCGTTCATTTCTATTTTCTGTTCTGTCTTCTCTCTTATGTATAAGTGTTTTGATTCTATCTTCTAGCACTTTTACTAATAATTATAATCAGTGTCGTTGTGGTCGTATTGTGTGAACTGAAACTAAGAGAAAGAAACCCCTACGTATATCCAACTCCTCCTAATTAATTTTGATTGAATCAGATGGCCATTGAATAAAACAAATGAATAAGAAATGTATGAATAGATTAAAATATAGATAGAAATAAAACTCTGACTAGGGCAAATATAAGTCTATGTACTATTTTTCTGAAACTGTGAGTTTGAAAAATTGTAACTGTAGTTGTATCTGATGACTGTATCCCACTCATTAACAATTATCATATTAAAGTAACAAAAAAATTCAAACAGAAATAGGTACTCCTTTAAATATAGTCTATTAGTGTAGGAACTTATGTGGTGGTTGTAAAACACATTTGATAATATACAAAAGCCAATAAACATGGAAATTAAGAACAACTACCTAGTATAAGAGTTGGAGCAACTGTTTTGGAAAGTAGCTCACTGGTATCAAAAAAATGGAGTGAACCGCCTTAAAACTCATATTTTAAGTTGAGACTCCTTAAGGGACCTAAGTCAGTTGTCGGCCACAAGTTTTGAGGCGTCTTAATGAAATCCACAGTACTTGGATGATCCTTTTATACATTCAATCTTATAACGCCTTGTTATAAGACAAACATCGTAGTGGGTTTCTGCATCCTCTTGGTTTTGTTTCATGTATTATCCATTAACTTATAGCTTGTGTTTTTAGGGAACAAAAGGAGAAGAAAATGGACAATCTTAACTCTTACATGCCCCTCAGTACTTGACAGAGAGCAATGGTGATGGCTGGACATTGCTAGGGTAGTCCAGACCACAGGCTGTTATCGACATCTCTAGAGAAAACTTAATCTATCTCTGTTAACTGTTGTAGTTGTACTGTTTAGATGATTACAGGACAGTAACTTCGTGATAAGTATAGGTGAACTGTATCAAACATTTGATCAGATTGCTTGAATACTTCATTTCTTAATGAGATAAATGAAGATAAGCTAAACCAAAGGTGCCCTAAAAGTTAAGTTTTAGATTTTATTGGATTTTTTTAGTATGTAGATGTTTCCACTCGGAGAGGCATTGAAATACTGTCATTTCCCTTTTCAGAATCTCTACATACTGATGCTGTTTCTTTTGTGAAAGCTTACTTTACAAAGTAGTGATGATAGATATCTTCTTAAAGTATTTAATTTAATATATTTTGTTTAAATTATAGCAATAAACCAATGACGAGACACACTTGACATGCGTGGTGTGTAACGCTAAAAAAATTAAAACATATCATTAACTATAGCTTTGCAACACCAGTCATGAAAGTGAAATTATTCCCTCTATGGATGAAATTTTTCAACATTTTACTGAATCACTCTGCCCATTTTAAAACAACTTGTAATTAAAAGAACTAAGAGTTAATGAAAATAGAACTCTTTATTTTCAAACATTAATTTTTGATAACCTTAAATTTAATATAGATGAGCTTTTGCTTACTTATAGATACCTTAATAGTAATATGAGCATTTGTTATCTTGCAATTTAAAAAATGCATGAAGTTGTATAAAAACCTAGACAAATTTTATAGTTTGTAGTTAGAAACTATAATAATTTTGAAGTTAGTATCAGTTAATAATATATACTGTACCTTTCATACAAGAACTTATGTACCTGTATTATCATCTATTGTAGCACAATAATGATTAAATTCGTCGTTTCACAGTGATCACGTAGCACAATCATACTAAATACACCCGTCAATTATAACATTCAAAATCATGTAACATCTTCAGGACTAAATATGTTTCCAAGCAAAGAAGTTTAATATGGGTACATAACGATTGGTTAACCAAAGTTTAATTTAGATAAACCTTAATATATTAATATATTTATTTAAGACAAGTTGTATTTTATATTATAATTAATAGTGTTAATGTATTATTTTTATATAATTTTATAATTTTTTACAACCATACTAACTGCTGATACATCAGTCAAAAATGTATAATGTTAAAACATTGGTAATTCTCTATTAAGTAGATTATATTGAAATAGTGTTGTAGTGCTTTTCGTGTGAAGTTTATGTGATATATCTATTACTATCATTGTAGTTGTACTTTAGGTTGGGACAAACTCCCAAAATATACAGTTCCCAGGGTATAAAGTCAGTACCATATCAATTTTGTATCAGTCGAGTCAATACTGTGTCAAGGATACATCTGTTTTAAGTTTTTACAAATACAAGACAGACATAATGTGGTCTTAACAGAAGTAGATCAATTAATATGCTTATATGAGGCTCAAGTTGTCAATTAAGATGCAGCAATAATAAATATTTATCCCAATATGAGAGACAAACGTCCTCCTCACAAAAAGTAAGGGATGCTAGATAAATATTTAAATTATAAATTATATGAAAGTAAATGAATCTGCCTTCAGCCTCTTTGCATTATTACAAAATATACCTGTAATATGAAGCAAAACCAATTTATTGTTAGTCAATTCATGTTTTTAGTAATTGATTGATGCTGTCGTTATTAAAATTAAGTACCAATATACTTATTGTAACCACCAATATACTATCTAGGCTCATTTGGCATAAAATGAAAGTGCTGTTGTTAAACAAGGGACCACATGCGACAAATTTGATTTGTTTTTGGATTTGTTACGCAGCGCCTTTTAGTTTGTGACTACCTGGTAATTTTTTGCTGCTGATTTTGTACCCTGGTGCTAAAATGCAGATAAAAACAATGCGCTTTCACTGTTTACATGACAGTGGTTTTTTGTTAGAAAAACAACTGAATGTGAGCAGCGATAGGCGATTGTTCTGCGTCTTGTTTCCGTCCAAAACATGTCTTACGGCATGTTGCAGCTCAATAAGAGCGTGGGTATGGTGGGTGCGGATCTAGGTGATCAGGCTGGCCATCCAGCTGTTTTTGGGGACTATATAAAACATATCAGCTTAATTAATTAATAAATTATAATACCTGTTATATGCAATCCGACCTTTGAATGTCGTCTTGTAACTGTGTTTTTTATCTTAAAAGTTATGTGTAAAAATTATATGTTCTTATAAAATTGTGGGAAATATTTTGTCTTTGAGCTGTCACTTCTCAATAGTTTGACGCTGTCTACTAGACAGTCTAATATGTTTTCCTTAGAAAAAATATTTTAAGAAAAAATTGTCACTTAATAAAATGATCTACATATACATCTACATTTAATACTAATATAATTACTGATTGGTACAAAACATGTTTAACACTGAAACTGAAAAGATATTTTAACAATTTTCAAAACATGTGAATACAGTCCATTTTTCTGGACTGTTCTGTTCCTACTGTTTTTGATTTCTGAACGAATGTTAGTAGATTTGAAAGAGACGGTACCAATTGACAATATTAAGGCAGTAATAAATGCAGGGAAAATTATAGAAAGAAGTATTGTCACACTGAGTCTCTTACTTAGTCTTTCATATTTCAAATATGAAAAAGAAAAGTGTTTGTTCTATTTTGATTTTAAACTATATACTAAAAATTAACTCTTTTGAAATAGATACCTACCTAAAATTAGACAAGGACAAACACTATTATGAAATATACCTGTGAAAAGACAAAGATAGGCAAAATTTTTATACATTTCTATACTTTTTTCAATCTATGTTATTCTGTAACCCCTGTTGAGAAGTGAAAGCTACGAATTTATAAATGATGTGATAAACTTATCAACGGTATTATAAACTAGCCACAATCGCCTTCTCTGCTTTAGGTAATAGGTTTATAATAATAAACACCACTTTCTAAACATATCATGATCTGTGCCCCTTGTCAAGTGACATCTTAAATTTTAGCAATTAATAATGTAATAAAAGATTTGATAATATTTAAGATATGAATATGAATTTACAAATATTATAAGAGAAATAATTCTTAAATATATACAGTGTGCGGTAAATATATTACCATATAGAATTGGCCCAGCCAAAATTAAAATTGATGCAACCATTAAACAAAACGCTATTTAGAATACCCTATAATATGTGTGCCTGGACATTTAACATACATATATCTTATTACAGGTGCATGGATTATTTTATATTATATTTGAAAAAAATATTTCTCAATAGAACTATGAAGCTCTTTGAAACATATTTTTCATATACAAAGATATTGTAAAATTAATTGTGCCTAATTAGTACGGCTGTAACATTTAAATGCCTAAATTATGCCTAGATTAACCATTTTAGTCAGCTAATGCGCCGGGCAGTCGGTCAGCTATTGGCAAATAGGACAAAGATCATAATTTTCTATGTACAATGAGTACCACCACCTGCTGCTCTACATCTTCGTCTTTGCAGACATTTTTTTGTGACAACAGTAGCATGCAACACCTAGACATTATATAGTGTAACCTCGGGCAAGTGTGGCAGGGAGTACATCTGACAAACATACAAAATTATTTGTCATGTTTAATCACTTGCCAATATTAACTAAATGTATGCCATCAAAACATTATTTTTAAACGGCGTGTTGCGAGTTTATACAAAATTTTCTTTTACAAATTCAAACCAATCATGATTAAAAACACCAGTAGCTAAAGAAAACCACTCACATTTTACATAACTTTCAATACCTACTTTAAATAATACAGAAGAATTGATATTTTTAAGGCAAAACCAATGCAAAGTGAGTAAAAAATATATTTAATAAGTTTTATAAAATCAGAATCTTGTAAATGGCATTTAAATAAATAGTATCTTAAAAATGAGTAATTTTGCAGCTCATTGTGCGATATGGTGTAACTTATTTGACCAATAGGATTATCATTTATTATACTACCAACAATAACATTACGGAGACCAATCTAATAAATGAAAATAAATAAGTGTGAAATAGATATAATCAGACAGCTAAGAGGTGTATAATTTAGCGAATTCTGGAGTGAATTAATAGAGATGTTTACCTCTTCTCTAAAAGTAAATGTAGTATGTTAATGGAGCATAATTCTGAATTGTATATTACTCATTCTTCAGATATAATAAACACAAACGTAAAAATTTTGATCGTTCCCTTAATGGGTTGTCCAGCACTGTGTTCATAGACAATTCAGAACTTCTTGTACAAAGCTTTAAAGGTGGCGTCTAATTTTGGTGATTTATTTACCGTACGTCTGACGCTACATACCGTGTATAATGTGGAATGTGGCAGAAGGTTTGTAAGCAGCTGCTGTGTAGCATGTTCTTGTAACCAGCAAGCAATCAGTGAGGACCCAGGGTCCTCATTCCTAGCCTTAGTAGTCCTGTCAATCGACCAGGGAATGCATATCTTTATTGTAATAATGAAACAAGTAGGCGTCGTAACTTAGTTTAATGTAAAAATGTGTTGAAATTGTTGGTCTAGAAATATAAGTACAACTGAGCAACATATTGGGTACCGACCTTTCAGGTCAGTTATTGTTGATACTAGTCAGATAATTGTATAACCCACCCCACCATCTTGCCCCTCTATTTCAGAAAGAAGCATTCCATAACAAAGATTGTATTACCTGACAACGTACTTAGCTATAAATTGTATAGGGTCCAAAAGATGGGAAATAAATATGTATTACAAAATTGTCTTGTATTTTATTTTACAATTAATATAATTGTAACCCAACAACACGAGCAATCCAACAATTTGCTGGAATATAGGCATATCATTAATAACTATATACCTATATATTCGCAATATAAATACTTAACTTTTGAAAAAATATAATAATAATAAATATTGAAGGTCTGATGATAGATAGGTATCTATCTAGGTCTACTACCTTGAGCAGTTTATCTAAATATTTTATGATATTATATCAATCCTATTATTACAGCATGATTTATTTAATTTTGGACTTTTGATCAGTTCTCAATGCACCTATCTATTATTACAGTTTAGAGTCAAAATAAAGTATCAAACAATCATTCGTATAGGTATGTACTGAAAACTGTAGGTGTACATACCTATATGTAGGTATTCAGAATTCTTAAAGTTAGAATAACGTATTGTACCTATACTTGAATATATTATCAGATAAGAGATACCTAGGAAAAATTTTGATTCTTGTCATTCTTAAAGTTCGAAAAAGTAGGCAAGAGGCAAGTCAAAAACAGTAGGTAGCTGTAGTCTAATCTATGGCTGTAGAAGAGAAATAAATACCCTAATCCGAACAAATCATTAATTGGCTGTTGGCTGTGGTAGTGTGATTTAGACGAAAGAGACCTATTTTATATTATATATACTAAATTAAAGTTTTTGCCCTAGATCAAATAACCCAAGTTTATGCATGATGGATGCCTATTCCTAGATTTATGCTTATAATGTAATATGACAACTCGTTATCTAAAACTTACCTTGTATTAATTGTAGTCTTTTTTTGGGATTAAGTACTTGCACCACCTATTAAATTATAACATTTAAATGATCATAAATTAGGTACACATCTGCCTGATCGAACATACCTATTTACATAATACCTATCTTGTTTAAGTACACTAAGGCCAGCTAAGGCTATAAAATTGAGAATCTCGTATAACATATAATTGTGGTATAATTTTAAAAACTTTCATAACATTTTAGGTTTTGATATAATTTTTTGTTTACGTTACGGTCCTTGACATTGACAATAATTCTCTGAACTCATTCACTCTCTATTCTGTGCACAAATTATCCTAACGCTTATTCTGTGCTCCCTGTGCTCTATTCTATTCCAACTCTCTATCTATGCTCCTATGTCCATTGTCATACATTTTTGACAATTCCGGAGAATTCTTTGTTTGACAACTGACAGGTGGCAGTTGGAGTGATTTTCTGTTTTTAGTGTTTAATTATTTTGATCGAATTGAACGTTTAACTTGAAAGTAGTCATGTCATCCGAGCGGTATAGTTTTTCGTTGACCACATTCAGGTAATTTTGAAATAAACCTATTATACTGACACACTTTGAAGCATTTTCAGTTTCTAACCAAAGTTTTTCTTCAGCCCTTCGGGTAAGCTTGTCCAAATCGAGTATGCCTTGGCTGCTGTAGCTGCTGGAGCACCTTCTGTTGGGATCAATGGTTTGTACCGTCATTTTATTCAAAGTAACCATCACACTAACAAAATTCCTTTTGTCAGCATCCAATGGAGTCGTTATCGCTACTGAAAACAAGCACAAATCTATACTTTATGATGAACACAGCGTGCACAAGGTAGAAATGATTAGCAAACACATAGGTATGATTTATTCTGGAATGGGACCAGATTATCGTTTACTTGTAAAGCAAGCAAGGAAAATGGCTCAGCAATACTACCTAGTGTATCAAGAACCAATTCCGACTGTTCAATTGGTGCAACGTGTTGCTGCAGTAATGCAGGAATATACACAGTCTGGAGGTGTCAGACCATTTGGTGTTTCTTTATTGATTTGTGGATGGGATAACGACAGACCCTACTTATTCCAATGTGATCCTTCCGGAGCATATTTTGCATGGAAGGCCACTGCTATGGGAAAAAATTATATAAATGGGAAAACGTTCCTAGAAAAAAGGTAGTTTCTCACTTTTAAGTTATTTTTGTGTAAAAATTTTATGAATTATATAGGTACAAGTGAATTTGTCATTCTTAATTGCACCAACAAAAAAGAAATGCACATTTAACCTCACTTATGTTTTTTATGCTCTAGTTGCTTTTACTAAAGACTAATAAATCTTCTACATCAAAATTTAACTAAAACCAGGGATAATTTATATTTTAAAATCAGTAGAAATTTGTTTTTTGTAATTATCACACCTACAAAATTTTTATATGATGAATGTTAAATGTATGGAAATCACATTTATTTTTTTATAAAACAAAACCAAGAGCCTTTTAAGTGTGGAGTGTGGCATATCTATTGTTCAATTATTGTACAAGACAATTTTATTAATTAGAAATAGTCAATATATAGTTGTACTGTAATTTATTCAGTTTTTATTTTTGTTTCAGGTACAGTGAAGATTTAGAATTGGATGATGCTGTTCACACTGCAATTTTGACATTGAAAGAGAGTTTTGAGGGACAGATGACTGCTGATAATATTGAAGTAGGAATCTGTGATGCTGCTGGATTTAGAAGATTGGAACCTTCTCACGTTAAAGATTACCTAGCTAATATTCCTTAAATTTTAAGTATGTTAACAATAATTTTAATCAATGTATCTAAGTAATTATTGAGAAATATATTCATTTTTACTAAGAGCTTTATAGTTTTATTCTCTAAAGAGAAATCATGTTTGTATGTTTTGGACAATGATTTTAATATAAGAACTACGAATGTTTATAGAAAAAAGATTATGGTTAATCCTAAGTGTTTCTTAACGGTAAATTAGTGCATATTTCAAAACTGAAAATGGCAAGGATCATAATATCTACAAATATTGTTCCTTTTATTAAATAACCACCAGAAATTACACAATATTTAAACTTGGCTATATTTTCCTCAGAATTATTTTCACCTTACACTTATGTTTCACAAAATTAACATAAGAAATTAATTATAAAATTACTAAATTTGTTCAGCTAAACCTTTAACTAGGAACTCTCTTTCCTAAGAGCTAAACGCTAAACCATACATCCAACCTTTTCTTTTCTTATCCATGATCCAACCACAAAGTAATCCTATCAAGCTACCGCGAAAGTTTCAAACGACCACACCACAAATTACTGATTTAGTAAATGTCGCGCCCTCTATTAAGCAGAAGTTAGACTGGTCATGAAACGATATTGCAAATTACAGGATACTCTTGAATGACAAAATATATTTTTTGTCACAACAAAAATACTCGTATGTCTGTCCAGCAAAAGATGGAAACGATCAAGTTGATCCAAAAAATATATAACTATAAGTGAATCTAAGAGTAAAATACTATACGATACGTATATTTGGTTAACCAGGATCATAGATAAATAGTTATATATAGGACCAGGATCAATGCCAGGATTAACGATTGTGTAGTCCTTACTCTAATTTAAATTTAGGAAACATGTCGCGCCCTCTGTTATATAGAAGGAGAAGGTAGTAGTTAAACTGAACAAGAAACTAGAAACAATATCACAGGAGGTACAATCAATATCTCCTAGGTTATAAGGGAATAAATCTGAACTAGGAGGTGTTGATGTCTACCAGTCTACCAAGTAAAAGAGGGAAAGATGGAAACGACTTATCCGAGAGTTAGAACCAAAGAACAAATTTTTGGTTAGAGCATTGTACGGTACCGTTGAGTGACATATTATTCTATACGGTACCAAAGTACCTAGGTACTCTTGAGTGACAATTTTATCACCACTCAACGTCGGACATCGGTCCTTTGATATATTTTGTATATGTGACGGTCCCTTGTCTCTTGATTCTTATAATTTCTGTACTCTTATTTAGTAATTGTCGCGCCCTCTATTAAGGAGAAGTTAAGCTGATCTTAAACCACATCGAATGGCACTCAAGAGGGTCTATCAAGTAAAACATGGAAACCATTGAGTGGGTCTGAGAGTTAAAACACTGTACGGTACGCAAGTGTTTTCTAGAAGTAAAAAGAAGATGGTGCGCCTAAATGGAAATATTGAAATAACAATAAAACTAATAAAGGAATCAATAATTTTAAATAACATGTTGCAAGACTGTAAGGTTGGTGGGTAACATATTAATTTGTAACTCAATTTTTTATCATATCATTTCAAACCAATATTTAAAAAAGTTCTGATTGGCCCAATAAAAAATATACGTACCTAGGCACCTACTTTTATTATCATTCTAAACCTCAGATTAACCATAATGTGACTAAACCATATTCGTAATTCGAATATTCGTTTCGATTCGAAGAAGAATGTTTAAATTTCAAATACCTTTATAATTTTGAATTAAAATGTTCCTCATTTTCTTGAGTCCATTACTGGTTGTGAAATATAATTAGACCTGTATTAAACAATTCCATTGTCCTTGTTGAGTGTCAAGGAAGCTACCCAGGCAGTCCAGGCACCCATATCGTATAACTCAAGGGAACACGTTTATAGGAGGATGCGGTGCTGTATAACAGTTACAGATTTGCATTGTGGCCTGGAATGTTGGTGTCAGGTCGTTTATAATCCCCATAATACATACACAATTAATATCATCATTTGTGAAGACATTAGACATATTATATAAAGGGCTAGGTACAAGCTAAGGTTGGATATAGTGAGGTAAACCAATTGAGAATGGCTTCTGGAATAACGTGTCTGTTATATTAATTATTAATTTCAAAATTACATAAAGCCATACAAAATGTCTTCAATTACCTGTTATGCTGTCCTTTACTTATTTATTATTGCGGAAGTAAAAAAAATAATATTTTTTATTTTAATCCTTAGTAAGTTTGACTACGTCGACTAAGGCTACGCCTTAGTAGCATTGCCAACAAGGAAATAATATAATTGTTAAGTATAGGTATTTATTTTTCATTTCTAAAATAATTATAACAGGGAGCAGTTACCTCCTAGCTAACTTTTGAACCAAACAATTTGAGAATCCGAACAAAAACTTTGTCAGATGGCTTTAAGTTTACTACATTTTGGAGCAAAATTGAAACCGGAGTATTCAAATATGGCGCTGCGGGAGTTATCACTTATTAACTTTAACAATTAAAACTTTAATTGGCATGTAGTGTGGTCATATGACACCTCATTTGAGAAGTCTTTGAGTTCTCTATTTAATTGTGGTTTAATTGGTTTAATTTTTAAGTTTGGACACAAAACCTCTTTTGTGCAATAAAGTAAAGGTTTTGGGACATTTTAAATGTTCAAAATATCTGCTTTCAACTTTCCATTTTAAATTACTAGCATTGATTGTCCATTATATTAATAATTCACGATATTTTTGTACTTGAAAGGTAAATCCATACCGTTTTTTTTTTTAAAAAAAACGAGGTCATTAATGATCGAACTTTAGTCTTTGATTATTGAAGCTAAATTTGTAAGGTCTGAGCTAAGAAAAGTAATAAAATAAGGCACTCGGGAGTTGCAACAATAGTAGATAGCTTATTTAGCACGATCGAGGCATTAGAAGGAGAAGAAATATTTCCTCTAACAACTACTTTGATATGTGGTATTAGTAGAGAAGGGAAAGATATAAGACAGTACATATTTGATAATACCTACGAGTAGGTATGTCAAGAGAATGCACAGGTCATGCCGTAAAAATAATTTAGGTAGATATTTATACTTTATAAACATGTTTATAGTTCAAAATGTTTTGTGACATTTCAATTTTATTTTAAATGAATTTGATACAGTAGTAAATTTCTCTTTTACATTATCCTCAACGACTTGTACAGGTCCCCCGAGGATAAAGGGCAGAAGAACGACTGTATCAAAATGATTGAGTTAAGCATAAACAAATAATGAAAAATAAAAAACTTTTTCCATATCTAAGGATAAAGAACAAAACGACATTTGAAACCATGTAACTTTTAAAACATTAAAACTTATAAGATTTGTGATAGAAGTAATCCCGGCAAGAAATTACCTTTAGTGAATGAAAATTGAGAACAATGTTTCCAAAAATATTGGTTGCCAAATATAGATAAAAATGAACTTGGTATATAGAGCATTCCAATTAAAAGGAGCCACTGTGAATAATTTTATTAGTGTTTTGTTTTCAATAACATCCTGAAACCGGTCGATTTTTTTTCGATCATCGTAGTCGACCAAACATATATTTTTTAAATAAATATTCTATAAATTTTCAGAGATTTGGATATGGAGATTTGGAGAATTCTATAATAATAAGAAAGATATGTCCAAAGCAATAAGCAATACACCAAAAGTGTAGGTAATGTGTTGGCTCCAGTTGTAGCGGAAGTTCCAATATCAACTATTATTATTAAAAATTATATGAAGATTATCTGATCTCGAATTCAGTTCAGTTCAGATAAGCAAGACAATTAAAATACCACTGAAAAGGTAATGTAATAAGCTTTGGAATGGTGTGTTACTATCTACCACCATGTACCTAGATATTGAACTGGGGCGACCAAAAATAATTGGTTAAAATTTACCCACAAAAGTAAAATACGCGAATATTCTTTCACAAATACTACAAATATAGGTACCTACTTGTTTCTTTTTCGCTGTAGCTTGCTGGATAAATATGCTTAAATTCGTAATACCAGGTCATGAAGTTTTTAACTTCATGACGAGAGCTCTCTATTCATCATATTCGTAGAAATAAATAGGCAACCAGTAATAAGAGTATTAGAATATAAGAGTCTCTTTATGGTTATTATGGTATGAGACGCAAGTCTTGTCTAGGCGCTAATGTTAGAAAATAAGAACATACCAGCCCCGCTCCCATATAAGTCGCGAACTTTCAGAACAATCTTTGGGTTAGAATGAGAGATGGGGGGGGGTATGATTAAGTTGCTTTGAAAGTTTCAAATTTTTTTGTTTTACCGACGCAAATATTGTAAGACGTAAGCAGAAAACTAATTTTTGCATATTATGAAACGGTAAATAAATACAAATAGACAAAGTTAAAATTTAAGTAAATTCTATGGCAACGGTAATGCACACAATAGCTTTAAAATGTTTTCCCTCGGATATTTAGAAATGTTAAATGGGACTTGATATTTTCTTCTAAATGACTTCAGACATGATAAACGACGCTCTGGAATGGAATGGAATATTGTATCCTGAATATTAAATAAGGAAAAAGAAAACGTTATAGGTACCTACTATTAGTATCTTTTCAAGAGAGACGAAAGTTTTGATCTTCGTAATTACGACAATAATTTTATTTTTCTTCAAGTGTATAATAATACTTAATTATAATATGTGAGACGTATTATAGAAAAGGCTTATTGTTTTACTAGTAATAGTTGTTTATTATATAAGATGGTAAAAACATGTTTTACCTGTGAGTCCAAATGTTGATCCACGAGGGACGAAGGAGCGAGTATTAATATTAATTGCATAATATTATCTTTTATTCTTCAGCAGAAATATTTAACAAAAATTGATAAAAAGGAAGCAGTTTGAATTATTAGTATACAACTAGATGTATGTATAAGTATATTCTAATACTACAAAAATAATAAATAATATAATAATTTTACAAATAGGAAAACAAATTTTAAAATGGAGTGTTAAACATCCTGTATTATGTGCAATTAGTAGACGGGAAAGTACTTTCAAACGGATTTAAATCCTTTTGTAAATGTAACATTTCTAAACTTTTAAACTTTTCTAATTATGCCAGCCTAGTAGATAATATAAATTATCTTGCAGGAAACTAGGTATTAATTTTCATGATACAAAGCAAAAATTGGAAATAGCCTAGGTAATGCATTAGAATGGTTTAACTCTCGTTTTAACCTGTTTCTTGTTTGTGTAAAGAAGCTCCATTGCTCTATGCTCTATCTATGCGATATAAAAGGAGCGGAATGGAAGTAGAGCATCCTAAAATATAGTTCCTAGTATAAAATAAGAAAAGCTATTTCATATCCCTTACAACTCCAACTCCATCAACAATGTCAACAGCAACACACGGAGGGATAAGTTAATTTAGTGCTTCTGACACTGACTGACGACCATTTTTCTAGTACCTAAAGCGTTTATAATACCATTGACTATATCGTAGCTATAACTGCGTTGTGTATGGGTGTGATTCAAATGCTACCTCCTATTTTATAAAACTAGAATTCGCAATATTTCACGGAAAATTCTAATTTTATTTCAGAAGTTACATAAAGGACGCAACTAAAAAGGTTATTAAAAAATGCCATTTATTTTGAAACAGATTTTCAAATCAAAATGTCATCACATATAGGTAAGTCACTGTCACTGTCACTAACCGATCGACAGGTATTGCGACTTATTAGGTCTTTCTGTGAGGTCTCCTCAAGTAAGTTATACCGGTTTAAAAATCAGTCATACACCGAAATTTGGTTTATTTATTTACTATACACTGTGATTAAAAAAAAAGTGTGAAACAAATTCGTTACAAAAAAATATTGTCGGATTTGTCAAACAATCCTAGGACCCGTCAACTTTTGTTTTTGAAAGTTCATCTTTTTTGATAATCGCTGCTTACTTATTGTCTTTTGTTTTCATCCTGTCACGTCGTCGTCGATTTTTTTAAATGATAACCTATATTTTTGACGCCGTAATACCCGCTGAAATTGCGATCCCAGTGATATACCATACTATTATATTATATCCACTATAATATGGTTTATCATTGAAAAAAATCGACGACGACTTCACAATATGAAAACAAAAAACAATAAGCAAGCGGGAATTATAAAAAAGATGAACTTTCAATAACAAACGTTGACGTGTGTAAGGATTTTTTAACAATTTCGACAATATTTTTTTATCGAATTGGTTCCATCTTTTTACTCATAGGGTATATTTACATAGCTTGTTTGTTTATCCAGTTATAACGGCCATTCAGTTATATTTTACGATATGTCGCCATCTAAATGATATAAATGGTATCTAATAGAATAGAGGTTATATGTTAGGGCCTAAGGAATATTTGTTATAGCTTGCAAAACAATATTATATCAACAACACCCATAACAGAAAGAATAATAGGTATTTCTCAAACTGAAAGATCCTTCGGCCTCCCTGGGAGATATATCTCCAGCATTAGCCTCGTTGGCTATACGGAGTAATAAATCACATTAAAACTTTTAAATAATAGGTCTAATTTATCATCTCCCAAAAAGTGTAATAAATAATTTCGCAGTGTCTTATTAATTATAATACAATTCAACAAATCCCTTTATTATTCAAGAAGTCTGGGATTACGACGCAACTTATTGTATCAAAATTACCCATTCAAATAAATGTACATATTTATAAAAGATCGTTTAGTCATTGTGTCTAAGGATTCGGGAAGGATTAATTAATTAAACTTAAAGCACAGTACGCAGAAATCATGTAAATTTTTGGTTTAATCACCGCTAAATATTCTACAGGATGTAATGAAAAAGAACCAAATAAGATTGCTTGTCTAGAATATGATTTTCGAAATAATCACAAAACGTTATGGCTCTAATGGTAAAAGTCCGCGCCATAATAGAAGTCGTATGTAATGTAATATTGCATACATCATTATATTACATTGCAATGTAATATAATCCAGATCACAAAAATGTCCACATTTTGAACGGAGCAAACCGTATCTGGCGCCCGAGTCTTTATTTGGCGCCGAATTCTACACAGGCGCACTACCTTCAGTGACTCGCCAATATTAACTTAAGGCGGGGGACTGAAGTTTAGTGGAGGGATCTGTGTTTGCAGTAGACTGTTGTAATTCTACTTATATATTTTATGCTGGGTTGCCAATTTAGTACTTTTAGCACTAGATTTAGTGTTGTTTGAAAGCCGTTGATCTTTTTTTTTACAGAATAGTGCTTAGTACTTTTTTTAGTGATTTCTTGATTCGATATTGCTTTTTAAAATCCAAAGTGCTAACTGTTCATTTTGGTTTACAATGTTGGCAACACTAACTACTTAGACGCTTTGGTATTATGGTAAATTAAGTCAACCAGGTTCACTTAATTCACAATTTTAGTGGCTAGTAAGAAAATATTTGAAAAAGTAGCCAATCAACTTATGAATTAAGTGAGCTGGACAACTAGGATCACCATAATGGAAAGCAACTCATAAACGCACCCTTAAATTAAATGAGAACGAGATCCGACTATTAGTGATGTGTCGAACCCACCCGTCTTGATTTTTTTATGTAGTCATGTTAAATATATAAGAAGTTTGAAAATAACGAATGCAAAATAAAATTAAACAAAACATCAGTAAAATAAAGATTGCAATATTTTTATTAAACTTAACCTCATTAATTATATTTTTTTGTAGTGTGTGGTTTGATAGAGAAAACACAAACAAGCACTACATTTTTAAAAAATTTTGCCTGCGATAGCTTTTTGGTGCTTTTCGGTTCCTTTTTTAACATTCAGCAGTGCTTTTGTACAAAATCAAGTTGGCAACCCTGATTTATCGTTGTAATTGTAAAAAGTCTTGCGGCAATTGTCGTCCACACCAGGTACACCTTCTCTCGTGGCGAGGACTTTATAAACACCAGGAGGTATCTAGAAAAGACAGAATAAGATAACAGAAGATTTAACAGAATTTTTTAAGGTAATGCCCTTGATAATTTTGATATATAAATTTACTTCTCGGTCTTTCAAAATACCTAACAATTTATCTCCTCCAGACTGTCCCGGCAGGTTTCACATTTTATTATGAGAAAACTGCCTCAGCTGTTTTACACTGAACACCCTGTACAAGTGAGAGTTTCAGTAAATAGGTATTAGAGGGTCTTTTCAACTTCTTTAACATTAGTATGCCACTGAGGAACAACCTATTTATCTCTGAATCCAATAAACAACATCTATTTGGCACTGATACAGTTGTTTTTATTTCCATTATCTGAAGACTCTACATTTTCCTTAATTAATTACCTCGTTTAACCGAGCCTCAAGTTTAACGGTTACGGAGATTAATTATGGGGATTCTAAATGACCGAGCAGGTTGAAATACGAAGTAATTATAATAATAAATAAACGCTAGAATTGTTTTACAAGAACTCTTTAACTAGGGAAGAGTATTACTTAATTATTACTTGATATAAATGGGCTTAATTATTTGAACAAAATATTCTAGTTGAAAAACCTCTTCTGCTAGTTATCGTCATAGTCAAATAATACTTTTCCTTTTCATAGTAAATTATCTACAAATTAATGTACAAGATCAAATTAGCAGTACAAGCAAAGTTTACAAACAAAACGATTTTCACATTCCTATCTTAATTTTCCATAAGATATCATTTGACACTAATTTCAGATTTAATCAAGAGATTAAATTTTATCCAAATTTTTTTATTTCTGGCTAAATCTGAAATTAGTATCAAACGATAGCTTATCAACAATTAAGAGAGGGATGTGCCTTTTGCTTCATCTCAAACCGTTTAGATTTTACAGGGTGTCAAAGTTGCAAAATGTGAATATTCACCTGTCAATATTTCAAAAATAGTGGAAGATAGGTATACGCGATTCATTTTAAGATCGTAGCGCCAAAATGGCAGTAACCTATACTAACCTACGTTCACTGACACTGACGTTTGAAATTTTATTCATCAAAGATTTGTTGTCGAGAACTTTAAACCAGGTAAAAAGCTTGTAAAACTATTTTGAAAGGGGTAAGTAGTGATATAAAATTAAAATATATTTCAATATTTTTCGAGCGCTCAATCTGAAAATGAAACATAACCTCAAAATATATCAAATTCTTTATTGGATATACGGCATACATACCTTTATGTAAATAGTCATTCTTAGAGAAAGGTAAAGAGCACACACTCTACTTTGCGTTCTTTAGCTTCTTTATCCATACTTGTCTCCTGTAACTCTTTAATGCCCAACTTATAGTTTCCGCGATAGCTTCAGATTTTCCCGCTTTTGGAAAAGTATGAAACTGATGTCGGGGTTTTTCTTTGTCCAAGAGGAACAATGACGCTCACAACAATAATGATTCATATCCAATCAAAGCAATTAACTAATATAACCACGGATATTTCAAAATTCACAATAGACATACATACGCAAAACTGAACCAATAACCCGGGCGTTAGTTGTGCGTGCCGCCAGTAGGTAGCGTATTGCTTAGCAAGAATCGCGTATAGGCTATCCTACACGAAATGTGTTTAGAATTTTACGTAGAATCTGGAAATGCTAATATATAGTGTGTTCTATTTAAAATAAGCAAGTTGGTGTCGACTTCCGGTTATACCGGAAGTGCCAAAAAGGTGAAAATATTTTAAAAAGATAGGCCCCACTGATCTTTGTAAATAACCAAATTTTCAAAATCACCCTGTACGTACTTTTCCATATATCGACCGGGGCCCTTGCCGGTGGTGCACCGTGTGCACTACTTATTTGTTTAACTAGTACAAAAAATACAGGATTTCGGGACGAGGGAAAGGGTTTTACGAGTCTCGAAAACGTATTTTTTGTACGAGTTTAACATAATATTTTTTCCAACCGCTTCTAATTGGCACCTCCAGTTTATCGATTCATCGGAGTCACTATCTGTTTCTATTTTTCTGTTTAATTAAACTTCAATATATTATGTGACATGCAATGTCAATTTCAAATTACTTTTCGGTACTGTACAACTGTACAATAATCTCTTTTTTGTACAGCTGCTATGGCGAACTCAAACAGTCCCGAAATGACCCTCTTTTTATCAAAAATAATTTCATGTTTTAATGTTAATTTTTTGTAAGTGAAAACTATAGCACCCTCTATATTCTAAAGGAATGATTTGAGACTTTTTCTCTTATTTTTGTTGTACCTACTCTGTATTAATTTATTAAAACTGTTCTAATCGTATTACAGCTAGAGAAAGTAACTATTTTATGGTATAAGCGTGAATTTCACTGCCATCACATTGGTTATTTGAAAAAGGTTCATTTATCGCACCAACGTTGATACTGCTACATTATGATGTTCGAAATTAAATCTCATTAATTCTGAAATCTCATAAAGTACATACAGAACGTGTATATTGTAACCCAAATGGCCCATATATATCTGATTCGTTCGGTATTAAAATTTGCGCTGCGACAGTAAAACGTTACAGCATCCATCTCATCTCTTCAGTTCTTTAGTTAAGTGGGAAATTCATTTTCTTTGTACGACTATCACATTATAATGACACTGCCATGTTTTAATGCATCATGGAAATTGTGGAGTTAAGGTGTAAGATTTAATTAAATTCCCTAGCTGACACTTTGGAATAACTTTGATGTTATCTCGCTAACGTGTTCTACATGGCCCACTGAAGGAGGTTCCGTAGGGAAAATTAAAAATTCCACTATTAAATGAATCATAGCTGGAGGGTTTAGCAGAGATTAACGTTAAGGAGTCATTATAAAATTGCTACTTGGTACTTTAATAAAACTGTAAAAGATATTTTAAATTGCATAAAAAGTCTCACAGATTCCCGATACCCTGTATTTACAGACGACTATTTGCGAGATACAATCATCGCACGCCATCATCAGATGGCATAGATTATCAGAGAGTAGGGGAGGGTGGGGCAAGTGAGACACCTTAAGGTTTGACGATCTATAACTTTTTTACTTTTAGAAATTAAACAACGCATATTGAGTAAAAAAGAACTTTAATTCTTTAAGAAACAACTTAACCCTAAAAAACGTACAAAATATTAACTTTTTATGAAACGTAAGACTTTAAAAAAAATTTGTCAAATGACTCACTTGCCCCAAGGTATGGGGTAAGTGAATCACCTGTAGGGGGCAAGTGAGTCCTTATACAAATTATTACCGGCAGTTGTCACAAACATAATTATTGGCACTTGGTTCGTTATCTGAACACTCCTCGTGCATCCAGGCACTTCATTTTATACACATAATCCATTCTTCGTGACAAGTGTCTCCATATATCTCGTGACAGTAAACGCATATTGTGGCTTTCTCTTCTGACATTGTTGCTGTCATTGCTGATGCACTTTTCTTCCTTTCCTTTAAATTTCCTCTTTTTTCTTTCACTTTTTCAACACACAGTTTATTCTACTATGGGGCAAGTGAGTCATATAGCTATGACTCACTTGCCCCAACGTGACCTCAATTTTTTTTAAAATAGATTCAAGTAGAACAGACACATTTGGCAACAATCTAAATATCACGAGGTATTACTAAAATATAAGGTTATGTTGTGTTCATAATGGAATATCTAGATATTGCGTTTAAATTGTGAAAAATCCTTACGCAATTCACCGTAAATATTACATCACAACATGCCAAAAACAAAAAATATTTATATTTGCCTTCGTTTTAATATTTTTCAGTGAGTTTTTTACGGACACGATGGACCTGTTGATACGGACGTAAACTGCATTGATTGTTTCCGACTGTGTTGCCGGTTGTACGAATTATTCCAAAAGACGCACTTGCCTCCAATGACTCACTTGCCCCACCCTCCCCTATAAGTACATACATGTATTGTTGATACGTAATCTTATTAAATTTATGGCAATTTTAATTGGAAAAATATTTTTGTGGTCACTGTTTGTTATTTTGAGTTTAATTTGTTATTAATATTAATGTATTTTTTTATTATTATTGTATTACTCTGATATGAATGTACTTTTGCTAGTGTAATGTATCTTACAACCTTAGACTAATACTACTAACAACCCAACAAGCAAATTTGTTTTATAAATTAAATGTTATACAATTATTATGTTTTATTGATGTCCTATTACCACTTCCAAAATGTTAATATAGTATATTAGACTGGTAGAAAAGTCTATTTTGTTGTCTGCAACGAAACTCTTTTGTAAATTTATCGTTAAAAGGTTTATATTCAACAAAATTATAAAATAGCTTATAAATCAATTAAAAAGTTATTTTATAAACGTTTCTGTGACTGAGATATAAAACATTCAAGCTTATAAAATCAAACTGTTTTATAATATACGTATTTAGTAATATTTAGTAACTGTTCCATATTTGCTTACAAAATGATTATGTTAGAGAATTTTGCCTTTGAAAGTTAATTGTGTTTTCTGGATCCGTGATATAATTATCATGTAGTATTACAACTTGCTGCAATATCGAAATAGTAACAAAGTCTTTATAAAACAAAATGGACGCACTGTATAAATCAATGCATATATGTATATGTACTGTATCTTACAACCTTAGACTAATACTAATGACAACCCAACCAGCAAATTTGTTTTATAAATTCAATGTTATACAATTATTATGCTTTATTGATGTCTTATTACCACTTCCAAAATGGTAATATAGTATATTAAATTTGTAGAAAACTCTATTTTGTTGTCAGCAACTAAACTCTTTTGTAAATTTATCGTTAAAACGTTTTTGCAACAAAATTATAAAATAGCTTATAAATCAATTAAAAATTTATTTTATAAACGTTTCTGTGACTGAGATATAAAACATTCAAGCTTATAAAATCAAACTGTTTTATAATACGTGTTTAGTAATATTTAGTAACTGTTTCCTATTTTCTTACAAAATAATTATGTTACAGAATTGTTTAAGAGAATTTTGCCTTTGAAAGTTAAATGTAATTTCTGAATCCGTTATATAATTATCATGTAGTATTACAACTTTCTGAAATATGGAAATAGTAATAAAGTCGTTATAAAACAAAATGGACGCACTGTATAAATCAACGTATATATACTTTAATATGTATATCAACAGAGCATGTATAAATCTGGGGAAAATATTCCATTTGAATCTATCATTTTGAATAATTTAACTTTTGCATATACAAAGAAAACCTTAAATTACCAACTCACAATTATTTCTGGGATAGCAACAACCTTTCCATTCGAGGCTTAAAAGGCAACAATTTTTAAGACTGTATTAAAATACAAATTTCCGGGTTTGTCTCTCCCTTCGATTTCCTATTATCTTCCCAGAACGGGCACCTCCCGACTGCGACTCCAGCCTAATAACGACGTTGTTTGCCAAAGAGCTGGCGGCGGTGCGCTGCTCGAATTTGATTATGGAATTCAATTTGCAGTGCCCTCTAAACTACTCCTTTCTGATGAAACGTCGTTACTCGGTGGTGCAAATGTTGAGGATTTGTTGAACACAGAAAAAGTGGCTTTCGTATAGATTACGTGATTGGATTTTTAAATATTTGTATATTATCATTATCATTGTATATTATCATTAAAATCACTTGCATTTCTCAAGTTGTATTCATGTATTGTATGATAATTTTTCAATAAAACTGGGCCAATAAGAAATGACATAAATGATCAAGGTGTAAATAAATGAAATAATCTTGATTTTGTACAGGGTGCTTTTAGATCCATTAACTTTCTACGGATTTCCTTAAATAGTAGATAATAGGTATGGTTAAATAACATCGAATCAAAATAATAATATTGAATTAATTAGTACCACATTTAGATACATTTGTTGCGTTTCTATAAATAGGTTCTATCATTTTTTGTAAACATAAGTTGCTCTCTGATATTTTGTTATCGTTTTAAATAGTTTTTTCAATAATAGATTCGAATATAGGCAGATATGATATTAAAAAATATCTTAAGTCTTAAAACCACGACTCTTTAACAGAAATCGATGTTTCGGAGTTTTACGCCTTTTCAGCGCAATGTACAGGTAGAGGAAAGGACCTAGGATGGTGTTTATCTTGAATAAATAAAAAAATGTTAACGCAGAGATGAAAATACTGTTTGATTTCCGCATTGAACAACATTAGTCAGCAAGAGAACCTCTCATGTATGGTATTCTTCACATAACAAAGACTGACAAACAACAAAATGAGATACATACAATACTTGACTCTTTGCTTTATCCCCTTCATATTGAAGAGGAGCAAAAACTCCGAAACAACGGTGTCTCTAGATTTATGTCGATTTCCTTTGAGGATTACAGCGAAAGTTGTTTTACTGTTTTAATCTATTTCCCCACAAACCTCATCATTTTGTTTAATAGTACCTGGTTTGAGCCATAAATTTGACAAGATGTTATTAAATTAAATTCCCTGGGAATATTCATCTTGAGACCTGGCAACCGAGCTTCTGTTCTTTCGCAAGGTGTAACACGAACTCGTTTCTCTTCTTTTTAGTTGTGCGAAACGAGAATAAAAGCACATTTTTAGATTACTTCTGGAGGATTTACAGGCTGAAATAAATTGTTTAGTAGACCAACAAGTATTTATTATTTCCACGTGTATGCAAACCATTGGAAGTCATTGAAAGAGTTTCAGTAAATGTGGAAGTTAATGTCAACTGTTCATTGATGTGATTTGTACAACAAACAAACAAAACGAAAGCCACGGGTACCTTTAGTATTAAAACCTCACGATTTGAGTTATTTTGTCTCTGTTAACATCTGGAAAAAATACTTTGGTTTTGAGGTTTCACGACAAAATGATTTGATTTGGTAATTTTTTAGTACATATTCTCTTTAAAATGTCTATATTAAATGTTCTCTATGTGTATTATTGTACACATAAGCTCATATTTCAAAAATGAAAAGGTTAATATGCCATTTTCTTTAAAAAGGGTTTATACTTTTCAATAATTTTTCAGTGCCAAGAATCCCAAAATTCAGTTTTCTTAATTTTGAAAATAGATTTTGTTAACTGAAACCATATTTTCTAAAATATCAGAATATTGCTACACAATACCGACACAGTACCCGAATGCGGCGTTGCCAAATCTACTTTTTCCCCAGCCTTAAGGAAATTGTGCACATTCTGACAACACCGCTTCTGAGGTGCCAGGGACAACCCCTCAAGGGCGAAGTCTTAACTCTCTAGGTCTTCAAATAAGGGAGTTACACCAGCGGTACCCCTCGTATAACTATTAAAAAGTATTTCATTTACAAAAATTCGTCAATACTTTTTTTTAATCTTTAGAGACATGACCTAAATTTTGTCTGCTTTATTATTATGTGCTTTATTTGTTCATTTACTTATCATCAAGTTTCAGGTTAAAAAACTCATCCGTTATATATATACAGGGTGACCCATTAAGAATGGAAACACTCGCGTACAAAAGTTGTTTATGGACCGATTTAAACCGGATTTTTTTAAAAGATATATCTCCAAAATTTCTATGTTGATACAAAATTTGAAGACGAAATTTTGATTTTCAAGGCCTACTACGATTTTTTTTTAAGTGAAAAGTAGCAAAATTTTGTTAGCGACTTTTTTATAAAAAATCTGACTACACCACTGGATTTAGAAGCCCCTCGAATGCATTTGTACCAATTTTTGCGAAAAAAAGTTTGTTCCTAAAAAAGTTATGACAATATCGTGATCACCAGTGTTTGCCTTTGTCGGTGAACCTATTCTTTTGTAAAAATCGAATAGAACCCAAAGAGAAGCAAAATTAAACAACTTAAACACTGGTGTAATTATTAATAAGAACCATAAAAACCAGTATACTCAAAATAACCAACAATAACATTAATATACAACTGATAAAACAATTGATAAAAAAAAGTAATGATTAGAAAATTACATTTTTAAAAATGAAAAAGGAGTCTGTCAAATTGATTCACACTTTTTGAATAAAAAATTATAATGTAGTTATTTTTTATCTAAGAAGGTAATATTATAAGTTTTGGCATAATAACCACGAAATAATAATATTTGACGAACTTACCGATCAATTGTTGTTTATATTATAGTAATTGTTGGTTATTTTGTACACAAAGGTTTTTATGGTTCTTATTAATAATTACACCAGTGTTTAAGTTGTTTAATTTTGTTTCACTTTGGGTTCTATTCTAATTTTATAAAAGAATAGGTTCACCGACAAAGACAAACACTGGTGATGCCGATATTGTCAACTTTTTTAGGAACAAACTTTTTCGGAAAAATTGGTACAAATGCATTCGAGGGGCTCCTAAATCCAGTGGTGTAGTCAGAAAATTTTGCTATTTTTTAATTAAAAAAAAGTTCCTAGTAGGCCTTGAAAATCAAAATTTCGTCTTCAAACTTTGCATCAACATAGAGCTTTTGGAGATCTATCTTTAAAAAAAAAACCCGGTTCAAATCGGTCCATAAACAAATTTTGTACGCGAGTGTTTCCATTCTTAATGGGTCACCCTGTATATATATATATATATATATATATATATATGTATTTATGAATATACACACCTATGCAATTTGACTCTTCTGCTTAAACAAGGATATGATTCAGAAACATACAGATTAATATTTTATAATTCGCATATGAATAAAAAAACCTTTGACGATATTCCAAGTATTCGTTTTTCATCCCACAATAACAGGCCTATAAACTAAACCAACAATTTCAAACACGCTTTTGTGACTGAACGTTAAACTGACGTGGAGTGGATCAGAATGTTAATAAAATACTTTTTAACATTAGTATTTGAAATTAAATCTTTCAAACAGCAGCATCACAATGTTTAATCATCATTTCGTATATCCTAACATTACAATCATTTCAGATTTTTCTTTTGTAATACAGTACCTATACAATGCTATTCACAAGTATTTGTGAAAAAAATGTTTATTAACATGAATCAACCAGGTTAAATGTACAAAAATATATCTATTATGACTAGAAACCAAAAGTAATGAATACCTGAAATATCTTGAGAAATAAACACTCTAGCGGAAAAATTCTATAATCAAAAAAATTTTATTATTTAGCGGGGTAAATGTATTAGTAGTAAAATTAGTCCACCTCCCCACTCCCTGTAGGTGTGGCGTGGGGTAAAGTTAATAATCCTTGATGACGTGGAAAAGTGATACTCGAGCCGTATCCCCTCCACTGCACCCTATGCAAAGGTTCGTAACTTAAATCCCAACGTACCTACCTCCTTTAGTGACAATATTAAATTCATCAGTGTACATCAATTTAAATTTGAGTCTCTTCAAATATGTATTTAATTCTGACATGCTGGACCCTACGCCACCATTTCAGGGTTAATCCATCTAACTGAAATAAAGCTACCACCACGTAATTGCAAACTGATTTTCCGACATTAAAGCAAACATATACCTAGTAACATTATAAAGCATATAAGCTGCAGTATAATGAAACGAAAAAGAACATTCCATCCCTAGTGTAGGGACTGAGAGCTTGAACAATGCAAATAAAGGATCCGTGGAAATTATTACAGAGGGATGTGGAGGCGAGGCTGAGAAAAGCTCGCGCGCTATATCCGGTCGGTCGTAACCGTCGATAAGCTCTGCTAGCTTACTCTGAAAAAGAGTATCGTATTTCAGCAGGGTTGCCACAAAATCGGTCGTATCTGAATTTTAATGGAAGATAATAAGGCTCTGTTTTGAATTATGGGGTTTCAATGAATAGAAGCAATACAGAAGTTCAGGAAGAAATAGGTTCGTTTATTAATCCATCCATATATATTAAAACGCGTTGATTCTGTCTCGCTCTAAATTCCGTCGCCAAATCCACAAAGTTTCCGATGTGAGATTGGATTAACGAGACAAGCACCTCCCACGAAAACTGTCAAATTAATTAAACATCAGATAGGTTATTTTCATTATTTTCCTATGAGAAATATTGCTAACGAAATCGATAGTACTGACTGCCAAACACTTCTGATTACCAAAATACTGAAGCGAAATGCTTTTCCAATTAGAAAAATCGGTAAAAATTATTTTTTAGGATAACACATACAGTTTACATACTTAAACATCTCAAGGGAAATTTTTGACAGAAGGCTTGGTAGCGCAATGGGATAGTTGTAGGATTCCAAAAATCATAACGCTGATTTCGCGAGTTCGAGTCACGCTGGAGGCTAACTTTTTTTTTTCACTTTTTAATTGCAATTATTTATTATTATTAGTATGGAATTAATTCCTTCATTTTGGCAGTTTGTAAAATTCATCGGTTTAGCTTACAAAAGTAAATATCTACAATATTAATTTGCTGCTACAATTATGACAGCAATATATTTTTGGTCCTATTGATAAAATTGATAAAAATGTTTACTGAAAAATAAATTCTACTTTCAGCAATTAAAAAATTATGATAATTATAAAATTATCTTTTACCATCAAGAATAGAGTAGGTACCCTTACAATTCATCAAAAGATTAAGAAAAGTTTAGTATAAGTACTTCTTAAAAATAATATTATTTTAGATGCTTTTGTCACCCGAAGGATGACTCCAGGTCACAGGTCTGGACCCCCGGTAGGGCTAGAAATTTTTCTCCCATTTCTAGTAAAATAATTAAAGTGTGAAGAGGAAGAGAAAAAGTTTAATAGTTAGATTTTAATCTCCAACTGGATTTCTATATTATCTTGTCCTTTTAATTATATATTTTAAGAGCAAAAGGAATCGTACGGCATTTTCCATTCTAAGCAAGGCCGTAGCTGCAGACATTACAAGACAGTAGCTAAAAGAAAAGAACCGGACTCAATTAAATGGGTACAATACGAGAGCGTAATACTGAGGAGCTTCTTGTATTCTAAAATCACATAAAATGTTGGAATATTTCAGCATGTAAATTAACTATCGTAATGTCAAATATTTAATTTAATTCTAGATTGTTTTCTTTAGCCGCACTACATTGAAAAGAAGTTAGAACTTCGTATACTCAGAATCGAAACATCTATACCCGCGTCAATGTTTCTTTTAGGGACTAAGATATTATTCCTTTTGTCTGTTTCATCTATATTGTAATTGTGTGTCCTACTCCATCCTTACTTCTTCATAGCCTTGTGGGTTTAACAGATAACTACGAAAAGTACTACTTTATATCAAGTATCTACAACCCATCTGTCAAGTAGTAGAACTTGTTTCTACATCCCGTTATTGTATTTGTCTATTTATCTGACACAGGCTAATTACTTTTTCTCTTCAATTACAAGAATGGTACACCTAATACTAAAGTTTAATTTTTTTTAGTTTAGTTTCTTTAAATGCTGCACACAAATTCATGTAAATAGAGAATAAATAAAAGTAGAAATGAAGGGAGAAAGACCAGGAAGGATCAGGAGAAGGATTACACTCAGATACACTCTTAAACAGATATATTCATTAAAAACACACTTTCTAAGACATACATTTATACATACATACCTACACATATACATACATATATACATATATATTAGATAAGGCTGTAGTAGAAATTGATAATGGTTTCACATCCTTAAACCTGTCAATGTAAGAAGCAGAATGCTTTACAAAATAACGCCCTTGTACAAAAGCAAAACGTATGGTCTCGTCTAAAGCATTACACGACAGATATTATAATAATATCAACCAAGAACATATAAACAAAGAACTTTCATATAAGTTCTTGCAAACAAACCATACCCGGAAACAGAGGGATATATATGACCTGTAAACAGAAGGATGTTTTAAGGGATATATCTGTTGTGTTCACATTTCGCATATGGGTGTTTGAAAGGATCTTGGTTAACTCTATCCTGTCAGATTTAAAATAAAAATATCGCTAAATGGTTATATTGATTTTCGAGGGTATAAAAAATCATAGCAGGTAGAGTCAAGAGAAACAGTTTTGAATGACTTTTAAAAATAGAGTTTCAGTGTATTTTGACGTTAAGTCAGTATATTTCAGAAATTAGAGGTTAAAATGATTTAGTATTAGCCTTATCACTAACAGCAACTTCAACTACAGTAAAAAGTTCAAAAATAAATCTTTTTATAATACTAGTCTATTGCTAAAAAAGAACAGATCCATTTGATTAAAACATAAAGGGCATTTTTCTATCAGCCGAGCAGGTGAGTCGAAAGTTCATTATCTTTTACAAATATTTTTTCAGGTGCAGATGAACAGTAAAATTTCATTGGCGCCAGTCGTATCTCCGCAGTTTTCAGTTTTAATTAAAACAAATCGATGGTTGGAATCGACGATTCATTTATTTTATAGGGTTTTTACATATATCATTTTTCAGTTGATATTCAAATTTTAATGGTTTCGGTAAATAATGGCGAGGAATGGTTGTTCCTGCTGCATCATTTAAAAAATGGAACAAAACATTCTGAAAATATAATTTGTTTCATTACAATTATTAAACAAATTATTTTGTGGAAGAGAAATTAATTTTATTACTTTGTTGTATTTCAATGAAATCTAATATTAGTGTCAACATTGTTATTTGAATAAAATCAATCAGTAATGATATTAATTAAATGAATTGTATTGATCAATTCAGTTTATATGTCAAATGTATACCCATATTATTCAAAGATGGCGGTGGGGTCGCTATCAACGTTAAATCATCAAATAGAAAGTGTGTTAATGTGATATCTTATTTAAAAGATCTTTGAGTTCTCTGTACAGCATCGGTTTCAGGATTAAGTTTGAAAATGAAAAAAATATGTATAGTTACCATTTTTTACTATGCAATCGTATACAGACTGTCCAAAATTCAGACAGCCAACTTCTAAAGTAAGCTAGTAAAAAAATGATTTTTTCAATATTTCACATATTTTAAAAATTCTTTTATAGGCTTATGATACATCGTTGAAAAGAGAATTTTCGGCTTTAAAATATGATATAAAAATCCAATATGGCGACCATAAGAAATAGCAAAGTTGTGGTTCATAACAGAAAAACAAAGAGTGCCTTGTAATTTTTGTTTATGCCAAAATGTTCGTCTTTAAAAAGTGTACTAATAATGTAAAATTTTTAGAAGTGTCAGATTAACCATTAGCGAGTTATTGACCAAAAATAAATTCTTCGGTTTTTCGTTTTTTTTCAAATATCTCGAAAAACAATTGACTCACGATAACTTTCAATACAGATTTGAAATCAGCATAAAATTCTCTAAAACTTTCCCCATTTGAGCGTTTTCCTATCTTTTATAATAACTGAGATCCCTATGTAGAGACTCGAATTTTGGACAGTCTGTATTTGCTATACCATATTTTTAAATGCAAGTTATAACGTCATTTATATCAATTTACATAATGGTTTTCAAGAACTATCAAGCTATTTTAGTTTCTATAAATTATGGAAGCGAATTTATTTTTACAAAGTAACATACCAATCATATAGACATATCTACTCGTATATTAATTGGCCAATTTTCTAGTAGGCCTTGCACCTATTAAAAGGGAGTACATTATAGGTACAATATTCTACAACATATCTACTACTTACCAAAAAGGAATATGAACTCGCGAAAATCCCAGAGCTTTCTCATCAAATCTTTTTTCAGGGACTTCTTATGCTCTATAATAATTTGTCATGGGAGACTTGTCACCTGAGGCGAGGCTTTTCCAGCAGCATATGTCCTAAACATCGAGCTTACTTTCATGAATAAGCGACTCCTATCTTGAGAAAACGTCACACTACGTGGTGCCTTGTTATTACCTATATACATCAAGACACCACATTACCATACATCAAGCGGGACTAAACTCGTAACATGTGTTGAGTAGAAATAAAGACAACGGAGTTCGAGGTAAATAAAAACTATGTTATCGCAATGGCTTTGTTTAAATAGGACAGTTAGGTTTGTGCAATAAACGAATAGTTTCTAGTACACAAGAATGTTAAATTACCATAATATTAAATAAACACTGTAACGGTCTCGTTTTTAGTAACTAATAAAATACCTTTCTTAGTTGATTTAAACTAATAATTCTTATCTCATTCTGTGTTTTTACCTTCTTTATAAACCCCAATCCTGTATTTAAAGTATTATGTATTCGGTGTATATTAAGTGATTATAATCCCAACTTCACTCTATGTGTTTGTGCGCTAGGTCTATCTCAATACATAGTCCTAGGGTTGCATAATCTAAAGTTCAAAACAATATAGTGACGCCATCTCGTGTTACGAACGTGAGCGGATGGACAATGAAGGAGAACGAGGGGGAGGAGAAAAAAATGGCGAAGATTGGCATTGGCGAGCAGGTTCAGTGAATTGGGCAGCTTGCAAAGTTTGAAGAAAAAAGCTGGAAAAAGCAAATATAAAAGATGAATTAATCTTAATAACAGAATGCTACTATTACCTAGTGTGAGTACGAGAAAATAATCATTTCAGTACGTTGATTTGTGAATTGGCAGCAAAACGTATGAACAACGTTAACCCCGAAACCAACTGTTCTTATGTGAGTACTTTACAACTTATTTTGGAAGTGCATCTTAAACCACGTTAGGTATACCGTGCCTTTTTAGACTAACTTACCCAATGCATAGGTCGTGTGTGCGAACGATTTTAAGGGCCCTTACTGTTACCTCGCGGACTGTAAATATCTAAAAACTGTATTTTTGGTAGATCTTTAGTACAGCCAAATTACATTTTGTTGACGAGCTTTATTGCTGTAAAATCTTCACTCATTTTTGTACATTTGAGTGTGTATGCACTAATATTTAAATTTAGGTGTGTCTTTTATGTATGTACACCATGTGTTCTCTCAACTGTATAGTTGAGAGAATTATATTAAAAATTAACTTTGTTCTTGTCAAGTGTTTTTTTGCAATTGTCTTCACTTAGATAGGAACTATACCTTTACTCTGTACCATCAAAAAAGATCAATTGATGGCGCCCAAGTTTGGCAGCTAATAAATGACCCTACCTACTTCACTCTTCTCACCCCTGATAGAGAGTTTCATCGCTATAGTAAGTATCTTTTTGCTAATAAGATTAATTAAGAGAAGTATCGTTATACAATTGGCGCCCAACGTGCCGTCAATTATTAGTATATTTTGTACCTTTACCTATAAATCTTAAATAACGAAATTTAACGTTATAACACGTCAATACTTCTGCTTGAAATATCGCGGGATAAATCTCCAGACTTCAACTTAATACTTTGGTGATGGTATATTCGATCAAAGACGTTCAAGAATTATGTATAATTATATCCTGACCCCATGATATTAATGTGATATAACCCAGGGATCAGACAAATGCTTGTACGCTGGGAAAGACACTAAAATAATTTGTTTGACAGTGCAAGTGTTACTGTATAAACAGGTAGCCAGACAGATTTCTTTACGGATCCACATCTTTACGATTTATTTGACCTGAAAATAGATAAAACAATAATTTTAAAGCAAGCTGTGAAATATTGGTGAAATATTTAAAGACACAACATACAGCCGTGAAATTTTAGCACCTAACGCGAAGGTGATAATTAGGGGAAAGTGTAAAAACAACCCGCAATGAAACAATACCGCTTCAGCATGTAAATCAAGCGTGCTGCGAAAGCAATTACATTATACATGTTCGTCTGCTGCTGCAAGCAAATGGGAACTGTTCAATAAATAAAATACCCATTATATTAGGCTGCAAAGGTCTGACGCTGGATTTATATACAAGAATTATTAAAAGGCATACTTTAATTGCGCTGCCATTAATTTAGAATGTTTAATGCTTTGGAGACATTCGGGCGTGGAACACCTGCGTTGATTGTTTGTTATACTTAGCGGAATTGTTTAGGAGCTGTCAACCCTGGGACCTGTGGGGGTTAAAAAACAGAGAATTTAATGACACAATGGAAGCAAATGACGAATATAAATAACACTTTAAGTGAACGAAATTCAAATGTCACCAAGAAGTGCGAAAAACACTAAATTTGTAACACGAACACCAGCGAAGAATGAAAGTGGAGTTCGATTTTTGTTCTCCTTATGGATACTGTTTTGCTCAATTTTCTGCAATTTATATATGATTTAGTAAATAAAATACTTGACCAATAATATACTATAAACTCTATGACAAAACTTCGATAGATGAAAACTAAGGCACCAAGAAAACATGTTACTGAACATCCGTTTTTTCTTAGCTAATGAGTTTCAAGATTTGTCATATGTTATGTTATGATTTAATTTTTTTACAGTATTAATTTTGCAGCTAGTGGTAGTAAAATATTGTAAACTCATGTTATAGTGTTTTTATAAACAGAGAGTCTCAAAATGCTAGGACTACTATGCTCCATAAGTAAAAAATTAAACCCTTACCCAAATTCCAATATTTGTTATGCATATTTTTACGGTATGAACAAATAATCAAAGCTTACAGATACTTCCTCGTATCGGAGACATTGGAAATTATAACACCATATATGAAATATAATTTTAAGCGCGCCGATAGTCCTAACAAATGAGACGCTACTCCATTAAGCATGTACGGTATTATAACTGAACACTCCCCACTACTCTTCACGCCGCTTGCTGGTTAAGCGCTGCTCTATCTATATTAGTGGAGTAAAATTGTCGGTCTATCTCTCTTCTTTCTAAAGGTAAACATCCATAGAGCCACCAGTATTCGCGCTATAAGCCTGAGCGCGTCGTAATACTTTACTCTGATAAACGAGAGCGTTTTATAAAAATTCCAAAATTCGAAAACGGTTACGGATATCAACCCAAACTTTTTAAATATCTAGGTTTTTCATTCACTTCATTCACTGCTTATATGTACAAATTTTACATAGCTAACCGCATACCGTCATTTTTTTTTTATATATTTTTAATATATAGGTGTTCCAAAAAAGGTGTGTACCGTTCGAAGCGGTTAGGTTTTGTGTATAAGTGGATAAATTACTGCGTCACTAGATCGCGACACCGTTGTCTTTTGGCCTTGAACGAAAACTCCTGGTTCCCATGTATAAAAATAAACATTTCCAATGTTAAAATAAAGGAGAGATTTTGAAGAACTATTGTATAATTATTATTTTGCTTGAAGAGTATTTCTAAAACTATTAATAATACTATCAAATAACTGAAATATAAAGTCATATACTCTTTTCCTTTTAACGCTATGAAATTATGTCCTGGGAATTTCCGACACAAATATAATTATGATGTTGATTACAGTTTACAACACTTTTGATAAACGCCCTCCTACCTAATTAGTAAAGTTTTATACTGCGCCTTTCTTAAATATTTGTCACTAGGCAGTTCTACCTTTTCGCAAATACCGTACAAGATTAATGATTGGTCCGGATACTCTGCCCGCAAAAATAATTTTAAACTTTGCCGGAGAAGTGTCCTTTTCGTCTAACTCCAATTACCAAGATTAATGATGCAAATTCCGTCAAACTTATATAAAATCTATTTCCGATCAGCAGATGTGCCCCTTTTACCAGTTTGTTTTAGGTTACAATAGAGTCCTTCTCGAGATGCCTCTACAGAGAGATAGAGTTTAATTAAATTATTGTATATTAAAAAGTCATACGCAGTAAAGATTAATCTGCACATCTTGTTATATACCTATCTAGTTGGGCCGTTGAATCTTTCACACACGTGACTAATGTGTGGCGTTATCAACGATAAAGTACATGTTTAATTGTAAGTAACATCCGCTGTTAAAAAAGAACAAATGATGCGGTTTATGTCCTATGCACTGACATTAGTGACATTAAAATTGATTATTTGAGTCTTTTCTTTATTTAGTTTTAGATGATTTAAATGGAAATAATCTTCCAGAAAATCTAATGTATAGACCACTTTTTGTTTTAGGTGTTTTTCACTTTGATTTGCAATATGATTGCTTACAAGGCTCGTCAGCATATATAATTGTTTTTACATCAGTTGCTGAAGGTAAGTCATTGGTATATACAACATACAGCAGAGGTCCTAATATAGACCCCTGGGGTACACCCCGATGGACTAGTATTAAGTATGACTTTATAGTAAGACCACTATCATCTGTTTCTATAGCATGTTGTTTTAGATATATCAAATATGAATTTATTAATTGAAATGCGATCCCCTGAATACCTACCGTACTTTTCAATATTTGTCATTAAGATCTCGTGATCCAGAGAATGGAATGCTTTGGATAAATCTAAACGTACAGCCATGGCACTATTTTTTCTCATTTAGTAACCGTGTGACTTGACTCAAGGCCTGATATAGCTCTTATTGTTGCTATACCTTTTCTAATAGGAAGTTTTAAACAACTCCTTTCTTGCCCAATATCTAGGCAACATTTATAATATTTTGTCAAACACAATTAGTGCCAAAACATAATCATTTACTTGCACGAAAACTACTAAATTGACTCTGGCTCTCATCAAAACAACATCTTAAAAATTTTCTTTCATCAAATGAAAGAAAATTTTAACGGTCAGCAGTTAGTCCCATCCTCTTGAGAGATTCTAACCTTTCTTCGTAATTCTTGATACGACCAAAATTGAAAGATAATACTCCTTAAAATAGAATTGTTACATAACTCCTTATACTTTATCTTTGACCAATTTGATTATTAAATGAAGACCCTTTGTCCACGTCTTAAGTATTTACTTGTATTTATAACTTGCGGTTGCCGAAACGACAGATTTAATTTAATTAGTTAAACTAAATTGTCCTATGAACTGCATCGCGTACTAATAATTAATATAGACGGACCACAATTAGTATAATCACTCAACCGGGCAGTCGATGACCGGCATTAATTAGAAATACGCCACTGGAACGGACACGTTGTAATTCACAACGATGTTTGCTTACTAGCTTCCCATCGCTAATCAAACGGTAACTAATGAATGGTATACAGGGAAGTTTACACACACATGGTTATGTAATAAATTTAAGTGCAGATTAGCTGACATCGGATTGTAAACAAAATTTGGTATATTGATCTAGTGGGTTCTTATTCTTCTTCTTCTGCTCCTTCCTCCTGCGGGTCGGCTTCTCTAAGATGAGTCCCAAAGCTCTGCGGACACAGCTATAATCCTATTGTGCATCCCACTGATTCAGCGAGTATATTTGAGTTTCAAATACAAAAAGTTCAAAAGTCTACCAGCTGAAATTTCATCACAAGGTTCCTGGAATGGTTTACCCAGAAGCGCAGTATCGTCTACATCATTACAAACCCGGCATACAAGAGCTTTCTGCCAATCTTAAATTATAGAAGGGTTTATTCAGATGTCAGTGCTTTATTATAAGCCATACTCCTACTGCCATACTCCTGAACCAAGGTTTACTTATGCCCAGCATATCTACAGTTCTATTCTGCAAAGAACGTTCCATCATTCCTTTTGCATTACTCTGTCCTGGTTTTAATAACGAGTAATTATATTCTAGTTCCATCTATTTCCCAGGGCCGTTCTGACAACGCTATAAGCAACTCCTCAAGCTGGTTCCGGTTCTATAAAAGCGTTTGAGATCCCTGTTCATCTGCATTTCCTTCAATGCCTGTATGACTTGGTACGTAATACAATCTTACTGTGTTGGTATTTGTCAGTTCAATTAGCCATTGGAGGCAGTTAAAGACAGCATAATATGAATTCGAATGAATTTGAAAGGGAACGTCCAATATATAGTTGTTGTTGCCTCCCTGTTGCTGTTACTCAGTTTGACGAGTGCTCCCAAAACTATTCTTAAAATTTTTAAGAATTTATTTATTTAGAAATCAAAACTGACAATTTTCAAAGTCGCAGCAACGTTTTTACAACTCCTTAAAGTTTCCTAGACGTCAATGATAAGAAGTTAAGTAGTTTCCTCAAAGTATGTATTGTTAAGAAGCTCAATAATGAGTTTCTTGTATCATTCAAAGGTAATGGAGGAGGAGTTGATCAGTTTTAATCATCCAGAGATGATGACTTCTTAATCAGCAAAGAACGGTGTTCCTATCCAAGTTCAATTGAGACAGAAATGCAATAGATTCTAATTTTCATAATTCCAATTTAGATTTCCAATGGAAATTGAACAGTATATTCTCTGTTAAATCAAGCTAAGTAAAATTTTACTGCATAAAACGGAAAACCAAACGAAAAAGCGTTGGCAACGCCATTCATATATCGGAACAAATGGATTATCGTAAGCAGGAAATGAAATTATTTCTATACCTTGGAGTGAGCAATGATTTACTGGCTAGCCTTCCATTATCGTATCGATTCTAATTTAGCCGGAGTATGGGCGGGATAGAACCGAGCCGATGAAACCGCTTCTGGGAATATTGGCCCGATATCAGTGACAGCCGATCCTTGGGGAAACACAAGGACATTATTACACATTCTAAGCGGAAAAACCAGAGTTAGATATATAAATATGTAAAATATGTAAAGATTCCTGAGTCAACAAGGACTGAAGATTTGAATAATTGAATGTTCATACATAGATTCCAATGTATTTGGTGTAAATCCGTGATTTATTGGTTATCCAAAGTTGTATTGTAAAATTCGAGGAACATCGGTAATTATGTAGGTATTTTGTTTTTATTTATAATAGCAAAATTGTAGTAAAATACTGTGTACATAAAAGTAAAATTTGGCATTCAGGGAAACATAGCACTCCAGCGCTTCAGCGCTTTACCGCTTCACGTTCGCTGAATCGACATTTTAAACGCAAGCTTACAGTGACATAATTTTCAGTAATTCATATTTTGTAATTAATATTAATAATAATTAATATTATCCATAGATATTTTGTGCGTAAACCCATAGACGTAAACCTAAACTAGATTAATTTTATCGCTTGATGGAACTATTCAGCGATCCAGAGCGAAAAATATATGCTTTACCGCTTTAATACAGCGCTGCAGCTATTTGAATAAAGCGCTGAAGCGCTGCGGTTCCCTGAATGCGCCCGATTGGAGTATTCAGCTAAACACAACTAAGCTTAGTTACGAAATGGATATATTTTTATAAGCAGTGGATACAAAACATTTTTTGTATGTTATGTTATATACATGATGTTCCTCTTATCCCATTACTCCATAGTAGTTTAATTATTATATATTTTTGATTGAGGAACAGCTAAAAGATACTTTTTGTTTAAATAAAAAGATCAATTTTTCTGATCTGGCAGTAGATTCACGAGTCGCCACTGGGCGATATGCCGCTGCTGCTACATAGTCGTCTCGGTGTTGAAAGCACATCTGCTAATTCATGGTTGGAGTTTGGAACCAACGGACTTGATTAAAGGTAATCAGTTTACCTGATGCTGAGAACAATGCAGTATAGGAGAAGATAATCAACGTTGTTTTTGAATTTATAGATCTGATAACTTCTGCTTCTCGGTTAAAACAGGATTTACGTGGATTAATTTTATGCGCTTAATATCCGAAGCTGAATCTGGAGCTTTTATTAAGTAAACAAAATCACTAAATCTTATATTTATTATAGTTTGGTCATTAAAAGTCAAATTTTCTGACTTTTAGTTTTTTATTTAAGGCGTACAAAAATTACAAACATATTTTAAACACTTGAAAAAGTGTTTATGTGTACACTCCAGAGATTATTTTCGTGAGAAATCAATGGAAGTAAAAAAAATAATAGGTAATCTGAAGCACCTAAATATCAAAAATAAAATAGGAATTTAATGTGGTTAAGTCAGAGAACGTGTGTCTTAATATTTTGTAAAGATATACAGGGTTATTCACGCAAAGCGGGTATTAGACGTTCTTGGGGTTCAGTTAACGATAAAAATCTGATGTTTTTATGGGGGAGGTTTTCCATTATTTCCGATCCAATGAAAATATTTTCAGGTTTGCATCACTTCCGCTTATACCGGAAGTGGACCACAACTTCGTTATTTCAAATAGAACACCCTGTATATTATTGCAATTTTGAACTCTACGTGATATTCTAAACACATTTCATGTAGGATGTCCTATACCTATCTTTAACTGTTTTTGAAATATTGACAGGTGAATATTGACATTTTGCAACTTTGACACCCTGTAAAATCTAAACGGTTAAAGATCAAGCAAAACGGTTTGCACATTCCTATCTTAACTTTTCAAAAGCTATCATTTGATACTAATATCAGATTTATCCAGAAATAAAAAATTTTCGATTAAATTTAATCTCTTGGTTAAATCTGAAATTAGTATCAAACGATAGCTTTTGAAAAGTTAAGATAGGAATGTGCAAACCGTTTTGCTTGATCTCTAACCGTTTAGATTTTACAGGGTGTCAAAGTTACAAAATGTCAATATTCACCTGTCAATATTTCAAAAACAGTTGAAGATAGGTATAGGACATCCTACATGAAATGTGTTTAGAATATCGCGTAGAATTCAAAATTGCAATAATATACAGGGTGTTCCATTTGAAATAACAAAGTTGTGGTCTACTTCCGGTATAACCGGAAGTGATGCAAACCTGAAAATATTTTCATTGAATCGGAAATAATGGAAAATCTCCCCCATAAAAAAATCTGATTTTTATCGTTAACAGAACCCTAAAAACGTCTAATACCCACTTTGCGTGAGTAACCATGTATAATTTAGTCCTGAATAAGGAGATGCATTAAGTATATACTTTATAGTTATTAAGAAAAATACAATTTACAAGATGATTGCTTATACAGGGTGGACATTATTATCACTATTATCTATCATTGAGTTATGCCTTCGACTTGCTGAAATCTCATGAAAAAAAAAACTGCTTCGTCCTTTGTTTCTTTATCTCATATCACGTGGCCCATTTCAGTTCAACTGACGCTAGCGCCTCCATGCGCGGTTGGCGTGCGCAGAACCTCATAAACTTTTATCAAATTGTTCAAAAGAATCAAACACTCTCTTTATTTTTATATTTCTCTATGAATCCATGTAATTTTACCTTCAAAAGTGACACCATTTATATTTGGAAAACCACCCTGTCCAAAAATCATTCCCCGTATGACAGTTATCAACTATACAAAAAGAATATTAATATATCTTGTTGCCGTGCTACATCTCCATTCAAAAATAAAATAGAAGGTTTTATCGACCAGCCATTTTGTACGGAACTCCTTCACGATTCTCTGCATCATTATTCGGACAGCAACATCTGTGCGCTGGGAGTTTCAAAAAAGAAACTCCGATATTCAAATTGATGAGATTAAAAGAAACCCAGTGAAGCGCGTCGCCGTAGAGTGTATAAGAAACCCTGGGTATAATGTAACTCGCATTAAGTTAAGATTTACGTAGTTTTTGCAGTCGGACAAGAAACAAAGACATTTACATAATTTTCCTTTGTAACCCGAAATTCCCTCGGCATCCTCTAAAGTGAACCTTGTATCTGACATTTAATTATGCAAATTAACGACGTTAAAGATTAACTTTGGTATATACACAGAGTTGCAAAATTCATGTTTCCAGCAGAGGGACACTAAAGGCTCAATATTAGTTTTGGATGTAATTAATTTTGAAAAAAATCAGTGAGCATACGATTAATTTTAATCATAACCAAGAATTGACGATATGTTTCTAAGAGAATTAATATAATTATTAAATTGTTTCTACATTGGACTACCTCACAATACCATAAAAAATCAAGTAAACAAATATTTAATGTATGTGCATTACATTATTCATTTCTATATAAACTTTTTTCCTGACAACTCTTTCGACAGCTTCTGAGCATGTCTTCGAAATATTCCAATATATCATCGTTTCAATACGAATTTACAAAGATAAAACTTAGCCAAGCGTATTGTTAGTTCTGAGCCGAATTCAGCAAAGCTAAGTCCCCTACTCTGGTATTCCTTGTATTTTATAGCAGACAAAACAATTCAGACCCCCATAAATATAAGTTATTGCGGTATGGTTATGACAGCTCTTCGTATGTGCTTTCCGCGGAAAGCGTTTAGAACAAGAGAATGGGGAAAATGGCATTCAGTAAACGGAATTTTATAGTTCAGCGTTTTAGTTGCCTGCGCTTGAGTACACTTTTGTATTAAGTCAATCGGGTTTGGGTGCATTAGCTCATGCGTCAAGGAAAAAGTTAAATATAAGATCTTTGTCGCCATTTTTTGGAAATACATTTCAATATCCTTACTGGAAATTCCAAATGAATGTGACTTAATGAAATAATCATTTTCATTTCCTCTTTTCTATATGGTGTTCTCCCATAATCTGATGAGAGTTTAAGGGTTATATCTCTAATAATAAGGAAGATTTGATTGTATATCATCAGTAGTTATCCTCATTATAGTATACTATTAAGTATGTATTTTTAATTAATTGCACAGTGATATACAACTGAAGAAGATTAATGCAATTTCGAGTCTCATTTGAATCAATTGTTAATATGAAAAGTTTATATATGTATATACTACTGACCCACAGATAGATAATCAGCAAGCAATACAAGCTCTAACTTATTAGGTATAACCATAAAAGAAACGTATGACATCAATTCAGAATTAGTTTCAAGCTACTCGTCTCAAGTCTAGAGTAACATGTTACTAACTTAGCTGTAGATGGATTAAACTGAATTCCATGGGAGTAGGAACTAAATTGAGGCAAACCGTTACAATCGCTTGAGTCCTGTCTGGTGGTAGTACTCTAAAGATCATCTGAATAAGTGCCTTTGCTCCAAATTTTTTATAACAGTTTAAGTGAATATAATTAATATTATGGACCAAGTATTAAATGTTTTTTTAGCTCCTGTTGAAAGTCACTAGAGGGCCAATTGACCTTTTAGCTACTGCTATCATATGGTGATCATGCGAGTGTAATGGGTTGCTACAAGTTACTCTAGTACATGGGAGTGAATGTGAAATAATATTAAACTTCTAGAGGGTCTCCTAGCACTAGCAGAACACAGTAAGGCAACACTAATACATACTGGGTCACAGGGAATTCTTCCTTCCAAAAACTATATATGCAAAACTTCGGATTGACATTTTTGAACTGGGCTAGATGATCTCGAATACTAGATCAGTCTTACTGGTTCTACTAGATATAGAATTTTTTGGGGAGTTCAAATATAAGATGGTCTTTGTGATTAAAAATTGGTAAAAATGCAATTAGTGGAAAGATTGTTGCACCTGATAAAAAAAAAACAAACAGAATAGTACAAGTGACAACCCAATAAGCATTGTTGCGGTTTTCTTAAGATTGGCCATAAACAATTGACCTATCATTCATTTTAGATACACCAGTAGTTGATGTAATTAAAATAAGGGCAAAGTACATTCCTCATTCTTCATAAGACAGTATGCAGAATCATTTGAAGATCTTGCTTTATATATTAGATCCTTCTCAAGCGAAAGACATAACAGCGTTCATTCTGTACGTTGATTTGAATAAAAACTAATAAAAATTATGTCTGTGTATAATTGGAATAGGCCTATTCTGATGCTACAGATATAGTTCTTGTTTTGATGCCAATCAACATACAGGACATTTTTTAATGAATTGTTCACACATAAAAACCAATCGATATTTCCACTGCACATTAGAACTTGCACTTTCTCATCTTTCATGCAACCTTCGCTAGCAATGTCGGCATCCTTTGAAACGATTTTCATACCAAAAGTTTCAAGCAAACCTCAAGTAAGTATAATCAGAGTTCACCTAAAGAATATATTTCGGTTCGGATATAAGTTGTTTATTAGAAGAGGATCTAATTTGAACCCTCTCTTACATAACTTAGATTAATATGTACCTACGTAACAGGTATTTGTTTACACTCAGTATTTATTTAATTTTCTGTGCTCCTGTTATGGATTTTTTATTCAGCTGATGGATATTACCAAAAAAAAATTCATTACATCGTTGCCTTTGAACTTTCGCCTACGCTGTGACTCGGCTTACTTTTTTCATTAGGCGTTTTTTGTGAGAGCCTACGCAACAAATTGAGCACAAACTATTCCATACATAGGGTATAAAAGTTTGATTAAATATGTCACAGGGGATTACGTTTTATCATCAGGGCTCTTGTCCACATCATAGCAAGAATTTATTTTTGTACGGACATGCAGGAATTTCTCTGTGAGAAAAAATGCAAATATCAGGCGAGTAAGGCCCCTGTGAGTACAATTTTTACTTGGTGAAGTGGCGATTTTCCAACCGTCAGCGGAATTGAAACAATGGCTGCGTTGCGCTTTTGATGGTTGCCTCTTCAGCTCGCAGGGGTCAGTTGTTTATACAGGATGTTCTTAAAGCATGTAACAATTTTATGCCAATGGAAGGTTTCCTTATTTATATTAAATTTTATTGCCAAAAGCAGTATTTATAAATAAAAGCATACAGCAGTATACAATAAATTTTCTGAATGGATACAAATCGATCAGTGTCGCACACTTGTTGCGATGAAACAAAATGTATCTAAGAAGAAGGTACACTCATTCAAGTACTAACCGTCAGGACGTTGCTTATTTTAAAATAAATTTATTATGATGGAATTTTTTAAAATATACCTACTCTTTGATAGAGACCAACATAGAGACCTACTCTTTGATTACGACTTACATGAGTGTAGATTATTGTTATTATTATTATTATTATACTTTTTTTGTTAATATTCATACTCACAGAGAGAAATAATTTATAAAACCTTGCTACGACCGAAATATTTAATTTTTTTTAGTTAGTCGGCAACTCTACATAAAAACAGAAAAAGTCGTTGAAACATAATTTAGAGCTGAATTCAGATAACGCATGTTTAGAAGAATTCATTATATATTCCCAAATATTTTTAAAATGTATCTACGAATTTACCACTATATCACCTTTATAAAACCATGTTGACTATAGAAATCATAAAAAATATAGAATGCTTTTATGAAGATTGAAAATGGTCATCCAATGGAGAACACTCTTGTAAATTGGTCATAGGATGACCATTTTCAATCTTGTAGTCAATATGGTTTTATAAAGGTGATATACGACCATAGGGTCGTACTAGCATTAACTAGTTTTGCATTAACTGCCGGCCGGGATGTTCGAAAATCAGGTTATTTTACACATGAAACAAATGCTTGTTTCAAGGTCAATATTTGACTTATATGCGATATTTGGACATCTTTTATTAGTCTCGTATATCACATCGAAGTTATACATTACCTACAAGTAGGTATGCATCTATGATTGTAGCCATCAAGTAGATACAGTCCTTGAGAAAAAGGGAAATTTAGTTAACAGTCGAATTTTCTGTTGTGAATTTTGAAATTCTATGCGGTGACTACATTTTACCTAAGGAAATGAATAGTCCTGTGCAAGTCCTGACATCAGTAGCTCCAAAATAATCAAGTAACTAATACTTTTTTAGACGGATATCATTAGTCGACTCTGACAAAGTAGCGAGTACCTACTATGTGATTCACAATGCCAAATAGATTTACCAGCCACCTCTACTTACATCGAGGTAGAAATTATTTCGTGCCGAACATAATCTCGTGCAGAAATTAATTACATGTGAGACTATCGGCATTACTTTGGGGAAATATATGAATGTAACACTGACGAATAGATCAACCCTTATTCCTGTGACAATCTGCTGCTCCACTAATGAATCGTAGTGAATTAATTATGCTAGTTAAATAACAAATATAGAGATTATACAAATATTTCATACATTTGTACACGTTATTATGGTTTCGAATTAATTACAAGAGACTTTATCGTAATAATAATAAATTTGCGGCTGCAGTATTTCGCCAATGAGTTGGATATAAATATAGTTGTTAATATCCGAAGCTCTGTTTTAAATTACAATTTTCACAAATAATGGTTATTCATACATACCTATAATTACAGAACAGAATAATGTTTTTTTCTACCATATCTCCGTGTCAGTATTTTTGTCTGCATAGTTTTGATGGAATTATAATTTATTCACAGCAATTTTAAACAATTTTTGAATTAGAGTTACCTTTTTAAAATAAAAAATAAATTTCAAAATATTCATTCATTTTGTGATAAAAGTATTTAATAATATTTAAAGATGGAGAAGTCATCGGTAAATAGTATACTTATACAGGGGTTCCCATGTCGTCTGACTAATGGCAATTAGCATGGGCTATTACATTTCATTGAATTGTATATTTCCTAGGCACACTATGTGAAATATTGCTAACGGAATCGATAATACTGATTGCCAAACACTTCTGATTATTAAAATACTCAAACGAAATGCTTCTTTAATTAAAATATCATTAAAAATTAATTTTAGGTAAATAATTACAGTTTACATAGCTGTTTCAGTGCATGAGAACGCCGTTATTTTATTTGAGGATACTCAAAAACCCCAGTATCCAAATTTTCACTCCTTAAATCTAAGTAGTGTCTGACATATTCTAATACCCTGATACCGGGTGGTGAAACCGTGAAACAACCTGTATATTTGAAGCGGATTTTAATAACATCTCAACCTTTCTAGATTAGGAACTTATAGAAACATTTGCGTTTGAGATTTTCCAATTTTGGTTTACTCTAACAATAAGGTTGTAAAATTCACTTTTCTTTCTATACAGTGAGGTTCAAAATTCTGGAACGCCCCAAACAACTTTCAAAATATTGTTTTTTTGCAAAAACGCTCAGACACGTCAATTTTTGATTCTACTTTTCTGTATTTTTGAGGTATTGATTTATTTGTACAGTGACGTATCATCGAGGTGCAAAAAAAATTTTTTTTTTAAATGGCAACCCCATTCAACCCCACGTCAAAAATTGACGTGTCTGAGCGTTTTTGCAAAAAAACAATATTTTGAAAGTTATTTGGGGCGTTCCAGAGTTTTGAACCTCACTGTATATGAAATTGACTGTCCCCATAAAATATAAAACCTTGCTATAAATATTTTAATTTGCCCTTCCTCCTTTAAATTTTATATAGAAAATGTTCGAACAGTGTCTAAAATTTGGAGCCTTTTGTAAAGGAGTCGATTAAATGCCAATTCATTCATTAATCATTAAGAAACTTTATCAGATTTGTTTTGACTTTCCCAAGAAAAAGTTTTTAAAAGTTTTTGCTCTATCGCATACAATACTGATACTGCATTCATCCGACAACAGGTTCACTAGACTGGAACTATCTGTAATAATTTAGATTAACAGCGTTCCTTCTCTATCTATTCCAGTCAATTAAGCCATACGCCGCGTTAAAGTAAATCTTGTGGCTAAGCAGACCGATACAGTGGTGCATTTAGGGAGTGTACGGCTTATTGCCCTCATAACGGTTCTCTCGTGGCTTATTCTACATATGATTTATTATCTATATAATAATATACTCTCTATAACTAATAATATACTATAAATAATCACCAGCATATTAATTTTACACTTTTGTAGAACTATCGTGATAAATTACACCTATAGTAACGCAATAGAGCCGAAGCAATGTTACTGAAAAGTTATTTCTAACGTGTTCGTAAAAAATGTGAATTTGATTAGACACTTTACAAAGTTTTTAAAATGTATTGTTCTCAATTTAATCCAAAAGTATTATTGTTTGTAACAATAAACAACATCTGAAATCAAAAGGCGCAAACAATTTCTTACCAAAATAAAATTTATAATAGGTTTTAATACTAAAAAATAGTCTTGTAATAGTTATAAGTTGTATGCAACCGGGTCTCTATGCTTTCTGAATTCTCGTAAGTATTTTTGGACAATTTTAAAAGCTTCGTCTTGCTGTTGTCATTTTGTAGCTCGTTAACCCATTAATGGTTTAAATGGTGTGAATGTGACTGAGTTACAGCCAGATACAGTCAGCGCTGTCAAGGGCTAAAAAAGTCTTGTTTACGTCGTAGGTGTATACAATGTTTTATATACAGGGTGTCCACCTAGTGCGCGTAAGTCCAATATCTGGGTTAATAAAAGAGATAACTTAATTTTTTTTTCTACAGGGTTGTCTAATATCCCGAGCTGCACAAAATGAAAATATATTTACATATTCAGGGTGTTCAGTTTTTCCTGGACAGGTACCAACTTCGTTTTTCTAAATGGAAATATATATTTTTTATTGCTTTTTCGAACTAAACCCTTGATTTTAGTAGGACTTTCATCAGCCTTCCCTATACCTAACTTAAACTGTTTTTGAAATATTGACTTGTGAATATTGACATTTTTGCAACTTTGACACCCTGTAAAATCTAAACGGTTTGAGATCAAGCAAAACGGTTTGCACATTCCTATCTTAACTTTTCATAAGCTATCGTTTGGTACTAATTTCAGAATTATCCAAAAATTTAAAATTTTCTGAAAATTTTGAAAATTTTTTATTCCTGTATAAATTTGAAATTAGTATCAAACGATAGCTTATGAAAAGTTAAGATAGGAATGTGCAAACCGTTTTGCTTGATCTCAAACCGTTTAGATTTTACAGGGTGTCAAAGTTGCAAAAATGTCAATATTCACAAGTCAATATTTCAAAAACAGTTTAAGTTAGGTATAGGGAAGGCTGATGAAAGTCCTACTAAAATCAAGGGTTTAGTTCGAAAAAGCAATAAAAAATATATATTTCCATTTAGAAAAACGAAGTTGGTACCTGTCCAGGAAAAACTGAACACCCTGAATATGTAAATATATTTTCATTTTGTGCAGCTCGGGATATTAGACAACCATGTAGAAAAAAAAATTAAGTTATCTCTTTTATTAACCCAGATATTGGACTTACGCGCACTAGGTGGACACCCTGTATAATTGAAATATTATTTGAAAACTATACCCATATCACATTTAAACAAGAATTGCAAATACCTTGACTACTTGAGATAGCATTTTCGTAGAAGGAACAAATTGGACTAAAGTGAAATAAACAAACATAGTTTTTTCCCAAATAGACTATATAAATATGAGTTAGATTATAGTGCATCATTTTTCAAGATATTCTTTAAAAATTGCTGAAACCTGGATAAGGAATACGTCGAAGATTTCTAGGACATTCTGCTAGATATGGCAAGATAAATATATAACGTTATTTGTTAGTTTTTAAGAGTCTATTCACTGTAGATTTGACAGGCATGAATACGGGGTCGGGTTGAGAGTTTGGGTAGGCGAAGGGCGGAGATTTACCTACATATTTCCATTACCGAATTATTAAGATTTCGGAGGTGCACGTAAAGCCGAAGTAAGAAGGCACATGGACATAAAGTTAGCCCTTATTGCAACGGTACCGGATTTGTCCTATATATGCAACAAAATTTCTTTTTAATGTTAGATATAAATTATATATCACCGGAAAGATCAAAAGATAAACGAGATCCCTATAGTAGCAAATGTTTGTTTAATTCATGTATTTTAGAAAAAATAATTTTTGAAAATACGCTACTTTAGTACAAGATTGTTTGCCTGGAATTTTAAAAATAAAAAGAATTACCAAAAATTACTACTATAGAGATTTAGATTAAAGTCTTATCTTTCAATACTTTTTTTACTGAAAGTCGCTATCTTTTATAGTTTTTTTATAATTAGACACGAGACGAACGCCGATTTTGGGCTTATTTCGGACTAGTGAATGGACCCTTAATATTGCTATTGTAAAGAATTTTCTCTTAATTTGTTAAGAAAACTGACATTTTCAGGGATACTTTGAGGCAAAAATGTTAGGAATGAATTAATCCATAATATTTAAATCTTTTATAATATTATCGTAATTTACAGTACTTAAACATCGAAATTCACGGCGAAATTATGAGGTTAACATTCTCCAATGAGAAATTACAATTCCACTGGAAATAATCAAGTGTTTTAATTCCACTGATCTTCAGTGAAAAATATTTCTACAAGATGATTCAGGAATACAATTTACGTTTTCTACTAGAAAGCAGCAATATTTCTCCGGAACACATTCAAGAATTGAGCCCGTGGCGTCAATGGGAGAGGTTACCATGGGTATAGTCTATATAATGTCAATTGAAACTGTAAAAAAAATTCCCAAAAGAAACACCTGTACCTCGACGGCGGCCTCTTTGTTTACGCAAGTCTTTCGTTTGTCGGAATTTTTTATGCAGTTTCAATTGACATAAGACTATATGTATTGTATATTGACTGTCCCCTTAACTATTGAACTTTTCCACGTTTCCCTCAGTCCTATGCTAAATGATTCGGGTTTAGATTATTACTTGAATGACATTTAATATAAAATGTTTTCCTACCGGGAAAATTTTTCTTCGGTGGCATGCAAACAGAAATACAAAAATTGTCATTTTATAATAAATGACCTTTTTTTATCAGCGGATCACCGTACATTTAATATTCCACGAAATTTTGCATACATGATGACCACGACATCGTTTGTCATGTCCTAAATGGAGGTTATACGATCGGCGGCTATTATAGCATCCCCAGAAGCAATTAGTAACGAACGGGGCAGCTTATTCTGAATACAGAACAAAATGCCCGAAAATATGAATTCCCATGCAGACGATGTTTACATAATCAGTCTTACACCGTGACATGTGGGCAGTGCTGCGGGAAAAATTAATTTAAACGCCGTTTTCGGGGTTTTTAGTTTGTAGAACGTGGACGTTTTTAAGTAATTACACGAATGAGAGTTTGTTTTTTGTACCATGCAGTGTTCCGGCCATTCTGGTGGAAAAGCCTAATCGGAGTAGATGAAGATTTGTTATCCACCTATTAGGAAACGAGAAGGATCCTGTCAAACAGTTTACGTCATTCACCCTCTTCATTTAATGGATTTCTCATTCAGTTCTTAGTGATATATCATTAATTTAGGTAGTGTATTGTTTTAAAAAATTTGTCCTAAAAGTTAAGATCATAAATATATTTTTATAGTGTCCTATATGAATCGTACAAAATAGCTAATCTATATAGTGTGCCCAAGATAAGGATGAGAAGCATGGGTATCTCGGAAACTAAAAGAGATACAGAGTCGGTTAAGTGGGAAAAAAGTTGCGCAATTTTAGGCTCAAGAAGAAGCAAATCCAATGTTACATTTACAAAAATTCGTTTCCTTTGGTAGATGCAGGATGATAACAAAAATTGAGTATCTGCTGGAAATATTAATAACTCTTTTATTGTAACAGATAGATACAATTATTATCAAATTTTATAAAGGGCTATCAACAACATTGTCCTCTAAAAAAATGTAGGTCTGCTTAGATTTTGTACTAGCATACCCTATTTTAATTTTCTTTTATGGACGCCATATTGAATTTTTGTGCTTTTGAAAACTCCATTAAAATGACCGTGACTGCTTTTAAATAACATAATATGCATATGTTCAATACCGAAGACCAATAGCATGTCCCGCTAGATCACCGGACCCAGTCCACTGGACGTGTGTGGGTTTATTTAAAGAATAAAGTGTATGCAATATCGTATCAAACTATAGAGAAATTACGTCGAGCAGTCAAAGACGCAGTAATTGGAATTACTCCAAACATGTTTCATATTTTTTCGCTTTTTAACATAACGCGTACTGTACAGGGTATTCGCGTATATTTTGACCCCTACCTACAGGGGTTATTAAGAAAGTTAGAAAAAAAGTTTAAATACAAAAGTTGTTTGGTTTTTCACGTATTATCTTTTGGCTAGGTCGAAAAAAAAATTGCATGTCGTAAATTTGAGGAAACCAATTGGACATAATATTTTTAAATGGGACACCCTGTATAATTTTACACGCTTGGGTAAAAATTTTTTTCCTGATTTCAAAAATATTGTTGACATTTGCAGTGACAGTTTTCGAAATATTCGACAGCGCGTACCATAAAAAAATAGAAAAAAATACAAAAAATTAAAAATATTTAACACTAGAAACCAACAGTAATAAAAAATATTCCAAAGATTTTCGATGTAACCTCCTTAGTTATTTTAACATTTCCTAATATTTTCATTTTTTAATATTTTTTTTATAATTTATTGTAAACATTAAATATTACATATTTCGAAAACTGTCAACAAAATCAGTGCAAATGTCAACAAAATATATATTTTTGAAATCAGATAAACATTTTTTTATCAAGCGTCTAAAATTATACAGGGTGTCCCATTTAAAAATATTATGTTCAATTGGTTTCCTCAAATTTACGACATGCAATATTTTTTTCGACATAGCCAAAAGATAATACGTGAAAAACCAAACAACTTTTGTATTTAAACTTTCTAACTCTCTTAATAAGCCCTGTAGGTAGGGATCAAAATATACGCGAATACTCTGTACATGGTTGAAAAGCTCTTTTTACGATGTTTTCAAAAATGCGAAAATCCAATATGGTAACCATAAGAAAAACAAGAGCTAAATTCATTAGAGACCAATTTTGAAGTCCTTGCTGACTGGTATTCCTGCACTAAAAAACTTATGGATATATCTTTTATAATAAACGCGCTATGGACATTTCCAGCAAATGCTCATTGTTGGTTTTCATCCTGATATACTTAATGAAAAGAATTTTTGCAAATATAAGCAAAGTTAGTTAGTTAGTTAGTTAGGCATTCTTCTTGCCTAACTTTTTCCCAATTTCACCAACTCTCATCTTTCATCTCTTATAATTTCCGAGATCCTCATATTCATCCTTATCTTAGACACACTGTATAAAATTACCTAGACCAACGAATTAATAAGTAACTAAAAACATTTGATATTGAATTTATTCCTTTATGATACCTACACAGTAAAAAAATCCGACTGATTTTAACACTGAATCCACACTCATCAGTGTGTATATAGTCCACACTTGGCAGTGTTAGACATTTCGGTGTATTATTACATTACATAAAAGTAATTTAACACAGTAGATTTTACAAGGTAATGTGTAATAGTTAATTATTCACCGTGTAATTATTCCGTTTTTATGGCGGATTGATTCATTTTTAACACAGGGTTTTGTAAATTTTACTACACTTTATGAGTACTTCTACAAACTTGGCGGGTATATCGTTCGTGTAATATGAGTTCTAAAGGTTTAGTTATTATACTACCCAGTTCGTGTTAAACATAACACTGCAGCAAATTACGATTACCATTTAGTAATTTTACCATTTGTCTTTTTTTACTGTGTACTTAATAGATACTTTTTAATGTTCGTTACTATTTCGATTATTGATTTTCATTTCAATCTGTAAGTATCGTGCAAGTTATCCATTTTTTAGTGATTAGTACTTCACTTTAATACACTTTACTCATTTTAATATCTACTCGATGTAAATGCAGCGGACGGGTTGGACTGAAAAGAAAGAGTATTATCCACATAGAGATAAAATAATATTTCAGGGCAATGTTTTCTATGTATCTATGTGCAGGTACAAGCGTACCCCAGTATTTTAATTTGAAATGTAAATGGTGCTTCCTTGTTTTATTTATTCAAACTCACTAATGCCTGCATAATATAGAATGCAAAATTTTCATACATAATTCATCTGTTAAGAAAAGCAACTTTTTTTGTACAGGTAATGCATAATTAATAAATATCTTCCTGGGATGATGTGCTCCGTTTTTTTGATGTGTTTAATTTTTTTTAAAAGCGGAGCAGAATGATTATACTGTAGATGATAAGTGACATTTACAGTGTTTTATTAGACTAAGTATTTATTTTTAAACGACATGCGAAAAGAAAGGATTTTTACTATTTTTACTTTACTACCTTACCACCGTATTTCTGTTCGAAAATGAGCGTGTAAAACACGCTGATCTCCGACCAAAAGATACTATTAAGGGTCAGTTTTTTCTTCAACTCGAGAATAATAATTAAATGTTTAGTTCAAACGATAAAGGGATCACAAGGTTCTATAAAATTCCTTGGCTGATACCCACGTATTTAAAATCTTCACCAGGACAGCTTCAGAAGTTTAAAATGTTATCTATTAATAATTGTAGAAGATACATGAACGTGGAAACCAAAGACAGATGCCATAAAAAATAACGCCGTTTCCACATCTTGGGTCTCATAAGCGTCTCTCAGGTCATTCAGAGCCAAGAAAATCTAACAGTTAGTTGCTGATACATTTCTAATGGCAGCAAACAAGGCAGAAGTAAGGAACTGTACGGAGCAAAATATTTATTTCTGCTCCGACAGTCAGGCGGCCTTAAAGGCTTTAGCATCTCCAAGGACAAGATCCGCTCTTGTCCAAGAGTGTGGAGACACCTTGGAGGAGCTGGACAGAGAAAAAAAAAGCTTAAATTGGTATGGGTACCAGGGCATAGTGGAATCCCAGGAAGCCAAGGACCAGAACCGATTTTAGGTATTACACGGAGGCAGGTCAACATGGCTCTTAATGATTGGGCTCATGAAACACTAAGTAAAAACTGGAGAAGGAGTAGAAGTTATAGACAAGCTCGTAACTTTATAGTGGAGCCAAGCAAGACCAAGACGGCCTGGCTATTAAGTCGTAGCCGGAAGGCTCTAAACCAGTTGGTGGGAGTTTTAACGGGTCATTGCAGGCTTAGAAGACATCTATCATTGATGGGTGTTGAGGGAGACCCTATCTCCCTATCGTGCGGGGAGGGCGACGAAACGCATTCCCACTCCTTGGCAGAATGTGTGGCTTTCGGCAGACTAAGACACGACGTTTGGGGAGCCGGGGAGCTGCAAGGGGAAGAGGTCAGTTCCCTTGAAAGGACCAATATTCTGACCTACATTAGAAGGTCGGGAAGGTTCGACGAGGGAAGAGGTGACAGAGTTAGGAAGGGGACGACAGGGATAGGCAAAAAGGACCCGCTTGTGGCCTACTTGCCAGGTCTTGGCCGCCCCATACACCACTACTACTACTACTGCGGATACATTTGGTAGTTTTCAAATAATTAGTGGCATGATCTTGTTGACACTGAAGTGAAAAAAGTTAGAATTAAGATTTTTTTTTAAGTTTTCAATACCTAGGTACAGACCATGATCATTCCTGAAATGATTGAATAATGGCTGTTGTAGGTAAAAAATTGTACAGGTACTTTTAAAGACGGACATACCTATAGGTAGGTATAGGTATATTTGTTAATAATTATACTTACTTGCCCAGAAAAAATACTTACGTTTTGAGGTGGATGAAAGAACATACACATTTTCCACGCTGGATTTAGCAATAGAAGTTGATTTTAAAACAGCAAAATGTTCATTAGTAAAACTGCCGGAATATTTGACATTCTAAAACGTCAATAAACAAGTCTAGAACTAAGTTCATTTTAACATTTCTATAAATTTTAAAGCTCGTTGACCCCTAATTTTAATAAAGTGGAGAGTAATTTGTCGACGACAGCCATAGGTTTTGTTTTCCATGAATTTATGCGCTCGCCCCGGCGTTTTATGGACGAAAGTGAAACGTAAAACGCGTAAAGTACACGCAATTGAAGTTATTTATATTTGCCGTATATTCGCGGTTGTCATATCCAGCCAGCAATTTTCCGAGTCGTTCTTGTCTAGCGTCACAGCCCGCTGCGTTCATTATGATTGATGCGAACCGACGACCGGCCGCCCACAGGTCAGCATCTGTTGAAGTCACCCGTCAATTGCAATTGGAAACTTATATACTAATTAATTAATTTGTTATTAATGATACTGTGAACAGTATGTACTGTGAGTTATTTGGAATTAATATGCGAGGATTTGACACGGGCTTCGAACGGTCTGTTGTAGAGTATGAGTTATTAAACTGTGATTGGAATATTTTCCGATGACTGCATGTGATCAAAAATTTATTATGTCGGCCATTGTAGGTTCGTGTTTAATGAAAATTTATATTTAAGCGTCGTTACAAAAGCTAACAATCTAAACTAAATTTTTAATTTTTATTGGGTGGCTAAGAGTACATGGATGATTTGTTAAATTAGTTCAGAGGCTACTTTGATTTCAATTTTGAAATTTGACACACTAAGGTTTTTGGATTTCAGCAACCTTGAAGAGAATCTTGAACCGTGTGAATATTGTTGCTCTATCTTTCTTACTATAAAACACCTGGATTTAAGCTAGAGACTGATATTTGTCTTTTTACAAGTTAACATTAAATATCTGGAAAAGGTTAATTTTAGGAGTAGGGAAACTTAATGAAAGTGACACTAAAATTGAACGGCATAGAATCCAAAAATGCAATAATATACAGGGTGCTTCAAATTCGATGAAATACATGGGGATCTCGGAAACGGTAAGAGATAGGAAATCGGTTAAATGGAGGCAAAGTTCCGTATTCAGGAGGGCAACATAATGGTGAAAAGAAATCAAGGCTAACTTGATTAGTTTTCGAAATATTTTAAAAAAACCGATAATTTCGATTTTCGTTTTTATTTTTTTGCGGGCCTATTTGATGAGGTATTCAAAAATAAAGAGCACTTTTCTATAGCAACTTTTTACCCTTTATCGAATGGTGTTAGCGCATTTCCCGCAAAACGTTTCGTTTTCCGGAAACCAACATAACAACTTAATTTTTTTAAATATGGACTTGGAACTTTTTTTCAATTTTTTGGAAGCATTTTTGTAACTTAATTAATTTTTAGTTAGCTTTTGTTTATTATAAAAATGAAACCTCAAAAATATGATTCAATATCTAAAATTAACAAAAGTCGAAACAAAAACACTAATGATGGATTTTTCTTAGACAAAACGTTTAAATCTGGTTCCTTTTATGGTGGCATTCTACCAAGTTACAAAAATGCTTCCAAAAAATTGAAAAAAATTCCGGGTCCTTATTTAAAAAAATTACCTAAGTTGATGTTGGTTTCCGGGAAACGAAACGTTTTGCGGAATATTCGCTAACACCATTCGATAAAGGGCAAAAAGTTGCTATTGAAAAGTGCTCTTTATTTTTGAATAACGAAAATCGAAATTTTCGATTTTTTCAAAATATTTCTAAAACTAATCAAGTTAACCTTGATTTCTTTTCACCATTATGTTGCCCCCCCTGAATACGCAACTTTGCCTCCATTTAACCGACTTCGCATCTCTTACCGTTTCTGAGATCCCAATGTATTGCATCGAATTCGAAGCACCCTGTATATTGCGTTCCATTTAAAATACCAAAGTTTACTTCAACTTCCAGTATAACCGGAAAAGATACAGGGACGCCATTATTTTATTTAAAAAGATCATACCCAAAAACCCCAGAATGCCAAATTTCAAAATTTAAATCGAACTAGTCTATGAAATAATTTAATAGGCCACCTACTTTTTGGCCACACTGTATAAACACCTTATATAGCATATATGATTTTATAGGCATAATATAACTTTAAAAATAATTATACATGATGTTCAAATAGCCACATTTGACGAAAACGGTTCGAATCTCGTCTAAAACTAGTAGCATTCTTAAGTGCAACTAGTATGAATAGTGAATAACTAACAATCCAGATTTCCTTTATTTATGTGTTCAATGTTGGTTAAAGTTATAAATAACATGTAGTCATTCCTGGACGCACTCGTGGCCCTCAAAATAATAATGTGCCGTTCCCTCCCCCACGCAAATCTCTGGCTTCCGCGTTCTTCATTAAGAATAAAGGATAGATATATATTATTAAATAGTCCTTAAAAATGCAAGGACGAAAATGTGACCCATTTTAATGCAAAAATTGATAGCCCTCTTAATATGGAAGATTCCATAGTCTGAGTTCTTGAGAATATCAACGAAACCTTGATTCTAATTTTTAAAATAAATATCCCATGAAGTTAATGATCCTATGACGTCAGCGAAACTTACCAATTACATTTATTTGTGTTTTTTTACTGTTACTAAGGAGCCTACGCTGAGTCCAATCAACCGAATTATTGCTGGACACCCATTATGAATGAGTACTAAGATTGGTTTGCATAGGTATATCAGTGGTGTCGTAGCTGTACAATTTCTTCATATTTTAACGACGCACTTTGTGGTATTTAAATGTAAAATACAAGGTTATCATAAAGTAAGGGATATATTAACAAATTAAGTTAATAACAGGATGTGAAAGAAATTGGATTGTTTAAACAATGGGATTTCTTATGTCCAACAGTGGTTAACGGAAATGTTCGATATGTCGTCCATTTTGCTGCTGTACAATCACCAACCGTTCCTCCAAATTGTACTCAGCATTATTCAGCATTTCTGATTGAATTGCAGCAATTTGTTCCTTAATAAAATCTTTTAATTCTTCCAGCGTTGTTGGTCGTGTTCTAAACACCAAATTTTTTAAATAACCCCATAGCCAGTAATCCGCTGGGTTAAGATCAGGCGATTTTGGAGGCCATGAATTTACAAAATGTTTACGATTTTGAAAAACAGTTAAAAATTCGTTAACTGATCACGAGGGTGCTCCATCTTGGATAGAAATCATATTTTCAATTCCTTCGTGCTCGTTTTGTATCCGTGGAATGGCATAAAGTATGGTTCAATGATAAAATTAGATGTGAAACCGCACCAAACGGTGGTTGTCTTGTCCTGAAGACCTTGAACGATTTCATGTGGATTATCTGTTGACCATATTTGACAGTTTTGAGTATTGATTCCACCATTTAGAGAGAAATGGACCTTATCTGTCCATAAAATACGGGATAACCATTCGGATTCAGTTTCCATCTGAACTATTTCTATATATGAACTATAATGATGGCATTATGTGCAAACCAATTGATTTAACATGCTGTTAAATTCTTTTATCTCACAGAAATATTGCTACTCTTCTCATATTAGTAGGTAAGAATATCTTATAAACGTAATTTGTTTTATTCTTGTGGCAAATCTGCGTATGTATTAAAAATATATACAAATGTGTGAAACGAATGATTTACATTGCATTGCTTACATGTATAGTATTTGTTTGTTTTCTGTTCCCAAATTACTTTATAAATTTTAAGGTCTCTAAATATTTACAAATAATTTACAATTCAATCAAAACTTGTGATTGCAATACGCCAGAGTCAAGTTTAACTATATTGAAAATTGAATTCTAAGGTTATGGCAAATAATTAATGTATTAACGGCAGTGCGAACAATCTGTCCAGTGAATTATTCGGTTTAATATGCAGGGTTTCGACATAGCCTCCGATATTGTGTTGTATAGCAAGAGTTAGTGCTTCAGAATTCCGGGCATTGTTGAAAATAGGACAAGCATGCCCGGAATTTCATAAATCTATGATTTATTGTATGATACGTGATTACTGGGAAGGTGTATATGTATAAGGTTGCGCCAATTAATTTTCCTTATTAATAAATCGATATTGTGGCGAATGCGCAGGTCTCAGGCATAGGTATAAGTTTGCAGTTTATTTTCTCTTGTCTAGGGAGGCACGGGAAGTCAAATAAAACAAGTTGCTGCAACTCCATTAGTTATTGAAATATCTAACAGATCCAATATACTGAATAAGCACTTACAGTAAAGGGTAACATAGAACTTGGATGTGGGGTGTTGATTTCATGATTCCAATCAATGCCTTTATTTTAGGCGTAATCTTGATATACGTTTTTTGGCTTTTAGAACCTTATTCGTATTTCTCTTTAACGCCGAGGGATTTAAATCTTATATCCGAGAGCCTCCCAAAAGGTATATAACTTTTACTTAGCATTACCTAAATGAGATAATTTATTTCTGGCAAAATTCTACGATTAATTTCAAGTACAGAGCAGTCCATTTTTTATGGGAATCCAGGGTATCTCGAAAACTACAAGATGTACAACAAAACCGCTTGCACATCCTCGAGCTACTTTTTCTAGTTTGACTTAATGGTGAAATCAGATCGGGTCTACTTTGTTTAGGTTTTGAGATACAGGGCATGTCTCAAATTTTGCCATTTTCGTCAGGGTCCTGTAACTTTTTTATTTTCAGACCTACCAAAAAATTTTAAAGGGGAAAGTTTTAGATATTTTTAAGTGGAATCCATTGGCGTAGCAAATTTTTTTTATTGCGTCTTTTAGATACAGACCAAACTTGTGTTTTTTTAAATGCAACACCCTGTATATTTCTGGTTAATTTGAAAGAACTTTCAATTCTGGTTACAGTAATATATATTATATAGGGGTTTATTTGAATTTAAGTACCTTTACTAAACATTTTTATGGTTAAATGGGGGGAAACGCGTATTTCCATTGATTTATTTACTGGTAACTGAATTGTTTCTAATAACTGTCATTTCAAATCACAGCACACTATTTTATATAAAGATTTAAATATTTCCGAATACTAGATAATAATTAATTAAGGAAACATAAAAATGTAGAATATTTTTACAAATATAAATTATATATAACCGTATTTGGTTATGTTACTATTAAGATATTAAGTATAACTTTAAACAGGACTTCAATGTAGTTTATAAGGAAATAAATCAATGGAAATACGCGTTTCCCCCCATTTAACCATAAAAATGTTTAATAAAGGTACTTAAATTCAAATAAACCCCTATATAATATATATTACTGTAACCAGAATTGAAAGTTCTTTCAAATTAACCAGAAATATACAGGGTGTTGCATTTAAAAAAACACAAGTTTGGTCTTTATCTAAAAAACAGGACGCAATAAAAAAAAATTTGCTACGCCAATGGATTCCACTTAAAAATATATAAAACTTTCCCCTTTAACCTTTTTTGGTAGGTCTGAAAATAGAAAAGTTCCAGGGCCCTGACGAAAATGGCAAAATTTGAGAAATGCCCTGTATCTCAAAACCTAAACAAAGTAGACCCGATCTGATTTCACCATTAAGTCAAACTAGAAAAAGTAACTCGAGGATGTGCAAGCGGTTTTGTTGTGCATCTTATAGTTTCCGAGATACCCTGGATTCCCATCAAAAATGGACTGCTCTGTACAGTATCAAGATAATATTTTTAATTATATCCTGCAACGCCAGGGTTTGAAATGTTTTTATATAACAAATTTACGAAAATCTTTTGTTATGCTAGTAGTGTTAGGGTGAGATTAATAGCATCAAATATTTTACTATAATCTAAAAGAACCATTTTTTATCAGAGTGCCATACACTTTACGTTTCAATTTGGACCATCGTCGCTCGGTAAGATTAAGGAAGTTTGATTTATTTTAAGTGTAGTAAAAGTCACATTCTTACTTTCACTGACTAAAAAAATTGTGTCGGTGATAAGGGACCTGAAAAGAATGTACTGTTCTTAAATTGAAAAATATTGTAATTTGAGTTTAGTAAAAAATTATGTGTTTACATTTTACAAACATATTAGTTATTATATCGAGGCACGTTCAAAGATAAAAATATTGTACTACCTACGTGTTGAAGTATCTTGTTTTTTTTTTTGTAGAGCCTAGTTATATATTTATAAATATACAGTTTTTTTCTTTAACATTTTAAAATTCGTTTCTTTTAATTTTACTAGGTACAAGATTATGGCGAGTCTCTATGAACAGCAGATTTGGTAACTGTTTTAATTCTGCTCTTAGTGAAGATTTGGTTATAATTGTAAAATACAATGTTAAAGTAAATAATCATTTTGTTACAATTACCAAATAATTATTGCAATAGCCTACTTTGATTGAACTAGCTAAATAATATAATTTTAGAATCAAAATTAGTAAACATACCATATAGCTGACTCACACACTTCTTTCCCGTATTCAAATTTACCATGTATTAAAATGAACCGAAATACTAGATATAATTGCCAAATCTTTCTTTCAGTGTAAGTAGTGTTTCAAATATGTCCTACACTATTCATATGCCATTATTGTTTCATCATAAAAATTATACCAAAGCTACTACTCAACCCCTAAAAGTAAACTCTATATATTTTATTGCAATTTGTATAATAACCTTCCCAAATAATTGTATTCAGGTACTCTAGTTGAATATAAATTCACAAAAGGACCTGGATAAAAATCTAGTTCCATAAATATAAATATATTTGGCCTACATCTTACAATAAGCTGATTATTATCACATGAAACAATACTGTAGATGAAAGCGATACCTACATAATGTATATATAGTATAATGGGTATTATAGTAGCATTAATTACACTTTAATACCCTTGTGATCTTATCTGTACTTGTAAATTAGTTGAAGAAGAAAATAAAGAAATATGAGTCCCTTTGAAAATGATATGAATGCTTGAAATTAATACATTTCTGATGAGATCATAATTTACAATATGTATGTATATGTAATACATTAAAACTGACTAATTTAAACTTACATTATAAAAATTCTTGTATTTCTACAATAGAAATATATAATATTTAAAATAATCTGTATTTAAGATTCCAGCTTTCTCTGGGTAATATCTGAAGGACAATTCATATTAAGAAGGCTACAGAATATCACTGCATCATTTGATAGAAAGTCCAAAATTACAACGGTGCACAGAGTTTAAAATAATAAAATTGATAGCTACTGCTGTGACAGTCACTCAGCAGCTTGTATTGTAAATAGTAAAAATGATAGCTACTGAGAAATTTATTCTGAAAAGCCAGGTAGATAGATAGAATTTCTATTCAATCATTTGGAAGAAAATCTGTACGCACATATTACACAAGTTGCTAGATTTGTATTCGAATTACCCTGACTCTATCATCACGTCACACAATATTTAGGAATTCGGACTATAGGTCATTCTATATTGTTAATACATTAGGCCAATATCGCTAATATCTTATTTGTGGCAGTATTAACGCAAACTTTTAACCCTTGCTCCAACTATACTGTAAAAAACTTAATGAAATTATTGATTAAACAAATAACAAAAAAATGGAATAATAATTTAACACAAATGAAAAATGTAAACTAAAATAAAAAAATATTCAACTTGATTATTTTTTGCTCGCTGTTCTCTCAGATGTTTCATACCAAAAGTGTTGCTTGGTGAATTATTTTTTGATTTTAAATGTTTCACGTTCACTTCTTTTTAAAAGTAGCTTTTAGAAACTTTAATTTGCGAAATTGATTATTTTTTTCTCGCTGTTCTCTCAGATGTTTCATACCAAAAGTGTTGCTTGGTGAATTATTTTTTGATTTTAAATGTCTCACGTTCACTTCTTTTTAAAAGTGCTCGTTTTCGTAATTTATCACCATAAGCCTTAAATCGTGAAGGAATCTTGGATCATACTGTGTGGCAAATTTCCCATTTTTCTAAGCGCACCCGTTTTGGCAATATTCAAAATAATATACTTTTTCCCCAAAATTTCAACACCCTGTATATAGAAAAGGAACTTTTCCCAGGTGTTGGCGATTCAAATGATCGATGAGGGCGCTGCAAATTGTAAACAAATATGGAGGAAGACGAGTAAAAATTTTGCATTTCATATCACATCTTCTAGCAATTTAGCATTCAACTGCCATAAATATAGTGACTTCATGTGCTAGTTATGGTGAAATAAAGGATATAAAGAGTGGTAAAAGCAGTCAAACGTCCCATAAGTGCTTCACTGTTAATTATATGAATTCTTGGGTTGAAACAGGTACCCTAGCTTTTGTTTACTTACATTTTGGACTAAAATAAGTGTGATAAACTGTATGGTGATACGATATTAGTGCTTGTTTTTTGTTAAATAATGTTTCAATTAAAATATATTCTGCTTTTATAAGGCTAATAATAGAAAAGTATAGACAGACTGCAACAAAGTGGTTATGTTGTGTAATTAAACGTGTTCCCTGTTATTAAATTGTTACATGCCTTTTGGAGAAATGAATGAGAAACAGTTTATTATACTAGGGCCAAACTTCTACCTATCTTCAATCTTAAACACTTCTATTGACACATTTTGTGGAATGACACCTATAAACACGGCAGTTTGTGCTGTGCTGACATCTTTTGAATATCCTTTTAAAACGTAAAAATAAAGATGTACTAAACACGTCGTTTTTAACTTTGTAATACCAAAAAATCACAAGCATCACTAAATTATTACATTAAACAAACCCAAATACGTGTTATTTATCATTATATCAACTATAAATCTCCAAAATTGCCTTTTAAGTAGTTTCAAATATTTTCATGCAGAGGGCGCATTCATTTTTGGAATCGCCAATAAGTGTATTGAGAAACTGCCATTACTTTAACGTTATCTATCGTTTGATGAAGTCCTGCTATTATAAGTTGGACCACCCTGTATAAGCAATAATACTAACATTTACTATTTGTCTGAATAATTTCTCAACGTTCAGTGATTATGACATTATATGTATAGTTTGTAGTGGCGAGATACAGTGAAATACACTGCAGTGCACTCTTTGGGTCTTTGCTACTACCTGTCTGACAATTATTGTCTAATTGACAGACAGATAACGATCTGCAGAAAGCAGATGCCATTACAGCGACCTCTATTGTCTTTGAGGAAGACAATCCTACTTAATTATTGTCTTCCTCAAAGACAATAGAGGTCGCTGTAATGGCATCTGCTTTCTGCAGATCGTTATCTGTCTGTCAATTAGACAATAATTGTCAGACAGGTAGTAGCAAAGACCCAAAGAGGGCACTGCAGTGTATTTCACTGTATCTCGCCACTACAAACATTCACTATGCCCCTTAGGCAATCACGTCGCCAGATCATTCATCGATTCCAATACCTATGGCAATCTGATGAGATCATAACAAGATCGAAACCGGTCATTGTCTGGTATTTGGTCTTGATGAAGGATGTGGCGACATCCATGGAGATGTTGATGTAATGCAACGCCAGTCGGGGCATATTGCCCGTGGAGTAGTTGTTTTCGGCATCTCCTTCCAACTATTATATGTATAGTGTTTCATTTCCAGACATGATTATTTTACAAAGTATTTCCTGTGAGCATTCGAGGTAAAGCTATTTTGCCTCACGTGGGTAGTTGCAGTACATTAAATACATATGTAAAATTTATTAAACACATGGCTAATACGTTCTGCTTATGCAGATTATCATTTTATAGTAGGCATAATAGCGCCATAAAGCCTTATTCGTCTCCCTTTATTAGCATTTGATTTACTTCGTCTACCGAATAAAATTTGTTATATATTTCCTACTGTATACATGTCTTGGTTTTTGCGTTCTATGTCGCAACTCTTTCAAGTGTCCATGTGTTTTAAATATTCAACCAAGTAAATAGGGTATCTATTTTAAAGGTATAGTTTAAGGAAAATATGTACCTTAAGCTTCATAATTTTTAATTAAATATTTTGTTGAACGCTGCTTTTTAATCTCAATGATTAAAAAAATCTATAGATAATCAATCACCTTAAGTAGAATATTCGCTCGTGGCACACGTTTTTAAGATACATTATAATATACATTACATTATACCTTGTGTGTAATATATACAATATTTGTTTATTTTTTATAAGATAATTTTTACAATAATAATTGCTTACCAATATAGCTTCAAACGTAAAAAATAACAAAGGTGAACACTTAATGTGATACCACCTGTATGTTAACTATATACAGGGTTACCCATTAAGAATGGAAACACTCGCGTACAAAATTTGTTTATGGACCGATTTGAACCGGATTTTTTTCAAAAGATAGATCTCCAAAAGCTCTATGTTGATGCAAAATTTGAAGACGAAATTTTGATTTTCACATATTTTTTTATGTGAAAAATACCGAAATTTGGTTTGCGATTTTTTTTATAAAAAATCTGATTATACCACTGGATTTAGGAGCCACTCGAATGCATTTGTACCAATTTTTGCGAAAAAAATTTTGTTCATAAAAAAGTTATGACAATATCGGCATCACCAGTGTTTGCCTTTGTCGGTGAACCTATTCCTTTATAAAAATCGAATAGAACCCAAAGATTTTGTTTCTCTATGCCAAAGAGAAACAAAATTAAACAATTTAAACACTGGTGTGATTATTAATAAGAACCACAAAAACCAGTATACACGAAATAACCAACAATAACTCTAATATAAACAACAATTGATAAAAAAAGTAATGATTAGAAAATTACATTTTTAAAAATGAAAAAGGAGTCTGTCAAATTGATTCACACTTTTTGAATAAAAAATTGTAATTTAGTTATCTAAGAAAATAATATTATAAGTTTTGACATAATAACCACGAAATAATGATAATTTGACGAACTCACCTATTATTGTTGTTTATATTAGAGTTATTGTTGGTTATTTGTGTATACTAGTTTTTATGGTTCTTATTAATAATTACACCAGTGTTTAAGATGTTTAATTTTGTTTCTCTTTGGGTTCTATTCGATTTTTATAAAAGAATAGGTTCACCGACAAAGGCAAACACTAGTGATGCCGATATTGTCATGACTTTTTTAGAAACAACTTTTTTTCGCAAAAATTGGTACAAATGCATTCGAGAGTTTCCTAAATCCAGTGGTGTAATCAGATTTTTTATAAAAAAATCGCTAACAAAATTTTGCTATTTTGCACATAAAAAAAAATTCGTAGTAGGCCTTTAAAATCAAAATTTCGTCTTCAAATTTTGCATCAACATAGAGCTTTTGGAGATCTATCTTTTAAAAAAATCTGGTTCAAATCGGTCCATAAATAAATTTTGTACGCGAGTGTTTCCATTCTTAATGGGTCACCCTGTATGTTTTTAATCAGAAGTAGGTACACATAGTTATTTGTGCTCTATTAAAAAAGTAACTTAATGCGAAACGTTAAAACACCAAACATTAAAATTAGTTACTTTTTACAGTAATCTAATCTAAATGAATGTCCTCAATCTACAAGGATGTCACCAAAACCATTTTTTAACATTTATTTCTTTTTACAATCATGAGTTAAAATAACAGTGCGAACCTTTTTATAAATACCCTATATAAAAGAGATCATACCCCACATTCTAACTCAGTAATAGGACTATTTACTGATGATTATAAGGAGGTTCTCGGAAAACGCAGCAATATTCCAGGCCATCCTGCCTCCTGCTGAAAAGCATCGCCAGCAGTTTGATTGTTTCGTCGGTTTTCTGCACTGCGTGCAGGATGCCGTTTTGCAATTAGCGGCGTTCAAACGGCAGTGTTTGGCGAGTAAGAAGTGCAGCTGCAGGTTGAGTGCACGTCAAATATTTATGTCGAGCAAACGCTGTCGCTGACAAGAGATTAACGGTTACTGAAAACTCTCTCTTTACTACTCGTACCTCTACTACTTTATTATACTTATTTTTAAGTAAGTATATGTAAATTTTTTAAATGGAAAATGACTAAAACAAAATTTACAAGAACTATTGTATATACAATTAATAATTGTCCAGTACAATACAATTGTACAGGGTGACCTATTAGTCTGGGATTCCTTTATTTCTCCACTATTATCAACTTTAGAAAAAAATATCTAATACAAAAGTTTTCAGAAATAATAAGGGCTATAATTTAAAATTAGTTACAGATTTACAGGGTGTTCGCATCCTTCCAAACCTATAAAAACTTTCTTATTTTAAATGGAACACCCTGTATATTATTACCTCATTGGATTCCTCATCGCAAGTGCTTTCAGTCCATATAACATTTGTTATAGCTTAACTTTATAGTTTCGAAGATATTTAATATTTTGTGTAAAAAATGACAAATGCCGACTTTGGTGAAAATAATAGTATCTTCCTTAGTTTTTACATTTCGATAATAAATATTGGTATTCGTTTAGTATAAGCCATGGCGAATATTTTGCTGTATATAAATAATTTATAAACTATACAGGGTGTTAATAATCTCGTAGCAAAATTGGAAAACTGTAAGGGCCAATATCTCGTTTATTTTAAATGGAACACCCTGTATATTTTTAATGGATCAGATTCAGAATTGAAAACTCTATCGATCCATATTAGTATCTTATATACCCAAAGATAAGAGTTTTCCAGTTATTTTGAAATTTAGAATATTTTACTCTTTGGTTACAAGTAAACATAAATTATGAGCCTAGACATTAGTTAAACACAAGTTAGTAAGTGTTTAAAGGATAACAAATTTCATCCCTACAAGATTAAGTTACATCAAGCTCTACGTCCAAATTACTTTGAAAAACGACTACAATTTTGCGAACAGATGTTGGAAATAATAAACAATGAAGAAATATTTCTAAATTTTGTAATGTTCAGCGATGAAGCAACGTTTCATAAAAATGGAAATGTGAATCATTGCAATTTTCATTTTTATTCAACAGAACAACCAAATTTTTTGAGAGTTGTCAATAATCAAGGCTCATGGACCATAAATTGCTGGGGAGCAATTTTAGGAGAGCACATAATAGGTCCATATTTTTTTGAAAATCCACTTACATGATTGGATGATATTCCCCTAAATATCTTACCAAGACTATGACTTCAGCAGGATGGTGCCCCGCGCACTATAGCGTTAATGTAAGGAATTTTTTGAACGGGCATTTTCCAAATAGATGGATTGTTCGAGCGGGTCCAGTAAATTGGCCTGCGCGTTCTCTAGACCTTACATGTCTGGATTTGTTCTATGGGAATACGTCAAAGATAGAGTATACAGCATGTCTCCGACAGCGGACGATATGAGAGAAAGAATTAGACATTGCTTCCGAAACATTACACCAGATATCCTAAGAAATGTACAAGTTTCATTTCGAACAAGACTTGAACTGTGCATTCAGCAACAGGGTGGACTGTTTGAAATGAAATAAAATAAAATTTAATGAAACTGTTATTGTCTAAGCGTATACGTTAATCTTTAGAAGGGTTGAGCAAAATCTCATTTATATTAAAAAAATCAAAAATTTATTTTTATTACATTGTACTGATAACTTTAAAAAATATCATGTTACGTTAGTTATTTATTTGAATAAAAAAAATATTACAAGAGTTTGATTTAAATAATGATTTTAATTATGATTTAAATTCACTTGATAAATTTTGTTTTCCAAGGCATCTAGGCTCATAATTTATGTTTACTTGTAACCAAAGAGTAAAATATTTTAAATTTCAAAATAACTCGAAAACTATTATCTTTGGGTATATAACATACTAATATGGATCGATAGAGTTTTCAATTCTGAATCTAATCCATTAAAAATATACAGGGTGTTCCATTTAAAATAAACGAGATATTGGCCCTTACAGTTTTCCAATTTTGCTACGAGATTATTAACACCCTGTATAGTTTATAAAACATTTATATACAGCAAAACATTCGCCATGGCTTATACTAAACGAATACCAATATTTATTATCGAAATGTGAAAACTAAGGAAGATACTATTATTTTCACCAAAGTCTGCATTTGTCATTTTTTACACAAAATATTAAATATCTTCGAAACTATAAAGTTTAGCTATAACAAATGTTATATGGACTGAAAGCACTTGCGATGAGGAATCCAATGAGCTAATAATATACAGGGTGTTCCATTTAAAATAAGAAAATTTTTATAGGTTTGGAAGGATGTGAACACCCTGTATATCTAACTAATTTTAAATTGAAGCCCTTATTATTTCTGAAAACTTTTGTATTAGATATTTTTTTCTAAAGTTGGTAATAGTGGAGAAATAAAGAAATCCCAGACGAATGGGTCACCCTGTACAATATACAATTAACTATTGTCAGTAAAAAATTGATTTTCTACATGACACAGATCCACAGTATGCCCCTCTTTCTCACTTTTTTTATATGCAATTATCAAATTTGGCATGGCCAACAAATGTCACGTATTGCCCGCATCTTCTAGTGGCCTGTACGTCGGTGAATTCACAGAAGCTATGCAAATTTAGGCGAGATTTGCGTAGAAGACGTACCATCCCTTGGATAGGATGTAAAGCCGGAGATCCCTTGTCTATGAAATGATAGGCAAGTAAAAGATCCCTACCCCTGCTATAGAAAGTAGGGATTCGGCAAAATTTCCAGGTTGGGGGTTGCTCGTATCCTGGCGTCGGTGATTGGCCTTAGTCGCGGAAATAGGCCGACGTTAAATAAACGAAAAAAAAAAAAATGTCACGTAAGTAACATTTTAGGATGTCAAATTACTTTTTGGACTCTATATTACTCTTGAATTTTGAGTGTCTTGACCATCCCAGATACCCAGATTACTTCTAATAGACCATAGGAACCATAAAAAAATTGAGGTGGCGTCAAAAATATTAAATTTCTCTACTTACGAGGCGTTATTCTTCAAACTGGTTATAGAACTGAAACTAGTTTTTTAATAGTACCAAAATGGTACTACGGTACCATTAGAAAGTACAATTAATAATCAATGTACCCGTACACTTATTTTATATGTAGGACCAACAAACCTGATATTGAAATTGAGAGAAGGCACTCAAATTCAAACGTAAAACAGAGTTTAAAAAGCAATTTGACAGTTGAAATGTCATTTATGTTATATCGTGCACTGAACCTCGGGAATTATTAGCTTCTTCCCTAAAGGTTCAGGGACATAGCTCCGGTTAGCTCTGGGCTCAAGGCGGGGATTTTACTGTTAAGCTTACTTATAAAAAATTGGGCACCAGGTAATTTAAATGAGAAAAAAATATATGAAATTGTGAATGCGTGAAAGTAAGAACAAACAAATTACGTTAAGATAAAAGTATATATTACAAATTATATTTACAACTCAATTTATGTTAAATTGAAAAAAGCTCTACAGCCTGAAAGCGTTTATCAAAATTTTACAAAAAAATTTTACTGGGCTGGGTTCACCAGTCTTGGGCCTACTTATGGATTGATCTCACCCACTAGCCTCTCCTAGATTAATCAGGAACTCCTGAACAGGTCCCCGTCTAGCTAGACTTGCTGGGGTTGCATGGATGGAGGTAAGTAAATCCCACGTAGCTAGGTTTCAGGTTTCAGGCTCCAAAGGTGGAAACAGGCACATGTAAAAGATTGTATGATTAGCCCAGTCCCAGAGTTGTACAAAAAAATGATCCAGGAATTGGAATTTTGTAAACAATCAACCGTAGAGCAACTATGTCAGAAGGACAGTATATAAAAATTGTAATAGAAAAAAGTAACTTATGACCAGTACTATATCCTACAATAAAAATTACCAAAATTGCAGTAACAAAATTCGTAACTGTGCTACACAAAAAAACTGGTTAGCATAAAGGTGAAAATTTCTAATTCATACATGAGATTTTAAATGCAAAATTAACAATATCAAGTACAATGAAATAGAATTAAATTGAAAAAAAATTAATGTGAGACGGTCTAGAATACCAGCAAGTAATCAAAAATAAAATTTCTGGATAATAGATTCTGCAATTAGCAGACAAAATTTATAGTATATCAAAAATAACCATATGGTTATATACAAACGCACTAACCAACCCAGGCTCTTCACAGAGAACAGACCTTTGCATACAGGGTACAATTTTCTTTAATCATATTCAATTTATTAAGAAAATGAAATGTACTCACCTATATGCAAAGTGCAGTTCCAATCTCGTGCATCCACCTCAAATATGTCCTAAGACGTTCCACATGGAATAGGATGGTTTACGAGAATATACAGTAGATTCCTGGGAAGATTAAGCCAGCGTCTCAACAACTCTGCAAAAAAATAAAAAATTCAGCAGAAAATTTACACCACGTGTAAACTAAATTTATTATCACTTATCTCGTGACAACAACAAAAATATACGATAATATCAATTAATGAGCTTATTACAGATAATACTCTATTATATCAGAACACCGATCACTAACAATCGTGATAATAATTCAAGATTTAAATGAAAGTAAAATTTAAGAACATGTGCTTTCAATAAGCGTAAAAATTGTCAACTTGCTCGTACTCTGTTGAAAACCAGACTCCTCGAATTTTAAAAATGTCTTCATTTCCTGTCGGTTTTGCGTCCCTACCTTTTCATAAAAGTGACCAATCAGAAACACTTTAGAGGTAGACAACACATTACAATGTAGAGAGCATTTTGGGTTGCGGGTATTCAGGGAAAAATTATACGGATTTTTGATATTATTTTTAATCATCCGGAAATATACTGCTCGTCATATACAAAGGAACAAAATGATTAAAATTTTGTTACAATCGTTGGATTCAGAAAATGACGTAGATTCGAAAAGTATAATAATATACAGGATATTCCACATAAAAATCGAGAGTTAGTATTACTTCTGGCTTCTGGTGAAACCGAAAATGGCAAATAGGTAATTTTTATGTCAAAAAGTCACCTTTAATAAGGACCCAGGAGACGCATACGTATTCACAAGTAAATGAAACCTTTTGTTTCAAGTATGTAGATAGGTAGTAGAAATCCGAGAAATATTAAAATAAACATAAGCAAAAGCAGAACTATGTTGATTAACTATTGGGGAGAGAGGCATGACAGAAAAAAAGCAATAGAAATAGGACAAAAGTAGAAGCAGTGTTAGTATGACAGTGCATAGAACCGAAAATTGAAACCAGCCATTGAAAAGACATACGGAGAAAAAGTTGTACCTGCAGAAATGAGAAAAGTGCCTGAGAAAAGTAGTGGGAAAACGAAACAGGACTGAGATACGAGTGAAAATATATTAAGATGTAGATAATATGAGTCGATAATAAAGTATATGGTGACGAAACAGCTTTGTTATGCATTACTTATGCACACTTTATTAGGTTAGAAGGGACAGTAAGAGGAAAATTGGGTGTTATAAATGCAATATAAAGATTGTCATTTTTATATACAGTGAGGTTCAAAACTCTGGAACGCCCCAAATAACTTCCAAAATATTGTTTTTTTGAAAAATCGCTCGGACCCGTCGATTGTTATTTTTAATTGCACATCTTTTTCCACAAAAACTTTTTATACAGGGTGTGTCATGTAACAGTGGCCAATACTAACTTTCTTATTTTAAATACAGCATCCTGTATATTATTACATTTTTGGATTCTACATAAAATTCTAAACACTTTTTATGTAGGATGTCCTATACTTATCTTAAACTGTTTTGGAAATATTGACAGGTGAATATTGACATTTTGCAACTTTATCACCCTGTAAAATCTAAACGGTTTGAGATAAAGCAAAACGGTTTGCACATTTCTATCTTAACATTTCATAAGCTATCGTTTGATGGTAATTTCAAATTTATCCAGGAATTAAAAATTTTAAAAATTTTCGGAAAATTTTAAATTTTTGGATAATTCTGAAATTAGTACCAAACGATAGCTTCTGAAAAGTTAAGATAGGAACGTGCAAACCGTTTTGCTTGATCTCAAACCGTTTAGATTTTACAGGGTGTGAAAGTTGCAAAAATGTCAATATTCACCTGTCAATATTTCAAAAACAGTTGAAGATAGGTATAGGACATCCTACATAAAAAGTGTTTAGAATTTTATGTAGAATCCAAAAATGTAATAATATACAGGATGTTGCATTTAAAATAAGAAAGTTAGTATTGGCCAGTGTTACATGACACACCCTGTATAAAAAGTTTTTGTGGAAAAAGATGTGCAATTAAATATAACAATCGACGAGTCTGAGCGATTTTTCAAAAAAACAATATTTTGGAAGTTATTTGGGGCGTTCCAGAGTTTTGAACCTCACTGTATAAACTAAAAATCATTAGTCGTAATAAAAATTACAAATATTTTACGACTTATTAACTTTTATAAATATTATCTTCATATCATACCTCTTGTCATATTATGTTAATTCAATAAATATTATCTTATCACGCATCCGAGACTAATTCTGAGGTACCTTCGGCAAATGCTTTCATGAAGAAGTAAATTTGATAGTACATTTGCGTTCCTTGTTATCGCAATGGCAATCCTTTAATTGAAGGTAAGTGCCGCACCTGGTGCCACATCCATCCATAACGTAACAGTTTATTATGCACTAATCTCTTGTAACGTTTAATTGAAACCGCCAAATGCATAATAATATTACTATGGAGGAAGATGTGTGTGCTTTAGGTAATTATTAATCCATAAATTAATTAAATAAACACACTTTATACGAGTAGTATAAAGTAAACACACTTTATGTATATTTATGTAGGTAATTGTCTTACAAATATAAATTCTTTAGAAAGGAATAATAACTTTTATGGCAAAATATTTACCCCCCATAAAATTTTAGTAGATGGACTTTACGTCTAATGATCAAAGGATACATATTCTTTTGGTCCTAAATTATATAATTTGTTACTTGTTCGTATAAAAAGCTAAAAGTTCGTATAAAATTTAACAAATACGAAGCTGAAGTAAGAGAATTTATTTTGATTCACAAAGATTCAATCAAAAAGCTTATAAATTAGCTTTACTTCTCTAAATATAAATAACTATTAATTATAAATAAATTTAATAATTTTGTTTGGCCTGTTTACAACTAAAATGATAATTTCTGAAAAAGTCTATTTATTCCACACTCTGCCTTGTCTTGTCATCCTGCCCTGAATTATTTTATTTTTGTGAATTATTTGATACTGTCTAATGACTAATGACTAAAGTGTACCTATATCGTGCCGCCTGGGTCTGAAACAGAATATATTATTTGTTAGCTATAACTAGTCGCAGGTATTTCTAAAAGTTCTGCCTATATACCAGAATTTACACCCTGTACGTTATAATTACTTACAGTGGGAGGCAACACGTTAATGAAGATACCCGTAAAGTTTGTATTGGCGATTCAAATTACCGATGAGGGCGCTGCAAATTGTAAACAAATATGGAGGAAGACGAGTAAAAATTTTGCATTTCATATCACATCATCTAGCAATTTAACATTCATTTGCCATAAATATAGTGATTTCATGTGCTAGTTAAGGTGAAATAAAGATAAAAAGAGTGGTAAAAGCAGTTAAAGATTCCACAAGTGCTTCATTGCTAATTATATGAATTTTTTGGGTTGAAACAGGTGCCCTAGTTTTTGTTTACTTACATTTTGGACTAAAGTAAGTGTGATAAACTGTATGGTGATACCATATTAGTGCTTGTTTTTTGTTAAATAATGTTTAAATTAAAATATATTCTGCTTTTATAAGACTAATAATAGAAAAGTATAGACAAACTGCAACAAAGTGGTTATGTTGTGTAAATAAACGTGTTCTCTATTATTAAATTGTTACATGCCTTTTGTAGAAATATGAGAAACAGTTTCTTATATTACGGCCAAATTTCTACCTATCTTCAATCTTGACACATTTTGTGGAATGACACCTATAAACCCGGCAGTTTGTGTTGTGCTGATTTCTTTTGTTGAATGCCATTTTAAAATGTAAAAATAAAGTTGTACAAATAATACTAACCAAGTCGCTTTTAACTTTGTAATACCAAAAAATCACAAGCACCACTAAATTTTATTACGTAAAACAAACCCAAATACGTGTTATTTATCATTACATCAGCAATAAGCCTCCAAAAATTACCTTTTAAGTAGGTTCAAATATTTTCATGCAGATGTCGTATTCATTTTTGGAATCGCCAATAGCTAAATATATACCAGCTGTAATGTAAACCTAATGACACGTATAATCATCTTGGATCTGATTAATCATCATTCTTTTCTTCCTTTTATTTAAAACCCAGGCGGAAAAAATCAAGTGCCACGCGCTCGCACATAAGAACAAGAGAAAACTCCTTTGTCAGGCCACCGGAGCTCCTGCGGTTCCTCCTATTGAACCCGGCCATTGTCTACGGCCCTCGCGCCTCTATCTCAAGGCCTACTCGACTCTCCTTCAACACCACGTGATCTTCCCATTCATTCCTCCCCTGCGAATTTATACGACCGAGACATAATTTAAATGCTGTAAGTGCCCCTGGGCGGGACTAGTTTCATCCACACTTCTGTAAGTGATTTATTGTGAGGGAGCTGTTTGGCTGTTTAGCATCAACTGGGTTTTGCAGCGAAGGGATTTTGTTGACACGTGATTGGAAAAATGCTATGAAGGAGTTCACGATCTGACAGATATAGATAATGATAGTCATCACCTTCACCTGATCGCAGATGCCTTGGAGGAAACATAGGAACATGGTAAAGGCATTATATCTGAAGAGAAATTTTCGAGTGCAAAAAAAAATTGGTAACAAACAAATTTATTGTTTAGATAAGGTGGGATAAAGATTTATCTGATGTTTTAAATCAGTTTAGTGGGGTCAAAGTAATATAAAGAGAGGTATGGAAAAATCTCTATTTATATTACTTACTTATATAACGATTGTTTGGAATAATAATTATTAGCAATAATACTAAAAAGAAAAAATATATATTTTAAACAGTTTTTCGTTCTTTCTTGAAATTATAGAATGATTTTAGTTTCATTTGAATCAGATTAGGTTGGAAGAGAATAATTCCTTATTTAATTTAAATATATAGAGTGTCTCATTTAGAATGAAACACTCAATATTTCGAGAATAAAAGGAGATATAAAAATTTGCCCAAACAAGTCAATCTTTGATTCGGCGGTACAACTTTTGAAGCATAAGTGAATGTTGACCTCTTTTTTCCTCTACAAGGACACACAATAGGTGTGAGTCGCACCTCATTTAAAAGGTACTTTTATTCTCTATTCAACGGCGTGCTTAGTTTTAAAATCGATGGATACTTTATCGACTAATTGACATTTGAAGTTTGATTTTGCGTAAAGAATAGAAAAAAACCGAAATTCTAGTTTGTACTCAAAATTAACAATTTAAAAACTAAATTAATTGCCCAAAGTGTTCACCAACAACTTCCATGAAAAAATCCATGAAAACGTCGCTGGAAGTCATTCTTACTCTTAGATTAAGGTATCTAATGATTATACCCTTCAAGATGTAGTTTAGTCATGATACAACAAAATAACAAAGATAATATAGAAAAGAAATGAATAAAGCCTGTCATAGTGATGTTTTGACCAACGTCAAAATAACTAAGTTTAGGTGTGCTTCTTGAAATATGGATAGATGGATCGCTATGAGGGTAACAATTGATTGACTGGCTGGATCACTCGACTTATCCCTGCTCGATTTTTCTTATCGTCACATAAAATCTAAAATATATCTTACAAAACCTAACAATTTAGATAAGCTATGAGCACGAGTTTCATATGAATGCCGTCAAATAACGGCAACTTTTCTTCTATTTACGCAACATCAAACTTCAATTACCCGATAACGAGTTGACCGATTTTAAAACTAAGCATGCCTTTCAATAGAGAATAAAAATACCTTTCAAATGAGGTGCGACTCGTGCGACCTCTATTCATATTTGAAATTTTGTGTGTCCTTGGATTAGGGAGAGGTGAGAAGAGGACAACCTTCACTTAGCTCCAAAAGTTGCCCCCCTCGAATCAAAGATTGACCTATTTCGGCAAATTTGTATATCTCGTTTTGTTCTCGAGATATTAAAGGTGTTTTGTTTTATATGGGACACCCTGTTTGTCTCTATATCTCTTCTGAAATTATGATGTTTAACAAATAAGTGAATAATAATAAAATATTATTATTATAACTGAACAAGCAATTTTTTTTATTCTAATCAATATTATTCACATAAATCATTTAATAAAATTTCCATTTCAAATACAAAATATGTAGTTTTACTTGTAGGACCTTCTATAAATTTGCGGGTTGCATGTTCGATAAAATCCCGTTAATCTACAACTGATTTAATTATAAACACACACCGTGTCTCATTATATCGACCTCGGTTCCTGAAGTCATCGGTTCACTGACGTCTTTGACATAGTCTGTTGGATGAATTCAGTAAATTAAAGGATGCTTCACAGTGACAAAAGGTAAATCCCCGTCCTTTGTAAGAACCTATTTATTTTTCTCTAGTTAAATTTGCGTTAATTTATCTCTCAAAGTATTAAGAGATCAGTAATTAGTTTGTTTTATTAAGGTAAATACTAATTACTTCCGAGTCCCGCCGCTTGCAAGACTGCCTCAGTTTATCAAAGCAAATACATAAACTCTAATCCACAGCTTGTTTTTAATTAACATTGCGAACGACCATTATGAAGATTGAAATATCTTCCTCGGCAAGGGTGGACACCACCAGGACATTTTTCGAGGATAATCGTTATAGAAAAACTTCTCACAAAATAAGAAGACTTATTCAGTCTCATTGGCATAAAAGTCTGCTGGAGTAAGTCTTTTATTCAGCTTAATAACAGGATTAATTAATTATATGCTTTGCTATCCTTGTTATACCATGTTTGTTGATTTCATAGTTCTGGGTCATAACATAACGATGGAGTTCTAACAAGATAATAGAAATATAATAATCTTTACAGGCACATGATATTATGTTGCTGGAACGAGTAGACTAGCGAGCACAGAGAATTTAATAATATGAAAACACTGTATTAACAGCAAGATGAAACTGATGCGTTTTCCACAGCGGGAAATATGTCTTAATTCCTTAAATTTTTTTTAGATAATCACATTGGAATTATCTAGACACCCAGGCGTACTTATACAAGTGGTCATTGAAGCTTACTGCCTAGGTAGTTATGAAGATAACCCCAAGAGGAGAGGTTTAATTATAAAATATACTTTTCTTTTTCAGGCATAGGCTGAAACATCCTTAATTTATTTTCAGTAAAGAAGATTTAAAATTTAATTTAATTTAGAAGGAATTTAATTCCTCCTAAAGGAATTAATTTATTTAAGGATGTTTCAGGCTGTCCTATCAACATCGTCTAAATAAGAACTTACATGACTCGCTCCTTTTCAGCAGTTGAAGACAGCTACTCACTACGAGGAAAGTAATATGCAAAATACAAGATGGAGACATCCTTAAAGGATGGTGTAAGGGATAAACAAGTAAAATCAGTAAAGGATTCAATTAAAATTGGATATCTATGCATATGATTACATAATATATATTTTGAATATTTTTATTTCTTCACAGTTTAAAATCAAGACGAATACAAAGAGGTTTATAATGTCTGTAACTTAATCGTGGTGCATTTTCATATCTCATTGTAGTCTTTTTTGGGATTACACCACCTGTAAAATAATAAAAAACAGAAAACCAGAAGTTTGGGGCAAACTTCTAAAGTTTCCCCAAAAAACCAATGTAGAAAAAATAAATATTTGATAAATTAGTACTATTAGTACTTGATACTACATTTGAATATTTAATTTGAATACTTCTGGTTTCTCGTTTTTTTTTTCAGTATTTTACAGGTGGTCTAATGCCAAAAAAGATGACAATGAATCATGAACAAAGAGGTTTATTTAGATTTTCAGTCTAAATCTTCCTATAGTATTGATTTATTTCTATTTAGTAGACTGAGTAGTGAATGGCCTTTAAAAGGAATAAAAAAAATCAATATGTACTCCTCAGGGTTCTTAGTTTGAAGATAATCGATTTGCTCGTGAATAGGTTCTTTTGTATGGTATCGAATTGTTTTAAAAATTACGAGTGATAACTTAAATTTAAGAAATCTTTCATCCTATATATAAAATATACCTATGCGATGTAAAATAATTTATTAAATGATGACTACACACAGAACAAATGGCCCACAACGTTTTTATATACGAGAAAATATATCTAAATTGTGGTTTAAAATTCATAGTACATGTAGCTTTTCACTTGTTCTTATAAAAGATATATAACACAGAATTTAGTCACATATAAGGAACAATAAAAACTAAGTGGTGCAAAGCTGAAGTTTAGCGACAATAAAGTTGACTTATATTCCAAAATAAAGGAGAAATGAAGGCAGTTTATTAGAATTACAGAATTGTGTGTTTCATATGACACATTACGCAGGTTGATATATAAGAGTGTTAAAACCCTCCAGATGTGTTTTATAAGCTGACATATAATTTGAATAAAACATCATTACTGATATACAGATAAGATTGTTAAATAGTTAATATTAAATAGTTAATTAAATGAATATTAATAACGTTAAATTATGATCTCGTTTTTCGTATAGACAGGAAAGATGCATTTAGTGATCAACATATCTATCATATACAGATCCCCAAATAAAAATTTGTTCAATTTGGGGATCTGTATATGATAGATATGTGCGTATAAAGTGCGTATATTAGACAGAGAAAAAGAACACGGTGCATGAGCGGAAGCCGAGATATATCACTGTAGTGACAGAGGTGTGGCATGTTGTGTTTATCTTTATTTAATTAAATATTTATCATGTACTAATAATATTTTGTGTCTTTGTTTCCAAATAGGACAAATTTTTATTTGGGGACCTATATATATTTTTAATACAACGATGTCCTTAAAACCATAAAAACCTAACCATATCCTTGTTATTTTCTCGGACGTTTCATAGATGTCATTATCTCTGAATATTATTTTAGTTAATCATATAGCTATATTTATTATAACTTATAAAGCGTTATTTTTATTTACGTTCTTCATTGCTCTCAGCGAAATTGTAAAAAACTATGTTATTTACGTATTATTTATGTACGTGTTACGCGTATTTACGTACCTGGACGTGTTATTTATGTTACGTAATTTTCATGAAATATTTAAAATGATAAGAAGAGCCACTGAAAGCGTAAATTATTTCCATAGCAGAGGAAAACTATGAAAAGCGCAATTAAATTACGTTTAAAAATTAATTTTTAAACCATTTGTTCAACAGGAATAATTAACTCCTTTTAATTTAGCTTTTGCACAATTAATTATTCTGTTGATTAAACTGAACTGTTAAAAGCAAATTTAAATTTAAATTAAAACTACTCAATACTTTATATTGATAAAGGTAGGTATGTATATAAGGTAGGTACATTCCAGAAGTAATTCCCACTTCTTTTTGTTGTGTAATGATAATATAGGTGCCTTCCCAATTTTGTGTAAGCTTTCGTATTAAAGTTATAATTTATTTACAGTTTAATATTTAACTCAATTAATATACTGGATGAATCAGTTAAGTCCAATTACTTTATAAGAATATTGCTTTTATAGATATACGAGTATATTGGTGCTTCACTTTCCTGTAAAACATATTACCCACTCATGAGACTCTTGTATAGCAATACATCTATATAGTGTATGTTTAGATTGATGTACTTGTTATCTTGTAAAAATTATACAGTATTTATCGTTGCATCCTCAATATTTTGAGAATAGATATTAATTAAAAAAACTTAATGATTTGCCATGAAATAAAATCGGCCCATAGAGCGAATCAACGACTTCAGCTGCAGCCGTAGATGTTCTAGAGTTATTGCTCCTCCTTAGTGTAAAGGAGCTAACAGAAAAAGGTTTATTAGGATGTTATAGATTCGATGCAGAATGCATTACAGATACAGAGTACCAGTACATTATTATGCCTCATATTTTCACCAAGGAGCTTTTACAATACAACGAAAGATAAGATTAAGAGAAAAGTAGCTCAAGTAGCCTCATATCGATATGCTAATAGTGTCTAAGTAAAAAAAAAGAACTTGTATATATGGAAATAACTTTTATTTAAGGCAAATTATTCTTATTGCTGTTTGATTACATTGCAACACTTTGGAAGAACCTTATTTTTTCAATACTGGTCTTTTTAGAGCAGCCGCTTATAAAGACAAAGGAAAATAACCCCGTAACGAGTAGATGCTTAATTGCCGGTCCATCTACCGTACTTCCGCTTCTCCATTTAACGTATACTTAAGCCGAATCTGAACTAAATGGACTACTCGATTCCGGAAACTTAATCGCCGTACTCCAAAGGGTCCTATTAAAGTAAACACCTTCTCAGAATATGTCCTAATACTCTGACGTCATGGGACCTTTGACCTTTTAGCGAAAACTTTGATTTTTTATCTTGCGACGTTTTAGTACAGTAGAAAAGGTAGTAATTCGGATATCCTTCGGCAAGAAAATATGAATATTCAGCAATTTATTGTTCACATTTTTTATATTGGACAAAATAACTTTGACGTAGTTTCCACACAACATCAAAACACTACACTGCACTCGACGCGCGTTTCGGCAACCTAGTTGGCATCATCTGAAGATGATTAAAACTCAGTTTTAATCATTCCTTTAAAAGCTTATACACCGGATTTTTCCCATTTACTTACCTAAGAGGTGTAGAGTTTTACAACCTTATTTTATTACTTTTTGATCAATCCTCGTTACATTTATACTCTGTTTCGCAGTGTAATATTAGTCTAGTACTCACATCGGAAGATACCACAGTATTGGTGAAACAATTTAGTGAAAATCATATCATTTTTTGTTTAGTATTAAAATGTGTAGATAATCCTATTTGTTCATAATTTAATCGTAGGTCGTATAGTTTAAGATTTGGTACCAGTTAATGTTAATATCATTGTTAAAACTAACATTTTGCACAAACTGAAATATTAAATATCTGCTCAAATAATAAAACGCAGTTATAAAAGGGTCATATATCGTGATAAGGTCAATGTACTTCAGATATTAAGAACTAATATGGTTATTTGACGTTATTTTTAATCGAAAATGGAAGTATTAATACACATACCGATAAACGAATCTATTTAAAGTTCCCTGTTTTACTAAATTCTCGACTAACGGTTCCTGCAAAACATGTACACACCTTTCTAAAATGCACCGTCTAAGAAGAACCTCTAGAGATTTCCTTTCGTACACTTCTCGAAATTATAATGATTTGAAATAGCATTGTTCTGAATATAAAATGAAGGAGTCAAATTAGGTTGGTTAATCTTGTTTACCAGAGAGAAACGTGACTTTTTAGAAGTAATTTCAAGTAGATTTCACGAAATTCTCTAATATATATTTTATTACAGTGTCGTGGTCTTTTATATATAACACAGTTGTTATTGTAACAGAATTGCGTAAATGTGACAATAACAACGGGTTAAAAAAAGAGTCATTTCTCAGAACTGTCACTTTGAAATAAATATAAAAAAATTATATAAATCTCTAGGGAAATACAGTTTTAAGTTTGATGCTTGAAGAAAAAATAGCATATTACGTCACTTGGAGTATAAAGCTCTTAATGTGTTTCGGTCAGTTTACACAGCCTCGGCTAACGCCTCGGCTGAGTAACCTTCTGGGCTCAACGAATAATGTTCGCCTTCTACTCCTATAGTAACATAATATACTACTTCTCTGGCGGATTTAAAAGTATTGCCACAACCCATCCATTTTCAACCTAGTAATGAAAACTATAACTTGCCAGATATGGGTATCAATACAAACGTCTTTTAAGACGGTTGGAGAACAATGTTTTTTACAGTTCAACTTTTTCCCCTTGTTTGAACTATTGAGTTGGCGGTTCAGGATTTGTGCCTCCATCGCTCAACCCAGAGCTCGTGGGTTCGAATCACTTTCCACCAGAGAATTTTTAATTAAATTATCTACTTGTTGATTAAGACCGGTACGCAAAATGCCTGCAGATGCCTGTAGTAAAAATATTTAATTAATAATTTGGACTGGTACTGAAATAAATTTGAGCGGCTTTCTCAATTTTTTAAATTCGCTTAACGATAATATTCAGTTTACAATGGAAAATGAGGAAAACAATCAATTATTTGGATATAACAATAAGAAAGGTAGAAAATAAATTAAAATTCTCGATTTATAGAAAACCAACAACTTCCGACGCAATTATACTAGCAAGTTCGCAGCAGTCCTGGCAAATAAAAAAGTCGGTTTTCCATAGTTTAATACATAGGCTTTTAGTGTTTCCGCTGGAAAAAGCAGATTTTGAAAAAGAATTAAGTACAATAAAACAAATTGCAAGAAACAACGGATATAAAGAAAAACTAATAGATAGCATGCTAAAAAATAAAAGGAGGAAATTAATTCGACGGGAGTTTTACAATATTCGGGAAAAAGAAGGCACCTATAGTTATATTAATCACGTCCCAGGTTATAGCGAAAAAATAGCTCGCAGAATAGAACGAAACGGGTGTAAAATGATTAGTGTCAACAAGCGTATTATTAGGAGGATTTTGATAAACAAAGAAAGGGTTAATGAATTAAAACAATCGGGGGTATACCAAATTAACTGCGTGGATTGTAATGCCGTGTATGTGGGTCAAACCGGTAGAAGTATTGAAACTAGAGTCAAAGAACATAAAAAATCCATATTAAATAACGCAAAAAATTTAGGATTTTCGACGCATTGTATAGAAAACAATCATTTTATAGATCAGAAAAATGTAAAGATACTGCATCGTGAAAAGAAAGGAAAGCGCTTAGATCTGATAGAGCAATTAGAAATTAAAAAATCTTTAATTATAAATCCGTGTACTACGAATGATCAGATAGATTTTACACTCTCGCCCTTCTTAGAAAAGGTAATAAAACCTCGGGCTTTACCAGATGGTAGGATCAATCAGAGGTAGGTGCTCGTAAACAAATAAATAACGAAAACGCGCTTGGAAATGTTTAGTAATAGACATTTACTCTATTGAAAAAGGCCTAACAAGCCGAAATACTAGTATATAGAGTGTTTTCTATATATTTCTTGGAACATCTAAATGAGATCAATGTTTTTTTCAAAACAATTATTTTCACGATGTTTCATAAAGAACCATCCGCTTCGAGTATCCACCTTAATAAAAATATTTACATTATTTGCTAACAAAATCTAATACAAACAAGTCAAGAGTCGTAATAGGTACCTACTATTTATTAAATCTATTGCTTTTAGTTATAATTTATGGTGTCATAAGTATTTGTAACAAAGTCCTAATTGATAATTTCGAACAATATACTTCCCCGTTCTCTAGCTGATGTACAAAATGCACCCTTGCAGGATTAACCACATCAGATATTAGCTGAAGCGAGTACACCATCATAATGAGGATGCTTTTATGTCCATTGTGGTAAGCGCATTGTCTTTAGTTTTAGCACAAGCTCTCTCCGTAATAGCTGTTGCTCATTTTGGATATGATGCAGAGGAGTAGTTTCTGGAAAGCGGTATGCATCGTGGAAGTATATTACGTGGACTCGCGGTAAGATTATTACTACTAGAAAAATATTGCATTGTTTCGCTTTAGATGTTTTCCAGTCTACCTAAAATATACTCATAATATAAATATACTTACCTAAATACATTTGATTAAAAGATTGACTAAAATATACAGAAAATAAATTATTGTAATAATTATTTAATTTGGTAATGACTTTCAATACAGCTTTTATAAAAAATGTTTTGTTCAGCTTAAATAAGTTATATTTATGTAATATGCCATATTCTGTATGTCCAGAAGCAATTGAACATACAGAAGATAAAAAACATATGTTTATAACATTTTAAGTGATTCTACACAAACACAAAGTAGTCTGTTGATGTTTTTAATTTCAATATTTTTCCTCAATGTACCTAAACGTGTTTGCTAGTATGAAGCGAATTTTAAAATGATGTATAAATAATAATATCCAATACAATAAAGGGTTGTAGAAACTAGTTCTACTACTATCAGATGGCATGCATATAGCAAATAACTACGAATAGTAAGGGACATCACTAAGTATCCTCCATCTGTAAACGCCTTATTTAAATAAGGACTAAAACAAATCAAGCTAAAACAGCTATTCACCTGGCAATATGCCGCGCCGAGCGCTGAATTACAAAGCAAAATTTGCCGTATTTTGTCTAACACAGTTAGAATCAAAATACAAGGATTCGGATTGCAACGAAAACTACGAGGAAATGTGTGGCCTTAGTATTTCCTCGTAGTTTTCGTTGCAATCCGAATCCTTGTATTTTGATTCTAACTGTGTTAGACAAAATACGGCAAATTTTGCTTTGTAATTCAGCGCTCGGCGCGGCATATTGCCAGGAGAATAGCTGTTTTAGCTTGATTTGTTTTAGTCCTTATTTAAATAAGGCGTTTACAGATGGAGGATACTTAGTGATGTCCCTTACTATTCGTAGTTATTTGCTATATGCATGCCATCTGATAGTAGTAGAACTAGTTTCTACAACTCTTTATTGTATTGGATTTTTACCCCATTACGATTTGTTTGGATTGTGTTGCGAAAACTACACAGAGATGGCGCCAATAGGCCTTGCGTAGGTCTTGCGTACGCAAGGTTTACCTATTGTGCCAAATACTCAGGTCTTCGCATTCGTCGATATGCTCACTTATATTGCACTGATGAGATCATAAAAAGGTCGAAACCGGTCTGCAATTAGTGGCATCCTACGATGTGTGGTCTTAGTATTTCCTCGTAGTTTTCGTTGCAATCCGAATCCTTGTATTTTGATTCTAACTGTGTTAGACAAAATACGGCAAATTTTGCTTTGTAATTCAGCGCTCGGCGCGGCATATTGCCAGGAGAATAGCTGTTTTAGCTTGATTTGTTTTAGTCCTTATTTAAATAAGGCGTTTACAGATGGAGGATACTTAGTGATGTCCCTTACTATTCGTAGTTATTTGCAATAATAATATCTCTATCCCTCATTCTCATCTTAGTGATGAGCCCGGAAGTCAGAGACTTGTGTGGGAGAGGGAGCGGCATATTATTATTTTGCAGGCCGTGAGTACTCCCAGGAACGACTTACGATGTTATAACTTTACCATTTAGTACGAGAATAAGGGAAACCTGGAAAACCTTATGAATTAAAGTGTACAGTAGGTTGTTAGCCATTTATACAATGATATTGCAGTACTAGTTGCATATTAAGAACGCTACCAAGCCTTATACACACAGATTTAATATTGGAGCAATTAGAAAAAGTTGACCACGGTGAGAATCGAACCGTCGTCAACCGCGGAGAACGATTAAAAATCAGACGTCTTAACCGCTCGGCCACCGAGCTCCATAACAGTCACCTTTGCGTACTTGGAAACCAAAATTAATACAAAACTTAGACACCAAATCAGCAATCATCCTATAAATTTTAAATTAAACATTCTTAAACATAATTTGTAGAGAACCGTTGAGGATAAGCTTGATAAATTGTAAATTTGCAAAAAATCGCTCAAAACATATTAATACCTTACATTTCCTAATAAATTAATGCTATCGTTTAGCAACTATATGAAATTATCTAGAAATTTCATTTTATTCATGAGATATTATGTCTCATAGGTATCTAAAAAATGTAAACAAAGTTTTGAATTCAAAAGATCATTCAAGACCAAAAAAATTGAGATGGTTAGTCTAAAACCAAGTATATAAGTTTCTGTTTCCAAATTCACTGTCAACAAAAGAGTAATGTGTTTTTGTTTAAGAATGTGTATCTGCTTTTTAAGCATGAGAAGTGTACCCTTGGTTAGCCAAAGTATGTTAAAAATGCAAGGCTTATTGATCCTTTGGCAAAGGAATTTATTTCCAATTGGTTTTAATGTTATCAGAAAAGTGGCTAAATAAAATTGCAAGGTTGTAATCAATAATCTTAGCTGTTTTGCAATTTCATAAAAAGAATAGGGTATTTTTCTTCAATCGAAATGAAAGTGGAAATCTGTATTTTTATAAAATATATTTTTTTTTTATATTTATTAGGATAAAAATTATTAAGATTGAATCGGTAGAAAATTTTTAATTCAATTTTGAAATTTTATTCTATATTCGTGACGTCACTAAGCGAAAACTAGGGAATATGTATCTACAAACACTGAACTATATATTATATATAGTTCAGTGTCTACAAAGTGGCCACACTGATAATATGTGGCTAGTTTCAATTTGTAACGACGACAAACGACAGTCGACATTTCGACAATTGACATTTGAAATTTCCTATTTGTGTTTGGCTTGACAACTTGACGTGTTGTATTGTTGTTTTCTTGTGAAGTAAACTTTTATTAAACATGGAGCAAGGTTTTATAGAGGCTAAGTCCGACAATTTACCGGTTATAGATCCTTTTATGATAAAGATGCTATAGATCCTTTCAGAAATAAAAAGCATGAAAAATGTAAGGTTAGTATTTAACTTACAATATTACTGCAAAGTCGATTAAATATATTCAAAAATTACCTTTACAAATTACGATGTTTTTCTATTACTAACAAATACACTTGTAATCAATCACAGGTAGAGACAACAATTCACAGGTAAAAGTATAACTAAAAACAATGTCTCATGTTTACCATGATGTTTACCCTAACCAAACAATTCAAACATAAACAAAAGTAAAGTTGTCACGCAGTGACACCAACCACACAAATGAAAATATCCTAGAAATCACTAAAAAATGGCGCAAATTTTGATTTTCGCTTAGTGACGTCACATAGATATCGCGCACAATAAAAAAATAATTTATGGACTTAAATGAACCCAATATTAAAATTCCAGAAATACGTATCTCTTCTTTTTCCAACTACTTTCCATTGCCGATGAAAAAAAAAATAGGAAAACACCACATTCTGTATTTATTTGAACACCACATTCTCACTTTAGGCAAAATTACATTATTCTTTCAATTACATAAATCAAGAAAATAATAAAATCGAACTGAACTAGTTATAAAGAATAAACTATTTAAAATGAGCTGCCTAATAACGCAATTGCCGGAATATGAAAAGATCAAATTTATTTGATTCCCATCCACTACCGTCAGCACACAAACTGGTAACAAACAATCATTGCTCGGTCGCCATTGATTGTTTGAATATATGCATAAAACGCCGAACGATATTTTTGTTAACAAATATCGTGCGCCACATCGCTTTGTTTTGTTTGGTGTAAGGGATTGATTTAAACCCGCGTTGGCCACCCACTAAACCTGTTTAAATATTTCTTTTCACTTTTTACGTTTCCATGTTACGTTAAAAATATGAAAAAGGTACTTACCCTTTAAATTTGACTAAATGCTTTTTGAATTTTAACTGGTTGCCATCAAGATATAAGTTAGTCACTTAGCTGTTTTTAAATAATACTAAATTAACATTTAAATACAATGTGTTTTCTTGTTCCTTTTCTTTTTCTTATAATGTAAAACCTGCTTAACGAAGCAATTTTGTTTTAGACTCATTTAGTGCTGACTGATCTTCTTGTTTCCGGACATGCCTACTGTATATCAAATAAACTTGCCCTTAGCCTGTTAAATCCTTAAATTTTTTTTAATACTAGTTAATATTAAGATTTTTCTTAGTGTAGCCATAGTTTTTTCCTTTAGTATTGGATAAGATGTATTCCACAATACCGTTGAGTGATAAATAGTATAGTTGAGTATCACTCAACGACAATACATTCTACTAGGCTAAATTAAAAGCTTTCCCGTTTTGTAGCTCACTCAGAATATATTTTATCATCAAACCAGTTAAATTTTCCCCTACAAAAATTGTTTAACGGGGCATGGTTCGATTGGAAACTAGCCAAATTCGTAGTTATATAATGAATAGTAGGAAGGATTTGCTAAAAATATATGAGAGGGCATCCTTTTTTCTGATTAATATGTTGATATTACCGGGACCTGCATTAGCAAATAGCTTTATTTAAATATAATCCGGGATTTGTGAACTTCTGAGGTACCTTTAGAGAAAATGTTTAAGGACTTATTGTCGATTGTCACCTTTATTTTAGTAAGTCTTATTCACATTGTGTGAATTATTACGAAAACATTGTATTATTATATACAATTTTCTTATGTCAAAAAATCCGTAACTAAAAATACCAATCGACGTGTCCGTTTTTCCACAAAATAATTACCTGAATTTTAAACGAATTTGTTCCTTTCATCATGGACGCACTGTATTTAATTTACCACTGTGAATGTTGATCTAACAATCGTTTTATCTTAAATATTGTTTGTTTGCCTGTTTTTATCAATTTGCAAAATAGTGCTATAAATAAAATATTATGCATTTTTGTAACTCAAGTAGTTTTAATTATTGTAAATTTGAACGAAAACTGTCAGCAGATATCATCTCTCTAAAACAAGCATCTAATCTCTAATAAACATGATCTTTAGTCGAAAACTATTTTGCATAATGGCAGTAGAAATTCGAAGCACCTAATACTCTGCTCCGATGAAAGATCTGTATCCTCTCTCAAAATCAATAATCGTTGGAAACAGTTGATTTATTAACGTGTTTTGACTACTTCAACTGGCGCCTGCAAATGTATTCTCTTTACTTGGAAAGCAGATAATATAGATTACAACGGCCATTTTAGTTGTAGTAGTTATACAGGGTGTTTCAGTTTTAAATTGACAAGCTTAGGGAACCAATAGAAGCTTGAAAAATATTGCGACTTTATCCTATAAAATTTATCCGTTTGGAGCTCCCTAAGAAAGTTACAGGGTGTTAAAGTTCGCAAAAAATAAAAATATTTTTTAATATCCCTGAATCTAAAAAAGCTATCGAATACCAAATTTGGTACACTTTGGTTCATTTGGTTCAAACTTAAGAAGCTTATGTAAAATCATAAGGAATGTTTGTGTTCCGAATTTCACCCAATCGGATGAGTGGTTCTAAAGTTATGAGGGAAAAGATGGAAAAAACTCCAATTGTATTCCATTGAGTACAAACATTGTATTCAACGCCCTCTATCTTCGAAACGATGCGATTTAGGAAATAAGTTTATATCATGAATAAACATTATTTTACCTTGTTTGTAGTAGCGAGATACAGTGAAATACACTGTAGTGCCCTCTTTGGGTCTTTGCTACTACCTGTCTAATAATTATTGTCTAATTGACAGACAGATAACGATCTGCAGAAAAGCAGATGCCATTACAGCGACCTCTATTGTCTTTAAGGAAGACAATCCTACTTAATTATTGGAAGGAGATGCCGAAAACAACTACTCCACGGGCAATATGCCCCGACTGGCATTGCATTACATCAACATCTCCATGGATGTCGCCACATCCTTCATCAAAACCAAATACCAGACAATGACCGGTTTCGATCTTGTTATGATCTCATCAGATTGCCATAGGTATCGGAATCGATGAATGATCTGGCGACATTGATTGCTTAAGGGGCATATGTGAATGTTTGTAGTGGCGAGATACAGTGAAATACACTGTAGTGCCCTCTTTGGGTCTTTGCTACTACCTGTCTAACAATTATTGTCTAATTGACAATAATTGTTAGATATTATTATAATTGACATTGATGTAATGCAATGCCAGTCTGGGCATATTGCCCGTGGAGTAGTTGTTTTCGGCATCTCCTTCCAATAATTAAGTAGGATTGTCTTCCTTAAAGACAATAGAGTTCGCTGTAATGGCATCTGCTTTTCTGCAGATCGTTATCTGTCTGTCAATTAGACAATAATTGTTAGACAGGTAGTAGCAAAGACCCAAAGAGGGCACTACAGTGTATTGCACTGTATCTCGCCACTACAAACATTCACATATGCCCTTTAGGCAATCAAGGTCGCCAGATCATTCATCGATTCCGATACCTATGGCAATCTGATGAGATCATAACAAGATCGAAACCGGTCATTGTCTGGTATTTGGTCTTGATGAAGGATGTGGCGACATCCATGGAGATGTTGATGTAATGCAATGCCAGTCGGGGCATATTGCCCGTGGAGTAGTTGTTTTCGGCATCTCCTTCCAATAATTATTTTACCTTGTTCTATCGATTCCTTAAATTATAAAGATTAAACCTGAATCACCCTATATACCAGTATTATAAAAAATATACAAGTTTGTGAAGACAGACATCCGTTATGTATATACTACCTATATAGACTGAAGAGTCAGCACTGCTACCACATGACTCTCAATCACTTCTGACATCAATCGCCAGTCAGCTGTTTCGATCAATTAGGTGTTCTTAATGTCATACAGTGAAGGCATACACTGCTTTGATTCTGTCTGTGTCTATACACTATAGCCATATTGAATGTCCGGAACTTCTTACTTATAATAATAATTATATATCTCCAAGCAAATGGTCAAACTATTAAAAATCGATATTGTTTATAATTCGTAAATAAAAGACGTGGTAAATTTTGATCTTATCTCGTATGTTTGTCGAGTATTTCTATAACATATGCAAATTTATTCACCCTGTATACATAATAAGAAAGTGTTCTATTAGCGCATTTTAATCAGTAAAGCTGTTTGCGCGAATTTATTCTTCACGCGAAATGATGTAAAATATAATCCCTATACATCATATTTATGAAATTATTGCCACAGTTTCAGGCACTTTGTCTTAAGACAACTCATGTTCCAGAAGGCGTATACATGCAGTCGTCTGTTCACTGAAACTTCGAGGCAGCTGAATAGCTGTGTACATTCCCTGTGACGTCTCAACATCCATATCTGCAAGTTATTGTATTGTTCCCTATTCTGAAATTAATCTAGACTCGAAGATGCTTTCTGTTCGACTGTTTGTTTGCTTGAGACGTGCTCCATAGTCAGCGGCGGGCGCAGTTATTTTCTAATAATATTTCTATATCTCACTCTCATTTATTTATTTATTTATTTATTTATTTATTTCCATACACTGTTCAACAGGTACAAGTACCCAACTACAGAACAGGAAGGTATGCAAAGAGAAACAACATAACAACAAACATCAAAAGTACAATTATAATATAAGGAATGCACACCACATCTACATATATAGCACAGTTACCGACAATTAGATGACGTATTAAAAACAGAGTGAAAATCCAAAAAGTAACCATAATTATAATCATTCAAAATATAATGCTTTTAAGTCATTAAGGCTGCAGTTAAATATGTCTAGTAAATTAGAAGAAAGATTACAGTTATCACAAATTATATGAAGAGGAGAATATTTAAGTACATTAGTACGTGGTGCAGGTAGATAAAAGGTTAAACTTTCCCGTGTCCTGACTGTAAGAACAGCAAAAGATAAATTATTTAAAAATTCTTGACAATCAGTCAAATTATGCAATATCTTGAAAAGAAAGACCTGGGAGAGATATTTTCGTCTAATTTCAAGCTTGCTGACAGAATGTCTACTGAGCAACTCATCATGTAACGATAAGCTCGGAAGTCACCAACTTGTGTGCCCTCGAATGACATACAATGGGGGTGCATAGATGCTGCAGAACTGCCAAAAATTTCTTATATTTATTTAATTCTCTGTACATTTAATATATTATTTTTATAATAACAATATATATTTTACTATCACTAGCTTTGAATTAGCGACATGACGTGTTCATCAAAAGGACACTCTTTTTGGCAGTGCCCATGTTCAGTGTGACGATTACGATAACGATGTGCTAAAATTTCAGGGGTTCAAAATCTCCCTAATATCTAAGTTTGGTTAATAGATATTAAAATAAGGTACGACGTCTCTTACAAAATTGCGTTTCAAAATGTAATCGAATAATTGACTTACAAAATGCTTATTAATAATGTTTAGTACAATTTTTCACGTCATTTTTTTCTGGACCTTGGCATCATACAATGTATTAAATATTGAAGCCCATCATGGCGTACTTTGTATTTTGGGTCTCAGGATTAGACCCTTCTCGACACAATTACATTTACTTCCTAACAAGACCCTTGTCTCGTTTTCTAGCGGACAAAAAAGATCTTTCTCAGGATAAAGGGCTAGGACCGGTATTATAGAAAATAAATTTTCATTTGTGGATGGAATCGTTGGGAGTAACAACAAAACTGGTTTCGTAATCGAAATTCCACCTTATTTATGGTTTGTTACATGTATTATAGAGGTTGATAGATATAGAGATTGGTCACTCTTATGTGGTATCATTGGGATTGTCTTTAACCAGAAAAGATACGAGGTGCTGCAAACAAAGTTGTGGATATTATTTATTATCATTTTTATTCCCTAAACAAATACACTTAAATTCGGTATGGTTACATTAACAGATTCACTAAATTTACTAACATCTGGCAGGTGTTCTCCATTTTCATAGCTTTGCAGACAACTTTCTATTTTAAAACTTTCTCAGTAAATGTTAGAAATAGTTAATGTTAGTTCTCAGAAATAAGGTTTTAGATCATTCAAAATAATCGGGTGAGCCAAGTTAAAATCATGATTTTATAAGGTATCTATCCAATGGTCTGAATATTCAATATCGCACAAATAAGTTGCTTACAAAAACATGAAAACTAGTATACCTAGAAATGTTTCAATATATTTCAGGACCGAAACGATGTATCGCTAATTTGTTTTCGCATATTTTTAAATGACTTACAAATCCACAACTTTTTTGTAATTTAACCAACCCTACATTTTTCTCCTGATTTAAAACATTCTTGGTATACCTACCTTAAGAAGAACCAACTAATTAAAGGAATATAGCGAGTGAGTCTTTTGTGCTTATTCCTTTTGCAGCTCCTTTGCTTCTTGACAAAGAGTCTTTCTTGTAAAAAATCTTTCACGTAAGTCGTTAGTGTATTTTTTGTTTTATGAAAAAATATTGAGGAGTATACAGTAATAGAAAAGCAGTCAATAGTAACTGAATTCGTATTTCTGCTTTTTCCATTCGATATCTTTAATATCTAAAATAAGACTAAGTAAAATTTCGGACTAACAACGGTTTAAAGGATCTCAAAGGTAAGCATTGAATCCTCTAAGCCTGTGTAGCCTTACATGCCTGTGGTTTTTGTAACATATCTTCCTTTCAGAAACTTCCCTTTCAGGACGTAAGCAGACTTTATATCCCGAACTCTAATATTAACAAGAACAAACCAGTTAAACTTTGTTTGAGTTGAGGTCTTAGAAAACATTTACTAATAATAGGTTCAGCTACCTAAAGTAAGGTGTCTACTAGGGGAGATATGGACAAAATGGTCCCTTCGACGGAATTCGAATATTGTTTTCCGTGGTAAGAACTGCACTCCTACTATATGTATTCTCAGAGGTACACAAAATTTAATGTTCAAACGATATAAAAATGAAGTCGTCGTTTTAAAATAAAGATGAGTCATTGTAAATTTTAAACGAATCATAAAAATGAAATCTCACAATATTCAAATTGCATCACTATCTAACTAACATCCCCGACATCAAAGGTGGCATTAACATGACATTGATCTTCTTTTGAAGTATCATAATTTTCTTTGGTTTATAATAATGCAGTGGTCAGAGGAAATTTTAAATAAATTCCCTAATATCATAGCCTCACCAAAACGGGTATAGAAGCATTATTTATATTTGCCTGACTTTTAGTTTTACTAAATTTAGGGCCGATCTTTCCTTCTCTTTATAAATTTGCTGTTAACTAAAAGATACTTAAAGTTAACAAGTGAATTTATCTGGCAGTTAAAAAATTGCGTCTTTTCAACACAATTTAACTGCTCTTTTGTAAAAAGACTGTTTAATTATATTGGCAATACTGATTAAATAAGAAAGTCTATATAATAAAGTGAGACAGATGAAATGCGTCAACCATAATTAACAAAATACATATGTCAATTATGGCATTACCTAGCTATACCTAGCTATAGCTATTGTGGCTATAACCAACTATAACTTTTTTTAAGTTCTAGTCGTTTCTGGGATCTCTAGTTTAAATTTAATATTCAGAAGTGTAAAAATGTCTTCCCAGGATGATACAGTAAAAAACTTAGAACCAAATTGTCCAAGAATTTGAGGCCCTTACCAGTACAAATCGCAGCAGTTCAGTCCTCAATTCAAAATATGATTTAATAAAACATATAAAATCTAACAAATACGTAGATATCATTTCTTTTTTATTATTAACCTGTTAGTGTGATGCCGTAAATGTTGTTAGATTTTTTGTAGAACATTTAACACCGTTATTTTTGATACACGAAATCTCCTCATAAATTCTTCATCATCCCAGATGTTTAAATTGTCTATATGAGGTCTTGTAGTATATATTCTTCGTTCGCGATTTGCAATATTTGCCATGTTTATAATTTCATGATCTAACAATATTTCTTCTTCAAAATCAATAATGTTTTCCATTTGAAAAATATATTTTTTGACGTTTTATTAATCAAATTGTTTACTAACACTCAAATTGTAAAATTTCTGAGGTTAGAAATTTCTTTGTAACAACTTATAAGCCAGTAAAAGTGACCGATAAGTTAAAGAGCAGATAGAAAACTTTAAAGACATGATTTAATTTAAAACACAGTGAAAAGACCCATTTTGTAGTTACAAGGAAGATAAATTTAAAATGATTTTTATAAGGAGATGGAAAGACCGGCCCTAAAGCGGATAAATTTCAAAAATTGATTTAAACCATACACAAGAGAACACCATAGACTGGAATCTCTAGGAGTGGGGGAACATCGAGCGATTGTAGCGCTGAAACAATTTTAGGATGAACTAGTATTAGCTGGAATTAAGTAACATTATCTAGGAGGTCATGAGCAGGGAACAAAAGGTAGTGGGCGGGAACGTCCTGTAGGCGGGAATTTCAAAAATGGTTGAAAATTAGTTTACAGAGTGTAACATAAATGATGACTAATTTCAGGAAGTGATTCCTTCTCATTTTTATGGAAAAATGTTCATAAAAATGTGTCTGAAATTGCTTTGTTTTCAACAAACAGGGTCTCAAAATTTTAATTAAAAAAATTGTTTTTTATTAATCAGTAATAACTTTTTTCGCCGACTTTGATGAAAAGTCTATTTGTTAGCACCAATAAAGTGTTGCTTTTGATAAAATTAGATTTAGAATAATAATTCCACAGGAAGTTTTGTGCGTGTGCGGCAGTCCATCAGGAGAAAACTTGATGCTTTTATCTCAAGTCGAGCTTCTCACTTCTTTTTCGAAAACTAAGGGAGATAAGCTGTATGTTTAATCTGATTAAAAAATATCAAATTTAGAAAGAAACAGTACCATGATTATTATTATTTTAAATCTAATTACATCAAAAGAAGCTCCTTGTTACTTCTAACACACCAAAAAAATCCGACTTTTTATTAAAACTCCTGACATCCTGTTTCTGGAAAACAAAGCAAGTTAAGACATGTTTACCTATTTGAACATTTTTTTGTAAAATATGACAAGGAATCACCCTCTGAAATGAAAGTCATCATTTATGTTACACTCATCGGTAGGCGTTTGGAAAAAAAAGGTATAGGTACCTACTTAAATCATATTTTTTAATGAAGCTATTTAGTATCTCTTTTGTCAAAACACTATCCATGTAATATATTGTCTATAAGACAAAAGCATGAAATAAGACAATATTTTCTAATTTTAGTGCTGTTTATTAAAACATCAAGGTATTTATTTACACAACACATTCTTTATTGTATCAATTGATTGCATTTTCCGGTTTAACTAAACAATGTAAATCACATTCGGCAAAGTTGAGTAAACCAAAACAACAAATAAGATAGAATTTTATTTAAGTTCTGTAAAACCTCTACAGTCAGAAATGGCAATATGTGGTCACATAAATCAAACCAAACTAATACGTGTACATACATAACTTGTGATGCACAAAAAATGCACACATAAAATTGACACAAAACAATAATATCTACTGAATACAATGTTTACAAAGTACTTATTAAAGTATTTCTGCAAAATGTGCATCACATACTTTCCACGTATTATAGGCTTTTCTAAGGTCTTTGCAATGTTTAAGTTGAGGGTGTCCAATTCTGTCAACCCAAATTCGATAAATCTAAAATATTTAATATTAAAAACTACTATATATTAGTTACAACACAAATCTTACTAACCTCCATGTAATGAATTGGTAGAGAACGAAGAATTGCATCTTTCTGCGTGTGCTTACAATTAGGTACACAGCAGTAAAACATTTTAATATTTTTAAAAAAAAACAGAATTTTTAACACACAAATAGTCAACAAGAAATTAAAATTGACACAGAAAGTCAAGTAAAATCACTTTCGCTACCAATTGGTAAAACAGAAATCTGCGCAATATTTAGTTAGTTCATCCTAAAAATTTTGTAGGTCGCCACAAGTCAATTAGCGGCTCCCCGCCTATCCAGTGAATTGTCTATATTGTTCTCTTATGTATGATTTAAACTCAATAAAATAGCTTACCTAATAACAATCCGGTAAAGTGTTGCTAGGTATCAACATTACACTATTAGGTACTGTAATGTTCCATTTACTGGCCGCAAATCAGTGCAAGGTAAGTAGTAGGTCTACTACACAGTATGAAATAAATTAATAAATAATATCTTACACCTAACACTTATAATTACATTATTAGATTTGCACAAATGACTAGTTGAAGAATATTTTCATTAATTTAGCATTTAACTAAAAACTATACCATTTTGAATAATGTTACATGAAAATTAGATATTCCCAGAGCTCATGTTCTATTTAATGTTTGTAATTAATTAACTACTTGCTTTCTTACTTTAAACTTTTATGAAGGGTTTTTTATAGCCGGGAAATAAATTGGTTGCTGCGGATTACCCACAGAATAATAAGAATTTCCAGCAAAAATAAAGCTGAAAAGTTATTTCAGCTATCATCGTTCGACAGAATCAAGTGAAGCAATTTTATTTAAATCAATCCTCCCGAATTTAATAAAACTTTTGCTAGATCGACTCGCAAACATTTTTGATAACATTCTTAATAAATTGGATTAAAGAAGAGCCTGTCTAAAAAACAGTCGATAATGAATAATGAGAATGGTTGAAAATTCTCACTTGTAATATCCCTAGTGCTTAAATTATTTCCGGAAAATTTTTTGAGGCCATGAATATTTTGAAAATTATCCCGAGCCGCAGGCGAGGGATAATTTTCTTAAAATATTCATGAACGAGGAAAAATTTCCGGTTTTTAATTTAAGCTCGTGGGATATTCGGTAAGAAAATTTCACACCATTACTTTACAAATATTATGCCAAAATTGAACATTTTAATTATGAATGACAAACATTCATTCCTCATAGTGAGCCATGAGCAATAACAAACATTTTTTACGACTGTCAAGTACGGCACCTTGGTCGAGTTCACCACTTGTCATTGTGTCATTGTGTTTGTGCAATTTGCTGATTTATTAGATTGTGTTTTTGAAAATGTTTCGTTTTGGAAAGGAAACATCATTTATTTCTGATAATTATTCTGAAGTACTTCGAGCATTGCAAATACTATGCTTAATAAAATGTGAGTTTTCTTAGTGAAATAAAATGTCATTTTCTAACATTAGTTACAAACATATTGTACAAATAACTTAAAAACATATTATATTTTTGTTTCTTATTAACTTTGATCTACTAATACTGGTGGAACATCATTTATTTTTGATAATTATTCTGAAGTATCTACTTCAAAATTTATGTTTAATAAAATGCGAAATCTCTTAGTGAAATAACATACCATTTTCCAAGTTTAGTTACATGAACCTTTTATAAATAACTTAAAAACATTATATTTTTCTTTGATCGACTAATATTGGTGGAACATAATTTAATTTTGAGAATATTACTTAATTTCGAGCATAGGAAATGTATTGATTCAACTCCCGCGTCTTTATTTTGACATTTTAAATGACAGAAAAATTTCCACTTATTAATTTGACACAACGTTAAAAATTTCCGGAAATTTTTTGGGTTGGCATGGTAACTGAACAAAAAACAAGCCGCCGATTACTTAAAATATGGCGGTGTGAAATTTTCCAAATAATTTATATCAAAGCACTACAGAGGTGTTGAATATAGCAATATAGGCCATTAAATTGTATTTCAAATAAAAATAAAATAGGTATGGTCGTAAACCGGGGGATATGTCTAAGAACTTTTATATTCCTGCTGAAAAGGCTTTTTGTTGAAATGGAAGTCAAAGACAAAATAGCACGGATGACAATTATTTTAAAACCTGAACAAGTCAATTATAAAACATAGTAAAGAGTGTTTTCGTTCCTTGTAGGTAGGAATTTCAGAAGGTAACTCATCAATAACGTTTTAAACAGGAATTAAATTTCAGTGTTAATTTAAAGCTTTTGTTAAATGTACCTATCCTTAAATCAACTGCTCCATGTCCTACTACGTTTAAACCAATTTTTTTGTATGTTATTTGATGTCGGCATATTTCGACCACCTCCCAATATGAAAATTTTGTCGAAAATAATATTGATAACACTTGGATAATTTAACCATTTTTTTCTATAGCAAATAACTACGAATAGTATGGACATCACATTAAGACTATCCTCCATCTACAAATGCCTTATTTAAATAAGGACTAAAACAAATCAAGCCAAAACAGCTATTCTCCTGGCTATATGCCACGCCAAGCGCTGAATTACAAAGCAAGATTTGCCGTATTTTGGTCTAAACACAGCTAGAATCAGAAATACAAGGATTCGGATTGCAACGAAAACTACGAGGGAATACCACACATCGTGGGATGCCACTAATTGCATACCGGTTTCGATTTTTTTATGATCTCATATAAGTGCAATATAAGTGAGCATCTACTACTTGTCAGATGGCATGCATATAGCAAATAATTGTAATTCAGCGCTCGGCGTGGCATATGCCAGGAGAATAGCTGTTTTGGCTTGATTTGTTTTAGTCCTTATTTAAATAAGGCGTTTGCAGATGGAGGATAGTCTTAATGGTGTCCATACTATTCGTAGTTATTTGCTATATGCATGCCATCTGACAAGTAGTAGAACTAGTTTCTACAACCTGTCATTTTTGACTGTGTTTTTTTTTTTTGTAGAAACCAATTGTGGAAAATGACTAGATAACCCCACCATTTATAAACCATTATAATATTAGTTATCCTTATTTGAAATAGCAAAAAAACATATTTTTAATTTTTGCCTTTACGCATTTTTTATTTAAAATTATATCATAACGAATATAATGTATAATATTATTTATTTTATCTTCTACATCCAGTGCCTATTTCAATTAATTTTAGCTAGCGTGTGCGGTAATGATATCAATTTAATGAAGCCCATAATCGCCCGAAATTTCGGCAATACATTTCCGCCCATTATCACCTCGGCAAGCGTTGCGGTGAAAAGTATTTCACATTATTTTCATACTTCGACCATATTTCACCGTTCTTAGCCACCAACCCCAATGGAGAACCGGATTGCGGCCGCTGAAAATGATTATACTTTTTATGAAACCGTTCGGAATTTTACGGGCAATTTTTCTTCGGTGTCGCGAACCGTATACGTTTAAGTCTATTGTTGCATGTTCTAGGGCTGACACTTCACAGCTAAGAAATCTCCGTGTGCGCAAATTTAACGGCTTATTTTACGCTGGGTCGTGAGGCTACGATTAATTAAAAATTCCACAGCCAGCATACGAACGATAATGTTTTAAATTAATTATATACTGTAAATATATTTAGCAAATAACTACTACTTTTTATAGTAAGGACATCATTAAGACTATCCTCCATCTGCAAACGCCTTATTTAAATAAGGACTAAAATAAATTAAGCCAAAACAGCTATTCTCCTGGCTATATGCCACGCCGAGCGCTGAATTGCAAAGCAAGATTTGCGGTATTTTGGTCTAAACACAGTTAGAATCAAAAATACAAGAATTCGGACTGCAACGAAAACTACGAGAAAATACTCAGACCACACATCGTAGGATGCCGCTAATTGCAGATCGGTTTCGACCTTTTTATGATCTCATCAGTGCAATATAAGTGAGCATATCTACGAAATTAATTTTTTAGAAATATTGCTTAATAAAGTGTTAGCCAAAGCGTATGAATTTGGAGAATATAAATAATCACACTCCTATATACTGTTTCCAAAAGTGAAAACGTAAAATTCATATCTATTTTCTAAATAGGTATTTCAAAACTCTTGATAAAAAATTGCTTCCTTGGGTCGAACAAAGCAAGATTTAAAAATTTTTGTGTTCGGTTTTGTGGTGCGCTTTACTAAGAGTAGGTACCTCATATTCAAAAACTCTAAAACGTTACTTTTTCTGTTTAAGTAACATTGAGGACTTTGAAATTTTCAAGGTTTTAGACCAATTTTAAGTTGTTCCAATAATATGTTGAAGTTTTATGGCTGAGTGAAAGAACACGTTCTTTTTCAGTATTTGTTCCCCTCTCAACATTTTGGCTTTAAAGACCATGCGTTGGAGTGATCCATATACAGGGTTATTCAGAACTTATCTCTAAAACTTTGAGGATATGTGCATCTTTAAATAAGAAATCGATATCACCAAAAAAATTTATAATAAAAGTCTTAGGATTTCCCGAAAACAATATTTAAAGTTATACCATTATAAAGGACTACGTAGATGGGCAACTGTACTTCAACATGTGATATACCTACCACATTCCTAAGAATGTGGTAAAAAAGTAAACACGTTTTTGTACCTCGAACGACGACCGAGCGAATAGAACTGGAGCGGAGATAATATCTCTATTGTCTATTCAGTAATAATAATAATAATATTATAATAATAATAATAATAATAATAATAATAATATTTTATTATGCTCATCAGACATTACAAAAGAATGTATAGCATTAGTCAAAACATGAAAATAACCTATACTAAACAAAATACTCAGACAATGAGTAGAAACACTTATCTAATAAATACAATTTTAAATTTCGCTTAAAATTAATCAATTTGTCACATTCTTTCAGTTCATTTGGCAAATGGTTAAATATCTTAGGTCCTAAATAGTTTGGACCTTTACTTACTATACTCAATTTTGTGAAGGCTGCCCTTATCTCACTTTTGTACCTTGTATTAAAATTATGAACATCACTATTTAAAAGAAACTTATTCTTGTTTTTAAAAATATAAACACACATCTCAAAAACAAAAAGCGACGTCAATGTTAAAATTTTATACATACTAAAAACAGGTCTACATGACTGTAGCCTGGCAACACCTGCAATGCAACGTATTATACGTTTTTGTAATATGAAGACCGATTCGGAATAGGCAGAATAACCCCAAAAGCAAACCCCGTATCGCAATCGACTCTCTATATGAGCGTAATACAAATTAATCAGTTGATGTTCGGACAACACATCTTTCATATTCCTAAATAAATAATAATTTGCCGACATGATGGAAACAAGTTTATTACAATGAGCTTTCCAATTAAAACACTGATCAATATGAATACCCAGAAACTTGATACAACTGTCATTATCTTCTAACCTTGTGCCATTTACAGAAATACTTAATTTATTACAACTCCTCTGTGCAGTATGAAATCTTATTAGTTGCGTTTTTCCAGTATTAAAATATAGATTATGTTCACTAAACCAGTCATGCAATAAGTGTAAAGTCTTGTTACACTTTTCATTCAAAGCATAGTCAGATTCATCTGAAACAATCAAAGCCAAATCGTCAGCATACAATGTAAAAAATGTCTTATTCAAAACCGATTCAATTGAATTTATATACAATATAAAGAAAACAGGTCCCAAAACCGAACCCTGGGGAACACCCATGTCAAGCGACAAAATATCTGAATATATTCTATCTACACAATTATTACTACACGATGGAATGATAACATATTGTTGGCGACCATTTAAGAAACTAGCAACCCACTGTAATGGCAGTCCTCGAATGCCACAATCATGTAACTTGTCAAGTAAAATCTTGTGATTGACGCAGTCGAATGCCCTGCTGAGATCACAAAAGATCCCAGCAGGACACTCGCCCCCCTCAATATATTTGATTGCTTCATTGTAAAAAGATAGTATCGCAGTAGCCGTTGACTGTCCAGGTCTAAAACCATACTGGTTCTTATTTATTATTTGAAATCTATCCAAAAAAGACAATAAACGACATGAAAAAGCGTATTCAAAAATCTTTGATATTCCACATGACATAGTCACTGGACGATAATTCTCCAAAAGGTGGGGATCTTTTTTCTTATAAACAGGAGTGACCTTGCCCAGTTTCAAGCACTGAGGAAATTTCCCTGTTTTAAAAGACAAATTTACTAGGTAGGTAATAGGCTCTATAATTAGATCAATAACGCGTCTAATTAAGAACAACGGTATGTCATCTGGACCTGATGACTTTTTGTTTTTAAGTTTATTTTTCAGCAATGATAGTAGTTCTTCTTCAATAAATGGGTCCAAAAAAAGAGTATGTGTTATTATTTTTCTATTTTGTACATGCATGATTCTCTTATTGTCAACAACATTTCCACTAATAATATCTTTAGGTGTATCAACAAAATAATGATTGAAGGCGGAGGCAACCTTACCGGGATCCTCCACCACCCTCCCATCAATTTTTAGAGACACGTTACCTATTTGCTTTCTCCTGTTGGTTAGCTCTGCTACCAAATTCCAAGCAGCACGTCCCGGATTTTCTGAACTCTCATCAGTCATCAGTCTATGTGTGTACTCTCTGTGTGCCGGTGTTTTATTTATCGCAGGAGTGTTAAACTGTTAAATTTTCAAAATGGCTCATGTGTACAGTAATGCTGAGTTAATGGACTGTTACCAGTGGATTATTAATTACGAGTTAGGTTTTGTGAGTGGTTGTTGCAGCAAAATGCTGAAAATCCCCAATTTACTTAATAATTTGCGTTTACAAGATCAGCAACCAGGAGTAACATTCGGTTTAGTGCGGCAAAATTGGATAAGGCGTGCCCAAAAGTGAGTACAAGTCAAGGAATATTATTTCGAACAGCTTTTGTAACAAGGTATGTGTAAATTTTTTATAAATTTCATGTTTCTAATACCTAGTAATCAAGTAGCGCAATTTTTCAAAATTAGTGTAACAAAATTTTATTCATTTTAAAGACACGTCACTTTGGTCACATCTATCTTAAGTTTATTTTAAAGGTATAACGCTGCAAATCTTTTTTGCGCCGGGTGTCGGTATACTCTCAGAACTTTCGAAGTTTTTTTCGTGGTAGCCAGTTTGCATTGCCAGTCCAAGGTCACTCCATTACAGTGGACCAGTAATCTAGCGGCGTGCAATGAAACATTTTTAAAGTTTTCAGAAGCCGCCAAAAAAAATTTTTTTTGCACTACCACATTTCTACATGTATGTTGAACATCCCCAAATTTTATTATGGATAAGTTCTGAATAACACTGTATATTATACCAGTTACTTACATGTCCATGTATTCCAGCTTCAATTCTGGTGTCAGTTTTACATAAATGTATATGTCACTCAAGTCATTTAGGCTGACAGGTTACTTTTGTCTTTTCATGCCCAGCTAAAGTCTGTAGGTCTGATCGAGGTTCTACTTTGAAAGCATAAGTCGTTTCAGCCAGGAGTCTATGACCACCTTAATAGCCACCAAAACACTTACTTGACTTATTTGAAGGAGATGCCGAAAACAACTACTCCACGACCAATGTGCCCCGACTGGCATTGCATTACATCGGCATCCATAGGAGTCTCCACATGACAGCAATGACCCAAAGAGGGCACTAAGGTGTGTATCTCACTAACTTACTTGACTTGTTGAATATCTACTAAATTTTGTGTTTTATTATCCATTCTTTCTAATAGAGAAATGTTACATCAGAACGGACTACCTAAACTCTGATATGCTCTGTTCATTTGAAAATAAAATATACGTGTTCCATTTCCATGTTTGAAAAACCTAATTATTACTCGACAATTTTTCCATCTCTCATAAAAGTCTATAATTTTGATATTTTAATTAAACTCAACGTGGACTTAAATGTTATCTCTGTTATGAATGGTTGACATTCTAATTAAGAAGACGCAAAGTATGTCATCCTTATTTTTAATTAACCCACGCTTAAAAACGGCATTGTGGAGCGCGACCCGTTCACACAGAGACTCTCATTGGGTTTCATTAACTCTGTAAACTTTCAGCACTCAGCAGGCAATAAATTTAAAACGAAATCACATTTGCGTTAAATATATGTATCTAATTTGTATGTTTCTCTGGAATATGGTGGTATTTAGTGATATTACATCACATTATTTTTGTTAAAATGCCTTCATCCCTACAAAAACCTTATGTGGAATAGATTTGGGTCTGCAAAATGTATCGTACGGGTAAAATCTAGGGATGACATGCACCCTTTGGATGTGTTTTGGCTTAGCTATAGTTAATCTCATTTAAATAATTTTTAATTCATCTGCATTTCAAATTAGTGACTTGGAAAACTATTGCATAAATGAATTTTTCAAAAATGCGTTATATTTTTGAAAGTCGCTGAGAGACGTAGATTTTCTTTTACGTATTTGCTTAAACTTATATAAAACATTTAATTCGGCAACAGAAATATTTTTCCTCCTTAGTAATAACATCCAAATTATTTATTAATATACAGGGTTATTCAGAACTTATCTCTAAAACTTTGAGGATATGTGCATCCTTAAATAAGAAATCGATATCACCAAAAAAATTTATAATAAAAGTCTTAGGATTTCCCGTAAACAATGTTTAAAGTTATACCATTATAAAGGACTACGTAGATGGGCAACTGTACTTCAACGACATCTGATATACCACATTCCTATAAAAAACAGTAAATAAGTTTTTGTAAGTGGAACGCCTGGTTAAGAACGACCGAATAGAGTGGGAGTGGGGATAATATCTCTATTGTCTATCAGTCATCAGTCTATCTGTGTCGCTCTCTCAGTGCCGGTGTTTTATTTATCGTAGGAGTGTTAAACTGTAAAATTTTCAAAATGGCTCATGTGTACAGTAATGCTGAGTTAATGGACATGATTCTTATTTATGGTAAAGTTGGAGTGGACGAGATGGTGGCCCGGGACGACCACAACGTATTTTAGCAGCTGAAGAACAAGTGTTGAATCTGGTCAGTGAAAATACGCGAATAAGTACAAGTCAGATCGCTAGGCAGGTGCCTGAGGTATCCCAATCAACGGTGTGGCGCTTACTACACGAAGCTCAGTTTTATCCGTATCATATCCAGCTTGTTCAGGCACTGTTGCCAGCGGATTATCAATTACGAGTTAGGTTTTGTGGGTTGTTGTTGTAGCAAAATGCTGAAAATCCCCAATTTACTTAATAATTTGCGTTTGCAAGATCAGTAACCAGCAGGAACATTCGCTTTAGTGCGGCAAAATTGGATAAGGCGTGCCCAAAAGTGTGTAGAAGTCGAGGGACAAAATTTCGAACAGCTTTTGTAACAAGGTATGTGCAAATTTTTTATAAATTTCATGTTTCTAATACCTAGTAATCAAGTAGCGCAATTCTTCAAAATTAGTGTAACAAAATTTTATTCATTTTAAAGACATGTCACTTTGGTCACATCTATCTATCGTTCAGTTTATTTTAAAGTAAAAACGCTGCAACTCTTTTTTGCGCCGGGTGTCGGTATACTCTCAGAACTTCCGAAGTTTTTTTCGTGCTATATGTGACATCACCAGTTTGCATTGTCAGTCCCAAGGTCACTCCATTACAGTGGACCAGTATCCAGCGGCGTGCAATTAAAAATTTTTAAATAGTTTTCAGAACCCGCCAAAAAATTTTGTTTTTGCACTACCACATTTGTACATGTATGTTGAACATCCCCAAATTTTATTATGGATAAGTTCTGAATAACACTATATATTTCCAATTCGTCAGATAATTTTTAATTAAATTATCCACCTATCGTTTTCTTGGCTGCCATCCTAGTGTATGCGCCTAGGATAGAAAGAACGGCAGCTTGTTCTTGATGTGAGAGATTAATCAGAGAGATTCAGGTTTTCCTCATTGCAGCACTGAATAGTGATTAAGATTTACCGACGAAAGTCATTCCTGAGACGCAAATACGACCTAATCAATAATAGTTTACCGCCCTTCTCCCACACAGGGCTCATATTTCCGGGATAATAATAAATGGTTATAAAATTTGAACAAACTTTGTATATTTACTAAACGAAATTTACAGAATTACTGAGAAATAAACTATTCCTAATATTTTACAGTCATTCCTCTGCAGGGTATCTGCAAAATGCACTGATACATTTAACATGATGTCAGATTTGAATTCAGTAAAGGTACTAGGTAATCTCTCTCCACGAAACACCACAATTTAGTTCATGCAAATTTCTGCTGTGCTATAAATAGTGATAGATCTAACATCTTTCCACCGGTAGCATGTATATGTATGAGTTTCATATCCAGGCTAAGTTAGCCATATTATTATCCACATTTACTGAAGCTTATGTATTCAAATTGGGCATAATGAGTGTACATAAAGCAGAGTTGTCTAGGTTGAATAACGCCTTGGGATTTACGTCCAGTAGTCAAGGAACTATACAAACTACATTTCAATATATTCGTTGCTCGCTTCAGTGACATTTGATATGTCACAAAGTCGGAATGTTGACCATTGAACGGATATTGGCTTCGAAAGCACCCTTATGTGTCTGTATATTATAAGATATTCACTTCGTATGTAAGTGACAGGGAAAACATATCGTTTTCAGTACCAAGAAGCTTGAGGTTTCATTTTGTTGTTTGTAAAAACTAAGTTTAAAGATGAATTAACATTTTCAGCTGTTTAAGAGTCCATTCACTAGTCCGAAATAAGCCCAAAATCGGCGTTCGTCTCGTGTCTAATTATAAAAAAACTATAAAAGATAGCGTCTTTTAGTAAAAAAGTATTGAAAGATAAGACTAATCTAAATCCCTACAGTAGTAATTTTTTGTAATTCTTTTTATTTTTAAAATTCCAGGCAAACAGTTTTGTACTAAAATAGCGTATTTTCAAAAATTATTTTCTCTAAAATAGATGTATTAAACAAAAATTTGCTACTATAGGGATCTAGTTTATCTTTTGATCTTTCCGGTGGTATATAATTTATAACATAAAAAAAAAATTTGTTGCAATTATAAGACAAATCCGGTACCCTTGCAATGAGGGCTAACTTTATTTCCATGTGCCTTTTTACTTCGGCTTTACGTGCACCTCCGAAATCTAAATAATTCAGTAGTGGAAATATGTAAGTCTTCACCCATTGGTTACCCAACCTCTCAACCTGACCCAAAATTAATGCCTGTCAAGTCTAGAGTGAATGGACCCTTAAGAGTAGAAATTAAACAGTTTTTCTTGCTTATTTGAATGAGATGCCGAAAACAACTACTCCACGGACAATATGCCCCGACTGGCGTTGCATTACATGTCTGTCAATTTGACAATAATTGTCAGGCAGATAGTAGCACAGACCCAAAGAGGGCACTACGGTGTGTTTCTCGCCAATACTAATTTTCCTTGCTGTTTACTTCAGACATTTTCAAATATTCTCTTTTTGATCTTAACTCAATCTTTAACGGATGAAATAATATTAGTTTACACAACATCCTATCGAGAAAAATAATAATAGTACTTATAACATACATAATGATTAAAAACAAGGTATTTACATAAAGTGGATACTCGAAGCGGATGGTTCTTTATGAAACATCGTGAAAATAATTGTTTTGAAAAAAACATTGATCTCATTTAGATGTTCCAAGAAATATATAGAAAACACTCTATATACTAGTATTTTGGCTTGTTATGCCTTTTTCAATAGAGTAAATGTCTGTTTTCTATACAAAACAATCATTTTATAGATCAGAAAAATGTAAAGGTACTGCATCGGGAAAAGAAAGGAAAGCGCTTAGATCTGTTAGAGCAATTAGAAATTAAAAAATCTTTAATTATAAATCCGTGTACTACCAATGATCAGATAAACTTTACACTCTCGCCCTTCTTAGAAACGGTAATAAAAACTCGGGCTTCACCAGATGCCAGATGGTAGAATCAATCGGAGGTAGGCTCGTAAACAAATAAATAACAAAAACGCCCTTGGAAATATTTAGTAATAGACATTTACTCTATTGAAAAAGGCCTAACAAGCCGAAATACTAGTATATAGAGTGTTTTCTATATATTTCTCGGAACATCTAAATGAGATCAATGTTTTTTTCAAAACAATTATAAGGTATTTACATATTTTCTCTTTAGAAAAACCCCTGAATCTTATACGGTATAGCTCACCCAGTATATAAGAGGTCTTTAAAACACGAAACGGTTCATTAATGATTACTTAATTTAAAAGCGCAATGAAATTTAATGTACACGAGTAGGTAATAAGTATGCAGTGAACCCATTTACCAAATAAGTGCACATCGTCAGCAAATAATTTATAGTTTAAATTAAAACAACATCTTACTAGCTCAATTTGCCATTAATTACATTGACCGATTTTAGTCATGGTATTATTTTTCTTGCGTAAGAGTGACGGATAATATCGTATTTCTGTAAACAATGCTAATATGGAACGCATTCCATATACATCAAAGTGTAACAGGCTGGTCGTTGTACTCTACAGGCTTCGCGGAACTTACTTAATTATTCAGTTATCTCGAAAGGGAGTCTAAAGTTTTACTACTGAATCGATTTATCTATCGCGGGGTTCGAGATATGCTGTGATTGACGAATAAAAAGATATTGACTTACCGTGGGTTATCTTATCCTGAATCTCGATGTAGGGACGTATTCCTGGGACACTTCTTATGTGCTAACACTGAGAGGGTAGTTGGGCGGATTTGCACGAAAACACAGCACTTTTAGGCAAGGGTTTTTAATAACAAATAAATAGAATTTAGAAACGTAAACAAAATAGAAATGCGAACTACTGAAATGATATTTGACCTAAGAAAACGACTGAATACAATACTAATGAACTCTAAACTGAATGACTCTATATAAAACAACTAACGGCGTCTACTTCGAGCCCGAGAAACGTACTTTACCCTGCCTGGGTGGTGTGCCCTCTTACTGTGGGGAGAAGCCCCAAATAAATACAAACCGGTGGCGAAGTCGTACCGCGGGAGACTGACTTTTCTTCAGTCGAAACTTTCCAAGTAAAGTTTCTTTGCTATAAAATTTAAATAAACTAATCCCATTGGTTGTTAAAGTACGTTTCTTCTCTCTGTCTAGTACCGCGAACCATGACCTGTTTCTGTCACGGTGGCCAATCAAAATATTATTTCCTAGCTAGTGACCTAAAACCCTTAGATATTATCCTCGTCTCAAAGTGAGATGGGGTTACGACTTACTCTACTGTTATTATTCCTGGAAAAACCCCATAAAAAAACCAGGAGGACCTATGCCTTTGCACTATTGTCTATATGAACATACAAAAGATCTTACTTCGAAGAACTTCCAAGTACCACCATAATTCATTACAATTTACTGGCTTTAATTAGTTACGCCCAATTGGCGCTTTGTGTCCTCAACATTGTTCCGTGTCCAGGGATGCACGGAATTAGACATCCATAAAATGTTTCACTAACTTTGTTAGGCCCGAACAATTATCAATACTATTTATGACCCAAAATGACATCTTTGCTACAGAACCAGAGATGGTTTTACAAAATCTATCTATTTGAGCCAGATGTTACTTTCTAAAGATATTTACTTTACTTGACGTTTACCCTGTGTGCTTTTGTTACATCGCCTTGGGACGTAGAAGTTCTTTACAAATTTTCCTTACTTAATTATTCCAGGAAGACTTCTTCTTCGTTCCTTTTCCTCCCAGTTGGTCTGGCCGGTGGATTTCCCTCACTGCTTCTTCCTGCTGCTCGTTGCTTTGCCCTGATACCAATCCATGGATGCCCTCGCAGGAACTCTTCGTCCCATCCTCCTTCTTTCTCTCCTGCACTCGACAGCCCTTGGTCGACCTACTCGTCCTGGGTCTGTCTATGCCTTCCTTGCTGCTACTCCGTTACCGGATCCGGTTCTGGCCTGGTCCAGTATGACTAAACGATGAGAAGTGGAAATCAACCAGAAACACTCTTATTAATTATACTATTCCTTACTGCTACATGGTTTTCCTTGGACCCCTATGATTAATTTATTGTCAGTGTCAGTGGGAGACGACGTGTATTTACCTACTATTTGACTCTATTTGCGTTACCGTCACCATATGCTATATCCCCGGGGTTTTCCTCTACTGGCGCATTCTATCAACATATGTCTTCTATCCCTGTGCGATTTTCCTTGACCCCTTTCAACAATTATAGCATTTAGTTCGCCCCAACGGCGGTCACATTCGTCAGCCAAGAGACTGTTTGACGAATCAGGAGGAGATGCTCTTGCTCCTGCTGGTAACCTGCTATTCCTCCTGGAGGTGGACACCATCCTTCCCTAGCATATTCGTCTTCCCTAACACTTCTGTTCGGGTCGCACGCACAATCGGCATGTCCGTCAACTTAATCAGGGGAGTAAAGGTTTACTAATGACTGGTTGTGTTGTGATACATTCAGAATCCTGAAACAACTGATCTGTGGTGACGGGGAGTGGTTCACTTCGTTCTCGCGCCTGCGCATAGCCCGGCCGTGCTATCACAGTCGCTTATACCGTACCCCTGGATAGATGTAATTATCGGCTCCCGTAAAGTTGTCAGGTTCGTTTGGTCTATTGATTCACTGGTAAATGGAGTGTTCTCCATTCGAACTGTTTGACGGATCTGGAGAGATGCACTTACCCACACGAGCTCGACGGACCCGGTACCAGTGTCCCTGGATGGGAGTCCGCAGCATGGGATCCCTGGCCAGCTAATATTTCCTCTGCCTCCATCTTCACCGATGGGCAGTTGTACCCTTCGCCTTATCCTATATACGTACTAGGCGGAAGCGGACTCCGCAGTGCCTTTTCCTTTGGGTCGACATTTTCCTGTCCCCAATTTATCCTTAATTCCTACCCATGAACACGTATCCGCCACTGCTCGTGTTGATAGTTGGAGCTCCCGGTCTCCAAACGGCTCCTCTCCAACTCTAAACTATTGTGCCTATAGCTCGGCTAACCGGTGCATGGACTTCAAACAGTGGGCAAGTCCGCAGCCCATTACCACAGGTATACTCCTATGCTAGGTACTCCGAAAGGGTAGCATAGAACGTCCTACCCGTAAAGAAGAAGGTCAAGCAGCCACCACCATTTCCAAAATTTAACCCCAATAGCTTTCACTATCCATAAACCGATACGTCTTTCAGTGTATATTAAAAAAACTTAAACTGCAAACTATACATCAGATTCAGAATGAAATAACCCACGGTAAGTCAATACTCTTTTTATTCGTCAATCACAGCATATCTCGAACCCCGCGATAGATAAATCGATTCAGTAGTAAAACTTTAGACTCCCTTTCGAGATAACTGAATAATTAAGTAAGTTCCGCGAAGCCTGTAGAGTACAACGACCAGCCTGTTACAAAAGTATGATACGGGGGAGCCTTTGCATCGGAAACCTCGAATAATCTACACCACTGAGTTTTCAGAACAATAAAGTAAATTGATTCAAGAGAAAGTATAAGGTTATCATAAAGTAATGGATAATGTCAGCTGAATTTACAAAATGTCTGCTTTTAACATGATTTTGAAAAACATCAGTTAAAAACTCATTAATTGGTCGGTAAACATGCGGAGGTGCTCCATTCTGCATAAACATCATGTTTTCAATACCTTCGTGATCGTTTTGTATCCATGGAATGGCATAATCTCGTAACATATTAAGGTATCGTTCACCAGTAACAGTTACAAAAAAGGCCTCTCCATTCTGTATCTCCTCAAAAAAGTGCGGTCCAATGATAAAATTAGATGTGAAACCGCACCAAACGGTGACTTTCTTGTCTTCATGAAGACCTTCCTGAACGACTTCATGTGGATTATCTGTTGGCCATATTCGAAAGTTTTTAGTATTGACTCCACCATTTACAGAGAAATGGGCCTCATCTGTCCATAAAGTACGGGGTAACCATTCGCGTTCAATTTCTATCTGAGTAAATATTTGTAAAGAAAAATCATACCTGATAGGAAAATTTGTATTATTTAATTGAAACAGCAGTTTATGTTGATATATTTTTAGGATTTTGCGTAAAATTTTCCAAACCGTGGGTATGGATCATTTGCAATCGTTTTGACATCGAATTCACACTACTTATTGCTAACGGATTAGTGTTGGCTATGTTTTGATTTTCCCGAATACCTTCTGCAACTTGAATATCACTAATCCTTGGTCTTCCTGATCTCGGTAGGTCAGTTACAGACCCTAATCTTTCAAATTTGCTAATCAAATTACAGTATGCTTTCATTTGACAACGCCCTGCTCTCAAACCCATTTTCGTAATATATCTTTGTAATCCACCAGTGTAATTTCTGCCACATTCATAATAACACTGTACTAAACCAATTCTTGTTTGTAATTCCATATTATTAAAGTTTAAATCGTTTCAATTTACGTGAGTTTTATAATGAGAACAATAATTCTCTAAATCAGTCGCAATGATTACGTTTGACACTTGTATCAGCTGTGACACGACAACTCTTTTTGCTACTAGCTTGATTTAGACTTTAAAGTATACCCCTTACTTTATGATGACCACATATAACCCATAATGGCCTTTTTTTATTTGCTTATTTGCATTGATGTTCCTGCGTCCTCCGTTCTCATCTAAAATCATTAGGAGGTTATGTACAGTGTGACCCATTTTCGTTGTTATCCCTTGGTGACTTTCATCTGTATCTCGAAAACTGTAGGTGCTATTAAAAACTGAGCACGCCGCTGGACTCATCGCTAAATATAATGTATTGAACATGTTCATAAAGTAGTTGAATAATTATCCTGTTAAAGAAGTTAAGAAAACAGATGAAACTCAGTTTTTAACTATAATTGTATGAACCATCTTAACTGAGTGTTAACACCACTGTAAGAGGTATTAAGTGAGATACCTCATTTTGAAATCACACTATACCTTGTTGGAATTCCAAATAGTTGCTTACTGATACCCCTTTGCAAGGCTCTTCTATCTCTTCTTGAAATTTTGAGATACGCCGATAGATAGCGAAGACAGATGGTGATTTATGGCTGGCCATTCTGTATTCACATATGGCAACATATTTTATAAACGAAAAGTACAAGTTTCGATATATCATAACCTTTCTAGCACCACATTTCATAAAATATATTAATAAAAAATTTAAGTCAAATATAAGAACGATGTAAGCTTATATATCCTAGATATTTATTTAACCATGAACAGCAAAAACGAAACTAAAAGTCGAACTGTTAACAATAGAAGCACAGTGCGAAGTCAATGTATTTTCTTGTTGCTTTTTTTGTTCTGGCTTGGAATCAGAATCAATATTTTTGTCTCGTAAGTGGCAGTTGGAGACTTTCTCGGCATAACCCCGGGCTTACGAAGAGGGTTTTGCGAAACAAAATGGCAAAACGAAGTCCTAAACTTGGTGGAAGCTTATACGCGACAGCCTTATTTCCTTAGAATAAAAATTGTGCCAATACCCTTTCAGAACAGCGCAGACCCCTATACTTTTACGTAAAAAATGGAAATATAAAACGTTATCCTAAAACTAACTCTATAGAGACTGTGGGCGGTAATTGAACACAAAGTCGATGGAAAACTGACGTTGGTGCTTCAGTCGTAAATTCTGAACGTGAATTTACACCGTTTATTATAAAAAATACCTCAAAGGTATGAGATGTCCTCATATTGATGGAGAATTTAAATTTAAACTAGCCTCTGTTGAAAATACTAAAAGGGTTTTAACTTCTATCAAGTCAAATGTTGGTTCTGACTATACTAAAAATAGCAGATGATAGTGAGACAGATATAACCATAAACGGGTACCATAAAAGGAATGTGTTGGAAAAAGACATTGTAGTGTTTGTAGCCTAGCAATGAATCGATATTCTCTTCGATTCGTTTCGATAAAAAAAAAACATGTTTTTTTTCAAATTAAGAAGCGTTTTTGACTAAACATTCATCAAATAGCTTTGCTGAGAATACATTGTGTTAAATCTAAATCAAATAGAATTACACTCGGGACTGTAATTAGTTATTGACTACAATTTTTGCTGTTGAATGTTATGCACAAGAAACACTTGCATAATGGTGCATTATAAAGAAAATACATTACTAAATAGTAATAATTAATCTTTAAGCATTAAGCATAACCCTATTGCATAGAAATTAACCTTATTATCGATTTTGCACTAAGAATTATCAGCAGAAGTAATTACTTGAAACCTACGATTATGCTGTTTGTAAGATTACGAGTTTAAATTTTCTCGTTGAATTACTTCATTGCTTTTATAAGCTCGCGTGTGTGGGTTATTGTTTTCAACTGTTAACATTTCAAAACTACATAAATTAATAATTAATGTTGTAAAATATACCTCATAACTTTGCTGTGCAGTTTATAACGAAAACTCATAGACGAAACGAGATATTAATCTCGCTTAGAAATGGTAAAAGATTTGGAGATAAGAAAATGGCACTGTTCCTGCTCTGATATATTAAATACTGACAGAACTTTACACAAATATTGTAATGGTTTCAGAATATATTATAGAAGACATAGATACAATACTGGACAGGGCTTTTAGCCTGCATAGTATTAAGTATTAAGTAGGTTCAGTTAATTTCCATTGCACACCATTAAGTTATAAATAATTATGTTCTAATAAGTTGTAGGTAACAAAGTAAGAAAAACTAGTTTCGATCACCATATTTAAACTGTTTCAATAACAATATGTCTTAGTTTCCCAAGATACTTGATATTCAAAATGTTCTATATATTTATATCATTTTGTGGAGACCCGAATAAATTCGTATGTCTTATTATAGATCTTACAATATGTCTAACTTCTACACGCAAAATAAAACATGCAGATGGTCCTCTATCAATCACTGCAACATTCTAGACAGAAAATAATGATATAGATACCACTTGCCATGCCACGAATACCAAACAGTAAAATTTGCAACTGTATCCTTTCAGCAAAATCAATTTTCAGGTAAAGTGGTGTAATTAAAATGCAATTTGAGTCCTGTAGATAAGTTGAGGGTGTAATGAAGTATATTAGAGGCGATATGTATACAACTAACGACTAACGATATTATACAAAAAGCAGCAGCTTGATTAAATGACCTACCTATAGTGAACGAATATCAATCAAGCAATAAGCAATAAGCTCTTTCATCGGACCCGTTCATGCTTGTTTATTTTCCAATTAGATAATTTGGTAGAGTGATGCGGGCTTTGTAGAGATTTGTTTTAATGCAAACATATCGTTGGCTACAGAGCAAACAAAATCCGTTAAATGCTAAATACCTGAATTGCTGTAAAAACTCTAATGAATATTGAAGTTTGTTCAAACAAGTGGACGGAGACAGCATAGCAGTTTTGTTTCATTGCATATTATATAAATAAGTTGAATTTATAGTAAATCATATACAGTACAACACGTGATATGACACATTATAAAGAGAAAAGTAAATATATTTAGAATAAAAATTGAAGGGTGTGATATTTAGAGAACACCCTGTAGTAATTTAACAAGAAACAATTGTAAGATCATTGTGCAACATAAATTTTCAAATATTCTAGATATTTGTTTGCTGTGATCTAAAATTGGTGACAGATTGTATACCTGTATTTAAATTAGCTATTGATTTTGGGTAAATATCTCTTCTACATTGATTCAGAGTATTCAGCAATCTAAACGAAAGCTTCTATATTTAGTTATGCAAATTAAATCTATATATCACGTAGCTTTTGCACATTCCACCTCAACAAAAGAAAATATGTCATCATAACACGAAGAAAATGGGAGCACCCTAAAAAAATCTCCAGGGCAAACAACTGAGCTCCGATGTTCCTTCCTATATTTCTTATTCACGCAGGCTGCAGCTGGAAAGCTACAATTGCTGCTCGCACTGATTCTGCCTTGAATAAAATATAAACCTATTTCCAGGATAATTTAATCTAGTTCTGTGGTGCCCAAGTAATTCCGTCTAGGGCGACGTGACTTGTGCTCCAAATTCTCTAACTGTCTATTAATCATTTAAGAGATCACTAAGTGGTCTCAAATGTTATTCAAGCAGATTTGGACAATCTAAGTTACTTGCATATACAGGGTTATTCAGAACTTATCTCTAAAACATTGAGGATATGTGCATCCTTAAATAAGAAATCGATATCACCAAAAAAATTTATAATAAAAGTCTTAGGATTTCCCGTAAACAATGTTTAAAGTTATATAAAGGACTACGTAGATGGGCAACTGTACTTCAACATCTGATATACCTACCTAAATACCTAAAAAAAGTAAACACGTTTTTGTACCTCGAACGACGACCGAGCAAATACAGTTGGAGGGGGGATAATATCTCTATTGTCTATTCAGTCATCAGTCTATCTGTGTCTTCTCTCAGTGGCGGTGTTTTATTTATCGTAGGAGTGTTAAACTGTAAAATTTTCAAAATAGCTCATGTGTACAGTAATGCTGAGTTAATGGACTGTTACCAGTGGATTATCAATTACGAGTTAGGTTTTGTGAGTGGTTGTTGCAGGAAAATGCTGAAAATCCCCAATTTACTTAATAATTTGCGTTTAAAAGATCAGCAACCAGGAGGAACATTCGCTTTAGTGCGGCAAAATTGGATAGCTTTAGGGACAAAATTTTGAACAGCTTTTGTAACAAGGTATGTGCAAATTTTTTATAAATTTCATGTTTCTAATACCTAGTAACCAAGTAGCGCGATTCTTCAAAATTAGTGTAACAAAATTTTATTCATTTTAAAGACACGTCACTTTCGTCACATCTGTGGACCAGTATCCAGCGGCGTGCAATTAAAAATTTTTAAATAGTTTTCAGAAGCCGCCAAAAAAATTTTTTTTGCACTACCACATTTCTACATGTATGTTGAACATCCCCAAATTTTATTATGGATAAGTTCTGAATAACACTGTATATGTTGATGTATAATCCATGCTTTATTATTTTTTCCATTTTCACCGTATTCTTTTCGTTTTTCGGAAAATGAAGTCCTTCTTTCAAACATATAACATCTCGTCTCGCTTGTGATATGGTTTCACATATGCTGCTATCATTTCCAATGTCTTCGATGGTTGTTGTTGGAAGGCGGCGCGGTTACCCGCAGCACTCAGGTCTTTCGACCGATTCTGCCTGCCGCTAGTCGACAGCTATTGGAAGAGACCCGTGCTATGCACATAGACCAACATCCGTTCCAGGGGAAGCTCTCTAATGTCCTAAGGCAGGAGCGACAGCAACAGAGGATGTGAATGGAGTGCTCGTCATCGTGTCCGCAAAACCTGCACCTTCTAGTGTCACTAAGGCCGATAGTGTTAAGGTGCTTGTTGAGATATCCATAACCTGTCAGCAGTCCTGTGACAATCCTTATACTGTTATGACAGCGCAAGTATTGATCGAGTTGCGTTCGACCAAGGCCCTTCAATTAAGAGCCTGGCTTGTCGCAGCCCAGTCCCGTTTGACCCTTCTTCCTCTGATCTTTTCATGATCCAGTTTTCAATAGACCTTGTTATATAACTAGGCGGAAGCCCGAGAACTGGTTTGGGCCCGGTAAACTGTATACTTGAGCCTCTTCTAGCCAGTCCATTGGCCTCCTCATTTCCTGTTATGTTGTGATGACCCGGTACCCAGGTCACCAAGGACCCAGGTACCAATTGGGTCAGACCATTAATATACTCTAGGAAGGTGATCCTATAGGAGATCAAGGCATGTAAAGCCGCCTGACTCTCAATGCATATCTGTATATGCTGATTAGAATTTCTCCTTTTAAGATTGCATGCCTCCAATGGTTACCAGGATTGCGAAATCTGTGATTTTTTTTTTGACATAATAGACTGGTGATAAAACAAATATGCGTTAAAGATTCATCCTGTATAGGAAAAAGGAAATTAGTGATTACTTATAATATAATGACCACGGCTGTAATGAAATATATAAGAAAACTCATACAATTAGGTGCACAGAAGAAAGAAGGAAAACTGATTTCACAGCCTTGTAAAATATGATACAATAAAAGAAATATCCCGATGAGAATAAAAAAATGTATTTTATTTAGTTGAGTGAGTTCCATATTTGCGATACCTTTCCCATATATCATCAGTTATTGCAGGATATGTTACGTGTCAAAGCAATAGATTTGGAAACCTCCAAGATAAATCGCGATCACGATCCGACTCCTTAAGGACACTTACTTGGGGTAGCGATAGGGTGGCGGGAGCGGTGCCTGTCACCGCCAAACCGAACCACCACCCGAAAATAAATGGTTAACGATACGAGAACATGAAAATATAAAAACAGTATCAGCAGTAGAAATGCGCCTGGATGTCATGCAGCCTTCCCGTGACTGTTCGTGACAAGCAGATATTTCTTTTTAACGGGTCAGCGCTCAGGACTTGCCTGCTGTAAAAGATCTCTCTCGCTATCAAGTTCTGCGATTCCCGGGTTGCCGATAACGAATTTTGCTCGAATTTTAGGGGCAAGTACTCCCAACTGTATCAAAATCATAATAATGGATATTGTTGGGTATACATTTGATACCTTTTTTTTACTCTTAAAAAGTAATTATGTATATTCCAAGAATTACGTAATATTACAGGAAAATTGTCCCAAAATTGATATTATGCCAAGAAAGACTATGTGAAAATGTTTCCGTTCCTAACGTACTTGTTTACGCATAGGAATTGCATCACATAGATAGATTTTCTTTATAAACATTATGGGAAATGCTACCTGTGAGACATAAATAAGAAAATAGAAGATATTCTTAAGCTATACGGGCAATATCAGAGCAAAGTTTTAGATTTGGCCAAAAGAAATTTATAATGCATTAACTTGGTTGAAAATAATTTATTAGACAATATTGACGGGTTTACTTTCACTGATATAATTTACCAGGGAGCAAAAACAACGTAAACACATGCATATTAATGCTTCTCGTGTTGGTATAACAAGACAATGTTGCAGTTCTCTACCAAGATTTCAAAAGAAGTAGATTACCTGGTAACTTTGGACCAATCAGATGTTCGCATTTCATGAACGAAAATTCTTCTTCCAGAAGACCGATTTAAAACGATACAAAGAAAGATATAAACAGTTACATAAACCAATAAATAATATTAAATATATACATAATATAAAAAAGTTATCTACAGTAAAGACCAGAATTAAGCAAAGTGGAATGACCTCGCCGATCTGGTACAATGCGGTGATTGCGTGCGTATTCTGTTTTACCATTGGGCACATTTCAGTTAATATATACTCGTATACTATTCTATAGAATACTTCTAGTATATGCACTTCCACTTTTTTAACTAATACAAATAAGTATAAACACTGACACAAAGAATAAATACACTGATAATTTTACCACAAATTGTTACCGTTAAGAAACGCGCGCGAAATAACCCAACATCACGCCACTGTTTCCCTACTACCTCGAGCGCAGTCGCTTGTTGGTTCCTGATTAGACCAATCAACGTCCTTGAAACTCTGAGAAAAGAAAGCGTAAATGCAAGAGTATATATGTTAAATAAGGATGAACAGCTTGTCGTCAACTTTACGACTTTCGCAGTTGCCACATATTCGGAAATGCCTTGATATTATTAAGTAAAAGACAAATTAAACATTGTGTTTGCTTTAACAAAGTACAATAGGGATAAGGGACGTTAAGGACAAGTAAAAAAATGGGTAAATAAGGTAATTAATACGCTTTCTGTTTTAAATAAGAATACTTTTCCTTAAATAAGAATACTACGACACAGATCTACTATTTTTCCGGTCATTCCACTTTGCTTAATTCTGGTCTTGACTTTATGTTATCTATGATTTGTAACTATTACAAGGAGACTATAACGGCTATCAAAATATTTAAATATCATGGAAAGTGAATTTATGTTTAGAGAAATGGCTTGTGACAACAATAAAACTCCAATAAGTAGGAGGTTCGATCCAAGTGAAATACCATGAAGACAATGGTACTTAAACATTAAAGGTTTAAGTGTTACTTTGGGATTCGGATTGTTTGACATAAAGCTCGGAGGATTTCATTAATTTGCATTTGTTTACCTTACAATTGCCCTAAAAGGGTCCATATAATGGGTAGCTGCGTTTTATAGGTATCCTAAAAATAAGTGCTTTCGGTTTACTTTTAGTATGCCTTTACATGCTCGGCTCGTAAAGAGAAAATTGTGTTATTATATCGTGGGGAGTGAGGGATGGATTCCGCATAACTTTTTACATTATTATTCTTCGGGAGGCAGAAGTTATATCAAAAGTCGTGATGCCATAATAACTTTAGGAACTTGAAGCAAAACATATCCACGTAAGACGAATTCTCGAAACTTAAAAAAATCTTGAGGCAATCATGTTTGCCATATCGAAATTTGATTAAACTAATATGAGGAATATGGAACGTCTATAACTTATTTGTGATACATGATTTACTGTAGTTTTTTAGGATTACACCACTTGTAAAATTACAAAAAACCAGATGTATTCAAATTAAATATTCAAAGTGTAGTATTAAGGCAAACTTGTAAGGTTTGCCCCAAAAAACCACTGTAGAATATGCAATAAAATAAATAAACAAGTGTTTAATTTCTTTGAAATTTTATTTTAATTATTATTTTATTTATACACCTAATTCAAAATCTGATTTATAATATTACACAGTTTTGTATAAAACTGAAAAACCACTGATGAAATTTAATTAATTTTCCTATATGTATTTATTTTATTGCATTTTATAGTGTTTCTTTCTTGGGTCAAACTTTAGAAGTTTTTCCTTAATACTACAGTTTCAATATTTAATTTGATTACTTCTGATTTCCTGTTTTTTGCTATTTTACAGGTGGTGTCATTCCAAGAAAGACTACAATAAATATGACTGGACTTGCATTGTTATTAATAAATATGCAAAAGAATAACAGGATTATTATTACTTAGCTGCTAAGATTTTTAAGTTCCGTTCGGAAATGTATAAAATGTTTAACAATAACTAGTAAAGCACTAATTAAGCGACTGTTAAAGTTTTTTATACTTAACTGTAAAAGGGAAGAGATTCGAAACGTAATAGTTTCATCAATTTATGAATACATTGTTTATGTTAGTAATTAAGGAATATTATGTAAAACAGGAAGTTACTTTTTAGAATTAGTAATTCTTTCCGACGATTTTTTACTTAAATTTTAAGGTAGAAGATCAGATAGCAACGGTACACTATTAGCAAAGTCTACATATATTCTAATTATGTAGACTTTGCTATTACATTCAGGAGAAAACGCCAAGCACAACCCTTGTGGTTTCCCTGGTTAGCCCTAATGTTTATTTAATGTATCAGTGTGTAACAAAAATGAATTATAAAAAGCTTTTGTTCTAATAGACATTATTATTATTATTATTATTATTATTGTCATTATTATTATTTAAACAATTACTGTTGCTATTTGCACCACCCATGGAGTTACAACTGCGTATTTTGTTATAACCTCCAGTCAAGGTACTACTTTGAATTAAAATTGATTATTTTCAGTTAAGTGCATAATTTTTTAACATTTAATTTAATTTATTACAGATAGGTTTAAAGTAGTAATAAATAAAATTAAAACTACTTCATTGGACATTTGGATAATATCATTAATACGTATATTTCTTAGGTACGTTTTTCGCTCAATATATTTAAATAAAAGATATAGGCAGCACTAAATAACAATATATTTTATATTCCTTAAAAATTTTGAGCTAGCTAAATTGCTCACGTAAAACATAAATTCAATTATGCCGTCATACTATGACGACAGTTAATGACGCGAGTACGAATTTTGCAGATAACCAACGCATGAAAGATGTAATACGTAGGAAATAAAAATTGACCTCGTCTGATTTCCTTACACGAGATATATTTTATCAGTGCCAAAGTAGATTTAGTTTTTGGGTTTTAAAACGTTGCCTTCACATATTATTTGCGGCACCTAATTGGATCAAAGCACTCACTGAATGTGTAAAATTAGTCGTGATACTACCGCAAATGTATACATTTTTTCCATAAACAAGACCAGCTACCCTGGCTCTTGTCTATAAACTTTTTGAGACATTCATACGTTCCTATTTTAATTTCCCTCTGTTTTTTAAATTTATACTGACTACCATGTTTTTTCTGTGTAAGCATTGGGATTTACTGCGCATGATTTTTGCTCTTATTACATTATAATTTTTTTCTAAAACCAAGACGATCTACTACTCATGATTTTTCTTTACCCGTTAGGTTACTTTCTTGTCTGGACTTTTTTTGAATATATGTCACACTGAAGGTCATCCCACTTAACAAGCAATGTGTTCCCCTGTGTAACAAGCAATCCTCTTAATTTTTTCCCTTTTCTAACCCTATGGTTTATACGTTATTCTTGCTAAAAGTAGGAATTGCGAAATGCAAAGTATTATTTAATTCACATGGTTTAGTGGTTAATACATTTTATTCCTACTGAACTGAATCGGGGCGGTGGCTCACGGCGTAGCGTCTTGATCGCTCAACCCAGAGGTCGTGGGTTCTAATTCCCATTCCGCCAACAATTTTTAATTAAATTGTTTACTCGTAGATCAAGGCTTATTCGCAGGGATGGCTTGGCTTCCTGGCGATGGCCTAGGATGGGAAGAATGTCAACTTGATGACTAAAATCAGTTGATGTTGACTGTCCCCCTAACTAATGAGGTTTTCCAGCTTTCCCTCATTCAAGCACTGAATGGTGGTTAGGGCCTACCAACGTAAGTCATTCCTGAGGCGCAAATGCGGGCCGCGAAATAATAATATGCCGCCCCCTCTCCCACACAAGTCTCAGACTTTCGGGCTAATCCTTGTGATTACAATGAGGGGTCTTATTATTGTTATTATTATTATTAACTATCAGTAAAAATAAAATCTGGAACTAATTCCATTAGAATATAAATTAACTGTAAACTTGCTTTAACAACCTGTGAGGTGATAATAACTCATAAAAAGCGTAATGCTGAAACATAAACTGTATCCGGCTTCATAACGAGTTTATGGGTGCAATATTCGAATTTTAATTTAACTTTCAGTCACAGGTGCAAAGTTCGTGCGAATGTAAATCTCCTCCCCCCTTCTCTCCCTCTTCTTCTCTGTCGAATTCTCCTCAATTTTCCTGTGGATACTGTACTAGATATTATTCGAATAAATAAGGTGAAAATATTTCGGTAATTCGTACAGGGGCATGAAAATTGCAACAGGGATATAAGATAATGTCTGTAACTTATTTGTGGTGCATTTTCATGATCATAGTTTGTTTCTTTTGGGATTACACCACCTGTAAAAATGTCAATCTGACAAAAAGTACTTCTTTTTATATAGAGACTTCTTATCGTACAAACATTCAACCGACGAAGAGTTGAGGATCAACTCGAAACTTATAGAAGAAAGCTAGTTAAGTGTTTAATTTCTTTTAAATTTTATTATGTTATTTTATTTAGACATATTTTAAAATATGACATGTATTTATTATAGAATTTTGTATAAAACTGAAAAACCACAAATGAAATTTAGTTAATATATCAAATATTATTTTATCATACATTATACAGTGGTTTTTTGGGTCAAATTTTAGAAGTTTGCCTTGTTACTACATTGAATATTTACACCTGTAAGATGCTTGAATATCTCTGTATCTGAACGATCAAAATAAAATATGTAAAAGAAGTAGAATGGCATTCTTTGAGGACAAATCATTAAAAATCCTAACATATAGTTGCAGTCTATGTTGTACTTGAGGTCTTTTTTATTATTTTAAAGTATAATATTAAATTACTAAATATATTTTAATTTAAAAAACTTTTAGTATCTATTCAGTAAATCTATCTTATTAATACATTTGTATATTATAATAAAATTAATGTGTATAGGGACTATCAGCAGACAACGATGTACGTGCCATATTTACTGGAGTTTTGTGCTTAAAGATCGTTACCTATTAATTTTCTTGTGTTCGGTTCTGTAAACAGCTGGACTATCTGTAATTTATAATAGCCTGAACCGAGTTTAAAAGTATAGCTCTCTGGAGACCGATGAGTATAAATCTCCAAGAACCTGGAGAGAAGCTGGAACTGGAAGTTTTTCTCCATTTCCAAGATGAAAATTACGAAGCGAGGCTGAATTAAATTGAGTTTGCTTTAATAGAAACATTTAAATTTGAATTAGCATATTGAAGAAGTTCGGTATCTATATTGCATATACGGTGTGTACTACTTTCGTTATTTTCGAGAGTATACCTCAGCTATCTTTATACGAGGTCCTCCATAATAGGCTACCAATTTTGATATTACTATACCTCTTCATAACCTAACAGGACATTTCAAATATACAGGGTGGGAAAAATTTTAAGGTTCAGCATTGGTATCTCGGAAACGGTAACAGATACACGTGGCTCAAATTAGGAAAAAGTTGCTCAATTTCATGCTGATCCAAATATGTGAACAAGTTTAATATATTCCGTTCCTTTCGGGAGTTATGCCGGAAAACACAAAAATTGCCAATTTCCTTTAAGTCAAATAACTTTTCCTGAAATAAATGCAGAGTTTTGAAATTTGATATGTTTACATAGTTTGATGAGAGCTTTCGATTGCCATACTAAAACATGTTCTAGGCCTAATAATTTTTCGGCAACGATATTCAACTTTTGTATTTCTTATGGGCGACATATTGGATTTTTACTTCAGTAAATACAGAAAAAAATTACAAGCACGGTGACATATCATACTTGATACTTTTCTCAATAGATATGCATAATACACGCGAATAACGATAAATAGTATTTATTCACAAATAATAGACAATCATTCATTTATAGTTAATTGTTACAATGCGTATTTTAACTTTTTCAGGAATTGATTGTTGTAATAATCTCTCCACTCCCCACTCCCCACAAATAATAATCCAGGGGGTTAAAGCACATTGATCGCGGTGGCCATAGAATGGGATCATTTGTACTTATCCACGAATTCGGAAAACGTTGATAGAGGTACTGGGTTACAATTCTAGCGTTGTGTGAAGAGGATCTTATTGAAACAACTGTAAATTTTGAATATTTTGCAAAGGTAGATCATCATGCTTTTCCTCCAAATCGCTTGGTAAAAAGTGTAAATAGTTACGAGCAGGTAATTTATCAATAATACGATAAGGCCCTAATACCGTCGGTGCTATTACAACAGTGATCTTTATTGTCTTTGAGGAAGACAATCCTATTTATTTATTTGAAGGAGATGCCGAAAAACTAGTAAGCCTAGAACATGTTTTAGTATGGCAATCGAAAGCTCTCATCAAACTATGTAAACGTACCAAATTTAAAAACTCTACATTTATTTCAAGAAAAGTTATTTGTCATAAAAGAAATTGGCAAATTTTGTGTTTTCCGGCATAATTCCCGAACGGCCCGGAATATATTAAACTTGTTCACATATTTTGAATTAGTATAAAATTGAGCAACTTTTTCCTAATTTGAGTCACGTTGTATCTTTTACCTTTTCCGAGAAACCAATGCTGAACATTAAAATTTTTCCCACCCTGTAGTAATTTCCATTTAGCTTCTATCAAAAGTCTACATAAAAATTTTTGGCAGTCAATTTTTTTCCAAACATAATTCTTCTTACTAATTAGTACCCTATCTCGATTTATTTTTTAAATTCAATGGTATAAAAAATAAAAGAATGAGACATTAAATATCTGTTAATATATAAATATCTAATACATAAATCTGTAAATAATCATATATCTTGTTAAGTCTATAATGTCGGATTTGATAAAAATAGCATGTTTGATTCAGACTAAAAGAGTTTTTGATGATTCGACTGTAATTACTAAATATCTTCATTTGTCTTTTAGTAAAGTCTTCTATTATGTAATTAAGAATAATTACATATCATTTTCTTTGATACATATTTTATAAAATGTTGACATTACTTGTTTGTTCAAGTAGTTTACTAACATCAACATGTTTGCACATTTTCCAAAATCAGTGTTGTTTGGCGACAGTACCCTGAATTAAAGATCGAAGCCAGGTCCCTCCCTCCGAAGATAGTAATTTTATAAATCCTTCCGAACCCCTACATTTTACGCGCACTGCATTCGCGCCATTAACTTTCACCTTTCCCGTTATCAGCTTTTGGGGGAATTTACGGTTGACAGCATATCAAAAGACTAATCATGTATAGACGGACCACGCATATTCCTTGTACGTTGAAATGAAACAGGCCCTCATCAGGCCCGTTATCTGTTGATGGAAACGCTTTAGTTTAGTTCCCTCTTGCGAACATTCCGCAGTTTTTACGTTAATGACGTCTATAAGTCTCGTTCGTTAAAAAATGCAGCAAGAATAAGAATTGGGTGTTTTTTGATGTAGAACTCATCTAGGGATTGAGTTGGTGGATAATGTGGTCCTATGTTTTAAATGTTAGCAAATCTGGCTGTGTGAAACTAAAGCCGTTATAAAAAAGGACACATTTTTCACATTCAATAGTATACCCTTATTTTTCACTCTTAATTAACATGTACTGACTTAATTTTCAAGAAAATATATTAGAGATGCATAATTTTACTTTAAATTGTTTCTTTGTTTGTACAGATGATGTCTCCTCTGTTATTTGTATCTATCAACGGCCTAGTAAAATCTAAACCTTTCTAAATTTTTTGACATGGGTGTTAAAATTTAAGGCAAAATCAGATCAGGATATTATCGAGTTTAGTTATCTTCACATCAACAGAGCTATGCATGTAGTAAAAATAAATAAAATCTATTAAATATCTTGTTTATCTTAACTTATTTTGTTCTTGTTTCATTGAAACTTTTGCAAACTCACTCAGTGAATAATAAACACTTGTACATATTAAAACCACACATCATTTCAACAAGTTTCAACAACTGTAAGTAACTGATATTATCGTATTTATATGAAACTTTCCGGTATCGCAAGCATTCGTTATATTTATATTATTTACGGTGCACGGTGAGGTTTCAACTCAAAACACTATATACTTTCATATCAATTATACCAAAGAAATGATTTATTGATTTTATAAGATAATATAGTTGGTCAAGTTATTGTTAAATAGTTAAGTTAATGACCTTAAAGAAAGTGCCAACCTGATGCGATAGAATGGCGGAGGAGCAGGTGTTTCGGGCACTAAAGCTAAGAGCATTGACTATGTTTTTATATACCTAATTATATAAAATATAATTTTGTATATACTAATGTATATACAAAATTTTACATAGGATATTACTACAGACGTTCCTCTACTACCATTTGAGAAGATTTCTGGCGGTGATATTACCACCTGAAAATGGCATGGAGGAAGTCCACTGCCGTCGCTGAGATCTACATTGAAGAGTGTACCTATAATATGTCGCTCGAAAGTCCTGCTCGTAGAATTTATACACTTATATTCACCCGTATAACAATGTAATTCATTTCATTCATAAAGAAAGTGCCAACCTGATGCGATAGAATGGCGGAGGAGCAGGTGTTTCGGGCACTAAAGCTAAGAGCATTGACTATGTTTTTATATACCTAATATTTTTGGTATTCTTTTTACGTTTGAAGTGTTTTAATAATACGCATGTACACAATTGATGATATAAATAAATTACTATTAACACAATCAGAACTGTAAGCTGTATACTATCTAACTTTTCTTCTACTAATTATGAGAAAATACATAAAACACGGTACTTTATTATACATTTTTTATTAAGTTACGTCTCTGGCCCACAACTGCGTACATATAATACAAAAATATATTAGTTGTGATCATATGATACGTCAAATTCAAATCAGATTCTATCTCAAGTTTATTAATAAACTTAAGTATGAACTTAAAGTACCAACTTGTAAGCATATAACAACTTAAAACGTATCAATTGGATGAAGTGGATCGCATCACAAATTGAGCTAACCCTTCCTGTATACTCTAAAAACTTGTTTTAGCTCTTAGATATTCAATACTAATAATAAATAAATAAATAAATAATAATAATAATAATATTAATAACAATAATAATAAGAGAGAGAGAGAGAGAGAGAGACCAGTCTTTGTACATTTGAAGACACAGAATAAAATAATAGAAATGTGTGCACTAAGTATTATAAACGGCAGAATAGCCCATAAAATCGGATATGCTCTAAAAACAGTTATTACACAAAATTTTTCTAACAATACAAGAACGGACATGAACAATAGTTCATGTCCAGGATGCCGACATTATACCAGAGAGATGAATAAATCTATTGTATTAACAAAAACAAACTACTACGAGTGTAGTATAGATACCCCCATATCCTCCATCTGTAAACACGCCTTATAAAATTAGAATTGAACCAAATTAAGCCAAAACAGCTATTCTCCTGGCTAATGCCTCGCCGAGCGCTGAATTACAAAGCAAAATTTGGCGTATTTTGTCTAACAATGTTAGAATTCAAAATACAATGTTTCGGATTGCAACGAAAACTACGAGGAATTACTCTGTACCTCACATCGTAGTATGTCACTAATTGCAGACCGATTTTTCGACCTTTTTATTGTCTCATCAGTGCAATATAAGTGAGCATACCTACGAATGCAAAGACCTGAGTATTTGGCACAATTGGTAAATGTCAAATCTATTGTAAATGTCAATATTAAGTTTGTTCCTCTGAGTAGTTTTAATTCGAGAGTAATCCGGAACCAAATAATTTGCATGCCGCGTGTTGTGGTTGTGAATATCCGATTGTTTGGGGATTATGTGTCGGCGTTAGTGAATTTTAAGCAAAGTCTCGAAAATGAAAAGAGATGGCAATGTCAGTATCTTGAACTTTATAAATAAAGCTTTACAAGGTGCACCATACGATATAATGCGGATAGCTTGCTTCTGGAGATTAAAATATCTTTATTGGCGGATCTAGAATTACCCCATATAGTAAAATTCCGTTTATAGAATTAAGTGTTTCCTTAGTACTTTTTGCTCCTTCTGATCTTCCAAACACAGGTCATTTAAAATCGCCACTTTCTTTACCTTAAGTTTCCTAACTCTTGTTTCTTTAAGTAAGATATGAATTCTACTAGTATAGGTCTTCGATTTCTATCCAAGCCCCGTACTACAAGATCCACGGTTGTGGAATCAGTATTCCGGGTCGGCGTCCCATGTGCGAGCAGGCGAGAGCTGCCGTGATCGAGACCGCATCGTATTGATTTCGTCGTGCGGCGCCTGGCCGTGCCATGAATCGCCGTCGTCGTCGACGTCGGCTTCCCCCGCCGCCACTGGCGAGCGGCCAGTCCAGATTCCCGCCCGCAAAAACGCTCAGCGATTCAGAGTGGCGATCTTACGACCGATGACAATACATTAACCGTTAGAAAAGGAATGGAAGAGAAAAGTTGCCTAGTGCCCCTACCATGTCATAATCAAAGGGAGTAAGTTTCTACAGTTATTTATTATTATTACATAGGAAGCAATTCATAGTCAATAGCACGAATGTTAACTTTATCATAGAGCTGCAAGCGGTTTATTTCACGATATATAACTAGACATATAAACCATTGTTTACAAAAATATTATATCTATGTTTATGACATTATGTTTCAGACAATTTTTTGTATTTTTGATTGACAAGTACCTACATCTAAACAAAAGAAAAGTAAAATAAATATCAAGAAATCGTTTAATAAAAATCATAATTCAAGCAGATAATTATTTGCGTTACAATTACGAGAGTCTCAAAATTTTGTTGGAAACTTTTTTCTTCTTTTTTAGTTTCCCACTCCACAAAACGACAAAAGCACAAAACCACCCATTATGAGGCAACCGGAATTGGATTCTATAGAAAAACAATACAAGTCGTAGAAAGGGGTGCCCTTAATAAGGGGTGATTCAATTTTGAATCAGAGACAGGCTACAATTAATTAAATATGAAACTTTCATTAAAATGGATGCAGGAGATGTCTTGAAATTATAATGGGGAAAATATAACAGATATTTTATTTGCTTTACATAAGGACCATAAAATTGTTCCCGGAAGGATATTGAAAGTAAACACAAACGCAAATTTCTTTAGATTTTTAAAATTTAACATGTTTCAACACTTTCAATGTCTTGGATATACTCTTGGAGATAAAAGTTTGCAAATAAAGTATGGTTCTTTTTGGCAATGTATACTTTGTATCCCTGAAATAGTGAAAAATACTGTATGGAGATATACAATTTTTTTTAAGGGATTTTATTTTATTACTGTGCGTCACATTTGCTACAAGAGCTCGTTATTCTCGACAGGATATGAACAATTTCCTATAACGGATGGCAGGAGTAACTCAATTTGGATCAGTTTGTGACATTCCCCCTTATTGTCCTATTGTCTTCGTTTGATCCGTAACGTGCAATTCCAAACAAAAGAATTCGTCCTGTACATTGAAGTTATATGTTTTTAATCAAATTATTAATAAATAAATATAATTACATAATATGGCGCTTATTAATAAAACTGGGCAATTCAGAAATATTAGCATATATCTACACTATTCTTAATGTCATGACACAAAATTTTACATAGGATATTACTATATTACCATTTTACATAGGATATTACTCTACTACCATTTGAGAAGATTCTGGCGGTGATACTACCACCTGAAAATGGCATGGAGGAAGTCCACTGCCGTCGCTGAGATCTACATTGAAGAGTGTACCTATAATATGTCGCTCAAAAGTCCTGCTCGTAGAATTTATACACTCATATTCACCCGTATAACAATGTAATTCATTTTGGACTATCGGTATGTAATATTCTACTTCAGAAGTTGCTGAAATCAACGGCGAGACGAATAATTATTATCAGTTCTTCTATATCTGTGCTTCGAGTGTCCTTGAAACGAGCCTTTTAGTATAGGCGTCAGGTGCGCTGATATAAAACGGGTGTAATTTCACACCAAACCCAATATAAAAGCCAACAGAGGAAGTGGCAGAGGTTTGCGGTTAGATAACGCACGTTTTCAGTATTCTCTGCTGTTATACTGCACATAGCGAGGCTCATAATGGCGTATGCAATCTTTTGTGTGTCACTACCTATATGGGGTTGTTGGGATTAACAATTTACCCGCATCTCCAAACTGCTTCTATAAAGTTTGTATTAAAAACGTGAATAAGTGTTCTCTGTGCTTTAAGCGGAAAGTAGGGTCCTGATAATCTGAAATTTTAATAAGGGAAGGTAGTACATCCAAGTTTTTCGGCGTTATTTTTTTATAAAGTAAATAATGCCAACGCAAATATACGTGGATCTTTCACAAGACTCTTTGTTGTGAATATGAGTAAAAATATTTATATAATGAAAATATATTTAAAATTAATTTGAAGAATCTTTTTAAATATAATATTAGAACTAACAAATATATTCAGGTCGATTCTCTTTGCATCTTGCTAAGATTCTTGTTATGTAAACCATGTTGTTATAAGTTTAAGTGGTAACAAGATCTTATCAAAATTGGTATTCCGTTTGGAGAGTTATTGTAAGCATTGTTAAAGTTTACAAAAACAACAATATTGTTATAAATTTGTGCGTGTCGGGGTCAAATTCATTGAATATTTTTAGAAGAAGAAGACGACAGTGGGTTATAACCTCAATTTTCCTGTTTTGAGTTTGAAGTCTAACCCTTTCATCACGAATCACGATATATTCTGATTTCACGAGCGTTTCACCTTTACGTTTACCAAACAATTACCTATGTGATTTGTGAAGAGGAATTAGTTTATCTCATAGAGAAAACGTTTTGTCATCCTCTTTGTCATTACCATATCATGAAGGAAGAAAACAAACAAACCTCAAATGGAACCAATTGTAAATTTTCTCGAATAAGCTTGCAAAAACCTACAAAAGTAGTTTCTATGTGAATTGATAATTTTAATTAAATTTTCCCTGTGGATCACTTGTAAATAAAATGGTATTGTAGCTTCATCGACAAGCATTTCCAGTTCCTGAATTAATTTTAGTGCCGCTCCTTTACTCAAACGAAATAACTTGATAAATTTTTCCTTCGAAACCTCAAATGGGTTGCTTGCATCTCTAATACTTTTGAATTCAAGTCTTAATTGTTTTCTAAAATTTTGAAAATTCAATTTTAATTTAAGTACCTACACATTTCTAATCAAAATACCCAAATAAAAATAATTGTAGTTAACTTATTGATTTAGAACATTTTGAAGGTCTTCATGAAAATTCAGTTGAAAATGTATAAATAATGGATTTATGGCCATTTTAAACACCAACCACTAACTATATTGCAATGTTCATAGCAAGCACTAAAATGATGTTGCTAAGATTACCAGAATTAATAGCAAAGTATGTTTAAAATGACAAATCATCTTGTTAAAATTTATCAAACAGAATATCTTACATCTGGTTAAGAAATAACCATATCTTTTTAAAATAGCCAAAAACAATATTGTTTTGTTCAAACAGAATCGATCTGATTGCTCTAAGTTATCACAGTGGTTCTTGGCTACCACAGACCACCATAAGAGCAGACATTCTTACTGCTACTACTAAAATTGTAAGTGGTTTTATACCCAGTGATTAAAAAACGCCCTCTAGGTGTGTCTTAAAAACTCATTAATGTAGACCATCATGTCTTCTTCCAGTTTCCCTGAATATTACTCTTAAAATGTGTTCTTTATGTGATCTAAATGAAAGGAGTTTTCACGAAACGCTGCCGTTATTATGAGCCCTGAATTATTAATAGATATTTGTCGTCCGTTGCAGCCAATAAATAATTATCGAGCCCTGGAAAAATATATTAAATTGAGATAACGTCCCAACTTCCCCAGTTAATAAAGTCTCCCAAGTGGTGTTTTATTAATGGCGTCTATAAAAGTTTGGTCGAGGAACTTGTAGGATCAAGTGCAATTTATTGCACGACATAACAGTGCAGTGTTTAGTTTCATTAAGTAGTAATAAGTTAGATGAGAATTCTGTAGATTTTGAAAGAAATAATTTACTTTTTGTATGTTGATTGTATTTTATCTTGTAATTTATTTATTTATCACTTTATTTATATGTATAGTTTAGTTTATTTGTACTATACTGGCGTATTAGTTGAATTAACAACAGTAACGTAGTTTTACTCAGCCACCAAAACACTATAATGCACTCGACGCGCGTTTCGCCATCAAAGTTGGCATCATCTGGAAATAACTAAAACTCCAGTTTTAATCATGTAGTATAGTGTTTCGGTATTCTGTGGAAAACTACGTCAGTGTTGTCTTCACACCAAAGGTTCCAACCCCTTTCAAGATAGTTAAATTAATATTATCTATATATGAATTTACAAATATTCTATTGGCCTAATTTAAAATATGTTTTTATCAATACAAAATTTGTCAGATATTTATTTAAACAAATGGTAACTCGACTAGATACCTGTAGAAATAATGTACAATTACATATTTTTAAAATCAAAGCCAACGGCTGTCAGAAAGGGGGTCCCACATTGAAAAAACACAAATCAACACATCGACACTGCAAATGCCAGAGCTGGGGATCGAACCCAGTCCATAATCAGCGCTAGCAAAATTTGCTAGAACTAATTAAAAGCATATATTACAGTTTTTAGTAGCTCTGGTGATAATAATAATTCTTAGATCATAAAAACGCGTACATATACACCTTCTAAAACGACTTCCGCTTACTAAGGAAACATAAAAGAGCACAGCTTAAAGTTAATATGGAGCTAAGTTGTTATCATGAATCACCGGAGTAATATAGAGGACTAGTGATACTTTTCGGGCAATTTTGAGTGCCGTTTTAGCAGGTTTTAATGTTTATTGATGTCATTTCAGCAGGTGAAGTGCGGGAGTGTATCTCCATCAAAACGTCCAACCGACCATCCCTTTTCCAATTACAGCCGTTTAACTTTGGAAAGGGAATCAAGATGACTTCATAAATAAGGCATATCATTTATTTTTGATGGCGCCTATTCTCGGGTGTAAATGCGAATGGAAGTTTGGCGTGAAACGGTATTGCGAAATTTCGGACCAAGTGTCAAAAAGTGTTTTGTGGCGACGTAAAATATAGGGGTCGGAATTTTATATATCTAATGACAAATATAATATTTACAACCTCATTTATTAGGGAAAGAACGGTGCTATTTGAAAAATCTAATAAAACCTAACTTTTTCGATATTAAACCAAGTGTTATTGTGTTAAATTAAAAATAAATAAAACTACTCTTAATATTTTTCTTTCAATCTTGCATCGTAGATGACAATACATTTAATTGAAGAGGTCAAAGATGGCACCTAAAACCAGTATGAGCTACCTTCACTTTGAGACTTGTATGATACTGAAGAGACCTAATAGGTCAAAACAACTATCTGTTGTTTATGATGACATTAATGTGGTGACATTGCATATACAAGATGAGGAATGGCCTCAGGAATTTGTATGTTTGCTATACATTTTGGCTTAAGAGAGTTTTACGTACGTAAAAGAATAACAAACTGTAATTAAAGAGTTCACCAAAATTTCATGCTCGTATTACTGTCGATCTGTCGAAAACCGTAGCAAGGTCGTTGTCGGCCATAGGCGCGCCTATTTACACTACTAAGTTACACTGTAATTGCACTGAACCAACGCAGAAATGTTACATTAATATTACAATCACATAAAACTTTATTTCAAGCTATAAGTAAACAGTAGAAAGCACAAAAAGACCGATAATTAATGCGCACGAAGTCCCTAAACCGTGGTACGCACCTGAAACCTGCTCAGGTGGTAGATAAAACCTCTCTCCTCAGTCTCCTCAGTCTCCTCAGTCCACTAAGGATACATAATTGGTCGAATAGTAGTCTGTTGTTTTGTGTTGAAGTGGCGAAACTCGTATGGTGACAGTGTTTAACTCTTCTATTTAAAAGCACAAGAAAATGTCATAAAATAAACAACAAATATCAAAAATAAGATTAAAATAAGAGCAAACAAAGTAATCAAACAAATTATCAGAATCTCATCCGTTGAGAGATTCATTCATTACATTCAGGCCTATGATGTATCACGTATTTTATTTTAACAGATGTTAAGTTCATATCCAATGAGAACTGATGTTTTTGAAAAACATCAGTTCTCATTTCTGATTGGCTATAAAGCTCAACATCCATGTTATTTTAACATCAAATGATACATCAAAAAGTAAGTCGATTATAAGTAACTTTCACATTAAATTGGTATTAGCCGAAGGTACAAAAAACAGTAATTTACTTCTAGAGCCCACTTGAAGATCGCTACAATCGATGATACTATTATTTTATTAAGTACAGGGATATCAAAAATTATCTTGGTCAAAGGTGGTTGTGGAATGTAAAACGTGTGTCTTACTTTAAATTTGAAATAATTATGTCACTGTCACACTGACATCATCAATAACCTACAAATTTCATACCTATTTATTTCAGTTGTAAAACAATAATGAACTACAAATTATGAAATAACAGTTTTAGTAACAAGAAAAACTAAATTACAGTAATTGTTGGAAATGTCCCCCGTTTTGTTCGATGCACAAGTTGACGCGCCTCCTCATGCTGTGAAAAGCGTTTTGCAGCATTTCTGGCGTTATGGTTGCACATTGCTGAACAATTCTTTCTTCCAGTTCTTGCAAATTATTTACCGGAGTTGCGAAAATCTTGTTTTTTAAGTAAGGAAATATAAAATAGTCCATAATTGTCAAACAAGGTGATCTCGGAGGAAACTCAACTTCTGTATGCAAACTTATCAGCCCGTCATCAAAAAACTCGCGGAGGAAAGCAACATTTTCTCATGTAGTATGTGCTGTTGCACCGTCATGCTGGAAATAACCGTACCGAAGTTCATCATCGTTTAACTGTTGCACAAATTCAGCCAAAAAGTTGTGTATGTACCTTTCTACGTTGACTGTGAAATCGAAAAAAATTGGCCCAATTATTCTTCTGCGAGCAACTGCCATCCAAACACCAATTTTTTGAGCATGTAGTGGCGATTCAGTAAAAACATGAGGGTTATCATTGCTCCACATTCGCATATTTTGAGAATTGATGTATCCCGAAAGGTGGAACCACGCTTCGTCAGAAAATAAAATTAAGTCCAGAAGATCGTCATTCATTAAATTCACAAACCAATGGCAGTAAGCAAGGCGTCTGGGGTGGTCTGCGGGCAGAAGAGCTTGATGAGCTTGCATCTTATATGGATGCATGTTCAAGTCTTTCTTTAAAATCTTATGACATGTTCCATAAGAAAGTCCAATTTCCTGAGAAAGACGTTTTGCAGGTTTTGCAGGCTGCTCTTCCATACGTTGACGAACGTCATTGACAACTTCTTCTGTACGAACTCTTGGTCTACCAGCACCTTTTTTATGAGTCACACAACCAGTTTCGCGAAACACTTCAACACAATTTGTAAGGCACGCATAAAAATTGTCCGGTAATATTGCCACGTTTGGGAAGTGCTCTCGAAAATTGTCCAAACATAAACGTTGACTGTATTGCCAATTTCCATTAACTAGCGCACCCGTTCGAAAATAGGCTTCAATCATGAAAATTTTGTGCTGTGTGGTAAGAGGCATGATGCAAAAACTGGATTAGAAAATTTCAGCACAATGACTTGACAGATTCTGACACAACAAAACATATTAAAAAATTTAAAGTAAAACACACGTTTTACATTCCACAACCACTCTTGACCAAGATAATTTTTGATATCCCGGTACATCATAAGGTCGAATATAAGTAACTTTAACATTAAATTGATATTAGCCGAAGGTACAAAAAACAGTAATTTACTTCTAGAGCCCACTTGGAGATAGCTACAATCGATGATAGTATTATTAAGAGTATATAAAAATAAAATTACTATTACATGACAGTAGTACCTACTTGTTCTTCATTATATGTTATTAAAATTACGACGACTATAGATAAAAAGGTGTTAGGTAATTATGTTTTACTACTTGAACACATTATTTATTTAGACAAAGTAAGTCCTTGCTACAAGCGTTCCTCTCAAAGTTTAGGATGAGGCAAACCTTCATTTCAGTATATTGGCTGCAATTCGTACAATTCGTTCAAATATTTATCTAAATTCCATCGAGTGTATTTTACTGTTTACTGCCGCGAACTTGCTGGCTCCTAAAGTTTATTTTATAATGCAGCACCCAACTTGCACTTCTCAATATTCCCTTAGGTATTCAATATATCAGAGAAATTGCTCATTATTTTTATTTATTCAGAACTTGCTGGTATAATCAAAACGTCAGGTAGAAAATCAGATATACATTTGATGGAAAATGCATGTTCCTATTGTTGACACAACTTCAGATAATGAGTAAACATAATCAAAATTATTAATTAGCTAACGTTACCAAGATAACAATCTATTTATTTTTCAGCTCATCTTTGTTAAAAAACTCATCAACTCGTTTATAATACCTGCTGTCGTTATATAGTAGCCAAACAAACAGTGTAGATGTATTTTTTTTTAAACAATGATTTTTCAGTCACTGTAAATTATTATAGCCTGCACTTGTATAATAAATTACAGCAAACCAAAGATCTCGAGCAGATTTTCTGGGCTAGTTACAAGTGAAATTTTGGATATCCTAACAGATTATGAAGAGACTGCTATAAAGAAGCATATAGCTGAAGTACGTCGTTTTTGAGTGGCATTCAAAAATTGTATACAAATTTGAAAGTAGGACGTGAAGGTCTAAAACTAGTTAGATGTCTGAATTCATTGAATTTACTTCTATTAGTCCATACAGACGAGCAGAAATATCTTGACCAAATATATGCAAATAAAAGGAAACGGTTTAGAGAATTTCGACGGCTGAGAAAAAATAGCGGCGAATAGATTTCCCCTGTGATATTTCTTTATATTTGAAATGTTTCTAGGTGTAACCTAGAAACAAAATGTCAGAGCATTCAGTGGAAAACAAAAGGTTCACCAAGACTATAAGAGTCACGATTCTAGATCAAAATAAAGCTTGCTTACTTTTTCGATCATAAAGACATTATACAAAGTGTGTCTGGCTTTAATCGGGAAAATTTAATAGTTAAATTATTAGTTTTATAAAAAATGGTCAAGTAGTTTTTGAGATGTTTAAAAATAAAAGATTATTTTATTAACCTCACCCTCTATCTTGAAAAAAAAGGTTTAAAACAGATAAGTTCATAAGAACTTTACTTTTTATTTTTGCGTTATATAGCCTACTAAATTCTCCCTATTAAAACCTGCGACACCCTGTATAAAATATCGCTTGATTGAACTATTCAAAGAATCAAAATTGTTTCTTATGGAAATAGTGACAACGTTACGTAATACTGTTTGTAAAAGCGTCTTGAATTTTGACAAAATAGCTCTGTCCTATCATAACAATGATCTAGTGCATGATGAACTATTTGAACTATTTTTGGTTAAAAATTAAATAACAAAGTTCCCTCATTTCCCAGATTTGGAACCTTGTAAATTTTAAAAGACCGTTGGAAAAGGACGGGGATTTTCTGATTTTTCTCAACAACATTCTCAAAAATTTGGCTGAAATGGCGACGAGCATCCTGAACGACGAATCCTAGGCTTATGAGGAAAAAAAGCGACATTTATACACTCATGTAGTACATATATTCGACAAATGTATTCGACAACAGAAACAGAAAAATGAGTCCACTGGTAATCCATTAACTAGCAGCTCTTGATGAAGAGCTTTTAAAAATTACAAAATATTACATTATCTGCCTTATTTTTCAAACGTGTATATTCCAAAACATTACTTTATAGGGAATCAACTAACGTGGCTGATGCTACATTAATACGTTATTTGGGATTTTGTGTAATAGGCAAAGTTAAGCCAGTTGCGAGTTATATTTTCAGGCAAAATCCATTATTAAAACTTCAGCGGTGATTTCATTATCAGCTTTTACACCATTAGCCCCGATTTAATTACTCGATGCGCCTATAGATAGCGTAATAGGTAACTCCACTCGTTACTGTTTAACGAACAAAGAGATATGGTTTCCAAAAAGGTGGATAATTGATGACAGAGCGCCGCTCGCATTGTATTCTTATCTCTCTGGTTTCCACTCAATAACACAATTATTGGGCTATTAGCAGCGTGGCACCCTACTGCTGCCCCCATTCATCCCCCATATCTCAGATTAAAGAACATCCCCTAACCACATATTTTTTTGTGATAGCTAAGACAGTTCTTTATAAACATCATAAACTGCTGATGATCGGTTTCGGTATTAGTCAAAGTTGCAAGTCAAAATTCAGAGCTGGTAGGTAATGATTATGGAGCCCCAAATAAGTTTGATAAATGATTATAGATATTAAGTATCTAGTAGGTATATGTTATACAGGGTGTCCACCTAGTGCGCGTAAGTCCAATATCTGGGTTAATAAAAGAGATAACTTAATTTTTTTTTCTACAGGGTTGTCTAATATCCCGAGCTGCACAAAATGAAAATATATTTACATATTCAGGGTGTTCAGTTTTTCCTGGACAGGTACCAACTTCGTTTTTCTAAATGGAAATATATATTTTTTATTGCTTTTTCGAACTAAACCCTTGATTTTAGTAGGACTTTCATCAGCCTTCCCTATACCTAACTTAAACTGTTTTTGAAATATTGACGGGTGAATATTGACATTTTTGCAACTTTGACACCCTGTAAAATCTAAACGGTTTGAGATCAAGCAAAACGGTTTGCACATTCCTATCTTAACTTTTCATAAGCTATCGTTTGGTACTAATTTCAGAATTATCCAAAAATTTAAAATTTTCTGAAAATTTTTAAAATTTTTAATTCCTGGATAAATTTGAAATTAGTACCAAACGATAGCTTATGAAAAGTTAAGATAGGAATGTGCAAACCGTTTTGCTTGATCTCAAACCGTTTAGATTTTACAGGGTGTCAAAGTTGCAAAAATGTCAATATTCACCCGTCAATATTTCAAAAACAGTTTAAGTTAGGTATAGGGAAGGCTGATGAAAGTCCTACTAAAATCAAGGGTTTAGTTCGAAAAAGCAATAAAAAATATATATTTCCATTTAGAAAAACGAAGTTGGTACCTGTCCAGGAAAAACTGAACACCCTGAATATGTAAATATATTTTCATTTTGTGCAGCTCGGGATATTAGACAACCCTGTAGAAAAAAAAATTAAGTTATCTCTTTTATTAACCCAGATATTGGACTTACGCGCACTAGGTGGACACCCTGTATAAGTATACAGTATCTTAATTATTAGTTAACTAATATCATTAAAATTTTGATCAGTAGTACTGACTCTTGGTATACTGTTTTTGGTCAAATTTATTTATTTTTAAACTTATTTTTGTCAGTGACCTGTATTTTTATTTAAGGAAAAGTTATCAATTTTTCTGGATGTCATGTATTAAATGTTAAGTTTTTTTTAGAATAATAGTTTATTAATTATAATAAACAATGATTTCCTTGAAAAGGAAGTGTCTTCGTATGCGCTTTTGGTTATTCTATACATAACTGAGATTACCACTTTACCACGATTTTATGGAGTAGAACAATTAAAAAAGTGGCAGAAGTGCAACTTTTTTTATGTTTCAAAGTTATCTGAAATCAAAAACAGAATGTCAACTAAAATAATGAAAACGTACCTATACGAAAAGGTCCATAACAGAATCAATAATTTTTTAAATTTATTCAAACTTTCAATTCGAGATATCGGGAAGTTTTACAGTATGAAGAGCACCTTGGTCCAACTTACACTGGTTATATACTAAACCCAGTGGCGACAATACCACCTGCCTCTTTTTGATTGGTCTGCTAGTTCGACTACTAATGGTGGAGAACTAATTGTAACATTGCGATTGGTCTGGAAGTCAATCATATTTAACATGGCTAACTTCCCACCAATCGCAGAACCGACGCCTTATTCCGGGGTGGGGGGAGGGCGGAGCTTTGACCTATTTTTGCCCTTCTTCTATTTTCTTTCGTCTTTATATATAGCTACTGTAGTCCAACTGATAACATAGCGCCATCTCTTAGTAAGAAGAGTAAGTTCTCTAGATTTATAGAACTTGCATTTCTCCCTATCTTTGGCTTCCAGTGTTTTTTTGTACATAGGTAGCCAAAAATATATAATAGAATTAGATAGATAGCTCTCTGTGTGAAGTTTGTAAATTCTGTCAGTAATAACGCTCTGCGAAGATATTAAAGAGCTGCTCCAAGTCACAACGGCCGTATATAGTTAGTAGGTATAGATAATATTCTATAAAATATATGAATCCGTTTACTCATTAGGAACTATTTGAAATAGTAATGTAATAAGGAAGGTGACGCAAAACTTCTGAGGCAACACGTGTGTTTCCAGTATTACCATTCTGAAAGTTCCTAACCCAACTTTCGCCTCCGCATAGAACTTTGAATTTCAGTTGGTAATGTTGTTTATTACATTCCGCCTACTTACCGATCTCGAAATGGAAATTGCAAGACTGTTATCAGAACTTCGACTAACTCCAGAAATAACAGTTTGCCGAGTGAAGTGGCCTTTCAGAACGAAGGGGGGACTATTATTTAAATAAGTATAATTGGTGAATTGGCACGAAAGCCATGATGATAGGTAATTTCTCCCGAAATAAACGGTTTTACGGTTTTTCTAAAACGTAACGGTCTTTGGTGGTAATTTGTTATTTTATAAGGTGCAGCTTCAAAAAGTAACAGACGTTTCGAGTCAAAAGTTATTCTGAATATCAGTTCGGACTTGCAGCATGATCCAGGTAACATGTATGGTAAATTTCTGATCTCATCATTGATAAAAAAAACATTTTATTGTTTTAGATGTACCATAGAGAACCATATATATCATTGACTGATAATATTAGATATTGAATCAGAAGATGAAATAATAGAAATATATACCTACTTGTAAGAAAATAACACAATTAGATTGTTCTTGAGTTCTAGGTCGCTAAATAGAAAAACTGTAAGAAAGTGCATAAACAAAAACTGTAAACTGAATGTTATAAGTAAATTTGTCCTATCTGCAGAATCTCTGAAGATGGCGCAATAAAGCCGGAACGTTAGAAATATAAAAACAGTCTTTTATATTTAACACCCAAGATCCCTAGACCAAATTAAGAAAATAACAAAGTTGTAGAACTCCAGCTACATCGGAGTGAGTTCTGCAACTCACGTTTTCTATGAGAAAACTCTTTTGTTTTCCATAGATACAGTAAAATCCAGTTATTGAAGCAACTAGATTCCATTTACCTTTCCTACTAATTTGGTTTCTTAAAATTGTATAAGACTTTAAAGTATACCACTTACTTTATGATGACCCCATATACTCTACCGATTTTTGTTATTCCCTCGATATTCTCAGACACTGAAAATATAAAATCCTATATGCAAATGAAAACGAATAATATGAAAGTGAATACAAAGGTAATTTTAAATATATAGCTGAATTTTATTGAATAACTGTTGGATAGAACTTTAATCTAAACAAACTATAATCTAATACAAGAGTAAGAAACAAAATTAAGACCTTGGTAAGTGTTAACAAAAGTTGGATGGATAACGTATATAAAGACGTAATTAGCTTAAGATGTTTAGGTTATACACAGAGAACTGTAGGAATATTAATGCGCCTACATCCTGTCCAAACTTTAATTGAATATTCGAACACTTCTACTCTACTACATAGTTAGTATGTAGAAGAACCAACCGGTGGCCCTGAAACTTTTAAGATAAATGACAATTAGTTCCCCAACTTGAAATTAAGGCAACCAGCTGAAAAAATATTCAGTGGTCCGCAAGTTTTGTTGTTTAAGAACTTATTCGGATAGTTTGAACCTTTTTCTGAATTATTATGAAACTCGTACAAACTCTGTGGATTTTTTATTTTTCTATAGCTGTGTACAAAGCGTACGATGTCATTAAATCGGTTCCGCCCTGATAATAACCAGTCGTGCGGATAAGCAGGCAAACTAGAAAAGACCGCTACGAGCCATGGTACAACCGTGAGTAGGAGGGATCTTAACTGGTACAGATTAAAGTGGAATGCTGTGGAGTTCAATGCACAAGGCGTCTGATTTAACTTATTGTCTTTTTTGTATTCATTCATAATCTAGTGTACGTATAAGGTAATGTAATATTACAATAGACTAATATAGTACTCGTATAGAATGTAGCGATATTATTTTCAACCATATCATTAAATAGTATAAAACAAATACTCACAAACTATATCGTTATCCGCGTCTGTCTCTGTTTGTCCGCTTAGTTGCTCTAAACTAGGCAATGGATTTTGATGTGGTTTTCAATATCATTTAGATCATTTCTTCCGGAAGATTTATATGTATAATACATTTTAATTTTTAATTTATAAGTAGTAGAATAAATCGATATATTCTAATCCAGTCGTTATAAAAACGATTTTCGGGCGTTTGCATCGCTGACGCTGGTTAAACTTTATGACATACATCAAAATAATGGGCTAAAAAATTGTAGGTCCTAAAAATGTCTATAGAAAAGTCCGCGATGGCATTTGTTTATCTCTAAAGATTGACTCACAGCAACCATTTTTATCTTTTACATATTAATAAAAAGCTAGAAATGGGAGAAAATCGCTGTCGCAATTTTCGTTCCCATTTCTGGGGTCACCCTTCTGGTGACAAAAGCATCTAGAATAAGATTATTTTTAAGAAAACACATAATAAAGAAATTTTGTATCTGGAATGATGATGTAATTATACTAAACGATTTTCTTCTTGATGGTAGAACATAGTTTTTTAAGTGTTGAAAGTAGAATTTATTTTTCAGTAAACATTATTAACAATTTTATCAATGGGACCAAAAATATTGTAGAGATTTAGGTACTTTTGTAAGCTAAAATGATGAATTTAACGGTCTGCCAAAATGAACGAATTAATTCCAAACTTTACGTGCAGATAGAATAAAAGCTACGGATAATGAAACAGAATAACTAAACATTAATACTAATAAATAATTGGAATTAAAAAGTTAAAAAAAAATTGCCTCCAGCGTGACTCGAACTCGCGAAATCAGCCTTATCACGTTTTGAATCCTAAGACTTTCCCATTGCGCTACCGCGCCTGTTGTAAAAAGTTTACCGTCACACATTTAACTAGTAAACTGTACGTGCGCATTTAACTAATAAACTGTACCTGAAAAAATAATTTTTACCGATTTTCTAATTTGAAAAGCATTTCGCTTTAGTATTTTGGTAATCAGAAGTGTTTGACAGTCGGTAGTATCGATTCCGTTAGCAATATTTCTCGTAGGAAAATAACCTATCTGAAGTTTAATTAATTTGACAGTTTTCGTGGGAGGTGCTTGTCTCGTTAATGCAATCTCACATCGGCAGATAAAATGAGAAAGAAGTTGAGACGGAGGCGACTCGAGATTTTCGAAGACGAAATAGACGTGGAAGGAGTCGACGTACGGTCTCGAAAAAAAAATCTCAAAGGATTAGAGAAAGGACTGAACTTTCGCGTGAAACTCTTCTCGAAGCCGTAAAAATTAGAAAAAGGGTTTAGGGAGTCCTGCGAAAAGTCGGGATTTCGGCAGGCATGACGGGGCCATTAGGGGACAATCGCCGATGCTAGCCGTATCTCTCTCGCCGAAAATTTTGCAGAGGTTTTTTTGAAAAGGCATTTAAATTGGGAAAGGCGTAGGAAACGGGACGAAAATACCCCTACGCATTGGAGAAAGGCCGGGAGCGACCTCCGATCGCCCGCAGGGATCGTTCTGCCATCGCCCCTCGGAGAAGATAGCTTTGAAACTTTGTGGATTAGGCGACGGAATTTAGAGCGAGACAGTAGCGAGCGTTATTTAACAAGCTCTTTTGATCAATGTAGTATCGATCAAGGGTGATTTCTTATATTGCTTTTATAAATTCATAATTATACATTTTGAAGGTATAATATGATCCGAATTATGATACTTATAATTATAGATATCGTATTTCGTATTGTAATTCATTATTATTGTATTGTATTGTATTGTATTGTATTGTATTGTATTGTATTGTATCTATATATTCTTGGAATATGACTTGTTTCACAAAATAATTAAAAATTTTTCAAACAGAAACGCATTGTTGGGACGAAACGATTTGCCCGGACTAGAGAAGGCAAGACTAAGAAGGTAATGGAAAAAATATTTGTCTCGCATCAATTAGTAAGTTGTACATTTAACCAATTTAGATGGATGTGGCAACTTGAAAAAATTACAGCCGCAACTTTCAGAGCAAAACAGAAGAACATAATAGGCATGCGAAACGCTATGATTTGCTTTTTGTTATAAGTAAGAATAAAAAAAGGATAGTTTTAATAATATAATTTTGTCTGGTTTTAGAGTATTTTTAGTACGCATAAAAGTGGTTAAGCTTATTTACATTAACAAACAAGATGTAAAAAATTGGAAATGTTTTAAAACATTAAAAAAAAATTTGTGCTTTCTTATACCTACAAATCATGTTAGGTAAAATTGCTTACTTTTATTTTAAGGTACTAATAGTTAAAGCTGGAGAAGTGTTCAGCGATTCAAGAGCGTTTCTAAATTCGAGAGTGTCCGGCGAGATGCAAACGAAATACAATCTATTGCTTAGGAACCAATAGCATCATCACATGCAATAGCATCGCATGCTTCCCTTCCCTGTTACCCTGTAGGAAAAACAAAATAAAAAATTCGATTATTGTCCGATCTGGATGAAACAACCACCATGGTAATGTCAATAAAATTGTCTTTCTTCTGAACTAATTGAAGTGGAGATCGAACGTATTCAAAAAGCCACAAAATGAAAATTGCATACATAACATCTGGAAAATTTTTCAGCGTCATGTATGTGCTATTTTAATTATCATAGTATTTTGCATAAGTTCGAGTCAAGGCGAACAAGAAAATTTACTTAGAAATTAATATTTTTTTACAGAACCGCGATATACGCATGCATCGGGAAGATGCGAAACGCTTCAGTCTGTTTTCAGTAATGTTTACATTTTTCCAAATAAAGTTTCTCAGCATCATGTGCGCTATTTTAATTTTCGTGGTCTATCAAATTTGTTCGCGTCAAAAGGAACGAGAATTTTATGAAGTCCTGATTTTTCGTGAAACTGAAAAATAAGCGGTCCGTTTTCAGTAATGCTTAAATATTTCCAAATGAATTTTGTCGGCGTTATGTGATGTGGGTTGTTTTTAATTACGTGGTCTTTTAAATTAATTCTAGTCAAGGTGAATAAGAAAATTCAGTCGGAATTTTCTATAGTGCCGATTTTTCCTGAATCGGAAAAATGTGCAATGCTTCAGTCACTTTTCAAAAATGCTTAAATTTGTCCAAATGGATTTTCTTAACGTCATGTGTACTATTTTTAATTACGTGGTCTTTTATTTTTATTTTATATGAAATTTATATTTTTTTATATTTGTGCGTGAATCGGAAAAATTGAAAACAGTGAATAACAATTTCGAGACGGTAAGTTATTTTATTGTCGCATTGTTCATTATTTTCTTCCTCTCTTCCTTTTTTATCCTCTACAAATTGTAGTATTTAATACATTGTAAGATTTACAGATGTAGATGATTGAAGGGAAGATGATACATGATTTGTAGATGATTTTTGGTGATTGTAAATGCTGCTAACACCTCGTGTATGCAATTTGGCACCAGGGCTGAAATCCCTGATTGTGGTGGGATCTTAGTAAGTTATGTTGATATATATTTGTCTTAATATACAAAATTTTTAGAGGTGTATGTTGACAGCAATATGAGTTGGAATACAAACACAGATAATGTATGCAAAAAATTAAACAGCAGCTACTATGCTATATTACAACTGAAGAGTATTTTCACAAGTTAATTGATTAATGTGTATTATGCTATTGTATACTCTCACATTTCTTATAATATTATTTTGTAAGGAAGTATGGGGGGGCATCCAGAGTTTTCATTTCTCAAAAGAGAATTGCAAGACTAATTTTTAATTTAAAATACAGAGAAACCTGTAGAGAACATTTCAAAATGCATGGTATACTTATATTCTATTCTGTTTACACAAATGTATTCTCTATGTAAAGAATAACTATCAAAATTTCTGCAGAAATTCTGATTATCTTGATCATTTTACTAGATTCTCCAATTCTATTAGGCCACCTAAGCATACAACTAGTCGTTTTGAAAAAAGCCCTGTCTATACAATACATTTTATATGTCCAAAGGATTAATAAAGATGTATTATTATATGGGAATTCAACTCTTACATCATCTGTCTAAGCGTATAAGATTGGGGAGTAATCCAAATGTTTTTAAACGTAAACTTAGACACTTTTTATCTAATGAAAGTTTCTATAATATTTAAATTTTAAATTCTGTTTTTAATGAATTGTTTATGTTATTGAGGAGTATGTATGTGCAAACTATGTTATATTTTAGTTGTAATACTATTGTGTGTTATTTAGTGTAATACTCATTGTATTTCTTTATACTGATTGTCCTATATCTTTGCTGTAAGATCTAAAGGGATGAATAAAATATTTTTGTTATTATTATTATTATTATTATTATTATTATTATTATTATTATTATTATTGTATATAACGGAAGGCGCAAGTATCTCTACTTAAAATCTGAAAATTGTGTATGTTTTCTATTTCAACGATCAAGATCTTATCACTAGCAACGCCCGGTGCTCTTTCCGCTTTCTACGATACCTCTGAACTTTTCAAACTGAATTTTATTCAAATCATGTCGCAGTGTAGGAAGACGAAAATTTATTCACGGTCATTAGATTTAGTTCGCCTCCAATACTGCGACTACGACACATCCTGTCAAATTATTAACAAATTATAGTAGCAATCAGTGATCTCATAACATTACCGGGACAATTTATTATAGTAGGTACCTACAGTAACATAGTCAAGTTTTAAATCTGATTCGTTTTGATATTGCAGTATTAGCATACCTATTATTTCTCAACGAATGTGGGTGAAGCGACATTTGTAATTGCAAACCGATACCTCTGGTACCAATCTTAAATTTTGCATCCATATTAGCCGCAAACCTCGTTACATATATGCATAATTACTTATGGAAATTTAGGTATGATAATGTATGTAGGTTGGTGTATATAAATAATGTATGTCTGGGGATATTTAAATATATTAATGAATATTTGTTTTGGCACATACATCGCTAAATATGTTCAAAACTGACTGATATACGAGTATAGTGGTAGGTATTAAATAGGTACACTTTAATGTCGATTCAATCATTTATTTTTTAGACATTCACTTTTTTGCACACCTATGAGAAATTTGTCATCTATAGCATTATTTCTTATTAATATAACTGGGTTACTATCGGTGGTATCTAAATTAGTAAGGCAATGACCAAGGTAGGTTAGGAAGTCTGACACATACAGCTAGGAGACAATTTTATAAAAAATAATTCCACTGTGTAAGCGACATTCTAAAATTTCTTTCCCATTACTTCATTAACTACATATATTAATCTTCTTACTATCCTTACAGAAGACCAACTTACCCTCCAAATGTTTTTTTGAGAGGGTCTTGCTTTAACCCATGTTAAGTAGTAAGAATTTTAGTTATTTTCTATAGAATTTTTACATCAGATCATTTTATCTATAAAAATTTGTAACATAATTATATTTCTACTGAAAATTTATCAAATTTGGTTGCCTATCCCGACATATTTTTAAAATTTCTGCATATGTAGGAGAGTATTTAAAAAAGAGGACTCATCATCGGAATTGTCATAAATTTCTTGTCATTTAATAATTTTTTCGATGGTGAACCTTCTACCACACATGTGCTTGAAGAAACAAGGAACATTTGAATTTCATTGAATCATAATATTTGAATAATTTCATTAATAATACATCTTTTAGTTAATTTTCTTGGCTTAACACCGATAAACAGTTTACAAACAGTAAAACAAATAGTAATAATAGCTATTTACCTAACAAGTGCGGAAAATAAATTTTTCCGGACGAGTCTGCCGTTCACCGAACGACGCGTAGCGGAGTTCGGTGAAGCAGACGAGTGCAGAGAAATACATTTTCCGCAAATGTTAGGTACAATAGTTTTTCTACAGACGTGCGGAAATAAGTATATATAATTCGTAATAATTTAATAACTTTTAATAACTATGGCAAACATTAACAATACATAGTAAACAACAAAGAATAAAATTATTCTTTGTTATAATTAACATGGTAGGTAACCGAAAACTGGCAATTATAAGCATTATTAATTAAACTGGGAGCATTTTAATGGTGAGCTTCGTTAGCAATAATGTTGACACTTTTTCTTCTCAACTTGTCATGCTGGTGCTGTTTCACTAGTTCATTGTTGTCAGCAATAGCATCAATTTCACACGCGAAACTTGTAGAAGGTAAGGGCGAAGGCGGAGGTACACTTTCCTCGAAATTTTCTCCTTTAGAATATAGAATTTGGTTGGCTATTCGTTTTTTGTTCCCCATGGATTCGTCCACATATGATTCTGCAACTTTCGTCGATTGCCATCCCCCGAGACGTTTCAAATTAGTAATATCCACTCCAGCGTCAGCCAACATGGTAGCCGAAGAGCGTCTATAACAATGTCCAGTAAAGCTCTCTGGATTTGGAAGTTTCAAAAAAGCAGCCACATCGGATGGCATCTTACCAAACTTATTAATGCCAACAGTTTGAATAGTACATGTACCTTTTTGGAAATTAACAAAAAACCTTTGATGCGGTGTACTTTTGGGACGCAGAGACATGTACTTCTTGATTAAATTAAGATTTTTTTCTCCAGTTATTACAAAGCTTCTACTCTGGTGAGTCTTGCTATCCGGTATTTTCACCAAAAATAAATCTCCTTGTTCGACTACGTTTTCACACAACAGATAAGTCAATTCTTCGCGCCTACAGGCTCCAGCGATTCCAATGATAGTTGCGACTTTGATTAGTAAATAAGTATCGTCAGGCGCAACGCTTAAAAATTTTTCAATATGTTCCTGATTTAACACTTTAGACTTTTTTGGTCTAAAACCTATCATTTTCTTTTTTTAAAAAGCAATCAATTTAAAATGCCTGCTAATATCAACGTTTTTCTTAATTTTTAGTATAGATTTCACCATTGAGTACTTGGACCACATTGTAGAAGGTTGAAAATTCTTTGAAATTTCTTGAAAGTAAACTAAAAGTACCTCTTCTTTACTGATGTTCGTTATTTTCTTGTTGATGCACCATTTGACGAACTTTTCGTATTCTTGAATGTACCTGACTTTGGATTTTTCTGGAAGCAAATTCATATCTACTTCTTTTGCTGCGCTCAAAATATATTCTGGAACCCCGTCTTCCATGGCCAGATTGTCAAATTCACCTTCAATCATTCTAATAATGCAGAATTACGAAAAATACACACTTTTAAAAAGCAATTAATCACAAATAAATAATAATAATATCGAAATGTCAGTTTGTTGATTTCTAATGATTGTTTAAGCGTCCTTAGTAACTTGGAAACCTGGTAGCTAAGCAAGACGAAATGCATTAAGCCTGTTACACACTCTGAGATACATATCAGAGACGGTCAATTAATGAATTAATAAATAATAAATAATTATTGTTGCTGCAGTCCATGTTGGTACAAAATAATGTTATAATTTCCTGTTATCTCCATTCACGTTGAGATATGCATTGATATGTGTATCGCGACAAACAACGATGCGTGTATAGTAATTTTCAATATTACGTGCGGAAAAATATTTCTGCACTAGTGCGAAAATTTTTTCCGAACTAGTGCGGGAAAATTAATTTTCCGCACGAAAATCAGTGCGGAAAATCGGGTTTTCCGCACGGCTATAGAAAAAGTAAATTTATAAACAGTAATAAACCATTACATAACATTAAAAAACCGTTAGACTGTATTTCGTTTGGCCTAGCTCTGATATCTTTATTGTATCTTATTTCCAAAGTGCCAGAACCCCTCAATTTCTTCAATCGCTTCGTTGAGCGATTGAAGAAATTTCGAAGTTGTAGTCCCGTATTGTAGTTGTTGTTACGTGTTTTAGTTCCAAACTACATATTTATCTTCACTTTTTACCTTTACCTACAAGTTTTATTTCTTTTTTATATTGGCGAGATATTCTTCTAGTTATTAATTTATCCTTGCATTTATCCAATGCAAGGTCATCTAAAATAATAACAACGCTCTTTCCGAGAAACTGATGAAAGGAATATTCATACTGAAATATTGGGTCATGTCATATCTTCTATGCAATTCCTTAAATTTCGCATCTCAAAACAAGAATATTAGCAAGCCAATATCTTATTTTGGTGTAAACAACATGTTTGAAGTTATATATGAACTATATTTTATGATTTTCTGTCTTTTATAGCTATCGAGATCTTGCGATTCTAAATCAGAAGTTTTGTTTTGTAATAATTTTGAATATTATTAAGTAGATATCGTGTCCACTTCGCATATTCCGTGCCGAACTATTGAAGATATTTAAGAGTAAAATGTGTCATAAGTCTCAAAGATCATCTGTTTATGACAAGGATTACTACAGCTGATATTTTTATGTTTTCAAGGAGCTCGTTCTTACAATTCTTCATTTGCTTTCTGTTTAATTTATACTGAATTGTCCACGAACGCCTTAGTCCTCGCAATGAATGAACTTATCAACGTGGGCGATAACTGTCTATCCACTCACCATATTTACACACACGTTGACATTATAAAGTACAGCTGATTATGTATTAATCATTTCTACCCAATAAACACACCTTAATTTAAACGAACTCTAAGCCCCTTTTTATCCTGACAGCAAATGATTTCCTTATTGAATCGCCAGCATTACTATCATAAATAACAATTACCAATATGGAGATGAAAACGTATTTGTTTTTAAGCTGTTAGCCTTGAGTTTTAGGTACAACTGGACGCATATATCAATGGTATAATGCAAACAGAGTTATTATTACTATCCAGGCACTATTTCAGTAGCATTATTGTTGACCTAGATACCTACATTGTCTCGATTTTTGATGCCATCGCAGTAAACTACATTCAGGGTTACCAGCGTTAACCAGTCATTGTTGTTATTTCAAGTACTATTTTAATGAATTGACTTTTTAATGAAAGTGTGAACGCTAGTTTTCACTAATGTTCACTCTTTTATTATTCTTAACAATGCAGTCTGAAACGTCTCATCGTTGCAAATAAAAGAATGGTATTACATTTAGATACAGTGCAGCTCTATTAATTTACTATATGAAATAGAAATCATTTAATTTTAAATAGATATTATCTCTTGAATAGTTTTTGAAAAATCAATCACTGGTTATCATCAGTTGATTATTGATAATAAAAGAAGTATCAAATAAACTAAAACTATAAAATACATGACTACAGATAGGAAGTGACAAAAATGTAATTTTTATGTCAAAAAATTGTCTTCAATAAGCACTTTATGCCAAATTTGAAAATGGAATCTAAATTATATATTCTGTTTGAGAAATCTTGATCTCGAAACGTTGAATCGCATGTAATATATTTAACAGAGCAATAACACAGTTAAGCCTTCTTCAGGCATGTATCCTTGTTACTGGAATGTGTAGTATAGAGGTTTTATTAACAACAAAAATTTCGAGTGGAATGCTGCTTGCTGAAAGCATTTATCTTGATGAGCAGTATTTCTTTTTATAATTCATGTCTTGTGATATTTCATATATCGATACCTTTTTGCCAAAATATCGTAAGTGACTTTCACTAAATTTTACCTTAGGTTATTTACGACAATTCTGCCACTCTGCCTATTACAGTTCAGTTACTTACGATAAAATGTATTCAGTTATTTAACCGTCAAACATTTAAATATGCTTACAATACTCTGCCAGGATGTGTATTTGCATATTATACTTACTATAGATCCATAAAGTCATTTTCATGGAAAATGTCACTTACGATAGTTTGACAAAAAGGTATCGATATATGCTGATTTGAGCAAAGTCTCTTTAAGTGTCTTAAAAATTCGAAAATGGTTAATCAAACGTGATGTTTCGACATGCATTCTCTATTGCAGTTGGTTAATATAGGCTGCTTATTTTAAGTGATACCACTGTCTCTATCTTAGAAAGGGTAGAGCTTACGATATTGGTTAAACTATAAAAAATTGCGTACTTGGAAGCTCATTTAGAATCAATATACAGGGTAATTCAGCTAACCAGTTCATTAAAAGTTTAAGGAATTCCCATTGGAATGTTTTTTGAGAATTTGGATACGGGGGTTTTCGAGAAAGGTCTATTCATCTGAAGTATTTTCGTTTTTATGGCGCTTCCAGTTATACCGGAAATGTCTATCAACTTTCTCATTTTAAATGGAATAGAATGTGCTTCTAAGAAGTGCTAAAATACAAACTATTAGTCTTTATGAATAATTTACTCGATGCTTATGTTAAATCATAATCAGCTAGATCGACGAAAAGAAGAGAAATTTTGATATCCATCTACATGAACTAGTCGCTGTAGAATTTTTCTATGCATCATTAATATTGGCTAGTCTCTTGTCAAGAATAACTTTCCTTAATCGAGATATCATCTCTGCAATGTTTTCAGCTAGTTTCCGAGTGCAAGTTTATTCATATATTATTTCTCTCACTAGGTATTACAGTACAAATTATATTCATCTTGATAAACAGGTCGTTTAATTGAATAAGAGTATGTTATGTTACAGTTAGCTGCACCTATACTGTACAGTTAGCTGTACAGAGACGTTAAACGATTTTCCATCCTAGGAGAATGAATATCAAGCCAATTTAGAATCTTCCATATGCAGCACACACCCTCACGCCGTGGAAGTTTAACTTAAAACTAAATCAGATTTGTTAAAATTTCTATATATTTTTAGCGTTTCCAATTATTACAGATTGTTGAATTGGTATAATGTTGTTGTAATACAATAATAGTATACCTATTATACTAATATAGTGCAAAATAAGCGCGAAACCGGTCAGTATCTGGCATTTAGTCTCGATGAACTATGATGTGGTGACTCCTATGGAGATGCCTATGTAATGCAACGCCAGTCGGGGCATATTGTCCGTGGAGTAGTTGTTTTCGGCACCTCCTTCCAATAAATAGTATACCTACTTTCATCAATAATAACACCTACAATCAGTTTATTTAGAAATGCATCCATCATAGAAAATGAAGGAACAGTTGGTACTTACAGAAATATTTTAAACAAAAGAAAACTTTACAAATGAATGTCTCTTTTAAAGTTTTACTTATTGAAAAGTAACTTTGAAAAATACTCCTTTCTGCGAAATTAGTGAAAATAATGACCAAAGTTACATATTTTATTCAACCGCAATAACCACAAAAGTGGTTATGTAATAAACTAATGTTTTTGGGTCATTTTAAATGTAACATCTGATTCCGACTTTCTTTAGATAGGTATTTAGATATTCTTTGTCATATTGCACTAATAATTGGATAAGTTGTGCTCCGTTAAAAGTGAATTTTAATTGGTACAGATAGCTTTAAAAAATCTGCTTTTCACTATCAGTGTATATCATAACTATTGCAAGTATATGAGTGAATTTGTACCTAATATTGTAGCTTGAAACTTATTTAATTAATTAAGTCTTTTAATATTAAAAGTTGGAGTATCGTAGTGTAGCCGTATCACCTTGATAAAATAGTGAGCATGGCTTCTACTAGAAATAAAGGCAAGACGCCATCAGAATCTACTACCGAAGATATAATTCACAAAGTATGTATGGAATTTGCTGAGAGGATAGAAAAGTCTATGGAAAATAAGTTTTCTGGTATTTATGAAAAATTTAATGAACTCAATAAATCGTTTTCGCAGATAAATAACTGCATAAAATCCAATGAAAAAAACATTGCTTTATTACATGAAAGGGTGGATGTTTTGGAGCAATCCAGCAAACAGAATATATTAAGAATTAATGGGCTGGCAGAGGAGCTGGACGGCGAACTTGTTGTCAATAATGTATTGAATCTTTTTTCCGCGACATTGGGTATTGCCTGTACTGCTGAAGATTTTAATAGTGTTTACCGTATCGGCAACTCTAATGGAAACAGAAACTCACCGCGCACTGTGCTTGCTAGTTTTGTAAGTCACTCAAGACGCTCTGAAGTCCTTAAAGTGAAAAAGTTGTTAAAAAATATGAACATATCCATTTTCGAAGACCTCACCAAATCACGTTTTAACTTACTCAAAACTGCAAAGAAGAAATTGGGGCCAAAAAAGGCGTGGTCAACTAATGGAAACATTTTTGTTTGGAATGAAAATGAAAAGAAGCGTTGCAGAGTGTCGTCAGAAGAAGATCTGAACCTTTATTGAAGTGGTAGTGCTATAATACCTTTTAACTTGGTGTACTTATTTGAATTCACTGTTTACTCTCTTTTTATATTGATATTTTCTTTGTGAAGTGAGAATTTTTTGTCACTGATAGCTATCTTTAATTTTTTATATGGTTATTTATTGATTTCCTATTTAAGTATTTAAAAATAATATTATTCCTACTAATTTAGCAATAAATTGTAATGGATGATTCATTTAATTTACGTATTAGTGTGCACATTATTTCACTTTGAATATAGGATACAAACGCAAGTATATTTACAATTTTTGGTTTTGAATATGCTCATTGATCTGCTGTAGTTACAAATTTTATGCTACAATGTTTCGCTGAGTTTAACTAAGTAGGTATATAAAAAAACTGTATAACTGTAAAACTGTATAATAATTTCTTCTGTACGAGGCTGTATTAACTTAGTTAAGGAGACCTCTTAGACACGAAATATGATTATTTTTGTTATGCAACATAAGAACACAAACTTAAATTTTTCACATTTTAATATCGGATCCATTTTTACTGGTTTTGATTTGTTTTCGGAATTTGTTTTAGGAAACTCTTTGGATATAGTTGGAGTTTCAGAAACTTGGTTGAATACATCCTTCCCGGATTATGGTGTAAAAATTTGTGGGTATAACTTAGTACGTAATGACCGCTGTAGCAGAGGTGGAGGCGTGGCTTTCTATATAAAAAATAATATCAAATTCAAGGTACTGGATGTTCCTAATTTCGTTGATAGTCCTTTAGAAAGTATTTGGATCTCGGTGAAGATATCTGGTAAGAGGTTTTGTTTGGGTACTCTGTATAGACCACCTTCCACAAATCTTCCTGTTGGTTTAGAGCACTTAGAAAATGTTTTAGTTAATTTTATTCCCGAGTATGATTATGTTATAGTTGGTGGTGACTTAAACGTTAATTATTTGGATAGAAATAGTATAAACTTCCGTAAACTTGATTGTTTATTAAAAAAATTTGATTTTAAGCAGATAATTACTCAATATACACACAAAACACGTAACTCTCAATCGTTAATTGACTTGTTAATTGTTTCTGATTCTAACATAGTTAATGATACTCATGTTATTGATATGGAACCAATTTCTCACCACTCTATTGTCAAATGTGACTTAAAAGTGCAAAAAACTAAACAGGAATGTAAGTTTGTAACATATAGAGATTTTTCAAATTTCGATTATGAAGCGTTTATTAATGATCTTAAACTGATGAGCTGGGAGACTTTACATTTACTTGATTCTGTGGACGAGATGTTGGAATTTTGGAACTCCAATATATTGCTAGTTTTTGACACACATGCTCCGCAAAAAACTGTAAGAGTTACCAAAAAGCCTGCGCCCTGGCTTACGCCTAATCTTAAATTAATGATTAAACTAAAAAACGAGGCATATAATAAATTTAAAAAACACAAAACTGAATCCTGTAATAATTATTATAAATCTTTACGGAATTTAGTCAACCGTTCAGTTAAGGCAGAAAAAAGGGCGTTTTTGCAATATAAATTTAAAAGCGATCCAAAAGCATTTTGGAGAACATTGAAATATCTTAATGTCACCGAGAGCAGAAATAATACTACTGATGTCGATCCCCAATCATTTAATGACTTTCTATCCAATGAAATACCTCAACCTAGACATGGCAGCGATTATAATGCAATCTTGCGGAAGTACGATGAGACAGCCCCCTTTTTAAAAAAAATTAATTATTTTAAGTTGGTTACCTCAGAAAAAGTAGGAAAAATAATCAATAAAATTACTACACAGGCAAAGGGTTCAGATGGAATTAATAAAAAAATGTTAATGTACATATTTCCTTGTCTAATTGATCATTTTACTTTTATATTGAATAAATGTCTCTCAACAGGTGCCTTTCCTGTGGTCTGGAAAGATTCTAATGTTATACCAGTTCCAAAAAAGACAAACCCAACAGCTATGTCAGATTATCGACCAATTAGTATTCTGCCAGCAATGTCGAAGGTATTAGAAACAATTGTGCGGGAACAACTGAATGATCATTTAATTAAAAATCAAATCATTCCATCAGTTCAGTCGGGATTTAGAGAAATGCATAGCACTACCACAGCCTTACTTCAGGTAACAGATGATATATTTCGGGCAAATGATAAAAGTTTGTGTACTTCTTTAATACTACTTGATTTTAGTAAAGCCTTCGATACCTTAGATCATAACATTTTGTTAAATAAATTACACTTCTTCGGTATTGGTGAACTCGCGTATTTATTCTTTATCAACTATTTGGCAAATCGCAGGCAAAGAGTTGTCTCACACAGTAAGACTTCTTTTTTCCATAATATCAAGCAAGGTGTTCCTCAAGGGAGTATACTTGGTCCTATTCTTTTTTCTATTTATACAGCGGATTGCTACTCTTGTTTAAAATATTGCAGTATTCATCAGTACGCAGATGATACCCAACTGTATTTTTCTTTTCACCCAGATAAATATGCTGCTGCTGCCGATTTCATTAACTTAGATTTGGAAGCTATAGTTAATTTTGCTAATGCCCATAAATTGATTTTAAATGAATCTAAAACTCAGTTTCTCGTTTTCGGGAAAAATAGGCTGAATTTTTTAGAAAATCCACAAAATTTTGTTGTAAAAATAAACGACCTAGTACTAAAGCCAGTTAGTGGATGCAAAAACCTGGGACTTTTCATAGACACTGATCTTAGATTCACTTCTCATGTAAATATGTTGGTTCAAAAGTCATTTCACAAACTTAAAATTTTGTATATGCAAAGAGAATTTTTAAACACTGAGACAAAATTACTTCTCTGTGACTCACTTATTTTGTCACATCTCGCATATTGCGATGTGATATATTGGCCTGCAATGCGCGTAAAAGATAAGAACACCCTTCAAAAAATACAAAATAATTGCTTACGGTATTCCCTTAATTTGCGTAAATTTGATCATATATCTGCAGTGTTTCCGCGTACAGGTTGGCTAAAACTACAGGAAAGATATACATTTCATCTGTTATGCTTAATTTATAAAATAAGTAATGTAAAGTTGCCCACTTATCTTTATAATAAACTAATAAAAACTAGTGATATTCATGAATGCCCAACGCGTAACCGGGATCTGTACAGTGTGCCTAAACATTCTACGACCGAATTTGAGAGAGGCTTCACCTACAATGCTACAAAATTATATAATGCCATACCCACAAATATTAAATCTACTTCCACAATTCTGTCATTCCGAAAACAAATTAAGAACTACTTACTTGACCGTCAGAATCGTTAGTATTCATGTCATTATATTTCAATGTGCATTTGTTTTTTGTGTTCAAATCCTTGTTTACTATATCTACCTACTCTATATGTATTTTTGCTAGGTTGGTTACATGGAAGAGCGGCTTCAGCCGAATGGCGCCAACCAATGTTTTATAAATATGTTTAAATTGTGAATTTTGCTAAAGAAAAATAAAGACATTTTTATTATTATTATTATTATTATTAATTCACCATGTCTTTATATAAAAAGTAAAATGCTATGCCAACTTTTTTGTCCTAGAAATGGGTTACTTGAATTATTTGTAGTAATCTACTTGATCGACAGCATCAAACGAGACACGTGATAGACATAAACAAAATACAAACGTTTCTATTTAAACCAGTTTCCACCATCGATTTTTATCCAAAAACATTTTACAGTAATTAGACACAAAAATGATCTAGGTACTGACGAACGAAACTTCAGCAGGAACCATAGCTTAGGTCCATATTTCAGGAATGATAAACAGACGCGTGTTTAAATCCTATCAGTTTAAAGGATAACAAAAGTATGGTATGCATGATCCTTGAAACAAGTTTTATACTATTATAATACTACTATATTATATAGGCGATCATACAGAGAATACTTTGTAGGTCAAGTTAGCACACAAACAAATAAAGTGAGTGATTAATAACAATAATAATAATAAGATATATGCAAAGTTTTCCAATATTAACTATATATGCGATCTTCTCAAGGATATATAAATAATAATACCTTATTATAAAGCATAGAGAAGTCTCTATGATAATTGTATTATTGATATAAATTAAATCTGTTGAAATTCAAGTCTAGAGATCAATTAAGGAGCGGCAAATAAAGGGTTCAACAATTTTCATGGTAAAACTAACTCTTCAACCCCCAACATAGTACAAAAATGTGGGGAAGTTATCCCCAGAAGAAGTTTGAGTTATTATTGAACGTATTTGGGAACCATATAGTTCTGTTGATAGAAGTTCTATGGATGGGTTGTAGTTGATAGTTCTATGGATGGGCTTTTTTGCAGCGGCGGCGATAGTTCAGTCTGTAAAGGTGCGTACAGACATGCAATAGAACTTCGTATCGTAACATCGCCCCGCAACAATCTTTTGTTACGCATCGGAGATACGGTGTGTCAAAGATTGACGCGTATCAATACATAGTTACGTATCTTCTGAGCAGAACATACTGTCGTTCCATATCAGAAGAACTAATATATCATTGACAGCAGTTTTTTTACAAATCCAACTTCATTGAATAACTAAGAAAAAACGCCAAATTATGTAAGATCATAAGGAATGTTTGTGTTCCGAATTTCACTTCAATCGGATGAGTGGTTCAAAAGTTATGAGGAAAAAGTGAGAAATAATCCCTACAATGCTCTCTAACTCCGAAACGATGTATTTTAACTGATTCTATCGATTCCTGCAGTTATCAAGATTAAATCTGAATCACCCTTTATAACTATTATTATTACCTATCCTATACTATGATAAAGGATTTGACCCTTTATTATAAGCATTAAAAATTCATATACCTACATGGTTTTCAAGTTTTTTCAATTTCCCTTTGCACAAATTCAGTTGATGATATGAATAATATAGTTTTTCAAGGCCAAGATAGTGGCTGCTGTCAACAAACATTTTATTAGCTTAGACATTTTGTGCTTAAGTTGGTATGTATAACAATAAATACTGACATATAATACAGGCACCTACTATATAACGAAGTTAAATGTAAACACTGGTGATATTTACACGAGTATTTATAAGCAATACCTATGAAAATATGATAAGAATTTATGGAATTGGGAAATTAGGGAAAATTATAACTCAAGCCAACACTGTCCAAAAAAAAATTGAAAGAAAATTGTAGTAGTAACACACAAATTAGCTTATCCTCGTAATATTTCCATGTGAACTTATTTTTGTTCGAGTATGAGGACCTGCTAATAGTAAATCAATGTTTTCTAAAGTAGGCCGGGTCAAACGTGGACTAGTTCCGTTTTGTAGTCGTGAGATGAATAATCCGTAAGGTCATTGTTTTCCTTTAATTCTACATCTTATCCATGGTATATTAGTGTTTGCACTCACTTTAAAATGATTTATCTATCAGTAAAATAAGTGAATACATTGAAATGTGAAAGGGAAATATCTATTGTTTTATATGTTTAATTTAAATGGCTTCCTATATATGCCACGCAACTATATCCTGGTGCGTTTAAATATGCGTGGTGTTACAAGTAATTGGTATTACAATTTTGAGTATTTTTTAAACATTTAAACCTCAAATAATTTATATAATTTTTAGGAGAATTGGAAATGGTTGTTTTTAACATTTACAACATCAAATTCAGTATGTGTATTATAAATACCTGTCTGCATTTGAATATGTTATAAAATATGTCAAAAGAAATGTGTAATCAAAAATAGAGATGAAACATATAGGTACCAAAATAGTTGTTCATCTGTAATCCACTTTGCACCAGAAAACAGAAAAGATATAAGTTCACTTATCAATAATTGGAAGATCAATCGACTTACCTGTAACGAAGATTGATCGAGATTATTCGAGCATCTCCACCGTCCCTCATTACATAATGTAGTATACAATTGTAATGTTTACATTATATAATATGGGACGGCGGAGATGAGAAGGATAATTGGAAGATCAATCGACTTACCTGTGAGGAAGATTCGTCGAGATTATCCGAGCATCTCCGCCGTCCTTCATTACAAAATGTAAACATTACACTAATTGTATACTACATTATGTAATGAGGGACGGCGGAGATGCGAAGAATAATTGGAAGATCAATCGACTTACCTGTAAGGAAGATTGATCGGGATTACCCGAGCATCTCCATCGTCCCTTATTACATAATGTAGTATACAATTGTAATGTTTGCATTGCACTTGTTGAAGTGCAAGTGTTTCTTTTGTCGGAATTTTAATTTACATTATATAGACTATACTGAAATGTATTTGCAATACATTATTTATGCCAGTATACAATCGAGTCTTAAAAATTGTACCAGGCTAACCAAAAAACTTATTTGAATTCAATTCATATTTATGCTATGTGAGTTTAAGTATTAAAAATATATTACATATTTCGTTTTCCCCAGACGCATGTCTAAAAATATCTAATTTTCCTAACTGGACTGCTGGGCAGATTATGAATTTTTCCGTTTGTATCTAAAACTAAGGAAACTACGTTGACTGATTTCTACAAATAAATAAAATCATATAATTAAATTCTACCTAAGAAATAATATAAGAGCATAAAATGAATTACCCTGCATGTTCAAATTGGTAAGCTATCAATTTAGGTTAAGGATTAATGCCTAAATTGGTAAGCCTACTGCCTATCAGTGTTAATTTAATATACTTTATACGCCATTGAACGTTAAAGTACACTTTAATTACTGTTTTTCTGGCATATAAAAGCCCCACAATTAACTAAATCAATTATTTTTCTTTCTTTTTTGGAAGTATAATCCTCATACAAACAGATTGGCAAATTGTTTGATTTGGTTACTACGGTTTTTTCATTACATATAAAAAATCGCCACCGTTTAATATAAAAATCAGTGTCAAATACGTTGCGAAGATTAGTTTGTTTTGAAATTAAAGGAATATTATTAATTTTATCAAGGTCAGAAATAATATACTTTGTATAAAATTAGTGCCTTTGGCGTGTAATAGCACGCAATAGCTGGCATTAAGCGCCTACTTTAACCCTCTTGATGGATAAATAGGTACATTGAATTAGGATAGTACTACCTCGATTGATAAATAACATACAATACAAATAAATGTAACGCCTTTGCTTTTAGGGGAGCACCGTATTCCATTCACTAAGTACCTAGTTCATGATGTAGAGTTTGAGAAAATTTTAATTCCATTGAAAATGTTTTGATTTCCCATTTCCATCCAGAAATCTGGATAGATTCGAAAAGAAATTACTGATGTAACGCATGCATAAGATCTGGGGCTTTAAAAAATGTTATAAAATTTTCAGATATATATTCAAAAAAATTAATAATAAAATCATTCTGTCGCAAATCTGGAACTTTCTAACATTGCAAACTCCTTATTTTGCTCTCATTTGCAACACCCTGTATGTGCGTAACTGCATTAGGAACGATTATAAATTATTTATAACATTACAAAATAATACTAACGCGATTCTGACGGCACCCTTTGCCGGAAATTCGAGCGGCCAGTAATTGTAAGTTCAGGTATTAATTAAAAATGATTAATCTAGAAACGCCATCGCCACGAGTAATTAGGATGATTGATGAAAGTGTAAAACATTCAGAACAGTTTTGAGCTACTTTGTGGAAAACGGCTCAATAGTTTTAAATATAGACACGGCCAGCGAATCTAGGGGACACACCAATTAGGTCGGAGTTACGGTAATAAGAATTTTAAGAATTTATACACGCGGTGTACAAAAGAAGATAAATGACAAAATAGCGAAGCACATAAATTTATTGATTTCGGTTCTAACTTATCCACCAAAACTTGGCTCATATAACAATATTTCAGTATTGCAGTAGCTGTACGGTAGCCAGCCAGGTGATAGGATTTAAATCTGAAAAATTTGCAGTCTGCTTCCCACTTTCCCGAATTGGTGGCTAGAGTTTATTGTATCGATAGCCCGTGGTTCGAATCCTCATGTCAACTTGATGTTAATGTAAGAAATTAATATTGGCTGATGTTTGTCTGACCTTCTTATTAACGAGGTTGTCCAGGCTTCCCTCATTACGGTACTAAATGGTGGTTAGGGTTTACTAACCAAAGTCGTTCCTGAGGCGCAAATTCGGCCCGCGAAATAATACTATGCTCCCCTCTCTCCCACCCAAGTCTTCGACTTTCGGGCGAACCCTTGTTATTAGAATGAGGGGTATATAGAGATATTATTATCAATGGAAGTTTGTTGCTAGTTTAGCTGCAGACTCTTTGTTTTTTTATGTTTTTGAGTATTTTGAGGAAAGCTTCTCAATAGTTTCAAACATAATGATGGACTAATTAGAACGAACTTCCCTTAATCCGAAATTGATGAACTTCCCTTTACTGAGTACCATGTAATATTTAAAAAACCGAACATGAAGTTATAATTAGGTATATATTAAAATGCGTCTTTCAAAGCTATCTCCTCTGTGGGGCGATCTCGGAACGATCTCCGCGGACCACCGGAGGACGCCCCTGGCCTTCCTCCAATGCGTAGGGGTATTTTCGTCCCGTTTCCTACGCGTTTTCCCAATTTAAACGCCTTTTCAAAAAACCTCTGCAAAATTTACTCTGCTTAATTTAAAAAGACCGTACGTCGACTCCTTCTACGTCTATTTCGTCTTCGAAAATCTCGAGTCGCGTCCGTCTCAACTTCATTCTCATTTTATCTACCGATGTAAGATTGCACTAACGAGACAAGCACCTCCCACGAAAACTGTCAAATTAATTAAACTTCAGATAGGTTATTTTCCTACGAGAAATATTGCTAACGGAATCAATAGTACTGACTGCCAAACACTTATGATTACCAAAATACTGAAGCAAAATGCTTTTCCAATTAGAAAATCGGTAAAAATTATTTTTTCAGGTTGACACGTACAGTTTACGTACTTCAATGTCTCAAGGTAAACATTTGACAGCAGGCGTGATAGCGCAACGGGAAAGTCGTAGGATTCTAAACTTCATAATGCTGATATCGCGAGTTCGAGTCTCGCTGGAGGCAAACTTTTTTTTACTTTTTAATTACAATTATTTATTAGTATTGGTATTTAGTTATTCTGTTTCATTATCCGCAGCTTTTATTCTTTCTGCACGTAAAGTTTGGAATTAATTCGTTCATTGAGGTAGTCTGTTCGTTATTTTATCTTACAAAAGTAAATATCTACAATTTTGGTCCCATTGATACAATTGATGTTTATTTAAAAATAAATTCTACTTTCAGTACTTAAAAAATTATGATGTTTTACCATCAAGAATAGAGTACCCTTACAATTCATCAAAATATTAAGAAAAATCGTTTAGTATAATTACGATACTAAATAATTATGATAATTTTATATCATTCCAGATACAAAATTTCTTTATTATGTATTTTCTTAAAAATAATATTATTTTAGATGTATTTGTCACCCGAAGGGTGACCCCAGGCCGCAGGCCTGGACCCCCGGTAGGGCTAGAAACGGGAAGGAAAATCGCGACAGCGATTTTCTCCCATTTCTAGTTAGGTATTATTAATTTGTGTTCAAATCAAAGGCAACGCCCTTGCAAAACACTGGATAGAAACTTGATTCCATTGAGACCTAAACGTAATTATAAATTTCTCTTTCTACCAAACAATATTTTCATTGTTAACAACTGGTTTATTTCTTTGCACTTTTGCCCTAACGAATCCAAAGTTTTCCATAATTCGTTAAACGGTATTTGGTGATGGTTTGGGGATAATATTTTAGTCAAGTATTCCCCAATTATTTTAGTACAGCACCGAATTTTTAGATTTTTTCTAATTTTAGTTTTCCCACAATCGATCGAAGCAGTTCCCGGTGGACCACCCTGTATAATATGTACGACACTCAACAGTTGAAAGTCACCACAGCTCGAGTAGTTCTCTCTTGCTCACGCCTCGCTTCACATATAGCGAGAAAGGGAGCACCTGCAACATTGGTGACTTGAAACTTACGAGTGTTGCACATTAATGTATGTGGTTTAAATGGTGTTTTCTCTTGGTGTATGCTAACCTAGCCATTTATTCATTACCTATGCAGTGTTTGTCATAGTTTGTCTCAAAAGTGAAAACTTGCATTGAGAGCGTTGGCGGCCGTCTAACAATAACAATGCAAACTATACATTATTGTAGCGGATTAAATTTAACTGGCTTTTATGGCGCCCACTGGAACTACTTCATACATCATTTACAGCCGTTTAATATCGTCGGGTGGAGAGTGAGTAAGGTATAAATAGGCTTTTAATACAATGGCTTCTTATTACTACAGAATGGCTCATATTTAATTGCATTGAACAAATTGATTGTAATCTAATTTAAATTAGTTACTTCTATCTACATATTTTCTTATCTACATCTTTTTTAGTGGTAACAGTAAAAAAGGGCTAGTGTAAAGATACTAGTGTTCACTATTTTGTTCTATAAGTAACTCTATTTTGATTACTGCAGCAGTAGTTTCTATACTGACAGTGGGTAGACTATAAATTATCTTTGAATAAGGCAAGGTAGCAAGTTATATTTATTCTGTAAACTTTGGCATAAGTAATTTCACCCAAGAAACGGAAACTTTTATCCTATTTCAGTCAGTGCAAAAGTTATTAATTTAAATTTATTTTTCGCATGTTAGACAACGACCAAACTAGGGATCTAGTCTGACAATTAGGATAATCTAAAATTGAGTAAAATAACTCCAAATATCCAACATTAAAGGTGAAAGGTCACAGAGTTTTCAAATTTTTCCTAAATTACAAACTAAATACCTTGGACTAATTATTGATTGTCATTTAAGATGGGATCGGCATGTCAATTATATTAATGAGAAGCTAAGGGTACATATATACCTCTTCAAAAAATTAAAACATTTTCTTGATATTAAACATTTGAATATAGTATATACAGCGCTTGTAGAACCGCATGTTAGATATGGAATAGTGTGTTGGGGAGGTGTCACAAATACATATTTAAATAAATTGCAACTAACACTAAAAAGAATCATTAAATTATATACAATAAAGAACTCGCCTATCCCACGGATTTGTTATACAACGAGATACCATTTATGACCCTCGTCAGCTATTCTTTCTGCAATTATCTGTCATGCAGTTCGCCGAAACAAGATTTTGTATAAATCATAAATACAACACGAGAAATAGAAGCAATTTAGTCCCTGATAAAATAATTTGTAAAACAGCTGGGCAAAGGTCACACATCTTTCTTGCACCCAAGTGTTTTAATTTCTTACCTGAAAATATAAAAGGAGTCCCAAACAAAAATATATTTAATAAGAAAGTAAAACTATTTCTACAGGAAACATCCAGGAAAACTATACATAAATTAATAGATTTAAAAAATAACTAGACCAGAATATAGAATATATTATATACTTACCCACCTTAACAAGACTTGAATGGTATTTTCAATTGTAATCTGTTAATTACATGTGTTGTATTTGAGTCTCTATGGATCTTATGTTAATGTATGTATGTGTGAGTGTATTTCAAATTATTACTAATATATTGTAGTTAATAACTTGGCTTGTAGAATTAGTAGTTATGCTAGTATATATTGTAGTTAATAATTGTGAAATTGTTGTAAGTTGATTATGTTTTACTGTATTGTATTTATTGATGTTCTTATGTCACTACAAGTTTTTAAAAGAAACTTTGTGATTAAGCTGTTTATTTGTAACATAGCATAGGTTTTCTTTTTTGTAAAAAATTTTAAGAACTTATATAGAACAAATAAACATTATTATTATTATTATATATATGAGACTAGAAAATGACAATGATCGGTAACATTTTCGTTGTATAATAACTATACAAAAATTCCATGAAATATGTGTGTTCGTATCTGGTAACAATATTCCTTCAATAATAATATATCCTTCAGTTCTACCGTTCCACCTAGACAAATTCATCAATCACTTTTTTCATCATTAAAAAAATCAAATTTTCTGTTTATAATAAAAAATCTTCATCCATATAGCCATTTTATTTACTTAGTATGCATCCTCCTCAACTTTCTCTTTTAAAAAACTTGCAGTCTCCTAATGCCAACAATTCTAACAAATGAAACACTTCCCAGCATACTACTCCAAAAAGAAAAGGACATACAAACTTATTTATTTTATAACGTACTTACCTAGTAAAATTGGGCTACTTAATAATGGCTAGAGAGCATAATTAATTGATTTTTTTACAATGCAATTGCAATATTTTTTCATTACTTTAGTAATTCATGTTAAGATGCAAATCTGTTTATTACTCGGACTCACAGTGCATTATGGTATACGTCATGTTATTACTATCGACTAATGCCCGTCTGATAATATACCTCAGATTAAAATAAGAATAAAGATTCCTTTCCGATACTTCCAATACAAATTACTATTATAATATGTACAGTAAAACAAATCTTCAAAGTTTTACAGTACCTAAGGGCATCTTTCAATGGTATTTTACTTTAACAGTAGGTATTGTGACCCTGTAAAACCGACTATCAGGTACTTTCCGTACGTTTTACAAGAATTCGCCTTCATAAGGACAATATCCGTCTTTCGATGTATGTACATTACTTCCTAGCAGCACTTCAATACCGCACTCTGAATCCAGCAGGCAAAGCCTCAAATAATGGCTGGTACGTAGGTTTTACACTCCATCCCGATGTTGGCAGACTTTTACAATCATGCTTAACACCTCTTAATGGGCTAGGGTTTCCCTTTTTGCGTTCCTAAGCACCTCTCGCCCACTCTTACAGGACTATTTACATAATTCGGAATTATTCCTGCCGTTTGGTTTATGGTTTTCTGCACTTTCATTAAGCGGGGGATAATAAAAACGTGTAATTCGAAAAGTGATTATCGTATCATCATGGTTAGGTATCGAATAATATTTAGAATTACACGCTGTTATCGTACAAAGTATCAAATTTATATAATATTTCTTATAAAAATGCTATATACACTTTTTGTTTTTCTTGAAAAAAAGTCTTAAATAGAATATGTTGTACATATTTCATGATCTTTCTGAAATATAAGAAATAACAAAGGAAGATTCTGCCACTCTAAAATAGACTACCCTGTATGATACTAAATGTATTTATGCTGTAGCCAGCTTGTTACAATAATCTCTTTCATTTGATTTTTTCCTATTCATTCCCATGGTCGTTACACTCATTTTATTTTATTTGCATGAACAGAAAAGATTTCCTGTAAAATTAATTAAATACAGTATTAAATACAGATTAAAACACAGTATTAATTAAGAAAGTTTATTTTTACAAGCTACTAACTTGTAGGATTTTTACAAATTAACTGTCAGTTTTACAACTTAGAAACTTTATGTACATTAGACAATTGTGTTTTATTTGTATCATATATGCTAAAGATCATGGTATAACTTTTATTTCCGGTAATACAAAATTTGGATGACGAAATAGTTGAAATTGAACCATCTGCTGATGCAGAGACTGGTGTAGAATTAAAACACTAATTAATAGTTTGAATCATCTCTAGATGATGCCAAGTTGGTTGGCGGAACATGCGTCGAGTGGAGTATAGTGTTTTGGTGCTCTGTGGAAAAGTAGGTACGTTAGTGTTACCTTGCTTGGGTACCTGGGCACCCAAGGTAATGAGGAGGCAGGCGCACTAGCTCGAGAAGGCGCATCAAAAGACCTCATAGGACCAGAACCCTTCTGCGGCATAGCGAAGCCATGCATTAAAACATCCATGGAGGAATGGATGAGAAACAAATCTCTAGAATGGTAGAGGAATCTGCCACAACTGAGACAGGTAAAGCTATTCATTAAAGAATAGATGCCTAAATTCACAGCAGATCTGTTAGGCCAGAATAAAAAGGCCATCAGAATAATGGTAGGTCTCCTAACAGGACACTGTAGGCTAAATAGGCACATGAATCTTATGGAACTGTCAGAAGATGCAAATTGCAGATTCTGTCAAGAAGAAGAGGAAACCTCAATACACGTACTGTGCCAGTGCGAGGGCCTGACAAGACTGAGATTTCAAATACTTGGGGAAGGAAGACCAAGAGCCAATAGCTACATGGAAGAGCCTCTATCAAGGCTGTGGAGTCTAATGCAAAGGACAAAGCTGGACAGAGTACTCTAAATAGGTTGGGAGTGCCACAATAGATCTTCTAGGTCGCGGTGGACCAGGCCAGGGGGCCGACTCCTACATAAATCTAATCTAATCTAATTTAGTGTTACCTTTACCTGACCTGATTTAGTCAATGTTGTATAAAAAAAGTTCATTGAATTGTTGAATGGTAGAAAAAAACTATTCAACCATTTATTACAGCCGTCTATATCTATACAAATATTCTTAAAACGTTAAAAATTTTCTCTATTGATTTTTTGACCTCCTCGTAAACGAAGAAGGACATATGTGTTTCAAATAATGTTATTTATAAGATTATAATAGTTTTTTAATATTCAACTCAAACAGTTTTCCTAGTTGGTGTGTAACCTGATACAATGAACTACTGACCGTTGAAATTATACATGGGAAATGACCAAATTTGGTAACCTGTTTTTATGTAAAAGCATTATTTATTGTTCTACGTAATGACGTCAAGAAACAATTTGCTTGTAATTCTTTAATTTTACACCAACGCTATCTGATCTTAAATTATTTAAATGGCTTATTCAACTATACTAATCCTTTATGGCCCGATGACCTGAAACGTCTTTTTAGGATTGACAAAATACGTTTGTCCAGCGGAAAATATTTGGACATCTATACATCTACGTTCTCAAGTTCTTTTAGAAAAAGATTAAAATGATCTCTATTAAATCTCTTTTAAACAGCTAAAGGTGATATTCTATTTTAACTGTCAATATATATTTGACATATATTCTGTTGAATGAATGTAGAAATGGTTCCTAACAAATATTTTTCCATGTATTTTCAATCCTTTCCATGTACCAAATATATTTCCTATCTCGTTACAATCCTCCTCTAAATTCCTGTAAATAATAATGACTTTTCATTTCCTGAAATATACTTCCCAAATGTCTTGGTAGGTAGATGGGTCTTTAGGTACATATAAATTGGTTCTCAAAATTTAGAAGAATTTGCAGGAAATAAGACTGCAGACTATTTTTACTGCACTAATAAAAATATGATTTAATGTAACTAAATTTGCGCACAATCTTTTAAATTGCTTATTTCAAAAAGGAAACGTTTAAATTACCTATCCCTATACGACACTCTCTACGTAATTTACAATAATTGTAAATTAAGACGGATTTACACCAAATGTAGAGTCTGCGTTTTAATTCCTAACGCGGAAACACCAACAAAGAACTTTCTGCCACCCAAAAGGACTGCAATTCACTTTAAGTTTGGTTCTAATTTTCAGTCGTTTCCAATAACCAAAAACTAAATAGAAGGCTAAATAGAAAAACTTTCAATGAAGGCGATTTTGGTAATATGTCTTGTGAATCTCATATACTATACAGATACTGGAATGAGATTGGTTTTATTAACTAGATGTATAAATGATAGAGCTACAAAAATAATGACATAATTCATTATATTGTAGTGCAATTCTATAATTTGGTACCGTACAATTCTAATTAATCTAAAATTTATTTTGAAAACTAAATATTGTCCCACTTCACTTTATTTGATGATACCACATCTTCGACCAGGTCATTGAAAACAAAACAAATACAACCGCCACCAACTGAAGCTTCTAAAATTATTTGTGATAAAGCCCAGTTTTCTTCAACAAACACTGTTTTATTGTTGTTTATATAAATTTGTCTTTGAATTTTTGGAGCATTCAGAAGAAAATGAATTTGCATAGTCACTATTTCATCTGTTTTAAAGACTATTCAGTTATCAATTTTCAAGTTGACACTCATTATATCATTTTTTATTTACACAGTAAAAATATCCGACTGATTTTAACACTGAATCCACACTCATCAGTGTGTGTATATAGTCCACACTTGGCAGTGTTAGACATATCGGTGTATTATTACATTACATTACAAGTAATTTAACACAGTAGATTTTACAAGGTAATGTGTAATAGTTAATTATTCACCGTGTAATTATTCTGTATTTATGGCGGATTGATTCATTTTTAACACAGGGTTTTGTAAATTTTACTACAATTTATGAGTACTTCTACAAACTTGGCGGGTATATCGTTCGTGTAATATGAGTTCTAAAGGTTTAGTTATTATACTACCCAGTTCCTGTTAAAAATAACACTGCAGCAAATTACGATTACCATTTAGTAAATTTACCATTTGTCTTTTCTTACTGTGTAGTATCTGATAAACTGATTCTTATGTATATGGATCACCAAATGCCAAACAGATATGATATTTATTCAAAAACATATACATACATATTTAAATGTTACTATCTGATGATCACTAACGATCCTACATATCCAGGAACTAGGTTACCAAATCAAATGCAGATTATTTGTGGGCGTAAATGGAACGTTTCTCAAGCAGATTATCCACTAATTAGACCTGCCATATATGTCCTCATAACGTGAGTCTGCTATTAATTTAAAAATTCTTGGTCCTTCGTATTAAACACGTGCTATAAAAAAAGTACTAAACGAAAAACCATAAATCAGATATTATACATACATTTATGTATATATGACATCTATTTATATAAGTATGTAGGTAAAGTTTGTATATAACTTTTGGTAAGAAAATAATGTGATAGAAGAAATGTAAATAATTTGATGTAGTTCACGGAACCATAGAGAAGAAACAACCGAAAGAAATTCAAGTGCAAATTCAAAATTTCGCGTTTGAAGCTTATTTTCAAGTTCGAACTATAATTTATCTATACTTACACGAAATCTCGTGTTTGAACTTAAAATTTTCAGTATGATTTCGAATTTCCTCCAAAAATATATAAAAGAAATTATGTCCATGAGCCGTTTCATAAACTACATCTAATTATTTATTTATTTAAATGGAAATTTCAAAATGTTCTTCGATCTTGCACAGTTTTTATTATTCTTATTAAGCAATGGAGTTCAATTTCGAACATTTGAAGGACTTTTTTGAAATACACAGATTTTCAACCAACTGTGTAGATATACCTACAGTAATTCAACGAAAATTTACTTTCTGTAATGATATAGTATGCCTAACATTTTGTTAAATGCTTGTATATTTTGAATTTGTTTAATCTTTGTCCAATCGGTAGATTAACACTACATTATAATGTTATTATTTCTACTATTTCTAATTTTGTTTTTGTCTTGTTATACTAAGACAAAAATTGATAACATTTATTATTCAACACACTAGCATCAGTTGTTAACAAATATGTAGCCGCTATTGTCAAAAGATCGTCTATATCAGACTGGAAAACATGTCTTGGAAGCGTAGGTGAGGTTCATATATTTTCTTCTTCAAGGCCAGTAGGTCATTAGATGTATAAAATATTATAATACGTTTATCTAAAAATAAAACTAAATTACCATACATATTGTTATTGTATTTTTAAGGCAAATGGAAACTCGTACTGGAAACAAATTTAAAGACAATATTACATTTTAATGATAAACATCTTTAATTTATATAAAGAAGAAAACATTATAATACTTGAAATATTTGTTTAATATTGTAATATAAAAATATGGAATTTATATAGATTGACGAATGCATTTAATTTATAATCAAATTAACAAATCATTGAATATATATGAACTTCTAAACCAATTTCTATGGTAGAACTATAATGTCGTTTCTATCTTTCATATTTTTCTTAAACATTTAGATGGAATGAACGGAAATATATAATTTTTTTAACCTTGATCTTTATTAAGTTAGCTCATATATCGGTTCCTGCATTATAAATTAGTTTAGTTGAGAAAGTTTTAGACCTAATAAGTGATTTATATCTGGTTAACAAAGCATTAGAAGTTTTCAGCAAACTCAGCCCATAGTATAACAATCGGTAGTTAAAGTCCGCACCAGAAGAGAAGTTGTATCTTCAGAATGTGACATAGTCCCCAGTTTGAACGTAGGGAATCGTATCTGGTCACCAGAGTCAAGATATTTATTTAGTGCGGTAGCCTTAAATTTACGGTAGTATTACACGCATGACTCATTCAGTTTGTTTCACTTTCATTAGACTAGAGTTTGATAAAATATCTGTATTGTAAGAAAACTGATTGATAACGTGTTTCATTCAATATTACTATCATAACTTTTGTACAAGAAGCTGCTCCAAATAATCTGCGAAAATTATCAACTGAATTCTGTTTAAATTCCTCTAATTCAGGTGTTATAATAATAATGAAAATATTATGTTCTTCGCAACTTAATGTTATACATCAACTTCCTGCACAGCAACAAACCAATCCTCCTCCAATACGCGGTCGGACTATGTCAAATTAGCACTCTTTTATTGTTTAACAAGTTATTTTTTATGTTGTTTTTATATCAAAGTACTAGTAGTACAACTATTGAAAAAGATCACATCAAATATAATTAAATTAATTCTACAACATTTTAGAATACACGCCTACAGTCAGCCCGCTACCACATGTAAAAGACTTTCGAAAACATATCCCGTGCTGTGCTTCTAACTTTTTATTGCCTCGCTTTTATCAAAACACCACGACGGTCTATTGAAAAAATAAAGCGCGACCATCGAATATACACAATTTGAATAGCGGGGTATGGAAATAGAAAACCAATATCCTGGCCGCATGCAAATCTCACTACCCAGCCGGGTGTGACAATCTCGACAGCTCCTTATGTAGTCTGATGGTTTCCTGCAGTGGTGGCTAGTTTTAAGGGGCAGAAGGACACCTACCCACTTCATTTCACATTACCAAAAGAGAGAATACTTCGCACAATAATGTTACCTAAATTAAGAACGTAGAAATAATGACAAGAACAGTCATAAAATTATATTTCCACTGCACTATAGCAATTTGTGGTAATGAAAACTTTTTTGTCAAGGAATTTTATAAAATTGCCCTCTTTAGCAAAACTTAGACAAGTCTACTTGTCTCTGCTCGCTGGCTCCATTGGTCGACAGACCGCAAACAAAAGGTTTTCCATATCTATGATCTACAAATATACTATTTCACTTTTTGGATATGTCTTCAAAGAATGAAGTAGCTATCTGATGTTAATCTTTCATCCCAGTTTTTTCTCAACTTTCAGAATATAATTTGACACATCTAACATTATACTTTAGCTTCATTAGGAAATAAGTACATGTTTTTATTAATATAATATTGAGAACCTTGGTACTCAGCCCTGTAACTTTTTAATTTTTGTAATGCCTTTCAATAAGAATAGACCGCTTATTGAATGCAGAACTAGCTTATGTCCACTTTTTGTTAATTTGGGTTTACAAACCTATCTTTGAGATCCGCGCAAGCCGAATTTTGCTACAGAACTAGCCTAACTTCAATCCACGGCATCCCCTCCAACCTAATTTCTGACCAACTAGCCTAGCTCAAAAGTGTCGCGTCAATTCAGTGCAGAACTATGCTTTGTCGGTGGCACATCTAAAGTCCGCATGAGTTGTGGACATAGATTAGTTCTGCATCATAATTATTAAAATAAAATATCCCAAGTTTAAATTAGTTGTGGACTTAGGTTTGTTCTGCATTGTGTGGTATAAGGACATATGGACATAGATTATTTCCGACAATGATAAAGTATCCTAAGTCCATAAATATTAATTTTAATAAATGTATCTTAAAAACCTTAAAAGAATCAAAGAGGGACTTGAAATCCTAGGTTATAAAAAAAAAATCTTTTTAAACTTGGTTTTAATTTCAGAGTAAATAAAAAAAATGCTCTCCTGTAAAATTATCATTTTGTGACATAGAATAGTTCTGCATTCAATAAGCGAGACTTCCTTTACAAAAATATATTTATATATTTCCAGTTTTGTACTTCCCTCTAAAAAAAACCCTTGAGCTGCCTCTGGTTTCTTGAGTGTTCCAACAAATGGAGTCGTAACGTTGCTCAATGTCTTATGTACATTTTTGTAACGCTTAATTTATATTTTTGTCAATAATGGGTGACTTTTTGGATGTTAAGGACGTCTAACTTTATTCAAGAAACACTGGCATTAGGATAAGTGGTATAAAAATATTACTATTCTGAAGGAAGTTCTGTCATGTTGCCCATTTTAGGATTTCATTTGAAATATCCTTGAGAAAACATAAAATATATTAATGGTATAATATTTAAAGAATGACTAATGATGAATGTCCAAAGAAGAGAAATATTCTGCAACAAAACGATACATTGTTTTACATAGAGAAAAATAAACTGTAAACTTTATGGGTTAATAATATATCTAATAAACCTATAAACAAAAATATAAATTCTAATAGTTGTAAAGACCTTTGTAAAGACTTTGTATGAAGAGTTCGATCGTACACATTCTTTAGGTTAGCGATGTATTGAATTCTCTATATTTTATTACAAAAATATTTTCACGCAGTCGGTAGGATTTGAACCTACGCTCCCAGAGGGAATCTGATTTCTAGTCAGACGCCTTAACCGCTCGGCCACGACTGCTTATACTTCATAAATATTTTATTTATGCGAGTTATTTAACAATGACCTACATGTATGGACTTGGGTTACCAATTACAGCACAACAACTCTTTATTTGGTTCTGTTCTTTACAACCAAATCTAGGTCATTACATCTACAGAAAGTGATATTTCATCTGCTATGTTCCAAACTAGCCGTACCTTCACTATCGTTGTCTTATTGTATTCTAATGCAGTTTCCATGTAGTAAATTTCAGTAAATCACATCACTGTTAATTAAACCATTATTTCGTCTTAAAATATTTCAGCCTTTCTATAGGCAAGGAAAGCGAATCCTGAATTTTACTATTCTACTTTCTCATTCATTTAATTTCATACCTTTTATAATTTTTTGTTATGAAATTTCTTGTACTGCTACTGTTATTTATTTTATGCGGCATTATGAAAAAAGGACAGTAAATCTGAGGTTTGTGGTTGGTCGTTTAATATATTTTCAACTGATCAAATTACCACACTGAAAAAAGTAACAACCTAAGTACCAACAATAATAATATCTCACTTTGGTCGTTGATTGGCAATCACTCAACGTTTTGGTTAACTTTTCGAATACGATCATACTGTAGAAAACTCTACACTAATGGTTTATTCAGTTATCAACTTTCTAGCTGGTATATCAAGTAGAAAATTAAAAATATTCCAATATTGGAATTAAGCTCCTTAGGACCAAAAGATTTTAAAGATTGATTGGAAGGAAAAGTTGTTCTCCCCTCCAGTTTATTTATAAAGAACTAAAAAAGTAAAAATACAGTAAATAGAATGAAACTGTTGATAGTGTCCTGGAAATTTTTTCGCATTGGTAACTTGATTTTTGAGATAGTTGTATGTACAAGGTGGCCCCATGGAAAAAAAATTATATGAAATTTGTTTCTTCAAAGTTGTCTTCAATTTTTTAATATATTCAAATTTATAATCTTTTTATATACAAAGCGATGAACTAAAGTTCTTTTTTTTAAATAGCACACCCTATATATTACTACATTTTCAGAAAGCCCTTCTAAAGACAAGTTCAATGATATATGACATGATGGGTCTGACGCCCACCGTTCCGGAGTTATTGAGAACTATCTTCAGGAAATAGCCAATATTAAAATCGTGCTAGTGAAGTTAATAATTAAGTTTTTGAGCATCAACTTCCGCCAAGAGAATTCTAATTTTATTTACTTTATTATGTAATTACTCAATATTCAGTTTATAAAAAAATGTTTACCGTGTTGCCACATTTCGAAAACCATAAATTCTCACAATTTTTTCAAATGGAACACCCTGTATATTGTTACATTTCTAGCAAGCCCTTCTATCGACAAATTCATAGATATATGATATGATGGGTTTGTATCCCATCGTTTCTGAATGATTATCCTCAGAATATGGGATTTTAATACTGGCTATTTCCCGAAGATAATACTTTTTTTAAATAGCTCACCCTATATATTATTATATTTTCAGAAAGCCCTTCTAAAGACAAGTTCAATGAATATTATAGGTCTGATGCTCACTGTTTCGGAGTTATTGAGTTTTATCTTCGGGAAATAGCCAATATTAAAATCCCATATTCTGAGGATAATCATTCAGAAACGATGGGATACAAACCCATCATATCATATATCTCTGAATTTGTCGATAGAAGGGCTTTCTAGAAATGTAACAATATACAGGGTGTTTCATTTTAAAAAATCATGGGAATTTATGGTTTTCAAAATGTAGCAACACGGTAAATTTTTTTTATAAACTGAATATTGAGTAATTACGTAATAAAGTAAATAAAATTAGAATTCTCTTGGCCCAAGTTGATGTTCAAAAACTTAATTATTAACTTCTCTAGCACCATTTTAAAATAGGCTATTTCCTGAAGATAGTTCTCAATAACTCCGAAACGGTGGGCGTCAGACCCATCATGTTATATATCATTGAACTTGTCTTTAGAAGGGCTTTCTGAAAATGTAATAATATATAGGGTGTGCTATTAAAAAAAAAGGAACTTTAGTTAATCGCCCTGTATATAAACAGGTTATAAATTAGAATATATTAAAAAATTGCAGATAACTTTGAAAAAAACAATTTCATATAATTTTTTTTCCATGGGATTTGTAGTTTCTGAGATAAGGTATAGGCCCATATTAAACGGGCCACCTTGTACATATACAATGCCAGCCTCGTGATTAAGAAGAGACAAAATAATAATCTGTACTTACTGTATCAGTTTACACGATCGAACCGTGTCCTGTGATGTCTAAAATTAAAATAAAATAAAATAGGTACAGCTGGAAGATTGTAGAATAAAACAATCTCATATATTTTTTGCAAAATTGAGACACGCAGTCGGTAGGATTCGAACCTACGCTCCCAGAGGGAATCTGATTTCTAGTCAGACGCCTTAACCGCTCGGCCACGACTGCTTGCGATTAAAACATTCTTGCGCGTATTTACCTGTACAACTAAATATTATTTTGCAGCGTCTGTATTGAAGTTCATTTTATATTGTGAAAGGTATTTCGTCCACAAAGATTAGATGTTATCCAATAAACATCATTAATCCTAGTAATTAATCATTTGTTCAAGTCCATTGTCTGTTATCATATACTTACACTAGTATATCTTAAGGCAATTTAATGTAATAACTTTGTAGTTATCAATTCTTTTGGAGCATAACATTTATAAGAATGCACTTTCTCTATTACATAACACCAGATTAGTAAAGACTGAATTAGATATTATGAATTAACCGTGAGATTAATTGTTTGACGAAAAATCAATCAATGGATCTTTTAACACTCTCATGTTTTATCCATCTGGATTAGTTTCATTCGGCTAATTTTAATATCATGATTTTAAAAATGGTTTAAACGATTTTTGATCGACGTAGGAATAGTATCTAATTGTATATTAACTGTTACCGTCATTATAATACTCACTTACGACTCGCGATCTCAGATTTACGAGGTAGAACAAATTTGTTCCTCACTGTTAGCTTCTCCAAGAAGATCTGTTCTAAAAATATTTTAAAAACTCCATTGCATTTTGGCCACTATTCAATTATTTGATGTATCAATGTTTGCATTGATACTAAGGAATGCATACATATCATGTTTTTATTCTATGTATTGTTTCTTTCAAAAAAGTCCGTATTTGAAAAAATAAGATGATTATGATAATACATAAATGAATGTAAAAGTACCATGTGATAAAGCGGATGTATACGTATAAAATGGGATATTTTGTTGATATTCTTCACTGTCTTTAAAGTTACCTATCTGCATTAGTTTTCTCATAGATTTAGAAATAGAGTAACTGCTATTTATGAAGGTGCAGATTTTGCGGATACGATGACGAGGACTCCATTCACATCCTCTGTCGCTGTGCCTGCCTCATGGTCAAGAGACACAAACATCTGGTTGCAGCATTCCTCCTGCCCCAGGACATTAGCTTCCCCTAGAACGTGTGTTGGTCTACGCGCATAGCACGGGTCTCTTCCAATAGCTCTCACCTAGCAGCAAGCATAATGGATCGAACGACCCGAGTGCTGCGGGTAACCGCGCTGCCTTCCAACAACAACAACTGCTATTTATAAATTTGCTTCACCTATTGATCAAATCACCTTGACAAATTATTAGGAACCATATAATTAAATATCTACCCTCAATGGATTTACTTACTATACTATGTAGAAAAGTGCATATCTAATGAAACCTGCTTAATTTTTTAAATCGGGATTTCAAAGGTCAGTTTAAGTCAACCGTATTGGACTGAAACAAAATCGATTTGATTTCCATTTAAACACCTGCAAATAAGCACGCATTTGACATTTTCTACTGGAAATCCATCCGATATTCATGAGATGTCCTGTTTTGTTAGGTCACTTTGAATATTCATAAGCCTCAACAATTTGGTCGGGTTAGATGCCTTTATGAAAATAGCAGTTCAGTTTATATACTATATTAAATATAAATAAATAACTTTAATAAAGTTGTATATCCTTTTTTCAATTTATTATATTATAGATAATATCAGGATGCGCATATGCAAGTGTAGTATAAATGTTGCTGAATATCTAGATATCTATACATAATGGATTAAATTTAACAGATACATTATTTATTATTATTATAGTGAAGACCAAAAGCCACCTTTTAAATCATGAAACATTTCGAATATCCTTAATTATCCTTAATATCATTATTTATTTACCATATTAGCGAAATGTTAAAACTAAGTACTTCAAACATTGAAAAATAAACTGAATTATTATTTTTAAACATTATTAATACCTACCTATCTGTTGCACGCCATTGGCTTGCAATTCCATTTTAAACTTAAATTTTATGTTGTAATACAGGCCCTTATATCAGTATTATATACTATTATAACTACTGCATTTACAGTGTACCAATTGAGTGTAATAAACATTATGTGGGTGAACCATCAAGACCTCTAAATGTTCGGATCGGAGAACACAAAGATTATATTAAAAGATGAGAATTTGAAAAGACAAACATTTTTGAACACGTTTGGGAAAATGGCCATAGGGTACAGTGGGAATCAGTTAAAATTTTAGGTAAAGAACAAAACAATATAAAAAGAAAACTTAAAGAATCCGCGACAATTTTATTAGATGGAGACAAATGTGTATCCAATATTTCTATAAATTTTGATAGCTGTTGGTTATCAATTCTGAAAGACGAGTTAAGTCAAAATAGAATGAAAATCGACTAATATCTAATATGCCCATGGAAGTAGACAATAGTACATTACAAACCGAGGTGGGAAGTGTTTCATTACTGTCGAGAGATTAGTTAGTTAACCGAGACGCGAAGCGTCGAGGTTAGCTATAATCTCGAGACAGGAATGAAACTTCCTACCGAGGTTTGTATACTATTTTATTTACAACCATTATATTTCGATCAAAATTAATAAATCTTTGTTTCACTCTGAACATACCTAAAATATTACGTTTAACAAAAAATTACCAAGCGAACATTTTTCTCAGAATAAACAAGCAGGTACACATATTTTGTTACCGTTGCTATGTGATGGTAAACAACTGTCACCAATATAAATAAATGTCAGATAAAGTCGGATGGAAGTTTGTATATTTTTATCTATGGATGAAAGTTCGTGAATAATAAATTGAAAAATGTCCTCCGATGAAGAATTGATGGATTGTACCCCGTCAGAAATACGACAGGCTGCTGACGCAGCAACACACGGCTTGGTGCCAGAAAAAAGTAAGCATCGCTACCTAAAAGCTATTGAATTATATAGGAAGTGGTGCGAAGAAAAAAAGGTGAAGAATACCAGTTCCGAAAGTGTACTCTTAGCATATTTTGGAGAACAAACTAGACAAAAGAAGCCGTCCACTTTGTGGGCAATGTACAGTATGATACGAACGATGCTAGAAATTGAAAAAAAACTGATATTTCGAAACATAGGAAACCTTTGGCCTTCCTAAAACGACAAAATGTGGGCTTTAGGCCCAAGAAATCGAACGTATTTTCTAGGAAAAATATAGAAGATTTTTTAAACAAAGCTCCAAATAATCTTCTACCAATAAAGGTAAGATATTTATGATCTTTATATAAGTATTTAAAAAAAAATCGTGTTTGAGCCTATACAAGTGCACAGTTATTATGGTATTATATATTTCTTATTGTTTTAGGTCGCATTAATAATAGGCGTATCTGGAGCTTGTCGGACGGACGAATTAGTGAAAATGAAAATGTTGGATGTTGCTTTTTTTGAAGAAAAAATTTCGGTTGAGATTCCAGATTCCAAAACACATATAAGTAGATCATTTCTCATTACTGATCCAGTATGGGTGAAGATCATTCGAGACTATATAAACTTGAGAAAAAACATAGAAATCGATAGATTTTTTGTTCAGCTTAGAGGAGGAATAGCGAGAAATCAACCAATTGGGCACAATACAATAGCTAATTTTCCCCAAAAAATTGCTACTTTTTTGAATTTAGAGGACTCGAAAGGCTTTACAGGCCATACTCTAAGAAGAACCGCCGCTACGTTACTTGCCAACAGTGGTGCAAATGTACTCCAATTAAAAAGGCTGGGAGGATGGAAATCTGGTACTGTGGCCGAAGGTTATGTGGATAGCTCAATGGAGAATAAAACCAAAACTGCCAGTATGCTGTCCAAACGTGCCATGTCTACTGAAGCTGTGGCAAATAGTTCACAAATCTCAGTCATTCAACAACAAATTAATTTGTCGACCAAAGAGACAACTGTTGGAGACGCCAGCCCTGGTACTGGCCTAAATATTTCTATAAACGCTTACAATTATTCAAATTTAACCATTAATTTCAATAAGTAGTTTGTTGTATTTTAGTTCATTGTTGTGTTTTTTTATTGTTTGCCATTAAATAGGTATTATAATATTTGTCAATGTGTTATATTTTTAAATATAAAAAATATTCATTTACAATAAATGAGAAAAATATTAACGATCACAAAATTTTAGGGGGTGGGAAATGAGGGGGGGAAATGAGGGCGGGAAGTAGAGGTAGGTAATATGGTACTTCCCAACCTTCAATGACGTTAGTAAAGACAACATTACATATATGGTTGTAAATTTGTATCATGGTTGTAAATAATAGTATATTACATACTGAGGCGGAAAATGTTTCATTACTGTCGAGCGCTGTTTAGATAACCGAGGTGCGTAGCACCGAGGTAAGCTATAGCGCGAGACAGGAATGAAACCTTCCGCCGAGGTATGTATACGATTTTATTCACAACCATTTCTAAAAAACGAGAAAACGAGAATATCTCCATTTATTCATTCATATTTTTTCATACTACTTTTCAATTTAGTAGAAAGTGAAAATCCGTTTCTATGAAGCTGACATTATTATTTAATAAAGGGGACATAAATTGTTGACTGTCACACTGACAGCAGTTGATTATTTTTTTAGTATTTGCTAAAAAACTAAAATCCACAATTATTGTTATTGTAAACTGATTCTGTATAAACAAAAATAAAATATAAGGGTTTTTCTGATGACTGATGCCTTGTCAAAATTAACGTCACTCAAAATACAAACATCACGTATCTTTCAGATGTTTTACTTTCCACCCTTGGGTGGAAAGTGATCACTTCCCGACCTGGACAGTAGCAACAGTTAGTAATGACTAATTTTCAAACTTCTAAAAAGTCAGTAATAACCTTAATACATATATGGTTATGAATAAAATAAATTACAAACTGTCATGCTATTCTGTACGTCGCAGTCACACGTAAAGTTTTGATAGCGAAAACGGAACAGTTTTCGAAATGTAAACGTTTTTAAGTGATGTGTTTAATGTTATATATTGTTAATCTGCTTTTTAGTGTGAGATTTCTTCATTAGGCAAACATATTTTTCAAAAAACCAACCACCTTTGACTGATCCGTCGGCGCAGAGGTTGATTATTAAGTTTTTTTATTTTTCAGTGGTGGGATAATATTCAAATAAATAAAGAGTAATTAAACAATGCAAATAAATAATAATAATATCTCTACCCCTCATTCTAATCACAAGGATTAGCCCGAAAGTCTGAGACTTGTGTGGGAGAGGGGGCGGCATATTATTATTTCGCGGGCCGCATTTGCGCCTCAGGAACGACATACGTTGGTAGGCCCTAACCACCATTCAGTGCTGGAATGAGGGAAACCTGGAAAACCTCATTAGTTAGGGGGACAAGTCAAACAGCAACTGATTTTAATCTCGCACATTAACACCAAGTTGATATTCTTCCCATCCTAGGCCATCGCCAGGATGGTTGCCAAGCCATCCCTGCGAATAAGCCTTGATCTACGAGCAAGCAATTTAATGAAAAATTGTTTGGCGGAATGGGGATTAGAACCCACGACCTCTGGGTTAAGCGATTAAGACGCTAAGCCCTGAGCCACCTGCTCGGTTACTTATCTTTACCTAAGGAATGGTTAATTTCTCAAAATAAGTAGGTATATTATATAATACTAATAATATAAACTGTTTTTTATTTGTTATATAAGAGAAGTGCATATTCGATATTATAGAGTTTCAGATATGACATATTTAAATGAACCATCTTCAAAAATTATTCATACTCCAAATATGTTTACATCTAGCTGGAAAACTATACAGAAGAAATTATTTATGTTTGCTATTTTACACGTGCATATTAACCGCTATAATATAAATTTAATTATACATAAAAGATCAAAGGAAGTTTTTATAGCATGGTTTAAATAATATTAAGAACTAGTAAACTAATACTATGCTGTTGTGCAGAAAAAACAAACAATTTTATGCATACATAAACATTGATTCTTTACCACAACATATACAGTGTGTTTCAATCTGGATGCAATAACATTGGTAGGTATCTTGGAAACCGTTAGCGGTAGATACTAGGTTAAACTGGGGAAAAGTTGCATAATTTGGTGTCCAATAATGTGCCTTAAAAAATCCAAGCTAACATGATTAGTTTTTGAGAAATCTGTTTGAAAAAATCGAAATTTTGGAAATCCATTTTTGTAAAGTTGCGCGTTTTTGTAAAGTTGCTGTTAACGTTATATCGAATGGCGTTAAAAGTTTTTTAAGTAACGTTTCGTATGTTCAGAACCATCAGCAACTTTTTCCTTGAGAATTCAACGATGTGTCCATATGCTATAGCTTGATCACTTTTTAAACGTAAAAACCATCATCAACCTCATCTGCACCTGTCTGTATGTATTAACAAAAGAATAACGAAAAAGTGACAAATCATTAACAATAGATAACAATTAATTAGCAAAAATAAAGAACAATTAACAAAACAATCATAAATTAAAAGATAATAACGAACAGCTAATGAAAAAATAAACAAACTATAGCATAATGTGATACATCATTGAACTCACAAAAATTAATAGAAAGTTGGTTATTACTACCGCCTCTCAAGTAGTAGATTTATTTATATTAGGTTTATAAAGATATAACCTGGTTCTAATTAATCATTTTTAGGGTAGGTATATTTGTAGCCTTAAAATTTGCATTTGACTTTTACACACTTTGTAGTTACTGTTATAGATTATTTTTAGAATATTTATAGATATTGATACTGTTGTGAGAAGATCCTTTTACAAAATAAACAAAAAGGAAAGAGGAAAAGAGCAACAGTGGCCAAGCATAGCAACTTTTTTATCTACTTACATGACGTTAAGCAAAACTAATCGCGGTTTGACCATGCAGGGAAGAAGCGCGAACCTGCTCACCTTCTAGTAGCCTTTACGTCGCATCGGTGTATTCACGGAATCTATAGACAAACAAGTGACGTTTATATAGAAGATGTACCTACCTTGTCTTGGGTGGGATGCAAAGCCGGAGGTCCCTTGTTTAAACGATAATAGGCGCACGTAAAAGAACGAGTGGGGGATCATTAGTTAAATATGAACAAAATAATTGAAAATTCACCTGTTCTGTTTACCTGATAATATAGGTACTTAATCAGTAACAAAACTGACTTTTTTTACCGCTAGAATTATCACCCCTAAGCTTTATTTACATCTTTTAAAACTTCCTAGATTACAGATATAGATACCTACTATGTAAACCCACACTACGAAAGTTTATTATTTAATTGTTAGAGATGGGCGAAGTTCTGTTGACATGTTTTAGTACAGACCTCTGATTTTCAGAACATGAGTGAAAGAAAATGGTTTATTTTTAGACGATTGCGACGAAATTCGGGACATTTTATATTTCGATATTTTTTTATAAAGAATCTCAGAACGGCTGAGAGCAATTTATCACTGTATTCAACATTCAATAAATACCATCTTCCATTTATATTTCCCCTTTAATAATTCAAATATTATATTCACAATAGCGAGCGCCATAAATCAAGTTGGCAGTATAGTTTATAATGGATTTTAAAAGAAAAATTTTTTGTTTTGTGCTGAAACCGAAGTATTCTTTTCCATCTAAATACTAAGTAAAATAATAGGGTTACTTTTAAAAAGGGTACATTTTAGAGTAAAATTTAACCGCCTATGAAATGCAAAAGGAGAATATTATTGTGTCAGTACTTACGATGCATTAACTGAGGTACACTATTTAAGGTTTAGTACATTTATTTAGAGATACATGCTTAATTTTCTAAAGATTTAATGCAGTTGCTTCTTAGAATCACGAATCAGCAAAGAGAATCTCTGATTAAGGTGTTGCTGCTATATTTACAGAAAATGAAAATACCAAACACATTTAAGAATAAAAACTTTTGTACTTTGCAAGCCAGACAAGTTTGTCATAGATTAGAAAATGTACAGGTTACATTGTATATTTCTGGACTGGATGTATTGTACTATAAAATAAGTTAACACTACTCTATATAAATCTGTATTTAATTAATAGGTACCATAGACGCCACTATTGGAACAGCATTATTGTTACTTTTGTAACTGTTTCACCTTTAACCGTTTCTAGTAATATTATTGCTCGTTCAAAAAAATACTTACAACCCTGTCCCTTCCTACATTTCAATTCTAACTACGACTCTGTAGGAAGATACATTTATAATTCAGAAAACCCCTTTTGGCCGATCACCTGTCATTATTATTAAAGACCAATTTGTCTAGGAGGATAGAACCCTTTGCGCTTAGTAATTCAGCAAAAAAATTGGCGTACATTTAGGCCAGTCCATCCGCGATGAACAGCAAAAAGGATGTGGGAGAGTGTAGGCGAACCGAATTAAATCGATTAGCGAGAAAACGGGGCCGTTCAGAGCCTGCCTGAGTGCGGACGAGGATGTTCTCAAAATAAGGGTACGTCGAAACTGCCGCTACTTCTATTCCTTCTAGTCATTCATACCGACGAGTTAACGACTAGATTAACTAATTAGATTAAGGCCGTTTCCCTAGGCCTGAACGTAAATCCACGAGGAGCAGACGGTAGCAGTACATGCATTTATTTGGTGATAAGGCTCATTTGCACCACTTCTTAGCGTGTTTAAATAACAGATTAGACTGTGAATTAAACTTAAACTACCGGGATATCAAAAATTATCTTGGTCAAGGGTGGTTGTGGAATGTAAAACGTGTGTCTTACTTTAAATTTTTGAATATGTTTTATTGTGTCAGAATCTGTCAAGTCATTGTGCTGAAATTTTCTAATCCAGTTTTTGAATCATGCCTCTTAACAAACCGCACAAAATTTTCATGATTGAAGCCTATTTTCGAACGGGTGCGCTAGTTAATGGAAATTGGCAATACAGTCAACGTTTGTGTTTGGACAATTTTCGAGAGCACTTCCCAAACGTGGCAATATTACCGAACAATTTTTATGCGTGCCTTACAAATTGTGTTGAAGTGTTTCGCGAAACTGGTTGTGTGACTCATAAAAAAGGTGCTGGTAGACCAAGAGTTCGTACAGAAGAAGTTGTCAGTGACGTTCGTCAACGTATGGAAGAAGAGCCTGCAAAACCTTTGAAACGTCTTTCTCAGGAAATTGGACTTTCTTATGCAACATGTCATAAGATTTTAAAGAAAGACTTGAACATGCATCCATATAAGATGCAAGCACATCAAGCTCTTCTGCCCGCAGACCACCCCAGACGCCTTGCTTACTGCCATTGGTTTGTCAATAATTTAATAAATGACGATTTTCTGGACTTAACTTTTTTCTGACGAAGCGTGGTTCCACCTTTCGGGATACATCAATTCTCAAAATATGCGAATGTGGAGCAATGATAACCCTCATGTTTTTACTGAATCGCCACTACATGCTCAAAAAATTGGTGTTTGGATGACAGTTTCTCGCAGAAGAATAATTGGGCCAATATTTTTCGATTTAACCGTCAACGCAGAAAGGTACAGACACAACTTTTTGGCTGAATTTGTGCAACAGTTAAACGATGATGAACTTCGGTACGGTTATTTCCAGCATGACGGTGCAATAGCACATACTACACGAGAAAATATTGCTTTCCTCCGCGAGTTTTTTGATGACCGGCTGATAAGTTTGCATACAGAAGTTGAGTTTCCTCCGAGATCATCTTGTTTGACAATTATGGACTATTTTATATTTCCTTTATAATTTGCAAGAACTGCAACAAAGAATTGTTCAGCAATGTACAACCATAACGCCAGAAATGCTGCAAAACGCTTTTCACAGCATGAGGAGGCGCGCCAACTTGTGCATCGAACAAAACGGGGGACATTTCCAACAATTACTGTAATTTAGTTTTTCTTGTTACTAAAACCGTTATTTCATAATTTGTAGTTCATTAATGTTTTACAACTGAAATAAATAGGTATGAAATTTGTAGGTTATTGATGATGTCAGTGTGACAGTGACATAATTATTTCAAATTTAAAGTAACACACACGTTTTACAATCCACAACCACCCTTGACCAAGATAATTTTTGATATCCCGATACTAAGAAAAGGTGGTGCGAATGGATGCCCAAGGTCATAATTTGAAGGTAATTTCAAAGTGGTTATTAGCGGCGACGAAAATGGATATACCCTCTGGTTTCCACCAGAGAGGATATCTGAAGCTACAAAAAGGATAACGGTTGTTTGTTTATTTCGAGGATTTTTACTGATATATGATACAAGGTGTTTTAGCGAAAACTTGACCGCCGAGACTTATCGATTTCTGTTCTTGGGAGGAGCATTTTTGACAGTCATGATAACTTGATATATTGATAACAATGAAAAGTTGACAAACCGACATTTGCGTACATTCTACGGAAATGCTCACCAATAATAAGCTTTTTATCTACTACACAACCACATTACTTTTGATGTGTCGATCAAATTACAAAAGAAAAACCAGTCTCAAATTATAAAAGCTGAAGCAAAACAAAAACAAGTTTTATGTTTGTAGTGGCGAGATACAGTGAAATACACTGCAGTGCCCTCTTTGGGTCTTTGCTACTACCTGTCTGACAATTATTGTCTAATTGACAGACAGATAACGATCTGTAGAAAGCAGATGCCATTACAGCGACCTCTATTGTCTTTGAGGAAGACAATCCTACTTAATTATTGGAAGGAGATGCCGAAAACAACTACTCCACGGGCAATATGCCCCGACTGGCGTTGCATTACATCAACATCTCCATGGATGTCGCCACATCCTTCATCAAGACCAAATACCAGACAATGACCGGTTTCGATCTTGTTATGATCTCGTCAGATTGCCATAGGTATTGGAATCGATGAATGATCTGGCGACGTGATTGCCTAAGGGGCATAGTGAATGTTTGTAGTGGCGAGATACAGTGAAATACACTGCAGTGCCCTCTTTGGGTCTTTGCTACTACCTGTCTGACAATTATTGTCTAATTGACAGACAGATAACGATCTGCAGAAAGCAGATGCCATTACAGCGACCTCTATTGTCTTTGAGGAAGACAATCCTACTTAATTATTGGAAGGAGATGCCGAAAACAACTACTCCACGGGCAATATGCCCCGACTGGCGTTGCATTACATCAACATCTCCATGGATGTCGCCACATCCTTCATCAAGACCAAATACCAGACAATGACCGGTTTCGATCTTGTTATGATCTCGTCAGATTGCCATAGGTATTGGAATCGATGAATGATCTGGCGACGTGATTGCCTAAGGGGCATAGTGAATGTTTGTAGTGGCGAGATACAGTGAAATACACTGCAGTGTATTTCACTGTATCTCGCCACTACAAACATTCACTATGCCCCTTAGGCAATCACGTCGCCAGATCATTCATCGATTCCAATACCTATGGCAATCTGACGAGATCATAACAAGATCGAAACCGGTCATTGTCTGGTATTTGGTCTTGATGAAGGATGTGGCGACATCCATGGAGATGTTGATGTAATGCAACGCCAGTCGGGGCATATTGCCCGTGGAGTAGTTGTTTTCGGCATCTCCTTCCAATAATTAAAAACAAGTTTTATTTAATGTATTGCTCAAAACGACCCTTGTTATCTTGCAAACAAGACAGTCTGTTTTCAAATTCTGTTCTGGTCAAACGCTTCCACAAGATGGTTAGCCAAAATTCCGGCCCAAACATTCAATTTTTTCGCGTTCAGTTCTACGGCATATAAGTACTGTGTTCTGTGTAGCTCCGTTTTGAGTTTTTGTGCAGCTAATATCATAATATAGTTTTAATATAAGTTCTTATTTCTTTATTTAAATTAGTATAAATCGGGTTAAATCTATTAAAATTCAAATGTGTACTAAAAAAATATAAGAATAGGAGTTTTGATTATATTATTTAAGTTATACTCTTCAAAATAGCACACCTTTTCTATTCCGACCACTCCCTCTTCATGAGTTTTACATCTGATTCGTATAATTATCTGTTTTGATTGCCATTTTAAATATAAACAGCACAATGTTTATTTCAAGATAATTATAACTTTCAGCAAACAAGCTGTACTCAGACTAATCCAATCCAAATTATTCTCAAACTATTAGCTAAATGTTAAATGTTTTGTATATAGTTATTATAGTAATAGCTTTGTGTTCAAAATGAAATTGATTTTAGAGTAAAATATATAGTGTGTAATTTAATTATATAGACAATGTGAATATATTTTGCAAATAAAGAAAATATAAGGAAAAATTATTATATACATAAAAATATATAACAAGGTGCCACACTTAAGAATGACTTGAGTGCAAACTAATTTATCTGTTTGAAATGTTAATCCGCCTAAGGTTTGAAATAAAGAAAATGAAAAATCATAATATTCATTTTTTCTTTAACTTAAAAAACTTTATTAACAAAATTTGCTTCATAACATGCAAGAATATTTACAGTAGCTGGTTTAGATATGCATGGATTTACTGGCACCAACGAAAATTGCCGCGCCAGTAAAATAAAGTTTCCTGTTTGCATGCAAGTGAAAACTGTGCATGCATGGACCAAAAAAGTCTGCTGAAATATTTTAAATAATGAAATATTAAACAGGCATCTATATTAAAAATAATTATTCTTGGTCTCATACCTTTTGTATGATATTATTATTATTTAAAAGATGTAGATAACACTATTAAAAAAATGTGTTAAAGAAAATAAGTTGAGGGTATATGAAGATATGCCGTTGAAATTCAATGTTGGGGGGTGCATATTGTACGCAAAGTAGTTATTTTCGACCTATCTTAAATTAGTCGACATATCTTAAAGTTATTCCTTTGCCTACCTAAGTTATAGGTAAATTAAAGGGAGTGACATGTAGATATATATTATTGTATAGTCGTTACATTTTACGTTGTTTCTAAAATGTTTTGATAATACTAATAAATAATAACAATATGAAATATTTTTTCGAAATATTTCTATACCAGTTTGTATAAGTAATCCGCAAATGATTAAATTATAGTGTCGTATTTGTGCCCTATAGAAAAAATATATATAAATAAAGAATATTTATGTTATTTATAAAAACAAGGCAATTATTTCGTCTCATTAACCAGGCAATTTATATTTCGTAACTGTGCGTGGTTACAAAAATATTTTCTTCCAAGGCTGCTATAAAAAATTTGAGACTATACGTCTACATCTTCCCTTCCCTAAAATAGATAATAAAACGCTTTGTTAGATTCCCGGATTTCTGAAGGCCTCATGTAAATCCAATCTCTGCTGTGTCTTTTCAAGAAAGTCGTACACAGCATATGACGTATGCTGTGTATTTATTCACTTCTACTAGCTGATAATACATATACCTAATGAAGGGAAGAAAATGAAAATTAGAGCAATATTTCAAATATATAGAAATTGCGTTATAGAAGTAACTATAGAAGTTTCTGTGAATCTTTTATATTATTTATATTCAAATACTAATTTCATTCTACGTAAATTTTAACCTCTATTCTGAATTCAGTAATATAGTAAATTATTCTAAATATTTAATTTAAGGAGTATTAATTAAAAATTAGGAACAACTTAGACGATAACTTGATGATGTTCTAGTAGTTACTTGTACTTTATTCATTATTATATTCTTCCGTTACTTCAATTTTTCTATCAAATACAAAGCAAATTACATTTAATTTTAGATTTATGCTTTACACTGAAATTTGTCCCAATCTGAAGTTGTTTTGTCAACAGGAGTCTGTATTCATCCTTTCCCATATAAATATTCAACTAAATGGCAGATAAACTGACAAAACAATCATGTGGAGGAAAACATATTAACCACTTGGAAATAACATGGCTGCAGTGACAACTTTTCTAAATACGAAAATATGTATTTAAAAGAATAGACTGGAAAACGTGTTTACATTATTATTAGAAAGAAATAATTATTTTAAGCACTAATTAGGACGTATATCTTCCAGAAAATTCTCATAGATGTTTCTCTCTTCTCCGATCAAAACAAAATAGCAATGATAATGATATATGCGCTAAATGAGATCTTGTCTTTATTCTGATCTTCCAAATGTAAATTCAAATGAAAAAATTTGTAGACTTTTCCTTTACTGCATGTTTTGCTTAATCTCATTTAGCATGTGTTACACAACTTTCCTGGAAAAAATCCGTAAAAATACTTTCTGCTCCACAATCTTAAACTTTAGGGCAAATATATAAGTAAACGAGGTATAAAATTTCAAATTTACAACGTTTACATTTACGAATAACTGTTCTAAAATATTATTTTAAGTTTACTAGTAGTTGGCAGTCTATTTAAAGCCCAAATTTTATACGTTTTGTGTACTAATGTTATTATTCACTGAAATATATACAGGGCGCCCTATTTCTTGACCCGTTGCATGGGTAACTTTTTTATTAGTAGAGATACAAAAACGCCTAAATGAGCAAATTAGTGCAGTTTCGTATTAGTAATTCTACGGTAAGGCGAAAAATTATATACGGGGGAAGGTTGAAAAGTTATTGACAAAAAACGAAAAATCCAACTTTTCTATTATCCCTCGTAGCTCGTTCATTTGAAGAGTTAGAGAAAAATGCTTCACATGTTTTTTGCAGTATTTTTCATGTAAAATGACATGCACTTGCTACTTTTTATATATCTCTTAAAATGGTTGAGAATCACAGTAAAATATATTTTTTTTAAATGTAATGGATAGGTGGCTGTGACATTAACCGAAAGTCCCCTTTTTTCTCTTTCAGATGATATAACATAGTCCATATTTTATCCTTACAAAAGTAATAATAATCGTTGTTTTTAAAGAAAGTTTATTGTCACATCAAGAATGCTATGGACTATGGAACAAAAGAATGTTTTGAGAACAGAAATTATTAATTAATTAATTATATTGAAGTAAATGTTCGAAATGACCACCATCCTGTTGGATACATAGTAAGCAACGTTTCTGGATACTTCTTAAAACATTATTTATTGTATGTCCATGTATGCTTCTAATTACATCTTGAATCCTGACTTTTAGATCCACTATATCTAGAGGAGCTGTCACATAAACTTTATCTTTCAATAACCCCCAAAGAAAGAAATCTAAGGGGGTCAAATCAGGTGTTCGCGCTGGCCAGTCGATATCCATTCTATTTCCTATAACATTATCAAACTGTTCATGTAAATATTGTTTTACCTCGCGGGAATTATGCGCAGGTGCTCCATCGTGTTGGAAGTATTTAAGATTTCTAAAAATATGAAGTGGTAATTCATTTAAATATTCCTCTGTAAGAGTATTCCTTAGAAAATGAAGGTAATTATTCGCATTCAAATTATCTTCGTAAAAATATGGGCCAATAATTTTGCCACAAAAAATTCCACACCACACATTTATCCCAAATTGACGTTGATTTCTTCTTTCAGAAACAAGATGTGGATTTTCTCGGCACCACATTATGTTATTATGGCGGTTAAAAATACCATTGTTGGTAAATCTACTTTCATCACTGAATAAAATCTATTTCCAGAAGTCCTTCTTCGCATTTTGAAATGTACCATCGACAAAATGTCATCCTTCTTTGATTATCAGCTGGATATAAAGTATTGCATATGGAATAATGATAAGGCTTTAAATTGTTACCTTTTAAAATAGCTCTTACAGTTTCCTTGGAAGTGTTGCAGTGATGTGCAATTTCTGCAGTTGAAGAATCAGGTTTAAAATTTACATAAGCCAAAACATTTATTTCAGTGTCTTCATTGAAGTTTCTTTCATCCTTAGGCTTTGAAAAAGAACCGTATAATCGTATATTATTTTCCAGCTGTCTAAATATTCTATGATGGGGTTGTCTTCGTTCCATGTAAGTTTCAAAATAAAGATTCGCTGCAGCTTGTGCATCTCGATTTTGGTTATAATAACAAAATAGCATATCATTTTTCTCTTCGTTGGTGTACATATTTGCAACACTATTATTTTGTATGCAGTATTAATAATAAACAATAAACTACTTAACAAAAACTAAAAATGTCACTTATGATCTGTCAATAATTAAATGCCAACTAGACGTTTTTAAAAATATCAGGAATCTTATTTTTTGTTTTATTTCCATAGCATTCTTGATGTGACAATAAACTTTCTTTAAAAACAACGATTATTATTACTTTTGTAAGGATAAAATATGGACTATATTATATCATTTGAAAGAGAAAAAAGGGGACTTTCGGTTAATGTCACAGCCACCTATCCATTACATTTAAAAAAAATATATTTTACTGTGATTCTCAACCATTTTAAGAGATATATAAAAAGTAGCAAGTGCATGTCATTTTACATGAAAAATACTGCAAAAAACATGTGAAGCATTTTTCTCTAACTCTTCAAATGAACGAGCTACGAGGGATAATAGAAAAGTTGGATTTTTCGTTTTTTGTCAATAACTTTTCAACCTTCCCCCGTATATAATTTTTCGCCTTACCGTAGAATTACTAATACGAAACTGCACTAATTTGCTCATTTAAGCGTTTTTGTATCTCTACTAATAAAAAAGTTACCCATGCAACGGGTCAAGAAATAGGGCGCCCTGTATAACAAAAGATCAGCATAATGAAACCATACTATACATATCGAAAATTTATTAATTTACTTGTTCAGTGAGTATTTGTTTTCAATGAAAAAGTAACCTATTTATTTACCCCTGCAAAAATACAATCGTTATGCAAACTGGAAAGTATAGAGCATTGCTAATGATTAGTTAATGATACTTTCTGGTAATATTAAGTAACAGATGTACTAATGACGTTATTAAGTATAAATAATGGCCTCCTTTAGATGAAGTATTATAAATAATGGCTTTCTTTAGATGCGGTTCTTGTCCGTTCTGCTCATTTGCACAATATAAAAATAGAGTACTATTCTCACAGACCTAATAAAGGCTTGTTAAAACTTCGGACTTGGTTACTTGAAATTGAGATTGGTTAATAGTAATTGGTAGGTAGGGATCCAGCAATTCAGAATAAATGAGGAGGACAACTTGATTCGAAAGCCTTATTTCGATTTGCTTCGACAATCGGGTTACTTACCCTCATCACTGTTACAAATAATAGTATTTCCAAGATAACTACTTGACAACAGCTCTCGGAATATATTCCATAGCTATATACTTCATAAAACATATTCTTATAAAAAAAGATGAAAAATAAATTTAAATCAGCAACCATAATTGTGGTTAAAGAAAAACTTAATACAAAAAATATATAGAAGTAGATGTTAGATTAATAGTAGCTTAAGGTCTCTTAAAACCTCTCAAGTAAGAGGAAGTTTAAAAATGCAGGCATAACCTCAATTCTTGATGACAGCTCGGCGGCTCTTAAGAGATTCTTGAATTGTAAGGAGTAACAATACAATAATAAGTGAACCAATCTTAATAAAATACTTCCTAAATATGAAAACCAGACCTCATAAATAGATAGTTATGTTTGTAGTGAAATATCGCTTCAATAAAGTTATCAGAATATAATATTCAATTATTCCATTTCTTTAACATATTAATGAGATTGAGATTACCTACTTATATTAGGCGGCCCCTAGACGGTCAATAATATTGCACAATGTTACGAATTGCGCAATATTATTGTATGACCCCTCGAACCCAAACGATCAATATTTATTGCGCAATAATATTGACGGCTCACAAGCGTCAATATTTTCGCATGGGCAGAACCAGTCTCGTAGTATTGCATTGTTGGGATTGTCTGACCAAGACTTGGCTACAGCTGTCGTGTTCGTGCTTCTTAAAAGTAAAAAGCGAAAACGTCGCTGGTCGAAAGAATGGTTCCAAAAAAAGGCAAAAATAAACTCACAAACATCTTTTAAGAGATTTAGCATTAACTGAAGTAAATGACTTCAAGAATTCTGTAAGATTGGATTTGGCAAAGTTTCACGAATTACTAGATTTGGTTACACCGTTGATTCAAAAGAAAAATACAAATATGAGGGAAGCTATACCACCTTTTCAACGCCTATCTATTACATTACGATATCTTGCAACTTGAAACACTCTCGAGAATTTGAAATTTACACTAGGACTTCGAAAGCTAAACGTTGACTAAACAATATTGTACAATATTAACCCTATACGGTTCAATGAGAAAATATGGTGCAATAAATTTAAACTCGTTCAATCTTTTCCTCAATCATTGTGCAAACTTCAATACTATAAGCTTACACGGTCAATAATATTGCGCAATTCGTAATATTGTGCAATATTATTGACCGTCTAACGGCCGCCTTACAACTAGCACAATTACAGTAGTTACTCGAGTACAGTACTAGTAAAAGTATGACATGATTTTTATTTTATTAATTTACTGGTAGCTATACTTTAAAAATATACTTAAGTCACAAGATAATATTTTATTTGTAAACAAAATTCAAAGTTAAAAAGAACTATTTAGTAACAAAGAATAGTTTAAATATTGGTAAAATATCGTAAGGCTCAAATAAAAACGTAGGTACGCAATACAGTAAACCAAACGTAAACCAAAGCTAAACGCCAAATCCAAAAATACAATATAACCTCGGACCTGAAAGACACTTATCTATCACTCTAGTCAAATACGTATCCCTTCACAGCTGACAACATCAATAGACAACATATTAATCAAATCATTTATTAAATATTTTACAACAATAGCCGATATTATTATCATTTTAAGTGCTTTGTCATTTATCCTGCCTTACACTGATGACGATAATAAAATAATTAATATTCCTGCGGATATTTTTTATGTAACTGAAATAGCAAATTTGAACACCAACTATAACGAAAACTTAATTTTGAGTTCAAATCAGTTTGACAACAGCTTTAGTTTTAATTAATATGTATCTGATCTATCTATTCACAACAGATAATAATTATCTATTTATTATTAGAGCTAAACCATTTTTATTATTATCTCGATTGCCATTTACCATTTTAACTTGCTTCATTATGTGTTTGTAACCTCTAGAGGTAAATTTCTATTTTAGTAGTTTATCGTTTGTAGCTATAGTTCAACCTCTTTCCCATGCTTTGTTTTTCTGTGTATCTGACCTAGACTTATTTATTAAAGCTGTCAAATTATGTCGCAAAAATATTTCTATTAACTGATAATGCATGTGCAGTGTTAAATACGAATTTTATGGCAACTGCCAGGATTTCATCTGCCTAGGGTTTTCAAAAAATCTGGATTGTACCATTTATGTACAACGCACAGATTTCTGTAAATGTGTTTATGGTTAAAAAAATACATGATGGATGACCATCCAAAGTAAATAAAAATGCAACATAAAAATACATAAAAATAAATTCTGAGCATATACGAGAAAACTCAATTCAAAATTTTTTGTCTAGGTAAAGGAGCATATACAGTAAACTTTGCTACAAACATCTAACTCGTAAACCTTCAGAGAAGTTGAACCCCTTTTATCCAAATAAGTAATAAACTATTGCGCAGGAGTTGAAAAGAGAGCATTACTTGAAATGTTTTATTTATAAGTATTGTTTTTACTCATTATAATATAAATTTACCGTCTGGACCCTATTTTCTAAACTGTCTCCGACTTAAATTTAGTGTTTAAGATAGTAATTCCGTAAATTGGATACAATTAACAACACGTAACACTGTACTGGGTTTGTGGGGATCCATTACTTCCGGACTTTCATTATTTCTTGGTCTGCAACAAAAGTATTAAGTTTAAATCCTTACAAATCCTTTGTATGGTTTACCGGGCTACGAGGAAATCTCCAGTCGAGCTGATACATCACTTCGGTAATAAAATTTACAGCGCTGCTGTCCGAGAAATTTTTTCCTCATTTCCAGGAAGTAACTCCATTTCATTAATTTTCGCTTGGCTGAAACGAAAACTAAACGTTAAGAAATAAAAACAAACGGTACCTTAATGATATCTGTTTTATAATTTTTTTTACCAAATTAGGCCTCAACGCCTTATACTATTATATAAATAAATTCATTTAAAAAATTCACCTTTCAAATACCCGTATTTCACAATATATACAAGGTGCCCATTATCTATCTCCTTACATGGCTAACTTTGTTGATAGTGGAGATGGAGAATTGTTTAAATTAGCAAAATTGGGCAGAATTACAAGAGGAATACAGTGCCTCCTTCAGATTTAATTTTAATTTTCAACTTTTCGAGATATTTTGGAAAAACTGAAAATCGACAAATTTTTAAACTCGAATATCTTTAAAAGTAGAAAAGTTACAAATAATATAAAAATACTGTGTGATAGTGTTTTTTACGTGGAATTCAGCGGTGATACTGAAAATTTCACGGGCATCTTAGTTTTTGAGAAAAAAAAATAAAGTTATGTTTTTAAATAGCTACCATAGTTGGCTATGATATCAATAAAAAGCTTATTTTTTCTGATTTCAAAAATATAATATTTAATATACCTTTCTCTTTTCTTTTGTTTACTGTAATGAACAAATAATTTATTAACATAGTAAACTATGAAAAACAAACGTAGATCAGTAAACAACAATAAAATATAAATGTCAGATCACACTAAAGTCACATTATAAACGTTAAAATTAAACGTTCATCTTAAAATAGTTATTGCGAACGACACAAATGAAGAAAAATACGATTTATTAAATATTATATTTTTGAAATCAGAAAAAAATAAGCTTTTTATTGATACTATAGCCAACTATGGTTGCCATTTAACAAAACACAACTTTATTTTTTTTCTGAAAAACTAAGATGCCCGTGAAACTTTCAATTTCACCGCTTAATGCCACGTAAAAAACACTATCAGGCAGTATTTTTATTTTATTTGTATATTTTATAGTTTTCGAGATATTCGAGTTTAAAAATTTTGGGGATTTTCAGTTTTTTCAAAATATCTCGAAAAGTTGAAAATTAAAATTAAATTTGAAGGAGGCACTGAATTCCTCTTGTAATTCTGCCCAATTTTGCTAATTTAACCAATTCACTATCTCCACTATTAACAAAGTTAGCCATGTAAGGAGATAGATAATGGGCACCCTGTATACAGGGTCCTGCAACAGTGCGTCGGGCTTTTATAGCTCCTATATACCAAACAAGTTAGAAATTTTGTTCTTTCTCATAGCGTAAGTGTTGTACAGGGTGCTTCTCAGGAAAGTATTTTCAATTATACAGGGTGATTCCAAAAAGAGTACCTACTCTGCCCGAAGTATTTTTTTAAATGAAACACCCTGTATATTGTTCATTTTTGCGATTCTCCCAAGGTTTTCTAACTTTGTAAACAACATCTTTTACGTATCTCCACAGGAAAAAGTCAATGTTAGTCATGTCTGGGGATCTGGCTGGCCAAGTGACGCGTCGATTTCTTCCAATTCATCGCTCAGGGAAGTTATTATTGAGATATCTTCTGTAGATATTCTATCTTACTGGTAGGTATTCTGGTTACCATGCAAAAATCTTAATTTTAACAATAAATATAAAATAAATGTTTAACCTTTCAAAGCTGTCTATTTCTTAAAACTCATCGTGTCATTTTCTGTCTTTTTTGTGCAAATATTACAAAATAAAAGACATATTTCACAATATCTAGAAGAATTTAGTAGGAATTCGTAGAATTTTAATGCAAAATAGACAAAATTAGACCCAAGTATATCAAAGCGTGTTTACAGAATTGTAAAGGTATTTCAAATTTCAATCATTTCAGCATTGCCTTAGAACAAAGTACTCAAAAAGTAAAGACTACTGTACTAAAGTAGATGACTGGTTTTCAGTTTAGTTTTAAATTCTTTATAATATCTTTTTTCGTATTCCCAAGGATGGCTGTACATTCTATGAATCAAATCTTGTCTCCTTAATATTTTTTCTTTCCATTACATGTTTTTCTCATGCCATATAGGCATATCTCATTATAAGTAGGATTGAAAGGAGGACATAAATTTCCTAAATATGTATGTCAGCAGTAGTAAAATAAACGTTAAAAATTCAACTTAAATGGGAGTCCTTTCTATATTTAATCCCATAGATATGGCCAGACTCCTGTCCCTAAAATAAGGATAGATTAGATTAGATAGATCCAAGGGTAGGTACGTGTTATCTATCTATATTACAGGTATATGTATCAGGCTCATGAATAATCAACAGTGTTGTTTTGCCCGAACTTATAAGTTGCGCTATTCATGCACAAAATAGATCACTATCAAAATGTATAAATAATATTGTACTAATTATAGCACGTAAACTATTTCATGTAATTAGTGTGTAGTCTGGTAGGTTTTTTATAGATTTGTCAACAGATAGTTTGACAATTTTAAACATAGTTACGACCCAAAAATCGCAAACATCCATTTATTCTCAACGGTTCTCATCTGTAAAAACAAGTTAACCACAAAAATTACGTCATCGTAAATACATAGCCAATATTATCATATTATTAAAGTTAATTTATTTGGAACATGCTCAAAGGTAAGAGTAAACACTAACGTAAATTGTACTTTTATAAATAGTTTTCAGATCCATCCTGATTTAAATTTAGAAAAAGCGCAATCTAGTACCAAAAGCACTCTAATTCAACGTCAATAAGCTCGTCATCAACTGTTTATTGTCTGGTTTTCTCAACAGATACAGTGTGTCCCTGAAATTTATGTACCGGCGGGGAACCAACCATTAGTTCCTGAAGTCTAAATATGACGATTGAAGCCTTCTTATCTACAATAAAAATGAAATACACTATACACAACGTAAGGAGTTAGATAATATTAGAATTTTAATCTTCCATAAAGCGTGTTAAGCGACTTAAATGAATTTTGGTTTGTGATTACACACTAGTAACGTTTTTATTACCCAATTTTATCTTTCGGCGTCTCAAAGTTACCTAAAGTGTATACGTTTTCATCAAAATTCAACAATTCCAATTATGAAGTGCCAATCAATAAAAATGCTCCAGTTTAGCACATAATTCATTGAGTTTTGTTCCATATCTTTAACAACATAAATTACCTGCTTCACCTCTTATCCTTACACTAATCTAGACCCTATATGTATCTGTAGATTATTTTCCTTAGCAATAACTGAGGAATATGGGGTCCCACTTTAATACATCTATGGGGTTTGTACTTATAAATAATCAGTAATATTTCCTCATTATATTAACAGTTCAGAATGCTACATTTCAGAAGAGGAATTCATACTTTTCAGGCTCTGCATGTGGCCAATCGGGGTGTTTTGTTGGAGCATGTGCTTTTCTACTGCATCTAAGTGAATTGATTGGTGGAACAAACTTAAAGGAACTATTCTATCCCGCCAAACTTCAAAAAGCATGGCATCCTTCAAGTCCCCTTTTGTGTGTACGATTACATGCAAATAGAGTGCTGTAAATGCAGTGCCAACTTCATGCCACGTAGTGTGCTATGCCACTTGCATCTGCTAATTTATTGTAAATGCCTGTTTGGATATATCGTAGCTGACGTATTGTCAAGGTGTTGTATGACATAACGTATTCATAAAATTGTACTTTAATTAGATTATTACACCTGCTAACCTGCTAACTGAGGCAAATTGAAGAAAAGTATCATATATTTAGACAAAATAAAATCGAAAACATTTTCTGTACCAAACTAAACTGTTATTTTGTAATGATTTCACCGTATCTCAGTTGCAACAAGTTATATTTTGGGTATACTTTTTGTAGCAACTAAGCAATTTAGTTTCACAAATACACAGGCACGAAATAAACAAAAACATGGCAAAAAGAGATTGGTTTCATTACCGTCACGGTATAAGAATCTTACGGTAACATAATAACAGTGATATAACTAGTTATGAAAGAATAAATTGCCGCTGCCCTTAATTGTATCCTCTTGGATTATCATGGAGCATGATCCAGATATGGCACGATTTTCTGAAAGAATATTGTCTCGCTAGAATGCGGATACAAAAATATGAACAAGCTGTAATTGGGTATCCGTTAAAAGCTCCTAATGGTTGTATATGTGTGGGTGTCATCAATATCTATTATAGTATACTTGGATGTCCCATTTAATGATATTTCTTAATTCAGTTTCATACAATAGTGAGTTTCTATTGTGACTTATCCCCAGACATTTCGTATCTCCCTTATTTTAAGATATTTTTAACACTTTGGCCATAGATAGATAGTTTATTTTGATTAGATTTATTTAAAATACTTTTGGCTATGTGTATGTCAACATTATAATTAATCAGGCACAGTTTTTGAAGGCTACATGTAGAATTTAAGTGTAAATAGACACAGGAGTTAAAAATCAGAATAGATGTGATTAATTAGAAAACCATGTTTCTACCACCATCCAAAAAATTAAATGTTCGATTCGATCGAGTATTAATTTTCCTTACTTAGAAGGAAAATTTAACAAAGTAAAAATTTAAAGAAATTTTACTTATTGGTAAACAAATTTATTACAAACAATCATAGCCAATTATTAATAATGTTTGTTACAGTAACATTAACTGTACTGCTATTATCTACTGCAGTATAGTTTAATATTGTGTATACTGTTGTCTATAAATTGTTGAAACTTCTTCTCTTGAAAGGTTCAGACTATTAGTCAAACTCTATTAAAAAACGAAAACGTTTTAAGCATATTTTGCGTTGTTATAGTAAAGTCATAATAATAACGTATATTCGGATAAAATTTCGGGTGCATAATCACTTTGATCACGCCAGATACTTTCTCAGATTTGGAGATATCACAGGTTATAGATCAAACATATACGTGTTACTTTAAATGCCTTAATTACTAGTATTACCTCTTTTAAGTTTTTTTGTATTTTTTGTAATACAAATTAATAGTTATATGAGAGCAATATAAACTTATGCGTGTCAGTTTTTCAAAATATTTGTGAAGTGAAAATATTTCAAAACCCTATAGGCAAATATACCTTCTGTTAGGAAAATTAATTTTAAATAGTACGTCTTGGTATTCCTTTTAGTATTCTTTTTACGACTCTAAATGTCGATGAATTGTATTCTACGAGTAACTCTTCAAATAAATAGTAATAATAATAGTAATAGTGGTTATGGTAATATTTATTGCTTCCATTGCTTCCATTGCTTCCATTTATTGCTTCCAAGTCAACGATGCACAATGTAAATGTGCAATGACATTTCTATTTGATATGTATAGTTTAATTACAATGTAATAGGTATTTCTACATACACACATACCTATATGAAACAAAAATCAACACAAATATACTAAATAACTTGACATAAACAGGCATTACCATAAACTATATCTACCTATCAGAGAAATAAATAACAGTTTACAAACAAAAATCTTTTATACGTTTATAAATCTTTAAATGCTCTTGTTTATTAACACAATCAGTCAACAGATCACAGTTTCAGCTTACTAAAATAACCTCAACTTGTCATTTAAAAGTAGTTCAGTTATTTTCATCATTTAAATATCTATTTTCTAATATTAATTACTATAAATCTAGTGGTTTGTGAAAAGACAACTTTGATAGCATAATAAACCAAATATTAAATTTTTACTAGTTTTTTCAGTTGTTTGTGTATAAACTCGAACTATTATTATTGATTATCGGTATTCGATTACCCTGTACGTAGGTATTTATCTGAGTGCTGTTAGCAATAAAAAAGATTACTATATTGTGATTTCTTATTGCAATTTATATCTTATAGTCATCCAACTGTGATTGCTGATTTACCACACAAATTCTATTTGAAACTTTCACAATCATCGTCCACAATAATTTCTATCTAATTTTTATATTCTTCGTCCACCATAAAAAAGTTTACGGTTACTTATTAGAAATAATGAATTAACACCAGGAAAAATACAGGTAAAACAGAACTAGTTCTTAATTGTGTTAACACACAATAATAATCAGTGACACACCCAGGGGAGGAGCAAGGGTCCTGCACTCCCAAATATTAAATAAACCATTGCAACCCCGCTTAGTTTTATTATCTCAAAAGACGCCAAGAACGAACGTTTGAAATCTCTTCAACAATAAACATTATACAGTGTTATTCAGAACCTATCCATAATAAAATTTGGGGATGTTCAACATACATGTAGAAATGTGGTAGTGCAAAAAAAATTTTTTTGGCGGCTTCTGATAACTATTTAAAAATTTTTCATTGCACGCCGCTGGATACTGGTCCACTGTAATGGAGTGACCTTGGGACTGACAATGCAAACTAGCTAGCACGAAAAAAACTTCAGAAGTTCTGAGAGTAGGTATACCGACACCCGGCGCAAAAATGATTTGCAGCGTTTTTACTTTAAAATAAACTTAAAGATAGATAGATGTGACCAAAGTGACGTGTTTAAAATGAATAAAATTTTGTTACACTAATTTTGAAGAATTGCGCTACTTGATTACTAGGTATTAGAAACATGAAGTTTATAAAAAATTTGCACATACCTTGTTACAAAAGCTGTTCGAAATAATATTCCTCGACTTGTACACACTTTTGGGCACGCCTTATCCAATTTTGCCGCACTAAACCGAATGTTCCTCCTGGTTTCTGATCTTGTAAATACAAATTATTAAGTAAATTGGGGATTTTCAGCATTTTGCTGCAACAACCACTCACAAAACCTAACTCGTAATTGATAATCCACTGGTAACAGTCCATTAACTCAGCATTACTGTACACATGAGGCATTTTGAAAATTTTACAGTTTAACACTCCTACGACAAATAAAACACCGGCACTGAGAGAGAACACAGATAGACTGATGACTGAATAGACAATAGAGATATTATCCCCACTCCAACTGTATTCGCTCGGTCTTTTCAGGTACAAAAACGTGTTTACTTTTTTTACCACATTCTTAGGAATGTGGTATATTAGATTGTCGTTGAAGTACAGTTGCCCATCTACGTAGTCCTTTATAATGGTATAACTTTAAACATTGTTTACGGGAAATCCTACGACTTATCCTTATTATAAATTTTTTTGGTGATATCGATTTCTTATTTAAGGATGCACGTATCCTCAAAGTTTTAGAGATAAGTTCTGAATAACCCTGTATACTTATACTGAAAAAATATTTAATTAAAGTTAAAATATAGTCTATGTACTTATTGGAAATGTATTATAATGGAACAAATCATTAAGTCTCCTTGGAAAAATGTTTTTTTGTATTTCAAGAATTATGTAATTTATATGTAACTATACTATACAATATTGTAAAGTGTAGAAAACCATAATAAATTATCGAGTAGTAATTTATTAATCGAGTTAATCAATTTACCGCTCCCAGGCCGCACTCCTATAATACAGGCAAAGGCAAAAAAAAAAAACAGTACGGGTGATGCATTCTCTATCTCATCACTCGTTATTGTCTAGGACAATAACAATTGCTGTTTATTATATGAATCCCCAATTATCTGAAGCATTGCCCCCAAGATTTTTTTCTGGGTGCGCCGCTGATAATAATAGTTGTCATGTCATGGCGACATCTACGAAAAACGAGCGGTAGGGCAGATTGATTGAATCTTAGATAGAATCAAATAGAATATTAGATAGAATAGAATCAATTTTAGTAATCTCTACTAATAAATTATAACTAATAATCAATCTAATGGAAGACCTTAACTTAGAAAATAGAAAAAAGTAGAAGTTTAGGCGCCAGGTTGTTCCTGGCGCCTAAAAATGTCCTTTTAGACCGTTTTTTCAACACAAAAATATCGTAAACTTTTGATTTAATGTAAAAGCAATACTAATAATTCAAAAGTCTTAAGTTGGAATTAGATATTTTGGATATTTAAATTTCTATATAAACAAGTTTACTTTTGAACGGCATTTTAATGCATTCCCTGGAGTCACTCGCCAGTCATTAAATCGACAATCTGTTATTTTATTAAATTTAAATTATTAAAAAATTTGAAATGTTGCTTAGTTAACCTTTATAAAGTAGCCAATCTATTGGCTTATTAATGTTATTTGTAATAATTTGGTGCTACTTACGGCCTTACATATTTATCTATATCTCTATTTTACATGACATCTATACACAAAATTTTGTTTCAATTTGTTAGCAAATAATTATAATTTAAAAAAAATATAAAGCATAAAGAAATATATAAAATTATTGTACGACAAGGTTGTACACAGATATACATTTGCTTTTACATGCTATAGAAGTGATTTGATGAGAACGATTATAATAGAATCTATATTACATCATAGCTGTAATAATAATTATACTGTATGAAAGGATAATTAATACTATTCTAAGACTATATTATTGTATATTCTAGAAGATATTGTAAGGTGTGTAATTTATTTACAGTCGATAAAACCTAGTACTGCAATTAGTATTTTCTCTTATAGACAAATATGTGAGAAAATTACATTACTTAATGAACTGCGTGAGCTGGATTACATCATCATAAGGTATTACGACTTCCTAAACGGCATTTTTGAGAGAAATTAGCTGTAATAATATTAATAAGACAACAAAATAAATTTACAAACAACATTCATGATTTCTATTTACAATACAGTAGTAACAACCCAATAACAAAACAGATTATGCATCCAATTTAAGGTGACCAACTGACATATTTATATACCTATAACAAACAAATTATTAATACCTCCTTTTCACCAAACAAAATATACTGAATCGCCTAATATTTGGCTACTGATTATAAAATTACTTCAGTTATTAATACTACTCTTTGTATCTCGCTAATTAATATTCTCTAAACACGCTCGTTTATATAGGACTCGAAAATAAATTGGCATGGGCATCAAACATACATATCTTGCAATTAATAATAAAATTAAAACGAACAACGCACATGTCGTCAAAAATAATAGATTAGAATCGAACTCATAGTAATAGTTAGATTTGTTTACGTAACTACTAATTGCTAACTGAGAAAATTAGGAAAACCTTTAAAACTGTAAACTATGTAACAGGAGTTCAGTCAACTCTATTTATGCACGAGCTTTTATACTTTCCAGTTTAATTTGTTTATCGCAAGACTACTGCAATTCGCCCATCAGCCCTGAGTAAGTATCGTTATTGCTTATTGCTTAGAGTTAATAAAGTATATTTTATGGTCTTGACTGTTTAGCGTCGAAGTGTTTCCATTACCATAAGCATTTAAATGGAACTCTAAAAGATTAATTAAATCAGCTAAAGTGATAATAGTACGAAATTGTACCCAATAAGGTAAGGTGAATATCAAATGTACTATTTTAATATATTTGATATCGAAATTTAAATATCATATTACGTTTTGTTTTACTTATAGTTGTAATAAATCTTTAAAAACATTTAATTGACTAAAAATGAACTATATTTTTCGTTATATCGCAAATGTCTCTTGATGGAAACTACACAATTAAAATAAATTTTCACATTATTATTTGGAAAAATTCAGATTTTTTTTAGATATATAGGTAACCATTATTATATGAAAGTTATTGTTAAATTATTTAAATATAATAGTGGTGATAATGGTACTATCTGGAGTTACCTACTCTCAGTGGTCGGTCTATTTTAGAGAAAATTTTCCAGTATCGTGTTCTCGCAACGATTGTTTATTTCGGTCACGGTATTAAGCTAGCTTTGTATTCCACAATATTTCATTTATTTCATATTGCTCAATGAGATCTTTTATTTCTTCCGCGGATCAGTTTTTATTTGATGAGATTTTGCTGCAAACTCTCAACAAATAAATATCAAAATCTCAACACTGTTGGAATCCCGCGAGCTTTTTTTCGTTTGTAAAAAAAACATTCCTCATGTCGACCTAAAAGCATCTCTCGACAAGTTGAGTCGCCCATAACCGACAGACATCTCTCGGATGTCTACTCTCAGGAGCTACAGTTTTAGTATCATATCTAAGTAGTATGTTCATTTACTTGAAGCACTTTTGAGAGCAACTCGCGAGAGTTTTGCTCTGAGATGGACGCGCATCTTAAGTGTGGTGATTTGAACCGGCAGAATATGTATTTACAGGATTTGCAAGAGTACTATGAGAGTTACCCGTACAATAGTTATTTCAAAAGTTTTCTGTCTAGCTAAATAACTTTTATTTATAATAATAATATAATTAGGAAAGTTTTGCTCTATACAGCATTTCCGGACTTAGAATATTTTCTGCTTTCTGATTTATATTTCACAGCTAAACCCATACCCATATCCCCAAACGAATTAAAAACGAATCAAAGATCTATGCCACAATTAAATGACTACTATGACTATGTTTGAGGTAGGTACCTAACGTACCAGGGTCAGGTACTAAGGTTGATTGACAGTTAGTGATAGTTTCTAGATACTATTCTACTAGATATCTAGATATATTACTAGATATATATATATACTTCTATTTATATATTTAATAGTTCAGTCTATATATTAAAGTTAACATAAATAAGTCCTTGCGAATTTTGTTGAATGTATTTGCATTATTGTAAGGTTAATTATGACAATAATTTATGAAAAATTCAAATGAAAAAATATATGTATATACATGTAAGCACTTATATGCCTTGAATGTAGATTACCTTCAATAAATATTCGTAAATATGGTTAATTTCGCATTTATGAAAATGATCTAGTTGTCTAAAGCAAATATAAATTACTAGCATATTATGCATGTTTCAAGCAAAGGGAAAACTTTCCAAACACACTTAAACTACCACATAACCAGCTATGGATGACAAAAACGATGGTGAGCCTTGTAATGATGATTTATAGTTGCGGGTGTATTTATTTTTTTTTTCGTTTCAGTTTCAGTTTATGGTTGACCAAATTTTGTATGAATGTTCTTTAAAGGTACAAAAAACGTATCTTACTTGTGTTAAAATAATCATATCTGCAATCAACAAATATTTTTAGAGAACATTTTATATTTTAAAAGAATGAATATCCATCAACAAATGTCTCCTTTTTTTAGACCACTAATTTTTTTAGACGTAGTCCTCAGCATATAACAGTTGAATGTTACAAAGTAATGGTGAGAACGTGAAAGCAATGCCAAAATAGTTATTTTGGTAATTGTTTCTGGGTTCAACTGCTTTTGTATATTTTAGGTTACTCTTATATCATATTATATTCTACCCATACCTTGTCATAAAAGACAGATGCTCTCAGAATAATAATATCGGGGAAATCTGTAAAATTTAGGTCCGTTAACGCACAACCATGCTTTGGTTTTCGGTTAATGAACGATTTTGTATACTCAAGATATTTTTAGTTTCCTGTAATTTACATACTTTAACATAAATTAGATATATTTTCACTACAAACTATTTCAGAGTGATTTTTCAGATAATACGTATAGAGGTATTATACTAGCAAATAAAGAAAAACTCTTTTCATTGTTTTCGATGCATACCAAATATGTTTAATTGTGAAATAAAATATGGAAAACTATTTTCTACAGCGGTTTGTTTGCTTGCTGGTTTTTATAGTCTATTAAGCAGCTACCCATATATACTCGTAATTTTTGGTTATTCAAATTTAATGTTTCTACTAATAGGAAATTGGAAATCAATTAAACTACCATAAAAAATCTAGATATTTTATGCGCTGATTTATGTTCTTAAAAAATAATTTTCAGTTACGCCTATCACTGAAGAACGGTTATTAATTGGTCATGGATAAAGGAATCACGTCATCAAGAACATAAACTCTATAATAATAATAATAATAATAATAATAATAATAATAATAATAATAATAATAATAATAATAATAATAATAATAATAATAATAATTTAGAAGTGGTGAGAAACACACCGTATATACTGAATTATTGTTATGTTGATTTAAACTAAACGAAAAACTCAATACAAGAAAATAGGTACATTATAATAAAATACATAAAATGACAAAAAAGCGCCAAAAAATAATTTTTGATAATTTTTAGTAAGAAATTATTACTTATAAGAAATACTACTTGTTTTCTTTTGCTTAGATCCAATCTCTTGTTTTTTTTTACTGTATTAACCGGATTCCTAGTATTTTGATTTCTATATCTCATTGTCCTTCTCCTTTCACTATTTTCTTCTTCTTCCTATGTGTATACATCCTCTTCCTCGTCGTCTTCTTTTATTTCAGACTATTTTCCATCTAGTTGTTCTAATGTATAAAATTTACTCTGAATTTCCAGTAAGTGATCTTCTATTTTAGCTTGTTGTTTGTTTTGCTTTGCGATTTTTAGACCAAGCACGATCTAACCTTTCTGAAAACTGTGTTAGTCAGCTTGTATAAATGAAGCAAAAAAAATTCACGTATGGTTCAGAATCTATGTGTATCATTACCGTAAAAAATTAACAATACGTGTCTGTATCTGTATACAATTCATTAAAATGATTATTTTTGAAAACTTTTTATTTTTGCAGACACAAATCCACCCCAATAAATTTTATGTGGATTCTCATTTGCAGTAAATTACCATCACTCCATAATTGGATCGATGAACTACATATTTGGAATTTTCATCACCTGTTGTGTCTGTCTGTCTGAAATTCATACCTAATGTAGTTTTGGCGCCAGAGGCTACTAAAATATTTACTGCAGTTTTATCCAAACAAACATCAAAGAGCTATTGGCCAATAACATTGAAAAATATGTTCAAATTGTATTAGTTCGGTTAATTCTAATTATTCAACAATAACCAATTGAAACTGAAACTTATTGTGCATTAACTTTTTACGGTAAAATAGATTTGTAAATGAATGGCTAAAAATTCAACTTATCCATGTATATTGTACAGAATAAACAATCGGCAATCGGCCATTTGCATCACTTCCCTTTATACCGGAAATAGATGACAACTTTTTGATTTTTGAACCCTGTAGAACCAAATTTAGGAACACCCTGTAGATTTTTGTATTTTTAAGGTCTATATAAAATTTTAGATTTATAAAAGGTTGACTTATTCTTATTTTTTTAATACAAGCATTCGATACACTTTGTTAATCGCATTGTTAATCCTGAAACATGGGAATTAATAACAAAGTAAATTGTGGAATAAAGATAAAGACAGGAGTTCCACAAGGCACAGTTCTTGGACGCATTCTTTTTTAAATGTATATTAATGACATATCTAATTTAATTGAAAATGGTTCATTATTTTCTTAAATAGCTATTATAACAGAATTACATTTGTAGTTTATTCCATACAAATAGTAGAGCAGGTGCTTATAGAAAGGCTGAATATATTAAATTAAATTTGATGATATAGTAAATAGTCAGGACTGATTATCTTTTATTGTTGTCTGTATATAGGGATGATTAAATTCAAACACAGACCACGATCATGGGTCTCATGGTCTTAATGGAATTTTCTGGACAATTAAGAATATCTATTGATAGGCTAAGACATACCTTAGTTTAAGTTATCTATATTTAAGCAAAAGTTTCATATTTTAATGACGCATTGTGCGCAATTTTTTTTTATTTCAGGTATTTAACGTAGACCTATTTCTGCGATCAATCACCAATGCCAAGAGACGAGCAACCCCAACCTAACAATTTTTATAAATCCCCACTTTTCGATCAGGGTAGGGATCTTTTACTTGCCTATAACTCATAGACAAGGCATCTCCGGTTTTACATCCTCTATTCAAGGGATGCACATCGTCCGGCCAGGTTTTCTACATAAACCTGGCCGTAGTTTTGTATTAATGGTCACCCATCCAAGTACTATCCGCGGACCACGTTTCTTGGCGTTTATATCTTTAATATATAAACTCTACTTTAAACCGCTACCATTACCCATTTGTCTATTAATGAAATACAATTTATTAAAATGCAGAGATATACTTCTAAATGAACTGACAATTATCAAGCGTATGATAAATAACGAACGAAGCAAACAAACACACTTGACTTCCCTTTTTTATCACCAAAAGGCGCGTGTATTGTATTTCCTGAGATTCGTTTTTAGGATAATTTTGAACTCCAAAATGTCGCCCATTATATTATCACATTTTCGCATATTGTGAATCATAAAAATAGAAGCTACGCCAAAAAATGAGACATTCCAAATCCCTGAACCTCAATAATGTGCGGTGGATGCTGCTCAGCGTTTTTAAAGTTACCTCGCTGAAATTATGATTCATATGCGGCTCCCCAGCCAATATAAATTCCAGCTTGTAATTCCTCCATCCCTAAAGCATTCCGTGTTGCTGCATATGTGGGCTTAGCAAACGAGCGGGTAATAAATACGCGCGCCTGCAACTCGCTAATTATCAAGACGGCTGGGTATCAGGAAGTCTTTGAGCGCACCGTTGGAGATTGAAAGGTTCATGTACTGACCGCGAAAGACCGATGTTGGTAATTATAAACACGGTGGCTGTGGGCTGAGACCTCGTTAGGTTGTGTTTGCGGGTGTATAACATAGTTTGAGATGCATGAGGTAGTGCCCTATAGTTGGATTCGGTGGTAGATCAAACGAATTCAAAAGGATACCTTGATAACGTTATTTAAATATGTTCCAGGAATTTATCGTAAATGCATAACTACCTCTCATAGAACGACGAAGTGGCATTAGAGGTATATAAACTATTCTTTTGCGGAATAGTGCAAAGTTTATCGTACACCATTAATGAGAGAATCTTTTAATCAGCTATCTTGTGTGACCCAATTTTCCGTCTTTACCTCATATTCCACCAGGTGTAATGTATTTTATGTATAATGTTATAATGTATATTCTATGAATAGGTTTACATTTCTCTTAAAAAATCTACTTATCTAGTTTACTGGATTCTAGTTTCCTCGTAAATAGTAGTTCACTAGAGATATAGTAGTCTCCGTGGCTTGCACGTCGGTGAATACAGAGAAGCTATACAAACTTAGGCGACGTTTGTGTAGAAGACGCACCATCCCTCAGATAGGATGTAATGCCTGAGGTCCCTTGTCCATGAGATGATAGGCAAGTACAAGGTCCTCAATCCGCTAGAGAAAGTAAGGGTTCGGCAAAATTTCCAGATTGGAGGTTGCTCATCTTCTGGCGTTGGTGATTGGCCTTAGTCGCGGAAATAGGCTGACGTTAAATAACACAAACAAAAAAAACACTACTCACGGGTTTCAAAGAATCTACAATTTTGAAGACACCGGATTGTTAATTATTTGAATCTGTTTTTTTCGTTGCTAGCTATAAAAATGTTCGATTTCTTAGTCTTTGTCCACTAGTTTCTTTATCTCACAAAACACCTAGCACAATTATTTCGTGTTGATATTGGCTAGCGTCAACTAAAATTTGTAGATAATTCTGCACCAATTTTGAACTAAACTAGAGAATATTCTTTTGTATTGGCTTGACTTACCAAGAACCTAACACAAATAGATATTTCTGATTGAAGTATTCAACTGTAAATAAGTTTTCCTCCTTTTTCTGATCCGTTTTGTAGTCATCTTTCGTCTTTTCAGAGTTTGGTACTTCAACTTCCATTGAACCTAATTGTCAATTAGAATTTGCAATGGTTTATAATTTTAAAAACAAAAATAGTACCTAATCCTCTTAGATATTAAGACTTGTATTTCTTTCTTCCATCTATTCTACACCTATACGTTCACATTTCAGAACATCTGAACTCGTATCTTAGATACTTAGACTGTAGATTAAATATAGACATAGGCTGATGACATAATATCTTTCCAGGATATAGTGGTTGTGGTTGACATCTGAATCATATTGATTACTTTAACTTACTCTGTACGACTTTATGACTCTCTGGTGTTCAATTAGAAAAGAGTCTCAGTCTCAGTCTCAGGTTTTCCTCAATAATCTCAGGTCTTTTGTTTATGTTCAACCACATACAATTACGGTTGTTGGATTTTCATTCAAGTATTTCATTTATATCTTAAAAGAATAAACGTATTCACTTACTCTAAAATAATCTATACTTGAATTTTCATGATGTTCCAGTGAAATTTAAAAAAATGAGGTCAATTTGAGAAATTTTATCTACGGTAGTAACATTTCGTTGACCTCAATTAGCTACTAGCCTTTTATTATAAGCGATGGCGGTAATGTAACAGGAATCACAGTGTAGATCAATTTAGTAGAAAATGCATTATAATAGTGAATATAGTAAACAATCATTATTATTTAATAGGTACTCGTTGCAGCCAAGGATGGTAAATTAAATTATTCTAAGCGAAGCAAAATTGATTACTACGCTCTGACATGATTTCCTTTCGATTGCGGCACTTTTACGTCGTTAATATGTGTTTATAGATGTTCCGAAATACAAGTGAAATTCTGCTATGACTAAAAGAGATTGAAATTTAATGAAGAAATTATAATTTTTTTTCATTAAACAGTTAGCATGCTACTTAAATTATAATAGAGTTTTCTGTTTATGACTACCAATGATCAATGGCTTGCAATATTCGCTTTTCCGTTTTCTCCACGTCTCACTAGTTTAAAAGTTTAATTCTGTATTAACCTATTGGATAGATAAGACCTGCTTACCGATTTGGCATATTGAATCTTGTCACTATTCTTTTTTGTTTGTTTGGTTGGTAGATTTTAGGATATGATATGAAAACACAAAATTTGACGAAAGTGAAAGTAGCTTTGATTACCTTCCATTGGAAAACGATCCATTGGAAAACGAACTTGGTACTGGAAGTATCAGTACCAAGGTTTGGAAGCTCTTTAGTCTTTTGCCTGCGATAGCAAAATGTGTGTTATTAAAATGTAATATATTCGGACTTATATTGGTTTTAAAGGTTAAACCAGCGATCAACTTTTGTTCTATGGGATCTATGGGTTAGGTCCTTACAGTATGTATTTCATGTATCTTTGAATAGACTATACTGATACTGATATATTAAATAATGCACCTTTTTGAACGGAAATTTTGTTTTAGAGAAGCATGAAAAAATTATATATTCTTCTAGTATCGGATTCAGTCCAAATAAAAATGTATTTTTTTCATTATACGGATACAAATATATTCTATCGTATTATTTATTAGAAAATTCTACTTTTGTCAGTAATTTATTCTCACCACAAAGAAATCTCAGAGTTTTCATGATAACCAAAATATATCCGGATAAATCAAACCTTTACTGGTATTTTGATAATATATTTCAAAACTGACCATTTATTTTCTATACTCATTAGAAATTTGCACATACTACCCATTGTCTGTAAACCACGTCCTACAGTATTTATTCTGAAGTCACTCTACAATATATTTCACAATGCAAACTATATTTATTACATGCGTTTAATATTAGATATAATTACACAACGTTTTCTCGCCCAAACATTAGATAAGCTTACGGAGAAAAGAAAAATAATGAATGCATGTGGGCTAGCAGAAGTTATGTCTAGCTCTTTATACACTAGAACACTTATCTTGCGTTTCTGTACTGCCTCAATGGTCTCTGCATAAAAGGCGTCAATATACAGGGTGGCCCCAGTTAAATGCATTATAATCTTTTCTATTTAGGCTAGTCGGAAAAATAAAACAAAATAAGTACAAATTATAAATCGTCAGGAAAATAGAAATATTTTTTTTTATATATATAGAAAATACCCCTTGAAGGGTATTTTGCTGCTATTACAATCTGATCAAAGTGAGACCAATGAGTAATTTGGTTCTATCCTAATTTAACTAAAGTTGAAAATCTTAGAGCTAAGGTCTTACTAGTGTATCTTAGAGTCTAGTAACTTAATAACACTAACGTGTAACACTAACCGCACGATACTCTGCTTTTATACTGATATAATCAGTTCACTAACTCAAAGGGCTTAACCCTAAGGGCTTAACTCAAAGAGCTTAACTCGATGTTCACATGTTGATGGAGTCGTTGTTCGTGATTCCTTGCAAATTTAGTAATTGTCTGCTCTACAGTGTCCATCTGAATATCTCGATGAAAGTTGCTGTTTCTGATGTACCAAGGCGCTTTGACAATGTTCCGCAGTACTTTGTTCTGAAATCTTTGAATGATTAATATATTACTCTTACTGGCACAGCCCCAGAGCTGTATTCTATGGGTCCATACTGGCTTGAAATTTGTTTATACAACAGTATTATGTTGTAAGTTGATAAGCAGGAGTGTCTACCAAGTAGCCAGTACATTTTCTTATATCCGATGTGTAGCCCTTCTCTTTTCTTTTTAACATGGACTTTCCAGCGAAGTCTTGCGTCTAATGTGATGCCTAGATATTTTGCTGAGTTTGCATATGGAATCTGGGCATTGTTCATGTTAATAGGTATTTGTGGTTCTTTTTTATTTGTGAAATTAATTTGCACTGATTTGGTTTCATTCAGCTTGATACGCCATCTTCTGGTCCAGTTATTGACTTGGTTAACTGATGTTTGCAGTTTGTTTGCAAGTTTCATAGCCCTTCACTGTCGCAAGAATGGCAGTATCATCTGCAAACGTGGCTATTGTGTTTTGCTCTAATTGTGGTAATGGAATGATGAAATAAGATGTTCTCTATAAAATGTGTTCTGATAGTGTTCTCAATAAAAATATACTAGATACATTTGTACGTTTTTAAAAAATGTAGACATGAATAGAATTACTGAATTTTACTGTAAAAATTTTTGTCGTATGGATGTTTATAAATTCATTTTTACCCGCCTAACAAGTAGTATTGAGATACAGAAAGAAAAGAAAACTTTAAGCCATTAATGTCATCTTCTGTTGAGTCCACGGTTAAAGCGTTCATCGATTTTTGAAAAATAATCAATGACATAAACCACAATATTATAATTTGTCATTCTTTGGAGGTACAGGACCTTTCTAAAAAAATAGAAGAGACTTTTTGAATAATGGAAGGGAAATTCTAATTATTTTCACCACATAACGCCAAAATACTATACTGCACTCGTCGCGCGTTTCCCCAACAAAATTGACATCATCTGGAGATGATACCAACTTGGTTAGGGAAACGCGCGGCGAGTGCAGTAAAGTGTTTTGTGTTATGTGGAAAACTACGTCAATGTTAATATATAGATATATACTTACTTGATCTAATATAAAAAAATTTAAGTTTTGCTTTTATATAGTCGTCTTTCCTCTTAAAAAAATTATTAAAAAATATATTCTCTTATTAGTTGAGATACAAAGGGTAGTTGAAGTTGCATCTTCTAAAAAACGCTCCTGCTTCTAAATCGGAAACAGGAGTTTCTTCGCAGCAGGCGACTGCAGGAAAATATATCTCGTCTATGCATAGTTTTCCAGAAAAATAGATATCTCATAGAATTTGGTCCACTCTGTTCTTTAGTTCACGTTATCTGGGATCTCGGTGCATAAGAGGCATGTACTGTATAAACGTGAAACACCGCAGGCGGTTGTTCTCATCAAGGCCGTAATTAATTCTGCGAGTTTTCCACCTATCCCATAGCGCCGCCGGAAAAATGCAAGTATAGTGTTATATTTTAGAATCCGGACAATACATTATAAGCACGTCATTCTAAGAAAGCAACTTTAAGGAAATGCTTAGATAAATGTGTAAATTATAAAACAACATAGAATATAAAATATAAGAAAAGAGTCCATTATACAGGGTGTTAGTTAAACATGCGGCAAAAATTCAAGAGGTTATTCCTTGGACGATTCTAAGAATACTTTATCTTTTGATGATTTTTGAAAAAGCGCTTGGTTACGAAGATATAGGTCGAAAAAAATTTTCATATTTTCAGCGTAAGTAGTTGAGCGATTTCAACCAATGTGTGCAAAAGCCATTGACAAATACGTGGAGCAAAATCCGCAGGAAGAAGTGCCTGAGCGCGTTGAATGTGGTATGGGTACAACAAATTATCTCTCAGAATTTTCCAAACGGTCCAATTACTTACATTCAAAGTATTTGCAAGTCTTCGCGGAGAAGTACCTGGATCTTCTTCTATCATGTGCAGCACATTCTCTTCTAAGTCTACCGTTCTTACAGTTCTTGGCCTTCCTGGTCCTCCACTTCGCTTAAATGTTCCCGTTTCTCGAAGACGTTGATGAATACTTTAAAAGATTTTTCTATCGGGAGCAATGTTGTTAGGAAATCGTTCAATGTACAGTCGCCTAGCTTCTAATGCATTGCCATCAGCAAGTCCATAAATAAAATGTATGTCAGCCATCTCGGCATTCGTATAGCGAGCTATGATAGAGGACTTCACTAACAACCGTTTACATGTCAACTAGCCAAACGGCAGTCAATCTTAACAAATGTGACACATACAAACTACAAAAACACAACATACAAAAACATACAAAATAATCACTACGAAGTATCACGGGATGTTGGTAAGAAAAAACAACTCATTTTTCTTACAGTGTAGTACGCCATACTTTTATTTCACCTACATTAATAATGTGAAAAATATCAAAATTGGATTTGTTGAAAATTTTTTTCGCCCTATATCTTCGCAACAAAGCGCTTTTTCAAAAATCATCAAAGGAAAAAATATCCTTAGAATAGTCCAAGGAATAACCTCTTGAATTTTTACCGCATGTTTAACTAACACCCTGTATATTACTAAAATAGAAGTGGTCCTAATATACAGAATGTCTCACTAAAGCTGTATTATTCTGAGTTACTGTTCAATTTAAACCAATTTAGATATACACGCATAGGACCATGGAAAATGGCACTAAATTGTAATAGGTAGTAGAAGTTTTGCCGTTTTGAACATATTGAAATGGAAAACACAAACTTGAATAAGCTTGTTTAGTTAACAAGATCACAAAAAAATAGAGTTACCTACAGAAGTTACCGAAAAGACACTTGATTTTTCTATGTTGTCATTGTCTTGTCCAAAATTAGATATTGTTAATTTACATAATGGTAGTTTAGGAATATGCGAATCAAGAAAATTATAACCTGTTTGTAAAAATTCAACAAACCTCTACTACTGTTTGTTTTCTGTATTTTACTTGATGATGTCGCATACACTTACTCTTCCATCGTATTCTGGTATTCCAAACGCGGCTTTTGCCTTTCAGTGAGCAAACATGTGGAAAACCTTCCACGAACCCAAATGAACCGTGACCAATTTCCAACAATCCTATCAAATGCTGTTGTTTATTGTCCCAGGAAATGTTACCGTTTCTCTCAATATTGACATATTGTTTACACTTTTAATTGAACCGTCCTACGCTGAGCTAATTCCATGCATTTACAATCAGAATTACTACAATAATCATTAGATATCTATGCTTGTTGCACAGAGTGGTTAATATATTGAAAGTGAAGACTTCACTTATAATTTAAGATGTAATTATAAGCAACTTTTATTTCATTTTGTCACTGATAGAGTTAATGATTTTTAGAGTTATACAGGGTTGTATAAGAAAGCATGTTGTAGAGATTTTCGCGAAAGTTTGAACTATTCAGACCTTTCAATATCCTATAGATTTTAATAAAGTTGAAGAAATACCATTTTTCTTGTAACTTCAATAGCATGCGCTCGCGTATCCTGTACCTTTATTCATTCAGCTCAAAATGAACAAAAAATAAATAAAAAACACCAAATAAAGTAAAATAGTAAATAATAATAATTAAATTAATACCTAAAATAATATAAAAAAAGAAATAATTCAATAATACAACAAAATAAGTAAATTTCTCCCCATTCGGAGGAAACATAATTATGTTTAGTTATCTCTTAAAATTACTAAAACAGTAATACAAATATTCCTCATATCGCTAATAAATACGATATGTAAATAAGGCAATACAGTAGTTTGTTAGTATTTTAAATACTAAGTATGTTATCAAGAAAATTATACATAATTCATGTTCTTTTCTAGTTTGTTTCTTTTGGGATTACACCAAATATTAATATTTGGTATTATATCAATATTAATATTAATTATGATCAAATATTATTTTATCACACGTTATACAGTGGTTTTTTGGGGCAAACTTTAGAAGTTTGCCTTGTTACTACACTTTGAATATTTAATTTGTATACAGCTGGTGTAATCCCAAAAGAAACAAACTATGAATCGTCAAAATACACCACAAATAAGTTATATACATTATCATGTTCTTTTAATTTGTTTCTAGCTCAGGGAGAAGATGGGAGCGTAATTTTTATTATGACTACCATGTACAACTGGAGCATATTCAACAAATATCTGCATGGGTGTTAACGTTGGCGCCTCGATAGAAGTTACTTGGTGCATTTCTAGAAGGCCAGTCCTTGTTATGAGCAATCGTAGACATAGATCATAGATCTCACTAATTTTAATTGCTGATAGAATGATAATCTTAACACATTACCGCTTTTGTTGGGTCTTTATAAAAATGTATTAAGGAATAACGATTTCCGTAATAACATCGTATTTTCATGTTCTCATCAATATTATCATCTACCGTTTAAATGATTTTAATTTAATTCAAATTTTATCTCATCCTTATAGTCTATGACCCTAAAAGTCCAGATCCTTCTTATGTATTTCAAAAAAGAAGCCAGGTAAGTAAAATGAAAGTGGGTAAGTTTTAACAATCGACATTTTTAAAGCAAATCTGCTTGTTGCGATGTTTAAATTATCGATTCCAACTTGAGGCATAATAAATTTAAATGGTACAGCGCTATTGGCCAACGCTGGTTATTGTTTGGAAATGAAATGGACAATCTTAATATGTCAGTGAAACATTTGACTTCGGAACAAGGAATTTCCGTTCTACTTGGTTTACATAAAATAATTTATTACAGGGGTAAGTTGTAATTTAAATATTTATGATTAAAATCATGTGTTGAACTCATTAAGATATACCAAAAAAGTAATAATTTTGTAGAGTAGAACATTGACGTATAAGCATAGATTACAATAGCTACTATAGGGTAAGATGCTACAGTTGTTACAAATTAAAGTTTTTTTGAGATACTCCACAAATTAATATTTTAGATGTTCTTCTTCATAAGCGGTATATTACATTTTTCAGGACATTCAAAACAAAATCGATTTGTTTGATAGTAAACTATCAAACTAGTTGTACTTAAATAAATGAATAAAGATAAAAAAAAATTTATAGTGTACCAAATGAAAAATCTGCATGACCCCACACATCGTGTGCGAATAAGGGTTCCTTTTATGTATGCCTAATTTATTGTCTCTGAAAATATTTTGAGACGCCTGAATAATATACCTCAACATACCCCTGGAACTATGGCAACTTATCCATGCTATAATAGTTTAGGTGTGCAAATTAAGGATTTACAATTTTCTGCCAAAACGTAAATATTTATTAACCGCCTCGGTACCAGTTGTGGCAGCATTTCTGGGTCATACTACTACCTATTACGGTCTGGATTCAATCCCCAGCTCCGACACTGGCTGAGTATAAGATGTTTGTCTAGTTTTTTATATGTGTAACCGCCTTCTGGACATTCTTTGGCTTTGGATTTGGTGGTTGTCTAATTTTTACACTAATTTCTACAAAATTTACGACGGTATCCCCAATTTTTTATTTTCTCCAATATGAAATCTTCTAATTGGTATTTTATACCAAATGGATATTTTCTTTCTGATTATATAGAATTATTATTACATTAGAATAGTTACTATTCTACAGAAAACGAATAATTATCTAACATGTATGTGTAGTTATGTATTTACTAATTTTTAATGTAGACATTTTAAAAGGAAAATCAAGCTAACTTCGCTATATTCAACAAAAGCCGATTTCAACCAAAGGAGGAATGATTCAAGGGTTTTATAGAAATCCTACAGGAACGTTGTGTAGCAAATCTCTCCTATCATCGAAAATCAAAAGCATTAGTCAACCCAAATAAGTAGAATGAATTGATGGAATTGAAATAAGTCTTAGGAATATAAATCCTTTCTATAAAATATGAGACGGCTTTGTGCCCTAAATATAGAAGATACTATCGAGGAACTCAAAAGAAAAGAAAGATTCATTGTCTGGCGCATTATTTGGAAAATACAGCGTTTTCCATATTTAATCTATTAATTTTCAAGTATAAACTGAAAGACTAAGTTTATGTCGATTTTGTATTTTTTTTTAACTTTTTACAGCTTTTACCGAAAGTAGTAATTTAGTGGGACAATTTTAAACTAAATTACGAACAATAAGAAATATAATTTCAAAATTATCACTCATTCATTGAGTGATATCACTTAATATATCACTCATTCATTAGCATACAAGATTGTCCATAAATACAAGCAACATCAGTATCTTGTTTTCATTAAAAAAAAAATAGGTAGGTGCCTATTTATCGGTTTAGGCGGTTCTCTGCTTCGAAATTTCGAAATAAATGAAAATAGAAGTTCTTATTAAAGTCTTTATTAAAGCTGATAAATAAATCACATTGATTGTAGTCTTTTTTGCGATTACACCATCGCGCAAGGTTTCCGCTGGTAAGTAACATCCTTCTATAGTAGAGGAAGCCACGTATGATTCAATAATATTGTTTCTGACGAGATACAGTTATCATTATGAAGTTTAATAAAAGCACTTTTTTTTAATTCGTTTTTCTTCTTTTTGGAAAATTAATAATAATATAATGATCAGTGAATGTGTTGACATTTTGAATTAAAAATGTCAATCTGACAATTTTTTATCATACAAACTCTCTACTAACGGCGAGTCGAGGATAGACTGAAAATGTTTAGAAAAAAGCTAGTTAAGTATTTAATTTCTTTTAAATTTTATTATAATAATTATTTTATTTAGACATAATTCAAAGTTAATTTATCAAATATTTATTGCATATTATATATACAGTGGTTTTTTGGAGCAAACTTTTGAAGTTTGCCTTGATACTACACTTTGAATATTTAATATGCATACTTCTGGTTTTCCATTTTTTTTTATTTTTTACAGGTGGTGTAATCCAAAAAAATACCACAATGAAAATCCACTAAAAATAAGTTGCAGACATTATCTACAAACTCACATATTTTATAAAAACAATAATTACGATACAAATTCTATAATGTATAACGTTCGCTACCGCTATATCTATTTATCTCTAGCTATTTAAAGATATTACCGAAACAAAAATCAAATATTTTGTTAATATACGAACCATAAAAGTTAAGTATCGTTGTCCACCAAAAACTGGTATCTAAGCTTAAAACTATTATGATTATTGAAAACCATTTTTGCACCTTCATCTAATAATATAAATATAATATTCCAAGTATCAGTAGACAAAACAGTATCTCTAAACCGACGTGAACTTCTTTACATATTTTTAATAGGCAACAGATTTGCCAACCATTTTTCTAATTCAATCAGTTTCATATCTCTTCACCATGTCCGAAATGTCAATGAGATAAGCATTTAAAATATAGTTTCCCTATGGCATAATTATTCACGCTCAGGGCATAATGTCTACATTTTGCTTTGAAAGGGCTGTTTGTTTAATCGAGCTTCAGCTCTTCACACTTCAGCTTGTATTTAGTATATCGATTACACCAAGTCCTTTGCAGCACAGATGCATCCAGAGGAAAAAACTTTTTATGCTCTAGTGGAAAGTAACTTCCGTTATAGCTTCCCAAATGAGATACAGAATAACAAGAAGTAATTAGTATGACAAGTTCTTCGTGACTGGATCACGACGGAATTGTTAAAAATGTACCTAAACTGTAACTATGCAAAATGTAAGTCCGTTAGTTCTGTTACAATGTCGTGATCTTGTCTCTGAATTTGGTTTTATTTGTCTTTAACATTACCTGGTAATTGACCTTCCATGCCTTTTTATGGATAAAGAAAGAAGTGTTTATTTTAATTGGACATAACGATTTTGGTAATAGCAGCGTAGGTGGAAACTATATTTTATTAAATTTTGCCTTGATTATTTAACAAAAACCGTTTGGCAATTACGCATTACAAAATATTATTTATGTTGGCTTTATACTAAATTTTCAACAAGAGATTAAAATAAACTTAAAATAATTTGCTTTTCTAAAACCACTTCAAATTCTAATTATAAACATGGTACTACGAGTACTATTAAGTACCTATTATTTGTTAGATATTCAGTGTTAAGAATAAAATCGTTTTCTGACACGTTCAACTATATCAGTACCTATATAATTAAAATATTTAAATCTCTATTTAATATCATAATGTCTTGTTTTAGTTTGAACAGTATTACTCGCATTTATTTTATTATTTTTATCATAATTAAAGGTGGATTTATAAACTCCACAGTTCAGTTGAGTTGAGTTCAGTTGCCCTGTACCCATAGTTGCAGTTTGACGATTGTCCAGTTTCTAATTTATACTTCTTGCGCAGTTCTTAGCAACCTAACCACTAACCCTACTTTTTATTTGCATGTCAGTCCAAATGATTGTAGTTTGTAATTCAGTTTTTGTAATTTAAATATGCGAATGGATAGCAATGTACTTGAATTACAAAAATTATCTTTGCTAGGTTTTGGAATTATGCTTTGGCTTTCAAAAAAAGGAAAATGTAAGCAGGTAAGAAGGTTCAAAAGAAGACCTATTAAAAGGGCTAGAAAAACAGGAGGTAATTATATTTATTACACTAAAATTTGTTGGGATTTGCCTCAATTCCTCAAATTCACAAAAATAACTGTTTCATTTAGTTTTCGGAAGAGTCTTAAGTTATATACGGCAAATTATTCAGAAACAGCAGTGCTCAGATGGAATTTATGTTAGAATACTATCACGTAATTGCAGTAATCATATATTATTGGTTGTGACGTCAAACGCCAGCGAATGTCGACGACAACAGATAAAACATGGTCATCTTTTGAACGTCGTTCAGCGCCAACCAGCGTACAAACTGAACCGAACTGAAGTTTATAAATGTAATAATGTATGTACTCATGGTTCATATCGAATGGCAGTCTGTGGAACTGAACTGGACTGAACTGAACTGAACTGGACTGAACTGAACTGAACTGTAACGACAGAGTTTATAAATCCCTCCTGATATATGCCATATACTTCTGAATAATCAAGGCAATTATGACATTTTTGTCGATTGTCCAAATTTGTAACCATAGCAACCAACAAATATTTTCCAGTTGTTCGTGTATTCTCAAACGTCAACACAGTAATAATTGTCAGTGCTTTTAATCATTTTTCAATATAATACGATACCTATAATAAAATATAAAACGTAAGTAAAACAAACATATTATTACTATTTAAAATGCCTTTAGTTGGAATAGCATTGATTTTTAGGTTATATTTTAATTTTTGTGGGTAGACCAATTAATTATTCTTAGAATTTCCTTCTCAAATGTTTCTAGTAGGTAGAGTAGGTATTTTTACTGTTAGTAGTACTATATAAAATACTAACTAATAATTATTGAGAATATGTATATGCATTTAGCACAGTTTTCAACAATGCAAATTATCTGAAGTGTAGTTTTGTGTATATAACTATTATTCTTTTCTATTGTAGTAATTTGTATCGTTTGCTTACTACTACAGGGTCTTGCACACAAATGGTTTATTCGCCTTTTGAGAGTTGGAGGGATAATTTCTTTCTGAAAATTGGGCTAGATCTAGAGTATATTATCACTCATAAACTTTTTACCCAAGATAATTTCAAGGTCGTTGCATTTCCCGTTATACAAGAAGTAGCTGTCAACGATGATACTCGTTTATTTCATTTTTAGATTCCACTCCTTGATTTAATGGGAGTTTTATAGCACTTGCTCTTGCTATAACACTTGCACTCACATAACTGTAACCTTTTCCAAGATATTGAGATTGTTATGGCAAAATTTGCATTTATCCGTTTGAAATTTGTTCTCTTCAATGAAATAAAAGTTAGAGAAATGTCTTTTACAAGGCAGTTCGTTAAGTGCCTACCTTTAACTTTTGTTTTATTGAAGATAACAAATTTTAAAGAGTGAGGACAATCGGTATAGATATAGGAAATCCCTATGAAACCCCACTAAAGTAACGAGACCTTTAATCCAAAAATGTATCTAATAAAAAGTTATAACATTCCAGTAAAAATAATGAAGCTAACCGGCTATTGCCGGTATAACAGAAAATGCAACGAATTTCAATTTATTTTGATTACAAAATTTAGGAAGTGATCGGCATTTCAAATTCCAGATATTTAGAAAGAAATTATGGCCCCCAACTCGAACCAGTTACAGTTGCCTGAAAGACTGTACAAGTGCATCAAATTAACAGATAGATAAAATCAAAGGCGATAACAATTAAATGCTTAATTTTACATGACTATATTATAGATAAAGTTATTAGTTAGTCTATTACTTTTTCCTAGGACTAAATTTTTAGAAAAACTGTTTCAATTATCTGCAATTTATTATATTAGAAATATTACCAAGTACCCATACCTACTATTTCACTATTTTAGTTCTTTGTACTTTCGGTTTGTATATTAATAAATTTTGTAGAAATAATGTAGGCAAGCAGTTTATTGGATTTTGTTTATTTATTGCAGGGTATAGTGTTGTGCGTAGAAGTAGTAAATTTGTTGGCGCTATTGTATATAGTTCATAACCAGATTTCCAGATTTTTCGCTGTCACAGCCACCCTCACGTAAGTTAAAATGTTATTTTGTTATTTTCCCCGCTTTTATGGCTTGTATTCTATGCTACAATTTAAATTTTTATATAAAACCCTAGTTGCACGTACGCGGTATATATAACGTACTGCAATTTTAGTTTTTCATATACCTAGACATAAAAAGACACTCAGAGAGTAAGTCCACCTTCCTGTGTGTAGGTATTTATGAATAATTATAGTTTATAAAATTCAATTTGCTTCTCTAAGAAAACTAATAATATATAAAAATGTAGGAATATATTTTAATACCGTTTTTTCTATACAGAGTGAGTCAGCTAAAATGTCTCCGTCCATTATTAAGTTGCTATAGAATATACATTTTCTCTCTTTTTAGGACACTGTGTACACCACTCAGAGCCATCCTTTGAAATTATGGGGTGAACCAAAGGGGTGAACCAACCTTATATTTTTTTTTAAGTGAACACCCAGTATTTTCCGCCTTTCTTTTACCTGCAAAATGATATTTTATTTTTGACATTCGGATGCGGCGTTGCCGAGTTATTTTCAAAAAACTCATTTTGTAGGGGCGCAGAAAAAAATCAGCGAGAAATTATCGGAAAAGAAATCGGAAAATTACGGAAAGATATTTTGCAGACACCTATCTTCGTTCTTCACCGCTACAGTTCTGAAATCTATATTTTTTTACAGAGTGTGTTTTACAGGAGTAGTAATTTACCAAGTTTCAAACAGCTGAAATTCCCTCGATTTTCAAAAAAACTGTAAAGTTTAGACTAAATGGAAGAAAATGTATGTTCTATAGCAACTAGCAACTGAGATGCTACAAAATGTACGTAATATTCAAATTAGTCTATTTAGAAAATGATTTCCTATTTTCTAATTAGTCTATTTCCAAATTTTAATTTGGAATAAACTTTTCACTTAATTTTAAAAAATAATTATTTTTGTATTGTAACTTTAACGCCCTGTGCCTCCGTAATGAAGCATTTGCGGAACCCCAAGGTCATAAGACATTTATTGTAAAGCATATGTATAAAAATAAATTATAATTATAAGACATAAATTTCTGACATAATCATGCAACTAGGAGTTCAATAAAATACGTGCAGAATTTTAAATAAGTTCCTAATACCCATATCAAACAATTAACGTCAACTTTTAAATATATGTTTTTCCTAGATATAAACTGCTGTGCAAAGTTCAAGGAACACCTGAAATTTTGATCACACAATTAACAGAGTGGGACGAAATTCTTATGGTCTTAACGAAGAATTCATTAGCAATTTACACAGGGGATATTAAACACGAAGTAATTTGTATCAATGATGTACAGAGCGTTTTCCAAACCCCTTACATTTTTACAAAAATGTAAGGGAACGTAAGATAGAAGTGGTAATTGAAAACAAATATAATCCTTACACATCATTACAGGCACTGAACAGGCACTGAAGTCGTGTTAAATTTTTTCGAAAAAATTCGTGTTTCCATAAAGAACGGTGTTAGGCCAGAACTGACAAAAACATGGGGGAATATGAGCCAAAAGATAAAATGTAAGTAATAAAAGAAAGTCCGCAAAGACTGAAAAATTGGGAGCTTGTCAAATTTTCATAAAATCATAAAATACAAATTACTTCGTACTTAATAACTTCTGTATAAATTACCAATGAATTCTGCATTAAGACCATAATGATTTCGTCCCAATCGATTGCTCGAAGATCGAAGATATACAGCGTGATAATGTGACCAGACAAGTTTCTTGAATTTTGCACAGCAATACCATTTCAGCCGCTGAACTTTGATTATGGTTGGTAACTGAACAGAACTAAAACGACTGGAAAGTCACCCGCCTCTAACAGAAAATGTAGTTTCCCATAGTCAGGCATAGAAAAACATCGCGTAAAATATGGGTACCGACCTGTTCATTTTTATTATTTTCATATTTACGGCTTCTAATGAATGCTCTCTTATCTGGAAACCGTACCTTTGTTACTTATTTTATCGCGTGGCATAACTAGGTCGGAAGCTGCTTCGTATTGTGTCGAATACAACGCATTTAGAGAGAAGAGCAGGTTTGTTGCACTTTTATCTGATATTCAAGTGAACCAGAACTTTTTCTAAAAGTAAATATTGCAAATTAAGTATTATATTCCCTGAATATTAAATGGCAGAGTGTAGTTGTATACTGAGAAGTATTTACAGAAGATATACAATATACCCTTAAATAATATTCAAGCGTAGTTAAGAGCGTAGCCTTAGGTTTATAGTGTGTCTAAAATCCTGAATTATTATAGAATCAACAGCATATGAATGATTTTTTGTAGCTCGACAAAATAACGGCCATCACCGTCTATTGCGATTGTGAAATAGTCGAAGCAGATATGAGTCAGATAGCAATAACAGGGTTATCCATACCAGGGACCACTAATTGCATGCAGTTGCGAATAAAAAATACAATTTAGAAAAAGCGTAGATGAAAGATTATTAGTTTGATTGCATTACCCAGCAGATAATAAAGTGTACGAAGATCTACGGAATAATCCTAAGTACGTCACACAAGTGTGAAATGAAGAGTATGTTTCAATTAGTATTAAATTTAGTACAAATGATAAGAGTACTATTTCTGCGATGTTTACGGAAGAACAATAGATTTCTGTTGGAATTTTACGTTTGCGATGGTCAATTTAAATATCAATTAAAATTAAATTTCAACGAGTTGATTAATTGTGAAGCCATAAACAAAATAGTTTTCTGATGAAAAGACTTGTTGATACCTACCTATTATTTTGTGCGACCGATTAGTTGTAGCGATAGATCAACTAGGTCAGGGGTGATTGCTGTAGACTTGACTTAACAGAAGCATTTTTTTAATGTAATTGTGTCTACATATCTTATAAGATTTATTCGTGGAATGGTCGAGAACTAATTTGGAATTCTAAGTTGTTTAAATTTATTTAAGTAGATTATTATTGTTCATCATTCTTATCGATAGGCAATCAGAAAACAACAATGACAGTTGTTATTGCTTTGGCAAAATTTGTATCCCAAAGTTCTATGCGAATAATCCGACTTGCATTGCATTACTCTGGCATCTCCATAGGAGTCACCATATCTTTCATCGAGACCAATCACCAGACACTGATCAACTTCAGAATTGTCAGACAGATAGTACCAAAGACACAAAGACATTTTTAAAATCTGAACACTGAACAATAACTCAAAAATCTGAAGAACTAGGACCGCCATTAAGCCACAGAACTGTCTAAAACTTTTCCCATTTAACCATTTTCCTATCTCTTATAGTTTCCAAAATATGATCCGCACTGTATATTATCTGACGAAAAATTCAATAAATACACCTATTGCCTCTGCCAATGTCAACGCAAATACTAACTTCTGAAGCAGCCAGAAGAAACAATTAAAACACCTTGCCATTTAGAATTATAAACGTGAAAGTTACCTTAGCTCCATCTATATACACTTACATCCAAGTTCACTCAGCAAATATTAAACTAAATCTTTACTTCTTCAGGCGAAAAGAATAGATCATCTCACAATTTTCATATACCCTCTATATAGCTGTTTTTTTAAACAGTTATTGTCTTACAAAAAAATTTGTATGCCTGCAATGAAATGCAGTTAAAATCCTAATAAATACCCAGACCGAATGGATCGAAATTCTGCTTCAGTTTTGGCAATATATCAAAGTAAATACACCTCGCAGCTAACCGAATCAGTTATAGAGGAATTTAATAAAATTAGATTGAACCAATAATTATGAATGCATGTCGTCATGTAAATGCATTTCCCAGAATAAATCCAATTTAATGAACTATGCCTGACGGATGTATCTCGAATACTGTGTTTACGCAGGTTGCAAGTATTACAACACCGCAATATATTATGTATTACACATAATATAACAATATTATTATACCGGGTTTCCCATTTCATTTGACTAATGGCAATTAACATGGGGTATTACATTTCATTGAATTTTATATTCCCAGAGCACACTATGAGAAATATTGCTAACGGAATCGATAGTACTGACTGTCAAACACTTCTGATTACCAAAATACTAAAGCGAAATGCTTTTTTAATTAAAGTATCAATAAAAATTCGTTTTAAGTTAATATGTGTAGTTTACATAACTGTTTTAAGAGACATTATTGAACGTCATCCGGTGGACTAGTTGGTTGAGCGGCAGTGTTTCAAATTGAACCGCAAAATTTTGCAGGTTCGAATCGCGCCAGAGACAACTTTTTTTTTTACTTTTTCATTAATTACAAATTATTATTGTTTACTTATCCGAATAAATATAGTTAATTGTCACTACCTAGTTATTATTTTTGAGTCACAATATTTGCTTATCAAAAAAAAATAAAACATGTTTTCATTGGTTCGTTTCCGTTATCTTTAGCTAAAGCTACTATCTTATAAAATAAGTAATCAACAAGCAACATATTTTTTATTTATTACATGCACTGTGCTTTTACTAATAGTGTACTTATCTCTGCTAATAGTTACTACATATTATACTCAATCTGGATATTGAGTTAAACAGTATTACAGAGGAACTGCCGTGGATTAATAATAGGTTTTTTTTAAATAAAAATCATAATTCTAAAATTATGAATTTTTTAAAATAAGAATATATTTTAAAAAACTCATCATATTTTTAAAAAACTCCTCAAAAAAAAACCTATTACTAATTCACGGCAGTTCCTCTGTAACTGTTTAACTCAATATCCAGATTGAGGTATAATATGTAGTAACTATTAGCAGAGATAAATACACTATTATTAGTAAAAGCACAGTGCATGTAATAAATAAAAAATATGTTGCTTGTTGATTACTTATTTTATAAGATAGTAGCTTTAGCTGCAGGTAAAGGAAACGAACCAATTAAAACATGTTTTTTTTTTTTTTTTTTTTTGATAAGCAAATGTTGTGACTTTCAAAAATAATAACTAGGTACTGACAATGAACCATATTTATTCGAATAGGTAAACACTAATAATTGTAATTAATGAAAAAGTAAAAAAAAAGTTATCTCTGGCGGGATTCGAACCTGCAAAATTCTGCGGTTCAGTTTGAAACACTGCCGCTCAACCAACTACTCCACCGGATGACGTTTAATAATGTATCTTAAAACAGTTATGTAAACTACACTTATTAACTTAAAACGAATTTTTATTGATATTTTAATTAAAAAAGCATTTCGCTTTAGTATTTTGGTAATCAGAAGTGTTTGACAGTCAGGACTATCGATTCCGTTAGCAATATTTCTCATAGTGTGCCCTGGGAATATAAAATTCAATGAAATGTAATACCCCATGTTAATTGCCATTAGTCAAATGAAATGGGAAACCCGGTATACAGTAACGTACATACTTTGTAATTTATGTGATAAATGTAATTTTGTCTTAGAAGAGAGAGCCTTGCTACTAATGGTTCATGTATAATATATAAATAGCTATATACAATGAAAGACAATGCGAGTTCCATAAACACAAGTATTCTGTTTTTCTTTATAAAGAATGCGCTTTTACTTTATTTAGGTGCACTTATATTTGCGGAGAAATGAAAAATAGAACTTCTTTTATTTTAATATCCGATGGCAGAGGCTGCCAAAGGAGGAAAGCAATCAACAATATAGCAGGCATTTTCTGGAAAATACCAAATGACCTGTTTCTATTAAAACGTCTAAAGCAAGGATCTTGTAATCTCGATATTTATATGTTAGACAGCTTCAATATCAGACGTCTATGGCCGCAGAAGCAAATGACAGAGATAACCGATATATTTGGTCGATGACCGGAAAGTTTTAAATTACCCTTTTCAGTGTAAACATAAAAAGATCCTGTTTCAGAGTTCGGCGTTTGAGATCTCTCTTCAAACAGGAAGTTACTGAAAAGCCTTATTTATACTTTTGCGAAAATTAATACAACCTTTACTGCCAACATCAGTCTAGTATTTATATAATCTGTATGACTTACTCATGTGACTTATTTCCTAGGGGATTTCATAATAAATTGATAAGTATATTGATTTCCCTTTACAATAACCAGTAAACTTTCTTATACACTTACACATAACAATGTATGATAGGAATTCTCCGGGTAGATAAAGTAATTTTCTTTTCTTTATATTCTCTGTTTTTCTAGACATTTATAGGATTAAATTTTGATGTTTTGGCTACCAAAAAAGTCACCAAAGGTAAATAGAGTGTGTTATTTCGTATTTTATGTATATTAGGGCAGAAGTATTACAATATAAAGAAATCAAGAATCTAAGGAAAGCAGATCTCCGGGGAGTTGCGGAATAAAAAGTCATATTATCACCTGATATACTTACAGGATGTTTTCTATGTAATATGAAATACTGAAGGAGATCCTTTTACAAGTGATTTCGTTTTATATATAAAATTCCAAAGGAAGAGTGGCGGACATTATTTATTACACAACAATATTTAAAGTAACAGAGAAGTTAAGATATTTTACAAGAAAATTTAAAAAAATTAAGTTTTAATGCCCAGTACCTCAGAAACCAAGCCACTTACAAAGTAACTTTATACGCATTCTTTTAAATGTACCTACTGAAAATCATTTTGATCCAAAATCAGCTTGAATCTTATTTTCACTATATTTAATACTACGATTCATGATTTGAACTAACTGAAAGTGAAAACTGAATTAACTGAACTAACTGAAAAAAATTAAAACATTAATTTTGACCGAACGTAGATTGAATTACATAAATATTTCCTGAATCCAGAAATAATCTTGTGATTTTTTTCCACATCCAGCTGAGGATCCGTTTTTTCAGGATATCTTGATATAAAATATTGTTAAACTTTTCTCAGGAGTATTATAACCATATTGGTTTTTTAAATTAAGCTCATGTGATAGATTTAATGTCTATATTTATATGTAATGTAATATCTATAGAGTGAGTTTTATGTATGGAACGCCTCAAATATCTCGGAAACGGCTTGCTCGATTTTTATGAATTTTGGTTTATAAGGGTTTTGTAATATGGCCGATATTATTGTGGCATTTACATTGTTGTCAGATCTTTCGTTTTTCCGGAAATATACTGAAATTTGTTATTTCAAATGGATCACCCTATATATTTTTTTGTTTTTGAAATCTCTAAGAAATTTAGAATATTTTTCATGTAATGTTCCCTATACCTAATTGCCATAATTTCGGAGTTACAGCTACATTTGCAATATCTCCGCCGAAGTTAAAATATTACATCAGGGCGGCTATGTCTGCGACAAAAACAATTTTGACGTTTTAATAAACTATTATTGTTGGTGTTTATTGAAAGTTACAATGGACCGTTTATCTGAGAAAGAACGAATTGAGATTTTAATGATATTAGGATATGGTGATGTGCGTAGAAGTCAACAGGAAACGTGTAATATCTTTAATAATTTATATCCTAATAGAAATCCCATAACAAGATCTACTGTGAGTAAGTTGTTAAAAAAGTTTAACCAAACTGGAGCCATAAAAGACTTACCGAAATCAGGGCGTATAAAAACTGCAACAACTGAAGACAAATCTTTAGATGTTTGTGTTATGTTAAAAGAAGATCCACACTTGAGTACTAGATAAATATCCAGGGAAGTTGATATTTCTCAAACATCCATAATGAAAATTTTACATGCCAATAAATTCCATCCTTACAAAGTAAGATTGGTTCAAGAGTTGTCAGATGATGATTTCGATAGACGTGAAGAGTTTGCCGACACAATGATGGAAAAATGTTACGATCAAAATAATCCAAATTTTTTAAATAATGTTATGTTTTCCGATGAGGCCACTTTTTGTATTGATGGAAACGTAAATCGGCATAATTGCAGATACTGGTCACGTAACAATCCTCGTTGGATGAGAGAATCCCACACCCAATTTCCACAAAAGATTAATGTATGGGCTGGAATAATAGGCGACAAAATAATTGGTCCTTTTTTCATTGAAGGAAACTTAAATGGTCCGGCGTATTTAAATTTATTACAGAATAATATTATACCTGAGTTGGCTCGGTTATTTCCAAATCTAAGTAAGTATTCTCAATTGCCTGTTAATTTAGAAATTTTATTATTTGAAACTTTCAGACAATAACAATGTCCCAAATAACAATATTTGGGTGCAACAAGATGGAGCTCCACCTCACTATGCGCGTGACGTGAGGCAATACCTAAACGATGTGTTTCCCAGAAGATGGATTGGAAGGCGTGGTTTTATCGAATGGCCCCCGCGATCACCCGACATGAATCCTTTAGACTATTTCCTGTGGGGTCACTTAAAAAATATTGTTTATAAAACCAAACCTGCCAATATTCAGGAATTAAAAGGTAGGATTACCACAGAGATAAGAAGAATTGAGCAGTCAGGAATGTTACAAAATGTACTGCAAAGTTTTAAACATCGCATGGCTTCTTGTATGGAAGTAAACGGACAACATTTTGAGCATCAGCTGTAACCGCCTTTACTTTATGTTTTCAAAATATCCTATGGGATTTCTATTAGGATATAAATTATTAAAGATATTACACGTTTCCTGTTGACTTCTACGCACATCACCATATCCTAATATCATTAAAATCTCAATTCGTTCTTTCTCAGATAAACGGTGCATTGTAACTTTCAATAAACACCAACAATAATAGTTTATTAAAACGTCAAAATTGTTTTTGTCGCAGACATAGCCGCCCTGATGTAATATTTTAACTTCGGCGGAGATATTTCAAATGTAGCTGTAACTCCGAAATTATGGCAATTAGGTATAGGGAACATTACATGAAAAATATTCTAAATTTCTTAGAGATTTCAAAAACAAAAAAATATATAGGGTGATCCATTTAAAATAACAAATTTCAGTATATTTCCGGAAAAACGAAAGATCTGACAACAATGTAAATGCCACAATAATATCGGCCATATTACAAAACCCTTATAAACCAAAATTCATAAAAATCGGGCAAGCCGTTTCCGAGATATTTGAGGCGTTCCATACATAAAACTCACTCTGTATACGTAAAGCTCTAAATACTGCTTCAATATGCAACTATATCACATACTAATAATTAATACACTAATAATAATAACCAACAAACATGCTGTTAACAGTGAATAATGTATATCTTGAGAGAAGTTCCCCCTACAACGTTTCTTGAGAGTCCCATGGAATGTTGTTGAAGAAATATGTTGAAAATGGAAAAAAAATCATTAATGTAAATCTCAATGGCCAAAATTCATTATATAGCCAAAAATATCTACAACTGGTAACTAGTCTCCTATGACGAAATTAGAATTATTTTATTATGTTACAGTTGAAGTGAATACCACAGAATTTAAGTTACCTAACAAAAAAAGATCTATTAATAATAATTTGTACGTAATACTCATAGAAAGTTTAACCACTGTGCAGTATTTTTAGATGAATTATTTTTAAAGTACTCTAGTAAATAAAATACGAAGTGTTATTTTAATCGTATTATTTTGGCGTACAAAATAATATGCAATTTAAAAGTAAATGTACTTAAATTCGTATTTTTGTTCTGAGATTACTATAAATCCTGTACTGGTTGTTCCTAGCTTATGGTATTATTTGAAAAATCTTAAGGGTCTTAGACATTGACATGACTCTTTTGTATTGTAATGCTCAATACTCAGTTTAAAAAAATATACTTTTCAAAAAAGGTAATACCTGATATAGGGTGTAGCAGCAGGCTGTATATGCTGAAAAAGTAAGAAAACATTATTTAAATACAGATGGGAAAAGTTGTTGGCTGTTAAAGTAGAATTTATTTCTTTTTATTGATTTTGTTTTTAGAGAAATTTCAGTCAGAATATATGGACAAATATCCTACGTTTCGTCCGAGTTTTCGGACTATTTCAAGGTTACCTAATAGCTAAAAATAATAAATTAATGAATAATAACTAATAAAATTAAAATAGGAAATTTATATTAGTTAAAAAAAACCACACTTTTTTTGGATATTTATTCATTATTCACTAATCTAATATAATATTTATGTTAAAGGGTTATTTTTCTCTTTTACGTATAACCTTAAAAAAGTCCGAAAACTCGGACGAAACATAGGATATTTGTCCATATATTCTGACTGAAAGTCATCTAAAAATAAAAATAATAAAAATAGAAAAAAAAAGGATTTTTTGGTTTTTATGGAATAAATAAATTATTCAAATACAATCCAAGGTTTTTGTCTTGTCCTGAAACTTATAAAACTTTCTAGCAGGAATACACACGATATGGTAAAGTGCCCAATCATATATCCATCTACAAAATAATGTATTTCCACATATAAAATTTCTGTAGGGTTTTAATGGTCCAGTCTCTAACAATACTAGAAAGGAGAGAAAATATAGACAGGTGATATAGTCATTTGTTATTTTCTATAAATTGTCCTATGATTGACAATCTGACTGTCATGTGAAGCCACCCTTGGAGATGCTGCTAAATTGTGTAAGGAAAATATTAATTCTTACGAGGATGTGTTGGAAATTATAGTTTTCCAGCTGTCTCTTCAATTAGTTTTAGCATAACTGCCTTGTTTAAACAAAGATATTATTTATCGTTGTCGTGTTATAGAGTTCCACCTCTGAAAACTGAACTTAAATTTAAATTGGTTCTCACATGGTTGTATCCATATACAAATACAATTTATTTTAGAGTGAGTTGCAAACAGTATTTTTCTTTTACATTATACACTGCGCCAATAAATCAGAGTAACACTAAGAAAAATACATACTTGTAATTTTCTTTATAGTACATAAAATAAAAGTAGTGAAATATTATAGGAGGCTCGTTATTTTACCGTTAATTTATCATGAGATTAATTAAATTTGAGCAAATCAAAATTATCACCCCAAAGATGTAAAACACAGTTCAGAGAGAAAATCATCTTTTTAAATTCAATAGCAATAGCTTAATTAACAAAAAATAAGTAAAGCCGAGTGTGCGTATTTGTCATTAGAGTGTTTAGTACTAAAATCTTGTATGCATGAGCCACCCAAGTGATGTTTAAGTTGCAAGAGCCATGACATTAATCAAAGACGGGTACAGTTGACGTTACGTTGTAAGGCAACTAAATTGTTAAGCCCTTCTGTTAGGTACATGGTGTGAAATCGGTACTTGGTACCATCAGCTTACTAGATTTCATAGCTTTTATATAACTATAAGAAAATTATAAATATTTTCTTGTGCTCCTCTAATTTATTGGCGCAGTGTATATTTTAAAAAATTATTTTTATTAGTGTATAGTAGGTACCTAGCTCGTGGTCTTCGTGTCATTGATCTTGGTATTAGTACAATGCTACCTTAGTAATTTTTTATTATCGGGACGTTCCAATTGAACGCTCTTCTCTAGAATGCATTCCTGGGTAGGTTTAGGTAATATGGAAGATTTATTATTTAGATAGAACCCAGTTTGTGTATAAATAAATTATTTAACTTTCCATTTTACAAATTTTAGAGAAAATTTGATAAAAATGTCTAAAATTTTAATAGGTTCGAAATTTTTTTACCGAATCCCCCTTGTGATTGAATTAATACAGGAAATTTTTCCTCGGTCACGATTGTCAAGAACATTTTAAGAAAATCATCCCCCGCCTGCGACTCAGGTTAATTTTCAAAATATTCGTGCCTTCAGATAAATTTCAGGAAAAAATTCAATCACTAGGGAGATTACAAATGATAATTACTATTTGTTTATGATTGATTGATTGATGTCTGTCTCATGTGTATCCACATTTTTTGCAAATTTAGACAGGTTAACGGCCCGTGGAGTCATATATAACATCAGTTGTGTTACGCAGACAAGAAGTTATTATACTTGAACGTTAATTCAAATGGATGTTAATGAATATTTGTCTGTTATTCCTGATGTGCTCCTGCTGGGTATCTCATGAATATATTTTGATGGATATTTATTTCATATATGAATAAAGAAGTTCTGCTATTTCGTGTCGTTTATAATTATTTATAAACTGACACCATAAACAGAATACCTAGAAATATAATAATAGGTTGTATCTTGTAGATACCATTTTGGAGAATTGCACGACCGAAATTTGTACTTCTTTGATTTGATATGTTATATTTGTGTGTAAAATATGTTTCAGTATTTCGACTGGTGATTCCTGACGTCAAAATAAGTAAATATATTCAGGAAATAGGGTTCTGGAAATTCTTAAGACCCATAAATTTAAGAGTGACTGTACTATTTCTTGCTTATAAGACCTATTTGTTTTTAACTTTTTGACAGTTTTGAATAAACAAACTAATTTTCCAAAATATTTTTACCCAAACATAGCACGCATATGTCACATTGCTCCGAGTACAAAATTTGAGAGAAAGTGCAGGTATTAAATAATATATCCATAATATACCGATATTAAGAAAATATGCAACAGAACAAAGGAAACATTTTCTGCCTAAATTTCAACTAGATTATTTCAAAATTTCAATATATTTTACCATATTAATCAGAATTTCTCAAAATCTGACTTTTTCCTAAATTCTGATAGCCAGTAATACCGAAGTTATTTTCTGGCACCTGTTTATAGAAAACTTTCTTCTTATTTTCATTTTTCAAAACACTAGATGCCGGAGAAAATGAATAAAAAGTTGTTTTATAAACAGCTGTGTCCTTAGCTACAGCAATGTTTGAAATAAAAGAATATTTCTTGGTGAATTTCATATAATATATTCTCGAAAAATTTACATATTTAAAACTGGTTTAAAATTACCCCTTTCTGCAGAATTAGTAAAATTTGTTACGAAAGGTACGTACCTCTCAGCCGAAAAAGGAAAGTATAACCTTTTTCATGTAATGAAATAAAATTCCAAATTTTGCTTGAAACAATATCTTTCTGTATTTAAAAAATAATATGCAATGCCGTCTTTTTTTACCTTGACATGGGGTCCTAAATCATATCACATATCTCTAATCTACGTCTTTTTTAAAACCCTCATGAAATTGATTTTTTAAAATACCCTACTAAAGGGTTAGACAAGAATTCTGGTCTAGAATATTATGCTGATGCCTGCCCTGGATCTAACCAAATATATGTTTAGTCGCCTAATTATCTTAGTTAGTATATCCTACTTACTAATTACCAAATACTGTTAGTATTGAAAGCAATTAGTTGAAATGTTTACACAATTTGAAAATTATTTTTATTATTTACCACAAATTCATTTTGCATCAGAATACAAAATCGATAATGAAATATGTATAGCTTTTCAAACAATATAAAGCAGAACTAATTTAGAGAGAGAGAGAGAGAGAGAGAGAGAGAGAGAGAGAGAGAGAGGCAGAGAAGGGAGTAAGAGGGAGTAATCATGTCTATATATGTCCAAATATATAGTTCATGTAATAAGTATTTATAATTGTCATAATAATTATAATTATTTTAAGAAAGCATTATTAGTAAATGTCACAACTACATCCTAATACATATAATTTGCATGAACAATGAGACTATTTGCGTTATTCAACGGATAAACTTTTACTTTGTTATTATAAGGATCAGAATTAAAAACTTGTTCATTGCTCAACCTTGAATTTAGGACTATATATTGAGTTACAAGGACGTGTGGGGGCTGAAATATTTATTGTCACACACAAAACACTTTTCAATCATTGATTTCAATCAAAGTTTCCATACACCAAAAAAATGTTTAATGTATCAGCTATTGACATACGGGGGGAAATCCCTCGTTTTTATCAACTTCAGGAAAGCATTCGGTAAAATAGATCTTAATATTTTATTAGTTATCTAAGTTGGCTGCAGTCGATGTACCTACATGTTGATCTTCTGCGGGGGTTCTCACCCTATGTATTTACAGGTCAAAACTCTATGGTATCGGTCGTTGGATTTCAGTCAGATTCCATAATTATCATAACGGGAATTCCGCAAGGCTTCCATTTAGGACCGCTCCTATTTTTGATTCATTTGAACGATATTGGTAAATGGATAACCACTACAGGTTTCTCCTTTACACCAATGCCATGAAGTTTTTTAGTCAAATGCGGTCCCCAAAACACTGAATAGCTTCAAAATAATTTTGATAACATTGTTCAGTATTATTGGAAGGAGATGCCGAAAACAACTACTCCACGGGCAATATGCCCGTGGAGTAGTTGTTTTCAATTAGATTGTTTTCAATTTTCAATAATTGTTTTCAATTGTTTTCAATTGTTCAATTAGACAATAATTGTCAGACAGGTAGTAGCAAAGACCCAAAGAGGGCACTGCAGTGTATTTCACTGTATCTCGCCACTACAAACATTGTTCAGTATTGTCGCACATTTAGATGCACTCTTAATATAAGCAACTGTTTCTGCATAAACTTTTCCTCAACTCCAAGATGAGTTATTATGACATATATAGATTATATTGGTAATAAATTTAATAAATTTATGGGTTTTATTGTTAGTATTTGCAAATATTTCAAGAATGAAAAGTCAGTCAAGTCCCAATGTCTCGCATAATATATGTCGATCATACGAGAAAAGTTTAGTCTTACCCTTGGGAATAAAAGATATCGGATCTAAATAATTTGGCTGACTTCCACGAACTGAGTGTTTTAATATTTATAGCTAGGAATATTAGAAATAACATTTTATTTATGATCGTCTTTTAACACATTTCCACTTTCACAATTTAGCCCTTAGCAGTGCATTATATAGAGCTGCAAAAGAATTAATTCCTTTCTAACTTCTACCATTATAGATTTTTCAGTTTCGTTATGTTCTTTTAAAAAAGTTGTAAAATTCATACAGCATCCACTATTATTCATTTGGTTTTTTGTTTTTGTTGTCAATTAGTATAAGAAATTGGTATTGACTGCTGTTAACATATAATTCGATCAGTGTTTCGATCGAAGTGTACAGGGTGGGCCGTATAAGAGTGCGTATCCCCTTATCTCAGAAACTATGTGAGATAGAAAAAAAAGTTTTATATAAATGTTGTTTGCGTTAAAGTTGTCGGTATTTTTTTAATATATTTATATTTGTAGCTATTCAATATACAGGGTGATGAACTAAACTTATCTTTTTTTAAATGGAACACCCTGTATATTATTACATTTTTGAAAAGCTCTTCAAAAGACTTGTTCAACGATATATAATATGATGGGTTTGTAGCCCACCGTTTCGGAGCTATTGACTGTTATCTTCAGGAAAAGGTTAATACTTATAGCGAGCTAGAAAAGTTACTGATTGAGGTGATAAGCTGTAATTTGGGCCAAGAAATTCTAATTTGGTCTATTTTATGAAACTTCTGTCTAATACTACAATAAAAAAAATTGCAACAGTGATGCCAAGTTTCGTGAAATTTAATTTTTCATGATTTTTTTAAATGGAACACCCTGTATTTTATTACATCTCCTGAAAGTCCTTGCAAAGACGAGTTTATTGATATATAATATCAGGGGTCTACGACGGTTTTAGATTAATCTGCGTTTCTCTTCAGGAATTGACACATAAGTTATGCATGTTTCGGATGGTGTTATTAAAATTCTAGATAGGTATATAATTTGAAAAATGTAGATGGATTAATATCATATTACTAATATGATATTAATATATATAACTATATATAAATATAACTTATGTGTCAATTCCTGAAGAGAAGCACAGATTAATCCAAAATGGTGTGTCGTAGACCCCTGATATTATATATCAATAAACTCGTCTTTGCAAGGACTTTCAGGAAATGTAATAAAATACAGGGTGTTCCATTTAAAAAAATCATGAAAAATTAAATTTCACGAAACTTGGCATCACTGTTGCAATTTTTTTTATTTTAGTATTAGACAGAAGTTTCATAAAATAGACCAAATTAGAATTTCTTGGCCCAAATTACAGCTTATCACCTCAATCAGTAACTTTTCTAGCTCGCTATAAATATTAACCTTTTCCTGAAGATAACAGTCAATAGCTCCGAAACGGTGGGCTACAGACCCATCATATTATATATTGTTGAACAAGTCTTTTGAAGAGCTTTTCAAAAATGTAATAATATACAGGGTGTTCCATTTAAAAAAAGATAAGTTTAGTTCATCACCCTGTATATTGAAGAGCTACAAATATAACAATATTAAAAAAATACCGACATCTTTAACGCAAACAACATTTATATAAAACATTTTTTTTTTTATATCACATAGTTTCTGAGATAAGGGGATACGCACTCTTATACGGCCCACCCTGTACCTTTCTTTAGTAAAAAATATTGAAATCTCATATTTCCTAATCAAAAGTTGAAAAAGCCAAAGCACAAAAAAGTTGGGGAATATTTATGTAGCCCCTTAGGATCCTTCCATGTTTATAAGAAGAAAAAGTCCCCTTTTTAACCATAGAACGCACTAGTAAAATATTGCACACTAATTTCAGGACACCTTGAATAACATTTTTGAACATTTCTCTTATTGTGTGTTATATTACACATTTCGTATAAGAAATTTCTTTGATATAACGAATAGGTAGATACTTAAAGGAATTCCAAGAAACAATTAAATTTATCCCATTGTTTATTATAAGTGTATTCAATTGTTAAATCGCACGTAGTAGCGTATGCACGATATCTGTTGTATTAATTAACATCGGATGTGAAACCTTGAACTGTTTTCTTAGAATCAACAGCCTGATGTAGAAAATAGATACCTACTGTCTAAATAAAACATTGTATATTACAGAATCTACTACACATATATAGTTCTAACCAAATTTTCTAGTATACCGTGTAACTAATTGCATGGTCAAATATAGGAGAGCCGTAACATATTTGATAAAATGAAAACGTAAAAATGAGAAATATTGGAGGTACTACAAGGTACTATTCCAAGGTCGGACGGAGGCCAACACGTGAAATATTTTGTTGTTGACCGTCCGAGAACAAATTGAATTATATTTGAAATATTTTTTCGCAATACCCATATGAAAGTGAAAACTATGGAGAAATCTAAACCGTTACGTTTATTTTCCTCTTTTCTCTATGTATATTATTGTGCAATGCAGTTTCATCATTAATAGACTATATAAGAGAAAATGAATTCACATGGAAAATATCTGAACATGTAAATTATATTCTATGCAAATCTTGTCAATACTAGTTTTATTAAAATGTTCGAACAAAATTTTCGTAAAAAATTTCTTTTATTAATTGATTTTTAGTACTTACAGTACATTTTTATAAACTTCCTACTACTTTAAGCCAAATCAGTCATTTAATTATGTAAAACTGCATAAATAATCAATATTTGTAACTAGTAGAAAGGAATGTTGAACTGATTGACTTTTATAGTTTCTGAAAGCTAACAAAGAAAATTATATTTATAGATTCACTGAAACGCACAATTCTATATATTAGGTATAATTATACAAAGAATATCTACTCTTTCGTTTACATTTAATTACTACCAAATACTTCAAGATAAATGCAATTCGGAAGGTTGAAAGAAATAAGAAAGACAGATATTCGAGGAAAACTTTTATTTGAAAGAGTATATTATAATGAAATGTTACTAACATTTAACATAATAAATTGATTCAGTTGTTTAAAAAAAAACAGAAATTATAACGAAGAAACGACTTCCATGAAGATGCCGGAGTAATGCAACCCCAGTCGGGGCACGTTGTACGTGGAGTAGTTATTTTCGGCATCTCCATCAAATACCTTTTAGATTGTTTACTCTTATATATCTTGTGCGGCTATATCAAAATTTTCATCATCATCCGGATCCAGTTTCATCATATCAAAATGTAGACCATAATAATTGTGATGAAATTGTGATTATTTCGCTACTTCCCATGTTGGCCATGACTAATTTCCATTTAGTATGAAAATAAAAGAAACCTGGAAAACCTTATTAATTAAAGTACAATATTGTTATAGATTTTCCATAACTCTTTGTATTACATAAGAACAAATTGCATCACCTGGATTTTGCAGGTAACATAAATAAAAAATGAATTATTTTTATCGTTCTTTCTACAGATCTAAAGCAATTTGCATTTGCTTATAACTTTATTTCCCTTTCCGAGATACTTAAATTAGATTTACCTAATGATAAGTGTATATTCTTGATTTGATTAGGAAGCGAAAATTTTTAAAAGTTCGTGTAAGTGTGTAATTGATTATACAAATATCTGTAATCATTGTATACCTAATGAATGAGCCATCGTTAGTTCAGGGCTATTGCCACATAATATAATGAAAGTTACAATTTTTTCCATCCATTGCAAATTCTCTGATATAGACTTATATTAATTTTAGACACTAGTTTATATTATTATTACCAGTCATCAGTTTCTTACATGTAGCTATCCGCTTCAATTTAGTTGAACTAAAAGTCAGGCGAATATAAATAATGCTTTTCTACCGATTTCAGTGATGCTACGATGTTAGCGAATTTATTTGAAATTTCCTCTGAACACTGCTTTATTATACAACCAAAGAAAATTATGATACGTCAAAAAAGATCAATTTCTTGTTGACATGCATGTTGCATGTCAAGAAGAAATGTTGCGAGTTGAATATTGTGAGATTTTATTTTAATTATTGATTTAAATTTACAATAATTCACTTTTATTTTAAAACGACAACAGTATGAAATAAAATATCAGACGATACACGTCCAGTAGGGGTAGGTATTTACAGTACTTGTTTATATTTTTTCCGGTAATACCTCAGCTACCGGACTTGTATCTTAAAATTCTAGAAGGATTGCGGAATTCCGGGCTACACGGAGTATGTGGTTTGCATCGGTGTCCGTCTCGTTCTCCAGACTCAGGTCCGGAGCTCCGGCGGATCCGGAGCCATAAGTACGTAATTTAGTTTGGCGGAGTTTCGCTTAACAAATGAGAGTAATTTGTAGCCAAGAAAATATAATGCGGAACAGTCAGGCAACGTGGGAACATCTGCGGCCCCGAAGCTAAACAATACAGATGTATTTCCTCGGCCGCCGCCACCGCTGCCGCCAAGAGTTCCGCAGCCCGGCGGCGCGCCGCCAGCCGAGGAGGCTTGCGCGCGCTCTCACCGCCGCCTAGCAGCCGCTACGGCAGGGCAACCAGATCACTTGATGTCGCTCGCTCGCGTGCCACACACCGCCGTGAATCTCTTTCGCTCGCACCGCACCTCACGTGTCAACGACGGCAACGTTGCCGTCATCGGCCCAGCATCCGACCGTTGCGAGAGATCCAGCGACATGGAATAAAATACCAGATTACAGTGTTTTAGTGCGATATCAGTGCTACGCAGCGGATGAGTTCAACCCTTACTGCTAGTGTTTCGAACACCCTTTACTGTACTACCAAAGTGATTAATAACACTTGTCTCGACCAAGGATTGTTTGGTGTTTTTGCCCGGCGAGGTAAAGCGATTGTTTCACCCTGTCACCGGTAAGTCAGAAGTCTTTGTTGCCAGTATTCTAATCTCCTGTCAGGCGAGTCGTTGAACGTCTAGAGGTAATGGTTGGTTGAGCCGCTTCCGCGTTGGTCGTCGGTTCATTTAAAAGTTAGTTGTGGAGAGTCCGATTCCTGCTAGGGAGCGATCGATCCCCTCGCCTTCGCCTTCCTTCCCCGGTAGAAGCCCGGCCGTTGTGGTGACAAACGATACACAATCATAACGACTATTCAGGAAAACTTGTGGCTGCCGCTATGTTTGCTTTACATGGAAGCAAATCACCTTAGGTAGCTTAACAGGCTTAGGCTTAGCTTAATAACTGTAATGTTTCGTAACTAGTACAAATTTGAAAGAGGACTACTAGTCCTTTGATGAAGTATATATCATACCAATATATATCATAGTATATATCATACCCATCCTCCAATAATATCATAAATAATATTTTAACGCTCTTTTGTTTTTGTTTAAAACAACATTAATGTTGACAGGTCTTATTTTTTGAAAATTCATTTCATTCATCATTTGAGTCAACTGCATGATGATGATGCATCAAAGTTATCTTCAAGAGCTTATGATAACTTTGCACTGTTGTGTATAAGAGCCATTAGAAACATTTAAATGAGTAGCTTGATAAGAAATCCATAATAACCTAAGAGATTTAAAAATTGTAGCTAAATAGGACATTAGTGTTATATTTAACTTACATTTGGATGACAGCAAATGCAGTTTACTCATTCTTCTTTATACTATTTCTTAATTCACTCAAAATTTTAAATATTAATAGAGAATCACTTCTCTGGGATAACAACTTTTCCTCATAATTACATATAATTTGTCATAACTATTTTTTTGACAGACTCAATGATGATAAACCTGGCAACAGGATGGACTGTGTTATCTTTGTGTCATTTTTTTAACCCTGACATTGGAAAGTTGCAAATGATAACTGACAATTAATTAAATGCTATTTAATATTTAATTGATGTTGCATAGACGAATAGACTGTCATGTGCCAAATAAAGAAAATTTAAATAATTATACCAAGTGAATCCTTTTACTTTCGCACGGTCGTGACTTTGATTCGGCCGCCACGGGTATCATTCTGCGTTGCCTTGGGTTATTAACCGAATTCATGGACATCCATCACATTCTGGACTTGTGAAGTCGCCTAACAACATCGTGGAGGTTCTCTCCTCTGCGAGGAATATAAATATTCTTCAATACGTAATAGAAATATTGCTTCTTATATTTTTACGAACGACTCGGTTCCGGAAAACACAGCTATTAAAATTTAACGACTGAGCCCTCTAATAAAAGCGATGAATGTAGATACTAGTTGATTTTATTTTTGAAAGCTAGAACATAACCTAGAAAAATAAGTAAATGTGTAAGCGGTATATATATGATTATATTTTTTAAAATATTTTAAAGTAAGTAGTTGTGTCTCCCTCTTGATTTATTTTACTGCAACCTTCTTTGTATTTGAGAATTAGATGTTTGAGATGTATGTATTTTAGCATAACAAGCATTAGAATAAAAATAGGCATTGATAATTAATTCCTATATTCAATAAGAAGCAGAAAAAAATTATATTTTAACATGTGAAATACTTTTTTGTCACAAATTTCCTGTCTGAACAAATTTACAAAATTGTTCAGCCATTCGTGAATTAATGTTGTAAAACTCCCATAATTTCTAATACAACGTTCTGTTGTAATTCCAAAGTCAGTTTTCTCTCACCTTAATTGTATTAAGCCTTGAATGTAGGTCAATTTTTGTTGTTGTTAGCCTCGATAGTGCTTTACCTATCTATTGTAGTATAATGTTTATTGATTACTTCGTAACGATATCGTTTTCACTTTATACAAACAATTTGCTGTGTTCCAAGTTGAAATCAAATTTTGATAACTTTAAACTTGGTCTAATACAAATACCAGGCCAACGAAGCACACATGGTGTACTTTTAATTGATAGACTACAAATAGGTATCTCTATTCAAATCTTAGATGTATAATATCATCTTTATATTATTAAGGATAATGCAATAGAAGGATTGATATTATAACGACGCAGATACAACAGCCTTCTATGTTTTGTAGCATTTGCTCCTCTTCAGGATGCAGCATCTGAAAGGAATAGTTGCTGCTTCTTTAACTGCATCGTAATTGTTTATTTTGGGGTATACGGTATGCTTAAATTAGCCCAACAATCGAATGCCTAAATGTCACTAATCGTACGCCGGCTACGGTGTTTAAGTTCTATTTATTTTTTATTATTCTCTTCTTGTGTTAGACTGTATCTAGTCCATTATTCAAAACCATTTCCATAATAAACAGGAGTAACTGTTAATTAGTTTTTAAATCTCTCGGTAGTCGTAAAGCGGAGAAGTCGGATGCCAGACACCATTCTTTCCTAATTCAATGAGGAAGTTCGGTTCGTTCCTAAATGAGTTTCCAGAGACAAATTGGATACATTTTCACTGCAAAGTTGTTGGCTTTGTGGCATGTAGGGAAGCTGATTTTGTTAATGTCATATGGAAATACCACGAGCCGGGTTTTGTATATAATGGGATGTATATTTTGTGGACAATTTACAAGAGCATTCATTTTTCTCAACACGGGATATGGTATGACCCTTTGTTGAGTTATTGCCAGGGTTATTATTATATTTATTTTAAAAGCATTGGGATGGTACGATGTATTTTTTGATTTCGTCAAATGTAATCTTCTCTTGGTCTTGTCTTGTTCACTTAGTCTTCTCTTGTTTAATATTCGAACCATTATATATTTTAAATCTCATACTTTAAAAGCTGATTTAGTATTCACTGAGTAGCGTTATACATGCCATCAAACATTTTATTATATACCTATCCGTTCAGAGGTAATTCCGAAAGATTCATTTTGAGGGCTGGCTCAGGTACAGTTTAGGTAGGCACTTAATACACGAAAATATTTAATTTTGAAAACATCATTAAACCCTAATTATTTTACATTGATAGAGCTCTCATAAATATCTTGTCACTTCATGGTGTTCGTCCGAAGTTCCAAGAAAAATGCCGACTTCTGTCATCAAACGTTAACTGCGCAGAATCCTACCGAACCGAATCCTTCATTTCTGGTTTTCAAAATATCACAAAGCCTGTACAAGACTTTTCTATTCTAGGTGTATTTACTTCTGTGGACATAACATGACCCCCCTATCCATTTTTCATGTAAAGAAATTACATAGCTGTTAACGATCATCGATCTTCGTTAGATTTCCTGCCACTATCATAATGATATCTGACATTTACGATCTTAACATTCCACCGTTTATTCCACTGACTAATTTTCCGTGTTTTTCCGTTTTCGCACCGCCCTTTTTATCCTTTGGATGCTAGCAAAGCGTGTGAAGCGAAGCGTGCAATCTGCCATAGCATAAGGGATAGGAAGGTGGCACGCAGGGAGGAAAGAGCTGCCACAGTGGAAAGATGGCAGGAGGAGAGGAGCTCGGGGATGAAGGGAGCGTGGACTAGGGCCCTGATTACGGATCTAAGACTGTGGATTGGCAGGAAGCTAGGGCAGACGGGTTACCATCTAACCCAGGTACTTACCGGTAACGGTTCCTTTAGGATATATACCTATGGTATTTGAAAAGTAGGAGACCCCGGCTGTGTATACTGTGGGGCAGAAGACACGGCTGACCATACTATGTTCTGGTGCCTTAAATTGGAAAGGGAAAGGCAGGAAGCGGAGGTCAAAGTAGGGCAGCCTATCCGGGCTGAAACAATAATAAACATAATGCTTCAAAACCCAGGCGGTTGGAAGTCAATAGAGGAGATGGTGGGAAGGACTATGACCAAGAAAGAGCAGGACGAGAGGGACGAGAGAGGTTAGAGCCATTGGGCTGGTCACTGAAATATGTTCGCAAGGACGGTTCCGGTGATTGCTTCTTGGGAAAAAGAGAGGGGGTTTTAGTCTGAGTAGCGCCGGACACTACCAGGAGCGACAGACATCAAGATCCTGGTGCAAGCGGTTTCACCTCTCACAAAAAAAAAGTTAGCGCGAGGTTAAGACACCAAAGAACTCGTTATTCCGCAGCATTTCTTTTTCTAAATTACTATTTATATATCAAATTACCCATTTTTCTTTAGAAAAACTTGCCATTTTGCTAAACCATAGCAGCCCCTGTACAATGTTCAATATCCCTTCTGTTTCTATATGTGTGTTACTTATTTGCAAATATATTTTATTGTGCAAAAATTGTAGATATGACAAAAATACGCCCTCAATCATTGACTAGACATGGAAAATTGTTAATAATATACAGATAGAGTAAATTCATATTGCAATAGCATTAACAACAGTATAAACAGTTATGTTTTGTATTTCCATGTATAAGCATTGTGCCTCTATAAAAATTTCTGTGCAATTTTTTATTACATTCGATTCTTGTCGTCCTACATATTTGTTATACTATATATTTAATGTATGTTTTGAGACCCAAGACTGGAAAATGAGCCTACGGTGTAGAAATTGTCTGCATTTTTGCACTGAAGGTTGGCCGAAACGTGGGTGGTGGAATTTAAGTGCTCAGGTGTTTTAAACTCATCTGATACAGGAAGCCGTCTGGCAGAAATTGTATACGTTGTAGGTAGGTCAGACAATTTAGGATGGCATAAATAATTCATTTACTTTAAGTGCCATGCCATCCAAATTCCCCTGAAGTTTTTAGTGGCAATTTAAAAGTACTTACTTATTTTTGCCTAGGTGTAGTACGCTGCATTTTGTAGGATAATAATTAATGTGTGTTTATACTTCAGTTGTTAATCTATTTTTTATGTTAAGCAAAGATTAGATATAAATACAAATATTATGTTCATGATTAATTTATCTAATTTTTTATTGTTTTGGGAACAATTACGAGTGTGTTTATTATCATTCATTCATATTACGAACATCAGTAAAACTATAGTAATAATAATTAATCCATTGATTTACATGAATTCTATACCATTCAAATATAATTCCTAAGATTCCATGTACAGGGTGATTCACTTTCAACTTTCCGATTCACTTTCGACTGTTCTGTTTAAATTTTTCGATTTTCGAAAAATTTAAACAGAACAGTCGAAGAATATTTAAACACATATCTTGAAAGACGACAACCATGCAAGACATATATTAACTGCCATAATTTCTTAAATTACAGTGCAGTTTAGTAATATAGTATAGTATAGTAGTAGTAGTAGGTATAGTAGTAGTAGTATAGTATAGTAGTAGTAATACATGTCTTGTATGGTTGTCGTCTTTCAGGATATGTGTTTAAATATTCTTCAACTGTTCTGTTTAAATTTTTGTTACATCTGTAATAAATATCTCTATGTATCTTGTTTCTCTTCGGTTGAATACATCGTTAGTCAATGTAAAAAGTACTCCACAGATGCAGTTTATAAAAATTATAAGTGGCATTTGTGGTTTGTCAAGAATTGACTGTCATAGCCATGGCTAACTAGACATTTTCAAAAAAATACCTATTTTCCTTCATAATGCCCTTATATTTTAGACAAATATTAACATATATTATATTGTATTCAGAAAAAATCGGTTTATTCAAATATGAGAAAAATTAATATGGCGCCCTTAAGAAAAAATAAAGTTGACGATGATTTACAATAGAAGTGACATTTTTTTAAAAAACGGTTTAGGGCATCGTATTTGTCTCAAGAAAGTGTCCTAATAATGTGAAAACGATAAACCAATATTTTCAAAAATATAGAAGTTATGGCCAAAAAACGAAAACAGGAAAAAATTTGTTTTTGCCCCTTACTCAGAAACAAAAGCAGATATGGGGGTTTTCTTTGCGCCAACTTATTGAGCACAAAATTCCGCAACTTTGCCGAATTTAAACCTACAGTCTATCTTTTGTAATAAGCGAGATACCCATGTTACACACTCGAAAGTGAGTCACTCTGTACAATCTTAAATGTGATATTTTTTCAATTTAAGAATTGTGTTTGTTATGTGACAAAAAAGAAAAGATAGTGGCAGTATCTAAAAAATTATAATGTGTTTTACGGTGAGAACTTCAGTTAAATTTCAGTGATAAATTGCGTAGAATACTCAAATTACAAAATTGGATACTGTTCTGTGGTCCTTTATAATCGGTAAAGCTAGAATTAATTGCAACATATATTATTAATATATCTCTCTGAAGATAAAATAGCCAATTAGTTTGTATGGAACTGTCATGACATGCCACTAGTGAATCACAAGCAGAAGTTTATATTAGGGATTTTCCACAGTTCTAAAAAATGCTGACTAACAATCATTCCCAAAAATTATTGACCCACGGCAGCATTACACTAGAACTGAACTGAATTATTCTGAACTTTCACTAAATTGGAATGTCTGATGAGCAGTTTCCTATTATTTTGTTGTAGTTTTTATGGAACTATTTTGACCTAATATGAGTAACCCCCAGAGAAGTCAATTTGCATTTCTTTTACGTTACCTTCAAATCCAAGACGCTTTGTAAATAATTAGATACATGGTTTTATAAACGCCGTTAAGGACGTAGAAAATATATTTATCTTTAAATTAGTACTTCTAATGACAGTAATATATTTATTCTTATGCAAATATTAAAACAACACATAAATATAACAATTTTATAAAAAAGAAACAAGAATTTGAATAATTCAACATATCCCAACTACATTATCTTCCTTCTATTTTACATTTTGCCACACATAAAAGTATTAGAAAATAAACATTATTAAGAGGTAATTATTTTGAAAAAAACACAGTTCTCATTTAGATGTTTCAAGAAATATATAGAAAACACTCTATATACTAGTATTTCGGCTTATTAGGCCTTTCTCAATAGAGTAAATGTCTATTACTGAGAGCTATAGCTAGTAGTATCTAGCTGAGAGTAGCTAGTTTATCCTCCAAATAATAAATGTCAATAGTATTAAAAAATTTGATTTTTTACTCTCTGTCACGCTCTCATTTTCCTATAATATTTGCTTATTAATTTCCTTTGATGTTGGAATACCCTATCTATAACTTCATGTTCCTCTGCTTGAAATATGGGGCCTATGAGTGTAGAAATTCCGTCGCCTTATCAGGTGCATTAACAGCATTGTTACATTGACGCTGCATTTAGTCTAATGGTAATTGGAATTTAAATACCTACTTATGTGTCTGCTGCATAAATACTCACTGAAGGATATAATTTCCAAATTAAATTGTAGTATTATTACTATAGAATATATTCTAACTGAATATAAGTCAGCTTTAAGCTCTTGTTGCTAAAACTGATTTATCTGCAGTCAGCAACCGAGAAGTCTATATTGTAAATTAGTCTGAAAGAGAACATAACGATAAATTAACCTTATATCATGTTAGATTTTGTTGCAGTAAAGCAAAGTAATGGCTATTATTTTGGTTTGACCTTCTAGGTAAAAGTTACGTAATTGTTTTAAATCTACCTGAACTTATGTAAACAATTACTATGATTTTAATGAACAATTCCAATTATTTAATAAATTCGGTTTGACCTTCTCCATGCAAAAGTTACGTAGTTGCTTTAAGTGAATTATAGTTAACAGTATTACTTGGTAAAATTTTAAATAAGCTGATTATAATATAATTATTGTAACTAATAAAATTGACTATCCGATTTGTTATAGTCTCTATGTCTTCATGTTCCCCGCACCATGCCATGCCACTCGGTCTTTAACATTGCTTTATCTTCCAACACCCAAGACCTTATAAACCTATTAAACCAACGAACTTATTAAAGTTCTTTCGGATGTACAGAATGGATTATTACCATTATTGGATTGATATTTTCCATGACGCTATACCATGACGTTTCCTCCATTCCAGCACTAAATGGTGGTTAGGGCATACCATCGTAAGTCGTAATTGCGGCTCAATCAATAGTAATATACCGCCCCTCTCCCACACAAGTCTCAGACTACTCGTAATCCATATGATTAGAATGAGAGGTAGAGAGCTATTACTATATATAATAGTTCCTGAGAACATGCCTGATCTAAACTATTATCAATTGTCTTTTCTGACTTCCGTAAGGCACTGAATAAACCTAATAGGTCGAAACAGCTATACGTTGTTTGGCATTGTTGCATGTGGTGTTGATCTTCTTGAATAAAGCTTATAGATAAAAGAGGCATGGTGTATGTAAATTGTGATATGGAATACATTTTTGCTAAATACATCAATATGTAAAATAATAAAAAAGCGTATTACATCGCAAATTTCACTCATTTGTTCTGTCTAATTAAGGATCGAATACTAACTGTGAAAAGCACATTAAAGCAACTGAGAACTTTGGTTTAATGTGTTTTTGCTGCAGTAAATGGTAAACTCCAGGATAATAACTGTTTTATTATCCTGTAAGCGCAGGGAAATAAAAATCTTTTTCTTTTTAATGACTCCTGATGCAGAAGATCCTTTTAACTCTACAAAAAGAAATATTCTATCTCGCAGCTCTTCCCTAACGTCATTATCATTTTACAGCATTAGAATTCTATTTTAATCGACTACAATACCGTCTGAAATAAAATAGTAGTAGTTTACTATTTTGCAAACATATAGTGCCAAGAGGTGGTGCTTCTTGATAATAACGATAAGTGGTACAGAGCTACTAAAACAGGCCTTGATTAAGTTAAGAAAACATCAAGGGGCAGGAATCAAAAAGACATGTTTAATTCGCCTTAGTCCTTTCAACAATTTTTCATATTTATTTGTCCTCATATTTATCTGCAAAAAAATTAAATATATAAGAATAAAAAATCTTGGCTTAGGTTGGAACAATTATTTTATTTGAAATATTTCTTCTAAAATAAAATAAAATTTAGAGCTATCACAATGTGCTTTCTGTTACCTACCTATAAAGATCAAAGTTATTCTCCCATAAAATTCTTAATTCGTCACCGTGAATCGAAATCCGACCATAGATAGCAAAATAATTTGAAATTCGCGACACTGAACCACTCACAGACTGATTTTTAGTTAAATCTAACTATAAATGTCAAAATTCCTCCATAGAGTTGGAGTCGCAAGCTTGAACTTTTAGTAGATATAACATCATTACAGTGTATTGCCAAGCAAGATCTATAAGTCTCAAATTTTAATCCAATAGAAATGGTGAGTGGTAAAATTGCGATACAAATGTTTACATACAAACAAGTGAAGTTAAATTATATGGTTTAAAAGAAAATCCAGAAAACAATATATTTTTTCACAGGCAGACTAGTGTATGAAGGACTAGAATTTAGAGAATTCAAACCATAGAAGTAGGCATTCTATTTCTGAGAACCTATTAAATTCTGTTGGATGAAGATAACATTCTAATGTGTTATTTAAGGTGTACATATACTTCGGGCTGCATGTAACTAACTGTTCCAATATCTTTATATCTTCATATGTACAGCGTGTTTAGAATCGAGAGTTGTTCATATCAAGTAGCAAAATTATGTATATAGGCCCAGCAACTGAGCCTTGAGATATTTCCATCTCCCTTCACTTCAATATTCATTTGTTATGATATTATAGATTAGGTTACATTACTTAGGAATTATTTAAATAAGTTTATTGTCTTTTTTATAAAATATTTTTTAGTATTTCAGTTGCAATATTAATTTTTATATATTATGTTGATGTAAGTTGACAAAAGCGAATCAGAATTAATTTTATTTCACATGATTTCTCATGAATTGTTAACAATTTCTAAAACTACTCGTACATATGTAATAGATTCTAATGAAAGACATAAAATAGTATTAAAACTTAAGCCAAACATTTAAAAAACTGTCTAAGTTGTGTCAAAAATAGTGAAACAAATCAAAATGTTAAGACGCTTTGAAAGAACGAAATAAAAAAACAATACGTGAATACGAGCTGGCATGAGAATGTTATTTTATTCCAGTCTAACTGTAATAACTAATAAAAAATATGTGTATTATAATTTTAGTGTAACAATAGGTCACACTTTCTTTGAATTTAACGTTGTGCCTCTTTGATAGCAACCGGCGTGTAACTACAAAGCGATAAAAATCATTAAACGCCCGTTTAATGAGGAAGATAAGGAATGTGTTCCACTCGAAACTTTAAAACGCTTTCCATTGTTCCGAATTTAATAATACCCGTAATATTTATGGAACATTTCTTTTCATTTCATCGTACCAAAACCATCTACTGCGACGAAAATCGCAGAAGTTTTACAGCTTGAATGTGAATGGTGATCTAAAATTTATTTTTATATTTTTAATTAACGAAATATCCACATCACAATAATTATACAATATGGTATGATCTTTAAGAGAATACTGTCTGTACCTTTTTTTAAACATATAAACCAGGTATTATAAGGTTTAAAAAATTAAGTGAATAGTACCTACTACAAGCCAGCATAAGATAGGTAATATTCCTGTATTTGCTAAAATTCTTCCAATAATACAGAATCTTAATATAAATATCTGGGTCATCCTCTTATAAAAGCGAATTATACCGTGTCCTGGTGATGATAAATTATTGACAGTTGGTTCTGCAGCTGTAAACATGTAAATGTAGGGGGTGTAGTGTAGTGCTGCGAAGGTACAGTTCTTTGATATCAAGTTAAACTGAAATTCAATTATTAATTAATATCTAATGTATTATGTATACTTTATAGATTTATATAAAAAGTTCCAAAATATTCAAGTTTGCTGCTGAAACTGCTATAGATTACAAAAATATTTTAGGTAGGTACCTACTTAATTATAAATATTACTTTACAGATTTTCATTACCTGAAATGATTACGCCTAACTTCTTTACATTATTTACTTGGGTGAAGTACAGTAAGTTCTTACATTAGTTTAAAACAGAATATCTTCCAGATGAGAAGGAATGTCAAGTGTTGCTGCCAGCTGGTATGCCTTCGATATGCAATCGTTTCGATTGTTTGTTTGTTTGTTTGTTTAGAAATCACTTGCCGTCTGCAGTATGCATAGAAACATTCCAGACATAATGTGATTGAGGTCTTCAGTCTACCAATGCATGTGATTTAATTGTTTGGTTACTACAGTAATACTTAACTTTGGTTATTTAGGAAGTTACTACATCTACATTACTCAACTCAGTTATAAGGAATAAACAAGTGTTAAAAGCTACGTTTGAAGGGAAGTCTACTAAAATTAGTCACTATTGGGATATTAGACAATAGTTAACGTTTAACAGTTACATGTGAAATATTTGAATACCTAATGATGTTTTGAAATCATTTTTTATTACCTGTATTCACATCGTAGTTTAGAGTAAGTTAAAAATGAAAGGCAGTTAGGTTGTTTTGTTTTTAATTAATTTACACATTGAAGTAAACACTGACGTAGTTTTCCACATAACACCAAAACACTATACTGCACTCGACGCGCGTTTGGCCAACCAAGTTGGAACCCTTTTCAAGATTACGTATTGAAATGTTAAACATATTAAACAGACGTTTTTAAACCTCAAACTCATTATAAATATTAAAATAGCGCTTTATAATTTAAGACTGAATGTTTCAAGACATACTTATACCGGGTGTTCCGCAAAAAAGTCCTCAGTCTCGTATCTCGGCAACGGAAAGATATATTTTGATTTTGAAGAAACCATGATAGAGCTTCTATGGCTTCGTCACGGAGTTTAACTTGATTTTTTTCAGAGTAAATTGGAGATGGCGCTGAAGTCGAAAGAAATTTTTCGTTGGCAAGAACTTTGCAACAAGATTTATCCGATACTTTGTTCAATTCTAAACAATTTTTGTTAAATGACTATTGATATCGGGCTCTTCAATAGGCGACGCCCAAACTCAAGCGTATTTTAGAGTTTCGAATTATTACCGAATACAATGAAACAATAATTATCCAAGTCAGTTTAATAGCTCTTTCTAAGTTGGGACGCTCAGTAATTTTCGAGAAAATAGAGATTCTTTGTTTTGGGTGCTATTTATTTTTCACCCCCTAGGACCCTTTCAACTCAATGATTTTTATACTGAGTAATCTATATGAGATGCTTATTACGTGTACCAAAGGAGAATTTGGGACGCTTAATACTTTTCGAGAAAATTGAGATTGTATGTGTTGTGTGCTACCTGTTTTTCACCCCCTGAGATCCATTTCAAGTCGTTCATTTTTATATTGAGTAGTCTGTATTAGCTGTGTATTACGTGTACCAAAGGAGAAGTTGGGACGCTCAATAGTTTTCGAGAAAATTGAGATGTATGTACCTATTGGGTGCTAGTTTTTCAACTCCTGGTACCCATTTCAAGTAATTCATTTTTATGCTGAGAAGTCTATGTGAGATGGGGATTACGTGTACCAAAGGAGAAGTTGAATAATTATTGTTTCATTGTATAAGGTAATTCGAGACTCTAAAATATGCTTGAGTTTGGGCCTCACCAAATGAAGAGCCCGATATCTCTGAAACTATTAAGTTTTTGAAAAATGGTCATTTGACAAAAATTATTTAGAATTGAGCAAAGTATCGGCTAAACCTTTTTGCAAAGTTCCTGCCAACCACAAATTTCTTTCGACTTCAGCGCCATCTCCAATTTACTCTGAAAAAAATCAAGTTGAACTCCGTGACGAAGCCATAGATGAGCTCTATCAACTGTTTTTTTCAAAATCAAAATATATCTTTCCGTTGCCGAGATACGAGGCTGAGGGCTTTTATATGGAACACCCTGTATATTAATACGACTACGAACATGATTTATATTTTGTAGATACATACCTACCTTATATAAGTAACAAAATATTAGTAGATTTCACCAGGGAATTTGGTAAATTTGATTTCCTATTTATTATTTTTTAGAGTTCCTATTAAAAAAACTTCAGAAAGTACAATCTTCTGAGAATTGACAGAAAAAAACTATTGTGGTGACAAAAATTATCAATGCATTTATATTCTACAACTCTGCAACAATCTGAATGAATCATATATGCCAAATTATTGCTAAAATCATTGTTAAAATCATAAATAAAAGTTATATAAAAAAATAAATATGTTAGAAAGCATAGATCTTAATACCTAAGACCTAATCCTTGTTTTGTTTTGTTTGAATGGAGTTATTGGTAAAAGCAATACTCGTATTGTTACCATTTAGCAAATAATGAGCAGTTTCAGAGATCAAGTCTACCTTGAAAGGCTTCGCCCGAAGATAATCACATTATTTCTTAGTCGCCCTGAAACTTCAGAGTTCGTTCCTCGGGGGCTTGTTCATACAGTTTTGTTTTACATGCCGTTCACTTATTTGAAAACTCTTGAGGTTAACGGCTAATGTAGCAGCAATGTTCTCGGTTTTTACGAACACGAAAAACCAGTCTGGAACATTTGTATAATACAGTTGACTTCTCGCAACACATAACAATCCCCTGGGTATAAATAATCTGAATAAACTGCTGTGTGCAATATACTGCAGTGTATTTTGATGATAAATAATGAATAGTTAACTTTATCCTTTATGTATATGTTATGATCTTTACTAATTCAGAAAATTGGACATAACTCATAAAGAGAAGATAATAAACAGGGTTTGTAAGAAAAAAGTTGACTAACTTTTTGACCTGCTCTACAGTTTACCAAATCACCAAACAGGTTCAAATTCCAAATAGCGAATTATAAAAATATCCAAAATATCATCTAATAATCATTCAATTGTGCTAAATGGGAAAAGAAAGTGCTCTATTCCCATCTAAAGTTGAAAAAACACCTATCTCATTTAGATGTTTCAGGAAATATATAGAAAACACTCTATATACTAGTATTTCGGCTTATTAGCCTTTTCTCAATAGAGTAAATGTCTATTACTAAATATTTCCAAGCACGTTTTAGTTATTTATCTGTTTACGAGTACCGACCCCGATTGATCCTTCCCATCTGGTAAAGCCCTAGTTTTTAGTACCCTTTCTAAGAAGGGCGAAAATGTAAAATCTATGCTCTAACAGATCTAAGCGCTTTCCATTCTTTTCACGATACAGTACGGTGCAGTGATTGTTTTCTATACAATGCGTCAAAAATCCTGAATTTCTTACGTTATTTAGTATGGATTTTTTATGTTCTTTTACTCTAGTTTCAATACTTCTACCGGTTTGACCCACATACACGGCATTACAATCCACGCAGTTAATATGATATACCACGCAATGGTAGATATATCATATTAGATATTAATCGATATTCATTCTATTTTGACTTATTTGCCGATCTCGTCTTTCAGAATTGATAACCAACAGCCATCAAAATTTATAGAAATATTGGACACATATTTGCCTCTATTTAATAAAATTGTCGGGGATTCTTTAATTTTTCTTTTTATATTGTTTTCTTCTGAATATCACTGAATAGGTAATCGAAGAAGGATTTACGAAATGTTTAATCTCACGTCATTCGCCTTATTTCTCATACTAGATTTTTCTTATAAGAATAAATCAATCATTCAATAAATATATCTATATATTTATTAGCTTTTTGGTGTTCCAATAATACTGTTAAATAGTATACGAATCTAGAGACAATTTAAAAAGAAACAGATATTTTATTAAAGTATATCGGTTTAGGTACATCTGAAAATGCGCAGCGGCTTCCTGAATATTTTTTGCAAGAAGTCTAAGAAATTCGTGGTGAAGCAATTAGAACAAGAATGAAAATTGAATTGTCTTCGGGTACCTCCTTACATAATTTATCTTCAATAGAAAATTTATCTAATTAATAATTGTCCTTACAATAATTTCCCTTTACTTATTTTCTCCAATATATATTTTTTTTGTTAAAAAACTATCCACATTTTATCTAAATAAATGTTTGATTGTTACTTTAAAGCGCCCTATAAATTGAATTCACTAGAGTCCCAAAATTCAGCCGCTTCATAACTTTGTAGCGGACGGTAAAGCTTTAATCTTAAAACCCTCTTTAAACCCGATCCCGATCTGCCGTTGCCCACTTCAAATCCCCTTGGCATTTATATACTTAATTAAAGTTAAACTTATATTCCAACACTCCCAGTACAAATGATGATTTCATGGCAAAATCGTTTCGATATCGTCAACCTTTTCAATCGAATAACTAAACTTTGTTGAACTTGAAGCGACAAAACCAGTGTTATTTCTAATGTTTTAACATTTATGTGATCTGTATAACATATATTTTAGTTTGTTTGAATATCTTCCTTAAAACAATAGACGTCACTGGTGTCATGGCACCTGCGGAAAAGCAGGTCGTTATCTGTCTGTCAATTTGATAATAATTGTCAGACAGATAGTAGCAAAGACCCAAAGAAGGCATAAGAGGGCGGTTGGTTTCTCATCACCACTAATATATTTTAGTATATTAGTAGTGGTTAGACACTAGAAACACACAGTAGTGCTCTTTTTTGGTATTTGCTATTTTCCTTCTGACAGTTATTGTCAAATTGACAGACAGATGGCGATCTGCTTTTCCGTAAGTGCCGTTGTAGCAGTGACATCTATTGCCTTTGAGGAAGACCATCTTACTTATTTATCTGAAGGAGTTGCACGACCATCCAAAAGATCTTGGAGGATCTGTAATAATCTTTGATCCATATCTCGATATTTTTTGCCGTTTCAGCATTGGTATGTGTTGGTTAATCTACTGTACAATTACTATATAATATTCGGCCTCTTCCCGCAGGGCAGGGAATTCGTAAAAATTAGGATAATGGTTTCCAGTTTTCCTGATTAAGCGATTATGCCAGCCCTCAACAGTGTTGGTAGTTTTATATCGTTCATTATAGCAAACTCATATGTGATCGTTTTCAAGCCACTGACTCACAAAATAATCGTTAAATTTGACTGTGCCTTGTAGGTGTTGTTTCCATGATATATAAAAATCCATCTTCGATCTAACTCGGCGGTAAATGTGCAAAGGCAGCAGCACACATTTTTATATGGCCTCGAATTTGCTTTTCCTCTTTATATAACTGAGTAAGCCCCAGTTTCTGAGTCTTTCTCCAGATGTGAAAGTGGAAATTACAGCCTTTGATTTCTTCATTCAAAAAAATCGTTTTTATTACGTTGATTGCTCCCATTTCAAAATCAATGTGGAATACAACGTATTCGAATAACCGAAAATAAGTTTGGTATCGTGCTCGTTACGAGTGGACTGTATATTTGAATTGAGATGATACGTATAATTTATTATATTATTATGAAATGACTTACCACAATCTGATGCACTTGCATAGAAGATAGAACATGCACTGTTTCAAGAGAGGGTAGAAAGGACTGGTAAGGAAGGATGAGGATATCGAAAATTGCATAAATTACCAAATTAAAGTGCACTACTAATCTACTACTACTGAAATTCTATCTTTTTCTTTGTCTCTTTTTTCAAACATTCCATTTTTTAATAGATAACAATTTTCTATAAATGGCGTCAACTATTCGAAGCAGAGGCAAACATTCTTACATAGAAAACATTTTCTGTAATTATTACGGTGGCCACACAAGTATTTTCTTTTCTACCGGGCAGCAAGGCATACCCAACTCAAACTGGTTTGTTGTCAACCAGCGGACAACATGAATTAAAAGTTCAGTCGCCAAGAGAACACATGGCATGCCTTGGTTGAACAAAAGTGCATCTTCTAACAATGCCAGGATGCGATCCTTAGCCCCATTATCCAAAAGAATAAAATCCCTAAATTTGTCCGAAATAATAATGTCTTGGCAGCGAGATGCACTCAGAGCACTAGGTCTTCCATTATATAAAGAATGTTTCGAAGAAGAATGACGAAGCTAAGTATTTGAGTCACAAAACATAAACCTTTGCCTTTAACACCTGTCATTTCTTGACAATATATTTGAGGTATCGGTGTGTGTTCTTCTCTAGACTTCTTTTTGGTTTCAGCACCACACATATTAACTTCGTTTTTGCCAATGCTGTTTTCACATGTATGGTCACTGGTTTTAACTATTTGATATCTGCGAGTTGGTTATAATATTTCCAGGGTACTTATGCATAGAACACGTCCATCTTCTGTTTTGGTTCCGGTAACTTTGTTTAGCGTTAGCATATACCCGAGATACAAAACCACTGCTTTTCCTCTTTTCGACTCAACAATTTCTAACTCTATATTTAAAAAACTGACTGAAAAGGTCTAAGAAATCAAGTGATTAACGCCTTTGAAAATCGAATCGGCTGCATCCGTACATTGTAGTTCGCAATTTCAATTAGACTGGTCAACAAAACGGGAAGGGTAAAAGAGATTTAGGTCTCAGTCATCGAAAGGGTAACAAAACAGGTCGACGAAACGGTCAATCGACAAAATAAACGGCCAATCAACGGGAATATACGATCTAAACAGAGTATAAAGTATAAATAGGTACCTCCCTAAATATAGATATACTTAAATAACTAGCCAGTGTCTAGAGAATTTAATATCATATAATTTCATAGTATATAAATTATTTATGAAGTAGACAACTAAATTTAGATTTTGGTGTACTAAATGCATAGTAATTTCAGTGTTTCGAATGCGTGCAATTTTCAAACAATAAATAAATATCTGGAACACACGATACTGTCAAGGTATTTCAGTAACTCTTTCCTTTCTTTCTTTAATTTTTAAAATTTTGAGTTACATTTTGTCCTGTATCTTTTTTACAGATTTGAAATATTCCATTGTTGATTCATTATCCACACCAGGCCATCTTATTGGTCCTCGGCTTTGAACACATGCATATTAAAACTTAGTTGAATAGCAGAGCTTTTACAGAGTTTAAAAAAATTCGAAGATTCAATATGGCGCCTATAAGAAAAACAAAAGTTGGGTATGCTAGCGCAAAATATAGTAGACCTAAATTTTTTAGAGACCAACCTTGAAGTTCTTGCTGACTGATATCCCTGTCTTGAAAACTTGATGAATGTTATTTTTTTACAATAAACGAGCTATGAATGTTTGCAGAAAATGCACCAAATGCAATTATTTTCACCCTGTTTTCACTCGAGGTAAAGGATGCTTGGAACTGAAACCTTGAATTCTTCTTAGGCCTAAAATAGCCAACAACTTTTTCCCACTTTAGCTAACTCTATATATCTAATGGTTTTCGAGATGTCCATACAGTTTATCTTATAATCTGACCCAGTGTATACAGGGCGCCCTATTTCTTGACCCGTTGCATGGGTAACTTTTTTATTAGTAGAGATACAAAAACGCTTAAATGAGCAAATTAGTGCAGTTTCGTATTAGTAATTCTACGGTAAGGCGAAAAATTATATACGGGGGAAGGTTGAAAAGTTATTGACAAAAAACGAAAAATCCAACTTTTCTATTATCCCTCGTAGCTCGTTCATTTGAAGAGTTAGAGAAAAATGCTTCACATGTTTTTTGCAGTATTTTTCATGTAAAATGACATGCACTTGCTACTTTTTATATATCTCTTAAAATGGTTGAGAATCACAGTAAAATATATTTTTTTTAAATGTAATGGATAGGTGGCTGTGACATTAACCGAAAGTCCCCTTTTTTCTCTTTCAGATGATATAACATAGTCCATATTTTATCCTTACAAAAGTAATAATAATCGTTGTTTTTAAAGAAAGTTTATTGTCACATCAAGAATGCTATGGATTATGAAACAAAAGAAGGTTTTGAGAACAGAAATTAATAATTAATTAATTATATTGAAGTAAATGTTCGAAATGACCACCATCCTGTTGGATACATAGTAAGCAACGTTTCTGGATACTTCTTAAAACATTATTTATTGTATGTCCATGTATGCTTCTAATTGCATCTTGAATCCTGACTTTTAGATCCTCTATATCTAGAGGAGCTGTCACATAAACTTTATCTTTCAATAACCCCCAAAGAAAGAAATCTAAGAGGTTCAAATCAGGTGTTCGCGCTGGCCAGTCGATATCCATTCTATTTCCTATAACATTATCAAACTGTTCATGTAAATATTGTTTTACCTCGCGGGAATTATGCGCAGGTGCTCCATCGTGTTGGAAGTATTTAAGATTTCTAAAAATATGAAGTGGTAATGCATTTAAATATTCCTCTGTTAGAGTATTCCTTAGAAAATGAAGGAATTCGCATTCAAATTATCTTCGTAAAAATATGGGCCAATAATTTTGCCACAAAAAATTCCACACCACACATTTATCCCAAATTGACGTTGATTTCTTCTTTCAGAAACAAGATGTGGATTTTCTCGGCACCACATTATGTTATTATGGCGGTTAAAAATACCATTGTTGGTAAATCTACTTTCATCACTGAATAAAATCTTTTTTCAGAAGTCTAGATCCTCTTCGCATTTTGAAATGTACCATCGACAAAATGTCATCCTTCTTTGATTATCAGCTGGATATAAAGTATTGCATATGGAATAATGATAAGGCTTTAAATTGTTACCTTTTGTTTAGCTCTTACAGTTTCCTTGGAAGTGTTGCAGTGATGTGCAATTTCTGCAGTTGAAGAATCAGGTTTAAAATTTACATAAGCCAAAACATTTATTTCAGTGTCTTCATTGAAGTTTCTTTCATCCTTAGGCTTTGAAAAAGAACCGTATAATCGTATATTATTTTCCAGCTGTCTAAATATTCTATGATGGGTTGTCTTCGTTCCATGTAAGTTTCAAAATAAAGATTCGCTGCAGCTTGTGCATCTCGATTTTGGTTATAATAACAAAATAGCATATCATTTTTCTCTTCGTTGGTGTACATATTTGCAACACTATTATTTTGTATGCAGTATTAATAATAAACAAAATAAACTACTTAACAAAAACTAAAAATGTCACTTATAATCTGTCAATAATTAAATGCCAACTAGACGTTTTTAAAAATATCAGGAATCTTATTTTTTGTTTTATTTCCATAGCATTCTTGATGTGACAATAAACTTTCTTTAAAAACAACGATTATTATTACTTTTGTAAGGATAAAATATGGACTATGTTATATCATCTGAAAGAGAAAAAAGGGGAATTTCGGTTAATGTCACAGCCACCTATCCATTACATTTAAAAAAAATATATTTTACTGTGATTCTCAATCATTTTAAGAGATATATAAAAAGTAGCAAGTGCATGTCATTTTACATGAAAGATACTGCAAAAAACATGTGAAGCATTTTTCTCTAACTCTTCAAATGAACGAGCTACGAGGGATAATAGAAAAGTTGGATTTTTCGTTTTTTGTCAATAACTTTTCAACCTTCCCCCGTATATAATTTTTCGCCTTACCGTAGAATTACTAATACGAAACTGCACTAATTTGCTCATTTAAGCGTTTTTGTATCTCTACTAATAAAAAAGTTACCCATGCAACGGGTCAAGAAATAGGGCGCCCTGTATATCCACAAATGATATTAGCAGGTAGATACTATATGTAATGAGAAGTATTAGCTTTACATCCAATTTTTTTATATTTTGATTGTCAATTTCAATATAGCAACGATTAAATACATGAGAAATATTTTTAAAGCACAGGGTGGTTCAAATTGCTTTTTTTTTTCGAAAAAATAACAATGGCAAAAACCACATCTCTATCTGATACCGTTTTCGAGCTACAGGGCGTTTCTCCATTTTTGACTACACCGACTGGTTCCCTTTTCTCGTAAACCAAGAAACAAAATTTACAACAGGGCTAACAGGGATTGCTACAACCGAGATTGCGCTATTGACATTTTCTCGAAAAAGAGCTTTAGACTCATCTATCATCAGATTTGCAGTAACCCTTGAAAACAGATCAACTTGAACTACCCCGTACACATTTATGCTACTCATTTATTGTGTATGGTTATATTAGGAAGTAATATAATATATACACAAGTGTTCTGCTATCGGTTTCCGAAACTGTAACGAGTTTGGAGCAGTTGCTGAGTCTGGTGTTACGTAAACTCGCATTACCTTAAAGTATTGTTCCTGACATTTTGACTTTGCCAAAAACCTCTGCTGGAATTATTAAAGTTCGCTGTCTCAGGATTTCATGCACAAATGAGATTTCCACGAAAGTTTTGGAACAGTTATTCACAGGCAAATAAGTTTTGACCTAATTTGTTGGATATTTCCAGGAAACTCCTGTTTTCCTTGGCAGTTTAAATGGACTTTCCTAGGATATCTTGTTACTTGTTTGATTGAAGTTACTGTTCGTATTCTTTATCAGTAACTTTTTTGTCTGACTTGCCTTTGCAATAACACACAATTGCTAGGGTTTTTATTACAAAAAACTTTTCTAGCTATTGAATGCATTAAAGTAATATTCATAGGAATATGTAAAAAATATGAACTCTTATGTAATAATATGTAATAATAACTTTTCTATTAGTAATACATTGTATATTATACACTTTGACAAGTATGATAAGTTCTTTTTGGCTCAATATGGTAGGTATATCATTATATTTGGAAAAGGATCTAGTAGACAGAAATATAGGACCCAATAATGAAGTATCTTACGGTATTCCATAATGACTCAAATACAGACGAATAGTGAACCTCCACCTTTTTGGATAAATTCGTTACAATGCAAAATGGCCATCAATCATTTTAGTAACAACACAAAATTAAGCTCCTTGTCACTCCTATGAGCTGTAAGCAACACACAATTCATTTAAATTAGTGATAAAAAATTACTCTAACAGCGACACTGTTGGCGTCGGAAACATTTTATTGTAACGGTGAATTAATTAGTACTCTTAAAGACTAATTAAGTACGTATGAGTAGTAATCCAATTTATCCTCACGATTTTTACCTTAGCACGCACAAATCTAACGGAACTTTTTCAACTGTGGAAGATGAAGCACATCGCAAATGTACTGGAGGATACCTCTCCTCATTTGGAATTAATTTCATAATTCCACTGTGGATGTTCCAGAAACAGTGTTAGAAGATATTTAAAGGATACTTTTGGAGGTATATACAGGGTTTTAGTTAAACATGCGGCAAAAATTCAATAGGTTATTTATTTTATTTATTTATTTATAGAGTACAAAAGGGATGCACGACAGGCTAGACAGCCCAAAATGTGATCCACAAATACAAAGTAAACAAAATACAATAAAGTAAAAAAAGAGAAGTATATAGGAGCAAAAAACAATAATAATTATTATTTAGATTCAGTTTACAAAAGAAAATTCTATAAAAGGATATTTTATCCTTTGATGATTTTTAAAAAAGCGCTTTGTTGCGAAGATATAGGGCGAAAAAATTTTTCAACAAATAACAATTTATTACTAAAAATTACATGTAACATTTATGAACCTACAAGAATTGTTCAAAATGGCTACCTCCAGCTCGGATGCAACTATCCAATCTTCTTCTCATAGTCTCCCGAACTCTTTCAAAAACACCAGGGTCGCTACTTATTGAGTTGCACTCAGCAATTATCCGATCTCTTAAATCGTCCACATCTTCCACTGGCCTAGTATAAACTAACGACTTTAGATGGCCCCATAGGAAATAATCCAAGGGGTTTAAGTCCGTTGATAAAATGCATGTCAGCCATCTCGGCATTCGTATAGCGAGCTATGATAGAGGACTTCACTAACAACCGTTTACACGTCAACTATAGCCAAACGTTGGCATCTTAACAAATGCGACACATACAAACTACAAAAACGCAACATACAAAAACATACAAAATAATCACTCCGACGTATCACGGGATATTGGTAAGAAAAAACAACTCCTTTTTCTTACATGTCTTTTACTTGATACGTCCAGTGTAGTACGCCATACTTTTATTTCACCTACATTAATAATGTGTAAAATACCAAAATTGTATTTGTTGAAACGTTTTTTCACCCTATATCTTCCCAACAAATCGCTTTTTCAAAAATCATCAAAGGATAAAATATCCTTAGAATAGTCTAAGGAATAATCTCTTGAATTTTTGCCGAACGTTTAACTAACACCCTGTATACTACGATCAGATAATATACAAGCACTTTCTCATTTCCTTTAACCGAAGTTACATTATTTTTTTTAAATATAATGTTACTCCTCAAAATTTAACTGACAAATGCAAACGTTCTACAAAATTTACATTTGGTGTGTCACAGGCATCTGAAATACACTTTTAAGCTTGCTGATATGCGTTGTTTTGCTTTCTGTGATATTGTATAGGCTAAAAAGATGTAGTTATTTTCTCCTTTGTTATTTATTTTAGGCGGTACTCACTAAATATGAACATAAGTGCACAATATATGGTACTTACAGCCAATATAGGATTGACTTACAGTATAAAGTCCATACAAATTCTGATAGAAAACAAATATCCATTGCTAAGGAATTTCATTAACTTAGGTTTAGCCTGGAAACATGTTCAATATTTAATAGAAATTTTAATAACATTTCTATTTCTTCAGATAATATAATTTTAACGTAATAAATATTTAATATTACATTTTTATCCAATACATTTATCAAATTTTATTGCAAAATATCAGTTTTTTTAGTGCCTAAAATTGTAATTTACACAATGCAAAAATTGAATCACTTCTCCTTGCTCTTACTATGATATTTAATTAATAATATCAAATTCTATGTACTTCAAAGGGCATGAAGATGGGTGTTTTTAACATCAGGATCAGGAGGAGACGGAGTTAGAACAGCATCATAATTATTTTTTGTCGTCGTTACGTGTAATTACCGGCTCATATATTCAATTTAAATTCTTATGTTGATGCTTAATGGACAACTAAAAATATTAATTAGTTTTACATGGTTAAATTAAAACGACCGGTCTACCGAAAAATACGCACACTAACTTCATAATTAAGTAAGAGATTTAATGACGTTAAAAACTAATTAGTAAAGCATATGAACTTGTGACTTGCCGGCTTTTTTTCTTGTCGACACTACGGTGTATGTTTAAATTTACACTACGGTGTTACGTCCACAACTCACGAGACTTTTGACCTAAACTAAGATTAGCGAGTAGGTAATTATAATTTTAATAGTGCTTTCGAAAATAGCTGGACGTATTTTTGCCAGGGCGTCCTCGCGAAATACGTACTTAATAAATTAATAAATGTTCAAAATAGAAAACATATGATCGTTACGTATACCTATGTATATATTATAGAGACGATATTTCAGTCAGTACTTGCCTTATTTGAGGAGCTCACGTCAGTAGATAGATAAATATAAGTACCTATACAGTGTTATTCAGAACTTATCCATAATAAAATTTGGGGATGTTCAACATACATGTAGAAATGTGGTAGTGCAAAAAAAAAATTTTGGCGGCTTCTGAAAACTATTTAAAAATTTTTCTTTGCACGCCGCTGGATACTGGTCCACTGTAATGGAGTGACCTTGGGACTGACAATGCAAACTGGCTAGCATGAAAAAAAACTTCGGAAGTTCTGAGAGTATACCGACACCCGGCGCAAAAAAGATTTGCAGCGTTTTTACTTTAAAATAAACTTAAAGTGACGTGTCTTTAAAATTAATAAAATTTTGTTACACTAATTTTGAAGAATTGCGCTACTTGATTACTAGGTATTAGAAACATGAAATTTATAAAAATTTGCACAAACCTTGTTACAAAAGCTGTTCGAAATAATATTCCTCGACTTGTACACACTTTTGGGCACGCCCTTATCAAATTTTGCCGCACTAAACCGAATGTTCCTCATGGTTGCTGATCTTGTAAACGCAAATTATTAAGTAAATTGGGGATTTTCAGCATTTTGCTGCAACAACCACTCACAAAACCTAACTTGTAATTGATAATCCACTGGTAACAGTCCATTACCTCAGCATTACTGTACACATGAGCCATTTTGAAAATTTTACAGTTTAACACTCCTACGATAAATAAAACACCGGCACTGAGAGAGGACACAGATAGACTGATGACTGAATAGACAATAGAGATATTATCCCCACTCCAACTGTATTAGCTCGGTCTTTCCAGGTACAAAAACGTGTTTACTTTTTTTACCACATTCTTAGGAATGTGGTATATCAGATTGTCGTTGAAGTACAGTTGCCCATCTACGCAGTCCTTTATAATGGTATAACTTTAAACATTGTTTACGGGAAATCCTAAGCCTTTTATTATAAATTTTTTTGGTGATATCGATTTCTTATTTAAGGATGCACATATCCTCAAAGTTTTAGAGATAAGTTCTGAATAACCCTGTATTGATGATCATGTGATATCATCTCTTTTGAGGTGTTTTGAAAGTTATATTGAAAATATTTTAAAAGAGGATATATACAATTTATATACTTACACATTTCTCAATTACATTTGCTGAATTGTATGCAGGGTAGAGGAGAAAATGTACGGAACACGGGTACATATATTATGTTGAATGGCGCGAAAGTCGCTCATCTTTATTTATATTTGTGTAATAAAGCTTAAATTTACTATCTTCAGCTCAAATGATTTGATTTTTCCTTATTTGAAAAATCTCGTTTTAAAATGGGCTAGGTTCAAAGGAATATAAAAGCATAAACATGTTATAATCTAAACAAGTTTCTACTAACTATAAGAACGCTTACTATTATTTTTTTGTTTCAGGTAAGTCCTGCAACAATGTCCCTGCATTTTTATCTACATACTTGTAAGTATTTACTAAATTATAGTAATATTTAAGGTTCTGGAACAGTAGGTAGGTATTTTACAAATATACATATAGGGGGGATGATACAATAAAGGAAGGTATGATATTGCGCATATCCCTCCCACATCCGTGTCGTCATCGAGAGCGCAAATTTGACATTTTACAGTGTTTACAATATGTAAAGATGTGAAAGTTTCGTGGTTTTTACTACATTTTATCCTCTAAATTCATTTTTTTTGGCAGAGTATTTGTATAATTCTAGTGTATACTAATTATAATCATATGTGAGTATAGTTAAAGTTAATTTTATATTAACACGTACCTAAACTAAAAGTGCAATAAAAATGCGTTGTGCTGTGTGCTTGTATAATAGTGATAATCGCAACCAAGAGCCCAATAATTTAAATAATATTAGGTAATTATATTGCTATGATATTTAGACAATGTAAACATTGCACTATCTATTATGTTACAAGGTTTTTCATGTTTCCACGGGATGAAGTAATAAAGAAACTGTTGGTGGTAGCTTGCTGTCGAGCAGAAAAGTTTAATGTACATACTGCCAGAATATGTTCACCGATGATGATTATGAGATAAATTTAAAGCCTGTAATAAATTATATAACCTGTAATAGATATGGTTCTGTAATGTGGTCATTAAATAAAAAAAAATGAGAAACATTTAAAATTTTCGAATAATTAAAAAAAAATGAATACATTTAATAATATAGTCAATTTAGAATCTTAACCGAGCTTAAGGAACAATTTCCACTTTTAGTCGTAGGTGTAAGGCGAACGGCGAAATATATGTATTAAAGTTAACGTGTTGCCCACATCCTATGTTTATGAAGCGTTTATCCTATATTCAAGTACTAATCATTTTACACACGAATCAGAATAACTAATTACTTATAATAAAAATTGCAATAATCACCGATAACAGTTATTATTATTGAAGTAGGTAAGAAATTAAAAGAGCCAATTTTAAACCACCAGGGATTACCAGGGCATTTTGTATATGATAGGTACCTACCATATGGAGTATATCTAATCTGTGCTTATGATTATTAAAGAACACGTTTAAGGACACTGGTTAAATTTCCCAATATTTTCCTATTCGGGACACTGTTTTGTGCCAATTATATGAAAGTTTTGATAATGTTTCCAATGAAATCGTATATAACATTTGTATTTAGCGATCATTCTGCGCTCTCGGTGACGTAATGCGCACAGCGGACGCATTTTCGTACTCACGAATGTCATACCTTGTACTTATTATATCATGCATATAGGGTATCCGAAAAACATACCGACAAATTTTAAGGGGTGGTAGGCGTCATGAAAACAAACTTTTTTGTTTAATAAACATATGTCCGCAAATGAGACGTTGGGCTGTAGAGTAATAAAATGTTTTAAATCGTACCCAAATAACTAAATTAATTTTTGATTTAGTTGGACACCACTGTATTTCGTTCAACATCTTTTGTTTCAACCACGCTTCTTGTTGGGAGAAATTTTTTTTTTATCACAATAAACATGGCATCCAAAGATGCCAATTTTAAGACCTTAGTATTATTTGTGACTTCGTTGGTTGGCATCAGAATCTTAACTTCGTTCAAGAATTTACCGATATGCACCTTGCTTATGGTGCAGCAAATTGTAATGGAAGAAAAGCTGCACCCTTGTATGGACAGAGATATCTGGAACGCCGGCAACTCAATCATACAATATTTGCTTCCATCCATAGTCGCCTTAGAGAAAATGGGAACCTAAAGCCTTCTAGTGGTGGTGGTCGTTCAAGAACAGCTGGTACGGTTGAATTTGAAGAAGTTCTACAGTGTGAGGAGGAAAATCGATCCACAGGTTTTCGCGGAATTGCACACCAAATGGGATCCTCCAAGTCGACGGTATACAGTGATACGGCATGAACAACTCCTCTACTTCTGCTATTTACAACGCGTACAAGTTTTAAATCTTGAAGATTATCCACATCGATTAGCTTTTTGCCAATGGTTTTTGGGTCACAACTTAATAGAACCTCACTTCGGGAGAATAGTATTGTTTTCTGATGAGGCATGTTTCACGCGCGCGGGTTATTTTAATGGTAGAAACAGCCACATTTGGCATGATGAAAATCCTCACGCTGTGGTCACAGCTTATTAAGCTGTGCTGTGGTCTCTAGAAGACATCAGCAACAATTTTCTGTAAAAATGTGGGCTGGTATTGTGAATAGTTCACTTGCTGCCTACTCGTTTGAACACAGATATTTATCTCCATTTTCTGCAGAACGTTTTGCCTCTATTATTAGAAAATATCCCTTTGGACATTAGAAATAACATGTGGTTTCAATATGACGGGGCACCTCCACATTTTGGTTTGAACATGCGCCAGTATTTGGACCAGCAATTTTCCGACCGATGAATTGGAAAAGAAGATCCCGTGGACTGGCCCGCGCGTTCTCCCGACCTCAACCTCCTGTATTTTTTCTTTTGGGGTCATATGAAATATTTAGTCTACGAAACGCCTGTTCGTAATGAGGAAGATCTCTTAGCAAGAATAATGGCCAGTTGTACACATGTATAAGCTCTTCCCGGAATATTCCATAAGGTCCGCGAGTCAATGAATGCAATCTCTGTATTGAAGAAAATGGTCGACATTTTGAGCACTGCTGTCGGAATTTATATCACTCACATTGTCAATAGTTGCTTAGAAAGGGGATTTTTCCCAGTGTCTTGGAAAACAGCCCTTATAACACCTCGTCCCAAATGTCCTAATCCTTCAAATATCAATGAGCTGCGGCCTATTAGTCTATTGCCAATTCTGTCAAAAATTTTGGAAAAAGTTGTTTATGGTCAAATAAATAAATATGTAGTAGCCAAAAACTTGCTTCCGGTACACCAATCCGGTTTTAGAAAGGGCCATAGTACTGCAACGGCGTTGACGAATATGACTGATAATATCTTGCGTGCATCTGATAGTGGGTTAGCTTCTGCATTGGTGCTTTTAGATTTTACGAAAGCATTCGATACAATCAACCATAAATTGCTTGTTGCTAAATGTAGCTACTTGGGTTTTGATCAAACATCATTGCAGTTCTTATCTAATTACTTAAATGATAGACACCAACAGGTATTATTACATAATAATATTTCCTCTGCTCAACGAATTGTATCTGGTGTGCCTCAAGGCTCAGTATTGGGACCATTATTGTTTTTAATATATACATTTGATTTAACTAAAGTGGTTACAAACTGTAATGTGCAATTTTTTGCAGATGATACCCAACTCTATCATCATTTTCCAACCGAAAATTTTAATGAGGCTTCACAAATTATAAATAATGATTTATGTAATATTAATAAATTTGCCAAATATCACAATCTACGTCTAAATCCAAGTAAATCTAAGGTCATCTTATTCTGCACAAAAAAGAAACGAGAGCGCTTGAAAACAAATATGCATATTAACATTGAGAATCAAGTCATTCCGTTTGTCAAGACTGCAAAAAATTTGGGCGTATATTTTGACGAAAATCTCAAATTCATAGACCATGTCGCATATGTTGCAAAGGATTGTTATTTAAGATTAAAATTATTGTATGCTAATAAAAATATGCTTACCTATAAGATGAAAAAGTTTTTGTGTGAGAGTCTAGTATTGTCCAAATTGTCATACTGTGATATAGTTTATTATCCCTGTTTGGATCAGATAACGTGCAACAGACTACAAAAAATTCAAAACACTTGCTGTCGGTTAATTAGTAACTTAAGGAAATATGACCATTTATCTGCAGCTTTTTCAAATCTAAACTGGTTGAAAGTCAATGATTTATTTCAGTTTCATTTTCATCTATTCATGTTTCGCATTCTCAATACTTTATCTCCCACATATCTAAAAGATAAACTAATATGTCGCAACAAAATTCACAATCGTAATTTACGAAACCTAACATCACTTGCAATGCCTCGACATAAAACAGCTATATTTCGTCGATCATTTACTTTTAATGCTGTTAAATTGTATAACTCGTTGGATCTAAGTGTTAGAAGTATCACGTCTGAAAATTCCTTTAAAACGAGGCTAAGACGATATTTTCTGTTTTTGAAAAAATAAATAAATAAATTTGTTCATATTATATTACTCTATACATGTTCATGGTTTCCTTTATTAGTTTAAGTTTAGGTTAAGAATTAATTTAAGGAAAGGGTTAAGTGTGAATGGCCATTAGGCTAGACTTCTGCCCATTGTATATTTCTCTATATATATAGAATTTGCAATAAAGACGTTTATTATTATTATTATTATTATTATTATTGTAAACCATAATTTATTTATCAATGAAACAAAGCCAACACGAAAAAAAATTTGATTTATTAATGTCCTCCTGAACATTTTTTTGTAAAGATTATTAATTATTTATCACTGAAATAATTGTAAGACTATTAAATGAAGAGAATGAAAGGAGATTCACTTGTATAACAATAACTTTATTAAACGTCTAGTGACAAATCAAGACTGACTCCGTCATTTCTCTCCACACTGTTTTAGCACGCCCGTCGCCTTTCGGGTAGACTAAACATTTCCACCTCTAGGAACCTTCACGGGTGACCCCATCAAATTTGCTTACATTCGGCCTTCCTGACTTCATATGGCGTCCTCGCCATCGGTCTGTCTCTAAAACAATATAAACATAAACATACTGGCCCAGTCGGCCACTGACCCAGTCGGTCTGTCGCAGCCCTATCGGCTAATTAATTATCTCGGCCCAGTCGATCCTTGACCAAGTTGGTCTAGCCCAGTCGGCTACTTATCTCGGCCCAGTCGACCCTTGACCCAGTCGGTCTAGCCCTGTCGGCTAATTACCTCGGCCCAGTCGGCCCTTGACCCAGTCGGTCTAGCCCAGTCGGCTAATTACCTCGGCCCAGTCGGCCCTTGACCCAGTCGGTCTTGCTTCATACACTGCAGCGTCCTTTAGGAGTTTAGCAAATGGCAGTGGCTTATGAAATTGTCCCACTAACAGCTTTTTCATCTGTTTCCATGTCTTTGTCAGATGTTGTGCATCGTACCATCGTCTTGCCATACCCGTTAACCGGGCAGCGGCAAACTTAACTATAGTTGAGGAATGCCATCGGTAATGTTCTGCGAGTTCCTCCACTAGTAAAACCCGTTGTTCTACCGATAGTTTATCTTGTTGAGGATCAAATATCGGAATCACTTTCTCGTCCACGCCAGGAAAATACATTTTAAGCCGTTTTTCTCTCTTCTTCCGTGTCACTCCGTTTCTTTTGGCTCGTCTCCTCTTGTCCTTGTGTTTCACAGATCTACTAGAACTAGACGAACTCGATGAAGTGCTCGAACTCGATGAACTGGTGCTCGCAGCAACCCTCATTCGTTTCCGCAGTCTCAGAGTAGTTGTAGAACGACGGCGACGTCCGGAAGTGGATGGCTCACGCTCCGGTGTGGATCTCACTTTATCACTTTCGGCCATAACTACTAATTAATGCACTAGATGCACTAACTCGGTTCTTTATCCCACTTCTGAATTGTAAGACTATTAAATGAAGAGAATGAAAGGAGATTCACTTGTATAACAATAACTTTATTAAACGTCTAGTGACAAATCAAGACCAATCAAGACTGACTCCGTCATTTCTCTCCACACTGTTTTAGCACGCCCGTCGCCTTTCGGGTAGACTAAACATTTCCACCTCTAGGAACCTTCACGGGTGACCCCCATCAAATTTGCTTACATTATTGTAAACCATAATTTATTTATCAATGAAACAAAGCCAACACGAAAAAAAATTTGATTTATTAATGTCCTCCTGAACATTTTTTTGTAAAGATTATTAATTATTTATCACTGAAATAAACAAAATATTTTTCCTTTTTTCTGCCAAAAATGGCGCATTTGCGGACATTTATTTATTAAACAAAAAAGGTTTGTTTTCATGTCCCCTACCAACCCTTAAAGTTGGTCGGTATGTTTTTGGAACACCCTGTAAGATACTCTCAATTTTTGTCTTTCAACCTAAAGATACGTATTGCCTAACATTCATCATGTTGCTTTTATTATATACCTTCTTCAAAATATCCAGTTTACGTTAACAATTTTTTCTGGTCAGTTGCCAACTTCTGGTCATTCGTATCGATGAATAACCCGTTAATGTATAAATATAATTTATAGTCAGCATTCTAAGTAAAAATCGACAAAGTAACATTTCCGATGTTTTGACGTTTAGACGCTATAAATCTTTGATATCTGGATTGAGTGGGAAGAAAATTTGGAAACGTGGACGTTCATGGTAGATCTTTTTTATTAAGCTTGCATAAACAACACTTTAAAAAGATTCCATCAGCTATGCAATTACATACATCTTAGATTAAAAAAAGTTAAAACCTGCAAAGGGGGTTTTATATATTTATTTATTTCTCCTTCGTTTTGCATATATCAGCTACTTTACAATTATAATTTTAACTTCCTTTCTGGTATAAATTAAACGCATAATACCCTAGTTGATTAAATAATAGCCTTGAAAATTACAGATTATTATTAGCTTGCTATTGCTTTTTCATGTGGTATCGTATCATCTCGAAAAATGTCGCGTTCTACCTTCCATTATCTGATTTTAATAATTTCTGGAGTTTAATATTTATTAATCAAAAAGAAATCTTAATAGTTTACTGTTCGTTTTATTAATTGATATTAAAATAAAAATCAAATAAAGTTGCCTCAAGTTTAAAATAGGATGGAACAGAAAAGCACATAGAAATAATCTCACATTTCAGAGAAGTACTTATGTCAACCTAACCGACTTCTTTATTATTAGGTGTTTCTATTTTTTGTTGCTCACAAAATCTTCTCTTTCTCTCTGAAGTCCAAGATAATATACAAGTGGCCAATGATGTTGGTGAAATTTTCAGAGTATTGCAAGTGTTCTAATTTAATTATTTCAATAAGAAACAGGCTTCTAAAAAACCTATAGGTACCACATTGTTTATAAACATTAAACAGATTTAATGTTTATTTCTTATATATATCAATAACATCTATAAAATATACAATTTTAATGGGAATGTAATATCTTTTGCGGATGATACTTGTGTGGTTTTTGTGGATGATACTTGGGACAATGTATATGAAAAAGCTGAAAAGGGCATGTCAATGATTAAAAACTTTTTAGATGAGAGCCTTTTGAGTCTCAACGCAGATAAAACTAAATTTATAACATTTTCACTAACAGCAGCAGATCAACCTGAAAGAAAATATATAAAAATACATAACTGTACCTTAACAAATTGTAAATGTAAAACTATAAATAAAACAAAAAATATAAAATACCTTGGTGTTTTGGTTGATCAGCACCTCAGATGGAATGATCACATAGAATATACTAATTCAAGGATTAGAAAACTTATGTAAAAGTTTTACCAGTTAAGAAATATAATGCAGAGAAAACTGCTACTTGTAATTTATGATGCACTAGTGCAATCTCTAATTAGATATTGTATATTAATATGGGGTGGGTTATATGATAATTCCTTGTGTGGTCTTCAAACAACTCAAAACACATTGCTTAAAGTGTTATTCAAGAAGCCTGCAAGATATTCAACAACTATTTTGTTCAATGAATTTGATATTCTGCCTGTTCGGAAGCTATATTCATATCAAGCACTGCTATGGATAACATCGAATTTAAATGATTTTTCAAAACCAACTCATAATTATTCCACAAGATCAGTATATAATGAAGTATTAATGGTACCACTATATAGAAAATCTCATATCCGCAGAAGTCTATTTTTTTATGCCCCAAAACTGTATAATTTTCTCCAAAAGAAAATTAAAAATATAAAATCATTAAATGTCTTGAAGAAAGAAATAAAATTGTTTATAAAAGAAAATTTTCATCAAGTAGAAACAATATTTTCACTATGTGTTCAATAACACTGAAGTCTAGATTTCCAGTAAGGCATTTTTTGTATTTGATATTCTTATACCTTTGGCTCATCTTATTCAGTAGTTTATTCCAGTCCTCTTCAATTTCTCAGTCACTCTATATGTATATGTGTATGTATAGGTATTATATATTTAAAGTTTTTTTGTTTGTAATTTTATATTTTTTATTCAGTAATCGATATTTTGAAATATTATATAGATAAATACCTAGTGGTTGATCATAGTATTAAATTGTATGTATATGTATGTATGTATATCAACACTAATACCGCACACAAGCTATGCTTAGGCGGGTTTGTAACTAAAAAAGTTAATATTGTAAATTGTAAAAATTAAGTTGTTGTAAAATTGTAAATTGAAATAGTATAATGTTGAATAAGCTGAAACTGAAACTGAAACTGAACTGAAACTGAAACTGATTTATATTAATAATAATAAGTCTGCAAAACCTGTTACTAACTATTTTTAGTTATAAAATAATTGACACGTGATTTTGCTCAATAAGTTGCTAGCACATTCCCTAAATTTTTTGTTAAAAATGTGTCAATATTTGTTACTTTTCAAAGACATTGCATATTTCTGTTATTGCTATTGCTATTGTTAATGTTATTGCTTTTATATTATTTGTAATACTGCTACCCGTATATTACACAACGTGTGAAAATTACCTTCGATATCGCCTAATTACATATAATTAGAAAATAAATTTCAATATACCCACACGCATTGCAATGCCATAATATAGTTAATCTAAAGTATCACATTTTAACAGTTTATAGCTCTAGAACGAAATCCTAGACTACCTATCTGTTACATCCATCTAAAAGCCTGATTCACGAAAATATATAGGTGAATTGTTGCCATTCAAACAAGATTTCTAGGAGAATTTAAATTTTTTTTACGAAACAATTTTAACATAATACAAAACAAATATTTAAAGCACAGGGACTTCTTCTTACTTGACCCTATAACACAAAACTTTGTCGTGTTGCTTTATACATTAACGTAAACGTATACATATACGTAAACTATTTCCCGTATTCCTTCTAAACTGTATGAAAACATCATTCGAAAACAATTTGTAATTCGACGCAAACGCACATTTGAGTCAAACATATGTAGTCAAACTTTAAATATCACATAAAAAGGGCTCAGTATATGTCGGGTACAAAAAAATATAATTTGCTTATTAGGGAACGTCAAGAGAATAATCTCTTGCTCCATGTTCTTCCAGGGAACCTTCCCAAATAAAATTTTGTCTTATATGACGTCAGGTGTAACACTAAATACTTACTTGAATGTAGCAGATGTAGGAGATTACGGGAAAATGTCTGCTGTTGAAAAAGCAGAAGACAAAAACGGAATTCAGAGCCACTATTACATTAAAAACAAATTTAAAAACAAGAGTATAAAATGTAATTCTTATGCATTTCTATAGATTATTACTTTTCAGAATTGTAATTTACGAAGAAAAAAAAAATATCCAATTAAATTGAAATGTATAATGCTTAAAAACTATAATATATGTAAATATTCAAGTATTTGTCAGGTTTGATATGTATGCTAGACGATAGATAGTTTGTTATATTTTGTTTATGTAACAACTCATTCAGTTAGCTCATTTAACATTAATAGAGAACTAGACTTATTCATCAAGACGCTCATTTGTTATTATTTTTCGCAGTAACAAGTTGTTCTGAGTTGAATGATGTTCTGTGGTATAAATGATCCTCCACTTTTCTATGCAACAGCGCATCTCACTAAATAAGAACCAAGTAATTAACTGAAAATGACTAGTAAGTATGATTGCCTTTAGCCACAGAACAAAAATTTCTGTTATCAATCACTGCCTTCATGAAACCCTTTTTGGGATATATCTTCCTTATTGTTAGAGGTAGATCCATCAAATCTTACATTAATGTATTCGTGACGAGGTAACTTTCTATTCAAGTCTAAAAATATACAAATCGTTCTACTTTAATTTATTTTACTTAAAAAAATAGGAAATGGAGGAGGAATCATTTTTATAGTAAAAAAACACGAACTTAAACACTGGTTTTAGATTTAAGTTACTGCATGCTTCTAGCAACTTTTTTATTACCTCGGCCTGATATCTGTAGAAAAATGAAAGTAATTGGATTATTAGTGCTACTGCCTATAAATCATAAATAAGCTTCCGAGAAAATTAACCGATGAAGTATTCCCCTCACGCAACATTTTTTCCCGTTATAGTCATGTCAAATTATATATAGTTTGTTAATTTGTGACTGTACTCCATTAATATTCATGAGTTAATTCTTCTGATGTATGATAGACTGTCCAAGATTCTCAACCCTTATCTTTTATTTAAAAAAAACTGCACACGCAAGCCATGCGAAATCTGTATTTGGAATATAGACTTCTTAAAAAATGCTTCAATCAAATAAAGGATTACTGATAACTTCAGCTTCATTTAGGCGAGCGAGGCAAGCCGGTGGCTCAGAGCTTAGCGTCTCGATCGCTCAACCCAGAGGTCGTGGGTTCTAATTCCACCAAACAATTTTTCATTAAATTGTTTACTCGTAGATCAAGGCTTATTCGCAGGGATGTCTTGGCAACCATCCTGGCGATGGCCTAGGATGGGAAGAATGTCAACTTGGTGTTAATGTGAGAGATTAAAATCAATTGATGTTTGTTTAACTTGTCCCCCTAACTAATTAGGTTTTCCAGGTTTCCCTCATTCCAGCACTGAATGGTAGTTAGGGCCTACCAACGTAAGTCGTTCCTGAGGCACAAATGCGGCCCGCGAAATAATAATAATATGCCGCCCCCTCTCCCACACAAGTCTCAGACTTTCGGGCTAATCATTGTGATTAGAATGAGGGGTAGAGATGTTATTATTGCTTATATCCTTAGAGATCATCGGCCATGAATTATCTATATGATATTTGTTCTCTGGTTATACCAATCAGTCCATAATTTGTTATGACCAAAGCGGTTGTTGTTTTATATCCATAGTAGGTATTGCAAATCCCAAAATAGTAGAAAGCTAACTATGAATGACATCTTATTCTTAAATGAAATATTAGTTGACATCCTTTGTCGTTTATGTGGTAGATAAAATAAAATCGAATTACAAACAGTGTGTCGGTTACGGTTACAAAATTCCTGCCAAATGGAAATTGATGTGTGGAAACCGATAATACTTCAGATTTTGTCCCTCTTTACAAACCTATTATATTTTATTATCCAGACCATGTTTCCAATCGGTAACATTTATTTTAAACTATGCCTGGCCACGCAATTTGGTTTAATTTACCGTACCTTTAAGTAAGTACTAGTTGTTTTGGAATCTATTTTAGATTTTGTTTTTCACATGGTTCTATACTTACGATTATATTTCCATCATCATCATAGTCTTTGTAACTAATCCTTGTAAACCTCTTCTCTGTTAAATAATGTGTCTTCAGTACATACAGTATGAAGAATAATACCGGGATATCAAAAATGATCTTGGTCAAGGGTGGTTGTGGAATGTAAAACGTGTCTTACTTTAAATTTTTGAATATGTTTTGTTGTGTCAGAATCTGTCAAGTCATTGTGCTGAAATTTTCTAATCCAGTTTTTGAATCATGCCTCTTACCACACAGCACAAAATTTCAATGATTGAAGCCTATTTTCGAACGGGTGCGCTAGTTAATGGAAATTGGCAATACAGTCAACGTTTGTGTTTGGACAATTTTCGAGAGCACTTCCCAAACGTGGCAATATTACCGGACAATTTTTTTGCGTGCCTTACAAATTGTGTTGAAGTGTTTCGCGAAACTGGTTTTGTGACTCATAAAAAAGGTGCTGGTAGACCAAGAGTTCGTACAGAAGAAGTTGTCAATGACGTTCGTCGACGTATGGAAGAGGAGCCTGCAAAACCTTTGAAACGTCTTTCTCAGGAAATTGGACTTTCTTATGGAACATGTCATAAGATTTTAAAGAAAGACTTGAACATGCATCCATATAAGATGCAAGCACATCAAGCTCTTCTGCCCGCAGACCACCCCAGACGCCTTGCTTACTGCCATTGGTTTGTCAATAATTTAATGAATGACGATCTTCTGGACTTAATTTTTTTTTATGAGGAAGCGTGGTTCCACCTTTCGGGTTACATCAATTCTAAAAATATGCGAATGTGGAGCAATGATAACCCTCATGTTTTTACTGAATCGCCACTACATGCTCAAAAAATTGGTGTTTGGATGGCAGTTTCTCGCAGAAGAATAATTGGGCCAATTTTTTTCGATTTCACCGTCAACGCAGAAAAATACAGACACAACCTTTTGGCTGAATTTGTGCAACAGCACATACTACACGAGAAAATATTGCTTTCCTCCGCGAGTTTTTTGATGACCGGCTGATAAGTTTGCATACAGAAGTTGAGTTTCCTCTGAGACACCTTGTTTGACAATTATGGACTATTTTATATTTCCTTAGGTACTTAAAAAACAAGATTTTCGCAACTCCGGTAAATAATTTGCAAGAACTGCAACAAAGAATTGTTCAGCAATGTGCAACCATAACGCCAGACATGCTGCAAAACGCTTTTCACAGCATGAGGAGGCGCGTCAACTTGTGCATCGAACAAAACGGGGGACATTTCCAACAATTACTGTAATTTAGTTTCTCTTGTTACTAAAACCGTTATTTCATAATTTCTAGTTCATTATTGTTTTAAACTGAAATAAATAGGTATGAAATTTGTAGGTTATTGATGATGTCAGTGTGACAGTGACATAATTATTTCAAATTTAAAGTAAGACACAAGTTTTACATTCCACAACCACCCTTGACAATTTTTGATATCCCGGTATAATAACCACTAACACTAGTCACCATTCTTAATGCTTTTCTAAAAACACTGTTCGCGATTCGAACTATAGAAAAAACTGCCGCCTATTATTTCACATGTGAGTGCACGGCTCGGTGCACGGACACAACCAAAGAACAAATACTTAATATTAAAACAGAAATTATTGTACATGAGCAAGAAAAGCAAAGTTGGCATCATCTGGCGATGATTAAAAATCCAGTTTTCATCATCCCCAGATGATGCCAACTTGGTTGTTGAAACTCACGTCAAGTGCAGTATAGTGCTTTGGTAATTATGTGGAAAACGACTTCAGTGATATCTTCACACCAAAGGTTCCAACCCCCTTCAAGATATAACAGTTTATATCAATTGATAATTTGGTCAGCTAACCTCTGAAATTCTACTCAGTATGCGCCAAAGAAATTGCACCTTGAGTGAATTTTCACTTATAATTGCACAAGAGGTTTGTATTTTACCGGATAAATTTGGATTGCTTAATGAGAAACTGTTTCCTAGCAATTAGACGAGAAAAACTGTGAACTAGTGTTTAATAATTCAATAACTTGTTGACAGAAATGTCAAACTATTTATTTTGGCAACAGACACCGCGATAATTGAATAAAAAATGAATAGGTGAAAAAACCACTAGTGCATTTGTCACTGTAAAAGTTGCAGGTAACTTTTGTCGCTGTCAAAGTGACAATTGCACTATGGCATATGCGATTTTTTATATATAAATTAAATTGTCATAACTATTGATTAGATTAGTAGATTACATTACATTTAATTGACAATTTTACAGCTATTTAAATTATTTTTCTGGTAAGTTAGAAGCTACTTCATCTAATAGGTTTTGTCTATGTGATGTAGTGGGCAGTTGCAATCGAAGTCTACCCTCTGCAAAGTTATTTGTGTCAAGAAATGGCAATCATTGTTTCAATTAGAGACATGTATTATATTCCTACATGGTTAATTAATAATGATATTTATTTGGTCTCGTAACATATAAAGGTGTAGGTTTACAAATCAATTACGCCTACTGCAAATTTCTCTTTATTTTTACGTGAAACTTTCTGTTGCACTCATGCAGAATGATTGGTGAGGCAACTCTTGTTCTTATTATTGATTTCATTTGGGATTTGGCCGGTTGCCATGATTGTAATGGTAAGTTGTCGGTAGCGGTTCGTGTGCTAACTGGAACAAATATCTGTTAAGTGGAACGCAATGAATCCATATTGCGCGGACGCTATTAAATATTGGCTGAGTCACCTAGAGGGAGTTGTCGAGGAAATGGAAAATGTCGTCTGTTGGGAAAATATTAGAGGTCACGTGTTGTATCTAGAGACTTTGTTCGTGTTCGGCCGGTATATTAGACTGACTGAAAGCTCTAGTTTTCTGCTGCTATTTTTCTGCTGGAAGTAGAATAAAATGAACTATTTATAATTGTATATTCAGACAAAATCAGTGCTACAAAAAGTGTATGTATTATTTATGTACATGCCTAAAAATCAACTTAATTTGATCAAATTATTTTTTTTAATTAATTAATCAAACAACCCAATACCAAATTATCAATCCAATTTCAATGACTTTTTTGTTAGTTACATATCTATCATACAGTGAGGACATAAAGTCCGCCCCCCCCCTCTAACTTTTGAACCACTGGGTAGATTGTGATGAAATTAGGAACGATAATATATGACTAAATTCTGCATTTTTTGACACATCAATGACAGCTCTGAATGTCAAAGTGACAGCTGGGCGCGCAATAGGAACATTTTTTTAAATGGAAATGGGGTCGAGTGGGAACTCATTTTGAAGCTATTTTTATGCTCAAAACATCCCCCAATTTTGAGAACATTTGACTCAGTAATTTCCAAATAAAAACCAGTAATATCAGTTTATAACTTTTAATCTTTTTACCACATAATCTTTATAATAGAACTTACCCATGGAACATTTATTTGTCACGAGGTTCATGGAGGTCATTTTCAACATCTTTTGAAGTAACACGTATTTTCTAAATTTGTTTCTGCCTCTACATTTTTTTTTTTTTTTTAGGTGTAATTTAAATTATTTCATAGTTTTTTAATTTAGGTTATTTTAGGTTAGGGATGGTTTATTGTTATTTGTTTACTTTTAATTTTTGTTCTGCTTTGAATAATTTACAATAATTTGTAATATGTATGCAAAAAAATGATATACCTAACAGAAATTGATATTACTGGTTTTTATTTGGAAATTACTGAACCAAATGTTCTTAAAATTGGGGGATGTTTTGAGCATAAAAATAGCTTCAAAATGAGTCCCCACTCGACCCCATGTCCATTTAAAAAAATGTTCCCATTGCGCGCCCAGCTGTCACTTTGACATTCAGAGCTGTTATTGATGTGTCAAAAAATGCAGAATTTAGTCATATATTATCGTTCCAAATTTCATCACAATCTACCCAGTGGTTCAAAAGTTGGAGGGGGGGACGGACTTTATGTCCTCACTGTATATTATTCGCATACAGGAACACCTTCCCGTCAGAAATGATGATTCAAAAATAAATTGAACGCAGTAAAATTAATAAAATTATTCTCCTAAACCTTTGTCCTTATGAAACAAGTAAAGTTAGGAAATGGCGGGTTAAAGCATGGCCCATCCTTATTTAGCTTTACAAACAGAATAAAATTTGTAAGCACCCTCATTTCAAATACCCTTTACGCGCCCTTTATACCAAAAGAGAATTCATGGATCCTATTTATATCGCTCATTTGTTTCGGTATATTCTTCTCTTTATTTATATAACTTAATTGAGTCGACTAAAACTTGTATACTTAAGTTAAATTAGTTCGGTGGTTATACAGGGTCCTGCACCAGAGCTCCCTTCTTTTGTAGCTCATGAACTGGTGCCTGTATAAATTTCGTTCAAATTTGGCTGCAAACTATTCGTAGAGAGGCACATCTTGAAAATATTTTCAAGTATACAGGGTGCTCTAAAAACATGTACCATACTAAAGTTATGTTTTTTTAAATGGAACACACTATATATCTTTACATTTTTTGATTCTGCATGCAAATTTGGTGTCAGTTTGTATTATATTCCCTATAGCAAAACTTAGCCGTTTCAAAGATATTCGACATTTTATAGAAAAAATGACAGTTGTTAGAACTATTTCAAAGTTACATATCTTATACAATTGAACAGCGTTTATTTTAATTTTTATATGTCAGATAGTTTAGGCATTGGTCTTTCTGAAAATAGCTAACAGAAATCTGTAATACATACAGAGTGTTTAATATTTACTGAGCAACACGTCAATTTTGAAACGTGCAAAACTAATTTTTTTTAAATGGCACACCCAGTATATTATTCTACAGTTGAAAGTACCATTCAATTCTGAATTGAATGATATAGCATTGTCCTATACCTATCTCTTAAGGTGCTCAAGATATAATCAATTACCCCGTTTCTAAGTGGTCTTCGAATAAAATAAATTTGTAGAAACATTTTAAATTTATCGTCAGTTGCTTTGACTATAATTATGGCGATGATTAAATACAAAATGTAAAAAATTAACAACAATCATCAAAAACATCAATATTAAATAATTATTCACAGTCTACAATCTTAAAATAAATTTTCAAAAACTTTGACGGTAGATTCTATTCGCTAAAAAACAGTTGTTTCGTTCAGATACTACTCACCTAATATAAAAATCATGTGAGCTAGCTCTTCTTTACTATACTTCATTATAAAAATAAATTGAAACAACTAACTAAACTAAGTAACTAACTATAACAACTAAACTAACAACAAAATTATTGAAATAAGTATAAATATTTGTAATTAACTTAAATTGTCGACACCAAGTTTGACAAGTTATTTTGTTGTCTTTACCAGGTGGCCCGATTTATTCTTAAAGCATAATTTGATGTACAAAAATTAGACTTCTTCTTATAGGGTTACGTAACAATTAAATCTGTGAACAATTATTTAACATCGATGTAATTTTTTACATTTGGTGCTTAATCATAGCCATAATAAGACTCAAAGCATCTACCAATAAATCTGAAATGTTTCTAGTTGTTTTATTTGATTCGAAGACTACTTAGAAACGGGGTAACTTAAATTTTCGAGCACTTTACTATAACATTGATTATATCTTGAGCCCCTTAAGAGATAGGTATAGGACAATGCTATATCATTCAATTCAGAATTTTATGGTACTTTCAACTGTAGAATAATATACTGGGTGTGCCATTTGAAAAAAATTAGTTTTGCACGTTTCAAAATTGACGTGTTGCTCAGTAAATATTAAACACTCTGTATGTATTACAGACTTCTGTTAGCCATTTTCAGAAAGACCAATGCCGAAACTATCTGACATATAAAAATTAAAATAAACGCTGTTCAATTGTATAAGATATGTAACTTTGAAATAGTTGTAACAAATGTAATTTTTTCTATAAAATGTCGAATATCTTCGTAACGGCTAAGTTTTGCTATAGGGAATATAACACAAACTGACACTAAATTTGCATGCAGAATCCAAAACTGCAAAAATATATAGTGTGTTCCATTTAAAAAAACATAACTTTAGTATGGTACATGTTTTTAGAGGACCCTGTATATTTGAAAATATTTTCAAAATATGCCTCTCTACGAATAGTTTGCCGTCAAATTTAAACGAAATTTATAAAGGCACCAGTTCATGAGCTACAAAAGAAGGGAGCTCTGGTGCAGGACCCTGTATAAATATGTGCAAGTTAAGGATCACCACATCACCACCCGCCTGAATTTTGAGATCTCATTTGTTGTTTTCAAATACTGTGTTTAACTCTTTTGTGGAAGAGTTAAAACTTTGACACTCTCTATCATCTACAAGATAGACAGCGAATTTTTTAGAAAAACTTGGAGAAAAGTCCTTTGGAAGAAAGTCCTTTGGAGAAAATAGGTATCGAAAAAGACCAACTTGAATTTAAAAAAAATTGTAAGTAAATTTACAGTGGAAGTTGACGTAAAAAATGCAGAATTTTTCGTGTGCACTGTTTTTCTAAATCTATCCAAAACCACTCCAAAATCGGGTATCACCTACATAAATTAGATCACCTTAAAATTGGATTTAAGATTTGGGCGGTCTATTTCGATAACTGTTGAATACTATAATAGCATTATCAGCACAATCGTGCTGAAAATTTATACTACTGAAATGTTGACTGAAAGGAAATATATACCACCTAACAAAATACATAATTTACGTAGTCAAGTTAAATTGGGTGAATCAATACCGCAGCTGTGCTCGGCCGGAAGCACCGGAATAGGGAGAGGATTTTGTATCGAAATTGGAATGACAGTGTGTGGGAAGAATTTATGTGATTACTGGTTTTGGTTCGTGACAACCTAATCTAAAGGAATAAGGTAAAACGTAAAAATATGATGTTCAGAACAAGCAGTTCTTTTCCATTATTAAAAAAAATGGGTCATTGAATATTTTCCCCAATACTACCCAATATTCAAATATTTTTCTGAACCAGTGAGAAAGTAATTTTAGATATAAAGTTCATATTCTTAATGAATGAGTAGTAACAGTATCATATATGAGGGTTGTTGTTGTTGTTGGAAGACCGCGGTTACCCGCAGCACTCAGGTCTTTCGATCCATTGTGCCCGCCGCTAACCGAGAGCTATTGGAAGAGACCCGTGCTATGCGCATAGGCCAACATCCGTTCCAGGGGAAGCTCTCTAATGTCCTGGGGCAGGAGATATATAAGGGTTACAAATAGTTTCAACTAACTTGAGCCATACAGTCAACGGTATAACCATAGACTTAATAAGAGGAGACCTCACGGTTCATTCATAAATAACCTTTTGTTTTGTATCAATCATTGGCAATGTGTATGACAAAGAATACCGAGAGAAAGAACGGCAAAATTCCGACTCCGTGCAACGTTGCAAAAGTTTTGGGGAACTTGCTTCCGACGCCAAAGGCGTACTGTTTTTGGAAGGGTTGGGTATGATAATAAAACATCAAAAAATGAATTTTAAGAAAATCAGTACTATACATTGCAACAGCAAAAGCTTGTGAGATTAGAAATTAAATTAGTATCGGAGTTTTAATGTAGGGAATATGAATTAAAACTTGAACACTTAAAATTCTGAATTAAGTAAAGGTGGTACACCTACTACATTACAAAAACTTATATATACAGTAGTGTAAAAAAGTATTTTTCAGTTTTTCAAAGATACCCAAACTCTGTATACAGGGTTCGATTACATTTAAAAGTGAAATATAATTTAAAATAAGAAAGATGTACATGGTGTTAGTTTTCAATTCAACTTTTTGTTTCAAGTTATTTGACTTACTGTTTTCAAAATAACTCTTTAAAAGCCTGATAATGGTGATTTTCTTTTAGATTAGTATAAAGGATACCTTTAAAAATTACCTTGGTTACGCAACTGATTTTAATTTTTGTGTGCAAACGTTGTATGTTGGCTTCACACTTACCAAACATTATAGGTTTTTTAATTTGTTATGCAGCAAAGTGCTGAATGATGCCTTAGCTTCTCGCTTGGATTCTTGTTTTGATCGTATTTAAGTATGTGTGTAGGTAACTCCAAAAACTAACACATCAGCCATATTTTAAAAAATAACAAAAGCAATTCCATAATATAATATAGTATATAATATATACTATATTCCGTAAAATGATAAGGAAGCCAGCCAGCACGCCCCTGAAAATCCGTAAATATGGCGTGACAAATATAGCGACCGAATAACCAAACAAAACTTGGCAAAATTTACCTGTGGAAAGACAGTTTTGAATATAAAGAATTCATTTTTCCATACACTTGACACTGACGCACCATTTTCTGAAGAATAGTAATAAAATCCTTACGAAAAACACTGAAAAATTCACAAAAGCAAAATTCCTACTGCCAGCAACACCGCACAAAAGAAATACTATAAAATACTACGATTCACGTGCATCAATGGACATGCGGATTGGAGTAGGGAGCAATGATGCCTGTTCATTCCATTTTTGCGTTATGAAGTTAGTTTTTATCGCAACGTTTTTAACAAAATATGATTTATCTACTTAACTAGGAAACGGGAAAATATTTTTATGTAATATTTTAACCTTAACCCATAATCATGGTAGTTTAAATGTGAAAATATAAATTACACAATTGACAGTTTGGCAACAGTTTTTCGTACAATCATAAAGTAGACCTTGCAGTTGACCAGATAAAGAGTAAACAAGGGGATCTCTGATTGCTTTAAAATGTAAACAATTACATCTCCCTTGTCTTATAAATCTATGGGTATAACAAATATGTTCAAAATAATAGCCATGATAGCTTTTGAAAATACTTTTCACTGAAATTCGCAGGTATTTAATTATTTTTTATAACGATTGAATAGTTATATTACTACATTTGTAAGTACGTAATGTGTACAAAATATGTATGTGTATTATTTAAAGGCACAGTTTTCTAAATCACTGAATTCTAGACGGATGTTCTCAAATACTTCCTCACTCAAATACTTGAACAGGTATCACGAGTAGTACCTTCATATTCTTACATCTAGTATTATTTATATTAGTAAAAGTTTAAAATTCTTACTGCAAATAGATTGATGTTAAAGACAAATCTCAAGGTTCTGTAAGGTTTTAATTATTATAATTGTTTTGAAAAAAATATTGATCTCATTTAGATGTTCCAAGAAATATATAGAAAACACTCTATATACTAGTATTTCGGCTTGTTAGGCCTTTTTCAATAGAGTAAATGTCTATTACTAAACATTTCCAATCGGAGCCTACCTCCGATTGATTCTACCATCTGGTGAAGCCCGAGTTTTTTCAATAGTTTAATTCATAGGCTTTTAATGTTTCCGCTGGAAAAAGCAGATTTTGAAAAAGAATTAAGTACAATCAAACAAATTGCAAGAAACAACGGATATAAAGAAAAACTAATAGATAGCATGCTAAAAAACAAAAGGAGAAAATTAATTCGTCGGGAGTTTTACAATATTCAGGAAAAAGAAGGCACCTATAGTTATATTAATCACGTCCCAGGTTATAGCGAAAAAATAGCTCGCAGAATAGAACGAAACGGGTGTAAAACAATTAGTGTCAACAAGCGTACTATTGGGAGAATTTTGATAAACAATAAAGAAAGGGTTAATAAATTAAAACAATCGGGGGTATATCAAATTAACTGCGCGGATTGTAATGCCGTGTATGTGGGTCAAACTGGCAGAAGTATCGAAACGAGAGTAAAAGAACATAAAAAATACAGATTAAATAACGCAAAAAATTAAGGATTATCGACGCATTGTATAGAAAACAATCATTTTATAGATCAGAAAAATGTAAAGGTACTGCATCGGGAAAAGAAAGGAAAGCGCTTAGATCTGTTAGAGCAATTAAAAATTAAAAAATCTTTAATTATAAATCCGTGTACTACCAATGATCAGATAGACTTTACACTCTCGCCCTTCTTAGAAACGGTAATAAAAACTCGGGCTTCACCAGATGGTAGAATCAATCGGAGGTAGGCTCGTAAACAAATAAATAACGAAAACGCCCTTGGAAATGTTTAGTAATAGACATTTACTCTATTGAAAAAGGCCTAACAAGCCGAAATACTAGTATATAGAGTGTTTTCTATATATTTCTTGGAACATCTAAATGAGATCAATGTTTTTTTCAAAACAATTATTTTCACGATGTTTCATAAAGAACCATCCGCTTCGAGTATCCACTTTATTTTAATTATTACTTTTGGTCAGAAATTATACTATACTGCTCAGCTTTTTGATAAAAATGGTTTTATTGTAGTAAAAATAATAATAGGTTTTGAATACCTTAAAAATAAATTAAGATGTTCCTCTAAAATTCATCTAAAATGCAATATCTTTTTCTTCAAGCGTGTAATAATCCTTATACATTATATTATGTAGGACATATTATAGAAAAGACCTATTACTAGTAAAGAAATATTCTCATTTTTTACTAGTGCAAAAAATAAAAGTAAAAGTGTAACTATAACAATGAATTAAAAAAGATACTTATATAGCCATACTTTCACATAACTGTCAGTTTGGAATTAAACGTCACGTCAGATCGCTTTTTATATAAGCATAAATGTCTGAAGATATACAGTTTTAATTTTGACGCTTGAAGAAAAAATAGTATATTATGTCACTCGAAGTATAAAGCTCTTTATGTGTTTGACCCAGTTTACACTGCCTTGGCTAACGCCTCGGCAAGTTTCTGCGGACTCAACAAATAATGTTCGCTTTCTAGTCCTAGTAACATAATATAATACTATTTTTGTTGATGCAATATTATTATTTAATATCATCCATTACGACAGCTTTTGAGGTATTAAATATATTGTGTTTTTCATAAGTATTTGTGAATTAAATATTCGTGTTTTGTGATGTATACATATCTTTTTTAAGATCGATATACTACAGAATAACAATTAAACAATAAATACAATACTCTTATTACATTTCAAATTTCAACTACCGAGTATGATAAAACGCAAGCACAACTGATGCACTGATAATAAATTTGTGACATTTGAAAAAAGAAATATAAAAATTAAAATAATGGGCACGCCAAGATTAAATTTTGAGAAACATTCCTATACCAACAGTATATACAATGTAATTAGTAATATATTTAAGAATTTTTCGGCTAATTTAGTTTATTTAGCTAATATTAATTTATTATTTTTATTATTAAACTAGATAAAATCTGGTAATAAAAAAAGGAACCAATCAAAGTTTTATTCTTACTGCTCGAAGACGGGTTGAAATTGAATTTTAGTATTTTCTGTAAGCTTAAGCAATACTAAATTGAATTTCTGCTTGAACTGTCAACACATTTATTGTCAGAAATAGAACAGTGAGATGGATAACCACAAATTTATTTAAAACGGTCATACCACAGTAATACAATTGTATAAAATTATAGAACCACATATGAATTTATCGAAATAATATCATTTATACTCCTTAGTATCAGGGCATTTAGATAAAGAACAGAAAACTCACATATCTTATATGATCGCATCTGCAGCGTAGTGCTTCAATTTATTTTGGTATTTGAAGCCCCCAACTTTATTTTATTCAAACGAGCGCATCAGAAATCTGCAAGTCGGTATAAAGTTTATTTTAAAACATATATATTGATTTCATGCCAATAAACAGGAAGTCAGTTTTCGTACTTACCTAGAGGTCACCAGTCTAATCCGCTTAATCCTAATCCATATGTAAATTTTCAGCACCATAAGATTATAATAATACTCATAGTTTTAATGCATAATTTTTATTAGTTTTATAAGTACTAATCATTTATTTCTGTAGGCGATAAAATTACTTCATTTATTAATAATCAAAATTTGGTGTAATAGGAATAATCCGAAACAACTTTGGTGGATTTTATTATGCAAAGCGCTTTGACTTTTAAAATATTCCTTCCTTAATACATTTAATTAAATAGAAATAACTTTGCGTGTAAAATCCCCGCCCAACGCTGAATAACTGCGGCATATTTTAGAGGGTAGCCATATCATTCGCGTAGCGCCTCCACGACGCAGTTCAATGTCTATTAATCTATTATTATATTGATTGTTTATTTATTTACCTAATCCTTATCTAACACCAAAAATAGTTTCTTAAAAGCCAGAAATATTTTTTTAAGTGCAGTATTTTTTTCATATTATGACTTGACGAATTGGTGGCTTGTGCCGTGTTTTAACCGGATATATTACTCTTAAATAAGTGCATATTACTCTTAAATAAGTTAATTTATTACTCTGTAATAAATGCTCGTCGTTATGCAAAACAGGCTCTAGTATAAGGTGAATACATAAAATTGCGATAACAATAATTCATAAGACTGCACTCTAACACCGTCATAAATATGCATGTGATTTAATGCATACAATCTCAAGCAGTTTTTATTTTTGGGTTGTGGCTGATATGCACAATTAAGTTTGGTCGAGTCTCATTACGCTAAGCGACCAATTTTTTCTCTCGCCGTTATCTGGAAGTAGGTCGCGTATAAAATTTAGTCTGGGTATGGAGGGGGAAGCGCATATCTTTATAAATGTATGCTATAAAGCAGTCTCTTCCTTGGAAGAGCTTTGAAATGGTTTCCCTTCTTTACGTATCATTATCATTATTGACTTGTGGATTAATTGTAATGCAGAGCTCTTTCGAAGATGAATAGGACTCTCGTTTGTGACTTAATATGAATCTGTTTCAACAAATCATTAAATTAACAGAGAACTGAACTGCGGCAGAAGGATAAAGTCTCAGAACATAATTATATCTTCCAAACCATCAAGTTTTGTTAAAATATTGTTTTGTGTACTATTGAAACATCCACTAATGCTTGGAATTATTTTACTTTTGAGATTATTTAGTTTAATATATTCTTCTAGTCAGAATTTTGAGGAATGGCATAAGAAGAAGAAGGTATGTAATAAAAGCACCAAATCGAGGATCGTTTAAAACAGTTTATTCCATCTCCGAGTTCGTTTGAGATATTATGAGAAGATCCCCAAATAAAAATATGTTCCATTTGGAGACAAGGATGAGTCGGCAGTAAGTAAAGTGTGTACTAAGCAGAGAAAAAGAATGGTGTATGGGTGGGCTGAGGATGTCAATATTTAAGGGTGGGAGACGTAACATGGGTGACAGAGGTCAGAGGTGTGCCTACAAAGGTAGTCTGTGGGAGTGGTTATCACCTCCGTTCCCCCACTAAATAAAAGTATTTTTCCAGTGTTATGATCATGTACTAATAATGCCGTGTGTCTTTGTTTCCAAATTCAACATATTTTTATTAGGATACCTGTATATTTATATACCTACTATAATTTTCTTTTATTTAAGAGTGTTTTTAACTATAATCTTATTGTTTTACTTCACCATATTTTGTAAACCAGCTCAATGCAATTACAACGGAGTAAAATACAGCGACAACAAAGCATCGGTGTCGTGCTTTTATTTAATTTGGATTTCCTAATTGCGTCTCCATTGTCGTTTCTGTCCTTTCTCTTCAACTTGTCCCTGGAAAATCAATCCAATTTCCATTAGTTTTTTAAAAACAGGATATTCGTGCTGAATTTCACCAAAGAAATTTTCTTTTCATTAAACATTAAGTCCATGGTTTGAATTGCACATTTTCATAGAGAACCTGTATAATCAAGCAAAATATTGAATGTCGCTAATGAAGGATAATGAGAGCCTACGTCTCTAATTATATAGTGACGGGGTTATAGTTTATTATTACACCGGAAAAGTGTACGAATGATATAATGTTTGTCCGCAAATATATGTGAACTGTTGTACAATTTTGTATGTGTACATATACAGTATGTCTTATTTAAAATGAAACACCCTTAACATTTAAAAATCTATTAAACACAAAATGCTTGGTAGATACAACGTTTAGTTTGTTGTTGTATAGTGTCTACACTTCTTTATAGATAAGTTGTTTTTCATATTAGAGTTAAAATTAAAATAAAAGTTTACTGCTAATACCTATTTTGTAAAATGATGTGATTTTGACATGTACAAGTAATGTTAGTAGTGATGAGAAACACAGTAGTGCCCTCTTCCGGTTAGTGCAACTATCCCTCTGACCTCGTCGTCGTCACCTCTTTCAACGAGACCAACCACCAGACACTGACCACATTTCGCAAAATCGTTCATCGAATCCACTACCTATGGCACTCTGATGACCACAGGAATAGGTGCAAAATCGGCCAGTGTCTGGTGGTTAGTCTCGATAAAAGATTCCTGGAGATGCCGGAGTAATGCAACGCGAGCTGAGGTTGGTAGTCCATGGAGTAGCTGTATTTGTCATTTCCTTCAAAGTAATAACGAAAACTACACATACGTGTAGTTCTAGTTAGTGTATTTTATTATTTGTATTATTACTTATCTATGTTTCTTTCTATATTGTTTGATACTTCATTATGTGTTTGGCAAGCATAAAGCATATTGGGCAGGTTGAATACAATAATTATTAAATTCTACGTCTCCTAAGATTTTAGCGTTTAGATACCTTGCTGATGAAATAAAAAATAAATTGTCTGTAAAGTATGCCACAATGTTTTAGATAAAAGCTTTATCTTATTCGAATAGGCGCTGTTTATGCTTTACTTTACGGATAGACAAATGTTATATCTCAAGCGCTTCTATTTTCAGCAAGAACTGTTCTCTGTTGTTCACATGAAAAATAATAATAAACTTGCATGAACACGTTGAATTCAGTAGTGCTATGAATGCCAAACTTTGCACAAAGCAAAAAGCACACTGCATTGTTTTGTTAGAATAATCCACAATTGTATCTAAAATAGGAACATTTTGTTGTGGGAATGTTGCTTGAAGCATGTTATTTCGTGGCAAACTGTAAACTAAACTAATAATAATTTTATGACTGGAAATTTTAGATGCTGTGATAGCAAATATAGTCCATAAAGTACTTCTGATACACGTACTAACTTGTTGCAGCAATATTGGATAATTTACGTGTACAGATCCAATCTGTAGTAGATCTTTTTGCAACATAAAAAGGCTAATGCTCCTTACGAGGGTATACATTGCTGAACAAACTAAATACCTCAAAAAATAATTGTTCATGCTTGTTGGATTGATTATTTATAAAATTTAAATTTTTTCGATTAAAAATGGTAATAATTTTACTTTATTTATCTGTGAGAAATATTTTTTTTTGAGAGAAATATTGTCTAAATTTGTCGTTTCTTTGAATATTTCAAAGATCATGGTCACTGTTGAGAAGCTTATTTGTTTTATACAAATACGAATACTTGGAGAAGAATATTTGTAATGCGAAATATTATGTTATAATAATATATATAAAGTCATTAGCGGCCATTTCTATTTTCAGGTTTTCATGTTAATATATTCTAGTTTAATATAACGCTATCTCTACCTTCTTTCAAGACTAATATGGAAAAGCTTTTTAGAAACCATAAATGATGAAGATAAATTACCCGATATTTAGGAAATAGGTTTGGTGCATGTTATTTGAAATATGATTGCTTTAATCTCGTCTATTTCAAAAGTTTCGGTAGATACTAACAATTCCTACGTTATTATTATAATTTCCTGTTATTTTTTGTGTCTGTTATTATAATTTGTAAAATGTACATTTCTTTGTGTGATATTCAAATACTTTTTATTAGAGAATTATTTTTTACTTTTCTTAAACAAAATCACTGGGAATTAATATTTCTGGTAATAAAGTACCACATAAATAAGTAAATTTTATGCCGTACAGTAGAAAATCAATAGAACGTCACGTCGTTATTTCTAATCTTTGATGTGATTCAGTATGCACATTTCAAATATGTTTTTGGTAAAGTTTAAAAAGTAAATACCTGTCACGTTTTTTTTCCGATATTTAATATTGGCCTACGTTCGCGACTAAGTCCAATCAATCCCTTTATTTACCTATCATTTCATAGACAAGAGGTATCCGGCTTTACATCACATCCAACAGATGGTAGAGGCATTTAAAAACCTTATGACATGAGCTTTGACCTTCCTATGCGAAGAAACATAATTCCGGCCGTTGCCTCAATTATTCTACGTCCTCAAAACATTAGACCTATTATTATTCACAGTTTATCTCCAGCTCTCGTAGTAAACAATCATTTTATCCGTTAAGTAAGCTGCACACGCTCACTGTGCGATCTGACTGTACAGTCTAATCGCATTACCCTTGTGCACATACACTCTCAGATAGGTCTGGTTCAGTTTCTTCTTAGCATATGGTATAAACATTGGTTACCGAAAAAAAATTCTATTTACATGTTTATTTCTATTGCATTCTTTAGATTTTACTAGCCAGAGGCAAAGTTCGCAGTGATATATTTCAATAAAATCTGCATTCGCGTTGATTTGCAGATTGTGGCATTGTTTTGATAGAGTGGTGCCTCTAGTATGAACACATTCGATACAACATTGAGAATTGAGACTGACGGAACTGGGCGGTTTACTGGTATTGGCTCAGTTTTAACTACGCAGCTAAATTTATCATATTTTGAATTGATCTCAGTTTCAACTGTACGAAGCAATATCTGCACAGTTTTGTCATACACACGCTCCAATGTAACTGTACAGATCCGACTGTACAGATCGTACAGTTCGATCGCACAGTCAGGTCGCACAGTTCCAACTGAGCGTGTGTATCCTGCTTTATTACGTAAATTTGGTGATCTATTTCTGTATCAATGTTTTCACAACGTGCTTATTATAAAATAATGTGGATAGGCCACGCCTTTCGTGGAATTCCCGGCACATGAGATTTTGAAACTACCCTACGTCTTTTACACAAACGTCGCCTAAATTTGTATAGCTTAATTTAGTTCACTGACGTACAGGCCACGAAGATGCGGGCAGGCACCGCGGGTATTCCCTGCATGGTCGCCCAGTCAAGTACAATCTTTTACGTACATATTACCCTAGGTGTATAGTCTATATAATGTCAATTGAAACTGTAAAAAAAATTCCGACAGAAGAAACACCTGCACCTCGACGGCGGCCTCTTTGTTTACGCTTTGTCGGAAGTTTTTATGCAGTTTCAATTGAGATTATAAACACTATACTATTTCATTTGTAGACATAACCAAAATATTACTTATTCAATTAGGGAAAAGTAAATTTTGTAACCAAGGAGTAAACAATTAAACAGATTTTATAATAATTTATAGTATGTTTGTTTTATTATAACTTTATTTTTTATGCACATCGTGCCAAATGTTGCTTCTTCCGAGTCGTGTTATGTTTTTCCTACATTACGTTATTTTTCAAGGACAATAAATTGGCAAAGAGCCTGGTTTATTGTACTTTGGTTATTATAGTGATTAAAAAAAGTCTTCTTAACGTAAATTTCATTGATCTACCTTTGAGAGTTTGCTTAACAGATAATTTGCATAAATCTTGTTCATATTATAGTAGTTTAAATAGAAATTGATTTTTAAACTACGACATCGTCATGAGAAATGGTGTTTAATGTTTGTATTCTAACTGATACAGTATTTACCTGTTTCTGTTACACATAACATAACACGATTTGTGTCTGTGTGCAGTTTTATAATGTATTTTCTTCCGACATAAGTATTTATTTTTCGTTTCTACCTTCTAACCACTTCTAAAATTTACCACTTCGTTTTAGAGATTTAAAATTAATAATTAAACAACACGATCCAGAATAAATTAATTTGCTTTAAGTTACTGTGCTAAAGTGTGATTTGGATTATCAAGTAACATAAATCGCTGTAATCAGTTGTAAAGCAATTCCAAATAATCAGATTGGAAGAATACTCGGTCCTTATTTGAAAAAAAATAAATAAAATAAAATAAATCGAGTATATTGTTTCGTTTGTAACGGAAACAAAATATATAACGACCATGTACCTATTTAGAATGTAAAAAGTAGCAACAGAAAATCGTTGATCTCTTGAAAATCTCTTCAAACAGAGTTGGGAGAAGAGAGAAAGAACAATAGAAACACGATTCTTTTCGGCATGTTCTTAGACAAAAGCAGATTTACAAACTCTGTATCTACCGTTTTGCGAGATCTTAATGATAACAATCGAGTTTGCCACACCCTGTATACAATCGTTTTGTTTGTGTTGTGAGACCAACATTTTTCTTTCGTTAAAAACAAAGACACATGCACCGAGAATGCAGTGCAATTAAACAGAAGCTTTCTGATTTCTTTTACATATTTGAATGATAATCGAAGTACTGAGTGACCTAACGAAAAGTTTTCACCTTAAATAACTTGGTATAAAAAAAATTTCAAACAAATTCCAGAGACAGGTTGATTTTTTTTATAGGGGGATAGATATATTTTGATATTTTTGACATTTATACATGGTGTTCCAAAAGCGAGATACTTATTGCCACAACTTATGTTTTTTAAATGGAACACCCTCTGTATTTTTACAGATTTGGATAAAACGTCTGCTCATGAATACATCGATATAGAGTTTGATGAATTTAGCTCTAATAGCGAGGGTGATATACCTTAAAGAGGTATGTATGTCCAATGTGTTGGAGAAAGACTTTGTAGAGTTTGTATCATAGTAACCAATCGATATTGTCTTTGTAACTTTCTGGTGATAAATAAATGTTTGAACACCTGGTGTTTTCCAGATTTACTAAAAATTGGTATAATTCAGCCTCTGTATAAGAATGGAGATAAGTTAGACATAAATAATTACAGACCAATATAGTTAATATATCGAGTATTTCAAAAATCATTGAAAATATCATAAAACATAGGATGGTAAAGTTTCTCAATAAATATAAATTGCTATCTGATAAAAATATGGATTTAGGGAGGGGAGATCGACAGAGGAGCCATTTATAAAACAGAAAAAATGTAATGTCCTTGACATAAAAAACTGTATTGTACGTCGTCGTCAATCTCGCCAAGGCCTTTGATACGGTCAGTCACATAAAGCTGCTTGAGTAACTAAAATAGGAGTGTAAGAGGAAATATATACGGTTTAATCGAGAGTTACTTACATAATAGGAAATGGCAAGTGAACATTAGTCAGGTATTGAATGATCTCTACCTACGATGTTACCTACCTATGTATGTATGAAATGTTACCTACGAAGTACCACAGGGACCAGTTCTGGGGCCTTAACTCTCCCTCCTGTATATAAATGATCTAGTTATATTAGAAACTGGAGGAGACGTCTTAAGTTTTGCCGATGACACGGCTGTGAGGTATGAATCAGAATCATGGGAATCACTATAAACTAAAAGAGAAAAAGATTTTGTTATCATAAAAAACTGGTTCCAACAAAATGAATTAACTTTAAATATAGCTAAAACTAAATACTTGCCATTTACATGCCAATTCTTCAATTCCAGAAGCAGGATCTCTGGTTCTGTCTGGGTCTGTCTTTGCCAATTCCAGAGACAGATAGCATAAAGCATTTGGACATCATAATGGACCGGCATGCTAGATGGAACTTACAAACAGATAGTACTGTAATAGAAATAAGAAGTTTGCTACCTCATCTTAAATTTCTAGCTTCTGAGAGTTCTGAGAGTTCTTGAGCACTGATAATATGTACTAACACCTCTCGTTTTTGGGACACCCTGTATAAATGTCAATAATACGAAAATATGTCTCCCTTCAAATAAAAATCGACCTGCCTCTGGAATTTGTTTGAAAAAGCTTTTATAGCGAGTTAATCAAGGCGGAAACTTTTCGTTGGGTCACCCAGTAGAGTACCAGATATTAAGCGAGGTCGAGAAACTCTCACATACCTGCGAAAGATTAAGGTAAACAGTCACAGTCGAGTCCAGGGATATCGTTAACTGAGTCACCTTATATAAACTTGAGCTTATCACGGCTATAATCTAGACGTTTATTGAAATTGTGTGGATGTGATATAAGAAAATGGTGTTACTGCCGTGAAACGAATTGTTAAGCAGATTATATTAGGGAAGTTGAAACGCTCTGAATGGCAAAATTGCTCGTGAAATCGCAACTCAGTTTTTCGTGACCCAACCGACAAATGACAGTTTTAAGAGCGGCTTTCTTGTCTGCTTGCTTTTGGAGACTCAGCAGTAACTGTAAATTCAGTAGAGCATTAAAATCTTTTATGTAAGCCATATGTGCTTTCCAGCCGCTTTTTCATTTCCTTCAGTTTAATAGAACGATGATTACATGATGAATGATATGATTACAAAATTCAGGTTGTGATTAAGGAGTAACTATACGATTTTGGAAAGCAGTTATTCCAGGTTAAATATGAAAACAAACCCTGGGATTGTCCCCCTAGGTACCTTATATTTAACAGAAATTACACGGTGAAAATTCAGGATACATAATAGTAGAAAAAGGTTGATCGCATTAATATCCTTGAGGTAATTATCTTATCGAGTTAAGAATTAAGATCATTTGGATACTTTTTCTATTTATTCTTTTGAAGCAGATATTATGCACAAAAAAAAATAATTCATGAATTTATAGGCAGTCAATAACAAAGTTTACAGAATATATAATTCTGTAAACTTAGCCAATAGTCTCGATTGTGACGTCCTGGTGGATCAATTTCTCAAAGAAGTAGAAATTTTGGGGGATCATATCAAGGTAACTTCTTTTTGGATGTCAGGACCCTCAAGGGTGGAAGGTAAACGAAAAATCTGTTGATCTATCAAGAAACTGATTATCAGTTCTATACATCGGACCATAACTGACCTGACGTGTCTAAAACTATAGTGATATGTCAAATCAGAGAATTTGCAATAAAAATCAGTACAAAATACTCCTTACTCCTTGGATAATACTCATTAATTGAACAATATAACCTGAAAGGACTCTTGTAGTGAATGGGAATCGAATATGTAAAGTATGGAATAGGGAAAGGAATGCATCCTAGGATGTGTTGTATAATGTAGATTACAGACGACAGGTATAATATATGAGGACAGCTAAAATTGCATCCAGAAAAACAGACGATTTAACCAATACCTGAGCTGTACAAGATAGACCAGTGATTTCCAATCTTTTCTGGACCATCGCCCCCTTTAGAAGAGAACAAAAATTTCTATTGAATTATTTCACCGTTGTCAGTATTAAAAGTGACAACTTTAGCTTCTAGTATTGAAAGTGACTACTTTTGTTACTAAGATATCATATTTCTTTCCAGTAAGGAAAATGTCAACCTTACAGAGTCCTGACGGTAAAAAAATGTCCTAGTTTTGTGACTGTTGGAGAAAAAATGTATTATATTTATTTATTTATTTGACCGCCCCTCATGACTGCCTCAACGCCCCCCCGCCATTTGCCTCTGAATCCGCCACCGCCCCCATGGAAGGTACCAGCGCCCACTGGGGGGCGGTATCGCCTCCGTTGAGAATCACTGAGCTAGACGATATACAATGGTTATAAATACGTATCCACCAAATTACTGTTAAAGGCATTATTTATATGAGAAAAGTAAATTTTACAATAATCAATTGAGACTATAGGATTTATACAAACGAGCTAGTCAGTCAGTATTTCAGCCAACTTTTGTAGTGTTTGCTTTTAGTTAGATAGTTGACGTAATAAATTGATAAATAAAATGCTTGACGTGAATTGGCAACTTATTTGCACGTTGTTCAAGGTGTTCCTTATTATAATCTCTTTTTGAAATTTTAAAATAAAAATGTATTCAGTTTAGACTTAAAACTTGTAGCTTCTGCTCCTTTCTACGAATTACAAATGTTTACAAAATTAGCTTTTGAAACTCTATTTATAATAAAAAAATACTGCTTTGTGAAATATGGGAACAGCTGTCTTTTGTTTTCTGTCAAGGATATAAGTTTTCAAAGCCATCTCTTGACTAGAATACCTAGAATACTAGAATCTTGAATACCTTCAGCATTAGAGGTTTGTTTTTGTTTTTATAGCAGAATTTCTAAAATGTAATAGTCTGTTGATAGGTATGTACCTACATAGTTGTAACTGTAATTTAAAAGTATTAATGACATTGATTTTTGATAATGACAATAATTGGGTAAAATAAAAAGATAATTAAATATTACTATTTAATTACCTTTTTATTTGATCAATGAGGAAACAGAATATTTGTTGACCTTACAAATACCAACAAAGTGATTGCTTTCATTAATTAACTTTAGGTAATGATGAATGGGAGAGATATTTTCAATAAGACTTTCCAGTACAGCTATGTTCCATCACAAATACTGTAAAAATGAATCTAAATAACAAGTAAAAAATTGCACGACAGAATAACCTGTCGTGTTAAAGTTGTGTTAAATTATGTAATTTGTTTATATTTAGAAATATTTAATCCCACATAAGAATGAATTGTATAGAGATCTGCAAAACCGTAAAAGATATAGGGCGGCTCAAATTAGAAAAAAGTGTAATTACATGGATATTAAAATTTGACAAACATGTCTCCGATAAAGTTTGTAGTTTTTCAGTTATTTCCATAAATGTATTTCGGTTCGATTTCGATTAAAATGTTTTGTGTCTTTCGAGAGATATTTGAGTTTTATATTCAGATATAATTGGCATTATACTCTTGTTATAAAATTTTTTTAATTTTATTAAATAATTTGAAATTGTTTTGTGTTTTATCAGTACTTAAATTCCTTTTTTGCAAACAATTTTTCATAATATAGGACAGTACCAAAAAATAACAATTATGATATCTGAAACTAGCTCAAAATATGTTTATACTAAGTACTTTCTAAAACACATAAATGAATTAGAAAGGAAAATAAACTTTTAAGTCCTCAAAGAAGGCATTAAGAAAATAAGTTGATGATTGTTCTACAAATACGAAACGTTAGAGAATAAAATTGGAACCACAATGAATCTCATAGGAAATTACAATTGAAAAGTGTTTTTATTTTTTGCCATGTTTCATAACATCGTAATGATCGTCATCAGCAGATATATTTGCACTATTTTAATGGCGGCTTAATTGTGCATTTTCTTTACTGAATAGAGTGTCTTATTTATAATTAATAATTGGAATTTTTTCTAGTAGTAAACCGCAGTATCAGTAACCAGTAGCATAATTTAAATAAGGTCAAACTCCTCTGATCTACAGGTACTTTTTGACAAGCATTTCTATTTTCCCGGAAATTAGTATTATCTAAGGCAACTTGATTGTTCCCAGACTTTTCGTACACATTGTATAATAATGAATGATAGACATTAACTCACTTTACTCTTTTGGAAAAGCAGAAATCTACCTGGAAGCGCTTCTCTAATTTGGTTTCGCAAAGTTACGCGATAAAATTCGGCGTTTTTCTTCCTACGATTAAGCGAACTGTTGAATAATTCTCAACAAAGTTCACGAAGAAATGCTCAGAAGACTTGTTCGGCGCAAAGTTGCCGGGATTATTTTAATATGTAAGTAAATAAATGTCAGGCTGAGTGATGAGATGTAAAAATATGTTCAGAAAATACGTCTCTTCTTCAACGCTTCATGAAATTGCTTTTGTGTCGTGTTTCCCTGCGCTTCCACAAAGAAAGTCCTCAGCTGTTTGCCAAATGTCCCACGTCCCACGTGAAATGGGTGAGATTTATTGTAGAATATGGATAACGAGTCCCGTTTTATTGTCAAATTCTCACTATTCTTCTTGCAACTGAACAATTTACTTAACAATTATGATCATTATCGATACATAGTAAAATCACCTAAAGATATAAATCTTTCAATTATGGCTCATATCCTCGTTTATAATATATATGTGAATGTAAGAAATAATAATTTTTTGTAAGTTTCCCTTTTCTTTTAATATATATTTTGTTTTTAGTTGATCTTACAGTTTATACTGAACTAGTTTATACAGGGTGATTCTTAACCTAAACGCATAAAGTTGGAAAATTATAGCTGAGAACAAATAATGACGAATAATGAAAAAATCTAGTAAACTATTTTTAATTTCGGAAATTGAGAAAATGTCCTTTAACGGACACAAATGTCAATAATTAAACTCAAAAACATAGCTCTCTAATAAAAATCCAATAAAGTGCTGCTAAGCAACAACATTGCAGTATCAGGTACTGTAATGTTCTATTTACCGTTCGCAAATCAATACAGGCTAAGTAGATCTACTGGACAGTATGAAATAAAAAATATTGTGTGCCTATACCTTGTACGCGAAATTATGTTCTCGACATAATTGGCCCTACAAATTGGCCACATTTTAGTAGGTACAATGAAATATAGTTTTCACTTTATTTTCTTGGATTACAAATATTCGACGACAAAGGGTCTGAAACGCTGTTGTATATATTGCTCTATCCCTCTGTCGAACCCTAGCTGCGTACCAATCTGTAAAAATATCAGGGATTGAGGGTGTACTAATGAAGAGGAAAACTTGAATTGGCCCCAATTCGGTCGAAATGATCTTCAGTTGGGGTGCAAACTGCCGACAAAAAAGAAATCAGGATTTTATTTGCAGCTAGCCAGTGGTTTCAAAATGAAAACAATAATTGTGTCTGGTCATTTAGTGCTCTCCATTTTGTTTTAAATTAATCCAAAATATTTGATGGTATCAAAATTGGTTTTGTTTAAAAATTAGTTCTACGTCTATTCTCTACCAATAGGTCTAAATTGTTAGCAGAATTTTTTACAGAAGGCTCCGTAACGTAGAAAGGGAGATCGTTTCCATTTACTGGTCTACTGTCACCCTTGTCCTTGGCATCATATATAAGAGTATCCAAGCAAGGATTTCTAATCAGTAACTTCCATTACGGGCCGAAGTAAATCACCTGGAATTAATCAAGGCCTTTTTTCTCGTAGGGGCGGAAAGGAGCCATTATTGAAATGCGGTGGCATAAGTGTTACTGATGGCGACAAGTTTAATTCAATTTACCGGCAAATGTCGGGGATTCGCTCCTTCTCGTCGCCTTCCCCTCCATCCTCAGTCTTTTCATTTCCTTCCCCTGCTACTATGCTGTGGTCTGAACAATTAAGAGAAATAAGAAGAAAAGACCAGAAAATTTATTGCTTTTTATATGCTACAGTTAAAATGTAACTTTATCAAAAATTAGGAACTATTTAACTATATTTCAAAGCATTTAATTTAAAGTTATATTAAAGTATTATTAGATAGCAACATTGCTCTGGTTATATTTTGTGCAGATAGTATAACTGTTTTTTTCTTTTATACTATCGTTAGGTGACAAAGCAGGTTCAATGCCCAATAATCGAAGAAAATAAATAATGACAGTACCTCTCTATGTATTTGTGAGAAGATTCACTAGCCCAGTTTGAAAAAACCTAAAAGGTGTTCCATTTCCATGTTACAACCTGCATTCATAATATGTTTGATAATATTTAAATATATTTGCTCGTAGATATCTTCTTAGTAACTACACATAGTATTGTTTACTTCATATTAGTTTTTTAATTAAAAATAGGAGGTGATGTAGCTTCCATAAACCTAAAACTGATCTTCATTTAAGACTAATCTCTCTTTTTTGTTTTAGGTAAGTCTTAGTGACCACACCAGTAATAAATATATGCAAGTAAGCCAGTATATGTGTAAGTAAACCAGTAATAGTAACAGCAATGAATGAATTTACCAATAAAGTAGATTAAGCGATTGGTAAATGTTGTCTTAAATCTTTATTTTAAAGTGCAGACCATCCATCATTCCCTGCGGTGTATCCATCAATATTGTAACAATAAATCTTGGGTAATGTTTCCGGTGAAAAGGGCAAATACCGTAGGCGAAGCCATATACGAAGAGCTGTTCTTGGTATTCATAGAGCACTTACGGTCTATCACACAAGAGCATTATATAGTTTATTGTATGGCGTCCTCGTGAAGATTTAGTTTCACCTCGATGCACAAAATGTTTAGGATTATGTGTCCGACATTTTGCTATTGATTTTGCAGAATCCTTGGAAGGTTTGTGGGTCCTTGACCGCCGCAAAAACAAATGATGTCCGTATCACAGGTTTATTATTATTATTACAGGATTATTATACAGGGTTATTGGTAACCTCTACATATAAACATGGGAAATCATATTAGTTTTCGGGAAGGTGACAGTTTTGCGAATAATACCTCATGAATTTCTTCATTGCACCCACTAAATGATTCAGATTTCTTTAATACTATTTAAATTCGAACCAGACTTGCTCCTCAAAATAACTTCCCCTTATCCATAGTGACTTTTCTCTTTTTACTAAGCCCTACTACTATAGGCTAGGACTATAATCACTATTACTATTTTCTTTAGACTTTTAATCAATGTGCCTTTTCCACTAAATTGAATTTGACTATTTTATTAATGCCAAACGTTATATTGGTACATAAGTAAACGTAGAATCAATCCAATTTATTAAAGAATTGTAATTAAGCGAAGTTATCCAAGTACAAAGTGACCGGTCTTCATGAATCATTACAAACTGCGCGGTTCGGTGACATCACACTCCAGTAGCCAATAAAATGTAGACAAGTTAAAGAACGGCTCCACGTTGCCACATATAATTTTACTTTTTTCTTGGCAACGATTAAATTTACATTTTGAAAAGAAAATATTATGTATTTTTAAGTGAAATATTCTCCATAAATTCTTACTAAAGCAAATCAACATGATTATTTTACAATTTATCCCTTGAGCAAAATAATTTTTAGGTATTTTTCGCTAAAGGTGACAACACTGCACAATCTATGCTAGAATCAACTAAATGATGATTTGATAACTTAGGTTATAAAACCTAACCTTCTTGTCTTAACATTGCGCACTTCAGCACTTAAGAAAGTTCAAATTTGTGGCGTAGAAATCGTTAACCATTTCACTGTCGACTCTTGGAAGGTTGTCTGAATTAGCCTTAAGATATCCCTCTTAAATTGTATTCATTTTAAATCAAATTAATCGAAACACAAAACGAAAGTTAGGTTAAGTACACTTGACTTGACAGAACACAAATAGCAGGGCAGCCAACAGACAACAACGAACTGGAGTATGACGTCAATGGCGCGTTATTTGAAATATATGGTAATTTTAACAATTTTTTCAAAATATATCTGGCGAAGAACAAAATTTAAAAAAATACTTTTTAGGCATAAGTAAGTATATATTTTATAATAAGCGAATAAAAAAAAGATGTGGAAAAGGCCCATTATTGTATATACTAACATTTAAAATATCTGGAATTTATCCATCACAATTTTCTTCATATTCATAACTATAATAGCAGAGATCTTGGAACATGAAGGTATGGCAACAAAGACATAATTACTGTGACGATTTTACATCACTTTTTTTATTCGATTATAAATGTTCGTAATGAAAATTGAATTGTTATATACCTCTATTGAGGCCATTGATCATTCGACTATACGATACGTGATTTTAATACGAATGACGAGAGTTTGTTATTCAGTTTTATGATTTATTAATTGTACGATAAGAAATGTTAATTCTCAAATAGGTGTGTTAATCCATCATCTTGCCCATAGGAAAAATGTTCTTTATTAACGCAAATGCTATTCTATTGTGTAATTTAAATACACCAAATAATTATAATCCATTTTTATCCTCTAGTTAAAAGTTCAGCTCGTTCAGTTTACCTCGTTAAAATTGTATTACCTGAGCGGAATTACTTATAATTACTTTTTCTCTGGTTATATTCAGTTACTACTTTGTTCTTAATGGAAATCCAGTGCACCTCAGCTCCAACTTCATTAAAGTTTTTTTATCTTCCCATAACATAAAAATACTTGGGGAATACTTTTATTCTTCAATTTTTCATTCAAAGCGTTTTATCGAGCAGGAGAACATATCACTGTCAGGTGCCTAGTCTGAACCGTTGAGCGAGATCATTTGTTATTTGTGAAAAAAAGGTCATGTACTTTTAATAAATAGTTGTCTGGTTCAGTTCCTTTACGCAGCTTCTGTGCCATCGTCTTTCGTGTGCGTCGTTTAGCTAGAGAACATATTTTTATTATTCGAGTTTCAGTTTTTGTTTTTGTTTTTGTTTTTTGTCTTAAGGGTATTTACAAACTAGGTAGTATTCATTGGCTTTCCACAGATGCTACTGTTGATGTTTCTCAAAAATCTAGCATTAAATATGAAGCATACAGGGTATTACTTGGATATTTATATTATTCGATTTATTTCTAAAGTTCACATTAACATTTTGCGCGTGCTCTAATTTGAGCTGTACATTTATTTGGTTAACGGTATTTCCACTTGTTAAAATATCTGTTAGTTATACCTAACATACAGAGAAGTATACAATTTTCCAACTGTAGCATGCGCCTTCATAGGATCAGATGTGTCAATTTTCATTACAAATTGTTAAATGTGTGTAATTTTGTTGTAACGCAATGATAGTCTATTCCCATCAATTTGTTATTGGGACTAATAACACTTTCAAATTCTGCTCCTCCAAAACATTTCCTCTTAATCGAAATCCCTTAAAACTGTATGTACACCTATAGGAATGTACTGTGCCTTGTTGCTCACTGTGGTATTACGAGAATTATCGTTAATTTTGTATATTTGGCAACTTCCATAGTTCGTTGTTAAAGTAAACCGGTTATTAAATTTGGCCTTCCCTTGTTGTACGTAAATATATTTTTCTATAAGTAGTGCTAAAAATAGAACCTTTAAGGTTTGCTGATAATGTTTAAAATATAGAGGGTGGGTAAAAATAGACGGCATATTAGATAATTCAGAGACTACTTCAATTTAAATTTTAAAATTTAGCATTCTGGTGTTTTTGCTACCAAAAAACACCAGAATGCTCTTCTCAAATAAAGTAATGGCGTTCCTGTAGCTGTTTCAGTTACCTATACCGGAAGTTGACCTCAGCTTTGTTATTTTAAATGGAACACTCTGTATAATTGAAGAAAGCGAAGGTTATACCTTCAGCCGGTAAAGCAATGGCCACCGTCTTTTGGAACAGTGAGGGTCTTCTCTTGATCGATTTTTTGAGAGAACGACATACCATCAATGACCCTTATTATCCTGACTTGCTTACTCAAAAAGCTAAGCAAGTTTACGTTCAAAAAAGAGAAACTGTTCAATCAGTAGTGTCATTCTGCTGCATCTGATACTGCCCTATTAACTACAAAAATGTCATCGAAAAAATGCATTGGGAGGTTCCCACGTTATATTTCGGATTTATCACCATGTGATTTTCATCTCTTTGGATCGCTGAAAGAAGCTCGAAAGTTCAAGACGATGATGATGTTGCCGAGTTTGTGCATGAGTAGAATTATGAAACTTCCACAACAATATGCTCTAAATCACATTTATGTGCTCTAAAATAGGACACATGATAAAGAGAAAATCAATTCGGAAGGATTTTAAGGTTAGGTACCGAAAACGTACTGAAACGTTGCAATTTTTTTCCTATCAGCGAATCGCCTTGGAAAATAATTTAAAAAAATACGAACTTATTTAGTGAGATATGCTTTTAAAGGAACAGATAGCTTTTGTTTTACCTATATTATGGGGTAGGTAGAACTAATTTGTAGAAATGAGTCTTAATTTATATATTAATTGATACCAATTTTTAATTCTTGCAATTACGAACACCGCACAAATCCAAATTTTGTTTATTTGGTGGATGTTAACGCTCGATCTCCCCCACTATACAATACAATTGTTTTCCTCAACAATGACGTTTACCATAATGATATAGTCAGCCTGTTGATGTGACATCAATACCATACAGCATATAATGGTATTATGCGATATTTTTCAATAATCCTAAGTACTGTTAATCAGAAAAAACATTTGTAGAGGAATAGTGGCAACAATACGCAGAGTATGATTGACATTTATATCATCATCATCATTAATTATTGATATAGAGAAGGATGAATATTTTACTAGTAGATTTTTTATAAATAAGTGTGACATTATGTTACGTTTCAACACTCCCACTTATTCTGAATGCCCTAAAATACATAATTTATCCCTTAAATAACAGAACTGCGGCTTTGCTAAAGGCTTTGTAAAAATATCAGCTAATTTTTCCTTAGTACTAACATATTCTAATGCTATTTCCTTTTTATTTACAATGTCCCGAATAAAATGATATCTCACATCAATGTGCTTTGATCGCTTGTGATGATCAGAGCTAGAGGCCAATTTAATTGCTGCCTGATTGTCAACAAAAATAGTAACATTACCATCAATATTGAGCTCAATCAAAAACCGACGCAACCAAATGGCCTCTTTTGCACCATGAGCTAATGCTATATACTCAGACTCAGCGGTTGATAATGAAACCACACTTTGGCGCTGACTTGACCAGGAGATTGGCGCCCCGTTAAAGACAAAAACAAAACCGCTCCTGGATTTACGCGTATCTACACAGCCGGCATAATCGGCATCAGTAAAACCCTTAAGATTACACGGACTCCCACTGTTTCCAAATGTAATTCCAAAATCCACCGTGCCCTTTAAATAACGCAAAATTTTCTGCACAACTTTCCGGTGTTCTTGATTAAAACATTCCGTTTGTCTTTAAATGAAAAATATACTTGTTTGTTTTTATGAAAAAGCTTATATTTGTCGTAATAATTTGGATAACATGTTCGCTGTTCTGCTTAGCCCAGCCGCTTAGGCCCTATCTGTTTATGTGATGAAAGCATAAGTACTTTTATTGTACTTATACCAATATCCATAAGTGTTAGTTCGGTCTACATCCTAAGTTTGAACGGAATGTATCATTTTGTAAGCTTGGTGCGGCGGTTGGGTGGATAAATGATTGTGAATAAAGTTTCTGGATTTTGCATCATATTTCATCGGAAGCCCTATACAAGGTGCCCATTATCTATCCCCTTACATAGCTAACTTTGTTGATAGTGGAAATAGAGAATTGTTTAAATTAGCAAAATTGGGCAGAATTAGAAAAGGAATTCAGTGCCTCCTTCAGATTTAATTTTAATTTTCAACTTTTCGAGATATTTTGGAAAAACTGAAAATTGACAAAATTTTTAAACTCGAATATCTCGAAAACTATAAAAGATACAAGTAATATAAAAATACTATGTAGTAGTGTTTTTTACATGGAATTCAGCGGTAATCAGTTAATGGGGACATTTATTGGATGCACCTAATGTTTTCTTCTTCTTCTCTCTTCCAAAACTAATGAAGCTGTTGTACATTACATTTTTTGATCTCACTCATCAAAGGAACTACTAGTCGTCATGATTTCTGAATTGAAACATCATGGTCGGATAGTGTGGAGTGGAATTGCAAAAGAACAATGTGTCCCTGCCTTTAGGTTCATCTCATACAAGCTACCAACTTTTGACTTTACTCTTACATAATTAATATATTTAACACTTGAAGAATCTTGCCTTGCTGTTGAGCTTGCAGCTTTACGTTTCTACTTTATTTCAAAAATATGAAAAAGCATTCTCCTTCTGCAATAAAGAGCAGAACAAGGGCTCCAGCATCTCTTTATGTGCAGGCTAGGCCTTTGAGATAACAAAAGTGGTCTATTATTTTTTGTAATATCTCGGAGAGATGCTTTTGTATACACAGGAATTGTGCGGGCCATTCATCATTCCGGAAAATCTGTGTTGGCCATGGGTTAATTTATTTTTTATTCTGCAGGCTCCCCGCGGCTTTGGCCGCAATCTCGTAATCCAACAGCTGACCGGCGTATTTTTAGGGCATGCGGCGCGGTATGAAAAATAAATGCTCTGGAGTAATTATTATCGGAACATTATTTGGCAATCGTTCAGATCGGCCCGATGACGTCAAATGTTAAGCAGAGCCGGACTTGGGCCATTGGTCAAGTTATTTCCTACTTCCGACCACAAAATATAAATATACCGGGTGTCTCTCAGAAATATTAAAACCTAAAATATATCTGAATCACATTTGCAATCAAAAGCTGTTGAAATTATAATACCTTGTAGAATATACGTAATTTACTTATAGATACCATTTAGGAGAACTAGACTGACCTTAAAACTTTAGAGTTGCTTTAGAGACGTATGGGAAACAGAAAGGACCAAACTAAAAATTGCTACATTGGTTTATATACCTGAAGTTTCAAGCGACTAAGTATTTAGTTTAGTTACGATTTTCTTTCAATCTGAGTATAGTTTTTATAAAAAAAAAGAATCATACTAACGAAGAACAGTTTTATTTTGTATATATGGCAGACTTTCTCACTTTTGATAACCCTAAAGGATAAATGTGTCATACGATTGAATGATCAAAAATGGTACTAGAATATAAATATAATATGTATTGACGATATACGGTCTTTTGAATTTAGCACTCCTCCAGTTTTATTGTCCGCCCCTTCCCCCCTTAGGCTGCCTCTGCAAATATGTTGATCAAAAATAAACAGAAGCCGCAGTTATCGTAATACATGAAGTATGGTTTCGATATGGATGCTTTTAGCTAGTGCTTAAATTTAAAAGCAATGTTTTTATTATATTTTATAGCCAACTAGACGGCATCTTCCATTTAAACCAATTAAAATAAAATACAATATTTTCTTTATTAATCCGACCTAAAAAAATATACTCTAAGTATTGACTGATTTCCATTTTTTTTTCTTATGTTGGAGTGCATTCAAACGTAATGGAGATCCATAAAAGTGTTTACAATTACAGAGGTGAAATATAAGCAAATTTATTTTTGAATAAACTATGTGCCAGATTTCAAACGTGGAAATCAATTCACTAATTTGAATGAATCAGAAAGAAGTCAGCGTAGAAACCAAACTCTCAGTTTTCTTCGATATTATTATTTTAAATTGGGAACCCATTTGGTGGATTCATCACGACATTGCCTTCGTGCGTACTGATCTCAAAATTAGATGTATAGTACCCTGATTATTAATTAATACGAAAGCTGACCTAACAAATTTTTTTATGGCTTTTTTTTATTAATTTCGATATTCTTATATTTAAATATGTTATGGTATGCGATATTTGACATTTTGAATTTTTTTTATTTGAATTTTGAAAAAATAATTTTACATTGTACGATTCTATGAATAGATTAAAAAATGTAAGATTAAACTAAATTATTTTAAAAATAATCATTGATCACATTTACATCATGTTTTACAAACATGCAGCGCTTTTAGGTATTGGCTATTGAGTTTACTTATACTTACGTATAGTTTAAAACTAATTTGAAAGAGACAAATCCATTGCAAGTCGCTAAAAATACTTGTTCGCAAAGAAATGTCCAGTACAGTTCAAAATTGTCTTCAAAAAATCATCCTATAAAGTAAAAACGTTAAGTTTGAATAGCCCGCCTCTGGTTTGTCGATAAAACAGGAATATGTTTTATCGGCATGAAACATTAGTTCAGAAACCCCACTTTAGTGCCGCATGGGTTAATTGTCATTTCACATAGTGCCAATTTTTAACACGGAAAGGAACACTCTTTATTTTTATATTTCTCTATGTGTCAAATTAGGAAATCAAATAATCGGCAATAGAGATAAAGTAATTTACCAAATGGAAGCCAGTTTTGATAGCAATTGGGACAGAGTGAGTTCCGAATCTGGATAATTATTCTGGATCTCACTGTATATTTTATTTAATAGTGGGGAGGTGTAGTAATATAATATACCTACTATAATAATAGCAAGTAGGTACATATCTAAACAGTATAACAATCGTAACTAAGATTAGGTAACTACATATTTCAAGTAAAATTATACGAAAAGATTCAAGAAACTTATGGGTACTGTAACAGGCTGGTCGATGTGCTCTACAGGCTTCGCGGAACTTACTTAATTATTCAGTTATCTCGAAAGGGAGTCTAAAGTTTTACTACTGAATCGATTTATCTGTCGCGGGGTTCGAGATATGCTGTGATTGACGTATAAAAAGAGTATTGACTTACCGTGGGTTATCTTATCCTGAATCTCGATGTAGGGACGTATTCCTGGGACACTTCTTATATGCTAACACTGAGAGGGTAGTTGGGCGGAGTTGCACGAAAACACAGCACTTTTAGGCAAGGGTTTTTAATAACAAATAAATAGAATTTAGAAACGTAAACAAAATAGAAATGCAAAATACTGAAATAATATTTGACCTAAGAAAACGACTGAATACAATACTAATGAACTCTAAACTGAATGAGTCTATATAAAACAACTAACGGCGTCTACTTCGAACCCGAGAAACGTACTTTACCCTGCCTGGGTGGTGTGCCCCCATACTGTGGGGAGAAGCCCCAAATAAATACAAACAACCACCTATTCCGAAGTCGTACCGCGGGAGACTGACTTTTCTTCAGTCGAAACTTTCCAAGTCAAGTTTCTTTGCTATAAAATTTAAATAAACTAATCCCATTGGTTGTTAAAGTACGTTTCTTCTCTCTGTCTAGTACCGCGAACCATGACCTGTTTCTGTCACGGTGGCCAATCAAAATATTGTTTTCTAGCTAGTGACCTAAAACCCTTAGATATTATCCTCGTCTCAAAGTGAGATGGGGTTACGACTTACTCTACTGTTATTATTCCTGGAAAACCCCATGAAAAACAAGGAGGACCTATGCCTTTGCACTATTGTCTATATGAACATACAAAAGATCTTACTTCGAAGAACTTCCAAGTACCACCATAATTCATTACAATTTACTGGCTTTAATTAGTTACGCCCAATTGGTGCTTTGTGTCCTCAACACTGTTCCGTGTCCAGGGAGGCACGGAATTAGGCATCCATAAAATGCTTTACTAAAACTGTTAAGCCCGAACAATTATCAATACTATTTATGACCCAAAATGACATCTTTGCTACAGAACCAGAGATGGTTTTACAAAATCTATCTATTTGAGCCAGATGTTACTTTCTAACGATATTTACTTTACTTGACGTTTACCCTGTGTGCTTTTGTTACAGTACCAAGTAAGACTGTAAGACACGCTTTATTTTTCACTAGAAATTTATTTCATCTGGCTTGCTATAAAAATTTAATTGTTAGAACAAAAGCTCAATAACAACAGTAGAACGAATAATGGCCAGGCAAATAAGGCCTACAAAGTATACCAATAAATTAGGGTAATTGGGAAACTAGACGACACAGTGTGTTCGTTAGAATGCTAACTACTCGAAACTATTAAACCCACTCGATTCAATTCGGCAAAATTTATGGTATTATAAGCTGATGCCGCATATCTAACGACGGCAATAATTTGTTTTAATTAAATTGGTTAAAAGAGGTGTTTGGCAAAGTCTGTGGTGGGACATATTTTATTGGGATCCTTTGTAAATATACAGGCTAATGCGTTTATCTCTGTAAATTACGTTAATTTATCGACAGTAATGTGTTACCGTTTTGTTTGCGATAGGTTATAAATCCGGTGTTTAAAGGAATGTTGCGATGATATACAACATCGATGTGTTTTGCCAAAGCTTCGTTCTAATTGACATTTATTTGTTGCATTAATCCATTCAGCAAAACATTTCGAAGTCAAAAATGTTTATTACATTTTAGATCTAGCACTTTTCGTTTAATATTAGGGCATGGACTATAGAAATGGTGGTGGAAATTCAAATTGCCGATGAGGGTGGTGTAAATTGTAAACAAATATGGAAGAAGACGAATAAAAATATAATATTTCATACCACATCGCTTAGCAATTAGCAATCAACTGACGTAAATATAGTGGCTCTATGTGTTAGGGTGCAGGAAGCAGTGCTTCCTTAGCATAATATGCTATTTGGCATATGAAATTTTTTGGGTTGAAACTTTTAGTTTCTTTCATTTTCCACTAAAATCAATGTGAGGGACGATAGAAAAAGTGTACGGTAATACCATATTAGTGTTTATGATTTTTTGGTAAATAATTGTTGTTTTTACGTTAAAAATATTCTGTTTTTATAAGAATAATAATAGAAAAGTACAAATAAACTGCAACAAAGTGATTTTATTGTATAAGTAAACGTGTTTCCTGTTATTATATTGTTACATATTTTTAAGTGAAAATGAGTGGGGAACTGTTTCTTTATACTAAGGCAAAACTTATATCTTACTCTTTTTTTAGCACTTTTTCTAGAATGACACCCACGAACACAACAGTTTGTATTGTGCTGATTTGTTTTGGATGCCTTTAAAATATGTAAAATTAAAGATGTACAAGTACTAGTCACTTCGTTTTTAACTTTACAATTGCAATATTAAAAAGTCACAAGCACTATCGCAAATATCGTTTTGTTTTATGACTAATAAATCTTGATAGTCTCAAAATAGAAGGAAAACCAGAATGTCACTGGTAATAGAGGGAATCTATATGCTATATGGAGTTTCGGTATTAAAACAACCATTTATATTATAGCGACGTGCCAACCAGCCAAATCAACAATCAATAATGTGCTGAATGTCTACATTGCACTAGCTGGTAGGATATGCAAACGTTTGTCAAATAATAATTCACTCAATGATATGACGAGTATTATGGCTAGAGTTTATGCGCTTATTATTATCAAGCGACCAATGAGAACAATACAGACAGACGTCTGTGCAATGCATTTAAGAGCTTGATACTGATAACTGGCAGACATGTGACATACAAAATGATGATTTTATCCATTAATGACACCATTGTTTCTCTTCTCTGTCACACTAAAATATGAATTTTAATGAAGTATGAGTTTGAAAATATGAACTTTTTTGTATTTACTTATGCATGTATACTTATTTAGGTATGCACCATTACAACGTTTTCAATATGTCGCTAAAGCATTATATCTGCTGTCCGTATGCAATCGAATCTCTCCTTATCAGCATGGATTTGTGAGTGGTAGGTTAACTGTTACAAATTTAGCTGTGCTGACAGAATACATTGCGAATGTTTTGGATAGCAGAGGGCAGGTGGATGTGGTTTATACGGACTTCTCAAAGGCGTTTGATAAAATAAGTCATGAGGTTTTACTTGGAAAACTAGCGAATTTTGGCTTCTGCACTAGCTTTCTTGATTTTATTGGATCCTATCTATACAGGAGACTTCAATATGTCAGTTATAACGGTTTCGATTCTGCTAATTATGTAGCCACTTCGGGAGTGCCTCAGGGCTCTACCCTAGGCCCTCTTCTTTTTATATTTATTGACGATATAAATAACGTGATTGACTGTTGTAAGCTCTTGTATGCAGATGACCTAAAAATTTATTCAGATATATAACTTGTATGAGTGATTGTATGTAAGTTGGAACTTGACCACATTCAGTCGTGGTGTTTACAAAACAAATTGTATCTTAATCCCTCTAAATGTAAGGTCCTCAGCTTCACTAGGAAACAAACACTCTGTAGATTTGACTATACTATTGATAATAATGTTTTAGAACGGTGTAATTCTTATAAAGATCTTGGTGTGTTGTTTGACTCAAAATTTACGTTTAATGAACATATATCACTTAAAACTAATGAGGCTCTAAAGTTTTATGGATTAATAGTAAGAAACTGTAAAGAGTTTACTGATATAAGGGCTATAAAGGCTTTATATTTTGCATACGTTCGCTCGAGACTGGAATATGCAGCTTTGATCTGGTATCCTTATTATGAGAGTCCAAAATTGCTGATTGAACGGGTTCAAAGGAAATTCTTAAAATATTTGGTATTTAAAGAGGATAGTCATTATCCTGAACGAGGAATAAGTTATAATCTCTTAACTGGTCGGCATGAAATTGTTAGCTTAGAAGTTAGGAGAATTGGTATATCACTGACATTTTTGTATAAGTTATTGCATAATTCAATTGACTGTGCAGATTTGTTGTCATCTATTAACTTTTATGTACCTAGGTTGAACTCAAGGACTAATGTAACTTTCGTGTGTAGCACCCCTAAGACTAATGTCTTGTTGAGGTCACCCGTATACGTTATGTGTAAAAACTTTAATTGTTTGCGACAGCCGCAGGATATTTTCTTTTGTTCATTAGAAGCAATTAAAAAACTAGCTATTGAGCAGTTTGCTGATTAAGTTGCTACTTTTACTTTTATTATTGTTTATTATTTTCTATTCTTGTATATCTTAAGATTATACCATTTGTGTACTTTATTTTATCTAGTTGTTTACTTATACATTGTACTTTCTTGTGTATTGTCCTATAAATGGGTTTCTGTTGGGCAATAAAGCTATTATTATTATTATTATTATTATTATTATTATTATTATTATTATTATTATTATTATTATTATTATTATTATTATTATTATTATCTGCTTCTTTTTATTATATTGCCTCAGCTTGTGTGATTATTGTAAATGTCTTCCTCTATACTATTAGATTTTCTTCAAGGAATATTCCTGCAGTTTAGGGTAATCAGATAAATTATATTTTGAAACATTCGTTTGGTTTCGTTTAAAGTCCTAATTATGTTACTGGAGTAATTAACTGGAGTCTAGATGGCCTTGAGATAAGCTTGAGAATATTTACTTCTGAAAGAAACTTAACACCTTACTCATGTATCCGAATTCTGCTTATTAACATATTACACAGCTTTTACTATGTTTTTAGAATATAATTAAAGAAAGTAGATCAACAATTAGGTATACTTTTAAACTAACCCATGTTATAATACATAGTTTCATTAGGTACTCGGAATTATCAGGTTCCAGATACAGTGGTAGTTGAATTTATGAAAATTTCGTTTTAAAGGATTCAAATGATTTTTAAAAACTTGGCAACTATATATAAAATTTGAATAAAACTTTTGCACTATAATGCACCCAATTTCAGATATCCGAAATTAGGCGAATAACAGAACTTTTTTAATAGATGCTGTTAAAAAAAAAGAAATAATTTCAGATACACTATCCGAAATTAGAATACCATTTTTTGAACTGGCGAATTCGCCATTTTTTATTTATATCTTTTATTTTCCATATCTACTTAAATTTTCTTACTCAATAAAAAAATTATGAAGATATATTATAATAAAATAAATGAGGTCATACCAAAATTTTGTTAAATTATGTTTAATTACGTATTATATGGCTGATTTAGAAAACTTATCCGAAATTAACTTTCCTCTATATCAGATATAGAGGAAAGTTAATTTAAAAATAAATTCCCTCCTGTGTTGTTAATGACACTAATAAGTCTGAAAATGTCCAGAATGACTTTTTTGGGGGGAATTTATTTTTTTAAACATATGTTTGATCTTATAAATCATAATGAATGCCTTAGGTTGAACACATATTCTCAAACAGAATACCTACGTTGAAAATCTATAAAAGTACAGATTTAAATTGCAATAAATATCTGAAATATATTTTATCTTTCAAATTATATATTTTATATATATACTTATACAGGGTGTCCACCTAGTGCGCGTAAGTCCAATATCTGGGTTAATAAAAGAGATAACTTAATTTTTTTTTCTACAGGGTTGTCTAATATCCCGAGCTGCACAAAATGAAAATATATTTACATATTCAGGGTGTTCAGTTTTTCCTGGACAGGTACCAACTTCGTTTTTCTAAATGGAAATATATATTTTTTATTGCTTTTTCGAACTAAACCCTTGATTTTAGTAGGACTTTCATCAGCCTTCCCTATACCTAACTTAAACTGTTTTTGAAATATTGACGGGTGAATATTGACATTTTTGCAACTTTGACACCCTGTAAAATCTAATCGGTTTGAGATCAAGCAAAACGGTTTGCACATTCCTATCTTAACTTTTCATAAGCTATCGTTTGGTACTAATTTCAGAATTATCAAAAAATTTAAAATTTTCTGGAAATTTTGAAAATTTTTTATTCCTGTATAAATTTGAAATTAGTATCAAACGATAGCTTATGAAAAGTTAAGATAGGAATGTGCAAACCGTTTTGCTTGATCTCAAACTGTTTAGATTTTACAGGGTGTCAAAGTTGCAAAAATGTCAATATTCACCCGTCAATATTTCAAAAACAGTTTAAGTTAGGTATAGGGAAGGCTGATGAAAGTCCTACTAAAATCAAGGGTTTAGTTTGAAAAAGCAATAAAAAATATATATTTCCATTTAGAAAAACGAAGTTGGTACCTGTCCAGGAAAAACTGAACACCCTGAATATGTAAATATATTTTCATTTTGTGCAGCTCGGGATATTAGACAACCCTGTAGAAAAAAAAATTAAGTTATCTCTTTTATTAACCCAGATATTGGACTTACGCGCACTAGGTGGACACCCTGTATATAGACATTCAAGGCAAGTGGCTACCAAGTCACTTGTCTTGAATATTTTTCGCAGGCATATGGTTGAAACAAAACACCGCAGCAAACCGATTCTATAAATAATAGTTAAAATAGAAAACGCATTTATTTCGAGATATAGACAGTAAAATTCATTTCTGACATCGAAACACGTACTTATATTTAAAAATAAAGTCTGTCGTGGCCGCGATTAGCGAACTGGACATATTTTTATAATTCACAACGTTGTAAGAATTATATACGATTATTATTATTTTTTTTTTTAATTAATAGCTACAAATCTGACAATTATAGATTCTAGATTGTGGAGTTTGAAAGACGACTTGTTAAAAGGTCTACAAACCGTTTTTATTTTTCGTAGGCTGATTGAAAACATATGTTCTCCGTGTTCTTTTAAACAGATTTTTTGGCAAGCCTTTATTGTAAGTCGTGTATAAATCTCAAACATATTGATTTTATTAAAATACAAAGTACTTACATGCATACCATTTAATTACGAGTAGTTTTGAAGGTTTTACACAGGTTTTACGAGAATGTATCGTATTAATTCGTTTTGATTTTACGTGAAATGTATTGACACCCTATCGGAATGTAGCTGTGTATTAAATGTATAGCTGAAACCATTTTTCAATAATTTGATGAAGTTTCCTCTTTCTGATCATAAACAAGAAATGTTTAACTCTAGTCAGTATTGCCACATTTAATAATAATAATATTTCTACCCCTCATTCTAATCACAAGGATTAGTCCCAAAGTCTGAGACTTGTGTAGGAGAAGAGGCGACATATTATTATTATTTCGCACGCCGCATTTGCGCCTCAAGAACGACTTACGTTGGTAGGCCCTAACCACCATTCAGTGCTGGAATGAGGGAAACCTGGAAAACCTCATTAGTTAGGGGGGCAGTCCAACATCAACTGATTTTAATCTCTCACATTAACACCAAGTTGACATTTTTCCCCTCCTAGGCCATCGCCAAGATGGTTGCCAACCCATCCCTGCGAACATGCCTTGATCTACGAGTAAACAATTTAATTAAAAATTGTTTGGTGGAATGGGGATTCGAACCCACGATCTCTAGATTGAGCGATCGAGATACTAAACCCTGAGTCGCCGGCTCGCCAATTTGTAATCAACCTTTTGATAATAGATAGATAGATAGATAGATATACCTAGATATATTTATTAGTCGAACTAGAGCAATACAGCTTTGCTATGGGATTTGTTTTTGCGATACCCTGTAAAGGGTGTCCTGATCACTAATATTGTAATGTTTTCCACACCACCCAAGAGGCACAGTATTTAGTGCAGTTTTTAACATGATATCCCCTATATGTCTAATCCACTGCATCTGAAACTATATTTAATTGACAAAGATGCTGGCTCCTCAGGGCATATAATGTAGTCATCACTCAAACAAGTGATTCTTAAAAATACCTGTATATCAGGGAGTCCCCAGTTTTTCAACTAATCATATTATTTTACCAGGAATAAGGATACAGGATACAAGAATGCCGAAGGCACTGGCAGAGCAGTTTCTGTTTAGTTTGCCTCGGTGAGTACCTGCGGCTCGGTCATTACGCCGACCCTCCTGCAGCCAAGGACAACCGCTCGCAACCAGTTCTGTGTTGTACTTACAAGGCACTTAATACAGGATGGTCGTCTGGGGAACCAAGAAAAGCGTCTACTACCTTGCTGCCAGCTAGTACGCAACTCGATCGTGTCAGGGTGACTGACTTCCACGCTGCTTTGCCCTTTGTCGAGGTCTCCTCGAATAAATCAAAAAGATAGTCTTTATTCTTAACAGGTAGAAGTGACGGGGCACGAAGATGAAAGGTCGTGGATTTCAAAGGATGTTTATTTGTAAATACACTCATGGAAATTGGAAACGACTCACCTAAAACTATAGTCATTTTTGTATGGTTATATTTTCTAAACGCTTTTATCAGTTTGACCAAATTTTTTTTTATTTCATTAAGCCATTATTGGACTGCAATGAATGGTAGGTCAATTGTCATATAACATGGTTAAAGAATATCTACAGGGTCATGTGTAGGAACGTGTTTTTTTACCAAAATGTAAGCATATATCTGCGATGCACGCAAAGTGGGGAAATAATTTTTATTGTGTCTAACGATAGTTTTTTTTGTGATAAAAAAAATGTTTTTTAAAAATCCTTTCTACCTAGATTGGTTTCCAAATTATAGCAGTTTTTGTAAACCATTGCATTTGTGACTGATCACAGGTGCCGATTTTTTAAAATAAAACAAGTTGGAATGAAAATCGATTCTGTCACATGTCAGGATGATGTTATCAAATTATAAGAGTTCGTGGAGACCCCACCAGATATTAGTCCTATTTTTTATTTTTTTGTAACATTTCTATTTCTATCGAGCAGGTGGCTGCTATAATTTGGAAAACAATCTAGGTAGAAAGGATTTTCAAAAAAACATTTTTTTAGCACAAATAAGACTATCTTTTGACACAATAAAATTTTTTTCCCCACTTTGCGTGCACCCCACATACTTACTTATATTTTGGTAAAAAAACACGTTCCTACACATCATCCTGTACATATTCTATAACCGTGTTATATGACAACTGACCTACTCTACGTTACAGCCCAAGCTTGGCTTAATGAAATAAAAAAAATTTGGTCAAACTGATAAAAGCGTTTAGAAAATATAACCATACAAAAATGACTATAGTTTTAGGTGAGTCGTTTCCAATTTCCATGAGTGTAATATATACTTCTTCTATAAAAGAACTATACTTCTTCCAAGAACAAGGGCTTTTTATAAGTGAATGTGATTTATAGCTCAATACACGGATCTTCGATTATTTCAAGTGGACTGTATATTTATTTTATTTCACCTTCTTTTAATGAAAGTAGCGATGTTACTTTTGTACATTTATTTACACTACTTACACGGTATGAACTTATGCACTATGATGATTACAATAGGTAACACTAACACAAAATCCACACACCTTTACCTTAAGAATTATCTTTTATAGAAAGACTAATTTCTTATTGGTATTAATAGTTATACACTGTCTTTTATAGAAAGACTAAATTGAGACATAAATATAGATATAAAGAATTGCACCCTATAGCGTGCTTCTTCGTTAAACACTATACTTATACTGATCTTAAAAACTACCCTAATATATGCACATATGCAGATAGGCCTGCATTATGTAAGATGCGCACAGCGCCATCTCTTATGCTAATTACTACATATGTATATATATTTTAATCTAAACTATTATTTTACGAACGTTCATTGTTTTTATACACAAATCTCATTATACAAATTTGTAGATAACATGTGTTGGATATATTGTTTCCAACAATAAGGATAAAACGAGTCATATATTTTTGGCTCAGAAGATATTTTAAATAGGATAAATAATATACTGCATTTTTTCCACACAAAATGACTTAAATGTTTCCAAATCGCCTTTTTACTCTTCACTATGTTTATTGGCTCACAATTAATCACATTTCATCGACTCTTTCTTCATAAATATCAGCCAAACGATTCATTTTGACTGAATTCTAGGATATTTGAAAAACATATACGTTAAATAAATTAATCTAATAAACCTATTCTCTAAAAATGATAACAATATCTGCCCTTCTGCGGGCGGTGGACTCAGTGGAATATGCAGTAAATATAACCTGAGCCGAGGTTAATGAATTTTTAGTATGTGTGGAAAACCGTGACAAATTGCTTGGTATCCGGCCAATTTTCATTGCCCATTAAAAATATACTGCACTATTATTTTTATGTTAAATTTATGACCTGTTTTCGATTTTCCCTCAAACCCATTTATTTCACTTGGGAATGAATTTCATATAAATTACATAGTTGGTGTTGGTGATTTTTAAATCCACAAAAAATCGTTCAGATTCCCTCTCTTATCAGCGCAAAAATTTAAACGCATAATTTGTTTCATTATCCTTGTACGTAAGACATTTTCTTTTACGGTAGAAATGAAGCCGGAGGAATAAATACGATCTCTTTGTAAATATACCGCCTCCTGCGACGAAGAATGTATCAAGAGTATATTATAAGTAAGAATATTCCAATTCGGAGACGAAGAAAACGTGGATGAATCCTGAAAACACCGAGGATTATTAAGGAATAAAAGTGGCGAAGTTCCTCCCAAGCCTCATCAGGCATTCGAAAATGTTGGAGAATTCCGAACGAGAAGCCACTTTAATAATAAATTCCATCTATAGCACCTAAAATGGAATTTTAGAATAACATCACCGAAAAAAGTATATTCGAAGGTAACAAAATATTTATGTAGTACAGGCGTGCATTTTGTAATCAAGTGTTTGTGTTTAAATATTTGTCTTTGCGTCTATAGCTGTGAAAACTTTATTCTAACAGCTCTTGGCGGTGTAAAATGTCGAATTTTGTATTTGCAGACACTTTGATGTAATTATGTATTTCAGGAAGTAATATAAAGGCTTGAATTGTTACATTTATCGATAATATTTGCATCTTTGGGCGAATTTTGAGTTTAAAAGTTAATTTAGTTGTAAAATACTGTAGGGGCTGTAAGGATATTGTTATTTCTTGAATAGTAACAAAAATAAAGGGGTTAAATAAAAAAATGTGTTTTATTTTGAGAGAAAAATAGTGTTATTAAAAAATAAATGTTTGTTGCCTACATCTATATTTTGGTTTCTGAGATAAACAGAGGAAAACTCAATAAAGACGTATTAGTTAAGAGATAAAATATGATTTTCACGAGGGGTAAACACCTGGTGATTTATGGTGTACAACCGTCAAGAATTATGGTGATTTACTAGAACTTACAATGATTTACGATGATGTATAATGATTTATGATGAATTATATGAATTATCGATGATTTACAATGATTTACGATGATTTACGATGATTTATCGGGGATTTACAGAGGAGTTACCGGGGATTTACAAAGGATTTAAACCAGTTGTTAATGTGGTGCTTGCGCATAATAGACACAACTCTAACCTAAGATAATTTTGTTTGTCCTAATATGCAAACATGAGCATAGCGTATCGAATGTTATTTTGTCTGTTTAGTAGTGGCAAATGAAATTGGGAGTTAGACAATAAATTCACAACAATAAATAAATAGACAAGGAATCAAGATTATTGCTGGATATATTTGACCATACAATAATAATTAATGGAGAACAGAAACGGTATTTCTGTTGAAGAGAATAGTTGGTATCATGCCGCAATTCCACGGACAAAAGACCTCATGAAAGACGAAAGCGAGGACGAAAGTCTGGAAGATGAAGATATAGACGACAACATGATTGACACAGACAATAATAATAATTCAGTCAATAGTCTGCCTACACAACATCTTACTTCCCTACCAATCGAAACTGAAGCAGCTGATGGTGATGTCGATTTGAATGATCCAATCAGTAACTTATATAAGGATTTGTGTGATATATCACGTGCCGGAGTTATCGATAACTTAATTATCAGAAATTATAACAAAAAAATAGTGGATGAAACGGTAATAGAAGAAGGTCCATACATCCGAGTCTCTGTTGGTAATAAATCAAAAACCATCAGAAAGTCTTCGCTCTGCTGGCTTTTGGAAGAAACTAAACATAGGGTTAGTACGGATAGGTTAAAACGTTTTATTATAAAAACTACAGAACGACGCGAAAAATCTAGAACACTAATAGACAATCAACAGAACAATAAACAGAATTCTAAAAGTAAATACAGAGAAAGGAAAAGCAACCGAGATGTAATTAATTCAGAAAGTTCAGATAGTTCTGCGGATCCCACAATAGTTAAGTATGATGACAGTACAGATACCGAAACATTCTCAGAATCTGATGCTGACACGGAAATTAAAGGGATTGAGGAGGGGATTGAGCAAAACGAATGCATGTATTCTAGTTCATCGTTATCAATTTCCTTGGAGATAAATAATTTTTATGCAGTTTATTATGAAGAAGGATGGTTTGTTGGAAAACTTATCAAATCTCATGGTACTGAAGATAACCCTATAACTGAAATGACATTTCTAAGACAAAACAAACGAAAAAAAAACGAATTTAAATGGCCTGCGAAACCAGACACATCAGATGTAGAAACAGAGTACATCTTTTTTGAACCAGTATTACTAAAAGAGAACCATCCGAATGTTTTCAACATTAATGAAGAGGTTTTATCTGAAATTGATGTCGCTTACACTAATAAAAAGCAGAATGACTGACATGTAACTAATTTAACCTTATGTATAATAATTATTGTATGCCTAGGTTACTTTGCAGTATTTCTTATTAAACACTTTCATTAAATAAATCTTTGAAGTACCTTATTTACAGGAATAAAGACATTCAAAATAATCGTAGGTTAGCCGCACATAGAAGAGACCGCTCGGAGACCTTAAAAAACGAATTTGATATAAATTGTACCATATATTAAAAAATTTGCCATTTATTAAATTTAGAATAGCGACAATCCAAAAAACCAGTAGTACGACTATTTTTTAACTCTAGTTGCATGCCGTTCTTGTGGATCTTAGTTTGGAAAACCTTAGTCATTTTGGATGTCTCTGCATAAATATGTAATTTTGAGATAATTATTATAAATAATGCAATAACTTTTTGATTAACTCCATGAATAATTACAATAATGTATAATAATGTAAACTGTATGTATGTTTTACGATGATTTATAGGGATTTATGGAGATTTATATGAAACTATGGTGATTTATTGGGATTTATTGAGGAAGTATAAGGATTTGCAGAAATTTATACGGATTTATTGGTAAATTAACAGAATTTATAGGGATTTAAAAAGATTTACTTGATAAAAAGGATTTATGGTGTACAAGATTTTGAACAGATGTTTACCCCTCGGATTTTCATAAATTTTTTGTAGATAACAATTTAATAATTATCTTCTATATTAAGTTAGATTTCCCTCCCCTTTTAGGCATTTTTTTAATAAATAACTTTTACTATCCGCAAATAAATAAAAAAACTATATAATAGTGACAGAACATGCTGGGAATATAATTATCTTTACCAAACCCTCTACCCTTCTTCAATATTATTTTTAGTACGATAGTAAATTATTTTATGTCTTCTAGACGTACATTAAATATTTATACTCATTGCCATACATAATTACGTATCCAAACATGTTATTCCTTTTATTGCATACTGTCCAGCAAATCTACTTATACCTACGCTGATTTGCGGCTGGTAAATGAAACATTACTTATAAAAGTAAGTATAAAGTCATAAAATTAAGTTAAAATAAAGTCCTTAAAATGAACATGGATCATGGTAAATGGAACATTACTTATAAAAGTAAGTCTAAAGTCTGATAAAAGTAAGTTAAAAGAAGGTTCTTACTATCCTTTAAGCAACGAATTAATTTTATCAGTTCTTAAATTATAACCGAAAAATATGAAGAAATTTTGTACTAGGTTAACGTTATTATTATTATTATATATTAATACTGTCCTAGATTTTAAATGGAGATTATCTATTCCACGTCCTTGCAGTCCACGTTCTCTCCCGATTACAGAGATTTTGTGATCTTGCAGGCTTTTGAATATATGAAATCGGAAACTCATAAAATTGTTCCTTCAATTTTTTTCCTACAATGGATTCATTTTAAAAGATTTTCAATATAGTCTAACGAAAATCTCGGGTCGATTATCAGTTCTAAAGTCGGTCCTATCCGGTATATTATCGGCTTAACTCAATTCGTTCTACAAGGGAGTATACGGTTGAGCTATTCGCAGTTCAATCCATTTTCCACTGAAAACGAATTATCCCGGTCCTTATCGACTGTTTATGATCAGCGAGGTCAAAGTTTACAACTGTATTTTACTGCGTTTGTGAAGCTTGGGAGTTATAAAGCATTTTAGTGCTATAATAAGTGCAACTATCTAACGACATTTCAGAGTGCCATATCACGAATTAAAAATATAGCTGAAAAATAATAATTGTCAAATTTAAAAGAACGAATCAAACCAATTTTACATAACCTGTTCGTGTTCACTGTATATAACTGGTAATATAAAAGAAAGATGAAAGTTTTTCAGAGAATAACAACACATACAAAATTAAGTGGTATCTCAACAGACATATTAAGTTTATAGAGACGGAATTTTTAACATGCTACTGAGAAATTACATTACGTTTGTTTGTTTATTTAAAAAGGGGCATTTATATTACTATAATATATCCTTATTTCTATGGATTTTTTAAATTTTATTTACGCCCAGTCTCTGAGTAGGCTGAATAGACTGAATATTTCAGTGAAAATGAAAAGCCCTTGGGTACATTACGTTCCACGTCTTATTCATACTTTATTCAGCTGATTTTCATAAAAAAAAATATGAAAACGGTAATTAACAGAGACTCATTAAATACTGTACTATACATTATAGGTATACCATACTGTTACTATATGAATGATAATATACAGGGTCCTCTAGTTAAACAAATAGAGTTTTCCATTTAAAAAATGCAGAAGAGGAATTTCAAGTTTCAATCCACTTCACTTATTCACCATTACTCATTATTATCGATAAAAATTTAATACTTTTGTGGTAGAAATTTCATACCTATGTTTTTGAAATGACAATTTAATTTATATATAAAAAATCGCATATGCTACAGTGCAATTGTCACTTTGACAGCGACAAAAGTTACCTGCAACTTTTACAGTGACAAATGAACTAGTGGTTTTTTTACTTCATTTTTTAATCAATTATCGCGGTGTCCGTTGCCAAAATCAATACTTATTGAATTATTAAACACTAACAATGAGTCAATTCTGTGAGTCTACGAACAACGAAATTAGTCAAATTGTTAATACCTCTCTGTGCCTGCTAATACATTGCAACTCAATCAACAATCTGGCGACAATTTTCTACTTTTTGCGATGCGAAAGGATATAAATTTGAGCCAGATATTTCCATCAAGAAATTGAATATAATATTGCAAGGTTGGGCTTTTAATATGCGAAAATGTGACGGAAAAGACACGGTAATTAAAACAATTTGGAATACCACCGCTAAAATGCTACCAAGTAAATATTACAAAGAATTCAATAGTTTCATAAAGTTTGCAGTCATATGTTTCTAAATTTCTTATTCATTAAATTGTCCTGCCGAATTACACTCGATGTTTGTATTGATACCGGGTAAATTTGTGTTGTTTAAATTCTAAACTGTTCACCGCTCCACCTTCTGTGTCGCGTTTTTAATAGTTGACAATTTTTCTCGTCAAATTGCTTGGCGACAGTTTCTCATTAAACAATCCAAATTTATCCGGTAAAATACAAACCTCTTGTGCAATTATAAGTGATAATTTGCTGTTACTTATTCTTCTGTAATATTAAAACTTTACTCGCAATGTAACACATGTAATATTTTAATATACTGCGATGTAAAAATAAGGTAATAGATTAAAGATATACTCATAAGGATATGCTAATAGGAATAAGTACTGCTAAGAGTAATACCGTTTCTAATTCCTGGTATTGGGTCATCGATCTTCTTGAACGAATAATACGAGTAGTAGTTGGCATAACGTGGGCATACTGTCTTCTTGCTTTATGGTTTCTGTTATTGTTATTTCGAAATACGTCTCTAATTAAATAATAGTGATTTTACGCAATTTGAAGGAGATATAGAGATTGTTTCCCTCTGCTCTCCTTAGCAATAACCCCATACTGACATTTCAAAATTAATCAATTCGTCATACAGTTAAATGTCAAGCTAGTTTTGTAAAACATGTGGGCAAACTGAAGTGTATTTTCCCTTCAATGTCAGGGTTGGTCTCAGGGGAGAACAAGCAATGAAAGTGGATCGAGATGTTAAATTTACTAGTAAATTGGATAACCCACAGCAATATTATTTAAATTGTGTTTTGTATGAAATTGTGAGATTAAAAATGTATTCATTGAAGGATTTAAAGCAGAAATTACTTTGTTTTATAATTTTGTTATTTATTATAGATGAATTCAGAAATATAGCATTTTATTACCTCATAAAAATGGATTAGTATTCATATGATATAGAAAGTTAATCAGAATCCTGCTGGTCAGGCAATTTCATTTTTTCCAGTTCTTGTCGGTTGCTTCTTTTGATTTTGTTTTCTTTAGAAGTTGTGATATGTGTCACTAAACTTTGAAACTGCTATATTAATTTTTTTCTGAGAATATATTGAAAACAACTTTAATTCCAGTGTCAGTTAAAGCATAGGTTATCATGGGAAACGACTCACAAAAATTATATACACCCAAATTACGGCAATTTTATCTAAGTAAGAATATTACTTAAAAATATGTAACATCTATGGTGAAACCGGCCCTGGTTAACCTAGATGGATGTAATTTAACAGAAACATTTCTGCCATTGCGGTAAACCAAGATATTTATCAAATATAACTACACGAACTTGCACACAAATAACCTTGGCTTTGTCTATAGAATTATTGTAAATTATTAATGGACAATTACTGTTAAAATTCCTACATATTTCTTACAACACTAATCGCTTTTAAGAGAAGTCAATGCTGTCTACTGAATGTCTACTAATATGTCGTCCATGTCACACACATTACTATCATATTATTATATCAAATTAAGTAGTAAATATTCAAAAAAGCTCTTGTTGTATTTAAATTAGTATATTTCGTTTTGTTCATATTGTATCATAGGATTGAAATACAATCAGTATCAACAAATCCAAAAAATATAAATAGCTGCAATTCTCGGTTAAAAAGAATCTTTCAAGTAGGTACAGAGTATTTTGTACCCTAATATCACTAATATGAAATATATCTTTTATTTGTTTTAATGTTTTTTTCTTATACAATGTATGTTGTTGGTATACGTATAAAGAATGTAGCACAGTTTCTTACACCGAAATTCCAAGTTGGAATCCTTGACAAGAAGTAGTTTCTTTCTCAAAAGAAATCTCATTTGAACACATTGTTTGTGCCCATTGTCCTGTTGGATGTGTAGTCTCACCCAGAAGTTGTTTTTGGGACAGGTGTTGGCCGCTATCTGAGGCATTTCTCTTTGAATAGAGAAATTTGTAAAATATTTTACAATTTTCATAGAAGGTTTCTTCATTTTTCGCAAAATCTTAGAAGAAGGTGCCTATAATAGAATTTTTAAATACACTGAACATATTGAACAGGAAATAATGTGCGACACCTATTTTTATACTGAAATATAGCTACCCATATTTTATGACTAGCTTAATCTATAAATATGTTATTTTGTGTTAAATTTCAGTTAATTAACAATGTTTCCGATACACTCATATCTCTGAAACTAAAAGCGATAGATAAACTGGACAAAAATGTACATTTTTGTACTGGAAAACATTTCCATAGTTTCTGATAAAATCGAGAAACATATTTAAAATACTACAAAAACGTAACTACGCGTTATCTTTTCAATTGATCCAAATAATTTCCAAAATCAAAACTATGTTGGATATTCCTAAAAATAAATGTTGCATATTTGGCCTTAGCAAGTCAGATAATATACTTATTTGTGATTGTCATAAGCTTGTATAAAAACCGTATTGTTAACTATATTTTTAAGCTAATTTGAAACTATAGACTGCTGCAATGCTACATGGTTTGACTGGGCTACATTCGATAATAAATTAAATAAGTTCAAATGAGATACCACAAAAGTATAATACGATTTTCTAGCCAGCGACAAACTGATAATGTCTTTCCCGCACAATTAATTGCTGTTACATGTACTTTTCTCTTTCCAGGCTCTATTCCAACAACAAATAAAAGATAAAAAGCAAAAGGGTATAATCTATGACTTTGATGATGTTATTTATAGTTTGTAAAGGAAAATTTGGCACGCTGAGCTCTATTCGATATACAAATTTAATGGTTTTTTTGCTAATTGCTTTCTAGTTTAAGAGTCCATTCACTAGTCCAAAATAAGCCCAAAATCGGCGTTCGTCTTGTGTCTAATTATAAAAAACTATAAAAGATAGCGACTTTTAGTAAAAAAGTATTGAAAGATAAGAGTTTTATGTAAATCCCTATAGTAAAAATTCTTTCAAATTCCAGGCAAACAATCTTGTACTAAAATAACGTATTTTCAAAAATTATTTTCTCTGAAATACATGTATTAAACAAAAATTTGCTACTATAGGGATCTAGTTTATCTTTTGATCTTTTCGGTGATATATAATTTATAACATTAAAAAGAAATTTTGTTGCAATTATAAGACAAATCCGGTACCCTTGCAATGAGGGCTAACTTTATTTCCATTTGCCTTTTTACTTCGGCTTTACGTGCACCTCCGAAATCTAAATAATTCGGCAGTGAAAATATGTAGTAAGTCTTCACCCATCGGCTACCCAACCTCTCAACCCGACCCCGAATTCATGTCTGTCAAGTCTACAGTGAATGGACCCTTAAGGAAAATAAAATAGTTTCATTTAAAAAAAACGAAAACTGTGCATTTTTTTTAAAATGCCGTGTAAAATGTTGAACGTTTCCACATTTTTTTATGTTCAAAGGCTTCGAACAAAATCAAAGTGTGAAATTCTTCCATCCACTTATTGCTTAAATATTGAAATGAGGTTAATGGGAAATAAAAACATACTTCATGTGTTTACGTATTGTGAATCATCACACTTCAAATAGCCAGAAGTAGTTACAAATAGTTGTAATAACTTCCATATGGGTTACTCCAAAAATAAACGTAGGTATACTGCTGATATAAAAAAAAAATGTAAACAACCACATTTAGTGATGATTGATGATCATACTTGCAATATATATGTCTAGTCCTAGTAAGTATAGAACTAGAGATTTTATTAAAGTGGATACTCGAAGCGGACGGTTCTTTATGAAACGTGAAAATAATTGTTTTGAAAAAAACATTGATCTCATTTAGATGTTCCAAGAAATATATAGAAAACACTCTATATTACCTACTATTGCTATATGGAAAAGGCCTAATAAGCCGAAATATTAGTTTACAGAGTGTTTTCTATATATTTCTTGGAACATCTAAATGAGATCAATGTTTTTCTCAAAACAATTATAGAGATTTTATGTATCTAGTATAAAATATCTAGTCCTAATCGGTACAGTAAAACTTCCTAAGATTTATAAGTGTCCTACAGGGCGCTACATTAATATTTCGTGTGCCACATTGGCCCCCCTCCACGTAAGTTATTAATTGTTATATATGTATATAGCTATAATAATCATTTTTAGCTAAGGAAATTTGTCAATTTACATTTCGAATAATTATTGATAGAAACGAAAAATATTCGATATAAAAATAAATCAACGCCTTTCGTAGTTGTATTAACGGAATATTAAATTTTAAGGCGACAAACCAAAAATTGATATTCTACTTATATCACGAAATCATTAAAAAAGCTATTTACTATCATTTAAATACGCGTGTGCTCAATAGACTCTCGATGCTTTGATCTAAAAAGACGCATAAATATTCAAAACTCTGCACCACGAAGAGCAAACGAGGTGATTTAGTCAAATATTTGCAGAGGGTTTTTCTAAGGACGCGACGCCAAGAAATCCCATCTCATAAAAAATTCCATATTGTGAACTCGCATCGCTTCAGTGGCACTGAATATATAACAATATTTACACTTAACAATAAGTTTCTATATTGCTTTAAAACGATGTACAGGGTGACCCATTCGTCTGGGATTCCTTTATTTCTCCACTATTATCAACTTTAGAAAAAAATATCTAATACAAAAGTTTTCAGAAATAATAAGGGCTATAATTTAAAATTAATTACAGATTTACAGGGTGTTAGCATCCTTCCAAACCTATAAAAACTTTCTTATTTTAAATGGAACACCCTGTATATTATTAGCTCATTGGATTCCTCATCGCAAGTGCTTTCAGTCCATAAAACATTTGTTCTAGCTAAACTTTATAGTTTCGAAGATATTTAATATTTTGTGTAAAAAATGATAAATGCAGACTTTGGTGAAAATAACAGTATCTTCCTTAATTTTTATATTTCGATAATAAATATTGGTATTCGTTTAGTATAAGCCATGGCGAATATTTTGCTGTATATAAATGTTTTATAAATTATACAGGGTGTTAATAATCTCGTAGCAAAATTGGAAAACTGTAAGGGCCAATATCTCGTTTATTTTAAATGGAACACCCTGTATATTTTTATTGGATCAGATTCAGAATTGAAAACTCTATCGATCCATATTAGTATGTTATATACCCAAAGATAATAGTTTTCGAGTTATTTTGAAATTTAAAATATTTTACTCTTTGGTTACAAGTTAACATAAATTATGAGCCTAGACATTAGTCAAACGCAAGTTAGTAAGTGTTTAAAGGATAACAAATTTCATCCCTACAAGATTACGTTACATCAAGCTCTACGTCCAAATTACTTTGAAAAACGACTACAATTTTGCGAACAGATGTTGGAAATAATAAACAATGAAAAAATATTTCTTGTAATGTTCAGCGACGAAGCAACGTTTCATAAAAATGGAAATGTGAATCGTTGCAAGTTTCATTTTTATTCAACAGAACAACCAAATTTTTTGAGAGTTGTGAATAATCAAGGCTAATGGACTATAAATTGCTGGGGAGCAATTTTAGGAGAGCACATAATAGGTCCATATTTTTTTGAAAATCCACTTACAGGAGAGACATATTTAGATTTTTTACAAAATTATCTTTTGGAATATCTATCTATTGGATGATATTCCCTTAAATATCTTACCAAGACAATGGCTTCAGCAGGATGGTGCCCCCGCGCACTATAGCGTTAATGTAAGGAGTTTTTTTAACGGACATTTTCCAAATAGATGGATTGGTCGAGGGGGTTCAGTAAATTGGCCTGCGCGTTCTCTAGACCTTACATGTCTGGATTTTCTCTATGGGGATACGTCAAAGATAGAGTATACAGCATGTCTCTGACAACGGACGATATGAAAGAAAGAATTAGATATTGCTTCCGAAACATTACACCAGATATCCTAAGAAATGTGCAAGTTTCATTTCGAACAAGACTTGAACTGTGCATTCAGTAACAGGGTGGACTGTTTGAAATGAAATAAAATAAAATTTAACAAGACTGTTATTGTCTAAGCATAGGTTAATCTTTAGAAGGGTTGAGCAAAATCTCATTTATATTAAAAAAATCAAAAATTTATTTTTATTACATGTACTGATAACTTTTAAAAATATCATGTTACGTTAGTTATTTATTTGAATAAAAAAAAAATATTACAAGAGTTTGATTTAAATCATGATTTTAATTATGTTTTAAATTCACTTGATAAATTTTGTTTTCCAGGCCATCTAGGCTCATAATTTATGTTTACTTGTAACCAAAGAGTAAAATATTTTAAATTTCAAAATAACTCGAAAACTATTATCTTTGGGTATATAACATACTAATATGGATCGATAGAGTTTTCAATTCTGAATCTGATCCATTAAAAATATACAGGGTGTTCCATTTAAAATAAACGAGATATTGGCCCTTACAGTTTTCCAATTTTCCTACGAGATTATTAACGCCCTGTATAATTTATAAAACATTTATATACAGCAAAATATTCGCCATGGCTTATACTAAACGAATACCAATATTTATTATCGAAATATAAGAATTAAGGAAGATACTGTTATTTTCACCAAAGTCTGCATTTGTCATTTTTTACACAAAATATTAAATATCTTCGAAACTATAAAGTTTAGCTATAACAAATGTTATATCGACTGAAAGCACTTGCGATGAGGGATACAATGAGCTAATAATATACAGGATGTTCCATTTAAAATAAGAAAATGTTTATAGGTGTGCAAGGATGTGAACACCCTGTATATCTGTAACTAATTTTAAATTGTAGCCCTTATTATTTCTGAAAACTTTTGTATTAGATATTTTTTTCTAAAGTTGGTAATAGTGGAGAAATAAAGGAATCCCAGACGAATGGGTCACCCTGTACAAAAATGTGTTTCACTTTAAATGGAAATAATACCTGGTAAATAATGGGTTTATTGAATTTGTGTTCCAAGTGTCGCATATCTCTGATTAATTATCTCTTTAGTATTGTATGCTGGTTTGTATACGACCAGTGGCGTAACCAGGGGTCTAAAGCCTCGCCCCCCAATAAAGATATGTGCAATTTATTATAAATGTGCTGGTCGAATCGCGTTTACCTTTTTAAGTTTTTATACATCGATATACACGATAATTTTTAAATACATCTAACGATGTTAGTAACAGTATGTTATGTTTTTTGTTCTGTATGCCTAGCTTCAGTTATTTTTTAAACATCCTATATAATTTTAGTCGTTTTTTGGATGTTTTGGTTACCCCTAACAAATATCTATATGGAATACCAAGTTCTACTATACTTTATATATTAATATTTGAAAGTAATATATGCAATTATTAATACTAGTTCCTAAAAATACAGGCTCTACGTTAGTTATAACTAAATAAGTAGCAATTAAGTTCATTTTTAGCCGGTGCCTACCTTTGAAGAACATTGAGAATAAAAATAGAATTTTATTTTAAGACAAATATCAATACTGGTGTATGTACGTAAATAAACATAAATTTTCATAGAAAAGATACACTTTTGGCTATTTGTTGTATGATACATGCATTCAATTGACCAGCACTCATTTAATTGATTGCACAAGAATATTATTCTGTATATCTGAATAGGAAAACGTAATTTTTTTCCAATTCACGGTAGTTTCTATATTGGTGTAGCGTTAGATAACAATTTATTGGAATATTAGGTATGGTGTCAGTATTATAATCTACTCCAATTATGTGATATGTAGTTGCATTAAGAAATGAAGGTCAACTGGTTTTGTTTGATGAAGCTAGGTTTAAAACTATTATCATTACAGAACGTTATAATTAAATAAATTATATAGTCTCACTTGACTTCGTATAAATAATACTTCGTCCACATAGATATAAATAAAAGTTTTGACTCAACGAAAATGAGCTTAAACTGTGGTACGAATGGATACTAATTTTTAAAATGATTGGTCTATACACAGTCTGCTTACTTACGTTTTAAGGTATTTGTTTCGCGAAAAAAGTAACTGTTTATAAAAAGGTATACTATCAATACATACAAAAGTATGTATTGTAGTACATAAAATATTGTAAAATATAAAAGGTATACTACAATAAGGGATATTGAAACTATTCAAACTTGTCATAGCAGATGCAAGGTAATTAAAAATTGAAAAATTGGAAATTATCCATAGAGCTTGTGTTTAATTCTAAACACAAGCTTTTCTGAGTAACGTTTCTGAAATAGAGGTATCGTAGATATTTTTATGAAAAATTTACGTTTTCTAACAAACTCCATATATAAATATTAAATTTGGATACATGACGATGTTTCTTCACTAATACCAAATTTAAGTAGTGTCAACAATTTGTTCTTATTAGTGTAGGCAGTGTTGTTATTAAAATTAATGCACATTGCTTAATATATTGCTGAATAATAAATTAGATTTTCGGCATAACTGCGGACAACCCAAACGAAACATTTTTAAATCATTAATCATTATAGTATATTTTTAACTACGCTGGCGCTTCTAATTTGAAATTTTCACAAAATATTTTATTATTATTATACCACCGTTATCCTATTAAGTTTAGGTATTCGGAACAATTTACAAAAACATATTTCTTACAATTTCTAATATATTGTTTTTTTTTTATTTTTAGGTAAGTCAAATGCATCACTCATCTCTACATATTGTGAGTACCTACATTCATAGAATTATAATCATTCCTGCAGTAGGTGGTACACAGTCCAAAGTGTAACTGATATTTAATTAATACTCATCAGGATCAGTGGTTTGTCTGATGCGCTATCTCCTTCTAATAAAACAATACTTCATTATAAACTGGTTTGGAACCATTTAAATATTTTACCAAAGAATAATAAGACCACTGACCTTGGTGCCTTTGTTACGGTCTTCTTAATGATTTACACGATTTATAACTTGCATGCAGATTACTCTTATATAGCTTATACCTCACAAAACAGGTATTTCTGTCGATGAATTAGAATCTACTTTATTTGTTATTATAGTACCAGAGGAGCTGAAAGGTTAAATCTATTTTGTTGTGGCAATTTCCGATACTGAAGTAGCTATAGCAACTTTTTCTTACTCTAATAAATGCATTCCTCGTGTACACCTTTAGTCTCGACTCTGATTGGCTTTATATACTCTACATGCAACTACAGAGAAAAACATTTACTGCCATTTGAAACCCAAGAGCAATGCGCCATCTCTCGAGTAAGTAGCTAGGTTCTATAAATTTATAAAACTTCCTACTAAGAGATAGGCTTGGCAGTATGAGTAAGACTCTAGTAGAATCTACAGTGGCTAAGTACTAAAGACAGTGACGACAATGCTACCTGCCACTTTTTGATTGGTCGACTAGTTCGACCACTAATGCCGGCGAAACTAATTAAAACATCGCGATTGGTTTGAGTGTCAACATGACCCTCAATCGCAGAATCGACGCCTCATGTCGGGGGACGGAGCTTTGGCCTATTGTCGCCACTGTCTTCAGTATATAGCCATTGGAGTAGAATCTAACTTATAACAACGTAACATCTCTTTTAGTAAGTAGATTAAATTTTATAAACCTATAAAATTTACACTACTTACTAAAAGGTGGCAGATTGCTTCTGGCTTCTAAATGGAGGTAAGTGTATAAATTGATGTCAGTCTGGAGTATATAAACTCAATGCATCAGTTAAAACAAAACAATTTTGTAATTTTCCGTGTAATACGAACACTAAAACTTTATATAATCAAGTTTCCATTCGACCGTTGTGTACTAACTACAATACAACTTGTTACTGATTATCAAATTACATTCATTATATTTGGCATCTTAAGTAGGATTTATATTTGATAAACGACCAGTATAGAAAAGTATAAGCTGCTTTAATTAAAGTAAAAGTGACGTTTTAACAATAAGATTGAACTTGAAATGAGGTCCTTTGTGTTGGAAACACAAAGGTTTTGGTGAAGTATTAAAAGTTTCTCTTTGAACTGGTTCATAATATAAAAAGCGATAGAGGAGTAGGTTTTTCTTGAAATTTAGTATCCGTAGAATTTTCAATGATTTATTTTGTAGGAAATTAAGCGATATATCAAATTTACCTAAACAGTTCAGTGAAAAAGTTGAAAACCCATAAGTATACAAACGCATACAGATGCACATACCTAGTAAATACAAATATTATGTCTAAATAATAGGGATATTATGCCATATATTTTTAAATTATTTACCATTTCATCTTCTTTTTTTTATTGTTATTGGTACCTATTTTTATGTTTCTTCTTAAACAGCCTTGTAGTTTCATTGATAAGTTCTAAATGACCCCAAAATTATAAAAGAGCCATGATTTTTCATTATGAAGTTAATATGCCTAATAAAAATTGCGGTTTTCTAAACCGCATGAGGTTTTCCATATTTCATCCTTGTACTAAATGGTGATAAAGTTTTATCAATCTAAATCGTTGTTGGAAGCTTGTGCGGCAGAATAATAATATACCGCCCTCTCTCCAGCATAAGTCACATATATTGTAGGTTTCAAATAACATTTTATAACATACATTTTAAGTACCTGTATCTTTCACTATTTTTAATTAACTTCTCTAATTCATTAATTTATGTTTATTTATTTATTTTTTGTTATTAAATCTGTAATTGCGGGACACGGCAAGAACATTCACGCATTACATGCTTTGCTCTTTCAGCATTCCACGTGCCAAACCCCATAATAGGTTTTTCCGGCCACAGTCATTTATCAACTCTGGTTTTCACATGAAAAATTATCGGCCATTGCAGTGCGTTAAATAAGGCCATCAATCCTGAATGGGTAATTTTACGCAAGCCAGGGAAGTGATTTACCCAATGATAACATTGAAAGTTTTATTAAACTGCGGCATTCGTAACAAACTAGATCTATATTTTTATCTCTTCGCCTATAATTACGTTTGATGAAAATATACGGGGTGTCACAGTGGTGCAATCACTCTTTACGAAACGAATACGAGAATTACTTATAAAAAAAAATAGTATACAGGGTACGAAAGTACATGAGTTCGAACGATTCTGTTATGAGAGAAACATAATAAGTTAATAGATATGAGTAAGAACAGATAAAGATGGGTACATTCTACATTGTCTCTCGATCGAGACACTATGTGTCACAAAACAAGTAAAGAGTAAGGACAAGGGGTTTGCCTGGTGTCGCCAGTCCCGAGTAACGAGCCAATAAAATCTAAAATGTGGCATCTATAGATATGTTATCTCTCTGTCGTCTAACTGCCTTACAGAAGAGTTTATCCTCTTCTTTCTTATTGTATCAGACCACCAAACTCTTTCACTTTCGTATACTGTATTTAAATTTACCAATAAAGTAAGTAACACATCAGCTTCCCCTTTGACCAAAATTAATTTCAGGTTGAAAAAAATTGCAACCTGTATATTTTTACATAATAATTTCATAGTATATAAGGCCCTGTATAACTTATTATTTGTGGTGTTGATGTATGATTCATCGTAATTTCCTTTGGCAAAAAATGTATTTTACCACCTGTAAAATGATAAGATTGCCTAATATTTTATTCAAAATTACTGATCGTACTATTTCCTGGTAGTATTGTGCAGAAAGAAGACACAATTGTATTATATTGTGTGATTGTATTATATTTCTAATATATTATTTTTCGGATACATTCTGTTGATAATGTATTCTTCTCATTGGCGGCTAGAAAGATACTTTAATCTATAACTCATAGCTTCCAGCAAAATGGTTTGGAAGGTATTTTATGATTACGTTATCGAAATAAAACATCAAAGTACCTATATAGCATATATTTGAAAATCTATACATACATATTCAAACACCTACATAAATTTATTATAAACTTAATGACTAGTACTTTAGTATACTGAGAGGGAAAACCTTATATATTTGTATAAACAGAAGAAGAAAAGTTCAATTTCAATTTGTATTAAATTTTTAATGGGTAGCTCTTCTTATCTATTCTTAGCTAATACTATCTGAAACTGTTTTCTATCCAACCTATAAAATTCAGAAGCTAGTGGTCGTGATCTTTCCTCTTTTCTTGTCTTTTCTGTACTTCAGATTCGAACTCGTTATCTTACTTGCATAGTAGATTCATAAATTGATTTTTGTGATTAAAATCAAAACAGACATGTACAAAGTTATTACTCTTGGAGATGCCATTGGATGTAGTTAATTTTCCTTAAAAAATGAACTAAAATCTCTTATTTTCAAATGTGTGAAAATGCCTCAGGAACACTACCAGAAATTACAAATAATACCAAAATAAATAATTACTTATTACCACAATTAGTTATGAAGAAACTATTCGGTCCCGGATGGAGCTAATGACAAAAAATCGGTGCATTATCTATGTTTGTAATCTTGCATGTTAGTCATCTAACATCAGTTCTACCTATATTTATTCAAATATAACAAATAAGTATTACATTAAGCCGAACCAGATCAAACAATCCTAGGTAACTTATGTATAGAATGTAAAGTTAAAATATTGTCTGAAAACTTCGCAAAATTTATTGTATGCAGTTTACGCAGTTTATTTGTTTGTTGTTTTCTAGGTGTAAATTTGATGTATTACAATTTCTGCAAATAAACTTATTATTATTATTATTATTATTATTATTATTATTCACTCATTTCAGTTTGAGGAAATATTAAGGCATGAACACACTTTCGTACTTCAAGGTTTCTATAAAATATTACAGTGCCACTGTATCTATTAAAACATTTTATAATATCACGTAGCCTTCGAGTTATATTTTTTCTTCGTGTAGCCTAAATAAATCCCTTTATTTTTAGTTGCCAACTAACGCCAGACAAAATATAAAATAAGTCATTTCACGACCAGGTGGCTTCATTGTAGCGTGCTTAGAATTCTACAATAGATACATGTTTACTATAACTGTTGTTTATATTTCTTGTAGAAACTTTTTACGAGATCGTATTTAATAAAAGGCTTATTTTGGTTCTCACACGAGCCGGTTCTGAATCATACTGAGCACGCGCAGTTGAAAATTTCTATAGCTTTATTCAAACTGCGCACGCTCGGTACAGTTCAGAACTGGTTCTTGTTAGAACCAAAACAAGCCTATTATCACTGAAATGTCAAAATGAAGATTTGCCACGGAACTACGCTTTTGTTGTTAAAGCGCTACCACCATGACTTGCCCTATAACAATTGTTTACTGTTATTATTATTATTTAAATATACATTTGACACAAATGTATAAAGCAGAACTCAAAAGACAATAGTATATATCTTGCAAATAATAGATTTATTTGCTTTTATATTTGTTATGATGAAAGACGTAATTTTCCCTAGCATTCTAGACAGTGTAAGCTGCAAACAGAATTTAGCATTGCACGTAATTTATTTTCCAGTGTAATCCAACATACATGTACGTACGGTATTCACATCGGTTTAACGTAGCTCTGGAAACAGCTCCACTCACAAAGAAAAGTTGCGCTTCACCCAAGATATTTTATAGTTCTCTTTGTTGATGCTGGGAATGGGTACGAATTTTTGTTTTAAATTACCTTACTTTGTCTATGGGAAACTATCCACATTTATATTAAAGCTCAAAGCTCGATACAAATAGGGTTTGCATTTGTAATTTTCGTTTGCAAAATGCAATCGATTTGTCAGGATGAATTCATCTTCAACTTTTCCATCGGTTGTTTTAGAACAGAAAAACGGCAATATGTAACGAAGCTTTATATGAAAACGAGGTCAGAATATATGTATATATTTATTGTATGCTATTGCTTTACCATTAAAGTAATTAAATGTACGATTGTCAAAATCTAGGAATATACAATCTGTCCCAAAAAAACAATAAATTTGCCTGATTACTTCATTTCTCTTTATTTTAGGAAATCGTTGAATAAAATAAACAAAGTAGTAATTATTATTTCGGATAATTTTTTAATTATTTTGAATGTTAAATTAAGAGTACATTATTCCGATACGTGGCTTCTTTGCGGGAGCTTTCTCCATAGTAGAACCCAATCGAATATCCTGATATGTCCTATTTGAAATATAAGTTGCAAAGTAGGTACTAAATACAACATTCATTGCTGTAATTTATTAAACGACGCAATAATTATGGTATTATTATTGTATTACCTCTAAATACGTACAGTTTTTCACACATATTTTCCAACCTCATTGAGATTATAAGTAACCCCATAATACCTATTATTTGTATATTATTGGATACAACACTACACAAAAACAATATATAGTTATTACGTATATCTATACTACACAATAGTTCGTTATATTATTATTCACTGAACGGCTAATTGCACTTACTTTACTTGCAAAGAAACACACAACACGATACAAAAATGGCTGTGCTATAACTTCTAAAATGCATATAAAGATAGTGTACGCGCAAGCGCAGTTTCAATTAAATATTTAACTGTGGGAAATAAATATGTTTCTTAAAAATAAATATTTGGTCTAATCCTTGGTATTTCTATTTACAAAGAAATTTTTAAAAATATTTATGTATATAATAAATATAATATGCAGAAACAAATAATTAATATATTATATTGGAAAAGTTGTTGGTTGTTAAAATATATATTATTTCTTCAGTAAAAAACAAACAAGCAGGACTTTCATCTTAATTACCTGCTCTTGAAAGGAAACACTCCAACGGGGACACCCAAATTCAGATTATTCTCTGCTTAACTTTTCAAACTGCACACACATACACTGCATTCTTCATTTCAAAAAGATAAAAAACAAAAACCCAACCCTTACAATAAAATTAAAATAGGAAATTGATATTAGGTAACAAAATACTTTTCTGGATATTTATTCTTTCACTAATCTAATTTAATGCTTATGTTAAACCATTATTTTCAGCTATTAGTAAGTCCGAAAACTTAGATGAAACGTAGGATATTTGTCCATGTATCTGGCTGATAATCCTCTTTTCTGTTTTTTATTGAAGAAATATAAAGAAACCAATAAACTATATATAATTTTCCCATGAACTTGATCATAATTATTATTATATCCTCATTGTGGACTGTTTTGCTCATTATAAACTAGCTACTATTTCCTGTGAGGCGGTTATAAAGAATGTAGAAAACTATGGTTTAGCGGGTTTAAGCAAGATTTTTCTCTAGGGTAACAATTATTATTACAGAGACATGGTTTTACATAGTGAGGTGAGCAAGTTTGCTTCAATAAATTTCTTATATTGGTAACAATTTATCAATTATTCATCTAAGAAGGCCGATTATCTTGCATGTGGTAGGTTCCCACGATTTCACATTTATAATTTTGTATTTTTCAAATTGAAAGGTAACTTTAGCTTTTTTGTTAGATATTAACGTTTTTATGACTTATAATATAAATGCCGAGAGTATTGAAAATCACATTTTAAATCATTATTATCATTACATAGTATAAGCCATTCAAAGTCAGTATTTTCTTCTATTAAAATTACAAATTTATTCAACACGACCTAATAATATAAGATAAAAAAAAAAGTATTCGTATGTCTTTCTCGTCTGCAAACCTGTAATGCAAACAGTATTTAACCTATACAGGTTCTGTAATGTTTTTAGTATCCTCTTAATTTGCTTCATTATCTTTATATGCTTGGGAAATTGTCTATGGATAAATGAGCATTATTTTTATGTTTCTACATTCTTTATAACTGCCCCACAGGAAATAGTAGCTAGTTTATAATAATGAGCAAAACAATCCACAATGAGGATATAATAATAATTATGATCAAGTTCATGGGAAAATTATATATAGCTTATATTATTTTGCGCAAACAAAGGATTTTCACAGTATAGTTGTTTCAATGCATATCGTTTTCAAAACTGCAGTAATTTGCACACAATTCAAAGAAGAATCAAGTAGATAGGTATTCGATATTGTGTTTTAATGTGTATACAACTTTCATTGGGTTTTCTTGAAGTGGGTTGGAACCTTTGGTGTGAAGATAACACTGACGTATTTTTCCTCATAACACCAAAACACTATACTGACTCGACGCGCGTTTTGCCAACTAAGTTGGCATCATCTTCAGATGATAAAACTAAACCTATGCATAGTGTTAGTCCTATTATTATCTAAACTATTGCTACCGTTCAGTGAATCATGATTTACTAACCAATAAAGCGGGACGTATGGGATTGGACCTCTGTCACTATTCATACTATTTTTACTCTTTGCAATTTCCACTCTCAAATGCATCCAGCTGTGTTGATTTTGTTACATTCCTAATTAGTTTTAAACTCTACTATCTATTTTATGATTGTTCTTAAACGCATGTTGGGTGACACTAGTCTTAATCTGTCATACCATATTTGAGATGAGCCATATGTTCCTTGAATCTAGTTTAAATTGCCTTTCTGGTTTGTCCAACATACTTTTGATTGCAGTATTTACAGTTAATTTCGTAAATCCCCGACTTTTCTTTAGTTTCTATTTTGTCTTTGGATTGCCTAAAAGCTGTTGTAGTTTATTTCCCGATGACATACCTACATCTTTAGAAACCTTACCAAAAATAAAGGTTGAAACTAAGATCGTATGGATTAGATGTGAACTTTGGATTTTCTCTTTTATTTTGAAAAATCGAAGAATTACGAAGTGTCTCTTTAAATTTACGTTTCCTAATTATTTTCTCAATTAAACTTACAGAATATCCATTACTTGCAGCTATATCCCTAATCAATACCTTTTCTTTTTCAAATCTCTACTTATTTAGGGGAAGCCTTAATAGGCGATAAATTAGAAAATTGAAACTCTCCATTTTGTGTTGAGCAGAATGGTGGGAGTCCTTAGGGATATATGTTAAAGTGCTGCTACTTCTTTTTTATTGGGTTGCTTTTTCGTGTTCAGCAGGGTAAAATGGCCTCTTCCTAGATATAAAGTCGCCCTCATCTTGGTTCTAATGGAAAGCTTTGATGTCAAACGTAATATATTATTAACTCAGTTTTAAGCATCTCCAGTTGATCCGAATATAGTTAGTGGAAGTATAGGTTTTTCAACAATAACACTAATGAATAACTTAATATAGTCATGCTGTCAACTAAAAACAGATCACTATAACAAAAGAAACACTAATGTAATGTATGTAATAACAAAATATCTTTATCACATACCATTATTTTTACAGTAGGTATATTATATGTTACTAAGATGTATTAATATAATTAGTAATAAGTTCCGAAGTCAGAAGAATTGTATGTATAAATTTATATTAAATAAATTTTCACCCATATTAATAATAATCACAATAACATCAAGTTTACTAATGACAACTAACCGCATTCTTAAATCAATCTAAGTAGTTCATATTAATAATTAAATATTTATAGACAAATAACTAACAGCATGCTAAATAAGAAGTTCATGTGACAACATCTCATTCTATACATAAAGCTAATTTCACTGCAATAAATCTAACCTGCATTTACAAACATTTACGCAAAGTGACAAGACTGACAAGTGTCTTGTGTCAAGACTGTTTTGTGTTAATAAGCAATCAAGGGCGGATTTAGCTTTTCAACATGGGGGAGTATCTTAAAGAACCACATTTTTAAAAAATTAAATTAAAAATTATCTGTGCATTTAGATAGGTACGTTTTTCTTTGGACAAACATGAAATAGCAAATAGAAGCTTTCAATAAAATATCCTTAAGTGAAGTACGTTTATATTTTTTTTAACTAATTACGTTTTTGCTTTTTGCTAATGTAAAATTTTAATTCATGGTAAATCCGCCCTTGATAAGCATTAACTATGCCTTTTATAATAGGGAGATTTTGAACACCTTAAATTTTTACCTTATCATTATCGCAATCGTTATACTGAGCACGCGCAGTGCCAAAAATGATACTCTTTTTGGAACTGCACATGCTCAGAATAACGATAACGAAGTCGTGCTAAAATTTAAGGGGTTCAAAAGTTCAAAAACTCCCTAATGAATTCATAAGTAACCATACCATAATAAAATTGTATAATAATTATTGAGGTTACTGAAATAAATACAGAAAATTTCGCATTAAATTATTTAATATTTCAGAAAAACGTTCTTGATTTGTTAATTGGGAAGGAAAAAAAACTGCTGCCATTTTTGTCAAACTTTTAGGTTAACTTTAACTTATTGTAAAACATACCCAAACTGATAACTAGTGATTTAGCATCATTCTAGCGTTAACATGCATTTAAATGGTATTATTAATGCAGTTTTCACTAATTACATTCTAGTCACGTCTTAGAACATTCTAAGTTTTATTATTAATAAGGCTGTTTATGTTTAATTGCCCACTAATAATATACCTACAACGGAAGACTCAATATACAGAGAGTAGAAATGACTTTAATCGAAGAAGATAAATCCATTTATCGAGAAATTAATTTAAAATTACTGTGGCGCCCAGTCTTAACTTTATTACACAGAAAATGCCACGGCCAATCGAAAACAGCAGGTATAACTTCAGAGGTTTCTCTCTTTTATAAACTCTTTTATAAATGTCTTTTCCAAGAACATTCATGCAGAGGATCGTTTTAATTGATCTTTAAAATAGAAAAGATCTGCAAATAAGCAGCAGTGTAATCATAATAAGAATATAGAATATACACTAAATAGACATTATATTAGTATGTCTATTTGGGAACTATTATTTTTTTTTAAACTGTTTCATACTATTAATTGTCCACCATTATTACTTATAACTAAACTAATAGGAATTTCATTAAAAAATTGTATACGAAACTAAAAAGGTCTTTTAGTAACATTATTATTGTAATAGTTACTCGATTCAATGTAACGTATTTCCTTAAATTTAGAGACATAAATTAGATATGACCAAAATTTGCTATTTTTTCAGAGTATGGCAATAAACAACCTTGCCAATGATTTCTGTGAAAACAAAATGCCTGAAAAGTACAATTAAAAAATCAAATGGCTACAATTTTACTATTTCTGGCAAAAAATTGAAGTGTGAGTACCTACAGTGATCGGCATGAATTTGTACACAGAAAAACATTTTTATATTAAATTTTTCAGATAATTTTATTCTTGATAAACGTGTACGCGTGTTTTCAAGCTCAAAATCTACATGCAATAATTTGAATATGTCCTGGTTATTAAAAAATTAAGAAATTTGCCGGGGGATTAAAAAATCTGAATATGACTCGGGAGAATTAAATATATCCTTAGGTATCTTTATTTATCTATCACAAAAATTATAATTTGGGAAAGTTGTTTAAAATCGAAAGAAAAAATGAAATACGTGGACAGCAATTTATTTAATAATTAAATTCAGTGGTTTTTTCTTTTTTTGTCTTTGTGTGCATCGCGTTGAATGAGGCATATTAACTAATTATGGATTATTATTATTAAATATGTACACTCTGGCATTTACGTTTGTATCTTCCATTTATAATTTTAGTATCTGCATGTACCTGAAAAATTCTAGGCCTATAATCCACGTCTTTAATAAATTAAACCTGACTGGTTACACTATAATCTATAAAGAACAAAAGTATAAACTTGTCTGGTGACCGACTCTCTTCGACCTAAAAGTACGATTCGTTCCCTCATAATCTCAGACGAGTTAATCCTGAAAATCTTGCACTTGAGGAGTTAAACCTCTCAGCAGATATAGATAATCTACCACTTGATCCTATTAATGAGTAAGATGTAGTTTGGGGCCACTAAGAAAATATTGAAACGAGATTATTTAGTATTAAAAACTAATGTAATAAAATTGGGCTTTTTTCTGAAAATTATAAAATAGCCCTAATATGAACTACATTACATATTTTCTCTTGTTTGAAGCATTAGTGTTACGTTTACGTAATTTTTCTCACATACAAATCAAAGGAAATCTTTCATCATAATTACATAAGCGGAAATAATCGGTACTATTTGTGCAAGACAAATTACAGAAACAATGAAACTTATGATATTATTTGTTGCTTTAATCAGTATCCTAACTAATTTTTATTTAAAGAGATTTTATTTTTATTTAAAATATAGAATGTAGGGTAGGTATACAATTTTTAATCTAAGCAATATTAGCAGGTACAGTATTAGCAGTATTACTAGCAGTAAGCATGTTGCCCATTTGTCGTCTAATATCGTCTAATGTCGTCAAATGGTCGACAAGCTTTAATATAAAATTTAATGATTTTAAAATTTCTAAGTCCTTTACTAAATACCACATGAGGCGCTGCCGCATATGTTTATCTTTTATTTCCTATATTTGCTGGTAAGGTATAAAATATGGCTCACTACATTTAGGAGAGCAAAGTTATTTCTATTTTACATACAGCGTAGAAAAATGTTGTTGTTATGATATAGAATTTTAGGCTATTATATTTAGAGTGTGGTTATTTAGCAGTACAATTTACAGTAATTTGCTTACAAAAACAGGATGTTCTGTTTCCATAAAGATAATGGCCAAAACTTTACATACAAATTTAGAATTTATTAGAACTATATACACTTTTTACTTCTTAGTAGAACGTAGTTCACTATATATTTTCATCACCTGCCAAAAAGCAACATCGTCTTCTCTATAAATATAAGAAATCGCAAAAATTTTTATATTATCAAGTCTTGATTCCTCATTTCTGTCTTCTATTTAAAAACAACATTGGCAGAGTTGTTGAAAAATTTAGCAGTTTATTTATTCGCCTTCATCAAACACAAAACCTATTTCTGTCGAACTAATATTTGTCGATAAAACATTTATTTCCGTGAACTCGATAATGGTTCGCTTTGCTCTACACTTTTCAAGAGCGACCTGTTAAATAACTACAAAAGTACATCTCGCAATTTAATATAAAGGATCTTATGGGCGAGATACACCTACCATTGAATTGTCCACCACAGAATTCCCATGGGGAAGTTAAATAACAATTGATTTGAGTAAATAAAATGTAAGTAAGAACTACGGAAAACGTGCATATATTTCCATATAAAATAACTCACACTCTGAACTAATGATTTCCTCATAAAACTTATCGCTAATCCAATTTCCCAGTTCAAATTCAGTACATCACGATTGAACTCCTTAATTTTTTTCATTTTGGCTTTTTAGAAAAACTATACAAGAGTGTAGCTTGTAATTACGTTAATCAAGAAAGCAATTGAACATTGGAATTATACAAATAACTAAACTTGTGTTTCCTAAGCAAACCGCCATATTGTCTCAATAGAAATAATAATAATAATAATAATAATATCTCTACCCCTCATTCTAATCACAAGGATTAGCCCGAAAGTCTGAGACTTGTGTGGGAGAGGGGGCGGCATATTATTATTTCGCGGGACGCATTTGCGCCTCAGGAACGACTTACGTTGGTAGGCCCTAACCACCATTCAGTGCTGGAATGAGGGAAACCTGGAAAACCTCATTAGTTAGGGGGACAAGTCAAACATCAACTGACTTTAATCTCTCACATTAACACCAAGTTGACATTCTTCCCATCCTAGGCCATCGCCAGGATAGTTGCCAAGCTATCCCTGCGAATAAGCCTTGATCTACGGGCAAACAATTTAATTAAAAATTGTTGGCGGAGTGGGAATTAGAACCCACGACCTCTGGGTTGAGCGATCGAGACGCTAAGCCCTGAGCCACCGGCCCGACCCGGCCCCGAAATGTCCATCTCAAATTATAAGAGACAGACCTTAAGAGCATTCATGGATGTTGATGATGGATACTTTGAGCCATTGATGGACATTTAATTTAGTTTTTAAATTGTTAATTTTGACTACAAAGTAGAATTTCATTTTGTTTTCCTATTCTTCTCTTTAGGCAACATCAAACTTCAAACGTTAATTACTCGATAACGAACTGATCAATTTTAAAACCAAATTTTATAGAATATATATTTATTCTGTAAACTTTGTTAAAACTAAGTAGGCCGTTGAATAGAGAATAAAAATACCTTTCAAATGACGTGCGACTCGACCCCTATTCCCATTTAAAATTTTGAGTGTCTTTAGAGCAGGGGAGAGAGGAGATGTGAGATGGGGTCAACCTTATGCTCCAAGATTTGTTCCACCCCGCGAATCAAAGATTCCTATCCAATTCCAATTTACCGAAGATGACCTATTTCGGTAAATTGTTATAATATCGTTTGGTTCTTGAGACATTAATAAAGTGGATACTCGAAGTTGATGGTTCTTTATGAAACATCGTGAAAATAATTGTTTTGAAAAAAACATTGATCTCATTTAGATGTTCCAAGAAATATATAGAAAACACTCCATATACTAGTATTTCGGCTTGTTAGGCCTTTTTCAATAGAGTAAATGTCTATTACTAAACATTTCCAAGCGCGCTTTCGTTATTTATTTGTTTACAAGTCTACCTACCCCCGATTGATCTTACCATCTGTTAAAGCTCGAGTTTCAATTACATTTTCTAAGAAGGGCGAGGGTGTAAAATCTATCTGATCATTAGTAGTACAAGGATTTATAATTAAAGATTTTTTAATTTCTAATTGTTCTAAGCGCTTTCCTTTCTTTTTACGATGCAGTACCCTTTACATTTTTCTGATCTATAAAATCATTGTTTTCTATGCAGTGCGTCGAAAATCCTAAATTTTTCGCGTTATTTAGTATGGATTTTTTATGTTCTTTTACTCTAGTTTCAATACTTCTGCCGGTTTTTCCCACATACATGGCATTGCAATCCACGCAGTTAATTTTGTATACTCCCGATTGTTTTAATTTATTAACCCTTTCTTTATTGTTTATCAAAATCCTCCCACTAGTACCCTTGTTGACACTAATCGTTTTACACCCGTTTCGTTCTAATCTGCGAGCTATTTTTTCACTATAACGTGGGACGTGAATAATATAACTATAGGTGGCTTCTTTTTTCCGAATATTGTAAAACCCCCGACGAATTAATTTCCTCCTTTTGTTTTTTATCATCTTGTCTATTAGTTTTTCTTTATGTCCGTTGTTTCTTGCAATTTGTTTGATTGTGCTTAATTCTTTTTCAAAATCAGCGTTTTCTAGCGGCAACATTAAAAGCCTATGTATTACACTATGGAAAATGTTGGCTGAAAAAAAAACAATTACTTGAGATATTAAGTGTATTTCATTTTAAATGAGACACCCTGTATAAAACGGATCTAATAAGTGTACTTCTCTAATCGAGAGTCTAACCTAGACGAGAATATACCACTAAACAGCTGTTCTGATTATTCAATAAGAACCACAACTGAGGGAAATTTTGATTTTTTATGCAGTGTAGGTATTTTTTAAGATTGAAGTGGTCACGAAGTACCAAATTTTGTGAAGAAATCTAAAGTATCTGATGTAGAAGAAAGAAATGCAGATGAACAAAATCTCTATTGCACTCAGATGGATGTAGTACCAAATTCTTCAGTCAATCATCTGAAGTAAAGCCCAACCCTGCTGAACTATTTGAAATAAATAAAAAACTACCTACAAACAAATAAAGCTCTCGAACAACCTCTTTCGATACGATATTGATGCTTCTCGGCTTCTCGGGGTACAGACAGTTCGGACAGAGCGATGCATAAAATATCGCAAGTGTGACATCCACGGCGGATGATTCATCGCTCGAAGTACGGTCTGCTAACCCGCACTCAGGGTTACCTCCCTAGGGAGTATCGATCAGAGCGGAACACCCAGTCTAGGATTACGAGCCGTCACAACTTTAAAACCATCGCAGGTTATCAATTTTAAAGGACTCCGGAAGTGCCACGGCGTCCTGATCGATGCCGGTATAAGAGGACGACGGTCAGTGGCTGGACAGAAGCAGTAAAGATTAGACACTGAGAAAAGGATTTAATTGATAGATATAAATAAAATTTCTTACCAGGGATTAAATTATTTATTTGTATTTGGTGAATTAAAGATCGAATTAGTATTAACATGGCATTTAATCTTCTGAATTAAAGGTTTAGTTTTCGCAAACGGATTTATTTCTCATTTTTCTCATTTTCTTACTAGTACATTTCTCATTTTTTTACTAGTACAAAAAAGTAAAAGTGTAACCATCACAACAGATTAAAAAATAAATTTATGTAGCGATGATTTCTCAGATCTTAGGATTTGTCTTAAGAAATTCTAAAAATTTTATGAACAATAAAACATTATTAATGCTGTATAATTGTTATGTAAGATCTAAACTTGAATATTGTGGAATTGTATGGAGACAGTATAATCTAACAAATGACTATTACCATCAAATGCTGACTGATAATGATTTGCAAACTTTATATAATAGGCGCGTTATTCAAGGAATATTGTATCTCCACAAACTTATACATTACAACATAAAAGATGCTCTCATGCTAAGTAAAATAAATATTAGTGTACGCTGTCAAAAAACTCGAAATTATAGAACTTTTTATTTTCAAATAGCCAAAAGAAATTATGAACTCAGATCACCCTTAGTTACTATATGTCTAAATTATAATTCTTTGCAGGCACACTGTGATATATTTGGGGATAAATTCAGTGTATTTTTAAGTAGGTAAATTGAAAAGCTATCTACAAAGTAATATACATTTTGTAAATTAGGCTAGACTAACTTGTTTAGTTATGGTCTTTTAATTTTAGTTTAGTTAAGTTAGTTAAGTTTACTATCTGCTTTCTTTTTACTTTTTCCTTTTTTCGTTGTATTTGTTTTTTTTTTTGTCTTGTTCTTGTCCTGGTTTTTTTAAACACAATCTGTAATGGGACTGTATTGGTCTGTTGATTGTTATAATAAATAAATAAATAAATAAATAAATAAATCTGTCAGTTTGAAGTTAAACGTCGCATCAGATCGCTTTTTGTACAAGCATAAATATCGGAAGAAATACAGTTTTAATTTTGACGCTTGAAGAAAAAATACCATGTGTCACTCGGAGTATAAAGCTCTTTATGTGTTTCGCCCAGTTTACACATCCTCGGCTAACTCCTCGGCTGTTTGAGCTTCTGGACTCAACGAATAATGTTCGCCTTCTCCTAGTAACATAATATACTACTTCTCCGCCGGATTCTAAGGTGTTGCCTAAAGTCAAAGCCAGAATTAAACAAAGTGGAATGACCTCGCCGATCTGGTAAAATGCGGTGATGCATGGGCGTGCGTATTCTGTTTTACCATTGGGCACATTTCAGTTAATATATACCGGTATACTATTCTACAGAATACTTCTAGTATATGCACTTCCACTTTTTTAACTAACACAAATAAGTATAAACACTGACACAAAGAATAAATACACTGATAATTTTACCACAAATTGTTACCGTTAAGAAACGCGCGCGAAATAACCCACCCCACTGTTTCCCTACTACCTCGAGCGCAGTCGCTTGTTGGTTCCTGATTCGACCAATCAACGTCGTTGAAGCTCAGAGAAAAGAAAGCGTAAATGCAAGAATATGTATGTTAAATAAGGATGAACAGCTTGTCGTCAACTTTACGACTTTCGCAGTTGCCACGTATTCGTAAATTCGTTGATACATATTATTAAGTAAAACACAAATTAAACATTGTGTTTGCTTTAATAAAGTACAATAGGGATAAGGGACGTTAAAGACAAGTAAAAAAATGGGTAAATAAGGTAATTAATACGTTTCCTGTTTTAAATAAGAATACTTTAGAAATAAATATGACAACATAGATCTACTCTTTTTCCGGTCATTGCACTTTGCTTAATTCTGGCTTTGACTTTAGCAACCCATTCATTTTCATCATAGTAATGAAAACGATAACTTTAATGCCAGATGGGTATTAAACAATTTTTATTTAATTGATGACCGATTCCCAAGAAGACATTGTCAAATTGTACATCTTCGACTTATAAGTCGAAGACTAATTAAAGTTCAAGTTCAAAAATAAATTTTAGTGGTCTTTCCTCGATTTCGTAGCTTCCCGAATTATAAATTTGACATATAGAGATTAAAAGGTTTTGGATCATATAAGCAAATAAATACCAGAGCAACTGTGCCACGCGTTAAATCAAATGTGTCTAATTCAAAACATTCTTAACCTTTTCAATGTAACTTTATCGTAACACAATGTCAGTCTACATCCGTCAATAATATAACACGTACAGTAATTTTATTTAAGAATGTATACATTATGGAATTTCAAGGAAAAATGCTAAATAAAAATCTCTATAATACGAACAAGAAAAATAGAAAAATAATATTCCTGAACAGTTTCATAGAAAGAAACACACGAATAAATGATTTCCCTCCTATCTAAACCAATTGCATGGAATGGCTCTCCCGACAGATGCAATTGAGCTGCACCAGCATTACTATGCTCGCTCTTCTAATGCGCCCTGTCCTACAGCATCTAATTTAAATTCTGACATCCAAAACCCGGTAATTCAACCTCTTTCACATCTGTAATTTCTCTCTAGCGGGTTGTCAGTTATCCACAAATGTGTACGTACTTTAAAGAGCCACTATGTCACAGAATATCATCTTTCAAATTAACTTCTCGCGTGGCACACACAAATTTCAAGGCAGATGTTTTAACTTGTTTTATTTTTATGTGGCGGGTGAAGTGTTTAACTTAAACAAAAACAAATTATTCCTCGAACCGAGTAAATATAAACAGCAAGGTAAGTACAATAAATAACCTCGATTTGAAACTGTTTACGTTAAATTGTGTAAAAAGGATTACGCGATATAAAAATAAAAAGGTGTTTTTGACACTCATCTTGATTTGGAACTTGTAGATTATCAATTATGAGTTTCAGTTGAATCTTGATTATAAATTTGATCTATAGAAGATTTTTACAAATCTAATCCAATGTAAATCTATAATAATAATTTTTTGTCAAAGTTGAATACTAATTTCTCAATAACAAAGTCTCATTAATTTGCCTTGAATTTATCACTTCAGCTGGTTGAATATTTATATTTATACAAGTTCCCAAATAAAAATATGGTCAATTTGGAAACAAAATTACAAGATGTTGAACATGATAGTTAAATAAAGATAAATAACATAAAACTCCAAAAATTCTTCTATCTGTAATTCGTTATTTAGTGGGGGAACGCAAGTGATAGCCACACCCACATGCTACCTCTGAGACCACACCTCTAACCTCTGTCACGGGTGTCACGTCTCCCCCCATAGATATTGATACCTCGGCCCTCTGTTTAACACACACTTTACTTACTATCGACCCGTTCTTATTTCCAAATTAAAGATATTTTTATTGGGGGATCGGTATTTCACAAATTGTGTTGGATTCTGTTTTATGTTTTGTAACTTTTGAACCAGTCAGCATACGTTAAACAAAAATTAGATCAAGATGCATCGAGTTTACTATGTTCTGACGTAAAATCGAAGTAGAAATAGCGCTAGGAGCGCTCTCAACGGTAAGATAGATTCTATGTGTCTCATAATTTCACAGGGCTTTCATTAACAATTAATTTCTGAGTTAATCTAGTCTTTCATCTAGTAGTCATTATTTGTCATATATAGTCATGATTTTTTCTGTTACTTTATCATTGCATCCACAAAGTGCTTTATTCTGTAATTTGATAAAATACGCGGCTGCTCAGTAGCAAGCTTTTAGGTTATTTGAATTTTTCCGATAATACTCTAGATTTCTGAACAAACATTTGGTATTACATATTTGATATGGAACAAAAATTCATACAATTTTCCCGGTCTTTTCTTTAAAAACACAGTGTATCATAAAATCTCGGTCTTGTTAAATCAATTCTTTATAGTTTTCTTTGTTTTTTACTTCTATAAATAGGTATGTAAAATTTCACACTCGCAGCAATGCAACGCCATTTCCACATTATCTTTCACTCTTACCTTAAATATAGCAGTAGGAATAATAATATTTATTATTACATAAGTTGTTACTCCATTAAAGTCGAGTAGTGTAACAGACGAATAAAAAAAAGAGTTGCAGAACTTGTCAAGAACAGAAACAACTGCGAGCTGCTAGAGACAATTTTATTTATATTTTTCACGTCTAAAAGTAGAGGAAATAAATTCACGTCCTAAGTTTGTGGCAGACTTGTACAAAGTTTTATTATATGAATTAGTTTCGCCTTAACCAAAAGTGCATAAAAAACGTTAAACTTTGTGCACGGATAAGCATGGTATTGTGTGTAACTGATTTACTTCAGATATCTGAAATTCCGAGGTTTAAAATAATCTGTCTTGAAACAAATAAAGTTTGTATAAATTTGTGCATATTTTGATCTAGCCTGTGCTGTACCATATACTGTGAAGTTAGAAATAAAATAAATATTTCCTATTTTATTATTATTTGTCGCTACGTTATTTGTGGCTTTACGAGTGCTTTACTACTTTCTACGGCACTCGTACAAGATAGACGAAACATCACTGATGCCATACGCTCTGGAGGATATTGAGTGTTGTGGGCCATGAGCAGTGCCTAATTTATTGGAACTACTCATTTCCCACGCTCAGGTAGATTTGAACCAATAAGCCTGATGTAGTCCTCCTCGACCACCAGCTCCAGACAATGTTTGTCATCGAGTTCTCGGCTGCTGCCGAGACCAGCATTATCTTGAAAGATGAGGAGAAACGGACGAAACATCGAGACCTTCTCTTCGAACTTCGCAGACTCCAGCCACAACATACCATGAAGCTTGTGGTACTGATAATAGGAGCTCTCGATGGAACAAGAGATACACTGCTTTCGAAACTGAGGATCATACCGGCATGAAGAAATTCAGCAGATCTTCTAGCCAGAAGAATGCAGAAGGTGGTCATTCTGGGCTCATTATGTTTACTCAGGGCACACGATTCCCGGACTCAGTAGTCATTCACCCCACGGACGTGGGGAGTAGCTACTGATAACCACCAGCGGCTGACCCTGAGAATCAGAGCCGGGGAAGCTGTCAACTGGATTTCAACAAAAAAAAAATAATATATAAGAAAAAGCATATTTTTTTATATAACATAAAAATTTAAATGTTTAAAGTTTCCATTTCCAAACAGGGCATTTGTGCACTGTTTGCAGCGCTGTTCAAAAGCGCTGTTCGAGTTGTTTTATTTTGCTGAAACTTGACAAATAATAAACTTACTCAACTTTGCCTTACTTCCAAGTATGTAAATGAACTTTTTTTATCCTAGAAATGTTAAATAGAAATGATAAGTTGTGTCCAAAAATAAGGCGAAAACTTTATCTACATACTTACTGTTACATCCGAAACCATAGGATACATTTACTGTCACCATTTGTTTCTAAAAGAATAATTGCATGTGAGGATCGGCTTTGTTGATAAATTCTCGTTTTAATTATCCAATTAAGCCGTAATTAATTTACGCTAAACCTTTATAAAACGCTTCTGTGAACGCTAACGTATACTTGACACAGCATAATAAAGCAGCAGTTTACCAGTCTCTGAACTAGTGCCGAGCTGGTTGAATAATAAAATAAAGCGCAGAGACATGTGGGTGTATAAATAAAAAATGTATGTAACCCTTGGGTTGCGTTGGTAAGAACCCCATAAAGGTTTTTAGCGTTTAATTTTATTTCAGGTCAGCTCTAAAGACCAGCTTTAACGGTTAAGCCGTTTGGTGTCAGTAAAGAATGATCTATACAGTGTTATTCAGAACTTATCCATAATAAAATTTGGGGATGTTCAACATACCTACATGTAGAAATGTGGTAGTGCAAAAAAAAATTTTTTGGCGGCTTCTGAAAACTATTTAAAAATTTTTTATTGCACGCCGCTGGATGCTGGTCCACTGTAATGGAGTGACCTTGTGACTGACAATGCAAACTGGCTAGCACGAAAAAAACTTCGGAAGTTCTGAGAGTATACCGACACCCGGCGCAAAAAAGATTTGCAGCGTTTTTACTTTCAAATAAACTGAAAGATAGATAGATAGATGTGACCAAAGTGACGTGTCTTTAAAATGAATAAAATTTTGTTACACTAATTTTGAAGAATTGCGCTACTTGTTTACTAGGTATTAGAAACATGAAATTTATAAAAAAATTGCACATACCTTGTTACAAAAGCTGTTCGAAATAATATTCCTCGACTTGTACACACTTTTGGGTACGCCTTATCCAATTTTGTCGCACTAAACCGAATGTTTCTCCTGGTTGCTGATCTTGTAAACACAAATTATTAAGTAAATTGGGGATTTTCAGCATTTTGCTGCAACAACCACTCACAAAACCTAACTCGTAATTGATAATCCACTGGTAACAGTCCATTAACTCAGCATTACTGTACACATGAACCATTTTGAAAATTTTACAGTTTAACACTCCTACGATAAATAAAACACCGGCACTGAGAAAGGACACAGTTAGAATGATGACTGACTAGACAATAGAAATATTATCCCCACTCCAACTCTATTGTCTGGGTCTTAACCAGGCGTTCAAGGTACAAAAACGTGTTTACTTTTTACTTTTTTTTACCACATTCTTAGGAATGTGGTATATCAAATGTCGTTGAAGTACAGTTGCCCATCTACGTAGTCCTTTATAATGGTATAACTTTAAACATTGTTTACGGGAAATCCTAAGACTTTTATTATACATTTTTTTGGTGATATCGATTTCTTATTTAAGGATGCACATATCAAAGTTTTAGAGATAAATTCTGAATAACCCTGTATTCAGACTGTGGCAGATATAACTACAAAAATGTTAAAACAGTATTAGGTATCTTGCAGGTGAACACAACAACATAGAAATAACATAGTTGAAAAGTTGAGAAGGAGATATTTTGTCGGAAGGAGATGCCGAAAATAACTACTCCATGGGCAATATGCCCCGACTGGAGTTGCATTACTGGAGTAGTTGTTTTTGGCATCTTCAATTAAAAAAGTAGAATTGTCTTCCTCAAAGACAATAGAAGTAAGTCACTGCTGTAATGGTGCCTCCGGATAAGCAGGTCGCTATCTGCCTGTCAGACGGATAGTAGCAAAGACCCAAAGAGGGCGCTACGATGTGTTTCTCACCACTACTGAGATATTTTGTTTTTAATAATTTTGACATAAAATGACTCCTTAATAAAAATATAATATGTGTTTGAATGTAAACTAAATATTCGTTTTTAAACGTGTAATAATATCGAATCGACTCAAGTTATTTGCAAGTAAATAGATTCACCTACGTAGTAGATACTAAGAAAAAGATATATCTTGGTTTTATGTAATCCGCCAGACCTCGTTCACTAGGTCAAGAACACGATTGGCAGTTTCTAAAAACTGGAACATTAGACGATTGCAAAGTGCCAATTACCATGCTCAAGATCTTGTTACATCGAAGTTGATTTGTCCAAGAAGAATTCTCCTTTTTCGGTAAATTCCCGTAGGCGGTAATGCTTGTTTCGCAAATATTACTAGTATTATGTTCGCATACGGCAATGTTTAATTTAATGTCACATAATGACGCACTTTGAATATTTGTTCGAATTGAGGTTACAGGAACGTAATTTGACCAATATTTTACCTTCTTCTTAGATTAATTAAAAGAGTATGTTCATCCATATGCAGTTAATTGATAGAAGACTAGGGAAGCGACGGGTATTGGCACCTCTAACCATTAAAATTAATTTTAGACAAACCAAAAAATATATCATTACAAAATTTGGTTTGAGTATAGTCTAATGTTCACTCTAAGTTAATTGCTAATGCACGGATAATAATAAACAAATATTTCAAAAAATGCTTAAGAATGTACAGTGTGATTCACTTTCGAGTGTGTAACATGGGTATCTCGCTTATTATAAAAGATAGACTGTAGGTTTAAATTTGGCAAAGTTGCGAAATTTTGTGGTCAATAAGTTGGCATAAACAAAACCCCCATATCTGCTTTTGTTTTTGAGTAAGAGGCAAAAAAAGATTTTTTCCGGATTTCGTTTTCTGGACATAACTTCTATATTTTTGAAAATATTGTCTTATCGTTTTCACATTATTAGGACACTTTCTTGAGACAAATACGATGCCGTTAACCGTTTTTTAAAAAAGTGTCACTTCTATTGTAAATCATCGTCAACTTTATTTTTTCTTATGGGCGCCATATTAGTTTTTCTCATATTTGAATAAACCGATTTTTTCTGAATACAACAATATAATATAATTATGTTAATATTTGCCTAAAAAATAAGGGCATTATGAAGGAAAATAGGTATTTTTTTGAAAATGTCTAGTTAGCCATGGCCATGACAGTCAGTTCTTGACAAACCACAAATGTCACTGATAATTGTTATAAACTGCATCTGTGGAGTACTTTTTACATTGACTAACGATGTATTCAACCGAAGAGAAACAAGATATTATAGATATTTATTACAGATGTAACAAAAATTTAAACAGAACAATTTAAACACATATCCTGAAAGACGACAACCATGCAAGACATATATTACTAAACTGCACTGTAATTTAAGAAATTATGGCAGTCTTTCTAAACCAAGAAATAGGTATGGATCTGCCATAATGTCTTAAATTACACTGCAGTTTAGTAATATATGTCTTGCATGGTTGTCGTCTTTCAGGATATGTGTTTAAATATTCTTCAATTGTTCTGTTTAAATTTTTGTTACATCTGTAATAAATATCTATATCTTGTTTCTCTTCGGTTTGTATACATCGTTAGTCAATGTAAAAAGTACTCCACAGATGCAGTTTATAACAATTATCAGTGACATTTGTGGTTTGTCAAGAACTGACTGTCATGGCCATGGCTAACTAGACATTTTCAAAAAAATACCTATTTTCCTTCATAATGCCCTTATTTTTTAGGCAAATATTAACATATATTATATTGTTGTATTCAGAAAAAATCGGTTTATTCAAATATGAGAAAAACTAATATGGCGCCCATAAGAAAAAATAAAGTTGACGATGATTTACAATAGAAGTGACACTTTTTAAAAAACGGTTAACGGCATCGTATTTGTCTCAAGAATGTGTCCTAATAATGTGAAAACGATAAGACAATATTTTCAAAAATATAGAAGTTATGGCCAGAAAACGAAAACCGGAAAAAATCTTTTTTTGCCTCTTACTCAAAAACAAAAGCAGATATGGGGGTTTTGTTTACGCCAACTTATTGACCACAAAATTCCGCAACTTTGCCGAATTTAAACCTACAGTCTATCTTTTATAATAAGCGAGATACCCATGTTACACACTCGAAAGTGAATCACCCTGTACATGTAAAGAGTTAGTTCAAGAAACAAAAACAAAAATGTTTTCTATATTCTATAGAAGAACTAAAACAAATGTGGCTTATTAAATATAAAAACAGTTATATACTGTATTATATAATCGATGTTCTTTGACAGTAGTCGCAAATATAGTCTTGAGGACTATCACAGTCTGGGCATAACTTATAGACTCAGCACCCACAGGAAACGCAACGAAATCGCTCTTCATCTTTTAATAAATGAAATATTAATGAAATTACTAGTTTAGGGATAGATAGTATATTCTTTATTAAAAAAATAGTTATTTCTTTAACTAGTACAAAAAATACACGTTTTTGGGACGAGGGAAAGGGTTGCCGAACGACGCATAGCAGAGTCCGGCAATTTTACGAGTCTCGAAAACGTATTTTTTGTACGAGTTTAATATAATATTTTTTTCCAACCGCTTCTAATTAGCACCTCCAGTTTACCGATTCATCGGAGTTACTATCTGTTTCTATTTTTCCATTTAATTAAACTTCAATATTTTATGTGACATGCAATGTCAATGTCAAATTACTTTTCGGTACTGTACAACTGTACAATAATCTCTTTTTTGTACAGTTGCTATTGTGATATCAAAGTCACGTTTGATGACTGTCATCAAACGTGACATGTTTGAGTCAAAGACTGTTTGACTCAAACAGTCCCGAAATGGCCCTCTTTTTATACAAAATAATTCAATGTTATAGTGTCTTATTCGTATGGTTGGAAAAAAAATATTATTTTTTAATATACCTAAAACAAAAATTTTACTTGTGTAGTTTATTTCAACAGTGAAAAAAGTTTCTCGAATAGTTTGAACTGAAACGTTATGGATTGTGTTTCCACATCAAGTCGTCATGGTTGAAGAGAAATTTTCCTGCTTTAGGTAAAAAAAACATATTATTATCTCATCCCTCCGTTATAACTTGATTAAAAACGTCTTTCATCATCATCCACCTCATCGGGTGGGCATTTTCAAAGCTCATTCGTAATTGAATTTCATTTCTGCCCCAAGCAGAAACATTTTAATTTATTAAAGACGCAATTGGATTCGCAAAAGTATCAAAATATTAAACGATGAAATGTAATTAAAATTAAAGTCGTAGAATGTGTAATGCAATCACAGACGAGCTGTTGGTTTTTTATGAGAAATTAATTAGCAGTAATTTTTACAGGTTTGAATATATTATATTAGACATAGGTATATTTATGTACATATAATTTAAATCATTCAAAGTATCACTTGGCTAATGGTTTTTTGTACGGTAATTTCATGCAGGGGAATGTATTTCTTGTTGTTAGGATACCTATTTTAATTTTCTTACAATAATACTAATGTACCGGGTGGCCAAATAAGAATGGACGCCGGCTGTATCTCAGAAACTACTTATCGTATAACTTTGGGAAAAAAATTCCAGTAAGTAAATCGGACAAGAGAAATCGCTGGAAATTATTTTCAAGTTCGTAGGATGACCGCTAGGGGTCGCAATTGCTATGACCAATCAGAAAATGGGATTTTTCTCAGAAATATGCCAAGTTAAGAGGTATTTTAAATAGTGGCATTGCAATATTTGTAAAATTTGCAATCTTTTTCTTGTAATGCACTTTGCTCTATCTTTAAAAATAAAGTGGTGGGGGAAGGTTAAACTTTATTTTATTCAAATAAGGATAACTCCGGTTTGGGTTATCAGAATTAAACGAACTAGGGCTCGTTTAAAAGAGCTTTTCTTACTGAATAATCTGCTGTATATACTGTTCTTCAACTTATTTTACCGTGGTAGCTAGAAGGCGCTGTTTGACATCGTAACAGTTATTGCGCGTTTTCATACAAATTTTAAATGGCAGGCTATGTCTCTTTTTACATAGTTAAATAGAGCACAAAATTTACAAAAAATCAGCTCAAACCGCAACTTTCTACCTTCTCTCTAACGGGAGATATTAAGAAAACAAGTAAAATTAGGCTGCCGCCTATAGGCCTATAATAGTCTAATTAAAAATTATATTAGAGGCTATGAAACAAAAACTATGTTCCTAGAGTATGTTTTAAACCGTAGTTTGAGTTACTCCAAGGTCTTTCGCAATAGTTCTAGTACTTAGTTGAGGATTAAATTCTATATAAGCTAACACATTAATAATGTTCCCTTCGGTGTGACCTCTGCGTTGTATAAGGTATACAGTTAGATGAACATTTCGAGTTGTTCGCAGAAGGTGAATTACTCATAGAAAAACTTTTTTATTGGGGTGCCGTCTATCAGGATATTGTTGCGCATATACTCTCGCAGCAACTGTAGCATTTCTCATTGATTAAAAATAAACGCTTACCATGTCAAATAACTCTTCGTTTGTATAAATCATTTTGTAAGAAAAAACGAACAATAAACTACAATTCAGAATAAACAAGGAAACAACACAAACAACCACAAGAAAAACCCGGACAATACAAACTTAATAAGACATGAAACGACATTAACATGTAACTAAAACGTTTTACTATTTTGACGTACCTATTTACCTCTTTTTGTTTCAAAGCCTACTAGTATCATTTTTAATTAGACTATTATAGGCCTAGGCGGCAGCCTAACTTTATTTGTTCTCTTAATATCTTCCGTTAGAGAGAAGATATAAAGTTGCGGTTTGAGCTGATTTTTTGGAAATTTTGTGCTCTATTTAACTATGTAAAAAGAGACATAGCCTGCCATTTAAAATTTGTATGAAAACGCGCAATAACTGTTACGATGTCAAACAGCGCCCTCTAGCTACCACGGTAAAATAAGTTCACGAACAGTATATACAGCAGATTATTCAGTAAGAAAAGCTCTTTTAAACGAGCCCTAGTTCGTTTAATTCTGTTAACCCAAACCGGAGTTATCCTTATTTGAATAAAATAAAGTTTAACCTTCCCCCACCACTTTATTTTTAAAGATAGAGCAAAGTGCATTACAAGAAAAAATTGCAAATTCTACAAAAATTACAATACCACTATTTAAAATACCTCTTAACTTGGCATATTTTTGAGAAAAATCCCATTTTCTGATTGGTCATAGCAATTGCGACCCCTAGCGGTCATTCTACGAACTTGAAAATAATTTCCAGCGATTTCTCTTGTCCGATTTACTTATTTGAATTTTTTCCCCAAAGTTATACGATAAGTAGTTTCTGAGATACAGCCGGCGTCAATTCTTATTTGGCCACCCGGTACGTGTCGCTGGTATCTACGGAAACAGTCGATTATTTCCTAGCTAATAAAAACTATTACAGTGTATGTATAAACGTTTAATTATCTACAAAACCCTAGAAAAAATCCAAGACACAAACCTAAATAATAACTACGAATAACTACAAACGTTAACAAACTGTATTTCGCAAACGAGGCAATTTAGAACACATTTTTATTTGGACTCTTAGTCATAAAATTGGACAAGGAATTAGCTCCTACATTATGTACATGACATTAAGGAACTCTCTGTATATAGAGGTATGTAATGTACATACAAATTTATAATATGAAATTGGATTTCAAAACGTTTCAAGAGAAGTAATATGCAACGATATACCTACTTTAACAATAGTGTGTACACAAAAATATTCCAGTATGGTAATATACAGATATGTTTCCCAAGATCCACTTTCATGAATTTCCTCGGTTGCTACTCCTACCGAAGTGAATTGTGTGAAATGTGCAGCTGTGTACCATTTTCCTAGAAAGTTTGTTCAAATACACCTTTGCTTAACTTTGAAAGATTATACGATATTAAGCAGGGTACTTACGAAACAACTGTCGACACGTCGTATTAATAGGGTTTAAAAAAATAGTCAATACTAGGCAATGTTAAGACAATAACTAGGTAATATTAATAGCAGTAATATTACTTTTCTCACGTGAACAGTTCACAGTGGGTATTACTTTTAGAGGTTGTACAAATAACGTGTAACTAAATATTTGTTTGAAGGAGATGCCGAAAACAACTACTCCACGGGCAATGTGCCCCAAATATTGCCTCAAAGACAATAGAGGTCAATGCTGTAATAACACCTGCGGAAAAGCAGGTCGTTATCTGACTGTCAATCTGACAATAATTGTCAGACAGATAGTAGCAAAGACCCAAAGAGGGTAGCACTACGGTGTGTTTCTCATATCTACAAGTAGGTACCTATACAGAAATATAACTTCCTTTTGTCAATTCAGTTAATAATAAATTATTTCAAGATTTATTATCCTGGTTGGTAAGTTCTCATTATTTAAACTATATCCTATCATTATAGGAAGTTATTGTCTAATCTAAAATAGACGTAGGTACTTTACCCAGACGTTTATTTATTGAAACTGCATTATCAAAGGAAAATTTAATAACATAGTGCAATCCAATACACGTGCCTACAATTTAAATCGATACAACTACAACAGACTTATTTTTACTTGTTTAAATGCATCGTTCTCCCACAGAACCTTTGTAGGTGGAACTCTTGCCTTTATCTTTAACCTCTAACAGAAGTTAAAAATATGAGGTACAAATGTAAAACATATGTTTTTTGAGTAATCTGTCAGACAAGGAAGGACAAAACTTAAAAACATCTTGCCTTATTTTATTGGAAACGTATAATATAATAAATCAACGTGTCAACACCTATGTTCGGGAGAATGATCGTTCTAACAATATACTGTGTTCTAATGTGTTTTAAAGCTGCCCCACAAAAATACAATACAAAATATAAATTTATAGTATTATCTAAAATATTTTACACTTTATATACCGATACTTGTATAGGCCATTATCGTTTCAAATTATATGGGGAAAAGGTCCTTTCTTTATTAAATTCGTTACTTTTGCATACTTCTGAAATTACTACAAAAAATGTATCGCTACTCTGAAGCTTGGTTCTGCTTCACCAAAAATTAATGTTAAGGGTATATTGGTTTTTCAAACGACCTACATAAGATACGGTAATTTTTTTTTAATCTTTTTTGACTTTAAGAACAAAGGAAAGAGTATTTATATAATACATAAATAAATAGTACTTAATAGACAATATTTAAGAGTCCATTCACTAGGTCGAAATAAGCCCTAAATCGGCGTTCGGCTCGTGTCTAATTATAAAAAAACTATAAAAGATAGCGACTTTTAGTAAAAAAGTATTGAAAGATAAGACTTTAATCTAAGTCCCTATAGTAAAAATTTTTGGTATTTCTTTTTATTTTTAAAATTCCAGGCAAACAATCTTGTACTAAAATAGCGTATTTTCAAAAATTATTTTCTCTAAAATACATGTATTAAACAAAAATTTGCTACTATAGGGACCTAGTTTATCTTTTGATCTTTCCGATGATATATAATTTATAACATTAAAAAGAAATTTTGTTGCAATTACAAGACAAATCCGGTACCCTTGCAATGAGGGCTAACTTTATTTCCATGTGCCTTTTTACTTCGGCTTTACGTGCACCTCCGAAATCTTAATAATTCGATAGTTGGAATATATAAGTCCCCACCCATCGGCCACCCATCCTCTCAATCCGACCCAACATTCATGCCTGTCAAATCTACAGAGAATGGACCCTTAAACCATATATTTGTTTTTCAAACCGCCCACATAAGATAGTTACTTTTTTTAACAAAATATTATTTTAAAACCTATATATTGTAGTATATATTGAGAATATATCATAGTACAGATGAATTCCATCACCAGTCCTTACCCATCATATCAGTCCTTTGCGAAACCCTGAAAACATCATCGCCCGCTCTCCTCGACGCTCGAATATTATCCATTGTTTCTTCCTTTCGAATGACGTCACGCCCCATCATCCCGATGTTCCACTTCCCCGGTCCCTGTCCGGCACCGCCTCCTCATGTTTCAGCCCGATTTCAGCTGATTGATGTAGACATATTGCTTGGTTTCAGGATCGACTGGGAATTCGGACATTTACATGGCTGTCACTGTTTATTCTAACGTTAAGCTGGAGTGGTGAGTATTAGTAGCAATTTAGCCCATCTAAAACAATTTACATTTCCACTTCCAACTTGCGAAACGTCAACTGGAAAGCCTCACTTAACAATGAAACATTTTAACTGTTTTTATGAATGATGCTTGCGAGCAGTATTGAATTGAGGAGTCTTAGAATAATACTGCAAATTTATAGCTATACTAAATTCATCGTCAAAATTAAACAAAACATGCATGCATGCATTGGAAAAAGGACATATACTTTTTACATATATTTATTCACAACCATATATGTAATAAGGTTATTACTGACTTTTTAGAAGTTTGAAAATTAGTCATTACTAACTGTTGCTACTGTCCAGGTCGGGAAGTGATCACTTTCCACCCAAGGGTGGAAAGTAAAACATCTGAGAGATACGTGATGTTTGTATTTTGAGTGACGTTTTGACTGAAGGCATCAGTCATCAGAAAAACCCTTATATTTTATATTTATTTATACAGAATCAGTTTACAATAACAATAATTAAGTGCTGTCAGTGTGACAGTCAACAATTTATGCCCCCTTTATTAAATAATAATGTTCAGCGTCATAGAAAAGCATTTTCACTGTCTTCTAAATTGAAAAGTAATATGAAAAAATATGAATGAATATCTCCATTAGATAACCGAGGTGCGTAGCACCGAGGTAAGCTATAGCGCGAGACAGGAATGAAACCTTCCGCCGAGGTATGTATACGATTTTATTCACAACCATCTTTAAAAAAGCGATAAAACGGGAATATCTCCATTTATCCATTAATATTTTTTCATACTACTTTTCAATTTAGAAAACAGTGAAAATCCGTTTCTATGACGCTGACATTATTATTTAATAAAGGGGGCATAAATTGTTGACTGTCACACTGACAGCAGTTAATTATTGTTATTGTAAACTGATTCTGTATAAATAAATATAAAATATAAGGGTTTTTCTGATGACTGATGCCTTCAGTCAAAATTAACGTCACTCAAAATACAAACATCACGTATCTTTCAGATGTTTTACTTTCCACCCTTGGGTAGAAAGTGATCACTTTCCGACCTGGGCAGTAGCAACCGTTAGTAATGACTAATTTTCAAACTTCAAAAAAGTCAGTAATAACCTTATTACATATATGGTTGTGAATAATATACTATTACGTCCTTAAAATGATAGAGGACGTGGTGAAAGTATTAACAACACTAAAGTGTCAAACACTACTGTCAAAAATTATTTGTAGTGATCTCTAATACTTGTACTTCTTTCGGTATATTGTTTCAGCGATTATGTTTTCGTTATCAATAGCGATGTTTTTTATAATTAATTCGGATGAGAGAGATTTTATTGATTAAGCAAACATTACTTTAAAATTTTCACAAATAAAAAGAATCACAAGAAAATGTAAGGGATAAAATAAACAGGTAATACAAACATAGTAAATAATTACGAATAATAAGGACGTCATTAGGTCCTCCATCTGCAAAAGCCTTATTTAAATAAGGACTAAACCAAATCAAGCTAAAATAGCTATTATCCTGGCTATATGCCGCGCCCAGCGCTGAATTACAAAGCAAAATTTTCTGTATTTTGTCTAACACAGTTGGAATCAAAATTTGTTTTATTTCCTTTGAACCTGATTTCACAATAGAACCTGATTACCGTTACTTAGCCGATAGTTAACTGACTATAAGTTTAGAATGTGTTAGAAATTCTTAATCTAAACTTATAGTCAGTAAACTGATGATAAAAATACATGATGAAACCAGCCGTAAGCATTTTTTGTGGCATGCCTTTTGGAGCACATTTTTCAATAAATCTGTTAGGATCACGAAATTTAATCAGAGGTATAATTTCATATTTTTTACATAATTTGTTTATATGTATGTATTTCCTATTTATAATAAAACTTGAATTAAACATTTTGATATTTTTTTTACTTAATTTCAAATTTTCATTTCTGGCTGAATATACTATCAACCAATAAGTTCAAAAAAGTTCCATGCTTTTCGAAATATTTTTTATTATTATTTTGCTTACATCAGATTTTCTACTGTTTCAACACTAAATATCCTTAATATGTATCCTTCGACCCTTTTTTCTATAAACTGCTTTTAAACTTTGCTAACTTGGTTGTAAAATATATTAAACAATGTTTCATTTATAAGTCAGATTTCCATTTGTCACAAATCTGAAATTGGTCAACAAACAACATTGTTCCGTACTTTGGATTGCAAATTTAAAAGTTTTCTGCCTAAGAGGGTTTGTCCTTATATCTTGTGTATTGAGAAAAATGTATTTGAGTTGTCACTGGAATATAATAAACTAGTCGCGTTCCCCAACTTCCTCCATATATTTGAAACTTTGTATAAGCTTTGAGATATGCTTCAAGTTGCCGGGAAGTGGCATAATTTCGCGACTTAAAAATTCGCAAGATATACTTTTTGAGGAGTTTTGATGAACGACTGAATTTTTATGGCCTCACTTATCCAGATCCGCTTAAAGTTTTAAATTCATTTATTTAAAGAATATTTTGAATTTTACGTGGGTTTTCAGCTGCTCACTTTCCATAAATATTAATCTAGTCTGAACAATAATTTTACTATTATTTTTCGGAACTAAATAAAAAACTTCCTCGTCAATTTACAATTACACTCATGTTCGCTTGAAGTCGAACACAAAAGTTCCACAGGATCAAAACAGTTAAAAGCTAAATTCAAGCTCTTTAAACAAAATGTAACGCCCCTAAAAAAAAGCAAACTAGATAGTAAACAGTGAAACATTTCAAACTATAATGTTATTAGAGTTAAATTTTATAAAAAAATGTTTTTTTACAGATTTAAGAAGATTTGAAAATCAAAATTACATATGGAAAATAAAAAAAATATATATTTTTTTTATATGAAAACAATTAAAAATCAGATTCTTTAACAGCAATGTTTAAAGGTACTTTTACATTTCAAAGTATAGTTCATTTTGCATTTGGAAGTCTCAAAAATGTTCTTCTAATCAGTTCAAAGAAGAAGTAAATATGTATGATAATTTCGAAATGATTGAGTATTTAAACCACATACTAAATTAATTATTAAATTAATAATTATGTTAATAATAAATTGTATTAACAGACTGCCAACACCAGGCAAAGGGCGAACTAAAAAAAAAATGTTTTGTACTACACATTATAAATACTTCAAATCCACAACTTAATTACTTCTAACATGAAGCTGCTATTTTGTCTGAAACGAATAAATTTAGTGTTATAATTGAAACCAATTTCAAAACATAATTATCACAACTCAATATACATGTTTGTTAATATACGCTGAGGGAATTACTTGTGAAAAGAATAATTGCAGACACGTAACAATCCAGTCACCCCTTGCATAAATTACATGTGAAAATTTAAATTTTATTCAGGGTTGTTAATGAAATATAACATATATTAAATATAGAAATTATAGGATATTAACATGAACATGGTATAATTTTTAAATAGTTTTCAGATATACAGGGTGTTGTGGTATAATATAGACACATACAAGGCGTCGCTGAATATAAGTGGTACTCTTGGAACAGAATGCCACATATATGTTGTGTGAAAGAGAATAAGATTCTGAACAGAAAATGTGAAGCATACTTACTCTATACCTCGACTTCCTATACCTCGTTTTGAAGATATTCGATATTTTAACTAACGTGATAAAAAATGTCTAGAGATACTGTAAATTGATAAGTAGTGTACCAAGGGTTTCGTATTACATTGTGGCTACTACAACCCGCATTTTTTGCACTACGTTATATAAAATTAATTTTTATTCTACACTAGGTGAAAATCCTATTTTTGTGAGCCTTATACAAGTTCAAAAATTTTAATGAAAAATAACGAGTGAACAATGAAAAACATTAAAATACAAGGTGTTCTATTTAAAAATTTCAAATAATTGATATTTGTATTTCGTAAAAATGCAAAAGAATGACAAAAATTCACAAATAAGTAATAATCTAATGAAAAAGCAGTCAGCAGTCGTTAAGTCAAATATCCAAGTTGATTGTTTCCTATCCTTAATAATTTATGGCAAATTTTATTTTTTACATCCCGAAAATCGTTTATATTTCAAAATTTTTTAACAGAAATAGGGATCAGGTGAAAGAGAATTTGATTTTACATGATTTAATTCAATCGATCTAAGTACAAAAATTTGATACAACTTGCAATGAAGTCGCCAACTGCTGTTGTCTGAAGTTGCCAAAATGTAACATGAAAAAGGAAACACTTCAATTCAATGGGCCTTTTCCACATCTTCTTTTTATTTGCTTATTATAGAATATATATGTACTTAGTTATGCCTAAAAAGTATTTTTTTAAATTTTTTTCTTCGCCAGATATGTTTTGAAAAAATTGTTAAAATTACCATATATTTCAAATAACGCACCATGACGCCATACTCCACTTCGTTGTTGTCTGTTGGCTGCCCTGCATTTTGTGTTTTGTCAAATGAAGTGTGCTTAACATAACTTTCGTTTTGTGTTTTGATTAATTTGATTTAAAATGAATAAAATTGAAGAGGGATATCTTCAGACAACCTTCCAAGAGTTGACAGTGAAGTGGTTAACGATTTCTACGTCACAAATATGAACTTTCTAAATGCTGAAGTGCGCAATGCATAACCTAAGTTATCAAACATCATTTAGTTGATTCTAGCATAAATTGTGCAGTGCTGTCACCTTTAGCGAAAAATACCTAAAAATTATTTTCTTCAAGTGATAAATTGTAAAATAATCATGTTGGTTTGCTTTAGTAATAATTTATGGAGAATATTTCACCTAAAAATACATATTTTCATTTTAAAATTACACTTTCACCTAAAAATACTATTTTCATTTCAAAATTACCAAAATGTAAATTTAATCGTTGCCAAGAAAAAAGTCAAATTGTATGTGGCAACGTGGAGCCGTTCTTTAACTTGTCTACATTTTATTGGCTACTGGAGTGTGATGTCAGCGAATCGCGCAGTTTGAAATGATTAATGAAGACCGGTAACTTTGTACTTGTATAACTTCGCTTAATTACAATTCTTTAATAAATTGGGTTGATACTACCTTTACTTATGTACCAGTACAACGTTTGATATTAATAAACAAGTCAAATTCAATTTAGCGGAAAAGGCCCATTCAGGCAATAAAATATATTTGAAACTATTATTGTACTTGCCTGGATCTAAGTATAGTGTATAGAGATGCTACCTGTTTTCTATTCGAAATTTTATTGTCTTTTCGTAAATAGAAAAATATACAGGGTATTCCATTTAGAAAAGAATATATTCCAAATGTATGCACAACCTGTATATCTCTAAATTATTTTAAAATGTTGTCCTGTCTATCCTATATTTGACATTTCTGTTATTTATATTTACTAGGCCACCCTGTAATGAGTACGAAGAGTGCCACTGTGTAGTGCTGCTCAGATTTAGCTGCAATTTATCAGTGAGCCTTAATCAAGCTTAACGGCTTTTAATTTGTCTCTGCTAAGTTAATTGGTTTGTAAATTAATTACTTCGGGAACGATAGTATACATTGTTGATTTTTATTGACCAATTTTAGGTTTGATTACATGCGATTTTTATGTCTGTTGTGAATATAGAAATGTCTCCATTTCTGCGAAGCCATAGTACTATATACTATACTGATATGAAATTAATAAACTATATAGATAATTCCTTTATTTTCATTTGCAGTAAACTTTTAGTACCTATGAGTATAAATTTGTATGCTCAATTAAAATTTTGCAAAAATAATGGCCTCAAAAATAAAAAACTTTAAAATTTAGTAAATGATCTATAAAAGCTTCTTAAAATGTTCGTCTCTTTCATTTTTTATTTCATACAAAAATGTTACTGATAATTTCGTAATATAAAAAGAAACAGTTTCTATATCCATTTTATGTAAGTTCCAGTTTGGTTTCACATTACTTTCAAATATTAAAATCTAAGAATATACTTGGAATCAAAAAGCAGGTATTTTCTACCTATATTAAATTAAAAAGTTTTTTTAGTCTAGTTTTACGAAACGAAGTTTTTTGTATATTTAATTCCACGTTTCACCTGATTTATAGAAGTTTAATTAGGTGTTTTATTTACCTATTTGTGGCATTGTGTACTAGGTTATTTTCTTTTACTGGGCATTCTACCATAAATTAAAAAAATAAGAGAATAGCTTTTCATCCTTTCAACTAAAATTTTTATTTAGTTGAAGAGTTGAATAAAAAAATGTAATAGCAATGTGTAAAAAATATAATTATTATTACACTGCCTAGGAAGAAGCTTAACTAAAAATGTCATTACAAACTAAATTCAAAAATGTTTTGTATTACAGCTCTGTTATGCAAGAGTGTATTATATTTTATGTTTTGTGGATTTCAACGCATTTCTATGTTCACAATAGACTTTTACCACATGTGCCGACCAAAATAAAACTATTACTAACGATAATATTTTAAATATTACAGCATGTTCGCCTAGTGCTAAAAATTCCAATATCTCGATCGATAAAATTGGTAAATATAAGAATCCTATTTTGTGCTGTTCCAATTTTTTAGGTTGTGTACAATTCAGAAGGAGTTTCTGTCACTTACACGTAGTGTTACGTTCATAGTAGACAAAGTATAACTTTGTTTACCTGTAAAATTTTTTCATCCTTTCGGAATATACAGATTATCCTATTTTTAAATTAGAATCCAGGGTTTTGAAGTATGTAAAAGACCTGGAGTTCTAGATGTAACAAAGAAAAGTCCCCTGTGTCGATAATGTACCATCTAAATATGTAATTGAAATTATACATATTTTGTAAGGCTTAAAAAATTGGGTTCCATCGCGAAATTCACGTAATTATTATTAATATAAAGATGGAGGATTTTCAGGCACTAGGCGTACAAGCTGTACTATTAGCATGTCCTTTGAAACGTGAAATAATTCTCACAGTGTAGAATTTGTTACTATTATGCAGTTGCAATTGGATTAGTTTGTTAGAAAGGAGTAAATTATTTATTCAGTCCGTTGGGATAGACACTATTATTGTATTTTGTGATAGTTTAGATTGCACATTATTTAGGGATAGCTGGGAGAGTTCTGTTTAACATGTTTAACAATTTTGTGACTAACATCACTTAGAAATTAACTGAAATTGTGATTTCCATCTGAAATAAATATTTTGTTTCTCGTAAACAATACCTCCATATACAGGGTGACCCATTAAGAGTGGAAACACTCGCGTACAAAATTTGTTTATGGACCGATTTGAACCGGATTTTTTTCAAAAGATAGATCTCCAAAAGCTCTATGTTGATGCAAAATTTGAAGACGAAATTTTGATTTTCAAGGCCCACTATGAATTTTTTTGTTTTTGAAAAAACAAAATTTTTGTTAGCGATTTTATTATAAAAAATCTGACTACACCACTGGATTTAGAAACCCCTCGAATGCATTTGTACCAATTTTTGCGAAAAGAAAGTTTGTTCCTAAAAAAGTTATGACAATATCAGCATCACCAGTGTTTGCTTTTGTCGGTGAACCTATTATATAAAAATCGAATAGAACCCAAAGAGAAACAAAATTAAATAACTTAAACACTGGTGCAATTATTAATAAGAACCATAAAAACCAGTAAACACAAAATAACCAACAATTACTCCAATATAAACAACAATTGATAAATTGTCGAATTGATTCACACTTTTTGAATAAAATATTATAATGTATATTTTTTATCTAAGAAGGTAATATTATAATAAGTTTTGGCATAATAACCACGAAATAATAATAATTTAATGAACTCCTATGAATCACCTATCAATTGTTGTTTATATTAGAGTAATTGTTGGTTATTTTGCGTATACTGGTTTTCATGATCCTTATTAATAATTACATGTGGGTTTTTTAAGTTATTTAATTTTGTATCTCTTTGGGTTCTGTTCGATTTTTATATAAGAATAGGTTCAACAACAAAGGCAAACACTGATGATGCCGATATTGTCATAACTTTTTTAGGAACAAACTTTTTTTCACAAAAATTGGTACAAATGTATTCGAGGGGCTCCTAACTAAATCCAGTGGTGTAGTCAGATTTTTTATAAAAAAATCGCTAAATTTCGTTATTTTTCACATAAAAAAAATTCGTAGTAGGCCTTGAAAATCAAAATTTCGTCTTCAAATTTTGCGTCAACATAGAGCTTTTAGAGATCTATCTTTTGAAAAAAGTCCGGTTCAAATCGGTCCATAAACGAATTTTGTACGCGAGTGTTTCCATTCTTAATGGGTCACCCTGTATATCATTCAAATAAGTTGCGCAAATTGAAAGATGAGTAGATCATAGTGAGATATAAAAAAGTGCTAATTGCCTTTTACTGCCAAATCCTTTGTTTGTGATATATAAATGTTACAACTCTTTTTGTATTATAAGCAGGAGTTTAATAGAATAATTGTTTTTATACTCTTTTGGAATATTCTTCCATGATCTACTTACCTTTTTGATCTTAAAGGGATGACCAATTTGACCTTAAAGGGTGTTCCAAAATTTTTATATAAATATATAAAACTATATATTTATATGATATTTAAATATAAATTATATATAATTAGTGGTGGCTAATATTATATTTATTATACTTGTAATGTTCATACATTATATATTGGCGGCAGATGTTTTGAGTTTTTAATTTTTAAATATAAATATTATTTATTACCGGCATCAGAAAATATTTAGTAATGAAATGGATGAAAAATGAGGAGGCTGTGCTCTCTAAAATTATTAGACAGGTGAACAAGATAAATAAGTTTTATTTTAGGATAATCTCATTACTTTTATATAAATAAGTACATGTGTCTCCTAAAATATATTTATAAAAAATTATTATCCAATTTATAAGAGGTTTTCAATATTTCAATCAGTCCCGGGAAAACTATTTGTAAAAAATATTGTTTAATTTATGATTAATAAAACAATAAAATGTGTCATAAAATGTGAAATATTATACAAAACTATTTTAAAACGAAAAATTGATTAATTATTATAGCCGACAGCAGAATTCTTGCGAAAAACAAATATTTATACGTAATAGCTCTTTGAAATAGACTATAAAAGAAAAACAAGAAAACAATATCAAAGTGTTTATTTGAAAGACCTATTCCAAATTAAATATATTCAGATGTTCAACGTTCTTTCCTCTTTTGTCTATTAAGAGCTTCAGTAGGAACTTTTTCAGTAGTTTCTGTAAAATATTTAAAGGCGTGAGTGATTTAAAAGTCTTTACCGTAAAGAAAAATTGCTTCGTTATTAAAATTATAATAACTTTCGAACCCGCGACTTACCTCGTCGAACATCCAGATATATAAATTTCCTTTGGGACAATTTTTTCATTATTAAGGAACCCCGTAGGATTTCTCAGATATGTTTTCGACTTATATTTTATGTATATAAGTCTCGACTCTCCGGGGCGCTCGAAAAAAATTTAAATTGTCGAACTTGTGCAGCGAGCGGAAAAACTGTACTCCGCATCCTTAAAAATATGAGAGATTACACCTATTTTCTGCTTCAGCGAGGAGAACTAAATGCTGAGGCGACATTTAGATGTTTGGCATAACGTGAGCTCCAGACCTGCTGGGATGTATGTCAAGCTGTTTATTCAAATTATGTTTGCATTAAATTAAATTCGTTTATGCGAATCTTACTTGAGAATTTTGGGCCTGGCTTGTGTTTATTTAACACTGGAATTACTTATGATGATGTATGAGATGTTAGCAAATTGCTGTTAATTCCATACGGAGCGTGACGACGTTTTATTTTCATAACTTTCGTCTACTTTTGCTAAGATATCAAGTTGGAAGACGTCTTGGAAAAACATATAAGTTCATATTTTCAAATGTTTCTGTTTTTCCAATAGGCAAGTGCTCGATACTTTTTGCTCGAATAGGCAAGTGCTCGAATTTTCCATTTTTCGTATTTTAGATTTTAGATCTAAAGTTTATTTAAAGAAAGAGGTAAGACACTAAACTTCTCTATTTCCAACTTCTCTAGTTGCATCGCAATAACTAGGCTATGGAGTATAGCCTAGTTATTGCGATGCAACTAGAGAAGTTGAAAATAGAGAAGTTCAGTCTCTCACCTCTTTCTTTAAATAAATTTTCTATTTCATTAACTTCTCTTCCAAATAATTATTATTCTGTTACGAATATTACCATATGGTAACATTCGTAACAGACAAGCCTTCAAGATGTCAAATATAGAATCTGAAATCACAAGAACAATAAAATGAATAAGATTTGAAACCCCTGGCGGTTGGGAAGTATCAGAGTTTTACTGACTAAAACCCCTCCTCAAATCCCAGAGACATACAGTGGAAGCCACCTTTCTGTATTACGTCGCACTATTCTCCCCTGTCTGTGTCAGGTCCTTTGTCGCTCCTCTTCCTATTTCTTCTTCAGGATGTTTTTTATCATATGTTCTATAGCGTTCCATTTGTATTCGGTGTTCAACACGTATGCAACTATATTGTCTGCGGTTAGTGTATCGCCTATTTCGTTTTCTGCCTCGTGTCTGCTCTCTCTCCATCTACCGCACTGCCAGCATAGTATGCTCTGGCGTATCCATCATCCCACAATACCTTGATTCTTCACATGGGGCCAGTTTAAGCCGTGCTTGATAAGTGCGGAATCTTCCATGTCCTGTCAGGAATTGTGTCTCGTAGTAGCTTACCTCGCCATGTCTGCGTGTTAGCTATGGTTCTACTTGTGGTATGAGTCTTTTCGTCCATTGAGCCACTGCTCTTTCTGCTTCCCATTCTTCTTGCCACCTGCATTGCTTTTGTTGACGCTCTCCAGTAGGCACTTGATATTCCGATAGCAACCTTCCTTTGTACCCTTTCTAATATGTTTTGAAACTGTTTTTTGCGCCAGCGCCTCTTTCCAGACAGGTGCTCCTTACAAAATTTTTGGATGTCACGATGTGGAATAATACACCACCTATATAAAATAAAAAAAATATTTTAAAATTTGTATTTTAGAGTGGCATATTTTTAGAAAAATGAATATAACGTTTGACGAATCATAAATCTGTGTCACAAGTGAGTTATAGATAATAAAGCTAATTATTCTAATTTTATATATGTAAGTGGGCGAAAAGAACCATTCAATCCGATTAATGTTGGATGCAGTTTAGGAGTGCGATTTTTTTTAATCAAAGCTCTAGCTGACACTTAAAAGTAAATGCTAGATTGAACAAATACAATTTAACATAAACTTTACTAGTGGCATACCACAGTTAGAGAAAAACACAATATCCACGTTTTTAGATGATCATGCCATTCTTGTGACAGGCAAGGGCTATGAAGAAGCTGCAAATAAACTGCAAACATCAGTTAACCAAATCAATAACTTGACCAGAAGATGGCGTATCAAGATGAATGAAACCGAATCAGTGCAGATTAATTTCACAAATAAAAGAGAACAACAAATACCTATTAACATGAACAATGCCCAGATTCCATATGCAAACTCAGCAAAGTATCTAGGCATCACATTAGACGCAAGACTTCGCTGGAAAGTCCATGTTAAAAAGAAAAGAGAAGAGCTAGACATCAGATATAAGAAAATGTACTGGCTACTTGGTAGACATTCCTGCTTATCGACTTACAACAAAATACTGTTGTATAAACACATCCTCAAGCCAGTATGAACCTATGGAATACAGCTCAGGGGCTGTGCCAGTAAGAGTAATATATTAATCGTTCAAAGATTTTAGAACAAAGTACTGCGGAACATCGTCAAAGCGCCTTGGTACATCAGGAACAGCGACCTTCATCGAGATCTTCAGATGGACACTGTAAAGCAGACAATTACTAAATTTGCAAGGACTCACGAACAACGACTCCATCAACATGTGAACATCGAGGCATCTAGCTCCTCGACAACACTAAACATAGTAAGAAGGGTCAAGAGGGTTAAGCCCTTTGAGTTAGTGTATTGATTATATCAGTATAAAAGCATTGATCTCCCTTTGATCAGATTGTAATAGCATCAAAATACCCTTCAAGGGGTATTTTCTATATATTAAAAACAGAAACCTTCCCTACTTAGTAACTAGATTTTTCCGAACTGTTATTGATGCACATGATTTTCTTACATACGATTTTAAACAAACAGAAACGTAAATACGCCACGGAAAACGATAATTATGTTCTCTAGCGTATTATATTCTAATGGTAGGTCATTAGTTTTTCCAGGCAACATTAGAAATATGAATATCCAAGCAGGTATATGCTTTTAATCCCATACAACATTATCACCTTCCAAATCAGTCAAATGCTTTGAATACACGAATTTACATACGATTGTTTATGATTTTCCCAGAACCTGCGATGTATAGTAATTCGATACGCTTTTTAAATTCATTTTAGGAATGTGGCAAAGAGCCGACATATCCGAATTGGAACATTCGAATGTAATTTGTGGAATTTACCGGAAATAACAAACAAACCGCACGAGGTTTGATTTCGCGGTTAACTTGACTGATTTATTATGCATGTGGCATCGCTGTGAGAATGGAAAATAATTGAAGAAATTGCGATATTGCGTGACACTGACATTTCATTCGACCCGTATTTTGATTCGCGTTACAGCCGTGGAAAGATTTATACCATAACGAAATATCGCGCACAATAACTGGTATCTACATGTAGAATTAAAAGTGGCATTTGATGAACAATTACGTTTACGAGGCGAGGCACAGCTTAGCCAAGCAGGTACAAATATTGGGAGTCGAAAAATATCCAAAAGAAAAAACATATCCAAATTAATTATTTTTATTTGATAAACAGATCTAGAGATAAACAGAGGTGAGCTTTCGTATTGTCCGGAAGAATTTAATTAATTACACACCAGTTTATACAGGGTGTCTCACAATTACCATCCATAAATGTTTCAGACTACTTCTTTTGAAATAATGAAATTTGAATATCAAGGTTTTTAGGGATCCTCTTCTGAAATAAATAATAATAATATTGGCGTTCTTGCAATACTTGAGATATATATCTTGCATATATGAGAAGTTGAGGTCACTTATGTTATCTTAAGGTGCATTTAAATACAGTGGTTCTGTTCATTTTTGAGTTCTACTTTCTACTAGTTATTCTACAGATGCTTTAAAATAATTATCGCTATACATACTTTAAAGTTGTCTGTTTCTTACAATTAGAAACCTAAAGAAACAATATTATGAGGATAGGGTTTCTAGACTTCTAAGCGTTCCAACAATACTTTCAAAACTGCTTAATCGTATACAGGGTGATGAAAAATGGCGAATTTGGTCAACTGCAAGCCATCATATCTCGATTTTTTATTGGGACACCTTGTACAGTTTCTCAAATTCGAATGGAGAATTAAATTCTCTTTCGGTCGATAGTATGCTCCCCTATACCTTATCTTTTCTGGTTTTATCTGGTTATCCTATCCACAGGTGTTTGTACAATCAACTAAAATCATTTAACTTTCTGCGAGGAAAGCTGTGAAATCCTAAGCAGAACTTTAAAACAAACAACTAATCTATTACCAGTTATTTGTTGTCAATCTAATATCTACAGTGACAGTTTATTTATGTATTAATGTTTCAAAAATATGGAAAATGAAAATACATATTCAAATGTTGACATTTATTGATGGACAGTTCAGTCAAATTATAAACAGAACTTGCATAGTTTTTATTGAGAGTTATACCAATTTACCACCAATAAGCAAAAATTTTTATTATTTTAATGGTCTGAATATTCCTATGTGTGGTCACCGTGGGATACCCCGTATTAACCACAATTTAACGTGATATTTAATAACTTTGTTAAGAGAATTGGTAACGTAACTTTTACAATCGAGTTGTTAATTTTGTAACCACTTTTCAAGATTGCTTATACCGATGTATCACAGACACTTTCTGGTATCACAGATAACAATTCGTCTGTGGTCAGATCAATGTTATGGCAGAGATTATCCTTAAAAAATCCTTCCTTGCTATTAGGAAGCATGGCGCAAATTATTTTGCTTGCATGTATTTCTCCACTACACCTATTTTTTTTTATATGCACTTGACATTTCTATAGGACGTATTGAAACCAGAAAAAAATAACTATTTCAGTTAATCATTACTCTTTTCATTTTTTTTTATTGAAGTAACTACATAATTATATTCATTATGGAAATTTTACACTATAAACCTTATATAGTAGGAGCTTCTTGAATATAAAATTAATTAGTTTCTCTCTCTCTCTCTTTTGTTCTTTATTGGTTTTGACATAATTTTATATCAATTTCACAAGATAAATTCATGTTTCTATTCTATATTCCATTGTGTTGTTATGTCAAATTGTAGTGAAACTTTACGAAGAAAATTATTATTCAATTCTAAACAGAACTCCGAGAGCGTGGGCGACTATACTGTTATTATCAAGTTTACCATGCTTCTGACAGGAACAGGTCATTGTTGGAAGTTAGACTAGTAGTATCCTGTTTTATATCTTGGCCGTTAGAAATTAATTAGCATGACTTTAGACCCGGTTGTATAATTTAGTTTACCACTAGTTTAGTTGAACTAAGTTCTAATTCCTTAAGCAACAATTATTGATACAATTGTTGCCATGGCAGTAGGGCTCTATACAGTTTGAGTTCCCCTCCCCGACCCCTTAGGGTTGGGCGCTGGTGGTTACCAGTAACTATTATTCCCCACGACCGTGGAGTGAATCCGGGAATTGTGTGTCCTCAATAGACGTAATGAACCCAGAATGACCGCCTTCTGCATTCTTCCGGCTAGTAGATCTGCCGAATTTCGTCTTGCCGATATGATCTTCAGTTCCGAAAGCAGTGTATCTCTTGCTCCACCGAGGACTCCTATAATCAGTGCCACAAGCTTCACAGTATGTTCAGGATTGAGTCTGCGGAGTTCGAAGAGAAGGTCTCGATATTTCGTCCGTTTCTCCTCTTTCAAAACAATGCTGGTCTCAGCAGAAGCCGAGAACTCCACGACAAACATTGTCTTGAACTGGTGGTCGAGGAGGACTACATCAGACTTACGTCGCACTGAAAATATAATCTGCAAACAAATTGTAACATTTTAAATCAATAACCGTACTGGTCGACTGCAATTTGGGAATTGCATTTAGGAATTAGGAATTAGGCTGTGATAAGGTAACCATAAAGTAATTTGCTCGAGTCTTAAATTTCAAAAATAATTGAAGTGAGATATCGAAATAGTTAAAAGACGATTGAAAACTAAGCTAACATCAACCAAGTGTAGCGCATAGCTTCTGTAAAGGATACATGAAGCAAGTCTAAAGCCTAAGGACTATACTAATAAATCGATAGCACTACAAATGTGTTTCGGTCAACACTCATTGTTTGAACAATTTATTAATAATAACATACAACCATATTATTTCAGTCTTAAAATAATAGCATTCCATTTAGGAAATTATAAAATCCATAGTCATAGCGCAGTTTGCTTATACAAGCGGGGAAGAATTCGTATGTTTGAACTTCGTGCCCAAGGAATAAACTAATTTACTGAGCTGGGAAATTATTAAATTCAATACCGTGGGATGATAAACGAGCGAGCCATTACGAAAGATTGACAGGTTTCCAGAAGCCAAGAATTTTAGCGTCACTGAAATTCCATCCAACTATACGACATAGGCCGTATATACTAGCGGCTTAAGCAAACTATCTATTACACGAGTTATTGTTGCTGTAAATATTGATTTTCATTTTATATTCTTCCAATTTTATGCACTACTTAGTCTTAAAGCTTTTATGTTCGGTTCCTGAGTGCCGCATGTGTAAATTGATACAAATGCAACTCTACATTTACCTTGAAATATACTTACGTTATTAACGTTATTTTCTCATACATCTAAGTAATTTTAAAATGCCATTCAAATAATGTGTATCTACATGAAGAGCAATGTCCATCCTTTGGCTATTAATACGGTTTAGTTTTCGTTTTTACTATAAACAGACGGTTTTTTGTAGTAATATCATACACATCCTAAAAAGCATTTATAATTTTAAAATGGGAGGTCTCTATATCTTATGATAACAAGCCTTTATTAAAAATAGTAATGGTGTCTTCTTCTTCATATTTATAGTGGTTTTTAGAGTCCTTTAAATCAAGAAATCAGACAATTATATTGTCAAATTGGTTGAAGTTGTATTAATTGCAAAAAGTGTTTTTCTACTGAAAATAAAAGTTCTAAAGGTCTTCCAGTGGCCTGAAGCATGCAAATTTAGATGTTCGTGTAGGAGAGGTACCATCTGCCGCATACCATGTTTTGTCTATAGATATGGTCAAGAAAAATTGAAAAAATTTCTTCTAAGAAATTTGTTGCAAAAGTATTGGTCGTTTTAGATCAATATGAGACATCCATTTGGTAGAAATTCTGTTATAGGTACCCAAATCATGTTATAGGATATAAACGACATGTTACCAACATGCCTTTCATGTTTCACTGTAAAGTCTATTCGTCAATGTTTCATCTTCCTACGTCTTGAATTACGTCATGCAGCCATCATAATTTTCAGAAGTGGCCCTAATATGTGGTGTGGAATAGAAACAGGTCTCTTAAGAAGGTTTTCAAACTAGAAATCTGTTCGTCCTTTTTTGAATTCGGCACTCCAATGTCTTCTACCAGCGACGTACGAAGATCATTTGTCCTTCAATGTATCCACAATATCCGCATAGATTTTGTTGCTGAAAACTCAAACCCAAAAATAAGTTACAGGTTACAAGTACCTCCAATGTGTTAACTTTAAGTTTGATTCACCATATTAATTAAAAATTTGGTGTATTATCTGACTTACATATAAATAAATATAACTAGCCATGCGGCTGGATTCCTATATATTTTTCAGTTTCAACAAAAAAATGGAAGACTAAGTTATAAAGAGCTACAAAGCATACAATTTTAGTAAAACAGTTTAACATAAGCTGTTTCTTAAATTTAATAGATAATAGAATAGAACACAAAGGTATACTTTTATAAAGTAGGATAAAGCGAACTCTCAGATAATATTGGGATAAGGATGGATAAAATTACCTCTAACGGTAAAAGAAATATGCTCAAAAGAAAATGTACACAATAAGAATAATGTATGAGTTAAGAATCCTGTTCCTTACACACCAACCAAAAATCTCTCTTTCTGACACATGACATTTTTGTAAGTATACATCTTCAATCACACGTTGTATACGTTGTTATTAAAATTTTAGGTCATAGAACCTAATGACAGGGATTATCACAGAGTTCATGGATAAAAACACTTAAATGTTTGTTCCATGTGTAGGTATGTGGTAAAAACGCAGTTCTATAGAGACAACTTTACTCAATATGCATACTATATCAGAAAACATATATTTTTTATTAATTTATTGACTATAAATGTTCAACGTGCTTGGAGCTGCTTGCTCCATATAACTTTCAAACTTACGGTTATGTGTACCTACAGGGTGTTCACGTATATTTTGAATTAGCCTTCTAACTCTCTAATTTTTGATTTTACAAAAAACTTTATTAATACGGATTTTAGGGTATTATCTGTTTTCAAAAATATATAATTTTACTAAATTATCTCTAAGCTTCTTTATTATTTGTAATTTAATTAATATAAAAAAATATTCATATATAATAGCAAGCCATGCAAAGACATCTTATTTAATGTTTTCTGTTTACTGAATATCGATTACGTAAAGAACAGGCAGTCTAACAAACAAAAAAAATAAACGTGAAAACAAAAAAATTACTGAAATTGTTGAAATATAATAATTATTTTAGTTCGAAATATAAGTGAACACCCTGTACTTGTCTTGCACGGATAGACGGTTATAAAATTAAATGAGTTAACTTTGGTTTCAACACTGACATAGTTTTCCACATAACACCAAAACACTGTACTGCACTCGACGCGCGTTACGCCAACCAAATTGGCATCATCTGGAGATGATTAAAACTTTGGTTTTAATTTGACTTTTGACCAACTAGGTACAATACCAAAAGATACAAAAATATTTCAATTTGAGTAATGTTAGTATTTCATTTCAATTATTCCTTTATTAGGTACTCATATTTCAGTGCAGTTAGAAAATAATCATTTAAAAAATTGTCTCTCGTTTCTTTATCCGCCTCGTTCTTAATCCTCCAGATGTCTGTTTGTGCTCGTTAGCAATTGGAAGCTGTCTTTTTGTGCTCTCCTTACAATTCAGAACTCCGAGCTCTGGTGAAATTTCAACAATATCTGACGGGGTAAAAAAAGCTGGAATCATTCAAGTTCACATCGTTAATGTTAGATAAATTCCTTTTATTCATTGTCGAGAATTTTCTGTTGAATTAGCTTTTGTCAGATTTATCTTCATAGGTATACTTTTTTCGTTGACAATTATAGTTTTCTCTTCTTTTTCTTTTTTGAGAAAAAATTTACAATCAAATATATTTTCTCCGAATGGCTGTTATCTGTGATTTGCTGCTGACAAAATAACCACGAAACAAAAAATGTTGCTGCTATACTGTAGGTACTGAATTGGCATTTAGAAAAACTACCTACGTTAATGATAACTTTTTTTATTATATGTTTATTAAACACTGCGAGGGTTAAATACCTAAAGGAGTTTAAAGAACTACCAGACTATGGAAAAGTTACAGGGTGTTTTATTTCAAAAAATCATCTTATGATGGTTTTTTGATGGATTGAAGTTAACTTAACTCGACATTTAATTTCTACTATCCTGTATGGAATTAAGCCACCTTGAAAGTATAGATGGGAAGCTTAGGGTCTATCTATCCCTCCTATAAATACTGTCGCTTTATCTTTCATACTATAAAATTCACATCGTTACCAGTAAATAAACCAGTAAATAATAAAATACTTTACAGCATAAGAAACATTTTAGTTCCTTTTTGAAGTTTTCAAATTGTTGATAATCTGATAACTTGTTTATAAATATTGTTACAGAAGTAACATGATCCCTTTTGAAAGGTGCTTAAAGTAAATTTTTAAACATGAATATTATTTGCATATCGTGTACCGAAGAAAATTGTCTGGGTAAAGTTTAACAAATTCAGCTACTTCATAAATGATAACTGAATATAAAGTGAGTAAATCCGTTTCTATGAAAGTATCCTTACAGGACTCAAAGGAAAAAATGTATCTAATAATTTTTTCTTGCAAAATAAAAATCCTATTGTTTCTTTGTGGATATTCCTCAGTAGAAAACCAACTACTTTAGATGCAAATGAGTAAGTGTAAAATAAGCATTCATTAAATATTTCCTGATGACATTGTTCTCAGGCTTATAGCGAAAAAAAACGAGTTCAATTTACCAGTTACAGATTTCGATAGCCAAGTTGGAATAATTAATTCAAAGGGTTACTCCTCGGCGTTCGCCCTCTTTCCTAGAGAAATTGGTATCCAAATTTAATCGCTGTATATAATATAATATATTTTTATTGGATGTATTAAAATCTTTCATTCCACTTCCTTTCAGGAGCCTCGCAATTTGTAGTTTTAATTTATTAAGTAGAAATTGAAAATTTTAGTTTAACCTCCTACAACAGTCAGAAAATGAATTGTATTTAAGAAAACCGCTTAAACCCACATTTAAAAGTCTCTACAACTATCAATAATAAAGATACCGAAAAGAAAATTGTTAAATGAGATCTTATAAGCTTTCCGATAAATCAAATCCGGAATTTATGTTCACACAGTAATAACTTATAACGCTTAAACTAAAGAGGCAATTTGTGAAGATTTATATATATATTATTTTTTCTAGTTATAATTTATGTAAAATAAGCGCCCACGCTAAATCTGGACAGCCCGTCCCTGCTGCCCGTAAATGATAAACCAATGGTGCCAATTGATAAGCAATGCAATCAGTGCGAAATTACCATACGTATATAATTACAACATTATTACGGTGTTGTTCGGTATTTCAAATCGCCTAATCAAGCATAATGGCAGTTTGGCGGGTGATCGCCACTGGGCTAACTATTTAAATATATAATAAAATTACATAAAAATATGTATATAATAAATCATATCCAACGATGTGTTGAAATGAAATGTGTACAAAATGGGATACGCCCATTTGAGCAACATGTTTATTATAGGGTGGCACAAAAAACGCCGAATAATAGTATAAATATTTTGTGGACACGAAATTGCTTTAAAAGTAAATCTACAAGTATCCAAGAAAGTATTAGTGAATGTACCAAAAAATATTTTTTATAACTTCGTATCATAGTGAAGACTTTCTTTTTAATAGTCACCTGCTATTTCAAACTATTTTTGGCATTAGTACATAATGTAAGCAATTTTACATCGGCGTGTTGTTCAGTTCAATTCAAAATTAAATCCTTCCTTGGTTGGAACACAAAAAACTTTACTTTTGTCAAAAGAATAATTAATAAACATAATGAATAAAAAGAAATAATCGAACGTTAAAATAAATTTAAGTCTGGATATCAGTAATTTTAAAAAAATAATATGAAAAAGCTTATTACATCATAATGGCTTCAGAAAATATTTATTCTTTTCAAGAAGTTGGGAGGATTTTACCAAACCACCAGAAAGACGATATCTTTCCGTTTTCTTCGCAGGAGTTTTCTATATAAAGTCAATAATTATTATTGTGTTTAGACAATTATAACAGATTTTTTCTGTTATAATTTTCTTTTCTTTCAAATCATCATGTACGGCAAAACCATCCATAATGTGAAGAATATAAAATATTAACATTTTAACATTTTATTTGATATTGAGCTGCACGAAAAATCTTTATTGATTTATTCTTTCCAGTGTCAAATAAATATTGATTAATTAATCTTTTGTATAAAGTTGTAGAAAACTATGTTTATGTATGTGTATGTGTGTGTATATTTGCATACATATTTATTACTCATTGTTAATATTCTTGTTATTGTTGTTATTATACTTATAATTACTGATACATGCATATGAATGTTCTTAGTTTACGTTTAATTTAGAAAAAGTTTGGTAGAAAGTACATAACATTTTTCATTGTTATATCATTTAAAATTTTATTATATTATTAATTAGTTCATCTTCGGGAAAGGTTAAGTGAAAGAACAGGATTTCGAGTAGTTACTTATTATTATTATTATTTTCACGTCGGATGCCTCTACATTTTTCTGAGACACTCTGTAGAATACCTGGTAATAAATCACTGTCGCGTTACGGCGTTTGTTTTACAAACAAAAACACTGCCCTAATTAATATTGCACTTAAATTTTAAATTTCAATTAACCCGGTTTGTTAAGCTTAAGTTCGAGAGCGAAAATTCAATTTAGTAAAGAAACATACTCCTCATTTCACACTAGGTGAACACAAATTAACGTTTCAAGCCAACACTAGAGCACATGGGTGGTATTTTAGTTGTTTATTGTTGTTAAACAACTTTAAAGGGCAAAGGTCGGCGTTGGAAGAGCAAAATAGGCGGACTTATCATAAATCGTAAAAATACTAAATAACTGATTGAAATAATTTAGCGACATCAGCTAAATATTTGTTTTAAATAATGTCTGTAACTTAATTTTGGTACATTTTCACGATTTATTTTAGTCTTTTTTGGGACTACACAACCTGTAAAATAATAAAAAGAAACAGGAAATGTATCCAGGCAAACTTCTGAAGTTTGCCTGGATAAATCACTGTAAAATATATAGCAATAAAATAAATATTTAATTGTTTTGAAAAAACTATTGATCTCATTTAGATGTTCCAAGAAATATATAGAAAACACTCTATCTACTAGTATTTCGGCTTATCAGGCCTTTTTCAATAGAGTAAATGTCTATTACTAAATGTTTCCAAGGGCGTTTTCGTTATTTATTTGTTTACGAGCACCTACCCCCGATTGATCCTACCATCTGGTAAAGCCCGAGTTTTTAGTACCTACCTTTTCTAGGAAGGGCGAAAGTGTAAAATCTATCTGATCATTCGTAGTACAAGGATTTATAATTAAAGATTTTTTAATTTCCAATTGCTCGAGTAGATCTAAGCGCTTTCCTTTCTTTTCACGATGCAGTACCTTTGCATTTTTCTGATCTATAAAATGATTGTTTTCTATACAATGCGTCAAAAATCCTGAATTTTTTGCGTTATTTAGTATGGATTTTTTATGTTCTTTTACTCTAGTCTCGATACTTCTACCGGTTTGACCCACATACAAGGCATTACAATCCCCGCAGTTAAATTGGTATAATCCCGATTGTTTTAATTTATTAACCCTTTCTTTGTTGTTTATCAAAATCCTCCCAATAGTCCTAGTAGTAGTGTTGACACTAATGGTTTTACACCCGTTTCATTCTAATCTGCGAGCTATTTTTTCACTATAACTTGGGACGTGATTAATATAACTATAGGTGCCTTCTTTTTCCCGAATATTGTAAAACTCCCGACGAATTAATTTCCCCCTTTTGTTTTTTATCATGTTATCTATTAGTTTTTCTTTATATCCGTTGTTTCTTGCAATTTGTTTGATTGTACTTAATTATTTTTCAAATTCTGCTTTTTCTAGCGGAAACATTAAAAGCCTATGTATTAAACTATGGAAAACCGACTTTTTTATTTGCCAGGACTGTTGCGAACTTGCTGGTATTATTGCGTCGGAAGTTGTTGGTTTTCTATAGACCGAGAATTTTAATTTGTTTTCTACCTTTCTTATTGTTATATCCAAATACTTTAATTGATTGTTTTCCTCGTTTTCCATTGTAAACTGAATATTATCGTTAAGCGAATTTAAAAAATTGTGAAAATTTCTTCTCAATTTTTTCAAGAAAAGACGTTCCAGTATAAATTTGATTTGTAATATTACGCAATCTTTATGATTGTATAAAATTTTACAACTCCTTATTTTTTAGTACCTATGCCTACTTAGCGGGTTTATATCTAAGTATAATATACTATCAATTAAATATTACCACAACTTATATGTGGAAGAGAGCACAAAATGTCAGGAGGAAGAATTAATATTCAATGATCATTATCGAATACAATAAAACATGAGTATTCTAAACCAATTGGTATATTTAGATTATCGACAACAACTGTGCCTGCCAAACCACTTTATACATACATACATCAGCCTTAAAACAAACGCCTACTACTCTCCCGAAACATCTCCATCCTTCCATATACTCCTCTTTAATATTCTTTTTTCCTCGCACATCGCGGCATGGAAATTGATTTATCAACGTAGCGAGAGATTCTTTCCAGCATTGGAAACAAACGCTATCGCCGCAAAGCGATTACGAACGATCTCGAAGGTTAAACCGAAATTAGATATCCAGTAATTTCCCTGAAGATTAATCACATACAGAGAAGACTCAATTACCCAGATATGATTCGGTCCATGGCATTAATTCCGAAGTAATGATGATTATATACGGTATCTTAATTAGTCAATTAGGTTTACAGGGTGTTAAACGTATCTATTTTGTGTCTGTAGTTTGGGCAGTGATCGGGAACAACGTAAATCAAAGTAGTATTTTATAACACTGACCTAGTTTTCCACGTAACTCCGAAACACTATACTGCACTCGACGGAGATGATTAAAAGTGTTTTAAACTGTCAGTTTTATCATCTCCAGATGATGCCAACTTGGTTGGCGAAACGCGCCTCGAGTGCAGTATAGTGTTTTGGTGTTATGCGCAAAACTACGTCAGTGTTATCTTTACACCAAAAGTTCCAACCCGCTTCAAGATAGTCTTTTATACATTTTTATTCGTTCCTCGTATTGAACAGGGTACATAAACATACATTAGTATTGAATTATTTATTTGATTTATCCCGAAGCGACGTTATGTTAGGTTAGGTGTTAAAATAAATCACAATACCAATCTTTATAACACCGGCAAAGAGCAGAGATAATACACCGGTTTCCAAGACTCGAGCACAGCAAATTGGTCGAAACACCATAATTCTGATACTGCCATCCAAGCAGGAATCTGATCAAGCAGGTAAGTGCAGATTACCTTGGCATCGTACCTTGCGAAAACATCTGCACAATCTGACACAATTTTTGAAAAATACAAACCCGCAAGTATAAATTTAGTACCGTACGAGATTGCAGTAACCAGTTGGTAATCCAACTCCAAGTGTTAAAGTGTTTTTAATGTTGAAGGTACCAAATGAAGTTCAATACTGTGGTGTTTTCCCCATTAACTCTGAACTAAACATCAATGAGATTCATCTTATTAAGCGGATATATTATTATGGTTGTACTTGCATGGTGCCATATGTTTTTTAATCCACTTCCATCAGCAGTTTATCATCTATTTATCCACAAAATAATTCTTCTGAAGTTGTTCACGAGCCAGATATATGTCTTAGATCACTAGTTTCTGTAATCCTGTTTAAGTCCTACATATCCTGGCATCTAAGGTACTGTAAATCTGGTCTATGACTTCTGATTTCTTTCAAAACATCTACAGAATATGAGTAAATGTCACAAGGTTGTTTTTCTGTTCTGCTTTGAAAACCTTGGAACTGAGTTTTCAGAATAGTTTTCTCAATTTTATATTCGTTAACAAATTTACCTTACTTTTTAAAGAACGTTGAAATGCGAGATCTAATCTCCTCTAGATTATGCAAATTTGGTTCGCCAATCGCTCGCCGAGAAAACTACCTTATCTATCAAAAACTTGGTTTTAAAATGTACCATTATTTCTATAGATATTGTGATTCATACGTTTTTAAGAGATTTGCTTTCTACTTTAATGTATGACAAAAGAAATTTGAATAAAGACATAATTATTTTCTAGTTCTCCGTTTTTCCATCCAGTGCTAATTTGCTATCGATTCAAGAAATTAGCATAAGTTTTAGGTTAGTGTGTGAAGTCTCGCTTCCCATAATTACCCCGACTCCAGGCAATTAAATTATCGATTTAATAACAAGCGCTTATTTACCTGATATTGCTAACAAAACCACCTTGACATACGAATACGCTTATATATATACAGAAGTTATACCAACAGTATTCATGAAGCAAAACAAGCCGTTCTCGTTGTTGACACATTCATTGCTTTTATTAGGAAGCCGCGTTATCACGCACTTTTAGTTATTTAGTATAAGTACTCGCTTAAAATATAGCTTGAAAATATATTCTTTACTGCTTGTATATAACTGCTTGATATAAGTCTTCATTTGAATAGCGAGCCATTTTTTATTTGTTATATATTTGGAATGCATTCTGTCTTCTTTCCATTTTAGAAATAAAATACAGGGTGTTCCATTAAAAGACACAAGTTGTGATCATTAAATGAAAACGAAAATTAAATCAAATTTATTTTTATGCCATCGAATATGTCTAAAAAGTGCTTGTAAAGTGGTCAAACCATTTTGAGATATCTTCAAATGGAAGGGAGGTAAGGACATTAGTCGGTTTTGTCAAAAATCGAGAAAAACCTTCTATAGCTCGAAACCAGTAAGAGATAAAGAGATGCAATTTAGGCCATTGTTATTTTTTCGAAAAATATAACACAGAACTCGTCCATCAGATTTACTCTATATGTATTACAGATTCTCAATAATCCTCGAAAACATACCAATTTGAGCCACCTTGTACACAAGTATAAACCAAATATTGGTCCGAAATGCAGTAAATTTAGATGCAATGTGTAACTGCCTTGGCTCTTGACAAAATAAGGTCTTTTTGGAACAGAACTGCACATACAACGACATATAGTATTCCCAAGTTGCGCGCGGTTCCACTGCGAGCGATTTTCCATCGCATAGTTTCCTCAGTTTGCCCATTATGACACAAAGCTGTGTCACTGACAAACAATGCTGTATTGTTTGCTTTTATTGGACTGGATAGTTACAGAAGCGCTGCATAATATATTCCCCGCACAATGGGCACGAGATCAATATTCAATCAATGGGTTTGTCTATTTTTAAAGCGCCCGGATTCTATTATGTTTTATTTATCTGGTTGTGTATCGATGTCGTGCTCTTTGCTATTTACAGCGTGATTATTAATGTTGACTGATAAGAGTGTAGAATATTAAGTTAATATAAAACATATAAGTGTAGCATGAAGTTAAACATTTCTATGACGGCAGATAGTGGGAGATCAGTGGGGAACAGTTTTGAACTTGTAACCCTATACAGTGTGTCCAAGATAAGGATGGGATAGCATTGGGATCTTGAAAACGGTAAGAGGTACAAAGTTGGTTAAATTATGAAAAAGTTGAGCAGTTTGAATATTTTTTACATGGGCTTTGCCAAAATAAGTTATCTTTTTTTGATTTCGAAATATTTAGAAAAACATTTTTTTTTGCGATATTTGTTTTTATTTATTTCTGGCGTTATTTTAACGCCGGAATATACATGTGAAATAAACAAGTAAAATAATTTATTTATCTTAATTATTTATTAGCATGTTAATTACAAAAGATGTTCGAACAAAAGACCATTATTTTCTAACACCGTTTAACTGTAGCTTTCAAACAATTGTAAAGTCCATCTGGCGTAATAGTTTGAACTGCTTCTAGTACCAATTCGCGTAATTCTTCCTCTGTTTGAAAATTACGTTGGTACACATAGTTTTTTATGTAGCCCCATATTAATATTATTTTACTTGTTTATTTGTTATAAACTCAGGAGGCTTTTCCTCGTTAATTTTTAATGGTTGCAGAATCAAGCTAAAAACGTAATTAAACCATTACTTGTGATGCATCATTGAATTGAGAATAAAAAATGGTACCTATCAAAATTTCTATTTAAAAATACAGGGCCGTATTTAAAAAAAAGAAGTTGATGATGGTTTCTCAGAAACGAAGCGTCGGACAAAAACTTGGTGAATGCCATCGTGTTAAGCTCAAAAAGTGACAATGGAAAAGTATTTTTTATTTTTTGATAGCTGTTAAAATAACGCCAGAAATAAATAAAAACAAATATCGCAAAAAAATGTTTTTCCAAATATTTCGAAATCAAAAAAAGATAACTTATTTTTGAAAAGTCCATGTAAAAGGTATACAAACTGCTCAACTTTTTCATAATTTAACCAACTTTGTATCTCTTACCGTTTCCAAGATCCCAATGCTATCCCATCCTTATCTTGGACACACTGTATATGTAGATTTATTATTTCACTATTCTCAACTATGACATTTTATTTAAGGCGACATTCAAATTGACCATTGGGAAAATGATATTTTAACCGACATGATGGTGACAAGCGCAGAAATGTATTATGAAATGCAAAATGCACTTGAAATGCCAGTGGCGTACAAAAATTATTGTTTGATTCCATACTTAGATAGACAGGTACCTAGTAAGATATTGATAGTTACATTTTAGATTCGTCAGAATTTTATTTTAGATATGTCACAGTCTAAATAGGCAATACAATAGGTACTCCTTTTTCTGATTTCGACGATTAATTTACTATAAGAAAATTTGTTATCTTTTGTGTAAGTATCAATTTTTCATGTAATTTGTTTCACAAAATTTTAAAAAGTTGAAATTTTCAATATCATAGTTATGGATTATAAAGGAGACATAATATAGAGATATTAACATAGTTGGTTTTAGACAGTGCCGTGCTCAATATTGACTTCTTGAAAATCTAACAGAATGTATGCTTGCACGTCACTGATATTTCGTTTTGAAGTCAAAATGTATCAAACAATAGAGAATTTGGTCCTTAATTTGAAGACTATTAAAATATTTTCCGAAATATAGCCAGCAATTATTGAAATCAATGTGAACGCCCTGTATATCTTGAAAACAGTAAACTCTTCGAAATAAGTTTAAAGCTCTCCAATATTTGCTTCTCTTATTGGTTTCCGATTAATGAAAAAACTGAAACAACGACCTATATACATTTATTTCCATAAACATATAAATGGCCAGTTACTTTTTCTGAATAATTATTTTCAAATAATTGTTACCTCTTTATCAGTACGAATATGTAGGTATGACGAACGCAAGTTATATAATATTTTTATTAATCTAATTACCAAATAAAAGATACTAAAGATTTTTTGAAAATAGTTTATTTTAAATTTTTTTCGCGCCAGTAGGTACTTCACTGTAAAATCACCATGAAAAGTTAATTTCTGTTTTCTTCTAGCTAATTACCTCAGAATATCAACAGGAGTAAACATAATTCAGTTTAATAAAAGAAGTAAGAGGTGCACTACGGTTATTTAATATCGTTATTTATTGTAATAATTATAAGAAGTAGCCACCTATTACTAGCAACAAAATAAAAATATTTCTTTACTCCTCAATCAATATGGCCTATATATTTTTCACAGCATAAAGCAATTTGATATGGTTGATAGACTGATATACATTTTTACAATAGGTGCAAGCAACATATCCAACACGCTTTAGAACCATTGCAATTATACAATAATACCGATATGCCGAGATAGAAATCTATGTGTATGCAGTTTTAATAATACCTACATATAAATAGAAAGTAATTCACATCACATGGTAATTTTTTACAGCACGATGTTTGTACTGCAGTAAGTATGATTTACTTCACTTTTCTTCATTTAATGCAAATAGTTTTTGTATTAATACTGTGAAAAATAATATATACTGCAAAGTTTAATTTGTTATGTGTTTATAATGTCTTAAAAACAACTCTACTGGCTTAATAATGTATGAAACCGATTAAGAATTTGCTTAATTTTGTACAACGAGTAGACTTTACACTGAGTTTTCAGTTTTGTATATTAAAATATGTAAATTTGATCAAATTCTTTTAATTGTTGTTCAGTTTATCTTTATAGCTTTATATCACTCTAAAGAAAGAGCTAAATTTAAAAAAAACTGATGGTATATTCGCAACTAGTAGCATCGCGCCATCTTTTAGTAAGAGGTGTAAGTTTTATACAAATTTTTATAATTTACCGTAACAAGAGATGGCATGTTTCGTTTGCCTTCCAAATTAGGGTAATTGGTTTTATAGGTATCTAGCGAAGTTATAAAAGAATATAGCATGTCTTTTCAATACCCACACTCCATGTGATATTATACCTCACTGGTTTATTTATTTAAAAACGAAAACCGTTCACGCATTTCGGTATATTTAAGAGAGATGCCTGTCAAAGGCAACGAAAACTAGATCCTCTGTATATCAAAGTGTCCTCACACTCCGACATGTCCCTTATTTTATACTATCCCAGTACCACAAAACTCATTTTAATAGAGCCTATTGCTCTGGGCTTAAAAGCTCTCTGAATCCGCCTGTTGTATTATTGATATTAAATTAACTCTTGTTTATACGATACAGCCGCACGGATACATGTTCATTGTCCAGTTATATCCCTATTCCAGACTAATCTATAGCTTAAATCCAGCACCCGCAGTTCAGGATAGTGTTTAAAATAGATTCATATTTCGAGTAGGTACTTGTGTGTTTAGTATAGAGCCAGCTTATCTTTCAAAATATCGTTATCGTTACATATATCCGAATAGCAATCTTTTTTTAATCGCTGCAGTAGCCCAGTAGATACAAGCGTTGGATTTTACAGATGAAAATTACATGTAAATATAAAATTACACCAGTTAAGCAGTTCATACTCGTAGCATATAAAATAGCAGTAGGGATATTATTTTCCAAGCCTAATTATTTTGAAAAATGATATGTGGAAAATAATAACAAAGAATTTGCATGTAACATAGGTATGTATACTTTACTCAATTGATGACGACGTATGTAATAACTAAAGTAAACATTAAATTACTAAACTGTATGCATAGACCAGGCAAATCTTACTTTTTCAATGAAGTTTAAGGGGACATTTATTTTCCAATGGGAATCGATAGGTTTTATGTTCAGGAACAAATATATAAAAATCTCAAAAAATCCGTTGTGAGCTAAAAATGTTATCTTGAAAAAACATGGCCGCCCCTTCAAATTTTTGAAAATGAAATATCTTCTTATCTCTTGGAGCAATTTTAACATTTTTTTTTATTTTTACAGGATTTTAAGTTTAAAACATTAGAAAAAAAATGATATTTTAATTTAGATATAACCAAGAATATAAATTTCATAACAAAAAAACGAAAAAGCAAACGATTTTTTTAAATTTTTTTGACTTCCTACATTTAACTTTTTAATATCACTAACTAAATTTACATTCTAGTTAACTACAAAAACTGAGTCATTTAAAAGATCCTCGTACATATACATTTTTTTTGGCAGCCATTTCTACATTTACTCATTTACAATGTTGTGCGAAGTGGACGATCCTTAACATGACGCCTTAACATTACAAACTGATACTTAACATTACAGTTACAAAAAAAATATTGAACAAAAGATGTTTGTTATGGTTCGTTTTATAACTTAAAAATATAAAATGTCTCAATTTCGCGAAGCTGAGCTGTTAAATATTCTTACTGTGAAATTGTACCTCTAAAAGGTTTTCGTCACGAATTTCGGGAGAACTGAACAATATAGAGTAAAATTGTATATACACTATTTTGTAGAGCACAAAATATACTACAAGAAAGACTATGCGAGGGTACTATATGTACAAATATAAACACAACGCAAGTTTTAAACATGTGGGGTTTTATTAATACAGAAAAAATTTTATTCTTTTTTTTTTAACCAGTTTAATTTATTTATTTTTTATATATCAATACCTAATTCTTGCATAAAATCAAACTATCTCCAAGTAAAAAGTATCCTTATCTAACCAAAACCTTACGTTTAAAGGATTGGAAAGTTAAAGACCATATATATCAAATATGCCAAAATGATGGCTTACCCAAATTTTAAAAAATATTTGCATGCTAGTTTATTATTGTCCATAGCATTCGGACTTTTATATTTAAAATACCTCATAGTCTTAAATTTACCAATATTTAATTTTAAATAATTTAAATTAGACAAGTTCACTAATTTATTTATTTATTAATATTTTCCTGGATTGTTACACTGTTCTTGACGGTATTTACAAAACACGCAATTTAAAGTATACAATATACATAAAAATACAACTCATAATTAGAAAGTATGATGATCCAATTCCAGTCCTTTAAACTTAAGGTTTGGTTAGATAAGGATACTTTTTACTTGGAGATTGTTTGATTTTATGCAAGCATTAAGTATTGATATATAAAAAGTAAATAAATTAAACTGGTTAAGAAAAAAAAAGGATAAAATTTTGACTGCATTAATAAAACCCTACATTTTTAAACCTGGTGTTGTATTTATTTTTGTGCATATAATACCTTTATCCGGGGCTAGGAAATTTCCCATCCATTGCTGTATTTGAAGATAAGTCCTGAAAATATAAAAAAAAAATATTTCCTATTAATGTAATCACCATTTAAAACTACCTTAAAAGATGTTGCTTCAGTGCACCTTTCGTTGGGGGAAGAACGTCCAAATCAAAAGATTTTTCGAGCGTCCGCTTAGCTATACCAATGTTGTAAATCCTATATCGTTCTTCTATAATGTCTCGGGATCCGTCTAATCCGTACATAAAGGAGACAAATTTATAACCAACGTTTAGTAGTTCATCTAGACCCACATTTTTATCACTGAAGACTAACAGTTTGTCTTACATGTACACTGAAAGAACAGTTTATTCATAATTAATGATACTGATTGACACCTAACAAAGGCTTTATTGGATAATGGCATAATAAATTTTTGTTTATGAGAAAAAAACAATTTATTAAATCTTTTCAAATATACCTTATTACCGTCAAGTAAGGGATTATTGATAATCAATATATCTTTTATTTTCTATTAATAACGATCCGTTTTAATAAATATTATTATGAGTAAATGTAGCATTACTTATTTATTATAAATAAAGCATACTAATTAAAATTTCGACTTTATTAGAATATAAAGAACAATGTTTATAATAAATATTTCTTTTAATTTTAAAAAATAAAGATTATTTATAATGAATAGTGTCTTATTTATCACACCCAGTAATTATTTTACGTTTATTTAGTATAGTTATAGTCCAGATCTATTTTTTATGTCACATCAATCATCACTGAACAGGTAATAATTCTAAAGATTTGTAATAAATCACACAATCGGCAGTTTTCCAAAGTTAGGTTTTCGAAGGTATTTAAGTTTTGACGTCCCTACCTTGTGCACCATACACATATGGCTCATATAGGTATAATGTACAGCACAGTGCAGCGTCTATCGTCTCATCTCAAGAATCAAGTAAAGTAGTACCGTAGTACGTACACTCACATTAACGAAAACGAATCACTTGCGCCACACCCAAATATTAGGTAAATGAAATGAAAATAATGGAATGAAATAAAGTCATCCAATCCAAGGTAAATAGAAAAACACGTCTGCTACTCACTGTCAACAGTGCCAACCTAGCCTACACTGCCACCTGCACAATTTTATAATGCCACAATAAAATATCTATGAATTAAAAAACTACTTCAGGATTTTTAACAAAAAAATGGATTACTTCATAATAAATAAAATAGAGTAAATAAGAAACAAACATATATTAATATTTAGTCTGGATTATTCAATATTAATAAAATCCAAATTAATAGTAAATATATTTTTTGGGAATACCACCAGATGAAGAATTTATTAAGATGAAACATTTCTCATTAACTATTAACATTTTTACACCAAACAAAGTATTTGTTTTTAATAAGTAAAATATATTTAGAAGAATATTTATAGTAAAAAATATTGTTTAACCTGAAATATGTATTATTTATTTTAAATAAATGACATCCAAATAAACAATTGTTAACTATAATCCACCTCTTTTCTTTCAGTGTATGTATGCTTTTTAAACACCTTATAAAAATAACGCGATCGGCCATGTTTTTTTAAATGCTGCCTTTAGCTCACTTCCGATTTTTTGGGATTTTTAGATTTGCATTCTATGATAAGAGAGCTATCGTTTTCAACAAAAAAAATAATCTCCGCAAAAACTTCACACTTAACGTATATTTCTTTAAAATTTGCCTGGTGTAACAGTGTGTGAAACTGTTAATCGGGTTTGGTTATGCCTCAAAGAAATAATGATTAACCTTTCGTGACTGGCGCATTATTTCAATGCAACGTTGCTGGCGGTGGAGCCTAAGTCCGCACAGTATTTCGGCATGTGAAAAGAGTGATACACATCAATTTGCATTTTATAAGGAAAAGAGGAGACGTTTTGATAAATATAATATGTTTATTTATTCATATTGCTTGCTACAAAGGAAAAAATACAAAACTAGAAAAGAGTTAGGTAAAGTAAATCTTAATATTTATTGATATGCTATGATCATTCTAAATGTAACAAACAATAAACTAACACTTTTGGGGTTGCTTTGTATATAAACATAAATAGGTATAAAAATGTCCAAAGTTGTTTTCAAAATTTTCACGACCGGTTTAGCACCCGGCAGACGAGTTATCAAATTTTCTGCTCTGGTCCGTGTTGTAGGAGGAACTTGTGTTTTGACCACTTGGTGGTTTTGTCTTTTCCAACAAAGTGGGGTTCTAGAGAAGGCCGAACTACCACTTTCGTATATGGAATGTCTTCAATTTCCTCTTCTGAATCGGAAGCTAAGTCTTGTGTCTCTACAACGTCCTCTTCACTGTCTTCATCGTAGTCGTCTAGTACCTCCTCAGTACCCTCATTTTCATTGAGGCACTCTAACATCAGCATGTGCAGTTGTTCTTGTTCTTTCTCATAGGATGCCATCTATAGTATAACCAGTAGTCAAAAAACAATAATTTGAGGTCAATATTCCTTACCTTGTGTGAAATAAGAATAAAAATCACCCAAAATTACAAATTTATAACGCCAAGAAATCTGTGTAATTTTTTACTGGCAGCGGACTCTCACTCCGCAATTAGGTATCAAAAACAAACAAAGGCACTTGTGCAGGTTTCACGTTGCACAGAGAACAATCCCAGCATGCTTGAGGAATACTGAAAGTGATGGGGGCGTGAAGTGAGAAAAATTCAAATAAATTAGGAAAGCATATACTTGCGGAGTGTGAGTCCGCGCGCCAGTTACGGAAGGTTAATGAAATAATATGAAATAACATGATTAGTTTTAGAGATATTTAGAGACATTTAAATTGAAAAAGTTGCTATGAGAAAGTGTGATTTTTTCAAGAGCTCTTATTGGTCACCAAATTACGCATTTTTCTGTGAAAAACTATTTATGTGCATTACGACGCTTATTTACATAAATGTGCAATTTCTCTGTGGCATAATGTTAGCTGGACAAACCAAAATCTTAACAAGGTATTTTAGAGGGAGGCCATCTATTTCTAGGACGGGGAGTTGAATTTTAAAATAAGTTTATCCTGATTAATTAAACGACACGTTAAAACCTGAGAAATTCATCTTTCCATTGATAACTAAATTGAAATTTATTTCACTCCTTACGTTTCGAAATTGAGGTCTGGATTGTAGGTATACCTACGCAAAGTGGTATAATTTATCTTCCTCTTTAATCGTTACCGGCAATGGGACAGACTCGCTCTCTGGGTTTGATTTTGATTAATGACTGTCTTTAAAATAAATTAGCGCTTATGTACTAATTTAACAATTAAATCATAAATTGGTGGATAAAGAAGTGATCAGGGAGATACTCATATATTGTACACCTATACAAACCAAAAAGGACAACAAAATTGCGCACTTATAGGTCAAGCACACACTTAAGTAAGTAAATATACACTTAAAATAGTATCACAAGAATTCCTATAAAATGGCGAATGCGCCGATGGTTCATGGTAATCTTTACTGTACCATGTTTTCGTTTCATTTTCGAAACAAAATACATTTATTGACAATTTGAAGCATTGTTTAGAAATGATAATATCTGTAAAGTGAATCATCATTAAACTTTTTGGTTTATTTGGAATTTATCTTCCTAAAATAAAAACATTTGATGAAATTATACATAAACTTGTTCTATTTTTTAACACAAAATTTGAGAAAATAAGTATAAGTGTTAAAAAGGCAAAGGACCTCTTCCCCATTCATGATTTTATAATCACCGATGCTTGACAAATTATACTGCGAGTTTTATTTACTAAATTTGTATACGTAATTAATTTTCTCGTTTAATCTCTGCAGAAAGTATTTTGTATAGTCCTCAGAATGATTGTTACGAGAAAATAGCATGTTGTGAAATATCCAGAAAATTTAATTTCCTGTGCAGTAATTGAAAATACCTCATACAAATTCAATTATAATTTCTATCCAGTAACGTCGCTAGCGGGCTGTAGTTGTAGTTTTTTTAACAATTAATTTTGCTTGACAATGAGAAATTGACATTAAAATAGCGAGCACAATATAATTTTAACAATTAGGGAGATGATAGAAGAAAATAATTTTATGTAAATATATAAGTTTATTAAGGGAGTTTAAAAATTCACATTTTCTTAAACAAAAATAGAATATCTGTTTTTAATATTGTCATCATAAAAATATTAAAAATTGTTAATTCATAACATTAATTATATAAGACAATATTCTTCTTTGTCTCATTTAATTATATTCTTGTCCATTGTATTTATTTATTTAATTATATTCATCTTCACGAACTCGCCTCAATCAGTTATCAAAACATTAGGTTTAAAATATATTTTTTGCAACATTTTTCAGTTTAAGCCTCTAGATATGATATTGGTACCTAATAGGTACCAATATTGTCTACACTCTGCCACAGTTTATAGCCTAAATTCCTAGGCTGTAAACTGTGATGGTATCTAGTCATGTCCCAACTCACAACACTCCCCTCGTGTCTCGTGTTCATTATTATTATCTGGATTATACGCCAGACGGCGGTCGGTAAAATCGGCATCTACCTTTACAGTTCTACTTGCGACCGACAGATGACACCACCGAATATCATTCGACAATTCACTTGTAAGTTTCATTAGCTGAATATCCGTGTTATTGACAAACCAACTCTAAGACAGAACCGTACTCACGTTGATGGCTTCTTAAGAAAGATTTACAACTTAAAGATTTCACTACGCAAATGGCACTATTGAATATGTTAGTAAATTTTCAAGTGTAGGTATTTTATTAATTTACATAGAACGTGATCGTATACATGTTGGAAAATACTTGTTCTGATAATACTTACGGAAATAATAATGTTGAAAATGGTGATGCATATAAAGTAAATTATAATGATTGCGATATTATAACGATGTTATGGATGATAAAGACGATGCTATCCACGTCAAAAGAAAACATTGCGTGCAAAGTCTACATAGGTCAGTAGACACATAACGTAATAATAGTAATATAATAATAATAATAATATGTCTACCCCTCATTCTAATTACAAGGATTATCCCGAAAGTCTAACACTTGTGTGGGAGAGGGGGCGGCATATTACAGGTGTACATATACAGGTATCTTGACAATCGTCAATTAGCCGAATTCAAACCGATTTTTTTAACAAAGAAATGTAATTTAAGCCCTCAAGTATAGTATCGTTTGAAAGTTGAAAAGGAACCCTTTAAGACCACTTTATAATATACAGGGTGTTTTATTTCAAATTTTAAAGTAAAATCCAGGGTGAGTACACAGTAAAAAAAGACAAATGACAAATGGTAAAATTACTAAATGGTAATCGTAATTTACTGCAGTGTTATTTTTAACACGAACTGGGTAGTATAATAACTAAACCTTTAGAACTCATATTACACGAACGATATACCCGCCAAGTTTGTAGAAGTACTCATAAATTGTAGTAAAATTTACAAAACCCTGTGTTAAAAATGAATCAATCCGCCATAAAAACGGAATAATTACACGGTGAATAATTAACTATTACACATTACCTTGTAAAATCTACTGTGTTAAATTATTTTTATGTAATGTATTAATACACCGATATGTCTAACACTGCCAAGTGTGGACTATATACACACTGATGAGTGTGGATTCAGTGTTAAAATCAGTCGGATTTTTTTACTGTGTAGGGTGTTCCATTTAAAAAAGTATATGTTTGGTTTGGCATTTTCATATTAAACACCTTGTATGTGGCAAAATAATCTCAATATTTATAATATATATCTAATATAGGTCTATATATAATATATACCTACACGCCACTGGCATCTAACTTCGTACCAAAAATTATTATTTTTATTTTAACGGAATAGGTAGTACAGTCCGCATACGCACTAATGGCTCACCCTTATAAAACTTATCCAATGGATTTTTTCATTGCAGAAAAACTTTTATAGTTATTGGTCATCTAGGTCTAATATACCTATATTTAACATAATATTCCATAAATTCTATCACATGCGGTCCTGGTATAGATGCGACAGTTGCCAGACTGAAATATCGATTGGTCGTCACTTTTCCTTTGGATTTATTAATGCATTGAATTGCACTGTTAAAATTGTCATTTTGTAATATTTGAATTGAAGTAGCGTCCCTTAGAAAATAAAGTTCCTCATTTGCTACCCCAGTCCAATTGCTGAGTTAAAGTATAACATCGTAAGTCGTTCCTGGGCGCACTTGCGGCCCGCAAAATAATAATATGCCGTTCCCTCTCCCTCACAATTCTCTGACTTCCGGGCTCATAATTGATGAGAATGAGGTATGGAGATATTATTATATATTATTATTTCTTTTTATATTGTTTTGGTCTTTATCTAGAATTTTAACTGACTCCTACTGTACCCTAATATAGCCATTTTCCCGAATTTTTGACTTTTCAAATTCTCTCCTTTTAATATAATCTTTGTGTGCTCCGTTCCGAACATTTAGAGGTCTTGATGTTTCACCCAGATAATGTACACTCTTGGGAAAATGGGCATAGGGACATAAGGCCATCTGAACATACAACTTAGCAAATTGTTAAATAATAAAATTTCTGTGCTTCACACCTTATACATACAAGTATTTTAAACTGTTAGTTACAGTCCACGTGTAGGTAGAATATCTCATACGCTAACTGCAACGTCTATAGATAATTTACGGGATTTTTTAACTTGACTTATGCGTTTGTTTTTATCATATTTGGGCCACCGTGTACAGTGTGATTCACTTTCGAGTGTGTAACATGGGTATCTCGCTTATTACAAAAGATAGACTGTAGGTTTGAATTCGGCAAAGTTGCGGACTTTTGTGCTCAATAAGTTGGCGCAAACAAAACCCCCATATCTGCTTTTGTTTTTGAGTAAGAGGCAAAACAATTTTTTTCCGGTTTTCGTTTTCTGGCCATAACTTCTATATTTTTGAAAATATTGGCTTATCGTTTTCACATTATTAGGACACTTTCTTGAGACAAATACGATGCCGTAAACCGTTTTTTAAAAAAATGTCACTTCTATTGTAAATCATCGTCAACTTTATTTTTTCTTATGGGCGCCATATTAATTTTTCTCATATTTGAATAAACCGATTTTTTCAGAATGCAACAATATAATATAATATGTTAATATTTGTCTAAAAAAATAAGGGCATTATGAAGGAAAATAGGTATTTTTTTGAAAATGTCTAGTTAGCCATGGCCATAACAGTCAATTCTTGACAAACCACAAATGCCACTTATAATTTTTATAAACTGCATCTGTGGAGTACTTTTTACGTTGGCTAACGATGTATTCAACCGAAGAGAAACAAGATATTATAGATATTTATTACAGATGTAACAAAAATTTAAACAGAACAATTGAAGAATATTTAATCACATATCCTGAAAGACGATAACCATGCAGGACATATATTACTAAACTGCAGGTTAATTTAAGAAATTATGGCAGTCTTTTTAAACCAAGAAATAGGTATGGATCTGCCATAATGTCTTAAATTACACTGCAGTTTAGTAATATATGTCTTGCATGGTTGTCGTCTTTCAGGATATGTGTTTAAATATTCTTCAATTGTTCTGTTTAAATTTTTGTTACATCTGTAATAAATATCTATAATATCTTGTTTCTCTTCGGTTGAATACATCGTTAGTCAATGTAAAAAGTACTCCACAGATGCAGTTTATAAAAATTATAAGTGATATTTGTGGTTTGTCAAGAACTGACTGTCATGGCCATGGCTAACTAGAAATTTTCAAAAAAATACCTATTTTCCTTCATAATGCCCTTATTTTTTAGGCAAATATTAACATATATTATATTGTTGTATTCAGAAAAAATCGGTTTATTCAAATATGAGAAAAACTAATATGGTGCCCATAAGAAAAAATAAAGTTGACAATGATTTACAATAGAAGTGACATTTTTTTAAAAAACGGTTTACGGCATCGTATTTGTCTCAAGAAAGTGTCCTAATAATGTGAAAACGATAAGCCAATATTTTCAAAAATATAGAAGTTATAGCCAGAAAACGAAAACAGGAAAAAAATATTTTTGCCCCTCACTCAAAAACAAAAGCACATATGGGGGTTTTGTTTGCGCCAACTTATTGAGTACAAAATTCCGCAACTTTGCCGAATTTAAACCTACAGTCTATCTTTTATAATTAGCGAGATACCCATGCTACACACTCGAAAGTGAATCATCCTGTACATATGCTGTTTTATACAAATATTCGGAGATGAATGAACAGTACTATGCGTACTGCCTTTATGTTTGTTTAACACGCGCTAATTATTATCCAACTAAACGTCTCGGAACAATGACAATCACTTAGGTACCATTGTCTCAAGAATGCATACATTAAGTGAACCGTTACTAATATATTTGCTAATTTACTACAGACTCGCCGTATTCATTAGTCAAGTTATCCTTGTCGCCTCATAAGTATGCCTTGATTGGCATGAGATATTTGACCTTACAAAGGAAAAAATACAGGGTGTTCATGAATAATCCGAAATAGTGAAGAAAGAAAAAAGTCTCTTGACATTTTTTTATTTATTGGATGCGTATGGTTTAGATAGAAATTTAATAATAATAAATAAAACTTTAAAGCTCTGTATCTCCAAAACAAGGCCACTGAAGAAGGAAAAATTTTCTATGACGTTTTCTTCGTAAAATCATTTGAGGAAGCGCCTCCTTCAGTATTCCAGATTACTTAAGAGACACCCTGTATACAGGGTGCCCATTATCTATCTCCTTACATGGCTAACTTTGTTAATAGTGGAGATAGAGAACTGGTTAAGTTAGCAAAATTGGGCAGAATTACAAGAGGAATTCAGTGCCTCCTTCAAATTTAATTTTAATTTTCAACTTTTCGAGATATTGTGTGGTACCAATTTTTTTCTGATTTCAAAAATATAATATTTAATAAATCGTATTTTTCTTCGTTTGTGTACATTTCACAATAACTAATTTAAAGATGAACGTTTAATTTTGACGTTTATAATGTGACTTTATAGTGTGATCTGACATTTATATTTTATTGTTACTGATCTACGTTTGTTTTTCATAGCTTACTATGTTAATAAATTATTGATTCATTACAGTAAACAAAAGAAAAGAGAAAGATATAATAAATATTATATTTTTGAAATCAGAAAACAATAAGCTTTCTATTGATACCATAGCCAACTATGATTGCCATTTAAAAAAATATAACTTTATTTTTTTCTCAAAAACTAAGATGCCCGTGAAATTTTCAGTATTACCGCTGAATTCCACGTAAAAAACACTATCATACAGTATTTTTATATTATTTGTATCTTTTATAATTTTCGAGATATTCCAGTTTAAAATTTTTGGCGTTTTTCAGTTTTTCCAAAATATCTCGAAAAGTTGAAAATTAAAATTAAATCTGAAGGAGGCACTGAATTCCTCTTGTAATTCTACCCAATTTTGCTAATTTAAACATTTCTCTATCTCCACTATCAACAAAGTTAGCCATGTAAGGAGATAGATAATGATAGATACCCATTTATTTTGTGTCTTTTTGAAACAGTTTTTTATGGAATTATAAAACTGTGTACTTATTACCTAACGGCTTTCTTACCTTTAAACATATATCTAGTGAAGCATAAGCCATAAATATTTCCATTGTTAATGGCAACTCATGTATTATATTCATTTTGCGTGTTTTGTATGCATACCTAAGGAAGTGTCTGGCTCTTAATTAATTATATTTTATCCTGATAAGTTGAACATCGATTACTCTTTCAAGATATAAAAGTAGTTGCGTTTATCCTCAACAAAAGTTAACCCTTGTAAATTAATAAATAAGTACCGTTCGTCTGTAGCATGATGGGTCTCGACCTTTATATATTTTATAATGCATTTATGTCTACAGTCTTCAACCATTTTCATTTCCACATAGTATTTACAAAATAAAATCCCAAATGGTATAATCAAAAGTAATATTTCATCTTTAGGGATCACAGTTTTTGAGTTTATTGATCAGTAAAGTAAGTTGTAGTTAAATGGTTTGTCTTTTCATCGGCATGGACGTTTGAAGGCTTTTATATTGACTGACACAATGCAGCATTCCGCAGTCCCTGGTATAAGCACTAGTAACTCTAGTTGCTGTTCAGCTATTGACCACTAGAATGTACGCCTGAATGTATCGCTCTTTGACGATAAAGGATCGTCTCGTTCCATTATGTAGGGTGTAACATCCGTCTTAGAAACCACAGTAGTAAGATCATTTAAGGAAGGAATTTCTCTAGTGAACATGATAAATTGTATTCAAGATGTAAAGCGAGTTATTTGAAAAAAATTGAATAATTATATGCCTTGGTCATTTCAAAATATACTTATTTTAATTTAAAAAATAAGTCACAGCTCGTTTCGCTAATTTCAAGAATTAGGCCTTGTTCTCTAAATTTTAATAATTCCTCAAAATGTACCCAGTAATTGGATGAAGAAGAACTACTGTTATTCTTCAATAGACCTTATGCTTGGACCTTCAAATAAGGTCCATTAATCAGGACATCTGTTATCATTATTTGAACTAATTAACCCATTTTTTACTGCAAGATGAATTTACAAATATCATCCAAACATTTCGTATTGCTTAACCATGTCTAGCGTGGTTAGATAAAATTACATTTATGTATAACTAATTGTTGCTAAACACACTGATTTCCTGATGAAAAAACCTGGTTGACAAGCACTGCCATACTTACTAAAGCAGTTTATTCAAGGTAGAAAATGCTTGACCAATATGACATAATTGCCGTTCTTGAGGAAGTCTCAACAAGTATTTCAACACCCGCATGTGTTTTGCAAACAAAACGCTGACGTAGTTTTCCACATAACACCAAAACACTATACTGCACTCGACGCATGTCCAAGTTGGCATCTCCATTAATTTAAAGATCAGTGTTAATCATCTTCAGATGATGCCAACTTGACGCGCGTCGAGTGCGGTATAGTGTTTTGGTGTTATGTGGAAAACTACGTCAGAGCCTTCACACCAAAGGTTCCAACCCCTTTCAAAATTTGAAAACGTACCTAAAGAATGTTTTGAGTTTTTCATATTTGATTTAATTTTAAGTTCTTGGGGCATAATAATTTGGAAGATTGTAAATTGGCCAAGTATACATTTTCCTATGATCGAACCTCTTTTAAAGTCTCTGTCTAAAGACATTGCGTGCTCCACCATATACCTATGTTTCCATTCCGCTACAAAACAAACAAGAAAAGTCTGAATGTTGCTGGTCTAATACTCCCTGGCTTCCCGTAATGCTATTCAAACAATTTCCAAAGTGGTTATCATAAATTTCAACTTTTAACCAAAACCCCTATAAATCCCGGCTGTATGAGTTGGGGATGGCCCCGCTGCAACCCCTGTATCACTCGGTGAGACGCCGCGGCGCCACCGTCACGCCAACTGCTTGCCGGCACGCAAGACTCACGAAAATTTTATAACTTCAGCGGGAAGTCCCGGCGGTCGACGATGGAGGGTAATTAGGGCGGTATGCATTAAAACTGCAGTGTCCTGGAATGTGTACTTTTGACATTAAGACGGGCAAAAGGACAAAGAGTTATGTAAATTATAATTGTTTGGAGAAAAACAATTATCTTTAGATATTTTCTTGGTTTACTACCTTTTGGACGTTATGAAATGTAGATTTTAGACATTACTTGCACACATTATGTAAGTTATATCTATGTATACAGTGTTAGATAAGCTCTGAGCTGGTTTGTTCTTGCGACAAACTCTCGTACTTAAACAGAATACGTGCAATGCAAGTTGCTAAAGTTGCAAGAATTGTCTTGGATGTACAAGTGCAATGCAGACTTATCCACCAGCACAAATTACAGCCTTTGCTAAATTATTTCCTTCACATGCATCGGAGCGTAGATACAGGATAAGTTTCAGTAAAACATACAAAGTATCTGAAGTATTCTGAATGAGATTTATGTAGAAAGTCTGACACAGGTACCAGTCCCATTATTTTTTTTAAACAACCATCAAAAGCAGAGGTCTGGAAGATGACAACTGATAAGGGACTACTCATCTGGTATATATATATATATATATATATTGATCAATGTTAGTGGAACAGTAAAATGTTAGCCTTTGCGAGTATCAGAAGCCCTAAGTTGCACCTCGACCATCTTTCAGGCAAAGATCAGTTCCATAGACTTTTTAGAAAGGGTGACTAGACAGTTCCAAAAACTGAACTTGCCAAGATCATTATATTGTCTTGAATATGTATGTTTCCATGGTTTATAATGCTCAGTCACTCATAGTTTCTAAATTCCTTATAAACAGCTTTACTTGATGTTCGTATTTGACGGAATTCCACATTTCCTTTCACCACCTTAAAGCTCCTTTGCCATTTCTTTATAGCAATTCGAATATTATCCATTTAGTAGTATAATCCACTTAACCTTTAATCGAAAATCTCTTCTTTAAAGTGGGAATTAACTTCTGAGAACAAACGGTTCGTTAACTCTCGAAATTAATTGATGAGTTTACTGGGCGACTGAACTTGAGACAGGCGAATAGACTCTCTTCCGCGGCGGTTTAATTTTAGCGTTGTGCCCCGCTAGTTTAAATATTATTTGCGGCCTATTGGCGCGTAAACGAATTACCGATAGTCGATTACGGGCATTGTACGAATTTAAATGAGGTGTCGCCCGATTACTTACAGTCGATTTCTTACCAAGCTGCCAATAATAGGAATAACAACAATACGTAAACCAGTCACCAAGTTAACGCAGTAGTAATTTTAAAAATAGCATACGTAACATATTTCTAACACATAGGTATTTTTTTCTAATAATAATCAGTTGGATTTGAATTCATTTATAACGGGATGCTAGGAACGAATCAAGATGAAGGAAAGTAAAAGTATAAACTTGTGAATAACCTGACAGTAATAGGTAATAATAATAAATTTTATTTGTCCAACACTACAAATATACCAATTAAAGGACAACGACAAACATGAACAACGATAATGACAAAAAAGATTAATGATAAATAGGAAACAAATGAGAGAAAGAAAAACCTTAGTTAAAAATACTAGAGGTAACTAATATCCAAAACTTATTCCAACATAAGTAATCAAGACATTCTCGAAATTACTGACATACCTAAAACCTAAATATAGATTTACAAAACTTGTAAATATATCACAAATATGGGCAATTGAATTGAAATTTGAGCACACAAAAGGTCATTAGATAATGACCTTTTCTAATGACCTTTTAAATTTAATACCCTGTATACAAGAAAAATAAAATTAAAAATAGTCAACAATAGTAAATATCCAACCATAATTTAGAAAAAGAGCAGGTAAGCAGACATCTGCAGTTTACCTAAATAAATTTATTTTACAGCCTCATCCTCTATAAATTGGGTGACTTTATTGATAAACTTGTTAGTGTTTAAGCTACCGACGATGAGTACATATAGTACTCGAAATGTATACATTTAGCATTGCTAATATCAGTGACTATAGAAAGAATAGTCACTGCTAATATATATGTGAAGAAAGGTGTATTGTTTTATTTAATTAAGTATATTCATCTTCACGAACTCACCTCAATCAGTTTCTTTAATAATGTCAACTTTTTTAAGAACGTAGGTTCTTAAAAAAGTTGACGATATTAGTCGTTGAAATCGGCACGATATTAGTTTTACGTGAAAAAAATACTTATTTCCTCTTAGAAATGTTTAAATTTACACCACTGTTCAATTTTATTTCGCTCATACTGTAGATTGTTACAATCATTCATCACTCTAGAATTTATAACTACCTGTAGGTAAATAATTTCAAATCGTTAACAAATAATAGTTATATACAAATGCTGAATCAGGTCTTTGACAAAGATAGAAAATGGAAGGGGGCCTATATTAAATATAAGAAATAAGATGGTTTTTGTGGAGTTTAACGTTTTTCAAACTATATTCTAAGCAATAACTAATTCACCACCGTAACTAACTAATGATTGCTGTAACATGTTTTTGGTTCTTCCTTTGTACCAAGAAGTCATTTTGCATAGACAAGTGTGACAGAAGTAATCTGTCTTTGTGTACATTTCTTTTTGTATTCTATTATTTTACAGCTTACGTCTTAATACTGTACTTATTCTTCGGATTATCGTCAGCGTAATGACAAAATCTAGGCCTGATAATCAAATTTTCCACATATATTACAGCGATATCCAATTAACAATTATGCTCTCATATATATTGATGATGAAGGGGTACGAACTAACGAATTAATTATTTTCTATTTCATATTTCCATATTCTATAACATATTTATTTATTTATTTATTTATTCATTTATTTACTTATTTATTTATTACAATATCCATCGGGCATTAGGACCAGTAACAAGACAATGTTACAAAAATTACATGTATACATTTATAAAATGAAATCACAAATTAAAACATATAAAACATGTAAAATACAGAATACAGAGCGTAAATAACATGAATGAACAAAAAGAATTTGCTTCATATATTCCTGTCATTCAAGTTTTCTCTCTAGTTTAGTTTTCTTCATTAATATAAGAACACACGATGGCGTTGACTCGATGGTCACTATAACTACCACTTCTTTTAAAAATTTCTGTCAGTGATATGGTAGGTAGGTAAGTTATCATGATGCTGGTTTTCAACCTACGAGAAGATACAGGGTGCTTCAAATTCGATGCAGTACATGGGGATCTCGGAAACGGTAAGAAATGCGAAATCGGTTAAATGGAGCCAAAGTTGCGTATTCAGGGGGGCAACATAATGGTGAAAAGAGATCAAGGCTAACTTGATTAGTTTTCGAAATATTTTGAAAAAACCGAAAATTTCGATTTTCGTTTTTTTTTTGAGGGCCTATTCGATGAGGTATTCAAAAATAAAGAGAACTTTTCTATAGCAACTTTTTGCTCTTTATCGAATGATGTTAGCTAATTTTCCGCAAAACGTTTCGTTTCTACCAACATCAACTTAATTTTTTTAAATACGGAATACGGAATTTTTTTTCAAATTTTTTGGAAGCATTTTTGTAACTTGATAGAATGCCACCAGATTTAAACGTTGTGATTTATATTTTTTTAATATCTAGAATTGACAAAAGTCAAAACAAAAATACTAATGATGGATTTTTCTGAAAAATTGAAAAGTGTTCTTTATTTTTTAATACCTCATCAAATAGGCCCGCAAAAAAATAAAAACAAAACTCGAAATTTTCGGTTTTTTCAAAATATTTCGTAAACTAATCAAGTTAGCCTTGATTTCTTTTCACCATTATGTTGCCCCCCCCCCCCCCCTGAATCGCAACTTTGCCTCCATTTACCGACTTCGCATCTTTTACCGTTTCCGAGATCCCCATGTATTGCATCGAATTTGAAGCACTCTGTATAGCTTTTACATGAAAACAATTTCTATGTAGATCAAATTAAGCATAAATCTGTAGTACCTACGTGGTTTCATATCGTCTCTACTGGGCGATATGAAAAATTAAAACACGTTTTGATTAAAAAATGCTTCCATAAAATAATTCAGAGCTCTTACATAATCTGTGCATAAAGTTTGTTATCAACATCTACCGGACGTAAATATTAGCATTTTTGTAAAATAAATATCCCCAGCTTCCTCAGAGGACCCACGGGTTTATTAAACAAATCACTGCATCCGTAAAAATCGTTAACGAAACTGAAAATTTATGGCCCTAAGTGTGTCAACGTCGTAATTTATACCAACGAGTGTAGTCCAGCAGGAGGAAAATCTACTGGCTGGCAAAACAAGTCATAAATTGAAGAAAAACTTTATGTATTTAACATGGAAATGTTTATGAAATGGAAACCCGCCTCTTACTCTAGCTGGAAACTCTCCTTAGAAAGTTTAAGCTTAGCTTAGTTTAATTTAAGTGACAGATTAGCCTGTGGGGTCTAGAGTGTTTAATTCTACATATAATCACAGTCCAATCTGTTATTTAAATTAAGCTATACATAAACTCGCTAAGCAGATGTGATGCAAATGGGCACTAAACACTTGATGCTGTTATAGAATCAAATTAATCTAAAATAATTTTGATTATTACAGGGATTATTTTTATTTTTGTCACTATTTTTATTTTACTTTTCACATTAATGTGTGTGGCGCTAATCAATAAAGGAGTGGATCTATTCTGAATAATGTTTGTTATTTTTAACACTTTTAACAATGCTGTTAAAATTTGCATCCAACTAAAAAAAATATTTTTCAAAAATAATTACTTCTGATTGTTTATAAATGTGAACCATTAAATTTAATGGGCGTGGCACAGAATAGAGTGACCAATCCTGCTACTTAATCGTTTTCAATTTTGTTGAAAGTTCAAACAGATTGAGCATTTTATACAATCCAAAAGATGAAACACAGAACACTTCATTTTATTTTCGTATAGGTATAATTTTGATAGATTGTTCAACTTTATATTAGTCGCTGGTTTTTATGATTATCCTCAAATAATTGTTTGAGCTGATTCACTTTTCCCGACCAATAGAATTTTTGTGATTTTTTTTTTTTTTTTCGGAAAAGAACTTTTAATGTGATAAGCCGATGTTAATTACTCGATAGGTTCATTAAGTGGGAGTTTTAGTTAGATTTTTATTTTCAAATACAGCGCAGAGTCAGCGGCGTTTTCATTAAAATTCGTGGCAGGAATTTAATTATCTCGTCTCATGTGAGAAAAAAATGTTCCCATTAATAAATTAACTGTTCAATGAGAAATTAGAAATCAAATTATTGACTTGATTAAATTTAGCTGGTGTTTTTCAGCCATAAAACTAAACCATACGCAGCTACTAATTTGAAACATTTATTTTCAGATTCTGTTTATTTTTTATTGACTGCTATTGATAATAACATTTTTTTTTTATTTTATCAGTCAAAATGTTGAAGTATTATATTAGATTAGTGACAGAATTTAATACTTATGTAAAACCATTATTTTTAGCTCCTTGATAAAGTCCGAAAACTCGTACAAATCACAGCATATTTGTCCCTATATCTCGCTGATATAGTGCTCTTTTTTTGTTTTTCATTGAAGAAATAAATTCTATTTTAACACCCAACAACTTTGCCAATCCAATATCATCATAAATTATTACTGTTCAATACATTATAGTTAGTTAATTTCTGGAACTTATTTGTGGTGCGTTTTCATGATTCATACTTTCTTTTGGAATTACACCACCTGTAAAATAACAAAAATCAAAGGTTTTTTAAAAAAATTCTTCTGGTTTCCTGCTTTTTGTTATTTTACAAGTGGTGTAATCCCAAAAGAAACTATGAATTATAATTAGTTGTTGTCGATATCTTGTTCTAACATTTCATTATGGCTACATAGGTTTTCAAAGATTTTTTCACATCAAACACTTGTATTTTAGGCTTATACCTATACATACTTTATTTTCTGAAATTCTATACGAATTTATTTCTGCAACGGAAACTAGAGTCGAATATTTCGAAACACGTGTGGTAACGTGGCTTCCGAAAGACACATCCGCTTCCTAAAACGAATTTAAAACTTGTAAGACCTCCAAGATGTAACGGGTGGATCGATAATCTCGTGCAGAACTTCTCAGTGTAAGATTTTTGTCAAATGTAAACCAACAATACGGATGGTTACTGTATACACTGTTATTATTCGTTGTTGTGATAATACTTTATCCAAATAATTTTCAACAGAAAACCCTGTATAGTATCCCTTCTAAAGATTCTACATTAAATATTACTGGTAAATATCCAGTGAACAGAATGTACTGCAATGTTATTAATATTCAGGTTTATTCTTTCTTCGTAGGCATATTTTTAAGTTTAAGTTAATGTATAATTCACCACCCTGTATGATTCAACATAATTAACATGTCTGTCAGTAAACCCCTGTGCATAATAATAATTTAAAGAACGTTCTAAGGTATGATCTTCCATCATCCCTTGTTTGATCACCCTGTTTTAAATCACAAACATGTTTACCGATACCTAGCACAGTTTAATAGAAATTTAAACTGTGTACCTAGTCTGGATTTATACATTCAGACGGTAAAGGCAACAGCATTTTCGTTAGTATAAAAGGCTCTGGTACTGGCCTATACCAAGGTATATACATTCATTATCATAATCGGGATAACTTTACCAGGAACCCAGTGACCAGTGCATCTGTTTATTATTATGGGAATGCCTCAATAGCATGTGCCTTAGTAACCGTACCTTTCAGAAATTCTGCACAGCTGTACGGCGTAACCGTCTACCACTTGTGTCGGTTTGGCCGATCCATTGGCGTACGGGTCTTTAACAATAATGTCCAAGGGATACATATCAATACGTGCTTTTACATGAACAATAAAACAATAAAAATACATTATTGTTTTAAATAAAGAAGAATTGAATATTACATTAAAATAGTACAATTTCGTCGTTGAGTAATATACCTGATGATTTTAATTTATTAATTTCTAATGATTCTAAAGTTTAGTTTGATTCCTTTCTTCTCGGTGTGTAAAATCTTGCAATCTTCGTTGTAAACATGGTTTTCCTCTATTAAGTGTGTTGCATATGTTGAATCCTGCTTTTTATTGCAAAAACTTCTTTTATGTTCTTTTATTCTTTTCTCAAAATTTTTTCCTGTGTGTCCTATATAGGTACACCTTACGGTAACTACCACATGTTAGCTTATATACTCCTGATTTACTGTTAGAACAATTTTTGTCTTTTGAATTAATCATCCGGTATATTACTCAACGACCAAATTAAAACAAATTCATCTCCACTATTGAATTTATTTAGGAATTCCCCCTAATTTAAATTAATACCTATTACAAACTACTAGTAATCCGGAACCCAACCTCTTAGAAAACCGTAATCCCTTTTTATGTACCTAAATCCAATATGCTTGTACCTATATATAATACTGTTCAAGTGTTCAATACTCAAAACTTTAGTTGTAATACTCACATCTGAAGAAGCCACTGTGTGTTGAAACAATTGTGTTAACAAATTAAAGTTAAATTTTCTGAAAACAACTACTTACTGTTTTAATGTGATAATTCATTTTCATTAAGTAACGGCCCAATCGAATATTAATTTGATATCAAACTAAAAATGTTACTTAAGAATCAAAATTATCGAATTTAGTAAGTAGTGTTTAATTAGTCAAAGCGGTTCCTAAATTTCAATATTTGCGAACCGCCCCATAATATATGGCTTCAAATTCTATTAGAATGATAAATAACTTAATGGGGCCAACGCTATTCTTTTTTCTCAATTTTAATTAAACGCTTTGAAGCAAAATTTTAATTTAGAAATATTTTTATTGCATTCAGTCCAACTATCAAACAAAAACACTTGTTCTTAATGTGATATACATTTTGTTTTCATTTTAACGAACTTTTTATAAATAAATTAGAGGTAATAATCTGTATGGCACGTTTGTTTACATATTAAAGCAACGTAAACACTTCAAAGGCCACTTTGAATATCAAATTACCGCCCTCGTTGTGATTTCACACCATAAATTAACTCATTTTATATAGATAATATCAAGCAGGTCAGGGAATAAAAAGAAGGGAATAACACAAGATTCATAAAACCGGATTCAAGATGATCGTTATATGGAATTTTCCAATTCATATCGATTTGGATCGAAAAATATAAATGGGTTTCATTTATTGTTTGAATTTTTCGATCAACCTATCAATCAAAACCAATATTGTTCTTTTATTAGGGAAATCGGCCACTCTTCTGAAAATATTAAAAGTATATTAAAACCCACAAAGGATAGGAAACCCCTACTGTGCGTTTCACGAAGTTGTATCCCGGATTGGAATGTTCGGATTGTCAGGATTCGCTGGCAAATCCTGTGGGAGACTGTCACGCGCGCTTAAATCACACCACCTCAATTTGTAGCGGTCCGTAACCGAGATGTGCCAATGCATTGAATTTAACTAATAACATGACGACGCTCCATACGTTGGAATTTATACTAACATTCCAATCCGGGATACAACTTCGTGAAACGCACAGTATATGATAGGGGTTTCCTAGAGCCTAGATGAGCGCCTAAAGGATAAATATAAATATAGTAAATATAAAGAAAAATCTAAGAAAAGTAATATAAGCTAAGAAAAGTAGATAAATATTTTTAAATAAATAACACAACAGTCACTTTCTGTTGACTATACAAAAATATCTCTTCATTATTTAAATACAACACTTCTTGGAAATTATTTCGAAATTTGTCAAATGTGACAGCTGTGAGGCTATTAGACGATATTTATTTGGTCACTCATATCCTCCTTAAGCAAATTGGAACTGGAATGACATTATGTTGGTTGACAACGAAAGCTCAAAATGTGGGGCCACCATGAAGTAAGGGGTGTACTTTAAATCCTTATATAATTTTAAGAAATCAAGCTAGTAGAAAAATGTAAATGGAATCTAGTTGCTTCAATAATTGGATTTTACTGTATCTATCGAAAACAAAAGAGTTGTCATGTCAACTCCTGATACAAGTGTCAAACGTATTCATTGCAATTTAGAGAATGTTCTCAAAACAAAACTCACGTAAACGGAAATTGAAACGATTTAAGCTTTATACCTTTATATACATGGATCTACAAACAAGAATTGGTTTAGTAGAAAATTTGGTGTTTAGAACACGACCAAGAACGCTGGAAGAATTAAAAGACTCTATTAGGGAGCACATTGCTGCAATTCAAACAGAAATGCTGAATAAAACTGTGTCCAATTTGGAGGAACGGTTGGTGATTGTACAGCAGCAAAATGGACGACATATCGAACATTTGTGTTAACCACTGTTGGACATAAGAAATCCCATTGTTTAAGGAATCGAATTCCTTTCACATCCTGTTATTAACGTAATTTTTTAAAAATACATAAAAAGCTGAAATATGTCCTTTACTTTATGATAACCTTGCGGTTGTGGATGAAACCCTGGCATTAAGAAGCACACACCTGCCAGCCATAAAACACCGATGGTATGAAGTTATCTAAAACAAATATCTGTTCTCAATTCTTCTTTTTCCTTTTATTGGAAGATTTGCATGTACCCGCACATTTATGAAAACAAATGTAATGTGCGTGCCCTTTTCAGAAGTTTTCAAACTAACCTTGCGCCGCCAATGCATCTGAAATAGGGAGCACCAGTCTTTTCAAATCCCCCACCCTCCCCTCGTCTTTCAACCCATCCGAGATACTGCATCCCGTACCAACAAAGGCCTCTTGAAAGGCGATATTTGAGAATCTCAGTTTTCATCTCTAGGAACATCCATTTACAGAAGACGGTGAAACTTTTCCTGTACCAATTCAAGTTCTCACTGTAGTTAATACTGACATCGTGAATTTAATTTTGTTCTAAAAACGAATGAATTCAGGTATACTTTACAAGCCGCATTATTTTGTTTTTATTACTAGTAAATACCAAATCATTTCAATTGGGGTGAAATACCTAACTAACAGGTTTATTATGTTTCTAGTCAAACTTGATCTTCGTAATACAAAAAAATTTTTCGGGGAGTGTTAAATAAAAACAGGGTAGTTGTATAGAACTAGAAGATTGCTCTGATGTTTGGTCCATCAAAAAACAGTAACGGAAAATCTGCTTTTGTATCTTCATTAATTAATATATAAATTATTATTTAATAGGTAATAATCGTTTTGTGGTACCTATTTTAAGCACATATGATAAATAGTATGTCATGTGATTTTTTAAGTGCACACTTAACCTTTCATATCAACCTTCAGATATTTGGGCGAGCAAAATCACCTTTAAAATCAAAGATTGCTTTAAACTTACCTACTTACTTTTTGACTTTCATTCAGAGACTTGAGAAGTCTCTGCTTTCATTATATGGAAATTTAAGTAGTGATGAGAAACACACCGCCTGAGGAGGCAAGTCTTTGGGTCTTTGCTACTATCTGTCTGACAAGTATTGGCAAATTCACAGACAGATAACGATCTGCTTTTCCGCAGGCGCCATTATAGTAGTTACTTCGGCATCTCCATAAGTAGTCGCCACATCTTTCATCGAGACCAACCACGAGAAACTGACCGGTTTCGCGCTTATTTTATGCGCTCTTATGGAGATGCCGAAGTAATGCAATGCCAGTCGGGGCATATTGCCCGTGGAGTAGTTGTTTTCGGCATCACCTTCAAATAAAGGAAAAGATAATTTTGGTATTTGTTCAAATTGTTTTAAAACAATAGTATTACAGATCGGTTGTTAAGTATTAAAAATAAATTATATTCTACCACTGATTGAACATGACTGAAGATCAAACTTTTAAATCCATTTATGTCTATCTTTACACACTAATCACTGTACTTTAAAAATTAGTTTTGATTATCTTTTATTACCGTATCAATCAATCGAAACGGTGTGTTTTTAAATGAACGAAGAATGAAAATGAATGAATAATGATGCCATGTATAATGTTATCAAAACATAAATTAATTTATGTCCAACCTTCTCTATAATATATCGCTTCTCTATAATTTCCTAATTTTAAAGTCATAATAGGATTTACTGGCATTAAGAACTGTATTTTACTCCATAAAAACTAGATTTGGATGAACTTAAGTCGGTGTTAATAGAGCGCAATTTATACTGTACCAAAAGAAAATCTTAAAGTTAATATTTAATTAAATAATTTTTACTATGGGTTTTCATACTAGATTTCTAGATGGGAAGGGGTGAGTGATAAACGCTACATCACAGAGACTATACAGGGTGTCCCAAAATTAGTGTGCAATATTTTACCGGTGTGTTTGTTATACGGTTAAAAAGAGGACTTTTTCTTCATATAAACATGGGTCGAAAAATGCTTCTTTCAAATTTCACTCGATTTTATATCAGAATGGTGCATTTTAGCAATGTTCAAGAAGAGTACCTTCTTGATACGTAGAAAACTCTAAAATTTCATATTTTAATGACAAAACCAGTGAAAAGTTACATACAAAAAAATTATTAAGCGATTTTGCTCGAACACGATGCGTCCTATCGATATGAAGCAAATGAATCTTTTTTTAGTAAAAAATATTGAAATTTCATATTTCCTAGTAAAAAGTTAAAGAAGCCAAAGCACAAAAAAGTTGACGTAATATTTACCATACTCACAAATTTTGACAGCAGCGAATTCATCATATAAAACTCAGACAGGAATACCAAATTTGATAAATTTGATAAATTTATCACAACTGGTTTCCGAGTTATTTAGAAAACTTGGCACTAGGATGCCCTCTTTATAAGGGGCTGAACGATGTTTTATAAAAACCTTGACACCCTGTATGGTTTATTTGGACTTTTAGTCATAAAATTGGACACGGAATTAGCTCCTACAATATGGACATGACATTAAGGAACACCCTGTATATAGGAATAACCTCATTATTTAAAAGAATATTTCGTCGACAACTACTGTGCGAGCTATGTACCTACCCCTTGTATTCAATCATCATGATCTCATTATTTTGAGGTATCCCTCAAAATAGCCTTAATTTTATATTTATTTTTAATATAATCATCATCATCATTTTAAATATTACGTATTAGGTAAGTATTATAGGTGCATATTTTCAATAAAAATATTTTAGGTATTTATAGATACAAACCCTTTTTATAGAACTTTTGGCAATTTTCCATATATCGCATTGTTTGAAAACTAAAAATTTGTACCAAAATTACTCATTTTTCTAATTCAATCGTTTTTATATACCTCTTACCCCATAGCATAAATACCTGAATAAAAATGGAAGCTATGCACAAAATCTTTATTGGAAAATCGTATTTACAGAATGAGCTTGAAAACACATGTAGGATTGGGAAGTCAGCCTCTCCAAATGATGACGCATTGGGAAAAAAGAATCAAGCCGTATCTAGGGGCGTTGCTGAGGCGAGAAACAGGAAAGCAAAGAATCCAATTAGCCTGACATATTGTTTACAGCTATTCATCCCGTCCTCTCTAAAATTGGATAAGTCGAGGGAAATTGGATTCTTCGGTGGTTGAGATGGAATAACACATTTCAACAATATCAGATAACTTTAGTGGCGAATAAAAAATGAGGGGCGTTTGTATTCGTGTTCACTTGAAATATTTCTCATCAGAAAAATCTAAATTTATAAAAAAAATTTAATTCCAAGCCTTTAAAGTTTCTCAGGCAGAAACCACATGATAAAAGTAAAATAACCAAACACATAAAAATAAATTTTTAAATTTAAAATTTAGCAATGTTTATTGACACATAAAATAACTATGAACTTATTCAGCACCCTGTAGAAAGGGCGTGTCGGTATTAAACCCACCCCACCTAAGAACTGAACGCAAAAATAAGTGTACCTACATAATACCTATATGAACTTATGATATTCACGGAGCATAAACAGACTTAGTTGGTTGATTGTTTATGAGCAACTCATTTGAATATGGAAATAAACATACAGTTCATTACCATCGATGTGTATAAATAGAAAAAGCAGCTGTATTAATTCAGCAGTGGCTATGATAGCTACACATGGAGCTAAATATTATGATCGTAAATTAGGCAACTCTTTAACAGATAACTTCATAAAACCTTTTAATATGACGGTATGAATAGAAAATACAAATAGTTATCCTATTTCTTACATTAAGTTATTTACCCTTAATATTTGGTCCTCTTGACGATCCATATTTTGAATTATAATATTCTATACAGTGTTATTCAACATACATGTAGAAATGTGGTAGTGCAAAAAAAATTTTTTTGGCGGCTTCTGAAAACTATTTAAAAATTTTTCATTGCACGCCGTTGGATACTGGTCCACTGTAATGGAGTGACCTTGGGACTGACAATGCAAACTGGCTAGCACGAAAAAACTTCGGAAATTCTGAGAGTATACAGACACCCGGCGCAAAAAACGTTTGCAGCGTTTTTACTTTAAAGTAAACTTAAAAATAGATAGATGTGACCAAAGTGACGTGTCTTTAAAATGGATAAAATTTTGTTATACTAATTTTGAAGAATTGCGCTACTTGATTACTAGGTACCTATTAGAAACATGAAATTTATAAAAAATTTACACATACCTTGTTACAAAAGCTGTTCGAAATAATATTCCTCGACTTGTACACACTTTTGGGCACGCCATATCCAATTTTGCCGCACTAAACCGAATGTTCCTCCTGGTTGCTGATCTTGTAAACGCAAATTATTAAGTAAATTAGGGATTTTCAGCATTTTGCTGCAACAACCACTCACAAAACCTAACTCGTAATTGATAATCCACTGGTAATAGTCCATTAACTCAGCATTACTGTACACATGAGCCATTTTGAAAATTTTACAGTTTAACACTCCTACGATAAATAAAACACCGGCACACAGAGAGTACACACGTACTGATGACTGAATAGACAATAGAGATATTATCCCCGCTCCAGTTCTATTCGCTCGGTCGTCGTTCGAAGTACAAAAACGTGTTTACTTTTTTTTACCACATTCTTAGGAATGTGGTATATCAGATGTTGAAGTACACTTGCCCATCTACGTAGTCCTTTATAATGGTATAACTTTAAACATTGTTTACGGGAAATCCTAAGACTTTTATTATAAATTTTTTTGGTGATATCGATTTCTTATTTAAGGATGCACATATCCTCAAAGTTTTAGAGATAAGTTCTGAATAACCCTGTATGTTTCATTTCTTATGATATTACCTGACTTGTAAACAGTTGCATTAATCATTTTAGATTACATTTAGTAAGTGAAAAATAAGGTATTTTTAACGCAATCTTATCTCTCCAGCGCCACAGGTTATTTTTCATCCGTACCAATTCCACGATAGCCGGATCCGAATTTGTTACCGAAGCCTGTCCATTAGTTCCCTTTACAAATAAAACGGCACTTAAACCTTTGAGGGAAGATATATAACGTCTCCTTTGGGCAAAGCTCAAAGCTAAATGTGCTTCCAATAAAATGTTCCGTTAAGTCCACCTTTCGTTCCCGATGAAATCAATTCTCCACGTAATGGGCATATGCCCGCAGCAGTAAAATAATATTTGTCATGTGTGTGAAGTGAGGTAGAATAATGTGGTAATCTAAAAAGAAAATCACAGTGACTCAAAGATAAAGCCCATAAAGGGATATATACATCTGCGTAATAATAATCCCACATGGCCAAGGAAAATTGTTCTGATAAAAACGTCAAAATTCTGTAAAACAACCACTCACACATGCCATACACAGATAAAGCGATAAAACCTCCATAAAAAAGATCAAATCGAGTGCAATCTGACAGCCACGTTTTTCCAGGAAGCTCTTGAAAATGTTTAAAAAGTAATTAAAACCTTTATTACAGTACAACAAGTACAATACAATAATTTTCGGTAGCTTGCAAGATAGACGACAACCGAATGTTTCAGTCAATTTATTCAAATTCGCTCACCATTTGTGGCTCATTGCAGAGTGTGCCATGAGAAATGTAGATAATAGCTTCTTCAATTAAAAAAAATCTCAATTCTGCTTTATTTTTATTATACATTTTACTACGTTAACGCCCTGTATCTGTATTCACATAAAATATTTTCCAAGGTGAGCAAAGCAGAACTATATTGATTTTCTTAATTATTTTGCTTAAAACATGGTGGTCTAAACACATGTTTGACCAATTATTTTTGGAACTCAGTTCACCACTTAACCTTCAAAAATTACTTTATCAGTGGAACCGTAAAATTTTATAAATAACTTTCAGAATTGTTATTTTACAATATACTTCAATCACTGTCAGTTATAAATTAAAACAGAACGTCAACCAAACTTTTCGGGTTTGATATGTGGCTTAGGCATCTTTGGAATGTCGCAAACGAAATTAAGTAATTATTACTTGTATGTGCAGGGTGATTCAGGTATGAGTACCGCAGATTTGAGGTTAAATAGATCTTGATGAAATATCAGCAAAGCTATACAAGCTTTTCCCTGAGGCGCACTCTTTAAAAGAAACAGAGTGTTTAATGTAGTGGTTCAAAACCACACTTTGGTCGATATCTCAAAAAATATGCAAAATATGTTATAATTACATTATACTTACATAAAAACTCAATATTACACTTAGGCCGACCGCCCACGGTGCGACTGTTCTGAGACAAAGGTTGCAAACTAGTTTACTCTAGAACCAGTTTACAACCAAAATGAAACTGACACGCACACGGATGCGACTCATTGTGAATCAGTTTCAATCAGTTGGTGTAGCAGTGCAGAAAATTTTTACCATGTCAAATTCTAAATATTCAGAAACAGATGAGGAAGACATCATTGATTATTATCAATACCGCAGACTGAACAGGACACAGAGGGAATACTGGGTCCATCTATACATAAGGGAAAATTTCAATTCTAGGCTCTTCGTAGCAGCAAAAGAACTGTCTCAGACAGATAGATAGTTTATAGCTCGTGTTTCTCCACCTCTCTGACAAATTTTAAGTTCAGTTCTTGATTACTCATTTTGAAATAAACATATAACACGTGGTAAGCACCGGGCAACTTTAAACTGCAACGCAACTGCGACCGCGGAAAATGGTCGCGTACAACCGATTTGGGACTGATTACTGCAGACTAGTTTCATTCGAATCGACTCGTGTGCGGCTCATCACTACTATACACTGCCGCGGTTAGAAAACAGTTGCTAGCTCAACTGATTTGCAACCTTTATCTCAAAACAGTCGCACCGTGGACGATGGACCTTAATTTGACTTAACTACGACACTCCAGAGGCGTAGAGCAGCGGTAACCCTTGCGCATTATTTCTTGGATCTTTTTACCACCCAGTTTTATTTATTTTTTTAAATTTTCTAGGAGGAATTTTCTTCTACGAGGTTTTTGAGATATTTTCAATTTTGTGGGCCGAATTTTATAATTTATTTATTTCTGATTTCGCGGGTAGGTAAATCTATCTTTAATTTTTAAAGTAGACTTTGACATCGCTTGAAAACAAAAGAGTGCAGTTGTCAAACTCAATATATCGAACAAAATGTGGTTTTGAATCATAATATTCAACACCATGTATCTTTTAAAGGGTGTCACTCATGACTCACTTCATGACCTACTTACTTGCAAATGTACTGTAATTATTTTTAAATTACCCTGTACGGGGTGTTCCAACGAGAACTTGATCCCGTTATAAATTTATGGAGACTGAGCTTTAAAAAAATCGACAAAATAGGTATTAAATGGAACACCCTGTATATGTTACAGATTCTCATATAACGTTCTCTGACGAAGTCATTGAGTATCACTAGACATACGAATAGATTGTTATGTGAAAATTACGTAGTAAAAGTAAAATAAAGTAGTAAAATAAATAATTTTGAAACCACATCATTTTGACGTCATTTTCTTACAGGGATTGGTTCAAGGATTGCATAAGTTAGCTTTAGCTACTACATTATTTTTAAACAAATAGCAGTCAAATCTGGCGTGCTTAATTTTTGGACACAAAAGTTTTCCCTTTAGAATGGCAATAAGCATTTTCAAAATTCCTTTTCAGACCAAACTTATAGACATTTGATACTGAGCTACATACTTTTTTTATTTGGTAGTGGATCTATCGAAAAAAAAAATTCAGATAAATGATACTGAATTAAAAATATCAAAAATGATTTTTTTATTTTGTTTATTTAATGTCGGTCTTTTTCCGTGATTATAAGGCCAATCACCGACACCAGGAGACGAGCAACTCGTCGACCTGGAAATTCTGCCGAACCCCCACTTTTGTAGCAGGGTAGGGATCTTTTACTTGCCTATATATCATTTCATAGATAAAAGATCTACGGTTTTACATACTATCCAAGGAATGATATCTACGTCTTCTACGCAAGCCTCGCCTAAGTTTGCATAGCTTCTGTGAATTCACCGACGTACAGGCCGCTAGAAGATGCGGATCTTCCCTGTATTGTCACCCATCCAAGTACTAACCGCGGCCGACCTTGCTTGGCGTTCATATCGATAATATGAACACCATGTTGCTACCAGGGCTTGTCCCACATCAAAAATGATTAAGGCAACAGAATTCAAGTAATGCGACTCGGGAGCTTTAAGTATCAACCGGTTGAATCAGTTTTTATCATCTTTCCCTCACCAAGCTTTAAGGGTGCTCCATTTAAAATTAAAATACAAGTTGTGGTAAAGCTCTAATTTTTGGGACATCCTGTATAAATGTCAATAATATAATAATGTGTCCCCCTTCAAATAAAAATCGACCTTCTCCAGCATTTTCCATGGAAACCAATCCTTTGATAGATAATCGAGGATGAAAGGTTTCGTTGACTCATCCTGTATTCAGGGTGTCCCATTAATATTGCGAAAAAAATCAGGGGAAGTTTCCTTGACCAAAAATAAAAAAGAAAGTTCCTATAAACCTATGTCCGAAAATGCTTCGTTTCGGAGATACAGGGTGTTGAAATTTAGAGAAAATACAAGGTTTTTACTAATATCTGGAGAACCCTAAAAAAAATCGGGATTAGGATTCTCCAGATATTAGTAACCTTGTATTTTCTCTAAATTTCAACACCTTGTATCTGCGAAACGAAGCATTTTCGGACATAGGTTTATAGGAGCTTTCTTTCTTATTTTTGGTCAAGGAAACTCCCCCTGAATTTTTTCGCAATATTAATGGGACACCCTGTATATCTACCTAACCTAGGTATAAAGGTACACATCTAAGAAGCCAAGTAATTTAAATTTATACCATTACGATTACAAATACGTAACACTTCATCCATCCAGTCAGTATCGACCTCTTGTTTATAAAAATGTAGGTATCTAGGTAACTATTGATTGCATCCACATGCAAATAACATAACAATCCAAATACCTAGGTATTTATTTAGTTGATGCCGTGGGTTTCAAGAGAACAAGTGGATTGATAAGCATGTGCAGCAAGCAACAACATGCACCTTATTTCTGTGGTGTAGTGTCTGGATTCGATAGCCTACATAAAATGTGCCCGTTGGCGGCGTGGTGGCGGTGTATTTATTTATTTAACTTCGACAGCTTAACATTTGGTGCGTCTCATCCATATAGAACGGAAAGTATGCATTAAAACTATTGATTCCTAGTTGTTGTTTCACAATATTTTAAAGATCTTCTTAATAATATATCCACTGCCATTTGTATTTGGTAGTTGGAGTAAATATGGTTTTATTCCAGTTGAAAATTAATGAAATATCCAATACCAAAATTATGAATATTAAACTTCATAATTTTATATTTGATGACGTGTATATTTTTAAAATATACGAACTAATACAACGTATATGTATTTCACTTTGTTATCCAAAAGCATAGAAAACTAATCACTAAAAATTTAAGTGACAGCTGTAAATAGAATGGATTCACCCTCACATCACCAAGAAGGTGCAGCCACAGGGCACATGTTCTTTCTACTCACAGCAATAAGAATTCGTCAAGACGCTGGGTCTATAAGGCTCAAAAAATGTATGGATATACCAAATGATTAGGTTACTGATTGCTAAGTTATTGTTTTCTCAATTATGCATTAATGAGGCGTTAGTGATTTTTTTTCTGTAAGCACTGCCTTTCTGAAAACCAAGCGTTGGTTATTATTGAGCTCAACTGGTGAACAAAGGAGACATAACGCCAGCGAGTTTCTTAATAAAGCTGAAAACTATTGATCTCTTAATTTGATAAATCAATACGATACCTAACCTAATAATAAATTATGTGGTTCAGTATATTTATTGAGTTAATTTATAGTAGCTATGTAAAGTTTATATCTTGGAGAGACATCTATGAACTAATAATAGTTTAAGGCAGAACAATTGCCTGGGGAAGTTAAAATGGTTTAGAACTGGGACACAAAATGTATTTTTGTCTTTATACATCTTGATAAGTTCTAATCTCATCTCATTATCGCTATATAGAATTCTAATAGATCTCAAAAAAGTATGCTTTCTGTATATTTTTTATATTAATACATCGGGTCTTTTGTAAATGCAATACAATATGATATCAAGTGTTCTTATATAGTTGAAGAATAGAATAACTTCAAAATTAAAAGTGAAAGGAGAATCTGATAATACCCTGAAATAAAGTAAATAAAATAAAATTTAACCAGCTCCAATCATTGAGGGATAAATACTACGTGATGATACCTAAAAAATGTTGATTATATACTAATATAGAATTACTGGTGTCAGTATTTTTAGTCATTAGAGCCCTAGTTCTTTGTTTGGCTTCCAGTAATCCTGTCTAAATATTTATGGAACGAAATACACGAGAATATCCACTAACTGATTTTATAAGATTTCAGTGTTTGCTTACGTATACTTATAAGATTTCAGTGTTTGATAGAAACCGTTTTAGAAACATAATGATTTTTTCTTCTATGTTTCATACCTAGGTATTATTCCAGTTCCTTCAAGCCCAGTATGAAGCCCATATGAACTCAGTAAAATAAAGAAACGAATATTGAAGGATCTTCCTAATAAAAGTATGAAATAGAAAATGCAAGCATACATAATTTCAGAAAAAATTCCTAACTTGAAACTCATTTGAACCGATTTTCGGGGTAAGATGAGTATTGGACTATTTAATTGCATTATTGTGAAAATTGTATACATTATCCATTACCAGTAATCTCAAATCACTTCCAAATCATATAATTTACATCCTCACACCTGCAATTTTTAAGAAATCGGATAACAAGGATCATTTCTGAAATTAGTTCGGAATGCCAAGGTTCACGTAATTATAGAAAAGTGATAAGGAGGCTCGATTTGACTTTAATTATAGATCACGCTATTAAATATCTAACTAATTATAAAATGTACCTATATAAAAAGTTAGAGGTATGGAATTAGTTATATACTAACTTTTAATCTAGGACTTTGAATTTAAGAACACTTGCTCAGCGATACCTTCTGCACCGCACCACCAAATGCTCGATCTCCCCCAGATTCTATATCTACGTACGCCACTGTGCACTCAACGCTAATAGTTGCCTGAGACGCAGTAATATATTTTTTATTTGCCTTATCTTTTCTTTACTAAAAAACAAATCGTATTATATTCTACATGTCGATAACGATGTGCATTTTTGCCTTTAGGTATCTGCACCTACCTAGGTAGGTACCCATGTGCAAGTTTTATGGCTCTTTTGGCCTGGGGATTGAGTAATAATCACATATGTATCTTGATTTCTATTATTAATCCTGTTAGTCTGCAAGCTCTAAATGCAGTTTATGAAAAATGCATTAGTAATTGCATGCAATCCGCACTCTACTGATCGGGAGAAGGAACGCTGGCAGCCTGCAAGTGGGAGTGAATTGATAATGACCTTCAACTCGGATGCATTGGCCCAGGCCTGAGACTTGAACCGCGAGCGCGAGACGACGGCCGAGAAAGTCCTTTGTTTACAAACGTGTGTGGTGTATGAATCAGAAAAAATACGATTGCATTTCCTATATCGCAGAGATATCGTGTACAATGGGCTCTATGTAGATCTACTAGAAGTTAGGTATACTACGAAAATATTTCGATCGGCGACCGGGGATTGGCCGTAGCCAGTCGCTTATTCAGAAAAGAACGGCCGCTCGCTAATTGTCCCCAGTTCTGATCCCTGTGGGAGGTCGCTAGCCGCCCATAAATGGGACTTGTTTTCATAGTTTCACAAAGTTTAAACCTCCGATCAAATATGTATAGATAAGTAATTGCCTATTTGTCAGTATATAAAATAATCGTTTCCAAGAATAACAAAAAACACAACCTCAATTTAAAGAAATTTCCTGTCACAGTGCCCAACGGCATGGGCGGCTATGTTTTAAGGGGTGAAAATAATATTATAAAACTAAAAGTACAAATTAGAATATTTTATTTTAGTAAATACAAAGTTTAAGATTTACATATTCAAGAACAACAATTTATACACATATGTGTATAATATTTACTACACTATTTATAATAGTATTTAATATTTACTATTAAAAAACAATTGTAAAATCGTTGACGATCCCTCTCGCGATCGCCGATTCTACGTTTATGCATAGCTACTTATCTGTGTAAACCACGTCCATTGGTGACAGTCACAAAATCCCAAACAATTTAGGCGGTAAATTCAAATGGCATTTTTTGATTGGACCTAATGCTTGGGCACTAATGTAAACAAAAAGCTTTTGTTTTAAATATTGTTGGTCACAAAACTGTGTTGCTATAATTTGTCTATATAATATTTGGTCGGATGTTTAAACGGAGTTTTTAACGATAGCGGCTACTACAGCAAGAACAATTTTTTATACACATACTTGGAACTCCTTAGTTTTATGAAGTGATTAAATAAGAAAAATATATATTTGGCAAAAAGTGTCAAATGACGCGTCAAAAATCTGCTGTATTTTCTATGAACAGAAAAAGTACTTACCTGCTTTAAGTTTACGTATCAAGTTTTCTTGTTACCTTTCGCATGGTTACTGTCAAAACTTTGTCAAACAAACACAAAAATATAAAAAGCGCTTTTCAAAATAAGCGATTCTAATGGAAGTTTACCCTCTGATATAAAAGCAGCGGTAAATGGAGCGATCTCAAGTCTAGTTCCGACAAAATCCAAAGCGCGGTATAAGTTGGAGTACCAAAAGTTTGACGATTGGTGTAAAGCTAACAAGGTAAAGGAGAGAAAATCCTTTTCGTTTATTTTTTCCGGAAAACAACGCTCCCAGAAACCATCTACACTATGGACTCACTACTCAATGTTGAGAACTGTTGGATATTTAACCCGAAGGATAAATAAATATATTAGCTTCCAGAGTCAAAAGTGAATTTATTACAAAAGTGAATTAAATTTAGTATACAAGAAAACAGAAAGCAGAGCAAACTCAAACTTGCTGTTAAGCGAACGAAGGATACAGTTTTACTACATATCTACCTACTTAGTACTTAGGACTACCCCTCGACACGTCTCCGAACGACCCTGTCTAGAGAAAAACACATGGCCACACGGCGACCCATAAACCATAGTTTACTGTAACAAGTGTGCACTTAATAGCCTAAAATTCAAAGTCGTTGGGAACTGTCAACTTGATAAATATTTACCAATAATACACACAATGTAAAGATTAAACTAAATTCAGAATATAATTTCAACACTCCCACTTATTCTGAATGCCCTAAAATGCATAATTTATCCCTTAAATAACAGAACTGCGGCTTTGCTAAAGGTTTTGTAAAAATATCAGCTAATTGTTCCTTAGTACTAACATATTCTAATGCTATTTCCTTTTTATTTACAATGTCCCGAATAAAATGATATCTCACATCAATGTGCTTTGATCGCTTATGATGATCAGAGCTAGAGGCCAATTTAATTGCTGCCTGATTGTCAACAAAAATAGTAACATTACCATCAATATTGAGCTCAATCAAAAACCGACGCAACCAAATGGCCTCTTTTGCACCATGAGCTAATGCTATGTACTCAGACTCAGCGGTTGATAATGAAACCACACTTTGGCGCTGACTTGACCAGGAGATTGGCGCCCCGTTAAAAACAAAAACAAAACCACTCCTGGATTTACGCGTATCTACACAGCCGGCATAATCGGCATCAGTAAAACCCTTAAGATTACACGGACTCCCACTGTTGCCAAATGTAATTCCAAAATCCACCGTGCCTTTTAAATAACGCAAAATTTTCTGCACAGCTTTCCAGTGTTCTCGATTAAAACATTCCAGAAATTGACTGGCATAGTTCACGGCAAACTCTATGTCAGGTCTACTTATTCGCGCTACAAAAAGTAGGGAGCCTATTGCTTCACGATAAGGTATCTTACTCTTATCCCAATTTTCGGAAACTGCTGACTTTTCTTTGCTAAGATAAGCACCAGGCTCGGCAGGTATGCTAGAAAATTTTGCGTTTTGCATATTAAACTTATCTAACAGTTTATTTACATATACAGGTTGAGAAATTTTTAATGAGTGCTGCTCCCGATTACGTTTTATTTGAAAACCCAAAAATTCGCATGCACTATCTACAGTAATCTTAAAGTCACTTTTAAGGTATTCTAAAACTTCCATTATCGCACTACGACTTTCACACATTAGTAGCCCATCATCTACGTACAATGCTAAATAGACCGAAACACCTTTTACGATACCTACAAACACGCACTTGTCACTTTCACAACTGATGAATCTGAATGTTTTTAGAAATCCCACAAATTTTTCGTTCCAGCAACGTGGGGACTGCTTTAATCCATAAAGACTCCGATGTAGTTTGCAGACCGATTTTTCATCTTGACTATATCCAGGAGGCTGGTCCAGATATATCTCCTCCTGAAGTTGGCCGTAAAGAAACGCCGTCTTTACATCAAACTTCATAAGTTCATAATCACGTTCTGCCGCGAGTGCTAACAATAATCTTACGGATTCATATCTTACTACAGGTGCGTAGTTCTCAAAATAATCGATCCCTTCTCGTTGAGAAAATCCTTTAGCAACTAATCTGGCTTTGTACTTTTTGACCTCTCCAGATGAATCAGATTTTACGGCAAAAACCCACCTACATCCAATAGTACGCTTGCCCTTGGGCAATGCAGACAAACGCCATGTTTGATTTTCTTTTAGTGCTTCCATTTCCTCATCCATGGCTTGCTTCCATCTATCTGCATTTTCACTAGCCATCGCTTCGTGATAACTAATAGGTATTACTTCTGTATAATATGCCACAGGTACACCAAAACGATCTGGCACTTTAATCAATTCCCTGTTTCGCAAGCTTCTCGGTTCGACCTCTCCTTGTTCCCCACTTGAAGTCTCCAGCTGGGGTTGCACCACAGGTGGCACAATTGGATCATTTACCGATTCTGTAAGAATCGGATGCGGCTCGTCTTCGGTCGTAGAAATAAGGTTGAAGTCAATTGAAAAACCACCCGAATTTTGTGAGCTAACGCCTAACTTTTCATTAAAATCAACATCGCTACTGATGTAAATTTTTCTTGTATTATTATCCCACAAACGATAATTTGTTGATTCGCCATCATAACCAACAAAAATCACTTTTCGGGTTTTTGGGTCAAATTTATGACGTTTTTCTTTCGGCATATTTAGGTACGCTTGTGACCCAAATACTTTTAAGTGTTTTACCTGCGGTGTGCGCCCGAACCATTTCTCATAAGGGGTTATTTTTTCAGATGGTTGTAAAATTACCCTATTTAACACATAACAGGCTGTACTTATGGCTTCTGGCCACAATTTCTGATCCACCATTTTGCCTGATATCATGGATCTGGCTGATTCTGTTAGTGTACGAATTTCACGCTCTGATCTTCCGTTTTGTTCGTGAATATAAGGAGAAGAAAATTCATGCACAATACCTTTTTTCTGAAGATAGCTACTAAACTCTGTGGATGTATACTCTTTTCCATTATCTGACCGCAATACCTTTATATTAGTGTTAAGCTGATTTGACACATATGCCTCAAATTCTCGAAATTTGTCGAAGACCTCTGATTTGTGTCGCAAAAAATATACTTTCCGAAAAGACGTGCATTCGTCTTTAAACACCAAGAAATATTTTGTCCCACGCGGTGACTCAATGTTGACAGGTCCACAAACATCGGTGTGAATCTTTTCGCCAGGTCCATAAAGACACGAACTACTACTTAAGCTTGTATGTGGCTTTCGCGATTGCTTACCCGCGACACACGCCTCACAGAGAAAATCAATCTCTTCACATTGTCCGTCCATCTCCAAGATATTAAGATGCTTACACGTTTTTTGAACTGCGCGAAAATTTATATGAGCCATTCGGTCATGCCATAGTTTCAATGTGCTTGTTGAAACTAGAGCTGCATTGCATTCGAGAGGCATTTTAACTTTAAAACACATGCGGAATAAGTTCTTGTACCGAACACCTACCGACGATAGGTTTCCGTCGCGGTCGCGAATTTCACATTTTTCTTTGTATACATGAAATGAAAAGTTCTTACTGCTGATGGTACTGACCGAGAACAAATGTCTTTTTAAACTTGGAACTAAAAGAACGTCTCTTAGCTCGCGCTCTATAAAACGCCCATTTACAGTCTCTTCAATTACTACAGTGCCCTTACCTGTAGCTGTCAATTCCTTATTGTCGGCCACCTTAACGTAATAAGGTTGCGGTAGGTTCTCAATGTGTGTGAAATATTCCTTTTTATAGGTCATATGCATGCTGGCACCGGAATCTGCTATCCACACTTCATCATCATCTAAGAAACTGTTGGACACGTTTGCCCCGACATCACCCACGTATGCTGACGCACTTGTAATGTCTCTGTTTTCGTGTTTCTTCTTAGGACACTCGCGAACCCAATGGCCTTTTTCTCTGCAATACGCGCACCTGGTACGTTTTTTCAAATCCTGAATATCTTGTTTCTTGCTTGACTTCTTACAATATTTCTTTGGGGCTCCTCCCAACGACGTCTGCTGTACATGAAGAGCTAGACTGGACACATTCTCTTCATTTTCGGAGAGTCGCTTGTCTTCTTTAAGTAACCTAGCAATTAAATTATTTTTCTTCCGTTCCGCCTCGGGCGTGCAATCCCATGCAATGCGAAACACAGAAAATCTGCTGGGTAGGCTACTTAATAGCTTGGATATCAAGGCCGTTTCGGAAGGCTTTTCTCCCGCATCCTCAAGCTTTTTGCAAATACTTTCGAGTCGTTCTACCTGGACAGCAACAGACTCACCTTCACTCATCCGAAATGAGTAAAACTGCTCCCACGCATTTTGTTTGGCATCCACGCTCGTGTCACCGTACAGCACCTTCAGTTTTTCCCAAATTTCTTTTGGATTACTGCAGTTTATCAAATGTGGATGAAGCGTTCTATCCACGGAACTTAGTAAAATTACTGCAGCTTGCGATGACTGCTTTACGAACTGTTTGTGGTCATTAGGCTTGGTATCTTTGTCCGGTTCTACTTCCGTGCCATCAACAAAACTTGTTAGGTCCTTTGCTTGTAACAGAAACCATACACTAAATTTCCACATTGAATAATTTGATCCATTAAGCTTTGTTAGTTCTAAAACTTCTCTATCAGCCATGATGAAAGCTTATTTTTGCACTGATACAACACGTACTACACAACACACTACCGTCAACTTTAGCCAGCGAAAAATGTTCTCTTTATATAACAAATCACAATGACGCGCAGTGGAAGCGTGCTGGGCCCATAACCTGTTGGATATTTAACCCGAAGGATAAATAAATATATTAGCTTCCAGAGTCAAAAGTGAATTTATTACAAAAGTGAATTAAATTTAGTATACAAGAAAACAGAAAGCAGAGCAAACTCAAACTTGCTGTTAAGCGAACGAAGGATACAGTTTTACTACATATCTACCTACTTAGTACTTAGGACTACCCCTCGACACGTCTCCGAACGACCCTGTCTAGAGAAAAACACATGGCCACACGGCGACCCATAAACCATAGTTTACTGTAACAAGTGTGCACTTAATAGCCTAAAATTCAAAGTCGTTGGGAACTGTCAACTTGATAAATATTTACCAATAATACACACAATGTAAAGATTAAACTAAATTCAGAATATAATTTCAACAAGAACTATGATTGCAGTTAAAAAAATCAAGATATAAGCAGATTTTCTCAACTAATCGCATTTTTGAAAAGAAGTTCAGAGGGTTACAAGGCCAAAAAGTCCAAAATGTTTACAAAGAAAGCAGTATATAACTTTCTAAATACTACAGATGATGAAGCAATAGTAACTCATAAAGGTTGTTAGGATAATCCGCATTTTTGGGGCCTGTTGTCGCGAAGAATTAACTAAGCTAATTCGTATTAGAAAATGTTACAATTTAGAAGGATTATTTTTTCGGAATTCATAACACAAAAACTAGAAAGTAAGAACCGATCCTCTAAATTCTAGTCTTCGCGCACAATTTAGATGGCTGTTGTTATTTTACGTATAAGAATACTTTCTTTACAGTACTTTTAATATTATAAATTGCTAATAGGTATGTTTTTTATTATTTCTGTAAATAGTATTTTCTAATTTTATTATATAAAATACAACGTATTTTTAAGTGGGTATGTCATCTGCGGCATGTAGGTAAACAAATAATTTCCCTTAAAACTCTTCTACAACAGTAAGTTATGCAATAGCAGCAAATAAATTATGTATACATACATACATTTGCATCTCTGTGCTTGTATAGTCTGATCGATCATGTTAAATAATATGTCCATTATTTCAATAGATTTTTATTCTTCTATACAGCTGCATTTGCCTTTGAATGTGCCCTCAAAATCACCCTTCGTAACGGCCTCCCTTCTCGCACTCTCTTCGAGTTGACCCTGATTTCGACAATGGTAAATTTACCAGATCGAAAATCTAGGGTGGTACATCATTTCTCTCATAGACAGTGTAATTCACCTTATGTACATTAGAATATTAGCAATATCATGCAATTTAAAATTTCCAGCTTTAAATTATGAATGTTTTGAAATTAGATAGGTAGGTACTTTGCGCCAACCCTGTAAGTAGTTATTATAATAGTACCTAATGTGAAATTAGATTCACATCCAAACGAACATATGTATCTACAAATAAAAATTATTTCAGACTTTATTACATCGGGCACGTATCATCTTACATCTATTTCAGGGATATTATTCTTTTTACTAGGTCCAATCGAATCTAGAAAAAGCTGATGAAAAATCCAATATCCGAAACATAAAATAAGTATTGTTAATTTTTGTTTGTCAAATATTTGTTTAATTTGGGATAATGAAAATCATTATACAGACTACAAACAGAGAATACTGCTTTCCATTACTCATTACTCTGAGTTTTGGATGAAAATATGTATCAAAATTATAATAGGCTCTGATTTACTGCATTCTGTATAAAAAACAGCTAACAGTGTTTGCTGTCGGTTATTTACAACAGTTATTTTATAAACACCATAAAAATGTTGATTACAATAGGCTTCCATCAACCAGTGTTTAATTTGTATCCATAAAAACACAAAATTGATGAAATATTTAGAATAAACAAGGTTACTACGTCGCCCAAGTATCATTTAACCGTTACGTAATTTTTAGAGGATATTGAAACGATTAATACCTAACAACTTTTGAGGAACCGCGTATTATACCTGAATTTAAGGTTAATGTATAGGTATAGTTTTTAATAATACCTATACATAAAAATCTATTTGTAAATTCGTTTATAAATTGTTAGTAGTAGTAGTAGTAGTAGTAGCAGTGGGGCGGCCAAAACCTGGCAAGTAGGCCGCAAGCGGGCCCTTTTTACCTACCTAAATTGTTAGTAAATTATTCGTGAACCTTTGGGTACTGTTTTCAAACTACAAATTTTATTGATTAGGACTACACTAACATGTATTTAATTTCAACAATTTCGAAAATGTACATGTAGTCATTGGGATGCCTGGAGAAAACATAATGATAACTCAGAAAGCTCAGGTGTTATATTTTGTTAGTAATTATTCGGATTAGATTGAGTAATCATATAGGTACAAACGATTGATTTTACAAGTATATTTTCCCATTTAGAAAGAGTTGCGAATACTGCAATGAATATACCTAATAGACAACTAGGTATGATAAATACATTTAAATTTAAATGCTATCAAAAAGATAATTGACGTAACAGTAGTATTACTTTTTTTCGGATTTCCATTATTTAATTAAAAATATTTCAACAAATATGGTATACCTGATATGTACGTACTTACACGTCTAGCCACCTATTTATTTCGCATAGAATTCAGTAAGTTACACACATCATTCCTATCAAACGCATCGACACTCCGCCTGGGACTAGCGTGATTGATTGAACAGGATCACGTTTATGGAAGCGCACGTGTCTCGTTCTTTTTTTTTCAAATGTAATTCTAATTTATAAGAAATAACTTCGGGACCAGACGTGTATATAATTCCATACCATAACTTATCAAGAGATGAAGAACATGTGCCCTTTAAAGGATGCTCTTTTGCCCTTTTAAGGAGATTTTTTTGTAAAAAGTTCCTGTTTATTTGGGAAATATACCTACTGTCTTGGCCTAATCAATGGCCTTTTTTACGGACGTTTCTAAAGTCAGGCTAGTTGATGATCGTCCGCAAACGCACCAGGCAGGCATGTGGTGCGGTGGGTCGGGTCACAACAGCCGGCAGAACAGAAGGGCTGGCGTGGCGGGACTCAACGTAAACGTACAGCTGCATCAGTCGTTCCTCAACAGCCGGAGGGGGTGAATTCGCATACACTTAGACACGTCTGTAAACGAACCAAGCCGGTAGTCACACAGTGATCGTTTCGCCTTTAGAAAATCAGGTAGTGCCGAAAATGCTGTTCGAAAACCCGCCGGGAAAACTGTTCGCTCCGTACACCGTTCCACCGCCTGTGTTAGCGCCGCCTATAGTAGGGTAAGTGTTCGAATTATTCTGAAGATAAAGCATCAAAACATTAACGGATATAGAGATAAGTTACTATTGCATATTTATGTGCATGTTTGGGGTGTCTTGTACCTATCTATGTATATTTGATATTTGTGTATTTACTTTGTATTATTCGTTGTGTTGATGCTTTCAGTTCCCCCTAGCGTAAGTTTGTAAAAGCAAAACGCAAAACAAAACAGACCAAGAACAAACTGAACTTAAAGCTAGTACACAGGATTTTCATTTTACAATTTATCATTATTATCTATTTAGATCTACTTATCCTCTACATTTCGAGTGCAAATTCTTTATCTTTAACATGCTTTAATTGTCATAAACATGCATTTAGGTAGTTATTCCTTATCTACGTTCTCACTCCATAGGATGTTTTTCATAAAATGTTGAATTCCTGAAACAGAAAAACTATGTTCGAAAGTAGCTTAGGGTATTATTTTCAAATTTACTGTAAATTTGAACCATTTAAAATGATTTCTTTATCTTTCCGGTAGTTTGCTTTTGTTTGTCCTTCGAAGGAATTCCAAGAGGCTTACATTATTATTTTCAGTCATGTTAGTTAAATACATGTACCAAATAATATTTTACCTGCGCCCGGACACAGGTAAAGGACCGTAAAACTGCTTGGGTTTTCTTTGTCTAAATTACAAGGATGCTTGTGGACAAATATATCCCTGTACCCTACCTTCTCGGAGTTTAAATCTTCGTCAAAGATTCTTGCGTGGTTTGGCTTTCTTATATTTTAAAAGCTATAATTTAAGCGTAAACTAGTTTCAGGAAAAGTATATAAAACTAATACATTACTTAATCAAAGTAAAACCTTTTTATTTAAGATAACTGCGAAGTTCATTGATAGGTAGAATAGTTTTTAATGGCAAGTATCTATCTGCTTACTGTTAATGTTGTCTATAAAATATATTTTTGGAGCATTACAGAATGTCTCTTGATATTGAACTATTTGTAAACAATGTAGTATTATTATTAACGTAATATTCGCAGTGATTTAGATATCTTGATAATTTCCAAATCATGTAGGTACTTATATTTTACTAGAATTACATGAATCGAGACTTGAATATGTTTCTCTCGAGTGCACAAGATGTGGAAGTTGAGGTATCTAGGACGTGAATCACCAAGGAGTGGGTTTCACCTATATTTTTCGTTATCATTAAAATATGTACCTTCCGAGATGAATAATTCTCGGTCTAACACAAAGCAAATTGGTTATTTTAATAACATTTTTAATCTCTATGTTAATCCTATCGAGAATTTATTATGACAATTATTTTAATGTCCCCAAAAATGTGTAGGTACAGTTCTGCTGTCAAGTCTTCTACTTACACTTTATGCCATAAACGGAATACTTACCTTTATAAGAAAAAATGTTTTTCTTGAACTTATAATAAAGCTTGGTCCCTCAACGGTTAAAGTAATCCTAAATAAACTTCTATTACTATAATTACTTATACCATTGTTTAAATTTTCTGAGAAAGGCCTACGTACCCGTTTGACTAAAGGGCCTATTTTTATACCTGTAGGTACCACAGCCTTCTCTACTAGAAAGTTAGTACTTAGAGAAGGACTCTACCTGTAAAGCGACCCTATTTTTCTGCCTGTACCTAAAGCGACCCTATTTTTCTGCCTATACCTAAAGCGACCCTATTTTTCTGCCTGTACCTAAAGCGACCCTAGGTAGTTTCCCATAGAGTTTCTCTTTTACAAGGGTGCAATAAATTAGAAGACCAACAGTTTTAAAACTTGTAGATAAGCTTACATAGGTAATATAATATTTTATGAATGTTTATTTTTCACAGCAATGTTGGATTTTGTACACTCACAAGCTAAAGTTTGTTCCTTAGTTTACATTAGATTATAAAACACGTAAAATGTATACTTACCTACCGAGTTACCTATCGATATTTTAGTTAATTAATTTGTAAACAGACATCAATAGGTATTATCAAAATTGTTAACACGCATACTAAAATAGCTAAAGAGTATCGTATTTAAATTTGCTTGTTGAAATTGATAATTTGATTAGGATGGTAGCATCACATTTTACATAATTTTACGAAATTCAATGAAAATTACATAACCATGTCCCTTCAGAGCAAATTGTGTAAATTACATAAATTAAGAAAAAAAATTAGTTTCCTGTGAATTTTTCCTGAACAATGCGAAAAAATCAATTAGCAACAAAGAAGATTTCTTGCTTTCGACATTGCGTAATAGTTTCAGTAACTTACTGCTAGATGACACTGCTGTCAAAAAGTAACTAAATTATTTAGGGATATTTTTTTGTTTAGTGCGTTACTGTAGAAGACAGGGCTTAACTATTTTAAGGGCAGTAAAAACGTAGGTATAGGAAGCTTTTACTTCCGGTAAAACCGGAAATGGCAAAAAGGTAATTGTATGTCAAAAAGTGACATTTTATAAGTACTTCCATCATGCCAAATTTGAAAATTGTATCTAAAAATAACGGGGGAAAGAGGGGTATGCAATGCCATGACACTGTATATTTGCGACTGCCTGGCGAAGTGTGCCATATGGTTTTGACTTTTTGATGATACCTAATTATCTTTAAATTGATAATTATGTGTAGATGGAAAATGTAACATGGATACCGTATGGTTAAAATATATTAAGTAAAATATGATTAGCATATGGGTGGAAGGATGCATTCAAAGCATTTTCTGAATCGCTCATAGATAACCTATTTATAAATAACATTCAATGAAGTGTCTGTTTTATCCACCAAGTGCCATGTGTTTCATATGAAATGATCGTTTAAAACGCATTTTATATAGATATTTTAAAAATGCCTGTACTTCGATAAATAAATAAATAAAATACGATAGGTTAGATGATACTTGGTAGATATATATTGCATAGGTACATATTTAGAGAAGCAGTGTATTGTATTTCATTTATTTGTTAAAAATAGATTAACTATTTACTTATATACTATATCCACAAGTATAAACTTTAAATATATTTCAAGTGGCCGAAGAAGTATTAAATTGTTTCCGTTTTTATTTCCATAAGCAATTTCCAAATTTTATTGACATATATAACTTATCTAAGAAAATAAAAAATATACAGAACGATATTTCTGTTCCACACGGTATATGCAATTAAATACTTATCAGTTTGAAGATGAATGTTCACTGATGGAAAAGTTAGTAATCGAACACCCTGTGTAGGTACCTATAATAATATAGTCTTAAAATGAATTACTGAATGAATGAATTAATGAATGAATTACTACTGATATTGGACCAAGTGTCAATAAATCAAAAAATTTTATGCTCTGCAGATTATGATCTGAAATATCACGTCTTTATTAGATTCGGAAAACTTTTTTAATGTTCATTTTAGATTATGGTGTTTGTATTTGTTGGAATTAAATAATAATGAGTCTGTTATGTTTAAAAAAATAATTTTTTTATTGAACCACAGTAAAAGAATTCGATGAACAATCTTAAAAATAACAGATGCCCTTCAAAACATTTTGTAAGTAATCGAGACAGGTAGTTCTTAATTTGTTGACACATTTCTTCAATTATCCTAAATTTCAAATTTTAATCATTTTAATAATTCTTTGGTCTCAAGTAATTTATGGTTTATTGCTCCATGGCCTTCTATTTTATGTAGGTGATAGAAAGCTTCAATTATAGGGTAAGGATTTTCGTTACTCCAAATGTAACTCCTGCAAATGTACTCCTGCAACATTGTGACACTTAAATATAGATCATGATCGGAAGAGATTATGCATAGGTAACTGGAGCAAATGGCCAGTTCAGTTGCCTGTGTAATAAAAAATGATACGACTATTAAACTCTCGTACGGTATTTTCAAACTGGAACGGCCGTATTAAGCCTAGATGATTTAATAGTTGATTGAAATTATAATGCAACGCCGTAATACTCTTCCGTGTACTCTCATGTAAAAAGCCATGGAACGGTTTTACTGTGAAATTGAAAATATGTGGTATTAACGTCTTGTTAACGGGATATAAATAATTCTATTATGCGAACTTAATACTCACAGGAAAATGCTTCTAATCTTTTATGTTATACGGATTCATTACAGGAGCCTATAAGGCTTCCCTTCCTTGTTGAAAGGTTTAAGTGTAAAAAAATAAGTAAGAAGTGGAATAGTAGTGACATATTATACTATACATATATTATATACTACCTATATTATTCCACTTATTTATTTTTTTTACTTTTATTTTCCACGCATCGAAAACGAAATTTAAAAATGTATGTAAAAGATACAAATCCCGGAATTGATTTGTATGAAATTTGAAGATTAAAACTTGAAATAAGTCCGATCTTAGTTTTGTGAATAAAAAACTTGGGTGATCATTTTACATAATAATGAAATTCTTTTTCCTATTACTCAGGACTTCAGTTTGGATTCTTAATTTAATATAAATTGTATGGTAAACGTGACCAGACTCAAAAAGTTAGCATTTTTGTTATATTCTATATACTACCTACTATCTTCTACGCAGGTTACCAGAAAAATAAGGAATCGGAAACTTATATGAAAATGTTTATCACTGCTACGTTTATCAGTATAAAGACAGCGTCGTATTCTTCGCGCCGAGCATCCTGTATAATAATGTGTAAAATTAAACAATCCAAAAATTTGGATCAACGATCCATAATTTAGTGGACCAGTATTTTTCTATTGCACCCTGTATACAGTAGGTTGTAATTATATTATTTAAAAAAATTTAAAAATCATATTCGTCTCTACATACTTAATACATGTTCACTTGTAATCTCCATAGTGATTGAATTATTTCCGGAAATTTATCAGGGGACACGTACCTATATTTTGAAAATTATCCCGAGTCACAGACGAGTGGTAATTTTCTTAAAATATTCGTGACCGAGGAAAATTTCCTCTATTCAATCAAAATTTCGAACCTATTAAAATTTTAGAAAAATTGACCATTTTTATTACAAATGAAAAAAATTAATTTATTAATTTAATAATTAATTTAAAAAGTTCAGCTTTACTTCTATTTATTCCTCACCAAAAAGAGAAGAATTCTTATAAACTTATAATATAGTTATAATTTCAAAACTACTTAAAATTAGTTACCTACCTACTGAAATTTGTTACTGTTCAGTAGGTAAACATTAAATAAAATTTGGAATACAGCAAATTTATTTTTATAAACAATATATATGAACATTAACACTATTTGCACTAAATACTCATTGTTGACATCAAGTTGACATTTTTCCGTCGATAAATAACTTTAAATTCGAGAGCTATTCTGTTATTCCTGGCTCATTATTGTGACATTTAAAATGACAGAAAAATTATTACCAATGATCCTATCAAATGAGAGCTACTCCATTAAACGAGTACGGTATTATAACTGAACACTCCGCACTATTCTTCACTCCACTCGCCGGTCGAACGCTGCGCTATCTATATTAGTGGAGTAAAATCGCTGGTCTAACTTGCTTCTTTTTAGGGGTAGACTTAGCCGCTATGGTTACGGGGTGGAGGCACCAGTATTCGCGTTATAAGCCTGAGCACGTCGTAATAGTTCATCAATCAATATGATCCAACATTGGGATCTCTTATAAAACTTTTTAAAGGTTTTTTCCATATTTATAACGTTTTCTGGTAACAATGTACCGAAAAAGAGCCATAAATATGTCGTCAATATTTAAAGATATACTACTTCAGTATTTTCTAACAGTATTCGGTATTCTAAAAGTTGAAGGTATGTTAGAATGAAAGAAGCTGAGAAAATAGTTTAGGCAAACCAATTCTAAATGTTTATTAGGTATATGTTTAAGTACTTGACGTACTTATCAGTATGTTGGAACACCCTATAATATAAAATATTTTATGTAAATTAATATAATATAGTACCTATGTAAAAATGTACGGTGTTTCTGTCAATTCGTTGTACAATTTTTCAATTCCCTCTACATTATATACGATGAAGATATTCAAGACCCCATTTTTTATGCTGTACAATTTTCAACATGGCAAATATTTTATTAATAATTTGTTAACAGTTTTACGCAACATTAGTCTAGTATCGACGTTGAAAACAAATATTTTCTCATCAAACACAAACCAGTTTCAGCAACTTTTCACAAGAAAACTATGCCAATGTATAAATACGCTTTAATATGCAAAATGATTCCAATTGTTACATTAATTTTTCTATTTCTTCATTTATGCGTTTCTGCATTCATCTTTACGTTGTTGCTCGGCACATTTCATGTCTTCGTAAGCTTTATAAAGTTCAGGGTTGGGGGGATACGTTTGATTGAAGGTGACAAACTATACACAAAATTAAATTATTTAGAGAGAAGATTAAGACATATGTGCTACCAATTCACAAAAAGCTCAATTTTAACAGATTCACGTTGCCCCACATAATTCATGGTCGCAACAAATGGGGACCTGCTTTATTTTTATATATGTATATAAATATGATATCTTTTTAAAAGTAGCTAGATGAACTAGCAGTGATCTTCAGATGATTTAAGTCAAATCTTTGTGATTCAAATCATTTTTCCCCTAACATTTTATGATAATATAAAAAATAATGGGACAAATGTTTTTAAATTTATTCTAATTTTGAACTACGGGCCCAAACCTCAAAAGAAATTATCAACTACTTTGGTTATACTTATTCTCAGGACCAAATTAATGCAAATGTTTCTAGATCTAGATACTTTACAAATTCATAATATCAAATTTTATAAAATACCAATAATCAAAGGTCTTCATGTTTTATAAGAATAATATCCATCGTAGGTTCCATTATACTGGGTGTCCCATCGAAAAGTATCACATTTTGTCGCCTTATATCTCGAAAACTAAAAGAGATATCTGGATGCGGTTTGGACAGATCGACTTAGGATTTTTGTAAGTTTTTTTTGGCACTGTTGCCAAATCTCCAAATATATTAGTAATTTTTTTATGGAATACGCTCCTCTTTGGAGTAAAATTACTTGCTTATATTAAATAGAACACCCTGTGTATTTTGCCATAATCAGACAGCCTAATCACTCTACTTTTCAAAAAGGTATGCATTGTTTACATTATCTTGAGGATTGGAGCCACAAAATTAAATTTGTTAGAAGTACTCTTATTTGGGTTATTACGAATGAAAAAAATACCTTCTTCTTTGTAAAGTTATTTTTAAGTTTTTGTACACTTATTTTAAATAAAATACCCTATATATTTTAAAATTTTAAAATCTCTGATCAAACTTGATGTAGAACTTGACTGCATTTGCTTTTTAAAGGAAAAAAAAATACGGAGAAAAGAATTCTTTAATAATCGGTAGGAACGAGTTTTGTTAACAATAACAACAAAGCACAATGACAGTAATAAAAATAACAGATAAAATAATCAAAACAACTGTATAAATAAAAACTACTTGAATAAGTTAGAAAACAATTGGTTTTAACTGCCCACCATTTACTTCAATATACATTTGTGCATCCTTAGTAGTAAAATGATCAAAAATGTGTGATCCTTCTAATGTGAACATTTTTATATCTACACTTAAAATTTTTGACACAACTGACAATACAATTTATTATTGTACTTTTGTTTTTCATGGGTACTGTGAAAACGAAGATCAGCTTCACAAACCGTTCAAGTAAGAGGTGCTCCCATTAAACTGAATTTTGTGGCTCCATTTCTCAAGATAATGTAAACAATGTATACCTTTTTGAAAAGAAAAGTGATTAGGCTTTCTGATTATGGCAAAATATACAGGGTGTTCCACTTAATATAAGCAAGTAATTTTACTCCAAAGACGAGCGTATTCAATAAAAAATTTACCAATATATTTGGAGATTTGGCAACAGTGCCAAAAAAACTTACAAAAATCTTAAGTCGTTCTGTCCAAACCGGGTCCCGATATCTCTTTTTGTTTTCGAGATATAAGGCGGCGAAATGTGATACTTTTCGATGGGACACCCCGTATTGTGTAAAGTTTAAAATAATGATAAAAGTGCTGGTCATTTTTATTAACAGAGGCAATATAATTTGTTAACAATTAAACTTTTTGTGAACTGTTTGCAGCTGTAAAGAATCTAGTATTCCTGTACCAAAAAAATTAGTTGTGATATAATTCTGTAGAAAACCATCTAGTTGTAGTGAGTAGATAATTCTAGCATTTTAATTGATTTAACTTCTGTACAAAGTTTATTAATATTGTATTTTACATTATGCTAAAATATAACAGTTTGTATTTTATTTTTATGACCTAGGCAATACTTTTCTATAATTTTCAACTAATATGATTTTATTGGTTGATGTTTAGTCTCTAAAATAAGAGAACAGTTGTAGCTTACATCGTAGGAAAGGTTATGTAGAATGTATGTTATTTTATATTGTAGATTAAAATTAATTATAAAACGACCAGAAAAGCTTATTTAAACATTTTTAAGTTTAACCTGGACTCTATTAACCATATTGTTTAAACTTTCAGGTTCGAAAATATATTTTACACATCTAATTATTATTCTATACAGTGTGTTTTGGTAAATCAATACGTAATTTGGATACAAACTGAATACTTTAAATATGTCTAAAGGAAACATGTCCTTGCCAGAACGGTAAGTAGTTTAAATTTATTTTATTAATATTTGAAGACTTGAATAATAATAGTATTCTAGCCCTTTTAATCTTATATAGTGCCAAGAGTAGACATTAAAAATTTTTAGTCAGAATTAGTCAATCTTTTTAATGAGATCAATATTGCTTGGTATATCTATAACAAATACAAATATTTGTGTATAATTTATAACATGGTTTATATTCGTGTGTGTTTATAATCTTGTAATCTTCTCCGGAAATCAATTAGAGATTGATTATACCATGTGTCCAGAGCACTATGCTAAAACAACAATAATCAATTCTTATTTTTGAGGGAAAAAAACAAGATGATCCGAATATTTTGCCCGATTTGCTCTGTCTAATCTCATATGAACCACATTAAAAATATGTCAATTTGAACCACCTGACACAATTCAATGATATTTCTAAGTATTGACCAAGTAAAAATGTTTTTAAATTCTATTTGATGTAAGTCACCAGAGGTAATAACGTTTTTAATATTAAAATCTAAATCTAGGCTCTTGATATCATCTGTAACTTATTTGTTATTTCTGGCACAACCTTGTGTTTCATTTAATTCTTCTGCGGGAACTATTTTTTAAAAATCAATTAAAATAAACCATAAATAAAGAAATAAAAAAATTTACACCTCGATTAAAGTATGATAAAAAAAAACAATTCATGTTTATTGTATTTTTCTCTTTTAGATGTTTCAAGCGTCTGAAAAGTTTATGTTTTGTGGTCCTAATTTAAAAATGTGGCATTACGAAAAGTAATCTAGCCTATAGTATAATCCTTGTTTATAGATATATATAGTTATTCAACCGCATTAGTACGAGTGGATAGCGTACAGATGTCATGGTGGATAATGTGTGCACCTGACCAATGAAATTCGTGCATTTATAGAAATAACCAATCAAATTCAATGACCTTGGTAGTAATAGATTCTTCCACAAGGTGTCACTACTTAACTATATTTTATAAACAAGGGTATAATATACTCGTAGTAAGTGGTTATCTGCTAGATATATTACTTGCGATTTTATTCACACGAAACTTAATACTTAATTTAAATATTTCGATGGCATGTTGTTGACTAACGTTGAATGTGTACTGCTTACAGGTACTATTTTCCGTACTATTTTCCTATGTGTCTTACATGTCAACTGGAAAACACTACAATTGCATTCCATTACCGTTAATTTCCAAATGCAATACATTTCAATTCAATTAGATATTTTCTCTTTTTCTTTGTGGTCAAATCTCTCCAATGTTACGGGAATGGGAAAATCTAACTATCAACTGCTACGATGTATATGATTTACCAAAACCACTGCTCAATTGTTCGATATTATGTTTCAAAAGTTATGGAATGTAATCTATAATAAAGACCTATTGCATTTTACCGAAGTGAATCTTATATAGCCAACTCAGAAATGTCTGTAATGTCCATTAAGGTTTTGTAGAGTATATTTAAAAAATCTGTCATTTATACCTAGTTGGATTTTGCCGCTAAACTTTTGCGCTAGTATTTTTTCGCTGCTCACACATGACTAATTTAAAAATGTTTAAATACGATATAAATAAATAAATAGCACTTTATGGGAATGACTGTATAAATTACAAGCTAATAGAAAATAGGTCAGATTGTAGCAATTGAACAAATAAACTATACAGGGTCGGTTTTTTATATTTAGTACCTAGGTTCCCGATAACTAGAGGGGCTGTTAAATGGGGAAAGATGTGCAGTTTTACGAGACCAATTTAATGGTCCCAGTTTTATTTAAAAAAATATAGTAACTTATTAACTAGACATTTATAAAAACAGTTTTTAAATATCTAAATAGCTATACCCTTGAAAATAAAAGGTGCATATTTAAATTGGGCTCTTAAAAATGCAAATCTTTTCCGATTTAACCTCTCTTCTAGCCCCACCAGTTTCAAAGTTCCTTATAACTACTAAACATCGAAAAACCCACCTTGTATAATTTCCCTATTGACACCTATTCCGATCGAGTTTGATACAATACCCTCTTTTATTTATTTATATGTTTCATTATCTTGTAGCAATTTCTTATGTGTACAGTATTCATATGTTTAATCTGCAGGTTAATAACATTTGATAAAACACAGGTTTTTACGCAGGCATATTGTTTGTTGGATCTTTTTAATAAAATAATTTTATGATGTTTGTTTAAAATACACAAGCTTGCCTGTTCTATCCGAGCCGGAGGTTGCGCTAGAGTTCGAGAACCCAATTCTTAAAAACAACTGTCCAAATTACGGCAACCGCTTGTTCAAGATGAAAAATATTCAAAGCTATATTTCTCAACACAAGTTGCACTCTACATCAGTTTCGTAGAAAGCCAAATTTACGTACATTAACTAATATTTCTATATTCGTTCAACACGAAAATTATTACTGTACTTTTTAATATTAATAAATGGTAAATGTATTTAGTCGTTTTTTCTTTAATCATGAGGGTTTGCGTGCCAGGGAACCAAACCCAATATTAAGTTTTGAATATACCAGAATCCTGCAAACCGACACGGAATATCCCCTGCGGTAGCGATTTATTTAGCCTTACCACAAGGATAAGTGATTTATTTATTCTTGTGGCTTTCGTATTCAACGTACAAACAAAAAGCTGGAACTTAAAATATCAAAATGCTTTGCTGCTGCCACTTTTTCACGTTCGGATTCCAACTCCTTAAAAGGATGTGGGATAAAATTGGCAAGATACCACGTAAGACTAGCATGTTAACTAGTGAAAACCGTCGAAATTTTGAGGTGATAGAGGGCTGCATTTTAGAACAGGATCACCTGGCTTTTTCTCCAATTCTCCGTTATTTTAATTACGATAAATATCAAATAGTAAATATATACACATATATCCAAATATTCTGAAAATAATTACAATTTTTTGTTGTAATGCTACACTTTTTGAATACTTTTTGCAAAATATGAGGAATCTTCGTTAGTAAACACTTTACGGAAATTGTTGAGTTTTGAATGTATGCATCGAATTATATTTACGGTATGTGGCGTGTATAGAATATAATACCAAAGTCTACATAATTGGAATATACAGTGGGGACATAAAATCCCCCCCCCCTTCTAATTTTTGAACCACTGGGCAGATTGTGATGAAATTTGGAACGATAATATATGACTAAATTCTGCATTTTTTGACATATCAATGACAGCTCTGAATGTCAAAGTGACAGCTGGGCGCGCAATAGGAACATTTTTTTAAATGGAAATGGGGGTCGAGTAATAACTCATTTTGAAGCTATTTTTATGCTCAAAAAATCCCCCAATTTTGAGAACATTTGGTTCAGTAATTTCCAAATAAACACCAGTAATATCAGTTTATAACATAATCTTTTTACCTCATAATCTTTATAGTAGAACTTACCCATGGAACATTTATTTGTCAGGAGGTTCATGGTGGTCATTTTCAACATCTTTTGAAGTAACACATGTTTTCTAAATTTGTGTCTGCTTCTACGTTTAATTTAAATTATGTCATAATTTTTTAATTTAGATTTTAAGGTAGGGATGGTTTATTGTTATTTGTTTACTTTTCATTTTTGTTTTGATTTGAATAATTTACAATAATTTGTAATATGTATGTAAAAAAATGATCTAACAGAAATCGATATTCCTGGTTTTTATTTGGAAATTACTGAACCAAATGTTCTCAAAATTGGGGGATGTTTTGAGCATAAAAGTAGCTTCAAAATAAGTTATTACTCGACCCCCATTTCCATTTAAAAAAATGTTGCTATTGCGCGCCCAGCTGTCACTTTGACATTCAGAGCTGTCATTGATGTGTCAGAAAATTCAGAATTTAGTCATATATTATCGGTCCAAATTTCATCACAATCTATCCAGTGGTTCAAAAATTAGAGGGGTGGGGGGGACGGACTTTATGTCCTCACTGTATGTAGACTTTGAACTCAAGAGAAAGAATGTGATTGGCTAAAAACAGCTTTCTGACAGTTTTGAATTATTTGATTGGCTCTGAATTGTTTCCGATTGCTGTGGGAACCGGTCTATTTTATTTTTTAACCTACTGTTAAGCTGTTTCAGTATGGAGCCCTGGTTAATTACTTATCGTGCAAAAAAGTACAGGTTGTTTTCAGGATATGATTCTGTAACTCAAGCTCGACGAGGTATTTCAACTGTAATTTTTTGTGAGTGCTATTCAAGTAAAATTGCTGATTTTGTGTAACCCTAAAGCAGTTATTCCGTTCTTCACTTCATTGGAAACTAGCTTCATCCCTCAAAATAGCTTTTTGCCACTTGTAGGGTATAAATGCAAATATTTTTTTAAATTTGATAAGCCGTTTTGATCTTGACTAGTTTAGAAACAGCTGTACTATTTTTATGCGATCAGTAATAATTGGTCACAGCTCCATACCGAAAAATATATAGGTATTATGAGTAATAAAAAATTATAACACCCAGGATTGTTTTTGACATTCCAGGTTGTCATAATTGCTCGTGCATCGCTAAACTTTTTGTTTATAAATGATCCTACTTGTTTCCAAGTTTGTAATTCTGTATTAAGATTACAATTATTAGAGAAAATATTTCCTTGGAATTATAGGACAAGGTCCAACAAGTAGTATGCCTGCAAGAACCTAAACTTATTGTCTAACCCTTGACTGCATTAGTATTTGGTTGCTATTTTTCTCAAAAATACTGTACATAGAAAACCCCTGGAGATATTGTAAATTTAACCTTAAAGTTAGTACTAAACTAGTGTTCTTCGTTAGACACGATTCCTTAGAGATCATCATGTTCATGTTTTACCACTTCTACTGACTGCATCACTAATCCGCCTTACGTAGAATGTTGCACGCACTCGGGTATCGAATAAAAAGACTGATGTGATTTTTTACTTCCAAGTGCTGCAGACGCGACAGGCAGAGGTACACACGTAGGTGGGGGTGACATGAAGACGAAGAAGAAGAAAAACAGGACGAGAGCCGCTTCTGCACAGCATGTGGCCGATATCACAGAAGGTAAAAAAAGAAGGCGACGCCAGTAGCAAGCAGATTGTAGCGTAGCGGTTCGGACATTTAGCCCATTGGTTATTTTTAAAATATGCCTGATTTTTGTATTTGGTTGTCGTACCTCTGTGCCTTTGTAATTTTTTTCTTAGTTATTACAAGCTATACTAACAGACGGCAACCGATATTATTAGTTTTTATTATTCTTTAACTGTCCATCACAAGTTTAGGTGCTGCAGATTTATAAAAAATCATCGTTGGAAATAATTCCATATCCGTTTGTGTATAGAGAGCGTGGTATTAATATTGATGTAATTTGATAAGTTCAAATTCTGAATAAATTTATAACTGTAGGCATTGGGCAGATGCCACAAACATTTTGCCATAAGTTTATTATTTAGATAAGGGAAAAATTAAATAATAAAAAATCATAAATGTAAAAAACAATGCATTTTAACTACATAAGAAGCTTTGTAACATTTTCGTATCAAAGATTTTTTAAATTCCTAATTGATATTAAAACACTTGATCCATTCAAAATATAGAATCTATTATAGAATATTCATTCGTCTTCCTTATATTTAAAAATTATGTAAAATCACAGATAAAATAAACTACTGACCTAACAAATAGTGGCAAAATATTATCAGATAGTAAACGAGAATGTATATAGTCTTCTCGACTTCCTTTAGAACCAAGTCAAAAGCACAACAAAACATTTTTTTAGTTTTCCAGCCTCGTGGAAATTGCCGAAGCTAACTTAAGAATCAAAATTATTACCAAAATTCTTCCCAAATAAATGTAATTATAGAAAGAATACCCATAAATGGAATGTTTCTCAAGTAATGATTTTTAAATGTTTTTTATGAATCTGCACCCACCTGAGTGTTCATTTAGCAGAGCCACTGGATCCTAGAGTAGTGCCAAACCCCTATTTTGATTCCGGTAGCACTACTTTATGCGATGTAGTGACTCCATTTCAGCAGGTTATTTTTTTAATAATGGATACTGACACAGGTGATAACTCTTTTTGTGATTTAATCTCAGTGAAACTAACACGACAGTTGCATGCATTTCTAGGATACCTTTTTATTATAATTTATGTAGTTTTGTGTTTTTTCAGAATATGCACTTTTCTGTAAATTATGCCTACCACACAGTACGGTGTTTTAGTGTTTATGCAATATGTTCTTACATTAAAATGTTTCCTATTATAATCGTAGAGGGGTGTTTTAACGGTGTATGCGCTTATACACTGAAAAAGGCGACTTCACTTTGTAGTAACTTCCGTTATTCTTCGCGTATTTTTTCTCGGAACTGTGGAACATAAAAAAATTGCGACAAAGGCCCATGTGTGTACATAAAACAAAGCGGTACAACCTTACGGCTATAAAAATGTACAGTTTATTGTATATATAGTATGCTTATATATTAAAATTATATTCATACTTTCATGTATGACCGTAGAACATAAATTAATAATATTAAAATTGTTCATACATATTAATTGAAAAATTAGTAATGCCTTTAGAATAGTCTTTTATAGAAAATGAAAAAAAATGTCATATAACTTCGTTTTTTGAAATATTTATTTTGGAAAAACGTTTTTATTTTCCTTTTCATTTATTAAAAAGATTATTTCAAGAAAGTGGGGGGAAATGCAATACGTATTTCCAAAGCAAGTTTTTCTCTTCTATGTAATAGTAGTTTTATAATTTTTTTTTAATACGAACCTAGATTTTTCATATTTTTTTGTCATTGATATATGGAGATTTTGCGTTTACAGTTTAGTTCACATTTCTATTTGCATTAATGTTCGCTTTAATTCAAATTAAATAATAAAAGAAAATATCCACAAAACAATAGCTTAACAAAATACACAAGATGTTCGAATCAACTGGAATATAATAATGTAATTAAAATTTTCAATAGTAGGTACTCAGACAATTTACCGTTTTTGTAAATGAATTTCACATTATTAATACACATCTTCGTACGTTTTTTTTTTCTTAAAAATTCCAAATATATTTAAAGGTAAAGAGAAGGGTTTTAATAAATGCCGTCGCCATTTGTTTTCATTTCAAGGGTATTCTGTTGAAAGCAACTATTTGAAATTTTAAAAATAAACTATATTGCATTTAGTGGGAAAATTAGTATTAATGTAAAGCGTTTAGTTTTACCTCACTTTTATTATTTTAATTCTAAACTAGCAGCAGAAATATTAGCCAAGTTCTTCGAAGGAACCCAGATTACCTATGTAGGTAATTAAAAAAGTACTTTGATAATGAAAATATATTATACTGCAAACATTAACTAAATTTTAAGTTTATTTATGAGATAGGTAACGTTTTAGAGGCCAAAAAAGAAGGACAATGGAATGATTAACAGACTAACAGATTAAGAGACAAATTATGAAAAATTGTTGCAGTAAAAGAGTAGTTGAGGCGGTAGATTACTATGTTGCGGAAAATATTTTAAGAATATAGAATGTTTTAATCAGTAAAAATATCCAGGAATGCCAGAAGTTCTGTTTTAATTCAAAGCATATCAAACCAAATTCAATCGACTAATAATCATTACATTTTACTCAAAAATAAACGAATCCTGGTATAAATAAATTCAACTGAATTATTATTAGATTAATTTACCTAATTAAGCATACAAGTTTAAATAAATACTAAAGTTATCACAGTTGTAATGTGTTTAACAACAAAACAAAATAATATATTCCAGTCATAGATAGAGAAGCTAAATGCTGTGCCAAAAATCGTTAAATTCCGCCTGAACCTTCAGCAAAGAATAGGGTGCGAATGGATGAAAAGGACAAAGGAAAATTATATAAACGCATCATATTTCATTTAGAAAATAACATTCTGTAAATGTTATAACACCATTTTATACAACCCTAACTTTAAATGTCTTCTGGATAAATCCTGATGTTAACCAATTAAAAATTTTAAAAAGCCTAGTTAGTAATAGACTGCCACTGCATTCTCCTCCTGCGGGTATTGATTGGACTAATTAAGTGAACAATGAAATGCATTCTACTTCAGGTATTTTTAGATTTGTAAAATGGGATTCGAATTAACTGCCATCCAACTAAACCATAGCACATGGCACGTAGTCAGAAGTTTACCAGCTCTCAAGGCGTTATTGATTTAGACTTGGCCCTGCCCTCGAAATTTCACGCCCTTTTTTCTATCCAAAGCCGAAATATAAAATTATTGTAGCTCATAAGTTGTAATCTAATTATCTACGGAATATCTCATAAAATCATTCATGATTTTCATGGTTTTTTTGCTTTCTATTTTATCTATTCATAAATTATTGAATCAATTAACTATCCTTAATTATTCCTCTATCATTAAATTTATCTTAAACTGCGGGCATTTTTCTCCATATTTACTACTAATATTTGTATAAATATTTTAAATCTGTATTATTCATCCCTATTTATTATAAAAGAAATGGTACAATAATTACAAAATAATGTCATTAATGTTAATTACTAATTTTGCATATTTAAATTTTCACATATATGTTTATATAAGATTTATCAATTTGGACACTACTCTTAACGATGGCGTTTTTCGTTAAAATCCATACTAGTTTCTTTGAAAAAAATGAGATGCAGTTTTGCAGTGTCTATATGGCTCCTATATTTTATAAGGTATACTGATAGAAGTCTATTGTTTTTTGACGATATGTGCAACAGTTCTACTTCTAAAATTACCTAAAGTCATGCAGAAAGTTTAATTGAATTGTTTAGTGAAATAACTACAAAGTAAAATTCTATCATCAATGTTATATCCAAACGAATATTGAGTGAAAGGTATCCAAATTTTCAAGCACAATAATATAAGCTCTACAGTCGAAAGATTATAAAATGTTAGGTTGAAGTATAAGTTTATTACGCGACTAGGTATTATTACTTATGAAATGTCTATTTTGCTAGAAACTGAATAATATATTGTACAGTACAGTTCCGACAAATTAACTGGCTCAAACATATACCTTTGCCAAGAGAAATAAATATCACTCAATGCTGTGGGTCACCATTTCACAGAAAAGTGCATATTCAACAAATTCACCTTATAGCTAATCAAAATGAATTTAGGAATAATAAGTAAATTGTAAATTATTTAGTTTTACTACTCATAGCACACTGTATTTAACAACTAGTTGATTATTTTCAGATCCTCTGTAAATACCTATCTATCATTGTAAATTGTGTTATAGGTTTGGAATTTTGTGAACCGTTAATTGAATTAAGAAAATCAATGTTGGGTACCTCCCCCACCCCAACATTCGCATTGTTTGTTCCCATTTGCGTCAGCATTATCTTTTGCCATGGCACATCCCTCTTCGGCTCTAAAAAATGTTTGGATAATCTGCAAGATGGCGGAAGCTGTTGCGAAAAGCCAGGCAGCGCCACCGCGGTCTCAAATGGCACTGGCTCCGCCACTATCGATCGGTTGTCACTCCCTCTTAACTGTTAACAATGGAACCTACGAATGACATTTATTTTCTAGGGGTATTTATTTGGGAAGGAAAACATGGAGATTTATTTGTGCGTTTTATTCTACTCACTACAACTATACATTTAAAGCTAGAAAAAATACGCTTAGGCGGTACAGGTGCATAGTGTGCAAACAGAAATTTATAATGTGGGGCGCTACGTAGGTACATACAATCAATATATTACATAGGGATTACAGAAATATCTCTAGACTGAACAGTGATTGTTACAAAACTAACTACTCTAAATGTATTTATTTTACGACTGCTTTTGGGGCGCCGTTGACGGGGTACATGTGTATGTATCCTGAATCGGGGACGTGGTGCAGACACCTGGAGGACACTCACGGTCACGGTGATGGTGTCGGCCCAGCTGTGGGCATGTCCCGAAGCAGCAGTATCTCGAAATAGTACTGCTGTGACAGGACAATATCACAGCCGGACCGTTTTGGTTGCAGGAAGGTAAGTTGCACACCGCGTCGCGAACACTGACTGAACGTCGAGGGGAGATGAGCAACCCCTCGCTCAATCGCCGTCATGGCAACCGTCTTGCGCCGCCGCCACAGCCGCACCCCACATCACTAATGTATATACACGTGCACGGGGAGGGTATTGATCGGGGTCCTTACCTTTCTGTTGACCGGATTGAGTAGCAGTTCGGTCAGCTCTCCTTGCCGCCTGCTTTTTCTCGTCCTGTAACACACATCCATATGAGGCACTTTTCATTCATCTCGCCCATTATCTAAAGCAATTCCCGATGTCTTTCTCCCATAACTCTGTTATTGTCATTACGCTGCGTCTCTTTGGGGACTATCTGATGTCGCCGTTTGAAAATTATCGATCTGATCTCGAGCATCTGGCTCTTATCAGGGTTATTTATTTGCCCTCTATATTTCTACACATTTGTACATCGATTAAAGTACTTTGGAGGTTGCAAATATTGCAATTAATATTCAGAATTTTATAGGCCATAGGAAAATAATAATTGTTAATGAAACTGATACGTTAAGTTGAAAAAGTTAGTGGCAAATTTACTTTTTTAAAAGCAATTCTGCTACGAACCTATATTATACAATTGGAATTTTATATTGAAACAAACGTGTATTTATTTCTACCTCCGAATATGCAGTATGTCGTAGTCTAAAACCTAACTTTGAGGCAAAACTGGAAACAAGAAATATTATAACAGGTAAAACTCTGGAACACGTTTTAATTTTCTATTGATTTTAGTCAGGAATTGCTCTAGAGGTTTTAGTGGGCATCTCCAAAGTGATTCCTTTTGTTTGTTTTGGTAAATAAAAATTATTTCTTTTTAATAAAATGGTTTTAAACTAGCATACATGGTACGACAAAAACCCGATGTTAAATTGTCCCTGGCATCTATATAAAGGAATTGGAACTAGTTACAATATACCTCTATCTACTTACACAACTATGTTCGTCCTTGTAAATCCCTTGATGGTGCAGAAGGCGATCCACGCCATATCTACTGCACATAGTAGTAATATCGGGAACAGCTAAAACAGAGTAACAAATATCGTACATATGTAAAAAATACAACAAAAAATGAAATGAACATTGATTTAACGGAGACGAAAATTCAAATTATTGAAATAAATGATTAGAGACATTTCTATTCAACACGACAATTTTGGTGGTTGAGAGGTAAAATACCTTGCGTCTTCTAGAATATATTTCTCATTTTAGTTAAAGAGTATTAAGAGTAGCGTTGACTCGGACAAGTTGTAATATACTAGATATTGATTCAATTTCATTTGGTATCACGTGTCGAACTATAATAGTAAATGCTGTCTATAGACGCACACATCTTTTGGTATTTAGTGTGATTCTAAAAATGTTGCGATTGATATGGAAAGGAATATCTGGTCTAGAAAAATAAAATGTGTAACTTTAATATTTTAAACCCTAGACTTTATAAATTCCGACAAAGTTATTCGAACACAGGCAAGTCTTAATACTGTTTCAAATTTCCAACTATTCAAAGTGACGAACAATAAAAATTCACCATATAAAAATCTAAGCTCACCTGTACCTAACCTAAAAAAGTTCGTTCCTTCAAATCAGTTGCCTATTTCACGTGGTTTATGACAAACTAAATAACTATTGATTATTGTACATCTATTGAATGTATCATATTGCAGGTCGGAATTTAGATACAGATAGTCTTAGTCTTATTTTTCCCTGGCATTTCACTTATCAAGCTATAACAATATATTGCAAGTAGGTGCTTACTAAGACTATCATTGAAAAACTTGAAACTGAAGCGATACATAAACAACAGGCTTCATTTTTTAATATAGAATCCTTTCGCCTTCTGAAGTTCATACCCATTCATTGTATATTTAATTCAACTTCTTCATATAGTTTGTTAAATATCAAAATGAATAGACGACCGGTGGGTGCGCCTAAAGCAACTGTATTGAATTGAACAGCTCTCAAGGAAGCTTACACACTACATGAACCCTATTCCAAACGCATTCATCTAATTCAATCTGGTTTTGGTCCGCAGTTCTGCAATGGGCGAAGGCAACGGCATCATCGACCACCACGACGTCCACCCATCCCTGGTGCCCATGAACGGCAGCCATTCGGGATCGTCAGGTCGCAGCACGCCTATCAATTCGAATGACCCAGCCCCGGGAAAGCTCTTCGTCGGCGGGCTCAGCTGGCAGACGTCCAGCGAGAAGCTGAAGGAGTATTTTGGGATGTTCGGGAATGTCACCGATGTGCTGATCATGAAGGACCCCGTCACACAGGTAGGTGTCAATGAAAACCCTTCTAGTATACTTCAATAGTAAGTAATGCAGGTCATACTATATGTTAGTGTTGCCAAATGTCCGGACATTTGTTTTTCGAGAAATGTCCGGTCGACCATATTGAACATTTATGAATTTAGCTGTAAATAGTGTCATCATCTTAGTTTTCTCCAGATCTTTAAAATGGTGTTTTATATTATCTCGATGATCAAACATTACCAGGGAAATTGAAAGAAAACAAAAAATGACTATTTTAAACAAACATGGACATTTATTTAAGTGTCCGGACATTTTCAATATGTCCTGACATTTTTATAAATCCGATAATGCCACTTTCAAACACAAAAATTCAACTAAAATTAATAAAACAAAATGTAATGCACCATAGTGTTGAGATACCATTTATTTTCAGTCCAATAAGTATTGATTTCCACTTGGACACTATTGGCATTATCCTTATTTTCATTTATAACCTTCATAACTATTTTGTTATCCAAAACTTTACTTACATCTTTGGATGTGAATAATTACTAGATATGTGAATGTCAAGCGGCAATTTCTAACCTAAACTTTTTTGAAGAAAATTTTAGGTTAGGATTTGGACACATTCATAAATGTCCGGCAACTCTACTATATGTTATTTAAAATTTATTCGTTTGTAAACAAATTCGCGGATTTTGCCCCTTTCTAGTTATAAATAGAAGATAAGATAAAGGTAGTAGGTGTGTAAACATCGTGATGAACTTGGAAGTCAGGAACAGCCAGGTGAAGCTTGTTAAAAGTAGCGGTAGAAACGGCGCCTTTAAATGCGTCTAATTGCTCTTATAGATAGGTCAACAGTAAATTAGTGTAGAATATTGTAATTGACATTATTTGTATATGTATTTAAAGCTAACAGACTACCTTTTTAATCGTTCTATCCAGCCGTATGCAGATGCTGCAACTTAATATATGGGCATGTTTTTCGTATACTGTAGTGTTTCAAATTAGATGCAATAACATTGTTATTTTGGAAACCGTTAGAGATAGAGGCTAAGTTAAATTGGGGCAAAGCTGCGTAATTTGGGCACCAATTTGCCTCAAAGAAATCAAGGCTAACATGCTTAGTTTCCGGGATACTTGAAAAATATCGAAATTTTGGAAATTCGTTTTTGTAAAATTCCAAGCTTGTTTGACGAGGTATTAAAATAAAACCGACACTTTCTCATAGCAACTTTTTAGTCTCTATCGAATGGAGCAAGCAGTTTTTTAAAGTAACGTTTCTTCTCTTCAGAGCCATCATCAATTTATTTTTTTATAATGCGACCCCATTAATATTACATCATTCGAGTAAACGCTATGATGTATCATATGCTATGGTTTGTTTATTGTTCCATTAACTGTTCATTATTATTTTTTAATTTATTGTTGTATCCTTCCCACTCTCAATGTTTATGATTTAAAATTCGCGGCGACTAATAATATCTTTGTAAAGTTGCAAAACCATGCCCCATGTGAGAGCACCATCAGTTCTCATTACTTTTATTTGACTCAATTTAAGCGGACCACCCTGTAAGCCATAAAATCAAAATAGAATATTTTTCTCTTACAGAGAAGCCGCGGCTTCGGTTTCATCACGTTCTCTGAACCGTCGAGCGTCGACAACGTGTTAAAAGTACCAATTCACACATTAGACGGCAAGAAGATAGACCCGAAACACGCCACACCCAAGAACAGACCCAAGCAGCCCAACAAAACCAAAAAGATATTCGTCGGCGGCGTGAGCCAAGACACGTCCGCCGACGAAGTCAAAGCCTACTTTAGTCAATTCGGCAAAGTGGAGGAGACCGTGATGCTGATGGATCAGCAGACAAAAAGACACAGAGGCTTCGGCTTCGTCACATTCGAGAACGAGGACGTGGTGGACCGCGTGTGCGAGATTCACTTCCACACCATCAAGAACAAGAAGGTGGAATGCAAGAAGGCTCAACCCAAAGAGGCCGTGCAAGCCAGCGCTCAATTACTCGGCAAGCGGCTGATGCTGAGCGGTTTAGGGATGAGGATGGCCGCCCCCGCACCGGGAACCATAGCTGCGGTAAACCCCCTGGCTACGATGCAAGCTCAAGCTCATGTTCAAGCTGCAGCAGCGGCAGCCGCAGCTGCCCAGGCTCAGTCCGTCGCCGTAGCCGGCTACGGGAAGCTCTTTGGGGCGTATCCACACTTGGCTAGTTACCGCTATTCGCCTTATCCAATGACTGCTGTCAGTGCTGGAGTTGGAGCAGCCGGTAAGTTTTGAATATTTTACGTATTTGGGTTTTTAAAAAAGTGACTCCAAGGAAAATAAGGCCTAAAATTCTGAGTATGAGAATGAAACGTTCTGAGTAACAGTCTGCAATTACATCCTATATACAGGGTGCTTCAAATTCGATGCAATACATGGGGATCTCAGAAACGGTAAGAGATACGAAGTCGGTTAAATGGAGGGAAAGTTGCGTATTCAGGGGGGTAACATAATAGTGAAAAGAGATCAAGGCTAACTTGATTAGTTTTCGAAATATTTTGAAAAAACCGAAAATTTCGATTTTCGTTTTTGTTTTTTTGCGGGCCTATTTGACGAGGTATTCAAAAATAAAGAGCACTTTTCTATAGCAACTTTTTGTCCTTTATCGAATGGTGTTAGTGAATTTTCCGCAAAACGTTTCGTTTCCCGGAAACCAACATCAACTTAATTTTTTTAAATACGGATGTGGAATTTTTTTCACTTTTTTGGAATCATTTTTGTAACTTGATAGAATGCCACCATAAAAGGAACCAGATTTAAACGTTTTGTCTAAGAAAAATCTATATTATTATATCTTGTATGTATGTATGTTCTTATATCTCCTTGCAATTTTTGTACAATCTGAATCTTTGTATTTTGATGCTAACTATATTGATTTAGTTTAATTTGTTGAAAATGAACTTCACATTCTCTATCTCATTTTTTGAGAAAAAAAGGTGCTTGAAACCCAAAATGATGTACTTACTATCATCTTTTGTTTTTAATTCCACTTTATTTATCAATGCCTTAGTTGTTTGTGAAGTTACAAAATAACTGTTTATACAGTCTAGGTACTTTAGTCCCAAAAATGTATCCCAAAGCTGCATTTTCAAATGAATGGCTCTTTGTATCTTTTAGCCTTTGTAAATTTTTGCATCATACAATTTATTTCCATCAGCGGATAAGATGTTTTGGTGATTAGCAGCTTTTAGAAGTTTTTCTCAAAAAAAGAAGACAAAGAATGTGTGGTTCATTCTCTTATACAGTAAAACTCCCAACTTATTATGAATTCAGGGTAATAACATACCAAATAACAAGTTTCATGCAAAGAAAAACATAACAGAAAAATAATTTTTATTACCTACTTCTGATAAAAACTACCAAATTGCCGGGTCCGAAAAGAGCAAATACTCTTCAAATGAAAATACTTCTTATCAATAATCTTTTTTTTATCTCTACATTGGCAATTGGTGTGTATTGCAGGGCGCGACGGCAATAGATAAAAGTCGGTCGCCTTTGAATCTGTAAACGTTGCCGCTGTTTTAAGTTGGAAACCAGCCCTTATTTAATTTCAAAATGCTTTATAATAAATGCCGTCTTTTTACAATTCTTGATTTCTTTTTATTGTTGGAGGCGTTCCAGCTGTAGTAAGGCGAATTTTTGCGCTATGTTCAATCAACCCAAGTTATAGGTACACACAAAATTATGTATATTTTAAGAGTTATGTGTTTTTGTTTTAAAAACGAAGTATTTTATTATTTTGTTGTTGCTGTCATTACATTTACGTCTAAACAAAGACAATGTAATCATATGTACATATTTAATTTTTTTTTAATGAACTTTTGATACAACGTGCAGATTTTTAAGTTCCACTCTGGTACGTTATAACCGAGATATATGTATAAGTTAATAAGTTTCTATGATTGATGATTTATAGAATTATTTTTGAACACAATTTTTATTTTATAGGTGCTGGTGGCAACCCAAACCCTGCTCCTACGGCTGGAGCTCCGACACTAGCGCCCCCCGTGGCAGCGAGCCCATATCAAGGCTACAATCTCACCAATGTAGACATGTCAAGTTTTCAGGGGGTGGATTGGGGCTCGATGTACGGTGTAGGCATGTATGTCTGAATGGGGACAAACCAGTTGCTCACACTGTTGTTTTGTATTCATTGTTTTTAAGTGTTTAGGGTCGCATATGACCCGATGGACTTCCAAACGATACATTTCCAATTGTCAATGGCGGCGTCTCGTGCCTATTCTCAGTGTGTTTTAATGATTCGATAAAACTGTATATAGGATCACATTGCGATATGCTGTGGGCAGTATTTATGAAGCATCACACCTGCTTGATTTCTTTTCATTGATCGATGCCGCCTTCTGCTCATATAGCATTTAGCAATAACTCGCAATAATCAGTATTAATTGAACGCAGTGTCGTTTAAATTTCCGTATTATATCTGATATTCCTGTTGGATGGCAATAATAAATTATTTATAATCAAGCAGTTAAGTAATGAGGTTGTGTTGAGTGTACTTAAATTATTGTCTAGTACTTAATTTATTACATACTATTTGACTGAAATGGCGGTACATTTGGAACCATGTTTGTCAGTTATTTGCTACTTAATCACGTTAAGTTCTGTTGATCGATCTCATCATTTGGATTAGTAGTTAGGTGTTTGAGACATTTACAGAAGTGCTACCCATCTTGACAGTCTCAAAGTTGTGTTTATTTTATTTTTGACCTTATTTTAGTGTTAAGCTATTTTTTTATATTTTCAAATAAAAGCCATGAACAGTGTTCAGCTACAATTTTAACAAAAGAAATAATGATTTCTATTTGTTAATAGATAAAAAAAAAAACTTAATACATTTCTTGTGCATCACTTTATTTTAAAAACGAAAGACTTTTATCTAAATAGCAGCATTACAAGAACAATTTTAATTTACTAAGGTATCTAAAAATACCAAAACTAAGGATGAGATTTTTTTATTTTGCTTACAGAAGTACAACTATTTTACTCTACTACTACAAAAATTGTCAAAATACCTCTGGTAGAAAAATGCCAATTAAGTCAATTTTAAATTCCAAAAGTCATATTCATGTAATTCAAACTTATTAAACCAACTATTTATACCAATCATAATTAACCCTGCAATGGTCGCGCCTAGTTTGACAGACCTTAATCCTTAATATTTTATTATTATACCTTTATTTATTTTTATTTCATCCCTCCTACGGTAGCTTCATATATGTATAAGCTACACTACCTATATTTCTACCAAATTTCCAATGAATCTCATAATTAGTTATGGAAATATATACAAAATCCAAAAAATGTTTGAATAATGTATCTAAATAACTAAGTATGATGGGCACCAAAACTGCAGAGTTAATTATTATTGAACCAGTAAGTCCGATTCAGTACTTTTACCAAAAAAGCAAGAATTTCCGTATCTGAGCATTTCTGTAAATATGGTCCTCGTTTATATTTACTTAATAATTATAATTAGTGCAGCTGCGCCATAGCTTGCCGAGCAGGTTCGGCTCCCCGTCTTAATTTCCGCAGATCTAGTCAAGGCGATATCGGCCTGGTGTATCATCACTCCTTCACATAGACAGACCTGCCTACATTCCGTAGTAGCTGTGCATCGAGTTTTTTAATACGTGTGATTCGCGGACCAATGCGTCTGTTGCCTGGCTACGTGCCATGGCGCAGCGAAACTAAGAGCACCACCTTCTCATACGTGATTATTACCCTAGCTATGGCAGCTACACATTCATCACAAGAGATAAACGGAAAATCCACCGCAAAATCATACAACTACCGTACACACAATGCGTTTATTATTAGATTATAGATAAGGGTTTCTCAAGAAGTTTTCTAGTAACACTTAAAAAACGTTCACACTAGTGCGGAACAATTATGTTCTTTGCTAAACTAAATTTAAATTGCTAATTATTTAATAAATGTTATTAGGGAACTTCCTTAAAATGATTTTTTAAAAATAAATAGTAATGTCTGTAACCCTCATAGTAGCCACAATGATTACCTAAGCAGTGATACTTGTGGGGGAAAAGGGGTGGAATATTATTATAAGTACGTATTGAGTAAAAACAAACACTTGATACTCAAATAAGGAAATTACTGTTGAAACTGTAAATTTAATGGCAGAAAAATTAGTAAGTATATTTATAAATGTTAACATGTATATTCTCTCAAGTTGTGTGATTTATAGTATAACACTGTATTGGTAATGTAATGTCTCTTTCAACATGAATGATATTAAAATTTATACTTGTATATATGTATAAGAATAGTGTTTAGCGCAGTACTTTCCAGAGATTGGTCTTGATATGTCGGTGGACTTCTGTTTATTTGTAACTTTATTGTAGTATTTCGTTGATTGTTGTCTGATTACTCAGTATTCACTCCTGACTGATTTGCTCTTAGTTTCGTGTCGCTCATAGTAATTTTAAAATGTTCATACTGATGTTTTTATAATGTATGCTTAGTATTAATGCCGCCTGGGGACAGGCAGTTGTTCAGCCTTGTGATAGTTGTTGGGCTGCCATGGATCTGTCTCCAGCTAAGTTGCGAGTCGACCTTTTTTCCCTTACCAAGTTCCTCGGATTGTGTAAACTAACAATGTTCCCATACAGCAGCAGAAAGTGAATAACCAGATTAATTAATTCGTAATTTAACTGATTCTAATATTATATTGACGTATAAACCTTTTAAAACAAACTAAAAAATTAATAATACTAGTGAAGGTACACTTGCACATTTTAAAACAAAGATTTTGCCGATTGTATAAAACATATTTAGTATTCCAAATTGGAGGTATTTCAATGGCAGCTTTATAGAAATGTTTGTTAAGTTTATGCCTTCCATCAGAAGTGGGATATAATTATAGAAGAGGGATGTGAGGGGCTCTCCTATGTTTAAACGATGGTCACAGTGGTGCCAAATCTATTTATTTAACCTCGCTGGTCGAGTCGCAGCTTGGCTCAGGCGTGAGAACTTTGTAAATTATTATCCAGTTGACAAGCAATAAGTGTTGTGAGAAAGAATGAACCCTCTATTTTTGTATTCAATTATAAATGTTAAGACAAATAAAAATTTAGTTTCACTTGATAAGTGAACCCTGCTAAGAAATGTAAATACTGTAGTTTTCAGAGGGTCGGTTTGATTATGGCAAACTAAACGGTCAAAATAACCTAGGTATAAGTATATATACCTACTTGTTATATAGACTTTTATGTTTAGCTGTTTGTCGTATGTATTTTAAAGTTACTGTAGGTACATAAGTAATGTATAATTTTCATAGTTCTAGTATTTAGTGTATGTAGTATGTATCTCTGTGTGTAGTGTAGTGCGGCTGAAGTCGCAATTGCACTGTAGTAGAGCCGTTATGAATAAAGTAGTTTCATAAAGTAGACAAATGCTTGATCAATCCTTGAAGATGCTTGACTGGCCCTATTAATACCAGTCAAATTAGCATTCTCTTTCGATCAATTCCTAGCAAGCTGAAATTTAGTAGACTTTGTCTTATTAAAAAATCTTGTATTACAATTCCCTGCGACTTGACTAAAGCTTTTGGTTAGATTAGAGCCGTCATAGGCACACGTAGTTCTTCGATTTTACCCTTATTCTTAAAGGAAATATAGTCATACCTCCGTGACATCAACAATCCGTTAGCTAGGTCATCGTAACAATACTGGTAAACAAATATTTAAATTATATTATTTTGTTTTCGAAAGTGAATAATTCATTCATTCGAAAAGTAAGTAAAAACTAACAGTGCTGTTTTATATCATTTTCAAAATATATCGTACTTCGTTGTCATGCAATTACTATTTGTCCCAGGTTAGTATATTTTTTATTTAGTCATTAAGTACAAGTTACTTGTATAAAATATATTTAAAACTGGCACACAATACCTAGCTAGGACAAGGATCTACTTGCTCTTAAGTTATTAAGAATTTCAATGTAATTAAATTACAAATGACTGTTAATTTCCGTTGAATATCTTATTCATTTCAACCTCATTTCATAAAACAGATTTATTTCATCCTCTCTTCATTTATACATATGGAGTGACATTTAAAAATTTTTATTTTGAGCTACATAAAGAAATTTTGTATGCTTCAAAACTCCCTCTACACTCAATTGGCTTATTTGAAGAATTTGAATAGAGGCATATTCACATTGTACGTTCAACTATTAAATCGGCACTTCAAACTACAACCTTAATAATTTTATATCTTAGGCCCCACTAATGTCTACAAAATTGGCAAATATAGATGAAATCGATTAACCTTGTGTGATTTGCAAATATAATTATAATTTGCAAATTTTTTGACATCTGAAATTGTGGTAGGAAGACTTTTACCAATTACCTACATGAGTTGTCTTTACTCAGAATACTCCAAGTGGTGCTGATGAGGCCTAAAATGTGAAACAATTGTCCATCATTTGGATATAGAAGTGATTGTATATGTACTAAAGAATTTTTCCTAAAATTCAAAAAATTTTATTTGCAAGCATGAGATAAAATTCTAAATTTCAATTGAAAATGACTGAGGGAGCCAAGAGACATACAAAGTTTCAACTTGGAGGAATTTTCCAACCTTTACCCTTTGCTAATTTGACTGCACTCTAATTGGCTAGACAGTCTGCCAGACCAGCGTGATTGCTACTTATTAACATATAGTCTAGTCTAATCACCGCTTTCTGTGATAACAGTCTGGTCACTCACTGCACGGTCTGTGTCTGTAGCTGTTTCCGTGCCTTACCGCGTCGCGGACCCCCTGAGAGTGCCGAACGCGCCGCCACAGGAACTTGTAGTAAGATTTGGTGGTAGAGAGGTAGAACTGGCCTGTTGAATGTGTATGCAGTAGATGTTCGTAACTATATTTACATAATATTTACACGTAGGGACTAGATAAATCTGTCGAAAACAATTTGTTGAACACTACATGCTATAGGATGGACACAAATCCCAAATTAATTCCATTGCATTATATCTTTCCAACATAGACGTCACAGTGACTTGACAGTTTTTTATATTATGTGAGTATATTTAAATATTTGCTACGAAAGTTGTTTATCACCCTGTATATACATACCATTTTACTGATTATGGAAATGGCTAAAATAGACACTTGTACTCGAGTAACCTGTTATGTAAATATTAATCTAAGCTTATAATACTAATTTATCTTCAGTTTCTTCAGTAGACAAAAACTAGTTTAATATTCATACAGTATTTCGAAAAGTACTGAATTTTGTACATAATTTTTACCCATACCTTTAAAACCCCCTGTACCTGATATATTTGCAACATTTGAGTCAAACTGATTTTGAAAAATTTGGGTCCAAATTTTTATATAAAAAAATTAAAACTAGATTAGGGGTTTAGTTTCAAATAATGTACATTTTTCAAACTTATACTTGTAAGCATTAAAAATAAATTGTATCTTCCTAAAGTTCTTCATAACAGTTCTTAAATTAAGTGTTTAAAAAAAAATCTATTATTTTTAAAACATTATTTCACTGTTTTGTTTTTTTTTCCATTATCAAGTACATTAAATGAAAGTAAAATGAAATATTAGCGGAAATTATATGAATACCTATTCGAATATTGTTTACTTACTTTCAAGCAAAGATTAGGTTGGTATTACCTACTTATGTAAATAGAAATAGTGTCAACAAATTGCTTTTGAGGATTTTTAATCTGCGAGTTTCAAAATATAACTGTGTCATACACAAGACAGGCGGACAAATCGACAAATATTCATGGGTCGTCTGTCTGTCTGAAAAGAATTGCCTTGTTGTCTTCCTCACCTACTGTAGCAGTAGGGAAAGTTTCAAATTAATATCGTAATAGTTGTGTGTAGTGTTGTAGTTACCAGGCCTAAATTTAGACTTACATATCCTCTACATAGACTAAAATAATGTAAACAGGACAATTTTTAATGGATCAATTAAGTAGTATATTTTCAAAATTATGTATATATTCAAAGAAGTACGTATTTCTATGATATTGAAGTTAATATTGTTAATGGTAATTAAATAAGCTACATTCCAGGAAACATTGTAACTCATGTGATGTACAAATTTACAATATTTAATTTATAAGAATAAAAAGGTAATTTATGAGAAAGCTCCTTTCTGTGTAGTCTACAGACCACAAATCTTAGTATTTAGATAGTTCTACCACATAGGTGCCTAACAGGAAAATTAATGTGACTGATCGATAAACATCGAATTGATTATATATGAATAAACGTAAGAAAGGAAATAATAGTGAAAACAGGAATATTTCGACCTATAACTGAAATATATCACATAATCTAAAGAAATTAAATTTAATTAGTATTTAAATAAAAATAATTAAAATACTTCAATTATTAAAAAATATCTCTCGAGTATGGAATATATCTCTTGAATAAAGAATCAGTCTTCAAATATTTTTTGAGAAAACACTTAGAAGTCTTCAAATGGAAAATTGGAATATTTAAAAGCCTACGAAAGGTAAGTATACTGTACATATTTTGATTTCAGTAAACTTTTAATTATGTAGTCATTGAGCTATGTTGTAAACCATATTAAGTAATTAAATAAAAAGGTAACTTACCGCATAGTTTTTCAAATAAAACTCGAGGGAGAACGCTTTGGTCTGAAACAATATTAAAAATTAGAAATTGTAGACACCAGACACAGCAGGTACATAGGTGTATCAGTACAAATTTTTTCAAGGGGATAGGGAGCAAAGGAGAAAAAACCACTGCTATCGAATAAGTACCTATTATTGCTGTAGTTTTCCACTATTATTTAATATTTGCCTTTAGCTCTCCTTGTTTCTGTAACGACACAAAATAGTCTGTTTCGTAAAATCATTTGAAATGAAATAATAAGTAAAATGGGCAGCACCATATATAGGAATGCCCGTATCCCAAACAACTATACCTTATGGCTTGTCTCATTTATAAGAAGTTTAGCATCAACTTAGGTATAACTTTTAATCATTATGCGATGGGTTATTTATTAGGTTTAAGAGTCCTACGATTTAAAAAAAAAACCGTGACCAATCATTCTATTTAAAAATATGCCATGGATTTGACATGACATGACATTGTAAAAGGAATAAAATAGAAAATGACTGATAACCGCAACTGCTGCAATTTTTGTGTTTAAGACTGACAATAGGAGTAGGTACCTACTTCGGGTTTACAGATATATCCTTTTATAAATCTTCATACCTTAAATTCTTTACATAAATATCTATGATATGAACTCAACCTTTTTAATAATTAATTGTATATTGTACTGAGGGACTGTATTTTTTGTGATTCGCGACGGCAATGCGAGTAATATAAAGGAAAAAACTTGTGATTTATACATATATTAAATAACCCGCTTTAAATTACTATACTTAGATGTAAAATTTCGTAAATATAACGCTCAAATACTTACTTTCGGTTTGGCAGCCTCTGTTTTAGACGCAAAGGAACTCTGAAAAAATTATTAGTTATACACAGGAATGGAAAAGGCTAAGTAAATACTTACGAAAGACGCTGCTAATCTCTGCATTGTTGTGTATTTATTTCAGAAGCTCTAATTACAAAAATTTTACAAAATCATAAAACTAAAAAAAATAATAGCCCTTAGCTGTCTTATTGACACAATATGTGACTGACAGCTTGATAATGAATATAATGATAAATCAGCTTGCATTGTTTCTTGTGGATATATATGTATGAATGTATGTGTTTCCTAAATTATCTGAAAACCTGAAGGAAACCTGAAATTATTTCATATTATATTTAATGATCGAGCAGAGGTATTATTTGGTCATAAAAATATTAAATTGATCACTCCCGTACACACGTCCCTCATTGAGGCTCAATGTAAAGACGTTGATTTGAGCTAAAAAAAATTAGTTATTCTATGGTGTCATACGTCAGGTTAGTCCAGCTAATGAAGACATTTTCCTTAAAAATAAAAAAAAATCAAAGATTAACGCTCTGAGCAGCATAACTCTTAACTATTTGAGATAAATAACTCATCCTCAAAAGTTATTAAACTTTATTATAACAATCAATATAAACTAGATTAGATAGGTACCTTTCTACCAGTAAGGGAATATTCTATTGAAATCTGTAAAAACATATGCTAACAATAAAAACTACATATACCTACATAAAAAGAAATAAGTAAAATGTAGATACTTCGAAAACACCGACCGTATGTAGGTACCTTATTTATCAATGCCCGGTATAACCAAAACAGTGCACATTGAAAAATAAAGTTTTTGACTTTATAATTTTACATTATTGTTTGTATTGCCACAAGTATAGAGATATATACCTATCTTTAACATTGGTATATACAAAAAATTGACCATTTTATTTCGAAAATTTCTAGTTGGAAGGGTATATTGATATTGTAATGTTAACGGTTAAATTTAGATATTTGAAGAAGGCGTCGGCGCCGTGACGTCGTACAGTTCTACGATCGACCGCTTTTAGGCTTTTACACCGCGAATTTGTGCGTCGAAATAGGTTACCAAAGCGTTCTACATGTAAATTTAATGTAAATTAATTATATAACTATCATCAAAATGTTGGATTCTCCGCAAACTTCAGAGGTTTTTTCCGACGAAACACACTCTGTATCGATTCGAGACAAAACGCTGCTGAACAGATCAGTGTCTAAAAACAACAATAATAATAATTTCGTGTCAGGGTATGTACCCGTCGAAAATACAAAGCCACCGGCCAGAGGAAGGAAAACCTTTGCTTTTTGGACATTGGTGGGTTTACTGTTTATCTTGGCAGTTGGAAATCTTATCCTTACTTTGACGATATTGGCCGTTTTGAAGTTGGGACAAGGTAAGTTGTAGGCAGGAGACAGAGATGTCTTATTACAAAAATAGCAATAAATAGGTAAACATTAAACAAAACAATCTTTCAAAATGTTTAGCTGAGTAGCTTGGAAAGATCAAGTACCTACTTTACTGCTGAAATATATGCACCAAAAAATATATAAAACAGTTCAGTCTTGTTTATGAGAAAAATATATTCTATATACACATATCAAAATAGGTTATTTACCGATCCGACGAGTTATCTTTCTTTTATTAACCTAATTTTTACTAGATATGAGAAGTCTCCGATATTAGATATCTTCCATTTATCTGATTTTTACATATTTAGTGAATTATACTTACAAATAAAAAGGCCTTGACTAGTTCTCCATAACCTCCCTGTATAATTTTAAATGTTGCTAGATTTCATAATAACAAATAAAATATCTTTTGCCAAAAGTTTACATTATCTACTATTACCGAGACAATTGTATTAAACAAATATTAAAAAGCAACATTTAGCTAAATATCCTTTAAATCTGATTACGCAACCACCTCTCAAGATCCCTAACTTGTTTAGGGATCTTGACCACCCCTTACCAATACCACATTGTCAATTAATTACCATGTTAAACTTTGTTACTTATGACACTGATTTTGAATTATCAATTACCCACCTATTATTAATTCATATAAAAACTGACAAAGTATTCTGATGTCATCTAGGTATGGAGAGTATCGAACTAATACCTGAAGAAGGCACAATCAAGCTTTTGGGAGATGTGGATTTAGATCACATCTACAAACGTGACGGTATTATAGAGGGCTACAAAGATGAACCAGTCGAAGTCACCGCTGAAGACAGCCCAATACTACTCAATTTATACTCTCGAGCGGGCAGAGCAACCAATAAACTCAAAGTAGATAAAAACGAGACTGCATTTAAGGGGTTCACTTCTTTTGTCGTTAAAACTGAAAAGGATGAGTCGTTGTTTACTATCACCGATCCTGTATTTACCTCCTTAAAGTATAGCAAGGACCTTAAAACAAGACGTATTCAAACCAACAAAATAAGGAGTCCTAATGATGAACACCTTAAAATCGAAGGTGACAAAATCAATTTAAAAGGGGCTGAAGGTACAAAAGTAGAAGGAAGAGAAATAGTTTGGAGTGCAGATCAAGATATTTATCTAAGCAGTAATGGATCTATAGTATTAAGTGGACAAGAGGGGATTTATATAGACGTCAATAGGATACCGATAGCTAAATTAAATGGCAATAGTTATGTAACTGGGCAATTCAAAGTATGTGTTTGCATTCCTGGGGGAAAGCTGTTTAGAATACCTGTAGCTAATCCTAATGACAGGGTGTACTGCCACCATCTGAATATGCAACACAATCCTTGTATATGAATTAGTTTATTTACTAGGTTTTAGTGCAAGAAAAAAATCTTTAATTCGTGCTTGTAGATAGAATGATTTTTGTAAAATTGGTCGATTTCAACTGATGTTCGTAATACCTTTGATAAAATAAAAAAAAATACAGAGGGTGTATAACAAGTTGATAGTAGAGGTAACTTGTAGAAGTAATTTTTGTTTTTACTACATCACGTTCTCATCAATTATAATATAATGGCTACATATTACTTCAATTTGTTGTGGAAGTACACATCAAGTTTCTTATTTTAAATAGAACACCTTGTATATTTTAAAGATTTTTGATGATGTTCTCTCAAGAATACTATTCAAATTGGCTTCGATTGACCATCTCCAATGGTCAGAAAGATATAGGCAAAAGATACCATAAACATACCATATTAGAAACAACCATTCATGAATATACTTATATAGGTTACAAGCTATTCGTTAACCACACTTATGGTACTTTTTTGAACATATCTCACATTATTAGATATACCCATCAACCCCTATAACATTCATGAGATTACTTTATTATCCAAATATGCCAAAATATAGAGGGGTGTTCCTTTTAAAATAAAAAATTTGATCATCCAGTATAAGCGGTAGTAATAAAACCGTTATTATTTTAAGATTCAATTATCCATCTAAATTAGTTTCAAAGTTGCATCAATCATCAACTTGTTACACATACACATTGTATCTATACATAATAAAACATGTAAAAACAAATGTATTTATTTCCCTGATTTATGTTTCAGTACTCTTACAAATAAAAATAGTTTTCCGTTTCTACAGTTGAATATAATTATTAAACAAGATTAGTCCTCGAGTATCGGTATCCTTAATTGACACTTACCTAGAGCTCTGATTTAAATAAAATATAGGATTAATTTACTTTCAGCAAAACAGAAATTCTAAAATATTTAAGATAATTATTTTAACTGTCTAATCGTGCAAATTATTTCATCAATTTAAAATATCTACTCTTTCTTTCTACTTGTATTTTATCTTAGACTCGTTTAGGTACAAAGTACTTTTTTACATTTACATTATCTCAAAATGGACTTATGTATTAATAGAAAAGTGCAAAACGGTTGAAATAAAAATAGACAATATATAAAGTGTGAAAATTTATTAATCCTAAAATCAGAAATTTGTATCCTTACATTTCAATAAGAAAAACTAAAAAATGATCCAGAAAACAAACACTACCTTGAAATTAATTGAAATACAATAAAATATATGTGCACTCACATAAACTAGTTAAATTACAAATATTCAATCACAATACAAAAAAAAAAACAAATTGAGTGGAATGAAGTCAAACCTCTCATGTTTCTTGGGTTTCCATGCTCTCATCCCCTTCTGCCTCCATATCTTCATCCTCTTCTTCTCCCTCTTTCTTTTCTGGGGGATTTTCATAAGCTTTGTCCAGGGGAGACACAACCACTCCGTCCCATACTGACATTTCTTTGGCGACAGAAGTACTTCCTTCTAAGCCTAATATCTGCTTGTATCCACCATGTGCAAGTACTCGGAGTAAAGTTTGAGCTGTTAAACAACAAATATCTTGTTGCTCCAATGTCATTGCCGTGTGGATTCTTAAGCTGACGCCCTCACAGGGATCTGTAATTCCAGCTGAACCAGGTAGGAACAACCCAGCCGACAAAAGTTGGAAGACACGGCGAAAGGCAACATTTATAGGCAATGCTTGCCGACTAGGATTGTGCATTATGGCAAAATGTGCTAACAAGTCGAGCATCCAAGGTGTGAGAGGTTCAAAACCTTCAAATCTACTGCGCACATCTCGTAATAACCGAATAAGAACTTTTATAGAAGAATGGTGAGCATTTTCTTCAAACCACCTACTGTGACGGATTGCTGCTAAATGACTTAGCATTATCTTTTGGTCAAGATGAATCTCCGGATCAAGTTTCCTTATATTGTGGTGGAGTGTGGTTACCATCACTCTTACACATGCATGTGAATTGCTAATTTCGATGCCTCTTTCATTTGTGGTGTGAGTGAGTTGCCCTCCTTTAGCAACGATCTCATTTTTCATTAGATTTTTTAGATCTTCTTTAACTTTGTTGCCTAATGCCTCAACAGCTTCTCTTGTCGGTAAAGTTTTGAGTATAACAACAATATCAGCTACATTGTGTCCTGTTACCATTGTGCCCTTTTTGAAGGAGCCGACTTGACGAACTTCATCAAGTTGCTAAAAAGTAAATTATTTAAATAAAAACAATGCAGGTTCAGAGAATAATTTTGGTAATTTTTCAGTTTGATATCAGTTTAGTTTCATGATTTTTGCTTTTTATTTTTTTGTATGTAGTGTTAGTAGAGTATAAGTAGTAGTTTGGTAGTGAACAAATACTGCACAAATGACTAATAATGAAACTATAATACAGTACATGAGAACGAATAGGGGTGGTGAGTAGGTAAAATCACTGGTGAATTATTAACAATCGAAATTTGCGCACAATAAAAAACAAACTGAAAAATGACTATAATTTTGATATAAATACCACTGTATACTTCTGTTACTGAAATCTCTAGATGATTACTACTGTTTCATACTTACACATGCATCAAAATTTCCTGGAGCGACTACTAAATTATCCAAAACAGTTTGAATTTTAGTAACAAGGTTTAAAATTGCTGTTTGTTCAGCTGGTGTCGGGGACAGGTCAGCATTACGTTTCAACAGAGCTTGGGTGAATACAGTTTCATCAGGGGCTTGTTTTACACGTGGAAAAGACATTTCACATAATGCCAAATCAAATGGATGCCTTGGCAAGAACATTTTTACTTTGTACGGTGGTCTGCCAATGCCACGGTTCATGCCGCCTCTACCTCTCATTCCTCTAGCCATTTTTCTAAAAAAAAGAATACGTACAATAGTTTATAATCTTGGATAAATTGAGAAAATAAAATATTAATATTTCAAAACAGAAACTTACCTAAATATATGTTTACTGCTATTTTTTAATTAGAAAGTCCTATAAATTTTTTCAAGCACAAACACAGAAGCCGACAAGACAAAATCAATATGGCCGGATCACAGATTATATTAACCCTTTAGATGGACCACTCGGCACTTGCCGCCAATTTGAAACTCAAGCGACCTCTTGGAACCCGTTCCGTTACTACACTGGAAACAAACTGCACGGAATGAGCACTTTATAATCCAATAACTTCACAGAATGGTTACTTTATAATCTATTAATTGTACAGGATTTTCACACTATTCCTCTACCCGAACTTCTTTATTTATAGAAGTTTTTTACATTTTCAAAAACTGGCTCGTACAAAATTAATAAATTTTTTTAAATTAAGAAGATATTGATATCGGAACCGTATGATTTGTTTAAATGGTACATCCTATATATTTCATTAAATTTAGATTCCATATTTTTTTTTGTAATTTCGAAAATACAGGGTGTTACATGTTTATCTTTACTTACTTCTTCAAAAGTATAAACAAAAAACTAGGGTCATAGATCATGTTCCTACAGAAGTTAACACAGAGTAAAAGTTACGCCATTTTGGTTTATATATAAGATTTTCGAAACAATATGATTTCCAAATTTAATGAAATACCTATAGAGGGTGTTCCATTTAAAAAACTGGATTCTGGTGGTCGCATTCATATTTTTCAAATTCTCGATCTTTGATTCAGTTTTTGATTATTCAAAAAATCTCTATAAATAAAAATGTCAGGGTACAGAATTTTCTCTGTATAATCCCCATCGCAATACGAGTTGTAATAAAATGATGAAGCCATTTCCCAACTTATTGAACAGGCAAAGTCAGGTAGAGGAACCTCATTTAAGGGGAACAGAGGTGCGTCGCCTGATGACTGGGAGTGCAGTATCGCCGAGAAACTCGAGACGGGATCGGTCTACTCTGTCTAGAGTTCGAATTCCGCTTTCACCATGGATGTATCTGAATGTTGAGGGGGGAAGCACAAAAAGCCTTAGAGGCTGCAGTGCGAAAACCGCCCTCCTCGAAAAACGAAAAAAAAAAATGCGTTTATAACCCATAACAGAATTTATTCGTATTTAAGATATGTGGTTTTAACAATTTTTTTTAAATAGCGACCATACAGTTTTTCTAAATTTAGTTATCTCTTATATACATATTTGGCATCGATTTGAAGACTAAAAGTTCAATAAAACCAGTTAAACAGAGATGTATCACCAATTTTATTTTACACCCCTGCGAAGGTGGTTTAATCAACCATTTTGTAAAAACATTAAAACATAATTGATTTATTTCTATTTTCCTTCCTAATTTCCTACTTTTTCGGACAACAAAAATATGTAGACATTGGTTTTTCTTAAAAAGCAAGAGAGCAATTACAAAAATATAAAATATTTATTCGTCAATTGACATTTTAAGAACAGAAAAGCGAAATAACTGTAACTATGTATATATTTTTTAAAAAAATTCAACTTGGTAGGAACCATTTAATAAATCAACCCTTTTACAATTTTTAATTTTTGGCGTTTTGTTTTTAATTGCTTATATCTGTTTTGTGCCAACACTTTTAATTCATCTTTGTCATTTTGATTTACTGAAATTTGACCTTTCAATATTCTATTAATGTTTTTTAAATAAGTATGGAGAAAAAATGTCAAAAAATGAGATATATATAAATGAAAAACATTATGTTGGTCACACACAAATGGATTGTGTAACTGTCCTTTAAACAATTTCGTCAAATTTTCTTTAATGCCTTTCTTTAACGCTACTTTTATAAAAAAGATATTAAATAAATACACCATTTTTGAAAACATTCTTCTAAATTGTGTTCTTGGTCTTAATAATGATTTATGTCTGTAGTCCCTCAAAGATATTAATTCATGTTCAGACGAAGTAGAGGATGAAATCAACTGATTTAAACACACAGAACATTTGCCAATTTTTTTAAATATAGATCTAGCTATGTATCCTGCAATATAGGCATGCGTATTAACAATAGCTTCATTCTCTACTTCACTAAATTCAATATTTTCATGTATCTCTGCTGCAGTTTCTGCAGAATCGTATAAAGTGTCTTCCACAATAATACCTTCACCACTTTTGCTCTCCATAAGAAACAAATGCAGTGAATCCAACACGGAATTGTCGTCATTTTCACAATTTGCCCCAGGCGAGTGGGGTGAAGTAAAATTACTAATCAATAAACTTTTAAATGACGAAACAAAGTGTAAACATGAAGGATTTATGTTTCGCACCCCATGGCTTCTGATGCAGCCAAAAAAATTTTCAAGAGGATCTTGGTTGATGGTTCTTGGGCATAAATATTTGAACCCCATTTTATGTAATTTACGCCAAATGTAAATGAAGCCATGGAGGGTTTTAATCCAATTAGTGAGGGATGGAGGTACAACTTCACCTTTTTTTGTTATAAATTTGGCAGATCGTAATACCTCTACGGTATTTCTCCAAAAACATAAATGGGGCGAGTCATTTTTTACGGCACATCTGAGATCCTTTCCATGATCAGCGTCGTATGTGGATCCATTAATACTATCAAACAGTTGGTCCATTAAGGACACAAAGTCAGCAGTGCCTTCGACAGTTTTACTTAATATGCCTTCCTTTCCTAAAAGTGCACAAACTTGATTAGTAACTACACAGTATCAAAAAATAGAAGAAAAAATAAATAAATAAACAAAAAATAATTTTTAGATAGCAATGGTGAAGAGTCTATGATTTTTTAATCTCCACACTCGATAAAGCTCAGGTTCAGGGACATCTGAACTTGAGAAAATGTTAGAGAAAAATTACATGAAGTAAGAATCTAAGATGAGTCTAAGAATTAGAGTTCGCGAGACCGTCCTATAAAGTGTAAATCAGTAAATCCAGTAATACAGTAATGTATCAGTAAATCCGCAACTGCTTAATATTTTATACACATACCTAGTTGTGTAAACACAAATATTAGATTGAAATTTGAACATACCCACATAAGATACTATGTATTAGAACAAGAAATAAGAAATACTAACAAACTATAATAAAAACTTACCAAATTTTGCAGTCCATCTTAAGGTGGATGAAACCCGGTGCGAAAAGACTTGTGCCGCATGCTTAACTTTCATTTTCTTCATTTTTTCTTGGTAAATGTGACCGTCTGTTAATTTGTAACACATCCTTGTATTAAAATCACCTATGTCCAATTCATATAGGTGCTGTATATCTTTCCAGGAAGCTGTTTTTTCCTTTCCGTCCATTTTAAATTTAATATCATTTTTCAATAAATTATTTCTTATACCTTTCAATAGGTGAGGTGGGTCATAAATACCTACAATTTCTTGACCTCCAATTGTAAATAATGGAAATCTGGTGTCTCTGCTTGCTCCCGATGATTCAACAAGTCGTTTGAGTGCGGTTGAATTGGCCGAAAACTGATCACACACAGTGGCAATTATGGTGAATCCAATTTCCTGCAAAGCCTCTATAGTTGATTTTAAAATTTTTCCCAATTCAATCGAGTTGAAGCCGCCCTGGCTAAAATAGTAGGAAACGGGCTGTTTCCATTTCTTATGGATACCTTTTACTAGTAACACGAGGGCATGATCAGCCAACTTTAATTTCTTTTCTGTGCCAGTATCCTCAAACCCTACTATAACATCATTCTTTTGATCATAAGACAATGATGCATCCAGTGACATTTCATCAAAAAGTAAAATAGAACAACGGTCAAGAGGGTCCATTTTATGAACAGAGATCTTCAACGTTTCAAACATTTTTTTATTAATTCCAGTATTAAATGGAATTTTATTCAAAAGTTTAGTTAACGTCTTTCGTGCGGGCAAGGCAAAAGTTCTCCTTAAAATTTTATAGGCTAGTGGTCCTTGTTTCATTAAAGACAAAGCAAATACTTTGTCGTCAAACGAAAAACGACGACCCCTTGGATTTTTATGTTGCATCTGGAGCTGACTCCAAATAAACTTTGTAGAACGTTCATTCACTTTGGTTTTTAAAAACTCTTCCGACTCAGCAAATTCCAAAGCTCTGGTAACACGTTCCTTATTATCGGCATTTTCAAAGTTTAGGCGTTTGGCTACTTTCTGCAAATTCTTAGCACAGCTGAATAACTTACGCGCCTTTGGTGTTAATTGGCTTTTAGATCCAACTCCTACAGTATCCAAAAATTTGGCTTTAAGAACTTCACCTACAAATTACGTTAAATGAAAAAAAAAAACATAAAATGGAGGAGCCGTGACTTACGTTTTGATTTTGGAGTAACTTGCATTCTACGAGTAATTGGGTTTTCAGCCATCAGGATTGATTGAGAGCCTGTGTTGAAATAAAACATATTATAAGAATTAGAATCATATTGGTTTATTTTCTCTATATATTAAAGCTACATTTTATTTTGTGGAGTTAATTATACTGTTTACAAATAAAATAATTATAAGGTGGTTTATAAATGATTTTCTGCTAAATGATAACTCCTGCTATTGTTTAATGTACCTACAAAGTTTTAAAGAAGCTTAAATGTACTGTTCTTACCTGGAGTCTGTAGAGGACTTAAAGAATGAGCAATTGAAGGGCCAGGTTCATCTAGAACACTGCCTGGTTGATTTTCCAAGCCTTCTTCTGGTATAAAATCCATGAAAGAAGTCCCTAAAAATATACCTTTCATTATTGTTATTATTACAATCAAAATTTTGGAATTGCCAGATGATATTAAAAAGGCTCGTAAAATATAAACGCATAAACCTTTATATAAATATCTAAACAAACTTTAATAAATCAATTAGTAATTCTGGGCTCCTACAATGAATGCATCTATAAAGTAGGTAGAAAATATTTAGATCGGAATTTTAATGGAAATGGAATGGAATTTAAGGGCCTGGGTACCTTAAATATGTAAGCGCTTAGTTTTTAACAAGTACATTTATAAAAATCTAATAAGGTAATTAACACCCACAGTACGATACACTTTAAAAGCTCATCTTCACATAATCCTTACCTGGTATAATTGATGGAACAGCATCAAACGTTAGAGGGGTCCTAAGATGAGGGTTATCAATTTTATATTTGTCAGCAAAATGAGACCCACAAATTCTTATAACATTCTGCCTCAACGATTCATTTATTTCAATTAAATCTGGCCTATTAATGGCTTCACACCATTTTCGCCGTCTCTGAAAAGTTAATTCATATTATAAAATGGTATCATTATATGCACTAGTCTGTTAATTTTATGTCTATGTGTAAAGTAATGTACAAGTACTATTATCAAGATCGCAGTTCTTGGACTATAAAAATTAATCATTATACTAGGTATAACCTCATAGTTAAAAATATTTATTTTTAATTATTAAATAAAAGTATGTAAGTGATCATGAGATTTATAATTGGACGAAAAAATTTGTAAAATTCAGTCTTACCTCAAAATCCTTGGGTAGAATATGCATTTTAATACCCTGCATGGCTTTTACATTACATCCACGCACACAACAACGCACCACCATTGTTAATTTTAAAAAGTATATACACAAGAAATGATAATGTAATTATAATTACATAAACACCAATTAAACCTTATAAGACACAAGAAGACCACACTTTAAGAGAAAACAATAAAAATAGCAAATAAGAACACACTTATGATAATAACCGAACCACCACACGATATAACACTTAACGGCTACTGCGCTACTGCACCGTACTGCACGTGGTCGCGTCGTCGCGGTGCGAGATGAGATGAGATGATATATAGTTTGTCTCTGTCTAATAATCGATAAACCGTCACGAGCGCCTCTTGTGACCCGTTCTCTCACTAAAATTTTGAACTGTCAAAAGCGGGAGAGTGCCCAGCCCCTGGGCCGGATCTAGCTGTGTCAAGTGAGTTGGAATAGAAGTGCCCGTGCCGTCAGGTTAAGTAACATATCAAACTCGAAAGCACTAAAGGTCAAATACGCGGGAAGTTTGAAACTGTTATAGTACGGGTGATTTGTATATATTATATAATTTGTATAAGTATTATCGGACTAGATTATAGTTCTCCCCGATTTTGCCAGAGAGCAAATAATAATATCTTTATCCATAATTCTAATAACTGCAAGGTTTGCCCTATAATCTAATATTTCTGTATAGGAGTAGAAACAGCAAATTCTTTCTTATTCTGTATGCCTGAATTGCACCACCTTGTAAACCTTCATTAGTTGGGAGGGAACTAGTTATTTATTTCTACAATTAAGTATCAGTTATGGTAATTTAGTTTTAATAAAGTGCTTTATATAGGATTCTAAGAAGTAAAACCATTTATTGAAACTTTCCACTTTTCCATTGCATTACATAACTAAAATTCACAGTACTTAAGTAGGTAATTGCATTCTAATAATTATTGAACACGAACTCTACTACCTATTCATCAATACAATTTACCAGGTAAATATTTTACTTCAATCAATAGTTTGTCTGTAAAGGGGACGTTTCGAATTTTGCGGCGCAAATCGGTATTGACTCTTAACTTAAAATAAAGTCAATATTTCGTTCAACAACAAATAAATAAGTTATTTGGAAACTATGCAGAACAATATGGTTCATCTCTGTGACCATATTTTATAGGTAGGTACGTAAATATAATCGTGTATGTCAGTTTTTAATAATTAATTTTTAAATACAGTCATGGATCTTCATAATGAGGCATCGTTTCCGTTAATGTAGGTGAAACTGGATGTTCTGAGTAAATCTGTCGGTTCGATTTCACCATCATTACTGTCTTCTTCAAGGAATAATTTCCTAACCAGTGCTCCCAAATAATTCCTCTAAAGTAATTATTGTCGTTGGGTCTTCTGTGATAGACGCCATTTAGGTTTGATTCGAAGCATCTGAAATATAAATAAATATTACTGTGTACTATAATTATAAATTTATTAATAAATGTGTAAACAAGTATAGTTATTATTATATGTACGTACGAACGTAAGTATTTATAGCGCAGCTATATTGATATTCATCAAAAAATCTTTTGGAATAGGTGCTTATACATGTATAATTATAACCGAAAATATGTAGGTAAGTAATAATTAGAATGTAATGGTGTTACTTATTATTATATATACCTACTTTAAATTAAATACCTATCTATTTTATTTGTGATAAAGCACAAAATTACAGATAAAGTTTCTCAATTGTTCTGAAAATTATTTGTCCGGATAAAAAACACTTGCATAAATCTAAAGTTTACCTGTTAAACCACCAACCTCCTCCATAAGAAACAGCGCATGGACAGCATTCTGGTGCCTCGTCATTTTTCTTGTCGTGAGTACTGAATTGTGACCCGTTGTGGCTAGAAAATGAATCAGAAGCATTTCCTGTGTATCCGCTAACTGTGAGCCTATAGTTATCATTTTCCGGAGACAACCTGAATGCACTATACTCCGCCCAAGTAGAATGATTGTCAAAATCTTCCAACTCTATTCTCAAAACTAAACTGGAATTATTTGAGAAAATTGCTAGAAACTCATTCCCCATCCAAAAGTCTTTATGCAAGTCTCCGAATCCGTACTTGTAGTCTTCCCAAGACACGTTAAAATTATGCTGAATCGTGTAATTATCTCTCCTTTGTATAACTGTCCACAAGCCATCATTGCGTATTTCACAGTATCGTTTATTGAAAAACAATTCAGAACCTTTTCCTTCGAGATTATTGCCAAAAATATATACACCACTACTATCATCTTTGTCCAAATCCTCGCAGGATGATTTATTTTGGTTTATGATGGGTGTCCAAGTTGGTTGGAGGTTACTTGTGCGAAATAAATCATTAAACGGCTGAGTATGAGTAGTTGGTTCACTGGATGCGTCATCATTGGTATCGAAAAGGGTTGAGGAAGCAGTGGTGACTTCAAATATGTCATCGGAAAATGTAGATTCACGTGCAGTGGTTGGATACGAACTATATCCTGTATTCAAATCAACATCTACAGGTCGTATAGTAGCAATATTGGTTTCTATTTTGGAGCTACAACATTTTTTTGACAACCTACTGGAAATGCTTTCAAAATGAGCCCTCTGTTCATTGAAGTAACTATCCAAAATTAGGTTGATGTTGCTAGTAAATTCTACAGAATGTTTATTCATACTTTCTACGAGTTTACATTCAGAATTATCTTTGGACAACTTTTCGAAGTGTATGTTTTCTTTATCCAAAATGATTAAAGAAGTGTTTTCGATCCGAACTGCTCTGTTCAGAATTTCCTCTAAGGCTTGATTCGTTTGTTTACAAGGTAAAAGGATCTTTCTAATTGCCTTTTTCAAACGCTTGTTCTTTGTTTGATGTTTAAGGTCGATATCTACTCCACTGCCTTCAATATCCAAATAATCAGTATCATAATCAGTATCATCTCCATCATCTCCGGCGCTACTAATTTTGTCGAAAATCACATCAACTTTGGAAGATATGTCGTTTAATAGTTCTTCTATTAATCTAGGTGTATTACATTTAATAGTAAACTTGGGCTTTTCATCGCTTCCTTTAGTTTTCAGTATATTATTTTGGTTACTGATTAATAGCCTGTCAAGTTTCTTCTCGACTAATTTGATGGAACTCAGAACTCCTCTAGTGGCGAACTCGTTAAATAAAGATTCGTGGTGTTTTTTAGTGTGCACCGTTGTATCCAAGTTGGTTAACGAGTCATAGATGTTATTCAGAATATTGATTGTGCTATCTAGCTTGTATTCCATACTTAATACGGAGTTGATTTTTCCATCGAGACTGAGTACTTTTTCTTGACCTCTAAAATAACGAGAATAAACGAAAATTAAACAAGTAAAAAGTATAGTAAAAAAAGAAATAAAATTAGTAGCATATCAATATTTCAATATTTCAAAATTTGATATTTTATTCATTATCATATTTCACCCTGTATATCAAATATAAAAAATAAAATCAATTCCTAAATTGCTGATTGGCTGTGTTGCAATAATTGTCGACCAAAGTTAAAAGTCTCATGCCAATACTGGCAAAACTGAATAGTCAGGAAAAATTGTCGAACAATTGGTTCCTAATCAGGCACGGTCATACACCGGCAGTTCTGGGCTGGCTTCCTGACAGTGACCATCTCCTCAAGTTCCTCCAAACACTCGCTTTTATTACAAAGAACTATTTAGTTCCAAAAGATGGTTATTTTAGGTAGGTAAACAAAGTAGTAAAGGTAAAAAAAATAATGATAGTCACTAAGTCCTACTGACATTATTCCAGACTTTGGAGAAACTTGGGGAGATGGTCACTGTCAGGAAGCTAGCACAGAACTGCCGGTCTACGACCCTGTTTGGTTAGGAACCAATTTTTCGGCAATATTCCCTAACTATTCAGTTTTACCAGTTCATTGACATGAGACTTTTAACTTTGGTCGACAATTATTCCAACACAGCAAATCAGCAATTTTCTGTGTGGGGAGGGGATTATAAACAATTAAAAAAAAACATTTACTATCTAGTATATGTATTTTTTTAATACTCTATAGTTATCCACATACATAGAAGATGTGGATAATGTGTCGATATAGAAGAAGAGAAGTGTTAACTTATTCAAATAGGATTTTACTGAACAGTAAATAAAAATAATCTAATAAGAATTTGTAGTAAAAATTAAAGGAGAGTCAGTTATATAATCAATATATGAATGTAATTGTGTATCCATACTTGCTTATTATATCCATTTTTCGGTCTAATGATGCTAATTGCTCATTCCATGCTGACACATGTAATTGAAAAGTATCCCAAACGTGGGCCCTTTCTTGAAGGTTGTGGATGTTGCTATCTATACTGGCCAAAGTAGATGCAGTAGATGTGATTCTCGGTTCCAAGGATGTCAAAAAGAGGGTATTCCATTTCTCCCATTGATCTGAAAGTGTACCAGTAGTAGAATAAAATCTATATACCTACTCATAATTCAGCTGCAGCAATTTCATAGCGATAAGTAATTGAAATATAAATTATTTCATTGTTTAAAAAGTTAACACACATGGTAAACATATTTTTTACAAAAAAAAACTTGCACAGTTGCAGAAAATCGATAAAATGACTGCTTTTAACCACTCCTTTAGGTACACAAATATATTAAAGAAAAGCATATCTCATAACTAATTTTATAGAACCGTACTCTCAAAAGATCTATTTATTTCAATCTGAAATTAAAAATGTCATATTAGTGGATAAATACCTAGGTATATAAAGTTAATTATCTGAACTTACATCGAAAGTCTCACTCTTGGATATATATTAAAATTACATTTTAGGGAAATTTAAATATTAAAGATATCTATCTTCAACTTTAGTTTAGATTTTTTATTAGTATTGTTTTTACGATTTACGATATTTGTGTACTGAAAATTGACCCCGTGAACGACTACTTTACTTAAAATTATATTTTAAGATTTTTTTGCTTATACTCCTCCACCACGGCTTATAAACCGTGGTGGAGGTTTAGGGTCTATGAAATGATAGACACGTAAAAGATCCCTACCATCTACAAAAGGGAGAGTTCGACAACATTTCCAGGTTGGGGGTTTCTAGGTTGCTCGTCTCTTGGCGTCGGTGATTGATTGGCCTTGGTTGTGATTGAATGATTAAAAAAAAAGATATTTACTTTTACTTTAGAAGAGACTAGTTTAATCTTGCGGGCCAAATCTGCACAGTAACAAAATAAATGTTGGAAGGAAAAGTAAGTATTACGATAACAATTATTCTTTGTAATTCCATAGGTATATTTGAATTTTAGAATCAGTATCAGTCTTCTCAGTTCGTAAAACAAAATAACCCTATTTAGAAAGCATAAGTGTTTGTGGAATATAAAATCAAAAGGTTACTGAAACAGAAACCTTAAAGCACAAGCGTATAAAGAATTACTGGAATTTACAAAAAAAAAGCGATGGACGAATATTCCACGGTGGGTATTCTTAAAATTTATGAACCTAATACCTAATCTGTGATACTATAACCTACTGTTATCTTTACTTGACCAAGAAATTCCCAGAGAAGCTACGCCTAATCTACCTATCCATCTAAATAATAGAAAACGAAAATACTCAAAATAAAGATTAACTGCAAGTGACATATCAATCTTGAAAGGGGTTGGAACCTTTGGTGTGAAGATAACACTGACGTACTTTTCCACTTAACACCAAAACACTATACTGGGACGTGCGTTTCGCCGACCAAGTTGGCATCATGTGGAGGTGATTTAGACTGAGCTAAACTGAAGTATCAAGAACAATTTTTAAACTTTCCCTCAAACTGTTTACTTTAAATTTAACTTTTTTATTTTGTTCTAAGTAATTTTATATTATAAATAAATGTCTTAACATAATTTACTTTATAGTAAAGTGGATGGTTATTTATGAAACATCGTGAAAATAATTGTTTTGAAAAAAACACAGTTCTCATTTAGATGTTTCAAGAAATATATAGAAAACACTATATATTAGTGTTTCAGCTTGTTAAGTGCTTTCTCAATAGAGTAAATGTCTATTACTAAATATTTCTAAGTGCATTTTAGTTATTTATCTAGTTACCAACCCATCTGGTCAAGCCCGAGTTTTTAGTACCTTTTCTAAGAAGGGCGAAAGTGTAAAATCTATCTGATCGTTCGTAGTACAAAGATTTATAATTAATGATTTTTTAATTTCTAATTGCTGTAACAGATCTAAACGCTTTCCTTTCTTTTCTGGATGCAGTACCTTTACATTTACATAATTTACATTATAATATCCTAATGTTTCATTTGTATGGAACTTAAAACCCCCTATTGAACTTGAATAATTGATTCTAGGTACTTATATTATATTTTTAGCGGGGTTTTCTTATAAACTTACAAGGTAAACTGCCTTGATGCCAGTTTTTTTATACTTCTATTTTCCTGTTATTTATTTGAAGTATGCTACCTGTATTCCCATAACAATTTTTACATATTCCGAGTATCTGTTTCTTTTTTTTATTAAACAACCAATATCAGTTTTTTTCCTACAATATTTAATTCAATGAGATACTTGGTATGCCTTAACCGGCTCATTTTGAATGTATCTTATTACTTTTAAGGACGATTAATATAATATATATATTAATATATATATATATATATATATATATATATATATATATATATACAGTGTATTTTGTTCAGACCGCTCACGGGACCAAGAGTCGCTATCAGTTAGAGTGTATTTACATAACCACTAACCATCTACCTCTAAGAAATGCCTAATATATTTTTACCAAGTCTATAAATTCCATTTAAATGTATTGCTATTTCGGCATCAAAAATAAAGTACACCCATATGAATTTTTGCAATTTCAACATTTCCCCCTTGATTATACTAGTATAAAATCGAACTAACTTGGATGTGTAGATATAGAAATAATATACCTGAGAGTACCTTCACGGTATTCTTCATAGTTGAGAACTCTGCTTGCAACATATCCGTTACGGCACTGGTAGGACTAGGAGGAACACACAAAGCACAGCGAATACAAACGAACATCAATATTTGCATCACCTTTGCCATTGTAGTTGATTAGACAATTCGGACAGTATCAATAAATCTATTCGAGTGGACTTGACTTTAGAACCCAGTCAAACATAGTGTGTGAACGCACTGACTCAAGGGCACATGTGTGTTTGGGATGAGCACACAAAAAAGATGTATCAATTTCCAGATGTGCGTTTTATTATTCATTAGGTGGTAATGCATAACGTCGTCTTAGGTTATATACATTAAACGATCTTTCAACCAAACAGTCAAATTGATTTATTAGGCGCAAAACTTATTTTCGTTGGAACTGCGTTCTATGAGGAGGAAACATTTAATTGCGTGATGGTAGACTGGAAAAAGTGTTTTATGTATTACTTCAAAATTCAGTTTCGTTGAGATCGATTAATATAGATATTTAATTATTTTCTATTTAGTCATAGTACCATATAGGTGGGATATTTATCTATGGAGTCCCTTCTAATCAATCCAATTTAGATTATAATAAGCCTTGGATGATGCGATGATGCCCTCAGCAATGTGTATAAATGATCATCAAGTACCTACCAAAATACTGAATGATTAAGGGTCCATTCTATGTAGATTTGACAGGCATGAATGTTGAGTCGGATTGAGAGGATGGGTGGCCGATGGGTGGAGACTTATACATATATTCCAACTATCGAATTATTAAGATTTAGGAGGTGCACGTAAAGCCGAAGTAAAAAGGCACATGGAAATAAAGTTAGCCCTCATTGCAAGGGTACCGGATTTGTCTTATAATTGCAACAAAATTTCTTTTTAATGTTATAAATTATATATCACCGGAAAGATCAAAAGATAAACTAGATCCCTATAATAGCAAATTTTTGTTTAATACATGTATTTTAGAGAAAATAATTTTTGAAAATACGCTATTTTAGTACAAGATTGTTTGCCTGGAATTTTAAAAATAAAAAGAAATACCAAAAATTACTACTATAGACTTAGATTAAAGTCTTATCTTTCAATACTTTTTTACTAAAAGTCGCTAGCTTTTATAGTTTTTTATAATTAGACACGAGACGAACGCCGATTTAGGGCTTATTTCGACCTAGTGAATGGACTCTTAATATTCTGGTGAAAAAACACAGGTACATGGATTGGAAGTAATAAAAAGTGATATTAACGTGACAGCTTGAAATTTTATATATTTTTCAGGGTGATTCTTAACCTATACGCATAAACTTGTGAAATTACAGCTGAGGACAAATAATTACTAATAATGAAAAAAAAATGTAGTAAAACGTTTTTAGTTTTGGAAATAATTTGAAAGAAATGTTTACAAAAACTAGTTTCCTAAGAAGTAAACAAATCAAGACGATATGTTTGGTATTTCTAGCAGTACTTTGTTATCAGTTGTGGTCGTATTCGAGTTGTCGAGAGTCAAGTTCGACGAAAACGTCAGTTTTCTTATATTAATACAATTTTATTTCTAAACGAGATTGCACTGTTGCTTAATTAACCAAAATCAAATGAGATGCATACAATTATGTAACCATTTACAGAGTAATACTCATTCCATTTAATAAAGGTATAGATATAGGTTTGAAAGTTAATGAATCTTCTTTTTCATTTTTCCAAGCTATACTTTCAATCCAGGAAATATAATTGGAAACTCTCGTGTATATACCAGGAGCTTTTGATAAACCACAAGCTTTCCCAAAAGATGTGACTCCAATAATGTTGTGAACTTTAACAAAGAAACTCCGTTCGTAGTTTTTCACTTGTAGAGGACCCCCAGAGTCGCCCTAGAATTAAAAAAGGTATCGGTATCTAGGACTTGGTTTCTAAAAGTGATTAACATGAAAACATATTAAGTACAAAGTAAACGAAATACAGAAAGAGGTAGAAGATGATAAGAGTCAGTTAGGAGAAGATATTGCATAATTAAATTCAAATACTTTTTTTAAATGAATACTTAAGAAATGTTTTTTAATACTTTTCTGCTTTTCAAGTGACTTAATCACCTCCATCATTGGTTTTAAAGTTTTAAATATGTTCGTAATGATAGATTTTCTTCAGATTTGTTTGTATTTTTAAATTGGTGTCAAATATGTTTATTTTTAGGATTTCCGTTTCATCCAAAGGTCATCTTTCCGTGTGAAAATACAACCAAATAGTTAAGAGAAATAAAGATCGTGTTCCGGTTATTTATAGTTATAACTGAAGATCATTTTTATGCTGGAAAGTACAGTAGAACACTCTATTAATGTATGTTAGGCACTGTCTGTTCCACCATGTTTTCAATTAGACATTTACCATTTACCAGAAAGTACCACTACATACTGACCGGAGCCGTTATGGATTGCTGATAATAAGATAGTAATTTTGAGATGACATCATGGAAAATAACCAAATACAGTGAATTACTGGACCTTATCCGACAATTTACCTGGCATGTATCTTGGCCAATCACTCCCCCCGCGCATATCTGAATATCATCAACGATACTATTCGGCAACAAGATGTTGGAAGTTCTTCCAAAATCCTCCACACATTGGTCATTGGTAACATAATCCAATTCGACCTTCAATAGAAAACTGCTTGCGTTTCCAGTAAACACAGTATTTCCCCATCCAGTTGCAGTCAACCTAGTCTGGTTGAATTCCCTCTTAGTATTTAGGCAAGCAGGCGACACGTAGGCAGATAAGGCTACTTCCCTGTCTAGTTCCAACAAAGCAATATCGTGGTACCTCGCTGGTGGTCTGTAAGAGGGATGTGGAATCCTTCTCACAATAGTGAAATCCTGTGGTTCAGCGAGATCTTCTTCGGTTGAGAGGTCCAAGTCGCCCAGACGGACAAATTTAGCATCGCCTCTGAAATAATAATCTGTAAATTACTTGTAGTTCTAATTTTTTAGATCAAACTACAAATAAGGGAGTTACAGTAGAATTTAAAAAGTGTCGATTTGTCGTTTTTTTTAAAAGCAATCGATCCAAATTTTAATTGTTTTTTCAATATATGGTTTCTCATCTCCACTGTTAGTTGACACCCATATTGGGACACACTGTATGCATTATTTTTCTACGATAGAAATTGTGGTGGAATCTACGATGGAAAGTTAATATTTTTGCCAAAAAATATTGCACAAAATCAATTTCCTGGATGTAATATCTATTTACCGATATGATTTAGTGTTAAAATGTTTTCGTAAACATTTTCTTGAAAATTTTTCATACTTCCAATATTTAATGGAAACAATGAAACAACCGATATGTTAACATCAGAACTTGTAATTTTTACATCTATTGGTCTATTTTTCAATTACGTCACTATTTCAACTTTTATGTCTAAAAAAGTTTTGGTAACTTACTCTATACTAGTAAGGCAATGCGCTGCAGTTAATACAAATTTTCTGCTGATTAAGGATCCTCCACATAGCCAGTGAACGTTCTCTTTTCCCCCATAACCAATGATTGCCTGTTACATAATAAAAAATACTTTCAATTCAAAACATATTGCGTTTTGATTTCAAAGTTATATTTACAAAATTCACAAATTAGGTTTGTATAGGCATTTATGACTTCTAAAATATGTAACTTCTTGATTTACGTTGTAAAGGACAACTTATATTTGATGTTGTAAACCTTTTAAAATTTGATAGAATACAAAATTTATTATATAGTAATTAGGTATACATATATTAGCAAAAATATAATATTAAACAATGCGCCTAAGCAAGTGTAGGTATCTGAATGATATTAATTAATATATTTCCAAAGCTTTGCAAACCAGATCTACAAATTAAAATCCATTTACCATGTGTGGAAATTCCTTGGCAAGGGATGGGGTCCCTCCGGTTACAAAAGAGGGGTAGAGTGGTTTAGGGTAGTAATACAAACATTCTGAAAAATATCATGATAGACTGAATATACAGAAACTGATTCACATTGTACTATACAGACTGTCCAAAATTCGAGTCTCTACATAGGGATCTCAGTTATTATAAAAGATAGGAAAACGCTCAAATAGGGAAAGTTTTAGAGAATTTTATGCTGATTTCAAATCTGCATTGAAAGTTACCGTGAGTCAATTGTTTTTCGAGATATTTGAAAAAAACAAAAAACCGAAGAATTTGTTTTTGGCCAATAACTCGCTAATGATTAATCTGACACTTCTAAAAATTTTACATTATTAGCACACTTTTTAAAGACGAACATTTTGGCATAAACATAAATTACAAGGCACTCTTTGTTTTTCTGTTGTGAACCACAACTTTGCTATTTCTTATGGTCGCCATATTGGATTTTTATATCATATTTTAAAGCCAAAAATTCTCTTTCCAACGATGTATCATAAGCCTATAAAAGAATTTTTAAAATTTGTGAAATATTGAAAAAATCATTTTTTTACAAGTTTACTTTAGAAGTTGGCTATGCCATGAAATGTAAATATTTCCCGTTCTGTCACAAGTGTCATACAAAATGACTTATGAATTGCGTTAAATGAAAATATGGGGCTCACAATTTCTCAAATGAAGAAAAGTTTGATATGCTTACACTTTATTTACAAACTCACAGTATTGCGAAAGTTGCATCTACTAGATATTTAGAATTGTATCCAGAGGCAGCAACCTTACAAAACATAATTACAGGAGAATTATTACTACTTTATTGAATTATGGTGCATTTGAGAATAAGAGGAACAACTATGAAAAAGATAACCATGATATTGATATGAATATCTTTAGTCTAATAGTAGTAAGTATTAAAAACAACCAGAACTAAAAAATGAAGCATCCATAATTAAGCATTATTAGGCAAATGCTCAAAGTGACGTCCATTTGCATTACGACACATTTCACAGTTCTTTAAAATCTTTCTCATAACTCTTCCTAATGTGTTTCCGTTTAACAAGTTAAACGCGTGTCAGTGTTTTTATAAAGTGAAAATATGGAAAGAGTTTTTCGTTTTTTTCAAATATCTCGAAAAACAATTGACTCACGATAACTTTCAATGCAGATTTGAAATCAGCATAAAATTCTCTAAAACTTTCCCCATTTGAGCGTTTTCCTATCTTTTATAATAACTGAGATCCCTATGTAGAGACTCGAATTTTGGACATGCGATAAACTTAACTGTTTCTACTGAGTTCTCCAGGATTTTGACCGGAGACAACTGCAAGGTTTTGTAGTAGTAATGACGGTCTTTTTTGGACGTTATTGATTTTTTCTGGAAGCTGAGTTGGTTCTTCAAACCTTGACACGCAACAGACCAATGGATTTATTCCAACAAAGCCACATGTTTGTGGAAATTTTTTATTTTTAAGTAGATCTTGGGCGTAGGGACAATCAGGAATAGGTTTGCAAGTTCCCTTCTCCCCTAATGCGTTTATTGTGCACTTATCCCCTTCCTCTGTAATAAAATAATATTCATGAGAAACTAAAAAAGTAACTAACTTAGTATGGCCTCTAAATATCTCTGAAGGTAGCTGATTCAATTCCAGAAGCTCTTTTTGGGCTATGCTATTTCTTATATTATCTTTTCAAAGAGCAATTTAATATACAAGTCCTTGAGCATATGTATAGCATAATAATATAAGCTGGTAAGGTAATATTAACTTTCATAAAGTTATGGGTATACTTAAAGTCTTATATAATTTTAATAAATCAAGCTAGTAACAAAAAGTAAATGGAATCTAGTTGCTTCAATAATTGGATTCTACTGTATCTATAGAAAACAAAAGAGTTGTCGTGTCAACTGCTGATACAAGTGTCAAACGTAATCATTGCGATTTAGAGAATTGTTTACATTTTGTAAATTCATGGCCTGCAAGATCGCCTGATCTTAACCCAGTTATTTAAAAAAGTTGGTGTTTAGAACACGACCAACAACGCTGGAAGAATTAAAAACTCTATTACGGAGCAAATTGTTGCAATACAAGCAGATATGCTGAATAATGCTGTGTACAATTTGGAGGAACGGTTGGTGATTGTACAGCAGCAAAATTGACGACATATCGAACATTTGCCTTAACCACTGTTGGACATAAGAAATTTCATTGTTTAAGCAATCCAATTTCTTTCACATCCTGTTTGTTAAAAATACATAAGCTGGAATATACCTCTTACTTTATGATAACCTTGTACTTTATTTAATATGATTCAGAGGAGTATTAAATTCCTTGATCTGAATCTCCTGCAGGTGTAGAAAAGTCGTAAGAAATTGTCAATTGAATATGACTTGAAAAGTTAATAAAAGTAGTATTATTAATTTCATTGAATAGCAATTGCACCTACCTGCAGAGCACAGCCATACATTCAAAAGAGAAAATAACACAATCCAAGCGGAATACATGCTTTCTTGATGTCCTTATACAAATAGTAGGCCACTGATGATGATGATCACTTCACTGCATCTGTAGATCTATTCAATTGAACTTAACTACTCTGAATATTATTCCAATGAATTACTTCCAGTTTAGTTTTTACAAAACAAGTTTAGCAAGGTCCAAATAAAGTTATAGTAAAATGAACGAGATTTGATAATTATTATTACTTACTCTTTAAATGAGAATCTGGATGTTGTAAATAAACTCGACCGTTATAAATAGAATATTTTACAGTTTCTTGTTTGTAAACATTTTTCATCTACCTAAACCGGTTCACCTAGAGAGCGATGATGATGAGTAAGTGATTCAGAGAGTAGTGGGCAACATACATTTCTCCTAGCCAAAATCTCTCCTAGCAAATGATTTGAAACTGAAATTAGTATTAATCCAAATTCTCTGATCCGATAGGTACAATTACTGTGAATTTTATTAAATCATCAATTTTAGACTAGGCTTGGATTTTATCGATGTGCCATTTTCTAAAATGTTTTATAAAATGAAATAATTACATTACATCATCAATACATGTTTTTTTCATAGAATCTCACCAGTGGAAAATTAATAATAACATAGTGATGAGTGTATGTGATACTTTTGAATTAAAAATGTCAATCTGACAATTTATATGATACACATCCCACAAAAAATATCGCAACACTAAAAATTTGCTATTATTTTGATATTCGTTTTCTCTGGAACTAATTGTCCGATTTAATTGATTTTTTTTTGTATTGTAGGTTGATTCGTTAGCAATGTGACTGGTTTAGTTACATTCTCGAAAAAAATAATTTTGAATACATAAAGGGTGAAACAAGTGTAACATGATTTGTCACAGAAGTCTAGAACACCCTGTGGAGTTAATCAGTTATGGCAACATAGTAAAACTTAATAGGAATTAAAGCGACTTCTTTTCTTAACATAATCGTCTTGGTTTCACATCGATATCTCAATAATTAAAGGAGATATTTCAAAATAAAGGGTTAAGTGTCATTTTAGTAAAGAAAATCGATTACAAGTGCATCACTAAACAAATTTAATAAAACAGTATACCCTTACAGCAATAAAACACGTCATAAAATTAAAATAACAATTTTCAGTATCGGGTATTTTCTCCCCTAGCCTCAATTACCGCTTGAATACGCTGTGGTAGACTTTCAAACAGACTGTGTATGTAATCTTCCCCTATATCATTCCAAATCTCTTGAAGCTTGTTCTGGAGCTCATTTAATGTTCGGCAGGGGATTTGACCCTCCTTGATTTTCCATGACATGTAGTTCCATACATGCTCAATTGGATTTAGGTCTGGACTGCGAGCAGGCCAGTCCATTGTAGCAACATGACTGTTTTCAAGATATTCTCTTACTATACGTGCAACGTGAGGACGTGCGTTATCTTGCATTAAGGTAAAATTATTACCCAACAAGCGTCCATATGGAATCACATGAGGAACTAAAATATCCGTTATGTAACGTTGGGCAGTCATGCTGCCATTGTTGACAGGCACCAGTGCCGTACGCCCATTAACAGAAATTCCTCCCCACACCATTACCGATCCACCTCCAAAATTTTCGATCTGTCGAAAATTGCACTGCATATGCCGTTCACTGGCGGTATACTGGCATACGTCTATCTGACGAATATAAACAAAATCTTGATTCGTCAGTAAACAGTATACTAGACCATTCTTCTAGGCCCCAGTTACTGTGTTCCCTAGCAAATTGGAGACGGGCAACTCGATGTTCCCTGGTCAGACGTGGTCCCTTGGCTGGAACCATAGGACGTAAATTAACTTCTCTAAGACGGTTTCTAACAGTTTGTAAAGAAATGTTTGCATGTCTGGCTCCCAAAATTTCTCGTTGAAGCATACGAGCAGTACAATGTCGAGTTCTTAATGCCGAAAGTCTTAGAAATCTATCATCTGCAGCTGTAGTTACCTTTTTACGCCCTTGTCCTTGCCTTCTGGAATGTTGTCCTGTTTCTCTATAACGCCTGATTAATCTGGAAATGGTACTTGGTTGAACACCTATTACATTTGCCACATATCTTTGACTTCGTCCGTCTTCAACGAGTGCAATTGCTCTTACTGACTCTTCATTTGACAAATGTCTGTTTAAACGAAGTTCAGCATTCATTTTTTTTTAAATTTAGCACGCAAATTAAAAGAGTTTTAACAAAACTGTAACAATCGTATTTCTGTAGAAATAATGATTGTAGGAATGACATTTCAAATTTTGTTTTCAGAGCCTGCTAAGTTTTCGTAAAATCTGTAAATGTTTGTTAAGGTTTATTTGATTTTTTTTACTGAAATGACACTGAACCCTTTATTTTGAAATATCTCCTTTAATTATTGAGATATCGATGTGAAACTAAGACGATTATGTTAAGAAAAGAAGTCGCTTTAACTCCTATTAAGTTTTACTATGTTGCCATAACGGATTAACTCCACAGGGTGTTCTAAACTTCTGTGATAAATCATGTTACACTTGTTTCACCCTGTATGTATTCAAAATTATTTTTTTCGAGAATGTAACTAAACCAGTCACATTGCTAACGAATCAACCTACAATACAAAAAAAAATCAATTAAATCGGACAATTAGTTCCAGAAAAAACGAATATCAAAATAATAGCAAATTTTTAGTGTTGCGATAATTTTTGTGGGGTGTGTATAAACTTCTACTGACGAAGAGTCGAGGATCGATTTGGATGGATGTAACATTTAGTACAATACTTATTTTTATTTAAACATAATTCCAACTATCATTAGTAATATTACAAAATTTTATATCAAACTAAAAACCCACTGATGAAATTTAGTTAATTTATCACATATTTATTTTTATTGCATATTGTACACGCAGTAGTTTTCTGTGGCAGAAAACTTTAAAAGTTTGCCTTGATACTACACTTCAATCTTTATCTTCAATAATGGTTTCCTGTTTTTTTCCAAAGAATGCAATAGTGAAAATTTGGCGAGTAAATTTTATTTCTATAAGTAGAGGTATTAATACTACAAGAAATAAGAGCTGTTATCAAACAGCTCTTATTCAAACAGCTCTTATTAACATAATCAACACGCGACCTAAAATATCATTTGATCCACTATCAACTTTACTAGAATTTTTCATTTTTCCAGGCGATGTTTTCTATCCAGGAGATATAGTTAGAAACTCTCGTGTAGACACCTGGGGCTTTTGATAAACCACAAGCTTTTCCAAAAGACGTAACTCCAATAATATTGTGAACCGTAATTGTGAAAGTCCTGTCTTTGTTCATTACTTGTAAAGGACCCCCAGAATCACCCTGTAATTAAAATGGTAGGTATTAGTTCATTAATGTGAAAGTTTTATTAATAACTAGAATTATATTTTATATACTTAAGTTGATTCAGATGTAACGATCTGATATTTTGATAAAATGGAATTGTGAATATTCGAAAATAATTTTGAATGATTGGATCAGGTTTTTGAAATACTTTCAGAAACTCTATGCTCATATAATCTCATGGACAAAATTATCGAATATTTTTAATATTTGCACTTTTTCTTTTGTATTTAAATTTTAATGACAACATTAGACAAGAAAAACTGTTTTATTTTACACATTTTAAGTGAACGATACTAAGTTTTCATTGGCAGAAAGTCATAAAAAAAGAACGAATACTAAATGCTATGAAATTTGGAAAATTATTTTAACCTTAAATACTACTGGAATAATCAAATCTTAAGTCTATTGGTCGAAATAAGAATATAGTTAATAACGAGTATTCCCACCTCGAGCTCTAATTACTGCTTACATTCTTCTCAACATGCTTCTAATTAGACTTTGAATATATTCTTGAGGAATTGCGTTCCATTCGTGAAGTGCTGCAAATCGAAGTTCTTCTCTAGTAGTTGGAACAGGATTTCGTATGCGGCGTTTTAGTTGATCCCACATGTGCTCAATGAGATTCAAGTCTGGGCTATACGGTGGCCAATCCAATCTTTGAATATGGGCTGCATCAAGGTAATTAGTCACTGTGTGAGCAGCGTGTGGACGAGCGTTGTCGTGCATAAACACAAATCTGTCGTGTCCAATATGGTCTACATATGGCAAAACATGTTCTTGGAGGATATTTTCGATATACCAGTCACTAGTCGTACGTCCAATGATTTCCACAAGTTCGGTACGTCCTTCCCAACTAATGCCTCCCCAAAGCATTATTCCACCACCTCCAAAACTAACAGACTGTATGAGATTACAGTTCGAGTATCGTTCCCTCCTATAAGACCTCTCCTATAGACATAATTTCGTCCATCTGGCTTCCAAAGTTGAATTATAGTCTCATCGTTGAATAGAATATTTTTCCAATTGTTGATATTCCACTGAGCATGTGTTCTGGCAAATTCTAATCGACAAGTTTTGTGATTTTGGAGAAGACGTGGAACTTTGGCAGGCCGTCTTGGCCTTAAACCTACTTCTTTTAATCTACGTCTAATCGTTTTCGAGCTAACATTAACCTGTCTTACATTTAGCAACTCAATTTTTAAATGTGTGGACGTCAATGCGCGATTTCGCCTAGAGTTTAATACCAAAAAATGGTCATCAATTGCTGTCGTACATCTTTTGCGCCCTTGACCAGATCTTCTTACCAAACTTCCATTGTCTTGATTCCGTTTTATAATCTTAGACACTGTAGATTGTCCCCGTCTACATGTTGTGCGATCTCTTTTTGTTTATACCCAGCATCATACAGAGTTACAATTCGTGACGCTTCAGCTTCACTACAGTGTCTAACTGGTGGCATGATATGTATTCTTAAGAAGAAACAAGAAATGAAAATCACTAGCACTTACTTACTTTCACTATAAATAATTTAATTCGCTATAACTTTTAAATTAATGAGGAATTTTTAAACTGCAAAAAACGCGCGATAAACAATAATCGCCCTTGAAATGAATTAAACGCATTAAACGTCAAAATTTTAAAACAAATGAATATATTCACCTACTAGACAAATAACATCATCATATACATAACTTCACGGCGATAATTTAAAATTATGTTTGAGAGTAATGGTGATAAAAAAAATATTCGATAATTTTGTCCATGAGTGTATATTTACAAAAAAGCTTACCTGGCATGTATCTTGTCCAATTACTCCTCCCGCACATATCTGCAATCCATCAACTATTCCATTTGGCAATAACCCGTTGAAAGCTAGTCCAAAAGCTTTGATACATTTGTCGTTGGGGACATAATCCAACTCGACTTTCAATAGAAAACTGCTTGCCTTTTCAGTAAACGCAGTGTTTCCCCATCCAGTTGCGATCATCCTGGTCTGGCTGGGTCCCTTTTCAGTGTTTAAACAAGCAGGTGACACGTAGAGAGTTCGTCGTACTTCTCGGTCCAGTTCCAGTAAAGCGATATCATGGTATCTCGCTGGTGGTTTGTAAGAGGGATGTGGAATCCTTCTCGCAACAGTAAAATCTTGCGGCTGGGCATCATCTTCTTCAGTTGAAAGGTCTAGATCCCCTAGTCGGACATATTTGGCATCACCTCTAGAATAATGTATATATTAGTATGAATCATTTAAAAATAAATGTACATGATTTCAACGAATTTCTAAATAGTTAATTATTAATTGAAATCAGTATTTTTACCGGAATGTGGCATTGTAACTAAAATTCAGGTAAATATAGCATTTCTAGGTACAAAGTTTAGTGAATACTATTCATTAAACTTTGCTATCATTTCTATACTTTTTGCAAATACCATTTGCTATTTGTAATTGTAATACATGTTTTAGTAGCTTACATTATACTTGAAAGGCAATGCGCTGCAGTCAAAACGAATTTTTTGCTGATTAGGGATCCTCCACACAGCCACTGAATATCGTTGTCTCCTTCATATCCAATTATCGCCTGAAACATTACTCAATTAACGCGACATTTTTTCTTTAGTGATCTTTACTAAGGAATAGTAAAACCTATCTGAATTAAAAACACTTCTTTGTAATTTGCATTTGAGGCAGAAAAGTATGTTACTTTTTTTAGAATAGAATATACAGGGTGTTAGTTAAACATGCGGCAAAAATTCAAGAGGTTTTTCCTTGGACTATTCTAAGGATATTTTATCCTTTGATGATTTTTGAAAAAGCGTTTTGTTGCGAAGATATAGGGCGAAAAAAATTTTCAACAAATAACAATTTATTACTAAAAATTACATGTAACATTTCTGAATCTACAAGAATTGATCAAAATGGCTACCTCCAGCTTGGATGCAACCATCCAATCTTCTCCTCATAGACTCCCGAACTCTTTCAAAAACATCATGGTCGTTTCTTATCGAGTTACACCCAGCAATTATCCGATCTCTTAAATCGTCCACATCTTCCACTGGCCTAGTATAAACTAATGACTTTAGATGGCCCCATAGGAAATAATCCAGGGGGTTTAAGTCCGGGGATCGAACAGGCCATACGTGAGGTCCACTTCGACCAATCCAGCGATCTCCATATGTTGCTGTTAAAAACTCTCGAGCAACTACACTAAAATGAGGTAGTGCACCATCATGCATAAACCACATTACCTGTCTTGTAGCCAATGGTACATCTTCCAAAAACTGAGGTAGCGTTTGTTCCAAAAAGTTGCGGTATATTTCGCCGGTAAGTCTTCCTGGTAGAAATACCGGTCCAATTAGCCAGTCACCCACAATTCCAACCCAAGCGTTCAACGAGAACTGATGTTGATCCGATCTTCACAAATCTCATGTGGATTTTCGTCAGCCCACACATGGTTATTGTGGAAATTTCTTATTGCATTTCACGAGAAACTGGCTTCATCGGTAAAAATAATTAGCGTAAGTAGTTGAGGGATTTCAACCAATGTGTGCAAAAGCCATTGACAAAATGCCATCTCGGCATTCGTATAGCGAGCTATGATAGAGGACTTCACTAACACCGTTTACACGTCAACTACCCAAACGTCAATCAATCTTAACAAATGCGACACATACAAACTACAAAAACACAACATACAAAAACATACAAAATAATCACTTCGAAGGATATTGGTTAGAAAAAACAACTCCTTTTTCTTACATGTCTTTTACTTGATACGTCCAGTGTAGTACGCCATACTTTTATTTCACCTACATTAATGATGTGAAAAATACCAAAATTGGATTTGTTGAAAATTTTTTTCGCCCTATATCTTCGCAACAAAGCGCTTTTTCAAAAATCATCAAAGGATAAAATATCCATATTAGAATAGTTCAAGGAATAACCTCTTGAATTTTTGCCGCATGTTTAACTAACACCCTGTATAACTAGAAAATATAACTAGAATCAAATACAGATTAATCCAATGTTTAATTTATTACACTTGTTACTTGTAAAACTTGTTACTGTATTGACACAGAAATAGTAAGACACAAGCAAATGAAATAGAAATTAAAATAATGAATGTGATAAATAAACTCCTCTCTTGGATTGAACAATAATGAGCATCTAAAGAGAATTCTGATTTCTCTAACCTGTTTTTCGGTGTACCAGATTCAAAATCTCAATTACCATGTGTGGAAATTCCTTAGCAAGGGATTTCTTGCCTCCAGTCACGAGAATGGAAAACTCTGGTTTGGGGTAGTAGGACAAACATTCTGTAGAAATAAATTGTATTAGTTCACTTTATTTGCTCATTTCTAATGAAAATGGTAGTTTAAAGAATTTTTATTTCTAATATTCACTTCTTTTCTACTAGAAAAATATATGGGGATTAACAACCATTCATTTTTATTTCACCCTTACAGCAACTGGAATTATCTAGACTACTACTGACTATTATTGACTTTGAAGTCAATAATATCTTGTAATTCTTATTATTTTATAGTTAAGTATATACATAATAATGATCTTACTATTTCTGCTGAGTTCTCCAGGATTTTCTGTTATGCCGACTGCAAGATTTTGCGGTTTTAATTGTCCTGAATTGATATTATTAGTAGTTTTTGGAAGCTGGAATTCGTCTTTAATCGTTTTGCAGCAAACTAATGAATCGATTCCAACGAAGCCACATATTTGCGGGTAGATTTTATTTTTTAATAAATCTTGAGCGTAGGGACAATCTGGAATAGATTTACAAATCCCTTGCTCCATCAAAGGATCTATTCTGCATGGATCACCTTCTTCTGTAACAAAATAGGGCATGTACCCTATAGTTTGAACCGAAGTTCCTATGAGATTCTTGTGCTCCTTACATATTAGTGTTATTGTAATTAAAATAATTTTTAAAGGCTATGTACCTACCCCGAAAATGTGTGCTGGACTTGATCTAATATTGTTTGGTCAAGAGACCAAACAGTGAATGCATATTTAGAGGTAAGATTACATATCATTTAAATCACTGACACAACTTTTTACAAAGAACAAGATTCTTAAACATTTATAAATAACACTCGAATAATGGCGAGTAAAAGATGAGGAGAAATAAAACTTTTTTCTCCTATAAAATAATATTAATGACAGAAAAATTCAATGAACATATTGGATATATCGACAATAGTATATTAAAAAATAGAGGTCCTAAATGAGAACCTTGCGGAACTCTAAGGAGAAACTTTTTTCTATTATAAAATGATAGGTATTAATAACATTAATAACAGTTATAAAAATCCAATGAACATAAAGAATGCATCCACAATAATATATTGAAAAATAGAAGTCCTAAATGGGAACCTTGCGGAACTCCATGGAAAATACAATGACATTAGATATAAAATTCCCGATTCGAAACATTTGACACCTGTTAATTAGATACTTTTAATCCAAAAGGATAAGTTTTCCAATACCGAGGACATGGAGTTTATGGAACGGAATATTTTTATTATATTGAAATAAAATAATTCTATAAAGAAAGTCTAAGGCTGATTTTTAAAGACCAACTTAACCAAATTCAGCTTAACATGACAACAGCGAGCTAAAGAAGACCGAAGACCCGCAGTGTTGAAATACGATTTATTTTTACTAATTTGACAAAAACTTAATTAAACTCATTAAAAGCGAAATGTATTTATCATTAATAATAAACGTTACATATTGTAGCATTTATCATCAACTGAAATAACTTAATAGTTTTCTGGGAATAATTGCTTATTTATTCGCATTATGGCAACATGTAAACACTGTTTTGATGAAGGTAACCTTGGTAGGTACCTCAAGAAATATTTTATAAACAAATACTACACGCTTACCTGCAAAACTCTGCTGTATATCCAAAAAATAAAGTAAAACAATCCAAGGGTAACCCATATTTCTTAGGTATCTGCGAACACTGACCGCCACTCTACTACTCCACATATACAGAATAAGAATAGATAGCTACTACCAGTTCATCAACAACATAAACACCGTCTACGGTACATGAACACACGTCGATGGGTTGGTTGCTAATTAGGTATGATGAAAATAATAAGATCTCAGAAACTCGTCTGTTATATTTATAACAGAGTGGCACCAAAATAAGGAATAAATTTATGTCTACAAATAACACTTTCCACCTGATTTATTTATGGTCACTTAATTTCTTGTGAAGATATTCAGGTAACTAACATGTTTCGGAACTCATAAAGCATACTTATAGTAACTGTAAATGGAATTCCCGGTACAATGACATGTATAGATAGAACCTCATCAAATACTGTAGAGGTTGAGTAAGGAAAGTATTGAAGAAGTGTCGTCGAGAAATTCTAAACTGGTATCATTTTCTAGAATATTACAGCTGTGACGTTTGCGTTTATCTTTTTTTCGTTTATTCAAGATCATCGACTTATTATTGAAGCACTACTACCAGGAAATAACTACGCCACTTACGAAATAACTTTACATGGCTTTTTCCATGGTGAAATCTTGAGTAAGCGTCTTTCTTCAGTATTTCAAATTTCATAGGAAACACCTTACCTATAAATTTAAAGGAGATTCCGAAAACAACTACTCCACGGGCAATATGCCCCGACTGGCGTTACATTACATCGGCATCTCCATAGGAATCGCCACATTGTTCATCGAGACCAAATACCAGACATTGACCGGTTTCGCGCTTATTTTGCACTTATCAGAGTGACATAGGTAGTGAGCCCGATGAACGATATTGCGACGTGATTACCTAATGGGCATCGTGAATTTTAGTAGTGATGAGAAACACGTAGTGCTCTCTTTGGATCTGTGCTACTATCTGTCTGATAATTATCGTCAAATTGACATGATAATAAAGGTCACTGCTGTAATGGCATTTGAGAAAAAGCAGGTTGTTATCTGTCTGCCAATTTAACAATAATTGTCAGACTAGCACAGACCCAAAGAAGGCACTACGGTGTATTTCTCCCAACTACTAACCTTACCTATATCTTGTATACATAGACGCTTTTATGGAGCTTATGTCTTACTGTTCGATACAATTAAAATTTTTTTATTTAATAATCAAATGTAGGTATAATCATATTTTTCCATGGTTCGGTGTTCTTCAAGCAGAATGCTTAGAAATATAAAATAACTGGTACAAAGACATAAACAAAAACATTAAAAAATCGACTTTTATTAATAACGTAATAATCTCAATCGTATAGTATAAAAATTAGGAGGCTTTTTCAATTGAGCTCAATTTTCTGTTTCATTTTCCCAGACGATGCTTTCTATCCACGGGATGTAGTTGGAGATTCTGGTATATACACTAGGACTTGCAGACAAGGCACAGGCTTTTCCAAAAGATGTAACGCCAATAATATTGTGGACGTTGACTTTAAAGGACCTTTCGAGGTTTTTCAATTGCAGCGGACCTCCGGAATCGCCCTTAAAAAAGTATTCTTATTTTTCATATTGTTTTCAGTCGATCATTTTTTTGTTGCTTTACTAAACAAATACCGCCAATCAAGGTCATTAAAAATCGACATGGAATTTTTTACGCTGCCAAATTTTAAAGTGTTCTAAAAGTGCAATATTCCAAAATATGTTTTTCACAAAATTTATTTTTAGATGAACCGCAGTTGTTATAAATAATTCATAGGTATTTTTTTAAATAATGGTTTTAATATGCTTTCTCACTATATTTAAATTTAAATGCAACCATTTGGTGGCATATAATGAAACCAAACGACTTGTGAATTGGAACAATATTTTTTTTTAATTACTCCAGATATTTTAAAAATTTTATATACAATGAATAGTTTCGATAGTTCTTAAAAAAATGTAAAAGTGTCAACTGTTGAAATAAGTATTTAAGATGACTATTCCTTTCTAAAGTGATATGTTACATGAAACATGAATAACACTTCAAAGAATAGTATCAAAAACGTTTCTCAGCTTAAAGAGCTTAAACTTCTTTCAAAATCCAGAATTTTTCTTTTTCCCTAGGCCTATAGTTTCTTATTAATAAAAGCATTTACCTGACATGTATCTTGGCCTTTCACTTTTCCCGCACATATCTGAATATTATCCAGAATACCGAGTGGCAAATCATCCTTGGTATTTTTTCCAAAAGCAACCAAGCACTGACGGTTGGGAACATGATCCAAATCTACTTTAAGCAAGAAGCTACTGCTCTCCCCAGAAAACGCAGTCTTCCCCCATCCAGTTGCAGTCAGTTTTTCCTCCTTCAGTTCATTTTCTGTATTTAAACATGCAGGTGAGATGTATTCTGAGAACTGTACTTCCCGATCTAGTTCCAACAGAGCGATATCATGGTACCTGGCTGGCGGTTGATAGGAAGGATGTAGGATACTTCTAACAACAGTAAAATCCTGTGGTTGGGCATCGTCTTCTTCAGTTGCCAAATCTAAGTCACCTAGTCGGACAAATTTAGGTTTGTCCCTGAAAGGAAATTATTATTTTTATGTAAATCTGTAAATAACATTTTCTAAATTACTCTTTATTTTATATAACTCTTTATTATATAAGCTAAGTCTATCAAAATTATAAAAATATTGGAAAATAACGTTGTGGAGCTTTTATGACGTGCGTCACTTCCTTTACCAATTATTTGACAGATAACCGAGGATGAAACTTTTCGTTGAAGTGAGGTTCACCAACGATTGACACACAAACTACTAATATATTAACAGAAGTTACCTAGGTAATTCAGTTAGTACTATTGGCTACTTAACTTACCGTTTGCTGAAAGCACAGTGTGCTGCGGTTACAATGAACTTCTTACTGATTAACGAACCTCCACATTTCCACTCAATGTCTTCTTGTCCTCCATAACCGATAACAGCCTACAAAGCACAAAACGCATTTGTAATTAAATTTCATAATATACTATTGGTTTTGAGAGAATCATTTCCAGAAGCTTTTTTACAAAATTCTTACTAAAACTATATACACAATCAGTTATTCATCAGGTTTTTAGAGACCACTGATAGTAGTAGTAGTAGTAGTAGATATTTGGGAGTAAGCTACCGTATTATAAAAACAATTTACAAATTATAATTGAATATAATGTATTGTGTAAGGCACCTATTGTATAAAAACGCACAAAACACATATAAAAGTGCCTTTAAAAAATTAATTGTTAGAAAATTAGTTGATTGGTTATTTTATGAATTGCATCAATAATAATATACATACAGGGTGGGTTTTTGAAAACGAAACAGAGCGAATAACTCTCAGGAAAATTATTTTTTCGAAAAACGCCGAGACAGGTCGATTTTTGATCAAAAGGGGACATCTTTTCCCATACTTTTGATGCTCCAGTCTCACCCCCCTAGGGAGGGGGGGGGGCAACCTCCCCAAATATCTTAATAGGGAAGGAGGGTTAAATGACACATCATTTGAAAGGTACTTCAATTCTCTACACAACCCTGTATTAGTTTTTTAATTTGACTGGTTAGTTTTGAAGATAAAGGTTGTTAATGAAAAACTACTTTTTACGGTTTTATTTGCAAACTTTTTCTACTACAGCCAATTAAATATTCAAATTGATGACCTCCAGCCTCCATACAATAGTCGTCCATGAGTGTCACCCCTTATGTCAGAGTGACATTTCCTTTTATTATTCGCAGTAAATTGAAATAATAAATAATACAATCAGAACGGGTATTGAGTGAATTATTATTTTATTGTTACCTGTACAGTTTGTCGACATTATGGTTTATTCGATTCCAGATAGAGTGGAAATAATTGCTCTTTTTTATGCAAATAATCGGAGTGCTAATAGGACAGCAAAAATATTTAATCAGCAACACTTGGGTAAAAATGTTCTCAGGAAGTACATTTTGGAGTTAGTGACCAAATTTCAGGAGACCGGATCTGTAAGTAATAAAAAGCGACACCCCGAAAGAAATGAAGCAGAAGATGTAGCTATTCTAGGCCATGTTGCTATAAATCCTAGAACGAGTACGAGGCAAATGGCAGCTGAATCCGGTTTTGGGCCAAACAAAATTCGTAAAACTTTTGAAGCATCATAAATTCCATCCCTATAAGATTCACCTTGCACATGAACTTAATGGAGATGACTTTGACCGCCGACTACAATTTTGTGAAGTAATGAGTGAACGAGCTATTAACAATCCAGATTTAATTTTTAATATCTGCTTCTCGGATGAGTGTTCATTTACTGTTAATGGCAATGTCAATCGTCACAATTGTCGTTATTGGTCCGATTCTAATCCCAGGATATTTTATGAGACTCATACACAACATCAGGAAAAATTAAATGTATGGGCTGGAATTTTTGGTGACCACATTGTTGGTCCTTTTTTCTTACCAGGTAATCTCACCGGGGAGATGTACCTGGATTTGTTGGAAAACTCCATTTATCCAGAGCTGATACACATTATAGAGAATAATGAAAATTATCTAGAAGACCAGTTGATATTCCAACAGGTTGGAGCCCCTCCTCACTACGCCTTGCCTGTTCGGCAGTATCTCGATCGTACGTTTGCAAATCAGTGGATTGGGAGAAGAGGCGTCATAGAGTGGCCTGCGCGATCCCCCCTCCCTAGGGGGGTGATACTGGAGCATCAAAAGTATGGGAAAAGATGTCCCCTTTTGATCAAAAATCGACCTGTCTCGTCGTTTTTCGAAAAAATAATTTTCCTGAGAGTTATTCACTCTGTTTCGTTTTCAAAAACCCACCCTGTATATGCATAGTATTTAAACCTATTCTTACCATATGTGGAAATTCTTTAGCGAGGGATTGCTGCCCTCCGGCCACACCCAGAATGAAGTCTTTTGGTGGAGGATAGTACTGTAAACATTCTGGAAGTATTTAAATAGTGAACATTAGGTGACACAATACATGAAGGGTTAGGTACATATGGAGCTCCATTTGAGCCACTGCAATTCCAACCAAGAATCAATACTAAAAATTACAACAATAATAGCTATTTTGATATTGACGCGTTAGTTGTACTGATGGATGGAGAGCGTGCGTCTGTATTTTGATCAATATAGAGCTAGCTATGTCGGTAGGAAAGTCGCTGTATATATCTGCTGCTCATGATTCGGAACTTGGTGGTACCGAATAACCAAAACCAGTGTATAATAAAATATAACATATTATTTAATACGTAATAGTATTAAAAAACAATAAGTTGAGTTTATTGTTTCTTCTGTTATTTTATTATCAGATAATTTACTCTAGATTTGGAATTTGGAAGGATTATCCTGCAATAAAATGCTTATAGGTTATAAGTAAAATACAGGATGGCCATTGTAGGTAATTCAATAGTGGGGTAGTAGGTAATTCAATAATTCAACTGTAAAATATAGCACGCACAAAAGTTGTTTGCGACATATTCCTTCAAGTAATGAAGATATTCCTTTGTGTTCTTGGGTTATAAGTAACAAGCAAAATTTAATAGTGATTTTTCTCGAATCCTTTACATTTATATAGATCCTTCGACAAATTCTAGATTTATATAGACAAAACAATGACTAGATACACTTTCAATTGATCAAAATACCTGTATAGTCACCTAGAAACACAATAATGTACATAAAAAAGAAATATTGCAAGTATTAGGTAGAAGCGTTACAATATTTCCATGGATATTTTTAATATTATTGACTATTTCTAATAAAAATTATAGAAAGGAGCACTGACTGCACTAACTGACTGGAGGAGGACTGATTCATAAACAATCTCTTATAACTATAATTTATGTTAGAAAATGCATGTCGTATTTGATAAATACTTACTTTTCCTGCTGACTTCGCCAACATTTTGATTTATACGTGATATAACAGGATTCTGAAGTGCTGCGGCGCTTTGACCTGAAAAGGTATATACTTTTTGGATAAATATATTGATCTTACTTAGATAAAACAACCTCTGTTCGCCGAAAGCAAGAAACAAGTTTTTTAACTGAGAAAAAAATTAAAATTCGAAAGTATATTCGACAATGATTCATTAAATAAATTTACATTTTTATATGACACCTTTCCCAATAACAGTAATATTGTCAAATTAAGCCAAAAAGCTAAAAGTAATGTAATAATATCTCTGTCCATTAGAATTAGTCCGAAAGTGAGGAATTTGTGTGATGGAGCCGTAAATTACTATTCTATAGGTTGGATTAGTGCCCAGAACTTAACTTAGGTTGGTAAAAATCTAACCTCCATTTAATGCAAGAATGAGGGAGGGTTGGAAAATCCTAAAAGGAATTTGTGAAACACTCGTCTATGAGTAGACTGTGATAATTTGTATTCAGTCATGCCTTTACTTAATTATTTATTATTTCCAACTAAAATGAGAAGTCATTAAAAATGTATTTTAACAAAACTGTATAAACTGATTAAATTAACAGCCATATTTAAATTAAAATGTTGTAAAACAAGTTGTTTAAACAATTCATGTTAACAATTCCAACAACAACTTTATTCAAATTCAATTGGATTAGTCATATTTCGGAAATCATCCATGCTAGCACCAAAGGTATCAGTATTAATTCAAACACAAATGACGATATTAATTTTTTTAGTTGCTTAATGCCAAGCACTTTATTCAGATCTCCTCACAATATACTTATTAAAATGTCATTTAGTCATCGAATAAAAAAAATCTAAGACATTTGCAAAAATACACTATTTCAGTTATTTGGGATCTCGCAAAATAGACCATTTGCTGAAATTTGAGGCCTCGCAGAAAAATAAGAAATTTTTCCAAACCAATTTCACAATTTTTCGAAATTTTGTAGTTTCTAAGATCCCAATCAAGTAAGAACATCAGTAATTTAAAACTCAATATATATTTTTTTTAAATGATTTTCGAATGCAAAATGTTTAATACATAACCTAGATTATAACAAGAAAACAAAAATCTTTTGAAAAACCACAATCTCAGCAAACTTTCTAAATTTTACTAAACTAGAAGGTTTACTTTGCTTGCAGAATATACCAGTTAAGTTATTTAAAATTAGTGTTGGCAAATGTCCGGACACTTAAAAATTGGACAAATGTCCAGACAACTGTCTGGACATTTTAGACACTTATACGGACATTTTAGAAAATGAAATGTAACAGGCTTACTGTAGAGCACATGTCATAAGCTTCAAGATGATACCAAATACTTATATATTCTTAGAGTATATTCTCTGAAATACAAGCATTAGGTGAAAAATCAATATTTTCGTAACAATGTTCAATTTTCGTCTACCTTTTACCAGCTTATGGTTAACATAGTAAAAAGAGAATAGTGTTAATTATGAAATTATGATTTGAAGTTTAAGTTTCTACTGGGTACATGTGAAATGACATGAAATAAATAAATTATAGAAAAAAAAATAAATTTATATGGGTACAATCTTACGTGGGGTACGTATTGAAAAAATCAGTGATTTTCAAAATATTTAGCAAAACAATAAATTTTCAAAAAACTTAAATTAGCTCTCGCTCGGTTATTTATAGAAATTTTCAAATAAAACCTTATTTCGAACATACATGCGTAATTATCTTTGTTTTAATGTAACCAGAATTTTTTTTTTCCTACTAGATTCTGATATATAAATATCATCTTTGGTTTTTCTTATGGACCCCCTTGTAGAATTTGACGTGGTTAGATAGAGAAAAAATCAAGGAATTCGGCGATGTGTAACTACCAAAGAATTTTGGTAATACCACAAGTATAAAGATATATATCTTTATACTTGTGGTAATACTTAGGGTTTTTAATGTAATTAAGGTTTATAATTAGTTGTTAGGTCTATAATTTTCTATATAGTTTTTTGCCATTTATTGACTTTTTATTATAGTATCTCAAGTCAGAGTTTCTGATTTAACCATCTTTAAGCCGAAATAATTGGAGTAAAAACCACAAAAAGACTATAGAAAACAATTTTAACAGATTGCGACAATTTTGAATTGGATTTTTAGGTTAGCTCGTTTAGCTGAAAATGGCGGTAATTATAAATCTGAAGGAAGCTGGACAGATACGATAAATGTCTAGACATTTTCATTCTGTCCAGACACTTTTGGGCACATGTCCGGACATTTAAGGACATTTATATAAGTGTCTGCCAACACTATTTAAAATGTTTACTTTTTTTACCTTACACGATTTTTTTAATTGATACATGATAATACGTTCCCAGAAGTATACTGGGATGATTCTTAAAGTTATGTCAAAAAGAAGTTATAGACAATATTACCTATAAGAATTCGACTACTATTCGACATCTACAATAAAAAAATTAAAGTAATAACGCGGTAGATATTTTAATGGTTACGTTTACCTACCTATTGCTGATTGTACGGAATGAATAGTTCCCAGCGTCGATCGCTGCAGAAATTGGGAATGAGAATTCCCTAAAAAAAAAAAAATCAGAAAAATAGGAAAGGAATATAATGCAGAGGTTCATATTATTAGAATATATGTAGACTTTGGTATTAATTTCTTGAGCTCAAGGTTATTCATAAATGGGCTGACTTCCAATTTATTGTTTTAAATACCACCAATGTAATATTTTTTAAATACTTTGTATAAAAACATAGTTATATTATGACAAAAAATAGGTAGCAATTTCAAAATGTTTTTCAAAAAAGATTAGAGACTTTATTTTTAAGTCGCTTCTATCTAAAAAACGACATGTCAAAAGTGGTACCGTCTAGTTATTTTCAGTCTGTCACTATCAAAATATCGTCGTTTAAGTTAGTTATCGTCTTCTGTTTATTTATTCTTTAATTTGTGGTTAAAGCGAATATATTATTTGCTTTGCTTAATATATGCCATCGTGTGGTTGAATATCTTTAAATCAGTATAATATTTATATAAAATACAAATTATAAAACGATTTTAAATAGCAAATACAGGGTGATTCTTAATCTATACGTATAAATTTGGGAAATTATAGCTGAAGACAAACAATGACTAATAATGAAAAAATGTAGCTAAACATTTTTAATTTCGGAAATACCAATTTATTTCAAATAAAAATAAAATAAGGTGAATTTCATAAAATGCTTCCAGTATCCAGTATACCAGTATCATGTCCATAAGTTCTTCGTTTGAGAAATTATGCGCCATTTTTTATTCTAAACGCCTAAAAATAAACTCTAATAGGACCACAACTGATACCAAAGTACTGCTAGAAATACCAACCATATCATCCTGACTAGTTTACTTCTTAGTTTTTATAAACAAAAAATGTCACCTGATAAATTTTGTAAACATTTCCAGATTATTTCGGAAACTAAAAATGTTTAGTCAATATTTGTCCTCGGCTATAATTTTCCAAGATCAGCGTGTAGGTTAAGAATCACCCGGTATGTATGGATATACAAAAATAAAATAATATAGCCATGATGTATAATTTTGAATAAATAAATGAAAAAATAAGTCGTTTGGCTCTTCCTCTATTAATTTGTGGCCCATCATAAAAACTTAAGAAATCTAAGAACTTCAAAACTAATACAATTTCTATCTGAAAATGTAATGTAGATCATACACAGTTATCAAGTATCTACTGACTTTTATTAAGGGTCCATTCACTGTAGACTTGACAGATATGAATTCGGGGTCAGGTTGAGAGGTTGGGTAGCCGATGGGTGAAGACTTACATATTTCCACTACCGAATTATTTAGATTTCGGAGGTGCACGTAAAGCCGAAGTAAAAAGGCACATGGAAACTAAGTTAGCCCTCATTGCAAGGATACCGGATTTGTCTTATAATTGCAACAAAATTTCTTTTTAATGTTATAAATTATATATCAGCGGAAAGATCAAAAGATAAACTAGATCCCTATAGTAGCAAATTTTTGTTCGGACCAGTGAATGGACTCTTAACTATAAAATATCTTGGTTGTTCGTTTTTTTGTGTAGCCATGCAGTCATGGACACACATTAGTTCCATTTAAATATTCTATGTTTCAAAGGTCATAAATGGTTTTTATATTTCCGAAAATTATCAAACATTATCTAAGTAACAATTTGGTTTTCATTTCAAGATGCCGAATGTTCCAATAAATATTTTATTAATTGTAAATAATATATAATATATAAATTAAAAATAAGTTAAAACCGAACTTACCTGGTAAGCCTAGTAGCGAATTCAAGAAAAAATAAAAAACTATAAAAATAGAATCCATGATAACTGTAAGCGTCTTACAACTATAACCACCAAACTGTCTGCTGCGTTCTGTTTCTTGGAATGGGTAACTTTCAATTTGTATATTTTGATTATATGAGGCCAACTCTATTAAAAAATAGTGTAGTAGACTAGATAATTAATCCTTGAACTGGAGAAACACGTCTACTTAAGAAGATGTTTCCGTCAGGGTCATGCCAAAAATACTTAAAATATCGTTGTGTTGACGGTAAATCCTATCTACAAAAACAAAATTTTGTTTATATTCACTTATTCGTTAGTAATTATGAAACACTACCTGTTTATACGTACTTCGATGGCACCAGGTATTTTCCCTCCTCTTTGTAACATTCTAAAAACAGTACCTATTTACCCATTTTTTATTTCAGGTCTTTAATACCTCTCAGTCATGAATATTATAAAATCTTATAATATGCAAAAATTCTGTAATATTAAGATATTGTATTGTAATTATACATACTCATTGAATTATTTGTATTATAGAATATTCTTTCTTCTACATACACTTACACTAGGAGGATATCTAGAGACCGATAGTTCTGTTCGGACTTATTCTACGGTCCGAAGAAGCATCAATCAATTATAAAGTCAAGACCACAATTAAGCAAAGTGGAATGAGCGGAAAAAGAATAGATCTGTGTTGCCACATTTATTTCTAAAGTATTCTTATTTAAAACAGGAAACGTATTAATTACCTTATTTACCCATTTTTTTACTTGTCTTTAACGTCCCTTATCCCTACTGTACTTTATTAAAGCAAACACAATGTTTAGGCATTTCCGAATATGTGGCAACTGCGAAAGTCGTAAAGTTGACGACAAGCTGTTGATCCTTATTTAACATACATATTCTTGCATTTACGCTTTCTTTTCTCTGAGCTTCAACGACGTTGATTGGTCGAATCAGGAACCAACAAGCGACTGCGCTCAAGGTAGTAGGGAAACAGTGGCGTGATGTTGGGTTACTTCGCGCGCGTTTCTTAACGGTAAAAATTTGTGGTAAAATTATCAGTGTATTTATTCTTTGTGTCAGTGTTTGTGTTAGTTAAAAAAGTGAAAGTGCATATAATAGAAGTATTTTATAGAATAGTATATATTAACTGAAATGTGCCCAATGGTAAAACAGAATGCAGCACCGCATTTTACCAGATCGGTGAGGTCATTCCACTTTGCTTAATTCTGGTTTTTACTGTAGATACTATAATATTTCTTTAGTAGTAGTTTTAGATACTCTAGGCACTTTCCAAACTGGAGTGACAGAATATTCACGGTGTCCCACCGGGAAGGGCCGCGACCAATATATGGAAAATTACGTACAGGGTGATTTTGAAAATTTGGTTATTTACTAAGGTCAGTGGGGGCCTACCTTTTAAAAATATTTTCACTTTTCTGGTACTTCCGGTATAACCGGAAGTCGACACCAACTTGCTTATTTTAAATGGAACACCCTAAATATTAGATCTTTTCCGGATTCTACGTATAATTCTAAACACAATTCATGTAGGATGTCCTATACCTATCTTCAACTGTTTTTGAAATATTGATAGGTGAATATTGACATTTTGAAAATTTGACACCCTGTAAAATCTAAACGGTTTGAGATCAAGCAAAACGGTTTGCACATTCCTATCTTAACTTTCATAAGCTATCGTTTTCACTAATTTCAGATTTAACCAAGAGATCAAATAAATTTAATCAAACATTTTTAATTTCTGGCTAAATCTGGAATGTGCAGCGTTATTCCAGTAGGGACCACCCTCGTATATAAAAATCAATTTATATAGGAGGGTACCATATATCTAGGTAGCTTTTTATTACTGTTGCTTGACATTTAGCAGATTGTTTAACACAAAGTTCCTCGTAATTATAAAACTTAATCTTATAATCAAGAAATGGTTGCTGTACGTGAAGAAGAAGTGTTTTCTAGTCCAATAGATATATAGAGGATCGAGAGGTGAAGACTTTCAAATTTAATGCCTGCAAAATCCCCTACAATTTATGAAAAAACCTATAAAGATTTTGTAAAATACTGTACGAGTATAAGCAAGTAGGTAGTGGATCAAACGGAAAATGTTTTGCTAATTCTTCAATCAATATTAACTTTAATTTGAAACAATTAAGTTACATTACGGCCTATGTTTTATGTTGGATTCATTTTTTGTTATGTATTAAATAGTACCGGGATATCAAAAATTATCTTGATCAAGGGTGGTTGTGGAATGTAAAACGTGTGTCTTACTTTAAATTTTTAAATATGTTTTGTTGTGTCAGAATCTGTCAAGTCAATGTGCTGAAATTTTCTAATCCAGTTTTTGAATCATGCCTCTTACCACACAGCACAAAATTTTCATAATTGAAGCCTATTTTCGAACGGGTGCGCTAGTTAATGGAAATTGGCAATACAGTCAACGTTTGTGTTTGGACAATTTTCGAGAGCACTTCCCAAACGTGGCAATATTATCGGACAATTTTTATGCGTGCCTTACAAATTGTGTTGAAGTGTTTCGCGAAACTGGTTGTGTGACTCATAAAAAAGGTGCTGGTAGACCAAGAGTTCGTACAGAAGAAGTTGTCAATGACGTTCGTGAACGTATGGAAGAGGAGCCTGCAAAACCTTTGAAACGTCTTTCTCAGGAAATTGGACTTTCTTATGGAACATGTCATAAGATTTTAAAAAAAGACTTGAACATGCATCCATATAAGATGCAAGCACATCAAGCTCTTCTGCCCGCAGACCATCCCAGACGCATTGCTTACTGCCATTGGTTTGTCAATAATTTAATGAATGACGATCTTCTGGACTTAACTTTTTTTTCTGACGAAGCGTGGTTCCACCTTTCGGGATACATCAATTCTCAAAATATGCGAATGTGGAGCAATGATAACCGTCATGTTTTTACTGAATCGCCACTACATGCTCAAAAAATTGGTGTTTGGATGGCAGTTTCTCGCAGAACAATAATTGGGCCAATTTTTTTCGATTTCACCGTCAACGCAGAAAGATACAGACACAACTTTTTGGCTGAATTTGTGGAACAGTTAAACGATGATGAACTTCGGTACGGTTATTTCCAGCATGACGGTGCAACAGCACATACTACACGAGAAAATATTGCTTTCCTCCGCGAATTTTTTGATGACCGGCTGATAAGTTTGCATACAGAAGTTGAGTTTCCTCCGAGATCACCTTGTTTGACAATTATGGACTATTTTATATTTCCTTACTTAAAAAACAAGATTTTCGCAACTCCGGTAAATAATTTGCAAGAACTGCAACAAAGAATTGTTCAGCAATGTGCAACCATAACGCCAGAAATGCTGCAAATCCATTACAAAACGCTTTTCACAGCATGAGGAGGCGCGTCAACTTGTGCATCTAACAAAACGGGGGACATTTCCAACAATTACTGTAATTTAGTTTTTCTTGTTACTAAAACCGTTATTTCATAATTTGTAGTTCATTATTGTTTTACAACTGAAATAAATAGGTATGAAATTTGTAGGTTATTGATGATGTGAGTGTGATAGTGACATAATTATTTCAAATTTAAAGTAAGACACACGTTTTACATTCCACCACCACCCTTGACCAAGATAATTTTTGATATCCCGGTATATTATGTTACTAAGAGTAGAAGGTGAACATTATTTGTTGAGCCTAGAAGCTTATACAGCCGAGGCGTTAACCGAGGCTGTGTAAACTAGGCGAAACACATAAAGAGCTTTATACTCCGAGTGACATATACTATTTTTTCTGCAAGTGTCAAAATTAAAACTGTATTTCTTCAGACATTTATGCTTGTATAAAATACTATCTGACGTGACGTTTAATTTCAAACTGACAGTTCTAACCAATCGTGGTTCCATAACTCTCTTTTTTAATCCATTGGTATGGTTACACTTTTACTTTTTTGTACTAGTACAAAAATATATGTTGAATGTAAAGTTTTACTTACATTATTGAATATTTTGAAGCTATTGATACTTGTGTCATTCTAGAGATTTAAATTATTTTAAAATAGCAAACTAATTACCCAATCTAAACATTAAGTCGACAAAACAAATAATTTTTTCTCCTTAGCAATTAAATTTGTTTGCTACTATTAAATATTTAATATTGTCATTGAAATAAATGCCATGTTAACACGAATTAAATCTTTAATTCGCCAAATACAAATAAATAATGTAATAGCTGATTTTCTCTCAATTAAATCCTTTTCCCGATGATATTTTTGCTCACACACCTAACTTAATATAAAAATGATCACATGAACCCTGATCCTTTTGCAACGTTATTTTATTTCTTTGTAAATGTTTCAAAAGAGTAGCAGTATATCGAACAGGTATAATATTTGTTGTGGAAAATATAGAAACAGTTCAAAATATAGCGCAATTATTTATGAGTAAGCTGCAGTTATTCCCCTTTTATCAGGTAAATCATTGTCAGTGAAATTATGTAAAGAATAATAAATAGTTTTATTAATTGCATAATAGTAGGTATACCTACATTATAATTTATTTATTTAATCATGCTTTATTTATAAAATTAAATACTAAATATTTTAAATATCTTTGATGTGTACATTATTTTCAAGTTTTTGAATGATTAGGAAAAATATTATTTCTCTGTAGGATACTTATATTTTTCTAAGAAAGTGGCCAAACAAAATTCTCTATCCACGAGAGATAATTGTAAACTCTTGTGTATACGCCTGGAGCCATGGATATTCCACAAGCTTTACCGAATGACGTGACTCCTACAATATCATATACTCGAATGCCCGAAGATCTTTCTTGGTTTATGACTTGGAGAGGGCCTCCCGAGTCACCCTGAAAATGGAAATAATGAATATTAGTTTAAAGATCTCATCCACGTTGCGTTTTATTGAAAACGATGAGCAAATATATCGAAAATCACTGCGATTGCTCTCAATTAATCGTCTCTGTGTGATCATTTGTGGCAGCGATTCATTGCTATTGCCAGCAATTGATCGAACGATAAAACTAGGAAAATGTGCCCTATTTTTGTCTACAGAGCAATTAAAAATGTTTGAGAATTGGCCACCAGAGGTCTGAACGCCAACGGTTAACAACACATTTTTGCAAGAACCAAAACGGAACGATGTAATGGCGGTGGTAAGCAAAAATATTGTTTCATGCGCCGTGTACCGTGTACGCGGTACTAGATTCGTGTACTGGTCTTGTAGGTACTAGATTCTTATTGCATAATTAGATGCAACAAATCTACAAAATCTAATTACATTACCTGACATGTATCCTGCTCCTTTGTGCCACCAGCACATAACTGTACATCATCTACGACACCAAATGGCAGAAGCGATCTATCTTTCTCATAGAAAGGTCTGCAAGTGTTGTGAGGCACAGCATCAAAGTCAGCTTTCAAAAGAAAGCTGCTAAAACCTCCTAGAAACGCTGTTCTTCCCCAACCGGTCGCCATCATCTGCGTTTCATTGTGCTCTCTATGAGTATCCAAGCAAGCTATAGCAACAAATTCTGTCAGCTTGACTTTTCTATCTAATTCTATCAAAGCTATGTCGTGATATCTTCGCGGTCTTTGGTACTCGGGATGAGGAATCAGTCTTTTAACGTTAAAATCTTGGGGCTCTGCGTCATCGGTGTCAGTTGCTAAGTCTAGATCTCCCAGGCGGACAAATCTGGCATTACCACTGAAATAATATACAATGTGAATAATAGAAATAGTTATTTGCGTTATATAAGGACAAAATGTTGTTTTAGTCCATGTATCATAACATTATTTTCTATTCGATTGTAAAATTACAATGAAAATTAAATTGCTAGCGATTAGGTTATCTTACAAAACGGTAAGCCAACTGATTTAAACCAGCTTGAAATGTACTGATGTAATTAAACTCAATATAAATAAACTTCTGACTTATAACCAAAAAGCTAGGTATTGTTTTAATATTGACTTTATACTCAAAACTGTTAAACTTACTATTCAGCTGATCTTAAGCAATGTGCTGCAGTCAAAATGAAATTATGACTTATTAAAGATCCTCCACATAACCACTGAGGGTTATTCAGCTCCCCAAAACCAATTATTGCCTGAAGAAGAGAAAAATATTGGTTTGTTTCATTAATTTACTTAAGTGTTAACATACCATGTGTGGAAATTCTTTAGCAAGGGACATTTTTGCTCCAGGAACAAGAAGAAAATACTTCTTATACGGATAATATTCTTTACATTCTGTAACAAAAATAACTTTCTAGTAAAACGGCTTACTTTAAATATATAATTTCTTACTTGCTGCACTTAGCACACCAGGTTCTCGAGAGATTGCAGAATTGACATCAGTGCAACAGACCAATGGGTTGTTTCCGTTAAATCCACAAAACCCTGGATTTTGCCTTTTTTCCAGCAAAAGCTTAGCGGAAGGACAGTCATCTACATCTATACATTTGCCTTTCTCTCCTGTCTGAAAATTACAGGAATCGCCTTTCTCTAAAGAAAGAAAATTGGATACTAAATATTTATAAGTGTTGCATTAGTTCATAGAAGCAGCGGCTTCAATACAAGAATTATCTATGTATACAGTATGGCTGATTTTTCATTGTCCAGACAATATACACTAAAATATTAAAGATACAAAAAGAGTTATCAAAAGAAACCTGAGCCGCAGCGCATATTTTCTCCAAAGCCTACCTATTTTCTGGAAACATATCGATATATAAACATATCAAACTTGGTTTTAAATGGAACATTTTACAGATTTGGATAAAACTTCCTCTCACGAATATACTGATATAAAGTTTCATGGTTCAAGCTCCAATAGTGAGGAGAAATATATGCCCAAAAGGGTGTCCCATAAGCTAAAATGTTAAAAAGAGAAGGTTAAACATCCTACAGAGTCTTTCTCTAATACATTGCTCTTACAGTACACTCTTTTAGACATATCTCCCTCACTATTAGAGCTAGGGCCGTTAAACCCAATGTATTCGAGAGAGGACGTTTTATCCAAATCTGTACCAATATACAGGGTGTTCCATTACAAAACCAAGTTAGATATTTTTCCAGAAAATAGGTAGGCCTTTGCGAAAAATTGTATGAGCTGTTTTGTAGATCATACTTCTTTTCTTAAGTCTCCCATTTAACTTTTTTTTGTATCTTTAATATTTCTGAAGATCCTGAGGATGATTGCTGGATAATGGAAAATAGGCCATACTGTATATAGGTACACACATACCCCCATAATCTAGGGTAATATAATCAATAATTGATATTATTTGTTGAGTTTTATTGATACATTACTATAATATAAAATATGTTTCTTACTTCTTTTTGAAATTAAGGGTTTATCAAAAGTCAAAACTAGAAGTACTAAGTATTTGTACCAAATTTATTTAGTATGGTGAATAAGACATACATAAAGTGAAAAACAAAATAGAGGAAGTAGTTTGCTGCATTTAACATTGAAGTTCAAATATAATAATAGCGTTTACTTATAATAATAGCGTTTGTTGCCCAACAGTTACCCATTTACTGAGCAAAATTACAATAAAATAAAGAATATAGTATACAGTTAAACCAAAATTATTACAAATGTGCGTTAAAAGAAATTTTTAATTTAGATATGCTACAACAGAATATGTCACAAACATCAGATAATATATTTGCATTTGTGCACATGAAGTGCACAGGTGCCTTAAACATTATATTAGTATTAGCTCTTTTACACAAAAAAGTGGAAGTACTTCTAGATGCAAACCTTGGTACATATATATATCAATTTTTGACAAAAGAACCGAACAGTCAACTCTACCATGTAACAGCTTATACAAGAACAGCAAGGACGCTTGTTTTCTACGTTTTTCCAGCGATATAAAGTTAAAGCTATTCATCAGCTCATTATAATTACAACCTCTTAGAGGATAGACCCCATGAACCCTGAAATTTAAGAATTTAAGAAAGTTCTTCTGCACCTTTTCTAAAGCAGATGAATACTCGGCGTATATAGGGCTCCAAATTAAGGAAGCATATTCAAGTTTCGTCCTAACCAAACTAAAATAAAGTAATTTGATTGATGAAGCGTCGCTGAAATTCCTGGAGTTGCGATTAATGAATCCCTGAGTACGGTAAGCAGATTGAATCAAATTATGGATATGAAAATTAAATGTAAGTTGGTGATGGTTATGGTTGGTAAATATGGAGACAAAACATGACTCTCAGATATTATTGTGTTATTATACCTACCAACTTGTCCACTAAATATTCTTACTGTTCAAGCAAATTATCCGTAATTATCTAAATAAAAAATACAATTTTATAAATACTTCACAGAACCATTACAGTAGTCTAATCAAAATCGCAAGCACCGCTAACCAGAAATAAAATAAATACTTTTTATTCTGATTCAATATGGTAACTTTAAATACTAGTTAAATGTTGAAAATATGTGCAATGTTACCTAGAGCATGTACATGTGCCAAACACCAAACTAAGAAAATCGCAACTGATTTCATCTCGTGATGAATGACGACTGGGTGCATTGGTTTCTGCGTTCTTCCACTCTCCAAACAGGTATTCCTTTTATGAATATTAATTTAATACCACTTTGTGCACGTACGAAATAATATGCAATGTTGAAAATAAGTCACTACTCAAATTTTCGTTAAAAATGACCTCTACCGTTGTAACCTAAATGTAATTAATGTGATAATGCCATTAATAATACGCTTGACCCGATATAGAATTAGAGGTAAAAAATATATTTGCAAACGTATAATGTAATTTTACATAATAGGTAGTAAAAGCAAATAATATTTTCTATAATATCATTAATACTATATGCCTATAGTTTGACTGATATGTCCCTAAAAGCTTATACTATATTAGATTATATGACTCCTGTTTACCTGTCCTATATTACTCCAGGATAATACTATGTTTATCTACAGTGTATGCCAGAAGGTACGGAATGGTCTTACTTATATATTATAACCATTCAAAATATAGCGCTTTCCTAAAATAGTGGATACATTTTTCTATTAATGTTGGTTACTGATATTTCAACATTATTATCTACAGTCGAAGATTCAACATCGGTACTTTCAGCGGTTGATGGTCCAACAGTACTGTCGTCTGTTGATTGTGACAGTAGTATCCAGGTCCACTGATATCTTGGCAATAATTTCTGTAGTAGATACTTGAGGAGTATTACCAACAGTTGTCAAATCGTCAATTTCTGTTATTTTGTCGGTAACTTTTATAGTTGAAATTTCAACAGAGCTGCTTATAGTTGACACTTCAGCAGTAGTACTTATAGTAGACATTTCAACAGTACCACTTAAAGTTGAAATCTCGATAGTACTACTATCTGCAGTTGATATCAGATAGAATTATCCACTGTTGGTAGGTATTTCAACAACACTACTGCCTATATTTGGTACATTCACAGAGGCATAATATGAAAACATCAATTTCATATGCTTAAGCCTACTAATATTCTGGGAATTAAAACAGACTTACATTATTTTAGTTTAGCCTTTTATATGAATGAAACTATACACATTCTTATAATAATAACATAAACAAAATCAATGTGAAACCAGCGGAAAATGAAGAAAGATCATTGCACAATTAATGCATTCAATATTGACTAATATGAAAAATGATTTGCAATGGAAAATGTAATAATGGAAAATGTGATAATTTTATCTACATAATTATTTACAAGAAAAAGTGAGCAGCATTTTTATTAAAATACTACTATGAAAAACCTTAAAAACCTTAGGATCTTCTCTGCATTAAATTGTAACTAATTATGTTTACTTCCTACTCAAAAATTCTTGAATATGTTTACATATTTTTAGTTTTGTTAAAGTAGTTGGTACTAGGGCACATTATTCATTGCTGCAAAAGCCAAAATGTTTGTATGCTAATCGTTTGGTTTTTTTATTCAATTTATATTTATTTATTACAATAAATAATTATTGCTAAAATACATAAATATTGGAAATGATGTAATCATTAATTTCGTGTAGGGACTTTACATTACTAATAATAAATTCATATTAAATTATCTTTCAATAAATGCAATTTAATTTTTTATATATCTATCTACCAGTTCCCCAAACGTTCTTTTCAATCCAGGGAATATAATGGGAAACCCTAGTATATACACCAGGTCTGCCAGGTTTTCCACATCCTATTCCAAACGATGTTATTCCTACTAAGTATTTTCTCCCTGTGTCTTCAGTTTGAAGAGGACCACCAGAATCACCCTAAAACAGGATATTGATGTGACTGACTAGTGTAATCATTATCAGATGTTTATGAACCAGAAGATGTTTTTTGGTTTTAACATTATCTTAATAGTTTTATCACCTGGCAAGTATCTTTCACTTCAGTTCTGCTTCCAGCGCAAATTTGAGTTTCAGGGGTAATTCCTCTTGGGAGATCCTGTTTAGAAACCGTAGAATAGCTATTCTGACACTCACTGTTTGGAAAATACTCTAATTCCACTTTTTTCAGTTCTTTACTAGTGTCCCCAGCTGGATCAGTTTTTCCCCACCCAGTGGCGATCAGTACCTCATGAGCTAGAGTTGAAGAGTACAAACAGATGGGTGAGATGAATTCAGAGAAGATAATTGGATGATCTAGCTGAAGTAAAGCGATATCATTATATTGTTCTCCTGTCTTGTAATCTGGGTGAACAGTTCTCTTGATTATTTTATAGTCTTCAGAGTCTAAGGTTTCAATGTTCAAAAGTGTTGTTCCCAACCTCACAACTTGAACGTCACCCCTAAAACAGAGCATGGTTCAAAATTAATACTTATATAATTTAAAATATGGAAACAATATTTTGCCTACTACAAATGACCCATATACATTTTCTCGACATTATTTTTTATATTTTAAAAGATAATACAGTGTCATAGTAATAAGCGTACAAAGCATTCATTCCACTTTTTATAGCTAGACCTGATATTTTTTTATGTACTTAATGACAGTCCAAAAGGTCACCACTTTTATTCACGGAACCGTCACTTATTAAAGTGAAATTATTACATGAATCACCAAATTCTAAATGTAAGTAGGTACTTCCTTTCAGTCATTCACTAGGATATTTAAATCATGTTACCTTATTTTTAATTGTTTTCTTTATTTTATCATTTTTTACTAGTCCTTCCTTCTTATTTATCTTAATGTAATTATTATTGCAATTTATTTTTGACTTGATAATTTTTCTCACAACATATATTTCTTCTTTTGCTCTTTTACCTTTAGTAATCATACTTAACTTTATTGACTGACATTGAGAGGCATATTAACTATTAGTAATGTTACATGCTTATTAAGGAAACATTAGTTTATTAAATAATATTTTCATACTTACAATGTCTTTGATGTAACACAATGTGCCGCGGTAATTACAAAGCTCTCACTGATAAGGCTTCCTCCACACAACCACTCCAGCTTAGGTCCTTTCCCGTATCCTAAAGCAGCCTACGAGCAAAGTTTTGCGAAACATTTATTTACAGTTACACCAGATTATTGGTGGTATTTACTTGACTAAAACTATTTTGAAATGCTTCAGATGGAAAGTTTTGGAACGTAAGTAAAGTAGGTAAATACAAGTTAACTTACCATATGTGGAAATTCTTTGGGCATAGAATTAGTTCCTCCAACGATAAATGTTTGCACTTTCGTTTTTTCGTGCACTACTTTACTATTACTATAATATTCATTACATTCTGCAAAATATTAATATGTTATGACATATAACTTGTTTAAATCTGTACTCACTTTCTTTATGTATCATTTTATTTTGCAGTTGTCCTAAGTTTTCCACATAAGGCTGGGTTGTAGAGCCAAAGTTTGCATTCAATGTGTTATCTGAAAGATCAATATTTATCTGAATATGCCTCAATGCCTCAGTGCTAGATTCATGAACATTAGGTGCTGTCAGAGTACTACTTTCAGTGTCGGTACTGTTTTCTGTAAGAATTTCTACAGCAATTTCTATAGTGGACATTTCAACAGTACTGTTTGTAATTCGTGAGTCAATAGTAACATCTACCGTTGGCATCTCAACCGTACTGTCTGCGGATGACATTTCAACAGTACTCTCTGTGGTTTCTGTGTCAACATCTACCGCTGACATATGAACTGTACCCTCGGTGGTTAATATCTCAATAGTGCTTTCTGTCATTAATACCTCAACAGTACTATCTACCGTTGACATCTCAACCGTACTGTCTGCGGATGACATTTCAACAGTACTCTCTGTGGTTTCTGTGTCAACATCTACCGCTGACATATGAACTATACTCTCGGTGGTTAATATCTCAATAGTGCTGTCTGTCATTAATACCTCAACAGTACTATCTACCGTTGACATCTCAAGAGTACTGTCCGGAGTTAAAATTTCTAATGGAATGTTGGTTACTGATATTTCAACATTATTATCTACAGTTGGAGATTCTGCATCGGTACTTTCTGCGGTTGACGGTTCAACAGTACTGTCGTCTGTTGACATTGCAAGAGTAGTATCCAGGTCCACTGATGTCTGCGTAATAATTTCTGTAGTAGAAACTTCAGGAGTACCACCAACAGTTGTCAAATCGTCAGTTTCTGTTATTTTGTCGGTAACTTCTACAGTTGAAATCTCAACAGAGCTACTTGTAGTTGACACTTCGGCAGTAGTACTTATAGTAGACATTTCAACAGTACCACTTAAAGTTGAAATCTCAACAGTGCTACTATCTGCAGTTGACATGCCAACAGTACTATCCACTGTTGGTATTTCAACAACAGTACTGCCTATATTTGGTACATCCACAGCGGCAGGAATCATTGGCTGGCCACTGTTTGTCATATTTACAAATATATTTATACTCGAAGGGAATACTATTTTTATGACAGTACCTCCAACTGATGCAACTGTTTCGATAACATCAGCAGATGTAGTGGATTCTACAGCAATATCTGAGGAGCTCATATCGATTACAGATAATGGTACTGCTGTAGTTACTTGTATCTCTGTTCTGTTAGAAGAATTGATCGATTCATCATTGTCATTAGCTACCACGTTGTCATTAGTAGGTGAAGGAAACATAGCAATTGCATTAAAATTACCTGGTGGCAAAGGTGTGTTTCCAGTTTGGCCATTGTTTGGTGTCATAATTCCATGTCCTACAAAAAATATTGCATTGTTTTCAGCCTTCATGAGTTTGAGGATAAAGTTATGAGTTATCGCTTGTAGAGTGATAACTCAGAGAGATAGAAAGATGTAATTTTCACACTTGGATGCTTTTTCGAGAGTAAGAATGGGTTGTTTTCACGAAAATAAAAAACGTTTTCACCTGTTGTCGAGAATAACTGCTTCAAGACTGAAACTATTTTGATCTCTGAACAGATATTGACGAACTCAAGATCGTGAATATCTGTTAGCATAATCTTTTTCCACTGAAAGAAATAGTCAAGGTTCACGAAAAGTGAAACCTCTCTCTACCTCTCGTGGTTCCGAGATACCCTGTCGTGACATAAAAAATCGCATAAACTGACAGTAGGCACTTAATATTAAAAATCAAAAAAACTGAAAGTAATGATTAACTATAAATTATTTTATTATAATATTTACAAAAAAGGAACGCTTACTGGGAACCTACAGTTCTATAAAAAATTAACTAATGTTTTCTTTTTTAAAAACCTGAGATGAAATAAGCTATTAGTAGTACCTACATTTAGACTGTTATAAACCAAATCCGTGTATGTACTATCTTTTTGACCAATATTATTTAAATTGAAATTCTAAACAAATACACATAGAATTTAAAAATAAATACAAACTTAAGAATATAAAAGTAAAAATGGGTTACAAAAGTGATAACAGAAATATTGTTTATACTTACGACTTTGGTAGAATGATTTCGAATCGCTAATCCATATCACTAGAATAAAAAAGCACAACCGACTAACCATGGCGACTACTTTACAAACAAATCCATTTTCAATTATTACCGTAACTCGGATGTTGCAGATTCTAAAAGCTAGCGGAAGTCTAGTTATATTTATATCAAAAATATTTTTCTCTGAATTATTTCATTGTAAAGGCGTAATTTGTTTATTTGTATTTTTATTAATAAAAAGTACCTTTTCATACAACACCTGACCTTGTGCTCTCAATGACAACTGTAATGATTTTATTGAAATGGAGTTTACGGTTGGAACTACACTAAATGAAATTATCCATCGGAGTGTAGTTCTTCTGTAATGCAGAGACCGGAATGTCCCAAATTAAGAAAAATGTGTAAATTTTTGTTATTTTTTAGATTTTATGTTTCGTACTTGGTGTTTTTGTACTTGGCATTCTAGAATAAGTAATAAAAACCCATCAATAATTTCAATTTTATCATCTTGAAAATACCTTTAAAGGTATTTTCGGTTCCATGGAATTTAGGACCTATAATATATCTGGAAAGTTTATATATTGTTAGTTGTTTTGACGTATTTAGTACATACTTTGAAAAATACATATGTTTAGAAAAATAAAACAAATTGTTTGCTTTTTAATAGGTATTCATTGGAATTGATATTACTTCATACATAGATATTGTAGCCAACTTTGATTCCACTTAAAATATTGTAATAGTTTTAATAAGTTACTGCTAGATGACACTGCCGTCAAACAGTAACTAAATTATTTAGGGATATTTTGTGTTTTGTCCGTTACTGTTGAACAGGGCTTAACTAGTTTAAGGGCACTAAAAACGTATTGGAAACTGGCCTAATTATTCTTTGGCAATTATAAATTTAGTAATGGAACACATTGACATGAACATGTGACATTCTTCTGTGAGTTGAAAACAAACTAGTGTATCAAATTTCCATATATATAATACTACTATATCGCGGGTAGAGGCCCAAAAATTCCGAAAACAACACGGCGCCGACATACAATCTCTATCCTTATCGAGAGTACCTTAGTCAAATATGCGCACGCGCACGAATTTCGCGACATCCAATAAGCATGCAGCATAAATACTGCATCTCTGTCTACCGACTTCTTTTAAAAAAAGTTGAAAGTTGGGAAGTCTGTCAGCCTATAAACAGTGTGTCAGCTTCCGTAACCATGGAGATTGCGCATGCGCAAATCGAACAAAGGGTCTCTGGAACAGTATAGCACTATAACTTTTGTCCTTTAATGTTTTCGGAGAAACCGCTTATGGGCTAACATAGGAAATACGCGATATAGTAGTATTATATATATGCAAATTTCTGACTTCAAAATTGAATTTGTAATGAAAATCGAGTTTGAATCTTCAATAGGCACTGAGATACCCGGCAACCCGTGGAATTAGCCCCGCCCTTCCAGTACGTTGCTAATGATTGCTAAAAAGGAATTAATGCAATTATGTAAATAGTCAATAGTCAATAAGTAGGTACATACTGGAATACAGAACGAAATATATTTATTATTAAAACAACTAGCTACTTATATATACATAATTATTCAATTTGCTCCTCCCTTTGGTATTATCAGAGACGTATAGAATCTACAAAGACGTTTCACCTTTATGGGCGACATGAAGCCGAAAAGTTACTGGCCATTCGTAGATGGCTCTGCTGGAATTTTACCAGCAGCGCTTGCAGCAGTGTCCATTGGAACTAAATTGGACATTCTCCACAATTGTTTCCACCGTTTAATACCAGATGTCGCTAAATAAGGTTGACTGCACATGTATAGGTGCTGTCGCTGTTGCCGGATTTATTATATTCATAACTGGTGTGAAATATTATTTGTGAATATGTTTTCTTAACAGTTGTCTACCAAATACTTCGCATTTGATATACTTACATTATAAAAATCAAATTACAATAATACCAATTTAAAACATTCTGTAAATGAAAGTTTTGCAAATGTAGTCTACAAAAGTCTAATGTTTATACGTGTCATTAGTATAGTCTATATAACGTCAATAGAAACTGTAAAAAAAATTCCGACAAAAGAAACACCTGCACCTTGACGGCGGCCTCTTTGTTTACGCACGTGTGTCCTTTGTCGGAATTTTTTATGCAGTTTCAATTGAGATTATAAACACTATAACACATTTGATTATTTCATGGCGTGTCACCCGAGCGTCCCAGGTTCGATCCGTAGTCGATAACGATTTTTTTCTTAAGAATTCGTGCCATATGGACGTGATGCATACACATTGTCTAAAAATTATGTACTCAATATCTCCACAATCTGTAAGTTTGGGACTTTTGTTGCTGTTTGTGATGTTCGTATAACGAAGATATAAAATTATAGGTAAACATACTACTGTGCCTTCTAAAAAAGTAGGTACCTATTTAAATTACATTACATTACATTAATATTGCATAAAGTATATGGAAATATCTCGAACTATATAAATTAGTAATTTGTGTAAACACAATGAAGGGTTGATGTGTTTATACTAAAACACTGATTACACTGGGTTAGTTGCATAGGTATAATAGTTTTAAAGAATGTGTAAAAAATTACACCGTTAAGATCGTAGAATGTTTGAACTGTTGGTGTTTTATTTAGGCTTCTGTATCTTAACAATCTCGTTTATTTTTTATAGCTTTTTTTTAGGTAATAACCAAAGTGTAGGTATATATGCTTTGTAACTAACTAACTAAAATGTCACTATTTTATAGAGGATAATTTTAGTCGCTGAAATAGAATTTTAGAACGTTGTTATGGAGTCCAATTTTACAAAATTCTTGTTTTTCGAATAAGTTCCCTTGGTGCAGCGAGGTAGGTACTTTATATACTTAGATCTACATCTGTAGGTATTCGTCGCTGCTAATACCTAATTTTTATATCGGTTGATATTCCAAAGTTTACAGAATATAACTATATCAGTTGCTTGCTCCTCTCCGTCGGAACTTTTATTTTTCGAGATCATAATCGTGCCGCCGCGATCGGCCATCTACGTTCGACAGTAAAATCTCCTCGTTACGAGGGACATTACAAAGATAGTTTGGTTTCGCGCCGAGAATATTTGATTACTGACTGGGGTTTTCCAAAAGTGCAGCATTAAATTATATAAATTGAAATTATTCAATGGGTAGGAAGGACTATGTTCAAAAATATATCATACTAATTATTTATGTTTAAATTGTGCCTAAGTAAAAGATTAAACACTTTTGGAAACTTAGCCGCTATACCGAGCGGCTAAAAGTTTCCAAGTATCCTATTAGATTATTTCAGAGACCGAGACCACTTGGATTTAAATTTTGAAATTGGTAATAATATAATGACGTCCCTGTAGCTCTTCCGGTTACACCGAAAGTTAGCGTCAACTTTGTTATTTACAATGGAACATCGCAGTTTATTATCGCATTTTTGGATTTTAGTGTTACTTTTATCATGTTTCCCTATTCCTAAAGTTAACCGTTTTCGATATATTTTATTTTTTTTATATGTATATATTTTATAGTTTAAAACCCCGTGTTTTTTATATTAAGAAAGATAGAGCGGTCATAATCACAGGGGAGTCAGTTAAATTCATAAGCTTTCTAATCACATCTTCAGGGTTGGTGGTTGCTTACAGGGTGGTAAAAATTTAATACCATATTAGGTCAACTGCAAGCCATAAAAACTTGAATTTTTACATGGGACACCCTGTATATTATGGCATTTTTGGATTCTACACTTTCGGTCGGTATTACCAGAGAACAGGTAAGGAAGTTCTCTGGTATTACTCTCACTTTCATCAAGTTTACCTGTTTTCGAAAAATCGAAAATCCTAACTTAAAAGCCTGTGTTGTTTATATCAAGAACGATATAGAACGACAATATTCACAAGTGAGAGAGTTAAATCCATAAGCTGCATAAGCTTTCTAATCATACCATCAAGGTTATTGATGGATGCATGGATTGATGGATTGAATAATATACAGGGTGTTCCACTTAAAATAACAAAGTTGACGTCAACTTCCGGTATAACCGGAAGAGCTGCAGGGACGCTATTATTTCATTTAAAGAGAGCATCCCCAAAAAACCTCAGAATACCAAATTTTAAAAATTAAATCCAAGTGGCCTCTTGAAATAATCTGAATATCATTCATCTATACTATTACTTACAAAAATTACAAATGTTGTAATTTTCAATGGTTTGTATTAACTTTGCTGGATGCTGTCCCGGTTTTTATATTTTGCTTAACAAATTTTAATGTAAAATAAATAGAGGTTCTGATATAAAAATTAATAAAATAGCCCAAAGGAAAGTTTTTACCTTGAGGTATTACTAAAAGTTATATTTAAGAAATGATTTTTTAGTGTTTTTCCAATATTTTCGTGGCAAACTAATTCCTCAAATTTACTAACACAAATGTCTTCTCATACTACGACCAATTATCCACGATGTTTCTAAATGGTACAATTAATACCCCTGATTTTGTGCTACTATAGGATAAGATTACAGAACGTGGCTTCTCTATTTGCTAAAATTGCTACAAATTTCACAGGAATGTTGTAACACATTTTCTTAAAAAGTATTCGGTTACAAATATTGCGAGGGACAGCTACCCTCACTATAATCTACCACAGGCATTTTTACAAAAAATAAAATAAAACATAAATATATAATCACTTGTTTTTCTCATTCTATATCAATCGCACCCAACACTTTACAGGTCGAGCGTGAGCTCCTGTCAACGCTCCTGTGTAAGTAAACGTTTGAGTGCCGAACGGTACCCGAGTGGGGTAACTTATTTAATTCTTATATAACTAATATAACACTTTTTTTAATCTTCAGTCACAGCATATAAAACAATTTATATGCTGTGCTTCAGTCACTACCTATATACACTATACTAACGTGCATTTTTTATATGATTATTAAAAAAACTATACATTTTTAGTTTTTATTTGAGCCGTGACTATTTATTGCTATTTATTTATAGCCGCAGTTGAATATTTATTCTATGAGGGCCACTATATTAGAACAAATAATTAGTAAAATTCGAGAATATCTATGTATTTGATCTTATTATAGTTATTCGTACATAATAAGAAAAGCTTATCTTTATATCCAAGAAATTTTAATAATTTCATTTTAATAGGCGGCTCATCAAAGTAAATTTTTACAATAAACATGTACCTATAACTGTCCTCAGATAGGGTCACCGCATGTAACTAACTGTAACTAACCTTCCGCACACGCAAAAAAGACTCGCGGCAAGGCAAAGACAATCATTCATCTATATTTGGTACAGGTTCGGTAAACCGGAACTTTTAGTCCTCCCTCACATTTTTTAATATAACCTTTTGTATAGGATGCCGTAGAAAAATGAAGCATTCGTTTTGAGGTTTTAGGTTATATAGATACTTTTTTCTTAGGTACCAGTTTTGCAATACACATTTATTTAATCCCAATATTATTTGTTAACTGTACATATGGAGATATTGTAACTGTGTCCAATCTTATAAATTTTTTTGGATTTTTCTAATATTACGAGTAGGTACCTACTACCTACTATGATGGTTTTAATAATAGCAGCGAGGTATAAATAGTGTAGTAAGTACCTAATAAGGTCTACTTTTATTTATTACATTATTGAATTCATTTATGTACACGGCATGCATAAGATACATACAAATTTCTTTTTTATAATGTAGTAAATATTTTATCCGAAATAGTAAGTTTACAACAGTATCGGGAGGTAGCTCAGTTGTAAGAGCATTACCTGTTATGCCGAAGGTCCCGAGTTCGATCCTCGGATGCCGTTTAAAGCCAAAGTACTTTTTATTCTATCAGAATATTAAATAAATACAATAATAAAATTATTAACGTAGGAGAATTTATACTTCCGTGTAAAATTATTAAAATGATGTTTATGTTAAATCCATAGCGTTCGTTAGGTTACGTCTGACAACACTGTACTATTCTCTTAAACGTGTGCGCTTGAAAAATTACATTCCTGTATGGCAATGCGAAGCGATAGTAGAATCCTGCACATGTAATCTACTGGTACTGTGAGGGCGCAACTTGCCGGGTTGAAATTACTCGATTTTGATTGGCTAATTGTCATCTCGTATATATGGTTGCATAAAATCAGGAAAAAGTCTATACTTCAAAAAAATACATTAGGTGAACGGTCTTTGTAGATGTATAAGTCTCTGGTATTATTAAAATTATCTTTTATTACAAAGTATAATTATACTTTTTATATAGCAAATGATATTATTTTCTCAGTTGCTACGCACTTTTTAATTATTATCCACTCCAAATGTATCTCAAATTTATTTTTATATTTTATTTACATTATTTATTATTTTAGCAGTAATGGTAAACTATATAATAAAATAAATTTCGTACAGATTTATAAACGCTGATAAGAGTTTGTTGTAAACTCTAAAATTGTCCTAAGTTTTAAAGTAATGTAGTTAAAATTTTTATAAACTATATTTCGTAACAATATTGGATTATTCTTTGCAATATTAATACCTATATTATGTTTTAGATGTAAAATCAACCTAAAGTTCAATTTAAGTGATAAATAAAAAAGCAGGCAATCTAGATTAGATACCATGATTGCAGGAAATTTCATTATAATTAAATTTATACCTATTATAATAGAATTTACGGTGCCGTACCGTGTCCCATTGTCATGTCATTTTTAAAACAATGCCAATTTTTTAACTTAAATCTAAATCGCGTTTATCACTGTTCCTCAGGCCATACGACGTCTTCAATCCACTTTATGTACCTGGACACTCTAGCGTAGACTCCTGGAGCATTCTTGGCCAAGCCGCAAGCCTTTCCAAAAGATGTTACACCGACAATGTTGTACATACATTTCACATCGTCTGTATCTGGGTGGTAGACTTGTAATGGTCCTCCAGAGTCGCCCTAGTGATGAAATATAGATTTAAAATTAAATATTTATTCAAATACATTCAAATAAATTAATAAATGCAAGTTCATTTTTATTACTCCACCTATATATCAATATTCTTAACTCTACTGTTAACAGTAGATTAATGTAGAGGTGATGGATCTATCTCTAGTGCAGTAATAAGTGTAGTAGGTGTAGCGACAAGATATCACTGATAATGATTAATTATTATATTATTGTTATGCAGAAGGGACTAGTGATCGTTAAAATCTGAACCAAAATTGACAGTCTCATCTAGTTGTTGATATATTCCTTCTTGAAGTGCCTCCACAAGAATACAATTTACTCCTCACACCACCGAAATTCCTCGTTCTTTCTTGATTATGATGATGATGATTATGATGATGATTATGATGATGATGATGATGGCGATGATGATGATGTATACTATGATTTTTACAATAATTAGATTGTAAATACGCAACATATACTCAATCTTTAAGAAAAATGATGTCGGCTCTAATAATTTTAATAATGTTGAACTCCAAACTGACCAGAATTTCTTGCCAACTTGAAATATACTTTCCAACGTTTCTCATACTGTGTTTGATCCATTTTAATGTGAGGGTGTCTGTATACCTTATAGGCTCATTATATCCATTATAATTAATCAAACCCTCCTTAGAGCATTTGCAAATATTTAATCTAATTCTTATAGATATCAGCGAATGCCCTTATCAAGACGGAGCAACATAATTGTCCATGCTAATATTTTAAGAAGGAATATCTCAAAAACTAGACAAGAGTGCGAATTTTCATTAAGGTATGTATACCAAACGTTGTAGATATACAATGAGGACATAAAGTCCGTCTCCCCCCTCCCCTCTAATTTTTGAACCACTGGGTAGATTGTGATGAAATTTGGAACGATAATATATGACTAAATTCTGCATTTTTTGACACATCAATGACAGCTCTGAATGTCAAAGTGACACCTGGGCGCACAATCGGAGTATTTTTTTAAACGGAAATGGGGGTCGAGTAATAACTCATTTTGAAGGTATTTTTATGCTCAAAACATCCCCCAATTTTAAGAACATTTGGTTCAGTAATTTCCAAATAAAAACCAATAATATCGATTTAGAAAATTATTGTAAATTATTCAAAGCAAAACAAAAATTAAAAGTAAACAAATAACAATAAACCATCCCTAACCTAAAATAACCTAAATTAAAAAATTATGAAATAATTTAAATTATACGTAGAGGCAGAAACAAATTTAGAAAACACGTGTTACTTCAAAAGATGTTGAAAATGACCACCATGAACCTCCTGACAAATAAATGTTCCATGGGTAAGTTCTCTTATAAAGATTATGTGGTAAAAAGATTATGTTATAAACTGATATTACTGCTTTTTATTTGGAAATTACTGAACCAAATCTTCTCAAAATTGGGGGATGTTTTGAGCATAAAAATAGCTTCAAAATGAGTCCCCACTCGACCCCCATTTCCATTTAAAAAAATGTTCCTATTGCGCGCCCAGCTGTCACTTTGACATTCAGAGCTGTCATTGATGTGTCAAAAAATGCAGAATTTAGTCATATATTATCGTTCCAAATTTCATCACAATCTACCCAGTGGTTCAAAAATTAGAGAGGGGGGGACGGACTTTATGTCCTCTCTGTATGTATAAATATATTCAATATTATTATTTATCACAGCATATAATGGAATTGTTCTGAATTCCTTTCCTCCAACTGTAATGGCGAGGGGCATGTATATGGCCTTAAATAATGGCAATTTTGACATATTCAACTAGGTATACTTCAGTTGACTTTTATAGTTTGAATTATTGTTTGAGTTATTATAGGTTGACTTATTTTGTTCTATTCTTCACTTGTAAACTCTTTACTCACCTGACACGTATCTCTACGCGCTTGGCTGGACCCCGCACAAATCTGCAAGTCGTCCAGTATACCCAGCTTGATCTCAGTATCCGCTTTTTTAATTTTCCTCTTATACGTACGATTGCAAGACTGGTGATCGAAAAACTCCAATACAACTTTCAGCAAGTCGTTGCTTGCTTCTGCAGAGAATCCTACGTTACCCCACCCTGTAGCAATGGCCTTTCTAGTGACAACTTCTCTCTCCGTCTGAAGACATGCAGGTCTAGCGTATATGTTTAAATCGACGTCTTTGGATAATTTTAGTAACGCAACATCATGGTATTTGGATGAAAATTCGTAATCAGGGTGGTATCTTACTTCACTGACAGTAAGCTCTTGCAAATTGGTTGTGTCTGATTGGTTAGTGATGCCCATTCTGACCAACTTTGCTAAGCCACTGAAATAAACATAAATATTTGGTTTATACAGTGAGGACTTAAAGTCCGCCCCCCCCCTCTTACTTTTGAACCACTCGGTAGATTGTGATGAAATTTGGAACGATAATATGTGACTAAATTCTGCATTTTTTGACACATCAATGACAGCCCTGAATGTCAAAGTGACAGATGGGCGCGCAATAGGAATTTTTTTTTAATTGGAAATGGGGGTCGAGTGGGGACTCATTTTGAAGCTATTTTTATGGACAAAACATCCCCAAAATATTTGTTTCAGTAATTTCCAAATAAAAAGCAGTAATATCAGTTTATAACATAATCTTTATAATAGAACTTACCCATGGCACATTTATTTGTCAGGAGGTTCATGGTTGCCATTTTCAACATCTTTTGAAGTAACACGTGTTTTCTAAATTTGTTTCTGCCTCTACGTTTAATTTAAATTATTTCATAATTTTTTAATTTAGGTTATTTTAGGTTAGGGATGGTTTATTGTTATTTGTTTACTTTTAATTTTTGTTTTGCTTTGAATAATTTACAATAATTTGTATATGTATGCAAAAAAATTATATAATAGAAATCGATATTACTGGTTTTTATTTGGAAATTACTGACCAAATGTTCTCAAATTTGGGGGATCTTTTGAGCATAAAAAATGAGTCCCTACTCGACCCCATTTCCATTTAAAAAATTGTTCCTATTGCGGGCCCAGCTGTCACTTTGACATTCAGAGCTGTCATTGATGTGTCAAAAAATGCAGAATTTAGTCACTTACCTATTATCGTTCCAAATTTCATCACAATCTACCCAGCGGTTCAAAAATTAAAGGGGGGAGGACGGACTTTATGTCCTCACTGTATGCATTTAACATTACTTTTTGGAAAGGGATTTAGTTCGAGGTTTAGCTATTTTAACAGAAATTGGGTTTCTGATTTTTGATAAAATTAGATTCGTTATGTATGCTGTACTAAAACAAATGGATAATAATTATCCAGAATCTTTCTCTATTGCTATTTCGACTATAACATTTTTTCATTTTTATAAATTTTTTAAATTTGTTTTGAAAAATCAACAGTATACATCTGACAACACATATGTTTGATATTAAAGGCATTTGTTTTCTTGGGTTGAATTACTTTTTGCTGAATTGCAATAATTCCAACTTCTTAGGAGACACTAACGCCTATCTGTTTTTTGTGCCTTTCATTGTTTTTTGGTCATACTTTAGATGATTACTTACAGTCGGCTGTGTCTCAGGCAGTGACCAGCAGTTAAGACATAATTTTCACTTATAAGCGATCCACCGCAACCCCATTCAACGTCTTGTCCTTTATTGTAGCCTACTATAACCTGAAAAATAAAATGGATCGATCTAAATAAAAAAAGTATATACATACAGTATATATTTGAAGGAGATGCCGAAAACAACTGCTCCACGGGCAATGTTCCCCGACTGGCATTGCATTACTTCGGCATCTCCATGAAAATCGCTACATCCCTCATCGAGACCAACCACCAGACATTGACCGGTTTCGCACTTATTTTGTGCTCATCAGAGTACCATAGGTAGCGGACTTGATGAACGATGCTGCGACATGTTTGCCTAAAGAGCATCTGGTGTGTTAATAGTGGTGAGAAACACCGTAGTGCCCTCTTTGTATTTTTAATAACTTTTGTTGTACACTAATGAAAATATTTTCCCTTACAGTCCAGAAAAGAGTATTCCTAAACAGTTATTTTTTTGTTTTCTAACAACTACAACAAGTGATGTATCGTAATGTTGACTTTTTCTACAAGAAATCTTATCAGCCAGAAATTTGAAAATGTTTTTGCGAAAATTATTTTTTTTTACACTATGACAACTGAACAAATTTCATAGATTTCATACATTTACATAATTATGGCTCGGAAAATGTCTAATTGACTTAAACATACCATATGAGGAAATTCCTGTCTAGACGCTAAAGTACCACCAACGATGAGAGGCAGTTTTTCAAACGGACATTCGAACGTATTGGAAAAGTGAGAGACTGCAGATAAAGTTGGTGCTTTGCTTCGATCCCATACATATCTTGCATATTTCTTGCATTCTAAGAATAATAAAAAACCTGATCATTTACGGTTAATTACCTAAAAAATGCTTCTTAATATTAGTTATAGATCCGGCTTTGTTGACAGTCAAGGTTGAGATAAATGCCCCTTTTATTAAATCAGTATCTATTTATTTAAATATTCAGTTTTATTTTTTGTATTTGATGAGATATATATGTTGTACACTACTTTATTGGTTTCTATTAAACATAGCATTACGATTTATATTAAACCTTTGTTTTATTAAAAAAATATTTTTGTGGAATGTCTGCAGAGATGTTTCTATACAGTGTGTCCCAAGAGATAGAAGTAAGCTTAACTTAGGAAAAAGTTCAGCGTAACTTTACGGAAATTTCAAGTATTATCTGCAATTTATTCTAAATTTAAAAATTGACATTTGGTTGTTTCATTTTTCTTCAGTAGTTCCATATATTCACCGGTTTTAGACTTTCCTCATTTACTTTTACGTTTAGACTTTTACTCAATTTTTCGAGAAGATTTCCATGCTATCACATGCTGCTAACGTCTCTTGCTTTTCAATAGTTTACATACCTTTAGTTTTTTTATGGCGGCCAAACGGGATTTTTTCTCGTGTGACAGCTTTTGAAATATATTTTTACAACACGGTAAGTTAGATTCGATTGTAAAAAAATATTAAAATATTAAACTAAAAGAAACCAACTTTGAATAATGAAAGCTGCTTTTAAAATTTTCGAATTTGAAGCTTGTAATTTGTTCTGTCTAACCAAATTATGGTTTTCAGGGGCAAACAATAACATAACATATGAATAAAATAAAGAAATCAATAAAAATAATCTTTTAAAGTATGTTAAAACCAAGTAAAATAATTTAAAAGATATTGAATAATAAAATCTCTTAAAGTGACCACCAATCTCTTGACAATTTTCCAAGATCTCCATCTCTCAGGATGTACTTTTTGAAAAGCTTCGGCAAATCGATCCATTCTAGGAATTTGATGTGCATGTATTGATATGATAACAATAATAATAATACATTTTTTACCACACCATAATTAGGATTAGTCTTGAAAGTGGTTGGAACCTTTGGTGTGAACATAACATTGACGTAGATTTCCGCTTAACACCAAAACACTATACTGCACACAAAGAGCGTTTCGCCAACCGAGTTGGCATCATCGGGAGATGGTTAAAACTGATCATCTCACCCGATAGCTTTAATCATTTCCAGATGATGCCAAATTGGTTGGCAAAACACGCGCCGAGTGCAGTATAGTGTTTTGGTGTTAAGTGGAAAACTACGTCAGTGTTTAATACCTTTTTAAAGTTGAATATCAATAAACCAAACTTACCAGGACAATAAAATAAAAAAAAAATCACCATATTTTGCAATGGTATTAATATTAAATCATTAAATAGCTCTCTTTATTAAGTGGGTAAATACGATTCATCAAGTTAGACCGATACGAGATCGTCAGATCCATTCTTACTAGACGTACTTTATTGTATACAAAGTATAAAATATCTTGTACATATAAAGTATAGTCTTTATAATGGAAATTGAAACTAAAAGAATTCCGACAAAAGAAACCTGCACCTCGACGGCGGCCTCTTTGTTTACGCACGTGTGTAGTTTTTCGGAATTTTTTATGCAGTTTCAAATTAGATTATAAAGACTGTATCTATTTGTAGTAAGTACAATAAAAAAACTATCGTATCTAACGGAAAATACCGAGGAAAATACTGTTGATTTGAATAAATGTGATAAATACTTTTAACCACTTTATAGCTTTAGAAAGTGAGGTTAGATCAGAGGTGAAGTACAGGAGCTGTATTTACTTATGCACTCCAACCTGCTGCAGTTGAGTTCAAACTGATAATTATTTGACGTCAATGATTCAAGGAAATCGTTTATTTACTAGTTACTAGAATTATCTTAACAGTAATTTTTTTTTTTAAAGATCAAGGACAATAAGTTATCGCTCTTAACTATTTGTTGTAAAAAAGTACTAGGAAATTATAGCACACGTAAAGAAATCTAAAAACATGAATACGAAATAAAAAACTGATTCAAAGACTCTCTCTCTGGTGATGATAGTCCAGGGTATCACAGAATTTATATTAGGTAGCTACTTGAACCTGTAAATCCTCAACTACAATTTTTCAATAATTTTAATATTACCACTGACGGTAGTTTTCCATATAACACCAAAACACTATACTGCACTCGACGCGCGTTTTGCCAACCAAGTCGGCATCATCTGGAGATGATTAAACCTAAACCTATGCTAGCATTGTGTCTTATTTATACCTAAACTATTTCTAAGGTATTTTTACATTTAGCAATCTCGAAACTCTCAAAAGCATCCAGCTGTCTGGAATTTGTTACATTCCTAATTAGCCTTAAATTGCTACCATCTATTTTATGGTTGTTCTCAAACGCATGTTGGGCGATACTAGACTTATCTGTTCTACCACATTTAAGATGAGCCGTATGTTACTGGAATCTAGCTTCAATTGACCTTCTAGTTTGCCCAACATACTTTTGATCGCAGTCTTTACAGTTAATTTCGTAAATCCCGACTTTCTTTAGTTTCTGTTTTGTCTTTTGGATTGCCTAAAAGTTGTAGTTTATTTCCCGATGAATAAACCACTGACATACCTATATCTTTAAAAACCTTACCAAAATCATGGGTGAAACGAGGATCGTATGGAATAGTTATGAATAGATATAACGTTCTAACAAGAATCCCAAATCGTCGGTGACTGTAGGGAGCATGCGCATTGCAATTTTTGCGTTCCATCAAAGCCAAAAGGAAATGGGTGATTGGTTCCTGATTGACAGTACACTGTTCTATCATGGCTTATGATTGGTTTGTGGACAATCAGAAAAGTTTGAGGATTTTTTAGGAACTCTGAATCAGAATTATGCGCAGTAAATTAAATGAAATGACATTCATCTCTATTAGTAAAGTCTTACCTGCATTATTATTATTCATGCTGATTGTGATTAGATACTGAAGTATTTTTATGTTTGAAGTCTATGTGAAGTTTTCTAAACAACTACAAATCATAAAACACTCTTTTATTGTGGTTTTTTGCTTTTTGTTATTTTACAGGTGGAGTAATCCCAAAAGAAACAAACTATGAATCATGAAAATGCACCACAAATAAGTTACAGACATTATCTACTCTTTTCTTATCTATGAAACACTCCACAAATGGCAAAACGATAAAAAACGTCCAATGTTTTCGTTTTGTGTCAAAAAATGAGGTTAAGTCACAATAAATCCAGACTGCCACTCTTTACTCTTTGTCAGTTGTTCCATCACAAACTTCTGGTTAGTTGCAAATTTGTCTCTACTAACGCATACGCAGATATTGTGGTTACAATCAATTGGGGATTGATCAGAGTTTTCTTGTTAGAACAAACCTAAATATATTTTTCAAATAGAGTTCCGGAATAGTCTCGGAAACCTCTTTTTTCCTACACAATTTAGATATTTCAAATTTCATATTAATATCAGTCAACTGTAACTCTTAAAAAATGTATTCATATCAATTGGTATGAATTTGCTTTTGACTTGAAGCTGTAATAGTTCAGCTCGTAACGAAATGACTCAACTTACTCTTTTGGCTGATTTCTCCAGTTTTTCTGCTGGTAGTAGTGACTTCAGTAACTATTTTCGGTTCTGGTATTTCTTGAAATTCTGGTTTAGGAGTGGGGCGTACCGTCGTCACTGGGCTGGTGTCTTCGCAGCAAACTATAAACTGCGAGCCCTTAGAGTTACATACATCTGTTGGGAAATTTTCAGCCTCTATCTGTTTCAAGGCAGGGGCACAATCTGTTAGGAACTTGCATAGCCCTGTGTTGCCAGTTGCAAGTCGGCAGGAGTCACCTAAAAATGATAACAATCGAATATACAGAAACTGTATTATAGTCTAATTAAATGATTATCATTGAGATCTGTTCTGTATCACGTCTGTTAAATTTAACGGAACTGTTAATACAAGGTTGTCTCACGGTGACGGCCTATTGGAAAGTATCTTGGGAATAAATTTCAAGTTTTTGATACTGTCAAATTGGGCTATGACAGCAATTAATGCAAATATTTGTTTACTGTACGTCGGCGCTGATAGTATTTTTTATTAATTCAAAATTTATTTTTGTATTAAAATATGTTACAAGATACAGAAAAAAGTGTAGTTGAATGTAATTTAGGTGTGCTGGACAGGTGGGGCACATTTAGGTGTGTGGGTACAGACCTCGCTCTTATGGTGCACTTTTGTGCCATATCTCCCTTATTATTAGAGATAGATCCATCAATATCTATATTACTGTATTGGTGAGATAACATTCTATCCAAATATGTAAAAATATACATGGTGTTCCATTTAAATTACCAAAGTTAACATCTGCGGCAATTCTGTTTAGACTTCATTTGTTTTTATACTATCATTTTCGAAAACTTCATAAAAAATCGTGCTATTTTCATATTTCACATTTTTTTATAATCCTGTAAAGAAAAAAGTTAAGAGGGGGTCAAAATATAGTCAATCACCCTGTACATACGTAATAATATGCCGTTCCATCTCCCACACAAGCATGTGACTTCCGGGCTCATCAAAGATGAGAATGAAGGATATTAGAGATATTATTATTATTATATTAATTGTTTCATTATTTTTTCTCTCATACTATTATATTTTATTGATACAATAATAACTTGCTTGCATAGTGAATTTTATCATAGTATTATTTTAGCAAATGCTTATTTTTGTTGCCTTTAACCTTTACTTTTAGCTAATGAATTCAATTTGTGTATATAATCTTCAGTTGCGTCATAATACAAAGAAATGCTGATATTTTATTTTCATAATTTTAATGTACATAAAAATTAAACAAGCTCTTAAAAATATATTTTTGTTTTATGATTCAATCAGAAAGAAACTAATACATTATTAATAACTCACCGACGTCTAATTTGGTTCCAAAAACTTCAAGGAAACAGACCATAAACAAAAGATACGCAGCGTAATTAATATTTGATATGATGAACATGTTGCTGCTTGGTTAACACTGGTTTCTGTATCCCCTCATTATTATAATTTATCGAAACTGGAAATTCAAGATTATCACGATGAGTTGCCATGGAAAGAAACACAGTATTTAGTTGTTGTTTGTAAGCATTTTGACTGATATATATATATATACAGGGTGTTCCACATAAAAGTCCTCAACCTCGTATCTCGGCAACGGAAAAATATATTTTGATTTTGAAAGATTTTGAAAGACAGATGATAGAGCTCATCTATGGCTTCGTCACGGAGTTCAACTTGATTTTCTTAAGAGCAAATTAGAGATGGCGCTGAAGTCGAAAGAAATTTTTCGTTGGCAGGAACTTTGCAACAAGGTTTATTCGATACTTTGTTCAATTCTAAACAATTTTTGTCAAATGACTATTTTTCAAAAACTTGGTGGATGCGCCGGTCGTACAGTGACAATATTCATTGTTGATATTAGTATGATATTAGTCATTTATAGATGTTTGAATTAGTCTCATTACACATTGTTTTTTATTTGTGGCATTTGTGCTTGCAGTGTTGCAGCTTTTTTTGGTCCATTGCACTTCTGAGAGCAAGAGCTTTTTACAAAGCACAAATACATGGTATATTTTCTTACAATTGTTATTCATATTACGAAAAAGTCATATTTTTCAAATCTGACATTAGTAATGTTTTTAACTCTACACTAATTTTTCCCTTCGACCCTCGAATGTTGGCAGTATTGTAAATATTGCAAATATTGGGTGTATATATAAGTAGTATATCTGTAGTATATCTAAATTCCTAGTTTCTGTAGGGAATTAATACATTTCTATTTCTTGTAAGTACTTTTAATTAATTACTAATACCCTAAAACTAAATTAAAGTAATAAATATTCATACTTTTTGATCACGTTTTTACTTTATTTCTGTCTTTTACACTTTCTTAAATTATTATTATTATTATATATTAATATATTATATTGATGTAGGTATTGATACATAATAACAATAATAAGCTGTTAAACCATAGATTAAGCAGATCAAGACAAATTTTGAGGTTAAAAACCTTAAAAAACTGGCGGCAAATCCAAATTCATTAGGAATTTTTCGGAACTTTCCCTCACAATTATGCCGGCCATATTCCCGGAAAGTTTGCAGGAGTTTCCATTGTTATGTTTATGTTTTCCCCAAATATTACTATTTTGGAAATTTTCCTGATTGAAAAATTCCAAGTGGCCATCCCTATTCTAATATAGGACATTATTTATTTATTTATTTATTTGATACACTGCCCAACAGGAAACCCAATTATAGGGCAGGAAAGAACATTTAAGTAAGAGTTATATACTTGAGTATAATTTTAAAAGCTACAACATAAAATTTTAAAAGCTACAAAACAAACAAAAACAACAACATATTAAAATAAAAAAAGTTGAAAACTAACACAAGGTGGATTTAAGTTCACTAAGTTTACAATTAAAGATATCCAGATTAAGAGAGTCAAAATGTGTACACATTACATGGAGAGGAGAATGCTTAAGTAAATTAGTTCGTGGAGTGTTAAGGTAAAATAAGTTTGTAGATCGCGTACGTTGTGATGGAGCATGCAATTGTATCATGTTTAATAACAATGGACAGTCAATATGGCTGTTCATAAGTTTAAATAATAAAACACATGTGTGATATTTTCTCCTGCTAGCCAAGTTTGAGACTTTAAATTTTTCAAGTAGTTGTTCATGAGGATAACCTCTCGGTGGATAAACATCCATTTCCTTGAAAAACAAATATTTTAGAAACCTTCTCTGAATACCCTCAACTTCAACATTATGCACGCTGTATAATGGGTTCCAAATAATGCAAGCATATTCCAGTTTTGATCTTACAAAAGTATTAAACAATAAGTGCAAAGTTTCCACGTTGGTAAAGCCTTTCGAATTTCTTAAAATAAAACCTAGTTTTTTATAGCCGGATGTGGCCAACTCAGAAACATGATCAGTAAAAGATAGCTTAGAGTCGAAGACAACACCCAGATCTTTCAGTTTGTCACATTTTTTAATAACTTCATTGTTGAGGATATAATCAATTACTAAAGGGTTGTGTTGTCTAGTGAAAGTTAGACTGTTACATTTGCCTACATTAAGCGAAAGCTGATTTTCAAAGCACCAATACTCTAATTGGTTTAAATCATTTTGGAGAATATCCGAGTCGTTGCTGTTACCTATCGAACAAAATATTTTTAAGTCGTCTGCATACAGCAGAGTCTCACAAGTTAATTTTGAAGTAATATCGTTAATATAAAGGTTGAACAGCAATGGTCCCAAAACTGACCCTTGCGGCACACCCGAAGTAACCACAAATCTGTCTGAAGTAAAGCCCCGATAGTGGACAAATTGGTATCTATTTTTTAGATATGAACTAAGCAGGCTAAGTAAAGGAAGCGCAAAGCCAAAATGATTTAATTTATTCAGTAAAATATTGTGATTAACGTGATCGAAGGCTTTAGAGAAGTCTGTATATACGACGTCTACTTGTCCGCCCGAGTCTAGTACTTCAGAAACACGTTGTGTAAAATAACATAGATTTGTTACTGTAGAACGCCCTGGCACAAAACCGTGCTGGTGGAAGCTCAACTGTGTTAACATGGGCGATAATAGAATCGTAGATAAGCCTCTCCAAAACTTTGCTAAAATTATTTAAAATCACAATCGGACGGTAGTTACTTATATCTTGTTTGTCATTTTTTTTATAAATCGGACATATTTTAGAGTGTTTCCAAATGTGAGGATAGTTATAGGTGTTAATGCACAAATTGAAAAGAGTACATAGTGGATGAGCAAACAGTGTTGCACAATCTTTCAGAATGAATGCTGGGATATTATCTGGACCTGCAGTTAATTTTGGTTTAGTCTTTTTAAGTGCTATGAGAACGTCAGATTCGCTAAAGTGATTAATATTGATAAGTGGAATATTAACTGGGACCTGTACTCCAAAGGTTTGATTACATTGCGACGGTTTATAAGCTGATTGAAAGAATTGTGCAAAAGCATTAACAATTTCTTGCGGGTCATTTAGTATGTGGTCATTTAGCTTCAATGTATTGGGAATTGCTGTAGTATTTTTAACATTATTAATAAAGGACCAAAATTTCTTAGGATCTGAAATTATATTTTTCTCCATATCAGCGATGTATCTCTTATGTGAGATGAAAATGTCTCGTTTTATTTTAATTCGTAAACTCTTAAAGTCTTCAAGCAGCTCATGACTACAATTCCGTTTAAGTTTTTTGTGTATTGAGTTCTTTATCTTTATATCTTGAATCGTGGTTTTACTGAACCACGGAGGATACTTGTGAGATTTAGGCTTAGTTTTTGGTACACAGCTATCAAATACTGTATACAATGAAATGTATTATACATGTGTTATACATGAAATGTATTAGAATTTCGCGTAGATTGTAAAAATGAAATAATATATAGGATGTCCTAGTTAAAATAAGCAAGTTGGTATCTACTTCCGGTATAGCCGATACCGATACCGATACCGATACTTCCGTACCACCATCTATAAATTATTTTCGATCAAATTTGCTACCAAATTTTCAGGTTAATCCTAATTATTGTTTTTCCATGATCGATCGATGGAGTCTGATTATGCAATTAAATTTTAATTTTTTTTATAATTACTTACAGTTAATAATACAGTGTTTCGAAGGCAACATGAAGTATATAATGGTAGATGTGCTTGATATGACCAATTTGTTTATATTGTACAAAATGTTTGGTCGTAAAGTATATAAATACTTATGTTACTTTCACTGTATACTGCATTTTTTAATAATCGTTTGAATTTTATATAGTTATACCTCACTTTACATTATAAAGGAACATATGATTATCAAATTATGTACTGTTTTAATGTTTGATATTAATATTTCTTAATTATATTTGCAGTATTAAAATATAATAATTACTTATGTGTGTATATTATAATTTTTAGTTTATCTCTCCCATTGTAGGTAATTAGTAAGACAGGTGCTTTTATGGCAAAATATAGTAATATACTTTTCAATATACCTACATAAAGATTATTATTATTTTCTTAGTTACTACTGATTAATTAGTATATATTCTAGAATTAAGTTATGTTTACGTTTTAATTACCATCATTGTTTTAGCAGTATTGGTATTTTTATATAATATATTAAAATATCAATGTTACATACTGCTAAAATCTAACAAAATATAAACAAGTACCTAGGTATGTGATCTTACCGAAACAGTTGTTTTATTAATTTCCATAGGAATGTAACAGCTCTTGTAATAGGAAATCTTTTGTAAGAATGTTGGTTTCTGAAATAATTTTTAGTAGTTGGAATTTCAATTGTAAATATCAAATTAAATGGAAAATCTAAATCAGGTGTCTTCAGGTTGTTAGATGGTCTGGTAATATTAAAATAATAATAAGCAACTTCAAACAGATCCGTTTTTTAATGATTTGTCATACATCTACCATACATATCATACATCTGTCATATTCTAATTTCTTGCCTCTTGCCATTCAATACGAAATAATTTTTATTTTATTTAATATACAAAAATATTAGGTACACAGATTATATTTAGACTAACACATAATTCTTAATCCAAATCCGCTTTTCACGTTTCTTCAGGCCATACAACATCTTCTATCCACTTTATATATCTAGACACTCTGGTGTAGACACCTGGAGCATTGTTAACCAAGCCGCATTCCTTTCCAAAAGATGTTACACCGACAATATCGTACATACACTTCACATCGTCCGTGTCTGGGTGATAGATTTGTAATGGTCCCCCTGAGTCGCCCTGGTGATTAAGTAGATTTAGAATTAATTTGTTATTACAAATAAAATGTATCTGGAACTTGTAAGTGTAAATCTTATTTTCAAGAAATATAAGTTATAAGATATACAGGGTGAACCTCGGAGATTGAAGTTCACAATGAAGAGTTATTTGATTTCTGGGTAAAGTAGTTTTTAACAAGGATATTCATGTAGGGATTGATAGGTATATCTTTACCAATAAAGGGGAATCTACTAATACATATTGTGTTTTTTTTTATCTATCTAATTAAAAAATTAACAGGACTAACTTAAATTATTCATTTGTAACTAACGACCAGGTGGTTATATATAAAAGCTCATGTAAAAGCGTTTTAAGGGAACTGAGCTGTACGATACGTTGTCCAAGACTTCTTACACACAAATCCAATATTAAAACATTAGAACAAAAATTGGTATAAAAAAGTGTAATACAGATTGGTAGAGAATAAAATTCTACATCATAATATACTATAATATATAGAGGGTGTTCTATTTATAAAAATTCTACTTTTCTCAGCTTGATATTAATGAAACTAGATACGAATTTTCAGCACTCTGTATATATTTAAATAACTATTAAGGTACAGCTAGAATGCATAGATATTCAACAACTTCCCATATGAAATCTTTGCAAAATATAAATTTTTTAGAAAAATATTTAGCTTTAAGGAATTTTACCATTATTTTTTAAAAATTTGATTTTTTTAAAAACTGCTAAGAATTCGTATAGGGAAGTTTTATAAAAGTCCTCCCAAAATAACGCATATAATCTAAAAATGCATTAACATACGGGGTGTTCCATTTAAAATAAAAAATGTAAGAAGTGTCAAGGACGCCATTATTTTGTTTGAGGAAAGCATATTCTAAAAGTGTCCCTAGTGTTCAAATTTTCACTCTTTAAATCTAAGTAGTCTCTGACATATTCTAATGGGTGAAACATGCTGTATATAGTCGCCAATTCCATAAGATGCCACAGTTAGACCTAAAACTAAAAACTTAAATAGAAAAACAAGTTTTTATTTGAAAGATCATTATGAATAAAATATTTATACTAAAACATATTTTTCCACCGGCTTCGGCAGTGTTCTTTCTGCTACCAACAAAAGTTTTGAGAGGAGGACCGAGGGACATTAGTTGAATACTTTGGATGGATACATATTTTTTCTAATAACTTTATTTTGAAATGTTACATGAAATATTAAACTAACGCTCAAGTTTTTATTGGCAGCCGAGAGAATATTGCAATATCTGGAAACATATTTCTTATTTTTCAGTACAAATATTTTAGTTAAAATAATTCTTCGAATATACCTGAACCTGTTTCTATAAACCAGTTCTTATGTATATTATATATTTCATTTTATGCATTTTATTCCTAAATTCCTAAATAATATTTAGGTGTGACGTTTCATGGAAGTGGTGACTCACACTTTCATGATGGATGAAGTTTTATTTTAAATATTCCTTTAAATACACATATTTCGTATATATGAATATTTTAATTTATAAATTAGTTTATGTAACGAATTCAACACCTTCGTCGAATATAAAAAAAATTGTCTACTAGAATCATGACTCAAAATAATTTCTTTTAGTCTCTTTCAAAGCGACATTTGTCTTATACAGTTGAATCAGTCATAATTTAGTCCACTAAAAAATTAAATACATATTTACCCAGAAAAAATATTGGCAAATAATTATTTAAACCCCTAAATTAGAATATCCCGGTGTTGACAGCTTCAATTCAAATTCATTACTGTGGGTAATCTCAAAAACCCTCAAGGTCTAGCCCTAATGTCCTACATCATACATGGGATCTTTGCATAAATCTTTGTTAGTGGTCAGATTTACATCCTGTACTTCACATCATCTTTCCCTCAAATTTATTCTTCCAATGTTTACTCACCCGACACGTATCTTTGATATCTTCGTGCGATCCTGCACAAATCTGTGAGTCATCCAGTATACCCTGCTTGATCTCAGTACCCACTCTGCGTATTTTCTGCCTATACGTATAATTGCAAAACTGGTGATCAAAAAACTCTAGCACGACTTCGAACAAGTCATTACTGGCATCGCCAAAGAATTCTTGGCTACCCCATCCTGTGACAATGCCCTTCTTAGTGACAATTTCCTTCTCCGTGTGGAGGCACGCGGGTCTGGCGTATATGTTCAAATCAACGTTCTGCGATAGCTTTAGTAAGGCAATGTCATGGTATTTGGACGAACTTTCATAATCAGGATGGTATATGACTTCACTTACAGTTAATGTTTGCATGTTTGTTGTGTCTGACTTATTCGTCATGCCTACTCGAACGAACTTGGCTAAGCTCCTGGAATAAGCAGAACATTTATATAATGCATAAAGTAATTATTCTAATAGTTTTCTTTTCATTATCTTGTAATTTTCATTTATACTTTTAACCCAGAATAAATACACTTGCAGAAATATGTATATTAACCTGCATGGCACTGGCACTATATGAGATGGCAAATTTAAAAATAAAAAAGTTTTGACGGCAACAAGTAACATAAAAAACCAACATATATAAAAAACATCAAAAAATTCAAAAAATCAAAAAAATTGAAGCCCTACATTACGAAGTACATGTAAAAGTTTTTGCATTATTTCTTACTCTTTCTAAAAAATAAATGATCCTTGCTGAAAACAAATACCTAATGAAAGATTAAAAATGTATACATGAAAATATTTAATAATTTCAATTTAGCTCAAAGTTATTACCGTTTATTGAAAATGCTTAATTATTTGTTATTTATTTCTATAAATAACTATGGAGGCATGGATGGGCTACTAAAATTTATTTTTTGAAATGTCGGTTACTACAATACGGTTATTATAAACTTATTATCGCAAAAACTAATATTCAGAAACCTGGAGTAGAATAAATTTAATTATGATAGATATGTGTAATATACTTTGTAGAATGCATTCAATAACAATAGATTAGAGAACGGGCATCCAATAACAATTCAACAACAGATTAGACAGTTATCGGATGCCCCATAAGGTTAATCAGGATTCGAGGTTTCCTTTATTTTGACCATGTATTCTTTCTAATAAGGGAACCCTTAAAAAAGTTACTGCTTGACTTTAATGTCCATTACTCCCTTATTCATGTTTTGGGGTTGACAACAATTATAAAATATATTATCTAACATTTAGAATCATATATATGAATTTTGTGAACTGGATACGGTCGAGGGAGTATTCAAATAAAGTCATCGTTAATATCGCTTGATAATATTAAGTGGATCTCCAATTTCTGTCCGTCTTTACTAAATCATATTTTTGAATGATCTTGCTTTAGATGGTTACTTACATTCGGCTAAGTCTCAGGCAGTGACTAGCAGTCAAGACATAATTTTTACTGATAAGAGAGCCCCCGCAACCCCATTCAATGTCTTGTCCTTTACTGTAACCTATAAGAGCCTGCAAAATAAAACGCGTTGACTTTAATTAAAAAAATCAATCAAGGATATGATGTTTAAAGGAAAACGAAAGTTGTAAGTTGCCTTAGCTTCTTAATTATAACCTTCACTTACAGTGAAGATATAGATATACCAAAGATTATAGAACAATAGATAGTCAGTCAACCTTCCACGATTCATCCGCGTCCCATGTACTTCCTTTCACTCTCAGGCTATGGTGTTCATAGTGTTCAGTTAACCATCTAGAATGTAAGCTGGCTACCAAGTGCTCTACAGTCCTTATTGTACCTACATACCATATGTGGAAACTCCTGTCTAGCCGCTAAATGACCACCAATGATCAGAGGCCGTTTTTCAAACGGACATTCGAACGTATTGGAAACATGGGACACTCCAGACAATGTCGGTGACCTGCTTCGGTCCCATACGTATTTTGCATATTCTTTACATTCTAAAAATAATTTGATTTAACGGATTTCATAATCTTTCAGAGACTCAAGTATGTAAGCATTTGAAATACATCAAACTGTAACCTTTGTGAGCATGGGCGTCGCCTCCAGAATCTCTAGGGAGGGGGCAAATAATTTTTTTTATAATTTGCCTTCAAACAACAAAATATAATTTTTCTGTTCACTTTGATTCAATTTCAATTATTTGAAAACGTATTATTTAAAATTCAAGCGTATATAGGTATAAATGAGCCCCAAAAAATAAAAGTCCAGTAAAATAAAAAATACTACATCAAAAAAAATCGAAAAATTAACAGTGGAAGTGGAAGTGGAAGTAGAACCCGTATTAATTTTGTAAAATCAATTATATTGATCAAAACAATGAAAAAACATCCGCATAATGCATTTTCTACGGTTCACTGAACCGTATATTCATTGGTTCGACCATGGTCATCGGATTGGTTTAGTTTTAATCATCTTTAGATGATCCCAACTTGATTGGCGAAACGCGCGTCGAGCGCGGTATGGTGTTTTGGTGTTCTGTGGTAAACTACGTCAGCCCTATCTTCACACCAAAGGTTCCAATTTCCCTTTCAAGATTAAAAAAGGAAACCTACATCAGGTAATAATAATTATTTATAAATTTAAGTTTATAATAGTAACTAAGTAATGTAATAGTTCGTAATAGCTCAACTTACTCTTTTGGCTTACTTCTCCGGCTGCTCTCCCGATAGGAACAAATCTAGTGACTATTGCTGGTTCTGGTATCACTGGTTTGATAGTGGGAGGTGCTTTTGTCACTGGACTGGTGTCTTCACAGCAAACTATGAACCGTGGGCTATTTGATTTACATAATTCTGTTGGAAGAATTCCCTTGGCCGTCAATTTCAACGCAGGAGGACAGTCTGTTAGTAACTTGCAAAGCCCTGTGGCTCCAGTTTCAAGTGTGCATGAGTCACCTAAAAATGGTAATATGAAATGTTCTCCCATATGAGATCAGATGCATGCAGATCTCAGTTATTATAGAAGATATGAACACAGTTATATTCTAATACGAGATACGTATACCTATAGGTTTTCAAGATTTTTGAAATAACTGAAATTTTGTATTTTTTCAAATATGTTCTTCATTATTACAGAGCCGGTGTTCTAATTTTTAAACGTCATTAAGGCAACTTTCTACGTAGAATCTGAATCCGTCGACCGTTTTTCTCGACTTTCAATTTTTTTTTCTTGTGGACATCATATTGGATGGTTAGATAGAGCTCTGAAATTAGAAATCCGTCTGAAATCAGCGATATGCTGTACTTGACATTTCAACGGAAAAATGGTGATACTAGATCAAAAAAGTTGTTTTATCAAGCGTGCTGTGGAAATAGTCTAAAGGCAGAAAAAATATACAAAGTATACCTAGTAGTACATAGTTAAATTTTCTTCATTTAAGATAATTAAGATTTAAATCAGAAACAGCTGGAAATGCATTGTAACACGATTTAAAAAGATAATAACTTAATAAATAATTTATAAGTGTTCGAATTGTTCACCATTTATATCTAGACACAATTCTACTCATTTCCTGGAATTCTGCAATGCAGATATCATGTCCTTTCTTCTTATTTTTGTTCTCAGGGTCGTAATAATATTTCTCCCGAGGTCATCAACAGCAGCTCATTATTTCATGACATCATTTCAGTAAATGAGTAGAATTGTGTCTAGAAGTAGATGGTCAGTCAAACACTTTCGATTATTTATTAATAATTGTTTTGAAAAAATACAGTTCTCATTTAGATGTTGCAAGAAATATATAGAAAACACTCTATATACTAGTATTTCGGTTTGTTAGGCCTTTCTGAATAGAGTAAATATCTATTACTAAATATTTCCAAGTGCATTTTAGTTATTTATCTATTTACCTACCTCGATTGATCCTTCCCATCTGGTAAAGCCCGAGTTTTTAGTACCTTTTCTAAGAATGACAATTTCTAATTGAAGTTGTTTTCATTTCTAATTGCTCTAACAGATCTAAGCGCCTTTATTTTTACATTTAAATGATTGTTTTCTATACAATACGTGGATAATCCTGAATTTTTTTACTTTATTTAGTATGGATTTTGTCTGTTTTTTTACTCTAGTTTCAATACTTCTACCGGTTTGACCCACATAGATGGCATTACAATCCACCCAGTTAATCTGGTATACTCACGATTGTTTCAATTTATTAACCCTTTCTTTGTTGTTTATCTTCTTATCTTTTTAATAAAAATGTGTTTTAAAATTAGAACAGTGGCTGTAATAATAAATGAAATATTTGAGAAAAAAGAAAAGATAAAAATTCAGTCTTTTTCAAATATTTAAAAAATTGGTCACCAAATTACACAACTTTGCCCCAATTCAACCGAGTTCCTATCTTTTATAACAACCGAGATCCCCGTATCTGTATTTCCGTATCAAACATATGAGTCACATGAACTTTATTGTTTAATTAAATAATTAATTAGTCTGTTAGTAATTTATTCATGTAATGTAATAAACTATTTCCGTTTTTATAATGTTTTATTCTGTTTGATCATACGACTGGGATTACATAATTTCATTTATAATTCACTCAGAAAACATAAACGTATTATAACATAACTCACCAGGCTTTAATTCAATTCCAAAAACTTCGAGAAAACACATCACAATTAATATATAAACAACGTAATACTTAAAGTTGCATAATATGGTTAACATATTGCGGCTTGACTAATACTGGATACTGTCTTTGTATCTTTCCTTTTGTAATTTATCGAACCAGAAAATGTAAGCTTATCACAGTCTATTCTCGTGGAAGGGTACCATGTTACTGACGAGGATTTTGATTTGTTAAAGGTGCAGGTAGGCGATGTATCAATTTTTTAAGGAAAATTGGCTATTTTTTCTGTTTCGTTTTGATATTAGTTCCAAGGTTGGGAAGTCTGCCGGCTGAACAATTAAATTATGCTCGATTTATAAATGCCAAGATCCTTTATACAAGTAGTTTTAATACCTAAATGATTCTCTTACTTGATATACTGTAATAAATGTATTTCTTTCATTTTTGAAACAGCAATAACCCTCACACGATATTTAATTCATACAGATTACTTCCTAAATAGAAAGTCACAAATTAATTACCTAAAAATGTTATTCACTAAAGGTATTTCCTTGTAAGCTGCAGTTTCAAAACAAGTTGTATTATTTTCTTGATCAATTTAATTTGTAGAAAAGTTTTCGATATTCAAATGTGTCTAATTTAAGGGGTTGCATATAATTTTTTCTTAAATTCAAAAGGCTATTTTTGTTGTACCATCTGAGTGCAAACTGCAATATGTCGTTATAGAGATTATGTACGATTATTTAAATATTCAAGTCACTATTATTCTGGTAAAAATAAAAATGAATAGTTACTCAAAATATCTATTTAAATAACGACAATGTTTATTAAACTAAGAGATATATTTCAGCTTTTTATATGTTATCAACAAATTAAGTTAATAACAGAATGTGAAAGAAATTCAATTGCTTAAACAATGGGATTTCTTATGTCCAACAGTGGTTAACGCAAATGTTCGATATGTCGTCCATTTTGCTGCTGTACAATCACCAACCGTTCCTCCAAATTGTGCACAGCATTATTCAGCATTTCTGGTTGAATTGCAGCAATTTTTTAAATAACCACCAAATTTTTTAAATAACCCCGCAGCCAATAATCCGCTGGGTTAACATCAGGCGATCTTAGAGGCCATAAATTAACAAAATGTCTGCTTATAACACAATTTTGAAAAACATCAGTTAAAATTTTTTTAACTGGTCGGTAAATATGCGGGGGGTGCTCCATTCTGCATAAAAATCATGTTTTCAATTCCTTCGTGCTGTTGGTTTTGTATCCGTAGAATGGCAAAATCTCGTAACATATGCAGGTACCCGTTCACCAGTAACAGTTACAGATACAGCTTCTCTATTCTGTATCTCCTCAGAAAGTATGGTCCAATGATAAAATTAGATGTGATACCGCATCAAACGGTGACTTTGTCATGAAGACGATTTCATGTGGAGTATCTGTTGCCCATATTCGACCACATATGGCCCGCACGGTTGCCAGATCTGTCTCCCTTGAATTTATTTTTGTGGGGTCACTTGAAGTCTACAATACTAAACCTATTTCCTTACAGATTTACGTCAATGTATCGTTAACAAATGCGTTTAAATTTAATAAATAAATTTATTACATTTAGAATTAAAATTCTCAGAAACGTCTGACCCAAATTTAAAAAAATCACTAACTGATATTTAGTAACTTTAAAAAGGTGTGCCACTCGATTTGCTTTGCTATTTAAGATTCTAGAGACTGACTTCGCTACCACTTAACTGTTGAAAATAAGCCTAGTATATATCCAAAACGAAATTGATGTATTTCGTCTTTATTGATAGAAGTCTTCAGCTCCCATCATAATCCTTATATTTAGTTTTAGAATGGCGAATGGTTTTTCTGGTAACAGCTAGATGGTACCATGTCTATGGTACAAAATAGATTAACTGGATAGTACAATCTTTAGTGTGCGAATTTGTAAGCCGTAGTATTAGTGCCTTCATTCAGTTTCTAATGATAAGGTATGCAGAAGCAACTGTATTTTTTATGTGCTATGTACAAGGAAATTCCGAGAATATGTTCCTCAAAACAACTTATTTAATCATAATGTATCCATTAATATATAACTAAAAATGATTGATATTTATTCTAATATCAATTTAATATTATTTTGCTAATATTATTTAATTGAAATAAACTACTACATGAATAATTTACGTTCGATATTAAATCCCCCACTTAGAGAGACTTAGAGAGCCTTAGATGGGCTCTCGACTGGTATACGGCGACATACTCACCCATTTTTTGAAGGATCTACTCAGACTTTTAGGGAGAGCGGCCTATTGAGCTTTATTCGGTAACTCGCCAGCCCAGTCCGGACCTGAGTATAATACAAGTAGCAATTGATTAAACTATATTAAAAAATGATAGAAGATAATGAATAATACTTATTAATTATATTTTATGTAATTAATTTATATTACATGTAAATCACAAATATTGTGTATGTAAATTAGAAGTATTTTAATCTATGAATTTATTAATAATTTTAAGCTTTTATGAGATTTGGAAATGTTTATTTTAACATACAAGATAGTATAAATTTGCAACAACCGATAGTGATATTTTTTAGTATCTTGAAATTCAATATCAATAGAATTAGGAAAGCACTAATGAAAATGTAGACTAGCCGAAACCAAGGTTCATTTTAGTTTCACCCGCGTTAAAATGTGTTCAGTTCGTAACTTTGAAATTGAAAAATTTAGAAGACTTTAGAAGACTTTAAAAGGGGAAATCGTATCTTGACAATTTTTTAAGATTATAAATTAAAAGTTAGAAATTAAAATATACTTGCCCTAATCATCCATACATAGCAATAGTCTTTTTTTAAATTATTTACTATCTTATAAAATGCTCAATACAAGATCAGGAGGCTAAAAGTAGGCGACTGAAAATAGTGTAAAATAGCATTTTTTTTAAATAAATCTTTATTTTTTACATCACAAAACAGTTCTTTTAAAAATAAGAAATGACACTTTATTATGGCCACACAATGTCTTCTATCCACTTTAGGTAATGCGATACTCTAGTATACACTCCTGGTACGTTTTTCGCTAAGCCATATGCTTTCCCAAACGAAGTTACTCCTACGATGACGTACATATACGGCATACCTTCAGAGTCATAGTCGTGATATATTTGGAGAGGACCACCAGAATCTCCCTAAGAAAAAAAAAACCGTTAAGTTAATTATTTAAAAATATTGAAATAAGTCAGCCACATTGTGATCCTATAAAACATAAAAAAATCAACAACGTTAATATCTTGGTCTTGCGTTTATTTATGCATATATTTTGCTGATAATGTTAGCGTCATGGATATGGCTGTTGATTTTAAAGTTTCGAGTCTAGATTTAGGTACGAATCGATTCATACGCACTGATTCGCCGACTTACAGGGTTATATTTAGCAGCAAGGGCACAAACAATTCGGTTCGCCATGTAAGATTCTTTATAATTGGTGCAGAAATTTAACTCAAAGATATATCTTTTACTTGCAGTTAACGTCGCCATTATGTACTCATAGTGTAGAGTTCTCGAGACTTACTACATACATGGACATTCGGCACTTCAGTGAAGTGTACTACAGTCTGTCCATAAAGTAACCCACCCCCTGCTAACTTTTGAACGAATCGAGTTAGCGAGTTTTAACAAAATACAGGGTGAATAATGTAAAATGAAGTTGATTCTGGCGATAAAATCGATTCTTCAAATTCAAAGATGGCGCCACGGGTGCTGTCAACGCAATTTATTTAAATGGCAAAGTGTGCCGTGTTGCACCTCATTTAAAAGATAATTCAATTCTCTACTTTCTCGTTTTTGAAAATGACAATCGAGTTAGCCGTTCTCTAGTTACAAAAGTTTATGTTTCTAATCTTATCCATGAATAAAATGTTAATTAATATTTGAATACAACAAATTTTGAACAAATATTTATTAAAACTAAAAATAAAAGAATTAAAAAGTTGTTCAAAATGTTGTCCATTGACTTCTTGGCACATAAAAAGTCTACTTTGAAATTCTTGCCTGATATTTCCTAAAATTTGTGCAGGGATATTTCTACACATATGTGTTAGACGTTGCTGTAGTTTCTTCGATATTTACTGGAGGAGTTCTGTAGACTTTTGACTTCAAATATTCCCATAAGGAAAAATCAAGAGGAGTTAAGTCCGGGGAACGAGCCGGCCATTCTATCGGGCCCCTTCTGCTAATCCATCTGCCCGGGAAATGGTTATTTAAAAAATCGGTAACAGGTCCATAAAAATGATGTGGCGTCTCATCTTGTTGAAATACAATGCTTTAAATGTTATTGCCTGCTATTTTTTCTGTCTTTGTAAAAATTTCCTCCCGCAGCATTCTTAAGTACCGCTCTCCTCTTAAATTTTCTCTTAAATCTATCAAATCCATCAAATCGAATAAATTAAAAAAATAAGAAAAAACCTGTAGAAACTTTCAAACACCTTAAATTGAACGCTAAACTACTTTCTCGAACCTTATTGACATTTCAGTGACAGTGGCAAGCAAAGGCAAGGAGACTTGATAAAAATAAAATTTTTAAATATCGTTAATACAAACGCTTGTAACTAGAAAACGGATAACTCGATTGCCATTTTTCAAAAACAAGCATGTAGAGAATTGAATTACCTTTTAAATGAGGTGCAACCCGGCACACTTTGCCATTTAAAAAAATTGCGTTGACAGCGTCCGTGGCGCCATCTTTGAATTTAAAGATTTGAATTTATCATCAGAATCAACTACATTTTACATATTGATATATCCAAATCACAAAAATAAAAAAATAATCAGAAAATATCTTGCAGGCGGCACCTTTAATATGGTTAGCAATCGATTGGAGACCTCGGTTCCAGAAAGGAGACGTATTTTCAAGGATATTTTATAGCTTTTTCGTGCGTGCCTCTAATTAGCAACAATCAGAATAATTATAACAATCACAATTTTTTTAGATGAAATAAGACAAGTACTTATAGAATAACTTTTGTTGATTTTTCCAAATTTTAAGTACCTACATATTTTGTTTTTTGTCGTTATAAAGTTCGCGTTTATATATTTATGTGTATAATAACAGTTTTATTAAATAATTTTGATAGCAAATAACTACGAATGGTAAGGACGCCATTAAGATCATCCTCCATCTGCAAACGCCTTATATTAAAAATAAGGACTAAAACAAATCAAGCCAAAACAACTATTCTCCTGGCTATATGCTGACAATTTGCTTTGTTTGACGTGTTTGACGTGTTTGTTCTAGTCTACCTCAAACACATCACATTTTGTCAAAATTAATAGGAAATGAATCTGTTTCTATTAAGTTACGTCAGCTTTATCCCGTGTTATTAGAAAACTTTTCCCAAAATCAGAAAAGAGTTTCTTTTCAACTTTATTTTCTCCCTTTCTATTCGTTCACTAATATATTATATATATATATATATATATATATATATATATATATATATATATATATATATATATATATATATATATATATATATATATATATATATATATATATATATATATATATATATATATATATATATATATATGAGGTGGCTCTATGTTAACCTGTAAGAGCCAGAAGAGCAAGAAAATATCTCAAGCTAAATCAGAGAATCTTTATGTGTGCTTAGTGGCATGAAAATTTAGAACACAGAGACCCGAAAATTGATTTAATATTAAAATTAAGTTACTCCGTCTTTTTGGAGATATATTATGTAAAAAAATATTTTCATTAAAGCATCCAGTTTACTGTCGGAGAAAAATAATACGATATAAGGCTTATAGAAACTGAGAATTTGTTTGAGCAAGAAATTTGTTACCTGACATGTGTCCTTGATTTCTTTGGAGGACCCCGCGCATATCATCAAGTCATCGATGATTCCATCTTTAAGAGTGGAATTGGGGGCCACGATGAGGCTTTTGTACGTGGAATTGCATATATCTGGGCTGAAGAATTCTAGTACGACTTTTAACAAGTCGTTGCTGCCTTCTCCAAAGAATTCTGTTTTCCCCCATCCTGAAGCGATTCCGATCCAGTATGGGAGTTTTCTTTCTGTTTGAATGCATGCTGGTCGGGCATAGTTGCTCAAATAGACGCTGCCTGCGAGCCTCAAGAGACCAATGTCGTGGTATCTGGATTTGGTGGCGACGTAATCGGGATACGCGATGACTTCCCTCACTTCTCGTTGTTGCATATGTGAAGGGTCTGATTGGTTGGTTAGGCCAACTCGTACCAACGCCGCCGAGCCTCTGAAAAATCAAGGAATGAGAATTAAACGATAAAACAGTTATAGAAACCAATAAATATACTACTAAGTAAAGATTCCTCTCCTTAAAATAGTCACTTTAGTAGCAGTCAATTTTGTATGTGTTTGAGAATAGAATAATTTTGAATAACTGTTTATTTTAATAAACTAGTTATATGAAATAATTTTTCATTTTTATATTTGATAAGATTTAGTTAAATTATTTTGCTGTTATTACATAAAAGGAAAAGAAATGTTATTTCGAAGTCGGGTGTTCTTCCATCAACCAACGAGGAAAGATTTAAAATGTAATTAATATAATAAATATATATCTAAAAGAATGGTATCAGATTTCTTGGTCGACTGATAGAGGTTATTTCAATCAATGTATGTGCAAGGTGTAACGAGGAGTCATCGAGGATAAAAGTGTGTGGGAAAGAGCGTGTGTTCTACATATAAAGCAGTTAGTTTAAATACTTACAATTCAGGATTTTTCAAACAATGTCCCGCGGTAAGAACAAAATTTTCACTTATAAGAGAGCCTCCACAAGCCCATGCAACATCTCTTTCAGTCTTATAGCCAATTAATGCCTACAAACAAATTTTGTTGAAGATATTTTAGTGGGATTTATAAAGGGATACCTATTATGTAAATTTAAAAAATTATTATGATTACAGTTGTTAAAAATGTTTGATGTACCACTGGTTTTATAACTAGTGCAGAGCTACAAAACCAATGGTTCTACAAATTACCAAAATAACTATTGGCAGATTTACAATTTTAAGAATAACTGATAACATTATAATCATAATATACTATTTAATAGATGTTTATTCTAATATGCATTCATAATAACATTTTCGAGTCAAGCTTGCTTTTCTGATTTGTTTTGTTTTAACTTGTATGATTTATACAGTGCGCGTCAAAAGTCCGCCCCTCCTACTAACTTTTGAACTAATAGGGTTAAGGACTCCGACAAAATACACGGTGAATAATATAAAATGATGTACAACACGTCCCACCTTATCATTTATAAAAAAAAAAAAATTCTTTCATTTTATAGAAAAATTTATTTATCGTCAAAAATAATACATTTTACATGCCTCACCCTATATTTTGTCCGGAGACCCTAAACCGTTAGTTGAAAAGTTAGCAGGGGGGGGGGCGGATTTTAGAAGCACACTGTATTTTCTTCAATAGTCTTTAAGCTTTTCACTGATAAATTTTAGTCTATTTTCTTATTAATTATTCAGTTTTGTTTCAAAACTCTTTAATCGGTGGATAAATTGATGATAAAGTACATTATTTTAATACATAGAAACTAACCAGGTCAAATGGAAAACTGTTTTAAAACATTTTTTTATTGGTCACGGTTCGTAAAAATTTACTATTACCGTCTTTCGACATCCGTCTCATGCACAAAATAATAACATTGTTAACTTAAACTTGACGAATTATCACTGATTAAATAAAATTAGCATGAACTTTCGTACAAAATATATTGTAAATAATAATATAATCTAACAATAATTGTGGAAGAAACAGGCAATAGTGAATTCGTAAATAAAATGTTGCAGATAGGTATACAGGGTTATTCAGAACTTATCTCTAAAACTTTGAGGATATGTGCATCCTTAAATAAGAAATCGATATTACCAAGAAAATTTATAATAAAAGTCTTAGGATTTCCCGTAAACAATGTTTAAAGTTATACCATTATAAAGGACTACGTAGATGGGCAACTGTACTTCAACGACATCTGATATACCACCTTCCTAAAAATGTGGTAAAAAAAAGTTTTGGTAAAAAAAAGTAACGCCTGGTTAAGACTGAGCGAATAGAGTTGGAGTGGGGATAATATCTCTATTGTCTATTCAGTCATCAGTCTATCTGTGTCCTCTCAGTGCCGGTGTTTTATTTATCGCAGGAGTGTTAAACTGTAAAATTTTCAAAATGGCTCATGCGTACAGTAATGCTGAGTTAATGGAGATGATTCTTATTTATGGTGAAGTTGGAATGGACGAGATGGTGGCCCGGGACGACCACAACGTATTTTGGCAGCTGAAAAACAAGACCGACAATCTGGTCCGTGACAATACGCGAATAAGTACAAGTCAGATCGCTCGCTAAAGCTACGAAGCTCAGTTTTATCCGTATCATATCCAGCTTATTCAAGCACTGTTACCAGTGGATTATCAATTACGAGACGAGTTAGGTTTTGTGAGTGGTCGTTGCAACAAAATGCTGAAAATCCCCAATTTACTTAATAATTTGCGTTTACAAGATCAGCAACCAGGAGGAACATTCCGTTTAGTGCGGCAAAATTGGAAAAGGCGTGCTCAAAAGTGTGTACATGTCGAGGAATATTATTTCGAACAGTTTTTGTAACAAGGTATGTGCAAATTTTTTATAAATTTCATATTTCCAATACCTAGTAATCAAGTAGCGCAATTCTTAGTGTAACAAAATTAGTGTAACAAAATTTTATTAATTTTAAAGACACGTCACTTTGGTCACATCTATCTATCTTTAAGTTTATTTTAAAGTAAAATCGCTGCAAATCTTTTTTGCGCCGGGTGTCGATATACTCTCGGAACTTCCGAAGTTTTTTTCGTGCTAGCCAGTTTGCATTGTCAGTATCAAGGTCACTCCAATACAGTGGACCGGTATCCAGAGGCGTGCAATGAAAAATTTTTAAATAGTTTTCAGAAGCCGCCAAAAAAATTTTTTTTTGGGCTACCACATTTTTGCATGTATGTTGAACATCCCCAAATTTTATTATGGATAAGTTCTGAATAACCCTGTATATAAATTATGTGTAGATAAAATAAAAGAATAGTCTTTCCAGATTTATGAAAATATACAATATGCTCTATTTCAAGAAAATCAAGTATGTCATGTAATTTTGGTTGTTGCCCAATTGTGTTTCTGCTAGCAAATCGGAATCCTCAAGATCCGTATTAACAAAGTTCTTCTAAAATCAAAGATCAAGGAGTTAGAGGCTAGTTCAAAATATACACGAAGATCCTGTACCTTATTGAGCCAATATGAGTTTCCTTCAAATTTCATTTGATTTATGGATACAAATTATATGCTATATTACTCTGAAGGTCAGTCACACCAACTTGTTTATCTTATTACATTAAAAAATACATACCATATGTGGAAATTCTTGACTGGATGCCATAGTACCCCCAACTGCTAAGAGAGGAGATTGAATCTCATCAAAAGCGTATCGAGCGTATTCCTTACATTCTAAAAATCAAGTTTTATGCGTGAGTGCTACAAGTGACCATTCTACGGGCATTTCATTTATCTTAAGAGATACAAGGTTGATCAAATTGGGACAAAATTGAAAAAATTAATGATTAAACTTTCACATGCAAAAAATAAATTGGCTCTCTTCTCGTTTATCAAAATATTTATTAAAGTGGATACTCGAAGCGGATGGTTCTTTATGAAACATCGTGAAAATAATTGTTTTGAAAAAAACATTGATCTCATTTAGATGTTCCAAGAAATATATAGAAAACACTCTATATACTAGTATTTCGGCTTGTTAGGCCTTTTTCAATAGAGTAAACGTCTATTACTAAATAATTCCAAGTGCGTTTTCGTTATTTATTTGTTTACGAGCCTACCTCTGGCCATCTGGTGAAGCCCGAGTTTTTAATACCGTTTCTAAGAAGGGCGAGAGTGTAAAGTCTATCTGATCATTGGTAGTACACGGATTTATAATTAAAGATTTTTTAATTTCTAATTGCTCTAACAGATCTAAGCGTTTTCCTTTCTTTTCCCGATGCAGTACCTTTACATTTTTCTGATCTATAAAATGATTGTTTTCTATACAATGCGTCGCTAATCCTGAATTTTTTGAGTTATTTAATATGGATTTTTTATGTTCTTTTACTCTCGTTTCGATACTTCTGCCAGTTTGACCCACATACACGGCATTACAATCCGCGCAGTTAATTTGGTATACACCCGATTGTTTTAATTTATTAACCCTTTCTTTATTGTTTATCAAAATTCTCCCAATAGTACGCTTGTTGACACTAATCGTTTTACACCCGTTTCGTTCTATTCTGTGAGCTATTTTTTCGCTATAACCTGGGACGTGATTAATATAACTATAGGTGCCTTCTTTTTCCCGAATATTGTAAAACTCCCGACGAATTAATTTCCTCCTTTTGTTTTTTAGCATGCTATCTATTAGTTTTTCTTTATATCCGTTATTTATTGCAATTTGTTTGATTGTACTTAATTCTTTTTCAAAATCTGCTTTTTCCAGCGGAAACATTAAAAGCCTATGAATTAAACTATGGAAAACCGACTTTTTTATTTACCAGGACTGCTGCGAATTTGCTGGTATGATTGCGTCGGAAGTTGTTGGTTTTCTATAAACCGAGAATTTTAATTTATTTTCTACCTTTCTTATTGTTATATCCAAATAGTTTAATTGATTGTTTTTCTCCTTTTTCATTGTAAACTGAATATAATCGTTAAGCGAATTTAAAAAATTGAGAAAGCCGCTCAAATTTCTTTCAGTACCAGTCCAAATACAAAAAATGTCATCTACATAGCGAGCCCAAAAGTGTACATGTGATTTTAAATTATTGTCACTGTTGAACAGTGTGTTTTCGAAATGGTTCATAAAAATTTCGGCTAGCAAAGGAGAAATAGGACTACCCATGGGTAACCCGTTTTTTTGTTTGTAATATTTTCCATTGAAATAAAAATAATTTTGTTTAATGCATACCTTTATTACACTTATTAATTCATATTTTTCTGTGCTGTTTAATTTTGACTGATTTATTAAATTGCATAGTATTGACGTTAATTCTGCGACTGGGATTGAGGTGAATAAACTTTTAACATCAAATGAAACTAATACCAAAATATTTATTATATACAACTGTTTTATTACTATTAAATATAACTAAAATCCATGATATTAGGACGCCTTTTTTGGTGATTTTAAATAAGTCACCATATTACTCGTGGAGTTTGGGAGAGCGGGGGAGGGAGCGTCAACTCTTTTGTTTTATGAGTGTCATTTTGTATTACATTCATGGCATATTACAATGGTGAAACATACATTTATTGTGATTGAAAAAATGTTTAATAATACATTTTCTTTTCCATTAATCGTACCAGTTATATCTCGGTGGTATTCATAGATTCATATTGATAATGATAGATATGACTAATGCAAGTATAAAAGATTTATAAATGTGGTTATATGTGCGTAATTACATTATATTGATAATGGTTATCCATTTTGTTGTTTAACCTTATTTAAATAAATTAATAGAATGTGAAACTGACTTCGATATTTACACGTAAAAATACGAATGAATTGATGTAATATAAAAATATATATTCAAAAATAGTGCCTCGTGAAATACTCCGGATTAGTCCTTAGTTAAAGTCTAATAATATGAATATATTTCCGCAATTACTGACTTCAGACGTGAACGCAAATAACTAAAACTTCAAAACTCACTCTGTTTACTTATAATTCCGGGTGACCTGTTTGTTACCGTCACTTGAGTCTCACCATCAAGTATCTGGGTGCTTGTCGTTGTCCTGGTAGTGTTGGTTTTCTTTACTTTCTCGCCCTCCTTGCAACAAACGATAGGTCGAGTTCCCTGGAACCCGCATATTTTTTTCCGGAAAGACTTCGGTCAGTAGCAGTTGCAAAGCAGACTGGCAATCGGTCAGAAACCTGCAAGTGCCTTCGCGACCATTTAAGGGACATTTGTCTCCTGCAGAAGAGAAAATTGAAATATTATTGACACAGAATTAGTGATAGTTATGTAAATTTTGTATACAAAATATAAGAGTCGAGTGTGTTGGAGATGGACTATAGACGATAGCAAGTGGGCTCTGAAGAAGATCTTTCCGCTAAATAGTTTAATCCAATTTCGCAAAAAACCTGCTTAATATGTATATTTTGCTTAGCTATTGTACTAGTAGTGAAATATTTTTTGTTCACTGTTATTATATGTTATTTTGTCAATAAAATTTGAAATAAAAAAATTCTTCTAATAATTGTAAAAATATAACATTAAATTTTCATATGGAACAGTTCTATGCGGTTAAACTCTAAGAACGAGACTTCTTCAGGCAAAGGATGTTATGGCAACGCACAGAGAAACTTATTCCTTATCGAGCCGTACGTACAACAGTGGGTGGCGTCACCTCATTCCTATTTTCTGGCTTTTGTGCGTCATTAGCGGGAACCGGATTGCGACAACCACATACGAATGGTTTCGGATACCTGTATAATTGTACAAAAACAATATCTCTACCCCTGGTTCTAATCACAAGGATAAGCTCGAATGTCTGAGACTTGCATGAAAGAGGGGGCGGCATATTGTTATTCAGTATGTCACAATTGCCCCTCAGGAATGACTTACGTTGGTAAGCCCTATTCAGTCCTAGAATGAGAGAAATCTAGAACACTTCATTAGTTAGGGGGACAGTCAACCATCAGCCGATGGTAATCTCTTACATTAGCATCAAGCTAACTTTCTTCCCATGCTTGGCTTGTCGCCAGGATGGTTGTCAACCCATCCCTGCAAACATTCCTTAATATACGAGCAGACAATTTAATGAAAATAATCAGACGGAAAGGGGATTCGAACCCACGATATCTGGGTTGAGCGATCGACGCACTAAACTGTAAGCCACCGACAGAATTATTAATCGGGTATTTTACTTAATTATTAATTTAAAAACATAGGTACCTATTTACTATTTCCATGTTTAAAATATTGTTGATGATAGTATTAAAATGAAAAATATACTACAAAAAATAGATTGAGGTTATACACGATGCCGTTGTATGCAATTCAATTTTGGAGGGTACATATATATTACGCCCTTAAATATTCCTTAAAATAATGTACAATAATGATTCTTTTGCGTACTTAGGTTATAGGTAACAAAAGAAATTCATCATAATCAGCAATCAAATTCATCATGTAATATTTCGATTGTTTCATTACTAATAAATTTCTTAGTTTATGGTTTTGAATGAATAAATAAATATGTTTAATACCTTAATATCAAGTTTTAATTTTACAGAAATCGTATATTCCGCATGTTTAAAAATAACTGATATAAGATACCTGTATTAATATTCTTAGAATAGGATGGTTAAGAGTAAAAATGTAGCTTTGAGTTATATTTGAAAACGACGAGCATATAAAAATAATTATAATTATATGTTACAGGGTAATTACTGCTACTCCTGTTCTTGTTTAAGTATTATTGAAAAATGTAATATTGTGAATACATATTTAATTAAAACTGTTCATTATCATTCAAATAAATAGTACATTTATAGGTATAATAATAATAATAATAATATCTCTACCCCTCATTCTAATCACAAGGATTAGCCCGAAAGTCGGAGACTTGTGTGGGAGAGGGGGCGGCATATTATTATTTCGCGGGCCTCATTTGCGCCTCAGGAACGACTTACGTTGGTAGGCCCTAACCACCGTTCAGTGCTGGAATGAGGGAAACCTGGAAAACCTCATTAGTTAGGGGGACAAGTCAAACATCAACTGATCTTAATCTCTCACATTAACACCAAGTTGACATTCTTCCCATCCTAGGCCATCGCCAGGATGGTTGCCAAGCCATCCCTGCGAATAAGCCTTGATCTACGAGTAAACATTTAATGAAAAATTGTTGGTGGAACGGGAATTAGAACCCACGACCTCTGGGTTGAGCGATCGAGACGCTAAGCCCTGAGCCACCGGTTCGAATACGCCTATATTCTAATATTTTTCTCACGTTTTTCAAAATTATCTGAAGTAGTCATGATTATAAAAAATACATTTACGACAAGCGTGCAAAACTATTTTCAATGAATTTATTTAAATACGTATCTAGAAATCCATTTAAAGTGTCTGATAAATTTTTCTCAACAGTAACAGTAATAGTTGTTGAGCATAACTAATGGAAAATTGATTTTTATTTATTTAAAGTACTTATCATTCAAATCTTTAAATGTATACATTGGCGTTCGGAATGTTAAATTTATTTACATACGAGAACTCCTGTATTTTGTACATTTTTCCTTTATCCCTTTTCCTTTCAAAGACGTTGAAACTATGTCATAAGTCATGTGACCATTATTAAATATTATACTATTTCTGCGTTATTTTTCATGATACTCTGTGTACAGGGTGATTCACTTTCGAGTGTGTAACATGGGTATCTCGCTTATTATAAAAGATAGACTGTAGGTTTAAATTCGGCAATGTTGCGGAATTTTGTGCTCAATAAGTTGGCGCAAACAAAACCCCCATATCTGCTTTCGTTTATGAGTAAGACGCAAAAAAAAAAATCCGGTTTTCGTTTTCTGGCCATAACTTCAATATTTTTAAAAATATTGGCTTATCGTTTTCATATTATTAGGACACTTTCTTGATACAAATACGATGCCGTAAAACGTTTTTTAAAAAAGTGTCACTTCTATTGTAAATCATCGTCAACTTTATTTTTTCTTATGGGCGCCATATTAATTTTTCTCATATTTGAATAAACCGATTTTTTCTGAATACAACAATATAATATATGTTAATATTTGCCTAAAAAATAAGGGCATTACGAAGGAAAATAGGTTATTTTTTTTAAATGTCTAGTTAGCCATGGCCATGATAGTCAGTTCTTGACAAACCACAAATGTCACTTATAATTTTTATAAACTGCATCTGTGGAGTACTTTTTACATTGACTAACGATCTATTCCACCGAAGAGAAACAAGATATTATAGATATTTATTACAGATGTAACAAAAATTTTAACAGAACAATTGAAGAATATTTAAAAAACATATCCTGAAAGACGACAACCATGCAAGACATATATTACTAAACTGCACTGTAATTTAAGAAATTATGGCAGTTTTTCTAAACCAAGAAATATGTATGGATCTGCCATAATTTCTTAAATTACAGTGCAGTTTAGTAATATATGTCTTGCATGGTTGTCGTCTTTCAGAATATGTGTTTAAATATTCTTCAATTGTTCTGTTAAAATGTTTGTTACATCTGTAATAAATATCTATAATATCTTGTTTCTCTTCAGTTGAATACATCGTTAGTCAATGTAAAAAGTACTCCACAGCTGCAGTTTATAAAAATTATAATTGGCATTTGTGGTTTGTCAAGAACTGACTGTCATGGCCATGGCTAACTAGACATTTTCAAAAAAATACCTATTTTCCTTCATAATGCCCTTATTTTTTTAGGCAAATATTAACATATATCATATTGTTGTATTCAGAAAAAATCGGTTTATTCAAATATGAGAAAAATTAATATGGCGCCCATAAGAAAAAATAAAGTTGATGATTTACAATAGAAGTGACATTTTTTTAAAAAACGGTGTACGGTATCGTATTTGTCTCAAGAAAGTGTCCTAATAATGTGAAAACGATAAGCCAATATTTTCAAAAATATAGAAGTTATGGCCAGAAAACGAAAACCGGAAAAAAAATATTTTTGCCTCTTACTCAAAAACAAAAGCAGATATGGGAGTTTTGTTTGCGCCAAATTAATGAGCACAAAATTCTGCAACTTTGCCGAATTTAAACCTACAGTCTTTCTTTTATAATAAGCGAGATACCCATGTTACACACTCGAAAGTGAATCCTACATACTACCACCGTTTTGTCGTAAATATCTTCACCATTCATTGATATATCTTCACCATTCAGTATGTTGTATGTTATATGCTATATGCAATAATTAATTATAAGTGGATGAATACTTAATCGTATCGGCATAAACTTTAAGCTGCATGCCGTTACGAAAAATGAGAGATAAAGAACAAAAATCAGGCTAATATCGAATTTATAACAAGTTATTATTTCTGACGATAATTCAGACTTTAATTTCTCAGAATTAGGTATATGCACCCCTTGTATACGTGGCCAGGCTTTCTAAGCAAGAGCTATGTGCACACTTTGCCATTTTTTTTATTTTGTATAAGCAATATTTTACACAAGAATCTTACATGGAACATGAATTCTTTAAATTCCTGTCTCTCAAAGATAATACAATATACTCTGCTATAGTGTAAAGGTACTCAAGTTGTTTGTTAACTTTAAATATTCGAGTACCTTACTTTATCTGCTTATCGTAATATGCAATCTGTTATTTTTTACATCATATAATTAATTGTAAGTTGTACATAAAATTTACAAAAATTAAGTTCAATGTACCTTCTGCAAAAGAAGATTTTAATATAACAATGGTCCAAAACTATGCTAATGTGTGTGAGATAGAATTGACATATGTAATTCAAGTATTACGGATACAAAAAAATTATTTGATTGTAATCCTTGTTCGTTATATGCCCCCTGCTGCATATGTAACAGTATTTTGATGCGTGCAAGAAAGAATACTTGTGTTATTCTGTTAAGCTGGTTTTTATACGTATCGTATTTGTGTATCATGTTTTATTACGTTTTGTTTTCATCAGTGTTAACAATAATAATGTTTTATATTTCCTGTCTTATAATTTGGATTCATCTTCCGACTTGTTCCTGTGCATAGTTGTAAAAATAAAAATAAAGTAAAATAAATAAACGAAATTCAAAATATCAATGCGATACAACAAAATGTGTAATTTTTCACATACCCAGTTGTTTAATAAGTACCTACATAGATCCATATATTCAATTACGCTTTGTGTCGTCTTTAATAATTTGTAGGTACATGATTTTTTAAAACATCAGTGTTACGCATCAATGTTAACTATGTAACAAAAGCACACAGGGTAAACATCAAGTGGCCCTTTTGTCTGTAAGTTAAATATATTTCGAAGGCAACATCTGGTTCAAATAGATAGATTTTGAAGAACCATTTCTGGTTCTGTAGCAAATATGTCATTTTGGGTCATAAATAGTATTGTGAATTGTTCGGGCTTAACAGATTTAGTAAAACATTTCATGGATGTCTAATTCCGTGCATCCCTGGACACGGAACAATGTTGAGGACACAAAGCGCCAATTGGGCGTAACTAATTAAAGCCAGTAAATTGTAATGAATTATGGTGGTACTTGGAAGTTCTTCGAAGTAAGATATTTTGTATGTTCATATAGACAATAGTGCAAAGGCATAGGTCATCCTGGTTTTTAAGGGGAGTTTTTCCTGGAAGAGTATCAATAGAGTAAGCCTTAACTCCCTCTCACTTTGAGACGAGGATAATATCTAAGGGTTTTAGGTCACTAGCTAGTAAACAATATTTTGATTGGCCACCGTGACAGAAACAGGTCATGGTTCGCGGTACTAGACAGAGAGAAGAAAGGTACTTTAACAACCAATGGGATTAGTGTATGTAAATTTCATAGCAAAGAAACTTTACTTGGAAAGTTTCGACTGAAGATAAGTTAGTCTCCCACGATACTACTTCGGAATAGGTTGTTGTTTGTATTTATTTGGGGCTTCTCCCCACAGTATGAGGGCACACCACCCAGGCTGGGTAAAGTACGTTTCTCGGGCTCGAAGTAGACGCCGTTAGTTGTTTTATATAGAATCATTCAGTTTAGAGTTCATTAGTATTGTATTCAGTCGTTTTCTTAGGTCAAAAATTATTTCAGTATTTTGCATTTCTATTTTGTTTACGTTTCTAAATTCTATTTATTTGTTATTAAAAACCCTTGCCTAAAAGTGCTGTGTTTTCGTGCAAATCCGCCCAACTACCCTCTCAGTGTTAGCATATAAGAAGTGTCCCAGGAATACGTCCCTACATCGAGATTCAGGATAAGATAACCCACGGTAAGTCAATAATCTTTTTATACGTCAATCACAGCATATCTCGAACCCCGCGACAGATAAATCGATTCAGTAGTAAAACTTTAGACTCCCTTTCGAGATAACTGAATAATTAAGTAAGTTCCGCGAAGCCTGTAGAGTACATCGACCAGCCTGTTACAACTAGGACAAAGTTTTATAAACAAAAACATTGGCATAAACTTGATACTTTGACATTTTAAATTGAATTTTAATATATTTGTAATGATCACACATTTAAATTTTTTAAGTTTCTTAAGACTTGCCCATCTATACGGCATCAGAATAGTTAGTATTTGTAATGCCTGTAACTAACAAAGTTTTTATTATATTACTCAAACTTAATTAAGTAACTACCTATATTTTTTTGAAGTGTTATTCTATACTCAAATGTTCGTTTTTTAATAAGAATAATATCTTTGTATAATAATAATCTTTGTTCAGAGACATTCTTCAACTGATAATTCATTATAATTACTTCAAGCAATTACTTTTGTTGTTGAGTTTACACATAAAAGACTAGTATCGCAATAATACAATTGTTGTCCTATACAAACATGTTTAATAAAAGACAATATCCTGAGCTTGATAAATATATAATTTTAGCCTCAAAAATAATTTCTACCCAAAGATTAGCTCGTTCAGGAAAAAATATTTGTTTCCGTTCAGTGTGCATATAATCTGTTCAATATTTATTTAAAGAAATATATAGTTTTTCCTATATACATATAGGCAAATACCTTAATGCAATTTTGAATATTTCCCGTACTCCCAGACTCTTCAATTATAATTGTAATATAATAACAGGTAAAGTAATAATAATTTCTTTTCCAACTCACCTTCCTCTAAACTAGCTACAGAACCAATACAACAGATAAGTACAAATAAACACGCGATGCAACTAACATAGAGCGCAGTAATCATCTTGAGCTCCCCATAAAACTAAACAAACAAACTTGTAAGGCTTATCTTTAGCCTACGGAATCCTTGGTGATTTCATGTTGTGGGGAATTCTGGTTTGGTTGCATACAATTTCGGAATAAAGTTATTTAATAATTTATATTCGTAATTACTAAGAAAGGCAACTTTGTATACGAAAACATAAGACTACCAGCTACCTGGAAATTAGTTGTTTTAAGTTTCAACCGATGTGAAGACAGCAGCCAAACAGGAAATTATGGAAACGCTCGAATTAGCAGAGGCGTTCGTCGTAGAAATATTTGGTTAAATGATTATTAAAAAACATTCACAGACATGTACAGGTTTCCCTTTAGGTTTTGTCAAATTGCCGATTTTATTTAATTTTCACCTTTCAACAGTTTGGGAATGGACACCTCTGGCATCAAAAACATGTAAATATATTGCACCCAGTAGTAGGTATCAATGGTATTCTGATTTGTGAAGTGTGGATTTTTTTAAATATATTTTTGGTTTCCGGTGCAACTAAATATTTTGTATTATATTCTGTATTTTCTACTGATAAATCTAAAATTATACCAGCCCTCCTTAATTGTAAGAAGGAATATTAAAACTAAATCATAATAATTTTATTTAAAAAAAGTACGATTTTTTATATTTAAATCATTTTTACAATACAGTTTAATGGTGCTACTTTAATATTTATGAAATATAGAAAAAACAGTAATATATTATTAATATTATTATGTAATGTATTATATTCTGTATTTTCTACTGATAAATCTTAAATTATAACAGCCCTCCTTAATTGTAATAAAGAATATTAAAACTAAATCATAATAATTTTATTTAAAAAACGTACGATTTTTTATATTTAAGGCATTTTTACAATACAGTTTATTGGTGCTACTTTAATATTTATGAAATATAGAAAAAACAGTAATATATTATTAATATTATAATGTAATGTATTATATTCTGTATTTTCTACTGATAAATCTTAAATTATAACAGCCCTCCTTAATTGTAATTAGGAATATTAAAACTAAATCATAATAATTTTATTTAAAAAACGTACGATTTTTTATATTTAAGGCATTTTTACAATACAGTTTAATGGTGCTACTTTAATATTTATGAAATATAGAAAAAACAGTAAAATTGTGTACCTAAATAAGTATATCTAACATTAAAAAAATTATAATAGAAAGGCCTTTATTCACACGCGGTTTAAACTGTTAAATACAGAGTTAATTATTGTGTTGAAAAAATTAAAGAAGTCTGTATTTGGTTATTTTTATTTAAAATATATATATATCTACACATTTTCTACTTCCAAACAGTATCTTCTATACATTTGATATAAGAGGACACTCTTGAGTACACACTTGGGACGTTACTTGTAAGGCCAGATTTTCCAAACGACGCCACACCAACTATGTCATACATACATGTGAGATTTCCGTCGTCTTTGTGAATTATTAGAAGAGGACCACCAGATCGGGGCTATAAGAAAATATTTATAATACTTATTCTTTAACGTTTCACAACAAAAATAACGTGTTTTATTTTAAAAATAACAAATAGTGCTATTCTATAACTAAAATATAAGTTACTTTTTAATAATACCTTTAATAATGTCGACTCCTTTTACATTGTTCTAGTAGATTGAAAATATTGAACTAAAACTTGCTGTTATTAACATTTTATGTAATATTGCATAATTATTGCAAGTGATCGGCACAAAGAGGTTTGTGTGTAGACTACATGCCTATAATGGAATCGGTACTTTCGGTTTCGGAATACTTTCGGTTTCAAATGGATGCTGGCGAATCGTTTAAAAACGCTAATAAGAAAAATTTACCTCATCTATCAGATTGGATTACGGCCTTTAAAATGATGTTACTTACCACTATCTAAGACCCAATTACACCTACACCACTGGCCATTCTAGTTAGATTCTACGATTTACCGAGCCACAGATTAAATACGGTAAATAGATAAATACCCTAATACAGTCTTTTAATTCTTCCAGCGTTATTGGTCGTGTTCCAAACACCAAATTTTTTAAATAACTCCACAGCCAGTAATCCGCTGCGTTAAGATCAGGCGATTTTGGAGGCCATGAATTAACAAAATGTCGGCCTATTGAGTTTTATTCGGGAACTCGCCAGCCCAATCCGGACCTGGGTATAATACAAGTAGCAATTGATTAAACTATTAAAAAATGATAGAAAATAATTAATAATACTTATTGATTATATTTATGATACTTATATTACATGTAAATTACAAATATTATGTATGTAAATAAGAAGTATTTTAATTTATGAATCTATTAATAATTTTAAGCTTTTATGAGATTTGGAAATGTTTATTTTAACATACAAGATAGTAAAAATTTGCAACAACCGATAGTGATATTTTTTAGTACCTATCTTGAAATTCAATATCAATGGAATTAGGAAAGCACTAATGAAAATATAGACTATAGGCCGAAACAGACTATATAGGACGAAACAAAGGTTCATTATAGTTTCACCCGCGTTAAAATGTGTTCAGGTCTTAATTTTGAAATTGAAAAGGTTATAATTTAGAAGATTTTAAGGGAAAATCGCATCTTGACAGTTTTTTTAAGATTTAAGAAAGTTAGAAATTAAAATATACTTCTAATTATCCATGCATGGTTATAGTCTTTGTTTAAATTATTTACTATCTCATAAAATGCTATCTACATAAGATCAGGCGGCTAAAAGTAGGCGACTGAAAATAGTGAAAAATAGCGGTTTTTTTAATAAATCTTTATTTTCTACATCACAAAATAATCCTTTTAAAAATAAGAAATGACACTTTATCATGGCCACACAACGTCTTCTATCCACTTTAGGTAATGCGATACTCTAGTATACACTCCTGGTACGTTTTTCGCTAAGCCACATGATTTCCCAAACGAAGTTACTCCTACGATGTCGTACATACACTTTATACCTTCAGAGTCATCGTGATACACTTGGAGAGGACCACCAGAATCTCCCTAAGAAAAAAAACGTTGAATTAATTATTTAAACATATTGAAATAAGTCAGCCACATTGTGATCCTATAAAACATAAAAAATCAACAACGTTAATATCTTGGTCGTGCTTTTATTTATGCATATATTTTGCTGATAAGGTTAGTATCATGGATATGGCTCTTTATATTTAAAGTGTCGGGTCTAGATTTTAATACGAATCGATTCATACGCCCTGATTCGCCGACTTATTTCTGCACACACAATTGTTTTGTAAAACAATACTTTCAAAGTTTAATTGAAATAAATTCAAGCAACACATTTTGTCAAAATTAATGGGAAATTAATCTGTTTCTACTAAGCTTCATCAGTTTTATACCGTATTATTAGAAACTTTTCTAAAATCAGAAAATAGTTTTTTCCAACTTTAGTTTCTCTCTTTCTATTCGTTCAGTAATTTATCATATATGGGAGGTGGATATATGTTAACCTGTAAGAGTCAGAAATGCAAGAAAATATCTCAAGCTAAATCAGACAATTTTTATTTGTGCTTAGTGGCATGCAAATTTAGAACCCAGAGACGCGAAAATTGATTTAATATTAAAATTAAGTTCTTTCTCCTTTTTAGGGATATATTATGTAAGTAAAAAAAATATATTCATTAAAGCATCCAGGGTACACTGTGTGATGCAAGTAATACTATATAAAGTTTATGGAAACTGAGAATTATTTTGAACAGGAAATTTGTTACCTGACATGTGTCCTTGAATTCTTTGGAGGACCCCGCGCAAATCATCAAGTCTTCGATGATTCCGTCTTTAAGATTGGAATTGGGAGCGACGATGTCCCTTTTATATGTGGAATTGCATCTATCTGGGCTGAAGAATTCCAGTACGACTTTTAACAAGTCGTTGCTGCCTTCTCCAGAGAATTCTATTTTCCCCCATCCGGATGCGATCCCGTTCTGGTATGGTATTTTTCTTTCTGTTTGAATGCATGCTGGTCGGGCATAGATGCTCAAATCGACGCTGCCTGCGAGCCTCAAAAGACCAATGTCATGGTATTTAGTGGCGACGTAATCGGGATACGCGATGACTTCCCTCACTTCTCGTTGTTGCATATGTGAAGGGTCTGATTGGTTGGTTAAGCCAACTCGTACCAACGCCGCCGAGCCTCTGAAAAATCCATGAATGAGAATTCTTAAACGATAAAACATTTATAGAAACCAATAAGTATTGTACTAAGTAAAGAGTCCTCTCTTTATAACAGTCAATTTTGTAGAATAGGATAATTTTGAATAACTGAAAAGTTTGAAATGTTATTAATATAATAAATTTATATTTAAAAGACTGGTATCAGATTCCTTGGTCGACTGATAGAGGATATTTCAGTCAACGTATATGCAAGGTGTAACGAGGAGTCATCGAGTATAAAAGTGTGTGGGAAAGAGCGTGTGTTCTACATATAAAGCAGTTTAAATACTTACAATTCACGATTTTTCAAACAATGTCCCGCAGTAAGAACAAAATTTTCACTTATAAGAGAGCCTCCACAAGCCCACGCAACATCTCTTCCAGTTTTATAGCCAATTAATGCCTAAAAATAAATTTTGTTAAATATATTTTAGTGTTAAATATATTTTAAATATTATGTAAATTTAAAAAATTATTATGATTACAATTATTGTTAAAAATGTTTGATGTGCCATGTTTTATAGCTAGTGCAGTGCTACAAATCGATGGTTCTACAAATTACCCAGATAACTATTGGCAGTTTTACAATTTTAAGAATAACTAATAATATTATAATAATAATATATTATTTAATAGATTGTTGTTCTAATATGCATTCATATAACATTTTCGGGTCAAGGTCAGTTTTATATTTGTTTTGTTGTAACTTGAATGATTTATACAGTGCGCATCAAAAGTGCCCACCCCCCCCTCTAACTTTTCATCTAATTGGGTTATTATTTTTTAACGATAAATTAATTTTCCTAAGATGAAAGATGGAGCCACAGGCGCTGAAAAATACATTTTTTTAAAAGATAAGGTGGGACGTGTTGTATATCATTTAAATGATCTGTCAATTCTTATCATACTGGTCCTTAAAAAATTGAAATCCTGATTTCCTGGCGCACATTGTGAAATGTGACCTTGATATATATACAGACCCGTTGATGATTCTCTACCTCAAATCCAAGGTGAGTCTAGTTGGGTAATGAACACCTCAGATTTAAGATAACCGATTTAAGATGGAAAAAATCTAATGGACTCAAAGCCAGTGAACGAACAGGCCAACAGGAGATCCTCGACGTCAAATCCACCTATTAGGATAAAAGTTATCAAGTAAATTCGTGACATCCTTAAAATAATGTGGTGGCACACCATCCTGATGATAACGTTATGTTAAGTCCTTGAAACTCATGGACATTATTCTGGACTAGTCTGCTATCGCACGCTGAATATTATTTTCTAACAAGTCAAGGTATACATGTCCTGTAAAATTTTCTACAATGGAAAAGTATGCTATGATGTGATCTCTTAGTATACCTATAAATATATTAACTTTTGAGGATACTGCTTGTGACCTCTAGATAAAAGTGGATTCTGATCACTCCCTGATGAAATCTGGTGCAGCTCACCCACATATCTGTAGGATATAGATTGTATGGGATTTGCCACCATTGCCACCATAATATTTATCATTTTATCCTCAAGAAGAGATGGTGTACCCATTAGGAATTTTCTTGATAACTTTTATTCTAATAGGTGGAGTGAGGCCCTCCTGAGTGGCCTGCTCGTTTACCTGATTCGAGTCCTTTGAATTTTTTCTATGGGGTTATCTTAAATCTAAGGTGTTCATTACCCAACCTTGGATTTGAGGCAGAGCATCACCAACAAGTGTGCATCTATCCCCAGGCAAACATTTCACATTGTGCGCTAGGGAATGTCTGATAGGTTCTTCTACTGTCAAGAGATCCAAAGTGCTCGTTTTGAACAAAATCTTTAGTTATTCGTATTAAAATATTGTTCTCTTTATTGTTTGTACCTTGTACCTACTATTAAAATTAGACTGCTTTGTATTAATTTATCACCTTACGCACAGAAACGCTTATAACTTGATTACCGATGAACCGATTTCAATTTTTCAAAGATCAGTATGGAAAAAATTGAGAGACCTTTTAAATGGTGTACAACACCTCGCACCTTATCACTTATTTAAAAAAAAATCTTTCATTTTAGGAAAATTAATTTGTCCTCAAAAAATAATGCATTTTACATGACTCACCCTGTATTTTGTCCGGAGTCACCAATTAGTCAAAAAGTTAGCAGAGGGGGGGGGGGGTATTTTAATTTTAGACGTCTTTAAGCTTTCACCGATAAATTTTACTCTATTTTCCTATTAATTATTTAGTTTTGTTTCAAAACTCTATAATCGGTGGATAAATTGATGATAAATTACACGATTTTAATACATAGAAACGAACCAGGTCAAATGGAAAACTATTTTAATTTTCACGGTTCGTAAAAATTTACTATTACCGTCTTTTGATGTTTACAAACATCCGTCTCATGCACAAAATAATAACATTGTTAACTTAAACTTGACGAATCATCACTGATTAAATAAAATTAGCGTGAACTTTCGTACAAAATGTATTGTAAGCAATATAATATAGTATAACAATAATTCTGGAAAGAACAGGCGATAGTAAATTTTTAAATAAAATAGAAGAATAGTCTTTCCAGATTTATGAAAATATACACTATGCTCTATTTCAAGAAAGTCAAGTATAATATCATGTAATTTTGGTTGTTGACCAATTGTGTTTCTGCTAGCAAATCGGAATCCTCAAGATCCGTATTAACAAAGTTCTTCTAAAATCAAATAACAAGGAGTTAGAGGCTAGTTCAAAATACACATGAAGGTCCTGTACCTTAATATTGAGCCAATATTACTTTCCATTAAATTTAATTTGATTTATGGATACAAATTATTTGCTATCTTATTCTGAAGGTCAGTCATACCAACTTGTTTATTTCATTACCTTAAAAAATACGTACCATGTGTGGAAATTCTTGTCTGGATGCCAGAGTACCACCAACTATAAGTTGCAGTCTTTCATAAGGACACTCAAGAGTATTCGAGAAATGTGGAATAATAGATAAGGTAGGAGATTGACTCTTGTCATAGGCGTATTGAGCGTATTCCTTACATTCTGAAAATCAAGTTTTATGTGTAAGTGCTAATAATATACAAGTGACCGTTTTACGGACATTTCGTTTATCTTAAGAGATACAAGGCTGATCAAATTGAGACAAAATTGAAAAAATTAATGCGTAAACTTTCACATGCTAAAAATCAATTGGCTCTCTTCTCGTTTACCAAAATAAGTATTTATTATATACAACTGTTTTTATTACTATTAAATATAACTAAAACCCATGATATTAGGACACCTTTTTTGATGATTTTAAATATGTCATCATATTACTCGTGGAGTTTGGGAGAGCGGGGGAGGGAGGGTCAACTCTTTTGTTTTATGGGTGTCATTTTGTATTACATTCTAAAATTAGTGCCTAAACCTTCACATGCTAAAAATAAATTGGCTCTCTTCTCGTTTACCAAAATATGTATTATATACAACTGGTTTTATTACTATTAAATATAACTAAAACCCATGATATTAGGACACCTTTTTTGATGATTTTAAATATGTCATCATATTACTCGTGGAGTTTGGGTGAGCGGGGGAAGGAGGGTCACTTGGGGGGAACTCTTTTGTTTTATGGGTGTGATTTTGTATTACATTCATGGCATATTACAATGGTGGAACGTACATTCATTGTGATTGAAAAAATGTTTAATAATAAATTTTGTTTTCCAATAATTGTAGATATGACTAATGCAAGTATAAAAGATTTATAAATGTGGTTATATGTGCGTAATTACTTTATATTGATAATGGTTATCCATTTTGTTGTTTAACCTTATTTAAATAAATTAATAAAATGTGAAACTGACTACTCTATATGTACACGTAAAAATACGACTTCAAAACTCACTCTGTTTACTTATAATTCCGGGTGACCTGTTAGTAACCGTCACTTGAGTCCCACCATCCGGTACCTGGGTGCTTGTCGTTATCGTTGGAGCCGGGGTGGTTGTCGTGGTAGTGGTGGTTTTCCTTTCTTCCTCTCCCTCCTTGCAACAAACGATAGACTGAGTTCCCTGGAACCCGCATATTTTTTTCGGAAAGACACCGGTCTGTAGCAGTTGCAAGGCAGACTGGCAATCGGTCAGAAACCTGCAAGTGCCTTCGCCATCATCTAATGGACATTTGTCTCCTGCAGAAAGAGAACATTCAAATTATTGACACAGAATTAGTGATAGTTATGTAAATTTTGTATACCAAATATAAGAGTCGAGTCCGTTGGAGATGGACTGTAGACGATAGCAAGTGGGGTCTGAAGAAGATTAATACTACCAAACCGCCGATGGTCTTCAAGATCTTTCCGCTAAACTGTTTAATCCAATTTCGCAAAAAAAAACCTGCTTAATATGTATATTTTGCTTAGCTATTGTCCTAGTAGTGAAATATTTTTTGTTCACTGTTATTATATGTTATTTTGTCAATAAAATTTGAAATTAAAAAATTCTTTTAATAAATGTAAAATATAACATTAAATTTTCATATGGAACAGTTCTATTTCTACTACCAAAAATTTCTGAATTGAAAAAAGGGCAGGAACCTTAAAGACTACGTAGATCGGTTACACTCTAAAAACGAGACTTCTTCAGGCAAAAGAAAGGATGCTATACCTACGAATAGAGAAACTTATTCCTTCTCGAGCCGCACGTACAACAGTGGGTAGTATCACCTCATTCTTATTTTCTGATTTTTGTGCGTCATTAGCGGGAACCGGATTGCCACAACCACATACCAATGATCTCGAATACTTGTATAATTGTACAAGAATAATATCTCCACCCCTTGTTCTAATGACATGGATTAGCTCGAAAGGCTGAGACCCGTATGAAAGAGGAGGCGGCATATTGTTATTCAGTAGGTCACAATTGCCCCTCAGGAATGAGTTGGTAAGCCCTATACAGTCCTGGAATGAGGGGAATCTAGAAAATCTCATTAGTTAGGGAGACAAGTCAACCATCAACCGATGTTGATGTCTTACATTAGCATCAAGCTAACGTTCTTCCCATCCTTGTCGCCAGGATGGTTGTCAACCCATCCCTGCAAACATTCCTTAATATACGAGTAGACAGTATTGTAACAAAAGCACACAGGGTAAACGTCAAGTAAAGTAAATATCTTTAGAAAGTAACATCTGGCTCAAATAGATAGATTTTGTAAAACCATCTCTGGTTCTGTAGCAAAGATGTCATTTTGGGTCATAAATAGTATTGATAATTGTTCGGGCCTAACAAAGTTAGTGAAACATTTTATGGATGTCTAATTCCGTGCACCCCAGGACACGGAACAATGTTGAGGACACAAAGCGCCAATTGGGCGTAACTAATTAAAGCCAGTAAATTGTAATGAATTATGGTGGTACTTGGAAGTTCTTCGAAGTAAGATCTTTTGTATGTTCATATAGACAATAGTGCAAAGGCATAGGTCCTCCTGGTTTTTTTATGGGGCTTTTCCAGGAATAATAACAGTAGAGTAAGTCGTAACCCCATCTCACTTTGAGACGAGGATAATATCTAAGGGTTTTAGGTCACTAGCTAGGAAATAATTTTGATTGGCCACCGTGACAAAAACAGGTCATGGTTCGCGGTACTAGACAGAGATAAGAAACGTACTTTAACAACCAATGGGATTAGTTTATTTAAATTTTATAGCAAAGAAACTTTACTTGGAAAGTTTCGACTGAAGAAAAGTCAGTCTCCCGCGGTACGACTTCGCCACCGGTTTGTATTTATTTGGGGCTTCTCCCCACAGTAAGAGGGCACACCACCCAGGCAGGGTAAAGTACGTTTCTCGGGCTTGAAGTAGACGCCGTTAGTTGTTTTATATAGAGTCATTCAGTTTAGAGTTCATTAGTATTGTATTCAGTCGTTTTCTTAGGTCAAATATCATTTCAGTAGTTTGCATTTCTATTTTGTTTACGTTTCTAAATTCTATTTATTTGTTATTAAAAACCCTTGCCTAAAAAGTGCTGTGTTTTCGTGCAAATCCGCCCAACTACCCTCTCAGTGCTAGCTTATAAGAAGTGTCCCAGGAATACGTCCCTACATCGAGATTCAGGATAAGATAACCCACGGTAAGTCAATACTCTTTTTATACGTCAATCACAGCATATCTCGAACCCCGCGACAGAGAAATCTATTCAGTAGTAAAACTTTAGACTCCCTTTCGAGATAACTGAATAATTAAGTAAGTTTCGCGAAGCCTGTAGAGCACAACGACCAGCCTGTTACAAAATGGTGTCAGGTATACTGGGTTTGTTTTTTTGAAAATTAAACATGTCAAGGAAGCAAAGATATGCTGTGAGTATCGTGAAAGTTTTTGAGACTGCCGTTGGAGCTTATTTATGTAGGGACTTATTTGTTTGTTAATTAGATAAAGAAAAAGGAAGGAATTTATGTTCTTTATAGTAAATTGTCGAGCCAATAATAAGTTTATAATTATTAGTAAAGTCAAAGAGAGGGTAGGAGTCGCACAGGTTCTGAAGTGGTGACCGGGGAGCTCCGGCTTTGAAAAAGTCGTTAAAAGAATTATTTCGGACATGAGAAAATATCCACGCAGTAGGCAGATAATTTTGATTTTTGTAGAAATTTTTCAGTATGAAATTTAAGGTAAATGGTAACCATATGAGTAGTGGACTCCTGTCTGAAATATAATCTTTGGTAAATTAGTGTAGAAAAGATAAACAGTAGTTAAATAGTAAATATAGCAAGTACCAAGGTAAATTATGAAAATATTGTAAGATTTTATCGAATGTCCGGAGATGCGATACATTATTGGAAGCATTTTGAAGCCCCATATTTCGCTAGGTAAAATGATTGAAGTAGTTGTATTTGGGTTGTTGGGAGCACGTTGTTTATAATTATTAGTAATTTATTAGGTCAAGATAGGAATCAGCCGAAGTTCCATTATTGGGACTGATTTGAAATTATATTAGTTTAGCTACCCCAAAATTGTGGTTATGGGAAGATTATGGCACACTGTGAAACTAGGTAATAAATGTGCGTGCTTGCAACAAAAGAAAAATTCTGTAAATAACTGGGTATAGTTATTTTAGATAATATTGTCAGTTGTGAAACGTGGAGGCTTTAAAGTAAGCTTGGTAATATAGTAATAAATAAAGTAAGGGTACAATTGAGAAAAGGTCATGTTTTCAAGTTGGTTTTGTTGAAAGCAAATAGTAGTTTTATGAACCGGCCCTAGTACACAGGGGAAAGTAATATTAATTTGGGTATCTATATAAAGGCAGAGTAGTGCTTAAAATCGAGGAAAGAATACACATACATTTTAATAGACCGACTGTCTATTTATTACGTGGTTGGGCCATGGTAATAAAAAGAAAATGATTGAGATTTTGTAGTAAACAGCTCTCTTACCGCAGGTGTTGTAAAAAAGGTATTTAGGTACAGCTTCCGTCCGAGAGAAAAAGGGTATTTTGTTTTGTTTAAACAAGCTCAACTCAAATTTTGCCCACGAGTTACTGGCACAAGCCCGATTAATAAACTAAAATCCGTGGGTTCAGCCTATAAAAGTAGAGCCCAGTTGTCCGACTTTTTTCAAAATGTCAAATAGTAAGGTATAGGTATAGCCTGTTATATAGGTATCTACTTAATTTTCTTAAGTCCTTCTCAGTCGTAGTAAATTCATTCAGATAAAGTTTATTTTGGGGGAAACCAAGGCTCTTGCGAGCCAAAGACAGGGTGATGGATATATCCGAATAATGAATCAGTAGTATAACGTAAACCCCATACAGTTTGATAGTAAATATTGTAGAGACGATTATTTTAGAAATTACGCTTATAGCCGTTTTGTTCAGGGAGAAACCCAGAATTAGGTAGCGATTTCTGTCATATCTGTTAAAAATATTGATGATAAGCTTATCGAGTTATCGAGTTGCAGGTGGATTTTATGGATATATTCGGAAGGACGAGAATTTTTCGATCGCGAATAGTTCCGTCGCTAAGTAGGTAGTGACGAAAATCACTAAAGTAACCGATACAAGATGACAACAAAGTAAAAGTAACTTGGAAAAATGAAAGTAAAATGTATAGTAAGTGTTCAAAAATGTTTTCACAGGTCTAGGGTTACGGGAAGCTAGATTTGAGAAATTTTATGTTAGGTAAGATGTATGTGTGCGATGATGCTCTGATGAAATTATTGATATACCCAGCTAAAGTAGTAAAACGGGAGTAATGTCAAAATTTATAAAATTGTTTTAGTAGAGATAGAGAAGTTCTATTTATATTTGGCAATCGAATCACATGGGAAAGAAAATTTGCGGAATGACTAGTATTGTATTGTATTCTGAGGTGAGGTAAAATTCGAGGTAGAAGGTATTTTTTTTTATTGTTTTGTTTTGGCAATTAGAAAATTGAGAGTTTTGGCATAACGCAACTGGCGAAACACGCCTCTTCTATAAGGAGCAAATTGATTTTCTTAACAGGGACGTATCGGTGTAGGAAAATTTAGGTAAAATCGACAGATTATTTGGTATTAATTAGTAGGGATCGTAAAAACAAGGCTCGATTTAGTCGGGGTTACTAGATGTCAAGAGTATTTTTCGATGTTCAGGGAAACAAAATACGCACTACTTGTTAGTCGAGGGGAAAAAGGGGACGAATACAGGACTAGTATATTTTTGGATAGACCTAAGTAGAGGAGAGACAATTAGCTGAAAAATAAGCGTAGTATATTAGTTGAAATATCTGTTGGGTGGAGTACCTAGAAATCTGTAAGTTTCTAGCTAAAGGATGTCCAGATTAGTAAAATTGGAGTAAAGTAAAAATGGAAATTTGGGTAATTTTAACATGTCGATAGCCAACAAGGGAACATCTGATAGTTTTCTTTCATTTTGGGGAAATAATATGAAGAGATACAACCGGTTAATAGTAGTATTTTTTAAACAGCTAGTGTAATGAGATGAGTGGTGGTTTATCATCCCAATTGTCAACGAACCGAAAGCCTTAGTCAAACAGTTTTTGTTGTTTAAATCGATGAGAAAGAGAAATAGTCATATATAGTTTTCGGTTAGTACGGGTGCATTCAGCGACTAATTGCGGTCGTTGATATATCTAGAAACTAATTGATTTTTGGTACGCATGTACAAAGGTGCCTGTCCTGTATCTACAGTCAAGTAATACCGAATCTAATGTTTTAAGAAGCTAGAGTGGCCATAGTGGCCTGCGAAATATTGCATAGTATCCAGGCTAGGGAGACAAACAGCTGACGAATTCTCTTGTTGCCGAGTAGGTAAAGTCGATCAGTCGGAATTATGAAATGACCATGAGTCATAGGGTACTTCACCATAGACGTACCTGAGCGGGGGCGATTCAGCTAGTAAGTCCAAAGTAAAACGCAGGGTTGTTCGGAGAATCCGGTCAAGGGGATAAGAAAGATCAATAGATGGATAGATCCATAAGTAATAGGCAGGCTATTAGTAAAGGCAGAAAGCTGGGACCAATCTAAGTAATAAGGCACCTGCTAGACAGTATTTTTTTTTGTTGTTGGTAATACATTAAATTTTAATTTGAGTAAAATGGAAAGGACGAGATAATCATTTGCAGAATAAAGATAAAGACATTATTCAGTGTATAATCAGGTGTGCATAGACAAATTAAGTGGAGTGTAAATATGAATGCATGCATGGGAATGAATGAAATCCAGGCCTGGTAACAAATGATTTATGGAAAGGTGAGAAATTCGGAATGTATGAGACTTAGACGAGAATTAGAATGATGTCGGATATGGACTGAATAACGTCTGACTTAATAAGGAAAAATTTCGGGGCACTGTCTAAGCATTTTCCAATTAGCCCGTGGAAGCTGGGTTAGTTTTGAAGGAAACACGGATTGCAACACAGCGCGGAAATAATAGGGTAGTTATTGGGTAATAAAATTTTGGCCATTGTAGTAGACAATTTGGTAATTTAATTGTTACGAATTATATTCAGTATAAAGAAATGGAAAATTTTGTGGTACGCCATTGACATGGTAAGGGGATAAGTAACACAAACCGATCAGCTGAGAAACATGACCCACTTAAAATTTAGAAAGTGAAAGTATCGCATCTCAGGGAACATTGTCGCCAGCAAAGGATAAAATCAAGGGTAGTGGTTCATTAACAAAGGCCTTGCCGATTATTAGTTTCAGGTCCACTCAGGAGCGAGCGAGCCAGGTGAACTACTACATGATTAACACTTTGTTTCATAGGTTCATCCCTAGGATATCTTTTTGAGAGTGATTTTTGATTTATAGATACTTATGTAAATGTGTGCAGTGGGAGAAAAGGTTAACTCGATAGTAGCCAGGTATAAAGCTACAATGAGGCGAGGTGAATAATCGAATTGGTTCTTGGGAACAAAAGGTAGCGGAAGCAAGTAGACACCACCAATGTTAGATTATCGCGTACAAGCAAACTATCGGAGGTTGAATGAGACTAGCGCGAATCATGGGGCGTTGATCACTTAAATAAGACAGATATAATCGCAAATATGGAAACATTGGGGGGTAATTAGATAAAATATATAAAGGGGATCGGTAGATTTTGGGAAATTCACTCTAGTTAACATTACATGTTTTAAAAATCAGAAAAGGTACAACGTTTAAAGGGTAGAAAGATTCACAATTAAAGATCCAAGAATGTCTAATAGCAAAAAAAAAAAAAAAAAAATGATACTAGTCGTTCTCAGTAGTTAGTTATCGCAGCATATAGATTACAGAGGCATTGGGGTAGACAAAGAAGGGACATTTCCTTGTAGGGGGATGTATGTATATTTATATGAATATTTCATTGAGTTCAACCACAATTAGCACGCACCTCTGTAATGAACTTCATTCTGAATCTGATGTATAGTTTGCAGTTTAAGTTTTTTTAATATACACTGAAAGACGTATCGTTGTATGGATAGTGAAAGCTATTGGGGTTAAATTTTGGAAATGGTGGTGGCTGCTTGACTTTCTTCTTTACGAGTAGGAGGTTCTATCCTACCCTTTCGGAGTACCTAGCATAGGAGTATACTTGTGGTAATGGGCTGCGGACTTGCCCACTGTTTGAAGTCCATGCACCGGTTAGCCGAGCTATAGGCACAATAGTTTAGAGTTGGAGAGGAGCCGTTTGGAGACCGGGAGCTCCAACTATCAACACGAGCAGTGGCGGATACGTGTTCATGGGTAGGAATTAAGGATAAATTGGGGACAGGGAAATGTCGACCCAAAGGAAAAGGCACTGCGGAGTCCGCTTCCGCCTAGGACGTATATAGGATAAGGCGAAGGGTACAACTGCCCATCGGTCAAGATGGAGGCAGAGGAAATATTAGCTGGCCAGGGATCCCATGCTGCGGACTCCCATCCAGGGACACTGGTACCGGGTCTGTCGAGCTCGTGTGGGTAAGTGCATCTCTCCAGATCCGTCAAACAGTTCGAATGGAGAACACTCCATTTACCAGTGAATCAATAGACCAAACGAACCTGACAACTTTACGGGAGCCGATAATTACATCTATCCATGGGTACGGTATAAGCGACTGTGATAGCACGGCCGGGCTATGCGCAGGCGCGAGAACGAAGTGAACCACTCCCCATCACCACAGATCAGTTGTTTCAGGATTCTGAATGTATCGCAACACAACCAGTCATTAGTAAACCTTTACTCCCCTGATTAAGTTGACGGACATGCCGATTGTGCGTGCGACCCGAACAGAAGTGTTAAGGAAGACGAATATGCTAGGGAAGGATGGTGTTTACCTCCAGGAGGAATAGCAGGTTACCAGCAGGAGCAAGAGCATCTCCTCCTGATTCGTCAAACAGTCTCTTGGCGGACGAATGTGACCGCCGTTGCGGCGAACTAAATGCTATAATTGTTGGAAGGGGTCAAGGAAAATCGCACAGGGATAGAAGACATATGTTGATAGAATGCGCCAGTAGAGGAAAACCCCGGGGATATAACATATGGTAACGGTAACGCAAATAGAGTCAAATTGTAGGTAAATACACGCCGTCTCCCACTGACACTGACAATAAATTAATCATAGGGGTCCAAGGAAAACCATGTAGCAGTAAGGAATAGTATAATTAATAAGAGTGTTTCAGGCTGATTTCCACTTCTCATCGTTTAGCCATACTGGACCAGGCCAGAACCGGATCCGGTAACGGAGTAGCAGCAAGGAAGGCATAGACAGACCCAGGACGAGTAGGTCGACCAAGGGCTATCGAGTGCAGGAGAGAAAGAAGGAGGATGGGACGAAGAGTTCCTGCGAGGGCATCCATGGATTGGTATCAGGGCAAAGCAACGAGCAGCAGGAAGAAGCAGTGAGGGAAATCCACCGGCCAGACCAACTGGGAGGAGAAGGAACGAAGAAGAAGTCTTCCTGGAATAATTAAGTAAGGAAAATTTGTAAAGAACTTCTACGTCCCAATGTATTTGAATTTGGAAAAACATTGATCCGTTTAAGGGGGAGGCGATGTAACAAAAGCACACAGGGTAAACGTCAAGTAAAGTAAATATCTTTAGAAAGTAACATCTGGCTCAAATAGATAGATTTTGTAAAACCATCTCTGGTTCTGTAGCAAAGATGTCATTTTGGGTCATAAATAGTATTGATAATTGTTCGGGCCTAACAAAGTTAGTGAAACATTTTATGGATGTCTAATTCCGTGCACCCCAGGACACGGAACAATGTTGAGGACACAAAGCGCCAATTGGGCGTAACTAATTAAAGCCAGTAAATTGTAATGAATTATGGTGGTACTTGGAAGTTCTTCGAAGTAAGATCTTTTGTATGTTCATATAGACAATAGTGCAAAGGCATAGGTCCTCCTGGTTTTTTTATGGGGCTTTTCCAGGAATAATAACAGTAGAGTAAGTCGTAACCCCATCTCACTTTGAGACGAGGATAATATCTAAGGGTTTTAGGTCACTAGCTAGGAAATAATTTTGATTGGCCACCGTGACAAAAACAGGTCATGGTTCGCGGTACTAGACAGAGATAAGAAACGTACTTTAACAACCAATGGGATTAGTTTATTTAAATTTTATAGCAAAGAAACTTTACTTGGAAAGTTTCGACTGAAGAAAAGTCAGTCTCCCGCGGTACGACTTCGCCACCGGTTTGTATTTATTTGGGGCTTCTCCCCACAGTAAGAGGGCACACCACCCAGGCAGGGTAAAGTACGTTTCTCGGGCTTGAAGTAGACGCCGTTAGTTGTTTTATATAGAGTCATTCAGTTTAGAGTTCATTAGTATTGTATTCAGTCGTTTTCTTAGGTCAAATATCATTTCAGTAGTTTGCATTTCTATTTTGTTTACGTTTCTAAATTCTATTTATTTGTTATTAAAAACCCTTGCCTAAAAAGTGCTGTGTTTTCGTGCAAATCCGCCCAACTACCCTCTCAGTGCTAGCTTATAAGAAGTGTCCCAGGAATACGTCCCTACATCGAGATTCAGGATAAGATAACCCACGGTAAGTCAATACTCTTTTTATACGTCAATCACAGCATATCTCGAACCCCGCGACAGAGAAATCTATTCAGTAGTAAAACTTTAGACTCCCTTTCGAGATAACTGAATAATTAAGTAAGTTTCGCGAAGCCTGTAGAGCACAACGACCAGCCTGTTACAGTATTCGGAAGGGGGATTCGGACCCACGATCTCTGGGTTGAGCGATCGACGCACTAAACTGTAAGCCACCGACAGAATTATTAATCGAGTATTTTACTTAATTATTAATTTAAAAACATAGATACCTATTTACTATTTCCATGTTTAAAATATTGTTGATGATAGTATTAAAATGAAAAATATACTACAAAAAATAAGTTGAGGTCGTTGTAGGTAATTCAATTTTGGAGGGTACATATATTACACCGTTATCCTTATAATGATGTCGTTATTCTTTTGCGTACCTAGGTTATAGGTAACAAAGAAAATTCATCATAATCAACAATCAATCAAATTCATTATATAATATTTCGATAGTTTCATTTATAGGTAATAAATTTCTTACTTTATGGTTTTGGCTGAATAAATAAATATGTTAATATTTATTTATTCAGTTAATATCGTTAATATCTAATAATGTATTTTGTTACTGTTATTTTTACTATAAACTAGCACAACGCTTTTTCTCGAATTTGTACAATTTACATAAATGTATGTTTACCTTAACCGGTTTTAATTTTACAGAAATCGTATCGTAAAAAACTGATATAAGAAACCTGTATTAATATTCTTAGAATAGGATTGTCAAGAGATTAAAAATGTAGCTTTGACTTATACTTCAAAAACGACAAGCATGTATTAATACTGGCGAGAAACACACCGTAGTGTCCTCGTATCTTTTAGTGCCCTCCAATGGCACTCTGATGAGTGCATAATAAGCGTGAAACCGGTCAGTATCTGGTGGTTAGTCTCTATGAAGGATGTGGCGATTTCTATGGAATGCCGAAGTAATGCAATGCCAGTGGGGGAACATTGCCCGTGAAGTAGTTGTTCTCGGCATCTCCTTCAAATATATACTGTATATGTTATTTTTATTTAGATCGATCCATTTTTTTTTTTCAGGTTATAGTAGGTTACAATAAAGGACAAGACGTTTTGAGTGGGGTTGCGGTGGATCGCTTATAAGTGAAAATTATGTCTTAACAGCTGGTCACTGCCTGAGACACAGCCGACTGTAAGTAATCATCTAAAGTATGACCAAAAAAGAACGAAAAGCACAAAAAACAGATAGGCGTTGGTGGATCCTATGAAGTTGGAATTATTGGAATTCAGCAAAAAGTAATTCAACCCAAGAAAACAAATGTCTTTAATATCAAACATGTGTTGTCAGATGTATACTTTTGATTTTCCAAAACAAATTTAAAAAATTTATAAAAATAAAAGAATGTTATAGTCGAAGGGCCATAGTAGGGAGGGAGTTGGATAATTATTATCCATTCGTTTTAGTAGAGCATATTTACATAACGATTCTGATTTTATCAAAATCAAAAACCCATTTTGCCGAAGTAATGCAATGCCAGTCGAGGCACATTGCCGGTGGAGTAGTTGTTTTCGGTATATCCTTCAAACATATAAAAATAATTATACTTATATATTACATGGTAATTACTACTGCTTCTGTTCTTGTTAACATTAATAAAAATAATGAGTTAATTTTAGATGTGTATTGGGCATTTCATCTGAAAAATTATATTTGGATTTCTTAAATCAAGTTGCACGATTAACCTTGAAATATTATATTAATCATTCTTAGTACCTAATGTAGATTTAAAAAATTACGTACGAATTGGGAAAATTCATCTTACGTAAAACAAGTAACATAAACATATTTCCTACGAAATCTGCATTAATATCATTGCGATTTTATACTTCATGTGTAAAAGTAAATTTAATGTTGTATTCAATTTAATTAGTATTAAAATAATAACAAGTAAAATTATAACTACCCAATTAATTTAGTAAATATAGAGTGGTCATAATATATGTCCTTACATGGCCAACTTCCTTGTTTTTTTGTGGGTTAAATGATCAAAATTAAGTCAGAATGTAGAGAGAAATTCATTGTCATTTTGAAAAAATGAAGTAATGCTATTTGAGTTATCTGAAATGTTCTGAATAAATATGAAATCGTAAATTTCATTTCATATATACCTCTCAAACAGTTTATGATAGAAGTACGTACTTATTCTCACTTCAACTTCATTAGTATACTTAAACATTTTTTAATTCATTAATATTTACTTTCTTTGTATTTTTATTTTCTTTAAAAATGCAAGAATTATTTTATTAAGAATGTCTGTAAATTATTTCTGGTGCAGCTTCGTGATTCATTTTCTTTTCTTTTGGGATTATACCACATGTAAAATAATAAAAAACAGAAACCCAGAAGTCAAAATAAATATTCAAAGTGTAGTATCAAAGCAAACTTCTAAAGTTTGCCCCAAAAACCCACTGTATAGTATGTAATAAAAATAAATATATGAAAAATTAACTAAATTTTGTCGGTGGCTTTTCAGTTTGATATAATTCTATAATATTACAAATTATATTTCACATTATGTCTAGACAAACAAATTATAATAAAATTTAAAAGAAATTAAGCACTTAACTAGCTTTGTTTGTATTGTTTGCTTGAGTATTATTGAAAAATGTAATATTGTGAATACCTATTTAACTAAAACTTGTCATTATCTTGCAAATAAATAGTACATTTATAGGTATACAACGCCTATATTCTAATATTTTTCTCACGTTTTTCATATTTAAGTGTTTCTTAAGTAGTCATGATTATTAAAAATACATTTACCACAAGCGCACACAACTATTTTCAATGAATTTATTTAAATACGTATCTAGGAATCCATTTTAAAGTTTCTGATAAATTTTTCTCAACAGTAGCACACAGTAAAAAAGACAAATGGTAAAATTACTAAATGGTAATCGTAATTTGCTGCAGTGTTATTTTTAACACGAACAAGGTAGTATAATAACTAAACCTTTAGAACTCATATTATACGAACGATATACCCGCCAAGTTTGTAGAAGTACTCATAAATTGCAGTAGAATTTACAAAACCGTGTGTTAAAAATGAATCAATCCGCCATAAAAACGGAATAATTACACGGTGAATATTTAACTATTACACATTACCTTGTAAAATCTACTGTGTTAAATTACTTTTATGTAATGTAATAATACACCGATATGTCTAACACTGCCAAGTGTGGACTATATACACACTGATGAGTGTGGATTCAGTGTTAAAATCAGTCGAATTTTTTTACTGTGCAGTAATAGTTGTTGAGCGTAAGCAATGGAAAATTGGTTTTTATTAATTTAAAGTAGGTACCAGTTACTTGAATCTGGTTTTGTATTCTTACTTATCATTCAAATCTTTAAATGTATACATTGGCGTTCGGCATGTTAAATTTATTTACATAAGAGAACTCCTGTATCTTTTAACTTTTTTCTGTATCCCTTTTCCTTTCAAAGAAATTGAAACTATGTCATAAGTCATGTGACCATTATTAAATATATTATTTCTGCGTTATTCTTCATGATACTCTGTATATACATACTACCACCGTTTTGTCGTAAATATCTTCACAGGATTCAGTGATATATGTATGTTGTATGTGATCTGCTATATGCAGTAATTAATTATAAGTGGATGAATACTTAATCGTAGGGGCATAAACTTTAAGCTGCCGTTACGAAAAATGAGAGATAAAGAACAGAGATCAGGCTGATATCGAGTTTATATTTATATCAGGGAGTTTCAACTGTTCAGTGTTTCACAGCATGGATTTTTGAAGAATAGAAGTGTTGAGACAGCCGGTTTTGAACTGTTGGGTGGGATTTTTAGTGCCATCGAAAATGGGTTTTTGACCTTAGGCATATTTCTAGATATATCAAAAGCATATGACTGCGTGGATCATGAGATATTGCTTAAAAAAATGTATAATTATGGTATCAGAACTGTTTGCAGTGGTTTCAAACATATTTAGAAAATCGAACACAAATGGTTAACATTGATTTCGATGGAATAACTGTAAAGTCATCAAAGCAAAGTGTTAGACAGGGAATCCCTCAGGGTAGTATACTGGGCCCTTTGTTGTTTAATATTTATATTAATGACTTGGGTTCCAATTTTGATGACAAACCGCATAAAATTTTAAGTTATGCTGATGATACAACTCTGATTATAACCAGCAAAACTTTACCCGAATTAGAGTATGAGTCAACAGAATGTTTAAAAAATGTTAATAATTGGCTTCAACGAAATAAACTCGTGTTAAATGAAAATAAAACAAAATACGTGCTATTTACTTCAAATAGATCAAATAATAGAGTTTCAACCCTATATATAAACGAGACACATATATATCTCAATTCAGTCACAAAATTTTTGGGCATTTTTGTTGATTCAACACTGAACTGGATAGATCATATAGATGATTTAACGAAAAAACTTAACAGCCGATGTTATAGTATGAGAGTAATAAAGCCATATGTTTCACAATCAGTTTTAAAAACAGTATATTATGCAAGTTTCTTGTCAAGGATGAAATTTGGAATTTTATTTTGGGGAGCAAGCACCAGTATATACAGGGTTTTTGTTATCCAGAAACAAATTATACGTTTGATAATGAATTTGGGGTTTAATAGCTCATGTAGGAATCAATTTCGAGCATTTGGATGTCTGACCACTATAGGGTTATACATATATGAATGTTTATTGTTTAATTTTAAGTATAAAGGAAAATTCAACGATTTTATATCAAAGAAAAAATATAATTTTAGGAACAACAATTATATGTTTCCACACCATAAGTTAAGTAATACTGAAAGGGGCCCTTCTTACGCGGCTTTAAGATTTTTTAACGTCTTGCCTGAGAGTATTAAGAAAATTGTTTACTTTAAAGTTTTTAAACGTGAGATTTTTAAATTGATAGTAGATATAGAACCTTATACAGTTGCCGAATTTTTAGATGCATTTTAGTATTGCCATGGTTTTATATTGTTTCGATTATTTACAACACTTACCTACTAGTTTTATGTACGATTGTATTTTATTTGAATGTCTATGATTTTATGATGTATTTGTATTTTTGGTTATACCGATTTTCCCCTGACTTTGTTTCAACCCACTTTTGTATTACACTGTGTGGCAGTTTGAAATAAATATTATTATTATTATTATTATTATAGCAAGTTATTATTTATGAAGATAATTCAAATTTTAATTTCTCAAAATTAGGTATATGAACCCCTTGTGTATTACAAGGGGCAATAGACGAATTTCGAAATATCAATTTTTTCAATGCGATACAACAAAACGGGTAATTTTTCACATAATTGTTTAATAAGCGGATCCATATTCAATAATTTGCTGTTACGTTTTGTGTCGTCTTCAATAATTTGTAGGTACATGATTTTTTAAACAATAGTGCTACGCATCAATGATAAGTAGGACAAAGTTTTATAAACAAAAACATTGGCATAAACTTGATACTTTGACATTTTAAATTGAATTTTAATATATTTGTGATGATTACACATTTAAATTTTTCAAGTTTCTTAAGACTTGTCCATCTACGGCATCAGAATAGTTAGTACCTATCTGTAATGCCTGTAACTAACAAAATCTTTATTATATTACTCAAACTTAATTAAGTAACTACCTATATGTTTTTAGAGTGTTATTCTATACTTAAATTATCGTTTTTGAATAAGAATAATATCTTTGTATAATAATAATCTTTGTTCAGAGACATTCATAATTAATCATAATTACTTCAAACAACTACTTTTGTTGTTCAGTTTACACATAAAAAACTAGCATCGCAATATTACAATTGTTGTTGTCTTAAATGTGTTTATAAAAGACAATATCCTCAGCTTGATAAATATATAATTTTAGCCTCAAAATAATTTCTACCCAAAGATTAGCTCCTTCAGCAAAAATATTTGTTTCCGATCAGTTTGCGTATAATCTGTTCTATATTTGTTTAAAGAAATATATAGTTTTCCCTATCTACATATAGGCACATCATACCTTAATACAATTTCCAATATTTCCCGCACACCCAGACTCTTCAACTATGTAATAACAGGTAAGTAGTAATAATAATTTATTTTCCAACTCACCTTCCTCTAAACTAGCTACAGAACCAATACAACAAATAAGTACAAATAAACACGCGATGCAACTAAGATAGAGCGCAGTAAACATCTTGAGCTCCCCAGGAAACTAAACAAATAAACTTGCAAGGCTTAGCCTTAGCCTACGCGAGCCTTGGTGATTTCATGTTGTGGGGAATTCTGGTTTGGTTGCGTACAATTTCGGATACAAAGTTATTTAATAATTTATATTCGTAATTACTAAGATAGGCAACTTTGTATACGAAAACAAGACTACCACTGCAAATTAGTTTCGTACTGAATAGGGATTTTAAGTTTCAACCGATGTGAAGACAGCAGGGAAACAAGCAACTACAGAAACGCTCGATTTAGCAGAGGCGTGCGTCGTAAAAATATTTGGTTCAATGATTACTAAAAAACATTCACAGACATGAACAAGTAATTTGTTGTAATTGTAAGGTATCAAATGTTTAATAACGGCAAGCACAAAATATAAAAAAAAAATAAATTTGATACCTACTATTGGGTAGCTATAAGTTGCTGATTGTTTTCAGGCCCAACCCTTTTAACAAGGATTAAGAAGGAATAACAAATGTATTATTGTTTTTGTAACCACGAGGATTATAAAAAAATAATATTATTTATTAATAAAAATAATAATATTTTCATTCAAATACAATACAATAGGTATTTCAAAAATAAAAATATAATATTTTCAATTTTTGTACCAGTGGCTTCCTGCCCAAATCAGAAAGTTGGCAATAAAAAACAATCGGAATTTCGACAGATGTGAAACAACAATCTATAATTTTAATAGAACAAAACTCGCGGGCGGATAACAGATATATACCTAGTTATACATTTTTTTATGCCAGTGGTCTCCGGTCGCAATCCGCCTGGGGGGACGAAAATTAAATAAAATCTAAAATTTGCTAAAGGTAAAATGAAAATCTATAATTTTAACAGCTCGAAACTGGGAGGGTTAATAGCAGAGTTGTATATTTAAGTTTTTAGATGCAACTGGCAACAAAAACTAGGTTCTTGTTTTATGTTTTTCAAATGTTCAGTTTTATTTAATTTTCGCCCTTTCGCCAATGGATGTCAGTAGTAGCAAAAACCGAGTTTCGTCTTGTTAAATTCAGGTTTTCCTTTACGCTTTGTCAAATTTCCGATTTTATTTAATTTTCACAGTTTACAAATGGATACCTATGGCATCAAAAACATATAAATATATTGGTCCCAGTAGTAGATATCAGTGGTATTCTAATTTGTGATCTGTGGATTTTTTTTAAATATATTTTTGCTTTCCGTTGTAATAAAATATTTTGAATTATATTCTGTACTTTCTACTGATAAATCTAAAATTATACTATCCCTCCTTAATTGTAATAAGGAATATTAAAACTAAATCATAACAATTTTATTAAAAAAATGTACTATTTTTTATATTTAAGGCATTTTTACAATACAGTTTAATGGTGCTACTTTAATACTTATGAAATATAAAAAAAACAGTAAAATTGTGGAAATAAGTATATCGATCATTAAAAAAATCATAATAGAAAGCCATTTATTCACATGCGGTTAAAACTGTTAAATACAGAGTTAATTATTGTGTTTAAAAAATTAAAGAAGTTTGTATTTGGTTATTTTTATTTAAAATAAATATATCTACACATTTTCTACTTCCAAACAGTATCTTCTATCCATTTGATATAAGAGGACACTCTTGAGTACACACTTGGAACATTATTTGTAAGACCAGGTTTTCCAAACGACGCGACTCCGACTATGTCATACATACATGTGAGGTTTCCGTCGTCTTTGTGAATTATTAGAAGAGGACCACCAGATTGCGGCTATAAGAAAATATTTATAATACTTATTCTTTAACGTTTCATAACAAAAACAACGAGTTTTATTTTAAAAGTAACAAATAGTTACTATAATACCTATAAGGCTATGTTCTGTATCAGGGGTGGCCAAGCTCCTTGATAGTCCGAGCCATTTTTACTAATATTTATACTATGCCGAGCCATACTATGGAACAAATTTAGTTAAGTTACCAAAAATTACAGATTACAAATTATATCCGTAGCAAACGTGATACAAATTGTTTCCTCCAGAGTAAAATGTCAACTGTCCGTTGCAATGAAAGTTTACAAATTCAAAATCGGTTTGGAGTCGGTCGATTACGGACGATTACGCCATTGTTTAAGTTCGTTCGCGCAGTTTTCGATGAGTCATATCATTCTTAACTTGGACGGAAATGAAATTTGTTACAACGTTGCACTTAGTCTTTCATATTTGTCGTCAGTAATTTCAAAAACATTTTGAAACACATACGGAACGATAATAATTTTTTAAAATATAATAGCACAAAAATGAAAAAAGAACTCGGGTACATTTATCGAGAGCCACAAATAATCCTTCAAGAGCCGCATGTGGCTCGCGAGCCGCAGGTTGGCCACCCCGGTATCTATATTGTAAACAATGGGAGTTACCTCATGTTATTATTGCTAGTTTTCAAATTTCAAGTTGGTATTATTAAAATTCCGATATACAAAATAATATATAAAGTACCTTTATCTATATCTTTACTGTAATAAATTGTAATGTCGACTCCTTTTATATTTTTCGAATAGATTGAAAATATTAAACTAAAGGTTGCGGTTATTAACATTTTATGTAATATTGTATAATTATTGCAAGTGATCAGCACAAAGTGGTTTGTGTGTAGACTACATGCCTACAATTTAATCAGTACTTTCAGAATCGGTTTGAAATGGATGCTAGCGAATCGTTTAAAAAAGCTAATAAATTTTTTAAAATTATAAAAATCATGTTTTCAGACAAAATCTGTCGATTTACCCAAAAATTTACCTCATTTATGAGATTGGATTACGATCTTTTAATAGGATGTTACCACTATCTAAGTACCAATTCGCTGGGAGCATACTACCTAATAGGTACTCCTGCCGCTACACCACTGGCCGTTCTGGATAGAATATCAGGTTAACCGAGCATTGAAGTCACTGAAAGGAAGGAATAGAGCGCCTAATAGGGAAATAAGCTTCTGGTTTTTTATTTCCTCTTGTGGTTACTAATATAAAACACTACATATTAAAAAAATTTTCAAATATCCATCGATTGTTAAAATAATCACGATTACTAATTAAAAACATGTTTAAATTTCAACAACAGCCGTGTGTTTCTTTTTTACATTCTGTCAGTAGCATTTATTAGCATTAATTTAATAAATTTGTGGTATTCCTGATGCAGGAGCAATAAAAGCTTCGAAAACTAGAATTTGCAAAAAAGAGTATTCTTCTTGTCTGCCTCATTTGACTGATGCGATGTAGGTATATATACTATATTTTAAATTTAATTATTCTAAACACTGTTACCTGATAAGTTATAAGTGATTTTGTTCCTGCACACACCATGGTGCTGTACCGAATACCATCATGTATTTTTCTTTCAATACTCCTATGGTAGGTCTTATTACAATCTTTTTCGTCATATAATTCCAAAACTACTTTTTGCAATCTATTGTTGAAATCACCTCCAAACTCCGTGGAACCCCATCCGCTGTTGATTACATGTTGCCCGCCAATATCTTTTTCTGTAAAAAGACAGGCCGGTCTGGTATGCACGCTGATATCCACTTTTTTCTCTAACTTTACTAAACCAATATCATTGTAAGCAGATGGAGATTTAAATTCTGGATGTGGGAGAAGTTCAGCTACTTTTATTTCCTGTAAATGCTGTGTATCTTCTAAATCAGTTACTCCTAATCTCGCTACAGGTGGACTGCTAGCGTTACTGAAATAAATACAGTTAAAATTAAAGCCTGTCAAGAATAAACACAAATGTGAGTCTTTCTGTGTCCGTTACCTTTATTATATCTACTAATATATCAATTTCCGTTTGCTGCCACAAGAATCTACATACTTTTGGCAGGACATTTCGTGCCTTTCAAAATAATTGTGTATTTTTGTTTGCGACTATATGTATTACCACGTAGAGCTAATAACACTTATTAAATCAGGAAATAATTCTAATTAAAATTAGCTTTTATTTATTCTTTTATATTTTAAATTGAAAAAGCGTTTTTACATTAACGTGGTCTGGCCAATATGATCTCATGCGAGTATTGGTACCTATACTTGGTCTCTGACCAATCATCAAGAATAATTTAACAGTAATACTTGATCGTTATTTATTCTAGGTTAGGTTTAACAGCGAGTCTGGTGAAAAAGCATCATCGTCATCAAACAGGTCCAGCCTCTTAATGAAGTTGATTACCTTATTGAGGGATATCTTCTGGCTGAAGTTGCCCTTTGCAAGGAGAAGCTGTATGTTGATCTGTATATTGAGTATCTGATTTTTCTCCAGCAGGACAAGTAAATAAAATGTATCCTACCAGCTCAGGTGAAGGGAGTTGCTTTGGCAGTACGATGAATTCAGAAGCGGCACTCTCCCTGGCCGACTTTTCCAGTAAGGTCGACCATTTCTATTTCTTTTATGGAGGAAATTTCCTCTACATCTCTCACTGGTTCTTCGTCTTTCACACTAGTGTTTGCTACTGAGTACTGTTGCGAGAGAGTTGACTCTTTCATCATTTCATTCCATCGAGTCATTTCTTTAAAGGTTCAAGTTCATATTGACTGTCTTATTAAAGCGTATTGGACGCCCCATAAGGTTAAGTAAATTGCCTACCTATTTATATTTCTGGTTCGATTTCACCCATGACTATTGTACACATGTTATAAATGTATATTTTCCCCATTCGTGTTAATAATAGAATGCGTAAATTGCACATAATATGCCATCGTGACGTGATACTTACGTATTTTGTGCTAGTAAAGTAAGACAATGGGCGGCAGCTAAAACATATTGGTCACTTATTAGCGAAGCTGAACATTTCCACTCGATGTCATCATCTGTTTTATAGCCCAACAAAACCTGCAAATTATACATACTATATATTTATACATTCATTATGTGAAAGTATATACAGATCCCCAAATAAAAATATGCTCAATTTGTAGATAGGGACGGATAGATAGTAAGCAAAGTGTGTATTAAACGGAGAAAGAGAACGGTGCATGGGTGGGCCGAAGTATCTATGGGTGGGAGACATGACACGGGTGATAGAGGTGAGAGGTGAGGCCACAGATGATGATTGTGACTTTTAGTTGCGTTCCTCCACTAATTAACGAATTAGAAGTATTAGTCTTTGTTTCCAAATTGGATATATATTTATTTGGGGACCTGTATATAGGGTATTTTGAACTTACCATATGAGGAAATTCTTCATTTTCCGCAAATTGGTTTCCAATGGCTAGAGATTTCTTTAAAAACGGACAGCTGTATGACTCTGGTATTTGCTTTGAATAACTTTTGCACACTAAAATATTTAAGGATATATTATAAAAATAAGAAGGAAAGTCGGTAAAAAAAGTATTATAATATTTTCATTTACTACCAGCCAAGGGTCGAAGTGGTACTTGCAATTAGGTATTACTTGTCAAGTAATTTTTCTGACATGGCAAGATCCATTTTTCAACTCAGATATCAAAATATCTTTAATTTTTCAAAAGTTATTGTTTATACAGTGTGTGTCTGAAGTCTTGCCACTCGACAGCTAAGTTTTGAACCAACTGTGTTAGAATTTGAACAAAATATCTTAGAGGATTAACTATTTATGAAAAGTCGAATGAAAATATATTTCAGTTCTTTACATATTTGTTTTTCAAAAATAGAATTCTAGTCAAATCGAATAAAAAATGAAAATTCACTGCAAAAAAATTATAAATGTTTGTACTAGTTGACCAGGATTTTGATGAAAATGATTACCTTTTGCATAAAGAGTGGATCGGACAGTTATCATGGCCAGTCTCCATCAGATTAATATGCTCTGAAAGACCGGGCTACTCAGGTGGTCTTCACTACCTACGTAGGTAGCACAAGGTTGTCATTTTAATAAAATTCTTTAATAAAAATTGATTAATACTAAAATATGTTTGATTCATTAAAATGTTCGATGTATTGCCTGCATTTTATTGATTTATGAATTTATTCAAGAAACTGTTGTTACTCCAGACCGGATAAATCAATTTTTATTTTTCAAATTCCAGGTCATTGAAATATCTTAGAAATGATTATGTAAGAAGGCAGTTTGTGGTACCTATTTAAGAAAATTTTACTCTACATTATTCAGCCCATATTTTGTCTATGTTAATATCATTATTTGAAAAGATTATGTCAAAATTTTGATATGATGAGACAATTTCATGTGTTAGAACATGAACATAATGTACCAATGTCTTTTTTTTTTAATAATAAGTTATAGTAATAATAACAATAATAAGAATAGTATAGATAGTTATTTTAAAACTTAAAATCAACTAACAGATTTACAAAACATTATACCTTAGTAATTTATTTCTATTCTAAATGTAAGTCTTTTAAATATGTAGAAATATGAGATCTCATCTTAGGTAAAATTATCCCTGTGAAGAATTTGATGTTTATGTTGGACCGCAGATCTTTGAACCACTATGTTGTGAGCGAATTACATGATCTAAAAAACTGTCAACCTCTGCCTTTAAACATATTTTTTTGCAAGCGAAAGGTCGACTCTTCTTACGAAAAGTCGAATATAAATTTATACATGAAGATACTAATTGAAGTTGGCTTACTTACTTTCTTTGCTGACTTTCCCAGGAGTGGCACCTAAAAAATTGACAGAAAATGTTAGTTTAAAGAAATATAAAACTGAATCTACACTACAACCGATATATCTATACACTAAAGTCAAGTTTAAACTATATGGGCATCTCGGGTTTAGATGAATTAGTTGGTTGAATTAGGAAACGGTAAACTAAATCCTTGCCAAAGTCTATTAGAATATTTATTTGTAGACTTTGTCCTTGCTGACTGCTATCCCTGTTCTGAAAATTTGATAAACATATCTTTTACAATAAACTAGCTATGAGAGTTCCAGCAAATGTTTATTTTTTGTTTTCACCCTGTATCTATTTCAGGGAAGGAATTCTTGGAATTGTAATCTTGGGTTTTTGTTGGGCCTAAAACTGCCCAACTTTCTCCCAATTCAGCCATCTACTTATAGGCAAATTTGTTATATTCTATGATATATTTCCTTATTTTTTCGTATTTGATATTTAATAACAACGTTATTTATGAAAATTTTACAAAATTGGTTATTCGTGACTTCAAAATGCTTTATACTTTCTACAAAATTATGCAAATTATGTTACCTTGAACCACATGCTTGGTAAAACTTAAACAACAAATTGCCAATAAAAAACTCAGAACTTGCTTTTGAAGGTACATCTTTACACATACACTGATTAAAGACGTATGATACAAATAACAAGTCTGCAAACTTTTTTAATTGTACAGCGGGAATACCAGTTTACATGGTAATAACAAATATGAATGTTAAACAGAGGAATAAATTATATAATATATAATATAGTTACCTAGATTTTAGAATGTATCTGGTTTAATATCTAAGTTTATTCCTGTTCCAAATTAAATAATCTTCTTTATTAATTTACCATACTATGATTTGTATAATTGTATATTATTATATCAATTGATATATGTATATATTATATTCATAATACTTAACTAAAAGTAAAATATGCGACACACTACTAAATTTTAAAAAAATTGTTCCAAAACCCACAAGACAGCATTTAAAAATAAAAATAAGGTTACCCGTCTTTTGTTACTGTACTTAGTGAAACTAAAATCTGCATGTACATACTGGTTTAAGTCTGTCTATAAGGCATTACATTTTATGGTTTTTTATAATAATTTTATATGATTCATCATGTAGTTGTTTCAGGCAGCCTAAAAAAATATTTTAGTTATAATCATGATATATTTATTGTATCATGAGTTATAATATTATAAGTTTTTGGTCATATAATAAATCTGTCACTTATAGTTAAAATATTATGACGATAACGATAATAAATGACTTGATAATATCTACAATTTTCCCACCAATAATTTTTATCATATGAATTCATATGATGCCAAATATAACGTGAAATTAGGTGTCGCGTAAAACTAATTTTTCGATGAGAAATATTTTGAAATTTATTTTATTGGAATATGTATAACAAAATATAATAAAAAAGTCTAAAAATTACTGAATGGGAATAGTTATTTATTTATTTAATCTAAACATTTAAACATTTTCAGCACTCTTAAATTCTTCATCAAGGGTATGATTGAAATTAGACGATAGTTTCCTGGTTCATTCGGATTTCGGATTCATTCATCAATTTTACTCGAAATTCACCGCCTCTGCTACTTTTCTTTGCGTAGTAGAAAAATACACATAATCAATTCCGAAATACTTTGTTTTAGAATATTAGCTATTTTGTAATAGGAAAACTGTTCGAAAAAACAGTTCATGGTTTCAAATCTTAGATTCAATATGCCTATACTACTTAACCTCCTAGATATCAGAACATCAGGAGTGGATACAGAGGTCATTACTTTGATGTATTGATCCTGTGATCCGAATGACAGGGCTCAAAAACACCTGTTATACATTTATTATCAGTAACGTTAGTTACAATGTTGTCAATAGATGACTTACTGGTTTCAGTGAGCCTGGTGTATTTGTTACAGGAAATATCCAATTTCAGGCTATTTCAGTTTGGCCTAGGACATACTAAAATTTCCCATCGTTGTTAGGAACTTTGCATTTTTCCTAGGATATACTAGTATTGCCTGATAGTTTTTAAGGCAAACTAAAATAGCCTCATTAGTGCTAGGAAATATCCGATTAAATTATTGAAAAAAAATGCATTATATTAGAAAAATTAATTCAGGGTAAACGGATGAAGCTAAGCAAACATTTTCTTTAAAAGCGCTATGTTTAAAAGAGATCAAAGTTACCTATAAACTTAAAATGGATTACATTTGTTAAAGGGAAATATTATTCAAATAATATAATAAAAAATATAGTTTTTCATTAAACAGTAAATTCAGCTTCTCTTTCTAACATTTTTTGAATAAAACTTTGTTTTCACTTTAATTGTGCCATATTTAAAAATAAACTAGAGGTATAGGGGCACGATTCCGATTAAGAAGCTACAATATACTAATATCACCGGCCATCGAAACTTCTGGATGCAAATTTTTATTCGTGTATTCCTAATACCTACTAATCAGGCCATTTTAATTTGTCCTAAAAACTATCAGGAAATACTAGTATGTCCTAAGAAAAATGCAAAGTTCCTAACAACGATAAGAAATGGCCTGAAATCGGATATTTCCTGTAACATATTCAAAAACCCTGGTTACATTAGAATATAGTACCTATAACTTGTAGTTGTTTACTAATCCCTAACTATGACAAACATATGAAATCTTTGCGTTAAGAAATAAGAACAGCATCGGTTTTTTACAGTTCCCTTTATTTGATAAATTTGGTACAAAATGACTAGTTTTATAATATGTAAAAGTATCTAATGCACGGTTGATAAATTTAAGGCCACACTACTGATTCAATCCAAGGGATAAAGGCTGAAACTCTGGTATATACTCCTGGTGCTCTGGAAATTCCACAGGCTTTTCCAAACGACGTAATGCCAACAATGTAATGAAATTTTCCGTTTCTGTATTCCAGTGGACCGCCAGAATCTCCCTATAAAACATGAAGCATAACAATTATTTGAGTGAATGAAGTGGGTAGTAGCAAAATGGTTAACAAAATTGTTATATTATATTAACTATTTTATAAATTTGGCGAAACGCACAAGTATAACTAACTGTTGATAAATATTTTTCCTGAAACAATCACATTGGTAGGTGAAAACGTGGTAGACTGCTCTCACAGTCATTTATTTATTTTTTTTTTTTAATTTTTTTGAATTGACATTTTCTGTCCGATAACAAAAGACGCTCTCATTTTTTCAGTTTAAAAATTTCACAGATATAAAATACCTGTTGATTTTGTAGAATAACTTTGAAGGAATACCTGACAAGTGTCCTCCAGAAAATTCCCACCAGCACACAGCTGCATTTGGTCCTTTACACCATCCGGTAACTGGTTCCTAGATGTTCCCCTGTAATTTAGGTTGCACTCTCTATTCTGCACCACTCTCAAATCAACTTCCAACAGATCGTTCGAAGTGGGCCCAGCGAAGTCCATTTTACCCCAACCTATTGCTAGGAGGGTATTCGTCGCTAAGTTGACATTGAAGGCATTATTAAGACAAGCCGGTAAAATGTTCTTCGAAAACTGTACTTTCCTTTCAAGTTTTAACAGAGCTATGTCGTTGTATGTGGATGGAGGTCTGTAGTGAGAGTGACGAATTGTCTCAGCTATCCTCATGTCCTTATAATTTTGACTTCTTCTGGGTGTTAGCGTGCTTGTGCCAAGTCGAGCAATTCTCACAGGTCCCCTAATAATGTTGATTAATAAATAAATGTATATCCAAATATAAATGTATTTTTGTATATATTGTTCTCCCACTAATACACTGATATAGTTTGCTGAGTCTACCTCTAATAATAAGGCAGATTTTCCCAAAAGAGTACCTACATGGCAAGAAAGCATTTCTAATGAAGGAATGATTTAAAATAAATAAGATAAATCACTGCTTTGAAGCTTATAACAAAATCTTCTTTTGATATCTACGTTGCCCTCTCCCCCTTTTGTTAGATATAATCTTTCAAATTCGGTATGGCGGAAATACTTATTGAAGGTACCTGAAGGGAAAAAAGGTAATCTTTATGTCAAAAAGTGACTTTTATTAAGTAATTCTGCCATCCCAAATTTGGAAACTGTATCTAAAATAATAAAGGCGGATAGAGTTGTATACCATGAATCCGTATCAAACTTATTAAGTATCTTCCTTATTATTAGAGATAGACCCAGCAAATTATATATGTCTGCTATGAGAAAACACTGCTACAAAAAAAGAAATAATGCGTAAAAAGTTAATTTAAAAAATATCATTTTTGCTTTCATAACACCCTATATAAAGATCAATAACATCACTCATAAAAAATTTGGTGTCCACAAATTTTGTACTTCAACTTTTTTACTAAATTCTTATGTTATATAGCATTAGAATAAAATCCAAAAATTGTGGGGTTTTCTATTTGAAATAAGTCACTTTATTTATAGCTAGGTATATAGCTAGAAGTCTACGCACAGTGACTCAGTTACTGCTAACACCAAACGACAGCCAGATGTTTCAAACTATATGAGGTCTCAGAGTTAAGACCGCTCATAGAGTCTTGGTGATGGTGTATACATTAAAAGATAGCGCTATAAGCATGAGTCACAAACAACGCCATCTAGGATTAGAAAAGAGCAACATACTAAACTGAATTCTTACTGTAGATCCGCAGCAAAAATATTAAACTCTCTTATGTTATACATATAAGTACCCAAAATATACATAAAAACATTTACATATAAATGTAAATGTTTTTTACGCATAACTTACACATTTCGAAAAGAAGTGCAATGAGCTGCAGTTAAAACGAATTGGTCACTTATTAGAGTTCCTCCACATAACCATATTGGTCGTCTCTGATGGCCAAATCCCAAAGCAACCTAGAAAATATTTTTAAGAGTAACAATCCCGTCTATAGCAAGTAATCCGTACATTTTCTAACTAGTCCATTTTTTGGTAACATTGCGTTAATAAATATACTCATATTTCCATGATGATACTGTGTGTGTCCCAATAAACGTTTCTGCAAACTTTTCCGAATATTGGGAATATTTATATACCTATATTTGGAATTTAAATATATAAAATAAGCTTAGCTATATGAACGGCTAAATAAAACAATTTCATGGCCAGCAGTTTAACCAGGCCTTAGTCCTATATAAAATATATAGGAACTAATGAAAACTGAAGTAGAGAATAATGCGCCAGGAAATGAATTAATAGCCCGTTTTACAGGCATGGTACACCATCAATGCTCAGTGATTTCTGGTCTATGTATAGAAATATAACGATATATCTATTTTAACAAATATTTTAAAGTAAACGGACACTGGAGAGATAAATAATAATATGAATGGTGAATGTACCTACTACCTATTGGTCCCATAAATATAATAATAATAATAATAATAATAATAATAATAATAATATCTCTACCCCTCATTCTAATCACAAGGATTATCCCGAAAGTCTGAGACTTGTGTGGGGGAGGGGGCGGCATATTATTATTTCGCGGCCCGCATTTGCGCCTCAGGAACGACTTACGTTGGTAGGCCCTAACCACCATTCAGTGCTGGAATGAGGGAAACCTGGAAAACCTCATTAGTTAGGGGGACAAGTCAAACATCAACTGATTTTAATCTCTCACATTAACACCAAGTTGATATTCTTCCCATCCTAGGCCATCGCCAGGATGGTTGCCAAGCCATCCCTGCGAATAAGCCTTGATCTACGAGCAAACAATTTAATGAAAAATTGTTTGGCGGAATGGGGATTCGAACCCACGACCTCTGAGTTGAGCGATCGAGACGCTAAGCCCTGAGCCACCTGCTCGGTCGTCCATATGACGTCCATATATTTCTTGCAAATTATAAATTTCCTTATAATCAGTTGGTTTGTAAGAAAATGTAAATAATTTATTAAGTGGTTATTAAATTGTTTTGTTTATGCTCAGAATTATTATGTAAATCTATATTATATACATATATACGGTATAAGGCAGTATAATTAATTCACTCCTTTCAGTTTTATTTTATTTGCTATTGGATCTCAAGATAGGGTATAAGAAGTATCCTTTTATAACATAGTCATTTACCAAATAATCCAAAAAGTAGGTGAAACTCCGTGGTTTTTTGAATATAGCGTTTCTCAGATTTTCGAAAAGCTACTAAATAGGTAGTAACCAATTGCTATAATAAATACAGAATTTAAACTATTTAAAGTGAAAGATACAGATATAACAACTGTTTGAAATAGTCACACAAGTCCCAGGTTAAATCCACGATTAATTGCATTTGGGTATTGTGTTCCTTTGATCCTTAGTCTCGAGAATGTAGTAGGTAATTCCTACTTATAGGGGTGTGAATTCACAAAATATTTCTGATACAATTAGAAAAATTATAAATCATTGTGTCATGTTATATCTGTACTTCCCTTTCAAAAAAAAAAAACTGTAACCCAATCTAAAAGATCCAATAAAGGAAGCCAAGAAATCAGAGCAGATAAATCATTATTAGTTAAAACCATTCGAAGAGCTAGAAAAGAAGCTTTAACAATCAAAGTAGCTTTATTCTGTTTCCACCTATGGTGAATTATATTTCATTCCATTTAAACTTGTTCAAAAAGCATAACGTATTAACACCAAATAAGGGACAAATGTATACGATATAAGATTGCAGTAAAAACCCTAGAACAAAAATGAATATTACGAGATGATTAATATTATTTTTTTACGTAAAATAATTAAGTAATACAAAAAAACAGAAACTCAAATTTCGTTATGATAAAAAATAAGGTTGTCTGTTTATGATTTTTTATTATAAATCAATAATTATTACGAGAAATCAATTATTAAGTAATTCATAATTTGTATGTTTACCATATGAGGAAATTCGGTATCCTTAGCTTGTCTGCCCCCTGTGATATGACTATCAAGTTTCTGATTCACAAAGTCACTGCACACTAAAACAGGACAGTGTTAAAAAACCAACAACGTATTATAATAAAAATTGGGCATACTCTCGTTAGCCTTTTTCTGTGCACAACCACTTCCTATAGCAATAAAAGCGATAAAAATCTTATACATTATTACTGTGACTGAAATTTCATTAAATCCATAAAACTTTGAATGAGTGCTCCTGCAAAATGTTTAGTATATAAACTGAAAAGTGCCGGAAGTTCAATTATTTGTGAACAAGTACTTTTTCATCGGGATGTCCATCTGAACAAATGATCGCTTACTAGTTCCCGATAGAAAAAAAATCATAAATTTTATGTACGTAAATGGTTAACTCAAAGCCATAAAAATTAACTTGTATAGATTTAATGAATAATTATATATTATAAATTGTTTGTATGTGTTTCCTCAGGCATGAACCTGGTGAAAAACCCTGCCGTGACAGGATCAGAGTTGTTCAACTTGCTAGTTCATCCAGGTTTCGTGCCTATATTTGTAAATCTATTTATATATATATAAAACTGTTTATATTAGTTTTTAAAAATAAATATAATTCCAGGAAACAAATTTAACTGCAGTCATAGATGTGGATGGATAAAAAAAAGTTTGATAATGTATAGTGTTATAACTGTAATGTATATGGAGACCGTGAACAATTTTTTTTGGTGGAATTTTAAATTTTGCAATAATTTACCTATACCTACCAACTATTTTAGGGTTTTTACAAATCAAAAAGACGTTAACAACTAGTTTTCAACAAAAGGATATCGTAGTACAATTGCGGAAAGGCTTTCATTGCAGAACGAGTATAAATCACTCCTTGTCACTACTAATTCAATAATACATTCACATTATTGGAAGGAGATGCTGAAAACAACTACTCCACGGGCAATATGCCCCGACTGGCGTTGCATTACATCAACATCTCCATGGATGTCGCCACATCCTTCATCAAGACCAAATACCAGACAATGACCGGTTTCGATCTTGTTATGATCTCATCAGATTGCCATAGGTATCGGAATCGATGAATGATCTGGCGACATTATTATCATAGCAAAGACCCAAAGAGGGCACTGCAGTGTATTTCCACTGTATCTCGCCACTACAAACATTCACATATGCCCCTTAGGCAATCAATGTCGCCAGATCATTCATCGATTCCGATACCTATGGCAATCTGATGAGATCATAACAAGATCGAAACCGGTCATTGTCTGGTATTTGGTCTTGATGAAGGATGTGGCGACATCCATGGAGATGTTGATGTAATGCAACGCCAGTCGGGGCATATTGTCCGTGGAGTAGTTGTTTTCAGCATCTCCATCCAATAATTAAGTAGGATTGTCTTCCTCAAAGACAATAGAGGTCGCTGTAATGGCACCTGCTTTTCTGCAGATCGTTATCTGTCTGTCAATTAGACAATAATTGTCAGACAGGTAGTAGCAAAGACCCAAAGAGGGCACTGCAGTGTATTTCCACTGTATCTCGCCACTACAAACATTCACAAATACATTCACATGTTTTATATATCATTTTTACACTGCCACATTAGCCATATACAAAATTTTCAAAAATCCATAATTATTCAAGATATTCAATAACATAAACAAAACAAAAAGGTGGTCTGGAACTAAGTAGCAAAAATAAACAACAGAAAAAGATATTCCTATTTATTTAAAAATGTTTGAAGCAAAACGCAACATTTGAAAATATCTGAAATTTCCTGAACAAATAAAATATATATGACAATATTTATTTCTAGGTAGGTACTTATTATAAAATGTAAATAATATACCTTACTTGCGAAATCAAAACATTACAATTATGGGTGTGTATGACTAATATTGCAGATATCCATGTTGTGCATGGGAAAATTAAATAATTGACGTAAAGTCCTTCTAGTACCTAATAGGTTATACTGAATTATAGCAAACCACTTATTATGAGTATTTATTTGATTAGTGTTAAGAATTACGTTGTGGGATTTGCGCTGAATACAGTAGAATATGTTTTCAAAGTTTATCTTTCAGTCACGCAATGTCATGTTTTCACAAATTCCAGTTTCATTCAATTGGATAGTACTTACATAAATACTATGGTGTCCAGAAAGTTCGCATAATAGTTCCTACCCAAAAACTATTTCTAAAAACAAAATATAATAATTTTTGTCACATTATAAGTAGGTACGTTCATAAATCAATCTATTTGCTGCTAACTGCATCCTTATCTTTAACTAGTCGAGATAAATCTGAATTTAGATGACTGGAAAATATGGTGTTAGAAAAAATACACTTATTTTGACATATAATTGTATTATAAGTATGTATAACGGATTTATAGGATTGATAAAGGTATTAACTATGTAAATGAGTCAGTAAACGATATAGGGCACATATTTCAAATTATTGATGATAGATGAAAGAATGATAATATCAATTTGTTGTTTTTTAGATGCGTTTATTATGCAACACAATTTACATGGACTTGCATTTATATTGAATTAGAATCCACGACCAGCGATGCTAACATTGCTGCAACCATATTTACTCCTTATTGTAAAGATATTTGCCTACCATTAACTGTCATGCTGCTGCAATCCTTGTGGAAGGAGTATACAAGTTGTTAGCAGAAATTCTGAATTAAACACGATGAAGTTTTGGTTTTATTCCGCTTTTCCAAACAGGCTGCTAATGATAAATACACAACTTTTTGTTATAAAACTGCTGAAAAAGAAGATGGCATACCGTTTGCGTATGACCAAGGGCATACACACAAATGAAAACTCCTTTTCTATATGAAAAACCCAGGATAACTCTTTGATTCTTTCATTTTCGTCATGAGAATATACATACTATAATATCTTTTTTAGTCAGTATGTCTTCTGAAAGGCATACTGACTAAAATCACAACCTGAAATCTGTCACTAATTCTTAAAACACTTCTAGAATCTGTGCAACGTCAGGCCACCCTTTCAATGTATGGACCCATAAGACCTTCTTATGAGCAATGATTGGCAAAACTTGACAGGACATCGTTTACTGAAAGACGTTTACGAGGAGATCTTATCATTACATATCGTGGGCTGAACAATAATTTTGGGGTTGAACTCGGTAATATCTTCTATCTAGTAACGACTACGTGGACATTCCTGGAAACTGGCCAAGGAGAGGTTTCATTGCAAATTTTCTTTCCAACAGGACTTTCTCTCAGTGGAACGCGTTACCTATCGTGGTTGTCAACTCCACCTTAGTGAACAGTTTCAACAACAGTTATGATGCATGGAAAGCTTCTATGTGACAGTATGTGTTTTTGTGTTCTATTTTGTGACTGTAGTCCACCAATTCTGGCTATAGGATATAGTTTAACTTTTAGTTATTGCGTAATTGTGGATGTTATTTTTTATATTCTTCACCTTTGTTATAGGATTACATAGGTCTTAAGGCCTTAATTTTCAATCTAATTAAATTGATGAAAAATTCCAGATCTATATACCTATTTGTGTTTAATTTTTCATTTTGATAATCTTATCTTTAGAAAAAACTGTCTGACTCATGATCATACTGGTGCAGATTTCAATTTCTACCCAATAAGAAGAAGAACATTTAAAGTTGTTTCTTCTCGAGATTGGTGATCCAAATTTGACTATGTATAGGTGAATTTTTGTGGGTACAGAGATCAGTATTTTACATAAAAAACCAAGTTCTTTAATAAGTCGACGTTTCGTTTATTTTATAAACATCCTCAGGACAAATTATAGTTTGGTATAGTTTGGTTTAAGACTACAAAAACCAAACTATAATTTGTCCTGAGGATGTTTATAAAATAAACGAAACGTCGACTTATTAAAGAACTTGGTTTTTTATGTAAAATACTGTCCCTGTACCCACAAAAATTCACCTATACATATTTAAAGTTGTGTTATCCGATATTGTTTATAGTAAAAATTTATTATTGGTTCACAAAAATATCCAGTAAAGCTACATCTGGTAGAAAATGGACTATTAACCATGATATTGTTTTTAGTGCTGTAAGCAGTTGTCTTTAAAGCTGGTAAGGCTTAATAAGAAAATAGACTGCTAGGAACGCCTCAACCACATAGTTGTTCCTGAGCTCTGTGGGTACTCATTTAAGTACCCTTATTCAGCAACTCGATAGAGTTGCTGAACGCCGAGATTGAACCGGCGACCTCCTGATTTGCAGCCATCAATTTATTTGAAAACTATTTTATTTTATGGCTTTCTATTTACATATTTCCAAATCGGAGTAGGCTAAATTGTATAAAATAACATACATGTTACAAATTCTTCCTACACCCAATAGTTAATAGTTTAATATAATTACTTATTACTTATGCTTATTCATGTAAGAAATCAGTTTTGCTGGTAGCTTTGTAATTTCCATTATATATTAAGTACTATTAATGTTATGATTACGAAAACAATTTTCCTATTTATAGGTTAATGGTTAGTGGTGCAGTATTTTGCGTAATTTAATATTTTTGAAGAACTTTGAATTAGTTAGACCAGCTTGCCGTTCTTTCCTTATTTTAGATTTTTCAATCCAGAGGACTGAAACGTAGAAATCTAACGAACTCCACTCCAAACTCCACTCTACTCCAAACTCCAAACTTAGAGGATATTACGCTCACAGGTACTTCAAAATTTTTATCCACTACATTAAGAATAGTTTTGAATGCCTTATCATCATTAATTCTTTAAGAAGAGACTTTAAGTATTTCTTGTAGGTACTTTGTAGGGGCACCCGTTCAGAAATCTTTTTCTCTTTGAGCTTCTGACGGTATTAATTAAAATAAAAACTAAAATTGCGCACAAGGCCTGCCACAACTTATGATAGAATCATAAATTTGTTTAGGTACATATATAGAAACTAGAGGAAGGTCGCTCATAACATTTGTCACAATTCAAAATAAAAAACGACTTCTTCTTTCGGCGCTTTGAATGAAATGTGGCCTTGTATCTGCCACAGATTGATTAACAGGTTTAACTTGTTTACGTGGCGCTACCATGTCGACTTTCATATGCAGTAGGTACCTTCCTATGCAGTTCCAGTTAGTCCAATTTGTTTCATAAATAAGAAGGGTATGGATAAAACAGTAAAAAGAATCTGCAGGCAGCCTAGTCATAAAAATTTGAAATCAAACTTAAAACTTTTTTATTATTTATTGCTTTCCTGAGGTTTTCCTTATGTTATAGAGTAGAACATTTTCTCATCATTTACGTTGAAGAATGATAAATAACATATTTAATTATTTCAAAATATTTTACAGACATATTAGACATGTTAGACATGTTAGACAGACATAAGGTCTGTCTGACTGTCCAACAAAATGATAACTGGAGGTTTTTCTTGCACCAATCTAATGAGTGGTTTGTATATGGCAATACCACCATGACCGTGGTGGTATAATTGGTATAAAAGAACATTTGTGGCTGAAAATATTGGAATCCTTGGCAGTTTCATTAGTTACTAGTATTTTCAGTACTACTGGTTTTATTTTTATTAATTTTGTGAAAAACTGTAAATCACAGTAGCCAATTAACAAAATACTAATACTAATTTAATACAGTTACTAATTTCGTTCGAGTATGACAATTTTGCTTAGGAAAACATTGATGTTGATTACATTTATTGTTACCTTTTTCTTGACTGGTGTCAGTACAGCATTTGTCAACATAACAATCAATAGGTATGTGCTGTGAAAATCTGTTGTAATTTGTAAGTTTACAGCTTAGTTATATGACTTTATAGGTAATAGATACTTTATTATAATATGCAGAAAGTCCACAAAACGTGTAGTAAAAAACTGGATAACGAGAAAACTTATTCTAATCAAAATAACACGCAAGTGTAAACTATTTTTTATACTTTATCTCAGCAGAACCAAAAATACGCTGCCGAACTGAAAGTAAAGAAATAAATATTCCTCATTTTGTTGTTTGAACCTATTTCTATCAGAGGAACCAATTTTGGAATCGCCAGCTCTCTTTTGACTATATCTTGACTCCTCACTTACTCACTGAGAGGCAGAGTAGTTTGGATTGAAGCAAATAAAACACTTGGATTCCCTTTCACTTTTACCGTATTATTTCAAGCATCTTACACTTTTAGAAATTATTTAACAGTTTGCATATTGATTTTTTTTAAACTGCATTTTCTAAAATGCATATGGCACACTGCCCAAACAATTATTTCCTTATTGCGTAACTTTACAACTGTATTAAATAATCTGAATATATAGACGGCGAAATGCAATCGAATAACGAAATGCACCGGTTGGGCCTGTCTTGTCTGGTGGTGTGTGGATAAGGCGCGCCGACCTGTTGCTCTATAAATAGACTAACTTGCTGCAGAATTATCGGTACAGTGGCCTGCAAAAGTATCATCATTTGAAGATAGCAATTACTTACGTAACTTTTATTTTGAGTTGATGGTCTGCGTCGGAAATCGAATTATATCTTTACTTTCATGTTCTTTCCTGCAAATGCTGCCAACGATAATTTTTTAAATAAAAATATTACAATGGGCCTTTTCCACATCTTTTTTTTTATTCGCTTATTATGAAATATATACATAGTTATGCCTAAAAAGTATTTTTTTAAATTTTTTTCTTCGCTAGATATATTTTGAAAAAATTGTTAAAATAACCATATATTTCAAATAACGCGCCATTGACGTCATACTCCAGTTCGTTGTTGTCTGTTGGCTGCCCTGCATTTTGTGTTCTGTCAAGTGAAGTGTGCTTAACCTAACTTTCGTTTTGTGTTTTGATTAATTTGATTTAAAATGAATAAAATTGAAGATGAATATTTTAAGGCTGATTCAGACAACCTTCCAAGAGTTGACAGTGAAATGGTTAACGATTTCTACGTCACAAATATGAACTTTCTAAAGCTGAAGTGCGCAATGTTAAGACAAGAAGGTTAGTTTTTATAACCTAAGTTATCAAATCATCATTTAGTTGATTCTAGCATAGATTGTGCAGTGTTGTCACCTTTAGCGAAAAATACCTAAAAATTATTTTGCTCAAGGCATAAATTGTAAAATAATCATGTTGATCTGGTTTAGTAAAAATTTATGGAGAATATTTCACCTAAAATACATATTTTCATTTCAAAATTACCATTTCACCTAAAAATACAAAATATTTTCATTTCAAAATTACCAGAATGTAAATTTAATCCTTGCCAAGAAAAAAGTAAAATTATATGTGGCAACGTGGAGCCGTTCTTTAACTTGTCTACATTTTATTGGCTACTGGAGTGTGATGTCAGCGAACCGCGCAGTTTGAAATGATTCATGAAGACCTGTCACTTTGTACTTGGATAACTTCACTTAATTACAATTCTTTAATAAATTGAGTTGATTCTACCTTTATTTATGTACCAGTATAACGTTTGATATTAATAAAATAGTAAAATTCAATTTAGCGGAAAAGGCCCATTCGGTGCACATATGATATCAGAATTAGCAAGAATTAAAATATGGAATACCTCATCAAACCCTAATCACCATTTGCCGGAATGGCCGGAGAACAGTCGAATACATAACACTCTTAGATATTCAACCACCCTATAAGTTGGTTCAAAAGTGAGTGGGCCGAGAACCAGGCCAAGCTACTTCGACCATGTGCAACGTGCATGGTCTATCGTAGCTCCTTATTATATTTTATCCAACAGATCCAGCCTCTTAATGAAGCTGAGCGCCTTATTGGATGACAACTTATTCAGATCCTTCGGCAGATGTTGTTTCAACCAGTCTAGCTCACACGTTGGTTGTAGGTTGGTTGAGTAAAAAAACTTTATATATAAGTCAATAGAAAAATCTTGAAATCGAATATCTATCTCTGATTCTGAAAACCAACACTAATTCATGAGCTAATGTGGAAATAAGGAAAATCTTTCATGAGCACAGCATAAGATGAAACTGAGCTAAACTTTGGAAGAAACGAAATGATTCCGCAATTAAGGAATTATTAATAAGGAATAATTATGAAAATTAAGACATTATATTATTTGAGATAACTCCAATAATTATTCTGGAAACTTTGATTAGTACTGGTTATCCTCAAAAACAAGGTAAGCAGTCAATGTAAAAAAATTGTATGATGACAAGCTGACATCATAGGCTGGGATGTTAACACTAAAAAGAAACTAAAATTTAAACTAAAACCCTCATTGGATCATTTTGGAAACTTATATTGAAAGATAAATCCAAAATATTAATAAAATTGTCATTGCCGTTATTTCATCCTTTTCAAACAATTTCCTTAGTATCAAAATATTGTCACACAAACATTTGAAAGATCAATTAGTAACTAAGCCTTTAGGAATAAAGATTTGTTTACTGATCTTTATTTTCAATACTTTCCCAAAACACTAGCAGATATAATAAACCCATTGCAAATACTCTATAGAATAAATTTAAATCTCAACTTTTTCTTTGGTCACCTTGTATGGAAGGATTGGTATTCTCCCTTGACTGAAGCAAATCCCAATCTCTTATTTTATATACAGTCTATTTTCTAATCAAGTCTATTTGTCCGTTTACAGTCAATGTCCCAGAGGAGACACAAAGCTCTTTCTCATGAACCACTCTTGAGTTGAAATTAAACAACTTCGCAATGGTAACATCGCATTCTGCTCTCATTAATTATACTGTTCCCTTAGGATTCTTTACAGTCTTCTGGAATAAAAGCGCATTCAATAGGAAATTAAGTTTTGATTAGAGTAAAGCAAGTAGTATGTATTAGTTTCCGGTATTCCGGTAGTCCAGGTATAATTGAGATACAAAATTACACTGTGATCATCAGAACATATTTTCAAGATGGTTAAAAATATCAACATCCTGCTATTTTATTATGGATTATCACGTTTAGTATCTCTCCGAATTTTTGTATTAAATATAATTAAGCAGATACTTGAAGTTTGTTTTTATATGCTGATATACGTTTCTAAAAATCAGGAAAATAGAATTAACTATAGAATAAAAAGGTATTGAAACATCGTAAGCAGTGGAAGATCTAGAATTAATATTTTCGATATGCATCCTTGCACTGATATAATGCAAGCTTGTTTATAATTCAGCGAAAAATGCAATCGGCAATTTTAATTAGCAGTGAAAGAATTATTAAAGTGATAACACAATAGCTATTTATATTTCTTTCAATCACCAATCAGTGTATTTGCTCTTTTTATTTACTGATACAGCAAAAGCATCGCATTATCAACATTTCGATTGCTGACAATTACTTAGTAGTTAACCTTTTACAGAAATCTTATTATTGATAATTTATTAATATTAGAAAGTATGAAAGATTAACCATAAATAAAATTCTATCAATATTTAAATTATATAAATAATTAGTATAAAATATCACCTAGAAACATATTTATTCATATTTTTTTACCAGAAACATATCTAAACCATCAAAAACTAATACTGAGCAAAAGTTACACATAGGCTATTTTATAAAAATAAATGTCATTCTCAATGCCTCATTTTTTATATTTATCTGACTCTGATTGTACAGATAGAGCATTAATTAAATATTTTAGAATCCAACAGTTTCATCAAGATTAAAATAATATTTATAATTAGTTACGCTTCCTAAATTACTGCTTATAGAGATTCTAAAGATCTAAATTATAGAAAACGTTTTAGAAAGTTATTTGTTCTAAAAATATGTGCTGTAAAAGTTGTCAAATATTGATCCTAAATAAGGTAACCACCAAAATTTGCAAACACGTTTCTATTACGTTCACCTATTTTTAAGGCAGCGTGCTCAACACAAATGACGGATACAAAAATTGGTCACCTAAGAAAACTCCGCAAAAAAACTGCGCTTATTACTTTCAGAAATAAGGAGCATACTCGAGAAAATAAAGACTTCAGATCACTTCAAAGAAGTGAGTGACTTGCTTTAAAGTCTAAAGCTTTGCTGAGTTGGTTTAAAAGCTAGTTTGGAAACTTCTTTTGCTCTACAACTGATCCAAAGACAGTGATTAGGATAAATCAGCTGGCGCAAGTGCCAAATATAATACCTTTGCGCATGCCTGAGATAAAGTATACAGAGTGGATGTATACTTCAATACAGCTCTAATCTATCCACTCCAAAATGGTTTAGATCTCTCTACAACTTTTTCACTCTGGATAATCAGATGAGGTAACCAACTGGATATGAGAACAAAACAGGTGTTCAATATCTAGAAGGTGATTTCCTAGCTAAAGAGTATATGCAGGCGAATTTGAGACCTAGAACGAACACCCTATAGAGGATTGTTTTTAAAACGCTTTCTGAAAAAGGGTGTTTCTAAAATACGTGTTTGGAATATCAATTAAAGTTCAGTGTGTGAACAGCTAGTCCCGGTAAATTGAAACACTGATTACTGATATTCAACTGATAGTTTTATGTTTCTTATGAAGAATAAATAAAACATCCATTATGATACAAAGACGTTATGTTATTACATGGTAGCGAACTGCCCATTACGTTCTGTGTTCGATCCCCAATTCCGTCATTGACAATTTCGGTGGGTATGAGGTCTGAGTTTTTTCAATGTGTAACCCCTTCTGTGTGTGTGAAAATCTGCGCGTTCTGTGTGTGAATATCTGACTTTATATTCCGATAGAACCAAAAGTTATAACCTTAACAAAACATCCATTTCATTTAATGCTTCTGACCGGTAATTTTTTCGCATAACTTTTGAAGTCCACTGTACTCCGTCTCGGCGGCGCGTTTGGTTAAAAATAGCCCTGTACTTGTCTTGATGCCACCTATGTCTTCAATCTGCATTTTTGTTGCTCCTCTGCTTATATATATTTATTCACACAACACGCACTAAAATAATAATATATGATTAGAGTCGACTGTCTTACGAAGAATGTCAGATATTTTTCGCTATTTAATATTGGCGATCATATAATGTGGGGAATAGTTATAATGTTATAAACCAGTCTTAATGGCTATATTTGAATAATATACGCCACGATGTCAGATTCCTAATTTTGCAAAAGTGTTATTTTCTATATAATATACCTATAGCTAATAATTTTTATATAAATTTATAGATATAATCAAATGTTAATTTAAATAAGTAATAGATGGACCTGAAATTTTAAAAGTGAATAATACTAAATTATCTGGAAAGGAAATTATTTCGAAACATCTATAGTCAATTATATGGAACGTATTTATATACAGTTTTAATCAAATAGCAAATTTAATAGTACCAATAAATATTTTGTTTTATGTGGTTTGTCGTTGACATCTCAGTTTTCTCTTTGACTACACTCATCTGAAATACAATTTTAAAACTGGTGGACTAATATAATATCAAAAATACCACTTAACGATATACATAATTTTAATATGTCGGAAATTGCGATGTCACTCAGTTTTTAATACAATAAATAACATTTTTTTATAAATATCCCTTGCACACCACATAGCATCATCAGAATTAATTTATTTTAATATTTACCTGGGAATGTAAAAAAAAGAAAATTTGATTTATTGGGCCTTAGCGACTTAACGTTCATATCATCGATATGAGAGCTAAGCAACGTGGTCCGCGGTTAGTTTGTGGATGGGTGACCTTGAAGAGAAGACCCGCGATGTCTGGGCGAACCTTCTAATGGTCTGTACTGATTACACAGAAACTATACAAATACTTAGGCGAGGTTTCTGTAGAAGATGTACTACGTCTCGGACAGTATGTAGGTAAAGCCGGAGGTCTCTTGTCTATGAGATGGAAGGCAAGTGAAAGATCCATACCCCACTATACGCAATTAATTTTAAGATCGAAACGCCAAAACGGCAGTAACCTATACTAACCTACGTTCCCTGACACTGACGTTTGATATTCTATTCATCAAAGATTTGTTGTCGAGAACTTTAAACCAGTTAAAAAGCTTATAAAACTATTTTGAAAGGGGTAAGTAGTGATATAAAATTAAAATATATTTCAATATTTTTCGAGCGTTCAATCTGAAAATGAAACTTAACCTCAAAATATGTCAAATTCTTTACTGGACATACGGCATACATACCTTTATGTAAATAGTCATTCTTGGAGAAAGGTAAAGAGCACACACTCTACTTTACGTTCTTTAGCTTCTTTATCCATACTTGTCTCCTGTAACTCTTTAATGCGCAACTTATAGTTTCCACGATAGCTTCAGATTTTCCCGCTTTTGGAAAAGTATGAAACTGATCTCGGGGTTTTTCTTTGTCCAAGAGGAACAATGACGCTCACAATAATAATGATTCATATCTAATCAAAGCAATTAACTAATATAACAACGGATATTTCAAAATTCACAATAGAAATACATACGCAAAACTGAACCAAATCCACATGCGTTAGTTATGCGTGCCGCCAGTAGGTAGCGTATTGCTTAGCAAGAATCGCGTATAGGATTAAAAATTATTACATTACTTTGAAAGCTGGTGGAGTACTATTTATCAAGATAACGTGAAAGCAGTCGTCCACTTTAAAAAGTTCAATGGGTAGCAGTTTCATTGATACATGCCCTAAACACCTTGACATGTATCAATAACTTTCCTCCAAAGTACTAAATAAAAACTACTGCCGATGATTTAAACAAAGTATTGATGAGTACCTACTTTAAACCTTATCGCTAGTGTTAGGTGAAAAAATGTGTCCTTAATTTTGTAACCAATACTACAATGATCGGTTTTTGTATAAGACCAAGGGTCTGTTGTATCATTCCATGTTTGTGGAAAGTGATTTATTCTCAACTCACTGTATCAGCGTAATTGACCTCGACTTACTAATTTACTAATACCAGATAGTAAATATTTAAACATAAAAAGAAATTCAAGAGTCTTCTCGAAGACCTCACGGAGATGGTGTGTGGCCGCACGCTATCTATTTAGAACTGTCAGGAAGCCACCATCTGGTTTGAGTCTCTCGCATGAACGCCTTATAGAGTTGTCCCACTAACAAATGAAAATAATATTTCATGTGTGCAATTTGCACAAGCACTATCATATTATAATCATTACCCGTCTGACTAGAAGCACACTCATTCGAGAGAAAGGGCGTTTTCTGCATAATTTTACCATTTATTTAATTGATTGGGTACTGTTTGTGTTTATCATCTGCTCCTATACCTGCCAAAGTGATATTCAAGTCCAGTCTGGAGTGATGATGTTTTCACAGCCAGTGGCTCATGACATAAAGATAAGGAAAGTTTCTTCTATTAACTGTATACAGGTCCCCAAATAAAAATATATTCATTTCGGAATTATAACTGAGAGCCACACCCACTCTGTGAGAAATATATCTTTGTGGCCATACCTCTGACCTCTGAGACCCGTATTTCGGCACGCCCATTCTTTTTCTCTGTTTAATACACACTTTACTTACTAATCCACCCGTCCTTGTCTCCAAATTGTACATATTGTTATTTGGGGATCCTTATATAAGGTGTTTTTTTAAGGATGATAGAACTTTAAACTTTAAAAAAATATTAAAGGAAATATTTTGTGATTAAAAAAGTAATATTATTTAAGAAAACATACTATTACATTAAACATTTAAAAATTATTTGCGGCATGTGGCCACCGCGGCTGTCCGCAAGATAGCGTATTCTTTTGATCCAATTTTGCGTGACTTTTTCGAGCACTTCTGGTCGTATATCGTGAATAACACGAACAATGTTGGCTTCTAAGGCTTCAATTTTTGCTGGTTTATCAGCATAAACTAATGACTTGACATAGCCCCACAGAAAATAATCTGCGGGCGTCATATCACAGGACCTGGGTGGATAATTAACAGGTCCATTTCTCGAAATTAATTTGTCACCAAATCTTGTTTGCAACTACACTTTCACGTACAGCGGTAATATTCCTTTCATTACGCACTTTCCTTCGACGCATTGGTGTTTTCAAATCATGTAGAGAGTATGTGGTACCAAATCTATCCACAGTACGACGAATAAATAGCTCAGATGAACGATCATGTGGACCATAAAATTCACGAAGTCTTCTATGCGTTTGACGAACCGACGAATGATTTTCAAAGTAAATTTGAGGAATTTGGTAGCGTTGTTCAAGAGTGAATATATTCATGATGATTTGCCAAAGTATACTGAAAATAAATTTTATAAACAGTGTCAGACTAACAGTTCAGTCTGATAGTAGTTGTCATGTAAAGTTCTATCAAACCTAAAAAAACACCCTTTATATGCAGTACACTACTACGGTACTATACACCAACACCCAGTGTTGTACAGGGATCGGTAGAATAGACTCTACAATTTAAAGTTGCTCTAAAATAAATATACATTTTTTAAACGTAAGATGTTTCTGTCCATTAGATAAAGCATGCTTGAAGTTTCTTTAATAAATGACGAATTTTTTATGTTGGGCCACATTTTTTGAGGATGACGAATCGATATGTAGATATGATAAAAACATTCTTTCTTTAAACTTCATGACGACGAACGCCAATATTGGTTTCAATAGGACGGTGGTACCAGTCATCACCAGATTAAGTTTAACTGCCTGTAAAGAACTTGTTCCTTTAAGTCTAATCTCACGCCGTGGTGACATAAACTGGTCCGCCAGATCACCTGATTTGACTGCACCTGATTATTTTTTGTGGGGTTTTCTCAAAAGTTGGGTATTTCGCCGAAAGCCACGAAACATCGACCAATGGAAAGAAGCCCTTCACGACGAAATTCATGGAATTTTTGGCGCGGTGTTACGAGCTGCAATGAGTAATTTCGTTCATCGTTTAGAAGAGTGAATAGAGATGGAAGGGGTTCATTTAACCCATAGAATTTTTTCTTAAAAATAACTTCTTGTTCTTTTTCTTTGTAAAATTATTTGTTAAATGTTATCTTCACAAATAAAATATTTATTTCAAACTGAAATTATAAATTGAATTTTGCCGATCTCTATAGGTATTATATCGTATTTATTCAATGACCACTTGATTAAAAAACCATAAACAAATGGCAAACATTAGAAAGCCCTCAAAAATGCATTGTAGTTTCTTTTGGGATTACACTACCTGAAGAAATTTGAAAATAGGTAACCAATAGTATTCAAAATAAAGATTGAAAGTGTAGTATTAAGGTAAACTTCTAAAGTTTCCTTTTCATTTTTTCCTATAAGAACTCACGTAATCTGTGAGATTATTTTGTCCGAAGGTATCCGTTCGTCTTTTTCTAGATGAGTCCTGTTCAATACAGAAACTATATCTGATATATTTAGTTAAATACTCATACATTTTTTAATAAATTCCAGTAAAGTAGATGGAAAGCTTAATTTAAAATTTTCTGTTTTCTTATATATTTCTTAAACCATCCTGTAATTTCTAATAAATAACCGCTATATTTTGCCACCAAGTAAAGAAATTCTAAATGTAGTAATGGTCGATAAAATCAATAAAAGCATCAGGCATCCGCCAGCTGTGTCAACAATATAAAAAACAATCGACAATACTGCCATTCAACAAAAATTATCTGCAATGCATATATGATAAATACTTGTAAAAGCCATTATAATTATTGACATTGTTTCAAGAGAGCAGTTATGGCTTTCTAGTTAATTATGTGTGATATGAAGGAGGTTGCAAATATTTGATTTAGATCAAGCTTCAGAAGATTATTCTTAGAACTTACCAAATCACCCAAATTTCTAGAATATATGTTCACCCTTTATAAAAATATAAGTATCCCATTTTTAAGCCCCCCTCCCTCCGTATCGCAGTTATGAGTTATCTCATTTCAACCAAATTTGGATCCGTGGCAATGACCTTACCCTTTTTTGTAAAACAAAACTTATTTTTGTAGAAAAAAATTTACACTAATAAAGCGAGCTGTATGGGACTGGCCCTCTGTCACTATTCGTACTATTTTTACACTTTTCAATTTGCAAACTCTCAAATGCATCCAGCTATCTGGAATTTGTTACATTCCTAATTAGTCTTAAATTGTTACGATCTATTTTATAGTTATTCTCAAATGCATGTTGTGCTAGACATCTGTTCTACCATATTTTTTGAGATAAGCCATGTGTTTCTTGAATCTAGTTTGAATTGACCTTCAAGTTTGGCCAACATACATTTGATTGCAGTCATTACAGCTAATTTCCCAAATCCCCGATTTTCCTTAGTTTCTGTTTTGTCTTTTGGATTGCCTAAAAGTTGTAATGTATTTTCCGATGAATAAACCACTGACATATCTATGTCTTTAAAAACCTTACTAAAATCACGGATGAAATGAGGATTGTATGGAATAGATTTTCTCTTTCATTTTGATAAGTCGAGGAATTTCGAAGTGCCTCTTTAAATTTACGTTTCCTAATTATTTTATTAGTTAAACTTAAAGAATATCCATTACTCGCAGCTATATCCCAAATCAATGCCTTTTCTTTTTCAAACCTCTCCTTATTTAAGGGGAAGCTTAAAAGGCCATGAATTAAAAAATTGAAACTTGCCATTTTGTGTTGAGCACAATGGTGAGAATCCTTAAGGATATATCTTAAAGTACTAGTATATTTTCTGTATACGTCAAATTCTAACTTATTTTCACTGTTTCTAATTATTAATTCATCTAAGAATGGTGGTTGTCCAGAGTTTTCAATTTCATAGGTTTAGTTTTAATCATCAATCATCTCTAGATAATGTTTTGGTGTTATATGGAAAACTACGTCAGTGTTATCTTCACACAAAAAGTTCCACCCCTTTTCAAGACAGAATAGCAAGCTGCTTGGTTAGCGAAAAATATTGTTTTTAGTGTTATACTGGTAAGATATGACATTTAAATTTTGGGTCAGCTACTGCTGTACTCCACTGTCATTCAAGCGATTTAGGATCGATTCCCAGCAGTTAATTTTAAGTATACAGCAGACAGTATAGATATACTATGTAGATAGTCCAAAACATCGTACTTTAAGAAGTGGTTCTACGTATAGAAATCTAAAAATAGCTCCGTATTTCCTGTTTATTTTTAAATTATTAATTTAAAAATAACACTAACCAAATCTTGTCATGTCATGTCAGAACTTATTTCGAATTACTATGCATCCATCTACATATCATTTGGCCCATTATTATTATTTGAGGTCCTCAGAAGCACTGTTAGTCAAATGGACCTTTTACTAGTCTTTATAATGAAGAGTGACATTGTTTTGATTGTTCAAGTGGGCGGAAACACTGGTCCATCGTGGACAGTTATTTAAAGAGTATGGCTACGGGATGGATTTTTAAATCTTAACACAGAGAAGTAGCACAGAGGATTATACCAACATTTTACTATATAATTTTCAATTATTAGAGTGAGTGATATAGTAACTTATCTTATATTTTCAATTTTGCTGCTCTTGCACTTATTTTTTATAACTCATATACTAATACAGGTATTTTGTTATTGTAATCAGTACTAAGTAGATAAGTTATACTTATGTAAGTAAATAGATTTTACAAATTTTTCAACATAGACTTAAAGGAAGTACTATTGCTTGAAATTTTTACGATTTATTATTTTTTAAACGTATTAGTTTTACTTAGTGTAAAGCTTATTATTGCATTTAAACTAGAACTAGAACTGGTTCGTAGTACTCGCGTAAATAATGTGTCAATTTAAAAATTTATAGAAAATAGATGCTACTTTTAATGTTACAAAATATTATGTACTGCACTGCAAAGTACTTCCTCAAGCAAAGTATTTATCAATTATGTAGTTAGTTAAAATTCTTTAGTAAGTAATTACATATCACTCCACAACAAAAAATACCATTTGTAAGGACTCTATTCTTCGTCTTGACACAGGATGATTACTTTCAATGCAGTCAGTCGTACATGTAAAAATTTTAATGTGCATCATCTACTGGACATAATTTGTATAAGCCAGAATTAAATAATAATATTTTGAATGATTGGTATTATATTCAAGTTCAGAACTTGACACGAAAATTGCTCCTCACGCTACCTTTTCAAATGAATGTATATGTAGAGAGCAATGTGAAGAAGTTAAAGAATGTTGATATAGAAGGTAATAAGAAGAAATTCAAATTTTGTTATTATAAAAATGGTATCTGTTCCTTAACTCATGTACGGTATAATTCTTTAAAATTGATTATCATGGCAGTATTAATAGGTACTACAGAGTCATAATAAAGTAGAACTTCAAACAGTAATAGCGTAGTGATTTTTAAACTTACATTTAGTGGTAGTTGTTTATTTTATGAACTTGAATATTACTAATAATTATATATAATTATATGCATCAAATGACTGTTATTAAATACCATTAAAACGCAAAACATTTCAGGGGTATTAAAACACCTGATGAAAGGAATGTTGTAATTATATATTTATATTTCTCAAACCAACCATTAATATATTAATTTTTACGATATTCCAATAAACACAAAAAACTCGAATATCATTGCTTAGTATTCCAGCGCCCAAGAACATGCTTCAGAAAATAAAGGGTTTGAACAATAGCCTGCAATGATTGATATTAGGTAAATCACATAAGAATTTGTTATTTTAGTGAAAAAGAAAGATTTGGTTCACCTCTAACTCTGATTCTTAAGAAGAGACTACTGAAAACAAGAATTCGAACTACACTGAACATCTGTGCATACTAAAAAAATCGCTAAGTTAAAGTAATCCGGTAATCAAGTAAAGTAATTCACATCATTTACTGCCTTAGTTAAAGATGAAAGTGAACTTAAATTTCTCGTAATTTTTTCATCGTTTGTAAAACAAATTTAATAAAATCGATAAAAAAGCTAGAATTATTTTTGAATTCCTGTGATTATTTCTGAAACTAGTAGGTAATTCGACTATAACAAAATTCTATTCATATCTAATATAAAAGTATTAGATATATAGAAACACAAAATTTAATCAATATATATTTTTTTAATTTAAATATTGCTGCAAACTGCAAACATCTTGTACAACTTGTTGCTTTCAAGCAGCCACATAAGGCACTTTAACATTACTAATAGATCAATATTATTTAGTCAGAATGCACCATGTTTGTTTGTACTGTATATCAAGAGCATTTTTGCAAAACAACCTCTTTTTACACATACATTGCACTCATTGCAGATTCGTCTCGTTATCTCGAACTAAAAAAATGTATCCAAACATACATACATGTATAATGTATACCTAGAGCATTTGCAGTCATTGGCAATTTGATATGACAGACAGTATAAAGCAAAATTACCCCATAATTACTTTTTGAAGTTAATTATATTTAATGCAGCAGCTATAAATACTTAATTATACGGTTAGTAATATAATAAATACCCAAGGAATTCGATTTCGAGACAAAAAGGTCATGCTTTAATAGGGCTACATGACATTCTGAACCGTATTTCACAAATTGCACCTTGTAATTTGGCATATTGCGTAAATATATTTTAAGCTCATAATTCTATACCACACAAAAAATATAATATCCCTGCCCTCCCATTCCTTCATCAGGAAGTATTGGCAATTCCAAAAATGAATGCGCCCTCTGCATGAAAATATTTGAACCTACTTAAAAGGTAATTTTTGGAGGCTTATTGCTGATATAATGATAAATAACACGTATTTGGGTTTGCCTAACATAATAATTTAGTGGTGCTTGTGATTTTTTGGTTTTACAAAGTCAAAAAAGACGTGGTTAGTATTTGTACATCTTTATTTTTACAATTTAAAATGGCATTCAAAAGAAATCAGCACAACACAAACTGCCGTGTTTATACGTGTCATTCCACAAAATGTGTCAATAGAAGTGTTTAAGATTGAAGATAGGTAGAAGTTTGGCCCTAGTACAAGAAACTGTTTTTCATTCATTTGACACAATATTATGACAAAAATTCCAAGTGGTTGCAATAATCTGGGTCGCATGTAAAATTTCTTAATTTTTTAATTTCCCACCCGGCGACTAATACGAAGCTAGATGCTAGTGTGACCTGAGCTACCAATACAGAAAACCAAAGTTGCTAGAGTTACGTTTTCTCCATAGGATGGCCATTTTCAGTCGCCGTAAAAACATTCTATATTTTTCATAATTTCTATGGTACAAAAGCAGTTCACCGTCACGGTCCATAACGGACCGTTTTTCTCCGTTCTTAGCAGCCAATAAGAACATAGATGTGTATATTTTGTACATTCTGATGATGCACTTTGTTTACTGTCACTACATCCTTTCAGCAAATAAATTTTAACTGCTAATCTACTTAAAGATTTTAATTCAAAATAATAAAAACAAAGTTTAACTGATACCGCTATCTTAATTCTCTAATCATTTAATACTACAAAATTGAGTACTTTAGGTAATAATAATAAATTAGTTGCGATTTCACTAATAAAACCAGTCAGATAAAAAAATACTTTTTCGCTAGGCTGATGACATCAAGAATAGGTCGTTGCCTCCTAAAATTTCGTAATTTTTATTCACCTTCCTGTTGTTATTAGTGATATTCCAAGTTAATCGGTTATCGTATCGTATACTAAAAACTGAGATTTGTGATATTATTGTCGGTACACGCATACAGGCAGATGTTTACATATTTGTTTAGGTTTTTATTCAAAGAAATTACACTGAAAGACATTTTTGTTGGTATTATTTAACTATTAAGGTCACGTCATCACCACCAATGCACCGTTCCATTTTGTCACTTAGAAAAGAGCATTGTTGTTAAAAACAAAATGATGAAATTGTTATTAGGCTCGACATTCTTAATGAAACACGTTCCGATAATTTTTCTTTGTCGCAATTGTAAAAATGACGTTTAGTTCTACTACCGGTTCATTTAACACGCATCACATTTTACATATTTTCACGAAATTTAATGAAAATTTACACAAGAACCATGTCTTTTCAGAGCAAATTCTTTAAATTATTTAAACTTTGAAAAAATATTGAACTTTGTGGTAAATTGCTACTTTTTGGGACACCCTGTATAAATGTCAATAATATAAAAATGTTTCCCCCTTCAAATACAAATCGAGCTGTCCGAGTATATTCTGTGAAAACCAATCCTTTGACAGACAATCAAGGATTATCTTAGGAAGGAACTCGAACGAATCGGAACGGAACGAATCTTAGGATAGGAACTTTTATTTGACTCACTCTGTATACGTATTATTCGTATAAAGTTTTAGTTTTATTAGCAACTAGGTATTCAATATTTACATGCAGCGGAAATAATATCAGATTTTTGTCTTACTGCATTTTTCATTTTTATTACTGTCATTATTATCATCAACACTAGTTATTATTTATGTTTGCTATTATTTTCAATTATGTCGTAGATATAATCAGGATTCTCACTTCTTGAAATGTCCGTCTTCTGGGAATTAATATGCCCAAAACTAGGTTTCGTCTATAAAAAAGGTTAAATTTAACTGGCTATCACTGAGATTATCTGAACATCAACGACACAACTAAATTTTTTTGGATAATCCTGTTATAGAAGTGTAAATATTGCCTCAATATTCATCTTGCTTAGGTAGGTAGGTGCATTTGTGGCATGAGGTCTTGTTATACCAAAAATTTGAAATTCACTAAACATTCAGTTTTCTTGACTAATTTTGATCTCCATCAACTCATGTAGTAGTTTAGAGATACATTATTTGATATTGTATATGCCTAATATATTATATTTTGTATTGAAATATTAAGTTAATTCCGTATTTCTGATGCATGGTGTAATTCTGAACAAATCTAATAATTTATACTTAAAAAGGCAAAAGGCACAAAGTGGAGAATAGTGTTTCTGGTTTTTTTCAAACAATATTAATTAAATAATAATTGGGTAATTGCAAGAGTTCGTTACCTATACCATTTATAAAAAAACACCGAGTGTAATGCCTTTCTTAAATTTTGCCAATCGCTTTACTTCCGGCAACCAATTAAGAATAAATTGAATTTGACGATAATAATACTTTAAAGTATTCATAGTTGGTTTCTTTTGGGATTACACCACCTGTAAAATAACAAAAAGCAGAAAACCAGAAGTATACAAATTAATTATTCAAAGTGTAGTAACAAGGCAAACTTCTAAAGTTTGCCCCAAAAAACCACTGTATTAACGTGTGATAAAATAATATTTGATATATTGACTAAATTTTATCAGTGGTTTTTCAGTTTTATACAAAATTTTATAATATTACATGTCATATTTTAAAATATGTCCAAATAAAATAGTTATAATAAAAAATTAAAAGAAATTAAACACTTAACTAGCTTTCGTCTAGACGTTTCGAGTTGATCCTTAACTCTTCTTCTGTAGACTATTTTTATGTTGAGAACTCTTTATATGAACGAGAAGTAGTTCTTGTCAGATTGACATTTTTTCTTTAAAGTACTTTTATGTAGAAAATTGACCTCCATGAACGTAGAAATTACAGAGCAAAATATAAATATGAAGCACTTTATACACTAGTGATAATTTTGTATTGCAATTGTTCTAGATTAGACTATTAAAACCTCATAAAAATTACGTTAAGAGCAGGATAGACCAAATACTGTGAATAAAAAACTTTGGATTGAATAACACACAGATCAGGAAACGAAAAAAGAAAAAGAAACTAAAGAAGGACTAAATATAAATTTGCTGTGAACAAATTGGAACTTTTCTTCATAATGTTGCAAGTTCTGCCGCGACATTTGATGGCAACTGTTCATTTACGCCCTGTATACACAACATGTAGCATCTTGGAGAGCCAGACAAACGCTTCGCCGGCTGCTATCAGACCTAACGCATCGAGCCATCTAAAGCGCTAATTCCCCATCAAGAAGATAGTTATTTATTTCTAATTTATGAGCACACCACACCAGAAGTGTACAGTTATTAATGAAATTTACTGGACGATCCTACCTTATGTGCTCGTTTGTCAGCGTTTAGCGATGCAGGCTGCGGCAAGTGGATATATTTGGAGGTAAATGATTGGTATAATAGTGGATAAGAGATGGTGAATTATGGTTATGTCGAGGAAACGAGTAGAACGATCGACCTGTCACGTTGGAGCTGATGATAATACTAGGGTTATTCAAGTTTTGCATTATGGCTGATGTACTGAATGCAGTGTTTTAGTTTCATCCATATGAGATGTTTATCCAATTAGTGTATAATAATCAAAAATGTCCGGCATTAAAAATCTCAAAAGTATTGATAAAACACGAACTTCTCAGCTCGCATGATTAATTATCGAAACAAATTGAGATTATAATTTGACAAGGTACCGTTACACCGCAGAAATAAAGGTTAAAGAATGGAACATGGGATGACAGGAATAAAAAATATGTTTACAACTTATCCATAGACAATTACGAAGCATCAACTCAACAAGTATGAAGTAACAACAACAGAGACACCGGAAACCGGACTATATGTATATAAAGCACAAAACAAACGAAAATAACTAGAGGCATGTCAATGAAAAGCCTTGGACTACCCCAAACTTCTATCATATTATTAAGGCGAATGCACAAGTCATATTTGACGTTGCTGTTTTTACGCTTCTTGTCATCTATTAGCTAGCTCAGTCATGAGCAACCAATCAGAGACAGATAAATTGGAAGTAACACAAGCGCTACGCACCCATAGACGCGTACGCGTCTAAGAGAAGAGGAAGTGCAAAAAAATATCAATACATCGCCCGTATCGATCCATTAAAAGACTTAAACTGAAGAAAAATATATTGTTTAACAATACTATGACTCACAAAGCGTGCTTATTTCCATGTTGCCTTTTAGATGAAATGCTAGATAATTGATTTTATAGGTATATTCCATGTGCCTTTACTGACTAATAAAATGGGTAAAAGTTCTAAGGAGTTATTCTAAGCCATCATCAGCGAGGCAAAAATTTAATAAAAGGTATGGTAAATTGCACAAAACATCAATTTAGATGTCAATCAATAAGATGAGTAAACATTTAGATTTTCAAAGTGGAGCACTGATCGAGTAAAATACTGCACATTTTTAATACATCTTCTCTACACATCTTTAGTAAAATTTCTGTTTTTTACAGAGATATTATGTACTGCATAATTATTATGCATATCATCATATCAATCATATAAGTAATTATCAAGCAACAAAATTTATGTAGTGATCACCAACACAATAATATCAAATATATAATATCAGTTTACATATGATATTAAACTGAATTGGTCAGTGGCATTGTACTGTGTCATTTATTTTCAGTTTGAGCAGTCAGTGTTCATTTATGTTGACTAATTCATAATAATTAAAATAAGTCGGTTTGGTCTGGATTGGTGTGGATAAAGAGAAAAGCTAAATCTAAAGTATTCTGTAAAAATATCTAGGAGAATCGTAAAATATATTTTAACTGGTATTCCTTTTATAGTATTAAAGCATAAAAAATTATTTCTATACTACTTATTAACAAAATTAGATGGCTCCTTGTATATATCCTTTTGGGTCACAGCACTTTTGCGGGCATATTAACTGTAGACATGTAGGCATAAAAGAAGTGTATACAGTTATTTAGCACTATAGAAACTTTATTATATTTGCCTTTTAATTTTATTATTTACCAAACTACTAAGAGGTAGGTACTAAAAATTTATTGCACTAAATTAAGTGTTTGTCCAGACACTTTTTATATAATACATTAGAAAAACACTTAAATTTAAAAATAAATAGTTGCTTTCCAGTCGTACCGTTCGAGTGCACAATTGAGTGTACAGTTCAGTACCAAACGTTTTTACCTCTTGATAAAATATATCTTCACGCCTAAAACACGTCTGTTTTGTCTTGGACGATCACTCGAAGGAATTGTGCCTCAAATAAAAGTATAATACTCATTTATAAAATAATGATTGATGTTCTCATTCTCAGTTTTGAGTTTCGAGGTTAATAATATGTGCATTGTGATTTAATAACATCAATTCAACTGGAAAACAGCTCAGACTGACAAAAGTATGTTACCATGTCTAAAACTTTTTGGAATTTTCTCTTGAAAGGGGTTAGAACCTCTAGTGTGAAGGTAACACTGACGTAGTTTTCCACCAAAGCACTATACTGCACTCGACGCCCGTTTTGTCAACCAAGTTGGCATCATCTGGAGATGATTAAAACTGTGTAACTGTAAAACTGGATTTTCGCAGCTGCTGTGAAGTACTGAAGATGTCATATCTTAAGGATGACGGAACATCTGCAATAAATTATTACCAATAATACTACTTCTTTACTGAATATTTATAGTCATTCTTCGGACGTATTTCATTCGACTGAATGATATACGTCCATCCCTAAAGTAAAAAATGTTCCAACAGTGATTCTAGTACGCTCTATCAGTTGTCAAAAAAAGTGGTATTTTTTATATCATTCATCCTGCATTTGGTTTGAGGTCGATATCTCAACTTATTCAATAATTAAGATGGGTGGAATAACTTTAACGACTTTAAGAATGTATACCAATTCGCTACCATTCACATTATTGGTGATTCCAAAAATGAATGCGCCCTCTTCATGAAAATATTTGAACCTACTTAAAAGGTAATTTTTGGAGGCTTATTGCCGATATAATGATAAATAACACGTATTTGGGTTTGTTTAACGTAATAATTTAGTGGTGCTTGTGATTTTTTGGTATTACAAAGTTAAAAACGACGTGGTTAGTATTTGTACATCTTTATTTTTACATTTTAAAATGGCATTCAAAAGAAATCAGCATACCTAACACAAACTGCCGTGTTTATAAATGTCATTCCACAAAATGTGTCAATAGAAGTGTTTAAGACTGAAGATAGGTAGAAGTCTGACCCTAGTATAAGAAACTGTTTCTCATTCATTTCTTCAAAAGGCATGTAACAATTTAATAACAGGGAACACGTTTATTTACACAACATAACCACATTGTTGCAGTTTGTCTATACTTTTCTATTATTAGTCTTATAAAAGCAGAATATATCTTAATTTAAACATTATTTAACAAAAAACAAGTCCAAAATGTAAGTAAACAAAAACTAGGGTACCTCAACCTAAAAAATTCATATACTTAATTAGCAATGAAGCACTTATGAGACGTTTGACTACTTTTACCACTCTTTTTATCCTTTATTTCACCCTAACTAGCACATGAAGTCACTATATTTATGGCAGTTGAATGCTAAATTGCTAGATGGATGTGATATGAAACGCAAAATTTTCACTCGTCTTCCTCCATATTTGTTTACAATTTGCAGCGCCCTCATCCGTAATTTGAATCTCCAATTGTACTAATTCAGTTCTTATAATTTATGTTCTATTCTTGAAATTTAGACCTGTCATATCCCTTTCGGATTGTTTTTTAAATATATGTTATGTTGAATAACTATTTTCTTGTTGTTAAAAGAATAAAATCGAACTTTATTTATACTGTTACGGAAGCTCACCTACCTTGCTAGTGAATGTCTGTTTTGTTAATTCATTTCTTATTGTTTATAAATTAATATTTGTAAAATCTTTAGGTTGACGTTTCTAATCTAGAATTTTCATTTAAGTCATAGAATCGTTCCATTATGTTCCGGAATCCAAAAAGAAGCTCCCGAATATTCCAGAAGCTTGAAAAATATATAAATACTCGCGATTTCAAGAGGACGGGGAGTTTTTTAGTCGAAAGCGTGAGCGCGTTAAGTCGAAACGTCAAACTAAGGAATTTGTGTTGACAGTTGTGAAAAAGAGTTGAAGTTTGTATCTAGTGACAATAAAGATTTGCGTTGTTTTGTCGAACAAGCTGGTTTAATCAGTTTGGAGGTTAGACAAACGTTACATTTGGTGTCTTTTTTTTTTTTTTTTTTCTCCAGTCTGACCAAGGACGGAACTTCGAATCTGAGGTATTTCAGAATGTTTGCCAACTACTAGGTATCTCGAAAACTAGAACAACACCTCTTCATCCACAATCAGATGGAATGGTCGAGAGATTCAATCGAACCATTGAAAATTTCCTGAAAACTGCCGTGAATGAAAAGCAGACCAACTGGGACACCTGCCTTCCTCCATTTCTCTTAGCATATAGAGCGGCAGTTCACGAAACCACTGGTAAAACACCAGCCAGTGTGATTTTTGGCAACGAATTACGTCTACCAATAGACCTCATTGCAAATAGACCAGAACATCAGGAAAATATCAGTGACTATCTCCGCCACCTGAAAGATCGAATAAAGTTGGTACATGAGGAGGTACGAGAAAAGCTGAGAATAGAAAGTGACAGAATGAAGACCCGTTACGACTTACGTGCCAACAGTAGTGGGTTTCATGAAAATGATAAAGTTTGGCTGTACAACCCAAAGAGGACTAAGGGCAAATCACCTAAATTACAGAGATCTTGGGAAGGCCCTTATTCGATTGTGACCAGGTTAAACGATGTCGTGTATAGGATCCAAAGAAATCCTCAATCCAAAATGAAGATTGTTCACATAGATCGACTGACGCCTTATCAAGAACACCATGCGGACAATGGAGTAACCTGATCGAGACGATCAGTTCTGAGAGGGGAGCAGTGTTACGGAAGCTCACCTACCTTGCTAGTGAATGTCTGTTTTGTTAATTCATTTCTTATTGTTTATAAATTAATATTTGTAAAATCTTTAGGTTGACGTTTCTAATCTAGAATTTTCATTTAAGTCATAGAATCGTTCCATTATGTTCCGGAATCCAAAAAGAAGCTCCCGAATATTCCAGAAGCTTGAAAAATATATAAATACTCGCGATTTCAAGAGGACGGGGAGTTTTTTTAGTCGAAAGCGTGAGCGCGTTAAGTCGAAACGTCAAACTAAGGAATTTGTGTTGACAGTTGTGAAAAAGAGTTGAAGTTTGTATCTAGTGACAATAAAGATTTGCGTTGTTTTGTCGAACAAGCTGGTTTAATCAGTTTGGAGGTTAGACAAACGTTACATTTGGTGTCCCATTAATTGTGTCAAGGTCTCATCCATTTTTATCGATTTCGATCTGGTAACTGGCATACACTTACTATTTGATCCCTTTTTTTTTTTTTTTTTAATCTTCGAACGTTTCACGTCGTGGAACGTCGCACTTCTGACACCAAATGTAACGTTTGTCTAACCTCCAAACTGATTAAACCAGCTTGTTCGACAAAACAACGCAAATCTTTATTGTCACTAGATACAAACTTCAACTCTTTTTCACAACTGTCAACACAAATTCCTTAGTTTGACGTTTCGACTTAACGCGCTCACGCTTTCGACTAAAAAACTCCCCGTCCTCTTGAAATCGCGAGTATTTATATATTTTTCAAGCTTCTGGAATATTCGGGAGCTTCTTTTTGGATTCCGGAACATAATGGAACGATTCTATGACTTAAATGAAAATTCTAGATTAGAAACGTCAACCTAAAGATTTTACAAATATTAATTTATAAACAATAAGAAATGAATTAACAAAACAGACATTCACTAGCAAGGTAGGTGAGCTTCCGTAACAATACGTCCACTAATTAAAGAACATATATTTTATAAACTGTGGTAGTTGTTGTTGCTCAGTTAGGCGAAGCCAATGGTCTAGTAGATTTAAAACCTCCTAAACTGTAATTCAAGTGCAATTTCTTGTAGCAAAATGGCTGCAATAAATATGAAATTAAACATAAGTAGCTTTATGGCCTAGTTAAAGAAGTTTTATGAAGACATATTAATTACGGCTCTGATTTATGAGTAGTACACTTTCTGCCACTGTTAGCTTATTTATTCCTCCTATTTGTCATTTATAAATTAAGTCAGATGTTAATATTTTAAACAAAGGTGTAGGAAAAAACCGCATGCATATTTATTATTAAACATTTTTAATATCAAAACCAAAATAATGTTTCTCCAGACACTACCTACTAACTAATTCTAATTTTAAATATTTCAGAGCCCGATTTATTTTTTGTAATGCAATTTTCATTCATGTGAAATGTTTACTTTTTTAATACAGAGTTTAAAAGGTTCGATTATCGGTTTGTTAAAACAAACAAACAAATATTAACTATCAAGAAAACATGTATTTTTCAATAGGAACATATAAGTAAGTGGGACTAGGGTGTATTCGTTTTGTTGGTTATGGGATATCCATTATGTAATATACACATAATCTGTTTTTCTGCAATTTCACCACTATACCTTTGTCAATAGATATAAAATTAATTTCTGTTGCTGATAAATGAAACAAGACTAGTAGATTTATTAATTTCTAAATTCGAATTAAAATTAGAGTATCTATTCTTCTTTCGAACCCCAAAACCTACCAAATAACAAATTTCAAGCTAATAGTTCATACAGCGTGTTCACAAAATAGGTGTACATTCTAAAAACGTTGTAGTTCTCAGAGTGACATCTAACAACTCTGGAAAGTATCCTATTCAAAGCATGCACCAATTTCTGAGTTGAAATTTCTGCTTAAAATTTGTTATTTCGGGACATTAAAGAACAATTTACTTTCTAGTTTCCATATATTCTCAAACTAACACTTCTAATGTTATTTTAAAAAAATTATTCCTTTAAAATATCCTAATAGGGACGTCTATGTATTATCTTTATTACTAATTTAGTTAATTGTAGGTCTAGTGGGTTTACTTCAACAATCGAGTTCTAGATTTTAAATAGATCCGATTTATGTTGGTAAAGATACAGAGCAGTATTTAAAAATACGGGTACTGTTATATACAGCATGTCCCACCGGGAACACCTATTTGAATACAATACCACTTTAGTTTAAATATTAAAATATGACATATCAAGATTTCTCTGAATTACTCAATTTGAAATAAACGGCATTACATTATTCAAAAAAAAAACATACATATGTGACTTCTGAAATATTTTACATTCATGTGAGAGAATTCAACGTGAGACATACTACTACATGTATAAAAATATGTTCAGTAATTTAAATCTAGAAATTATCAAATGAAAAAAAATGTTTCATAAATTACGCAACATTAATAATAACGTAACGGCCCCGAGCCCCAAATAAGAATAATATCTAAACATGCCTAGTGTGGGTTTCAGTTCGTCACATTAAAATTTCATGTATTCAATCTCGAAAGAAATATTCCTTCCGTAAGTCCATGTAAATCTAACTTTATTCAGGGGCCTTGTGCATTAAATAAATTCCTCTGCACAAGCACAACAGGTTCTTTTCTCGCGTCAAATTTCCAGATGCCGTAGACAGGGTGGCTCGAAAATACCCAGACACTAGATCCCAGAACTCTATCAGACATTGCAGCCTGTGTGTCATTGCCTTACCCATTCAAAATACACTACTGGCCACTCGAACTTACACATAGAGACTTTTAGGCAAAATTTAAAGTTCAATATTTTCAACAGGAAAGCAAATTTTTGAACACGGCTTGCAAATTTTAAGAGCTAGTTTTTTTCGGATTAAGCTGCATGACGTATATTTATCGTAGAACCATAGGTTTATTATATACGGGGTGATCAATGAAGTCATGCAAAAAATCAAAGTTTATATGAGTGAAATTTCCGCAAAAAATTTTTTTATCGTTGCAATATAGTTCGTTACTAAAGTAACATCAATATCTCTAGACGTTTTTGTCAGTTTTTGGATTAAAGCCCTTAGGCCTTGTACACACTACTCAACATAAAATTTGGGTAGCAAAATTTTTAAAATGGTATAACTTAACATTGGATTGACGGTTCTTGATGATTTTTGCGGATTTGGAATCCTTATTTCACGTAGATTTTCTATGGTCTAAGGATTTTATTTGAGGGTTGAAATTTACGCATTATACCGGGTCGATAATAAACAAAAACGTAAGGTACGACGCGCTGTAAGGTTTGGCATTATTTAAGTTTTTGTAAAATGTCAGAGTAAAGAGTCATTTAGTTTTCTAGAGTTCTTTGTTCTATTCTGCATAGCTTCTCTCATTAAAATTCTTTCGGTTCTTTGGTTTATTTATTTTTTGTATGTCCACCCCCATGCCCATAATTATGATAACCAGTAGTTTCGACGCGACGGTTCAAATTATAAATTGTCTTTCGGCTCACATTGTAAATGTGCGCAATTTGTTCTTTTGACATTCCTTCGGTGAGAAGTCGAATGCAATTTTCCCTTTCTGCCGTGGTTAAACGCCTCATATTAATTAAAATTTACAGAATTATAACGTTGAAATGTGACAGATTATTTCTAAAATAATGTTAACAGTTTAATTCCATAGCAACAAATTTGTTTTTCCAATGCCTACTTTGAAATTGTATAGAAATGAATAATAATAGAAATTAATATGAATAATAGAAATTACGCCACATCATAATTATGAGCATGGGGGTGGACAAAGAACTCTGTAAAACTGAATGATTCTTTGAGGCAACAAACTGTGGTGTGAGTTTCGGACAGAACAGTGAGAAGAACATTAAATAAAAACAACTTGAGGTGAGAATTTATTTTTACAAAAACTTAAATAATGCCAAACCTTACAGCGCATCGTACCTTACGTTTTTATTTATTATCGACCCGGTATAATATGTAAATTTCAACCCTCAAATAAAATGCTTAGACCATAGAAAATCTACGTGAAATAAGGATTCCAAATCCGCAAAAATCATCAAGAACCGTCAATCCAATGTCAAGTTATAGCATTTTAAAAATTTTGCTACCCAAATTTTATGTTGAGTAGTGTGTACAAGGCCTACGGGCCTTAATCCAAAAACTGACAAAAACGTCTAAAGATATTGATGTTACCTTAGTAACAAACCACATTGCAACGACAAAAGAAATTTTTTGCGGAAATTTCACTCATGCAAACTTTTTGATTTTTTGCATGACTTCTATGATCACCCCGTATATAATAAATCTATGGTCCTACGATAAATATACGTCATGCAGCTTAATCCGAAAAAAAATAGCTCTTAAAATTTGCAAGCCGCGTTCAAAAATTTGCATTACTGTTGAAAATATTGAACTTTAAATTTTGCCTAAAAGTCTCTATGTGTAATTTCGAGTGGCCAGCAGTGTATTTGGGCTGGTATCTAAAAAAAAAACACTGACTAACATAATACGACATCGACAGTAATCAGATTATAGAAGAAATACATAATTTATACATTTTTTTATTTAAGAATATACCTCTGAATTAGTAAAAATAACTATTTTATCCAAAAATTACTTTTCAATGATTTTTTAAAATTAACTTAGTTTTTGTATTCTTTGACGAAATAAACAATTATTTCAGAGCATGTAATAGTGGTGTTCACAAAGTATGCATCATATGGGACAATTTTGTATTCTTGTTGAAGGTCTGAGAACCTTCCTATTTGTAATCTGGGAATTCCCATAAAAATTTTCTGGTACGATGAAAGAACAGTGGTTTATTAAAACCTAATTTCGATATATTCATACTACCAAACGTTGACAACGGAAAACACTAAAAGTATCCACATGTTGTGTATTCCTTTATAGCAGCTATTTACATCGTATTGCATATGTAATCCGGTTCCCAATTATCAATTATTTACGGCTGATTGATCGCAATCGTTTATTGTCGCTCTCCGGCGTACCCTTTTCGGGTTTGTGTTTTCCCCGCATCCGACACATATGCAATGTTTCAGAAAATTGCCAATCTTGGTTATTACATTACTATTACTTAAATTAGAGGAGGGGACTAAGATGATTAGAGAATTTTGTCGGTGGAAGCCCAAAATCATGTATGTATCTATATAAATTGACAGTGTTTTATTTATCCTAGGGAATTCGGTCATAGTAATGGTTAATCAAAATTTTTTCGAACGTTTAGATTTATTTATTGCCAACTTATTTGTAAACAGTGTTATAAATCAACGATCAGGAAAATGAAAACAATTATAAAAATTGACACAATTGTTATAGCTCCAGAGAAAATAATTTAAGCATATTTATACTTAAAATGGACAATTGACTGTATTCAATAAAAGATTAAGCGTTGTTCATAGAACGCGTTTGCATATTTATCAGAAAGTAATTCAATATTTATTCATCTACACATTTTGATTGTCTAAGCTAGCAAAACTGTGATGGGAGATCTATAAGTTAAATAATTTAGGGTTTATATTAATTTTGCAAGTTCTTCATTTCAAATGTCATAAAGTTATTGTGGAATATCATGTAAAATTCTGATATAAAGTTTCATCTTTTATATATACAGTATATAGGTATACAATATATAAAACCCCTGGAATATAAGCAATAAGATAAGGTACCTAGATTAAAACTTTTATTTCTCAATTATAAGAGTGGGGATTACATTTTTTAATAGATGTACTTTGAAAATAGTTCTAGGCTGGAAAACTATAAAAACGTTCTATTTTTGTGATGGCGAAATGTAACTTTTATATCCGCTAAGATCGTATTGGTCGTAAGACTTCTGCGAAAGCATTGAAGACGCCCCTGCCACATCTAGGATTTATAAAATCATGAAATATAACCACGAACCCAGAATCGATGTTCTTAGGCTTCCTAATGGTGCATATACGTGCACCACCAAGGAGGCGTTGGAGCACCTCGTGGATTTCCACTTTCCTGGTTCTGCCAAAAGTTCCAGCTCTATCCAACACCAGAGGACTCCCCACATAGAGGTTGCAGCTATGGATTGGAGGATGGCCTCGAATGTTGCCACGGTGGAGCGAATTAGATGGGCCATAAACACTTTTGCCCCATATAAGAGTGCGGGTATGGATGGAATATTTCCGGCTCTTTTTCAACAAGGGTCAGAATACATTATCCAGCATCTGCGTGATCTATACATAGCAACATTAGCTCTAGGATATATTCCAAAACCCTGGAGAGCAGCGAGAGTGGTTTTCATTCCTAAAGCAGGTAGAGCTTCTTATGATGAAGCGAAGGCCTTTAGGAGCCAGAAGGAGCTCGCTATCGGGACCTTCATGGACATAGCTGGGGCATTTGATAATACCTCCTACAATTCAATTCTAACAGCGGCTGAGGACCACGGATTCCCACCTACCATAGCTAGGTGGATTTATTCCATGCTTTCAAACCGCTCGATTTCTACCTCTCTCAATGAAGTCATAGTTAGAGCGACTGTGGGCCGAGGGTGCCCGCAGGGGAGGGTTCTTTCCCCCCTGCTATGGAGCCTTGTGCTCGACGGTCTTCTTCGCAGGCTTAATGAGGAAGGGATTATGACTCAAGCATACGCAGACGACCTTACGGTCTTAATCGCAGGGAAATCTGCAAATACAGTTAGTGAGCTCACTCAAAGGGCCCTAAGAATCATAGAAGAATGGTGTATAGGACAAGGGCTGAGAGTTAACCCCTCTAAGGTCGATCTAGTCCTCTTCACTAAGAAAAGGAAGTTGGATGGTTTTAAAGCACCAACCATTTTCAATAAGACCATCCAGCGTTCAAAGATGGTCAAATTTCTGGGAGTTATCCTAGACGAAAAGTTGTCATGGGTACCCCACATAGACAGACAAATACAGAGAGCCACCGCGTCCTTCTGGACATGTAAGAGGCTCTTTGGAAAAATGTGGGGGCTTAATCCGAGAGCCACCTTATGGCTCTATACCTCGGTTATTAGACCCTCCTTTCTATACGCGTCGATTGTATGGTGGCCAGCCGTCCGGCGGGTTACCATCAAGCAACGGCTAAATCAACTACAACGCCTGGCGTGTGTAAGCACGACAGGAGCGATACGCACGGCTCCCACAGAGGCTCTGGAGGCTCTCCTGTCTCTCCCTAAACTGCATATAGTGGTTGAGGGGGAGGCAAGGAGGGCCTCTTATAGGGTCAAGCAGTGGGGGCGGTGGCTAGGTAAAAGCCACGATAGTGGACACACAAGTATTCTTGGGGAACTTGTGGGAGGAGACAGTCTACTGGACGCACCCAGTGACAGGATATCTCCCACTTATGTGTTTCTCAAACCTTACATAGTAGAGATACCGGACAGGGACGCTTGGCTCGAAAATCCTGATGCTCAGGTCTCGAATGGGCTCGTCTGGTTTACGGATGGGTCCAAGACAGACCAGGGCTCAGGGGCGGGAGTCCGGGGCGTGCGCCCGAGGGCGAGACTATCCTTCTACTTGGGAAAGTATGCCACGGTCTTTCAGGCGGAAGTGTTTGCTATCTCTGCATGTGTTCAGGAAAATCTCAAAAGGAGATATTCTAATCAGCATATCCAGATATGCACCGACAGTCAGGCAGCTTTACGTGCCTTGATCTCTTACAGGATCACCTCCAGGGCGGTCCTAGAGTGTGTTAATGGTCTGACCCAATTGGGACAGAACAACCAGGTAAAATTGACCTGGGTACCAAGTCATCATAATATAACAGGAAATGAGGAGGCCGATGCACTGGCTAAGAGAGGCTCAAGTATACAGTTTACAGGGCCCGAACCAGTGCTGGGGCTTCCGCCTAGTTATGTAGCAAGGTCCATTGGAAATTGGATCAAGGTAAGATCAAAGGAAGAATGGTCAAACGTGACTGGGCTGCGGCAAGCCAGGCTCTTAATTGAAGGGCCTTGGTCGAACGCAACTCGATCAATACTTGCGCTAAGTCGTAACAGCATAAGGATTGTCACAGGACTGTTGACAGGTCACGGACATCTTAACAAGCACCTTAACACTATCGGTCTTAGTGACACTAGAAGGTGCAGGTTTTGCGGACACGATGACGAGGACTCCATTCACATCCTCTGTCGCTGTGCCTGCCTCATGGTCAAGAGACACAAACACCTGGGCGCAGCATTTCTTCTGCCTCAGGACATTAGGGAGCTTCCCCTACAACGGGTGTTGGCCTATGCGCACAGCACGGGTCTCTTCCAATAGCTCCCAACTAGCGGCAGGCACAATGGGTCGAAAGACCTGAGTGCTGCGGGTAACGGCGCCGCCTATCAACAACAACAACAACAACAAGATCGTATTGGTGAATATTTATCATCCTGTATATTTGATGCTATTCCTTGGCCAGACTCGGTACCTGCTGCGATTTCTATAACACTCAACACAATGCAACTTGTAAAACGCATTCCGTCCAACTGATTTTTCGATCACGTAACGCTGAATATCGATAGTCTAACAAGAGTTCTATGGAGTAGGGTCCACATTAGGCAGGTAACCATGTCAGAAAAAAGATAATCCCACAAACGGAAATGATACCTACTACTAGTGAAATTACACTATTCCCACGTGATTGTGTCCTTTTGTAGCACCCACTGGCTTAAAAGTGAGAGCCACATTCTTGTCTACATCGGGACTATATTTTACATACGACATATTACAGATTCATTTTGCCTGAATTCATTTTTAAATAAATAGAAATTGAATAAATACTTATAATTAACTATTAAGTGTTATTACGAAAGGAAATAACTGTATACATGTCATTGAAGACGTATAACTACCTGGATATTTTGAGATACCTATATCTCTTTATTGCTGGGTTATTAGCATTTGATATACTCCGTATATACTTATCAAATCTAGTGATAAGGTTTTGATTTGTTATTGCTATTTCAGCTTTTACAATAAATTAATTTATCTAATTGTTTTATTAATATTCCCTAACTGGGTATTATTAAACATCATGTGATTGTTGTCGTTAAAAAAAATGAAATTTGAAGACTTCAGATTTGTTTCTATATTCCACTGAATAAAATTATTATTTTATATTATAGTTTACTACTATTGTTGGCTTGCATTTTTCTGTGAAATCTATTATGTAGCATATTTCCTTAATTATAAGAATTAAAGCAGCATTCTGGTACTATATCTATGCTTTTAATCCAGTAATACTTTTCTATAGTTGTGAGGTTAATGTAGTATTAACATATTCAACTTCATGTTAATAGGTAACAAGAGGTTGATTGAATTAAATAATTATTAATTTTAAACCTTTTACTTCTCGTGTTTTACGTGAGTGTTTTATTAAATGATATAAAAATCTGATAAAAGCATAATAAATTGAATTACAAGTATCTAAATTAGCCTATAAAAGGTTATGGTTGTTTCTTGTTTGTGGTTATTGAAAGTAGTGCATAAATATAAATAATAGAGATAAAGAAAAATTACCTCAATTTTTCTTCTATTACTTCATTTCTACATCTAGACATCTAGACAATCTGCTCATATTTATGACACCTAAAATAATGAAATAGCCTAAAAACTACCAGGTAGTTATTCCTGAAATAGCGGAACTGTAAAGTCGATGAAAATTGCAGTTTGTTTTTCTTTGTAGAGCATAATAATATCTGGACGGTTATGCGTGACAGGCCTATCTGTGACAATCTCCCCATCCCAGTAAATTTTCACTTTTTGATTTTCAGTCACTGATGTAGGTAAGTATTTATAGTTTTCTTGTTTGACTGTAATGGTTTTTCTTTCAGGCACAAGGCTTGGTGTACAATCCTTCCCATACTGTCATGCCTTGACTGGTAGGCAGTGAGTGCCAGTGCGGTGCATCCAGATATTAAATGCTGAATGGATTCCTGGGAGGCTTTGCACAATCTACAGGTCGTATCATCGATGTGCTCTTTAAGTATATGCTTCCTCTACATTCTTGTGGGTACTACTTGGTTCTGTATTGCACAAAGAGCTCCCTCAGTTTTCGGGAATAGATATTCCTTGTTGCAGGTAGGTAAGAGAGTGCTGCTTAGTTATATCCTTGTTTTTTAGGTGGTTTGGATATCTGCCATGAATGGATTTTTGATACCAGTCCTGCTCCAACTTTTCATTGATATTTATTTACTGTTTGTGTTGGTCTGCAGCTAAGTTCAAGGGAGATAATTTAATGTCTACATGCCTTAATGCTCAATGGACGGGTGAGTTCAAGAAATATCTTCTCATGTTCTCACACTGAGTTTGATGTGTACTTTCCAGATTAAGAAGACCTCTGCCTCCTTGGTTTCTCAGTAAATATAGCCTCTCAAGGGCAGCTTTAGGGTTATTATTATTATTATTATTATTATTATTATTATTATTATTATTATTATTATTATCGTGTTTTTGGACATCATGAACTTCTCGGTATATCACTTATTGTTTATTTTTCGTGTAGACGGGTTAATACCAAATCCAAGAAGAAATTATTTTTGATTTAGAAACAATCTGACTAGGTAAATTGGATATATGAAGTATGGTTGCTTTTTGTGACTGAGTAGGTATATACACTTTCTTCCAGGCTAAATTGAGTGAGGTGATTTATGAATGAATGTACAGTGACACCTGTCACCCATATAATGAATGGAATGATACTGGTTTCTGTTTCTATATTCTTCCAACTCCTATTGCTAATTGTTGATATTTCTCTTTCTTTTCTGTATATTTTTTGCTATCTTTTGGTTAGATGGTATATAAGTGTTATATTTGGTCTATTATGGGCTACCGTTCATCAGTTTGTATGGTTAGGTCCTAGTATAATTTATAATATTTCTTTTCTATTATAGTTGGTGGTGAATATTGGTAGTACGCTCGAGGCTCCGATCACAGATTGTATCGCATTTTTGCCACTGCATTATTATTATTATTACTATTATTTACACGCAATATATTTATTCGTTCACATGTTTAAAATGTATTCCTATCTACTGAGTATAAAGATTGTTATGTCCATTGGCATAGGTACGTTGAAAATATCTTTAGGTGGTATTTTTGTCGAATAAAAACGGAAGTCAGCCTCCTGCTTTATGCTGGACTTCCATTGGTCATTCTACTCGACTTCTGGAAAGCGCAAGAGGAATTAGAAATTACGCGATAATATAAATATCAAATAAGTACGTCAGAGACCTGTTGTGCGTCGTAAATCTTTTCAGAAATACTGATGGACTTATTTGCACAAATTATTTAAAAATCATAAATTAAAATCGCATCTCCAAACAAAAATCAAACACAGTTTATTAGGAAATATTAAAAGTTTATTTATATAGGTAAGCTAATAATGAAGACAAATACGACATTACATTAAAAAGTTTGTAATAGGTATTAATACGGACATTATAAAAAATCTGCGAAGAATTTTTAAATAGAAATCTGCATAAGGTAAATATGTGCGCCAAATATAAATAATTACGAATGTAAACAAAGTGCCCAGGAAATAAACTGTTATGAAAATTTAAAAGCTAAAAATACTAGTAAATATTATCAACACCAATCTACAAATTTAGAAGGAATACAAGAATGAATGCCTAAGTTTGTTTCAAAAATACCGAAATCAATTTTTTTAATTTGACACGAATGCGGCATTTTAATTAATTTGTATCAAACTAAGAAAAACACTGGTATGTAAAAGTTTAGTAAATTTTTTTGAATATTTGTTTTTGTTGTATTTTTTACAATGTCTTCGTGCTTCGTGAATTTTAATAGTGGTGAGAAATACAACGTAGCCCTCTTTGGGTTTTTGCTACTCTCTGCATGTATATAGGAAAAGCAGGTCATTATCTGTCTGTCAATTTGAGTATAATTATCAGACAGATAGTAAAGACCCAAAGATGTCACCACTACTAACATTCACGATGCTATTAGGCAATCATTTCGCAATATCATTCATCGATTCGACTACCTATCGCACTCTGACAAGCGCATAATAGTCGCGAAACCGGTCAATGTCTGGTGGTTGGTTTAGATGAAAGATGTGACGACTCCTATGGAGATGCCCGAGTAATGCAATGCCAATCGGGGCACAATTCCCGTGGAGTAGTTGTTTTTTAGGCATTTCCTTCAAATATCAAATACTCTATATTTATGAAAAAAAATTTTCTATTTAACCTTTATAATAACAGTTATAAAATATTATATTTCAAAATAAAGATTTAAATTTTTGATATATTTATGTAAATTGTCACACGCTAAATGAAGAACTCATTAGTTTTTATTGTTACTAATTTATTGGTTATCATATTTATAATAAAAATGAACGCTGTGAAATATTTACTTTACTAGAAAATAAATTTTTGCGAATACTTATATCATAATAAATTAAAAGTGAAAAATTTAAAAAGACTCATACCTGAATATAGGTGTGAGTCCATTTTATTTATAAAATCTTTATGATACCTAACAACATAGTTTACACTGGAAGTGAACTTTTTAGTCAGTTTTTCTTGGTATTAAACGCTTGGCTATTGCATCAACTGTTTTACCATCTTCAGCATACATGCTCCAGGCTGCAGAAAATGCAAATGGCACACTTTTGGTCTCTTTCAATTATTATTTTTGTATAATATTTTCAAATAATGGAGTCTATTTTCATAATTTTTCTCCAGCAAACAAACAGAATATCTACAGATTGAAATAAAGATATTATAGGTTATGTTAGATCGCTGCTACTACTTTGGCGGTAATTTTTAAAAATTACCGAACGCTTTTAAAAAATACCGGATCATTTTTTGTTACTTTCAGCATTTTCATAAATGATTCAAACACTAGTTTTCAACATGAAATCAACGTTTCAACTGTCTAAGAGCAAAGTTAGCATTGAATTCACAATGGTTTCTTTAGCATTCGTTTGTTGTCATATGCGTACATATTTCTTTTTATATCTATTAATTTTAACTATTAATAACACATTTGATCATACAACAGGAGCTGGGGAATATTAAAAATATTCCTTGTGAATTATTCAAAATGTCATTTAATGTCTAATGCAAAACGCATTAATTTATTATTCATTGTAAGTAGCAACAATTCAATAACTATATTATATTATCATTATTCCAAACACACGCGGAATCTCACGGTCAAGACCTCTCCATCAGTTCACATGGAGATTGTACCATTTCTCGAACAATTATCCATATGTTTGATATGTGCAAAAAATTTATATTGCACAAACCAAGAAAAATATAAAATACGATTAGTTTTTATCAATTTCTGACCTCTCCTAACCCATCCGTTGACTCTAGACCAATTCTGATGTAAGAAATGGATTCTGGGCAGCAGATTTACGCTGGGGGCAAGTTTTGTATCCGTCAGTTGGATTAATGAGGATGTAGTGAATAATATATGAATTATTTTTAAACAAATTTGTGTTGCTACCTATAGGAAAGTACAATAAAGAGCATTTGTTTTGGTTACTATACGGGGTGTCCCATCGAAAAGTATCACATTTCGCCGCCTTATATCTCGAAAACTAAAAGAGATATCGGGATGCAGTTTGGACAGAACGACCAAGATTTTTGTAAATTTTGTTTGGCACTATTGCCAAATCTCCAAATATATTGGTAATTTTTTTTATTGAATACACTCCTCTTTGGAGTAAAATTACTTGCTTATATTAAGTAGAACACCCTGTATATTTTGCCATAATCAGAAAGCCTAATCACTTTACTTTTCAAAAAGGTATACATTATTTACATTATCTTGATAATTGGAGCCACAAAATTCAGTTTAATGGGAGCACCTCTTACTTGAACAGTTTGTGAAGCTGGTCTTCGTTTTCACAGTAGCAATGAAAAACAAAAGTACAATAATAAACAGTATTGTCGGTTGTCTCAAATATTTGAAGTATAGATATAAAAATGTTCACATTAGAAGGATCACACACTTTTGATCATTTACTAAGGATGCACAAATGTATATTGAAGTAAATGGTGGGCAGTTAAAACAAATTGTTTTCTAACTTATTCAAGTAGTTTTTATTTATACAGTTATTTTGATTATTTTATCTGTTTATTTTTATTACTGTCATTGAGCTTTGTTGTTATTATTAACAAAACTCGTTCCTACCGATTATTAAAGAATTATCTCCCTATCTTTTTTCATTTAAAAAGCAAATGCAGTCAAGTTCTACATCAAGTTTGATCAGAGATTTTAAAATGATAAAATATATAGGGTATTTTATTTAAAATAAGAGTACAAAAACTTAAAAATAACTTTACAAAGAAGGAGGTATTTTTTTCATTCGTAATAACCCAAAAAAGAGTACTTCTAACAAATATAATTTTGTGGCTCCAATTCTCAAGATCATGTAAACAATGCATACCTTTTTTAAAAGTAGAGTGATTAAGCTTTCTGATTATGGCAAAATACACAGGGTGTTCCATTTAATATAAGCAAATAATTTTACTACAATGAGGAGCGTATTCCATAAAGAATTTACTAATATATTTGCAGATTTGGCAACAGTGCCAAAAAACTTAAGTCGTTCTGTCCAAACTGCATCCCGATATCTCTTTTAGTTTTCGAGATATAGGTAAGGCGGGGAAATGTGATAGTTTTCGATGGGGCACCCTGTATTAAAAATATTTAATTTGTCCACCGCTGTATACTTTGGAGCCCACTGAAATTAAGAACAAAGATAAGATAATTTTTATATAAACTAACTTATAACTTGATAATCAAGAAGTTTCACCTCAACACTTCATGGTAGGTAGTAACAACGCTTTCTGATATCTTGCAGAACATATCATGGATCTTACTTTTCCATCTCTGATTCGTCATTAATCAAAGACCCATTGACGCATTCCATGCCATGTTTCACAGATAACTATCTATGTATTAGTTGTCTATCTATATAGTTCTCTCAGTGGAGCAAGGGTATAAATAAATAATTGTAAAACATTACACGGCATCATACATAGAAAAATTCTATTAATAGACGTAACAGTCAATAAAACATAATGCCAGACTATAAATTACATGTTGATCTACCTAACCTTTCCCTAGATATATAGTATGATGAAATTAAGATAAAACTTCTCGTAACGGTGTCTATAGTTTGAAAGAAATTATATCAGACAGAATCAGGTCTACTTTTGTTTATATAATGTGTATCTATTTCTTTTGATAAAAATATGTTGATATAAATTCCAAAATGCGTATTTCTATTTTTAATAGGATTTAATTTTGTCAACTGGATCTGGTACAAATAAAAACGCAATATGGAGGAACGTGGTCCACACCAACAAGGTATCCAAGTAGCAGTATGTACAGGAACACAAATTTAGATCCTAAAGTTTCGGAACAAAACAGTTACCCAATTTTTAAATTCTCATTGTCGTATAAATATTTCTTTCTCTTCCTTTTTTTTTGTTTATTTAATGGTACTAGGACACATTTCTTTTCTATTTCCTCGAATTTGAATTAACCTACAGAAGTAAATAAACTGTAACCAATGAGAATAAAAGCATGTCTTGTATGACAAAAGAAGAAAGCCCGCATATAGGTACCTAGAGTCCTTTGGTGAAATCACTTTCATACGTGTGCAAATTACGAAATGGTCTTTAAAAAATATTATATAGATGTTATTGTAATACGTAGAAGTGAAATCACTAAACCAATTCACATATTACAATGACCGTCTAACTCCAATAAATAATTGATGAATAAGTACATTTGCAATAACAGTTGAATTTGTGACAGAAATAGTTTATCTTGTTTTCTTGATTACTCATAGTTTACTGTCTGAGTGAATATTTAGCCTTAACTAAATAACCTTGTTGGACCAAGAACTTTTCTGCATATTTGACAGATGAAGACTTAATATGATCTAAAAAATTTAATATAGCATGAATATCTAAATATATAGTTACTTTCTTCAGAAGTATCAGTAGCAGTGCTTCTAAAAACATAGATTTACGGCAATAGAGTAAAAAAGATCATATTACCAACGAGAACATTATTTCTTGTTAAATAAATAAAAAATATTAAAACCATTTCATGTACTGCTGTAGAACTTATATAAAACATGAAGTTACTGTTGAGGAAAAGTTAAATAGAATTATGATAGATCTAAGCATCTTTATTGCCACAGTGGATATATTACCACTGAGCTATTATTATTAATTTTCCTTTACTGATTGCCTTTGATATACAGGGTGTGTCATTAGTGGGTAATTGTTCGATTACTTACAAATGGTACATTATATCAAAAAACTTTTTATATGAAAGTGTTTTGGCACTAAAAGTGCATATTGTAAAAATATTTTCAATTACACAGGGTGTTTAAAAAATTCGAGACAAGGTGCAAGTTGGTTATTTTAAATGCAACACCCTATATATTATTATATTTTTGAAATCTAGGGATCACTAGGAACATATTTGTATTAAGGTTCCCTATAGCTATCTTTTTTCGTTTTCGAGATATTTAAGAGTTAATGGAAAAAAACCTCGTAACACTGCATTGGAAAATAAATAAAATTTCCTCTATGACACAATGTGAAAAGGAAAAAAAAATTGTGACAGTTAGCACAAGGAACACCTTAAATATTGCACTTGTAATTATTTGGCCATTTTATACAGGGTGGTTTTTATAGTGATTTATATTTCACAATGTTAAATTGCCTAAATCTCATTTTTTTTTAAATGGAACACCCTGAATTTTTTTATGGCATTAGATGTAGAATTTAATTACCTTTCAAATGGCATTAGGATGTCCTATACGAAAAGTTGACCGGTTTCGAGATATTCACGATTTTTTTAAAATTTTGCTTTTATTACTGATAATTACAAATTATAGTCAAGTAAGTTATGAAAACAATTTATTTTGTTGTGGAAGTTATTTAACTGTCAAATAAATATTCGATTTTATGTAATTTGTACATTTTATATGCAAGATGCACTATTCCAAAATGCTCTCAAAAGCACCACGAATTCCGTTCATCATGTTTTCTCGTGTGGTTGATGGTGTGCGGTAAACTAAATCTTTTTTGTATTCCCATAAAAAAATCTGATTTTGTAAGGGCCGGGTACCGAGAGGACCATGAAATAGGTCCACCCTTCCTATCCACCTATTAGTGTAGGTACTCCCTATTTAAAAATCTCCTTACTGAACCGCTGTAATGTGTAGGGCAACCGTCATGCTGCAACCGCATCCCTGCTAAAATGTTCAGAGGAATATCTTCAAGATAATTTAAAAGTTGATTTTCCAAAAAATGCAAATAAATTTCTCCATGTGCAACTTTTCGTATAGGACATCCTAATACCATTTGAAAGGTAATTAAATTCTACATCTAATGACATAAAAAAATTCAGGGTGTTCCATTAAAAAAAAATGAGATTTAGGCAATTTAACATTGTGAAATATAAATCACTATAAAAATCACCCTGTATAAAATGGCCAAATAATTTCAAGTGCAATATTTAGGGTGTCCCTTGTGCTAACTGACACTATATTTTTTTCCTTTTCACATTGTGTCGTAGAGGAAATTTTATTTATTTTCCAATGCAGTGTTACGAGGTTTTTTCCATTAACTCTTAAATATCTCGAAAACGAAAAGAGAGAGCTATAGGGAACCTTAATACAAATATGTTCCTAGTGATCCCTAGATTTCAAAAATATAATAATATATAGGGTGTTGCGTTTGAAATAACCAACTTGCACCTTGTTCCGACTTTTTGGAAAACCCTGTGTAATTGAAAATATTTTTACAATATGCACTTTTAGTGCCAAAAAACTTTCATAGAAAAAGTTTTTTGATGTAATGTACCGTTTGTGAGTAATCGAACAATTACCCACTAATGACACACCCTGTAGTGTAAGTTATTCTATAATATAGATAAGCATTTAGAAAATTCTACCTCTGCAGGAAAGTCCTGAGCGTTACAAAAAATATATGTACAGATTGATTACAAAAGCTTTGTACATATTCAAAATTGATTGAGTCTTCTTGAACAAGTCTTCTTCTTCCTCTTGTCTTGATATAGGAAGACATCTTACTGCTACTGTAATTCTTCTAAGATATCTCTATAGATATCTTATCGATAGAAACCACCCTGTGGTGTTTTTAACAACACCTTCTGTTGTAGGAGGTGTTGGTTTTAACCCCAAAATGAGACCCTCTCGCAGTTTAGATGAAAAGTGAAGGTACAGCTTTTTGAAGATATTTTTTGGAAAAGTATATAAGTAATTGGAGTAATTACATTACATTAATTACCATTATAGCATTAAACTAAACTGACATACAAATTAAAAGATATGTAAACGTTTATCAAATCGCGAATGATAAAACAAAATAACATTCTACAACGGAGTATATTTTTGTGTGATTATAAATCGTTCACCTAAGCCGCCACTTGCGAATTTCGGCAAATACATACGTACAATAAGAATGTTCGAGAACACCTTGATTTATTATTATTAAATACGTCAATAATGCAACATAAATCATATTCCCATTCTCACAGCCATTAAACATAAATAAAGCTTTTATCTTATCGTACAAAATCCAAGGAGATCTGCAATTTGTGTTTCAACCGGCAACTTGCTATAAATAACCTTCATATGAAAATTAAATAATAAAGTCTTAAGTCTGGCTTTTACGGCGAGTTGGTTCTCTCTTCCCTTATGTGTACATATCACGAGATCGCACACTGCGAAACGTCTTTAGTTCTTTTTTTGTAGACAACTGCAAACATATTGAGACGAACGCAGGTTGTGGCCTTTTTATGCACGCCGTCTATTCATAAAGGTTACTGGAAAATTACTACCTTTACTGCCAGCACTATTTTCGTTCCAACATTCTTCTCTTTCCATTTTACGTGTTGGACAGACAGATTTGAAATAAAGTCATGATGATTTTCTCTGGAGGTGTCAAATGAACGATTGGTTTCTACACTAGTTACGGTGGTTAGTAAAAAGACGCAGAAAATGGACACTGTCTTGTTTCATCACGACACATGTACCAGTGTAGAAGTAAAAACATTCAAAAACTTTCAATTGTGGCTTCAAAAAAATCCGCTTTATAGTCCAGATTTAGTACACTGCGATGATTTTTGTTCCAGAAACTCAAAATAACACACGGTGTGTGTTCTTCAAGCTTTAACAGGAAACAAATCACAAAACTGATATTTTATATTTAGAAGTCTGTGGATGCAGGATGGAAGCTCTAACACCCCTTAACAAGCACCCTCTAACAATCTGCAAAAAGTGTACCAAACATTGCCCAATAACATCGCAGCATTGTTCCATTAGAAAATTAGGTGGTGCTACCAAACCAGAACTATTCAATTTACGAAGCCGAAATTATGCATTTAACTAGATTTCTGTATCTAGTATTTTTGTGGTACATGGTGTGGTTGTCCGTTTCGAGTTTTGCACTAATTGCAGGAACAACTAATTTCAAATGACGTACGAAAGACATAAAGTCTACATTTTCCTATTAATATCACAGAGTAATGTATTTGGAAATATCTAACTCATTCCAATATGTTTTGGAATTTCTAAAACCTTTAAGTTAGCATGTAGGTATACCTGTTCCCACCTTTACTTTTATTACATTACCTAACACATATAGTTTCAGTTTATAGCTAATTTCCAACGTTCCTAAGTAATCTGAATAATCTTAATACCTATGGTAGATTGGAATGTTTCATTAAAATTATTTAACACACAAGTACAACAGATAAAAACGTTACATTCCGGCATATTTCTCTGAAAATGTGTAGTACGTGGAGTAGAGGTTCCAAGAATTTAATTACCATCTTATAATGGCTATAATTAATACAATGACATTTTACAATGTACCATTTTACTACAGGATCAACGTCCTTCCACCCATAGAAGTGTGAAACGTACTCGTACTACATTTAAATGCGACACTGTTTGATTTCTCGCAGTGTGGGCTTTTATTGTTTATTATAAACATAACTGCAATATTGACCACCTGTTGAATGAAGAAAGTTGAACTAATACCTACGATATTTTATGACATATTTATTTCAGGCCATCGTGAACTTATCAACGATTTGGTGTCTCCATGAACTTTTAAAGACAGTTAAAGACATCATAATAAGACTTCTTGTTTAGCGTCTTTCTATTGCTTGAAATTTTTATGTCCAGTTTACATATGATGCAACATTATCTAGGTATAAACATATATTTCATTATGTATAAGTTATATAACATCTGCCCAGGGATTCATCACAGTTTCTTTTGGAGTTATACCACCTGTAAAAGTATAAAAACAGGAAACCAGACGTTCCTATTGAAAGTGAAGATTCATAGTAGTCCTCGTAATATCAAGTACAACGTTTGTCCTAATAAACCACTGAATAATATGTAATAAGGATAAACAAATAGGTATATAACAAATTAACTAAATTTCATCAGTTGTTGTTGTATTGGTTTAACAAAAAATTAGGTAATATTATAAACGATATTTTTAATTATAATAATAAAATTATAATAAATTAAAATTGTCCCAAATAAAAATGTGTTCAATTTAGAAGCAAAGACACGAGATATTGGTATATGATATTAAATCCTCTTTTTGGCAAACATAAACCCATGTGAAAAAGTATCAAATACAAAGTAAATCTTTATGTTTTCTCTAAATCAGAATACTTCAAAATATATGTTAACTGCAGTTAACAAAATCAAATTTAGGGTTAAATAAAGATAAATAACACAATACTGGAAAAATAACTACTAGGGAAAGCAGCTGAGAGCTACAACTCTGTCACCCACCACCGCTCGCTATATCGCCTCCATGTGAAGTGTAAGACGTGATGTCTCCCACTTATAGACATTGATATCTCGGTTGCCACCCATGAACCGTTCTTTTTCTCTGTTTAATGCAAACTGTACTTACTATCCACCCATCCTTGTCTTCAAATTAAACAAATGTTTATATGGGGCTCTGTATAGGTATATTTTTAATCTAAAAGGCATCACATACATCCATCACGAAATTATCACGATTACTTTATTATCAATTTTCAAGAGTGAGCACCGTCTGTTCTAAAATTATCATTTCCGATGAAATACTTTGGATGATGACGTTTACGTTGGAATTGTTAATGAAATTCCAAATCGGATCCAGTCACTTATGAATGACCAACTAAAATACGCACATCGATTGTCTATCTATTATTCTATTCAAGTAAATTATATTCAAATAACCTGAATAGGGATAGAAAAAGAAACAACAGGTGACAAACCGAAAACATTTTTGGTAGACCTTTAAATTTTAATAACGATTTCATTTCAGAATTTTTTTACGCTGATAATGATTTTTATTATAAGTATTCATGTTTCATTGCATACCTTGCAATTACATTTTTCAATCTGTATCTGTTAAAATAAAATATAGAGAGCTAGTAACTTCACTGGTTCACTGGTAACGGGTATTGCGCCATTGCACTAATGCGACGTAACATAATAGTATGCCGCCCCCTCTTCCACGCACGTATGTGTCTTTTGGGTCAATCATTGTGATTAGAATGAGTGGTAGAGGTATTATTCTTGTACAATAATTATAGTCGTTGGACTCGAGCGATTTAATAAAAATTTGAGTAATTGGAATTGCATTAAATAATTTGCATATAATTTTTATCGGCTCCAGAGTAGTTTTGCAATATTAACGCTAATAATACCTGGTAGCGGTAAGGTTGTAAACGGTAAACATACTTCGTAAATAACACACCTACGGAATGTGTAATCTGTGTATATTGTGCTATTTATAAATAAATACGTAACAAACTTGATAGATTAGTCTGGAAAATGTTTGCCGTCAGTCTAAGGTCAAAACATTTTGCTGTACGGAAGGTTAGTGTAAATATACAAACCAGCTCATAAAGTTTTAACATCTTTATTAACAAAATGCATATATAACCTACAAGGTACGGAAAAATATAGTTAAAACAGTAGGCATATGCAAAAAACGTAAGTTTACTTGCAAATTTAACAGTACAAATTAGTCTTAGAAAGCAGCATTAAGGAATTAAAATAACACAACATAAAAAAATGAAATATGTACAATGACAATAAAAATAATATGACGTAAAACTACACAACAAACAATAAAAAATACAATGTTTTATATTGCAAATCAAACCTAAAAATAAACAGCAAGGAACTACCTACCACTGACTTGCATTAAGCAGCTGTATAATATAAAATATATTTTATTAAATACATACATACACTTTAAATAAAATTTAAATTTGTTTATTTATAATAAAAGAATCTCATTTAAGCATATTTGCACATATAAACCATACTCAGTAATAAAATATCAGTCTTTTAAAAAGGTACAATTTCTTCACAATTTTACTCAAAACATACTTCAGTTTGGCACGTATAAAGTGACTATCAATCACCACAATTTAAAAAACTACGGTCATAATTTTATATCACAGATTTCAGTCACAGACCAAACTACTTCAAATGGCTTCTCATAATCAATAATCTTGGACTTGAAAGAAACATATAATATCCATCCACAGAGTGACTAAAGTTACTAGAGGTAAAAGCAGTCATCCAGCTCTTTAGGATGGCTCTCGATTTGGCAACGTTGAATTCACGGAGATTATAGGAAGCTGCAACAAAGAAAACAAACAATTAATATTGCACAAATTAACATTCAATGAATTCATTATAACTAGGAAATGGTATATTAATGCATATTTGTGTGGAGAAATAAGTCCTTTAGACAATAAACTGGTTTATACCAGGGAACGTGACAAAATTATACTTCTAAAATCAATAACTATAATAATAATCATAAATGGCATATCTAAATGATTGAGGAATTGTAATTTACTATGAAAAATAAAATGTATCAACAACTTAATAAAATGGCACATTACTTTTTGACTGACAGATAGCTACGAGGGTAGGTATTACTAAATACCCATGGGATAGTAGATTTGCTCTAATCTACACAAATGTAGTTGTATTCGAAACTATTGCGATTTAATTATGGATAGCAAAAATTTTGTTTTTATTTAAATATTGAAAATTAAATTTCAAGGGTATCTGTCAACAATTAAAAAGTAGCCCCTAGCGGCAGTTTCAGGAAACATTCATTTCTCTTCAGAGCAAACAGTCCGCCAAATATCTGATTTACACTAAGCATGCAATCGTAATACACGTGTGTGGCAGCTTTGCCAGTGTGAACGCATACATTTGTATTTCTATTGCTACAAAAATAGTTTATACGTTCAAAGTATTATTTCCGAATTGAATACGAATTTGAAATTACCAACTACTGATGCTTACTGCCTAGTGTAAATTAGATATACTTAATAAAAAATGCAAATAAAGAAGTGGGGAAGAAAAGTTGAAATATGGAATGCACCAACGTGGTGTGGTTTCTTTTATTTTCCTAATTGAATTTATAACATAACTGAATTTATATTGTAGGTACCCTAAATTTATTTTATTATAAAAGTATATAAAAATGTTTAATAATCTTATTAGCTATGTCTCTAACTTTTTTATCTGCTTATCATGGAAGATAGATACTTTTTCTTTAGCACGACTCTATCAATATCTACGGATATCTAATTTTTGATGCTAATTTAAACATAAAAATAACAAGATAGTGATATCTATTGCAAATATATATACTTAAAAGTATTAATGGGGTTATTGGCTCATGCTGTTTATCAAATTATCAGGCCCACCTGCGCTCATAAGAGATTGAAGTTAACGCTGTAATTCTATAAGAAACTGATATATCAATCTCTTTGGAAACACTTCAGTAATAAATACATACAACCAAAAAGAATAAAATGATAAAGGTCAAGTGAGGTATTATAAATTGTAATAGTCTTTATTCTTGAGTAAATATATCAGCATTATTATAGACACCTCTGTATATTGGTCGATCTACGTAAAGTAGACAGTGTAAAGGACAATAAACGAAGTACGTCTTCCAATATACGAGGATTGCTCAAATATCTATTTTACAAAATGTTATTTCGCCGTATACCTATTGGGTGTGAACAGAATAGAATATTAATAATAATAATAATAATAATATTCTACCCCTTAATTTAATAACATTGATCAGATCGGAAAAAACGGTGATTTGTATGTGAGAGGGGACGGTATATCAGAAATTAGTTAGGGGGAGAGTCAAACACGTACCCATGTTAACTTCTCAAGTTAACACCCGGTAGGTGTTCGTCTATCCTGATATGCAAGCAACTTGAATAGGTTCCAACTCATCTCCGCCTGCAAGCCTTATGTTTCCTAAATAATAAGCCTAAATAAATACCGAAGGAAACGTTTCCGTGTGTCTTCATATTATATTAGAACCCCAAAGGAATAGAGGCACTTTTCTTTTTCATAAAATTCTTCAAGTGACTACCCGTACACACGCCCCTGATAGTAGGTACTTAAAAATTGATAATAGTCTTCTACTAAGATCTGCTAATTACTGGAAAGTAAGAAAAAACTGCTAGCTTTAGCGACGAATTTCCAAAAAAAAAAAATTCTAAATTGGAACTAAATGACAGAAACTAGTCATTTACGAAATAACTTTATTCGACCTTTTCTTCAAGAGATTACTAGAGAAAGGTTTTCCTTCAGTGTTTCAAGTTGCTTACGAAGCACTCTGTACATTCAAAATATACATGGAATATCCAAAATGTATATTCCTTGCGGTTATTGTTTATTTACGTTGATGTCAAGTTGGCAATGTTATTTAATTATTGAATATTTAAAAAAACCGAGGCATTTTGGAGTAGTTAGTGTATGCTCTACTCATGAATTTACGCAGGATTTCCTTTATTTACGCGCCAAAAAATTACATCATTAGTAGGGCCAGGAAATTCACAATCTATTCACATGGGGATCACTCCATCTAAGTATCACTTAAAAGTTTTTATATTTCAAAACTACTTGCAAATACAGATAAGAAACTAAATAGAGGTACCCTAAATATGTTCATTTAATATAAGGTATTAATTTCTAGTCATCGACAACTCTTTGGTACCAATTTTAGTTGTTTTATATAGTATCTCTCTCTATACATTGCAGACAGTAGAATGTTTTGTATTGAATAACTTAATAGATAGATGGATAGATTTTTGTCTAATATAAAAACAGGGTAATGTCCAAGGAGTGTAGTCTGACAAATGAAAACTATAGATACAAATGAAAGTAATGTTCCTGTAAACCGTGTTCGCCCCTTTAACATAATTTAATTTTCATGTGCTCTTATATTAGTAACATGGTAATTAACTATTATAGATCATCTTGAATTTATCACATAAACCCTTTTATCAGTGTATCCAAGCTCATGCAAAAATAAACATTCATTCATATTTTCTCCTGATTTACTATGTTTTGTTTTAATTATATTCTTCTGGGAAAACAATAAACAGTAGAACAATAGGTACTTAATGAATTTAAATTTTTTTCCCTAACAAGATTCCAACAGACCTGGTTCTTAAATATGTCTATATCTATATATATATAAGTGAAAATTTATATTAAATAATTAATATTTTTGTATGATATATACTTAGTTTCTGAATATACTAAATTTCTACAAATTGGATATTGACATTTAAGAAAAGTAAGTAAATAATGAACATTAAATAAAGCTTAGCGCAATAGTTTACTTGTTAATATTGTTTCTCGGTTTAAATTGATGGAAATTATTTTTAATTTTACTCTTTGGTACCTCGTACACATATTGTCGTCCCTCCCAGTCATTATGCCCATGATAAATATTGACCATGCGTGCCATTATTTACAATGATATTATAACTTAATTGGTCTTATCTTCTCCAACTGCAGTAAGCACGATCTATTATTTGAAGCAGCAGAAGTATTTCTGTTATCACGTTTATTTATATAGTAAGCATATATATGTCATAAATTTATGTTAGTAAGGCAAACATTAAACAATAACGTGAAATTACAATATTATAATACCTCTGCTACAAATAATGCATAAGCCAAAGCATGGATGTGTGTTTATTGTATGAAGTTTTCTCTTTTTCTTTAATGAGTAAAATTACGATAACAGTGTTTCCAAATTGGGAAAACTGTATTGAAAATAGTATTATTAAATTTACAAACTTATTAGGCAAAAGCTATCAAACTGCTCAAACGCATGTTCTAAAACGAACAAGTGAAACAATGTTTAGCAAACTTACCAGAAAAGCGATTCAGAAAAATATAGGTACATATTTAGGCGCAAATGCGGCCCGCGAAATAATAATATGCCGCCCCCTCTCCCACACAAGTCTACGACTTCCGGGTTAATCCTTGTGATTAGAAAGAGGGGTAGAGATATTATTATTATTATTATTATTTCGAAAACCTATTTAGTGATTTGAATTTTGACATAATAGCAATTCTTTAGACGCTTTAATTCTGTTATGTCAAAATTTTTGTTTGCAAAATATACACCTGTATCTTTTCCACTTGGCAAAAATCAACCCTTTGTTATCATAAATGTGTAAACGTAGGGATTTGCTCGTATCTTACGACTCGTTTTCGCAATACTTAAACAATTTAGTTAAAGAAAAAGAGAAATTTTGACTTGTATTGGTGAAACGGCGAACAGCATGATTATGGCAAATAAGTAGAAATATATACTAACTATTTTACACCCAACATGCTGCCTGCTTATTCCATGTTATAGGTAGATGAAAAGGAGAGTTTACCAGTAAGGATTTGAATTTTCTAAATGCGTCCAGCTAGCAAATTCCGACCAAGAGTCCATTTTTGCCTGAACAATCTCAACACATTTGTTCGGAATTACCTTAGGTTCACTAGAGTTCTCCTTCCTATTGTAAAGATCATCGTTCGACAGTGATTTGTGCAGAGGCGTCTGTATTTTCTTTATTATAGTGTAATTCTTCTGATGGTTGTTGTCCCAGTACTCAGTTCCATCACAGCGGAAGCACACACAGAACTCTAATTTTGTAGCTTTCGGCGTTAAAGGAATTTTAAATGAAAAGGTGTCGTAGAGAACATAAGCCGGGGTTATATTCGATGCTAAATTAGTTGGCACATATAAACAGAACGCGTCTTCGTAAGTCTTCCAATCATTGATAGAGGACCGTACTATCACTTCTTTGTGGAAAGCAAGGTTCTTAACTTTAACTGTTCCCAAGATTGTATCCTCGGAATCTTTAATAATGACGTTCTCCAAAGAAACCTTCTCTGTGTCCAGTCGTTTCCGGAAGTCTACGTAATCTGAAGCAGGCTGAGCGAAGGTTATTTCCCATTGATCCACGTGTCCCACTGGATCTGCGGTGATTCCTTGCGTTACTTCAGCAAGGAATCGGAAACTCCAGAGCGGTGGCACGTTGGACGGTTCTGTCATCACGCGGACATGCGTAAGCGACATGCCTTTATCATCAGCGAAGACGACTTTCTTCTTCAGGCGCGTCGGACTGGTAGGATCTTCATCGCTGGAACTCGAGGATTCATCTGATGGACGAATCACTAGGCACGGACGTTTTGGAGAGGCTGGCATTCTGTTTACGGGTTTGAGGAAGCTGCTGCATGAGTTCGAGTGCTGAATTAGCCGGCAGTTGCCGCGAGGGACTCTTGGAAAGGAATCTGCGCCTAGTCGGAGGGCAGCATAGTCGGTGAGGAAACCTCCTGTTGGCGGGCTGTGGCTGAAAACGGGGGGGCTGTGTGACACCAACATTTCATAATCGACCATTGAACACATGAGTAACTGAAAAAAAAATGGATAATTAAGAATTTGAAGGAGCCGGTTTAATTAAATAGGTGGCATGCAGGACAGAAGCGTTCACGCGAGAAGAATCATTGAAACTGCGCAATTTCTTTTGGCAAACCGTCATATATTTTCTATGTATACACATCCTATATAGTACGCCTACGAAAAATTACTGCCAAGTAATAAAAGTACAAAAGAGATTTACATTCCATCATGCTAAAAAGTTTATGATCTGTATTTCAATTCTTCTGACAATACTATAAATAACACATACTAATTAAAAAGTACCTCTATAAGTAGATACAACTGACCAACTCGTACCTCACATTAGAAACTAAATAAACTAAAAATCTTTTGTATGTAGGTACTAGTTTTATAATGGCGACAGGGATTAAGAATTGCAAAAGTACAATAATTGTAATGAGGATTATCTGAAAATATCTTAGATAATCGTCGCGAACTGTTTTAATCTTAGATATGATAATGATATAATGGTTACTGAATATTCCATATTCGAAAATAATAATTATTCTATCGTCCACCTCCATACTCAACAAGTTATAATGATTTGAAAGGTATTATCTCTCCATATTTCAAAAAATACCGTGAAAGTCTAGAATGTAAGTTTTTACCTGTAATAAAGATTGTGATAATTTTACAATAATAAGATTTTTATACAGTTTTCAATACTTCGAGCCATTATTTCAGCACTTGTTGTCGATGGCCATTAAGATACGGTAATAAAAACCTAACTTAATGGTCTCATCTCTAGAAACTCAATTACCGAAGGCACACAGTTATACAGACCGACATTTGCCTATATTTGGATAGCGTTAGCATCACGTTTAGAAATCAAATAAAATAGTCTCCTTTATCAGCCCGACTTAATGACTAGTCGGAATGCATATCTGAAGGACTGTACAGTGTCCCACTTTTAATGACCAGGTAGTAATCCTGCACTGGTTTCTTAATGTCCTCCAGAAGCAGGATTTTGAAAAGTTTCCGTTTTTACCCGGAAGTCTAATCACCTGTATGATTTTGTTATCAAATTTTGAAAATAAATTGTTGGTGGAACTCAAAACATAATTTCAAATAACGTGGATTTAATAAAAAATGATAAATGCAGGGGATTTCCTTATAACAAATATTTCAAAGAAAACATTTTTATCTCAAACAGTGGAATTGCATGTTAATAAATTTGATATTAAATTATTTCTAAATTCTTATTCTAAATTTAAAAGTACTACTTTTGTTTTAATTATATACAGGGTGTCCAAAATTAATTTGAGGCTATTGCTAACTTTTCATTATTGACACTATGATAGCGGTTGAGTTAGTCGAGTTTGTTAATCTCGACTTATATAAAACTATAGATATAATTAAAACTATACTTTAATTAAAACTTTTTTAATTATAACATTTTTTACATAGAGAAAGATGCACAAAGTGCGTGGCAAAATCAAACAGTGGGACCCCGTTAACATGAAACGGGCAATAGATGCGGTTAGAAAAAAAGAAATATTTTCAGATACCCTATCCGAAATTAGAATACCATTTTTTAACTGGCGAATTCGCCATTTTTTTAATTTTCTGTATCTGCTTAAATTTTCTTACTCAATGCAAAAATTATGTAAAGATATATTACAATAAATGAGGTCATAACTTATCCGAAATCAGGCTACTTTCATCTCATTAGGGCACCAGGCCCATTTCACAATATTTGGTTACCGTAACTTAACCAAAAATAAACTGACCATAAGTTTAGAATGTGAATTTTTGTAGATACAATGTTAATACTATAGTCAGTTAACTATTGGTTATAATATATTGTGAAACCGGCCGTAAGAATCATTTGCTGTGCCGATAGCTCAGTCTGTTAGATGTTGGGTGGTAGCTTGTGACTAACAGAATATTATATTGCGGCGCGAGTTCGAATCTCGCGCCGGGAAATGGCACCTCTCCCAGGGAATGGTTGTGTCTGCGTTTTTTTCATGTATACCCTCCCTCTACACAAGCCTGAGGCTTTCAGAAGGGAAGTTGTCTATTTATGTGGTGTGTTTTTTTTTAAATAATGTGTTAGAGAGAGATTTAGTGCTGACTGATAAACTAGAGTCTTCTTCCGTCTTATATAAGCTCTATTTCAGCACATCACTTTGTGCTCGGTATATATTTAAATATATATCACATATATATCGGGCCGGTGGCTCAGGGTTTAGCGTCTCGATCGCTCAACCCAGAGGTCGTGGGTTCTAATTCCCATTCCACCAAACAATTTTTCATTAAATTGTTTACTCGTAGATCAAGGCTTATTCGCAGGGATGGCTTGGCAACCATCCTGGCGATGGCCTAGGATGGGAAGAATGTCAACTTGGTGTTAATGTGAGAGATTAAAATCAGTTGATGTTTGACTTGTCCCCCTAACTAATGAGGTTTTCCAGGTTTCCCTCATTCCAGCACTGAATGGTGGTTAGGGCCTACCAACGTAAGTCATTCCTGAGGCGCAAATGCGGCCCGCGAAATAATAATATGCCGCCCCCTCTCCCACACAAGTCTCAGACTTTCGGGCTAATCCTTGTGATTAGAATGAGGGGTAGAGATATTATTATTATTATTATTATTATTATTATATTATTGTACATGCTTAATAGATGTGAATGCATAAAACCTAAAGCGGCATCAGCGTATTTGTGATAGAACGTTATTCAGATTTCCACAAACTGACAGAGTGTCTGTCGTATTTAAAAAATACGAACCTTTCTCGATGTACATAATGTATATCTAAATTCAGCATTTACCATTAAAATCACTAAGTTAACGACATCGTAGCTCCAATAATGTGTCAATTTACTTTTGGACACACCTTCCACCTCTTTTAAATTCCCTAAAGAAGTTGAAGAAATATGAGACATTTTTTTATTAAAGTTACTTCTATATCCGTACGAAACGCCGTCTCTATAACGAGGCTCTTCACAATCTCCGATATTTTTACATTTCAGGGCAACTTCCCTGAAGATTATCTATTGTTGTCTTTATCAAGAATTCAATCTCAATAGTTGTCAATTTGATTTAGTGGAAAGTCAGTGATAAGGATCATTTCTATAGCGACTAAACACACACAACAATGTTGCTGAAGGCCTTTGGCTAAATAAGGAGAGGCGAGGCTTTTCGGACTTGTTTCATTGATATATAGTGTTCGATATAACAGGAAATGCGACCCACGATGCACTTCTTTTCATTTATCGTTATGGCACCACACGTCTCTTGAATTTCGAGCAACCAACGAATGGTTTGAATAAATGAAAGACGTGATTTATACTTACGCGGGTTCAGGTCTGTGTAAAGGACATTAAATATTGTTTTATTACCGGTATTATCTGACGACTTTAATTAATGAGGTATTTAGATAAACGGTTATATAGGTCAGGGCAACGTGACTGCAGACTGCCCTGAAGTAATGAGAAAAACTAGTGCAATAGACTCCTCCTGATTTAAAATTAAGTTGGAAAATTATAGAAAGTTTTATTATTTTTTAAGGTTTATGGTTTCCGTTGTTTATTGGTTTGTAAGTGTCTAACTTTATAAAAATAATATCCAAAACAATTAGGTACTCTTCTAAGAAACGTCCTCACAGTATTTAATTACTTTGATAGCCCGAAATAAACTTAGGGTACTGTACTTCCTACGTTTCTTATTGTTAATTCTATTATCATTCTAAATGTGAAGTATCTAATATTTTAAATTAAAAATATTGTTTAGATTTGGATACTCTTTAAATTGAATTGCCGAATTAAAATTAGTTCTTGAGATTTCTATTCTCTATTCCCTCACTAGCACATTTGAAATTATATACATGATACATGTGCCTGAGGGTGCCGAAAAAAAACACACCTTTTATACTATGAGACAAAAAGGATTAGTATAATTTCTGATTAATCGGTAAAATAATACAGAACAGGAAATTCAAAAACAAAGTTTTTCTCAAGGGTTATGTACTACAAAATAATAAATACTGTAAGGTTATTATAGAATATATACTGAAGTCATTCAAATGCTGGGTCGTTCGAAGCGTTTACCCGCAAAGTAGCTGCTTCCCACATTTCTTTTTAAGTAATGAGCTTAGCATACCTATAGGGTATACTTAGGCCATAAAAATTAAAACACAATCATTAGATCATAATATATAAATAAGTTCAATTGTTGTATATCGTTTAACTTCACTATTTTTGCTAAATACCTAACTAAATGAATATATATAAACATTATTTATACATTTTTTTCAAATATTTCGAAAAACCGTTTTTAATAAAACACACATTTGTTTAATTTTTTTAAGTTAACAAAGGATGCGGCTAACAGTTTGTTGTGTGATTTACATTACTATATTTAATAATACTGCTATTTTCTAGGCTATTTATGTACATAAAATATTTTGTAATATAAAATTATGTGAGAATTACGGTGAATTATCTTGCATAAAGGTAAATTAACGTTGTATGTTGCATGTGGCCGGTAGAAAACTACGCTGCCAAGTCGTCACAAATATATAACATTCTAAATTTAAAGGAAACACCGAAATAGCCTTAAAGAGTTGTCTACATATTTGAGAAGTGTAGATAGATATCTGCTTATAGTCCGGGAAATAGAGGTCCATTTTTAGCAGTGTTTTTATGCTGCTAAATTATTAACTTTACTCATTGATAAGCTTTAGTTGACTAGTAAAGTGACCGTTAGCATCCGCGGCGGGGGTTGCTGAGCCTTGCTGGGAAAGTTGTTAGAAAAAAAATATTTTTATAGTTATTTTAGACGAACTGAGTTTTTTTATATGTTTTTATGTCAGGTAATGTATAAAAACTGAGGTAGTAGTCATTTCAGACCGAATAAAATTTTTTTACAAGACTTCTGACACATATAGAATTATGAAAATAATAATCCGCTGCATGTATAGTGGAGAAAACATCGTCAGCTGGAGCAATAGTTTATTGCTACATATTATCTGTTATGAATGTTAAAATCAGCCGGCATAAAATAATTTAGATCAAAAATACCCCTGGCTCCCGAACTATTACACACAATCTATTTGAAAATCTATCTTTAAATCAGTACCTAGTTCAAATTCTGTAGGTTAAAAAAATATATACATATTAACAAATTTGTTTAGGAAATGACTCGTTAAATCATTTCCTAAATGAATTTTTCATCGACGTAGAGATACTTCAAGTCCCATACATAGCAAACTGACTAAATAGAACGTGAATTCATGTCGACAAACCGATCCAAAGCATTGTAAAAACCAACAACCTCAGACATATATAATTTAGTCATTTATATTCTAGAGAAGTTCTTTTTTTTTTCATTGTCCGAATCAAAATTTCTTAGTATCATAAAGTGTCACCTTCAAATGCACTTCAAGAATAAATTAAAACAGATATTTATAAAACATTCTCAGTCCAATAATATGCATATTAAAAATTTAATTACATATACTTATATTATTTGTACCTAATCTAATCCCGCAGCTGTAATTCTATATGTACTTTATTATCCATTTATTTATGATAAGCTCTATTATAAGTACTTATAGTAAGTACAATGACACCAGAACCCTCAAATATTTTTAAAAGCAAAGCAAGTTGGGACAAAAAATACACAATAAAATGTGAGCTCTTTTTTAATTTTATAAAAGTATCCATCTATCTATCTATCTATCTATCTATCTATCTATCTATCTATCTATCTATCTATCTATCTATCTATCTATCTATCTATCTATCTATCTATCTATCTATCTATCTATCTATCTATCTATCTATCTATTAATCTGTCCATACGCTTATTTTGTCTATGGGACCAACTGAACTGATATTACAGTTGAAAGAAGGTACTATAAATTCAAAAGTAAAATAGAGTACAAAAAATAATTTGTCAGCTGAAATATCACTTATGTTATATCCTTAGATTCAGAAAATGACGTAGATTTTAAATATAATAGTATACAGGGTGTTACATATAAAAATCGAGAGTTAGTATTAGTTCCAGTAAAACTGAAAGTGCCATAAAGGTAATTTTTATGTCAAAAAGTGGCCTTTAATAAGTAATTCTATCATGCCTAATTTGAAAATTGAATCTAAAAAATAAGGGGATAAAAAAGGATATACAGGGTTATTCAGAACTTATCTCTAAAACTTTGAGGATATGTGCATCCTTAAATAAGAAATCGATATCACCAAAAAAATTATAAAGTTATACCATTATAAAGGACTACGTAGATGGGCAACTGTACTTCAATATCTGATATACCACATTCCTAAGAACGTGGTAAAAAAAAGTAAACACGTTTTTGTACCTGCAACGCCTTGTTAAGACCGAGCGAATATCTCTATTGTCTATGCAGTCATCAGTATATCTGTGTCGCTGTCTCCGTGCGGGTGTTTTATTTATCGTAGGAGTGTTAAACTGTAAAATTTTCAAAATTTCTCATGTGTACAGTAATGCTGAGTTAATGAACTGTTACCAGTGGATTATCAATTACGAGTTAGGTTTTGTAAGTGGTTGTTGCAGCAAAATGCTGAAAATCCCCAATTTACTTAATAATTTGCGTTTACAAGATCAGCAACCAGGAGGAACATTCGGTTTAGTGCGGCCAAATTGGATAAGGCGGCCCAAAAGTGTGTACAAGTCGAGGAATATTATTTCGAACAGCTTTTGTAACAAGGTATGTGCAAATTTTTTATAAATTTCATGTTTCTAATACCTAGTAATCAAGTACCGCAATTCTTCAAAATTAGTGTAACAAAATTTTATTCATTGCACTACACATTTGTACATGTATGTTGAACATCCCCAAATTTTATTATGGATAAGTTCTGAATAACACTGTATTATAAATCTGTGTTACTCTGTATATGAATGGCCAACTCAATCTGGAGAAAATAAGCAGTAAGAGTGGAATAAATTTTGAGCTTTATCAGTATCGCCATTGAGTGAGAACACCGACCATGGTGGTGAGAAATGTTAACTCAACGTCACATTAAAAGATTCGTAAGTCATAAAATAGAAAAAAATATTCTCATCAAACGAAGATGCGGGAATCGGCCCAGAAATAAAAGATACATGTTTTAAATATAATCAACTATATCATTAAGTTAAATAAGGAAAGTCCAGGTATTGTTATATATTTTATATGCAATATCCGACCGCTACAAGAGGAAAAATGTATCCAACTTTTATTATTGTTACCTGGCCAGTCGACAGTCTCTGGGCATTGTTTACATGTAAAGTTATATGGAAATCGATGCGAATACTTTATTTACAACCTTTTCATCTTGTAGATGCCGGGGCTGTGAAATTATAGTAAACCTCTACATTCCTACATGTTGTTTTAAATTCAATAAAAATGTCCGCATACTAGAACTAGCTACAACCGGTTTTTACCGCGAACCATAAAATGCCCGTCGAACTTTTATATAATATCGGCCGCGCTGCAAGTGTGGGTAAAAGTCCTTTTCTCCTTTCCATCTCTAGACGAATTCGCGATGATTTAGTAGAAAATGTATGCATAGTTCATTTTATCATTTGGATGCATGTTATAAGGCCATCACGAAACGCTATTCTTTCAAGTATCAAAACAATTTCGATTCCTTTAATAATAAGTTGCAATCGAGTTGCAATTTACAAGTATTTACTTGTCAATTCAAGATAAATAAAGGAAGAATTTTGGTTAAAAAGTTACATAAACTATGAACACAGGATACATCAGGATTTATCATTGCTTGATTCGTTTTAAGTCTTTTAAGGGGGCTCATTAATACAACCAAAAATGTTTTTAAATGTTTTTTACGGTTTAAATTTTTTTGATTTTACTTAGTTACATCTAAAGACGTCTTTTATTATTTTATATAAACCTGAATGATTTCAATGAAATCGGAAAACAGATTTTAAGAAATAAAATTTGCAAGGAATATTTACCTAATTTTTTGATAGTATTAATAAATCACCCTGTACAATAAATATTAATACGATATAAGAAGAAATATTTGTTGATCCTGAAATAGGAACGGTTGAGCACTAAACAGGATAAAACACATGATTTGGAGAAGGCATTTTGGCAGTCATTCAAAGTGATTTACCGATATTTTAAAAAAGCTCGGATATATCTAACAGTAATAAATATGCCAGCCGCTTTAAAGCAAGCGCTCAAGCCAATTTTGGATATACGGGTGGCCCACGAATAACGAAACAAGCGATTTTCGGATACTTACCAACTTTTTCTTGCAAATCGCTCGGACACGTCAATTAAGTTTTCGAGAGGGAAATATTTTGCGCATATTTTCAATGTCGTAGTTATACCTCCTAAGCGAGGGTGAGGTTCACCCTTAAAATTTTAAATAGGAAGGGGGGCCGAGTCACACATCATTTTAAAGCTTGAAAAAAGACCTTTACAATGCTGCATACTTTTTTGAATTTGAGTCACTAGTTCTTGAGAAATTTAATTTTTAACTTTTTTTTTTTTTCATTTTTGCAAAATAATTGGAAACATTTCGAATGTTTTTTTCTTTAGATTGAAATATTGTTTAATAAGTATTCCTTTTTAAACATTAATGTAGTAATAATCTGGATCGTCAAGAAACCCGATGTATAAATTTCCGTTTAATATCGTAAAATAACAATTGTCTGTTCTGACAAAAAAGGCTGACATCAAATCACACCAGAAATACTAAGTAATGTTCGAAAATACTTCGAGCAAAATCTTTTTCACTATATGGAAGCAAGAGGTGGTCATTTTCAACATTTGTCAAATTAATACTCGTACTAAAAATAGTAATAAGTAAATTTTCGTTTCTAGTGGTTCGTAGGGCCTATGTAGTATAATTTATTTTTTACTGACCAGGACTATTATTATTTTTAAAAAAGAATACTTACTAAACAATATTACAATCTAAAAAAAAAGAAATTCGAAATGATTCCAATTATTATGCAAAAATGAAAAAAAAAATAAAAAACAAAAAATTAAATTTCTCAAGAACTAGTAAATGAAATTCAAAAAAGTATGCAGCATTGTAAAGGTCTTTTTTCAAGCTTTAAAATGAGGTTTGTCTCGACCCCCCTTTCCATTTAAAATTTTAAGGGTGAACCTCACCCTCGCTTAGGGGGTAAAACTATGACATTGAAAATATGCGCAAAATATTTCCCCCTCGAAAACTTAATTGACGTGTCCGAGCGATTTGAAAGAAAAAGTTGGTAAGTATCGGAAAATTCGCTAGTTTCGTTATTCGTGGTCCACCCTGTAGTAGTTATATGTGTAACAAGCTGAAAATCGAGCTTGTGATATTAGATTTATTCTATCTTCAGTAGTTTCGCGGGTAACTCACAACGCCATCGAATTGGCCCCACTCTGAACATTCAAAATTCACTTGGCATGGCTACTAGGTTATGGTCACTAGGTTAAACGAATAAACATATCCCAAAATATCAAAATAAATATTTAACGGTATCATATTAGGGATTCAATGTTTTCAGTAAAAACACATAGTCCACGATTCATTTAAAAATAGCCATATTTGCACAATGGTTTTACCCAATTGTTCACTGATAGACAAACAACAAGTCGATTAACGTATTCTCACGTCCAACATATAATGTATGCCCTGAATCGCATGTCTTAGGTCACCTTTCCGTTTATGTCATACGACAGCAATTTCATAGGGGTCAGTCATATTTCTGATAAGCTGGAAATCATCCGCGATTTTATACATCTTTTGCTAGATCTTGTCTGTTCACGTGAACGTGCAAGATATCTAATCGGCATTCTACACTAGTGCATGCTGCCGGCAATCGAACAAGAAATGGTCAAAACGGGTCCGTTATATTGAGAAGTTGACCAAAATAGGTACGTCTACAGTTCGGTGTTTCGTTTTTCCTTGACTTTCATACAAATTTTATAACGTTACGGGAATTGGGTACCATAGATATAACTTGTTGCGTAACCATATCACATGAGTGATTGACTGTGTTTCTGATTTACTGCTTTAATAGAGAGAAGAGAAAAAATATAGAGAATTATTTTTTTTTATTTAAAATTATTTGTTGGAGAATCTTATTGCTATTAAAACTGGTCTGATGGCCAACTATTAATTTTCTTCTAATAATCTTACAAACTAAACATTTATTAACTAAAGTTCATCCGAAGATGTCCTTTAGATTGTTTTCTTCTAACAATTTCACTAGCGCACTCTGTCCTGCTTTTACACAGCACACTACACCAGCTCAAAAATGGTTTGGGTCTCTTCAATTTTCGAACAAGATGTTGGTTGTCCAGCAGCTGAAGAGCTTCTGCATTGATGTTGAGTAAAAGTCTGGGCTCATGTCTGCCAGCAAACCTTTTGATCTCATCTTTAACCATTGGGATGTTAACGTCTTGATGCAAGTCGCAGTTACGTATGTACCATGGAGCGTGTACTATGTTACGCAGCACTTTGTTCTGGAAAGTCTGAATGGCTTTAATATTGCTACTTCTGGCACAACCCCAAAGTTAAATACCGTATAACCAAACTGGTTTTAAGATCTAATTGTAAATTAGTATCTTAAAAAAGTATTGTCAACTTAGAATTTCTTCCAAGCATCCAATAATGCTGTCTATATTTCAAACCAAGTTCGGTTCTTTTCTTCTTCACATGTTCTTTCCACCGGAGCTTGGCATCCAGGGTCATGCCTAGGAATTTGGCGTTATTCTCATTGGGCACAATAGTACCATTAATATCCAGGGACGGAGGATTAACTAGTCTTTTGTTGGTAAAGTTAACATGAATTGATTTGAGCTCGTTTAACTTGATCTTCCATTGTTTGGTCCAATCAAGTATTGTGTTGCTAACTACTTGCAGTCTTCTAGTGCATATTCCTCGATTTTTACCGACCGCAAGAAGTGGAGTGTCGTCAGCAAATGTAGCTACAGTGATCTCTTCTAGTATTGGCATATCACTAGTATATAGCAGGTATATAGAATTATGATAATTTAATTAAGAACCTTTCGATATTGAATCATATAGATAAATAATAATAATTCTATTCTAGCTGGAAGAATGCAGAATGCGATCATTCTGGGTTCATTACGTTTACTCAGGACACACAATTCCCGGACCAAGTAGTTATTCACCCCCACGGACGTAGGGAGTAGCTACTGATAACCACCAGCACTCGACCCTTAGAATCTCAGCCAGGACCGATCAACTGGAGTTTAGCAAAAAAAAATAAAAATAATAATATATAAGTGCAGTACTGTAAGATCCGAAAATAATTTCTTGTTAGACTTGATATTAACCCGTCTACAAGAAAAATAAACCAGTGATAAAGTGAGTTATTCAGTGTATGATGCGCAAAAACAAATAATAATAGTAATGTATTAATCATAGATGTTTTACTTTCATGCCTCACTTGCCAAATCCATATCATTTTACCTAAATTGTGCAATTTGTTTTCACTGCAATACTCATTCGAGTTCTTGAGAATACAGGAAATGTGTTTTATTGAGTAATAATCTAATGGAATACAGTAGCATGGATAAACAAAATGTTTGTATGTATATTATGATCAAATTAAAATGCAATTAAAGATATCGTAGCGGGAAGGAAAGTATGAAAGTGTCATTTTATTATATTAGAAATAGGTTATGCAAGAGGCTAGTATTTAGTAATAATTTTAGCTGCGTTTCATAATCCATCAAATTTTCTTAATCTAATAAGATAGGACAGAGTATCGCCACATAATGTTTACTAACTTCTGTTCGTACCAATATCATTCAAAATACAAATAATATACAGATGCTACCTGAAATATGGCGTCGCTACTGTCAAATTGGCAAAAAAACTGTAATCTGATTATTTCATTGAATTGAATTTTGAATTTTCAGATTATTTTTCCAACATGTTTCACGTACAATGTAAAGATTTTCAAGCAGAATTCAATATTTTAGAAGAAGAAAGATGAGTATAAAACACATCACCTTCTGTGCACATTTTCAAAACAGATATTTACGTGAAAAATTATTTGGTACAAGTCGTCCTGGAGCGTATGTTCATGAAATGTTTGCGCAATTATCTTTCTGCTGATAAGTGAAAATAGAGAGGTCATCCTAGTAAAGCACCCCTAATATGACAATGAACTCTGCACGAATAATAATGACTAAATTTAAATTATAATATTACGAAAACAATTTTTTTTTTGGGTAAAAAATTGTCAATAATATTGATAATAAAAAATAATCAGAAACAATAAGCTTTATTTTTAAATTATTTAGATGTACTTAAAGGTTATTCACATTTGACATTGTACTTTTTGGTAATTATCTTTATAAACAATAGATATAAAACGCATTAATAAGCGTAACAATTATGATATAAGATATTTAGTAATGGTTTATCTCGCGGTATTCACATTTATTGGTAAATTAAGTAAGAACGACATTTCTATTGACCTGTTCTACTAAAATATAACTAAATCGTATTTGGAATAGCATTTTACAACAAATATTAAGTTATTATTTAGTCCTTGGTACGGTTCATATGCCTAATAATCTAAATAATGAAAGCAATCAGATAAGCCTTTTCTAGATGATAGTAGAATCACGCCACAGCTAGTGAAATTTGTGGCGTGTTTTGTAATAATTTAGACACCGTTGATATATATTTTTGAGCATTAACATCTGCAAAAAATGTAAATATATTATTGCAGTGGAATATTTTCAGCAGTGAAATAAAAATAGATGTCTCTCTCTCTAGACTTTCAAAATTTCTTGTAGTGCACCGACCAATACATAAATAGAAACAGAAAATATAAATTTGCAACTTATTTGACTTTGAAGGAATACATTTCCTTCAGCCTATTTAATAATGGGATTGTTTGTTACCATTGTCAATTATCATAGAAATATATTACATATATCGCCATATAATGTTTTGTTATGTTTATTATCTGTCTAGGTATGAGTATTTTTAACATTAACGTCACAACGCAAATACAATAATTGTAAATATTAAAGTAAATCCCAGTTGACAAAACAATTTACTTTTTATCGCATCGAAATGTAAAATCAATAAAGGAGGATATTATGATGTTTTTTATGAAATCAAAATTAGCATTTTATTAAATAACGTTTTCACGACGCTTTTTGATACAATAATATTTAATCCGATAATATAATTGCGTATAGAAATTTTGCTCTTCCCTACGGACAGCGATCTTGACTATAATTTCATGCACCTCTATATATGAGGTGCAATGGGATTGGTGTATTTTAAAAAACAAGCAACGTGATTTGCAAATATCGAAAGATCAAGGTCGAAAACTGGAACATGCGCAGTTACATGTCGACAATATCCCAGTTTCGTGGAAATTGCATAGAAAGCGAGTTTTTTGTAAGCAACTTATGTTTGACGATTAATTGCAAGATCATTTATTACATTTTTACGGTTGTTTCTGCTAGTGCGAGAACTACTGAACTTTGTAGTATTCGTAAAAGACCTAATTTAACCCATTCAAGAAATTTAGTTTTTTTTTTTAATTCGGATCTACTTTACCAGACGCACCTATGAAATTGCGATCTCCTGCCACTTCATCCGTCGAAGAGTTCCATATACTGTGAGTGAATCACTATATAATTTTGGCCAAACACGATAGCATAATTCTCGACTTCAAAACATTTTTAGTGTTACTATACCTACTTACTTAACTAATATATTCGTGTAGATGCGTGGTTATTACTATTTTTGCTGTAAGCGCGTGAGCACAATTTTTACATTTAGGTCAATGATACGTTTATGCAAAACTCGTACTTACGATGGTAGAAAGTTTTACATTATAATAAATTAAAGGACAATTTCGGATGATGACTTTATTCAACTGAATCTATGGGGTTGACCCCGTGCCTATAATTTTCAAGTAAATTATGCGTTTTATTAAAGATAATAAAAAAATTATGCGTATATTTTTTTATTAAAGATAATAAAAAATACAATGCGAGATTTCTGGGAAACAGTAAAGCCTCCAAAAGAAACAAATCCTCGTTTTCAAGATTTGTTCCAGATCTGTACCATCCTATGTCATTTCCTTACATTGCACTGAAGAGGGCCAAAAATTCCGAAACATGAGCCGCATGATTAGTTCCTTTGGGAGTATAGCGTAAATCCTTCTGTTTAATTCTAGAAAAATTAACAATATATAGCATTAAATACATAACGACAACGGATTTTTCTAAACGTAAACGTTTTTAAGTGATATATTTAAATGCTAAACAGTCTGTCCATAAAGTAACCCCCCCCTGCTAACTTTTGAAGGAATCGAGTTAGAGAGTTTTAACAAAATACAGGGTGAATATGTAAAATGAAGTTGATTCTGACGATAAATTCAATTCTTCAAATTTAAAGATGGAGCCACAGGCGCTCTCAACTCAATTTTTTTTTAATGGCAAAGTGTGCCGTGTTGCACCGCATTTAAAAGATAATTCAATTCTCTACATTCTCGTTTTTGAAAAATAACAATCGAGTTATCCGTTCTCTAGTTACAAGCGTTTGTATTAACGATATTTAAAAATTTTGCTTTTATCAAGTCTCCTTGCCTTTGTTTGCCACTGTCACTGAAACGTCAATAAAATTGGAGAAAGTAGTTTAGTGAGTGTTTGAAAGTTTCTACAGGTTTTTTTCTTATTTTTTTAAGTTATTCGATTTGATAGATTTGATAGATTTAGGAGAAAATTTAAGAGGAGAGCGGTACTTAAGAACGCTGCAGGAGGAAATTTTTCCAAAGATAGAAAGAATAGCAGCCAATAACAATCAAAGTATTGTATTTCAACAAGATGGGGCCCCGCCTCATTTCTATGGACCTGTTACCGATTTTTTAAATAACCATTTCCCGGGCAGATGGATTAGCAGAAGGGGCCCGATAGAAGGGCCGGCTCGTTCCCAGGACTTCTCTTGATTTTTTCTTATGGGGATATTTGAAGTCAAAAGTCTACAGAACTCCTCCAGTAAATATCGACGAACTACAGCAACGTCTAACACATATGTGTAGAAATATCCCTCCAGAAATTTTACGAAATAATATCAGGCAAGAATTTCAAAGTAGACTTTTTATGTGCCAATAAGTCAATGGACAACATTTTGAATAACTTCTTTAATTCTTTTATTTTTTGGTTTAATAAATATTTGTTCAAAATTTGTTGTATTAAAATATTAATTAACATTTTATTCATGGATCAGATTAGAAACAGAAACGCTTGTAACTAGAGAACGGCTAACTCGATTGTCATTTTTCAAAAACGAGAAAGTAGAGAATTGAATAATTATCTTTTAAATGAGGTGCAACACGGTACACTTTGTCATTTAAAAAAATTGAGTTGACAGCGCCCGTGGCGCCATCTTTGAATTTGAAGAATCGAATTTATCGTCAGAATCAACTTCATTTTACGTGATTCACCCTGTATTTTGTTAAAACACTCTAACTCGATTCGTTCAAAAGTTAGCAGGGGGGGGTTACTTTATGGACAGACTGTATATTGTTAATCTGTTGTGAGTGTGAGATTTCTTGATTACACAAAAATATTTGTCAAAATCCATCTTTAATTGATCCGTCGGCGCAGAGGTTGATTATTATTTTTTTATATTTTTCAGTGATGACATTACCAAAATAAATAAAAGTAATATATTGTCAATGACGTTATTTTTGCCAAGTCAAGTTGACACAACTCAAAAACAGGAGACAGACTAAAAATGCGACAAAATTACAAAGCGGCAAAGCCAAAAAATGTACAAAACCATTTAATAAGTAGGTACTGATGAAGCGGACGAACACTTTTAATAAGCGAAGTTGCAAGTCAATAGGTCAGCATCCATATATTATAAAACCCATAGCTACGTGCTTGTAAAAATGTTCAAGTACTCATACGTCAGAGCAAGTTACGATCATGGCGCCCGCCTACCCAGATAAAGGATTAAATGTAGTCTGCCAGATAAAAAAAAGCTATTCAATAAATCAATGTACTTGGCAAATTTCTTGCCACTGATATTATCTCCCTGCGACATTTTAAATTATTAAATAGGCCGGGATCAACGAACTGTTATAATTAAGTGTAAATATTTATAATTTTATTCGGGTTGAGAGGAGATAAACTTTTAGAAAAAGCGTTTATTCACCTCGATCATTTGTTAGAAATAATGAGCCGGCAATGATTATTATAATGCAAATTTTATCGCCTCTATTATAAGAGTAACGACCATTACACAATCTCGTACACAAAAATACCATTTTGGCTTCTGTTAATCACTAGTGATATCTTCAAGGTTAAAAAGTTGCAGGAATAAAAAATGAATACTAAAAATAGCGACAGTAAGATAAAATATCAACCACAAATTTTGTTTGTTTTGATATTTTCAAAAATCCCAATAAATATAACAAGTAGGTTTTGAGTAAGTATACACCTAATAACAATTAATATAAAAATAGGGATTGGACTTTAACAGGAGACATCTAGTTTTTTATTTCTGTTGGAATACCCAAAATAGGCGCCCCAAAAACCCAGATGATTGTAGTTTCAAGAAAACTACGTCGACAGACAGATTAACTTATCAATAACATTTTTATTACGGATTAACAAAAAGCAATAAATCTTCATTAGGTAGCAGTTAAAAGTGTTTCAAAGAAAATTTTATGTAGGTATTTCTATTAGACTAACTTACTACTAATATTTATATTATGGGAATTAAAAATAGTCTGCAAAAATATTTCGCCTACGATAGTGAACGATCGTAATAATAAGATAAGAATAATGCATACATACTTGTGATATTGGTCATTCTTTTTTACGTTTGACTATTGTGGTAACAACCATTAAAATACGTTAACAATTTAATTACGTTCTTGAATTAAAATATCGCGCGAATGTTTGATTAGCTGTGTTTCCACATAGATACGTCCAATATTTGAAGATAGAATTAAACAGTGGAGTAATAACCACTCCAATGGTGATGGATGAAAGGAGATAAAACAAAGATATTAGTTCACTTAACTTGTATGTCACTAATGAGGACTAATCGGCTGAAACAGTCATCTATCATTAGATTATAGGACGATGTGGATTCATGTGATGATGAGAGTTCATACATTGTAAGAGTTTATCAATAATAGTCATTGATATGTACTTGTTAACCGACATAATTGCCATCTCAAATGTAAATAAATGATTGTATGAGGCATAACTACTGGCTACCAACTGTGGCCTACACCTCAAAAAGAATGAAGGCTATACACCATAGATTTATAAGACAAGGAGCCTATGCTATACACTAATACAGTATTTCCAAAGACAAAGTATTGGTAACCTATATTTTAGGTAATGGGTACCTATATTTTGATCATAATGTCCTCTTAAATGATTGATTACAGTATAATCTCTGGTCCAATAAAGTGAAGTGGTTAAAAAAGTAATCAGATAATGTAAATTTCGCTGTCTAATTTGTAACACGCCTCTTTTAATATAATGTTTAGCATTAAGAATTAACGAAGAGCATTGGAGTTAGCCTTAACAAGTTACTATAATATCATGTTAATGCCGCATGACTAGATAGTATTCATTTAGCGTAAGTACTACTACTGCGCAGTTTTGATAAAGTTTCCGTGTCACGCCAGACCTAGACCAAAGTTAAACACAGATAAGTCAATTAGTTCCGATTCTATCAATTTAATGATTATAGATGAAACGTTGATAAACAGCTTTACGCAGGAAAAAGGAACATTTTCATTCTGTACAGCATTAAGTACATAATGGGAAATTATTATTATTATTATTATTTCACAGGAGATTAAAGAAACGCGGCAGGAAATTGGTGCAATTAACATTTCAGGAAAGTCAGTTGTGAGGTCAATAGGTACAACAGAGATAGCGCCTTTCAACACCGACTAGAGCCAAGAGTTAAAGCCGAGATTGGTTGAAGATTGGCTAGCCGTTAACGGAGATCTCTGTAAATGCTGAAAAATATAATTACAGGAACTCCGTACCGACACCAGCTTCAGGCAGCGAACAGGAGTATTTCAAAACGTTCATTTTTGCAGGCTCTCCATTTATAGCCAACCGGGTTTAATAAATAGTATTTATTTTGCTCGAAAACAGTATGCAAAAGAAGACTAATTTTGCAGGCGAAAATTACAGTTATTAGTCTTATATGCAATTAGGTACTAAGAAGTACACGAAGCAAATAGTAACAAGATATACATGTAGCGCTTTTAAGGTGGCGAAAAAAGTGCATTGTTCCAATTTTCTGTTTTGCGAACATACAGTGTGTTGCAGGATTAATGTAATATTAGTTTTCCGTTGAACTTAATCCCAGATTTGAAATTTAAATTCAGAAACCTTTGGTCTAAGTAATACTAACTACACGAGTCCTATCCTAGGATGTAGTGTATACTATATTATATAAAATGTTGGAAATATATTAATAAAATTAACTGAAACAACATATATAGCTTCAATTTCATATTTTATAAGTTCTTACCTGCTTAATATATTTATTAACAACATCATATTGTATAAACTTGTTATGGACTGATTAGTGTAGCTGCGTTATAAATTCCAACAAATAGTTAAAAAAATAATACTGTTGGACAACCGACAAACACGATATGGCAATTACTCATAATTCATAATCGATTGGAAGACGGACTCTTAATAGCTATTGTAGCAGTCAGTCTTCAATACCTACTTGGCATAAAATTATCAATCATTATGGTACAAGTCTCCTGCCGAGCCAATTGATGATTTCCGATTATTTATTATCAATTATGTTGGAACTTTTTTAGCTACAAATTCACTTGAAGAATTGAATGAAAATACATATGATTAATATTTTTTAATAATAATAGTATGCTTTTTTTATATCACGTTTTATCACAGAATATATAATATTCTGTGATAACTCGACGCGCGTCGAGTGCAGCATAGTGTTTTGGTGTTATGTGGAAAACTACCTCAGTGCTGAATGCTAATTAAATAATGTGACATGAAATGCAAAATTTTTGCTCGTCTTCCTCCATATTTGTTTACAAACAGCAGCGCCCTCATCTGTAATTCGACAACAGGTACTCGTACACTTCCTACAAATGTTCCATATGCTTGTAGCCTTCGAAACATGAGAGGTTTTTTTTTTGGGCAGTGAAAGGAACCGTCCTTTATAAACACCCGTTAACTTTATAAGCTTATCGGTAAACTCGGTTTTGTTTTATTTAGCAAATAAATTAGGGTCACCACTTGATTAAGATAAAAATTAGCACCGTCACAAATGATTGGGCTTGTAAGACATAAAACAAATTGGTATAAAAAAAGTAGCGGACAAATATAAATTTTTTTAATTGTGGGTAAGTAGTTCGCCATAAATCATGATTAGGAAGAGTCAAGAGCCGAATTCCAACACTATTTTTGGACCAATCCACATTCAATATAATAAACCCGCATTGCTGGGTTGTAAATCACGAATCAGTCAATACTCCGTATCTGCAGTCTGAGAATGCCTCTGCCAAATGCATATTACCACAGACAAGAAAGTATTATAGCTCAGATATGCATGTGAACGTTCACCATAAACACCAGAAAAAGCCAACTATAGCGTTCAAAAATACAGGGTGTAAAAAAATAATGTACCGGACTTCGAGGACTCCATTTGAAAATAAAAGTTCCTATGAACATATGCTCTAAAATGGTTCCTGAGGGAGTTACACATCCCTCCAAAGGGTGTATACAAAGAATAGTTTTTATTTATTTTTGAAGAAAATTTTTGAACACTAAACTTTAACTAACATGTAGAAAACTGTCAATTGAATTCGCATAAAAACAAATGACTGAAATTGTCAAACCTTGATACTCCACCTACGAAAAATGTAAGTGCATTGCAATCTTTAAACGCAAATATCTCCAAAAAATTAATTACCTTTTTAAATAAAAAGTCATAACTTTTCAAATGTATTGTTAGAATTACTGTATTCACTAAAAAAGTGTTGTGAAAACAACCCTTTACTCTTATGAAAACTGCCCTTTAAGAACTGTCAGGGCAAGAACTTTTTACTATCACCACTTTTTGGCATAAAAATCACTTTCTACTCTGACATAAAAATGTATGCAAAAACACCAAATTTCAAAAAAATTGGTCAGGCTCTGTTCCTATAAATAAATAAAAACAATTTAGTTTCATCCACCGTTTAAAGAACTGTATCTCCCTTAGGAACAATTTTAGGGCATTTATTTTTATTTTTAGATGTAGTATCAACCCTTGAAGTCCGGTACATTATATTTTTACACCATGTATATTCACTCTTTCAGTTTAGGGTGAAGTTTACACAAATATTCTTCCAAAATTTGATGTATTGCTCATATAATACATTTAGCATATCTAATTTTTTCAAAGAGAAAAAATGTAGGTATGCTTAAAAATGTTAGTCTCAGTGCTAATTTAGTCAATTTGACAGAATTATGTTGAATATACTGGGTGGAACAGGAAAGTGGTTCGCTATACCACTTTTATTTTCAAGATAATATGTCAACTAAATTTGGGGAGTCAGTAGTAGTCCAAAAATTACTTTTAAGGGGAATATGAATATAAAAATAACCCGACCACTGCCGGTTTCGTCAAAAGTCACCCTATCTTTCAAACCAACCAACACATAAATAAATTTGAATACATAATGCAGGAATTAAATATTAAAACATCACATAACCTGTATTCTTGATCAGACATTACAAAATCGTGCATATTTCTCATCTAGAGTGTCAGTGGATTTGAATAGTTTCCCTATTACATAATGCATCCAATGCATCCTCATGAAATATACTTAAATAACTTTTAGCTTATAGAATATTAATTTCATATACATCGCCTACAACCAAAGTAAAATCGAATGGAATCAGTTTCCTAAATGGGTACTGACTTGTACAAAACGGTCTGTCGCGTGGACGGGTAACTTTACTTTTCACACAACAGTTCATTAGTTATCGTTTCAAACGTGCAGTGTTCGGGGAATTTTTGATGGAAAACGTCAGGTTCTGCTGCAGTTGGTACCCTACGTTTTTAGTAAAAATTATATATTACCTAATAATTTTTTATTTCAATGTTGGTAAAATGTTCAAGCATAAGTTCGGTTGATACATTTTTGAGAAAATCTGTTTCGTAATCAATCAGTACACTACCTAAACCTATTCCAGTTTTCTCTAGTGGTGTTTGACATTGGAATAAAACTCGACACGTACTGAGTTTCAGCTTCTAGTGTCGAGATTTCAATCGGCCGGTCTAGTGTGTGGTCTGCTTTATTTTTATTCACTTGAATTGCTCATTATTCTCGGTTGTTAATACTTGCATACAGTTCTTTCCAGTTATTTAAACCATGATTTGAACACTATCAAAGGTCACTTAATACTATCAGTTTAATTGGATTCAGATCACTGATGCTCAACATGTCACCAGTATATGCATGTTTTTAGCAAAACAGATATATCAAATGAAATATCACGAATGCAACACAGAATATGTGTACATCCGGGAATAATTTTTCACACACCATTATTCAATAAATCATACCAACAATGATAATATTTGTGGATGTATACAGTATTAAAATTATTAGATTCTACATAAAATATAACACACTAAATAATTGATATGTATCTCGAATTTTATGGTTGATAAATAGTGATAACGATAAGTGAAATACTGAAGGTAATTAAAAAAAAATGGAAAAGGCTCGTTTTCCCCAGATTATAAAACATTGTCCTGGTACTTACTCATTTCAATACCTCTTGATTAATTTATAAATCTAATCGAATAAGACGTTGTAATTAAATATGACTTGTCGGGTTTCATTAGCCTAACAAGCAGAAAACTATTTAATTATACCACAAATCATTATCTCATTGAGGTGTTGATTGTAGCGCCGATATGACACCAAAAGGATCAAAGTGGCTTTAACCATTGAACGTGAAACATTTTATCAAATTTCATAGGTTAAGTACTTCCCAACATAGGTTAAGAGTCTTATCAAAACAGAATATTTATAGCCGGTTGGTTATCAAATGTTCTACACAATTTTAGACTTCGCTTTTTTTGGTTAAAATGTCATATTACTGGGAGCTATTACTTCTTGACATCATTTTTCAATGTTGCAAACATCCAGTTAGTTTTGAGACCTTGACAAACGAAATCTACGGAACGTAAATATAAAATAACATCTAGGTAACTAAAATGTTAACAACATATAATACTACTATATGGTTAACAAGAATGTCATTATGCAAATTTCAATATGTTAGTAATTTCTGTATGCAAATGTTTTATTCGACCAAAAAAGCAGAAAAAGGAAGATTTTTTCAATGAGATGACCTAGGAATTTTAATAATAACAAAGTTGCTGTGATGCAAAATAATTTAGGAGATTCTGATCTAGACATAATATACATAAATAAGTTAATAACATGAACATGTATTGAATTTAAAATAACTGTATAGTAACTCTACTAATTATTACTGGGAATTTAATAATCGATCTTTTAGGAGACTTGATACAAAAAAGATACCTACATTTTGTTTGTATTTCACTGTATTATTATGACATTTATATTTTATAATACTTACTAATAGTGCAGAAATAATTTTGGAAAATATAATCTTCATGAAAACATGTTTTTTTTTAATTAGAACTTCAACATTTGAGGCGAGAATATATGCTTTGCGATTTCTTTGTATAATTTTTCTAAGTATCTTGATAACCAACTATACTCGAAACAAGAATCCAAGCGGTGCACGTCATCAGATATAAAATCAGTTATATGACTTTAAAGGGTCAAAAATATATGTTTCCTTGTAATTATCTAATCACACTAAATCACACTAGTTAGGCTCTACTGAGGTACATCAAAATTGTATTTATTTTTTATATTTTTGGCAAATAACGTTGTGGATCCTTTACAAAGTGCATCGCTTGGATTCTTGTTTGGTGTTTACAAACGTTGCTCTCAAATATACAATATGCAACACTCTCTCAGTTCAGTAATTGTACTGAAACACTACAACGAATTTACTGGAAATCCGCCGTTTTCGGTTACTTCTCCTTTCTTTAAACGTTATGGTGTTGAGCAAACAACCAAGTGCTTTGCTCTCTGCCACCAGATACTGCAGACGTATCCCCTTGCACCGAATTTGAGTAGCCTGCAAATTGAATAAATGCAAATAAAAACAGCCGCCCGCACTAGATCTCGACAGCAGCCTCTTCCTCGGTCATAAATAACTGGCCTTTTGAATATAGGTTAGTGTAGCAGTGTTATCAATTAGCTGACACGTTCCTTACAAAAGATCACATGTGGTCCATTTGACTAGACATTTGCATGTCTGCTGGTAGTGAGACATTACAATCGACGAGAATATACAAATAAGTCTAGGTTGCCTTGGCCTGAAAATATAGTTTATCCTCCGTAACACCTGGCTCCATATTTAAAAAAAAAAACACAAATTTTCTATAATCACAGAAGATATTTTTAATTTTGTGCATTTGTTCAATTTGATAACATAATACTGAGTCTGAAATTTGTATTTTTATATCAGTCAATTTGTTTTTTGTGTAAACGTAAATTATTTTTGTAATATTTTCAAAGCGCATAAAAGAAGCTAATGATTCTTATGTTTACACATAGTGGCCCAAAATCAGAACATTTTGAGAAAACTAATAGAAGAGATAATAATTAAAAATTGGATTTTGTTATATTAACTTTTTTCAAAAAATTTACCGTTTCAATTTAAGTAAAACATTCACAATTTTTGGATGTACCTCGGAAACCAATAAATTAATTGTTTTTCAATGTAATTAAATACGCAATGCCAGAGGTGTGCAACCTTTATGGTCTAATACTACTTTTGAACCGCTGGGAATATTGTGATAAAATTTGAAACGATAATATACGACTAAATTCTGCATTTTTTGACACATCAATGACAACTCTGAATGTCAAAGTGAAAGCTGGGCGCGCAATAGGAACATTTTTTTAAATGGAAATGGGGGTCGAGTAATAACTCATTTTGAAGCTATTTTTATACTCAAAACATCCCCCAATTTTGAGAACATTTGGGTAAGTAATTTCCAAATAAAAACCAGTAATATCAGTTTATAAAATAATATTTTTACCATATAATCTTTATAATAGAACTTACTCATGGAACATTTATTTGTCAGGAGGTTCATGGTGGTCATTTTCAACATCTTTTGAAGTAACACGTGTTCTAAATTTGTTTCTGCCTCTACGTTTAATTTAAATTATTTCATAATTTTTTAATTTAGGTTATTTTAGGTTAGGGATGGTTTATTGTTATTTGTTTACTTTTAATTTTTGTTTTGCTTTGAATAATTTACAATAATTTGTAATATGTATGCAAAAAAATGATGTAACAGAAATCGATATTACTGATTTTTATTTGGAAATTACTAAACCGAATGTTCTCAAAATTGGGGGATGTTTTGAGCATAAAAATAGCTTCAAAATGAGTTATTACTCGACCCCCATTTCAATTTAAAAAAATGTTCCTATTGCGCGCCCAGCTGTCACTTTAAATTTAGATCTGTCATTGATGTGTCAAAAAATGCAGAATTTAGTCATATATTACCATTCCAAATTTCATCACAATCTATCCAGTGGTTCAAAAATTAGAGGGGGGGGGACGGACTTTATCTCCTCACTGTATATGCAGAGAATGAAATGTAGCCTAGATATTGAAAAAGTTTCTAAAAAAAAGTTTGCGTTGATTGAATTTTTGAAAAGCGCCCTCGTTTATCAGAGTGGAGTATTACGGCGCGCTCAGGCTCATAGCGCGAATACTGGTGCCTCTATAGAGGTCTGTCTCTAGAAAGAAGCTTGTTAGACCAGCGATTTTACTCCACTAATATAGATAGCGCAGCGCTCGACCGGTGTGAAGATTAGGGAGTGTTCAGTTATAATACCACGAAAAAGACTAATGTCAAAATCCATTTATCGCATTTTGAGAGTTTGACACATACAGATCTAAACTTCAAAAAAACTTGTGGTATTTTCACGTTTAAATTGTGATTATAGTTTACAATGTTTCGTTACGGCATAGAGAATGCTTGAGAAATTTCAGATAAAATTCAATACATGATTCTAGTGGTAAGTGTCTACATATATTCTAATGTCGATTTTAAACTCATCTGAAGTGAAGGTGTAAAATTTTCAATACTATGTTGGTGCAGTGTTGGTAATGTGATTAAAGTAACATGTTTTTCAAATCACCCTGTACCTATTCGGCTATAACTAGCGTGTAATTTAATGGTTAATAGCGATTTATCGAGCTTAATTGTTTGACATCGTATTTACAGTTTTCTTGTGCCAATAAATTATATAGAAGTAAATGGCAGAATAATTCGCTATCAATATTTTATTGTCCACATAATGACATCTTTGTATCTGCTTTATGGTATTTACATGCACAAGAGTTAATGATCATCATCTTAAACGAGTTTAATGCAATCATAAACGCACGAGTGAAGTTGCAATTTGTTGTTGAAAAACATTCATAAAACCAGTACTGGCTGTACTTTAAATTGTGATTGACACGTACTTGGCATTCTTAATACCTATAGAAAAACCTTGCTTCTGAAATGACAAATTTTCTTATCCTACAAATAATATAACATCTTACAAATAGACTTATTTGCTGTTGCGTTCGTGATTTTTAGCCAAATAACGCAATGCTACTGCTAATCTTTCCTGTACAGGAATTGCTTCACGAAATTTTCTGTCCTTTCTGGAAATCGATACCCCAATTGCATTTATCAAAAATTCAAAATCAGTCGGGTACATTCTGGTGAAATTTGTGTACAGTCCACTTATATACCATTGTGTCTTATACTGTGTATACTTGTGTCACCATTGCCACAAGTGGATACCCGCCTTTATAATATTTCAAGGTTTTCAACAAAAGTATTTTTTAAGTTACACCGCCACAAATTCCAAAATTTTTTTTGTTAATCCCAATTTTTTAATTTTTCTGTAAATTTTTAAACAATATGATCATAGTTTTCAAATTTACACTTAATAAAATCCTCTCAAGTTTTATTCACAATATTCCCTTTTTCTCAGTGATATCAAGTAAGGATATCAACCTCATTTTTTTGTTAATTACTGATTGTATGATTTAATGATAGTAACTTTTGTGTAACAATTTCCAGATCTGTGCAGGAGATAGTAAGAATGTAAGAAATTGGTCCCATTAGTAGTGAATTTACAATTTCCTGCCTCGTTAATAAGTACCCTAATATCCATGTTTATCTACTAATATGATCACGTGAAAGGTAAATGATTCTTCAGGTATCAACATTTATAATAGATCCTTTAAATCCTTAATACCTACAGTAATAAAGTTTGGATTAAAGGGACTAATAGGTACCGGCATCTGCTATTTGAATAGAACTAACGAGAAATATATAATACACATACCTACTAAAATCACCAAAATAATACCATTACAAAGGATTCTTACCTCATGTACCTATCTGTAATTTGAAGATTATTTAATATATAAATATATCTCAACAACATAGTATATAGACAATACGAAATGTACCTAGTGTAAATACATCTAAAATGATGTTATATTGAACCTCATATTTCTCCGTGTGCCACCAACAATGCACCCAAACTTCCGTGTTTTAAACTCAAGACCGCTCTTTTTTAAACGACTTTTTACAGACAATGAATCGTGCCTACGTACTTAAAAAAAAATCAAGCATTGATCATGATCAGAAAGAAACAGAGGTGTTCTAATCACCGTGAATGTCTCTTTACCCAAAATAAACTTGGAATAATTGTTTGAAAAATTAAAGGCCTAAATTTTTTAAGGATCGATGCAACCTGCGCGCGGAACAGCCTTGTGTGACCTGCACCGAGATTTGAATCCTTGGAAACAAAATAGCAATTGAGGCAGGTCGCGTCGCCTGTCGCCAGAAATATTTTGCCAGTCAGCCAGATTGAATATTTAACGATACAGCAAATTAACATGTCTACGTTCGCAAAGTGTATACTCTGTCACACGTAGACACTCTGTAATAATAAATAATAATAATAGAACACTTACCTCGTAGTTAGCTGTGTTAATTCCTTAAACCAAAACGGAGCTGCTGATTTCACTTCACAAGTTTATCGAGGAAAAAGTAACAAATTAAAAACCTAAACTAAAATAAATATTTTTTTTTTTAATTTTTAATTTTATTTTATTTACATTTTCAGCGAGTGTTGTGTATAGCCATGTGTCTCAAATGTGGGTGTTGTGTCGAGAACACAGAACACTACACACTATGTCGCTGTTAGCTTGAAACTGGCGAGACATCGGTTCGCTCCCAGCAGTTTGCTACTCGGACGGCATACCGGCATTCTGGCTCCCCTCCATTGATAGCACGTGGTGAACTTGCGACCTGGACGGTCTATCCCTAGATCCTAACTGGACATCTCAAAATAATCATGCTAATGACATGACATGACATGACCATAAGTTCTTTCCCCCAACCGTATTTGTATCAATGCTGCAATTGCCTCATTTATTGAACTAGAAGTTACTGCCACATGCACGATCATCCAAAGAGTTGTGCAATCTCAGTCAAAAGCTCGAGTTTGGAGCTAAATTCTCTCTCTAACTTCATATCCTTTCTCTCTGATATCATAAATTATTTTTCTTTTAAAAAGGTATGCGCTCGTTTATAAACAAAGGTAGAAATAGTTGTACAGATTTTTAGATGTAATCAGAAAATTCTATCTCAGAATCTTATAAATCCATTTCATTATACTGAATGCATATAAATGGATAAATTATAAAAACTACACTACCAACTAATAAGATATGCATCGTTAAATTAGGCAAGTAGGCAATCTGTATCTGTTATTTCTAGCTTCACCTTAAAATACTATCCTAATGATTCAGCCTAATATCCTAATATCCTAATAACAGAATCTAAGCGTTACATTTTCTCAAAGGGTTATCATCCACGATATAAAAGTAAACCACAGAGGGCATCTCAAAAAATTTAAATCCTTTATCTGTACCTTTCAATTGAACAAAGAGGAAAGAGGACAGTTGGAACAGCATCTTCTCCAGGTTTAAAACTTTTAAAGCGATTTTTCTTGTGAAATAATTTATGTTGTCCAATAATTTTACCGCCAGTGGTTTATTCATCAATAAGTTGGTGGAGCTTTAAAATTTGTACTGATTGACAATTTTAGAATTAAGTTATTTATACAGGGTGTCCCAAAAATATACCGACAAGTTTTAAGGGGTGGTATTTTTGACTCCACTTTAACAAAGACACAGAGAGTACCCATGAAGACTTATAAGAAACGATGCATTTGCTTTCCTGATGCAGCTTTTCCCATCTTATAGATGAAAGGTAAGCTGTCCTGGTAAGCTGTCCTGCAGGACCCTGTGTTACTAATAAATGGTATGACTAAAACCGAAGAAGAATAATTTTTCTATATGACACAGTATCACTAATGTATAAACTTTAGTATACTCATTTGTATTCGTTTAGAATTTATTGAAGTTCGGTATATTGTGAATAAATCGAATAGAAGAAGACTATATTTTTTGAACAAAAACATTTCGCAGGAAAACAACATGGTAGTAGAATTTTACAAATGAAATCGTATATTTTCAGACGTTGGTCCACAAACCGTCTACATTCTGATTGTTTATTGCCTAACATGCACTTGAAGTATAGATCTTAGATAAATAAAGTTTGAGAAATCATTAAACTAAATTGGCATACTATTAAGAAACTTTTCTCTAAATTACCCACCTGACATCAATTTCTTTTCTCCATAAAGTAAATAATATTATTAAGATCAAGTACTTCAAGTGACTAATTTAGTGTATAAAAATAACAAACACAAGATGGTTAAAGTTTCATTAATTAATAGGCGAGAAGTATGTAACACGAAACCAAATACCAATTAAACCTTTCAATCATGTCACACAGTAGTAAATGCGTTAGAATATATTCAATTGATTAAGTGCTGTTCAAACATATAACCATTAATTTATAGGTGTAGATGTAGAGATTAATTACTACTGAGTGTATGGTAATATGAAATCTCCCACTCATGTACCTATGTTTCGTTTCCTTTACTGTTATTACTCAACACTTATATTGTTGTATAAAGCAATGTATTTTCTTTACCTTTAGTATCTACAGCAGTGATTTTTTTTATTTAAATTGGAATATCGATAGAAAATAGAAAACTTACTGTATAAAATACATATATGATGGACTTATAGCGCCTTTCCTAATTTATCTGTAATACTGAAGAGAAGCTTCCTCAAGTGATTTTATGCAGAAAATTCGTATGAAATTATTTCGTAAGTAACTTTCTTGAGATCAAACGGCATTAAAATTAAATTTTTCTAGAAAATGTCTAGACATAGGTACATTGTCTCCATAAATTACAGTAATTCCTTCCTAAACATGCTTTCTATCAAGGTATATACTTGACACAAGTGTAGGTACTTAGTAAAACACAGGTAAGTACACTATCCCTGGTAGAAGGCATATTTGGATATAGTCACTTTAAGATTTTTATGAATGAATAATGTACCTACACTAGTGCTTTTTCGGAATTTTTATTATTTTTGAATTGCCTTTTATTATCTTTTAAAAAAACATCTCTAGACATTTTTTCATTTAGGATGTAGTTTATATAGAAAGTATAATTTTAAAAATGACTGCATATACATTGTACATATACAAGACATGAACTAAAATGATGTAGAATTTAAACAAAAAGGTACCTATTAGTCGATGAAATGAGTTTATTTTGTTAAAATTACTTGTCATGGTCTGTCACTAAAATTAGTTTTAACCTGCAGACATTTTTAAGAAAAAACTTTAAGGAATCGTAGATAGCCTGTAACTAAGTTTCTAAACGAGCCTCAACTCGTCGTCAATAGATGTTTAGATGACTAAAAATGTTAAATTGACATTTTGAAGTTTGTGATTATAAATGCCAAATTGACATTTTTAATCATCTAAACTTCTACTGATGATGAGTCGAGGATCGACTAGAAACTTTTAGAACAAATCTAAATGTACAGTCCCAAAAGAAACTACAATTAATTTTAATGCATTGTATATCAAAATCTAAGTCACTTCCGAAATAACTTTATATGACTTTTTTTCTTGAAATCATATTTCAGGAAGTGTCTCCTTCAATGTTTCAGATTATTTAGGAAATACTAGTTGGGAGATACAAACATACGTAAAGTCACAAAAATTAAAATAAAAAATAAAAACCATGTAAATGGTGCATAATAAGCATTACAAACATTAAGCAAACATTATTTTTATAAATAAAATTATTTGAAGATGAAAATATATTAAGTTAATAACACAGCTGATTATTTGAAATCATTTGATATAGGCTGAGGCAGTAAATAAGTTTATAAATGTAACAACCAAATGAAAGATGTTACTTTCATGAAACTTTTAAATCTATAGTATTCTGATTAAATATTAACTAGATAAGGAGCCCTACTGCTCTATTTAGCATGCCATTTTAAGTCTATATAAACGTTCTATTATATAGACTTAAAATGGTATGCTAAATAGAGCAGTAGAGCTAAATCAATATTACATAATTCAGTTAGTGACAGCATATTAAAATGTTATTGATATGATGTTCATTATTTATTCGGCACAAACATTCTACGCACATGACTACGTGGGGTTAGTTTTATTAGATACACAAAATATTTTTCTCAACATTTCGCTAAAAGATCTAATTCTTGAATAGCTCCACCATAAATAGATCGGGGTTCTTTAACCTACGACAAACGTCAGTGCACCGATAGATAGTATTCTAAAAGCTCCCATCACACCTACGGTTTGTCGTTTATTAAATTGTACAAGAGAACACCGAAAAAGTGTATTAATTAGTACTTACTTAGATCAATGAACCGTAAGTCAATCAACATCTTCAGACTGGAATTAGAACTTCTTGAGAAGCTCAAAACTAAATTGGATAACTAGGGAATGCAATTCATAAGAAAATTTTATAGCTGTATAAATCTCCTTCGTTTGTCGTAGTTTTATTGGATTTGGGCTTCATGAGCATGCCAATTACAGTGAAATTTATAGATATTAGAAAATCGGTTGATGTTTGTGATAAAAGCACTTTTAAAGACACATTTATAGTCGATTAATTATACACTTGATGGTGGCATTCTAGTGCGCTTTTAAGTTCATTAACAATACTTCGCTTTATGGTAGTCGCGAATTTGTTAATGGTTGCTATAATTGATGCCTAGAGAAAGATATTGAAAGTGTCCTTATATCTGAATTTATGGAAATGTCAGAATGATGGGCTTTGATTATGATACTTTTCTCAGCTGAAATAAAACCTTAACCTTTATTTGTCAAGTTTGTGTGTGAAAATACAGTGTGTCTCACGGTAGCCAACCATTAGAATATTTGAGAGCTTACTTCTGATAATATTTCTTGTAAAAATGAAAATTTGAACAAGGTTTTCGAGTATGGTCTCTTCAGATAAAATATTGATTGCTTTGTAACTTTCGATCTTACTGGAAATTGCCCCCAACATTGCGCGAATTCCAAAGAATTCTACGCATAATTTTAAAAAGAGTTTTCTTACATAGATGTATGCCACTAGTTTTCAATATTCTTTGGATTAATGCTTGTGAAACACCAGAATTATAGATTCGGGATAAGCAAAAAAATAAGCATGCATTCAAATAGACCATTATTGACTTTGGCAAATTTTTTTCAGCACTAATTCTACCATACTCGAGTTGATTTTTTAGAATTGCTCTGAACTTCTCCCTATATAAATGTTATATACCTACTTTCCGATTATATAAATTAATGATCAATAGAAACTTTGTTTACACATTTAGATTGTTTTTCTTTTATAGAAATGAAGTATTTTAAAAATATTATTTAAAATTGGATAAAAACAGATTACAATTAGTTGATAATACTTCAAAATGGCAGTATTTAATCTTATCTATCTATAATATATAACAGATATAATTGATCATAGTAGGTATCAGACATAATCCATCATAAAATGATTCACTAATACTGACCATCGTAATTTAAAAATAAGTGTCTTAAGGTTCATTTAAAGTTCTGTATTCAAGGCATACTTACCAAGGCATGTTTACATCTATTAACTTATTTTATTTGTGTATACTGCCCCTAGTAAACAATATTCTTAATTACAGGGTATTGTAATTAAGTTTCCTTGGGTCATAAGTCGTATACCTTTTGCAGATTTCAAAAGTAATATGACAAATGAGAAATTAATCTAAATACAATACTGAGTATACGATAATAATAATAATAATAATACTTTACTTTACTATGTCACAATACATGCATACATACATACATACATACATACATACATACATACATACATACATACATACATACATACATACATGGTATAATATTATTGACAGGCCTATATTTAATAAACTAATGAAATGACAGAAATTCTTCAATACTATGAAAACAATGTTTCAGCAATCTGCAGAACACTGCTGGAGAAATATTGGTAAGTGTAATATCTTTATCAATAGACGCAAATTTATTAAACATATTTAAATTTATCTTATTTTTTTTTTTCGTTATACAAATTCTGAAATAATAATAATAACTTAACCCCTCCAAGAATTAGCCATTAGTTTATTATCAGATAAAACGGAATTTCGAATATTTATGTGACACATTCTTTGTCCAAATTAACACATTTTATGATTCCTTAGGTCAAAATAAGCAATAAGTTCATATAATAAGAGGAATCCGGAATATTTAGTTGTTGAGATAACATGGTAGGCCAGTCACCGTAGACACAAAAATCGCGTTAGGTCGCAAAAAATTGCAGAGTTCTGATTTTTTGGAATTTTCCATAACTCAGTGGAAACCATTTTCCACTGAGTTATGTCTTTCTTATCCTTTACAAAAGTCCTGCAATTCGTCAGGCTCAATTTCTTGAAAAATCCCATTTTCCTTCATTTTTTGATACTTCCTGATAACAAGGGAACTATTGGCCCTGCAGTGTTCCGCTTATGCTTAAATTAAAGCTAAATAACTGCTCCACAACTTCATTTCCCATGACTTTCCATGTAGGCTGAGTATTTTAGCTGATATTCGGCTTGGAAGACAGCTAAAACAACAATTTCGAACTTTTTGGGAAAAATGGCCAATTTTTGAAATGCTGTATCTCGGGACCTGTTAGACCTATGGAGCTGCGGTTGAACTTATATTGTAGCAAATTTTGTCTACTTTAAAATTTTACAGAACGACTTTTTCCGTAGGATGCACTATTTAGAAGTTATAAGCCAAAAACTGAAAAAAGTCCGAAAAAAGAAAGGTTTTTCGAGCACCACGCAGTTAGCACAGGTCTTTCGAAGCTGCAAACTTGGTTTTACACTATTGGTACCTATCCTAACAACATTCCAAAAAATCAGAACTCTGCAATTTTTTGCGACCTACGATGTCTTAAATGACTGGCCTATGGTGTCAAATTTGATGAAAGAAGTAAACAATTTTTTTAACGTTAATCTCATATTCTTGAAATGGGTTGGAACCTCAGACAAATAAATAAATAAGGGGACTGAGCTTTGCCTATCCTATACTGTACAATAGGCTGCAGCCAACAACTCCATAAAGTAGATGAGACAGAAGTAAGCTGTATGCTCTCTATCTCTCTCTGTGTAAACAAACCGTCCTGATGCGACAGTGGCGTACTGTTTAACAGGCACAAATAAAATAAATAAATTACAGTATAATTTAGTTAATTGAATTCAAAGCAAATACATGTATATGTATTTGCCATATTATGGCAATGCCAACAGTAGGTATTTTAATATATATATTTTTCTGAATTTTTATAGGTGTTAGATTGGAGGAATGTTATTTTGGGAAATAATATGTATATACATAAGTGATAATCCAACTTTATATAATAAAAATAGGTAATAACAAACGTACATATTATAAAAATAATTCTTAAATTATATACAATATAGTACAAGTATGTGGTATATGGCAAAATATTTACCATATTTACCATGGTACAACAAAATGATGCCTCTTGGTGCACAAATCAACATTCGCAAAATATTTGTTTTTGGCAGTCACTCTTTTTACAGAAACTATACACAACTGTATGAAAGAGAAAATAAAAATTTAATAAATAGGAACACTGATTTCAACATAATATCTAATTAGAGGAGTTACTTGCATAAGGTAACAGTTAAAAAAGTTTATATAAACTTCCATGCAAAAAATGGGAAACAAAAATTTTGCAAATTGCCTAGGTACACTGTTTTTATAAAAAATATTGTTCTTAAGAGAATAGATACATTTTCATATTAGATTGTCAAGAGTAATTTTTTTTGTCAGACTAATTACCCCAAGAGTAAAGTTAGGTAGGTATATAGGTAGGTATAACTCTCGGTATAACTAGAAACCTGTTACTTGAAACACTTCATAACTGGCCATTTTATTGTCAATGTTAAAATATTTCAATGAATTACTTTTAATGACTTACAATGTGACCCTAAAGCAATAGATCACATTATTAGGTAACTTCGTTTTTAATTTTTATTATATATTTATTGACATTAAACTGCAATTTTTAAACACTTATTTCAAGTATTAAGGCACAATATATGTACATACATATCTAATTATTTATAAAGATTAATAATGGAAATAAAAACTGTATAGCTACTACCTATAATACTATTATATTGATATATAAGGACAAGTTGTAACCAACTATAAAGCTATACTTTAGTAGCTTTTTTAAATACCTACAACCAGTACCTAAGTACTATTCACCAAAATTTTGTAGAATCACTGCATACCTACCTACCTACTGCAGTACCAAAGTTTAAGTTACTTACGTGCAACAGCCAGTAAAACTTGAGAAAAAAATTAAAATTTGAAAGTAAATATGTGTTATTGTCTAACTTATTTGTGGTGCAGCTGCACAATAAAACTTATTTTCTTTTATCATTACACCACTTGTAAAATACTTAATAGATAGTTACTACGCCTATGGCGTTGACTTACCTGTGCAGACTGAGGTTAGGAAACTTATGTTTCTTTTTTTTGCATATATAGCACTGCCGCACCATTATTTCAATAAATTAAATGTTAAAATTGTCACTAATCCACTTAAATTACGCTCACACACCGTAATAACGAAAATAGAAACACTAATGGAACGCTCGAAACACACGTAAACAAAGTAACAGGGAAACATGGAAGGTTTTTATAAGACGTTGCCACATGTTGAGCTATCAGTAAGATACATTATTATTTCGACCAAAAACATTTTTAATAGTGACTGATATAACTATAAAATAAGTTCTTAACAAATATAGTTATATAAGGTATTCATTGATACACATATCAGGCACTTGGTTATTTTGAATAATAGCTAAAACACCTCTATTTGTGACAAATTAGTATGGAGTTTCAATACTTAAAATAAACTTGGCAAAACCAATGTAAACAATCGGCACTTAGACTGTGCCTTCATGTTGGCAAGATGATAGAATGTGAAATGCTCAGTCCCCTTATTTATTTATTTGTCTGAGGTTGGAACCTTTGGTGTGAAGATAAAACACTGACGTAGTTTTCACATAACACCAAAACACTATACTGCACACGACGCGCATTTCGACAACCAAGTGGCGAAACGCGCGTCGAGTACAGTATAGTTTATATAGTTTTGGTGTTATGTGGAAAACTACGTCACTGTTAATCTTATATGTTGATCTTACACTAAAATATTTTTTTAATTGGTCAAACCTTAGGTATCTTTTAGGCACATTTCTGGTACTTACTTTAATATGTATACAGTTTACTTTTAATTCATTTTAGAAATTTGATTTCTACCTCTACCGATAAAATTAGTAATATATATATTTACTTCTTATTAATATTTGATTGGTTTCTTTATTATTATAATCGTAATTTTACAACTGTCTTACCTTCTTATCATTGAGTTTTAATGAAAATATTAGTATAGACTATCTAAATCAAATAACCATTCAACATTGACTACCTAAAATGTTTGGTTGACAAAAGATAACATTGTATAGATGAATTATATTCATTATAACTCATTCATTCAATTCAGTTCAATTGAGTAAACCACCGTTACTAACTTCAGCGCGAGGTATTAAAAAAATAAACATCTGTACATTTTCTGCGGATTGAAATATTATATCAAAAACCAAAATAATTCCGAAAAAGTTTGCAGATGTGGACATCTAGAGTCTTACGTCTATCTGTAATAATAATAACAATAATAATAATAATAAAAATAACAGATATTTTACCGGCTTGCCGAAATTCGGCAGGTCTTCTAGCTGGAAGACGCAGAAGGCAGTCATTCTGGGTTCATCACATCTACCCAGGGGACACAATACCCGGACTCTGTAGTTATTCACCCCACGGACGTGGGGAATAGCTACTGATAACCAGCACCACCCGACCCTGAGGATCTGAGCCAGGGAATTGGACGACTGGATTTTAACAAAAAAAAAAGAAAAATAAAATCATAAAAATTAAATTATTATGAGTAAAAATTCTTAATTGTATAAAAAAGAAGTTTCTTATCAAAATATATATTTATCCAAAATAATAATAAAAACCTTTCAGTTCATTTTATTGTACGTAGATCATTAACTTCCAAACTTTACGGCCTGCAACGTTTATAATTTTTAACCATTAAGTTGAGGTATTTTTTTCGATTATCAGTTACACTTTCTCGTGTTACTCCATAAAAGAAAGTAAAAGGTTATAGGTGTAGTCTATGACACATATACCATTAATAAATGCAAATAAATTAATAATAATTTTCATCTTATTATTAATTTATTTATCGAAACGCATAGTGATAGATAGAAAGATAGGTAGCTGTCCAAAATTTACGATCACATGTTTCTAGGAGACTTCAATGTCTGTGAAAATCGTTAAACGATAAGTTTAAACAGCCATAAATTGCATGGTCCATAAACCGCTAAGTGGAAACACGCGTTTGTATTTGCCAATTTTTAAAAAGATTTTATTTCATAATAGCCTAGCATTCTTATACAACAAACATTTTTCAATGTGTTGCTTTAGATGCAGATATAGACAAACGGTTCGTATCCTTAGTATAATAGCCAGTTATTTCAATTTTATTTGCTGTAAGAACATTAACACCTTACTGAAAATTACAGTGGGTTTTATGTATAAGTTTTTGAATATAAATATATCATAGCATAGGTTGTTAAATAGCAATAACCTTTCGGTTGTCTAAAAAAAATCAAGAGATTAAATTACTTTTAAAACTTTGTCATATATTTTAAAAAAATAATTATATTGTTTGGTAGGCAATGCTTAAGTATTTTGGCTTTTATTGTTTGACCTAATTTTTTCATGTATATACTTATGTAATTTGTAGATATTATATATGCAACTTTTTAATGTAGTTAATAATTGGATATTTCATATTTATATTTAATTTAATAAAAAAAGCATAAGAATAAGAAATGTTTTATTTATCTTTTACCCTCTCTCAATAACGGCCACCTTAATTTAAAGGTAATTTTTACAACAAATGTTTGAGACCACTATTTAATAGTCTCACTGCATTTCACAACTATTTGAAAAAGATACAAAATAAAATAACGCTGTACGTAGTTATTGTTTATAACTTTGTTGTAGCAAGAAGATCACAAGCCTAGTAGGCAAACTTCTGGTTTGCCCGAAAAACTATTGCGTGAAATGTAATGCGTGAGTATGATCATTTAATAAAGTATATAAATTTTATTTAAAAGTGCAATTCATTTAATGAAATTATTATTGTTGTTTTTGGGCAAACTATTATGGATACTACAATAGCTCCCCAAACAAAATACTTAGCATATTTACGTAATATAAATAATCGAGTAAATAATACTACTATGCACCGTTCTTTTACGGTTTCGTCCTCTAAAGGTCCTTGATTTCGCTGCTAGGCAAAATCTCCGGTAAACCTTCTGCAGAATGTGCACGGTCTTCGGCTCCATAGTCTCAGGACACCAGCCACAAACCAACTTGACACTATTATATAAATGGAATCAAAATAAACTGGTTTTATTTTTGTAATATCACGAGAGGAGACCGTGCCGGGCGCTTTCCCATATACATTTATTTATAAATATTCATGTGGCTATTTTTAAATTCATAGTAGCTCAAAATACTATGGCGCTACGAAACGTGGCTGGCAATAATTATTAGGTAGGTACATGTTTATTATTCACTCGACACTATAGAACAGCGCCGGGTGTTTTTGTTCTTTAAACAAATACAGATCTCAATAATTGAGTATAAAGTAATGGAATTTGTAATTATTGTAGATTGGTACTTATACCTAGGTAAACACTTACTGGAATTGTAATTAGCATATTGTTATAGTAGGTAAATGCATTAGGATGAACAATCATTAAACTGAATATAAAATTAAATATCATCGAACTTAAAGTGCAGTTGTCATGGTCACGATCCACCAGGGTACCCATTCCTTTCTGATCTTCCATTTAGTCGGAAGATGCTTGTAAAAGCAGATATCGAACATAACTTTACGGAAACGTAGGTAGATAATTAACGAAATTAAAAATGTAATTGAGTATATACACATTCAACAAAACATTTGTAGAATAACATCATAATTAGTAAATTGGAATAAATAAATATGTTGCAAAATAAATCCGAACTTTTTGGAGAAAGCTAGTACTTCTAGAGCCTTATAATTATTAGTAGCGTAGAAGAGTCTGTGCACTTATCCCATGGTCCAATCAAAAATGATCTCAATAATGAGTATTTGGCGGAAACTTTGAGGAGGGGTACACACACACGTAAACTCATCTACATATTACCTGATAGTCAAGCCGCTATAAAGGCTTTGAATTCAGACAAGGTTAGTTTGCGTCTCTTGTTTGGGATTGCTTCCAATTGATAATTGAGTTGACAAATACGAATACAGTAGGACTGTGTTGGGTGCCAGGTCATAAAGGCATTGAAATAAATGTACGTGCAAATCAACTCGCTAGAGGGGAACTGAAATGCCTTTCATAAAACAGAAAAGCAACTCTAGGAAAATGGGTGCAACTATAACAGAAATTACTGGATTTTAAACCCAGAACAGAGTCACTAAGGCACTTATGGAAATACGTTTAGATATTATGCTGGTCATGAATAAATCTCAGCTCAGGGATATGATCAGGACTCATAACAAGGCACTGTCAACTCAAGAAGCATATTTCCTTTATCCTTGATCGAAAGTGCACATTTCTGAGTGAATGTGAAGGTTACGCTCATATGCTCGTAAGTAAACCATTCTTGGAACTTTTTGAGCTAAGCAGACTGAGAGAGACTAACAGTAGATTAAAGTAGAGTAGTATACTTTTGGATTTTACGCGTAAAGAACAAATATTATGTTCGCTGAATAGGGAATGAGTAGGGTGCACACTAGGCCTATTTGGAGCCGCAGTATTTTAGGACTCATAGAGAAGATCGTTCTCTCGTCCCTTTTATACCACTTTTCTTATAGTTATTTATTATTTATATAGTTATTACATAGTTATCCTGGTGTCCTTCGTAGAACTTTTCTGATTTCACCTTCGTCGATTCTTCTTCATTATCTTAAAAAAGTTATTGACATTTAGTATTGATCTATACGCTGGTTCTTGTTTTAATAACTTTTGTGACATGTATGTGTGATTAATAATTAAGTAGTTTATTATAGATTTAACTGATTGGCGAGAGTAAAAACAATATAATAATAATAATAATAATAATAATATCTCTACCCCTCATTCTAATCACAATGATTAGCCCGAAAGTCTGAGACTTGTGTGGGAGAGGGGGCGGCATATTATTATTTCGCGGGCCGCATTTGCGCCTCAGGAACGACTTACGTTGGTAGGCCCTAACCACCATTCAGTGCTGGAATGAGGGAAACCTGGAAAACCTCATTAGTTAGGGGGACAAGTCAAACATCAACTGATTTTAATCTCTCACATTAACACCAAGTTGATATTCTTCCCATCCTAGGCCATCGCCAGGATGGTTGCCAAGCCATCCCTGCGAATAAGCCTTGATCTACGAGTAAACAATTTAATGAAAAATTGTTTGGCGGAATGGGGATTAGAACCCACGACCTCTGGGTTGAGCGATCGAGACGCTAAGCCCTGAGCCACCTGCTCGGTGGCTATATACTTCTATACATGCTGTTACGTACATATGTATGTACGTTATATACATTATAATTCCGGAAAACTGTCCGGAATAGAAATAAAATGCATAGGTAGTAAATATCCAACGGTTATTCAATCTTTTTATGACTGCATATGGGGTATAATTATTGCTACAACGGAATTACTGAGCTTCTTATATGTATTTAATTACTAGACATTTACTTTTATGCCGATTATCGGTAAAATAAATTAAGTAAACCATTTTGGAGGCCAAGAGAAAGGTCCTCATAATATTTTGATATATTTTTATTGGCATAAAACCCTTTCGTTGTTGAATTGAAGATCAACAATTACTGCAATCTGCTGTCCTGTTTCCCAATTAATGTTTTGGGGACAGTTTCGACATTGTTTATGATACTCATAACCGCAGAGATTTAGAAATTGTTTGGTTATTATTTAGCGCCTATATTGAAAAGGCATTTTTTAAAACGGCTATAAAACTCAAATTTAATTTTGTACAGGGAGTGTCAATTGCTTCGTTATCGATACATATATGATTGATGATGAAATATGATGTAATTTTTTTTAAAAATTATAAATTGTATAACATATACTTACCTATTTATGTTATTATACTGATAGTTATACACTTTATATATTTCAAAATTAAGACAATCAATATTGGAAATTTTACAGACACGTTTAGAAAAATTGCCTTAACACTAATTTCCTAGTCCTTATCTAAAACACTTTAATTTTAAACCTACCAATTGTATCTAGCTATATCTACCTATCTCAACCTATCAATTGACTATTAATTGTAAAAAATTGGCGGGTTCATACCTCCAGGCTTTATCGGTTAGTCTTTTTTGTCTTTCTAGCGAGTATCTTTACTTACAACTAACAACTATAAGAGCTCGCAAGCATTTGAGGACTTAAAAGTGTGAAAATGGAAGTGCAGAAAAACTGCTTCAATTGCTTTTTCCAGTTAGCTGTTAAGCATTAATGTAAGTTTCAATCATTAATGGGAAAAAAGACCATATTAAGTACATGGTTCAGAGTCCATTCACTGGTCCGAAATAAGCCCAAAATCGGCGTTCGTCTCGTATCTAATTATAAAAAAACTATAAAAGATGGCGACTTTTCGTAAAAAAGTATTGAAAGATAAGTCTTTACTCTAAATCCCTATGGTAGTGATTTTTTGTAATTCTTTTTATTTTTAAAATTCCAGGCAAACAATCTTGTTCTAAAATAGCGTATTTTCAAAAATTATTTTCTCTAAAATACATGTATTAAACAAAAATTTGCTACTCTAGGAATCTAGTTTATCTTTTGATCTTTCCGGTGATATATAATTTATAACATTAAAAAGAAATTTTGTTGCAATTACAAGACAAATCTGGTACCCTTGCAATGAAGGCTAACTTTGTTTCCATGTGCCTTTTTACTTCGGCTTTACGTGCACCTTCTAAATCTAAATAATTCGATAGTGGAAATATGTAAGTCTTCACCCATCGGCTACCCAACCTCTCAACCCGACCCCGAATTCATGTCTGTCAAGTCTACAGTGAATGGACCCTTAAATAAGATTTATAGAAGGATACAATTAATCCTCAATCTATATAGTAGTGCAAAAAGATTTTAGCAATGTAGCTATCCAAAGCAAATAAGCTAATGTTAAAATGAACTGATTTTATCACATGGTTCATTGTCCCAGAGATATGCTAAGTCTTTAAAAAATTGGTAATTTATTGAAATGTATATATTCTTTAGATGTTATCCAATAATTTAGTGTGACAACTTTGTTGTCATTTAAGTTAGGGAATATAGCATAGTTCCTAATACAAATATCTGCTAAGATCGGTTCATTTTCTAAGAATAAAACAAATTCCGGTAATTTTATTTGTTTGCAGTAGAAATCTGGTGGAATTTATGCAAAATAATAGTCCGTTCGTACAGACATGGAATAAATAATTATATAGAGCCGGTATGCAATTCAAATAACCATTTCGTCGGCTAACAACCGCTTCTGGTTAAAAAAAGAAGTTCGCACAACGCTTAATAGATCAAGTTTTTGCGAATCGCCAAATTACTACCTGTATAAACGAACGGCGAATAAATATAATTGTAAAGCTCATTAATTTTATGTTATCGCATTAAAAAGTGCCCGTTCATTTCCATATATCTTAAAAATAGAACCAATTAAAATAAATTAGCGGATAGGTTCCTGAACCAATTTTAGTAAACAATATTCAGTTATAATAATCTTTTGGCTATACGAGTATAAAAAACAATAATAATTACTGCATATTATTTGGGTTCGGTTTAAGCAAAATATAACAGCGAGATTTTGTTCATATTAATTATATTATATTGAGTCCATTCACTAGGTCGAAATAAGCCCTAAATCGGCGATCGTCTCGTGTCTAATTATAAAAAAACTATAAAAGATAGCGACTTTTAGTAAAAAAGTATTGAAAGATAAGACTTTAATCTAATTCCCTATAGTAGTAATTTTAGGTATTTCTTTTTATTTTTAAAATTCCAGGCAAACAATCTTGTACTAAAATAGCGTATTTTCAAAAATTATTTTCTCTGAAATACATGTATTAAACAAAAATTTGCTACTATAGGGATCTAATTTATCTTTTGATCTTTCCGGTGATATATAATTTATAACACTAAAAAGAAATTTTGTTGCAATTATAAGACAAATCCGGTACCCTTGCAATGAGGGCTAACTTTATTTCCATGTGCCTTTTTACATCGGCTTTACGTGCACCTCCGAAATCTTAATAATTCGATAGTGGAAATATGTAAGTCTTCACCCATCGGCTACCCATCCTCTCAATTCGACCCCGCATTCATGCCTGTCAAATCTACAGAGAATGGACCCTTAATTATATATTCATATTGTGTTCTTTCATATTTTTTATATTAGGTAGTGCTAAATTAAAGGTTTCCTGCAACATAGGTCGTAATTTATCGTTGATATAGGTACGCTTTTAATTTTAATTTGATATTTGCTATTGTATTCTGAAGTGCACTTGTTTTATACAAGACTTTGAAGGTGAAGATAAGGTATCAGCTGGGGGCAGACCCGAATTATAGTAGGTAAGAATTTAATAGTAATTTGTAACTATAAAGTAATTAAGTGAATTATAGATGTTTTTATCGTTATGAACGTAAATTCAAGGAAGGAATGATATTAATGAAAATTTACCAGAAAACTGTGAGCTTTATAATAGACCTTCTGTAGTGAACCAAAAGAGTTTCATGGAAGTGCCATTTTTTATTTTAAAGAGAAAGGTACTGTTCTTTTCCATGAAGAAGATACGACTAACACCACCACTGGCAACAGCAAACAGTCCGAAGTCTATCAAATAACAATTCACATCACAATCATATCAAAATTCACCCGCAGAAACAGCTATCGAGTGGAGCTATGTTTTATTGAGAATAGTAGCTTCAATAATAAATAAATGTCCCTCAGATCCCTGCACCTTGCATCTCAAAAAAAGAATATCATATAGGACCTTCACATATTTATATGAACACTTTTCTCAAAATTAGTTAAGGAATCGCTTCATCATAATTTAGTATACATCTATTTAAGAAAACATTATATTTAGAAAATAATATATTTTTTATTAGTGGGCCATTTTACCTATTTAAAGCACGCCTGAGCGTGTTTAAATCCAACTTTCAAAAACGCGTGTTTTTTAAAGTTACCATACAAGCCGAGAAACGTAAAATCTATAAATGACCATTTTTTGATTATTGATCTGACAGGAGTACCCTGTAACGACAAATAAAATATTACTAACAAATGCAAAACAAATCCAATAAAAAAAATAGCATAATGTTTAGCGTAATAGCGCGTGTTTTAAAGACCTTTTTATCCACTTATACTTTAACATACTAAACACTGATAGGGGTAATGTTACAAAACATCTAATTTGATAAACTTGGAGTGATAACAAAAATCATTGTTCTAGTTTTGTAATAGTGTAAAGATAGTTGAATTTTTAATTGTTTTATTTACTTGAATTTATAGGTATAATGTTTTTTCTGAATACAGTAATATTTGAAACTTACCAAAACCCAAAATTTAAGTTTGAAATGTATCCCACTTTCTACTAAACTCACTCCCCCAATGAATTATATTATACGACATACTCTATGGACTCAGCTACAAGGAACTGTAAAGCCTACATTATCAATTATTATTCGTCTACCTCCAGTAGAACTGAATTGTCACGCACTAGTTTTCATTCATGAATAGAGCCGTTCTGTGCCCGGTACTTATCCTCAAATTTTTCCAGGCAAAATTAATAGAAAGTGAGTTTAGTTAAATTTATTCAAACTCACGTAACACTGCTCGGAAGGCGTAGCAGCCCAGATACGGTTTATGAAGGATAATCCCAGGAATTTTACAAAGTAGTTGTCCCATGTCTGGGTTATAAGTCATAATTACCCATTATTTGAAGCAGTTTGGTTCTCTAACATTTTTAATTTCTAAATTAAAGCTTCTAGTACAAAATTATCATAAAAATGCACGAAGGCAGCATAAACTTAAGCTACATCAGAGATTCAACCTCTGGTAGGCGTCAAATTAAAAGTCAACAATTTACAGTGATCACAACTATAAAAATGTAGCATGAAAATGATTGTTTTTGATAATCTTTTTGACTTTTTTTGGCAATATAACACATTGAACGAAAGGAAACCCCGAAAAACGAGAGACTGGATAAAAAAATTGATGTTTCGAAATAGAAATATTGAAGGTGGATTCTTCGAGACAAAACGTCTGAATTTGCCTTGGACGATGGCATAGTGGCATAATTAAAAAAATTTATAAAACTTCCAGGGCCGTATTTACAAAATTTGAATTGATGATGGCCCTGGAAATAGTAAACTTTTATGAAAAATATAATTATGCCATTCGACAGAACACAAAAAGTTGCTTCTTGAAGAACTGTGTGTTATTCTTTTTTCAATAAAGTCTACCCATATAAAGTTTTTCTACCCAAATAGATTTTACTTGTGAAACTGTTATCCTCGGCAAAGTGCTGCACCTGTTGTTTTTGTAATATAATAAACTATGATTAAAAAACAAAAACAAGTTTATGTAAAACTTATTATTAATAAAACTAGTTCATTTTGCTCCAGGATTTTAGGATTTAGGGTTTAGGATTTTACACCAAACATTGAAACTTCTTGGTGTAAAATCCTTGGTGTAAACTTTGGTAATCCTGGTAAGATTGAAAATAAATGCAGGGGTTTTAACAAATGTAACGAAGACTGTTGCCTTTTGTTTCGTATCCGTCAGTGTTTGTTAACAGTTGAGTTCCTAACCTGCACCTAAATGCAATCATATTATCAATAATATTAATTAATAAAGCTTCAACAGTGCTTTCTGGTAAATGTGTAAGCTTCAATGGAAATATTATGAATGTAGAAAATAACTGTTATGTTGAATGTTGAAAACAAATGAGAGAGAATATTTTCATAAATCTTGTTGAACTTTAAATGGTCGTCTATCACATAAAATAGATGCAAATGTTTGTCTAATGTTCGTCCTTGTACGAGTAATTTTTTGAAGGATAGAAGAAGACATGTTTGAGTTTCCTTGAAAAACCGTATCCTGCTTCAATATTGTATGTTTTAGATAAACATAAATTTTTTTAGAATAACTTTAGTATGTATGCGTTTTGCGCTGATTCCAGCCCTGGAATAAATTTTTCCTAACCCTAATAAGCACGATATGGCCGCAGATGGTGTCTGGTTCCAACAAGATGGTGCCCCTCCACATTTTGGCCTCGACCTAAGATATTATCTTAATGAAGTTTTCCCAAATCGGTGGATAGGCAGAAGAGGGCCTGTTGAATGGCCACCACGCTCCCCTGACTTAACTCCACTGGATTTTTGTGGGGTTATATAAAAACCAAAGTGTATGTAAACAGACCAGATACAAAACAGAAGGACTGAAAGATCTTATCAAGAAGTTCGAAACATAACACAAAATATTATTCAAAATGTAATTGCATCAAAACAAATAATTATTATAATCACTTTTAAATTCGGCAAAAACACTCATTCCTATTTATGTTGTATTCATATCGTATGTAGTAAATTAAGAAGTAAATGTAAACAAATACCTTTTCTTACCATTTCTGTGCAAAACACTAAAAAATGCAGCACTTCAAAAATAATACCACGATAACCTCTTAATCCAGACGATAAAAATTATGATTACCCATAATAATAATTGAAAGTAAATAAATAATTAAATTCGATAAGTAGCTAGGCGAGGCGCCAATGTCTCGTTGTATAAGAAGAACAATATTCCCCATCTCAATCATTTGCGATAAATAAAAAATTAGTGTATATTTTATGATTCTACTAATTTTGATGATTTCTGCCGGGGTATTATATTTCCCTCTTTCTTCGGTTTTTTTCAGGGCATGCATACTTTTGACCTTTAAGAATTTCCCATGCTTAAAACTTCAGAATAAAGACTGTTTTAACACTTCATCGACTGAAGTGAATACGTAAGCTTCTTAAATTTGAACCAGTCACCCCTCTTAGAAGTGTATTTTGTGTGCTACCTCCCTCTTACTTTATTTGAAAACTTCAACAAAAAAAAATAATTTCAATAAAGCTGCTGCATACCCTTTTTGCCTGATTAATTTTGAGACTTTTTCGTCTCTTTTTTTTTTCGACATTTGGCCTTATTTCTGGGATATTCAATGAAATTCCTGACAGTGTAGCGTAAGATTTATTTAACGTTATAGCAACCCATGAAAAAATAAAACTCACAGTAATTTATGTAAACTGACGTTTATACAAATCAACTTCAATCAATTTCAACGTTCATTTTAATAGGATGAGTAGATGAGGGTAGAGGGGGAAAAGTTCTACTCCAGCGCCCTCCCAACGCCATTATTTTAACCTGTTCTATCTATTCCTGAAGTTATCAAGATTAAACTTAAATCAGCCTGTATAGACAGAAGTGCATGTACTGTTACCATATGAGTGACAATAGTCCCTAACACTAAACGACAGCTGTTTCTACCTACTAAGTCTTATCACTACCATACAAGTCCCACAGAATGACGACTAGTTAAATTCGCTTTCAAGAAGGCATAAGCTAAGATTCTGTCCTATTATTGTACTTATAACTATAACTGTAGGATGTAACTACTCCATGTAGGGTGCATAAAAACAACACAGTAAGGTGAAATTTTATATATTATGTGAACTGTTTTTATTATTATAATATTCTACTGCTTATAACAGCACAGAATTTTAGTGAGGGTAAACTTGAAAAGGGTTGGAACCTTTGCTGTGTAGATAACACTGACGTAGTTTTTCACATAATACCAAAACACTAAACTACACTCAACCGCGCGTTTCACCAACCAAGTTAGCACCATCTGGAATTCTGACTAAGACAGTTTTATTCAGCTCCAGATGATGCCAACTTGGTTGGAGTCTAGTGCAGTGTAGTGTTTTGGTGTTATGTGGAAAACTACGTCAGTGTTAATGGGGATAAGAGAACTAATAGGTTGAAACAACTGTTTGTCATTTATAGTTTACTGAGACTCATATTATCATAGGAGTGCATAAACTTTTCTATTAATATGGTCAGTGTTATTATATTTTAAAAAATATGACCTTGTATCTGGAAAAGAAGGCATTTTTCGGCCCGTATTCCTATTATGCAACTTAATGCTTATAGTTAATGGTTTAATGGTTGTATTGTATTGATTAATAATGAATTTTAATACCTACCTGCATTTCCATAGAGGTACCCTACATGATAAAGGCCTCGTTACGTGTATTGTTTGTCGATCATAATCCTTTTATTGCCGTTTGCCAATGCTCAATATAAACATAAAATATAAACAATAAATTTATATAATTGGTTTATTTTTAGGAAAGTTGAGTCGACACTTATTTCTTTTCATTTCATAAGAAATTAATTTACAGGAATTGTCACTGAGAAACATCATTTTAACCTGTATCATAAGGCAATAACTTACTAATAATTGTTCACTTTGATGCCCAATTCAGATAACTGACCAAAGTATTATTTATGTAGATATGGAATGTGTCCCTAAAAATATAAAGCAATGTTAGGAAAGGGGAAGCAATACAAATCCAAATTTTATAAGCAATATGGTCAGTTAAGCGACATAACTATCGATATTGATCCACTGATAATCTTCACTGGATAGAAGAATTACATACCCAACGTCCCCAAAAATTAAATGTCTGAGCTGGATATTATTGGGTTAGGCGTATTTAGAGCTGCTTAATAATAAAATCACACCACCACTTACAGAAGGACAAATACTTGTTGAAACCACGTTTCAATAGGTACTCGTCCTTCTTCTGTAAGTGCTGGTATGATTTGATTATAAAGGAGCTTATTAACCTATACTTATACCTCATTCCACCTCCTCATTATACTCGAGATGTACGTGCTTATCCTAGTCAAATGCTTCCAAATAGGTAGATACACAAAACAGAAAAAGAAGAAATGAGATTTCTGTAGAAAAGGAAGGCAACACAAACTATCAACAGCGCCCTCTTGTCTGGCACTTTTTAGCGAGCGGCAAATTTAAATATCTCAATTTACCTTCTGTTCTACTTATTTAGATATGTAGCAAAAAAAATATGTACCGAGTTAATTATTAATGCAATATTTAAATATTATGTGTTTTAATGAAAAGTAAAAACTGAAACTTCACAAAATTATAATATTTAAAAATTTTTCAAGAATAATGTCTCGTTACTTAATTTTTTTGGCTAAATATCTAAATAAATATGTAAACATTTAAAAATAATAAATGACAAAAAATTATGTTACTTACCTACATAATTCTCATATTTTTATAACGTATAATAATTAATCAAAGCAAACATTTTTTAAATATATTTATTAAACAAATGTATGTAACAAAAAAGTAGGTACTATTTATGATATTCTAAATAAATTATATGAATGAATACATTTGTATGTAGAAATATTGCTAATGAATGAGCTTGTTACTAACGAACAAAATATATCGATAATGTTGGAGTCAAAAATTTATCTCTGGAGAAGGAGATCAGCGAAAAATGTACATGGGGAAATTCAGTCTCGACTGCTATCCACTTCGTTAAAGTGTACAAGTACGTTAAACTGTGACATACAGTAAGTAGTTGTACATGAAACAAAAATGAGGGTTGGGTTTTCTTTTACAGTAATAGGGTTAGTGTTTTCTACAAAACTAAATATAAAAATATTTTCCCTTGGTAGAACAGATAAAAGCAGGTACGGATTTATGTATTTCTATAGTAAATACGTATCTCTAGTATCTAATTATAATTATTTTACTTCCAGAACATATAACCACTTTTATTATAGGTTGGCTTCGGCCAACGGGAATTTCACTTAAAAATCAAGAATTTCCAAAACAATGTATAGTTACGTTATAATATTATGATGTTATGATATTATGATGTTACTCAAACGACTAGGTATTTAGACTATAATCTGACCTACAACCTACTGGCTATAGTAATATATTCAAGTAAAAATTGGGGTTATGATCTATATTTACAAGAATTGAAGAAAAAGATTACAAAAATATATAAAGTAAAGTATAAATAAATATATACCTAAGTAAAGTAAAAGATATACTTAATACTTACAGTTACTTCAAATTTTGTAATTTTTACTCAAATTTTCCACGTCTTTGAAGATATGCTTCACTCTTAAAAAACATAACTAAAAATTAAATCACCACTATTTTAACCTAACCATTTTAACTGCAAATCAAGCGTAGACAGAGTCGTAGATCGTAACCGTCCGTAGCAGCCCCAACCAAGAGGCTACGGTTCCATACAAAATGCGAGGTTGCCATTTATAGCGAATGTTACATGACTTTATGCCTAAAATAGCCAAAAATGGCAACCTGGCATGTCTGGCACAGGTTGCGGGCTTCATAATATTAGTTATATCCCTTGAGTGGATAGGTCAGAGGGATTAAATAGAATGGCTTTTCCCCCACTTTGACACCACGTTCCCCTGAACTAAATCCCCTTGATTTTTCCTTTAGAGGCATCTCAAATCTGAAGTTTACAATGAACGTCCACACAGCTTGGAAGAATCAAGAATTAGGTTTGTTGAGGCAACTTCTAAGATCCCAACAAATCTGTTAAGAAATTTCACTGAAGGTTTTATAAATAAACTAGCATATTGTCAAGAAGTTAACGATGATCATTTTGATCATATACATATATAATAAGATAATCCATTTGCTCTAGATCATTAATTTATCATTGTTTTCATATTGGTTTTTATTGGTTGATATTGGTAAAAAGTTCTTGACAAATTTAACGAATCTCTTGATAGTTATTGATAGTAAAGATATGTAATCTTATATCGCTGACAACTCGGTGTATCCAAATCCAAAAATATTTATAGGGTGATTCGTTGGAAATAAGAAAGTTGCCACCACCTCCGATTGAAGCGGAAGTTGTCCAAAGTTGTTAGTAGGCTTATTATATTCGTCATGTAAGTATATAGTTTTGTGTTAATATGTATATAGTTTTGTTTCAAATTTGTATTATTTCACGAATTAATCATATTAGAAGAGACAGCACCAGCACAAACAAATCGCAGTATCCCCCTATCTCCAAAAGGGGCCCGTGATTGACGTAGGTCAGTAAAAATATTTATATATCACAAGTTATCTTTCTAGAGATGCACCTCATTAACGTTTTTTAAATGAGCTTGTTTATAACAAAACTAAAAAGTTGATTAGAACGTCACAATGGAATAATTATTTATTTTTACATATACATGCTAATTGCTCGCATACTAAGAGTTCAAAGCTCAAGACAAAAATATTGTTATAGCAAATACCTACTCAATACGCTATACTAAAACAATTATAAGTTCAATGATAATTTACGAAGATATAAAATCATTCTGTATAATATTATGCTTTCCCTTCTCCCACACAAGTGGGAGACTCACCTAGGTACACAATACACTATACCTACTAAAATAATTATAGATTCAATGATAATTTACAAGGATATAAAATCATTCTGTATAATATTACGCTTTCCCTTCTCCCACACAAGTGTCTGACGTTCTGGCTAATCATTGTGATTAAAATAATATGTAGTTAAAAGTATTATTATTAGTAAAATGGGTAAGAACATGCATAATATTTACTGCTTATTTTTCATACTACATTTTTATATTTTATAAAAATGAAAATGAAAATTTTAGGTATGAGAAAATACTGAAATGTCAACCTGTAATACTTATTTCCTATAGTATATCTGCACCGTTGACACAGATATGCCGCATCATACTTACGTCATTTTATTTGTGAATAATTTTGTATTCTTTTTAAATATTTAGTAATGAGAATGCTGCTTGTGCCCAAGCAACTATTAGTCAATGATTTTTATATGTTTATAAAAATATTGTGTGATTTTAAATATTTTACCAGCAGTTGTTTATAGCACAATATAATGTCTACTAGACAAGACATGCACGAAGGTATAACAACTAATTACTACATTATTTACTGTGCTCATATTGAAGCAGATGTTTCCCACACAACTTATAAAAGTATCTAACAACTATGCGAATGGCTGCAGGTACTAATTTATCGAACACCCTTCAGTTCACTTCAGATTTTTCCTTGTACACGGTCGAATAAGTTGCATGTGTTCCAGGAAACAATAATAACATGTAAGACCAGCTTGATTTTTTAGCAACTACTGACTTTTTCCAAACATTAGAGCTATGAATCGTAACTTGTCTAGGTGTGTATATAATTAAATGAAGACAAGACTTTTTCCTGTGGATTCCAGTAATGAATGTGTATTAGGTTTTGCTAAGGTCAAGGAAAACTGGTTGAATTTTTTTTCTACTAACATAAATACTTCGAAAACTCTATATTTTAAAGGATAAGTTCTCAAAAAATATAAAATATTCAAAAACTAAATACAGAGGTGATCCTTTTAGAGGATCACCTCTAAAAACGGCCAGTTTTCAAATTTCCGAAACCAATTATATGGGAATACCCCTACTAATGACCCCCCTAATAGAGGTACCCCCATAAAATGGGAACGACCAAATCAAAGACAATTTTCTTCATAAAATACCTGCAATTGTACCTCTCATTACCTGTCTATCGGTCATAAATTTTATTGTAAATATGTACATACCTACCTAAAATTTTTCGACCCTTCCTAGTTAGAATTTTATAAATAGAACAATTATTGGTATTTCCCATAGTAATTTAAAAACCCCAAGCGATAAAGTGGCTTTAGTTTCATAGATTTTGAGCTAGTTTATGTTCAACTGTGATTGTGTTACAATCATCATGTCGCCAAAAGGAAAACGTTTGTCTCTTAAAGACAAAATTCCACAAAATTCCTACCAGTGATCGAAAGTTTTCTGAAAAGTATTGTATTGGAAAGACACAAGTTAATGAAATTATAAAAAAGAAATCCGACTTAAAGAAACTCTTTGAAGAAGGTTCCAATCCAGAATAGAAGAGAAAATTTCCCAAAACTGAAGGATTGGCTATTGACTAAGTAGTTTACAATTGGTTCTGTAAAACCAGAAATAAAAACCTCCCCATATCTTTACCTCTAATAAAAGAAAAAGCATTAGAAGCAGCCGGAACTTTAAAAATGAGGGGTCTTAAAGGCTCAAATGGATGGCTGCAAAAATTTTGTGAAAGACATAACATAGGCTTTAAAACAATTCGCGGTAAGTCAGCTGATGTTGACCTGGATAGTGTTGAAGCCTGGAAAACAAAGCTACAAGTAATATTAAAAAACTATTCACCAAAAAATGTGTACCTACAATGCTGACTAAACCGGACTTTCTTACCTTCCAATGCCTAACAAAACGTTTGCTCTAAAAAGTGATAAGTATGGCAGCAAAAACTGCAAAAGAATGATTTAATTTTATTTTACGCAAATATGGATGCTGGCAAGGAAAACCCATTAATTATAGAAAAGAGTAAAAACAAAATAATACCTTAAAATAAAATTATTCCTATTATTCGTGTAATTTTATTTTAAGGTATTATTTTGTTAGGAAAGGACATGACATGGTTTCATTACCCAAATCAAATCCATTACTTAATTATAGAGAAGAGTAAAAACAAAATAAGAATTTTTTTTTCCACTTCCCTGTATCTCAAAAATGGTTCAGATTTGGAAATAAGTTTATATAGCAAAGTCTCATTATTTTTACTGGTTCTAGATGTTCCCGAATTTTCTCAACATAAAACTGGGACACCCTGTATAGTAATATCCCATTTTATTTTAATTATTGTACCCTGTAGTTAAGGGCAAGCCTGGCAGCGGCTTAGAGTTCATATTAACGATATGAAGGCTAAGCAACGTGGTTCGAGGTTAGGACTTGGATGGGTGACCGTGTGGAGAAAACTCCCGATGTCTGTTCGCATCTTCTGGTGGTCTGTGCGTTGGTGAATTCACAAAAGTTATACAAACTTAGGCGAAGATTGTGTAGAAGACGTAATTTTCCTCTTATAGGCTATAAAGCTGGTGGTAACTCGTCTTCTGGTGATTGGCCTTAGTCGAGGTAAATAGGTCGATGTTCAAAAAATCAGTTAGAAACGATAATCTTAAATGTTCAGCACTAGTTGTTTGAAAACTGCGATTCCTTCTGGGAACAAACCCATACTCACTAGCATTGCCTTCTGCCTAGAAGGGCCTTGGCCTTTACTCCCCTTCTTCTTGGTTTTATGTTGTAATTGATATTGTTAAATCATTCTATACGATATTTCGTTATTAACGTTTAGAAATCTATTTAGCACTCATATCCGTATCATTATTGACTTTATTTGTCGTGCATATTATTTCAGTTCACCCACTTGAACCCATTATAAACAAACGGTAATATTATTATCAGTTATTAGCTAATAATCAGGAAACGATAGAGTACCTATTTCAAGCAAGGGCGCGCTTTGCACTCGTATTGAAAAATACCTAATTCTCTACAACACGTCACAAGTAAAACACGAAATCGTTCGTTATCGTTTACATTATAAAAATGAAGCTAACAATAGGTGCTCAACTTTCACTCGAACGAAAGCTAGACACTTAACAGGGAAAATCAAATGAATTATTTCATCTGAAGGACAGTATGACATGCTAGATATGCATATAGAACATTTCAAATGCGCAATGAACATTTGCAGGAAAAGTTCAAACGAATAAGTTAAACTTTTGGAAAGAATCAAATGGGAGAAACAGTCAATCAGTCTTACAGTTATTTTTTAATTTTTTATAGTAGACGCCTTAATAACCCAAGAATCAACTCCATGCCTAACAAAGCGAAAGTTGTTTTTCTATTGCGATATATGTATCCTAATGTCATCAAGGAATACACGAAAGATAAAATAAATGGTGGTTGAGGAAGGTGGATATCGTAGTTCAATGGAATATTTCTTGAATCGTGTGCTATCGCTGAAGGTTTTTCGAGAACAGTTTGGAACAGACCAGAGAAACAATCTGGAACAGATTAGATTTTTTTATCTTCGCTCAATTTCTATAATCCATAAGCATATCGTCAAGCATATAATAAATTGTTGAGAATTGATAACAGGCTTTAATATCTAGGAAAGAAGTAAAGTGGTAAAACTAAAAAACATGTCTCTTTATATATATGATGGAATAAAGGTAAATATACAAAAAATACACATTTTGTATTGGAATTTTTTTTCTTAGCAGTTTCGAGGGCAAAACTGCTAGCGTTCTTTTTATTTAATTCCATCAAGTACAAAACGGTTCTAGAAGTTAATTGAAGAACACTGTAAAAAGCAACATACGTCAAACGGACCTGTTTTTCTTATTTTTTATACCTACCTTGACTTCCCTCGTACCATACGTTGCACACCGTGTATTCCTCCTATAGTAATTAGACCGAAGTTGAATACCTTCCTGATCAATTAATTGAGGAAATAAATGTAGTCTGAGACATTTACAACGAGCTCGTGGGCATCACGTGCAATAAAGCTGCCTACGACGATAGCGTTACGTAAAACGGTGCCAGCCGTCTGAGTTAATGTTAGTTAATGTTAAAATCAACAAGACGGGAGTAGGCTAGCTAGAATACCTGTCGAACGCGACCTTCGTTGCCGAAAATACGCTACGGTAGTGGTGAATAAAAACCGTAATTAGCGGCGTATGCTAGGATAATTAGGATAAGTAGAAAGCGGGATACACCCCGAAATAAAAACGGCAACCTCTGTCGACCTCGGTGAAAAGGTGAAATTCAAATTGGTTTCCTTTTCAATTTACACGTTCGGTGTGTACCGTGGCTGCCCAACCGTGTCAATCGTCAGTCTACACGAATTCTTTTTTTTTACGATAGTAATAGTAACGTGAACCGTGTTAATTAATAATTACAGGGTGTTTTTAAATGTGCGTTGTCAATTTAGAAAGTTATTCTAGTTATATAGTGTGGATTTTTTATCGCTCTTCACTTTATTATCCTTTGAACCGATACTGATAATTACTTGTTAGTAAAAAGTTTATAAACGGCTGCAAACATCTTTTTATAAAAAGCAGAAATATTTTAAACGAATGAATATTTGACACTGAATTTTGAATAATCGTATTCTCGAAAGACTTATTATTTCAAGCTGACTTTTAGGAATACTCCTATCTGCGTAATTAGTGAAAATTAATTAATTATTAAAGGTCCCTATACAGGGTGTTTCATAATATATGCGCAGGACTTCAGGATGTTACACCTCGTCCAAAAATATGAAAAAAAGTTTCTATTAACTTACCCTCTAAAATGCACCATGTTAGAGATAAAGGATGTTGAAATTGAAAAAAAAATTCGTTTTTTGCGAATATCTCCGGAACCGTTTATCGTACAGAAAACAGCTTTTGTAAGCATTTTCTACTCATAATAAACAATGTTTTGTGCGGAAATTTTTTTTAAGTCATAATTGGTGAAGGTTTTGAAGGCGTAGTGGGTGTTTTTCTCCCCAACTTCTACGCTACTGGAAAAAGTACGATTTTGAGACGCTTATTTGAACCGCCAATGTTTTCTACACAAAAAAGAAACCCTTGGTCATAAGCTCTAAAGTCGATCGTTTTCGAGAAAAATCAACTTCTATGTTGAAAAACATGGTAAATTTTTTAAAATAGAATTGACTATTTTGAAAACAACTTTTGTTATCATTTTTTAATTTTTTTTTTATTTTGCAATTATTATGACGTTAACGTTTGGTTTTGTTACTTGTTCTAACGTTTAAATAAATTTTGTTTAATTTAATTTGTCCATTTGTTTAATAAATTTAAAAAATTTACTATGTTTTTCAACATAAAAGTTGATTTTTCTCGAAAACGATCGACTTTAGAGCTTATGACCAAGGGTACCTTTTTTGTATAGAAAACGTTGGCGGTTCAAATGGGCGTCTCAAAATTGTACTTTTTCCAGTAGCGTAGAAGTTGGGGAGAAAAACACCCACTACCCCTTCAAAACCTTCACCAATTATGACTTAAAAAAAATTTCCGCACAAAATATAGTTTATTATGAGTAGAAATTGCTTACAAAAGCTGTTTTCTGTACGATAAACGGTTCCGGAGATATTCGCAAAAAACTTTTTTTTATATTTTTGGACGAGCTATAACATCCTGAAGTCCTGCGCATATATTATGAAACACCCTGTATATTTTCCAGCCCAAATAGACACAAAAGCGCATATGAATCAAGGTTTCCAAAGGAGTAGGTTATCTGGTAACATAGTGGGGCAAGCCACGTGGCGGGGTGCATACGTCATCCAGACGACAGAACTGACAGAACTCAAGTCAAGCTCGTTTGGTCTGCGTACATACATTGCTTTTACAGTATTTTCTTGACTTTTTGTGCAGTTATTGTGATTTACGTACTTCAATTTGAAACTATTAGAACTGCGGTTTTTAAAAAGTGATAATATTATTTAGTGGAAAAACTATTAAAAATTGTTTATTTTTATCAAATTTTTCATTATGTGAATTTCAATTTCATTTAGCAAAAGGTGCTCAGAAATAATTTTTATGGCGAGTATCTTGGCTATGAATATTAGCCTCCATTCTTTATTTAAATAACTCAACAAGATTTTAAATCAATCGTCTGGATGACGTATTCCCGCGCATTAAATGCGAACATCTGATTGGTCCAAAATTATCAGATAACCTACTTCTTATAACCTTTGGATATGCCTATTGCTTGAACTCTATTTTGGCAATGAACGGTAACTGACGCTAACAATTTGAAACAGAAATATGAATCTCCCATAAGTTTATGTGATAAACTCTTGTAATTGGTTTATTTAGCGGTTCTGTTTTCTCTCATCTCGTTTGTTACAATCGCGAATCTACGAATAATCTGATTGGTTGAAAGCAACGAATTAAATTACCATTGGGACCATTGCCACCAGACTATTTGGGATAGTCTCGTATTGTTGGCATCAGTTTAGACCGATAGATTCCTCTGTAACATCTTTTATGTAATAAAGTAATTCTTGGGCATTCTAAATCTTCAAAACATCTAGTTCGAAATCGTAGCTCTTCTAAAAAGCGGGATATCCGTTACCAAGGTATAAAACCATAGATTTATAAGACAAGGGAGATGTAATTGTTTACATTTTAAAGCAATCAGAGAACCCCTTGTTTACTCTTTATCTGGTCAACTGCAAGGTCTACTTTATGATTGTACGAAAAACTGTTGCCAAACTGTCAATTGTGTAATTTATATTTTCACATTTAAACTACCATGATTATGGGTTAAGGTTAAAATATTACATAAAAATATTTTTCCGTTTCCTAGTTAAGTAGATAAATCATATTTTGTTAAAAACGTTGCGATAAAAACTAACTTCAGAACGCAAAAAAAGAATGAACAGGCATCATTGCTCCCTACTCCAATCCGCATGTTCATTGATGCCGGTAACAACCACGTGAATCGTAGTATTTTATAGTATTTCTTTTGTGCGGTGTTGCTGGCAGTCGGAATTTTGCTTTTGTGAATTTTTCAGTGTTTTTTGTAAGGATTTTATTACTATTCTTCAGAAAATGGTGCTTCAGTGTCAAGTGTATGGAAAAATGAATTCTTTATATTCAAAACTGTCTTTCCACAGGTAAATTTTGCCAAATTTTGTTTGGTTATTCGGTCGCTATATTTATCACGCCATATTTACGGATTTTCAGGGGCGTGCTGGCAGGCTTCCTTATCATTTTACGGAATATAGTATATATATACTATATTATATTATGGAATTGCTTTTATGTTGTTATTTTTTAAAATATGGCTGATGTGTTAGTTTTTGGAGTTACCTACACACATACTTAAATATGGTCAAAACAAGAATCCAAGCAAGAAGCTAAGCCATCATTATCATTCAGCACTTTGCTGCATAACAAATTAAAAAACCTATAATGTTTGGTAAGTGTGAAGCCAACATGCAACGTTTGCACACAAAAATTAAAATCAGTTGCGTAACCAAGGTAATTTTTAAAGGTATCCTTTATACTAATCTAAGAGAAAATCACCATTATCAGGCTTTTAAAGAGTTATTTTGAAAACAGTAAGTCAAATAACTTGAAACAAAAAGTTGAATTATAAAAACTAACACTATGTACATCTTTCTTATTTTAAATTATATTTCACTTTTAAATGTAATTCAACCCTGTATACAGAGTTTGGGTATCTTTGAAAAACTGAAAAATACTTTTTTACACTACTGTATATATAAGTTTTTGTAATGTAGTAGATGTACCACCTTTACTTAATTCAGAATTTTAAGTGTTCAAGTTTCAATTCATATTCCCTACATTAAAACTCCGATACTAATTTAATTTCTAATCTCACAAGCTTTTGCTGTTGCAATGTATAGGTAGTACTGCTTTTCTTAAAATTATTTTTTGATGTTTTATTATCATACCCAACCCTTCCAAAAACAGTACGTCTTTGGCGTCGGAAGCAAGTTCTCCCAAAACTTTTGCAACGTTGCATGGAGTCGGAATTTTGCCGTTCTTTCTCTCGGTATTCTTTGTCATACACATTGCCAATGATTGATACAAAACAAAAGGTTATTTATGAATGAACCGTGAGGTATCTTATTAAGTCTATGTATAAAACCGAATGTATAAATCCATTCTCGAAAAATCTAGAACGAAAATTTGGTAGGCTAATATTGTTATGTGAAATGGCTTGAGATATTTATCTCTAAAATATACAAGGTGTTTCAGAAATGAGTATTCAAAATTTCAGAGGATGTAGAAGACGTTGAAAGATGACGGAAACCTTAGTACACTTTATGTCAGTGGCGGCTCCTAAGGGAGATACTGCCCCTTAAAGGGGTTATCTCAGAAACGGTTTTTGTTGCGTAACTTCATAACTGAATAACTAAGATGAATGAAATTTTGAGTGAGTATGTACATTTTTATTCCTAACGATTAGCATACATTACATTTTAAAATTTAAAACAGGGGCGTACGAAAATGGTGGGGGCGAGGGGGTAATTTATTCAAATCTTTTTTATGAGCAATTTTGTTCTGTTTCTGATGGGAAAATATAAAAATTTAAAGTATTTTACATAAAAAAGGTACTCTAGTTCAATTTCGCTAGAACGCGCCGTTCTCCAGTAAAATCGATTTTAAAAATCCGTAACATGCTGAAAAATTCAAATTGCTTTAGGTGAAATAATAAAATAATCAAAGTGTGCCATGAGAAAAAAAACACTAACTTGGCAGTGACAGTTATCATTAACAACGTCGTTTATTATTGTTTTTTAACTTGTGCTGCAGCGTAGAGTATAAACGTTCAAAATTATTGAAGAGAATGCCACATTTTCTGAATATGTAGATATGTTGTTGACATTAGGCGAATGTCATGGGAGCGCAAGACAATCAATTGGCATTAGAAATGATGCTACTATAAATTGGTCCCCACGTACACCAGATTTGAATCCTATGGATTTCAACGTGTGGGGCCAAATGAAAGAGAAGGTATATTCACAAGTCATTGACAATGAGGAGCAGTTACGTCAGCGTGTAGAAGATGCGTTTACTGAACTCACCCTGGAGCGGAACCTATTTTCTTTGGAACGCAGATTACGCGCTTGTATTGCTGCAAATGGTGGACATTTTGAAATTTAAATAGCTTTAATACCACTGCAAATAGCGTAATATCACCTATTCCTATTTGAATTTTGTTCCTTTGTGTTCTTATTATTATGTTGTTGCTACTACTGTGTAAGAATCAATATTCTTATATTTGTTATGTTGTCATTAAATTTGTTTTCAATTGATACTATGTTTGTATACAGGGTGGTCCAGATTTTAATAGACAAACTTCAGGAAAGTATAAAACAACAAAAATTAATATCACTTTGCTTAATGAACATGGGCGGAAAAAGGCACCATTTCTGAGACAATGGGCCTTGAAAATAATAAAAAAAACGAATTCTTAAAATATGTGAAAAATGGCTTAACCAAATTAAACCAAGTTCGGTACAGAATTTTCACTAAATATTCCTCGCAGTTATGGATCTACAAAACCCAAATTCAAATACCAGTGCCGGAGAATCAGGGGTACTATTTCCCTATTTAAAATTAACTTCTACGCCACTGGATTAATGGGCAATATGATTACATTTTATAATTTCTAGAGGTTTTCCAGATAAAAATCCATTTTTCCAGTGCAATGGATGATTAGCTGCTTATAAGACACACATCATAAAAAACACTTGTAATAAAATAATTTGTTTCAGTCAGTCAAGAGCTTCAACCAAGTTCAAAATATTCTCTCCATTTAAAACATTTCTATTCATGCAGTTTGGTAGACCAGAAGTCATATCTAATTTGGGAACTTCTCAGCATACCTTCTTGCGCTCCCATGACATTCACCTAATGTCAACAACATATCTACATATTCAGAAAATGTATACTGTGTGCATATCTTCAATAATTTTGAACGTTTATACTCTACGCTGCAGCACAAGTTAAAACACAATAATAAACGACGTTGTTAATGATAACTGTCACTGCCAAGTTAGTGTTTTTTTTCTCATGGCACACTTTGATTATTTTATTATTTCACCTAAAGCAATTTGAATTTTTCAGCATGTTACGGATTTTTAAAATCGATTTTACTGGAGAACGGCGCGTTCTAGCGAAATTGAACTAGAGTACCTTTTTTATGTAAAATACTTTAAATTTTTATATTTTCCCATCAGAAACAGAACAAAATTGCTCATAAAAAAGATTTGAATAAATTTCCCCCTCGCCCCCACCATTTTCGTACGCCCCTGTTTTAAATTTTAAAATGTAATGTATGCTAATCGTTAGGAATAAAAATGTACATACTCACTCAAAATTTCATTCATCTTAGTTATTCAGTTATGAAGTTACGCAACAAAAACCGTTTCTGAGATAACCCCTTTAAGGGGCAGTATCTCCCTTAGGAGCCGCCACTGACATAAAGTGTACTAAGGTTTCCGTCATCTTTCAACGTCTTCTACATCCTCTGAAATTTTGAATACTCATTTCTGAAACACCTTGTATTATATTATTTTTAGAATAAACCATTGAATATTTTTTGCAATGTCACGTTGCCTACAATGTGAAGTTGGTGCAGATAGTGTTCTTGGTTGGTTGAACGAAAATATCCTTCAACTTGTTTTATTTAATTTGCGATAAACCAGTCAGACATTATCTTCTCAGTGTCTATAGTTAAATGTTAGGTTCACATAATTCCTGTGGTTTACCTGTGTTGAATATATAATAATAATTTTATTGTTTGTTCCGACTACTCAAACAAAGTCTATTAAAATTCCCAATGAGAGTATTTTCTAAATAGGGAAGGGACCCTTCTCCTAATCCTCCTAAATTTTAATTCCAATTAAATATTTAACTAAGGACATATTTCAAATTTGAAAGAATTGCATAGCAATAGAACAAAAATAAATAAATTTATTCTTGTAACAAGAGCTGCTAATTTTTCTATTGCTTGATGAACAGTGTTAATCATAGAATGTAATTATTAATTAATATTCAATTTTAATAATTGACCATACTATTTTTTTGTAATGTAAATGATTATTTTTACATATTTTTTAACGTATTAACAAGGAAGCCATAATATACGTTTTTCTCGCGCATTTTCTATCTTGAGTATAATAGTTAAGCATTATATGAGCATAAATATAGAAATATTTAAATTAATTCCTGCAAGAAAAGAAATAACGAATCAAACTTCGAGATTAACTCTGTCTTAACCGGAAGAACTAGGGCCAAATTTGAAGGTTCTATAAGGGAATGGGTACGCAACAACACCTTTTGGTTATAGGTTATTGGACAACGTATTACACCTATTTTATAACATAAACTACATCGTATTAAATACCAGTCCTGCACAGAATGATTGAAAACAACATGACACAACAAAATATATGTTTTTGCTTTATATTTTCATAAATTGTTTATTTCATCCAGTCTGCGCCTGGCCAAATAAAAAAGTTCCTAATCGGCAGAATTTCTAAGAATTCATTTAAAAATAAGCTTGAAGAGGTATTATTATCCTTGTCATCTCTTCATTTATTCACTTTATCCTTTAGTCCACTTGATATGGCAATTATGGGAAATACATAATATTTAATTAACATATTTTACAGTTATATTAATTACGTACATATATTAAATATACAGAGTGCTAATAAATGAAGCTAACCCGTTCATTAAAAGTTTGAGGACTTCCCATTGGAATATTTTTTTGAAAATTTGGATAGGGGGGTTTTCGAGACAATTCTACTCATCTGAAGTATTTACGTTTTTCTGGCCCTTCCGCTTATACCGTAAATGGCTATCAATTTTCTTATGTTAGATGAAATACCCTATATGTTTTCACATTTTTTATTTCTACGTTAAAATCTACGTTTTTAATGTGATTAAATTAATTAAAATACCTAAAAATCTACTAATTTCTCGTATAGGTTGTGCCCCATTAAAAAACGTATATTTTAGCGTAGAAACAAAAAAATGTAAAAAATATAGGCTATTCCATTTAAAATAAGAAGGCTGATAACCATTTCCGGTATAACCGGAAATGCCAGATAAACAGAAATACTTCAGATAAATAGAACTGTCTCTAAAACCCCCGTATCTAAATCTTCAAAAAAATAGTCCAGTGGGAAGTCCTTAAACTTTTAATCAACCCGTTAGCTGAATCACTCTGTATATTACACAATAGAAGTAGGAAAATTCAATAGATGAGATAAATCTGCACACACCACTACTGATATCGTGATGGTTCTTATTTGCTTTAACCAACATCTTCAACCACTTACGAAAACTTATTTTAGACTTACAATCCTGTATGCCTGTCATACTTTATACCGATCGACTTTGAGACCCACCCTGTTTGAAAGGTGTTAACGAAAAGAAATCACTGATACAGATTTTTGCAGATGTCAGTGATCGTATTGCCGTTTGTATTTTGTAAAAGGTGATTATTAGGGCCCTTTAAATATTTCAAAAATGTTCGTACAATGATTTGTCATGACATGATAATAACTTTTTATTTTAAATAAAAAATTTAAAAATGTACTTTGCTCCTAAAACAACAAGAAGTGTTTACAATTTGCTGTAGAATAAAAATAAAATATGTAGAGCCAATCTCATCTATGTGCAATTTTTTTTTCGCCACTTTTAATCTTGTTTCTTATTTTGAATGGTAAGTTATCAAAGCAAACAAATTAATTAAGCGAATTTTGTAGTATTAACGGAAAAAAATTCCAAACTACTGTAATTGCCAAAACGATAACAAATATAAATAAACAAGTGGCAAAGTAGGGCAAACTCGCTGACAGGAAATTTTCGTAGAAAGTGTTCATTTTTATCACTTCGGAATGTTGTAGACGCTTTTAAAATGAAAAAAATCTGGGCAAAAATAACTGTGCTAATTTTTCATTTATAAAATATTCTTTATACGCGTTTTTATACGTAAGTATTTCTATTGCACATCAGTAATCATCATAGTGCCCTCTTTTGGTCTTTTGTTACTACTCGTCTGACAATTATTGACTAATTGACTGACAGATAGATAGCAAACTGGTTTTCCGCAGATGCTATTACAGCAGTGGCCTTTATTGTCTTTGAGGAAGTCAATCCTACTTATTTATTTGAAAGATATGCCGAAACTGGAAACAGTATTCCTTGGAAATGCCCGAGTAATACAACGCCAGTCGGGGCACATAGTTCGTGGAGTAGTTGTTTTCGGCATCTCCTTCAAATAAATTTATATCTATGATTTGCAAAGTTGATCTGGAAAAATGCTACTGGTAATTATTGATTGATAAAAGATTCCGAAAACTCTATTTCATTTACGAAATATAGGTTATAATCTAATCTTACGCTAACAGGATAAATGAAAGTTGTTAGACCAAGTAATATTATACAGGGTGTCCCCGTTTTTTCGTTCATAACTTTGGCAAAAGATAGAGCATGCAAAAATAATAGGGTTTTTCCTATAACATTTTTTTCTAAGACGCTTCGTTCTCGTTATACGGGGCGTTCAATTTTTAAAAACAAATTTTATTTTCTTTAATATTTATTGAACCTATAAATAGTTTTTGTTGAAACTTGGCACACACTAATCGTGATAAAAATCTAATATTTTGACGTAAAAAATACTTTTCGACTAAAGACAGTGCCGTAGTTATGGGGTTTTGTTAGCATTTAAACCCCCTAAACTTCTACGCCAATGGCGAAAAATGATTTTTCGATACAAAAGTTAGTATTTTGATGTTTTGCCTAAAAAAAAGTACCCTTGACAAAATTCGCTAGGAAGTCCCCTTTCTGAGATATTTGGAACATTTAATAACGGTTATCTTATGAAATTATTTAAATCTTGGCTAAAAATTATTATTGTAGAATTATGCAGGCACTGCAAGTTTAAATTTTTAACAACAGTATAACACTATTGACATATGTCATGTTTAATCAGTTTGTTTGCTTGTAGTTTGTGTAATTTGTTGAAATAAATTCTCATTTCAACCCCCTCCCCCCGCAGCGTATACCCTAATGTGAAAAAATAATATTACAAATACAATATTATAATTATTACAAACGGCAAAAACAATAATAATTTACAAATGATTTAATCTAATAAATGCTCAAAATGATATCCTTCTTCTTGAATGCAAAGATGACATCGATTTCTTAATGAACGTCTTGTACGAATTAGCATGCCATTATTTATTTCATTACAAGCCATTCGAATACGATTTATTAAATCTCTATTGTTAACTGGGGTCGCATATGCTTTTTTTTAAGAAGCCCTAAACAAAAAAATCTAGGGGATTGAGATCAGGTGATCGAGCAGACCAAGCAACTGGACCACCTCGACCAATCCACCTTTCCCCGTAGACAGTATCTAGCCACTCCCGAACTTACCGTCCATAATGTGCAGGACAACCGTCTAATTGCATCCAAGCATTTCTTCTCTCGGGGAGTGGTATTTCCTCCCACATGTTAAAATGATTTGTTTCCAAAAATTGAAGAAATGTAGCGGCATTAAGTCCATCCGGTAAAGGTATGGTCCAAAAATATTGTTGTTGAAAATTCCAACCCACACATTGACACTGAATTCTTCTTAGAAATTTCTCGGTCTTATACCATGCGGGTTTTCATGGGCCTATAAATGTAAGTTATGAAAATTTATAACTCCCCGTTGAGTAAAATGGGACTCGTCTCTCCACAGTATTTGCCGGAGAAAGTGTTCGTTGTTATTCAGGGAATTAATAATAAAATTGGAAAACTCTAAACGCCTTTCGTTATCTCCTGGATGTAAAGCTTGTACGGGATGTAGATGAAAAGCTCTTTGACGATCTTTGTGCAAAGTTTTCCAAATTGTAACACGAGGTATATTAAGAATGTGAGTAGCTGTTCGAACACTCATAGATCTTGTTTCTTCAAATAACCGAAGAACACGTTTAGTTCTACCTCTAACTAAAACATTATTATTTCTATTTTGTTTTCTCCTACGTGCAGGACCATCTTCTGAAAGATGCTGATGAACTCTTCTGAATACTGCTGGGGATAGATGTCTTGTATTTGGAAACCGTCTTTGGTATTCAGCTGCAGCAGCTACGGAATTTCCGTTACAAAATCCATAAACAAAATGTATATTTGTGTATTCTTGATTAGTAAATCTAAACGACATTATTAACTTATTTAAACTATAACTGTAACTAATTTCAACCAATTACTGAAACTAGGTACATCCAACACTAATTTAAACAGACTGATTAAACATGACATATGTCAATACTATTGTTAAAAATTGAAACTTGCTATGCCTACTTAATTTTACACTAACTTTTAGCCAAGATTTAAATAATTTCATAAGCTAACCATTGTTAAATGATCCAAATATCTCAAAAAGAAGACTTCCTAGCGATTTTTGTCAAGAGTACTTTTTTTTAGACAGAGAATCAAAATACTAACATCTGTATCGAAAAATTATTTTTCGTCATTGGCGTAGAAGTTTAGGGGGTTTAATTGCTAACAAAACCCCATAACTACGGCACTGTCTTTAGTCGAAAAATATTTTTTACGTCAAAATATTAGATTTTTATCACGATTAGTGTATGCCAAGTTTCAACAAAAAATATTTATAGGTTTAGTAAATATTAAAGAAAATAAAATTTGTTTTTAAAAATTGAACGCCCCGTATAACGACAACGAAGCGTCTTAGAAAAAAATTTTATAGGAAAAACCCTATTATTTTTGCATGCTCTATCCTTTGCCAATGTTATGAACGAAAAAACGGGGACACCCTGTATATTACAGGCACCTGTATTTGAAATAAAATGTAAAAATTTTCCATCCTGCAACAATGACTAATTTGCTTGGGGCTAAATTAAATATAGATATGTAGGGCAGCAAACACCATAAACTCTAGAAATATATCGGCTGTCTAGAGAAAATTAATAAAAAAAAATAAGTGTCGTGTTGTGTTGTATTTATTAATTCCACAGTTTTATTTTTTGACCGCATTTTCAGGAACTGTAAACCTGAAACCAATATGTACTAACGCGTAATTTAAGAAAGCAGGCCTCTATTTATACAAACGCCTCCACGAGTTGTGATGAGTAGATGATGTAAATTCACCTACAACAAACTAGCCACCAGCAGTGTGAGAATAAGCTTAATGGAATCTATGAAGTAAAAAAACTATTTTTACTTTAACAACTTGATGACGACAAACTTTTTATATGTCATGGGAACAATTACTATAGGAACTGGCAATTCTCCCTATTCTGGTATCCATATCAATACGGATTGATAGCTGGAATTGTGTGCACTATTAAAAAAATTAATGAAGTATCTTTCAGTAGTAGATAGACTCCATCCATAATAATATACTGTCAAGCAATTAGAGTCGAGGTAGAGGCAGGCAGAAGCAAATCTCGCAGGCGGATATCTTTATTGGTTATAAGGGAGATAATTTTCGGGAGATCGACAAAAGGGTGATAAATTTCGAGAATATTTTATTCGTTTTCCGTAGACATACCTATTGGTTTATATTTTTAGTGTTTTGTTTGGAACAAAAATCGTAACAATCACAATTTCTTTAGATGAAATAAAACAAGTACAAAACAATGCTTCTGATTATTTATTCTTGTGGTAGGGGGTGAATGATGTGCTTTTGTTCTTTTTTATTTTTTGGTTGATTTTTTACGAGCGCGGATTAAGGCTTGACTTCTGGATAAAATAATCCTTGTCTAAGAAAAAGTAATAATAATAATATTTACTTTAAAAAAATCAATAACAGTATGAGCTTATATATTATAGATAGAGAATAAATAAACTAATAAGAGTTTTCACTTAACATAATTTCATATCTCCCAAGTTTCACTTTTTCCGATGATGTCTGATGCTCTCGTCGCATGCGTAGATCCACACAATTCATTGATAAAACGAACATGACCATGATAGGATGAAAGCACAGAATTAGCTACCCCATATTTGGCATTGATACAATATTTTTATAACTTTTATAACGTAAGATAACTGTTATAATATAATTAACGCAAGCACTTAAACACGGGGACACTCGAAGCTTCCAAATGATTCAATCAAACAGATTGATAACAACAAGAACGAAATAGAAATAACGAAGTAACATGAAAAACTAACCCCTTATCTGACAGCGATATGGGCAACTAGTGTAGATGTTCTCTCATTTTCTATTTCACTCATTTGCGTGTCACTAACATAGTTAACTAGATGTGCCATATGACGATAAGTAAACCAGTCTCATAAATTTACTATAATTTACAATAACCTGCGCCGAGTGCATTATTTTTCACTGAAATTTGATGCATCTGGCGCGTAGTGACAATGATTTGGTCGACGACATGAATGAATGTGAAAATTCTTATTAGTATATTCTTTGCTTGTACCTTTCATATCATAAAAGAAATAGGAATGTAGGACAGGGTAATTGGCCCAATTATATGAGTAACAACAAACGGGACTTGGCAAAGAGACTAGGTGTCGTCAGAAACTGGCACTAAACAGCTCAAGATTATTATCTATCATATAAATCTCACTAACTTCCGTGTTGCATATATGTAGTACTTTGATTGCCAAGTAATTTGGCTAAAATTCGTATGTTTTGCTCAAATATTATTTGGATTTATTGCAGGCTGGTAATGCTCCGTAATATTCCATATGTGTCGGCAGCGGGGGAAACGCAAGCCCGAGCAGGACGCACAGAGAGCAACAATAAACGATTACGGTCAATCAGTTGTAAATAATTGATATTGGGAAGACGATTACATATGCTGTAAAACGATACGCGACGTGTGAACGTTTTACACTGTGTTTTCCGTTGTCGGCTTTCGTAGTATAAATATTTTATTATATTATCATAAACAATATCCTGACATTCCGGAACCGCTATAACTGATACGGATAATCAAAAATAATTTTAGGTATTTCACCAATTTGATCGCAAGTATAAAACTTTTTCTCTTCATTTGACAACGCTCCTCGATGAGTGGCAAGGTAGTTCTTTCTTGTTGAAATTAAAATTATAAATTATATAAATTATGCTCTACAAATACACTTCTGCTAGGATTTACTTTAAGATGTTATAGTAAAGTGTGATGAACAAGAATACTATTGGCGATTCAAATTACCGATGAGGGCGCTGCAAATTGTAAACAAATATGGAGGAAAACAAGTAAAAATTTTGCAGTTCATATCACATCATCTAGCAATTTAGCATTCATCTACCAAAAATATAGTGACTTCATGTGCTAGTTAGAGTGATAAGTGTGATAAACTGTATGGTGATACCATATTAGTGCTTGTTTTTTGTTAAATAATGTTTAAATTAAAATATATCCTGCTTTTATAAGACTAATAATAGAGAAGTATACACAAACTGCAACAAAATGGTTATGTTGTGTAAATAAACGTGTTCCCTGTTATTAAATTGTTACATGCCTTTTGGACAAAATGAATGAGAAACAGTTTCTTATACTAAGGTCAAACTTCTACCTATCTTCAATCTTAAACACTTCTACTGACACATTTTGTGGAATAACACCTATAAACACGGCAGTTTGTGTTGTGCTGATATCTTTTGAATGCCATTTTAAAATGTAAAAATAAAGAAGTGCAAATACTAACCACATCGTATTAACTTTGTAATACCAAAAAATCACAAGCGCCACTAAATTATTACGTTAAACAAACACAAATACGTGTTATTTATCATTTCATCAGCAATAAGCCTCCAAAAATTACCTTTTAAGTACTTAGGTTCAAATATTTTCATGCAGAGGGCGTATTCATTTTTGGAATCGCCAATTAATCATATTTTGCAAAAAATGTCAAATTCTCAATGCACCTGACAGTAGCGTATCTAGACCTAATCTCTGGGAAATTTAGAATAATAACAATAAGTAGGCAGAACAGTGGTGTAGAGAATAGAAGAGACCATATGCTTAGGGTGTACTTGTTGAGAAAGTTTCTCAGTCTCCGGGTCTGAAACTTAGTTATTGGTCTATGGAAAATTTTCTAGATGCTAATATTTCCAAGTAAAAGTACTTTTACCACTATCTAACTTATCACAAGTCGGGCGACTGTAAAAATAGTTTTTTTACGGTAAAACAAACAGATTAGTGGTTAAGCATTCATCCATCACCAATTAAAATGCTTAAATTGATGTGTTTACACTAGTATTACAAAATAACCTACATATATATGAACAAAATAATGCTTCTGTAATGGGTAGCTTGGGTACATAAAATGGTAACAATTGGCAGACCCCATATTTCTTCTAGTCGGATTAGTTACTTCTTAGAAAATAAAGTTGTAAAAGCAGATACGTTTACACACACGTATATAGGATTAAATTTTCGCCTATCTTGCAGATATAGTAATATTTTACTGCAGCTCAAGTACATTTATCACTCATGATTTATTTTGAATATAAATAATACAAAATCTACGTCACATGTAATGATTTATACCCACATAAAGCGTGAAGGTAAGAACAAGTGTTAATATAAATGCACTTCAGACGCAGTGACGATCTGGAAGAACAGGTTCTATCCATAGCAAAGCTCTTTGACAATGATCCTTTAATATAGGTGAGTAAAGCGAACAAAGGATTGAAAACGAGGCCAAATATGAATACCGCAAATACTTTTTTATGTTTTTGACACTTTATTATACCCGGTTACCATACTATAATAGCACTCCTCCAGTGTGTGGTACTTATTTCAGAGGATGCATATCCTCCTTAAAAAAAATTGCATAGAGATGTTGAAGAAAATTATTACTTTTGATATATTTTGTATACAGTTATTTCCTTTCTTCGAAATCGTCCTTATTTACATAAGGATTTAAGATCCTAATTTAAGGAAAACTTCTAATTCAACTACTGACGTTTCGATTTAAGTTAGAACCATCTTCAGAAATTAACTGTCCTGTAACTGGTAGTTACATTATAAATGAGATGGGATGTTTGCAAATTAAACTAAGAAACTTATTTAAATTGAAACCATTAATACTGGGTAACCCATCGAAAAGTACCACATTTCGTCGCCTTATATCTCAAAAACTAAAAGAGATATCGGGATGCGGGTTGGACAGAACGACTTAGGATTTTTGTAAGTTTTTTTTGGCACTATTGCTAAATCTCCAAATATATTAGTAAATTTTTTATGGAATTCGCTCCTCTTTAGAGTAAAATTACTTGCTTATATTAAATGGAACACCCTGTGTATTTTGCCATAATCAGAAAGCCTATTCACTCCACTTTCAAAAAGGTATGCATTGTTTACATTATCTTGAGAATTGGAGCCACAAAATTAAGTTTGTTAGAAGTACTCTTATTTGGGTTATTACGAATGAAAAAAATAGGTACCTCCTTTGTAAAGTTATTTTTAAGTTTTTGTACACTTATTTTAAATAAAATACCCTATATATTTATTATTTTAAAATATCTGATCAAACTTGATGTGGAACTTGACTGCATTTGCTTTTTAAATGAAAACAGATAGGGAGAAAAGAACAATTCTTTAATAATCGGTAGGAACGAGTTTTGTTAACAATAACAACAAAGCACAATGACAGTAATAAAAATAATAGATAAAATAATCAAAATAACTGTATAAATAAAAAGTACTTGAATAAGTTAGAAAACAATTTGTTTTAACTGACCACAATTTACTTCAATATACATTTGTACATCCTTAGTAGTAAATGATCAAAAGTGTGTGATCCTTCTAATGTGAACATTTTTAAATCTATACTTCAAATATTTGACACAACTGACAATACAGTTTATTATTGTCCTTTAGTTTTTCATGGCTACTGTGAAAACGAAGACTAGCTTCACAAACTGTTCAAGTAAGAGGTGCTCCCGTTCAACTGAATTTTGTGGCTCCAATTCTCAAGATAATGTAAATAATGTATACCTTTTTGAAAAGTAAAGTGATTAGGCTTCCTGATTATGGCAAAATATACAGGGTGTTCCACTTAATATAAGCAAGTAATTTTACTCCAAAGAGGAGCGTATTCAATAAATTTACCAATATATTTGGATATTTGGCAACAGTGCCAAAAAAAACTTAAGTCGTTCTGTCCAAACCGCATCCCGATATCTCTTTTAGTTTTCGAGATATAAGGCGGCGAAATGTGATACTTTTCGATGGGACACCCCGTATTATTAAATAGTATTAAATCTATTGTGATAATATAGACATTAGTTGCCAAAATTAAAAGAAAAGCGGGATGTTCTTAAAAGATCTTTGGAACATTCTACAATAAATAGGTATGTTGATAATTCAAACGGATATTTTTTAAACTTATATACGACTTTATTTTTATTATTATACGATTTTATTTATTTGCTCATTTGACTTTTCCATATATTACTAGCATTTTACGGAATGATCTGTACATATTAACATCATAGGAAATTCTGAGCATTCTACTTTTCGAAAATGTATATATATTATTGCCATGATGTCGACTTGTGGACCACACACAAAACACATTTTTATACAAAACACGTCTACTAAAGATTTATATTATTGGTATCTCAGTGACATTTTTAGTTGAGTATTTAGCAGTCTTACTTATCAAATTATTGTTTTAGTCTGATGTTCTCTTAACCTTTACCAAATTTACCAAATAATGTATTGATTAGTTGTTATTTGTCTTTGTCGAAAAGGTCTGGCAAAGTTCTCATGTAATTACACTTATTGATAAACTGTGCATTATTTTGGAAAGTGATCGATTTTGGGGAACACGCGTAGTAACCTTTATGTTAATTGTCTTGTTTGTATGGATAACATTTCTTAAATTATTAATCAATCGTTTTTGTTTTTCTAAAAAAAGGTGTATCAGAAATGTGGTAACAAAATAAGAATTATCATTATGTAAACAGTCTTACGAAAGATAAATTCAGATGTAATTACCCACAATCTACTGAAAAACTTGCATAATTACGATACGTTTTATGGCGACAATCAGGGAAATTGAGTCAATATTTTCAAGAATCTCGTAAGTATTTGTTTATGCCGGCGTCAAGCCGAAAATACATTTGAAATAGTTGGAATACAACTAAACTGTGGAATACCCAAATGATATTAGAAAAGTTGTTGGCTGCTTCAATAAAAAACAAAAAAAATCCTTTTTTTTTTCTCTCTTTTTTGTTGTTTTTATTTTTAGAGGACTTTCAGCCAGAATATATGGACATCTAATTGTTTTTTGTTTTGAAAAAAAACATTGATCTCATTTAGATGTTTCAAGAAATATATAGAAAACACTCTATATAATAGTATTTCGGCTTATTAGGCCTTTTTCAATAGAGTAAATATCTGTTACTAAATATTTCAAAGCGCGTTCTGTTATTTATCTGTTTACGAGTACCTACCCCGATTGATCCCACCATCTGGTAAAGCCAGAGTTTTTAGTACCTTTTCTAAGAAGGGCAAAAGTGTGAAATCTATCTGATCATTCGTAGTACAAGGATTTATAATTAAAGATTTTTTAATTTCTAATTGTTCTCACAGATCTAAGCGTTTTCCTTTCTTTTCTCGATGCAGTACCTTTACATTTTTCTGATCTATAAAATGATTGTTTTCTATACAATTTTTGCGTTATTTAATATGGATTTTTTATGTTCTTTTACTCTAGTTTCAATACTTCTACCGGTTTGACCAACATACACGGCATTACAATGCCCGCAGTTAATTTAATATACTCCCGATTGTTTTAATTTATTAACCTTTTCTTTGTTGTTTATCAAAATCCTTCCAATGTTACGCTTGTTGACACTGATCATTTTACACCCATTTCGTTCTAATCTGCGACCTATTTTTTCACTATAACCTGGGACGTGATTAGTATAATTATAGGTGGCTTCTTTTTGCCGAATATTGTAAAACTCCCGACGAATTAATTTCCTCCTTTTGTTTTTTATTATGTTATCTATTAGTTTTTCTTTATATCCGTTGTTTCTTGCAATTTGCTTGATTGTACTTAATTCTTTTTCAAAATCTGCTTTTCTAGCGGAACCATTAAAAGCCTATGTATTAAACTATAGAAAACCGACTTTTTTATTTGCCAGAACAGCTGCGAACTTGCTGATATAATTGCGTCGGAAGTTGTTGGTTTTCTATAAACCGAGAATTTTAATTTATCTTCTTCCTTTCTTATTGTTATATCCAAATAGTTTAACTAATTGTTTTCCTCCTTTTCCATTGTAAACTGAATATTATCGTTAAACGAATTTAAAAAATTGAGAAAGCCGCTCAGGTTTTTTTCAGTACCAGTCCAAATACAAAAAATGTCATCTACATAGCGAGCCCAAAAATGAACATGTGATTTTAAATTATTGTCACTATTGAACAGTGAGTTTTCAAAATGATTCATAAAAATTTCTGCTAACAAAGGAGAAATAGGACAACCCATGGGTAATCCCATTGCCCCTATCCATCCCACCAATCCCATAATTACAAACAAAAAAACAGATTACCCAACAGAAACTGTTCAATAGTGACAATAATTTAAAATCACATTTTCATTTTTAAAACAGATAAATAACAAAACGCGCTTGGAAATATTTAGTAATAGATATTTACTCTATTGAAAAAGACCTAATAAGCCGAAATAGAGTTTTTTTCTATATATTTCTTGGAACATCTAAATAAGATCAATGTTTCTTCCAAAACAATTATTTTCATGATGTTTCATAAAGAACCATCCGCTTCAAGTATCCACTTTATATAGACATCTCTTATATTATATCTATAATATAGTCAGAGTATTTAAGAAAATAATGGGATTCTTTGAACAAATACAATCAGATTAGGGAACAACAACCAAGAAAAAATTAAAACAATTCACAAATATCAGCAACCAAATTGTAAAGGTAAGAGAGGGAATAGATTTTCTAAAAAAGTGTAAAAGTCTAGAAATATTAGGTAAGAAAACACTTTTTTGGATAGTTATCTAGTGTCCTTTTTATTTCAATATATCTTCAAATAAGCCTGAAATTTTATAAAAACGATTGTCTAAAATTTCACTTTTTTCTTAAAACTAATCATGTTAGCCCTAATTTTTTGACGCATATTATTGGTCACCAAATTACGCAACTTTTTCCTAATTTAACCTACTCTCTATCTCTAACGGTTTTTAAGATATCAATATTATTGCATCCAATTTGATATACACTTTCGTAGTATATCAATGTGGTCTTTGTGCATTGATTGCCTTTACAGCTGCACAATAGTGTAGATACTTCTGGGATTGATGAAATAATTGATGTTTTCTAACATCTAATATTTCTTCACTGGTGTATTTAGATTCTACCTCTCTAATGAATTAGTTATATCGTCAGGTCCAACTATGCCTCTACTAACTATACAATAAGACGTATGAAAAATATAGTGGCCGAACGAAGCAAAAGACGAACCTAAGAACTATAGCCAAACCCAAAGGTAATTATAGTTGGGTTGTATTGCTTAGGGATTGAGTTGGAGCAGTAAATTTAAAATTTTCTTTTTTCCTGTTTAAGCTTGAGGACCATCTTCATCCATCACATGTGTTTTTAACCAAACTGGTATAGAATTAAATTGCACTATCTGGAAAAGTGTCCCCATAGAGAAGACACTTGAACTAGTATTTGGTGTGTATTCGTCGCAGGGAAATATCGTTCCGTTATTCTTCAATGTGAAAAAAGCACACTTTCTTTTCTTCACAGCCCTCATCGACAGGCTGGTAACTTAAAAATAGCGGTTATAACCATATATTGAATGGGGTATTACCCCAACAAGTGTATCGAGCATCATATCAGACTGTGATAAAAAGATAAGTAAACTCTCTAATGGTCCAGCATTTTTATTGAACCAGAAGTTAAAATGTAAGGATCAGATTGGGGCAAAAAAATTTGTAAATATATTTGAAGCTAAAGTACAAAATAATTTATTGAAGTACTTGATATCTCAAAGGCACAAGTAACTATATTGATAAAACGCTTACCAGAGAGTTATTAAAAATCTGCTTTGTAAAATCAAGCACAAAGTACTTCAATACAAAGTATTTCTAAAAGATCTAGCACAAAACATTTTAAACTCTAAAGGCCCTTCTAACATAGTCAGTTCAAGTATCAGTTCCCTTTCCGTTCCAGTAAAATGATTAGTTGAAATGATATATAAGTTGTAGGTATTTACACGATTCATTTCTGTTAAGTGAAATATGGATGATGAAACATTGTTGGCTGTTTCTCTCTGGCTGTTATTTGCGATGGAGAAAACAAGGAAAAAAATATCAAAATAGAGTAAACGATGGTACCTACGAAGGCAATTTTCATCTCAATATTAATTTGTTACACGAATTTCATTTTGAACCAAGTGATTGGTCAAACTACGTGTATTTGAGAATAAATGAAGAAACTTATAGGGACTATAAATATTTATTTTTTACAAAACAGATCTTTTTGTAACTTTTGACTCATACTCTTTATAATTCTCTAATAAAATGTTATAAGCCTGATCTCTTCTTACTGAATTATGATACATGACATCACTTTTCTTCCATATACATGGAAAACTTCGATACATTTCAATAAATTCGGTCACAAAATCGTGATCCTTGGACATGTTTGCACCTTGCTCTGTAACGCGGAAATGAAGCGTGTTTTGACATGTCTGTTTACACTACCATTTAAATTGAATATTCTTCCATAACTGATGGCCAAGCCACCGAGTTCCCTTTCCGTTTCAGTTGTAATTTAATCTTTCAGTTCAGTTCAATATTTATACATCAGTTTTCTTTATCATTTAACTGGCATGGAATGAGAACAGGTAACTGACCATTTAAAAGGGCCTAAAAAAGTTACTCGCAGGCGTGAATAATGGAAACCCTTCATTGAATTTGACACATTCCTCTTTGAGTCTTCATCTGTACTTTGCTAAAGCTTTTAAAAAGAACTATAAATTCGTTCAAACTATAGCTATAGAAAACATAAAACAAACCAATTTTTGTAGACAAAAATTAAACTAAGATATATATAAATTAAATGATCTAAATATTCTGACCCAATGAAGTATATATTTTCTTTATTAGTTACCTTATAACCTAGGTATGCAAGTCAATTATTGTTTAAAAGAATATGTTATAAACAGTTGTTTACAACATGATCTTTGCACCTCTATTATTAAATTACAAAGCAAATATTCAAATAACTACATGTATTTTTATATTTTTTTCTTTTTAATACTATTCTCAACATCGTTTAAAAGTAAATACCTATTTATTTTAAATAAAAAATATTCTTTTTTTGTTACATACAGGGTGATTGATTAAGGCCGGCCACCGGCTGTATATGGGAAACTATTGGTCCTACAGGTTCGGGAAAACAATTCTCATAATAAAAGTGGCCATGAAAATTTGATTAAAAATATTTTTATCTTCCGTAAATCTCCGCAAGAGGGCGCAACTGATCATGGAATTTTTAAAATTGACTTTAAATGAAAAAATGCCTTATTAGCCTGGATATATTTTTTATCAGTTTTAATCGTTAGTCCATTTTCTAAAACTTCTTCAATGATATTTTTCATTTCCACCATTAATAAAGGGGTGGGAGCAGTTTTTGTTTTTAATTTGAAAAAATGCTGTATTTTCGGATCGCTTTAACGGATTTTCTTGCAATTGGGTTTTTTTTAAAGAGAATACGTTACAGATTTAATAAATGTTTTAGTGATTGCAAAAAGTTGGTTAATAAAGGTACAACATGGCGATATGTTGAAACCCAACCTATTTTTTAATTTTTCTTGGAAATTTTAAATGGAACGATATACTTTTTTCCACGTCATTATGACCAACATTTAGTTAAAATAACACTGGTCAAAACCGCATCTCGATATCTCAAACCGTTTAGGAAATATTTAGATTTTCGTATTGTACCCAAAGAAGGAGAATACATTTTCATTTAACCCCGTATCATTTCGAAACAAAACGTATATTTACTTGCTGTTTTAGTAATTTGATATTATTTTACAAAAGCCGGCCTCCCTTCACATTTTATCCAGGGTTAGGACTGGTCCAAATAGTACGTGAAATAATAATTGGGGCGTGTTTAAAGCCCAATGGGCCAAACAGCAATAACACAAAACTAAACGAAAAGCAATAAGGTATAACAATAACTACAACAAATTTGCCAGCGTTTATGAGGACAAAAAAGCAAAAATTAAAAATGTTCAAAATGTTTACCATCATTGTGGATGCACAAATTAAGTCTTTCTCTCGTAGATTGTACCGATGCTTCAATTGTTGTTGTTGTTGTTGTTGATAGGCGGCGCGGTTACCCGCAGCACTCAGGTCTTTCGACCCATTGTGCCTGCCGCTAGTTGGGAGTTATTGGAAGAGACCCGTGCTGTGCGCATAGGCCAACACCCGTTGTAGGGGAAGCTCCCTAATGTCCTGAGGCAGAAGAAATGCTGCGCCCAGGTGTTTGTGTCTCTTGACCATGAGGCAGGCACAGCGACAGAGGATGTGAATGGAGTCCTCGTCATGCTTCAATTTCGGCACCTGATAAATTTCTTATAGCCACACGAATTCTTTGTTTCATATCTTCTGCTGTTGTGGGGCGATTTTTGAAAACAACGTCTTTTATTCTGCCCCATAGAAAAAAATCTAAACAAGTGAGGTCTGGGGACCTTGGAGGCCACGAAAAAAGACTTAATCTGCCAATCCATTTATCTGGAAACGCATCGTCAAGATAATTTCGGAGGTTCTGGGCAAAATGAGCTGGACATCCATCATGTTACCACATGTTCATCCTCTCAGCAATGGGCACCTCTTCTAATAAAAGCAGCAAATCGGTGTTCAGAAACTCTAGGTACTTTTCCCCGTTAAGATGACCATCGAAAAAAAAATGGTCCAATAATTCGTCTGTTAAGGCACGTACCTCATTAATGAGGCACCTAATTAAATTCGAATTAAATAATAGAGTCAATTTTAATTATTTAGATTGATAAAAAATCATACTTTTCGCCTAAGCAACAATTTATTCATTGCTTGCATGCGCTAAAGGTTGAGAGTTCGATACCTGTCGGGGCAATACTTCTTTTAATTTTAATTTTAATTAATTGCAATTCTTCCTAAGCCTGGATAAAGTGGGAAGGATCTATGTAAAATATCAAATTACTAAAACAGCAAGTAAATATACGTTTTGTTTCGAAATGATACGGGGGTAAATGAAAATGTATTCTCCTTCTTTGGGTACAATACGAAAATCTAAATATTTCCTAAACGGTTTGAGATATCGAGATGCGATTTTGACCAGTGTTATTTTAACTAAATGTTGGTCATAATGACGTGGAAAAAAGTATATCGTTCCATTTAAAATTTCCAAGAAAAATTAAAAAATAGGTTATGTTTCAACATATCGCCATTTTGTACCTTTATTAACCAACTTTTTGCAATCACTGAGACATTTATTAAATCTGTAACGTATTTTCTTTTAAAAAAACCCAATTGCAAGAAAATCCGTTAAAGCGATCCGAAAATACAGCATTTTTTCAAATTAAAAACAAAAACTGCTCCCACCCCTTTATTTATCGAGGAAATGAAAAATATCATTGAAGAAGTTTTAGGAAATGGACTAACGATTAAAACTGATAAAAAATATATCCAGGTTAATAAGGCATTTTTTCATTTAAAGTCAATTTAAAAAATATCATGATCAGTTGCGCCCTCTTGCGGAGATTTACGGAAGATAAAAATATTTTTAATCAAATTTTCATGGCCACTTTTATTATGAGAATTGTTTTCCCGAACCTGTAGGACCAACAGTTTCCCATATACAGCCAGTGGCCGGCCTTAATCAATCACCCTGTACATTTTGTATTACATTTTCTAATGAAATGATAATTAATTAATATTTTTATATTTAAAATGATGATGGCATAGGTATTAAAGTTAACAAAAGTATTTTATTAGCGAATAAAAAGATCAGATTTGAAATTCAAAATACATTCCCGATGGACTATTATGTTTTTTTTTTTTGATAAATGCCGTTGTAAATGATACCAAAAGGGATAAATGAAGTGCCTGAAATATAACGGAATCAAAATTAATCAAAGCTTATACAAATGGATCAACTTCGTACTTGTTTTAGTAGAAGTAATTTCAAACATCCTACCTATTGGGGGAGATTATACAAATTAGACAAGTGTGTATACTCTAATGTAAAATGTCATTATGTTTCATTCTACAATTTTTCATCGTGTTACAACAATTTGTTAGATCCTGCGTGCGGTAAAGTGAATAAGTAAAAAAATATGATGATCACATTAATTAAAATATCGCTTTAGATAATCGCTTGTCGCAACAACTTTTAGCAATGAAATATATATTTAGTTTGTTTTATTTTACTCGACCTAAATATAAATACTGCTTTTATCACAAGCAAATAAGAAAATAGTAATTTCATTTCATTACAAATAATATATCTAATCAATATAAAAAACGGATGAAGATAATAAATTTTCCTTTCGTTATTTGCATATCATTTATTGTTTATACATAATAAACATTCAGACAACTTCTGTAAAGGCAATATAAAAAAGTAAACACACAGATAAGTTTATGGAGAAGCAGGAATGTAAGATATCAATGAACATGAATAGAAGCATTCTTGTTTTATTGTTTTATTTTTACGAGTTGAATTACAAAATCTTAGTGAAAAATTATGTGAGAAGATAATGTTTGGGTTTTATGCATCAACCAGAGTTATAGGTTTCAGAGCCACAACATTTTTGGACAAGAAAGTCATCAGTTAGGATTGCCAAACCGCTTTCCTGCAAGATCTTCCGTCGGACAAAGGACGAAACTGCTCCCGCTTGTCACTAATTTCGTAAATGTAGGATAAAAAATAATATATTGTTAATATGTTGCCTTTGACGGATTTTTTAAAAAGGAAATGACTTATCTGTAGATAAACAATAAGTTTTGTATTTTAATAACTATTAATTTTCTTAAAATATATCAAGTTGTTTCATTTCTCATTCAAATGCAATACAATAGACGCATTTTTAGTTTAGTTTAATAATCTTCGCATGGAGGAAACAGAGAAGCCAGCTTGACATATCAATGTTGGAAGCTGAGTTAATGATCAAGCGTAAGGAAATAAGGAAGGGACACACATTTTAGAAAAAGTTTAAACCAGTATAAAAATATTAGATATTTAATGATTACCTACATTTTGTTTATGCATACATTTATAATTAAAGTTTTTACGTTTATTTTTATTTTGAGTGTGACTTTTGTTTTTATTTTTTATTAAACTAGTAGATACCTGCTGTAATTGCTTGGTAAAATAAAACGATAAGTTTTTTTTTGTTTTAATAATTTAATTTTATTATAGCATTAACATAATTCCTTATTTTGTTGGTTACTTATAATTAAATAATATACTTACATTTTTGGTGCGTCCCTTTTTTTACCTGGACAAAAATTTTTAGCGCACTTTTTATGCAAAATGCAGGGCTGTAGATGCCTTTTTAAGAGCATGAATACTCGAAGAAACCTCCCGCTTTTCAACTTTACAAACCTGGCAATCTTATCATCAGTCACCAATTATTTGAAATAGGTAAACTTATAAACAACCATCGATTATTTTTTCATTGGAAAAAAATTGTAAATCGGTGTAATGATTAACAAATGCCATCCTTCTTGTAATCAGAACTAGTCGGAATTACTTGTTTCAAGCAAGGAATTATAATATGCCACTATGGTTAAGTTTGTATAACGATGCAACTTTCTTGAAGATAATAAATTTGTGAAAAATTACGAAGTTTAGTTTCTCATTTCTTTTTCGGTCCGCAAACTGTTATTCTTAAATATTTAATGATCAGACTTTACCACGGGTTCGTTCCACATATACTTGCTGGTGAGCTCATGTCAAATTTGAAGTCAATAATATGTTTACGGATTTTGAAACAGCTAGTCAAACCGTGGTCCATTTTAATTTACGCATTTCGAAGTCCACACAAAAAATTATGTAAATATTCGGTTTGTGCATCAACAAACAATACTTCCCAAGGGCAAAGATTATTGACACTTGTTTATAATGTTGGCGAAAAAAGTTGTAAGTTTATGTAATTATTCCAAGTTCAAAATAGCCTACCTTATTAGGGGTTATATGTTATTTTTTACCATATATTCACGTATATATATTTTGCATAACATTATCTTGTCGTGAATAGTTTTGTTTTTAATAATTAATATATTCGTAAATAGAACTTGTAGAAAATATCTCTCCCAAATTAATGAAACCTGTTATTGGTTACATCTCATGTTTTATATATGGTTAAGTGGATGGGTTATTAAAAATATTGACCTAAAGGCTCATTTACATTTATCACTTTGAACGTTCATCCTGGAGGAATCATCCAAAGTGATAAGTGTAGATTGCCTTTCATTTGTGTTGCATCCAAAGTGTACATTAAAAATGAACGATGAAACAAATCGACCCTCTACTTATTTTTGATGAAAGAGATGTGCTCTGAACCGATGATTCATCCAAAGTGAAGGCTCAGTGAAAAATGTAAATACGATGAGTTAGTTCATTTTCGCCGCTACTTCACTTTTTAGTTTTAGTACAGCCGCCAGTGCGATTGTTTGTTTGTGGCTATTATAAATAAATATTTAAATCAATTATATTATATTATAAACGTGTTATACAATGGCATTTCCAACGTCTTTTAGCACGGCCAGTTGTTGATATAATTGAGTTCAATTCATTTATCAGTCCACTTGAAATTAAGTCAATGCCATCGCGTATAAGACTTTTATTTTTCCTGGAACGAGACATCCTGCCGCCTAGTACCACAAGTTGTTGCACCAAACACGAAATGACGAAATTCTTAGGAACAGTGAATAGTGACAGAGGTGAAACCACAAAACTGGATGAAAATATGTAAACAAGGATAATCACTCCGGATGATTTCACTCTGGATGATTCACTTTGGATGTACATCAAAAGTGATACAGTGTAAATCCCGCTTAACTTGAGATATTTACATCTACGAAAATCCAGTCGAGGTAGTCGATATGTCCTCATACAGGTGACAATATATTATTTATGATTTGTTAATAATGGATACATTCTCCGTAAATAAAAAAATTATCAAATATATTACCAAGTGTAGTGCCCTTTTTAGGGTCCTAGATGTAATTTGTAAATAATCGTTTTGAAGAATTCTGTCATAATGAGACGCGTTCTGTCTAAAGATTTTGATATTCCATGTCGAAAGATTTGTTAGATAACAAATCTAAATCGAATCATTTCGACAAGTTATCTGCAACATTGAAAACCTGGCATATTAAAATATATTTAATAAAATTACTTTGTACATTGTAATGTTGTCATGAAACAGGAAAAGTACCAACAGAGACTTATCATCGTATAATATTCCGCAAATATTAACAGACAGAACTGTTTGCAAATCGAAGATAACCATCGAAAGATCAAGAACTCGTGAGAAGTATTTCGACGTCGAGTCCAAGCCACACAAGCCGAAGTGTTTACATGAACGTTCTAAGCAGTCTATCTATTATTCATAATGAGCACAAGTGCATCACTAATTATCCATTCGTTGCAGGTCGTTAAGCCAGGTAAATGAAAAGACCATCAAATCGACTGCTTTATTATATATTGCAGGAACGTTCCGAAACGTTATACTATTAAAATCGGCGTTCGTAACGTTGTCTTTAGCGGGACGTTAATTCGAATGTTTTAGTGTTATGTCTCAATAATCTAGGCTGTTCAACATAACGGTGTCACTCGATTTGTGAATATATTTTCATAGATTTAGCAAAAACTCGACAGATGTTGCAGTTGTGCATTTTATATACTTGAGAAGCTGTTGTCCATGCTTTATGAAGAGCTCAGAATGTTATTCTTCAGCATTTTGCACAAGATGATGTCAGACATATTTTTGCAAATATATTTCTAATAGTAAAGTAACATGCTTCAGAAAGGAGTAAATTAACTCCTTCAAGAGGGACTTAACTTCTTCATCTTTATAAAACGATGCCTAAAATTACAAAGGAATACTCAGGGTATTAAAAAAGCGTAATTAAGCCAAAAACCAATAAACCTTAATTGGTTTATGTAAACCAATGAAACCATAATGAAACCTTCTAAACTATAATTAAATAGGCTCGGCACATATTTTCACCAAGCCCAGAAGAAAATCTCAATTCAGGTGCTATATTAGGCACTTCAAATACATTTCTACAACTTTTGAATCTTCTGTCTATATATTCTAAACAGTTAAACTGAATACATATTTCTTTATATAGGAATTAAGCCAAAAAGTTAAGTAAGATGTAAATTGTTAATCAAATTATCAAATATTATGGTTCAGTAAAGTTTTTAATTTTCTTTTTTGCCTATAACTTAGGTACGCAGAAAAATAACTTTATTATTTTTAAGATACGTCGAAAATAACTACTTTGCCTGGAATATTCACCCCCCCCCCCCCCCCAACATTCAACATCTACATCTTTAAACAAAGTATCTACATTAGGTACATTAAAAATAATTATTGAGATTATTATTATTATTAAAAGATGTGGATAATACTATTAAAAAGAAAAATGTATTAAAGACAATAAGTTGAGAAGTAATAAGGTTATTCCTAAATCGTATAGGTATGTATTATAATATATAAACTATTGATGAGAATCTAAGTTTATATATATAACCTTACACAGGGTGTACTTGCATAGGTTACTTAAACAAGGTGTTAGTTAAACATGCGGCAAAAATTCTAAAGGTTATGCCTTGGACTATTCTAAGGATATTTTATCCTTTGATGATTTTTGAAAAGGCGCTAACAATTTATTACTAAAAATTATATGTAACATTTCTGAACTTACAAGAATTGTTCAAAATGGCTACCTCCAGCTCGGATGCAACCATCCAATCTTCTCCTCATAGACTCCCAAACTCTTTCAAAAACACCAGGGTCGTTTCTTATTGAGTTACACCCAGCAATTATCCGATCTCTTAAATCGTTCACATCTTCCACTGGCCTAGTATAAACTAATGACTTTAGATGGCCCCAAAGGAAATAATCCAGGGGGTTTAAGTCCAGGAATCGAGCAGGCCATACGTGAGGTCCACCTCGACCAATCCAGCGATTAGTCGAAGTATGTTGCTGTTAAAAACTCTCGAGCAACTACACTAAAATGAGGTGGTGCACCATCATGCATAAACGACAATGCCTGTCTTGTAGCCAATGGTAGATCCTTCAAGAACTAAGGTAGCGTTTGTTCAAAAAAGTTGCGGTATACTTTTTTTTATTACTTTTTTTATATAATTTTTTTCGCCCTATATCTTCGCAACAAAGCGCTTTTTCAAAAATCATCAAAGGATAAAATATCCTTAGAATAGTCCAAGGAATAACCTCTTGAATTTTTGCCGCATATTTAACTAACACCCTGTATACTCAACTGTATTTACCTTCTCTATGTTGATATAATCAGTCAGGAAAATAATTAGACATACATAAAGATTATAAATATCTTTCCTATGCATTATCTATTACTTATAATTCATTTGCATAATTTCTCTACTTGAATATTAATCCGATGAAATATAAAGGAATATTTAAAAACAATGAACTAACAATTCCTCACTATTATAGAAATACATATACATATCATGTAGGCGTTAGAGCGTGTGCATCTTATATCTATAACGGTTCGTGACTTTTTCGCGCACATATAAGGTCATTTTCGTTTTTCTGCCTGCAGAGATTTTATTCTACATTCCGCGTGCCTAACTTTCTAATTAACATTTAACACGAGAAATTGAATATTAACAAATTTGCCAGCTTAACCTTCTCTGCCAGATTTGGCGTACATCATCAGGCACAGCAGGTTACTTTGAGAGATTATTTTAGCTGCTAGATTGGCAAGTAGCAAGTACCGCTAATAACGAGTTACAAAATTATTAAACAGAAGACAAAACTAGCTGAACATAATAATGAAGTGGGGTGTATAAAGATCTTATTGTATACAGAGTGACCCATTAAGAATGGAAACACTCGCTTACAATATTTGTTTATGGACAGGTTTGAACCGGATTTTTTTCAGAAGATAGATCTCAAAAAACTCTATCTTGATGCAAAATTTGAAGGCGAAATTTTGATTTTCAAGGCCTACTACGAATTTTTTTTATGTGAAAAGTAGCAAAATTTTGTTAGCGATTTTTTTATAAAAAATCTGACTACACCACTGGATTTAGGAGCCTCTCGAATGCATTTGTACCAATTTTTGCGAAAAAAAAGTTTGTTCCTAAAAAAGTTATGACAATATCGGCATCACCAGTGTTTGCCTTCGTCAGTGAACCTATTATTTTATAAAAATCGAATAGAACCCAAAGAGAAACAAAATTAAACAACTTAAACACTGGTGTAATTATCAATAAGAACCATAAAACCCAGTATACACAAAATAACCAACAATTATTACTCTAATATAAACAACAATTGATAGGTAAGTTCGTCAAATTATTATTATTTCGTGGTTATTATGCCAAAACTTATAATATTAAGTACCTTCTTAGATAAAAAATAACTATATTATAATTTTTTATTCAAAAATGTGAATCAATATGACAGGCTCCTTATTCATTTTTAAAAATGATAACAATTTATCAATTGTTGTTTATGTTAGAGTATATAATAGATATATAATTGTTGGTTATTTTGTGTATATTGGTTTTTATGGTTCTTATTAATAATTACACCAGTGTTTAAGTTGTTTAATTTTGTTTCTCTTTGGGTTCTATTCGATTTTTATAAAAGAATAGGTTCACCGACAAAGTCAAACACTGGTGATGCCGATATTGTCATAACTTTTTTTGGAACCAACTTTTTTTCGCAAAAATTGGTACAAAGGTATTCGAGGGGCCCTAAATCCAGTGGTGTAGTCAGATTTTTTATAAAAATTTTGCTATTTTTCACATAAAAAAAAAATTTGTAGTAGGCCTTGAAAATCAAAATTTCGTCTTTTATGCATCAACATAGAGCTTTTCCAGATCTATCTTTTAAAGAAAACTCGGTTTAAATCGGACCATAAACAACTTTGGTACGTTAGTGTTTCCATTCTTAATTGGTCACCCTGTATATACACAGTGTTACATTTAATTTTGGCCACCACTGGAATCGAGGATTGTTAAGAGATACAGGGTGGATTAAATAGTTGCACAATCTTATGCTGAATCAAATGGCGGTACGTTATCTGCTAGATATGCACCCGCTCGTGAATTATCGGGGAAAAAACGAAAACTGACGATTTACAAAATGCTATCTTCACTATAAAGAGAGATAGAAATTTCAAATGTGAAACTTATACAGGGTGTCCACCTAGTGCGTGTAAGTCCAATATCTGGGTTAATAAAAGAGATAACTTAATTTTTTTTTCTACAGGGTTGTCTAATATCCCAAGCTGCACAAAATGAAAATATATTTACATATTCAGGGTGTTCAGTTTTTCCTGGACAGGTACCAACTTCGTTTTTCTAAATGGAAATATATATTTTTTATTGCTTTTTCGAACTAAACCCTTGATTTTAGTAGGACTTTCATCAGCCTTCCCTATACCTAACTTAAACTGTTTTTGAAATATTGACTGGTGAATATTGACATTTTTGCAACTTTGACACCCTGTAAAATCTAAACGGTTTGAGATCAAGCAAAACGGTTTGCACATTCCTATCTTAACTTTTTATAAGCTATCGTTTGATACTAATTTCAAATTTATCCAAGAATTAAAAATTTTCAAAATTTTCGGAAAATTTTTAATTCCTGGATACATTTGAAATTAGTATCAAACGATAGCTTATAAAAAGTTAAGATAGGAATGTGCAACCGTTTTGCTTGATCTCAAACCGTTTAGATTTTATAGGGTGTCAAAGTTGCAAAAATGTCAATATTCACCCGTCAATATTTCAAAAACAGTTTAAGTTAGGTATAGGGAAGGCTGATGAAAGTCCTACTGAAATCAAGGGTTTAGTTCGAAAAAGCAATAAAAAATATATATTTCCATTTAGAAAAACGAAGTTGGTACCTGTCCAGGAAAAACTGAACACCCTGAATATGTAAATATATTTTCATTTTGTGCAGCTCGGGATATTAGACAACCCTGTAGAAAAAAAAATTAAGTTATCTCTTTTATTAACCCAGATATTGGACTTACGCGCACTAGGTGGACACCTTGTATAGGTACATTATTGATAATGGCGATTCCAAAAATTCAGTTAGATTTTCTCTAAACACTCTATATTTTAAAATGTAATATATATACAGGAAAAATTACGAATTACTGAAATGACGATCATCGATCCAAGCGTAGCCGACCGACAGAACGGTCGGTTGGTCGGCTACGATCCAAGTTACCATCATCTGGAGATGATTAAAACTAAACCTATGGTAAATTTGTATCATATTTATACCTAAACTATTGCTACGGTTCAGTGAACCATTGCGATTGCTCAGTGAACCATAATAAAGGGGGTTTATAGGATTGGCCCTCTGTCACTATTCATACTATTTTTATATTTAGCAATTTCCAAACTATCAAAAACATCCAGCTGTCTGCGGAATTTATTACGCATTCCTAATTAGTCTTAAATTGAAGCTATCTATTTTATGGCTGTTCTCAAACGCATGTTGAGCGACACTTAGACTTATCTGTTCTACCATATTTGAGATGAGCCATATGTTCCTTGAATCTAATTTAAATTGACCTTCTAGTTTGTCCAACATACTTTTGATTACAGTCTCTACAGCTGATTTCGTAAATCCCCGACTTTTCCTTAGTTTCTATGTTGTCTTTTGGATTGCCTAAAAGTTGTTGCCTAAATATACCATAGTATCCATCCATAAGATCACGGAGAAACAACATTCAACTTGCTTATGGGCGTCATTTTGAATTAGTATATTTTTGAAAATATTTTTTTAACATATGTTAACGTTTTGCTTTTCTCATTCCGCGGACATATCACATTATTCATGCTCATTCAAGCCGAACATGCTCGTAGTCTGTGGCGTGCTTTAGAGTTGTTTTGTCAAATTTACCAAAAATATGGCGTTTATACAGTGTGGCCCATTAAGAACCAGGACACCCTTCTAAAAAATTTTTGGTAAGCGCGATTCCAATGAATTTTTTGGATATATTAGTTTCCTAGATGTACTTGTTGAACCTATTACGATGGTCCAGCTGCTAATCCTCAGTCTACTACGATTTTTTTTCAATCATTTTTTTTTAAATTACTTTAGGGATTTAGGGATATAGAGGACTTACTGTAAAGTACTGTTTTAACGTTATTATTAATTTTTGAAGTAAGTAAAGGAACAGTATTCTAGATTAACAATAATTATTAGTGTTTCCAATGCCTGCTATATCTTTTAAGCGAAACACAAATTCAATAAATTTGAAACATTTAAGGCTATATAAAAAAATTATTCTTCGATACAAATTGATAAAATTTGGGCCACAGGGGTCTTAAGTGATGCTGAAGAATGCCACGATGTAAAATTTTTAATAAAAAAATCCCTAAAGTAATTTTCGAAAAAATGTATTGAAAAAAAATCGTAGTAGGCTGAGGATTAGCAGTTGGACCATCGTAATAGGTTCAACAAGTACATCTAGGAGGTTAATATATATGTAAAAAAATTCATTGGAATCGCACTTACCAAACATTTTTTTGAAGGGTGTCCTAGTTCTTAATGGGCCACACTGTATCACAACGTTCTGATTTTATTATTTTTTTTTCAGCGTAGGTTTCATGCCTACGTACAGTTGCTATAAATCTCCAAATTAATTTGTAACAAATCGATAATTTGTTAATTTAAAAAACGTAAATTTCGAAGTCGTGAATCTGTTTTAACAAATATATCCGTAATTATAATACATTCAGCTTTCGCTAAAAGTTGTAGTTATACAAACCGCACAGTTATTATTACTGTCTTGTGAAATTGCGAGGACGCCTCAGACAATTCATTCGCTTATATTTAGTCATTTTCCAACAGATGCACCTGTCCAACGAGTTAACAGTCAAAGGCCTCTTGCTTTTTCCAGCAGACGAGTTCATCTAGTCACGTTAATTCGTACCTAGCTTTAATTATACGCGCAGTCCTTTCCAGCACCGAGGAATTCCTTAATTTGAGCGTTCCCTCTTCATTATATGTCCAAACTGTTTATCTAATTACCATGGTATCCACACAGGCAATTAGCAGTAAAAAAAACTTCTCAGCCTGAATCGCGTACAGGGTTGAATCGTTAACCTGGTCAATTGCTTGTAAATGATTAAAAACGCTACAAATTCATTGTTTTTGGTCCTTACCCAAATACTAATAAAATAAATTGTTTTTTTTTTTCGTCAGAGCCAGAGCCTGACGTACAGGGTATTCGCGTATATTTTGACCCCTACCTACAAAGGTTATTAAGAAAGTTAGAAAAAAAAATTAAATACAAAAGTTGTTTGGTTTTTCATGTATTATCTTTTGGCTTGGTCGAAAAAAAAATTGCATGTCGTAAACTTAGGAAAACCAATTGAACATAATATTTTTAAAATGGGACACCCTGTATAATTTTACACGTTTGGGTAAACATTCTTTTCCTGATTTCAATATTATTTTTTGTTGACATTTGCACTAACAGTTTTCGAAATATTCGACAGCGAATACCATAAAAAAATACAAAGAACTAAAAATATTTAACAGTAGAAACCAACAGTAATAAAAAATATTTAACGATTTTCGATCTAACCTCCTTAGTTATTTAAATATTTTCCAATGTTTTCATGTTTTAATATTTTTTTTATGATTTATTGTAAACATTAAATAATAAATATTTCGAAAACTGTCAGTGCAAATGTCAACAAAATATATTTTTTTTAAATCAGAGAAAAATTGTTTTCCCAAGCGTCTAAGATTATACAGGGTGTCCCATTTAAAAATATTATGTTCAATTGGTTTCCTCAAATTTACGACATGCAATTTTTTTTCGACCTAGCCAAAAGATAATACGTGAAAAACCAAACAACTTTTGTATTTAAACTTTTTTTCTAACTTTCTTAATAACCCCTGTAGGTAGGGGTCAAAATATACGCGAATACCCTGTACCTATTATAGAGTGGAAATACAGGGTGGAGACTATAACTGAAATAAATTTACTACCGGGGAGCTGAATAATTTTTCGAAAAATTCCCGAGACACGTCAACGTTTGAATGTATTTACCTATCTTTTCCAAGCAATATGCGAAATATAACCCTTCAGGGAGAGCGGAAACCACCCCCCAACTTTGTTTTTTCAAATACAACTCTATGGTGTGTGACGCCTCATTGGAAAGGTGAGAAAGACGAATCTAGCGACATCCAGAAAATGTAAACCTTATTTTGAGTTAATTACTACGCTGTTATTGTTCGCTAATATCTAGACAGAATTTTCCTTGGTAGGTGGACTGGAAGACGAGGTACCATTGAGTGGCCAGCAAGGTCTCCAGATCTTACACCGTTGGATTTCTTTTTGTGGGGACATCTCAAAAGTAAGGTTTACATTCAAAAACCAAACAACGTTGATGAGCTAAAGGAAAGAATAAGAGATGAAATCAGGGCAATAACACCGGAAATGTTACGTAATGTAAGGGACGAAACCTATCACAGATTAGGATGTTGCCAACAAGTGAATGGTGGACATTTTGAGCAATTGTTACGTTGAAAAGTAATTAAACTTAACAAACATGTTAATCTTATGAAACCTCAACCTCTTGAAAAATATTAAATGTGATCAGTATGCTGGATTCATCTTTCTGTCACCTATCCAATGACGGGTCACATGCCATAGTGTTGCATTTGAAAAAACAAAGTTGGAGGTGGTTTCCGCTCTCCCTGAAGGGCTATTTTTCGCATATTGCTTGTAAAAGGTAGTTCAATACATTCAAACGTTGACATGTCTCGGGAATTTTTCGAAAAATTATTAAACACTCCGGCAGCGAATTTATTCCTGAATAAATCCTCTCCATCTCCACCCTGTATAATATTTTCTCTATACATTTTTAGGAAACAGTATATATCAGTATAAATAATTTTGGCTACCTGGGAATGTTTGGCACGATTACAAGAGAAACAAGATCTCCAGTAGGTATACAAACCAGTAAGAAATATAACTGAAATAAAAGTTCAAAATGATGTGTTGAAAATAACGGAAAACTATCAGCTTCAAATATATTCACCTTTAGATTCGTATATTGAATAAGAACAAATAACAAACAGCTATAGCCTGTTATAATTTGATCTGTCCAAGGATATATAATCTGTCTCGCGTGTTCGCAAATCATGTTTTTCAAGTTATACAGGAAAATATCGATATAGAAAAACTTGCATTTGGTCCAAAGGTCCAAACTATAGGATACTTTGATCTTATCTAAATTTATGAGGTTACAGCTTATGATACTAGTGTATTGACTAATAGACCTGAAGTAAACAATGATTTCGACGCGTGATCAGCATAGAACAGTATTAAGAGTAATCATATGATCCTTACTGGCGAGTAGCACATCTGTCATGCTGCTACTGGCCCAACAGACGCACTTGAACCAATCAGTGTGGTTCTGTTTCACATCGCCTGTGTCTGTCATGTGCTCGGATGAATTTGTTTATACCAGATATCTCTTTAAAATGAATTGACAGTAAAATACACGCATGCATTGGTAGTTCGGCCCTGATGACAGCCTGCAGAACTAATAAGAGAAATAAAGGATGAGCTTTCAAAATATGACTGTTATAAGCTCACGTTTCTCCATCGCAATCACGCTCTCAAGGTTTGATTAATTAATATCTATAGATATAAAAACATATATATTGATTTACTGGTAACTGTATCCTTAACTTACACGTTTGCAAGAGACAAGGAAGGATGCCATATTTATAGTCAACCTCAATTCTTATATTTAATAATGACACGAAAGATGTTGTAGTATTGTTGGATATTGTCGAGCACGCAAGAGGCTTGGTCTTCTTAATGTTGGATATAATTTTCTCATTATGTGCTAAAATAATCGTATTAGGTACATTAATTAAGATAAAAACATTATTTACAAAATTCAGTGACAAACCTATGCAGTTCCATATATCGATTGCCCTCTAAGTAAAATTACTTAATGTAGAATACACCACACCAGGACAACTTACATGTGAGGCTCGGGTGTTAATAAGTTGAGACAAATCAGTGTCCACAACACGTGAGTGGAAAATAACTAGGTCCATCAGTCGGTACACACTGCAAGTACTTGGACAGAAGCCCCAAAAGTTAGTGTACAAACCAAACAATCCTTTCCTTTCCTACCTGCGCGTTGGAGTCACTGGTTTTTCTCAACTCATTAACATCAGAGTTCTATAAGTAATTGATTTTAGTCACGTCTGTGTTGTCTCACTGGTGTGACCGAAAAAGCAGGAACTAAAAAATAAAAATTCTAATAAATGTAAGGCTTTAATAAGTTTTGTTATTAACTTAATTAAAAACAAATGATAGTGTAGAATTTATAAATATAGTTGGCAGTTCATGGCCGAATATTCTGAGATTGCCCACTTTGCCAGTAAAGTTCAATATTAAGGGTAATCTTCATTAAAGGTGGTCATTTGTATTTTAATCTCTTAAATACGCCAAAATAAAAAAACAATTTTTTAATTCTTCAGTACTCTCTCAAGACATTTCCCATAATATTGCAAATCACCACTGACCTAATCACCTAATACATTGATATTTTGACAAATTTACTTGCAATAGGTGTTAGTTTTGCTCCATGCAGTATTTTGAAATGTTTATTACATTAGTGATAAAGAACGATATTTCAAGAACCAATTGAAAATAAATTGAATTCTTCATCATTAAAAAAAAGTAGGTAAATATGTATAACATTGACATCAAGGTAGTCGAAGAAATCATAATAACCTTCAATTTGTGACAAATGCTATTGTAAATATTTTTCCAGAAACAATACGAAGGACTAAACAGAAAATTATGTTGCTTTATTGTACGATTTATTTATTTACTTTTTGTACAATTGAGTAAATATCAGAGAGAGAATGGTTGATGTGCACAGAGAATTTTAAACTGCGAGGCATGAGTGTTGCCTTATAGTTTATATAGTAGACGGTGATATGCCTTAAGCTGGGTCCAAACTAAACGAGCTAGCAAGAGCAAGCACACGTTATATATCCGATTGCTCAGGTGGTATGGACGACTTTAAGAGCGAGCGAATGCTTGCTCGCCCGCGATCTGCCATAAGGAAATACGTGTTCCTGCATATTTTGTTGGATAATAGAGGACAGGTTGATGTTGTCTATACGGACTTCCAAAAAACATTTGATCAGATTGACCATAACATACACCTTTTGAAATTAGAAAGTGACGAAAGTGAGTGAGCAAGCGAATGCTTGCTCTCGATCCCTCTTGATCGCTCTTGCTCGCCCCGGTTTGGACCCAACTTTTTACAGTACATATATATTTAGTGTTAGTATCATGCACGTTTTGTTTGTCCCGCTGGAGAAGTGTTATGTTATCATTTAAATATCTCTTAATGTCATCGCAATTAAAATATGTATATGTAATTGTAAGATATACTAGTATAGAAGAATAATATGATAATGTAACTCCGTATATTAGGGCAAAATACATAATATATGAGATTTTAAATAGTAGAAAAGAACGGAATCGGGGAAAGGAATGTTTCGGGCACATGCCTGCCAACGTTTCAGATGTTTGTGCACAGGAACGCCAATGAAATGAAGTCCCAGCCTGCTGATAACTTATTTATTGATGATGATAACATCGTGTAGACATAACTGCAATAATTCCAGCCGCGATATCTGCTCGTTTATCAACTGTTATATTAAACATCGTTAGACAAATATAAACCACGTTTCCTCAGACAACAATTAATGACAATTAGATTTCGGGTATTTATGACTTTTATGCGGTGCTACTCTTTGCAAAATATGCTTTAACAGAAACGTGTTTAGTCTTTGTAATGAAATATGTTTTCCTCTTATCGAAGTCTGAGTATTGTTTTTTTATTGTTTAACATCGTTGTAGTGAGAAACTATTTAGGTAATCCAGGATATGGCTGTTATGGCAAGAGCGTTTTCTTCTGCCTGCCAGATATTGTTTGATCTATGCTACAAGACTAGATAAATAACTAGAAGCATATAATCTCTATTACCCGCTCTATTCGGTTCGGTTCTACTCGGTTCGGCTGAAACGGCCAATGCTGTACCGTCTCGAGTCCTATAGTATGTTGGCAGATTGAGTTTTATTTATAAATATTGTAGGATATTGATGTAAAATTGTGTTGTTATTACTTGTTGTTAATACTATTCTTCGCTGACATATATCTAGTACTTACCGCAAGAACTATATTTGGTGATATCCATAAATAGTGATTCCTGGTACAGGCTGCCACTGGAGTAATATAGGTATAAGTATTACTTTTATAATCCATTTTTGCGTTGTAGGTGTTATTGCTCGGATTGGTTACTTTGAATTAAGGTACATAATATACTAGAGAATATAGTAGGTATATAATTTGTAAATGGTGAAAATCCAGGATTGCTTTGAATAACTTAAATTGAGCAAGGCAGTATATTATACAGTGAGGTTCAAAACTCTAGAACGCCCCAAATAACTTTCAAAATATTGTTGTTTTTGCAAAAACCCTCAGACACGTCAATTTTTTATTCTACTTTTCTGTATTTTTGAGGTATTGATTTATTTGTACAGTGACGTATCACTGAGGTGCAAAAAAAAATTTTTTTTTAATGACAACCCCAATTTTTTAATCGGAATTCATGAAAAACACATTTTTTTACGTATCTTTGACTAAAACTTTACAGAAAAAACCTTTATAAGGTTACAGATGAAATTTTTCGATATAAATGCAATTTACAGTTAAAAAACCTACAAATGTTCTCTAAATTTAAACCGAGTAGGTTCTGGAATTTATTGAAACCAAACAATATCATTGCTTCAACTAATGTCAAAATTTTAATTTGTTTAACACGTAGCAAAATTTAAATCCATAATTTTGGTATTTCATTGTTATTATTTTATTGTTTATCTCGTATTATTCATCTAATAATGTCTGTTTCGGAGAAAGAACGGATTGAGATACTTATGATGGTTGGTTACGGGGATAGAAGGAGAACTGCAACAGAAGTGTGTGAGCTGTTTAATAATACTCATCAAGAGCGACCACCAATTGTGCGTTCAACAGTGAGTAAAATTATTAGTAAATACAGAGTCGTACCAAGATTGATGAAAATACTCAACTTGACGTTTTATTATTAGTTCAAGAAAATCCCCATGTTTGTACCCGCCAAGTTGCCGCAACAATGGACATAAGTAAAAGTTCTGTTCGCAGAATTTTACTTAAAAATAAATATCATCCGTACAAGGTAACGCTTGTTCATGAGCTTTCAGAAGACGATTTTGATCGTAGAGTACAATTTTGTGAAATCATGCAGAAACGTTGCAATAACAATACCAACTCAGTAAAAAATATTATTTTTTCTAATGAGCCACTTTTTGTCTTAATGGGTCCGTCAACAGACAAAATTACCGCTATTGGGCAACACAGAACCCACGGTGGATGCAGGAATCCCACACGCAATTCCCTAGAAAAGTTAATGTTTGGGCGGGAATAGTAAAAAACAGAATTTTGGGACCAAATTTTTTTATGGAAATTTAAATGGGGAAAGATATTTGGAATTCCTAAGAATGGAGTTATTCCCGACTTTAATTGGTTTATTTCCAAATGCGAATGATCCAAATTCAATTGATGACCAGATATGGTTTCAGCAAGATGGTGCTCCACCTCACTATGCTCTTCCTGTTCGTACTTACCTAAATAAAGTTTTTCCTAATAGGTGGATATGTCGACGTGGTGCAATAGAGTGGCCTGCTCGCTCCCCAGACCTGACCCCACTCGATTATTTTTTATGGGGCTACGTTAAAGGTCTAGTGTATGAGAGTAGGCCAGAAAATATTGATGAATTAAAAAACAGAATTCAGCAAGTAATAGAAGACATTCCGCCTGATTCTATCAATAATGTTCAAAATGAATTCATCTCTCGTTTAGCTCATTGTCAGGCAGTCAATGGACAACAATTTGAGCATTTGATTTAATTGTAATATTATTGTAAGTAACCTAATTTTTGATATTTTGTTTCAATAAATTGCATTGCATTTATATCGAAAAATTTCTTCTGTAACCCTATAAAGGTTTTTTTTCTGTAAAGTTTTAGTCAAAGATACGTAAAAAAATGTGTTTTTCATGAATTCCAAATAAAAAATTGGGGTTGCCATTTAAAAACAAATTTTTTTTGCACCTCAGTGATACGTCACTGTACAAATAAATCAATACCTCAAAAATACAGAAAAGTAGAATAAAAAATTGACGTGTCTGGGCTTTTTTGCACAAAAACAATATTTTGAAAGTTATTTGGGGCGTTCCAGAGTTTTGAACCTCAGTGTATATACAATATAATTTAATTCTTTTTATAATCATTTACATGATGATTCCATTTGAGGTTACACTTTATTATATCACTTAATGTTAATAACTTAAATGTCAATAGCTAGTACCCCTTGTAGTATCTGTTTATGTGTGGGCATTGTTTCAATTTTATCAAAACCTTTTGCTTTGTCACGAGTTAATTTTCTTAGTACCAAATAAAATTATCATCATCGTTTTACTCTTCAGACATTTTTTTTTAGTTTTGTTTTTCAAATTAAAATAATAATGATATTATGATTGTATCATATATTAATTATTGTTTTGCCTCATATGCAGTATGTACATGTATGTTTAATATTGTGCATATATAGAATAAAATATTACTATTAAAACTTCGTACATCAACATTCCTTCTGGTTATATTAACAGGTGTCTGTCTCCTTTATAAAGAAAACAAAAAAAACGTTAGAGCTTTAATTCATCGTATACTAAAGTCACAATTTAGCTTATATGTTCCTCCTATTGAATGGATCGTAAATACACATATTACAGCCTGCGGCTGAAACTGCTAATTATAAATGTAATCGTTATATTATTCTAAAGCTTCGTTGCTCAAAGGCACTACAAACTTTATCATACTAAATATTTACAACACATTGTTAAATACTAGATGTTGTCGATAAAAATATTGTAAAAACGAATATCTCGGTCGAATACATTTAAAATACAGAGTGTCCCAGAATGATGAATTCTACCTAACTTACTTTTACACCAAATTTCTTCGTTAGAGACATCCAAGTTATTTGATTAGTTCAGTTTTCTCATGTTACTCCCGTAACATTAGACAAGTTAGAACAAAGTATTTATTTAATTTAAAATATTTTATTGTAGTCTAAGCTTTAATATCCTTTTAATTTTCGTAAACTGTATTAGACAGGGTACATTACTTACAGGCACCATTATATAGGACAATGGTTTATGACTTACCTAGACCTAGTGTACTATACACTTTAGTAACCCTTGACTGAGACTGGGTATATTGTGGCCCAGTTAAAGAAATGGTCTGTGGAATATCAGCTAGTAAGCCAATGGAATTGCATTTTGTGACTTTGATTATTATCTATACGTACACATTAGACTACAACACTTAATTAAGTAACACAAGACGAAAATGTTTGTTTATTAACAAACTCAAAAATAGTTGAAAAGGCTATAAAATATAGAATAAATAGTTTTCTAAAGAAGTTTAACATCCTTTCAGAGTGGCAGTTCGGATTCAGACAATCGAAATCAACAGAAGATGCGTTAAAATTAGTAACAGCAAGTATAAATGAAGCAATAGACAAAACCACCCCCAGTTTGTGTATATTCCTGGATTTATCTAAAGCATTTGACACTGTTTCTCATGTCAAATTATTATATAAACTAAAACGATACGGATTTAGGGGAAACTCGTATAGACTTATTAGCAGCTATCTTTCACAAAGGATGCAATATGTTAAAATCGAAAATAGTAAAAGTGAAATAAGAGAAGTGTCATACGGCATACCCCAAGGTACAGTCCTTGGACCACTTCTTTTTGTTCTCTATGTGAATAGCTTGCTGAACACAATTGGCGAAAACCGAAAAATTGTTGGTTTTGCTGACGACATCTCGGTTATATATAAGGACACTACCTGGATCAACTTAAAAAGGCGTGCTGAAACAGACTTTAATTATATAAGTAAGTGGTTAAAATTTAATAAATTAACTTTGAGCTCTGATAAAACAGTATACTTACCATTTTCTTCTTATACCAACAAGCCAAATATGGGTCCGCTGAATATCGATGAGCAAACTATTATTCCGGAAGCCGAGTCCGTCAAGTACCTCGGTGTCATATTTGACAGGCATCTTAGATGGGACCTACAAATCAAAAACATTACTAAAAAAATTAGACCATTTATATCGCGATTTGCCTTTTTAAAATCTTTTTTAAATAGGTCTCATTTAAGGATGGTATATTTGGCGCTAGTTCAGTCTCATTTGAATTACGGGATCTTGAGTTGGGGGGAGTTGCTGATTGTTATTTAAAGGATTTGGAAGTTGTGCAGAAGTGGATATTGAAAATAATATACAACAAACATATGACCTGTTCCAGTAATCGAATTTATGAAGTTAGCAAAGTTAACGATATACGGCAATGTTATTGTTTAAACATTTTAATAAACATTAAAAACAAAAATGAACAAAGTTAAATGAAATTTCTCATACTTACTTAACACGCACAAAAGAGAAAGGTGTAGAACTATCAACCTGTCGGAAAACTGTAGGACAGAAATGCTTTATGTTTGTGGCCCCCAGATTATACAACACAGTTCCGGATACACTAAAAAAAGAACATAATACAAGGGCGTATAAAACAAAAATAAAAGAATGGATACTTACCACAAATAGAAATTTTTTTCAAAATTTGATAAACTCCAAAACCTAACATTGACATGTTTCTGTGTAAAAAGCATATGTGTAGTTAAATTGCAATTTTTATTTTACTTGTATATTTAATATGAAAAAGTGGGTTTAGAGATGTGTGTAATGCTCGGTGCAATGTATGTAATGTATAATAATATGTAATGTATATAATGTATAAGTGTAATGAATGTATTTAATTATTGGAAGGAGATGCCGAAAACAACTACTCCACGGGCAATATGCCCCGACTGGCGTTGCATTACATCAACATCTCCATGGATGTCGCCACATCCTTCATCAAGACCAAATACCAGACAATGACCGGTTTCGATCTTGTTATGATCTCATCAGATTGCCATAGGTATCGGAATCGATGAATGATCTGGCTTAATGATCAAAGACAATAGAGGTCGCTGTAATGGTATCTGCTTTCTGCAGATCGTTATCTGTCTGTCAATTAGGCAATAATTGTCAGACAGGTAGTAGCAAAGACCCAAAGAGGGCACTGCAGTGTATTTCACTGTATCTCGCCACCACAAACATTCACATATGCCCCTTAGGCAATCAATGTCGCCAGATCATTCATCGATTCCGATACCTATGGCAATCTGATGAGATCATAACAAGATCGAAACCGGTCATTGTCTGGTATTTGGTCTTGATGAAGGATGTGGCGACATCCATGGAGATGTTGATGTAATGCAACGCCAGTCGGGGCATATTGCCCGTGGAGTAGTTGTTTTCGGCATCTCCTTCCAATAATTAAGTAGGATTGTCTTCCTCAAAGACAATAGAGGTCGCTGTAATGGCATCTGCTTTCTGCAGATCGTTATCTGTCTGTCAATTAGACAATAATTGTCAGACAGGTAGTAGCAAAGACCCAAAGAGGGCACTGCAGTGTATTTCACTGTATCTCGCCACTACAAAGAATGTATTTAATATTGTACTGTATGGTGTATACATATCACAAAAAAGCAGTAAAACATTTTACAGCTTCTGCGATTATTAGTTTATTTTGCTTAGTTAATTTTATACTTATATGTTGCATGTACTTGGTCTTGCAAATAAACTTATTATTATTATTATTATTATTATTATTATTATTATTATTATTATTATTATTGAAAACCCTCTCCAAATTGATCGTGTCATAAAAATATCTATAGAGTTCGGTGGTGAGTACATATAAAAAGATTTAATGTTTTCGTTTTGATTTTGAGAGTCTGTTAGTGGTCTCACTAATACATAGATTGAGGGTTTAGTATATATTTTATTTCTTTGGCAAATATTTAAAAAATATTTTATTAGAAAAGCCGTTTATTTTGTTTCAAAACTTTGTCCATTTATTCGTTAAGACGACAAGAGATGAGAATGGGAAAATCGAATATATATTTTTCTATCTTTTGGTTGTAGCCTAGGTAGATATCAAACCATAAATTCATCTACCTCTGCAATTATTCTTGAAATAGAGAGAAATAGAAATTTAAGGAACCATCTGTTGTGTCACATGTGAGAAAGACATTTTACAATTCCAAAATTTTATGCATTCTAGCAGCAAATCTTGGCAAGAGGTAGTATAAATTAAGCTTCGTTATTTTAGAACGCATTGTAATCTATTTTGAACCTTAGGGAATCGGCATTGAGACACTCTGTAACCGGATTCATTATGATTGGGAGACTTCCCACGTAGGTCTCTGCCTTTGCTATTGCCCGTGATTCTATAAATTCTTGATTCTTTTACCCCTGCTGGTGATATAATGGATGTCTTAACACGGTAACAAATTATTACAGCCATAGGAGTTGCGCAGAACCAAATAGGAAAATCTAACTAACGTATTACACCGTTTTGTATGTGAAACGGGCAATTACTGTGAGTGTTTTATGTATCTGACAGAAATATGGCACGTCTGTTGGCGTTTTGTTTTGCCCACACTTCCATCAGTAACGGTGAAATTTTATCGTAAGAAGACGTCAAATCGTTTCGCGTTAGTGGGGAATCGTGAAGTTGGTTCAAAGTCTCGGCTTGGGTCGTTGTAAAGCAGGATGTGCTATTTATTTTTGCAGATAGTGCACTTTATTTACAGTAAAATTATATAAATAATGTAATAAGAAATTTACATTGAATTTATAACAGCAGATTTATCAAAATACTTCAAATTAATATAGACAAACAGATACACGGGCGACATAGACACAAATAAAAAATGAGGAGTAGAATGGTGATCATATCAGCCTACGTAAAGATACACATTTTAAGAAAAATAATTCAATTTCACTTTTTATTCTTGAAGACCCAATGAGTACTTTTTTCTATGCTAAAAAACAAAAGGAGGAAATTAATTCGCCGGGAGTTTTACAATATTCGAGAAAAAGAAGGCACCTATAGTTATATTAATCACGTCCCAGGCTATAGCGAAAAAATAGCTCGCAGAATAGAACGAAACGGGTGTAAAACGATTAGTGTCAACAAGCGTACTATTGGGAGGATTTTGATAAACAACAAAGAAAGGGTTGATAAATTAAAACAATCGGGGGTATACCAAATTAACTGCGCGGATTGTAATGCCGTGTATGTGGGTCAAAGCGGTAGAAGTATTGAAACTAGAGTAAAAGAACATAAAAAATCCATATTAAATAACGCAAAAAATTCAGGATTTTCCACGCATTGCATAGAAAACAATCATTTTGTAGATCAGAAAAATGTAATGGTACTGCATCGTGAAAAGAAAGGAAAACGCTTAGATCTGTTAGAGCAATTAGAAATTAAAAAATCTTTAATTATAAGTCCGTGTACTACGAATGATCAGATAGATTTTACACTCTCGCCCTTCTTAGAAAAGGTAATAAAAACTCGGGCTTTACCAGATGGTAGGATCAATCGGGGGTAGGTAAACTTGTAACCAAATAAATAACGAAAACGCGCTTGGAAAGGTTTAGTAATAGATATTTACTCTATTGAAAAAGGACTAACAAGCCGAAATACTAGTATATAGAGTGTTTTCTATATGTAAATGAGATCAATGTTTTTTCAAAACAAACTGAAATATATTTAACTTCAATTACTTCAATTAAAATCTGAGTTTTAAAAACATAGCAAAAACCTCAAATTTTAAGTGTAAAATATATTATGCAAAGTCATCATGTAGTTACAAATACTATCAGTGGTGTTTATAATCCAAAATTAATGTACATATTTTGATGGCAAATATTTTTATATGTGATGTCAAATATTTACTAAATAATGAAACAATTAAGATATCTAGATATTTCTGCTTCTGTAGAACAGTCAACCATATCGTGTAGATTGCAATTTATTTAGCTATTTAGGTATACCTAGACATGTACTGGCTAATATATGGAGTTACAATTTTAAAATCAGACTAAGAATTCACGTAAGTATTATAATAAAAATACTGCAGCACAATTTGTAGAACAGTCATACGAACGAGACAGGAAAAATGACTTATTGACAATGAAATATTTTATTATATTTAAATCCAAAAAAGAAAAAGTTCAATGCACTCAAATCAGGTAATTGAGCTGACTGGCAAATAGTTTGCTGCATCGTTGGATACAAATTTTGTGAAAATTATTGTCCCTGTAAATACGACTTTTCGGCATATTCTAATTCCTGTAGAGAATAGTGGTTGGATTTTAGGAAACCTAAGTTGCTCTTGGACGAACTATAATTTTTACTAGCAAATTTATTATATGGAAGGAACACCAAATATAAAAAAACATATTTACAGAGATTAACATTTAATTTTGTTTTAAATAAATAATATTCAGCGTATAATTGCATTAGATAAACTAGTCTTATTATTGTATTCTTTTTGTTTTTTGTTTTTTTTTTTTGAATTAAATGTAAAGGTTAATGCGATATGTAAGTACTCAAGTCTATTTTTACACCAAGTACTTACTATGGTGAAAATGGAACTGATTAGATGAGCCAATAATCAAACATAATACCTAGTAAACTGATAAAAATACGACATAAACACAAGTTGGTGTACATGCGTATATTAATAGGCATTTGAATTAGTTTTAAAACCAAACAACTACAAGAGAAACCAAAGACGTGATCAAGTCGTGACTGATAAGAAAATAAACACACATTATACGGAATCTAAGAAGAAAAATTACAACTTCATTTATTTCTGATTTAATTATAGCTTTTGCAGTGATCCTTACAGATTATCAATTTCATATGCTAACACAGAGAATCATATCGTTAAATAAAGTGAATATGTTTATTGACGACTAACATCCAAGGGACTTCATTTTGTATAAATAATTCCCAATAAACAATTCCCCAACACCTTTTTTCAAATTAATATTCTCTATGATGTCTCATAACTAATAGAAATAACATGCTAATCCTGCACTCTAGTGGAGTGCCTCTTGGAGTAGATTGGTCAACAATCTGTCCATCCACTGTGAACGACTACCTTCTGAAAGACTATTTTTGTATTATACTTGTAAAAATAAACCATGTTTCTAATTGCTACCTTGAATCTACTTGCTCGTAGATCATAATCAAGGTTATGTTCCTATGTGCTACATCTCTATAACAGGAGTTACTTAATTATGTATCTACCTATAATTTTCCACTATTTGAATGTCATAACAAGTTTCACTGCAGCATATTGTCGCCTTTTAATGCTACTAAACTGGAAGAATTATTTATTTTTCTTGCATGTTTTTATGAGAACATAATTTACAATTTCTTTTTCTTCTTATAGTTAATGTTTTAGATGTTCAAATTACAGTTCAAATATAAATCTCAAAACTTACTACCAGTATAATACATATTTTTGTCCACCAATGTCACCCTAGGGACCTGTCTAAGTGCCTAAAATCAACACTGTTCCAATTATTGATTGAAATTTTTTTAGTTATACTTTTAACATTGAAATGTTTATGTTCATATATGGGTATCAACTTAGGAGTTTTCGTTCAATGTCAAAAGACAGCGGTGTCGCGATCGAGTGACCCTATGCATATAGTGGAGCAAATGAAACCTATATCATTTTATAGAACATGCTTTGAGGCATATATTGTGTGATCTACAATTGTTTTTAGTTCGGCATTATTTTACGGCATTTCAGGACTTACTGTCCTGAAATTTTAACCGCTTTAACCTAGATATTGAAGATACATAATCAAGAATATTATTATATCTAAATATTCAATAAGAAATATTAGTGAATAGAATTAATAGCAATACTAACGGAATAAGATTTCTTCACTGGTTGCGTTTTCGGAAAAACTGTTGTTAACCAAGACTTTCATATTTTATGCCACAAATATACCATGAAAGGAAATCCTATTATTTGCATTTATATACTGATTTGGTCCATGTGGCAATAGCTAGTTTAATAGACTAAATATTAAAGAATTGATACAAGTTAATTTCTTCAACCTTGACTTCCTTTTTATTATCAGCAGTTTGATTCGTGAATTTTTCCTTCGTAATCAGTTAGTCTTAATAACATCCGTTTTCTCAATAAGGAACATTTAGTAGTACTATATTCAGTAATTATCATTGATATGAATCATATTCATTTGCCAAACATTTTATCTTTGTCATAATGATGATTTATATAATATTTATCGATTTCTTAATATCTGATTATGAGAAATACATGTGTTTGGCGCATCTGAGCCAAATGAATATAAGTTACAATAGTTAGTAAATATATATTTTAAGCATTACTTGCATAAGTAATATCAAAAGATATTTATTCCTGACCAGCCTCAACCTGGGCTACAATCACACGAGTTTGAAGTTGCAATGTTTTTCATTTTTTAAAAATTTAGTATCGTTAACGTCAACATTTTTAAAAGAATAAGAAATAACATTACATCCTATTCACAATTCTACTGTAACCCTCATTTTAAGCATCAGTTTCCTCTTGACCTCTTGTAATATAGTATTGTAGTAGTTAAGAGTCCATTCACTAGGTCGAAATAAGCCCTAAATCGGCGTTCGTCTCGTGTCTAATTAAAAAAAAACTATAAAAGATAGCGACTTTTAGTAAAAAAGTATTGAAAGATAAGACTTTAATATAAGTCCCTATAGTAGTAATTTTTGGTATTTCTTTTTATTTTTAAAATTCCAGTCAAACAATCTTGTACTAAAATAGCGTATTTTCAAAAATTATTTTCTCTAAAATACATGTATTAAACAAAAATTTGCTACTATAGGGATCTAGTTTATCTTTTGATCTTTCCCGTGATATATAATTTATATCACTAAAAAGAAATTTTGTTGCAATTATAAGACAAATCCGGTACCCTTGCAATGAGGGCTAACTTTATTTCCATGTGCCTTTTTACTTCGGCTTTACGTGCAACTCCGAAATCTTAATAATTCGATAGTTGGAATATATAAGTCTCTACCCATCGGCCACCCATCCTCTCAATCCAACCCAACTATGTAAATAATAAATCAAATGATTTGTTTTTCAAACAATGCAACAGATGCGAGCAGACGATAAGCTGTTGATTGGAAATTCAGTATATTTAGATAATATCAAATTAGTATTCCATTTACAAAATTTGCGGCAAATAGTTAGGTACCTACCTAGGGAATAAATACATTATGATGTCTCTTATTGTACATGCACACAGGATAAGTCACTTACTAAGCCTAGTTGTTGACTTTAAACTTTTATTGAAATCTCCGAAGTTCATATCTCGACCTATATAGAAGGTAAAATAGGTTAAAAATATGTTTTATCAGAGACGTTTTACGTTTTAAGAACTTGAGGGGCTCTTATAACGGTATTTGGCTTTTTTGCCAGACACGACATTTTGGCGAAAATTTTTGCTTGGAATACCGCGGGATAAATCCCCAGACTATAGTATCTACGCCATCTTTGTCTCAGCCCAAATGCTCCAGCTCCTGTTCCTCTGTCTGTTTTGGAGCCATCTGTGAACCACAAGCAAGAATTTACCTGCGACTTCCAGTCATTGAGCTTCTGTAGATATTTGTAGTTATTTATTACGAAGTTGCTACTCCTGGTTTTCTTGCCAACGCAACGTAAAGTGGTGGTAGATCTATCAGGACTTCTAACACAGCTGTTGAATCTGTGACATCTGGGTGGTTTTATCCTACAATTACCAGATCACCATAAAGTAATCTGGGTCTCACTATTGAGGTGTACATCTCATGTAACATCTTCGGTTTCAGTCCTCAAGTTTTGCCTATGAAGCAACGACAACCACAATGTCCTTCTCGCCTTATCAATACTTTTGATAAGTTTCATATCCAGTGTTACTTATCAAAATATTACTGAAGACTTAGATAGAGTAGTAGACATATGCATCTTTTAAATAAAACAAAAATCATCAGAAAGTTGTTAGATTTAAATAGTAAGCTAGGATGTAATAATATAGTATTACTATGCAACAAAACAGAGATGATGTTAAAAAAGATGTACAAAATGAGTACGAGTACTAGAAGTTACATTGTTTTCCTAACATATTAGAAGCGAGATAAATCGAACAAGCAGAAACTATATTATTATTTGCTCAAAAAGTTATTTGTAGTGTTTTGCCAGATATTAAATTTACACGTAACTTAACCTAACCTAATACAACCTTGGCAGGCAAAACTGACCCATCACAATAAGATAATTTTTAAAGTTGTTGTAAATATATATTATCGCAATTTATAAATTTTTTGATATTCTGTGTTTATGTATGTTAACCAGATATATCGTGATTTTAACAGGTTTTGTTTTATTTTTTTCTTTCATACTTATAATATTTATAATGAAAGATACTTAATATCGTTCATAACTAGATATATTATCAGACTCATTCAGTAAAATGTATATTTACTTAATTTATGATAACATTAATAGAAATCAAGATAGTTTAGATTAAAAAAATTAGAAAGATTAGAGTCGAGGTTAGTAAAACAAGAAAGAACGTTGTAAATGTATCTTAAAATAATAACAATCAGGAAAATAAGTTACTTTTACATTACTTTTAAAATACCCAACTATCGATTCTGACACGCTACATACCATAAATAGCATAATATTAAACCCATAAACTTTAAAGCGATGCAAATGTCAGACGATGCCACACCCTGGCAGACAGAGCGACTTCACGGATTATCCATCTAAACATTTTGGACTTATCACTCAGCCTCTCTACAGGTTACACTATTTTGGATTGATCGGTGATGATTCTAATATTATTATTGTATTTAACTAACAAAAACCCGGTCACTTACAGCGTGACAAAAGTATATTTACCTAGTTATTTTTATTATCCTTGTGAAAAAAATGAAAATTACATTAATTCAAAATTCCTCGACTTTTCAAAGAAACCTTTTGGTAAGGTTTTTAAAGATATAGGTATGTCAGTGGTTTATTCATCGGGAAATAAACTACAACAACTGTTAGGCAATCCAACTGTTTAGCAAAAGATAAAATAGAAACTAAGGAGAAAAGTCGGGGATTTATGAAATTAGCTGTAAAGACTGCAATCAAAAGTATGTTGGACAAACTAGACGGTTAATTCAAACTAGATTCAAGAAACATATGGCTCATCTCAAATATGGTAGAACAGAGAAGTCTAGTGTCGCCCAACATGCGTTTGAGAACAACCATAAGATAGATAGTAGGAATTTAAGACTAATTGGGAACGTAACAAATTCCAGACAGCTGGATGCATTTGAGAGTTTGGAAATTGCAAAGTGTAAAAATAGTATGAATGGTGACAGAAGACCAATTCCATATAGCCCGCTTTATTGGTTAGTAAATCACGGTTCACTGATCCGTTAACAGTAATAGTGTTAACATAGATTTTGTTTTAGTCTTCTTAAGGTTGGCGAAAAACGCGTGGAGTGCAGTATAGTGATTTAGTGTCATGTGGAAAACTATATCAGTGTTATCTTCACACCAAATGGAACCTTTGGTGTGAAGGTAACGCTGACATAGTTTTCAATATTTGATTCTAATAATTATAATAATAAATAAATACAGTTTCCAATTGTACCGAAGATAAAAACTCCTCAAGTTTGTATAAATTATAGATTCACTTTCTCCTCAATATGTAAAAGATGCAGTTAGAGGAAGACGCATAAAATAAGTGAAATAACGATGTATAATTCGTATAATTTTAATAGTTCTACTATCTAGATTTCTCAGCGTCCATAAGCGTCTCAACGACAATAAGGAACATTTCTAATTAAACCGTTTCTCCTGTGTTTTCAAAGGCAATAAATAATGCTGTAGAATAAAAAATAATATCTAAACTCTCATAGCCTCTCCGCCGTTGAGAAACAGCGAAAAATAATAAATTGTAAATAACATACATGCCCGATTTTTGCCATTTGAATAATGTACTGTTAACATGATGCATGGGAGGTCTATGTTTTTCCGCCAATGGCAAGTTCAGCACAACTGATACTGCATATGATCACCTGTCAGTCTTTCAAGTTTAGAATTACCTGGATTAGCATAATCGGCTCGTACATTCTACTTTTATCGCACCTTATGTAGTTACACTTTAAGCAACAACACAATTTATAAATATATATTGCATGGAGTGTCAGAATCTAGTTAAAAGCTGGCACACAATATTCCTTAAAGGAAAATTATTATTCAGTTCATACTTTAACTTTCCTTTCCTTGTTTTGTTTCTTACTTTAATTTGTATTTATACCATTGTGATTTCAGAGATAAGTTCAATTAATACATTATGAATTTGAAAATGTCTTTTAGTATTGTTTGTAATTGTATTATAATGATTGGCAAGTGGATCAAAGTTAAGATATCATCTTGAAAGGAAACATTCAAAATCAAATACCTTCTTGTGTGTTTTTTTCACATAACAGCAACGATGGTCGTAGTTTAGGTTAGGTTAAGTTCAAAAGTGAGTGGGCCGGAAACAAGACCCTCCACCGCCACCATGTGGTCTATTGTGGCTCACACCTACTTATATTTCACCCAACAGGTCCAGCCTCTTAATTTAGCTGATCACCTTATTGGGTGAGAACTTATTCAGACCCTCTGGCAGAAGTTGTCCTTTGCCAAATAATGAGTATCTGATCCTTTCCCCAGCGGGGCAGGTGCAACGATGGTTGTAAGGACATCTCCCAAAATCATCACTCTCTGACAAACTTATGAAAAAATCTTATTTATTCCTGAAATGGGAAACGGCCTTCTTAACATAGCTGTAAAATTGTTTTAAATCATAAAAATCATTTAGCATTACTGCTGAGAGAAAGGTATGCTAAACTGGGGCTGCGATGATGCAGACGAGACTGTGCTTCTCATTCTAAGCGAATGTGAGGGCTACGCTCGTATGGGGCTAACGCTCTTAGAACCATTTTTGGAACGTTGCGAGCTAAGAGAAATTTGAGCGAGTAGACTTTTGGACTTTATGCACAGAAGAAAGTTGCTCGCTGAATAGAAGATGGACGGGATGCACAATAGGTAGTGCTTCTGACGATACCGAGATTTTTTCTGTCTCGCTCTCGGTCTCGTAACGAGACCCGAGCCCGAGAGCGAGACCGATATCTTACGCCCGAGACAGAGAGCGAGACCGACACCGTTCCCCGAGAGTCTCGTTCGATCTCGGTCTCGGTGCATTTTTTTTTATATTATAATATAAGTATATTTTCCAAATAAATTAAAATAAATATAGAAATAAATATATATATTTCAGTGTTTTTCACACTGCATTGTAAAAACAGTATATCTTTAAGGGATAATCTGTCCATTAAATAATTCTTTATAGGTGAATTGTGGAAGGGAAATTAAAATAAATAAAAGAGTTTATTAATACTCGCAACTTTAATATAAAAACAATAAATAAAGTATCTAATACGTAAATAATTTTAGTACGCAATAAAAAATATATTATAAAAAAAATAAAGCTTCCTGTAAGTCCACAAGCTGCCCATGAATTCAAACAAACAAGACTTCTGGCAGAAATATATATACAGCCTTATTCAGAACTCATCTAAAAAACTTTGAGGATATGTGCATCCTTAAATAAGAAATCGATATCACCAAAAAAATTGTAATAAAAGTAATTAGGATTTCCCGTAAACAATGTTTAAAGTTATACCATTATAAAGGACTACGTAGTTGGGCAACTGTACTTCAACGACATCGGATATACCACATTCCGACAAAAAACAGTAAACAAGTTTTTTGTACCTGGAACGCCTATCTATCTTTAAGTTTATTTTAAAGTAAAAACGCTGCAAATCTTTTTTGCGCTGGGCGCGCCGGTTTCAAAATTTCTTTTTGCACTACCACATTTCTACATGTATGTTGAACATCCCCAAATTTTATTTTGGATAGGTTCTGAATAACCCTGTATACACCCACTAACTAATGAGGTTTTCCCAGAGATATGTATTTCTAGGTTTTCCAGGTTTCTCTTATTCCAGCATTTAATGGTGATTAGGGCCTACCAACGTAAGTCGTTGCGGAGGCGCAAATGCGGTCCGCGAAATAATATACCGCCTCCTCTCCCACACAAGTCTCAGACTTGTCAGACGGGCTAATCCTTATGATTAGAATGAGGGGTAGTGATATTATTATATTATTATATTATTATATTATTATATTATTATATTATTACATTATTATATTATTATATTATTATATTATTATTGTACTATATACTATATACCAACACTATAACCTCAACCTCATCGTCTCTTTCGCTTTCTGGCATTTTTGGTGAACTTATCTCACATCACTCTCTTGTGGGCTTACGCATTTTAAGACTTTACAGCATTTGCGTTTTGGCATCTTAATATTCTTGATTTTATCAATTAAAAAAGACACTTAAAATTATTGCTCAAATTGTTTGTTTTGATTTGCGGTTTGATACTTTCTGTTGAACTGCGGCACAAGTGGTCCGCTGGCGTTGCACTGTTGCCGAGTATATGCGATGTTTAAGGTTATGTTCACCGAGACCCGAGAGTCTCGGGTACGAAACCGATACCGAGCCCGATACTTTACGTACGGGCCCGAGCCCGATACGAGACTGACCCGGTCTCGGTGTCGTCTCGCCGAGACCGAAGCACTACAATAGGCCCAGATGTAACCGCAGTGCTTTGGGACTCGCAACAGAGGAACCAACCCACAGGAAGAAGAAGAAGATAACTGCTGAGACCCGTTTCACAATAGCTGGTTGCCGCTATTTAATCGATAGTTAACTAACTATAAGTTTAAAATGTGCATAGTTATACATAAATTGTTAAAGAAGTTCTTAATCTAAACTTATACTCAGTAAACTGGATGGTTAAAGTACATTGTGAAACTGGCCGTTTGTGTAGCAAGTAACAGTATTTACAAATTTCTCGCCAGTTGGAAAATAGGCCTCAATAGTGTACATTTTGTGCTCTGTGGTAACACCATAATTCAAAAAATGCTTAAGATTACAATAACAAAAAGTTCTCCAAAACTGCTTGGAAAATGTTGAAAATAAAAAATTATTGACAAAGATCCGATTAGAACCGACTATTATTATAAAATTTAACATCATCTTTGACCCAGATAACTTTTGATATCTCGATTTGAAGTCAGGATCAATAAAAGTTGTATCTGTTTTTACTTGACTTGAATTTTGTATTTGTTTTTGTATGAATTTTCACCACTGATAGTGTAGAGAATATAATGGCCTGAATGTATTTAGAAGTACCTCATTTAAATGAAAGACTAACAGTTTCTTAAAATATCTGAATTATTTTGGATTTCAATGTCTGGGTTGCAAAACATATATAGAAATTATAAATTTAGACAGAAGGTGTTGAGCCAGAGGATTATATACGAGTATCTACCTCACTACTATGCCTGTTGTGCAGTTGCAATTCAGCTGCAATAATAATATTTATATATTTGGTATTTCCAAATATTTCAATAAACTTTTATATGTTTGTTTCATGTTATAATTTCATGTTTATTAAGTAAAAAATAACCTGTAGCATTAAAATTAGAAAATAAGTGTTGACATCTCTGAATTATAAATCACCGATGAAAGAATATAAACATGATAGTTAATGAGAAGCAAAGATTTTACGGTTAAAGATTTATGGAAGAATTGAGAGAATTATTACAACATATTTACAACGTACTTTATTTTCACCTTTCACAGCCATAACCAACCAATTTTATAACCGCAAAACTATAAAATATCAATAGGTGATAATTGTCCAATTAAATTAACAATAAAAACTCAATTTTATTTGCACAAAGTCTCCCACGTTAGTCTGAATCGCACACCTGCGCGTTAAGCACGAAAACCTTTAGGGCACTTCACAATATCTTTATTTATTTTCTTGTTTCTAATGGTATGGGTAAATTTATTCTAATAACAATACAATTAACTATTATAGCCTGACTGTTTCAACCTAGGAATTCAATATCAAGGTGTTTCAATAAATAACACTTGCGTTACAACAAAACGGAAAAATTGAATATAAATTATATAAAGCACGCAAGCGACAAGTTTATAATATGTTTGCGTACGTATAAGTATCCGTGAAATGCTTGTAGCTTGAAGAAATAGTTCTGTTATTTTGCGAAAACTAATGGCGAATAGCAGCCGAGACGGCGGTTCACAGTGTTTAGAGTTTAGAATATTACATCCAGAGGTAGCGGAATCGTTTCCAAATGGATCGATCAATATTTAATTGAACCATAGATTTACAAATCTAACCTCTTTGAATTGAACTGAGACTAACATCTAAGGGTAGGGATTGACATGGGTGGGTTTTGATTGACCTTTTTGCCGTCTTACTTTTCATAACTAGGTAGTTATGAAAAGTAAAATATTATACAACTGGTGATGAAACGTTTGTTTCACCATCAGTTATAAAATATATACTACAAAAAATGAACTACTTCGACTTTGTGGGGATAACAGTAGATAAAGCGCATTGGGCCGCTTCTTCTATATCACTAGAAATATGGCTTTTGGTATCTGACATGATGGTAACTGGTATAATATCTACTAATTTACTTCTACGAAAAATTATTTTCAAGAAATGTCAAACTTGACAGTAAATAAAAAGTTTAAGTATCTTAGCAACAGTACACAAATATAAACATAATGTGATTTATAAATTAAAAAAAAATAATTCCGTTTTTAAGTCAGTATTGATAAACATGAATGTCGTATATTCAAAATTTGAAAAAATTTTGTATGAAACACGTTGGGAAACACTATTTTGTGTAACTCGCATTCTAGAAATCTGCTCGTTACACAAAATAGTACTTTTCCCAACTGGTTACATAAATAGCTATTACAACACAATATTACCGGCTGTGACTTGCTCTGCACTCTTTAACAAAGGAAAAATAAAAAATTTTAAAATGTTCGAGAGGCGCCTCAAGTTGCATCAATTTGCAGACGTTTTTTAAGCAGGAAAATTGTAGAGACGATTTTGGAAAATAGATTACGCATTCTTCTGGCAATCTATGGAGCTCCTAAATCAAAATTATCCATTGAAAATTATTGATACATGACATTTGCTAAGTCAACAAGACTTGGCTTGGTAATGATTTAAATCCTGAACAATGGGGATGGAAGATAAATAATGTTTTGGAGCCCATTAAGACTTTATTGCCACCTGCACCAGACCTACTTTTAAATACAATTTTTTGCAATTGCACTAAAGGATGTAACACAAATTGCGGGTGCAGAAAAGTTGGACTCTCCTGTTCAATACTTTGTGGTCATTGTCACGGTCAATCATGTCTCAACGCAAATGTCGATAGCGCTACGGAAGGAAATATTCAGGATGAAGAATATAATGAGTTTGATCCCGTTGACCTCTTGACACAAAATACAACAGAAGGAAAAGAAAATGTTGGGGAAGAAAGTAACAACGACATAGAAGAGAACGATCAGATATTTGAGAGGACAGACGATGAGAACTTGGAGGAGGCTACAGAGAACGAGAACATGGAGGAGTGACAGAGGACGAAGAAGTGGAAGAGGGGACAGAGAACGAGAATGAGGATAAGCTGTAGAAGACACTATAAAAAGAGCAAACTCATGGATTAGGCCTACTGGGAAACCATTGAAAAAAATGCGCCCTGTATCTTGCCTCTGAGGTGGTGTGGAAACCGATGCACCGCTACCCTGTCCTTTCCTGGCGTATAGAGTGAAAACTATTGGTTTTACGTAAAATATATATATATAACATTTTTTGAAGAGCATATTTTAATCTTTGTTTTCTATAATAACCAAAAAAGTCATAGGACATACAGGAAGCAAAATATTTGCGAAAAACCGATTTATGTGACATTTGACCTTGAATAACTTGAAACGCAAGCAACATATCGATGGGGACTTTTGCCACATTATTAGTAATATAAAAGTAAAGGTGTATGCAAAATTTCAGCTCACTTGGATTTTTTTAGTAGATGAATCCTTATGTTACTGGACTATAAATGGTGTATTTCCATCATAATAATATATAGTAGAGTGAATAGTCAGTCTGTCCGGAATTCGTAGACGCAATGAGACCAGAATGACCGTCTTCTACATTGTTCCGGCTACAAGATCTGCCGAATTTCGGCATGCCGGTATGATAATCAGTTTAGAAAGTAGTGTATCGTCTCTTGCTCCACCGAGGGTTCGTTTAATCTGTATCAATAGCTTCACAGTATATTCTCGATAAAGTCGGCGGTGTTCGAAAAAAATTCTCGATATTTCGTCTGTTTCTTCTCATCTTTCAAGACAATATTGGTCTCAAATATGTCTTGTATTACTTAGGAAGTTTACACAGTTTTAACCTGTCATTAAAAATTAGTAACTTTTACTTCGTCTTTTATATTACAGTCAATTTTAACTGGTTTTTTTTTTAAATTTAATTATGTATCTTAGCTCTATTCATCCTGTTTATATTGCCAGTTAAGCCTCTATTCAAGATCTATGAATAAGCAACTATGGAAGAGCAGTACTGAGAAGAGTTTTTTGCAATAATTAACCTATCAGGTTCACAGCTGCAGCTGTGCGTCCATTCTATTATCACTGAATGGAGAAACATGAAATTTACGACAAGCCGCTTGTCATATTCATTCTATTAAAACAACATAACATGTAGGAGTTCATCAGTCGACCTCACACGCAAGGGTTTCTCCACGGACTTTAACCGGAAGAGTAAATATTATCTAGACATTAATATTCAACATGAAGATGACATAAAAATGTTTCGCAGGTAAAAATGTATTCACATGTTTAGATTTTAGTCGAAAGATTTGTATTTTACTCTAATGTTATTATTAATAATTAAATCTATGATAGATTTAAAGATGTAGATATTCGGTTTATGAATTGATATTTTTATCATCATTCCCTGAGATCTATCACGAATACAAAATCTCGTTATATTAACCAAATGAAAAGGATAATCAGGAAATATATCTGGACTATGCTGTTCTTGCACAATGCAAAAAATATTATATTATTTTTAAAACAATATTATTTTCAACATAGACAATCTACATTTTCGTTCTTTAGTATTCTTCCTTACTAGGACTAAGCCTAGATGGGTTCACTCGCGGAGAAATCTAGTTGTGTATGGATACCTATTGGATATCTGTCACGCGGCTTACCTCTGGGTGCATTTCAGTGTTTAATTAAAATTACAAGCCTATCTGCGAATTAATTGCACAACAATGCGTCCCGAGGAATGTTAAATGAATTTACTCACTGGGCGCTCAACGATTGAGAGACTGACTTTTTGTCAATCGCCGACGCACTAAATAAAATAGATATACAGGCTGCCGCGGGTCGCACTGCTTAGATTTCTTTCAGTAGCGGACTTTGGTAGACAAAGAAGGGTATAAGATACTGAAATTTTAAAAATTCAAACATTTACTGCCATTCTAATAGAGGGTGATAATAATATAAATGAACATTTCAAAATTTTTAAAAAATGTAATTCTTATCTATTTTCAGTTGGTACATATATACAGTGTGACCCATTAAGAACCAGGACACCCTTCTAAAAAATTTTTGGTAAGTGTCATTCCAATGAATTTTTTTATATATATATATATTAGCCTCCTACATGTACTTGTTCAACCTATTACGATGGTCCAGCTGCTAATCTCCAGCCTATATTGAAAATTTGACATCGTGGGATTCTTCAGCGTCACTTAAAACCCCGGTGGCCCAAATTTCATCAATTTCTATCGAAGAATATTTTTTTATAGAACCTTAAATGTTTCAAGTTTATTGAATTTGTGTATCGTTTAAAAGATATAGCCAGGCATTGGCAACTCTAATAATTATTGTTAATCTAGAATACTGTTCCTTTACCTACTTCACAAATTAATAATAACGTTAAAACAATATTTTACAGTAGTCCCCTATATCCCTAAATCCCTAAAGTAGTTTTTCAAAGAATTGATTGAAAAAAAATCGTGGTAGGCTGAGAATTAGCAGTTGGACTATCGTAATATGTTCAACAAGTATATCTAGGAAGCTAATATATACAAAAAAATGCATTGGAATTTCGCTTACCAAAAATTTTTTAAAAGGGTGTCCTGGTTCTTAATGGGCCACACAGTATATTTATTTTCAGTACCTAACTACCCTAGCATTATTTCCCGACAAATTGATGTTTTTTCTTGTATCTAATTGTTTTTTAGTTGTTCTAAAAGTCTTAGTTGACCGAATATCTGCTCTATTATTAGCTCTAACATTATAGCATTAGCGCATCATTTATTATACATATATAAAAAAAATACATAAATCACACCCCAGAAATAGACCCACACATGAAGAAAACGTAGACGCACAACCATTCCCTGGGAGGGAGGTGCATTTCTCCCTTGTCGAGATTCGAACTCGTGCCGCAATATACCATTCTGTTTCTCAGACGCTATCACCCAGCTGCAGACAGCTATCGCTACGGGAAGTAATGGATAATATACTACTAATATTTGTCTTCATGACAAATCGTTTGAAAGTTTTCTACTTTAAGATCTTTTTACTTTAACAAAGTAGATGTTCGGCATACTTATAAATTCATAAGCCTCGTATCGCAGTAGATAGCTATAAAGCAAAGCAAAAAGCTATAATGGACATCAAATGTTTCTAAGCTAATTTCGGCTACATGGTCGGTGAAATTCAATGAGCTATTCTGATAAATCTCTAAGCAATCTTCCCCAGCGATAATCAGTGCCTATTTCAAGAAACTAAATAACCTAAATTCAACCTTGTTGCATAAAATAAATAGAACATTTATATTCAATTTTACGGCCAATCTCAAACCACCACCAGGCCCAGCATTAATCTTTAAAGTCTTTGAACGTTCCAAGTCCTGTGTTTCATAAACAGGATAAGATAGGATAACGCTGTATTGCGCAGACATTTGCACGTAAATCGTTTTTATATCTATAGAATTTAACCGCTTCCTCTGTTTGAATTTTTTTATTGATATTTCAAAGGATTTTGAGCAATTAAAATAGGTCTGTTTAGATTTGCTAGTCGATGAACTTTACTTACATTTTGTGTATTCATAGTTAGTTACTTGTATAAAAGTTAAAAACGTCAATGGGTTAAGGACTACCCGGTTTTAATAACTTAACTTTATATATCATTGTTATCTAATTCCATAATTGTTTTAATACCAAATACATTGATATCGATATCAGGAGAGTAAAAACAATAATCGTGTTATATTCTTTGATTATTTCGTAAATGTTTATATTATACAGGGTGAGTCAGTTTATACTAGCAGGACTCTGGCATTCGATAGAACACCTTATTTTAAGTGAAGTTTGTCATATAAACATATGTCGGGAATCGCTTCGTTTTTGAGATACAGGGTGTCAAAGTTTTGGTTTTTTTTTAGTGTTTTCCACACAGCTCCTATAGTTTTCAAGATAATTTGTTCAAATTTTTACGGTAGATTACCTATGATGGTCCACAAATTTTGACATATGTAAACGATTTGAAAATGTACAGGGTGATATTTTTTCGGGGGGTCAGGCCCTCTTTTATCGTCTAGAACTTTTTTGTGGTGCGCCACTGACTGCTCATTTGCCAAAATTTGGATTCCATGTTCAATTTAGAAACTTTTTTGTCTCTTGCATTTTTATCGTAGCTGTAACAGTTGTCGAGTAATTTGAAGAAATCTCTGAAAGAATATGTTATTAAAAAAAATATTTTTATGAAATAAACTAACACTAAAAACAATTATTGTCAAACGAAAGTTCATTAATCTAAATTGTCAGAGGTTACATACTTACAGTACAACTTTTGCCACTAATTATTTATTTTTTTGTAGCATTTCAAAGACTTTTAATAACTAAGTAAAATAATTAAGAATTAATAATAATATATATAATGAGCAGTCAGTGGCGCACCACAAAAAAGTTCTGGACGATAAAAAGGGGCCTGACCCCCGAAAAAATATCACCCTGTACGTTTTCAAATCGTTTACATATGTCAAAATTTGTGGACCATCATAGGTAATCTACCGTAAAAATTTGAACAAATTATCTTGAAAACTATAGGAGCTGTGTGGAAAACACTAAAAAAAAACCAAAACTTTGACACCTCAAAGTTTTGTATCTCAAAAACGAAGCGATTCCCGACATATGTTTATATGACAAACTTCACATAAAATCAGGTGTTCTATCGAATGCCAGAGTTCTGTTAGTATAAACTGACTCACCCTGTATATTCCATTAGGTATTTTGTCAAAAAAACTATTATATTTTTACTATTATTTGATGATTATTATTATTATTATTATTATTATTATGTATTCATGAAATTACCTTCACAAATAATAAAAGAATACCATGTTCTGAGTAAACTTTGAATAATAACCAAATAAAATCCATCAACAAATACTACCGAATATCAGTATAGACTCATCATTATACATAAAAATATCATCATTATATCTTCACCAAAAATCAATTGAGTAGCATTGAAAGAGACTGCGCTGCAGGAAATGATTGGAAGGAAGTTATAACAAAAAATTAAACCATGTCGATGTAATATTTTTAATACACCACAATACTCGGCCAAAAAGTTTACATCATTTAATAAAATCAAACCTGAAAAATAAATGCGGTTGTTGCACTTTTTCGATCTCCTGCGCATAATGGACTATTCACTTACACGTCAAAGTGTAATCCATCCTGTGGAAATGCTTTCTATCTACGCCACTCCTAGCTCCGTAGATAATTAAAATCCATTGAAAGATACGGTGCATGCACATACGGTCATATTCCTTTTGAATCTTCTGGGACAGGTTTTTCTCCGGGCGGTGCCCAAGAATTTACACATTTATTTCAATGCGTAGGATTGTTACAACATATGGTATTAAAATTTAATCTATTGTAGTCGCATGACAAAATGATTGTTTTTCAAATAGTGATTTACGGCGCGGTTTATGAACGGTCCGTTTGGCGCGAAGCTTTTCTGCATTGATGTGTTCAAAGAAAGCAAATGTATTTAAATATACCGCAAGATTTAGGTGGCGACGCTAATTGATAACTTTCTTGTTTAATTTTTTTCAAAAGATTATCGCTACAGCGCGAGTAAATGTCCTTATTACATAACGCTACATAGTAATGATGGAGCTCTAACAAGGTGTTTCTTATAAAAATGACATGTACCTATTAGAGTATAATTTTTGTTTGTCATCATCCATTACTGCCTCTTACAGGGGCAGGAGGATGCAAATATGATTAGAGGTCGAAAGCAAACTAAAACAGTCATAAATATCGTAATCAGTTGGCCAAGTGCATGTGGAGTTTTAGCTGAATAGTGAGTAAATAGTTCTCTGGTAAATAGTAATAGCTTTTAAAGGAATAGCCAAAGCTTATTCTAATTTTGTTAATTTCGGTTTCTTTCAAAATCAACAGTATTGTTTCCTCATTGTAGAAAAAACGTGTTTATGATGATCTTAGGATTGATACTTTTTTTAGCAGATGGTAATGGGCTTCGATAACTAGGGTACACTAAAAGGACACCCGTATAAAATAGGACTATGTGATGGGGACTTGACGTCAGACAATTCAATAGGAATCATATTCTATTTGAATATGAGACATTAGATTATAGAAAATCGTCCAACCAGACAGATAACCAAAACTGCATCCGTAGTAGAATAAAATACTCAACCAGTAGTGAAACTGTAAACGGTTATGAGACCGGGATATTGATGTGGGGGTCATAAAGAAAAATGGGAGACGAAACTCAATAGGCCCTGAAATCTGGAATATTTTTGGGGGGTAGAGACAGCTTGCATTATACCAGAGCATCAGACGGTTCAAATAAGAAACTTTCAATGCTAGACCTAAGAACATTTCTCTTTCATAAAAAAATATTAGGAAGGGTACAACTATGGCGAAAGTAATTATGTTGAGAATCAGGTTGAAGAAGGAATAGTATATTGTATGTTAAGAGATGACAGTGCACTCCTGCCGCCAATATCCATTGACCGTGGTCATCACCTTAGATGGTTTGGGGAAGAGCGGAATTATCGGTCTTTACCCTCCCCATCACTGTAGGCCTGGACTGGCTCGTAGAGGTGGACCCCATCCTTCACCAACCCCGATCACAAAAAGTGATAGGAAGGGGGCGATTCGTGGAGTCTCCTCCTGGCCTGGCTCTACCCTGCAGGCTGGGTAGGATCTTCTGGCGCTCTTCTGCCTTGTCTTCTTTATTCATCTGCATGTCTAAGCCACCAGGGGTAGTCTATCTCGGGTGGGGGCGGCAAGTGCCGCTCTCGTCCAGGGTGGTGGTTTGGGGTAGGTCAGGAGTGGCTGTGTAGCCGGGGATACACTTCTAAAGGAGCCAACTGGCCCTTTAGCTTTATGCCAGGTAAGGGGAGGATACTCGATGTGAGCCCGAAGTGATAATTTCTTGTTATTGGCTATATCGGCAAAATATACTAATAACATATTTCACAAATACAGAATATTCCCTTTCATATCTTATTTTGGATCTTTTTGGAAGTAAATCTAAACTTGGTTCCCTTTTGTCACTATTATTCACTCGTTTATATTTTTGTCGCAATAAACAGAAATGATTTGTAAATCTGACAATTACTGTGTTTATTTTAAAATAATGACAGTAGTTGTCATCCTCTCATGTCAGGGCTAATTCGTTTTTCCACGTGGAAATACAAAACGCTCGACGAGCGACAAAATGTTGGAAACGTTCGCTTGGCGGCAACTATCAATTTTTTGTTGTAAAATAACAATTTGGAAAATTTAGTTTCAACCTCATTTGTCGAAAAAATAAATATTATTTTTGAATATTTACTGCCAAAAGGGTGGTAATATGAAACTCCTTTGATGTAGGGAATGGGACTTGATGGTCATCATTAACGTCTTTCTTCTAGAATCGTCACGCGGTGATTCCATTTGAAAGATGTCACTAACGATAGCTTTTTCGTTTGTAAATAGTACCCACCCTGTATATATTTGAGTTATTTTAGTTTTGTATAAACACCATCAATAGCAGACTGCTTCTCATTTTTCTCAAGACTCCTGTGGTGATAAGACAGATAGTGTAGTGAAGAAAAAATGCAAACACTTTCGTATTTCTAACCATATATCATTATTCTCTTTATAGTATGCATAGTCCTTTGGCCGTTTGCGCTAACTAGACAACCACCACAATGAATATTTTAATTTTCCGTTATATAAACGACCTAAGTGGCTATGCGATTCATCATGTCGTACAGCTACAATACATCTAATAAACGGTCGCCAGGCAATATTTCTTAGCCCTTCTTAGATCATCTGTAGTGCATAAATTAGATTCGTGGAAATGTTAGGTTAAATATCCTGTCACTATCCTATATACTCGAGCACATTAATCCTGGATAAATATTAACTTGACTTTTATTGATTGCCTTGTCGGATTAGTGAACCTTAAGGGACTAAGACAAATTGTGCTCGACAATGTAAGGTGTGCTCCATACTTTACCACACGGCTGTCTCGCTTTCTGCAATAAAAATGTTACGACACCATGTAAGGCGTCTACTGAGTACCTGTTAGAAGATTTTCCGCATGAAATGGCATGTGCTTAAACAAATTATATCCAGAAACTGTAACTAACCTCACTAGTATAGGTGTACTAAAAGAATGTTAAAATCCCAACAACTTGGGAACAAGTACAAACAAGATTATAGATTTTAAATATACAGGGTTATTCAGAACTTATCCATAATAAAATTTGGGGATGTTCAACATACATGTAGAAATGTGGTAGTGCAAAAAAAATTTTTTTTGGCGGGGTCTGAAATCTATTTAAAAATTTTTCATTGCACGCCGCTGGATACTGGTCCACTGTAATGGAATGACCTTGGGACTGACAATGCAAACTGGCTAGAACGAAAAAAACCGGCGCACCCGGCGCAAAAAAGATTTGCAGCGTTTTTATTTTAAAATAAACTTAAAGATAGATAGATGTAACCAAAGTGACGTGTCTTTAAAATGAATAAAATTTTGTTACACTAATTTTGAAGAATTGCGCTACTTGATTACTAGGTATTAGAAACATGAAATTTATAAAAAATTTGCACATACCTTGTTACAAAAGCTGTTCGAAATAATATTCCTGGACTTGTACACACTTTTGGGCACGCCTTATCCAATTTTGCCACACTAAACCGAATGTTCCTCCTAGTTGTTGATCTTGTTAACGGAAATATATTAAGTAAATTGGGGATTTTCAGCATTTTGCTGCAACAACCACTCACAAAACCTAACTGTCGATGTGTCGGTGTGTCGATTGGGAAATCGTTCCACATACAAGCGCGAAGCTGCCAATGAATTTTGTCCAACTTCGCCATAAATAAGAATCATGTCCATTAACTCAGCATTACTGATGAGCCATTTTGAAAATTTTACAGTTTAACACTCGATAAATAAAACACCCGCACAGAGACAGCGACACAGAAAGACTGATGTATTCGCCAGGCGTTCGCCAGGTACAACAACTGTTGTTTATTGTTTTTTGAAGGAATGTGACATATTAGATGTCGTTGAAGTACAGTTGCCCAGCTACGTAGTCCTTTATAATGGTATAACTTTAAACATTGTTTACGGGAAATCCTAAGCCTTTTATTATAATTTTTTTTTGGTGATATCGATTTCTTATTTAAGGATGCACATATCCTCAAAGTTTTAGAGATAAGTTCTGAATAACCCTGTATAGAAATAAGATAATTTCTTAATTTTTCTTATTAATTTTTTACTAATACTCTTACCACAATCTGGTAACTGTTGTACTTATTATCTTAAAGTTTGATACAAAGTAAGAAAGATACAAATTTCTAGTTCAAAAGCTTCAGCAAGTTCGGACGTAACAAAAAAAGACGAAGACAAAATAGGTAGCATGGAAAATACGTTTACGGGTATACTACGTTTTTTTCGTCAGTTTCAAGCGCGATTGAAAGTAAAGCCGCTTGAAACCAAATCTCAATCCTCAGTATTTATCTCGTAGGAATAAAAATGGACTCAATCCCCTGTTCAATCCTTTTTTTTTAGGGTTGACTTGAACGGTCTAAGCCTCTTGGAATCTCAATTCTAAGCGTTTGTCATCATTTTCAGTCCTTTTTTTTTCAACTCGCTTGGCTTCAAGCTGGCTTGGCATTACTTTTTCAGAAACTTCTCCCTGAAAAAAAAATATAACTTAAAGTAGCTAGAACTAACTGTAATCTCAGGGTTAAGTCTCTAATTTGAAAGACCCAGTATATGACAATAAAAGCTCAAATAATTGGAGTTGTTTTTACCATTTTCTAATATCTATGCTGGCTACATTTTGCAACAAGCATTAATAAATAAGATACAATCGCGGAGGTATTAAATTGTTTACTAATTAATACAGAAATTCTTCGGCACATAAAAACTATCAGTCACACATTGCCAATTAGTCCGCTATTTCGTTGCGCCATACTTCTCTACCAATCGGCATGCTACATAAATACAAATAACCAGTAAAGTAATCGCTTTATGGTGTTAATCTGGTCACAGTTTTTCCCATCTATTCATCGAAAACCAGTCGAGCGCATAATAAAAATCGCATCACTAGGATTCCGCATATGCTCCAAGGATCATTAAACACACTACTTAATAGATAATATGCTTAATACATATCATTGTAATGTACGAATAAAGAATATAAAGCAGGCCTAGCATGCGGGAATGAATTTATTAAGATATTTTTCCTGTTTACAATGCGGTACACGAAGAGAAATTGTTTATAAATTTACATATTATCGGTTTTTATATTACAGAATCTCCATCTGTTAAATACTGGAGGATATCTCAAACAATATTTAATGGTTAGTGTAATTGGATGTAATTGTATGAAATTCATGATACATCTAAAAACAATCTGTTTTGGCATAATCTCTTACATCTTACATAATATGTTATTTTTCAATTCTGCAAGTATTGTTATAGAAAGCTTCTTTAAGAAAGAACCAAGAGTGGAAGTTAAACAGCAAATTGATGATAATGATGAATATAAACATTATTTATGCACTTTGTAACATTAGCATTATAGAAAATGTAAGCAGCCGAATGCATGTTGATTTTAAGTTTGTTTATTTTATATTTATAGTTTATACAAGTAGTTATTCTACATTTTTAGACACTCCTGTAACCTCCCTGACCTAATGAATCTCAAGATTTCGATCCCTGTAACTCCACACATTATCCCAGAAAGTGGCAGGACGTTTTTTTATGGACGAATTAACTGAAATCGAACATGCAAAGTCAGACGTCATAAACGACAAGTCATTCTGTTAAAAGCCGCTGGTGTTATTAAACCGTTATTTTCTTAAATATTTCCTGTATATTTCACGATCAATCTTTCTCTTTTAAACTATATTATAGTGGGTTTATAACGTTAAAGGAACCGATACATAAATAAAAAAAGAAGACATGTCTTCTTCTAATTCTTGAAGGCAAATACCAAACAGAAAGCAAGGAATTATGGAAGGCATTTTTCTTGATCCCTTAACATCAAATTAAAGTAAGTAATTAAGATAAGTTAAGATAATAGGGTAAGTATCTTAGCTTAACATATATCACGTTCACTAGAGGTTAGTGACAAATCAATTGTAGTTCCTCGCTCCTTATCTCTGAAAACAGAGGTAAAATTATGTAGGTAATTGGTTGTGTGGGTGCACTCCACTACAGTATGTATACCTATATAATTTTTAACATCGGCTAGTCGGCTTAACAGCGACGAAAATTAATGAATCAAAGAGTCATCCTGGGTTCTTCATATAGAAAAGTGAGTTTTTCATTTGTGCGTATATGCCCTTGGGCATACGCAAACAGTAAGACATTTGGTTTTTCAGCAGTTTTATAACAAACAGTTGTATACTTAATGGCATTGGCTTTAGACCACTTTGGACCCACGCTAACGGTATGCCGGTGGTTTTCCGAGGAATTTTCTGTGTTGAACTTCATTTGAAAATACATGGCAGCCTTGAAAAAAAAAATGAAAACTCACTTTTCTATAATATGAAGAACTCGGAATGATTTTGATGCATTCCCTTTCGTCATGAAAACATGCTCATTTATAATACCCTCTGAAAGGCATACTGACTAAAATCACAACCAAAAATCTGTCACTAACTGACGTCTATAAGTTAACTCCAAACAATATCACAAGTATGAGGGCTATTTATCGAAATTCACCTGATACAGAAATGTGCGTAGATACACTATTCTAGGCTATACAGATTGGTAGTAATAGCATCGATAAAGTTATTAGTTCTGAATAATTTAGCCAATGGTAATAGTAGGTATTTTGGTATAACATTTGAAAGTCTGTAATATAAAATTTTATTCAGCTAGATACATATGTTTCTATTTGAAAAGAAAGTGTTTGGTACGAAAGCGTAGGAAGGACATCCTGTAATTTTATAATTGCTACTTTAAACTGTCAATAATTATAGATAATTGTCAGTTTAAACTGACAATTATGTATAATTGACAATTTGAACTGTCAATTATAAAATTATTTCACACGATGTCCTTTAATAATTGGCAGTTTAAACTGTCAATTATAGATAATTGTCAGTTTAAACTGGCAAGTATGTATAATTGACAATTATCTATAATTGACAGTTTAAACTGGCAATTATAAAATTACACGATGTCCTCTCTACGCTCTCGTACCAAACACTGTCAATTATAGATAATTGTCAGTTTAAACTGGCAATTATGTATAATTGACAATTTAAACTGTCAATTATAAAATTATTTCACACTATGTCCTTTAATAATTGGCAGTTTAAACTGTTAATTATAGATAATTGTCAGTTTAAACTGGCAATTATGTATAATTGACAATTATCTATAATTGACAGTTTAAACTGGCAATTATAAAATTACACGATGTCCTCTCTACGCTCTCGTACCAAACACTGTCAATTATAGATAATTGTCAGTTTAAACTGGCAATTATGTATAATTGACAATTTAAACTGTCAATTATAAAATTATTTCACACTATGTCCTTTAATAATTGGCAGTTTAAACTGTCAATTATAGATAATTGTCAGTTTAAACTGGCAATTATGTATAATTGACAATTATCTATAATTGACAGTTTAAACTGGCAATTATAAAATTACATGATGTCCTCTCTACGCTCTCGTACCAAACACTGTCAATTATAGATAATTGTCAGTTTAAACTGGCAATTATGTATAATTGACAATTTAAACTGTCAATTATAAAATTATTTCACACGATGTCCTTTAATAATTGGCAGTTTAAACTGTCAATTATAGATAATTGTCAGTTTAAACTGGCAAGTATGTATAATTGACAGTTTAAACTAGCATATATCTATAATTGACAGTTAAACGGTCAATAATAAAATTATTTCACACGATGTCCTTTTATAATTGGCAATTTAAACTGTCAATTATAGATATATGCCAGTTTAAACTGTCAATTATAGATAATTGTCAGTTTAAACTGGCAAGTATGTATAATTGACAGTGTAAACTGGCATATATCTATAATTGACAGTTAAACGGTCAATTATAAAATTATTTCACACGATGTCCTTTTATAATTGGCAGTTTAAACTGTCAATTATAGATATATGCCAGTTTAAACTGTCAATTATACATAATTGCCAGTTTAAACTGACAATTATCTATAATTGACAGTTTAAACTGGCATATATCTATAATTGACAGTTTAAACTGTCAATTATACATAATTGCCAGTTTAAACTGACAATTATCTATAATTGACAGTTTAAACTGGCATATATCTATAATTGACAGTTTAAACTGCCAATTATAAAAGGACATCGTGTGAAATAATTTTATAATTGAGAGTTTAAACTGTCAATTATACATAATTGCCAGTTTAAACTGACAATTATCTATAATTGACAGTTTAAACTGGCAATTATAAAATTATTTCACACGTTGTCCTTTCTACGCCTTCCTAGTTTGGACATGGTCAGCAAAAAGGCAAAAGTCAAGAATCACTAACAGCCACTCTATTATTTTTATAATATTTCAACCTGATTTTTTGAAACAGGTGACTTGATTTTCTCCGTGTAGCGCGTTCCGCGCTTTCTTCAAACATAAATATTCAGTTGGCTGTAAGAGATAAAGTGCCAGTTCCAATAAAAACAGGCGACACCTGCATGCAAGTTATGTTCACATATTGTCCTATGCAAGTTATATACTGAAACTAGTTAGCTCGATAAGAATAATATACTGTAGATATTTGCAGCGCTTGAATTATCGCGTATCTGTGGACTGACAGCCCACGTACTGGACCTGATTTATATATTTCTGATTGAAATCCGCGACAGCCGTACTTCTCGGTACATTCGTCATCACCTCCTTGATTGAGATCGATCACCACAGAAATAAATGTTCTTTTTATCAGGTGGTGAAAAGACATGTTGAATGGGATATCTACTATTATATAGAAAGTATTTCCTAACACTATAAAATAGTTCCTACACGTACCTGTACAGGGTGTTTTCTTATCTGAAATACAACAAACAACGCTTCGTCAAGTGGTTTCTTATTATATTAAAAATCCAGAGGAACAATGCAGAGCATTACATGGCTGCCCATACGCACACCTACGATGTTTTTAGTTTCACTTTGGCTTGGTGTAATAGTTAAAGTAAGAAAACAACAGGAAAAATAATTATAAAAATATCAGTACAATGTGGTAGTGTTTCGATCCATTCACATCTTCTGTCGCTGTGCCTGCCTCATGGTCAAGAGACACAAACATCTGGATGCAGCATTTCTCCTGCCCCAGGACATTAGAGAGCTTCCACTAGAACGGGTGTTGGCCTATGCGCATAGCACGGGTCTCTTCTAATAGCTCTCGACTAGCGGCAGGCACAGTGGATCAACAGGCCTGAATGCTGCGGGTAACCGCGCCGCCTTCCAACAACAACAACGACCAGTGTGGCAATGCTGTGCATGATAAATTGATCTGACAAAAATAATTTGACAAATTGAGACTTTGACAAAAATAAGCAAGATACAGATGCAATAAACAAAACATTTTGTTTACTATGATGTACAATTTTATTGTTACTTACCTTTTAGCTTTATCTGTTAAAAAATTATTTACATGACGTTAAATGGTCATAAACATTTATTTTCTTGTAACTATGCAATCACAGTAACTCACACTTTTGTAAGCTATGTTAGGGTACATTAAAATTGTATAATACTTTTTTTTATATTTCTGACAAATAACATTGTGGATCCTCTATTGGCGATTCAAATTACCGATGAGGGCGCTGCAAATTGTAAACAAATATGGATGAAGACTAGTAAAAATTTTGCATTTCATACCACATCATCTAGCAATTTAGCATTCAGCTGCCATAAATATAGTTGCTTCATGTGTTAGTTAGGGTGAAATAAAGGATAAAGAGTGTTAAAAGTAGTCAAACGTCCCATAAGTGCTTCATTGCGAATTATATGAATTTTTTGGGTTGAAACAGGTACCCTAGTTTTTGTTTACTTACATTTTGCACTAAAGATACCATGTTAGTGCTTTTTTTTTTGTTAAATAATGTTTAAATTAAAATATATTCTGCTTTTATAAGACTAATGAGAGAAAAGTATAGACAAACGGCAAGAAAGTGGTTATGTTGTGTAAATAAACGTATTCTCTGTCATTAAATTGTTACATGCCTTTTGGAGAAATGAATGAGAAACAGTTTCTTATACTAAGGCCAAACTTCGACCTATCTTCAATCTTAAACACTTCTATCGACACATTTTGTGGAATGACACCTATAAACACGGCTGTTTGTTGTGTTGTGCTTATTTCTTTTGAATGCCATTTTAAAATGTAAAAAATAAAGATGTACAAATACTAACCACGTCGTTTTTAACTTTGTAATACCAAAAAATCACAAGCACCACTAAATTATTACGTTACGTTAAACCCAAATACGTGTTATTTATCATTATATCAGCAATAAGCCTCCAAAAATTACCTTTTAAGTAGGTTCAAATATTTTCATGCAGAGGGCGCATTCATTTTTGGAATCGCTAATGACGTGCTTCGTTTGTATTCTTGATTCGAGTTTACAATTCTTTATGCATATCTCTATTACGTGGGTAATTATTTCCAACATTAAATGAATGTCTTTTAAATAAGCAAGTGTTTTACCGAGGTGTTTTACTTCCTCGTTATGACCGGACTACAGTTATGCAACGGCTCGTAGTATGTAGTATATAAATCTGAATAGACATGATTGCGCAAAATATATGTGGGTTCGCATAGTTTTTCATTCATCACATATGGAAGCATAGTATTTTATTAACATAAAGCTAACGGAAATGCCTGTAATTTCTTCTGCAAAGCTTTATTTAACGTATTTGCCTGGCATGCATTATTTATAAACATCATTGGAGATGCATTCTCTGTTTAATCTTATTATTAGGTAACCGCTAATTGCATTGCAAACAGGTAAACATATGTATTTATTTGTAGCGATTTTTTACATGCTGCATTCTTGTGAAAGAAAGTAACATGGCATGGCAGCCTAGTAATCTTGAATTATGCCGAACCAATCTTGGCACGGCAACTATTTGTAACTACGTTTGCGTTGACCCAGCATTTTCTACAGTGGCCGACGCTGTTCAACGACTCACCTGAATGGGTATGTTCAACTATGTCCAACAATTGGAAATAATCAGTAGGTAACTGTTCTAATGGGCTGTCAGATTTATAATTGGATACCTACACAATAACTTATAGGAATATTTCAATGACTGATAAAAACTATTCGTACTTGATGCAAAGTCTACGAACACTCTATTATTATCAAAAAATCGCCACCCTTAACAATCCGTTGGGCGCCCAATAAACAGGGTACGTAGGTTCCATCTCTGGCAGCAGAATTGACATTTCATTTCAACGGCAAGTCAGGAGAAATCATAATATTATAAAAACTAGTTGTACTTCTAAAAGGAGTGATATCACAGACTGAATTATTATTTTAGAATTTAAAAAAATCGTAAAATCTCGTATATCTGATATGTGAATTCCATTCTTGGTATCAAAATTGACCAATAGTCAACGGTTGGGTCAGGGGAATTCATAATGTTATAAAACCGGTTTTTCATTTAACAATATAAAAATGACTAATTTGGATAGGTGTTCCGACCGAAATTTTCTTGAATAAAAAACGGTCCAACAAGATGGTTGCCCAAAATTCCAGCCCAAACATTCAATTTTTGAGAAGTCTGAGTATGAAATTCCCTGATAAATAAGGATTTGTATCACTCCAATAGATCAGAGTGGATCTCGCTATTAAATTGTGTCTATTCACTTCGCCATTCAACATAAATGTAAATTCGTCTGAAAACACGTATTGTAAAGATTTGGGTTCAGTAGAAACTACCTACGACGATGAAAATCATCTTAATGTAACTCTTGAACCAGCATCATCTTAAATAGATGAATAGTCGACTCTTAGGCAGCCGACTCTCTAGCTAGGGAGGGTGCTGCTTCTGAATTTGTCGGACCAGAACCGGTGCTTGGCATATCCTCGAGTACTGCCAAAGCAACGCTCTTCACCTGGCCTGAGGGGCAAATCCTCCAATACTGGCAGGAACTACCACGATTAGTTCATTCGAAGGCGTTTATAATAAACCCTTCAAAAACAAGAACTAAAAAACTTCTAGAGTTAAGCAGGTATCACCTATACGAACTCTAATTGGCCTATATACACCGGTCACTGCTGTTTAAAATATCATCTGTGCAAATTCGGCCTAGCAGAAGATGCTGAGTGTCGCCTGTGCTTAGAAGATGATAAAACGGCAGAACACATATTGTGGCACCTGCCCCGCTGGGGAAAGGATCAGATACTCATTATTTGGCAAAGGACAACTTCTGCCAGAGGATCTGAATAAATTCTCATCCAATAAGGTAATCAGCTACATTAAGAAGCTGGACCTGTTGGGTGAAATATAAGTAGGTGTGAGCCACAATAGACCACATGGTCGCGGTGGAGGGTCTGGTTTTCGCCCCACTCACTTTTGAACCTAACCTAACCTAACCTAATGTAACTCTTAAACCAGCATCATCTTAAATAGATGAAACTTGTATTTTTTCAAAATTCGATGAACACTTGAACTGGATACGCCAGAAGCTTGAGACACCACTTTGATCGACTCATTATTGTCCATCTTCAAGTGACCCAAAACTGCCCCTTCAACTGCTTGGTTCCATTGGTTTTATTTTTCTTAATTTAATACCATATGCATGTAGTTTAATCGAACAAGAACATACATCGTCTACACAAGAATATAAGGAGATTATCCCAACGATTGAGTTTTAAAGAAAGGTTTGTATATTCATACGAGTGGCAAATGTCCAGGAACTACTGCTACTAGGTTGTAGCAAAACACTTTAACATAGCCATTCGTTAATGCAAATATAAACAATGGTGTCGTGCTCCACTTAACCTTTTTCTCTGATGGAACGTAATTTCATGGAAATAGAGAAGTTAATTCATAGAATAACTATATGTGGAGCATCGACAATCCACATTGTTTAAGAAGTGCTACTATACGTACTGTCAAGATTGTCATATTGTGGTTACGTTAGACGGACTTTTTTATTAGGTACCGGTTAAGATCAACTTGTGGTACTGAGATTACCATAACTATTTATAAATCATCCACTGACGATGAACATCAAAACGGAAATCTTCAGCGGGATTCAGTTCCATCGGAAGACTTTAAATTAATTGGATGAATTTTTCTTGTGAGTGTATTATTTGGTTTAATACCTTTATCGATGATTTGAATAAGTCTATGAATAGACACAGAGTATTTATTGGTCTCAGTTGTAGTCTTAAATTAAGTGGCCAAGAAAAATAATCTGGCACTAGAACAGTAAGCCAATATAAATTAGACTTGTCTAACCTTACAGGGTTTAATTTAATTCAATCATTACTTATGTGTTATACATTAAATTGGCTTATGCTTGCATCTAAGGAGGTCAGGGAAATAATACAGATCGTAATAGGACCCCAGAGAATATAATATTTATTAGAACATAAATTAAATAATATACTGAACTCCGATAAGTCTATAAGGATATTTATTTCTCATCGTTTTGTACATGTAGGCTACTAGACATGTACTTGTTATTAATTAGCTTAAAATAAATAAATTTCTCAGGAAAGCGACCAAAATAATTACACAAATAATACTGACATCATTTCTCTATATTGCAAACGGTCGTATTTCGTAAGAAATTGAGATACTGAACAGTATTTATGACAACAATTTTTGCACTTATCACTATCAGTATCATTTATAGTTCTTGTGCTTTGAAATGAAAATATTTGTAGTCAGTAAAGATTCATATTTTACAATGTTGCTATTGCTTTGATCCTAACGTATGCAGCTAATAATTACTACGTTGTAAGCTCCTCCTTAACTGTCTTCTAACGCTGAAAAGTAAGCAGAATGCCTCAAAGCAATTGCGAATCTGACATGACACAACACTATCACGCGAGGATTGTAAAGGACTGACTGCATGCAATAATACTACACCTCCTAGATTGTGGCAGTAACGAAAGTGCATTATCCTGCTGTTCTTGGGAACACAACGGGGTTTGAATTAATATAATATAGAAGTAAAAGGCACTAAGCTAACGTACTCGTAAAATACTAGCAGAATATCGGCGTTGTCTTCATGAATTAATTCCTAGTTCAGTAGAAAGAACTATTCTGTTCTGATATGAGTATTTTTTCTTATAGATTCTTTAATTCTCGTTGGCTTTTCCTGAAAAAGAAAAAGAAAATCTTTACGTACTCCTATACTCCGTACTCTATACCTGGATAAACAAAAAATTTAGGAAAATTACATACCTATCAATACAATTAAGGGCAGTGCTTCGTCGTCTTGCAGCTCCTCTTATCTATTTATGTCCTCATCATTGCCTAAACCTTTGACTATACCACTACCTAAACTAAACTGAAAAACACCCCAACATTATAAGTGCTTCCATTTTGCTGTAATTTTTTAACGGAATGCTTATCTTTTAATATTTCCTGAAAAAGATCGTTAGTTGTAGCAAAAGTTTTACAAATATTTGCGCCTCTTTTTCTTATAAGATTGATTCAGAATGAAATTGTGTTTAATTAAGGATTATTCTTTATAAATAAAGAAAAATGCTCACACGTTATTTTTATATAGAGCTTCGTCCCATAAACACTGATGTATCTATGTGTGCAAACTTTATCTTTGATATACGAAAATATATTATCAAAAGTACGTGTCATAGAGGTATAATGAATGTACAGATTGTTTCTACGAAATAAATTCCGGTGTGATAAATTGTTACTTTTATTATATTCGCTTTACTGTTAGGAATAGATCCATCAATCTACGTACTCATGTATTTTCGAGCAAAACCCTTCCTGCAATCAACAAGCGAACCTGTAATTATCCTTACATCTGGAGCTGAGCTCACCAAGTAAGGGAATCAAAATTTAAGCTACAAAACACATTTTATACAATTATTTTTGTTGTGCTAAATGAATATTTACCTACAAATTAACTGCAACTGCAGAATGTAACTCAAATAACTAATTTCAATCAATTTTAAACCTACGGGCATGAAATCGTCGGAATTTTTGTTGCGTTCATGTCAGCTAATCTAATCGGCGATTTCTTTCATTTATACTAAGTTATTGGGTATAGATGAATGCCATTTTTAACTTAGTAGTTCTCTGAGATAGGATTTTTCATGATCTTATTATAACCCTATTCTATAGTAAACCGAATCTTATAAGAGACAAAACAAATGGTTTTTTAAGGAAACATCTTTTTACAGATTTGAATATTTATTATATCAAATTCAATTTTGTATAGTGGGCAAAGTGGTTTCAGGAAACATCATTCCTGTGAGTCAGCATTGCAGTACGTGTGTGCGAATTGGAGGCAGGCCATAAGTGAAAACAAGTGCACGATTAGCGTATTTGTAGATTTACAACGAGCTTTTGAGACTATAGATATAGATCGTTCGAGGCTAGTGTGGAAGTTACAACAGTATGGTGTGATCGGGAATGCTCTGGTTTGGATCAATAATTACTTGTCAGACAGGTTTCATAGAACCAAAGTTCTCAACAAATTATCAAGTAAAACAGATAGTGTTTTTGGTGTTCCACAAGGCAGTGTGTTGGACCCTCTTTTGTTTATTGTATATATGAATGATGTGAGTAAAGTTCTGAAAGAGTCATTTGTAAATCTATTTGCGGATGATGCATTAATTTCTGTTTGGGTGAAAATATACAAGATATAATGAATGTGTCAAATAGTGAACTTAAAATTTTGTATAAATGGCTCTGTGTAAATAGACTTAAATTGAATGCAAGTAAAACTAAATGTATGTTAATAGGATCCAAAAATATGTGCAAGAGATATTCAACAGATGTTATACAGGTATTTATGAATAACGAAAAAATTGATATTGTGCAAAACATTAAATATTTAGGATTATTTTTGGACTCTCAGCAATCTTTTAATTACCACGTGGATATGTATGTAAAAAAATTGGGGAAAAGGTTGGTTTTCTATATCGCATAAGTAGTCACTGATCTCAGTGGAGTAAAAGATTAGTTTACAACACAATCATTTTTCCTCATTTTAATTACTGTTCATCTTTGCTTATCTCTTGTACAAAGGCGGAAGTGAATAGGCTCCAGTTATTACAGAATAAAATTATGAGAATACTTCTTAATTGTGACAGATTTACGTCAATTGATGTAATGCAAAAAAGGTTAAGGTGGATTTCAGTAGAAAGATTAATTGAAAAAGCCAATATTATGATTATTTTTAAAATAAAGAATAAATGTCTGCCGAGCTATTTACAAAATTGTTTAGTAACAAGAGCAGAAATGCATGATTACAATGTTAAGAGGTGGCACTAATTATAATATAGATTTTGTTAAAACGACTTATCTGCAAAAGTCTTTATTTAATGATGGAATACGATTATTTAATTCGCTGCCTGATGAAATAAAGAATATGTATAGTGTAGGGAGTTTTTCTAGAGCTGTTAATAAGCTGTACCTCGATAAATTATAAATTATAAAGTTTTATAAGTAGGTAGGTAGTATGTGTAGATTAGTGTATTGTGACACTGTTCTAGGATGTGTTTATTGTTTTCTTATGTTATTACTATGTGAACTGTGATGTTAGTGTTTGTTTTTTTGTAATAGCTAAGAAGCTAAATAAAGGTGCATTATTATTATTATATTATTATTATTAATAATAAAATTATTTGGTGTTTCGAATTTTAGGTACCAAGATTAGGTATCCAAATTGCTAAAAAATTTACAAAAAACATTATTGAATTTATGCTGAACAATATTTTTTGTTAATATAAATATAAACTGTTATGGTTCTTATTCAATAATACATTTTGTATCACCATATTCTGCATGCCAATTGTATTCAATAATCGTTGGTAAAAATGCAAAAAGGAATTTTGCATTTGACAAACAAACTTTGACAAACTAGATTAAATATTACTTTTTCTTTTCTCAAATAGGTGCTCAATGACTGGGCTGAGACGGCAAGTGAGAGATATCGGTTCATTAGGGGCAATAATAATAAAGACAGACATGGTAGGTGTGCAACGCGATCTTGTAAATCAATTCTCGCTCTCGTAAATGTTATAAAAGTCATTGATGTAGGAGTTGCGATACTGGGTGCGTGCTCGGCAACTTGTTTAAATGGTACGGTAAAATGCAAACTGTCGGTAATCTCTATGCCTTTAATCAGCAACACTCCAGCTTTACCATGAGAAATTGTGATAGCCCAGCGGGCGACCGTTGGACATTTGAAATCGTTCCGCAGAAATAATCAGGAAGCTATTTAATGCTTGATTTCTACTTAACATTTACAAAAAAGTGGTACCGAGTGGTTTTAAAAGATGATATGTCTGAGAATTTTATTTCTTTATATTTTTATGGCTTCATCTGGCATTATATTAGTAACAAGTCTTGAAAAGGGTTGGAACCTTTGGTGTGAAGATAACACTGACATAGTTTTCCACATAACACTATATTGCACTCGACGCGCGTTTCCCCAACCAAGTTGGGATCATCTGGAGATAATCCAACTTAGTTTTAGGTTCAAAAGTGAGTAGGTAGAAAACCAGACCTTCCACTGTCGTCTATTGTGGCTTATACCTAATTAAGTCAATTACCTTATTGGGTGAGAACTTGTTTATATCCTCTAGCACAAGTTGCGCTTTGGCAAATATTGAGTAAGTTCCTGATCTTTTCCCCCGAGGGGCAGATACATAAAATGTGATATGTTTTATCACCTTCTAAGACAGGAGTAACTGATAATTTTTAGTTGGTAGGAACCAAAGGTGTTTGCGGCTATTTGAGAAGATTTTTATCTATTATAAATTTAATCTTTTTTCATTTCGTCCCCACGTATAAGTTTTGGCGTATTTCTTGGATTTTTACCATATTACTTTAATACTATGTTACCCAGCTACCATGATCAATTGTTACAACTATTCTAGAAACATCTAGATATTTCCAATGTTCTGATTTTTATAGAGACCCATACGTTATGAATGTTCAAATTGTTATATTATTATTACTATTATTATTATTATTTGTATTTTGCCACTTTTACTTCTTATATTATTATCTTCTTCAGTATAAGCTTATCTTGACAACGAAAAACTGGTATGGCCAAACGACAATATTGATAGGAACTGCTGAGGAAAACTTGTCACCAATTAATAAATTAAAGCACTGTATTGGGTATATTTATTTATGGGTCCACTGTTTGGTGAGTTGGAAATGGGTATAGACACAAGGAGATTTGGTACGAATATTTGAGGTACCTAGAGACTTCAGGCTAAAATATTCAGACTGGGTTGGTGAAAACATCTGCCCTAACACCTCCTTTTATTTTTGATTAGTTTGTATATTTTACTTTACTTATTTTGGAAGAATCAATCGATTCTTATTCAACCATTTAAGTTTACTTTGGAGACATTTAAAAATTTAAGTATTTTCTTCATTCAAGTCACCAAATTAAAGAGAATTTTCAGTTAGTTCTAGTTTAATTGATTATTTAATCGACTCTTTACAAAGACAAAACAAGACACTATGTACTCAAACTAGTTCCTTACCGTTGGTCTATTTTAATGAAAAAATTATAAGGTATTATTTCAGATAATATAGCTCTATTCAGGTGAGTTATATTGTCGATTATTTGAATACAATATGCACTGAAATATTACGAGACAACATAAATGCTAACATAAGAGGAGGGCGCAGCTTTTTAGTTTACCGCAGATTGGCAATTAGTCAAAATATAATGTTTTCTGTAAGGCTGAACTTGATAGATACATAAATATATCTCATGGGTTTGTCGTGTAGCCTTGTAGTCGATGAAGTCTAGGAAAAGCATGGTGAGAGGTTAACGAGGTCACTTCTGAAGAACTAGGAGACTGTAGAGAGTAATTATACAGTATGATGCGCCGTTACGGGCTGGGAAATGTCCGAGGGAATTTTCCGCTTGAATCCGGACCAGGGATAGGGGCAAAGATTATGGGACAAAAAATATTGTATTTTTGTGTTAATTTAATTTCGTCTTTTTTTCCTATAAAAGATAAAAAGTTTCCCAAATAAAAATGATCCTTTTAAAAATTTGGATTTGATTATCTATGTCGTTTAATCAAATTTGCATTTAAAACAATCAAATTGCAATATCAAATGCAATATCAATTGCTTTGATATATGTTTCATTGCAACTGCTACCGCTGATAAAAACAGAATTTTAACAGTTTCTATATCCTATTTAATTTTGTCTTGATCTTGATAGTGAATTTATTTTTTAAATAAATATTAACACAGAATTTTGAAAGCGAAAAAACATTTTTACGTCAACATTGGGCAGTTGCAACGAAAGTTATGGTTTGTGTTGTCGATCATTCCATTGTTTTTAATGCAATATAGTGATTTAATTATTAAATGTTCCTATTTGCGAAGCCGCAGCTCAGTCATAATTTTTACCTATTAGAGATATCGATTTTTGCAAGAGATTATTTTTTTTACAAAAACTATTATCTCTTGCAGGAACGTATGATAAATAAAAAATTAGGAGTGTTTTTTTATAATAGGATAACCAGTTTAGGTAATTTTTAGACGCCGGTAATTAACTAAATAAAAAATGTGACCAATATGATTTTCTTTTAGAAACATTAAGCATTTTTAATATATGTTTTTATTAATATAATGTACCTATGTATAAGGGGAAGTATAACCAATGTCGGATTATTTGGGTTGTTTTTGTAACTTTGGCTTTCGCGCGACTTTGTATCTGCTATTTTTGAAAATAAAAGTTTAGTACCAAATCCTTCTTACTGATACCAGATTGGAAATTAAGTCCCTAAAGTCTTAGCTACGGCTTTGGATTTTGCCACTCTTTAATACAGATATGAGAATTAAGAACTTGACAGGGGTGGTAATTGGTAGGTACCTAACAAGGATTGTTAACTGTTTACAGGATTGCTCGATCGCTCAATTTTGTCATCCGCCTTTGTGACGTCGTCGAAGATACTTGTAATCGAACTGTCAAAATATATTTTGTGTTTGTTGTTATATTTCACATTTGAAAGAGAATTTTCGTATTTGAATGGTTATTATTTATTAAAGTTTGTAATAACAGTATAAATTGTACCTATTTCTACAATTACGAGATCACAAATTGGCCTCTGTGCATTATATAGTATACCTGCGAACAGTATACATGTTGCTTATTGTAAAAAAAAGCAGTTAACATTATTAATTATATATAAAACTAATCATCCTTGTATGTAAGTATCTTTTAACTATTAAGAAGATGGTAAAGATAAGCACTAACAAATTTACGTAAATATACACTTAAAACCGCAAAATATATCATGAACATCTTACAGCATAACCCAACATCACACTTTTTCCGTTAATATTTCTCTACAGAATCTTTGCTTCCGAATATGTTCATAATTAAAAAAGTATATGCATATGCTTACCTATTTTAATAATATACTCGGATAGTTTGTATCAAAATGTGCATATAATTTCAATTTGTTGGTAGACACAGAATTAAAGAACATAAAGAAACCAAGGAAAATATTATGCAATTACTTATTATAGGTATGCACAGAAACTATTATCAAAGAAGATAAACTAATTCCTCTTTGCTATTACCCACAAATACAAACAACAAAGGTATTAACTAATGATTTGATAATTTTAAATTCAAATTCCCCTTTCGCGTTTGCAGTTTGACTTTGACAGATTGCTTTATGGGATCTTTGATGACGTCACAATTATGGATTACATTGTAGTATAGGGATCGAGCAATCCTGTAAACAGTTAACAATCCTTGGGTACCTAACACGTGCTTGTTGCACACAGACATACGAAAGCGTAGAAAGGACATCGTGTAAAATAATTTTATAATTGCCAGTTTAAACTGTCAATTATAGATAATAATTATGTATAATTGACAGTTTAAACTGCCAATTATACATAATTGCCGGTTTAAACTGTCAATTATACATAATTGCCAGCTTTAAACTGTCAATTATACATAATTGCCAGATCAAACTGACAATTATCTATAATTGACAGATTAAACTGTCAATTATACATATAATTGCCAGATCAAACTGACAATTATAAACTGTCAATTATACATAATTGCTAGATCAAACTAACAATTATCTATAATTGACAGTTTAAACTGGCAATTATTTCGTACAGACATGTTCAGCTTTTTGCAGACATAGGAAGGGTTCATACATAAAATATTAGTAAATAATATTATTCAGTTTTTACTTTTACTAAAGTTTTAGTTGCATTATTAGTGTTCTCAAAATAAATTTGGCAGACTTCATACTGTAGACAAAAAGTAACCTAAGTTCGGATAAGTTTTCTAAATCAGCCATATAATACGTAATTAATTGGAATTATTGTAACATACCTCATTTATTGTAATATATCTTCACATAATTTTTGCATTGAGTAAGAAAATTTAAGTAGATATGGAAAATAAAACATATAAACTAAAAAATGGCGAATTCGCCAGTTAAAAAATGGTATTCTAATTTCGGATAGGGTGCTTATCTGAAATTATTTCTTTTTTTCTAACAGCATATAATTGCCCGTTTCATGTTAACGGGATCCCACTTTTTGCTTTTGCCACGCACTTTGAGCATCTTTCTCTATCTAATAATATTTTACAATTAAAAAAGTTTTAGATTTCCTAGTTTCGGATACCTATTTGTTGAAGAATTAAAGGGTGTTTTCCGTATGTGACGAATCAAGTTATACATACTTAGTAATACATCCACAAAGAAGTTGTAATGTGTTAAAAATGCAAATTTTGCATTTTTCAGAATAAAATCGAAGTTAGAAAATTTTAAAAAAGGATCTATTTTAAACGGGAACCAAAACACAAGTGACGTCATTAAGCATATAAATGGCACCCGTTTAGTGTTTGTTTATTACATATTTTGAACTGGAACTTTTTAAATATATTTAAAACATACAATATAACTAGAACTTCATAATATAACTTAAAAAAACTTGTTACTATACACGCTGATCTTTATTATAATGGAAATATAATGACTGATGTTGATAGCTTCCTGCCAAACTGTTTGTTTATATGCCTGATGACGTCACAAATATGTCTGCCGTAGTAGACGCGTTTGCGCGCCAAATGCCTAGTTTAAATTTCAACTCACTTTTTTCCGGATTGCAAATGTTTGTAATTTTTTTTAACTAGACATATGTATAATACGGAAGGAAAACTCAACTTTTTGGAAGGTATTAAAAAAAATATATGAGAACACCCTATTATGTATACCTACCTATCTACGAGTATTATAATGTTTTATCGACACCCCAGCATCATGTTCTTATAATAATATAATTATTACCTAAATGTGGTGTCTGCTTGAACTCCAATGGTACAAGCAGGCTATAATTATTACAGTAAAGCAGCACACGATTGCAATAAGCAAAGCACTCACCGGACCAAATATTTATTTAAAAAATAAATAAAAAACGAAAGAATTTATAATTCAACCAACTACCATTCCAGTTACGTTAAATATTTAAGCACTCAAGTCGAGATGTTGTTTGTTCATGTGCAAGTTATGCTTATTCATTACTTACTTGCAGAGAGAAACACCAGTCTGTTTGTCGTTCATTCATGCGCAATTACAGCGAGAAAAATTGATTTGTATTGTTTAAAGGCAAACATAATTCCTTATTTTTCTGCTTTATCAAATGCGAGTAACGTGACACCAACCTGCTGAGAAGAATGCTGTTGCAATGTTTACAAAAAGCACGTTTTATGGGTTGGGAAATGACTTAACTGTGTATAAGTTCACAATAGTTTGTTCAAGAAAAATTTGATTGACGGCAGCTGTTTATGGGACGGCCTGTATCTGCAGAAATTGTTTTTATCCAGTAATTATAATCGTACTTAAATAATAATATCTTCAATTAATGAATGCATGCTGTTAATACCAATACTTGAGAAAATAACGTTCAGTTTTCTGATTGTGGGGCTGATTTATCACAATTAAATATGTACCAGTAACACAGACATATTATTTTCTTGCCGGTGCCAATAATATATCTACCACTGCACAAATAATACTATAAATAATAATAAATAAATAGTAAATAATACTGTATTTCTAAAAACCTCAATAAATTATAGGTATATTTTTTTATTTATGTTAATTATAACGCCGACCTATAGCGACGTACATATCCTGGAAATTAAAACCCCATAGGACGGATGGTGATCTTAGATTAGATTAGATTTATATAGGGCCTGGCCTGGTTCCCCGCGACCTAGAAGATCTATTGTGGCACTCCCAACCTATTTAGCGCACTCTGTCCAACTTTGTCCTTTGCATTAGACTCCACAGCCTTGATATAGGCTCTTCCATGTAGCTGTTGGTTCTTGGTCTACCTTCTCCAAATATTTGAAATCTCAGTCTTGTCAGGCCCTCACACTGGCACAGTACATGTAGTGGCGTTTCCTCTTCTTCTTGACAGAATCTGCAAGTTACATCTTCTGACAGTCCCATGAGATTCATGTGCCTATTTAGCCTACAGTGTCCTGTTATTAGACCTACTATTATTCTGATGGCCTTTTTATTCTGGCCTAACAGATCTGCTGTGAATTTAGGTGTCCGTTCTTTAATGAATAGCTTTGCCTGTCTCAGTTGTGGCAGATTCCTCCACCATTCTAGAGATTTATTTCACATCCATTCCTCCATGGATGTTTTAATACATGGCTTCGCTATGCCGCAGAAGAGTTCTGGTCCTATGAGGTCTTTTGATGCGCCTTCTCGGGCTAGTCCGTCTGCCTCCTCATTACCCTTGTGCCCCTCATGACCAGGTACCCAAGCTAGGGTCACTCTATTCTCGCTCCCTAGCTCTTTCAGGGTATTCAGACAGTTCCACACGAGTTTTGACAAAACCTGTGGGGACCCTATTCCCTATTGCCTTTATCGCCGCTTGACTATCGGAGAAAATGGTAATCGAACGGTTGTCCGTACCTCGCCTGATGGTGATCTTACACAAATCCTTATAACTTTGCAGGCTTCTTGTTGTTAGCTTCTTCGAATTCACCAATGTAGAGACCACTAGAAGGCGTGCAAACATTGAGAGCCTTCCTTGCATGTTCACCTATCTTAAATTCTTACATCCCCGCGAACGCTACATTTATCTTTTATGGTTATCTAAATATGTTTTTATTATCAATTTAGTTTGGTTCAGAAGTTCCAAGAGATACTTAAAAAGCCATCTGTGTTGGTGACATTTCATGGACCTATAACGTGCCAAAGTGATCCAAAATCCAAAATGCACAAATAAAATGCCTAAAACGATAAGAGATCACTAATTTTTGTTTGGGCGTTTGTTTTAGTATGACCGTTGTAATAAAGTAGGTAGTTAATAAAACAAGCAAGCAACTTAGTGGAATTGAGATTTTAGCCACTTGAACTTCTTCTTCCTCCATAATATACATATACCCATGATACAACTACACAAATATGCCAATCCGCATAGTGACGTCAGTTACGAGGAAAAAACAATTGATAAACACGAAAATAATTATATCACTGCCCATAAGAATTTTCGCATCGCATTACCTTTTTTCCCTCACGAATGGCGTCGCCAATATTCTTGGCTGTGAACGTGACCTTGTATGATTCGGGGTCGAGTGGGACTATCACTCTTTGCCCTCCTCATCTCTGTAGGCCTGGACGGCCTCGTAGAGGTGGACCCCATCCCTCACCAACCCCGATCACAAGAGTGATAGGTGTGGGCGATTTGTGGGATCTCCTCATGTCCTGGCTCTACCCTGCCGGCCGGGTAGGATCTTCTGGCGCTCTTCTGTCTTGATGTTCTTTCTTCGCCGGCATGTTAACCCCCGGGGGTGGTCTGTCATGGGCGGGGGCGGCAATTGCCGCTTCCGCCCTGGGATTGTGGTTAGGTGGGGTCAGGATTGGCATTGTAGCCTAAGGATGCACCTCTAAGGGACCAAATGGCCTATTAGTGGGTATCGGGGAGGGAAGTGGATATCGAAGTGTACCCGCGACCGCAGTCGGCGGCCGCGACTTCGAGGCAGGTCTGTGGGTCGTCTATGTCTCTTCGTAGTCTCCTACTCTTGCTCCAGGTGGAATCTGAAAATGTTACCTTATACCTTATCCTGGGTCCAAGAGTTGGAGCCTTGGCCGCTTGTACTTAGCTGCCACGTCGGGTGCGTAATCCACGGCTCTCCGGATTAGTGGGTTGCTATGCGTCTCGGCTCGTGCAAAGGCTTTCTCAACTCGTCTTCTGAGGACCTCCAGGACTGGGACGTACTCTAAGTCCCGGTATAGGTCGGCGTTGCGCAGGTAGTAAGGGGCGCCTGTTGCGACCCTCAGGGCGATGTTTTCCACGGCCTGCAGTCTTCGAATGTGCGTCTTCGCCGCGTAGGCCCACGCGGTCGCCGCGTATGTCATCTGGGGTTGAATGACGGTCTTGATGAGGGTTTTCTTGTTCCTCAGGCTGAGCCCGCTGATGGAGCAGAGCATGGGATACAGCATTCCCCTGACCTGTCGTGCCTTTTTCACGACGTTCTCGATATGGGCTTTCCACGTGAGCCCTCTGTCCAGGGTTACCCCTAGATATCGGGCTGTGTCTCTCCATCCGATGTTTTCCCCGTGCAAGATGACATGTCCATGCGGCTTTTGACCATACCTGCGGGAAAAAAGAATAGCGTTAGATTTGTCCGGGTTAATAGCCACCTTCCATCTGTTGCACCAGTTCTCAAGAAGGAGCACTGCCTCTTGGAGGTACCTCGTAACCATCCTGGCCTGTAAAGACCGTGCAATGATGGCCAACGAATGGCGTCATGCGCAAACAAACGAAAGTTATGAGCATATCTGTGTAGTTGTATCATGCATATACCTCAATTTCCCAAGAAAATTTGGTATTACCTACGTGACCAGTTGATAGCTGCACTTTGTCTTTTTTCTACAAACATTTGTCATATTTTATAGATTTGCTAATGTTCCCAGCAGTGGTGTTATGTACTTTTTCTATATAGACGGCTAGAACTCACGATTTCCGACATAAATTCGTCCCGCTTCTAATTTTATTCTGGATGTTTAAGTTTTTGGGAGATTTTGATATTATGTAGTAGGTAGGTATAGGCGAGAATACTAATATTACAGGCAATTTTTAAGCTTAATGTTTAAATTGACTCTTAATGATCTTAAACAAATCTGCTTAACTTAGGTATGTCTCAACTTTAAGACTTGTACATATATGTAATACCACTGCAGGAGCCAGTAAGAGTTAATTCTGGAAAAGAAGTGGAAACTCTGATGCAACAGTGATTGTGATTTTTACTTTCATTCCTTCATTCATTTTCAGTGATTGTGATTCATTTCTAACTTCTTAATATATGTAAAATTTCATAGATTTACAAGGCATCCTAGAAGTCTCTAAATAATCAATTACTAAGAAGGAACATTCTGCTTGATTTTGATTAGGGCATCCCTTTTAATTCTGTTCTCATTTTTAAATATCTTTAGTAGCATGCCTTGCCAGACTTTAAGAATTTAGGTATCTAATTGGTCATACATGAGGAGCAATAATTTCTCCGAGACCCCAACAAATACAATAATCAAGTTTTCAAGTCAAAGATCCAATACTATCAATCAAGTGTTTTTTATATTTTATGAGTATATCTAAACGAGATGAGGTGTTCCTGATTGACCGTTTCTAACAGTTTTTATTTAATCCTCAAAAATCTGTCACCATAAAAAGTCAATCAATTTTTTCTTAATGTTTCGGTTTTACAAATGCAAAATAGATTCCGGATGAGTAGCTTGGTAAAGAGACGACAAATGTTTTCAACCATTTTCTTATACAAGATTATCAATAACCAAATAAACTGTCCCAATATTTTATCGCGCATTCCCCTTCATGCTCCAAGAATAAATGCAAGGACAAATAATGTTTTCATGGTTTCCACAGCGTGTACCAACATATTAAGCTCTTCTCCTCTGCATCAAATGATTGCCAATTACAGCGATCTAGAGAACAGGCTGGATATATTCAACTGTAAAATATCTGATATAAAAAATATGTTCTGATAACTCTCTAAACTTAAAATTTATTGTTTTAGTGTTCTTATCACTTTTTTATTATCTGTTTTTGTATAGCTGAGTGTTTCGCTTACAGCAACCTTAATTTTATTAGTTTGTCAATGTTATTGAGTATTTTAACTGTTATTTTTGTGATTGTACTACTATTACTATTGTACTAGTTCTGAAATGTTATTTTTTACATTATATGGAGCTGATATTTATCCTGTTACTGGGTTCTTTCCCTTGGATGAATTTAAAATAAATAAATAAAATAAAAGTAAAATAAATAGTTGGTTTATCTAATCTTTATTCACTATTCATTCATTCATTCATTCAATTCATTTATTCACATTCAATCACTAATCATTTATTAGTAGCTATAAACTACTAGTTTTATATACAAAATGTAACTCGCACATAAAAGTAAAATATCTTAAATTTAACCACTTTAATCTGATTCACTTCCGCTGGATTCAAAATCTCCAACATCAATGGAAAATTTGTATTCTTGATCACATCCCAAATAGGCATCACTCATGAAGTACAAAGTATAGTTGTGATGACCCGGACTGGGTGCTACGAAATCCAACTTGACCCTTGCCTTTTGTTGAAGGGTTAACCTCTTGATGGACAGAAGAGAGTTGGATTTCGGGTCCCCTATGACCACCCACCATCCCTCTTCACGTTTCTGAAAAAAAATCAGTGATATACAGTATGACAACAGATAAATTTCCAATTTATTTTTGAATAAAACCTTATAGTAACATTTTTATACAATTTAAGACAAAAATTACTATTAAAATTCAAATAATGCTTCAAATTTAAAGATACTGTATGAAAATTTAGTTTTAATCTTAATCTAATATCAACACTAACCTGTGGGAAGAATGGTGCAATCACTGGTCCGCTAACTTCGTCCTCTCTCTCTAGTTGCACGGCAACGTGGACAGAAGATCCGGAATGGATTTGATCCTTATCTAATACTTCGTATGTCAGCTCTATATTGGGATATCTGTTACAAAATTTGGCCACATCTGCCATTTGGGAATCGCTTAACTGCAGCAATTTCGATCTGTCATCGTCTTCTAACTCCATTATGTCGAACACCGTCTCCACTCCCTGAAAATCATTATTATTTAGAATAAAACATAAATCTATAAATAATCCACTGTATATTAATTTCAAAGTTAAATTTTGAAAAAATGAGACACCTAACAAATTTTCTATAGAATCTAATACCGGGATATCAAAAATTATCTTGGTCAAGGGTGGTTGTGGAATGTAAAACGTGTGTCTTACTTTAAATTTTTGAATATGTTTTGTTGTGTCAGAATCTGTCAAGTCATTGTGCTGAAATTTTCTAATCCAGTTTTTGAATCGTGCCTCTTACCACACAGCACAAAATTTTCATGATTGAGGCCTATTTTCGAACGGGTGCGCTAGTTAATGAAAATTGGCAATACAGTCAACGTTTGTGTTTGAACAATTTTCGAGAGCACTTCCCAAACGTGGCAATATTACCGGACAATTTTTACGCGTGCCTTACAAATTGTGTTGAAGTGTTTCGCGAAACTGGCTGTGTGACTCATAAAAAAGGTGCTGGTAGACCAAGAGTTCGTACAGAAGAAGTGGTCAACGTATGGAAGAGGAGCCTGCAAAACCTTGGAAACCTCTTTCTCAGGAAATTGGACTTTCTTATGGAACATGTCATAAGATTTTAAAGAAAGACTTGAACATGCATCCATATAAGATGCAAGCACATCAAGCTCTTCTGCCCGCAGACCACCCCAGACGCCTTGCTTACTGCCATTGGTTTGTCAATAATTTAATGAATGACGATCTTCTGGACTTAACTTTTTTTCTGACGAAGCGTGGTTCTACCTTTCGCGATACATGTTTTTACTGAATCGCCACTACATGCTCAAAAAATTGGTGTTTGGATGGCAGTTTCTTGCAGAAGAATAATTGGGCCAATTTTTTTCGATTTCACCGTCAACGCAGGAAGGTACAGACACAACTTTTTGGCTGAATTTGTGCAACAGTTAAACAATGATGAACTTCGGTACGGTTATTTCCAGCATGACGGTGCAACAGCACATACTACACGAGAAAATATTGCTTTCCTCCGCGAGTTTTTTGATGACTGGGTGATAAGTTTGCATACAGAAGTTGAGTTTCCTCTGAGATCGCCTTGTTTGACAATTATGGACTATTTTATATTTCCTTACTTAAAAAACTAGATTTTCGCAACTCCGATAAATAATTTGCAAGAACTACAACAAAGAATTGTTCAGCAATGTGCAACCATAACGCCAGAAATTCTGTAAAACGCTTTTCACAGCATGAGGAGTCGCGTCAACTTGTGCATGAAACAAAACGGGGGACATTTCCAACAATTACTGTAATTTAGTTTTTCTTGTTACTAAAACCGTTATTTCATAATTTGTAGTTTATTATTGTTTTAAAACTGAAATAAATAGGTATGAAATTTGTAGGTTATTGATGATGTCAGTGTGACAGTGACATAATTATTTCAAATTTAAAGTAAGACACACGTTTTACATTCCACAACCACCCTTGACCAAGATAATTTTTGATATCCCGGTACATATTCAATATTAACTTTGTTATAAAATAATAGCGTGAAAATTCTAATCATAATTCCTAAAAAAAGTAAAGTTAATTCACCATATAAACAGATGTAATTGTATATAAAATATAAATATCCAAGACCAACCTTATCGGTACATCTCTTGATTATTTCATTACTAAAGTGTGGCAACTGCTTCAGGTACGAATCCTTACTCCACATAGCCTGAGTTACCATCTGAGCCAATTCCATGGCAGCCACGGCTGGAGACAACCAGCCGTTCGAACTCAATACATCCACGCAAGCCTGGATCAATCTAATCGCTTTGGCCAACACCGATTCAGTGTCGCCTTGCAACTCAGCGCCCAGCTGCAATCTGCATAAATGAGCTTGAAGGAGGAGATTAGTTTTAACGTGCGGGTCGTTGAATTTAGGTTGACCTCCTGATGGTGATGTTAGTTTGTTCGGCAGCTTTTGCGATAACTGTCTGAGAATATTATCTTCGCGATGTCTCACTGGAATGTCTTCGTATTCTGCGGCCGATGAGATGATTTCTAATAAGCCACGAATCTTTGTCTTGCTGTTAAGGGACAAGCTGAATAGTTCTGAAAAAAAACAAAATCACTCGTTTTGATAAAAACGCTTAACTAAAACAAGAATTCTTTTTAATTTCTACCTAGATAGAATATAAAAATTGAAAAATGTATTATAAAATTATATAAAAGTATAGTCTGAATTAATTCAGAAGTAAAAACTAACCAATTGTAGTATAGTTGATGTAATAATAAGCGGCAATCATTCCTAAGTTCAATGGGACGCAATCCATTTCATCTTCAACACTAATACATTTCGACTGTTCCAAATCAGATAGAGTATTTTCGACCAATTCGGACAGATGATCAGACAAATGTCTGTGTGTCACTCCTTGAAGGTTGTAGTAGTTCGGATTCTGTGTCAAACGTCTGTAGACGAAGGTCCAGGTTAAGTAATCCACGGCATCCTGCTTGTTTTCAATTGTTTTTGTTACGATCTCCGCATTGAAGTGATCGTGCAACCTGTGATCTAAGTGACTCTAAAAATAAAGGTTTTATAAATTTTTTTCTGAACACAATTTAGTTATATTATAACAAATAACAAATAAATACAACAATCTTCTCACCTCTACCGGTAACGGATCACTCAGGAATTTTTTGAAAAAGTCTTTCTTGGAACTCTGACACATTAAAACGCACTTGGCATCGTCATCCTCCAGGGGTCTGTTAGCCCTCCCGACCATCTGTAGTACATCTGTAACTGGATAGTCCTCGTACGCGTGAATCTTTCCATTATAGAACTGCGTATCCATTATGATGACCAAGTGAGCAAAAATATTTACTGCCCAGCACAAATCTCTGGTAACAACAGCTATTTGCACAGCTCCGGAATCGAAAAGCTGCTCAACAAGGCGTAAATCGCTCGCTGATAGGCCTTCGTGCATGTAAGCAACTCCTTGGGATAATGTTTCTTTCAGGGTCTAAAACATCAAACAATTAACTTAACCACTTGCCTTACCAAGCTACTTGTACTCGCATATATATTTATACACATTAGCATCATGCATAAAATAATTCTAGTTTCACTCTTTCACCATTGCTTCGATTTATCTGGGTATACTTATATTTTTGAGTCCTACCTTGGGAATCTCGTGCACTTATATGAAAAAATACGAAGACGCTTAAATTAAGGCAAAGTTGCGCATTTTTAAACTAATTAATAATCAACGAAGTTAGACCTACGTCTGATAGTTTCAGAGATATCGCAAAAAACTTAGGTTACATTCCAATATTATCCGTGACCAACCAGGATTTTGGTTAACTGAAATATTGATAAATCTGAAAAATGTTTAATAAAGAAACTGCCCGGTTAATCAGGATGGATGATGGATTATTTTTATTGAGATCAGTTTACAATTTAACCTTAAATACATTAAGTATTCTAATGACCCGACAAAAAAGGCTGTCATGGATTAAATAGAATGCATAAATGTGCGTGAGGAAAAAATGCCTCCAAGTTTATTTACAAAGATATTGTTCAATTTTTGTTTAAATTATTCAGACATAAGGAATCCAAATAAGTTATTCTTTTGTAAAGAACATTCAATATGGCAGAGAAACAACTTTCTTTTTTCTCGTTTTGGTTAATTTGTTTTCATTGGGTACACGTATTTTCTTATAAGTGATAAATTATCTCGATTTGCTAAAACTTTGTTACTTTCCCTATCAAGAAAATTAATTCCACTTGATTTAGCTATAATTTTTGTTAGTTTTTAAAAATGTGCTATGAAAAATAATAAATCCTTATAAATTAAATTATTTTCTACCTCTACATAATTTGAAAACCCTTCGTACACATCATTATGTCTGCAGCGGGGTTATTATACTAATTGTCTTAAACTGAAGACAAAAGACAGGCTAATTCATTTTAAGCCACCAAAATTATAGACTACTTGTATTACACTATTATTCCTTTAAGACCATCTACAATTAACATGGACTTAAAGAAGTTTTAGCCCCCAAAATATGGCAGCGTCGCAATCATTCCTATTTTAGTTGGAAGAGGAGGAAGAAAGCATAATCTAACCAACCACAGTTAAAAGGAATCTAACCTTAAAATTTGTGCATTCAAAAAGAAAAACAAGTTATAAACCAGTGTTTGAGTGTATATTTTTGAACTGAATTGAAAATGGAATCACAAAACCCTTGCCCCACAACCCTTTGGTAACATCCATGAGACAGAAATCGAAGGGTTACTAAAATCTATATTTTACTTATTACCTTACTCATTAAGAAATTTTAGCTTCATTTATTTTACTCGCCTTTACTTGTGGAGCTAATCCATCAGATCTGTAAACCGGGTAAATCTATTTATTAAATATCGTGCACTGTCCTTGTCTACACGAAAAAGGCGCTGAAATTCTAAGGCCCTCACAAAAGGATTATTGTTGTCTCTTAATATATCTCCTCTACACGTTTAATTCCCTTATATTAAACACCTCCCTCATATCTTCGCCTTTCATATTTTACTCTTAAGTATGCAAAAATACAGAAAAGAATTACGTCTGACACAATGTACGGCACGGTCTTAAACTAGTTTAGGGCACCTTCGGAGGTGGATTAAAGTAATAGCTAAAGAAATGTCTCGCATTTTAGACCAATTTGTAGACAAAGTCATTAGTATAATTCCAAAATTTCGGATGTGACTAGAAAATCGGCGTGAAGTTAACTATAAGACATAGTTATGTCCAAAAACCCATACTTAAGACGTCTTAAAGATTAGTGTAATAACCCTGCTGATCTCAAAAATCTAACATACATAAACTACTACAGAATTTAGATAAAGCAGTCTTACCTTATCCGACATACGATCCAAGAATGGCTTAATATCTTCCTCCTCGGCATGGAAGAACTTGTTGGGCTGCCCTTCTGAAGCAGCATATGTAAGTAAATCAATTGCAGTTAACCTTGCTTGTTTCCTAGTGGGCACAAACACAATGGCCGGTTTATGTGGACTGTACCTCAAAATAGCATTGTAAACAGGTTTGGCCATCGCGATCAATCTTGAAGCATTATGTGTAATGTTAATGCCTTGGACGTGTAACTCAAGAGGGATTGGTCGAACGCTAGGGTGGAAATTGAACGTGGCATTAGCATTGCAACCCAGCCACTGAGCAATATCTTTGTAATCCGTCAAGGAAGCACTCAAAGCTATTATTCTTATGGGTTTTTCAATTTGTGAAGATATATATCTCATCCTTGAACAAACGACTTCTATGACAGGCCCATCTTCGCCGCCAATTAAATGCAACTCGTCCACAATAAATAAGTTGACGTTCTGCACGTTTTTCCTCTGCTTCCACCTTCTCGATAATACATCCCACTTTTCCGCTGTCGTTATTATGACTTGTCCTTTGGCCAAAAGTTTCAAATCAGTTCCCGTTTCCCCAGTTAACAACACTACCTTCCTTCCAAGACTTTGTCCAAACTTATTGTGCCATTCAGCAAAAACTAAATCGGCTAAAGCATCTTTTGGAACCAAGTAAACACATCTACCCTCAGGATTCCTTTCGAATAATCTCAGAATTGCAAATTCTGCTATGGTCGTCTTGCCAGAGCCAGTAGGAGCGCCAATAAAGATGTTATCGTCTCCATTGTATACAGAGTTAAACACCTGCGTTTGAATAGGATTGAACTGCGGAAATTTCTCCAAATAATACAAAGCTTCATATTTTTCATTTCGTAAAGCTGTTATAGGCAATGGCTGTAAATCTAGTAGCTCTGTAGGTGGAAAATTCTTTTCAGGCAAAATCAAGTGCCTAAAGGAAACAGGAAGTTGAGTTTCAGCTCCTATCCAGCGATCAGATACTATCCTTAGGAAATATTGTGGTGGCAACGGTTCAAATATCGGTACAAAGAATTTAACCAAATGTTCGTCTTGGCAATATTTTGATTTTAAAAGAAAATACTCATGGTGCAGAATTACCTCGGAGTCGACGTCTTCCACTAAAATCCAGAAGGCTTCTGAGGCGCCATGAAGTTTCTCGTCCCATTGAAAATCTGGTGTTATAGTCAATTCAACCTTAAGCATAGACCTTGTAATTGGTTGAATGTGAGTCGACAATTCCAGTTTTGGAAACTGATGGACATACTTATGTATAGTTTTGCCTAGTTTAGGTACACGAATCAGCTCGCCGATTTCGTTAGGACCTAAATCGTATAATCTTTCCCACGGGAAATTTTTCTTTTCAATTTTTTTAACAATTTCCTCTGGCATTTTTCTGAACTGCCTCAGTGGCGACATTGACTGCCACATTCGTTTATCGATCATTTTACACAATGCTAGAGATTTATCGGCCAGTTGTGCCCATCCTCTGTGCAAAACAATTTCAAATATCGCTCTCATCAAACGAGACGCAGATTGCGTTACGTACACCATGTCGGACATTAAAGCGAAACCTTCCAGCTTGAGTTGAGAAATGTACGCTTGCAAGAGAACGTTTACTTTCGCACTTGGTTCTTCTATACTTTCTTTTATAGGAATCGGTACACGTTCCATCAACTTCTGCAGTTCAAGTTTCTCTTCTTCTCGTACCGCAATACTTTTAAATTCGCTGGACAATGAAAACACTCTAAAAAGCTCTATTTCACTTAACATTGGTTTGAGAAGTTGGTTATAAGTTTGCATGGTCTCATGGGTGCAATAATAGTGAGAAGCTATCCTTCCTAATTCTGTCACTTGGAACTGACCAGTTTTCCGGTCATATTTAACCAAACCACTTCGGTCTAAATGTAAGGCTGCTGTGTGAATTAAGTCAGCTCGATGCTGTTCTAGTAACTGATCTTGTTTGATGTGGTCATGTGAAATTCCATATAAAGTAGGCTGACGCATCATTCGTATGTAGAGGTAGGTGTAACCCAGCCAAGTTACAGCATCTCTAACATTTTGTATGGTGCCTAATACGATTTCAGCATTAAGCATGTCGGCCAACTTAGATATCATCTGAGATTCTATGGGCAGCTGCTGATTCAATAGCGACAAATAATACTGCAACTCACTATGGTTCGTTATGAGTATACCCTCACCTTTGGTGTCATACTGAGGTCTTCCGGCACGACCCAACATCTGTAGCACATCTAGAGCACCCAGTTCGACCCATCTGCCTTTTTCCGGGTTGTAAATCTGAGTGCCTTTAATTATCACAGTGTGAGCTGGTAAATTAACACCCCAAGCTAATGTGGCTGTTGACACCAGCACCTGAATGTGTCGATCGGCAAATAGATCCTCAACCAAAGTCCTGTCAACTCGAGTCATACCAGCATGATGAATGGCAAAACCATACGGAAGCAGATCTTTCAATTCGTGGTTTTTTACTTGTTCTGCTTCAGTTCGTAATACCTCCATAGATGCTGATCCTTCACGCAGAAACTGGCCCAAAGTATCTTTTTCCAAGCACATATCTCGAATAGCTCTTGCTGTTTTACCAGTTTCCTTCCTCGAGTGCACAAAGATCAACACCTGGTTGCGACCAGCGTGTTCCATTGTTTTTTCGTACACAATTTCATTCATCACTTGATATCTTTTTAAAGCTTTTTTTTCAGTGACACCAATATACTGCTGCTCTAAAGCTACCGGTCTAAAACTGTTATCAAAATAAAACAGGCCCGAGTCGGGCTTCACCCTAAGGAATGCAGCTACATCCTGATAGTTGGGTAAAGTGGCAGACAAACCAACTAAACGTACATCTTCTTGTGTAGATTCAATCATTCTAATTGTCCTGGCTACTAAAGCTTCCAGAACTGGGCCCCGTTCATCATGGAGAAGATGAATTTCATCTATAATAATTAACCTAACCAGAGAAGTAAATGTTTTCTCTCCTCCTTTCCTTGTAATAATATCCCACTTTTCAGGGGTGCAAACTATAATCTGTGTGGCCGCTATCTGCTCCCTAGTTAACTGATGATCGCCTGTTAATTCAGAAACAGTAATATTGTAGCTTGCTAATCTTTTACCAAAATTACCCACCATCTCCTGTACGAGAGATCTCATGGGAGCAACATAAATAATTTTGAAATCATCTGCATTTATGGTACCGTCAGGATTTATATGCTTCCCAATTTCCCTCATCATACACAACAGGGCCACATTAGTTTTACCTGCTCCAGTTGGGGCACACAGAAGTAAATTTTCATCAGACTCTAGGGCAGTTTTATATAATTTACTCTGAATACGATTCAGAGTTTTAAAACCATCAAAAACGGGCTGAACGTATTTGGGAAGTTGTTCTACAGGCTGAAGTTTTTCATTGTCGCCAAAGGGTTTCGGTTTTAAAGCGGGTACATGGACCTCCTCATATCCTACAAAAAATATTATTATTGAACCACTTACATTCAAGCCTCATGTTTCCGAAGATACTGATTTATCACATTTGTATTTCATCAAGTATTTTTATTTGAATAAATTTCTTAATTTTTGCTTAACTATATACAGGGTGACCCATTAAGAATGGAAACACTCGCGTACAAAATTTGTTTATGGACCGATTTGAACCGGATTTTTTTCAAAAGATAGATCTCCAAAAGCTCTATGTTGATACAAAATTTGAAGACAAAATTTTGATTTTCAATGCCTACTACGAATTTTTTTTTATGTGAAAAATAGCAAAATTTTGTTAGCGATTTTTTATAAAAAATCTGACTACACCACTGGATTTAGGAACCCCTCGAATGTATTTGTACCAATTTTTGCGAAAAAAAGTTTGTTTCTAAAAAAGTTATGACAATATCGGCATCACTAGTGTTTGCCTTTATCGGTGAACCTATTCTTATATAAAAATCGAATAGAACCCAAAGAGAAACAAAATTAAATAACTTAAACACTGGTGTAATTATTAATAAGAACCATAAAAACCAGTATACACAAAATAACCAACAATTACTCTAATATAAACAACAATTGATAGGTAAGTTCGTCAAATTATTATTATTTCGTGGTTACTATGCCAAAACTTATAATATTACCTTCTTAGATAAAAAATAACTACATTATAATTTTTTATTCAAAAAGTGTGAATCAATATGACAGACTCCTTATTCATTTTTAAAAATGTAATTTTCTAATCATTACCTACTTTTTTTATCAATTGTTGTTTATATTAGAGTAATTGTTGGTTATTTTGTGTATACTCGTTTTTATGGTTCTTATTAATAATTACACCAGTGTTTAAGCTGTTTAATTTTGTTTCTTTTTGGGTTCTATTCGATTTTTATAAAGGAATAGGTTCACCGACAAAGACAAACACTGGTGGTGCCGATACTGTCATAACTTTTTTATGAACAAACTTTTTTCCGCAAAAATTGGTACAAATGCATTCGAGTGACTCCTAAATGCAGTGGTGTAGTCAGATTTTTTATAAAAAAATCGCTAACCAAATTTTGCTATTTTTCACGTAAAAAAAAATCGTAGGCCTTGAAAATCAAAATTTCGTCTTCAACTTTTGCATCAACATAGAGCTTTTGGAGATCTATCGTTTGAAAAAAATCCGGTTCAAATCGGTCCATAAACAAATTTTGTACGCGAGTGTTTCCATTCTTAATGGGTCACCCTGTATTTAATAACAATTATATAATATATATAAGAGATTTACCTTTTCTTTGCTTTCTGAAGGATCCATCAGGTAGTTGACACCTTTTATTAGCCATGAAATGTGACCCCTGCTGAAAAAGTAGATCTTCAAAATCAATCAAGTGTCGTGAACCAGCCACTTGAGCGCTTCCTGTATCCATATCATCCAATTCGTTCTTCCTTCTGCGAGATCTGGAAGTAGATTCATCATCTTCATCATCATCATCACCTTTTCCTGTCTCCAAAAGCTTCAAGATACGACACAGGGATGGATCATTGGACATTTTATCTTTTATTTTTTGTCGCTCAGACTCACTCTGTGACTTTGCCAACAGAGTGCAGTAAAGAACTAAAATGTTAAGAACAATTATGAAGGGAATTTACTAAATTTTTAATAAAAAATATATATCTATACGCGATTCTTGCTAAGCAATACGCTACCTACTGGCGGCACGCACAACTAACGCATGTGGTATTGGTTCAGTTTTGCGTATGTATGTCATGTCTACTGTGAATTTTGAAATATCCGTTGTTATATTAGTTAATTGCTTTGATTCGATATGAATCATTATTGTTGTGAGCGTCATTGTTCCTCTTGTACAAAGAAAAACCCCGAGATCAGTTTCATACTTTTCCAAAAGTGGGAAAATCTGGAGCTATCGCGGAAACTATAAGTTGAGCATTACAGAGTTACAGGAGACAAGTATGGATAAAGAAGCTAAAGAACGCAGAGTAGAGAATGTGCTCTTTACCTTTCTCTAAGGATGACTATTTCCATAAAGGTATGTATGCCGTATGCCCAATAAAGAATTTGACATATTTTGAGGTTAAGTTTCATTTTCAGATTGAACGCTAGAAAAATATTGAAATCTATTTTAATTTTATATCACTACTTACCCCTTTCAATAGTTCAATAGTTTTACAAGCTTTTTACCTGGTTTAAAGTTCTCGACAACAAATCTTTGATGAATAAAATTTCAAACTGTCAGTGTCAGTGAACATAGGTTAGTATAGATTACTGCCATTTTGGCGCTTCGATCTTAAAATAGATCGCGTATTGGCCAAATTTATCTTAGCCGCAAACTGTGCATGGGAATAACACATAGAAGACAAATAACCATAGATAGACAGGCAGGTAAAGAATGAGTCACTTTGCCATTTCAAATATTAGGGAGATCACAGCCAAGATAGATTTGATTGGATTAACGTATAGAACATAATTAAAAATAAAATTATTTTATTAGACTTACTCATTTGTCTATGCTTCTTTAGCTGCTTTATAAAATCAAAGCAATCGTATCCCAAAAGTAATACCAACTGATTTTCACACTCCCTATCATCACCTGCATCTCGAAGTACATTTAAAACTTCTGCTGCTTTAGCTTGTGAAACCATTGCATCGTCATAAATTTTAGACAGCCTTCTTTGCAACCAATAAGCATCAATGTCCAATGGATGCAGACTTTTTTCCTTTTTCATCTCCTCTACACCTCCCAACTAGATCAAAAGATAAATACATTTTATAACTTCTCTCCATTAGCAACATTAAAAGGACTTACATTTTCAGCATGAATAGCACTGTCTTCTTTAGCCTCTTCACCTTCCTCATCATCCATTTCTTCTCTAACCTCACCATACATATCCTCATCATCTTCTTCCTCTGATTCTTCAAACTGTACATTTATTCCATAAGTTTCATCAATGTTTTCTTCTCCAGTATTGGTTTTATTTTCTTCATTTCCAAAATCAGTTATCTTCTTACCTAAATTAACCAGTAAGGCAAATCTTTCATCTGCAATTGGACCTAAAATAAAACTCATTTAATTATCTTTTAATACTTGCAAGTTCATTAAACATTTTTGTTTACCTAACAAAGTTTCAGTCTCCCTCTTTTTCTCCCGTTCTTTTAACCTCTCATTCTTTAAAACTTGTAAAACTTCGTCAGCAGCTCCACAAAGAATATCTCTAGGTTGATCTCCTAAAGCTTCTTGTAAAAAACTCAGTAAAACCTCGTATGTTTGTCGAGTTTCCTGGGTCTTAGGTCTGTATATGATACCAACCATTTCATCGACTCCTTCTGATAATAAAGTGGCTCCCTTCATTCTTGCGAAATCATATTGTGCTTCATCTCTCTTCTGTCGTCTAAAATGGAGTTATGTTATAAGTAACAGAAAAATGAAATATATGTTAGTACCAGCTTACTTGACTTTACGTTCCTCCGCTTTTCCAGGACGAGTCCTTTGTGCTCTATCCCCCATTTTTGTTCCTATCAGTTTGCCCACAAGGGACATAACCTCTCCAGTTGCCTCATCTCGACTTCTTCGTTCGATAAATCGAACATCGGCTTGTAATACAAGATTGGAATTCTAAAATGAAATAAATTAAAAAACAATATTTAAAACCTTGGATCATTTGATCGGAGTTTAAAACATTCCAAAAACGTAACTTATACGAATAAACTGGCTCATCTACAAAAAAACATTTCATGTAGGTATTTGTAACAAAGAAATTGTAATTTACTATTGAATTAATAATGACTTACCGCTTTGTATTCATATTGGAGCTGCCTTGCCGCAGCATCTGCCATATTTTTATTTTATTTATCAAAAATTATTTAACTGATGCTCTATAAAAATATCTTTGACCACTCCAAAAAACGTATTTATTATGAGATTTTACAGAGACAATAAATTTTATTAGTTATTTTCTTCTTCTTCTTGTTTTTTTGTTGGCCTTTTTTGTCCATTAAAGCCAGTCTTGGTTATTTTACTAAGTCCATGGTTTTTTTCATGTTTTTTGAAGATTATAAATTATGTTGGCATCCATTCATCCATTCGAATTTTCTGTGTCGTTATGGTTTATAGTTAAGGGGAATGTTAACAGTTAAAAATGCTTGGTTTGTAGTCACAGAAATAATTCTGTATCACAAAAATAAAGATTATTATTCTTACTTATTCCTCTGAGATTATTTCTATAAGAAAGTGATTGTACAAGAGAGTTGCAATAGAATGTCTGTACCCATAGACTGTATCAGAGAAATAATTGAAAATCAAAAGGTTGAGAACGAAGTTGGGTAGTGTGAAGTAGGCAAGGCAAGTAGACAAAGGATATAACCGGAACAAAAAAGATAAAAGGTAGGCTTATGCCAAGGATTGTTAACTGTTTACAGGATTGCTCGATCCCTATACTACAATGTAATCCATAATTGTGACGTCATCAAAGATCCAAAGATCTCGAACTTGTAGAAATAGGTACACTTTATACTGTTATTACAAACTTTAATAAATAATAATATTAATAATCATTCAAATACGAAAATTCTCTTGCAAATGTGAAATATAACAAACACAAAATAGTTATATTTTGACAATTCGATTACATATATCTTCGATGACGTCACAAAGGCGGATGACAAAATTGAGCGATCGAACAATCCTGTAAACAGAAACAGTTAACAATTATTGGGCTTATGCTACACTACCTCCAAACAATAGATAACATATAGAATCAAAATTGTTATATCTGTTACCAGTGTTGCGACTGTTGCGAGCACTATTGCTTTTGTAATAGATCTATTACCATTGTAAGCTCCCTATTCCGCGATTACGCCGAAACAAACATTGTTACTTTTTTCGATATGTATTTATACCGATGAATGCTACCAACACAACCCGTGCCAAAAATGAAACGATAACGATATTGCCTTGCCATTTGCAAGAAATCTCAATCATTTGTAAAATACCCTGTGACAAATGGTACTAACATAAATTAATACCATATATATATAATTAATACTATAAAGCATGCTATCTAGATTTGTCAAACGGTCGTGGCCATTGAATTTAAAACGACCTCGTGACGGTCGCGAATAAATCCTTATTGTAATAAGAATTTTTGCTATTCAAAGACAGATGGATGATCCACCAAAGCAGATTAAAATTAGTGTCTAGGTACTGTAATTAAAACATATTCAATTTTCGCTGCTTTGACTGTTTGCTAGAGAGTAGACGCAATGTTTTTATTCTTGATTATATAAACTGCAAAAATTTAACCTTTAAGTCGGTAATTTAGTTTTTCGTTATTCTTGTTAATCGGCCAATGCGCGATTTTAGGCTATTTTTTTAATCATGATTTTCTGCGATTTTAGGCGATTTTTTTTTCATAATTTGGCGATATTTTCTTCCTGTGGTCGTGGTCTGGCCATAGAAAATATAGTACTACGTAGAATGAAAATAATGAAATGTCCCTAACATTCTGAAAGTACCATAGGAAAATTAGAGTCCTCTAAGGAAAATCAAACATCAGCGCCTCTATCGGTTTGGGAGAAAAGGTGTAACTACTATATCGATAAATGAACATCCGCCAATATTATTTGACATTAATTTCCCCGTTTAGATATGCAACATTATATACATCTAATACAGCGCCACCTAGTAGCAACTGTAAAAATTATTTAATTTCCTATTTAGTACATATTACTCAAAAAATAAGTCATTTTAAAAAGCAAATTTTTTTAATGAAAATATTATTTACAATATTGTTTCATGTGTGTTCATATCATAAGTTATAAATTATACATTTACAAATCAAAATGAAAAGTTAAGTTAATTTCACCTGTAACATAGGTATTATTAAATTATTCAAAAGTAACAAAAGTATAAATTAAAAATATATTACATAAATAGGTTACACTAGTCACGCGTATTACAAATTATATTTGTCGAAGCCAAAGGGGCACTACTTGGGTTAGGCTGCTTTGACATATTAAATTCTACGGCACTGATGTAGTTTACAAAAATTATAATTTTATTATTATAACAAACACAATTTACTAAATAACAATAATTGTCAATATAAGAATTATTTAACTTAAACTAAATAGGGAACTAACGGTCCGTCACCCGCTAGCCCTTTGTAATCGTATTATCTTTATTTGACGATACTTTGTAATCACTCAACAGTCAGTAACTCTCCCGGGCTAGCTGGCTTTTGTTCCGTTCGCGTAGGATCCCCTTCGCATGTTCCCTTTAAAAGTCGCATTGAAAATATTGAGAGCTGAAATCTGCTATACTAGCATAACATCATAGGCATCGTTAAAACATTCTCGATGGCGCCGACATATTGTAAAATATATTCCTGAACAAAATTGTTACACCACAAGTTTATCCCAATATTTCTTACATGTAAAACTTTAATCTAACTTACGTGATGTTGAAGGTAAATGTGAAAATGTTGAATTGTCATCATGAAGAACGCTTAATTCTTCTGAAATTGGCGATAATAGTGTAGTGTTGTCTGAAAAATAATACACAAAATTAGTTTTTTTTAAGAGTTCTAGTTGAATAAAAATGTGATTTTGGGCTTTTAAAATTAAAGTTTAGCAATGTTACTGAATTTGTGTAAATAACAATTGTATACCTACTTACACGAACAGAAATGTAGTTTTGGGTAAGAATTTTTTTAGACGGTTGTTCGTAGCATGGTCCTCAGGTGTAAAATGCTTGTCACACACGAAAATTGTTATATAGGTATTTGAATATAGTCTAAATTTATAATAATCACGTTGTTTAACTTGCAGCCACAACAAAAAACAATCTATAGTTTTTCGGATTAGGAAATCGGTGCTCCATACTAGATGGTCGACAATTAGGCACTACACAGCCAGCTTTTCCAATTTTCGCAAATTATTAATTCCAAACTATTAGCGGTTTTACACAGTCCAATAAATTCATAAATTAATTCATGAATTTTTTCATGAAAAAATTGATGAATTTATTGAAAGCGTCTGAAGTGTATTACACAGTCCAATTTTTTATTGTAAGTAATCAGGAGGGTCAACCTTTAAATAATTGATACCAACTTCTAAATTTGACAAGTCAACTTTCTGATAAATATCTGCTATGCTTTTCTCAACAAAAGGTAAGAGTATAGGTATAAACCATGTCTATGGTATAATCTCTAAACAAATTCTCTTGGTATAACCTATAACCGACACAAAATAAAGTATTTGATCTGTTGGCATTGGTGTTGGTACTGTTGGTAGTAACATTGTAAATAAAAATGTAGCCAGAATTCACTAAAAAATTGTTGAAAAATTAGAGCCAGTTCTATTTTGACAATTTATTCATCAATTTATTGTCGTCAATTTATTCGCGGCAATTTCGTGTATTACACACGTGAATTAATTCAAGGTCAAAAACTTCATGAATTTATTGGACTGTGTAAAACCGCTATATGAAACAGATTAGCAGAAATTACTTTTATATAAAAAGAAATTCAATACTAGTAAAAGTAGTAAACACAGAATTGTAGTTGTCTTGTTTTCACACGTTACATTTCTATGGTTCAAAAACGGAAATATTATATCATAACCACAGAACCTCCACACATGCGAATTAAAATAGGACTCTAAATTAAAAACGCCTTGCGCGCCATCTCTTGTTTTGGGAGAAAAGTTTTCAGGCCGCCATTACGGTTTCAGTGCTGCTATAATAGATTTCATTCTACGTAGTACTATATTTTCTATGGGTCTGGCAACCATTATTATTATAGGCTTATTGGCTTTTATTGCTGAATGCTGATCCTAGATAAAAATACAATAGATAACTATCTTAATATTGACATTTGAAGAATTAAAACTGCGCCCTCAGACGGTTTGGAAGGAAGTAGGTGTATAACTGGTTGCATCAGATATTTTCAATGAAAATGGAAGTAACGTTTAACTGGTTGCATAAGAAATATTTGCTTGCAGGATCCTTGACCTTCTCTACCAATACATTTTTTACTGTTACAAATAAAATAAAAATATGACACATTATATACATTTATCACGAATTTATAAAAAGCTCTACAAACACTTTTACATTAATATAATCTAAAACTTACGTTGCGAAAACTATAAATTATCAAATTATTAAGGTTATAAAGTAATTGTGTTTCCAAGGAATAATAAGTACAATCTTTTCTTGCAGCACCTCTTCTGAAACGTCTATCATGCACCTTCTTGCATCTTTTCTTTCAAACTTAAAACATAATAATCTAATAACTGAACACTAATTACTAAAACTGATTATTATTACATTACCTGTATTATTAAATCTCCCCAGAATATTCTTCCAGAATGATAATAATGGACTAAAGTTTATCAGCTACTGAGGAAACAAATCAAACACAGAGCAGTTAGTGCATTTTTTTTTCATAGGAAATTCTTTAAAAAACTGCGGCGAAAACTTCAATGTTTGAATGTCAGGTTATATTTCAATTCAACGAAAAACGACGCGGCAAAATGGCGACGGAAAGTAAATATTTTAGACTACTAGATGTATACGATTTTGTTTATCTCATTAGCTACAGCACCATCTATCGGTTTGGAAGAAACTAAAATTGCATCTCGAACGTGTTCTATGTAAGAAAAACATCTATTTCTTTTCATTTAGGATGCTGATATAATGATAAATAACACGTATTTGGGTTTGTTTAACGTAATAATTTAGTGGTGCTTGTGATTTTTTGGTATTACACAGTTAAAAACGATGTGGTTAGCATTTGTACATATCTTTATTTTTACATTTTACAATGGCATTCAAAAGAAATCAGCGCAACACAAACCCCCGTGTTTATGGGTGTCATTCCACAAAATGTGTCAATAGAAGTGTTTAAGATAGAAGATAGGTAAAAGTCTGGCCCTAGTATAAGAAACTGTTTCTCACTCATTTCTCCAAAAGGCATGTAACAATTTAATAACAGTGGGAACACGTTTATTTACACAACATAACCACTTTGTTGCAGTTTGTCATATATATAATACTATTATATACATGCAGTTTGTCTATACGCGATTCATTTTAAGATCGTAGCGCCAAAATGGCAGAAATCTATACTAACCTTTGGCTACTGACACTGACGTTTGAAATTGTATTCATCAAATATTTGTTGTCGACAACTTTAAATCAGGTAAAAAGCTTGGAAAACTATTTTGAAAGGGGTAAGTAGTGATATAAAATTAAAATAGATTTCAATATTTTTCGAGCGTTCAAATCTGAAAATGAAACTTACCCTCAAAATATGTCAAATTCTTTATTGGACATACGACATAAATACCTTTATGAAACTAGTCATCCTTAGAGAAAGGTAAAGAGCACACTCTCTACTCTGCGTTCTTTAGCTTCTTTATCCATACTTATCTCCTGTAACTCTGTAATGCTCAACTTATAGTTTCCGCGATAGCTCCAGATTTTCCCGCTTTTGGAAAAGTATGAAACTGATCTCGGGGTTTTTCTTTGTACAAGAGAAACAATGACGCTCACAACAATAATGATTCATATCGAATCAAAGCAATTAACTAATATAACAACGGATATTTCAAAATTCACAATAGACATACATATGCAAAACTGAACCTATAACCCAAACGTTAGTTGTGCGTGCCGCCAGTAGGTAGCGTATTGCTTAGCAAGAATCGCGTATAGGCAGTTTTCGATTATTAGTCTTATAAAAACAGAATATATTTTAATTTAAACATTATTTAACAAAAAACAAACACTAATATGGTATCACCATACAGTTTATCACACTTATTTTAGCCCAAAATGTAAGTAAACAAAAACTAGGGTACCTGTTTCAACCCAAAAAATTCTTATAATTAGTGTTGAAAAACAATGGTAAATTAGTTTTTAACAGTTGCTAACAATGTTTACAGAAAACAAAAAGGGGTTAGGTTAAGATTCTGTTTTAAGTTCTATAATACTGTTAGTTCTGTGATCTGTGAAAAATATCAAGTGTTGTGTTCATGTAAAGAAAAGTTAATATACAAAAACTCAAATTAAAACACAAATTATTTATTTTTACTCACGGCATCTGACAATTAGCAATGAAGCACTTATGGGACGTTTGACTGCTTTTACCACTCTTTTTATCCTTTATTGCACCCTAAGCAGAGATATCTCTGACCCTAAGCAGCACATGAAGTCGCTATATTTATGGCATTTGAATGCTAAATTGCTAGATGATGTGACACGAAATGCAAAATTTTTACTAGTCTTCCTTCATATTTGTTTATATTTTGCAGCGCCCTCATCGGTAATTTGAATCGCCACAGCGCAAATCGGAGTATCGGAGAGTAGGCTAGGCAGTAACATAACTATTTATCATGATACAAGTTTTCTATCATGACAGGTTGCGGACTTCATAATATTAGTTATATCATATCCATGATACAATTGTATCATGGTTATATACCCCCTGACTATTTATCTATGGCAATAACGCAATAAACTCGTGGTGTTAACAAGCCCTAACCGAATATATGTCATACAGTGTTGTTCTTGTTAGTACAATTGTACTAGATTTAGTACAATATGTTCGCTATTGCACATTTAGTACCTCATTAACAAATTTAGTACAATTTTGCCAATATTTGTTTTGTTAGCTATGGACTTTATTTTAACGTTGACGATATGAAATAACCATTGAAACGTCACACTCAGAGAACTCTGGAAAATATACGGACTTCGGAAAACATTAAAATCACAGATCATAGAACTTATCTTCCTTTACTCTCTAGATTTTATATGATTTAAAATATTGATAAATAAATTTTTTTCCAACCATACGAATAAGACACTATAACATTAAATTATTTTGTACAAAAAGAGGGCCATTTCGGGACTGTTTAAGATCGCCATAGCATCTGTACATCCACCAAAAAGAGATTATTTTGTACAGTTGTGTCAGTTGTACAGTACCGAAAAGTAATTTGACATTGACAGTTTGGTATTGAAGTTTAATTAAATGGAAAAATAGAAACAGATAGTGACTCCGATGAATCGGTAAGCTGGAGATGTTAATTAGAAGCGGTTGGAAAAGAAATATTATGTTAAACTAGTACAAAAAATACGTTTTCGGGACTCGTAAAATTGCCGGACTCCGCTACGCGTCGTCCGGTAACCCTTTCCCTCGTTCCGAAAACATGTATTTTTTGTACTAGTTAAACAAATAACTATTTTCTTGTAATTGAGTATTATTTCAATTTGGAGCCATTTAGTACAAACTGTCACGTTTTAGTACAATTTTCCGCTTGATTCTAGTACAAAAATAAAATCCCCAGGAACAACACTATATAAATGTCAACAACAACAAGTCTCCCGGTATAAATTCTAAAAACTTGCACTTTTCTTATTTTATAATACCTTACAAATATTATTTAGTGTTCTAAACGTATCATAGGGTGATGTGTATTAATTAAACGAAACATACCTGTTCGAAGGAAATGAAATAAAGTAGGGTGAACGTGTGTTGTGAGTGTAATTACCTATCTTGGCTTGCTCCCGTCCCCCTTTAACATTTATATCCTTATTAAGGCACAACAAGACTTTGCACAGCCTAAAATACTTCATTTTATTCTGTCAAGCATATTCCATGAGATCGTTGAACATTTTTATATTTTATAGGTACCATAAAAATTATTACTAGTCACAGTCACATATCTCAAAAGTACAATCTCTTACAGTAAAACAATGTTATGGTTTCTATAAAGTGTGTTCTCAACCTTCAACATAAATTGTTTATTAAAAGGATTTTAAAAATTATGTTCAGGCGTTGACTGAATAAATGCATGGGACAGACATTTTACGCTGTATAATATTTATATTTAAGGTTTGTTCCTGCAGGAGTCCAAAACTGTCAGTAACTGTCAGAAGCATGCGCATTACAAATCTAAGCATTCCAACAAGAGTCCAACGACAGTCCAGGATTTCTTGTCCTCTGTTCCAGCTTGAGTCAGGGAAGTTTGCTGATAGTTTGAAGTTTGAAAAGTTCACTGATTCTTCGGAAACTCATAGTCCGGTGCATGCGCAATGCGCATTAACCGAAACCATTTACCAACTTTAACCTCAATTATTGTACGCTGCCTATTATTAATATTATAACTCAACAAACAATAATTATTTGTCAGATATTCCTCCATAATTTGTAGGTTAAAAAATTATTAGGTTATTGTTTATTCTACTCTTCTTCTTCTGCTATTAAGTTCTCTAAAAATCCGGTGTTCCAGCAAAAATAAGAAACTAATCTAAGATCAGACATGTACATTAAATAACAATCCCTGACTGTCAGGCATAGATAATAGAGGGTTTAGATAGGCAACTCCCATTATATGACTTGATACTGCATTTAGCGCTATCTGCCGAGAAATCCGCTCCTGTTTATACTGCGCGGAGGGTTCAGGATTGTTTAAAATTTTACTGCAATTATTATTAGGCCGGATTTCATAATAAAAAATAAAGGAGATTTAGTTAAAGTTGCTTTTAAATACGTTAGATACTATTATTGAGACATAATAGTGTCAATAATAGTATCCAAGGTATTTAAAAGCAACTTTAACTAATTATCCATTATTTTGTATTATGAAACCCGGCCTAATACTTTTTCTAATTGTATATATTTAAATTAATTGATACTGAAAAAATGCACAAAGGATTATTTTCAGAAATATGTACAGAGTGGCCCACATAAGATGACCCTGTACCTTATCTCAGAAACTGTTAGACAGAAAAAAATGTTTTATGCAACAAAAGTTGTTTGCATTGAAGTAGATTTTTTATTTTTTATACTTTTATATATACAGGGTGATTCAAAAGTAGTGATACATACCAAAGCCGTTCTTATACGTCAACCGTCCCGAAAGGGTTAATTACAATAACTTGACAACGGATTTTCAAAAACAAAAGATAGAATGGTATAAAACCATATAAAGCATTAGATAAAGTGGTATAAGACATATAAAGAGAAACATATAATGGTATAAGACAATATAAAGCATTCCATTTAAAAAACCATAAGTTTGGTATGATTCACTACTTTTGAATTGCCGTGTATATATAACTTTTGTATAAAACTTTTTCTATCTTAAACAGTTTCTGAGATAAGGTACAGGGTCATCTTATGTGGTCCACCCTGTACAATATAAATTAATTTAGAATATACAAATAGTCAGAAAGGGTTACAATAATAAAATTGGAAAATTAATTAGGTTACCAAATTTTTTTAGATAAATTGGTTATTAAGAATAAATTTATATTTACTACATTACAAAGTTTACATAATTCTACATCACTTAGGACAAAATGTATAAACAATATTGTATATAAGTAATAAAACACATCAAGATAATGAAAATTCAAGTTAAATTTACTGACCTTAAAATAAAATTCACTTGTATTAAAAACTTAAATAAGTACATAAAATTTATAAAACAACACATCAAATCCAAATTTTTAGTGACTTATACAAAAAAATTAATGAATTGCAACTCTGACTTTAGGAGTAGGTACCATAATTAAATTTACTATATATAAAGACAATAACTTATTTTTCTTTATTCTTTTTTCTTTTATTATAATATTCCATTGCAGCCTTATAAACCATATCGGTGCCCCTATACCTTGTGTCAGTTCCCCGTAATATTCTGTTTATGCCCTCTGCCCAATTATGGCAACATAAAGTTGCAAAATGCTTAATAATTGCCGCTTTCGTGTCCTCGCTATGTTCACACTCTTGGAATGAAAAATCTACATTTTTTTTTAAGAAATAAATTAAAATGTTTAGAAAATATCTTTTTCTATAAAATTTTAAAACTAACAATTTGAAAAAATTATAAATTTGAGCAATTGCTCTAACAAAATTTGGAGTGCAATATCGTAATTTATTTGGAACACTACTCTTGAATTCCTTTGCTACACAAAGATCATGCCACTGATTCAATTTGTCCCTACAAAGTACATTATTTTTACAAATCATACAGCTGTTCAATGATTTAATTTTTTTTGATATAAAACCGCTTACATATCCAACACTCATAGTGTCTACATATGTGAGTGGCATTTCTGAAATATATATATTCACAAGTAAAGCATCGAACTCTTCTGATGTGTATTCGATTTCTTCAGGCACCCCTTGTGTTACAAACCGCTTTACTGACGATATGATATTAACAGATTGATCTATTTCACAGTTTGCAGACAAGGAATGCCTGGTAACAAAATTATTTAACAGTAATGTTTTAAAGAATTGTTTAAAATTTTGAACCGTTGGATTTGTATTTCGACCACCATGTTGCCTTAGTTGACCAAAAAAATTTTCAACAGGGTCTTGATTTATAAATCTTGGTTTGAAAAAAGATACATCATTTGCTTTAAGCATTTTTTGTAGTTCTTCCATTCCTGCAAGTGTGTAGATCCAATTCCTAATAGATGGCGGAATTACTTTTTCGTTTGTCTCTGGTTTTATAAAATACATGTTTTTTAATGCCTTTCTTGTGTTTTTCCAGTACTCGATATGTCCAGACGAACCAGTAACAGCACATTTTAGTTCTTTTGTATTACATAATAAGCTATTTCCATTGACACTGTCAAATAGTTTATCAAAAAAAGCAAGTATTCCTGCTGTCTCAGTGGCCGACTTATCCAAACCGGAATCTGAAAAAAATTGCATTACCTACATTGTGCAAGACTAAATATTAATAATACCTACCTTTTACAGATGACAAAAGCTGCATCACAGATGCTACAGAATAGCTAAATACTTGGGCTGCATATGAGACCTTCATCTTTTTTAACTTATCGGGAATCACATGGCTATCAGTTAGTCTTGGTAATAATCTTAAATTCCCAGAAGCATTATCAAATTTATAAACATTTATAATATGATCCCACTTGGCTGTATGTAGAATACCATTTTTCTTCCATACTAAGTGTTTATTTAGAACGTTATTCCTAATGCCTTTTAGAAGATGTGGTGGATCATATATGTGAATAATTCTTTGCTCATTTACCTGGAAAATTTTTAGATCATCCGAGAAATTATCACTTATAGAGTTGTACTTCGTTAGGTAATTTACAGCAGCACAATTGGTAGTCCCTTGATCGCTTACTGTTGCCAGAATTTTGAGACCGGCTTGCTGACATTGATAGATTATTGTTTTTAGTAACCGAACTAGATCTATAGTTTTAGTAGAAGATTTACAAAATGTGTACACAATTGGTTGCTTCCAGGATTTTGTAATGCCCTTTAACATAAATAGAAGAACGTGATCTGCTATGTTCCCTGTCATCTCATCATCACCTGTGTCTTCAAATCCCTCAAACTGTGAAGTATGTACATTTAAATTTATGTGAGGCTCTAATGCCATCTCATCGAACATCAATGTGCATAATCGATCCCTAGGTTGCAGTAACATGACATTTGCCTTTAGATTGTCAAATATAGATTCATTAATTCCAGCAGTAATAGGTATGCGACTTAACAATATTGATAATGTTCTTCGAGATGGAAGGTAAAACATCTTCTCCATAGTTCTATAAGCCCTACCACTTTGTTTGTGTAAAATCAAGCCCAGTATTTTTTCATCCAAAGTGTATCTTCTGCCATGAGGTTTTCTAGTGCTCTGATTTATTTGACATCGCACAAATGTTGCAACAGAATTAAGCATTGGAGAGATTATCTGATCCAGCATTTCATCTTTAGAAAATTCTTTATACAATCGCCTCTTGTGTAACTTCGATCTACGGCTTTTTAACGTCCTCAATGTTTTTGTTAAAGTGGTTGCTCTTTTGTATAATTTTCTGGCCTTGGGGGTTAAGTGAATTTCTCTTGTAACACCTACGTCTTTTAAAAGTGCAGATGTTTTACCTTAAATAGATCACATGTCTTTATATAATGTTTATGGACATTATTGAAGTCTTTATATATATTATGTTTTTGGTTGTGTATAGAGTGAACTATAAATCTTGTTATTGTTTAATATGTTTATTGTATTTGTATGTAGAGCATTGCTGCTCAAGTCTATAATATAATGACTTCCATACTAATGCAAATTAGTCAGTGAATGACCCCTATTATTATTATTATTATTATATAATAACTTGTGGTAACTTACTTATACTATCACTTTCGGTATGCATGAAATGTACCGGTGTACATACTATATCTTGTCTTTGCTCCTCACTTGCAGATTGAGTACTAATAGAATACGATGTTGAAGGCATCTCTTCAAAACATTGTTTTGCAATGGGAAAAGTTGTTGGTTCAGGGATAACTGTCTCTTTTAGTGGCCCTAAAAAAATAGTAAAAATATTATGAATACTTACTTCCATGAAAATATTGTAAACATTTTTTAAATCGTAACAATAAAAATTGAAACATACCTGCTTCTGCAATAGGGGCGGATATCGCTGAAGGTAAATGCAGAACAGGGTAAGCACCCTTTTTCAGATACATGTTTGTAGATCTGTCTTCAGGAGTAAAATGTAAGTGACACACCTTACGTGTCTTGTGTACTTGTTCAGGTGTCATAGACAACAATTTTTCATTTCCACAAGCTTGCAACCATTTTTTAAATAAAGCCGGGTTAGTATTTGGATCGGGAAAGCGGTGTCTAGTAGACTCCCGATCCTTACATTGAGCTACAGAACAGTATCCAGTTTTAACCATGATGAAAGTCTAAAATTGATTATTTGTTTATTTTACACTGTATTTTACATTATTTAGAGGAAAATGATGGCTATGCAATGCTGTATAATAAACTTTGTGGCGTGTTTCGTGTTAAAAAAATGAACAGAAGATAGGTGATATATTATAGTATAGGTATTACAACGTATATGAGACGGTGAGTTTGTTAAATTTTATTTTCAATGCACATCATCTACATCACTTTAATATACAGCTTAACATGCTTATTTACTTACCAGAATAATAATTAAATAAATCACCTCACAAAATAATTAACGGAATATAATAAAATCAAATCACCACGTGTAAATAATCTATGATTCACCGAGTCACTACTGCCAATTACAATTACCGCCAAATTACTGTCAAATGTTGATTTGACAACTGACAAGACCAGAGATAAGAGAGAGACAAGACAGGTCATTTCTGTTTTGACGTAAGGAGTTCTGTTGGTTTCAGTGCTACCTGGAAAAGTTGGAAAAGTGGTAAGCAGCGCCATCTGTTGAGAAGTCCGCTGCGAAAAAATAAAGAAACAATAGGGCAATGTAAGTGACTAGGCCCTGCTGTCAGGGATTTATCAAGAGATTCTATACAGGAGCAAACCTTTATTTAGATACCTACGTAAATATTTTTCAGTAAAATAGTGGTCACCATCTATGCGCCACGAAATAAACTATTTTAGGTTGGGTTGCGTAAGAGAAACCTACTACTTTCATCTTTTGCATCTCATGTTGCTACCTTGTCAGGATTAACTTGAAACGTTTAGGAAAAAACTAGTTTAGTATTTAGTTTCTTTTAAATTTTATTATAATAATTACTTTATTTAGACATAATTCAAAATCTGATTTGTAATATTACAGAATTTTGTATAAAACTAAAAAACCACTGATGAAATTTAGTTAATTTATCAAATATTTATTTTATTACATATTATGCAGTGGTTTTTTGGGGCAAACTTTAGAAGTTTGCCTTGATACTCCACTTTGAATATTTAATTTGTATGCTTCTGGTTTCCTGCTTCTTGTTATTTTACAGGTGGTGTAATTCCAAAAGAAACTATGAATCATGAAAACGCACCACAAATAAGTTACAGACTACTTTACTTACCTTAAGTTGCTAAATATGTCTATGCAATGCACCGCGCCTATTATTGTTTATTAGATATTCTTCCATCATATCGTTACATATCAGAAAATGAGATATTAAAAACTTTCTGAATTTTGGTATTATTAGTTTTTTACATATTGTTATTATATTTCAAACAATATCCATACTGACCATAATTTTAAGTTCTTTCTGATTTATATTTTTTGGAATATATTCTTACTAAAAGTTCAAATAACTAACTTTTTGAAAAATATTTAAGTCTAGTTATTGTTTTGCGAATTGAAAACTGAAGTACAAAGACAGTATTACGAAAAATTTACTTTACACGATTCCTATTAATATGATGACTTTGATAAGTGTAAAAATAATACACTATATTGTAAACTTTTAACAATTTTATTTAAAATATATTTTTTTACATAGTATAAGTAAGTAACAATTTCTTCTTCACATTTCTACGATAAATAAAAGGCTTAAGGCCTTTCAAGAATTATATAAAACAAGTTTTTTCATAATGGAATGGATACAAATCAAGTATATATTTATAAATCGAAGCCTGCGTGTCAGGACAACGTCGTTTCCCACTTCTTCCAGTTTCCTAATCCTTTGTGAAGATAGTCCAATCTTCTCGATCAAGTATTCCAAATCCTCGCCTAAAACAAACACCTTTAAATAACTAAGTTACTTTAGAAATTTTGGAAAAGTATACCTAAATCAAGTATATATTTATAAATCGAAGCCTGCGTGTCAGAACAACGTCGTTTCCCACTTCTTCCACTGTCCTAATCCTTTGTGAAAATAGTCCAATCTTCTCGATCAAGTATTCCAAATCCTCGCCTAAAACAAACACCTTTAAATAACTAATAGTTACTTTAGAAATTTTGGAAAAGTATACCTAAATCAAGTATATATTTATAAATCGAAGCCTGCGTGTCAGAACAACGTCGTTTCCCACTTCTTCCAGTGTCCTAATCCTTTGTGAAAATAGTCCAATCTTCTCGATCAAGTATTCCAAATCCTCGCCTAAAACAAACACCTTTAAATAACTAATAGTACTTTAGAAATTTTGGAAAAGTATACCTAAATCAAGTATATATTTATAAATCGAAGCCTGCGTGTGAGGACAACGTCGTTTCCCACTTCTTCCAGTTTTCCTAATCCTTTGTGAAGATTGTCCAATCTTCTCGATCAAGTATTCCAAATCCTCGCCTAAAACAAACACCTTTAAATAACTAAGTTACTTTAGAAATTTTGGAAAAGTATACCTAAATCAAGTATATATTTATAAATCGAAGCCTGCGTGTCAGGACAACGTCGTTTCCCACTTCTTCCAGTGTCCTAATCCTTTGTGAAAATAGTCCAATCTTCTCGATCAAGTATTCCAAATCCTCACCTAAAACAAACACCTTTAAATAACTAATAGTTACTTTAGAAATTTTGGAAAAGTATACCTAAATCAAGTATATATTTATAAATCGAAGCCTGCATGTCAGAACAACGTCGTTTCCCACTTCTTCCAGTGTCCTAATCCTTTGTGAAGATAGTCCAATCTTCTCGATCAAGTATTCCAAATCCTCGCCTAAAACAAACACCTTTAAATAACTAATAGTTACTTTAGAAATTTTGGAAAAGTATACCTAAATCAAGTATATATTTATAAATCGAAGCCTGCATGTCAGAACAACGTCGTTTCCCACTTCTTCCAGTGTCCTAATCCTTTGTGAAAATAGTCCAATCTTCTCGATCAAGTATTCCAAATCCTCGCCTAAAACAAACACCTTTAAATAACTAATAGTACTTTAGAAATTTTGGAAAAGTATACCTAAATCAAGTATATATTTATAAATCGAAGCCTGCGTGTGAGGACAACGTCGTTTCCCACTTCTTCCAGTTTTCCTAATCCTTTGTGAAGATTGTCCAATCTTCTCGATCAAGTATTCCAAATCCTCGCCTAAAACAAACACCTTTAAATAACTAAGTTACTTTAGAAATTTTGGAAAAGTATACCTAAATCAAGTATATATTTATAAATCGAAGCCTGCTTGTCAGGACAACGTCGTTTCCCACTTCTTCCAGTGTCCTAATCCTTTGTGAAAATAGTCCAATCTTCTCGATCAAGTATTCCAAATCCTCACCTAAAACAAACACCTTTAAATAACTAAGTTACTTTAGAAATTTTGGAAAAGTATACCTAAATCAAGTATATATTTATAAATCGAAGTCTGCGTGTCAGAACAACGTCGTTTCCCACTTCTTTCAGTGTCCTAATCCTTTGTGGAGATAGTCCAATCTTCTCGATCAAGTATTCCAAATCCTCGCCTAAAACAAACACCTTTAAATAACTAATAGTTACTTTAGAAATTTTGGAAAAGTATACCTAAATCAAGTATATATTTATAAATCGAAGCCTGCGTGTCAGAACAACGTCGTTTCCCACTTCTTCCACTGTCCTAATCCTTTGTGAAAATAGTCCAATCTTCTCGATCAAGTATTCCAAATCCTCGCCTAAAACAAACACCTTTAAATAACTAATAGTACTTTAGAAATTTTGGAAAAGTATACCTAAATCAAGTATATATTTATAAATCGAAGCCTGCGTGTGAGGACAACGTCGTTTCCCACTTCTTCCAGTTTTCCTAATCCTTTGTGAAGATTGTCCAATCTTCTCGATCAAGTATTCCAAATCCTCGCCTAAAACAAACACCTTTAAATAACTAATAGTTACTTTAGAAATTTTGGAAAAGTATACCTAAATCAAGTATATATTTATAAATCGAAGCCTGCGTGTGAGGACAACGTCGTTTCCCACTTCTTCCAGTTTTCCTAATCCTTTGTGAAGATTGTCCAATCTTCTCGATCAAGTATTCCAAATCCTCGCCTAAAACAAACACCTTTAAATAACTAAGTTACTTTAGAAATTTTGGAAAAGTATACCTAAATCAAGTATATATTTATAAATCGAAGCCTGCTTGTCAGGACAACGTCGTTTCCCACTTCTTCCAGTGTCCTAATCCTTTGTGAAAATAGTCCAATCTTCTCGATCAAGTATTCCAAATCCTCACCTAAAACAAACACCTTTAAATAACTAAGTTACTTTATAAATTTTGGAAAAGTATACCTAAATCAAGTATATATTTATAAATCGAAGCCTGCGTGTGAGGACAACGTCGTTTCCCACTTCTTCCAGTTTTCCTAATCCTTTGTGAAGATTGTCCAATCTTCTCGATCAAGTATTCCAAATCCTCGCCTAAAACAAACACCTTTAAATATCTAATAGTTACTTTAGAAATTTTGGAAAAGTATACCTAAATCAAGTATATATTTATAAATCGAAGCCTGCGTGTCAGAACAACGTCGTTTCCCACTTCTTCCAGTGTCCTAATCCTTTGTGAAAATAGTCCAATCTTCTCGATCAAGTATTCCAAATCCTCGCCTAAAACAAACACCTTTAAATAACTAATAGTACTTTAGAAATTTTGGAAAAGTATACCTAAATCAAGTATATATTTATAAATCGAAGCCTGCGTGTGAGGACAACGTCGTTTCCCACTTCTTCCAGTTTTCCTAATCCTTTGTGAAGATTGTCCAATCTTCTCGATCAAGTATTCCAAATCCTCGCCTAAAACAAACACCTTTAAATAACTAAGTTACTTTAGAAATTTTGGAAAAGTATACCTAAATCAAGTATATATTTATAAATCGAAGCCTGCTTGTCAGGACAACGTCGTTTCCCACTTCTTCCAGTGTCCTAATCCTTTGTGAAAATAGTCCAATCTTCTCGATCAAGTATTCCAAATCCTCACCTAAAACAAACACCTTTAAATAACTAAGTTACTTTATAAATTTTGGAAAAGTATACCTAAATCAAGTATATATTTATAAATCGAAGCCTGCTTGTCAGGACAACGTCGTTTCCCACTTCTTCCACTGTCCTAATCCTTTGTGAAAATAGTCCAATCTGCTCGATCAAGTATTCCAAATCCTCGCCTAAAACAAACACCTTTAAATAACTAAGTTACTTTAGAAATTTTGGAAAAGTATACCTAAATCAAGTATATATTTATAAATCGAAGCCTGCTTGTCAGGACAACGTCGTTTCCCACTTCTTCCACTGTCCTAATCCTTTGTGAAAATAGTCCAATCTGCTCGATCAAGTATTCCAAATCCTCGCCTAAAACAAACACCTTTAAATAACTAAGTTACTTTAGAAATTTTGGAAAAGTATACCTAAATCAAGTATATATTTATAAATCGAAGCCTGCTTGTCAGGACAACGTCGTTTCCCACTTCTTCCACTGTCCTAATCCTTTGTGAAAATAGTCCAATCTGCTCGATCAAGTATTCCAAATCCTCGCCTAAAACAAACACCTTTAAATAACTAAGTTACTTTAGAAATTTTGGAAAAGTATACCTAAATCAAGTATATATTTATAAATCGAAGCCTGCGTGTCAGGACAACGTCGTTTCCCACTTCGTCCAGTGTCCTAATCCTTTGTGAAGATAGTCCAATCTTCTCGATCAAGTATTCCAAATCCTCACCTAAATCAAACACCTTTAAATAACTAATAGTTAAATGTAGAAATTTTGGAAAAGTATACCTAATAGAGTCATTACATCCTGAAGAAGAATAACTTTCTGCCTCTTGGTACAAGTAGGGTTCTTAAGTTTGTAGCACGAGCAGTATCAAGAACAAATCATGTATCCTTCTGTATTTCATCCAACCTTTGTCTTATTCCTTTCCGCACCGCCTAGAGGTAGAGGTTCTTTCATAGTAATATTCCCAATAGGCAGACTTCATTCTCTCCTCTATTTTTCTTCATCTATCACCTGTCTTGTTGTTGGCGATGTGGTACATGACCACATGTAACTGTGGTACATAACCACATGTAACTGTGGTACATGACCACATGTTGGTTTTCTTCTTCAAGGTAAATCCTTAGTACGGATAGCGTAGTTATTAGAAAAATTAAACTACTAAAATAAATGTATACCTATGCATTGTGGTGAGAAAGAAGATATGAGATCTTTCGACGATTGAAGATCTACAGTATGATGATCTATTCTTTTTGTTTGTAGATCAGCAGTTTGAACTTACGTTGATGTAGATACATGCGTACTTACGACGAGATCAGCAGTGTGCTGTACGATTTTAACTTACGATGAGTTGTAGATCAGCAGAACGATCTATTCTTTTAACTGTTACGTCATATTATTATTGTTGTTGAGAAGTTGTAGAAGTTCCTTCAACTTTCTTTGAAGGAATAATAGATCAACGGTATGATCTATTGTGTTGCTTTGTTTAAATTCAGAAATATGATACATTTTTTAGATTTTAGTGAGTTGCAGATCAACAGTATGACCTATTCTTTTACCTTTTGTTGTGTTAAAGTTTTGAGGTATGATTTATTATTTTAAATTGCGATGAGTTGTACATCAACAGTATGACCTATTATTTTATATATAAATATTATTACTTATTTGCTATCAATATTACAATCGCCTTGGTGTTTGAAAGTCAGCAGCATCTTTTAACATATATACACATACAAAGTTCAGATAAACAGTATGACCTATCCCTTTTGCTATTCCATTATGTATTTGTTCGACATCTGAAAGTCAGCAGTATGACTTGCTTTTTTTCTGTACATGGTCTCTCATTCATAGTTTCGATCAACCGTATAATCTTTGTTTACTACCAACATTTGTGAATAGGGAAGTAGTTCATTATTAACCTATTGAGAAGGCCATTTATTTACCTCGAAAAATTTCTCAGTAAATAATAGCTCTCCCCTCAACCTAGGTATATAATATACTATTTTAATTTTCAAACAGATGCAGATCAACTGTATGACCTATTCTTTTAAATATCTTAAATGTAGATCAACGGTATGATCCATTACCTATTGTTGAGGTTTCCAAGTATGATTTATTATTTCAAATTACGATGAGTTGTAGATCAACCGTATGACCTATCCTTTTTGCTATTACATTATTTATTTGTTCGACATCTCAAAGTCAGCAGTATGACTTGGTCTTTTAGTATATAGTATAGAGTTTCTCATACATAGTTTCGATTAACAGTATACTTTTTTTTACTAGTAACATGAGATAACCTTATTTACGTGCCTCAGGATATAAAATTTCTCGGTAAATAATAGCTCACCCCTCAACCTAGGTATAGGTGTAGATCAACGGTATGATCCATTCTTTTACCTATTGTTGAGGTTTCCAAGTATGATATATTATTTTGAATTACGATGAGTTGTAGATCAACAGTATGACCTAACCTTTTAACTATTCTTTTATTAATTTGTTCGGCATCTGAAAGTCAGCAGTATGACTTGCTCTTTTAGTACATAGTCTCTCATCCATAGTTTCGATCAACAGTATAATCTTTTTTTTACTACTAACATGAGAAAACCTTATTATTTACCTCATTTGTGAAAAGGGCAGTAGTTCATTATTAACCTATTGAGAAGTCCATTTATTTACCTTGAAAAATTTCACGGTAAATAACAGCTCCCCCCTCAACCTAGGTATATAATATACTATTTCAATTTTCAAACATATGCAGATCAACTGTATGACCTATTCCTTTAAATACCTTAAATGTAGATCAACGGCATGATCCATTCTTTTACATATTGTTGAGGTTTCCAAGTATGATTTATTATTTCAAATTCCGATGAGTTGTAGATCGACAGTATGACCTAACCTTTTTACTATTCTTTTATTTATTTGTTCGGCATCTGAAAGTCAGCAGTATGACTTGCTCTTTTAGTACATAATCTCTCATACATAGTTTCGATCAACAGTATAATCTTTTTTTTACTACTAACATGAGAAAACCTTATTATTTACCTCATTTATGAAAAGGGCAGTAGTTCATTACTAACCTATTGAGAAGGCCATTTATTAACTTCGAAAAATTTCTCGGTAAATAACAGCTCCCTCCTCAACCTAGGTATATAATATACTACTTCAATTTTCAAACAGATGCAGATCAACTGTATGACCTATTCTTTTAAATACCTTAAATGTAGATCAGCGGTATGATCCATTCTTTTACATATTGTGGAGGTTTCCAGGTATGATTTATTATTTCAAATTACGATGACTTGTAGACCAACAGTATGACCTATTCTTTTTACTATTCCTTTATTTATTTGTTCGGCATCTGAAAGTCAGCAGTATGACTTGCTCTTTTAGTACATAATCTCTCATACATAGTTTCGATCAACAGTATAATCTTTTTTTTACTACTAACATGAGAAAACCTTATTATTTACCTCATTTATGAAAAGGGCAGTAGTTCATTACTAACCTATTGAGAAGGCCATTTATTAACTTCGAAAAATTTCTCGGTAAATAACAGCTCCCTCCTCAACCTAGGTATATAATATACTACTTCAATTTTCAAACAGGATGCAGATCAACTGTATGACCTATTCTTTTAAATACCTTAAATGTAGATCAGCGGTATGATCCATTCTTTTACATATTGTTGAGGTTTCCAGGTATGATTTATTATTTCAAATTACGATGACTTGTAGACCAACAGTATGACCTATTCTTTTTACTATTCCTTTATTTATTTGTTCGGCATCTGAAAGTCAGCAGTATGACTTGCTCTTTTAGTACATAATCTCTCATACATAGTTTCGATCAACAGTATAATCTTTTTTTTACTACTAACATGAGAAAACCTTATTATTTACCTCATTTATGAAAAGGGCAGTAGTTCATTACTAACCTATTGAGAAGGCCATTTATTAACTTCGAAAAATTTCTCGGTAAATAACAGCTCCCTCCTCAACCTAGGTATATAATATACTACTTCAATTTTCAAACAGGATGCAGATCAACTGTATGACCTATTCTTTTAAATACCTTGAATGTAGATCAGCGGTATGATCCATTCTTTTACATATTGTTGAGGTTTCCAGGTATGATTTATTATTTCAAATTACGATGACTTGTAGACCAACAGTATGACCTATTCTTTTTACTATTCCTTTATTTATTTGTTCGGCATCTGAAAGTCAGCAGTTTGACTTGCTCTTTTAGTACATAATCTCTCATACATAGTTTCGATCAACAGTATAATTTTTTTTTTACTACTAACATGAGAAAACCTTATTATTTACCTCATTTATGAAAAGGGCAGTAGTTCATTACTAACCTATTGAGAAGGCCATTTATTAACTTCGAAAAATTTCTCGGTAAATAACAGCTCCCTCCTCAACCTAGGTATATAATATACTACTTCAATTTTCAAACAGGATGCAGATCAACTGTATGACCTATTCTTTTAAATACCTTGAATGTAGATCAGCGGTATGATCCATTCTTTTACATATTGTTGAGGTTTCCAGGTATGATTAATTATTTCAAATTACGATGACTTGTAGACCAACAGTATGACCTATTCTTTTTACTATTCCTTTATTTATTTGTTCGGCATCTGAAAGTCAGCAGTATGACTTGCTCTATTAGTACATAATCTCTCATACATAGTTTCGATCAACAGTATAATTTTTTTAAAACTACTAACATGAGAAAACCTTATTATTTACCTCATTTATGAAAAGGGCAGTAGTTCATTACTAACCTATTGAGAAGGCCATTTATTAACCTCGAAAAATTTCTCGGTAAATAACAGCTCCCTCCTCAACCTAGGTATATAATATACTACTTCAATTTTCAAACAGATGCAGATCAACTGTATGACCTATTATTTTAAATACCTTAAATGTAGATCAGCGGTATGATCCATTCTTTTACATATTGTTGAGGTTTCCAGGTATGATTTATTATTTCAAATTACGAAGACTTGTAGATCAACAGTATGACCTATTCTTTTTACTATTCCTTTATTTATTTGTTCGGCATCTGAAAGTCAGCAGTATGACTTGCTCTTTTAGTACATAATCTCTCATACATAGTTTCGATCAACAGTATAATCTTTTTTTTACTACTAACATGAGAAAACCTTATTATTTACCTCATTTATGAAAAGGGCAGTAGTTCATTACTAACCTATTGAGAAGGCCATTTATTAACTTCGAAAAATTTCTCGGTAAATAACAGCTCCCTCCTCAACCTAGGTATATAATATACTACTTCAATTTTCAAACAGGATGCAGATCAACTGTATGACCTATTATTTTAAATACCTTAAATGTAGATCAGCGGTATGATCCATTCTTTTACATATTGTTGAGGTTTCCAGGTATGATTTATTATTTCAAATTACGATGACTTGTAGACTAACAGTATGACCTATTCTTTTTACTATTCCTTTATTTATTTGTTCGGCATCTGAAAGTCAGCAGTATGACTTGCTCTTTTAGTACATAATCTCTCATACATAGTTTCGATCAACAGTATAATCTTTTTTTTACTACTAACATGAGAAAACCTTATTATTTACCTCATTTATGAAAAGGGCAGTAGTTCATTACTAACCTATTGAGAAGGCCATTTATTAACTTCGAAAAATTTCTCGGTAAATAACAGCTCCCTCCTCAACCTAGGTATATAATATACTACTTCAATTTTCAAACAGGATGCAGATCAACTGTATGACCTATTCTTTTAAATACCTTGAATGTAGATCAGCGGTATGATCCATTCTTTTACATATTGTTGAGGTTTCCAAGTATGATTTATTATTTCAAATTACGATGACTTGTAGACCAACAGTATGACCTATTCTTTTTACTATTCCTTTATTTATTTGTTCGGCATCTGAAAGTCAGCAGTATGACTTGCTCTTTTAGTACATAATCTCTCATACATAGTTTCGATCAACAGTATAATTTTTTTTTTACTACTAACATGAGAAAACCTTATTATTTACCTCATTTATGAAAAGGGCAGTAGTTCATTACTAACCTATTGAGAAGGCCATTTATTACCCTCGAAAAATTTCTCGGTAAATAACAGCTCCCTCCTCAACCTAGGTATATAATATACTACTTCAATTTTCAAACAGATGCAGATCAACTGTATGACCTATTATTTTAAATACCTTAAATGTAGATCAGCGGTATGATCCATTCTTTTACATATTGTTGAGGTTTCCAGGTATGATTTATTATTTCAAATTACGAAGACTTGTAGATCAACAGTATGACCTATTCTTTTTACTATTCCTTTATTTATTTGTTCGGCATCTGAAAGTCAGCAGTATGACTTGCTCTTTTAGTACATAATCTCTCATACATAGTTTCGATCAACAGTATAATCTTTTTTTTACTACTAACATGAGAAAACCTTATTATTTACCTCATTTATGAAAAGGGCAGTAGTTCATTACTAACCTATTGAGAAGGCCATTTATTAACTTCGAAAAATTTCTCGGTAAATAACAGCTCCCTCCTCAACCTAGGTATATAATATACTACTTCAATTTTCAAACAGGATGCAGATCAACTGTATGACCTATTCTTTTAAATACCTTAAATGTAGATCAGCGGTATGATCCATTCTTTTACATATTGTTGAGGTTTCCAGGTATGATTTATTATTTCAAATTACGATGACTTGTAGACCAACAGTATGACCTATTCTTTTTACTATTCCTTTATTTATTTGTTCGGCATCTGAAAGTCAGCAGTATGACTTGCTCTTTTAGTACATAATCTCTCATACATAGTTTCGATCAACAGTATAATCTTTTTTTTACTACTAACATGAGAAAACCTTATTATTTACCTCATTTATGAAAAGGGCAGTAGTTCATTACTAACCTATTGAGAAGGCCATTTATTAACTTCGAAAAATTTCTCGGTAAATAACAGCTCCCTCCTCAACCTAGGTATATAATATACTACTTCAATTTTCAAACAGATGCAGATCAACTGTATGACCTATTCTTTTAAATACCTTAAATGTAGATCAGCGGTATGATCCATTCTTTTACATATTGTGGAGGTTTCCAGGTATGATTTATTATTTCAAATTACGATGACTTGTAGACCAACAGTATGACCTATTCTTTTTACTATTCCTTTATTTATTTGTTCGGCATCTGAAAGTCAGCAGTATGACTTGCTCTTTTAGTACATAATCTCTCATACATAGTTTCGATCAACAGTATAATCTTTTTTTTACTACTAACATGAGAAAACCTTATTATTTACCTCATTTATGAAAAGGGCAGTAGTTCATTACTAACCTATTGAGAAGGCCATTTATTAACTTCGAAAAATTTCTCGGTAAATAACAGCTCCCTCCTCAACCTAGGTATATAATATACTACTTCAATTTTCAAACAGGATGCAGATCAACTGTATGACCTATTCTTTTAAATACCTTAAATGTAGATCAGCGGTATGATCCATTCTTTTACATATTGTTGAGGTTTCCAGGTATGATTTATTATTTCAAATTACGATGACTTGTAGACCAACAGTATGACCTATTCTTTTTACTATTCCTTTATTTATTTGTTCGGCATCTGAAAGTCAGCAGTATGACTTGCTCTTTTAGTACATAATCTCTCATACATAGTTTCGATCAACAGTATAATCTTTTTTTTACTACTAACATGAGAAAACCTTATTATTTACCTCATTTATGAAAAGGGCAGTAGTTCATTACTAACCTATTGAGAAGGCCATTTATTAACTTCGAAAAATTTCTCGGTAAATAACAGCTCCCTCCTCAACCTAGGTATATAATATACTACTTCAATTTTCAAACAGGATGCAGATCAACTGTATGACCTATTCTTTTAAATACCTTGAATGTAGATCAGCGGTATGATCCATTCTTTTACATATTGTTGAGGTTTCCAGGTATGATTTATTATTTCAAATTACGATGACTTGTAGACCAACAGTATGACCTATTCTTTTTACTATTCCTTTATTTATTTGTTCGGCATCTGAAAGTCAGCAGTTTGACTTGCTCTTTTAGTACATAATCTCTCATACATAGTTTCGATCAACAGTATAATTTTTTTTTTACTACTAACATGAGAAAACCTTATTATTTACCTCATTTATGAAAAGGGCAGTAGTTCATTACTAACCTATTGAGAAGGCCATTTATTAACTTCGAAAAATTTCTCGGTAAATAACAGCTCCCTCCTCAACCTAGGTATATAATATACTACTTCAATTTTCAAACAGGATGCAGATCAACTGTATGACCTATTCTTTTAAATACCTTGAATGTAGATCAGCGGTATGATCCATTCTTTTACATATTGTTGAGGTTTCCAGGTATGATTAATTATTTCAAATTACGATGACTTGTAGACCAACAGTATGACCTATTCTTTTTACTATTCCTTTATTTATTTGTTCGGCATCTGAAAGTCAGCAGTATGACTTGCTCTATTAGTACATAATCTCTCATACATAGTTTCGATCAACAGTATAATTTTTTTAAAACTACTAACATGAGAAAACCTTATTATTTACCTCATTTATGAAAAGGGCAGTAGTTCATTACTAACCTATTGAGAAGGCCATTTATTAACCTCGAAAAATTTCTCGGTAAATAACAGCTCCCTCCTCAACCTAGGTATATAATATACTACTTCAATTTTCAAACAGATGCAGATCAACTGTATGACCTATTATTTTAAATACCTTAAATGTAGATCAGCGGTATGATCCATTCTTTTACATATTGTTGAGGTTTCCAGGTATGATTTATTATTTCAAATTACGAAGACTTGTAGATCAACAGTATGACCTATTCTTTTTACTATTCCTTTATTTATTTGTTCGGCATCTGAAAGTCAGCAGTATGACTTGCTCTTTTAGTACATAATCTCTCATACATAGTTTCGATCAACAGTATAATCTTTTTTTTACTACTAACATGAGAAAACCTTATTATTTACCTCATTTATGAAAAGGGCAGTAGTTCATTACTAACCTATTGAGAAGGCCATTTATTAACTTCGAAAAATTTCTCGGTAAATAACAGCTCCCTCCTCAACCTAGGTATATAATATACTACTTCAATTTTCAAACAGGATGCAGATCAACTGTATGACCTATTATTTTAAATACCTTAAATGTAGATCAGCGGTATGATCCATTCTTTTACATATTGTTGAGGTTTCCAGGTATGATTTATTATTTCAAATTACGATGACTTGTAGACTAACAGTATGACCTATTCTTTTTACTATTCCTTTATTTATTTGTTCGGCATCTGAAAGTCAGCAGTATGACTTGCTCTTTTAGTACATAATCTCTCATACATAGTTTCGATCAACAGTATAATCTTTTTTTTACTACTAACATGAGAAAACCTTATTATTTACCTCATTTATGAAAAGGGCAGTAGTTCATTACTAACCTATTGAGAAGGCCATTTATTAACTTCGAAAAATTTCTCGGTAAATAACAGCTCCCTCCTCAACCTAGGTATATAATATACTACTTCAATTTTCAAACAGGATGCAGATCAACTGTATGACCTATTCTTTTAAATACCTTGAATGTAGATCAGCGGTATGATCCATTCTTTTACATATTGTTGAGGTTTCCAGGTATGATTTATTATTTCAAATTACGATGACTTGTAGACCAACAGTATGACCTATTCTTTTTACTATTCCTTTATTTATTTGTTCGGCATCTGAAAGTCAGCAGTATGACTTGCTCTTTTAGTACATAATCTCTCATACATAGTTTCGATCAACAGTATAATTTTTTTTTTACTACTAACATGAGAAAACCTTATTATTTACCTCATTTATGAAAAGGGCAGTAGTTCATTACTAACCTATTGAGAAGGCCATTTATTACCCTCGAAAAATTTCTCGGTAAATAACAGCTCCCTCCTCAACCTAGGTATATAATATACTACTTCAATTTTCAAACAGATGCAGATCAACTGTATGACCTATTATTTTAAATACCTTAAATGTAGATCAGCGGTATGATCCATTCTTTTACATATTGTTGAGGTTTCCAGGTATGATTTATTATTTCAAATTACGAAGACTTGTAGATCAACAGTATGACCTATTCTTTTTACTATTCCTTTATTTATTTGTTCGGCATCTGAAAGTCAGCAGTATGACTTGCTCTTTTAGTACATAATCTCTCATACATAGTTTCGATCAACAGTATAATCTTTTTTTTACTACTAACATGAGAAAACCTTATTATTTACCTCATTTATGAAAAGGGCAGTAGTTCATTACTAACCTATTGAGAAGGCCATTTATTAACTTCGAAAAATTTCTCGGTAAATAACAGCTCCCTCCTCAACCTAGGTATATAATATACTACTTCAATTTTCAAACAGGATGCAGATCAACTGTATGACCTATTCTTTTAAATACCTTAAATGTAGATCAGCGGTATGATCCATTCTTTTACATATTGTTGAGGTTTCCAGGTATGATTTATTATTTCAAATTACGATGACTTGTAGACCAACAGTATGACCTATTCTTTTTACTATTCCTTTATTTATTTGTTCGGCATCTGAAAGTCAGCAGTATGACTTGCTCTTTTAGTACATAATCTCTCATACATAGTTTCGATCAACAGTATAATCTTTTTTTTACTACTAACATGAGAAAACCTTATTATTTACCTCATTTATGAAAAGGGCAGTAGTTCATTACTAACCTATTGAGAAGGCCATTTATTAACTTCGAAAAATTTCTCGGTAAATAACAGCTCCCTCCTCAACCTAGGTATATAATATACTACTTCAATTTTCAAACAGGATGCAGATCAACTGTATGACCTATTCTTTTAAATACCTAGAATGTAGATCAGCGGTATGATCCATTCTTTTACATATTGTTGAGGTTTCCAGGTATGATTTATTATTTCAAATTACGATGACTTGTAGACCAACAGTATGACCTATTCTTTTTACTATTCCTTTATTTATTTGTTCGGCATCTGAAAGTCAGCAGTATGACTTGCTCTTTTAGTACATAATCTCTCATACATAGTTTCGATCAACAGTATAATTTTTTTTTACTACTAACATGAGAAAACCTTATTATTTACCTCATTTATGAAAAGGGCAGTAGTTCATTACTAACCTATTGAGAAGGCCATTTATTAACCTCGAAAAATTTCTCGGTAAATAACAGCTCCCTCCTCAACCTAGGTATATAATATACTACTTCAATTTTCAAACAGATGCAGATCAACTGTATGACCTATTATTTTAAATACCTTAAATGTAGATCAGCGGTATGATCCATTCTTTTACATATTGTTGAGGTTTCCAGGTATGATTTATTATTTCAAATTACGAAGACTTGTAGATCAACAGTATGACCTACTCTTTTTACTATTCCTTTATTTATTTGTTCGGCATCTGAAACTCAGCAGTATGACTTGCTCTTTTAGTACATAATCTCTCATACATAGTTTCGATCAACAGTATAATCTTTTTTTACTACTAACATGAGAAAACCTTATTATTTACCTCATTTATGAAAAGGGCAGTAGTTCATTACTAACCTATTGAGAAGGCCATTTATTAACTTCGAAAAATTTCTCGGTAAATAACAGCTCCCTCCTCAACCTAGGTATATATAATATACTACTTCAATTTTCAAACAGATGCAGATCAACTGTATGACATATTTTTTTAAATACCTTAAATGTAGATCAGCGGTATGATCCATTCTTTTACATATTGTTGAGGTTTCCAGGTATGATTTATTATTTCAAATTACGATGACTTGTAGACCAACAGTATGACCTATTCTTTTTACTATTCCTTTATTTATTTGTTCGGCATCTGAAAGTCAGCAGTATGACTTGCTCTTTTAGTACATAATCTCTCATACATAGTTTCGATCAACAGTATAATCTTTTTTTTACTACTAACATGAGAAAACCTTATTATTTACCTCATTTATGAAAAGGGCAGTAGTTCATTACTAACCTATTGAGAAGGCCATTTATTAACCTCGAAAAATTTCTCGGTAAATAACAGCTCCCTCCTCAACCTAGGTATATAATATACTACTTCAATTTTCAAACAGATGCAGATCAACTGTATGACCTATTATTTTAAATACCTTAAATGTAGATCAGCGGTATGATCCATTCTTTTACATATTGTTGAGGTTTCCAGGTATGATTTATTATTTCAAATTACGAAGACTTGTAGATCAACAGTATGACCTATTCTTTTTACTATTCCTTTATTTACTTGTTCGGCATCTGAAAGTCAGCAGTATGACTTGCTCTTTTAGTACATAATCTCTCATACATAGTTTCGATCAACAGTATAATCTTTTTTTTACTACTAACATGAGAAAACCTTATTATTTACCTCATTTATGAAAAGGGCAGTAGTTCATTACTAACCTATTGAGAAGGCCATTCATTAACCTCGAAAAATTTCTCGGTAAATAACAGCTCCCTCCTCAACCTAGGTATATATAATATACTACTTCAATTTTCAAACAGATGCAGATCAACTGTATGACATATTTTTTTAAATACCTTAAATGTAGATCAGCGGTATGATCCATTCTTTTACATATTGTTGAGGTTTCCAGGTATGATTTATTATTTCAAATTACGATGACTTGTAGATCAACAGTATGACCTATTCTTTTTACTATTCCTTTATTTATTTCTTCGGCATCTGAAAGTCAGCAGTATGACTTGCTCTTTTAGTACATAATCTCTCATACATAGTTTCGATCAACAGTATAATCTTTTTTTACTACTAACATGAGAAAACCTTATTATTTACCTCATTTATGAAAAGGGCAGTAGTTCATTACTAACCTATTGAGAAGGCCATTTATTAACTTCGAAAAATTTCTCGGTAAATAACAGCTCCCTCCTCAACCTAGGTATATAATATACTACTTCAATTTTCAAACAGGATGCAGATCAACTGTATGACCTATTCTTTTAAATACCTTAAATGTAGATCAGCGGTATGATCCATTCTTTTACATATTGTTGAGGTTTCCAGGTATGATTTATTATTTCAAATTACGATGACTTGTAGACCAACAGTATGACCTATTCTTTTTACTATTCCTTTATTTATTTGTTCGGCATCTGAAAGTCAGCAGTATGACTTGCTCTTTTAGTACATAATCTCTCATACATAGTTTCGATCAACAGTATAGTCTTTTTTTTACTACTAACATGAGAAAACCTTATTATTTACCTCATTTATGACAAGGGCAGTAGTTCATTACTAACCTATTGAGAAGGCCATTTATTAACTTCGAAAAATTTCTCGGTAAATAACAGCTCCCTCCTCAACCTAGGTATATAATATACTACTTCAATTTTCAAACAGGATGCAGATCAACTGTATGACCTATTCTTTTAAATACCTTGAATGTAGATCAGCGGTATGATCCATTCTTTTACATATTGTTGAGGTTTCCAGGTATGATTTATTATTTCAAATTACGATGACTTGTAGACCAACAGTATGACCTATTCTTTTTACTATTCCTTTATTTATTTGTTCGGCATCTGAAAGTCAGCAGTATGACTTGCTCTTTTAGTACATAATCTCTCATACATAGTTTCGATCAACAGTATAATCTTTTTTTACTACTAACATGAGAAAACCTTATTATTTACCTCATTTATGAAAAGGGCAGTAGTTCATTACTAACCTATTGAGAAGGCCATTTATTAACCTCGAAAAATTTCTCGGTAAATAACAGCTCCCTCCTCAACCTAGGTATATAATATACTACTTCAATTTTCAAACAGATGCAGATCAACTGTATGACCTATTATTTTAAATACCTTAAATGTAGATCAGCGGTATGATCCATTCTTTTACATATTGTTGAGGTTTCCAGGTATGATTTATTATTTCAAATTTCGATGACTTGTAGACCAACAGTATGACCTATTCTTTTTACTATTCCTTTATTTATTTGTTCGGCATCTGAACGTCAGCAGTATGACTTGCTCTTTTAGTACATAATCTCTCATACATAGTTTCGATCAACAGTATAATCTTTTTTTTACTACTAACATGAGAAAACCTTATTATTTACCTCATTTATGAAAAGGGCAGTAGTTCATTACTAACCTATTGAGAAGGCCATTTATTAACTTCGAAAAATTTCTCGGTAAATAACAGCTCCCTCCTCAACCTAGGTATATAATATACTACTTCAATTTTCAAACAGGATGCAGATCAACTGTATGACCTATTCTTTTAAATACCTTGAATGTAGATCAGCGGTATGATCCATTCTTTTACATATTGTTGAGGTTTCCAGGTATGATTTATTATTTCAAATTACGATGACTTGTAGACCAACAGTATGACCTATTCTTTTTACTATTCCTTTATTTATTTGTTCGGCATCTGATAGTCAGCAGTATGACTTGCTCTTTTAGTACATAATCTCTCATACATAGTTTCGATCAACAGTATAATTTTTTTTTACTACTAACATGAGAAAACCTTATTATTTACCTCATTTATGAAAAGGACAGTAGTTCATTACTAACCTATTGAGAAGGCCATTTATTAACCTCGAAAAATTTCTCGGTAAATAACAGCTCCCTCCTCAACCTAGGTATATAATATACTACTTCAATTTTCAAACAGATGCAGATCAACTGTATGACCTATTATTTTAAATACCTTAAATGTAGATCAGCGGTATGATCCATTCTTTTACATATTGTTGAGGTTTCCAGGTATGATTTATTATTTCAAATTACGAAGACTTGTAGATCAACAGTATGACCTATTCTTTTTACTATTCCTTTATTTATTTGTTCGGCATCTGAAAGTCAGCAGTATGACTTGCTCTTTTAGTACATAATCTCTCATACATAGTTTCGATCAACAGTATAATCTTTTTTTTACTACTAACATGAGAAAACCTTATTATTTACCTCATTTATGAAAAGGGCAGTAGTTCATTACTAACCTATTGAGAAGGCCATTTATTAACTTCGAAAAATTTCTCGGTAAATAACAGCTCCCTCCTCAACCTAGGTATATAATATACTACTTCAATTTTCAAACAGATGCAGATCAACTGTATGACCTATTCTTTTAAATACCTTAAATGTAGATCAGCGGTATGATCCATTCTTTTACATATTGTGGAGGTTTCCAGGTATGATTTATTATTTCAAATTACGATGACTTGTAGACCAACAGTATGACCTATTCTTTTTACTATTCCTTTATTTATTTGTTCGGCATCTGAAAGTCAGCAGTATGACTTGCTCTTTTAGTACATAATCTCTCATACATAGTTTCGATCAACAGTATAATCTTTTTTTTACTACTAACATGAGAAAACCTTATTATTTACCTCATTTATGAAAAGGGCAGTAGTTCATTACTAACCTATTGAGAAGGCCATTTATTAACTTCGAAAAATTTCTCGGTAAATAACAGCTCCCTCCTCAACCTAGGTATATAATATACTACTTCAATTTTCAAACAGGATGCAGATCAACTGTATGACCTATTCTTTTAAATACCTTGAATGTAGATCAGCGGTATGATCCATTCTTTTACATATTGTTGAGGTTTCCAGGTATGATTAATTATTTCAAATTACGATGACTTGTAGACCAACAGTATGACCTATTCTTTTTACTATTCCTTTATTTATTTGTTCGGCATCTGAAAGTCAGCAGTATGACTTGCTCTTTTAGTACATAATCTCTCATACATAGTTTCGATCAACAGTATAATCTTTTTTTTACTACTAACATGAGAAAACCTTATTATTTACCTCATTTATGAAAAGGGCAGTAGTTCATTACTAACCTATTGAGAAGGCCATTTATTAACTTCGAAAAATTTCTCGGTAAATAACAGCTCCCTCCTCAACCTAGGTATATAATATACTACTTCAATTTTCAAACAGGATGCAGATCAACTGTATGACCTATTCTTTTAAATACCTTGAATGTAGATCAGCGGTATGATCCATTCTTTTACATATTGTTGAGGTTTCCAGGTATGATTAATTATTTCAAATTACGATGACTTGTAGACCAACAGTATGACCTATTCTTTTTACTATTCCTTTATTTATTTGTTCGGCATCTGAAAGTCAGCAGTATGACTTGCTCTTATAGTACATAATCTCTCATACATAGTTTCGATCAACAGTATAATTTTTTTAAAACTACTAACATGAGAAAACCTTATTATTTACCTCATTTATGAAAAGGGCAGTAGTTCATTACTAACCTATTGAGAAGGCCATTTATTAACCTCGAAAAATTTCTCGGTAAATAACAGCTCCCTCCTCAACCTAGGTATATAATATACTACTTCAATTTTCAAACAGATGCAGATCAACTGTATGACCTATTATTTTAAATACCTTAAATGTAGATCAGCGGTATGATCCATTCTTTTACATATTGTTGAGGTTTCCAGGTATGATTTATTATTTCAAATTACGATGACTTGTAGACCAACAGTATGACCTATTCTTTTTACTATTTCTTTATTTATTTGTTCGGCATCTGAAAGTCAGCAGTATGACTTGCTCTTTTAGTACATAATCTCTCATACATAGTTTCGATCAACAGTATAATCTTTTTTTTACTACTAACATGAGAAAACCTTATTATTTACCTCATTTATGAAAAGGGCAGTAGTTCATTACTAACCTATTGAGAAGGCCATTTATTAACTTCGAAAAATTTCTCGGTAAATAACAGCTCCCTCCTCAACCTAGGTATATAATATACTACTTCAATTTTCAAACAGGATGCAGATCAACTGTATGACCTATTCTTTTAAATACCTTGAATGTAGATCAGCGGTATGATCCATTCTTTTACATATTGTTGAGGTTTCCAGGTATGATTTGTTATTTCAAATTACGATGACTTGTAGACCAACAGTATGACCTATTCTTTTTACTATTCCTTTATTTATTTGTTCGGCATCTGAAAGTCAGCAGTATGACTTGCTCTTTTAGTACATAATCTCTCATACATAGTTTCGATCAACAGTATAATTTTTTTTTACTACTAACATGAGAAAACCTTATTATTTACCTCATTTATGAAAAGGGCAGTAGTTCATTACTAACCTATTGAGAAGGCCATTTATTAACCTCGAAAAGTTTCTCGGTAAATAACAGCTCCCTCCTCAACCTAGGTATATAATATACTACTTCAATTTTCAAACAGATGCAGATCAACTGTATGACCTATTATTTTAAATACCTTAAATGTAGATCAGCGGTATGATCCATTCTTTTACATATTGTTGAGGTTTCCAGGTATGATTTATTATTTCAAATTACGAAGACTTGTAGATCAACAGTATGACCTACTCTTTTTACTATTCCTTTATTTATTTGTTCGGCATCTGAAAGTCAGCAGTATGACTTGCTCTTTTAGTACATAATCTCTCATACATAGTTTCGATCAACAGTATAATCTTTTTTTACTACTAACATGAGAAAACCTTATTATTTACCTCATTTATGAAAAGGGCAGTAGTTCATTACTAACCTATTGAGAAGGCCATTTATTAACTTCGAAAAATTTCTCGGTAAATAACAGCTCCCTCCTCAACCTAGGTATATAATATACTACTTCAATTTTCAAACAGGATGCAGATCAACTGTATGACCTATTCTTTTAAATACCTTAAATGTAGATCAGCGGTATGATCCATTCTTTTACATATTGTTGAGGTTTCCAGGCATGATTTATTATTTCAAATTACGATGACTTGTAGACCAACAGTATGACCTATTCTTTTTACTATTCCTTTATTTATTTGTTCGGCATCTGAAAGTCAGCAGTATGACTTGCTCTTTTAGTACATAATCTCTCATACATAGTTTCGATCAACAGTATAGTCTTTTTTTTACTACTAACATGAGAAAACCTTATTATTTACCTCATTTATGACAAGGGCAGTAGTTCATTACTAACCTATTGAGAAGGCCATTTATTAACTTCGAAAAATTTCTCGGTAAATAACAGCTCCCTCCTCAACCTAGGTATATAATATACTACTTCAATTTTCAAACAGGATGCAGATCAACTGTATGACCTATTCTTTTAAATACCTTGAATGTAGATCAGCGGTATGATCCATTCTTTTACATATTGTTGAGGTTTCCAGGTATGATTTATTATTTCAAATTACGATGACTTGTAGACCAACAGTATGACCTATTCTTTTTACTATTCCTTTATTTATTTGTTTGGCATCTGAAAGTCAGCAGTAAGACTTGCTCTTTTAGTACATAATCTCTCATACATAGTTTCGATCAACAGTATAATCTTTTTTTACTACTAACATGAGAAAACCTTATTATTTACCTCATTTATGAAAAGGGCAGTAGTTCATTACTAACCTATTGAAAAGGCCATTTATTAACCTCGAAAAATTTCTCGGTAAATAACAGCTCCCTCCTCAACCTAGGTATATAATATACTACTTCAATTTTCAAACAGATGCATATCAACTGTATGACCTATTATTTTAAATACCTTAAATGTAGATCAGCGGTATGATCCATTCTTTTACATATTGTTGAGGTTTCCAGGTATGATTTATTATTTCAAATTACGATGACTTGTAGACCAACAGTATGACCTATTCTTTTTACTATTCCTTTATTTATTTGTTCGGCATCTGAAAGTCAGCAGTATGACTTGCTCTTTTAGTACATAATCTCTCATACATAGTTTCGATCAACAGTATAATCTTTTTTTACTACTAACATGAGAAAACCTTATTATTTACCTCATTTATGAAAAGGGCAGTAGTTCATTACTAACCTATTGAGAAGGCCATTTATTAACCTCGAAAAATTTCTCGGTAAATAACAGCTCCCTCCTCAACCTAGGTATATAATATACTACTTCAATTTTCAAACAGATGCAGATCAACTGTATGACCTATTATTTTAAATACCTTAAATGTAGATCAGCGGTATGATCCATTCTTTTACATATTGTTGAGGTTTCCAGGTATGATTTATTATTTCAAATTTCGATGACTTGTAGACCAACAGTATGACCTATTCTTTTTACTATTCCTTTATTTATTTGTTCGGCATCTGAACGTCAGCAGTATGACTTGCTCTTTTAGTACATAATCTCTCATACATAGTTTCGATCAACAGTATAATCTTTTTTTTACTACTAACATGAGAAAACCTTATTATTTACCTCATTTATGAAAAGGGCAGTAGTTCATTACTAACCTATTGAGAAGGCCATTTATTAACTTCGAAAAATTTCTCGGTAAATAACAGCTCCCTCCTCAACCTAGGTATATAATATACTACTTCAATTTTCAAACAGGATGCAGATCAACTGTATGACCTATTCTTTTAAATACCTTGAATGTAGATCAGCGGTATGATCCATTCTTTTACATATTGTTGAGGTTTCCAGGTATGATTTATTATTTCAAATTACGATGACTTGTAGACCAACAGTATGACCTATTCTTTTTACTATTCCTTTATTTATTTGTTCGGCATCTGAAAGTCAGCAGTATGACTTGCTCTTTTAGTACATAATCTCTCATACATAGTTTCGATCAACAGTATAGTCTTTTTTTTTACTACTAACATGAGAAAACCTTATTATTTACCTCATTTATGACAAGGGCAGTAGTTCATTACTAACCTATTGAGAAGGCCATTTATTAACTTCGAAAAATTTCTCGGTAAATAACAGCTCCCTCCTCAACCTAGGTATATAATATACTACTTCAATTTTCAAACAGGATGCAGATCAACTGTATGACCTATTCTTTTAAATACCTTGAATGTAGATCAGCGGTATGATCCATTCTTTTACATATTGTTGAGGTTTCCAGGTATGATTTATTATTTCAAATTACGATGACTTGTAGACCAACAGTATGACCTATTCTTTTTACTATTCCTTTATTTATTTGTTCGGCATCTGAAAGTCAGCAGTATGACTTGCTCTTTTAGTACATAATCTCTCATACATAGTTTCGATCAACAGTATAGTCTTTTTTTTACTACTAACATGAGAAAACCTTATTATTTACCTCATTTATGACAAGGGCAGTAGTTCATTACTAACCTATTGAGAAGGCCATTTATTAACTTCGAAAAATTTCTCGGTAAATAACAGCTCCCTCCTCAACCTAGGTATATAATATACTACTTCAATTTTCAAACAGGATGCAGATCAACTGTATGACCTATTCTTTTAAATACCTTGAATGTAGATCAGCGGTATGATCCATTCTTTTACATATTGTTGAGGTTTCCAGGTATGATTTATTATTTCAAATTACGATGACTTGTAGACCAACAGTATGACCTATTCTTTTTACTATTCCTTTATTTATTTGTTCGGCATCTGAAAGTCAGCAGTATGACTTGCTCTTTTAGTACATAATCTCTCATACATAGTTTCGATCAACAGTATAATCTTTTTTTACTACTAACATGAGAAAACCTTATTATTTACCTCATTTATGAAAAGGGCAGTAGTTCATTACTAACCTATTGAGAAGGCCATTTATTAACCTCGAAAAATTTCTCGGTAAATAACAGCTCCCTCCTCAACCTAGGTATATAATATACTACTTCAATTTTCAAACAGATGCAGATCAACTGTATGACCTATTATTTTAAATACCTTAAATGTAGATCAGCGGTATGATCCATTCTTTTACATATTGTTGAGGTTTCCAGGTATGATTTATTATTTCAAATTTCGATGACTTGTAGACCAACAGTATGACCTATTCTTTTTACTATTCCTTTATTTATTTGTTCGGCATCTGAACGTCAGCAGTATGACTTGCTCTTTTAGTACATAATCTCTCATACATAGTTTCGATCAACAGTATAATCTTTTTTTTACTACTAACATGAGAAAACCTTATTATTTACCTCATTTATGAAAAGGGCAGTAGTTCATTACTAACCTATTGAGAAGGCCATTTATTAACTTCGAAAAATTTCTCGGTAAATAACAGCTCCCTCCTCAACCTAGGTATATAATATACTACTTCAATTTTCAAACAGGATGCAGATCAACTGTATGACCTATTCTTTTAAATACCTTGAATGTAGATCAGCGGTATGATCCATTCTTTTACATATTGTTGAGGTTTCCAGGTATGATTAATTATTTCAAATTACGATGACTTGTAGACCAACAGTATGACCTATTCTTTTTACTATTCCTTTATTTATTTGTTCGGCATCTGAAAGTCAGCAGTATGACTTGCTCTTTTAGTACATAATCTCTCATACATAGTTTCGATCAACAGTATAATTTTTTTAAAACTACTAACATGAGAAAACCTTATTATTTACCTCATTTATGAAAAGGGCAGTAGTTCATTACTAACCTATTGAGAAGGCCATTTATTAACCTCGAAAAATTTCTCGGTAAATAACAGCTCCCTCCTCAACCTAGGTATATAATATACTACTTCAATTTTCAAACAGATGCAGATCAACTGTATGACCTATTATTTTAAATACCTTAAATGTAGATCAGCGGTATGATCCATTCTTTTACATATTGTTGAGGTTTCCAGGTATGATTTATTATTTCAAATTACGATGACTTGTAGACCAACAGTATGACCTATTCTTTTTACTATTTCTTTATTTATTTGTTCGGCATCTGAAAGTCAGCAGTATGACTTGCTCTTTTAGTACATAATCTCTCATACATAGTTTCGATCAACAGTATAATCTTTTTTTTACTACTAACATGAGAAAACCTTATTATTTACCTCATTTATGAAAAGGGCAGTAGTTCATTACTAACCTATTGAGAAGGCCATTTATTAACTTCGAAAAATTTCTCGGTAAATAACAGCTCCCTCCTCAACCTAGGTATATAATATACTACTTCAATTTTCAAACAGGATGCAGATCAACTGTATGACCTATTCTTTTAAATACCTTGAATGTAGATCAGCGGTATGATCCATTCTTTTACATATTGTTGAGGTTTCCAGGTATGATTTATTATTTCAAATTACGATGACTTGTAGACCAACAGTATGACCTATTCTTTTTACTATTCCTTTATTTATTTGTTCGGCATCTGAAAGTCAGCAGTATGACTTGCTCTTTTAGTACATAATCTCTCATACATAGTTTCGATCAACAGTATAATTTTTTTTTACTACTAACATGAGAAAACCTTATTATTTACCTCATTTATGAAAAGGGCAGTAGTTCATTACTAACCTATTGAGAAGGCCATTTATTAACCTCGAAAAGTTTCTCGGTAAATAACAGCTCCCTCCTCAACCTAGGTATATAATATACTACTTCAATTTTCAAACAGATGCAGATCAACTGTATGACCTATTATTTTAAATACCTTAAATGTAGATCAGCGGTATGATCCATTCTTTTACATATTGTTGAGGTTTCCAGGTATGATTTATTATTTCAAATTACGAAGACTTGTAGATCAACAGTATGACCTACTCTTTTTACTATTCCTTTATTTATTTGTTCGGCATCTGAAAGTCAGCAGTATGACTTGCTCTTTTAGTACATAATCTCTCATACATAGTTTCGATCAACAGTATAATCTTTTTTTACTACTAACATGAGAAAACCTTATTATTTACCTCATTTATGAAAAGGGCAGTAGTTCATTACTAACCTATTGAGAAGGCCATTTATTAACTTCGAAAAATTTCTCGGTAAATAACAGCTCCCTCCTCAACCTAGGTATATAATATACTACTTCAATTTTCAAACAGGATGCAGATCAACTGTATGACCTATTCTTTTAAATACCTTGAATGTAGATCAGCGGTATGATCCATTCTTTTACATATTGTTGAGGTTTCCAGGTATGATTAATTATTTCAAATTACGATGACTTGTAGACCAACAGTATGACCTATTCTTTTTACTATTCCTTTATTTATTTGTTCGGCATCTGAAAGTCAGCAGTATGACTTGCTCTTTTAGTACATAATCTCTCATACATAGTTTCGATCAACAGTATAATCTTTTTTTTACTACTAACATGAGAAAACCTTATTATTTACCTCATTTATGAAAAGGGCAGTAGTTCATTACTAACCTATTGAGAAGGCCATTTATTAACTTCGAAAAATTTCTCGGTAAATAACAGCTCCCTCCTCAACCTAGGTATATAATATACTACTTCAATTTTCAAACAGGATGCAGATCAACTGTATGACCTATTCTTTTAAATACCTTGAATGTAGATCAGCGGTATGATCCATTCTTTTACATATTGTTGAGGTTTCCAGGTATGATTAATTATTTCAAATTACGATGACTTGTAGACCAACAGTATGACCTATTCTTTTTACTATTCCTTTATTTATTTGTTCGGCATCTGAAAGTCAGCAGTATGACTTGCTCTTTTAGTACATAATCTCTCATACATAGTTTCGATCAACAGTATAATTTTTTTAAAACTACTAACATGAGAAAACCTTATTATTTACCTCATTTATGAAAAGGGCAGTAGTTCATTACTAACCTATTGAGAAGGCCATTTATTAACCTCGAAAAATTTCTCGGTAAATAACAGCTCCCTCCTCAACCTAGGTATATAATATACTACTTCAATTTTCAAACAGATGCAGATCAACTGTATGACCTATTATTTTAAATACCTTAAATGTAGATCAGCGGTATGATCCATTCTTTTACATATTGTTGAGGTTTCCAGGTATGATTTATTATTTCAAATTACGATGACTTGTAGACCAACAGTATGACCTATTCTTTTTACTATTTCTTTATTTATTTGTTCGGCATCTGAAAGTCAGCAGTATGACTTGCTCTTTTAGTACATAATCTCTCATACATAGTTTCGATCAACAGTATAATCTTTTTTTTACTACTAACATGAGAAAACCTTATTATTTACCTCATTTATGAAAAGGGCAGTAGTTCATTACTAACCTATTGAGAAGGCCATTTATTAACTTCGAAAAATTTCTCGGTAAATAACAGCTCCCTCCTCAACCTAGGTATATAATATACTACTTCAATTTTCAAACAGGATGCAGATCAACTGTATGACCTATTCTTTTAAATACCTTGAATGTAGATCAGCGGTATGATCCATTCTTTTACATATTGTTGAGGTTTCCAGGTATGATTTATTATTTCAAATTACGATGACTTGTAGACCAACAGTATGACCTATTCTTTTTACTATTCCTTTATTTATTTGTTCGGCATCTGAAAGTCAGCAGTATGACTTGCTCTTTTAGTACATAATCTCTCATACATAGTTTCGATCAACAGTATAATTTTTTTTTACTACTAACATGAGAAAACCTTATTATTTACCTCATTTATGAAAAGGGCAGTAGTTCATTACTAACCTATTGAGAAGGCCATTTATTAACCTCGAAAAGTTTCTCGGTAAATAACAGCTCCCTCCTCAACCTAGGTATATAATATACTACTTCAATTTTCAAACAGATGCAGATCAACTGTATGACCTATTATTTTAAATACCTTAAATGTAGATCAGCGGTATGATCCATTCTTTTACATATTGTTGAGGTTTCCAGGTATGATTTATTATTTCAAATTACGAAGACTTGTAGATCAACAGTATGACCTACTCTTTTTACTATTCCTTTATTTATTTGTTCGGCATCTGAAAGTCAGCAGTATGACTTGCTCTTTTAGTACATAATCTCTCATACATAGTTTCGATCAACAGTATAATCTTTTTTTACTACTAACATGAGAAAACCTTATTATTTACCTCATTTATGAAAAGGGCAGTAGTTCATTACTAACCTATTGAGAAGGCCATTTATTAACTTCGAAAAATTTCTCGGTAAATAACAGCTCCCTCCTCAACCTAGGTATATAATATACTACTTCAATTTTCAAACAGGATGCAGATCAACTGTATGACCTATTCTTTTAAATACCTTAAATGTAGATCAGCGGTATGATCCATTCTTTTACATATTGTTGAGGTTTCCAGGCATGATTTATTATTTCAAATTACGATGACTTGTAGACCAACAGTATGACCTATTCTTTTTACTATTCCTTTATTTATTTGTTCGGCATCTGAAAGTCAGCAGTATGACTTGCTCTTTTAGTACATAATCTCTCATACATAGTTTCGATCAACAGTATAGTCTTTTTTTTACTACTAACATGAGAAAACCTTATTATTTACCTCATTTATGACAAGGGCAGTAGTTCATTACTAACCTATTGAGAAGGCCATTTATTAACTTCGAAAAATTTCTCGGTAAATAACAGCTCCCTCCTCAACCTAGGTATATAATATACTACTTCAATTTTCAAACAGGATGCAGATCAACTGTATGACCTATTCTTTTAAATACCTTGAATGTAGATCAGCGGTATGATCCATTCTTTTACATATTGTTGAGGTTTCCAGGTATGATTTATTATTTCAAATTACGATGACTTGTAGACCAACAGTATGACCTATTCTTTTTACTATTCCTTTATTTATTTGTTTGGCATCTGAAAGTCAGCAGTAAGACTTGCTCTTTTAGTACATAATCTCTCATACATAGTTTCGATCAACAGTATAATCTTTTTTTACTACTAACATGAGAAAACCTTATTATTTACCTCATTTATGAAAAGGGCAGTAGTTCATTACTAACCTATTGAAAAGGCCATTTATTAACCTCGAAAAATTTCTCGGTAAATAACAGCTCCCTCCTCAACCTAGGTATATAATATACTACTTCAATTTTCAAACAGATGCATATCAACTGTATGACCTATTATTTTAAATACCTTAAATGTAGATCAGCGGTATGATCCATTCTTTTACATATTGTTGAGGTTTCCAGGTATGATTAATTATTTCAAATTACGATGACTTGTAGACCAACAGTATGACCTATTCTTTTTACTATTCCTTTATTTATTTGTTCGGCATCTGAAAGTCAGCAGTATGACTTGCTCTTTTAGTACATAATCTCTCATACATAGTTTCGATCAACAGTATAATTTTTTTAAAACTACTAACATGAGAAAACCTTATTATTTACCTCATTTATGAAAAGGGCAGTAGTTCATTACTAACCTATTGAGAAGGCCATTTATTAACCTCGAAAAATTTCTCGGTAAATAACAGCTCCCTCCTCAACCTAGGTATATAATATACTACTTCAATTTTCAAACAGATGCAGATCAACTGTATGACCTATTATTTTAAATACCTTAAATGTAGATCAGCGGTATGATCCATTCTTTTACATATTGTTGAGGTTTCCAGGTATGATTTATTATTTCAAATTACGATGACTTGTAGACCAACAGTATGACCTATTCTTTTTACTATTTCTTTATTTATTTGTTCGGCATCTGAAAGTCAGCAGTATGACTTGCTCTTTTAGTACATAATCTCTCATACATAGTTTCGATCAACAGTATAATCTTTTTTTTACTACTAACATGAGAAAACCTTATTATTTACCTCATTTATGAAAAGGGCAGTAGTTCATTACTAACCTATTGAGAAGGCCATTTATTAACTTCGAAAAATTTCTCGGTAAATAACAGCTCCCTCCTCAACCTAGGTATATAATATACTACTTCAATTTTCAAACAGGATGCAGATCAACTGTATGACCTATTCTTTTAAATACCTTGAATGTAGATCAGCGGTATGATCCATTCTTTTACATATTGTTGAGGTTTCCAGGTATGATTTATTATTTCAAATTACGATGACTTGTAGACCAACAGTATGACCTATTCTTTTTACTATTCCTTTATTTATTTGTTCGGCATCTGAAAGTCAGCAGTATGACTTGCTCTTTTAGTACATAATCTCTCATACATAGTTTCGATCAACAGTATAATTTTTTTTTACTACTAACATGAGAAAACCTTATTATTTACCTCATTTATGAAAAGGGCAGTAGTTCATTACTAACCTATTGAGAAGGCCATTTATTAACCTCGAAAAGTTTCTCGGTAAATAACAGCTCCCTCCTCAACCTAGGTATATAATATACTACTTCAATTTTCAAACAGATGCAGATCAACTGTATGACCTATTATTTTAAATACCTTAAATGTAGATCAGCGGTATGATCCATTCTTTTACATATTGTTGAGGTTTCCAGGTATGATTTATTATTTCAAATTACGAAGACTTGTAGATCAACAGTATGACCTACTCTTTTTACTATTCCTTTATTTATTTGTTCGGCATCTGAAAGTCAGCAGTATGACTTGCTCTTTTAGTACATAATCTCTCATACATAGTTTCGATCAACAGTATAATCTTTTTTTACTACTAACATGAGAAAACCTTATTATTTACCTCATTTATGAAAAGGGCAGTAGTTCATTACTAACCTATTGAGAAGGCCATTTATTAACTTCGAAAAATTTCTCGGTAAATAACAGCTCCCTCCTCAACCTAGGTATATAATATACTACTTCAATTTTCAAACAGGATGCAGATCAACTGTATGACCTATTCTTTTAAATACCTTAAATGTAGATCAGCGGTATGATCCATTCTTTTACATATTGTTGAGGTTTCCAGGCATGATTTATTATTTCAAATTACGATGACTTGTAGACCAACAGTATGACCTATTCTTTTTACTATTCCTTTATTTATTTGTTCGGCATCTGAAAGTCAGCAGTATGACTTGCTCTTTTAGTACATAATCTCTCATACATAGTTTCGATCAACAGTATAGTCTTTTTTTTACTACTAACATGAGAAAACCTTATTATTTACCTCATTTATGACAAGGGCAGTAGTTCATTACTAACCTATTGAGAAGGCCATTTATTAACTTCGAAAAATTTCTCGGTAAATAACAGCTCCCTCCTCAACCTAGGTATATAATATACTACTTCAATTTTCAAACAGGATGCAGATCAACTGTATGACCTATTCTTTTAAATACCTTGAATGTAGATCAGCGGTATGATCCATTCTTTTACATATTGTTGAGGTTTCCAGGTATGATTTATTATTTCAAATTACGATGACTTGTAGACCAACAGTATGACCTATTCTTTTTACTATTCCTTTATTTATTTGTTTGGCATCTGAAAGTCAGCAGTAAGACTTGCTCTTTTAGTACATAATCTCTCATACATAGTTTCGATCAACAGTATAATCTTTTTTTACTACTAACATGAGAAAACCTTATTATTTACCTCATTTATGAAAAGGGCAGTAGTTCATTACTAACCTATTGAAAAGGCCATTTATTAACCTCGAAAAATTTCTCGGTAAATAACAGCTCCCTCCTCAACCTAGGTATATAATATACTACTTCAATTTTCAAACAGATGCATATCAACTGTATGACCTATTATTTTAAATACCTTAAATGTAGATCAGCGGTATGATCCATTCTTTTACATATTGTTGAGGTTTCCAGGTATGATTTATTATTTCAAATTACGATGACTTGTAGACCAACAGTATGACCTATTCTTTTTACTATTCCTTTATTTATTTGTTCGGCATCTGAAAGTCAGCAGTATGACTTGCTCTTTTAGTACATAATCTCTCATACATAGTTTCGATCAACAGTATAATCTTTTTTTACTACTAACATGAGAAAACCTTATTATTTACCTCATTTATGAAAAGGGCAGTAGTTCATTACTAACCTATTGAGAAGGCCATTTATTAACCTCGAAAAATTTCTCGGTAAATAACAGCTCCCTCCTCAACCTAGGTATATAATATACTACTTCAATTTTCAAACAGATGCAGATCAACTGTATGACCTATTATTTTAAATACCTTAAATGTAGATCAGCGGTATGATCCATTCTTTTACATATTGTTGAGGTTTCCAGGTATGATTTATTATTTCAAATTTCGATGACTTGTAGACCAACAGTATGACCTATTCTTTTTACTATTCCTTTATTTATTTGTTCGGCATCTGAACGTCAGCAGTATGACTTGCTCTTTTAGTACATAATCTCTCATACATAGTTTCGATCAACAGTATAATCTTTTTTTTACTACTAACATGAGAAAACCTTATTATTTACCTCATTTATGAAAAGGGCAGTAGTTCATTACTAACCTATTGAGAAGGCCATTTATTAACTTCGAAAAATTTCTCGGTAAATAACAGCTCCCTCCTCAACCTAGGTATATAATATACTACTTCAATTTTCAAACAGGATGCAGATCAACTGTATGACCTATTCTTTTAAATACCTTGAATGTAGATCAGCGGTATGATCCATTCTTTTACATATTGTTGAGGTTTCCAGGTATGATTTATTATTTCAAATTACGATGACTTGTAGACCAACAGTATGACCTATTCTTTTTACTATTCCTTTATTTATTTGTTCGGCATCTGATAGTCAGCAGTATGACTTGCTCTTTTAGTACATAATCTCTCATACATAGTTTCGATCAACAGTATAATTTTTTTTTACTACTAACATGAGAAAACCTTATTATTTACCTCATTTATGAAAAGGACAGTAGTTCATTACTAACCTATTGAGAAGGCCATTTATTAACCTCGAAAAATTTCTCGGTAAATAACAGCTCCCTCCTCAACCTAGGTATATAATATACTACTTCAATTTTCAAACAGATGCAGATCAACTGTATGACCTATTATTTTAAATACCTTAAATGTAGATCAGCGGTATGATCCATTCTTTTACATATTGTTGAGGTTTCCAGGTATGATTTATTATTTCAAATTACGAAGACTTGTAGATCAACAGTATGACCTATTCTTTTTACTATTCCTTTATTTATTTGTTCGGCATCTGAAAGTCAGCAGTATGACTTGCTCTTTTAGTACATAATCTCTCATACATAGTTTCGATCAACAGTATAATCTTTTTTTACTACTAACATGAGAAAACCTTATTATTTACCTCATTTATGAAAAGGGCAGTAGTTCATTACTAACCTATTGAGAAGGCCATTTATTAACTTCGAAAAATTTCTCGGTAAATAACAGCTCCCTCCTCAACCTAGGTATATAATATACTACTTCAATTTTCAAACAGATGCAGATCAACTGTATGACCTATTCTTTTAAATACCTTAAATGTAGATCAGCGGTATGATCCATTCTTTTACATATTGTGGAGGTTTCCAGGTATGATTTATTATTTCAAATTACGATGACTTGTAGACCAACAGTATGACCTATTCTTTTTACTATTCCTTTATTTATTTGTTCGGCATCTGAAAGTCAGCAGTATGACTTGCTCTTTTAGTACATAATCTCTCATACATAGTTTCGATCAACAGTATAATCTTTTTTTTACTACTAACATGAGAAAACCTTATTATTTACCTCATTTATGAAAAGGGCAGTAGTTCATTACTAACCTATTGAGAAGGCCATTTATTAACTTCGAAAAATTTCTCGGTAAATAACAGCTCCCTCCTCAACCTAGGTATATAATATACTACTTCAATTTTCAAACAGGATGCAGATAAACTGTATGACCTATTCTTTTAAATACCTTGAATGTAGATCAGCGGTATGATCCATTCTTTTACATATTGTTGAGGTTTCCAGGTATGATTAATTATTTCAAATTACGATGACTTGTAGACCAACAGTATGACCTATTCTTTTTACTATTCCTTTATTTATTTGTTCGGCATCTGAAAGTCAGCAGTATGACTTGCTCTTTTAGTACATAATCTCTCATACATAGTTTCGATCAACAGTATAATTTTTTTAAAACTACTAACATGAGAAAACCTTATTATTTACCTCATTTATGAAAAGGGCAGTAGTTCATTACTAACCTATTGAGAAGGCCATTTATTAACCTCGAAAAATTTCTCGGTAAATAACAGCTCCCTCCTCAACCTAGGTATATAATATACTACTTCAATTTTCAAACAGATGCAGATCAACTGTATGACCTATTATTTTAAATACCTTAAATGTAGATCAGCGGTATGATCCATTCTTTTACATATTGTTGAGGTTTCCAGGTATGATTTATTATTTCAAATTACGAAGACTTGTAGATCAACAGTATGACCTATTCTTTTTACTATTCCTTTATTTATTTGTTCGGCATCTGAAAGTCAGCAGTATGACTTGCTCTTTTAGTACATAATCTCTCATACATAGTTTCGATCAACAGTATAATCTTTTTTTTACTACTAACATGAGAAAACCTTATTATTTACCTCATTTATGAAAAGGGCAGTAGTTCATTACTAACCTATTGAGAAGGCCATTTATTAACTTCGAAAAATTTCTCGGTAAATAACAGCTCCCTCCTCAACCTAGGTATATAATATACTACTTCAATTTTCAAACAGGATGCAGATCAACTGTATGACCTATTATTTTAAATACCTTAAATGTAGATCAGCGGTATGATCCATTCTTTTACATATTGTTGAGGTTTCCAGGTATGATTTATTATTTCAAATTACGATGACTTGTAGACCAACAGTATGACCTATTCTTTTTACTATTTCTTTATTTATTTGTTCGGCATCTGAAAGTCAGCAGTATGACTTGCTCTTTTAGTACATAATCTCTCATACATAGTTTCGATCAACAGTATAATCTTTTTTTTACTACTAACATGAGAAAACCTTATTATTTACCTCATTTATGAAAAGGGCAGTAGTTCATTACTAACCTATTGAGAAGGCCATTCATTAACTTCGAAAAATTTCTCGGTAAATAACAGCTCCCTCCTCAACCTAGGTATATAATATACTACTTCAATTTTCAAACAGGATGCAGATCAACTGTATGACCTATTCTTTTAAATACCTTGAATGTAGATCAGCGGTATGATCCATTCTTTTACATATTGTTGAGGTTTCCAGGTATGATTTATTATTTCAAATTACGATGACTTGTAGACCAACAGTATGACCTATTCTTTTTACTATTCCTTTATTTATTTGTTCGGCATCTGAAAGTCAGCAGTATGACTTGCTCTTTTAGTACATAATCTCTCATACATAGTTTCGATCAACAGTATAAATTTTTTTTTACTACTAACATGAGAAAACCTTATTATTTACCTCATTTATGAAAAGGGCAGTAGTTCATTACTAACCTATTGAGAAGGCCATTTATTAACCTCGAAAAGTTTCTCGGTAAATAACAGCTCCCTCCTCAACCTAGGTATATAATATACTACTTCAATTTTCAAACAGATGCAGATCAACTGTATGACCTATTATTTTAAATACCTTAAATGTAGATCAGCGGTATGATCCATTCTTTTACATATTGTTGAGGTTTCCAGGTATGATTTATTATTTCAAATTACGAAGACTTGTAGATCAACAGTATGACCTACTCTTTTTACTATTCCTTTATTTATTTGTTCGGCATCTGAAAGTCAGCAGTATGACTTGCTCTTTTAGTACATAATCTCTCATACATAGTTTCGATCAACAGTATAATCTTTTTTTACTACTAACATGAGAAAACCTTATTATTTACCTCATTTATGAAAAGGGCAGTAGTTCATTACTAACCTATAGAGAAGGCCATTTATTAACTTCGAAAAATTTCTCGGTAAATAACAGCTCCCTCCTCAACCTAGGTATATAATATACTACTTCAATTTTCAAACAGGATGCAGATCAACTGTATGACCTATTCTTTTAAATACCTTAAATGTAGATCAGCGGTATGATCCATTCTTTTACATATTGTTGAGGTTTCCAGGTATGATTTATTATTTCAAATTACGATGACTTGTAGACCAACAGTATGACCTATTCTTTTTACTATTCCTTTATTTATTTGTTCGGCATCTGAAAGTCAGCAGTATGACTTGCTCTTTTAGTACATAATCTCTCATACATAGTTTCGATCAACAGTATAATTTTTTTTTTACTACTAACATGAGAAAACCTTATTATTTACCTCATTTATGAAAAGGGCAGTAGTTCATTACTAACCTATTGAGAAGGCCATTTATTAACCTCGAAAAATTTCTCGGTAAATAACAGCTCCCTCCTCAACCTAGGTATATAATATACTACCTCAATTTTCAAACAGATGCAGATCAACTGTATGACCTATTATTTTAAATACCTTAAATGTAGATCAGCGGTATGATCCATTCTTTTACATATTGTTGAGGTTTCCAGGTATGATTTATTATTTCAAATTACGATGACTTGTAGACCAACAGTATGACCTATTCTTTTTACTATTCCTTTATTTATTTGTTCGGCATCTGAAAGTCAGCAGTATGACTTGCTCTTTTAATACATAATCTCTCATACATAGTTTCGATCAACAGTATAATCTTTTTTTTACTACTAACATGAGAAAACCTTATTATTTACCTCATTTATGAAAAGGGCAGTAGTTCATTACTAACCTATTGAGAAGGCCATTTATTAACTTCGAAAAATTTCTCGGTAAATAACAGCTCCCTCCTCAACCTAGGTATATAATATACTACTTCAATTTTCAAACAGGATGCAGATCAACTGTATGACCTATTCTTTTAAATACCTTGAATGTAGATCAGCGGTATGATCCATTCTTTTACATATTGTTGAGGTTTCCAGGTATGATTTATTATTTCAAATTACGATGACTTGTAGACCAACAGTATGACCTATTCTTTTTACTATTCCTTTATTTATTTGTTTGGCATCTGAAAGTCAGCAGTAAGACTTGCTCTTTTAGTACATAATCTCTCATACATAGTTTCGATCAACAGTATAATCTTTTTTTTACTACTAACATGAGAAAACCTTATTATTTACCTCATTTATGAAAAGGGCAGTAGTTCATTACTAACCTATTGAGAAGGCCATTTATTAACCTCGAAAAATTTCTCGGTAAATAACAGCTCCCTCCTCAACCTAGGTATATAATATACTACTTCAATTTTCAAACAGATGCAGATCAACTGTATGACCTATTATTTTAAATACCTTAAATGTAGATCAGCGGTATGATCCATTCTTTTACATATTGTTGAGGTTTCCAGGCATGATTTATTATTTCAAATTACGAAGACTTGTAGATCAACAGTATGACCTATTCTTTTTACTATTCCTTTATCTATTTGTTCGGCATCTGAAAGTCAGCAGTATGACTTGCTCTTTTAGTACATAATCTCTCATACATAGTTTCGATCAACAGTATAATTTTTTTTTTACTACTAACATGAGAAAACCTTATTATTTACCTCATTTATGAAAAGGGCAGTAGTTCATTACTAACCTATTGAGAAGGCCATTTATTAACCTCGAAAAATTTCTCGGTAAATAACAGCTCCCTCCTCAACCTAGGTATATAATATACTACTTCAATTTTCAAACAGGATGCAGATCAACTGTATGACCTATTCTTTTAAATACCTTAAATGTATATCAGCGGTATGATCCATTCTTTTACATATTGTTGAGGTTTCCAGGTATGATTTATTATTTCAAATTACGATGACTTGTAGACCAATTATTACCAATTATACCTTAAATGTAGATCAGCGGTATGATCCATTCTTTTACATATTGTTGAGGTTTCCAGGTATGATTTATTATTTCAAATTACGATGACTTGTAGACCAACAGTATGACTTATTCTTTTTACTATTCCTTTATTTATTTGTTCGGCATCTGAAAGTCAGCAGTATGACTTGCTCTTTTAGTACATAATCTCTCATACATAGTTTCGATCTACAGTATAATCTTTTTTTAATACTAACATGAGAAAACCTTATTATTTACCTCATTTATGAAAAGGGCAGTAGTTCATTACTAACCTATTGAGAAGGCCATTTATTAACCTCGAAAAATTTCTCGGTAAATAACAGCTCCCTCCTCAACCTAGGTATATAATATACTACTTCAATTTTCAAACAGATGCAGGTCAACTGTATGACCTATTATTTTAAATACCTTAAATGTAGATCAGCGGTATGATCCATTCTTTAACATATTGTTGAGGTTTCCAGGTATGATTTATTATTTCAAATTACGATGACTTGTAGATCAACAGTATGACCTATTCTTTTTACTATTCCTTTATTTATTTGTTCGGCATCTGAAAGTCAGCAGTATGACTTGCTCTTTTAGTACATAATCTCTCATACATAGTTTCGATCAACAGTATAATCTGTTTTTTACTACTAACATGAGAAAACCTTATTATTTACCTCATTTATGAAAAGGGCAGTAGTTCATTACTAACCTATTGAGAAGGCCATTTATTAACCTCGAAAAATTTCTCGGTAAATAACAGCTCCCTCCTCAACCTAGGTATATAATATACTACTTCAATTTTCAAACAGATGCAGATCAACTGTATGACCTATTATTTTAAATACCTTAAATGTAGATCAGCGGTATGATCCATTCTTTTACATATTGTTGAGGTTTCCAGGTATGATTTATTATTTCAAATTACGAAGACTTGTAGATCAACAGTATGACCTACTCTTTTTACTATTCCTTTATTTACTTGTTCGGCATCTGAAAGTCAGCAGTATGACTTGCTCTTTTAGTACATAATCTCTCATACATAGTTTCGATCAACAGTATAATCTTTTTTTACTACTAACATGAGAAAACCTTATTATTTACCTCATTTATGAAAAGGGCAGTAGTTCATTACTAACCTATTGAGAAGGCCATTTATTAACTTCGAAAAATTTCTCGGTAAATAACAGCTCCCTCCTCAACCTAGGTATATAATATACTACTTCAATTTTCAAACAGGATGCAGATCAACTGTATGACCTATTCTTTTAAATACCTTAAATGTAGATCAGCGGTATGATCCATTCTTTTACATATTGTTGAGGTTTCCAGGTATGATTTATTATTTCAAATTACGATGACTTGTAGACCAACAGTATGACCTATTCTTTTTACTATTCCTTTATTTATTTGTTCGGCATCTGAAAGTCAGCAGTATGACTTGCTCTTTTAGTACATAATCTCTCATACATAGTTTCGATCAACAGTATAATTTTTTTTTTACTACTAACATGAGAAAACCTTATTATTTACCTCATTTATGAAAAGGGCAGCAGTTCATTACTAACCTATTGAGAAGGCCATTTATTAACCTCGAAAAATTTCTCGGTAAATAACAGCTCCCTCCTCAACCTAGGTATATAATATACTACTTCAATTTTCAAACAGATGCAGATCAACTGTATGACCTATTATTTTAAATACCTTAAATGTAGATCAGCGGTATGATCCATTCTTTTACATATTGTTGAGGTTTCCAGGTATGATTTATTATTTCAAATTACGATGACTTGTAGACCAACAGTATGACCTATTCTTTTTACTATTCCTTTATTTATTTGTTCGGCATCTGAAAGTCAGCAGTATGACTTGCTCTTTTAGTACATAATCTCTCATACATAGTTTCGATCAACAGTATAATCTTTTTTTTACTACTAACATGAGAAAACCTTATTATTTACCTCATTTATGAAAAGGGCAGTAGTTCATTACTAACCTATTGAGAAGGCCATTTATTAACTTCGAAAAATTTCTCGGTAAATAACAGCTCCCTCCTCAACCTAGGTATATAATATACTACTTCAATTTTCAAACAGGATGCAGATCAACTGTATGACCTATTCTTTTAAATACCTTGAATGTAGATCAGCGGTATGATCCATTCTTTTACATATTGTTGAGGTTTCCAGTAGTATATAATATACTACTTCAATTTTCAAACAGGATGCAGATCAACTGTATGACCTATTCTTTTAAATACCTTAAATGTAGATCAGCGGTATGATCCATTCTTTTACATATTGTTGAGGTTTCCAGGTATGATTTATTATTTCAAATTACGATGACTTGTAGACCAATTATTACCAATTATACCTTAAATGTAGATCAGCGGTATGATCCATTCTTTTACATATTGTTGAGGTTTCCAGGTATGATTTATTATTTCAAATTACGATGACTTGTAGACCAACAGTATGACTTATTCTTTTTACTATTCCTTTATTTATTTGTTCGGCATCTGAAAGTCAGCAGTATGACTTGCTCTTTTAGTACATAATCTCTCATACATAGTTTCGATCAACAGTATAATCTTTTTTTAATACTAACATGAGAAAACCTTATTATTTACCTCATTTATGAAAAGGGCAGTAGTTCATTACTAACCTATTGAGAAGGCCATTTATTAACCTCGAAAAATTTCTCGGTAAATAACAGCTCCCTCCTCAACCTAGGTATATAATATACTACTTCAATTTTCAAACAGATGCAGGTCAACTGTATGACCTATTATTTTAAATACCTTAAATGTAGATCAGCGGTATGATCCATTCTTTAACATATTGTTGAGGTTTCCAGGTATGATTTATTATTTCAAATTACGATGACTTGTAGATCAACAGTATGACCTATTCTTTTTACTATTCCTTTATTTATTTGTTCGGCATCTGAAAGTCAGCAGTATGACTTGCTCTTTTAGTACATAATCTCTCATACATAGTTTCGATCAACAGTATAATCTGTTTTTTACTACTAACATGAGAAAACCTTATTATTTACCTCATTTATGAAAAGGGCAGTAGTTCATTACTAACCTATTGAGAAGGCCATTTATTAACCTCGAAAAATTTCTCGGTAAATAACAGCTCCCTCCTCAACCTAGGTATATAATATACTACTTCAATTTTCAAACAGATGCAGATCAACTGTATGACCTATTATTTTAAATACCTTAAATGTAGATCAGCGGTATGATCCATTCTTTTACATATTGTTGAGGTTTCCAGGTATGATTTATTATTTCAAATTACGAAGACTTGTAGATCAACAGTATGACCTACTCTTTTTACTATTCCTTTATTTATTTGTTCGGCATCTGAAAGTCAGCAGTATGACTTGCTCTTTTAGTACATAATCTCTCATACATAGTTTCGATCAACAGTATAATCTTTTTTTACTACTAACATGAGAAAACCTTATTATTTACCTCATTTATGAAAAGGGCAGTAGTTCATTACTAACCTATTCAGAAGGCCATTTATTAACTTCGAAAAATTTCTCGGTAAATAACAGCTCCCTCCTCAACCTAGGTATATAATATACTACTTCAATTTTCAAACAGGATGCAGATCAACTGTATGACCTATTCTTTTAAATACCTTAAATGTAGATCAGCGGTATGATCCATTCTTTTACATATTGTTGAGGTTTCCAGGTATGATTTATTATTTCAAATTACGATGACTTGTAGACCAACAGTATGACCTATTCTTTTTACTATTCCTTTATTTATTTGTTCGGCATCTGAAAGTCAGCAGTATGACTTGCTCTTTTAGTACATAATCTCTCATACATAGTTTCGATCAACAGTATAATTTTTTTTTTACTACTAACATGAGAAAACCTTATTATTTACCTCATTTATGAAAAGGGCAGTAGTTCATTACTAACCTATTGAGAAGGCCATTTATTAACCTCGAAAAATTTCTCGGTAAATAACAGCTCCCTCCTCAACCTAGGTATATAATATACTACTTCAATTTTCAAACAGATGCAGATCAACTGTATGACCTATTATTTTAAATACCTTAAATGTAGATCAGCGGTATGATCCATTCTTTTACATATTGTTGAGGTTTCCAGGTATGATTTATTATTTCAAATTACGATGACTTGTAGACCAACAGTATGACCTATTCTTTTTACTATTCCTTTATTTATTTGTTCGGCATCTGAAAGTCAGCAGTATGACTTGCTCTTTTAGTACATAATCTCTCATACATAGTTTCGATCAACAGTATAATCTTTTTTTTACTACTAACATGAGAAAACCTTATTATTTACCTCATTTATGAAAAGGGCAGTAGATCATTACTAACCTATTGAGAAGGCCATTTATTAACTTCGAAAAATTTCTCGGTAAATAACAGCTCCCTCCTCAACCTAGGTATATAATATACTACTTCAATTTTCAAACAGGATGCAGATCAACTGTATGACCTATTCTTTTAAATACCTTGAATGTAGATCAGCGGTATGATCCATTCTTTTACATATTGTTGAGGTTTCCAGTAGTATATAATATACTACTTCAATTTTCAAACAGGATGCAGATCAACTGTATGACCTATTCTTTTAAATACCTTAAATGTAGATCAGCGGTATGATCCATTCTTTTACATATTGTTGAGGTTTCCAGGTATGATTTATTATTTCAAATTACGATGACTTGTAGACCAACAGTATGACCTATTCTTTTTACTATTCCTTTATTTATTTGTTCGGCATCTGAAAGTCAGCAGTATGACTTGCTCTTTTAGTACATAATCTCTCATACATAGTTTCGATCAACAGTATAATTTTTTTTTACTACTAAGTAGTGGGGAAATGACAAAGCAAATGGAGCGGAGCAGAATGAGGAATGAGGAATATGCTATGCTATGCTATACCATGTATAGTAAAGTATGACTCATCAAACACCTGGCGTCTAGACAGCATCCGGTTTCAGAGTATGATGCAATATTTAAAAATATCTGACGATGGTATTTTGAAAAAGCTGACGGCGATAAAAAATGTGGGAATAGCCGTTAGAAGTAGTTCTCACAATCTGCAAATAAAACACCTGACGTCTAGAGATCATCCGGTTTCATAGTATGATGCAATATTTAAAAATATCTGGCGACGGTATTTTAAAAAAAGCTGACGCCGATAAAAATTAATTTAATACTCCGCGTCAGCAATAAAAAAATATATTAAGTGATAATACATATGAATGACATGCTTCTGTTTAAATAATATCTAATCCTCCTATTCTCTATAAGAAGCAATATACATAGTAATAATATACCACTTATTCCCCACACAAGTCATCTAGAATCAAATATATCATAATATAAACAGTAGTAATATACTCGTGAGCATGATGTAATAACTAAAAAACTGACTTGTTGATAAGGGGATAAGAGGGGAGCTACCCGTAGCTCCCAGGAGTTGAAACACGTGTCAAGAGGTTAACGAACGCTACAAACAGACAGGTCTAAAATTGTTTGAATGATCTTGAATGCTTGGTCCATTATTGATTATTAAAGGGTATAGTATAAGGTACAGAGCATGTAAAACACATATTGAACTCAAGACTAATATATTCCACATGTTTTATTTTACTCAACAGTATCAGCAACATTTATTATTAATACATATGAATGTTATGCTTCTGTTTTCAATATTTAATCCTATAAGAAGTAATATACATAGTAATAATATACCACACCAGTCATCTATCATCAAATGCATCAAAATATGAACAGTACTAATATGCAGCCCTTCCTCACATATCATATCATGATGTAATATCTAAATATAAAATATGAATATCTGGTTTCAATAATTTGTGGAGGCAAGTTGGTGTGACTCATCTAACACCTGGCGTCTAGACAGTATCCGGTTTCAGAGTGTGATGCAATAGCTAGAAATATGAGTTCGGGTGAAGTCGGCTAACATCGGAAGAAGCAGCCATTTGATTGGTTCAAATCCAGATTAGCCCCGCCCCCTCTCCCATACTAAAAAGTGAATACTCTGATGCCTTGTATGTTGTCTTGTCAGTTGAAGGGATTTCACTGTTTGTTCATCTCTACTACTACTCGTAATAAAGTGCATCGTTACAGCTCATAGAAAAATTTTGCAAATATAATAATGTGGGCTTTTTATTCCGCCCAGCATTGGACCAAAGCCGAAGACTTGCAATCTGCCATCCAAAGGATATGTGATGAGCTGAGGGATCTAATTTTCAGTGAACGTCATGATAGCGTGTACGACATGCAATCCACCCCAGATGCCGAGAGTAGATATGCAGAGTGCCGAAGAACTGTGCAGAAGTATCAACATTGTATAGATTTGTGCGACAAATTTCTAGAGGGAAATATCAGCTTACTGAAGTTTTGTCGAGAAATGATGGTGGCAGATATGAAAAACTTTTTATTTGATATTAGAATGTTTCTACCTGTAGAATATATCAATAAATTCAATCTTGTAGAAGCAGATTAATAAATACAATATTAAATTTACACTCTAGTTTTATTTATTATTATTATTATTATTATTATTATTATTATCTACGGTTGAAATAGCTCAGATGGGAGAGCGGTGGACTCTATAGGTCTCAGGTTCGATTCCTGGTTTCAACATATTATGCTTTTCTTATTTGAAAGACCACCAAGTATTAAAAATGTGGAAACTAATTTTGTATAAATACATCAAGTGTATTGAAGAATTAGTTTAGTACTTCCAACTTCACCAGCATGTAGGTATGCCTAACGTATAGTTTTTATTTCATCATAATTTCTGAGATTTATGCTATCACAGAACTAAAGTATGTTCTTCAATTTGCCTTTATTTTCAATTTAGTTTTACAATTTTTCTTTTAGTTTTAGTACAGAAATATTTCTTGTTGAGTTTAAAGCTTGGTTGCGATTCGAACAAAGGTTACTGAACTGTAGAAGGTCAAAGATCAACTATTGCAGTCAAGGTTTTGCAGCACTAAAGATTCTGCAGAATATGCCTGTTCCAGTGAAATATAAATGCATCAAATGCGGTGGAGAAACCGAACTCCCCAACACCAAATGTATTCCATGTGAAAGTGAAGAATTTTTTGTAGAGATGGATAAATCTAAGCATATCCCAAGCTCTTATTTTAAAAAGAAATGATTTCAAATAAAACTATTAAAATGTTTCTGCCTGTAGAATATATCAATAAATTCAATCTTATAGAAGCTCATTAATAAATACAATATTAAATTTCCACTCTAGTTTTATTTATTTATTATTATTATTATTATTATTAATATTAGAAAAAGAACATAGATGTGTAATATACCATATGAGGTTCATATATAATTTACTGAAATAAAAATGCATAATAATAATTAAGTGTTTTATTGGAAAAAAAAAACATGTACATTACATTATTACGTTACATTATATTATTTTTACTAATCCATGAATTATGAGATTTATCGAGACCGAGCCATTTAACTTGAACCTTATCCCCTTTCCTTCTCAATACCTTTTCCACCAAATATATATCTTTGTACTTAGCTTTCTGCAGTTCTTCGGTATAAAATGCTCCTTTAATTTCATCATTATTTTGATCTTTTAACAGGTAAGTCGTTGGATTAGTCATTTTAACTTTTTTTATTCTAAATACCTCATTCGACCAATTTGGAGTATAGCCCTTCTTGAATGCTTCCCTGTATTTACTAATCCTTATATAATCACCGACTTTAAACTTTGCGCGTTTTGGATCAACAGTTTTTATATGACTATAAGCTGTCTGCAATAATTTTCGAGCATTTTTGCTATTTACTTGGTTAGGCTTCAATCCAATAGTTCTGTGCTTAGTATTGTTATATCGATTCACAATATCTTGCAATATATTTATCCATTTGTAAGTTCCTTGAAGACTAAAGTGTTTCCACATCATATTTTTCAGTGTACGGTTTGATCTTTCTACAATACTAGCTTTTAAATTGGAATAAGTACTATAATGATTAATGTTGAACTCGGTCATCAACTGTTTAAACTCTTTATTGTAAAATTCTTTACCAAAATCAGTGTGGCAGTTACGAGGTTTAATTTTCATCTGTGACAAAATTTTAGTCATATTAGTGGCCACATCTTTAGCGGTCTTTCTTTTAACAGGTTCAGCCCATACGTATTTACTAAATACATTTATTACAATCAGAATATATCGATACCCCCTGTTAAGCTTGGCATAAGGAATCATTTCGACCAAATCAGCCTGAATTGTGTCATTTAGACCTTTAATGATTACATGCCGTCTTCTAAATTTTTTCCTAGCAGGTTTATGTAGCTCATTAACTATTTCTTCTTTAACTTTACTCATCTCTAACACTACTAGTATATGAACATTGATATACTACTTATAACTACAAATATTTATAATCTATTGAATGGGTGTTCTAATTTTTAGCTATAGGACACTGTAGAACGAATTGTACATATAATGGACGACTGGCGGATGTAGTGCTTACAATGAAAGTAAAGGTATCTCCACATATAGCCCAATTATAGCCCAATTAACTCATATGCATCAATTAAGATGGGAGCTGAATTCACAGATATAGGCACATCTTTTGGTATGATATTTATACTTTCTATTTTTCCACTTACTGGAATAGTATATTGGGTGGTCGAATCTTCCAATAAATAACGTAGAGAACTTACAGTCGTATCTACAATCCCGCGTATAGTTATTATACATTTAGAGTGATGAGAGGATGGTTCACAAATGTAAAAAGGTGCGGATGCTGAAGAACTTGCTAACGTTGGAGCATGTGAAATACTTAAAGATGAAATATGTCTTGTTCGAGACATGTGCCTACCAAACTTGTCTATAGGCATGATTACTGTACAAAGTATAGAAACAAACTGTGTATTAGATGTATATTACTGCTTATTTAATAATTTTCGCCTCTCTTAGTTCTTCGATAATAGAAACAATTTCATTCTGGTGACCATTGTTTCCGGCAGACTGTGATGCCATTAATAGTCGCAATCTATCTATTAATTCATTAGGGTCGTTATAATAAACATAATCAATCTTTTTATTGGTTAAATTTAGTAAGCCACCCATCTTAGAATGTTTTAAAGATTGTGTTCTACGCAACGGTCTATTTGGTGGTTGAGGTTTGGAGAATGATTGTGGAAGTGAGCTGATAGTAGATTTCTTCAATATTTTCTTTTCAATCAGGTATGGTCTAATAATTAATCTATATTTGTCACTCGATGAACCTTGAATTTGCTCATTAGAATTAAAGTTTCTACGGTAGGCATTAGATCTCTTCAAAATATCCATATAATTTTCTAGATCGGTTTGCTTGTACCCTATTGGCTGCTTTTTAAACAACAATTCGTATAGACCCGGTGTTCCAGAATACTTTACACCATTCATTTGTATATCCTTTCCAACAATTTCTACGTTTGAATTTCCAATTAAAAATTTTTCGGTTGTGGTATCATGTTGAAGACCATATTGACGATCGTTATCTTTCTCATCACCTCGTACCGATATATCTATATATTGTCGTGGCAGAGAATCATATCCATCTAAATATTCCTGATAAGCCGGTGTATCAGAGAGATCTTGGAGATATTGACGGCTTTTCTCAACTTGTTGATCAATTAAGTCGCTACTATTTTGGTCGTCTGAATCATCCACTGTGGGCGTATTCTGATAGGTATCTTCAAGAAAACTCGGCATGGTCATGGGTAATGAAGGAAGATATTTATTATATACATCGACATTTGATCTATTTGGTGTCCATGTTGGAGTTTCAAATTTAACTTGCATCGGCTCTTGCTTAATGGAAACATCTGGTTTTATCGAGGAAAGCAGTTTTTTTAGCGGTCCTGTAATAGGTTTATAGTCTTTTTCTAATTGCGACTGTGATTGAGCTATATCCGACTTCAAACTCCTATATTTTTCTCTAACAGATTTTCGAGTTTTAACCAACTGTTTAGCCAGCTCCTTATCCATCGCTGTTATGTTAGGTAATGATGAATATTGATGAGTGCATATTTATTTATATGCCAGGTCGACCGAGCAGTCTAGCGGTCAGCATTTTTCATGTTTTATGGTAAAATATATGTATCAAACCCTTTTCTATACCGTCCAGATTTCAGTGGACAGTCCTTATCAATAACAAGGAAGCCATATTTATCTTTCCAACATTCGCCACAGATATCTTTGAACTCTTGAAGTGGCATATCAACATTAACATGTTCATCATAGATATGCTTTAAATTTCTAGCATCTTGTTTAAAAAGAACTAGCAAATTAACGTTGTCTCGCAGGAGCTGCTTGGGTACTTTAGAATAGGTTTGTGTTAAATAAAAACAATCCGTATCACCGTGACGACCAAAGCAAAAATAGTCTCTCATTACACTCTGATTACAGCATACAACATCGTCAAAAATTATAACAGAGTTTGGTTTTATATTATTAGGAGGAACTATTTCGGAACTATCCTCGTATTCGTGGTAACCGATCTCTTTTATTGATCCTAGTAACAATCTCAAATGCTCATATTTAGGCTGATTCAATGTTTTCGAGTACAGATAAATATTCTCAAATCTCAGTCCGTTTCTATGTTCTATTAAACTCATCATGACATTAGTTTTACCACACCCCGAAGGACCAACCAGTAATCCTCGCTTGGAAGAACCTCCAAAGAGAGGTCCATGTTTTTTATAAGTAATATCAGGGGAAATTTCATCATGATTTACTACTGGCAGTAAAATTTTCTGTTGCTCGATCTTCATTGTTAGGGTACGTCTGAAGTACTGGATACAACACACAGTCTGTAAACTATATATAAGGGTGTACACCGGAAATTACTTCAGTTCAGTAATATATATAATGCTGGTACACAGCCCAACTTTGATTAATCAGCGTCGAAAACGAGCAAAGAAAGGTTCTGGGTTTGTTAATACGCTTATAAACAAACTACCTTTTGAACTACATATTCCTGGGTACAACTACTGTGGTCCAGGTACCAAACTTACTAAGAGGCTTGCTAGAGGTGATCGTGGTATTAATCCATTAGATACCTTATGTTTAAATCACGATCTTAAGTACAGTCAATATAATGATAGAGAACATAGGCATGAAGCAGATAAGGAACTAGCTGAAAAAGCTTATCAACGTTTTAAAGCATCTGACTCTTCTATAGGAGAAAAAATTACTGCCTTAGGTGTGGCCGGCGCGATGAAAGCGAAAACCAAACTAGGAATGGGAATAAAAAAAACAGCGTCCAAACGTAAAAGTGGAGGTACTAAACGTAAAAGTGGAGGTACTCTGCACAAGAGCACTATAACTTTTAATGAAGCTGTTCGGAGGGCCCGACGTGGTATACGAAGCAGACCATCTAATAGCTTGATTACAATGGCAAAGCAAGCTCTGTCTTCAATAGGAACCAAGAAACTATCTGCACCAAGACAAAGAATTATTCCAATCCCTAAGACTGGCGGTTTTCTTCCACTCATACCCCTGTTTGCTGCGTTAGGCGCTTTGGGGAGTATTGGAGGGGGAGCGGCTGGGATTGCAAAAGCTGTCAATGATGCGAAAGCTGCCAAAGAAAAACTTGAAGAAGATAAAAGACATAACTTGGCAATGGAGCAAGCTGTTGTTGGAAAAGGGTTATATCTACAACCTTACAAAAAAGGAATGGGGTTATATTTACAACCTTATAAAAAAAACTACCAATAAACCTGCCTCGCCGCGCATTAACTAATCTAGACTTGACAAGATTTGCTAAAAAGTTGCGTATACCATATTTTCGAGGAGTATTTATGAAAGACAAGCTCCCACTAAAAATAAACAGAAATGAGTGTGGAGTCATCAATTTGGACATTTCAACTGGACCAGGTACTCATTGGACGGCGTACGCAAAAGAAAATAATGTTATAATATACTTTGATAGTTATGGAAACTTAAGACCTCCAAGTGTATTAATAAAATATTTTCAGAGTGATGGCAGCTTGAATAGAATTAAATATAATCATGATAAATTTCAACGAGATAATTCAAATAATTGTGGTCATCTCTGTTTAAAGTTTTTATATAATGTATTTGATTAAAGGAAATATTGTTATTACAAATATAGATGTTAATTGAGCAACATGTCTTTTACTTTTTCACTTTCCGGAAATAGTTCTGTTTTAAGTGCACAATTCAATCCACCCATAAATTTAGATGATAACTCCGAATATGTTATTGGTTTGGTTAACTTTGAAAGTTTTAATGTTATACCGAACATAGATGAGAGAAACAACACTTTTACTTATGGTAATATGACAATAACTATTCCAGTAGGAGCATATGAAATTGATGATCTAAATAAGTTCATACAGAACGCTATTCCGGATGCCGTTATTAATATTATCCCTAATCACAACACTTCTACTGTTAATTTTGAAACAAACGTAGACATAGATTTTACATCAGATAACTCAATAGGTCGTCTTTTAGGATTTAACAAGAGAGTGCTCAAAGCTGATTGGTTAAACGAATCGGACTTTCCTGTACAGATAATTAAGGTTAATGCTTTATGCATAGATTGCAACATAGCGGCGGGGTCATATTCGAATGGACAACCAGTGCATATAATCCATCAGTTCTTCCCAGCTGTTGCGCCAGGATATAAAATAGTGGAGTCGCCTCTGAATATACTCTATTTCCCTGTGACTGTCAAGACAATCAACAACTTGACCATTAAAATACTTGACCAGGACGGAAATATCGTCAATTTTCGTAAGGAAGTCGTCACAGTGAGACTACATCTGAAGAAGCTTTAAAAAATGGTGATTCGTTACAATATAATGTGTCAAGTCCCATGTGTTGTGGCTAAAAACAATTATAAAAGGCAGCCTAAAAACAAGCTTATAGTTAGTTCCAAGAAGAACGTTACTAGAGTAACACGTCAAAATAAACTCTTTCTTCAATCTCTTGGTTTAGAAGTACTCATATAATGGATATTTTAAATGTTCTGCAAGAACCTATTGTAGACAACTCTATTGTCGACTTGGAATATCATAATTATCAACCCTTCGTGACTTCTAAATTTGATTATAATGATGAAATTAGGATTCCCATCCAAGAGTTGGACACATACACTCTACCATGTAACAGTATGCTATACCTAGAGGGGGCTTTAACTAAGGACGATGGAACACCAGCTACTAAATTGAAACTAATAAATAATGCATTTGCCTTTCTATTTAGAGAAATTCGTTATGAGATGAATGGTATTATCATTGATTCCGTTAGAAATGTAGGATTAACATCTACTCTTAAAGGGTATTTGTCTTTCAATGAAAGTGAAAGCGTTAAACTTCAAAATGCTGGGTGGTTTCCTAAAGATAGTACACTACCTGATAGTAGTAAATTTAATGTATGCATCCCACTAAAATTTCTAATGGGCTTCTTCGAAGACTACAAACGTATCATTTTGGGAATGCGTCAAGAACTTGTCCTAATTCGAAGCAGTAATGACCTTGAAGCGGTAACTGCTGTCGATGATACAGAAAAACCGAAAATTAATATCAATAAACTTTATTGGAGGGTACCACATGTTTCTGTTGCAATACCACAGCAATTAGCATTAACCAAAATTTTAGATAAAAATGTTGAAATAACTCTCCCGTTTAGAAGCTGGGAACTTGTAGAATACTCTTCACTTCCTCAAACTACAAGACAGACATGGCCTGTGAAGACTACCACTAAGCTGGAAACACCAAGACATGTGATTGTTGCTCTTCAAACTGATAAGAAAAGTAAAATCACTTCTAATATGAGCAAATTTGATAATTGCAATCTGACAAATATAAGAGTATTTTTAAATTCTGAAAGATATCCTTACAATGATCTATTCCTCGACTTCAAAGATGATAAATACGCTACACTATATGAAATGTTTTCTAATTTTCGCTCCTCCTACTATGAGGCAGGTAATGAACCAGTATTTACACCCAAAGAATTTAAATCCATATCACCCATTGCTCACATCGACTGTTCTCGACAAAAGGAAAGTATGCAGTCGGGTTCCGTCGTACTTAGAATCGAGATGGATATGATTGAGAATGTCCCGAATGAAACAACAGCTTATTGTCTAATTTTGCATGATCGTGTATTTCGATATAATCCAATGACAAAAATTGTTAGACAGGTCTAGCATACATAAACACAGTAACATAAATAATAAATTCAGTTGATAATGATATCTGAGTATAGAAAGACCCTGCAAGAACACAGGAAAAAATTGAAACAATTAAGAAAAGCAATAGAATTGTATAGTTTGAAAAGTGTTGTACTGAAGAAACTAACAAATTTGAAAATATGCCATTAATCTTAGATGTACAAGGCTTCAAGGTGGAAAAACATAAATTCATAGTTAAAGAGTTGGCAGGATTTGATGGCGAACACATATGTCATTATATTTTCAAACCACCTTTTTCATTTGATGCGCTTCCACCAGAATTTCAAAAAGGAGCTAATTGGGTAACTAAACATCATCACTGCATTCAATGGGAAGAGGGTTTTACACAACTACATAAATTTAACAATATTATCGAGAATTTGACTTCAAAGACAGAACAGATTTATATTAAAGGAAGAGAGAAAGCTGAATATCTTCGACGTTTTTCGTCGAAACCAATTATAGAATTTGAAGAACAACCCCGCTTGAAGCATTCTGCACCTAAATGTTTATATCATTCAAATAATATATGTATGTGTGCCTTATCTAATGTTTATTATCTGTATGAACATTTTATAATGTCCTAGCTTTATGATGAAATAAAAACCAAATTAAATATTTTCTATGTTTTATTTATTAAAATCAACTTATCTGTGGGGTGGGGGTACGAATTCTTTATAAAAATCCGAGTGGTTATGGATTTGGTCGCACGTGAATGCAATTAAATGCGACCAATTACAGCCAGATATTACAGTGAAACTGTAGCTAAAACTACTACTAAAAGCAAAACAATAATGGGTTTTCTTGTTACATAATGTTAAAGTTTTTTTGATCAAAACAATGAGATTGTTGGGAGAAGGGATATAGAAAGTTATAAGTACCTGTGTGAGCGGTACTGGTATAACCGGTATCGGTGTGATCGGTACCGCTACCTATAAGTAACGGTGTGACTGGTACCGGTGTAACCGGTACCTACACATATAAAACACAGATATAATCTATGATAATCTTAGTTGCTAGGTAGATACGACCATGAACGCTTCACAGCTTATAGTACTACAAGCCATTTCTCAGAACGTACTTTTTGTGCAGTATCCTTGTAATACAAGGGAGGTTTTTGTATGTTTTGACAGTAATGGGAAGAGAAATGAAAGCTGGCCCTCTAAATGGAGAAGGATGGAGCTATATGTAAGCAAATACGTTACCACTTTGAGTTATTCAATACCCACCAACAGCACCGAGTACAAACTACGCCTAAGGAAAAAAGATAATATAATGGAAGACTCTGATTGGCTGGACATCTACAGTAGACCCCCCACCTATACACCTCCTACAAATATCGACTGTAGAGTGGAATATTCTGCAGAGTATTTCATGATTTGGTATATAACAGTGTGCTCCTCCCTGTTAGTGCTTAAAGTGATTATTACGAGTCTTCAAGTATCATGTCTCAACAACTGTGTTGTTCGAAATGTCTATCAACCGAGCTGATAAATAGACACAAAAACAATGAAAGCTTGTACAACTTCACTAAAGAAGAGCTGTCACACTTTCCTCTGGAATATCTAATTTCAAATGTAACTGCTATGGAACTACTTCATGCATGGCCTAAGCTTCCACGAGAATATACCCAAAAATTTGAGCTTCAAATTCAACTACCCTGTTTCGTGTATTACAACCGACCAGAATGGCAATCACATATAGATGGTCCTCCGAGTTCACAAGCAACTTGCCATGTATGTGCATGGGGGCTACAAAAATGTAGCCGATATGTTTCATATTAAGTATTGTATTTTATAATGGAATAATAAAACAAATATTTATATATAATGGTAGTTTTATTAACTATTAAACTTGTGAACACATGTGGGAATAAATATTCCCAAATATGACAAAATAATAAAATATATGTACATACTAATAGTTTATTTACATAATTAGAAAATAAGCAAAGTCATATCAATTTATTAACACAATTACATATCAAAATCTAATAAATTACAATATAAATGAAATAATAAAACCTACATGTACATACTAATAGTTTATTTACATAATTGGATAACAAGCAGACTCATATCATATTATTTATATAATTACATATTAAATAAGTTTAAATCAAAGTCTGATACATCAAAATCCGATGAATTAAAATCTGATATATCAAAATCTGATAAATTAACATCTAGTTGTGGTTCCTCCTCTCCCCCAATCATCTCTTCGGCTACTTGTAGCAACCTTTCCAAATTTATGTTACGTTCCTGATCTGGTGGAGAAAGGCGATGATGTCCCCAGGCTAACGTATTTACATCTCCCGGTATGACATACCTCTTATCGTCAGCTGATGACAATGCTACTTTATTCTTCAGTTCAGTGTGGATGGTGTGCAAAGTTGATGTAAATATATGCATTTTTCGGAAGATTATGCCACCATTTTCTACGATTTGAACATAATCGGAAAAGTCTATTTGATGTTTAACAACACTTGTGGATACTCCTTTTGCCTTTTTCATGACATCACCTGCTTTTACACAATACGCCTTGGCACCTGTTCCATAAAAGCTTTCGATGGATCGTCCAGCGTACTCATCTTTCATCTTTCCTACGACTGATTTTGTTTTAGGCATATTATGGATGTTATCTGGTTTATAATTTGAAGTATCGAAATACTGAAGATTCTTCTTGATGTCCTCATACGGATTTTCGGTAAAGAGTTCCAAGACAAGGGAATCTGTGTCCGTATATAAAACAGTTGCTTTATCACCGTACATAGGTTTTATGTAGCCATAAAGGAATTCGTAGATGATGGTCTTGGAAATATCCAAAATTGAAAAACCAACATATAGCGGTTTGTCATACACCACTTTTGTTTTATCTAAATGAATTGCTACTAAATTCTCATCAAATATGGAACAGGATTTAAAATGGGGCTGGCTTATTAAGGCTCTTGCTCCTAATTTGCCTTTTCTATTCTCCCAACATGAACACAATTTAATATTTTGTCTTTTGTCGACGTTTTCCATTGTTTTACCAAAAATTGAATTTACCATTAACTTGAACAAATCCTTCTCAAATTCGTTCCTAGCAGAGTTTCGGAGATTTGTATTTAAGTCGATATATGACCCCAGCCACGTTGATTGTGAAAATTCTAAAATTCTATGGATTTTTGTCAGTTTCAGTCCATATTTCAAACACTGTTTTAAATTTCTATAGTGAATAATATAGCGGTTCTTATTATGTAAATTCGGAATTAATTTAGGGTATTTAGAATCTGGTGGTATCATACTTTCGGGGCAGAATGGTAAATCGTTGTGGTCATTATGCAGGCTTGTTACATATTTCAAATCTACCTGCAAGATATATCCTTTAGGTGAGTTGTTGTCGATGTTAGAGCAGTCAAAATTATCAATTTCCTCTTTTTCGAGCCACCTGAAGCCTCCAGTGGGAAGACATTCTTTCATTGCTGCACCATACAAGTTTGTTGCATCCAGGTACATGATATGTGAAGTTGGTTTAGTAGGATCATAATTTGGTAAAAATTTATTGTTAGCTATGGACTTCCTTTTACTACATTGAGCCACACCTCCTCTAATTCCTTTGCGAAAGAAATGTAGAGAATCGACATTTGTTAAAAGTTCAAGCTCGATCTTTGTGTAACGTAGCATTGCATCCCAACTTAGCGACGGAGCTGTTAAATAATGGGCGGGGTCTAATTTGTATTGCTCCAAACACACTTTTCTAAAGTTTTCAAACACATCAGCTAACAACAACACATCTGATTTTAAATATACATCTGCATAGTCTCCCAAAGTTTTACAGTTGAAGGTATCCCACACTTTATTTGCCCGTTCATAGTCTTCATCAGAAATGGATTCCAGGGTTAAATCATTGTAAAATTTTTCTTTTGGTGGTAGTTGTTTCTCTTCCAGCTTTTCAAATGAGCCCACATAGCTATATGGAAAAACACCTTTTCGTCTGATTAACTTAAACTCGTTATCATCTGGAAAGCACTTTCTTGTTTCGATACACTGGTGATGTTCTAAGTTTTTACTCAGTTTATCGAGGGACTTGGCTAAAAAGCGAAACGAGTCAACAAACTTTAGCTTCAAATATGTGTCTGGTACTTTTGGATCTGAAGATTTTTCAACCAGAATTGATTTGGAGAATGAGATGTATTTCTCCTTGGTTTGCGCTATCACAGAAACACTTTCCTTTTTAGATGTTAGCTTCGACAGAAAGAGGTGTCCATCATAATTACTGAGGCAGTGGAAGAAAACTGGTATGAACTTTGGCACTTTGTAGTTTAAATTGCATACAGAGTGGGCAGCACCACGAAAATGTCCTGTTAAGTGGCAGTGATCACGAACCTTTACGTCTTCAGTCTTGAAAGGTTTTGTGCAGATATGACAGTGAGTAGCATTTCTGTAAGAGGTTTTTTCTTGATCAGAAAGCGGCAGCATGTCTCTAACATTTTTGAGGTGGTTGTTATACAAGTCCAAAGAAATTTTGTCCAATTTTTCAATAAATATTTGTGCAGCATTTGGACCTCGATATGATACGAATCTCGATAGCTTGTCATCAAAATTACACTTTACATAGAAAGCGAAAGAGTATGGCTCATGTTCACAGGTTTTCACTGTAAATGATTTATCATCACTAGGTTCATTATGATGGATGGGTTTTAGTAAACTCTCGAAATCGGCATAGATTACGAATGGAACCGATAATTGTCTTTCAAAATTCACAAACTTAAGGATATTTTCAGGAATACTTTCACCATACTTATTGGTCTTCAACTGGGTGGTTGGTATTTTCGTACATATATGATTGCAGTCATTTTTCTCATGTTGTTTTAGCTGTTCAACATTCTTAAAGGCCTGTAGACATCCATCACAAATATGTATTCTAGCATCATGTTTAGATTTTTGATTTGAAACTAATCTAGACATATCTGTTATGAGGCAGTAGTGGTTGTTACCAGCGTTGTCAGATACTAGCAACAAATTAACATGTGTAGCTTGTCTGTTTGAAGTGAAATGTAGAGGTCCAACTACCTCTATCACCATTTTTCCATCTTTAAATTCTGATTCTATACCAAACACGTTCACAGAGATGTTATTCAGTTTTTCAAATTTAGATATATCTTTCAGGCTCATGGGGAATTTCAAACCATTAAAGTTTAGCAGTGTGTTGTAGTGGGGATATGAACTGGTACTCTGAGGATTCCCTTGTGCACGATATATGGCTGCAATAATGGACCAAGCAAAGCAAGCTCTATCATTATTTCTAATATTTAACACGGCTTTTCTAGCCTCGATGTTTCTAGGCAGCTTAATATATGAAGAGGCTGATAGTGGTGTAAATTTATTTAGGTTTACATCCAGAAACATTATCTGTTTTAAAGCCCATCCAGAGTCCCGTTCCTCAAATGAGGAAGCTTGTGAAGTCATCTCTTTCATAAAATCTTCGAAAATCTGCTGAAGATCTGAAGATGGGGTGATTACCTTGTTCTTAGTATTAAATGACTTGATATCAGACATCTCCTTTTCGGGTATAACATAAAAACCGAACACTTCGAAATTAACTTTGAGAGCACGATAGTTTTGCAAATATTCATTGATTCTATTAAACACTTTCTGTTTTACTTCTTCAAAGAAATTATTGTAATCGATATGGGTTCTGGGGCTAGTGAAACGGTAACTGGCTATCCTATTCTTAAACCCACTAGAAAGTTTTTCAACACCATCTCCCACACTTTGTTGAATTGGTCGGTCAATTTTCTTTCTATCAACCACATTATTTCCGGCACAGTAGGAGTTTTGATTATGTTTTCGGAGGTTGGACGGCTTTGAAAATATTTTTCCACAACGTTCACAGAGTATTGAGTTTGTTGTATTAACATCGCTGGATGATGGTACATCATACTTTTGTTTCTTTGGTGCAGATGTAGAAGGCACATTATCGCTTTTCCTTTTTCTATCGCTATGTAAGATAGGACAGTAGTCGCGAATATGTCGCACTAGATTGTATTTGCAAGAAAAATCTTTTCCACAATGTTCACAGACCATAGGAATCGTTTTATTAATATTACTGGAAGATGGTACATCATACTTTTGTTTCTTTATTGTAGATGTAGAAGGCACATTATCACTTTTTCTTTTTTTATGAAGAACGGGACAGTAGTCACGAATATGTAGCACTAGGCTTCGTTTGTAAGAGAAATCTTTTTCGCAATGTTCACACTTCATTATAACTGACAAGACTACGTACAAAGCATCTGAGTATTCATTTTTTAGTATGGGAGAGGGGGCGGGGCTAATCTGGATTTGAACCAATCAAATGGCTGCTTCTTCCGATGTTAGCCGACTTCACCCGAACTCATATTTCTAGCTATTGCATCACACTCTGAAACCGGATACTGTCTAGACGCCAGGTGTTAGATGAGTCACACCAACTTGCCTCCACAAATTATTGAAACCAGATATTCATATTTTATATTTAGATATTACATCATGATATGATATGTGAGGAAGGGCTGCATATTAGTACTGTTTATATTTTGATGCATTTGATGATAGATGACTGGTGTGGTATATTATTACTATGTATATTACTTCTTATAGGATTAAATATTGAAAACAGAAGCATAACATTCATATGTATTAATAATAAATGTTGCTGATACTGTTGAGTAAAATAAAACATGTGGAATATATTAGTCTTGAGTTCAATATGTGTTTTACATGCTCTGTACCTTATACTATACCCTTTAATAATCAATAATGGACCAAGCATTCAAGATCATTCAAACAATTTTAGACCTGTCTGTTTGTAGCGTTCGTTAACCTCTTGACACGTGTTTCAACTCCTGGGAGCTACGGGTAGCTCCCCTCTTACCCCCTTATCAACAAGTCAGTTTTTTAGTTATTACATCATGCTCACGAGTATATTACTACTGTTTATATTATGATATATTTGATTCTAGATGACTTGTGTGGGGAATAAGTGGTATATTATTACTATGTATATTGCTTCTTATAGAGAATAGGAGGATTAGATATTATTTAAGCAGAAGCATGTCATTCATATGTATTATCACTTAATATATTTTTTTATTGCTGACGCGGAGTATTAAATTAATTTTTATCGGCGTCAGCTTTTTTTAAAATACCGTCGCCAGATATTTTTAAATATTGCATCATACTATGAAACCGGATGATCTCTAGACGTCAGGTGTTTTATTTGCAGATTGTGAGAACTACTTCTAACGGCTATTCCCACATTTTTTATCGCCGTCAGCTTTTTCAAAATACCATCGTCAGATATTTTTAAATATTGCATCATACTCTGAAACCGGATGCTGTCTAGACGCCAGGTGTTTGATGAGTCATACTTTACTATACATGGTATAGCATAGCATAGCATATTCCTCATTCCTCATTCTGCTCCGCTCCATTTGCTTTGTCATTTCCCTCCTACTCTACTAACATGAGAAAACCTTATTATTTACCTCATTTATGAAAAGGGCAGTAGTTCATTACTAACCTATTGAGAAGGCCATTTATTAACCTCGAAAAATTTCTCGGTAAATAACAGCTCCCTCCTCAACCTAGGTATATAATATACTACTTCAATTTTCAAACAGATGCAGATCAACTGTATGACCTATTATTTTAAATACCTTAAATGTAGATCAGCGGTATGATCCATTCTTTTACATATTGTTGAGGTTTCCAGGTATGATTTATTATTTCAAATTACGATGACTTGTAGACCAACAGTATGACCTATTCTTTTTACTATTCCTTTATTTATTTGTTCGGCATCTGAAAGTCAGCAGTATGACTTGCTCTTTTAGTACATAATCTCTCATACATAGTTTCGATCAACAGTATAATCTTTTTTTTACTACTAACATGAGAAAACCTTATTATTTACCTCATTTATGAAAAGGGCAGTAGTTCATTACTAACCTATTGAGAAGGCCATTTATTAACCTCGAAAAATTTCTCGGTAAATAACAGCTCCCTCCTCAACCTAGGTATATAATATACTACTTCAATTTTCAAACAGATGCAGATCAACTGTATGACCTATTATTTTAAATACCTTAAATGTAGATCAGCGGTATGATCCATTCTTTTACATATTGTTGAGGTTTCCAGGTATGATTTATTATTTCAAATTACGATGACTTGTAGACCAACAGTATGACCTATTCTTTTTACTATTCCTTTATTTATTTGTTCGGCATCTGAAAGTCAGCAGTATGACTTGCTCTTTTAGTACATAATCTCTCATACATAGTTTCGATCAACAGTATAATCTTTTTTTTACTACTAACATGAGAAAACCTTATTATTTACCTCATTTATGAAAAGGGCAGTAGTTCATTACTAACCTATTGAGAAGGCCATTTATTAACCTCGAAAAATTTCTCGGTAAATAACAGCTCCCTCCTCAACCTAGGTATATAATATACTACTTCAATTTTCAAACAGATGCAGATCAACTGTATGACCTATTATTTTAAATACCTTAAATGTAGATCAGCGGTATGATCCATTCTTTTACATATTGTTGAGGTTTCCAGGTATGATTTATTATTTCAAATTACGAAGACTTGTAGATCAACAGTATGACCTATTCTTTTTACTATTCCTTTATTTATTTGTTCGGCATCTGAAAGTCAGCAGTATGACTTGCTCTTTTAGTACATAATCTCTCATACATAGTTTCGATCAACAGTATAATCTGTTTTTTACTACTAACATGAGAAAACCTTATTATTTACCTCATTTATGAAAAGGGCAGTAGTTCATTACTAACCTATTGAGAAGGCCATTTATTAACCTCGAAAAATTTCTCGGTAAATAACAGCTCCCTCCTCAACCTAGGTATATAATATACTACTTCAATTTTCAAACAGATGCAGATCAACTGTATGACCTATTATTTTAAATACCTTAAATGTAGATCAGCGGTATGATCCATTCTTTTACATATTGTTGAGGTTTCCAGGTATGATTTATTATTTCAAATTACGATGACTTGTAGACCAACAGTATGACTTATTCTTTTTACTATTCCTTTATTTATTTGTTCGGCATCTGAAAGTCAGCAGTATGACTTGCTCTTTTAGTACATAATCTCTCATACATAGTTTCGATCAACCGTATAATCTTTTTTTAATACTAACATGAGAAAACCTTATTATTTACCTCATTTATGAAAAGGGCAGTAGTTCATTACTAACCTATTGAGAAGGCCATTTATTAACCTCGAAAAATTTCTCGGTAAATAACAGCTCCCTCCTCAACCTAGGTATATAATATACTACTTCAATTTTCAAACAGATGCAGGTCAACTGTATGACCTATTATTTTAAATACCTTAAATGTAGATCAGCGGTATGATCCATTCTTTAACATATTGTTGAGGTTTCCAGGTATGATTTATTATTTCAAATTACGATGACTTGTAGATCAACAGTATGACCTATTCTTTTTACTATTCCTTTATTTATTTGTTCGGCATCTGAAAGTCAGCAGTATGACTTGCTCTTTTAGTACATAATCTCTCATACATAGTTTCGATCAACAGTATAATCTGTTTTTTACTACTAACATGAGAAAACCTTATTATTTACCTCATTTATGAAAAGGGCAGTAGTTCATTACTAACCTATTGAGAAGGCCATTTATTAACCTCGAAAAATTTCTCGGTAAATAACAGCTCCCTCCTCAACCTAGGTATATAATATACTACTTCAATTTTCAAACAGATGCAGATCAACTGTATGACCTATTATTTTAAATACCTTAAATGTAGATCAGCGGTATGATCCATTCTTTTACATATTGTTGAGGTTTCCAGGTATGATTTATTATTTCAAATTACGAAGACTTGTAGATCAACAGTATGACCTACTCTTTTTACTATTCCTTTATTTACTTGTTCGGCATCTGAAAGTCAGCAGTATGACTTGCTCTTTTAGTACATAATCTCTCATACATAGTTTCGATCAACAGTATAATCTTTTTTTACTACTAACATGAGAAAACCTTATTATTTACCTCATTTATGAAAAGGGCAGTAGTTCATTACTAACCTATTGAGAAGGCCATTTATTAACTTCGAAAAATTTCTCGGTAAATAACAGCTCCCTCCTCAACCTAGGTATATAATATACTACTTCAATTTTCAAACAGGATGCAGATCAACTGTATGACCTATTCTTTTAAATACCTTAAATGTAGATCAGCGGTATGATCCATTCTTTTACATATTGTTGAGGTTTCCAGGTATGATTTATTATTTCAAATTACGATGACTTGTAGACCAACAGTATGACCTATTCTTTTTACTATTCCTTTATTTATTTGTTCGGCATCTGAAAGTCAGCAGTATGACTTGCTCTTTTAGTACATAATCTCTCATACATAGTTTCGATCAACAGTATAATTTTTTTTTTACTACTAACATGAGAAAACCTTATTATTTACCTCATTTATGAAAAGGGCAGTAGTTCATTACTAACCTATTGAGAAGGCCATTTATTAACCTCGAAAAATTTCTCGGTAAATAACAGCTCCCTCCTCAACCTAGGTATATAATATACTACTTCAATTTTCAAACAGATGCAGATCAACTGTATGACCTATTATTTTAAATACCTTAAATGTAGATCAGCGGTATGATCCATTCTTTTACATATTGTTGAGGTTTCCAGGTATGATTTATTATTTCAAATTACGATGACTTGTAGACCAACAGTATGACCTATTCTTTTTACTATTCCTTTATTTATTTGTTCGGCATCTGAAAGTCAGCAGTATGACTTGCTCTTTTAGTACATAATCTCTCATACATAGTTTCGATCAACAGTATAATCTTTTTTTTACTACTAACATGAGAAAACCTTATTATTTACCTCATTTATGAAAAGGGCAGTAGTTCATTACTAACCTATTGAGAAGGCCATTTATTAACTTCGAAAAATTTCTCGGTAAATAACAGCTCCCTCCTCAACCTAGGTATATAATATACTACTTCAATTTTCAAACAGGATGCAGATCAACTGTATGACCTATTCTTTTAAATACCTTGAATGTAGATCAGCGGTATGATCCATTCTTTTACATATTGTTGAGGTTTCCAGTAGTATATAATATACTACTTCAATTTTCAAACAGGATGCAGATCAACTGTATGACCTATTCTTTTAAATACCTTAAATGTAGATCAGCGGTATGATCCATTCTTTTACATATTGTTGAGGTTTCCAGGTATGATTTATTATTTCAAATTACGATGACTTGTAGACCAATTATTACCAATTATACCTTAAATGTAGATCAGCGGTATGATCCATTCTTTTACATATTGTTGAGGTTTCCAGGTATGATTTATTATTTCAAATTACGATGACTTGTAGACCAACAGTATGACTTATTCTTTTTACTATTCCTTTATTTATTTGTTCGGCATCTGAAAGTCAGCAGTATGACTTGCTCTTTTAGTACATAATCTCTCATACATAGTTTCGATCAACAGTATAATCTTTTTTTAATACTAACATGAGAAAACCTTATTATTTACCTCATTTATGAAAAGGGCAGTAGTTCATTACTAACCTATTGAGAAGGCCATTTATTAACCTCGAAAAATTTCTCGGTAAATAACAGCTCCCTCCTCAACCTAGGTATATAATATACTACTTCAATTTTCAAACAGATGCAGGTCAACTGTATGACCTATTATTTTAAATACCTTAAATGTAGATCAGCGGTATGATCCATTCTTTAACATATTGTTGAGGTTTCCAGGTATGATTTATTATTTCAAATTACGATGACTTGTAGATCAACAGTATGACCTATTCTTTTTACTATTCCTTTATTTATTTGTTCGGCATCTGAAAGTCAGCAGTATGACTTGCTCTTTTAGTACATAATCTCTCATACATAGTTTCGATCAACAGTATAATCTGTTTTTTACTACTAACATGAGAAAACCTTATTATTTACCTCATTTATGAAAAGGGCAGTAGTTCATTACTAACCTATTGAGAAGGCCATTTATTAACCTCGAAAAATTTCTCGGTAAATAACAGCTCCCTCCTCAACCTAGGTATATAATATACTACTTCAATTTTCAAACAGATGCAGATCAACTGTATGACCTATTATTTTAAATACCTTAAATGTAGATCAGCGGTATGATCCAATCTTTTACATATTGTTGAGGTTTCCAGGTATGATTTATTATTTCAAATTACGAAGACTTGTAGATCAACAGTATGACCTATTCTTTTTACTATTCCTTTATTTATTTGTTCGGCATCTGAAAGTCAGCAGTATGACTTGCTCTTTTAGTACATAATCTCTCATACATAGTTTCGATCAACAGTATAATCTTTTTTTTACTACTAACATGAGAAAACCTTATTATTTACCTCATTTATGAAAAGGGCAGAAGTTCATTACTAACCTATTGAGAAGGCCATTTATTAACCTCGAAAAATTTCTCGGTAAATAACAGCTCCCTCCTCAACCTAGGTATATAATATACTACTTCAATTTTCAAACAGATGCAGATCAACTGTATGACCTATTATTTTAAATACCTTAAATGTAGATCAGCGGTATGATCCATTCTTTTACATATTGTTGAGGTTTCCAGGTATGATTTATTATTTCAAATTACGAAGACTTGTAGATCAACAGTATGACCTATTCTTTTTACTATTCCTTTATTTATTTGTTCGGCATCTGAAAGTCAGCAGTATGACTTGCTCTTTTAGTACATAATCTCTCATACATAGTTTCGATCAACAGTATAATCTGTTTTTTACTACTAACATGAGAAAACCTTATTATTTACCTCATTTATGAAAAGGGCAGTAGTTCATTACTAACCTAATGAGAAGGCCATTTATTAACCTCGAAAAATTTCTCGGTAAATAACAGCTCCCTCCTCAACCTAGGTATATAATATACTACTTCAATTTTCAAACAGATGCAGATCAACTGTATGACCTATTATTTTAAATACCTTAAATGTAGATCAGCGGTATGATCCATTCTTTTACATATTGTTGAGGTTTCCAGGTATGATTTATTATTTCAAATTACGATGACTTGTAGACCAACAGTATGACTTATTCTTTTTACTATTCCTTTATTTATTTGTTCGGCATCTGAAAGTCAGCAGTATGACTTGCTCTTTTAGTACATAATCTCTCATACATAGTTTCGATCAACAGTATAATCTTTTTTTAATACTAACATGAGAAAACCTTATTATTTACCTCATTTATGAAAAGGGCAGTAGTTCATTACTAACCTATTGAGAAGGCCATTTATTAACCTCGAAAAATTTCTCGGTAAATAACAGCTCCCTCCTCAACCTAGGTATATAATATACTACTTCAATTTTCAAACAGATGCAGGTCAACTGTATGACCTATTATTTTAAATACCTTAAATGTAGATCAGCGGTATGATCCATTCTTTAACATATTGTTGAGGTTTCCAGGTATGATTTATTATTTCAAATTACGATGACTTGTAGATCAACAGTATGACCTATTCTTTTTACTATTCCTTTATTTATTTGTTCGGCATCTGAAAGTCAGCAGTATGACTTGCTCTTTTAGTACATAATCTCTCATACATAGTTTCGATCAACAGTATAATCTGTTTTTTACTACTAACATGAGAAAACCTTATTATTTACCTCATTTATGAAAAGGGCAGTAGTTCATTACTAACCTATTGAGAAGGCCATTTATTAACCTCGAAAAATTTCTCGGTAAATAACAGCTCCCTCCTCAACCTAGGTATATAATATACTACTTCAATTTTCAAACAGATGCAGATCAACTGTATGACCTATTATTTTAAATACCTTAAATGTAGATCAGCGGTATGATCCATTCTTTTACATATTGTTGAGGTTTCCAGGTATGATTTATTATTTCAAATTACGAAGACTTGTAGATCAACAGTATGACCTACTCTTTTTACTATTCCTTTATTTATTTGTTCGGCATCTGAAAGTCAGCAGTATGACTTGCTCTTTTAGTACATAATCTCTCATACATAGTTTCGATCAACAGTATAATCTTTTTTTACTACTAACATGAGAAAACCTTATTATTTACCTCATTTATGAAAAGGGCAGTAGTTCATTACTAACCTATTCAGAAGGCCATTTATTAACTTCGAAAAATTTCTCGGTAAATAACAGCTCCCTCCTCAACCTATGTATATAATATACTACTTCAATTTTCAAACAGGATGCAGATCAACTGTATGACCTATTCTTTTAAATACCTTAAATGTAGATCAGCGGTATGATCCATTCTTTTACATATTGTTGAGGTTTCCAGGTATGATTTATTATTTCAAATTACGATGACTTGTAGACCAACAGTATGACCTATTCTTTTTACTATTCCTTTATTTATTTGTTCGGCATCTGAAAGTCAGCAGTATGACTTGCTCTTTTAGTACATAATCTCTCATACATAGTTTCGATCAACAGTATAATTTTTTTTTTACTACTAACATGAGAAAACCTTATTATTTACCTCATTTATGAAAAGGGCAGTAGTTCATTACTAACCTATTGAGAAGGCCATTTATTAACCTCGAAAAATTTCTCGGTAAATAACAGCTCCCTCCTCAACCTAGGTATATAATATACTACTTCAATTTTCAAACAGATGCAGATCAACTGTATGACCTATTATTTTAAATACCTTAAATGTAGATCAGCGGTATGATCCATTCTTTTACATATTGTTGAGGTTTCCAGGTATGATTTATTATTTCAAATTACGATGACTTGTAGACCAACAGTATGACCTATTCTTTTTACTATTCCTTTATTTATTTGTTCGGCATCTGAAAGTCAGCAGTATGACTTGCTCTTTTAGTACATAATCTCTCATACATAGTTTCGATCAACAGTATAATCTTTTTTTTACTACTAACATGAGAAAACCTTATTATTTACCTCATTTATGAAAAGGGCAGTAGATCATTACTAACCTATTGAGAAGGCCATTTATTAACTTCGAAAAATTTCTCGGTAAATAACAGCTCCCTCCTCAACCTAGGTATATAATATACTACTTCAATTTTCAAACAGGATGCAGATCAACTGTATGACCTATTCTTTTAAATACCTTGAATGTAGATCAGCGGTATGATCCATTCTTTTACATATTGTTGAGGTTTCCAGTAGTATATAATATACTACTTCAATTTTCAAACAGGATGCAGATCAACTGTATGACCTATTCTTTTAAATACCTTAAATGTAGATCAGCGGTATGATCCATTCTTTTACATATTGTTGAGGTTTCCAGGTATGATTTATTATTTCAAATTACGATGACTTGTAGACCAATTATTACCAATTATACCTTAAATGTAGATCAGCGGTATGATCCATTCTTTTACATATTGTTGAGGTTTCCAGGTATGATTTATTATTTCAAATTACGATGACTTGTAGACCAACAGTATGACTTATTCTTTTTACTATTCCTTTATTTATTTGTTCGGCATCTGAAAGTCAGCAGTATGACTTGCTCTTTTAGTACATAATCTCTCATACATAGTTTCGATCAACAGTATAATCTTTTTTTAATACTAACATGAGAAAACCTTATTATTTACCTCATTTATGAAAAGGGCAGTAGTTCATTACTAACCTATTGAGAAGGCCATTTATTAACCTCGAAAAATTTCTCGGTAAATAACAGCTCCCTCCTCAACCTAGGTATATAATATACTACTTCAATTTTCAAACAGATGCAGGTCAACTGTATGACCTATTATTTTAAATACCTTAAATGTAGATCAGCGGTATGATCCATTCTTTAACATATTGTTGAGGTTTCCAGGTATGATTTATTATTTCAAATTACGATGACTTGTAGATCAACAGTATGACCTATTCTTTTTACTATTCCTTTATTTATTTGTTCGGCATCTGAAAGTCAGCAGTATGACTTGCTCTTTTAGTACATAATCTCTCATACATAGTTTCGATCAACAGTATAATCTGTTTTTTACTACTAACATGAGAAAACCTTATTATTTACCTCATTTATGAAAAGGGCAGTAGTTCATTACTAACCTATTGAGAAGGCCATTTATTAACCTCGAAAAATTTCTCGGTAAATAACAGCTCCCTCCTCAACCTAGGTATATAATATACTACTTCAATTTTCAAACAGATGCAGATCAACTGTATGACCTATTATTTTAAATACCTTAAATGTAGATCAGCGGTATGATCCAATCTTTTACATATTGTTGAGGTTTCCAGGTATGATTTATTATTTCAAATTACGAAGACTTGTAGATCAACAGTATGACCTATTCTTTTTACTATTCCTTTATTTATTTGTTCGGCATCTGAAAGTCAGCAGTATGACTTGCTCTTTTAGTACATAATCTCTCATACATAGTTTCGATCAACAGTATAATCTTTTTTTTACTACTAACATGAGAAAACCTTATTATTTACCTCATTTATGAAAAGGGCAGTAGTTCATTACTAACCTATTGAGAAGGCCATTTATTAACTTCGAAAAATTTCTCGGTAAATAACAGCTCCCTCCTCAACCTAGGTATATAATATACTACTTCAATTTTCAAACAGGATGCAGATCAACTGTATGACCTATTCTTTTAAATACCTTAAATGTAGATCAGCGGTATGATCCATTCTTTTACATATTGTTGAGGTTTCCAGGTATGATTTATTATTTCAAATTACGATGACTTGTAGACCAACAGTATGACCTATTCTTTTTACTATTCCTTTATTTATTTGTTCGGCATCTGAAAGTCAGCAGTATGACTTGCTCTTTTAGTACATAATCTCTCATACATAGTTTCGATCAACAGTATAATCTTTTTTTACTACTAACATGAGAAAACCTTATTATTTACCTCATTTATGAAAAGGGCAGTAGTTCATTACTAACCTATTGAGAAGGCCATTTATTAACCTCGAAAAATTTCTCGGTAAATAACAGCTCCCTCCTCAACCTAGGTATATAATATACTACTTCAATTTTCAAACAGATGCAGATCAACTGTATGACCTATTATTTTAAATACCTTAAATGTAGATCAGCGGTATGATCCATTCTTTTACATATTGTTGAGGTTTCCAGGTATGATTTATTATTTCAAATTACGAAGACTTGTAGATCAACAGTATGACCTATTCTTTTTACTATTCCTTTATTTATTTGTTCGGCATCTGAAAGTCAGCAGTATGACTTGCTCTTTTAGTACATAATCTCTCATACATAGTTTCGATCAACAGTATAATCTTTTTTTACTACTAACATGAGAAAACCTTATTATTTACCTCATTTATGAAAAGGGCAGTAGTTCATTACTAACCTATTGAGAAGGCCATTTATTAACTTCGAAAAATTTCTCGGTAAATAACAGCTCCCTCCTCAACCTAGGTATATAATATACTACTTCAATTTTCAAACAGGATGCAGATCAACTGTATGACCTATTCTTTTAAATACCTTGAATGTAGATCAGCGATATGATCCATTCTTTTACATATTGTTGAGGTTTCCAGGTATGATTTATTATTTCAAATTACGATGACTTGTAGACCAACAGTATGACCTATTCTTTTTACTATTCCTTTATTTATTTGTTCGGCATCTGAAAGTCAGCAGTATGACTTGCTCTTTTAGTACATAATCTCTCATACATAGTTTCGATCAACAGTATAATCTTTTTTTTACTACTAACATGAGAAAACCTTATTATTTACCTCATTTATGAAAAGGGCAGTAGTTCATTACTAACCTATTGAGAAGGCCATTTATTAACCTCGAAAAATTTCTCGGTAAATAACAGCTCCCTCCTCAACCTAGGTATATAATATACTACTTCAATTTTCAAACAGATGCAGATCAACTGTATGACATATTTTTTTAAATACCTTAAATGTAGATCAGCGGTATGATCCATTCTTTTACATATTGTTGAGGTTTCCAGGTATGATTTATTATTTCAAATTACGATGACTTGTAGATCAACAGTATGACCTATTCTTTTTACTATTCCTTTATTTATTTGTTCGGCATCTGAAAGTCAGCAGTATGACTTGCTCTTTTAGTACATAATCTCTCATACATAGTTTCGATCAACAGTATAATCTTTTTTTTACTACTAACATGAGAAAACCTTATTATTTACCTCATTTATGAAAAGGGCAGTAGTTCATTACTAACCTATTGAGAAGGCCATTTATTAACTTCGAAAAATTTCTCGGTAAATAACAGCTCCCTCCTCAACCTAGGTATATAATATACTACTTCAATTTTCAAACAGGATGCAGATCAACTGTATGACCTATTCTTTTAAATACCTTGAATGTAGATCAGCGGTATGATCCATTCTTTTACATATTGTTGAGGATTCCAGGTATGATTTATTATTTCAAATTACGATGACTTGTAGACCAACAGTATGACCTATTCTTTTTACTATTCCTTTATTTATTTGTTTGGCATCTGAAAGTCAGCAGTAAGACTTGCTCTTTTAGTACATAATCTCTCATACATAGTTTCGATCAACAGTATAATCTTTTTTTTACTACTAACATGAGAAAACCTTATTATTTACCTCATTTATGAAAAGGGCAGTAGTTCATTACTAACCTATTGAGAAGGCCATTTATTAACCTCGAAAAATTTCTCGGTAAATAACAGCTCCCTCCTCAACCTAGGTATATAATATACTACTTCAATTTTCAAACAGATGCAGATCAACTGTATGACCTATTATTTTAAATACCTTAAATGTAGATCAGCGGTATGATCCATTCTTTTACATATTGTTGAGGTTTCCAGGCATGATTTATTATTTCAAATTACGAAGACTTGTAGATCAACAGTATGACCTATTCTTTTTACTATTCCTTTATTTATTTGTTCGGCATCTGAAAGTCAGCAGTATGACTTGCTCTTTTAGTACATAATCTCTCATACATAGTTTCGATCAACAGTATAATCTTTTTTTTACTACTAACATGAGAAAACCTTATTATTTACCTCATTTATGAAAAGGGCAGTAGTTCATTACTAACCTATTGAGAAGGCCATTTATTAACTTCGAAAAATTTCTCGGTAAATAACAGCTCCCTCCTCAACCTAGGTATATAATATACTACTTCAATTTTCAAACAGGATGCAGATCAACTGTATGACCTATTCTTTTAAATACCTTAAATGTAGATCAGCGGTATGATCCATTCTTTTACATATTGTTGAGGTTTCCAGGTATGATTTATTATTTCAAATTACGATGACTTGTAGACCAACAGTATGACCTATTCTTTTTACTATTCCTTTATTTATTTGTTCGGCATCTGAAAGTCAGCAGTATGACTTGCTCTTTTAGTACATAATCTCTCATACATAGTTTCGATCAACAGTATAATCTTTTTTTTACTACTAACATGAGAAAACCTTATCATTTACCTCATTTATGAAAAGGGCAGTAGTTCATTACTAACCTATTGAGAAGGCCATTTATTAACCTCGAAAAATTTCTCGGTAAATAACAGCTCCCTCCTCAACCTAGGTATATAATATACTACTTCAATTTTCAAACAGATGCAGATCAACTGTATGACTTATTATTTTAAATACCTTAAATGTAGATCAGCGGTATGATCCATTCTTTTACATATTGTTGAGGTTTCCAGGTATGATTTATTATTTCAAATTACGAAGACTTGTAGATCAACAGTATGACCTATTCTTTTTACTATTCCTTTTTTTATTTGTTCGGCATCTGAAAGTCAGCAGTATGACTTGCTCTTTTAGTACATAATCTCTCATACATAGTTTCGATCAACAGTATAATCTTTTTTTACTACTAACATGAGAAAACCTTATTATTTACCTCATTTATGAAAAGGGCAGTAGTTCATTACTAACCTATTGAGAAGGCCATTTATTAACCTCGAAAAATTTCTCGGTAAATAACAGCTCCCTCCTCAACCTAGGTATATAATATACTACTTCAATTTTCAAACAGATGCAGATCAACTGTATGACCTATTATTTTAAATACCTTAAATGTAGATCAGCGGTATGATCCATTCTTTTACATATTGTTGAGATTTCCAGGTATGATTTATTATTTCAAATTACGATGACTTGTAGATCAACAGTATGACCTATTCTTTTTACTATTCCTTTATTTATTTGTTCGGCATCTGAAAGTCAGCAGTATGACTTGCTCTTTTAGTACATAATCTCTCATACATAGTTTCGATCAACAGTATAATCTTTTTTTACTACTAACATGAGAAAACCTTATTATTTACCTCATTTTTGAAAAGGGCAGTAGTTCATTACTAACCTATTGAGAAGGCCATTTATTAACTTCGAAAAATTTCTCGGTAAATAACAGCTCCCTCCTCAACCTAGGTATATAATATACTACTTCAATTTTCAAACAGATGCAGATCAACTGTATGACCTATTATTTTAAATACCTTAAATGTAGATCAGCGGTATGATCCATTCTTTTACATATTGTTGAGGTTTCCAGGTATGATTTATTATTTCAAATTACGAAGACTTGTAGATCAACAGTATGACCTATTCTTTTTACTATTCCTTTATTTATTTGTTCGGCATCTGAAAGTCAGCAGTATGACTTGCTCTTTTAGTACATAATCTCTCATACATAGTTTCGATCAACAGTATAATCTTTTTTTTACTATTAACATGAGAAAACCTTATTATTTACCTCATTTATGAAAAGGGCAGTAGTTCATTACTAACCTATTGAGAAGGCCATTTATTAACCTCGAAAAATTTCTCGGTAAATAACAGCTCCCTCCTCAACCTAGGTATATAATATACTACTTCAATTTTCAAACAGATGCAGATCAACTGTATGACCTATTATTTTAAATACCTTAAATGTAGATCAGCGGTATGATCCATTCTTTTACATATTGTTGAGGTTTCCAGGTATGATTTATTATTTCAAATTACGAAGACTTGTAGATCAACAGTATGACCTATTCTTTTTACTATTCCTTTATTTATTTGTTCGGCATCTGAAAGTCAGCAGTATGACTTGCTCTTTTAGTACATAATCTCTCATACATAGTTTCGATCAACAGTATAATCTTTTTTTTACTACTAACATGAGAAAACCTTATTATTTACCTCATTTATGAAAAGGGCAGTAGTTCATTACTAACCTATTGAGAAGGCCATTTATTAACCTCGAAAAATTTCTCGGTAAATAACAGCTCCCTCCTCAACCTAGGTATATAATATACTACTTCAATTTTCAAACAGATGCAGATCAACTGTATGACCTATTATTTTAAATACCTTAAATGTAGATCAGCGGTATGATCCATTCTTTTACATATTGTTGAGGTTTCCAGGTATGATTTATTATTTCAAATTACGAAGACTTGTAGATCAACAGTATGACCTATTCTTTTTACTATTCCTTTATTTATTTGTTCGGCATCTGAAAGTCAGCAGTATGACTTGCTCTTTTAGTACATAATCTCTCATACATAGTTTCGATCAACAGTATAATCTTTTTTTTACTATTAACATGAGAAAACCTTATTATTTACCTCATTTATGAAAAGGGCAGTAGTTCATTACTAACCTATTGAGAAGGCCATTTATTAACCTCGAAAAATTTCTCGGTAAATAACAGCTCCCTCCTCAACCTAGGTATATAATATACTACTTCAATTTTCAAACAGATGCAGATCAACTGTATGACCTATTATTTTAAATACCTTAAATGTAGATCAGCGGTATGATCCATTCTTTTACATATTGTTGAGGTTTCCAGGTATGATTTATTATTTCAAATTACGAAGACTTGTAGATCAACAGTATGACCTATTCTTTTTACTATTCCTTTATTTATTTGTTCGGCATCTGAAAGTCAGCAGTATGACTTGCTCTTTTAGTACATAATCTCTCATACATAGTTTCGATCAACAGTATAATCTTTTTTTACTACTAACATGAGAAAACCTTATTATTTACCTCATTTATGAAAAGGGCAGTAGTTCATTACTAACCTATTGAGAAGGCCATTTATTAACCTCGAAAAATTTCTCGGTAAATAACAGCTCCCTCCTCAACCTAGGTATATAATATACTACTTCAATTTTCAAACAGATGCAGATCAACTGTATGACCTATTATTTTAAATACCTTAAATGTAGATCAGCGGTATGATCCATTCTTTTACATATTGTTGAGGTTTCCAGGTATGATTTATTATTTCAAATTACGAAGACTTGTAGATCAACAGTATGACCTATTCTTTTTACTATTCCTTTATTTATTTGTTCGGCATCTGAAAGTCAGCAGTATGACTTGCTCTTTTAGTACATAATCTCTCATACATAGTTTCGATCAACAGTATAATCTTTTTTTACTACTAACATGAGAAAACCTTATTATTTACCTCATTTATGAAAAGGGCAGTAGTTCATTACTAACCTATTGAGAAGGCCATTTATTAACTTCGAAAAATTTCTCGGTAAATAACAGCTCCCTCCTCAACCTAGGTATACCTATAATATACTACTTCAATTTTCAAACAGGATGCAGATCAACTGTATGACCTATTCTTTTAAATACCTTGAATGTAGATCAGCGGTATGATCCATTCTTTTACATATTGTTGAGGTTTCCAGGTATGATTTATTATTTCAAATTACGATGACTTGTAGACCAACAGTATGACCTATTCTTTTTACTATTCCTTTATTTATTTGTTCGGCATCTGAAAGTCAGCAGTATGACTTGCTCTTTTAGTACATAATCTCTCATACATAGTTTCGATCAACAGTATAATCTTTTTTTTACTACTAACATGAGAAAACCTTATTATTTACCTTATTTATGAAAAGGGCAGTAGTTCATTACTAACCTATTGAGAAGGCCATTTATTAACCTCGAAAAATTTCTCGGTAAATAACAGCTCCCTCCTCAATCTAGGTATATAATATACTACTTCAATTTTCAAACAGATGCAGATCAACTGTATGACCTATTCTTTTAAATACCTTGAATGTAGATCAGCGGTATGATCCATTCTTTTACATATTGTTGAGGTTTCCAGGTATGATTTATTATTTCAAATTACGATGACTTGTAGACCAACAGTATGACCTATTCTTTTTACTATTCCTTTATTTATTTGTTCGGCATCTGAAAGTCAGCAGTATGACTTGCTCTTTTAGTACATAATCTCTCATACATAGTTTCGATCAACAGTATAATTTTTTTTTTACTACTAACATGAGAAAACCTTATTATTTACCTCATTTATGAAAAGGGCAGAAGGTCATTACTAACCTATTGAGAAGGCCATTTATTAACTTCGAAAAATTTCTCGGTAAATAACAGCTCCCTCCTCAACCTAGGTATATAATATACTACTTCAATTTTCAAACAGGATGCAGATCAACTGTATGACCTATTCTTTTAAATACCTTAAATGTAGATCAGCGGTATGATCCATTCTTTTACATATTGTTGAGGTTTCCAGGTATGATTTATTATTTCAAATTACGATGACTTGTAGATCAACAGTATGACCTATTCTTTTTACTATTCCTTTATTTATTTGTTCGGCATCTGAAAGTCAGCAGTATGACTTGCTCTTTTAGTACATAATCTCTCATACATAGTTTCGATCAACAGTATAATCTTTTTTTACTACTAACATGAGAAAACCTTATTATTTACCTCATTTATGAAAAGGGCAGTAGTTCATTACTAACCTATTGAGAAGGCCATTTATTAACTTCGAAAAATTTCTCGGTAAATAACAGCTCCCTCCTCAACCTAGGTATATAATATACTACTTCAATTTTCAAACAGGATGCAGATCAACTGTATGACCTATTCTTTTAAATACCTTAAATGTAGATCAGCGGTATGATCCATTCTTTTACATATTGTTGAGGTTTCCAGGTATGATTTATTATTTCAAATTACGATGACTTGTAGACCAACAGTATGACCTATTCTTTTTACTATTCCTTTATTTATTTGTTCGGCATCTGAAAGTCAGCAGTATGACTTGCTCTTTTAGTACATAATCTCTCATACATAGTTTCGATCAACAGTATAATCTTTTTTTTACTACTAACATGAGAAAACCTTATTATTTACCTCATTTATGAAAAGGGCAGTAGTTCATTACTAACCTATTGAGAAGGCCATTTATTAACTTCGAAAAATTTCTCGGTAAATAACAGCTCCCTCCTCAACCTAGGTATATAATATACTACTTCAATTTTCAAACAGGATGCAGATCAACTGTATGACCTATTCTTTTAAATACCTTGAATGTAGATCAGCGGTATGATCCATTCTTTTACATATTGTTGAGGTTTCCAGGTATGATTTATTATTTCAAATTACGATGACTTGTAGACCAACAGTATGACCTATTCTTTTTACTATTCCTTTATTTATTTGTTCGGCATCTGAAAGTCAGCAGTATGACTTGCTCTTTTAGTACATAATCTCTCATACATAGTTTCGATCAACAGTATAATCTTTTTTTTACTACTAACATGAGAAAACCTTATTATTTACCTCATTTATGAAAAGGGCAGTAGTTCATTACTAACCTATTGAGAAGGCCATTTATTAACTTCGAAAAATTTCTCGGTAAATAACAGCTCCCTCCTCAACCTAGGTATATAATATACTACTTCAATTTTCAAACAGGATGCAGATCAACTGTATGACCTATTCTTTTAAATACCTTGAATGTAGATCAGCGGTATGATCCATTCTTTTACATATTGTTGAGGTTTCCAGGTATGATTTATTATTTCAAATTACGATGACTTGTAGACCAACAGTATGACCTATTCTTTTTACTATTCCTTTATTTATTTGTTTGGCATCTGAAAGTCAGCAGTAAGACTTGCTCTTTTAGTACATAATCTCTCATACATAGTTTCGATCAACAGTATAATCTTTTTTTTACTACTAACATGAGAAAACCTTATTATTTACCTCATTTATGAAAAGGGCAGTAGTTCATTACTAACCTATTGAGAAGGCCATTTATTAACCTCGAAAAATTTCTCGGTAAATAACAGCTCCCTCCTCAACCTAGGTATATAATATACTACTTCAATTTTCAAACAGATGCAGATCAACTGTATGACATATTTTTTTAAATACCTTAAATGTAGATCAGCGGTATGATCCATTCTTTTACATATTGTTGAGGTTTCCAGGTATGATTTATTATTTCAAATTACGATGACTTGTAGATCAACAGTATGACCTATTCTTTTTACTATTCCTTTATTTATTTGTTCGGCATCTGAAAGTCAGCAGTATGACTTGCTCTTTTAGTACATAATCTCTCATACATAGTTTCGATCAACAGTATAATCTTTTTTTTACTACTAACATGAGAAAACCTTATTATTTACCTCATTTATGAAAAGGGCAGTAGTTCATTACTAACCTATTGAGAAGGCCATTTATTAACTTCGAAAAATTTCTCGGTAAATAACAGCTCCCTCCTCAACCTAGGTATATAATATACTACTTCAATTTTCAAACAGGATGCAGATCAACTGTATGACCTATTCTTTTAAATACCTTGAATGTAGATCAGCGGTATGATCCATTCTTTTACATATTGTTGAGGTTTCCAGGTATGATTTATTATTTCAAATTACGATGACTTGTAGACCAACAGTATGACCTATTCTTTTTACTATTCCTTTATTTATTTGTTTGGCATCTGAAAGTCAGCAGTAAGACTTGCTCTTTTAGTACATAATCTCTCATACATAGTTTCGATCAACAGTATAATCTTTTTTTTACTACTAACATGAGAAAACCTTATTATTTACCTCATTTATGAAAAGGGCAGTAGTTCATTACTAACCTATTGAGAAGGCCATTTATTAACCTCGAAAAATTTCTCGGTAAATAACAGCTCCCTCCTCAACCTAGGTATATAATATACTACTTCAATTTTCAAACAGATGCAGATCAACTGTATGACCTATTATTTTAAATACCTTAAATGTAGATCAGCGGTATGATCCATTCTTTTACATATTGTTGAGGTTTCCAGGCATGATTTATTATTTCAAATTACGAAGACTTGTAGATCAACAGTATGACCTATTCTTTTTACTATTCCTTTATTTATTTGTTCGGCATCTGAAAGTCAGCAGTATGACTTGCTCTTTTAGTACATAATCTCTCATACATAGTTTCGATCAACAGTATAATCTTTTTTTTACTACTAACATGAGAAAACCTTATTATTTACCTCATTTATGAAAAGGGCAGTAGTTCATTACTAACCTATTGAGAAGGCCATTTATTAACTTCGAAAAATTTCTCGGTAAATAACAGCTCCCTCCTCAACCTAGGTATATAATATACTACTTCAATTTTCAAACAGGATGCAGATCAACTGTATGACCTATTCTTTTAAATACCTTAAATGTAGATCAGCGGTATGATCCATTCTTTTACATATTGTTGAGGTTTCCAGGTATGATTTATTATTTCAAATTACGATGACTTGTAGACCAACAGTATGACCTATTATTTTTACTATTCCTTTATTTATTTGTTCGGCATCTGAAAGTCAGCAGTATGACTTGCTCTTTTAGTACATAATCTCTCATACATAGTTTCGATCAACAGTATAATCTTTTTTTTACTACTAACATGAGAAAACCTTATCATTTACCTCATTTATGAAAAGGGCAGTAGTTCATTACTAACCTATTGAGAAGGCCATTTATTAACCTCGAAAAATTTCTCGGTAAATAACAGCTCCCTCCTCAACCTAGGTATATAATATACTACTTCAATTTTCAAACAGATGCAGATCAACTGTATGACTTATTATTTTAAATACCTTAAATGTAGATCAGCGGTATGATCCATTCTTTTACATATTGTTGAGGTTTCCAGGTATGATTTATTATTTCAAATTACGAAGACTTGTAGATCAACAGTATGACCTATTCTTTTTACTATTCCTTTTTTTATTTGTTCGGCATCTGAAAGTCAGCAGTATGACTTGCTCTTTTAGTACATAATCTCTCATACATAGTTGCGATCAACAGTATAATCTTTTTTTACTACTAACATGAGAAAACCTTATTATTTACCTCATTTATGAAAAGGGCAGTAGTTCATTACTAACCTATTGAGAAGGCCATTTATTAACCTCGAAAAATTTCTCGGTAAATAACAGCTCCCTCCTCAACCTAGGATAATATACTACTTCAATTTTCAAACAGATGCAGATCAACTGTATGACCTATTATTTTAAATACCTTAAATGTAGATCAGCGGTATGATCCATTCTTTTACATATTGTTGAGGTTTCCAGGTATGATTTATTATTTCAAATTACGATGACTTGTAGATCAACAGTATGACCTATTCTTTTTACTATTCCTTTATTTATTTGTTCGGCATCTGAAAGTCAGCAGTATGACTTGCTCTTTTAGTACATAATCTCTCATACATAGTTTCGATCAACAGTATAATCTTTTTTTTACTATTAACATGAGAAAACCTTATTATTTACCTCATTTATGAAAAGGGCAGTAGTTCATTACTAACCTATTGAGAAGGCCATTTATTAACCTCGAAAAATTTCTCGGTAAATAACAGCTCCCTCCTCAACCTAGGTATATAATATACTACTTCAATTTTCAAACAGATGCAGATCAACTGTATGACCTATTATTTTAAATACCTTAAATGTAGATCAGCGGTATGATCCATTCTTTTACATATTGTTGAGGTTTCCAGGTATGATTTATTATTTCAAATTACGAAGACTTGTAGATCAACAGTATGACCTATTCTTTTTACTATTCCTTTATTTATTTGTTCGGCATCTGAAAGTCAGCAGTATGACTTGCTCTTTTAGTACATAATCTCTCATACATAGTTTCGATCAACAGTATAATCTTTTTTTTACTACTAACATGAGAAAACCTTATTATTTACCTCATTTATGAAAAGGGCAGTAGTTCATTACTAACCTATTGAGAAGGCCATTTATTAACCTCGAAAAATTTCTCGGTAAATAACAGCTCCCTCCTCAACCTAGGTATATAATATACTACTTCAATTTTCAAACAGATGCAGATCAACTGTATGACCTATTATTTTAAATACCTTAAATGTAGATCAGCGGTATGATCCATTCTTTTACATATTGTTGAGGTTTCCAGGTATGATTTATTATTTCAAATTACGAAGACTTGTAGATCAACAGTATGACCTATTCTTTTTACTATTCCTTTATTTATTTGTTCGGCATCTGAAAGTCAGCAGTATGACTTGCTCTTTTAGTACATAATCTCTCATACATAGTTTCGATCAACAGTATAATCTTTTTTTTACTATTAACATGAGAAAACCTTATTATTTACCTCATTTATGAAAAGGGCAGTAGTTCATTACTAACCTATTGAGAAGGCCATTTATTAACCTCGAAAAATTTCTCGGTAAATAACAGCTCCCTCCTCAACCTAGGTATATAATATACTACTTCAATTTTCAAACAGATGCAGATCAACTGTATGACCTATTATTTTAAATACCTTAAATGTAGATCAGCGGTATGATCCATTCTTTTACATATTGTTGAGGTTTCCAGGTATGATTTATTATTTCAAATTACGAAGACTTGTAGATCAACAGTATGACCTATTCTTTTTACTATTCCTTTATTTATTTGTTCGGCATCTGAAAGTCAGCAGTATGACTTGCTCTTTTAGTACATAATCTCTCATACATAGTTTCGATCAACAGTATAATCTTTTTTTACTACTAACATGAGAAAACCTTATTATTTACCTCATTTATGAAAAGGGCAGTAGTTCATTACTAACCTATTGAGAAGGCCATTTATTAACCTCGAAAAATTTCTCGGTAAATAACAGCTCCCTCCTCAACCTAGGTATATAATATACTACTTCAATTTTCAAACAGATGCAGATCAACTGTATGACCTATTATTTTAAATACCTTAAATGTAGATCAGCGGTATGATCCATTCTTTTACATATTGTTGAGGTTTCCAGGTATGATTTATTATTTCAAATTACGAAGACTTGTAGATCAACAGTATGACCTATTCTTTTTACTATTCCTTTATTTATTTGTTCGGCATCTGAAAGTCAGCAGTATGACTTGCTCTTTTAGTACATAATCTCTCATACATAGTTTCGATCAACAGTATAATCTTTTTTTACTACTAACATGAGAAAACCTTATTATTTACCTCATTTATGAAAAGGGCAGTAGTTCATTACTAACCTATTGAGAAGGCCATTTATTAACTTCGAAAAATTTCTCGGTAAATAACAGCTCCCTCCTCAACCTAGGTATACCTATAATATACTACTTCAATTTTCAAACAGGATGCAGATCAACTGTATGACCTATTCTTTTAAATACCTTGAATGTAGATCAGCGGTATGATCCATTCTTTTACATATTGTTGAGGTTTCCAGGTATGATTTATTATTTCAAATTACGATGACTTGTAGACCAACAGTATGACCTATTCTTTTTACTATTCCTTTATTTATTTGTTCGGCATCTGAAAGTCAGCAGTATGACTTGCTCTTTTAGTACATAATCTCTCATACATAGTTTCGATCAACAGTATAATCTTTTTTTTACTACTAACATGAGAAAACCTTATTATTTACCTTATTTATGAAAAGGGCAGTAGTTCATTACTAACCTATTGAGAAGGCCATTTATTAACCTCGAAAAATTTCTCGGTAAATAACAGCTCCCTCCTCAATCTAGGTATATAATATACTACTTCAATTTTCAAACAGATGCAGATCAACTGTATGACCTATTCTTTTAAATACCTTGAATGTAGATCAGCGGTATGATCCATTCTTTTACATATTGTTGAGGTTTCCAGGTATGATTTATTATTTCAAATTACGATGACTTGTAGACCAACAGTATGACCTATTCTTTTTACTATTCCTTTATTTATTTGTTCGGCATCTGAAAGTCAGCAGTATGACTTGCTCTTTTAGTACATAATCTCTCATACATAGTTTCGATCAACAGTATAATTTTTTTTTTACTACTAACATGAGAAAACCTTATTATTTACCTCATTTATGAAAAGGGCAGAAGGTCATTACTAACCTATTGAGAAGGCCATTTATTAACTTCGAAAAATTTCTCGGTAAATAACAGCTCCCTCCTCAACCTAGGTATATAATATACTACTTCAATTTTCAAACAGGATGCAGATCAACTGTATGACCTATTCTTTTAAATACCTTAAATGTAGATCAGCGGTATGATCCATTCTTTTACATATTGTTGAGGTTTCCAGGTATGATTTATTATTTCAAATTACGATGACTTGTAGATCAACAGTATGACCTATTCTTTTTACTATTCCTTTATTTATTTGTTCGGCATCTGAAAGTCAGCAGTATGACTTGCTCTTTTAGTACATAATCTCTCATACATAGTTTCGATCAACAGTATAATCTTTTTTTACTACTAACATGAGAAAACCTTATTATTTACCTCATTTATGAAAAGGGCAGTAGTTCATTACTAACCTATTGAGAAGGCCATTTATTAACTTCGAAAAATTTCTCGGTAAATAACAGCTCCCTCCTCAACCTAGGTATATAATATACTACTTCAATTTTCAAACAGGATGCAGATCAACTGTATGACCTATTCTTTTAAATACCTTAAATGTAGATCAGCGGTATGATCCATTCTTTTACATATTGTTGAGGTTTCCAGGTATGATTTATTATTTCAAATTACGATGACTTGTAGACCAACAGTATGACCTATTCTTTTTACTATTCCTTTATTTATTTGTTCGGCATCTGAAAGTCAGCAGTATGACTTGCTCTTTTAGTACATAATCTCTCATACATAGTTTCGATCAACAGTATAATCTTTTTTTTACTACTAACATGAGAAAACCTTATTATTTACCTCATTTATGAAAAGGGCAGTAGTTCATTACTAACCTATTGAGAAGGCCATTTATTAACTTCGAAAAATTTCTCGGTAAATAACAGCTCCCTCCTCAACCTAGGTATATAATATACTACTTCAATTTTCAAACAGGATGCAGATCAACTGTATGACCTATTCTTTTAAATACCTTGAATGTAGATCAGCGGTATGATCCATTCTTTTACATATTGTTGAGGTTTCCAGGTATGATTTATTATTTCAAATTACGATGACTTGTAGACCAACAGTATGACCTATTCTTTTTACTATTCCTTTATTTATTTGTTCGGCATCTGAAAGTCAGCAGTATGACTTGCTCTTTTAGTACATAATCTCTCATACATAGTTTCGATCAACAGTATAATCTTTTTTTTACTACTAACATGAGAAAACCTTATTATTTACCTCATTTATGAAAAGGGCAGTAGTTCATTACTAACCTATTGAGAAGGCCATTTATTAACTTCGAAAAATTTCTCGGTAAATAACAGCTCCCTCCTCAACCTAGGTATATAATATACTACTTCAATTTTCAAACAGGATGCAGATCAACTGTATGACCTATTCTTTTAAATACCTTGAATGTAGATCAGCGGTATGATCCATTCTTTTACATATTGTTGAGGTTTCCAGGTATGATTTATTATTTCAAATTACGATGACTTGTAGACCAACAGTATGACCTATTCTTTTTACTATTCCTTTATTTATTTGTTTGGCATCTGAAAGTCAGCAGTAAGACTTGCTCTTTTAGTACATAATCTCTCATACATAGTTTCGATCAACAGTATAATCTTTTTTTTACTACTAACATGAGAAAACCTTATTATTTACCTCATTTATGAAAAGGGCAGTAGTTCATTACTAACCTATTGAGAAGGCCATTTATTAACCTCGAAAAATTTCTCGGTAAATAACAGCTCCCTCCTCAACCTAGGTATATAATATACTACTTCAATTTTCAAACAGATGCAGATCAACTGTATGACATATTTTTTTAAATACCTTAAATGTAGATCAGCGGTATGATCCATTCTTTTACATATTGTTGAGGTTTCCAGGTATGATTTATTATTTCAAATTACGATGACTTGTAGATCAACAGTATGACCTATTCTTTTTACTATTCCTTTATTTATTTGTTCGGCATCTGAAAGTCAGCAGTATGACTTGCTCTTTTAGTACATAATCTCTCATACATAGTTTCGATCAACAGTATAATCTTTTTTTTACTACTAACATGAGAAAACCTTATTATTTACCTCATTTATGAAAAGGGCAGTAGTTCATTACTAACCTATTGAGAAGGCCATTTATTAACTTCGAAAAATTTCTCGGTAAATAACAGCTCCCTCCTCAACCTAGGTATATAATATACTACTTCAATTTTCAAACAGGATGCAGATCAACTGTATGACCTATTCTTTTAAATACCTTGAATGTAGATCAGCGGTATGATCCATTCTTTTACATATTGTTGAGGTTTCCAGGTATGATTTATTATTTCAAATTACGATGACTTGTAGACCAACAGTATGACCTATTCTTTTTACTATTCCTTTATTTATTTGTTTGGCATCTGAAAGTCAGCAGTAAGACTTGCTCTTTTAGTACATAATCTCTCATACATAGTTTCGATCAACAGTATAATCTTTTTTTTACTACTAACATGAGAAAACCTTATTATTTACCTCATTTATGAAAAGGGCAGTAGTTCATTACTAACCTATTGAGAAGGCCATTTATTAACCTCGAAAAATTTCTCGGTAAATAACAGCTCCCTCCTCAACCTAGGTATATAATATACTACTTCAATTTTCAAACAGATGCAGATCAACTGTATGACCTATTATTTTAAATACCTTAAATGTAGATCAGCGGTATGATCCATTCTTTTACATATTGTTGAGGTTTCCAGGCATGATTTATTATTTCAAATTACGAAGACTTGTAGATCAACAGTATGACCTATTCTTTTTACTATTCCTTTATTTATTTGTTCGGCATCTGAAAGTCAGCAGTATGACTTGCTCTTTTAGTACATAATCTCTCATACATAGTTTCGATCAACAGTATAATCTTTTTTTTACTACTAACATGAGAAAACCTTATTATTTACCTCATTTATGAAAAGGGCAGTAGTTCATTACTAACCTATTGAGAAGGCCATTTATTAACTTCGAAAAATTTCTCGGTAAATAACAGCTCCCTCCTCAACCTAGGTATATAATATACTACTTCAATTTTCAAACAGGATGCAGATCAACTGTATGACCTATTCTTTTAAATACCTTAAATGTAGATCAGCGGTATGATCCATTCTTTTACATATTGTTGAGGTTTCCAGGTATGATTTATTATTTCAAATTACGATGACTTGTAGACCAACAGTATGACCTATTATTTTTACTATTCCTTTATTTATTTGTTCGGCATCTGAAAGTCAGCAGTATGACTTGCTCTTTTAGTACATAATCTCTCATACATAGTTTCGATCAACAGTATAATCTTTTTTTTACTACTAACATGAGAAAACCTTATCATTTACCTCATTTATGAAAAGGGCAGTAGTTCATTACTAACCTATTGAGAAGGCCATTTATTAACCTCGAAAAATTTCTCGGTAAATAACAGCTCCCTCCTCAACCTAGGTATATAATATACTACTTCAATTTTCAAACAGATGCAGATCAACTGTATGACTTATTATTTTAAATACCTTAAATGTAGATCAGCGGTATGATCCATTCTTTTACATATTGTTGAGGTTTCCAGGTATGATTTATTATTTCAAATTACGAAGACTTGTAGATCAACAGTATGACCTATTCTTTTTACTATTCCTTTTTTTATTTGTTCGGCATCTGAAAGTCAGCAGTATGACTTGCTCTTTTAGTACATAATCTCTCATACATAGTTGCGATCAACAGTATAATCTTTTTTTACTACTAACATGAGAAAACCTTATTATTTACCTCATTTATGAAAAGGGCAGTAGTTCATTACTAACCTATTGAGAAGGCCATTTATTAACCTCGAAAAATTTCTCGGTAAATAACAGCTCCCTCCTCAACCTAGGATAATATACTACTTCAATTTTCAAACAGATGCAGATCAACTGTATGACCTATTATTTTAAATACCTTAAATGTAGATCAGCGGTATGATCCATTCTTTTACATATTGTTGAGGTTTCCAGGTATGATTTATTATTTCAAATTACGATGACTTGTAGATCAACAGTATGACCTATTCTTTTTACTATTCCTTTATTTATTTGTTCGGCATCTGAAAGTCAGCAGTATGACTTGCTCTTTTAGTACATAATCTCTCATACATAGTTTCGATCAACAGTATAATCTTTTTTTTACTATTAACATGAGAAAACCTTATTATTTACCTCATTTATGAAAAGGGCAGTAGTTCATTACTAACCTATTGAGAAGGCCATTTATTAACCTCGAAAAATTTCTCGGTAAATAACAGCTCCCTCCTCAACCTAGGTATATAATATACTACTTCAATTTTCAAACAGATGCAGATCAACTGTATGACCTATTATTTTAAATACCTTAAATGTAGATCAGCGGTATGATCCATTCTTTTACATATTGTTGAGGTTTCCAGGTATGATTTATTATTTCAAATTACGAAGACTTGTAGATCAACAGTATGACCTATTCTTTTTACTATTCCTTTATTTATTTGTTCGGCATCTGAAAGTCAGCAGTATGACTTGCTCTTTTAGTACATAATCTCTCATACATAGTTTCGATCAACAGTATAATCTTTTTTTTACTACTAACATGAGAAAACCTTATTATTTACCTCATTTATGAAAAGGGCAGTAGTTCATTACTAACCTATTGAGAAGGCCATTTATTAACCTCGAAAAATTTCTCGGTAAATAACAGCTCCCTCCTCAACCTAGGTATATAATATACTACTTCAATTTTCAAACAGATGCAGATCAACTGTATGACCTATTATTTTAAATACCTTAAATGTAGATCAGCGGTATGATCCATTCTTTTACATATTGTTGAGGTTTCCAGGTATGATTTATTATTTCAAATTACGAAGACTTGTAGATCAACAGTATGACCTATTCTTTTTACTATTCCTTTATTTATTTGTTCGGCATCTGAAAGTCAGCAGTATGACTTGCTCTTTTAGTACATAATCTCTCATACATAGTTTCGATCAACAGTATAATCTTTTTTTTACTATTAACATGAGAAAACCTTATTATTTACCTCATTTATGAAAAGGGCAGTAGTTCATTACTAACCTATTGAGAAGGCCATTTATTAACCTCGAAAAATTTCTCGGTAAATAACAGCTCCCTCCTCAACCTAGGTATATAATATACTACTTCAATTTTCAAACAGATGCAGATCAACTGTATGACCTATTATTTTAAATACCTTAAATGTAGATCAGCGGTATGATCCATTCTTTTACATATTGTTGAGGTTTCCAGGTATGATTTATTATTTCAAATTACGAAGACTTGTAGATCAACAGTATGACCTATTCTTTTTACTATTCCTTTATTTATTTGTTCGGCATCTGAAAGTCAGCAGTATGACTTGCTCTTTTAGTACATAATCTCTCATACATAGTTTCGATCAACAGTATAATCTTTTTTTACTACTAACATGAGAAAACCTTATTATTTACCTCATTTATGAAAAGGGCAGTAGTTCATTACTAACCTATTGAGAAGGCCATTTATTAACCTCGAAAAATTTCTCGGTAAATAACAGCTCCCTCCTCAACCTAGGTATATAATATACTACTTCAATTTTCAAACAGATGCAGATCAACTGTATGACCTATTATTTTAAATACCTTAAATGTAGATCAGCGGTATGATCCATTCTTTTACATATTGTTGAGGTTTCCAGGTATGATTTATTATTTCAAATTACGAAGACTTGTAGATCAACAGTATGACCTATTCTTTTTACTATTCCTTTATTTATTTGTTCGGCATCTGAAAGTCAGCAGTATGACTTGCTCTTTTAGTACATAATCTCTCATACATAGTTTCGATCAACAGTATAATCTTTTTTTACTACTAACATGAGAAAACCTTATTATTTACCTCATTTATGAAAAGGGCAGTAGTTCATTACTAACCTATTGAGAAGGCCATTTATTAACTTCGAAAAATTTCTCGGTAAATAACAGCTCCCTCCTCAACCTAGGTATACCTATAATATACTACTTCAATTTTCAAACAGGATGCAGATCAACTGTATGACCTATTCTTTTAAATACCTTGAATGTAGATCAGCGGTATGATCCATTCTTTTACATATTGTTGAGGTTTCCAGGTATGATTTATTATTTCAAATTACGATGACTTGTAGACCAACAGTATGACCTATTCTTTTTACTATTCCTTTATTTATTTGTTCGGCATCTGAAAGTCAGCCGTATGACTTGCTCTTTTAGTACATAATCTCTCATACATAGTTTCGATCAACAGTATAATCTTTTTTTTACTACTAACATGAGAAAACCTTATTATTTACCTCATTTATGAAAAGGGCAGTAGTTCATTACTAACCTATTGAGAAGGCCATTTATTAACCTCGAAAAATTTCTCGGTAAATAACAGCTCCCTCCTCAACCTAGGTATATAATATACTACTTCAATTTTCAAACAGATGCAGATCAACTGTATGACCTATTCTTTTAAATACCTTGAATGTAGATCAGCGGTATGATCCATTCTTTTACATATTGTTGAGGTTTCCAGGTATGATTTATTATTTCAAATTACGATGACTTGTAGACCAACAGTATGACCTATTCTTTTTACTATTCCTTTATTTATTTGTTCGGCATCTGAAAGTCAGCAGTATGACTTGCTCTTTTAGTACATAATCTCTCATACATAGTTTCGATCAACAGTATAATTTTTTTTTTACTACTAACATGAGAAAACCTTATTATTTACCTCATTTATGAAAAGGGCAGTAGTTCATTACTAACCTATTGAGAAGGCCATTTATTAACCTCGAAAAATTTCTCGGTAAATAACAGCTCCCTCCTCAACCTAGGTATATAATATACTACTTCAATTTTCAAACAGATGCAGATCAACTGTATGACCTATTATTTTAAATACCTTAAATGTAGATCAGCGGTATGATCCATTCTTTTACATATTGTTGAGGTTTCCAGGTATGATTTATTATTTCAAATTACGAAGACTTGTAGATCAACAGTATGACCTATTCTTTTTACTATTGCTTTATTTATTTGTTCGGCATCTGAAAGTCAGCAGTATGACTTGCTCTTTTAGTACATAATCTCTCATACATAGTTTCGATCAACAGTATAATCTTTTTTTTACTATTAACATGAGAAAACCTTATTATTTACCTCATTTATGAAAAGGGCAGTAGTTCATTACTAACCTATTGAGAAGGCCATTTATTAACCTCGAAAAATTTCTCGGTAAATAACAGCTCCCTCCTCAACCTAGGTATATAATATACTACTTCAATTTTCAAACAGATGCAGGTCAACTGTATGACCTATTATTTTAAATACCTTAAATGTAGATCAGCGGTATGATCCATTCTTTTACATATTGTTGAGGTTTCCAGGTATGATTTATTATTTCAAATTACGATGACTTGTAGACCAACAGTATGACCTATTCTTTTTACTATTCCTTTATTTATTTGTTCGGCATCTGAAAGTCAGCAGTATGACTTGCTCTTTTAGTACATAATCTCTCATACATAGTTTCGATCAACAGTATAATCTTTTTTTTACTACTAACATGAGAAAACCTTATTATTTACCTCATTTATGAAAAGGGCAGTAGGTCATTACTAACCTATTGAGAAGGCCATTTATTAACTTCGAAAAATTTCTCGGTAAATAACAGCTCCCTCCTCAACCTAGGTATATAATATACTACTTCAATTTTCAAACAGGATGCAGATCAACTGTATGACCTATTCTTTTAAATACCTTAAATGTAGATCAGCGGTATGATCCATTCTTTTACATATTGTTGAGGTTTCCAGGTATGATTTATTATTTCAAATTACGATGACTTGTAGACCAACAGTATGACCTATTCTTTTTACTATTCCTTTATTTATTTGTTCGGCATCTGAAAGTCAGCAGTATGACTTGCTCTTTTAGTACATAATCTCTCATACATAGTTTCGATCAACAGTATAATCTTTTTTTTACTATTAACATGAGAAAACCTTATTATTTACCTCATTTATGAAAAGGGCAGTAGTTCATTACTAACCTATTGAGAAGGCCATTTATTAACCTCGAAAAATTTCTCGGTAAATAACAGCTCCCTCCTCAACCTAGGTATATAATATACTACTTCAATTTTCAAACAGATGCAGATCAACTGTATGACCTATTATTTTAAATACCTTAAATGTAGATCAGCGGTATGATCCATTCTTTTACATATTGTTGAGGTTTCCAGGTATGATTTATTATTTCAAATTACGATGACTTGTAGACCAACAGTATGACCTATTCTTTTTACTATTCCTTTATTTATTTGTTCGGCATCTGAAAGTCAGCAGTATGACTTGCTCTTTTAGTACATAATCTCTCATACATAGTTTCGATCAACAGTATAATCTTTTTTTAATACTAACATGAGAAAACCTTATTATTTACCTCATTTATGAAAAGGGCAGTAGTTCATTACTAACCTATTGAGAAGGCCATATATTAACCTCGAAAAATTTCTCGGTAAATAACAGCTCCCTCCTCAACCTAGGTATATAATATACTACTTCAATTTTCAAACAGATGCAGGTCAACTGTATGACCTATTATTTTAAATACCTTAAATGTAGATCAGCGGTATGATCCATTCTTTAACATATTGTTGAGGTTTCCAGGTATGATTTATTATTTCAAATTACGATGACTTGTAGATCAACAGTATGACCTATTCTTTTTACTATTCCTTTATTTATTTGTTCGGCATCTGAAAGTCAGCAGTATGACTTGCTCTTTTAGTACATAATCTCTCATACATAGTTTCGATCAACAGTATAATCTTTTTTTACTACTAACATGAGAAAACCTTATTATTTACCTCATTTATGAAAAGGGCAGTAGTTCATTACTAACCTATTGAGAAGGCCATTTATTAACCTCGAAAAATTTCTCGGTAAATAACAGCTCCCTCCTCAACCTAGGTATATAATATACTACTTCAATTTTCAAACAGATGCAGATCAACTGTATGACCTATTATTTTAAATACCTTAAATGTAGATCAGCGGTATGATCCATTCTTTTACATATTGTTGAGGTTTCCAGGTATGATTTATTATTTCAAATTACGATGACTTGTAGACCAACAGTATGACCTATTCTTTTTACTATTCCTTTATTTATTTGTTCGGCATCTGAAAGTCAGCAGTATGACTTGCTCTTTTAGTACATAATCTCTCATACATAGTTTCGATCAACAGTATAATCTTTTTTTTACTACTAACATGAGAAAACCTTATTATTTACCTCATTTACGAAAAGGGCAGTAGTTCATTACTAACCTATTGAGAAGGCCATTTATTAACCTCGAAAAATTTCTCGGTAAATAACAGCTCCCTCCTCAACCTAGGTATATAATATACTACTTCAATTTTCAAACAGATGCAGATCAACTGTATGACCTATTATTTTAAATACCTTAAATGTAGATCAGCGGTATGATCCATTCTTTTACATATTGTTGAGGTTTCCAGGTATGATTTATTATTTCAAATTACGAAGACTTGTAGATCAACAGTATGACCTATTCTTTTTACTATTCCTTTATTTATTTGTTCGGCATCTGAAAGTCAGCAGTATGACTTGCTCTTTTAGTACATAATCTCTCATACATAGTTTCGATCAACAGTATAATCTGTTTTTTACTACTAACATGAGAAAACCTTATTATTTACCTCATTTATGAAAAGGGCAGTAGTTCATTACTAACCTATTGAGAAGGCCATTTATTAACCTCGAAAAATTTCTCGGTAAATAACAGCTCCCTCCTCAACCTAGGTATATAATATACTACTTCAATTTTCAAACAGATGCAGATCAACTGTATGACCTATTATTTTAAATACCTTAAATGTAGATCAGCGGTATGATCCATTCTTTTACATATTGTTGAGGTTTCCAGGTATGATTTATTATTTCAAATTACGATGACTTGTAGACCAACAGTATGACTTATTCTTTTTACTATTCCTTTATTTATTTGTTCGGCATCTGAAAGTCAGCAGTATGACTTGCTCTTTTAGTACATAATCTCTCATACATAGTTTCGATCAACAGTATAATCTTTTTTTAATACTAACATGAGAAAACCTTATTATTTACCTCATTTATGAAAAGGGCAGTAGTTCATTACTAACCTATTGAGAAGGCCATTTATTAACCTCGAAAAATTTCTCGGTAAATAACAGCTCCCTCCTCAACCTAGGTATATAATATACTACTTCAATTTTCAAACAGATGCAGGTCAACTGTATGACCTATTATTTTAAATACCTTAAATGTAGATCAGCGGTATGATCCATTCTTTAACATATTGTTGAGGTTTCCAGGTATGATTTATTATTTCAAATTACGATGACTTGTAGATCAACAGTATGACCTATTCTTTTTACTATTCCTTTATTTATTTGTTCGGCATCTGAAAGTCAGCAGTATGACTTGCTCTTTTAGTACATAATCTCTCATACATAGTTTCGATCAACAGTATAATCTTTTTTTTACTACTAACATGAGAAAACCTTATTATTTACCTCATTTATGAAAAGGGCAGTAGTTCATTACTAACCTATTGAAAAGGCCATTTATTAACCTCGAAAAATTTCTCGGTAAATAACAGCTCCCTCCTCAACCTAGGTATATAATATACTACTTCAATTTTCAAACAGATGCAGATCAACTGTATGACCTATTCTTTTAAATACCTTAAATGTAGATCAGCGGTATGATCCATTCTTTTACATATTGTTGAGGTTTAAAGGTATGATTTATTATTTCAAATTACGATGACTTGTAGATAAACAGTATGACCCATTCTTTTTACTATTCCTTTATTTATTTGTTCGGCATCTGAAAGTCAGCAGTATGACTTGCTCTTTTAGTACATAATCTCTCATACATAGTTTCGATCAACAGTATAATCTTTTTTTTACTACTAACATGAGAAAACCTTATTATTTACCTCATTTATGAAAAGGGCAGTAGTTCATTACTAACCTATTGAGAAGGCCATTTATTAACCTCGAAAAATTTCTCGGTAAATAACAGCTCCCTCCTCAACCTAGGTATATAATATACTACTTCAATTTTCAAACAGATGCAGATCAACTGTATGACCTATTATTTTAAATACCTTAAATGTAGATCAGCGGTATGATCCATTCTTTTACATATTGTAGAGGTTTCCAGGTATGATTTATTATTTCAAATTACGAAGACTTGTAGATCAACAGTATGACCTATTCTTTTTACTATTCCTTTATTTATTTGTTCGGCATCTGAAAGTCAGCAGTATGACTTGCTCTTTTAGTACATAATCTCTCATACATAGTTTCGATCAACAGTATAATCTTTTTTTTACTACTAACATGAGAAAACCTTATTATTTACCTCATTTATGAAAAGGGCAGTAGTTCATTACTAACCTATTGAGAAGGCCATTTATTAACTTCGAAAAATTTCTCGGTAAATAACAGCTCCCTCCTCAACCTAGGTATATAATATACTACTTCAATTTTCAAACAGGATGCAGATCAACTGTATGACCTATTCTTTTAAATACCTTAAATGTAGATCAGCGGTATGATCCATTCTTTTACATATTGTTGAGGTTTCCAGGTATGATTTATTATTTCAAATTACGATGACTTGTAGACCAACAGAATGACCTATTCTTTTTACTATTCCTTTATTTATTTGTTCGGCATCTGAAAGTCAGCAGTATGACTTGCTCTTTTAGTACATAATCTCTCATACATAGTTTCGATCAACAGTATAATCTTTTTTTTACTACTAACATGAGAAAACCTTATTATTTACCTCATTTATGAAAAGGGCAGTAGTTCATTACTAACCTATTGAGAAGGCCATTTATTAACCTCGAAAAATTTCTCGGTAAATAACAGCTCCCTCCTCAACCTAGGTATATAATATACTACTTCAATTTTCAAACAGATGCAGATCAACTGTATGACCTATTATTTTAAATACCTTAAATGTAGATCAGCGGTATGATCCATTCTTTTACATATTGTTGAGGTTTCCAGGTATGATTTATTATTTCAAATTACGAAGACTTGTAGATCAACAGTATGACCTATTCTTTTTACTATTCCTTTATTTATTTGTTCGGCATCTGAAAGTCAGCAGTATGACTTGCTCTTTTAGTACATAATCTCTCATACATAGTTTCGATCAACAGTATAATCTTTTTTTACTACTAACATGAGAAAACCTTATTATTTACCTCATTTATGAAAAGGGCAGTAGTTCATTACTAACCTATTGAGAAGGCCATTTATTAACCTCGAAAAATTTCTCGGTAAATAACAGCTCCCTCCTCAACCTAGGTATATAATATACTACTTCAATTTTCAAACAGATGCAGGTCAACTGTATGACCTATTATTTTAAATACCTTAAATGTAGATCAGCGGTATGATCCATTCTTTAACATATTGTTGAGGTTTCCAGGTATGATTTATTATTTCAAATTACGATGACTTGTAGATCAACAGTATGACCTATTCTTTTTACTATTCCTTTATTTATTTGTTCGGCATCTGAAAGTCAGCAGTATGACTTGCTCTTTTAGTACATAATCTCTCATACATAGTTTCGATCAACAGTATAATCTTTTTTTTACTACTAACATGAGAAAACCTTATTATTTACCTCATTTATGAAAAGGGCAGTAGTTCATTACTAACCTATTGAAAAGGCCATTTATTAACCTCGAAAAATTTCTCGGTAAATAACAGCTCCCTCCTCAACCTAGGTATATAATATACTACTTCAATTTTCAAACAGATGCAGATCAACTGTATGACCTATTCTTTTAAATACCTTAAATGTAGATCAGCGGTATGATCCATTCTTTTACATATTGTTGAGGTTTAAAGGTATGATTTATTATTTCAAATTACGATGACTTGTAGATAAACAGTATGACCTATTCTGTTTACTTTTCCTTTATTTATTTGTTCGGCATCTGAAAGTCAGCAGTATGACTTGCTCTTTTAGTACATAATCTCTCATACATAGTTTCGATCAACAGTATAATATTTTTTTTACTACTAACATGAGAAAACCTTATTATTTACCTCATTTATGAAAAGGGCAGTAGTTCATTACTAACCTATTGAGAAGGCCATTTATTAACTTCGAAAAATTTCTCGGTAAATAACAGCTCCCTCCTCAACCTAGGTATATAATATACTACTTCAATTTTCAAACAGATGCAGATCAACTGTATGACCTATTATTTTAAATACCTTAAATGTAGATCAGCGGTATGATCCATTCTTTTACATATTGTTGAGGTTTCCAGGTATGATTTATTATTTCAAATTACGATGACTTGTAGACCAACAGTATGACCTATTCTTTTTACTATTCCTTTATTTATTTGTTCGGCATCTGAAAGTCAGCAGTATGACTTGCTCTTTTAGTACATAATCTCTCATACATAGTTTCGATCAACAGTATAATCTTTTTTTTACTACTAACATGAGAAAACCTTATTATTTACCTCATTTATGAAAAGGGCAGTAGTTCATTACTAACCTATTGAGAAGGCCATTTATTAACCTCGAAAAATTTCTCGGTAAATAACAGCTCCCTCCTCAACCTAGGTATATAATATACTACTTCAATTTTCAAACAGATGCAGATCAACTGTATGACCTATTATTTTAAATACCTTAAATGTAGATCAGCGGTATGATCCATTCTTTTACATATTGTTGAGGTTTCCAGGTATGATTTATTATTTCAAATTACGAAGACTTGTAGATCAACAGTATGACCTATTCTTTTTACTATTCCTTTATTTATTTGTTCGGCATCTGAAAGTCAGCAGTATGACTTGCTCTTTTAGTACATAATCTCTCATACATAGTTTCGATCAACAGTATAATCTTTTTTTTACTACTAACATGAGAAAACCTTATTATTTACCTCATTTATGAAAAGGGCAGTAGTTCATTACTAACCTATTGAGAAGGCCATTTATTAACTTCGAAAAATTTCTCGGTAAATAACAGCTCCCTCCTCAACCTAGGTATATAATATACTACTTCAATTTTCAAACAGGATGCAGATCAACTGTATGACCTATTCTTTTAAATACCTTAAATGTAGATCAGCGGTATGATCCATTCTTTTACATATTGTTGAGGTTTCCAGGTATGATTTATTATTTCAAATTACGATGACTTGTAGACCAACAGAATGACCTATTCTTTTTACTATTCCTTTATTTATTTGTTCGGCATCTGAAAGTCAGCAGTATGACTTGCTCTTTTAGTACATAATCTCTCATACATAGTTTCGATCAACAGTATAATCTTTTTTTTACTACTAACATGAGAAAACCTTATTATTTACCTCATTTATGAAAAGGGCAGTAGTTCATTACTAACCTATTGAGAAGGCCATTTATTAACCTCGAAAAATTTCTCGGTAAATAACAGCTCCCTCCTCAACCTAGGTATATAATATACTACTTCAATTTTCAAACAGATGCAGATCAACTGTATGACATATTTTTTTAAATACCTTAAATGTAGATCAGCGGTATGATCCATTCTTTTACATATTGTTGAGGTTTCCAGGTATGATTTATTATTTCAAATTACGATGACTTGTAGATCAACAGTATGACCTATTCTTTTTACTATTCCTTTATTTATTTGTTCGGCATCTGAAAGTCAGCAGTATGACTTGCTCTTTTAGTACATAATCTCTCATACATAGTTTCGATCAACAGTATAATCTTTTTTTACTACTAACATGAGAAAACCTTATTATTTACCTCATTTATGAAAAGGGCAGTAGTTCATTACTAACCTATTGAGAAGGCCATTTATTAACTTCGAAAAATTTCTCGGTAAATAACAGCTCCCTCCTCAACCTAGGTATATAATATACTACTTCAATTTTCAAACAGGATGCAGATCAACTGTATGACCTATTCTTTTAAATACCTTAAATGTAGATCAGCGGTATGATCCATTCTTTTACATATTGTTGAGGTTTCCAGGTATGATTTATTATTTCAAATTACGATGACTTGTAGACCAACAGTATGACCTATTCTTTTTACTATTCCTTTATTTATTTGTTCGGCATCTGAAAGTCAGCAGTATGACTTGCTCTTTTAGTACATAATCTCTCATACATAGTTTCGATCAACAGTATAATCTTTTTTTTACTACTAACATGAGAAAACCTTATTATTTACCTCATTTATGAAAAGGGCAGTAGTTCATTACTAACCTATTGAGAAGGCCATTTATTAACCTCGAAAAATTTCTCGGTAAATAACAGCTCCCTCCTCAACCTAGGTATATAATATACTACTTCAATTTTCAAACAGATGCAGATCAACTGTATGACCTATTATTTTAAATACCTTAAATGTAGATCAGCGGTATGATCCATTCTTTTACATATTGTTGAGGTTTCCAGGTATGATTTATTATTTCAAATTACGATGACTTGTAGACCAACAGTATGACCTATTCTTTTTACTATTCCTTTATTTATTTGTTCGGCATCTGAAAGTCAGCAGTATGACTTGCTCTTTTAGTACATAATCTCTCATACATAGTTTCGATCAACAGTATAATCTTTTTTTTACTACTAACATGAGAAAACCTTATTATTTACCTCATTTACGAAAAGGGCAGTAGTTCATTACTAACCTATTGAGAAGGCCATTTATTAACCTCGAAAAATTTCTCGGTAAATAACAGCTCCCTCCTCAACCTAGGTATATAATATACTACTTCAATTTTCAAACAGATGCAGATCAACTGTATGACCTATTATTTTAAATACCTTAAATGTAGATCAGCGGTATGATCCATTCTTTTACATATTGTTGAGGTTTCCAGGTATGATTTATTATTTCAAATTACGAAGACTTGTAGATCAACAGTATGACCTATTCTTTTTACTATTCCTTTATTTATTTGTTCGGCATCTGAAAGTCAGCAGTATGACTTGCTCTTTTAGTACATAATCTCTCATACATAGTTTCGATCAACAGTATAATCTGTTTTTTACTACTAACATGAGAAAACCTTATTATTTACCTCATTTATGAAAAGGGCAGTAGTTCATTACTAACCTATTGAGAAGGCCATTTATTAACCTCGAAAAATTTCTCGGTAAATAACAGCTCCCTCCTCAACCTAGGTATATAATATACTACTTCAATTTTCAAACAGATGCAGATCAACTGTATGACCTATTATTTTAAATACCTTAAATGTAGATCAGCGGTATGATCCATTCTTTTACATATTGTTGAGGTTTCCAGGTATGATTTATTATTTCAAATTACGATGACTTGTAGATCAACAGTATGACCTATTCTTTTTACTATTCCTTTATTTATTTGTTCGGCATCTGAAAGTCAGCAGTATGACTTGCTCTTTTAGTACATAATCTCTCATACATAGTTTCGATCAACAGTATAATCTTTTTTTTACTACTAACATGAGAAAACCTTATTATTTACCTCATTTATGAAAAGGGCAGTAGTTCATTACTAACCTATTGAAAAGGCCATTTATTAACCTCGAAAAATTTCTCGGTAAATAACAGCTCCCTCCTCAACCTAGGTATATAATATACTACTTCAATTTTCAAACAGATGCAGATCAACTGTATGACCTATTCTTTTAAATACCTTAAATGTAGATCAGCGGTATGATCCATTCTTTTACATATTGTTGAGGTTTAAAGGTATGATTTATTATTTCAAATTACGATGACTTGTAGATAAACAGTATGACCCATTCTTTTTACTATTCCTTTATTTATTTGTTCGGCATCTGAAAGTCAGCAGTATGACTTGCTCTTTTAGTACATAATCTCTCATACATAGTTTCGATCAACAGTATAATCTTTTTTTTACTACTAACATGAGAAAACCTTATTATTTACCTCATTTATGAAAAGGGCAGTAGTTCATTACTAACCTATTGAGAAGGCCATTTATTAACCTCGAAAAATTTCTCGGTAAATAACAGCTCCCTCCTCAACCTAGGTATATAATATACTACTTCAATTTTCAAACAGATGCAGATCAACTGTATGACCTATTATTTTAAATACCTTAAATGTAGATCAGCGGTATGATCCATTCTTTTACATATTGTTGAGGTTTCCAGGTATGATTTATTATTTCAAATTACGAAGACTTGTAGATCAACAGTATGACCTATTCTTTTTACTATTCCTTTATTTATTTGTTCGGCATCTGAAAGTCAGCAGTATGACTTGCTCTTTTAGTACATAATCTCTCATACATAGTTTCGATCAACAGTATAATCTTTTTTTTACTACTAACATGAGAAAACCTTATTATTTACCTCATTTATGAAAAGGGCAGTAGTTCATTACTAACCTATTGAGAAGGCCATTTATTAACTTCGAAAAATTTCTCGGTAAATAACAGCTCCCTCCTCAACCTAGGTATATAATATACTACTTCAATTTTCAAACAGGATGCAGATCAACTGTATGACCTATTCTTTTAAATACCTTAAATGTAGATCAGCGGTATGATCCATTCTTTTACATATTGTTGAGGTTTCCAGGTATGATTTATTATTTCAAATTACGATGACTTGTAGACCAACAGAATGACCTATTCTTTTTACTATTCCTTTATTTATTTGTTCGGCATCTGAAAGTCAGCAGTATGACTTGCTCTTTTAGTACATAATCTCTCATACATAGTTTCGATCAACAGTATAATCTTTTTTTTACTACTAACATGAGAAAACCTTATTATTTACCTCATTTATGAAAAGGGCAGTAGTTCATTACTAACCTATTGAGAAGGCCATTTATTAACCTCGAAAAATTTCTCGGTAAATAACAGCTCCCTCCTCAACCTAGGTATATAATATACTACTTCAATTTTCAAACAGATGCAGATCAACTGTATGACATATTTTTTTAAATACCTTAAATGTAGATCAGCGGTATGATCCATTCTTTTACATATTGTTGAGGTTTCCAGGTATGATTTATTATTTCAAATTACGATGACTTGTAGATCAACAGTATGACCTATTCTTTTTACTATTCCTTTATTTATTTGTTCGGCATCTGAAAGTCAGCAGTATGACTTGCTCTTTTAGTACATAATCTCTCATACATAGTTTCGATCAACAGTATAATCTTTTTTTACTACTAACATGAGAAAACCTTATTATTTACCTCATTTATGAAAAGGGCAGTAGTTCATTACTAACCTATTGAGAAGGCCATTTATTAACTTCGAAAAATTTCTCGGTAAATAACAGCTCCCTCCTCAACCTAGGTATATAATATACTACTTCAATTTTCAAACAGGATGCAGATCAACTGTATGACCTATTCTTTTAAATACCTTAAATGTAGATCAGCGGTATGATCCATTCTTTTACATATTGTTGAGGTTTCCAGGTATGATTTATTATTTCAAATTACGATGACTTGTAGACCAACAGTATGACCTATTCTTTTTACTATTCCTTTATTTATTTGTTCGGCATCTGAAAGTCAGCAGTATGACTTGCTCTTTTAGTACATAATCTCTCATACATAGTTTCGATCAACAGTATAATCTTTTTTTTACTACTAACATGAGAAAACCTTATTATTTACCTCATTTATGAAAAGGGCAGTAGTTCATTACTAACCTATTGAGAAGGCCATTTATTAACCTCGAAAAATTTCTCGGTAAATAACAGCTCCCTCCTCAACCTAGGTATATAATATACTACTTCAATTTTCAAACAGATGCAGATCAACTGTATGACCTATTATTTTAAATACCTTAAATGTAGATCAGCGGTATGATCCATTCTTTTACATATTGTTGAGGTTTCCAGGTATGATTTATTATTTCAAATTACGATGACTTGTAGACCAACAGTATGACCTATTCTTTTTACTATTCCTTTATTTATTTGTTCGGCATCTGAAAGTCAGCAGTATGACTTGCTCTTTTAGTACATAATCTCTCATACATAGTTTCGATCAACAGTATAATCTTTTTTTTACTACTAACATGAGAAAACCTTATTATTTACCTCATTTACGAAAAGGGCAGTAGTTCATTACTAACCTATTGAGAAGGCCATTTATTAACCTCGAAAAATTTCTCGGTAAATAACAGCTCCCTCCTCAACCTAGGTATATAATATACTACTTCAATTTTCAAACAGATGCAGATCAACTGTATGACCTATTATTTTAAATACCTTAAATGTAGATCAGCGGTATGATCCATTCTTTTACATATTGTTGAGGTTTCCAGGTATGATTTATTATTTCAAATTACGAAGACTTGTAGATCAACAGTATGACCTATTCTTTTTACTATTCCTTTATTTATTTGTTCGGCATCTGAAAGTCAGCAGTATGACTTGCTCTTTTAGTACATAATCTCTCATACATAGTTTCGATCAACAGTATAATCTGTTTTTTACTACTAACATGAGAAAACCTTATTATTTACCTCATTTATGAAAAGGGCAGTAGTTCATTACTAACCTATTGAGAAGGCCATTTATTAACCTCGAAAAATTTCTCGGTAAATAACAGCTCCCTCCTCAACCTAGGTATATAATATACTACTTCAATTTTCAAACAGATGCAGATCAACTGTATGACCTATTATTTTAAATACCTTAAATGTAGATCAGCGGTATGATCCATTCTTTTACATATTGTTGAGGTTTCCAGGTATGATTTATTATTTCAAATTACGATGACTTGTAGATCAACAGTATGACCTATTCTTTTTACTATTCCTTTATTTATTTGTTCGGCATCTGAAAGTCAGCAGTATGACTTGCTCTTTTAGTACATAATCTCTCATACATAGTTTCGATCAACAGTATAATCTTTTTTTTACTACTAACATGAGAAAACCTTATTATTTACCTCATTTATGAAAAGGGCAGTAGTTCATTACTAACCTATTGAAAAGGCCATTTATTAACCTCGAAAAATTTCTCGGTAAATAACAGCTCCCTCCTCAACCTAGGTATATAATATACTACTTCAATTTTCAAACAGATGCAGATCAACTGTATGACCTATTCTTTTAAATACCTTAAATGTAGATCAGCGGTATGATCCATTCTTTTACATATTGTTGAGGTTTAAAGGTATGATTTATTATTTCAAATTACGATGACTTGTAGATAAACAGTATGACCCATTCTTTTTACTATTCCTTTATTTATTTGTTCGGCATCTGAAAGTCAGCAGTATGACTTGCTCTTTTAGTACATAATCTCTCATACATAGTTTCGATCAACAGTATAATCTTTTTTTTACTACTAACATGAGAAAACCTTATTATTTACCTCATTTATGAAAAGGGCAGTAGTTCATTACTAACCTATTGAGAAGGCCATTTATTAACCTCGAAAAATTTCTCGGTAAATAACAGCTCCCTCCTCAACCTAGGTATATAATATACTACTTCAATTTTCAAACAGATGCAGATCAACTGTATGACCTATTATTTTAAATACCTTAAATGTAGATCAGCGGTATGATCCATTCTTTTACATATTGTAGAGGTTTCCAGGTATGATTTATTATTTCAAATTACGAAGACTTGTAGATCAACAGTATGACCTATTCTTTTTACTATTCCTTTATTTATTTGTTCGGCATCTGAAAGTCAGCAGTATGACTTGCTCTTTTAGTACATAATCTCTCATACATAGTTTCGATCAACAGTATAATCTTTTTTTTACTACTAACATGAGAAAACCTTATTATTTACCTCATTTATGAAAAGGGCAGTAGTTCATTACTAACCTATTGAGAAGGCCATTTATTAACTTCGAAAAATTTCTCGGTAAATAACAGCTCCCTCCTCAACCTAGGTATATAATATACTACTTCAATTTTCAAACAGGATGCAGATCAACTGTATGACCTATTCTTTTAAATACCTTAAATGTAGATCAGCGGTATGATCCATTCTTTTACATATTGTTGAGGTTTCCAGGTATGATTTATTATTTCAAATTACGATGACTTGTAGACCAACAGAATGACCTATTCTTTTTACTATTCCTTTATTTATTTGTTCGGCATCTGAAAGTCAGCAGTATGACTTGCTCTTTTAGTACATAATCTCTCATACATAGTTTCGATCAACAGTATAATCTTTTTTTTACTACTAACATGAGAAAACCTTATTATTTACCTCATTTATGAAAAGGGCAGTAGTTCATTACTAACCTATTGAGAAGGCCATTTATTAACCTCGAAAAATTTCTCGGTAAATAACAGCTCCCTCCTCAACCTAGGTATATAATATACTACTTCAATTTTCAAACAGATGCAGATCAACTGTATGACCTATTATTTTAAATACCTTAAATGTAGATCAGCGGTATGATCCATTCTTTTACATATTGTTGAGGTTTCCAGGTATGATTTATTATTTCAAATTACGAAGACTTGTAGATCAACAGTATGACCTATTCTTTTTACTATTCCTTTATTTATTTGTTCGGCATCTGAAAGTCAGCAGTATGACTTGCTCTTTTAGTACATAATCTCTCATACATAGTTTCGATCAACAGTATAATCTTTTTTTACTACTAACATGAGAAAACCTTATTATTTACCTCATTTATGAAAAGGGCAGTAGTTCATTACTAACCTATTGAGAAGGCCATTTATTAACCTCGAAAAATTTCTCGGTAAATAACAGCTCCCTCCTCAACCTAGGTATATAATATACTACTTCAATTTTCAAACAGATGCAGGTCAACTGTATGACCTATTATTTTAAATACCTTAAATGTAGATCAGCGGTATGATCCATTCTTTAACATATTGTTGAGGTTTCCAGGTATGATTTATTATTTCAAATTACGATGACTTGTAGATCAACAGTATGACCTATTCTTTTTACTATTCCTTTATTTATTTGTTCGGCATCTGAAAGTCAGCAGTATGACTTGCTCTTTTAGTACATAATCTCTCATACATAGTTTCGATCAACAGTATAATCTTTTTTTTACTACTAACATGAGAAAACCTTATTATTTACCTCATTTATGAAAAGGGCAGTAGTTCATTACTAACCTATTGAAAAGGCCATTTATTAACCTCGAAAAATTTCTCGGTAAATAACAGCTCCCTCCTCAACCTAGGTATATAATATACTACTTCAATTTTCAAACAGATGCAGATCAACTGTATGACCTATTCTTTTAAATACCTTAAATGTAGATCAGCGGTATGATCCATTCTTTTACATATTGTTGAGGTTTAAAGGTATGATTTATTATTTCAAATTACGATGACTTGTAGATAAACAGTATGACCTATTCTGTTTACTTTTCCTTTATTTATTTGTTCGGCATCTGAAAGTCAGCAGTATGACTTGCTCTTTTAGTACATAATCTCTCATACATAGTTTCGATCAACAGTATAATATTTTTTTTACTACTAACATGAGAAAACCTTATTATTTACCTCATTTATGAAAAGGGCAGTAGTTCATTACTAACCTATTGAGAAGGCCATTTATTAACTTCGAAAAATTTCTCGGTAAATAACAGCTCCCTCCTCAACCTAGGTATATAATATACTACTTCAATTTTCAAACAGATGCAGATCAACTGTATGACCTATTATTTTAAATACCTTAAATGTAGATCAGCGGTATGATCCATTCTTTTACATATTGTTGAGGTTTCCAGGTATGATTTATTATTTCAAATTACGATGACTTGTAGACCAACAGTATGACCTATTCTTTTTACTATTCCTTTATTTATTTGTTCGGCATCTGAAAGTCAGCAGTATGACTTGCTCTTTTAGTACATAATCTCTCATACATAGTTTCGATCAACAGTATAATCTTTTTTTTACTACTAACATGAGAAAACCTTATTATTTACCTCATTTATGAAAAGGGCAGTAGTTCATTACTAACCTATTGAGAAGGCCATTTATTAACCTCGAAAAATTTCTCGGTAAATAACAGCTCCCTCCTCAACCTAGGTATATAATATACTACTTCAATTTTCAAACAGATGCAGATCAACTGTATGACCTATTATTTTAAATACCTTAAATGTAGATCAGCGGTATGATCCATTCTTTTACATATTGTTGAGGTTTCCAGGTATGAATTATTATTTCAAATTACGAAGACTTGTAGATCAACAGTATGACCTATTCTTTTTACTATTCCTTTATTTATTTGTTCGGCATCTGAAAGTCAGCAGTATGACTTGCTCTTTTAGTACATAATCTCTCATACATAGTTTCGATCAACAGTATAATCTTTTTTTTACTACTAACATGAGAAAACCTTATTATTTACCTCATTTATGAAAAGGGCAGTAGTTCATTACTAACCTATTGAGAAGGCCATTTATTAACTTCGAAAAATTTCTCGGTAAATAACAGCTCCCTCCTCAACCTAGGTATATAATATACTACTTCAATTTTCAAACAGGATGCAGATCAACTGTATGACCTATTCTTTTAAATACCTTAAATGTAGATCAGCGGTATGATCCATTCTTTTACATATTGTTGAGGTTTCCAGGTATGATTTATTATTTCAAATTACGATGACTTGTAGACCAACAGAATGACCTATTCTTTTTACTATTCCTTTATTTATTTGTTCGGCATCTGAAAGTCAGCAGTATGACTTGCTCTTTTAGTACATAATCTCTCATACATAGTTTCGATCAACAGTATAATCTTTTTTTTACTACTAACATGAGAAAACCTTATTATTTACCTCATTTATGAAAAGGGCAGTAGTTCATTACTAACCTATTGAGAAGGCCATTTATTAACCTCGAAAAATTTCTCGGTAAATAACAGCTCCCTCCTCAACCTAGGTATATAATATACTACTTCAATTTTCAAACAGATGCAGATCAACTGTATGACATATTTTTTTAAATACCTTAAATGTAGATCAGCGGTATGATCCATTCTTTTACATATTGTTGAGGTTTCCAGGTATGATTTATTATTTCAAATTACGATGACTTGTAGATCAACAGTATGACCTATTCTTTTTACTATTCCTTTATTTATTTGTTCGGCATCTGAAAGTCAGCAGTATGACTTGCTCTTTTAGTACATAATCTCTCATACATAGTTTCGATCAACAGTATAATCTTTTTTTACTACTAACATGAGAAAACCTTATTATTTACCTCATTTATGAAAAGGGCAGTAGTTCATTACTAACCTATTGAGAAGGCCATTTATTAACTTCGAAAAATTTCTCGGTAAATAACAGCTCCCTCCTCAACCTAGGTATATAATATACTACTTCAATTTTCAAACAGGATGCAGATCAACTGTATGACCTATTCTTTTAAATACCTTAAATGTAGATCAGCGGTATGATCCATTCTTTTACATATTGTTGAGGTTTCCAGGTATGATTTATTATTTCAAATTACGATGACTTGTAGACCAACAGTATGACCTATTCTTTTTACTATTCCTTTATTTATTTGTTCGGCATCTGAAAGTCAGCAGTATGACTTGCTCTTTTAGTACATAATCTCTCATACATAGTTTCGATCAACAGTATAATCTTTTTTTTACTACTAACATGAGAAAACCTTATTATTTACCTCATTTATGAAAAGGGCAGTAGTTCATTACTAACCTATTGAGAAGGCCATTTATTAACTTCGAAAAATTTCTCGGTAAATAACAGCTCCCTCCTCAACCTAGGTATATAATATACTACTTCAATTTTCAAACAGGATGCAGATCAACTGTATGACCTATTCTTTTAAATACCTTGAATGTAGATCAGCGGTATGATCCATTCTTTTACATATTGTTGAGGTTTCCAGGTATGATTTATTATTTCAAATTACGATGACTTGTAGACCAACAGTATGACCTATTCTTTTTACTATTCCTTTATTTATTTGTTCGGCATCTGAAAGTCAGCAGTATGACTTGCTCTTTTAGTACATAATCTCTCATACATAGTTTCGATCAACAGTATAATCTTTTTTTTACTACTAACATGAGAAAACCTTATTATTTACCTCATTTATGAAAAGGGCAGTAGTTCATTATTAACCTATTGAGAAGGCCATTTATTAACCTCGAAAAATTTCTCGGTAAATAACAGCTCCCTCCTCAACCTAGGTATATAATATACTACTTCAATTTTCAAACAGATGCAGATCAACTGTATGACATATTTTTTTAAATACCTTAAATGTAGATCAGCGGTATGATCCATTCTTTTACATATTGTTGAGGTTTCCAGGTATGATTTATTATTTCAAATTACGATGACTTGTAGATCAACAGTATGACCTATTCTTTTTACTATTCCTTTATTTATTTGTTCGGCATCTGAAAGTCAGCAGTATGACTTGCTCTTTTAGTACATAATCTCTCATACATAGTTTCGATCAACAGTATAATCTTTTTTTACTACTAACATGAGAAAACCTTATTATTTACCTCATTTTTGAAAAGGGCAGTAGTTCATTACTAACCTATTGAGAAGGCCATTTATTAACTTCGAAAAATTTCTCGGTAAATAACAGCTCCCTCCTCAACCTAGGTATATAATATACTACTTCAATTTTCAAACAGATGCAGATCAACTGTATGACCTATTATTTTAAATACCTTAAATGTAGATCAGCGGTATGATCCATTCTTTTACATATTGTTGAGGTTTCCAGGTATGATTTATTATTTCAAATTACGATGACTTGTAGACCAACAGTATGACTTATTCTTTTTACTATTCCTTTATTTATTTGTTCGGCATCTGAAAGTCAGCAGTATGACTTGCTCTTTTAGTACATAATCTCTCATACATAGTTTCGATCAACAGTATAATCTTTTTTTACTACTAACATGAGAAAACCTTATTATTTACCTCATTTATGAAAAGGGCAGTAGTTCATTACTAACCTATTGAGAAGGCCATTTATTAACCTCGAAAAATTTCTCGGTAAATAACAGCTCCCTCCTCAACCTAGGTATATAATATACTACTTCAATTTTCAAACAGATGCAGGTCAACTGTATGACCTATTATTTTAAATACCTTAAATGTAGATCAGCGGTATGATCCATTCTTTAACATATTGTTGAGGTTTCCAGGTATGATTCATTATTTCAAATTACGATGACTTGTAGATCAACAGTATGACCTATTCTTTTTACTATTCCTTTATTTATTTGTTCGGCATCTGAAAGTCAGCAGTATGACTTGCTCTTTTAGTACATAATCTCTCATACATAGTTTCGATCAACAGTATAATCTTTTTTTACTACTAACATGAGAAAACCTTATTATTTACCTCATTTATGAAAAGGGCAGTAGTTCATTACTAACCTATTGAGAAGGCCATTTATTAACCTCGAAAAATTTCTCGGTAAATAACAGCTCCCTCCTCAACCTAGGTATATAATATACTACTTCAATTTTCAAACAGATGCAGGTCAACTGTATGACCTATTATTTTAAATACCTTAAATGTAGATCAGCGGTATGATCCATTCTTTAACATATTGTTGAGGTTTCCAGGTATGATTTATTATTTCAAATTACGATGACTTGTAGATCAACAGTATGATCTATTCTTTTTACTATTCCTTTATTTATTTGTTCGGCATCTGAAAGTCAGCAGTATGACTTGCTCTTTTAGTACATAATCTCTCATACATAGTTTCGATCAACAGTATAATCTTTTTTTTACTACTAACATGAGAAAACCTTATTATTTACCTCATTTATGAAAAGGGCAGTAGTTCATTACTAACCTATTGAAAAGGCCATTTATTAACCTCGAAAAATTTCTCGGTAAATAACAGCTCCCTCCTCAACCTAGGTATATAATATACTACTTCAATTTTCAAACAGATGCAGATCAACTGTATGACCTATTCTTTTAAATACCTTAAATGTAGATCAGCGGTATGATCCATTCTTTTACATATTGTTGAGGTTTAAAGGTATGATTTATTATTTCAAATTACGATGACTTGTAGATAAACAGTATGACCTATTCTTTTTACTATTCCTTTATTTATTTGTTAGGCATCTGAAAGTCAGCAGTATGACTTGCTCTTTTAGTACATAATCTCTCATACATAGTTTCGATCAACAGTATAATCTTTTTTTTACTACTAACATGAGAAAACCTTATTATTTACCTCATTTATGAAAAGGGCAGTAGTTCATTACTAACCTATTGAGAAGGCCATTTATTAACTTCGAAAAATTTCTCGGTAAATAACAGCTCCCTCCTCAACCTAGGTATATAATATACTACTTCAATTTTCAAACAGATGCAGATCAACTGTATGACCTATTATTTTAAGTACCTTAAATGTAGATCAGCGGTATGATCCATTCTTTTACATATTGTTGAGGTTTCCAGGTATGATTTATTATTTCAAATTACGATGACTTGTAGACCAACAGTATGACCTATTCTTTTTACTATTCCTTTATTTATTTGTTCGGCATCTGAAAGTCAGCAGTATGACTTGCTCTTTTAGTACATAATCTCTCATACATAGTTTCGATCAACAGTATAATCTTTTTTTTACTACTAACATGAGAAAACCTTATTATTTACCTCATTTATGAAAAGGGCAGTAGTTCATTACTAACCTATTGAGAAGGCCATTTATTAACCTCGAAAAATTTCTCGGTAAATAACAGCTCCCTCCTCAACCTAGGTATATAATATACTACTTCAATTTTCAAACAGATGCAGATCAACTGTATGACCTATTATTTTAAATACCTTAAATGTAGATCAGCGGTATGATCCATTCTTTTACATTTTGTTGAGGTTTCCAGGTATGATTTATTATTTCAAATTACGAAGACTTGTAGATCAACAGTATGACCTATTCTTTTTACTATTCCTTTATTTATTTGTTCGGCATCTGAAAGTCAGCAGTATGACTTGCTCTTTTAGTACATAATCTCTCATACATAGTTTCGATCAACAGTATAATCTTTTTTTTACTACTAACATGAGAAAACCTTATTATTTACCTCATTTATGAAAAGGGCAGTAGTTCATTACTAACCTATTGAGAAGGCCATTTATTAACTTCGAAAAATTTCTCGGTAAATAACAGCTCCCTCCTCAACCTAGGTATATAATATACTACTTCAATTTTCAAACAGGATGCAGATCAACTGTATGACCTATTCTTTTAAATACCTTAAATGTAGATCAGCGGTATGATCCATTCTTTTACATATTGTTGAGGTTTCCAGGTATGATTTATTATTTCAAATTACGATGACTTGTAGACCAACAGTATGACCTATTCTTTTTACTATTCCTTTATTTATTTGTTCGGCATCTGAAAGTCAGCAGTATGACTTGCTCTTTTAGTACATAATCTCTCATACATAGTTTCGATCAACAGTATAATCTTTTTTTTACTACTAACATGAGAAAACCTTATTATTTACCTCATTTATGAAAAGGGCAGTAGTTCATTACTAACCTATTGAGAAGGCCATTTATTAACCTCGAAAAATTTCTCGGTAAATAACAGCTCCCTCCTCAACCTAGGTATATAATATACTACTTCAATTTTCAAACAGATGCAGATCAACTGTATGACCTATTATTTTAAATACCTTAAATGTAGATCAGCGGTATGATCCATTCTTTTACATATTGTTGAGGTTTCCAGGTATGATTTATTATTTCAAATTACGAAGACTTGTAGATCAACAGTATGACCTATTCTTTTTACTATTCCTTTATTTATTTGTTCGGCATCTGAAAGTCAGCAGTATGACTTGCTCTTTTAGTACATAATCTCTCATACATAGTTTCGATCAACAGTATAATCTTTTTTTTACTACTAACATGAGAAAACCTTATTATTTACCTCATTTATGAAAAGGGCAGTAGTTCATTATTAACCTATTGAGAAGGCCATTTATTAACCTCGAAAAATTTCTCGGTAAATAACAGCTCCCTCCTCAACCTAGGTATATAATATACTACTTCAATTTTCAAACAGATGCAGATCAACTGTATGACCTATTCTTTTAAATACCTTGAATGTAGATCAGCGGTATGATCCATTCTTTTACATATTGTTGAGGTTTCCAGGTTTGATTTATTATTTCAAATTACGATGACTTGTAGACCAACAGTATGACCTATTCTTTTTACTATTCTTTTATTTATTTGTTCGGCATCTGAAAGTCAGCAGTATGACTTGCTCTTTTAGTACATAATCTCTCATACATAGTTTCGATCAACAGTATAATCTTTTTTTAATACTAACATGAGAAAACCTTATTATTTACCTCATTTATGAAAAGGGCAGTAGTTCATTACTAACCTATTGAGAAGGCCATATATTAACCTCGAAAAATTTCTCGGTAAATAACAGCTCCCTCCTCAACCTAGGTATATAATATACTACTTCAATTTTCAAACAGATGCAGGTCAACTGTATGACCTATTATTTTAAATACCTTAAATGTAGATCAGCGGTATGATCCATTCTTTAACATATTGTTGAGGTTTCCAGGTATGATTTATTATTTCAAATTACGATGACTTGTAGATCAACAGTATGACCTATTCTTTTTACTATTCCTTTATTTATTTGTTCGGCATCTGAAAGTCAGCAGTATGACTTGCTCTTTTAGTACATAATCTCTCATACATAGTTTCGATCAACAGTATAATCTTTTTTTACTACTAACATGAGAAAACCTTATTATTTACCTCATTTATGAAAAGGGCAGTAGTTCATTACTAACCTATTGAGAAGGCCATTTATTAACCTCGAAAAATTTCTCGGTAAATAACAGCTCCCTCCTCAACCTAGGTATATAATATACTACTTCAATTTTCAAACAGATGCAGGTCAACTGTATGACCTATTATTTTAAATACCTTAAATGTAGATCAGCGGTATGATCCATTCTTTAACATATTGTTGAGGTTTCCAGGTATGATTTATTATTTCAAATTACGATGACTTGTAGATCAACAGTATGACCTATTCTTTTTACTATTCCTTTATTTATTTGTTCGGCATCTGAAAGTCAGCAGTATGACTTGCTCTTTTAGTACATAATCTCTCATACATAGTTTCGATCAACAGTATAATCTTTTTTTTACTACTAACATGAGAAAACCTTATTATTTACCTCATTTATGAAAAGGGCAGTAGTTCATTACTAACCTATTGAAAAGGCCATTTATTAACCTCGAAAAATTTCTCGGTAAATAACAGCTCCCTCCTCAACCTAGGTATATAATATACTACTTCAATTTTCAAACAGATGCAGATCAACTGTATGACCTATTCTTTTAAATACCTTAAATGTAGATCAGCGGTATGATCCATTCTTTTACATATTGTTGAGGTTTAAAGGTATGATTTATTATTTCAAATTACGATGACTTGTAGATAAACAGTATGACCTATTCTGTTTACTTTTCCTTTATTTATTTGTTCGGCATCTGAAAGTCAGCAGTATGACTTGCTCTTTTAGTACATAATCTCTCATACATAGTTTCGATCAACAGTATAATATTTTTTTTACTACTAACATGAGAAAACCTTATTATTTACCTCATTTATGAAAAGGGCAGTAGTTCATTACTAACCTATTGAGAAGGCCATTTATTAACTTCGAAAAATTTCTCGGTAAATAACAGCTCCCTCCTCAACCTAGGTATATAATATACTACTTCAATTTTCAAACAGATGCAGATCAACTGTATGACCTATTATTTTAAATACCTTAAATGTAGATCAGCGGTATGATCCATTCTTTTACATATTGTTGAGGTTTCCAGGTATGATTTATTATTTCAAATTACGATGACTTGTAGACCAACAGTATGACCTATTCTTTTTACTATTCCTTTATTTATTTGTTCGGCATCTGAAAGTCAGCAGTATGACTTGCTCTTTTAGTACATAATCTCTCATACATAGTTTCGATCAACAGTATAATCTTTTTTTTACTACTAACATGAGAAAACCTTATTATTTACCTCATTTATGAAAAGCGCAGTAGTTCATTACTAACCTATTGAGAAGGCCATTTATTAACCTCGAAAAATTTCTCGGTAAATAACAGCTCCCTCCTCAACCTAGGTATATAATATACTACTTCAATTTTCAAACAGATGCAGATCAACTGTATGACCTATTATTTTAAATACCTTAAATGTAGATCAGCGGTATGATCCATTCTTTTACATATTGTTGAGGTTTCCAGGTATGATTTATTATTTCAAATTACGAAGACTTGTAGATCAACAGTATGACCTATTCTTTTTACTATTCCTTTATTTATTTGTTCGGCATCTGAAAGTCAGCAGTATGACTTGCTCTTTTAGTACATAATCTCTCATACATAGTTTCGATCAACAGTATAATCTTTTTTTTACTACTAACATGAGAAAACCTTATTATTTACCTCATTTATGAAAAGGGCAGTAGTTCATTACTAACCTATTGAGAAGGCCATTTATTAACTTCGAAAAATTTCTCGGTAAATAACAGCTCCCTCCTCAACCTAGGTATATAATATACTACTTCAATTTTCAAACAGGATGCAGATCAACTGTATGACCTATTCTTTTAAATACCTTAAATGTAGATCAGCGGTATGATCCATTCTTTTACATATTGTTGAGGTTTCCAGGTATGATTTATTATTTCAAATTACGATGACTTGTAGACCAACAGAATGACCTATTCTTTTTACTATTCCTTTATTTATTTGTTCGGCATCTGAAAGTCAGCAGTATGACTTGCTCTTTTAGTACATAATCTCTCATACATAGTTTCGATCAACAGTATAATCTTTTTTTTACTACTAACATGAGAAAACCTTATTATTTACCTCATTTATGAAAAGGGCAGTAGTTCATTACTAACCTATTGAGAAGGCCATTTATTAACCTCGAAAAATTTCTCGGTAAATAACAGCTCCCTCCTCAACCTAGGTATATAATATACTACTTCAATTTTCAAACAGATGCAGATCAACTGTATGACATATTTTTTTAAATACCTTAAATGTAGATCAGCGGTATGATCCATTCTTTTACATATTGTTGAGGTTTCCAGGTATGATTTATTATTTCAAATTACGATGACTTGTAGATCAACAGTATGACCTATTCTTTTTACTATTCCTTTATTTATTTGTTCGGCATCTGAAAGTCAGCAGTATGACTTGCTCTTTTAGTACATAATCTCTCATACATAGTTTCGATCAACAGTATAATCTTTTTTTACTACTAACATGAGAAAACCTTATTATTTACCTCATTTATGAAAAGGGCAGTAGTTCATTACTAACCTATTGAGAAGGCCATTTATTAACTTCGAAAAATTTCTCGGTAAATAACAGCTCCCTCCTCAACCTAGGTATATAATATACTACTTCAATTTTCAAACAGGATGCAGATCAACTGTATGACCTATTCTTTTAAATACCTTAAATGTAGATCAGCGGTATGATCCATTCTTTTACATATTGTTGAGGTTTCCAGGTATGATTTATTATTTCAAATTACGATGACTTGTAGACCAACAGTATGACCTATTCTTTTTACTACTCCTTTATTTATTTGTTCGGCATCTGAAAGTCAGCAGTATGACTTGCTCTTTTAGTACATAATCTCTCATACATAGTTTCGATCAACAGTATAATCTTTTTTTTACTACTAACATGAGAAAACCTTATTATTTACCTCATTTATGAAAAGGGCAGTAGTTCATTACTAACCTATTGAGAAGGCCATTTATTAACTTCGAAAAATTTCTCGGTAAATAACAGCTCCCTCCTCAACCTAGGTATATAATATACTACTTCAATTTTCAAACAGGATGCAGATCAACTGTATGACCTATTCTTTTAAATACCTTGAATGTAGATCAGCGGTATGATCCATTCTTTTATATATTGTTGAGGTTACCAGGTATGATTTATTATTTCAAATTACGATGACTTGTAGACCAACAGTATGACCTATTCTTTTTACTATTCCTTTATTTATTTGTTCGGCATCTGAAAGTCAGCAGTATGACTTGCTCTTTTAGTACATAATCTCTCATACATAGTTTCGATCAACAGTATAATCTTTTTTTTACTACTAACATGAGAAAACCTTATTATCTACCTCATTTATGAAAAGGGCAGTAGTTCATTATTAACCTATTGAGAAGGCCATTTATTAACCTCGAAAAATTTCTCGGTAAATAACAGCTCCCTCCTCAACCTAGGTATATAATATACTACTTCAATTTTCAAACAGATGCAGATCAACTGTATGACATATTTTTTTAAATACCTTAAATGTAGATCAGCGGTATGATCCATTCTTTTACATATTGTTGAGGTTTCCAGGTATGATTTATTATTTCAAATTACGATGACTTGTAGATCAACAGTATGACCTATTCTTTTTACTATTCCTTTATTTATTTGTTCGGCATCTGAAAGTCAGCAGTATGACTTGCTCTTTTAGTACATAATCTCTCATACATAGTTTCGATCAACAGTATAATCTTTTTTTACTACTAACATGAGAAAACCTTATTATTTACCTCATTTTTGAAAAGGGCAGTAGTTCATTACTAACCTATTGAGAAGGCCATTTATTAACTTCGAAAAATTTCTCGGTAAATAACAGCTCCCTCCTCAACCTAGGTATATAATATACTACTTCAATTTTCAAACAGATGCAGATCAACTGTATGACCTATTATTTTAAATACCTTAAATGTAGATCAGCGGTATGATCCATTCTTTTACATATTGTTGAGGTTTCCAGGTATGATTTATTATTTCAAATTACGATGACTTGTAGACCAACAGTATGACTTATTCTTTTTACTATTCCTTTATTTATTTGTTCGGCATCTGAAAGTCAGCAGTATGACTTGCTCTTTTAGTACATAATCTCTCATACATAGTTTCGATCAACAGTATAATCTTTTTTTACTACTAACATGAGAAAACCTTATTATTTACCTCATTTATGAAAAGGGCAGTAGTTCATTACTAACCTATTGAGAAGGCCATTTATTAACCTCGAAAAATTTCTCGGTAAATAACAGCTCCCTCCTCAACCTAGGTATATAATATACTACTTCAATTTTCAAACAGATGCAGGTCAACTGTATGACCTATTATTTTAAATACCTTAAATGTAGATCAGCGGTATGATCCATTCTTTAACATATTGTTGAGGTTTCCAGGTATGATTTATTATTTCAAATTACGATGACTTGTAGATCAACAGTATGACCTATTCTTTTTACTATTCCTTTATTTATTTGTTCGGCATCTGAAAGTCAGCAGTATGACTTGCTCTTTTAGTACATAATCTCTCATACATAGTTTCGATCAACAGTATAATCTTTTTTTACTACTAACATGAGAAAACCTTATTATTTACCTCATTTATGAAAAGGGCAGTAGTTCATTACTAACCTATTGAGAAGGCCATTTATTAACCTCGAAAAATTTCTCGGTAAATAACAGCTCCCTCCTCAACCTAGGTATATAATATACTACTTCAATTTTCAAACAGATGCAGGTCAACTGTATGACCTATTATTTTAAATACCTTAAATGTAGATCAGCGGTATGATCCATTCTTTAACATATTGTTGAGGTTTCCAGGTATGATTTATTATTTCAAATTACGATGACTTGTAGATCAACAGTATGATCTATTCTTTTTACTATTCCTTTATTTATTTGTTCGGCATCTGAAAGTCAGCAGTATGACTTGCTCTTTTAGTACATAATCTCTCATACATAGTTTCGATCAACAGTATAATCTTTTTTTTACTACTAACATGAGAAAACCTTATTATTTACCTCATTTATGAAAAGGGCAGTAGTTCATTACTAACCTATTGAAAAGGCCATTTATTAACCTCGAAAAATTTCTCGGTAAATAACAGCTCCCTCCTCAACCTAGGTATATAATATACTACTTCAATTTTCAAACAGATGCAGATCAACTGTATGACCTATTCTTTTAAATACCTTAAATGTAGATCAGCGGTATGATCCATTCTTTTACATATTGTTGAGGTTTAAAGGTATGATTTATTATTTCAAATTACGATGACTTGTAGATAAACAGTATGACCTATTCTTTTTACTATTCCTTTATTTATTTGTTAGGCATCTGAAAGTCAGCAGTATGACTTGCTCTTTTAGTACATAATCTCTCATACATAGTTTCGATCAACAGTATAATCTTTTTTTTACTACTAACATGAGAAAACCTTATTATTTACCTCATTTATGAAAAGGGCAGTAGTTTATTACTAACCTATTGAGAAGGCCATTTATTAACTTCGAAAAATTTCTCGGTAAATAACAGCTCCCTCCTCAACCTAGGTATATAATATACTACTTCAATTTTCAAACAGATGCAGATCAACTGTATGACCTATTATTTTAAGTACCTTAAATGTAGATCAGCGGTATGATCCATTCTTTTACATATTGTTGAGGTTTCCAGGTATGATTTATTATTTCAAATTACGATGACTTGTAGACCAACAGTATGACCTATTCTTTTTACTATTCCTTTATTTATTTGTTCGGCATCTGAAAGTCAGCAGTATGACTTGCTCTTTTAGTACATAATCTCTCATACATAGTTTCGATCAACAGTATAATCTTTTTTTTACTACTAACATGAGAAAACCTTATTATTTACCTCATTTATGAAAAGGGCAGTAGTTCATTACTAACCTATTGAGAAGGCCATTTATTAACCTCGAAAAATTTCTCGGTAAATAACAGCTCCCTCCTCAACCTAGGTATATAATATACTACTTCAATTTTCAAACAGATGCAGATCAACTGTATGACCTATTATTTTAAATACCTTAAATGTAGATCAGCGGTATGATCCATTCTTTTACATTTTGTTGAGGTTTCCAGGTATGATTTATTATTTCAAATTACGAAGACTTGTAGATCAACAGTATGACCTATTCTTTTTACTATTCCTTTATTTATTTGTTCGGCATCTGAAAGTCAGCAGTATGACTTGCTCTTTTAGTACATAATCTCTCATACATAGTTTCGATCAACAGTATAATCTTTTTTTTACTACTAACATGAGAAAACCTTATTATTTACCTCATTTATGAAAAGGGCAGTAGTTCATTACTAACCTATTGAGAAGGCCATTTATTAACTTCGAAAAATTTCTCGGTAAATAACAGCTCCCTCCTCAACCTAGGTATATAATATACTACTTCAATTTTCAAACAGGATGCAGATCAACTGTATGACCTATTCTTTTAAATACCTTAAATGTAGATCAGCGGTATGATCCATTCTTTTACATATTGTTGAGGTTTCCAGGTATGATTTATTATTTCAAATTACGATGACTTGTAGACCAACAGTATGACCTATTCTTTTTACTATTCCTTTATTTATTTGTTCGGCATCTGAAAGTCAGCAGTATGACTTGCTCTTTTAGTACATAATCTCTCATACATAGTTTCGATCAACAGTATAATCTTTTTTTTACTACTAACATGAGAAAACCTTATTATTTACCTCATTTATGAAAAGGGCAGTAGTTCATTACTAACCTATTGAGAAGGCCATTTATTAACCTCGAAAAATTTCTCGGTAAATAACAGCTCCCTCCTCAACCTAGGTATATAATATACTACTTCAATTTTCAAACAGATGCAGATCAACTGTATGACCTATTATTTTAAATACCTTAAATGTAGATCAGCGGTATGATCCATTCTTTTACATATTGTTGAGGTTTCCAGGTATGATTTATTATTTCAAATTACGAAGACTTGTAGATCAACAGTATGACCTATTCTTTTTACTATTCCTTTATTTATTTGTTCGGCATCTGAAAGTCAGCAGTATGACTTGCTCTTTTAGTACATAATCTCTCATACATAGTTTCGATCAACAGTATAATCTTTTTTTTACTACTAACATGAGAAAACCTTATTATTTACCTCATTTATGAAAAGGGCAGTAGTTCATTACTAACCTATTGAGAAGGCCATTTATTAACCTCGAAAAATTTCTCGGTAAATAACAGCTCCCTCCTCAACCTAGGTATATAATATACTACTTCAATTTTCAAACAGATGCAGATCAACTGTATGACATATTTTTTTAAATACCTTAAATGTAGATCAGCGGTATGATCCATTCTTTTACATATTGTTGAGGTTTCCAGGTATGATTTATTATTTCAAATTACGATGACTTGTAGATCAACAGTATGACCTATTCTTTTTACTATTCCTTTATTTATTTGTTCGGCATCTGAAAGTCAGCAGTATGACTTGCTCTTTTAGTACATAATCTCTCATACATAGTTTCGATCAACAGTATAATCTTTTTTTACTACTAACATGAGAAAACCTTATTATTTACCTCATTTATGAAAAGGGCAGTAGTTCATTATTAACCTATTGAGAAGGCCATTTATTAACTTCGAAAAATTTCTCGGTAAATAACAGCTCCCTCCTCAACCTAGGTATATAATATACTACTTCAATTTTCAAACAGGATGCAGATCAACTGTATGACCTATTCTTTTAAATACCTTGAATGTAGATCAGCGGTATGATCCATTCTTTTACATATTGTTGAGGTTTCCAGGTATGATTTATTATTTCAAATTACGATGACTTGTAGACCAACAGTATGACCTATTCTTTTTACTATTCCTTTATTTATTTGTTCGGCATCTGAAAGTCAGCAGTATGACTTGCTCTTTTAGTACATAATCTCTCATACATAGTTTCGATCAACAGTATAATCTTTTTTTTACTACTAACATGAGAAAACCTTATTATTTACCTCATTTATGAAAAGGGCAGTAGTTCATTACTAACCTATTGAGAAGGCCATTTATTAACCTCGAAAAATTTCTCGGTAAATAACAGCTCCCTCCTCAACCTAGGTATATAATATACTACTTCAATTTTCAAACAGATGCAGATCAACTGTATGACATATTTTTTTAAATACCTTAAATGTAGATCAGCGGTATGATCCATTCTTTTACATATTGTTGAGGTTTCCAGGTATGATTTATTATTTCAAATTACGATGACTTGTAGACCAACAGTATGACCTATTCTTTTTACTATTCCTTTATTTATTTGTTCGGCATCTGAAAGTCAGCAGTATGACTTGCTCTTTTAGTACATAATCTCTCATACATAGTTTCGATCAACAGTATAATCTTTTTTTTACTACTAACATGAGAAAACCTTATTATTTACCTCATTTATGAAAAGGGCAGTAGTTCATTACTAACCTATTGAGAAGGCCATTTATTAACTTCGAAAAATTTCTCGGTAAATAACAGCTCCCTCCTCAACCTAGGTATATAATATACTACTTCAATTTTCAAACAGGATGCAGATCAACTGTATGACCTATTCTTTTAAATACCTTGAATGTAGATCAGCGGTATGATCCATTCTTTTACATATTGTTGAGGTTACCAGGTATGATTTATTATTTCAAATTACGATGACTTGTAGACCAACAGTATGACCTATTCTTTTTACTATTCCTTTATTTATTTGTTCGGCATCTGAAAGTCAGCAGTATGACTTGCTCTTTTAGTACATAATCTCTCATACATAGTTTCGATCAACAGTATAATCTTTTTTTTACTACTAACATGAGAAAACCTTATTATTTACCTCATTTATGAAAAGGGCAGTAGTTCATTATTAACCCATTGAGAAGGCCATTTATTAACCTCGAAAAATTTCTCGGTAAATAACAGCTCCCTCCTCAACCTAGGTATATAATATACTACTTCAATTTTCAAACAGATGCAGATCAACTGTATGACATATTTTTTTAAATACCTTAAATGTAGATCAGCGGTATGATCCATTCTTTTACATATTGTTGAGGTTTCCAGGTATGATTTATTATTTCAAATTACGATGACTTGTAGATCAACAGTATGACCTATTCTTTTTACTATTCCTTTATTTATTTGTTCGGCATCTGAAAGTCAGCAGTATGACTTGCTCTTTTAGTACATAATCTCTCATACATAGTTTCGATCAACAGTATAATCTTTTTTTACTACTAACATGAGAAAACCTTATTATTTACCTCATTTTTGAAAAGGGCAGTAGTTCATTACTAACCTATTGAGAAGGCCATTTATTAACTTCGAAAAATTTCTCGGTAAATAACAGCTCCCTCCTCAACCTAGGTATATAATATACTACTTCAATTTTCAAACAGATGCAGATCAACTGTATGACCTATTATTTTAAATACCTTAAATGTAGATCAGCGGTATGATCCATTCTTTTACATATTGTTGAGGTTTCCAGGTATGATTTATTATTTCAAATTACGATGACTTGTAGACCAACAGTATGACTTATTCTTTTTACTATTCCTTTATTTATTTGTTCAGCATCTGAAAGTCAGCAGTATGACTTGCTCTTTTAGTACATAATCTCTCATACATAGTTTCGATCAACAGTATAATCTTTTTTTACTACTAACATGAGAAAACCTTATTATTTACCTCATTTATGAAAAGGGCAGTAGTTCATTACTAACCTATCGAGAAGGCCATTTATTAACCTCGAAAAATTTCTCGGTAAATAACAGCTCCCTCCTCAACCTAGGTATATAATATACTACTTCAATTTTCAAACAGATGCAGGTCAACTGTATGACCTATTATTTTAAATACCTTAAATGTAGATCAGCGGTATGATCCATTCTTTAACATATTGTTGAGGTTTCCAGGTATGATTTATTATTTCAAATTACGATGACTTGTAGATCAACAGTATGACCTATTCTTTTTACTATTCCTTTATTTATTTGTTCGGCATCTGAAAGTCAGCAGTATGACTTGCTCTTTTAGTACATAATCTCTCATACATAGTTTCGATCAACAGTATAATCTTTTTTTACTACTAACATGAGAAAACCTTATTATTTACCTCATTTATGAAAAGGGCAGTAGTTCATTACTAACCTATTGAGAAGGCCATTTATTAACCTCGAAAAATTTCTCGGTAAATAACAGCTCCCTCCTCAACCTAGGTATATAATATACTACTTCAATTTTCAAACAGATGCAGGTCAACTGTATGACCTATTATTTTAAATACCTTAAATGTAGATCAGCGGTATGATCCATTCTTTAACATATTGTTGAGGTTTCCAGGTATGATTTATTATTTCAAATTACGATGACTTGTAGATCAACAGTATGATCTATTCTTTTTACTATTCCTTTATTTATTTGTTCGGCATCTGAAAGTCAGCAGTATGACTTGCTCTTTTAGTACATAATCTCTCATACATAGTTTCGATCAACAGTATAATCTTTTTTTTACTACTAACATGAGAAAACCTTATTATTTACCTCATTTATGAAAAGGGCAGTAGTTCATTACTAACCTATTGAAAAGGCCATTTATTAACCTCGAAAAATTTCTCGGTAAATAACAGCTCCCTCCTCAACCTAGGTATATAATATACTACTTCAATTTTCAAACAGATGCAGGTCAACTGTATGACCTATTATTTTAAATACCTTAAATGTAGATCAGCGGTATGATCCATTCTTTAACATATTGTTGAGGTTTCCAGGTATGATTTATTATTTCAAATTACGATGACTTGTAGATCAACAGTATGATCTATTCTTTTTACTATTCCTTTATTTATTTGTTCGGCATCTGAAAGTCAGCAGTATGACTTGCTCTTTTAGTACATAATCTCTCATACATAGTTTCGATCAACAGTATAATCTTTTTTTTACTACTAACATGAGAAAACCTTATTATTTACCTCATTTATGAAAAGGGCAGTAGTTCATTACTAACCTATTGAAAAGGCCATTTATTAACCTCGAAAAATTTCTCGGTAAATAACAGCTCCCTCCTCAACCTAGGTATATAATATACTACTTCAATTTTCAAACAGATGCAGATCAACTGTATGACCTATTCTTTTAAATACCTTAAATGTAGATCAGCGGTATGATCCATTCTTTTACATATTGTTGAGGTTTAAAGGTATGATTTATTATTTCAAATTACGATGACTTGTAGATCAACAGTATGACCTATTCTTTTTACTATTCCTTTATTTATTTGTTCGGCATCTGAAAGTCAGCAGTATGACTTGCTCTTTTAGTACATAATCTCTCATACATAGTTTCGATCAACAGTATAATCTTTTTTTACTACTAACATGAGAAAACCTTATTATTTACCTCATTTATGAAAAGGGCAGTAGTTCATTACTAACCTATTGAGAAGGCCATTTATTAACCTCGAAAAATTTCTCGGTAAATAACAGCTCCCTCCTCAACCTAGGTATATAATATACTACTTCAATTTTCAAACAGATGCAGATCAACTGTATGACCTATTATTTTAAATACCTTAAATGTAGATCAGCGGTATGATCCATTCTTTTACATATTGTTGAGGTTTCCAGGTATGATTTATTATTTCAAATTACGAAGACTTGTAGATCAACAGTATGACCTATTCTTTTTACTATTCCTTTATTTATTTGTTCGGCATCTGAAAGTCAGCAGTATGACTTGCTCTTTTAGTACATAATCTCTCATACATAGTTTCGATCAACAGTATAATCTTTTTTTTACTATTAACATGAGAAAACCTTATTATTTACCTCATTTATGAAAAGGGCAGTAGTTCATTACTAACCTATTGAGAAGGCCATTTATTAACCTCGAAAAATTTCTCGGTAAATAACAGCTCCCTCCTCAACCTAGGTATATAATATACTACTTCAATTTTCAAACAGATGCAGATCAACTGTATGACCTATTATTTTAAATACCTTAAATGTAGATCAGCGGTATGATCCATTCTTTTACATATTGTTGAGGTTTCCAGGTATGATTTATTATTTCAAATTACGAAGACTTGTAGATCAACAGTATGACCTATTCTTTTTACTATTCCTTTATTTATTTGTTCGGCATCTGAAAGTCAGCAGTATGACTTGCTCTTTTAGTACATAATCTCTCATACATAGTTTCGATCAACAGTATAATCTTTTTTTTACTACTAACATGAGAAAACCTTATTATTTACCTCATTTATGAAAAGGGCAGTAGTTAATTACTAACCTATTGAGAAGGCCATTTATTAACCTCGAAAAATTTCTCGGTAAATAACAGCTCCCTCCTCAACCTAGGTATATAATATACTACTTCAATTTTCAAACAGATGCAGATCAACTGTATGACCTATTCTTTTAAATACCTTGAATGTAGATCAGCGGTATGATCCATTCTTTTACATATTGTTGAGGTTTCCAGGTATGATTTATTATTTCAAATTACGATGACTTGTAGACCAACAGTATGACCTATTCTTTTTACTATTCCTTTATTTATTTGTTCGGCATCTGAAAGTCAGCAGTATGACTTGCTCTTTTAGTACATAATCTCTCATACATAGTTTCGATCAACAGTATAATCTTTTTTTTACTACTAACATGAGAAAACCTTATTATTTACCTCATTTATGAAAAGGGCAGTAGTTCATTACTAACCTATTGAGAAGGCCATTTATTAACCTTGAAAAATTTCTCGGTAAATAACAGCTCCCTCCTCAACCTAGGTATATAATATACTACTTCAATTTTCAAACAGATGCAGATCAACTGTATGACCTATTATTTTAAATACCTTAAATGTAGATCAGCGGTATGATCCATTCTTTTACATATTGTTGAGGTTTCCAGGTATGATTTATTATTTCAAATTACGATGACTTGTAGATCAACAGTATGACCTATTCTTTTTACTATTCCTTTATTTATTTGTTCGGCATCTGAAAGTCAGCAGTATGACTTGCTCTTTTAGTACATAATCTCTCATACATAGTTTCGATCAACAGTATAATCTTTTTTTACTACTAACATGAGAAAACCTTATTATTTACCTCATTTATGAAAAGGGCAGTAGTTCATTATTAACCTATTGAGAAAGCCATTTATTAACTTCGAAAAATTTCTCGGTAAATAACAGCTCCCTCCTCAACCTAGGTATATAATATACTACTTCAATTTTCAAACAGGATGCAGATCAACTGTATGACCTATTCTTTTAAATACCTTGAATGTAGATCAGCGGTATGATCCATTCTTTTACATATTGTTGAGGTTTCCAGGTATGATTTATTATTTCAAATTACGATGACTTGTAGACCAACAGTATGACCTATTCTTTTTACTATTCCTTTATTTATTTGTTCGGCATCTGAAAGTCAGCAGTATGACTTGCTCTTTTAGTACATAATCTCTCATACATAGTTTCGATCAACAGTATAATCTTTTTTTTACTACTAACATGAGAAAACCTTATTATTTACCTCATTTATGAAAAGGGCAGTAGTTCATTACTAACCTATTGAGAAGGCCATTTATTAACCTCGAAAAATTTCTCGGTAAATAACAGCTCCCTCCTCAACCTAGGTATATAATATACTACTTCAATTTTCAAACAGATGCAGATCAACTGTATGACATATTTTTTTAAATACCTTAAATGTAGATCAGCGGTATGATCCATTCTTTTACATATTGTTGAGGTTTCCAGGTATGATTTATTATTTCAAATTACGATGACTTGTAGACCAACAGTATGACCTATTCTTTTTACTATTCCTTTATTTATTTGTTCGGCATCTGAAAGTCAGCAGTATGACTTGCTCTTTTAGTACATAATCTCTCATACATAGTTTCGATCAACAGTATAATCTTTTTTTTACTACTAACATGAGAAAACCTTATTATTTACCTCATTTATGAAAAGGGCAGTAGTTCATTACTAACCTATTGAGAAGGCCATTTATTAACTTCGAAAAATTTCTCGGTAAATAACAGCTCCCTCCTCAACCTAGGTATATAATATACTACTTCAATTTTCAAACAGGATGCAGATCAACTGTATGACCTATTCTTTTAAATACCTTGAATGTAGATCAGCGGTATGATCCATTCTTTTACATATTGTTGAGGTTACCAGGTATGATTTATTATTTCAAATTACGATGACTTGTAGACCAACAGTATGACCTATTCTTTTTACTATTCCTTTATTTATTTGTTCGGCATCTGAAAGTCAGCAGTATGACTTGCTCTTTTAGTACATAATCTCTCATACATAGTTTCGATCAACAGTATAATCTTTTTTTTACTACTAACATGAGAAAACCTTATCATTTACCTCATTTATGAAAAGGGCAGTAGTTCATTACTAACCTATTGAGAAGGCCATTTATTAACCTCGAAAAATTTCTCGGTAAATAACAGCTCCCTCCTCAACCTAGGTATATAATATACTACTTCAATTTTCAAACAGATGCAGATCAACTGTATGACTTATTATTTTAAATACCTTAAATGTAGATCAGCGGTATGATCCATTCTTTTACATATTGTTGAGGTTTCCAGGTATGATTTATTATTTCAAATTACGAAGACTTGTAGATCAACAGTATGACCTATTCTTTTTACTATTCCTTTTTTTATTTGTTCGGCATCTGAAAGTCAGCAGTATGACTTGCTCTTTTAGTACATAATCTCTCATACATAGTTTCGATCAACAGTATAATCTTTTTTTACTACTAACATGAGAAAACCTTATTATTTACCTCATTTATGAAAAGGGCAGTAGTTCATTACTAACCTATTGAGAAGGCCATTTATTAACTTCGAAAAATTTCTCGGTAAATAACAGCTCCCTCCTCAACCTAGGTATATAATATACTACTTCAATTTTCAAACAGATGCAGATCAACTGTATGACATATTTTTTTAAATACCTTAAATGTAGATCAGCGGTATGATCCATTCTTTTACATATTGTTGAGGTTTCCAGGTATGATTTATTATTTCAAATTACGATGACTTGTAGATCAACAGTATGACCTATTCTTTTTACTATTCCTTTATTTATTTGTTCGGCATCTGAAAGTCAGCAGTATGACTTGCTCTTTTAGTACATAATCTCTCATACATAGTTTCGATCAACAGTATAATCTTTTTTTACTACTAACATGAGAAAACCTTATTATTTACCTCATTTTTGAAAAGGGCAGTAGTTCATTACTAACCTATTGAGAAGGCCATTTATTAACTTCGAAAAATTTCTCGGTAAATAACAGCTCCCTCCTCAACCTAGGTATATAATATACTACTTCAATTTTCAAACAGATGCAGATCAACTGTATGACCTATTATTTTAAATACCTTAAATGTAGATCAGCGGTATGATCCATTCTTTTACATATTGTTGAGGTTTCCAGGTATGATTTATTATTTCAAATTACGAAGACTTGTAGATCAACAGTATGACCTATTCTTTTTACTATTCCTTTATTTATTTGTTCGGCATCTGAAAGTCAGCAGTATGACTTGCTCTTTTAGTACATAATCTCTCATACATAGTTTCGATCAACAGTATAATCTTTTTTTTACTATTAACATGAGAAAACCTTATTATTTACCTCATTTATGAAAAGGGCAGTAGTTCATTACTAACCTATTGAGAAGGCCATTTATTAACCTCGAAAAATTTCTCGGTAAATAACAGCTCCCTCCTCAACCTAGGTATATAATATACTACTTCAATTTTCAAACAGATGCAGATCAACTGTATGACCTATTATTTTAAATACCTTAAATGTAGATCAGCGGTATGATCCATTCTTTTACATATTGTTGAGGTTTCCAGGTATGATTTATTATTTCAAATTACGAAGACTTGTAGATCAACAGTATGACCTATTCTTTTTACTATTCCTTTATTTATTTGTTCGGCATCTGAAAGTCAGCAGTATGACTTGCTCTTTTAGTACATAATCTCTCATACATAGTTTCGATCAACAGTATAATCTTTTTTTTACTACTAACATGAGAAAACCTTATTATTTACCTCATTTATGAAAAGGGCAGTAGTTAATTACTAACCTATTGAGAAGGCCATTTATTAACCTCGAAAAATTTCTCGGTAAATAACAGCTCCCTCCTCAACCTAGGTATATAATATACTACTTCAATTTTCAAACAGATGCAGATCAACTGTATGACCTATTCTTTTAAATACCTTGAATGTAGATCAGCGGTATGATCCATTCTTTTACATATTGTTGAGGTTTCCAGGTATGATTTATTATTTCAAATTACGATGACTTGTAGACCAACAGTATGACCTATTCTTTTTACTATTCCTTTATTTATTTGTTCGGCATCTGAAAGTCAGCAGTATGACTTGCTCTTTTAGTACATAATCTCTCATACATAGTTTCGATCAACAGTATAATCTTTTTTTTACTACTAACATGAGAAAACCTTATTATTTACCTCATTTATGAAAAGGGCAGTAGTTCATTACTAACCTATTGAGAAGGCCATTTATTAACCTTGAAAAATTTCTCGGTAAATAACAGCTCCCTCCTCAACCTAGGTATATAATATACTACTTCAATTTTCAAACAGATGCAGATCAACTGTATGACCTATTATTTTAAATACCTTAAATGTAGATCAGCGGTATGATCCATTCTTTTACATATTGTTGAGGTTTCCAGGTATGATTTATTATTTCAAATTACGAAGACTTGTAGATCAACAGTATGACCTATTCTTTTTACTATTCCTTTATTTATTTGTTCGGCATCTGAAAGTCAGCAGTATGACTTGCTCTTTTAGTACATAATCTCTCATACATAGTTTCGATCAACAGTATAATCTTTTTTTTACTACTAACATGAGAAAACCTTATTATTTACCTCATTTATGAAAAGGGCAGTAGTTCATTACTAACCTATTGAGAAGGCCATTTATTAACCTCGAAAAATTTCTCGGTAAATAACAGCTCCCTCCTCAACCTAGGTATATAATATACTACTTCAATTTTCAAACAGATGCAGATCAACTGTATGACATATTTTTTTAAATACCTTAAATGTAGATCAGCGGTATGATCCATTCTTTTACATATTGTTGAGGTTTCCAGGTATGATTTATTATTTCAAATTACGAAGACTTGTAGATCAACAGTATGACCTATTCTTTTTACTATTCCTTTTTTTATTTGTTCGGCATCTGAAAGTCAGCAGTATGACTTGCTCTTTTAGTACATAATCTCTCATACATAGTTTCGATCAACAGTATAATCTTTTTTTACTACTAACATGAGAAAACCTTATTATTTACCTCATTTATGAAAAGGGCAGTAGTTCATTACTAACCTATTGAGAAGGCCATTTATTAACTTCGAAAAATTTCTCGGTAAATAACAGCTCCCTCCTCAACCTAGGTATATAATATACTACTTCAATTTTCAAACAGATGCAGATCAACTGTATGACATATTTTTTTAAATACCTTAAATGTAGATCAGCGGTATGATCCATTCTTTTACATATTGTTGAGGTTTCCAGGTATGATTTATTATTTCAAATTACGATGACTTGTAGATCAACAGTATGACCTATTCTTTTTACTATTCCTTTATTTATTTGTTCGGCATCTGAAAGTCAGCAGTATGACTTGCTCTTTTAGTACATAATCTCTCATACATAGTTTCGATCAACAGTATAATCTTTTTTTACTACTAACATGAGAAAACCTTATTATTTACCTCATTTTTGAAAAGGGCAGTAGTTCATTACTAACCTATTGAGAAGGCCATTTATTAACTTCGAAAAATTTCTCGGTAAATAACAGCTCCCTCCTCAACCTAGGTATATAATATACTACTTCAATTTTCAAACAGATGCAGATCAACTGTATGACCTATTATTTTAAATACCTTAAATGTAGATCAGCGGTATGATCCATTCTTTTACATATTGTTGAGGTTTCCAGGTATGATTTATTATTTCAAATTACGAAGACTTGTAGATCAACAGTATGACCTATTCTTTTTACTATTCCTTTATTTATTTGTTCGGCATCTGAAAGTCAGCAGTATGACTTGCTCTTTTAGTACATAATCTCTCATACATAGTTTCGATCAACAGTATAATCTTTTTTTTACTATTAACATGAGAAAACCTTATTATTTACCTCATTTATGAAAAGGGCAGTAGTTCATTACTAACCTATTGAGAAGGCCATTTATTAACCTCGAAAAATTTCTCGGTAAATAACAGCTCCCTCCTCAACCTAGGTATATAATATACTACTTCAATTTTCAAACAGATGCAGATCAACTGTATGACCTATTATTTTAAATACCTTAAATGTAGATCAGCGGTATGATCCATTCTTTTACATATTGTTGAGGTTTCCAGGTATGATTTATTATTTCAAATTACGAAGACTTGTAGATCAACAGTATGACCTATTCTTTTTACTATTCCTTTATTTATTTGTTCGGCATCTGAAAGTCAGCAGTATGACTTGCTCTTTTAGTACATAATCTCTCATACATAGTTTCGATCAACAGTATAATCTTTTTTTTACTATTAACATGAGAAAACCTTATTATTTACCTCATTTATGAAAAGGGCAGTAGTTCATTACTAACCTATTGAGAAGGCCATTTATTAACCTCGAAAAATTTCTCGGTAAATAACAGCTCCCTCCTCAACCTAGGTATATAATATACTACTTCAATTTTCAAACAGATGCAGATCAACTGTATGACCTATTATTTTAAATACCTTAAATGTAGATCAGCGGTATGATCCATTCTTTTACATATTGTTGAGGTTTCCAGGTATGATTTATTATTTCAAATTACGAAGACTTGTAGATCAACAGTATGACCTATTCTTTTTACTATTCCTTTATTTATTTGTTCGGCATCTGAAAGTCAGCAGTATGACTTGCTCTTTTAGTACATAATCTCTCATACATAGTTTCGATCAACAGTATAATCTTTTTTTTACTACTAACATGAGAAAACCTTATTATTTACCTCATTTATGAAAAGGGCAGTAGTTAATTACTAACCTATTGAGAAGGCCATTTATTAACCTCGAAAAATTTCTCGGTAAATAACAGCTCCCTCCTCAACCTAGGTATATAATATACTACTTCAATTTTCAAACAGATGCAGATCAACTGTATGACCTATTCTTTTAAATACCTTGAATGTAGATCAGCGGTATGATCCATTCTTTTACATATTGTTGAGGTTTCCAGGTATGATTTATTATTTCAAATTACGATGACTTGTAGACCAACAGTATGACCTATTCTTTTTACTATTCCTTTATTTATTTGTTCGGCATCTGAAAGTCAGCAGTATGACTTGCTCTTTTAGTACATAATCTCTCATACATAGTTTCGATCAACAGTATAATCTTTTTTTTACTACTAACATGAGAAAACCTTATTATTTACCTCATTTATGAAAAGGGCAGTAGTTCATTACTAACCTATTGAGAAGGCCATTTATTAACCTTGAAAAATTTCTCGGTAAATAACAGCTCCCTCCTCAACCTAGGTATATAATATACTACTTCAATTTTCAAACAGATGCAGATCAACTGTATGACCTATTATTTTAAATACCTTAAATGTAGATCAGCGGTATGATCCATTCTTTTACATATTGTTGAGGTTTCCAGGTATGATTTATTATTTCAAATTACGAAGACTTGTAGATCAACAGTATGACCTATTCTTTTTACTATTCCTTTATTTATTTGTTCGGCATCTGAAAGTCAGCAGTATGACTTGCTCTTTTAGTACATAATCTCTCATACATAGTTTCGATCAACAGTATAATCTTTTTTTTACTACTAACATGAGAAAACCTTATTATTTACCTCATTTATGAAAAGGGCAGTAGTTCATTACTAACCTATTGAGAAGGCCATTTATTAACCTCGAAAAATTTCTCGGTAAATAACAGCTCCCTCCTCAACCTAGGTATATAATATACTACTTCAATTTTCAAACAGATGCAGATCAACTGTATGACATATTTTTTTAAATACCTTAAATGTAGATCAGCGGTATGATCCATTCTTTTACATATTGTTGAGGTTTCCAGGTATGATTTATTATTTCAAATTACGATGACTTGTAGATCAACAGTATGACCTATTCTTTTTACTATTCCTTTATTTATTTGTTCGGCATCTGAAAGTCAGCAGTATGACTTGCTCTTTTAGTACATAATCTCTCATACATAGTTTCGATCAACAGTATAATCTTTTTTTACTACTAACATGAGAAAACCTTATTATTTACCTCATTTATGAAAAGGGCAGTAGTTCATTATTAACCTATTGAGAAGGCCATTTATTAACTTCGAAAAATTTCTCGGTAAATAACAGCTCCCTCCTCAACCTAGGTATATAATATACTACTTCAATTTTCAAACAGGATGCAGATCAACTGTATGACCTATTCTTTTAAATACCTTGAATGTAGATCAGCGGTATGATCCATTCTTTTACATATTGTTGAGGTTTCCAGGTATGATTTATTATTTCAAATTACGAAGACTTGTAGATCAACAGTATGACCTATTCTTTTTACTATTCCTTTATTTATTTGTTCGGCATCTGAAAGTCAGCAGTATGACTTGCTCTTTTAGTACATAATCTCTCATACATAGTTTCGATCAACAGTATAATCTTTTTTTTACTATTAACATGAGAAAACCTTATTATTTACCTCATTTATGAAAAGGGCAGTAGTTCATTACTAACCTATTGAGAAGGCCATTTATTAACCTCGAAAAATTTCTCGGTAAATAACAGCTCCCTCCTCAACCTAGGTATATAATATACTACTTCAATTTTCAAACAGATGCAGATCAACTGTATGACCTATTATTTTAAATACCTTAAATGTAGATCAGCGGTATGATCCATTCTTTTACATATTGTTGAGGTTTCCAGGTATGATTTATTATTTCAAATTACGAAGACTTGTAGATCAACAGTATGACCTATTCTTTTTACTATTCCTTTATTTATTTGTTCGGCATCTGAAAGTCAGCAGTATGACTTGCTCTTTTAGTACATAATCTCTCATACATAGTTTCGATCAACAGTATAATCTTTTTTTTACTATTAACATGAGAAAACCTTATTATTTACCTCATTTATGAAAAGGGCAGTAGTTCATTACTAACCTATTGAGAAGGCCATTTATTAACCTCGAAAAATTTCTCGGTAAATAACAGCTCCCTCCTCAACCTAGGTATATAATATACTACTTCAATTTTCAAACAGATGCAGATCAACTGTATGACCTATTATTTTAAATACCTTAAATGTAGATCAGCGGTATGATCCATTCTTTTACATATTGTTGAGGTTTCCAGGTATGATTTATTATTTCAAATTACGAAGACTTGTAGATCAACAGTATGACCTATTCTTTTTACTATTCCTTTATTTATTTGTTCGGCATCTGAAAGTCAGCAGTATGACTTGCTCTTTTAGTACATAATCTCTCATACATAGTTTCGATCAACAGTATAATCTTTTTTTTACTATTAACATGAGAAAACCTTATTATTTACCTCATTTATGAAAAGGGCAGTAGTTCATTACTAACCTATTGAGAAGGCCATTTATTAACCTCGAAAAATTTCTCGGTAAATAACAGCTCCCTCCTCAACCTAGGTATATAATATACTACTTCAATTTTCAAACAGATGCAGATCAACTGTATGACCTATTATTTTAAATACCTTAAATATAGATCAGCGGTATGATCCATTCTTTTACATATTGTTGAGGTTTCCAGGTATGATTTATTATTTCAAATTACGAAGACTTGTAGATCAACAGTATGACCTATTCTTTTTACTATTCCTTTATTTATTTGTTCGGCATCTGAAAGTCAGCAGTATGACTTGCTCTTTTAGTACATAATCTCTCATACATAGTTTCGATCAACAGTATAATCTTTTTTTTACTACTAACATGAGAAAACCTTATTATTTACCTCATTTATGAAAAGGGCAGTAGTTAATTACTAACCTATTGAGAAGGCCATTTATTAACCTCGAAAAATTTCTCGGTAAATAACAGCTCCCTCCTCAACCTAGGTATATAATATACTACTTCAATTTTCAAACAGATGCAGATCAACTGTATGACCTATTCTTTTAAATACCTTGAATGTAGATCAGCGGTATGATCCATTCTTTTACATATTGTTGAGGTTTCCAGGTATGATTTATTATTTCAAATTACGATGACTTGTAGACCAACAGTATGACCTATTCTTTTTACTATTCCTTTATTTATTTGTTCGGCATCTGAAAGTCAGCAGTATGACTTGCTCTTTTAGTACATAATCTCTCATACATAGTTTCGATCAACAGTATAATCTTTTTTTTACTACTAACATGAGAAAACCTTATTATTTACCTCATTTATGAAAAGGGCAGTAGTTCATTACTAACCTATTGAGAAGGCCATTTATTAACCTTGAAAAATTTCTCGGTAAATAACAGCTCCCTCCTCAACCTAGGTATATAATATACTACTTCAATTTTCAAACAGATGCAGATCAACTGTATGACCTATTATTTTAAATACCTTAAATGTAGATCAGCGGTATGATCCATTCTTTTACATATTGTTGAGGTTTCCAGGTATGATTTATTATTTCAAATTACGAAGACTTGTAGATCAACAGTATGACCTATTCTTTTTACTATTCCTTTATTTATTTGTTCGGCATCTGAAAGTCAGCAGTATGACTTGCTCTTTTAGTACATAATCTCTCATACATAGTTTCGATCAACAGTATAATCTTTTTTTTACTACTAACATGAGAAAACCTTATTATTTACCTCATTTATGAAAAGGGCAGTAGTTCATTACTAACCTATTGAGAAGGCCATTTATTAACCTCGAAAAATTTCTCGGTAAATAACAGCTCCCTCCTCAACCTAGGTATATAATATACTACTTCAATTTTCAAACAGATGCAGATCAACTGTATGACATATTTTTTTAAATACCTTAAATGTAGATCAGCGGTATGATCCATTCTTTTACATATTGTTGAGGTTTCCAGGTATGATTTATTATTTCAAATTACGAAGACTTGTAGATCAACAGTATGACCTATTCTTTTTACTATTCCTTTTTTTATTTGTTCGGCATCTGAAAGTCAGCAGTATGACTTGCTCTTTTAGTACATAATCTCTCATACATAGTTTCGATCAACAGTATAATCTTTTTTTACTACTAACATGAGAAAACCTTATTATTTACCTCATTTATGAAAAGGGCAGTAGTTCATTACTAACCTATTGAGAAGGCCATTTATTAACTTCGAAAAATTTCTCGGTAAATAACAGCTCCCTCCTCAACCTAGGTATATAATATACTACTTCAATTTTCAAACAGATGCAGATCAACTGTATGACATATTTTTTTAAATACCTTAAATGTAGATCAGCGGTATGATCCATTCTTTTACATATTGTTGAGGTTTCCAGGTATGATTTATTATTTCAAATTACGATGACTTGTAGATCAACAGTATGACCTATTCTTTTTACTATTCCTTTATTTATTTGTTCGGCATCTGAAAGTCAGCAGTATGACTTGCTCTTTTAGTACATAATCTCTCATACATAGTTTCGATCAACAGTATAATCTTTTTTTACTACTAACATGAGAAAACCTTATTATTTACCTCATTTTTGAAAAGGGCAGTAGTTCATTACTAACCTATTGAGAAGGCCATTTATTAACTTCGAAAAATTTCTCGGTAAATAACAGCTCCCTCCTCAACCTAGGTATATAATATACTACTTCAATTTTCAAACAGATGCAGATCAACTGTATGACCTATTATTTTAAATACCTTAAATGTAGATCAGCGGTATGATCCATTCTTTTACATATTGTTGAGGTTTCCAGGTATGATTTATTATTTCAAATTACGAAGACTTGTAGATCAACAGTATGACCTATTCTTTATACTATTCCTTTATTTATTTGTTCGGCATCTGAAAGTCAGCAGTATGACTTGCTCTTTTAGTACATAATCTCTCATACATAGTTTCGATCAACAGTATAATCTTTTTTTTACTATTAACATGAGAAAACCTTATTATTTACCTCATTTATGAAAAGGGCAGTAGTTCATTACTAACCTATTGAGAAGGCCATTTATTAACCTCGAAAAATTTCTCGGTAAATAACAGCTCCCTCCTCAACCTAGGTATATAATATACTACTTCAATTTTCAAACAGATGCAGATCAACTGTATGACCTATTATTTTAAATACCTTAAATGTAGATCAGCGGTATGATCCATTCTTTTACATATTGTTGAGGTTTCCAGGTATGATTTATTATTTCAAATTACGAAGACTTGTAGATCAACAGTATGACCTATTCTTTTTACTATTCCTTTATTTATTTGTTCGGCATCTGAAAGTCAGCAGTATGACTTGCTCTTTTAGTACATAATCTCTCATACATAGTTTCGATCAACAGTATAATCTTTTTTTTACTATTAACATGAGAAAACCTTATTATTTACCTCATTTATGAAAAGGGCAGTAGTTCATTACTAACCTATTGAGAAGGCCATTTATTAACCTCGAAAAATTTCTCGGTAAATAACAGCTCCCTCCTCAACCTAGGTATATAATATACTACTTCAATTTTCAAACAGATGCAGATCAACTGTATGACCTATTATTTTAAATACCTTAAATGTAGATCAGCGGTATGATCCATTCTTTTACATATTGTTGAGGTTTCCAGGTATGATTTATTATTTCAAATTACGAAGACTTGTAGATCAACAGTATGACCTATTCTTTTTACTATTCCTTTATTTATTTGTTCGGCATCTGAAAGTCAGCAGTATGACTTGCTCTTTTAGTACATAATCTCTCATACATAGTTTCGATCAACAGTATAATCTTTTTTTTACTACTAACATGAGAAAACCTTATTATTTACCTCATTTATGAAAAGGGCAGTAGTTAATTACTAACCTATTGAGAAGGCCATTTATTAACCTCGAAAAATTTCTCGGTAAATAACAGCTCCCTCCTCAACCTAGGTATATAATATACTACTTCAATTTTCAAACAGATGCAGATCAACTGTATGACCTATTCTTTTAAATACCTTGAATGTAGATCAGCGGTATGATCCATTCTTTTACATATTGTTGAGGTTTCCAGGTATGATTTATTATTTCAAATTACGATGACTTGTAGACCAACAGTATGACCTATTCTTTTTACTATTCCTTTATTTATTTGTTCGGCATCTGAAAGTCAGCAGTATGACTTGCTCTTTTAGTACATAATCTCTCATACATAGTTTCGATCAACAGTATAATCTTTTTTTTACTACTAACATGAGAAAACCTTATTATTTACCTCATTTATGAAAAGGGCAGTAGTTCATTACTAACCTATTGAGAAGGCCATTTATTAACCTTGAAAAATTTCTCGGTAAATAACAGCTCCCTCCTCAACCTAGGTATATAATATACTACTTCAATTTTCAAACAGATGCAGATCAACTGTATGACCTATTATTTTAAATACCTTAAATGTAGATCAGCGGTATGATCCATTCTTTTACATATTGTTGAGGTTTCCAGGTATGATTTATTATTTCAAATTACGAAGACTTGTAGATCAACAGTATGACCTATTCTTTTTACTATTCCTTTATTTATTTGTTCGGCATCTGAAAGTCAGCAGTATGACTTGCTCTTTTAGTACATAATCTCTCATACATAGTTTCGATCAACAGTATAATCTTTTTTTTACTACTAACATGAGAAAACCTTATTATTTACCTCATTTATGAAAAGGGCAGTAGTTCATTACTAACCTATTGAGAAGGCCATTTATTAACCTCGAAAAATTTCTCGGTAAATAACAGCTCCCTCCTCAACCTAGGTATATAATATACTACTTCAATTTTCAAACAGATGCAGATCAACTGTATGACATATTTTTTTAAATACCTTAAATGTAGATCAGCGGTATGATCCATTCTTTTACATATTGTTGAGGTTTCCAGGTATGATTTATTATTTCAAATTACGATGACTTGTAGATCAACAGTATGACCTATTCTTTTTACTATTCCTTTATTTATTTGTTCGGCATCTGAAAGTCAGCAGTATGACTTGCTCTTTTAGTACATAATCTCTCATACATAGTTTCGATCAACAGTATAATCTTTTTTTACTACTAACATGAGAAAACCTTATTATTTACCTCATTTATGAAAAGGGCAGTAGTTCATTATTAACCTATTGAGAAGGCCATTTATTAACTTCGAAAAATTTCTCGGTAAATAACAGCTCCCTCCTCAACCTAGGTATATAATATACTACTTCAATTTTCAAACAGGATGCAGATCAACTGTATGACCTATTCTTTTAAATACCTTGAATGTAGATCAGCGGTATGATCCATTCTTTTACATATTGTTGAGGTTTCCAGGTATGATTTATTATTTCAAATTACGATGACTTGTAGACCAACAGTATGACCTATTCTTTTTACTATTCCTTTATTTATTTGTTCGGCATCTGAAAGTCAGCAGTATGACTTGCTCTTTTAGTACATAATCTCTCATACATAGTTTCGATCAACAGTATAATCTTTTTTTACTACTAACATGAGAAAACCTTATTATTTACCTCATTTTTGAAAAGGGCAGTAGTTCATTACTAACCTATTGAGAAGGCCATTTATTAACTTCGAAAAATTTCTCGGTAAATAACAGCTCCCTCCTCAACCTAGGTATATAATATACTACTTCAATTTTCAAACAGATGCAGATCAACTGTATGACCTATTATTTTAAATACCTTAAATGTAGATCAGCGGTATGATCCATTCTTTTACATATTGTTGAGGTTTCCAGGTATGATTTATTATTTCAAATTACGAAGACTTGTAGATCAACAGTATGACCTATTCTTTTTACTATTCCTTTATTTATTTGTTCGGCATCTGAAAGTCAGCAGTATGACTTGCTCTTTTAGTACATAATCTCTCATACATAGTTTCGATCAACAGTATAATCTTTTTTTTACTATTAACATGAGAAAACCTTATTATTTACCTCATTTATGAAAAGGGCAGTAGTTCATTACTAACCTATTGAGAAGGCCATTTATTAACCTCGAAAAATTTCTCGGTAAATAACAGCTCCCTCCTCAACCTAGGTATATAATATACTACTTCAATTTTCAAACAGATGCAGATCAACTGTATGACCTATTATTTTAAATACCTTAAATGTAGATCAGCGGTATGATCCATTCTTTTACATATTGTTGAGGTTTCCAGGTATGATTTATTATTTCAAATTACGAAGACTTGTAGATCAACAGTATGACCTATTCTTTTTACTATTCCTTTATTTATTTGTTCGGCATCTGAAAGTCAGCAGTATGACTTGCTCTTTTAGTACATAATCTCTCATACATAGTTTCGATCAACAGTATAATCTTTTTTTTACTATTAACATGAGAAAACCTTATTATTTACCTCATTTATGAAAAGGGCAGTAGTTCATTACTAACCTATTGAGAAGGCCATTTATTAACCTCGAAAAATTTCTCGGTAAATAACAGCTCCCTCCTCAACCTAGGTATATAATATACTACTTCAATTTTCAAACAGATGCAGATCAACTGTATGACCTATTATTTTAAATACCTTAAATGTAGATCAGCGGTATGATCCATTCTTTTACATATTGTTGAGGTTTCCAGGTATGATTTATTATTTCAAATTACGAAGACTTGTAGATCAACAGTATGACCTATTCTTTTTACTATTCCTTTATTTATTTGTTCGGCATCTGAAAGTCAGCAGTATGACTTGCTCTTTTAGTACATAATCTCTCATACATAGTTTCGATCAACAGTATAATCTTTTTTTTACTACTAACATGAGAAAACCTTATTATTTACCTCATTTATGAAAAGGGCAGTAGTTAATTACTAACCTATTGAGAAGGCCATTTATTAACCTCGAAAAATTTCTCGGTAAATAACAGCTCCCTCCTCAACCTAGGTATATAATATACTACTTCAATTTTCAAACAGATGCAGATCAACTGTATGACCTATTCTTTTAAATACCTTGAATGTAGATCAGCGGTATGATCCATTCTTTTACATATTGTTGAGGTTTCCAGGTATGATTTATTATTTCAAATTACGATGACTTGTAGACCAACAGTATGACCTATTCTTTTTACTATTCCTTTATTTATTTGTTCGGCATCTGAAAGTCAGCAGTATGACTTGCTCTTTTAGTACATAATCTCTCATACATAGTTTCGATCAACAGTATAATCTTTTTTTTACTACTAACATGAGAAAACCTTATTATTTACCTCATTTATGAAAAGGGCAGTAGTTCATTACTAACCTATTGAGAAGGCCATTTATTAACCTTGAAAAATTTCTCGGTAAATAACAGCTCCCTCCTCAACCTAGGTATATAATATACTACTTCAATTTTCAAACAGATGCAGATCAACTGTATGACCTATTATTTTAAATACCTTAAATGTAGATCAGCGGTATGATCCATTCTTTTACATATTGTTGAGGTTTCCAGGTATGATTTATTATTTCAAATTACGAAGACTTGTAGATCAACAGTATGACCTATTCTTTTTACTATTCCTTTATTTATTTGTTCGGCATCTGAAAGTCAGCAGTATGACTTGCTCTTTTAGTACATAATCTCTCATACATAGTTTCGATCAACAGTATAATCTTTTTTTTACTACTAACATGAGAAAACCTTATTATTTACCTCATTTATGAAAAGGGCAGTAGTTCATTACTAACCTATTGAGAAGGCCATTTATTAACCTCGAAAAATTTCTCGGTAAATAACAGCTCCCTCCTCAACCTAGGTATATAATATACTACTTCAATTTTCAAACAGATGCAGATCAACTGTATGACATATTTTTTTAAATACTATAAATGTAGATCAGCGGTATGATCCATTCTTTTACATATTGTTGAGGTTTCCAGGTATGATTTATTATTTCAAATTACGATGACTTGTAGACCAACAGTATGACCTATTCTTTTTACTATTCCTTTATTTATTTGTTCGGCATCTGAAAGTCAGCAGTATGACTTGCTCTTTTAGTACATAATCTCTCATACATAGTTTCGATCAACAGTATAATCTTTTTTTTACTACTAACATGAGAAAACCTTATTATTTACCTCATTTATGAAAAGGGCAGTAGTTCATTACTAACCTATTGAGAAGGCCATTTATTAACCTTGAAAAATTTCTCGGTAAATAACAGCTCCCTCCTCAACCTAGGTATATAATATACTACTTCAATTTTCAAACAGATGCAGATCAACTGTATGACCTATTATTTTAAATACCTTAAATGTAGATCAGCGGTATGATCCATTCTTTTACATATTGTTGAGGTTTCCAGGTATGATTTATTATTTCAAATTACGAAGACTTGTAGATCAACAGTATGACCTATTCTTTTTACTATTCCTTTATTTATTTGTTCGGCATCTGAAAGTCAGCAGTATGACTTGCTCTTTTAGTACATAATCTCTCATACATAGTTTCGATCAACAGTATAATCTTTTTTTTACTATTAACATGAGAAAACCTTATTATTTACCTCATTTATGAAAAGGGCAGTAGTTCATTACTAACCTATTGAGAAGGCCATTTATTAACCTCGAAAAATTTCTCGGTAAATAACAGCTCCCTCCTCAACCTAGGTATATAATATACTACTTCAATTTTCAAACAGATGCAGATCAACTGTATGACCTATTATTTTAAATACCTTAAATGTAGATCAGCGGTATGATCCATTCTTTTACATATTGTTGAGGTTTCCAGGTATGATTTATTATTTCAAATTACGAAGACTTGTAGATCAACAGTATGACCTATTCTTTTTACTATTCCTTTATTTATTTGTTCGGCATCTGAAAGTCAGCAGTATGACTTGCTCTTTTAGTACATAATCTCTCATACATAGTTTCGATCAACAGTATAATCTTTTTTTTACTACTAACATGAGAAAACCTTATTATTTACCTCATTTATGAAAAGGGCAGTAGTTAATTACTAACCTATTGAGAAGGCCATTTATTAACCTCGAAAAATTTCTCGGTAAATAACAGCTCCCTCCTCAACCTAGGTATATAATATACTACTTCAATTTTCAAACAGATGCAGATCAACTGTATGACCTATTCTTTTAAATACCTTGAATGTAGATCAGCGGTATGATCCATTCTTTTACATATTGTTGAGGTTTCCAGGTATGATTTATTATTTCAAATTACGATGACTTGTAGACCAACAGTATGACCTATTCTTTTTACTATTCCTTTATTTATTTGTTCGGCATCTGAAAGTCAGCAGTATGACTTGCTCTTTTAGTACATAATCTCTCATACATAGTTTCGATCAACAGTATAATCTTTTTTTTACTACTAACATGAGAAAACCTTATTATTTACCTCATTTATGAAAAGGGCAGTAGTTCATTACTAACCTATTGAGAAGGCCATTTATTAACCTTGAAAAATTTCTCGGTAAATAACAGCTCCCTCCTCAACCTAGGTATATAATATACTACTTCAATTTTCAAACAGATGCAGATCAACTGTATGACCTATTATTTTAAATACCTTAAATGTAGATCAGCGGTATGATCCATTCTTTTACATATTGTTGAGGTTTCCAGGTATGATTTATTATTTCAAATTACGAAGACTTGTAGATCAACAGTATGACCTATTCTTTTTACTATTCCTTTATTTATTTGTTCGGCATCTGAAAGTCAGCAGTATGACTTGCTCTTTTAGTACATAATCTCTCATACATAGTTTCGATCAACAGTATAATCTTTTTTTTACTACTAACATGAGAAAACCTTATTATTTACCTCATTTATGAAAAGGGCAGTAGTTCATTACTAACCTATTGAGAAGGCCATTTATTAACTTCGAAAAATTTCTCGGTAAATAACAGCTCCCTCCTCAACCTAGGTATATAATATACTACTTCAATTTTCAAACAGGATGCAGATCAACTGTATGACCTATTCTTTTAAATACCTTGAATGTAGATCAGCGGTATGATCCATTCTTTTACATATTGTTGAGGTTACCAGGTATGATTTATTATTTCAAATTACGATGACTTGTAGACCAACAGTATGACCTATTCTTTTTACTATTCCTTTATTTATTTGTTCGGCATCTGAAAGTCAGCAGTATGACTTGCTCTTTTAGTACATAATCTCTCATACATAGTTTCGATCAACAGTATAATCTTTTTTTTACTACTAACATGAGAAAACCTTATCATTTACCTCATTTATGAAAAGGGCAGTAGTTCATTACTAACCTATTGAGAAGGCCATTTATTAACCTCGAAAAATTTCTCGGTAAATAACAGCTCCCTCCTCAACCTAGGTATATAATATACTACTTCAATTTTCAAACAGATGCAGATCAACTGTATGACTTATTATTTTAAATACCTTAAATGTAGATCAGCGGTATGATCCATTCTTTTACATATTGTTGAGGTTTCCAGGTATGATTTATTATTTCAAATTACGAAGACTTGTAGATCAACAGTATGACCTATTCTTTTTACTATTCCTTTTTTTATTTGTTCGGCATCTGAAAGTCAGCAGTATGACTTGCTCTTTTAGTACATAATCTCTCATACATAGTTTCGATCAACAGTATAATCTTTTTTTACTACTAACATGAGAAAACCTTATTATTTACCTCATTTATGAAAAGGGCAGTAGTTCATTACTAACCTATTGAGAAGGCCATTTATTAACTTCGAAAAATTTCTCGGTAAATAACAGCTCCCTCCTCAACCTAGGTATATAATATACTACTTCAATTTTCAAACAGATGCAGATCAACTGTATGACATATTTTTTTAAATACCTTAAATGTAGATCAGCGGTATGATCCATTCTTTTACATATTGTTGAGGTTTCCAGGTATGATTTATTATTTCAAATTACGATGACTTGTAGATCAACAGTATGACCTATTCTTTTTACTATTCCTTTATTTATTTGTTCGGCATCTGAAAGTCAGCAGTATGACTTGCTCTTTTAGTACATAATCTCTCATACATAGTTTCGATCAACAGTATAATCTTTTTTTACTACTAACATGAGAAAACCTTATTATTTACCTCATTTTTGAAAAGGGCAGTAGTTCATTACTAACCTATTGAGAAGGCCATTTATTAACTTCGAAAAATTTCTCGGTAAATAACAGCTCCCTCCTCAACCTAGGTATATAATATACTACTTCAATTTTCAAACAGATGCAGATCAACTGTATGACCTATTATTTTAAATACCTTAAATGTAGATCAGCGGTATGATCCATTCTTTTACATATTGTTGAGGTTTCCAGGTATGATTTATTATTTCAAATTACGAAGACTTGTAGATCAACAGTATGACCTATTCTTTTTACTATTCCTTTATTTATTTGTTCGGCATCTGAAAGTCAGCAGTATGACTTGCTCTTTTAGTACATAATCTCTCATACATAGTTTCGATCAACAGTATAATCTTTTTTTTACTATTAACATGAGAAAACCTTATTATTTACCTCATTTATGAAAAGGGCAGTAGTTCATTACTAACCTATTGAGAAGGCCATTTATTAACCTCGAAAAATTTCTCGGTAAATAACAGCTCCCTCCTCAACCTAGGTATATAATATACTACTTCAATTTTCAAACAGATGCAGATCAACTGTATGACCTATTATTTTAAATACCTTAAATGTAGATCAGCGGTATGATCCATTCTTTTACATATTGTTGAGGTTTCCAGGTATGATTTATTATTTCAAATTACGAAGACTTGTAGATCAACAGTATGACCTATTCTTTTTACTATTCCTTTATTTATTTGTTCGGCATCTGAAAGTCAGCAGTATGACTTGCTCTTTTAGTACATAATCTCTCATACATAGTTTCGATCAACAGTATAATCTTTTTTTTACTATTAACATGAGAAAACCTTATTATTTACCTCATTTATGAAAAGGGCAGTAGTTCATTACTAACCTATTGAGAAGGCCATTTATTAACCTCGAAAAATTTCTCGGTAAATAACAGCTCCCTCCTCAACCTAGGTATATAATATACTACTTCAATTTTCAAACAGATGCAGATCAACTGTATGACCTATTATTTTAAATACCTTAAATGTAGATCAGCGGTATGATCCATTCTTTTACATATTGTTGAGGTTTCCAGGTATGATTTATTATTTCAAATTACGAAGACTTGTAGATCAACAGTATGACCTATTCTTTTTACTATTCCTTTATTTATTTGTTCGGCATCTGAAAGTCAGCAGTATGACTTGCTCTTTTAGTACATAATCTCTCATACATAGTTTCGATCAACAGTATAATCTTTTTTTTACTACTAACATGAGAAAACCTTATTATTTACCTCATTTATGAAAAGGGCAGTAGTTAATTACTAACCTATTGAGAAGGCCATTTATTAACCTCGAAAAATTTCTCGGTAAATAACAGCTCCCTCCTCAACCTAGGTATATAATATACTACTTCAATTTTCAAACAGATGCAGATCAACTGTATGACCTATTCTTTTAAATACCTTGAATGTAGATCAGCGGTATGATCCATTCTTTTACATATTGTTGAGGTTTCCAGGTATGATTTATTATTTCAAATTACGATGACTTGTAGACCAACAGTATGACCTATTCTTTTTACTATTCCTTTATTTATTTGTTCGGCATCTGAAAGTCAGCAGTATGACTTGCTCTTTTAGTACATAATCTCTCATACATAGTTTCGATCAACAGTATAATCTTTTTTTTACTACTAACATGAGAAAACCTTATTATTTACCTCATTTATGAAAAGGGCAGTAGTTCATTACTAACCTATTGAGAAGGCCATTTATTAACCTTGAAAAATTTCTCGGTAAATAACAGCTCCCTCCTCAACCTAGGTATATAATATACTACTTCAATTTTCAAACAGATGCAGATCAACTGTATGACCTATTATTTTAAATACCTTAAATGTAGATCAGCGGTATGATCCATTCTTTTACATATTGTTGAGGTTTCCAGGTATGATTTATTATTTCAAATTACGAAGACTTGTAGATCAACAGTATGACCTATTCTTTTTACTATTCCTTTATTTATTTGTTCGGCATCTGAAAGTCAGCAGTATGACTTGCTCTTTTAGTACATAATCTCTCATACATAGTTTCGATCAACAGTATAATCTTTTTTTTACTACTAACATGAGAAAACCTTATTATTTACCTCATTTATGAAAAGGGCAGTAGTTCATTACTAACCTATTGAGAAGGCCATTTATTAACCTCGAAAAATTTCTCGGTAAATAACAGCTCCCTCCTCAACCTAGGTATATAATATACTACTTCAATTTTCAAACAGATGCAGATCAACTGTATGACATATTTTTTTAAATACCTTAAATGTAGATCAGCGGTATGATCCATTCTTTTACATATTGTTGAGGTTTCCAGGTATGATTTATTATTTCAAATTACGATGACTTGTAGATCAACAGTATGACCTATTCTTTTTACTATTCCTTTATTTATTTGTTCGGCATCTGAAAGTCAGCAGTATGACTTGCTCTTTTAGTACATAATCTCTCATACATAGTTTCGATCAACAGTATAATCTTTTTTTACTACTAACATGAGAAAACCTTATTATTTACCTCATTTATGAAAAGGGCAGTAGTTCATTATTAACCTATTGAGAAGGCCATTTATTAACTTCGAAAAATTTCTCGGTAAATAACAGCTCCCTCCTCAACCTAGGTATATAATATACTACTTCAATTTTCAAACAGGATGCAGATCAACTGTATGACCTATTCTTTTAAATACCTTGAATGTAGATCAGCGGTATGATCCATTCTTTTACATATTGTTGAGGTTTCCAGGTATGATTTATTATTTCAAATTACGATGACTTGTAGACCTATTCATACCTAACAGTATGACCTATTCTTTTTACTATTCCTTTATTTATTTGTTCGGCATCTGAAAGTCAGCAGTATGACTTGCTCTTTTAGTACATAATCTCTCATACATAGTTTCGATCAACAGTATAATCTTTTTTTTACTACTAACATGAGAAAACCTTATTATTTACCTCATTTATGAAAAGGGCAGTAGTTCATTACTAACCTATTGAGAAGGCCATTTATTAACCTCGAAAAATTTCTCGGTAAATAACAGCTCCCTCCTCAACCTAGGTATATAATATACTACTTCAATTTTCAAACAGATGCAGATCAACTGTATGACATATTTTTTTAAATACCTTAAATGTAGATCAGCGGTATGATCCATTCTTTTACATATTGTTGAGGTTTCCAGGTATGATTTATTATTTCAAATTACGATGACTTGTAGACCAACAGTATGACCTATTCTTTTTACTATTCCTTTATTTATTTGTTCGGCATCTGAAAGTCAGCAGTATGACTTGCTCTTTTAGTACATAATCTCTCATACATAGTTTCGATCAACAGTATAATCTTTTTTTTACTACTAACATGAGAAAACCTTATTATTTACCTCATTTATGAAAAGGGCAGTAGTTCATTACTAACCTATTGAGAAGGCCATTTATTAACTTCGAAAAATTTCTCGGTAAATAACAGCTCCCTCCTCAACCTAGGTATATAATATACTACTTCAATTTTCAAACAGGATGCAGATCAACTGTATGACCTATTCTTTTAAATACGATAAATCGTATAAAGACGGGAGAGTATACGCGTATCATATTTTGTTCCTCTTATTTCGGCTGTTTTCCCGTGTGTTTGGCGTGCTAGAAATTTGATTCAGCCTGTGACTCCGTGTAAGGGAGTTGTGTAAGGTGTTCGGTGAGCACCCATTGTCATTGTTAATCTTGTTAAAGAGTTTGGTTATGAACTGTAAATGGCAGAAAGGAGCTGTAAAATTTGTCGATCACTGATATCAAGCGGTCGGCGAGCCGGCATTTCTTGTGACGGTTTTTGCGATAGCCACTATCATTTAAATTGTTTAGATATACCGCAGGACATTTTAAAATGGAATTGTAATACTGGATGCCTCTGGTTTTGCAACGGCTGTTTAGCTATTAAAAACAATGAAAATTTGTATAAAAAGTCTATCACAGATTTTATGCAAGGTGCCATTATGAAAATGGAAGTTGAATTTTCGTCGTTAAAAACTAAACTGTTAGAGTCCATAACCAATTTTAGAAGTCATGAGTTGCCTGAATCTGTTAAACCAACCTTTTCCCAAGTAACGAAAAAGAATAAAACTGCAGTTGTTATAAAACCTAAAAATGAGTCTCAGAATGTTAGTGTCACTAAATCCGAAATTCTTCAAGGCATTAAATCAACAGAATCAAATGTGCCAATTACTAGGGTAAAACACATAAATAAAGGGGGTTTATTAATTAGCTGTGACAGTGATGAGGATAATTTGAAACTTAAGAGAATGGCGGATGAAAGACTGGGTAGTAATTATAAGATTAATGAAATACGAAATCCAAGACCACGTATTAAAATCGTTGGTATAAATGAAGACTTTGAAAAAAGCGAAATAGAAAAGCTACTCAAGTCCCAAAATGGTTCTAAAATTAAGGAGGATGGGGAATGTAGAATTGTTAGATTATGGAGCACGAAGAAGAGATCGGATGTTTATCAGGCTATCATCGAACTCGACTACAACTCTTATAATAATGTTATGAATTGTGAACACCGTTTTCTAATGATTGGGCTGGATAGTTGTCAGGTGTTTGATGGAGTCGACCTTAAGCGTTGCTTTAAATGTTGTGGTTATAATCATTCATTCTCTGCTTGTGGATCTAAACTCTGTTGTCCTCGATGTTCTGAGAGCCATGAGCTGAAGGATTGTAAGTCTGAGTCCGTAAAGTGCATTAACTGTATTAATTATAAGAATTTAATTATCAGGGCAAACACCAACGTTGATGTTGATATAAATCACACTGTGTGGGATACAAATTGTACTGTCTATAAACAAAAATTAAACTCTTTAAGAAATGCAATATTTGGAAATCAATAGCAATCACAATCTAATAACGGTCCATCTCAGACCTTGCTTCCATTAGCTAATAGGCCTACTCCCGTTTCGGTTACGGTCACCCCTCCACTGGACAATATTAAACTGTTATATCAGAATGTTCGTGGGCTCAATAGTAAGACTATCTCGTTGTACAACTTATCAACTTTGTTGGATTATCATGTAATAGCATTTAGTGAGACGTGGCTGAGTTCAAGTGTTCATGATTCTGAGCTTTTTTGTGACAAATTCAATATTTTCAGAGCAGATAGAAAGTTTAGTGAACTTAATGTTAATAGAGGAGGTGGGGTATTGGTTGCTGTTCTTAGATCCTTCCCAGTTACCGTTCTAAATCTTGATTTTATTTACAAGAACTTACCGCAGATTGACATTGTTGCTCTAAGATTACCACTCAAAAAAAGGCAATTCTTAATCTTGCTCTGTATATATATTCCTCCTAATACAAATATTGACACTTATGAATCTCTTTTTGAGGAACTTACAAACTTGCATTCTATATATGGTAATAACATCATCATAGTGGGCGATTTTAATATTACTGACTACTTTGAAAATTTAAATCGGTTAGATAAGTCACCTAAAGTCTTACAATTGGAACTGTTTTGTAGCTTTCTTGATTTAAATCAGTATAATTTTGTTACTAACATCAATAATAGGGTATTAGATTTGGTTTTAAGTAATTTTAATTGTTCAGTCGTTAAATCGGTCTCAGTTGATTTAAAGGAAGATTCACACCACCCGGCATTAGATATAGATCTGGATGTGAACGTGAACAGTAAGGAATTCGTAAGTAATGATACGCCTAGTTTCAATTTCAGGAAAGCTGATTGGATGTCACTTTATACAAATTTCTGCAATATTAATTGGGACTCTATTCTTGGCTCAACAAATGTTGATGATGCTTTACAATTATTTTACAATCTTATATATGACAACATATCTTCACATGTTCCAAAAACCCTCCCGAGGAAAAATAAATATCCTCCATGGTTCTCAAAAAATATTATTTGTAACCTTAAGCAAAAAGATAGGGTCTGGAACGAGTTTAAGAAAACTAAGAGCTTGATTCTTCATGATGAGTACAAGAGTATCAGGGCCAATATAAAAAAAGATATTGATTTAGCGCATAAAAATTACTTAAGGGAAATTGAAAATAATATTAAAATCGATCCAAAAAAGTTTTGGTCATATATAAAGTCTAAATCTATGTCTGCTTCAATACCTAACACATTGAGCTATGAGAATGTTTCACTTGACGATCCTCAACTTATTGTGGATAAGTTTGCAGAATATTTTAAATCAGCATATACCTCATCAGATGGATTTGACAGTGACACTTCCAGTGTGAATGATTCTTTGTGCATGCAAAACATTTTTATACCTAATATATCTGAAGCAGAAATAATACGGGCAAGTAAAAAGTTGAAATCTAAATTTACTGCCGGTCCGGATGGTATACCGGCATTTTTGTTAAAAGATTGTTGTTCAGTGTTTGCTAAACCTTTGGCGCATATTTTTAATTTGTCCTTGAATACTGGTAATTTTCCCCGCACGTGGAAAATATCTAAGATTTGCCCTGTGCATAAAAAGGATAGTAAGGGAGATATAATAAACTACCGCCCTATAGCAATTATAAATAATTTAGCGAAACTATTTGAATTCACACTACACGAATATATCTTTCCTAACATAAAAAGAAAAATTACACCTTACCAACATGGTTTTATGGCAGGCAGATCTACTACATCAAATCTGATGTGTGTAACACAGTATTTATGTGAGGTGTTGGATGGGGGTGGCCAAGTTGATGTCATTTACACGGATTTTTCTAAGGCGTTTGACAGACTTGACCATGGTATTATACTTAAAAAGTTAATTAATATAGGTCTATCTCAAGAATTTATATATTTCTTTAAATCATATTTAAGTAATAGATTGCAATATGTTTACTACCATGGTCACAAGTCTGTCGAATTTATGGCTGAATCAGGTGTTCCACAAGGCTCCGTTCTTGGTCCGCTTCTGTTCAACATTTTCATTAATGACATAGTCAGTCAGCTACATTGTCAACATTTACTATATGCTGATGATTTAAAAATTTATAATGCTATTGATTGCGTTGAAGATGCAGAAGAACTTAATTCTGATTTGCAAAAAGTTTACAGGTGGTGCTGCGAAAATAAACTTCCGTTAAACGTTCAGAAATGTTACACTGTTACTTACTCGCGTCGACGAGATTTACTTTTATATGAATATCTTTTAAATGATTGTATTGTTAGGAGGGTTGATAGTTTCAGGGACTTGGGTGTGACATTTGATTCCAAAATGACATTTATTTCTCATATAAATGCAGTTTCATCTTCAGCATATAGATCTTTGGGTTTCATCATGAGAAATTCCAAGGGCTTTAGAAGTGTCAGCACTTTAATGATTTTATTTAATTCTCTGGTTAGAAGCAAGTTTGATTATGCAGATACAGTTTGGAGCCCACACTATATGGTGCATGTCAACCAATTAGAAAAAATTCAAAGAAAATTTTTAAAATATTTGTGTTATGTGCAGGATAATGTTTATCCACCTATAGGGGTTGATCACAATACGCTACTCGGGCGATTTTCTATTGGCTCATTGGAAACAAGAAGGGAGATGCATGGAGTTGTTTTTCTGCATAAGATTTTAAATAATTTCATTGACTGTCCGGATCTTCAGAAACTTATATTAATACATGTCCCATCTAAATCAACTCGACTCCATCAAACCTTTCACATTCAGGCCTCACGTACCAATCTATTAATGTACTCTCCTATCAATGTTATTTGTAATAATTTTAACAAGATACAAGATTCCATAGATATTTTTTGTTGTAAAGTCAAGGATTTAAAGTCTGTATTTAATTAACATTTGTATTGTTTATGTCATAATTGTATACTTCCGACTCTGTAATTGGGACACTATTGTCCTGTTGAGTTGTGTAAAATAAAATAAAATAAAATAAAATAAAATAAAAATAAAATACCTTGAATGTAGATCAGCGGTATGATCCATTCTTTTACATATTGTTGAGGTTACCAGGTATGATTTATTATTTCAAATTACGATGACTTGTAGACCAACAGTATGACCTATTCTTTTTACTATTCCTTTATTTATTTGTTCGGCATCTGAAAGTCAGCAGTATGACTTGCTCTTTTAGTACATAATCTCTCATACATAGTTTCGATCAACAGTATAATCTTTTTTTTACTACTAACATGAGAAAACCTTATCATTTACCTCATTTATGAAAAGGGCAGTAGTTCATTACTAACCTATTGAGAAGGCCATTTATTAACCTCGAAAAATTTCTCGGTAAATAACAGCTCCCTCCTCAACCTAGGTATATAATATACTACTTCAATTTTCAAACAGATGCAGATCAACTGTATGACTTATTATTTTAAATACCTTAAATGTAGATCAGCGGTATGATCCATTCTTTTACATATTGTTGAGGTTTCCAGGTATGATTTATTATTTCAAATTACGAAGACTTGTAGATCAACAGTATGACCTATTCTTTTTACTATTCCTTTTTTTATTTGTTCGGCATCTGAAAGTCAGCAGTATGACTTGCTCTTTTAGTACATAATCTCTCATACATAGTTTCGATCAACAGTATAATCTTTTTTTACTACTAACATGAGAAAACCTTATTATTTACCTCATTTATGAAAAGGGCAGTAGTTCATTACTAACCTATTGAGAAGGCCATTTATTAACTTCGAAAAATTTCTCGGTAAATAACAGCTCCCTCCTCAACCTAGGTATATAATATACTACTTCAATTTTCAAACAGATGCAGATCAACTGTATGACATATTTTTTTAAATACCTTAAATGTAGATCAGCGGTATGATCCATTCTTTTACATATTGTTGAGGTTTCCAGGTATGATTTATTATTTCAAATTACGATGACTTGTAGATCAACAGTATGACCTATTCTTTTTACTATTCCTTTATTTATTTGTTCGGCATCTGAAAGTCAGCAGTATGACTTGCTCTTTTAGTACATAATCTCTCATACATAGTTTCGATCAACAGTATAATCTTTTTTTACTACTAACATGAGAAAACCTTATTATTTACCTCATTTTTGAAAAGGGCAGTAGTTCATTACTAACCTATTGAGAAGGCCATTTATTAACTTCGAAAAATTTCTCGGTAAATAACAGCTCCCTCCTCAACCTAGGTATATAATATACTACTTCAATTTTCAAACAGATGCAGATCAACTGTATGACCTATTATTTTAAATACCTTAAATGTAGATCAGCGGTATGATCCATTCTTTTACATATTGTTGAGGTTTCCAGGTATGATTTATTATTTCAAATTACGAAGACTTGTAGATCAACAGTATGACCTATTCTTTTTACTATTCCTTTATTTATTTGTTCGGCATCTGAAAGTCAGCAGTATGACTTGCTCTTTTAGTACATAATCTCTCATACATAGTTTCGATCAACAGTATAATCTTTTTTTTACTATTAACATGAGAAAACCTTATTATTTACCTCATTTATGAAAAGGGCAGTAGTTCATTACTAACCTATTGAGAAGGCCATTTATTAACCTCGAAAAATTTCTCGGTAAATAACAGCTCCCTCCTCAACCTAGGTATATAATATACTACTTCAATTTTCAAACAGATGCAGATCAACTGTATGACCTATTATTTTAAATACCTTAAATGTAGATCAGCGGTATGATCCATTCTTTTACATATTGTTGAGGTTTCCAGGTATGATTTATTATTTCAAATTACGAAGACTTGTAGATCAACAGTATGACCTATTCTTTTTACTATTCCTTTATTTATTTGTTCGGCATCTGAAAGTCAGCAGTATGACTTGCTCTTTTAGTACATAATCTCTCATACATAGTTTCGATCAACAGTATAATCTTTTTTTTACTATTAACATGAGAAAACCTTATTATTTACCTCATTTATGAAAAGGGCAGTAGTTCATTACTAACCTATTGAGAAGGCCATTTATTAACCTCGAAAAATTTCTCGGTAAATAACAGCTCCCTCCTCAACCTAGGTATATAATATACTACTTCAATTTTCAAACAGATGCAGATCAACTGTATGACCTATTATTTTAAATACCTTAAATGTAGATCAGCGGTATGATCCATTCTTTTACATATTGTTGAGGTTTCCAGGTATGATTTATTATTTCAAATTACGAAGACTTGTAGATCAACAGTATGACCTATTCTTTTTACTATTCCTTTATTTATTTGTTCGGCATCTGAAAGTCAGCAGTATGACTTGCTCTTTTAGTACATAATCTCTCATACATAGTTTCGATCAACAGTATAATCTTTTTTTTACTACTAACATGAGAAAACCTTATTATTTACCTCATTTATGAAAAGGGCAGTAGTTAATTACTAACCTATTGAGAAGGCCATTTATTAACCTCGAAAAATTTCTCGGTAAATAACAGCTCCCTCCTCAACCTAGGTATATAATATACTACTTCAATTTTCAAACAGATGCAGATCAACTGTATGACCTATTCTTTTAAATACCTTGAATGTAGATCAGCGGTATGATCCATTCTTTTACATATTGTTGAGGTTTCCAGGTATGATTTATTATTTCAAATTACGATGACTTGTAGACCAACAGTATGACCTATTCTTTTTACTATTCCTTTATTTATTTGTTCGGCATCTGAAAGTCAGCAGTATGACTTGCTCTTTTAGTACATAATCTCTCATACATAGTTTCGATCAACAGTATAATCTTTTTTTTACTACTAACATGAGAAAACCTTATTATTTACCTCATTTATGAAAAGGGCAGTAGTTCATTACTAACCTATTGAGAAGGCCATTTATTAACCTTGAAAAATTTCTCGGTAAATAACAGCTCCCTCCTCAACCTAGGTATATAATATACTACTTCAATTTTCAAACAGATGCAGATCAACTGTATGACCTATTATTTTAAATACCTTAAATGTAGATCAGCGGTATGATCCATTCTTTTACATATTGTTGAGGTTTCCAGGTATGATTTATTATTTCAAATTACAAAGACTTGTAGATCAACAGTATGACCTATTCTTTTTACTATTCCTTTATTTATTTGTTCGGCATCTGAAAGTCAGCAGTATGACTTGCTCTTTTAGTACATAATCTCTCATACATAGTTTCGATCAACAGTATAATCTTTTTTTTACTACTAACATGAGAAAACCTTATTATTTACCTCATTTATGAAAAGGGCAGTAGTTCATTACTAACCTATTGAGAAGGCCATTTATTAACCTCGAAAAATTTCTCGGTAAATAACAGCTCCCTCCTCAACCTAGGTATATAATATACTACTTCAATTTTCAAACAGATGCAGATCAACTGTATGACATATTTTTTTAAATACCTTAAATGTAGATCAGCGGTATGATCCATTCTTTTACATATTGTTGAGGTTTCCAGGTATGATTTATTATTTCAAATTACGAAGACTTGTAGATCAACAGTATGACCTATTCTTTTTACTATTCCTTTTTTTATTTGTTCGGCATCTGAAAGTCAGCAGTATGACTTGCTCTTTTAGTACATAATCTCTCATACATAGTTTCGATCAACAGTATAATCTTTTTTTACTACTAACATGAGAAAACCTTATTATTTACCTCATTTATGAAAAGGGCAGTAGTTCATTACTAACCTATTGAGAAGGCCATTTATTAACTTCGAAAAATTTCTCGGTAAATAACAGCTCCCTCCTCAACCTAGGTATATAATATACTACTTCAATTTTCAAACAGATGCAGATCAACTGTATGACATATTTTTTTAAATACCTTAAATGTAGATCAGCGGTATGATCCATTCTTTTACATATTGTTGAGGTTTCCAGGTATGATTTATTATTTCAAATTACGATGACTTGTAGATCAACAGTATGACCTATTCTTTTTACTATTCCTTTATTTATTTGTTCGGCATCTGAAAGTCAGCAGTATGACTTGCTCTTTTAGTACATAATCTCTCATACATAGTTTCGATCAACAGTATAATCTTTTTTTACTACTAACATGAGAAAACCTTATTATTTACCTCATTTTTGAAAAGGGCAGTAGTTCATTACTAACCTATTGAGAAGGCCATTTATTAACTTCGAAAAATTTCTCGGTAAATAACAGCTCCCTCCTCAACCTAGGTATATAATATACTACTTCAATTTTCAAACAGATGCAGATCAACTGTATGACCTATTATTTTAAATACCTTAAATGTAGATCAGCGGTATGATCCATTCTTTTACATATTGTTGAGGTTTCCAGGTATGATTTATTATTTCAAATTACGAAGACTTGTAGATCAACAGTATGACCTATTCTTTTTACTATTCCTTTATTTATTTGTTCGGCATCTGAAAGTCAGCAGTATGACTTGCTCTTTTAGTACATAATCTCTCATACATAGTTTCGATCAACAGTATAATCTTTTTTTTACTATTAACATGAGAAAACCTTATTATTTACCTCATTTATGAAAAGGGCAGTAGTTCATTACTAACCTATTGAGAAGGCCATTTATTAACCTCGAAAAATTTCTCGGTAAATAACAGCTCCCTCCTCAACCTAGGTATATAATATACTACTTCAATTTTCAAACAGATGCAGATCAACTGTATGACCTATTATTTTAAATACCTTAAATGTAGATCAGCGGTATGATCCATTCTTTTACATATTGTTGAGGTTTCCAGGTATGATTTATTATTTCAAATTACGAAGACTTGTAGATCAACAGTATGACCTATTCTTTTTACTATTCCTTTATTTATTTGTTCGGCATCTGAAAGTCAGCAGTATGACTTGCTCTTTTAGTACATAATCTCTCATACATAGTTTCGATCAACAGTATAATCTTTTTTTTACTATTAACATGAGAAAACCTTATTATTTACCTCATTTATGAAAAGGGCAGTAGTTCATTACTAACCTATTGAGAAGGCCATTTATTAACCTCGAAAAATTTCTCGGTAAATAACAGCTCCCTCCTCAACCTAGGTATATAATATACTACTTCAATTTTCAAACAGATGCAGATCAACTGTATGACCTATTATTTTAAATACCTTAAATGTAGATCAGCGGTATGATCCATTCTTTTACATATTGTTGAGGTTTCCAGGTATGATTTATTATTTCAAATTACGAAGACTTGTAGATCAACAGTATGACCTATTCTTTTTACTATTCCTTTATTTATTTGTTCGGCATCTGAAAGTCAGCAGTATGACTTGCTCTTTTAGTACATAATCTCTCATACATAGTTTCGATCAACAGTATAATCTTTTTTTTACTATTAACATGAGAAAACCTTATTATTTACCTCATTTATGAAAAGGGCAGTAGTTCATTACTAACCTATTGAGAAGGCCATTTATTAACCTCGAAAAATTTCTCGGTAAATAACAGCTCCCTCCTCAACCTAGGTATATAATATACTACTTCAATTTTCAAACAGATGCAGATCAACTGTATGACCTATTATTTTAAATACCTTAAATGTAGATCAGCGGTATGATCCATTCTTTTACATATTGTTGAGGTTTCCAGGTATGATTTATTATTTCAAATTACGAAGACTTGTAGATCAACAGTATGACCTATTCTTTTTACTATTCCTTTATTTATTTGTTCGGCATCTGAAAGTCAGCAGTATGACTTGCTCTTTTAGTACATAATCTCTCATACATAGTTTCGATCAACAGTATAATCTTTTTTTTACTATTAACATGAGAAAACCTTATTATTTACCTCATTTATGAAAAGGGCAGTAGTTCATTACTAACCTATTGAGAAGGCCATTTATTAACCTCGAAAAATTTCTCGGTAAATAACAGCTCCCTCCTCAACCTAGGTATATAATATACTACTTCCATTTTCAAACAGATGCAGATCAACTGTATGACCTATTATTTTAAATACCTTAAATGTAGATCAGCGGTATGATCCATTCTTTTACATATTGTTGAGGTTTCCAGGTATGATTTATTATTTCAAATTACGAAGACTTGTAGATCAACAGTATGACCTATTCTTTTTACTATTCCTTTATTTATTTGTTCGGCATCTGAAAGTCAGCAGTATGACTTGCTCTTTTAGTACATAATCTCTCATACATAGTTTCGATCAACAGTATAATCTTTTTTTTACTACTAACATGAGAAAACCTTATTATTTACCTCATTTATGAAAAGGGCAGTAGTTAATTACTAACCTATTGAGAAGGCCATTTATTAACCTCGAAAAATTTCTCGGTAAATAACAGCTCCCTCCTCAACCTAGGTATATAATATACTACTTCAATTTTCAAACAGATGCAGATCAACTGTATGACCTATTCTTTTAAATACCTTGAATGTAGATCAGCGGTATGATCCATTCTTTTACATATTGTTGAGGTTTCCAGGTATGATTTATTATTTCAAATTACGATGACTTGTAGACCAACAGTATGACCTATTCTTTTTACTATTCCTTTATTTATTTGTTCGGCATCTGAAAGTCAGCAGTATGACTTGCTCTTTTAGTACATAATCTCTCATACATAGTTTCGATCAACAGTATAATCTTTTTTTTACTACTAACATGAGAAAACCTTATTATTTACCTCATTTATGAAAAGGGCAGTAGTTCATTACTAACCTATTGAGAAGGCCATTTATTAACCTCGAAAAATTTCTCGGTAAATAACAGCTCCCTCCTCAACCTAGGTATATAATATACTACTTCAATTTTCAAACAGATGCAGATCAACTGTATGACATATTTTTTTAAATACCTTAAATGTAGATCAGCGGTATGATCCATTCTTTTACATATTGTTGAGGTTTCCAGGTATGATTTATTATTTCAAATTACGATGACTTGTAGACCAACAGTATGACCTATTCTTTTTACTATTCCTTTATTTATTTGTTCGGCATCTGAAAGTCAGCAGTATGACTTGCTCTTTTAGTACATAATCTCTCATACATAGTTTCGATCAACAGTATAATCTTTTTTTTACTACTAACATGAGAAAACCTTATTATTTACCTCATTTATGAAAAGGGCAGTAGTTCATTACTAACCTATTGAGAAGGCCATTTATTAACTTCGAAAAATTTCTCGGTAAATAACAGCTCCCTCCTCAACCTAGGTATATAATATACTACTTCAATTTTCAAACAGGATGCAGATCAACTGTATGACCTATTCTTTTAAATACCTTGAATGTAGATCAGCGGTATGATCCATTCTTTTACATATTGTTGAGGTTACCAGGTATGATTTATTATTTCAAATTACGATGACTTGTAGACCAACAGTATGACCTATTCTTTTTACTATTCCTTTATTTATTTGTTCGGCATCTGAAAGTCAGCAGTATGACTTGCTCTTTTAGTACATAATCTCTCATACATAGTTTCGATCAACAGTATAATCTTTTTTTTACTACTAACATGAGAAAACCTTATTATTTACCTCATTTATGAAAAGGGCAGTAGTTCATTATTAACCCATTGAGAAGGCCATTTATTAACCTCGAAAAATTTCTCGGTAAATAACAGCTCCCTCCTCAACCTAGGTATATAATATACTACTTCAATTTTCAAACAGATGCAGATCAACTGTATGACATATTTTTTTAAATACCTTAAATGTAGATCAGCGGTATGATCCATTCTTTTACATATTGTTGAGGTTTCCAGGTATGATTTATTATTTCAAATTACGATGACTTGTAGATCAACAGTATGACCTATTCTTTTTACTATTCCTTTATTTATTTGTTCGGCATCTGAAAGTCAGCAGTATGACTTGCTCTTTTAGTACATAATCTCTCATACATAGTTTCGATCAACAGTATAATCTTTTTTTACTACTAACATGAGAAAACCTTATTATTTACCTCATTTTTGAAAAGGGCAGTAGTTCATTACTAACCTATTGAGAAGGCCATTTATTAACTTCGAAAAATTTCTCGGTAAATAACAGCTCCCTCCTCAACCTAGGTATATAATATACTACTTCAATTTTCAAACAGATGCAGATCAACTGTATGACCTATTATTTTAAATACCTTAAATGTAGATCAGCGGTATGATCCATTCTTTTACATATTGTTGAGGTTTCCAGGTATGATTTATTATTTCAAATTACGATGACTTGTAGACCAACAGTATGACTTATTCTTTTTACTATTCCTTTATTTATTTGTTCAGCATCTGAAAGTCAGCAGTATGACTTGCTCTTTTAGTACATAATCTCTCATACATAGTTTCGATCAACAGTATAATCTTTTTTTACTACTAACATGAGAAAACCTTATTATTTACCTCATTTATGAAAAGGGCAGTAGTTCATTACTAACCTATTGAGAAGGCCATTTATTAACCTCGAAAAATTTCTCGGTAAATAACAGCTCCCTCCTCAACCTAGGTATATAATATACTACTTCAATTTTCAAACAGATGCAGGTCAACTGTATGACCTATTATTTTAAATACCTTAAATGTAGATCAGCGGTATGATCCATTCTTTAACATATTGTTGAGGTTTCCAGGTATGATTTATTATTTCAAATTACGATGACTTGTAGATCAACAGTATGACCTATTCTTTTTACTATTCCTTTATTTATTTGTTCGGCATCTGAAAGTCAGCAGTATGACTTGCTCTTTTAGTACATAATCTCTCATACATAGTTTCGATCAACAGTATAATCTTTTTTTACTACTAACATGAGAAAACCTTATTATTTACCTCATTTATGAAAAGGGCAGTAGTTCATTACTAACCTATTGAGAAGGCCATTTATTAACCTCGAAAAATTTCTCGGTAAATAACAGCTCCCTCCTCAACCTAGGTATATAATATACTACTTCAATTTTCAAACAGATGCAGGTCAACTGTATGACCTATTATTTTAAATACCTTAAATGTAGATCAGCGGTATGATCCATTCTTTAACATATTGTTGAGGTTTCCAGGTATGATTTATTATTTCAAATTACGATGACTTGTAGATCAACAGTATGATCTATTCTTTTTACTATTCCTTTATTTATTTGTTCGGCATCTGAAAGTCAGCAGTATGACTTGCTCTTTTAGTACATAATCTCTCATACATAGTTTCGATCAACAGTATAATCTTTTTTTTACTACTAACATGAGAAAACCTTATTATTTACCTCATTTATGAAAAGGGCAGTAGTTCATTACTAACCTATTGAAAAGGCCATTTATTAACCTCGAAAAATTTCTCGGTAAATAACAGCTCCCTCCTCAACCTAGGTATATAATATACTACTTCAATTTTCAAACAGATGCAGATCAACTGTATGACCTATTCTTTTAAATACCTTAAATGTAGATCAGCGGTATGATCCATTCTTTTACATATTGTTGAGGTTTAAAGGTATGATTTATTATTTCAAATTACGATGACTTGTAGATAAACAGTATGACCTATTCTTTTTACTATTCCTTTATTTATTTGTTAGGCATCTGAAAGTCAGCAGTATGACTTGCTCTTTTAGTACATAATCTCTCATACATAGTTTCGATCAACAGTATAATCTTTTTTTTACTACTAACATGAGAAAACCTTATTATTTACCTCATTTATGAAAAGGGCAGTAGTTCATTACTAACCTATTGAGAAGGCCATTTATTAACTTCGAAAAATTTCTCGGTAAATAACAGCTCCCTCCTCAACCTAGGTATATAATATACTACTTCAATTTTCAAACAGATGCAGATCAACTGTATGACCTATTATTTTAAGTACCTTAAATGTAGATCAGCGGTATGATCCATTCTTTTACATATTGTTGAGGTTTCCAGGTATGATTTATTATTTCAAATTACGATGACTTGTAGACCAACAGTATGACCTATTCTTTTTACTATTCCTTTATTTATTTGTTCGGCATCTGAAAGTCAGCAGTATGACTTGCTCTTTTAGTACATAATCTCTCATACATAGTTTCGATCAACAGTATAATCTTTTTTTTACTACTAACATGAGAAAACCTTATTATTTACCTCATTTATGAAAAGGGCAGTAGTTCATTACTAACCTATTGAGAAGGCCATTTATTAACCTCGAAAAATTTCTCGGTAAATAACAGCTCCCTCCTCAACCTAGGTATATAATATACTACTTCAATTTTCAAACAGATGCAGATCAACTGTATGACCTATTATTTTAAATACCTTAAATGTAGATCAGCGGTATGATCCATTCTTTTACATTTTGTTGAGGTTTCCAGGTATGATTTATTATTTCAAATTACGAAGACTTGTAGATCAACAGTATGACCTATTCTTTTTACTATTCCTTTATTTATTTGTTCGGCATCTGAAAGTCAGCAGTATGACTTGCTCTTTTAGTACATAATCTCTCATACATAGTTTCGATCAACAGTATAATCTTTTTTTTACTACTAACATGAGAAAACCTTATTATTTACCTCATTTATGAAAAGGGCAGTAGTTCATTACTAACCTATTGAGAAGGCCATTTATTAACTTCGAAAAATTTCTCGGTAAATAACAGCTCCCTCCTCAACCTAGGTATATAATATACTACTTCAATTTTCAAACAGGATGCAGATCAACTGTATGACCTATTCTTTTAAATACCTTAAATGTAGATCAGCGGTATGATCCATTCTTTTACATATTGTTGAGGTTTCCAGGTATGATTTATTATTTCAAATTACGATGACTTGTAGACCAACAGTATGACCTATTCTTTTTACTATTCCTTTATTTATTTGTTCGGCATCTGAAAGTCAGCAGTATGACTTGCTCTTTTAGTACATAATCTCTCATACATAGTTTCGATCAACAGTATAATCTTTTTTTTACTACTAACATGAGAAAACCTTATTATTTACCTCATTTATGAAAAGGGCAGTAGTTCATTACTAACCTATTGAGAAGGCCATTTATTAACCTCGAAAAATTTCTCGGTAAATAACAGCTCCCTCCTCAACCTAGGTATATAATATACTACTTCAATTTTCAAACAGATGCAGATCAACTGTATGACCTATTATTTTAAATACCTTAAATGTAGATCAGCGGTATGATCCATTCTTTTACATATTGTTGAGGTTTCCAGGTATGATTTATTATTTCAAATTACGAAGACTTGTAGATCAACAGTATGACCTATTCTTTTTACTATTCCTTTATTTATTTGTTCGGCATCTGAAAGTCAGCAGTATGACTTGCTCTTTTAGTACATAATCTCTCATACATAGTTTCGATCAACAGTATAATCTTTTTTTTACTACTAACATGAGAAAACCTTATTATTTACCTCATTTATGAAAAGGGCAGTAGTTCATTACTAACCTATTGAGAAGGCCATTTATTAACCTCGAAAAATTTCTCGGTAAATAACAGCTCCCTCCTCAACCTAGGTATATAATATACTACTTCAATTTTCAAACAGATGCAGATCAACTGTATGACATATTTTTTTAAATACCTTAAATGTAGATCAGCGGTATGATCCATTCTTTTACATATTGTTGAGGTTTCCAGGTATGATTTATTATTTCAAATTACGATGACTTGTAGATCAACAGTATGACCTATTCTTTTTACTATTCCTTTATTTATTTGTTCGGCATCTGAAAGTCAGCAGTATGACTTGCTCTTTTAGTACATAATCTCTCATACATAGTTTCGATCAACAGTATAATCTTTTTTTACTACTAACATGAGAAAACCTTATTATTTACCTCATTTATGAAAAGGGCAGTAGTTCATTACTAACCTATTGAGAAGGCCATTTATTAACCTCGAAAAATTTCTCGGTAAATAACAGCTCCCTCCTCAACCTAGGTATATAATATACTACTTCAATTTTCAAACAGATGCAGATCAACTGTATGACATATTTTTTTAAATACCTTAAATGTAGATCAGCGGTATGATCCATTCTTTTACATATTGTTGAGGTTTCCAGGTATGATTTATTATTTCAAATTACGAAGACTTGTAGATCAACAGTATGACCTATTCTTTTTACTATTCCTTTATTTATTTGTTCGGCATCTGAAAGTCAGCAGTATGACTTGCTCTTTTAGTACATAATCTCTCATACATAGTTTCGATCAACAGTATAATCTTTTTTTTACTACTAACATGAGAAAACCTTATTATTTACCTCATTTATGAAAAGGGCAGTAGTTAATTACTAACCTATTGAGAAGGCCATTTATTAACCTCGAAAAATTTCTCGGTAAATAACAGCTCCCTCCTCAACCTAGGTATATAATATACTACTTCAATTTTCAAACAGATGCAGATCAACTGTATGACCTATTCTTTTAAATACCTTGAATGTAGATCAGCGGTATGATCCATTCTTTTACATATTGTTGAGGTTTCCAGGTATGATTTATTATTTCAAATTACGATGACTTGTAGACCAACAGTATGACCTATTCTTTTTACTATTCCTTTATTTATTTGTTCGGCATCTGAAAGTCAGCAGTATGACTTGCTCTTTTAGTACATAATCTCTCATACATAGTTTCGATCAACAGTATAATCTTTTTTTTACTACTAACATGAGAAAACCTTATTATTTACCTCATTTATGAAAAGGGCAGTAGTTCATTACTAACCTATTGAGAAGGCCATTTATTAACCTTGAAAAATTTCTCGGTAAATAACAGCTCCCTCCTCAACCTAGGTATATAATATACTACTTCAATTTTCAAACAGATGCAGATCAACTGTATGACCTATTATTTTAAATACCTTAAATGTAGATCAGCGGTATGATCCATTCTTTTACATATTGTTGAGGTTTCCAGGTATGATTTATTATTTCAAATTACGATGACTTGTAGACCAACAGTATGACCTATTCTTTTTACTATTCCTTTATTTATTTGTTCGGCATCTGAAAGTCAGCAGTATGACTTGCTCTTTTAGTACATAATCTCTCATACATAGTTTCGATCAACAGTATAATCTTTTTTTACTACTAACATGAGAAAACCTTATTATTTACCTCATTTATGAAAAGGGCAGTAGTTCATTACTAACCTATTGAGAAGGCCATTTATTAACTTCGAAAAATTTCTCGGTAAATAACAGCTCCCTCCTCAACCTAGGTATATAATATACTACTTCAATTTTCAAACAGGATGCAGATCAACTGTATGACCTATTCTTTTAAATACCTTAAATGTAGATCAGCGGTATGATCCATTCTTTTACATATTGTTGAGGTTTCCAGGTATGATTTATTATTTCAAATTACGATGACTTGTAGACCAACAGTATGACCTATTCTTTTTACTATTCCTTTATTTATTTGTTCGGCATCTGAAAGTCAGCAGTATGACTTGCTCTTTTAGTACATAATCTCTCATACATAGTTTCGATCAACAGTATAATCTTTTTTTTACTACTAACATGAGAAAACCTTATTATTTACCTCATTTATGAAAAGGGCAGTAGTTCATTACTAACCTATTGAGAAGGCCATTTATTAACCTCGAAAAATTTCTCGGTAAATAACAGCTCCCTCCTCAACCTAGGTATATAATATACTACTTCAATTTTCAAACAGATGCAGGTCAACTGTATGACCTATTATTTTAAATACCTTAAATGTAGATCAGCGGTATGATCCATTCTTTAACATATTGTTGAGGTTTCCAGGTATGATTTATTATTTCAAATTACGATGACTTGTAGATCAACAGTATGACCTATTCTTTTTACTATTCCTTTATTTATTTGTTCGGCATCTGAAAGTCAGCAGTATGACTTGCTCTTTTAGTACATAATCTCTCATACATAGTTTCGATCAACAGTATAATCTTTTTTTACTACTAATATGAGAAAACCTTATTAATTACCTCATTTATGAAAAGGGCAGTAGTTCATTACTAACCTATTGAGAAGGCCATTTATTAACCTCGAAAAATTTCTGGGTAAATAACAGCTCCCTCCTCAACCTAGGTATATAATATACTACTTCAATTTTCAAACAGATGCAGGTCAACTGTATGACCTATTATTTTAAATACCTGAAATGTAGATCAGCGGTATGATCCATTCTTTAACATATTGTTGAGGTTTCCAGGTATGATTTATTATTTCAAATTACGATGACTTGTAGATCAACAGTATGACCTATTCTTTTTACTATTCCTTTATTTATTTGTTCGGCATCTGAAAGTCAGCAGTATGACTTGCTCTTTTAGTACATAATCTCTCATACATAGTTTCGATCAACAGTATAATCTTTTTTTACTACTAACATGAGAAAACCTTATTATTTACCTCATTTATGAAAAGGGCAGTAGTTTATTACTAACCTATTGAGAAGGCCATTTATTAACCTCGAAAAATTTCTCGGTAAATAACAGCTCCCTCCTCAACCTAGGTATATAATATACTACTTCAATTTTCAAACAGATGCAGATCAACTGTATGACCTATTTTTTTAAATACCTTAAATGTAGATCAGCGGTATGATCCATTCTTTTACATATTGTTGAGGTTTCCAGGTATGATTTATTATTTCAAATTACGATGACTTGTAGATCAACAGTATGACCTATTCTTTTTACTATTCCTTTATTTATTTGTTCGGCATCTGAAAGTCAGCAGTATGACTTGCTCTTTTAGTACATAATCTCTCATACATAGTTTCGATCAACAGTATAATCTTTTTTTACTACTAACATGAGAAAACCTTATTATTTACCTCATTTATGAAAAGGGCAGTAGTTCATTACTAACCTATTGAGAAGGCCATTTATTAACCTCGAAAAATTTCTCGGTAAATAACAGCTCCCTCCTCAACCTAGGTATTTAATATACTACTTCAATTTTCAAACAGATGCAGATCAACTGTATGACCTATTTTTTTAAATACCTTAAATATAGATCAGCGGTATGATCCATTCTTTTACATATTGTTGAGGTTTCCAGGTATGATTTATTATTTCAAATTACGATGACTTGTAGATCAACAGTATGACCTATTCTTTTTACTATTCCTTTAGTTATTTGTTCGGCATCTGAAAGTTCAGTCAGTGTTCATTACTAATCTATTGAGAAGGCCATTTATTTACCTCGAAAAATTTCTGGGTAAATAACAGCTCCCTCCTCAACCTAGGTATATAATATACTACTTCAATTTTCAAACAGATGCAGATCAACTGTATGACCTATTTTTTTAAATACCTTAAATGTAGATCAGCGGTATGATCCATTCTTTTACATATTGTTGAGGTTTCCAGGTATGATTTATTATTTCAAATTACGATGACTTGTAGATCAACAGTATGACCTATTCTTTTTACTATTCCTTTATTTATTTGTTCGGCATCTGAAAGTCAGCAGTATGACTTGCTCTTTTAGTACATAATCTCTCATACATAGTTTCGATCAACAGTATAATCTTTTTTTACTACTAACATGAGAAAACCTTATTATTTACCTCATTTATGAAAAGGGCAGTAGTTTATTACTAACCTATTGAGAAGGCCATTTATTAACCTCGAAAAATTTCTCGGTAAATAACAGCTCCCTCCTCAACCTAGGTATATAATATACTACTTCAATTTTCAAACAGATGCAGATCAACTGTATGACCTATTTTTTTAAATACCTTAAATGTAGATCAGCGGTATGATCCATTCTTTTACATATTGTTGAGGTTTCCAGGTATGATTTATTATTTCAAATTACGATGACTTGTAGATCAACAGTATGACCTATTCTTTTTACTATTCCTTTATTTATTTGTTCGGCATCTGAAAGTCAGCAGTATGACTTGCTCTTTTAGTACATAATCTCTCATACATAGTTTCGATCAACAGTATAATCTTTTTTTACTACTAACATGAGAAAACCTTATTATTTACCTCATTTATGAAAAGGGCAGTAGTTCATTACTAACCTATTGAGAAGGCCATTTATTAACCTCGAAAAATTTCTCGGTAAATAACAGCTCCCTCCTCAACCTAGGTATATAATATACTACTTCAATTTTCAAACAGATGCAGGTCAACTGTATGACCTATTATTTTAAATACCTTAAATGTAGATCAGCGGTATGATCCATTCTTTTACATATTGTTGAGGTTTCCAGGTATGATTTATTATTTCAAATTACGATGACTTGTAGATCAACAGTATGACCTATTCTTTTTACTATTCCTTTATTTATTTGTTCGGCATCTGAAAGACAGCAGTATGGCTTGCTCTTTTAGTACATAATCTCTCATACATAGTTTCGATCAACAGTATAATCTTTTTTTTACTACTAACATGAGAAAACCTTATTATTTACCTCATTTATGAAAAGGGCAGTAGTTCATTACTAACCTATTGAAAAGGCCATTTATTAACCTCGAAAAATTTCTCGGTAAATAACAGCTCCCTCCTCAACCTAGGTATATAATATACTACTTCAATTTTCAAACAGATGCAGATCAACTGTATGACCTATTCTTTTAAATACCTTAAATGTAGATCAGCGGTATGATCCATTCTTTTACATATTGTTGAGGTTTCCAGGTATGATTTATTATTTCAAATTACGATGAGTTGTAGATCAACAGTTTAAGTTTGACCTATCCTTTTTACTATTCTTTTATTTATTTGTTCGGCATCTGAAAGTCAGCAATATGACTTGCTCTTTTAATACATAGTCTCTCGTACATAGTTTCGATCAACAGTATACTTTTTTTTACTAGTAACATGAAAAAAAACCTTATTTACGTGCCTCAGGATATAAAATTTTTCGGTAAATAATAGCTCACCCCCTCAACCTAGGTATATAATATACTATTTCAATTTTCAAACAGATGCAGATCAACTGTATGACCTATTCTTTTAAATACCTTGAATGTAGATCAACGGTATGATCCATTCTTAGCACAACCTTACCTAACCTAACATTTAGCATTAAGGGTTATTAATTAATAATTTACACTTGAGATGCTACTAGTATATATCAGTAAATCAAATAACTACACTAGTAAATTTCAAGATTGAAAGTTTTGTTACTTTCGCAATGCTATCTCAATAATAGACAGGTACACATAATATACCTACATAACAAATATTAAATATAATAGAAAATGTATATAAAGTAAATTTGCATAAATACCTTGGAAACTGTGTGAATCGAGGTGTCCATCTTACCAAATTTGTATCAGTTGTTCTTACCTGCAACAGAAAACTTATTAATTAAATGTAAAGTTTATAGTTTATATACTTAGGTTTATCGTGGTAGGTTCACTGCCGCAATACAAGTGTATTAAAACTAAATATGAAAAATATTAATTTATATGATGCGAAATAGTGAAAATTTTCAAGAAGTCAGGAATACTGAATTTTGCATTAAATCCACGATCGGTGGATGCAATGGGTAAGTAGGAATTAGTAGAACTTGGAACATATCTTAGAACTTGGACGTACGAGGTTTCTGAAAGTTCAAAATTCACCATTCGGACAACAGACTAAAGAACAACCAGACTAATAATGTCTTATCATTTACAAAGGGTTGCAACTGATTTACGGTGCCGTGGCTTGTTAATTAACGACAGAGCTAATTTAGATATACTCAGGGCGACTAACAGGACCGATAGTAGTACCTATATTATGTAGCATATCACTTGTTACAAAGAGCCAAAAAAATTATGAGTATGTTGTATGGGTCTATTCTAAAGCTAAAATTAGAATATATATCGCTCATTCACTGTCTATTTAATTCTTAGGTCTGTGGTTCCAACGCTACACATCCTCGAATTTGGAGGATGAAATAATTTCAAAAGCAAACTTGCAAATGGCGACTCTATCTGACTCTAATTGAGCCAGCCTGTGTACAGGGTGGATCCTTATACACAAACTGTAAACCCAATACATGGTTTACTAGTATTATACAGAGTAATTCAGAAGATATGAAGCATTTTTGTATTTTAATGGCAATGAATTGAGAACCCTGTATCTTTTTTAAGTCAGTCTAGAAGCTTTTCGGGCTAATCATTCTGATTAGAATGAAATTTAGCATTATTTTGCGAATTAAACATTTGAATAAGAATACACATTCCTAAAGTATTAATTAATTCATCGGCCAATCATGTTTTAAAAAGTTGGTACAAAAATTTTGCATACAAATTCTACAAATAGAAAAGGTTATGCTCTACACAGCATAGGTATGCTGCTTTTTCGACATAAAATGAAACTAATAAAGACTATTTATTTGAAGGAGATGCCGAAAACAACTACTCCACGGGCAATATGCCCCGACATCCATGGAGATGTTGATGTAACGCAACGCCAGTCGGGGCATATTAGCCGTGGAGTAGTTGTGTTCGACATCTCCTTCAAATAAATAAGTAGGATTGTTTTCCTCAAAGACAATAGAGGTCGCTGTAATGGCATCTGCAGAAAAGCAGATCGTTATCTGTCTGTCAATTAGACAATAATTGTCAGACAGGTAGTAGCAAAGACCGAAAGATGGCACTACGGTGTATTTCACTGTATCTCGCCACTACAAACATAATAAGACTATATCGTATCGATTTTTAGTTAGGTGAATTTGACTATAGTTAATGCTTATCATTTTTTTGCTTATCAAGACCTTTACGACTCATGCTCATGATCTCATGAACAGTATTTTGTACCGCCTACTCCTTTTTGTTTACAAATATTAGTGGGGGACTATACATTGCGTTTCAGCGGGAGCGTTTTACCGGGACCCGTTCGGCGGGAATGCAGTATTGAGGCTATACTATTGCGGTAGAACGGCAACTGCGTCATTCATGGTCGTGTTGCGTTATCGTGAAGTGTTAAAATGTATTCCAAATTAAAAATGGTTTGCGCACTCGAATCTGCCGATTTGCTTGAAGAGCCGCCAGAAAAAAGAACAAGACGATATTCTGTGCATCCTTTTCATGCCAGACGTGAATTAAGTAAAATATTTATAAAGTTTTATGAAGATATAAGAAAATATGAAGAAAAATTTTTCAGATATTATCTGATGTCTATTAATTCCTATTAATATCTATTAAATAATACAAATACAACGAAACGCAGCCGCAGAACCGTACAGTATAAACGCTCTCGTTCAAATGCGGATGTTGTCTATCGTATCCCGCCGTCCGGTCGTCCCGTTCGACGGTAGCATGTCAGCTCGCAATCCGGTTGGTGCGGCAGAGCGGCAGCTGTATAAACGGCTCCATTTAAAACAATGTGTTGTACCTGTCCCGCCGAACGGGTCCCGCTAAAACGAAATGTACAGTCCCGGCCTTAAAGCGATATGCAGAATTAATAATATAACATTGTAACTTATTTTTTGCAAACAAAAGAAATTGCTTATTGAAAGAATATGCTTTGTGAATATTACAAATTGTACTTTCATTTTTACCATACTTTTAAACGCTAAAAATGAACACGTGTAAATTATATTTCCAATATAATATATTTTTTGAATGAATGTACCTTGCTGCATATATGTCAATAATATACAGGGTTATTCAGAACTTATCTCTAAAACTTTGAGGATATGTGCATCCTTAAATAAGAAATCGATATCACCAAAAAAATTTATAATAAAAGTCTTAAGATTTCCCGTAAACAATGTTTAAAGTTATACCATTATAAAGGACTACGTAGATGGGCAACTGTACTTCAACGACATCTGATATATCACATTCCTTCAAAAAACAGTAAACAGTTTTTGTACCTGGAACGCCTGGTTAAGACCGAGCGAATAGAGTTGGAGTGGGGATAATATCTCTATTGTCTATGCAGTCATCAGTCTATCTGTGTCGCTGTCTCAGTGCGGGTGTTTTATTTATAGTAGGAGTGTTAAACTGTAAAATTTTCAAAATGACTCATGTGTACAGTAATGCTGAGTTAATGGACATGATTCTTATTTATGGTGAAGTTGGAGTGGACGAGATGGTGGCCCGGGGCGACCACAACGTATTTTAGCAGCTGAAGAACAAATTCTGGTCCGTGTTGAATCTGTTGAATCTGGTCCGTGAAAATCCGCGAATAAGTACAAGTCAGATCGCTAGGAAACTGCCTGGGGAACTGTTACCAGCGGATTATCAATTACGAGTTTGGTTTTGTAAGTGGTTGTTGCAGCAAAATGCTGAAAATCCCCAATTTACTGCTGATGGACAAAATTTCGAACAGCTTTTGTAACATGGTATGTGCAAATTTTTTATAAATTTCATGTTTCTAATACCTAGTAATCAAGTAGCGCAATTCTTCAAAATTAGTGTAACAAAATTTTATTCATTTTAAAGACACATCACTTTGGTCGCATCTATCTATCTTTAAGTTTATTTTGAAGTAAAAACGCTGCAAAACTTCCGAAGTTTTTTTCGTGCTAGCCAGTTTGCATTGTCAGTTCCAAGGTCACTCCATTACAGTGGACCAGTATCCAGCGGCGTGCAATGAAAAATTTTTAAATAGTTTTCAGAACCCGCCAAAAAAATTTTTTTTGTACTAGGTACTTCGTTTGTACATGTATGTTGAACATCCCCAAATTTTATTATGGATAAGTTCTGAATAACACTGTATGTATAGGTATAGCTGAGAATCTATAGATTTATGTTACTAAGAAGCTATACCAATCTAAAGGCTTGAAAGGCATTAACTACTGAAATGATGTCCCGGATCATATATATCAAATGTCGACTCATCTAAAATTCTTAGACAAGACAAAATGTCCTTATTAATAAAACTCTATAACCTATCTAAATATTTTTTGTACAGAAATCCATAAAATGGTAGCACGAAATTTAATTTTGGAAATATTCATGGAAGTATAGTTATTTTGTTAAAGAGGACTTACAGTTTCTTTCAATTTCCATGTGCGTTCCATCAATGTTGTCTTCCAAGGAAAGATGTTTGGTTTGCGCCGGACCTAAAAAGAAGCATTCAGTTCTTGAAATTTTAAATTTTTTCCTATTAAAACGTAATTAATATCCTTTAAATTATATTATCGTAGGATTTTAGAACCTGTTTGGCCCCATAAATAGTCTAATTCGCTCAGAAAGACTTCACTACACTTAAACGTAGTAGGGGAAGTGTGGGTATTGCCGCCCAGTGGGTAATTGAATTACGCCCACCTTTGCGAAACTCTTATCGCGCAGAAGCCGCGCGTGCATTTGCATCCATACCTACCTAAATGGTTTTATATACAGGAATGTGGTTGGATGTGTCAGTGATCTAATTTTAACACAATAGAAAATAAGCGGTTAGTACCACGTTTTCTGATAGATTCGAATAATTTTTGGATAATTGTGCTACTTATTCATTTCCTTATTAACTACACATCGTTTCTAGTAATATTTCAAACAATGACCTTAAAAAAATAGTTTCAAAACAAAATGGCGATGATGGGTAATACCGCTTATTTTTAACTTCACAAAATGTTACAGAAATGCCAAAAAGAAAAAATTGTCCTCGCAAAAAAGCAACGTGGGCTCCAGAAGCACTGCAAGCTGCTATGCAAACAGTTAAAGACGGAAAGGGAAAAAGGCAGAGCGCTAGAGAATTCGGTATGAATACCTAATATAGGTACCCGTATGAGTACCTAATATGGAAAATTCTATTTTAGTTTTACTTCCAGGTATACCATATTCCACATTAAAAGACCGCCTTAAAACAGATAACTCTTCTGCAGCTAAACTTGGCCGTCATTCTATATTTTCAACTGAGCAAGAATCACAACTAGAGGAGCGATGCATTCATCTAGCAAAGATGTTCTATGGTCTTACAGCCATGGATTTAAGAAGAATTGCATATGATTATGCTCAAAAAACAATATTAAGCACTGCTTCAACCATGAGAAGAAAATGGCGGGTAAAGACTGGCTGCAGTTGTTTTTAAGGCGGCATCCTCGTTTGACCATGAGGAAACTAGAACCAACCAGCTTAGGGAGAATTACCGGATTTCCGGTTAATCCGTTCTTCAAAAATTTGGAAGAAGTTTTAACAAAATATAATTTTCTACCAAATCGTATATTTAATGTCGATGAAACTGGTATCACGACCGTTCAAGTGCCTTCCAAAATCATTTCTCCAAAAGGTGTGAAACAACTTGGCAAGACTGTAAGTTGGGAAAGAGACCGAAACATCACCGCGTGTTGCTCAATAAGTGCGTCGGGGATATACCCCCGTTGTTTATATACCCGAGAGCCCGAATGTCAGATCTTCTTAAACGCAATGGACCTCTATAGGAGCTATATATATATATATATATGAATGCTCTGCCAAAGGTTGGATGAATGAAGATTTGTTCCTTATATGGATAAAACACTTTAAACAACATTCGGCAGCATCAAAAGAGAACCCCGTATTGTTGTCGTTAGACAACCACAATAGTCATTGCTCTTTAGCAACATACGAATTTTGCCGTCAAAATGGAATGATTATGTTATCGTTCCCACCCCACACGTCCCACAAGTTACAGCCTCTGGATTTAACAGTTTTTGGGCCATTAAAGTCAGCTTACTCAAACGAATGCTCACTTTTTATGAGGCAAAATGTACATAAAAAGATATAACACCGTATGATGTTGCTGAGATTTTTAATCGAGCTTATATTCGCGTGGCTACAATTGAAAAAGCCCAGAAGGATTTCGAAGGAAGTGGGATTGTCCCATATAGGCCAAATTTATTTACAGATGAAGATTTTTTACCTGCAACTCTTTCTAAAATACCAGTTGCCGAAATACCTGAACAGAAACCTGAAGAATCTGGACCTCAACCCTCTACCTCTCGTGAGGCTGAATCTCAACCCTCTACATTACGTGAAGCTAAACCCCAACTATCTACCTCTCGTGAAGCTAAACCCCAACCACAGTATATTGCTAAAGAAACAGTAGGTTCACTCCCCTACAAAAGTGAATAATCAACCCCCACCCAAATATTTATGCGCGTGGAAAAGAATTACTGTTTTGCGCATATCCCCTGAAGTCCATCGAGAGAAGTTAGCAGCAGCAGTGTTCGACGTTCGACCGGGAAGACCTGTGACACAATGTTTTATGTTTAACCCAACTTTTGATTTTCTTGTTTGTGAGCAAGATTTTTGTTTTATTCCTTATTCTTAATATTTTACGCAATGACTGAATATTATTGTGCAGTTGAAAGTTGTTTGAGTACTTCCAGCATTGATACTCAGTTAACGTTTTTTAGATTCCCAAAGGATACAAAGGTATGTATCTAGTTAACTACATAAAATTATGTTACAAAATGTATGTAAATATAAAGTTTAATAAAACAGGGCCACAGTACTTATCAATATTATGATACTTATGTCTTATCATGTTTGTTGCTCTAGCAATTATCTTCTATACGAATAATTCAAACAAATCTTGAACCTAACCTACAACGCGAGCTATTGTTAAAACAAACTATCAAACTATTCTGCAAATTCATGTAGTAACACAGTATAAGACTAAATAAATTAAAACTAAATATAAACCTTCATACAGATATACTGCCGTAGTAATCTGAACAGATTATATATCTGTTCTATGCGGGTGTGTGTGTGTAAAAAATTGGTCTGCTTTTTTGTAATATATTTTTGTTTTTGTATAGATGCATTCTATGAAAAAGTAACCTAGGTATTGCTGAGTATATGGAATATTCAGCATCCGAATGTTATAATAAATTAAGAATATGCAGCTTGCACTTTGACGAGAATATGTTTTTCAATATGCTTAGAAACCGATTGAAGAAAACAGCAGTTCCAATCTTAAACTTAGGTAAGTGTTATTAAATTGTTAATGTTTACATTCTATTTTTATGTTTGGCAAAAGTTCCATTTAGAGCTGGGTTGCTCGTTCATTTTCGGTGTGCCGGCACATACCGCACAGGTCATTCAAATTAATCGTTCAGAGCGAATCGTTCATTTGAATGACGTGATCATAAGTGAGCTAAACTGAGTCACAATAAAAAGAAATCAAGTGCTTAAAAAGCTCATGTTTGTACGCTGTGTAAATGACAGAATGAACGATGCCCTCTTTTTGAATTTTAATTTTTTTTCATAATTTAAAGTCTTGCAAATCTGCAGCTTGTAATATAACAATGTACGTATTATATTTCAGATGCTTCGACTCAAACCCCGCCAACAGTATTTTCTAACACACCAAGGAAGTCTGCTTGAGATGGACAATTAAATCTTTGAAGAAGCGCCTTATAGTTGCATCAACACCAACCCCCCCGCAGTATTACAGAAAATGATGTACCTACTTCGGTTTTTTGAAAAACATTTTGAAAGCAGTTTTATAAATTTTATAGATATGCAAATAGCTTGCTTGAAGAAAAAGCAAAAAGGAATGAGATATTCTAAAGAATTTAAGCAGTTTGCACTAAATTTGTACTTTTTAGGGCCAAAAGCTTATAAGTTTTTACATAAACTTTCAGACTTCCTTCAAATAGCATGCATACTTTTAATTCCATGCTATATGTACTATTTGTACTTTTTTGTAACTTGTCTTAATATACCCAATTATTGTAAGTACACATACTATTTTAAAATAAAGATTATTGTGTTTATTAAAATAAATTGTTCAATTTGCTGTCTTTTTTATGACTACATGCAGAAAATAAGTTTAAGGTATGTATTAAATGAAGTACCTATGCAGTATTAAATAATAGCTATTTGTTTTACGAGGAAGCAAAGTGCATCATTTCCTCCCGCTGATAGTTTAATCAAAATGCAAGGTAGGAAATTGCACTTTGCTCCTGAGTAATACATGTGATTTTTTGTACGACTTTTCACGGTATTTTACATAACTTTTATTATATTTTCTTATGAATTAAATACGTCAAAATATAATACTTAGATAAGTAAAATCAAAGTACCTGGAACGTTGCCAAGGTTACAACCTATCTAGGGAGGAAAAGTATTTTTTCTTCAAGCTTATAGTAATACATTATATTATGTAAGGTGTATTATAGAAAAGCCCCATTGTTTTACTTGTAAAGAACTTAAGTGTAACATAATAACGAACTAAAAAAGAGTCATGTAGCCATGATTTCTCAGAACTGTCAGTTTGAATTTACACCAAATCGCGTTTTATACAAGCATAAATGCCCGATGAAATACAGTTTTAATTTTGACGCTTGAAGAAAAAACAGTATGTCACTCGGAGTATAAAGCTCTTTATGTGTTTCGCATAGTTACACAACTGTGGCTAATGCCTCGGATGTGTAAGCTTCTGGACTCAACAAATAATGTTCGCTTTCTACTCCTAGTGACACAATATACTATTTTGTCTCCCTAGGGAGGCGAAGTACTGCTTTGCTCCCTGAAATGAGGAAGCAGTCGTATTTTCTATATAGGGTGAAAAAAAAATTATGTAAATTAGGAGAACAAATATGTAGAAAAATATATTAGAATATTTCGAATCTATAAGAAGTGAAGTTTCATATACCTATAAAAAAATACCAATTATGTCAATTTTTTTAGAGACGGGCACATTTCAGAAAGATGTTACGAACATGGTGGAATTGTCGCTGGACAAGTCTGAAAAGTACTTTGAGCTTGAACCTAATAAATACATATTAGAAATTATGTTAGATTGGTATGACGTCACTTATTATCTAAACAAACTTTTTACATCTCGTCACAGAAATTTCTCTCCTATTCTAAACTATAAATATTAAACATAATCTAAATCTAGTAATCTATAAACAAACAAGATGAGTGTTGTATAAAAGCTTTTTGTCACAATGAAATAAAAAATGACGATATTTTCATTTTTCCCTACGAATTGGTTTTTCAAAAATGTTTTGAGCAAAAGTTACTGTTAATGATTCCTTCTCTTTAAGGCAGAATCCTGCTGTTTTTGTGTTTTCTTAAATAATATGTCATAAACTCATACAAATTTCACAAAGTACAAAAATATTAATTTTACTTAAATCCGGCCCTGTCCCTGGCATCTCCTAGGCTAAAGCCTATCCTGTACTAGTAGCTAACTTCATTTGTAATGCGCACTACGGAAAACGCCATCCACGCGCATTTTGCAAAAAATACCCCTACGCCACCGGACATCAAAGGGACCGACACGAAGTGATTTTACTGTTTCTTTAGCATTATACTGTGCCCCAACTATCTACCTGTCGTGAAGCTGTACTTCAATCCTCTATCTCTTTATCAAATACTGACAAAAACCAGAGTAAAGTAAAAGTGAATATTATTTCTATCGAGGAAATAACACCCCTCCGCTCAGTTGAGAATACTGGACTAAGAAGAATAGCAAGGAAATTAGGAGTATCAAAAATTCTCACAGCAACTCCAGAGAAAATAGATCTGGAAAAAAAAGAGGAAAGAAAGTTACAGAAAAAAAGCAAAGGGACAGTCCCAGTGCTAGTGAAGAGAGTAAAAGAAAAAGGTTAAATTTGACAATGATTCCTCAAGCGCTTCCTCTTTCAATGAGAATGAGCTCTGTGATGATCAAAGCTCCGACAATCTCGATAATGAAAATGAAATGGAGGAGATATGCTTAATTTGTGGTGAATTTGGTAAATCTGAAATGTGGTATAGGTGTGGTGTTTGCCGTTAGTGGGCACACAAAGAGTGCACAGGTTTCGACAATTACAGAAATTTTTTTTGTGATTTTTGTTCCTAAGAACTACCTGAAGGAATTACATAGATACCTACTTAATTTAATGTTTTTAACTAGAAATGGGAGAAAATCGCTGTCGCGATTTTCGTTCCCATTTCTAGCTCTACGGGGTGTCCAGGCCTGCGACCTAGGATCACCCTTCGGGTGACAAATGCATCTAAAGTAATATTATTTTTAAGAAAATACATATTAAAGAAATTTTGTATCTAGAATGATGATGTAGGTAATTATACTAAACGATTTTTCTTAATATTTTGATGAATTGTAAAGGTACTCTATTCTTGATGGTCAAACATTATAATTTTGTAAGTACTGAAAGTAGAATTTATTTTTAAGTAAACATTATTATCAATTTTATCAATGGGACCAAAAATATTGTAGATATTTACTTTTGTAAGCTAAAATGATGAATTTAACAGACTGCCTTAATGAATGAATTAATTCCAAACTTTACATGCAGAAAGAATAAAAGCTACGGATAATGAAACAGAACAACTAAATACTAATACTAATAAATAATTGGTTTGCTCCAGCGTGACTCGAACTCGCGAAATCAGCATTATGAAGTTTTAAACCCTACGACTTTCCCGTTACGCTACCACTTCTGCTGTCAAATGTTTACCTTGACACGTTTAAGTATATGTAAGCTGTATGTGTCAACCTGAAAAAATGATTTTTACCGATTTTCTAATTGGAAAAGCATTTCGCTTCAGTATTTTGGTAATCAGAAGTGTCTGGCAGTCAGTACTATTGATTCCTTTAGCAATATCTCTCGTAGGAAAATAACCTATCTGATGTTTAATTAATGTGGCAGTTTTCGTGGGAGGTGCTTGTCTCGTTAGTGCAATCTCACATCAGTAGATAAAATGAGAAAGAAGTTAAGACGGAGGCGACTCGAGATTTTCGAAGACGAAATAGACGTAGAAGGAGTCGACGTACGGTCTGGAAAAAAAATCTCAAAGGATTACTTAGAGAATGGACGGAACTTTCAGGTGAAGCAGTTCTCGAAGCCGTAAAATTAGAAAAAGGGTCTAGGGAGTCCCGCGAAAAGTCGGAATTTCAGCAGGCGTGACGAGGCCATTAGGCGCGAGGACAAACACCGGTGCTAGCCGCATCTCTCTCGCCGAACGGCCATCGACGAAAATTTTGCAGAGGTTTTTTGAAAAGGCGTTTAAATTGGGAAAACGCGTAGGAAACGGGGCGAAAATACTCCTACGCATTGGAGAAAAGCCGGGGGCGACCTCCGGTCGCCCGCGGGGATCGCTCCGCGATTGCCCCTTGGAGGAGATAGCTTTGAAACTTTGTGGATTCGGGGACGGAATTTGGACAATTTTATAATAAAACATCGATAGCTAAGTGAAAGTGCTAAATATTAACGTTCCCGATTTTATCATAACTTAAAAAATAATTAAGCTATTTAATATTTAACTTAAGTCGGCGGCAATTACCGCACTTCCCCTATATTATATAAGACTTAAAAAAATACTTTACAATTTCGGTAGAGTGTATTGGTGCAAAATTTAAAATACCTAAATATTATTTATTTAGACCTTCTTACTTGAAAATAGATATCTTAAAATAAAAATATATTTATTTCAAAACGTATTAATTATAATAATAAATTCAAATAATTCAAAAGAAGCGATAAGTATAAGGGAACAAGAAAAGTTAAAAATGAGGTGACGAAAACAAAATACCTAAACAAAAAATTGTTGAAGGTTGAAAAATATATAACTGGAATGTTAAAATTTTATATACCTATTTCGATGTTATACTGACTATCCACATGTATATATTCTGATATATAAAATAATCTCTCGAACAATCTATATGGTTAATGTCTGTAACTTATTTGTGGTGTATTTTGACGATTCATAGTTTGCTTCTTTTGGGATAACACCACCTGTAAAAAACAAAAAGCAAAAAACCAGAAGTATACAAATTAAATATTCAAAGTGTAGTAACAAGGCAAACTTCTAAAGTTTGCCACAAAAAAACCACTGTATAACGTGTGATAAAATAATATTTGATATATTGACTAAATTTTATCAGTGGTTTTTTAGTTTTATACAAAATTCTATAATATTAGGTACATGTCATATTCTAAAATACTTATGTCCAAATAAAATAGTTATAATAAAAATTAAAAGAAAATAAACACTTAACTAGCTTTCTTCTAGACGTTTCGAGTTGATCCTCAACTCTTCTTCTGTAGACTATTTGTATAAGAACTCTTTATATGAAAAGAGAAGTAGTTTTTGTCAGTTTGACATTTCTAATTCAAATTGTCATCACATGCACTGATCACTATGATATTATTAATTTTCCATTGGTAACATCTTTTTGGAGTAGAGGAAGCCATGTTTGATCTATGAATATTGTTTCTGATGAGATACAATTATCACCATTAAGTTTAATGAAAGCACTTTCTTTTAATTTTCTTAACCAATTTTTCTTCCTTTTGTAAAACTTTTGATTGGACTCTGTGTCCAATCAACTCGGTGACCGTTATCCCATACATGTTTTACTAATGTAGACCTATCAACTTGGTAATCCCTAACATAATTTTTATGTTCGCGGATCCTTATTTGTAATGGTCTAGATGTTTCACCAATATAATATTTACCACATTCACAAGGAATCTGGTAAATACAATTTTTTGAATTTTTATCATAATTAATTGGTTTTGTTTTAGTAAGTATTGATCTTAATGTATTTTTCGTTTTAAATGTCGTTCTTATGTTAAAATCATTACCAAGCCTTTTAAGTCTTTCAGAGATCTCTGCAATATAAGGAATTGTAATGGTTGTTATTGGATTTCCTCTATTTATTCTGGGAATATTATTATTTTGCCTATTTTCAATTTTTATAAATGTTTCCTCAACAAAATCATTAGGATAATTATTTTTCTCAAAGATATTCTTAATAACGTCGTTTTCTTTATTGAAAATTATAAAAAAAATAAAATATCATCAACCTCAGATATTTTCAATAAAGAAAAAGACGTTATTAAGAATATCTTGGAGAAAAATATTACCAAGTTGATTACCAAATTGACAGGTCTACATTAGTAAAACATGTATGGGATAACGGTCACCGAGTTGATTGGACAAAGGCTAAAGTTTTACAAAAGGAAGAAAAATCGGTTAAAAGAAAATTAAAAGAAAGTGCTAACATTAAACTTAATGGTGATAATTGTATCTCATCAGAAACAATATTCATAGATCACACATGGCTTCCTCTACTCCAAAAAGATGTTACCAATGGAAAATTAATAACATTAATTAATAATATCATTCATAGTGATCAGTGCATGTGATGACAATTTGGATTAGAAATGTCAAACTGACAAAAACTACTTCTCTTTTCATATAAAGAGTTCTTATACAAATAGTCTACAGAAGAAGAGTTGAGGATCAACTCGAAACGTCTAGAAGAAAGCTAGTTAAGTGTTTATTTTCTTTTAATTTTTATTATAACTATTTTATTTGGACATATTTTAGAATATGACATGTAATATTATAGAATTTTGTATAAAACTAAAAAACCACTGATAAAATTTGGTCAATATATCAAATATTATTTTATCACACGTTATACAGTGGTTTTTTGGGGCAAACTTTAGAAGTTTGCCTTGTTACTACACTTTGAATATTTAATTTGTATACCTACTTCTGGTTTTCTGCTTTTTGTTTTTTACAGGTGGTGTAATCCCAAAAGAAGCAAACTATGAATCTATATGGTTATTAGTACCTACTATATTTTTGAAAAATTTATATTGCGCATTATCTTTTTTCCTTAGGTTGGATTGGAACTTTGAAAGTGGTATTCACTACTAAAATTTACAGGATTTTCCATTAAATTCCAAAAATACTGAATTACTCTCGACATAATTCTAGCTTCCCTAACCTACTCGAGTTATAACAATTTGAATCAGCCGGCAGATGATTAGGTAAGTATATCCGTTAAATGAAGGATTTACCTAATAAGACAAGTGAAATCGATATTTTTTTACACACTGCATTATTGAAGAAAAATTAATCTTGCTAAGTAATTATTGTTCTATATAGAATTAACTATCAAGTAGATACTCGCAGCAGTAGTAATACCTATACCAAACTAATTCAGAAATCTAGAGTATTTTCAGAAAAATTGTGTGACTTGTTAAATCCTTCACTAAACGTTAAAAGTTGATTGTATCCAGTAAGACCTGCGAGTTGATCAAACCTAAATTGTTTAGTAACAAATAAAAAAAATGTAAAAACAAAACTTTTGTTTGAAGAGATGTCTTAAATAAAGTACCTAAGTATTTATATGTTTGTACTAGGTATAAAATAATAATTTTTTAGGTATCTGGAATATTCTAGAATCCGTATGACTAATACAATCTTGAGGTGTTTTCATAACAAGGATTGTTAACTGTTTACAGGATTGCTTTATCGCTCAATTTTGTCATCCGCCTTTCTGACGTCATCGAAGATCTATGTAATCGAATTGTCGAAATATACCTATTTTGTGTTTGTTATATTTCACATTTGCAAAAGAATTTTCGTATTTGAATGATTATTAATATTATTATTTATTAAAGTTTGTAATAACAGTATAAAGTGTACCTATTTCTATAAGTTCGAGATCTTTGGATCTTTGACGACGTCACAATTATGGATTACATTGTAGTATAGGAATCGAGCAATCCTGTAAACAGTTAACAATCCTTGTTTTCATAATACCTAATAGGTAGGTATTTGATTAAATATTTCTGATGGATACGAAATAAGTATTACGTCAAATAATATTAAATGAAAGTCCAAAACTTTTAAAAGGTATATAAATTATATAGAATGTTCGGATAGATAAATAACTTGGACGGTGGCACCCGGAAGAATAGTGTGTTTATTAGATCTAAAAAAAATCCTATTCATTCAGTCTATGCATATTTGGATAGTCACATGACGGCTGTTTAAAACATATTTCATTAATAAGATAGAGGTTCTTAAAGTTCATTCACGTTAAGTTTAAGTGACGTCATTTTCAGTGGTAATTAATTGTTTTCAATATTCGATAAACAAATGACCAATAAATTAGCATAGCATTTGCCACTTACAGAGTTTTATACGTAGACATAATAAGATGTTTATTTGGCAACCCTTCTTTGCGTTGTCAAGATTTTATTTATTTATATAAACTTAACTTGAAACTTAAAAACGTCATTTTAAACTTAACGTGAATGAACTCTATACGCAATTCTTATATGCAGAAAAAACGTTCATTTTAAATTCAAATTAGAGAACATACCTACGTTACAAAGAATAGATAACCTACTTATACCTAGGTATTATACAAAAATTGAGTTTATATTTTGTAAAGTGAATTTAATGAAATACCTATAAGTAAGTACCTAGGTACGTCCAAATCTTTTTCTCGAGAGTAAATTTACATAAGTACTTAGGTACTTAGGAACATATGTTTTCAAACTTTAGTGAATATGAATGTGAATATTTTCTAGCAAATTTTTATAAGGTTTGTTCTTGAAACAGTTTTCTTAGATAAAACAGCCACCTACGTAATTTTTAGTTAGCGTTAAAGATACATTAAGACCCAGTTTCACAATAGCTGGTTAGCTAACTATAAGTTTAGAATTTACATAACTACTTAGATAAAATGTTTAAATGCAAATGTAAAAAAAATTTTAAATTCACAATCTAAATAGTCAATAAACTGATGGTTAAGTTAATAACACAGTAATAGGTAACTTAAACTATAGTAAGAAATTATATATTAAGCCTACCTTTTCCAAGTCACATAGGTAATACACTTGGTACACTTCACTGCACTTGCACACTGGACTTCACTTGCACAGACACAGACACAAACATAGATTAATAACACGGAGAGACACAGACACATGCTACCTCTTTCACGTCGGCGAAACTACTGAAATTAAAATTCATTTCAAATAAAGTTGTTACATGGACTTCAACCGACCGTGCAGTCAGACCACGCCCCCCAGCCAATCAGATAATTCAGAGTATGTACCTAGTCATCAAAGCTTACTATCACGCACCGGATTTAATTTTTAGTTCAATTTTTTGTAGCTTTTTTGTGTTATTCTTTTATCACCGAAAGCAAAAGCATTTTAACTTGTCTACAGGGTGTGTCATTCTCATTAGTAGGTAATTGTTCGATTACTCACAAACGGTACATTATATCAAAAAAATTTTTATATGAAGGTTTTTGGGCACTAAAAGTGCATATTGTAAAAATATTTTCAGTTACACAGAGTATTCCAAAAAGTCGGGACAAGATGCAACTTGGTTATTTCCAATGCGAAACCCTATACATTATTATATTTTTTGAAATCTAGGGATCACTAGGAACATATTTGTATTAAGGTTCCCTATAATAGTTAGGTATCTCTTTACGTTTTCGATTTATTTAACAGTTAATGGAAAAATACCTCGTAACACTGCATTGGAAAATAAATAAAATTTCCTCTATGACACAATATGTAAAAAGGAAAAAAATGTACCGTCAGTTAGCACAAGGGATACCTTAAATATTGCACTTGAAATTATTTGGCCATTTTATACAGGGTTATTTTTATCGTGATTTATATTTCACAATGTTAAATTGCCTAAATCTCATTTTTTTTAAATGGAACACCCTAAATTTTTTTATGGAATTACATGTAGAATTTAATTACTTTTCAAATGGTATTAGGATGTCCTATATACCGGGATATCAAAAATTATCTTGGTCAAGGGTGGTTGTGGAATGTAAAACGTGTGTCTTACTTTAAATTTGAAATAATTATGTCACTGTCACACTGACATCATCATAACCTACAAATTTCATACCTATTCATTTGTCCAAACACAAACGTCGACTGTATTGCCAATTTCCATTAACTAGCGCACCCGTTCCAAAATAGGCTTCAATCATGAAAATTTTGTGCTGTGTGATAAGAGGCATGATTCAAAAACTGGATTAGAAAATTTCATCACAATGACTTGACAGATTCTGACACAACAAAACATATTAAAAAATTTAAAGTAAGACACACGTTTTACATTCCACAACCACCCTTGACCAAGATAATTTTTGATATCCCGGTACTTACGAAAAGTTGACCGGTTTAGAGATAGGTACTCACGATTTTTTGAAAATTTAGCTTCCATAACTGATAATTACCTACAAATTACAGCCAAGTAGGTAAGTTATGAAAACAATTTATTTTGTTGTGGAAATTATTTAACTATCAAATAAATATTCGATTTTGTGTAATCTGTAGGTACATTTTATAAGCAAGATGCACTATTCCAAAGTGGCTCTCAAAAGCACCACGAATTCTGTTCATCATGTTTTCTCGTATGGTTGATGGTGTGCGGTAAACTAAATCTTTTGTGTATCCCTATAAAAAAAACTAACTACCGAGGAGACTATGAGATAGGTCCCCCTTCCTATCCACCTGGTACTTCCTATTTAAAAATCTCCTTACTGAACCGTTGTAATGTTCAGGGCAACCGTCATGCTGCAACCGCAACCCTGCTAAAATGTTCAGAGGAATATCTTCAAGATAATTTAAAAGTTCATTTTCCAGAAAATTTCTCCATTGACAGTATTTAGGACGGTCGACATGCAGCATAGATTAAATGTATGAGGGGGGATTCTAGACGACAAGGTGATTGGACGATATTTTTTTGAAGCGACTGTCAATGGAGAAATTTATTTGCATTTTTTGGAAAATCAACTTTTAAATTATCTTGAAGATATTCCTCTGAACATTTTAGCAGGGATGCGGTTGCAGCATGACGGTTGCCCTATACAGCGGTTCAGTAAGGAGTAAGGAGATTTTAAATAGTGAGTACCTACACTAATAGGTAGGAGGTAACACGCAGGAGGAAGTGGAAATATAGCGTATAACACAGAAATACGGCAGTTCAATAGCGCCCCGGCCACCCCCAATAGTTACCAAGACCAACAAATAGCTGAACAGGAGAAAGAGGTCGTGTTTGGAACAGTGGAAGCCGATGATAAAATAAGAAAGTTAAAGAAAGGAATTGAGCCGGTGCAGCAGAAAACTGAAGAAGGAAGAGAGAGACTGAGATCATCGTCTAGGCCTACTAGTGAAAAGGACTCAAAAGGTACTTTGAATGCAACCAGGGTCGGGAAAACTCCAAAGAGTGGGCAAATCCGACCTTAATGTTTTTACTTTGCTTTGTCACATATATTCAGGACTCTCTAGATTTGCCTATTGTTTGAGGTACTTTTGATAACGTTTGTCATCTGATTTGTAATATTTTGAGACACTATATAGAACGTATCTAATTCAGGCTATTTTAAAAGGTATCTCACTGCTTTTTACTGTGTTGTTTTTTTGCCTTTGTTTTATGCCATGCTGTTCATGTAGAAATTGTACAAGAAAAGTTTTTATACTAGTGTGTGTGTTTGATCTATCTATCACGGAAAAGAATGCATACATATAAAGAAATTTAAAGTTAAGGAAATAAAAACTGAGATTGTTAATAATTGTCATCAGTGTGATGAACTAGTAAAAATTAATGAACATAATTGTAACTTTAACATTCTACATAATAACATTCGTAGTGTAGGTAAAAACCTTGATGAGTTTTTATGCCAGTTGGAATTTTTTTCTAAAAAACCTGAGTGTATTGTCCTAACTGAAACTTTTCAAATAATAGACATCATTCTATATAATATTAACGGATATAACGTGTTGTATAATGAGAATGAGGGCACCTTTAATCGAAATGATGGTACTTTGATTTATATTAGATCTGACTTAGTTTACACACATGAGGTAGCATATTTACCAAATAATAACAATATTCTAATTGCTAAAATAAAATTTAACAACAAAAACATCGATATAATTGGATGGTACAGATATAGGGTGACCAGATTCCTTGAACAACAAAAGAGGACAAAGGTGCTGTGGGAAATATTTTTTTAAGAAATACAATTATTATTTCGTCAAAACATTATAAACTATTGGTCTTTATTTATAAAAACAAATAATTACTTTGTAATTTTGTAATATTCGGCTTAAATTTGTAAAATAAGGGCGGCTTTTGTGGGATTCTTCAACCATGTTTGTTGCCATCGCCCTCTTTATTCGATTTAAGTTAACAGAAAGAGAAAGAGTTACAATTAGAGGTCTAGGATGAATTTAAAATAATTTATGATTTCCAATTTAGTTGCTTATTGTAACTTGCATTGTTTAGAAATACTTCAGATTTTTAGTGTATTTTTTTGTCTGATAAAAAAGAGGACATTTAGCTTAAAATGTGTATATATATATATATATATATATATATATATATATATATATATATATATATACCGGACATAAATTTGAACCTTAAAAAGAAGACTTGTCCGGTTAAAAGAGGACGTCTAGTCACCCTATGTACAGATCACCTGAATCCTGTCCATTTGAATTTACTGTAAATATACGGAGGTACATAGATATTTCAGAACAAACAGGTCAGAAATGACAATGATTCAGACTATACCTTTTTTGTTGGAGATACGAATATAGATATATCGAAAAAAGATAATGCTGAGGTCATAGAATATTTAAATAGTATGCATGAATTTGATTTAATATCGACAATACCTAAATAAATACACAAGGGTAACGGAAACTAGCAAGTCTTGCATAGATCATATATTCATAAAAACAAATACAGATTTAGGCCTATTATTGCCAGTAGTAATTCAGACTAAGATCACAGATCATTATTCAGTTTATTTGCAAGTTGTAATGCACAATAAGAAAACAATAAATCACAAAAACAATGGGGATATAATTAAAAAAATAAATACTAATAAACTAAAACAATGTCTCGGCCGAGTAAACTGGGATCTGATTTATGATTGCAATGATGTGGAATCTGTAACAAATAAGTTTTTGGAAATTATTCATAATGAAATCAAAAGCTGCTCATTTAATATTAAAGCAAAAAATAAGAAACGTAAGACTTGGATCACAAACGGTATTTTAGCATCAATTAAAGAAAGAGATTCAATGTATCAGAAAGTACTGTCAGACCATCATAATGTGCATCTTAGATACAACTATATTGTCTTCAAAAATCGGCTAAGGTCAATTATTCGAACTACTAAAATTAATTACTTTAAACAAAAAATTGAAACTAATTCGAAAAACAGCAAAAACTTATGGAATATAGTAAAGGAGATTTGTTCTCAAACAAGTTTGTGTGAAGTTATCCACACAATTCCAGCCACACATGCTGACGTAGGGTAAGTTTAATTCGAGACAGATAGTTCAAACCACAATTATAAGAACCTTTTTCATCCACAGTTTTCACGCATGTAAGCCACGATCACAGTGCACGGGCATCCACAAATATAATTACTTACTGATGTAATGCAAAATGCAAACGCAATTTTTTTTTATTTTTCTATTTTTGCTATTTTTGAAAACTTCTTCGTTAAAATCGCCTCATATACGTGTTAGCCTCAAATCATATTAATTAATTTTTCCGTAAAAGGTTGATATGTTTGTGATAAAAAGTTATTAAAAATACATTTATTAACTGAAAAATGGCCTTTCTTATCTGTATGCTGGTGTCGTTCTACATATGAAGTACATCCAAAAATTATAGATATCTCGTAAAGAGTTTGATGTGCGTTTATAAAATATGAGCCGACGAACAGTCCCTTATAAGGGAAATAATCGGTAGTAAATAGTTTTTCTTGTCTGCCCGTCGAAGGGGATGAAAAATAATAAAATATGTCTATCCACAGGTGTAATACATATAAATAATAATCAATATCTCGAAAATGGCTCGATGTGCGTTTATAAAATAAGGAGGGTTGAAGAGTCCCTTTGAAGTGAAGTAATCTGTAGTAAATAGTTTTTCTCGTCTGCCCGTCGAAGGGGATGAAAAATAATAAAATATGTCTATCCACAGGTGTAATACATATAAATAATAATCAATATCTCGAAAATGGCTCGATGTGCGTTTATAAAATATGGAGGGTTGAAGAGTCCCTTTGAAGTGAAGTAATCTGTAGTAAATAGTTTTTCTCGTCTGCCCGTCGAAGGGGATGAAAAATAATAAAATATGTCTATCAACAAGTGTCATACATATAAATAATAAATATCTCGAAAAGGGCTCGATGTGCGTTTATAAATAATGAAGGGTTCAAGAGTCCCTTTGAAGGGAAGCAATCGGTAGTAAATAGTTTTCCTTGTCTGCCCGTCGAAGGGGACGAAAAATAATAAAATATGCCTATCCACAGGTGTAATACATTTAATAATAATCAATATCTCGAAAAGGGCTCGATGTGCGTTTATAAATAATGAAGGGTTCAAGAGTCCCTTTGAAGGGAAGCAATCGGTAGTAAATAGTTTTTCTCGTCTGCCCGTCGAAGGGGATGAAAAATAATAAAATATGTCTATCCACAGGTGTAATACATATAAATAATAATCAATATCTCGAAAATGGCTCGATGTGCGTTTATAAAATATGGAGGGTTGAAGAGTCCCTTTGAAGTGAAGTAATCTGTAGTAAATAGTTTTTCTCGTCTGCCCGTCGAAGGGGATGAAAAATAATAAAATATGTCTATCCACAGGTGTAATACATATAAATAATAATCAATATCTCGAAAATGGCTCGATGTGCGTTTATAAAATATGGAGGGTTGAAGAGTCCCTTTGAAGTGAAGTAATCTGTAGTAAATAGTTTTTCTCGTCTGCCCGTCGAAGGGGATGAAAAATAATAAAATATGTCTATCAACAAGTGTCATACATATAAATAATAAATATCTCGAAAAGGGCTCGATGTGCGTTTATAAATAATGAAGGGTTCAAGAGTCCCTTTGAAGGGAAGCAATCGGTAGTAAATAGTTTTTCTTGTCTGCCCGTCGAAGGGGATGAAAAATAATAAAATATGCCTATCCACAGGTGTAATACATTTAATAATAATCAATATCTCGAAAAGGGCTCGATGTGCGTTTATAAATAATGAAGGGTTCAAGAGTCCCTTTGAAGGGAAGCAATCGGTAGTAAATAGTTTTTCTCGTCTGCCCGTCGAAGGGGATGAAAAATAATAAAATATGTCTATCCACAGGTGTAATACATATAAATAATAATCAATATCTCGAAAATGGCTCGATGTGCGTTTATAAAATATGGAGGGTTGAAGAGTCCCTTTGAAGTGAAGTAATCTGTAGTAAATAGTTTTTCTCGTCTGCCCGTCGAAGGGGATGAAAAATAATAAAATATGTGTATCCACAGGTGTAATACATATAAATAATAATCAATATCTCGAAAATGGCTCGATGTGCGTTTATAAAATATGGAGGGTTGAAGAGTCCCTTTGAAGTGAAGTAATCTGTAGTAAATAGTTTTTCTCGTCTGCCCGTCGAAGGGGATGAAAAATAATAAAATATGTCTATCAACAAGTGTCATACATATAAATAATAATCAATATCTCGAAAAGGGCTCGATGTGCGTTTATAAATAATGAAGGGTTCAAGAGTCCCTTTAAAGGGAAGCAATCGGTAGTAAATAGTTTTTCTTGTCTGCCCGTCGAAGGGGATGAAAAATAATAAAATATGCCTATCCACAGGTGTAATACATTTAATAATGATCAATATCTCGAAAAGGGCTCGATGTGCGTTTATAAATAATGAAGGGTTCAAGAGTCCCTTTGAAGGGAAGCAATCGGTAGTAAATAGTTTTTCTTGTCTGCCCGTCGAAGGGGATGAAAAATAATAAAATATGTCTATCGACAGGTGTAATACATATAAATAATAATCAATATCTCGAAAATGGCTCGATGTGCGTTTATAAAATATGGAGGGTTGAAGAGTCCATTTGAAGGCAAGTAATTGGTAGCAAATAGTTTTTCTTGTCTGCCCGTCGAAGGGGATGATAAATAATAAAATAGTCTATCCACATGTGTAATACATATAAATAATAATCAATATCTCGAAAAGGGCTCGATGTGCGTTTATAAAATATGGGGGGCTCAAGAGTCCCATTGAAGGGAAGTAATCGGTAGTAAATAGTTTTTCTTGTCTGCCCGTCGAAGGGGATGAAAAATAATAAAATATGTCTATCCACAGGTGTAATACATATAAATAATAATCAATATCTCGAAAATGGCTCGATGTGCGTTTATAAAATATGGAGGGTTGAAGAGTCCCTTTGAAGTGAAGCAATCTGTAGTAAATAGTTTTTCTCGTCTGCCCGTCGAAGGAGATGAAAAATAATAAAATATGTCTATCTATAAGTGTCATACATATAAATAATAATCAATATCTCGAAAAGGGCTCGATGTGCGTTTATAAATAATGAAGGGTTCAAGACTCCCTTTGAAGGGAAGCCATCGGTAGTAAATAGTTTTTCTTGTCTGCCCGTCGAAGGGGATGAAAAATAATAAAATATGTCTATTCACAAGTGTCATACATATAAATAATAATCAATACCTCGAAAAGAGCGCGATGTGCGTTTATAAAATATGGGGGGTTGAAGAGTCCCTTTGAAGTGAAGTAATCGGTAGTAAATAGTTTTTCTTGTCTTCCCGTCGAAGGGGATGAAAAATAATAAAATATGCCTATCCACAGGTGTAATACATTTAATAATAATCAATATCTCGAAAAGGGCTCGATGTGCGTTTATAAATAATGAAGGGCTCAAGAGTCCCTTTGAAGGGAAGCAATCGGTAGCAAATAGTTTTTCTTGTCTGCCCGTCGAAGGGGATGAAAAATAATAAAATATGCCTATACACAGGTGTAATACATATAAATAATAATCAATATCTCGAAAAGGGTTCGATGTGAGTTTATAAAATATGGGGGGTTGAAGAGTCCATTTGAAGGCAAGTTATTGGTAGCAAATAGTTTTTCTTGTCTGCCCGTCGAAGGGGATGATAAATAATAAAATAGTCTATCCACATGTGTAATACATATAAATAATAATCAATATCTCGAAAATGGCTCGATGTGCGTTTATAAAATATGGAGGGTTGAAGAGTCCATTTGAAGGCAAGTAATTGGTAGCAAATAGTTTTTCTTGTCTGCCCGTCGAAGGGGATGATAAATAATAAAATAATCTATCCACACGTGTAATACATATAAATAATAATCAATATCTCGAAAATGGCTCGATGTGCGTTTATAAAATATGGAGGGTTGAAGAGTCCCTTTGAAGTGAAGTAATCTGTAGTAAATAGTTTTTCTCGTCTGCCCGTCGAAGGGGATGAAAAATAATAAAATATGTGTATCCACAGGTGTAATACATATAAATAATAATCAATATCTCGAAAATGGCTCGATGTGCGTTTATAAAATATGGAGGGTTGAAGAGTCCCTTTGAAGTGAAGTAATCTGTAGTAAATAGTTTTTCTCGTCTGCCCGTCGAAGGGGATGAAAAATAATAAAATATGTCTATCAACAAGTGTCATACATATAAATAATAATCAATATCTCGAAAAGGGCTCGATGTGCGTTTATAAATAATGAAGGGTTCAAGAGTCCCTTTAAAGGGAAGCAATCGGTAGTAAATAGTTTTTCTTGTCTGCCCGTCGAAGGGGATGAAAAATAATAAAATATGCCTATCCACAGGTGTAATACATTTAATAATGATCAATATCTCGAAAAGGGCTCGATGTGCGTTTATAAAATATGGAGGGTTGAAGAGTCCCTTTGAAGTGAAGTAATCTGTAGTAAATAGTTTTTCTCGTCTGCCCGTCGAAGGGGATGAAAAATAATAAAATATGTCTATCTACAAGTGTCATACATATTTACTATCGATTGCTTCCCTTCAAAGGGACTCTTGAACCCTTCATTATTTATAAACGCACATCGAGCCCTTTTCGAGATACTGATTATTATTAAATGTATTACACCTGTGGATAGGCATATTTTATTATTTTTCATCCCCTTCGACGGGCAGACAAGAAAAACTATTTACTGCCGATTACTTCACTTCAAAGGGACTCTTCAACTCCCCATATTTTATAAACGCACATCGAGCTCTTTTCGAGATATTGATTATTATTTATATGTATGACACTTGTGGATAGACATATTTTATTATTTTTCATCCCCTTCGACGGGCAGACGAGAAAAACTATTTACTACAGATTACTTCACTTCAAAGGGACTCTTCAACCCTCCATATTTTATAAACGCACATCGAGCCATTTTCGAGATATTGATTATTATTTATATGTATTACACCTGTGGATAGACATATTTTATTATTTTTCATCCCCTTCGACGGGCAGACGAGAAAAACTATTTACTACAGATTACTTCACTTCAAAGGGACTCTTCAACCCTCCATATTTTATAAACGCACATCGAGCCATTTTCGAGATATTGATTATTATTTATATGTATTACACCTGTGGATAGACATATTTTATTATTTTTCATCCCCTTCGACGGGCAGACAAGAAAAACTATTTACTACCGATTATTTCCCTTATAAGGGACTGTTCGTCGGCTCATATTTTATAAACGCACATCAAACTCTTTACGAGATATCTATAATTTTTGGATGTACTTCATATGTAGAACGACACCAGCATACAGATAAGAAAGGCCATTTTTCAGTTAATAAATGTATTTTTAATAACTTTTTATCACAAACATATCAACCTTTTACGGAAAAATTAATTAATATGATTTGAGGCTAACACGTATATGAGGTAATTTTAACGAAGAAGTTTTCAAAAATAGCAAAAATAGAAAAATAAAAAAAAATTGCGTTTGCATTTTGCATTACATCAGTAAGTAATTATATTTGTGGATGCCCGTGCACTGTGATCGTGGCTTACATGCGTGAAAACTGTGGATGAAAAAGGTTCTTATAATTGTGGTTTGAACTATCTGTCTCGAATTAAACTTACCCTACGTCAGCATGTGTGGCTGGAATTGTGTGGATAACTTCACACAAACAACAATTTTGATTTACATCGGGCATTCTCACACAATTATACCTACCACAAAAGAACTTTACAGTACTCCTTGGCCACAGTCACAGCAGTGCATGGCCAAGTAGTCTGTAGTGACTACAGACTATTTGGCCACACTGTTTATAGATCCGACCAATATTATAGCAGTGACTATAGAAATTCTTTCTATAGTCACTGATTATAGTTTATAGCTAAACAAAATAAAACCATACTGTGATACGCTCCACTTTTCAGCTAAATCATACTACACGCGGGCCAACTTGACTATGATCCAAGTCAAATAGGTATATCTACACTGCCACAATCACAGCAGTGTAGATATATTTGACTTGGATCATAGTCAAGTTGGCCCGCGCGTATTATGATTTAGCTGAAAAGTGGAGCGTATCACAGTATGGTTTTATTTTGTTTAGCTATAAATTAATTCCTAATTATACCTAATTTTACGGCACACTGTATTGGATATGTTTTCCTTTTAGAAAATATGAGTCAAATCAAATCAAATAGGTATATTATACTATTATACAGCAATTTTCCAACTACCTCAAACCATTCAGTAACCAAGTATGAAACCTGGTCACTCAAGGCCCAAAACATATTCTGCTACATCAAAGCCCAGTTAGCTGTTGAGTGCCGAGATATAATATATTAGCGAGCAATGCCCCAATATATAGCTAGATATACTTAAGGTGTGTATTTTCATCTTCCTTTTTATTAAATCAGATAAAGATGAAAATCCATACATATAAGCAAGGTCATACTATTTATGGGTATGCAGGGCGGCCCAGAACCCAAAATCATATTGCTTATAGATAAAAATATTCTGTCATTGATAACGATAAGATAACTACAATGCTACACGATATAGTTAGGTAGGTACCTATATTAGTTGGTAGATTTCTGCAGGGCGCGGCGTGAGCAATTTTCGCTGAGAGTGAAATCAGTGATACCCTACAATGAAGTGTATTATCATTACAGTTATATTTTCAATTGTGTGCCTAAATTTAAGTACATCTCAAGAAATTAAAAGTAAGTAATCTAATAGTGTAATCGTACCTACAGCTACCAAAATAAACCCATCCATAAATATACGGAGAATTTTTATGTAGGGTAGGTACACGTTATTTCATGGTTATTATTTTAAAACTTCCAATCACAAAGATTGCCAATGTATAATTTATCGCATCATCTCATAGTTATATATGATTTGGTTTAATATATAACTTCAACTGTGTGCTAAGGCTAAGACTCATCCAATCAGAAATAAAAACTGGTAATTCCATGATGTTGATGATTCATATATAGTCATATATTCACCATAACTCCATGATATCAGTCATAACGTATGCCGTAATCGTAAGTTTATCATTCCCGGTTACGAAATCAGTTAAAATTAAAAATGCATTGTAATAATATGATAAAAATTTTTTGTTTTTGTTATTTAACGACGTCATATTTTTGGATCTAAGGCCAATCATCGTCGCCAGGAGAGAAGCACTAACCAAGCCCAAACCGCCACTTTGTCGCATGCGTAGAGATATTTTAGTTGCCTATCCATTGCGGAGATTGGGATCTCCAGTTTTACATCCTATCCGGGGGATAGTAACGTCTTGCACATATGCCTCGCCTAAGTTTGTATAGCTTCTGTGAATTCACCGACTTACATAGCTCACTACCAGTAGAAGGTGCGGCCAGTCATATTATCGGGTCTTCCTTATTTAGATGGATACTAAATTAAAATCGCGAGATATGTTACTTGGCCTAGAAATGCACTTTCACTTTATATCTATAAATTGAGTCATACGGCTATATGCAGCATAGATTATGGCGTTAATCACATATAAAAATGTGATTATTATCGAATATAAGTACGACCAAGTTATTGGTGCTAAGCAAATGAATTTAACTTTAGACCACTCTATCCATTTGCACATTTAAAGTAAACATAAAATTAACCACAATCAATAAAGGTGATGATGAATATAAAAATTATAGTTGCCATCTTGTCCTTATGTATATATATTTATTTAAAATAAATAATTATATCTATCCTAAATAAAATCTATATGATAGGATAGGCAAAAGGTTTACCTAGCTAACACCCTTGTATATAAAAATCTAACAAGGCTAGTACCTATGCACACTTTCCATGTGTTTCAATTGTAACTTTGACCTTCATGTACGTGAATCACTCGTATTTATCTAAGATAACAGTTTATTGGTGCAGCGAATCAATTATTAACTGAAATTTATTGCTACAAATATTGAAGTAAAACTTTAACGTTCTTTCGTTGAGTGACCAAGTTTGATCACTTAACGGTTCTTTGTAACTTTCTTAATATCCTATTGGAATAATATTTTATATAACATGTGTTATTCCTCTTATGTATACAGGATGAACCGTTCATGAGAAGTATTGCATATGGTAGAAATTTCGTTCAGAATTTTTTCTGAAAATTTTAGATGGACCGTACCTACGCCATGCCCTATTTAATAAAAATATTCTAAAAATGGCTGCACTTCCGGTTATACCGGAAGTCGTAATACTAAAATCATCCTACTTAATTAAAATCTCTCTATTTAATTATGACATTAGCTGCCATGCCATGGCTATAGAGAATTCATAGATGGCTATAGAGAATTCATGACGATTTATAATTAATTTTAAGTAAATTCAGCAAAACCTTCAACAAGAAAACAGTTGAATATATACCTAGGCAGAAGGAATGCTATTATAGGTCGAATAGAATTGAAGACAGGGATAAGTGAAATAAATCTATATTTGAAAAATATAGTCATCTTGTTATTGCATTCTGCGTTAATGGTGAATTCAATAGATATAATTAGTATTAGCAAATCGTAGTCTCGTACCTAATAGTAAATGTAACGTAGTCGGATGGGTAGAAACATTATATATAATATATTTTGGACACAAATACTGCTATCTATACTACTACCTAATATCTAAAAATTTTCTTTAAAAAAAAAGAAGTATTTCTTCTATTTTCTAAGCTGTCGATTTTATAGAAGCTTTACGTTTATTTATAGACCAAGTATCTGATATTAAATTGATACCAACTCTCTGTCAAACTTAATACTTTCCATCTTCACAATATTGTCTCTACAATTCCTATTGGCACCTCCCCTGGACACGGTTCGTATACTACAACCCCCTGGCTACCTACGCTACTGCCTGTCTTATTCTATGTGACGCATGTGGACAATTTCAGGAATGGAATCTTCCATATCTACAACCAGGATAACGGTTGTGCGTTGTAAGTTGCAAATATCGGTGGTCAATCTCAATGGTGAATCAGCTGACTGCGTCTATCATCTATTTGTTTTGTTCAACAGGTTCAGTTCATCTTAACTTTTCACTTTTCTGTTTTTCGTACGTATTTCGTTCGTGTTCGTAGAGGTTAGTGTCACGCGAGTTTTATGTGAAAATTGTGTTTCAAGTTTCAATTGAAATGAATTTTATCACTACATATTTCACAATATGTATAGTTTTATTGTGGCCTTATATTAATCTTCAGGAAATTACCTGTAAGTTGCTGATCTCAATTATAACTGTGAATATTGTAACAGAGTGGTTCAAATATTTATGAACACCGACTCAAAATTTTAAGCCGGTAAATATATAATGATCGCTATTAGGTGTACTATTACATAATTATATTATATTATATTATATTATAATACAATTAATTAGGTATATAGCCTCTCAAGAACTCCAACTTTTTATGGTTTTATTACTATCTGAAAGTAGGTATTTGTTTATTTGTTCATTCTCTTAATTTTTCCACCCCAGATGAATCTTAAATAAAATATAATACTTATGTACGCTTAAATTCTGCTATGATCGACACAGTTTATTGCCTTATTTGCCTATGTATTTGATTACAAACCTCCAAATTACAGATTTTTTTAGAACTTTGCAGGTAGGTACTCAGGTACTCAGCCTCACCTATGTAGGTATAAGCTCGGGTATAATGTGATAGTGAAGTGATAGTGGCCTGTAGCCTGTACTGGCGTAAGTACTTAGGTAGGCATATAAAAATCTAGTAGGTATTAAAACATTGCTGAAATACTCGCTGAAATATCCTGTAATTCTCATCATGGATCGCATTTAAATTAATCGATTTGGCATTTCACTAACTTTTAGGAATAATAGAATAGGTGGGTTATTGCTGTCCGAAAGAATTCCTTCATTATTTTCCAAAAGTTAAAATACTTATAAAATAATAATATACATAGGTATACAGGGTGTTACAACATCGTATGTCACAAACACGTGGACGAGTTCTACGAACAAAAACAAGAAAAACAGTTCTTTTCACTTTTGTCTTAGCTTTATGTAGGGATTTAACATTTTTCAAGAAAGAAAGATTTTATTTTATAACTTTTTAATCAATAAAAATTTTGGTGTACAATTTGGGGTATTGTATGAACTAACGACACAGAGGAGTTATAATAATCTGTGCTAACGATACGGCATTTATTACCGAACTATGGCATTTCAACTAAAACCAGTGGCGTAGATACAGGATACATCTGCGATCTTAGGCGAAAAAAAAATGTGACGCTACAGAGATTGCATTTAAAAAAACACTCGGTATTTGTAAATTTTCCGTAAGTACATTCCAAATTTGGTAGGTAGTTATCTTGAAGAATAAAAAGATAAGTACCTATACTAGGTAAGGACGGCAAATTTCTCTTTCAAAAATTGACCGGTAAAAAAATTATTTGGCATTTCGTCATACCATATTCGGCATTAAATATGGCATTTCCCTTTATTTAACGCATTATATACCTACTACTATAAAAATCTCTACCAATATATTGACCATGTAGGTACATGGTCAATACCTAATATTTCATAATTATTTTTACATTCATACTTTTGTTCCTCACTATACCTAAGGTGGAAAAATTGAAGTAAGTTATAATAATTATTATTGCTGCGTAATTATTATCAGTTGTAGGATATACCATACCTACCTACCGATCATTGAGCCAATATACATAATATATCAATATTTAATATTTTAAAAATGTATTATAATTTGCCCTCGAATTTGCCTCTTCAATAATTTTTAATAACAATTTAAGCGAAAATAAGATACCTGGTGCTCCAGTAGAAGTAGAGTCCGACTGCGATAATAATAAACACCTAAGGTATAGCTAATTTATTTTGTTCTAAAAATAAGCTGCTGTTTTGTAATAATGTTGAAATGTAAACATTCTGTTTGCATTCTCCTGGGTAATATGACTCATCTCTTAAAAGAATTGGTGTATTTGGATGAACGTTATATTTAAAATAATCTGCCTAAATGAATTAATGATGAATGATAAATAATTATTTACCTGTAGTTACCTAATACGTACCTAGTACCTACCTACCTAATTCTATAAATATGACTTGCCAGGTTTCAGTCTATACATATTTGTACCAGAGATGTTCGTAATCTTTGCTGTTACTACTACTCTTGAAAGGAGTTGGAACCTTTGGTATGAAGATAACACTGACGTACTTTTCCACATAATACCAAAACACTACTGCACTCGAGGCGCGTTTCGTCAACCAAGCTTGCATCATCTGGAGAGATTAAAACTAAACCTATGCTAATAATATGTCCTATTTACACCTAAACTATTGTTAGGGCTGAGTGAACCGTGATATACTAACTAATAAAGCGAGTTGTATGGAATTGGCCCTATCTCACTATTCATACATTTATGCATTTGAGAGTTTGGAAATTGCAAAGTGTAAAAATAATGTGAATAGTGACAGAGGGCCAATGCTATACAGCCCGCTTTATTGGTTAGTATATCACGGTTCTCTGATCCGTCGCGACGGATCACTAAGCCGTAACAATAGTTTAGGTGAAAATAGGACATGGTGTTGGCATAGGTTTAGTTTTAATCATCTTCAGATGATGCCAACTTGGTTAGCAAAACGCGCGTCGTTTGCAGTATAGTGTTTTGTGTGATATGGAAAACCACGCCGGTGTTCTACTACTATTGTAGTAGTCATGATATCATGTAGTGGAGTAAAAACATGGGAAAAAGTCGCTTCCTTCTCGAAAAAAAAATTTTTAAGGTATAACCACATGAAACCTATACAGGATCATTGATTGGGTCCTTGTGCATGTGAAATGACTAATTACGACATCTTTAGGGGGGTCAGACATTTTTTATCCCCAAAAATGTCAATAATTTGTCAAAATGTTATATTTATGTTTTTTAAGACATACCACGCGATAACTTCGAAACTAATTAACATATAAACATGAGGTTTTTTTTAATCGATTGAGGACATATAGGCGGTTATAACAATACTAATTTAAGTCCCCTGGTTAGCGTATTTTTTCTTGGAGAATGGAGTAAACTCGAAATTTTACTTCTATTGCTGCATGATTTTCGGTAAGCGAGAAACTTTTTTATTTCAAGGAATTTTGCCATAGTATCTGCGTATGAATTAAAGAAAAAATATTGAAAAAGTTTTTAGAACAAGAACCAACCTTCTGTGACAAACAGTTTTCGAGTTATCGCCGTTTAAAATTAATAACACAGGGGCGCGCTGCGCCGCGCGACGTGCTTTTCGAAGACGCTATCAAATTATCGCACCGTACCGCGCTCTCGATGTGTTTTGAAGGCCCGCTTGTGTGATCTCCTGACTAATATAAAATATCCAAAAAGAATTTTGTATTAAAAAATTTATTTGCATTGTATTTACATTCATATTTTTAATATAAAGTTAAAACACGAATTACAAAAAAAAAGAACAGAAATTTAAAAAAAATAGAATTTTCTAGACTCCGAATCTGACGAACTGAGGTCTTCGTTTTGTGGTCTGTTACTATATAACGGGTGGTATGAATAAAAACGAAGTACCTGCTACTACTACAAGTATTAGTATATTCTACATAGTATTTACTTTTAAACGAAGTAGATACTACATTTCAAAGTACTCCCTTCTATTTTTCCGGAAATGCTAAAAATAATAGCGTTCTTCTAAACATTATAATTACTTTAATACTTTTTACTGGTAAATACTTCCATTTTAACAACAACTGAAATATTTTCTCCGTCATTAACGAAGTTGATATCATGGCAGCCTCATCGTGCGTACTACAAAGTGATTACTTTAAAAATGGTTCAAAATCATAGAAATAAAATTTATACTGCAAGAAGACACTACGCCGCTGATACCATATACCGTCAAATATTTAGGTAAACAATTAAGTACCATCATTTTAAAATGTTTTATGTTTATATTTTTCATCTAGGTTTAGTAGGGAAAACGTTACTTTCTCGTTACTCGTTACTCTTCTATCACACTTCATCCGAAGACATCTTAAAGGACTGCTGATGTTATAAATACATACAAAACTGAAACTGTCTCCCAAAAACTTTTAAACATGTATATCTCGTTAGCCGGGGCCTGGCGCACGGCGTATGTGTGACGGAAGTAAGTACAAGTACACATTTCAAAGAATGTATTTTAAAGTAGAAATTACGTAGAATATACTAATACTTGTAGTAGTAGTAGCAAGTACTTCGTTTTTATCCATACCACAAATTACATATTTACATTCGTCGCAACATTTTAATCCTTGGGCTAAACACGTGCACCTATTATGGTTACAATTTTTGTCAATCCGATGTTCCGATAGAAATTGCAATAATAATAAGTGCACGCATTTAGCACAAAGATTAAGATGTTGCGACGAATGTTAATATGCAATTTGTGGTATGGATAAAAACGAAGTACTTGCTACTACTACTACAAGTATTAGTATATTCTACGTAAAACTTTATCTACTTTAAAACGAAGGATTTACTAATTTCCGGTAGTATCTACTTTACTTGACATAGAACATGCTTCACCACAAAGTATAATATACTCCATATTATGAAGTATCTACTTGACAAGTGTAGTATATTCTTTGAAATGTGTAGTACTTACTTCCGTCACACATACGCCGTGCGCCAGGCCCCGGCTAACGAGATATACATGTTTAAAAGTTTTTGGGAGACAGTTTCAGTTTTGTATGTATTTATAACAAACATCAGCAGTCCTTTAAGATGTCTTCGGATGAAGGAAGTGTGATAGAAGAGTAACGAGTAACGAGAAAGTAACGTTTTCCCTACTAAACCTAGATGAAAAATATAAACATAAAACATTTTAAATTGATGGTACTTAATTGTTTACCTAAATATTTGACGGTATATGGTATCAGCGTCGTAGTGTCTCCTTGCAGTATAATTTTTATTTCTATGAATTTGAACCATTTTTAAAGTAATCACTTTGTAGCACGCACGATGAGGCTGCCATGATATCAACTTCGTTAATGACGGAGAAAATATTTCAGTTGTTGTTAAAATGGAAGTATTTACCAGTAAAAAGTATTAAAGTAATTTTAATGTTTAGAAGAATGCTATTATTTTTAGCATTTCCGGAGAAATAGAAGGGAGTACTTTGAAATGTAGTATCTACTTCGTTTAAAAGTAAATACTATGTAGAATATACTAATACTTGTAGTAGTAGCAGGTACTTCGTTTTTATTCATACCACCCGTTATATAGTAACAGACCACAAAACGAAGATCTCAGTTCGTCAGATTCGGAGTCTAGAAAATTCAAATTTTTTTAAATTTCTGTCCTTTTTTTTTTGTAATTCGTGTTTTAAATTTATATTAAAAATATGAATGTAAATACAATGCAAATTTGTGTTCCTGATAGAAAATATTTATCGAATCATATGAAATTAGAAAATATATATTATACTAGAATATTAAATTATTTTTTTAATGCAAAATTCTTTTGGGATATTTTATATTGGTCAGGAGATCACCCAAGCGGGCCTTCAAAACACATCGAGAGCGCGGTACGGTGCGATAATTTGATAGTCTTCGAAAAGCACGTCGCGCGGCGCAGCGCGCCCCTGTGTTATTAAATTTAAATGGCGATAACTCGAAAACGGTTTGTCACAGAAGGTTGGTTCTTCTTCTAAAAACTTTTTCAATATTTTTTCTTTAATTCATACGCAGATACTATGGCAAAATTCCTTGAAATAAAAAAGTTTCTCGCTTACCGAAAATCATGCAGCAATAAAAGTAAAATTTCGAGTTTACTCCATTCTCAAGAAAAAATATGCTAACCAGGGGACTTAAATTAGTACAGTTATGACCGCCTATATATCCTCAATCGATTAAAAAAAACCTCATGTTTATAAGTTAATTAGTTTCGAAGTTATCGCGTGGTATGTCTAAAAAAACATAAATATAACATTTTGACAAATTATTGACATTTTTGGGGATAAAAAATGTCTGCCCCCCCTAAAGATGTCGTAATTAGTCATTTCACATGCACAAGGACCCAACCAATGATCCTGTATAGGTTTCATGTGGTTATACCTTTAAAAAATTTTTTGAAACATTTTTCTACCGATTTTACTCCACTAATGTGAAAGAATGTACAGCCTACTACAAACAGTTCTTTGATAAATAAATATTAAGTACCTAAAGTCAAGACCAGAATTATAAGCAAATTGGAATAACCGGAAAAAGAGTAGATCTGTGTTGTCACATTTATTTCTAAAGTATTCTTATTTAAAACAGGAAACGTATTAATTACCTTATTTACCCATTTTTTTACTTGCCTTTAACGTCCCTTATCCCTGTTGTACTTTAAAGCAAACACCGAGGCAAACACAATGTTTAATTTGTCTTTTACTTAATAATATCAAGGCATTTCCGAATATGTGGCAACTGCGAAAGTCGTAAAGTTGACGACAAGCTGTTCATCCTTATTTCACATACATATTCTTGCATTTACGCTTTCTTTTCTCTGAGCTTCAACGACGTTGATTGGTCGAATCAGGAACCAACAAGCGACTGCGCTCGAGGTAGTAGGAAAACAGTGGCGTGATGTTGGGTTATTTCGCGCGCGTTTCTTAACGGTAAAAATTTCTGGTAAAATTATCAGTGTATTTATTATTTGTGTTAGTTAAAAAAGTGGAAATGCATATACTAGAAGTATTCTATAGAATAGTATACGAGTATATATTAACTGAAATGTGCCCAATGGTAAAACAGAATACGCACGCCGATGCATCACCGCATTTTACCAGATCGGCGAGGTCATTCCACTTTGCTTAATTCTGGTCTTTACTGTAGGTATAGGTAATGCAATATATTACACAATATTGTCTAATTTTTGTTATTTGAGTAAATTTAATTACGTTTAAAACTAAATAACTGGAAAATATCACTTCAGTTTTGTGTTGAGTTTTATATGGTTAAAAAATATAATATAGTAAAGAAAAATTTATATTTACAAAACATTACCAATACTTCAATAATTCAAAAATAATGTCGAGATTCATTTTTGAGCGAATACCTAAGAGACTATACTCATGTTTCATATTACCGCTCCCACGGTGATGCAAAAGTCTGCGGTGCCGTAGGTGCAAACTATGCACATGCTTAGCTAGGTATATTTTATATTAATGTAATCAGTAATCAGTAATCATAAACCCAGACTGCCTAATCTGTTTACATTTACATTTAGATAGTCTGTAAGTGGCTAAGGCATGTGTTCCTCAGAGATGTTACAACCGACCTTGCACAAATATGGAAAACATTTTTATATATGAGTTTTCAAAATCAATCTGATACAATTAAGGAGTAACCTCCGATCAAATGATGTACAATGAAATTCAAAAAAGACCATCAAATTCCGGAAATACCAAAAAATTAGAAAAATACGTATAGCAACAATGAAAATAACAATGCAATATTGTATAGTAATATATGATAATAAATATATGGAATAGATTAACTATTAAATAAAATATTTCTCAAAACTAAAAAAAGTAGATAACCCTGACAGTTGTGACTCTGACACTAACCGGCAAAAAACGGGCCACTCAAAAGATTTTTTGAAAATTTCTCAACCATAAGATAATTTTCATCATGAAGTGTGCGCCACCAGCGATAGGGTAGTGGATTATTTGTGCACTATCCCATTTATTTACTACATTGTGTTTGAAATAATGTCAAAACTGAATTGCAAAATGTATCGATTTCCGTTAACTGAAAATCCATTTCATCGATGATTACGTAGATACTTATTTGGAATTAGGTGTTATCTCGCCACTTAAGCTCTTTCCAGGGCGCTTTAGATATCTGCTTTTTACTAACGTAAATCCCACTGTTATTATTAGATCACGATCTGTTGGATCATGTTTTATCTATTTTTGGAGGTTTTATATTGGAAAATTTTTTATTCAACCCTCAACATCGCAACTTTGAATTTTGTAATTACATGTAATTTCTATGTACATGACTGTAATGTTTGACTTTTGAAACGATGGAAAAGTTACATTCAGGTCACATTGAATTTTGCTTGCCATTCTTTTCCTTGGCATACGTAGGTACATATAAATATAATATTTCAAAAACACATGACATATGAGCATTTTAACTAGATATAATAGTTATTAAATTTTACCCTACACACATTTTACCCCGTATTTTTTGTATGGGTTTCTAATACACGGCAAAACTTGATAAATTTTTTAAAGCCTAACTCTTACTTCCTGACTCGAAACTCTCGCTTCCCTTATCAAAAGTATGCATGGAAGCAATCAATCCTATTGAATTGATCCTATTGATTTTTAAAAAATATTGCTCTAAACTAAATTATGAATAAATGAAGTTCAAATTACTTATTTAATTATTTTCTTTTCAAACAATTTCTTTATGTCACACATACAAGTCTAATCAGTCTGGTCCTCCTTGATTGAATAGACCTCGGAATCGACTAAGTAAGGTATTGATCATTTGCCATTCTCTTACCCACTTCCTATTTTGGGATAATTTTATTAAATAACTGCGTTTATTTGACCCTGTGTTTTTTTTTTGGCAAACTTTAAGTTTTGACTTGATACTGCACTGGGGGTTGGTCCTTAAAATACTTTTCAGTGTTTTTTATTTTATTTTACATGTAACGTATTTCCAGAAAAATATTTGATTAGCCATAATGTGGTTATTTAATGAAACTCGACTCGGTGTTAAACATTCGACTTGTTTTTAATTATTTATTTACTTATTATTATTTTTAAGTTAAAATCTCAGCCCAACTGCTGTCGCTTTTCGGTAATTGCAGATTCAATTACTAATTAAAGTAGATATAACATACAAATGTTTTGTTTCAGATAAAATTTGCTCTGTAAAATATGACAGAGATGCTTGCCAACAAATTGCCCGAGATCAACAATACGCTTGTGCAGATAACGTCGGATCTACGTAAGTTAATTTTTTCATAATTCCGTCCGTGTTTATTATTATTATTATTATTATTGTTATTTCTGTGCTATAGGGTCGATTGCATCCTGAATATAGACCAAGGTTTACCACAGTTTGCTATAATTAAACCTGAAGAAGCTTTATTATCTGCCCCTCTGGTATCGTCATCAGTAGTTGTTATCGGAGAAGTGGTATCAGGTATTTTTTTATATTCTTAATTACAGATATAATAGCTTTGTTCCAACACGCGGATTTTGTATGATACACGTACTGATTCATGTACTATTTTATGCGCCTGCGTCGATACCGTACTACTTTCGAACTGATTCCGAATCGCGACGTGTTGGAACGGTTTTTGAACGCATGACGCACCGTTTGTCATGCTTTCCTTTCATCCTTCACCAGCTGCACCGCCATAATGTTATTAATCTAACTGTTGCTCTAAATCGTCACTGGAATCAGATTCCCAAAAATCAGAAAAGTCCTCCAGATCGGCCATATCTTTTTTTTTTGTTTGAAATAACAAATAAAAAATAAATACATATAACGTATAACATAACCTGCTGCTGGCTAATGGATATAAACTATAAACTTCTGTTTATTTCATATTGCGCATGTCTCTGACTAACAGTACCACTACTAATTCACGGACTGATTTGATCGTTCAAGAACCAGTTCATGTACTGTGTACTGTACATCCTTATGTTGGAACAAGGAACTCCCAGTGTACATATCAGCCAAAAGTTGTGTTGGAACAGTAAATTCGTTCTGCGCATGGACTGAACGATACGTGATTACGTGAACTAGTTCGCTTCTGTGTTGGAACAAAGCTAGTGATACTTATTAGGATATTACAAAGTATTTACAAAATGATTGTTATTTTTGAAGTATAAGGATGCATCTGAAATTTGAACATGTTTTATCTCGAGTGTTATAAAATTTATCAAATTTTCACTTAAGTATAATATCCCAAGTGCAAAATTTTCGGAAATTAATTTGTGCACTTGGGATGTTCTGTATACAAATTTCACACACCGAGGAAAAATTCATTTAGAATGTCAATGTCATATTATTTTTTTGTCTTGGAAATATGAAACTAGCACTACGAAGGGAGGAGTTTGGCGCATACAGGTCTAACCTTCAAAAAAACTTGTGGTGTTTTCACGTTTAAATTATGGGTATAATTTAAAATGTTTAGTTTACAATTTAAATATAAAAAAATATATTGAAATAGATATAGAAACTTGACAACTCAAAATACTTTCACCAAAGTGATCTCGCCAAAACAGTAGGTATATATTTTTAATTTTCGAGTTATTAAAGGACTAATTGCGATATATTTTCATAGTATAAATGGCACTATTATTATATTTTAAAAACACTGTTTTTCTAGAACATCCCGCTTACCAAACTGCCATAGTACTCAGAAAACCGTACGATGGTGGGTTCAATAATTTGAAAGGAAAACGTTTCTGCCATCCTGGTTTTAAACACGACGAACTGGTTACCAGGTTGGTGTTGGGGGAATTCGAATCGAAAATTATTAGTCTAGATAATAACTATTGCAACACGGGAGATAATTCAACGATCGTTGAGAAGAGGATAAGGGCTCTATCCAACTTCTTCGGCTCGTCCTGCAGGCCAGGTCCTTGGACTGAATCAGATGAATTCGACGCGGACCTGAGTAAGTAGATGTCTTTCCTTTTTGTTTTAAACATTTTAAATACGTACGTTACCTGATTTAGCATTGATTTTTCGTTAGTTATTTATTATTATAGATACATTTATCATGTTATTAATTTGAACATCTTAGTTCCTCGGATTGAACGTCATAAAAATAAAAACAGTTTTTAATAAATATCTCACGTTTCAGCTAACGACTATGCTATCTTTTTAGAGACGGTAGATAAAGAGCAGGTTACTATAAGGACCTTTGATAGAGGTCCCAAAGAACACAGATATACAAAAATGTATATTAGTAGCACATAGACCTATTTTTTATCTGCAGAATCTTTAAAGATGCCTTAAATGACAACTTTTTTAACATATTTGGAGCATCTACATGCTTTTTGTTCGTGATAGTTCCTGTCAAATATATTTGATCAAACGCAGACTTTAACTCAAAAATTTGTTTTCTCTAATTGGAACAAACGACTGCTCGAAGTACGTTGTGGATCAAATTAAAAAAAATGACCAAAATTGGGTAACCTAATAGAAAGTCAAATACATAATAGTACGACAGACAAAAAAGCAATTAGGTACAATTAACAAAAATCAATTAAGTAGGTATTTAATTAACTTAATAGGTCTGCCTGTGATAATATTCAAATAATACTCAATGTTCATATTCATCTCACTATTTAAATATGCCAGCTTCGTAAATTATTAATAGGTCTTTTTCTTTTTTTTTTTGTGTAGGTAATTTATTACAATAGTCATACTTCTATATTTTTAAAATTCAACATTATATTATTAAAGTTATTCATTTCAAGCAAAACAAAATCTGCTGATGTTATTTAATTGCTTCTAAATAATTTAATTAATAATAAATATCAAATATTTCAACTGTTTTATTCAAAAGTTTTATAGTTCAAAAAATTATAGAACTAAACTAAAACGTGACAAAAGGCCTCGTCCCCCACTTTTCATAAATGGCCTTCCAAGCCTGATACCGTTCCTCTTTTGGATTCGTTTTAATTTCCAAGTTGTCATCGATATTCACGTATTGGAAGTTGTTTGGCTTGACTTTCGGCCAAATTATGTTTTGCATCAAATCGCTTTGTTCAGGCGTCGGGTTCCTGTAAATGTCACAAACAGTAATTGAGGTAATTTTTGCACAGTAACTGAGGCTTACATTGTTTTTGCGAAGTCTGTCCAAATTTTTACCATACGATAGTGAGTTAAAATGTCTGATATTGGGAATTTATTAACATCGGAGTTGTTATAACTATTGGTTTGAACTCTAAAGTAATACTGCCTTTCTTCACTGTGTCCGACCTTCTCAGCACCTTAAAACATGTTTTAGTTTTCTGTATCTTGTGTATATGCACTGTAAAACTGCGTAATTATCAAATAAATTGATTTGAAGGCTTCTAAATTTTTATGTCGAACTAGAGTAGGAAAGGAAATAATTACAGTGTGTGTGATTTTGAACGGTAATAATGTAATAATAGTTATTTTAATTTTAAAAAGGCGGTTGAAATGAATTTTTACTGACCGGCAAAATTTAAAATAATCTCAATTTATACTTGGTCTAAAAACCGTTTTTAAAATACCTACAATATTGACTATTTATGTATTAAAAAAACTAAATGTCATTGTTTTACATTATACTTTAAGTGCTAATTGGCTGTATAAAATGATCTAATAAGCACTTCTGCTTTTAGATATTTACATTTTTATACTTTGTTTCATTATTTATCGATTCAAATCTCTACCTACATATCGCGTACTAAGTGACCTTCGGAAGAAATTACACAGATGCTAATAATAGCGTCACAAAAAAAATCAGGCAACATATATTCCATATATTAATATAAGTACATTGTTTACCTTCTAGAGTAATATTATTATTTCCCATTGGACCTTTGTGCGAGAACTGATAGAAATATACGTCTGTGTAGTTAGATTGGAGCTCAGCATGTTTTATAATAGCCCTTGTGTACGAATCATCACTTACATACTGGAAAAAGTTAGGATTCAGTAACAGGATATTTATTGTCTAATTTCCTAATGTTTGAAGAATTATTTCACCTTGATTTAATCTTGACCAAATTTAACAATAGATAATGGTCAATAATGCAAAGAAGCATAAATACTTTCTACTTTCTCAAGTAATCCGATAAGTTACTAACAAATATATACCTAGCATATAATTTCGTACACATTTTTTCTGGTTGCTTGCACCCGATATTGCTGAATAAGGATAAATAAGATCTGACGGAAAATAAATAGATAGTAACACCATTTTTACTTACTCCTAAGGATCGACCCAAGTTGTCTTGCATTAGTTTACCCTCGTCAACATATATTTTTCTAATTTCTTCAGCCACTTCACTTTGGTTTGCTGACTCGGCGACGTGCATATCGCTGGGGATTAGCAACTCTGGATGCGTGTCGTACATGACGAATTTATTGAGCAAAGTGTCTAAATCTAAAATAAATTAATAAACCATGCTAGAGACCCTTTATATTTTACATCATGTTGGTGGTGAAAGTAGGTATGCTTAACTTGAAATCCTTATTTACCTGCTGCATTACCCAACGATTCTTCTGAATTAATTCCAATCAACAGTGGAACTTTATTTATATTTCCAGCCTCAAGCAGTTCATACATTTCTTTTGTAATAAAAGCCCCATCGTGCTCTATTTCAAGAACTGGCAATGCTCGATCCTAAAGAAAAATAATACATGTATTGTATTTGAGCATACACTGTTATTGATCTGCAAATTTGTTTAGTTATTGAGGTGTTCATGAAATGATCACGTGACCTTAATAAACCATATCTCCCAATCCAAAAATGGAACTGTTAAAAGCATGAGATACATCTAATCCATATGTGTTTTGGAGTGTATGGTTTTTCGACCAGGCAGTACTTACAGGTGACACAGTTAATGTCGATGCGATATCGATTTCTTTAGCAGTTACACCGTTCTGTAGAAAGTCTAGCAATATCGTACTGTTGTCTGGTAACGTCGCATTGCTAATTTTTGTGGCCAATTCCACAACGTAGTCTTTCGGATTGTCCATGTAGCCCCAAGGATTTAATGCTGAACCACTCTCTGATATACCAGCTCTAAACAGATCTGTAAAAAGCAAAACGGCACTAAAAATATACATGTAGGTAGACTTGACCAACTAATTGCTTAGGTAATGTAAGTCCCAAATGAATATTCAAGTGTTCAATCTAAAAAAATTGAACCTAAGCAGGAATTTTTCAAGCCTGAACATATTTTCCTTTTTTGATAAAAAAATAGAGTTGTCGCATCGTAATTTTCTGTGATGTTAGAAGTATAAGAAAATTGAGATGTGTGATGATAAGAAAATATAATATCTTTTTATTTGAAGGCTCAACGGCTACCTTAGGTATACAGTGTTATTCAGAACTTATCCATAATAAAATTTGGGGATGTTCAACATACATGTAGAAATGTGGTAGTGCAAAAAAAAATTTTTTGGGGGCTTCTGAAAACTATTTAAAATTTTTTCATTGCACGCCGCTTGATACTGGTCCACTGTAATGGAGTGACCTTGGGACTGACAATGCAAACTGGCTAGCACGAAAAAAACTTCGGAAGTTCTGAGAGTATACCGACACCCGGCGCAAAAAAGATTTGCAGCGTTTTTACTTTAAAATAAACTTAAAGATAGATAGATGTGACCAAAGTGACGTGTCTTTAAAATGAATAAAATTTTGTTACACTAATTTTGAAGAATTGCGCTACTTGATTACTAGGTCATAGAAACATGAAATTTATAAAAAATTTGCACATACCTTGTTACAAAAGCTGTTCGAAATAATATTCCTCGACTTGTACACACTTTTGGGGACGCCTTATCCAATTTTGCCGCACTAAACCCAATGTTCCTCCTGGTTGCTGATCTTGTAAACGCAAATTATTAAATAAATTGGGGATTTTCAGCATTTTGCTGCACCAACCACTCACAAAACCTAACTCGTAATTGATAATCCACTGGTAACAGTCCATTAACTCAGCATTACTGTACACATGAGCCATTTTAAAAATTTTACAGTTTAACAGTCCTACGATAAATAAAACACCCGCACTGAGACAGCGACACAGATAGACTGATGACTGCATAGACAATAGAGATATGCGCTCGGTCTTCACCAGGCGTTGCAGGTACAAACGTGTATACTTTTTTTTACCACATTCTTAGGAATGTGGTATATCAGATGTTGAAGTACAGTTGCCCATCTACGTAGTCCTTTATAATGATATAACTTTAAACATTGTTTACGGGAAATCCTAAGACTTTTATTATAATTTTTTTTGGTGATATCGATTTCTTATTTAAGGATGCACATATCCTCAAAGTTTTAGAGATAAGTTCTGAATAACCCTGTATATTTTGAATTCATTTTGAGTTAAAAGTAGATAAAAAAGATCTATAACTTTTCACGGCTAATTTAAAGCTTATAAATATTACATCAGCAATGAAATTTCTGCAAAATGTTAAATCAATGAATTGAAATGGTGTGTAAATATTTAGTCTAGTTAATCATTTACTAAATTTACTATACTACTACTACTAAAGTAACAAACCTGCAGACTGTGTGCTTAATATATGATAGCCAACCGATGCCCCACCTGCGCTCTGCCCAAATATCGTGATTTTGGAGGGATCACCTCCAAATAGTTGAATATTTTGTTTGGTCCACTTCAAGGCTAGCACCTGATCTTTGAGTCCTGCATTGCCTGGCACTACTTCGTCTCCTGTGGATAAAAATCCAAATGGACCGACGCGGTAGTTGAACGAAACTACTACCACATCTTGTTCAAGGAGAAAATCCGGCCCGTAGACATTATACGAAGATGCTCCGTCTCTGAATCCACCGCCGTAGATGAAAACCATCACGGGGAGTTTAGTTTCGTTTTCCTGAATAAAAGATTAGAATGGTTATTTGAAACCATATCGAAAGTAACAGTGCGTGTAACATATCGAAACAAGTCATACAACACTAAATATATAAAAAAAATGTAAGGTAGGTATTATATTCACTAAAACAGTAAGAAGATATTTCTTGACACAGAAAAGTGCGTACTGACCGTATCTATTGTTGTAGTATAAACATTTAAATATAGGCAATCTTCGTTTTCATCATCTGTATCTTTAGCAGCAGAGTAACACCTGTCACTATCTTTTGTAGTATTTAAAATTCCGTCCCAATTTTCAGGTGGTTCCGGAGCCTAAAAATGGATATAGTTTTTTAAATAGTTAAATGACAATAGCCACGTTTGCGATCTCATTCACTCATTCTCGGATATGCAGAGATGGAAATGTATACATTTTTGTCTAAATATACACTTTCCTTGCTTGAGTACCATACGTTTTTAAATGAAGACAGCTATGTAGCTTAGAGCGTAACGTAGTCACAGCATATAAAGCAATTTACCTATATGCTGTGACGTAGTATTGTTTGAGCCTACCTGAAATCTCAAATCTCCTAAAGGTGGTTTGGCAAATGGTATTCCTTGAAATGCATAGAAATTTAAATTGCTTGGAGTTTGCAGTATGTGTCCTCGTATTGGTCCGTTCGGTAAAGTAACAAGAACATCATCCTCTGCAACCTTATAACTGACTTTAGACAAACGTAATTTGCAAAAATAAATATATAGGTACTTACTACGTAATAAATTATGTACGAAAATAAAATCAGCAGCATTGTATTCACCATGTCTAAATAGTTGTTACAACTGTTATATTATATACCTATTGATTATAAGATATTTGTACGATCACTTAAGATAAGTTCTCTATCAAAATTAATATTACCAATCTTTTTGAGTACCAAGTAGGTACTTAAGTCAGAAATGTTAGGGTAATGTTGCAAAATTTGTGATTTAATTAAACCAAACGAAAAACAAATTTTGTCTACTTTATGGAATGAAGTTATTCTGAGGCAACTAAGGTAAAAAGAATTTACACTATATCTTTGATACGGTTCACTTTGTTTAAGCAAACATTAACTGACCTTCGTGATAATTAGTACGTGTTACTGTTTTTGCGTTATTCAATAATTATTGTACTACAATCAGTGCCAATATGAAGAATTATACAGGGTGGAATAGAATTCTTGAATTTTTAAGAAAATCGCTCAATTCTATCGATTGTCGTCACGTTAGTTTCATTTTTTCCTTGCCGAATTTTTGACCGAATTCACTAATATACAGAACCATCAAATCCAATCAATATATTCGTGAAGATAACACGCGCCCCGTCCAAAAATTATGTAATATATGGGGTGTTCTATTTAAAAAAATATAACTTTAGTCGTAACTTTTTTTAACCACTCTGGAAATTAGCAAATTAGGTCAAAGATTGCTCAAAAAAATCCCTGACTTTTCCACACCGTATTTGTATTTATACCTTACAGGTGTTTGAACTAATTGTGTGCAAGCGTTTTCAGTAACTGGAATATAGACTACTACGTTGTATCTTGATGATTTTTTTCAATTAAATTTGACGCGTGTATGTTACGAGAATAATATCAGATTGATAATTTTCCCGCTTTCTTTATGTAAATTAATATTGTAGGTTTTTCTGAATATTTTGAAATATTTTTCGGTTCTAAATCTTGTGGTCGTATATTCAAATCTGTGGCCATCAAATGGCAAAGGAAAATATTTTAAAATATCTTCTATATACCTACTTACAGTTATTTTTCAGGTTTGGTGTATTGCATATGACCACATTGTAATTTCTGAATTATAATATTTCAATGTGATTTCAATAACCTGATAAAATTAACACGTCAAACTGAATTTTATAAAGTTGTGTCGATGTGTGGTTTTCGTTATTATTTTTTCCATTTAAATTAAAATCTAAATTCAACACTTTTGGCGATGAGTGTATTCTAATGTGATTTATACATTTTTATACATAACTTTTACTTGGCAGCATTTTTTATAGTAAAGGATGGGTGAAGTTAAATGGAATGCTGACGACAGCAAAGTTAATTCAATTGGCCAATGAGTTTAGATAAGTAGAATATGTTGTATTTACTTTTAATTATCTTTCGATCTGGACGATTAAAAATAACAATGGATATTAATTACTCTAATAATTTTAATGACGTAGGTATGTGGATTTCTGAATAAAAATGGGAAGAATGAAAGATAAAGGCTTATGTTGGTGATCCTTATCCGCATGCCCTATCCCTTATAAAAGCCGGTTATATATCGCGTATAAACGCCGCATATGAATTGAGGTTCCCTTTGGAAGGTTTATATTTCGATTATTTCGAAAACTAAACATTTCACATAACAGGTGTCATAAGTGAATTCGACTTCCTCGATTCCTTTTGGCGAAATCATGCTACCCACGAAAATTCCCAGCCATCAGGGGTCTGATTTATATTAAAGTTTACAGAATATAATTCTGTAAAAGGTGTAATAATTATTTTACAGGTGGTGTAATCCCAAAAGAAACAAACTATGAATCGTCAAAATACACCACAAATAAGTTACAGACATTATCTGTAAACTTTGGTTTCTACTCAGCTATAATCCAGGTTCCATATTTAAAAGTTGATTGACTGAAAGTGTAGTTTTCTATAGTAGCTTATAGTACTGGAAAATACTTGATTTTCAGCAATATTTTGAATTAATTAATTCATATTATTCATTCGGTAAATTGGATCCGTTCATTCTATTTCTCTATTAAGTAAAATCATATGTTACACAGACACCTTGGTTAAATAATAAAGGGATCTCTATTTATTTTGTTTCAGAAACCAGATACTCAAACTTATGTGACCTCTGTGGTACCCAGAGATGTGGTATAAGCTACCAAGTGCCTTTCAATGAAACTCTTTCTTGCCTTACAAATAATGCGGGAGATATTGCCCTGACAACTTTAAATGATGCCTCCCTATTCTTCAATTCCTCAATTAACGTCGAAAACTTTCAGTATCTTTGTACAGATGGTACAGTAAGAGATGCATCAGACCCTTGTACATGGACCAACCAATTGAATAGGTTGATAATTACTGACAGGTAGGATAACACTTTGCTTCATTGAGACGGAACTTTGAGTTTTGGGTGTAATAAATTATTTAAATTTATCTTTGTAACCCCAGTACCAAATTTATTTAAAAGTTAAATATGTTTCAGTACAAGTGCCTCTGCAGTGAAATCGTTCATTTCAAACAAATTAACCAACCATATAGCAGCCTTCACTCCTCAGAGTGCTTCGGACGATGTCTATTTGGCTTCTTTGGAAATAATCTTGGATTTGGCAAAAACGGATAAAATAAAATTAGTGGAAGCTGCGCCCTTAACAGATTATGTTGCAGGTAATGTTTTTGAAATTTTTATCAGATAATCAAAAATGATAGTGTTTTCAATTAACTTCTCTGTGATGCTCCCAGAGTATCATTTTCCTTTGCTACTATTATGTAATAAAAGATGAGCAAGAAACCGAAATTGGTATTAGTTGTACTGGGATATCAAAAATTATCTTGGTCAAGGGTGGTTGTGGAATGTAAAACGTGTGTCTTACTTTAAATTTGAAATAATTATGTCACTGTCACAGTGACATCATCAATAACCTACAAATTGCATACCTATTTATTTCAGTTGTAAAACAATAATGAACTACAAATTATGAAATAACGGTTTTAGTAACAAGAAAAACTAAATTACAGTAATTGTTGGAAATATCCCCCGTTTTGTTCAATGCATAAGTTGACGCGTCTCCTCATGCTGTGAAAAGCATTTTGCAGCATTTCTGGAGTTATGGTTGCACATTGCTGAACAATTCTTTGTTGCAGTTCTTGCAAATTATTTACCGGAGTTGCGAAAATCTTGTTTTTTAAGTAAGGAAATATAAAATAGTCCATAATTGTCAAACAAGGTGATCTCGGAGGAAACTCAACTTCTGTATGCAAACTTATCAGCCGGTCATCAAAAAACTCGCAGAGGAAAGCAATATTTTCTCGTGTAGTATGTGCTGTAATTCAGCCAAAAAGTTGTGTCTGTACCTTTCTGCGTTGAAGGTGAAATAGAAAAAAATTGGCCCAATTATTCTTCTGCGAGAAACTGCCATCCAAACACCAATTTTTTGAGCATGTAATGGCGATTCAGTAAAAACATGAGGGTTATCATTGCTCCACATTCGCATATTTTGAGAATTGATGTATCCCGAAAGGTGGAACCACGCTTCGTCAGAAAAAAAAGTTAAGTCCAGAAGATCGTCATTCAATAAATTATTGACAAACCAATGGCGGTAAGCAAGGCGTCTGGGGTGGTCTGCGGGCAGAAGAGCTTGATGTGCTTGCATCTTATATGGATGCATGTTCAAGTCTTTCTTTAAAATCTTATGACATGTTCCATAAGAAAGTCCAATTTCCTGAGAAAGACGTTTCAAAGGTTTTGCAGGCTCCTCTTCCATACGTTGACGAACGTCATTGACAACTTCTTCTGTACGAACTCTTGGTCTACCAGCACCTTTTTTATGAGTCACACAACCAGTTTCGCGAAACACTTCAACACAATTTTTAAGGCACGCATAAAAATTGTCCGGTAATATTGCCACGTTTGGGAAGTGCTCTCGAAAATTGTCCAAACATAAACGTTGACTGTATTGCCAATTTCCATTAACTAGTGCACCCGTTCGAAAATAGGCTTCAATCATGAAAATTTTGTGCTGTGTGGTAAGAGGCATGATTCAAAAACTGGATTAGAAAATTTCAGCACAATGACTTGACAGATTCTGACACAACAAAACATATTCAAAAATTTAAAGTAAACACACGTTTTACATTCCACAACCACCCTTGACCAAGATAATTTTTGATATCCCGGTATTATTGTTGTATGGTAATTTTTAGTTCAAAGGAAGATACCTACAGTTTCTGAAAACATCGAGTGCAGCCTCTCAGTGAGGTGGTGTACACTTACCACCGATGAACATGAGAAATGCAGATGGCTGCAACAGGCAGCTCTCAATGCAGGTATTCAACCTGTTATAGAATGCATACAAAGTCCTGACAATGACACCTTGTCCTGCCTAAATGACATTAAGGAAAATAGAGCGGACATTGCTTTTACTGATGTCAATTATGGATATATTGCACTGAAGTAAGTTTCCTCTGTATTATTTTTTTATACCATAATAAAATAAGTACACATAATATTTATCTATTCCTTATTTTAAGTCATATATTTATTTTAACAGAATTTAATATTGCTCTATATTAGTGATGTGCAGTTCATGACCGAATAGTTCGCATGAACTATTCACTTGAGGTGAACTGAACGAACTGTTTCATTTAGTTGCCACTGAATAGTTCATTTTGAACAGTGTGTGAAATTGTACCATTCATTCACGTTTTCGTTCCCTCGTTCGAGTCAGTTTAGTTCTTTAGTACTTCATAATTCAACATGTCGGACATGAAACCTGAAACTTAAAACCGAAAAAGGAAACTTTTCAATTTAGTAATTTAAATGAATTATTGCTCTGAATCGATACATTTAGCGTTTTTGTTATCTGAAATTCTGAACCATTTATGTATATTTTATGAACTAATAAAATAATTTACTTCAAAAGTTGATAATAAACGTAAAATATATTTCTATGTAAAAAAAATAATACGAACAAAAAAAGAAAGTTCAACATAGTAAAATTATAGTAGGTACTGTACTACTGTACATACTTTTATATAGATACAAAATTTATAGATTATAGTTTAAAAGTATTACTTGTGACAATTTCTAATGTTTTATATACCATTATTTGGTTGTCATTTGTCATGAAGAGTATAGGTACCTACTACCTACTACTGCAAATATATTCGGTCCGCAAGGAAATCAAATACGAGACGAACTGTAGTTCGTTTTGAACTGTAAAAAAGAACTATTCACTTAGATGAACTGTTTCGGTCCGAACTATTCACCAAAGTGAACTGGAATGCCCATCACTACTCTATATACAGCAAGAATACAAAGATGGCATTATATATACTATACTTATAAGGGCTGTCCGATAGGTCCGTGCAAGTCCTAAGAGATGGCACCTCTATAATATTGAAGCCACTCTTAATTACTTACTAACTAATTAGCTACTATACATACACCTACGAATGCATCTTTGCTGAATCATTTAAATGACGAAATAAGTAAAAAATAATCACTTAAAAGATGGTTCTCTTTTATTTAGATGATCCACCAGAGCTCATTCTTCTGCAATTGTGACAACAAAAATTATGCTATGAACTCTTTTCCTGTTTCCCCACATGCCAATTTTAGCAAGTTTAGGCTATTATCTGTTCCAAATTTAAGAAATAGCTTGCAGGAGAGAAATCTTGTGGTTTATTGGACAAAATTTATTATTATTTATACTATTTGTACACCCTGTTGAGAAATTAAAAACAATTGTATTTTCTTCATTTTTGGATAGACTTATCGAACAGCCCTTGTTCAGTCTAGGTTTAGCATAAACTGTATTCAGTGTTTTTCTGAAATTCTTGTAGCTGAATATTTAATTTTTTAGAAAAGGACTGACTGTAGTGGCCTACCCTGAGACTGACACTAGGCAATTATCTTCAATTCTAATTGTTGTTCGAGCAGATGAAACAAATCCACCCAAAAGTTTGGAAGATTTGAAAGGAAAGCGATCATGTTTCCCAGAATATGGCGGCAAAGGTATATTTCATCAAAATAAATTAACTGTTTGTTTCTTTATCCAGCATCATTTTCTTTCAGAATGGTTGTCATTCATTCACACGTTGAGGGACAAAAGGATCTTGGAAAATAGTTGTGACTATGGTAGCATTTTCAGTAACTTTGTTGACAGTTCTTGTGTTCCATCTGCAAATTCCCCTGACTATGAAATTGAAAATGCTGATTCATCCAAATTATGTGCCCAGTGCATACCAGTTGTCAACACGCTGAGTAAGTAGAAACCCTTTAAAATAATTGTTATTACCATTGAAATTTTATTAACAAAACAGCATCCACGTAAATTGGAGAGAAGTTGAATTTCAAAATTGTAAAAATCACCTTATTTTATATTTTATAATTCAAGTTTATGTCATATTTTCTTCGAATATTAATAGTAATTTAATTAAAAAAATTATGTATATTTTACGTATTTCTATCTTCCTCCATATGTTGGACTGCATACAAAGTGTTCTCTACACCTTTAACTGGATGTAGAACTCGGAAATATACAAGCCAATTTGTCAAAAATCCTATATATAAACGCTGCAAAATAAAGATAGAAAATGTTCCCATATAATTGTTCATATTACGGTCCTGGTAAGTTTACAAAAATTGGCATGATGTAGCCATGAGATGCTACACATTTCACCAGAAATTGTTTGCTACATTTCATATAAATGTGCCCTCTGTGGGCAAAATAAATGTGAAATTTTCATTATTGTCATGTAGATGTGGAAGCCAGCGACAAAATTCAACTCTTGGGAGATGATCTTGAGGTTATAAGGCTTGTACCTACTCTTAATAATGGTATGAATAAAATGTTTCCCGTCATATCGTTTTCCACACATTATGTGGACTACTCCAACTTGATTTGCTATGGACCTAGGCACTAATGAGTGCCTAGTGGTCCAACAATGGTTGGACCACTTTTGTTTTGATAGTATCTAAAATCTCTTCCTCAATGTCTACTATTTTTCATGGTACTGGTGTCCTCCTCATTGCTCCTTTATATACACTTTATCACGAGTCTTTTGAGCATTCACGGTAATCTTTCTGCATATAAGCGAAATGCTGCAGCCGCATTCTTTTGTTTTAGTTTTGCTAGATTTTCATAGTATGGTTCCAGACCATACTATGAAAGATGGATTGTTTCTTATAAAACTCCCATAGACCAATATATATTTCTCTTTTGTAGCCCATGCATATTGTACTGCTGATACAGGAAACAAATATTATGGAAGTAACGGATCCTTGAGATGTCTGGAAGATAAGGCTGCTGAATACGCGGTCATCACAAAAAATGGTAAAATTTAGAACATATCTAATGTCCATCAAATTAACTTTGAACTTGTACTTTCAGATGTGACAGCGAATGAAAACAGTACTACAAGCTTCCGTGTCTTGGCTAAGAACGGGTCATTATCAGAGTATACAGGATTTAACGTTGATGAAGAAGCTGCCCTGACAATTCTAACTGCAGGTGAAGTAGTTGCTAAAGCTGATAGTGTAAAAAAAGATGATATAGTTTTGCTTTTGAGAGGCATTGAACTGGAGTTTGGACAGCGACTGGACAAATCCTTCAAGGTTTTTGAGAGCTTTAACAACACCAAAGATCTATTGTTTCCGGTAAGAAATGTTCTTTTTTCCTAGAAATATTAACTTGCCTTTAAATTTAATTTAAATTTGAACATGGAATTCTACAGAGGGACAGGGCGTTCCATTTTAAATAAGGAATTTAGTAACATTACTTTACTCCTTAACCCTGTATATAAATTAATATTTTTTAGGACTCTACTCCAGGCTTAACCTTTGGCGGGCAATCAATTAACTACGTAGACAATTTCAAGAAAATGTTAGACTATTCTGAAAAATGTCTGACTGAAGGAGTCCCTCCTTCTGGCGCCTTGAATATAGCATCTTCAACAGTGCTAATCTTTGCTGCTACTTATTTCATTATAAGACTATAATTTTATTAGCTTAGACATTCATTAGTTAGGTTTTGTACACTTTTACTGTTTTTAATTTTATTTGTACTTATATATTCCTAAACCGTAATTTAAATTTTACCGTATACATTTGATAAATATTTGCAAAGTATTATTGTTGAAGTATTTTATAATTTTTAATAAAGTGTGTTTTTTTTACCTATAATCATATAGTTTTATCTCTGAGCAACTGATTTTTTTTTTAAACGTGGTAAACAAAATGGATACTTACATCCTGTAACATTGAAACACTGCGAAGTGTTGAAGAATTATATTTTAACATCGTAAGAATAAAAGTTATACATTAAGAAACTTATTCCAAATTCTCTTTAAAATAATTATCAATTAAAACATTGATCCAATAAAAATGGTAATAATAGTAGTAATTGCAAAACTTATAAATTTATAAAATTCCACATTATTAGCAACTGAATTAATATAAACCTCACACCATCATCATACTGACTAGAAAACTTAAACCTAAGGGTACAAAAAATACATACTATTTAATAAATAAAAATAAATTATCCATAATATTAGATAGACTTAATCCGAGTCTCGGACAGGGCTTTTCTAGGTCTGTGGTCTTTAACAGACACATCAGTTGTCTTCTGCTGCTTGGACACGTTAACGCTGTATATTTCTTTATTGTGTCTGTACTCTTTAAATGCTCTGTCCAAAGTCGAGACGACTTCATCAACGTTTTCTTTTGTGAATATCATAGGAGGTTTGATTTTAATGATATTATTGTAAGGTCCATCAACGCTGATTAAAATGTGCTCTTCACGCAATCTGTAATGTGAACAAGAGTCATTAGTGATGTTTTTAGTGGTATGATGTATATCAGTACTATTTATAACAAAACAATGGAAAAAAAAATGTATTAATTAAAATTTTACAAATATGTGATCTCCACATTAATAAAAGGTATTTTTTTTTTCAATATGATTTAACAATGATTTTTGGCTTACCTTCGATGTGCGTAGTGAGCGCAATCCTTGTCAGGCTCCCTGGTATCTCTGTCTTGGACAATGTCGATTCCAACAAACAGGCCCTTGCCGCGCACGTCTCCAATACACTTGTGTTTTTTCGCTAGGATTTGACAACTGTCCAACAGATACTCTCCAACTACCAAGGCATGTTCACGTAAGTTTTCGCTTTCTATGACATCAAAAACAGCATTTGCAACGGCGCAGGATACTGGGTTACCGCCATACTAAAATCAATGGGATATTAGCAAAACGAAATAGATTGTTTTACATTGACTCGCCCTTAAAAATTTTTAACACGTCAATTGGCTTAAGTTGTAGATGTTCTTATACTCATACATATACAGCCTTATTCAGAACTTATCTCTAAAACTTTTAAGGATATGTGCATCCTTAAATAAGAAATCGATATCACCAAAAAAAATTATAATAAAAGGCTTAGGATTTCCCGTAAACAATGATATATATAAGAATGTGATAAAAAAAAGTAAACACGTTTTTGTCTGGAACGCCTGGTTAAAAAAGACTGAATAAAAAGGCTGCAAATCTTTTTTGCGCCGGGTCGGTATACTCTCAGAACTTCCGAAGTTTTTTTTGTGCTAGCCAGTTTGCATTGTCAGTCCCAAGGTCACTCCATTAGAGTGGACCAGTATCCAGCGGCGTGCAATGAAAAATTTTTAAATAGCTTTAAGACCCCGCCAAAAAATTTTTTTTTGCACTACCACATTTGTACATGTATGTTGAACATCCCCAAATTTTATTATGGATAAGTTCTGAAATAACCCTGTATATTGTGTTATTTTTGCAAAAATTACATAGACTTATAATAATCTAAAAGTTCAACCAATAAGATAAGGTACTTACCGTATTAAAGTATTCAACCCCAGTTTTCATAAAACTGTCGGCAATCTCCTGTGTCGTAATGACGCAAGCTACAGGATGTCCGTTCCCCATTGGCTTGCCCATAGTCACGATATCTGGTTCAACGTCGTATTGCTGGAAAGCCCACCAGTACTTTCCAATCCTCCCGAAGCCAACCTGAACTTCGTCAGCTATGCAAACTCCTCCAGCTGCCCTTACATGCTCGTAGACTTCCTTGAAATAATTCTGAGGAGGAATCACTTGACCTCCACAGCTAATCAGGCTCTCGGCTATAAAGGCGCAAATACCTTTGCCGGTGTCGGATTCAATTTTATCACATATATCTTTGACTTCGTTGGCGTAGAGTGAGCCTATGTCTTCTTTATTGTGCTCCGTATCACGGTATTTGCCCCGATAAGTGTCTGGAAGAGATGTCTGAAAAGGAGAGTGAATTTTTATTTGAGCAACTGAATGTAGATTTATATTTGTTATTGTTCCCATTGTTACTAATTTTGAATTACAAGTGGCTCAACTATGTTATGGCTTCATCTTGCCACATTTTTCTCGGCTATAATTAATAAGTATGTTAGAGTTAACAATACAGTGATAACCTCATCACATGTCATTACCAGATTAAAATTCTATCGGATCTAGTTCATATTTATATATTTTTTTATTTGTAAATGCTAAAAATATCTAATCACTGCGGTATAAATAGTACATTGTGCAATTTGATTAGATCATTTCTGAAACAGACCATCTGGTGAACAAAACTGATGAATTGTATACACTACTTTTAAAAAAGAGAATTAGCCAACATATGCAATTTTTTCAACTAATTAATCAACTTAAAAATCGTGTAGCATATTCTAATCACGACTTATTAAAGTAGTTGCAAAGAAACAGACCAAATTAAAATGGAGTAATGATGAAATGATATTCATTGTTGAATCATATACATTATATGCACTGTTCAGTGAAAGTATATACTCTTTTAATCATTGACACAAAAAGTATATACTTTGTATATAAATTAATTATAATAGTAAAAAACAATATAGAAGAAAATTAGACTAAAATACATACAAAGTTTGCTTGTAGTACTTTTCCTTTATTATTATATCACTTTTTATCAGAGAAAATAGTATTTAGAATCTATGTGGAAAATATTTGCGATAACATTACTGTGGAATAGTACATAATTTATGTGATTTATTTGCGTGATACATATGAGCTAGATATCTCGCGGAAAATAACAGAGATTTATATTTTAACTATATTGCAAGTGAATCTGTCAGAATAAATTAGTTTAATTATAGAAAAACATCTATAAATATATTTTTCTTTATTATAGTAATCTATTAATATTTGATATATGCCATATAGCCATAGTGTACTTTAAAAATTCATACTATATACTATAATCATTTAATAAAGGTGCATTTAAATCAGAGGGAACAGAAGCGAACGAATGAATTCATTGCTTGCGTAAGTCATATGGAGAACAAAACGGGAGCGAACGAACTCTTCCGTGTTTCTGCATATATTAGGGCGAACAGAGACGAACAAACGAATTTGTTCGCTCGCTTCTGTTCGCTCTAATTTAAATACACCTTTAGATACTCATTGTAGATATGTACTACCACAAGGTCTGACAATCGTTAAATTTGACAAATGTATTCATATTGTGCATACAAAATGGCAAACAGCCATTTTTACTTGCATTTTTCTCTCCATAAATCAACCTTCCAAATTAGTCTATTTTTATTAGAGACAGTTTAGTACTTATTTCCAAATTTGCAAATATTTCTGATTTTTAACAACTAAATTGATAGTCTCGTATTTTAAGATACAAATTTTCAATTTAGAAATAATTACCTTACCTTAGAAATATTCCTCCTTACCCAGGTATATTTTGAAGTGAAATCATAGTGTGCAATAAAAACTGTTTACAGGAAAACACTTAACATTTTTTCTGAGCACGTAGAACCTGTTATCGAACAAAACCAAAGAACATTGCACTGTTATACAACTCCCTCGACACATCGAGACAATGTTTAATAAACCTCTAATTATACAGGTGATGTGCCCAAAAGTGTCTTATAAAATCAGTTATATAAAGAAATAAAAAAGTAGTAATATACAGGCTGAACTAGAGGCAGACTGAAATTTGATTACTGCTACAGAGATCTCAGAAACAGCTGCAGAGAAGCTTTTATGGAAAAAATTGTAATTTTTTTAAAATCAGCAAACTTTTTTATTTGTAATTTGATTGAAAAAATTCTTGAAACGGTTTTGCCTGGTCTTCAAAGGACTTTTCAATGATGCAATTAGTTATTTTGCGTATAATAAGAAAATTTATTTTAAAAAACTCCATTATTGTCCAATTTGGATGAAAGACCCACTATAAAAATTTGGACAAGTGTTCTGTTTAAAAAAAACACCAGATTTTTCATAACTGTGTGATGCTCCTCTGTTTCATTTGATAACAGACTCCGGCAGTCCAGAAAAAATCATGCAACTTTTATATAAAAAGTTATTTTTCTGGCTACAAAAATAAAGGCGGTAGGGATGGTATGAAAATTCCATATGAAGGCTGCCTAAAATCGCAAATAAAATAAAATTAATACTTACCACATGCACATGGTCCTTCTTGCCAACTCCTCCAGGAAGGTTAAATTTGTAGTGAGATATATCAATCAAAGAGGTCAAGTGGCCATGGTAAGCACTAAAAAAATACCATACTGGTAGCTGCCCTTAAACCCTGACCCAACACCAACCCCAAAACAATACAAAAACAACACTAACTCTCTTTTCTAAGCTTGACCGTTAATTTAAACAATGAAATCTGAAAGGCTTGGCAATTCTAACCAGTGATGAAGAGTTAACATCAAGCTTAGAAATCACATACACATCAACCTGGAAAAAACTGTTGCGATTATTAGCGCTAGTTGTCGACAGACTACGTTTGTCCAAACACCAAGAGATATGCCTGCCGATATTTCATATCATAAAGCTGGTGACAGTTGCTTCCTCATCTGTAATGTGTTATGTAGCTGTAATAAAAAAATGAAAACAAAATAATTAGATTCATTCGACTCCAGACATAAAGTAATCGTAATCTTTACAAGTAAAGTGTAATGGACAGTCCCTGATCATGTATGAAAATGATATATTGCTGTTTTACTTTGTAGATAATAGCAAATTTATAGATAGATTATTTTACACTCAAAATACAACAGCGGTCAAAGTAACTATTTGATAAAGCGATAAAAATATCAAACACGAGAGTAGTTTATTGGCCTTTGATTGGAAAATTTATATATTGTTGAGTAACAAGTTAACAAACACTTGATTGGGAATTGTTTGATAGGAATAAACTCACCGACAATAACATAGCAGTAACGGCTTGGAAAGAACTCCACTCTAAATATATTTATCTAGAAGTTCTAAACCAAAATAAAAAAAATATTCAGGACATTGGTTATCTTTCCCATTCAGTATGTGTATATTTACTTCAATTGGTTCATTTTGATTTAACTTTCAAAATCTAATTGTCTTAATAATACAATAAAACAGCAAAATATTGCATACAAGATGATAAAATATGGTTGAACATGCTTCTAGTATAAAATTTGGTTTAATCGAATACATATATTTCAAAAATTAAAAATAAGAAAAAACACAAACGAAACCAACTCAAATATTCAGTATTCCATGTCTAATTCATGTTTTATCACCAAGTAGATATCCCTGAAATCTGCCACGGGCAAAGAAGTAAGCTAGATAAATGGAGTGATGGTCAAAGCCTCTGGGGCCACTGCTGGACTGGAAAAGGGCGCAATTAGTTTAAATCAACAATAAAAAAGACTTACTGCTCCAGAGCAATGATATCCGTATTGCCTGTGTAAATTTGGGCCAAACGAAGGGCTAAATCATTGGCCTCAGAGCCAGAATTCACAAAGAAACAGATTTTCAGTTTCTCTGGCATGGTGCTGGCAATTTTTTTAGCACACAAAACGATGTTGTCGTGGAGGAAACGGTTATTGGTGTTGAGGACGGACATTTGCTGGCAAGCTGCTTGGACAACTGCAGGGTGGCAATGACCAACTGAAACCGAAAAAGAAACATTTATTATTCATTTGCTATTTACAAACTATTTGGTTATTTCCTCCACTTCTACAAAAATAAATACACGCGTTATCTGAACTATTTGAAACTAATTTATTTTATCCTACTATCTTTAATTGCATGCTTTCAAAGAGTACTGGCAATGAATATTTCAAGTAAAAAAATATTTGATACTCTATACTGCACGGGCAAATTAATCTCGGACATACAGATCAATTAAAAATATTCTTAGTTTTACGTTCTACTTCAATTTAACTAATTTTGTATTCTACTTGTATTTTACTGAGTCCCAAAGACGAGAATTATACCTCCACTGAGTTTTGAAAATTCCCCTCATTACCACATGTTACAAAAGGGTGATTTTAATTTGAATTAAGATTTGTATTTGCATTTATGGCGCCAAACAAGAAATGCAGTTGGGTTTATATTGTATATGCATTTAAACGCTCATCAAAACTTTACTATAAAATGTTTACTATAAAATAAAAACTTCCTAAATGGAAACTTTTGCATTGCAAAGTACTTGTGAGAGTAAATCTGCTTTTGTCTAATAATGTACCTAATCCACTTAAGTACATAATTAGCATTATCAAAATAAATACCCTACTCATCAAAACAAATTTAATTTATGACGCCTACTGATATTATTAGTTGTTATGTCTAAATTAAATTTGCCTTCAGATTTAATCCGATTAATATGTTATGTTAGCATGATTGGTCAATATTTTTATTTTATAACAAACACTATCTATAAGTATACCTACATATGCTTAGGTACATATTAGAAGAATTATTGGTATTTTATAGTTAATTTCTTAAACATCTACTGACCGTGAAAGGAAGACGCTTGGAATGAATGTACTCTTGGCATTTAATTCATAAAAACGTGAAAATAAAATTATTGCATTTTTGGCACGCTTTTACTATCGTTTACATCCGCATCTACCCATTGGAAGAGATATATATTTATTTTTATATTTCTGAGGAAGATTTGCTACTTTATCGCAAATATCTTCCCTGTGAAATGAATTATCTGGATTAACGTAAATCGTAATCTGACCCTGATCAATTATATCACATTGACAGCTTTTGCGGCTTCAAAATCCTTTGAGAGAAAAGAAACCGTTCTTTAAAATAATGATTTGGCTCGATTAAGTAGCTCGTCTTTTGGAGACTACTCTATTTAATTAAATTAATAAACTTTTCATAAAAGCATCAAAACACATATTATACTCGTAGAGCAAGGAAATAAAGAAAACCTTTATTATTTCCCCATTGTTATTAAGGTCGGTATTATTTCTATACTTTCAGCAACTTCAAAAAATTTAGTATGTTACCAATAACTGAATATATGGTCTCGTCAAATAGGTAATAAACATACACTATATATGGCTTATTTGAAAAAAAGGTGTCATTGACTCCTAAAAATCGAAACGCAGAAAAACCCGATAATATTCATATTTATTATGCTACGGAATATAATTTTTTTTGTTTTCCCCGAGCAGGTAATCTGAGATACAGTAAGAAATAAGTAGGTACCTACATTAAATTGCAAAATATATCGGAAAACGCCGTAACATTCTTCAAAACTTTCCGAAACTCCATCCCTCGTCATTAAACTATACTTAAACTTAAAACTATGTATCTACTTAAAAATAACTCCACTACTTACCATGTGCGACGTTATTGATACAATCGAGATATGCATCATCTTTCTCATCATACATGTACTGCCCTTTGGCTCTTACAATCTTGAGTGGATCCTTACGGAAGAATAGTTGGCATGATTTTCTGTAATGCAATAAGAATAATGGTTTGATTTTGCTATTGTTTATCTTTATACATTATCTATTATAAGATTGGTGAAAAGCAACGTACTTATACGTTGGTTTAGTGGAGCAACATACGTATATATCCAATCAATTTTTAAACAAATTGGTATACCTACCTATACGGTTTCAAATAACAATGAAATGTGTCAAACAAGAGATACTTATTGTATCATATATTATTCATAAATTCTGCGAGATTTGGAATGTAAAAGGCAACTCTAGTTATAGTCCTCAATTTTGTACGAAAATGACATGTACAGTGTGTGATTGATGGAGAATAGGCACCTCCTCTAGACATCTATATCTATCTATCTATCAATCAAGATCTCATCTGTAATATTTATATGTGATAGAGACAAATCAAATATCTGTAGAACATTAAGAGATATTCCCAAAGTGATATTTTCATTAGACTGCGAAAAAAGAACATTTTTTTGTAAAAAATACAGGGTGTTCTATTTAAAAGAATATGTTGAACCTGGCTCTGCCTTGATCTTTCACTTTTAAACACATTGTACACATTGAACACATACATTACTCTAACTTTTTCTAAGGAAATAGAGAGGTGTCCATTCTCAACCAATCACATTGTACATACTTACGACGCGACGTAAGTGGGTAAGTAAGACATGAATGGTAGCTTGAAATAACAAATTTCTGTTTCTCAATTCGTTTTTTTTATACCTAAGTATACCTAAGTAATCAAAGTTTGGTACAGGAGATGTAAAATGATGATATTCAGGATATTTAGAATATCGACCCAAAATATGTACCTATAGATTTTGGTTTTATTTTAGAATTATTAATTATTAAATTACATTTGTTTTTATCGATTATGAAACACGATTGTTCCCTTTTTTAATTATTATTTTCTTAATGTCAGAGGTATATGATGGTCCCGGACACCAAAAAGATCTCAGATGGTGTTAATTTTTACAGATATTACAATGAATACCAAAATTTGTAGTAAATAAAATATCTAATTTTTCAGAAGGTATGCCCAAAAACAATATTTAATAACTTTTTTATGTTTTTTATAAATAATTTTTTGGAATTTGTGAGAACACTTCTTTGCAGTTAATAGTAAAGATATCTTTAGTTAAAAAAAACAATATATTTTTGAAATATTGCTATAAAATTGAAACATATATAAGTAATGTTAGGGGACACACAAGCCAAGTGTCGACTAAAATTAAAAATAACGTTAAAAATGAAAAAATAAATGTTGTATTAAAGTTTACATTACCTATACCAACAAATACATTTTTTCCTCCTTTATGGGACTCAACGGGACATTATTCTTAATGGTTTAAGGATGTTATTGTAAATTGTGATCTAGGTAGGTATTATTTATTTATAGTTAAGTAATCAGCAAAAAAACAAACTAAGTGATATATTATTAATTATGTAATTAAATTAAATATTTATCTTACTTTTACGTTTTTGTTTGGTTTGAATATTTATAAATAAACATGCAATCGGCATAGTTATGAAATACTTATACTGCAAATAAACATGCATACTTATCAAGCCAATAAGTAATGTAAAAAATATGTCACTGCACTGTAGGGTAGGTTTTTTGTTTTGTATTTGGACTTGCAATAAAACATATAAAATATATTGTGCATATGAAAAATTTATATGTGGAACTTAATTTAGATGTTTTAAGTTATTGAACATTATACCTAATCGATTGGCTTTCATTATTTATTCATAAACATACTGATTACTGAAAACTAAAACTGAAAAAACCGTACTTAGGTATATAGTAAATAGTAAATACCTAACGTAATTAATGTATCAATGTTATTATTATCAATTATAAAAGTAGAGCCCAATAATATACACCAATAAATAAAATTACATAATAATACTTTTTTAACAAAAACATAATAATTTCCTAAAAATAAATTAAATACACAGCAGCCAGACCTGAAACCTGAAACCTTCAACAGTACCCAAGTACCCAATTTTTTTTCATGATCGATATATTATACACACTCACCCTATGTGTTTGTCCCTAAGGGCAATGGTTTCTTCCTTCGAAAGCTTCTGCATATTGACGTGGTCAGCGAAGACTCGAAGAGACTAAAAATCACCGTGGGACTTATTCGGGAATCTGCAGAAATGCAATAATGATGCAGGTTGCGACTTTTGAAATGCACCTCGGCGACTGGTAGGCAAAGCTGATTTTAGCCAATGCCGGACGACTTTTCCGTAGAATTGTTATTTATAGTAAATATAATAATGCGCGCGCAATGGACCCTAATATGTAATAACTGAACTGATAACTGATAACGGTGTTATTATTAACAGAAATAACACTCCTATCACGTGAAGTCCGCACGTTTCTGTATCAATCGAAAACTGTGGTGTTGCGTATAATGTTACTCATCCTAACATGAAAATCAATAGAAGGACGAAGGACTTCGCATACCTTCCATCAAGAAATCATTCTGAAAATTCACCACTTGTATAATAATTCTAAAAAAAATCAGGCAAACAGAAGGATTCAAAATAAAGATGTGAAGGTAATTAAATGTAGGTATACCGGACCGGGGTTTTTATATATTTTTAATATTATTTATTGGCTTATTTAACTGTTTATATATTTCTTTATATAGGAATTAAGCCAAAAAGTCAGTTAAGAAATGAATTATTAATGAAATTATCAAATATTATGGTTCAATAAAGTTTTTCATTTTCCTCGTTACCTACCTACGTACGCAAAGGAATAACTTCATTATTTTTAAGATATGTCGAAAACAACTATTTGCAGAGGAGCAGTAGCGTACATTATTTTTTTTTATAAAGAAGAAGAAGAAGAAGAAGAATTAATTTATTGACTACGTTTATGGGTACATGTACAGGGTATTCGCGTATATTTTGACCCCTACCTACAGGGGTTATTAAGAAAGTTAGAAAAAAAATTTAAATACTAAAGTTGTTTGGTTTTTCATGTATTATCTTTTAGCTAGGTCGAAAAAAAAATTGCATGTCATAAACTTAGGAAAACCAATTGAACATAAAATATTTTTAAATGAGACACTCTGTATAATTTTACACGCTTGGGTAAACATTCTTTTCCTGATTTCAAAAATATATATTTTGTTGACATTTGCACTGACAGTTTTCGAAATATTCGACAGCGAGTACCATAAAAAAATACAAAAAATACAAAGAACTAAAAATATTTAACACTAGAAACCAACAGTAATAAAAAATATTTAACGATTTTCGATGTAACCTCCTTAGCTATTTAAACATTTTCCAATATTTTCAATTTTTAATATTTTTTTTATGATTTATTGTAAACATTAAATAATAAATATTTCGAAAACTGTCAGTGCAAATGTCAACAAAATATATATTTTTGAGATCAGAGAAAAATTGTTTTCCCAAGCCTCTAAAATTATACAGGGTGTCCCATTTAAAAATATTATGTTCAATTGGTTTCTTCAAATTTACGACATGCAATTTTTTTGCGACCTAGCCAAAAGATAATACGTGAAAAACCAAACAACTTTTGTACCTCTTTAAACTTTTTTCTAACTTTCTTAATAACCCCTATAGGTAGGGGTCAAAATACACGCGAATACCCTGTACATAGCATATTATAGTCGCAAGTCATAGAAAGGAAAAAAATAATACATAAAATACAAGACCAATACATATACAAACACATAAACACATCAAAAGTAAAAACAATATATTTAAAAATTCAATATAGACGGAGTGTCCATATATTCCTGCACGTTGTAAAAGCAATGGGTGTTTATGGTGGGCATTTATGGCTTTTATTTTGTTTTAAAATTGCATTTTGTTTCATTCTTTTACTTCTAATGGAAGTTTATTATATTTATAGATTCAAGTCAAGAGAATTGTAGCTGATTTTTGTAATTTTTTCTGTAATTTTTTATATTTTCTTTTTTTTTAAATCATATTATTTAGGATTAAATTCTCTCCCTTCCAGTATGTTTATTGTAGGGGTTGAAACTAGAACTTTTTGAGATTATCTCTATTATCTTCAATTTTATATAAGCGTGCAGCTTTTCTTCCATTACAATTGCTACCACAAGCAAGGTGCATATGGTAAGTTCTTGAAAAGAGAAATTATTGTCGATTTGAATTGAATTAATAAGTTACAAAATAATACTACGGTCTTAAAAATGGCATCTTTAGATGTTTATTGTGATAAAAAAATTTTTTCCAATAAGAAGCATAGTTGCAACGTAGTAGAAACAAAAAAATGTAGTGCGTGTAATGTAGAAAACGAAATATATATAGTGGTGTACAACTAAATCAAGAATTAATTTAGTTATTTAGGTATCATTTAAAATATTTTATTTTTCTACACCCCAAACGGCTCATCTGCGGACATATGTTTTTTAAACAGAGGTTTGTTTTCATGTTCCCTGCCACCCCTTAAAGTTTGTCGGTATGTGTTTGGGACACCCTGTATAATTTAAATATTTATTAAGAACGTTCTAATGGTTTACCAAGAAATATTAGAACATTTTAATTTTTTATTTTCATATCTTTTAAATTTCATCTTATATTTCACTACTATTGTGAAAGTTGACTAAAATAGATTTAGTTACCTTTGCTAGTGTTAATACTAGTTTGAAATATTTCCAAAGACTATCATTGTCATGAGCAAATGGTTTTTGAATGATTTTAACAAGACACGGAAAGTTTTAGAAATTATTAAGGCGCCTTGCGCTTATTTATTGTGACACATGTCATTAATGGCACTGGTGATTATAAAAGCAGGTAATAATAAAAGATAACCACTGACGAATGTCTAACATAAACTACGAGGTCTCAATGAACTTTTTAAAAAATCAACAAAACATGTCAATTTTTATTTGAAGGAGATCAATTTTTAAATTTCTACACTTATAGGTACATAGTATTCCAAAAAGTAAGATAGATCAAACTTTATTTTTTTTAAACGGAACACCCCTTACATTTTTACAGACTTAGATAGAATGTTCCCTCATGAATACATTGCCGTACGTGTCATGGATCTAGCTCCTAATAGTAAGGAAGATATACCCAAAAAAGTGTGCCATAAGGGTAAATATTATTTTTTTATTTGAAGCAGATATGCTAAAATATCTGCTAAATATTTTATTAACAAGAACTTGGAAGATAAATAGAGTATTATCGGAACCAGTGTGACCAGGACAAATTTTAACTTTCTCCATTATATTTATCCAAATATAAGTAGGGGAACCTTGATAAACTTACAAAAATGCTTTTTTCTTAGTGTAATATAGTCGGTTTTTTTTAAGTCAAGGACTGTTCACTGATACGAAGGGTAATTAATGTGTATATAATCTAAAAATAAAAATAACCAATTTACATTACCAGGAAAAAAATACGTCAATCATCCCATATCTTTAAAATTAAGAGGCCTATGTATTCCATTATCTATAAAAATAAATGGTAGCTAAATGGCACTAGCCATTAGTCATTTGTTAGTTTTAATTACTTGTTTAATATCGCGTCATAATAGCTACCTTCCCAAAGTAAATTACTTTTTTATAAATTTTATTGGGATACATTTTTTTTTGTTATTATTACATTTCTGATATTATTTGACTGTTTTATCCTTATTCATTCAGATTTTGCTTACTGCTAATAATGAAAAATTGACGCGATTTCATCACCAGTGCGAATCTCCCTATGCCATTTACCTTTTCAGTTGTTATTTGAAATAACAAGTTTCAAAACGTTATATCGGCAAAAATATATGGTGTTCTACTTTATTTATCGTTCCAATATGGATTCCCATACAAAATGATGGTCAATCTTTCAAACATAGTCACGTTAACACTAGTCACACCATCGGTTTGTGACATTTTTGTTTTTCATAAGTGCTTTTCAATGCGCTAGAAACGAGCTTGAGACGATAGTGTAAAATGGCATGTGTGTTGTGAAATATTGGGTAGAATGAGTATTTTATCAAAATTTCTTTAAATCCCCCACGAATAAATTTGTTTTAATTGTTTTCAACTGGGTACTAATCTGACAATGTTATGCCCTGACAATTTTTTCAAATATACTTGACTGGTGTTGATCATAGACTTAATTATAAATCTATGGTGTTGATAGAGGTTGACTATTCGGTAGGTAGATATATTTTTTTATCAACTTAGCGTACCTGATTAGATTTTAAGTTTAAGCTGAATAGTAATTATTAGGAAGAGGTTCTGAATCATAGACTTTATAAATCTATGTTCTGAATACTTCAAATTTTTGATGACTTTCTGTTGGCCTATTTCTTGTTTTCAGAGATACTCATACAATGACGATTAGCGATTTTTAATACCTACAGCTTTATCCGATCACTGATTTGTGTTCTACCCCACTCAACTATTCTACGTTAAAAGTTATTGGTTACACTGTGCTGGCAAATAAAAAATGTTTAATTTAATACTAGCAATGATAAAGGAAAATTTATAATATTGTTAGGTAACTATAGTCGCCTACATCAATTTTCTTACCAGTAGTTGTTCCAGACGAAAGCACTCCGCGGTGTCAAATATAGGTACCTACTTTTTATTTTCAGAAAACTCAATATATTGAGAATTGAGACTAATCTCAATGTGTTTAGACCAAAATACGGCAAATCTTGCTTTGTAATTCAGCGCTCGGCGCGGCATATAGCCAGGAGAATAGCTGTTTTGGCGTGATTTGTTTTAGTTCTTATTTAAATAAGGCGCTTGCAGATGGAGGACAGTCTTAATGATGTCCTTACTATTCGTAGTTATTTGCTAATCTCAATATGTTGAGATTTTTCTCAATATAATCAGATTATTTTCAATATCTTGACTTTTTTCTCAATATAATGAGATGATTCCAGTGGCGGCTGGTGACATTTGGATATGGGGCGCGTAGAAAAAAAAATGCGCCGCAGGCAAAAATTTTGCATATTTCAAGGTCAAACCCCTTAAAATTATAAATTAGAAATTCGCAGAGCAAAAATATTTGCTTGAAAAAATAACTTTCGTTACATAAATATCCTCCTTTTTATTACGATTGACGGAAACCTCGACAAAAATTGTTTAAAATAATATTTACATAGGTAAGTAGTAGGTAATTAATATTTAGATATCAAAAATTTACATATACGACGTTACCTTCAAAAAGCTGAAAACGAGAATTCAGGAAGCAGGAACAAAACTATTTTTAGTTTTTAGATATTTATTTATTTATTTTTTATTTATTTTTATTTTATTTTACAGCTACCCAGACAGATAATAATCCAATAATAGGGTAGGGAACATTACATATAATTATTAACATATAACATAATAAGATACATAATATAGAAAATGTAAGATTAAGCATCTAATCACTTAACTAGTTACAAGTAATATGCAAATAAATAATACACAACAATTGACAATTCAATAAATCAATAATATGTACTGATAACAATTAATTATCATTTAGTAAAACGTGTTTAATTTTACTAATATTGCAGCAGAAGATATCAAATTTGTCATTTACAGATTCATACTTTGAACACATTGAATGTAGGGGGGGACGAAGCATATAAATTAGTATGTGGAGTATGTAAGTAAAATGTGGTGTTAGAACGGGAAAGGAAGGATGGCGCGTGCAGATTTAGGTAATTGAGCAAAAAAGGACAATCAATTTGGTTGTTCAATAATTTGTACAAGAAAACAACTGATAAATAATTGCGTCGGGATTCTAGGTCAGAAATATTGAACCTCTTCAGCAAGTCGACTTGAGGAGTGCCTCTAGTTGGATAAAAACCATCATTTTTATGGCAAAGATATTTACAAAAACGTCTTTGTATTCCCTCTAATTTATATTTATGTAGCTGATAACCTGGACTCCAAATAATAGATGCATATTCTAATTTTGCTCTAACAAAACTATTAAAAAGCAATTTCAAGGTGGCAGTATCTGCAAATTCTCTGGAATTCCTAATTATGAAACCTAAGTTCCTGTAAGCACTGGCCACTACTTCGTTGATGTGTGGTACAAAGGTTAACTTGCTGTCAAATATAACCCCTAGATCTTTAAATTGATTGAGTTTTTTCAGATCAACACCATTTAACCTGTATTTGAAGTGGATAGGATTAATTTTCCTGGTAAAAGATACATAATTGCATTTGTCAACATTAAGAAATAAATGATTAGCAGCACACCAACCATTTAATCTCTCAATATCTATTTGTAGATTTAGGCAGTCCTCTAGGCTATTGATGACTGCAAATAACTTACAGTCATCTGCATATAGTAGGGAAGAGCAATGCAGGTTACAGCTTATGTCATTTATAAACATTACAAACAATAAAGGCCCAAGCACAGATCCTTGGGGCACGCCGGAAGTTGCTGTTATTTCGACAGACTTGAAACCACGATACTGTACATAGAGTTTTCTATTGGAGAGGTAAGATGAAAAGAAATTAAGGAAAGAATCGGTGAGTCCAAAACTGCACAACTTATTAAGCAAGATACTGTGGTCAAGACTGTCGAATGCTTTGGAAAAATCCGTATATATAACGTCTACTTGTCCTCCACAATCAAGGGATTCAGCAACAACTTGGGTTATGCTTGCAAGATTCGTTACAGTGGATCTGCCAGATAAGAAACCGTGTTGACTAAAAGACAATTGCGATTTAACATGGAAAAATATAATATCATAAAGAACCGATATCCGTTAATTAAAAACGATATGGCACAATTACAAACTCAAAAGTATTTTAGTTATTCAATTTATAGTTATCAAACGACACATTAAATTATTACGTAGGTAAACAAAACTTCATACTGTTATTTATACACGTGTGCACTCACTTTCTAAAATTGAAATCAGCTCTACGGTCTTTCATAGAAATACATTTTTGCCATAACTTTTTCATCGAAATTATTTATTGGGCAGGCAACGCCCAATTCTTTTATTTATACTTTATTTTCCAGTGGAAGATTTGCAAAATTAGCTCTTATTATACTACTAACAGTATTCATGTTAAGTAATATATAAAATTGTCTTTTCACAAAAATTGAATAAATAATTTAATAATGTTAAAAATATGTAATGTGTTAAAAATATGTTATAATGTTTAATAATGTTGTAGTAGGGCCGCGAGTTTAGCCGCGGCCAAATCTGCATATAAGCATACGGAAAGTATCTAACGACTAACGAGTTTAGTCGAAAAGGAGATTGGGTCGGTTGCCATAGTTACCTGGGCCGCGACTCAAAGTGCGGCCACGAAGCTGTGATGCTTTGCTCACTGTGCAGTGGTGACAGTGGTGTGCTGTGGTGATCCAGTAATGTAGACTGGCATTATGAGTACGATAGCTCAAGCGCTCGAGCCTTAAGTACCAAAATACATGTTTTAACATTTGTATTTAATTTACAATAATGATAATAATAATGATTTCTTTGGTATTTTTGGAGGAGGGGCGCGCGGCGATGCGGCCTTAAGGAGGAGCCGCCACTGGATGATTCTCAATATCTTGACTTTCTTTCAATATAATAATAATAAGTTTATTGTCTATATCTTGACTTTTTCTTAATATATTGAGAAAATTCTTTAAAACTCTACGTGGCTCCCCTGTGCTTCCGTAGTTTTATTATATTTTGTACGATATTTTGTTTAAAGGTAGGTATCAAAAGGCAAACTTAATTTACTGTAAAGTACATTACAGGTACATGAACACAAAATTAAAATCTTTAGAAAGTAAACGTTCATAAAACTACGTAAAGATCATCAGATACCACACAAAGTAGAGGAAGAATACGCATTTATATTTAGACAATGCAACAAAGGAAAGACTATAAACATGATATAAATGAACTTATATACCTAACTTCTCTATTTATTTATTTATTTATTTATTAATCTTTCTATTTATTTAGGATTAGATCCATTTGTATTATCAGTATGTTGGCCTTATTTTTTTTAATTGTAGGACATACGTCTATTTACTGTTTTTACAGTTGCTATAAATTTTTGAGAAAAATTCAAAAGCATTTTTGTTTATATTAAATGACTCTAGACAGTGCAACAGCTTTTTTTATCAGGCAGGGCACGTTTCTAAGTGCTAAAAATCAGGGTCAGATAAATGTGCGTGATATTTCACAAATATTAGCTATTTTCTTTACTTATTATACACAAAAGTCATAGAAATGTTTAAACACTAGTAATAAGCAGTTACGGTCATCCTTGGGATCAATCTTAATCTTAATTTCGCTGATATAGGATATTTGTTCCAGTTAGATAATATGTTACTTATTTATATTGTGTTATCTAATAGTATTAATTGACCGTTATTGAAAAATAATGAAATTCCAAAATAAATAAATAAATAAGCGTTGGGTAAAAGATGAGGAGCATATAAATAAATTTTAAAAGAAAATTATTGACTGAAAAATATGGTGTATATTCTTAGAGTACAAAATAACATAACTAAACTTCCGAGTACCTAATCTCTATAAAAATCTAGTAATAAAAATGTAAAATTTTACAAAATGCAGAATAAAACTACCTTTATTCGTGTATCTTTTTTTATTTGGGATCCAGTACAATTCAACTAACAAAACTAACTACAAAGTTCAAAACAAAACCGTTTTATGTTAAAATTGATATACTCATGCATTTCCTATTTATAAATATTGAATATTGAAATATTTTAAGTTCAAATAAAAGGAGATTTTGATTGTGAACTACTATTTTTTAAAATACAAAAGATAAAAAGTAATAACTGATATTATTTGAAAATAGCAGGTATCGTATAAATAATTACAATGATAGAAATATAACAAAAATGAAAATGTTTCCATTGTTATCACTTTCCTGTAATGCGTCATTTTCATAAATTTTAAAATTATTCCCTCCCCTCCATAATGTGTTTGGAACAATGAACGATTAACTAAAACTAAACATATTTGTTATATAAAAAACATCTGATTAAGTAACCATGCAAATAAAACATTATGTGTACCTACTTAGAAATTTAAACAAAGCAAAGTTCAAAATAGGCGCCAAGAGACATTCAGACGATTAACAATTATTATTATACACAGTATTCATGTTTTTTGATACCCAGAGTACAATTTGTAATGTGTAAATCAGCGTTAATCTTAATGTTTTTTGATAATAATTATTTCACCATATCTGTTGACATAAATTACATATAATTATTTCAAAATCATGTAATTTTCTAACTACGCCTCAAACATACTTTTTATACATCATATATAAATAGATTTCAAATTTAAGGTTTAAGTCGCAATAATAAAACAGGTGTAAACTAAACTTTAAGGGAAACAAGTTATATATAGTACTTATAGCAACTTAGGTATTAGGTATAACCAGAGACTTATACATCTACACTTAAACAGCAACTGGCAATAGTAACAATTTTCAAGTAAAAACTGTATAGAATACCTATTACGTTATGTTTAAGCTTAGACGGTAGTCTTTATTAAAATTAAACCTTCCTCCTAAATTTCCTGAATCCTTATTAGTTTTAAAAATGAGCTAAAGCGATGAGTGATGATCAAGTTTTACTTGATCACTCAACGGCTAAAATAAACAATACTTTTAGTTTTCAAAATAATAATAATAATAATACCAATACAGAAAAGAAAGAAAATTATATATCAACAACTAACAATAAGAAGTCGAAAGAAATAATATGGAAACAGAAGCACGTTCACATCAGCCCATTGATTATACCGGTAACGTGTATCACTCCATACATTCGTAAATCACCTCATTCAACTTGGCCTGGAAGAAAGTCTATATACCCAGTCACAAAAAGCAGCCATACTACATACATGCAATATAGTAAGATCGTTTCTAAATAAAAAATTATTTCTCGAGTTTCAAATGTCTTTTACATTGGGAGGACAGCTCCAGCTCCAGCTAGCACGTGTTGTTTCAAAATGTGCAACATGTTGCAGCAAAATAAATGAACAGAGTTTGTGTGAAGATCTACGAAATATCATGCAGCCACGGATTCGGACGTAGAAATAATCGTTTTGATGCACGATAGTACGGATCACGGAGAAATAATAAGAAGGGGCACTATAAACAAGATTATATTATCAATATACATCATATTATAATAATGACGTAAACGGCATTTCACAAACTATAACTTATAACTTATTCCAAAGTAATACTCCTAAAAAATTATTGACTTACCAGAATTATATAACCCAGTATCCACTAATATAAATGCAGACAACGATAAGGACATCAACAGTAACAGTATTGTTGCCACCGCTCTATAGACTGAAAGATACCGTGAATAATAAAAAAAAGTTACCACAAAGACGAAAAGGAATAAGTTTATCACAATGGGGTAATTTTACTGATACAACATTTAGATTACAGCAGTGATACCAAAAGTTTTATCATCCTCTTCTTGGAGGTGAAAATGGTAGGAATAGAATAGCAGTAACATGCGTTTTTTCACTACATTTTAATCACATCCTGTATCTATCAAACGAAGAGGAATGCGTGGATCAAATTCGAACTGTACTTTACTAATACAATGTAGATGTAAGGTCCAAATGCAACGCAACGCATCCCCCTTCGCTTGGAAGATACAGATACAAGTATAAAGATATATCTTTATACTTGTGATACAGAGGGGTGTATAATTAAAATGCAATGTTACTGCTATTCACATTCTCTATTGGTTTTACCTGCTATTAACTTTATGGCCCATTTTCTTTTACCTTTCGCATGATTACTGCCAAAACTTTGTCAAATAAATTAAAAAATATAAAAAACCCTTTTCAAAATGAGTGATTCTGATGTTTATCCTCTGATATAGAAGCAGCGGCAATCAGAGCGATATCAAGTCTAGTCCCGACAAAATCCAAAGCGCGGTATGATTTGGAGTACCTACCAAAAGTTTGAAGATTGGTGTAAATCTAAGAAAGTAAAGGATAATATTAAAAATGGATTATTAATGTTTATAATAAACCTTAGGTTTTATAATTTTTTTAATAATAAATAAATCAGTCATCTAAAAAGCGGGATTTTATTTAACAGAAAAACGTTTTTTTTTTTCATTACAGCACTAGTTTTGTAAAGGCATCATCTATTACAACACTAATGCTGTAATAGATGCCCTTACAAAACTATTTATAGAACTGTAAAATTCATATTATTAAATGAAAGTAGATAAAGATTTTTTAATCCGATCCTGGCAATATTCCGCAACATTTCTTTTTATCCCAATTCCATTTATTTTTGGCCTAACTAAATAAATTACACGTACACGAGATATGTTATAAATGATTATGATAATAGCGATAAGCGATATTTTCATGTCGTGTTCATGACAGTAAGTATTTGTTTACGTTGTTCTTAGTTTGTTGCTAATATTGCGAATCCTATTAGATATGTAAAGAGGCTCGTCATATAGAAAATTCCACTGATTTAAGTGTCAATAAACTTTATTTTTATTTTTAAAGGAATTTTTTGGCCCCACTACAAGAAACATATGTTATTTTATTAAATCCACATAATTTAGATATAACCTTTCTACAAAAAGAGGATAAAAAGAAAACATTAAAAAAATAAAATAGGTAGGTACTAGAAAACAAATTTTAAAATAATACTACATAACCCCAAATCACTATAACTAACACTGGAGATGATTAAAACTGAGTTTTAATGATATGAATGATTTTTTTTTATTTCGTTTATTTAATGTCGACCTATTTCCGCGACTAAGGACAATCACCGACGCCAGGAGACGAGCAACCCCAACCTGGAAATTTTGGCGAACCCCCACTTTTTATAGCAGGGTAGGGACCTTTTACTTGCCTATCTATCATTTCATAGATAAGGGATTCCGGCTCTACATCCTATCCAAGGGATGGTACGTCTTCTACGCAAACCTCGCCTAAGTTTGCATAGCTTCTCTGAAATCACCGACGTACAGGCCACTAGAAGATACGGGTAGGCACCGCAGGTCTTCCCTGCATGGTCACCCATCCAAGTACTATAACCACTGCTGTAATTTTGAAGTTTTTTACATGGGAGACCCTGTACTGAGTCTAAAAAGCTTCCGACATTTATTGCGCGAAAAGAGGCTATGCAGCATCAGTGGCGTAACTAGAATTTTTGGGCCCTTGTGCAGAATTCTTCTCGGGCCCCCTCCCCCTTAATTAATTATTGCTTTAAAAATATCGAAACATTTCCTGTCTGTCGGGCGAATGAACGAAATAAAATAAAACAACTGAATTTAATATGTTTCAAATTTATTTTGTAACCTCAAACTCAAATAAACAAGTAGGTATAACTAATAACATTTTTCTAAAAAATCAATAAAAATAAAAAACAAAAAAAAAACTATAAATATACTAAAAGTTTCTCCTCCTAGCCTTCGAGTTGGCAAAACTATTTCAATGCAATCACAGCACGCAATCGACGCGAACTCGGGATTCGCCAACACCCGACCGAGTTGCAATAGTTAACGTCTTTTTGGGACTGGGCCCCTCAAGATCTTGGGCTCTTCGCAATCGACGCGAACTCGGGATTCGCCAACACCCGACCGAGTTGCAATAGTTAACGTCTTTTTGGGACTGGGCCCCTCAAGATCTTGGGCTCTTGTGTGTCGCCCCAGCGTAGTTACGCCACTGTGCAGCATCAATAAAAATATACACAACCAAACTTTTCTGCGTTTTGCTGATTTTATTGTTCAATCAATCGATAAGGAGCAATCCTGACCATATATTGTGTAAATTACACATATGACATGTGTCTAATTTTCGTACAATTTCGTTTAGGCTGCCCCCAACATAACTACCTATTAACTGTGTATGCACATACGTATTTTCATCTATTATTTTTTTATTAAATTAAATAAAGATGAAAATATATACTTATACTTCATCTATATACACACCTAGTTACATATACACTCTACCAGGGTGCCCAAGTACTCCAAGTAGGTAGGTAGGTACTCGTAAATACCTGGGTTTACTTACTTGCACCCTGGTGTTTTCATATCTCGTCTTTAAAAAGAAAAAAATGAAAATTATACTTAGGGTACGTAAGCCAGCCCAAAAAGAAACGTTTTTGTTTTTGGTGTCTGTCTGTTCGTCTGTTGGTTGTTAGTAACGATCAGTTCAGTACCTATATATAAACAAAACTCCCTGAATAACTCACATTAATTTCGTAATCTTATCACAGCTTACAACCAATGGTATAAGCTGTGATCTTACCATCTACTGTCCAAAGAATATATTTAGGGCTACTGACTATAAAAAAAATCTGCAAAAGGATTGAAGTATTTTAAAAAAAATAGATACATGATTGGCTGATGTTGATTCCTGACCAGTGATCAATGATCATCGATTATGTTCGAGCAAACTGTAGATAGTGTAGTTGTCATTATTTATATAATTAATATAAAGAACATGTAAATGACTGTATCATACATTAAGCGCAAATTACTGAGACATTAGTAATTTGTGACATTAAGTAAACTTTTTATTCATACCATACCATTGGCTAAATTATTTATGGGGTAACTTTATCGATGCCATAACGTTTCCAGTCAAATCATATGGTGTACATGATTGGCTGATGTTGATTCCTGACCAGTGATCAATGATCATCGATTATGTTCGAGCAAACTGTAGATACCTAGTGTAGTTGTCATTATTTATATAATTAATATAAAGAACATGTAAATGACTGTATCATACATTAAGTAAACTTTTTATTCATACCATACCATTGGCTAAATTATTTATGGGGTAACTTTATCGATGCCATAACGTTTCCAGTCAAATCATATGGTGTACATTTGGTTGCCTATTGTCTAAGTTAATATTTAATTTAATTTGATTTAGACATGTAGGTCTATTTTACAAAATAGGCAGGCTTTGAAATATTAAAAGTTTCAGTTATTATCGTATCATATTTCCAATTTTTTCCTGTGAAACCTGTAATCACCAAGGAATAACCACCCACAAAGTAATTTGAGGATGCCTACTGGATATTTTTACATTTTATCATTGGCAGCACTGGCTGACAAGTTAGTGAGAAAGAAGAAGAGAAATGACGATAGCAAGCACGAGCCAACAATCTGGCACCAGCATTCTGTGGGTACCACGATTTTTGTTCCGTATGACTTCTGTCTGTTTTGACGTTTTGACTTTGACCTAACCTAATTTATGATTTTGACGTTTGTTTTGTTGCGTGAAGAAGTACTCGATTTCTTCTACATTCTCATTCTTGGAAAAGAAATTATATAAAATTAAAATGGCAGAACGTATAATTCCGATAACTATGGAAGAAGATACCAACGATGACAATCCACCCAGCGATACTGAACAAAAAATTGAAAAGCCAATGGAACAACTCAGTATAAAATCAAATAAACCCACCGTTCAAGTAAAGGCAGTACAAAAACCTAATATGCATGAGGAGTATTTGAGAGAATTCGATGTTTTTGAAGAACGTTGTGAATATACTTTACCTAATGCGAATGTACCAGAAAAAATTATTCTTGTAATTGACCGGGCACAAGACGAAAATTTTACTCCGTTTATTGTTAATAATTGTAAGTTTACCCCATTAAGCATGCTTAGAAGGGCAATACATGTATTTATAAAGCTTAAACATGCTATAAATAAGTACAATGAATTTGCCATAGTTGTTTTAAATGAAAACAATGCCAAGTGGACACTAAATTTCACAAGCGACATGAGGAAATTAAAGGATGCTCTTAATAAAATAGATAAATGTGAAGTAGAGGATACATTTAATTTAAATTCTTTATTTGACGAGATATATGAGAACATATCTATGCCTGACACTGTTAAAACGGAAATACCACCTAGTTACATTATTCGTACTGTAATATTTTATGGTCGTTCCTATACTATTCCTAAAATTGAGCTTAATGAATGTATAGAAGATTTATTACAACGCCCATATTTTATTTGTGATGTGCTAATGACACATGAACCAGTAGAGTCAAGCAATTATTGTAATAGAATATTTAACGCATTGCAAAACCTAGATAAAAAGGGACTGGCTTATTTCTTTCCTGTATGCAGAGATTCTAGACGTTTACATAACTGTGCAGCAAAACTACTAGCTCATCCTCTGCAAAGACCAATACAAAAATTTCAGAAGATTTAAGAAAAACTGTGGAGTGTTCCATGAAAAGTACACTTATGAAAAATATAATTTATGAAGCTGTATTTTTTACATTTATAATTTGTTTTGCTTTTATGTTGAAGGTCAAAAAGTGAGGATTTTTATTCCTACAGTATAAACATTGTACCCTCTCAAATTGTTAGTGTAGTGTATTTTTGCAAATAAAGTTTAATTTATATAAAAAAGATATCTAGTGTTTGAAAAAATAATGTCAATTTGTAAGTATCTTAAATTTATGAGGTTTTTAAGTATGTGGGTTTTCATCATTGGCACATTACGTAGTGATTGGATTTACACTTATTCTGCAACACTGATCTGAAGATACCACAGAGAATTTTAGTAAAACGGCATAAGTTTTATTGTTTTTCCATTACCACTTTTATTTTGCCCTCTAGTAATGTACAGATAGATAGGTAAATAAAAACTATTAATAAATGAAAGAGTTTTATTTACCTTAATTGAACGTATAGACAAAAATAGTAGCAAGTTAGCTGTTACTTAATGTGTTTTAATGAATGATATTAAACTGTACAAAAAGAAAACAGAAAATACACATGCTGCTACAATAATTCTGTTAAGACACGAATTATATACTCTACATGTAGCATATAAATACCTTTGTTTTATACATAAATAGTTGTGTAAAAATATGTTACGATTAATTTAAATACACATATTACAAATATTCTCACCCTTACGAAAAATGTAAAAAACTGTTCCTATGGACTGTCAAAAAAAAAGGTACTACTTTGCTATCTAACAAACGACTGTACATGTTTTGTGCTATAATAAAATTAACAGAAATGCCATTTTAAAGTACAGCTTTCCTTCCAGATTTTTTAAATACTATATTTACATAAACTACTACTTTAAAATAACCTTATAATGAATGCATTAAGAAATATATATGTATATACAAAAAACAGCAGCATTTGAAAAGTATATCACTCAAATATTCTATTCTGATGCAAATGTGATTTTACTGAATCGATAATTGTTTGAACAATTCAAACAATAATTTAGACTTTAGTGCTACAGAACCATCTTACTAAGTGAAGTGATGTGATGCTGATGAAACTAGTGATGATTTCAAAATGTTTGGGTATTTAGAATATCTGTTAATTTCTTTCTGTGCAGTGCTTTATGTGTACATTTCTACTTATATAACTTTATTAAAGGGTCAAGTTCTTTTATTCTTTTCCAGTGTTTAACAAAATACCCAATTAATTCACCTGACTGGATCCAGATACAAAAATATCACTAAATAATGTTATACTTATACTTAATGTTATACTTATATCTGTGAATTAGTAAATATGAAATACCTACTAATAAAAAATACTAGTGGTTATAATACTCTGGATTTTTTTCATTTCACATTATAAAATGTATTTTATTAAAGATAAAATTCAAGTTCAAAATCAAAACAAAGCACTTGTATCATGTATCATAAGTGCTTGTTTTCTAAGAGTATTATTTATTTTGGAAGGCAGGTACTGAAATCTATTTATTTGAAGGATATGCTAAAAACCACTACTCCATGGACTATATGCCCTGACTGGTGTTGCATTACTTGGGTATCTCCACAAAGGATGCCACATCTTTCACCGAGACTCACCATCAGACACTGACTGCTTCCGCTGTTATTCTGTGCTAATGACTCGATGAAATATATATATACGGTACTACTGTGTGTTTCTCACCACTACTAGCATACTAGATGCTCCTTAGGCAATCATGTCGCAACATTGTTCATCGAGTTCACTACCTATGACACTCTGATGAGCACAGAATAAATGTGAAACCAATTAGTGTCTGTGGTTCGTGTCGACGAAGGATGTAGTGACTTTCATGGAGATACCAAACTAATGCAACGCCAGTTGGGGCATATCATCCGTGGAGCAGTTGTTTTTGGCATCTCGTTCAAATAAATAAATAAATAGGATCGTCTTCCTCTAAAACGATATATGTTAAAGCTGTAATGGTAGCTGCAGAAAAGCAGGTCGGTATCTGTCTGTCAATTAGATAATAATTGTCAGACGGATAGTAGCACCAAAGTTTATGTAGAACAGACCAGAAAGGGCACTAGCGTGACTAGTAGCAACTAGTGAAAATGAAGGCCTGAGTAAGTTACACTAAAAAATGGTAACGTACTTTTCAAATTAATAATCTACTCCTCACCTAATATTTTTACACATATATGTTGTAAAGTAATACTAAATGACGGATACTAAATTATTTTTAGTATTATACACGATATCGAGCATATATTGAACAATTACTAGATTAGACGTACACAATAAACCAGTTCTGAAAATTAACATTAAGTTCTTATTGAAAATATCAATATCTACAATGCATGTAACACTTTAATCTCAATGTTAATAACACAATAAACTTAAGTATAGGTATTATTTCAATCTTCCAAAAATTAATGCCCATGGGACTTTTTTTTTTTTAAATATCAAGCCCAAATAGAGCAGGAATACGATTTATTTACATAATTGTTGTCTATATTTACCACAGAAGGAAGGAAAACTTAACTCATTAGAACCAATTTTTGTTAAAGGCAAGAATGAGAATACTCTGCCAAATATATGGCTATAGTTTATGGTGATGGTTTACCTTTTCACCTAAAATTATATTCCATAAAAAATTAGGAAAAATATTCCATGACAATCCAGTAATTGTTCCTTTAACTGTAGATAAATATTTTCATGCGATCAAATTTTTCACTCATGCAGATTTTAGTCAGGCACTGTTTAACAATAATTGCACAAAAAACATGAGATGCTCAAGGCAATATATAACATGATATTGGTGATTGGAGGTATAGTATTTACTTTAATTTATGTAATAATTTATTCTATGGATAGGTACCTACCTAGGTACATGTAAATAAAAAAAATATATAAATAAAATCCCTCATTCACAGGTTATCAAAATCTTGATAAATACACCACATAAAGTAATTTTTATGGATTTTGGTAAAAAAACTATGCAAGATATAAGTATTTCAAATTAAAGGTATTTTGATTTTTCTGTTTCTCCATAATAATTCCAATCATAATTTTTATTTTTACAAATAAATTGAAGGTTGGCTTTATCGTACAATTTATCGTAGAAAAGATTGTTAAATATAAAACAGTTTATACCTATAATAAAGAGCAAATAAAGTGTATCCATATAAGTAGGTATAAATATTAGATATTAAACTAATAAACAGATTTCAAAATAGTGTCTCCAGTTTAATTCTATTAAAATAAATAGGTACCTGCAGTCTCGTTCTGCTACTGCCATACTAGAACTAGTATTTTTGGGAATAGTCATCTCCAGGTCATTCCAGATCCAGACAAGTCAGCAACTTTTTATATACATTTGGGAAATACTTCATCAATTTACATTTTACCACAAATTCATATTGAAAGAAAAACAACATTAAACATTAACTTTTGTAGAAGTTGAAGTTTCAAAATTTTTTATTTTGAGGTTAATTGTTCCAGATTTCCCTTGTTTTGCAGTCTTTTGGTTTGTCGTGTTGGTACAATTTGTTTTCAAACTTTCAAAGGAAATGTTCTTTCAAAAAAGATAAAAGAAAAGTTCATTATATTTTACAAAAAAAAACCAAATCTATATTTTCTGGATAAAGTTTGAGAACTGGTACGATATTCAGTTATATTTATTTGTTATCTATATTTTAAATATGTGTGATATATAACTACGTAAAAATACTTGAAACTATTAAAATGGACGTTACGGAAAAGTTTACGGCAGGGATAATTCTCAACACAATGTAATATATTGTGCTATTACTTACTTTCTGCAAAGTAGCTTTTAAGGTACTTAACTGATAAAAGAGATTACCTTTTTAGGAAGAACCTAGAAGTAGGTATCAATACCTAAGTATTTTAAATTCAGCAAATTCAAAATGTTTTCTACATTTTAAATGAGGGTTAAAAATGTTTCTACATAAAATATTACTTTCAGAAAAATAATAATTATATGATTATAATATAAAACTGTTTAATCATCCTATACATTGCCTTCCATTTGGGAGCAATTGTGCCATCAGAAAGTAGTGATATGTAGAGTTGAAAATTTTGTACAAAAATTAAATAAAAACCAATAACACTCAAAGATACTTAAACTCTTTGATGACACAACTTGGTTAGTAGCAGAGACTGTTAAAATAAGAACATCGATTTTTACATCAAGTTTTTAGTCAAATTACGGCATTTTCTATTTTTATACATATTTTTATAAATCAGCCCTTATTTCTCTCTTGTGAATTGAATCAAAGAAATATGATGTACACCTTATTACAGACGAAAAAAACTGTTTACATCGAAAAATAAAAGATACATATTTGATATACAGTGAAGGACAATAATAATGTAAATCATATTCCAATAAAATCAGTACACTTATTACAATAGATTAAGTTATTCGTACCTAACTATACTATAAAAATGAAGAACTAGTAGGTATAATATGAAAAAAACTATTTGAAAATCAACTAAAATTAGCCTCAAACTATCGTTAATATAGTTCTAACCCCAACTGATTTCATTGACTCGATATCTATATCAATTGAGAAAATCAATGGGGATTAAATCATCATTGAAAGTGAGTCCACACAACCACTTTCATAAAACTTCCATATTTAGATTATTTATTAAATATTTATACATTCTCACATCAGAAATTTTGTTCACATATTGCAACTAGAAAGTTAAAGGCACAATGTACTTACTGACATTTTAAATTTTTTAAAAAATTTCCTGAAGTTATAAGAAAGATTTATGAAAGGAGTTGGTCAGGATAAGCTAAATTTTCAACTGTTTTTAATCATATATGTATATTGAGATCAATCAATGAAATGGGCCGTTTTTTACTACATATACATGTCTGCCGGTGCCATCACAATTAAAAAAAACATTATTACACCAAATATAATAAAAATTAAGAAGTGTTTTCTTCAGATAATTAAATGAGAACATTCATAGATATTTAAAATGTAGTTATGATGAAGTTAATGAAGTTGTAAATGAAACATGAGTGACTTACAAAGAATAATGTTTTGAGAACCTCTTGAGAAGACCTCTTTAAAATTGAGTGTTGTTGATTACCTTTTTGGTTTGGATTTTATTTTATGTACACACTGAATTAATTAGTAAACCCCGAGCAAATTATTATAAATTTCATCAATAGTATCAGATGCTGAAACTATTAATGAAAGAAAAATTGAAAATCAGATATTGAGTGTAATAAACAATTTTAATTCATAGTATTTAGAATTTTTAATTGGGATGGCCATACTTAAAAGTAAATTCGTAACCTGAAAACGCAAAATTGAACACAACCATTTATATTTTATACTTAACCATTAAAACATAATACCGCGGTATAACAAATACCACGTTGATAAAACGATAAACATTCATTCGATCAACACATATATAAAAACACTTACTAACTACACTTAAACAACTATTTCATAAACGACAGTTCATAGCAAAACTTCTATGTATACTCATATATTTTCACATTTTTATTTTTTATTAATAATACTATGAATTATATTCTTTAAAATATAAAAGTCTATAGTGTCAAACATACGCCATTTAACGTTGCTTAAATTAATAAAACAAAAAATCTTGCAACACGTGATGTATGTAAAGTGGATAATCGATTGATAATTAAAAATAAAAGTTAATTGGGCTACTTAATTATACAATAATTTACCTATATCAAGGCAGAGATGGTAGAATAACCTGAGCACGTCCTTTTAAACAAAACTACACTTTTTTACTTTTAGTTTACACATTTTTGGTATTTAACACCTGTCCATATTGTGATATGCAATGTACTAGTGTATTATTCAACTTTCAATAATTATGACTGAGTAGAATAAAAAAAGAATGTATAAACTTAAGAAAATTTTAAACAGTTAATTACTTTGATTTAACTAAGCTGAACACTGAACAATAAAAATAATTCTAAAGACTCTAAACTCAACCAATTAAAAATGTATTACCACAGTGTATTTAACACTAGAACGGACAATTTACTTAAGCAAACATCTGTTCTTGGAAATGCTCAGCCATACATTTCATAGCGTTGCCACACTTATTCAAATTAAACACTACTACATCAATAGTATCAGACACTGAAACTATTGAAAACAATTTTATTTTGTATAAATGGATTTGACAACAAGATACACAAGAGTACTATGGTTACGAATTTCTATGATTTTGTGGCTTTTATCAAATCAAATCTAACATTTATTAGAATAAATTGCTAACACCATTTTCTATATAAGAAAAAAATCTGCAAAAGATATAACGTCTGGTGAAGTTTTAAAAATGTCACTTCCTATAATTTTGGCTCTTTTACACCATTGAAATTAAAATTAACATTTCATACAATTAACTCACCTTTTCCCTTCTTCTTTATGGGGAATTTAACAAAAGCCGGTTTGCTATAATCTCTGGAATAGTTTTTAAAAAGACACTGGATAAAAAAAAATCAATGATTTATTCAAATTTCATCCATTAATTGAGACCACTTTAGAGTCATGTAAAAAATAACAGCTAGAAATACTAATTAAAAAAACCTTATTTTTGTCTCACGTATTGAAATATTTAAAGGCTCTATTAATACTTTTTCCTTCCTATTTTGACAGAGGCACGAAATTATCAAATAATGTATATACAATATAGCAAAATTAAAACGTTTTTGATTTTTAAGTGGACAAGCATTAAAAGAACCTCATATTTATTTTAACCAATGCTGTCTATTGCTTTTAAAGAATTGATTTGGCTTATTCAAATCAACTGGTGGGCGGAGGAGAATTATTTGGCAACGGCACCCATGCCACATTGCCGGGTGGTTGTTGTTCGTTGATGATGACATCGTGCGGTAGGAGAGGGTGAGTGCGAGCTATGTATATCTGATGGCCAACTGCCAGTTCCGGTGAGTAACTGCACAGGTGCAGTAACGGGGGTGTCGAGGGTTGGAGATCTATTTCTTCTACCGCATCTGACTGATTCCTATGATAACTATAACTACCTTGGGTGCCTAAGTCAGACCTTTGTCATTTGCTGTTTGCCTGAAGCGCAGTATTTATCTGTGTCCAAAGATCTTTCTTGCACGATTTCGACCTATAAGAAGACATTTGTTGCAAACATATTTGTACGGTTGGACTAATTAATTATAGTGATAAACATCATTTTAAGTACACCAAAGTATGAATAGTACCTAGTAAGAAGTATTCTGGGTCCTCCACCTGCAAATATTTTATGTAAATAAGGACTAAAACAACAAAATAGCTTTTCCCTTACTTGTATGCCACTAGAAATATTGAATTATAAGGCAAAAATGACTGTATTCCATTAACAAACTTAGCGTTAAAATAAGAAAATTGGGATTGCAGGAAAAGTATGAGAAAAACTTTCAAGTTGCCTTACATTGGATATCTAATGCAGATTGGTTTTCATTCTGTCTGATTTCGCATTGCAGGTTAAGAGATAATACCTATCAACATGAAGAAACTAGTTGGTATTTCTGTCATTCATCAGTAGTTTCGGGAATATGAATATATAGAACCAATAATCATCACAAAAAGAAGGAATTTATAAGGCATATTATTCAATGTACATAATTAATAATAGGGACAAACCGAGGAACAAACTCACTTGTTTTCCAACCAACAAACTGACATCAGTAAATTTTTAACTTGTATTTTAAACGAAGTTGCTTAAAAAAATATAAACACTGGATTGTAACAAAATTTTAATCATTTTGTTCCCTTTTGTATTAATAACAAAAATCCTTACATTTTATCCCTGAATACCAGCAACCCATAATGCTCCATCTTGTAATGTGTTGTCTACCTCTTGGTCACTTTTATGAAAAAGTAGAGACTCCGCAAACAGACAAAAAGTTAGACATTTTTAACAGGATCGAGAGTCGGTCTTGAGATAGAGTACAAGCAAGTTTGACAATTTTAAGCTCATTGGAAGCACCTGTTTAAATTTAATTTTTCTATTATTAATCTTTAATTATTATCACGATTGTTAGTGATCGGTGTTCCGATATAATAGATTATTATCTGTAATAATCGCATTAATCGATATTATAGTATATTTTTGTTGTTGTCACGAGATTTGCGATCATAAATTTATTTTACACGTGGTGTAAATTTTCTGCCGAATTTTTATTTTTGCAGTTGTTGAGACGCTGGCTTAATCTTCCCCAGGACTCTATTATCCTCGTAAACCATCAGATTCCATGCGGAACGTCTTAGGACATCTTTGAGGTGGATTCACGAGGTTGGAGCCGAAATTTGTATATAGGTGAGTACATTTAATTTTCTTAATAAATTGAATCTGATTCAAGAAAATTGTACCCTGTATGCAAAAGTCGGTTCTCTCTGAAGAGCCTGGGTTGATTGGTGCGTTTGTATATATAACTACATGGTTATTTTTTTTTTATACTATAGTTTTTGTCTGATGATTACAGAGTCTATTATATCCAGGAATTTTATTTTGATTACTTGCTGGTATTCTAGACCGTCTCACATTCATTTTTTTTCTATTTCATTGTACTTGATATTGTTAATTTTGCATTTAAAATCTCATGTATAAATTATAAATTTTCACCTTTTCTGCTCACTAGTTTTTTTGTGTAGGAATTTTGTTACTGCAATTTTGGTAATGTTTATTGTAGCATATAGTAACGGTTATAAGTTACTTTTTTCTATTAGAATTTTGATATACTGTCCTTCAGACATAGTTACTCTACTGTTTGATTGTTTACAAAATTCCAATTCCTGGATCATTTTTTTGTACAACTCTGGGACTGGGCTAATCATAAAATCTGTTACATGTACCTATTTCCCCCTTTGGAGCCACTACCTGAAACCTAGCTACGTGGGATTTAATTACATTGATCCATCCAATCACAGCAAGTTTAGCTAGACGTGGACTTGGACAGGAGTTCCGGATTAATCTAGGAGAGGCTAGTGGGTGAGATAACTTCATAAGTAGGCCGAAGACTGGTGAACCCAGCCCAGTAAAATTTTGTTGCTGTAAAATTTTGTTAAACACCTTCAGGCGGTAGAGTTATTTAATTTAACGTAAATTTGTTAATAGAGTAAATACAACTTTTAATATATACTTTTATCTTAACTTAATTTGTTTGTTTTTACATTCACAACTTAATTTTCTCTAGCTACTGTTTCTACCACAATAACCCTCAGTGTTATGGGAAATGAAACAGATACGTAATTTTATCTTCCAAACATGAAAAGTTTACAGATTGTGAGTTTTATGAATATTCAGTTAAAACGCAATGATTTCTTTGTATATATTTATATACTTTCTAACAATATGAAATCTGCAAGTTAATGAAATGCTCTCTTACCTCCGGATCGACTGTAACCATTCCTTGAACTGCGTTGTGCCATCAGGAGTGATCTGAAAAGCAGCTCTTGCCGCACAGACTATACTAACAAAATCCTCGTAGTCGGCCGAAGTAAGATGATACAGTTTCTGGTGCATGCACTGTATGTACATCTGCTGGCATTTTTGAACGAGGGGCGTCAGAGCGGTGCGCAAGTGCTGCATCACGAGACTCGGATTGTTTCTCGATAGGTACTGAGCTGCCTCTATGGCGACGTCGTGCAGCACGAAAGGACTAACTATAGAGTTCACAGCGCAAACACAGAAATGGTGCAGATATTGTGTTCCTAAAACAGACAACAAATATTGATCATTTTTCAACAATTCTTAGATTTTAGGTCTGTGATATTTTGTGATAATATAAATAAAGTTAGAATAAAAGAAAATAATGTTAAAGATGTTCTAAAATTTTATATAAACAATTAAAGCAAACCAATGCCAGTAGTTTTTATATTATCCATGTTATCTCTTCCACTCAAACATTTCCAATATTGTAATTATTATTTATTGTAAAATATTCAATTTTGAGCAAAGTACACTAAAGATACTGAATAATCTTATTTTATTATACAGATCGCATTTTTTTTATTTCGTAAATATTTTTATTACTCACCTAAATGTTTTGATATCCTAAGCAACCATTTAACATCTTCACCATAGGGTGGATTTCTTGCATATTTAGCTTGTGGTCTGTCGTCATGGACACGCCTCGCTAGCGTTTCTAGAGCCAGCATACCTACCCTATAAGCTGTCAGTAAATACCTCAGCTGGGCTTGGTTAAACTGGTGAGGTCTGTGAGGCCTTGCCACTGCTTGTTGAGGATGAGGGGCCATACCTAAATTTTTTGGAAAATAGAAGCGAATTCTAGAAGTGATTTTTTTAAATATTCCATCCCAATGTGCTGTTTAAGTAACTAATAGTAAGTACATTTCGCAATATCCGAAAAATTGGTTATTTTCATTAACTCTTTTGATTTGACAATATGACTATAAATATTGGTAACAAAGAAAACAACATTATGTGTAAATGTAAATACTAATATTGTTTGTTTTACTTGATAGTGCAACAATAACAAAAAATATTCATACAATCCTACAAAATAAACATAGCTGCCCAACTAGCACACAAGTAGTTGTCTCCGATACAGGAACCTTGAATAGGTAATTATTACAGAACTGTGACCAAAAATACTACTTTTATGAATAAACAACTTTATTGGGTAAATATGTCAGTTCTAGTTACGTAGTTTCTACCTTTAGTAGCTACTTTATAGTTTCGTCACTAATAAGTAGCTCTTTTAGTATCGGCGAGGTCTTATTTACTTGAGTGGCAACATTGAAGTTTTTAAAACTTAAAGGTAGCAGGCGAAAGTAGCAGACACTATTTCAAATTACTAAAATTCGACTTCAAAGTAAACAATTACTTCAAAGTGCCTTTGCTGGTTTCCGCGACGTTTTGGAAACTTGTTTCTCTCCCCCCAAAGTTGTAAGACTTGAGAGTAGTATGTATTTGTGCTAATAACGTTTGAGCTACCACGACATGTAAACTTTATCGAAGATGGCTACTATAAAGTGGCTATCACCCTTACAAATCCACCATGAAATAAATTTCACCACTACGTTCCCGGCAGTTCGCGTTTTTTAGGGTGTGCACTGTGCCGGCAGTACCTACTTGTGGTTTTCTTATAATATAATTGCTCAGTGTGCCGTTGTTTTACAAAAATGTTTCTTTACAAGGGAAAATGTAGGTAATCTGTAGCAGCACGACAGTGAAACAATAATTTTTTGTCGTGAATAAACCACCCGTGAATGCAGCATGCTTTCAATCAAGACAGCAAGTGGAGGACGAGGAATTAATTGATGATTTAGATGCCAGTCGTTTTGACAGGCATATTGCTATGAGGGGTACGTACCCGAAGATCACTACAATGATAATGAAGAAGTAAATTATGTAACCTCACAAATATCACTTTCTGAGCAACTGAGAATATGGTATTACTCTCATAGAGTGTACTTCTAACTTACTTAACCATCTGCTTAAAATACCATGATATAAATTTACCGGTGATAGTAGAACTTTATTGAAAACGCCAAGAGTAGTTCTCATTGAAAAATGGGAAATCCATACCTATCTGGTATTAAAATAATGATAAATGACTCAAAAATTATAATTTTAACGATTTTTAAAGTCGATACGAATACCATAACGAACACGTTCACCATATATAAATGACGTTCACGGTATGTTATGATTTTATGATAGCACATAACCCAACATTCCCAACAATTTTCCAGCCCAAACACAAACCATAAGACAAGGAAGGCACGACAGAAGTTCCCCATAGAACTGTATAGTAAAAAGTTGACTTTTGAATAGGCAAAGGCGACTTTGAAGTAAATAATTACTATAAAGTTAGATTTATATAGTTCCCGTTTGATTACCATCACTGTTGTCTGTAACACGTAGTTTGAAGTCGTATTTTTTAGTGGAAAGTACTTTAAAGTTAAATTTCCCGAAATGCGCCATTTTTATGCAGATTATTCCATAAAACATTAAGACGCTATTTTAACAAAATGATGAACTTTCACGTAATAACGATTTTATAAGATGTTTCTTACAATTTCAACATTAATTATTACAAATTAACAATTCACATTCAAATTGCAAAGGGTATTAAAAAATTATATTGTTTTATTTTATAGTATTAAACAAAATTTTATTTAAAAAATCTGAATATAAGCGGCGCCTTGTTTATTTGGATCTATCATCACCATATTTGACAGTAAACTTACATTCGTTTAGATTTTCTCATGGGAGTCACTGCGGAAATGTCTATTTTTCGTACATTTAACCTCTACTACTCATATCCACGTCAAAGATTGGAATCCATATTACAGTAGTTAATTTTGTTTCACTTCGGGAAATAATGGACAAGGATCATAAAAGAATGATATTGAAATATAACAAAATCATGTGCAAGACAAAGCAAGCACAATGACCATGTTTGTGGGAGGGAAGTCCCGTGAAAGTCGTGTCTACCACCCAACAATGTTGACTCTACGTAATCACAACTCCGCTGGAACGTCGCCGTGATTGTTCCAAAAACGTTCGCGGAACGTCGTAATTACTGAATAATTGTTCCCCATTTGGGTCACAGAAACCTAAAAGTAACGTTGCTATTACGTGCCAGTAGCTTGTAACTAAACACTTAAAAGTTCTTACAATGGTAACGGTTACGTTCCAACGACTAATTGTGCTAGTTGGGTGTCTACAACACACTAAACCATCGCACCTCTATTCAGGTACTGAAAAACAGAACTAGAATTCTACAAATATAAAAAGACAATTTTGACTTACCAGGCGGAGGTGGCGGATACATATGTGGGGCCGGTCTCAGCCCCTGCACAGGCTGAGCTATGGTCACGGCAGGTCCATAGTACTGCAACTGAGCAGGTGGCGGCGGAGGTTGCTGAGGAGTGGTAAACACAGCAGGCGGTGGCTGTGGATACTGAGAAGGTGCACTGGTGAAGGCAGCCTGCTGAGGAGGGGGTATATTGGAATAAGAGGTGGGGACAGGGTTGAATTGCGGGGCGGCACCTTGAGGCGCGGGTGGTGGATAAGGGAATTGGTACATTTGTACGTGGCCGGGAGGCGGGCCTTGATGCAGGGGGTGTAGAGGGCCCCCATAGCCCATTTGAGGGTGGTGAGGATGTGGCACAAAGTTATAGTGGCTCACGTACATGCCTACAGGTGGAGCAGCATGCTGAAAATAATAAGTTTATTTAATAACACAAATATATCTTTTTCATCTGAATGTAAAATGAATAAAAGTATTTAAAAATCTTTAACTCAGATCTTAAAAATAAATACAACTAGTGTTTTATGTAGGGATGGGCACTTGAAAATTTTCCAATTAGGAAAATTTTCCATCACCAGAAAATCTATAAATATGTGAACTTACCGTGTATGGTGGGGCAGTTGTAACAACAACAGGTGTAGGAGGTGGTGGCCCTTCAGGGGGAACAGGAGCTTCTATGAGAGCTACCAAAGCCCCGTGACCATCCATGAGAGGATCATGCGGCATCTCATTGTCTATCAACTGTTCTCCACCAGGAGTATGCCCGATATAAAGTTCATACCAATACTTGGCCACCTGGAACAGAACCTCTGGGTACACCCCTCCTCCTTTGGCTGCATTTTCAACTGTGAGACAGGCATGCTCCAACATGTCGTCACTCTGTTCTTTGCACTGCAGGATGGCTCGTTGAATTTCATTTGGATTTAACGCGTGCGAATGAGGCAGACACGAAAGAGCTAGTTCAGCAGCAGCTCGAACCATGTTGAGATCGCAACCCCTAGATGCTCGATCAGCAATGCTAGCTGCCTCCGGTGGGGTCAGGTGGCCCTCCCAAGTGTCAATCAGAAAGGATATGGCCGCTGCACCTATCTCCATCGCTTGACCTTTATGGTGAAAATCAGTAATAAAATGTTATGAACTTATCAAATAATGGAACAAGTTATAGCGATCAAGTAATACGGGTTTGCTATATTCTGTTAGACGATAATAAAATACAGACATAGATAACAATAAAAGAAACAAAGACAGTTAAAACATTATACAAATTTCAATAATTTCTATTTCAATAGAGATTATTCTCAATAATCTATATTCTCTAACTTTTAATTCTTTGTAATTGCTAAAATGAAATATGAAAAACTCACCCGTTATCCAAGAAACGTGCGACGAATAAGTTCTACTTAGCCAGTTGGGGCTGACGCAGTTGTGCAATCCCAATGCATAAAGTCCTAACTGAAATGCGCACATATGCAACGCTCGATGAGGTCCATGATGATTCTGACTCGTGGAAGGTTGAGTGAACAGCGAAGTACTACTGGTACCTCCGGCTTTAGTCAATACTGTCTTAGCCAGTTCAAACATAAAGTGGGCTCCAGCCTCTGATGGTTGATTTGGTATAGACGGATATGCCCTTTTCCCCTTGTACCGACCTTCCTTTGTTCTCGTAACTGCTCCTTGCGTTGCAATCGGAGGAGGTTGGCCGCTTATAGATAAATTGCTCATACCCTGGTCGATCTCTGCGCTGGTTGAGCTGTGGGGTCTACTACAGCAACCTGCTTAAAAAAATAGAGACCATTTCAAGTTAATTACATCGACAGAACACTATTCTTAGAGCCACCTGACACGAGACTTAATTTAGCACTCAAATTGCCCGCGCAGATACTGTGCATCTATACTGTGTTGATTTCGTCCAAGAAATTAGAATATGTTCTAATTTCTAGTCTTTTCAATTTGAGTACTGAATTCAGTGCTAAATTAAGTCTCGTGTCAAGTGGCTCTTATACAGTACAAGCAGAATATGTAACACACTTAATTTTGAAAACAAGACATGCATAATTTGTATATAGCGAGTGAATTTATTCTTCAAGAAATAAAATATCAAAATTTAAATAGCAACATTAAAAAAACTGAATTATACAAATTTATTATATTATTTATTATTATTATTATATTACTTCGTTTCATACTATTTAGTACTGAAATCTTGTGTAATTGCAATTTTATTAATTCAAATTTAAAACAGTGTAATACATAATTGAAAAACAAGCGTATGGGTATTATTAATTACCAAATCATTTTGACCAAATCACCACTATACAAAAATTATTGTAAATATAGTACTTACTTAAATCGGCTGGTAACATTTCTGTAGGTGGTAGAAAAGGACTCAGGGGAGTTATAACTTTATCACAGTCTTCTCTCTTTAAATTACTGTACTGACTCTTAATAGGTGGGTTACTAGAATAATAAGAACTCATAATAGGTGTCTTCAACAACTGGTGTACCTCCCTATCTAATAATCTATCCATAATTCTAGCAACTTTCCAGCAGTCGTCTTTGTAGAAGGTTAGGAGGGCTATTGCCAAATCTCCTCGCTGCCTACGAGTACCTTCACAAAGCAAGGGGTGGTCAGCCTCCGAAACGTTTGCCTTAAGTCCCAAAGCTGCAACTGCGGCTTCAAATCCTAAAGGTTCATCGGAGGGCAGCCGCATATTCATTATTTTAACTCTATCTCTTCCAACAACGCTTGGAATGACCAGAGCATCAAATATAAAACTCGCTAGCATTATAGGAAGCATGGCTTCGCCGCGGGATTTCAGGGTACCCTCTTTCAAGTGATCCGCCCTTTCTCGAAGTATCTGTAACTCCTTGTGACCCAATGGAATTCGTTTTAGAAGGTTCACTAGGTCCGCCTCTTGATTAGCCAATTTTACTTCTAAAGGCTTTGTGCTGGCCGGAGGCCTGGCCATCTCTAAGCCGAACATGCCCACACGAAAAGCGAGATGGAAATGCTCGCAGTTCTCCGACAGAACGGAGCATAAGAAGGCACATTTTGATAGGGTTGCCGATGCCAAACAACTCAGCTGGTGGGTTGCAGGATTCACTTGCTGTTTCTTGCCTGTACAGGTATATAAGTAGATTTCAATGTGGCAAAATCACCTCTTTTTAAAATAATCAAAATCAGCCAAATAAATATTGTAAACAAAAATGCAAATCATGAAGTTTTTCCCCTATTTAAAAAATGTTGTCTATTGCAAACTGGAATGAATATAGTCATTCTGACAATTATTATGACATTGTTTGGACTTGCAGATGATATTTTAACAGCACTATCTGACAACCACAATATTATGTAGCCATCAATCATATACAGGGTTATTCAGAACTTATCTCTAAAACTTTGAGGATATGTGCATCCTTAAATAAGAAATCGATATCACCAAAAAATATTTTTTTGTAAATACGTTTTTTTATAATAAAAGTCTTAGGATTTCCCGTAAACAATGTTTAAAGTTATACCATTATAAAGGACTACGTAGATGGGCAACTGTAGTTCAACATCTGATATACCTACCACATTCCTAAGAATGTGGTAAAAAAAGTAAACACGTTTTTGTACCTCGAACGACGCCCGAGCGAATAGAACTGGAGCGGGGATAATCTCTCTATTGTCTATTCAGTCATCAGTCTATGTGTGTACTCTCTGTGTGCCGGTGTTTTATTTATCGCAGGAGTGTTAAACTGTAAAATTTTCAAAATGGCTCATGTGTACAGTAATGCTGAGTTAATAGACTGTTACCAGTGGATTATTAATTACGAGTTAGGTTTTGTGAGTGGTTGTTGCAGCAAAATGCAGAAAATCCCCGATTTACTTAATAATTGGCATTTACAAGATCAGCAACCAGGAGGAACATTTGGTTTAGTGCGGCAAAATTGGATAAGGCGTGCCCAAAATTGTGTACAAGTCCAGGAATATTATTTCGAACAGCTTTTGTAACAAGGTATATGCAAATTTTTTATAAATTTCATGTTTCTAATACCTAGTAATCAAGTAGCGCAATTCTTCAAAATTAGTGTAACAAAATTTTATTCATTTTAAAGACACGTCACTTTGGTCACATCTATCTATCTTTAAGTTTATTTTAAAGTAAAAACGCTGCAAATCTTTTTTCCGCCGGGTGTCGGTATACCTACTCTCAGAACTTCCGAAGTTTTTTTCGTGCTAGCCAGTTTGCATTGTCAGTCCCAAGGTCACTCCATTACAGTGGACCAGTATCCAGCGGCGTGCAATGAAAAATTTTTAAATAGTTTTCAGAAGCCGCCAAAAATTTTTTTTTTGCACTACCACATTTCTACGTGTATGTTGAACATCCCCAAATTTTATTATGGATAAGTTCTGAATAACACTGTATAATAGAGAGTTGATTACCTACATTATCTGAGTACCTGAGATCTAATAAGCTGAAGAAACTTCATTTAAATAAAACTATAACGACGATAGTTATTAATCAGAATACAGAATTTTGAAAACTGACTTATCAAAATTTGTTAAAGGATTTCATATGTAAATATTGAATTTATAAAATAAACACATCCTAAGTACACTTGTGAATTGCCTCGCATAAATACTGTTTATAAAGAAATACTAAGACAGAGCAAGAAGTACTTACCTTTCTTCCGGGGTATGGGCGGAATCTCGATCATCAAATCAGGTGGATTCATCAGAAGTTCTTCTGCCAATTTGACACCTAAAATACATGCCTCTCTACTGTGTCCATGGGCATGTAAGCCTTCGGCTCTAGCAAACAACACGTCCCATGGATCATCACACTTTTTCAAACTAGAAAACATAGTCGATTTGTCCTCGGGTTCGTTTACTTTTAAGCTACAACTACTTTGAGCACTAGTGTTCATGGCGTCAATGTCTTTGCTATTATAGAAGTACACGTTATATTCGTCTCCAGACTGAGGAGATTCAGAGTTCGAGGACGAGGTAGATTCATCTTTCGAGGGTCTCCTAGAAACCGGCAACTGCTCCACTTGCGCCCTACGTACCCAAGTGTTCGATATGCCCGGAACGGGAACGGATTGGAGCGGTTTATAATTCTGCTTGTTGGTGTCGCAGTCGCTGGTGTTGTTGGAATGTTGTGCCGTGGAAGGAGTGTTGCTATCAGCACTGCTATTGCTCGAGGAATCGCTACCGCCTCCCTCCTGGGAGTCAGAATCGTTGTATCTGTTTTCCCGTAATAGGTTTATATCATCGTCCACCTAGAACATTTTTATACTATAATTATTTGGTCACAAATCTGGTAATTGATTAATGAATAATTTCAGTTTAATATTCAGTAACTTCAAACTAATGAACAAATTTTCTTACCTCACAGAAACCTTCACTGCTAACACTTGACCTATTTCCATCCCTATCATTGACTTGCGGATGAGGATGTGGCTGATATTCGACAGGATTCAAACTCATGACATTCACATAGTCAAACCTCGTCACTCTTGAATGGTTATGATGGTGGTGGTGATGGTGATGGTGATGATGGGAATGTGAGGCATGTTGATGAGGATGTTCACAGTTCAAAACTGCCTTACTGGAATTCACCTGGGTCACCTGACTTTCCCCACGGCTGCTATCCGCGCCATGACGGAAGCAGGTGAAGGGACAGTGGTACATGGGGTTGATGTCCTGGGTGTAGGTGATACCCGGCATAGGGTAATCATCCCAGTCGAGGTAGCAGGCTTCGATGGCCGGCTTGAAGCCGGTGAACACCTCTAGGTCCATTTTTAGAGAGCTGGAGTTTTTGTTGTAGTTGGATTGAGAACTGGAGGTTGTGTTGCGACACTTGCTCACTTTTTCTAGGATTTTCATGTGCCATGTTGTGAACTTTAAAGTAAAAATGAATAAGAGGTTTATATTGGCTCTTATTAATATTTTACAATATATTTAGAAAAAATTCAAGTTTCTCATGTTCATGTACCAGCCAATTTTGTCATATTATACTACAAATAGTCCTCAGTGTCATTTGATTTAGACAAATCCCAGTCCACTAACAATAAACTGTCAAAATGAAGAATAGAAAAATGTTTTGTACATGGTTTTATAATTACCTTTATCATGTACGATTTTTTTTATAATAATATCTGCTATATTCCCTCTATGAATATATATATATAAATTACCTGATTGTGCAGCATATCTCGCTCAGTGGGAGCCAACCCAGGGTTTAGAGCAGCCAATCTCCACAACACGACAACTTCATCACACAACGATGAGCAAGCATGCTGCGAAGCGTGAGTATTACTATTTACATTGTTGTGCTTTCCACCGCCACTTCCTCCATAACCGGAGTTGCCACTGAGCAAAGCCACTTTGGTATTGAACCACCATATCAGGATCTGCTCGCATGCCAAGCACTCTTCGGTGATAATTTCCAATAGAGGAATGGCATTCCTGTCATTGCGTTTGAACATTTCTCTTACGATGCTCAGCAGGTTCCACATGCCCTCCGGTTCTCGGCCACGCAGAGGCCTCAACAGGGAGGTCCATTCTGCCGCAGCTGGAGGAGCTACTGTACTTAAGTAATTTACGTCACTGCAAGACAAGAACATGTTATTGCTGAGTAAATATAAGTTTACTAATAGCGAATTCGACTGACCGCCCTAGTGCGCACTAAATACGAACTATAGTAATTCCGCGTGTTTGGGTGATTAGCACACTCCCAGTGTCGATTATTTTCGTGTTTGACTGGGCAATCTGCATGCGGGCAGAGCAGTTTTAAATGGACTGGACTGATTTTGCTCCCTCAAGGTTCGAACTTTCTGCTTTGTGATTATCTACAGTTCTAGCATTCTAGTTTATAAAAAATATGATCGATGAAAGGGTTTGATTTTAAATTTATTATTATCCGAATATAGCAGTGAAGGAAGTATTTATTTCTACACATAACTATAGCGACACTGTTAATAAATATAACGTTGAAGAGGTTAAATACATGAATATAGTCTCATTTTTTAAGTGAACACAAATTTTCTATTGCCTTTTCATTTTCGTCCAAGACAATTTTTTAAATATCATATTTTCAGACATTTCATGCAGTGTAATTTTATGTAATTTAAAATTATTAACCAAATATGGGGAAATTAGAATTCAATCATATACTTACGTTATAGGCATATAGGTAAGACAAAACAAAAAAAAAAAAAAACAGCAATTTGGCGGGAAATTTAGGATAATAAATGATCATTTCCAGAAAGTTTCTGTTTCCATTTTGAAAACTTTTCAAAATGAAAATTTTCCAATGATTGAAACTGTATATATGTTATAATAAAATATAGGTTTTAGTACAGCACTAGGTTTTGTTATTACATTTCAGTGTCTCTTAGAATCACCGAAAATGAGACACAGAGAATGTGAGAATGATTTGTTTTTGTTTAATTTGATTAATTTAATTACATATTATTGATAAAGCAATAGGTACTCAATTCAGTATATTGCCCAAGAGCCACTTATGTAAATAATTCTTACAAGTACTACACACATAAGATAATATTTAAAAATTTTTTTATTAAATATAATACCATTACCTTATAACTAGATATATATCTATTTTTTTTATATAAATAAGTGAACAATTAAAAATCATTCATTAAAATTGATTTCTACTAACCTTCTCTGATAAATACTCGTATAATGTTGTGTAATTGTATTGATATAAAAAGTTCAAAGTAAAACAAACATGTAATATTTGGAAATGTATTATTTATCAATTATATCATCCGACTGAAGTGAAACTCGAAACACAAACACTCCTTATGATCTTACCTAAGCTTCTTAAGTTTGAACCACCCACCCCTCTTAGAAGTGTATTTTGTGTGCTGCCCCCTCTTACTTTTTATTCAAAACTTTAATAAAAAAAAAATATTTCAATAGATCAGCTACACATAGTTTTTGCCTGATCAATTTTGAAACTGTTTCGTCTCTTGTTTTTTCCACATTTGACCTGGTTTTTGAGATATTTAATGAAATTCATGACAGTGTAGCGCCCCAGTTGCATAAATTTCATTTAACATTATAGCAAGCCATAAAAATCAAAACTCAACGTTTGTGAAAACCATTGTCAAAAGCAAAGTTTATGTGGCATACATAGACTTTGTCAAAAGTATTATTTCAAGAGTATTTTTATGAAGGAAAAGCTGGAAAAAAATTCCTACTTCAACGCCCTCTATCTCTGAAGCGATAATTTAGGAAATAGTTTATATCATGAATGAACATTATTTTAACCTGTTCTATCGATTCCTGACGTTATGAAGATTAAACCTGAATCACCCTGTAACAGCATTTAAAAAAGCATTTTTCTTCCAAAATTCATATTATAAATATATTTTGTCCCTGGGCCATTTCAGAACAGCCTCCACTGCCTTAATGAAAGAGGATATACTATACCTGAAAACGATGGGCGCAGGAACACAAAACTTAATCAAAATTTTCTTGATGTTGTCATGTAGCGTCTTCTCGTCAAGGTACCAAGAAGTTTGATCATTGGCCGATGCACCCGCAGTCGGATCGGGAGCGCCACACACAGAGTTGATTGCCGATGGCTGAGATCCCAATAATTCATCTAATAGTCTTTGAGCAGTCGGTAGGATTTGTTGAGGTAATTCACTGATAAGGTACTGGGCGAACTTCTGGAGCTGGTCCCGCTGAAGGCGGGAGAGCGATTCGGAGACGGGAGCCCTAAGAGTCACTAGGTGAGGCTGCAAGGAATATAATTGACAGTTTTTCCTACTTATTTTGATCGTTTTATATTTAAGTTTCCAACTTAATAGTGTAGTTAATATAATATAATAATAATAATACTGAAAAAAAAGATGTATACAAATTTCAATTTAACACATCATTCAAAAACTAGTACTTATGTTAAATATAAAAATGGTTTATGAAGAAATATTTTGCAAGTTTGTTAAAACTACAAACATTTTTTTAAATAAAAAATTTCTTATTAACTAGGTATATTCTATTGGAAAAATATACATACAAATTCCTGAGGACATCCCTCATGTATATACTAGGTGTATGTATAGACAGCAGTGTGTACATCACTACATGAGTGTGACCTCTAAAACCAAATGACAGACAGCTGTTTCAACCTATTGCACGACACTAAGGAGACCTAATAGATCGAAACTGCTGTTTATCGTTTAATGTTAGGGATAGTTGGCATTAACGTGATGATGGTGTATACACTTCTGTCTATGTAAACAGGGTGTTAGTTAAACATGCGGCAAAAATTCAAGAGGTTATTCCTTGGACTATTCTAAGGATATTTTATCCTTTGATGATTTTTGAAAAAGCGCTTTGAAAAAATTTTCAACAAATCCAATTTTTGTATTTTTCGCAGTATTAATGTTGAACGTTTGAGTTGGAATTGTGGGTGATTGGCTAATTGGATCGGTATTTCTACCAGGAAGACTTACCGGCGAAGTATACCGCAAGTTCTTGGAACAAACGCTATCTCAGTTTTTGGAGGATGTACCATTGGCTACAAAACAGGCAATGTGGTTTATGCATGATGGTGCACCAGCTCATTTAGTGTAGTTGCTCGAGAGTTTTTAACAGCAACATACAGAGATCGCTGGATTGGTCGAGGTGGATCTCACATATGGCCTGCTCGATCCCTGGACTTAAACCCCCTGGATTATATCCTATGGGGCCATCGAAAGTCATTAGTTTATACTAGGCCAGTGAAAGATGTGGACGATTTAAGAGATCGGATAATTGCTGGGTGAACTCAATAAGAAACGACCCTGGTGTTTTTGAAAGAGTTAGGGAGTCTATGAGGAGAAGATTGGATGGTGCATCCGAGCTGGGGGTCCATTTTGAACAATTCTTGTACGTTCAGTAATGTTACATGTAATTTTTAGTAAGAAATTGTTATTTGTTGAAAATTTTTTTCGCCCTATATCTTCGCAACAAAGCGCTTTTTCAAAAATAATCAAAATAAAATAATCCTTAGAATAGTCCAAGGAATAACCTCTTGAATTTTTTCCGCATGTTTAACTAACACCCTGTATATAGAGTAAATCATCCTCCATTGTCCTCCATTCCTGCAAATGCACATTTTTTTTTTCACCCTGTATCTACTTAAGGGAAGGAATTCTTGGAAATATATATCCTTGGCTTATTCGTTGGCCTAAAATTGCCCCAGTTTTTTCCAAATTAATCAACTCTGCATCTCTAATGGTTTCCGAGATACCTATATAGTTCATATTAAACTGGACAGTGTATATACTAATTTATATGTCTAATATTTCACTCAACACTCAACGGTAAAATTCTATTGTTCTCAATGTACATGGTTATATTATAAGTTAAGGATTAACAATATTGACACGATTGCCTTGACGTTGGGGTACTTACCCAGTGGATGCGAGTGAGGCAAACGGCCACGACGTGCGAGCACCAGTAGGCGGTGGAGGTGCAGGTGCAATTGCACGAGGAGATGCGCCGGCGGTCGAAGGTCACGGCCACATTGTGGGTGCCGCGCGGCGTTTGCTGGACGCTCGCCGACAGGTGGAACCCTGAAATAATATGAAAAAATAGAAGACAAAGACCAATTTCTCACCTCAAACTATGATGGCAAGAAGAGAGTGTGTAAAAGGCGAAGATTACAACTAACCCGACCATCTTTGTCTAACATAAACGTTCCATTATTTTACAACAATCTTTTTTTATAATGCTCTACATTGTTCACTTTTTATTGCAATATTTATAGCTTTATTACAAAATATGAATTCCTTCCTCTCGGTCGAGACTTAATCAAAGTATGTGTAAGAAATAATATAATATGTAAGTGTACTTGCTCAGTTTCAAAAAGGAATATACTTCTTATGATTAACAATGGAAGACTTATAATTTATCCTCATCTCCTCATACATTTTTCTTGAAAACAACGAAAATGATAAATAATTGGGTTGCCAGCTTTTCTGGTCTTAGTAAACATATTTACGTACATACATAAGTAACTTACATTTACTGAGATTATATTGTAGACAATACCGACTTTCTTATCTACCTAGATCCTAGGTACTCCCAAACTAACTGGATTCAATTTTAGATGGTTCTCAGGTTTCAAATTAAGTAGGTATATACCGAGGTATATACAACCATACCATATATTATATACGTATGTATATGTAGGTATACTAACACATCACAAAATATTTTAGCAACTATAGCTAACCAGATCAAAGTTTCAAATACTAGTTTATACAGAAAACATTTAATTTTTCTATAAATATCAATAAATAGTTGTCCTTTTAGAGACAGACATATTTGTATTTTACAAACTAATGACGAATGTAAGTATTTTTTTTTTGTTACAATATTATAGTATATACAAAAATTACCTAAATTACCTAAATTAATACGTCAAGAATTTGTCTGTGACAAAGTTTTAGATAAATATATTTTATATATTTTTTAAAGATTCCTATATTTTAGAGATATTTTTACAGGTCTGACATTCAGTTAGTCATGTGAAAATATATTTGTCTTCTGACAAAATGGAAATTCCACACATCGCACCTCTTATTAAATTTATTTATACATCTAAACTGATATTTGCATTTTGCAAACCGCCCGTTGTATACCTAAGTACCTAACAACAGACGGCTTTATAAATTTTTTGATACATATGAATTTTTCTTCTCGAAATCTCTCGGTTTATAGAATTATTGCCACGAATACTTGTCATGATTTCCTTTCCCTGAACTGTTTCGCACTTTCCCTATCTCCATTTTCATCCATATTAGGAAGTTATGTAGAAAAGGATGCTTACTGAATATTGTAAAGTAAAAGTTTGTCTTATTTCTCAAACGTTTATTTCTATTTTATAACAAATAAAATAGACAAGTATAATGTAATAATTTGTTTTGATACAAGATTCGACTAGAATTTAGTGATTTAACATTCTCGGACTTCGAACTTTCTCTGTTTTAACACACAAAGTACGATCAATTATGTTACCACATAATTAGAATGTAAGTAATAATATATTTATTTGAATATCAACAATGAAACCATCTAATAGAATAATACCGCAATGAAAAGAGGTGAATAAAATAAAATTTGAAGAATGCCTGCAATTTCTATGCAAAAAGGTAAAAATATTTAGGGCCGGTCGAGGGGCTGGTTTAATAATTAAATTTAAAGTACCATTAGCTAAAATTATCTTGAAATACCTTGAATACTATTATTGGGATAATGGTATCCAAGGTATTTATGAGCAACATTAGCTAAAGTTCATTTAGATTTGGAATACGAATACAACCAACCAATACAGAGAATTTCACAATCTACCGACGGCATCTAAAATGAAATAACTCCTTATTGATCGAACATACAGAAAAACCAATTATTATATTTTATGTAAATCGATTCCGTTATAATAACACGTGTGTTATCTCTAGGCACTAGCTAATAAGAATTCATGTACCATGTACCTTAGGAACAATATAAACATGTTATATAACAGCTTCAAGTTATAACATTGAAAGTCGAATCTGTTGTAACATGTATGATGTAGGTATGTTATTACCAAGCAGTAGCCAATAGCAATCCGTGTACCTTAGCAACACAAAGATGTCATATAACAGTATTATGTTAGTTGGCTCTAGTACCTAAAAGTACTGTGTATAAAAATATGCTTGTAATAGTGATGAAAAGCAAACTATTGGAAATGCAGTAAAAAAAACTAAACTCAAAACAAGAATCCAAGCGATGCACGTCATAAAGGATCAACAATGTTATTTTCCCGAACTATATAAATCTTTTAAATTTTGATATAGCTCAGCATAGCCTTACGCTAGTGTGATTTACACTGTATCACTTTTGATGTACATCCAAAGTGAATCATCCAGAGTGAAATCATCCGGAGTGATCATCCTTGTTTACATATTTTCATCCAGTTTTGTGGTTTCACCTCTGTCACTATTCACTGTTCCTAAGAATTTCGTCATTTCGTGTTTGGTGCTCAACTTGTGGTACCAGGCGGCAGAATGTCTCGTTCCAGAAAAAATAAAAGTCTTATACGTGATGGCATTTACTTAATTTCAAGTGGACTGATAAATGAATTGAACTCAATTATATCAACAACTGGCCGTGCTAAAAGACGTTGGAAATGCCATTGTATAAAACGTTTATAATATAATATAATTGATTTAAATATTTATTTATAATAGCCACAAACAAACAATCGCACTGGCAGCTGTACTAAAACTAAAAAGTGAAGTAGCGGCGAAAATGAACTAACTCATCGTATTTACATGTTTCACAGAGCCTTCACTTTGGATGAATCATCGGTTCAGGGCACATCTCTTTCATCAAAAATAGGTAGAGGGTCGATTTGTTTCATCGTTCATTTTTAATGTACACTTTGGATGCAACACAAATGAAAGGCAATCTACACTTATCACTTTGGATGATTCCTCCAAGATGAACATCCAAAGTGATAAATGTAAATGACCCTTTTTACTGTGATTACATAATTATAAGGAAATAAATGTTTTGGCCCTTTAAAGGTCATGAAAATAATTTTATAACTGATAACGTGTATTGCTTGGATTTTAGTTTTGACCATATTTCAGATCCTCATTTCATCATCATCCAACTAAGGAACTTCTACATTTCAGATGTACGACTTGTTGTATCTGTATGTTAATAAATATTACTAATATGACTGTATGACTAATAAAATGTTATTTAATTTACTGTGTACTCTCCATCTTATCCTGCAATACCAAATCCCCGTCGCTACTTACCGATCTGGAGAGGATCCTTGACCATGTGGTTCCTGTGCAGGTTCTCACCCCTGGAGAATTCATCCGCCGAGCCGTTGGCCAGGCAGGAGTAGAGCCTGATGTCCTCCTCATTGTCGGGGAAACTCCAGAAAGCTATCCTTAGCTGCAGCTGCTCCGGCACCGGAGGGTATACGTGCTCCACTAGCTCGAAGGGGATGTGCGAAGCAACGCACTTCGCCGCCAATTCCGTCAACGACGGCACCGCCTGATGATCTGCAACAAGACAAAACGTTTTCAATTCCATAATCGTTTGACATTTTAGAAACAGGAATAAAGTTTAAAAGAATATTTTGAAATTACCGTATAAAATTCATAAGCAATTTGATAGGTCGAATATATTAAAGATTGAATCCTATATTTTGATTATAAATTAGGTTTTTCGTATCACATTGACATGATTATATCAGCTGCAAACAGAAAACTCAGTTTTGTGTTCCCCAATTCGGGTGATATAACTCAATACAACTCATTTGTCAAATCCAGATTGGAATACTACTCAATCGGTCACCTAATCACGTTAAGTATACTGAGTCTTTGGAAAGAATACAACGTAGATTTTTAAATCAAGTCTGTCTTCAAAGAGAATTATATCCTATATACTATATCTGATCCTGTAGGCCATTCAAGTTGGTTGTTACTTAAAAAAAAATACGAGTGCAATTCCTTATCAGCTCGTTTAAATGAAAGTTTGACTCTTCTGAAATATAGAATATTCTAAAACTTTTATATTATCGTCTTGTGAAGCTTATATTTATACCTACATATACAACGTTTATGTGTTTGTACATCTTGTTTTAATAAGTACATTTTATTTTCAGTAATGACAATATTTATTTAATTTATTATGTTTAATATTTCCTGTCTTATAATTCGGATTTGCTGCTTAGATAGTTGTAAAGCTAAAAAAATCCATTGCCTGAGGCCTTCGGCAGTCGTCTCATGCTTCGAGCAAATAGCCAAAAATTGTTTCCATTTTCATCTATTTCATACTAAAGTGAAAGCAATTCCCAATACCAACCTAGTAGATTGGCTTGTTTTGTCAGTCCAATATTTCGTTATCTCTAAATCTGGGTTCAAACAACTGAATACAAGTATAAAGTTAACTTATTTTTATTCCGATTACTATTCTTAAAGAAAACTGCATCATCTCATCAGCCTACGATATATAGGACCTTCTACTATTGAATATTTTTCATTTTCTAACAAGATTTGATATTCTGGTATTTTAAATAATATAAATTATACAGGGTATCACAAAAGCATACCGACAAACTTTAAGGGGACATGAAAATGAACCTTTTTTGTTTAATAAAGATATGTCCGCAAATAAACCATTTTGCCAGAAAAAATGAAAAAAGGTTTTGGTAAGTTTTGTTTATTTCAGTGATAAATAATTAATATTAAATTAAATTAGAAAAGTTAACCACAGTGAAATTCGAACCGTCGTCAACCGCGGCGAATGATTAAAGGGTCCCCCAAACAAACGCGGATAATCGCAGCACCTGCGGAAGTTCGCACCGCTTGCGATTCGCATCATTTTGTTTCCATTGCGTTAAATATGTACGTTCACACCAACACGATTTTTTTCGTTTAGATTGCGAATTGTCTGCGTTTATTTCGTACGGAGTTTTTATTCGCAATCGGCTGCGTTTTTTCTCGGATCCGTAGTAGTTTCGCAGTCTCTTAACTAAGAAAGTAATTAATAAAATGGAAAAAATCATTGAATTAGTGCGAAAGTATCCTATATTAGACGACCTTTCTCATGACGATTACAAAAATATTCGAAAAAAGTAACAAAAATATAACATAGATTCTCGTCTTTTCGTAATTGCGGCATTAATGTATGAAATTCCCTATATTGTCGTCTTTTTTTATTAATATCGTGAACCCATTTTCTTTTCTTCTTAAGGTTAGATACATAATATGATCAACACATTTATTTTTAAAGAATAATAATTTTACCTTAAATTGTCTTCTTCCAATGCAAGCAACACAAATGCTTCTACTTCATCCGATGATGTATACATATTTTTGTATGATAGGTAAGTATGTAAGTACAAGTACAAATTGTTTATTTTTCGTTTTCAGCAATAGCAATCGACCTTTTCGATACTGAAAATATGACGCATATGATGCGATTATATTCGCTTTGGTGTGGGGTACTCTGCGGATTCTGCCACGAATTTCGCTGCGAACTTTCCGTGACGAATCCGTTGCGAATAATTCGCGTTGGTTTGGGGGAGCCTTAAAAACCTGACGTCTTAACCGCTCGGTCACGGAGCTCCGTTTTGATTAAAATATTAATATGTGTAGGTCTATCTAAAAATGCAGAAGAAGCTCATTTTATCGATTTTCTACGAAGTTTTTTTGCAAAAAGTATGTTTACTACACAGATCAGGTTTTCCACCTTTGTTTATTAACAATAAAATAATTCATATTTCAATTACTATTCATGAAGAATAAGCAATTTGGTTTTATTTTGGTTCGGCGCGGCGCTCTTTATTGTCGTGAAATTTTAATACAACACAGAGCTTATTCCAAGATGAGAAGTCTAAAACTAACACTGACTGAAAAGTTAGGAAAAGCAAATACTGATGTGATGACAATTTGTCTATTATTATTGAACTGAAAGTATATTGTTTGTTCTATTCTATGTTAATATGACTCTTTTGAAGGAACGCAAGAAAATTAGTTCTGATAAACAACATATGGATCTATAAATCCAAGGTATTTAAAAAGTGTATTCCATATTATTGAAATTAAATACACAATCATCATTGGTTTTGCAAATCGCATAATGCCTCGTTATCTTTTAGGTTTAAGCTTGTACCAGATATTTTTTTCAGATCATTTCACAAGTAGTTCTCCGAATAATAATTATTAATCTTTTATTTTCATGCCAATTACCGTTAGATTAAAGGTCGATTATGTATAATTTAACTCAAACATTTTACTTTCAAATTCAAACTAAATCATAAGCCAAAGGCAACGAGTACGAGAGCATATAGGTATACGAGTTGTGGGTGGAACACAATTTAATATAAAATATTTTGCCTTTTTTTCAGTTTAATACTCAAATAACTGGAGACTGGATAAAATTTGGACTGGAAAAGTTTTTAAGTTCACAATTTTTTGCCCAATATAAAACCAGCACCGAAACATTAGTTATTATTGATATCACCTCGGATATCACGGTAGGTAGTATAATCCTTAAGGTAGGTTTACATCAGAGATTTATTTCACTACATTTCTCTCCTCAATAAATTAGGTGTAAATCTTGGCGACAGAAGCTATCGGAGATTTATTCACGTAACGAAGATATATTACCCTAGATAAAATGTTGTGTAAAGACTACTGAGACAAACTTCAACAACTCCCTGAGAAAGATGTCAAAAGTTGAGTAGTGGTCTACTTTTTAACATACTCTCGACATACGTTAGGGCTCGCTTATGATTTCCTATTGGTAAATATCGTAACATGACAAGCACTCTTTCGAAAACTGAAATTCCTTCTCTCATTTTGGTATCATTTCTTCCAATCAGTGATTCAAGACCCGACCAGATTCACTAAATCGTCGATATCTGTTGAAGATATTCTTGTAAAATTTTGTAATTGTATCTTCAATGTTCAGTTTCGCTTTTTTATCATCCAGTAATAAAATTATTATTGACGCCCCCTGGCGCATAGCACAAGACATGATGAAATTTTGATTGAAGCAAAACAAAATAGAAGAGAAAAAGTGTCGACATATTTCTCTATCTTTAGTATAAACAATACGATCATTTAAATGAACATTTTCTCTCAACCAGAAATGTTACCATTTTATTCATTTACATTTATGTCACCTAGTATATACTTACTGTGAACCGATCAAGAAAATTCCTTTCTACGATTTGAGATATTTATCATGAAATAAATCTCTGGTGTAGAGAAAAACAAATAAATAAAATTAGAAAGCAACATTTTTGTAAATTCATTTCATCCAGAAAACAATATTGATATATTAAAACATATGCAAGGGTCTTGACCTCATGAATTTTGAGAGGATCTCGCTGACGCGTCTTGTCGAGTGCATATACAATGAATTATAAATAAGGTAACTTCCTTCACTTCACTGCACAGTGTTGATATTTAATGCCCAGAGCTGAAAACTTAAAACAGCGAAGGCTAGTATACGGGAAACCAAATTATTTATTTAAGGTAAGATCTTCTGCTTTTATTTGCCCAGTTTTATTTACTCTGCTTCTGCAAGTATTTGGTAGAGTATTTGTGAGAAACGTTCAAATTCAATTCCAATAAAAAATATCCTACCACTCTTCGGTAAGTTATATATTCGTGGTCAATTTTTTGAGACGTTTAATGTTTAAATTAACATAAAATGGAGTGGACTCGAAGAATTGTTTACAAATTATTAATGAATATAGACATAGGCAGGTGTTGTGGAATCCTCACGATTCCAATTGGTCCAATGTTTAAACAAAAAATTTGTCAAATCATTAGTAGTACACCTTGAAGGGGGTTGGAACCTTTCGTGTGAAGCTAACAGTGACGTAGTTTTCCACATAACACCAAAACACTATACTGCGCAGTGCAGTATAGTCGAGTGCATTATACTGCACTGCTCAGTATAGTGTTTTGGTGTTATGTAGAAAACTACGTCAGTGTTATTAGTAGTACAGTATAAAAGAACTGCCTATAAGATGATGAAATGATTGGTTATTATTTGTAATTTTTTGATTAAGGAAAAGTATTTCTGATATTATCCCGTTTTCGTGCAGAAGTTATATAGAAGTTATATAATTTTATATAAGCGATAGAGGTTACATTGGCATTATGAAGGAAGGGATTTCGTTTCATACTGTGTTGGATTAAGGGTATAAAATAAAACTACAGACAATAATAGGGGTCCATCGGTCCATCAGTCGGTGTCTAACAGTAAGGGTGATATGGTCAAAAAGTGTGTACAAAAAAAAAGGTAATGTTTCAGAGAAAGTATAGCAACCAACTAAACAAAATATATCCCTTTGAGACGCAGTTTTAAGCTTTTCGTGCTGTAACTTGGTTATCGATACCTGCGTCAAAACTACCTATATATTTTGCTTTATTGGCAATGTCGGTTTGTTTTTATGTCAACCAAAGTTTCTCCCATTTAGCAGCTGGAATTATCGAATCAAAACGTTACATTACTATACAGAAAACCACTTGTATTTCGATCATTATGTAGATTATAAATAATGTATTACAAAAAGTTAATTGACTGCTGCTCATTAACATCTTCATATCATGTTCGTGCATATGAAAATATGTAAAAGCAAACGTAGGACGGTTTTTAGGACACTATGAAAGGCAAATGTGTGCAAATGTTGAATACATGGCGAAACTGCATGCACGTGCATTATATTACCATAAAAACATCTCTCTTGTGCGGTTGAAAAACATTGGATTTTTATCCCACCCATGCGGGTACCAGCATCACATTATAAACACAACTCTGCCCTCCGCACACCTAAACCGTTGTTAAAAAAGTGTGCGATAATTAAAATTCCTACGGCTTCTAGCCATTAAGAGAAATCTTCCAGAAAATAATTACTTTGTATACTGCTTCGTTCGGATTCGGAAATATCTAGTAGTTGTTAAAAATAGGAATTGGTTAAATAAAAATAATGGGAAAACCAATAAATCTGAGAATCTAGACACTCGGGGGAGGTAAAATTTTATCGACAGTGTACCATATAAATGAAAGTAATTAATTAAACAAAATAACAAAAATACTAGTTTTAAGTGGTATATTTCAGTAGTATTGTATTGCTCACATTGCTAGTGTTTTTGCAAAGATTTCTTCTCACAATGTTCATTTGAATTCACTTGATTTAGATTAATTAATAATAATAATAATACAATAATAAAAAATAACAAAAATTAAGAATTATTATGTACTAATTACTTACTAGGTAATACAATTTTATTATAAATTGACATGTTTTCAGTCCATCCATAATTGTAAACTTCAGTCTTAGTTTACTAAATGAAAATGTATTTTTATTTTTAAAATTAACAATTAAATTAATTTCCCATTTTTTGTATGGATGATTGTATTGATGCTTTTGTTTTACAGTTAGATAATAAAATAGTTGATTGTGATTTTATTGAGTATACCTTCAGCTCTCAAATATTTCTAAAAGAAAAACTAGAAGAAAGAGTAACATCCCGTCTTAAAATCAAATATCTATGTAGAGAAAAATATCTACACTACATAATATGACAATGGTTATCAGAGAATGGTTCATTAAAAACTTTTCAAGAGCGAATTAAAATTAATAGGAAATTAAGACCACCTGTATATAAATATATAAAACTTTCAAACCATGACTCTTGTGCTTTTATCAGTACATCCAACGCACTGAAAACGACCAAATTCGTGGTAACTTCCGGTGTAAGTGTAATGACCCTATTTTTTCACTGGATATACTGTAATTGGCCTTTTAATTGAGTAAATAAATTACCACCACAACTCCGCCAAAGTAATATCCAAATCTTGTAATAAAGTTATACCTACATGAAATCACATTATGATATGCGATTTTACCTTTTTGAAATTACATAAGTGCTATCAAATCACGTTCGAACGGCTTTAGGTTATATATATTATGACATCATCATATTAGCTTCATTATACACACACACATCCATATTAAGCCCGACTAAACTCTGGAAATTGGTTAGTTCAGTCACATCATGCTTTATTTCATCAAAACAACTGACCTAATTCGAGTACTATGACCAAATGTGATGTGCAATTATACTCATTTCAAATTTAATATGTTAAATGTATATTATGTAAATATAAAATGCATATTTTTTTATTTCATTGTCTTTGGAGTGGTAAATAATCAGTATTTTAGTAATATAAAGTCGAGTAATGAAGGTATAATAGACAGGGATTAATTGTTTGTATGAGAATACGCCACTTCTTGTAAATTAATGAAAAAAGGAAAACAGAAGTTACAGGAAAACAAAAGAAAGATTATATAATGCAATTATATAATAATAAGTTAAAAACATTTTAAATAATAGTTTATTGAAGCAAATTTAAAGTTTAGCTCAATACTATACTACTTAAATAAATATAAATACCTAAATTCAAAACCCTATTTTTAATTTTTCTTTGATTCATTTTCATAATGCGTATTCAAAAAATTACACAGTAAATATTTAGGCCCCCCCCCAGGGAGATTCAACTTGGCCACGCAACCGGAGACCTTGGTCACACAAGCTTGCAACCGTCATTCGTATGACCACATACACGGTTCTGGTAATTTTGGCATAGAAAAAAATAGGCTAAGTGACGCTACTTAGGAACGCGATCGAGTGGCGCTACTCAATAGCGCGATTGAGTGGCGCTACTCAATAGCGCGATCGAGTGGCGCTACTCAATACCGCGATCGAGTGGCGCTACTCAGTAACGCGATCGAGTAGCGCCACTCGGTAATGAGTCTGTAAGCCGCCTTCAAAATCAGATAATTCAATTCCAATTTAAAGCGACTCACAGGCTCGGTAACGCGTCGGGGTCTGTAAGCCGCCTTCAAATTCAAATATACTGGCTTCAACGCATCAATCTTGCGATGAAAGAGATCGTAATACGTTCCGATTAATGTCACCGTAATGCGAATAATGTCACCGTGGTTTTTCCTCCACTTGTTAATCCAGCAATAGGCATAGCTAACTACAGGTTAGACTTATGGAAACTAAAATAAAGAACACGACTCCTGTTTCAACTGAGATCGAACTAAAAAATTTAAATGAAATTAACTCCAACAAGTTTCTACCTCAAAATCCAAACAAATCCCGGGCCATCATCGATTGGTTAAACGATTACTGCAATAAAGCAGTGATGAAAATAAAATATTGGATTAAAACGGCTAGAAATCTTCATCCTACTTTCTAACCCCCCTTAAAAAAAACCTCTGTCCAAGAGCATCCAATACCGCGAAGAGAAAACCGAATGCAGTGCTTGCACTTGGCACTGCATGCTCCCATGTACAGACCATATGGGCGAAACCAGTCGGCCGAATTATGGAAATGGACTCGGTTCTTAAAATAGCCCCGCTATTATTAATATCCAAGCATCGAAATTCTTGCAAATGAACCCGAGCACGCGACCGTTTGCGAACAATGCCGCCAAACTCTCGACGAACGTTTAAATTTGGCATTGGCAGTCGTTCACCCGGGGCTTCATATTATTATGCCGGATAAGAGTTGGGTTCACTTAAAACATTTAAAATTGTCACATTTAACATATGCATATATTTACATTAATGTTATTTATTTGTCTTACAACGGAAAACAAGGCGCCTTTGTCTCGTTCTTTGTTGCTTAGTTGAATCTGGCCGAGTGCAGGAGTGGATTTCAAATTTGACTTGCACTTTTCTTGGCAAATGCAAGATTCCAGAGAATGAGTTACAGTATTGTCATCATTCAAAAAGTTTTAAAAACATTATTAGTTCAACAATAATCAAAGGTTCAAGTCATAACGTTTATTTTTCTAATTTTAAGGGTGTTCAACCCCCAAAACCAAGTGAACCAAGTTCAAAAACAGTAATTCCTCTCACTGCTCAGTAGTCTGTATACCTACCTACTGTTATTTTTGACAGCGCTGGCTGGCTACTTCAGTATTAGTTGATCCTATGTACAGGGTGAGTCAACCATAGAGTAAAGTTCATTATCTCATTTGTTTCGAGAATTACGAAAACACGTTAAATACAAAAGTTTTATAGAATATTAAGGTGCACAGTTTAAAATTATTTTTGAGTATATAGGGTGGTTCAAAAAAGCGTGGCGAATATAACATAAGTTTTTTTAAATGGAACACCTTATTTTTTAATTTATTTTTAGATTTTACATGAAATTCTATAACTTTTTTGTTAATAATGTCATATACCTAAACCCAATAGTTTTTCTAATATTTTAATTTTTTTAGAAAAATATTAGTTTTTACTCTTATAAGAAACTGACAGTACCGCCATTGTTTCTGAAGGTGGAATACTCAAATTTGGTACAAACGTTCTATAAGGATGACAAAAAAGGTATATGTAAATAAATTTGAGTTAAATGCTACAGGGCCTTCAAAATAAATTTATACATTTCGACTATTTTAACTTCAAAAATTTCAATTTTTTTAAATGGCACACCCTGTATATTATTTTTTTTTTCTGATAGATTTTACAAAAGCCTTCAACTTTTATTGAGTATGTCATATACCTAGTTTTCATAATTTGCGAGTTATTTTGATTTTATTCATTTTTACACTTGTTTTTATTACACTAACGGATTCATTGGGTGGCCCCCTCGATCATGTGACTTAACACCTTCAGATTTCTTTTTGTTAGACCACTTTAAGGATCGTGTTTATGTGAATTCCCCTACAACACCAGAAGATATCGAAAATAGGATACGAGATACCTGGAGGACAATAAACATCCTTTATGCTATGGAACATGCAAGAAAATATAGTAACAAGACTGAACATGTGTATCTAAGTAGACGGGCATATTTTTGATCATTGATTACTCCATAATAATTAAAAGTAAGGTAGTTAGTAGGGAAATTATTATTATTTATATTAGTTTAGGTTTCCACAATAGCGTAGGTAAGTGTAAAAAAGAATAAAATCAAAATAACTCGCAAATTATGAAAACTAGGTATATGACATAGTCAATAAAAGTTGAAGGCTTTTGTAAAATCTATCAGAAAAAATAATAATATACAGGGTGTGTCATTTAAAAAAATTGAAATTTTTTAATTTAAAATAGTCGAAATGTGTAAATTTATTTTGAAGGCCCTGTAGCATTTAACTAAAATTTATTTACATATACCTTTTTTGTCATCCTTATAGAACGTTTGTACCAAATTTGAGTATTCCACCTTCAGAAACAATGGTGGTACTGTCAGTTTCTTATAAGAGTAAAAACTAATATTTTTCTAAAAAAATTAAAATATTAGAAAAACTACTGGGTTCAGGTATATGACATTATTAACAAAAAAGTTATAGAATTTCATGTAAAATCTAAAAATAAATTAAAAAATAGGGTGTGCCATTTAAAAAAACTTATGTTATATTCGCCACGCTTTTTTGAATCACCCTGTATACTCAAAAATAATTTTAAACTGTGCACCTTAATATTCTATAAAACTTTTGTATTTAACGTTTTTTCGTAATTCTCTAAACAAATGAGATAATGAACTTTACTCTATGGTTGACTCACCCTGTACAGTAGCTACTAGTAGTAGATCTTGCCTTGGTACTGGTACCGGTAAAATTTAACCCAAGTTATTAAATGTCATGAGGGAACCCCTCGAAAAATAATAATATAAATTGATTTGATAAGTAGTGTTTTTATTTTTTCGAAATTTGTGGTTTTGTTGTCTGTCTAATCGCGCTGTCAAGATTAAATTATCGGGTTCATCCAACCAAGACGAAATCGTAATGCACTATAAGAACGGCCCTTTTATAATACTCTTGTATATACATATAGATAATAATACAAGATGGGCAGCTATATTTTTAAATGACTTTCTTGGATAATAGGTTTGGTCTAGCATGAAATTTCGGACGGTTTGAAGCCAGTTATTGGATTGACCAACTGCGCATGTTCGTCCTAAAACTTGGTTACAAATGGTTTGGGATTTCTAATTTGCTAGAACGCTTTGAAGCTAATTCCGTGACTCTTGCGATGTTCTGTGGTGAACCGGTGAACTTAAATGCGTCAAATGTCAAATATCGGTATAAATGTATAGGTTATAATCTTTGATGTTCGATATAAATGTGTTGTTCGTTTTTTTAAATATTACGGGTGAATCCAGAAATTAACAACAAAACAAAAAAATAAAAAATATAGGTTAACTGAATAACATAAATTTATCGTCACGTGGCGGCAGATATCCCGAACTTCTGCGCATGTCACAAACTGAAAATCCAAAGGAATTTCTGTGAACTACTTTGACGGTTTTCGACTGGTTTGTAAACGGGGTTTTGCTGTCGCTAGAACATCTGACTAATAGTCGAAAATCCGAGATTTGTTTCCGCGAGTTCGAATCTCGCCAGGGGAGAAATGGCACCTCTCCCAGGGAATGGTTGTGTGTCTGCGTTTTTTTCATGTGTATCCTCCCTCTACACAAGCCTGAGGCTTACAGAAGGGAGGTTGTCCATTTCTGTGGTGTGTTTTATGTTGTTTGCTAGAACGCGTGGATTACTATTCGCAAATTCCGTAGGATTGGGAACCGTTTGAGATTGCTGCTAGAGCAAACCAATTATGTATTTCTTATTGAATCGGCCTTTTGATTATTGAGGCAGTAATAAAATATATCAATCAATATGCAAACATTCCTCACCCCACTTTTTTAACAATTTTAAATCTACAGCCTCACTTGAATATTATTACTGGACATAGATTTAATTTAATTATTTAACAAGTTTAATAAGATTTGAAAATTTTAACCAAGTATACAATTATTAATTCATAGTTTTCTGAGACATGATAAATTTGTAATGAAGCACCCAGTGTATTTTGCTATAGGGCTTCACACTCGATTCAACCTGTTTATCTTTGATAATAAAACAATGGACTTGTCCAAAAAGAGCATTAACTACCGATTGATATTCATTTGAATTATTAACTGTTTTTCGTTAAGTCTAACAATTAATTTTGATTACATACTTATCAAGTAGGTACTAAGTACTTTATTTTACGAGACAGTCAGAGTACATTAGTCACTTTTGCTGATTTGAACATTCTGTAAATTTTAAATTAAATTTACTGGAATCCTTAGAAATTTGTAAATCCAGTCAAATACCTCAGAATTATCTTCTTACCGACCAGGTAGACCTTTTCTAATACGCTCTTAGATGGCATTTAAACTGTAAATAAAATTTTGTTACTAAACTTCGGTAACTTCATATTATGTATAGGTACTGTGAATGCATTTTATAATCCTACCATTTGAACCTAACTAAGTAACTCCACCGTTATATGCTCATTCACTATGAATCTTTTGAAAAAGGCATGTAAAGTATTGAAGCTACAGTAACGATCAGTTACAATTAAAATGCAATATGAAACGAAAGTAATAGTTTTTTAATATACATCTTAATTAAAATATTTCAGTTTTCTCTCTAGCAAGTTATAGTTGAATAATTTTATCCACTCTATGTTATTAGTTATTTATCTATATTCATGAACTTTTTCTCATATTTCAATAGGCTGAATGTGTTTTATGCTAAATGCATAATAAAATTTATATAGAATCATGAACTGACTGTGTAGTATTGGTGTTTCCAACTGTAAGGATGGACGTCAGATGTAAATTTATGTCGAAATTTAGTGTACAAGGGGTAAACATTTAATGACGTTGAACGTCGTTCCATGGTAAAGCATTTTATGGCGATAGACCTGTATTCTGAAATATAATATCTAATTTCGTATTCCAATCCCTGGGGTCAGGACTTTATTTGCCTCTTTTATTTGCACTCTAGGTAGCCATATTGACCGTTTGGTTATTCCCTTCGCTTTGTCAATCAATTTGAAAAACAGTATTAATCCTGGTAAATGGTACTAGAAAAAAAAAAACAACTTCATTATTTTCTTCATCAGACAACTTGCGTGTATTTAGAAAAATGTGCTGTAAATTTTGATAAAAAAACTTTATACAATAGTATGTGGTGTGTGCGTTAATATTAATATCCTATGGTTTACATTTAGCTATGCGAAACATATTTTGGACTATCATGCAATTCAATTTATTAGTTACAAGTTGTTTAACGAACACAGATTTAAATACAACACACAAAGAATTTTTCTGTTATTAAACCACCAACGAATTTTATTCTTCAATTCAATTCAATTTAAAAGTTTAAATGATGTGGGTCAAATGCCCCCCTTTATTATTTTTTCATTCTTGCAAAACTAGAAATGATAACCCCAGCAGTAAAACTACTGATTCGTCAAATCAAACACAAATAATGTGTATTTTTAACTTGCACATTACTTTGTCAAACTTTCCATAAAATTAGGTAGGTACCTATAAAAATGAAACTTTACCCCAAAAAATTCAGCTTTTTAAACCTTGTGAATATAATGAGGGGTAGATATATTTTTATTATTAGTTGAGAAAAATCTAAGATTGACTCCACCTTAAAAAACTCTTATTTACCATTCCTATAATTAGGTATATACAAAATTCCAATTTCCCAACGGAGATTTAGTCTTTATAATCTCAATTGAAACTGCATAAGAAATTGCGTCAAACGACACACGTGCGTAAACAAAGAGGCCGCCGTCGAGATGCAGGTGTTTCTTTTGTCGGAATTTTTTTTACAGTTTCAATTGACATTATATAGACTATACTTATGCCAAAGAATATTAGTTTATTGTATTTGCTTGTGCCAAGGATGAAGAAATTTTGAAATCCGTAACTAATCCAACCGAAGTCTATATTCAAGTTATCCTGTGGCCACCTGGTGCAGGTTCTTTGCACCTCACCTCACAGCATGACTAGATAGACCAAAACAAATAAATAACGGTCCTCCAGAGGGTTGTTCGCCTTGACGACCTGTTCTGGGTCCTTCCAGCTTCGGCTACCTGTGTTTATTTGTGGCAGTGGCAGACAAATACTACTGGTGGAAGACACCGGTTTATACGGTCTTGTAAATATAGGTTTTATGTCTGTATGTCTGGTTTTATTTAAAAATAAGTCAGTATAAAATATTGAATGATACCGCTGTTTGGTATGACTTCGGGTATGACTATTATTTTTTTAATAGATGATGAAGAAAGTAAATTAATGTTATTATAAATTGACACCTACTTTTAGTCCTTTGGCTTGGCTTTCCCAACCAACGGACGAATAATATGTCGGCTAGGTAGTACGATATGAGCTCATTTCCTATGATGGCTACGTGGTAATCTATAGGAAAGGAAAATGAGTTGGAAATATGCTACATTTATTTATCTCAAATACATATATACTTACGTCACGTTATCGACCATCATGTTACAAAGTTATCAAACATAGGTATCTGATTATGGTTTAGTTTATACGTTTTACTTTACATTTATCTTAAGACATTTAGTTGATGTTACAAGAAGGTAGCCAATACCGCAAAGGAACTTCAGGATTTAAAAACCAAATTAAATGCTATAATTATTTTAAAGACAGAATAATAACAAAATGCCAATGACTTCTTCAAGTACAAAAACGCCACAACAACAGTGGCGGTTTTACCATAAGAGCTGCGGAGCTGCAGAACACATAGAATTTTATGTATTTAAGCTTTTAAGCATATTACAACAAAATACAAAATATGTAAAATTTAAAGAATCCAAATGTTCTCGCGCTATTATAAATCTAGGAGCTTATATTATTATTTATTACGACGCGAGCTAGCCCCTTATGCAAATATAATGCAAATATATACCTGATATACAAAATGTGTGCACAGCGAACAGTTAGATGCGTCCTTTGTTTTTATTGGCTAATCAGGCACGTGACCCAGTACACGAATATATGGGCTTATGTGGCTGCAACAACAACAGCCACTGCAGTAAATTTAGGAATATTTCGTAATAGGACGTGGTACCTGGTCGTTTATTTCTGTGAGCGACATGGGTAAATATTTTCGTTAGGCGTCCACGGATATTATACCTACTTACTAAAATAAATAGCGTTTCGTTTTTACAAAAAACTTTATTTGGTTCCTTGCCTTATGAGGATAAACTGAAAATAAAAGAATTAGATAGGCCAGCACCACAATTAAATATTGAAGTTAGTGGAACAAGCCGAGGTAAAAGTTACAAAAGACAATTTAACAATAATGTATACACCAAAACAGAGTGGATGTGCGAGTGTGATATAAAAAATGCACTCTTTTGTTTTCCGTGCTTACTTTTCGGTGGGGATAAAGCATGGACAATATACGATTGAGAATTATATAGGATTGCCACATGGGTATGGGTGATTTTCTGTGATTGTTGTACCAGGAATTAGCTGTACGGTCCAGATTGAAATTCTCGGTTGAAGTTCAGAAGTGCCAGGAAAACGCGTGACCTTGAAAATTTTAAAAATTTTGCGGCTCCGGCCAGACTTAATATCCTGGAATTGAATTCGACCAATGTGACAATCCTAAGCAGAACACATACAATTAATGTTCACGCGCCGCCACTGCACAACAATAAACCATCATATAAATTAATTTTAATTCTGCCTCACAGACCATTCTGGCTGGATAAATAGAACAAAAAAATAAATTAATCAAGTGAGGTTACTCTTAAAAAACATCATTATTGAACCATTTCTTAAAGTATAATTTTAAAAAATTAAATTTTAGATTACTGATCTTGTAGAAACTACCTACGACCAACAAGTGCATTTCCCTCTGATCCTGTACAGACGAACAAACTAGAACACAAAAGTGCATCTTATAGAGAGCCGTTGTTCCGACCTTGGCCACTGCTCCACCTGGTACTACTTGCAGCCTGCAGCAGCTGTTCGTTGTTTCCCATCTCTCGTCTGCTCATCTGGCAACGCTGACCGTCGTCTACGATGCACCAGGAGGGTACGGGGGAGGGTGAAGGTTTGTTATTGTCGGGGACGTTACCCCCACGCCTCGGGTAACGTCTGCCCTCTGCCACGGGGCCGCTGACAGCAGCGGCTCCGTGGCGTACACTCGACCTCGACCACCTTCGTGGAGTCACTAACACGGTGCACGACTATGATGCGTCGCGGCGCGCCCACGAGACGGTTTACTTTCAATTTTTGACTTGCGTGAAAAAAATAAATCTTTAAAAAAACATTTGCAACTATCGTACTTTGTCAATCTCGTGAGAAATAATATGGCCAACACCATTACAGTAGCTGGTAGTCAAATAATGGACAATTGGCCAATAATGGTTGGACAATTGATGTAACAATGATGGGTATGAAAAGGAAATGCTGAAAAACTGGGGGCAAAATCTTAATCTATTGTCTCACAATTGCCTATGGTTTCCCTTGTTTGTTACAGAATTGATTGCAGGATTTCAAAACTTTACCAGCAGCTTTTGCTGTCCGTATATTAGTTAGTTACAATTTTGTATAAAAGCTGCAATCTATCCATAACTGGAACCACACATTTTACATCATACCAAACAAGATTTCCTCTTCAGCTTCAGGTATTACAATCTCTAAAATATGAAATCACATTGATGAAGGGTTATTTTATCAGTATAGGACCGTAATATAGAAACGGTTCCGAGGGCACTTGTAAATTTAGTTTTTTAATTAACAACTTCACCTTGAACCATACTATTTTATAGATAAAATAACAAAAACAATATACCTAATGAAAAATAATGTAGGTACTACTTAATCTCAGACTTGTAAGAGTTTTATTTTAACTTATTGGCATCAATTTGTGAATTTCAATATATGAAATAAAAATGGGTTTCAAAACAGGGTTTACTATTTTTAAAATCACAGTTACACAGCAATACATATCATCAATGACATCCATATCAAGTCCGTTAATGAACAGGTAGACTTAGGAGTAACGATAACCTCAAACCTATCCTGGTCCACTCACATTACTAATGTCGCAAAAAAAGCCAACCAGAGGTCCTACTTATTGTTTAAAACTTTTCAAAACCCTAACCCTAGATTATTTTCTCTTTTATTCAAAACATATATCCGGCCAATTCTCGAATATGCTAACATAATATGGACACCGCACTTAATAAAAGATATAAAACTCTTGGAAAACGTTCAACGGAAGTCTACTAGGCAAATCCAGTGTCTGAGGAATCAATCCTATGAAGATCGGCTTCAAGCTCTAAATCTCCCACTTCTATCAGAACGAATGAACGAAGAAATAGAGGTGACATGATTTTCACATATAGGTTGCTACATAATCACTTTACGCAAGACATCAGAGAGCTATTAGAATTAAACACAGACGACCGACTCCGTGGCCACTCACTTAAACTCAAAAAAGAAAATTTCAGGATAACGATAAGACAGCACTTCTATTCCAACCGAATTTTTAACAACTGGAATCGGTTACCCAGTGATGTGGTGACTTCAGTGAGTGTAAACTCGTTCAAAAATAAATATGACTTATTTAAAAATGGTGAAATGCTTTGATGTAAAGACAAGACATTTAGTTGGGTATCCTGTATTGTGTCTGCAAATTAACTTCACAGAACATATATTCTTGTTTGTATCTTTTTATACAGTTATATTATTTAAGTCGTACTTTGTAATTTTTATTCAATTACTTTTACTTATAAATATGTACATATACTGTTACCTATAAGGATTAGCTGTACTGTAACAATTTACTATTGCCATTCTTGTCAATCTATTGTTTATTTTTAGGAGCATAATAGGTTTCGACCTCTGCTCTTCTCTTTAGTTTAATAATAATAATAATAATAATAATAATATAACGCAGAAGTTCGTCGATCATACGCTACAAAGCCAATTTTCCTCCTGACTACGTTTATTTCGTCAATTTCAAGCGCGATTGAAAGTAAAGCCGCTTGAAACCGCTGTAAAGGGATTGAATTCCCTGTCCAATCCTATTTGAATCCGCATTCCTGCGCTTGCGTGCTTTATATACGTAGCTAACAACCTAACCCCAAAATGATGTAGATATTGAGTAGATGTTGAGCTTGTTGTCCCGAAATAGAATGTGATATATCAGCCTTGTTCCTGTAGGAATCATAAACTAGTCAAATCCAATCAAATCATTCCAGACCAGTCAGCAAATTGTTTTCAACCAATCACAATCCTTCTGACTAGTTGGGAATTGATGCAGGAACAGCCTCTATGCCACAATTTTAAAAATATAGGACAAGGCAAGGCAAACAGCTTCATGACATAACTCAAAATTGTATGAACCCTTTGAAAATTGGTCTACGCCACTGGTCTAAATTTAGTCTACATACTTTTAATTCATATTTTGACTGCCTCATCAAGGAGGGCATTCAGAGAGCGTGACTTGAGTGAATATTCATACAGTTATGCTAATTTTATTAAAAATGTATCATACACTCCCGACTTGTATCAATGGAATGCATATTATGATGCCATCTCATAACTACGCCAAGAAGGGTTCAAATAATAGTTCTGTATCCAAAATTTCTGTTTAAAATACCCCTATTGGCTGTTTATAAATAACATTTTACAAATATTTTTTCAATTCAACCTAAATTATCGTACACAGCAGCTAACAGAGCCCCAACGAAAATAATTGTTTTTCCAATAAATGAAACACCTAATGAAAATAAACAATAGCTGCACATTTAAATTACCATGTAATCCAGTCCGTTTTCCTTTTCAAATACAACCTCGCCGGACAGAGGAAATCTGTCCATTGTTCGAAAGCAATCATTACATACATCCAGCAATGAAATAACAATAATATGCCGCAGTAAAACCAAGAAGCCATAATATTTCCTGTCCGGAATGATTACTTCCTCCAAATATGGGAGTTTGGAGCTACTCATTAAAAAAGGGGGACGCGGCTGCCACCGGAAAAACGGAAAATGGAATTGCAGGGCGGATATTGAAGTACTAGTCATATCCACATACAGAACGTTGTAATAAATGAATTTTGATGAAAATATTTCTTAAGAAATTGGTTAAAAAAAATTGAAAAACCTGACCAATCCAACATCAGGCATCTCAACCTTAAAAAAGATAGTAAGAGTAAGAAAAATAGTAAAAAAATATTGAGTTCTTGACTATTGTGAATTACAAAAAACGTCAAATGAACGACTGTTCTGCTGAAAGTGTTGATGAGAGGCAACACAAGAGGCAAAAATTGTATTTATGGAATAGAGACAATTTTCTGCCGCAGTTCTTCCAACTAAAATTTCAGACTTAGTCATTTCAAGATGAAAACTTGCACGTTTCCAATATCTTTTTGATCACTTTACATTAATGCTTCATACATTTGATCTACAGGGGTTCTGTATTCTAAATAACGAAATAATTATCATAAATTATTTACTAAGTTGATTTGTTTAATCTGAAAAAACGGCAATCTCGTACCCACTTTCTTCGTGTTTTTCAAACATTAATTATTATGTATTAATGCAATTGTGCAAAACAAATTAAATGTCTATATCTACCAATTAGGTAAATTATTGGTGGTTAGCATGAAAATGTCACAGAATATTTAGGGCAAATACAGTAGAAGCGTTTTAATAAAGCATAATGAATTTTAAGAAAACATTGAGGACCATTAATTTTATGTAATGCTAATAATAAATAATAATAATATTAAATTATATACCATGTGTAACATTTAATCATTCTAGTCATTCCGAGACTTATTTGCCATCTCTTCCTTAACAGTTTTCACAATTCCAGTACGGTGGTATTTTATTCTCATTTTAATAAAATAAAACAAGCAAATTTACTCTCACTCTTTATTAATACTGAACAGATGTAAATAAAATATATTGGAATGACGTCAGTTTTTATTTGCCCCACAAAAATTTCACCCTACCTCAGCAATACCTACCATTTTTGTATGCAACATACTACATACAGTATTCATGCATACACATACATACACATAATGTTATCATATGCATATTCATGATGGTACTAAAGTAGGAAATCATTGGCTTAGAAGTTTCAGAATAGCCAAATGCACTTTTATGCCAAATGAAACTTAAATATACTCATCGAAATCACTTGAACAGTTACATGACAAATCAAGTGGCTTTAGTTTTCCATATTTGTTTCGAGAATATAAACTGAAACACCCTGTATATTTTATTAGCTTCCTCCAAGCAAAGACCGTTAAAAGAGGCGATTAACACTTTTAAGGTTGTGGGCTAACCGGTTACGAAGGCTCCCGTGTGTGACACACTTACGAACTTTGACCTCTACGAAATTTCCTGTTTCCGGTATAATGTCCTATGGAGGTATGTATTATTAAACGAGACATCTGACGTGACGTGGCTGACAGGTTTAAAAAATAGTAGGTAAGATAACCCGATCCTTAACAAGATTATGTGCTGCTGTTCTCGCTTGGTTTACTTACTGTACATATAGACAGATTTCTGATATAATAACTAGGCATTACAGAACTAAATGCTGAAAAAACTATCGCGAGTCGCGACGATAGGGTATTTTTTGTATTTATAAAGTTTTAGTACAACTTGGAGGTACCCTTTCTTCCACGCCCCTCACATTTGTCCTTATTTTAATTACAGTAAAGACCAGAATTAAGCAAAATGGAATGACCTCGCCGATCTGGTAAAATGCGGTGATGCATGGGCGTGCGTATTCTGTTTTACCATTGGGCACATTTCAGTTAATATATACTCGTATACTATTCTATAGAATACTTCTAGTATATGCACTTCCACTTTTTTAACCAACACAAATAAGTATAAACACTGACACAAAAAATAAATACACTGATAATTTTACCACAAATTTTTACCGTTAAGAAACGCGCGCGAAATAACCCAACATCACGCCACTGTTTCCCTACTACCAGTCGCTTGTTGGTTTCTGATTCGACCAATCAACGTCGTTGAAGCTCAGAGAAAAGAAAGCGTAAATGCAAGAATATGTATGTTAAATAAGGATGAACAGCTTGTCGTCAACTTTACGACTTTCGCAGTTGCCACATATTCGGAAATGCATTGATATTATTAAGTAAAAGACAAATTAAACATTGTGTTTGCTTTAATAAAGTACAACAGGGATAAGGGACGTTAAAGACAAGTAAAAAAATGGGTAAATAAGGTAATTAATACGTTTCCTGTTTTAAATAAGAATACTTTAGAAATAAATGTGACAACACAGATCTACTCTTTTTCCGGTCATTCCACTTTGCTTAATTCTCGTCTTGACTTTTAAATAAACTAGGTATACATTACAAATATTTTACTTGTAAAATAAATGATGAGGCTATTAAATAAATTATGCTTATGACATGACTCACGTAGCAGGCAAGGATGAACAACATATTTTGTATTTTGATCTAATTGAATTGTTTGTTTCGGTTTCCTGCTGAATTCATTTTAATGGTGATTGGGAAGGAGTTGCTACTTTATCGATTCATTTACCTGTTACTAAAGTGCAATGGTTCTTCTTTAGAATACAACTACAAAATATAACTTGCTTGCCGTGAACATATACACTTAAATTCATACGATGGGAAATATTTTTACATTGTAGTCAAAATACCTAGGTACCTAGTTACTTTGTTATGACTGAAAAGGATTACAAACATAACTGAACTGGATTACTAGTAAATAATTGACTACACTACGCAACCTACGTCAATTTTATGTTACGGTCCTCAAGTCCTATATTGTAAATATTTACAATTTTTTTGGATGGACAAAGACCTTAAGCCGGTATGCAAAATAAAAGCAAGAAAGACGTCGGCTAAAGTTAGAATGTTTTGGTATTTATTTGGATTGTACTTTGGTTTTATTTTTCAGGCGCTTTAAATAATCCTTTTTATTTTGCTAATTTACATAATGTTTACAGAGACAAAACCACATCCTTTTATAAACGAAATGGTTTGTGACCTGTCCAGAGAACCACCAGATAAGGGCAACCCATAGTAGGTGCCAGATAATCGACATTTTAATTTATTTATTAGGGTGTCCTATGCAAGCAGTTCATTTGATAATATAATAAGATGTTCTGACGTTCTGAGGGTATATGCAGGGACGGCTGGAGCAATTTTACAACTTACAATATCGGTGACGCCAATACAATGGATCAGACGAATTCTCTAATAGCTGTCGCGGTATCCTTTACGTTTGTTTAACTGGTCCGTACGAGGCAGTTCTGTGCACTGCTTTCGACATACCGCTTTCCCTCACTACCCCTCTAACAGCCCAGGCATTGCAAATTTTGTACTGAATATTAAGCGTGGCCCGCTTAATACGGGCCTATACACGTTATCTCAGAAACTACAAGTACCATGGAAAAAAATTATATGAAAAATGAGCTGTTTATATACAGGGCGATAAACTAAAGTAACTTTTTTAAATAGCATCCTTTATAGAGTGTGGCCCATTAAGAACCAGGACACCCTTCTAAAATATTTTTGGTAAACGCGATTCCAATGAATTTTTAGTATATATTAGCCTCCTAGATGTACTTGTTGAACCTACTACAATGGTCCAGCTGCTAATCCTCAGGCTACTACGATTTTTTTTCAATCATTTTTTTTTTTAAATTACTTTAGGGATTTAGGAATATAGTGGACTACTGTAAAGTATTGTTTTAACGTTATTATTAATTTGTGAAGTAAGTAAAGGAACAGTATTCTAGATTAACAATAATTATTAGAGTTTCCAATGCCTGCTATATCTTTTAAGCGAAATAAAAATTCAATAATCTTGAATCATTTAAGGCTCTATAAAAAAATTGTTCTTTGATACAATTTGATGAAATTTGGGCCACATGGGTTTTAAGTGATGCTGAAGAATTCCAAGATGTCAAATTTTTAATAAAAAAATCCCTAAAGTAATTTTCGAAAAAATTGATTGAAAAAAAATCGTAGTAGGCTGAGGATTAGCAGCTGGATCATCGTAGTAGGTTCAACAAGTACATCTAGGAGGCTAATATATATATAAAAAAAAATTGGAATCGCACTTACCAAAAATTTATTAGAAGCGTGTTCTGGTTCTTAATGGGCCACCCTGTATATTATACCCCGTATTATACATTACATTATACTTTCACACAGCCCTTCTAAAGTTCAACGAAACAATGATATGACTGAAGTCTGTGACTTCCCGTTTCGGAGTTATTCACTATTACCTTCAGGGAATAATCAATAGTCAAATCGTGCTAGTGAAGTTAATAATTAAGTTTTTGAGCTCTATAGTTTGCTGCAAGAGAATTCTAATTTCATTTACTTTATTATATAATTACTCAATTTTAAAATAAAAAAAAAATTAAACCTAATGATTAATATGCTTACTGATCACGTGGCACGTGGGTACTTTTATTGTCCTCTGACAACTTTCTTGCAAAATCGTCGAAGACAGTAAAATCTTACATGAACGCTTCAATGGTCTATTAATAGCGTTACGCCAACCATTCACGTTTTTATTTGCATTTGCGAGTATTCATTAAGGCGTAAAATTTCCGCAGAAATATGAAATGACATTGTCCAACTGAACAGTTTGTGCGATTCAGCTAACGTGCGTTTGGAGTACTTGATTGGTAAATTACAAAGCTCGCCGTATCTCATCAATCCAGGCCACACACAAACACATTTACTTGCACGCTTTTCTGCTTACATGCATACATGCTTAAGGCGACGTTACACGGCGTGAGGAGTGCTACGGCTGGAGTGTGGCGTGTGGAGTGACGCGCCGATGGGCATTTTGGTGATCGCGATTACACGACCTGCAGATTGACACGTTTATCGCCACACCAGACGTGGTTTCATTTTCATTTCAACATGTCCGTTTGCGAAAACGGTTGTGCAGCAGCTTGGTTCTTGCTCGTATAGGCTTAAAAATTCGGAAATTGCTTCGTTTGACCACATGTTGTCTCTTGCTTAGCTAAATATCTACTGAATTTGACTGAATTTTTAAAATATACGAGCGAAAACCTCGCGCCGTGTAACCCGAGAATAGCAACCAGAGAGAAGCGACAATAACTGTCGGCACCTTTGAAGTCTGGGGGCAAAATTTTGTGACCTTGAGTTTAACATAATGACGGATGACCGGTCTAATACACTGAGAGAAATATTAATGAGGCCTAATAAATGCTATACACTGATAAAAAAAATATGATTATACTGAAATGTAATAAAACCTATATTATAAATATTTTGCCTCATTTATCACGCAAAAAAAGTTATAATGATATATTGCTTTTCATAACAGGAGTTAATGTAAAAACTTCTAATTATTAGAATAAAAGAAATGCATTTTGCCAGTTTTTTAGATAACAAATAAAACACATTTATATATAATATATATCATAGTATATATTTTTAAAAATTCACATGTTACCTACCTACACAACATGACATTACATTAATAAAAGAAACATACATCTATAGTACCTACCTAATATATAAAATACACGAATTATTACGGAGGTAATTTATATATGTGATAAAATTTTTAATTTTCTAACGTTATTTTTATCTTTCTTTGTATTTTGAAGTCCCTATTCGAATACTTAATTGTATAAAAAATTTTCAGCCTTATAAATAATTTAAGAACATAATCTTTGGGAAATTGAAGACATGGATGATTAAAATATTGTTTGTCCATTAAACTTAATAGTTTGTGCGAAATACCCTGCCCAGTACAAATTTGATCAAAATTAGAATTAAATATTTTTTCTAATTCATATATATATTTAATAAAATGTTCTGGAGGAGATTGCAGTCCACCATATGTATGACTGCTGCTATCAAAAGCTTTATAATGTATTAATAAAAAATTTATATCTAGTTCCTGAAACTCTCGGCCGTAATTTTTACATGTCTCACAGTTCTTGTGGTTCTCTAAAGCCCTCTTTAAAATATATCCACAAACAAACCTGACAAACAAAACGAATCGGCGAATGCGAATAACAGCTCGAAAAATCAAATCGGCCGTCGGACTAAATTAATTTATTTAGGCCGGCGGCAAACACGTTGCAGAAATGACAGTTGGCCGGCTTACCCCCCACTCCATTGTTTTTGGGCGGGATCGACTTTGTCGCTTCTCTCTGGTTGCTATTCTCGGGTGTAACCGTGTACGCATGCCAGTCCACTTCAACGTGGTGCGCGGCTTTGAAATGTGCAAAGTTTACCGCCAACCGACGGGACCTTGCACGCCGCCGCCTGCTACTCGTCACGTCGACCCAATTACACGGCGTGTAGCACGACAGTTTACTCTCCAGGCGTGGCACTCCCCACGCCGTGTAACGTCGCCTTTACAGTCGCGTGAAAATGTTAACGTGGAGGGGTACCTTTAAAGCATTCAAATAAGCTCCACTCCCATAGCTCTAAACAAGCTAAATAGTATAAGGGCAGTTGAGCTGGAGTGGATTGGATATTATTTCTGTGGATTGCATCGCTTTCTTCGCGTGTCAAGAGGTACAGTAAATGAAGTCCAAGCGACTAAAAACTGTTAACATGTATCAAATTATTTAAAAACACGCTGCAATTAGAGAAGCAATTACAATAATGATTCACTGCCTCGTTCGCGGCTATAAAACGTTTGCTTTGTAATTTTTAAAGTCGCTTTGCGGGAATAAATTTTCAAATCCACATTAATTACGGCTTTTCTGCTGTTTACTTGACGGCTTTCTCGCATTCCTTAAAAGCACCGTGAGCATAATTTCTGAAGACACTTCCTCCTATTGGTTTTTTTAATTATCTGACCGCGATAAATTACATTTATGCATTTTTAAGTAAGTAAGAATAAGAATGTAACACTAATAAAATTAATAAATTAAGTTGGACCGAATGCTTGTTCGTTCGACCGATCGTTTGTTTCTTTTAAAAAATCATTAAATTCTATAAGTTATAGGATATAAGTATTAATACCCAAATATAAAAGATGTTGGTAGGTATAGATCTTACATTTTAATGTTTGAACGTTATTTCATAATGAGAAAAAAATAACTAAAAACCAATTTGAACTGTATAAAAAGTAAATAAAACATATAAAAGTATAAAAAATAAAATAACAAGACACAATATCAAGTTAAAATGGTAATTTCTTAACAGGATTCATACCCTAACACCTTCTATATGACCCCAAGTTATTTATAAACTTGGCAACAAAGTCAACATGTAAAAGTACATTGCAACAGCTGCAATAAAGTGGCAATTGTAAATTGTCGTTGTATGAGAAGAAACATTTCTCATTGAATGATATTGTAGGTACATATTCAAAGAAAAGCCACATTTGAAAGAATTAAAAAAAAAAACAATTTCTACTCAACGCAAATGAGACGATTAAACAAAGAAAACATGCATTCAGATGTTTTAAAAATTGAGGTTTTGAAGGAAACTTTTATATCTGTTGTAACATTGTAAAGTCTGTAGATTGTAAGTACTTATGTATTCAATTAACCTAATTTTATATAAACTGTATAAATAAGTCTGTAGAACAAGCCCTTTGGAGCCTTCCAATCTTAAAAGTGATTAAAATTTTAAATTGAGTGGATTAAATTTGCACAACGCCTGAAAAATATGTATATTTAAAAGCATCTATCATTTCTCTTAGGGATGTAAGGCACATGTACGACTCGAACTGATCTCGCGAGATATCAATAATTCATCTAGTAGGTATTCAGCTTTCGATTATGTAAAAATACTTTTCTATCGCCGTAGAAATTATTTACGTTTTTAAGACGAGTGGTCTGATATACGTAATTAGCGTCCTGTTATAATAATTAGCAACTTTGTTAATTTTTTTGAAATGTTATTGTACGCATCATACATTTTGTGAAACAAAGTCTCTGATAAGGAGACGGGCATCATTTTTTAAGGGCACATCAATTGTGGACCATTTATTTTGGGTGACAGAGTTTATATCTAATTCCATCGATGAGGGCACTCAAGCTGACGTTATCTGTACTGACTTGTAGAAAGCCTTTCGACATAATTCACCACGGCGTACTAAAATAAATAAAAAAAATGAAGGGTAGGTTAATAAAAACTAATTAATAAACTCTCACAATCATGAAGTATGTGCCTAGTGCCGAAAATAATTTGGAAAGAAAAAATCAGAAATTAGTTCAATAAATAATTTTGTTTAGAAAAATTGAACCTAGGCAAAATATATTTTAAGCTTTTTTAACAGGTGACACTAAAAACCAATAATAGCTCGAATAATAGTTAATACGAGAACAACGTCTGAACAACCAATTTGTGAAAACAGGGAAAGTTGAAAGTTATAGAGAGATGTCGTATGTAACATTTTGTTTTCCTAATTTATTCACGCATAGATAATACATATAATAGAAATCTGTGATACTGACCGAATGATAAATACACAAAAAAGTAGATCCATGAAAATGTCTACAATACCTAAATGCAGTAAATGTTTTAAACCAATAGGAATAAACCACAATAGATAAGAGAGCTAGTAAAATTATAGAGAATATAGCTTTGATATAAGAACTGTAACAACTAAATAATATTATATTTCCTCGGATGTCTCAATAAATAACTTCGCCTGAATCGAATTTATTCCTTAATTAAACTTTAATATCTGAAATTCCTCTTTCGTTTTACAATTTTTAGCAGAAGTACGTAAGTATATAATTTTCATCCATCATTTATCAATATGAATGCTTCAGGACATACCTTCTTGTATGAATTAATAACTTAGATCACTTTAAACTTTCTACCACGTTTTTAACAATACGCTGGATTAAACCAAAACAGAGCATTATAGGTATCTTCCATTACACATATCGGCATTGCACTCTTTATTATAAAAATACTCAGAGAATAACGTCACCAAACGTAACTAGAACATCCATTTTTTGAGAGGGTCATCTTTTCAAGTATCAACCTGTAAATGAATTACCTAGATGATATGCATATTAAAGCTCATATTAAAATATCTTGTAAATATAAATATTTGTTTTAATTTCATATTAGCAATATGATTCCACTGTGAATTGTATATATTTAATTACAATTAATTTGCTCGGCAATTAGTTAATGACCCTCACAATTAATAATTATAATATCTACCTATCATATGATTAATAATAACAATAGCAATGTTAATAAAGTAGGTCAGTGACAGAGCGTAAGTGTTGAATGCACTGCCTCCTCCTGAGTAGGTTTTTTATATTTACTTATTTGTTTATAAAAAAAGTGTTTCATCTACTTACTAGTAGACTCGGTAGTCGGTTATTTACTAATCAGTTATTTATTATTAAATTAACGACGAATGTTTACGCTTGCAAGAAATGAGTTGAGTATAGTTGACCTAAATATTTTTGGTTAACTACTTAGATTTCACATTTTTCACGTACCCACAGTAGTTAATTAAATTATTAATGCACAAGAAGTTAGTTAACGTATAATCAGTGAACTATCTACTACTAGTACTATCTATTTTATGGTTGTTGGTTGTTTTCAAACGTAGATTGGGCGACACTAGACTTCTCTGTTCTACCATATTTCAGATGAGCCATATGTTCCTTGAATTTGCTTTAAATTAATCTTCTAGTTTGTCCAAAATACTTTCGATTGCAGTTTTTACATGATATTTCGTACTTCTCCGACTTTTCCTTAGTTTCTCTTTTGTCTTTTGGATTGTCTAAAAGTTGTTGTAGTTGATTTCCCGATGAATAAACTACTGACATACCTATATCTTTAAAAAGCCTACCAAAACCACGGGTGAAAGGAGGATCGTATGCAATTTTGGATTTTCTCTTTCATTTTGTGGGAATTTCGAGGTGTCACTTTAAATTACTCAGAGCTATATCCCTAATCAATGCCTTTTCTTTTTCAAACCTCTCCTTATTTAAAGGGAAGCTTAATAGGCGATGAATTAAAAAATTGCAACTCACCATTTTGTGTTGAGCACAATGGTGACAGCCCCTAGGGACATATCTTAAAGTACTGGTATCTTTTCTGTATATGTCAAATTGTACTTTATTTTCACTATTCAGTACTTATTTTCACCATTCAGAGTACAGTATAGTGTTTTGGTGTTATGTGGAAAACTACTTCAGTGTAAATTAGGAAGTACTACTTTTAAAAAATAAAGCAAGATAGTCATACAGATTGGGTCGATAGCTCGGGGTGTAGTGTTTCGGTCACTTTATCCCTCGTTTTATCCAAATCCAAGCCCAAACCGCTATTTCGTTAACGCGGTCCCATCCCTACAGGCGAAACATTTTTTAATTAAATTATTGTCGTCCCTTACAATAGCTGTGCCCATGTAGAGGGAGGCGTAGGCAACCAGTTCTACGGATAAAGAGGCGGATAGGGTCAGTTCTAATAGAGTCAATTTAATAACTACATGTCGATATTTCCATTGTTTATAAGCTCGAGATAAAATTAGTGAAAGCTATTTGTCGGGATATTATTGAGACACTCAAATTTTGAGCAGATTTGAGAAATGCCTAAAATAATTACTTTATCTGAAAAACACAAGTTTACACGAGATAGGTGGTAGGTATAATTAGAAAATTAATGGACACTTGACAGAAACTGTTTTAGCAAATTTTAGTTTTAACCAGTTAATTTCCCTAAAAAACGCATCCAGAGTACCAGAGTATCTAATCCTTAGAAAAGCCTCTCAATTTGCTCATCCTATGCTTCTCTCAGTAGGTACAACTACTACTCAGATGAAGATCAAGAAATTTACTCTTTACAGTTGGAAACTTCAAGAACATTAATAAAGTGTTACTTTTTTTACTAACAGTAACCAATCACAATTAAATTTTTAATTAATCGCCGAGTTACCTAATCGCTTTTCCACCTCAAAGTGTAGTTGGTATAAAATGGTAAAAGCCTCGGTAAAAGCACTCTCAACATTTTATAGCATCTAGGCAAGAGATAAGCAAGTGCCTTATAAGGATACTTAAACGTCAATCGCAGATACAATAGCCTCGATGGCATCACCAGCATAAAAATCGGGAATCGCTGAGATAATAGGTACGTCTGCAATGAAGTTTTCTAACAACTGTCTGACAATTGTTTTGCAAACTTTTACACTACGTTTAGTTCGTTTTTTACAAGTTCCTTTGTCCCATGTCATTAAACCGAGTGTTCGCTGACTTGAAAGAAAACGAACAACACGACTTACAGCACAACAGAACATAAGCGACGAATAATAGTGCAGACTCTTGGAACGAAAAACCAGCCTAACGGTTTCTCTTACAGCCGAGTCTGTAGCTTACTACCCATCTACACGTGTTCGATTTTAACCTAGGATATTCTATTTTACCATCATCACCTAGGCCCGACGCATGTCAGCTAAAATGATTTAAACGGCAAAGGAGCTCCTGTTGTCGCTCACAATTATTTGAAAGCTCTTTCAATTAAGTATCTACGAGAGTATCTAGGTAGATTGATCTATCCAGGAGGCGACGATTATTCATTCAATTCCTCCAGATTATCCGTAAATTGGTGCGAACTTCTTTCTACGCATCGCGGACCAAAGCAATGCCGAATATTCGTCAAAGATACACACTGCCTGGGATCAACTTTACAAATTTAGAAATATAAACTTATAGTCGCAAAAGCTAATACGACACCACAGATAATTACATCGTTTAGTTTTAGTCTTTCTGCTTATTTATGAATGTACTTGGGTATTCTAAGGTATCTTGGCTAAGGCTAATTATGGCCCAATATATAAAATGTGCTTTGGAATAGACTTCTATAGTACCCGACGATAATAACAATAATAATGGATAAGTTTATAAAGTGTAATAGTAATATAGTCTGCTTCATAGCCTTAATTTAATATTAACTTAAAATTCACCTTGGAATAATGTGTTATATTTCCTTAGAAAACGGAAAAGTAAACAATGAACATGCAAGCAGCGTCTTTATGTATCAACGTTAATGAGTCAGTTTTATAACATTATAACCAAATCATACCTAACAACCTAACTGCTCCAAAATACATAGAAAAATCGGATCCCGGTACATGCTATTCAACCGATAGCATTTTCCCGACCATTTTTCTGGGTGTTTTCTATTGCCCTTAAATCTTACTGAACTACTGAATAAAATCAGCTGGCCAGTCCCACCTGTTCTATAACCAAGATCCGAGGTTCATGCCTTTTTATTATTAGGTAGACCTGTAACTTCCCAACACTATATAAGCAAATCTTATAACTCACTTTTCACCCACTTCTAATTATCGTATAGATTTTGAAACTTTGCAAACTTATGCAATTCTGGTGATAATATAATATGGTACCATTTATTTAAACTTTTTATTGTGCTACTCTCGGTGCTACTCATAAAAGCATGTTTTTTTAGTTTTTTAAAGTATAATTTATTGAACAATGCAAGCACCAATTCATCACATCACTTTGGAAAGCAACTTTATTTTTGTATTTTAAAACTCGCCAGAGATTTATGAATATAATAAAGTGGATACTCGAAGCGGATGGTTCTTTATGAAACATCGTGAAAATAATTGTTTTGAAAAAAACATTGATCTCATCTAGATGTTCCAAGCAATATATAGAAAACACTCTATATACTAGTATTTCGGTTTATTAGGACTTTTTCAATAGAGTAAATGTCTATTACTAAATAATTTCCAAGAGCGTTTTGTTATTTATCTGTTTACGAGTACCTACCCCGATTGATCTCACCATCTGGTAAAGCCCGAGTTTTTATTACCTTTTCTAAGAAGGGCGAAAGTACAAAATCTATCTATCTATTCGTAGTACAAGGATTTATAATTAAAGATTTTTTTAATTTCTAATTGCTCTAACACTAACAGACCTAAGCGCTTTCCTTTCTTTTCTCGACGTAGTAGGTACTTTTACATTTTTCAGATCTACAAAATGAATGTTTTCTATACAATGCGTCGAAAATCCTGAATTTTTTGCGTTATTTAGTTATTTGCATTATAGGCCTAATATAAGGCCTAATAAGCCGAAATATTAGTAGGATAGTGTTTTCTATATATTGCTTGGAACATCTAAATGAGATCAATGTTTTTTCAAAACAATTATGAATATATATAGTTTATCTTAACAATTAGATACCAAGGTTACTCGGAAGGCTAATACCGAGGCATACAGAACGTACCAAATAAAAAAAATTTAGTTATTTTTCTCAATTACTTATATCAGTGACTCTATATGTATAATTCAGGAAGGGCTGCCTAAAACTATTAATATTTTTGTAGTTCGTTCGATTACCTACCATAATATTATTTTACCCCATACACAACCTAAAATAATTAACTATAGTAGGTATGTATTTACCTAGATACCTACCTCAGTCTTACGAAATAATACAAAAGTCATACAACTTCCACCAATGCTAGGAAAACATACAAGAAAAGATCTAGGTATATTTTTACAAAATTTTAATGTGCGAGCCTCAAGAGTTTGTTTACCTGTATACAGTGCTGAACCTACATACATACCTAATTACATATTTAGTAAAATAACTACAAATTATTTTTTAGTATTAGCAATTGTCTTTCTATCTATTAGTCTTTGAGTAAGTACCTACTTCCAAAAATGTTACATGTGTAGGTATGTATGGGATAGGTAAATAAACCATATAGTTAGTAAGTAGATATTTCAATTATTCATGATATTCAGTTTCTTAATAATACCTTATTGAAGAAAAGAAAAAATAGTATTACCTATCTAGGTATTATTTATTGTTTTAGCCTTGATTTCATTAACCAAGCTTCAGCTATTCTTCATTAAATCCGATTAAAAGTAAGTAGGTATCAACTTTGGTCTCTGGTATCAAGCAACATCATCAACCTCTGCAAAAATAATCCACTGCTCAGAAAACGGAACAAATTCGGTTTTGACACAAAACCGAGGTTACCTTTTTGTTGGAATTTCTCTATTCAAAAGTTTTTTGTGCTTCCAATAACAAAGAAAATTCGTTTTATCTAGACGTACTCATTCACTTTCAAACCAAAGGCTCTGTTGCCATTTCGCCTTGTGAATGTATATGTATACTTTATTAATAAAACGATAGAACAGTTCACAAACAGTTCTTTGGCCTATGAAAATGTAAAAGCAGAAATCGAGCTAGAGCTGATTAATTAATTCTATGAATAAATTGAAGATACCGTGAAAAATACATAAATAGCTTTGAGTAATATATTTTACGGAATTTTCACACTGCAGGAAAGTGTTGTGAACTCTGTAGAATAAATAATAATGAGGGACAGAGCATTTATTAATATTATATCACTTGATTAATACCGTAATAAGAGATAGGAACGATTGTTTATTTTGTTTCAAAATAAACAATACTATTATGTAATTAAATTAATCGAATTAAACAAAAACAAATCATTCTCACATTCTCTGTGTCCCATTTTCAATGACTCCAAGGGACACTGAAATGAAATAAAACCTAGTGCTGACGAACTTGAACGGCTAACAAAGAACAAAGACTTGGGATATTTGGTCAACGACTTACCTTCTGTGGATTTTTTGTTGGCCCCGAAGAAAGTGGTCGAGACGGCGGAGGGTTTCTTCCATCCTCTCCAGTTGTTGCAGAGGCTCTCTGGCTCAGAGCTCCAGCTGCACAGGGAGTCCTCCTCAAAGCGATCGGAGTCCTCAAAGCTGAACCTGTCGCCTTCCCTGTCAGCCCAGTCAAGCATCGCGGCCGGGACATCGCCGCCACCGCCGCCGGCCAAGTTTCCAGCCGCCGCCAGTTTCAAACAAAGAGCTGCCCCCTGACACCAAGACACTCACTGTAGGCTTGGACGCCTTCTTCAGCTCGACTTCATCCCTGTCGGGCTGTTCTAAGACCGCACAAACACATACACCTAGGGGTTTCACTCAAGAGTTTAACATAAAACAAATATATAACCGTCTCACGACCTCCCCCATCAAAGACAACAACAAATATGGCGACTGTCTCTGACGGCTAACAGATTGCAGTCCATCCGTCCACTGGCCTCTGCCTGGTTGAACTGTCACTCTTTCCTCCCCTTGGCAGGAACGGATTTGTCAATTATCTGACCATCGCCATCTTTTTAATGGTAGAGGAAAATCCGGTGGAAGTCAAAGGAAACTGTATGTCACCCAGCTCAACCATAGACGTGCGCAAGAAATAGGTATTTATTAGGTTAATAAAAATTTTAATAAATATACAGAGTGATTCAGGTTTAATGTTGATAATTTCAGGAATAGATAGAACAGGTTAAATAAACTTATTTCCGAAATAGCATCGTTTCGGAGATAGAGGGCGAAACGATAGAACAGTAAGTTCTATCGTTATGTATATAGGTATAGGTATTTCACCTGAATCACCCTGTATATTTTTTTGCCCCATTTTGCCACAAGTAAATAAGCGCAATGCTTAGTATGCAAAACACAATAAAAGTGTTTTTTAAACCGCAATTACAGATACGATATAGGTAACCTGTGATATTTAATTGATTTCAAGTCAAAACTTACATACAATCTGTGTTCCGCATGTAGTGCTTTATTTAGGATAAACTTTCTACAAAAAAAATCAAGATTCATTGGTTTGGTAAACGTCTTCACTGGTTGTACCTATTAATAAGATTTCTGAGATTAGACTGATATTTAGTTAACCCTTCAACTTGGTTAAATTATTTAAAACTAGCATACCAGTTAGATTGCCGAATTAATTTAATTTTTTTTGCTATTCATTTAAATAATGATGGGCGCTGTGCAAGATATATCCATATATAATAATGATTTATAAATGTTTCTCTATGCCTAATTTAACCTCCGACTATGGTAAACTCCTAAATGAAAAGAAATAGATGTTTTTCTTACATAGAACACGCCCGAGATGCAATTTTAGTTTCTTCCAAACCGATAGATGGTACTGTAGCTAATGAGATAAACAAAATCGTACACATCTAGTAGTCTAAAATATTTACTTTCCGTCGCCATTTTGCCGCGTCGTTTTTCGTTTAAATACTTTAAATATAACCTGACATTCAAACATTGAAGTTTTCGCCGCAGTTTTTTAAAGAATTTCCTATGAAAAAAAATGCACTAACTGCTCTGTGTTTGATTTGTTTCCTCAGTAGCTGATAAACTTTAGTCCATTATTATCATTCTGGAAGAATATTCTGGGGAGATGTAATAATACAGGTAATGTAATAATAATCAGTTTTAGTAATTAGTGTTTAGTTATTAGATTATTATGTTTTAGGTTTAAAAGAAAAGATGCAAGAAGGTGCATGATAGACGTTTCAGATGAGGTGCTGCAAGAAAAGATTGTACTTATTATTCCTTGGAAACACAATTACTTTATAACCTTAATAATTTGATAATTTATAAAGTTTTCGCAACGTAAGTTTTAGATTATATTAATGTAAAAGTGTTTGTAGAGCTTTTTATAAATTCGTGATAAATATATATAATGTCTCATATTTTTATTTTATTTGTAACAGTAAAAAATGTATTGGTAGAGAAGGTCAAGGATCCTGCAAGCAAATATTTCTTATGCAACCAGTTAAACGTTACTTCCATTTTCATTGAAAATATCTGATGCAACCAGTTATACACCTACTTCCTTCCAAACCGTCTGAGGGCGCAGTTTTAATTCTTCAAATGTCAATATTAAGATAGTTATCTATTGTATTTTTATCTAGGGGTAAACTAATAAATTTGGGATTTCTCTATCAGTTGGTAACAAATATTCAAAATGTTGGTATTCCTTACAATTTGACACTTTTCGAAGCTGTGTTCGTAAAGTGTCCAGTCAAAAAAATTTAAAGAATTAGTTGACTGTAGTAAATATAATATTATTACTAAATATAATATAATATAATATTACTTATATTTAATGCGATTTAAGATCTTTTGCTAAAGTAAAGTAGTTGATGATACTTATCCAGCATATCGCGAAAAAATTCCATTATAAGAGCAGCACTGTTAGAAGTTACAAGTGCACTGTAGATTCATAGCTAGCTTTTTTGGATGCGAAACAAAAAGTTAATATTTTTACATACACTTCAGTTCTTAAATTTATTGTATTAGAGACATAGAGATAAAAATATGATTGAATATTAATATTGCACTTTTACACTGACTAGGTTAAAGTTTAAAGTTTAAGTACAGCCTTTACGAACATTCCTCGAGCGGAAGTGACAACCGAAGCGCGGGAAGCGCCCTCTTTTGGTCTTTTAGCTCAAAAACACATTGTGAGTATTCTGAAACGTTTATTTATTTAATTTATTTTACTGAATTATTATAAAAATAGATAATAATTTAAAAAAATATGTTTCTATAGTTTTTAATTAGAACTTTAACTTTAATTCAAAACAACAATTCCTTAATTATGTAAAGCTCTTTATGAGATGATTGTGGAATAATACATTAATGTCATTTCGTGGTTATTGTTGACAGTTTTCTGAATTTCCAAGTTTAATTACAAATTGCGATATTTTCACAATTTTAGATTATAATGGCACCTAGGAAGGGAAAAGTTCAGAAAGAAGAAGTTCAAGTTTCTCTTGGGCCTCAAGTTCGTGAAGGTGAAATTGTTTTTGGGGTAGCCCATATCTTTGCAAGCTTTAACGACACGTTTGTACATGTTACTGATCTGTCTGGCAGGGAAACTATTGCTAGAGTTACTGGTGGTATGAAAGTAAAAGCCGACAGAGATGAAGCTTCTCCCTATGCTGCTATGTTGGCTGCACAAGTAAGTAAAATATATCAAAGGCCAAATCATTTTAAAAAATTCAATTTCTTTCATTTTATATCGTCATACTGTAGAATTTGAGCTATTTAATTCCTCGATACTATTCACATGCAGTGGCTATCTTGAGAAAGCAAGAATTACATATAAATGTAGATATATAAATCCCTGTTAAGATTATAGCACTGGCAGTTTTTTTATAGATTAGGTACTTTTTTTCGATAAATTAGGTTTGTTCCAACTCGCCGTTTTGTATTGTTTACGTGTCGCTCATGTATGAATTCACAACTCATTAATGCGCAAGTAGTTCGGCACTGTTTGGTGAAACTAGGAAACTAGAGGTTCAGTTAAAACGGATTGCTAACTTTTTGAGATTGAGAGTTCCTGTGGTTTTGTTCTGTGTCTTGTGATTTCATAACATTGTTTTGTGACTTTTTTAATGTTTAAATTTGTAAATAATTACCTACTGTTCTTAACTGATTTATTACTGTCCGTCTAGATACTCTTCACTTGATTCATTCGGTATGAAAATCATTAGAACATTTTGCTGCTACATTTAAATGTGTATTATTCTATTAATTATTTTCAATAACCCAAATTAATAGTTTCGTGCTTTTCTGTTTAGGATGTAGCAGAAAAGTGTAAATCTTTGGGAATTACTGCCCTCCACATAAAACTGCGTGCAACGGGTGGCAACAAAACAAAAACACCTGGACCTGGAGCGCAGAGTGCCCTTAGAGCGTTGGCCCGTTGTGGCATGAAAATTGGACGTATTGAAGATGTCACACCTATTCCCTCAGACTCCACTCGTAGGAAGGGAGGTCGCCGTGGTCGTAGATTGTAGAAATTTTCAATTTTTAAGAAATTTATGACATGGTTCAAGTCATTTATATTTAAGTGTATACCGTTTTCTTTTCATTAAATGATGGTTTGAACTATAGAGGAGTTTTATTTTATCATTTACATTATAACATAACCTATTAGTTAATGAAAATATGAAAATAGTGAGAGGTTTCAAGCACTTTTAAAGTTAACATAACTTTCGATGACTAAGATGGACTTGAAAGCTGTGAGCTTTGTTCAATGTGCAATTTCACTGACTGACAATATCGAAGACAAAATTAAATGGTAGAAAAACACTTGTTACCCTGTTTGGTAACGTAAATTTCTTTTACTATTTTAGTTTCAACATATTTTTTCTTTTTTCACATTAGCAAATTCCGTAATTGTAATTAAGCAGAAAAGGCTTATAGAAAAGAAATTACATATTGGTTAATCACAGTCCAGTCAGCTGTTGAATTAAGTGAATTTGCATACAGTAGATCTTGTCTAAAAGCCTTGATAGTGTGGCAAGTAATTTTACCTCATTATCTCTGGTTGCGATGTTGCCACCATGTTTGTTACTGGGAATTAGAATTCAAATTTAAAATGTTTGTATTGTCATGTCATAAAGGTCAATTCTCCTTGTTTCGACCTGTATTTGAAAGGTTTTCATTGCGATACATCTTGAACGTTTCAGGGAAGATCAAAAGAAATGGTTAGATAGGTAATGTATTGATGTTTTTAACGAAAAATCCATTATTTAAAGAAACTATTAGGTTGGCAGAAAGTGAGTTGTCAAAAAATGTATTACCTAGCATTAATTTACACCAGAAATGTTAACTATACTTATAGCATAAAAAATGCGGCTTGATATTCAACAGGATATATTTTTATTTCTCTGAATCACCAATAAATTTTCAATATTTATGTTCAATAAATTTAAGATTTGATTTACAAAGTTAAACAGTTACCTGTGTCAGAGAACGTGCCTTGAATTTTAACTTTTTTTATAACAAAATTGGAAGTTTCAGAAAATAAATTGTATTTTACACATCAGGGAAGTGGCAAAGGAAAAACAAAAAAGTATATATTATTTTTATTTAATTGTTTTAATTATAATATAAATAAAAAAGCAGTTATAAAAAAAGCATAATTATTTTACCAATAGCTACTAAAACTTGGTGAACACACTAAGAAAATAATTAATTATTCCACTGTTTAAATATTGCGTATCCCATAAATAAGCAAAACACTAAAAAGCACAAATAAATATTAAGATACAAAGCTTGTTGAATAATTATTCAGATCCTACTAACTGCCCGAGACGTAAAAATACTTTGACCTTATGGTCATACTTTTGTGGCTCCTTGTTTTCTGCTTTTGAAGCAATTGTGTTAGTGTATATATGTTGCATGATAAATCCACATACCACTTCAGAATTTAATGCCAGATCGGACATAGGACTGACATTCAGTTTGATAAAAGCCTTATTGGACTTCCTCCATTTTACTAACCTGAAAGAAAAGTAGAATATCAATATATACAGGGTTATTCAGAACTTATCTCTAAAACTTTGAGGATATGTGCATCCTTAAATAAGAAATCGATATCACCAAAAACATTTATAATAAAAGGCTTAGGATTTCCCGTAAACAATGTTTAAAGTTATACCATTATAAAGGACTACGTAGCTGGGCAACTGTACTTCAACACATCTGATACTTTTCTACCACATTCCTAAGAATGTGATAAAAAAAAGTAAACACGTTTTTGTCTGGAACGCCTGGTTAAAACCGACCGAATAAAGTTGGAGTGGGGATAATATCTCTATTGTCTATGAGTCGTCAGTCTATGTGTGTCGCTCTCGCAGTGCGGGTGTTTTATTTATCTTAGGAGTGTTAAACTGTAAAATTTTCAAAATGGGTTATGTGTACAGTAATGGACTGTTACCAGTGGATTATCACTTACGAGTTAGGTTTTGTGAGTGGTTCTTGCAGCAAAATGCTGAAAATCCCCAATTTACTTAATAATTTGCGTTTACAAGATCAGCAACCAGGAGGAACATTCGCTTTAGTGCGGCAAAATTGGATAGCTTTAGGGACAAAATTTCGAACAATATTTGTAACAAGGTATGTGCAAATTTTTTATAAATTTCATGTTTCTAATACCTAGTAATCAAGTAGTGCAATTCTTCAAAATTAGTGTAACAAAATTTTATTCATTTCAAAGACACTTTGGTCACATCTATCTATCTTTAAGTTTATTTTAAAGTAAAAACGCTGCAAATCTTTTTTGCGCCGGGTGTCGGTATACTCTCAGAACTTCCGAAGTTTTTTTCGTGCTACCCAGTTTGCATTGTCAGTCCCAAGGTCACTCCATTACAGTGGACCAGTACCCAGCGGCGTGTAATGATAAATTTTTAAATAGTTTTCAGAAGCCACCAAAAAATTTTTTTTTGCACTACCACATTTGTCCATGTATGTTGAACATCCCCAAATTTTATTATGGATAAGTTTTGAATAACACTGTATTTTTAAAATAGTACATCAATATGGACATAATATGGCTCTATTAAACTGTTGACCTCTTAAATAGTCAGGTTTGAACTCCATGAATAAATTCCTTATCAAAACAAAGTTTAATGTAAATACCTAGGACCTGCGATATATTGGTTCAGATACCTATTTGATATATACAGTGAATTAACTGTTATAAAGATACATACTTTGGGTCATCCTGTATATTTTGTGTATCTCCAGAATCATCGTATTCAGCTGCATCATCCCTGGGAGGCAAAATGAAGCTACTTGTAGGAATTTCTACATCGCAATTTACTTCCTGGTTAATCTTTCTGGGTTTTATGGTTATCGATGGTTGACGCGAAGAAACGCTTAAAAGACTGCTTGGTTGACTTGTTGATACAGGCAGAGAAGTTAGAGACATAGTTTGCTTCTGAAAATAAATCAAAATGAAACGAATACGATATTGAATAGTGATTTTTTATCATTATCAAATTTTTCAAATCAAACAATGCTCAAATAGTGTCACTATTCTCCTAAAATTTGTTTAAATGTATTATTTTTATGCTAACTTTAAATTATTTAAAATTGCTTATTTCCTGATTAATAATTAATTTTAAAAATTGAAGTATCATTATTATTTGTTTGCAAAGTGAAGGTGCCAACAATGATAAAAGGAAAAAGAAAAAAAAAATAAGAACACCATAATAAGTAAAAATACTACTTTTAGGGAATATAATCAGTGTATGTTCGTCAATGAAAACCAACCTCTTGAAGAGACAAAGTTTGATCCAAAGTTTGTATGACCTCTGCGACTTCAGAATCCAAAGACGCTTCTTCTTCATCCATAATCAATTTACGGAAGGTTATTGTTGTCTGATGCTGGGTCGGATTTGTAAATTTAACTATCAGTTCACATGGCCTTCCAGCCCTGAGGGGTTCAACTGTTACAATGCGTACTTCCGGAATATGGTAACTAAAAACGAAATAAACCAGTATTGTGAATGCAAAGTCTGATTTTCAAATATCAAGTCGATTATTATCTCTGCTAAATAATATTTTGTGTCCTCATTTATCTTTTTTTTACTCTATATTTTTCCAATTTTGAAAGTATAAAATAAACACCTAAGCCAGCCAGATCAGTCAGATACTGCTTTTTGGATATCTTGATTTATCTAACAAAAATTAACATTCTCAAACTGATAATGGCATAAAATATATCTTATTAAAACTAAGAAAAAAAATTCTTTGATATTAGAAAATTAGGTAAAATATATACATTATTATTTATAAATGAAAAAGCATGTTTCCAGAGGAGGTTTCAGAAGTGGAACAAAATGAAAGAAATAATATATAGATAATTCCACAAATAGATAGATATAAATACGTGTCCCATTTAAAACGAAACACTCTTAATATTTTAAAATTTCAAATGACAATAGAGGTTGAGACACACCTTTAAAGTGTCACTGACACTTTCTAGACTAACTACTCAATATCCTTGAAACATGTGAACGAAATTTCATTCTATTCCATTGTTCAATCACATAGATTCAATGATATTGATCAATGAAGTTGACTAATGAGAACCCGCCTTTTACTTGAAAGGAATTTTCATTCTCTATTCAATGGTGTGCTATATAAATACGTGTCCCATCTAAAACGAAACACTCTTAATATCTTAAAACTTCAAATGACAATAGAGGTTGAGCCACACCTTACTTGAAAGGAATTTTCATTCTTTATCAATGGTGTGCTACGTTTTTAAAACGGTTGATTCATTATCGAGTAAATGACGTTTGCAGTCATTTGAAGTAGCATAAAGAGAACAAAAGGAAAAGAAAACGAAATTCTTCAAAATTAACAATATAAATGCTAAATTAAATGTTTAAAGTGACCACCAACAACTTCTATGTGGTAATACAAACGTTGCTCGAAGTTTTCACAAACTCAATGTAAAGTTTGGAGCGTTATATGAACTAAATTGTGAGGTATACATCACTACGACAGGCTTTATTCATTCGTTTTCTATAACACCTTTGTTATTTTGTTGTATCATAACTAAACTACATTTAGGAATGGTATAATCATTAGATTGCTTAATCTAAGACTAAGAATAACTTCCAGCAACGTTTGTATTCCTCCATGGAAGTTGATGGTGCACACTTTGAGCATTTAATTTAGTTTTTACTTTGTTAACTTTGAGTACAAAATAGAATTTCATTTTTTCCTATTCTCTTTACGCAACTTCAAATGTCGATTACTCCATAACGAATTGATCGATTTTAAAATTAAGTATGCCATTGCATAGAGAATAAAAATATCTTCCCAAATGAAGTGCAACTCGATCCCTATTGCCATTTGAAACTTTGTGTGTCCCTGTGGCGAAGGAGAGAAGGGTCAAAGGGCCAAACTTCGCTTATGGTGCAAAAGTTGTCCCAATCGAATCAAAGATTGATCTCTTTCAGCAAATTTTTATATCTCGTTTTGTTCTCGAGATATTAAGGTTGTTTTGTTTTAAATAGTACACCCTGTATTTTGTTCCATTGCATGTTACGACATACTGTGGTTACCCTTCCTGCTCTGGTATTTATGTATATTTAATTGTTTTTATTATATCATGGGAGCGGTATTAGATGTGAAATGGTTTTGTTGATTTTTGAAGTCAATATATTTTTGACAGAATTTTAATTCTTAAGTACAAGCTAACCTTACTTCACAAGAAAACAAAAAAACAACACTTTGGGGTTTAAACAAATAAGGTATAGGCAAAGTATATTCCGAGCTATCTTCTACAGCTTCAACTGTTCCACTAACAGTTAAGTAATCAAACATGATTAAAGTGTGGATATATATCTGAACCAGGAAGTGAGCTACTTCCTTCAAAAAATTATAACTTCTACTTACTATGCAAACAGTTGGATCTTGAACTTCACAGAACTAGGGTTATATTCAGGCTTGCTAACGTTATGCTCACAAGCTCTACATCTCAAAGACCTCTTAATAGAGAGCTGTTTGTGAACAGGAAAGAGCTTGTCAACTGTGGTTGGCTGAGCTTCAGGCTGCAGAAGCCTCTGCTCGATAGTGGTTACTAAAAACGTAAACAATTGAGTTTCTTTGTTAGAATTGGAAAACAAATATAACACATTCTGTCAACAATTTGAATGCCAAGGTAAGTCAGTAAATCATGTGGGTGTAGAAGACGCAGGAGCGTGCCAAGATAATTAATAATGACAACGCCTCATGAGAAAACCGAATAGATTGTGTAAGTTGTTGAGTAATTGCAAGATTTACAATTATTAGTCAAAACAAAAATACATGGCACAATGGTTTGGCAAATAATATACAGGTATGTCCTAGATTTGACTTTGGCACAGATGAATGCAAATCTTGTTATAGTTGATATAAATGAGAGCCAATTAAATTTAAATATATAACAACATAACATCTTAATTTAATTTAAATGTTGTGCAATCAAATAAAACTAAATTTAACAATTTTCTAATTCTAAAAACCCAGATAAAGTAATAAAAATCAAGAAAATCCGCAGTTGTAGTAAGTTATACATATTAAATATACCGGGTCTCCCATGTCATACGACTAATGAGAATTTCATTGAATTTTATATTCCCAAAGCACACGTGAGGAAGTGAAATGCAATTTAATTAAAATATCAGTAAAAATTCATTTGAGGTTAATACATAGGGTTTGAAGTTATCTCAGAGAATGCAACAACAAGTGGTATATGGTTAGAGGGGTGTGAGTAGTAGTCTCTCAAACTGAAATACAAAATTTCACTAGTTCAAGCCCCACCAGGGTCACTTTTCTCATTTTACTTCTTAATTATAATTATTAGTGTATTAATTATAATTATTAGTAATTACACTTATTACAGACAATGAAGCATATTTCTTCCAATAAGGAAAAACTAATAGTTATGTATAATTAAAAAGAAAAAATAAATAAATAAAAAAAATTGCCTCTAGTGGGGTTTGAACTAAGGAAATTTTATATTTAAGTTGAGAGGCCGCTACTCACACCCGACCAAAACACACCACTTCTCGTTAGAACGCTCTGAGCATATATTTATGTAAATACAACAACTGGTATAAAAAATTCAAGCGATGCACGTCATAGGTGACATAACGATGGCATGTTCATTGCCATTGGCAGTAAAAGATTAGTAAATCTATTTCTACATTCAAAATGATTCTATGAATTTCAACTTTTGACAGCTGTTTGTATTGGTGTTGACAATGTTGTGCCTTTTGCTTCTATTTTTTCGCCTCTATTCTAGTTTTAACATTTTAGCATCTTCAAGTAAACGGTCAATTTTTTCTCGCTGATAACGTGAACTTGAAACGAATTTTTACTGATATTTTAAAGTGCGAACCAGAATTAAGCAAAGTGCAATGACCGGAAAAAGAGTAGATCTGTGTTGTCACATTTATTTCTAAAGTATTCTTATTTAAAACTGGAAACGTATTAATTACCTTATTTACCCATTTTTTACTTGTCTTTAACGTCCCTTATCCCTATTGTACTTTATTTAAGCAAACACAATGTTTAATTTGTCTTTTACTTAATAATATCAAGGCATTTCCGAATATGTGGCAACTGCGAAAGTTGTAAAGTTGACGATAATCTGTTCATCCTTATTTAACATACATCTTGCATTTACGCTTTCTTTTCTCTGAGCTTCAACGACGTTGATTGGTCGAATCAGGAACCAATAAGTGACTGCGCTCGAGGTAGTAGGGAAACAGTGGCGGATGTTAGGTTATTTCGCGTGCGTTTCTTAACGGTAAAAATTTGTAGTAAAATTATCAGTGTATTATTTATTCTTTGTGTCAGTGTTTATACTTATTTGTGTTAGTTAAAAAAGTGGAAGTGCATATACTAGAAGTATTCTATAGACTAGTATACGAGTATATATTTACTGAAATGTGCCCACTGGTAAAACAGAATACGCACGACCATGCATTACCGCATTTTACCAGATCGGCGAGGTCATTCCACTTTGCTTAATTCTGGTTTCTACTGTAGTGAAAAGAGTATTTCACTTTTCATTTCAGGATTTTGGTTATCACACCTGTTGGCAATCAATTCTATTGATTTCATTAGGAATATGTCTCAGTGTGCCATAGGAATATAAAATTCAATGAAATATTATAACCTGTGTTAAGTCTTATAAGTCAGATGATGATATGGGAGATCCGATATACTGGGTGAGTTTTTTAACCTGAAACTTTCCAATATCTCAAGAAATAAGCACTCTACGAAAAAATACCTATAATGAATAGTTAATCATTTAGCGGATGAAATGCAATCTTACTAAAATTAGTCCTGTATCAAACAAATCTTCAATATTGATTGGTTGCAGCTTTTTTAAGCAACAGCATTTATATTAAAAATCGGTAACAGTAGAACGAGAAAAATTGAAGAGAACTAAACTTACTCTCCATCAAGTTGATTGGATCTGTAAACAGTTCCTCCGGTAGTTCTTCCACCTCACTTTTCGCCGTAGCTGGTTCTGGTTCCTTAGGCTTATTCTTGTTCAGTATTGGATGGGTAAGTTCCGCCGGAAGTCCTATTCGTTTTCGTAGAGCTGCTGCTGTCACACCTGTCCTATCCTAATTAAAAAAAAACTGTTAAAAACGAAAAACAATGAAAGAAATAACTTACTGTATAGCTGAGAAATTTTCCTCTTTGCTTCTTTTTATCCTTATCTTTTTGTTGCTTCTGAGCCAATACGATTGCCTTATACATATCCAATAATTCTTGTAACCGATTTGCATGCACATTTTCTCTTTCAGGCCATCCACCAGTAACTGTAGAATAAATAAAACAAAATGAATATGTAATTCAATAACATTTGGACACATATTAGTAAAAACAGCATACATATATAACAAGAATACACTTGTCTATTTTACAAAAGACTGTCTCAGCAGGGCGGTGAGAATATTGAAATGTTTAAGCATGGCATCCCTCTCAAAAATGCAAGCATGATGTTGCCAACAGTGTGCAAGACTGTGATTGGCTTTGGTTAGTTCGAGTTTTATGAATCACCATAATCAATCGGTGAAAATACTTGTCCATACTTGATATAAATATGTATATGTATGCTGCTAAAAACAAACTCTGAAACTCAATATTGATATCAATAACTTAGTGCCTAAGATTGATATCAGTTATATCACAGATAAAATAACTATACAGATGGACCGATACATTGTTATATTTGGAAGTATCAAAATGATGCCAACTAAAATCGTTGGCATCAATCGTAAATTATTTTATTTTCCGACTGTAAAAATGAGAGCGATGTAACGCTGAATTTTTGTCTACGTTTATCTAAAAGTTCATCTGTAAAGGTTGATTAATCTGTGGTTATATCATATCTTAAAAATATTTCTACATTAAATATGAAAACAAATATTGATATGAAAAGAAAAACCAACTAAATGGAGTACGATGATACCTGTTGACTGGTCAGGTATCCCAACATCTCTTGAACTCCAACGACAAAATTGACAAGATAAGTAATACATTTTCTTAGGTGTAGATTTGGAATCCTCTGGGTTAACAGGCCCCTTAGAAGCGATTCGAGTAGATAATTCCTGCTGGCAACTAGGGCAAACATAACAGTTGCCACACCTATTCTTCTTTACTCTAGCTTCAGATGACGGAATGTTTTCTGAACATTTTCCACAAAAATTGGAATCGACCTAGATCGACAATTATAATACAAGCAAATTATAAAAATGTTATTAGCTATATGTTTACCTCATGACACACACAAAAACTGCAACGAAGTTGTGAACAATATCGACAAAAATATAACTGAGATATGGGCTTTAATAAACCACAAGTACATGCATATTTTACAACCTCTGGTCCTATGATATAAGACATATTTACAATCTCCAGAAAACAATATATATAAAAGAAATAGTTCAGGCCCAGAAGCCCAAGATTGACACGTACAAAAAAATTAATAACAGTTTGACTGTTTAAGGGTTAATATAATCTGTGGACTGTTTGACAGTTATTCTAGATGTTATGTTAATGACAAATGACATTGAAAATTGCAACCATGATTGCAACAAATTGCAATCATGGTTGCACACAATCAGATAATGCACACAACACATGCAACCAGTAATACACCTAACCTAAAATTTTTTTGAAGTTTTATTATCAAAACAAATAAGCAAACATTTCACACTTATTTTGTTTATCTTTGGTTTAATTAATTACCTATCAATTATTAACTTACCTTAAAATGCATGATGATTCTTTAGCTGAAATTGCTGCAGAGTTTCAGGAGGAATTTATAGAAGAGGAACCTAAATCTGTCCCAGGTAAGTAAATTACAAGATATGTTCAGTTAATTTTTATTAATTGGTAATTGCTTTTTAGGAACCTCTTCTGAAAAACCCGCGGAAAAGCCCAAAGTATCTAGTAAAACACACTGCTTATTGGTAAATCCAAAACAACGTGGAAATCCTCTTCTCAAATCTGTACGAAATGTACCCTGGGAATATGATGATATCATCCCTGATTATCAAATGGGTCAAACAACTTGTGCTTTATTTTTATCGTTACGTTACCACAATTTAAACCCAGATTATATTCATGATCGCTTGAAGCGTCTTGGCCATATGTATCAGTTGCGAGTATTACTTGTACAAGTAGGTAGTATATTTAATAGGTAACTTAATGTCATTAATTCATGGAATTACTTTCTAGGTTGATATAAAAGACCCCCATCATGTTCTAAAAAACTTAACGAGGATATGTATTTTGGCAGACTTGACATTAATTTTAGCATGGAGCCCCGAAGAAGCTGGTAAAATTATTGAAACCTACAAAATATATGAAAATAAACCGGCTGATGCCATCAGAGAAAGAAATGAGTCCTCACCTTATTTAAATGTAAGGAAACAGTTTATATTAAACGAGATTAATTTTTTACACTTATTTTTTAGCTAATTCAAGTTTTAACAACAATAAAACCTATTAATAAAACAGACGCTATGACATTGTTAGATAGGTTTAAGACATTAGAAGGCATTATAAAAGCATCAGAATACCAGTTATCAGAATGTCCAGGTATTGGCCCACGAAAGGCAAATAAATTATATAGTGTCTTGCATGGAAAATTTTGTAAATAGATTTTAATCATTTATATTTTAGGTACGTTTGTAATATAATTTAATCATGTTATGTCAAGATAATTTAATAAAAGTGTACTACTTTAATAAAAAATAAATGAAATATAATTATTTTTTATAAATATTTTTTTTAAATTTGATTGGAAAAAAAATAGTAGATAAAAAGATTATTTCTTCATCTTAGTTTGGTTATGTCATGCAATATACCCCGTTTTACAGTAACAAGCAATGTATAGCAGGCAGCATGCCTATAATTATAGTTCGTGTTAACTAAAAATGTATTTAAAATATAAAATTTATAGAAAATAACTACAAGTTTTGTAAGACACGTTTTACATTGTGACTTACGATATACATATTTCTACATGTATCGACTCTAATTTTAATCTTCAGCTTTTCAATGACTCCAACTACCGTCAAACCAAAATCCTGGGTAGAATATGCTCTGTATAAATAATAATTGTTTTTGTGGAAAAGTAGAAATATGTTTAATATCTGTAGAAGAAATAATTAAAATAAAATTGTTATTAAAATATAAATTTTATTTAGGATTTAGGCTACATGTTTAACAATAAACATGCAAATAAGCTATTCATATTTTTAATCCTTTTTTTTATCCGCTTGTTCAACAAAGTTATACTGCTTGGTATTTCTGTTTATTATGCATAGCGACACAATTATCGGAACTATTGAAAATGCAATAACTGCATGGTGACCAACATAATTGCATAAAACTCCAAATGCTAGAGGTGTTGACAAACCGGCTGCAACTTTTAAGGGATCATTCAATTTGTCCAGAGAATCATTATTTCTTGTAGCAAATAAATCTTTCCAGAGAGAGTTAGTGAAAGCACTCAAAAACACTATAGGCATACATGTTATCAAATATATTATATATAATGGCGAGTAACAGGCGATCAGCAGGCACACCACAATAATTTTAAAATAATATTCTACAAGTAATACTGGTGAAAATTGAGCATACCAACCTTTTATGGTAGTAGTAAAATATGTACCAGCAAATGTAAGAGCATTCATGTACGCATATGCACAGCCTATAGTAGCAGGAGACGATTTAAAATTATGGTTTAAAATTTGAGTAAATTTTCCAAAATATATTGTAACAAATGAGACATACAGGAATTTGATTGCTATTAGGTCCCAGTTTTTTCCATAGTCACATTTTCTACAATTGTTGGCAATACCATTTAGATTTTGATATATTTGTCCTGATACAGTTCTCTCATCATCAGAGCCTGTGATGGAAATATTGCTATCGTCAGCAATTGTAATTGTGAGACCTGAAAAGTAACTTAGTTATTTTTATCTTGATGGAATGACTTTTTTCTGAAGTGGAAGACTAATTATTTTTTATAGTATTTTGTATCCTTACTTTTTTACTTACAAACATTAATAAACGACAATGAAACTGCTAGTAACCCTATATAAAAAAAATGTATACTGAATAGGTATCCAGCAATAATGGGACCAATAATGTAACCACAACCATTCAAAATACTGAAAACTGTTAAATAACACTCTCTTTTATCATCTTCAGCTTTCTGTAGAATTATATCTCTATACAAATTCTCACTATAACTTACTGTAGCACCTACAAATAAATTCATAAAATTAATTATTATCTATTACTTACTTTTTAATAATAATCGACTTTTTATCCGAATATATACTTACTGAAAACACATCTGCCAATTACAATGTGCCAGTAATTATCCGTAAGTATTAAACACAAGTGTGAGATCATGCTCATAAGCAAATTAAAGGTCAAAGCAAAACTTTTACCGTAGGTTTTCATTAGGGGAACCTAAAAGTGGCATTATATTTAACTAAATTTCAACACTTAGATGAATTTACTTCATGATCTGTCGATATCAAATTACAAAGAAGATATCCAACAGACAGTGTTCCAACTGTAACATGGTCTGCTCCAAGGGACTGCATATATGTAGACAGAAATGGATAAGTGAGGCCGAAACATATGGAATCCTGAAATGTAATAAACAAAATTGTGTTGAAAAACTTCCACATTTTTGCCAACAATGAATATATTGATTGGATAGTTAGTTTGCAAGGTAAACTTACCAATAACGTTATTATTTGTAATTTATATATTGCTCCTATAGTCATTTTTTATACGTTTGAGGAAATAGGTTCAAATTCTTATAGCAAATTGGAAGACTTTTTAAAATGGTTTGTAAAGCAACCATTTCACTCTATTTTGTGGTTTATCATTTTTTTCTAGAAAATTGTATTATACATTACATGACTGCTACGTTTCTTAAAACATTTTCATTTATATTTATAATGAAACAATAATAATAATTCTGTTTTCATTGGCATTTATTTTTGACAGTTTAATTGATATCAGTAACTTAGTAACTAAACGCCTAAGCATATGCAACCAGATATACCGAAGGTTGTCAATTTGATATTTGTATCACAAAACAAAAAAAATTTGTATGGTACGTACAAAATTTGTATGGTACATACGTTTTTTTTCTGTAATATGGTGATAGGTACGTACAATAACATATCAATTACAATTTTTCTTGTGTGGGGTAAAATTAAAATTTTCTGTGGTATGAAATAGAAAACGAAAACAACCTTTCTGTTTCTCACAATTTTATATTGTTTCAAATCGAAGTGAAGCTTTTTGTACTATAAACAAATCTAGATATTATTTTGTATCTCTTTGTAAAATTATTTTATTGTATTACATACCTAAAATGATATACAGCAAAAATTATTTACTTTTCAAATTAAGTACTAATTAACTTTTCCATTCATGTTTAGCACAAGATCGTTATTGTTTATAAAGAATGGTGTTTATAAATGCAACAAAATAATAATTATTTATTTTTATTTTCAAAGACTTGTACATTCTTTCTCATATACAAAATAAGTGCCATACATAAAAATGAAGGCAATATGCATACATACATCACAGAATTTTCACTAAAAATATCACTAATTACACCTGTCAAGAGCGGCGCGATTAACCTAGCAAAGGACATGACACTATTCGATGCCCCTGAAAATGATCCTCTATGCATTTCGTCAATTTTTTTTAACATTAACTCGATGCTCACTATTCTTATTGCTGTGCATGCAAAGGAACAAGGCACCATTAGCAATAAAAGAACAGAAACGCTTGGGGAAATAGCAATACCAAAAAAACAAGTAGTTAGTAGTAAGGAAAAATGGAATAGTCTAGTTAAACCATAGTGGTCGTCTTTGTAAAAACTATTAATACGGTCCAGAAAAAATGCTGAAAGCATGCCAATTGTACTGAAGAAGGAAATTGTGTAGCCTATATGCTTTTGGGAGAGTCCATATTTTTCTTTAAGATATAATGATTGATTACTAAAATAACATGTAATCGCCAAGCCAAATAGAAATCGCAGAACAAAGCTGTCCCAGTGAATTTTCCAATCTATGCCTCTTAATTCCCTAATTGTTTTAGCAAATTCTTGTTTCATACTGTTTATTATTGAGGCATTATTATGCAGTTTTTTATTCCTGGAAGATTCTTCTGGTAAAAATGTAGATAACCCTAAAAATGTTAGGTTAAATATTTTTGGTATGCACCTACTTTTAACTTTTTTGATCTTACCAAAATTGATAAGGAATAATATGGATGTAAGTCCACTCACATAGGTAAACCCATGCTTCACTTCCGATAGGTGGCCCCCAATAAATGGTCCAATAATAAATCCTAGTGACGCAAGTGCTGCAGATCTTCCATAAACTCCAGTTTGTTCACTTGGTGGTATTAAATCTGATATCACAGCCTTAGAAATGCTTTGAGTATGCTTTGCAACTCCTACAGAAAACATTGTATAAGGATTAAGTGGTCACTGTCTTGATTTGAAATAAATTAGGGTACACACTCAACTAATGAACTTACCTAGAATCATTCGCAATATCACAATAAAAAATATAGAAGTTGTGAGTCCTGACAAACCATATGATATAGCACATAATAAAAGAGTGACCTTCAATACTGACTTTCTATCTCTTATATCACTCCAACCACCCTGAAACCAAAATTAGATGAATAAGGCCCACTGCCTACGGTGCGACTGTTTTGAGACAAAGGTTGCAAATCAGTTGAGTTAGCAACTGTTTTCTAACCGTGGCAGCGTATAGTAGTGTTGAGCCGCACACGAGTCGATTCGAATGAAACTAGTTTGCAATCAGTTCCAAATCAGTCGTACGCGACCATTTTCAGCGGTCGCAGTTGCGTTGCAGTTTAAAGTTGCTCGGTGCTTACCACGTGTTATTTGTTTATTTCAAAATGAGTGATCAAGAACAGAACTTAAAATTTGTCGGTGAGGTGGAGAAACACAAAGAACTATATACAATTATAAACTTTCTGGGTAAAAATTACAATTACCTCAGAGTGATCAATATTCTTTCTCCTGCAGGCATACTTTCCCTCATATTTGTGTCCATCTTCTCTATGAAAGGGGTAACCATCCTTGCCAATTCCAGGTAAGATTCCTTCGACATTCGATAAAAAGCTGTAAACTTTTTATCTGTCTGAGACAGTTCTTTTGCTGCTACGAAGAGCCTAGAATTCAAATTTTCCCTTATGTATGGATGGACCCAGTACTCTGTGTCCTGTTCAGTCTGCGGCATTGATAATAATCAATGATGTCTCCCTCATCTGTTTCTGAATATTCAGAATCTGACATGGTAAAAATTTTCTGCACTGCTACACCAACTGATTGAAACTGATTCACAATGAGTCGCATCCGTGTGCGTGCCAGAGTTTCATTTTGGTTGTAAACTGGTTCTAGAGTAAACTAGTTTGCAACCTTTGTCTCGAAACAGTCGCACCGTAGATGGTCGGCCTAACTGGCAACATTTCACAATGTTGTGAAAACACAAAACTGGAATTATTTCTGTTTATATTTTAGAAATATGGTATTAAATTAATTATATACTGAAACATGTTTGATATAATCAAATAACAAAGCCTATACCTGTTAATTTATACTTACAATAATCGGTCCAGAAAATAATTGGATACCAGCGTATGTTGAACTACACAAACCAACTATGGTATGTGAAGCTCCTAGTTCTCTCAAATAATTTGAAAATAATGGAAACGTTAATCCAACAGCAAGTATATCCTAAAAACAATGTATTATTAGATTTAATAATATTACATAATATAGGTACTAACAAGAAATGAAATAGCATAAACCAAATTAATTGAAGTAATTTGAAACGTTTTTGGAGACATGGTAGACCAAGTAAATTTGCAGCACGTTTAAAAAAGATTAAAATACTTGATATGTTTTAATATCAATTTTAAAAATCATGATTGGATGAGTGTGTGATGTCATTGATGATAAACCTCCATTCCATAACCTCAACACCACAGAACCTCATCTTGCATCACCACCACAGAATATCTATACGGAATGTCCACACTCTAACGCAATGCTGCCAATCACAAATCAAATATTAAAGATATCTAGAATCCACCAAAAAGGACCTAGTTTCAGTATTTTCAATAGGTACAAATTGAAATTAGGTACATGCTATTACACACGTCCAAACAATATTACACACTTGAATTTTTAGAATTTCAAATATTATTTCAAAGCTGTTAACATATATGGTTGAAGAATTTGCTTGTAGTTTTCCACGTAGGTACGTATGTGACTCCCATAAAGTAAGTTAACCTACTTTATAGTGCCTCCTACAATTTTGTTAGAAAATATGAATTATTGGTTGAGGTCTCCGATCAAATATGGAAGTACTAAGTACCTATATACTGTGTACCAATGATACCTGTTCATCAACGATTATAACTGCACTGAGTTTATTAAATATTTAGCAGTTCTCATTAATTATGAAAATAAGAATATAATCAATTAATTTTGCGGTTAAATTAAAATTGAGGTTGAAACTTCAGACTAAATTTAAAAATCAGATTTATAAGGTATCGACTTTAATGTAGCTAGCTGAAAATAGATCTTAAGTACACATTGTCTCTTGTCTCTGGTCTGGAACCACATAAGTGGTCTCAGGCTTGTTTTTACTCAAGAAACTGACAACAAATTGTTCAAATTGTATGTGTTGTAGTAACTTCAATTCAGGTACGGAACAAAGAACATTAATGCATATCATGGATAATTCTTCCTTTTAACTCCTACACATTTTTTAAAAACATTTATCGTATCTTTTAGACCTTATGCAACATGCACGACGTCCCCTTGTTTTAACTTTTTTAGCCATCTTGGACGTAAGACGTAAATAGAAAAAGTCTATGGAAATATATGTCTTGCGATGAGACGACGATGATGAGATATATATATATAAAAATATATATACATATGATTAATTGTTTGAGGTTTAGGTAATATAGTGGATAATAAAACAGGTAATCGATTAATGCAGATTAATAATCGAAGAAGATAGTCGGTCGATCACGGCGTGTGATTTAATGCAGCCAAGGAGAAGATACAAGACGTATTTTAGTAGGGGAGGATTAAGTGCTAAAAACTCGCGTGTTAAAACTTCTCGAAAATTTGTATCCGTAGGTATGTCTCAGCCAAGTTTGCATTTCATAGATAAAATTAGAGTTAGCGTCATTCAATCGGGTGAAATGATACAGAAATTAGAAGAGATTTCTATTTTTTTACCAAGGTTCTATGCTTGCTTATGTATGTAAATCTAAGATTACTAGTAGATACCAACGTCAAACAAAAATTCTCTTAAAAAAATCAACTTGAAGAAATGCATCAAATAAATTTCAAGCAGGTATTTAATTTGGTCTAAATTATCATTGTATACGTTCATAATATACGAGTTGAAATTAAAGAAATAAGATAAACAGGTGATTAAATAAACTATTCAACTTTAATAATCTGCAGGGTACCAAATTATTTATTTGGCGCTTAACGTGGGGCTGGAGAATAACTCAAAGAAATGCTTTGTCAAGGGAGGAATAACTACTGTTGCCGAGGAAGGTTATCTGCTGGTTGTTGCTGTTTGCTGGAACTTACGAATTTTACACCCAGTGCCCCCATAGTTGAGGTTAACAATGGGTAAAGGGTAAAACTAAAGCTAATGACGTGAATAAAGATAATCAAGAATGTCAAGGGGAGGAAAATGTTTCGGATAGTGAAAGGGAAAGTGGATTCAAAAGAAAGTTGGAGGAAATGTTAGTACCTGAAGTACCTAAAATCTTTGACAAACTGAATAATATACATCATATCAGTAAAATAAATATACCTAATGAGGATATTCGAACACAAAGAACACAAAACGACGAAATATATTATCACACAAAACGCAGATGACAACTTTGATTAATAATTAATGTCATGTCATGGGGAGAGTTAAAATTTGCCTGTATGCAAACGGTTTGATTTCAGCCAATCAGAGAGCTATCTTTTAGCGCGCTACTTTAACGTCACTCTTCCTAATTGAAAATATACCTATGTACTACTGATTTGATTAAAATAATGGATATTTATAGTTAGATGCATTTTTCCTTCAGAATTGTAATAATCATCCGTACTGTGATATCACTGCGTCATTTCACTTCAGTTTCCTCACCGAGTGTCGTATATGAATTCGAAAGGAAACGCCGTGACCGTACCCACATGGGACGTGTCTGGGTCTCCTCGCGTGGAAGTAATAACTCTGACCTAGGCCATACCGCCGAGGTCGGAGGTTATATCATTAACCTGGTGTCCTCCACCTTGTCATCCCTTTTCGCAAGACCGCCTATGTCTTTCGCATATTGCGGATGTCGATTCATACTATACTCGTGTTCATCCCAATGACGGATTTACATTCTCGAGGGACTTTTTAATAGTGAAGCCCCTTATTATATTTTATTATGAAAAGTGTATCCACTATATTGATAATGCAAAAATTATTATTAAGAAATATTACATTCTTTTTCACATATTTCGATACCACAGGTATCCACAGGGTTCAATACTGGACCCTATTCTTTTTACGTTGTCATTTTATAATCTAAATTGAATCGGCTGTGATACTAGATGATAGTAGAGATTATAGAGGGGCTTAAACAGTGCTGATAGAAAAATAACTTGTGCTTAAATGAACGCGTGCATAACTAAGCTGTGCTTATATCGAGTTATTTTACGTTATTGATAAAGCCAATCTATCATCTAGTATCACAGCTCCGTACTGTGTACGACAGCCAAGTTATACGAGTGGTATTCGATAAGTACCGCTGGTGACATCCAGGGAATGTGGACAAAAGGGCCTATCTTCTTTATTTGAAGGTCTAGAGGGTTGAGACTTCGCCTTTGAAGGGTTGTCCCTGGCACCCCCAAAGGCGGTGTTGCCAGATTGCGCACAATTTCCTTAAGGCTGGGGAAATTGTAGATTTTGCAACGCCGCACTCGGGCATTGGGTCGGTGATTTTGTAACAGTATAATAGAAACAACATAATAACATTAGAACTTTTATGAAACAGCATATCATGGTTTTAAATAACCTCTGGTTCCAGAATGGCTGTAACTAAATATCTTCGGTTTCTAGGCACCCGCGTAGTAACAGCCACGACCGCCATTTTTCAGCACACTTCCATCCCCAGAAACGGACATAAAAGTGACTAAACAATAGTGGCGTTTCGTTGTAGGTAATTAAACTTATTAGAGTTGAGAATCAGATGCGCCTCGAGTGCTGATGTTCTCCACCGCTATTGTTGTTATTTTCACTACCGCGGTTTCTCCGAGAACCCACGCAGAGCACGGACACAACAGCTTCATCGCCGGTTAAAAAAGACCAGACCAGGGAGGTACTAGCAGAGTGTTAGATACATGGAAGTGGAGAAAATATTATTCGGTTAAGAATAGGTACGTCAACTTTAAAATAAAAACAAAAATAAAGATATTCAAAGATTTCTAAACTTCTGTTTAATAGATTAACTAAATTCAGTCAACAATTTTGTAGTTTATTATAGGTGAAATATTTTAAATAAAACTTAATTGAATTATCCCTTCCTTATTTTTATATTTTTTTACAGATTTTCCAAATCGATATCCGTTTCTTTGACAATAAAATATTCATTTAAATTACTTTTTGTGAATGGTAAGCGCTTCACGCTGACTTTGAAATGATTAAATCTAGGCTTATATGATTAATTTGTCGAATTTTGACAATATGCCTAACATTTTACATTCTTTAAAGCAGAACAAAATACTATATCAAAAATATAATAATAATACTTATATTTAGCAGTAATATCTATACTTGTTTATATTAGCTCCCAATATGTATCTATTTACAGATAATTATAGAGGTAAACAGAAACTTACGTACATCTAATCCTACGTACGGATCTGTTATTGAGTCGTTCCACTCTCCAGGAGTGGATTTTCGAAAAAAATAAATTGTAACGATAGTTTTTGCTGAACGAGTTTGCCGATTCGTAAAAATTAATTTCACTTTCACATGCCCTGTTTTCCAACATATATATCGAGAAAAATATACAGACACATAGGCCAGTTCTTATGCAACTATCGATGCAGTAGACATATATAGGAAAATATTTGAAAAGAACCTGCCTGCAAGAAAAAAATAGGTGGAGATGAGTACCTATCTAATAGATGTACGTACTTATGTACTTCCAACAGAAAATTAGACACTCGGTTGTGGGAAGTGAAAAAAATATAAAAATAAATATAAATTTTCAGATAAAAGACTAAATCTTATAATTCTTAGTTCTTATCAGTTTTAATGTTTGAATCGTTAAAGTCATAAAAACAGAATTTTGTTGGCACCGTTCTTTTTAGAGACGACGAGGACCCAAGGGAAAGAACTAAATTCTTCGACATGACTTGTGGGAGAAGGAAACTCCGCATGGACAAACAGCCAATTAATATCGCTTACGCCAAATAGCTAACAAATTAATTAAACTCCTCTGGAACGTCTATTTTTTCCTTGAAACCGCTCAGGGATCTTACAGCATAATTAATTAAATAAGTGTAATTACAAGCTTGTGGAACACGTGCCGCGCGTGGGTTTTTTGCTTATAAGTTGGTATCCATGTGGAATATGTGGGCATAAGGTTTTCATAGATCGTCGTGTCTCATGGTGATGATTTTATTTATAGGCATCAGCTAAAGGCCCTTTTTCATCCAATAAATACCACGGAAGTCTTAAAAAGGTTAATATACAGGGTGTGAAAGAAACGGTAACGCACTTGCCAATTTTAGTGGCATACCTATAATATAAATAAAAAAAAAAATAAATGAAAAAATAAATGTACTTATTATGGTCAAATTTTGTTGAAATAGTAAATAATGTAATCCAACAAAATCTTTCTACAGTTTCACAGACCTCTAATATGATTTATAGTTTCAATAGAGGCCACGAGAGGGCACTATACGTCGATTTTTTCCTCTCGGCGATATCTCTTATAGTACAGAACAGAGAGAAACCGACAATCCGAGAGCTAAATGGCATTGGCATATAGTGTAAAAAATTAAAAGAATATAAAAAAGAAACAACAAGTCAATGCAACTAAGTAGGCTATTTTAAATTTTAAAATGTGCAGTAAATCTGTCGAAAATAACAGTTAATCTGTCAAAATGAATATTACTACTTCAATATGTGTCAACCACAGCGTTAAAGTTGTGCACCATATTGTGTACAGGAGTCATAAATAAAACATTTGAATTAGCATTAGAGAGAATTTTGTACAAGAAGTCTATGGCATCAATTCTGTTGTTTAACAAAAAACAAAGAAATTTCGTACATCGCCGCATTTTTCGTACATCGCTGCTATATCCGAAATCAATTATAAGATATAGAAAATTGGTGCCATATCAACAACTTCCATATGAATGTTACTTTTTCAAGGCACCTTTAAGATAAATATAACAATATTTTCAAAGTGCCTTGAAAAAGTAAGTACTTAACATGAAGGTTGTTGATATGACATCAATTTTCTATCTCTCATAATTGATTTTGGATATTAATACAATCAGATATAGGCAAACATCAGGCACCTATGATTAATAAGAAAACATAAGTTATCTATAAACAGCAGGAATAAAATTGGACCTAAATGGGAACCCTGCGGCACCCCAGATACAGCTAAAAGTTTGTTAGATTTATAACATTTACTTCAGTGAGGTTATATTAAGTTTATTATGACTCTTATAAAGATTGACAATATTTATATATCAATCGCAATACAATATATCAATATATCAATCTTGTAAGCAGGTGAAATAGCTTTTTAGAATTATGAAGAGCCTCTTGTATGTAAAAATTGCATGAAAAGCTGTACCTACAGTATTTTATTTATAGTTGTACTATAATAGAATCATAAAACGACTGAAAGAACATTATTAATCGTAGCTTAAAATATTTAAAGTTATTTAATTGATCCAGCCATTCCCATCCTCCTACTTCACGACTAGATCAACGTCTTGTCTAGACAGTCGATACTCGGAACGATCTACATATCAATGCAGTACATCGGCCCACCAGGCAGTAGCTCTTCGACATTCCTCTCTTCAACTATTAAGGGGACAATTGATGTCATTAAAGTTCCCCTTCATTACTACAGTTTGAAGATTAATAGATAAGGAAAGAGGTCTAGTACAATGAAGGAAAAATCTTACTTGAAACCGCTCGACTTAGGATTTTTAAATTATTAATTATTTATTTTTCCATACTTACTATATTTGCTATAGATAAATAATTGTTTTTCAAAATTTATTTGTAAAGAGAATATACCTACCAAGAATTGATATAATTGTAAAAACTGTGTATTTTGTGCCAACAATTTTTATTTTCTACCTACAAAATATTTTGTAGTAGATATATTCTCAGTGCTCTGTATAAATTTAAACAAATGTATTTAATTGCCGAAAATAAATATTTGATATTAATTATTCTATTAAAGTAGTTTCAAGCAAACGATTCATTCTAGAACTAAGTATTTATTTTTAATAAATACATTTATTTCCCACAATTAAATATTTAATTGAAACCGCTCTTGCGCGTGCACACTCTTCTTCAGCCATTTTTGTATCGTGTTGTGTGTTTCTATGCAAGTAAGGTAAGTTTCATTAGCCGTTCAGTGAATATAACGAACTAATTGTGTAATATATGTGTGTAATAATTGTATATTGTTTTTGTGCTCCCATAATACGAGCAATTGATTATGGATTATTTTTATAATCGCAGTGAGGTGGAACATCTGCGCCAGATGTTTTATGAACTGTATGCAAAAATATTTGTCAAATTCAAAATGGTGATTAAACTATGACGTATTTATTTACTAAGACCCTACAAATGTAAAAAATTTAAGAAAATAAACAATAATTTGGCAACGCCGCAACGGATTGAGAAAAAATTTAGGGCTGGATAAGCATTGAACAAATGAATCGATTTCGGGGAAATATATAGGGTATCCCATTTAAAAGAGGTAAAGTTTAAGTTGTGCTGCTTTTGTGAAACCCACTGTATAGCTGCAAATACTTTAAAATGTGCATCATTGGCAACCAAGAACCATTTGCATTTAAAGTTTTTCTTTAAATGTAATAGTTCACAAGATATAGAAGGTTCCACACCAAAGGTTCCAACCCCTACAAGGTATAGAAGAATTACCTACACAACAAATGGACACACTGTATAATTATGTATGTCAGTAAATTAATGTTAATTAACTTAATGTTTAATTAGTTTATTGTTTTTTTTTGGTAACCCAACTATTGGTCTACTCAAATAATTTATAAAAACAAGTAGGCACCTAATATCTTTTATACTCAAAAATTAAATAATTTACTAATGTTACTTATTTCAGTAAGAATATAATTATAATTTCAACCTTCTATAGATACAGATTTTTAAATAAATACTGTTAACTTTTATAATCTCTCCTTCCAAAAGATATTTTTTTATCAATATTTTTTTATTACTTAGGCGTAGGTATATACCATCCCATACCAGGTAGGTATTACTTAGGTATATGTAGGTATATACCATCATTTTCTGATTTTTTATTAAAGAAAAATGGACCACAAAGAATACCTACTGAAACATTTTTTGTCTGTCAGAGATTGTGCAGCGTGTTTTACCGAAATAAATATTTTTTCTTTTACTACACATAACTATTAAACTATTAAAAATTAATTTGCAGGGGATGCCGAAAACAACAGAAATAACTTCAATTTTTTTTCAAGTAATATTTTGCAACAGGACAACATTTTTTTTATAATATGTATCTGAATGATCGTGTAAAAATTTGGTTACCGGCTAATCAAAATGAAGTTTAACACAATCGGCCGATTAATACTTTTGGTTTTAACTTTCTTCTATTCCTACAAGAATAGCGCAATTCAGCATCAATAGCATGAACACGATGCCTTCGAGTGATAGTGGAGGTAATTACAGAAAATAAGTTGGCACCAGCCATAAATAGTAGATTTTTTATCCGTTGCATTTTTGTTGGGGTCACGCGTCTTCATTATACATTTAAATACGTGAGATTACGTGATAGCGGCCGGTGATCAATAAGGGATACACAACACACGTCAAAAAATAAACAAAATGCAAATAAGCAGTCCGTAGCGCCAGCATATAGAGAACAATTTTAATTATCGAATAGTTATCGAGTCGAAAAGCAGGATGAATGGCTTATATTTAAATTGTTAATAGGGCAATTAACATTTGCCATTTCATGGCTACATGTTGGAATAAATTGCAGATGAGTTATAAACTCCGAGGACTTATTATATCATCAAGGACGTCAGTAAGAAATTCGAAAAATGTCCCGCACAGATAAGCTGCATTTCAAAGTGAAACCGACGTAAAATATAAATATTCAATTTTACTGTAGTGTCACTACTTTACTTTAGCCAAACCTCACTTATTTCTACCATTTCGAAAACTGCATTATGGTCACAAGAATAAATAATAGAAGCATAATATCTCCCTATTACGCCCTGTATTCCTTTCCATAACCTCGATGTTCGGTTAACCTGAGATTCTTCCTGAAACGACCAGTGGTGTAGCGTCTCGAGTGTTAGGTATTTTCGCAGCGAAATGTTTTTTACGCATTGGGTAAGAATAAGACATATTATCTACTGTTTTAATTATAATAGGTAACTTAAGTTTCGTTAATTTTATTTCGTTAATTATTGAGTTAGTTTGTAATTAATTCAGGAACAGCATGTTGGAAACAAATTTTGTATTCGGTATTTTGCAGGGTATTTAATAAAAAAAATGTTCAACTAAATATACTTGCGATGCTTGTGAACCATATTCTAAAGCCCACAAGATTTGGATGAATCGACTTTATTTTGCTACTAAAAATCTTACGAAAATACCAATTTGGATTTATTTGGCAATTTAAATATGCCTCACAATGATTTTGTAAGCTTGTTTGTTGTAAGCTTTATATCGTTGCTTGAAGTTTTATTTCCATTAAACTTTGAAAGTATTGTTTTACAGAACAGGATTATTAAAAGTTTTGGAAACATTTATAAACACATTTTGTGCATCCATGAAAAAAATTTCCTCAAAATTATTTAATAAAACTGTACGGTAGCGTGAAACTATCGGTCACATAACACTAACGTAGTCAATAAATTTACAAATTTAGTTAATAAATTTACGTTTCCTAATTATTTTTCATGTAGGTACGTTTAATTGATAAAATAATTAGGAAACGTAAATTTAAAGAAACACAAAATTCCTCGACTTTTCAAAATGAAAGAGAAAATCCAAAATTTATATTTATTCCTTACGAACCTCGTTTCACCAGTGGTTTTGGTAAGGTTTTTAAAGATAGAAAAAAACTATAACAACTTTTAGGCAATCCAAAAGCCAAAATAGAAACTAAGGAAAAGTCAAGGATTTGCGAAATCAGCTGTAGAGATTGCAATCAAAAGTATGTTGGAGAAACTAGAAGGTCAATTCAAACTAGATTCAAGGAACATATGGCTCATCTCAAATATGGTAGAATAGATAAGTCTAGTTGAGTAGATGTGTTTGAGAACAACGGTAAGGTAGGTAGTATCAATTTAAGACTAATTAGGAATGTAACAAATTCCAGACAGCTGGATGCATTTGAGAGTTTGAAAATTCCAAAGTGTGAAAATAGTATGAATAGTGACAGAGGGTCAATCCCATACATCCCGTTCTTTTGGTTAGTAAATCACGGTTCACTGAGCAATCGCAACGGTTCACTGAGCCGTCGCAACGGTTCACGGAACTATAGCAATAATTTAGTTGTAATTAGGACATAGTGTTACCACAGAGGACACAGACCAGAGGCGAAGGCTAGTGATGTTTAATGGCTCATTTTCTGTACTAGTTACGTCTACACTAAGAGAAATAATTGCTTAATTCTAACAATACTACCTTACTATACTCTGAAAAAAATTTTTAATGATTATATTTAAGGGCTATTGTAAATTAAGTATATCAATACAATAATTCACCTTATGTAATGTAACTAAGCTACATTACCAATATTTGTGTTTCCTTTAAGTCTGCTGTTTAGACTGTACTAATACATAAGTATATTAGTAGCAAATTATTGTAGTTGCAAGTGCAAAAAATTTGCAGTGCACACCAACAAAATTCAGAATAAGAATAAATGAATTAAATATTAAATTATTTAATATAGATGGACATAAATAAATAGTCCATGTGCTTTATCATCGAGATGTACCTCTAAATTATTCTAATACAGGAAATAATCTTACGAAGCTTGGAGGTATCTTGGTCTACATGTAAAGTTTGCGCTGTGTTCAAATTTATGGCTTTTTTTGTTAGAACTTGCTTAAAAATATGTTGTATACTGGTGATTGTTATTAAAAATGCATTTGATTTTACAAAACCAGTGTAAAAAATATCAGTCGGAAAATAATAATTATTGTATTACTACTTCAGTTATTAATAAAAGCATAGGTACATTTATAAGCAAAATTTTGATAATTTTCCTAATTCTAATAATGATCTGCAACTTATTCGGGTTATTTTCTGGGAATAATAAAAAATACAAGATCACATATGGATAATAATAAATCTTTTATTTGCAATAAATGACATGAAACATTTATTAAAAATACATAAAACAAAAAACTGAATGACATTAGTAATATAAGTAATATAACATATCAGTCACAACCACAAGTATCATTAAACACTTCTTTCAGAGTATAGTAAGGTAGTATTGTTAGAATTAAGCAATTATTTCTCTTAGTGTAGATGTAACTGGTACAGAAAATGGGCCATTAAACATCAAAGACGCCGCCACTAGCCTTCGTCTCTGTTCTAGGTCCTCTGTGGTTTAGTTACATTACATAAGGTGAATTATTGTATTGATATACTTAATCTACAAAAGCCGTTAACGATAATCATTAAACACTTCTTTCAGAGTACCTATAGTAAGGTGGTATTGTTAGAATTAAGCAATTATTTTTCTCAGTGTAGACGTAACTGGTATCGAAAATGGGCCATTAAACATCAAAGACACCGCCGCAAGCTTTCGCCTCTGGTCTGTGTCCTCTGTGGTGTTACCATTCACACGGTTCACTGATTCGTCACAACGGTTTAGGTTTAAATAGGACATAATGTTAGCATAAGTTTAATTTTAATCATCTTCAGATGATGCCAACTTGGTTGGCGAAACGCCCGTCGTGTGCAGTATAGTGTTTTGCTGTTATGGACTACGTCAAAAATGGGCTACGAAAAAATCAATAAATGTTATCCTTTATTTAAATAAGTAATTGTTTAATTTCATTTAAAAAATTGTGATTGGACGCCGGCCCTGCACCCACCCCGAGCCACTGATTGCGCAAATAGAAAATTGACAGAAATACGGCCGAGTAGTACGTTCGCGACAGTCGCGCGTTTCCTGCTAGAACACGTTCGCGACACTCACGAGGTGTCGGCGGAGGTGCAGCTTGTCGTGTCGCGCTTTGTAATTTTGACGTTTGACTAATGGGCGAAAAAGACGAAGCCGATATCTACTCTTGTAAGGAAGTAAATACTGTGTTGCGACTAACAAGAATCGCACACTGCCCATCCCACTGAGGATGTCGAATACGAAGAGGCAAATAAAATAGAGATTTGTGCGAGATTTGCTCAGGTACACTCAAGTACTTTGTTTTCAAAAAACATATGTAACGCTAGAATTATTTTTCTATAACCATTGTTTGGTTTAGCTTATATTTACTTAAAATTTGACTATTCGTATTTAAATCTGAAAATTTACTAGTCCTCCTTTTTCTTAAGCACAACACGTGTTTCTGTTTTTAGACTCATCAGCTGTATGTGTCTAGGAGGTTTTGTGGTGTCCAAAGGTGGTAAATTACCAGATCTAATAGGTATTCCACCCTAGGATGTAGCATTTGATATTATAATTATTAACACCTATGAGTTATGTTAAAATAACAGTCGATTAACAGCACGTTATTCAAACTGGTATGATATATCTTTCTAAATCAACAACGATGTTATATAATCGAAATGAGTTTTGAGGATAACATCAAGTGTTATTAGAGTGAGACAGAAACAGAGAATATCAATTAGATAAAACGAGACAGCAATTACTTCCAGCAGATTGTGCACTTGAGAGTTGTTAACAAAACAAGACGTCAGTTGATATTTCTAACCTAGCTTTTGTTTACTTTTTTCTTCACAAAAATTCGATATTTTGAAATGTCTCGTCTTACCAAAACAATTAAGAATCTGTACGAAGAACTGTTAAATATTGTTAGTAATAATAGAATAGTTCTTATTTGTAAGACTAAACCCTTATAACATAAAAAAATTGACAGCTTTTGGAAACAGTTCGAAAATTATATAAACATGTAGGGTTTTGGATCTTTTAACAAGTAAAATATAACATCATATCACTTTAACGCAGATGTTAATATCAAATGTTATACATCATAGAGCTGATTATAATAATAAATTGAGTGTTAAAATATCAGTTTTAAAAAGTATTCTATAGTTAACTTTTTCTTCATTATTTTTTAATTATTAGTTTTTGAAAATTTAACACAGTATTACGATTCTTCAGACAAAATTTACACGATTCTGAAAGCAGAAAGTAGTGCAAATGTGCCTAGTAGTAGAAAACACTATCAATTAGTATACAATGTTGTATTGCATTTGTCCATGATAAAATTAATTGGAATTTTGATATACTTATAAAAAATATTTGTCAATTAATTACTGAAGTAAGTATAAAAGTTAATTAAATGAAAAAGTTGCATCTTTCTTTTATCCGTAGCCTTGTAGAATTACTAATCATTCGTGAGGTTATCTCTATATTCTTTAGTTGAACACCGCATGAATAAACAAATCAAATATAAAGATAAGATAATGAACCAAAAGAATGATTAATAAGATTCAATAACCACTTCCTGACTAAACAATTCAGCGCAAAAGATTTGTTCATGTTCAAAAATTGTTTTCAAGTTTTTCTGCAAGTGTGTGGCAAAATACCTAAAAAGGAAGAAAATCATTGCTCACGGTGCCGACACATATTCTACCACATTAGCTTTTAAGTAACTTCCACTCATACAGTCCCTCAGATATCGAGACCAAGGCTCAGTGAAAGAATACCAGACTATAAAGTCTAGAGACCAGGGCAAGCATTTATGCATAGAGAACACTGGCGAGATCCATATACGTCCTCTTGTGGGAGCCGGCGACTGCAAGCAGCGCCTACGGCCCCGCTACCCAGACCAGACCGTTATGCTCTAGTATGTATTTTTTCAGTGGTCACAATCACGGGTCCACTCCATGTGGATCGGATGTGGCGTACAGGGTGTCAGTCGTGTGACTCCTGCTTGAGTGAAGAGATTAACTCATTTTTATCATATATAATAATAATAATAATAATAATAATAATAATAATAATAATAATAATAATAATAATAATAATAATATTTATTTCAAACTGCCACACAGTGTAATACAAAAGTGGGTTGAAACAAAGTCAGGGAAAAATCGGTATAACCAAAAATACAATACATATTAAAATCAAAAATATACAAATAAAATACAATCATACATATACACAGTAAAAAAATCCGACTGATTTTAACACTGAATTCACACTCATCAGTGTGTATATAGTCCACACTTGGCAGTGTTAGACATATCGGTGTATTATTACATTACATAAAAGTAATTTAACACAGTAAATTTTACAAGGTAATGTGTAATAGTTAATTATTCACCGTGTAATTATTCCGTATTTATAGCGGATTGATTCATTTTTAACACAGCGTTTTGTAAATTTTACTACAATTTATGAGTACTTCTACAAACTTAGCGGGTATATCGTTCGTGTAATATGAGTTTTACAGGTTTAGTTATTATACTACCCAGTTCGTGTTAAAAATAACACTGCAACAAATTACGATTACCATTTAGTAATTTTACCATTAGTCTTTTTTACTGTGTAGAAACTAGTAGCTAAGTGTTGTAAATAATCGAAACAATATAAAACCATGACAATACTAAAATGCATCTAAAAATTCGGCAATTGTATAAGGTTCTATATATACTATCAATTTAAAAATCTCACGTTTAAAAACTTTAAAGTAAACAATTTTTTTAATACTCAAAAAGTATTAAAAAATCTTAAAGCCGCATAAGAAGGACCCCTTTCAGTATTACTTAACCCATGGTGTGGAAACATATAATTGTTGTTCCTAAAATTATATATTTTTTTTGATATAAAATAGTTGAACTTTCCTTTATACTTAAAATTAAACAATAAACATTCATATATGTATAAACCTATAGTGGTCAGACATCCAAATGCTCTAAATTTATTCCTACATGAGCAATTAAACCCCAAATTCATGAATAAACGTATAATTTGTTTCTGTATAACAAAAACCCTGTATATACCGGTGCTCCCCAAAATAAAATTCCAAATTTCATCCTTGACAAGAAACTTGCATAATATACTGTTTTTAAAACTGATTGTGAAACATAGGGTTTTATTACTCTCATACTATAACATCGACTGTTAAGTTTTTTTGTTAAATCATCTATATGATCTACCCAGTTCAGTGTCGAATCAACAAAAATGGCCAAAAATTTGGTGACTAAATTGAGATATATTTGTGTCTTGTTTATTTGTAGGGTTGAAATTCTATTATTTGATCTATTTGAAGTAAATAGCACGTATTTTGTTTTATTTTCATTTAAGACGAGTTTATTTCGTTGAAGCCAATTATAAACAATTTTTAAACATTCTGTGGACTCATACTCTAATTCGGGTAACGTTTTGCTAGTTATAACCAGAGTTGTATCATCAGCATAACTTAAAATGCGGTAAAAAAACTTTATGCGGTTTGTCATCAAAATTAGAACCCAAGTCATTAATATAAATATTAAACAACAAAGGGCCTAGTACACTGAGGGATTCCTTGTCTAACATTTTGCTTTGATGACTTTACAGTTATTCCATCGAAATCAATACTAACGATTTGTGTTCGATTTTCTAAATATGTTTGAAACCACTGCAAACAGTTTCCTCTGATACCATAACTATACATTTTTTTAAGCAATATCTCATCATCCACGCAGTCATATACTTTTGACAGATCTAGGAATACGCCTAAGGTCAAAAATCCATTTTCAATGGCATTAAAAATTCCACCCAACAGTTCAAAACCAGCTGTCTCAACACTTCTATTTTTCAAAAACCCAAAAATATATCAAACTGTCAAGTACTTAAGTAGACACTAAGGCAGTTAAGGGAATATCGATAGTTACTATGATATAGTTTTTATGTATTCTTCCTAAATAAATATGTATAGTCGTTGTTGATAACACTACTATATATATATTATCATATCCACATTAAAGGAACTGAGGACAAAATTTAGGGACAACCGTAAACTTATAGCCGCTGTTTGGACCATTGGCGCCATGGAACATTTGGACCGTTTGCATCTGAAGGATCATTTTGTAGACAAAAACATGTTTAAATAAATATTTGAGTGTGTAATATAGACAGTGTAAATTGAAGAAAGGAGAGTAGTGAGATGAAGAAAAGGTTTCTTTCCTAACCTAGTATTTGGGTCTCCAAATAAGAGTGGGTTGTCTTGTCTTGTGGCAACACAGAAGTGTAGTATAAGTAAGGATAGGTAGAAATCTTTTTACTCTGTGAGTCATTTAATGCTATAAACCAAAACGTTTATCTTCAGTTAGCTACCTACTGAAATCCTGTATTAATATTATACCACCCTATATGAAAATAAAGGAAATATAATATGGACACTACGACAATATTTTTATTCTATTATTATTATTATTATAAATATTATTTATTTATCATCAAAGATATGCTGCTTCCAGATACCTACTATTTTTATTTAAAGATTAATATTTTTCGGTGAAATTGATTTAATTTTAAATGGGAACTGACTGTACATTGACATAAATTAAGGAATATGAGTGAGTGGCAATGAAAAACTGATCCAATCTATTTTCAATCAATAATTTTGTGTAAATCTAGGTTTCTATTTAAATTTTGAATGTATATATTTGTAGTAAAGTATGCTTAGTTTATTCACGAGGCCCTTTATGTTTCTTCTACATCTCGATCTGCTCTTCACTGAATGTAATTAATGATTCATAAATTTTGTGTTACGCCACAATCTACAGCTTCTTCGTTAATTGGTTCAGCTGTGTAGCAATGCATTTTCCACATTAGGTTGTGCCAGTTTTGCATTTCAGATGTCAAAAAAATATTGCTTTTCAAACCTTCCAGATTGTTTTCGTAGAAATTTTACCACCCACCGAAAAACTACGCAAAATACATGGATATAAAAACCCATACACACAGTAAAAAAAGACAAATGGTAACATTACTAAGTGGTAATCGTAATTTGCTGCAGTGTTATTTTTAACACGAACTGGGTAGTATAATAACAAAACCTTTAGAACTCATATTACACGAATGATATACCCGTCAAGTTTGTAGAAGTACTCATAAATTGGAGTAAAATTTACAAAACCCTGTGTTAAAAATGAATCAATTCGCCATAAATACGGAATAATTACACGGTGAATAATTAACTATTACACATTACCTTGTAAAATCTGATGTGTTAAATTACTTTTATATAATGTAATAATACACTGATATGTCTAACACTCCGAAGTGTGGACTATATACACACTGATGAGTGTGGATTCAGTGTTAAAATCACTCGTTTTTTTTTTACTGTGCACTGGAAATAGTTTCATCTAGGAACTGCTGACTACTTTTTCAGTCTCCATAAAAGTAGGAACTACCTAACATACTTGAAGAATAATGACAAGGAACTCCCTGTATTTTCGTAAACTCCTTGCTCGCCTGTCCTGATCGTGCACGATATCCATATGAATTATTCCACATATTGGATACATCTTTTTAATTTAATTACATTGTACGAGATTCGTGATACTCCACAATCGAATACCAACAACAAGTCATGCATACTTTTACGTAGCATTCGAAAAAGTAGTTGATATAGAGGATGTAAAGGAAGTTTTATTAATGTATTGTCTGAAATAGTTTATTTGTGGCATTGTTTAGTTATTGGCACTTTTCGGTTGTTTGTCTGCTTTGCTACTGGTTACCGCTATTTCATGCAGTTGTTGAATGAACAATAGACTGTGGCTGAGTGCTTTGGGACTTGCCTTAGGTTACGTTCACATCAGACGAGGTACGCTTGGAGCCGTGCTCCTTACTTACAGCCTAAGGGAAAGCATGAGAGAACGAGAGCGTTAGTTTAAATGTTTTTGTTTAGACTGTGAGCATGGAATTAAGCTGTATGCTTAGCGGTATGCTATGCGTTTTTTTCAAATAAACATCTGAGTGCCTAATATTGGCGATTCAAATTACCGATGAGGGCGCTGCAAATGTTAAACAAATATGGAGTAAGACGAGTAAAAATTTTGGATTTCATATCACATCATCCAGCAATTTAACATTCAACTGCCATAAATATAGTGACTTCATGTGCTAGTTAGGGTGAAATAAAGGATAAAAAGAGTGGTAAAAGCAGTCAAACGTCCCATAAGAGATTCGTTGCTAATTATATGCATTTTTTGGGTTGAAACAGGTACTCTAGTTTTTGTTTACTTACATTTTGGACTAAAATAAGTGTGATAAACTGTATGGTGATACCATATTAGTGCTTGTTTTTGTTAAATAATGTTTAAATTAAAATATATTCTGTTTTTATTAGGCTAATATAATAGAAAAGTATAGACAAACTACAATAAAGTGGTTATGTTGTGTAAATAAACGTGTTCCCTATTATTAAATTGTGATATGTCTTTTGGAGAAATGAGTGAGAAACAGATCTATCTTAAAAAATTCTATTGACACATTTTGTGGAATGACACCCATAAACACGGCAGTTTGTGTTGTGCTGATTTCTTTTGAATGCCATTTTAAAATGTAAAAATAAAGATGTACAAATACTAACCACGTCGTTTTTAACTTTGTAATACCTACCAAAAAATCACAAGCATCCATTTTTGGAATCGCCAATAGACAGTATGGATTGCAAGAAAGGAGAATAGCATAGAAGAAGAAAAGGTTCGTTTCTTGATCTAGTATAGGGATCTCCGTTTAAGCGCGGAGATACGCGTTGTGTTTGTTTTATTTATCTTGTTGGAGAAGCTATACCCATGTTGTTGCTGTATTTATAACAATGGAAGAATAAGTTATCACTGCAGTTTTTAAGAGAGAAGCTATCTGGAATATAAAACATTCATTATCTAAAATAAAATGTACATGGTTTGCAAAAAATGTAGAGAGTGAATAGATTGCAGGAAAGGAGAATAGCATAGAAGAAATAAAGGTCCGTTTCTTGATCTAGTATAGGGATCTCCCTATAAGAGCGGAGATACGTGTTGTATTGGTTTTGCTTAGTTTATTAGAGAAGCTATACGCATGTTGTTGCTGTATTTATAACAATGGAAGAATGAGTTAACACTGTAGTTTTTAAGAGAGAAGCTATCTGGAATATAAAATATTAATTACCTAAAATAAAATGTAGGTACATACTTTGCAAAAAATGTAGAGAGTGAGTAGATTGCAGGAAAGGAGAATAGCATAGAAGAAGAAAAGGTTCGTTTCTTGATCTAGTATAGGGATCTCCCTATAAGAGCGGAGATACGGGTTGTATTGGTTTTGCTTAGTTTATTAGAGAAGCTATACGCATGTTGTTGCTGTATTTATAACAATGGAAGAATAAGTTATCACTGGAGCTTTTAATAGAGAAGCTATCTGGAATATAAAACATTCATTATATATATAAAATGTACATGCTTTGTAAAAAATGTGAACAGTGAGTAATATAAATCTATGTACCATATCATGTGTAAAATTAATGTTGTAATAATAGGCATACATAATAGGTTTATTTTATAGACAGAGTTGATAAAAACATACGCCCAGAAGTGTATGAAAGTTCGCTTTGAAAGCAGCGGAGCTCTAAGTCAAGCGCGTCTTATATGAATAGTCTTTTTGACATTACGAATATAAAAATTCAGCATAGTTTTTATATTTTTTTCAATTATAAGGATATTATGTTTCCTTTTGAATTTAGTTATCCAGTTTTCATTTATTTCCAAATGCTTCTGCACCTTCTGCACCTAAAATCATGATTTCGTAAAAAGTTATTCTATATGAGAATTTCACGTAGCTCGGGATATTTGGGTTTTAGAGGACGCTGAATAATGATATCTATAGTCACATTTTCTGTAAAAAAATTGGTAAAATGATTTCTCGAAAAATCGTGTCGAAAAAAAAAACTATAGCAGGAGGTGGAATGGCATCCTCGCCGTCGTACTGCGTTGTAGAAGTATATCCTAGACTTACCTATTGATGAAAAAATAAGCATCCAAATCGTGCTGCTCAGTAAAATTTTACAGAGGTATGAAGGTGAGAAGTGAAACACACTGTAGAATACATAATTTATTATCATTGTCCATAGATAAAGGATTACTATCAAAAAGGGCAGGTATTGATCATTTATACATAACGCTTCCCATGAAAACATTGTAATTCAATGTCCTTAAAATGAAATTTTGTTGGCATTCTTTAAAAATACCCCCAAAACAACAATGTTGAAAGCTATATTTGCGAATTCGTGTAAACATGTAAATTCTGCTGTCATTTTTTATCTGACAATATGATACTTTTAAAAATTCCGCCTAAGCTCTAACGTGTGTTCAGATGAGTGGAAGTGAGACATAAAAATACTAAGAGTGAAACCGACCCACAGGGAGAAGAAGAAGAAATGAAAAAGAAGAACTGCTACCTACTTTTAAATATTTTGTATTACATTGAATGCTAGTATTTTCACACTAAGAAAAATATAGGGCCTATAAATGTATGGCTTTATTAACAAAAAACTAAGGTTAAGTTCATAGCCTTTGCATTTGAAGTTCAATTGTTTATTGACGTCATATTAAAAGACTTAAACAACACGCAAAAGGTACTTTTTCCATTTAAAAGTACTGAAAATTAAGGAAGATGAAAGATTTTTCATTTTATCTGTATATTATTTATAGAAACACGATTTCCGTCTCACTATAACAGCTTCAATCAGTCTACAGTCCCTCAGAACAAGCACATTAGTCTCCTATCCTAATAGAAACAAAATTCACACGCTTGAACGCCTAAAAACACCAGTCATTTGGGATTTAATTTACCCACATCAGTTGAAAGCCAATTAAGCAATTCCACTTGTCACCAGACATTAACACTAGCCCAGGTAGATTTGAAAACCTCTAAATTTATCTCGGAGCTGTTTACACCTGTGTTACGGTTATCTTATGGTGTAGAATTTATTGCATATTTACTATCGATTTGCCATAGAAAGGCACTTTGGAGACGTCGTTCAAAACTGAATGTTTCCTCGTCGTCAAGAGACAATTTTTTTGAGACGTAGATGTGACGTGTAGATACCACCTTTAAAACCTTCCAATTTCTAATTCTTACCAACTTATTTATTTATTTATTTATTTACAACTACAAGAATATGGGATTAAATATTTACTTATACCGCGAATGTCATTAGTGAAGTTGGAGTATCTATAATTCTTTGTTTATTATAACTTGTCTTAAGTTCTAGTGCTTCAAGTAGATATATCGTATTCACTGCGTAAACCATAAATTCAAAATGTCTAAATATTTTAGACTTTGCTTTTAAGTATTAAGTGAGGGTTTTTATCAGTAACAAGATTTCCTATCCACTACATATTTAAATTTTAAACATAATAAAATAAAGTAATAGTTTTCTACACACCAAATATATTTTTCTGTTCTTATCAAGTTAAAATAAGGGTACTTAGTATAATGTCGTTTGGTGGTTCTTGTTCAGTACATAAAGATACATAATTTTCCCCTTATCTCTGAACAACTGAATTTTTCAGTTGTATTAAAATTAAATACTGGTTGTACCGCAGTACCAGATAGCGTCCCATCATTTATAATGGAAGGAGTTGGTACGCGCATGGGCGTCATCTTCGGAAATCTTCATGGACTCGATCAGGTTATCATGTTATGTAAATTGTCAAAAATTGTTTACCACACGATTAATAATGTCGTTTTAGTATTTGTTAATGGAGGGTATGTATTCATGTAACTACCTCAATGAATCATAAAGTGTCCCATAGAGATTCCTTCCCAATGGGCACACGTACGAGTAATTACGTTGTGAACCCGTTTTGCTTTAAAATTTCCAACGTTCATTTTAGTATAAAATTTAACCGAATAAAAACAATGTATAAAATACTCCGTTAACAGACGGATTTTCATCCAAAGGTAAAATTGAACGCTAAAATAATGCTAAATAATAATATTTTTTAGTAACGTTCAACTACTGGCTTATACAGGGTGTTAGTTAAACATACGGCAAAAATTCAAGAGGTTTTCCCTTGGACTATTCTAAGGATATTTTATCCTTTGATGATTTTTGAAAAAGCGCTTTGTTGCGAAGATATAGGGCGAAAAAAATGTTCAACAACTAACAATTTATTACTAAAAATTACATGTAACAGTTGTGAACCTACAAGAATTGTTCAAAATGGCTACCTCTAGCTCGGATGCAATCATCCAATATTCTCCTCATAGACTCCCTAACTCTTTCAAAAACACCAGGGTCGTTTCTTATTGAGTTACACTCAGCAATTATCCGATCTCTTAAATCGTCCACATCTTCCACTGGCCTAGTATAAACTAATGACTTTAGATGGCCCCATAGGAAATAATCCAGGGGGTTTAAGTCCGGGGATCGAGCAGACCATACATGAGGTCCACCTCGACCAATCCAACGATCTCCGTATGTTGCTGTTAAAAACTCTCGAGCAACTACACTAAAATGAGGTGGTGCACCATCATGCATAAACCACATTGCCTGACTTGTAGCCAATGGTACATTCTCCAAAAACTGAGATAGCGTTTGTTCCAAAAAGTTGCGGTATACTTCGCCGGTAAGTCTTCCTGGTAGAAATACCAGTCCAATTAGCCAGTCACTCACAATTCCAACCCAAACGTTCAACGAGAACTGATGTTGAAACCGATCTTCACAAATCTCATGTGGATTTTCGTCAGCCCACACATGGTTATTGTGGAAATTCCTTATTGCATTTCGCGAGAAACTGGCTTCATCGGTAAAAAGAATCAGCGTAAGTAGTTGAGGGATTTTAACCAATGTGTGCAAAAGCCATTGACAAAATGCAATACGTGGAGCAAAATTCGCAGGAAGAAGTGCCTGAACGCGCTGAATGTGGCATGGGTCCTTTTTCTTACATGTCTTTTACTTGATACGTCCAGTGTACCTAGTACGCCATACTTTTATTTCACCTACATTAATAATGTGAAAAATACCAAGATTGGAATTGTTGAAAATTTTTTTCGCCCTATATCTTCGCAACAAAGCGCTTTTTCAAAAATTATCAAAGGATAAAATATCCTTAGAATAGTCCAAGGAATAACCTCTTGAATTTTTGCCGCATGTTTAACTAACACCCTGTATAGAGTCGTAATATATGTATAGCAAAAATATTTTACTGTTCGTTTACTTTTACTTTCACAAAAGTGAAAGAGTAACCATTATAACGGATTAAAGAAGAAGTCATATAGCCTTGATTGCTCAGAACTGTCAGTTTCAAATTAAACGTCACGTGATACAAGCATAAGTGTCTGAAGAAATACAGTTTTAATTTTGATGTTTGAAGAAAAAATAGTATATGTCACTCGGAGTATAAAAGCCCTTTATGTGTTTCGCTCAGTTTACACAGCCTCGGTTTACGACTCGGCTGTGTAAGCTTCTGGGCAAAACAAATCACGTACGTCTTCTACTCCTAGTAACGTAATATACTATTTGTGGTCTGTTGAAATATCTATTGTAGATGTTCAGGAATCAATGTAAAATATCAATAAATATTACGAAAATTCGTAAACATGTTCTTTGTTCTACAGTTTATCGCTACACTTATTGTAGACAATGAATTGATTTTTAATTTTATATGCAACAAATTTAAGGTTAACTTGTATAGTTTATTGTTGAAAAAAATGCTGATAGAAGTACGGTATAATTTTTTATTTTGGCACAAAAACCTCTGAACATATATTTTACAACAACTTAAAAGCTTATAGGCAAGTTGTTATAAAGTTGTTTATATAGTTATTGTATTTATAGATAAGGTTTTTCTATTTCATATTTTTACATGTATCAAATGGCGCACCTTAAGACAACAACAATTCCTTAGAATATTTGCTAGCTCATTGAATATACCTACATCCCAGGTCAGTAAAGTTAAAATTCTAATATTCCCAAGTCAGCATTTACTGCTCGTTTGTAATTTTCAAACAATCGAGCAGATCTATTTCAATAAATAAATATTAATCAAGTAGTTTCAATATTAAACATAGGTAGTGTGGGTTTATAAAGTATTTAAAATTTAAATGGTACTCCTATCATTTATGTAGTCTTATTTATATGTTTTACGATTCTTCCAGCGATTTGAATTAATTATGTTGCGTCTGCGGAATTTGCATATTGCACTAAAGTAGCGGCATGGTGATGGCCGGATATACTGTAGTTGGCTGCCAAACGTTCACACGAAAGTGTTGTTAAATGGTATCTTGTAAGGGAATCGACGATTTGTTTTTCTTTTTCGATATCATAGTCTTGTATATCGCGTGGATTCAAGAGGGCTTTTCAATGTAATCACATTTGAAAGACTAGGAAGGATTTAGATAAAAGTATTAAGCTTCTTAATATTTAATAAAGAATCTGTATAGATTATATAAAACTATCTATAGTTACATGAAAACCGATATGAAAACTATTGAAAATTATATGATCTTGCAGACCAACAAAAGTCGCATAGGCAGGGCCGTAGCTAGTTGTTGGCGATAGGGGGGGTTTCGAACACATAATTTGCTGTTGTTTGTTTTTATTATCGAGTATATTATTAGTATAGTAGTGTAGGTTTTATCTTGGGGGGTTTGAGCCCCCAAAACCCCCCCCGGCTCTGCTCATAGGTATTTGTAAAGCGTCATGCTTGTTATTTTTGTATTTGATTACTATAAAACACTTATACAACTGTTTTGTTAGATCTGTGTTGAAATTTTCCACTAGTATTCGGCCACCAAATGACAAAATACGATGAATCATTAGAGAAAGCAAATCGCTTAATTCTGAAACATATAAGCAACAAAGACAATAATATCAATAAGCTACCCTCGTATAGGATGCCCGAGGTATCCATACTATTCCTGCGAATTGTATGAATAGTAGAGTTGCAAACTATAGTTCTTCATAGCATAGGCTGCATAAAGAAGTCAAGGAAATAGTAATAGATATCATGTAAAAAAAGGAAACAACTTAAATTTGTTCGGTAATGGGAACCATTGTCAAATATTGAATTTCGAATATAATTCCAATATAAACGAAAAAAGAATAAAACTTTCTCAGACACGTTTTTATAGATATATAGACATAACTTTGGCAATCAATAATTTAATAATATACTCAAATTATATTCGCAAAACATAAACAACATCTCGCTGACCTTGAGAAAAATATAAACTTCAGAAATATGTTTTTTAACTCTTGTAGTTTATCTACTACAGAGTTAAAGAAGTATCTAAAACTTGGGACGTTACAGCTTGAGCTTGATACGTAAAACCCATTACAATGTCTTTACTTATTAAAATAATATCACAATTTGTTGATTACCCCGGACAGCCAGCTCAGCCTACTGCGCCGATGACACCGGAGTGCTAACGTCCGCGTTTTCGCTCAATGAAAACCAAGCAGGCCGCGAAACGCGCCGAGCGGCGCCACCGCCAACGACGGCGCCACATTCACACGGATGTCCTCTTTATGTAATTCAATCCATCTCGGTCGCGTTGACATCCGCGCCTCCGTACTTGATTTACTCGGACACTGCTGCTTTTTTAAGCGTATGGTATGCATTTTTAAATTACTTAAGGTCACACAAGTTTTTGATTAAAACGTTACAATTTGTTTGGCCGATTGTATTTTCAGTGCGACCTCTATGTTTCGGCTGTCTAAGTTCACACTAAATATGTTTAATTCATCTTTTGACTGATTCATTGACAAGGGAGTGCAACGCGCCCTTAATATGATCGCAAAGGTAAGTTTGTTTCTTATGGGATGTGCAGAAGCAACCCTAACTAATATTTATACTGAAATTCGGACCACATAATTTGGAGTATAATTTTGACGTACTTACCAAAAGTATTGTAGGGGAACATGGGCAACAGTGAGTCAAATTTTTTTCTTCATGTGTAGCTCCAAAAATTTTTGTTGGAAAAAAATTATTAAAATTAGTTTCATTGATACGACTTAAGTACAAAAATGTGTCACGATTTTGATGATTTAACAGCATTGTTTACCATTTTTTAACAATTTTTTAAAAAGTGGGCAATGATTCAGTGTACCTCATGCATGGGGTACACTGAATTACTACTTGGGTCACTATGAATCAGTATGGGGTATAATGAATAACTGTAATTAAAAGGCAATAAAGCACAATTTATACTTATTTCAACTTTTATTATGAGACTGAACCTTAATCAGTCTCTTGAGTTTACAAAATCAGATTTTGAACACTATACATAAACAACAAAATAACTAACAGAAACTAAAACTATTTAACGGAGATCAATATTCGAAAAGTTAACTCCAAATCACTGACGTAGTTTCCCACCAAACACTATACTGCACTCGATGCGCGTTTCGCCAATCAAGTCGGCATCATCTGGAGATGATGCCAACTTGGTTGGCGAAACGCGCGTCGAGTACAGTATATTGTTTTGGTGTTATGTGGAAAACTAAATCAGTGATATCTTCACACCAAAGGTTCCAACCTCCTTCAAGAACACCACATAAATAAAGCCCTGGCTGTCATTTGGTGTTACCTGAATAATCTGGTTGCGCTAAAGTCAGTTTAATGTCATTCAGTGACACAGTAACAATATTCGCAACTTGGGGCATATGACCGCTGGTAAAGCATTTCCTAGAGGACTAACAATGTAACATATCTTGTTACTAAAGTGTCCTTTTCCTCGCTTGTTGGCGCACTTGCACTGCCCTAATTTTCAGCCCTTCCTTTACCATCTGGACGATTCTTATTGCTTCTTCTGTTTGCAACGCATAGATGGTGCAACCCTATGGTTGTCTTTTCTGACTCGATTACGCGTCATTTTATATATGTAAGAAAAAATACAAAATACTCCGCCTGGGTCACACTGAATCATGATTCACTGTTCCCCAAAAATGAACGGTCCACTGTAACCCTTCTAACATATTACAAATAATCTTTTTTTCTGTAAAATGTAAATTACATCAGAACAAAAACTTACTGTTGAATCAAAGCTTAAGAGATGCTTATTTAATTAAAGCATTAATACAATGAAAATAATTTAATATAACAGAGAGAAGCACTTCACAAAATTAGCGAAAAAAAAATAAATGAACTTATGTTTTACCCGGTTGACAGCAGCGTCACCTTCACCTTGGATCTCTGTAACATGATTCACTGTTACCCATGTTTCTAACCATTTACCTCTCCTATAACTACATTCTATCCCATGACGCGTATACTTATAATGAATTCGTGGTCACCCGGTATAATTATCCAAAACTTTAGCTTGTTAAACGTATGGACCTTCTGGGGTATTTTCCAAGAATACTTTTTAAGGTAAAAGGTTTGGTGAATGATGACAAGACTTGTTGCGTCTGATAACAATGAAATACGTAAATTTAGTGACTAGAAAATGATGGAAATTAAAATGTTCATCCGATTTTTAAGCAGCTTTATCAAAACTAACATTAAGAAGTAATTATCCTATACTTGTACATTAGTCGACGCATTTCTAGAGATATTTTCTAGCTATTTATAGAACATGAGATGGAATCTGAGGCACTCAGACAATCAACATTATGAAGTACGAATTCCGCAATTTATATAATAGAGGCCTTATTTATTATTACTTATAACAAATTGTGAAACACTTTCAATTCATTACTTACAGCCTTTTATAGACTTCTCAACTCATCGGGGCATTTTCATTCACTTTAATGACAGCGAAATTACTGTGATTTAAATGATTTCACGTGGTATTATAGGACACTTTAAGGAATCATTTATCAAGGGAACGTGTTTTCTGCTTGAAGAATTGAAAATATTTCAGAAATTCGCACAGTTCTCATGGGACCAATTTGTGCGTTTATTATTTTAAAAGTGTCTAAGTACTCTATTATATTTTAACTTTTAAGACTGTCACAGATAAAAAAGTATTTTTTGACTATGATAGTATAAGTATATTGTGATAGAAGCAAGAAAAAAAAATTATTGTGAAACGAGTACGAACGTTGGATGACGAGCGATACTCATGTAATAAAAGCCTAAGTTGTGACTGCCAAGTTATACTTTTGTTTTAGAAATTAAATATCTTTAGAAAGTAACATCTCGTTGGGGACTTAAATAGGTTGAAGTCCCCACCTTTTTAGTCATAAATACTCTTGAAAATGTTCTGGTTTATGGTAAGAATATCGGCTGATTAAAGCCAGATTTTGAAACCTCCTGAGAAGGAAACAGTGTTTAATAGCGAAACCAATATTGTGCTTGGTAATCCTAACATTCAAGTTAGTTAACATCATCAAGTAGATGATGTGAATTATGAATACTTGAAGGATATCAGAAATAGACTCAATTTGTATGTATATACTTATTGAAAAGGCAAGAATAATAACCTGGTTTTTCGGGAATTTTCCGGGTATAAGATATAGTAATAAAGTAATAGAGTAAGTCGTAATACCCCCTATTTTGGGACGAAGATAAGAAGGGTTTTAGGTTAGTAGTAATTAAGTAGGGGGGACCGGGGCTAGTTGGCACACATTTCAAACTTTATTTTTTATTTAGCACTACAGACAATTGAACTGAATTACAAAATATGTAGAACAGATTTGCAAAATTTCCCTACACTTTAGGATATTTAAAGTGTCTTTATAAAAAAAAGTTAAATAGTTACAATTTTTCAAAAACATCAGTGTAAGTGTGCCAACATACCCCAACTTGGGGTTAGTTGGCATATGTAAGTTATATAGAGAAAAACAAGTGTTTTTATAGTTTTTAAAATTTATTACCTACTAAGAGAATACAAAATAAAATAGATTAGAAAAACGTCTAAAACTAAAACAGAAAGTAGAATAAAGCTTACAGTTATGTAAACACCAAAAGTTACTAGTTAGTCAGAATCATCTGAGACATAATTTGAGCATATGAGACCACATATGGCATGACACACACTGAACCCATTTTTCCCCTGGTTCACTACTAGCAAAACTGTCTATGCAGACCAAGCAAAAAGTTTCCTCCTCTTCATCAGAATTAGATTCATCTTTACAAACATGTTTAACGGTCCTGATTTTCTTTTTTAACTTTATTTTTCCTTTTTCATTTTTATTTTCAAACACTGCCTTTTTTGCCTTTTCGGTTGCAACTTCCTTTTTCTTTTTAGAAGCATTCTGCTCTTATTTCAAAGCATCTTTGATTGGGGTATCCGTAAGAATAGCTGTCGACCTTCTTTTTCGCCGCGAAGTGCCAGGTTTTCTTGGTGGCACTTTGAGGTAAACTGTGTTCTGGAAAAACTTTCCTCGAAGGCCCTGGCTGAGGTTCTAATATTTCAGTAGAAGTTTGATTAGGAAGGGTTTCCGTTACATTTATATCTTTGACCAGAGTATTTGGTAAAAGCTCTTCGATATTAGTATTAACTTGGATGGGTCTGTCTGTGGAATAAGATGGCATAAACTCCTCAGGAGGAAATATGTCTTTGTTAAATGGGAATATATCACTGACTTTAAACCTAGCTTTTATGTTTGCTGCTGATGCAGCTAGGTGAATAGTTTGATTTATAATTCCAGGAACGTCATATATGGTCATAGTTTGACCATGGTGATTAGTAAAGCTGAATTAATATACTTCTTTAATGGCCCGTATACGCTTCTATCCAGGGGCTGCAATTTATGACTGCAATGAGCAGAGAATGATAAGACCGTAACCCCCGAATGGTTTGCTTTTTGGCAATATCTGGCTTAAGTTCTAAATGCTATGTCGAAGTCTGTGGCAACACTTCGTATTGACCTGCCTTCAATCTTTACCATTTCTACAGCTCTTGCAATTACATCAGTGGGTGTTGTATCCCTTCCAGTCTTTTTTTTTGTAGGTTCTCATGTCCAAAACTGTTTTTTTTTTATTAATTTTAATTTTGTTAGTTTTATTTTTAAATCTAGGGTTAGTTGGCACACTGTGTCAACGTGCCCCGAGACCAATGTGCCAACCTCCCTTGATACAGGTTTTACAGCAACACATATTTTTTCCAAAAAACAAACAATAATTTGATAACTTTGCCTAGCATAGTATGTCAACTAGCCATTAGCAACGAATTGTGGTGAAAAAATCAAGTTAATACGTTATATTAAACAGATTATCTATAAATCTATAAGGGGACAAAAATTTACTTACTGGTATTGAAAACAAACGAACACAACTAACAGGTGTTCACCGTGTGACATTGCGCGGGCAACTTTTTACATGGTTGCCGAGAGTTGTCGATTTTATATTTTGATGGTATTTGCGTTTACACATCCACACCAATCGCAGATATAAACATTGTGCCAACTTGCCCCTGTAGCCAACTAGTCCCGGTCTCCCCTACATTTATTCAATGTAGAAAACTAAGACAACGTAACAAACAGATGCCATTGTTTAACTTTAACAACCAATGGGATTCGAGGATTTGAAGTTAAACGAAAAGAAGCTTTACTTCGAAGCTTCTAGAAAAGAAGCCTCTTCTTGGCACGACTTCAGAACGGGTTGTTAGTATTGAGGCTTGGTGGTTTTGCCCCCTTAGCACAAGAACAATTAAATAATTTTTTATGTGCCCCTAGTCTAAAGGCAAACCACCAAGGGTGTGTAAAGTAAGTTTCTTTGACTCGAATTCGATGCCGTAAGTAGTTTTATATAAAGTTTGTATAAAATGTTTATTTATATTCAGTTTTCAGTAGTCTCCGGGTATCACCAATTTTAACAGTAAAAATGAATTCAGTAATTTGTATTTTTCGCTCTTGCTTACGTTTTTCAATTAAGTGTTTTGTCCAGATCCTCTTAACTACCTTCTCAGTGATAGAATATAAGGAGTGTTCCAATAATACATCCATACATAGAGGTACACACGTTTTGTTTTCAAAATTTCAACGTTTATATTAGCAGAAATTTTAAACGAATAAAAAACTTAAAATACGTGGTTATACGCGTATGCGCGTTGTTTTGATATAGAGGTAAAACGGAATACTGGAATAGAAAGTTACTGGAGTGAACCCATAATATTCATATATATACCTACTTAGTAATAATATTTGTCTGCCTGTTAACTGTAACGTTTGTAAAACATAAATGTAAAAGTAATGTTATTTAAACGTTATTTTGATGAAGAAACAATCATGTGTTTTCGTTCCACAATTATTGTTGAACCATAATGTGGTTCAAACCATTTTCCAACATTTTTTAAAAGTATGTTCTTATTAGGAAAATAGTAGATTTGGTCCTGTAATTAAGACTATTAATAAAAATTATTAATCGTCTTCTGCTTATTCTATCAATGTAAAAGAGATCAGGTCCAGATTTAGACTTACATGCATCTTCATCTTGTTATTTCTAATCTAATATTTATCCCTTTTGAAAACGTTTTAAATGATCTAAGGCATAATTATAATTTATTCAAAACTTAAGAACTAAGAAAACTAGGTAAACTCACGGAGGTTACGAGGCCTCCACTTGTACAGAATTACGTCTGCCATTGTCCACATATTTGGCAGACGCTACTCAAATACCTTCACGAGTGCCGCCTGTTTAATTAATAAATAACCAGTACACATCCTCGTATACGCGTAGACCGTATGTAAAGAGTCATTAGCAGAGGATAAATAGGCGTCCGCAACGGATCTGCAGAGATGCGGCAGAGTTATGCAGTGGATTTAGTTCCAGTTGACCAGTAAGGCTGGTGATCCGTCAATAATCAGAAATGGCGAGTCCGTGTGGCCTGCTTACATAATTCCTATTAAAATATCATCGGCGCAAGCAGCGTCGGAGTCAGGACTAACTGGCCCAGAGACCGCTACACTACTACGGTACAATAAGTCTGACAGGCTAAACCAGAGGGAGCCCAGCTTAAAATAAATGAACCAGCCCTCTCCGAGTCATTAGAAGTTATGAGACGAGTGACTCTAGAAAATTAGGAAAAATCTTATTTAGCAAGCAGTTGTCTGGTAATGGGTTTCTTTATTGCATGTTGTCAATGAAGGAAACATTTTCACAATATTAGGAGTGGTGAGAAACACACCGTAGTGCCCTCTTTGGGTCTGTGCTACTATCTGTCTGACAATTATTGTAAATCCCAGTCAGGGCATATTGCCCTTGGAGTAGTTGTTTTAGGCATCTCCTTCAAATAAATCTTCACAATATGTAGCTAAGTTAAACAGCACCCTGCAGATGCTGTGAGGAAGATCGACATACAGTGTTATTCAGAACTTATCCATAATAAAATTTGGGGATGTTCAACATACATTTAGAAATGTGGTAGTGCAAAAAAAATTTTTTTGGCGGCTTCTGAAAACTATATAAAAATTTTTAATTACACGCTGCTGGATACTGGTCCACTGTAATGGAATGACCTTGGGACTGACAATGCAAACTGGCGATGTCACATATAGCACAAAAAAAACTTCGGAAGTTCTGAGAGTATACCGACACCCCAGCGCAAAAAAAATTTGCAGCGTTTTTACTTTAAAATAAACTTAAAGATAGATAGATGTAACCAAAGTGACGTGTCTTTAAAATGAATAAAATTTTGTTACACTAATTTTGAAGAATTGCGCTGCTTGATCACTAGGTATTAGAAACATGAAATTTATAAAAAATTTGCACATACCTTGTTACAAAAGCTGTTCGAAATAATATTCCTCGACTTGTACACACTTTTGGGTACGCCCTTATCCAATTTTGCCGCACTAAACCGAATGTTCCTCCTGGTTGTTGATCTTGTAAACGCAAATTATTAAGTAAATTGGGGATTTTCAGCATTTTGCTGCAACAATCACTCACAAAACCTAACTTGTAATTGATAATCCACTGGTAACAGTCCATTAACTCAGCATTACTGTACACATGAGCCATTTTGAAAATTTTACAGTTTGACACTCCTACGATAAATAAAACACCGGCACTGAGAAAGGACACAGTTAGAATGATGACTGAATAGACAATAGAGATATTATCCCCACTCCAACTCTATTGTCTCGGTCTTTTTAACCAGGCGTTAAAAATTTATATTATATTTTTTTAAAAATATTATTTTTATTATAAATTTGTTTGGTGATATCGATTTCTTATTTAAGGATGCACATATCCTCAAAGTTTTAGAGATAAGTTCTGAATAACCCTGGGAATTATATTCTGGGACTATTTCATTGTCCAGTTTACTAGTGAATGCATACCTAATGGGAGAATATTGACTTACTATGGCCAATCTGTCAAAACCATCATATAATAAGTTTCATCATCATCAACATTTTGTTAAATCCGCATGGTTGACCGCTTAAATGGTGAAACTATTCAAGGGAGGATTGACAAGAAGTCTAATTGAGCCTAGTTGAGAGGGTCACTAAACTATGTGTAAATGTCTACGCTTTTATGTTCCGTCAGGCAACATAAGCAGAAATAGAAAACATTTCTTTATAGATACAACCATACATATGAGAAAAGAATATTATGAAACTTACATATTATTATATATTATACTACATACCAGGAGTTTCCTATATATGCCCCTATTTTAGTAACATTATAATATTCGAGTATATTAAAAAGAGTATGGTAAAAATTGGTAATATTCGAATATATTAAAAATTGGTGCTATACTGAATTTTGCGTCGATCTTAAGTATGGGATACATCCGTAAAAAGTGTACCCTAAAGAGTTGTATTAAAAGTCCTATAATTGCTAAGACTGGACTAATTTCGTCTTCTATTTGCGACTAAGTAGGAGATCGAGCCCATCAAACTTAAGGTTGAGTCATTTCTCTATCAGAGTATTTCAAAATCAAGCAGTGTCTAATAATGTCTTTAACAAGGTCGCACTATGTAGATTTTATTCCACAAAATACCGAAGGTCACTTTTAGTACATTTTCCGCCAATAAATTTTGTAAACTACTAAGCTCATCCCCTAGAGTCGGCACTTTTACGTACTGAGCATTATCGCTCCAAGTCCGGTTCTGGTCTCCAACGTGATGCGCGGGCTGAACATCTTCATTTCTTACCTTTATAGCATTTCGAACCATGATGCCGGCAAGACGACATACATGCGTCCTACAAACGTGACTGTTTCTTTTTTTCATTGCTGAAATATCTGTCTTACGATAAATACAAATTCCCTTGGCGGAACTGAAATGTATATGCTCAGTTCTTCCTGCAATAAGTCTTTAAGGCTTTGACCAGATCAGGATCATTGATCATGAAGCTACTTTAGGAGATATATAGGGCAATTGGTGAATCTTTAAAACATTCAATAATAGTGATATTTTGTATTTTCGAAAAACCAAATTTAGACCTTAATAATAAGATAAATAATATAATTAAAATAGATATAAACAAACAAACTAATATTACAAATTATACCTGTAATCTATAATAGGCCAGATACAACACTTCAAGATAAAATAAATAGGATCACCTACCCAATCAACAAACATTGGAATTTGTAGAATTTCGCAGTTCTGAATCGAATCAATTATACGATATATTTTTAAATCATCGGCGTACATGAGGAAGTGAACATTAGAAACATCCAAGCTATCCATAACGAACATCATTTACGAACATAATAAAAAAGAGAGGCCCAAGCACAAAACCCTGTGGAACACCAGATCTCCGCGAGAAAGTGACAGGACTTGTGATCATAAGTCCTGAACAAAATTATTTCTATTAAACAAGTATGATATAATTAATTCCTTTAATGGAAAAGCCATTTGTTTTAGAAGAAAAGTTATTTCGTAACTGGCTTAGTTTCCGAGATCAGTATTTCAGACTAATTAGAAACACCTTGTATAAACAGGCACCTATCAGAATGTGCAATCTATGGCGTCAATAATCTTTGCTACATTTTACTTCCCTTTCCCCCTTGTAATATTTGCGCGAGGCAAATATTTGCTAATCAACACTAGAAATGTGTTGTGTCTCCAGTAAATTCTACTTCTTGTTAATATTAGTGCTAACAACCTACGGTCAAGGATTCCTTCTTGTTCAACCAGTTGGGTGATTTATCCAATAGAGTTCTTATGTTATTTATTTTTCTTTGTTACCTTTTACATAATAGGGATATGTTTCAGAATATCGTAATATGGGTGGTGATAATGTTTGCTACCTTTGTTACTAGTTTTGAATGGTTTATATTATTGATAACTTGATGAAAATCACATATGATGAGAATACATTTCTCAGGAGATATCTACAGCTGAACAATCTTGCAAAATATATAGAGATAACCTCTACTTATAAAGCATTTGTAACAGTTAGGCTAATGCTGTGCTAATTGAAATCATCTTTACACTTTTAGAGAACGTAATATTGAATATAATGTAGAATATAATAAATTGACATAATTTTCCGTACGCCGCCTCGCAGATGGTACAAAATTTCAATTGCATTTGCCACAATGTCAATTCACATTAGCTACTTCGTTCAAATTAGTGCTTAAAGACTAGTTTACTTGGCATCTATCTATCTTTATTACTAATTAAGGAATCGTTTATATCTTTTATATTATACTTAATAATAATTGAAACAGGTAAAAGTTGTAATGAACTTAAATAGGTTTCAGAATAAGTTATTCGATAAATAATTAGTTCGTACTGTATAGGGTTATTCACATAGTCATTGTTTCTGTAGCTCCTATTATAGTAAAATTAAAGACTACATACCAATACTACTATGAATCATATTACCAATGAGTATTGGTTATACCGTACCGATTCGTTTTTAAAATAGTGTTTTTAAAATATTTTAGTTTTTGGTGTGTTGAATATCTCAAATTTTAGTGAAGGGATCAAACCTAATCGCAAAGGTAACAGTTCCTCTTTTTATTAAAAGCAATGCCCTGATTTCCTGAACTCATTTCCCATGATCCAATTTTTCCAAGAAATCTTTCCAAGTCTCTTTCTCATGATCTTATAAATCGCTATAAATAAAGATAAGTAAAGGAAAGGTTTTTGATTTGGTATAGTATATTACATTAGCACCCTATATATGTTTCTTAATGAAGAGTTCATAATAATATTACTATGAAATATTTAAAAATGATATTATCCAAGAGATGTCGCTAGTTTTGGTAAAAATCACAGTGGGTAGATAATGTTTGTAAGTTACTTGTAGTGCAGCTGTATGATTGCCAGAAAAGAAACCATAAAAACAGGAAACCAGAAGGATTCAAAATAAAGATTCAGTTCAAAACACACTTTTAAAGTTTATCCCAAAAACCCACCAGTATAATATATGTATATAACAGGTTATCATAAAGTAAGGGATATATTTCCGCTTATTACGTATTTTTAACAAATTAAGTTAATAACAGGATGTGAAAGAAATTCGATTGCTTCAACAATGCAATTTTTTTAAATAACCCCACAGCCAGTAAGAGATCAGGCGATCTTGGAGGCCTTGAATTTACAAAATGTCTGCTTATAACACGATTTTGAAAAACATCAGTTAAACATTCTTTAACTGGTCGGTAAATATGCAGGGCTGCTCCATTCTGCATAAAAATCATTTTTAAGTTTTCAATTCTTTCTTGCTCCTTTTGTATTCATGTAATGACATAATCTCGTAACATATGCAGGTATTGTTAACCAGTAGCAGTACGGACTCTTCATTCTGTATCTCCTCAAAAAGAATGGTCCAATGATAAAATTAGATGTGAACCCGCACCAAACGGTGATTTTCTCATCATGAAGGCCTTCCTGAACGATTTCATGTGGATTATCTGTTGACCATATTCGACAGTATTGAGTATTGACTGCACCATTTTCTGATTTTATTATTTTACAGGCAGTGTAATCCCAAATGAAAGTACGATGAATTACAGTAGTTGTTCTTATAAACAATCAACACCTGTAAAATGTAAAATATCACCTTTACATCACTATAAAGTTCTACATCATTTGAATCGATATAATAATTATTATAGAAGCACTGAGGTTGAAATGTTGATACAATAAGTTCAATGAATCCGGAAAAGGATTAATGTTTGTATTTCATTAGTTTTCAGCCTGGCTGTAACATCTGACAGATACTCGCAAGTGCAGGAAGCCTTGAAGCATATTCGACAATAATCTTTATTAAAAAAAAACGATGAAAGCTTTGCATGTAATTATCAAAGATTACGTTAAGCGTGTTTTATACGTAACATCTTTTGAGCCGGTTAAAGTCGCGCGAGCAAAACTAGAAAAACTCCGTTACATTATCACCCCCCTTATAAGAGTGTCCACATATTGCACTATGTCATTTCCTCCGAATCTGTTGGGGAACGTTTTACCCTGGTTTTTGTTTTAAGTTCACCTGTCAAAGATGATGGAAAGGTAACTTTTCAATTAATAAAGGAGTGAACTGAGATTATTTTAATAATAAATTTATCCACGACAAAGTAGAAAGCGATTAATATACTAATTGTTCAATATACGTACCATTACCATTACTGTTTTTCTACATTCTTTTCAATCAGTTGCTTAAATGATTAGCAATTGTTTATTAGATATAATTGAATAATCTAAAATTATTCGTATCCTTCAAATTTCTGTTTTTGTAAACCAAACAAATAAAAAACCTCAAGCCGTGTAATCTATAGAATTCAAGTTTGATAACTCTCTGGTCAATAATTTGGGCGTACAATTTCTGGGCACTCTTCCATTGAAATAAATGAAAGCAAGCTTTAAATCTTCCTTTATAATAATAAACCACTTTATAGTTTCTGAAAATAGTTTGAGACAATATTTATTGATAAAAGAATTATTCTAGATTGAAAAACTGTTTCCAGCTTTTTATTTTATTTGTACAATACCTAAATAGTTTTGAGTTTCTGTCTTATTGACAGAATGTGATTGCATTGCAAGAGATAATCAACCTTATTACCACCCCTACGGAACTGCCATTGCGTACAGTACGTGTTTTAAGGATTTAAAACAGAAATAAAGCAGCTGTGATTTATAGAGGTACAGAATGTAGTAAAACGGCATAGCAATAAAGGCAGTCAATTATGTGGGCAGCCAGTAGATTTTATACATTTTCTGTACACAACACAAAGAAGCTCTCCCGACAAGTTTTTATGCGAAAATGACTTATGTAAAACGAAAGGACAGCAGCGGTACTAATTTTCAATTATAGATAATTTGCCGGGATAGAAAACCGGATCAAAATGTTCATAATCATGGAATCAAATCGAGGACTGCATAAACAGCGAGATATAAATAATATTTCTTACTTAGGGTTTATTAGCGTTTGAAAGAGGATTAAATGTGTATCCGGTAACTAGTTTTCTAGGCTTTTTTAGTGAGTTAACTTTACTTTTGTCAGCACTGACGTATCTACACTTTCACTGTATTTTAAATTGTTTAGCCCAAAGTATTGAAATACCAGATTTTATACTTTTGATTTTTATACAAGAATGAGTATGATTCTGCTAACAGATTGATGAAATTCAGAATTCGTAGGACAAGGATCCTTTTTAACCACTTTGGCAATAAATGTGATTGCTATTATCTGATGAAAATGACTCCAAAACAAGAGTGTTCAATTTTCCTGTATAATAAAAAACATAACACTGTGTGTTATACTTTGGAGAGTACTATTTCCCAAATAAAAGATAATTATAAAACATTAAAAATAGATTACGTTAGCTATCATGACGTTTTCGAATGAATTTTGCCGAAAAGTTCAAAACACATCTGGATGGAAATTTGGATTTTTTCAACTTATTGACTTTGGTCTGTGTTTTTGACGATATTGCCACAATAGATCTTCTAGGTCGCTGTGGATTAGGCCAGGGGGCCGACTCCTATATAAATCTATTGACAATACACACTTTTGCTTAAAACTCTGTGAAATATTTTTAGGTTTTTCCGAAAACGCAGATACTTACTTGTTACATTTCTACTGAATAAAGTATTCTGAAAATATTCTCAAAATATTTTGTATAATTAATTTACTCATATTTAATTTAGAAAGCAGGGCGTTTCGTTAAAAATTTAGTGGATCACTCGTGATATTTTAATTCGCGTTTTTTTGGCACTTCTCAAATTACAACGTGCTCTTGAATCACTTCCTTATATCTCGCCGATCTTTTTTATAATACATTCCTGAGGTGCATAATAAATCATAACTATACCATAATTACACCATAACACTTAAAATACAGTTTTTTATGGATTTTTTTTTCATTAAATCATTCGTAGAATGCTCGTGTGAAAATAAGTTTGCGTATTCTGAGAGTTAACACCCTCTGTTAAAAAAATTGCTTTGGGCAATTTGTGCTTTGTTACCAGCATGTTCAATGTAACCCCAGGATATGAGTGACCTTGATCTTTTCTTCTAAAAAGCGACTTGAATAGGTAATAAATTTACACAACTCATTACAACTATACTACTTTTTCGAAAAATCACAATTCAAACTTGATAAACATGATATGATAAATAATGTATAAAGTTTTATCGTGTTTAGGGTAATAATGTGATTACTGGACTTTTTTAAAATTGGTATACTTAGTGTAAAATCCGATTGCCAATGGTCGGTTAACGGTTAACGGTTACTGCTACTGATTGAATACTCATGTAAGTTTTTTTGTGTTCTTTTTATTTTTTATTTATTTTTGTGTACTTGTGTACTATTTTCCTGTTTCGTTGGGTATTTTACATGGGCCTATTTTTAATGGAAATTTTGATGGGCTTAAACTGGGCGTCGCCTCCAAAATCTCTAGGGGAGGGTTCCCCTTTGTAAATTTGACTTATGATGCCACTTTTTTAAAAAATGACTAAAAGTCACTAATTAAAAAATGAAGGTATAATAGGTATATATAATAAGTTATAATAATTATGTACAATCACAATTGTAAGGGAATGTGCACTAGTGAAAAATAATCAGACCCACCTAGTTATTAGCGCTTAGATAATGTTACTTCTGTTGTATGTTATAGTATGTCAATTATTTATCCGATGTTCTAATGACTCATTTATAGAATTTCTGTTGGAATAGTCGTTGCAACAGTTACAAATCAATGTACTTACTTATCATTCTTAGAATCTTTCCATTTTGTCTAACGGTTCTTAACGTACCAATTGTTTATGATTTTGTCACGTTCTCTAGAGGAGAAAAAGGGAAGTTATATTTGAACCAAGCCAATTGCAGAAGAGATTCGCAGTAACCATGTATTTTACAAATCAAAAAGCAAATATATTTCTTAAAAGTATAGTGTCAGTTTTTCTTTACAAAAAAAAAGGGGGGAAAACCGGGCGCACAGAGTATATAATTTGTAAAATTTGACTTGACGTGTAAATGTGACGTTGTGCTTAGTATTCAGCCAGAAGGGCAGTCGCTCCCCCTGTTCCCCTTTGGCGACGCCAATGACTTTTACAAAGAAACAATTATGGGTTTCTTGATCTTAATATTAATTTAATACTTATTTGTTAACGTTTTTAACATTTATTATTTGTTAAATCTCTTGCTTTCCTTTATACCTACTAAAACCTACTTTTTTCGTTAGTAAATCCTATTCAAGCAACCATAGACCATATACCTTTCAGTTGGATCACTTGATCTGTTTCCATTAAACCACATAATTACAAAAACTGGTGTTAAACGGATTATGGTACTTTTTCGAAAAAAAGCGACCACAAAGGCTTTGTCAGGATTGGAGATTACGTAATCTATCTGAAATTCGTTCAGTCTAGGAAGCAGACGAAAATAAAAACAATGACTGGGCAACTTGAGCCGCTTTTATGTCTTGTTTTTGTTGAGTCTAATGTGCTAGACCTTTTAATGGACTGACCAATATAGGTCAGTAGCAAAGTTTAGGAGTTATTTTCTACGGGGACGTGAAGGAATGTGTCTGTTACTGACAATAGATACATAAATTTAATGATCGCAATCTCTTGTTTATGTTATAAACATTTTCTCGTGCACGGGAGTGAAACATATTTTACTCCTGTGGTGCATACGACATGTTTTACGAAGGGGCTTAACTTTTATTGAAAAAAAAAAGAAAATTAAATATAAAAATAATAATAATTGTTTTAAAAAATACATTGATCTCATTTAGATGTTCCAAGAAATATATAGAAAACACTATATACTAAATTTTTGTATTTGGACCGGTACTGAAAGAAATTTGACCGGCTTTCTCAATTTTTTAAATTCGCTTAACGATAATATTCAGTTTATAATGGAAAAGGAGGAAAACAATCAATTAAACTACTTGAATATAACAATAAGAAAGGTAGAAAATAAATTAAAATTCTCGGTTTATAGAAAACCAACAACTTCCGACGCAATTATACCAACAAGTTCGCAGCAGTCCTGGCAAATAAAAAAGTCGGTCTTCCATAGTTTAATACATAGGCTTTTAATGTTTCCGCTGCAAAAAGCAGATTTTGAAAAAGAATTAAGTACAATCAAACAAATTGCAAGAAACAAGAGGAAACTAATTCGTCTGGAGTTTTACAATATTCGGGAAAAAGAAGGCACCTATAGTTATATTAATCACGTCCCAGGTTATAGCGAAAAAATAGCTCGCAGAATAGAACGAAAAGGGTGTAAAACGATTAGTGTCAACAAGCGTACTATTGGGAGGATTTTGATAAACAACAAAGAAAGGGTTAATAAATTAAAACAATCGGGGATATACCAAATTAACTGCGCGGATTGTAATGCCGTGTATGTGGGTCAAACCGGTAGAAGTATCGAAACTAGAGAAAAAGAATATAAAAAATCCATATCAAATAACGCAAAAAATTCAGGATTTTCGACGCGTTGTATAGAAAACAATCATTTTATAGATCAGAAAAATGTAAAGGTACTGCATGGTGAAAAGAAAGGAAGGCGCTTAGATATGTTAATAGTAATTAGAAATTAAAAAATCTTTAATTATAGATCCGTGTACTACGAATGATCAGATAGATTTTACACTCTCGCCCTTCTTAGAAAAGGTAATAAAAACTCGGGCTTTACCAGATGGTAAGGATCAATCGGAGGTAGGTACTCGTAAACAAATAAATAACGAAAACGCGCTTGGAAACATTTAGTAATAGAGATTTACTCTATTGAAAAAGGCCTAACAAACCGAAATACTAGTATATATTGTTTTCTATATATTTCTTGGAACATCTATATGAGATCAATGTTTTTTTCAAAACAATTATTTTCACGATGTTTCATAAAGAACCATCCGCTTCGAGTATCCACTTTATAAAAATAATATATTAAATAACGAGTATCATAAGGCGTACTTTTATCGGACGCGTCCAAGTTTAGAAAACGAACCGCAAAGCGCAGATTTTTCTAAAGGATAAGTGCGATAAATGCCTTATGAAACGCGTTGTTTATACTATTGTTTCTATTTTGCACGGTTTACACCTACGAAAGCAAAAAAAACAACAGAAAATTGAATTCTCGTGCCGTGGCGGTTTTACTGTACTTACCTTACCTTAAATATTAGGTTAATATGTTTAATATGTTAAAATTTAACATATTAAAATATTGATATTGAGTCTGCAACCCAAAATACCTACATAGCGAGTTCAATTTTCGCATAGTACCCAACAGTGGTCCAGTTAAAAGTTAAAAAAATATCACTCAGACATGTGAAACAGCCATTAGCCATATCCATCATTTTTATGGTGGATATTGCTTATCCACCATAAAAATAAATGTATGGATATTGAATGGTGGATATTGCTTATCCACCATAAATCCACCTTATTGTTTGTGTACTAAATGGTATATGTAGTCCACTGACTGGAGTAATAAGTCCCTTGCATGAGTTTTCCCTCGCTTTCGTCTGGAGACATACTTGATTCCTATTGATTCACTATTGATTCCAGGACTCAGTTTATCATCCCCTTAGTTCATAATTAAATATTTCGTGTAAAATGGTTATTTATTAAGAACGGAAATCGATAAAGACATGAACAAAGTAAACTAGAACTTGGATGATCTAATTATGTTGTAGGTATACAAAATCCTTTTCCGGCTGGCACTTTTTTTCAGAAATGAAGTATCTTAAACACGGTTATTTAATTTAAGATATATTTCTGTTAATAAAATACGTATTCAGGTTTGCAATTCTTTTAAGAAACGAGTAAAATGAATACATTTTGTTTGTCAACTTAGTCTTTGCAGAAATTTCAGTTTTAATAAAATAAATACATGGAAGTAGGGATATCTAGTCTCTCTGTTATTATTTTAGGTACAAGACAACCGAATAGAAATTTCTATTGTTGCTCTTGAAAGTGTGTGCACTGATGCATTTCACGATGTAGTTCTTTAACCAAAAAGGCAATATTGACCTAGTACTATATTTTTTGTTTTCACTTTATGAAAGTGTTTCGTTTTAGAATACAAATTTCGTACGTCGTTTCATTTGCCACCTTTTTCTTTGGCTAAATCTTTAGAACTTGAAATCAACGTGCATTATTAAATAATTACATTTTAAACGCCATGCAATTATAGTTTAAAAGACAAGAAATCAGTGAGATTCGTTGTAAAAATTAAATCCCAATAAAAAGTCATGTTCATCTAAAATTCTGGATTTTATCAATAGTTCAGTATGGCCTAAATGGATGCAATATTGTTATAAAGTCGTTTCAACAGTTTCTTTATGATAATTTGAAATTGCAATCCATTTTTATAATAATATTTACTATATTTCCTTCCTATATAACTTCCTCTTTGTAAATCAGGAGTATACAGTGTTATTCAGAATTTATCCATAATCAAATTTGGGGATGTTCAACATACATGTAAAAATGTGGTAGTGCAAAAAAAATTTTTTTTTGGCTGCTTCTGAAATTTATTTAAACATATTTCATTGCACGCCGCTGGATACTGGTCCACTGTAATGGAGTGACCTTGGGACTGACAATGCAAACTGACTAGCACGAAAAAAACTTCGGAAGTTCTTAGAGTATACCGACACCCGGCGCAAAAAATATTTCGCGTTTTTACTTTAAAATAAACTTAAAGATAGATAGATGTGACCAAAGTGACGTGTCTTTAAAATGAATAAAATTTTGTTACACTAATTTTGAAGAATTGCGCTACATGATTACTAGGTATTAGAAACATGAAATTTATAAAAAATTTACACATACCTTGTTACAAAAGCTGTTCGAAATAATATTCCTCGACTTGTACACACTTTTGGGCACTAAACCGAATGTTCCTCCTGGTTGCTGATCTTGTAAATGCAAATTATTAAGTAAATTGGGGATTTTCAGCATTTTGCTGCAACAACCACTCACAAAACCTAACTCGTAATTGATAATCCACTGGTAACAGTCCATTAACTCAGTCAGCATTACTGTACACATGAGCCATTTTGAAAATTTTATAGTTTAACACTTCTACGATAAATAAAACACCGGCACTGAGAGAGGACACAGATAGACTGATGACTGAATAGGCAATAGAGGTATTATCCCCACTCCAACTTTATTCGCTCGGTCTTAACCAGGCGTTCCAGTACAAAAACGTGTTTACTTTTTTTACCACATTCTTAGGAATGTGGTATATCAGATGTTGAAGTACAGTTGCCCATCTACGTAGTCCTTTATAATGGTATAACTTTAAACATTGTTTACGGGAAATCCTAAGACTTTTATTATAAATTTTTTTGGTGATATCAATTTCTTATTTAAGGATGCACATATCCTCAAAGTTTTAGAGATAAGTTCTGAATAACCCTGTATAAGCTAACATGTGGTAGTTGCCCTAAGGTGTATATAGGACCAACAGGAAGAAATTTTGAGAAAAGAATAAGAGAACATAAAAGAAGTTTTTGTAATAAAAAGCAGGATTCAACATATGCAACACACTTAGTAGAGGAAAACTATGTTTTCATCGAAGATTACAAGATCCTACATACCGAGAACAAAGGAGTCAAACAAAACTTATTAGAGTTACTAAAAATTAATAAATTAAAATCACCCGGTATATTACTCAAGAACCAAATTGAAACAAATTCATCTCCACTATTGACTTTATTTAGGAATTCCCTTTGATTTAAATTAATACCTATTACAAACTACTAGTAAATAATTCAGAACCCAACCTCTTAGAAAACCGTGAACCCTTTTTATGTAAATCGAATATGCTTGTACCTATAGATATATAATACTGTTCAATATTCTAAACTTTAGTTGTAGTATTCACATCTGAAAAAGCCACTGTGTGTCGAAAAAATTGTTATGTTAACAAATTAAAGTGACAATTTAATTTATATATAAAAAATCGCATATGCCACAGTGCAATTGTCACTTTGACAGCGACAAAAGTTACCTGCAACTTTTACAGTGACAAATGCACTAGTGGTTTTTTCACTTAATCATTTTTCAATCAATTATCGCGGTGTCCGTTACCAAAATAAATAGTTTGACATTTTTAACAACAACTTATTGACTTATTAAACACTAACAATGCTCGATTCGGTGAGTCTACGAACAACAAAATTAGTCAAATTGTTATTACCTATAAATTTTGCATTCATATGTTTCTAAATTTCTTATTCATTAAATTGTCCTGCCGAATTACAATCGATGTTTGTATTGATACCGGATAAATTTGTGTTGTTTAAATTCTAAACTGTTTCCTTTAGCAATTTGACTTGAAAAACTGTCAACCTAAAAACGCTCCACCTTCGGTGTCGCGTGCAATTATAAGTGAAAATTTTATAAAAACTGCAACTACTGCCTTAATGTCACAATATAATCATTAAAAAATCAATTTAGTTATGTAGTTAGATAATTCAATTTAGTTATTTGTGCAACGGAAGATATTTAACTATTGAAGCAACAAAGTCAGGTATCCTGAGCCTGTACGAGCGAGAAGATACTAGTAATTATCTAAGCGATGCATTTTTCTGCATTACTAGTCCTAGAAATACTCCGTGGGGAGCTATTACGCAAAAAATCTGTATCTGGCTTAACGAGCAATGTCCCTTGACGCTACATTTTTCCTGCTGAATGCATTAGCACAGTAGTAGTGGAAGGTTAGTGCAGATGCAACTTTTTACAAAGCTTATAAGACACCGGACGGCGTTGGAGAGAGGCACAAGGCAGAATAACCCGCGGACCGGCTCTCCAACTCACGTGAGTCTTCCGTTCGCTGTCGTGGACAAAACACCGCGCTGATATTAAGCGCTCGACACGCGGAAACTGCAGTTTTCAGTCTACGGACGCGATTTAGTCAGGTGCAATTGGGGCAACGGTCGAGTCAGCCGTGGATTTTTGCGCGGCGTTCGCCTGTTTCCACAGCCCGCGTGACCCGAACCCGTAAAACAATTAACTGTTCACAGCGACCTTCGATTAATTATTGGCCGTCGCGTGATTTGAGTTTCTTGACATTGATCCGCGTAAACATTCAGTGGGTTTGTTTTTTCGAGTGTCATGTTTTGGTGGCCGTAATTTGGTTTGTGCTGATATTTCTGAACGAGCCGCGATGACCAATGCTAACAGAATCAGGGTTGTTGTACTCGGTAGCCCCAGGGTTGGGAAATCAGGTAGGACTCTTGGATTTTTGTTTTTGCCACTGTCTGCACGCATGTGTTAATTTTACGATTACTGCATTTAAATATTTCAGGAGAACTATTTCTATTAGTTATATACTCTAGAACTCTAGAACTATTTCTATTAGTTATATATTCAGTAGGTACAATACAAGTAGGAGGCTGAAAATAAAATTTAAAATTAATTAAAAGAAATGTTGGGTAAAGTACCTAATTCCATTTACCTAGATATTGTTTAAAAATCCGTAAATCACCAAATACATATTTATAGGAAACTGCACGTGGTTTCGTATAAATATGTTTTAAAATCTGTTTTAATTAGAATCTCTATAGGCATTTTTGTTCCAAATTACAATCTTATGTTCTCAAATCACTATTGTAGTAATTACAACTCACATACTTGATTATATTGAAATATTTATGCAACAAGAATTTTTATAGTTTTCCAAAAAGTACTTTTTGCAGTGTATGCTATGTATACTAATAAATATTATGTTTTTGTTCACAAAATTAAAATTCAGAAATAGGTATCATTTACTTTTTCATAATCGTTTAGACTGGAACGTAGTTTCAAAATATATATTTAAACAATAATATGTAGGTATATCTATATTAACTTTCTTTCCAATATATGTATTAACGAAGTCCTACTTTGCTCAAAAAATAGTTATATATTTATATTTTTTAAATAAAATTCAAGAAAAATTTTCTACGAGGTTAAAAATAATATTCAAGTGCAGACACCTATATTTCGTACTTCAAAGATATCTAAATATGTAAGTAGGCATAAAATATTTATAATTTTGAGTATTTTTTTGAACTCGCAGTTAATGCTGATTTTGTTAGATTCGAGTATTTTATGATCTTTCGTAATAAAATATATTTTCATTGAAGTATAGCTGATATATACAGGCTGCGCTGTATCTCATTTACATATTATACTAGTATATAATTTATAAAACTATCAATTTGGTAGTTTTATTAGGTACTTATATTAGTACAGAAATAGATTAAAGCAATAATATTTACAAAACACTTAACTTTAAAAGAATATAAGGAAAAAATAACAAAAGCTACACATATGTTTTGGAAATTAAACAAAAATTTGTGTGTAAAGGATAAAGCCACATGAATAAATAAATAAGAAGATTATCTCGCAAACGGCACCTTTGATGTGGTGATCGATGGAATCGTGGCCTCGGTTCCCAATTCCCCAAAAGGGAAACGTATTTTTGAGGGTATTTTATTGCTTTTCCATAGAGGTGAGGTACCTAATTTTTATATTTCAGTATTGTTTTGAAAAATATGTTTGAATAGGTATCATAAGAATCTCAATTTTTTAGGTTAGATAGAACAAATACTTATTTAAAAAAAGAATAACATTCTTTTTTGATTTTTCCAAATTATAAATATTTTGTTTTTGTCATTTTAAAGTTTCTGTTTTTACATTTAAGTGCAAAATATAGTTTTACTCCACTAAATAGTTTTATAAAAAAATTTTGGGGAAAGTTTTTCCATGGATGTACAAATTTGACGTATTTACAAATATTTTCAAAATTTTTAATAACCCTATTTTGCAAAAAAATACTTTCACAGTTTAACTGAAAAAAAAAAAAAAAAAATAAATAAATCTAAATTGGCATTTTCTTAAGCTTTATAGTAGCAAAATAAATCAGTAGCGAAATAAATAATTCCAGTCTTCCCCAGGCAGACATACAACTCAGAATATTACGTGTCGTTGCCAAATAGTTATTTGTTTCCGTCAGAAATAGCTTCCACTGGCTGGTATCTTCCCGATACCTTTTGGAGCAAAAATTCGAGCAAAAAAAGGACTAAGAGCTTTTAGTATCTTAGATGCTAGTATACACTATTTGTTTAATGTAGGTATTATAGACAATTGAAATCTTATCACGGGATGTACAATTTTTAACTTTTAACTAATTTTAGTGAGTCTGTCTCAATGCTGTTAGACTGGAAGTTAGTGACAGATTTTTGGTTGTGATTTTAGTCAGTATGCCTTTCAGAGGGCATTATATTGCGTATATTCTCATGTTGAAAATGAATTAATAGACTCTTCCTGGGTTCTTGATATAGAGAAGCAGTTTTCATTTGTGCATATGCCTTTAGGCATACGCAAGCGTATCTAGTTTTCCAGCAGTTTTATAATAAAAACTTGTATATTTATCATTAGCAGCCTGTTCGGAAAAGCGGAAAAATGTTTTATTCAAATACAAGTTCACGTGACCATAACAGCCCTTGCTAACGGTATGACGGCGGTTTTTCGAGTAGTTTTTTGTGTTGAACTTAATTTTAAAATACATGGCAGTCTGACTAAAATCGTACCGAAGCGCATAATTTGCGAACAATAAATGAAAACCCACTTTTCTATACGAAGAACCCGGGATGACTCTTTGATTCATTCCTTTTCGTCATGCATATTATAATACCCTCTTAAATGGAAAATGACTAAAACACAAACTCTGTCACTAACTGCCGGTCAAGGTAGGCGTTTGGACCTCTCTTATCTATATGAAATTATCTGCTTATTTTATATTGTCCCAATCATTGATTAAATTATTTGTATAGAAGGGAATAGTAAATCTGAACTCTTATTAAACTTCTATGAATGTCTGTACATATTATATGCAGAATCTACATATTATACTTGAACATCCCTTATATCACACGTATAGATAATTATTTATTTTTCTAAAAATAATTCAAATGCAAAAATAACTAAAAAACGATGCTTAAAGTCTAGCCAAAACATTAACTGAAATATGAACCATTTTAAATAATATTAGGCGAGACTGATATACCTACTCTAGACAAAGGCCAAAGAGATGGAAACATACGAGGTGTCCAAATAATGCGTCAAGGCTCAATATCGGTCCTATCGGAGGAGTTTGGAAAAAACAATTTGATAGAAGTGATGCGGTTAGCAAAGGCCCAAATTTTAAGTATATATAGGGTGGCCTACTAACTATAGAGGGACATTTTCAAGGTCAATTATTCAGTTCAACTTCAATTTATCAATTCAGTTTAAAATTCTATATTAGACGATACCCGATTTTTATTTCTGATGCATCATTGCCGGATAATTTAAAAAAATGCAATTTTTTTTAACACATTTTTATTCAAAAATATTACTTATATTACTTATACTTATATTCATAAACATTATTTATAAAAAAAAAATGGGAATTAACATGTCAATTCAACAATAAAATAATATATTGGGTATTGTTTTTGAAAAAATGAGAAAGGAAATGCTATTTGAAATTGGATTAAAAAAATTACTTTTTTTAATCAGTTATTTATGCTGCGTCATATTGTAAATAAATAATCGTGTACCTATCTAATAGAAAATCTTCAGCTGAATTCAAATATCCAAAAATATACATGATGATACATTTAACAAACTTGCCTACTGATTATTTCATATGCACCAACAGCTCTTGCAGAAGTTTGAATTTGTAATAAAATTATTTGCTAAATTTTTGTGAGTTCAATGAGCGATGAAACGGGGAACCCGATAAGGTATAAAATATGAGGTTTTGATTGGCATAGGAAAGAGGGGTAATTCCCCCTGTACCTCCCTTCGTATGCACCAATGACGCATAACGAAACCCACATTTAAAAATGGCCTGAACGTGGCACATCCTTTTTAATATGGTAACAGTAAGATTAATTACTCACGATTATTTTTATTCTGGTCACATACTTGCCGATAGAATTTTATAACATAAAATTTAGCTTACCGTTAGACAAAACAATAATAGCAGTCGTTGTATCTGCAATAAGTCGTGCAAAATAATTAAACTGACACAGCTTAAATAGGCTAATATTGAGGCAATAAAAAACCTGCTCATTTTATAGGTATACATTTTTTTTTCTTTGGCTCATCGTTTATAAATGCTGAATATCCCTTGTTAACTTCTTTATTTTTGATTTAACAAAACAATGTTGAGTATGTAAACCGTGCAGTCTAACTTAAAGTTTTTTATGATGAAAACTTTATACAGGGTGCTCAGAAAGTTACTAAAGTCACTGAAATAATTATTATATAATAATTAATGAAAAGTACATATATGGAAATATATACATAGAAACTACTTTACTGCCACCTCGCAGGTATCTGTCCAACTTCATAGTCTCGGCCACACCATCTAAAGGATATTTTCTAAAGATACTGTTAAACATCCGTATTTAAATATAACAAAACTTGGCCAAATGCAATTACATAACATTCTCTCGTTCTCGAAATGATTTTGATTTCAACTACAAAATTAACAAAGTCATGTTAAACAAACTTTCTTTAGTCAAGGATTTGGGTGTCTTATTTGACTCCAACCTTAGTTTTGTTCCCCATATCAAATCTGCTAATTCTAAAGCCCTCAAAATGCTAGGTTTCATAAAACGTTGTTCTCAAGATTTCTCAAATACTCTATCAATCAAGGTACTGTATTGTTCTTTGGTTAGATCTCATCTGGATTATGCATCCTCTGTTTGGAGTCCACATTATGCTGTACACATCAGAAATATAGAGCAAGTTCAGCACAAATTTATTCGGTTTTTTTGCATTAAAATTCCCATCCAATCTTCCTTATAGTTATGCTGAATTAGAGTCCCAATTGAATATCACCACACTAGAGGATCGCCGGAAATTTAGAGACTTAAAGATGTAATACAATATTATTCATTGCATTGTTCAATGCCCATATCTTCTTTCCAGAATCAATTTGTTTGCTCCACCTCGAATCACTCGTTCAGCATATTCTTTCTCTGTAACATTGCACAAAACCAACTATGGACTAAACTCCTACCTTTCAAGATCGACAAAACTTGGCAACCAATTTAACAATGAACTTGATTTCTTTGGCTCGTCCAATACATTTTTTAAAAAATTTAAAGCACTGGCTTCCTCAAACTTCACTGTCTAAAGTGAAAAGAGTATGTCTCAAGTTATTTTATGTTTTACTTCCCAAATTGTATTAGTACAATTTGGGAATCTGTATGTCTGTGTATGCATATGTGGCAATACATGTGTACATGTGATACATGGTCTTTGTATATACAACTGTATATTAGTTTAATTCCATGTTTTTATCTCTGTGATTATCTTTTTGTAATATATTGTAGGTGTATTGGGATTTTTCCCGTTAATAATTAAGTAAATAACATTTAATAAAAAATACATACAAATGACGCAAAAATATACTTTTTATGTTGGTTACTTACTACTAATATACAAACATCTTACTTTTCATTATACATAAACTACACATTATTTTAATTGGAAGTTTTTCGAATTCTGGGTACAAAATGTCTTTTTACAGAATATTAACCTACTTTACCCTTTACAGTAGTCCAAGGGAAAAAAACTGGTAGATATATTGGCTAGATAACAAATGAAATAATTTTCGTTCATTGAGTTTTGTATTATGGACAAAATCAAATATCTTTAACCTCTTAAATCTTATATATTTGATCAACGTAAAAAAATAATCAAATGATGTTAGTTATATGGTAGATGGTGATAATTTCTTCCTTGCTTCTTGGACCGACTTCCAGTAGCACCTTATTTAAGACGATCATTTTTTTCCCAGGAATACCTACTATTCATTGTTTTCTTAATTATTATTGTTAAATGAAATCTACCTAAACAATTTTCCCCGTATAATTATTATGGTTTATCATCAAATTCCTTGTGAAAATAATACGGAGAATTTATATGACTGGATGTTTCCTGTTTCAAAAAATGCAGCAGTAAGCATATTCGTTTCTGATTGTTTATTGTTCGTGTTAGGTTTGTAACATTATCCCGTTGTGAGGCCATTTCGTATTTGTTAATGGGCTACAATGTAAATATATTTAATTCATTGCTCTGAACCTCCAAATGGTTAAGCAAACACAGATTCCTTTTAATGAAATATCGATTAAATAATTTGGATGTATTTTTTGAAATATTGTAAGTACTCTAAGGCAGTGTAAACCAAAATAAACAAACAAATGGAAAGACAAAAACAAGCACACAAACAAAAACAAGTAAATAAATAATTAAAGAATAATATGCAAATATACCTAAAATGTAAAACAGTTTCGTCTGACCGATTTTGAGATAAGCAATAATGTAGTTTCGATTAATGCTAATTTATATAAAAGATTATTAAAGATGGGAAAATATTCACCCATAGCTTGTGGTGTCAGATAAAAATTAGTGTTTAATTTAAATATCAGGTGTTTTCTAGTTCAAAATTATTTAAATTTCTTTTGAACGAAAATTTTAAACAGCTCTGCTCAGCTAGCTATATGGTTAAAGTAGGTCTCAGCAAATTTAGATGAACTCAATATTAAATACATAAGATAATATAAAAGAAATATCTATTTACCTTCACTTTTAGCATCTCTATTATATTATTAACTAAGCCACTTATCTACATCTGCAGTTTTCTCTGTTTACCTATTTGAAATTCGCTTCAATCGTTCACGCCTCAGTCTAATAAAGTAGTTAGTTGACTAAATTCTTGCTCCTTGTTCCATTATCGAAGGACATAAGAGAGGCAAATCACTATCCAGTGGGAGAAGCGTCAACACAATTCGATTGACCACTAAATGGATCCTCTAAATGGATTGATAAAATAGAACAGTTATCTCAAATTAACAAATGGGATGAGACTATTTACCACAAATAAAGTATGCTTACTGGACTTGCACGTACTTGATATAATAATTTGACGACATAACTAATTAGTCATGGGACGAATGGAAATTTCTAATTCTACGGATATTTCCCGACCATTATAATTTCGCGACTACCTTAAAGAAATTGGTTGCAAAAGTCAAGTAATTAAACGAGTCAATGGCGCAATACTCTTTTGGAAAAGTGGATTTTCTGCAGGATGCATGATAACTGGAAAAAGCTGCAGTTTCATGTTTAATTGACGTAATAAGAGTACGAACCTTACAAAATATTGCGAAAGCTGGACATTACGAAACGTCGGAACGCCTATGTATAATGTTTGTAGTGACGCGATACAGTGAAATACACTGCAGTGCCCTCTTTGGGTCTTTGCTACTATCTGTCTGACAATTATTGTCTAATTGACAGACAGATAACGATCTGCAGAAAAGCAGATGCCATTACAGCGACCTCTATTGTCTTTGAGGAAGACAATCCTACTTAATTATTGGAAGGAGATGCCGAAAACAACTACTCCACGGGCAATATGCCCCGACTGGTGTTGCATTACATCAACATCTCCATGGATGTCGCCACATCCTTCATCAAGACCAAATACCAGACAATGACCGGTTTCGATCTTGTTATGATCTCAACATAACAAGTATTGTTATGTATATTATCTCATCCAATAATTAAGTAGGATTGTCTTCCTCAAAGACAATAGAGGTCGCTGTAATGGCATCTGCTTTTCTGCAGATCGTTATCTGTCTGTCAATTAGACAATAATTGTCAGACAGATAGTAGCAAAGACCCAAAGAGGGCACTGCAGTGTATTTCACTGTATCTCGCCACTACAAACATTCACATATGGCCCTTAGGCAATCAATGTCGCCAGATCATTCATCGATTCCGATACCTATGGCAATCTGATGAGATCATAACAAGATCGAAACCGGTCATTGTCTGGTATTTGGTCTTGATGAAGGATGTGGCGACATCCATGGAGATGTTGATGTAATGCAACACCAGTCAGGGCATATTGCCCGTGGAGTAGTTGTTTTCGGCATCTCCTTCCAATAATTAAGTAGGATTGTCTTCCTCAAAGACAATAGAGGTCGCTGTAATGGCATCTGCTTTTCTGCAGATCATTATCTGTCTGTCAATTAGACAATAATTGTCAGACAGATAGTAGCAAAGACCCAAAGAGGGCACTGCAGTGTATTTCACTGTATCTCGCCACCACAAACATTCACATATGCCCCTTAGGCAATCAATGTCGCCAGATCATTCATCGATTCCGATACCTATGGCAATCTGATGAGATCATAACAAGATCGAAACCGGTCATTGTCTGGTATTTGGTCTTGATGAAGGATGTGGCGACATCCATGGAGATGTTCATGTAATGCAACACCAGTCGGGGCATATTGCCCGTGGAGTAGTTGTTTTCGGCATCTCCTTCTAATAATTAAATGCTTATGTATAATGTTCATCTACAATAACTGATTCATTTACTTTTCATTTCTTCAATAACTGATGATGAAGTTAAAAAAGATGATAAAACAAGGCGTTTTGAGAAGTACTGATATTAGAATTTAGCCAAGCTTAAAAAATGGTTAACAAAATTTGCTTATAGTATCTGAACTGAAAACTTTGAGAATGGCATCTTATGCGATAAAAGGCAATAAATCAATTTCTTTTTATTTACAACTACATAGCCCTCTTGATATATTGCGATGAATGAATCCCATTACAGGAATAAAGGTGGATCGAGTTTTTTCGAATTCCGATTACCAAAACGAGTTCTCTCGTAAAGTACGTTGGTTACAGTTGATAAATCACCCAGGGAATAAAGATGTTGATGTTACTGAGTGTCATTTCATTTATGATTTTTGCAGTTAGTACCAGACAACGCCGGGAATAATGTTTAAAATCAGCTGGCGAGCTATAGATCAAGCTAGTGTATATTTTTGGTGTCTTGCAGGCAGTGCCGGTCTAAGGGATTTTCTGACCCCTGGTGCTGATCATATCCGGGTCAAAGCTCTACTTCATAATTGTTCATTATCTAAATTTGCTTTACAAATATATACGGGAATGGGCAAATGTATGGATTGTTCTATATACATATTATATAAAAATGATGATGTCAAAATAAAACTCAGGAACAGGATATTAGTCAGTGTTTTCAGTAGAATCATCATATGCGAAAACGTCTTTATATAAATTATGACATCATATATATACTTGTAAGTTCCTTTACTCGATATATTTTTTATTACATTTTCAAGTCCAAAATATTATTATAATAATTATATTCACTGTATGTTCCCAGATGCCATATTTGGGAAAAATATATCTAGGTACTTTAAAAAGAAAATAAAATGAAAGAGCTCACTATCTTCACCTATCATCTATCACTCTTCACTCATCTATCTACTTTACTTAATATTTGGAAACTAAACCCTGTTTAAAATTTAGTTCTAGTAAAACCCAGTTCAAAATATGTAGGCTATTATTTCGCATTTATCTTGCTACATCAATAAAACATTAATATTTTCTTCCTTTTTATAATAATTAAAAAACTCCCTAGGTGTAAAAAAATTATTTAACGTATATTTATTACATCAAAAGTTTCAAATGCTTGTTGCTAACCAAAAGAGCCACAAGCCTCTTCTACTAAGAAAAAGCTATGAATGAGCCCCTGTAGGATAAACTCGTACTGGTTGTATCTCCCATATCTGTAATGAAGATCTCGTGTCCAATGAAAACCTAAGTTGTGTAGGTATCTTTTAACACCTTACCGTAAAATATCATATTACATCATGCACGCTGATATTGAGTTGGTTTATGACAAACAGCGTTGTACTGTATATAAATTTAACACCAACGTCACCATTTGATATTAGAATATTTCGTTCCCTTGCATGTAATGTATAGATTTAGAGATATACTCAAACTATTAACAAGCATACATAAAAAATTCCAGTTCTCGTCGTGCAAAAGTCAAGGAACTTATGGGAACGTGCTTTTGCAAAAACAATAAGTTTTGTTTATTTGAGAAAGTGTTTGAACATCATGGCATTGGATTCCGTTTTTGCCTTGAACCGTTCAAATAATAATAAATAGGCACTTCGTATTTAAACGGACATTGTAACACTTGCAATTTCATAATTTCCAAAACATTCATTTGTGCCTAATGAAGTTTGTATGATAATAATAGTAATAACATCCGATGGTTGGAATTTCGCAACAGGTCAACTTTTTCTGATTAATCCTATATAATTAATTAATTAATCCTGATATATTAATCCTGTGCATATAAAACTGGTAGTGTTCTTAATATGCAACCAGTACTGCAGCCACATTGTATAAATGGCTAACAACTTACAATTCACTTAAATTAACAAGGTTTAGTAGGTTTCTCTTACCAAATGGTAGTTCAAGTTATAGCATCGTAAGTCGTATGAGGGATAGGTCTTATCATTATTATTGTTACAAAATCGGCGACACAGTGCTCGAGTGCGACGTTGCCAAATCTACTTTTTCCCAGACCTAGAGAAATTCTGCACAATCTGGCAACACCGGCTATGGAGGTACCAGGGACAACCCCCCAAGGGCGATGTCTCAACCTTCAAATAAGAGAGATAGGTCCTTTTGTCCATATTTCCTAGATGTTACTTATCGAATACCCCTCGTATAACTTGGCTGTCAAGTACTTATTGAACTGCCCTGGAATGTCGATTATTCGTGAGTACTCGATGGAAATTTCTACAAAGATCTAGCAACCTAGTTCGCCTATTAAAGGCCACGGCGTGTCGGCGAGGGAAGTCAGTCTTTATCAGACAGCGATCGAGAGCAAAGAAGCAATACTTAAGTGAAATAACTGAATTTTTCTAAGTATTTTCGGCGTGTATTTAATAAATTAGATATTGTACAAGAAGTGTTATATTGTGTTTGAAGAGTTTTACATAAATATTTTGTCGTTGTTAACAGTCTCTCTTATCTTTAGAACCCCGGAAGGAGTAACATTATTATTATACATCACATACATCTGTCAAATGTCAAGTGTTTTTTGTACGAGTTTAACATAATATTTTTTTCCTACCGCTTCTAATTAGCACCTCCAGTTTACCGATTCATCAGAGTCAATATCTGTTTCTATTTTTCTATTTAATTAAACTTCAATATATTATGTGACATGCAATGTCAATGTCAAATTACTTTTCGGTACTGTACAACTACTGTACAATAATCTCAAACAGTCTCGAAATGGCCCTCTTTTTACACAAAGTAATTTAATGTTATAGTGTCTTATTCGTATGGTTGAAAAAAAAAATCAATTTATTTTTATTTTGTTTTCTATTAAAAAACCTCAAAAAAGGTATTAGTTATGTATACCTACCATGTGCCTACATGTGTTGATTATAGTTATATCATATTTTGTTAATGAAAAATATTTATTGCTTACATGGATTAATCTATTTTGTACCTATTAATATAATAATATATTTAAACTAGATGCCTGAATAAAGCTTAATGAAAGTATTTCCTCATACATTTTAAAAATATGGCCTAGTAGTGTTAATTTACAATTCATTCACATTTGACAGGTCGATCGCCCACCATATCCCAATTCAATAGACCATTAGATTCACATTACATAAAATTGTGAAATTTCTCAACGGTCCTGTTTCGGAACAAGCCTAGATGCGGCACATGTAAATCAAAATATATTACGCTGAAGCTGGTACGGAGTTGTTGGCGCCGATATATTTCATTCAGAAAAAATACCACTTGTCTGCTGTTTTGCTGTAAGAGAAATAGTCTCCTAAATCATTAGATGATATTGTATGTTCAATGTCCAGGACGAGATCAAATTAATAATGTTTAAAATATGTATTCAGGTTTACGAGTGTTTTCGTCTTACTAACAAAGTAGTGCCCATTTATGGGAATAAAGTGACAATGACCTCTGGTTTTTGCCATTCATTCACATCTATTGGGAATAAACTAAGTAAGCATAGTTTACTATATGTATAGGTGAATTAGTATTTCTTCTGTTGCCGAAAAAAATTTGTCAATCATGTAGTGTGTTTCTATTTTCGTCACTTTAGTCCTTATTAATTTATTTTATTTAATATTAAAAAAATAAATTTCCTGATTGCATATATTGTTTTTTTTATAATACTAATTTCTTTTAAATATCTGAGGCTTATAGCGCGTATACTGATGCCTCTATGGATGTTTACTTCTAGAAAAAAGCAAGTTAGACCATCACTAATACATATAGATAACGCAGCGCTCGACCAGCGAGAGACGTGAAGAGTAGTGAGGAGTATTCAGTTATAATACTGTACTCGCTTAATGGAGTAGCGTCTCATATCTCATTTGATAGGACGATTGGCGCGCTTATAATTATGTTTCATATATGGCACGGGTGGCCAAGCTCCTTGATAGTCCGAGCCATTTTTACTAATATTTATACTATGCCGAGCCATACTATAAAACAAATTTAGTTAACTTACCAAAAATTCCAGATTACAAATTATATCCGTAGCAAAAGTGATACAAATTGTTTCCTCCAGAGTAAAATGTCAACTGTCCGTTGCAATGAAAGTTTACAAATTCAAAATCGGTTTGGAGTTTATGTTCGTTCGCGCAGTTTTCGATGGAGTCATATCATTCTTAACTTGGACGGAAATGAAATTTGTTACAACGTTGCACTTAGTCTTTCATATTTGTCGTCAGTAATTTCAAAGACATTTTGAAACACATACGGAACGATAATAATTTTTTAAAATATAATAGCACAAAAATGAAAAGGGAACTCGGGTACATTTATCGAGAGCCACAAATAATCCTTCAAAGAGCCACATGTGGCTCGCGAGCCGCAGGTTGGCCACCCCTGATATATGGCTTATCATTTCCAATGTCCCCGATGGTTGCAAGGATTGCGAAATCTATGAATTTTTTTATTGGGTACCTCCCGTTTGTGACACCCTGCAAATATAAATAACTGCTACGCTAAAATGATCCGCCAGGGTTTGTTTTCTAACACATAATTTTAAAATTCTAACACTGACAAAGAAGGATAAATAATCTTGAACAGAAAAAATACCTAATTTTAATGACATTAAGTTATTTCGAAAATTTATCGAATGTGGCAGGCAGTAATTTTTATTTATCTGCTCTCATAAATACGCAATTTACATTAATGTATATCTTCTTGTTCAAGAGACCCCAATATGATGATATTATTATACCTCTTATGTGAAGTTCTAGTTTAAAGCTATTATTAACACAACCCCAGAATTAATGATTTATCAAACACCTTAGACAAGACGTGAAATAATAGGATACCCTCCTATAAAAGTCCAATCCTTAACCACGTACTGAAATAAAAAGTTGACCTATTAGTTTAAAGTATCATACAGAGTGAGTCAACTAAAAGTTTCATCTTCGATTATCTATCAAAGGACTGGTTTTCATGGAAAATCCAGAGGCAGGTCGATTTTTATTCGAAGACGGACACATTTTTATAGTATAGACATTTATACAGGGTGTCCCAAAAAGGAGAGGTTTACCACAACTTATATTTTTAAATAGAACACCCAGTATATTTTTACAGATTTGGATATAACGTCCTCTCACAAATACATTGATTAGAATTTGACATATATCTCACTCACTATTAGAGACAGATCATCTCTAATAGTGAGTGAGATATTAAAAAGTGTTGCCATAAGCGTAATGAATTAGAAACAGAATATCAATTCGTTGCTAGCTACAGAGGCTCCTAAGACTTCTTAGGTTATATTCTATATCCATCAGACCCTATATCAATATATTCGTGAGAGGACGTTCTATCCAAATCTGTTAAAATACACTGGGTGCTTCATTTAAAGAGTCTAAGTTGTGTTACCTATCCTTTTTGGAACAGCCTGTATCAATGTCAACACCATAAAAATATGTCCCCCTTCAAATAGAAATCGACCTATCTCTGGATTTTTCATGAAAACCAACCCTTTGACAAATAATCGAAGTTGAAACTGTTAGTTGACTCACCCTGTATATTGCAGCACGTAATACTGATCCGCTTAATTGGTCTTGTAATTGCGGGTTGTTAAAGCCAGATAGTCGAAGTCAAGAAATCATTTTTTTATTTAGATGTAGTAGGAACAAGTATCGATGTAGATAACCAGATAAAATGTCTGCTGGTCAAAGAGGTCCGCCAAAAATGCCGAGTAAGCTCAGAATCTCAATAGAAGTCCTACCATATGCCTTACAATTAAATCACCATTAAAGAAATTACATTTATATCAAGATAATTACCATTTTAGACAATAAAACATCCATTCGCTGTCAAATTGCATCACAAAATATTCAACTGTTTAGTTTTAGTAGTCATAAACGAGTAATAAATTAGTATGTTGCAATCAGGTACTAACAAATTACTTCCTGTTTGATAAACAGAAACTCCAACAGAAATCAATAATATTTATTGCGTCTTATGCAGCCGCTTGAATAAAATAAAAACATTGGTGATGTCCTGGCAGCAATCTCTATGCAAAGGGAATGCATTACCATAAAATATTACTCCAAAAACAAGTCTTTGTGGTTGAAAAGAAGTATTGTTGTTGATATAATCGAGAAATGATGGTATCGTTAATTTTGGTATCTTGAGAGTTTTTCTTTATTAGTGCACGTTGCACTTTCCATTATTTAAATGGGATTCTACAGTGATTTGTGGTATTCAGATAATGTCAACCATTATGAAAAAGTGAAAATTAACTCACTTAATGCAAAAGTGGGTGTACATATACTGCACTAAAAAAATACTTATGTAGGTTCTGTTATTGTTATAGTACCTTCACACACTAAATATTAGTCTTAAGCTCTTTCAATTTATTTGTTGTTCACAATCATGTATCAAAACATAAATAAAACCTTTAAAATTAATATGAATTGAAGAGCAGCAAATGCAGTAAAAATTATGTTACTTAATATGACATATGAAAGAGAAACAGAGAAGTACGAGGGCTGGTTGATAAGTTTTTCACACTAGTGCGTCATGGCAACGAAAAGATATATAGGATTGAGACAAACAATGCATAATAGTACAATTATTTTATACAAAATACAATATTTATCTTTCAATGTCCTTCCCGTTTACACTAATACATTTCTTCGAGCGTGTGACAACTTTATGCATTCTGTCAACGAAGAATTCTGGCGGTCTTTCTCAGATCCAAGTGGCCACTTCATCTCATCATCGGTAGTATAATAATTGTCCTTGCCCTCCTCTTGAGGAAAGTAGTGAAAGTCGCACGGAGCCAAATCCGGGGAGTACGGTAGGTGTGGAATCTTTAGCTTGCGAAGAGCCTCTTGGTTGGCGCGCAATGTGTGAGGTCGAGCATTGTCATGTTGCAAAATTATGGGCATTGTGGTATTCCGAACGCGACATACGCATCTTCTAAGGTGTCTTATTGTCTGAATATACCGTTCAGATATCACAGTCTTCCCAGCATCCAGATATTCAGTCACATAAATATGTTTAACGTCGTAAAACATTACCAAGAAGAGTTTCTTCGCTGAAGCTTCCTTTTTGAATTTTTTGGGTTGTGGTGAAAAAGAAAGAAGAGCGATTTCCACTTCTTTCCTCACCTCAAGAGAGATCTCAAAGACAGTCATTGCACCACTTACAATGAGGTGAACGTAGCTGTGGCCACTTGGATCCGGGAAAGACCACGCTACGCACTAGTGTGCAAAATTTATCAGCGGGGCCTCGTATATCTTATTTACCACATATTTTTTCTTTTTAAAAGTTACGACATATCGACAAAGGAATGGAATGGTAAATGGTAGAAAGAATAAGACGCATAATTGTATGGTATATTATAGACATTTTTCATACACATTTTTAAAGAAAAATGACGAATCGTTCATTTGTCGCATATGGAAGTGGCTATCAAGTTGTCACATGATACCAAATTTTATTTGGAGATCTGAAGTATTGCTGGAAAAATTCAAAGACAAGACAAAAATCTCGATTCCACTCAATGTACGTTTCATTAAATTCTGCATTTCACGGTTTTTGTATAGTGTTGGAATAATACCTAGGAATTGTTTGGTAAATCGTATCCTTAGTATAGTATCCTAGACAGTCAATATTATTGTGCAATATAATGTATTGTACAATATTGACCGTTTGTGTATAACGTTGATAGATTGCCCAAAATATGGAATAAATAAAAAATGGTTTGATATTTATTGTACAATATGAACTATATAGAGTTTTTTTATACAGAGTTTGCGGGCAATATTGCGCAATATTTCAATATTTTGTTTAGTTGTATCTCAAACACGCAATGTAGTGAACAGTTTATTAATTCATAAATATGGCTTCAAAAGGAAATTTATTTGAGAATGTATTGCACTTTATCTTTGGTTACCAGCACTATGGACCGTTAAGAGCAAATAATCTAGCAATGAAATAGAGAAGAGTGAACAATACGATCAATTGCTAGCCAAATATAGTCAAACACCCAGATGCTGATGATCCAGATGCAGTTCACTCAACAAATTTTCATGGGTGTACTCATTCCTTTTCTTAAACCAATCCTTCATCCATCTGGGCATCTTTTTCTCTTTCTTCTCCAAGCACTCGGCTAGTGCAATGGTCACACAAGCAGCTTCACGTCACTTAGCACAGGCTTCAGTTATATTGCATAAAAATATTGCAGCATCTGTGGTCGCGTCGCAATAAAACTGTGCAATATATTGCACAATAATTTTGACAGTCTATTGGCCGCTTTAAACCATGAAATTCATACATGTTGATGTGCTTTGTTCGATTCAACGCAGCGTTTCAATTTACTTTAGGACTAGCCCTCTTCAGAAGTAACCGAAGAAGCTTTTAAATAAGTCAGCATGTTGCCGTTAGCACAATAACGCTGGTTATGACGTATGTCATAACCGACAAAACTGCACTGTAGAAACCGAGTTGGTTTGAGATGTGGCTATATTGTTTCGATTTTTCCAAAACAAAGCTTTCCATATCTTGAGCAACACTGCTGACTACACCCTGCACTACATTATGAAAATTAAAACTAGCAATCTATACCGCCTTTTTTCTGAATGCACCGATAAATTACAGTTGATTTCCATTACGATAATACCAGCACAGACAAAAGTAATGAGTAATTTTACCACTGACTGATTTTGCTAGGTGTGCCAAAAGTCGCATTATGGCTATTTTTCTTTATGAGTGTGTGGGAGAAGCAGATTAGGAATAAGGTTGCATTAATGAGCCTTATTTGGGAGATAATAATAATTAATAATAACTTCTTGCCGATATTTAAATAAAATATGCGAATATTTTGAGTGGGATATTATCGGAGACAATTTATTTCGGGCCTCTGACAGGAATAGTATGGATAAATAAAAAATGTACTCTTGCATTGGGCAGCTTAAATTGCATTACAAATTTTGTTTGAGAACGATGAATCTACTTCGGACCACACCGCTACATCAGCGGCGTAGTAGATAGGCAGGGGCCTCTTCACATTTTTAAAATACTAAAAATCGTTACATAAATTAATCTTTTTCTACAAACACTGAACAATATTGTCTAATTGATGTTTCAAAATATGATTTTTCAATTAAGTTTATTTTACTTTATGTGTTCCAATCATATTTTCTAGGTTACCTCAGCTTTTAACGGTTACTTTAGTATATTCTCTTGATTATAATATATCTATAACATGAGTATATTTTTGTATCTATTTTCTATCTCCAGAAACTATATCTTTTCTTTTATATGTATGGATATATTTACATTTACATCCACGCCACTGCACCATCTTATACAAGATTAAAATGAGAAACAAGACTTTTAAACTTCCTTACTTCAAAGAATCGCTTGATATAATATGGCTTGATATATGGTTTACAGATACATTTTTATCTTAATTACAAGTTCAACAATTAGATTATCTACTCGTGTCATATTTTTATATATATTATTGGTATTGAAAATACAGTTGTTTTTGTTATCATTTTTTTGAAAGTTTGTTTAACATTTTGTTTGTCAACATTTTATGTTTTACAGTTCGTTTGAGTGGGCATACTCTTACCCAGAAGTGAAAAAAGAACATATAGCATAAATGGAAATGGTTCAATTTTTGAGATACAGGGTGTCAAAAATATATGGATTCTTAATATCTTATATTGTTATGAACACAGTATCAACGTATTATTCTTAAATTCTTCTATATTAAGGGTCCATTCACTGTAGACTTGACAGACATGAATTCGGGGTCGGGTTGAAAGGTTGGGTAGCCGATGGGTGAAGACTTACATATTTCCACTACCGAATTATTTAGATTTCGGAGGTGCACGTAAAGCCGAAGTAAAAAGGCACATGGAAACAAAGTTAGCCCTCATTGCAAGGGTACCGGATTTGTCTTATAATTGCAACCAAATTTCTTTTTAATGTTATAAATTATATATCACCGGAAAGATCAAAAGATAAACTAGATCCCTATAGTAGCAAATTTTTGTTTAATACATGTATTTTAGAGAAAATAATTTTTGAAAATACGCTATTTTAGTACAAGATTGTTTGCCTGGAATTTTAAAAATAAAAAGAATTACAAAAAGTTATTACTACTTATAGGGATTTAGATTAAAGTCTTATCTTTCAATACTTTTTTTACTAAAAGTCGCTATCTTTTATAGTTTTTTAATAATTAGACACGAGACGAACGCCGATTTTGGGCTTATTTCGGACCAGTGAATGGACTCTTAACAAAATAGTTATTATACGTTACGTTACATTCCAGATATTTATTTTCGATTAATTACAAATTAACAAAACACTGCTTGGATAGAGTATTTTGAATTACACATATGGATGAATACTAAAGACATAAATTAATATGCTAAAAGAACTGAAAAAGTTATTCAACGCTTTTACTCACATTTTTTGCAATATGCACAAACATGTCCTTATTTAATTTTACAATTTTTTCAATTCGGTTAATTACGAATGTTAATTATCCATTTACCATACACGTCTATTAAAATGTTGTCTACAATTAGCCATATATAGCACTTAGCATCTATTTACGTGCAGTGTCAATCACATCTAATTTATTTAAATACTTACAAACTTCCTTTCTCAGGTAAGTGGAATCATAAAATTGTTTAATTGCGTATTTGACGCAGACGATAACTCAAAATTCAATCAGGTAAATTGAATTGCAGTCGCAACCCTTAGGTGTTTTTTGTTTGAGGTAATGGGACTATGTAAAATGGATACGGAATGAATCAGGGTTCTCAGAATAGAATAGCTCTAGCAGACCATAAATTTCAGTAAACGGGAATCGAAAGCCCACGTGCCTTAATAGTTTGATAAATATGCGCATATGTGTCTTACCCTAAGTATACTTGATCAGACCGGGTGAATCGCTGTAAGTGTATTCGTACTCCTTTAAAAAGAGTAGGATAAAAAGCATTAATAATGTCAAAGTAGATCATAACTTAGGTATATTAAGGGTCCATTCACTGTAGACTTGACAGATATGAATTCGGGGTCGAGTTGAGAGGTTGGGTAGCCGATGGGTGAAGACTTAAATATTTCCACTGTATTTCCGAATTATTTAGATTTCGTAAAGTACACGTAAAGCCGAAGTAAAAGGCACATGGAAATAAAGTTAGCCCTCATTGCAAGGTTACTGAATTTGTCTTGTAATTGCAACAAAATTTCTTTTTAATGTTATAAATTATATATCACCGGAAAGATCAAAAGATAAACTAGATCCCTATAGTAGCAAATTTTTGTTTAATACATGTATTTTAGAGAAAATAATTTTTGAAAATACGTTATTTTAGTGCAAGATTGTTTGCCTGGAATTTTAAAAATAAAAAGAATTACAAAAAATTACTACTACCTATAGGGATTTAGATTAAAGTGTTATCTTTCAATACTTTTTTACTAAAAGTCGCTATCTTTTATAGTTTTTTAAAAATTAGACACGAGACGAACGCCGATTTTGGGCTTATTTCGGTGAATGGACTTTTAATGATCGGCTTAGTCACAAAGAAAGCACGCATTCTGCTGAGTAGGTAGTGTACGAATTTATTTTGCTTTTTTATTATTTTCTTTTATTATTCATATCTATGCTAACTTTTTTAAAATCAATTACAAAATTTTATTTTAGGCCATTTTCCTTCACTTTATAAATCAAAGGTTTTTTATAAGTTTATTTTAGATCTTCTATATCTTCTAAATATTTACCTCTACCTATATGATACATGGTTACAAGAATTATCCAAAAGATTTACTAAAAGAATACTTGGTTATCTAAAAAATTAAATCGGAAGGCGCAAAATTCAAATCCTTCCCCTAGTTTGTAAACAGAGTAGGTACAGTTTTTAATTAATTTGTATTACAGATGACACTTTTTTCACAGTTGACAAAGATATTTTCTATGCCACAGACTAAATAGTTTATAGCATATCGCTAACGATTAAATTAATTGTCACTCTACGCAGACTAACCAGGTCACACCTATCACATTTTGCGTGCTTGCAAAAACACGTAATTGCAGTCTGCTCTTCTTGAGACATTACTGCTTTCTTCTCCTAGTGTTAATCAAATTAGTTATAGTAACTACGTGCAATAAATACCGACTAAAAAATTTCCTGGGTGTTAACTGTCTGATCTAATGGATTTTTTGTTAAATAATTAGTTGAAACAAATATTTACAGTTTAGTTTTATTTTCGGCATAATTTTTCCATTCGTTATATAATAAAGGAAGTGAAAAATAACTACATCCAGTTTGTGGGATTACGAATATGTGCATTGGTGTCCAACGGAATAGTGTTAAACATCAATGGTTCTCCGACAGTAACTGGAGAATTCAATATTACTTTGTTGGAGTTTTTTTTACTGAATTTAATCTATACAGGGTGGTCCAACTTATAATAGCAGGACTTCATCAAATGATAGATAACGATAAAATAATAGCAGTTTCTCAATTCACTTATATCCGGGAAAGCTTCCTTTTCTAGATACAGGGTGTTGAAATTTTGGAAAAAAAGTATATTATTGTAAATATTGCCAAAACGGCTAGTTGGAAAAATTGGAAATTTGGCACACAGTATCAGCTAAGGATCCTTCACGATTTAAGGGTTATGGTGATAAATTACGAAAACCAGCGGCGGAGTTATAGGTATTGCATCACTCCTTTTCGAAAAATTCTTTTACGCCACTGACTTTATTGCAAATAAAATAACGTGATTCAATGCCCCATGCTTTTTAGAACAAAAAAGTATTCTTTCATTTTTTTCATACGGCACACCGTTTTCGAGATATTTGAGGTTTTATCAGGTAATGTTGGGCCATTTACATTTAGAATTTAATTTAAATTTTATGAAGTAGACTGTGACAAGTTTTGACCAATTTAATACTTCCTTATAAGTGTCACTAAGTTACTTTAAAGCAAATCTGTCTGTTATTTCTAACACCGTTAGAAAAAATAATCGTATACCTACTGTGTGAATTTAACATAGATCCGAAAACAAGTCAAAGAAGAGCGACTCGAACCACTGGAACTCCTAAAAGCACTATTTGAAGAGTGTTAAAACTGGATCATCGACATCCTTTTCATCTTCAATCTGTACATGGTTTACATTCAGGAGACGAAGAATACAGGATGGTATTTTGTAGGTGGCTTTGTAAGTGCATGTTTTACTCGACGAGGTATTGTAAATTTTCACAATCAACATGTATGGCACATGAAAATCCACATGAAATCAAACCACGAAAGTTTCAACAAGAATTTAGTATTATCCACATTTGGATAGGGATCTACAATGGAAATCTCTATGGCCCTTATGTACGTACTTCCACAGCGACTAAATTCTGAAAACTTTCTGGAATTTTGGGAGACTGAGAATCCGAATATGTGGGATGACATTCCACTCCATTTGCGAAGACAAGCCTGGTTCCAACTCGATGGGTGTCCGCCGCATTCTAAATTCTAAATGTAAATGTCCCAACATTACCTAATAAAACCTCATATATCTCGAAAACGGTGCGCCGTATGAAAAAAATTAAAGAATACTTTTTTGTTCCAAAAAGCATGGGGCATTGAATTGCGTTATTGTATTTGCAATAAACTCAGTGGCGTAAAAGATTTTTTCGAAAAGGGGTGGTGGCATACCCATAACTCCGCCGCTGGTTTTCGTAATTTATCACCATAAGCCTTAAATCGTGAAGAATTCTTAGCTGATATCGTATGCCAAATTTCCAATTTTTCTAACTAGCCGTTTTGGCAATATTTAAAATAATATACTTTTTTTCCAAAATTTCAACACCCTGTATCTAGAAAAGGAAGCTTTCCCGGATATAAGTGTACTGAGAAACTGCTATTATTTTAACGTTATCTATCATTTGATGAAGTCCTGCTATTATACGTTGGACCACCCTGTATATTACTAAATTATATTACTACTACTATATATTATATTATTAGTACTACTAATATTACTAAAATACTTTTTATGTTCGCAAAATACAGAATATTACTTACTAATGACGTAGCAAACTCGAATCGTATTTCATAAATAAAAATGGCACCTTCTGGTGTTTTAATGAAATTTAAATTTCAACATTCGAGTTCGCTTTGTAAATGATTTGGTTTTTTGTAGAAAACATGCTTATTTCTCAGCAAAGGTACATGATTCTAAAAATGGAATTCCATGCTCGCAGTTTACGATCTTGGATATACTTTTTTATAAGTACTTATGTCTGTTGTTAAAGTTTTTAGATTAGATCTATGATACCTAGTTATACAGAATATTTTGTTAGGGAACCAAATTCATGCAAAATAATTTGCATGAATACATTTTTTACATTAGGTACATAAAAATATAAAGTTGCACAATTTAAAAAAGGGTTTTTGTAACTAAAATGGGAAGGTATATGTAAAAATACCAATTCAAATTAATTTGATTTAAAATTGATTTGCTAAGCGTTGTTTGACAAGAAAAAATGTATGAAACAAAGGATTTTTTTCGGTGTTATCTATGTTATTTATCAGGGTGTAACCATACTTATTTTTTTGTTTTTTACGTATATGGTTTATTGTTCTAACATGTACCAGCCATTGCTATTTTTTGACAAGTTGGTGAGGTCAAGTGTAGGAAGTAAAAAATTTGAATTTACCTACAACGTAATATAAACGATACATTACCTATGCACATACCTACATAAGTAGCAAGATTATAATTAAATAAACAGGTTTCAAATCCCTAATAATTCTAGAGCTTTTGATTTATTATTTTATATAAAATATCAAAAATAAAAACCTGAAATTGACTGTATTTAAACATTAACATTTAAGTTGAAAAAATAAATAGTCATTTTTGTAATACCTAATTTGTATACATACACAAAAAAATTAGAATCGTATGTAACAAAATGTCGTGATTTGATTTGAGACAAACGAAATGTCAGATTTAAATCCTGAGTATAACATACGGTAGAACGAAGTAGATCTAGAAAGTTTTTTGGTGTGTATATAATAATAATAATAATAATAATAATAATAATAATAATAATAATAATAATAATAATAATAATAATAATAATAATAATAATAATAATAATAATAATAATAATAATAATAATAATAATAATAATGAATTTATTTACTTTGCCACATTACAAATGTATGGAAAACGTCAATACAATACAATACAATACAATACAATACAATACAATACAATACAATAGTATTTGAATGGTACTTATAAAGTACCCAATAAAAGTCAACAAAATAAAAATATAAATAACAATTACAGATTAAAAATTACAGCTGAAATACTCCTGTAGATTATAAAATGGATAAGGCAATAAGACCTCCTTGACATTACACTTAAAAAGTTTAATATTATTGATCAGTTTAATACTCTATGGAAGATGGTTAAATATTTTTGGAGCAAATACAAATAGACTGTTAGTTGATTTAGACAAATGATGCTGAGGAAGAAGGAGATTATTATGATTTCTTAGATTATATTGGATTTGTCTGTCCCCAAAGTTTGAAAACTGATCAGGATGAACCTTAACGTATGTCACACATGCCAAAATAAACATAGATATGTCATTATGAACTCAACTAAAGAGATCAAAATCAAAAATATAAAATCCACTATTTGATTCCTGCTCCTGGAGTGTTTGAAATCTTTCGTATTTCCTTTTGTTTATCTAAATTTACTTATTCCACTTTCACAACTAAGAAGTTCTCCATGGTAATTTGCTTCACCCTGTATAGAGGGTTTTATTTAAAAATATGCCCAAACATAAGGCTATATTTTCAGTATCGTCAATTGAGATTAGGACCAAAATATTATTTCTATTTCATTCTTTGAATATGGCTTTGAATAACGCTTGATGGCCGTTACATTACAAACCACGTGAGATTTAATTACTCAAAATTATGTAGAACTAGTTGCCCCACTGGAGTAATTACCTTCTTTCCCGCCTTGGGGTTCATGAACTCCAGCCACATGACGAAGAGTTAGATGAACATGAACGCGCGGACTAGATTCCAAAAAAATTGCACCGTATCCAGTGTTGGTGCACCGCCTGTATAGTTTACGAAGTGATTAATAGTATCTGAGGCAAATGGTGAGATACCGGCTCTTTGTTATTATAACATTGCTCTCGGTTATGTGTGGCTATAGCCTCAATAGCACGGCGAGCATTTAAATTGAAGTGCTGCTGTCTACGGCTCGCTTTCCAGGGGCGGATCCAGGTTTTTCGGGGGCCCAGATTGAGTGGTTAAGGGGGCTTTTTCTGAATTAATTAGGTTAGATACACGTTAGATAATAAATATAACATGGCTGAGTGTTTTTCTTGTCAACGATATTTATTTTCTGTGATTTGATTGAGAGAGAGTTTTCTGTGGGTTTGTGAGAGTATTTGCCTATTTATAATGCGTCCTCTAATAATACAATGAATGCATAAAGGGCGGTTCCCTATAATACCGACAATTCTTTGGAAAAATTGAAAATAATAATTTGTAGACTATAATAGTCTGTGTAGTGTAAGACTGTAGAAACTAATAATAATTTTTGTTTTCTGTACAAATTTACAGAATTTCTAGCCTGAAAAACCAAGTGAAAATTGAAAGTACATAATTGACGAATGACCAATCAGTCAAAATTGATGTAACAAACCACTATACAAAATTAAAATTCTATGTAATTTATCTCAATAAATTATCTCCTAGAAAATATTAGAAAAGCACAATTTTATTTAACCTTACATAGTACAGGGTCTGGCAATGGCATGTGACGTTTTTTGTTACACTGTAATTATGAGAAATATTAATTTAAAAAACTTAAAATAATACTCATTAAATGCCGTCATTAAATGCCGTGTTAAATTATACTGTCGTTTTTGACAGTATAATTACTTTTCAAATTTGACAGATTTTAAATACTCTATGCACCTCATCGAGCCCAGTGGAAGATCCGCCTCTGTTGCGGCTGTCAATGGCGCTCTCTATCTGATGCTGGTCACGTTCCTAATAAATTTCCATGTGGATAACCACTGATTAATGTATCATATCGGCCCATTTCTTTTTTTCTTTTTCACTAGGTCGCTACGCGTTTCGTTACGTCATGCTTGCTCAGTTTTTCTTTTGTTTTATTCTCTTTGTTTTAGTATGAGGATGCTCGGTTTACTGAACTGCCAGTTCCAAATCCGATGACTAGATATTGGTGGAGGGTGAAGCTAAACGACGTGTTCTTTACCTTACAGGTAACTATTAAGATATCAAGAATTAGCTTGGTCTAAGGTTGCCATGAAATGGAAAACAGCCGCCTTAGCCTAATTGTGAAAGTTTAGAACCTATATATTTTTAAAATAAGAAAAGAAAAGAAAATACAGAAGTGGAATTTAGATTTGCAACGTTTTGAAATACCCCTAGTTTGCTTAAAATATTTGGTTTCCGTATCCAAAGGCAGCAAAATAAAAAAAAAACATTTTTCTAAAAAAGCGTTGACAGCGAAGAAAACGAAAGTATTTCTTCCAGTCCAAGATTTTATTTTTTGTTATTATCTTATTATTCTTTCAAGCCAGATATTTATTTCTAATATTTTTAATATTTTTAATATTCTTAAAAATACGCAATCCTTAATATTCGTAAAATACCCAATAAATGGAAAAATAACTGATATATTACTACACAGTTATTTTCATTATTTTAGCATAGTTTCGAAAAAGAAACAAAATATTTACTACGCTTAATTTGATTCCAGATTTGTACCATTATATATCTATCTCTATACCTTTAACCTTTGTAATACCAAAATAATCTAAAAACCACTTTTTCACTAACCCTTTTATATCGTATCACCGGCTAATGATTTTTCCCTTTATGTTTTAGGTAAATTATTTTTAATTTTCGAAATTATAAATTGTAAATCAATTATTGTCACTAACTTACACATAATATATTCACAGGGTGCACTTCCGCTTAACTTGATCCACCAGACATCCTTCTATTTACTTTTGTAAGCTGTTGGGCAAACGCTTACACTTGAATGGTTTTAATTCGGATTTTAAGACCAAAAAAACTGCAACAACTAAATAGTTTTGCGTTAATACACGATTTTAGTATTGTATTATTCATTCCCTATACAGGGTGTTAGTTAAACATTCAAATTTAATAGTCCAAGGTTATTCCTTGGACTATTCTAAGGATATTTTATCCTTTGATGATTTTTGAAAAAGTGCTTCGTTGCGAAGATATAGGGCGAAAAAGATTATCAACAAATAACAATTTATTACTAAAAATTACATGTAACATTTCTGAACCTACAAGAATTGTTCAAAATGGATGCAACCAATGGATCTCCAGCTCGGATGCAACCATCCAATCTTCTCCTCATAGACTCCCAAACTCTTTCAAAAACACCAGGGTCGTTTCTTATTGAGTTACACCCAGCAATTATCCGATCCCTTAAATCGTCCACATCTTCCACTGGCCTAGCATAAACTAATGACTAATGACTAATGATTTCAACCAATGTGTGCAAAAGCCATTGACAAAATTCAATACGTGGAGCAAAATCCGCAGGAAGAAGTGCCTGAACGCATTGAATGTGGTACGGGTACAACAAATTATCTCTCAGAATTTTCGAAACAGTCCAATTACTTACATTCAAAGTATTTGCAATTCTTCGCGTAGAAGTACCTGGATCTTCTTTTATCATGTCCAGCACATTCTCTTCTACGTCTACCGTTCTTACAGTCCTTGGCCTTCCTGGTCCTCCACTTCGCTTCAATGTTCCGGTTTCTCGAAGACGTTGATGAATACTTTGAAATATTTTTCTATCGGGAGCAATGTGGTTAGGAAATCGTTCAATGTACAGTCGCCTAGCTTCTAATGCATTGCTATCAGCAAGTCCATAAATAAAATGTATGTCAGCCATCTCGGCATTCGTATAGCGAGCCATGATAGAGGACTTCACTAATAACCGTTTTCACCTCAACTAGCCAAACGTCCAATCAACCTTAACAAATGCGACACATACAAACTACAAAAACACAGCATACAAAAACATACAAAATAATCACTCCGAAGTATCACGGGATTTCTTGGTAAGAAAAAACAACTCCTTTTTCTTACATGTCTTTTACTTGATACGTCCAGTATAGTACGCCATACTTTTATTTCACCTACATTAATAATGTGAAAAATACCAAAATTGGATTTGTTGAAAAATTTTTTCGCCCTATATCTTCGCAACAAAGCGCTTTTTCAAAAATCATCAAAGGATAAAATATCCTTAGAATAGTCTAAGGAATAACCCTGTATATATCATAAAAAATAACAGCAAATATTTTATACACGCCTGTCTCTTCTTGGCTGGAAAGCTGGCTTCCCAACTTCTATGGTAAACAGTCCACTGTGGACAGCCTTCATTAAAAATGAATACTTAAATTCAAGTTATTGTTTAACATTTTGGATTTTTGCCAGCTCACCTTCGCATCTAGAGTTTAGAGCCAGCAATGCACACTTCTAATTAAGAGAGTCATTAGAGATAAAAGATTATAACTGTGTTTATCTTTACTGCATTAATTAGACAACAAACGGCATTCACAAAATTAATTTCTCGATTCTTTTCAGTGTTTACCTCGTCAAATGGTAAACTCAAGTGCGATGACACAAGATTGTCAGTCCTGTTAGGTTGCGCAACCAAACCGTAAGCGGTCCGCCGGTAATAAATGAAACTGAATTTTTCTTCCTGTCAATAGGCGCCCATATGGGCTACATTTCCTTCGGTCCCATCATAATTAATGGCACATTGTATCGGGACGAGATGGGTATCTCACTTGGCATTGCTTTAATTAATACTTATTGGCAGAAGATTAAGTGAGGGGGGGTCCAAGGGGGTCTCTCTGTGGAGTCTACCGGCGCCGCAGTCAAGTGCTCGTGTAATTTCATATTTATCACTACATGAAGCTATAATCTTCATCGAGTACCGTCTGGTACTCTATAGTTATTATTAGAATTTATATCTAGCGAGTTAGGTTTCGATGTACAGCAATTTTCTTGTACTATGCGCCATTTAATTCCAGTTTTTAAAATGGCGCTCTATACGTATTGCGATTACGATCTCGCCGGTACTTGATTTTTTACACTGAGATGAATTTGCGAGAAATATTATTTTATTTCCTTTTATTGAGGGCGCTAGGGGAGTAGTCGATATATTAATCTAGCTTTTTATCTATTAAAATGGCTTTGAAGTATAGGTAATTTCAAAATTATGGTACCAGTAGGTATGAAAATCATGCCACTAACCCCAAACATGAAAAATATAAGATGAATAATTTGCAAATTTTGAGATCACAATTAAGGTTTGAGTCAGTTTTGATGAAACCGGAAGTAGCTGGGGATATTTTATGGTCAAAAGTTTTCGTCCTATAGGCACGTCCACAATTTTATTGACGTATCTTGAAAAATACAAAAGATACAGGGGCAAGCCTGGAACTTGCTTGCCCCACCCAGTATAGTCCTGTTCCATTTCCAAAAGATCCAAAATACACACTATATTGAAAGTAACCTATCTACTAGTAGATTTTATATTATTTACACGATATTAGGTAAGGAGGTAATAAGAATAATTAAGTACTTATTTTTCTAAAGCATTTATATTTTAAAATATTTTACTTTTGAATTTAGTGTCTTCTCTCAACTGTAATTTGAGTTCTGCCATTGAGTGACATTTTGTCACTCAATGGTTCTGTTGGTCATAAAGATAAAATAAGCGTATGGGTAGATTGCCCATTAATGGTACTTTCTAATGCTAGGTACTAGATTCAGATCTATAATCACTTTGAAGAATTTTAACGCCCTATAAGTAGAGAAATTAAATGTTTTTGACGCCATCTCTATTTTTTGATGGTTGCTATGATCCATTAAAATTAATCGGAGATGGCCAAGACAAATTCAAAAGTAAAATAGAATACAAAAAGTATTTTGACAGCTGAAATATCACTTGTGTTATATCGTTGAATTCAGAAAATGACGTAGATTCCAAAAATATAATAATATACAAGGTGTTTCATATGAAAATCGGAAGTTGGTAAAGGAAGTGGGAAAAAGGTAATTTTGTGTCAAAAAGTGACGTTTAGTAAGTACTTCCGCCATGCCAAATTTGAAAATTATGTCAACAAAACTAAGGGGGGAAAGAGGGGTATACTATGAAGTCCCTCTGTAAATTAAAATATGCAGTAGGTTTATCTATACATCTTCCTTTTCTAAAGGCAATTGTAACAAATTGCATGAATTTGAAATAAAAACGACATTTTTGTCATGAAATGCAGGTACAATATATATTAACTAAGTTTATTATTTTTTTGTTTTACATAAATGGGATCTTTACTATTAATAATTTTGTTTAGAAATTTTTTGAAATTAAAAGTTGATAATAATGAATTATCTCTTTTATAGTTTGTTATCGGGTTTCAACCGATGAAGAATAACATTTGCTGATAAATCGGTTTTGACATATTCAACGGGTTGATTGGACACAAGCAAAAACGATTCAAAAGGAAGAAAATACAATATCTAAAAAGCAATTGAAATATAATGATTTTATTCAATGGTGTTGTCTCTATCTCGTCGTCAATGGTATTAGATTGATCCTGATTAAAAGTGTCTTCCTCTCTAAAGAAGACGAATAAAAATGAAAATGTGAGAGTTATGTGAAAATTAATTCCACTGATGAATATATTATCAGTTGGAAACATTTGAAGAACTAAGAGAACAAACATTTATATAATTTTTAATATTAAATTTTCTTTTACATTTTTATGTAAAAACTGTGTCCAGTAGTTGTGATCTGAAACTTAAATTAACATCTGGAATATGTAATGTCATTTTTGAATACATAATACAATACAACTTCTGATTAGCCACTTTTTAACTGTCGATGTAATATTCACATTCATCCAACTGCATACAGAAACCTGATTAAATCGAGCAATATAACGTTGTCAAGATAACTTAAGTCAAGAAAGATGATAAGGTGATATTTATAAGGCCAATTTTTGAGAGGTTTCTGTTGTATCCGCTTGCGTGGAATTTGACATTCCTCAAACCCACATTCGGTTATCACGCTTGATCGAGTTTCCCGAGAATTTAAAAATGTTTACAATTTAAGTAAAAAGAAATAACCTGTTTTTCGAAACCAAATCTTACAATGAATATGGCATTGCTGGAAGTAGGTACTAAAAGAAGCAGTGTCTCGTGTCAACCACAATATGTTATTACTTACATTCTAGAAGTTTGAATAGCGTGTACTGTTTGTTTAGAAATCCATTGTACCTACATAAATATGACCTATATCAAAACTCGATATAGGTGGTCCTTATTTGTTTCAAAATTCATAGTTTGTAATATATAAATACGATATAATATAGGATTTACAAAAAATGTAAACTTATTGAAAATGATGCTTTATACAAACATTTTGTATAAGAGAAATGCTCCGTACCCTTTATGTAGGTCTAGTTTTCCAAAAAGTTGAATATAATATCAAGCCCTACAATACCTACAACAGAGAAAAAATAGAATTTAATTTCACACGACTAGGTGTGAAAAATACAAGATACTGTATCTAAACTAGAAATGGAACACTTGCCATAACAGTTTGAATTTATTTTAAAATGAAAAGGTACCAGAATTTATGTTTTTCCTATTCATAGTTTGCTTCTTTTGGGATTACACCACCTGTAAAAAACAAAAAGCAGAAAACCAGAAGTATACAAATTAAATATTCAAAGTATAGTAACAAGGCAAACTTCTAAAGTTTGCCCCAAAAAACCACTGTATAACGTGTGATAAAATAATATTTGATATATTGACTAAGTTTTATCAATGGTTTTTTAGTTTGTACAAAATTCTATAATATTACATGTCATATTCTAAAATATGTCCAAATAAAATAGTTATAATAAAAATTAAAAGAAAATAAACACTTAACTAGCTTTCTTCTATCTTCTAGACGTTTCGAGTTGATCCTCAACTCTTCTTCTGTAGATTATTTGTATAAGAACTCTTTATATGAAAAGAGAAGTAGTTTTTGTCAGATTGACATTTCTAATACAAATTGTCATTACATACACTGATCACTATGATATTATTAGTTTTCCATTGGTTACAGACTCATTTATAAAAAATACACCTCATTTTCTAGAAAAACTAAAAACTATCCAACTTAATTCTAATGATTTATTAGTGAGCTTCGATGTAGTCAGTTTATTTACAAATGTTCCTGTTGATAAAACACTATCTATTGTTAAAGAAAGATTAGAAAATGATAATACTTTAAACAATAGGACCAAACTAAACATAAGTACTATTATGGAATTACTAACACTTTGCATAAAAACTACCTATTTTCAACTACAAAATGATTTTTTTCAACAAGATTTTGGAATGGCTATGGGATCATCACTATCTCCAATAATGAGCAATATTTTTAAGGAATATTTTGAAGAAACTTATGTTCAAAATTATGTTAATAAACCAAAACTATGGTGGAGATATGTAGATGACATATTTTCAATATGGCCCCATAACCATGATAATTTAAATGATTTTCTAAATTTTCTAAACAGTAAAGAAACAACTATAAAATTTACAATAGAAATTGAAAATGATAATAAACTACCATTTTTAGACGTATTAATAATTAAATCACAATCAAATTTTGAAACTAATCTATATAGAAAAAAGACCAATACAAATAGATATCTAAATTTTAATTCTAATCATCACATAAGTATCAAAAGAGGTATAGTTAAATGTTTATATGATAGAGCAAAATTAATATCATCTACCTCAGATATTTTCAATAAAGAAAAAGACAGTATTAAGAATATATGGGAGAAAAATAATTATCCTAATGATTTTGTTGAGGAAACATTTATAAAAATTGAAAATAGGCAAAATATTCCCAGAATAAATAGAGAAAATCCAATTACAACCATTACAATTCCTTATATTGCAGAGATCTCTGAAAGACTTAAAAGGCTTGGTAATGATTTTAACATAAGAACGACATTTAAAACGAAAAATACTTTAAGATCAATACTTACTAAAACAAAACTAATTAATGATGATCAAAATTCAAAAAATTGTATTTACCAGATTCCTTGTGAATGTGGTAAATATTATATTGGTGATACATCTAGACCATTACAAATAAGGATTCGCGAACATAAAAATTATGTTAGGGATTACCAAGTTGATAGGTCTACATTAGTAAAACATGTATGGGATAACGGTCACCGAGTTGATTGGACACAGGCTAAAGTTTTACAAAAGGAAGAAAAATCGGTTAAAAGAAAATTAAAAGAAAGTGCTTTCATTAAACTTAATGGTGATAATTGTTTCTCATCAGAAACAATATTCATAGATCAAACATGGCTTCCTCTACTCCAAAAAGATGTTACCAATGGAAAACTAATAATATCATAGTGATCAGTGTATGTAATGACAATTTGTATTAGAAATGTCAAACTGAAAAAAACTACTTCTCTTTTCATATAAAGAGTTCTTATACAAATAATCTACAGAAGAAGAGTTGAGGATCAACTCGAAACGTCTAGAAGATAGAAGAAAGCTAGTTAAGTGTTTATTTTCTTTTAATTTTTATTATAACTATTTTATTTGGACATATTTTAGAATATGACATGTAATATTATAGAATTTTGTATATACTAAAAAACCACTGATAAAACTTAGTCAATATATCAAATATTATTTTATCACACGTTACACAGTGGTTTTTTGGGGCAAACTTTAGAAGTTTGCCTTGTTACTATACTTTGAATATTTAATTTGTATACTTCTGGTTTTCTGCTTTTTGTTTTTTACAGGTGGTGTAATCCCAAAAGAAGCAAACTATGAATCGTCAAAATACACCACAAATAAGTTACAGACATTATGTTTTTCCTGTATTAACAAAAGCAAATAAATTTCTCCTATACAAAAAAAGTTGTAAAGATTCTTAAATCTGTCAAATTCTTTATCAAATCTCAAATTTCTCCGAAACAACTGCGTTTAGATATAGGGTATGTTCAATGTTCAACTGAGAATTATACTCTCTTTCAGAAATTGCAAAAATCCTGTCCTATATAAAAAACCAAAGTTGGATAGCGCCTTAACAAAATTAAGCACCCTGTGTTAGGGAATATATTTTTTAAATATACCTCATATAAATCGCTGACATTTTTATTTTTAATATTTTCTTCTAAGTGTTAAAAAAGAAGCTATAAAAGAATGAATCTTAGTTGCGACATTTAGATATATTGCATATGCAACTTCTGATGACCATTCTGATCAAATGTCTATCAACTCGACTGTAGGCAAGATTGGTTTCTAAAATACATTCAGTTTCATGTGAATTGGTCCTAAACAAAGCGAAAAAAATCAATTAACCGCAAACATTGCTTGCTGTGGACATAATAGACTGTTTCATATAATGCTACTAAATGTATAATTTAATTGCAGTCGACCAGTACGGTTTTTGATTAAAATGGCCGATGGTATTTTCAGTGCGACACCTATGTTTCGGTTTTCTAAGTTCACCCTACGTTTAATTAATCTTTTGACTGCTTTATCGACGAGGGAGTGCCAACACACTCTTAAAAATATCACCAAAATATCAAAAATTCCAAGATTTTATAGCGCTTCATTTTTTTCAAAACTCAAATTAAAATACCTGCATCGACAAACAGAATAACCACTTTGTAAATCAATTAATTAACTACTACAACATTTCTTTTATTTTTTACTGTTTTCCTCGAGATAATGACAAAGCCATTATTGCTCAGAGATAAATGGCAGGCAATTAATCAGGATTTGCATAATCTCTAATTGCATAACTAAATTGAATAAGTGGCATAAAGGAACTATGGGCATCAACGCATTCAGAGAATAACAGTACATATGCGCGATCCATGTATAAGCAATCCCAACATGGGGCTGACTCACTTTTACCGGAAACGCAATAGGGAGTAAATGTTATAGTATAAAAACAAAATAACTTAAAAATATAAACTATTATTCACCCGATATTTTCTGTGTAGAGTAGATATAGGATTAGTCGAGAAGGGGTTCTAGAAGAAAGGTGCTGTTAGAAAAAGAACATAAATGATTGCTAGGATATAGGAGTTACAAAGCCTTTGTCCAACACACTACGCTTAAGTCCTTTTTGGTCATAATATCCTTATTATTGAGATAATCAAATCATACATCAGTGTATTTGAGAGATAACGGCCCTAACAAAAGATGAATCAAGGGTTATTCTATTTAAAAAAATGTTACTTTAGCCTGTATTTTGTCATATAAAAATTATTTAAAAATTGCGCCAAAAGGATTAGTTGCTAGTTGTGTAACCAGCAACTAATCCTAAAAAGATCAAATCCAAAAGCCTAAAAGATCAGATAAATATTATTAAACTAAAAACACACCAGTATTTTTTAATTTAAAAAGTATCATTAAACCAATTTCGAAATAATTATCAATTCCAAGTGCTGTGTTTTGATAACGGGAATAGATACTGTTTCCCAAATATCAACAAGCCTTTTTGTTAAAGAATTTTATTTTTGGTTAGATGCCAAGTTCCAGAAAAAAACACCCATTTATGATCATTTTGATGCAGTTGTTTACTTTCTAATAGTATTTATGTTTTCAATTACCCAATAAGAAGAATACTTATCTGGGTACTGTCACCAGTAAATATATATATATATATATTATAAACTTATATCTTATACTTTCCTTAGTTATAACCATAGAAACTTAAAATGAATATTGCAAAATGCAAAAAATCTGTAGGAAAAAAGGCAAATGAACTAAACTCCCATTAGTCTCCAGCAACAAACATTTTCTCATTCACCTGAAACATCTTTGACGGATGGAATATTATACACACTATTTTTAGCCGGAACGAGTAGGTGTCTTATAAATTCTCGCTCTTAGCACACGTTTTTCTGCAATTATCTCACGTGAGAAACTTGCAACTAACTTACCAGCATACCTATACAGTGTGTATTACAACGAGTTGACAGTAGACGTAACTCAGAAATTTATTAGACACGCAATCACTTAAAATTTTGATTCGGCCATATAACGTTACGTTGTATCGACATAAAATGTCGAAAATCAGTTTCAGTACCTACCTTAATCTCTATCGGAAGTAGGTAACGACTTTCTGATTTTGTAACGCCATATTCGTGTATATTTTTACAGATTTCCATAGATTTTCTAAGTTTGATAGAGTTTGATGTGTTTATCAGTAATAGTAAAGGAGATCTTCCAGAGAGCTTCGGTTTGTTGCTACGCCGCTGAGGCTACGAAGTCTTTGCCCTACATATTGGTATTGCTCCGTTTATATTAAAATATGTAAATATCAGGAGTGCTCGATGTTGATGGCTGCTTGTTGTGGGTGGTAGTAATACAATATGATCTTTACTTCTGATCGATAGAAGTAGACTATTATTATTGGTATATAACGCAGGACGATCAAAATAATTTTTTCCGTATCTTCCTTAGTTTTAGTTTTTATTCTGCAGATGCACTTACGAGATGTTACAATAGTTGGATCAGAGAAGAACGAAACTCGTTTTTGGGTTACACATTTCTTTATAATGTGGTGAATGAGTAAATTTTCTCTTAATTTGTGGCCCTTATCAAAAATATATTTCGTGTATATATATTTTACTATATACTTCCCTGTAAATGTAATATTTTTTGTTTCAATGACTTCTTCAGTTATTTTTCAGGTATTATCACATCGAGAAATACTCATCTCATAGCTAGATATAAGACTACAATGGCACCTGTTGATGGGCTGTCAATACTAAACCTACCATCGAGTCATTCTTGGAGTCTCGTACAAAAAAATCGCTTGCAAAATCACTGGCTCGATATGAAACGTATAATTATCGTTTCGTAGCAAGTAGTTTGATTTATGGGGGCTGAAAAATAAAACCGCTGATGCAGAGTTAAATCGTGACTGTGAGCGTTAAAAATAACACCTCTTGTCTGTTAGAAGTGATCTGTATTATAATCGCTGGGCAACCTGGAGAAAAGTTGTCTACCACATAAACGTCTGGCAGAAAATAAAAACATGCGAAACCGCCTCGAAGTGTTTATTAAATGTCTAAGTATTTAAGTGTACAATTCCAAATAACCTGCGAGGCAAATCGCATGGAACAGTGATTGAATGATGTGTGCAAGTAGATGCATTTAAATTTATGTTATAGTAGGTACTACGGTTTGTACTTTCTGCTCAATACCGATAAATAATACCGACCAATAATAATATATAATAGATATGATTTTAATTGTGTATTCAAAAAGATATGTAAATGTTATTATCTATAGTTATGGTTATACTTAATCCACCTATATTTTTCATTGCACTCTTCCTCAATTTCTTTCAAGCTCCTCAATCCTTCCTTTCCAATGTTTCCTTCACCTTCCTCTTTTAATTTCTCCATTCATTTTCTATTATATAACTTCATATTTATTACGCACTGAGTAATACTAATTATATGAAATTCAACTCATTCTATTTCAAATAAGTCATCAATCAATTCTTTATTACTCTAATTTAGTAAAAGTGTAACAACAGATTTAATAGAAGAATAGAGTTAGTATTAGTGTATAAATATAAGAAAATATGCTACACTTTAATGTTGATTAGTTTAAAGAAAGGAGATTCATCTGCTATACGCGATTCTTGCTAAGCAGTACGCTACCTACTGGCGGCACGCACAACTAAAGCATGGGACTTTGGTTCAGTTTTGGGAATGTATGTCTATTGTGAATTTTGAAATATCCGTTGTTATATTAGTTAATTGCTTTGGTTAGATATGAATCATTATTGTTGTGAGCGTCATTGTTTCTCTTGGACAAAGAAAAACCCCGTGATCAGTTTCATACTTTTCCAAAAGCGGGAAAATCTGGAACTACCGTGGAAACTATAAGTTGGGCATTAAAGAGTTACAGGAGACAAGTATGGATAAAGAAGCTAAAGATCGCAAAGTAGAGTGTGTGTGTGTGTTACTTTTCTCTAAGAATGACTATTTCCATAAAGGTATGTATGCCGTATGTCCAATAAAGAATTTGACATATTTTGAGGTTAAGTTTCATTTTCAGATTGAACGCTCAAAAAATATTGAAATCTATTTTAATTTTATACCACTACTTACCCCTTTCAAAATAGTTTTCCAAGCTTTTTACCTGGTTTAAAGTTCTCGACAACAAATCTTTGATGAATACAATTTCAAACGTCAGTGTCAATGGCCCATAGTTAGTATAGGTTACTGCCGTTTTGGCGCTATGATCTTAAAATGAATCGCGTATAAAGTAATGGATGGTTTAGATCTAGAACACAACTCAAAACACTATTATTCCCGGCATTGCATTGAATTATTCTCTAGATATAATTTTTTTTTAGATCAACTACGTCGAAGAAAGCCAAAAACTTCGAAATACTAACGTCTATAGGAATGAATTCATTTGGTGTAATTTTATTTAGAAAGTATGGAATTGTTCTTTGCAGTATTTGTGTCAAATCTTACAGTTTTCTGTTTTTATTTTTCACTTCCAAAGACATACAATATGTATTGGTTTACAACTACTTCTTTAGGAAGAATTTAGTGGTAAAAGTAACTAATTAATGTATAATTGGTGGCACACTCTTCTTTACTTTACGACATTGTAAAACAACATGCCATTTAACTATAGTATTTGCATAACAACAACTTTTAATTTGCATGGCATTGAAGAGGAACAATAACTTTTCTACCCTCTTAAACCAAAAATACACAAGTACTTTTGTTTGTCTTTAATTGTTCTGAGAATCCAGTTCAATAAATTCCACTGCTCTAAAGGTGAATCGTCCCCCGGAGGCATTCTAATGTGATTGTAGTTTTCTTAATTGCCATCTTCGGACGAGACTTATCGAGAACTGGCGTGCGCGCCGTTTGGTAATCTGATTGTCTCGCGGTTTGCATCCACGAATTTTTTATGTTGCTGGACGAGCAAATAAATGTGGTTATGGTTAGCAGAGCATGATGAAAAAGATGGATAATTTAGTAGACCTTTAATAGATAGACATGCAGTCGTTAAAAGTGCGCCACAATTTAATGACTTCAAAGTCTAGATCAAGTTCATACTTTCAGAGATCTTAAATATTGAAAAAAATTAAAAATCGTGTTTTATTTTTTATTCTTTGACTAAAAGCGATCTTTGACAGAGTACATACAAGTGTTTGAGGTATGTTTGGAGGTTACCAAAAGATATCTTGAAATTATCAGAATTATTGATCAGATATCAAAAATAATACAAATCAATGGAGAAAGATCAAATACATTTGACAGTTAAAAGAAAAAACAGATGTGCAGCCTATTTTTATACCCAGTAGGTATCCTAAGGAATCCTATAGGAATGGTCCTTTCAAAACAAATTAAATCAATGATCTACAAAAGTTTATGTTATGTAGAAGAATATTATCTGGTTGGTGTTAATGAGAGGAGGTAGTGACAGATTAAAATCGGTTGATTGTTGACAGTCACTGTTGAATAATGAGAATGAGATTTTCCAAGTTTTCCTCATTCCAGCATTGAATGGTGATTAGGGCTTACCGACGTAGGACATTTCTGAGGCGCAATTGCGACCTACGGAACAAAAATATGCCGCCCACGCAAAAGGCTTCTTTCATTGTCAAAAGCTATAAAAGTTGTCGAGAAAAACAGAGATTTAAAAGGGCAGTTTTCGTAAATTTTTTGACATCATTTAATTGTTGTTTTGTTTAAAGTAGAATAACGTCTAAATGAAACATATTCCTCCTTCATAAGTGAATATCCCCTTCCTCTGCTACCCTACTATCAGTTAAATAAGTAAAGATCAGATAAACATTGGAGAAAAAATTGGAACTGGATAAAGTGACATATAAAGTGACTCTTCAAAGATGTCATTAAGTCCATCATCAACTTTGAAATTGTAAATTAGAAAATAGATTATTGTATGACCTACATTGCTTGAAAGGTCATAGATTTTTAAATTAAATTAGATATAAAGTAGAAACAATTCATTCAATGTCGCTTATATCATAGAACTTAGAATGAAATCATTGTTACTCTCTGATATTTTACAGTAGGTAGAAAGCTTCCTCAGCTTTGGAAACAAGACTACAATTCTACGTTAAAAAGACGTTATTTGATCCACTTTTGATTTTACGTTACAATTTTGACTACTTCGGAGGAATGGAGGTCATTTACCTCTGAAATTTCAATACTGAATCAAATCTTGGTTTTATAAATCAGCTTTATATATGTGCCTCTAGGTACGAGCCGCTTTGGCAATAAAAGTGTTTTATTACTATCAACAGATTGGTTGTAATTTTGGTACGTAGGCCTGTTAATGAGACGATTTTGCTGCTCGCACCCACCAATTTACATCGCTAAATGCGCAAATAAGTGCGCCGTTATGGTTTGCGCCCGACAGTTAATTATCGATGACCAGATCGAACTTTAGATATGCCTTTCCGAAGCGCCTATCTACAATTCGCGTGTGCTACTAACCCGCAATTTGCGAGAGCCATGCGCTGTAAGGACTTATTATTTGCGGTGCAGGTGGTTCAAGGTTGCTCGCAAGAGGAAAAAGAGAAGAGATGGCCATTGTCTGCGAGTCTGTGGTTTATCTGGCTAGTTAAAGTGGAAAAAGTAGCTGTATTGTTTGCAGAGATTTTAGAGGATGCCCCTGCGTTTAATTAGTGTTTGAGTTTATCTTGGGCTTCAACAGGACCTTTATGTTCCTCCCAACAAGCCATTCTACTGGTAAAAGATTCTGATATGAAGATGCAATTTGCTCCTTTGTCTTTGTCTATAACAAAAACTTAAAAAAAAAAATGTAAAAGTGATCTTATAGGGAGTAATAAGTTCCTAAAAGAGATACAACAAATTTTACAAGAACTTTCATTTTTATAACTCCTATACTTCATATTTTTTTAAAATAATGTCTTCAGTTTGTAAGTACATGGTAAGTAAAGGGGTTTTCAATGAGAACGATACGATTTTAAAATGAAATAAAATTAAAATTACTTCAGATACCACCAACTTTTTATATTATCTTAAAAGTACAGTCGATAACATTTATGTTTTGAATAACACATCGTTTAAATATCCACCTCGACTTCGTCTACACGAGCGAATTCGACGAACCCAATTTTCGATGACTTTGTGCAATAGTTTGGGCGTGATCTGACGAATGCAGCGTTCAATATTCAATCTTAATGCATCAAGTGATTGTCGTCTATTTGCATAGACCTTAGATTTCAAATAGCCCCAAAAGAAGTAATTTAAAGGAAAATCACAGCTTCTTGGAGGCTAGTGAACAGTTGGATTCCTTGAAATTAACTTTTCGTCAAACTTTTCTTGCAATACGTCGATACTTTCTTGAGCAGTGTGACATGTGGCACCGTCTTGTTGGAACCCCGTATCCTCCATATTTGGCCTCAAAAAATGTCTTAACATCTGTCGGTACCGTTCACCATAACTGCATCTCCTACCTCATTTTGGAAAAAACTGGACCAATGATGCCACCATGCCACGCAGTATACAAGACTTAGACCTTGGAATTTGCTGGGTTTCAACATTAATCAGATATTTCTTATATAAATCTACCAATAAAAGTGTGACATTATGTGTCCCCTGTGCCTCAATTGTCTCCGCACAAGAGGTGTTGTGTCTCCGCACCAGCGGTTACCAAACTTGCATCAGCATTTGTTGTAGTTCCAACACTGTTGGAACTTAGAATTAAAAATTCTTGGACGAGTCCATTTTTAATCTGAAATTAATATATTTGCACCTGATTCATGGTTCGGTTAATAATGTCTGTGACTGTACCTCTCACCACTAGATACTAGTTATTTGCTGCTATACGTATTTAATAATAAAAGCAGTATTTATGTACAAAGTTTATTGAATATAATTACATGCATAAAGTCACTAACTCTCGTTAAATTGTGCAATAGATTTTATCAACTCATAAATTTTAATTTTTAAATCCCGGTTGACATAGAGCACAGCCCTCATAAGTTATACTTGCCATGATCCTTAAAAAGCCGCATAACCTATCCCATGAAAACTCGTCTCTCTCGTCTCGTACTTCTCTGGGTAAGTAGGTAGAGACTCGCTTATCTGCCATTAACACGTTTTTAGGTAACGCAAGTAGCTAGCAGCTCGAGCATGAAGAGCGCGAAGTCCTTTAATATGTAATACCTACTCATTTATGTGGCCATTAAAACCTCATTCCAGTCTCGGTGGTTTTTATTTTAATTGCGACGAAATTTTACGGCTGCCGTAACAGCTTTTCATCCTAGGGTGAAATTTATGGGTTGAGTAATCATTTTTCCTCATTGAATGGCTTTAACTTTCGACCTTTCAACTTTTCTCTTTGCAAGGATTCCTGTAATTATGTGTACGTACACCACGTGTGCCACGTTTCATATTATACATAAAACGTGGACCTTTTGTTGCTGGAAAAGCTTGTGGTGAAACTTTGGTTGTATAAGTTATTTTTTAAGTCAAGAAATCTCGACAATTTGTGACCAATGCAGCTGTCCGAGTAAAACGTCTATCAAATCTATGAAACCTCCTCCTCCATTGTTTCTGAAACATTTTAACATTATTGAAGTACAAATTCATTCATTCATTCATTAAAGAACAATTCATTTAATATGTAGCTAAAATAACTGTTCTGGACCATTTAATAATTAGAATACTGATGGTAACAAGAAAATATCACTGGGAATTTTTAGTTTAAAGCTAACTTAAATGTTTGAAGAAAACATAGTAAATTTGTATTGTCTTAACACCCATATATTTGCCATAGAAAAATATAAATTTAGCAACATTTAATTGCTTGAATTGCAATTGCGACAAATGCACCAGACTAAATATCAAAATAAAAAGAGACACTAATGATTAAAACCCATATGCTGATCGTTCAAAAATTATAAAAAATAAACAGCTATATATCATCGCTGAAAAAGAAACGATTATAATTAATTGTTTACCTATTTTCCATGACGGTGGTGGAAAAACTCTTCTTAGCATGAGTGAGTTGATCTTTTCGTTACCTATCTCCTCTTAAAAATCGGTTCTATCTGTTTAGGTATCTAAAAGTAAAAGTATGTATAGTACTTATAATAATACCGTAGAGGTCAATGGACTACTTTGTTTTTGTTGCTAAATGGCCTAGATATCAGAACTTAATCCTTGACCTTCCTCAATAGCACTGAATTCAATAGACATCTAATGAGATAGATACAAGAAAAGCTACTCACAAGTCCTTTTTTTGCTGTTGCAACCTAAATGCATCCGAATTTCTAATGTTCATCTGCACGTTTTAATGGTTTTTACAATATGAACTGATTCATAAGTTTATCTGTCTATCCGTTATCTGTGCGTACCTATAATATTCTAGAGACATGGTTTTCGTGTGCTGGCAAACTTAACGGTAATGATATCTAATTGTTTTGCATTTGGTAGGAATGCCATATCCAGATGGGTCCGTTAGATAATCAGTATTCGTTTGACTTGCTCTCTAATTTCTTGAAAGACAAAACGTGTCTCCTTTAAATAAAAGCGAAAACATGTACAAAACAAACATCGAGTTCGGTTTCTTTAAAAACATGTATGTTAATTATTATTGTACACAGGATGCGTCACTGAAGTGCTTTGTAGCTCTTTATCAAGTTGACATTTGAAAATTGGGTATAATAATAATATGGTGCCAACATAAAGTAAGGAGTATATTTTAAAGTCTTATATCATTTCAAGAAATCAAGCTAGTAGCAAACGGTAAATGGAATCTAGTTCCTTCAATAATTGGATTTTACTGCATCTATGGAAAACAAAAGAGTTGTGTCAACTGTTAATACAAGTGTCAAACGTAATAATTGCGATTTAGAGAATTGTTGTCAAAATAAAATTCACGTAAACGTAGACTGAAACGATTTAACTTTAATAACATGGATCTACAAACAAGAATTGGTTTAGTACAATGTTATTACGAATGCGTCAACTGTTGCATTACGAAAATGGGTTTGAGAGCAGGGCCCTGTCAAATGAAAGCATAATTTGATTAGCAAATTTTAAAGATCTAGGTCTCTAACTGACCTACCAAGATCAGAAAGACCAAGGACTAGTGATGTCCAAGTTGCAGAAGTTCTTCGGGAAAATCAAAACCTAGCCAACACTAGTCCGTTAGTAATCAGTAGTGTGAATTCGATAATATGAAAACGATTGCAAATGCCGTACACCACGGTTTGGAAAATTTTACGGAAATTCCTAAAAATGTATCAAAATCCTGTAAATGTATGTAAACTTAAACTGTTGTTTGAATTAAATGATGTAGATTTTCCTATCAGGTATGATTTTTCTTTACAAATATTGGCTCAGATGGAAATTGAACCCGAGTGGTTATCCCGTATTTTATGGACAGATGAGGCTCATTTCTCTCTACTCAAAACTCAAAACTGTCGAATATGGTCAACAGATAATCCACATGAAATCGTTCAGGAAGGTCTTCATGACAAGAAGGTCACTATTTGGCGCGGTTTCACATCTAATTTTATCATTGGACTATACTTTTTTGAGGAGATACAGATCGGAGAAGCCGTATCTGTAACTGGTAGTGGTGAACGATACCTGCATATGTTACGAGATTATGCCATTCCACGGATACAAATCGAGCACGAAGGAATTGAAAACATGATTTTTATACAGGATGGAGAACCCCGCGCATATTTGCCGACCAGTTAAAGAATTTTTAACTGATATTTTTCAAAATCGTGTTATAAGCAGACATTTTGTAAATTCATTTCCTCCAAGATCACCTCACGTCAAAGTTTTCACTTATAATATCCCTAGTGCTTAAATTATTTCCCGAAATTTTTTCGAGGTCATGAATATTTTCTTAAAATATTCATGAACGAGGAAAAATTTCCGGTTTTTAATTTAAGCACGTGGGATATTCGGTAAGAAAATTTCACACCATTACTTTATAAATATTATGCCAAAATTGAACATTTCAATTACGAATGACAAACATTCATTCCTCATAGTGAGCCATGACCAATAACAAACATTTTTTACGACTGTCAAGTGCAGTACCTTGGTCAAGGTCCACCAGTTGTCATCGTGTCATTGTGTTTGTGCAATTTGCTGATTTATTAGATTGTATTTTTGAAAATGTTCCGCTTTGGAAAGGAAACATTTATTCAATACAATAAAGGGTTATAGAAACTAGTTCTACTACTATCAGATGGCATGCATATAGCAAATAAGTACGAATAGTAAGGGACATCACTAAGTATCCTCCATCTGCAAACGCCTTATTTAAATAAGGACTAAAACAAATCAAGCTAAAACAGCTATTCTCCTGGCTATATGCCGCGCCGAGCGCTGAATTACAAAGCAAGATTTGCCGTATTTTGGTCTAAACACAGTTAGAATCAAAAATACAAGGATTCGGATTGCAACGGAAACTACGAGGAAATACTCAGACCGCACATCGTGCGGTCTGAGTCTAGACATCTAGATTTTCTAACATTAGTTACATACATATTTTAGAAATAACTTAAAAACGTATTATATTTTTGTTTTTTATTAACTTTGATCTACTAATATTGGTGGAACTGAGTGGAACATCATTTATTTTTGATAATTATTCTGAAGTACCTACTTCAAAATTTATATGTTTAATAAAATTCGAAATCTCTTAGTGAAATAACATACCTACCATTTTCCAAGTTTAGTTACATGAACTTTTTATAAATAACTTAAAATCATATTATATTTTTCTTTGATCTACTAATATTGGTGGAACATAATTTAATTTTGAGAATATTACTTAAATTCGAGCATAGGAAATGTATTGGTTCAACTGCTGCGTCTTTATTTTGACATTTTAAATGACAGAAAAAATTCCACTTATTAATTTGACACAACGTTAAAATTTTCCGGAAATTTTTTGGGTTGGCATGGAAACTGAACAAAAAACAAGCCCCTGATTCGTTAAAATATGGCGGTGTGAAATTTTCATAATAATTTCCTAATTTCAGTTATCATTTCAGAGGATATACATCGCGGATACTACTTTACAGACAAACTGTGCATATTAGTTTTACTAAAAATTTTCCTAATTGGTACAAACGATAATAATAGATATATTATTTTAAATTTATAAGTGCCTAGTTATTGACAGAAACTAGGTAAAGCAAGCAATAATAATATGAACAGGGTTCAAAGCCCGAAAACCTCGCTACTACAATAATATTTGCAAAATAAATATTTTCATTCCTTTCAGGTTTGCAAAGTTATTTGCATTTTTATAAATTCAGTAGTTATCACGTACAACTCTTCTTTACATGACAAGATATTTAAATTAATTACCACAGGCGAAACGAGTTTCTTGGAATTAAGCTCTGAGATAGTACAGCCACAAAACTTTTTCTGCAAGAAAATAGATAAAAAATTACATCTCCGAGCTCTATTTTCTTTCATCAGTCTATATCGGAAACCTATAAAATTGGAAATATAGAGATTGATATTTTAGACCGATATTTTCATTACTTTTAGTACGAGATTTTAATCTTGAAGGGGATTGGAACCTTTGGTGTGAAGCTAACACTGACGTAGTTTTCCACATAACACCAAAACACTATACTGCACTCGACGCACATATCTCCCAACCAAGTTGGCATTATCTGGAGATGATTAAAACTGACTGAGTTTGACTAAGTTTTAATCACCTCCAGATAATGCCAACTTGGCTCGAGAAACGCGCGTCGGGTGCAGTATAGCGTTTTGGTGTTATCTGGAAAACTACGTCAATGTTACGAGATTTTAAGGTGAAGCTTGGATGTTGATCTAAGGTCAAGTTTCGTAATTCGTAGTCTACCAAAAATTCGTCGTCATTTATATGTAATTACTTGGTAATAAAAATAAATGTTATTTTATGAGTAGCCGGATGCCGCTTCTATTACTTATATATAAATTAGTAAGGAATTGGCTAAGATTTTCTTATATGGTGTTTATAGCTATACGCTGGCGCTATATTTAAAATTTATTTGTATTACAACATCGACCATTCCCTCATGTGTTAACGGTTATTAAAAGGCATTGGCGTTCCGTAAATATGGAGATATAAAAGATAAAAATATATACAAACACATTTACTAAGTATAAATTAATTTGTCTGTTTTATATTATCGTAAATGATGTTGACAAAAGACAAAATGCTCTAAAACATACTTCTAAAAGCTGAAACAATTACTCTTAATACAAATTGTTCTTTAATGTCATGTCCATAGTGTAGAGCTAATTCCTTGTCCAATTTTCTGAGTAAGAGTGCAAATAAAGGTGTGTCCTAAATTACCTCGTTTTCGAGATACAGGGTGTCAAGGTTTTTATGAAAAATTCTGTTTTTTTTTCTATACAGGGTATACGTTTTTATTATACAGTATATACATTTCTATACAGAGTGTTTCTTAATGTCATGTCCAATAGGGTCTTGAGGTTCTTATAAAAAGCGTTTTTTTTTTTAATTAATATCTTGAAAACTCTTTCGCCGATTTGGATGAAACTTGGTACGTTGGTTTGAAGTAGTAAGGGGCTTATTTTAACGTGAAAAGATTAAAATTGTTGCCTCCAGTGGCGTCCAGGAGGATAACCTATTTGAAATTTATCAGGAAAAAAAATTGGATGCCGCTGGTTTTTACAAGTTTTGAATTTTTTTTAGCTGAAACAATATTAAATACAACGATTGTTTTCGAGAAAAACAATTAAAAACTATTACAGTGCATGTCTAAAAGTTTATTTTTATAGCAGGAATTTAATATCTACAAGCACTAGAAAAAATGTAAGATACAAACCTAAATAATAACTATAAATGACTACAAACCTTAACACCCTGTATATCGAAATCCAGCAAATTTAGGACACACGTTTGTTTGGACTCTTAGTCATAAAATTGGACAAGGAATTAGCTGCTGCAGTATGGACATGACATTCAGGAACACCCTGTATAACTATATGGTGACTAAAGAGCAGAATTAAATTTGAAGACCAAGTATTTAGCTTTTTTCTTTAGGGAACGAAATGTTACAGAGATGGATATTAACCTTCATTAGCAAGTTTATAGATGATGTATTATATTTACTTTTAAAACTCTTTGTATACAGGATGTTATAATAAGTTTGACCAAACTTCACTGACATACTACAGATAAAAGTAATAGGTTTTTCAGATATAAAAGTCTTTTATTCCACACCCTACAATGTGTTCAAAGTTTTGTAAAATGTAATAAAATTTGGGAAACTTAATACATACTATTTTTTCATGGATAAATGATTTTAAAATATATTCCTTTGGCGTAGGTAGGGTACATTTTTTGGGGAAATCTAGTTACACCATTGTTTTTACTTTGAAAACGTTTTTAACAATCCTCGATTAATTTGTGACAAAATGTGTAATTTGTGTGAGTGTAAAGTACTCTAAACTTTACGTAAGTACGAGTAGTAAGTAAATTTTACCAAAAATCTACCTTTATCAAAAATTCTTCTGATTTCCTCTTTTTGGAATATGTAATGCCATATTGGAAATAAAATAGTGCTCTGTGAAAGTGAATTTAATTTATATTAAACTAAATATTACGTTGGGCATAACTTTAAATTTTGTCTTGATTCTACACTTGTGGTCTTTACATTGAATAATTTGTGCTTTCTGGTTTTTGTATTGCATATTACATTATGGTAGAAGAGTTTTCGATGAATCAAAGTCAAAGTCACAGATAAGTTATCGACAACATAAAATTTTATACCTAAATAAAATGTTAATTAACATGATTACCAAGCCGTATGTAAAGTGAGATTTAAGCATTACTTGCAATTTTACGTTATGATTTCTATAGTTGCGTTCATCTACATAGAGAAATTGGCACAGTGGAAATAGAAAAGGAAATTTTACTGTAAACATCAAAGTTTTAATTAACCTAATATATTTGCAATAACAAATAGGCAATAAATGTTTTGCCAGATGAATACCATATCTTATTTGGGCTTCTTCTATTAATTTAATAGTTCAGTAATTTTGCTACTGTTATGAGATGGACACGTATTTATTTCAAATATTGATAAATTTCTGTCAATACCAGTCAATTGTAAAGCATAAATATAAAGGATTTATAAAGGATAAATTATAAAGATTTTTTTTAAAGATAACTTAAGTTTACAAATTCGCAATAATAATAATAATAATAATAATAATAATAATAATCTTTATTTTCTATAGATTTACAAATTGTAAATATGAGAAATTGTCAAATACAATGAACGTGCACAAAATATATAAATACAAATACAGACAGAACGCAACAACAAACAAGTCAACAGTATACATATGAAGGGCAAGTTGTACAGCAAAATGTACAATACATGTAAACAACTTAAGCTACACTTCAACAGACTAAAAAGAGAAGAAGAAGGAAAAAAGTAATCTTCAACAATGCCAATCCAGAAATTCGTTTGTTAGGTATTCCTGCACATTATAAAAGGAATAACATTCCAACAATTCCTTTGCCCTGCATTTAAAAGATATAATATTTGGGCTGTCTTGAATATCACGGGGCAGATGATTATATAGTTTGAGCGACATCATTGCAGACGATTTGGAGACCTGAGTAGTTCTACAGTGTGGAATGTGTAGCTCACCCGAGTTCCTCAACACGTATGGATTCAGATCACCTCTCTTGGGGAATTTTTCTAAATTTGATTTTATATACATTACGCAATTTAAAATGTATAAAGAATAAACCGTTAAAATGCCATTTTCCTTAAAAATAAGATCTACATGGACAATTTCGTTTCAAATTGAATATGTTCCTGATTATTCTTTTTTGCATTATAAAAATTTTTTGTACACTACTACTGCTACCCCAGCAGATAATTCCATAATTTAGAACAGATTCAATGCAACCGTGATAGTATAATTTTAAAATTTCTAAACTAAGGCTTTTTTTAATACTCCAAATAACATAATTTTTTATAGCCAGTTTTTTTAGAATTCCCATTATATGAGCGTCCCATGAGAGGTGCTTGTCAAGGTGTACACCTAAAAATTTAACAACATCACTTTGCACCAAACTTCCCGTTGATGACCTGATCAATAAGCTATAGTCATCTCGTGTCCCCACAGATGAAAATTTTATAAAACTAGTTTTTGTTAAGTTTAGAACTAACCCGTTTTGGCAACACCAGTCCTCCATTAGAGCAACGCATTCCACCGATAATCTGTATAGATCGCGTTCATCCCCTGAACTAATTAAACAGGATGTGTCATCAGCAAAAAGTGAACTAGAGCAAATTTGGGAAAGTTTTTGGGGAAGGTCATTTATGAATAAAATAAATAAAGTTGGAGCTAGAACACTCCCCTGTGGCACTCCTGTGTCCACAAAAATTTCCCTGGATAAATAGACATTATCCCCATCTTTAACTTTCACAGTTTGGCTTCTATCCCTTAGATACGATGCTAGCCACTCCAATGGTGGGCCACGAATACCATATCTCTCGAGTTTATTGAGTAGGTGACTATGATTAATGACATCAAAGGCCCTCGACAGATCATAAAATATGCCGGTGGTTTTTTGATTTTCATTAATTGAGTCAATAATATTACTACAAAATGACATAAGTGCATCCCGCGTCGAGCGGCCTTTAACAAACCCATATTGATGGGCAGATATAAGATTATATTTACTGATAAAAGAACTCAGTCTCTGTGAGTAGGCTTTCTCATAAATTTTTGAAAAAGCGGATAGCAGTGCCACGGGACGGTAATTTTCTATACTGTAGACGTCATCTTTTTTGTGAAGTGGTACGATCATTGCACATTTCAGTTGATGAGGGAAATAACCGTTCTCAAAAGAAACATTTAGCAGATAAGTGAGAGGGATTAATATAAGATCTGATACTTCTAATAATAATGAACAAGGAACGCCGTCTAATCCAGACGATCTTTTCACTGAAATTTGCTTAATTATAGAATATACTTCATTGATTGATATATCCGATAAGAAAAATGAATTTGGATTTGGGGGTATATCTATATGTTGACTTATATTTGTTTTGGAAACCAAGGATTGAATAGAATTTGTAAAAAACTCATTAAAACTATCGGCCATTTGTTCCTTGACGTCAATTACTTCATCTTGTACCTTTATGTGGTCTGGAAGCTTTTTTATGGAAGATATATTTGTATTCATTCTCACCAGATTTCAAGAGGATCTAGATATATTCTTTGAATTAGACATTATATCGTCATAGTAATTTATTTTTGCTCTGTGAATATTTTTCTGATGAGATTTTTTCATCGTTTTATATTGATTAATTAAATCATTATCTTGTTTTGCCAATTTATGAAATTGGCGTAAAAATATGCCTTCCTCGATAAGGTTTTTTGTAATCCACTTATTTATTTTACGCGGTTGTTTACGCTTAAACTTTTTGAACGGAAAAGCCATGTAACCCATTCATAGCTTTCTCTGTCTTTCACTATCTTGTATGTATATTTCCCTTTATAGCCACGATGGTTTGTTTCTCTACAATTAATTCCACGATTTTTACTTACCCTATCATATACCTGCTATCCGATTCAGCAAATGAACAACAGAAAAATACAGCGCTCTGTATTTATGTAGGAATGAGTATCTTTGTCGGCTGGTTGCCGTGTATATTTCTCCTGACCATTATTTTTATTGGAGAACCGATACAAACACGTCTTTGATCTAAAATAAAATTAACGTACCGGCTGTATTTCGCAGGTGCTCTTGCAATTAAGATGTAATAGAAAAATGGAGAAGGTTGCATTCCTGCTTTTCGTGCGGCATATAATCGTACAGGGTGAAAAAATAGCAGGAAAATTTTGTAAGATGTGAGATTTTCCTTTCCATTACATTTTTGATTAAAACACACCAAAGACAGCGGTCAACAAACAGTTAAGAAACAGATAATTGGCGTAGATAATGTATGTAACTTATTTGTGGTGCGTTTTCATGATTCATAGTTTCAGACAGTAGAATAACACAAAGCAGGAAACCAGAAGCATTCAAATTAAATATTCAAAGTGCAGTATCGAGGCAAACTTCTAAAGTTTGCTCCAAAATAGGGCGAAAAAAATAGCAGGATAGTTTTGTTGTGAGATTTTCCTTTGCAGCTTTCATCTATAGCTACTATTATACAGGGTGTTAGTTAAACATGCGGCAAAAATTCAAGAGGTCATTCCTTGGACTATTCTAAGGATATTTTATCCTTTGATGATTTTTGAAAAAGCGCTTTGTTGCGAAGATATAGGGGGAAAAAATTTTCAACAAACACCAAATTATTACTTACTTACTTTACTTATTACTTTATTTCCCAAACAGTCCAATTACTTACATTCAAAGTATTTGCAATTCTTCGCGTAGAAGTAGGTACATGGATCTTCTTACATGCCAGCACATTCTCTTCTACGTCTACCGTTCTTACAGTCCTTGGCCTTCCTGGTCCTCCACTTCGCTTCAATGTTCCCGTTTCTCGAAGACGTTGATGAATACTTTGAAAGATTTTTCTATCGGGAGCAATGTGGCTAGGAAATCGTCCAATGTACAGTCGCCTAGCTTCTAATGCATTGCCATCAGCAAGTCCATAAATAAAATGCATGTCAGCCATCTCGGCATTCATATAGCGAGCCATGATAGAGGACTACCCTAACAACCATTTACACGTCAACTAGCCAAAATTCAATCAATCTTAACAAATGCGACACAATACAAACTACAAAAACACAACATACAAAAACATACAAAATAATCACTCCGAAGTATCACGGGATGTTGATAAGAAAAAACAACTCCTTTTTCTTACATGTCTTTTACTTGATACCTCCAGTGTAGTACGCCATACTTTTATTTCACCTACATTAATAATGTGAAAAATACCAAAATTGGATTGGTTGAAAATTTTTTTCGCCCTATATCTTCGCAACAAAGCGCTTTTTCAAAAATCATCAAAGGACAAAAATATCCTTAGAATAGTCCAAGGAATAACCTCTTCAATTTTTGCCGCATGTTTAACTAGCACCCTGTATTTTTGATTATAACACACCAAAGAGAGTGTTAAACAAACAATACGAAAACAATCAAAAGATAATCTGCGTTAAATAAATTGTTATGGTATTTTTATAAGACAAAGAAACTGAAGACCATATTAGCAGTGCTGAGAATTTCGAAATTTTTATGGGGTATATATATAGATATCTTGTTTTAGATGAGAGGAGTATATTTCTCGTCTCAGGGACTCACTGTATTAAAATTGTAGGAAGACACGTGCTGAATACACACATGTCTTTTTTTAGTGAATGCTCTAAGAAATACCATGACAAAATTATCAAGCTGCTTCTAGTCTAATTATTGGATCCACCTTGTAAAAGTGATACGCAGATAGCGACAAGAAACTTACGATACTCCAGAATTTATTATTTTATCTTTGTGCAAGTTGTGTTTTCTTGCCATGCACCTTACCTTCATTAAAATTCCGATGCGGAATAAACACGATTAAAGCGAAAAAAGTGAAAAACTTGAAAGTTATCCTGGACTGCGTTGCGTAACTACTTATACTGGCCAACTGCGTTTTATTCATTTGTTTATTGGACGTTGCCCCAGCTCCTAACTAACTCATTTGTTTATGGAGCCGTAATAAAACAGGATGAAGGTTTCTTGGACTCGAATAATGGAAAGTTGTGAAGAGAGCTGGGCCGCATTTCACTTGTTTGATATATTCAGTGCTAAAATTGTTATATTTTAACCCACCAACGTTATAAATAGTAGTGTATTATAACCTTAACAATGCGATAAACTATTTTAATATTTATTAGCTTTCCATTTATATACAGTGTGCCCCAAAATGATGGAACAAAATTGACCTGTTTGTTCCATTATTTTGGGACACATTGTATATATTTGGCACTGTGATGGTAGGTTTCATATCCACACTAGTGTGTATATGAATTATATCAGTTCAGTAGGCTGATATCGTCTACCTGTCCATTTAGCAACTTGTAAAGAAAACAGCGAATGTACATGTGTGACTAGGAAAAAATTATTTTCTCACTAAAAAATGTAGTATGTGTAACTATTAATTTGGTGGGTTATCTAGATACACTTCCTTCTATTGGATATCTTGCACACTTCTGAAAATATAAATAAAATTCTGCTGTAAAAATATCTGGAAGGGAAAGAAACATGTAAATATATTTAAGCAAACAACACTTTTCGTTAACCTTAAGAAAACTGTAGGTATCTTTATTTCTTTTATTAAAGTACAGCCCTTAGAGATTAAAATTATTTGGAAAATATTGGTTTTATTTCATTTTTGAATTCACTTTTGGTAGCCATCACCAACCATTTTATTGAATAAATATTATCTATATCTGTTGAAGTAGATAGAAAACATAATAATGCCAATAATTTTTGAAAAGTTAACGAAAAAGCGATATGGTTTCTGTTTGGCTGGATTTTTTAGTGTGACAATTTAATTTATATATAAAAAATCGCATATGCGACAGTGCAACTTTTACAGTGACAAATGCACTAGTGGTTTTTTCACTTATTCCTTTTTTAATCAATTATTGCGATGTCCTTTGCCAAAATAAATAGTTTGACATTTCTGTCAACAAGTTATTGAATTATTAAGCACTAACAATGAATCGATTCGGTGATGCTCAAATAAAAATGTGTTTATTTTTAGTGTTTCATAAATAAAGTTTGTATTATATGTTTGTAAATTTCTTATTCATTAAATTGTCCTGCCGAATTATACTCGATGTTTGTATTGATACCGGATAAATTTGTATTGTTTAAATTCTAAACTGTTTCCTTTAGCTATTTGACTCGAAAAACTGTCAACCTAAAAACTCTCCACCTTCGGTGTCGCGTTTTTAATAGTTGACAGTTTTTCTCGTCTAATTGCTTGGCAACAGTTTATCATTAAACAATCCAAATTTATCCGGTAAAATACAAACCTCTTGTGCAATTATAAGTGAAAATTTTATTTTTGATTAGGCCAAACGAGGTTTTAAAAAATCAGACCTGTCTGATTCTTTTGATGGGTGGATTTATTTTCTAATAAATATTGCCAAAAGTATATCAAAATACTCTCTATAAAAGTAGTAAAAAACATATTTATAAGCGATATTAAAAAAAACAACTGCATGTGGTGAAAAAAAGCGTTATTTATATAAGTTCTAAGAAGTTTCGAAAATATCCATGGAATTCTAAATATTAAGACAGTTATAAACAAATAAAAACCGGTTTTTTGAGTTCTAAACAACTGATTAAATTATAAATAGCTACTGTTGTTTGCTTACCAGAAGTAATCCCAGCATCCTTAAAATTAATAATAATAATAAATAAAATAGTTCTTCGCTGCCGTCTTTATTATTTTAGTCGTCCTACAATTTATGTCATCGTTTTAAATGGATGACAATCATGTTTAAGTTGTGCTAGGCGCATATTTATATTAACATTGGGTATAACTACCGAAAGTTAACTGTATCATTAACCTTTTAAATATTCTTAAATGCATAAATTATATATAATGGCTCGGATCGCAGTGTTTCAATCTGAAACATGTATGTATTTACACGGTGTCTCACCTTACGATTATTTATATTTTGATTTCACGTTGACTTAATGTTTTTTCCGTCATCAGTACAGTTCTATCTTAATAGAAGACTGTCATAAGGAACTGTACGCAGCAAAATATTTATTTCTGCTCTAACAGTCAGACGGCCCTGAAGGCCTTAGTAGTATCTCCAAGGACAAGATCCGCTCTTGTCCAAGAATGCGGAGATACCGTGGAAGAGCTGGCCAGAGGAAAAGAGGTAAAATTGGTATGGGTACCAGGTCATAGCGGAATCCCAGGGAACGAAAGGGCCGAAGAACTGGCCCGACTCGGATCTCAGGGACCCAGCCAGGGGCCAAAACCGATTTTAGACATTACACGAAGGCAGGTAGACATACATCTCAACGATTGGGCTCATGAGACACTAAGTAAACCCTGAAGAAGGAGTGGGAAGCAGTGGGAGGAGTGGGTGACAAGCTCGCAACTTTATAATGGAGTCAAGCAAAACCAAGACGGCCTGGCTGTTAGTCGTAGGCGCAAGGTTCTAAACCAGTTGGTTGGGAGTTCTAACGGGTCACTGCAAGCTTAGAAGACATCTATCATTGATGGGTGTTGAGGGAGACCCTATCTGTCCAAAGTACGGGGAGGGCGACGAAACGCCTTCCCATTTCATGACAGAATACGTGGCTTTTGGCAGACTGAGATACGACATCTGGGTGGCCTAGGAGATGCAAGGGGAAGAGGCTAGTTCCCTTGAATGGACCGATATTTTGACCTACATTAGGAGGTCGGGAAGGTTCGACGAGGGAAGAGGTGACGTAGTTAGGTAGGAAACGACAGGGCTAGGCAAAAAGGACCCGCTTGTAGCCTACTTGCCAGTTGCTTAAATAGGGAAAAAGTTGCGTAATTAGAGGGAGATTAAAATAGCGTCAACAGATCTTAAAAATTGGTTTTCGTTTTTGAGTTATTTTGAAAAAAGTGATTTTTCGATTTTCGTTTTTATTTTTTTTTGGTCTTATTTTTGTAGATATAGGAAAATTAAGAGCACTTCTTCATTGCAACTTTCATGTGGATTCTGGATGATATTTCTATCACAAATTTGGCATTCTATATTTTTATAATTTCTATGGTCTGGACCTGTTTTTCATTCTGACATTTTCCAAGCCCACTAGGTTACACCGGAAGAAACAAGTGGGTCTATTTGTGATTTATAAAACAATTTATATGGTATATAGCAATTTTGTTTGGATTGAACTGTAAATTTATTAATCTCGACAACTTGAGTAGTAATTTCCTAAGTCGATCAACATTCTCTTATATTTTGAATAAAGGTTGTAAGCTGGTATTATATTTAATACCTGAAACAGCGTCAATACTTGCTATATACTACTGTTTCTTTTTGTCCTCGTACGAGGTGTCACTCTGTATAACCCTTAGAATGCTTTAATTATCTAAGTTGGTTAATTTATGCCTTTGATAAAATAGTTCTTCAGTTTACAGTAGTATCAATACATTTATGGGGTGCATATCAGAACCAGTTGTGATAAACATAAGTGGCTATAACTCCATATTTAAAACATCGTTATGTATCCTATTTTATACACTGTTACAACTATTTATAATCCAATTAAAAAAGTATTTATTTGTCATCATCACCAGAGTTGGTTCTTTTTTCGGTAGTTAACTATATGTAAAATAACAGATGGTATATTCTTAATTTTACCCCAAGTAATCGTATCACTAACGTACTTTTCTACATAACACCAAAGCACTATACTGCACTCGATGAGCGTTTGGCCAACCAAGTTGGCATCATCTGGAGATGATTAAAACTGCCCAAGTAATTGGTCGTGTTTCTTTCTTAAACTAAATCACCATTTATATAATAAGTATAGGAAGATTACTAACGAAATAGTGTTTATAGATTTGCTTCACTACTGTTTGATTAGCCTTATATATCGTTGGTGTAAGTTGTCTCGTGAGATCTCCGCTATTTCTAGAAAAACAGGATATTATTTGATTTATATTGTTAATTATTTATTAAAATATTATCTCGAAATATTCAGAAATGGCTTCGTCAGTTCAGTTGAATTCTTTCCTGTTCATTAACCTAGATTTTAATAGTGTTTGTTATTTATTTCTAAACAAACATAAGTGACCGATTCCGACATTTTTATTATTATTGTAAATTTTTCCAGTAACTGGAGAAAGTAAGTATTTATTTTTAAATTTCTTTCTTATGCTCTAATTGATTCTATGTAAAATCTGACAGACTGCATTTAATAAAAGTGAGATATGAAGATCCAGACATTAGCTTGTCTCTTGCCTAACTGTTGATGTGATTATAATTATATAATCAATATAATGACTAGTTTTTAACTACTTTTAACTATTAAATTAAAATTTAATTCATCAATTATTTTTTATTAAATGTCACATTATTCAACCCAACTATTAAAAAATATGGAAATTTTCATAAAATCTAATTTGGGCGCGGTTTTGCTGTTGACCGTTGTGTACCCGTTGTCTTCTTGTTAACACTTAAACTTTTAAACAGGCGTCAGCGGGGTCTATAATTAGTTAATTATACCTGCAATTTTTTTGTTTATTGCATGAAGACTGTTGAAGGTTAAGTTCGAGATTGCGAGGTTTAGAATACTTACCATGCAATTTTTGCATTTCGTGTTTGCTGATATTTATACACCGTTTTAAAACCGTAAAATTATTTTATTGGCTTATAGAGTGCCACTCAAAATAAGCTTTAGATAAATATGTGCCTGTTTCCTAGTTCCTAGTGTTCAAACTAAAATATAAAAATGTGCTTTATATGTCCAATTTTTGAACATTTGGATAATATATTAGATCAGTTGGATATTTTCTAGTCAAAGAAGTAATAAGAATGTCTTCGAAACATCTCAAACTCAGTTTTTAACTATAACTCAAAAACAATATAAGGTAGCGAAATTTTGGTTATATCTTATTCTTATCTTATTTTTATGAAAAAGGTTGGCGAAAACGACATCTCTCTGTATCTAGTAATAACCAAGATCCCATAAAGATATAAAAAATGTAACATTGTGTATACTCCCTGTATATATTTTTGAAGTGAAGATATTCGAATCATATACAGGGTTATTCAGAACTTATCCATAATAAAATTTGGTGATGTTCAACATACATGTACAAATGTGGTAGTGCAAAAAAAATTTTTTTGGCGGGGTCTTAAAACTATTTAAAAATTTTTCAGTGCACGCCGCTGGATACTGGTCCACTGTAATGGAGTGACCTTGGGACTGACAATGCAAACAGGCTAGCACAAGAAAACTTTGGAAGATCTGAGAGTATACCGACACCAGGCGCAAAAAGGATTTGCAACGTTTTTACTTTAAAATAAACTTAAAGATAGATAGATCTGACCAAAGTGACGTGTCTTTAAAATGAATAAAATTTTGTTACACTAATTTTGAAGAATTGCGCTACTTGATTACTAGGTATTAGAAACGTGAAATTTAGGTATAAAAAATTTGCACATACCTTGTTACAAAAGCTTTTCGAAATAATATTCCTCGACTTGTACACAATTTTGGGCACGCCCTTATCCAATTTTTCCGCACTAAACCGAATGTTCCTCCTGGTTGCTGATCTTGTAAACGCAAATTATTAAGTAAATTGGGGATTTTCAGCATTTTGCTGTAACAACCACTTACAAAACCTAACTTTTAAGTGATAATCCACTGGCAACAGTCCATTAACTCAGCATTACTGTACACATGAGCCATTTTGAAAATTTTACAGTTTAAAACTCCTAACATAAATAAAACACCCGCGAGAGCGACACACAGACTGACGACTCATAATAGACAATACAGATGTTATCCCCACTCCAACATTATTCGGTCGTTTTTAACCAGGCGTTCCAGACAAAAACGTGTTTACTTTTTTTATCACATTCTTAGGAATGTGGTAGAAAAGAATCAGATGTGTTGAAGTAAAGTTACCCAGCTACGTAGTCCTTTATAATGGTATAACTTTAAACATTGTTTACGGGAAATTCTAGTACTTTTATTAAAATTTTTTGGTGATATCGATTTCTTATTTAAGGATGCACATATCCTCAAAGTTTTAGAGATGAGTTCTGAATAGCCCTGTATAATATACTTACATAGTGTCTGATATATCTTCAGGTACTATTTGTTCTTTAAATTCGATATTATACACATATATTGAGAATACATTAAAGAATATCTTACATTATTATAATATAGTAATAGTGCGTACAATCGTTGAGTGACTCAACGGTACAACGTATTGTTATTGCTACAGCAATAATAGTAAATATATTTTTTTAATAGTGTTCTGAAAAGTTGTACATTTAGTAACTAATTTGAGTTAGGAAAAGTTCGATTTTTCCTAACTAGTGCGGGAAAAAATATATCCTAATTCTTGAACTAACTAATCATTTATTCTCAACTTAAATAATTTCTTATCATTAGGTATTATAAATTTGAACTATATCTTTTTTACAATTGGTCATGGAAACCCCTGCGCATGTATTTGATGAAGTAGAAGCCGAGTTTGTATTTATACAGGGTTATTCAGAACCTATCCAAAATAAAATTTGGGGATGTTCAACATACATGTAGAAATGTGGTAGTGCAAAAATAAATTTTTTTCGCGGGGTCGTGACGTGTCTTTAAAATGAATAAAATTTTATTCACAACCATATATGTAATAAGGTTATTACTGACTTTTTAGAAGTTTGAAAATTAGTCATTACTAACTGTTGCTACTGTCCAGGTCGGGAAGTGATCACTTTCCACCCAAGAGTGGAAAGTAAAACATCTGAAAGATACGTGATGTTTGTATTTTGAGTGACGTTAATTTTGACAAGGCATCAGTCATCAGAAAAACCATTATATTTTATATTTATTTATACAGAATCAGTTTACAATAACAATAATTGTTTATTTTAGTTTTTTAGCAAATCCTAAATAAAAAATTTGCACATACCTTGTTACAAAAGCTGTTCGAAATAATATTCCTTGACTTGTACACACTTTTGGGCACGCCTTATCCAATGTTGCCCCACTAAACCGAATGTTCCTCCTGGTTGCTGATCTTGTAAACGCAGATTATTAAGTAAATTGGGGATTTTCAGCATTTTGCTGCAACAACCACTCACAAAACCTAACTGTCGATGTGTCGGTGTGTCGATTGGGAAATCGTTTCGCATACAAGCGCGAAGCTGCCAATGAATTTTGTCCAACTTCGCCATAAATAAGAATCATGTCCATTAACTCAGCATTACTGTACACATGAGCCATTTTGAAAATTTTACAGTTTAACACTCGATAAATAAACCACCCGCACTCCGCACACACACAGCGAAGCAGAAAGACTGATGACTGATAGACAATAAGAGATATTATCCCCACTCCAAGTGTATTAGCCAGACGTTCGCCAGGTACAAAAACTGTTGTTTACTGTTTTTTGGAGGAATTTGATAAATATGGTCGTTGAAGTACAGTTGCCCAGCTACGTAGTCTTTTATAATGGTATTAAACATTGTTTACGGGAAATCCTAATTACTTTTATTACAATTTTTTTGGTGATATCGATTTCTTATTTAAGGATGCACATATCCTCAAAGTTTTTTAGATGAGTTCTGAATAAGGCTGTATTGATATCTCTTTGACCCAATATTTTTGAGGCTACTTGAAGTTTTTGTTGAATGGAATCCTCTATACGAGTATATCCTTCTGCCATGTTCGTTGGTTTCCGTCCATCATGCCTTTTAAGAGTGGTGATGTCTGCTCCTACATCAGCCAGTATCGTACGAGACGCTCTCCGAAAACATTGGCCCGAGCATTGGCCTATGTAATTACCAGCATTCGGCAATTCCAAAAATTCTGCAATTCTTTTAGGGAAACCCCCTATAGAATTTATACCAACGCATTGTCTTGTGCATTTTCCATTTCTATGTCCTAGGAAGAATCTTGAATGCTCAATTGGTGAAGGACGAAGAGAGGAATATTTTCGAACCAACTGCTATCAACACTATCTAAAATAAAAAACAATTTCAATATTTGGAGAGAAATATGAAAATTACACTTTACCTTCATCATCAAGTAGGTTTTATCATCTGCTTCTTTCAAAAATTTCTAAACTTCCGATATTTTTTAAAACACTAAAGTTCCTGGATCTATGTCCTAACAATTTATGTTTAAGGAAACCAACTAAACCTGGACATTTCTTAAGTCACTATTCTTTTTCACTGCCAATGTTGTTCTTATCATTGACAAAAGACTCCACAGCGAGGAACTCTGGTATACTCTTGACTTTTATTCAAAATAGACTAGTAGAACTGCCTCAGTGATCAGTTACTCCCTTTTTATGACTCCAATCTTCAAATAAGCGATACGCTTTTTCATATTTATCTTTGGATCTTGTGGGCAATAATGATTGGCTCGCGATTTTTACTGATTCTTCTTCCATATTATCGTTTAAAGCAGAAGATTCGGATATTTTTCATAAATCACTGACACAATAATATTAACAAACAGAGAAATATAAATATTAACGAAACGAAAACCTAATAAACAAACTCGTTTCTATATCAACATTCCTTCAGGATTCTTCATTCACATTTTCTAAAATCACAATTTTCGATAAAAAAATATGATAAATATTGTTATTTGAGCTATTTTCAAAACACTATTAAAATAATCATGTGTCTAACTCGCAGGAAAAGTGTCTTTTTCGCATAGTTCGTATTCTCTTATCTCGGCTGGCGCCTTGATCAAAATGCCTACACCTGATGCGGAAAAAAACAATTTTCCTAACTTATTGCGCACATAGCTATTTTTTAACAAGATATCCTAAATACACTGAAATGTCAACAGAGTAAAATAATTGCTTAAATTAATGAATAATGATACAAGTTATATAAAGTTGTTCTGTGTTCAAAATTCTATTATTTTATTACATATGAAGGTATGCATATTTTTCATACTGAATTTACATTTAAAAGGAAATATAGGTAGTTGAAGAATTCAAGTCCGCGTGTGCACTGATGCAGAGAAATAATATAAAATATGTATAGCTATCAAGACAGGAAGACATACAGAAAATAAAAATATCAGCATTAAACGATTTTTACGAGTTGCTTATATAAGTAGCAGATGGAGAACTCAGTAGTATACATTCAGTATAAAGAAGTAAAAAGCTTAGGAATACTATCACTGCAAAGATGTTCCATCTTCATTATTTTGTGCACCTCGCAAATTATGGGTTAACACACAGTCTCCCAGTTTTGACGTTCTTGTTGCTATTATTTATTTTACAAAAGGCGATATTATTACTGTCATTCCTGCGTTCCATATTACGCTTACAAAAATGTATCGGTCTTAATCACAATTGTTATTGGTCAGCATTTTTAGTAAAACATATGCCACCTACAATTTTTCTTGTCGTATGTTGGTGAATAATAATTTCACACTTGACATCCTAAGATTTGTTGATTCATTTTCACACAATTTAAAAAATTTTAATAAGAATTAACGTAGGTAATTATACCTCTACCTCTAGCAAGTGGTTTAAAATTACATAAAATGAACAAGAAAAGTACATTTTCTTCTACCTCTACCATCTCTTCTACCCCTAGCAAGTGGTTTAAAATTACATAAAATCAACAAGAAAAGGACCTACATTTTTATGTGAATTTTTATGTGAAACATAACTAAAATCTAATTAATGACAAAGAAGATTTCTCTTTCGCTATAAACTTGTAAAATAGTTTCAGTAATTTACTTGAAGATGTTATAGCTCTCAAAAAATAACAATAATTATTTTGCAATCTTCTCTGCACATGCTTACCAAGGTTCTATACAGGGCAGGGCTTAACTACTTTAAGGATAGTTAATACGTACTAGAAATTGGCTTCTTATACTTAAATTTTTAGTTATCCTCCCAATCGTCCGATCCCTAATATACAATACACTCACCCTTCTGGATTTTATTATATAAACCATGAAAACTAATAAACAACATGGTAAGAGGTCTTGTCTCAATAAGTCAGTAACGCAAATAAGGGCAATACAACTACAATAGTCCTTAAAGGATACAAATCAGAAGCACAGGGGTACTTACAGATAATAAATGTCAGAACACAAGCGCAACTCAAACCAAATAAGAAATATTAAAAAATTCGGAACTCCATCTCTGATTTCTTAGAAACATCTCACTTGTGTCTATTGCTATTTTAGTACTGAGGGTATAAACGTACAACTATTGAGTGACAAATATATTTTGTCACTCAACGGTACAGCATAAAGTTCCTTAAATTGCAATCGCCCAATATGATTTTTAAAGTAAATATTAAAATTCCCTGAGTTGGTTGCACTTTTAATGCGATATTTATATGTACTGCAGTTGCCTGAGACTGGTATCAATTACTTTTAATTCATATTTTTTACTATTTCATCAACAAGGGTGTGCAAACGGTATATAGTTGCAACCAATTGTCAGAGCATGCTCAATGGAATAATATATATCTTTCATCAATTAAAACGTTGCTAATAATTATTTTATTTTAGTAGTATCAAATATTATTTTTTCCTAAATGTACCATCTTTATCATGAAAACTTGAGGGTAACCGAATCAAATAGGAAAATTAAATAGGACCTTTTATGATGAGAAAGTAACTACTATATTTTTGAGACAGTGCATGAGAGGTTCCAGAACTTTTTCAACATTGGAAGAAAATGTATTTCTTGTTACTTTACACTCGAGCAGAACGTTAAGTTTTCTGCCTTGTCGAGTAGAACCATTTTCTTGCGCTATACGTATTTCTGAGCCGGAATTTCAAGTACTTATGGGACATTACACCGCGGCAGGCGCTCGGACATCCATAAAAAATATCTTACTAGATGGACCCTACGGATAGCAAATCTAACACTAACTAAACATAATAGAGATGTAATGCTACTTAGTATGCAATTTATTAGTAATAATAGTCATTAGTGCTAATTTATAGTGACATTAATGAGTTCAAGGCACCAAGGTATACCAATTTATGCGGAGTGGCAATGCCAATTACTCCAGCATACTCCGGTGTACCTTCTCGCCGCTCTCCGCTGGTACGGGAAATAATTGGTGTAAAAACGAGTCTGCCGAACAACAAAAACCGAAGATAACCGCAGTCTGACGCCGCACGTTTAATTTCAATTGATTTACCAGTTGGCAACGCTGAAAAATTAGGTGGAAGTGTGTGTTTACGTAACGTGTTTCTGAAACGTGAGATTCTATCTGCTGGAAGGCTGAAAATGATACGGAGAAGACTTAGGTACTTCTTTAGTTGCCTATACAATGACAGTATTCTATCTTATTAAAAGATAATGTCGTAAACGATTACTCTATAAATAAAAGGCCATTTAATTCCAACATTATTCGCCAACATCATAATCAGACATAGACCGGTTTCGAACTTGTCAGTTCTCATCAGTGTAACTTAGCTGTAGGAATTGACGAATGATGCGAAAAACCATGATGGGCTCACACCTGGCTCAGGTTGTGATAGTAGTGGTATAAGAGACACAGCAGTATATCTGTTGATCAGTACTATTGGATAACTATTTGTCCGTCAATCCGATATATAGACAGATAACGACCTGTTTCAATTGTGATATCACAGTAGAAGTGACACATCATTTCAATAGACAAAATCGTTGATACAGAAATTGTTCTTATAGAATCAGCCGATGTAATTCAATATTGGTCAGAGCTTTTGCCTTCCTAGTAGTGGTTTCCAGCATAGTAATGATTTCTAGTCCAATGGGATGGAAATATATTAAACCCAATAGACTATTTGGACGATAAGTCTAGCAGCATGTCAAACAGCTACATTTTGGGACAGATAGAAGAGCACAGATCTAAAGAGAACACCTCTGTGTTTTTTCCAACTACCAATATGATGTAATGTTTATTAAACATGAAATGATGAATATGAAATAAATGATGATGACATAAATCGTCCCGAGCTGATTATGGTTGTCCAATTCTAAAATCTTCGATAGAAAATTTTTGTCAAGTAGAACAATTTTTCTCTTTCTCTTTTTCTAATCTTTATTATTTTCCAAAATCGTGCCCAGCAAATTAAATACATATGGATATGGCTTACCAACTGTACTGTAAGACATTATAGAAAAACATTAAATTACTCTCAGTTCAATCAGTGTTATTAGCTTTTAAAAGTGTAATGGAACATTCTGTATTTATTTGATGTATTTCATTTGTAATATGTTTTGACTACGTGTTTAATGGTCTAATGTAATTAACAGTCAACTTCAAGTTGACTTAATTACTTAGATTCCTATAAGGCCTTCGCAAGCAGATATACCACGGAATATAATATTTTAATTCATTATTGGCCTTCCTCAAGGATCCAGTGTTGGTCCCTTAGATTTTTTAATATTATTTAAACACATTTGACTCCACCTAGAGTACTGAGTATTGTTTATTTATTCAGTGACAAGTTCAAAAGCTTCAAGTTTGTTGTTAGGTAGATAAATGATCTACATCTGAATACTATAAGAAAAGTAAGACTTTGAGTTTCACTTTAAAAGAAGAACCTACATAATTTGCGTATACAATAAAGTCAAAATTGTCTTGAAGTTAGAAAAGATCTATTAATATAATTTTTGACACATTCATCTAATGACTGTATTATTAACTGTTTTCATAATTTATGTTTTTAGAATATAATCCTGCATTACTCCTAGTTGGTCCTTCCTTTGCCCCTCTCTTTATAAGTGGATATCTGTAGTAATGCTCTAACCACCCTGGACTTGGCCTCAGGATGAATAAGAAATTTTTTGCAGATTTTGATAAATAAAACCCATAATCAAATTACAAGTTTCGAGCTCAATCAGTTTTACTAAATATTTCTCTTCGATGAACAGATATGCATGTCTTCACACCTTTTAAATGTACTTTTGACAGTATAGATGTAAGTTTATGTTTTATCCTGTATTAAAAAAAGTTGCATTTATATCGTTTACTGTCTTTTGTTATTTATGTAGGTTTTGCTAATTTCAATTAAGTAGATTCAGTATGATATAGCGTTTATGCTGTAAAATAACATAACATAACAACTTCTCTCAAACATATTCACAGTTGACAGCATTTTTAAGGATATTTATAGCGAACTTGATACTTGCCATCCACTGGAAAGGAAAATCAGCACACAAATCCGTTTATTCACATGAATTTCTCTGAATTCAGTTCCTCCTTTCTTCTGCTGAACGATAACAAATTTATCGACATCCATGTTCAGTTAATAGGTCAAATATGCCTACAAAATGTGATAGATATTACGATTTAGATCCTAATTGTGCATAATTGATATAGTAACTCGACTACTGGCTGTGACATAGTTTATAGCCTGACCGATCGAGTCAGTTCCTCGCCTAATGAGTCGTATATCATTCTCAAATGGATCATTTCTGAAGCAGAAGACGTATATGTTCGTTTTTGTGTACTGCTTGGCATTCTGTGAGGCACCACTTTTTTGCTTCGCCCGACGCACGTGGTCACTATTAATAGAAATTGCAGTTTTAATAAATACCGCAGTTAATTGAGGTATTTCTGCTGATTTTATTTTAATGTTTATTTATTCAGGTCTTTACTTATCCAGAAATTGCATAGAAATAAATCTTTTACTTAAATAAATTATCTTTTTTCAGTTATACGAAAAGTTTCACCTTCTATAATCTGTCAAAGAATTGGATTCCATGGAAAATGCTCGGACAGGTCTATTTTTATTTGAAGGGGTTTAATGACATTTATACAGGGTGTCCCAAAAAAATAGAGGTTTAGAGGTAGTAAGAGTGTTCACATTTATTCATACCGTCGACCAAACTTCTATCTTTATCACTGTTGAAACGGTCTCGTTTTTTAAAACTACGAAAATACCCGTCTCGGTTAATCTAAATTCCTATTTCTTATCTCATTCTGTGCATTTTACCTTTTTGCTAAACAACAACCATGTATTTAGAGAATTATATTTATCCTGTGTATATTAAGTAGTTATAATCCTGACTTCAATATATTTGTCTGTTCGCTATATATAGTTTTACACATAGTCATAGATATGCGTAATCGGAAGTTCGGAACGATATAGTGGCTCCATCTCGTGTAAAAAACGTGAGCGGATGGGTGACGTGGAATGACAAAGCGGAAGGTTGAAGATGGAAGGAGAAACGATGGAGAGAAAATCTGAGAATAAGGCAGGTCTAATTTTGGCTGGAAAAAGCTGAGAAAAATATGAATAAAAGGTGAATTAGTATCAGCGAACCAAATCCAATCATTCCTAGCGTTATTAGAAAAGAAAAATTGTTTTAGTACGTGTCATTAGTGAATTTGCTGCATAACGTATGAACGACGTTAAGTTCCTGAACCAACTTTACCCTATGTGAGTACATTTCTCCTTATTTTGGACAAGTGCATCTTGAACCACTTTACGTGTACCGTGCCTTTAGTCGACTAACTTACCATATGCATAGGTCGTGTGTGCTAAAGATTTTAAGGGCCCTTTTCCGTTATATCGCGGACTGTAACTATCTATGAACTACCTTTTTTAGAGCTTTATTACTGAATAGTAATCCCTCATTTTTGTGAATTTCAGAGGGTCAGTTATAGTATTTAAATTTATATGTTTATTGTGTTTATAAACTTCCGTAAATGTATAGTTTGATAGTATTACATTAAAACTTAACTTTGTTCTTTTCAAGTGTTTCTTTGCAATTGTCTTCACTTAGATAGGAACTATACCTTTACTTCATATCATCAAAAAAGATCAATTGATGGCGCCCAAGTTTGGCAGCCAATAATTAACCCTGAAGTATTTCACTCTGTTCACCCCTGATAGAGAGTTTCAAAGCCAAAGTAAGTATTTTTTTGTTAATTAAATAATTCCAGTAGATGTATCGTTATACTATGCGTCACGCACAATTTTATATATTTTATTGGTATGAATGATTTTCAAAAAAAAAAAAAAAAATGGCTGCGGAGCACTTTTTACCTTAAAAAATTGTTTCGCCCCGAGTGTATTGCCTGCGGCGCTTTCCCTTATGGGCCCTCCTCAAAACATACCGTGGCGCTTCCCCACATGAATATCTTACCGCACGCCACTGCGCTGGACTAGTCTAGCAAATCTATATTTCCACATTTTTATATAACTTTCAATCATTGCTGCCTCTACCTCGGCCAACTCTCCATATGATTAATAATTACCTGTTTTGAAATTCAAATTACGACCAGCTCTTTTTGTCCATTAGGGACATGTGCATACACTCAGATTTATTCCCATTTGTTCTGCTTCCTGCTAATATTATTTGCAGTGTGCGGATTTTTGTTTAGTTTACGAATAAATTATTGGTTGGAAAGTTCTCCTCAGCATTTGAAACAATTAATAGAATGCATTGTTACCTGCGGGCGGCGTTGGCATTGTTATAAATTTACATGCTCGACGTGCTTGCAACTGCCATTATGCATACAGAAAAATCATTATCTAGAATAGTTACCTACATCCTAATCAGAAAATATTGTATATACAGGCTGATTCACTTAAGGAGGCTCACCATTGGGATATCAGTAATGGTAAGAGATACAGGGTGGCTCAAATTACAAAAAAGTTGCGCAATTTTATGATGAATATTTTGGTAAAAGCAAACCTGAAATATCTTTTTTAATTTCTGAAATATTCTGAAAAAACTGAAAATTTAGATTTTTTAATTTTTGCCGTAATTCATTTGTTTTTCAAGATAAGTTCATGAAATTCGGTTCCCAAGCATAAAATGCTCTATTGATTGCATTGGCGAAGTCAGATCACCTCTATCTCTTATTGTTTTTGGGAGACGATAGTCAACTTTTTTTTTCTTATGGGCGCCATATTGGATTTTTATATTTTCAGATAGCTCTTCTCATTCTCTTTACGATGATGTATCAGATTATGGGTAAATATAAATTATTAGGGTAATAGTAATAAAACATTATTTTTGATTAGACTTCTATGAAATTAAAATAAAACAATTGCATGCTTTAGTTGTCAGTTCATTGATTATCAAAAGTGTGTATTCTAGCATCGTTGCACTAACTCGTTCATATTTGTATTGCTACTGTTACCATTAAAATGTTTTCAAACGACGAAAAAGCAGATATGTATTCTATTTATATTCAGTGCAAAAGAAATTCTATAGAAGCTGAGCAGATGTATTTAAATATGTATCCCGAAAGGGAACAACCACATAGAACGTTGTTTGCAAAATTGGAAAGGAATTTGCGTAATTTTGGATCATTTACCAATAAATCCCGAGATAGACAAAGATTGAGGGACGAAGTAACAGTGGTAAATATAATAGGTTTAGTTGCAGCAGATCCTCAAATTTCCACTAGACAAATATCAAGGCAGTTAGACATTCCACAATGTACTGTACACAGGATTATAAAAAAACAAAAATTTCGTCCCTATGAAATACATATTTCCCAAGCTCTGCACCCTGGTGACCAAGAAAGAAGAATACGGTTTTGTCAATGGTATCTCAATCAATGTGAATTAGATAATAATTTTTCTACAAAAATATTGTGGTTTGATGAAAGCAGATTTACGAATTATGGAGTTTTTAATAGACAAAATTATAATTATTATGCATAAGAAAATCCTAAATTAAATAGACCTGTTAGACATCAAATTCGTTTTGGTATAAATATTTGGTGTGGAATTCTAGGAACTAGGATAATTGGACCTTATGTTTTTCAAGAGAATTTAAATGGGGAACGCTATAGCCAATTTTTGGAAAACACTCTTCCAGAATATTATTTAGATGATTTACCTCTTGCAATACTGGGAAATTTATATCTTCAGCAAGATGGTGCACCACCGCATAATGTTAGGAATGTAAAAAATTGCCGAATGCCGAACACTGATCGGGAATACGAAAAAGGTCTTTTCTCAAAACACCGATGTCATAACAGCCCAATAAAAAAAAATTATGACTATTACCCTAATAATTTATATTTACCCATAATGTGATACATCGTCGTAAAGAGAATGAGAAGAACTATCTGAAAATATAAAAATCCAATATGGCGCCCATAAGAAAAAAAAAAGTTGACTATCGTCTCTCAAAAACAATAAGAGATAGAGGTGATCTGACTTCGCCAATGCAATCAATAGAGCATTTTATGCATGGGAACCGAATTTCATGAACTTATCTTGAAAAACAAATGAATTACGGCAAAAGTTAAAAAATCTAAATTTTCAGTTTTTTCAGAATATTTCAGAAAATACAAAAGATATTTCAGGTTTGCTTTTACCAAAATATTCATCATGAAATTGCGCAACTTTTTTGTAATTTGAGCCACCCTGTATCTCTTACCATTACTGATATCCCAATGGTGAGCCTCCTTAAGTGAATCAGCCTGTATATGATGGAGGAAAATAGTACAATAACACAGTTATAGTTGCTATGCCATCATGGCCGTAGTACATGTGATTGACAAGGGAGTTGATGAATAAACAAAACAATCACATTAATTCTTATTTTTTGAATTATAAAGAGAAATCTTAATATACAGTGCCCGTCTGAAGTCTCCCATCTGCTAACTTGTGAACTGATAATGTTGAGACTTAATACAGAGTGAATCATTTAGACTGACCTGTTTTTAATGTTTAATAAGTTTTTTCTAATAAGAAATTTATTTAGTTTGGCTATCCAATAGTAAAAACCAGTAAAAACCATTTACAGGATAGGTGTTGACACAGAGTATTGTAATATAACGCAGCAAAGAGAACAACAATTACTTAAAAACAATTTACAAACATAAACTAAATGCAAAAACAATTTATAAACATAAACTAAATGCACTTGGGCAAATAGATAAATACAATATATTGAACACTAACTAATACCAATAAATTAATTAAAATACGAGCCAGCAAATATAGTAAAATACAAGCAAAATTCAAATCAATATATGACAAGTACGTAAAGGGCAACAATATCTATGTACAATGTACATCTACATTATAAACACAGTAGGACTAATGAAGTGTTACTGATTTTATTTTGGAAGCGGTCCTATGTTGCCTTGGAATGTTCTATAATTTTCTCACATGGTGTAAATTGGTGACGATTGTAATATCTGTGTACGAGGCACTGCTAGGTTAAAAGATAACAAGTATCTTGCATTCATGCGAGCTAAATTAGACTAGATTTATATAGGAGTCGGCCCCCTGGCCTAAACCACCGCCACCTAGAAGATCTATTGAAGATCCCAACCTATTTAGAGCACCCTGTCCAGCTTTGTCCTTTGCATTAGACTCCACAGCCTTGATAGAGGCTCTTCCATGTAGCTGTTGGCTTTTGGTCTTCCTTCCCCAAGTATTTGAAGTCTCAGTCTTGTCAGGCCCTCGCACTGGCACAGTACGTGTACTGAGGTTTCCTTTTCTTCTTGACAGAATCTGCGAATTGCTTCTTCCAACTTTGGTATCAGTAAGAAAAGCTCCTGAAAAAACACCTGGCGTTGAAACAGCTAAAATTGAAATTTTAAGCTGGAGTTGAATATGATTAAACAGATAATTGAATATGAATATCTGGATATAACTTTCGACGAAACTTTCGATGAAAATACGCTTTATTCTGTTTGATTACTTACTTTGAAGTAGTTACACAGCCCTAAGACACTAAAGTTGCACAAAAATTATTCAGCCGTTGTGCCCAAATTTTCTCTAACAGTTAGGCAACGTAGTTTGGCTAGCTTTTGTTTTCGCGGTGCATTGGGTCGTGAGTTATTTTTCTATTTTTGCAAGTACTTAATGATATGTTAAGTTACTAAGTGGGTAGATATATTTTCTTTAGCCAGGGCGCCAATCAGTTTAACAATAATTATAAATGATAGAGTAATCGATTACGTAGTTACGTAACTAATAAATATAACCACTCAGAGAAGACAATAAAAAAATAGAGAGAAACTTTTTGAGACCTATATTACTACTTACTTACAGCTATGACATACACATACACAAGCAACCATTAATTGTTTACCATAACAACATACGATATCTAATATATGTATAAATTAATACTCGGTATATCATTGACGAATACACTTAATTTCCATGTATCTAATAATAATATTTTAGTGAGCATATGACGAACTATCGTTCAAATAGGGAGATGTAGAAATTATTGTAAATAATGTTCATTCACTATAAATTAATAACAATCAGTTACTATGCAGTAGTATACGTATACGTTGCGTACATATAAATATTTTAAATATTAATAAAATTAATTATATCCAGTTATAGATTGAATACGTTAATATTTTAGTTGAAAATAATGTAATTATTTATTATATTTAAAGTTTAGAGGTAGAATAAAATATATGCTTAGCTGAAATTCCTGTGACCACCGGTGGAACAAAATGGCTGTTGCTCTGCATACCTTGCCTTTAGGATATCTGGACTTTAACTGCAATTTGGCATCATTTTATCGAGAAATACATTTACCAGCATCTAATAGGTGTTCAATAAAAGGTTCTGGTGGTTATATAGACCAACGACTAATCTAATATAGATCCGGGACGTGCCACCAAATGTTGAATAAAAACTAAATAGCATCAACGGACAGACTGCATACAAATTAAAAAATCTCAGGATAATAAGACGATGGAAAGATAAAAGGCCTAAAAGAAAGTTAAGCGTGATTAACTTTGGAAATACATCCAAATTAGTAACAAGACTTACCTAGAATCTTGTGTGGCCTTAAATAAAGTTGCTTAACTCTTAAGGAATTTGAGAATTGCACTAACCAGAATGTAATTTGGGTGAAATGATCCAATATTTTATGATCACCACAAACTCTTAGAATTTTGGGTGCTCTCAAAATCGTATTATTTTATAACAGCAACCTCTCGCTCACGCGTCGTGTCGTCGAATCGCTACGTTAGAAATTTTAATTTGAGTCCTTACTAGAATCTAACTAAGAGGCAGCACTTTGCAGGCTACTTTGGAAAACTAGAATAATGGCAACCAGTGATACTTAGACAAGAACAGAACTATCCAACATAAATTATAACATGGGATTTTTAAATGCTACACCGTACAACCTATAGTTATAACTTAGTAAACATTTAAGTATATCGGTTGTTCATACTTTATACCTTGTCTGTGTTTGTATTACATTTTTATCCATACGTACAGTCAAGCTATCTGTCTTACAAACACTCTCTATTTCTCTTTATACGGAAAAACTGTGGGAAATCCGGTTGTTTTAGTTTTCAGTACGCCAAGACAAATGACAGTCTAATGATGGACGATGCTAAATTATTGTTAATTAGTCCACAATTAGTCGCCCCGGTGGTAATTCATTCATCCTACGCATATGCCAACAGCTATGTATAGAAAGTTTTATTTCTACGTCTTCATTAGTTAGATTATTGTTAAAATAAAATTATACCGGCAGATATCGATGTTTCTAGAGATAGTAGTCTTTTTTTAACACTGTAAAGTGTCAGAGACGTAAGGCATATTATAATTTCTTGCCAAAGGCTCCAGGTGTGATTTCCTGTTGTCTAGGAAGATAACAGTCGTAAATCTAGGCGATCTTTCGAGCAAAAATACAATATTCAATCTAAACAATTATATACCAGTAAATTGTGAAATAATAATTGGTTCTGCGTGGGATAAATTCACTTTCCTAGATCTGATATAAGTTTTTTAATAGGTACACTTCTAGGATTATCCATATGTTCATATTCGTCCTTTTGCAAATTTCTATACACAAATGGGTAGCAAATGTACTTCAAATTTAATGAAGAACCTCTATAATATGTTAATAATATAATAATAAAAATAATTAGAACGCAGAAAACATTATATAGTGATCTATGTGGACTCTGCCTATTGGAAATAGTCACTCTTACATATTATTGTTATTATAGAGCAGAAGCTGTAGTGTAAATTAATAAAAAAATTACAGCGATAATTGTCACCACCAATTTATTCAACGTGATATTTTTCGTAGAATCCGGTTAAAATGAATCGTTTATGTGATGTTCGAAACAACTCGCAGAAAAACCGATTAAATGTGATTAATTGTGAACCAATGAACATAGGAAGAAGAGCATTTGAAAACAATTTATGTAATTTTTTGCGGAAAAAACTACAAAATGAATCAAGGTACTCCAGTCTCTGAACTTACACCTATTTAAAAAAGCTGGGCTTTCCTCATGGGAAAGCAAGGTGGAGTAGAATACAAATACCACATTGTTAACATTCTCTGGAACGCCACAGCGAAAATATTAATGGAAAAAGATTTTCAGTAATAAGTATGGAATCAAAATAAATCCATTTGAGTAGATCGAATTTAAATCAGCCCTAGATTTAAGAAAGGCAAAAAGAACAGAATTACTCTTACAATGATTTAAAAATAAACGTAAGCAATCTGTATGTTTCTTGCCTTTCACTGAATTGGAAAACTGATCAACAGTTGGGAAACCAAAAGCAAATAATTTTTCATTCAAGCCTATTTTTATTACAAATTTCACTCGTCCTAAAGGACTCGGGAAATTACAGAAAACATGCAATCGTAAAAAAATGCAATTTTAAAGCTATTGTGGTATTAGCCCTGAAAATTTCTCTATTTCTCAAATATAACATTTTAGAAATGAACTCCTACGTTACTTCTTAATAACCTCTAAACTTATTCCTCAATAATAAAAGTCTATGATTGAATCTAGAAAGAGGCTGGATCTTCAAATTATGGCATAAATAGAGATAATCCGGCTTACTTGCATTCGTAGAAAATATAAAATTTCACACTGACGCGTTAACAAAATTCAACACTGCATCATTTGGAGATGATTAAAACTAATTAGTGTTAATCATCTCCAGATTATGCCAACTTGATTGGTGAAACGCGCATCGAGTGCAATATAGTGTTTTGGTGTTATCTGGAAAACTACGTCAGTGTGATCTTCACACCTAAGGTTCCAACCCCTTTCAACATAAAATTCCATTCAATAATGGCTCATTTCTCATTCTCTGAACGTAGAGACATAGTCACTTATTCACCCTATAAATATATAAATTCTGATGTATAATTATTACATATAGGATATAGGATAAGGATGGACAGTTAAAGAAACAAACCCTATTTCATAAGAAGACGTTTTGGTTTCTATTTTAAAAGCATATTCAAGTAAATTCAGAATTATATTTTCTGGGTACGCAATACAAATAGATAATGTTCCTAGTTGAATAATAACAAACACTAAAACAATCGAAATTTTTAAAAATAAGTTTCTATATAATTAAATAAAAAAAATTGTCTTTATTGAAGATAAACTGGGAATACAATGAGTACCTAAGCATTTCCTACAATTTATTGTTTAGTTTCGTAATAATTACATTATTTAATTGTACAGTCTATTACAAGTTGTAATTATTTTCTGATGTGAAAACCGAGTACAATTCTATTAACTGAGATAATTGCTGGGCATTATTAACTTTGACAAGATTTACCTCTTCAAGTGCGAATAAATATAGGTATATAACTAAGGGTATACGACCAGGAACAATCAGGCACTAATGGCAAAATATTTACCCGCTGCAGTTTTGCAAAAATTGTTTGCTAATCGCATCCGCCCCAAGTTTACATAAGCACTTTCTCGTCGTGAATCTTTCAAACATTATTAATATTTGCATTATTGGCTGAATGGATTTTGAGATGTTATCAGGTCCTTCCTATATATTTCCAGCAAAAAGTCAGCTATGATTGAGTATTGGAAAACTAATTGAACATCTTACAACTACGTAAAGATGTGCAAGCAAAGTACTTTCCTTTTGGTATACATGCTTTATCATACTAAGTGATTACAGTTGTTCTATTTCTTTATTATTGAAGATATTAGCAAAGTCTACATATATTCTAATATACAGGGTGCTTCAAATTTGATGCAATACATGGGGATCTCGGAAACGGTAAGAGATACTAAGTCAGTTAAATGGAGGCAAAGTTGCGTATTCAGGGGGCAACATAATGGTGAAAAGAGATCAAGGCTAACTTGATTAGTTTTCGAAATATGAAAAAACCGAAAATTTCGATTTTTGTTTTTGTTGTTAAAATAAAGAGCACTTTTCTATAGCAACTCTTTGCCCTTTATCGGATGGTGTTAGCGAATTTTCCGCAAGCCAACATCAACTTAATTTTTTTAAATACGGACCTGGAATTTTTTTTCAATTTTTTGGAAGCATTTTTGAAACTTGATAGAATGCCACCATAAAAGGAACCAGATTTAAACGTTTTGTCTAAGAAAAATTCATCATTAATAATTTCCCGTGGTCCTCTTAGATTTAGTTTTATCTAGGCAAACGTTTCTATGACAAACACATTTCAATGTTGTGTTAAGCACTATGGGTACTTAAAAATGGCTTTCAGCAATCTAGAATTTTTTAATTTTATTTAAATTTCCTCATAAATCAAAAATTGTGCGCAACTACTTAAATGAAAGATTTCCAAACAGATGGATTGGAAATCATGGTGCTATAGAATGGCCAGCAAGAGCTCCTGATTTATCCCCGTTAGATTATTTCTTATGGGGACGAACTAAAAATGTTTTATATAAGAATCAATATAATAACATTGAGGATTTGAGAAATGCCACCATTCGTGTTCTGAATGCAATACCTGCAAGGGAAATCGAAAGATCTATTCAAAACTTAAAAAGACGAATACGCCTCTGCATGAATAATGATGGAGGATTATTTCAACATCTGCTTTAGGGTTTTTATAATTTTAACATATTTTGTTGTTTTATTCATTGTTTATTCAATTACATCAAAGTTTATAGTTGTTAATTCGTTGTTTTATTATTAGCTTTTGTTTATTTATCGTAAATAAAAATGAAACCTCAAAAATATTATTCGATATCTAGAATTAACAAAAGTCGAAACAAAAATACCAATGATGGATTTTTCTTAGACAAAACGTTTAAATCTGGTTCCTTTTATGGTGGCATTCTATCAAGTTACAAAAATGATTCCAAAAAATTGAAAAAAAATTCCAGGTCCGTATTTAAAAAAATTAAGTTGATGTTGGTTTCTGGGAAACGAAACGTTTTGCGGAAAATTCGCTAACACCATTCGATAAAGGGCAAAAAATGTTGCTATAGAAAAGTGCTCTTTATTTTTGAATACCTTATCAAATAGACCCGGAAAAAACAAAAACGAAAATCGAAATTTTCGGTTTTTTCAAAATATTTCGAAAACTAATCAAGTTAGCCTTGATCTCTTTTTACCATTATGTTGCCCCCCTGAATACGCAACTTTGCCTCCATTTAACCGACTTCGTATATCTTACCGTTTCCGAGATCCCCATGTATTACATCGAATTTGAAGCACCTTGTATATAGACTTTGATATTAGGTTCAAATTAACAGGATTATATTAATTTTTGTGCTAATTTGAATGACATAGGAAGTTACATAACTGAAAACATTTTCAGATATAATTGATAACAGTGAAAATATTTCTGTCATTTACTGGATCTCTGTCGTGAATAGACCATTTTTCCGGTATCGTATCATCAAAATTGAGTTTTTATTTGGCTCCTAGAGAGCCATGTAGGCTCTCTAGCAGCTTATAAATTGTTCAAAAGGATTTATAAATTGTATATTTCTGTGATTCTTTAAAGAAAAAGATAGTCAAAACTTACATATAACTTTTTTAATAGCCTATTGGAATAATATTTTTTTAAGTTACATACAGCATTATCAAAGTACCTAAATAAATAAACGCAATGTTAAAATTAATAATAAGTATATCAAGATATTTTCTAAAAACAAAAATTCCTTTCAAACTACTAACATATATTCCATATATTTCACATATATTCCATATATTTCATATATATTCCAAATGTTCTATGTATTCCATATATTAACATATATTAAAATATTACAATACTCTGGTTGTCTTTAGAGACTTTAAAATGATCAACTTTGAGTTGAATTGAATGATCAACAATGAGATGAAACTTATATTTGACTTTTTATTTATAAAAAATATCAAATAACTGAGCCATGAAAGAATGAATAATACTTAAGAAGGCTTTAGAGGGACACCTTGTACATTTGAAACATAGTAGCGAATTTGTAATATGAGCCATATGAAAATAGTGACACTACCAATGCAATGTCTCGCCATTTTCGTCTTCAATCGGAAATCAATAATTAAATTACGATAGCAATTACATGACTATTATCTTCTAGATATGCTAATATGTTACATAAGGTTGCATGGACTAATAAGCACTGGTATTAATTTCTATTATTTCATAATTTAATTAGTCTATATTTTTTTGGAACGAATCTATTTTAGACGTTCGGATATCAACACTTTTAAGGCGTTTACGGCTGAATTATTTTGATGGAATAATGGAATAGGATTTTTACCGTAGTATATCTCAATTATAGTTTAGCAATTACGTAATATGCGTAGAAATATGTATTATGTGTTATATCTTAGTAACATAATCTTATCTTTGGCAGTTATGCAACAATATTTCAGGCAGAAATCTATGCCATCGAATTGTGTGTACAGAGGCTGGAACAAATGCAACTTCACGCAAATCGATAAAAATCTTCTCAGACAGCCAAGCAGCTCTTAAAGCTCTTGGTTCCTACCGTTGTAACTCAAAAACGGTATGGAGTTGTCAGCAGGCGCTCGCTCATTTGAGCAGGAAAAATAGAGTAACTCTTGTCAGTAACTATTATTTGTTGTCATAATTCTCAATTGGGTTCTATAAAGCACACAATATCAGTTCAATACCAAATGCTATTACTATGTCACAGCTTTGTGAAAAATTATTATGTTACACAACTGAATTAAATGAAAATAAGGTTTTTATGTTTATATCTACGTACGTATATATTTTAGTGCAGAAAAGTACAAGCTGAGAAGGTAAACTTATTGCTAATACGACTTTTTGTATTACCCAATTTAGAATTTATGAATCCAAAAGGTGTAAAATAGAAAGAGTGACTCAAATGTAAAGGATGAGCCAAATTTAACCTCCAACTCGGTCAATGAAACTATATTTAGCAGATGCAGGTCTGGTTAAATTGATAGATAGTTTGACAATTTTATTTGATACAATGTGACGTAATAAAATCAGAATAAGTGCACCTTGAACTTGAATTTTAATAATTAAGATGGTATTATTGGAAAATTATTAATCCTTGTTTAATCCTTGCCCAATAATATATTTACATGCTCATGCATGGTGTTTCATTTACATGTAATTTTTTTAAAATACTAAGCTATATGTAGGTAAGTGTAATAACATTTCCGTCTAGGTTTTTAAAGTTTATAGCCGACATTTCCTTGTCGTTAGTTGGCGGCGAGACTATAAAAAAGAAAAGAATAGTGAATGAACTAAAGTATCCATTTTAATGGCACAATATCCACTTTTCCGATTACCCAAGACTAAACTAAAAGCACTTGGTTTCTGTACACAACTTGTCAATGCCCGATTTAGAATTTGTACAGAGCGGTACCCTATAATTCAAATAATTATTATAATATGACTACTTATACTTACCTACCATATTATATAAAATAAATTAACAATGGTAAAGTTAATAAGAATAAAAAGAGCAAATGTATTTTTACTTAAATATCTGCAACTTTTCTGTTAAGGAAAAGTAATTGATAATCAGGTCTTTGCATTTTCAATATATTATTTGGTAATACATAGGTAGGTATACATATGTGTACACCTAGCAGCAATGTTATTTAGACATTTTCCTGTCAAATTCAGCGACAAATATGTCGTTAAGAAACTTTTGATTCGGAATCGGATGCAGAAGATGTAGTACTATTTCTTTTATTTGGTAAAGCATCCCTTTCCTCTTTTTAGATTAATATTTTGTACACAAAGTATTATACATATATCCTATGTTCTTTCAGCAGCTTTTCGTAGTGTCCCGTTCCTTCAAATAATAATTAGTAATAGTAATAATTCCGTATCCAAGCTCTCATTTGAGCCAACTTATGTTGAGCAGATTCAGATGTATAAAACTGGTTTTTTATGATTCACATTTGATAAAGCTATGAAATAGGTATGTGAATTTAAATATTTGAAAATCTGTTTGGTTAGGTTCGAAAGTGAGCTACCAAAAATTAGACTGTCCACCACGATCTGTAGGTCAGGTTAAAGTGAGTAGACTAGATCCTCCACTGTTACCATATTGTCTATTGCAGATCAGACCTAACAATTTCATCATATTTCTGAAGTTGATTACGTTATTGCACGCGAACTTTTCCAAATCATCTGGCAGCTCTCTTTTGCCAAATACTGAGTTTCTGATCTGATCCTTTCTTCAGCAGGACAGATGATATTCACCGTATCCTGTTATGTCAAACTTACGTTCGTAAACTTTTAAAATACATTGCTCAGTATACAGGCCATTTAGATTCAAGAGAAACTATATTAACGGCTACTTTTGAGGTTTTTATTTTATGGGCCCCTGGTACGGTTGCCTGTCAATCCGGTCCTGGACTTCATGAACCACAATGGACCGCGTCGTCTACATTTCCACAACCAGAAACATTATTATTTGCGGCGGCTTCGATTCACGTTTGCTTTCAAATAAACAAGTTACAATGACACTTTTATATTACTTGCACCTTCTATGAATCCTTATAAAAATGGACATTGCTTAAGTTACACGAAATACATTTTAAGCGTACTTTTTAAACAGTAGAGAAATGCACGTCAAGATAAAAATCGCCACGTTTTTACTTTTAATGAACAGCAGCGGGACAACAATGGATGGGCACTTTCAAAACTGAGATTGCTATTCGAGACGAATGCCTTATTTTGTAACTACTCGTTCTAGATGAATATTGAGAGATATGGGAAGGAGATTATTAATATATTTATATTGTTATAGATGTTTTTCAAGACTCTTAAAAGCACTTTGCGTGTATATGCAATACTTTTGACATATTCGTTACTCACGGACATTCCTAGATCAATCAGAGAAAGTATTTATTGGGTGTTTACTTTTGAATAAAGATAAATGAAACTGGTGAGAATCCACTACATCAAAACAAATTTCTTAAACAATACTACTAACTTTTTCACGTTTGTGACAGATTATTTCATAAATAGAGTTGGAATTTAACTTTCACAACTATATATATGAAGTAAGAATGAAGTATATTATTTTTTGTTTATTACTTGGAGTACGTATAGTATATTACAGGGTTTTCTAGGATATTTTGACATTTTTATGAATTTTTATTTAATGTGGGTACAACTACAAGCTAACAATAGACGTAACTGTGATTTATTTAGTAACCCTAACTAATTTAGATTCATAATTGAAATTTTGATTCCAGCTATATAATAATAATATTTCAATCATCAGCCCATTACTGCGAACAAGTCTTAATATACAAGTAGACAATTTCATTGAAAATTAACTAGCGGAATGGGGATTCAAACCCACGACCTCTGGGTTGTCATTGACACACTAAGCCCCCAACCACCGATCCGATTGTAACGTGATATATCTTCACATTCCGTCGTTTGAGATGAATGACCACATTTTATTACTTCCATTTCTACAATCCTACTTATTTATTTGAAGAAGATGCCGAATATTCTTAATTGAGACCCACCAGCAGACACTGACCGGTTTCGCATTTATCATGTGCCCATCAGAGTACCGTAGGTAGCGGACTCCATGATACTTGCAACATGAGTGCTTAAAGGACATTGGTATGTTAGTAGTGGTGAGAAACACACAGTAGGTGAGAAACTATTTCGGTCTTTCCTACTATCCGTCTATACAATATAATGTATACAATACGTCAATACAATACAATACAATAATATACGCCTATCTCGGACAAATTGCCCGTGGAATAGTTGTTTTCAGCATCTCCTTCAAATAATAAAAAAATAATATACAGTATTGTTGTCTAAAATTCCCTATAATTGTTGAGTAGATCTATTGGCTAATTCGGAATAAAATTTGGGTCATAGAAATTCATAGTTGTTAATAGTATTATTTTAATTCCTCATCATTCACAAGTCACATGGTAGTCCGGTAGAAGCGGAGACTACAAATGCGTGCCTTATAGCTCTTACCAAATCATCACCTTATGGTTTAAACTGTCTCTGGCAACAACAAATAACAGTTCTTGGAGTATATTAATAAATTTCTTCGTCTACAAAGATTACTTTTACTTATTTTGTTGCAGAGACACCCAGAAAAACAAGACATCAATAATTTTAATTAAAAATATCCTCATATTTTTTTAGGAAGAATTAAATTCAGAATAATAATTAATTTTTTGACAGTCCATTTCATTAACCTTTAAAGCAGACAGACTACTTATCTGACATGGCAGATCCGAATGATCTAATTAAAATGTCTGGGCAAAAAAACCGCAGTGGTCAAGAGGTAACACCACACGTGGAGCAAATTTTACACTTCCACAAGGTAAACCAAACAACTGTTACCGTGTTGACATCCAGTATGTAAATCACCTAACAGCCTCCAATTATAAAGAAGTGGATGCTTTAATTTGAACAAAATCGCGCGCCGATCGTATCATTCGTGTTATTGAGTAAGCTAGTAGTTCTGTTTGAAAGAGATCCCGTTTAGAATTCCACTAAAACAAACGAACAGTACTTTTTACAAGATGTCGAGATAAGTTTGGTTGGACAGATAGCGGCACATTTAAGGAAGCGGGTGACGTAACCACAATATGCGATTGATATTGAGTTGTCACTCAAGATGTTTGCAAAAACTCGTCCGCGTGTTGCCACAGATTCTATTCTGTCAACTATCCGTTCTTGTCGAGTTCTTCTCCTTCCCCGTATCAACTTTTTACGTCGATGATACACGCTTAACAACTCTCACGACCCGAAATCAATGCCAATGAGCGTCAGCGATAATTTGTTGGAATTTATTGCTGTGCTGTTTTGCGATGAGAGATTAAATTATAGAAAATTCATTAGTTGGCTCACAGTGGACGGCTATAAAGATTTTTCTGCTACGTAATCATGATCTTGAAAAAATTAATTGTTACAACCTGGTTTATTGGCCTGATAATTACAGTTTATTTGCTGGAAGATCGATTTTAAAATGCAAAAGTGTTTTTAGTTTCAATTAAAATTATCTTTATGGTCTCCAACATTTTGTTACTTAAATTCCATTTATCATCTCTTTGATTGAATCGTTTGGAATCTTCGAGTGCCTCGCTGTTTTAGTCCTTGTGTTAATTATATTATAACAGTTATCATTGTGTTGTAAAATTTATAAAAATATTGTATCAGTGCTAGATATGGCGTAGCCGGTCCTGTGCTTTCGTCCTATCTGAAATTCAATGTTAAATATTCGTTTTAATGAATGAATTGTGTAGATCTACGAGTGGTCCGGGTGCATCAGAAAACACTGAAAAAACGAAACTTGGAAGATAGGAAATTACATTAAGTGAACACTCTTATTAGTTTATTCTCTTTGATAATACAAACCTCTTATATTGCACTGCATTACAACGATGGTCTTTTCACTAGCTGAATGAGGCGGCGCGGTTACACGCAGCACTCAGGTCTTTCGACCCATTGTGCCTGCCGCTAGTCGAGAGCTATTGGAAGAGACCCGTGCTATGCGCATAGGCCAACACCCGTTCTAGGGGAAGCTCTCTAATGTCCTGAGGCAGGAGAAATGCTGCACCCAGATGTTTGTGTCTCTTGACCATGAGGCAGGAACAACGACAAAGGATGTGAATGGAGTCCTCGTCATCGTGTCCGCAAAACCTGCACCTTCTAGTATCACTAAGGTCGATAGTGTTAAGGTGCTTGTTGAGATGTCCGTCACCTGTCAGCAGTCGTGTGACAATCCTTATGCTGTTACGACTTAGCGCAAGTATTGATCGAGTTGCGTTCGACGAAGGACCTTCAATTCAGAGGCTGGCTTATCGCAACCCAGTCCCAATCGACCATTCTTCCTCTGATTTTTCCTTGATCCAGTTTCCAATAGGCGTTGTTACATAACTAGGCGGAAGCCCGAGTACTGGTTCGGATCCTGTAAACTGTATACTTGAGCCTCTTTTAGCCAGTGCATCGGCCTCCTTATTTCCTATTATGTTGTGATGACCCGGTAGGTCAATTTTACTTGGTTGTTCTGTCCCAATTGGGCCAGACCATTAATATACTCTAGGACCGCCCTGGAGGTGATCTTATAGGAGATCAAGGCAGGTGAAGCCGACTGACTGTCGGTACATATCTGGATATGCTGATTAGAATATCTCGTTTTGAGATTTTCTAGAACACATGCAGAGATAGCAAACACTTCCGCCTGGGGGGTTACTTTTGGGACAGAATGTATGTTAAGTATACTATAATATCAATATTAAATTAAAAATGTATCAAACTCACAAGAACACACATTCCAATCTTACATCCAGGAACTGAATTGAATCTGACAATCAGGTCAGATTGACCAGGAATTGAATCTGACTAGTAAAACTGTGTTCTGCAATTCGCTTTTAGAATAGTCAAGAAAAGAATGTCATCATTTTTATGAGATAAATATATTTTAAGAATCGACTAATAAATACGATCCAAGTTTCCGTTGATTTGTGTTCCATTTGTCGCAAGTACAATACATTCATGGACCGTGGCTAGGATTTTATTTTTATTTAAAAGTGTATCAAAATATAATTGAAGTTTTGATGCGCTAAAAAAATAAACTCAGATACTTGATTTCTCTTAGAAACCATGTTCAGAATCTAGTGACCGCATAGTTATTTGATTAAGATAATTTACTAGACAAAAACTGCCTTCTTCTCTTCTTTCTATATCCTTTCAAACAAAATATTCATTGAATTAAATAGTTTAATACATTTAGCCCTGAACCTTTAGTTTCTTTTTCCAGCACGCCCTCTGTACGTAGTAGAAGAAAACCAAATCCTTTATTGCACTTTAATCAATTATTTCCATTGAGAACGTGCTTGTCTGGCCGGCTCGTCCGTAATGGTCGAGGTATCAGTTTTATTTTCTTCAGACACAAAAACTGGCCGTTAATTTTGGTCGTGGCCATCTCCCGGCTTTGTAATTTACGGACCTTCGGGAAACTTATTAAAAGAAGGCCTTACGCCAACAAAAAGTTAATGTGAAATCGCCATCGGACAGCTAAGGAAATAACTTTGGAAATGAGGATTGCATTATGGAAAAAAGGTGGTTGAAATTAAACCAGTTTGTATTGCCTATGGTTTCTTTAGACCAAGTGGGATTTTAAAACACTATATTACAACTAATTGAAAAGATTGAATGATGTGAATAGAGAAAAAGTCGTGTTTGTTGTAGTAGTCTATTGTTTCACATATTTTAAAGAAGCTGCTGAAGTTTTGTATCAAAAAATTGAAATGATTCAGATAACAATTTTAGGTGTGTTGGTACTGACTTTGGTCTATTATATAACGAGAAAATTAAAAGAAATTACCTTCTTTTAATTCATTGTAGTTTCTTTTGGGATTACACCGCCTGTAAAATACAAAACAGGAAATCAGAAGTATTCAAAATAAGATTGAATATTGCTTCCAATGAAATAACAGTTATTACCTTTAAGGTTAATAAATGCACTTATTTTACATTTTCTTAAATTGATTTTTCTTCTATTTGATTACTTTTATCTTGGGTTCAATCAACCCGGTGATGCTTTGAATTTGGTAATTTCTAACATAATTTTTGTATATTGTGTAAATATTTAAAATATTCCTTTTGACAAATAAGTATAACTGAATTTAAATACCTGGAACACCGTATATGTTTCTATTAATCTATTTTAACAAATATCACTATATTACCATCAACTCAATACCACAAATAAATAATTATAGATAATATGTACTTCCTAATTGTATAAATTATTGTTATACTTCATCTAGGTAACTGTACTAGAAGAATAGTTGCTCCCAAAGTTCAATAAGTTGTTTTATAAATCACAGAGATGATTGTGCATTAAGGTTTGTCTAGCCTTTAGCCTTATACAATAGAAAATAGTTTAACATAACAGATCACCTATCCTAAGGACGTTGCAGTACCCGAAAAACAAAAATTCGTAGTTATTAATAATTATTTTATAAATAATAGTGCTTGTTGCGACTGCAGATGATAGATATTGTACAGTTTTCTACATTACCAGTTATAAATGCAAATGCTGTCTGAATCGAGCTCATAGTTTACTTATGGCTATATATTTATGTTGAATTTAAATAACAAATACAAGCCCAAGGGCAAATACCTGATACACAATGATATAAAAAATAATCAAAACAAATTGCAAAATGTTCTACAAAGTATTATTGTGTTTGACAAAACGAAAAAGAGGAATTATCTTCGGATAACCAGAGAGGGTACGTGCATCAGCTCGAATGCTGTTCCAATACTTTGAATCGATAATGACATTTTAAGGAACGTCGTATTGTATTTGGACCGTAAATAAACAGACTCTTTTTTTACTCCGATTTCGCAACGAGTGTATTGTACTTTTTTAACAATACCATGAAAATAAAATAAATGTTGAAGATAGGCGTATAAGTGAATTTTCACTTTATGAATACAATTAGTGTGTGGGTGATTACCAAAATCGGTTTCGTGTTGAGATTTCCATATTGATTCAATGCGTATCGACATTGCGGCAATATTTGTGACCTACCTTAGTATTGTTTAAGGACTATATCATCGCAAGAGTAGTTAAATCCTTTTCGTAATCCAATTATAGTGGTTTTGAACTGATTCAATAATGTTTTTAATTTACCTTTTATAATTGTGGTGTTGGAGGCATATAAAGTATAGCTACTCGTCGTAAAATTTATAGTACTTTTAAGGATTACACCCACTTGAACATCACGCCCAGCATGGCCAAAACTTAGAATAAAACACGTAGTAGGTTTGTTCGGGTTCTCAAATTATCCGATTCTGAACCATTTTGAGGATGCCTACTTTGAAAAATATGCATTCGATTTTGAAGCGAACGATTCAGGATTTTGTGGTTGCCTGTTTGTAGAGTTGGTTTAATGTGGACTCGATTTAGAACAGTTTCGAAGCCTTCTTATCCTAGAGTTTGAACTACTGAGAACTCATTATTTAGCACTTATCTGGTTAGTAGAATGGAAGGTGGATGCGCGGTAGCTCAGTTAGAAGAACATTGGCCTGAAAAGGCGAAGGTCCCGGGTTCGATTCCCGGCTGCGTCGAAACATTGTTCATTCTACTACGCAGTGATTTTACATCACTAGTTGCATTACTTACATAAAGTGTTCTTCAAACTCTTTGTCAATTAACAAATTAATTGTATTTTGAGTATTTCTCATGAGAGTATGAAAGTATTTCTTCAAAGAGTGTATTTCTTCGTCGAAGATTTTCGGAAAAATTTGTAGTCAGGGATTTCTGTCAAAGAAAATCTTGAAAATACGTCCAGCAAATTCACCAGAAGAGAATGAATAATATAAGCAGAGAGAATTAACTATAAATTTTTATTTTTGTCACCATGCGCCAGGTGCATAGAATTTGAGTGAAAAATAATGCATTCGGCTCAGGTTATAGTAAATTATAGTAAATATATCAGACTGATTTAATCATTATCATGTCGCACATCAAATTATCTTTAACAGTGACACGCAAATAAGTGAAATCGAAAATGAGAGAACATCTACACTATAGTTACACATCTCGCTACCGGATCAGGGATTCCTTTTTCGCAGACATAGATTATATCTATGGGTTTTCGTGTTAAGTTTTATATAAGTGTGTATCATCTTCACAAATATTTGCCTCAGTCCTTACAGAACTGGAGAAACTGATGTACCTCTTTGAACTAAATAAAAACTTTATTCAAATAAACTAACTGTAACAAATAGACTCCAGTACTTCAGTATCTACCATCAAACATAATTAGATGTGATTGTTAGAATTAAAAACAACTAAAGACGAATAAAATTAGATATATCAATATTTTCATCCTGTCAGCAATTTGAAGCAATACAGTTATGTCGTTAAGCTGAGACTGAAAGTCAGATATAAAACCAGAGAGAAGATTATAGTAATATCAATATTTTCGAATATGCTTGTTTACTCCAATCTTAAAAAAAAAAATAGGCGATAAGCTAATGAACCCTGCCAATATATACGGGTGTATATCTTTGTAGAAGTATTGTTATCAGGAGAAAACTTTTCCAGCAGATAAGGAAATACATATAAGAATAAGTTCTACGAAAACATCTATATATTTATTGCCCCTTCTATTTGTAATATATTTGCCCTAAATTAAAAAAAATGCATCATAGTACACACATATGTCTGGAATGCTTAGCCGATGTTAAGTAAAACAACAAAACCTTCAATTTTACGATTCGCATATCAAATGTTATTGTGCGAATTGCCTCTAGACTTACAGCAAATGGAACGAAACACATAAAACTGGTAGAGAAAATAGTTACGCTTAACAGTTGTACAGAGTGAAGCTGTGAGATGAAATGATTCCTACTTGCTTTCAAATATAAGTAAAAATGATGATAGGTCCTCGGTTTTGGCACATGCAAATGAAATTCCTTTCCATTGGAAAACAATGCTGGCATTAGTTAATGTTGTGGCCTATTTTTATTATTAAAGAAGTGTAGAAAATACTACCACTTTTAAATAGAAATAGAATTTTTTAAATAGAAATATAACATCCCTCAGAATTTAAAATAGTACCTATAGTTATTTGTATGAAAATTGGCCATTGTTTAAAAATAATTATACTAAGTTGTAGGTATATTTTGAGAAAAGTCAAAAAGTTGAATCAATTATGCCAAGTACCTGCTAATGTTGTTGTTGTTATTGGAAGGCGGCGCGGTTACCCGCAGCACTCAGGCCTTTCGACCCATTGTGTTTGCCGCTAATCGAGAGCTATTGGAACAGACCCGTGCTATGTGCATAGGCCAACACCCGTTCTAGTGGAGGAAGCTCTTTAAAGTCCTGGTTCAGGAGAAATGCTGTATCTACTAATAAGTCCTTTTTTATATAAAAAACGTGTTTAACCGAGGAAGAAGTAAGCCAAAAGATGAATAATAGAAAACTAAAATATAGTATAGTATGTTAGTTCTACTCATCCCTTCTTCATTTGATCAAATCAATTTGCCGAATCTACCAAATATACCTATTTAAAGAGACGAGTATCACCTCTAAATGGAATCAGATACTGTGGTAGGGTTGATGGACAGATATATTTATCTCAAACAATTGATACAAGATCAGTTTGTATACATCAAGTTTAAAGGTACTAAGATCTTTTTTCTTCAATATCAAACTAAATGCACCATCCTGTAGAATGAGCAACGCAGGTAAGATGTATCAACGATAAATCATCAATTGACCATCTGTCTGGATAACAAGAATCCGAACAGAGCCAGCCATATACTTAGAGAAATATTACAGCATTATTTTATGTATTTATTACGTCTAGTATTACCGTACTATTTGTGATATTACAAGGTGTGAATGAAAATGGAAATAAGATATGCCAAAGCGGGTTGTAAAACCTTTGAACAAATACACTTAAACAACTGACACCTGCTTGCCGAAGAAAAATGTAATATTTGTGTTGCGTTTGTTCTTTGTGAAATATTGTAGCCTATTTGATGCAAGAAATATAAATTACTTAGGAACAAATTAACGTCTCGTTTTTAGTAACTAATAAAATACCTTTCTTAGTTGATTCAAACTAATATTTCTTATCTCATTCTGTGTTTTTACCTTCTTGTTAAACACCAATCTTGTATTTATAGTATTATATGTATTCGGTGTATATTAAGTGATTATCCCAACATAATCCCAACATAATACCAACTTCTTTATATGTGTTTGTGCGCTAGGTCTATATCAATACATAGTCCTAGGGTTGTATAATCTAAAGTTCAAAACAATATAGTGACGCCATCTCGTGTTACGAACGTGAGCGGATGAACAACGAAGGAGAGGGAGAGAGAAAGGAAGGCGGGCGATGAATGGCAATGGCGAGCACGTTCGGTGAATTCAGGAGCTTCCAAAGTTTGAAGAAAAAAGGCTGAGAAAAATAATAAAAACGGTGAATTAAAATTAGTAACCGAACTCTAATCATTCCTAGTGTGATTACGAGAAAAATACCAACTGTTCTTATGTGAGTACTTTACTTTACTACTTATTTTGGAAGTGCATCTTAAACCACGTTACGTATACCGTGCGTTTTTAGACTAACTTACCCTATGCATAGGTCGTGTGTGCGAACGATTTTAAGGGCCCTTACTGTCACCTCGCGGACTGTAAATATCTAAAAACTGCATTTTTGGCAGATCTTTAGTACAGCCAAACTACATTTTTGTCAAGCTTTATTGCTGTAAAACCTTCATTCATTTTTGTACAATTGAGTGTGTATGTCCTAATATTTTAATTTAAGTGTGTCTTTTATGTATGTACCGTTCGTAAATGTTTAGTTGAGAGAATTATATTAAAAATTAACTTTGTTCTTGTCAAGTGTTTTTTTGCAATTATCTTCACTTAGATAGGAACTATACCTTTACTCTGTACCATCAAAAAAGATCAATTGATGACGCCCAAATTTGGCAGCTTATAAATCACCCTACCATACTTCACTCTGCTCACCCCTGATAGAGAGTTTCAACACCGTAGTAAGTATATTTTGTACCTTTACCTAAAAATCTTAAATAACGAAAGTTGTCGTTATACCAAGCCATTATTATTTTGGTGGTGATTTTCAGTAAAAACTGGTTTTACTGAATAAGAAACAACACAAATAAAATTGGAATTTCATATATGAAAAAACTGTTGCAGTTTCTAGTATTTTGATATTTTTTATATGCTCCATCTAAGGTCAATGTTCACAAGTCTGATGTCAATGACACAAGTCGTTCTTCCTAATACAATTTTTTTCTATGCATGTCAAAGGAATCTGCAAGCCATCATTTAATCAAGTTAACTGGAAATCATTAGGAAACCACACTTGTTATTTGTACATTAATTATCTTGTAAATCAAAATATGTTTGATGTAACTGTCAGCGCTTTTGTTTTGATGAATTAATCATAATGCTTATGTGTACGTTCCGTAATCTGTAGTCGCATCTCTGCACAACGTTTGCGAAACATGGATGTCCTTATTGTAGAACATCATATGTGTATGAATAAAAATTGACAGTAGGAAAATATTTATTTACAGTCCTGATGCTATATTTAGTTGAAATTCGTCGTCTGATTTTAAAAAGAAGTCTCACCACTCCAGAATATTTTACTATTCATGTATATACGGTCCTTGACAAGTCAAGAAGGAAAAAATTATGTAAAAATCAGTAAATGTAAATGTAAATGAGTAATGAGTAAAAAAGTACAGTAATATGTATTTTCCAAATAAAAAAACTTCTAAAATAAATCACTTCTAAGCTGTTGAATGCAACAGCAAAAGATGTCTCTATGTTATTATATTGAGAAATCATTTGAAATGTATCAGATACTATAAGAATATTAGTAGGGCAGTCCAAAAAATTATTCTATATAATATATTCTATAAAAGTATATTGGGTAAGGAAATCACTTGGCATGCTGAACTTCTTTTTGAAAGTTCTTGAAGGTCAAAGCGATCTAGTAATAAATCATATGGGAAACCAACTCGAGAGTATATATGATGAGTTAAATACACGGTTGACTTTCAAAAAATGTCTTTGTATTTTTTCCAAAGAGACCATACCTATAATCTATATTCTGATTTTTAACGTATGAAAGTTACAAATAACAATCAAAGAGTAGACATATAAGTAAATCCTTTAACATTCCTTATAATAAATCCCAGGCTTTTAAATCCGAATGAGGTTGTGGTCTCAATGTACTTTATGTATGTTAGTTTAGTGTCAAATGTTCCTCCAATATTTTATATAATCATGTCTGTTAAGTGAAATATCATTTAGTTTATAATTAAACAGGATGGGATGTATTTTTCTAGTGAAAGTCATATCACTATATTTAGCTTCTTCATTTATTGGTAAGATATTAAGTAGATTTTGGAGTGTTTCATAACCGTTGAGTATATTTATCTTATACAGTAATTTGCGGTCCTCAGCATAGATTAACCACTTTACATTCACATCGGATGTGATATCGTTTAAAAACATAACAAAAAGAAGGGGCCCAACAATCGTACCTTGCGGCGCGTCAAAAATTTGATGGAAGTTTCTAGATCCACGGTGTTGAACGTATGTGACTTCCTTTTCAATGTAAGAAATTAATAGGAGTTTAGATCCTGTAGGATAAAGAAATTAAATGTGAACAGTTGAGTGGAAAGCAAAACTCACTGTTAATTTTGTAACATTTCTTCCTATACAGTGCTGAGAGAAATTTGCTCTGCAAAAGTTATATAAAAAATGTTCAGTAACATTTAGATTAGGATATTCAACGTGTTTTCTTCCTTATAATGATCCAAAATTCAAGCCTCAGTAAAATGTTGTATAAGTGTTAGAGTGTTAATAATTATAGGTACGTACGAGAGTGATTTATACATTTACAAGTGGTAATTAATACATACCTATTTCTAAAGATTATAATGTAATTTATTACTTTCGATATAAAATTACACGTAACTAACCAATAAAACATAATTTAATAATTTAATTATATAAACATTAATTGATACCTTCAATGCTTTATAAATCATACCAATATTTCAGCAACCGATGGTATCAGATTCTATGGTTAACAAGAGACAGATTTGTTTTTATTTTGTTAGTGGTTGGCTAAATTTACTTTTATGCGCATGAAAGTAGAAATGTATAAAAACTGGAATTTATACTTTTTCTAACCCATTGGCAATGTTTTATAAAACACAATAATAATAATATTTATTATTCCAACAGGAAAAACGCATTTACAGGAATAGGAACATTGACCAAAAAATATACAATTATTTCGTGCTAATATATAGGTATATAAAACATTATTAACGAGATAAAACAAGCCAATAGTAATTAACAACTACTACAAACTACCAACTACAAACAATGCAACCAATAATACTTAAGTTAAACGACTAACCCAGTTACATACACTTCTTAAATTATCAAAATGAATATCGCAGTTAGAAGCGATTTTATTGTAAAGTTCACACATCAAACATACTGGAGACTTTATTAAAATATTCATTCGAGGAGCAACACAATAAAATAAAAATTGCTGTCTAGCATTTTCACGAGGTATCAAAAAATTTATTTTACCCAAAAGATCGGGGCAATCAACTCTGTGATGTTATACAGAAATCTAACCAACATTATATTACGTCTGGTTTCTAAAGCAACAAAGTTAAATCTATTAAGTGATTATTATGATCCAAACCTCTAGGCGGATAATATCCATCTTGCAAAAAAGACAAAAATTTTTTTTGGACCACCGACTCTAAATGTCGGCAATGAACATTATATATTGGATACCATATAATTGATCCGTATTCCAATTTAGACCTCACCAGAGCACAAAAGAGGGATTTGAAAGTGCTTGCATTGGAAAAGTCCCGACAGTTGCGATAAATGAAGCCATATTACTTAAAGACACTGGAAACAATATGATTTATATGATAAATAAATGCCAAAATCTTTGAAGACATCAACTCTGCTAATGAGATTATTACCAATGGAGTAATTGTAGATGGGAGAGCTGGTCTCACGAGTATAAGTCATTACGTTACATATTGAGTTTCAGCCGATTTAGTTCATACCATGAATATATTCGATTCATGCATTCTTTAAGATGCATTGAATCCATAGAAGAACTGATTTTAGAGTAAAGTTTAAAATCATCAGCCAATAACAATGGCTCACAAGTAATGACTTTAGGAAGGTCATTAATAAAAAATAAAAATAATATGGGACCTAGATTGGAACCTTGTGGAACTCCCGATGTTACAGAAAACGATTTTGAGGTAAAATTTTGGTATCTTACCATGAATTGTCTATCGCTTAAGTAAGAAATGAACAACCTAATCAAAGCCTCCGAAAATCCAAAACTTTCTAATTTCAAACAGTTCTATACCAAAGTGGTCTAAACAGTTCTTTTTTCACCCATAAAACTTGCTAAAACTATATGTTTTGACATCAATCATAGAAACGTGATTTTAAATCGGGATTTAAAAAATATTTTTGTAAATTCCGCGTCCACCGTCCTCAGAGTTCAGTCCCCTCGCAGATTTGCATCATAGATGTTGCAAGGATCTTACTAAGGCTGTAATTAACGTAAAACAAACAAGCGAATGTTTGGCTCACGATGTAAATTAATTTTACTCACGCACGCTGTGGAAAAAATGGCGGGATCTGGAACGCGTTGAACTCCGGCATTAAGAAAGCCAATGCAGAAATACTTCCCATTAAGGTAAATGCCTCGGAACATAGTAGGCTTCGTACAATACCCATTCCGCTAAGAGGATTAAGTCTGAGTCGGGAGTTAACATGCCTATGTGCGAAAGATACACCGGTAAAAGCACGCAAAGTTTCCATTAGTTATCTCGCCTTTTGTTAGGGCAATCACACATATTTTTGAGAAAATTCTCGCTTGTACTGGGTGTTCTACTTAACTGGTACGAGAGGAATTGTAAATCTAACATGAATAACTTAATTAACGTAATATTACTGATGAACTTTGTTAGTACTTTTAGAATCTAAAGTCAGTCGGTAGCAAAGTAGGTTTAGGAACATGATTTAAGCAGCAGTTTCTAAAAATTTTGTAATGTAAGTATCAAAAACCATAGATGTAACCGAGAAGTTCGATTGGTCTAAGATATCAAACCATTTATGTACTTTATCCAATAAATACTGTTCTTCTGTTTCTAAAACTTCATAAACCTTGTCAAATTAAATGCCTTTTTATTCTGAGTAGTGTTCTAGAGTTGGATAATGTTTCTGGTCACAACATCAACATCTTTCAAAGTATTACATGGTTCAAAAAATATTTTGAGTATTAGGTATAGGTACATCCAACGATTTTATATCTTTTCCATGTATTTTGAAAACATTAATATATCAAATGAAATATGAAATATCTCTGGATGTTTATATATTGAACAGGATTGAGAATAAATAAATTTATTGTTTTCAATAATTAAAAGACTGATTTTACGAAGATTGTATGCTATCACAAACAATTCACAATAAAAAACTAAACACACCTATATAAGTAACAACACAATCATGACAAATGTTCTTAGGATCCTATATTATCATATCCATAAAAGTATAAACATTAGCTATTCCGTTAAAACAATCATTGTTATCATATTTGTAATGTAATAACGAAAATAACTGCCTCGATTTTTATGGAATCGAGGCAGTATCTTTATGTGTAGTGTTTTGTGTATCGTTTTTATTTAAGAACAGGCCGCATCGTTGTCAATATATCATCATTTTTCTGTCACTGCCGAGGGTGGGCACTTTAATTCAGACGCATATGCATACCCAAAGCATCTTAAATCTAACACAATGAATGAAAGGACATACACCGGCCGGTATGGACATAGCACAACACGTGTTTCCGTGTAAATGACTTGCAGGATCATCGTTCTGTGATAACAATCACCGGCTTGTTATACTTTCACTGCTCTGTTCATGTCATTGGCATTAGTTCCTGCTACAGGTCTCAACATGGCGCTTGGCGACTGTTAAGTCAAGCTTCGCAATTTGGACGAAATCCTCCAGAAATTTTTTATTCACAAAACCTTTGCAGGATAGGAAACGTCACAAACCTGAAACTGAAAAAATGTAAACCAAATATCACTAGACTAACTAAAGTAGATAGATAAAGACTAGACTAGATAAAGTAATTACACATCTGACCAAGTAATGCCTAATTTAATGCAGTTCAGTAATTATTACGAGAAGTAAGTTAAAAAATAAAAGGTACTTACACATAGGTACAAGGTGTTAAGCGTCATGCGAGTCCAGAAAGTGTAAACGAGTATTGTAAACATCTAAAGGGCGTTATCGTATGATATTTTATTTCATACTGCCGTCGTTTTAAAATAAAAATGAATGAGAAACACACAGTAGTGCCCTTTGACCTTTTTGATGCTACCCGTATGACCATTATTGTCAAATTGACAGGCAGATAGCGATCTGCTCTTCCGCAAGTGCCTCTATAGCATGACCTCTATTGTCTTTGAGGCAGCAATCCTGCTTATTTATTTGAAGGAGATGCCGAAAATAACTACTCCACGGACAATGTGCCTCGATTGGCATTGCAGTAGGTACTCTAGCATCAGCGCGAAACCAGTCCGTGTCTGGTGGTTGATCTCACTGAAGGATGTGGCGACCCTATGAAGATAATGCAATGCCAGTCGAAGCGCATTGCCCGTGAAGTAGTTGTTTTCGGCATCTCCTTCAAATAAATATGTAACATAAATATTAAAATCAAACTAGTGAATTCCTTTCCTTTCTATGTCTTTGTATCCTAACTATCGGTTTGGTTTTGGGCCATCTCAAAACTTTATGTAGACGACATAATATTATAGTTACATAATTAACGTTATCACTCTAAACTGCTGATAATTGCTGATATATGAAATGCTGCACGTCAATTTAATAAAACCCCTTTTGGGTAAGTAGGCCGCATTTATGTTATTCGGTTTTAAATCTGACGCCTGGGGATAACATGTCTATAGAATTTCTGTTTTAATGGCAGATAGTTGAGAGATGCCAGACGTATGTGGAGCATTTATTAATTTAATTAATTAATTACATTGCGTTTTAATATCGATTTGCAAGAAATCGAGCTTTCACTTTTGTCTGTCATTTTGCAGATATCAAAAAAGTTAAATGTGTGCGGGGTGTGTCACGAAGATGAACCATAATAAAACATAGTTGATGATGAAAAGTAGGTGAAGTTTGACGGTTTGAAGAGGGGCTTGTTGGAATGACCTATTTAATAATAAAAGAGAGTCTATATTCTACATATCTATATTCTCAAAATGTGCTACAGGGTGATTTTAATAACTAAAATTTATAGGATATTTTGTATAAAACACTTTATATATCTATATGGAGGCATTATGGGACCCCTCTAAACATTTTAAGTTAATTTTATTAATAATTCTATATATCTACTGTCTGTCCCTAAAGTAATCCCTCCACCTTAACTGTTAAATGAGTTTAAATAAGAGATATCGACCTCAAACAAAATGTAGGATGAATGGTATAAAAAATACTACTTTCTACTAAATACCATTGATGGCCGTGTCCACAACATTTGAAAGGTATTTCAATTCTCATCATACCAGTTGTTGAAATATTAACATCGAGTCATGATATTCCCCCGATTTAACACCTATAGCATTGAGTTTTAGTAACATAGTCAAAGCCTATAGATACATTTGGTTTTTTTACATTAACATTTTTCGGTTAAATCATTTAAATATTTAGAATGAACGATGGGTTTTTCACTCGACGAATGAGACACAGAAACTCTTGTAACTCTAAAACGGATGACTCGATTTTAATTTTTCAACAACTGGTGTGAAGAGAATTGAAATACCTTTCAAGCGATGTGCGACACGGCCTACTATGCTATTAAAAAAATATATCGACAGCGACTATGATGCCTGGACTGTATTATATCCTTGGAGGATATTCGAGTACTAACCTACTTGTACGATATTTGATTCGGCATAAATTAAACTAGACACCGTAGAGAGTTAATAGTTCCAACTGTGTATGTTAATTTTATCGGGAAACATACTGTATATTATATATGCATCGTTTAAAATGCCTTGATGATCAGCATGAAAAGAAATTTTATAGTCTGCCTTATTTTCTTCAGAGCTGCCAAATTGTCCATGATTATATGCATCATCCTGAATCGCATTTTTGGTACATTGGAGCAGGGCAAATTTAAACGGACTCGCTGATATTAGTGTTTCGCATTCATGCCTGTGTAATTTTCCAAAAATTAACTGTAGTTCATGCAGGAATAACTGTGGAATCTCGACGAGATTACATGTTCAGGCGAACGGGCAAGTGGACTGAATATAAAGTCGACCCTAATTGTTTTTATGGTGAGTTTTAGTTATTTTTTTGAAATTCTTATTGTTGTATTGCCATTGTGATGTAAAATATCTAATTACTTACATATGTCTCCATTTAAATTTGTATAATTGTTTCAACAATTCAGTATTAAGAAATACTGTAAAACCTAGGTACAAGATACGTTGATTCTTCATGATTTTATTTTCGTTGGTGAGAAACAAATGCTTTAATTGTTGCTGGAATACAACTAAGTTTTATTTTGTATCTATATGAAACCCTATTTCACCAGATTTGAGGATTGTTAACCATGTTATGAAGGTACTTCTTTATTTTAGATAAATGCTTATTTATTTGTATTGAGTTGTGCATTACTAAATATATTTAATTATTTTTTTATTTCATAAGATAAGTCAATGCTCCAAGCAAATATTTAAAGATTTACATTTGCCGTTTATTTAAATAATTATCGATTTCTCGAAAATGCAGGGTAAATAACTAATAAAAACGTCTTTTGTTTAATTTAATCTCGTCTCTCTTGGCTTTTATCCCCATCCGTACCTATATGTAAAAACATCCGTTATATTTAAATTATACTTGAATTCATTGCCTTACATAAAGAAAATCTAGGGATATTTTTTACAATTAAAAATTAAAGTTACAACTGAAAAATTTATTTATTACGCTCATCAACTCCATCAAGATATGTTCTTCAAGTCTTGACAGCTATGTTGATCGGTTAATTGAAAGAGTAAATTACCTAACTATTCTTCAGAAAATTCTAGCACTGTAGCCCACAGCCTTAATATGCTGTCAGCTATACTAGGTGGCCCTTAGTAGATGCAACACCCTCTTCACCAAGTTTTCACTATAAAAGGACTTTCTAAGGTTTGCACCTCCAAGGAACTTGGATCTCCTGTACATTAATACTGAGCAGTTCCAGATGTAAAAGCTGATTCTCTCCCTTTATTGACTACAGGTGGGTTCTCACCAAGTCAAATTTCTAAATTTCTATATGGGTTGTTATTATGACTGTTATGGGTTATTAGACATTAATACCTCAACCTCAACATATAAGAACTTTTGTGAAAACCCTTAAAATAAACCATTCCAACCCAAGGCTCCTTATGACGCTAACGATTGTCCTGCGAACTATATTGGTAACATCAATGGGAGTTATAAATATCTGACATAAATATTCAAGCTATGGCGACTGAATACTCCGCAGGAGCAACATGTTCTACTGTTTCTGTAGTCTTGTGTCTCACATTCTGAGTCCTTGCTCTTTCATGCGAATAGTTAATGTACATTTTAGCTTGTCTTTGCCGTGAATTGAACTTCATTAGGACGATTGGTTTAGCCTCCCATTTTGTTTACTATCTGTTTCATTTGATTTTTTTATAAAGGCACTGGTTACTACCCAGTCCCAATCCTTTCTTGTCTGAAGTATGTCAGTGGTTATTATTGTCGATGGTCTTAGTTGTAGTGTCTAGCAAAGTAGTCTCGCAACGAACTTTTTGATATTCCAATTATGGTTCTGAATTATTTTCTGACTAAATTATCTGAGTTTTTCTTTGCTCAGTAGGTATTGCTTGCTTTATTAAATGTTACTTCATTGTATTTTACGACTGTTCGAAGACAATGAAATCAGCTTCAGACCATGTAATGGATTTTATGGTATACTAGAAGTCTTATCGCTGCCTGATCATCACAGTAGATTATTTGTATGTCTGTCTGGTATATTTTAAGCCACAACATACTCAGATCACTGAAAACCCTTAATAAATCTGCGAAAATTGTATATTGGTTTTTAATATTGTTTTCTATGAATCAGATGAAAAATATTTTTTCTGGTTTTCTAGTTCTCCTGTAGAAAAATAGTGGATGCTCCATTACTTTACACAGAACCATATTTCTGAAAATCTTTTCTAAGCCTTTTAAAGAACATATTTTTTTAATGGATGAGTATAGGAACGATTAAGTGAAACTGTTCATTTTTGTAAGACTACATAACTCGCCAATGAAGCCTCAATTTGAGACACTGTGTATAAAAAAATGAAATATTACCGGCAATCAATAAGAGTTATCGATTATTTACATTATTAAATAAAAATAATGTATATACGGCCAAATTCGGAGCACAATCCAAATATATCATGCTGGACGATAAATAACTTTTAATTAAATTCCTGAACGGACGCGATGGTTCCATTTAAATAATCAATTCTGGTGTCGCTCGTGGCACCTCTCGAAATTATTAAACAAATAACCGGCGTCTGATAATGCCGTGTGTAAAAATAAAAAATAAGGATACGGCATTCATTAAGGTCAGAGCACAGGTGATTTATATCCTTCGGGCGATTTGGTTCACCCGGACTACTTTGGTTAATAATTGAAGTGTAATCGTTTTGTTTTTCTTTTCCTTATTATAATACCTACTGAAAAAATATACCTACTTGTTTACCAATATTTTTCTTTGGATTTTCTATTTGTGTTTTTACTTTTACTATTACTATTATTTTAGTAAGCTAAATGCAGCAAGTTATACATTTTTCGGCAAAGTCGTGGAGTACAACATATGAAAAATGTTAATAACTTGATATACGATTAGGCCAGTCACCGTAGACCCAAAAATCGCGTTAGGTCGCAAAAAATCGCACAGTTCTGATTTTTTGGAATATTGTTAGGATAGGTACCAATAGTGTAAAACCAAGTTTATAGCTTCGAAAGACCTGTGCTAACTGCGTGGTACTCGAAAAATATTTTTTTCTGACTTTTTTCAGTTTTTGGTTTATAACTGGTAAATGGTTTATCCTACGGAAAAAGTCGTCCTGTATAATTTTAAAGTAGATAAAATTTACTACAATTTGAGTGTAACTGCAGCTTCATAGGTCTAATAGGTTCCGAGATACAGTACTTCAAAAATTGGCCATTTTTTCCAAAAAGTTCGAAATGGTTGTTTTAGCCGTCTTCCGAGCCGAATATCCCCTAAAATACTCAGCCTACGAAAAAAGACATAGGAAATGAAGTTCTAGAGCAGTTATTTAGCTTTAATTTAAGCATAAAAGGAACACATAAGCGGAACACTGTAGGGCCAATAGTTCCTTTGTTATCATGCAGGAAATGACAAAAAATTAAGGAAAATGGGATTTTTCAAGAAATGGAGCTTGACGAATTGCTGGACTTTTGTAAAGGATAAGAAAGACATAACTCAGTGGAAAATGGTTTTATATCATGCAAAATGAAATTGAGTTCAATTATTAATAACATTTATACTAATGATAAATTAGTATAAATTTATCAAAATTATTTCAAAATTGTATAAAAAATATTTTGGTAGTTTGGGGAACCTTGGACTGAAATGTTGAACGTGAAGTGATGGCGTGACCTCAGCTGACTCCTGCGACTTATCCTTTACAAAGGTCCTGCAATTCGTCAGGCTCCATTTCTTGAAAAATCCAATTTTCCTTCATTTTTTGTTATTTTCTGATAACAAGGAAACTATTGACCCTACAGTGTTTCTCTTATGCTTAAATTAAAGCTAAATAACTGCTCTACAACTTCATTTCCCACGGCTTTCCTCATAGGCTGAGTATTTTAGCCGATATTCGGCTCGGAAGACAGCTCAACAACAGCTGTATCTCGGGATCTATTAGACCTATGAAGCTGCGGTTGCACTCAAATTGTAGTAAATTTTGTTTGCTTTAAAATTGTACTGGGTTTTTTCTGTAGGATGCACCATTTAGAAGTTATAAGCCAAAAACTGAAAAAAGTCTGAAAGAAAAGGTTTTTCGAGCACCACGCAGTTAGCACAGGTCTTTCGAAGCTGTAAACTTGGTATTACACTATTGGTATCTATCCTAATAACATTCCAAAAAATCAGAACTGTGCAATTTTTTATGTCCTACGATGTTTTAAATGACTTTCCTAGGGGTGTTTCAAATGGAAATAACACTGGTTTCCGTTCTCAAGATATTTCTAATGGATACTACAGTACTTGTAAACGTAAATAAATCGCCTCGTACATCATCACTTTGCATATTCTACTGATGTTTCCCGATGACCTCTGTAACTAAATGGGGTAGTGAGAAGATCATCTCGTAAAGCACTTAATATAAAACGAATATAAGAATATACCTATAAATAGCCTCGGAATATAACAAGCGGTAATCGGACATTACCATCTTCTTTATTATAACCTTATAACACCTCGGCTTGTAGGAGGTAAATTACAAATAAATCCTATAAGAACACATCTACACAACCACCAGGCTACCACCTCGCCTAAAAGAATTTTAATACACGGTAAATTATCCTGCAAGGATTTGATTTATTTTCCAGTACTAAATTTTATACATAAAGAGCGTGAATTAAAATTCTCAGAAAGCAGAATGAATAGACGCGTGAGTGTTATAAATAAAGCGGAATATAAATTACAGTATTCGGCCATTGTCGTGATTTTTTAATAGCGGAGGTGAGACACGCGAACGGTATGGAGCATGAAAGGAGCAGGTCTCTAAATAATTTTGAAATGACTGCTCCGCGCTGGGTTTTGTAAACAGTTTAATGGATTCTAGCCATAAAATCGGGTTAGTTTGTAATGTACAACTGAATTCTTTGCCTTCATACTGTTCTACTGATACACCCTTTCATGTAGAACTAGTAAAAATAATGAGACTTTGTTATATAAACTTATTTCCACATATGTACCGTTCCTGAGATACAGGGTGTGAAAGTTGAAAACATTTGACTGTACCTGAGCGACATTTATATCTCTTTATAGTGGCATATACCAAATAAAATTTGAAAACAATTATTAGTGTCAAAGATTACTGTGGAGCTATTATTTTATACTCAGCGCTCGGCGCGGCATATAGCCAGGAGAATAGCTGTTTTGGCTTGATTTGTTTTAGTCCTTATTTTTAATATTTAAGGCATTTGCAGATGGAGAATGATCTTAATGACGTCCTTACTATTCGTAGTTATTTGCTATATGCATGCTATCTGACAAGTAGTTGAACTAGTTTCTACAACCTGTTATTGTATTGGATTTACCCCATCCCTTACGATTGATTTGGATTGTGTTGCGAAAACTACCCAGAGGTGGCGCCTTAGGACTTGCGTACGCAAGGCTTACCTATTGGGCCAAATAATCAGGTCTTCGCATTCGTAGGTATGCTCACTTATATTGCACTGATGAGATCATAAAAAGGTCGAAACCGGTCTACAATTAGTGGCATCCTACGATGTGTGGTCTGAGTATTTCCTCGTAGTTTCCGTTGCAATCCGAATCCTTGTATTTTTGATTCTAACTGTGTTTAGACCAAAATACGGCAAATCTTGCTTTGTAATTCAGCGCTCGGCGCGGCATATAGCCAGGAGAATAGCTGTTTTGGCTTGATTTGTTTTAGACCTTATTTTTAATATAAGGCGTTTGCAGATGAAGGATGATCTTAATGACGTCCTTATTATTCGTATATTTGCTATATTATTTTATCATCAGCATTATTGCCTCAGTGATTACATTTAAGTTTAGTTACTTTTGGGAAGGCTTAGCAACAATCCACAGACTTTATACACAGAATGATGTTCCTGATTTTGTGCTGCTCATTGTACCTTTGAATACACAGGACTGTTGACAGGTCACGGACATCTTAACAAGCACCTTAACACTATCGGTCTTAGTGACACTAGAAGGTGCAGATTTTCCGGACACGATGACGAGGACTCCATTCACATCTCTGTCGCTGTGCCTGCCTCATGGTCAAGAGACACAAACACCTGGGTGCAGCGTTTCTCCTGCCTCAGGACATTAGGGAGCCTACAACGGGTGTTGGCCTATGCGCATAACACGGGTCTCTTCCAATAGCTCCCAACTAGCGGCAGGCACAGTGGGTCGAAAGACCTGAGTGCTGCGGATAACCGCGCCACCTATCAACGACAACAACCTTTGAATACACACAGAAAAAACTCTTAAACCCGTTGATACTCAAGAGCTTCACAGATTTTATTTCTTGTCATCTGTGTGTTAGTACATAAGCAGTAAAGATAACGTTTTGAACAGGTTCAGCTTCTAAACATTTGCAAGGACATAGCTTACAGAATCGTGAACATAAATCCATGAAGTAGGCCAATACTGGTATTTAGCCTGGCTTATTCAGTTTTACTCTTTATTGGTCCTAACCCGCTCACGCACGTTCTCACTTGGAGTGGGAGCTTTATTAGATTTTGCATAAGGCCAAACGTCCACAAGTAAAAAATAATCAATCGTGGCTTCTACAATATAAAATAAATGGATTGCTATTGCGCCACTGTCGTAGATGTTCTAATGGATAATAAAAAGATGAATTATGAATACTTGCATTAGTAACAGTTAGTCATTAACCCAATAATAATTTATAGGACACACGGGAGGCCATAGTTCCATTGTCTGTTTTGTAACTAAGCCACTGGATCCGTAACGGTAAACGAAAAACAAAAGAAATACTCGTAGGTTGGTGTTATATTGGTATCCCATAAAACAGTGATTATAAATTTTGTGGGAGTCACATTACGAAACGACATTTCAACAGTCTTGGCTTGTATTAGTTTGGCCTACAAAGATCAGTTTCTTTTCTAAAATATAAGATTTTAAAAGTTTTTCGATTTAAAAAGACGTTTTACTGATTTATCTCGATATGATCATTTCCAAAATATAGAAGATATTTGGTTTCAGCAGGGTTTAGGAGTTACACAGGCTTTAGTAAACAGACATAGACATCAATAAACAACCATATATTTCCTCTGTCATTATCTCTATAGGACATACCCTACTTAGAGGGCATTTCTGAAACTTTTTCGCTCCTCAAGATAAGATTAGATAAGATAATATTTATTGTTCTATAGTAATACTATAAGTAGCCATCTTAGAGTTCGAGAGCAAGAGAAATGGAATAACCACGAAAAAAAAAATATTTAATAACAATCAGTAGTTTTGTTAACTTATATACAGTGAGTCTCAAATTGGTAGTGCATGTATTGAGTGAGATCTCCGTAACTATAAGAGTTAGAAAAATGGTTAAATAGGGAATAGAAAATTCTGTTGGTAACATAATGGTGTTTACTGGGCGGTTCTAGCTCTTCAGGTGTTTGAGATCTTGAAAAATTGTTTGACATTTGAAAAATTTGAAATGTTTTGAAGAACCTGATAATTTCTTTATTCATGAGAAATAAAATCCGTAAAACATATCAACTTTTTACTTTGAATACGCATATCTTGTCGGTTTTTGTTAGAACGTTTCGGTTTTCTGGAAAAATCATCCACTTTTCTTGTTGCAGTTTTCACTGATTAAACTTTTTTTACCTTTTCAATCATGTACTACATATAGGAAAAAATAGTTTAGCAATTAAAAGACAAAGAAATATGATTTTTCGAAAACACTATAATCTAATAAATACACTAATACATTGTAAATAAATTAAACAACGAAATGGAAATTATTTTAATGAACGGCATTTAGTTAATGATTGCAATTAAGAAAAAGGCAAAAATTCACATAAAGCAATAAAACAATAATGAAAACAACGATAATAAATAAGAACATGGGAAATGCTGAATTTTAAACTATTGAAACTTTAAATTTCAAGTTCAAAATGTTAGATTTTAAAGTTTAATGAACTTTATCAGTCAGTTAAATACCTATTATTATCATTTCTAACGTAAAAATTATTAAACTTTTTTCATTTCGTTGTTCAATTTATTATATTTTTAATTAGATTATGTTGTTTTTCTTCCTTCAAACTTATATAGTGTAATATTGTGCAATGTTTTGCTGTGCGATGTTCCCAAGTATCCAAATTAGAGAAATGGAAAATTAATAAGTGATTAAATTTTTTTCTAAATAGAATGTTCTGTATTAGCACACTGTATATATTTTATCCCAAAATTGCGGCGGCTCTTTTGATGAATCTCGTTTCACAATTACGCTCCACTGCTATAACTCAACACTGTAATTAATTAGCTAATTGCAAGTTGTATTTTCTGACACTTCCACGGGCCTGCGAAAATCCATAATTGCTCATTATTAATAAGTGCACTGCACGCAATAAACAACAACCAGGTTTCGCCGGCTCAAGGCTCTGTGGAGTCGGTGAACCGTTTTCGTAGGTGAATTTACGTCAGTCTGAAATAGCCAGTAGGTCAGTGTTACGAATTGCTGTCACTCTTGAGCATTCCTTGCTTTATTGAATGGGAATCGCGTACAAATACGTATATGGATAACGAGTGTACGCTATTTTATTATGTGAGGTTAGGTTTTAGATTTGTCTGCATGACTACATTCTTGAGTCCAAGTATCGTCTCCTACATTATACAATGTTTGTTAATAACAAGGATTTAATTAATTCACTCTACCGATTATCTTAAATTCATGATCTCAGTTGGCCGAAGCCAAATTGTTTTATTTTAAAGAAGCTTCGCATGGTGCGCATAAAAATCAAAATGATTAATTCTATACATTTCACAATTGATTACAAAATCTATTCCTGCGACAAACATTTGCACAACAAACCAACATACGGAGTTATCGAAAATTATGTTGGTCAAAGGTGGGCATGAAAGGAAAAATGGGCGTCTAGATGAATCGTCAAGTTTTTTCAAACTTCGTACCATACATTGTCGTCCTAATGTGGTATTAAATCTATTGTGGTATTGTCCAATTAAAAACTCTATGTCCAAATTCCATTAAGTAGCACACCAGTTCTAAAGTGGGATACAATCATGTAATGTGTGTTCTCTGTGGTGAAAACTATAATTCAAAAATGTTTAAGATCACAATAGCAAGAAAACTTCATCAGAAATTCTTGACAAATTTTGACGATCAAAAAGTTATTGACACAAAATAAATGCCAGATACTCCTACAATTATTTTGATATCCGTGACTACCTTTGAGCAAGGTAATTTTTGATATCTTAACACAATATACAATAGAAAAGAAAAATAGAAAATTGCACAGCCCTAGCCGATCTGAAAACGGACATACTCTCTTTTCCAACCAGAGCATCTAATTTATCAGTCCCATTAGAACATTTCATGGGTTTGATATGCTGGTAATTGTCGTCTAGAATTAATTCTGTTTCTGGGTTAGTCGCTAAATTTATGGCTATTTATGTCACGTCGATATTTCTACATATTATGTCCCGATGTATAAAATTTCCATAAGAATGTTAATCGTGGCTGATTTAATTTGAATATAGAGCATGTTTTTAGAAATACATTCACTAGCAATTAGAGATTCCTCCAGATTTTTTAGACGTAAATGTATCTACCTTAATGTAAGACGTAAAGACTTGTTATACAGGGTGTCCCAAAACATACCGACAAACTTTAAGGGGTGGTAGGGGACATGAAAACAAACCTTTTTTATTTAATAAACATATGTTCGCAAATGAGTCGTTTTGGCAGAAAAATAAAAAATAGTTTTGGAAAGGAAATGTTGGAAAAATCCACACTCGTGGATTCATTTTCCTCCACACGGTGTAGAAATCCTTCAAATTCAACAGTACGGGCTGTTCTTGGACGACCACCACCACTAGGATGCTTTAGGTTCCCACTTCTCTAAGGCGACGATGGATGGAAGCAAAGGTTGTATGATGAGGTTGCCGGCGTTCAGGACGTCTTTGTCCATACAAGCGTGCAGCTTTTCTTCTATTACAATTTGCTGCACCATAAGCAAGGTGCAAATGGGTAAATTCTTGAAATGAGAAATTATCGTCGATTAAAACATTTACATTGAATACATATGATACAAATTATCCATCGACCATAAATGGAACATATTTACGAAATTGTATTTTTATAATGACATTTATTAATAGTCTTAATATTTCAGTTTTTTATTAAGAAAATATTAAAACTTATACTTATACTTATACAAAATGGTATTTTTATACCTAATAATGGTAGTAGTTTAAAGTCTTTAACCACAACGAATACCAAATATTTCCACGTAAAATCTTTGCGTGTGTAAGAAATAAAAATTTATTAGCTTTTTCAGAAGGGGGATAAATGAAAATCTGCATGCAGATATTAATAGAAGATAATAGTCGTTGTATAGTCGTTTGTGTATTATATAAATAAAATAAAAACAGGTGGAAAGAGTAATGTGGCGCACAAATTCTTATTTAAAGACCTGTAAATATATTACTGAAGGTTGTTATCTAAAGCTTAAGACGTATAGCTACAAATTTCTTAAAGCTTTTAGAAAGTTCGTTTACATTCTTTAGAGGTTCTTAATTTACGTCCCAGAAAGCGCATTTTCATCACACAGTGTCGCAGAATATATTGAAAGATTAATATGAAAAATAAATTGGATAAAATATTCGATAAACTAATGTAGATGTAACAGATTTTATTTTTAAAGATCTACTACTCTCTACATTCTCTAATTTTATTAGTTTAATTATTTTGTAATAAATAATAAATATTACTAATAATAATTATTATAATTGAAAATTGTCACTATTTGTCAAGTCAAAGACACCATGGTCGGATTCATGACACCGATTCATGGTCTGATTCGATACCATGTGTCATATTTGATGACTTTTGCTAATTTTGTAGTAGACATAATTAAAAATGTTTATTTCAGTTGCATTAGATGTAAAAATAAAATTACCTTTGCCAAATTTAAAATAATAATATAGAAGAAAATATTGCTTTTCTCTTTGTTTTGATCGGTATTGAAAATTTAATTATATATAAGAGTCAATCATATATATTTGCCAGTTTAAACTGGCAATTATGCATAATTTACTAGTTTACTCTGGCAGAAATTTTTCAGATTAAACTGGCAATTATGTGTAATTGACAGTTTAAGCGTAGAAAGGACATATTTTATAGAGAAAGGAAATAATTTTATAATTGCCAATTTAAACTGTCAATTATAGACAATTGTCAGTTTAAACAGGCAATTATGTATAATTGACAATTTAAACTGGCAATTATACATATGTAATTGCCAATTTAAACTGTCAATTATGCATCATTGTCAGTTTAAACTGGCAATTATTTATAATTGACACTTTAAAGTGTCAATCATGTATAACTGTTGTTTTAAACTGGCAATTATAAAATTATTTTACGATATGTCCTTCCAACGCTTAAACTGTCAATTACACATAATTGTCAGTTTAATCTGTTGATTATATATAACTGACACATTAAACTGACAATTATGTATACTTGTCAGTTTAAACTGTCAATTATACATAATTTCCGGTTTAAACTGGCAATTGTATAGAATTGACACTTTAAACTGGGAACTATAGTATTATTTCACGATATGTCCTTTCTACGCTTAAACTGTCAATTATACATAATTCACAGTTTGATCTGGCAATTATATATAATTTCCAGTTTAAATTAAACTACTAAAGTTATAATTGACAGTTTAAACTGGCTATTATAAAATTATATGTATGCTTTCTATAAGTACTAAGATAAGTAGCAAGATAAAAAGTACTTTAATTAAGCCCTTTTTAAACATTGACTATATAATGACACACCCAACCCAAAATTAGAATAGAACCCTGTTGAAATTTAATTGTAATCTGTTTCTAAATCGTTATAAAGCCCTATTTTTCTTCAGTCTACGGCACTGGATCTGCGCGCTCAATTTATAAAATATTTCGACAGTGAATCACGCATCCTGTCGGCCTACCCTAATTTGCATTTGCTATTTCTTTTTTGACAGCCCAAAATAACATACGTGGTTTTTGTTACAATAATTTTCGAAGGTGTCATGTTACTGCCTTAAATATGTATCAGTTTCACCAAAGTCGTATATCAGGATAAACACTGCAATAATTCGGCGGGCCTGAGAGATAAATCACTTTTTACGCCCGTAATAAGCTGCTCTTATCGAGTAACTTATTACGGTTGACGGATATTGAAGCAGTAGCAAGGGGACGGTAACCCAGCAGATTTTTTCAGTAGCAATCGTTTAATATACAGTATAAGTATTATTAATAGTTAACTTAGTAATTGAAATTTTACCGTAATTCTAAATGAAGAAATATATAAAGATGTTTTGATAAAGATATACAAAATAGTATATAAAACAATGACGTAGATTAGATTAGATTAGATTTATATAGGAGTCGGCCGCTGGTCTGGTCCACCGCGATCTAGCAGATTTATTGTGGCACTCCCAACTCATTTAGAGCACTCTGTCCAGCTTTGGCCTTTGCATTAGACTGCACAGCCTTGATAGAGGCTCTTCCATGTAGCTGTTGGCTCTTGGTCTACCTTCTTCAAGTATTTGAAATCTCAGTCTTGTCAGGCCCTCGCACTGGCACAGTACATATACTGAAGTTTCCTCTTCTTCTTGACAGAATCTGCAAGTTGCATCTTCTAACAGTCCCATGAGATTCATGTGCCTATTTAGCCTATAGTTACCTGTTAGGAGACTACTATTATTCTGATGGCCTTTTTATATTGGCCTAACAGATCTGCTGTGAATTTAGGCGTCCGTTCTTTAATGAATAGTTTTGCATGTCTCAGTTGTGGCAGATTCCTCCACCATTCTAGAGATTTGTTTCTCATCCATTCCTCCATGGATGTTTTAATACATGGCTTCGCTTGCCGCGAAAGGGTTCTGGTCCTATGAGGTCTTTTGATGCGCCTTCTCGGGCTAGTGCGTCTGCCTCCTCATTACCCTTGTGTCCTTCGTGTCCAGCTACCCAAGCTAGGATCACTCTATTCTCGCTCCCTAGCTCTTTCAGGGTATTCAGACAGTCCCACACGAGTTTTGACGAAACCTGTGGGGACCCTATTGCCTGTATCGGTGCTTGACTATCGGAGAAAATGGCAATCGATCGGTTGTCCGTACCTCCTTAGCGCAGCATTGTATGGCTATTACTTCAGCCTGCAAACCCATTTGCCTAGACTTATTGAGATTTTGGTTATTGGCCTCGTCCTATAAATCCCGGCTCCAACTCCCTGTTCTGTGTTGGATCCGTCTGTATACCAGACCATTTGAGTTGTTATTGGGGAACCATTGTTCCAGTCTTCCCTGTCTGGTATTTTGATTACAAAGTTTCTTTGGAAGCTATACTAAACAACGACGTAAGGCGTACCTTTATCGTACGCGTCCAAGTTTAGAAAACAAGCCGCGACGCGGTGAGTTTTCTAAAGGACAAGTTCCCTAAAGGACAAGGACCCTTTTTATTTTATCTTCAAATGTTATATCTAGTTTGTTATGGCTAGCGTTACATCAATTTGAATGGATAGGTCCCAGTATAATTGATAATATTTGTATTCTATTATTATTATTATGAGTTTTAGCATATTTTGGTAAGATGAGGTGAGACTTGGATGAGAATTTGCTAAGACATTTGTAAGATATTTACTTCACATCTTGTTTTTCTAACATATTTTCTTTTTTTCAGCTGTCACAGTTCGGTATCTAACGAAGAGGTATATAGGAGAATACAGTTCCACTAGTGGTAAGTAATGTAAAGTAAATATATATGTGTAATTCCCAGCAGCAAAAATAAATTTAATGGGAGACATAACTTTATTATACTTGTTGGATATAATTATTAGGTATCTATGAGATAAACGGATATAAAATGCCTTACAAATCTCTAAATATGCTTAATTAAATTAATGTTACTCCATATTATTGGTATTAAGTAAAAGAATATATATGAATAGCTGAAAATGAATTTTTGTGTCTCTTCACAAACAGTTCACATTTTTTTGTTTATACAGCATCACCTATCAAAATCACGTCAAGAGTGTCACGTCAGGTCATAATTCAAGAATGTTTTAATTGATCTTTCAGTGAAAAGTAATAAATATATTTCATAGATGCAAATGCAACAGCAAAAGTCATTTGCAATTAAATTGTTACGTAACGGAATATCTGAAGAAGGCTTCTATTTTTAATTGACATAATTTACTCCATTATAAACATTGCATCAAGTTTATTAGTTCTTATTAGAGTTTAATTATACTTACCGATACTATTTATAGATTGAATCTTGAACCTTGAATCTTTAAGGAATTCTCATCGAAGAAATTCCCCCGGATTAACGCTATATATAGCCGATCGACTAACAAGATCCGCATGATTTTACTTTCTGTGTAATTCATTTTTGATATGCAGTGCATGTGCAGCGAATTTAGTTTATCGATTTTTAAGTAGGCAGATCTTTGATTATACCTGCATATTTTATTATTTACCTATGTAGGTATTTGGTTAAAAAAATCAAATACCTAAACACTTTTATAGCAATTATTTAGTTATCATGGTCTACATAAGTTTCTAATTGATCGTGATATTAGTGAATTGCCAGTTTAAACTGTCAATTATAAATAATTGTCAGTTTAAAGTAGCAATTATGTATAATTGTCAATTTAAACTGGCAATTATCTATAATTGGCAGATTAAACTGTCAATTATACATAATTGCCAGATTAAACTGACAATTATAAACTGTCAATTATAAAATTATTACACACGATGTCCTTTTATAATTGCCAGTTTAAACTGTCAATTATGGATAATTGTCAGTTTGATTTGAAAATTATGTATAATTGACAGTTTAAACTGGTAATTATGTATAATTGCCAGTTTAAACTGTCAATTATACATAATTGTCACTTTAAACTGACAATTATCTATAATTGACAGTTTAAACTGGCAATTATCTATAATTTACAGTTTAAACTGGCAATTATCTATAATTGACAGTTTAAACTGGCAATTATAAAATTATTTCACACGATGTTCTTTCTACGCTTTCGTACAAAAGGAATAAAAATAAGATACTTAATAACTAACAGTTAAAATTCAGATGTTTCGGAATAATTGGTACTCTTCAGCTTAGGTCTTGAATATAACCCAATGAAATGCAAGTATAGTACTAGAACAGCCTAAAGTACTTTCACCTACGCGAAGTACAAGGTGTTCCAAGGAAGAGTATAACCCCTCCCTTTACTTCTTTTCTCTTGAGTATTGTTACCGGTAAAAAGTACGAAAGCGTAGAAAGGAGATCGTGTGAAATAATTTTATAATTGCCAGTTTAAACTGTCAATTATAGATAACTGTCAGTTTAAAGTGGCAATTATGTACAATTGTCAGTTTAAACTGGCAATTATACATAATTGCCACTTTAAACTGACAATTATGTATAATTGCCAGATCAAACTGACAATTATCTATAATTGACAGATTAACTGACACGATGTCCTTTCTACGTTTTCGTAAAAAAGTAACGTATGTGTATTACGCAAATTTTCAAAATTTGAAATAAAAAACAATTAACATGAAATAAAAAACTTATATGACAATATTCTGCCGTTTTGTTAGTTTGTATTTTCAAGTATTTAAAATATACTTCAGTAAAATAAAATTCCCTTGGCGTGAAAGTTACGTCCATGACATTTTTATTTTATTTTCAATTGTTTTTTATTTCAGATTAAAAAAGTAGAGAAAAATTCATAGAACAAATACTTAAACATAAGAGATGTCAATGTTTCGAAATTCGAAATCCTCTCCAGTGCGGTATGGCTAAAAGAAGAATCTAGGATCTATGGGCATTTGGAACAGAAATAAAAGTAGCCTGGAGAGTACAGTTCTAGGAAACTCTATTTTACACTTACTGAATGAATTCGTACAACTGTCCCCTAAAAGTACATCCTACATCCTGTTAATGGCAGCGATCTTACTGACGAGCAGCTACTGACTCCACCGCCTGACACCTCACCGATAACGCAAATTAATCCAGTTTACGCATTTGTTACCCCGGCTGTCTGTCCATCCAGCCATCGATACAATATTATCACATCGCCCTGTCACGTAGGAGATCGACGTGCCGGTAGATATCCTATCGGAACGTGTGTAACGGTTGTTGCGGCCATGTGAATGCCGATTCCGTGATTCCCTGGGATATCAATCTAGCCGTGAACGATTTTTGATGGACCTCGACTCTACGATAGAGATCGCTACGGTCAGACCATGGAGGATATAGGCGAGCGACGAAACGGTTATATGTATATGATCAGTTGATGACAAACCGACATTCTCCTAGCTGAATTTCCAAAGAAAACTCGTATAATATATAACGTGTTTCTATTTAAATACTCTGTTTAAATCGATTAATATTCATTTAATTGGTTATGTTCTTAATGTGTTACAATCTCACAGATTTAGATAGAATCTTAGATAATACAAAATCTTGCAGATTTTCTATTTTTTGCTGTAAGTGGATGTAAGTTTGTATTTTGTTTTCTGTTTCAGTGATAGGCATCTGTCAGTTTGTTATGAATAAAGTTATCTCACAAATGAAATATGGAAATTTTGTCAAATTCTCAAGGATTTTGACAAAAATTTGTCATCGAAACTCCACATGACAAATAAGTAGTTAGATAATGATCAATGTAATGTACCCTCATCATCAAGCTCAAGATCTTCTGTATAGTGAATGATTTTTATGTCGAAGATCAATATAAATATAGATATCAATAACCAAATTGTAGTTGCTAATGAGATTTCCTTCTGAAACTATCAACAGCTTCAACAAAAAATAAGTCAACACTTTAAAAGCACCGAGAAGATTGAGATATCCCTATTACTGTAGGCGCCAATTTAAATTCTCCTGCAGAATCAAGTATCACTGTTCAAAATCGTATCAGTTGTACGTGAATATTTAATCAGATTTTATCTAGTTTTGCTCCCTCCTTTGGAACCAAGAAATGCGGTAGTTTAATTCTGGCATCCATAGCATCTTCAAAAGTATGTAACAGTTTTTAGATATATTATATTATTGTTATGGATCGCTTCCATTAGGAAAACATAGAATCTAAATAAAATCCGATGTATATTGCAATCTGCAACACCATACTACGCTCCCTTCAGTAATTCATTCCCCGCTCGGTTTTCGTGTTTTACAAGAACTCACGAAACATGTAGCTCAAGTTGACCCAAAGAATTCAATAAAACAATTTAGCCTCTATAATGCTCATAGATTTGATACACTAATTTTTAAAACAAGTTTTAGGGGTAAGCTGCTCGCCTAATACTGTAATTTTTTAATAAAGATAGCCGTCGGTATTCCATCTTGTTTAAAAACAGAAGTTGCAATATCCAGTTAAAAAAAAAGAGGTACAATGCACTTCCAGCTCAGTAAAGCGAGTGGGAGTAATGTACTGGAAAATGATGTTGCATTTGTTAAGATGCTGGTAAATACTGCAATGTACTGGAAAATGATTGTGCTACATTTGTAGCCTGCTATTTAAAATTACTGCAACCCGGAGTTTTGTTCACTTTTGCCTCATTTTAACGTGCCACTTTCCTTCGGAGTTAAATTTTATTTTTATTTTTCATGAGATCCATAATAAAGATCGTATCATGGTTTTCAATCCGAGATCTGGGAACCAACGGAAACCTAATCGATAAAGAGAGACTCGTGTGGGAGACAAGATACTTGCGTGGGAGATGGGCGGTATATTATTATTTCGCTAGCCGCATTTGCGCCTGAGAAACGACTTAGTTGGTAGGCCCTAACCACCATTCGGTGCTGGAATGAGGAAACCTGGAAAACGTCATTAGTTAGGGGGGCAGTCAAACATCAACTGATATTTCTGATACCTCTTACATTAACATGAAGCTGACATTCTTCTCATCTTAGGCTATCGCCAGGATGGTTGCCAACGCATCCCTTACGAACAAGCCTTGATCTAGGAGTAGACAATTTAAAAATGGTCTGGTGGAATGGGGATTCGAACCCACAATGTTCGAACGATCCACAAAGGATCTCTAGGTTGAGCGATCAGGACATTAAACCCTGAGCCACCGACTCGCCTAAAAAATATATCTAGGTATAATAAATATAGTATGCAGAAATAAATAATTAATAATTTCAAAAAACTATATCTTGGTTTCTAGCAAGATTTTTCACCCAGTGAGGAGTGCAGCAAAGTACGCAGGAATAAAGCAGATTTACGTGGCATCAGATTAATTTAAAGTGACTACCCCGTACCACAGATTAGCTGCAAGGTCTGTAGATTACCAGTTAAACGACTGACCACTGTCACACTGCTTAAATGTTGCTCCGTGGCATTGTTGTCTTGGTAAATGAAGCGAACAGGTCGTGACAGCGGCTCAAAAACTTTTTTGCTAATTAACCCATGAATCGGATCACTAATAAGGATACTTTCATACAAAGGAGTCTTTAAAGGATATACAGAACAGATTAAAGATGCGGTTAAATATAGCTCGAGATCAGATAAGGGTTAAGACCTTCTTCATATGTATCAGAGGTTTATTTGATTGCCGATCAAGATGAAGATAATCAAGTGCATTAAATAAATTGTATTAAAGAGTATCTTATGTACAAGGTGGTACCAATTAGACACTCAGTTTCTCCCGTATTTTTGAGCTAGAAACAAAGTTGGTTGGTTAAAAAATCTTTGACATTTGGTAAAGTGTTTCTGAAATAAAATAACATCATAAAAGCAGAAAAGTAAACAGAAACAAAGAAACAAAACAAAATAAAAGTAAAAAGAAACAATATTAATATATCTAGCAAATTTAACGTACATACTGAACCTTACTTTTTAATATTTTTGATAGTATAACAAATCTGAGGTATGAATGTTCTATTAAAGTAAATGGTTCGTGATGAATATTCTATTTAAAAAACCAAACCTGGAGAGCCAATCACCAGGCTGGACGGCTGGACTGGAAAATGTTTCAGCCAAAACTTAAAAACCTATATGTAGCTGTTAATATTCATGGTTAAGCTGTTGAATAATCTTTTAAACTGTTAATAATCAAATAAATATTTATTTCACTTAAATCTTTTGCTAATTCTGAAAGTAAATAAGGAATTAAAGACATTTTTTGCACCTTGCTTCCTAACCCATGCCTACGAAACACTATTACCAGATCATAATCAGATGTCAACACTTGGGGCAAATATTTTTGAAAAGAAAACATTAGGAGAAGAAAACAGTAGAAAAACGCCTGTGCCGGCAAATGCCCTGACCAGTATTTAATTACACCGATATAATCCTTGTCCACCGACAGGCAGTCGAATAAATCAGGCACTAATACCCCTCTCACTTCTACTTACATAGTTTTTAAAACAACTAATCATTAGTAGTTTTAATTGGAAAATTTATTCATCGGACAAATTTCAGCATTTCCTTTGACGCCAACTGTTCATTTTGTCAAAGTGTTTCGCATGTTTTGTAGAAGAAAAGCAACAATGATTTATTTTCAAAAAGAGCCAAAAAAATAGGATAACGATGCTCAGTCCTTATAATGTACCTACCTACCTGTAAATATGGCGCAATCCATATAAATATGGCAAATTCTACTTCCCTTGTTTTTTCAGTTTTATACACTTTTTATACCTTTCTCTTATATTTTAAATTATTTGCAACTAACGAAGCTCCCCTAACCACTTACTTTAGTTTTTAGTTACCTGGTGCGTCGTAAAAAAGTTTACGCCGAATTGAGGTTAATGAAAATTTTAAATGAGGAGAAATCCTTTATTGCGATAGGGAACCCATAAAATAAGCAATAAACGTTTCGTAACCATGTCCAAGCGGGGGCAGTATTCCTTATGAATATTTATTGTTTCGGTAATACCCTGCTTTAGTGCTCGAGCACGTGGTCAGTCTGTCAACCCTGAGAGTAAACAAAATGCCCAGTCGTTATTCCTTGTTAGTACATGCACTTATGAGAACTATAAAACTATATGTAAACATGATATATGTACATTAGTTCTTGGATCCCCGTATATAATTTAAAATTGTACATGGCTGGTTCTGTGAAGTGACTTTACACATTATACAGTTATTGGTATGCTACAGAGAAATTAGTTCCCAGAAAAAGGGTGCTTATGCATGATTTTAATAAAAGAAATAAATACTAAAAGCACTTCTGACCATCAAAGGAGAAAACCATGTATATTCCTCAAAGCTCTGCTAATATGAAGGTTGTTGCACACTATCATATGAACATGAAAACTATTTTTGGTTATTTTTCTTCAGGAATTTTTATCATATGAAGCACAACACATACTTTCAAAAGGTCGTGGTATTCTTTATTTCATTGGATATGTAATAAATCTCATCAATCACTAATAGAGGTTGAACCACAAGTAGGAAAACAATTGTTATATTGAAATCAAGGTCAAAAAATTATGATTGCTTATTTTCCTAAAATTGATTTAGTCAAACCATGATATCTACATGAGTTTTTCGTGAATCGAGGGTTATTGATTGCTCCTTTATAGAGTAGTTACTATCAGTCAATGGCAATATGCCTAATATGTCCCCGCACTAACAATGCACTTCATTTGTTTATTGTTATTCACCATCTCTTTTCACCTCGTAAACTTTAGGCAGATGCTTACCTGTTTGTTTAAAATAAATATGCAACAAATACATTCTGTTATTTTTGAGATTAAAATGTTTCTATCTAACCAAGGAGTATTTTTTAATATGTAACAAACAAGCGACTCAAGTTGCCTGCAGAATGTCTAAAGGCCCTTTTCATTGTAAATGTGAAAACAAACGTCTTGAAAGCTTGATAATAAGCCATAAACATGTAACTCTGTAACTTTTGTAACCCTCTCAGCGGAAACCACTGAGGAACTCCAGGAATTGATAAATCATGCATTCAACTGTCATGCGTGTTGATGGTCATAAAAAGACAAATTAGTTCTTAATGAAAAAAACTGAGTGTTTATAATTTTCACATTCAGAGACTGCTGCCTGCTAATGTAATGTTGAATGAAGGTATTGAGCTTTCCAAAAATATTAAAGTATCTGAAGGTATTGAGTTTTCCAAAAGTATGAAAGTATCTGGAGGTATTGAACTTTCCAAAAGTATGAATGCACATGAAGGTATTGAGTTTTCAAAAAATATGAAAGTAACTGAAGGTTACCTTCCAAAGTATTATAAGCATTCCAAAAGTATGAAAGTATATTCAAGTATTGAGTTTTCCCAAAGTATGAAAGTATTGGGTACGGTACGGTACGGTAAAGTATATTTAGACTTAAATGTTTTGACATACGGAAAGAAAATTATAGGTATCTTTACTAAAACAAACATGTACCATACATACCCTACGAGACAAGGCGATTTATTGAGCATACCAAAACACTCCAGAACAGCTTTTGAGCATTCTCTACACTATGTGCATTCTTTCGTATACCTAATAGGTTTCCAGTCCAAATTAGAGCAATTGTCACGTACGACAAATATAAGGCTATAATACTATTATAAATTTACAAGACTTTTTAAGTGAAGATGCCTAAAATATAATTACAGAGCTTGTGAATTTAAGTGCTTCTTTATTATTTCATAATAATATTGTATAAAACTTCGAACTGATCTTCTGTACCAATAAAACCAATAAAACGATAAAACACCGTCCTCGTCCGCATCGCAGCATTCCTTGACCCTTTCCGAACTTTTTGTATCATTGTGACATACTCCACACGGAAATTCCAATGCAAGCTCGTGACGAATTCCTCTGTCATCAATAAAAGTAGCTTCTACATAATTGGAGTAGCTCTGAGAATCTACCGATATTGTAAGATGACATTCGTTGCTAAATGTCTGATAAGTCGGACCTACGGACCACCTATACTTTGCGCTAAGAAAGAGCTTTCTCAGGACATGCTACTAGATGAGTCACAGTTGCATTCAACATTGAGTTCCATTAGAACATTCTTAGCCTAAATATATAGTCTAATTTACCTACTTAAAGATGATCAGTATTAGGATTAGGGTTTCGGAATCGAAAAAAGGGTACCGAAATTGTTATACAGCGTGAATCAATAAGAACGAATTCTTTAGTAACTCCTTAAATAAAGGAGATAGGACAAAAAGTTGGAAAGGGCAGTTATTCTATCTATTTTTTTTCTATAATCCAAAATTATTTTTAGATATACAGGTTGCACCGTTGAGCGGTTACAGCATCCAACATTTGTTTTTTATAAGGAACACCCTGTATTTTATAAGAGATTTTGATTAAGCTTAAAATTCCCTATACATTGGCGCCCCGCTTGCTGGTCTTGTATGCGGGGTTGCCAAGTTATTTGGGTTCTTCAAAAAATTTGGGGAAAAACATAACCTTGTAAAAAAATCATAGTAGTCTTGTTTCTGATAATTAAAGGTTGAGATTCGGTATTTAATTAATCAAACCCTTATACTATAAGCAAATATATCAGTAAAATTATTTGCTTGTACAGGGTGTTTTTTCTAAGCAACTGAAGTGGTCTGAATATATTGTGTAAAAACAGTCTCTGTCATATTTGTATAAATTTGAATATCTTGAAAACTATTAGAGTTAGATATAGCAAACCCTATATCATTTGAGAGCTTATTTAATACTCGTTTGTCTGGTGTTATTATATACAGGAGGTTCCATAAAAGAAAAACGAGTTTTTACACAATATAATCAGACCATTTCAGTTGCTTAGAAAAAACACCCCGTACAAGCAAATAATTTTATGATGATATCAGCTTATAGTATAAGAGATTGATTGTCTAAATACCGAATCTCAACCCTTAATTATCAGAAACAAGGCTACTATGATTTTTTTTACAAGGTTATGTTTTTCCCCAAATTTTTTGAAAAACCGAAATAACTTGGCAACCCCGCATACAAGACCAGCAAGCAGGGCACCAATGTATAGGGAATTTTAAGCTTAATCAAAATATCGTATAAAATACAGGATGTTCCGTATAAAAACCAAATATTGGATGCTGTAACCGCTCAACGGTGCACCCTGTATATCTAAAAATAATTTTGGATTATAGAAAAAAGGAGATAGAACAAGTCTCCTTTTCAACATTTTGCTCTATCTCCTTTATTTAAGGAGCTACTAAAGAATTCGTTGTTATTGACTCACGCTGTATATTAGGAGTTTAATTCAATGTGGTCCTCTATTTCTCTGTCGATACCTATGTAGATAGAGACCTATTATAGAGGTTCGATATTCCAATAATGAATATCTCTCGATATTCATTATTAGAAACGAATTTATTTGTAATTTCTCCGGTCTCCCCGCCGTTAGAACGGCAATTACGTTAAAAAATTTCTCCTGAAAATCACCAGCATTATCTCCATCTCCAAGTAGACCATCTCAAGACCCGAAGATATAGGATTTGTTTGAACATACAATAAGAAAACAAAATTATATGTAAATACAATTCTCTTTAGACCTGTGCCCGTTAGCGGGGTAACCACATGGCTAGGATCTTCTAGAAAGCAAATTTCATGACTTTCTTGTGCACACCACATCAATTAAAGCGATTTTTCGGCACACTTACCCGACTCGAAAATTTTGCGTTATTATCGGTAATAACTCTTATTATCTAGTCTCAAACAAACGGATATGCCTAATAGTACTTATAATGGAATTATTTTAACTTAAGTCCCGCAAGGCACCGCATAAACTCATTAATAATAAATATTAAGATATAAGCTGTGTTCAGTTAATGCAGTGTGACTTTAGGAAATAATATACTGAGCTTTCATGTTTATCATTCCTATATACTTAAGATATTTCTCTTATAAATATCAAAATCCATAAAAAATCAATAATAAACCATACTATTGAAAAAATATGTCATCTAGGTCTCCACTGAATGGTTTTAAGTCTAATGTTAATAACGATTACTGTAAAACCACTTCGCTGAAATACAATAATTTCCCTTCCTTTTATCAAAGTGGATGATCTCAAATTTTCAAAAAGAATGCCGCATCAAGTAACTCGCAAAGTAGAAAAAATTTCACTGTTCGGAAAACCAAAGGAAACCGTTTAGTGTTACCACCAATTGCAACGCCTTATCATTTTAGATCAATTTCCTCTACGCTTTCTATGAAGATAAAATATTTTCTGCTTTATCCAATGAAGTTTGAGACAAATTTTAAAGACCAAGTTGGCCAAGGAAGTCGTCGATATAATTTTTAGACAAACCTGTTAGTAACAAGTGACTTTTTGTTAAATTAAAATCATGGATATCCGTATTGATATTTGAAGTGTACAAATATTTTTTAATTTTAGCCCTGGTTTTTAATATTTTTTTTTTATTTAACACAGTTTTGTTTATATAGTTAGAATAAATAGAATTCAATGTACAGGGTGGATAATTATTATGTGAACGGGCCATAACTCGGTTATTTAAAATGCCAAATACAAATAAGAGTGTAGAATTACAAAGGGTACATTTTATTATTTGACACAGCTGTGTGCCATTTAAAATTTTAGAGAAAAATGATAGATCTCAAAATATCATCACCCTGTAAAACGTTAAAAATTTTGGAAAAAAAAACGAACGCAACTGGTACTTTTGAAGTGTAAAATTGTAATGGCGTAATGAAAAATATTTAAGTATAAATATATGACGTCATAGAGGCAAATTTAGTCCTTTTTGGACATACATTGGTCATTATCTTGAAAACTGGTTAAGTTCTGTTAATAACGGATGTTATTAATGGAACAAATACGAAATGTTAGTAAAGACGTACCCTAGAATTTAAGAGCATTTGAATAGAAGAACATTGTATTGTCGTCTTATAATTGAAAATAGTTTTAAAATATACCCCTTATAATTTACACATTTTTCAGATCAATCGTCTCTTTGCAATATATAACATTGTTATTTACGCATGTAATTCCGTGAAACACTTCTCATGTATCTATTTTACTTCTACTATCTGTATTTTATACTTTTACCTTTTCATCAGCAACCATGATTCAAACCAAATATTAGTGTTAGTCTTTAAATTAATTTCATTACATTATCTCAGTTTTCTGCATATTTTTTAGCTTATAAATTTGTATTAATCCTGCAGTACATTTTCATTATTCTTTTTACTCTGTTCTTAATTTCCACTTCTTGTTTTCTATTTTTACTATTAATTATTGAAGATATTCAATTTTTTTCTTCTCTTTTTCGTCATGTTTATACTTACCGATATTATTTATTGGCCACTCGTTGTTGATGATAATCTTAACGGAACCCATTGTGGAGAACTCAATGAAACGCAAATTTTCTGCTTTACTTCCCGATTTGACAACAACCGGCGATGAAGTCGTCAGGCGCCACGATGCCACGACTCCAAGCGGATGAGTTTGCAGATAAATCCTCCAGCACTTCCTCGAGTGATTAACTCGACCGGCTCGAACAGAGCTGAACGCCTCGAGTAACCCAACACGCGTTGCCGGCCGATGGTTGCGATTATTTTAGCGAACCAAATGATCCATGCTTTCTAGTTCGCTATCAGATCGAACGGGCTGCTCCGTCACTTTTAAATTCAACGAGTAACTGTAGACGTACGGGTTATCTTCACAATTATTATTTATTGTTTCCGGCGGGGGTGCCGATAGCGGAGGTGTCAGTCATAGAGCGAATATTCGCAGTGACAGTTCTGTCGGGAAGATTGTAGATCAGGACGTCAATGGAGTATTTTTCTTCAATCGAAATGACAATGGAAAACTGTATTTTTATAAAATATATTTTTTTTTTATATTTATTAGGATAAAAATTGTTAAGATGTTAAGAAACTAGGGAATATGTATCTAGAAAGTGGCAACACTGATAATATGTGACTAGATTCAGTTTGTAACGACGACAAACGACAGTCGACAATTGACATTTGAAATTTCCTGTTTGTGTTTGGCTTGACAACTTGACGAGTTGTATTGTTGTTTTCTTGTGCATTAAACTTTTATTAAACATGGAGCATGGTTTGCAGAGGCTAAGTCCGACAATTTACCGGTTATAGATCCTTTTATGATAAAGATCCTATAGATCCTTTCAGAAATAAAAGGGATGAAAAAGTAAGGTTAGTATTTAACTTAACAGTATTACTGCAAAGTCGATTAAATATATTCAAAAATTACCTTTACAAATTACGATGTTTCAATTAACAGAACTTCTATTACAAATAAATACACTTGTAATCAGTCACAGGCAGAGACAACAATTCAAAGGTAAAAATATAAACTAAAAACAATGTCTCATGTTTACCATGATGTTTACCCTAACCAAACAATTCAAACACAAACAAAAGTAAAGTTGTCACGCAGTGACACCAACCACACAAATGAAAATATCCTAAAAATCATTAATAGCGCAAATTTAGAATTTTCCCTTAGTAACGTCACGTGACGTGACGTGAGATATCGCGCACAATAAAAAAATAATTTATGGACTTAAATGAACCCAATATTAAAATTACAGAAATACGTATCTCTTCTTTTTCCAACTACTTTCCATTGCCGATGTAAAAAAAAAATAAGAAAACACCCCATTCTCGTATCTCTATTGGTCTGTGTCGCATGCGACTTTCATGGAATGTCTGTTGAATTTGCTTTACTGTATTTTGGAATCTCGCTTTCTACAGTTTTTAGTAGAATTCGTAGGGAGTGGTTTCAGCCACTCGTCTTTTGATTGTCGTATGCGAGAGGACGCCGAATTGTAAAATCCTAGAGAAGAGTTAAGGAATGGCGACTCAAGAACAAGTAAATTTAATTTATGTAACAGAAAATTAAGAAAATCAAAAACGAGCGGTCCATAGTTTTTGTTGTTGTCCATAATTGTTTCTTAGCTAGATGTTAGTTACTTGAAACTTTTAATGTAACTATTCCTGATATCAGATAACAACAGTAATAAGTAATAAAATAGCCTTAATAATCTTAGAGATCACGCCACAACAAAATCAGCGTCCAATTTGACCAAAGACTACATTGTTGCCATGTTTCATAACACAGCATAATTCTAGAATGTTGACTTCTTATCTATGGGTATTCGAGAATACACATTTCCAAATTTGTGTGAGAAATCTGTGTGACAAATATCGTACTCGACCAAGGATTTTCGGAGAATAGTCAAGGAGTAATTATCGGAGGAGTTTCGAGAATCGAGCACCTGTTAATTTATAATTTTCTTAGATTGAAAGTTATTTTTGAAAAATAAAAAGAGGGGGAAGGTGAAATTTCTGAAACGTTTTTTCAATTTTTCCACATTCAGCTATATCAAATTTAACCTTATTACATCAGTTTTAGATATAATACCAACTGACCAAATTTTAAAAATTAAATAAATATATTCAGAGCTTTTCAAGAGAAAACATCATTGCGCTTTAATTTTAAAAATTTTACTACTGATATTTTAGTGATAATAAATAAAAACAAAATCAGTTAGCACTTATAACCCACCAATATAGAACTTGTTTTAAAGAAAAAAATTTAACGATTTTGATGTCATAAAATAAATGGACAGATCTTCTACTCATTTTCCACCCAGAAGAATCAACATCTTGCTTGAATCTAAGTATGAAAAGTTTGTAGATATAATATAATAATGTCTCTATCCCTCAATTTAATCACAAGGATTAGCCCAAAAGTATGAAATGCGTGTGGGAGAGGGGATGGTATATTATTATTCATTAGGCCGCATTTACGCCTCAGGAAGAGCTTACTCACCATTCAGTGCTGGAATGAGTGATACCTGGAAAATTTCATTACTTAAAAGGGTAGTCAAACACCAACTGATATTAATCTCTCACATTAACAGCAAGTTGACTTTCTTTTCATCCATTGCCGTCTCACAAATTTGTCTAACTGCTCCCATATTAAATTGGTGCCCTGATACATCTCACGTTCCCATACTAACTGTTAGTCTTCTTAATATGCAACTAGTACTGTAACTATACTGCATAAATGTGTGACAACCTACTGCCCACTTTAATTAAAAATGTTTTCCATGTTTCTATATTTCCAAATCAAAATTATGAATTTGTCTATGACCCTTGAGTAGCAGATGGAATACATTAAACAATAGATTTGCACTATTATTGCAAAAAAGTTAGTATATAACTACACGAACAAATCTAACATCGTGATGCATTGAGACGAAATCCACAATCTCGTTCTACACTTCTTTCTCATATCGAACGATTCTTGTGAAACACAAAAATCGGCTTGGTAAATAACAATATTGTATAACACAACATGGCATATTCAGGGAAATACATTGATTATATTAGTCGTGACTCTACAGATGTCATTGAATTGAACCTGTCCCCGTTTCGAATTTTGCTGATCGTCATCGTCATTTCCCACAAAAATGACGCCGGCCTAATACAATGCTTTCTCTGTGTTTCAAAATTTACGCAATCCCGCTGTTGTAAATTATTGTTGTTGCATTTCCTTGCTTCTCCGTTAGATGTGGTCTGTTTGTCTGTTATCTGTCGTGATTCCTTTGACCACGGCATCGGCGGCGCGTTTGACGTTATGAATAAAAGGTTATATTTCCTGATATGCAATCAACCAATGGCATTCCCATGGGTTAAAACGTTACGTAATTGATTTAAATGAAATAGTGGGCTACATGGAAGACGGACACGAACAGATAGAAAAAATATACAAGTGACTGAGATATGAGAGTAGCGTAGTTGATAATTATTTCAAAGAAAAGAAACAATGAATCCATAATCTGAATAGACGAAGAAAACAGTGTCATTACTGACAAGTGAAAAATAAAGAAAAAAGTCTGAAATAAAGACATTTTATTTCAGTGTGAGATAAAACTTAATAGTCAACAGAGAACAAATGAAAGTTCTTACCTCAAACATTTCTTAATTATATTGCCTTTTCAAAAAAGCTTTTTAGTTAGATATTTTTTCGGAAAATAGGTATAGACTTTGGAGAAGAATTGTATGTTTTGTAGATCATATTTCTTCGGATAAGTCTCCTAGTCAACTCTGTGTATATTTTATATTTCAGAAGATATTAACTGGAAAATTAAAAATCAGCCACATTATATTTATATATAAATCCACTATTATTAAAACCCGCATTATCGTGTTATTCAAATATTAAAAGCAGACGTATTATAAGTATTTGTTTATATTTAATTACCTTGAATAAATGCGTTCGTTTATTTATATTTATGTATTGCCTTGTCTGTGTTTACAAATTCGAGGACAATTCTTACGAGAATGTTTTTGTAAATATTTTCAGGTTACATTATTTGTTTAAAGACACTACCTTAAATAGAGTAACAGTTCTTCATGTTGTGAATGATACAGTGTTGTTTATATACAACTCCTACATACACATACATCTTTTTTATTAATAATTTCCCTGCCTGGTTTGTTCCACTTGGTCATATTATTTATGTAAGATCCACAAAGGTGTACTTAAAGGATAATTCTAATAAAAAATAAGTGCCTCGTCCTTCATTTGAAAGTTTCTAAAGTTTATTACCCATTAAAATTTTTAAATTAAGTGCCCTTTGGCAACGCCTTACTATTTATAGCTGTCGTAATTAGTTTTTTATTTTATTAAGCTACATGAAGGTTTAAAACTGATTGTGAGGAGACAAAAGATTTGGGTTCGTAAAAAGGATACGTTCCTGGACATAAATTTAAGAGATTTTTACAAAGTATAGTCTGGTAATTTTTAATGAGGTTCAGATTTATGCCCTTGTTGTATTGATCGAGTTATTACTCTACAGGGTGTATAATGATAAAGGCCAAGGTTTAAAATTCAGTCAGTGTAAATTATCAGTCTCATGTCAACATCATGCGAGCCGGTGGCTCAGGGCGTAGCGTCTCGATCGGTCAACCCAGAGGTCGTGGGTTCTAATTCCCATTCCACCAAACGATTTTTAATTAAATTGTTTACTCGTAGATCAAGGCTTATTCGCAGGGATAGCTTGGCAACTATCCTGGCGATGACCTAGGATGGGAAGAATGTCAACTTGGTGTTAATGTGAGAGATTAAAATCAGTTGATGTTTGACTTGTCCCCCTAACTAATGAGGTTTTCCAGGTTTCTCTCATTCCAGCACTGAATTGTGGTTAGGGCCTACCAACGTAAGTCGTTCCTGAGGCGCAAATGCGGCCCGCGAAATAATAATATGCCGCGCCCTCTCCCACACAAGTCTCAGACTTTCGGGCTAATCTTTGTGATTAGAATGAGGGGTAGAGATATTATTATTAATGTTATTATTATTATTATTATTATTATTATTATTATTATTATTATTATTATTATTATTATTATTATTTGTTTTCAATTATAGTTACATAATTTACATTTAGACATACTGGAAAATAAGGTTTATTAACAAAACATTCAAGCATTCGTAACAATTAGGGAAATACTTTAATTACATCAAGAAAAAAGTTGCTCTCATTCTTTGTACAGGAGGATGAAAATTCCTTTTTAAATATTATATTAGCTGGGTGGCAGTTTACTGGCAACGGTACAGAAAAGAAAAGAAGGCGTCAACCAAAAATATCCTCGCTATGCTGAAAAGTAATTGACATCCATATAATTTTTTGCACGAAGAAAACTTCAAACAATTCAAATATTTATTTATCTATTCCTCTAGCACACAATTTTTTTCTTTGACAGAATTCGGTTACGCCACTTAGCCTCGTGTTCACATGCGAGTAAAGTAATTAACTTTATCGGTTAGCTGAGGCTACAGCCCATACTTTAACAGAGTGTAAACACAGAGTTTATTATAAATAATTATAGAGCCGCTCGCCCGCCGCGGTATATTCTAATTTAATTAATATTTCAACAAATGGAATTTGCAAAGACTTATGTCATACATAAACCCATAGATGTTGACCATTAATAATGATTTAAGTGAACATTCTTCGGTCAATATTTGTTTAAGACATTGTGTTAGCTATTTTCACCCACCGTTACAATTGGTGTGGTGGTGGTGCATTTTTAAGGTGGTTTCTCCTATTAAATTTCTTATAGATAATTATTAGTTACACAGAAAATATTGTAGTGACTAAAAATATACAGAATATTCACATAAACTGTGTCGGCAATTCCTATAACTTATTTGTTTACGATATGTAATAGTTCATTGCATTTGCAAAAGCATAAACTGCAAATAATTCAATACTGATGTAAATATTCAATATTGTGGTATTCTTTTGCGGGTACATTCTTAATTGTATTATTTGGGGATAATATTTATTTATTTATTTATTTATTTATTTGATTACAATACCCAATGGGCACAAGCCCAATTAAAGGATAAGGTTAGTAGGTACTTAAATAAAATGTATATATAAAAAAATGCATACCTATCAAAAAGAAGTGATATAAAACAAACTGATAACTTAAACACAACAGTCACAAAACTGATTAAAAGAGGAGAATTAACATACTCTAAAATATTAAAAGTTAAAAAACATAAAGAAATACAACATCTATGAAACAACAAAAAGTACAAGAATGACTTCATACATTCAAACATTTTCTTATCTCATTCACACTAGTAAAAAAGATATCAACACGTGATTCAATGTTCGCAAAATTTGCAATCATCTGATAGAGTGGAGAACATTTATTTGTACAAATTAGACCGATGGCTTTTTATATTAAATAAGTGGTACAGAATACAGACAATAGGTACTCGGATATCTAACATGGATAAAATTTCCTCACAAATGATTTTGTTATTTAGGACTTTAAACAAGAATAGTACTGAATCCATCATACGTATTTGCACCAAATTGGACAAATATCTCCTGAGGGGTGCCTCTAGGTGGATAAAAACCTTCCAAGGTGAAAATAGCCGATTTAAAGAATCGCCGCTGAACTTTCTATAATGATGATATATGTACGTTATATATTGGACTCCAAACGACAGACGCATACTCGAGCCTGGATCTAACAAAAGTGTTAAATATCAAACAGAGAGTGTCGGGATTTTTAAAATCTTTCATATTTCTAACAATGAAACCCAGACTTTTATATGCGCTCGCCGTAGTACAGTTAATATGTCTAGCGAAAGAAAGTTTAGAGTCAAAAGTAACACCTAAATCTTTTATAAATTCGGGCCTGGATAAGGCAGATGTACCGAGCTTGTACTCATGTAATACTGGATTATTTCTGGGAGAATATATTATTATTATTATTATTATTATTATTATTATTATTATTATTATTATTATTATTATTATTATTATTATTATTATTATTATTATTATTATTATTATTATTATTATTATTATTATACTAGAGCAGATGTCATTTAAGACCTATATTGCTCAATTACAAAATTAAAAAACAATACAATATGCAAAACAGAAAGCAAAATATACAAAGTTCTACAAAATAATTTTCTAACAGTTTTCCAAAATAACTACCACACTGAGTTCATATACAATTGTGCTCCACTGTATCAAGTTAAAGTTAACCCACATTAAATGAACGCATGATTAATGTAACTGTCATACATATTTTTGAACACATTCACACCACTTGCCGTTACCACATCACCTGGGAGTGTGTTCCAGTTGTTAAACACTGTTTGAGAAAAAAATTGATATCATCACATTGCATTTGGAGGCATTTAACGGGAGTTTATTTACAATACACCATGAGTTTAATAAATTTAATATTTGTTGAAGTTTCTCAGTATCCATGTTGGACTGAATCTGACAAAATATTTTTAGGTCGTCGGCAAATAATAAATAACGAATGTCCGTATGCGAAATTACTTCATTAATGAAAAATAAGAAACATCAATGGCCCAAGTACGGAACCTTGTGGAACTCCAGATGTTTGAAGGAACTCGACAGACCTAAACCCATAATGTTGGACAAATTGCTTCCGATTAGTTAAATATTACTGCATGAATTTAATTAAATCATTACCGAAACCTACACAATGAAGTTTTGACAGCAAAAGTGCATGATCGAGCCTGTCAAATGCCTTAGAAAAATCTGTGTATATTATATCGACCTGACCACCTTGGTCCAGGATTTCATTAATAAATTGCGTTTTGCATACTAAATTGGTTATCGTTGACCTCCCATTTATAAAACCGTGCTGTTCAGGTATAACAATATTAGTTTATTAAATACTGCAACTGGGCGAGAGGAACGCCGATATATTTGTTATCTCTATCTAAACAATAATAATTTATAGTCACTCACTAATATATTATCTAATAAACGTGAATATTTTAAATTGTCTTAATTCTCTGTTTGGTTGTTACGTTACCATTATTATTGCATTTTCCTTCAAGAACAATCGCAAACGTAAACAAAATATGTGTGTGTGTGTTTTATCTGCTATTATTTATTGCTTCATTGTTGAATACTTGGGCTATCCAGTACGGTTATAATATTACGCTTTCACTCATATTAGTACCTTCATGGAACATCATTTGTTTTACAGTACAATTAATTTCTATTTTAATACATTATAGTCTGTTGGCAATGACAATTAATACATTTTAATTTGTATTGATGAAAACATTACGATCCGACAATAATGGCAGGTCATAGGTTATGGTTGTAACAATATTGTTAATACCAGTTTTTCCGAATGCAATTTACTTCTAATTAATAATACAACTAAAGCACATTTTCTTGAATAATTTTGCCATGGGCTTGTATGAGTATCGCCTGAGGATAATTTTTAATAGTCGAAACCATACGGATTTTGTTAATTAACACAAATTTGGAATTAAAATTATATAATTGTTTTCAAAACAACATTGATCTCATTTAGATGTTCCAAGAAATATATAGAAAACACTCTATATACTAGTATTAGACATTTTTTGTATTTGGACTGGTACTGAAAGAAATTTGAGCGGCTTTCTCAATTTTTTAAATTCTCTTAACGATAATATTCAGTTTACAATGGAAAAGGAAGAAAACAATCAATTAAACTATTTGGATATAACAATAAGAAAGGTAGAAAATAAATTAAAATTCTCGGTTTATAAAAAACCAACAACTTCCGGCGCAATTATACCAGCAAGTTCGCAGCAGTCCTGGCAAATAAAAAAGTCGGTTTTCCATAGTTTAATACATAGGCTTTTAATGTTTCCGCTGGAAAAAGAAGATTTTGAAAAAGAATTAAGTACAATCAAACAAATCGCAAGAAACAACGGATATAAAGAAAAACTAATAGATAGCATGCTAAAAAACAAAAGGAGGAAATTAATTCGTCGGGAGTTTTACAATATTCGGGAAAAAGAAGGCACCTATAGTTATATTAATCACGTCCCAGGTTATAGCGAAAAAATAGCTCGCAGAATAGAACGAACCGGGTGTAAAATGATTAGTGTCAAAAAGCGTACTATTGGGAGGATTTTGATAAACAACAAAGAAAGGGTTAATAAATTAAAACAATCGGGGGTATACCAAATTAACTGTGCGGATTGTAATGCCCTGTATGTGGGTCAAACCGGTAGAAGTATTGAAACGAGAGTAAAAGAACATAAAAAATCCATATTAAATAACGCAAAAAATTCAGGATTTTCCACGCATTGCATAGAAAACAATCATTTTATAGATCAGAAAAATGTAAAAATACTGCATCGTGAAAAGAAAGGAAAGCGCTTAGATCTGTTAGAACAATTAGAAATTAAAAAATCTTTAATTATAAATCCGTGTACTACTAATGATCAGATAGATTTTACACTCTCGCCCTTCTGACAAAATGTAATAAAAACTCGGGCTTTAGCAGATGGTAGGATCGGGAGTACTTAGGTAGACTTGTAAACAAATAAATAACGAAAACGCGCTTGGAAATGTTTAGTAATAGACATTTACTCTATTGAAAAAGGCCTAACAAGCCGAAATACTAGTATATAGAGTGTTTTCTATATATTTCTTGGAACATCTAAATGAGATCAATGTTTTTTTCAAAACAATTATTTTCACGATGCTTCATAAAGAACCATCCGCTTCGAGTATCCACTTTATTAAAATTATATGTTATTATAATACTATGAATTTGCTTTAAGAAGTAATGTTCTATTTCTTTTTCAGATTTTCTGTATCGGCATAATGTCACTTTCGACAATGTCACAACTGAAGTGGAAATCTTAGATACGTCAAAATGTGCGGTAAGTTGTAATTTTTTCTAATTAATCTTCGCAAGGAATTATTGTAACTATTTCTTAACTTGACGAGTATTCTAACGAGTTCTAAGTATATTATCTCTTCTATTCTCTTTGAAAATATGTTTAGATCTTTGTCATCCCATCTCGTCATAATTTCATGTCATCCTCTTAATTGAAATTAAAAGGATGACACGAAACACTTTTCTACACTTTACACTTTAATTGACTTGTGGAAAGTTTTTTTTTATATTATAATAACACGCATCATTATCTATTAATGGATATTTTAATTGCGTTACTTATTAAAACAAAAACTATTCAATATTGTATGTGTAGTAAAATTCGTCTAATCAGAAGAGTTTCTTATTTGTAGTGGATATGAAAAGTAGGTTCTCGCTAATGTTCTTTTTGGCGTAACCTACATCTGTCCAAAAAAATTTTTTACCATTAATGTATTGACAATAGTAAGTATTTTGAATGGATAATTAAAAGCGGAATATATTATAAAGTTTTATTGCTTAAGTTGCACTTCTATATTTGAAATAAGTGAAATTAGAAAACTTATTAAGGCAGTTCTGTATTTTTTCTGTGTTATTCACTGGAAAACTGCAGACTTTACATAAATAAAACCAGAAAATGATTTTCTACATATTAGACAAAAATCATTTTTTGCAAGCATAAAGTAGTTAGCGTCTCTAAGTACATTTTTCTAACAATTATATATACCGGGTTTCCCATTTCATTTGACTAATGGCAATTAACATGGGCTATTACATTTCATTGAATTTTATATTCCCAGGGCACACTATGAGAAATATTGCTAACGGAATCGATAGTACTGATTGTCAAACACTTCTGATTACCAAAATACTAAAGCGAAATGCTTTTTTAATTAAAAAATCAATAAAAATTCGTTTTAAGTTAATAGGTGTAGTTTATATAAGTGTTTTAAGAGACATTATTAAGCGTCATCCGGTGGACTAGTTGGTTGAGCGGCAGTGTTTCAAACTGAACCGCAAAATTTTGCAGGTTCGAATCCCGCCAAAGGCAACTTTTTTTTTACTTTTTCATTAATTACAAATTATTAGTGTTTACTTATTCGAATAAATATGGTTCATTGTCAGTACCTAGTTATTACTTTTGAAAGTCACAATATTTGCTTATCAAAAAAAAACCATGTTTTAATTGGTTCGTTTCCTTTATCTTTAGCTAAAGCTACTATCTTATAAAATAAGTAATCAACAAGCAACATATTTTTTATTTATTACATGCACTGTGCTTTTACTAATAGTGTACTTATCTCTGCTAATAGTTACTACATATTATACCTCAATCTGGATATGAGTTAAACAGTTACAGAGGAACTGTCGTGAATTAGTAATAGGTTTTTTTTGAGGAGTTTTTTTAAAATATATTCTTATTTTAAAAAACTCATAATTTTAGAATTATAGTTTTTTATTTAAAAAAAAAACTATTACTAATTAACGACAGTTCCTCTGTAATACTGTTTAACTCAATATCCAGATTGAGGTATAATATGTAGTAACTATTAGCAGAGATAAGTACACTATTAGTAAAAGCACATGCAGTGCATGTAATAAATAAAAAATATGTTGCTTGTCGATTACTTATTTTATAAGATAGTAGCTTTAGCTAAAGATAAAGGAAACGAACCAATTAAAACATGTTTTTTTTTTGATAAGCAAATATTGTGACTTTCAAAAATAATAACTAGGTACTGACAATGAACCATATTTATTCGAATAAGTAAACACTAATAATTTGTAATTAATGAAAAACTAAAAAAAAGTTGTCTTTGGCGGGATTCGAACCTGCAAAATTTTGTGGTTCAGTTTGAAACACTGCCGCTCAACCAACTAGTCCACCGGATGACGATTTGATATTTTAATTGAAAAAGCATTTCGCTTTAGTATTTTGGTAATCAGAAGTGTTTGACAGTCAGTACTATCGATTCCGTTAGCAATATTTCTCGTAGTGTGCCCTCGGAATATAAAATTCAATGAAATGCAATAGCCCATGTTAATTGCCATTAGTCAAAATGAAATGGGAAACCCGGTATAAATAAAAATAAAACTGTATTTTCATACAGTACTCACAGCACATCTTCGCACCCACGTATGAATCATCATTCAAATCGCCCGTCTGCATCGCATCTACGTTTTCCAAAGATACCACTTAATCGCTTACTCAAGCGAAAAGGGCATCTGATCTGAGCGTATAGCGCGAAATCGATTTTAGAGTGATTTACATTGAATGGGGTTTTCTATAAAAGAAATTGTTTACAGCACTATTTACATATATCGGGAGCACATGTAAGGCTAGCTGATACAATCGTAATGTTTGCAGGCTGAGAATAGTGGGACAGGTAACTTGACCTCGTATGCATCTCGGGAATGTTTTTTTGATATATTATTCACGATTCAGTGGTGGATTTTGTCACCAGTAGGAAGTGGAATACAATGTGTGTTTCGATGGAAGACTTGATATAAGGCCTAACCAATCTATGGGAAATATAACAATATCACTCGCCCGAGTTCAAATTGAGGTTACACTATCTGGATAAATGCTTCTGATCTGCAAGATCTGCCTCTGATTCGTCCGCAAGTCATTTTCAATTATCTCAACATGGTTTTTTACTATTCTACTATCCTATTTATAATAAAATTATATTTTACTATCATTTTATTATAAAAATAGTATACTACTACTGTCAATATTGTCACTACTATTAGTATTACTTAGTATTGACCCAATATTGTGTCACTGTCACTCTTACTCTTTGTCCGTGGAAAGAATTAGAACTACTAGGCAATAGAAAACCAAAATAGAAAACTAACGAAGTTGTGTTATCTCTTAGTAGAAAAAGGATTGTATAGGTAGCCTTTTTTGTTATACAGGGTGTCACAGAATAACTATTCCTAATTTTCAGAAATGATAAGAGGGCACTTAAATAAGCATTTTTTATCAATAAACTAGTGTCCGGAAATTCCTCAGTATCGAGATAAACAAGAAATCTTTAGGAATAACAGTTACATTCTGAATTACAACAAAAAAGAGTAGTTAATTACAAATTAAAGTATGAGATAAAAAATACATTATAAAAATTGTTCGAAGTTATGACCATCATTATCGTCCAAATATTTGTGGACGTTCACGAATATCATCGAAAGCTAAAATAATTCGAGCCACTAACTCTTCCTCTGTATTGATAGGCGTCTCATAAACCAGTGACTTAATATGACCCCAAATACAAAAACCCAGAGGAGTCATATCTGGTGAACGTGCGGACCAAGAAATCGGCCCCTCTCTTCCGATCCATCGATTTGGAAATTTAGCATTTAGATAATTGCGACAATTTAATCCAAAGTGTGCTGGTGCACCATCGTGCTGGAAAACAATATTTCTTCGAATATTTAAGGGGACATTTTCAAGCAATTCTGGTAAAGTATGTTCCAGAAATATCCTATACACATTGCCATCTAACCGTGCAGGTAATAAATATGGGCCCACTACATAATTGTCAACCATCCCAGCCCAAATATTAACAGAAAACTTCCATTGATGTAACCTCTGAACGGCGTGAGGATTTTCTTTGCTCCAAATGTGACTGTTGTGTGTATTAAAATAGCCGTCTCTTGTAAAACCATGCCTCGTCTGTCAATAATACAGTCCTAGGAAATCTTGGTTCGTCGTTAATTTTATTCAAATACCGTTCGGAAAATTGTACTCTGTTGGAATAATCTGCTGGAATTAACGTTTGAATTTTTTGAATGTGAAACGGATGCTTCTGATATTCCTTTAATACCCTCCATACAGATGTGTGGCTTGTATGCATTGCATGGGCAACGGCACGAGTGCTTGTTTTTGGGTTATTTTTAAATTGTTGCAGAACTTGGTCCTCAAAGTCAACATTTCGGACAGTGCGATTAGCTCCTGAATCTATTTTCTTTACTTGGACTTTACCAGTATCTCGAATACGTTGGTCTAATCTTGAAAATGATGTATGACAGGAAATGTGACGCTCAGGATGCTGTTCTGCATAAATTCGCCTTGCTTCATTACCATTACCGTGAGCTGCCCCATAGGCAAGATGCATGTCTGCTAATTCAATATTTGTAAAATGATGCATTTTCAATCAAGCGCTAACTTTTGTAATAAAGTTTTTTTTTTAATGCTTAAAATGACAATTAAACACATTTATTTAATAAGGAATAATTTATGACACACGTAAAATGACATCTACGAAAATGGTTATTGTTTTCCAAAGGTTGCTATGATTCAACTTTTATTTTGGGGTAATAGCCGACTCTTTTCATTTTATCTCGATACTGAGAAATTTTCGGACAGTAGTTTATTAATAAAAAATGCTTATTTAAGTGCCCTCTATCATTTCTGAAAATTAGGAATAGTTATTCTGTGACACCCTGTATATAGATAGAAGTGTATATTTTGAAACGGAATATTCTGCATATTTGGCTATACTTTACTTAAGTGAACCTTTAGCCGAAGGTTCCTTGTCTACGAGATTATAGATAAACAAGGATTCAATAAAGATGGTGGTCGTGAAAGATCCTCATCCTGCTACAAAAATGAAGATTTGGCAACATCTCCAGGTTAGGGGATGCTCAACTCTTGGAATCTATAGCGTCTCCTATAGCATGTCGAAAACAACTGCTTTGCATGCAATATGCACCCCCCAACATTAAATTACAACGTCATATCTTTATATAACCTCAACTTAATGTCTTTAAATAATGAAATATTAAACTAGCATTTACATTGCATTAAAAATAATTATTTTTGGTCACATATACTTTTTGTACTGAATTTTATTGAAAATTTTCTCCTGTGGCTGAAAGTCCTCTTTCTTATTTTTTTATTGAACAAAGAAATTCTATTTAATATATATTTAATAGCCTATTTTAACTTTGCCAAAATCATACTTATTTTTTAGTGATATTTTTTTAAATTTTATCTATTTGTTAAGTTTCTGTTTTAATTCTGATAAAAATAATATTAAAAATATACTATATTTTTCTGTATTTACTTGAATAAAATTAAATTTGCATAAGGTGCTTCTACTTGCATGCTTCTATGAACTTTTTTCTTAGGTTAACTCAAGGAATCATCCCTTAAACTTTTCTATATGTACTTAACAAGCGCCTTCTATTTTGATTCCCTTCGATATCTCTCATTAATTTAGGTATCTTTAAGTACTCTCTGAAATTAAATAAATAAAATCCCATAAAAAAGAAAGTATTGATCACATTAATACAAACGCAACAGTAATGGAAACGAAGATGCATCCTATAAATGCAGCATGCGCTTAAAGGAAACATTACTCATCCTTCTGGCATCCGCCCCTCACTTTCTAAGGAAGAGAGATAAAGCGACTTCCAGCAGATTCGAAACAGAGATCCTCGCTGCGTTTGTCACATCGCCCATGTACAGGGCAGTCCAAATGATTCGCATTCCTCCTTATCTCATTGTTTTGTTAGTTAAAACCGTTGACTTAACGATTTAACAATTCGTCCTACCGAGTAAAATCGAGATATTTTCACAAATTAGGTACACTATTTTTTTAGGAAAAGAGACTAATGTACTTGGAAGGACCAATGAAGTGGTCACGTAATATCAAATTTTATTACAAAATCTCTCATATTTAGATGTTCCAAGAAATATATAGAAAGCACTCTACATATATACCAGTATTTCTGCTTATTAGGTATTTTTCAATAGAGTAATGTCTATTAATAAATGTTTCCAGGCGCGTTTTCCTTATTTATTTGTTACGAGCACCTACCCCCGATTGATCCCACCATCTGGTAAAGCCAGAGTTTTTAGTACCTTTTCTAAGAAGGGCGAAATTGTAAAATCTATCTGATCATTCGTAGTACAAGGATTTATAATTAAAAATTTTTTAATTTCTAATTGCTTTAATAGATCTATAAGCGCTTTCCTTTCTTTTCACATGTAGTACCTTTACATTTTTCTGATGTATATAATGATTGTTTTCTATACAATGCGTCGAAAATTCTGAATTTTTTGCGTTATTTAATATGGATTTTAAGTATGGATAAAATCCATATTAAATAACGCAAAAAATTCAGAATTTTCGACGCATTGTGTAGCAAACAATCATATATAATATAGATCAGAAAAATGTAAAGGTACTGCATCGTGAAAAGAAAGGAAAGAGCTTAGATCTGTTAAAGCAATTAGAAATTGAAAAATCTTTAATTATAAATCCTTGTACCACGAATGATCAGATAGATTTTACAATTTCGCCCTTCTTAGAAAAGGTACTAAAAAGTAGGGCTTTACCAGATGGTGGGATCAATCGGGGGTAGGTGCTCGTAAACAAAAAATAACGAAAACGCGCTTTGAAACATTTAGTAATAGACATTACTCTATTGAAAAAGGCCTAATAAGTCGAAATACTAGTATATAGAGTGTTTTCAATATATTTCTTGGAACATCTAAATGAGACCAATGTTTTTTTCAAAACAATTATTACTCTCATATTTTTTTGTTGTCGGATAAATTCGATAAAACACTTCTCATGACTATTAGCATTTTCCATTTTAAAAATCGGTACTTAATTATTTTTCACTGAAATAACAACCTACCTACAATTATTTTAGGAATCTTACGTCAGAGAATAGGAACCAACATTTGGTTGAATTATTTTCAGTTTAGAAGACATAAAAAATTAAGACATAGAAGACATTCTAAACTTCATACCCATACCATATATCTATGACTTTTTAAGAAAGTATCGGAAAGAAATACTCTACCGGCAACCGCGCGTTCAAGCATTAAATTACTCCGGCATTTCCTATAGAAAGGCAGATATTATCCACCAATAGCAAATGATAGCCATGATAACCCCAACTGCACATTCTATACTGCAGTATAGAATGTGCAGTAGTGACCTCTTTTTGGGTTTATGCATTTAAACCGACCTTAACGTTTGTTAACACCATTTTTAACAGCGAAATTTTGTATCAAATTTATATTCTCCGAGAACTTTGTATAACGCCGCTTTTTGAATTTTGTTTCTGGCTCAAAGGCAACTCAAAAATAAGACAGCGTTTAGTTTGGACCACCATGTAGAGCCGTTTGTAATATTTCTCCTAGTTTATGGTTTCCTGCTTGTTCGTGTAATTAAATGAGTAACCTAAGAACATTATGCCGTGTAATTCTGATATAAAATGGCTGCGATTATACTTTAATAACCATTATAGAATTTACAGCACTTCATTATAAATAACTTCTTCGGAAAGCGTGTGGGCATGTTGATATATTTCATTCAGCCAGTGCTTATCAAATACATGCAGTTTCTAAAACATCGCAATAACTAAAAATTATTTACGTAATATTCAGTTGAAAATGGATAAACAATAACTCATACTCGTACGAATGGCCCGATGGTTTAGTCTTCAACTATAATAAAAAATCACAAAAACAAAACCAAAAAAATGTTCCCGTTTTACGTAGTTTTAACGTTTCACAAGTAATGTAAAATAATTGTTTTGAAAAAAACATTGATCTCATTTAGATGTTCCAAGAAATATATAGAAAACACTCTATATACTAGTATTTCGCCTTATTAGGCCTTTTTCAATAGAGTAAATGTCTATTCTCTATTGAATAGAGACTTGATAGAGTAAATGTCTATTACTGATAGTAATAGAAATTTACTCTATTGAAAAAGGTCTAATAAGCCGAAATACTAGTATATAGAGTGTTTTCTATATATTTCTTGGGACATCTAAATGAGATCAATGTTTTTTTCAAAACAATTATTTTCACGATGTTTCATAAAGAACCAACCGCTTCGAGTATCCACTTTATTAATGTAAAATAATTCAATGACTTATTTTTAAACATTTATTAATGTAATCAAATTATTTTTCGAGTATTTTTTTTGCAATAAAAATCTACATTTTTATAGATACTACTTTATTCAGTACTGATTTATATAAAATAAAAATTTCAGTAATTTACTACCTGACTAGTAACTTAATTCCAATTAAGATCTGAAACATAGGCATTTCTATTTGATACCATGTAGCTTATAATGTAAGTTGGGGTGAGTCCAATTAACTTCTTTGCATCTTTTCATCTACGGGGACACCTTTGCATTCTTCTGTTATTGGAATCGTAATAATTAAAAGTTAAACAGGACTCCGTACTCACTGAAATGTACCTCTTTCCTTTTCATCACCACCTTCATAAATCTAATATTATTTTTCCGCTTAGGACGTCCTGCTGCACACAGGCAAGGTTTCTTCCCAGTCTATAAACAGAGAATACTTACCAACCACCTACGACGATGACGCGACGTGTGTGCATTCTCCAAGCTATCTGGGATATCTGCGGCTTCACGAAAACGACATTTGCAACTTTCTAAAGTAATCTCAACGTTGGGAATATATTAAACTAATTACTTAATACGACTCAACTGATTCTTGCTAAATTGCGGGAAAATATCTCATTGACGTGTCCCTGGATTTATATTTATGCTATAGTGTCAATCATTATACAGGGTGAATGTTGGTATTTCTTATATGATAAGATATATGCAAATAATAATTACTTGCATTTCTCTTACTGTTATACAGGGTGTTAGTTAAACATGCGGCAAAAATTCAAGAGGTTATTCCTTGGACTATTCTAAGGATATTTTATCCTTTGATGATTTTTGAAAAAGCACGTCGTTCCGAAGATATAGGGCGAAAAAAATGTTCAACAAATCCAATTTTGGTATTTTTCACATTATTAATGTAGGTGAAATAAGTATGGCGTACTACACTGGACGTATCAAGTAAAAGACATGGAAGAAAAATGAGTTCTTTTTTTTACCAACATCCCGTGATACTTCGGAGTGATTATATTGTTTTTGTATGTTGTGTTTTTGTAGTCTGTATGTGTCGCATTTATTAAGATTGACGTTTGGCTAGTTGCCGTGTAAACGGTTGTTAGTGAAGTCCTCTATCATGGCTCGCTATAAGAATGCCGAGATGGCTGACATGCATTTTATTTATGGACTTGCTGATGGCAAGATTAGAAGCTAGGCGACTGTACATTGAACGATTTCCTAACCACATTGCTCCCGACAGAAAAATCTTTCAAAGTATTCATCAACGTCTTCGAGACACGGGAACATTGAAACGAAGTGGAGGACCAGGAAGGCCAAGGACTGTTAGAACGGTAGACGTAGAAGAGAATGTGCTGGACATGATAGAAGAAGATCCAGGCACTTCTACACGAAGAATTGCAAAAACTTTGAATATAAGTAATTGGACTGTTTGAAAAATTCTGAGAGATAATTTGTTGTACCCATACCACATTCAACGTGTTCAGGGACTTCGTCCTGCGGATTTTGCTCCACGTATTGCATATTGTCAATGGCTTTTGCACACATTGGTTGAAATCCCTCAACTACTTAGGCTGATTCTTTTTACCGATGAAGCCAGTTTCTCGCGAAATGCAATAAGGAATCTCCACAATAACCATGTGTGGGCTGACGAAAATCCACATGACATTTGTGAAGATCGGTTTCAACATCAGTTCTCGTTAAAGGTTTGGGTTAGAATTGTGGGTGGCTGTGGATACATGTAATTTTTAGTAATAAATTGTTATTTGTTGAAATTTTTTTTCGCCCTATATCTTCGCAACAAAGCGCTTTTTCAAAAATTATCAAAGGATAAAATATCCTTAGAATAGTCCAAGGAATAACCTCTTGAATTTTTGCCGCATGTTTAACTAACACCATGTATACAAATGAGCTTGAGCGATATAAGATTGTTCATGCAAAAATTCAACGTGATGCTTAAATAATCTATGAAACTATATTTATTTGTGGCATTGTTTGATTACTCTTATTAGAAAATTAAATTTCTCATTTTTCAGTATTTTTAAGTGCCTAGACTTGAGTATTTGATACTTGAGTATTGGTATTGTTAGACTAATTGTAGTACCTACCTACCTCAGAAAGAGGTAATAACATAAAAAATATGCAGTATCGTATTAAATTTTGCATGAACAATTTGATATCTCTCAAGCTCATCATTTGTATATAAACTTCAATCTGAAAATTCAAATTCCACAGTGGGTCATTAGGATAATAAAATTTTATACTGTTCTTCATTAATTTGGGTCAACGCTAGTATTTCATAAATCACAACAGATTAGATGACAGGAAAAAATATGTAAATGCAAATATTTGCTGATTTCTAAAAAAATCCAAACATAATAATTTGAAAACTGAAAATCATTACTTTACTGAACAAAAACCAATTTATTTATGGTAAATCATATTTATTAATTATCAACTTAATGAATGAATAATGGAACCAGACTAAATATATCCACAATGCACATATTTATCAAGGACTTATTAGGACAATTATATCAGTCAATAAGAAACTACTATATATACTAATATCAACACCAGATTTTGTGTATACGAGTACTGCTGATAGGATATAATCGAAGATCAGGAAACATTTGTCGACTAATGTATCATTGAAGTCTCTCATTTTCAATATTTTTAATACAAAAAAAAATTGGAACCTAAAATATTAATTTCTACTTTCTTATGAAATATTTATGGCTACTATAATTCTACCATGTATATAGGACCTACGCCATTCTTGTTGCTTACCTATGTTAAAGGTAAGAATGGCAATAGAACAATACCTACTTATACTTTAATTTTAAATTTAAAGAATTAATAATCGAACGTGACCGAATATATTCACAATTCACATATTTATCAAGGACTTATTAGGATAATTATTTCAGTCAGTAAGAAACTACTATATATACTAATCTACGAGTATACACTAATATCAACACCAAATTTTGTGTATACAAGTGCTGCTGATAGGATATAATCCAAGATCAGAAAACGTTTGTCGACTAATGGATCATTGAAGTCTCCCATTTTCAATATTTTGTAATACAAAAAATTTTGAACCTAAAATATTAATTTCAACTTTCTTATGAAATATTTATAGCTATTATAATTCTACCATGTATTAACTTTACTTTATTACATTGTTTTCTGAAATTGACTCTAACTTTATGGCTCCTGAAACATAAGTTTGCATTTTCCAAAATAATGTTTAAAGTAACCGATGCATTCATAAACACAGTTTTGTTAAACAAAAAATGTGAAATGTCTATATCTGTAAATTACTGAGGTACCTACTATATAACTTCTTCAGCACATTTGTCACATATGAAATCATTTAATTCATACCGATCGAGGTCCGCAGAGAAACCTCTACGTCTGCGGCCACCTAATGCCACACCTCGCTGTCAAATAGTAATTCTCCTGAATTGCATCGGAAGGATCTTCTTCATTTTATAATATAGGCTCTTTATTATACCATAAAATTACATTTAGACGTACCTAATATTTTATTTTAAATTTATTGGAAGGGTTTTATAGTCTCCAATACTTTGACACACTGAATATTAAACATATTAGTTGTAACTCTTATTATAATTCAGGAAGTGCCGGCTATATATTGTTTTAATGGATACTAAATAATAGCACTTAAATACTTTACGATATTGAAGAAACAGACATTCACGTCTTTATTTGTGACCTTTGTTATCAAAGATTATATTTTACTGTCGCTATAATTCTACGAAAATGTTACGAAGTGTCTTCTGAGGCTGCGAAAAGGCGCCTGGTAGCCTTTGTTAACTTTATAGAGAAGAAAACGTTATAGAGAAGTATAAGATTCGCAAAATATAATATAATGTAGTAAATATAATCTTATAATAATAGGTACAATATAAATAAAATGTCGCTGAGGATTTAACCGAAGAAAAACGGTACAAATCCAGACTTTGCATATTGTGGATTATTGGCCCGGAAACTATGTTATTAGCTTACCTCATTTTTTTAATGCTTTATTACATCATGTTTAGCAGATCTTTCCCAATTTTGTTCCCAGCTACTCCTAGATCATAGGATTTTAATATATCTTTTTTTTGACCTGATAGTCTCATCTAAAACATGAAATGTGTAGTTGAGATAGCTTTATTGCATCATGTTTAACAAGTGTATAACAATTTTATCATAAAACAAATAATAGATCATGAAATATCATTGTACTCTATTTTTAGCTGTAAAGACTGCAATCAAAAGTATGTTGGATAAACTAGAAGGTCCATTCAAACTAGATACAAGGAACATATGGCTCATTTCAAATATGATATGATGAATAAATAAGTCTAGTGTGGCCCAACTTGCGTGTGAGAACAACCATAAAATAGATAGTAGCAATTTAAGACTAATTAGGAATGTAACAAATTCTAGACAGCTGGATGCATTTGAGAGTTTGGAAGATTCAAAGTGTATAAATAGTATGAATAGTGACTGGGGGTCAATCCCATATAGCCCGCTTTATTGGTTAGTAAATCACGGTTAAATGGTTCACTGAACCGTAGCAATAGTTTAGGTATAAATAGGGCACAGTGTTCGCATAGCTTTAGTTTCAATCATCTCCAGACGATACCAACTTGGTTGGCGAATCATACGTCGAGTGCAGTATAGTGTTTTGCTGTTATGTGGAAAACTACGTCAGTGCTATTTTTATGTAATCATCTCTTTTTAAAAACATCATTCCCTCTGACAAATGAAATGTGAGGTTGGCATTGCTTCGTTTTATGTTGTTCTAAAGGTTTTCCCTATATGTTTAAAAATATACTTTCTTGCGAAGCGAAGAAATGTTCCTCGAATAACATTTAACAAATTAGTGTACCTTGCCTACAATACAATACTATAAGTTCATGACTTATGCAAACACTACATCAGCTATTGTAAACCTATCTAGCAACAAAAAAGTTAAATGAAACGACTAAACAAATACGATAGAGAGAATATCGGCTTGCCACAGCACGAGCCTCATTAACCATTCGTAAAAACGCCGAAGATCGTGGCGTTTGGTTTAGAAATTGGCGAATATACATGTTAACCATTTTACGGTCGACATATATATTATTTAACAAGGTGCTTTCGCGAGAGACGACCGTCCAGGCCCATTGGAGGAACTTCTATCCGTTTTAATTTATATTGTACCTGTTCTTAACGTTATCGATAAATTATATACACTACAAACTATTATTAACATTTACTTGTTCATTAGATAGATTATAAATTTCTAGCGTATAAATTCTTGTCCATTTTAAATCCTACGCGCAATTTTGTGTACCAATAATGAAGTTATATATACAAGTTTATATTCACAGTTGGTAAATGATTTGGCTTAATGTTTGGAGAAATTTTGTAACTAGTATTTAGAAATCGGATAATTTTATATCATTTGCGAGCCATTTTATTAATTGAAATAGCTTTGAAAGTTATCTGGATCTACGATTTCTTATGGCGATATTAAAATAAATGGACCTTAAAGTAAAACTTCCGTATTTTTAGATTGTAGATATAAGTATGTATTTCCTGCAAAAAAAACTAATTTGGTGATAATTAGTCTAATCATGCAGATCATCTGAAGTGTTCTGATGATCTGCATGCAGATATGATTACCTAGGTAGACGTTTTATCTAACAATAATTAATTTAAAACAAATAGTAAAACACTGTTTCATTATAAAATACCAGCGATAATAGTAATAGTAAGTTTTTTGTTTCGCAAATGGTATATACAAGGTTTTACAGATTATGTTATTTTTATAGCAATCTTTTAACCTAAAAGATTTACGGTATTAGTGAAATTAACTCATCTTTACTTAAGGGGGTTACGTTAAAAATGGTTTAATTGTTTATTTGAAAGCTTTATTTGAAAGAATTTAAATTTTCTGATTTGTTTTAGGTTTTTCGCACTTTTGCAAAAACATAGAAATTACAAAGTCCTACTATCAATTAATTAACAACAAGTACTGTTGCAAATTGTACTAAATTTGATGTAAATTCTTTTCTAAATCATATCCACTTTTTTTATCCATAACCTTGTTTTTCAAAAGTGGATACTCGAAGCGGATGGTTCTTTATGAAACATCGTGGAAATAATTGTTTTGAAAAAAACATGGATCTCATTTAGATGTTCCAAGATGTTTCTTGGAACATCTAAATGAGATCAATGTTTTTTTCAAAACAATTACTTGTTTTTCTGTTCTAATTCTATTTAAAGACCTTGACTGAATCATTGGGAATCATATGTGTTCACAATTTTTTTAAATATCGAAATTGTTAGGACATGAAATAATGTTAATTTACTCATATTTAATGAATTTAATTAGTAGAGTTTAGAAAAATATTTTATATATTGTGAGATAAAATTAATTTTCTAAGATGGTATCAGACAATAACTAGCACGCCACTGGCATTTCGTAATGAACTGTAATATGTTTTGTCGATTTTGAAAACAAATGATTTATTGGTTTCCGATATATAATGAAAAAATATTCAGTAACAGACATTTACTCTATTGAGAAAGGCCTAACAAGCCGAAATACTAATATATATAGTCTTTTCTATATATTTCTTGAAACGTCTAAATGAGAACTGAAATGAGTGTTTTTTCAAAACAATTACTATATTTTAAGTTAAGTTCACCACTTATATCTAGTTTCCTACCTATATTTTTATAGCAAAGACATACTTACTTGTAATTTTAAATATTTCTCAAATTAGACAGATTAAACATGAGAACTTTGAACCAAACTTTGGAGAACCGCCACAAGTATTCTAAAAACTGCATCCATAAGTTCTTAGAGACTCTAGGTCTATAAACAATCCATCAATCTACTATCAAGTAATAGTAATGGATTAGTAGTGATAGTTAGTTAGGTGTCATATTATAATTAGTAATTTTATGAAGATATCCGTTTCATGTTAAAAATAAAATTATTAAAAATGAAGTATTAAAATATCTTTAGATAAACTTACATTAAATAAGTTACATCCTATATCAAGATCATTAGACACATTATAGAGTCTTTCAGGATATGTTATAAAGCCCAACTAAAAAAGGATATGTTATAAACCTGACTTTAAAAAAATCTCATATTGTCCTTGAAACAGTTCTCAGAACTTTTAAACACTTGGTATACTCAGTTATTGAAAAACTTCCATAAAAATAATGAGGAGATTTTATCGTTTTTATAAAAAACTGGACTTGTCACATATATAATAATTCCCAATGTCATTCTATGTTATCTCCGACTGAATGTAAAAAATTCATAATAATAAATACTAAAGAAATGCTAATAGGGGCTGTCTCCACGTCGTCTACGTCTAACGGCGCCTGTAAATTGTAATTATCGATAATAATTCATCGATTAACTAATTCTTTCATCATCATCGTATAGTTTATAATGCAATTTAAAACAGAATCTTAATAGATTGACTTTAATTAAGGTTAATTATACGTAGTTATAATAAAAGTTAATTTACTGCTTTTCAAGCGGTAAGGGGATCTGTAAACAACCATTAACCACAATTGAATGTCAAGTGTAAGTGAATGAAAGCAATAAAACGTTTCGAAAAATGTGACTCGAATTGCGGTGCTTTTACGCTGCGTTTCCTTACAATTTAATCAAGCAAAGTTACTGAACAGAATTATTGGTAGTTTTGCATATTATTTTACGTATTCCTGTATTTAATTAATTGAATTTGTATCATAAATAATTTTTATCAAACTAATAATAAAAGGAGAAACATTTAAGTAAATAAATTCTATTCAGGGTAAAAATAAAAACTTTAATATATTTACTAACATGTTGTACAGGGTGAGTCACCTAAAACGCTTTGGTCTATTACTCAGTTGCTATAGAATATACATTTTTTCCTTTTAGAGCATTCTATACACCACTCAGAGCCATCTTTTAAAATTATTTTCGAACATACAGGGTAATCCAGTTCAGAGGGGTGAACTAAATTTATATTATTTCAAATAGAACACTTTGTATATTTCTTTATTTTGAATAGATAGTATCCTTATAGTACATAGTATCAGTATAGGTCTGTTTTCTGAAATAGAAAACAGATAGATAGATAGATAGATAGATAGATAGATAGATAAATAGATAGATAGATAGATTTATTCATTTCTAACAGGTTTACACCCAATTACAAGAAATACTTAAACCATATATACATAAATTTTCATACACACACTCATAGAAAGACAAAAAAAAATAAACTAAATAGCAACAGATAATTTTGAAATTATATAATTTAAACTGTCGTAATTAATATCACAGACATCAGCGACGCAGTTAAATATGCTGCACATTGAATGAACCGGAGATCTAACCAGAGTATTAGTCCTAGGGTTTCCGCAGTAAAATGTAGGCTTGTTTCTAGAATTGAGAAATTTATTTTGTGTAACATAGTCTCACAAGTAATATTGTTATGCAACAACTTATACAAGAAGGTAACAGATAAAATTTTAAGTACACTGAAATCGATCCAGTAGCAAATGTTGATCAGTACCTCTATCTGGAAAAACTCCATCAGTTCGAAAAGCCAAATATTTTAAAAATTTTCTTTGAACGCTTTCAAGATTGATTGTACCCGGATATCAAAAATTATCTTGGTCAAGGGCGGTTGTGAATGTAAAACGTGTGTCTTATTTTATTTCAGTACAATGACTTGACAGATTCTGACACAACAAAACATATTCAAAAATTTAAAGTAAGTCACACGTTTTACATTCCACAACTACCCTTGACCAAGATAATTTTTGATATCCTGGTATGACTTTGGGCTAAGGGATTCCAGATTACCGCCCCGTATTCTAATTTTGATCTCACTAAAGCAAAATAAAGGATTTCAAAAACAGCTGTATTGTGAAAGTTGCTACAATTACGTAATATAAAGCCCCACATTTTACTTGCAGATGCAATTATTTGTTGAAAATGAAGATTAATAGACAGTTTATCGTCAAAAAGTATCCCCAAATCCCTGAATTCAGTGCATCTATTTACAGTGATGTCATTAATTTGGTACTGATAATATATTGGCGAGGCTTTCCTGTTAAAAGATAATACAACACATTTGGATATATTTAGGTTTAACTTATTCCTAAGGCACCAGTTACTAACAGAAGCCAAATCATGCTGTAACAGTAAGCAATCTTCTACTCTATTTATGGTTTGAACCAGCTTCATATCATCTGCATACACAAGTTTATGAGTTTTGACTTCATTCAATAAACTATTAATAAACAATAGGAAGAGCAAAGGACCCAAATTGGATCCCTGAGGGACACCTGATGTAGGAATAAATTGTGGCGACACAAAGCCTTCGTATTGAACATATTGTTTCCTTCGCAATAAATAGGAATTCATTAATTTATACATTTGTGGTAAAAATCCGAAGGAAATGACTCTGTTCAAAAGAAGAGAGTGATCAATTTGATCAAAGGCCTTTTAAAAGTCAAGATATATAACGTCAACCTGCCTCTGATCATCCATCATCATGAAAATAAAATGTAAATCCTGTATTCATTGATTAACACTACCTGGCAATATTGATATAAAAATGAAAAATTTACAACTGGAATTAACAATACTGATTAATTACAAGAAATGTATTATCAAGGGAAATAACTATTTTATTTTATTTAGATGTCAGATATTGCTACCTATAAATAAAAATAAATTATATTTTGTATCATTAGAAAGTACACAAATAAGTGGTCTATATAAACAAACATGGTTTAATATTTATTGTATATTATTATTTATTGGTTTTATTTACCATTTTCAGTATTCTCAAGTCACATTAAGATCATAAAAATAGTTAACAATAAGATATAGTTTATACTATATAAAAGCATGTGGTATAACTTGCCATGTATCACATTACTTTTCCTTATAGTGTTTGAGTTACAGCTATAAAATAAAATAACATAATCGTGCAACAATCACATAAACTGAAATATGAATGAGGAAGTCTGTGTATTAATAAAATCTCATTGCCTAATGCTGTTTTACCTGAAAACAGTTCATAAGCGATTTCTATTTTTCACAATATCATTTATATATTATTAGATTTTATAAAATCACGACTTTTATTAAAAATCTTGCATAATTTATATGCAAATACAATTTTATATATAACATTAATAATATATTAGAAGGTCAGTATTTAGGAATTTGTTATAATATTAGTTATTAAAAGTAAATAAAATATCACCATGTCGATTGATGGTGATTCCAAAAATCCAGATTGCCATTCTGCCAATCCATTTTTTCTCATTCTGCTACAAAAATAATTTAACTACCTGTAGATTACGCTTTTTCTCAGTAAAAGTCTTATGTTTAGTTAAATTTACATTAATAAACCTATATTTCTATACAGAACGTAGTAGCAAGTTATCAATAGGAAGAGTTGTTAGTGCAAAAAACATTTATGCGTATCTACTTAACTTTTCAAAAACGTCTGAAATTGCTGTTAAAAGAAAAATTCTTAGACAAGTAGCTCTTAACCAATAATAAAGTATGCTTAGAAAACAAATTTGACAAGTCTGAGGGTTTTTACAAAATAATATTTTAAAAGGGGTGTTTCATAATTCATAGTTTGTTTCTTTTGGGATTACACCACCTATAAAATAACAAAAAGCAGAAAACCAGAAGCATACAAATTAAATATTCAAAGTGTAGTAACAAGGCAAACTTCTAAAGTTTGCCCCAAAAAACCACTGTTTTATGTGTGATAAAATAATATTTGATATATGAACTAAATTTCATCAGTGGTTTTTCAGTTTTATACAAAATTCTATAATATTATATGTCATATTTTAAAATATGTTTAACTAAAATAGTTATAATAAAATTTTAAAGAAATTAAACACTTAACTAGCTTCCTTCTATATACGTTTCGAGTTGATCCTCAATTCTTCTGTAGAATATTTGTACGATAAGAACTTTTTATATAAAAAGAAGCACTTTTTGTCAGATTGACATTTTTAATTTAAATTGTCATCACATGCACTGATCACTATGATATTATTGTTACCTATGTTTCCATTGGTAACATCATTTTGGAGTAGATGAAGGCATGTTTGATCTATGAATATTGTTTCTGATGAGATACAATTATCACCATTAAATAGTTGCTTTCATTAAGTTTAATGAAAGCACTTTCTTTTAATTTTCTTTTAACCGATTTTTCTTCTTTTTGTAAAACTTTAGCCTCGGTGACCGTTATCCTATACATGTTTTACTAATGTAGACCTATCAACTTGGTAATCCCTAACATAATTTTTATGTTCGCGGATCCTTATTTGTAATGGTCTAGGTGTTTCACCAATATAATATTTACCACATTCACAAGGAATCTGGTAAAAACAATTTTTTGCATTTTGATCATTATTAATTGGTTTTGTTTTAGTAAGTATTGATCTTAAAGTATTTTTCGTTTTAAATGTCGTTCTTATGTTAAAAAGGGGTGTTTCATACTTTATTGGCCGGATTTGTTTATACATTTTACAAATTTTATCTATTTTATTATCAGATTAACCATATACAAGATAAATAACAGCGAGAGAAAAATGTCCACGAAATGAAATATAATGAAATAAACAAATCCCACTGCATGCCATTGGTTCGTTAGAGTTTTTGACGGACCAAGATATGCCGAAAATACACGACACAACTTCATATTTGTTTTGAAGTTTTGTGAACGTAAATTTATTTAAGTATTTATGTGATATAAGTGGTCATCAGTCAATAATCTAGGCTGTGTTATAGATTTTTAGTTTGTGGACAGTGAAATGACTATTAAATGATAGTTTTCCATAAATCGGGCAAAAAAGGTGATGGGAGATCGTTCCACCGGTAAGTAAACAATGCTGACCATAAACGTTTCATTCGTTAGGAATTCAACCTACGTATAATATTTATATTGTATATTTTCTATGGATAATAGTTTCTGATCCTCATAAAATTATATGGAGACGATGAAATTTTTATCGTTTTTCTTCGTTCTATCGTTTGGTGAAGGTTAATAATGAAATAAGGAAAATTTCAAATGTTTATCCCTCTTTGAAAAAAAAAACCTGATTAATTTAATATATAGATAAGGGTATTAGATGTAGTTTTGATTGAGAATGGGAAGTGAATTCCGAACCGAAAAATTGTATTTTCTTATTTCACCCAATTCTTTACTCTCACTTTCAGGTTTTTAGTAGGTATAAAGTATTATGAATATCTTTATATTATATCGCTACTTTATTTGGGTATTTGGACACAATTCTGAACAAAATAATAAAATTTTGAGTAAACAATACGTACTCCTCGCTAAAAGACCCGTTAAAGTTTTTTTTAAGTTAACTAATCAGTTCTCATAGGGAAAAATGTATAAATATCATAAAACATAGTACACACTTTAAGTTAAAATAGTACTAACATTTCGGAGACTTCACTGTCAGAAGAATGTATTGTGTTCTATGATATTTATGTATCTATATTTAAAAAAAAAACAGACTCTTCGGTGCAGAGGTTTATTTTCTTACTTTTTTATTAGTTTTTTTCTGAATTTTAGGAAAATAGCTAAATAAAGTAAGGTATGTATTGCGTATTATGTTATATAATTAGTAAATCACATTAGTTTTTGTAGATGTTAGGTGTTTGTTTTTTTTAAATCGTCAGGCAATAGGTACTTTACGTTGTTAGAAACACCTTTAAAAACATTAATAAACCCTCTTATTTTGAGAAATACTGGCCGCCACTGGTAGCTATTTACAAACAGATAAATAAACACTCCCCCCTTTCGTAAATTGTTGTTTATTAGATGGACAGGCATATTAATGCTGTGGGTATTGCTGTTACTTATCTTTTACATGGTTAATCTGAGATTTTATCATACGCAGTGGTTCATATTGTAGACTCAATACCAATATTCAATAATATTTGGCTGAGTAAACTAATATATAACCTATATATTTCAAATAAAATAAACGTGCTATAAAATATGAAGTCGTACAGTAACTTTTTGCCCTTAAAAAGTGACTGTACGCTTTCATTACAGTATCACAGAAAAAATGAATTGTAGCCTGTAAAACTAGTAATTTAACGCACTCCATCTTCAATTGCAGTCATATACCTTTAAAATATTTTCATTTTCTTCAACAAACTGTAATTTCATCCCTTTTGCGACTCTACATGCTTTCTCCAAACAGCTTTCTTTCTATAGATACAGTTACAACTATTATAAGTATATAAGTATGTCACACAATTTGGCAACTATTCTTTCACTTCAGGTAACATAAACCAGCCTAGGCTATTTAGGCTTGTATTACAATAATTTATATACTAAACTGTAAGTTCTAACATTACAAAGCGCATGTTAAAAATTTCAGAAGGAAAGTAAAAATCTTATAAGCGTTGTATATTTTAATGATCAGATCGTGTAGATTAGAGATCGTTAGCTCGTGTTCCGTATTTAATTTGAATGCTAATAGGCGATTTAATATCTCTGTGCAGGCGTTGACAGAGCGGTATTTGTTAATTTGTTTGAATGAACATACATTTTGTTGCGATACCTGAAATCATAAATCCTGGGAATGGATACTGGCGTGTCGAAGAGTAAAAAAGGGGAAGTCGTGATTTTAATAACTTCAACGTGTATACACAATTGACATCTTTTCACGACTGAAAAGTTGGGTACTTAAAAAGTGGATACTCGAAGCGGACGGTTCTTTATGAAATATCGTGAAAATAATTGTTTTGAAAAAAACATTGATCTCATTTAGATGTTCCAAGAAATATATAGAAAACACTCTGTATACTAGTATTTCGGCTTGGTAGGCCTTTTTCAATACAGTAAATGTCTATTACTAAACATTTAATCAGTTTACTATGGAAAAGGAGCAAAACAATCAATTAAACTATTTGGATTTAATAATAAGAAAGGTAGAAAATAAATTAAAATTCTCGGTTTATAGAAAACCAACAACTTCCGACGCAATTATACCAGCAAATTCGCAGCAGTCCTGGCAAATAAAAAAGTCGGAATTCCATAGTTTAATACATAGGCTTTTAATGTTTCCGCTGGAAAAAGCAGATTTTGAAAAAGAATTAAGTACAATCAAACAAATTGCAAGAAACAACGGATATAAAGAAAAACTAATAGATAGCACGCTAAAAAACAAAAGGAGGAAATTAATTCGTCGGGAGTTTTACAATATTCGGGAAAAAGAAGGCACCTATAGTTATATTAATTACGTCCCAGGTTATAGCGAAAAAATAGCTCTCAGAATAGAACGAAACGGGTGTAAAACGATTAGTGTCAACAAGCGTACTATTGGGAGGATTTTGATAAACAACAAAGAAAGGGTTAATAAATTAAAACAATCGGGGTATACCAAATTAACTGCGCGGATTGTAATGCCGTGTATGTCGGTCAAACCGGTAGAAGTATTGAAGCTAGAGTAAAAGAACATAAAAATCCATATTAGATAACGCAAAAAATTCAGGATTTTCCACGCATTGCATAGAAAACAATCATTTTATAGATCAGAAAAATGTAAAGGTACTGCATCCTGAAAAGAAAGGAAAGCGCTTAGATCTGTTAAAACAATTAGAAATTAAACAGTCTTTAATTCTAAATCCGTGTACTACGAATGATCAGATAGATTTTACACTCTCGCCCTTCTTAGAAAATGTAATAAAAACTCGGGCTTTACCAGATGGTAGGATCAATCGGGGGTAGGTAAACTTGTAAACAAATAAATAACGAAAACGCGCTTGGAAATGTTTAGTAATCGACATTGGCCGAAATAGTAGTATATACAGTGTTTTCTATATATTTCTTGGAACATCTAAATGAGATCAATGTTTTTTTCAAAAAAAAAAAAACAAAAAACAAAAAAAAACTAAAACAATTAGTTAGGTATTTGTTCCTTCATGTCGTAGAGGAAAACTCAACATTCTTTTTCAACTCAACATTATGTTAAAAGTGTATCTTTTCGAATTTAAGACCTATTCGGAAAATAGAAATGACCAGAACATTTGTTCATAGATGAAACAACAATACCTTCATTTTTTATACTTAACCTGCTCGTGAGAGTGTCAGATTCAGAGTCTGGAGAATCAGAAGTAAATTGAAGGCTTAGATATGGAATTTGCTTATGGGGAAATTCTACAGATCCAACTAAAGCCTTTACGGGGCAGAAAAAAAATTCGTTGTATAACAAAAATCCCAAACAGGGAATCATGTACAAACATTTTTAGGAAGTTAAACATAAAAGCCTCTTCTAGATTTATTTATATATGAAATGTGCATTTACTTATAAGAACAAATACCACTTTACTATCAACAAAAATGTACATAATTATAATACGAGACATGCTCATGAATTTCGAGTAACTTTTGCAAGATTTAGATGGACCAAGATAGTTTAATCGCTTACCAAAGAATATTATAAAAGTGAGCATGTGTATATTTTTAAAACAATTTAAAAAGATTTTTAATTGACAGCTATTTTTACAAAGTATCTTAATTTTTAGATTAAGTAGCTTAGAAATCCCATACATGTAATGTCTCAGTGTAAAATAGATCATTATTATTATAATTAGATACCTACTTAATATTTGGTTAAGACCAGTTTCCGAGAAAGGATTTGAATAAGTTCTCACCCAATATTGTCGTCAGTGTCATTAAAGTGACAGAAAAATCTGCTCAAAATCCAATAAGATGTTATCTGGTAATTTATGTTTTTGTAACAGATTTTAAACGCTGGCCACCCAATAATATAAACCATATATATTTACATATTTATGAGACTTTTGGCTGAATGCCGATAAATAGGCATTCAACAAAAAAGAATTAACACAATTATATTACAAAATTATCCAAATATAATGTTTATATGCTTCTTGTCTTCTGTATAGGAATTAGCTTATTATTTAAAATATTTAATGAGATTATTACTTTGCTTACCTAGAGTGTCACTTAGTGACATATTATAATAATATCTCTACCCCTCCTTCTAATCACAATGATTAGCTCGAAAGTCTGAGACTTGTGTGGGAGAGGAGGCGGCATATTATTATTTCGCGGGTCGCATTTGCGCCTCAGGAACGACTTATGTTGGTAGGCCCTAACCACCATTCAGTGCTGGAATGAGGGAAACCTGGAAAACCTCATTAGTTAAAGGGACAAGTCAAACATCAACTGATTTTAATCTCTCACATTAACACCAAGTTGACATTCTTCCCATCCTAGGCCATCGCCAGGATGGTTGCCAAGCCATCCCTGCGAATAAACGAGTATCCCTTGATCTACGAGTAAACAATTTAATGAAAAATTTTTTGGTGGAATGGGAATTAGAACCCACGACCTCTGGGTTGAGCGATCGAGACGCTAAGCCCTGAGCCACCGGCCCGATTATACTCTATGTATATATCAAAAATATATTTATAAAAATACATTTAAACCCAATTATTTTTGATTTGGTGATCGAATTTTAATCGAGTAAATTGTGATCGTTTCAATAAAAATCTTAGAAACACATATCCCCGAAACCTAGACCAATTGGTGAGAAGTTAAAGTTAATTTTCTTCTATAAAAATACTCAATTTCAAATAAAACTAAGAGTACCAATAAAATATAAAAGATTCTGATAAGACTGAAAGAAAAATTTATGGATTCTTTCACCACTGGGTTATCTGGTCTAGGCTAGCAAACCTAAGTTTTTTATTTACTAATAATAGCAAATATCAATTAGATTCTTGTTTCTTAAAACCTGATAAGAAAGACATGAACATGCAAGCCAAGTGCCGCTTTTTAACAGATAAGATATGAGGTGTTTCCGTATTTTTTTCTGTCAAGTGCTTGCTAAACTCGTAGCTAGTATACCTCTGTATATGTGCACAAGAGCGTGTCACAGGCGTAATTTTTCGTGTGAAGTAATTATGTCAAGAAGAGTTGTAAATAAATAATTTATTTAGAGGATTTGCATAAATTTCCATGAGGCATCAATTAAACCAAAAGATGAAGTAAGTTTCACTTCTTAATCCTTACTTGATAAATTGATCTTACAGGAAGGAAAGATAGGAATTCTCGATACGGACAATGTTACCTGACATATTCTTAAATTATTGTTGTGATTTCTGTGATTATCGAGATAAAAAACTGTTCTTTTTACATGTTTTTATTCTTTTCTACTTTCTTCTTGAGTAATGGGGTCTCAATTTATTTAGAAAAAAATATTTATTCAGAATTAATAGTTTCAATAAATAATAGAATTCCAATGTAAGTTTTGGACATGAAAATATTATAGGCATTGTCTGCAACTTATTAGTGTCGCGACTTCAATCTGTGAAATAATTAGAATACAGGAAAGCAAATATTTTCAAAATTCAGATTATAGATATTCAATGTAAACTTTGAACGTTCACTAAAAAATATCGATAATTATTGCTTTAATTATACTTTCTAGATACATTTTTTATGGCACCCTTACGAAATGGCCTTAATACTATAATTAAAATCTTTATTATGAATACCTGAATGTATTGCTTCTGTTGACCTTTTTTTATTTTTTGTTATATTCCAGGTGACGTATCCCCGTAAGAAAAGATAATATAATATTAACTATTATTTTACATTTTAGACCAATTTTTCAACCTTTTCATTAATAACTAAAACATAGGATAACTAAACTATCTGAAATTTTAGTACACAATAGAGTTATAGTTAAAATAACGCATGAAAGTATTTATTTGTGGCATTGTTTATTTAGTCTTATTTATTTGGGTATTATGCCCTCACTGAAAAATACAAAAAAATAATAGTCAACCTCTGCGCCGACGAATCAGTCAAAAGTTGGTTTTTTGAAAAATATGTTTGCCTAATCAAGAAATCTCACACTAAAAAGCAGATTAAACACATCACTCAAAAACGTTTACGATTCGAAAACTTTTAGTTTTCGTTATCAAAACTTTATGTGTGACTAACTCAAAGAAAAGTATGACAGTTTGTAATGAATTTATTTTAAAGTGGACACTCGAAGCGGATGGTTCTTTATGAAACATCGTGAAAATAATTGTTTTCCAAACGCGTTTTTGTTATTTACTTGTTTACGAGCACCTACTTCCGATTGATCCTACCATCTGGTAAACCGAGTTTTTAGTATCTTTTCTAAGAAGGGCGAGAGTGTAAAATCTATCTGATCATTCGTAGTACACGGATTTATAATTAAAGATTTTTTAATTTCTAATTGCTCTAACAGATCTAAGCGCTTTCCTTTCTTTTCACCTTTACATTTTTCTGATCTATATAAAATGATTGTTTTCTATACAATGCGTCGAAAATCCTGAATTTTTAGCGTTATTTAATATGGATTTTTTATGTTCTTTTACTCTGTTTTTATTTTGTTTATCTACTTTCATGGGCATATTAGATATTAGTAGATTTTCATTCTATTTTGACTTACCTCTTTTAAAACTGATAACCAACAGCTATCAAAATTTATAGAAATATTGTATACACATTTGTCTCTATTTAATAAAATTGTCACGGATTCTTTAAGTTTTCTTTTTATATTGTTTTGTTCTTTATCTAAAATTTTGACTTATTCCCACTGTACCCTATGGCCATTTTCCCCAGCGTGTTCACAAATTTTTTACTTTTCAAATTCTCTTCTTTTAATACAATCTTTGTGTTCTCCGATCCACATAATGTCACCCTGTGATTTTTCACCCACATAATGTTTATTAATCTCACATGGTACACTGTAAATGCAGTATTTTGAACTTTGTAAATTATTTTTTGGCCGGGTCTTTAATAAAATTGTCCGTATAGTATTATCCGTTTGAAAAACCGTTCTAATTTCGAACATATTACCAATTTTTCAGATAGACCAAGTATAAATATATGGAATTTTTAAGATAAACGAAATTTTACGTTTGTTGTATTTGATTGTTTTCCTTATTTTCAATGCTTTCAAATGTTCTATCAACAAAACTTTCGGGATACTGATTATAAATTTTTTGTATTTTTCAATGGTGGCATAATACCCAATTATATGTATACGTGTAAAGAGTAATAGTGAGGCTATACAAGGTGCCCATTATCTATCCCCTTACATGGCTAACTTTGTTGATAGTTAGCAAAATTGGGCAGAATTACAAGAGGAATTCAGTGCCTCCTTCAGACTTAATTTTAATTTTCAACTTTTCGAAATATTTTGGAAAACTCGAATATCTCGAAAACTATAAAAGATACAAATAAAAAATATTGTGTAATAGTGTTGTTTACGTGGAATTCAGCTGTTGTTATAAAAATTTCACGGTCATTTTAGTTTTTTGAAAAAAAAATAAAGTTATATTTTTTTAAATGGCATCCATAGTTGGCTATGGTATCAATAAAAAGATTATTTTTTCTGATTTCAAAAATATAATATTTAATATACCTTTCTCTTTTCTTTTGTTTACTGTAATGAACAAATAATTTATTAACATAGTAAGCTATGAAAAACAAACGTAGATCAGTAAACAACAATAAAATATAAATGTCAGATGACACAGTCACATTATAAACGTCAAAATTAAACGTTTATCTTAAAATAGTTATTGTGAAATGTATATAAACGAAGAAAAATACAATTTAATAAATATTATGTTTTTGAAATCAGAAAAAAAATAACTTATTAGGCTTTTTATTGATACCATAGCCAACTATGGTTGCCATTTAATAAAAAACATAACTTTATTTTTTTTCTGAAAAAACTAAGATGCCCGTGAAATTTCCAATATCACCGCTTAATGCCACGTAAAAAACACTATCACAAAGTATTTTTATTTTATTTGTATCTTTTATAGTTTTCGAGATATTCGAGCTTAAAAATTTTGGCGATTTTCAGTTTTTTCAAAATATCTCGAAAAGTTGAAAATTAAAATTAAACTTGAAGGAGGCACTGAATTCCTCTTGTAATTCTGCCCAATTTTGCTAATTTAAACAATTCTCTCTCTCCACTATTAACAAAGTTAGCCATGTAAGGAGATAGATAATGGACACCCTGATGGTACAAATTTCAAATTTTTTCACCCGTACGTTTTTTTAATATCGGTTTCCAAACTCAGGGGTCTATTTCATTTATTTCGATAGTACAAAAGAAATTGAACAAGTTAAAGTTGTATTAAAAAAGTTAAATCATATGAAAGAAACATCTCTCACTCTATTAACACCTATAAACGTTATACATTGTGCGGTAATGCTATTTCGCTTGTCTTCAATAACTTATACTGCTATCTGAAGCCGTACCTCTTATATAATTTGAACAATGTGCTGAATCAAACGTACAAAATCCTGTGCAACTGTATTTCTAAGTTTCGAGATCAGCTGTTCGCATCATGTCACATTTTCTGCATTCCTTTCTTAGCTCGTAACATGCTAACTTTTCCCAGATTTACATTTATTATATGGGCTTTGCATATCGGCACAGTCCACTCCAGTAGCAGTACTGTTAACGCTGGCCAGTACAGTTATTTCCGTTATTAATTAACGCTCGGAAATCCAGAGATATGGACTTCTCTGTACGTTCAGAACGCAGCAGTCGTCCTGATACCTGAATGAAATGTAACCAGTGTGTATTTGTCAATTCTTCGCTGTTGTAATGTCGATGGTATCAGCGAAGGTAATTTATAGGCAGTTTATAACTTTGTACACCTTCAATTCAAACTCGGGTTAAGGTGGACGTTTGAGCAATTGGTACCCAGTAGCGTATCTGCGGATGTGTTAGTACTTGGAAATTAATGTAAGCTCGTCGTTTTTTCATAACTACACCCTTATGTATATCCCACTTATTTGAACTTTACCATTTATGTTTACTTCACAAAGATTCGTAATAATAAGTACCTATTCAACGTTTTCTTTAATATTGCCGCTCTGTTAACTTCATGTATGACTGAGATTTAACAGGTAAAATTTCCTGCTTCTATTTTGTCATTAACTGCGAGAATGACGGAGAGAACCCCGTTTGGACATTAGTAATTTGTGGGTCCTAGCTTGCTATCTGCCGTCTTGTAATTATAAAATTATAGCAAACAACTACGAATAGTGTGGACATCATTAAGACTATCCTCAATCTGCAAACGCCTTATTTAAATAAGGACTACAACAAATCAAGCCAAGACAACTATTCTCCTGGCTATACGCCGCGCCGAACGCTGAATTACAAAGCAAGATTTGCCGTATTTTGGTTTAAACACAGTGAATCAAAAACCTACTACTAAAACGAAACCTACTACTACTACGAAAGCAAGTAGAACTAGTTTCTACAACCTGGTATTGTATTATAAAATTAATTATTTTGGATAGAAGCGGAAGTCTTAACTATACTTCTAATGAATAGGTACTGTTGGAATATGTAAGTAATAATTCATATAATTTAGTTTTAGCAAATCATGTAATATAGCAATAAAGACAGTTTGATTTTCAGTGTTCGTGTATCATTATATTTTGGTAAGCTTTATTGGACGTATTCACGTTTTGTTTTGATATTTTTCAAGTACACAATAATAAATGTTATATATTTCTTACATTATTTTGGCTTTACGTTTACAAAAGTGCACAAAATATCTGTATTCTTCAAAGTTCTGTTTTTGAAAAATGTAAAATAAGGTCAATTATTAAATGAAATTTGTAAAATGTTTATGTAATATATTCAACGTTTTACAGTCATATTTGACAAAGCTATAAAGTCATCGATATTATTTTAAATAGAACATTATGTAGGTACTTATATATTTTTGCAGGCTTGTATATGAAGGTTCTATTTTTACGAATATATTGATATCAGTTTTCTGGTTCTAGTAGATTATAGTACATATAATGTTTATGAATTACTTTTTTTAACATATCTCCCTTACTGTCACAGGCAGATACATGAAAACTTACGTCACTGTATTCGTAATTAAGGTTAATAAACATTGCAAAATATATAAGGTTTTCCTTTAAAAAATTCGTCACATTTCTTTTGAGATTACACCACCTGTAAAATAATAAAAACAGGAAACCATATTGTGTTGTGAGGAAACCATGAGTGTTTTATTTATTAAAATAGTTTTAAAAACCACTTCTAAAGTTCATTTGTATATATTTATTTGTACTACATATTATACTGTGATTTCCTGGGGTAAATTTTTTGTTTTATCTTGGTACTACACTATAAAACTTTATGCGTATTATAAGACAGATTTTCGTAAATATATGTTCTTTTGAAGTTATCTACATTATTTCTGCTCAAAACGTATTCGTTGCTAAATAAACTTATTCTTCCAGATTATTTATTCACTTTTAATCAAAACATATATATATACATTTCAGTGGTTGAAAATTATTAATAATTCTGGCGGAGGAGCCAGGGCGAGAAGTACAAATTTCTGTTTCTATAATAAATATCTTTTTAACTGCAATATTCACTCACAGATCTTATTTAGAACCGGGGTATTTTTTTTATTTCAACACATAACATTATTATTAACTGGTGACATATTCTTTACTTGTTTTTAAAATCAAAATGATTCCTTATATAGGCAGGTTGGCTATTATATCCTCTTATTTTTAGAGATAACATATTTAAAGGTTAAATAGAGAAAATTTTGATGGCCACAAATTGCTGTTTTCAAAGTTGACATATGCCCTCAACTTCTTGGAATATCCTGAAAATAAAAACTGAAAATAATTAATAATATCTTTCATGACTAATAACTATCTCGAAAGCGGCTAATGAAAACGTAAAACTGCTCCTAGTTAGAACTTATTGCATAAAATCCAATGACTATAGACGCTACAGCGAAAGCCATAGCTAATTTATTATAAGAGATATAACATTAACCTGCGTTTTTAAAAATAACAATCGTAGTTGGTAAGGGCATATTGAAAATTTTATTTTTTCTCATATCAACGATGTGAATATTTGTATGCTCATCTGATCTAGATTGCCTCCAAAATGAGTTTCAAGTGTTATTAATTTATTTAAAAAAATTTCAAATTAAACAAGTTTTTGAAAAAAAAATCTTATAATCCAAAATAAAACGGAGTAGGTTATTATTACAAATTCTGTAATAATATATTCTGTATACAGGTATGTCTATAAAATGACATTGATAATATTTATTGCATTTACTTACATAATATCGATAGGAGGGGCATCTAATAGGACTAAGTATATAGACCAGACCAGACGAGGGTCCATTGACCCTCGTATCTTACTAAAATCAAATTGGAAATCAAGTTTGACATTTTCGTCTGCTCTTCGACGTAATAATGTTAGCATTATTTGACAACGGTCAGAAAGATATTTTTATTTTCAAGGTTTATTTCAGGTTTAATAGCACCTGAACCATGGAGCAGGTCAATAGAGAACACCACAGTGCTCTCACTACTACTATCAAACCCTGAATCTTGATTAAGTTACCGTTGTTGGCTGTATCAATAGTTGATTGCTCCACTTGTATGGCATAGATCCTACTGACGAGAATTGATAAGTTCGAAACCAGTGTATGTCAGATGATGGTGGCGGCCATTGATGTGGATACCTTCTAAGATATTGAAGAGTTATCCTCCCATATTTTATTTTAAATAATAATTTGGTTTATCAGGACGATAGATAATTGTACCTGTTAAATCTATCTGTCGATTGGCAATTCTATCGGGCAGTAGCAGACCAATAGAGGACACTACAGTATTTCTCTTTGCTGTGCCAGGATATCTACAGCTAAATATTCTAAGTTAGACATGAACATATTATTTTTTTTTTGATAAAGTAAACATGTTTGTAAACATTAAGTGCCAATTAAAATTAATCATATTAGGTACACATCTAAATATTTATCCAAAATTAAAAGCTTATTTTGAAATAAATACACATAATATATTAATTAATTATATGTGCTAAATTATTGGTCCACTTACTTTATTCTTTGTTCTGTAGTTTCCCATCACCAGTATTTTAGAGATACTCTTGGTTATTTATAAGCTTTGCTGATATAAGTAACTTAGAATAAACACATACAAACTCGTACAGTCATTCTCGTATGAAGACGTTTTTCATTAAGGCGCCAAAGTGAGGCTACTTAATTTCTAGCTGTAATTAAGAGCAACGCTTTGGTGGTCTTGCATTACTCGACAAATTCTCAAGAAATTACTGAGGCTGTAACCGGCTGCAAATAATTTCACATTTTTACACATTTGAAATAGGTAATATTACTGAAATGAGGCATTAGAGTGGTTATAGAATGATGGCATTGCTTTTATTACCTATTTGATGATGCTGCTTGTGTGAAATTGCGTTTTGGCAAGTTGATATAAGATAAATTAATCTATTTTCAATATAATACGATTGCAACTACTTTCGTATATGACAAATTGAAAATCTTGCATATATTTAGTTCTTATTATACTGAAAGTAGCTCAAGATTAATTTATGTGAAATACTTGAAATACTTTAGATACTTGGTATAAATACAATGAAACCTATAATCTATATCTATTCAGTTGAGGGTAGGTATTCTATTTAAAATAATTGAGTTGAATAATCGAGAACGATGAAAATATTTTTAATAAAAACGTCAAATCCTGCAACATATCCTTATTCAATTAATTGGATCGAACCAATATAGAATATTATATGCATATTGGAATCATATAAAACTTTATTTCAAGCTATAAGTAAACAGTAGAAAGCACAAAAACACGAATAAAAATGCGCACGAAGTACCAAAACCGTATTACGTACCTGGACTCTACTCAGGTGGTGAATGAAACTACTAAGAGACATGCAGTATTTTCAATGGGTTGAACAGAGACACTTTCTATCCACTTCCGGCATGTTTCGCGGCGTTGCCACATTTTTAAAAAGAATCCAGAAATGAGGAATTATAAAATTTAGTCAATAAAGAAAGCATTTTCCATAAAAAGGGAAACAACCCGGCCTACGCGACTTGTATGCACAGTATTATATCATAATATAGTACAATTCAACTATAGTAATACTTAGTACTAACAGCAGTGCACTATCAAAATTTTTTAGATCGATTATAGCTGCATTAGAATCTCAGATACTTCTAATGAAGACTGGTTGTGATGCACTCTGTAAACTAAGAGCCAAACATTGCAATGAATTGTTTAATGATACCGCACATTTTAGGCGATCCACAACAAATGGGATCGAATGTCTTTACCCACCTAGAATGCGTTTAGCGGCATTTGCCGTTCCTAGCTGGTCATTATCCGTATCGTTATGTGATCTCGGAGACGGTTTTTAAGAGAAGGTGCGAACTGCAAGCCATGTCGCAACCCGATTTGTAAAGTAGCCACACGGGGCTCAAAGACGTGACTATTTGTGGCTTTCCGAAGAATTTATGGTAATGACAGAGGGGTCAGTAGCGTAACTGGAGAAATGTTGTGAAAAATGTGCCTCTGTAGTTTGGTGAAACTAAGTAAGGAACACATAAGTATGTTATAATCGTGAAAATGGTGGTTAAGACTATTGGTAACTTTACCATTTCATTCATCTGCGGTTAAAATTTTCAACTGTTCCCGTAAATCATTTAGAAATAGATCTGATATACCTATACGCATATCCTAGTACTAGGTATGACTAATAGATGTAGAATATTTTAGAGCTACAAAGTAATTTTTTTGGGTAATTATCTTTCTTCTAAATATTTATTCTAGAACGCATGATTAGAGCAGCTATAATGAGGGAAAATTATCTTCAGTTGGTACTTCTAAGTTATATATTGATGATGATCCCCATGTTCAGTACACATAGGGACTGTGAAAGCACGGCCTATCGATCCTTTTGGCTTCAAGAGTTTTCAGCAAGAGGTGGCAGAAAAGTAAAGGGATAAGTCATAGTAATAAGATACCTGGCACAGTATTGTGTACGAGATGAACAACAATATTGAAGACTGATTTTATATTTTGATACAAGCAGAATGCGTAGATATCTTCTTTTGTCTTTTTGGATGCTAGACATGATGAAAAATTTTTACTATTAATTTAGGTTTTTATTGCCTACCATTATTATACTTAGCTTAATCGATATTTTTTAAAACTTTATCTAATAGGTTTACCATAAGATACCCAAGAACACTCTGAATGTACTCCACTTAGAAACTAAATGATACCTATAATGAATAACGGTTTATCGAAAATATTAGACTAGAATAGACGTCAAGTGTGTCGTTTCTTCCTCAAAAACTTTCTGCTTAAACTTAGAGAGATAAATTTGATGTACCTTCATTCTTATCCTTCAGTGTTATAAAAGATAAACTCCCCTCTATACATCGATAAAAGTACGGTAAGAGATGGATATGTATCAGTATCAATAATAGTAATTTTCTGCCAAGTTATCTAAACCACAGTGTTGAGCCAGATGGAATACTTAGTAGTTATAATAAAAGTTTCTTTTGGTGTTCCCCAAGGATTTGTATTGTGACCATTGCTGTTTATCTTATATATGGATACTGCAGTAATTTATACCTAGAAGTAATACATGGAAAGAATTAATATCTGCTGACTGCTGTAATCTCTGACTGGTTACTATACAATAAACTGACTTTGAATTTAAGCAAAACCAGTTATCTGCCTTTTGGTTCGTATCAACAGGTTTATCAAATATCGGTACACATAGATCGTCGTATGCCTTGGAATGTGCACATAAACTATATTGTTAAGAAAATTAGAGGTACACTGCAGAATTTTAAATTTTAAAAGATTTATTGGATATTAAACATTTGAAAACACTTTATTTTTATGTATAGGTGAATTTTTGTGGGTACAGGGATCAGTATTTTACATAAAAAACCAAGTTTTTAATAAGTCGACGTTTCGTTTATTTTATAAACATCCTCAGGACATACTTCTCCTCCATATGTGTTTTGCATGTCCTCCAAGAAACCCATGGTTTACCTAGTCCGTGGTCTTCTAGTATAACCCAACTGATTTATTTCTTCTCGAGATTGGTGATCCAAATTTAACTATGTATAGGTGAATTTTTGTGACACATTTTTGTGTCTAGTCTTAATAATCATGCTGGATGATGAGTTGGGGTGGAGGCAATGATAGTAATTTAAGTTTTGTACATGTAATGCAGAAATGTATTTTGAAAAATATTCTTGAAAATATGTAAACCATATATCTGTTCAAATTTTACTTTGTACATACAAACAAAATTGTATGATGTCAGGCAACTGTTTTGTTTAAAGATAATGGAATGAATAAAGAAAAATAAACTCATATTAACTACACGTCAACATAAAAACAAAGGCTAAATTTCTATCTTTGGCATATTTCTATCTACGTGAAAAAGCTATAAATCAACAAAACGCGGCTTATATTGCACTTAGGTTGTATGTTACAGATCCATATCTGATCTTATAGAACTACACCTACGTTTTCCAGATTTAAAAAGTTAAGTAGAATTATATGTTTCCTTCTTTTTTCTTCGATAAAATGGGTAGAAATAAATATTAACATCTTATTAATAAGATAATTTTTTAATGAGCTTGTTCAAGTTTTATGAAAACAATTTTTTCTACATTTTTAACGCTTTCTAGAGCCTTTTCGGTGCGTTTTATTTGAATAACTCTTCTTTGGGGCAACTCAGCCATAGTTATTGAAATAGTTGTCTCGCAAGAGTGTGAGAAAAATCCCATAAACCACTTTATAGTTTAGCTACTCATTTTTTTACATAACTATCCTCTACGATCATTTCATGCACAGTATTACTGTACATAGTATATAACTTATGAACGCAAGCCTTGAGAGCATATTGTGCCAGCGTTGAGAGTCATATTGGGCATATTGTGCCACGAACGCAGTCTTTCTCGTCTTTGTGATCTCTATAACATTTTACACAAGAAAATTCCGACTCTTTATTCAACCTTTCTATCTCTTTAATTACATCCAGCGTTATTATTTGCTTTTCGTGATTCACTTCAGTATTATTATTGTGAATATATCTTTTATTGTTTTTCTTTTTGCTGCTATTTTAATTTTGTTTTCTTTCAATTACTATATTACCCTCCCAGTCAGCTTATATCATGACGAACAGCCCCCTCTCGCTGTTATTTAAGTAAATATTTAATGCTGTCCACTAGAGCAACGCCTGTAGTCGGAAACCAGCTTTAACAGAGGATCGTCAAGGCAACGTCAAGTATAGAGGAAATTTTCTTGAGATATCTAAATCTGAGCTGCGTCAGATTGGAAGACACTTATTATTACTCAAGCTTTAAGCTGTGGTTAGTCAAGCCTCATTTTAAAATAAGCCTTTTATTAGACTTCGTCTTCTTTGTGGTTGCGCCTCTGACCGATAGTCGCATTATCACCGAATACGAAATTACACGAGCAATAACTTACGGAATTGCTAATAACAGTATGCTGCTCGAAAGTGCGAACATCACGACTCCACTCTATCTCGAAGCGAGTCGAATCTATTTAAATTTTAAACTGCATTCTTCCCGGGCACTTAATAAAACATACCTTATCTACTACTAGGCTGTTTATGTAGCACGTTTCGTTGACTAAACGATCTCGCCTAGTCAGGTCCTCACAGTCAATAGTACGCCAACATTACCATCGCTCTGTATACAAATTTATTTTCTCGTGGCAAATTTATTGAGCAATTGAATGCGCACAGCGATCTAAATTTACTGCTTGGAATATTTAAGCCCGTATAGCTTGTGTCTTTCGAAAAATATATAAGTACAGGGATTTTTTATAGGTATACTCTGGTTTATTTATTTATATACTCTGATTTTTTGAAATAATTCGGACCCTACAACAGATCAAATACCGATATGAGTAAAATCAAACCATAAATTGTAAATATTACCGCAAGGTTGGATGTTTATTTTTTTATCAAAAATTCGTAATTTGCGCCGTGAAAACTCCCAGATGCTGACTTTCAGAAATCACATCATAAATTACAGAATGCATCCATCATCTTAGAGCCGCCATGTTGAATTTTTTATTTTATAAAAGTAATAAAGTGTATTGTCTTCCAAGACCTATAATTGTGTTAAATGTTAGTGACTGCATATGTGATTGCACTGTTTTTTGCTGAATATGATTTTTTATTGTCGGTGGTAGATTAATGAGGCAAACCTACGCTGATTTTTCTCGTATATACTCATTTTCAGATATTCCGTTAGTGCAGTTATAAATTAAAGATGTTAAATAATGTTTACGATTAATAACAACTCATTGCTCCCCTTTTTTCTTATTCAGATTTTTACGTATTTCCAAAAGTCCACAGCCAGTTTTCTTAATTTATTAATGTTAAAATAAGTAGATTTAGGGCATATCTCGAAAACAATTTAAGGGGGTCTCTTGTGGGGTACTTTAATGGCAAATTTTGTATTTGAAAAATGTACCCCACGTCAGATTTAGTTAGTCATTATTATAAATAATTTAAGAATATGTTATTTTAATATATCACTGATAGTTTTACGCATTATGTCATTTATTGGCTCAAACATCTTGTTATAGGACAAATGCAGGATCATTTATAAAAAACAACTTCTCTGAAATAGTAATTTAGCTAATTATAGACTATTTAAGTTACAGTAATTACATTAATAGAGAATCACGACAAAACCACGTAGTAGAATGTAATTATTGTTGTCTGTGAGTCGGTAAAAACCTATGATTTATCTATTAATAAAGTGCCTGTAGCAATTTTATGAAATACGCTGAAAACTGCAGACGCAACTGAAAAAGTATATTACTATTTATACCCTCAGTAATGAAAAAGTCCAAGGCATTATTATTCACTGTTTCTCTAGAATCAAGTAATTCATTTAATAACAATTACATTTCTGCTTAGTTGTTATTACTAAAAAAATACATAGTCATTGTTTCTTATGTATTAAGTAATTATTTATATATTTTTTTTAATCATCTTGTTTTACAGAATTCCCAAGCAGGAAGAAAACACCATCTTGCTATTAGTTATTGAAAATGAAGGAAAAAATAAACGAGATGTCTATAAAGGTGTGGCGAAAAACATTATACCTTACAAGGGACATTTATAAATGTCTTCTTAATTTGCTACGTCGATTTCTTGTTAACAATAAAACTGAAAATAAATGTATTTATTTTTTATCTATGCAGTAAAGCCGTATTCTGACTTGTTATACAGGGTTATTCAGAACTTATCTCTAAAACTTTGAGGATATGTGCATCCTTAAATAAGAAATCGATATCACCAAAAAAATTGATAATAAAAGTCTTAGGATTTCCCGTAAACAATGTTTAAACTTATACCATTATAAATGACTACGTAGATGGGCAACTGTACTTCAACGACATCTGATATATCACATTCCTTCAAAAAACAGTAAACAACAGTTTTTGTATCTGGAACGCCTGGTTAAGACCGAGCGAATAGAGTTGGAGTGGGGATAATATCTCTATTGTCTATGCAGTCATCAGTCTATCTGTGTGCTGTCTTAGTGCGGGTGTTTTATTTATCGTAGGAGTGTTAAACTCTTAAATTTTCAAAATGGCTCATGTGTACAGTAATGCTGAGTTAATGGACATGATTCTTATTTATGGTGAAGTTGGAGTGGACGTGATGGTGGCCCGGGATGACCACAACGTATTTTAGCAGCTGAAGAACAAGTGTTGAATCTGGTCCGTGAAAATACGCGGATAAGTACAAGTCAGATCGCTAGGAAACTGCCTGGTTCACTGTTACCAGCGGATTATCAATTACGAGTTAGGTTTTGTGAGTGTTTGTTGCAGCAAAATGCTGAAAATCCCCAATTTACTGCTGATGGACAAAATTTCGAACAGCTTTTGTAACAAGGTATGTGCAAATTTTTTATAAATTTCATGTTTCTAATACCTAGTAATCAAGTAGCGCAATTCTTTGCCAGTTTGCATTGTCAGTCCCAAGGTCACTCCATTATAGTGGACCAGTATCCAGCGGCGTGCAATGAAATATTTTTAAATAGTTTTCAGAACCCGCCAAAAAAATTTTTTTTGCACTACCATATTTGTACATGTATGTTGAACATCCCCAAATTTTATTATGGATAAGTTCTGAATAACACTCTATATATAATCATCGTATGATAGATCTCTAACTGATGTCAGCAAAAACATATTATAGAAAAACAGATACTTTTATTTTTAACAACTTACAGAATGCTCCACGTGGAACTAACCCCCTTGTATATTTGTACATTTTCACTAATACGATATAATATTATTTAATCTAACCTAGGAATCTAGTTATTGTTATAGGGTGTACAATGTGACACATATTCATGGTACCCCCTTACTTTCCTTATTTTTTTTAGATACAATTATTTTCAAAACTGACATGGCGGAAATACTTATTAAAGGCAATTTTTTAACATAAAAATAACATTTTTATCAGTTTCAGTTTTACCGGAAGTAATATCAACCTTCGATTTTTATGGAACACCCTGTATATTATAATATTTTTGAAATCTACGTCATTATTTGTTTATTCTTGTGCCTTCACTATGGTTTAGCTCATTATCGACATTCCTTGTACTCAGAAACTAAATACTTAGTGTACCCTAAGTTTCTTACAACTGAATTTTTTACATTTTAGGTAGGTGATCTGGTTAAAATGCGCTGTTAGGCAATCCTAATCTATTCACAGCCCATAGTTACCCGATTTGCAAACTATTCACCAGCAGTCGCATGATTGAGACTTGGGAGTACATATCTCTTGATCTCTTGAATTATTTATTGCAAAACATTGTTATGGTTTTGATTTATTGTCGATAATAACACCACGCGGTTTTATATTATACGCTAGAGAATAATAAATCCAGAATTAATGTTAAACGGTCTAAATATAGCGCCGTATTTGTGTTCGAGGAATTTACGAACAGTTTATTGGTTGCAATTAATTTGTCTAATAATCTACATAAAGCAAACTATTGAGGAATATAGCCTGGGTCAATTTCAGTGCTCTTACAGGAGAAATAATATAAGCATATGCAACATACGAGTTAGTTAATGAGTGGAAATTTTTCCACACTTCTAGGAACATGTAAAAAAATAATAATCCAATAACTTGTCACCATGTCACGACAAATTTAATTGTTTGTGAGTTCTGGAATAGCCGTTTTGTTTATTAACGTCTACAATTTTTATACTGAAGAAGCATTCCACTAGTATGGTTGTCGTTGTTGTTGGAAGGCGGCGCGGTTACCCGCAGCACTCAGGCCTTTCGACCAATTCTGTCTGCCGCTAGTCGAGAGCTATTAGAAGAGACCCGTGCTATGCACATAGGCCAACACCCGTTCTAGTGGAAGAAGCTCTCTAATGTCCTGGGGCAAGAGAAATCCTGCACCCAGACGTTTGTGCCTCCTGACCATGAGGCAGGCACAACGTCAGAGGATATGAATAGAGTCCTAGTATGGTGCTATCAGCAACAATTGAGGTTATGTGTGTACCATGAAAAATTTCTCAATAAAATTTTGAATAAGACTTGCAAGTCTTCTGGGACTCTGAAATGTATTTCTATATTATAGTCATACTGTAATATACTATTTCAATTTGAATACCCATAGTTTCCTTAGTCAAGATGCAGATGCGATTGATATATCTAATCAATCTAACCACTAGATACTTTTCAGTTTTGAAATCTAATAACTACTGAAACTAATGATGTTCAGGATCTTAAAAATGAATGCCTAGACATGTATTAAATTAAAAAGAAATCCCTTATACAATTTTACCTGTCAAAGGGAATAGACGGCCACATTCAATTAAAATATAAATAAGGTAGCCACATGCACATCTCATTTGTTTGTACATACACAAAAGTCCTGATAGATGGCCGGTAATGTAGCATTATCAGGCACAATACAAGATTGACCGGCTCGTATCCTAAGAGGGCCATTTGAGTAATAGCTTGTATTGTCCAAGCCACCACAGAGCTTAGCTTAGCTACAGTGAAAGTTTGTTTTGTTCTCTAGGCGTTATTTGTTCACATATATGCTTGGCAAGCGTCGGATTTTAATTATCATTTTTATTCGGGTTTATTCATAACACCTATTGAATTGAGCAACTAATATGTAATTACTGTTGATATTAGAACGGCGATTAGGTAGAATTCCATATTAAGGAGCACTGATTTGAGCATATTTGCACGTACGAAAGATGCGCGGGTATAAAAGCAGTGTTTAATCGTTTTATTCAAATGTTTGTGTGCAAATTTTTATTTCACTGCTTGTAGTAAATCTGGCACAATATATAAAAAAGTACAATATATCTAAGTTTTATGAAAGCTGAATACGAATCTGACATCAGACTTTTTTCGTCACATCAGCATTTTCTCTAACCTCAAATGAAACCCAGGCTTTTGACAAGATATAAACAAGAAGCATATATCAGTTCATAGTGTGTCATTTATATATGCAAAAACACAAAACTGCTATATGCCAAAATTATTTAGATATTTTCGTAATATTTTAAAATTGACCAGTTGAAGTGAATTTTTCAACAAAAGAAAAATATATTAAATAATATTTTACCGTTTTATTTGATTTGAATATTTACAATTAGATTTTGCATTAAAATAAAAATTTTTAGAATTATTTATTATTTATTTATTTATTTCCTTATTTTTTAATTTAATATGAATCTACTGTTATTTGAATTGTGCAAAAACGTATTTCAACCTTTATAAATTAGATATTATTTAAATAATAACTATTTGATCTATATTCACTTCATTATACAATATGACAATAAATAAACGATACCGAAAACTCAAAAATTAATGCCATATTAAAATATTTGCCACACAAATTGAAATTATTGATGTATAATATGCTTCACATAATCACCTCTCTGGAAACATAATTCCAAGAGTTACTGAAGATTGGATACCATGTTTCTACATAGAGTCTGATGTAAATTTTAGAAAAATGATTACAAACTTCAATGAAAACTCGGAGAGGCAAGTACGAGTAATATGCCTTTTATTTTAGCAATACTTCAGTCTTCACTGAAGCGTTTCGGAGGTTTTGCTTTTCTTCAGAAGCAAAACCTCCCAAACGTCGAATTGACGTGGTTCTTCTCTTTGCTGCATATTGCAAATAATCCTTTATTGTTTATTATTCTTCGCGTAAATTATAAAAATTCAAATCTTTATGTAAACCATCTTTTTAATGAAAAATGTTAAGTAGGTACTACTTGCAATTAAAAAGGCTCAACCGAAGTACAAGATAATAATTGAAAAGTTACGTATTTGTAATACATTTGAACCATCTGTCCTCGTAGCAATTACGGTACTACATATATCGTTTCTCAATGTACCTTTTTATTTCTTGCACTGCATATTACCTGCTGCATATGGACGAAAAATAATCGAAATCCCTGAGCGATCATGCAGGAATACCAGAACAGTTAATGACCATTACCAAACTAGGCAGCCATTGAACTGCTTCATAATAAATCATATATTAAAGTATAGGTTTGACTTAAGTAGCTATTCATTTTTCAATTTGTATTATTTGTTAATACAAGATATATGTTGAAGGTATTTGTTAGTATGGGATTGAGCAACACCTTTTGTCCGTAGCAGAATGAATAATAGACATCTTTTCATGGATTAGGTAATTCAAGCATGTAACGGAAGCTGAATGTTATGATATTCAATGTTTTTTAGTATTATTACAGTCGAGAAATGTTCTGGAATTATTATTATTTTAACTACTTTCTTCACGGGATGGTTTTACAGTAAGTTAAAATTATGAAGGACGCCATTCCGTAAGTGATTGTTTGAAGCAAAGTTCAAGTAATGGTTCTAAAAGAGCAATATAGCAAACATTTTATAGTACAAAAGTGTAACTAAAATTCGATATTTACCGGAAAATGCTCCATTAGTTCCACTGCAGTCTTGCATAAAAATAACTGTTCTTTTTTAATGACATGTTTTTAATAACTAAAATTCTATACTTGAAACGAAATAATTGTTTACTTAATTGTTTACTAATTGTAACTTAATGAACAATATTTGTTGTCTTTTTGGTTGCTCTACCAATGTTGATGCCTGATGGATGACTTACAAACGAATAAAGAATTATCTAAAATCATTATAAATTGGTTTAGTTGATTAAAAACAAAGATATTATTAATCAACATATACTTATACTTATTTATAAGTTAAATGTGTTAAATGTGTGACAAATTTGTGTAACCGATCGTATATCAGATCGTATTCCTCAGTCAAAACTGGGCCTATTTTATCAGGTATTGGAAAACGCATTGGCGAACCAAATCCGGTCTCCCAAAACATGTTTTGATATAGAGGTAACTCATAACTTTCGATCTTCTTCTGGATATCATCAGTAGGACGAAGTAGTCCTAGAGCTAATTTAATTATTAATAAAAACACAGAATATTATTAATTATTTTATATTTAGAGTTACACTAATTGTCCTTATAGTATCAATCTACTTTTTATAACATTTTGTGGACTTCTGATATACCTACATCTTATAAATCAATAAATGTAAAGGAAAGGTTCGTTTTTAAAGATACCCTTCATAAAACTAATGATTTAATTTATATTATATATCCATAGTAATTAATAATTAGTTCTTCTTATCGGCTTCATTACATCATCGACTATATTTTGACTGCGTCATAATGTGTTAGCTAAATTATAGTAAGAAACAAATACAATGACAACGTACTTATTTTATTTGCAAACAAATTTGAGAGGAAAAAAAACATTATATCACATCTCATAATAACCAAATCAATAGCAACGACCTTCCAATTTGTGATGATTAAAGTCATGAAACTGAATACCAATTCTCCGATTGATAGTGAAATTTGATACAATCTAGAAGTCATTGACTCCTTGATTGAAAAATAACTTCTTAGTTATTGATGATGAATGCACTAAAGAATATTTTTGACTTGTTCTGTTACTTGCAGTAAAAAATGATGCACAAATACAGTCCTGTATATAGGGTGCCTCGAAATTACGTGCAATATTTCACCAGTGTGTTCATGGTTAAAAAGGGGACTTTTTCTTCATACAAACACGTCGAAAAATGCTTCCTTAAAATTTCAAAATCTATTTTATATCAGAACGGTACATTTTATCGATGTTCAACAACAGTATCTTTTTTACGTAGAAAATTCTAAAATTTCATAGCTTAATGACAAAACCTGGGAAAAGTTACTTACAAAAAAGTTACATACGTCTCGTGTTATCGCATCAATCGCAGTAAATAATTAAAGCGATTTTGCTCGAAAACGATGCGTCCTATCGATACGAACCAAGTGTACCTTTTTTTAGTAAAAACTATTGAAATTTCATATTTCCTAATCAAATGTTTAAAAAGCCAAAGCACAGACGTGTTGGGGTAATATTTACCCCACTCCCCTTTCCCATTTGGAACGTATATGATACAAATTCTGAAATTTTATTTACAGCAGCGGTTTCAGCATATAAGACTAGGCAAGATATCAAATTTAATAAACTCCGCCATCCGATCAAGCAGTATTTGGCTAACATGTCCTTAAGCTTTGTTTTTTTCTTTTTGTTATGTAACATTGAAAAAGTTAAGTTTTTACATTTATTTTATGTTTTGAAGTATGTATTAATATTTATTACGTTGATTGAAAAATGCTTATTTTTACTCTTCTTTCAACTTTGCCTGGGTCGATATCTTGCATTTGATCCATAGAAATATTTCAACTTAAACGAATGAGATGAAAACTTTTTACTCTCTATTTTCATTTAGCATTTTTGACATTTTGATCTTAGTTCAAAACAGAAAATAGTGCGAAATGCTAAAAACAAGGGCTGAAAACTACTTGCAAAAATATGGCTCTCTGCTACACAGAATGTAACCTCTTGGGTTATTGTCCACAGACTTATTAAATTTAATAGCCCAGCATGGTCCTCTGCACAAGCGTGTACAACTCCACCATTAGTTGATTTTGTTGTTCTCGTACTTGTAGACTTCTGTATAGAATTTTCGATATTCATATGGAGCTTATCTGCTTTGATCCAAAGCCTCCCAATTACAAATATTTTGCCATACCAATTCAATAGGCCCTTATTTTACAACCCAGGTAAAATATTCCATATACAAAAGTAGGTATATTTAGGCCATGATATTCTATGAGGATTTGAAAAATTGTATCCAGTATCTTATATTTTTCTAGGTATTGCAATTACACGAATTGTTTTGGATTCAATAATGAATACAATTATTAGGATTAATTTGAAAAGTTGTAGCTTATTTCCTACTACACAAAACAATAATGAAAATACTTGAAAACCATGTTCACCCACAACTTTTTACTTACCTCCCTGTTCTGTATTTTCCAAGGTACATGGATGTAGGGTACAATTACCTACACCATTTTAACAGGAATATAGTAGCAAAATGTATCGCAACAATTTAAATGGCAGCAATTTTCCGGCTTTAATTAAAATAATTATACATTTGCGAGCAATTACTTTATGTTTGTAATTTGCTCTTGTCTGTTCTGCGATGGCCAGTAATCGTTCAATTTTCCCTGAACACAGCGAAGGTGTTACTAGACAAGGAATATCCGTCGAAGGATAAATCTTGGAAAATATTTAAAATATTATGAATGAAAACCAATAAATTATTTCATTTTGGCAAAATTCACAGTATTTTTTTCGTTATTTAGACAAAGTGTAGGAGGATGTAAATACTTACTGAAATATATCATTTATTTTATAAAACAAAAAACTTATTTATATAGGGTGTGCCACTAACTAGAGACAATTTTCTTTATTTTCAATTAATAGAAAGTGTTAGAAATTCTGTTTAAAAAGGTCTCGAAAAGCTGTAACTTTGCGGTAAATATAATCTTTATGCGACATTTTTCTGATGACATCAAAAATAATATAAAGAAGTACATTTCTTACATTTTGTGACAGTTCTACAAATATGTAATAAAACAAAACAAAAATTATTCAATTTCGAGTCAATTAGGATTGTATTCCGTTTGTTTCCGATGTTTATACAGTCTAAAAAAGCCAAAAAATAATGTGAAAAAATAGAATAGGTACATGTGGGCCAACGAAAACGAAACAGAGCCAATAAACTCCCAGAAAAATAATTTTTCAAATACGCAAAAATCCGTCGATTTTGTTTGGGAGGAGGACATATGTTAGGCCGAATTTAACACCCCTAACATTAACCTTGTAAGAGTTGACACTTCCTCAAAAATTTGAAATGGGATGGGGGGTTGAGTGATACATCATTTATCCTAAAAGCATTGGACGTCGAGGACCTCTTGAGTGGCCTGCTCGTTTACCCGACTTGAGTCCATTGGATTTTTCTATGGGATTACCTTAAATCTAAGGTATTCATTACCCAACCAGACAATCTTTTGGATTTGCGGTAGAGAATCACCAACGTGTGTGCATCTATCCCCAGGCAAACATGTTACAACGTGCGCCAAGAAATATCTTATAGGTTATTCTACTGTCAGGAGGTCCAAGGTGCTCATTTTGAACCAAATCTTTCGGTATTCCTATTAAAATATTAGTTATTATGAATCTTATTACTTGAGATCGGATAGAGCGATTTCAATTTCTCAAAGACTAGTATGCAGAGAGAATTGAGAGACCTTTTAAATGATATGCGACACGTCCTATCTCATCATTTAAAAAAATATATTTGGCAGCCATTTGGCCTGTGGCGCCATCTTTGATTTAAGGAATATAAAATTATCGACAAAAAATAATACATTTTACATGATTCACCCTATATTTTGTCAGGAGTCCCTAACCAAATTAGTTCAAAAGTTAGCAGGGTGGGTTCACTTTGGACGCGCACTGTTATGTGAATTGTCTTTTACTCTTTACTCTTTTACCCTTTTACTTTGTCTTATTACTTACTTGTCTTTTATCGGGCCGGTGGCTCAGGGCTTAGCGTCTCGATCACTCAACCCAGAGGTCGTGGGTTCTAATTCCCATTCCACCAAACAATTTTTCATTAAATTGTTTACTCGTAGATCAAGGCTTATTCGCAGGGATGGCTTGGCAACCATCCTGGCGATGGCCTAGGATGGGAATAATGTCAACTTGGTGTTAATGTGTAATTAAAATCAGTTGATGTTTGACTTGTCCCCCTAACTAATGAGGTTTTCCAGGTTTCCCTCATTCCAGCATTGAATGGTGGTTAGGGCCTACCAACGTAAGTCGTTCCTGAGGCGCAAATGCGGCCCGCGAAATAATAATATGCCGCCCCCTTTCCCACACAAGTCTGGTTTCACACAAGTCACACAACTTTCGGGTTAATCCTTTTAATTAGAATGAGGGGTAGAGATATTATTATTATTATTATTATTATTACTACTTCTTTCTCGAGTAACACCTCTATTAGATTCTTAAAGAGAGGCAAGTGTAATTTCGCTTAAATCGTACTCAATAAATACATATTTCAGTTGTTGTTCACGTCCATGCAAATACATCTACTGTCTCCACTAAATTTACCCCATGCTCATATATACTTGGTATAATAATATCCAAGCTTGATTAACGTTACCTACATATATTGTAGACACACAGAATAACATCTAGACCTAATAACCATAACAATCATTATATTTCACGCAGACGAGTAGTCCGCTTTGTTTAACCACGAACATCTTATTATTTAATGTTATAAGTCGGCTGTAACCGTTAATTAAAGTTTTGCTGTTCCAATATACATCCACCGGGCCCTGGGTTATATATCACTCATTTATAAATAAACCTGGTCTCTGATTTGTAAGCTTAGGACTCGGGTAATTACAGCTTCGATTGACCGAGTGCGATTGCGGTCCGATAGTTCAGCTTCAATGACGCGGCCTGAAAAATCTGTAGGGAGCAGCGGTTATTAGGAATTAAGGAAATTGGAGCAAGGAGCGTTATTGAATAGACAGAGCTGTTGAATTATACTGTCAAATACAGACATACACTGCTATTTCAAGGTCACTTTATCACCGCCAATAACAACTCAATTCGTTTTTTAAAAATCTCCTGCCACTGAGTAATTCAAATTTTAAAAAGATTGTTTTAAAGAATTTTAAATTAAATATCGGTAAGTTTACTATACACAAGTTTAATAAAAATACAGATTCGATTAGTGATATTGAAAATATTCTACTTTTTATTGGGGATGTCCTAGGCTATTTTCAGGGGTGCGGCAAGTATATCCGATAAAATTAGGAATGCCTAAATAATGCTACAATGGTTACAGTCAATAACAATTATTACTCGAGTGTGTTACAAGTTTTTTACAGGCTGTACAAAAGTTGCATATTCTTTTCGTCTTCTGTTCTATACATTTCAAATATCCTTGATTACTAAAAAAATATATAGATACATGGTATGGGTATACCAGGATATACAAATTATGTGGTAATTTCTATTTCATTTAACCTTGTTTAGATAGACCCAAATGATACTATATGCATTAAAGATGATAAAGGTGAGATAAAGATAAATTGAGGTAACATTAAACAAATTACAACATTGAATATCATACATGGAGTAATTCCTTAGTAGCTAAAACGTATTTGTTGCATAAATAATTAACTAGAAGTATATATATCAAAACATTTTCCTTTCATATACAGATTAAGATATATGTACATCTTATTTATATGTAATTGCAAATTCTTGCACCACAATTCAACCGTTTTATGTTTTTTGGACTAGTAAATTAATATATAAATACTATATACTGTACGTTTCACGAAGTTGTATCCCGGATTGGAATGTTTGGATTGTCAGGATTCGCTGGCCAATCCTGTGCGAGACTGGCCCGCGCGCTAAAATCACACCACCTCAATTTGTAGCGGTCCGTAACCGAGATGTGCCAATGCATTGAATTTAACTAATAACATGACGACGCTCCATACGTTGGAGACATATACTAACATTCCAATCCGGGATACAACTTCGTGAAACGTACAGTAGGTAGTTGCTAAAGAATGACTCTTTTGTCCTATTGGATCTAAATGAAAAAATCAAGAAAACATCCATTTCCTTTTCCACATTTATGTATGTCGGTTTCATCAACCCAAATTTAATGTATAAAATTTTTTCAAATAAATAAACATAAATACAATCGTCGAGCAAAAAATAAATATTTCTCATTTTACTCATTTTAGCTTGTATATTATATTGTACGCTGCCTTTTATTATAATAACTGTGCCAACAATTTTTTTAATAAATCGGGTACGCTGTTCTATTGCCAAAAGGACAACACTCCTATATCTAATTGTTGTTTTCCTTTTACAATAATTAATCGAATCATAAGCTCGATAGCATACCATACGGAATGAAATCACAAAAGCAATAACTCAGCTGGGGGCCAAATGTACCCGTATATATAAAATTCCAATTAAAATCTGTGTTTGTAGGTAAATATATTTTATTTCTATACCTACCACAGTCATATAGAAGAAAAAGTCATAAACAAAGACAACCTGTGGCTAAGGCGGTATTTCCATCTGATATGCCAACCTACATTTTGCAAGTTTTGTACTAGTTTATATTTTTTGCAGCTTTGCGTCATTAATAGGTTATTGTTGGTGTAATAGATAATAATAACATAAAACATTATTTCTGCAAACATAGATAAGAAACATTACCCATTGTCTTTTAAATTTTAAGTTTCTACTGTATTAAACATTAAAAAAATACCAAAAAATAACATAGAAAATAATCATTCTGAAAATTCGGGACATTAACTGTAAGATTAACGTAAGACATTAGTTGTTCAACCATAATCCGCTTTTGGTGTATGACTAAAGAATGATTTAATATTTCTTTAGGACTCTAAATGAATAATATAGTTAATTAAATTATTTATTAATTATCTAAATTAATATGTTAATGAAATTTTCCTGTTATTGCTCATTAAACTAATCTCCATGTTACTTTTAGAACTATTTTCCATATTTTATTTCATCAAAGCTGCATTATGGAGTAGCAAATATCAAGAAAGAAAAACCATGTTCGATTTCAATGTGAAAGAAAGAAGCCACCTAATGAGCAATTCTTGCTTAACCTTAATCGCTGGTCAATTCCAGGTTTAACGACGTCAAATAACGGCTTACAAAACACCAACTGAAAAGGGCCTTATTTTTTCACCATTACCGTCAATCCTTACACTAACTAATGTTCCATTAGAAGTAAATTCATGCGATGAAATAGAAATTTAATAGTACTTACTTACCTCTGATTCTATAATAATGAATGGGAAAAGTCACGCATTTCCAAAGACGAATTACTGCTATTCATTCTTGTTGAAAGTTTAAAATAATTGTTTGTTTAATGTTAAGGCAAATGTGTAATTTGCAAAATCTAACGTAGAATTATTACTCTGCGATAGGTTAGAAGTTCCTTCGACTTCCTTCCTCAGAATAAGGAATATATATTTAAAGCACATGTCCATATCTGTACCCTAGAGCACATGATTTGATTGCTAAGCAGAGAGTACTACTTTTCGCGTGATTTTATTGAAACATGACAGTTCTAAATATGTTGTTTTCTTGGTAATAACAATACGTTGAATTGTTAATATTATTTATCATACTAATTTTGTATTCCTGGGGACATAGGTACTCTTTCTCTGCCCGTAGCAGCAATCTCAAAAACATTTCCGTTTAGATGCACCAGTTTCTTGTGTTAACAGATTTATAATAATTACAGCTTTATTCAGCGTCCAGGAAGTGGATGTGACTGTAACTATAGAAACAAATTGATATACATATATATATATTTTATCTATAATATATACCATAACTAATTTTATACACCCTGTGTAACATAATACTTAATATTAAGTTGAACAATAACCTAATATTCTGCTTTTATATACAGTGCTCTCGAAAAGTAACGAAAAAAGTCATTATTTTAGAAATTGAGAAGTTTTCGAAAAAATCCCCTGACACGTCGATTTTGTTTTTAAAAAAGGCACTTTTTCACATACGACCCACATTTGTGACGTCATCGTTGTTCGAGATATGACGTCATGACAATTTTTTTAAATAGCAACCCCCAATTTTGACCACGCCATTTGAAATAGCGTATCATTCTACATACGCATCATGAAAAATTATGGTGTTACATAACAAAAATTTCAAGAAAATAATGTTTGAAGATCTTAAAATTTAATTTCACAATACTGACAATGATAATGATTATGTAAAAAATCGACTAAATTAAATGTTGAAATTGTGCACCGTTGGCTGCCTGACAGTAGCCAAGACGATTAATAAATTCTTTTTGGACATTATTTTATAACCTCAGGAGGTATACGATGTATCTCGTGACTAATTCTTGTTTTTAAATCTTCTAAATTAACCGGTCTAGTAACGTATACTTTGCTTTTTAAGTATCCCCACAAGAAATAATCTAGGGGTGTCAAATCAGGCGATCTGGCTGGCCACTCAATCGGCCCCCAATTTGGTGCACAATTTGAACATTTAATTTAGTCGATTTTTTACATAATCATTATCATTGTCAGTATTGTGAAAATTAAATTTTAAGATCTTCAAACATTATTTTCTTGAAATTTTTGATATGTAACACCATAATTTTTCATGATGCGTATGTAGAATGATACGCTTTTTCAAATGGCGTAGTCAAAATTGGGGGTTGCTATTTAAAAAAATTGTCGATGACGTCATATCTCGAACAACGATGACATCACAAATATGGGTCGTATGTCAAAAAGTGTCTTTTTTAAAAACAAAATCGACGTGTCAGGGGATTTTTTCGAAACCTTCTCAATTTCTAAAATAATGAATTTATTCGTTACTTTTGGAAAGCACTGTAGTTAACTGAAAATTTTTACATATACCAAATTTACGCCCGTTCTTACAAATTCTTCAACTCTATGTTAACTCTATAATTTGCTGTTAACTCTATAATTTGCTGTTAACTCTATAATATGTTTTGAAATCAACCTTATAATTTTACTTCATACTAGTGTTTGGTATTATGTTTCTGGAAACCTTAGAAATATTCATTAACAACTATATCACATTAATGACTCGTTATTGGAAAGAGAAAATTAAACAAGAGTCCTTACTGAACAATAGTACTTTGTGTACGGCGGAAAAGTGAACGTTTTCTCGGTTGACAGAGGAAATGGACTTCTGAACCTTTTTGTAATTTTATGTAACATTTTACCCTACTACTTATATTACTTCTGACTTGTTATAAATAATGAGCATGTTGTTTAAGCCACACAATATAAGCGAAAACTGCACCTCATGTCGGCAAACCTATTAAGTTTCAAGTTACAGATATTTGATATTGAACGTTATATAAATGATTACCACACTCTATTTTTATATATTGGAATTCGTGTATGTTACCTCAAAGACATGTCTAATAATTATCATTTGAAAAACAATAAAAAGAACCTGATACCTCGCTTCGCTCGCTCTAAACAAGATATTACAAGATAACAATCATAAACGCTCGCAAGATAATAAAAAACGATTAACTACAGTATGTTTATTAATCATTCATTTAAAGGCCGATAAATCAAATGCCAAGAGATAAGCCAACACCTTTTCAGGAACTTTATTATATTCTACAAGTTTTTCAAGCTCATGCATTCCCAACCAGAACAATTCTTATGTAACAGCGTGTTATTGCACAAAGCTTTGTATCACATTGTATATTTCATTGCGGCCGTATTTTCACCGAAAGCTGATGTCACGAGAAGAGCATGCTGGCTCCATAAAGTCCCATAGTTAAAGAGACTTGTGACGGTTTGCGAGAGAGCATGTGACACTTTATTTATGCTTAGAACCATAGACATATAATACTAGGGGAGACAGAACATTCCATTAGAAAAACACCATTTGTTTACAATCATACACACTTTCAAACTTGTACATAAGTTGGAAGGAGATGGGTTTATAAAATGGCAATACTGTAACCTAGGCGTCCACGTCCAATGTTATCTTTACCAGTGGTGTGCAGTTTTTTTTAGGGATCATTACAATAAGTTTTAATATAAAGGTTTATTTATGTTAGAACTGAGATTTGTGTGGGAGCATATAAGACATGTATTACTGCTTGGACCTATATATTCTCAATACTCTAAAAAATCATTATTAAAATCTTAGCAGAATGTTATATAAACAATTCAAAACACTTATAATGGTGTTTCATTCATTGTCGTTGGTCTTGACACAGCTGGTCCTAATATTCGGGCTTCCTGTGTTTCTATTGCACCGAAGAAAGTTTTGCCCATGCCTAAACGGATGCTACCTGTAACATTAAAAGTCATAGGTATGAATGATTTTTGAGAAACTATTCTGCATATAGTAGAGCGCTATAAACGCATTTCTCTAATGCAGGTTTTCCTTTTGTTTATTGTATGGCAGTCAAGCGCTATTCACGCATTTCTCGTCTGCAAACCTTATGCATGCAAATCATTCATTATCAATATAATTTATTATTTAATTTCCTTATTATTATTATTCAACAGCTTTAAATTTCCAAGCTTATAAACACTAATATTTATACACTATTGCCTCAGTAGTTCTACAAAAATATAGTTGGATGTTTATACAACTATAAAAAAAATATTTATTTTTGTGGGCGCTATTCACGAATTCCCCCTCGTATCTATTTTTATAAACTTTTACCTAATATATATCCTTATACATTTAAAGGAACAGATCGGCATTATCCAGCTTTGAATTATTATAATAAACAATTAGATAAAATGTTTTTCTATGGCATGTCCAATTAACTGTAATAATAGCTGAAAAATTTAATAATTAATTAATTAATAAACGGGTTAATTTTTACATAAAATAATAGTTTTAACACTCTAGCAAATCAATCAATTCATCTGTGCTATTTAAGTCACTATCAGAACTAACGTCTTTTTTAAACTATCTGCTGCTGCTTACAACCATACACCTTTTGTAACCTTTAATACCTTTTTACGGAATAATTTCCTAACTATTATTTCCCAGTAGCTGTAGTTACCTTGTACAGCCCGCCATATTTTAATTTTCCAGTTACCTCTTTGCCGTCTGTAACAGCACTAGCCCAAAGACAAGATCACTTTTTGTAAGTAACACTTCTTTTTCTTATCAAACCTTTTCTTCATTTCTTGACTGAGAAGCTTATGAATGCAAATCATTCATTATCAATATCATCAATGATCAATTTTCTATTTACTTTATCTCTCATAGCTTGAATTTCTGTATTATCTTATTGGATTTGTTTAAACATTTACATTTACAGTATTATTTATACCCCAAACTCCATCAGGAAGCTTTTCCAACCACTAAAAAATCCACATTTGTTTGCTCTCAGGATTAACAGGAAAGCTACAACAATAATATTTTGTATTAAACTATAACAAACATCTAATAGGTTTATTTTTCTGCATTTCAAATAGTTGCAACAAAATTATTTACTGTTTAAATACTGGAAATCCAGCCTGGAATTGGACAATAATTTTATTACAACGCTACTACATCATTTTTCGGTCTAAAATGCTTTAATTCCAAAAATTTGATACAAAACAGATAAATATTTTTTGCAATAATTTACTTAAAATTTAGTTAACAACACCACTGCTTACGCTAAAAAAACATAACCTTACTTACCGCCGAAATACCAGTCGGGGGTTAGAATAGTCGCCTTTTTTACAAACCACGCACTGTTGAACTATTGTAAATTGATTATAAAAGGCTCTAAATACCTCTACTGCCAAAAAAACACTGCAAATAAATAAAAAATCCCAAAAGATCACAAACACAGCACAGCAACATTGTAACGTCATCTTTTGACATAAAAGCGTCATTTGATAGCAAAACAGCCGTACAGCATTGCCATAGTATTTCCCTAACACGATAATAATTTTATGTTATTAGGAAATTATAAATAATTTTAAAAGTAAAGATTATGTATTTTCATTAAAAACACAGATAAATATTTAGTATATTATTTTTTCTTAATTATACATAAAAATTCAGATAAATATAATTAATATACTCTTAGTTTAAGACTTAAATTTCCAAGGAAATTTAAGTCTTAAACTTAGTCTTTATTAAACTTAAGTCTTTAAGTCAAGATTTAAATTCATCCAAATCTTGGTGGGCTTTAGAACACTGTTCACAAACATCGCAATAAGACATTTTTTGATAAAATACCCTGCAAAATACGTTATGCAGACAAAATTTACTACAATTTGAGTGCAACCGCAGCTCCCTAGGTTTAATACAGCACTTCAAAAATTGGCCATTTGTCCCAAAAAGTTCGAATTTGTTGATTTAGCCGTCTTCCGAGCCGAATATCGGCTAAAATACTCAGCCTACGAGGAAAGTCATGGGAAATGAAGTTGTAGAGCAGTTATTTAGCTTTAATTTAAGCATAAGCGGAACACTGTAGGGCCAATAGTTGTAATATCCCTTGTTATCAGGAAATAACAAAAAATTAAGGAAAATGGGATTTTTCAAGAAATGGAACCTGACGAATGGCAGGACTTTTGTAAAGGATAAGAAAGACATAACTCAGTGGAAAATGGTTTTATATCATGCAAAATGAAATTGAGTTCAATTAATAATAACGTATAAATTTATCAACATTATATCAAAATTGTATACTAAAGATTTTGGTAGTTTGGGGGACCTTGGACGTGAGATGTTGAACGTGAAGTGATGGCGGGAGCTCAGCTGACTACTGCGACAGAAATACAGAACACAATGTAAATTAGTATTTATTCCGTAATCAATTTTATAATAAATTACGAAGGATATGTAACATTAGGAATTTAAGGGTATGCAAAATTTGTCAGGGGAAGACCTGTCTGAATACTCCTCCCTTAGCCATGGTCGAGTCGGATGAAGAAAATGATGTCGACGACCCTTTAACACTAGTATCTAGTAGTAGATCTAATCAGACAACAGAGGAGTCTCCGGAGCCCCAAGAAGAGCCGTTTGACGAACCTTGGGCCTTCCAAAAGAACACGACTGTCTCACTAAAACAACAATTTCGAACTTTTTGGGAAAAATGGCCAATTTTTGAAGTGCTGTATCTCGGGATCTATTAGACCTATGGAGCTGCGGTTGTCTTTTGTAAATTTTGTCTGATTTAAAATTGTACAGGACGACTTTTTCCGTAGGATGCACCATTTAGAAGTTATAAGACAAAAGCTGAAAAAAGTCTGAAAAAAAAGGTTTTTCTAGCACCACGCAGTTAGTACAGGTCTTTCGAAGCTGCAAATTTGGTTTTACACTATTGGTATCTATCCTAACAACATTCCAAAAAATCAGGATTGTGCACTTTTTGCGACCTAAGATGTTTTAAATGACTGGCCGAATAATAATAATAATAATAATAATAATAATAATAATAATAATAATAATAATAATAATAATAATAATAATAATAATATCATCTCTACCCTCATTCTAATCACAAGGATTAGCCCGAAAGTTTGGGACTTGAGTGGGAGAAGGGACGGCATATTATTATTTTGCGGTCCGTATTTGCGCCTCAGGAACGACTTACGTTGAAAGGCCCTAACCACCATCCAGTGCTGGAATGAGGGAAATCTGGAAAACCCCATTAGTTAAGGAAATGAGAGCGTAATAGGGAGATATTTTTACGGTTATTTATTTTATTCTTGTGCTTCTAATTAAGATGACATTCCATTAACATTTTTAGAAACTATGATTTATTTGTGACAGCTAAATATTTATTGTGATACCTAGTTGAAATTAAACTTACAGTGCCTGCCCTGTAACGTCGAACGAAACTTTACCTTTTTGTAAGGATATTCATTACACGGCAAATATGAGAGTCATGTATATCATTAATGTGACGTGCACTTTGCATTGTTTATTTATTGGCTAAATAAAGTAGTTGATTAAATCCAAAAGGTCAGATTATTGAAAACTCCGTGTATAAAATTACCCCCTACTGATACTTAATAAGGCCCTGCTAAGAGCGGATCTGTAGAGAGCAATATATCTCGCTGATTTTTACCTTTAGTAGGCTAAGAGAGATTTACTGCAATATGATCCGCAGTATGGCATATTCTGGTAGGTGTTTCAGTATAATTGTATTTGGCAATGTTTGCTCAAAAGGTCAAGTAAAAGTTTTAATTTATATCCACATATCCGAATTTCAAGTTCAGGCTGATATGGTTAGATACTAATATTCTAGAGTAATAAATCATAAGCAAGTTCCCACTGGCTTTTATTTGCTTTGTGTTTATTGTGATTAGCACGTTTGCAGGACTTTAACAAACACGACCATTTATTTTTTTCTGTCAATACGAAGGTATGTGCTTACTTTAAAATACCGGCTCTAATATTACAAGACAGACTGACAGGATTTTTGTTGTCAGTTAATTTATCACTAAGTAAGCCATTGTTTAAAAAATGTAATACTATCTGTTCTAAAGTTCTCTGACGTTATCAACAATTTTTTAAATCGGAACTAGTGTACATTTTGTTTTAAATTTGGATCAGACGCTCTCACAAACATGATGATTGATGGGTTTATCGCTAATACTGATAGAGATATTTCCAAATGAATATGTTATAAAGTATTTTTTATAGTATTTTTTTTATTGGATTATTTAACTATTTACATCTTTCTTTATATAGGAATTAAGCCTAAAATATATTCTGCGCCGTTTACTAGTAATAGGCGCGAGACATGTGGAATTGGAGGAGGCCCCTCAAAAGAAGAGTCTTTATCGACTGTGGAGGAGGAAATTCTCGGGATTATTAAAAAAAGTATCGCTGGAAGGGTACGAGGTTCAAGAATATTCAGTGCATTTTGATTTCAATGGCTAAGAACAGACAATGACTTTCCAAAACCATTAATGCAACATTTATATAATAGTGAAAAATATGCAATGGATGGAAGAAGTGTTGATACTCGATGTAAATTATTTGGTGCACTTAGTTCATCCAGCATCAAAGAAGAAGTTGCCCAAAAAATTTTATCATTTAACAATCTCCGCTATGGCAGTTACTAAGTCAGAAAGTAATTTAAAATCAAAATTAGATTTTAAGCTAGAATATTATAATCAAAAATGAACCACATGAATAATGTGGAAAAACTAAAATAGAAAAATTTGAGTTTTGGAAAGAATATCTCAAAAACTTGATTCATTTCTTAAATCTAGATCTAGTCTGCATTAGCTGATTAATTTGATGTGGTCATTCTGTGGTTTTTTGTTTTCTCTTTTTGTATTAATTATTACTTCATGTCACAAGAGATCCACCAGATACCGAACAAAGTCTTTAGATAATCGAAACATATTAATAAATTGCCTTTCATTAAGATGGATAGATGAATCTCTGGGATTATGCCGATAATAGCTCTGTTGTGTTGCTCTGCATCTTTAACATTTAGGATTGCAATAACGTAACGTTTATTAGATCATCCATTTCCAAAACTACTGAAAAACCAATCTGTACAACTGAATCAATACAGATAAAACCAAACATCACCTCACTTGTCCAACTGAACAAAAAAATATGTAAGAGAAATTTGAGTATAGTACGCAACAAACGCAAAGTTACGCATACACAAAGATCATGTTCAAAAATTGGATTTTTCGACTATAAGCATACATACGCGTACTTACAAATACTTTAAAAAGTTGCCAATGGTCAGAAATTGGCTCCCAGAAAGGAAAAGACCGGCAGACCCGGATTAAACCATCTATTGAATTTAAATTTCCTGTAACAATCCCTCGGCACAACTCTATTTTATACATATATAATTTGTTACATGTTGATGAAGGTAATTCACTTTAAATTAATTTTCATAGTTATGTCTGTTATCTTAGCAGTTTCAGTAGGCAGTTGATAGGTTTGATAGTAGAAATAGAGTCAATTGTAAAATAAAACCAACCATAAGAATGATGTTTTTGTTTAATAAAACTTTTCTGCTTTTTTATTGTCCAAAACTAAATTTTTATATATAAAAAACAACTGACTGATCCTTTTAGCTGAGAGGTTTATTTTCTTTTTTATATTTTTCAAATATGTAGTGTGGCTGAATACCACAAGGAAAGGAAGAATATTAACCTATCAGATGAAATGCAAACAAACCACAACTTACATAACAATTTAACGACTGCGTGTAGTGGGTGTTGTACATTATTTGTCAGACATGGTATTATTTAACGAAACCATCCAGACGCCGGTTATTGTCCTTTTTAAAACCTATGACCCGTCACCCCTCGACTTTGGCTTGACAACTTAACAGCCTAATCCATCCTTTTATGGCTCTAGGAAGTACAAACCACCAGGCAGCGAATATTAGAATGGATTAAAATCATGTCGGATAACAGTTTTTTTCATATTCCACAAAAAACCAACACGAAATGGGCTATTCTAAAAATAAGCCTGATATAAACAAAGTCCGAGCCTTTGTCTGCCACTCAAAGAACAATAAGGAACGATTAATGTGTGGAGAGGTCAATTTTTTGCCGGCCGACTTTGACACCGAATTAACTGGTCGTAATTGAGGAATGGAGACACGCTGTTTGGCCGTGACATTGCTCTTTCTGAATAATATGCGCGAAATAATTTGTACGATTTTGATTGTAGATAAATATGAATGTAAAAATGTAAGACCGTTTGTTAACATGTAAAATATTGTATTTATCTGCATGAGAGCCAGTGGATTGATAATGAATTATTGATTCTAATAGACAAGAACTAGCTAGAAATAAAAAAGGATCGTATTGTTTAAAGCTTGTTGAAGAATCCACAGCAGATTCCCTCATTCAAGGACATTGTCACTCATCTCACATTTGCTTTTTGTTCACTCAACAAACTGTATACAGATTTAAAAAACTATTGCAGTTTTATATACAGGGTGTTAGTCAGTTAAACATGCGGCAAAAATTCAAGAGGTTATTCCTTGGACTATTCTAAGGATATTTTATCCTTTGATGATTTTTGAAAAAGCGCTTTGTTGCGAAGATATAAGGCGAAAAAAATTTTCAACAAATAACAATTTATTACTAAAAATTACATGTAACATTTCTGAACCTACAAGAATTGTTCAAAATGGCTACCTCCAACTTGGATGCAACCATCCAATCTTCTCCTCATAGACTCCCGAACACTTTCAAAAACACCAGGGTCGTTTCTTATTGAGTTACACCCAGCAATTAACCGATCTCTTAAATCGTCCACATCTTCCACTGGCCTAGTATAAACTAATGACTTTAGATGGCACCATAGGAAATAATCCAAGGGGTTCAAGTTCGGGGATCGAGCAGGCCATACGTGAGGTCCACCTCGACCAATCCAGCCATCTCCGTATGTTGCTGTTAAAAACTCTCGAGCAACTACACTAAAATGAGGTGGTGCACCATTATGCATAAACCACATTGCCTGTCTTGTAGCCAATGGTACATCCTCCAAAAACTGAGGTAGCGTTTGTTCCAAAAAGTTGCGGCACACTTCGCCGGTAAGTCTTCCTGGTAGAAATACCGGTCAAATTAGCCAGTCACCTACAATACCAAACCAAACGTTCAACGAGAACTGATGTTGAAACCGATCTTCACAAATCTAATGTGGATTTTCGTCAGTCCACACATGGTTATTATGGAAATTCCTTATTGCATTTCGCGAGAAACTGGCTTCATCGATAAAAAGAATCAGCGTTAGTTGAGGGATTTCAACCAATGTGTGCAAAAGCCATTGACTAAATGCAATACGTGGAGTAAAATCCCCAGGAAGAAGTGCCTGAATGCGTTGAATGTGGTATGGATACAACAAATTATCTCTCAGAATTTTCCAAACAGTCCAACAGTTTGTTTAAAATTTTTTTCGCTCTATATCTTCGCAACAAAGCGCTTTTTCAAAAATCATCAAAAGATAAAATATCCTTAGAATAGTCCAAGGAATAACCTCTTGAATTTTACATGAACATCCTGTTATTAACGTAATTTGTTAAAAATACATAAGCTGAAATATATTCCTTACTTTATGATAACCTTGTAAATTACTTCTCTACTCAATTCAGCTCTATCAAATGTGGTATATTAATCATAAACTAGAGCTCAGTTTTCATGCTTGGGTACTAAATACAAAGCTTTACTATGCGTCCTATAGAAAACGGCATGCAAGGAAATGCAAATGAATAGAAACAGAAGGTATTGTTCTTCGGCACTTTTATTACCTATTCATTCTTGGTTTTAATGGTCAGTCAGATAACAGTACCATTTCGAGTTCTTAATTAAGAGAAGAGAATGGATTAAACACACTAAAGGTAAACGGAAATAAACAAATAGATGGTAAAAGTATATTTTTCATAGTTTTAAAAGAACTATAAAAAATAATAGGACGAGTAACGTGTAAAAATGGTGAAATACTGTTGAGGCGTTTAATTATGAACTCTGGAGACAACAAATATCAAATCATCTCCTCAACCGGTTTGGTATAAACCTATGAAACAGGTTAATTAACGAATAGATATTTGTATACCCCTTGCGAGTTTAAGGAACACCAAATACACAAGGAAATAATTGATGTTTTCGACGTAAATTGAATCTTTACTAAATTATATTTACTGATTCTAAGTTTGGTTGAATGAATACCAGTGGCGGCTGGTGAGATCTGGATATGGGGGGGCACAGAAATAAAAAAATGCGCCGCAGGTGGAAATTTTTCATATTTCAAGGTCAAACGCCTTAAAATTATAAATTAGAAATTCGCAAAAAAAATGAAAAAAATAACTTTTGTTACACAAATATCCTCCTTTTTAATACGATTGACGGAAATCTCGACAAAAATGGTTTAAAACAATATTTAAATATGTAATTAATATTTAGATATCAAAACCTTACATATACGGCGTTACCTTCAAAAAGCTGAAAACGAGAATTCAGGAAGCAGGAACATACCTATTTTTAGTTTTTAGATATCCGTTAATTAAAAACAATATGGCACAATCACAAACTCAAAAGTATTTTAGTTATTCAATTTATAGTTATAACGACGACACATTAAATTATTACGTAGGTAAACAAACTTCATACATTTATTTATACAGGGGTACACTCACTTTCTAAAATTGAAATCTGCTCTACGGTCTTTCATAGAAATAAATTTTTCCATAACTTTTTCATCGAAATTATTTATTGGGCAGGCAACGCCTAATTCTTTTATTTGTACTTTATCTTCCAGTGGAAGATTTGCAAAACTAGCTATAATTATATTACTAACAGTATTCATGTTAAGTAATATATAAAGTTGACTTTTCACAAAAATTAAATAAGTACTTTAATAATGTTAAAAAATGTAATGTGTTAAAATTATGTTATAATGTTTAATAATGTTTGGCTAGGGCCGGGAAATAATTGCGGCCAAATCTGCATAATATAAGCATATGGAAAGTATCTAACGAGTGTAGTCGAAAAGGAGATCGGGTCGGTTGCCATAGTTACCTGGGCCGCGACTCAAAGTGCGGCCACGAAGCTGTGATGCTTTGCTCACTGTGCATTGGTGTGCTGTGGTGATCCAGCAATGTGGACTCTGGCATTATGAGTACGATAGCTCAAGCGCTCGAGCCTTTCCTAATAATAGTTTTGTACCACAATACATGTTTTAACATTTGCATTTAATTTACAATAATGATGATAATAATAAGGATTTCTTTGGTATTTTTGGAGGAGGGGTGCGCGGCCATGCGGCCTTAAGAAGAAGCCGCCACTGATGAATACATTATTTGCAACAAAATTTAATCTAAATGTCAAGCATTGCATAGACTCACCTTTCGTCATTTTAGAAACTTCCATTTGATCCGTTTATAAACAACTAATACCAGCTTATATCTGTTTATAAAGGAAGTTATATGTAGCAGACCTTAAACGTATCGTCAGAAATAATATTTTTACGAAGAATGCGTAAACTTATACATATAAAAATGTAATAGTACTGATCTCTCAGTATAAATTTGTTCTGAATACATTTCTAGAACAATCTCGTAATAAATTACTTGAAGAACTTTGAAAAAACTGTTAGCAGTCCTAATGACATGAAACGTATTGCATAAACATGTGAACAAACTCTGTTATTCAGGGGAATCCTTTGATTTACTTGACAGCAAACATAGACAACGGTGCTCCAAAAAAGGGTATAGAAATATGTATATGCAGAGACTACATTGTTATCCGGAAACGTACCTAGTTTATTTTAAAATATGTCAGAGCAGAAGAAAATAAATCTTCCCTACGCATTATATGTAACCATATGGCTGTGCCTCAAAAGGCTCAACATTTAAATATTTCTTCTTTCAGATTGTGTATTAGTTTGTAAACCTCTTAAATGTTTCAACAACAGCAGATATACATACAGTGAATTAATGAAACCGATAGAGGAAACTAATAAAGTCAAATTTAAAATAGTTTTATAGGATCAAAAATCAAAAAATTCATTTTTAAGGCACTAAGAATAAAAAATAGGGCAACAAAGAAAAACAGTGCAAGTTTTGATTCATGGTTCTACAAATATATGCAAACACTTACCAAAATAGAGAATTAAGCCGAGAATTTTAATGCCACCTTATACAGGCTGTTTCTAAATAACATGCTAATATTTCAGGATGTTATTGTTGGGTCCATTTTGAGAAAAAAACTTCATATGAACATATGTTTTAAAAGTCTTAACTTTTAAACTACAGGTTGCTAAAGTTTTAAGAAAAAAATATTTTTTTTATTATAACTTTGGTATCAGGTACCCTAGATATTTTTGTGAAATTTGGTACACACCTTCTATGGATTAAGATGCATTTTCTGATGTACAAACAATTTTATTATTTTTATCAGTGGCGTCTGTACGTGTGGCGTGTGTAAGTTATTGTTCTCGTAAGTGGTTTAGCGAGATACAAATGAATAAATTTTATTTTTTTATGCGAAAATCGTATGTCAAATAAAAAAAATAAAGAGACCACATTTACTCAGAAAGGAATGGGGATTTCAAAAATAATTTTTACTTTAAGAAAAAGCAGTGGCGTAACATATTTTTCCTCAAAAATATTCAATTCAAAACCCGTACAGACGCCACTGGTAAAAATAATAAAATTGTTTGTACAGTAAAAACCATAATTAAGTAAAGTGGAATGACCTCGCCGATCTGGTAAAATGCGGTGATGCATGGGCGTGCGTATTCAGTTTTACCATTGGGCACATTTCAGTTAATATATACTCGTAGACTATTCTATAGAATGCTTCTAGTATATGCACTTCCACTTCTTTTAACTAACACAAATAAGTATAAACACTGACACAAAGAATAAATACACTGATAATTTTACCCCAATTTTTTACCGTTAAGAAACGCGCGCGAAATAACCCAACATCACGCCACTGTTTCCCTACTACCTCGAGCGCAGTCGCTTGTTGGTTCCTGATTCGATCAATCAACGTCGTTGAACCTCAGAGAAAAGAAAGCGTAAATGCAAGAATATGTATGTTAAATAAGGATGAACAGCTTGTCGTCAACTTTACGACTTTCGCAGTTGCCAGATATTCGGAAATTCGTTGATATTATTAAGTAAAACACAAATTAAACATTGTGTTTGCTTTAATAAAGTACAATAATAGGGATAAGGGGCGTTAAAGACAAGTAAAAAAATGGGTAAATAAGATAATTAATACGTTTTTTGTTTTAAATGAGAATACTTTAGAAATAAATGTGACAAGATAGATCTACTCTTTTTCCGGTCATTGCACTTTGCTTAATTCTGGCTTTGACTTTCCATCAGAAAATGCATCTTGATGTATAGAAGGCATGTACCAAATTTCACAAAAATATCTAAGGTAATACCAAAGTTATAATAAAAAAAATATTTTTTTCTTAAGATTTTTACGACATACCCATGTTCATATGAAGGTTTTTTCTCAAAATGGACCCAAGAATAACCTTCTTAAATATTAGCATGTTATTAAGAAACAGCCTGTATATTTTTTGTATATTCCTTAGTGTATTTTTAAAATGCAGTATTTTATTGCAAAATCAAAATATTTTTTATTATTTATATTTCCAAGTGCATACATGCTTGCGTCCCCAAGAGGCTCAACATTCAAATTTATTGTCTTCAGATAGAAACCTCTTAAGAATGGTATTTGTTTTTTATACATGTAAACTACAAACAACGAGAGACTGCGATGCTGAGATATTCACAACAAGCTGACCTACTAATACATATCCAAATATCGATTTAAATGAAATATCTGTTAGATTAAACAACGTCTCTAATAGGAAAAAGTATGACGAACACATAAAAAGATCGAAACATTTCATGTCTTAGCAGAAAGTGTAGTAGGGGTAAACAGTAGGACGCTAACTCTGACGAATGGCCATGCATTGTTCTTTTAATAACACACATTTTTACGTGAACGAACGAGCTGTACCATAAATCCAACTTAATTATTTCTTTGACAATAAATTGTGCCTACTCAGCTATAGCCTACCACGGCTAATATACGACCATATAATACAAGAAAAATTGGTTAGAAACTTAAGATGCTGTACAAATGATGTAATTTCAAACGTTCCATTAGAAGCAATTACTCTTGCCTTGCCTTCTTCTAAATTCACCTCCAGCGGACTATCTCTATCAAAGTTATTGCTTCCAGAAGGGATTACCGTCGTTCGGTGCGTGCAATTAAAATAAAAACCACACGAGTTAGTCATGTTCGTCGTGTACCTACCTTAATTTCGATCCAAGATAATGACAACAACGCGCATCCTTTATTACAGGCACAGATAAATTATTATAGATGGAACTGCATTTGAGGTCGAAACGCGACGTGAGTCATGACGGCTAGGTTTGTGCTGCATGGTCTGCACATCTACAGGGAGATTCACTTTCACTCGAAGATATTACAGGTGCAAAAACCTATTGTTTTTCTAACGCTAATCAGAAGAGTTTATACACGGTGGGCCATTTTAATCTATGCACCTGAAAAACTCAGTAAGTTCGCATGCTATCAAAAAATGACCTTTATAAAAGTTGTAGGATACAAAGGGGGTCAAACAATAGTGACCTTGAATTTGACCTTCAAGCTGACCTTCAAGGTCAAATCAAGGTCAACTTGAGTTTTTTAAATGGAAACCCCTATTTTTTACACCGGAATCGGAAAGGGCGGGAAATTTTACGTCCGAATATGCTCTCAGATCATCTGACCTCGATGACCTCAAAGGTCAGGTGAAGGTCATAAATACGAAATAATTGGGTAGCTGTCAACATTCTTATGTAAGGTGTTGTCGAAAAAATGAAGATCATAATTTGAGTAATTTTTAACGAGAAATTCAGTGTTGACCTTTATTTTGACCTTGGCGATAACTTTCAAGGTTATTTCAAGGTAAAATTTCTTTTTTAGATGAAAACACTTTATTTTGACATTAAAAATCGAATGAGCGCGAAATTTTACGTTTAGATAATGTTTTTTTCGGTGAGGTCCTGATTACCCCATACGGACATAATGGGGTAAAACGAAATCCACGTTGAAAAACCCGTTAAATTTTGCATCCTATCAAAAAATGACTTCTACAAAAAATGAAGGGTGCATATGAGTTCAAATAATGGACCTTGAATTAGACCTTGAACTTACGTGTTGTTGTTTCTTGGATTTACTTTTAGCGTTACCCAGAAACAACGACGTGGACGTAGTAAATTCTGTTTCCTTTGGGGTGCTTGATTAGCGTGAGTCCCCTTGCCTCTCACGATGGGGTGCTTGATTAGCGTGAGTCCCCTTGCCTCTCACAAATTTAACCACGAAGCAAATGCTCGAAGTTACCTCCATTTGCCTGAAGACACAGCCCTAAACGTCTACGGAATTCTTGGATGGTGTTTAACAAAGTTTGTCTTGGAATCGCAGCGCATGCTTCACGAATCCGATCTTGCATGTTGTCTCGCGTTGTAGGCTGTTGTTGAAAGACAACATTCTTCAAATAGCCCCACAAATAAAAATCTGGTGAAGTCATATCTGGGGAGTTTGCGGGCCAGTTAACAAAATTACTTAAATAATGACCTTTACTTTTTCGGCAATACCCTACCTAAGATTTTTCATAGCCATCCGATTATTTCGTATTTATGACCTTCATCTGACCTTTGAGGTCATCGAGGTCAGATGACCTGAGAGCATATTCGGACGTAAAATTTCCCGCCCTTTCCGATTCCGGTGTAAAAAATAGGGGTTTCCATTTAAAAAACTCAAGTTGACCTTGATTTGACCTTGAAGGTCAGCTTGAAGGTCAAATTCAAGGTCACTATTGTTGAGTTTTTCAGGTGCATAGATTAAAATGGCCCACCGTGTATAAGCCAAATTACATGGTGACATTTTTGTAAATTAAACTAAAAATTTTATAATGGGCACGTATACTTATGTCACTGCCAAATGAGAAATATGCAGATAATTATTTTTTTGATATAAGCCTTGACCTGGTCTGATTTTGGTTCTCAAACAAAATTTCTCCGAGTGAAATATCTGGAGATATCGATGATTCGTTAGGCGACGAACCGAATCATTGCGATTAAAAAAAATTATATACGACTCGTCAAAGCATAGATATGGACAATAATGATAGACAATAGAAATAATGTAAGACAAGACATAACATTCATAACAAAACCAGGAAAAAGTTACATACAAAAGAAGTTACATACATCTCGTGTTATCGCATGTAAATAATTAAAGATATTTTGCTCGAAAACGATGCGCCCTATCGATACGATACCTGTATACATTTTTTTAGAAAAAAATATTGAAATTTCGGGGTAATGTTGATACAAATTTTGAAATTTTACAGCAGCGAATTCACCATGTACCTAAGACTTAGGCAAGATACCAAATTTGATAAATCCATCTCAACTGGAGTTATTTAGAAAAAAACTAGGATGCCCCGTTAAGGGGCTATAGCCTCCTGAGGAAGCATTTTTCGATCCATGTTTATATGAAGAAAAAACTGTCTGATTTCAGTCTATATTAGGTTTAATTGTTTTATTTATTTATTTATTTATTTATTTATTTATTTACGGGAAACCCAAAGTAAATAAATAAATAAATAAATAAATAAATAAAACAATTAAACCTTTCTTTTCTTAAAGAAACAAAGAAGGTAGAGATACAATAGAGATATTGACGAAATATATGGGTTAAAAATTAACCACTCATAAAAAATATGTCTAAATATGTCTATATACACAGTAAAAAAATTCGACAGGTTCTAACACTGAATCCACACTCATCAGTGTGTATATAGTCCACACTTGGCAGTGTTAGACATATCGGTGTATTATTACATTACATAAAAGTAATTTAACACAGTAGATTTTACAAGGTAATGTGTAATAGTTAATTATTCACCGTGTAATTATTCCGTATTTATGGCGGATTGATTCATTTTTAACACAGGGTTTTGTACATTTTACTACAATTTATGAGTACTTCTACAAACTTGGCGGGTATATCATTCGTGTAATATGAGTTCTAAAGGTTCAGTTATTATACTACCCAGTTCGTGTTAAAAATAACACTGCAGCAAATTACGATTACCATTTAGTAATTTTACCATTTGTCTTTTTTTACTGTGTATAAGCCAAATTACATGATGACATTTTTGTAAATTAAACTAGAGATTTTATAGTGGGCACCTATACTTATGTCACTGCCAAATGAGAAATATGCAGATAATTATTTTTTTGATATAAGCCTTGACCTGGTCTGATCTTGGTTCTCAAACAAAATTTCTCCGAGTGAACATATCTGGAGATATCAATGGTTCATTAGGCGACGAACCGAATCATGGCGATTAAAAAAAAATTATATACGACTCGTCAAAGCATAGACATGGACAATAATGATAGACAATAGAAATAATGTAAGACAAGACATAACATTCATAACAAAACCAGGAAAAAGTTACATACAAAGAAGTTACATACATCTCGTGTTATCGCATGTAAATAATTAAAGATATTTTGCTCGAAAACGATGCGTCCTATCGATACGATACCTGTATACATTTTTTTAGAAAAAAATATTGAAATTTTGGGGTAATGTTGATACAAATTTTGAAATTTTACAGCAGCGAATTCACCATGTACCTAAGACTTAGGCAAGATACCAAATTTGATAAATCCATCTCAACTGGAGTTATTTAGAAAAAAACTAGGATGCCCCGTAAAGGGGCTATAGCCTCTTGAGGAAGCATTTTTCGATCCATGTTTATATGAAGAAAAAACTGTCTGATTTCAGTCTATATTAGGTTTAATTGTTTTCTTAAAGAAACAAAGAAGGTAGAGATACAATAGAGATATTGACGAAATATATGGGTTAAAAATTAACCACTCGTAAAAAATATATCTAAATATGTCTATATACACAGTAAAAAAATTCGACAGGTTTTAACACTGAATCCACACTCATCAGTGTGTATATAGTCCACACTTGGCAGTGTTAGACATATCGGTGTATTATTACATTACATCAAAGTAATTTAACACAGTAAATTTTACAAGATAATGTGTAATAGTTAATTATTCACCGTGTAATTATTCCGTATTTATGGCGGATTGATTCAATTTTAACACAGGGTTTTGTAAATTTTACTACAATTTATGAGTACTTCTACAAACTTGGCGGGTATATTGTTCGTGTAATATGAGTTCTAAAGGTTCAGTTATTATACTACCCAGTTCGTGTTAAAAATAACACTGCAGCAAATTACGATTACCATTTAGTAATTTTACCATTTGTCTTTTTTTACTGTGTATAAGCCAAATTACATGATGACATTTTTGTAAATTAAACTAGAGATTTTATAGTGGGCACCTATACTTATGTCACTGCCAAATGAGAAATATGCAGATAATTATTTTTTTGATATAAGCCTTGACCTGGTCTGATCTTGGTTCTCAAACAAAATTTCTTCGAGTGAACATATCTGGAGATATCGATGGTTCATTAGGCGACGAACCGAATCATTGCGATTAAAAAAAAATTATATACGACTCGTCAAAGCATAGACATGGACAATAATGATAGACAATAGAAATAATGTAAGACAAGACATAACATTCATAACAAAACCAGGAAAAAGTTACATACAAAAGAAGTTACATACATCTCGTGTTATCGCATGTAAATAATTAAAGATATTTTGCTCGAAAACGATGCGCCCTATCGATACGATACCTGTATACCTTTTTTTAGAAAAAAATATTGAAATTTCATATTGCCCAATCAACAGTTGAAACAACCAAAGCGCAATGTTTCACCATGTACCTAATACTTATGCAGGATACCAAATTTGATAAATCCATCTCATAACTGGTTTCGGAGTTATTTAGAAAAAAACTAGGATGCCCCGTTTAAGGGGCTGTAGCCTCCTTAGGAAGCATTTTTCGATCCATGTTTATATGAAGAAAAAAGTATCTATGATTTTAGTCTATATTAAGTTTAATTGTTTTCTTAAAGAAACAAAGAAGGTGAAGATATTGACAAAAGATATGGGTTAAAAATCAACCACTCATAAAAAATATGTCTAAATATGTCTATATACATTGTTGATGTCATCTTTGGTTACAAATAAACGTACTAGTTTATTTTTTGAGTTAGTAATATCTTCATAACTGACTCCTTTACATTTTAGGAGGTAGTAAGCTGGCGAGAAAGCATAAAAAACTAAAAATGAGTGCATCAACTTGCTAACAATCTAGCTGGGAAAGCTAGTAAAGAAAAATAGCGTCCTCAAATTATCCAAACGTAGGTAATATTTTTATAGAATATTTTTAAATATCTAAAAATTGTACGATTTTCATCAGTTAAAACACTGTATATAGTAAATAATGTATTATTTTCTTTTAATAATTCGTTCTATAGTAAAGAGATACCAGGCACGAAACTTGTGCATAAAACGTAATCAATTTGCTGATGCCCGGGCAGTTTTAACATAAAATTAATTAAAAGCAGCTATATATTGCGAAGATACTCGCCCATTCCACCGGTAATTTACATCCGATTACACCTGACATTAAATGTGCCGTTATACCTACAACTTTGGACCAGAAGATTCGTGAATGTCGGCGGTCACGCACTGGGTCCCGCCAAATTTAAATGAACCTGGTTAACGATTCGTCCCCAGAAAACAAATTGAGGATATTGAATTGCTTTCATATACATTATGGATGAGTAGATATTAATTTAGTAATTTCTTACGCGATGTTTCGTTTAATAATTTTTTTCGAGGATAAAAGGCAACCGAAAGTAATAGATATTGAATGTATATGGAAACTCCAGATGTATTTATCATATGAACATGATTTTTAGTCTTATAAGAATACATATCTTCTTTAAAAATCATTGGAAATTATTTTGAAACAATTAATAACAAGTAAAGAACACTAACAAGAACACTAACGTAGTTTTCCACAAAACACCAAAACACTATACTGCATTCGACGCGCGTTTCGGCAACTAAGTTGGCATCATCTGGAGATGATTAAAACTCCAGATGTTTTAGTTACCTTCAGCCGGTTTTAATCATCTCCAGATCATTCCAGTGTAGATGTCGAGTGCAGTATAGTGTTTTGATGTTATGTGGTTCCAACCCCTTTCAATTAAAAAGTATGCAAAATAATCTGATTTAGTTAAATCTTGTTTGTCTGGATGTTTTGAGGTTTTAGATTATTTTGTTCTGAATTTGAGGCTTTCTGAATCATTTGAATATTCTGTTAAGTACTTCTTATAATGGTAGTACAAACATATTGTATCTATACAATGGTTGTTGTATACAGGGTTATTCAGAACCCTGTATACAACATTTCTCTAAAACTTTGAGGATATGTGCTTCCTTAAATAAGAAATCGATATCACCAAAAAAATTTATAATAAAAGTCTTAGGATTTCCCGTAAACAATGTTTAAAGTTATACCATTATAAAGGACTACGTAGATGGGCAACTGTACTTCAACATCTGATATACCTACCACATTCCTAAGAATGTGGTAAAAAAAAGTAAACACGTTTTTGTACCTCTAACGACTGGTTAAGTCCAAGCCAATAGAGTTGGAGTGGGGATAATATCTCTATTGTCTATTCAGTCATCAGTCTATCGGTGTCTTCTCTCAGTGCCGGTGTTTTATTTATCGTAGGAGTGTTAAACTGTAAAATTTTCAAAATGACTCATGTGTACAGTAATGCTGAGTTAATGGACTCTCACCAGTGGATTATCAATTACGAGTTAGGTTTTGTGAGTTGTTGTTGCAGCAAAATGCTGAAAATCCCCAATTTACTTAATAATTTGCGTTTACAAGATCAGCAACCAGGAGGAACATTCGGTTTAATGCGGCAAAATTGAATAAGGGCGTGCTCAAAAGTGAGTACAAGTCGAGGAATATTATTTGGAACAGCTTTTGTAACAAGGTATGTGCAAATTTTTTATAAATTTCATGTTTCTAGTACCTAGTAATCAAGTAGCGCAATTCTTCAAAATTAGTGTAACAAAATTTTATTCATTTTAAAGACACGTCACTTTGGTCACATCTATCTATCTTTAAGTTTATTTTAAAGTAAAAACGCTGCAAATATTTTTTGCGCGGGGTGTCGGTATACTCTCAGAATTTCCGAAGTTTTTTTGGTGCTAGCCAGTTTGAATTGTCAGTCCCAAGGTCACTCCATTACAGTGGACCAGTATCCAGCGGCGTGCAATGAAAAATTTTTAAATAGTTTCCAGAAGCCACCAAAAAAAATTTTTTTTTTGCATTACCACATTTCTACATGTATGTTGAACATCCCCAAATTTTATTATGGATAAGTTCTGAATAACACTGTATAATTACAATATTTTATTCCACATATAGCATACAAGTATAGCTTTTAATATGTCCCCTCTTTTTTTCAATCCATTCAAAATGGATTGTATTATACAGATTATTTTATCTCTGAAAATGTAAAATATTATTCTCCGGATCATATTATTACGCTCTTTTGAAAACTTTTCAAACGTAGGTATAGTAAATGTGTAAATTATATAAATATCTGGCTGGATGAAAACCCTTCCGTTCCATGCCACTAACCACAGACTAGTCAAGATGTGCACATAAGAATTCCATCTCCCCCGGGCCCCAAAGATAATTTGCTGGTGCGTGGCTGGGTTACACGTAGAAGTCGCCTGTCGAGGCTGAAGCGGGTGTGAAACAAGGCAATCGTTCACGATTAAAAAAAACTCGAGTCTCGGGGCGCAGGAACGCCCCCTTATCTGCAAGTCTTCGCAGCTCCGAATTACTGGCAATGTCAAATCAGCATAGCAATTCACCGAGCATATGATACCTGGTTAGTCTTGCTTACTACTAACCCAGTTTCATGGGTGGTTTTGTCGTGGATAAGTTGCCATGGGAAGGCGTTCTGGATGATCAATGGAAGTTAAGTCGTGGGTACGAACGTACTTGGATTGCGGCAAAATTATCATAATTGGTTCACTACACCTACCTCATATCTCAAATATTTAATTTATTGCACTATTATGGTACTATATTTATCAATTTAAATACCTACGTTAAAGCACTCTGTATATTTGATTAGCGGCGAGGGAAGCTTTATACTAAGAGAAAAGAATCATTATTTGTTAATTAAAATTAAATTAAATTAAAGCAGAACACAAGCAGAGTGCTATTAGTTGTTTTTTTTTAGATTTTCGGAAGCTTCTATATCTTGCTTATTTGAAATGATAAAGTCTATTCAAATGGGCCATTATAGTGTCGGTATTTAGACAACTTTGAGATCTATTTGGTTCAGTTTTTGAACATTATATATCCTGAAACAAATTCGTTTTGACAATAAATCCTATTTTTGGTATATCAATATTTTTAACAAATGGTATATGAATGTCCGGAGTTTGTGATGTGATATTTTCTATCCAAGATAAATGTTTTATAAAAGTATTAATAAATTAACAATGGCGAGGGCAAAACAAATGTGAAACATGAAACATGATAAAATCTTTCTTAAACGGCTTATTAATTAAAACATTTTATTATACTAAAAAATCTCAATTCGAGGATATGTATCGTCCGAATGGTAACAGATGACTTTCCCTTCAACTAAGTCAGAAAGAAGACAATTTTATTGACATTACCATGATGGGTCTTTCGTCTAGATTGGACAAGAGCAGATTTTTTAAACTTTTTTTCTTGCACTCTAGTTCATTTTTATTTCTCGAGGAGTGTGCGTGATAAGGATAGCTATTCCTCTTCATTGTACTGTACAAGTTGAGCCGTTAGATGTTTTCACACACGTGATCATGTACATTTGTATAAACTAACATTAAAAGCCTATTTAGACTGGTACTGAAAGAAATTTGAGCGGCTTTCTGAATTTTTTAAATTCGCTTAACGATAATATTCAGTTTACAATGGAAAAGGAGAAAAACAATCAATTAAACTATTTGGATATAACAATAAGAAAGGTAGAAAATAAATTTAAATTCTCGGTTTATAGAAAACCAATAACTTCCGACGCAATTATACCAGCAAGTTCACAGCAGTCCTGGCAAATAAAAAAGTCGGTTTTCCATAGTTTATTACATAGGCTTTTAATGTTTCCGCTAGAAAACGCAGATTTTGAAAAAGAATTAAGTACAATCAAACAAATTGCAAGAAACAACGGATATAAACAAAAACTAATAGATAACATGCTAAAAAACAAAAGGAGGAATTTAATTCGTCGGGAGTTTTAGAATATTCGGGAAAAAGAAGCCACCTATACTGTGCGTTTCACGAAGTTGTATCCCGGATTGGAATGTTCGGATTGTCAGGATTCGCTGGCAAATCCTGTGCGAGACTGGCACGCGCGCTTAAATCACACCACCTCAATTTGTAGCGGTCCGTAACTGAGATGTGCCAATGCATTGAATTTAACTAATAACATGACGACGCTCCATACGTTGGAGATATTACTAACATTCCAATCCGGGATACAACTTCGTGAAACGCACTATAGTTATATTAATCACGTCCCAGGTTATAGTGAAAAAATAGCTCGCAGAATAAAACGAAACAGGTGTAAAACGATTAGTGTCAACAAGCGTACTATTGGGAGGATTTTGATAACCAACAAAGAAAGGGTTAATAAATTAAAACAATCGGGGGTATACCAAATTAACTGCGCGGATTGTAATGCCGTGTATGTGGGTCAAACCGGTAGAAGTATTGAAACTAGAGTAAAAATCCATATTAAATATCGCAAAAAATTCAGGATTCTCGACGCATTGTATAGAAAACAACCATTTTATAGATCAGAAAAATGTAAAGGTCCTGCATCGTGAAAAGAGAGGAAAGCGCTTAGATCTGTTAGAGCAATTAGAAATTAAAAAATCTTTAATTATAAATCCTTGTACTGCGATTGATCAGATAGATTGTACACTCTCGCCCTTCTTAGAAAAGGTTCTAAAAACTCGGGCTTTACCAGATGGTAGAATCAATCGGGGGTAGGTACTCGTAAACAAATAAATAACGAAAGCGCGCTTGGAAACGTTTAGTAATAGACATTTCGTCGCCTTAATGAGAAAATTGCCTAAATCCATTTGCCTAGAATTTACAGGAGAGCTGTACGTTTTTTATACAGTGAATGATTGTTAACAAGAATTAAAAATATACAGGTATCAGAATAAAATCGTGTTTAAAATATTTATTTAGCAGTTCAAGTTAAATCTAAGTTTTTATATTTTTAAATGGACTTAGGCATTTTTCCAAAAAGTTTTTCATATATTGACGTGAGATAGGCAATTATTTCTCTAAGTGTGTAATAATTAAAAAAAAAATCAAAATAAATATTTATTGAGAATATAAAGGTAAATGCAATTACAAAAAAGGAATAAATATGTGAGTGATTTACATGTTATTTTTAAGAATTCATTCATGTGGTAGGTTAATATAAAAATTGTGGTATTCTTGATTATTACCTTTGAGGAGAGCCATGAGGTGTTCATATTTTTCTCTTTTAATTTTTAATCTACTCTCATATAATCTTGGTAAGCAAGAAATTGTAATATCATATGAAATAGGCTTTTGAGCTCTTCTGGGCAAATCACTCCATTCTTCAGTGTGTCTCAGTTTGTATTGGATTAATCCATTTTCATATTTAAGGGCCTTAACATCAGTCACAACTGGATCCCCCGTAATGCGACCAGGTCGTATAGAGCTATAATACTGAATAGAACGAAAGTTTTTAAAGAAATCATTCATATGGATTCATTATAATTCGATTTTAAGATAAAATAATTTAATAGACAACCCATTTTATATCGTAGGCAAAATGCTTAACTCCTCATGCATTATTTAAGAAAATTGCCTATATCCATAAAGTAATTTTATTATATTAATTAAAATATATTTTATCACATCAAAGTCTATCAAAAACATATTGAATTTACTTACCTTCTATCCATCTTCTTGATTTTTGCAATTTGAATTAAATAATACTACAACTACACAGAAAACTAACAATAAAAGCACACAGATCACCGGCATTCACCGGTTAACGTATATAATATGGAGTTAGGCACTTTTCTAGCAATTTTTTATTGCTTGGAGTTAGGCGCATTTCTATTTCATGTTTTGTGAACTTACAATTTTATGTAGATATACGCAGTTTTCTGGAACGATTACTTTTAATATTTTGAGGTAGATGGTGCTAAAACCTTAATTTGACCCAAACATGGAGTTAGGCAGTTTTCTCATTAAGGCGACGATTTACTCTATTGAAAAAGACCTAATAAGCCGAAATACTAGTATGTAGAGTGCTTTCTATATATTTCTTGGAACATCTAAATGAGATCAATGTTTTTTTCAAAACAATTAATTTCATAGCAATTATTAAAAACCTGTTTAAGTTCGATTTACTGGTAATGCTGATTTTCTGGGATGTTTCCCTACACATAGGTACTCGATAAACAAGCATTTCGGGAATCCTGGAATAAGTACCATTCATCTTATTAGGATGCGTACGAATATGGCCCTCCGGAAATGACGGTCAATTGTACTTAGTAAGGGTCCCTTATGAAAAAGCATGCAATTCCCTTATTACATCCACATACTTACCTAGATGTCAAAATAAGGTAAAAAGGAACCTAATTACTACTTGACCTTATGGGCCAACCAATAACTCTCTAATGAGCATCGTTTGTTTTAATGATCTATTATGTAAAACTTAAATTATAGTAACCTCTATGTCACGAAATTCTGCAAAACGGGGCCACATAAATTTGACATAAAAAAAGAACGTACTTATTATTCTTTAAATAAATACCGAGAAGGGGCTGATGGTATCTCCTTAACAATGTTTATCTACATGCTTTTGAATTTTTTAATCATGATAGTAACCTTAGGAACGTAATTTAAAGATTATCAGGCTCGTCATCTTACAACAAAATATTGATAATCTGTGTAATATATTGTGTCGTCAGTTTTATGTTATTTTATCCCAACATTTTTAGTTTGCATAAATTGATACTGAAAATATTGGTTTATGGAACTAATTTATATTAGCTACCTGGCTGTTAAAAATATATTTATAAGTATTTAAATAAACATATTTATAGATATGGTTGAAAAATCTATTATGTATTAATAAAATTAATGTTGTACGATTTGACATCCATTTAAAAATGCTTCATCGATTTAGTAATATTCTAAATGTATAAAAATATTCTTTTAATCTGTCTACCACACATTATAAATAAGTTTACCACAGTAGAACACCGTATGTGACATAAAACTTTAGAAAAGTTATAAATGGTAATAATAATGTGGGATAGTGTGAAAAAATTAATCCGCCTAAAAAAATACGAGGTTTCGAATCTAGGTAGCGGGAACTGGAAACGGTTATAAAATAACACATGTATCAAAACGTTTTGTGTAAAATTAATGGGATTTTTTATTTAGTAATAAATAATGTCTAAAACTCTCTATTGCCGACCTAGCATTTCAAAAGTGTCTTATCTAAAATATGCTAATTTATACTATAGGTATACTAAATTGGCCAATTTTTAGCACCATTCAGTATAGAATTGGTCATCCATTTATATTAGCCTACGATTCAGGACAATCATTTATTGTATGCTAGTTATAATACTCATTCAAGAACGTATTTTTATATTTCTTCATTCGTCCTTAATAAATAATATTATTAAAATACCTTATTTTTGATTTTGTATATACACCTTGTATTTGCAAAATTTTTCGGAAAATATTTTAAATTTGAATTAAACATATATACAAAATAATTTGTAACAATGACACCAGCTTCAGGTACCGAGGTTTCAAAGTTTTTGATCCTCTCAATCTTGAGAGGCTAACCCCTGTTATGTGTAATAAAGTAATGTTTTTGCACCTTCTAAATCTTTCAAACATCTAATATTAACTTTTCACTTTAAATTATTAGAATTACTTGTTCGTTACATATGGGTAAATACGAGTATATTAATAATAATTCAATATATTTCTGTACCTAAAAACGGATATACAATGCCTTTTCCACGTTCAAAGAGGCCATTAATAGGTATATCTCTGATAAAATAGTGGATCATAAGAGTAATATCTTTGATGCAACAAGTTCGCAGTATCTGTAGCCTGAAAACCAACTGGTTTTATATTTCTGAGGCATTATGCTTATCATATAATCTTTAGGGAAAATACTTTTGGAAACTGGAGGTAGAAATACTGACAGCCGATATATACCGAGACCTCGAGTAAGTCCCAGTCCTAGAACTCATCAGGAGGCGCGGAGTCAAGTTCTTCGCGCGTACCGAGACGCACAGCTACATGTTAATCCGGGAAGCCGTGGACTACAAACCAGATGCGGCCGCTGTACACAAACGGCCAAGACGCCAACTGCTGGAACCAGGATGAGAGTAAGATCTTATGTTTCAGATTCCACCCGGAACAAGCGTAAAGGGCTACGAAGCGACTAAAGCTACGAAGCGACTCTCAGATCTCCCCTCGAAGCCGCGACCGCCGACAGCGGTCGCGAGCTCTCTTCGAGAACCCTTCCCTTACCTAGCATAAAGCTAAAGGGCCAGTTTGCTCCTTTAGAGGTGCATCCCCAGCAACACAGTCACTCCTGATCTACCCCAAACCACCACCCAGGACGAGAGCGGCACTTTCCGCCCTCGCCCGAGACAGACTACCCCCGGCGGGTCAGACATGCAGGCGAAGAAAGAAGACAAGACAGAAAAGTGCCAGAAGATCCTACCCAGCCTGCAGGGTAGAGCGAGGAAAGGAGGAAACCCCACGAATCGCCCACACCTATCACTTTTTGTCATCGGAGTTGGTGAAGGATGGGGTCCACCTCTACGAGGCAGTTCAGGTCTACAGCGATAAAGAGCGATTATCCCGCTGGGCCCCAAACCATCCCAGGTCACGAACAGAGTTAATGGATATTGGCATGGTGAGGTAGAAATACTAATTCCCATATCATATCAATTGCTTATATAAGAGAACGCATAAGTTCCTCAGTAAGGGTCGGGTTTTCCTAACGGGATATTTACCTTCTCTTTTTAAAAACATCATTAAGAAGTTTGGAAAATATTTACAATTTTTGTATATACCATGCAGCAGTTTTCGTAGCCTGAAATATTTAAATGTATTCCAAGTTAGAAATTTTAAACAATATTAAAATGACATTAAATAATTTCTATTGTATTTTAAACAAATTATTGAAGATGCAAATTATACTAATGTGGAAATTTAACACGACCTTATAGGTACTTAATTTCTAATATATAAAATCAAAAATAAGAAAAAGTAATTAATATAAGCCTTAATAGTTTATCTTTCACTGATGTTTCAATTCAATCAAATACTGATTTAAATAGTCTGACTTGGATATGGCGCCCTTATAGAAAAAACAACATAAATAAAGCCACAGTCCAAACATAATAGATCACCTTGTACGTGCTCGTTTCAAACTTGACCGCCCAAGCAAAGCAGTACCTAACATACCGAGTGTTCCTCCACTTGTCGTTACATTCAACGCTTAATTGACTCGGATAGATTTCAGCGCGATCCAAGCTGAACATAAGACCTCGAATCGCATCGGACACTACACTGTATTCAATTAAATCGTATGTTTGGCGTGTGCGATAGTGTTTTGTTGGTTTGTTAAAGGTGCTCGGCGGGAGGTATGCCAGTATTTCAGCGCCCCGCGGCATGTGGACAGGGGACAGAGTAACACTCCAAACTCAATTACCAACCACCGTTAGCGACGGCCATTGTGTTGTGGCCATTGTTCTAAATCAATGTGTGGAACTAACCCGAGCCTCGGTGTGATTTAATGCCACATTTATTAAGCTCGCATGTTAAAACGGCCGTTTTCAGGTGTAAAAATGGCGAGCTGTTTGGTAATGAATCGACATCGGTCAAGGTTTTATGTGTGAGGCAGTTACGATCAATGGAAAGTCACGTTCCATTTTATTATACCATAGTGAGATTTTATGCGAATACCGCAGAATATAGACTAAGAAAGTAAAAACAAATGATATGTAATGATATAATGAGAAAGGGCTTTGTTTTATCGTACCTTCAAATCCAATTTCTTCACTGCTTGCGAGCTGTTTTACGGCGTTGCGATAATAACTGATAGCCTCTTTCAAACATGAGCCAAATGTATTTTAACCAGACCTATTACTATCTAGATCTAAATTATCACTATCATATAAACTTCTATTCTCAGTTTGCTTGTGGTACACCAAATGGAAGAAAACTTTACTTAATGTAACACTGCTGCATTATTCCTTTTATGGAATATTTGTTGTTGTTGAAAGGCGGCGCCGTTACCCGCAGCACTCAGACCTTTCGACTCATTGTGTCTGACGCTAGGCGCATAGGCCAACACCCGTTCTAGGGGACGCTCTCTAATGTTTTGGGGCAGGAGAAATGCTGCACCCAGATGTTTGTGTCTCTTGACCATGAGGCAGGCACAGCGACAAAAGATGTGAATGGAGTCCTCGTCATCGTGTCCGCAAAACCTGCATCTTCTAGTGACCTGTCAGCAGTCCTGACAGCTTATGGAATATTTAGTCACACTTATCTCTTAGTACTATTATTTTATATGGATTGGATAATTCTATATTCAGATGTCTTTTTAACTTCTTTCGAATGTGGATTATATTTAGCGATGTAACATGCCGCAACAACATAACTTCTTGGGTATTAATTAGTTATTAACTAATAATTTTTTGTACCATTTATCAGGGCCTCAGTAGCCGAGGTAATTTAGCGGCAGATAAACTGTTTCTGGGATTGAATCGGTGGACCAAGAATTATAATTTGTTTTCAGGTCAGCTTTTCCATTTATTTTATAATCATAACACTAATCATAACAATATATTTATTTAATTATAACACTAATTAAAGCTTCTTGTTACTTTGTACATGATTTTATCTGACAACGAAATATTGGCCCTTTTAGCCAATCTAGTCTGATGCCAGAGGTGTTCATATATGAGATGATTTGTTAATTCTTAGATTGCTCCCCATAGCATAACATACACAAAACTTTTTAGCACTTACCTACTCAAAAAGCCTTTTGGCTTCTCCAAACAGAGGCGATATGGGACGCCAGGCATTGCGATACAGTATCGTAACTATGATAAATCAATTACTGGATTTTAATTAAACTCAAACGCGTGTCTCTGATCAAACTGAGACTTTCCATACTCCTCAAGACATAGATCAAGTAGTTGATCACACATTTTGTTGCATTTACTAAACTAGAATCAAAATAATACATATGGATTCATCTTGATGAGATTTAAATTCAGATGATGAGAAATTTCTGCTTCTGGTGGCAGTTGATGACGACGAAGAAGCAAATCAGCCTAGATAACCCAGACACAAATAAGTTTATTATTAAATGCATCCAATTTTAAAAGAACAGTAGTACGGATACATTTTAGGGGTCCTCTTTTTCCCTGTTGTCCCTACACAAAGACTTCCTGCAGTCATACAAAGTGATGCTCTTTTACACACTCTAATGAGCCTTTTCAACCTGTTTGTAAGTTGTTTTCTGTATAGTTCTTGCTTCTGTACGTTATCTTCTGTACATTATTATTACATTATTTTAATGTTATACTTGTTGAAAAAATGTTTCATATAGACAGGTTACATTTTTACTTATTTCTAGATAATGTATTCCGTTTTCACGAACACCATGTAAAATTGATTATGTGTTTAAAATATGTAAATATTCATATATGGATTATAATTAATAGGCAGGGTACCCTCATTAAAATATTCTTTCTTTTCACTGGCAAAAAATGTATGAATATTTATTCTAATCAATTGTTATTCAAGCGCAATGGAAAAATTAATACACATATTTTTTTCTAAAGAATAGTATAGTTGTATTTATACAGGTGCTTTTGCTTACAGACGAGATATGTACCGTTTGAAAGAGGAGTAAATTTGCCCATTAGTAAAAATATTTAACGTAAACACTTTAAACGAATTTAATCTCTGACTTCCGGAATCAAGATTTAATAATTATTTCAATGAGATATGCGATATATGTATGCGTACGGTATATAGGACGCCATGACATACTTTCTTATAAATGAATTATGGACACAATTAGTAAGGCCAAATAAACACTAAGAAAAATAGTTCTTACCATGGGCTACAGAAAGTAGTAAACTATATTTTGATTACGGAAATATTCACTTATTTAGTTATTGCATTAAATGGCCTGATTAAAAATTAATTAGTAATATACAGCGTTCTCTAAAATTATAATGAATACACAGTTTAAGGACATGTAAGGCCATGTATGTAAGGACGATTATGGAGACAACAGTAAAACTTGATTAATTCCCGAAACAAACAATACACAAAACAATAATATATACAAACAAAACAATATACAAACGTGCCTATTTTTAGAGCTCAACAAGTTTATATCTAAGAGTAAAAAATACTTGCTCAAAAAAGAATATCATTACAGGGAGTAATATGTTGAATATGATCCGTTACAGTATTTTCAGTGTACGTTAAACAAAAGGCATACCTTACAAAGACGTTTCAGTGTACATTAAGAATAATTAAGAAGTATTTGTACAATATTAACAATATTTACATTGTTGCTATATTCTATTGCTTTTTGTATTGACAACTAAATCGACATAGAAATAAATCAGCTTTGCTAACTTAACAATCACTGTAGTTTTTACCGTTTTTCTTTTCTATATTTCTAATATCCTTTTCTAGGACACACTGTATTTCATAATGTTATAATTATTCTAGTGGACAAGATATCACTCGTACTAATTGCATATCATAGCTAGTTTTTCATAACATTTCTGATGTCATTGTCATTAATGACGCAGGGCAATTTAATATTAATATATCCGAAGGAACATAACCATCAATAAAGGAGTAGATCATGTTCTAGATAAATATTAATTGGAATATATTAGTAAACATATACCGTTGTCTTAAGTGTTATTATATAAGGCGTGTTAATAACAATAATAGAATAATAATACAGTAAAAGTTCATACGGCTGCATAATTAATGTTGAGGAAGGTTTTATGTAAATGACATTGAACTTTGACTGATGTGGGTTATGCTTTGCAAATGAATAAATATCACTGATTCATCAAAAGTACGTGATATCAAGATTTTTAAAGAATACATTACCTGTAAACCGTGGTCCATACACACAGTTTTTTGTAACGTTTTACCTCTGCAGATCAAAACGTTGCAGTCAAGTCGTTGTTTGGATAGGAAAACTTCACAGTTTTGTGAAATGAGCAAAGATTGAACAATTAGCCACCAAATTGGGCGACGTTTTGGGCGATTTGCACGTACTTGCAGGTGCGTGTGGACACATCTCATTCTCAGTGTTGTGCAAAGATAATCTAGATAAGATAACAGACGGAACCTGAAAATAGTATCTAAATACAAATAAAAAATAATTATACAGGGTGTTAGTTAAACATGCGGCAAAAATTGAAGAGGTTATTCCTTGGACTATTCTAAGGATATTTTATCCTTTGATGATTTTTTAAAAAGCGCTTTGTTGCAAAGATATAGGGCGAAAAAATGTTCAACAAATCCAATTTTGGTATTTTTCACAATATTAATGTAGTTGAAATAAAAGTATGGCGTACTACACTGGACGTATTATGTAAAGGACAAGTAAGAAAAAGGAGTTGTTTTTTCTTACCAACATCCCGTGATACTTCGGAGTGATTATTTTGTATGTTTTTGTATGTTGTGTTTTTGTAGTTTGTATGTATCGCATTGGTTAAGACTGATTGACGTTTGGCTAGTTGACGTGTAAACCGTTGTTAGTGAAGTCCTCTATCATGGCTCGCTATACGAATGCCGAGATGGCTGACATGCATTTTATTTATGGACTTGCTGATGGCAATGCATTAGAAGCTAAGCGACTGTACATTGAACGATTGTCTAACCACATTGCTCCCGATCGAAAAATCTTTCGAAATATTCATCAACGTCTTCGAGAAACGGGAACATTGAAGCGAAGTGGAGGACCAGGAAGGCCAAGGACTGTAAGAACGGTAGACGTAGAAGAGAATGTGCTGGACATGATAGAAGAAGATCCAGGTACTTCTTCGCGAAGAATTGCAAATACTTTGAATGTAGGTAATTGGACTGTTTGGAAAATTCTGAGAGATAATTTGTTGTACCCATACCACATTCAACGCGTTCAGGCACTTCTTCCTGCGGATTTTGCTCCACGTATTGCATTTTGTCAATGGCTTTTGCACACATTGGTTGAAATCCCTCAACTACTTACGCTGATTCTTTTTACCGATGAAGCTAGTTATATAAGGAATTTCCACAATAACCATTTGTGGGCTGACGAAAATCCACATGAGATTTGTGAAGATCGGTTTCAACATCAGTTCTCGTTGAACGTTGGGTTGGAATTGTGGGTGACTGGCTAATTGGACCGGTATTTGGAGGATGTACCATTGGCTACAAGACAGGCAATGTGGTTTATGCATGATGGTGCACCACCTCATTTTAGTGTAGTTGCTCGAGAGTTTTTAAGAGCAACATACGGAGATCGCTGGATAGGTCGAGGTGAACCTCACGTATGGCCTGCTCGATCCCCGGACTTAAACCCCCTGGATTATTTCCTATGGGGCCATCTAAAGTCATTAGTTTATACTAGGCCAGTGGAAGATGTGGAAGATGTGGACGATTTAAGAGATCGGATAATTGGTGGGTGTAACTCAATAAGAAACGACCCTGGTGTTTTTGAAAGAGTTCGGGAGTCTATGAGGAGGAGATTGGATGGTTGCATCCGAGCTGGAGGTAGCCATTTTGAACAATTCTTGTAGGTTCAAAAATGTTACATGTAATTTTTAGTAATAAATTGTTATTTGTTAAACATTTTTTTCGCCCTATATCTTCGCAACAAAGCGCTTTTTCAAAAATCATCAAAGGATAAAATATCCTTATAACAGTCCAAAGAATAACCTATTAAATTTTTGCCGCATGTTTAACTAACACCCTGTATATTAAATTATCTAGATTCTAGGTACACTGAGCCGTCGCAACGGTTCACTGAATAGTTTAGGTATAAATAGGACAGAGTGTTAGCTAGGTTTAATTTTAATAATCTCCAGATGATGCCATCTTGGTTAGCGAAACGCGGGTCGAGTACAGTATAGTGTTTTGGTGTTATGTGGAAAACTATGTTAGTGCTATGAAGGTTAGATTTTAATAAGCTTAGGTATTCCGCCAACTTTCAATTCCGAACCGACATGTGCAGACCTAGAACTGAATGATGGAATAGACCAGTCATAATAGACATATCTACCCGTATTAACGTTAAATCTAATATTTACTTCACACACGAACCTTTCAGTTTCACAAGACCCGAAACATGAATGAATGACACATCAATTTCGAGCAAATGGCAGGTTATCTGTTAGTATAAAATAGGAAAGTAAAATCCGCCGACAGGACTGACATTAATTACTTGCATTATTTGTCGTCACCTTTGTTTTAAAAGTGGCAAAGATCTACAACTACATTCCCACCGTGTGCCAGTTTCTTTTAGCAAAAAGTGTCTACTAACTGGTACGCTTGTAAATATATATAAAAACATTCAATATTCCCAGACTCTGCTACAGGATGCCTCAAAATAATTGTAATACAATAATCACGGTTACTTTGAATTTTAGTTTTGATACAGAGTGTTTAATTTTGGCTATATACAGGGTGTTCATTTCAAAACTTCCCACCCTTATTTTCTCGATCCTTTCTTTATCTCTGCATTTCTTTTAAAAATCCCCAAACACGTGGAAAATTTTATTGAGGGGACAACTTTTGACAGAAGAGTGACTTTTGTGAACGAATGACTACGAATATTAATAATAGTAACGCATTTTTAAAAAACATCTGCTTTAGTGATGAATGTTCTCTTTATTTAAACGGATTTGTCAATAGGCATAACTTAACTACAGATATTGGAACAATGAACAACAAATTTCCATGTATTTGTAGAAGGACACACCCAGTATCATGAAAAAATTAATGTATAGACCGGTATTTTAGGGAATCAAATAATTGGTCCATTGTTTATCAATGGAAATCTAAATGATGAGGTATGTGTGAATATGCTAGAAAATACGATCAATCCGCTAATTACCGAAGCAGTTGAAAATCCACTGGATCGAAAATACCCTACTTGATGAGAATGAGTTACATTTTCAACAAGATGGAACTCGTCCTCACTCTGTTCTTCCGGTCCGGTAATGGTTAGACAATCTATTTGATGATAAATGAATTTGGAATGGATGGAAACCAAAAATAATCAAAATAAATATTCATTTATAATTGCACAAGAGGTTTGTATTTTACCGGATAAATTTGGATTGTTTAATGAGAAACTGTTGCCAAGCAATTAGACGAGAAAAACTGTCAACTATTAAAAACGCGACACCGAAGGTGGAGCGTTTTTAGGTTGACAGTTTTTCGAGTCAAATTGCTAAAGAAAACAGTTTAGAATTTAAACAATCCAAATTTATCCGGTATCAATACAAACATCGAGTGTAAATCGGCAGGACAATTTAATGAATAAGAAATTTAGAAACATATGAATGCAAACTTTATTTATGAAACACTAAACATAAACACATTTTTATTTGAGGATCACCGAATCGATTCATTGTTAGTGTTTAATAATTCAATAACTGGTTGACGGAAATGTTAAACTGTTTATTTTGGCCACGGACACCGCGATAATTGATTAAAAAATGAATAAGTGAAAAAACCACTAGTGCATTTGTCACTGTAAAAGTTGCAGGTAACTTTTGTCGCTGTCAAAGTGACAATTGCAATGTGGCATATGCGATTTTTTATATATAAATTAAATTGTCAGAGTTAAAATTTGGTAAATTTTTGACACAAAATTATGCAATATTACAATGATTTTATAATTATGTTTAAATAAAAAAGTTATAATAAAATTTCTATAATAATTTCTGTACGTTTAAAGTCTAATTTTGTTTCTAGTGGTAAATACCTACTTCTGGTTTCCTGCTTTTACTATTTTGCAGTTGGTGTAATCCCAAAATAAATAATGATTAAAGATTAAATTAAATTTAATACCTCGTTTCTCGTACCACCTTGGGAGCAACATAATTCACCAGTAGCGTTTTACGTGTAAAAATTGTACCGTTCCTTAGCGTCGCTTCTCATTTTCCAATATTTATTTTCATTAAGCTTATCTATTAAAGTACTGTTTTCTAGAACCGTTGCTTTCGCATTTTTCCTCCATTTGCATACTGTTTAACTGCTGTACAACATGTATCGCGTTACACCAGTAGCGCCTTCAAAGTATTTGAATATTCACAGCTCTTGTCAGCCTTTTTAAATGCGTTATTGGAATATATAATTTATATTCATTCGGTTTACCATTTTTTGCACAACTTAATTGCCTGTTACAAAATATGTCGATGTCTTGTGTATTGATAAGTTCATTACTGCACAATTATTGGTAATAATTAATTATTCATAAATAATTACCAGTCACAATGCAATAGAATTTTTTGCACGCGGCTCGATATTCAAATGCAGCGTGAATTTTTTTAAAATTCAACTTTATGTAATGGATGATAAACTGCTTAAGTGCGCTAGCTGAACAGATAATTATGTTAAAATAAAATTTAACATTGTTGACCTTATTTGGGTTACGATAGAAAGGTATACTGATACTGTATCTATAGTTATGTTTGTTATATTATGTTTTATTGATCCCGATGTAAAAATTTTTACACATGATTCAGTTAATAAATGAGTTGTATTAATTAGTAGGTAATTCATATTTACTTCTTATAAATGTTCTATCAACAATGACTTGACGCTTAAAATTAAATGTAAGTTATATTTCGTTACGTAATCATTAATACAACTAAGATCTTATCAATTGAATTAAGATCTAGAGCACGCAGTGACCGATCCAAAATTTCTATATTCACTTCTCGATTCTCGTTTTCATTGACTTTGAGAGCGATTAGATTCTATTATAGTATATTCCATTTCATTTAATATTCCATTAAAAAAATGATAATAATAATAATAATAATATAATAAAAATCACTAAATCACATTCAAATGGAAAACTAAATTGGCACAGACACAGACATAACTTTTTAAAAACATTTATTTATTTGGAGATGCCGAAAACAACTACTCCACGGCCAATATGCCCCGACTGGCGTTGCATTACATCAACATCTCCATGGATGTAGCCACACCTTTCATCAAGACCAAATACCAGACAATGACCGGTTTCGATCTTGTTATGATCTCGTCAGATTGCCATAGGTATCGGAATCGATGAATGATCTGGCGACGTGATTGCCTAAGGGGCATAGTGTATGTTTATAGTGGCGAGATACAGTGAAATACACCGTAGTGCCCTCTTTGGGTCTTTGCTACTACCTGTCTGACAATTATTGTCTAATTGACAGACAGATAACGATCTGCTTTTCTGCAGATGCCATTACAGCGACCTCTATTATCTTTGAGGAAGACAATTCTACTTATTTATTTATTTAGAGATGCCGAAAACAACTATTCCACGGGCAATATGCCCCGACTGGCGTTGCTTTACATCAACATCTCCATGGATGTCGCCACATCCTTCATCAAGACCAAATACTGGTCATTGTCCGGTATTTGGTCACACAACATATTTAGTGTTGTGTTTTGACAGCCTGCTATTTTTGTATTCAATATTTCAAAAAATAAAATAAATATAGTAAGTATAAACTGAAAAAATAAATTAATATATAAAACAGTTTTTTAATTATTGTTCTTCTTTATGAAATTTTTAATGCGTCACATCGATATATGTATTAAATTAGTGCTAGCTAGTAGTAATGGCAAAATTGTAGTTAAAGAAAGTCAGTTGATAAACTTTAGACAAAAACTTGTGGAGTTGTGAGTAGTATACCTTTATATACTCATATAATTTTTGTCATTGTATCTTGTGAGCTTTAATGATTTACCTACTTTCCAGTAAGTTAATCGTAACATTTTGATCCATTTCTTTTATTAATAGTTTTTATTCATCGTTCACAATCCATGGTCAAACAACCATAGAATGATAACTGTACTAAATCAATTAAATACATCGTCTAAAAAAATATAACAGACTGGAACATCTACACAAAAACTGGTATTCCATTTTTTTATCAGCATGTAGTAAACCACACCCAAAATGATAATATTATTTAAATTGGCTCTTCTCGATCAGATTATAATAATACATACACGACCCATTAGACAAATTCGTTACGAGTCTTACATAAAAAAATGTCAGGTTCCTCTTCCGCCACTGTTCTGTCCCTTGGAGATAATATCAGCAATATAGAAGTATTAGTATCACTAATCCATCTGTTGTTTAGCCCACAGAAGTGAGTGCGCATCGAGCCTACCGACACAGAAGCCGATAAAACAGAGTGTGACAGGACATACATTATCAATTACTCATATCTGTCCGATCTTTATTACACCACTAAACCGGTAAATACTGTTCCTCGTTTCGCCTCCGCGGGTTCAAGATCAATACGCCGCTAATAAAGCAGACGCTATTAATTTGACAGCGAAGTTGCAGTGTAAGTGGTGGATTTTGTCACACCAAAAAGGAAGAAAGATAATCCAGAAAAAAATGTATTATTTTCCAAAGAAAGAAATTTCCCCTTTCCAAAGAAAGGAGAAATCCAAAAAAAATTCTATTTTTAGATACAGGGTGACCCATTAAGAATGGAAACATTCTTAATGGGTCACCCTGTAAAAAATTTGTTTATGGACCGATTTGAACCGGATTTTTTTTTAAAGATAGATCGCCAAAAGCTCAATTGATGTACAATTTGAAGACGAAACTTTGATTTTTAAGGCCTACTACGAATTTTTTTTAAATGAAAAATAACAAAATTTTGTTAGCGATTTTTTTATAAAAAAATCTGACTACACCACTGGATTTAGGAGCCCCTCGAATGCATTTGTACCAATTTTTGCAAACAAAAGTTTGTTCCTAAAAAAGTTATGACAATATCGGCATCACCAGTGTTTCCCTTTGTCGGTGAACCTATTCTGTTATAAAATTGGAATAGAACCCAAAGTGAAACAAAATTAAACAACTTAAACACTGGTGTAATTATTAATAAGAACCATAAAAATCAGTATACACTAGTATAACCAACAATTACTCCAATATATACAACAATTGATAGGTAAGTTCGTCAAATTATTATTATTTCGTGGTTATTATGCCAAAACTTATAATATTACCTTCTTCGATAAAAAATAACTACATCATAATTTTTTATTTAAAAAGTGTGAATCAATTTGAAAGACTCCTTTTTCATTTTTAAAAATATAATTTTCTAATCATTACTTTTTTTTATCAATTGTTGTTTATATTAAAGTTATTGTTGGTTATTTTGAGTATCTGGTTTTTATGGTTCTTATTAATAATTACACCAGTGTTTAAGTTGTTTAATTTTGTTTCTCTTCGGGTTCTATTCTAATTTTATAAAAGAATAGATTCACCGACAAAGGCAAACACTAGTAATAATAATAATAATATCTCTACCCCTCATTCTAATCACAAGGATTAGCCCGAAAGTGATGACAATATTGTCATCACTTTTTTAGGAACAAACTTTTTTTCGCAAAAGCTCCTAAATCCAGTGGTGTAGTCAGATTTTTTATAAAAAAATCGCTAACAAAATTTTGCCACTTTTCACTTAAAAAAAATTCGTAGTAGGCCTTGAAAATCAAAATTTCGTCTTCAAATTTTGTATCAACATAGAGATTTTGGAGATCTATCTTTAAAAAAAAATCCGGTTTAAATCGGTCCATAAACAACTTTTGTACGCGAGTGTTTCTATTCTTAATGGGTCACCCTGTATATTTAACCTACAAGACAACAAATTTTATATTTTTGTTTTTACTTCGGACTCTTTACCTTCGATAGAGTTTTTTCATATAGGCTTGAAATCATAAACTCTTCGTGAAACATGGAGAATCATCGAAACTTCCTGCTCCTTTACTGTTCAATTAACTGTTCATTATTAATTTTTAATTTATTGTTGTTTTGTTAATTGTTCTTTATTTTTGTTAATTAATTGTTATTTGTTGTTAATAATTTGTTACGTTCTTCTTTTGTTAATTAATATATATTTTTTCGCATTCAAAACGTGATCAAACTAAAAATATTAATGGGGCCATATTAGAAGAAATAAAGTTGATGGTTCTGAACAGACGAAACGTTACTTAAAAAAACTATTCATGCCATTCGATAGAGCGTATAAAATTGCTATGGAAAGTGTATTTTTTCAAAACCTTTTCAAATGCCTGAAATTTTAACTAATGACTGAAAACTAAAGACTGCCTGGTTAGCCTTGATTTTTTTAACCATATATTATTGGTCACCAATTTATGCAACTTTACCCCAATTTAAAACACACAGTAATTTTTTTAAAAAATTATACAATTTTCTAATAAGTAGCAAGTAACTACGAATAGTAAGGACATAATTAGGTCCTCCATCTGCAAACGCCTTATTTAAATAAGGATTAGAACAAATCAACCCAAAACAGCTATTCTCCTGGCTATATGCCACGCCGAGCGCTGAATTACAAAGCAAAATTTGCCGTATTTTGTCTAACACAGAATCAAATCAAAATTTCTAATAAGTATACAGTAACCCATTTGTAAAGAAACACAACAATTGTGATTTAATTCAGAAATAATATTATTTCCACTTATATTTTATTAAATTAACAACAAAATATTAATTAAAATATCAAATTGGAAACTGTTAATTTGACATTTGCTTGGTATTTAATAATTAATGTGCTACTTAAAATACACTGAATAAATTTATATTTTCTATTAAAATCCTTCTATTTCTGCTTCTGAAAAATATATTTACACTGGATATATTACTTATATACAAAATTCCATTCACTATATTTTTATTACACATCGAACTACACGATAAATCGTCTAAAACCCTTCCCCGTATCCAGTCCATATGCGATTTCAGTTTTGCCTCAGCGTCGAGGCGCCTCTACCATCTCCCATTCCTGTTCTCCTGATAGCCTAGACGCCGTGCGCGTGAAAGTTTGGAAAATTTCAGGCCTGAAACAGTTTTCCCACAACTACTGAACCCCACTGAATCGACGCGCTGAAACGTTTTCAGGAGCGGGCGAGCCGGAATGGCGTATGCGCCGAGTTGGCTGTTTATTCCTGACAAGCGCCATGGCGGTGAGTTCAAAGTCAACATATACCGGGCAACCGTTAATCATTACACACGGCGATATTTTATTATCATTTAAGATAAAAACTTGAAATGAGTGAATAAATTACTCATAGAAATGTATATTTTTTAATAAAAACTAGTTCTACATAATATATAGGTACACATGGGGGTATAAATCTGGAGACCGTGCAGGCCATGCAACTGGATCACCGCGACCAATCCATCGACCTTTCAAAATTTGTATTCAGCCAATTACGAACGTTTATGCCAAAATGCGCTGGACACCCATCGAGTTGGAACCAGGCTTGTCTTCGCAAATGGAGTGGAATGTCATCCCACATATTGGGATTCTCAGTCTTCAAAAATTCCAGAAAGTTTTCAGAATTTAGTCGCTGTGGAAGTACATAAGAGCCAAAGAGATTTCCATTGTAGATCAGTATTCAAATGTTAATACTAAATTCTTGTTCAAACGTTCGTGGTTTGATTTCATATGGATTTTCATGTGTCCATACATGTTGATTGTGAAAATTTACAAGAAATATTCATTGTTGTCCAGAAGCCACCTACAAAATATCATCCTGTATTCTTCGTCTCCTGGATGTAAACCATGGACAGGTTGGAGATGAAAAGGATGTGGATGATCCCGTTTTAACACTCTTAAAACAGTGCTTTTAGGAGTTCCAGTGGTTCGACTCACTCTTCTTTGACTTGTCCTCGGATCTCTGTTAAATTCACGCAGTATATCATTACTTCTTCTTACGGTGTTAATATTATGACGATTAGGATTCCTAGGTATGGGCCTTAATCCTTGATTAACGAATTGAATGTGCACATTTGAAAAAACGAAAAAACATTATGATGTGGCTGTCGTCTGTTGGGGAATCGTCTACGGTATTCTCGAGCTGCTTCTGCCGTATTTCCATCAAAAAATACATAAATAAAGTGTATGTCGGCATATTCTTGATTAGAAAATCGGAAAGGCATTTTAATGTTTCAAAATAACAGACAGATTTGCTTTAAAGTAACTTAGTGACACTTATAAGGAAGTATTAAATTGGCGAAAACGTCAAAATTTGTCACAGTCTACAGTCTACTTCGTAAAATTTAAATTAAATTCTAAATGTAAATGGCCCAACATTACCTGATAAAACCTCAAATATCTCTAAAACGGGGCGCCGTATGAAAGAAATGAAAGAATTCTTTTTTTTCACTTTTTTGTTCTAAAAAGCATGGAGCATTGAATCACGTTATTGTATTTGCAATAAAGTCAGTAGCGTAAAAGATTTTTTCGAAAAGGGGTGATGGCATACCCATAACTCCGCCGCTGGTTTTTGTAATTTATCACCATAAGCCTTAAATCGTGAAGGATCCTTCGCTGATAATGTGTGCCAAATTTCCAATTTTTATAACTAGCCGTTTTGGCAATATTTAAAATAATATACTTTTTTTCCAAAATTTCAACACCCTGTATCTAGAAAAGGAAGCTTTCCCGGATATAAGTGTATTGAGAAACTGCTATTATTTTAACGTTATTTATCATTTTATGTATTCCTGCTATTATAAGTTGGACCACCCTGTACATTTAAATTTTTTTAATAAATCCTATCGCATAAATTTTAAGATAGTTAATAAGGCATACTTACTCTTACTCTGTTATGTCTATTTTCAGTACAATCAATTTAGAATTTTAGTGAAAGGCTGAGTTAAAAATGGGTAATTAAAGGAAAATTTTATTGATCTCACAAATTGTCTAGCCAATATTTTACAAAATTAGTCTGATAAATTACAAAATATATCCCTTTCTCAATTAACTTACTAGTTATCTTGGAAACATGTTTCCGCTTTACGCCCAATAACAAAATATTATGGCTCAAAAGTTATAGGCTGTCTATAATTTCAATTAAATATTCTTTTTGTTTGTTAAGTATTTCTTAAAGTAATTCTGAGTAGGTATGAATATTTCTAATACAGCCCTACTTCAGAGCAGTTCACTTATTTATTTTTATTAAATATCCCAAATTAATAATATTTTATGCAAGCCTACCTATAACAATTTCAAAATGATATGAGCACCAGTCAGAAGAGAATGCAATCTTAATCCAATTATATTATCACGACCCGAACTGTAAAAGCCAGAATTTTAATTAAATTCGCAAGTTTGACTTTATTAGGCCGAATTTAAAACTGGCCTCGAAAATACCCATCAGCAGTGTTAGACGTCTTATTTTAAATTATAATGTATCAGCTCCAGACTGAATTTCGCAGTTAAAAGCCTAGAAGGTATCCAATACCGCCTCGCAGGAAAGTCAGATTAAAAAAGTGTCAAAGTTAATAACAAAAACATCTTTCGTCGCGAGATAAATTCGCAGATAGGAAGAGAATTAATTATAAAATAACACGAAGGAAATTCGTTTGATTTTTTAATCGTAGGTGATTAACTCGTGACATGTTGCTAATGCAAAAACCATGCGATAGAAAGCCGTGTGTGCAACACAAAATCCGTCTGGAAGTTGTCTCACGAGCAAGTTATTAACTTAATATGAATATTTACTAACACATAGATGCTCTCTATAGGGTGATCTAGTATTTTAACTTAAATAATAATAATAATTATAATAAATTATTAAAATAACTGAAATAGTATCCAAGTATATAAATACGAAGTTTGGTATTAATAAATATAAAATATTACATATCGAACGTGGAAAGTGGAGTAAAGAACTAGCAGATAATAACTCTGAATAACGAAAAATTACAACAAATGGAACAACATGAACAATATATCTCACTAGCAATAGAACTTGAAAGAATATGGAAACAAAAACAAGTTCACATCATTCCATTCGTCATGTCGGTGACGGGTATCACTCCATAGTCATTCGTAAATCACCCCACTCAACTTAGGCTCGAAGAAAGTGTTAATACCCAGTCACAAAAAGCAGCCATAGTTCATACATACAATATACAGTGAGGTTCAAAACTCTGGAACGCCCCAAATAACTTTCAAAATATTGTTTTTTTGCAAAAACGCTCAGACACGTCAATTTTTTATTCTACTTTTCTGTATTTTTGAGGTATTGATTTATTTGTACAGTGACGTATCACTGAGGTGCAAAAAAAAAATTTTTTTTAAATGGCAACCCCAATTTTTTATTCGGAATTCATGAAAAACACATTTTTTTACGTATCTTTGACTAAAACTTTACAGAAAAAAACCTTTATAGGCTTACAGAAGAAATTTTTCGATATAAATGCAATTTACAGTTAAAAAACCTACAAATGTTCTCTAAATTTAAACCGAGTAGGTTCTGGAATTTATTGAAACCAAACAATATCATTGCTTCATCTAATGTCGAAATTTTAATTTGTTTAACACGTAGCAAAATTTAAATCCATAATTTTGGTATTTCATTGTTATCATTTTATTGTTTATCTCGTATTATTCATCTAATAATGTCTGTTTCGAAGAAAGAACGGATTGAGATACTTATGATGGTTGGTTACGGGGATAGAAGGAGAACTGCAACAGAAGTGTGTGAGCTGTTTAATAATACTTATCAAAATCAACCACCAATTGTGCGTTCAATAGTGCGTAAAATTATTAGTAAATACAGAGAATATGGTCAAGCTCGTGATTTACCAAGAACAGGTCGTACCAAGACTGGTGAAAATTCTCAACTTGACGTTTTATTATTAGTTCAAGAAAATCCCCATGTTTGTACCCGCCAAGTTGCCGCAACCATGGACATAAGTAAAAGTTCTGTTCGCAGGATTTTACTTAAACATAAATATCATCCGTACAAGGTAACACTGGTTCATGAGCTTTCAGAAGACGATTTTGATCGTAGAGTACAATTTTGTGGAATCATGCAGGAACGTTGCAATAACAATACCATCTCAGTAAAAAATATTATTTTTTCTGATGTGGCCACTTTCTGCCTTAATAGGTCCGTCAACAGACAAAATTGCCGCTATTTGGCAACATAGAACCCACGGTGGATGTAGGAATCCCACACGCAATTCCCTAGAAAAGTTAATGTTTGGGCGGGAATAGTAAAAAACAGAATTTTGGAACCATACTTTTTTTATGGAAATTTAAATGGGGAAAGATATTTGGAATTCCTAAGAATAGAGTTATTCCCGACTTTAATTGGTTTATTTCCAAATGCGAATGGTCCAAATTCAATTGATGACCAGATATGGTTTCAGCAAGATGGTGCTCCACCTTACTATGCTCTTCCTGTTCGTACTTACCTAAATGAAGTTTTTCCTAATAGGTGGATAGGTCGACGTGGTGCAATAGAGTGGCCTGCTCGCTCCCCAGACCTGACCCCACTCGATTATTTTTTATGGGGCTACGTTAAAGGTCTAGTGTATGAGAGTAGGCCAGAAAATATTGATGAATTAAAAAACATAATTCAGCAAGTAATAGAAGACATTCCGCCTGATTTTATCAATAATGTTCAAAATGAATTCATCTCTCGTTTAGCTCATTGTCAGGCAGTCAATGGACAACAATTTGAGCATTTGATTTAATTGTAATATTATTGTAAGTAACCTAATTTTTGATATTTTGTTTCAATAAATTGCATCGCATTTATATCGAAAAATTTGTTCTGTAACCCTATAAAGGTTTTTTTTCTGTAAAGTTTTAGTCAAAGATACGTAAAAAAATGTGTTTCTCATGAATTCCGAATAAAAAATTGGGGTTGCCATTTAAAGAAAATTTTTTTTACACCTCAGTAATACGTCACTGTACAAATAAATCAATACCTCAAAAATACAGAAAAGTAGAATAAAAAAATTACGTGTGTGAGAGTTTTTGCAAAAAAACAATATTTTGAAAGTTATTTGGGGCGTTCCAGAGTTTTGAACCTCACTGTATTAAGATTTAAGAAGAGAATCAAGACGACTAAACCAAAAATAGTTTCTTGTCAGACTTGGTATTAACCTGTCTACAAGAAAAATATACCAGCGAAGAACCGAGAAGTGTATGACTTGTGTGGGAGAGGGGCGGCATATTATTCAGTTGGGCACATTTGCGCCTCAGGAAACCCAGTGCTAAATCAGCTTATAGGTTTTTATTACGAAGCTTTATAGAAGTTTTCTAATTTTCACCGATGCCGTGGCTAACCTCTATCCACGATTATTGCAAGTATGGGTACGATAAATGCATACTGTGCATTATATAATACATATTACAACACGCACCCCTCGCTGCGTTACAATCACGGGAGCCAAAGTTATGGTGCAGTTCGACGTGTTTGATGTCTGTACTTCCGCTGAAGTTGCGTGCCCAGGGAATATATTCGTACCCGCTTCGTACAATATATAAGAGGGAATTGCAGTCACCGTAACGATAAAGAATGTTTGTATTTAAGCATAATAATTATTGTATAGAACTCTGAAATAAGTAAATCTAGATTGCATCTAAATCAAACTCCCTTTCCCTATGTGCAATATCGCCAATGAATAATAACGATATAAATAATATTAAAATGAAGTTTTAAATACAAAACATTGTTTAGTGTTTTAAGAAATTTGGGTAATTTTATAATCGCGACAGTGGAAAAATGGGTCGTAACAATAAAGAAAAGGGGTGTGAATTCTGGATGTTCTCTAGTGTCACAAACATTTGGAAAATCAAAACTTACCGAGGTCTTAAGTTCGAAAGTTTATTTGCAAACTGTTTTACTGTTTATGAGACTAGATAAAATATACTATACTACCCTGCAAAGACCTTAAAGGTTGTACTTCCCTTGTAGATAATGTTTGTAACATATTTGTGGTGCGCTTTCATGATTCATAGTTTCTTTTGGGATTACACCACCTGTAAAATAACAAAAAGCAAAAAACCAGAAGCATACAAATTAAATATTCAAAGTGTAGTATCAAGGCAAACTTCTAAAGCTTGCCCCAAAAGACCACTGTATAATAATGTGTGATAAAATAATATTTGATATATTAACTAAATTTCATCAGTGGTTTTTCAGTTTTATACAAAATTCTATAATATTATATGTCATATTTTAAAATATGTCTAAATAAAATAGTTAGTTTATAGTATCAAGTGTATCAAACTTTTAGAAGTTTGCCTTGATACTACACTTTTAATATTTTATTTGTATGCTTTTGTTATTTTACAGGTGGTGTAATCCCAAAAGAAACTATGAATCAGGGTTGTATCCCCGTTGGTAATTCCAATTTCAAATGATGATTTTGATTTCAAATCTCCAGTTTCCGGTTTATCTAGATTTTCGTATACAGTCTGTCCATAAAGTAACCCCCCCTGCTAACTTTTGAACGAATCGAGTTAGAGAGTTTTAACAAAATACAGGGTGAATCACGTAAAATGAAGTTGATTTTGACGATAAATTCAATTCTTCAAATTCAAAGATGGCGCCACGGGCGCTGTCAATTCATTTTTTTTTAAATTGCAAAGTGTGCCGTGTTGCACCTCATTTAAAAGCTAATTCAATTCTCTACTTTCTCGTTTTTGAAAAATGACAATTGAGTTATCCGTTCTCTAGTTACAAGCGTTTGTATTAACGATATTTAAAAAGTTTGCTTTTATCAAGTCTCCTTGCCTCGCTTACCACTGTCACTGAAACGTCCATAAGGTTCGAGAAAGTAGTTAGCGTTTAATTTAAAAGTGTTTGAAAGTGTCTACAGGTTTTTTTCTTAATTTTTTAAGTTATTCGATTTGATAGATTTGATAGATTTAAGAGAAAATTTACGAGGAGAGCGGTACTTAAGAATCATGGGGGTGGAAATTTTTTCAAAGATAGAAAGAATAGCAGACAATAACATTCAAAGTATTGTATTTCAACAAGATGGGGGGGGGCATCTCATTTCTATGGACCTGTTACCGATTTTTTAAATAACCATTTCCCAGGCAGATGGATTAGCAGAAGAGGCCCGATAGAATGGTTGGCTCGTTCCCCGGACTTAACTCCTCTTGATTTTTTCTTATGGGCATATTTGAAGTCAAAAGTTACAGAACTCATCCAGTAAATATCGACGAACTACAGCAACGTCTAACACATATGTGTAGAAATATCCCTGCAAAAATTTTAGGAAATATCAGGCCAGAATTTCAAAGTAGACTTTTTATGTGCCAAGAAGTCAATGGACAACATTTTGAATAACTTATTTAATTCTTTTATTTTTTGTTTTAATAAATATTTGTTCAAAATTTGTTGTATTAGAATATTAATTAACATTTTATTCATGGATCAGATTAGAAACAGAAACGCTTGTAACTAGAGAACGGCTAACTCGATTGTCATTTTTCAAAAACGAGAAAGTAGAGAATTAAATTATCTTTTAAATGAGTTGGCACACAACACGGCACATTTTGCCATTTAAAAAAATTGAGTCGACAGCGCCCGTGGCGCCATCTTTGAATTTGAAGAATCGAATTTATCGTCAGAATCAACTTCATTTTACGTGATTCACCCTGCATTTTGTTAGAACTCTCTAACTCGATTCGTTCAAAAGTTAGCAGGGGGGAGGGGGGTTACTTTATGAACAGACTGTAGTTCTCAGGCTCAGATTTACGTCTTTTAAAACCTATTATAATGGCATTAAAAAAATGTACCCGATTATCCAAAATTTAAAAAAGACTAAACATTTTTTGACCATGATAAAAGATGCTTTTAAAGATTCTTAAACAGATAATCGGAACTGAAACATATATGTCACACACAATTCTTTAAAAAACGAATAGTATAGCAATAATTTTGCCTCTTGCTAATAGGAAGTTATTCTGGCTGACTTATACCATTATCTAGGAAACCTGACATGGTTGAATGCCCTAATTGGTTTAGTACAAATGAAAGTGTGTATGTTTTATTCAATTATCATTTCAATAATAATAATAAGACAAACGCTTACCCAACCACCCACGACAAAAATCTGTATTTAGGGCATGGATATAGCAGTTAAAAGGTACATAATAAATAGTAAACTTATATCTGGTTGTTAATTAACTATATAAAACAGTAAAGAGAGAACTGATAAGGAGATTTATTCGAATGTTAAAAATAAATGAATTGCGAGTGTAAGCTCGTGTAACTGTTGAATTGTTAAGCTATTCAGTCTGCAGTAGTAATTAATGGGTAGAAACTTTCCCAAAAAATGACAAATATAATTAGCTAAAGCATTTTCCGCTGTATTAGAGTGGCAATGTAAAATAACTAAAATAACTAGTTTTAAGCAGGTACTAATATATTTTAATTCATATACCATCTAGAAAACTACAAAACTTAAGTTTAGTGTGACTGTATTTCTAATTAAGTGGATACACATATTTATTTAAAACAAAATATGCCAGTACCACATATTTTCCTCGTCTTTTCTTATGTATCGGGTGACTTCGTATAAACGAGCACCCTCCCGTAACTTTTTAATTTTTTATCATACGGGAAAAATAAAAAACTGACATACAGGGGAAATTTTGTCCTTTACAAATCTGCAGTGTAATTTCCGGTAGCTTTGCATATATGCGAGGGGCGGCAAAAAGTATATATTTTTTTAATGGAATGCCTTGTATATTTTTGGCTAAAATGAAAGATTTTTTTTCTGATTTAATTCATGTCCTTCATTATAAATATCAGAGGAATAGAATAGAGAACAGACAGAAAATATCGAAAATAACTTAAATTACACTATTGCAATTTGCAATAAATGTAAATAATACCAGGTTACTATAATGAAATACGACTATCAGTAATAAATTGCAGGTATATTGTTTTATGCATTTTGTTTCAGTTTTATTGAAATTTTAAGTCTTGAAGAGAAACGGTTAAGATTCCGTAACGTTCAGTTTTATTTGGTATAAAGTGTCACATAAATTGTCAATTAATTTAATGACAGCATGAAACCAAAATCGGCAAAACTGGTGATTTTTCACTAGCTTTGGCAACATTGCAAACTGATGGAACTACCCAACGACAAAAGTGGGTTATAGGGATTTTCAGATACTTCAACTCTATACAGGGGATTTATAGAAGGATTCTATAAGGACTCCAGACGAGCCTTGTATAAGGACGATTAAAGAAAGAAGAGATATTATATTGTGTAATAATTAACATTTAAAACCTGATAACTTTAAAACTTTTTTAATGTATTTAAAAGATATATAGTCTGTCATTTTTTAAGGGCGTAACCTTTGATCCCAGGTAAGACAAAATTAACTAGTCACACATTATGGTATGACTGAACTTACACATTTTTTATATAAATTTGTACAGTCACGTTCATATCGTCTGATTAATGAATTAACCGTCCTTTATCCTGGTCAAAATCTCCGCCATTGAAGGACTTTCGGCAGTTTTATATTATTTGGTTTGGCAACACTGCGGGCCTGTATCAAAGAAAAATAAGAACCTTGAATCCGGATGTTACCTGAGAGCGAGCTGGTTTGCGTAATAATTTCACAAGTCGGCTGTAATTACATATGATAATGCCGGCGCCAGTCTGTCATATCTCGTGGAGTGACAGGTGGTAAACCGCGGCCGCAATCCGCAACGTACCAGCGCCTACTATGCAATCCATATGGGTCTGCATAGTTGCAGAATGCATTCGAAAAAGAAGAGAAAGGTAAATAGTCGTACACATGGCGGTAAAGAAACATGCTTCATTTAAATAGTGTCACAATTTTATACTGTCCAGTATAAAATAATGCAGCCATCGAATCATTGGTATCTCGAGATAAGTACGAAATTGAGTACTTATAGACGATTTGAGGATTGGTGCAGTTTAAAGAAAATACATGGCGTATCGGAAAAACTTTAGAATTAATATCCACTTGCTAAGATTTTTTTACATGTTTTACCGCACTAGTTCGGTAAGTGACATTTTACCGAACTAGTGTGTTAATGTATGTCATTATGACATTTAAGTGAATATTGAAATGTTTAACATTACATAGTGATAGTATATAAAATACTATTACAATCATGTTGAATTCTGAGAGAGAACCGTTTTCCCTTACAACCTCTACAGGGTGTCCTAAATAGTACCTGCTACTATTGCTATCACCTAAACTGTAAGAGATACGAAATTGTTCAAATTGGAGAAAAGTTACTCTTTCTGATGGCCATTCATAATATATTTACAGTGTTGCAAAATTGATTTCAGTTTCTAAGATACTAGGAACAAAATTATGAAAAATGCCGAAAATTATTTCTCTAAATACCTCGAAAACTATTGACGTGAGCGAATCAGTATAATAAGAACAAACCACAATTATTTCTTATCTACAAAAAGATATCACCGGTTTTTAAAATAACGTTTAACATTTGAGATTTCACCATCAACTAACTTTTTTGTTTAATTTGTGTAAATATAATTATCTACTCGTCTACATATATGACACTCGAGAATATTTTTTCAGACTTCATAAATCCATCATAAATGGATAAAATCCATCACATGTTAAAAGGCTCTCTGTATATCATTTAATAGGTATATGACTTGCTGAATCAATTTATTTCCTGATTAAATTAAATTTATGAAAGGAAGCTAGACGACTATTATTTTTAAAAAAAGTAATTGCTTTTTCATGTCTTTGCTGTCAATACTACCTTTTTATATTTAAAGTTTGTTATTCTTTTTTTTAACTCATCCTCTACATCAGGACCACACTGTGTTTTTTATCTATCTTTAGCTAGACTAATAAAATATTTAAGGTAGATCTTGTCCAGCAGCTTAAGGGACTCAAAACGAACATATCCGTTATAGCCTGTGCCTACGTAAAATTGTATCTTAGAAGTATTTAGTTTCATCGTCCGTATGTAATTCAGTGTAATACTATATTAATATGTTCGTATTTAATCAATCAGTAACAGCAAATAAACTATATTCTATCACTTGTTAGGGACACATGGTTTTCGATAAAGATGTTGATCCTTTACTTTACAATTTTCGGCGTTTTTCATTATTTTCCCTAATATTTCCGAAACTGAAAGCAATTTGGCAACACTGTAAACACATTATGAACGGTCATCAGAAAGGGCAACCTTTCTCCAATTTAACCAATTTCGTAATTAAGCTATTTATATCACAAATAAATTGAACACAATACACATTTTGGTCTCCAGTATTAATTGAGACCTCTGTTTAGAACAATCTACCTTGTGGAATCTTGGAAAATAAAACATCCCTTCCTTTTCCACCGGATATATTCATAAAATAAATCAACACATCTATCGTCTAGGATATCAATTGTTATCACAAAGTCATGTCATATCACAAGCCAGCACATAATATGTAAAACGTTACATTATCAGTATCTCAAAGCAACAATGACAGAACAGTGTCTGCAGGCTACATCGGACGAATGTCTCTGCTCGTCATTTTTTGTTATTTATTGCCCATTTAAGTGAACGTTTCGTGGCGAAGTCTAGACGAATTATTGAGATAAACTGGAACCAATTACTTATCATTGGCGAAAATAATCCGGGGCCGATGTTGGGGCGGCGGGTTCATTCGCTTTTATTGTTTTTTAATATGCCCGATGCATATCAGTGTCAATAAACGTGAGTTAAGGGGCCGTTAAAGTATGTTCTAAATGAATTTTATGCAGCCTCAGTCGAGCCATCACTTGAAGATTATGCTACAAATCGAAACGATTAATCATTTCGTTGCATGAATTAATTTCGTTGATAAGAAATGAAAAATAAACTTTCGAATATTTAAATTGAGGCTTGTCGTGATCCTTCCCAACTACCGGATACGCATACTGAGAAATAAAGTTACATTTTTATTCTTCATATTTTAGTCAAGTATTTAGTAATAATTCATTTATGATTTCTGGTGACTTACGATTCAATTTCAATATTGGGAAAAACTGCATTTGCTTATAATAATACTTAATAAAGGGTTTCCAATACCAGATAAAACATATGGAGTTACTTCATACCAACAAAAAAATACTTAGGCGTAAAATTGTCACAAAGAAAACAAACATGAATATTTATAGTACAATAATAAGGCCAATATTAATGTATGCGACAGAAACAATGAATATGACAAAAACAGAAGACTTGAAAATAATAGAAGAAAAAGTTATGAGAACAATACTCGGATCGATTAGCGCAAAACGAATGTAGGGTATAAAATGATTCATGAAATAACACAAGAGCTAAAAGGTGACATGGTAGCAAAAATAAAACATCAAGGAGTTAGATCTTTAGGACATATATGGAGAACAGGAACTGATCCGAAGCTCAAATAAGCTTCGATTGATAAGCTCAGTCAATCCGAAGAAGTGGGTATATCCGGGTGGGGAAAAAATGACGTGGCAGACTCAGATCAAAGTGGATGCAGGGGATAGAAGAGGATCTATGTGGAGCAGGAGTTGAAATTGGAAGAAAAAAACAGAGATAGGAAGCCATGAAGAAATATAGTAAAAAATATAAATTAATGGAGGTGGATTGATTCACCCCAAACACGGATCTAGAGAGCTGTAGGCGGAGGTGGTGAGAGAATAGATAACCATACTGATATATCGAATGTCAAATATCTGTCTGAGATAAAAAATACTCAGGAATGTTAGTTCCTACAAATGATCCTACATCCTTATTCTACAAATACATTTGGATGCTATCAACTTCGACATTTTTAATAGAAATATTAATTGTGTTATTCAAAAACACCCTGGTCGCACACACTTACAAGGGTAAAGTGGTAAGTTTTTAGCTTGAAATCCTTAAAAAAGAAATGGAAAAATGAAATAACTTTTATTTTTCAGTATAAATAATCTCTTTCTATTCTTCCCCGTCTTCTGTAAATTCGATATATTCCGTCGAATTCGAAATATGTGTTCCTTTTCCTTTCGTCATTCCCTCTTTGTCTTTATTGTACAGTATATCCTAGTTTCACAGTCATCACTGAATATCTTGGAAACCATGAGAGATAGAGAAACGCGGTTTTCACAAACCCTTGTTACTTTTTTCTGAAAAGAAATATGGCGAAAACAGATTCTGGGTATTCTTTTTGGTTTTGTAGTTTTTAACTAGATGCCTTTGACTGATGTAACTTTAAGATGCCTTTGACTTTTAACTTTTTTTAACTTTGACTTTAATATCCAAATATGAAACTATATTATATAGCTTTTCCACTGCCAACATGTTGCACGGTTTTAAAATATAACACTAAATATCTACTGATTAAAACTGAACCTTTTAGACAACTATCAAGATTCTATCATAGTTAGCATGGAATTTCAGACTCCTGCACTGACTCCTGCACTCAGATTCCTGCTCCTATTTCAGCCGAGACCAGGCGACTTGATCTAGCTGATTATCATTAAACAAATAGAATATTCAAAGTAAATTGCCAATAACAAAATGTGCCTATTGTTTCATTGCAACTGTGATATTTCTTGGTCACACCCTTTATGCTTTCTGTGGTTAGTCGTCTTCCACCACATCCTCCAGTTCATCCAGATACTAGTAGGTACATAGATACGCTCTCAAAGGTTGCATTGCACAGCGCATACCTCTCCCCAGGGTGGGTACTTTAGCTGGCTATATAGCCTTTAGATTAATTAAAACGATAAATAAACACGTAAAAATATCCGTCTGTAACGACTGAAGAAATAAAATTACCAGCGCCGTTTCTAAGTACCTCGAACTTTATCGATTTCTGCGAAACGCCAAAGGTTGACCGATTCATGCTGGTTGGATGTTATCCATCATGGGCGGAATGCAGTGCGACTTGTACATGGTGGTTCAGTTTCGATGCTTGAAGAGAAGGTGCCCTCATCATCAAACGATAAAAAATTGATAATGTACTGTAAGGATCTTATTTGGCTCTTTCGAAAACGTGAATTTCATTGTTAAAAATTATATTTGATGCCTGGTTCTGTATATGTTAAGATCTGATAGTTAATTAGAAACAAGTAATAACACTGTTGCCCTTTCAACGTACAGCTAATTTGTTTTTTCAAAAATCCATGAAAAACACCTAAAACTGATAGTTAATCAGGCGATATATACCGCATACTACTGACGTAAAATGTGCCTTAACAATGTTAAAGCCAATAGATAAACGAGTTTTTCATATTCGAAAATAAACAAAACTTAAAGTCGACTAGTAAACAGTGAAGTATCAAAAGATCAGATTTTTGATACCCCAATAGCAAAGGTACATTATATTTAATACCACTGAAAATAGGCCATCCCGTACGATGGCAGATAATAAATTTAATGACGGTTTAAACTTTTATTGCAAGAACCAACGGTCCAACCAATTGGTCCAGCACCAATTAAAACAATTTTTTCAACCTACACGTTTTCTTAACACCTACGGTATCCATAGACGACAGTTTATTGTAAAAGATACAGCAATTAAAATCCCCCAAATGGAGTTAGTTCTATGGGAATTGATAGTAACCTTGTATAATTATGAATAGGTACGTTGTGGTTTGTAAAAGATAACCCAGAACTCAATTTTTTAAGTTAGTAGAGAGCAATTTTTATTTGATATTTAGTTCTTGTAAGAAGATACATTTCCAGAAAAGCTAATAGAAAATTAATATTACTAGAGTTGAAGCAATACCCGTTGTTATCTTAGCAGACTTTTCTTGGCCTTTGGCCTGTGTTGAAGATTTATATTTAAAGTACTTGGTAGATTTCAAAGAAAACGTAGATATAAAACTAAATGCTTAAGTTTATAATTAAAACTAAACTTAAATAATGTTTTTTTGTTGCAGAAGAATGGCTGTTTGTACGAACACATAAGGTGGGGTGAGGCTTTCGTCATAGTATACTCCGTAGTGGATCGACACAGCTTCCACGAAGCTCAGGAAATTCTAGGACAGTTAGTCAAGCTTAAGCTTCCATCCTACTACACCAGTCTACTTCTAGGCAACAAAAGGGATTTAGATCATTCCAGGTAATAAAATATTATTCATGCAATACTACCGGTACTTAGTGATATATCTTCGATCGACAAATTAAGACAAAACAGCTATTCCTCATAGTTTTCGTTACAATTCGAATCGTTTAATCAACGATTTTTCTTGACTTCCTTGAACATCGAAATAGTTTATCTCCATTTTGGGGCTAGAAATATATGTCGTTGTTTCTACTCCTCAATCCACACCTGTCTGAAAATCCATCACTTTCAATGCCCGTCATAATCTTTCTCAATTTTACTTTTCCGCCCACTCCAACGAATTTCAACCATATCTCCGCTACTGACCCGTACCGTACACGAACTTTCCTTTTCAGTTTCAGCGGGTGATCTAGAGATTTTTATCGACAGGACTAATTAAGTGAAGAAGTTGTTCTAGCCATAATCAATCAAATCAAAGAAGGAATTTAAACTAAACTTTAAACACGGTGCGTTTAACACACTGGGCATATGTGAAAGAGAAAGAAAGTATTAAGACACGCCTAATTAAATGGTATTTAGATAATGGGGATTATATCACAGTGGACTTACTTTATTTATCTGAATATAATTATTGTGTGACTGTAATTTATACATAATTAAATTATTTACATCTATCTGAAATTATCGTCTTTAAAGCACGAGTTGAATTGGAGGTGGTGGGGTTGGAATTCTCGGTAATTCGAATAGAAATTATTCTAAAAAGATATTGTGTAACTCGGCCACATCTTACTGTTTAGGTATATACATTTCTAACTAACATGCAGCCTGTGAAGGAGAGGTGAATAACCATTATTAATTTTGTAACAGTTTATTTAAGTTTGGTCGAAATTTATTTATTTGCTGATTTCTATGTTTCTATTTTTGACATATAATTGGATTGGATATAATTGGATGCAATAACATTAGTATCTTGAAAATCGTTAGAGAATCAATGAAAAAAATCAAGGTTAACATGATTAGTTTTTGAGACATTTGAAAGAATCGAAATTTTCGAAATTCGGTTTTGTAACATTTCAGCCTTGTTTGAAGAGCTATTGAAATAAAAAGGGCACTCATCAACATTCATCATTACCTAGCAAAATAGCAATGAATAAGGAGCTGGCTAAACAGTAGATTAAAACTCACTAATCTCCTAGAGAAAAATATCGGAGCTTAAAGTCGGATATAGCTCAATCACAGTCACAGTTAGAGAAAGAGTATATAAACCTATTACAGGACCGCTAAAAGAACTGCTTTCCTCAATAAAACCAAATATTTCCAATGAGCAAGAACCGATGCAAGTTAAATTTGAAACCCCAACATGGACACCAAATAGATAAGAAGTCGGTGTATATAAATATAATAAATATCTACCTTCATTACCCATGACCATGCCGAGTTTTCTTGAAGATATATATCAGAATACGCCCACATGGATGACTCAATTGCAGACGACCAAAATAGTAGTGACTTAATTGATCAAGAAGTTGTGAAAATCCGTCAATATCATCAAGACCTCTCTGATACACCGACTTATCAGGAATATTTAGATGGATATGATCCTCTGCCACGACAATATATAGATATATAGGTACGAGGTGATGTGAAAGATAACGATCGATAATATGGTCTTCAACCAAAAAATTTTTAATTGGAAATTCAAACGTGGAAATTGTTGGAAAGGATATTCAAATGAATGGTGCAAAGTATTCTGGAACACCGAGTCTACGAATTGCTGTTTAAAAAGCAACCAATAGGGTACAAACCGATCTAGAAAATTATATGGATATTTTGAAGAGATTTAATGCCTACCATAGAAACTTTAATTCCAATGAGCAAATTCAAGGTTCATCGAGTGACAAATATAGATTAATTTATTAGCCCATGCCTGATTGGAGAGAAAATAGTGAAGAAATTTACTATCAGTTCACTTCCACAATTCTCCAAACCTCTACCACCAAATAGACCGTTGTTGTTGCGTAGAACTCAATCCTTGAAACATTATAAGATGAATGGATTACTAAATTTAACCAATAAAAAGATTGATTATCTTAGAGACAATGCTCAGCAGAATGAAATTGTTTCTATTATCGAAGAACTGAGAGAAGCGAGAATTATTAAATAAGCAGTAATATACATCTAATATACAGTTTGTTTATATACTCTCTATCATATACCATATACCATGAATCAAACCTTGATTTTTTGAGGTATATTATTGGTCACCAAATTACGCAACTTTGACCCAATTTAACCCAGTTTCTATCTCTAATGGTTTCCAAGATGCCAATGTTATTGCATCCAGTTTGAAAGACACTGTATAAGTAACTAAAAAGAAGGTCTATTCAGGCTACTGAAACTTCAAATGATACTCCGTTAAGTAAGGGTTACTCAGCTGTCATCTACCCCAGCACAGCCCAGGTGGATCTAGATCTTTGATTTAAATTACACATGTGTTTTCTTACATGACTTAATTCTGTTATAAGCTGTGTCGTCTCAGAAGCAGAAGTCTCTTCATGTTCAGCATCGTGCTTTCTGAGAGAAACCCTCTGTCAATTCCTTTGCGGATTCTGTTCTGTTTTCAAGACAGACTACTTACTATTCTTAGATATTTACTTATTTACCAGACCGACTTGCGCAGTCTCTTCTTTTAACTATTGATGGTCTCCCATAAATTGTTTTAAATTATACCTGTTACTTGTTATGTAGGTCCATCAACATTGTTGTTCTTTCGTATTCGTTCTAACTTAATGTTGTATAATATTAATACGCATACCATCGTCCGCAAAATTTACAAGGTATGCAAATTAATTACTAAAACAGTTTTAATAAATTAAAACTAAAAGCTAATGTTCGAAAATATTAATATGTAACTGTAAACAATATTTACCACCACAGTGATATATTACGAACATTAAAGAAAACAAATTGCTCTTTAATTGCAAATTATATAATTTATTTGAGCTATTAGCATAATTAAATGATACATGCCCAAACTTGGTCCGTATCTGTTCATTGTGAATTCATGTGAAGAGTAAATACAGGGTGGTCTTCCAGCAATGGGACATAAATTCTAGACATCAAAATATTATGTAAGTCTAACTGTTCAAATAGATACAGGTTGTTAAAATCGAAATATTAATTGAAAGTTTTGTTAGAAAATACTCTTTATATTAAAATACTTGTTTTACCTTTAAATTTTTGATAGCTTTGAATGTATATTAGAAAACAGATTTAGATACATTGGTATACATATATTTTTTTACAAAAGAAGCTAAATAATACGTTTTTGTATAAAAATCAGCTACTTCCAAATCTGATTATGATAAAAGTACAAAATACACTCGTGGAAATTGGAAACGACTCACCTAAAACTATAGTCATTTTTGTATGGTTATATTTTCTAAACGCTTTTATCAATTTGACCAAATTTTTTTTATTTCATTCAGCCTTTATTGGACTGTAATGTAGGGTAGGTCAATTGTCATATAACACGGTTAAAGACTATCTACAGGGTGATGTGTAGGAACGTGTTTTTTTACCAAAATGTAAGCAGATATCTGGGATGCACGCAAAGTGGGGAAATAATTTTTATTGTGTCAAAAGATAGTTTTATTTGTTCTAAAAAAAATGTTTTTTAAAAATCCTTTCTACCTAGATTGGTTTCCAAATTATAGCAGTTTTTGTAAACCATTGCATTTGTGACTGATCACAGGTGCCGATTTTTTATTTAAAACAAGTTGGCTTTGAAATGAAAATCGATCCTGTCACCTATCAGGATGATGTTATGAAATTATAAGAGTTCGTGGAGGCCCCACCAGATATTAATCCTATTTTTTTTTGTAACATTTCTAGTTCATGTTTTTTGATTTTATTAATAAATGAGAACTTAAATTTTTTAAATGATTTTTTAATTATAATCAGATTATTGCTAGGTGACAAGTGACAGGATCGATTTTCAATTCAAAGCCAACTTAATTTATTTTAAAAAATGGGCACCTGTGATCAGTCACAAATGCAATGGTTTACAAAAATCGCTATAATTTGGAAACCAATCTAGATAGAAAGGATTTTCAAAAAACATTTTTTTTAGCACAAATAAAACTATCTTTTGACACAATAAAATTTATTTCCCCACTTTGCGTGCATCCCAGAGACTTGCTTATATTTTGGTAAAAAAACACGTTCCTACACATCATCCTGTACATATTCTATAACCGTGTTATATGACAACTGACCTACCCTACATTACAGCCCAAGTTTGGCTTAATGAAATAAAAAAAAATTTGGTCAAATTGATAAAACCGTTTAGAAAATATAACCGTACAAAAATGACTATAGTTTTAGGTGAGTCGTTTCCAATTTCCACGAGTGTACTATTGATCAATTTTGAAACAAAATTGTACCTTTTTAATGGGGAATCATAGTTGACCAGAACTGAAAAATATGAATCAGAACATCACCAAAGAAGTTGTGCGATAACAGATTAAAAAAAAACAAGTATGAATAATATTTTTATCACCGAAATCCACGGTTTTTGGCCACCCAGTAAGACAAATTTTTAATGAAAATGTGACCACTACTATCGCATGGCTGTGGCACATTATGGGTAATAGACACGTATCTATCGTTTCAGCGTGGGAGCCTAGCATTACCATCCTAACGGTCTCGTAACCGGCCCCTAATGTTTATATTTATTCATTCAGTACCGGTAGAATAAAAGTTACGTCTAAAAGCACGATCAAATAAGGTAAATCCATGTGGCTCGGGATCTGACATCGTTTTTACTTGTTACTCGGTTTAAGGTGAAGGTCTTTCTGAGCTTAAATTGAAAACCAATTTCATTTAAATTAAACACCGTGTTACAGGCTGTTTCTCGAAATACATTGCGACTTTAACTTTGACTTAACTTTAGATGTGACCAAGATCTCAAGAAAGTGATTTTACTTTTTTAAAATATTGAAGCAGGTCACAAGAAAAATGACCTTGTTTAAATGATTGAAAAATTAGTTTATTAAATCGGAGAACTAAAGTGTATTATACATGGTGTTAGTTAATGTCATGTCCATACTAGGAGCTAATTCCCTGTCCAATTTTATGACTATAAGAGTCCAAATACATGTGAGTCCTAAATTGCCTCGTTTTCGAGATATCTCTTTCAAGTTCCAACAATTGTGTGGCATTGGAATTAGAGACATTTCGCCGTGTACCCCAGTCTAAAACCTAAACCCGTCATTTTGGGTTAAAGATTTGGTATCTAATAAAAAAATGCATTATATACCAATTAAATATTAGTAGCATTTAAGTTGAAGGTATAGGGTTAATGTAACAATTTGAAATTAATTTACAGCCTTCACAAATATTTATAGATCAGAAAATGATATAGCTATAACTACGTGTATCATTTATATAATATAGATATTTATAACTGATTTCGTAGCTTTGAAGCGACACGAAAATTTACTAAAAACTCTTCAGCGCTATAAGGTCATGTTGTTGTTGGAACGCGGCGCAGTTGCCCGCAACACTCAGGCCTTTAGACCCATTGGACCTGCCGCTGGTCGAGAGCTATTGCAAGAGCCCCTTCTGTGCGCATAGGTCAACACCCGTTCTAGTGGAAGCTCTCTAATGTCCTGGGGCTGGGGCAGGAGAAATGATGCGGCCAGATGTTTGTGTCTCTTGACCATAAGACAGGCACAGCGACAGAGGATGTGAATAAAGTCCTCGTCATTGTGTGCGCAAAACCTGTACCTTCTAGTGTCACTAAGGCCGATAGAGTTAATGTGCTTGTTGAAATGTCCGAGACCTGTCAACAGTCCTGTGACCATCCTTACGGTGTTACGACTTAGCGCAAGTATTGATCGAGTTGCGTTCGACCAAGGTGGCTTGTCTCAGCCCAGTCCCGTTCAACCATTCTTCCTCTGATCTTTTCTTGATCCAGTTTTCAATAGACCTTGTTACATAGCTAGGCGGAAGCCCGAGTACTGGTTCGGGCCCTGTAAACTCTATAAGGCCATGCTGTTTCAATTGTTTACGAATCCAGAAATTGAAAATGAATTTATGATGTCTCTATAGAAATTAATTGTTTTATGCGCGATCGGAATTGACGTTAGATTGTCTAAATGTTGGACTGAAAAATAGACTAGACATTTATCGTTTTCCTGTTATTATTTTTCTACTGTATTTTTACATAGTATCTAGGCAACAATACCTAATCTTCGCTTCGTAATATTTCAGACTCCTGGCTAGGGAAGAAATACATAGACTAAAATTAGAACATTTAACATTCATCCAGAAATTCCAGCTGCACACCAAATCTTTATCCCAGTAGCAAGTTAGTCACCTCGAGTTTCCAAATTTAAACTGTTTCTGGTATAGTTTAAGTTAAATAGAACAGAAAGCATCTGTGTTCATTTTGAAACCAATTTAACTACTTAAATATCTTTTAAATGAGATGAAACACGACATCCCTAGTCATTTAATTTTAAATTTATCATAAGAAAATTATTCATGATTTGCTTTGTTTTTTTTTCGAACTCTCTCAGTTCAAAAGTTAGCAAGGGGAGAAAAACACACGTTGTATAAGTAGTACTTATCACAGACAGGCTGTGCTCGATGTAAGTCCTTTAGTAAAAATGTACATTCCTTATACTGTTCCAGCTTAACCACGGTAATATCTGTCATTGGGTGATATACAACTGGTATACTCGAATTACACATTTAGAATCGGCTCAAACCATTTTCCTGTTACGACACTTCGATAATTAGGCTCCTTTATCCAGCATAATGTGATTTCATGGACGCAAATAATAATAATTATCCTATAAGCGTGTGGGACTCCAGCAAACCCACATTTGCGTACCCAGCAATAAATTACACCCTTTTATTTAATAATATCTCAGGCATTAACTCGGTTATTTATTTAAGATATGACAAGATGAATACTACTAAATTATATCGAATGATTATGCACATACGAGTATTGCAAATTAGTCAAGAGACCAACACCCGTCGTTGCGGCAACTTTTCAAATTGGAAAGTGAAACGGCACTCTCGGTAGGCAGCCGGATTTTTCCAAATATTCCCAGCTAATACATCTTGTCAATGCAAATCACCTCGCTAGTTAATTAACAATTATCTGAAAAGCAATAAGCTGGCGTCGTGTAAACAAATTATTATCCTATCCCATTTCTACAGGGTGGACCAAAATCGCTGAAATTAAGGGATTGTCAAGAAGAACACAGTTTGTCACCACAAACTCAGCTAAGCTAGGGATGTACAATTCCACTAGCTTAAGTTTATGGACATTAGCTCCGGTAGCTCAGGGAGATTTATGAGACTAGGGCGTAGTATTCTTAGGACTGCTTTGACTGTTGACAAGTTATTTGGGCACCAGGATAATTTTTAGATATAAGATAAAAGAAAACTATATAAAAGTTAGTTGAATACACTATAATCAAATAAACAAATTGAATGGAATTTACAAATGAATAATAAAGTGACTATTTAACAATAATTCAAAAATGATTTAATATTGACTAAAATATGAAAAAAATTTGAAAAATGAAATTTTAAAATTGGCTAACTTTACACAATTTTAAGAGGTTCGGGGTCACTCTGAAAATCTCGTTCCTTCTTTATGAGGTCAGTACTCTCACCCTTAACCTGTGCTGATGATTGGATCCAGGTGGACTTTCCGTGGCAAAGTGGGGAAGCTAGAGCTCTATTCCAGATGATGGTCACGTACTGCTAAGTCCAATCCTCTTATCTAGGGATCTGCAGGTGGTAAGCGTCCAGAGTTTTCAGCAGGTTATAGATCTCGCAGTCAGGTTACAGCAGCCTCGTCTCAGAAGAGTACATACAAAGAATTGTTTGTATTAAGAGTGCCCCAAAATTTACAAATATATAGATGAACGTTGACGGCTAGTGTAGCCAAGATTAAAAATTATAAATAAATTCCTGAAGGGAATGTACCAGCAAATCTGGTATGGAAAAATCCTCTGTGATTCTCACAGGGAAAGTAATTAACAAATAAAAACAAAACCTGGAAGGTGTCAACCTTTAGTGACCCTACCCAGAATGAAGCAAATAAAATTACCCAAAAAATTGCATTCAAAAGAACTGATTACAGTTCAGCCACTCGACAATTATTCTTAATAAAAAACTCTACTCGTTAATCTTTAAAGATACTATAGTTCAGAAGGAACAAAAATAATTTAACAAAAAAACCCTCTATCATCTGACCCAAAATTCCAAAAACAACGGTTTCATAACCGGTTAAACAAGGAAAGATTACCACTCTAATTAGGTAAAAGAGAAAAATTATTTCATTAATATTTCAAAAACTGAGTGACAAGTTATAGAAATTCGTATTGATTTATTGTACAAATTTGTTGTCAAAGAACAATAATCAATGAATTTACTATGTTAGGAAACAGGTTCCAGTCTTCTAATCGGCGTGAATGTGAGTTATTCAAATCTATATAAAGTAACAAATTACTTAACCTAGTGCAGAAATTACGATATTAGCAATTTTCTATAGCTCCAATCATATATTATAACTATAAGATAAGAGAAGATAAGATAACGATAAGATAATTAACTTAATTCCCAAAGGGTACAACACGTGGTAGATAGTCGCAATCCGATTCAAACAAAATAGAGGCAAGAAAACTCAAATTTATTGGTTTTAAAAAACAATGTTTTCTATAATCTCCTGACTAGAGCACAGCTTCACAAATTTATAAAATCATATTGAAACTATTTTCTATTGTTTCGAGTCGTACTACATTTCACCATATAGGGTGACAAAAAAAAAATCTCACTGACCACGCCTAAATAATTTAACTAAAATCCAGGTAAATCCTGATTATATTTGAAATATAATTACTTAATAATGACAACAAATCGCTATTATCTTATTTCTGTACTAATAATTATAATCGTAACCAATAATGAAAATGAATAAATTATATATATCAAATAGGTAAATAACTCACATGTGCCTATCCACGAAGACGGAAACTGTCTATCTCATTCCTAAATCACACCGGCGTTCTCGCTTGAGGCCACCGTTTTTTCTAGCCAATGAGCGTTCTCCAACGCAGAATATTTGAAAACGGAAAACTTAAGCCACCAACAATTAGGTTGGGTGTTTTACGGGGTGCATAATAATAGTGAACCTCATGGAACGACATTAAAATGTACGTTACAAGTTAAGTGTCTATAGTTTCATAGCCACCAAATATTTTTATGTAATGTAGCAGGGATTAAGGTACGAATTGTAGCAGGTACTACATCTAAGATGATAAGAGATGCAGGTATGCATCTAACGTTGTTTAACTTAAGGTCCGTACTGATTTGAGCATTTTTCACGCACGAAAAGCTTGCACGCACGAACGATTTGTGAGCACACATTTTCGTTAGCGTAAAAGTTTATTTTGGGACAATTTGGGTTTCAATGTTTGCACCCAAATATCCGTTCCGTCAGTTGAGTGTGTGTCGTCAAGATGTCATCTAAAGAAATATAGTTACTATTGCAAGTGCAGCGTTTATTGTAATGCACAGTAGAATTAATAAAAAGAATGAAAAAAGAAAGAAACGATGGTGGATGTGTAATCCAGCGTTATATCGATGCCGGGAGTTATACGGTGGTAGGTACTAATTTATTAGCTGACAGGAGGCTGGAAGACAGTGGCGTGCATACAATATAGGCAAAAAAGCATTGCCTACCCTATAAATTAGACCAAAACGAGACTAGATAATAAAAATAAAAATCTTGCGATGTCTACATTAAATTATTATATAAGTAGGTAATTATTATCATTTTCCTTAAGTTTAGTTACTAAATTAAAAATCCATCAAACACAAACACAAATAAAAAATATTGCTGAAACACAAAGCAGCCTAATAATAGGTATCCACTTAAAATTATTATTCGACAATAAAAGCATTCCATATGCGATACGGGGTAAGCAATACGCTCAAGCTATTGCAAATCTTACGGGAACCAAAAGCAGTGCTTTTGTACGAGTAAGACAGAGATGTTAAAAAATATGTCAATAAACTAGAAAGAATCGCACGTAACCGGTGGACCGCCAACGTAGAACAGAAGGCACATGTGATCATCTGATCTTTTGTCTTTCTTTTTGGTCCTGTTCGTCTTATATCGATGAAAAGAGAGGATCGAGTCGGATCGACATCGACAATAGGACAGTAGGTATTTGACATTTGTTTAGTTTTAACTAATTTTAAGTTCTAAGCGTTTCGGGGTGAATATCAGTTGAAGTTGACAGTGGTAGGGGGTTTTATTATTTTCAGGTAGTATTTTCTTATGAATCCTTATGAAATTGTTAGATTTTGTGAAGAAAAAAGTATGTGTCATGTATTTCCTCAGCTATTAACGTTAGCAAAATTAATTGTAACAATTCCAGCCAGGAGTAGCCGGTTTAAAAGGAATGCACACATATTTGCGAAATATTCAAGGACAATAATGACGTTTAAATAATTTGACTATTATTTCACTGGAACAAATCTTTTGCAGGATTTAAAAAGAACAACCAATTTCTATGACGATGTATTAAATGAGTTTTTAAAAAAATATCGTCGCATTGATCTTATTTACAAATAAGTGAAATATTTTTACAAAATTTACAATTTTTTTTATGAAATGAAGCAATATTTTTTTTGGTGAGACAAAAGTGTTGCGCTGTGTGCAAAAAAACTGAAAATCCCTTTTTTAAAATAACTGCGAGATCCGTTTTAGACTGTTTATTGATACCTATATACTGAGTCTACTGAGATGCATTATTTGATGGGTAACTAATTTTTAGAATTTAATAACTTTTTGCCTACCCTGTCTCAAAGGGCACCGCACGCCACTGCAGGAAGAAAATAGTGACCATATCAATAATTTCATCCGAATGTCATCTGAGGATTTTGAGTTTTTGGTCAATGCTATTGGTCCGAATGCCGGCTTTTCACATTCGCCAATTAGGTCTTTTCGTTGTTCCATTCCATTTTATTATAGCTTTTAAACTTGTTTTATAAACACTAGTACAGCGCACAGCCTATTTTATTAAGAACCTCGTCCAGACAGAGCAAATTATACGCGGAAATCTCTTTGATGTTGTCACAGAGACCGACAAGCGACGGAGTGTGTTCGTGCGTGTTAGAAGTTACGCGCACGCATGCTACTCCCGTACGCATCTGAACAAAATTTGCGCGCACAGCGTTCGTCCGCGCACATTTGCTCAAGTCAGTACCGACCTTTAGATATAATTTATTTCTCATAGTAATAAATATTTTTAAAATTATTTTATGAAATTTGATGTAGGTATGTAGTAATTGCAATTAGTAGGTTTACTGAAATATGAAAGAATTAGAAGGATGTAATTAATCCTATGTGTAACAGGTAAAATTTTAAATTTGAATTTTATGAGAATTTATTACAGGATTGGAAATAATCTCATATAATATTATATTGTTTGGAAGCTCTTTTAACCTTTCTCTTGGTATTGATTCTCTCTCTTTCATAACTTAATTCTGACATCTTTACTTCCGTATCTATGTTTTTCTATGTTAGGTCGGGTGGTTGCTGGTAGCAACAACACCATGTCGGTTTTGTTGGTGGTTCCATATACCTATTTCTTTTGTTTTTTTCACGTAATTCCTTTCCTGTTTTGGTATATTAACACTCGAATGCAAGAAATTTTTTAGTGCTTGGGCACACTACTTTTACAAATAAAACCATATTTAATTATGCAGTTAATTTGCAATACGTCGTTTATTTTATTTTACATCATATAATTATCTAAAACCTACTTTTGTTCCTTCTGAAATCGTGTACACTCTCCCAGAGATGGTTTAATTTTTGGAAGGCATCAGACATAAAAAGTCTATGTCAGTCTCCTTTGGTATCCTACATTCACAGCATTCCGTCAATGCTATGGCATCCTAGAAATCTTGCCCATTAAAATTATTATGCATTATTAATAGATAATTATACCGCAGCCTAAACTCTTAAATATATAATTGGTGTTTATTTTTCCTGGGCGCTTTGGTACCTATCATTAAATCGCCTGTCAAATAGGTAGTAATTTAATAAACTCATCTATTATATAATTGATTATAAAATCTGACTCTAATTATTTATAATGCTTCATGTCTACCTTTTGATGGGCACATTGTGTGTACCTTATAAGGCGAATAACATAATTTTTGTTGATTGGACACCATTCTGGGTCTTATTTGACAAAGTTTCTAGTACTATAATATTTTTATTATAGTACTTAATAATTGAAGTTAATTTTAAAGCCTACATTTTCACATGAATGACTTAGCCATCAGCATATACCTCGGCACAACGTGGATATTAAACCAGATTAGTGGAACAAGAGAAAACCCTTCAGGTTTCAATTAAATAAATTTTTCATGATTTAATTTTAGACAATCAATGTTCACATTATTTTTGAGTAAGGCAACAAAATAAAAAAGTGATATTTGGAAATGCATTACCGGGCACAGTAAGTCCTTTAAGTCCTGTTCACTGCCAACAGTTTCATTCTGATCAGCAGCATATTCGAGTATCGAACGAATGTAAGACATACAAAGTTTGCAGAAGGTTTCAAAAGACACTTTTGGGGATGTTTTTTTAATCATATTCACTGTGACACCGTGATCTTAAGTGACGACACTGATTTTAAGGACAATCCATTTATAAAATATGGTAAATTTAAATTGTTTCCCTTGATATGAAGAATGACGCACTTATCTATGTTCAGCGGAAGAAACCAATCAGTCACTTTGAAATTTGAATTAGTCGGTGACATGAGTAGCAAATATTTTGGTTTCATCAGCGAAGAACGATATTGAGTTGGAAATATTATGTTGAACGTCACTTGCATAAATAATAAAAAGTAAGGGGCCGAGAACTGAACCTTGTGGGATTCCGCTTGTTACTGGCCTTAGTTGGTCAAGAACATTTTGAAGTCAATTCAGAATGTTTTTGACCAACTCTAATTTTAAACTGTTTATCGCTCAAGAAATCAGAGAGAGAGAGAGAGAGATCCACGTATTAAGGTTACCCCTGATACCTAAACATTCTAGCTTATATAAAAGTCGACGTTTTGGAATTCTGTCGAAAGCCCTAGAGAAATCAAGATAAATTACATCTATTGGGTTTTTATAATCAAGGGCTTTCATCCAAGCATTTACGCAGCTGAGACGATTAGTTAAAGTTGAGTAAATATGAGTAAATAAAACTTAAATGAAACTTGATTTGAGTAAATATTTCACGTCTTACTTGATAAACATTACATAACACTCGGAAATATTCTAATAAAGATTACTTGCCATGGATCCTTAAAAAACTTCTCATCACTCCAACTTGACTTAACCGTATACAAAAATAGGACAGACTTCATGTAGGTATAATTTAATAATATACCACATATTGTTTACAATTTAAGCGTTACGCAAAATATTTTACTATATTAGTTTAACTTTCCATATAAGGTTGTTATTACTTTCATTAATTCACCGAGATATTTTTACATAACAGACAATGATCTCCTAGTCGAATTGTAAGAGGATTACATTTCTTAAATGCCTACATAATTTTTTGCCATATGAGTTCGTTGCTCCTCGTCGTAAACCATTTACATTGCATTTCCATAATTCAGTCGCAGATTTTAACTCTACGTAATGGGTTATTTTCCTAAATTTTATTTCAAATGTCTAACAGTACCAGACAGCTTTTTTGATTTACGACGGCATTTAGACAATAATTCGGAATAATGTTTTCCGTCGGTGAGATAGTAGAAAGTAAGATGGATCACGATTTTTAAATTACATGGTCATCAACTTGATTCAAGATAGAAGACAAGGGATTGCAATGAGGCTCGCTACTAATAAATGGTACAGAGTTAAGGTCATTCCGCAAAATTGAGAGGTCTCAAAAAAAATAATAGTAATCCTTTTAATAATAATAATAATAATAATAATAATAATAATAATAATAATAATAATAATATGTAATAATAATAATAATAATAATAATAATAATAATAATAATAATAATGTTGCTACCCCTCAGTATAATCACAAGGATTAGCCCGAAAGTCTGAGACTTGTGTGGGAGAGGGGCGGCATATTATTATTTCGCGGGCCGATTTGCGCCTCAGAAGCGACTTACGTTGGTAGGCCCTAACCACCATTCAGTGCTGGAATGAGGGAAACCTGAAATCATTAGTTAGGGAGACAATCAAACATCAACTGATTTTAATCTCTCATTAACACCAAGCTGACTAGGCCATCCTAGGCCATAGCCAGGATGGTTGCCAGCTAATCTCTGCGAACAAGCCGGGATCTATGAGTAGACAATTGAATTAAACATTTTCTGGTGGAATGGGGAGCCTGAGCTAAACTCTGAGCTACCGGCTCACCGATGATATATGGTAATAAATATCTGACAGTGCCAAGAAATATAAAAGTGGGTAAATTATCTGGTAAAATAATAATAGACAATGCCACAAATGAATAGTTGAAAATAGTAAGGTCCTGGAGGAGGAAGATATTCAATAAAATAAATATGCTAAATCCTCCATCTCGCCAGGCGATTACTACGTCTTGTCGCTTGCTCTAGAGAAGCTGACAGTCACTCACCCGTTATCGCTATGTTTTTCAGTATACAGTCTCTCCATAAAGTAACCCCCCCCCTGCTAACTTTTGAACGAATCGAGTTAGAGAGTTTTAACAAAATACAGGGTGAATCACGCAAAATGAAGTTGATTCTGACGATGAATTCGATTCTTCAAATTCAAAGATGGCGCCACGGGCGCTGTCAACTCAATTTTTTTAAATGGCAAAGTGTGCCGTGTTGCACCTCATTTAAAAGGTAATTCAAATCTCTACATTCTCGTTTTTGAAAAATGAAAATCGAGTTAGCCGTTCTCTAGTTACAAGCATTTCTGTTTCTAATCTGATCCATGAATAAAATGTTAATTAATATTTTAATACAACAAATTTTGAACAAATATTCATTAAAACAAAAAACAAAAGAATCAAATAAGTTATTCAAAATGTTGTCCATTGACTTCTTGGCACATAAAAAGTCTACTTTGAAATTCTTGCCTGATATTTCCTAAAATTTCTGCAGGGATATTTCTACACATATGTGTTAGACGTTGCTGTAGTTCGTCGATATTTACTGGAGGAGTTCAGTAGACTTTTGACTTCAAATATCCCCATAAGAAAAAATCTAGAAGAGTTAAGTCCGGGGAACGAGCCGACCATTCTATCGGGCCCCTTCTGCTTATCCATCTGCCTGGGAAATGGTTATTTAAAAAATCTGTAACAGATCCATAGATATGAGGTGGGGCCCCATCTTGTTGAAATACAATACTTTGAATGTTATTGTCTGCTATTCTTTCTATCTTTGAAAAATTTCCACCCGAATGATTCTTAAATACCGCTCTCCTCTTAAATTTTCTCTTAAATCTATCAAATCGAGTAACTTAAAAAATTAAGAAAAAAACCTGTAGAAACTTTCAAACACTCTTAAATTAAACGCTAAACTACTTTCTCGAACCTTATTGACGTTTTAGTGACAGTGGCAAGCAAGGCAAGGAAGCTTGATAAAAGCAAAATTTTTAAATATCGTTAATACAAACGCTTGTAACTTGAGAACGGATAACTCGATTGTCATTTTTCAAAAACGAGAATGTAGAGAATTAAATAACCTTTTAAGTGCAACACGGCACACTTTGCCGTTTAAAAAAATTGAGTTGACAGCGCCCGTGGCGCCATCTTTGAATTTGAATAATTGAATTTATCGTTAGAATCAACTTCATTTTACGTGATTCACTCTGTATTTTGTTAAAACTCTCTAACTCGAATCGTTCAAAAGTTAGCAGGGGGGGAGGATTAGTTTATGTATAATACATTCTTCTTCAACATTCTTCTTCGAATTTGGAGGATGGAATAATTGCAAATCCCTATTCTATAAAAAAAATATAAATCTGAGTGAATATAAATAAATTCTGAGTGAGTTTTCGTGTTCGACTTCACTGGACTGTATTCAAAAGACCACGAAAAGTAAAATAGCTCACATGACAGAAAATTCATTCGGAAAAATGTATAAACATTACTGAAAACGGACTCGTGCGTTCCAAATTCTTTCGATCCCCGCACCATGTAGGAAAAAACATTAATGAGGAAAAGACGAAAGATCTTTTCCCCATCGCCCTCTTTCAGAAAAAAATCGGGTGAACTCTGCCTTCGTATGCATTTTTGTGTCCACACTCTATCAAGGAAATAAGTTTACTGTAATGGGATTATTTCTCAGAAAAAACATCATTTTTATCGACACGTATTATTAAAGCATATTTTTCTTTTCCAGACAAATATGTGTAGATGATGGCCAGGAATTGTCCCTCCAGTACGGGTGCCAGTTCTATGAAGTAAGCGCTGCGGAAAACTTCGCTGGGGTGTCCTTGGCCTTCCAGTCTCTTCTGCGGGAAGCCAGGTCAGTCCAGCTACTGAAGGCTCTGCCCATCCGGAGGAAACTCGGTGTGAACAGCGTCTCCAAGGTGCTGGGCAACATCTTCGGCAAGAACTCTAAAGGGGACCGCAAGAAGAGGCCGTCTCTTAGTATATAAGAACTTCTGAAGCTGAAGTTCCGTATTTATTAAGCCTTGACTCCAAGTTGCCTATATGTTTATGTGATAGCAACATTTTACCATTCGTAGTAGGATTATGCGAGTTGCTATGCTTTTGAGAAGACTGATTCTTGTTCATGATTTTTGAACCTAGGATAATCGAAAATACTGAATCATATAAATTTTATTGATGCTACATTTTACTTGACCCTAAATAACTTAGAACCATTGCAAATATAACCAATATCATCTAATAAATTATTGAGGCAATTTGTGGTATGAATAAAAACAAAGTACCTGCTACTACTACAAGTATTAGTATATTCTACGTACTACGTAGTATTTACTAATTTCCGGTAGTATCTACTTTACTTGACATAGAACATGCTTCGCCACAAAGTATATACTCCATATTATGAAGTATCTACTTAACAAGTGTTGTACATTCTTTGCAATGTGTAGTACTTACTTCCGTCACACATACGCAGCGCGCTGGGCCCTAGCTAACGAAATAAAATATTCTTGAAAGTTTTTTTAACATCAACAGTCCTTTAAGATGTCTTCGGATGAAGCAAGTGTAATAGAAGAGTAACGAGTAACGAGAAAGTAACGTAACCCTACTAAACCTAGATGAAAAATATAAACATAAAACATTCTAAATTGATGGTACTTAATTGTTTACCTAAATATTTGACGGTATAGGGTATCAGCGTCGTAGTATCTTCTTGCAGTATAAATTTTATTTCTACTTATTTGAGCAATTTTTAAAATAATCACTTTGTAGCACGCACGGTGGAGCTGCTATGATATCAACTTCGCTAATGACGAAGCAAATACTGTAATTGTTCTATCATTGTAATGTATCGAAGTATCTATCAGTAAAAAGTATATACTTTAAGTCGTATAACATGCTACTATAGTGTTTAGGAGAATTCTATTATTTTTATTTTTAGCATTTCCGGAAAAATAGAAGGGAGTACTTCGAAATGTAGTATCTACTTCGTTTTAAAGTAAAAACTACGTATATATACTAATACTTGTAGTAGTAGCAGGCACTTCGTTTTTATTCATACCACCCAATGTCAGATGAAGTTTGTGCTTGCTTTCTGAAGCAGTTCCAGTTATTTTAGTGTTTCTTCAGCAGGAAAATTTCCTTTTAGATAAAGCAGATACTCTACATTTTCCTTACTGAAAAAATCCCCTTGTGAGCCAATAATATTAGCTCGATAAATAATAAATATTTGAACTGTCTCGTAGGAAGATACTTGCATATCACAAATGAATATTTAATTTAAAAATCAATGTCTCATTCATCTCTTTAAACAGTTATATAATCTATAATATTTTGAGCAAATACTGGTTATTTAAATCAAAAATGTTTCCTATCTCATCATACATATAAAGTGTGTTTTTTTAGGTTTGATAGAACTTTATATGACAACTACTATCAGACTGAACTGTTAGGCTGACACTGTTTATAAAATTTATTTTCAGTATACTTTGGCAAATCATCATGAATAGATTCACTCTTAAACAACGCTACCAAATTCCTCAAATTTACTTTGAAAATCATTTGTCGGTTCGCCAAACGCATAGAAGACTTGTGAATTTTATGGCCCACATGATCGTCCATCTGAGCCATTTATTCGTCGTACTGTGGATAGATTTCATACCACATACTCTCTACATGATTTGAAAACACCAATGCGTCGAAGGAATGTGCGTAATGAAAGGAATATTACCGCTGTACGTGAAAGTGTGGTTGCAAACAAGGTTTGGTGACAAATTAATTTCGAGAAATGGGCCTGTTAACTATCCACCCAGGTCCTGTGATCTGACGCCCGCAGATTATTTTCTGTGGGGCTGTGTCAAGTCATTAGTTTATGCTGATAAACCAGCAACAATTGAAGCCTGATGCCCATTTGCACCGCCTCTGCTTAGCGAGTTTAAGTATAGCTTAATTTAAATGACAGATTAGACTGTGATTAGACTAGGATATAAGACCTAAGATCTCACAGTCTAATCAACACTTAAATTAAGCCAAGCTTAACGAGAGGTGATGCAAACGGGCATTAGAAGCCAACATTGTTCGTGTTATTCACGACATACGACCAGAAGTGCTCGAAAAAGTCACCCAAAATTGGATCAAAAGAACACGCTATCTTACGGACAGCCGCGGTGGCCACATGCCGCAAATAATTTTTAAATGTTTAATGTAATAGATTGTTTTTTTTAAATAATATTACTTTTTTAATCACAAAATATTTTTTTTAATATTTTTTTTATAGTTTAAAGTTCTATCATCCTTAAAAAACCACCTTTTATATGTAGTATCTTCAATTAATAACTTGATAACCTTTTTGCATTATTTTTAGATGTGACCTGTTTTTCTAACAATGTTTTGGGGACCACTATATATAAAAATGCTATTCATTTTCAAGTAATAAGCGTTAAATATCGTGAAATATACTTAATATGACAAAACGGACAATAATTTTCAAATAATTTTATACTGTAACTAAAGATAAAAAACTGTCAAACGTACTGTAACTTCTGTGAACAATTAAAACTATGGGGCCACTTTACAGAGAACTAATAATATCTGTAGGTATGTATATAAATCTCAAAATATTGAGAAAATTTGGTATTTTTATCATGTGTATATAAAATATGTAAATACATAATAGTTTTATAGTAAAATGTATAATTTGTATATATTTAATCTGCGAAGATGTTTAAGTGTATCAGATCCTTCAATATACAGGGTGGGCCAATGAAAAATTTCCAACTTGAATAACTTTGTATACAAGTTTTTCAAACAAATTCCAGATAGGTCGATTTTTATTTCAAGTGGGACACATTTCCATATTATTGACATTTATACGGGATGTTCCAAAAAAGATATATTTACCACAACTTATATTTTTAAATGTAACACCATGTGTATTTTTACAGATTTGGATAGAACGTTCTCTAACGAATACATTGATATAGGGTTTGATGGATCTAGCTCAAATAGTGAGGGAGATATACCTTAAATAGTGTTCCATAAGAGCAGTGTGTTAGAGAAAGACTGTGTAACTCTCTTTTTTTTGCAACACCCTGTATAAATGTCAATAATATGGAAATGTCTCTGTCCCTTGAAATAAAAATTGACCTGTCACTGAAATTTGTTTGAAAAAACTTGTATATCAAGTTATTCAAGGTGGAAACTTTTTATTTTCCCACCCTGTATATCTATAACATATTGCATCAATATTGATCTCATTAAATCGAATTTGTAGAAATATTTTTGTATTCCTTTAACCATAGTTCTGCTGTATTTTATTGTGTAGGTGTCCTACTTATTATATTATCATGTAATTATTTTTAAATAAATGATTTTACTTATTTTGTGCCTGTCAGTTTTAATCCTTTCTCACACACTTAAAATTATATATAAACAGTGAGTTCCAGAAGTAATGTCTAATTCATTTAAATTCATGTAGAGCTGTGATAAATAAATTACAGACGATATTCAAATACTACGAAGCCGTAGAAGGGCCACGTATGAAATTTTTTTAAAATTCAGACTTCAATCTCTGAATTCAGACTTTAATCTCTGAATTTAGACTTTAAACTCTGAATTCAGACCTTAAACTCTGAATTCAGACCTTAAATTCTGAATTCAGACTTTAAACTCTGAATTCAGACTTTAAACTCTGAATTCAGACTTTGAACTCTAAACTATCAACTGTTATGCCTGAACGTACGACTGCAATTAGGTAACGGAATACTGTGATACTTACGAAGCCGTAGAAGGGCCATGTATGAAATTTTTTTAAAATTCAGACTTTAAACTCTGAATTCAGACTTTAATCTCTGAATTCAGACTTTATTCTCTGAATTCAGACTTTAATCTCTGAATTTAGACTTTAATCTTTAAATTCAGACTTTAAACACTGAATTCAGACTTTAAACTCTAAATTCAGACTTTAAACTCTGAATTCAGACTTTGAACTCTGAACTATCAACTGTATCAATGCCTAAACGTACGACTGCAAATAGGTAACGGGATACTGACCTTAAGAAAATTTCTACAAAATATGGGCGTACATAACGAGAAATTAATCTGTGGACTCTGTAATGAAGGCTCTGAACAAGTAACTCATGTCGTCTACGAGTGTAGAGAGGTAACTTAGTGGAAAAAACACCTTTTGGGATATGTAAATTTGTTAACTTAACATTCAGTTAGGACATTTAAATGATTTGTTATTAAAATGATAATTAATATACGGCATTTTGACAAAATTATTCATTTGTTTTTCATGGCACTACTTTTATTATTGGTGGTATCATAAGTACCATTATTAGTGGTATCCCGTATATATGACTAGGAACGAATTTTAGGTATAGAAAATTCTACATAAACTAAAATTTGAGTTTTGGTGATTTTTTCGATTTCGACTTTGACCTGAAAATTTGAAGACCCTGTATTATACTTTCAGGACATTAATGTAGTTGGTAATATTAAAGTCTGAATTCATTGTTTAAAGTCTGAATTCATTGTTTAAAGTCTGAATTCAGAGTTTAAAGTCTGAATTCAGAGTTTAAAGTCTGAATTCAGAGTTTAAAGTCTGAATTCCGAGTATAAAGTCTGAATTCAGAGTTTAAAGTCTGAAATCTACGAAAGCGAAGAAAAATTTTCGACGTGGCCCTTCTACGCCTTCGTAGATACTTAAGAAAGTATCTACAAAATATGGGCGTATATAACGAGAAATTAATCTGTGGACTCTGTAATGAAGGCTCTGAACAAGTAACTTATACCGTCTATTATGAGTGTCGAGCGGTAACTTAGAGGAAAAACCACCTTTTGAGAGATGTAAATTTGTTAACTTAACATTCAGTTAGGTACTTTAAATGATTTGTTATTAAAATGATAATTAATATACCGAATTTTGGCAAAATTATTCATTTGTTTTTCATGGCACTACACTTATTATTAGTGGTATCATAAGTACCATTATTAGTGGTATCCGTATATATGACCAGGAATGAATTTTAGGTATAGAACATTCTACATAAACTAAAACTTGAGTTTTGGTGATTTTTCGATCTTGACCTGAAAATTTGAAGACCCTGTATTATACTTTCAGGACATTAATGTAGTTGTTAATATTAAAGTCTGAATTCAGTGTTTAAAGTCTGAATTCAGAGTTCAAAGTCTGAATTCAGAGTTTAAAGTCTGAATTCAGAGTATAAAGTCTGAATTCAGAGTTTAAAGTCTGAAATATACGAAAGCGAAGAAAAATTTTCGACGTGGCCCTTCTACACCTTCGTAAAATACAAATGTTTAAACTTGTAATTTTTAGATTTTCTAACAGTGCATATACAATAATCGCCATGAACCTTTTACAGCTTCTGATCGTGTGTAAAAAATTAATTACTAGCAAAGAACAGGAATCTTTTATTTGAAGTTAATTACATTTAATCCTCAACATGTACATTCATTGGACAATCTGGATTAGAACAAATATCTTCCTCATCCTTACACATGTGGCGCCACAAACCGAATTTTCTCAATGTCTGTGAAGCTAAGCCTACACAAACACTAATTTCTTTATGTGTGGTTTCGTCCATCAATGGAAATTCCGTAAATGGCACCCATCTACTCTTTGAGTCCAACATTACGGGCTGCGAAAATACTAATCCTGGGGGTATCCCAAAAGAACCTAGAAAGGTTACGTTGTATTTGAGTTGGAAGGGTGCATGTTGCATGCCCCTTTAGGCAAATCTTATGATGTGGATTTTATTTTACATTAAAATTGAGTAACTTAATCAATTCTAAATCCTTTTGTCCATATTTATTATTGTAAACAAGAGCTGAAAGATTCCGCAACGTTTTGTTTATAATCATTAATTACTGTCAAAGATAATAATAATATGCAAAAGCGGCAAATAAAAAATACCGAATTTTAAGAAATCATATAATATAGTATTTAGGGATGATTATATAATCAACATTTTTTAATTATTCACTTTTTCCATAAAATTAATTAAGAATTGGTTTTCATTTTGGTCAATTTATTTACTGTAACTGAAACTAGAAAAATATTTACCGTTTGAACAGACTCCTAAAGAAATAATGTCAGTAGATGGGACTTCAGCAAACCACAGTTTCAGTAAACTGATTATAGCCCTGATTTTACTTAGAAGTGGAGGGCGTTCAAAGATTTTAACAATTTTTTTCTGAAAAAAAAAATATAAAACAAGTCATTAGATGGGAAATGGAAGACTTTCCTTTATTGGAACATTTTCCAAAATTGGAATACCTAATTGGGAATAAACAAGTAATGCAGCAGAAACTTTCCCAAAATGGTTTTCAAGGAAAATGATATCGGATGTTTCCCGGGAATATTGACAGAGATTTTTAATTTGATGATAACTTCTCTAACAATAATTGTTTTGAAAAAAACATTGATCTCATTTAGATGTTCCAAGAAATATATAGAAAACACTCTATATACTAGTATTTCGGCTTGTTAGGCCTTTTTCAATAGAGTAAATGTCTATTACTAAACATTTCCAAGCGCATTTTCGTTATTTATTTGTTTACAAGTTTACCTACCCCCGATTGATCCTACCATCCGGTAAAGTCCGAGTTTTTATTACATTTTCTAAGAAGGGCGAGAGTGTAAAATCTATCTGATCATTAGTAGTACACGGATTTATAATTAAAGATTTTTTAAATTCTAATTGTTCTAACAGATCTAAGCGCTTTCCTTTCTTTTCACGATGCAGTACGTTTACATTTTTCTGATCTATAAAATGATTGTTTTCTATGCAATGCGTGGAAAATCCTGAATTTTTTGCGTTATTTAATATGGATTTTTTATGTTCTTTTACTCTAGTTTCAATACTTCTACCAGTTTGACCCACATACACGGCAGTACAATCCGCGCAGTTAATTTGGTATACCCCCGATTGTTTTAATTTATTAACCCTTTCTTTGTTGTTTATCAAAATCCTTCCAATAGTACGCTTGTTGACACTAATCGTTTTACATCCGTTTCGTTCTATTCTGCGAGCTATTTTTTCGCTATAACCTGGGACGTGATTAATATAACTATAGGTGCCTTCTTTTTCCCGAATATTGTAAAACTCCCGACGACTTTGATAAACTCTTTGATAAACAACAAAGAAAGGGTTAATAAATTAAAACAATCGAGGGTATACCAAATTAACTGCGCGGATTGTAATGCCGTATAGTTAGAACAATTAGAAATTAGAAAATCTATAATTATAAATCCGTGTATTACTAATGGAAATGTTTAGTAATAGATATTTACTCTATTGAAAAAGGCCTAACACGACGAAATACTAGTATATAGAGTGTTTTCTATATATTTCTTGGAACATTTAAATGAGATCAATGTTTTTTTCAAAACAATTATTTTCACGATATTTCATAAAGAACCATCCGCTTCGAGTATCCACTTTAACTCTAACAATATATAAACCAAAACTGACACATATTTTAGAAAATGGCAAAAGAATAGGTATTAGTTGTCCAAAACCATAAATAAAATTAAAAATAAAGTTTAATTTTTCGCTTGAATATTTATATTTTTTTCATTTTTATAGTAATTTATAGTTGAAAAGTCATAAAAATTTTAATAACTTCTCAGAAAATTAAATAAAAACCGTCATGTTTATATTAACTTAAAGTTTGAAATAAATTACTTTGTTGAATTGTTGAAAATATATGATACAAGTAATTTCTACGAACTTATTGACTCATTTTTGAGACATTATGTATCTGATATTTTTTTTAAATCTTATGAAATAAAAAGTTTTGGTCCGGTCTGTATGAAGCATAAAAGAGACTGTAAATAAAAACATATTACTTTTCTCTCCTCGGCAACTCTCACAATTTCATCGTGGTCAGCGATCAGGTAAGACATTAACCTTAGCTCCGATTTTATGGTACCCAAAGGCAAAGTTGTCCCACGAGGAGCCGTTAAAGATCTGTAAAAATAACGTAATGGTAAAAGAGAGCATTAACAACATCTATATATCTTCATCAGTGCATTCTGAACCATATTACGAAAGGCCCCGGGGGTTTCTTCACCTGACTGGACATCAGGATAATTTTGTTTAAATCAAAATAATGTTCTCGAGTTAAAAATATTCTTAAATTAATTTATTTTCATAATTTACTTGTTTAATTACTACACTTCATAGGATGATAATAGAAGAGGCTTTTAATTAAGGTTTTTGTTTTAAATAATTAAAATTTTATATTAGTTATGAAATGGTGAGCAGGAAGATGATAATACATCGTAACGAAAACATCTACTTCCTACATAAAAGTGACCTAGAGAAGAGACACGTTGAGAAAAAACTTCTCAAGGCAAATGAGTATATTTTAATAGATAAAAAAGTGGTAAGATAAATATAATTTGCGGTAAAGTTGTAGGCGGTATCGAGATAATACCGGGATATCAAAAATTATCTTGGTCAAGGGTGGTTGTGGAATGTAAAACGTGTGTCTTACTTTAAATTTGAAATAATTATGTCACTGTCACACTGACATCATCAATAACCTACAAATTTCATACCTATTTATTTCAGTTGTAAAACAATAATGAACTACAAATTATGAAATAACGGTTTTAGTAACAAGAAAAACTATATTACAGTAATTGTTGGAAATGTCCCCCGTTTTGTTCGATGCACAAGTTGACGCGCCTCCTCATGCTGTGAAAAGCGTTTTGCAGCATTTTCTGGCGTTATAGTTGCACATTGCTGAACAATTCTTTGTTGCAGTTCTTGCAAATTATTTACCGGAGTTGCGAAAATCTTGTTTTTTAAGTAAGGAAATATAAAATAGTCCATAATTGTCAAACAAGATGATCTCGGAGGAAACTCAACTTCTGTATGCAAACTTATCAGCCGGTCATCAAAAAACTCGCGGAGGAAAGCAATATTTTCTCGTGTAGTATGTTCTGTTGCACCGTCATGCTGGAAATAACCGTACCGAAGTTCATCATCGTTTAACTGTTGCACAAATTCAGCCAAAAAGTTGTGTCTGTACCTTTCTGCGTTGACGGTGAAATCGAAAAAAATTGGCCCATTTATTCTTCTGCGAGAAACTGCCATCCAAACACCAATTTTTTGAGCATGTAGTGGCGATTCAGTAAAAACATGAGGGTTGTCATTGCTGCACATTCGCATATTTTGAGAATTGATGTATCCCGAAAGGTGGAACCACGCTTCGTCAGAAAAAAAAGTTAAGTCCAGAAGATCGTCATTCATTAAATTATTGACAAACCAATGGCAGTAAGCAAGGCGTCTGGGGTGGTCAGCGGGCAGAAGAGCTTGATGTGCTTGCATCTTATATGGATGCATGTTCAAGTCTTTCTTTAAAATCTTATGACATGTTCCATAAGAAAGTCCAATTTCCTGAGAAAGACGTTTCAAAGGTTTTGCAGGCTCCTCTTCCATACGTTGACGAACGTCATTGACAACTTCTTCTGTACGAACTCTTGGTCTACCAGCACCTTTTTTATGAGTCACACAACCAGTTTCGCGAAACACTTCAACACAATTTGTAAGGCACGCATAAAAATTGTCCGGTAATATTGCCACGTTTGGGGAGTGCTCTCGAAAATTGTCCAAACACAAACGTTGACTGTATTGCCAATTTCCATTAACTAGCGCACCCGTTCGAAAATAGACTTCAATCATGAAAATTTTGTGCTGTGTGGTAAGAATCATGATTCAAAAACTGAATTCGAAAATTTCAGCACAATGACTTGACAGATTCTGACACAACAAAACATATTCAAAAATTTAAAGTAAGACACACGTTTTACATTCCACAACCACCCTTGACCAAGATAATTTTTGATATCCCGGTACTTTATATCAATCATTGTATCATCCCAGATTTATACCTGCTATAGATACACCGTCCAAATAAAAACATTTAGCTCACCTCACATTCGGTCGATATACATCGCCCTTTAGAACAATGTGCTTCAAATCGATGAAGGAATTCATGCCGATGAAGCCCCAAACGGGGGGAGCAGACATTTGGGCAACGGGTATCCCCGTCTTCTCAGATACAACATTTAAACAGGAAAGGCCTTCGTCAGCAGCGACCACCACTATATCCGAGGGCCTTACGGTAGTGCAGTATTCTAGCAGGCACTTTGCCAGAAAACACGACGGTCCTTGATTGGCCAGCACGATTCTCAACCGGCGATGATTACAAGAAGAAGTGATAACATCAGATAGGAGGTTCATCCTGGCAAAACACTTTTCTAGTGATTGGTCTTCGTCTTGACCTGGCAGCCTAAAACATGGGGACATCGTGGGGATTAAATTTCACTCACTCTGTAAGTGTACTTATAATTAAGATATTGAATAACAAATGTGGGGATCTTCAGCTGGAAACATTTTCAAACCTATGTACTTAACTAGTCTTCCCTTTATAGAGGGTATTTTACCACAATTCTGAACATGTAAAAATATTAAGAATTAAAAAATTATATTTATAGGAGTGTAACAAAATATATGATAAAGGGAATAGACAATGCCATAAATGTATAAAGTCAAAGCCAGAATTAAGCAAAGTGCAATGACCGGAAAAAGAGTAGATCTATGTTGTCACATTTATTTCTAAAGTATTCTTATTTAAAACAGGAAACGTATTAATTATCTTATTTACCCATTTTTTTACTTGTCTTTAACGTCCCTTATCCCTATTAGTACTTTATTAAAGCAAACACAATGTTTAATTTGTGTTTTACTTAATAATATCAACTAATTTCCGAATATGTGGCAACTGCGAACGTCGTAAAGTTGACGACAAGCTGTTTATCCCTATTTAACATACATATTCTTGCATTTACGCTTTCTTTTCTCTGAGCTTCAACGACGTTGATTGGTCGAATCAGGAGCCAATAAGCGACTGCGCTCGAGGTAGTAGGGAAACAGTGGCGTGATGTTGGGTTATTTCGCGCGCGTTTCTTAACGGTAAAAATTTGTGGTAAAATTATCAGTGTATTTATTCTTTGTGTCAGTGTTTATACTTATTTGTGTTAGTTAAAAAAGTGGATGTGCATATACTAAAAATATTGTATAGAATAGTATACGAGTATATATTAACTGAAATGTGCCTAATAGTAAAACAGAATACGCACGCCCATGCATCACCGCATTTTACCAGATCGGCGAGGTCATTCCACTTTGCTTAATTCTGGTTTTTACTGTAGTTACAAACAATATAGGCGTACCTAGTTTAATAAAATTGGTCAAAAATCACCCAATCGCCTGAATTTGTGTAGGTATAGTACAGGAAATATCATTGACATTTTTTGTATAACTAAAACTTAACATCATTTACGGAATGTGTTAATTTAATTGTTAGGTCGTATAATTATGCAACCCACGTTAATAAAATGGCACTGAATCTTGACTCCTATCCGCATGTATACAAGGGAGAAATTCTCAGCAGTTCTAACAACTAAGAATGTTATATCTTTCTGTATAGGAAGGAATTTGATCCTTTTTCTGTTACCATTCACTCTAAATAAAATATAATAAATATACAAGGTGACCGCATGTTAAACATATTTGGCAAGTAACTTAGTAATAATTTCACATTTTTAGGGGCAATGTAGAATGTTAAGGTATTAGATTTAGTAATTACAATTTCACAACAGTTTCCTAATAATAAAGATTTTATAAAGCGACTCTATTCCGAATATACAGAGCCCCAAAATAAAATTTGTTCAATTTGGAAACAAAGGCACAAGATATTAGTAGGTATATGACAGTTAAACAAATATAAATAATATAATACTAGAAAAATATGAACTCCTACTTATATAAAACTTTTAATTAGTTTTTTACTGGTGAACCCAGCAGAGAACCCGCGTTATAAATCTTATCCATGTGAAGTATCAGGTGTGTCTCCCGCCCATAGATATAGATATTAATATTTGGGCTTCCACCCATCCACCGTTCTTTTTCTATTTAATACACACTTTACTTACTATCGACATCGACCAGTCCTTGTCTTCAAGTTGAAAAAATTTTTATTTTGTGCTCTGTATATTGTGCATGGAGAATAGTAACCAAAAGTTCTTAGATTTATAAATTTTGGTGCCTTTTAGTAACTTTCATCCTTTATATTTAAATTTCTGCTGGATTAAAAAACAATTTCATCTCACGTTTTATAATAAGGCAATAAATAACATAAATCATAAAAATATTGGTGGTTTTAGCTTCTTTTAAACCTTATACTCAGTTTTTTTCATAACTTTGTTGGCAACACTGATGACTTACGTTTCAAATAAGCCACATACATCATATATATAATACTTGTTTTAAAAAAAACATTGATCTCATTTAGATGTTCCAAGAAATATATAGAAAACACTCTATATACTAATATTTCAGCTTATTAGGCCTTTTTCAATAGAGTAAATGTCTATTACAGTAATAGACATTTACTCTATTGAAAAAGCCCTAATAAGCCGAAATATATAGAGTGTTTTCTTGGAACATCTAAATGAGATCAATGTTTTTTTCAAAACCATTATTTTCACGATGTATCATAAAGAACCATCCGCTTCGAGTATCCACTTTAATATAATACCTATATTTAATAATATGGTGTGACTTTTGTGTAGGTCAATAAAGGCCTGCTTGAGAGTGTATAAATTTAAAAAAATCCTCACACGGTCTAAAATCTTCAACAATTATAAGCAAATCGCATTCTTCGACAGTCTGGCTCAGAGAATCCATAATAAAAACTGTTTGCGCGCTCCCAAAAATCTTGAGAGAGTTATAATAATCTGCAGTATCTTCCATAAGTTTATGTCTACGTAACTCATAGGAGTGATCGTCGTAAAGCCTCACAATAATGCCATCTCTTTGCCTCAAGTTAGGCACCTCTAACAGTTCGTTTAGCAGCAAAGTTACTATTAAGTTAGAGGCGCCTATTATGCTAACAATGCGTACGCGATTTATTCGCTCAGCAGCATCTTGCTCCCTCTCTTCAAAAAACTAAAAAGAAAACATCTTAATCAGCGTTTGTATGGAAAAAAGTGACTAAATCTAAAAAAATGAAACCATAAATTAGATAGATAGCTATTATTTTATTATAGACAAACCTGTCAAACTCTAAACAATGTATCCGTGAGAAAACTATTCATTAAAGAACGGACGCCTAAATTCTCAGCAGATCTGTTAGACCAGAATAAAAAGGCTATCAGAATAATAGTAGGTCTCCTAACAAGACACTCTAGAATAAATAGGCACATGAATCTTATGGGACTGTCAGAAGAAGCAACTTGCAGATTCTGTCAAGAAGAAGAGGAAACCTCAGTACATGTACTGTGCCAGTGCGAGAGACTGACAAGACTGAGATTTCAAATACTTGGAGACGGTAGACCAAGAGCCAACATGGAAGAGCCTCTATCAAGGCTGTGGAGTGTAATGCAAAGGACAAAACTGATAGAGTGCTCTAAATAGGTTGGGAGTGCACCAATAGATCTTCTAGGTCGCGATGGATTAAGCCAGGGGGTCGACTCCTATATAAATCTAATCTAATCTAATCCGTGAATGAAAGGTATTATCCAAATATATAAACAGACACAAGTTACTGGTTTGTCACGGTGTATTAGCGATATGATTATAAAAATTGTTCATAGCAGCATACAAGCAATAGCGTGCCCAGGGGAAAGGGGGCGCAAGCTCCCCTCGCTCCTGTCTCTCCTGCCCTAGCTCCCCAAAAATTCCTCACGAATAAATAAATATTTCATATTTTAACATTTATTGAACATGTTAAACATTAATATAATGTTGCATTTGGAAAGAATATCATTACGATTTGCGCTCCCCCCAAGAAAGTTATGCCCCCTACGCCTTTAAAGGTTCGGCATGCCTACAAGGAGATCATAGCTCCTTAAGTATCCCCTCCGTAACCTGCAAACAATTAACGAGGTACACAACGCTGAATCAAATCCGATACTCAATATTAGGATCTTGAAAATGATCAAGATACAAAAATGGATAAAACAATACCTATTCACAAAAAATGTAGAATAATAATCTTAACTGGAATAATTTAATTACCAATTATTATTCTCCATTCTGAGTTTTCATTTGTTTAACAGTGTAAAATGTTAGGCAAGTGGTCTGTTTTAGGATATTACATTTTTTTTATCAATAAGCTCAAAATAGAAGAGTTGGAAAAAATTAAAACAAGTTTTAGTAACTTGCATTAAATTAAATTAAATAAAAACTATATTACGCATTCCACTTCGGCATACTATTTGCTATTGGACATAAAATGACGTATATTATCTTCAATGTAATCAATTCTGTAGATAGTAGAGTTTAGATATCTTATTTGGAAACGATAAAATATTTTTTTGAAAATAAAGTGTGCGTCTAAATAATACGGCAATATCACCGTAAACTCTTCTAAACTGAAATTTGTTGTGATACTAAAGATATGAGAGCATTCGTATGGCGAGATGGTATATTATAGTTTTAGAAATAATAAAACATGTTTGTTCACTTTCTAATTCACCTTTAGAATGACTTAGAATACAGTTTATTTAAATATTTCCTTCTTCCTTCTCACCATAGTATGGTGAGAAGGAAGACACCATAGACACATTTTTGGTCAGATCAAATGATAAAATGATGATATTTCAGAAAAATAATATTCTTTCAACGGAGACAGTATATTCTATGATAATAAAAAATATTCAAACGAGACAACTGGTTGTTCTTACCTTTAAATTTTCCTCTGCAAGTTTTAGTAATTCAGATTTAGGTATCCTTGATTCTAGACCATAATAACAATAAACGTATTCCCAAAATTCTGATAATGCGCCTATCAAATATTTTTTGCCCCCCCAGTGGTGTATCTCTTTCCAGATAAGAGGACTTCTTACTATGTACCATTTGGTTTTTTTATTTATTTTCACCAAATGTTCCTATAAATAAAACGATTAGAAGACTTCATGTTTGTCAAATTTTAAAATATGATCAATTTAAGAAATGTAGCAATACGGCATATGGACTAAAAACACCTGAAAATTTTTAATGGAATAGGTTGGATAGGTTCAAGTTCTTCGCGCGTGCCGATGCGCACAGCAACCCGCTAATCCAGGAAGCCGTGGACTACGAGCCCTATGCGGCCGCTGTACACAAGCGGCCAAAACTCCAACTGCTGGACCCAGGATGAGAGTAGGATCTTATGTTTCAGATTCCACCCGGAACAAGCGTTGAGGGCTACGAAGCGACTAAAAAAACGATCCTCAGGCCTCCCCTTGAAGCCGCGACCGCCGAGAGCGATCGCGGGTTCACTTCGAGTACCCTCCCTTACCTTGTATAAAGCTAAAGGGCCAGTTGGCTTCTTTAGAGGTGCATCCCCGCTTACCCAGCCATTCCTGACCTATCCCAAACCATCACTCAGGACGAGAGCGGCACTTGCCGCTTCCGCCCAAAACAGACTACCCCCGGTTGGTTAGACATGCGGGCGAAGAAAGAAAACAAGACGGAAGAGCGCCAAAAGATCCTACCCAGCCTGCACGGCAGAACCAGGACAGGAGGAGACCCCTCGAATCGCCCACACCTATCACTTTTTCTGATCGGGGTTGGTGAAGGATGGGGTCCACCTCTACGAGGCAGTCCAGGCCTACAGCGTTGGGGAGAGTGAAGAGCGATAATCCCACTCGGCCCCGAACCATCCCAGGTCATGACGACGGTCAATGGATATTGGCGGCAGGTTGGATAGGTTGGTATACTTTTTCAGCTTGAAAAATATTATATAATAATAAATTCTCTATACGTTCGTCAATTAGTCAGTATTTCATTATATTATTTTTTCTTCAAACGTATATTAATACTTATATTATTATGTAAGATGTATTATAGAAAAGGGCTATTGTTTGTATTTGTTACTCATTTGTAAAAGTCAATTTATCAAAACACAGTATTAATTAACAAAGTTTATTTTTACAAGTTAACTGTCAGTTTTACGAATTTGTAGCATTATTTACATTAGACAATTTTGTTTTATTTGTATCATATATATTAAAAATATGGTACAACTGTTATTTCCGGTAATACAAAATTTGGGCGATGAAATAGTTGAAACTAAACCATCTGCTGATGCAGAGACTGCTAAAGTAGAAGACAACGGCATACCATTTGTAGACTCTACTAGGAAATAATTTTTTCGACATTTCGATTTTGTTATTAATGTCATCAACATAAGTCGTGGTAATTTCGCTGGATTTCCATCCCCCTTCACGTTTTAGTGATAAAATATCTTCACCCGCAATCCCGCATCCACAACCGTAGTTGCCCCAGATCGGCGAAAAGAATGACCGGTATATAACGCTGGTTCTTTTAAACCTAAATATTTTACAATTTGCTTTGGGACAGCATCAATAATAGTGTGCTGACCAGCATTAAGGGAAATGCACTTTCCATTTCGATATATTAAAAAAAGTAGGCTTTCTGTTCTAGGAGACTGAAGATTTACGTATTTTCTGTACAAAACATGCAAGGCTCGCAAACTGGAGCCATCATCGGTTATGGTAAATCTTCTTGTTGTTAATTTTTTTGTTAGTCGCAATGTAACAATTACGTATTTGCCCATATATTCTACGTCATTTATGGTCAGGGAAAGATGTTCGTCACATCGACAACCAAAAATGCAGAATATTTAATTTTGACGCTTAAAGAAAAAATAGTATATCTATGTTACTCGGAGTATAGAGCGCTTTATGTGTTTCGCCCAGTTTACACAGCCTTGGCTAACGCCTCGGCTATGTAAGCTTCTGGGCTCAATAAAAATAATGTTCGCCTTCTACACCTAGTATTATAACATAATATACTATTTTAACCGCTTTCACACATACCTACGCCTATTTCACGGCACTGTTTTAACTTTGTTAAGTGTTATCTATTAACAACGCTACTTTATGAGTTTGTAACCATTGGGCATTTAGTAATAGAAAAATATAAAAATATGTAAAATCTATGTTACTTACTCCCCAGTCTTTAGGAGCTATCTCCACCTTTTTATATTCAAAGTTTGGTAAACGCTCAGATAAATATTGAGCCACGACTATAGCATGTCCAAAATTAGGACAATTTGAGGCTCCATGTATCACAAAGTATGGCATGCTTCACTGTAACTTTTTTTATAGTAACTGTATTAAATGTTAATTAATAAACAACAAATCTGTGCGACAGCAGCTGTCAGGTAGGAGATTAAACTTGACATTGCTTGACGCCATCGCCATGACATGCACTTGACCCAAGGTTTGACCCGCGGCACGCTCATGAGCTAGTGCAAGCAAAAGCGACTACAAGGTATATAGGATACCTATCCCAAAAAAAAAAAATAATCATTTTGCGCTACTATGCAGCAACAATATATTATGTTGCTTAAAAATATCCCACAAAGTAGGTAGGTATCCTGATAAAAATGCTTGTTCTTTCTATATAAGAACTACTATTAGAGATTCAAATGCCAATTTTGCAGATTGTAAATACAGAAGAAATTTCAGTACTGATAATTGTACCGATGTAGAATGTAAGATGAGGAACTTATACTTTAAACTCACATATTAAAATAATAGGCAATTTGTATGTGTTAATGAGATTCAAATCTTATTATTGGATTGTGTCGTTCTCATTCTCAACTTTGAAGATTAGGCAGCACACTATACATTTCTGTCAGTATCAAATGCTGTAGCCTAGCCATAGAGCGGTAGTCTGAGAGAGTTAGATAAAGAATAGCTTTTTATGTGTTCAATTAACCGTGACGTTCAAGATCTCCCTATTATATATTTTATGCCTATTATCGGTCAAGTTAAATCTATATATTAAAAATCACGCTAATAGCAGACACTATAGCCAAGTAGACTGTAGACTGTGATCGTGATCTAGCAGATTATGGATTATATATGTCAAGATCCCTGGTATATTATTTCACCTGAAAATATTTATGGCCTGCAGTGCAAATAGTGCAAAAACCATATATTATAATACTACTATATCGCGGGTAGTGGCCTAAAAATTCCGAAAACATCACGGCGGCGACATACAATCTCTATCCTTATCAGCGCCGGATTTATGGTAAGCGCCGCCCCAGGCCCCAAAAAATTGCCGCTCCCATCCAAGATACCATATTTAATTTTCAACAATTTTCAAAAAAAATTAAAAAACTACCTTAAGAAACAAAAATTTTATTCTTTAATTTTGTAGTGTTACCTACATATTAAATTGTGTAGGTTGCGCGTTGTTGTCATTTTTCGTGAATCAAATCGGACTGCAGACTGTAGTTAGAATTTGCAACATTGCTAGTGATTTGCCGCCCTTATAAATTTGCCGCCCCAGGCCCGGGAATCCGGCACTGATCCTTATCGAGAGTACCTTAGTCAAATATGCGCATGCGCACGAATTACGCGACATCCAATAAGCATACACCATAAATACTGCATCTCTGTCTACCGATTTCTTTTAAAACTGAAAATTGAAAAATCAACCTATAAACAATGTGTCAGCTTATGTAACCATGGATATCGACTAAATCTGCGCATGCGCAAATCGAACAAAGAGTCTCTGGAACAGTATAGCACTATATCTTTTGTCCTTTAATGTTTTCGGAGAAACCGCTTATGCTTATGGGCTAACATAACATAGGAAATACGCAATATAGTACATACATGGATATAGAGTAGAATGTGTGATCTTATAGTTATTCTGTGATTGACATTTGACATTTCCGTATATGATCTGTGATTGACATTGTGTCGTGTTTATCTGTTCTGTTCTATTTGCTAAATAATAAAATAATTGTTACTTAGTTTGTGGACGGAGGTAAAAGTTGTGTTAAAAGAATTTACAGTTATAAAGTAACTTGTGTTAATTAATTTGTAACTATGTTGTATGTTGATGCAGTATAGTTGAGAATAACCTAAAATGAAAGGTGTATTTTTTCCCATTCTTTAAACTGTAAAAATGATTAATATAGTCGTATTAGAGGGACCAGTTTTAACAAATAGGTGAAATAATGGAAGATTATGAAGATGATCCTGACTTGAACGAGCAAATTTTCCATAACAATGTCAGGGAACAAATAGTAAGTACTATACTCATTCACTGATTTATTTTTTAGAAAGATTTTTGTCGCGTCAGAAAGCCTGTAATATAACACCACGTACCTAGGTGTGTAGTATTTATTTATCCATAAATTTGCTTGTGGCCTCATACCACAAGTAATAGTGGTATGAGGAATTTTTAATCAGTTTCTAGATTTTGAGAAATCAATTAGGTAGATTTATGTTCATATATAAGTACCTAAGTATTGCAATAAAAGCATAAACTAATAAAGAAAATATATACATACATATATTATTTTTTTATAATTTACAGGTATAGTTTATATAATAGTATTGAAACTGTAAAAAAATTCCGACAAAAGAAACACCTGCACCTCGACGGCGGCCTCTTTGTTTATGCACGTGTGTCGTTTGTCCGAATTTTTTATGCAGTTTCAATTGAGATTATAAAGACTATACCTAAATGCATTTTTCTCAAACACTTTCTAACTTAGTGTAAATAGATAGATGAGGTAGGTACTTACCCTATGTCTATATGTATGTGTTTATCATTATTTAATATACCTACCTAATTGTTCAATTTAATACGTATGTGCTAGCCTGGGTGCCAGCTATACTTTCTCAAGTGCCCATGACTTTCTGCACATACAGATGTACAATCATTGTTAAAAAAGTAAAATACATACTATTTGATTTGAATAGATATGTAGGTATTACCTAAATATCGGTAGGTAGATATAACTTTTTGAATATTAGGTAGGTATATAGTTAAAATTTAATATAACTAATTATTTCAATATAATATTGATTATTTCGATTCAATCAATATCATTTTCTTGAAATATTTTATGAAATGTGTTAGCTTAAATGAGCAGTATATATTTTTTATATAACCTCATTTCATTATTTTGCAAAAAGAGAGCAATGTGTTATAAACTACCTAGGTATGTTGCTGATTGCAGTGCGGATAAAAATCATGATTATATCTATATATTTGAATCAAATGAACTCAGTAGTGATTTAAAGTATTGAGAAATGACGAAATAAAAATCGAATTGCGTATGTACATATATGCTCATATATATGATATGGTATATGAGACCTAAGGTTGAGAAAACTCATTTCACACTTGCTGAAGATGCAAATTCATCGCTTTTAATATTTTTCTGCTGTACTATTAAAGTAATTGGCGCTTTAAAAGCACCTTAACTTATACCTAATGTTATATAAGTATGCGAATTTCCACTAACTACTTACCTACCTTGAGTAAATCGAAATAGTTACCTACATTTAGTACATTTCCATTTCTACCTCATATGTATGTTAACCTAATACCTATATATAAACAAAGGTTATACATAATATATGAGATAAATCATGGAACTTATCTTATTTAAAAAATTACAGCTATTTACGCATACTGTCCTCTAAGAAGTTCTATATAATGCATTCGTTTTTTAAAAATGTAGGGAGTACGTATCCTATACCTATTTGGTTGTAGATATTAAACATAAATGCTTTAGCATAGATAAAGTAATTGCATAGGTAATGAATGGAAAATAGTATAGGTTGTTTGTAATAATCTATCAAGCTAAAACCTATAATATACATTTTTTAAATCGTCCCTTGGAGAGTTTCTTGCAATATACCTATACTTAGATATTTTATACATGTTGTAGAAAACAAAAAGTCATTTTTCAGTTTTCTATTCACCACTTGCTTTACTATTATCATTCTTATTCTTCACAGTCTACATTTAGAAGTATCTCTACAATTTCTTGGAGAAATTGAATTTGTCGAAAGTTAAATTTCCCTTCAATAATATTAACTGAGACCGATACTGAGACGCTATTTGCAATCTAAAATATGGATTTCCTACAAATTTCCTAGCAACTGCAAGTATCTTATGCCATATGCCATATCTAATTTTTTCATGAAATGATGGATTTTGTCATTTAGGAAAAAATTAATAATTTATTGGGAATCTAGTTTCAAAAATTGAATGAACTAATTTAAAAGAACTAAGTATCTATTTAATGCTTTACTTATTATCTTATGTATTTTGTTACTCATCCAAAAAGTCAGTTTGTAGGGCTAGCTTAGGGCGTAGAGAATTAGTCTAGATGAATTACTTTTTTTTAGACTTCCCATATCACACTGGTGGAAGTAGATAAAAGCTAGATAAAACCACTTTTTGTTTACAGTCTAATTAGTATTAAACAAAATTTTATTTTTACTTAATAAAACATCTGCCTTGTTCTGTTTCCTGTGATGATATTTTAGTATTAGTTAAACAAAATGAGACGGAAAACGAATCCTTTTTCAGAAGTAGGTAGATATAACCTGGGATAAAACAAAATTCACAATAAAACTGCCATAATACTTCCCTAGCCTCATGCCTATCTATCTAAACAATGCTACAATATAATTTTGGTTGCTAGTTGGAATGCTAGTTGCATTCTTTTAGTAAACTAAGGCAAAAACACCATTTCTCTTAGAAAATTTAAAGTATTTTGTTTACAGTTGGCGTCTTCTCAGCTATAATTAACCATTGCTAGTGATACGTAGAAGACTTATTTAAAGATACATGCATTGTTATTTTGTTATATAGGTAGGTGGTGTGAGTATACATCACTTTCTCTTTGTTTATAGTTGAAGTCGGTTTGATTAAATTATCACTTTAATTTATGATAATTTGTACTACCTAATCCTCTGCTTCTTTACCAACTGCATGTAAATAATTTTTGGTTTATAATTAAGCCAAATGTAAATTATTGTTTATAATTTGTTGTATTTTTTTATCATAATAGGGTTTCGTCAACCACATTTCTAGGATTTTCTATTTGGTTTCCTCAATTAGCATACTTTCTCTACTTTCTTGTACATTATCTAGTTAAAGACATATTATTTTAAATTGAACTAGTTTTGCCAAATCTTAGAAATGAGCCTACCTATTGCAAATGTAAAAACGATTGTATTAATCTTTACAGACTGAACTAAACAACAAGGTCGATTGAGTTAAAGTAATAATAATAAACAGCATCTTTGTGCCATCATGCCAAGCAAGATGTCAAGGGCAATGGTGTTTAACTGTGTTTAATTTACCATATGACTCGACTAATTTATATGTCGTAAATTAATAATTTTAATTATATACCCATTTATGTAAGGTGGGTGCCGATATATATTTTTCCTCGGAAAATGTGGCGCCTCGTCTCTTGTAGCCTCAGATATTATACATAGGTATAGATATAGATTAAACCGAGGGCTAAATGTATATCTTATAAGACCCTGATTTACGATAGATGAAGAAGTAGGTTGTAGGTTTTCTTGGACGAAGTATATTGGTGTTTCTGTCATGATCATCAAGCCTTTACAAAGAAGATGCATCGACATCGACGGAGTGAATTCCGTCGAATTCCGTCGATGTCGGTGCGAGAAAGGTATTATGGTACCTATTATACAAATTATATTATTACTAAGTAGATCGCTTCGATTTTTAAACTTATATATTTTCGTTATTTTGTTATTAATTAACTAGGTAATATATGTATTTCTAAACGGTTACATATGAGTTGAATTGTAATATTCTAGCTACCTAATTTGTTAATTATTATCAAATGCGGATTCTAATAAAAAAGGAAGCTGAAGTCATGCTGATTGAGAATTCACAATGCAGCTATATAGATGAGGCGTAGTTACGGAAGTGAAATACCAATGTACATACAACAACGTGTATGTGACACTTCGGTAAGCATGAAATATTACCGTGTATTCTGCATGTCAAACGTTTTAAAAAATAAATAGGCCCGTCATGGGACGGGACGTTAATAGTCTTCATAGTCATTCGTATCGGTTATTCAATTTTTTAGTTTAATTACTTGTATAGGTACACGTTGTTTAATTCTGGTTATCGTTAGGTACTTGAGATTTACGTGTTCCCGTTCCATACATTCAGATATGTTATTATTATTATTATTTTATAAATATTCATAGTATCTACCTATACCTTTGACTATTACTACTCAATGCCTATACCTATCTATTAATATAGCAAACCATCGGTGACTTCTAAAGAATGCTTGCAATTAGCCCACTTAAATATTGATAATACAAGGCCAGGAACGAAACCGAAAAAAACGCAGTTAAAACTGCGAAATCATGTTCGAATAAATTTATTTTTAAAACATGATTTTTATGTTGGAGTTGGTTGATTAACGAACCCCATAAAGTGTTATCAAGATCAGTTCATAGCTTCAGTACACGGAAAACATATCTAAAATAAATAGGAGTCTTGCGAATTTTACATTTTCTAGTACCTACGTTTTCATTTTCACAAGAACAAAACTCATGCAAACGGTGAAATCCTCATTTATATCAGGGATAATATTTATTGCAAATAACTTTTTCAAAAACTTTCAATAGAAATAATAAATAATGATCATACTTTAGCATGATCATAATGATTACATTAATTCTAGTGGGTAGGGTACCGTAATCACGAATAAATGGAATATTACTCTACCTAAATAGAGTATGAATTATATTGTTTATGGTATGTTTATGGTATCTTCGATGGTACCTGTTTCTTGATTTCATCCTTCAAATTAGTGTAGATTGTTATATTCATTGGATCATTAAGTCAAGAGCATTAAGTGAGAAATTATAGCAAGAGTTAAAAAGAATAGTAATATTATAATAATTTTAAACATGTAAAATTAATATTACGTGGTGCCTATCTAAATATTGATTCGTCTAAAGTTCTTTATAAATTATAGATTCTTGTTGTCTATTATTCAATAATACAAGTAAGCTTGGCTGTAGTGGTCCTTTAAATTTTGCCTTTTCAATTCTAATTTAATATGTAGTGTTCATAAATAATTGACCTGTGAAATATTGGAAATAGAAATAAATTATTTGAATTTTAGTCGACAATTTTAATTAGATAACACAGATCTTCCCTACTTCTAGAGTAATTAGTTTTCACGATTGCTGTAATTTTATGGGTAATATTGCCCTATGGAGTTGTTTATTACCTCAAAATTATTTAACTAGCAGTACCTAGTTAATTATAATTAGTCTAAAAATAAACTAGAACGTAAATAATTATTTGTATAGATAGACAGATTTCTAAACATTTACTGTAGTCAATAAAATTTGTAAAGCGTATATTAGTAAGTACCAAAACAAGTTTCTCTCTAGTCCTTACAATTTTAAAATTCAATTAGTACTCATTATTCATTTAGAGCGCAACTAATCTAATCTCAATTTGTATCTTTGCAGTTAGCGCATCAATTTTGTTTTAGTAGTTGTTAAAAAATAGCAGTTGTAAATATTCTGGAGTATTAAAAAAAGAAAAATTTATAACATTTCAATCGTTATTTTTAACCTTGCGCGTAACAATATATTTGTTAAATCAAAATATTTATTTAAGTTGCACATACTGGTATTCGTTAACGTGTGTTGAACAAGGAATTTATTAAATTCCTTGGTGTAGAATCCATTTATAGACATAATAACAGGGAGTTGGATAGAGGTTAAGGTTGCATGCTCTCAATTTTTATTTAGAAGCAATAAAATAATTGGTACCATAGTGCCTTAAAGCACACATCTATGCAGTTACATACATTGATATTTCGGAGTTTTTGCCCCTCTTCAGTGTAGGACGCTACGTACCTGTAGGAACGTTATACATCTGAAACAACCGAGACCCAATTGTATATTAAAGAATAAAATGGAATACTGTACAAACGTTGACTGTACTCTAATTTTGACTTGAATTTTGTTCTTCATCTATACCATTGGAGACCCTAGACTTTAGTAAAAATTTTGATGATTTAGGTACTGTTTGTATTTGATACGAGATATCTAGGTAGAATAAAATCATAAAATGCGCCCAACCTCAATCAAGTACAAATGGCAAATTCCGAGGAAATTTTTTTTACCTACCTACTTAAATATTTAAAATAAAATGTTACTTCCTTGTTTTTTTAATCTGTTTTGAAGATGTATCTGGAATTTACTGTAATTCATTAAAATGTACAATCTTTTATATTGAAATATTTATTAACCAATAGAAATCGTAAAAGTGTACAATAATATATCATGTAAGATAAAAAATCAAGGTTACATTTACGATTTTTGACGCTGTGAAGATTACCGCTCAACGATAAAGTCATGGGTATTCATAATTATAAATTACATACCTATAAGCATACTGAAACTTCTAAATCTCTTTATCAATATTTGTTGTGGAATTTAATAAGAAAACCGAGAAGAAACTGACGCCAACTAAAACGCAGATTATTAGGGGGCTTATATTGTTATTCATATAATTTCTTATTACTGTAAAGGATACCTAAAATTACTTAAAAAATAATACGGGCTTTATTTGTACATAATTTATTTTTTTAACCCTTGTACAGGATTATATTATCAGTTATCATGTACCTACATATTAATGGAAAAAATAAAAAGGTATAATCATTTACGTGATTTGTTTCACTGTAATACTAGTAATGTAATTGGTTATAGTATAATAATATGTATTATATATAAAAATAAGTCTGCAACCTACAAAAGTATTTGTTTGTATGTCAAAGCTATTTTTAAATCTAATTATGTGTTACCAAGTCGGGTTTCAGAACGGTGCTATCAATTTTGAAACAATAGCCCATGTCATGTTAAATGCAATGAAATTGAGTTCAACACGTCAGTGAAGTGCTACGACACTTTGTGCACCTTTTACATACATTACACATTATTCTAAGATTGCTCAAGGTGCTTGGAAATAGCAGAAACCCTCTATCATTGATTGTCTTCAAATTTGACAAGCATATTCTTTTGCTTCTCTTTTATTTATTTTTCTAAGTAACGACCTCAATGTAGATGTTCTATCTATTAAGGAGAGGTTTAAAACTATAAATAGTTATAACTAATTATAACTAATATAACTAATTATAACTAATATATAGTTTTCTATTTTTCTTTACTAGATATCGCTGGAAGTAACCAGTACAGTGTATGTGAGATGTAATTATTATAAAAATATTAAAGCAAGTATTTTGGAGACATACCATGGTAAAAACATGACAGTGATAAATTTCATAATACGTGGGAAAAAATACACTTAAAATCTGACGGGAAAATGCGGTGCAAAGCCGGACTTTTCCTCGGAAGCGAAATGTATATATTAATTGTATCTATATTGGATACTGCAAATGATTTTTTTTAGAATTCAAAGTTCAAGTAGCATCTATCACCAAACAGTGGTTAACTAGGTGCTTTACCTACTTTAACTTTACTTAGTTGGTGGTTTACTATGAATTATGTTTGGCTGGATTCTCTAGTTTCAATATTCATAATTATACTTGTCATAAGCTGTATATTGATTATTGATATCTCGCCCCTCAACCTCATTACACAGTATGTAGAAAAATATTCGACACTACTCAAATATCGTTAATGTTTTTCAGATCTTTCTTCTGCTGTTTCTCCTCCTCTACCTATTCAGTTTTGCCCTGTTGGGTCGTTTCAAACGGAGAGGGCGAGAAGACTACTACAGCACGGACGAAGATGAGGTGACTGTTTATCGAATAAGCACTTGGTTGTGCACATTTTCATTGGCAGTTTCGATAGGAGCGATACTTCTGCTGCCCATTTCAATAGTCGCCAATGAGGTCCTGGTGAATTATCCGAATAGCTATTACATTAAATGGCTCAACTCCTCCCTCATTCAAGGTAAGCTTTGACAAAATTCATTCAACTGTTTTCGTATTGGTAAATACAGAGCGAGTTTTTGGTCTACCTTGTATATTCGCCAATACTACGATGATTTTTTTGTATAACGAGAAATAATGCATAAAAGGATGCACAGAATACAGCTCCATGTACAGGGTTAGCGAAACTCGATGTCTCAGTTCTATTATAAGAAAAGGAAAAACAGTAGAAAAAATCTGAAAAGAGGTTCTAAAATGGGATTGTGTAAGGTCCATTTTTAAGCCAAATTTATCATATAAATACATTCCTGTTTTCATTATTTCTTGGTATATATTTAGATTCTTTAATGTTGACCATTCACGATAATAAATTTATATTTATACATGCTGTACTTTGGTTATTATTTATAGAATATATATGTGTAAATAATGAATCTACGCAATATTCTTGTTGAAATCAATTCCAAACATTATCTACAATATTCAGTAAATAAGTTATTGGAAATCTATCTGTATTGTAAATATTTATAAATTAAGTATTTTTTTACATTTAAATTGTTTAAAACTCCTGTGAAATCGAGAAATTTCTCCAGATATATTATCAAAGCATGTAGGTAATCAAATAATGAATTTTAATGTGTATTTTTTCATAAAAATTAATAAGTAGAGTAAAAATGTGTCTATTATCGTTAAATATGTAAGTAACATAGTTGAAAATATAAACAATAATTTCAATTGATCATTTAATAGTTACTAGAAAAATCGTACTATAAACATATAAATATGACAAATCAAACAGTAATGACTACTATTTATATGAAGATAATAAATAGTGACCTGTGTCTATAAACATTTTTATTTTCATAGGCCTCTGGAACTATGTTTTTCTATTCTCCAATCTTTCCCTCTTCATTCTACTCCCCTTCGCTTATCTCTTCACCGAATCGGAAGGATTTTTCGGCCATCGAAAAGGTCTCATGGCAAGACTTTATGAAACCTTCATTGTACTGGCCCTCTTGGGAATGGTCGTGCTAGGAATGACCTACGTCATATCAGCCTTAATAGATAAGGATAATTCAAGTATACAAACAATATTGAGTAAGTGACATAATAGGTATACTAAATATGGCCATATATCTCGAACTCCACTATAGTCGGCCATACACCAAATATGAAATAAAAAAATGTAAGGCAAGAAATATTAAATTTGTTTAATGTGGGTGGCCGTCTTGAAGACCATAAATTAACCGTTTTCTTGTTTCTTTCAGATTTGACAAGCTATTATTTGCCTTTTCTGTACTCCTGTATATCTTTCCTTGGAGTACTAATACTGTTAGGTAAGTTAGTAGATATTTAACTTAGATACAGATCCGAGTGATATATTTTCTTCTAGTGTGTACACCGTTAGGTTTTGTCCGCCTTTTTGATGTAGTCGGCCAGTTTCTAATAAAACCCCAGTTTCTTCGTGACATCAATGAAGAATTCTTTGCTTGTGCTATGGAGGAGGAGAGCCTACGTAGAAGACTGAAACATGCCCAGAATACTGGGAAATCTTATGTAAGTCCCGCACCAATGTCAATTGGAATAAACTGTCCTGTAATAGAAGATGACTATAAACTGCCAGAAAACCTTCTGAGATTAAGGAATGGAGAATTGCAGTCTGGGCTGGGAGCTAGACTTATTGCAGTAGAGGAAAGGAGGAAAATGTTGGGTAATAAATAAATATGACTTTTAAGGGAGAGACTAAGGGGAGAAACTATATCTGATGTTGGAAGTATTTACTGTGTTTATTATTATGCTCATATTAATCACTTTCAGACAAGCAGCGGCAAACTTCCTCTCTCAGAAGAAATGTCGTGTATCCAGTAGCAATGTTACTTCTTCTGGGATTGACTGTAATTGCTGTATTACTAGTGGTACAAAATACACTCTCCTTGCTGATAGGCATTAAAGCACTACCTAGTAGCTCGAAGGTAAATCTCCCTCAATACAAAATGAGCATTATGTAACTTTTTTTTAATTTCAGCAATTTACTTTGGGGGTGAGTTCCCTATCAAAGTTAGGACCTTTTGGTGCTGCAATGGAGATAGTGTTGATAGTTTACTTGATATTAACATCATCCATTGGTCTTTATACCGCTCCTTGTATGAGGAGGGTAAGGCCGACGCCTAAGAGCACACCGTTTAGCCTTGTCATAGGAAACTGCGCCTTGTTACTAATAATTAGCTCCGCCTTGCCTTTGTTATCGAAAATTTTAGGTGAGTATGAACTCATAATTTGTGCTGAATTGCCTATTATAATGTAATAGTAGCAAAACAAGAATAAATTATTAATCTTGATGAGTTTTCAAGGACTCTTATACTTTTATCAACCTTTAAAATTCTCTTTGGGTTTAGGTATCACCAACTTTGATCTTCTTGGTGACTTCGGAAGCATCGAATGGCTAGGAAACTTCAAAATAGTGCTCCTCTACAACCTATCGTTCGCAGCGGCCTCAACGCTATGCGTTGTGAATAAGTTTACGGCAAAAGTACGCCGAGAACTGTATGCCCGGTTAGTTGAGAATTACATATTTCTAACTAGCTGTGTGTCATTTCTGAACTAATATATTAAGCTTGTTAACTAATGATACATTTATCATTCTTTTTGAGCTAATAAGACTGATTATTTATTTGTACTGTTAGAGCTTGCTCTGCCTTAAGTCATTTAATCCAAATATACGACAAAAGATAAATGTTTTATTACTTATAATATAAACAGAAATTTTATTTTTATATTTTTTCTTTAGTTTTTGTTTGTATTGTTTCTCGTTATGTATTTTTGATTGTATACATGGCGTCATAATTAGGCGTATACATTGCAATCATAAAAAAAAAACACATGGAACATGTATTTGTTTTTAATTTTGGTCTTATTTTATGCAAATTACTAAACTAATTAGAATGTTTTCTTCATTTTCAAGAGAATACAAGTTGAAATTTTTTGGTTACAATTTCGTAGGTACACTGAAAATGAATGTAATTATGAATTTTTTTATATAAAATACTCAGCCACATATATTCATACATTTTCAGCAGTATTTTAAATTTATTCCTCCGGAGCAAAATGTTATTTTATCCAATCAGTACCATATATTTTACTTAGTTCCAGAACTCTAATAGAATTAGACTGAAAAATAATGCCACATGGCTATATCCAAAATTAAACAAGGTAGACAGTAATACACATTGAAGTTGAGTCCACTGCAGCAGCAATATCGACATGACGAAAGTAGTGCACAGTCCTCGAAATATTAACTTGAAAATGTGGCTTCGAATGAAATTTATCGCCGTTTACGCAGAGAAAGCTAATGACAGTAGAATAGTAAATCATTTGTAATCCAATTCCGTGTAAGCTTGGTGGTGCGGCACAAACTGTGTAGCGGACAAACACTGGTTGATGTTTTGCGTCTGTCAATCACTATGCGGTTCATCACTATTACTGCATGACGAAGTTTATATTTATGCAATTTGATTGCCCAATCGTTCATTGTACTCCTGTTAATAGTCTCTTCTGTGTAAATGGTTTGTAGATGGCGATTAAGTTCAAAACTGACACTGCGTGTTGCGCATACGTTTGATGTACTGCTGAACCGGTACAGAACCAAAAAAACATACATCATACGTATAGTGGAGAAGTCTTGATTGTACATCCATGTTGTATCTACCTTATTTACTTTGAAGATAACATGTGGTGCATTACTTTTTACTCTACACTCATAATTTATGCCTTAACTATTCTCCTCTCCTCTTGTTGAAACATTTTTCAATAACAGTCATCAATCAGTTGCTTACCATTTCATCCATCTGACTTAACGTTGGTGTTGTGACTTTTTTAATGATGAATCATTACTTATGTATGATTTGATTTTGGACAGAATACTGGTTTTGCTGAAACCTAATGATCCTCCTGTTTCCATCTCTAATACGCCAAGGCCTTCGTTGGCTAAATGTGAGTAGTAGTTATAAACCCTGCTGATCAATATGATTTTAAGTGCAGCTGTAGTAATAGTATTTTTATATATGTTGTGATAATTTAATAATTTGTTTGAAGATTTACAATATTTTTGAATTTTTATTTCTAATTTCACTATTTGACACTTGCACTCGTTAAGAAATATGTATTGTACAAAAAAATGATTAGAAATATTCAAGAATCAAAAGTGTTAAAATACAATACCCGTTTTGTTGTCAAATTTAAGAGTCTAAGATGTTAAAGAAAAATGTTTGGTTATTTTTGAAGAAAAGAAATTTATGCGGGCAAAATGAATATTCAAACGTTCTGTGATTTACAACGGCATTTAAAGACACATTTGCAAAATTTTGAGTATTGGTGTCCACCATTTTTATTTAAACATTGAATATATTGTATTATATAATACCATTTTGTTATATAAATGATAAATATAATAAAAAATGTACCACAGAAAATTGAAAATTCTGGCTTGTTTTAAAATGTCAATGGTTTTCTGTAAAACATTTGACCATTTCTATGCTTGTATATTATACCTAATAATAATTGTTATATTTGCTGTAAGTAATTTGCTCAAAATCATATTCTCTAGTCTTAAACACTGAAATTAAAAGAAATAGGCTAGTGTTGTTTTAATTAATGACATCATTATTTATTACCATTTAATTTTATTTATATCCACAATGTGAAAAATAAAAAATATGTTACCCATATCTGCCTTCTTTTTGTAATACCAATTCAAATTCAGTGGTGGTAGTGTATAATTAATAGGGCTCGCACAGTTACGCCGTTGGACGTGGGTGTACACAACATAAGCGTAATAAAATAAATTACGTAGGAACAGAAGCAAATCAACTAGTACAATTTATAACAATCTAATGAAAACACCCTGTTATCTACCTCGATGTACCAGGTTGATTGTCTCAGCTATCACTAACTGGAGAAGCTGTGTAATATCTTTGCAACATCAGGTAAGTTTCTATGGTTGTCTTCACGAGTGATGTTCGCTGTGATGAAAAAATATGCTTATATTTTGAGAACGAGTGTTTCACATTTATTGAGGTAATACAAGCATACGTAAAACAGTCTTTGAATTCACTTAACAGATCTCTCAAAATTCACCAACAGTACCATCTCAAATTTGTCTCAATCAGGTAAAACCGCCGTCAATACGCTCATTTTTTGTGTCATCTAGTGTTCAGCAGGTGATTTGACAATGCACTGTTTTGTAATTTTTTGATGGTGTCATGTGTCACGTAAGCTGCTACAGTTAGTGTGAATAGTTTGTAAATCGCTTTCAACGCCACTATTTTCGAATGTCGAAGTACTTTTTCTCCAAAGTATTTTAATTTTTGACATTCGAAACGGCTAAGCATTAAGTGAAACAGTTTTTAATAGTGATATATGACTCACTGATCAAATGAGCAGGGCATAACGCTTAGTCATAAGCCTTTATTCTCTTATAAACCTTGTAAAAATATTTTTTGCCTGAATGTCATTAATATCTACTCAACTTACATGCTAAACAAATGCTAAATAAAAACAAATTGTATGTTAATAAGTATAATATATAACATTTCAATAACCATTTTAATTTTTAACTCCAGAAATTAATAAAAAATGTTTTCAAATTGATAACCTTATGCTGCTTAATTGAAATATTCTATTATATATTATATATATAGCAACTCTTAATATTGTTCATTGTAGTTTCTTTTGGGATTATAAGTACCACTTGCAAAATAATAAAAACAGGAAACCAAAAGTTTCAAAATAAGGATTAAATGTAGTATATACCATGTGTCCCAAATTCGATACTCATCCCTGGAATCTCGGAAACTATAACAAATAGAAAGTTGGTTAAATGGGGAATATTTTAGACATTTTATGCTGATCCTGAATCTGTTACGAAATCATGGCTAACTGTACCCGTTTTTGAGATATTTCAAAAAAATGAAATTTGGTTTTACATTAATAAGGCACAATTTAGAAATATTTTGCTGAACAATCCATTATGCTATGTTCACATCATTTCGAGTGCCCTTTGTCAGCTTTTGTTTTTCTTAAGATGGCTAGATTGGATTTTCGGTTTTTCTAATTTGAAAAATGAAAATATTCCTTTCTAAATTGTGTTGTTATAATGTACAAACCTTGAACTTGTCATATCAATTATCGCTTCGCTGCAGCAAAAAAAAAATTGCTCATATCTCAAAAACAGGTGCAGTTACCCTTGATTTCGAAAAATATTTAGGATCAGTATAAAAATGTCTAAAACGTTCCTCATCTAACCGACTTTCTCCCAATGGTAACCATCAAATTTGAGACACATGGTATTTCTATACTTTCAATCTTCATTTTGAATACATCTGGTTTCCTGTTTTTATTATTTTGCAGGTGGTGTAATCCTAAAGGAAACTACAACCAATCATCAGCTGCACCACAAATAAGTTACAGATATTATCTTAATATTGTTATTTTAAAGCAGTACAAAGTCTATAAATATTTCGAACACAATAAGTAGGTGCTAACCATGTGTTTTTACAACTGAGGTATATTTAGTTCAACTTAATAAATCAAAAACTCAAAAACATACTACTAAACTTCCCCGAAACTGGCATGACCTGTGGTTTGTGCATGTTCTTGAGCAGCAATTTGTCCTTTTAATAGAATATTGCAGATCATACATTTTAATGTGAATTTATCAACATCTGTAAATTGTCGACTAGATTTGGCTTCATGTGCAAGTTGTTCTGCTTCTCGAAAAACTCTATCATCTTCACTAGAAAATATTGTCTGTATTTTTCCACCCTAAAAAATACATAAAACCAATTATCTTGTAATCCTATTGAGATGGAATATTCGTTTTATTAAAAATAATTACACTCAAAACTTACATCCAAAGATTCCATGTAAACGGGATCATAATGTATGCCATCGAACATCAAAAACACCCTATGAGCATAATTTTGGTCTTCTCCAAATCTATTAATGATGGCATTTATTGTGTCAACAACTGCGATTTCCACTCCATAATAATTAGAGAGTATGGCTAATTCTATTGCTCCACCCCATGACTTATCGTCCTGTATCCATGCACAATATTCTTCAATAGGTTTACCTAGTATCGCCTCATCATATTGATGTTTTTCTGCTGTAATAGTTTCCGCCACCAACTGTCTCATATAAGGAGCTACATTGCCTGACTCATCAACTTTGCCATTGAGTACAAAATGTACACTAGTAAATAAACATGAATTATCTGCAGGCACTACATGTTTCATTAATACTCCTGGGCACTCGAAGGGATCTTCAACATGCTTTCTGGAAGGCCTACTGTTGTTTTCTTGAACTTGTTCTGGATCTACCTCCGTCCGTAGAGGTAATGACTTCTCTTCAAGTATGAGGGTATCACCAGACGATATGCCACTATTAGCTAAATTTAAATTATCCTGGGTAACATCTAAAATTTTAGGCGGAAATCCTGAGAGAATATGAAGGCGATTAATAGGAATATTCGACAAACTAGACAACACTTGCTTCAGTTCTTTTATGGTACTGTCTTTCGTTAATGTATTTACCACTTGCTGACCACTTTTTGTTTTAACTTTCAAAGCAAAACCCGCCATTATTTTATAGTATAAACAACAAATAAAATTATTCTGTTGACCTATGATCTTTTTATGATGATGAATGATAATTTGGATTGTGATTGTTTTATTTACAATTTTGCAGTTTTGTGACTTTCATTTGACAATTTGCAATGTTTGCAAAGAAAATAGATAAGAAGGACTTGACTTCTATTCTAACTCTCTTGACACAAGTAGGATTTGACATCATTTGACACTTTGACTGATACTACAGAAATAAAGAATAAAGACTATATAGAATCAGAGACTTATTGTAGATTCTATAAGTCTCTGATAGAATGGAGAAAGAAACAAACCTAATAACAGCTAATAATAATGCAAAGGTTTGTTCCTACCAGTGATGTGCCGGATAATTATCCATTTATAATTAACCGGCTAATTATCGATAATTATCCGGCGACTAAAAATCCTTTCAAAATTAGCGGGCTAAATATTATAGCGCCAGTGGGAAAAATGGCCTCATACTACCATATATTATATATATATATTGTTCCTACACAGCAGATTCTGATAGTTTACACTACTAAACGCAGTACGCACTGCGTACTCCGTTTAATGCGCAATTGCAATTCGTGCATTAGTTGGAAATTGATTTGAATTCACATAATATCCGGTAGAAGCGCCAGCAGCGTTGCTTTGCCACACGTGCAAGTATAGATGTTTTCTCATTTTCTGTCACTTATTTGCGTGTCACTAACAAAGATAAGTAGATGTGCGAAATGATGATGAACGATGACGATGCTTAAACCACAGCAGCTTACCATAACAAATATGATAAGCTGTGCTTAAACAATTAAACCAGTTTCATAATTTAGTAAATTAGTGCATTATTTATTATTTTCCACTCAAATTTGATGCATCTGGCGCATAGGACAAAGACAGATTATAGATATTTGGTCGACGGCATGAATGAATATGAAAATTCTTATTAATTTATATTCTTTGGTGGTGCTCAGTGGTTAATCTTCTAATTTCACTGTTCTGTGGTTGTAAACTGCCAATTTTTGAGGTTATGTTAAAGAATTACATCTTAACTATACATACATTATTTAAATCTTTTAAATTTAGTGTTAGTGATTAGTTGACAAACAAATCATACACAATGCCTCGAATTATGATTAAAGGGGGTGTTTGGCGAAACACAGAGGTTAGTATAACGAAACTAATTTTTTACATGATTAACAATATAGGTACACATTAGTTACACCTTGAAATTATACTACACTCGCTTTGTAATAATTAGTTAGGTACACAAATAAACCCTTTTTTTGTTTATAGGATGAAATTTTAAAAGCAGCTGTTATGAAATATGGCAAAAACCAGTGGTCACGTATAGCTTCACTCTTACACAGAAAGTCTGCCAAACAATGCAAGGCTCGTTGGTTTGAATGGCTGGATCCTAGCATTAAAAAAACTGAGTGGTCTCGGGAGGAGGATGAAAAACTTTTACATTTAGCTAAACTAATGCCAACCCAGTGGAGAACCATTGCTCCTATCATCGGAAGAACAGCAGCTCAATGCCTAGAGCGATATGAATATTTGCTGTAAGTACCTGTTAATTGTCTGTTAGATTATCTTATATTTGGTTTCATACAATAATAAACTTCTTTGCTTTCATCCTCAAAGAAGTCCAAACTATATTCAGACAGTAATGTGATTGATGGTAAAGCAAGATAATTATTTTGTGACTATAGTTGACCCAGTAATACGTATATTAAATACTTTCTAGGGATCAAGCCCAGAAAAAAGAAGAGGGTGAAGATGCAGTTGACGATCCTCGTAAACTTAAACCTGGAGAAATTGATCCTAATCCAGAAACCAAACCAGCCAGACCAGATCCAAAGGATATGGATGAAGATGGTGTGTAAATTTTTCTTTTAGTGATTTTGAAAGCTATAAATTATACAATACACACAATTTGATTAAACCTATATAGTAAATATAGATAATTTTTTGTTTTTTATAATAAAAAGAAAGAAACCTTTGAAATATACTTAGAAAACACTCGTGTGTATGTGCAGAGAATATATTTGTATTATATTATGTAAATAATTTTTAGAGCTGGAAATGTTATCAGAAGCTAGAGCCAGATTAGCTAACACGCAAGGAAAAAAGGCAAAACGGAAAGCTCGAGAAAAGCAGTTAGAAGAAGCTAGAAGGTTGGCAGCATTACAAAAGAGGAGAGAATTAAGGGCTGCAGGCATTGAAGTAAATTCACGTAGGAAGAAAAAACGAGGGGTAGATTACAATGCAGAAATACCTTTTGAAAAAACACCTGCCATTGGTTTCTATGATACTTCTAATGAGGCTTTAGATCCGATGGCCCCAGATTTTTCAAAAATGAGACAGCAGCATTTGGATGGAGAATTAAGAAGTGAACAGGAAGAGGTATTCCATACATTTTATATTTTGTAACACTTTTTAAAGAACTTATAATTGGTATGCTCAAAGATATTTCTATAAAACCTATGTAATATATGTGTGTCTGTAGGAGGATATGTATCTAAGTATATTTTCTATATTTTTAGAGGGAACGTAGAAAAGATAAGCAAAAATTGAAACAACGAAAGGAAAATGACATTCCACAAGCTATGCTACAAAATCTCGAGCCACCAAAAAAGAGGTCCAAGCTTGTTCTGCCCGAACCACAGATTTCTGATCAGGAAATGCATCAAGTTGTGAAACTAGGAAGGGCCAGTGAAGTTGCTAGAGAAATAGCTGCCGAAAGTGGTGTGGAGACAACTGACACATTGTTAAATGATTATACTGTTGCGCCACAGGCTGCTGCAACTCCTAGAACCCCAGCACCACAAACTGACAGGTAAGTTAAAGCCAAGTGGATATGAACATGGCATCTATCTGATTTGGACTTCTATTTAATAAGTTTCAATATATTTTCTTTTTTAAAAATGTTAATATAAGAGTAGAACTTACCTAATCTTCTGTACTTCAAAAACAAATTTTTATTAAATTTTAAAGTAAAAGAACTTGTATGAGAACAAGAACAGGCTACAAATTCTTGAATCTTTTACATTTAACTAAACTAATGTCAACCTAGTGGAGAACCATTGCTCCTATAATAGGAAGAACAGCAGCTCTATGCTTCGAACAATACGAATATTTTGCGTGTGAACAGACTTGAAGCAAATTGCAGACATTTCAGAGAAGAAGCGTACTACATGGGCTATTAGCAGTCTATGTGCTTCTTCTCTGAAATGTCAGAAATTTGCTTTGAGGCTGTTTCGATAGCAGTCCACAATAGAATGTTGTATATAAGGACTGACTGTTCTAAATAACCTAATAGAAAGTCCTCCTTTTATTGCACAACAGCCTTGTACTCCAACAACTTAAGTACATAAAAATCAAAGTGAGTACTATCGGCATGAGGTCCTAGCCATAACTGACTTCACCATAGACACTGTTCCTCTGTTTTATCACAAATAATAATCAAAAAATAACTTTTTGTCCACGGCTATTCCAGAATACATATTTCCAAATTTGTGCAAGAAATCTATAACAAATGTCTTATTCAGACAATTTCAGTAGAAATCCGCCCCTGAAACTACAAAGTCTTATACTAGTTTCTTTGTTTTAAGAATCCTCCAAGAGGCCCAAAATGTTATGGCTCTCACCCATGTGGACACCCCTTTAAAAGGAGGCCTAAACACCCCCCTTCACAACACCGACTTCACTGGAGTCATGCCTCAAGCCCAGACTGTTGCCACGCCCAACACTGTGTTGGCTACTCCGTTCCGATCAACTAGAAGCGACGGAAGTGCTACACCAGGCAGTACTGTTGGCTTCATGACTCCTCGTTCTGGTGCGGTTGTACCAATAGCCACTCAGAATGTGCTACAGAGTGGTACTCTAACCCCTTCAGTAAGAGATAAACTGAATATAAATCCAGAGGACGGTATGGGTGTTGGTGATACACCAGCAGCACAAAGAATGTATCAGAATTCAATAAAGGAACAGTTAAAGATGGGACTGAGCACTTTGCCTCAGCCCAAAAATGACTACGAGATCGTTGTGCCTGAACATGAGGATGAGGAAGTACCAGAACAGGCACAAGAACAGGCGGTAAGCAATGTAGGAAATAAGTGAAACTTGCAAAACATTTTTTTTTAACTTTCTGGAAAGCAATTTTTTGCATCAAAAAGAAAATGCAGAACAATTTTTGTGTATTGTAAATTTTTACAATTATCATTTTTTTTTATTTAAAAAGTAATTTGATATTGATAATAGTAATTTGAATTTATAATTTATAATATAACGATTTTCTTTTTATGTGTGAAATTTTATAAATGATAACCTATATTCCTTAGGATGTTATATAAAATATAACTGAAAAATTATACCTTTAATATGTAGGCAATATTTTAGGTAATAATTATTACCTAAAATTTCAATTATTAATCTATATGGATATTACATGTCTTTATTAATTGTAAATTGACATATTTATACATCCTTAGATTGAGGATCAGGCTGATGTTGATAAAAGATATGAAGAAGAACTTAAAGCGAAAGCAGCAAAAGAATTAGCTAGTCGGTCTCAAGTGATCCAAAGAGCATTACCGAGACCACTGGACGTCAATATGTCCGTTTTGCGACCACCACATGAGAGCTACTCTCTGACAGACCTCCAAAAGGCAGAGGAACTCATAAAACGAGAGATGGTCACAATGCTGCATTACGACAATCTAAAAAATCCAGTTCCTGTTTCGAACAAACGCTCAAATCTGTCGCAGGCTCAGCAACTGGCATTTTTGGAGCAACAACCTTATGAGAATTTCAAAAGCAATGATTTAGAAGAAGCCAAATCGATGTTGAAGAGAGAAATGGAGGTTGTTAAGAGCGGCATGAATCATGGAGAACTACCAATTGAGGCTTACACACAGGTGTGGGACGAGTGTCTAAGTCAAGTTTTGTTCTTGCCAAACCAGAATAGGTATACAAGGGCTAATCTAGCCAGTAAGAAGGATCGTCTCGAATCGGCAGAGAAAAGACTAGAACAGAACAGATCGCACATGGCAAAGGAAGCCAAAAGGGCGGCGAAAATGGAGAAGAAGTTGAAAATATTGACAGGGGGCTATCAAACGAGGGCTCAAGCACTTATTAAGCAATTGCAGGATATCTATGAAAATATTGATCAGGCTAATTTGGAACTAAATACTTTCAAATTCCTGCAGGAGCAGGAAGAGGCAGCTTTACCTAGACGAATACAGGTAAGGTTACGCTTATTTTCACATATGATAAACATCATAGGATATGAGGAAAAAAATGGAAATTTATACCTGAAAAATTGTTGGAAAATATAGCTAAACATCATCTTTAATTTCATAGTCTTACCTTCTTTAAGTTGCAGTGTAAACAAACACACTGGATTTATTCAAATTTTGACTTGATTTGAAAAATGTTAGGATTTATGAATTGTTTTATATAAAAGTTCTTCATTTGTAAAATATGCAGTTTTTTTTACATACATGCAGTGATAAAATACATATACAATACTACTAAAAGTAAATTATTTCTTTACTAATTCTGTATTATCAGAGACTTATACAATTCTATAAGTCTCTGGTATTATCCAAAAGTCATGTCTGGATAACGTACCGGTTTTCACGGTAACTCCCTCCGTTGACTCCCCCAAAAAGTGTAGCCCAGTGTTTTTAATGAAAAGTATCCACCGTTAATCACAGAAAAAATGTAGAGAACAATTGTTTTTACCTAATTTTATTTCGTATTCAACATTCAAGTAATTCATAATATCTGAAACTTATTTATTTTTTGTGCAACGGAATAATTCATCTTATTCTTTTAGTTTTCCACCACCTGCAAAATAGTTATTTTTAATATCAATTCAGTATGACCTGTTTTTATTATTTTACATGTGATATAATCCCAAAAGATATTATGATGAATTCAAGTAATTTTTTAAAATATATATCAAGTGCAGTGGCGGCTCATGGGTCAGTAAATAGGTGACGCTGACTGCGGATTGAGGTGCGGGCCGCAAGACCGGAAATGTAAATTTCAAGCAAATTCAAGGTCATTGCAGTTGCCTGTTGCTTGTGAACTTTATCTTTTTTTCGAAATCAAGAGAAGGCACATCTCTCGCAATTTAAAAAATATTTTTTTGTCCTCATTTTTCCATCTAGAAAATGGTGTTTCTAATAAAACACAAACTTTAACCGGCGCGGCGTCACTCAAGCAAACTTGCCAGGACGGTAAGAGTGATGTGATGTGCCATCGAAATACGCGGCACTCATTCGCCCACAGGACAGTTTAGTCACGTATCGGCCGCATTGTTGCCATGGCAACCGCCGTTCCGACTGTCGCAGAAATACCACCTGATAGAGATCTGCGTCACTTGCTTGTTATAGGAAGGGAATGGTACGGGGTTTAATGTTCGCTCTCAACGAAAGCGATGTTTTTTTAGAAGGCACTTGCGTCATCTGGCGAGCCGCCACTAATCAAGTGACTACAAAGCGTTTTGTTCCACTTGTATCCAATATCTTAACATATCTCAAAACTGTTTCATATCTTTTAGTCACTGACGGAAGACGTAACCAGGCAGATGGAAAGGGAAAAAGCATTGCAAAAGAGGTACGCAGACCTACAGAACGAAATAAAAGAACTGCAGGAGCAGTATAAGTTATTACAACAAGAGATGATGGCTGCCCAACCGGAACAAAATGATACAAATATTGAAGAAGTAACATCCACAACTAACGGAGAAGAAATGGCCATCGACGAGAATAATAGGCCAGATGAGAATGATTAGTATTAATTATTGATTAACTAGTATTTGTGTTGTAATGTTGTAGTTTATAAATTTCATTTCAATTAAGATGGTATTACAGTATGTAAAGAATTAATAATTCATCTATAAATAAATAAAAAAATGTAAATATTATTTCTGGCTTAGTTTTGCACATTTTGGAATTTCCTGCTTTGGAATTTTCTTGGATTTTAAAATGAATAAAATGCTGTTTATTGACAACTTATGTTTTACTTCAAACATTTCTTGTGTGCAGTTACAGTATTAGATTAGATAAACCACAACACTTATAATTACAGTTTACAGCATCAGGTAACATACTTCTTAAGGCGGGTATTAAAATTGCCTAAAATTACCTAAAATATGTTGAAAACGTGTTTCTATAGTATTTGCAACTAAACGTAGAAAATCAGATATTTAGCGCAAAACTTTAAAAGGATTATCGAGGTTTTGAGGACATAAAACCAACAGTTAACGATAAATTTAAATTTATTAGTATAAATAAATTACTGTATAATACAATGTATGCTAAAAAGAGTTAAAATAGTAAAAATATAAAAAGCATTGTAGAATAGGTTTCAGATTTTGACTAGCTCCAATAGTCATTTGGTACTATCGACATAATAAAAAATATAGAATGGCCAGAGCCTATTTACAAAGCAAATCTAAAAACTGCCACTGCAGAACAACATGATATAAGGGTTTCACACCACACCATTGACAACAACCAAGCATATAATCAGCACATACTACCACCCGTATTCAAGTTGTAAGGAGTATTGTCATTTGTCAGTGTAGATTTCACTTATGAGTGACATTTATCGGCTAATATGTTGGCTCTTCTCATGAGAATGGCCACTCACCACCTCCTAGATGGACTTTTAGTGTTTTAAAAGATATCGGGAATAAATTTTTTACATGTGCATCCATCTGTGATACTCTGTATATGTATGCTGATATCATGATACAACTACACTGATATGCTCATAACTTGACCAAATTTCGTTTGTTCTGCGCACGACGTCATTCTTGATGCAAAAATGGCGAAAATTCAAATACCTTACTGTCAGCATGACTATCAGTGATATAATTATTTTCGTGTTTGTCAATTGTATTCCCGTAGTATTATAATTGTGAGGCCCGAGGGTTATCAGGTTGTCATTTTTATATTATAGGGTGGTATTTATTTACAGTAGTGCTTCTTATTATCTCTTCAAATTGTAAAATTTAGGTTAGAATTATATTCGGTAGGTAGATCGGTACACAGAATGCAGTTTGAATTAAAATAAGAAAGATTGATGTTAATCAACTATTATTTTAGTTTTCCTGTATGAATCGTGTATTATAATTCCATAATCGACGTTTATTTTATTTTGTTATCTTTGTTTACAAGTATTTTATTTAATTTTGTATCAAAACTGACGTCACGCTCATCGATAGACCACGCCCCCATGAGCATAGGCATATCAGTGTAGTTGTATCATGTGCTGATATAATATTTGGTGCTGTCTCGTGTCAGTGTTAAAAGAAACTGAAATTATTTTATTCATTATTAATCTAAAAATAATCCTTAACCGATACAATAAACTAATACAGGAAGTACTGAACTTTCTAGTATTCGTAAAAGACCTAATTGAACAATTTAAAGACAAATCTGAAGTTATTTTTTAAAATTTTGCCATCTCTTACCAGCCACGACTATGAAAACATGGTCCCTGCACACTTCACCCGTTGAATGGCTCCATATGGTGGCAATGATTATAATATTGGCAGTATAGTACTTCCTTATAATTTATGATTTGCGATAGCACCGGTGTTCCTGTGATCATAGTTACCAAACAGAAATCAAATTTCTGGAATATTATCACAGTCAGGTTATCTATATATAAATAAGGTCCGTATTAACCATTTTCATTCTGCAAAATCATTCTATATTTTCTATAATGTCTATCTATGTTTGCTGCATATTAAAATAATTATAAAAATTGTAAAATATATAAAGACAATTACAAGCAAAAGCAACTAACACAATCATAACAATAAAATTCATGAAAAATATAGTTATCACAAAATATACTCAGTCATATTTCCCCATGATGTTCCCGTTTTTAATTTTACTGGAAGTGGCACAGAGAGGTGAAGACAATTTTCCATGTTTTTCTTAATAATCCTCCCAACTTTTCTCACGTATTTTATAGGCACCTCGTACATCAGTTCGTCGTGTAAATGTAACACCAACTTCGGTTTGTTTTTTGTTTTACTGAATACATCTTGCAGCTCTTGATCTATCTTAACCATAGCCTTTTTTGCGATATCTGCGGCTGAACCTTGGACAGTAGTATTTACCGCTTGACGTTCAGCATGCGCTATTAATAATAAATGTATGTTAGTCTTCTTTCTAGTAAATAAGAGTAGTAAATTTTTAAGCCATAAAAATCACTTGAGAACACTTGGTTAAATGTATTAATCAAATATGTATATTGATTTATTTAATTTAAGTAATTGCTGCTATATTGAGCTGCCCCAAATAATTCCTATCCCATTGCCACAGCCATGAGCATCAGTAACACATTTGAATAATTGACTCAAATGCTTGTTTTCAAGTGAAACTTTATTTTACTTTTACAACAGTTATTCCCAACAACAAAATTTGGTCACTCCACGAATTTTGCAGTGAATGACGAAAACACTTATATAATCTTGATCAAGTTACGTACTATGGATTTTTTGAGATTATATGGTATTTATTAATCTATATGCATTTAATAATTGACTAAAATGAGAATGACGATAGAGACGTGGTTAACCTGGTTCTTAACCTGGTTGACGTGGTTCTTTATTAATAAATTTGTTCGAAAATATTAGCCCATAGACTGGATACCTTTCAACATTAATCTTGTTAAACTAATAGCTTGATCAGCACAATACAATTCAATAAAGCAACTGTATCCCGACATGCATATAACTTTTCCAAGTAAGGTAACTAAAAAAGGGGATACATACCTCGTTTAGTAATATTTGTTTCATTTATATGAGGTAAATATCTTCTTCTGCCCAAAACTGTTTCGATATAACCTTTATCTTTACATTTATCAACGGTGTCCTTAATGAACTTGTTAATTCCCGGATATGTATTTTTAAAAGTATCCATAAACAAACCTGCTTCCTGTTCATCAATACCCAGTTGTTCTGCAAGAGTTTTACTTCCCATGCCATATATAATTCCGTAACACAAGTGTTTTGTATTCTGCCTCATTGTTTCATCAACCTAAAAAAATAAAACTCATTTGCTAGTTTATTTTTTATACAATTAGCACCACCCACCTTGTCTTCTTCCACTCGGTTCCATTTGGAAGCAATAGATTTGAATACGTCTCCAGGTTTTGTGAAGATACTTTTCAAAAGTTTATCTTTCGAAAAGTGAGCCAAAATTCTAAGTTCCAATTGGCAATAATCAGCTGAAATCAAAGAATAATTATCGGGAACTTGAAAAGCACTTCGGCAACTAATTTTAACTTTTTCCTTGGTTATTGGGTTAGTCACTTCAAAGTCCTTGGTAACGTTTTGTAAATTCGGCTCATGCATAGTTATACGCCCTGTAGCAGTGTGGTAAATATGACACCCTCGAATATGACGGTCTGCTGCCATTCTTATGAATGGATAAACTATTTTCGTTAGGGTGCAATTTATTTTACGCCACTGTAAAACCAGATCTGAAATTGGGTGTTCATTCTGTTCTAGCACCTGTTTCCTTGTGCTTACTTTTCTTCCTCTAAACATACCTGAAACGGTGTTACAGATTTCTTACATCACCACAAAAATAATAACAAAAAGTTGATAAGGAATAAATTAATTACCAATCACTTTTGCAACGTCTCTGGAAGATGCAAAATTAAAATGTCTTCCTGCTACAGAAAAGGCTTTCTTCTCAATCATTTTCATTAGGTCTTTTAATGAATTTACCAATTTTTGAAGTAGAGCCTTATTTACACTTATACCGTTTATTTCTATTCTTGCTAAACACAGGATAGTATCCATTTCCGTCTCTAAAAACCAGTAACCATTTCAATAAAACATGAATTAGGAAAATTCAATTTACATACCATATACATTTACGTAATTTGGATTTGTGGCTCTAAGCATCGTTTTCAAAGAATCCAACAAGTGCCAATTTACAACTGCTTCTACTGAAGCTCGTATTTTGGACCCAACTGAGCTGTACACATCTAAAGCAACACTTCCATATCCTTTGCAACCCTCTGCCAACTGTGCTAGTTTTACTGTGTCTGGGCAATATTTAGCAGCCTAAAAAATATGTTCATAACTGTGTTGAAAAAATAATAAAACTGTGCAGGTAAATAGACAATTGAAAAAATATATAAAATTTGTAAAGACATTTTACAAATAAATTACCATAGCTTGTAGGTTCTTTTCTTTTCCCTCTGGCTCCAAAATCCAATCGGCTACCTTAGGATCTTCTATCTTGCTCTTAAATTGTATACCAAAGCAATTATACAACAATTTTATTTGCTCCTTAGAGTCAAATATCCCAACATATAAACTTTTATTTGACAACAATGTTTTAAATGTCTTTATAATACTCGTATTATATTCGGGATATGCTAGAGCAATATAAAAAACATTAGTCCCATCCCAGGTTACAACAAACCCATCTACTTTTTTATTAGAATAATAAAATTTATTTTCTCTATGAGCTCTAATATCATTGCCAATTTTGTCAGGATCAACGATATTGCTGCCTATAATAGACTTTTTTTCGACTAGTTTACTGCAAGCTAAAGAAAGAGAGAAACAGTTCTTTTGGTTTAGTTCTTTGATAAATGAATCTAGTAGAGACTTATCACTGGTGCAAACATTTATTATATCAAATTCACTGAAATCTGCAGCTCTTTCCTCTGTTAATTTATTCTGAATATCTTCCAGTGGTACTTTTGTAACTCTAGATCCAGCAGACATTCTTTTCTTTTTAGGTGTTGCTATGCATTGAATGATACTGCCATTTTTTCGCTTTCTCGAAGGGACTACTAAATCGTCATCTAAAGAACATGTAAGAATATCATTTGATGAGTTAAGGTCACTGCATGACGCTTCACTTCTATTGAAAGAGCCAGAGAAGGCATTGTCAAGAAAATTTTCACTTTCGGACATATTACTATTACTATTCTTATTGTTCAGTGCCTTTTTTCCACTACCTTTGGATGATTCTTTATCGCTCTCACTTAAATGTAGAGTAAAACTGTCATTGAATAGGCTCTGATCTGACTGAATTCGATCAGATATATTGTTACTATGGGAGCTGAATACAGAAGAATCTGATATATTTAACTCCATAGGAGGAGAAATTAGAAGGTGAGAAACTTCATTTTTGGTTGAGGTTTCGAGGGGAACTTTAAAACATTCTGGATTGCAAAATACTAATGTACTTGATTGCTTACTTTTTGCAAGGTTTTCTTCGAAATTTGAGAAATATATATCAGAAAAACTAGGCGTAACATTAATTTCTTCTTTATCATTTTTACATTCAGCTTTGTTATCACTTGATACACTAGAGCAAAACAAAATATTGGCCTTAATAACACATTTATCATTAATATCTTCATTTTCAATGTTTCCCACTGGTTCATCATCTTCAATTTGTGTAACACTTTTTTCGGATGCTTCACTTGTAACACTGGATATATCAACTGAAGATGTTTCAGAGTCATTATTTTCTAAAGATACTCTAAGATTGTTGAAGTCTCTTGATAACAACTTAATTTCTTTTTTAACAGTTTTTGAATGGTTATCATTCTCTCCATTATGTGAATCAGAATTTTTGTCTATATTCTTTGAAATAACCTAAAAAAATAAAAATATGTAACATAAAACAACACTTGAATCTTAAAAAACTGAACACTTACATCTCTGGGCAGCACATCTGTATTACTGGTATTTTTTACACTTTCTTCAGAACAACTCGAATCAACTATATCCACATTTTTCTCCCATTTTGCTTCTGTTAATCCTATTTCTAATTTCAAATATTGCCTAGCAGTTGAAACCAACAGTTCAGCTGCATCTTTCTCAGTTAATCCCTCCTTTCCAGTGACCCAAACGTTTCTAAATTTATTTCTTTGGTTTTTCTCAAATTCAGATTCCCCTTCACGTTCTTTTTCAGTTTCAAAAGGAACTACTTTATGAAGAATGTTCTCTATAGTCGCAGGGTCAGAATTTGACAGTTGTATAATGGTTTCAATACCAGAATTGTAAAGGATTCTAGCCATTTTACCATTGAGAACTGGTAATCGCATCAAGTCTAGTAAGTCTCTACTAACGCCAAATTGCAATCGATCTTGGAATTGTGATATTAATATTTCTACACTACTCCATCCTAACTGATGACTAAAAGATGTGACCATACCGGCAAAAGACGAGGCAGATTGCTGGAGAGATTGTAGCATTCCTCGATTACAATTAAATTTTGCACACACCTCACTCAAAGGCTTTTCATTTACTAAATCTTGTAAGGCCAAAGCTACAAAAAATCTCTTGTGTACCAGTAGCTTATGATACAGTTTGTTGGTACTGGTTTGTATCTTTCCTCTAGTTGCGTTTACAATGTAAGATTCTTGGATTCCTACTAATTCACCAACTTTCTTCATGGTTCGTGGCAGTCTCTCCCACAGTTCCAAGTAAAACATCCAGTCAATATTGCCCCATGAATTACAAGCAGAATATGGAGTTACAAGGTATATCAAATGCAGTTCAGTTTCTAGGACAAAACATTGGCGTGCTTTTTCTAATTCCGTGAATAAAGCTAAACCTTCATCTGGCGCGATAGATGATGACAGACATGCTTTGCCTAAAAATATTTAAATATACTGACTTTATTTACTTCAAATATTAAATACATATTATGAAATACTTTTGCATTGTCAGAGCTACATAGAAATATCATTTATTTATATAAATGAATAATTAAAATTGAAAATAAAAATTATAAACCTCAAACTATATATATTTCAATTAAGTAGGTACCTAAAGATGTAGCCACATATTTCTCTGATCCATCTTCTAATATTTGTAATCGTACAAACTCAAATTTTCTTAAGAAGATAACAGCCTCTTCTATGGGGTTGCTCATATCCTCTGATGACTCCCTATTTTCTACCGCTAACAAAGTGCACTGAGTAAACATTGTAACATCTTCCGGAGAAGAAGCAACTCCACTTGCTATCACTTCCAAAATAGCTCTCTTCAGCTTTCCTTCACCTTCAAGGCAGCTTTCAACTGACTTTAAGTGAGCTGACATTAACTCTTTGGCGATTTTATAATCATTTTTCTGACATATAAGAAAGCTTTCACCAACAGCATCTTTACCCATCCTTCCTGCTCTCCCAATCATTTGTCGGTAAGTGAGAGTATCCAAAGGTTTCCCGTGGAAATTTGGAGTTCTAATTATAACTCTACGAGCAGGCAAATTAACACCAGAAGACAAAGTTGATGTCGCGACTAGTACTCTTAATGCTCCATTTCGAAAAGCGCCTTCAATAATATCCCTTTCATCCATTGTCAAACCTGCATGGTGGAAAGCTACCCCAAAAGATACCGTTTTACGTAGAACTTCGTCTAAGCCTACAGGGCAGTATTTTAACTGCCCCAAAAGTTCCACAATTAAGTTTGTATTTAACTGCAATCGTAGAAGTTCTCCCGATTCAGAGTTTGAACTCCCTATTTTAAAGAAAGCCGAAGCAATTTGTTGTGATAAATTTTCACACCAATTCTTTGTTGGGCAAAATATAAGGACAGAGCAGGACTCTTTGATTGTCTCTAAACACAGCTGTAATATATTGTCTGAGTCTGTTCCCAATTCGGGTAAAGGATATAGTTTTCGTACTAGCTTTAAATTGTTATCATAAATTTCACCGCAAACATGTGCTTGCTCGTGCAAAGGTATCGGGCGAAAGTTTGTGGTATAAAGTTCTGCATCTAGCCATTTGGCAAGATGGTTTAAATTTGGAAGGGTAGCAGACATTCCAATGATCTGGATATTTACATTTTCTTCTTTCCTTGAAATGTACTTCAGCTTTGTTAAAAGTAGCTCTAACAAATATCCTCTGCTTGGGTCTCCTAATAGATGAACCTCATCAACAAGTACTGCTCCAATACAAGATAAATTGCCTTCCTCTAATAATCTGTTTATTAAACTATTGGCTTTCTCAATTGTACAAATGGCAACATGAACCGAGTTAAAACCACCTGGAGGATTATATGACCCCATAAACCCCTCTACTCTTACTCCACTAGTTCCTAATATATCTTGAAAGTAATACATTTTTTCCCTAACAATCGATACAAATGGTAAAATAAAAATTACCTTCTTCCGACGTTCCAGTACAGTTTTAATAGCCAATATCTCCGCTACTAGTGTTTTGCCTGCTGAAGTAGGGGCAGAATAAACCAAATTTTTACAATCATTCAAGATATGTTTGTTGCTCAGACATTCTACTTGCCATGGGAACATTTGTGTCACCTTACGTAATTCATACTTTTCTCGAACAGTTTCTGGCAATCCCCAAGATGATAATTTACACATTTCAGAATTAAAAGCTGGCAATTCTCTGATATTTCTTTCTGCATTATTACTACTAGTAGTATCATGTAATTCACTTTTTTTACTCTTAAGTTTTTTTGTTATAACAGACTTATTCTCTTTAGTTTGAATTAACTGAGTGCTTTTTGCCGACTTACTGGCTTCTTCACACAACTTCTCTTCTATTGATATTATATTGTTACAACTACTTTTAAGTGACTGTTTACTGTTTGTTATTTTACCACTATTTTGTATATTTTCAATGTGAAAATGTTTTTCGTTCTCATTCTTTGATGGAAATGAAGACAGAATTTTTGGAGACGATATTGTTTCATGTTTCGTTTGACTTTTTGCCCTATTTACAATGTTTTTATTATCTTTTAAAATAATTTGTACTTTTTCTTCCTCGTTCCTGATATTTTCTTTGAGCTGTTGAGATTCAATTAGGAATATAGAATCATCAAGAAACACATCTTTTTCTAGTATACTTCCCAGTTCTTCTAATTCAAATGAAAGACTATTACATACATTTAAATCATCTTTTTGATTTACAGATTTATTTTCCTTCTCAGTTCCTGGAGTTGGTTGTTTTGCAAAATATGCTTCAGTCTGTGTAAAAGCAAAATTATCTAATGTGTCATTCATAAATAAATCAATATTCATTATAAAATATAATAAGTTTATCACAATATACTTTTTTAATTAATTAAATAAATATCATTGATGTACTGACTGACAATAAATAAATTGAGGTTACAAATTCAAATTCGAAATTGTAAAAATAAACAAAAACAAATTATATTTCTTCTTCTTCAAGTTTATTCGCGAGGTCATAATCGGCTAAAGCGCTATTCTCACCTCTGTGATTCTCAGTATGCTGCCAGGCATTTGCTCGGCTCACTCGGCATCGTATATCATCATCGTAATCTATGATGACCATCGTACCCATAGATAAAATCGTATCTGCAAATTTGCTTTGTCTGGATTTAATATGAGCCAATCACATTCCTTTATGTTTCAAATGCACGAATAGCATTACAGATTTTGTAATTGTAATCCCGAAATCCAGGGCAATAGAAAACAGCTATTATTTACATGCGTTTTATGAGTTTTCCGTCGGCCGTTTCTATTATGCGTGCTTGTGAAAATTCTGGCTGATGCCCGTGCAGATGTCGATTCCATTCCATGCCTGGTTAGTGAGAATAGTGCTTAAATCACGACTAGTCATGTGTCGAACTCGCTATTTTGTATAGCAGCTACTGCTGCGATTAGTTAGCGGTTAAAAATAGCTGCTATTTTATTAGCAGCTTTTTTTAGTACTTTGACATAGTAGTTGTTAATTTGGTTAAACGGGGCTGTATTAACAGTTAACAGTTGAAATTTTGCCTTAATACATGATACGTGTAGTTGTATCATGGCCTTAATAGTAGGTAACAAGAAACGTGAAATAATTTTAAATACACTACTTCACAAAGTTAAATATTATCCAAAGATTTTTTTCGAAATAAAAAAATACTTACCTTTATTCTGGCCAGAAAAGGCAAAAGGCAGTACCTACGAAGTGACAAAATATAGAAATTGATTAATCGAACTTTAATGAAATTTAATTGCCCTTTCATAATAATAACATAATGAAGTGAAACTGCGAGGTCTAAAAATAAAATAAATATATAAAAATCATCATTTTTTTGTATAATATTCTTGAAATGTTTTAGTTTTCAATTTAGAAAAAAAATCATATACATACTGCCTTTGAAATAATTATGAAATGAAGTAATAACAAGTGTCTCTGTTCAAAACATTTATTTTAACATTTTTTACGAAGGAAGTGTTCCTTAGCTTCATCTAAGTACTATATATTATACATCTGTTAAGTAGTAGGTAATTAAATCATCGACATCAGTTTTTTTTCCAAAAAAAAAAAATGTTGTCTGGCATTAAAGGCCCCAATTCTGCTAAAATTCCTTTCTTTTTGTCAGCTTGGATTCCTGGTTTGGACGCAATTTCTCTGGGATGTTTAGTTGAAATTCTTTCTTTAAGAATACATTCTTGAAATTCTGTGTCGGTTACACTAAACTACTTTTGTAAAACATATTACACAAATTTCTTCTGAACTTAATAACAGATACATCGCACAGAAAAGGTTTATTATTTTTTTTTATGTCGAATCGCCTAATTCCCAATTCAAAATGTCTAAGCACACAACATTCATTGATATTTTTCGCATTTGAATTTTGTACAGCATCAATGAAGTCATTCAAATTCATATAGATTGACCATGTACCTCATGCTTAATTTAACACCATGATGAACAGAGTCTGCACTCATAAAAGTGTGCCCTCCTTCAAAATACCTCAACGTAATGTCTTCAGCTGCAATCTGGTTGAAATTAACTAAAGCCACCAATGTATTAAATAAAAACTGGATGACAGAAAAGGAAAAATTAAAAGGACAAAAGGAAATTAATAACTAAACCCTTTCACAATTAAAACAGTATTATTCCCATTAATTATTGCAGAGCGCAGGCAGTGACACGTCTGTACTAATTAAACAATGAGTACTGGACACTGGATACGTTGGTAAACGACAGCATCTGACTACTGCCAGCACATCCTGCTGTTTGGCCAAGTACAATATTTTGAACTGTGAATGTTATGCCAAGGTAAACATCTTTCAAGTATAGACTGCAACAAAAATGTTTCCGGCCACCAGCCACTAAAAAACTGCCTCGTTATGCAATTTTTCAAGAATCATTAAAATAAAAATAAAAAATATATAAATAAGAATAGTGTATTTAAAATAAAAATTTACAGATAAGCTACAATATATACATGAAAATATATAAAATAAGCTAAAGCTCTATTATGTGGAAAAAAAGCATATACGCTAATGACACAATACCATTGTCTTTAATGATAATTTCAATAAAATGTACAATAAATTTCTTTGGCAAATTATAAATTACTTATAATATTTTTGATAACCATGCTATGCTTCATTTTCTTATCTTCTAAATAGATTTAAGTTTTTTTTTGAAATTCCAATGAGTCTTCTATTGCACAAGTGGCATTTGTTAGGGGAGTAAAACATTTGATTTTTCGGCCAATTCCAAATTTCACTGCGGGCCTTTCCTACACATGCAAGTAACAAAAATTAGTTAACATAAAACAACACAAATATCAGTTAATTCATTTACCTAATTAAATTACAGAGTGTACAAGTTATTAGTAATTTCACTGAGATACTTTCTATAAAATATTTTGTTTTAATAGTACAGTTTCAAAAATAATATACTTTATATATCAAATTATAGAAAGGGAAATATTTCAGAAAATGCATGTTGTTCAAATCAATTATAAAAAGCATTTTTAAATTGTTTACATCACAAATAAAACGAACGTCACTCCAAAATTTCGAATTTGTTACTTTAAGAAATAAAATTGTCAAAACTTTTTGTGTAAAGTCCAGAATTATGCAAAGTGGAATGACCTCGCCGATCTGGTAAAATGCGGTGATGCATGGGCGTGCGTATTCTGTTTTACCATTGGGCACATTTCAGTTAATATATACTCGTATACTATTCTATAGAATACTTCTAGTATATATTAACTGAAATATGCCCAGTAGTAAAAAAATACAAATCCAAAAATGTCTAGTTAATATAGACATTTTTAGATTTGTCATTAGGTGAAAAATTATTTGCTTTAGTGTAAAACTCTCAAATTGTCCTGAAATTTTGCCTATCCTCCTATTTTCGGGTATGCTGAATACAAATCTAAAGTTATTTTTTGTGAACGAATGTAGTTTTTGAGCATTTACGAAAATGGTGGTAGACAAAATTTCAGAAAATTTTGATAGTTTTACGCTAAAGTAAATAATTACCGAAAAATTTCAGTGGAAAACTAATGTATACATGTAAAAATGTAATATAGGTACCTATTATCAATTTATATACAATTTTTACCGTTAAGAAATGCGCGCGAAATAACCCAACATCACGCCACTGTTTCCCTACTACCTCGACGCAGTCGCTTGTTGGTTCGTGATTCGACCAATCAACGTTGTTGAAGCTCAGAGAAAAGAAAGCGTAAATGCAAGAATATGTATGTTAAATAAGGATGAACAGCTTGTCGCCAACTTTACGACTTTCGCAGTTGCCACATATTCGGAAATTCCTTGATATTATCACAAGTATAAAGATATAATTATATCTTTATACTTGTGATATTATTAAGTAAAAGACAAATTAAACATTGTGTTTGCTTTAATAAAGTACAATAGAGATAAGGGACGTTACAGACAAGTAAAAAAATGGATAAATAAGGTAATTACTACGTTTCCTGTTTTAAATAAGAATACTTTAGAAATAAATGTGACAACACAGATCTACTCTTTTTCCGATCATTCCACTTTGCTTAATTCTGGTCTTTACTGTAAACACCTGGTAAACATAACAGCAATTTTAATATATTTATTTCTTATAAATTGATAATAGCAAAATAATTATTTTATATTTAAAATATTTCAAAACTAAAAAGCCCCCTATAAAATTTAAACTTTCAGTAGCCTCTAAGAACCTTAAAATATTTTTGAAGAAAAGAAATATTTTTTATCATTTACCTTGGAGGCATTTTAGATTCAAATTAGCTTTGGACCAATATTAATTATTAGTCGAAGAACACCCTACTACAACCCTAGTACAATATAAATAAATACTAATCGTTTTAAACAATCAGAAATATGCCCAAAAAAGTGAAAAATTCATATTTGCACTCAATAAGTAAAGAACTTAATAATTGCTAACTACTAAGTAATTACAATATTTGAAACCCGTAAAAACACTCTGTACAAAAAAAAAGGAAATGAAAAACATGCACATGCAAATACTCATGCGAGGTATAAATTAGGTTAAGATATGCAATTTACTAGAATACATACTAGCTTCGTGGCTTCAGACTTAGCTTTAAATTGCAGTAAGAAAAGCTATAAAGCGTATTTTGTATTCAATATCAATGTTTATTTTTGAGATGTGAAAAGCAGTCATTTCAATATTTCAGTATTTGTTTTAAAAATCAATGAGATAGAACAGATTGGATATAGGAATAATCTGGTTCTTAAAACAAACATAAATAAATAAAATAAAAGAATATGTTAATGGTCTTTTTTTAATGTTTTTCCTTAAAATAGAGATTCAAGGGTCCTGAATGAAGTACAGGTTTGTATTATTGAAATGACTTGGATATTTATAATTTTATGGGTATGTGTGTGATTAGTAAGGTATAGGAAAAAAGGCATTAATACTTAAAAAACGAACCTTGGGAAGATAGAATGTTGATCGGGATAGTAAGTAATGTGCACAACAGTAAAACTACACCTAGAAACGAAATTAATTTAAATAATCGTTTATTTTAGAGTCAAATTTCAATCAGCTATATAGTTCTGATCCAAAAAACTCTTTTAACATTTCTTGTAATGATAACATAAATATGTATACAATAGGATATCCCTCTATACAAGGACACTAATAGGACAAATACTCTTAATAAATATCAATTCATTTTTTTTTATTCACAGCCCCTAAACTATATGAGGTCAAATATTCATCGAATTTTACCTCTGCATTTAATTCAATACTGTGATAATGTAAAATGTAATATTTCCAAACTAATGCTAAAGGTAACACTTTTAACACAGTCTATACAAAAGGTAACACCAAATAATTTTAAAGCATTTCATAGCATAATAGAGGGGACTACACATATTAAAAAAGGCATCCTTGAATCTAATGGTAAATAAATAATGTAATTTTAATCTACATTCTGGCGAAATTACAAATTATCCCTAACAAGGATAATTTTTTAAAACCGGATAGAACCAATTAAATTGCTAATTATTGCAATTAATTAACAACTTCCATTACCTATTAACGTGTTCTTTAGAACACTTTAATACGAAAGCGTAGAAAGGACATCATATGAAATAATTTTATAATTGCCCGTTTAAACTGACAATTATACATAATTGCCAGTTTAAACTGTCAATTATACATAATTGCCAAATAAAACTGACAATTATCTATAATTGTCAGATTAAACTGTCAATTATACATAATTGCCAGGTCAAACTGACAATTATCTATAATTGCCAGTTTAAACTATCAATTATACATAATTGCCAAATAAAGCTGACAATTATCTATAATTGTCAGATTAAACTGTCAATTATACATAATTGCCAGGTCAAACTGACAATAATTATCTATAATTGCCAGTTTAAACTATCAATTATACATAATTGCCAAATAAAACTGACAATTATCTATAATTGTCAGATTAAACTGTCAATTATACATAATTGCCAGGTCAAACTGACAATTATCTATAATTGCCAGTTTAAACTATCAATTATACATAATTGCCAAATAAAACTGATAATTATCTATAATTGTCAGAATAAACTGTCAATTATACATAATTGCCAGGTCAAACTGACAATTATCTATAATTGCCAGTTTAAACTATCAATTATACATAATTGCCAAATAAAACTGACAATTATCTATAATTGTCAGATTAAACTGTCAATTATACATAATTGCCAGGTCAAACTGACAGTTATTTATAATTGACAGTTTAAACTGACAACTATCTATAATTGACAGTTTAAATTGACAATTATCTATAATTGACAGTTTAAACTGGTAATTATAAATTTATTTCACACGATGTCCTTTATAATTGTCAGTTTGCTCTGGCAATTATGTATAATTGCCAGTTTAAACTGTCAATTATACACAATTGCCAGATCAAACTCTCAATTATCTATAATTGACAGTTTAAACTGGCAATTATAAAATTATTTCACACGATGTCCTTTCTACGCTTTCGTACTTTAAGGTATTTTCCATAAATGTACAAACACAAAATAAAAAATACATATTCTGAAAAAGAAAAACACTACATGTTGTAATATATTACTAGCCCAACCGTCAATTTCAAACGTTGTGCGTCCTTGTCCCAAAACACCATCTATATCTCAATAGAAAAATAAAATATCCATATTAGTTATTTTATTATTTCATTATATTACCTATATTATCTCAACTTCCTTCTATTAGGATACCTTTTTTAATACAACTACTCAAGTAGATACAAATCAACAAAGATACTTTGAAAACTCAACATATATATAAAAAAAAATTATAATAAATGGGTACATCGTCAGTTATATAAATATGTTGCTAATGTTTACGCTAATATAATATTTTGATTTTCTATTGTTACTTTTGAAGAAATTTGCTACAGAGGATTTAACTTACACAGAGGTGATTTCAATACAACCCAAGCCTAAAATTACCGACACCAGAATAATGAATAAAGAGACAGAACTCCTGAAACATAACCTATTTCTTTGGAATATTTTATCATATTTATGTAAAAAATTGCTTACAATAAGATTTAATAGATGACATTGTTTTGAAAATCATTTGTTTCAAATCTGTAGGACCAATAAATCGAAATCGGTCAATAATATTTACAGAATTGTTTTATCGATTAAAACATGTCAAAAACTAGACATGAAATTTATATATTATATTTATGTAGTGACTCCTCGCATGTCGACTACTCTCTCGTATTATTACCCTTATTTATTACAAACCTCAAGTTTTGATTTGTGACTCATTAACATTTTTTTATTATTATAAGTTAAAAGTTAAAACAAATAAATAGGTTATGTTTCTCTAACCAAATCTAACCAATAGTATAAAAATTCTAATAGTAATAAAATAAATAAATGTACAAAAATGTAGAAAAAATATGTATGTATGTACGTACAGTATATAAATTACTGATTTTAAACACATTAAGCCCAACGAGTATTGCGAAAGTATTTTTCTTATAAGTAATGTTTATGAAAATTTCAAAATTTGACAAATATTCAATGACGAATAATTGATTAATGGTCGAAAGTATCTAAGTAATATTTTCTTTTAATATTTAATTCTACAACTACTTCTAGGGAATAATAGACACTTTTAAGGCGTGGGCTCATTTGTCAAATTGAGAGCTATTCAAACTATAAAAATTACTGATAAGAAATATAGAATCAATCATACCAGACAACAAAAAGAATTAGTCCGTAATTTTTAATAAGAAAACACAAAAGCAATTTCTTTACATTGGTGTACAGAAATTTTTAAAAAATTGTAATTAGTTATATTGGAAGCAATTTATACAGGGTACTTCAAATTCGATGCAATACATGGGGATCTCAGAAACGGTAAGAGATACGAAGTCGGTTAAATGGAGGCAAAGTTGCGAATTCAGGGGGGCAACATAATGTTGAAAAGAGATCAAGGCTAACTTGATTAGTTTTCGAAATATTTTGAAAAAACTGTAAATTTCAATTTTTATTTTTGTTTTTTTGCGGGCCTATTTGATGAAGTATTCCAAAATAGAAAGCACTTTTTGCCCTTTATCGAATGGTGTTGCGAATTTTCCGCAAAACGTTTCGTTTCCCGGAAACCAACATCAACTTAATTTTTTTAAATACGGACCTGGAATTTTTTTTCAATTTTTTGGAATCATTTTTGTAACTTGATAGTATGCCACCATAAAAGGAACCAGATTTAAACGTTTTGTCTAAGAAAAATCCATCATTGGTATTTTTGTTTCGACTTTTGTTAATTCTAAATATTGAATAATATTTTTGAGGTTTCATTTTTATTTACGATAAATAAACAAAAGCTAATAATAAAACAACGAATTAACAACTATAAACTTTTATGTAATTGAATAAACAATGAATAAAACAACAAAATATGTTAAAACTATAAAAACCCTAAAGCAGATGTTGAAATAATCCACCGTCATTATTCATTCAGAGGGCGTATTTGTTTTTTTAAGTTTTGAATAGATCTTTCGATTTCCCTTGCATGTTTGCATTCAGAACACGAATAGTGGCATTTCTCAAATCCTCAATGTTATTATATTGATTCTTATATAAAACATTTTTAGTTCGTCCCCATAAGAAATAATCTAATGGGGATAAATCAGGAGCTCTTGCTGGCTATTCTATAGCACCATGATTTCCAATCCATCTGTTTGGAAATGTTTCATTTAAGTTGTTGCGCACAATTCCTCAATTATGAGGAAATTTAAATAAAATTAAAAAATTCTAGATTGCTGAAAGCCATTTGTAAGTACCGATAGTGCTTGACACAACATTGAAATGTGTTTGTCATAGAAACGTTTGCCTAAATAAAACTAAATCTAAGAGGATCACGGGAAATTATTAATGATGGATTTTTCTTAGACAAAACGTTTAAATCTGGTTCCTTTTATGGTGGCATTCTATCAAGTTACAAAAATGCTTCCAAAAAATTGAAAAAAAATTCCAGGTCCGTATTTAAAAAAATTAAGTGGATGTTGGTTTCCGGGAAACGAGATGTTTTTCGGAAAATTCGCTAACACCATTCGATAAAGAGCAAAAAGTTGCTATTGAAAAGTGCTCTTTATTTTTGAATACCTCATCAAATAGGCCCGCAAAAAAACAAAAACAAAAATCGAAATTTACGGTTTTTTCAAAATATTTCGAAAACTAATCAAGTTAGCCTTGATCTCTTTTCACCATTATGTTGCCCCCCTGAATACGCAACTTTGCCTCCATTTAACCGACTTCGTATCTCTTACCGTTTCCGAGATCCCCATGTATTGCATCGAATTTGAAGCAACCTGTATATGATATTGGAGAGAAAATATTCAAGCACATAACAAGTGACCGGAAAATATATAAGTGATGCTTTTTTGCAACAGTAAGACATCTTAAAAGCAAGATAAGTAATTTAAATTGTTTTTATTAAACGCACGTTTTGTAAAAAAATATAATTTGTGTACATCAATATATTTTCAAATCAACTTCAGAATCATTATCTTAAAACTGTGTTAATATTTTAAGGAGAATTTTCTATTTACCCCTTAAAAATAAAGGTATTAAAAAGTTATTTACAAATAATACTGACTATAATAATACAGAAGGGGTATCCATGCTTCCTCACACAAAATTAATATTTTTATACTATGACTATGCGATCTACTGAATTATAAAAACTCTAACCTCTAGAGAAGTTATGAAATTTTTGGAGGATAAAAAATGTTCAAATCAATTTCAATTTAAATAGAACAAAACTATTCAGAAAACTTTTCACGAAAAGCTTCAATATTTACAAATTCCAACACTAAACAACTCATTGATAATTAAAAACAACATTAATGTGTTGCCGATTCTCCTTAAATATATAAACAGTCCTGCAGATGAAATTCCCAAGTTGATATTAAAAAGGCCCACCGCAAGAAAACCAAAGGGAAACAAAAACATCGACAAATGAAAGGCTCTCACAAATCAAAGCACACATGCGGAAAACACCTCCACGACGCGTCAGCCTATATCAGCATCACCGTTGAGCATATTATTGCGGCCGTAAATGGCCTGTCTGTAACTGTACCTATTGACTGTGGGCGACGGCCTGTCCGGAATGGGCGGCGGTACGATTCCCGCAGCACCATCCATCAACGTTACCCCGCCAGTGGCCTCGTCAACTTCACCAATGCTGTTCTCCGCCAGGCTAATGCCCAGCTCTGGATACTGCGACATCTTGGATCGCAACATGTATGAGTATGTTCTGTAACGTTTTAACTGAAAAAAATGCAAAGTATTGACGTACAGATGCAAATAAATCTAATACATTAAGAAACTTATGCGTGTGATTAATAAATAACATTATTTATTTTTAATGGGATGCAATGGGGTATTTCCCTTCAATCGAGGTGAAAGTGGAAACCTGTATTTTTATAAAATACATTTTTTTTATATTTATTAGGATAAAAATTATTAAGATTTAATCGGTAGAAAATTTTTAATTCAATTTTGAAATTTTATTCCATATTCGTGACGTCACTAAGCGAAAACTAGGGAATATGTATCTATAAAGAGGCCACACTGATAATATGTGGCTAGTTTCAGTTTGTAACGACGAGAAACGACAGTCGACATTTCAATAATTGACATTTGAAATTTCCTGTTTGTGTTTGGCTTGACAACTTGATGTGTTGTATTGTTGTATTCTTGTGAAGTAAACTTTTATTAAACATGGACCAAGGTTTTGTAGAGGCTAAGTTTGACAATTTACCGGTTATAGATCCTTTTAAGATAAAGATCCTATAGATCCTTTCAGAAATAAAAGGGATGAAAAATGTAAGGTTAGTATTTAACTTAACAATAACACTACAAAGTCGATTAAACATATTCAAAAATTACCTTTACAAACTACGATGTTTTTCTATTACTAATAAATACACTTGTAATCAGTCACAGGCAGAGACAACAATTCACAGGTAAAAATATCAACTAAAAACAATGTCTCATGTTTACCATGATGTTTACCCTAACCAAACAATTCAAACATAAACAAAAGTAAAGTTGTCACGCAGTGACACCAACCACACAAATGAAAATATCCTAGAAATCACTGAAAAATGGCGTAAATTTTGAATTATAACTTAGTGACGTCACATAGATATTGCGCACAATAAAAAAATAATTTATGGACTTAAATGAACCCAATATTAAAGTTCCAAAAATACATATCTCTTCTTTTTCCAACTACTTTCCATTGCCGATGTAAAGAAAAAATAGGAAAACACCCCATTGTTAAACTTTGAACCACTTATATACCTTTTGTTTAACAGTGATTAATGAAATGTTATAAACATTCTGATTAACTACCACTTACCTCATAATTTAAATAAGCTTCTTTTTCCTTATAATTCTGTACAACCTGCGATTTAGAACTTTTCTCGGGGGGCGACCTTCGATGATCATCCAACATCGCTTCCAGTCTCATTACTCTCTCCTCATGATCTGCCAGCTGTTCTCTCTAAAAATATACAAACAGTTATTTATAATTGACTAAATAGTACTTAATTCTAAATATTATTGGTAGTTTTATTTCAGTGTTTTTTTCTCCTAAAAATATAATTATCTCAAAGTTTCATACCAAATTTAACTTGGTATGGCTACAGGGCAAGAGCGGCCTTTGGAATTTCTTCTGTGATCCCACAGCTGCCTCCAGTGGTGGGGCCGAGAAGCTGGCACAGACGAAATTTATTGTATCTATCCAGGACTGCAGTTCCTTTGAATCACTGTAAGGATAAGGAAGTCAAGATATTTTTATAATCTTGAAATAACTCGTTATTAAAAAAGATTATTAATTTTTTTAAGTTACATTAATTTAAAAATATATTCGTGTTGCTAATATCAAATGTTTTACCTAGTTTGAAATAGATATTCTGCTTGGTCTGCCGTCTGCAGCCTGAAGACGTACTGCTTCTTCGTGTAGTCCGAAGCCTTGGTGGCAAGAGCGTGATGGATTCTAATGGCATTGTGTAGGTTGTCACCCATCTGATTCTTCCGGAAGCCGTTCTCATCTTTGTGCAGGTACAATACAAGATCCCGCAGCGTACAATAGAACATCTTCCAGCTACGCTTGTGAAACGGTGCTAGAAAAATGCAGCAAAGGCCTTCGAAACAGCTATTTTGTATTGCAACATGCTTTGCAGGCTTAAGTCTAACCTACAAATATGTTAATGGGCAAGAGAACTGTGTCTTCACGGAAAAAATTGTATTAATCAACGGTAACTAATTTGAAAATGTGAACGGAAGAAAGCTTGACTTCATGATAAGCCATTATAATGATAGCAAAAAGTAAGTGGTTTAATAATAGCACGATTTTTTTCCAGTTTTAAAAAAGTTTTAATTTTCATTGAAACCATAGTCCATTTGTCCATTATTAGAGTGTCATATGTGAAAAATTAGTTAAAAATAAAATAATAGAATTTATCCCACAAAAAGAATTTACGGCTGTTTATACTTTATTCATAGTTAAGAATAATAAAATAGATAAATTGATAGACAATAAAAACGAAAGCAACATAAATAGAGCAAAACCTTAGATAACCTTTTTTAGACATGGATTTGCTTGTAAAAATCGAATTAAATATATTCCCGAAGAAATAAACAAATAAACATATATTCATTGTAGTCCCTTTTGGGATTACAGCGCCTGTAAAACCAGAAGCATATAAATTAAATATTCAAAGTGCAGTATCAAGGCAAACTTTTAAAGTTTGCTCCAAAAAACCGCTCTAATATGCAATAAAACGAATATTTGATAAATTAACTAAATTTCATCAGTGGTTTTTCAGTTTTATACAAAATTCTGTAATATTGCAAATCATATTTTGAATTTTCTAAATAAAATAATTAAAAATATGTCCAAATAAAATAAATATTATCAATAATAAAATTTCATTTATTGAATGATTATTTATTTATTCCCTATAAATACGTCAAATCAGTAAATCTTATTTATTTAAGTGGATTTTTTATCAGCAACATTGATTTACCATGAACAGCGTTATTCCAAAATAAAATTATTAATAACAAAACTGTTTTCTCCATGTAAACAACAAACTGTCGCTATGGTGACCATAAACTAATTAATACTAATTATCTAAATAAAAATGGCATTCAAATGTAACAAGAAAGTTTTTAGAAACATCCACAGCTTAAGGCGGGTTCTCATTAGTCAACTTCATTGATCAATATCGTTGAATCTATGCGATTGAAAGAGAATAGATTAATGTGAATATCCGTTCAATGATATTGATCAATAATATTGCATTTCAATATAACTGAAAGGCGTTTGTACTTTTGGTTGAATCAATGGACTGATTCAATTAGATTGAACAGTGCTTGATAGTGGGAACATGCGTTCAAGTTCAGTCGCATTGAAACGCCGCACCAATGTCCGTATATTTGAGGTTAAGTTGTGTATTTTAATTCGTAGGTATGTACTTAAATTCTGATTTTTAAAGATCATTTAGAGATCATTCTTAAATGATTTTTATAGGCATCTAAGTCATCTGTTGCCAGTTCCACTAACAGCTTTACTGAAGCATATTTCATATCTCCATCCATGGTTTGACCCACCAACGACGAGGTATTCTTTTTTTCTTGTTTCTAATTACGTTTTTTAAATATTCACATATAATACGGACACCAGCCCGCACAATTTTCTTCTTTGCAGCCATTTTTTAAACTGACACTTTCTAGACTAACTATTCAATATCCTTGAAACATGAGAACCAAATTTCATTCTATTCCATTGTTCAATCGCATAGATTCAACGATATTGATCAATGAAGTTGACTAATGAGAACCCGCCTTTAGAAAAATATTTAAGACATAATATTACAGAAGGATTTTGAATTTTTTCATTAATTACTTACTATACTTCTATTTCAACGTTTGCAAACTTAATAGTAACACTAAAGACAATCATGTCCAATGTGTCAGTAATTGTAATTAATAAATTAACTACAAAAATGGTTATGATGGTTTTCTCCAGGTTGTTTGCTCTCTAACCAAAACAAAAACATATAAACCAGTAAAAACATACCATTTCTCCTTAAGAATAATATTACACTATAAAAGAATTATTGATTATATGCAACAGGCAGGAAAAGAAAAAAATTAACCTTTCAAAACCCCTAAAAGGTCCAATAAATGAAGTTCCTTTTAATAAAATTAATGGCCTATTTTATAGAAAGGTTAGTATTTTAATATTACATGTTACTAATATTTCAATAGCCATACATAACTTAATAACATAGAAGTACAAATAATTTGTTTACTAAATTTTCCAATATGTAATAATTACTGTTATTTTTTGTAATTTCACCAATGTGAAATGAAATAATAAAAGTGAAATTCCTCAGGTACTCTAATTATTAATTCTGAAATATTAGTAAGTTAGATTAGTGTAGATTAAAACCTTGCAAAATGGTGATAAAATTATAGAATTTCTAATATTATTATTGGCTGTAAAAGTAGATAAAAAAGAGTATTGGGTAACTAGTATGTTTATTTATATAAGATCCATCTCACTAATAATTTTCTTATTAGGTTAACAATTTTAATATTTCCAAATAAAAAACATCATTATCAAAAAATATAAAATATTATATAAAACATTATCAAAAAAAAGTTGAAAACAGAATCACCATGTGAAAATAAATTTGGATCTATTTCTTAATAAAAATGTCTACAATAACATTATAAAAGAGCGAACAGTATAAAAGAGCTACGGGTTCAGATTAATCATCTCCAGATGATCCCAACTTGGTTGACGAAACGCGTGTCGAGTGCAGCATAGTGTTTTGGTGCTGTGTGGAAAACTACATCAATGTTAAAAGAGCTACACCTTAATTAGTATTTAATAATTTAATTTTTCAATTATTAAAAAAATATGAACCTACAAGACTTTTAAAAATTACAATGGCATGCGACTTTTTGGAATGCTATTGTGTACGTGATAATAGAGCTATTAGTAAGATAGACTTGTGCATATTTGACCAAAAAAGATAAAGACTCACTTCTTTTGGCATTAGCTTCGTAACAGCACTTTCTCATTACATAGCCCTTCTTGTATTCCACAGCATTGGCAGAAATCGGAACATCGAGGAATGGATTTCCACCCAAATTGACAGTGTCATTGTTTCTTATTTGCGGCTGTGCGCTGGCTTCCTCATTTTCTTCATCTCTGAAACGACAATTATTTTTTACCCACTTATAATGCTGCGGTCTAAAGAAATAAAGAGTTTATTAAAGTTGACAATTAATCTAATTTAAATTGCAACTAATACATTTTTAGGTAAAGATATTAAACTTACAGCGCCCATTCGAGTGGGTAATTCTTTATCGCATGGTACAGCTGCTTCAAGACCTCCCTCGGGAAATTTTCACATTCATTGAGACCAGCCAAGTTTTCTATGAATTCATTGCACGTCATTTTCCTACCAATATTCTGCCCGTGCAAGTCAGTGTTGAGCAACATGATGGCACACGTTAAAGTGTGAACCGCATCTAAGGCATACATTTACCATGTATATAAATCTTAACACATCTTAATACATAAATAAAATTGCTAATATACAGGGTCTCAGGAAATAACGTACAAAAAATTTGGAGGGTGCTTCTACAAGAAAAATTAATGTCCCAAGTTCTGATAACAGTTTTTTGAAAACTCAAAAATAACAGGGCTGCAGGGCTTTAGCGATGTGTTGGAGAAAGAGTGTGGCCTAGCAACAAATTAATATTCGCTGTCTAGCACATCGCTCTTATGACACACTTTTTTGGGCATATTTCCCTTATTATTAGAGATGGACCCATAGAAACCTTATATATCACTGTATTCGTAAAAAAATAGTTCTTTCCAAATATGTAAAACAGTATTGGGTGTTCCATTTAAAATATTAAAGTTTATATCGACTAGCTTCATTAAGTCGCCCTGTAAAAAATTTTATATATGTATAACAAGTGTAAAAAGAAAACAAAATCGACGGGTCCGAGCGATTTTTCAAAAAGTACCATTTTCAAATTAATGAATTTATGCGAGACTTTATGGACTCACTATATATGTTGTTTGTCTTTTATAGAAGTATCTCTTTGTACCTATCTTTTTAACATTTGTATGTGCAATAATAAAATTCATATTTTTAAATATTGGGTATGTTATTTGATAAAAATATGATATATGTAATACATAAAACATGATACAAAAATTATTTGTATATCCAATATGCACTAAACTGCAACTGTTAGTTTCATATTATGTAAATAAAACTTTTGGCAATTACCTAGGTATATAAAATTATCAGTAAAAGTAAATAAATTGCACTTATTTATCACATTTACCATTAATATCGGTAAATATATATATTAAACAGCAATTATACATAATAACTAGTTTATCATATATACTTTAAATACACATTAAATAATCTGATCTATTAGTATGTTTCTTTTTCACAACAGTGAAGTGCTGAAGCACTTTCAATAAACATAAAACAAGTCACATTATAAACATTAATAAATAACTTGGCAACACATTTAATAGTAACCATACCTTGAGAATTAAATGAACCTGGGTTGCAGTCTAAATATCTCTTAGAAAAATGAACGAGAACCCTCTCCCTTTCTTGAGTTTCGCCGGTGAGAGAGAATTGTTTAAGGAACTTTCGTAATGCTATATCTAATGTATCTTTTTCGAAGCTGAAATACTTCAAGTATTCTTCTGCCACAGCCCTACTGAAATCGTTACTGAAAAAGAAATAATTTAATGATTATTTCAAACGTGTCATTTTAGTGGAGTTCCTCTATATAATTGCAGTAAGATATGATATTTAAATTAAATACCTACTCTTGACAAATTGTTTCTGAAATAAAAATGAAGAAAAGGATTTCTGAAATGTCAAATATGCTGTCAACAAATCGTTATAAATTCGGAATATTCTAATTTAAGACTGCTAAAATGATAAAGACATACAATTTTATGAGAGTCAGGTAATTCGTGAAGGTTTAATGTAAGCTACTTACTTTTTACTTAAATGTCGCGAAACGTCAGATTTCTTAAACCCATCGAGACTGTATAGCCTCTTGGCCAACCTGATTGCCGAAGGCATGTCCACGGCTTTGGGTGAGTAATGAAAGCTATGAAGACTTTCCACATCACTCTCGTCCTCTGAGGACAAGGGTGACGATTTGTTAGCACCTTCTTTTACAGCCTCCTCTTCGAAGTCTCCTTCTTGAGTAGAATCACTTGATATCTGGTGAAAAAGTGCAAAGTTTAACTTTATGACTAAATTAAGAAAATAACCACTGTATCAGTGTAATTTATTGTATGACAGTCTGTGAATACCTCTATTGAGTGACAGAATATGGCATTGACATTGACAAACTCTTTACAGTTAGCACCATAATCTGCTAGATCAACCCAGTCTAGTTGACTATACAGGGGTCTGTAATTTATTACCGTGTTGTCTTGGAAGATAAAGGTCATTCACGTTAAGTTTAAAGTGACGTCACCTTGTCAAAAAATACGCCGTTGACAGATGTAACTTTTGCGGGCAGGAGTTTGAAAAATATCACAGAATCACAACGGTTTTAGTTCTAAGAGGACCTGTTTTTAGTGTAAATAAAGTGAATAACTAGAAAACGTAAATAGAAAATACACGAGCAAAATTTAAGCAGAACCAAACGGTTTATAAACTCAATGACCAAACACCAAAAAACCAGTAAACAATAGAGACAATATAAATAAATGACAACTTGACAACGCAGAGAAGGGTTGCCAAATATAAAGCTCTTTGTAAATGGCAAATGCTTTGCTAATTTATTGGTCATTTGTTTATCGAATATTGACAACATTTAATTACTGAAAATTACGTCACTTTAAACTTAACGTGAATGACCTTTAACAAGGTAAACAATTAAACAATGCCGGAAGTAGTACCACCATCGTCAGACATTGGAAATTAAAATTTTATTTTCAAATGTCACAAGTTATTTATCTGTCAAAATAGACAAAAAATTAAATTGATAGAAAAATTGTGGACCCATTTTCAATGTAGATTGTAAACCTGTTTATATAACTTGCTTCAAATTAATTTGTAAGCATAAAAGAGCAGATACATATTATCTCCGTCTGATTTAGGCATTTTTCAAATAAATGTCGTGAGTGGCTTGCTTTAGTGTTGCAGTTTCTTCAAAATATCATGTGTAAAATATTTACAGAACTACAATAACTTCCAATAGTTATAAAACACCACAACATTAACTATAAAAATGACAATAGAAAACTTAAAGAATAACAGATACGTAAATCATTTAAATCAGTTTAAGATACATCAGAATATGCAAACCCTTCGACAGTAGTATGTTAACCATAAACGTATTTACGAGGGGGAAACCGCAGGGGCATTGTGGTGTACAAAATCCGGGAATTGCTAGAAATTACAGGGCATTAGATAGACATTAGTAGGTATTACTAGGCATTTGACGGGAATTGCGCGCGGAATTGGGGGAATGCATTGGGGGCAATACTGGGACTTTTAAGGCAACAGTAGGCATTAAAAATGTGTAGTGCGCTTGCGTCGGTTTTGATGGCAGCCATGATCGAAGTGGCAGACATTTATGTAATTCATCGCGCAACACGTGTGTCCACCGCCGAAGTCACCACCACTTTCCTCCGGCTAACAATGATAAAATAAAAATTAAATTTCTTAAAAATGAATTAAACCAATTTATTTGGCCAAGAGTTAAGGATGTAGCTTTTGTAGAAAATGATTTCGTCTTTTATGGCCCAATTGAACTTTTAGGTACAGGCTCATTTCAATTAAAACGGAATGACCTTATTAATATCGAAAAACAATATAAGCAACTTAAAAAAAGTATAAAATCATGAAAACTCTTCCTAGTTCCATGTTTGCGTCATGTTTGTTTAAGAATATGAAGTGGTGGTGGCACATAATTCACTGTACAGAAAATGTATATTTTCACAGTTTTTTTCGACGTTTTCTGGTATAAATATTAGGTACCTACTTACGAGGGTACTTATAAAAATACTTCTAATGTTTCGGTCAATTTGTTTTAGTTATGTAAATTTAAATAAGTAAAATATCTAATATTTGTATGGATAGTTTGTCGAGTTTTTTTTATTGGAAAACGTTTACGATTTGTTATTTTTACAAATAAATATTTTGATGACCTAGGTATACCTATTTGTTTCATTTCACTGCGTTCAAAATTTACAATTTTTTTAAATATTTTATGCATGCAACAATATAGGTATAGTATTAATAAGATACTGCCCTTAAATCTCCATCCACATGGTAAATGAATCCTAGAACCTAGATATAAAGTTCGTTTTTACTACTTAAATAGTTAAGCAAACCTATAATATAAATTTCCTGTAGACCTAGTGTTCCCCATAATCATAAAGTCAGACTTACTTTAACAAATTTTTTTGTTTTCTTTGTGCTTTTAGGATATATCTAATGACATTTTAGGGACATTGCTATAAACTAATAGGACTTGTACGGGCATTAGTGGTGTATTACTGGCATTACTAGGATATTACAGGCATTACTGGGAATTGGGGGGTAGATATTACTATAGCATTAAGGGGCATTATTCAAAAATTTAAGGGCATTAGGTACAAAATGGGCATTGGTGTACAAAATTTGGACCAGCGGTTCACCCCTCGCGTATTTAGGAGTGGTGACCTGTCAAGAAAGTCAACTTACCAAAAAAAAAAAAAACAATGGACTAATTTGTTCGGCAAATGCTGCCAATGCTGGTAATTGTGGTGAATCACCGAAACAGAGCAATGGAACAGACAAACATTTTCACAGGTACCATGATTTAATCGATACCTACCTAACGGTTGAACACTATAGATATTATTTTTGTGTTTCTATACTGAATAAGTATTTTCAAAGTCAATAACACTTATTAGTGGTGGTAGGTAACATAGTGGGTATGGTGTAGCACTGTTATCATCACCCTCTGGATGATAACATTCATTGTAGGAAAACACATAAATATTATCAAAAGAAAAGATGAAGAAACATAACAATAAATAAAACTGGTTTTTAAAATGTGTTTAAAAGCTTCAAGATTTTAATCTATTCTCAGGAGAACTAAAATGTTTTCAATATTTCAAATGCCAGGTGTAATATGTGACTTACAATAATAAACAATGGTACCTAAATATTTACTGTACTAACAGTTTCATTTAATAGAAACTGATTTTGTTTTATTTACATCTGAGTAATTTCTAGAGAATTTTGAAGGAAAGGTTTTACAGCCAGCAAATGATCTACCTAAGAACTTTATATTTAGTAATTAAGTAAATGAACATTTGTCCTTAATTCATGAAAATGTATTAATAAACACAGTTGCCTTACAAGAAACAAAATTGATAAGAAAAATATCGTGATTCGATTAAAGTTTAATTTTCATTAAATAAATTGATATGCAAGTACCCAATAAAATAATTTCCATTTTCCAAGCATGTTAACCAGCATATCTGAAAAACCTTTTAATATCTAGGTATATTGGTTTTGTTTATTTTATCAAAGAAACTAAAAATTACATCTCTAGTTTACGCAACATATTAGTAGGTAAATCATAAAATTTAAATTCTTAAAATTTTTTCACCTTAATTGCAACTGTTAATGCAATTGTTTATAATTACTAAACCCACGGCTAAAACTCTCTTAACCTATGAGCTGTAATTTTTTTTAAATCACAGTACCATATACCATATGTGTACCACTATACCTACCTAACCTACTACCTATGTATACATAATAAAAAATGAAAAAAGAAGTCTATTCCAGGCACAGTAATATTGATCTGTTTGTCGTAAAAGTTATTTTATTCCGATTTATTTACGCAAATTGTTTTTAATTTATGAATATATTGTAATTACATTATTGTTGTTAAATAAACAAATAAAGAAAAAAGAAAAGTACGTAACTCTGAAAATTAAAATGATCACTAAGATTCTAATTATTAAAGTATGTACACCATCCTCATCCCGTACTCTTGACAATATGGACTAAAAAAATTACCGAAGAAAATGGATCGGAATATTATTTCTTTAGTTTTTCTGCTCCTACACCAATTTTAAAATAAGAATTAACCATATCATAATAATATACAATTGTTTGATTCAGGGCTGGGTTTCAATAATTGTGTTTGGTTGATTATCAGAAATATAAATACATAAGTAAGAAATAAATGATTCTTGAAATGAAGCACTGATTTACATTACAATTTTAGTATTTATGTAATGTTATAATTAAGTACATATACTGATATTATTATTTCATATCATATGTAAGTATAGGTACTTAGTTAATTTTATAATGTTTGACCTGTAGAAGGTACGCTGTACGCTGTACACTGTACGCTAAGGTACTGTTCTGCTATGAACTTATCCAGTCGTTTCTTCGTTCGCTTTTTCAATATTTTTATTTCCCTGTTTTTCATTATTTTACAGGTAGCAAGCATACTCCCAAAGGAATTTGCATATTGCATATATTACTAAATGAAATAAGAAAGTAATTAAGTAAATAAGCTTTGATAACATTAAAAATAATAACCTGATATCTACAAGGTTCATTTTTAAGTGTAGAAGCACTGTCGCTCTGCTTAGCCTTGTCCTTTTCAGGTCCCTTCACTTGTATCACAATACGATGATCACTATCCGTGCCTGAGGAGTTCCCATGCACTCTTACATATCTCTGCTTCGGTTCCGACACCAACAAAGTACTATCACTGTCACTATGATCACTAATTTCCATAACACAGTCCCTAATGCCGACACTATCGTCATCGTGATAATCAGGGCTGGATATATTCGAAACCGCCTCTGAAACACTAAAGTCCCCGGTGTGTTGGCCAGAAGGCCCATTTGGCAGCGAGAAAGGCATTCGTCTCGAGCCCGATTGACTTGACATGACAGAGGAAGACACTGAAGTGGGAGAGGCGGGTGAGCCGGAATGCAGGGGACTGGAAGATGTCGGGGAGATGTTACTGTGAGAAGAACTGCTGCCATTTGAAAGCGTGTGGGCAAACTTATGATGATCAGAGATAGGAGCATTGTATGTCCAGACTATCCGGTCACTATCACTTGTGCAGCCTGCCGATTCAGGCCGCGTGTCCAAGAGAGTATTGAGGGAGCTGGTGACATCTTCGTCGGCCTCAGCATTTGCTACGCTGACACTGCACAGGTCGTTCTGCTGCCCTTGTAGTTGGTCCTCGGATCGGCTCGTCCGAACATAATTGTTAGAGGAGTAGGGATCAGCGGGCGAGTGCTGCTGTTGATCCCTCTTGTTGGCACTGACGGGAGAAGTACTGGCAGAGTTCGGGCCTGACTTGCCGCCCACTCGGTGGCCCAGGTCCATCTCGTTCGGGCTGTTTGGCACCGAGTTGTGCTGCTGATGGCGCAAATGGTGGGCGTGACTGTTGTGATACCTCAAATTGTCCACCTAGAAAAATGCATAAATACAGGTAAATCGCTTAATAATAATAATAAAACACCTCATAATTCAGAGTTGTTAAATAACGTTAATATAGGTAGATTCTAGTTTTAAAATGAGAAAAATTTTATATAAAATATTGCAATTGCTACCAGTGCTTTTCACAACCATTTTATAAGTTTAACTCTTGTTATGGAGTTTATAAAGTACCTCCTGCTTATAATCATTAATTCTTATTAGATAAATGAACAAATAATAACTATGTGAAGCAAAATAAACAGTTATTCATCATCCAATAGTTAGCTTTAGTATCCTGTGTTATCATAAGACTTATTTATTGTTAACGATTTGTCCCTAAAATTTCCCTTATACTGTTACAGACAATTAATTATCTCGACTATTAAATTATTTGAAATATTTTTACAAGCCCTTGACAAAAGTTATGAAAACGTTATTATAATCAACAGTTTTTTTTATTGTATAAACATGTGTTTATACAGTAAAGAAGTTGGAGAAGTTATTTTCATCTCTAACTTATTTTATTTACAACTACAAGTAGATGCCATAATAATCCCATGCTAGTTATATAACTTTTTTAAATAGTCTGGACATTTATTATCGTCAATGAAAAGTAACTAGATGATTCATCAGTATCATTTCTCACTGATGCTCTCAGATCTACTATGATCCAAGAAATAGACTGGCAAATATTTTGGATATTCACTGAGCCAAGTCAGCCAAGAGCAATTTGTTATTTGCATGTGGCACCTGTGCTTAATAGGTGTAGGTACTAGGAGAATTTTAAATTCTACTATAGTACACCAGATTTGACTGGATATTTCTAACAATTTAATTTACACAAGAGATAAAATAAAATGCATTATAAGTATTTAAATATTAGAGTAGAACTGAATTGTATAATTATGACAAGATTACTAATGCCTTAAAAAATTTATATTCATGATGACTTTTTGGTGAACTTATCTAAATAGTTTAAAAATCACAAAAGAATTACTGAATCTTGTAAAAAAACTCTTTGCTCTAATTTACCAATTTGAGATAATAAAGACAACAAAACACTTGCTTTTTTCTGTTGCTTGGGAACAATAGCTGTTTGAGGCATGCGTGAAATGTTGAGTATGTGCTCTCCAGTCATCATGTATGCCTCGAACTTAGGCTGACCCTTAGATTTCTCGTTAGCTGCCAATGGCTGCCACTGCAGCCTCTCGTTCTCCTCTGGGATTTCCTGGTGGTGGCTGAGTAAGGGCTCCTGTTCGGCGCAACTGCCGTTGGTCGTTCCAAACCGACCATGCTGGTGGTGGGCCTTGTGGACAGCCGGTTCTGGCCTGGGAGAGTTGTGAATTCCTGGTATTTTGGTCGTTTTGTCGCCCTCGCCAGTGGTATTCACGCACAGGAGGTGCTTTCGAACAGTTGCTTTTATCTTCGGATCTATGGGGGAAAATGATCAGCGACTGTTAGTCAAGAGGATACTTTAAGGGTCAGTACTTAATGCTTGATCAACCGATCAGATGATATTGATGTGACTTTATTGTTTCACTTATACATGGTCAGTTCAATTTATATTGTTTAATTTGTTAATCAAGACTAAAGCCTCGATGTGAGTCACACAGTACCAGCTCTACTCTGTGTGGTAAATTTGATGTTGATACCTTTTTGATTATTACAAACAAAAATACAACTGATACATATTATTAAATGATCAAACAGTGTATTTATGGTCAAAATTAACAAATCTGATTACCTTGCCCACAGTAATAATTTTGGTGTTCATTGCTGATGTTGATTTTAGTAAATTTTAAAGTTTTTATGTAAATATTATAACTCACATCACATTGATTGCTGGCATTAAAAGTATCTGAGGGAGATTTTTTGGAGCTCATGATTATCAAATTCGTCATTTACCAAATTAGATCATCAAGTAACATTAAAAAATAATAGCACAATATACAACTTGTTTTTTAGTAAGGTCGAACAGAAATAGAAATATTTAGGATGTTTCTTTGAATTATTCTCTTATAAAAGCTCTTGCTTCAAATACAGCCGTTTGAGACATTCAGAAGCAAATATCTCTTAAAAAATTAGAGAATACTCAAATAAAAAAATATTCTTATCCTCTACTTAAAAGTTTAGATTTCGTTATTATGTCTTGAGAAAAAATTACCGCGCCTCTTAAGGGTATGCTCAAAGAACATTTTTAAACCACTTAAAGATAAATGGATTTAATTCATTAAATGAAAGTATCTATACTAATTTTCAATGCTAAATTTTATCAAATAGTTAGATATAAACAAAAATATGATATAATATAGATAAGATAATTATATCTTTGTATATATTTAATATAAACAAATAAATGTTGTTAAAATTAGTGAAAACAATGAAACTAAAAAAATTCAATTCGATCTGTATTATACATGTTGCGTATTTTTTTCAACCGGAGCCGGAAGAACTTTTATTTACTTCATTATTATTAACATACAAACAAATAAAAATTTCCGGGTTCCTCTTTCTTATGCGCGAAACAGTTTTGGTATTTTCCGTAGAGTGGAGTGAATAAATTGCAAATAGGTATACGTCTCAAATTACTTCGCTAAATATCAACGAACCACGCCCCTACTTTTTACTCTCATGCTTTCTTGAACCTATAATTTTCATTTTTTATTACAGATCAAGTCGCAGTCACAAATGAAATACATTGCACAGTAATGAATGACTTATAGGTAGTTTTTATATTAAAGACTCACCCATGCAATGAAAAACAACAGGTAAAGGAAATTCTACTTCATCATTGAACTGTAGAGCGAGACAGACTAATTTGCAAGATGAAACTGTTTATCTAACTGGGAATATAATAATAACCAGTTTGTCTACGAAGTACGAAGCCGCATAATATCACGGAAAGGTTAGTCACGATGCTAAACCAACCAAACAAATCTAGCGGACATAACACTGACGTAGTTTTCCACAAAACACTATACTGCACTTGACGCGCGTTTCGCTAACCAAGTTGGCATCATCTGGAATGATTAAAACTAAACCTAAGCTAACATTGTCTCCTATTTATACCTAAACTATTTCTACGGTTCAGTGAACCGGGATTGACTAATCAAAAAAGCGGGCTATATGGGATTGGCCCTCTGTCACCAATCATACTATTTTTACATTTAGCGATTTCCAAACTCTCAAAATCATATCATGAACAGATTCGAAACGGGGGCAAAAGAAGAATTCGAGTATCTCCCCTGGGTTTCGTTTAGATATGTGGATGATATATTTACAGTGTTTGATACAAAAGTCACTGATATTGATAATTTTGTTTCTAAATTGAATAGTCGTTTCGCGTCAGTTAAATTTACATATGCAATTGATGATATTAATAGTTAGAAATAGAGAAAATAAGTTAGAAATTGACATGTACAGAAACGGTACCAGTACTTAAGATATCCCTAAAAAGACCCAAACCATTGTGCACCAAAACACAAAATGGCGAGTTTCAATTTTTTAATTCATCGCCTATTAAGCTTCTCTCTAAACAAAGAGAGGTTTAGGGATATAGCTGCGAGTAATGGATATTCTGTAAGTCTAATTGATAATAAAAATAATTAGGAAACGTAAATTTAAAGAGACACTTCGAAATTCCTCGACTTTTAAAAATGAAACGAGAAAATCCAAAATTCGTATCTATTCCATACGATCCTCGTTTCACCCGTGGTTTTGGTAAGGTTTTTAAAGGTATAGGTATGTCAGTGGTTTATTCATGGAGAAAGAAACTACAACTTTTAGGCAATCCAAAAGACAAAATAGAAACCAAGAAAAGTCGGGGATTTACGAAATTAGCTGTAAAGACTGCGATCAAAAGTATGCTGGACAAAATAAAAGGTCAATTCAAACTAGATTCAAGTAACATATGGCTCATCTCAAATATGGTAGAACAGATAAGTCTAGTGTCGCCCAACATGCGTTTGAGAACAACCATAAAATAGATAATAGCAACTGAAGACTAATTAGGAACGTAACAAATTTCAGACAGCTGGATGCTTTTGAGAGTTTGGAAATTGCTAAATGTAAAAATAGTACGAATGGTGACAGAGGGCCAATCCCATAAAGCCCGCTTTATTGGTTAGTAAATCACGGTTCACTGATCAGTCGGGATGGTTCACTGAACCTGAACTGAGAAATAGTTTAGGTATAAATAGGACACAATGTTAGCATAGGTCTAGTTTTAATCATCTCCAGATGATGTCAACTTGGTTTGCGAAACGCGCGTCGAGTGCAGTATAGTGTTTTGGTGTTATGCGGAAAACTAGGAAAAATACAGATGCTATACATATATAAGTACTTCAAATATTTATATTCTATATGTATAGATATGAATATAATTTAAATAGCAAGTTTTAGTTATAAGTGGGAAATGACTTTCTAGCTATAAGTAATAAGTAGAAAAAGTAGGAAACTCGCAGGAAATGATATAGGTATTTTGTTTTTAACAGAAAAACAAAGTGTAGATACGGTTTTTTATAGAGAATTTTGTAAGGATTAATTTTGTATATAGGTATTTTTATCAAAAATTGCACCGTTCCCGAGATAATTTAGAAAACCTCAAAATGGTGGTGGAAATAATGTCCAAGCACATCACTTAGGGATTTTCAAAACTTCATTAATTTTGTCCGACATAAAACGTTATTTTACTTGAACTATTAAGTACGGCTTATAGTGTAGAAACCTTATACGGGCTGTGTGTAATCTTAAAAATTATTGACAAAAGATCATGCTGCTTTTTCCTAAAATTGCAACCTACAAATACAAGAAACATGTCCCTGTACTCAATAAAAGAAGTGCCACAAGTGAGTTTTGCTGATAATAAAAAATAATAAAAAAAACAACAAAAATTTGCCGTGGCTATGTGCCAATTTTAGTGCTATCAAGAAAAATCAATTTTTTAATTCCTGAAATATAAAAAACATAAATCGTATTTTTTTTCAGACATTTAAAATTTAGAAAACTCATTCAAAGGAACATAAACTTAAAATTAAGTTGTAGCTATATGAAGATGAAGTTGCTTTAATATGGAGAAGACGAAATGAGGTTCAATTTAATAAATTTGTTCTTTTATGGATCATAAAATCGCGGTAAGTGCTGTTATACGGGGTACACAATTTATTTGTACTGCCGGAAATAAATATCCTAATGATAATAAAATGGCGGTATCTCCTCACGCCTCTCGAATAACAAATAAGTACCTGTTCATGTTGTGTTGGCAGAAAATACATTTAGCCATTGAATGGAGGCTATCCAACTTTATACAGGGTATCTTTATTCATGTGTGAAATGTTTTACTCAATTATTAATGGCTATTTTGAGTTTTCTTTTTTCTCTCTCGAATTGCCTAACAATAGATAAATAAAAAAATGACTCATTCATAAAAAGTGATTTACAGAGGCAGAAATATTGTCACAAAAGCGACTGAACGATAGTAGTGACAGGTAAAATATAACCAATTTTTTTCAAAAGAGGTGCTAAAAGTACCGAAACCCTAATTTAAAAAGGCTTACTCGCGGGATTTGAATTTGGTGATTGAAGAAATGGCCTTTTTATAAATTGACTTTTATTTTACGTTAGCCTTTCTAGGATCGTCCGGAACTTATGTCTATAAAGAAATGAAAATTTTATTATATTTCTTGCCTCTACGCCTCCTGGCACTATGCCGCGTTTACGTGTACTAGGTTCAGACATTTTGTCTTGAATAATCCATCTAAGACCCACCATAAAAATAAAATAAAAAGGAATTTTCAAAAATTGTAGTTGTTTTTAAATATAAATATATCAAAAATAGTTAAGAGATTAGACCTATTCAACCTTATTCGCGTTTTTGGTTTAGTTTACCAGAAATTGTACCATGGTCATCTCCAAAAAAAATCTTACAAAGCATCACATACAGGGTTGGATAACTGTGTTGATACAGCCAATTTCCGACTAAATTATAAATTAAACAGTAATAATATAATACCAGTGTCTTTTTATCCAATGTATAGTTTAGCCCAACTTGATTCCACACATTTGTCCAACCATATTAGGTAGTATATAAATAAAATACAGAATAAAATGCTTTACACTAGAATACTTATCTTCATTATCATTAAATAAAGTGTACTTTATATCAAAGTGTATAAAATTAGCCTTACCGCGTTTAATTTTTAGCGTGACAGGATCAGATGATAACCGCAGACATTTTAAAACTGAAAAAAGCAAAAAATGAGTGTTATTAATTAATACAAAGCTTCAGCATGGTGGAAAAAACAAATCACATTTATACATGTTATTTACAGTAAGTGCTTAATGAACAGCATATTAAAAACTTGAATATTAAAAATAAAATAAAGAATACATTTACCCTCCTTTGTACTAAATCGTATGACGTCAGTTTCGTTTACTTTTAGAATGACGTCGCCGACTTCAACCTGGAACAAGGATAAGAAAATGGTAAATATTTAAGAGAATTAAAGGAATATTGGTATCATAATGTGTATAACGGACAGACAATAAAAATAACAAACGATATCAGCTTTTATTATGATTAAGATATTTGCATATCTACAACTCCTACTTTTGGTTGGATGTTATTCTCTGTTGGTTCATGAGCTTGCTTGCCATTTCATAAATATTCATTCATTCATTAATAATTCAGAAATAATAAAGACATTTAAATAAATTAAGTATGGTCTGCAAATTTTGAGAAAACCATATTTTATCAAAACAGATTTTGTTTAATATATTTTTAACCACCATGAAACATTTTAAAGAAAAATATTCCTGTATAAAACCATTTTAAAAGAAAAATATTGTATGTTATAAAAGTTTGAGCAGTTTTACTCAACCGTGTTGAAACTTTCCATTGCTACTGTTTCAACGAGTCAATATAAAGTAGTAACTGACAAGTTTGACACAACAGTTAACCAAGAATAAGACACGATAAACCTTTCAGCAGTTTTTCATGACATACAAAAGATCTAGGTTTCCAATATGATTTTTTATTACTTTCAGACATTTTATGCAGTTCCCCTAAATAATTTGACAAGTAATCTTAAATACTTCTATGCTATTCAATCTCAAGGGCAAAAACAATGTGTTTAGATCAGGTAATCGAAGTGGCTGTCCTGAAATAAAGTATAGAATGTGATATACCGTTACAATGCAATAAATGCAGCAGTATCAAATTTGAAAAGCAAAAGACAAAAGACAATTTTTATATTAGACAATGAATTTGTCTCAAACACTCCTGACATCATATTACCGAAATGATAACCATTGATGAAGGTGAAGTTAGTTTAGGAAATAATCAAAAATAAACCTGCATTAATGACATTTTTACAGAAACATTTGGTGATGCCCAGCCAGCCGAATTTTTCGCCCGAGGTCCGTCTATTTCGGTTCTTGGGGGGAGCATTTTTGAGAGTCAAGTCAACTTGATATGTTCGCCTAACCCCTAGCAACTCTCAGGGTTACTAGGGGTTAGGGGGATGCACATATCAAGTTGGCTTGACTGTCAAAAATGCTCAGGGTTGCTAGGGGTTAGGGGGATGAACATATCAAGTTGGCTTGACTGTCAAAAATGCTCCCTCCAAGAACATAAATCGACAGGTCTCAGCGAATTATATTTTTCTTTTCGGTTTTATAATTGTAGGGGGGGAGGGGCCAGGTTTTCGTTGAAGGACCCTGTATAGTGTATAGTAAACATCCATGTACACTGGCAGTATTTATTTATTTCTTTCACTTGTTTACTTCGTGTAAATAATCAAAACACGGCACATTCCAGTTTACTTCATAAATTACAATGCCATTATCTTCAATCACAACCCAGCCATCAATTCTAATCTTTAAATGTGACTGGTGTCTGGTGTGGCACACGTTACACAATCATTACCTACCTAAAATATTCCTAACGTAATTTTGATTACAGTCTACCTCAACTAAAAGTAACCATAAAACAGGTCAGATGCCATCGGTAATAAAAATGTTCAACTCATTAGCTGTATGCTAAAGTTTCAACGATTTCACTACAATGTAAACACACGCACGTCAAGAAGTACATTTGTTGTTTACTTTCAACTTAAAATTATACAGCACAGTCAATAGTAAGCGATACTTGTTTATTTTTAGACTTAATTATATCTGGCATTAGAAACGACAGGTTTATGTGTGATTTATATTAATAAAAAGGTAAAAATAGCTAATGAAACTTAAAATGCGTCTTACTCAATTTAAGTTAGAATATACCTACTAATAATATTCGCCAAAATTTGAACTAGGACAACCAGATGCATATTAAGGTAGAGGCTGGTGGCTGGTGCTCGTTACTAATGAGTGATGATCATAGAGTAATTCACCGGTTTGTTTATGCTGATGATGATTCAAATTTCCGATGAGGGCGCTCAAAATTGTAAGCAAAGATAAAGGAAGAAGGGTAAAAATTAAAAATGTTATAATCATAGCAGCATTGTTCTAGCACTGGATGGTAATATCAAAGTATACATAATAATATATCACATTCAGATTGAAGTCGTATAAATAATGTTTATTGTTGCACTTGGTTAAGGTGGGTTTACATTGGTATAGAAAATAGGTTAGTTACTTGTACTAGTAACTAACAAGGTAGCTACTAACCTAGTGTATACCACATAGGAAAGTACTTGTACTAGTTCTGGTACAAGTAATCAGGACAGGAAAGTGAATAGCCACCCCACCGAGGCTATTTACTTACCGCTTGCGAAGCCACTGTCCTTTCCCCACCACCGTACCAGGCACTAGTTTACCGGCTGTCGTGTCCACTAAGCCAATGTAAACACTTCCTCCCTTGCTAGTACCTATACGCACAGGTGTTTGTGTGTTGATTGACAATAACAGTGCGTTAAGAAGTGCTGATGATCCTTTTGAATTCCTTCTACTGATCCAATCTCTGACGCATCTTCTCTTTGGAAGACAATTTTCCTTTTCAATCTCTCTAATAAGTTCTCCAATAGCAATTTCTTTAACTCTCACAAATATTTTTCTTAACTTTTCCTTGCGCAACATTCTAGAATGGCGAGAAACATGACAACGGAAAGGATTCATCCTGGTTCTGGCGATGTGACCGCACTACTGGTACTAGTGCGCATAAAATATGCTTTCAAGTGTAAACACCCACTGTCCCTATCCCTATGTGTCAGTAGGCTAGCCAGGCAAGCTACAAGTACAAGTAACTAGGCTTAGTAACTGTACTAATGTAAACCCGCCTTTATGGAAAGTAAGTAGCCTTAATCAATGTAAATAATGCCATATATAAGTGTAGGTAAGCATTATTCTCTATATGACAAGACAAGAATATCTACAATCGATTTTGATGTTCCAGTGACCTATATTTCTAAAAGGTTGATTAAAATGTTATCGCTAGCGTTCCGACTAGCAAAGGAATTGTTGAAATGTTTTACAATTCTAGAGTAATCAAAACTAATTAAAAAAGACATGTTTAACTTATCATAGGTGATTCTTTAGGTACTTTGAAACAGTAACAAAGCTGCATTTTGATCGTTGACAGTCTTCAACAAAAATTGTTGAAAATATTATTTTATTTCCTTGGCGATCAGATGGAAAATCCAACAAATTCTTAAATATTTAATTCTATGGAATTACTTATATTGCGCTGCACATAATGGCTATGGTTCTGATGTTGACGTCAATATTAAAAAATTCTATATGAATATAATACGTATAAAAAATATAATCACGTTAAAAACATGTATGCAAGAGGTATAACAACATGAAAATGCGTCAGGATGAGATACAATTACCATTTTAAATATTTATATCGTCTTGAAACATAATATGAATATATAAAAACTCATACCGCATATAAATATAAACACGTCGTTTCATAAACAAACATGAAATGAACACCAAGAGACTTAATTAGTGTACATTTTTGTTAATTGCCAAAACAAAACGAAAATAATGTAATCGCAAAAAATAGTATTAAAGGTTACTGTTATAAAAATAATACTCACATGATTATCCATAATAAGAAAATAAGAAGAGGTTATCGTATAAACATAGGTCAGTACTATATTAACAACGTACTGGACCGAAAATTACATTGCCGTTTAATCCAGACTAAATATTGTACGAAAATGATCTTGTCAGTATTTTTAACAGTGCTGCTTGCAACTCAGGCCATGTGTGCTGTAAAAACTCAGGACAATGCAGTAAATCGACAGATTTTTGGCTCTAATGGACCCTACAGGGACTTCCAAACATCAGGTATGCCATTGTTTTTTGTATGATATAGTTATGATATAGATGTTTTGATGCACGACAAATTGCAAGTTAAATTGCCAAATTATATTGCACAGAACATATTAAGACTAATTGTATTGCTACTTAGCAGTCTTATGTACGTTTATTGCGATCTACTGGATAATAATATGCCGCCCCTCTTCCACACAAGTCTCAGACTTTCTGGCTAATTCTTGTGATTAGAATGAGGGGTAGAGATATTATTATTTAACTTAAAGGGATAAGTTTTGTAATGTATTAAAATAAATAAAACAAATGTCTTCTGTATTTGTTCGGAATTTAAAATCCATAATTGAGAAAAGGGGGCGGTATTTCACAAAATACTAAAATACTGGAAGAAAAGTAGAATGGCATATATTTCGTTTGTTTACAGAAATTAACCACCCTTTACTTATATTAGAACAAATTTAATGTTACTTACTTACATATTTTCTAGCTGGCGATATTTTGACACGTTTAAAGTCACATCTTGGCTACAATACATGTAATTTTATTATTAATTATTACATATAAACAACTATTTATTATCAACATATTTTTTTTGGAAAATTTGTTTGCAACCTGTTTGACTTACTGTTTGAGTTGTACACAACTTTAATTGGTTCTTAATAACATGGTAAAATTCCAAGACACGATGACATTTAAAAAAATTAAAGGTAAATTTTCAATTTACCCAATTGATCATCACAGTGGAAATTTTCAATTTGACTTTATGTTTTAGAGTATTTTAAATATGTATACGTTACATAATTCACAATTAAAATATCGCATGACAACATTTGTTGTTTTGTGATAAGACATAAAACGCATGTTTTCCAACATATCTTGCATCACGTAACTTATTAATTGTATTAGTCTTGCACGATACACTTCCGATGTAACTCCAAACTTATTTCTAATTCCAAGAAAAGAAAAAACACCATGTATAAATAACTTCAATCAAAAATATTTTCATTAGGTATCTACTTTTTCGTTTTATACCTTTTTACGTTTTGTTTGTATTATTTTATGCATTTTGTTTTTTCTTCCTATATTACATACTTTAAATAATAAACATATTTTTATGAAAAAAAAATCACTTTTGATTTAAATCGCCTTTAGAAGAACCTAATAATACGGCCTGCGTTTTTGGATACCCCTTATTACATTTATAAGCAGTTACTTTTAATAAACCCACTTATCTAATACGCCTAATTCCTCCTGTTTATCTTGTACATAAGCTATTTTAAGTAACGGTCTGAGATAATCAATTTTGTATTGAATACTAACCACCTCAATGCAGTTTTTAATTACACCCGCTGATTTTCTTTATGTTTATATTGAATGATAGTTGACAATCATAAATATAACATATTCGGAGGCATGGTTCATGGCCTTACATAACATGAGCTACTTACTTTTCTATTAATTGTCCTTAATTAAAATAGGCAAATCAATCACATCTAGAAAGAAAAGTACAGATCTCTAAGGATTCAAAAATATAGTTATCGATTGAAGCCCTTTATCTACTAATATCCTTTATGTACCTCCTCTCATCTTCCGTAACATACAAAGATAGCCTCGTTTGGGTGTTATTGTTCTCAGGTTTTTCCATGAAGCTGAATAGTTGCAAGCTTTTCTACCCAAGCATTAGAAATCACACGCTTGTTGTTACATTGACACATGGATTGACTATTGGTAAAACAGATTTTCTACCAACCTTGGTAGAATCTGGCATTTGTCAGTACATATTAATGTTGTAAAAAAGAGAACGTTCTGATTGTGCTGGTGAGAATATTCGCGCACGAAAACATTATTGTGCGCGAATGTTCTTTAGCAAAGCAATGGACACCGTTCGCGAACGTTCTTTCCCAAATTTCACAAGATTTTAAATTTTGCCAAACGACACATTAACACCTCCACCACTTTGTAACTCTTCAGGACTAGCCGTCACCGTCGGCAGCTGTTGGCAGTGGCAGCCACAGTTGCTGTTTTAAATGAAAAACAAAAAAGGCGTTCAAAGGCGAAATTATACAGGGTGTTTCATAATATATGTCCAAAAATATGAAAAAAAGTTTCTATTAACTTACCCTCTAAAATGCACCATTTTAGAGATACAGGGTGTTGAAATTGAAAAAAAAATTCGTTTTTTGCGAATATCTCCGGAACCGTTTCTCGCACAGAAAACAGATTTTGTAAGCATTTTCTACTCATAATAAACTATGTTTTGTGCGGAAATATTTTTTTTAAAGTCATAATTGGTGAAGGTTTTGAAGGGGTAGTGGGTGTTTTTCTCCCAAACTTCTACGCTACTAGAAAAAGTACGATTTTGAGACACTCATTTGAACCGCCAATGTTTTCTACACAAAAAAGGTACTCTTGGTCATAAGCTCTAAAGTTGATCGTTTTCGAGAAAAATCAACTTTTATGTTGAAAAAAATGGTCAATTTTTTGAAAACATGGTCGATTTTACCTTTACGGTTTGGGGAATTTTGAAAAGACAACTTTTGTATCATTTTTTAATTTTTTTTTAATTTTTCAATTATGAAGTTAACGTTTGGTTTCGTTACTTGTTCTAACGTTTAATGAAGTTTTGTTTAATTAGTAAGAAAAAAATTTTATTTAAAAAAATTGACCATGTTTTTCAACATAAAAGTTGATTTTTTTCGAAAACGATCGACTTTAGAGCTTATGACCAAGTGTACCTTTTTTGTGTAGAAAACATTGGCGGTTCAAATGGTCGTCTCAATATCGTACTTTTTCCAGTAGCGTAGAAGTTAGGGAGAAAAACACCCACTACCCCTTCAAAACCTTCACCAATTATGACTTTAAAAAAAAATATTTCCGCACAAAACATAGTTTATTATGAGTAGAAAATGTTTACAAAAGCTGTTTTCTGTACGATGAACAGTTGCGGAGATATTTGCAAAAAACGAAATTTTTTTTTCAATTTCAACACCCTGTACCTCACAAATAGTGCATTTTAGAGGGTAAGTTAATAGAAATTTTTTTTCATATTTTTGGACGAGCTATAACATCCTGAAGTCCTGCGCATATATTATGAAACACCCTGTATATGTTTACATAAATTCAACAATAAACAATTTGTTTTGGCTTTTGGTCCTGTATTAAACGGTGGCACGGTAATATCCACAGCACTGCGTTTTTGCACAACAAGCGGTTCGTCGTCCACAAATTCAAACGTTTTCAGATATTTTGTTCAGCGATTTATCGAACATCGCTGGCTAAACATCGATGTATCAAAAATATCTATAAACATCGCCCAGCACTAGGAAAGACGCAAAGAGTGAGTGGTGTGTTCTCACTACTAATAATAATTGCTCTTGAAAATTACCTTTCATCTACAGTGTCTCATCTCTCTTTTACATAACACATATCTCCTCATCTATTTTTTAATAAATTTAAATTTTGCCAATGCACTCTAAAATATTTCTTTCGAAAAAAAATTAACATCATCGTTCACGGTTTACTGACACGAGTTGAAAAGCTTAAAATTTTTAAGTTAAAATAATAATAATTTAATGTTCTCACTTTGTATACCTACAACTGTAAATTTAAATGTACTGTTTCCAGGAACTTGAAAAATTACATAGAGCACAAAAGAAATTCTCGTTCGTGCTTGATGAAAATTCTCAAAAATAAATTTTCGAGCATTTTACATCACTACAAAAATTAGTATAGAGTAATTAAACCGATTTTTCATTTTCCTCTGGAATTGCATTAACGCAACAAATAAATGAAAAAGAAATCTGTCTTTGAATCACAGATACCGAGATAAACATACAGATACCGAGATAAACATACATAAACGACTCTTCTCGTTGCAGATTGCAGTCAACCCCTCGAAACCAATCCACATTGCAACGATTGGCAATACGCATATCACTGGAACAACGCTTTGCAGGATTGCGAACGTGCCATTTATCATGGATGTAACCCAACAAGAAACAACTTCAGGACCCAGACTGCCTGTAAAACGCAGGCTGAACCCGTTTGTAGAAGAGGAAGAAAACACCATTGAGGAAAACACAAACTACCCAAAGCCTAATAACCTGGATAAAAGTACCCATATAAAGTATGTAGGACGTTTTGATATCAGTTTTGTAGAATTCTCTAATAAATGTCTAATGATGTTATATGGGGTAATTATTTATTCCTATTCATGCGGGTATGATTTCAATGCTCCCCTTTTGCTTTGGATTAATCCTAATGTCCCTTAAAATGTGGTGCTCACGAAAGCGGAAAGAATTTATTATTAACATCCATCTTCGAACATTTTGTAAACGATTATGTATTATCAAATACCTACCTCCATCAAGATGATGGAGTATTTGGTCCTACAAATCATATTATAATATGCTCTCCAAGGTGTTACATAAATGTTTCTTTTTTAAACATGTTTAATGAAGACATTTAAATTTTTGTACTCTAGTACACAAACAAAACTCTGTCAAGTATTGAATATTTTAAGATATTTATAAATAAAAATAACTATAAATAATTCAATGTTCAATGCAGGTATAATAATAGGTACCTGGAAAAATTGAATGTCGAATTTAAAATTCACGTTTTTTGTGTTACTAACAATATTAATATTGTTAAAACAGTGTTAACACCCAAAATTACCAGCGTCTTTAAACAAATATTTGAATACTAGACATTTTTATGCAAATATTATCAAATGCAAATATGTATCTCTATCTGAAAAGTTTTAATATTTGTTTTCTTTTCTGACATTAGCTACCTCACAATATCTTTAATCTTAGCCTTATCTTCACGGACATATTTATTGTCTTAGACATAACGACAATGTATTGACAATAAATTAATAATAAATCACTATTATGCAAGACAAGTAGTAAAACAAGGTAAAAGTGTAGGTATACAAATTTCAATCAATACTCAATCAACACTATATACAATGTGTTATATACCTCTCAATACGCAGACACCACACACCCACAAGAGTTTTAGATAGATACTGCTATCCTACAAGCGTTCTACAAGTCAACCAAGTCGACTATTATTGAACAAATTAACCAATATAATAATGTGATCGGTAGAGTCAACATAGTAAATTGATATACATACTAAATTATCTTGAAATATTTATTATCGTCTGTCGAGGAATATTTTAAATAATTTTCTAGAATTGTAAACGTAGACACACAATTATTAGTGAAAGTATTTTACTGATTTACTGATACTATTATAGTTTACAAATGGGTCTACATTTCTGAAAAGTAGTTCAATCAATATGAAGATAATAAATAGACACGTTCTATGTACAAGCTTTCTAGCATAATGAAATATTAAAGAATCATTTTCAAGTTCAGTTAAATAACTTTAGGTATAGGAGACATTATTGCACTCAAAATATGTATTGAAATAACACTTAGTTTATTAAATAAATGAATGAAATGAGTATGACTATAAATAAATTTATAACCACGAACAAATTGTCTTGTTTTCAATAATTTACTGATGAATTCATCGATGGAAATATGAACTATTGTTAGTGGAATTCAATAGAACGTATGGGGAAATAAAGTGAATCTTTAAATATAAGTAATAATAAATAAATAAAAAATAATCAGTATTATGGAAAAAATACCTAACAAAATGTAGAAATGAAATTATAGTATAGGTACCATACGGTACCACAATATAATATTACTTCTGTATGCGTAACTGTCATTAGAGTATATAGAATGTGTTTGTGTCTCAAATACATTTTGGAAACCACTTATCTGCTTCTAGTCTAGTCTTTTGGTCTCAGCTAGCTTTGAATTAGGAGTATTTCATTTATAGCTTTACAGTATTTGTCAGCTGTTTATTCAATTCAACTGATACCAAAATTAGCCATTATGAAAATAAGAAAAATACTGTTGTAACATAGGTACGTTACTTATTAGCAATAAAGACAATTTCTCCATTTCCAAATCTTAAAACTAGTGTGGTAGAGGTGGCTTATTACTATTTCGCTGACATAATTTCATAGTTATTTGCTTAGTAACAAGATCTCTGTAAGCTCTTCTTAAATCTTAAAAGTTTTAACTAGGGGGGAAGTGTATCACAACATTTTAGACGAATTTATTTTGGGCTCTGCTAGTGATGCATAAAATTCTTGTTGCATCTGAAAACACTCACAAAGTACCAAATGTCAGTCAACACACTAAACCAACCCCTATGTAATACTGAAGTTCAAACTTTATCCTACCTACGCCTATCCCTAAATTCCAATGTCCATCTCTCCTACCACATACATTAGTCACTATCAGCAAGAGAGCTCACAAACTACAATGTTTCTGTTTCAAACAATCGCAGTTAAAAACGCGACAGATACACTCCGAGAAACATGAACATAATCATCGGATATAAAACGTCGCAAATATCACTTACTAGAGAGAACTAGACAGTGTGCATGTGCAATAGTGTGTCCGCAATTGTGGCACGGTTGCTTGCAGTTACACGTGTGGAATGCAGCAGCGCATAGACATGGACGGGCCGTCGGACCACGGCCTCCAAGGGCGTGAATGAGACTAGCGGTCGCGAGAGTCTCGCCCGCGAGAGGGACGCCCCGCAACGCGACGTTGTCACGTGGTTAACTTTTCCGGGGACGTGGGGATCAGCCTTTCATCATCTGTTTGCTGCTGCTGCATCGAAGTCCAGTGCAGTGGGTTACGATATCGGTTGCAATCCAGGTTGCAGGGTGCATCTGGCAAGGCTAGCTCGACCAAGGTCAGCAAATGTGTATATAGGATGGGGTCCAATAGATAGTTATTGTGGGTTCGCGACACGTTTTTGAAATAGGCACATTTGATCAACTAATCGATAAAATGTGTTTGTATACAAGGCTTTTAGAAATCACAACAGACTAACGTCCAGAGTCATGGTTCTGTAATTCGAAAAAAATTTAAATTTCGTGGGCAAACATTGTGCGCTTCTGATTGTGATTGATCCGCAACACTTTTTAAAAAGTGGAAGTTAAAAACCTACAATACCGGAAAAGTTAAGTATTTACCATTTGTCGATGTCGAATAAATTATTTACATATTCGTATGAAAATTTGCGTCAATAGTTTAGCCAATGGAAACAAAACAAAACATTGTATGCGTAGGACTCAGATTTCACAAGATCCAATTACACATTCCACGAAGTTGATATGTTTTATGGATTAAACCACTATTATGGATTGGAAAATTGCATATTATAGTTAAAAACCTGTTCTAACATGGAAAAAATTGGTTCAACGTTCAGCTAGCACGGTCCACAACTGTATGCCCATTTTCCATGGACGTTAGTTAGTTCCTTTGATAATTTTGTTTTGTTTTTTCTGAAGTCGAGATGCTTGTCTAAAGTCGAATGCATTTGCAAAAAAATAAAATACTATTTCAATAAAACATGTTATATAATTTTTTTATTTACTTATTTACTATCTCTCTATTTACTATCATCGAGTACTGCCAAAGTAACGCTCTTCAGTACTGGCAGGAAGTACCACGATTAGTTCATTCGAAGGCGTTTATAATAAACCCTTCAAAAACAAGAACTAAAAAATTTCTAGAGTTAAGCAGGTTTCACCTACGAACTCTAATTGGCCTATACACGGGTCACTGTCGTTTAAAATATCATCTGTGCAAATTCGGCCTAGCAGAAGATGAAGTGTCCGCCTGTGCTTAGAAGATGATGAAACGGCAGAACACATATTGTGCACCTGCCCCGCTGGGGAAAGGATCAGATACTCATTATTTGGCAAAAGACAACTTCTGCCAGAGGATTTGAATAAATTCTCACCTAATAAGGTAATCAGCTACATTAAGAAGCTGGACCTGTTGGGTGAAATATAAGTAGGTGTGAGCCACAATAGACCACATGGTCGCGGTGGAGGGTCTGGTTTTCGACCCACTCACTTTTGAACCTAACCTAACCTAACCTACTATCTCTAATATGAATTGAATAAATAAACTTTAGGTCCTTACAACATAACCTGCGGTATTGAACCACTAAAATAAAAATGTATCTTTCTCAATAAGATACAAGTTCCTGAGAACATCCCTCAGACAGACAGACCATGACCATTATATGACCATTACCACATGAGTGTTTCTCAATAATGAATAATAATTTGGTTTAGAAATTAGTTTTTCACTGTTTGGCTTTTTGACTGTTTAAATTATTCCAAATAGCTAAGCTTTCCATATTTAAAGCAAGGAAAACCTTTATTTTATTGATGAGAATAGGTATTAAATTAAATGCTAATAAAAAGCTTATCGAACAGCCTACACAGGTTTAGTGCTGTTTCACATGGGACCGATGATCGGTGCAGACGATCGGGAGGGTTCATTGTTTCAAACCGTTGAGTGAAAAACTTCGTCACTCAACGTTCAAACGTAGCTGTCATATGAGTGCCGATTAAAAACGCTCGAGCCATCGGTTAGCCCGTGGCTTGTCCGATCGTCGGTTTGTGATCAGGGCTATTCAACAAAGGGAGCCGTTCACATGCAGGCAGATCATCGGTTACGTTTGAAATAACTGTGTTGTCATATTTGCGATTTTGCAAGCACATTAATGATATAAAATGGCAATGAGCAAGGAAAATTATCGTTTTGATACTGAAATGCTAATAAGTGTAGTCGAACAAAAACCAGAAATCTGGGATACATCCTCGGAAAATTACAAAAGTCGTGATTTGAAACTTAAAGCTTGGGAAGTTGGGACGCTCAATCATTTTCGAGAAATTGAGATTGCATGGAAAATTGAGATTGCATGTTTTGGGTGCTATCTGTTTTTCACCCCCTGGGACCCACTTCAAGTTAATGATTTTTATACTGAGTAGACTATATGAGATGGGTATTACGTGTACCAAAGGGGAAGTTGAGACGCTCAATAATTTTCGAGAAAATTGAGATTGCATGGAAAATTGAGATTACATGTTTTAGGTTCTATCTGTTTTTCACCCTCTAGGACCCATTTCAAGTTAATGATTTTTATACTGAGTAGACTATATGAGATGGGTATTGCGTGTACCAAAGGGGAAGTTGGGACGCAGAATAATTTTCTAGAAAATTGAGATTGCATGGAAAATTGAGATTGCATGTTTTGGGTGCTATCTGTTTTTCACCCCCTGGGACCCATTTCAAATTAATGATTTTTATACTGAGTAGACTATATGAGATGGGTATTACGTGTACCAAAGGGAAAGTTGTCCTCCTCCAGTTTGTGATGTAGCTCATCAAATGAAGTAATCGACATTCGAAAATACATAAAGAATTCCGAATAGAGGGTGACAAAAGCAACTTTTATTGGCCTTTCAAAGCATAGGAAATGCATCCAAACTCTTCCAAGATTTCGATTTTTTTCGCCTCTCTATCAACCTTTTTACACACAAAGCGACAACAATGCGATGCTCTGCACTTTCCAGATACATGTTGATGACTGACCATAGAACTGATGACTGATGATCAGTTGTGACCGATTGTCAGCACCGATCATCGGTCCCATGTAAAACGGCACTTATGCTAGTCAAACGGACAGAAGTTGCACATAAAAAGATGAAAGGGTCAGATATCAAGACATGTTTCCTTTTTCTGCAAAAGAGAAGCAATTTAACTGCAGATAAGGACTAGCGATGATAATAAATAGAAGACTGATGTACTGACACAATTCCACGAATTAAAAAACCATGTTCTTGACTTCTTAATGTGCTTTATCATGCATGCAGCACTGTAAATGGCACACCCTTGAACTACTAAAAATTAGAATCAAACAAGTGTCTGTCTATCTGCTGAAGTTGAAAATGTAATACTCAAGTTTATACCGAAACTTCGTTGCATTCTAACGTTGCAATTTGAAAGAAAATAGTTACTGTTTTTGGGCTTGTGCCCAGAAACAATAATTTGGAGTTGTGAACAAAATATATTTACTGTGGGTTAAAAGGTAATCAGTAATAACTCGTTTTGTTATACCGGGATATCAAAAATTATCTTGGTCAAGGGTGGTTGTGGAATGTAAAACGTGTGTCTTATTTTATTTCAGCACAATGACTTGACAGATTCTGACACAACAAAACATATTCAAAAATTTAAAGTAAGACACACGTTTTACATTCCACAACCACCCTTGACCAAGATAATTTTTGATATCCCGGTATTCCCTCCCTTTATTGCATTTCTTTAACTATTTCTCATAAAAATTAAATTAGGAATCTTTAAATGCAAAATTTAGTGGTATATCATCCTGCATATTTTTTATTTGAGTAGATAATAATTTACTATGTGGGGGAGGGGCGGCATATTATTATTAGGCCAGACTTTGGTTGATAAATCCTAATAATGCAAGAATGGAGGAAACCTGGAAAGAATTGATTTATCACTATTCATGAGAAAAATCATATGTTGAAAATAACATACCATATTATGAATAATGGGTGAAAAAAATACCAATCTCTTGCTTTGGCAACATGAAAGGCTCGAAAATCAGGCAAAATTACTTTCTGCCACATTTTTGATAAATTATTTTCATTCTCTATTACCAGTAGAAAAAGACAAATCATCTCTTATTGTGTTTGTTCTTGTAAAAGATAATCTTTGTTCTTATTATCCAAATCTGTGGAATATAAAGAATGGTTTTACGAAATGAAAGCAGAAGTCACTTTCCCTGAAACCGGAAATGATATAAGTAAGCCTGTATTTCAAAAGATTGCCAATCTACCTATTTACTTTATCCTCCAGGTTTCTCAATATCAGAAATAAAGATAATGGCTGCTCGGGATGACGACTTTCATTATTCGTCTTATCAGGCATCTTTCAAACGATAATAGAATAGAATAAAATTGGAACAACATAAACTAGCTACAACCATTGCTGTAATATAAATAAAATTAGTAAATGCTGTAATTTTTATTGTACAATTTTAAAACTGCTATATATTTCTATGATGGAAATTTTTTTCCCATCTCAAAAATTAAAGCTAGATGAAAATAAAGCTAGAAACACTAAAATGAATACGATTTAAAAGATATGGATTCGAAGTTCTTAGCAACGCGACAAAATAAAATTTCCACATACATTTCCAGGTTTTCTCGGTTCTGAACGTTATCTTCCAGGCTTAAAAACTATATTTTTGAAAAGAGACTATTTTTAGATCTTCATTAAATTTATCTTTATCTTTATAGATCCTTATTACATTTTTAAAGAATTATATTCTTAAACACTTACTATGTAATCATCAAGTACCTTTTATGTAGATACATCAATGTGAAAGAAAAAATATGATGAACAAATATTTCAAATAAATATATATATGGCTATATTAAAGTAAAACCACTATCAACAGCTATAAGGAACGTTCCGTTAAGCACTCCTGAATGTGTTTTGTTTTCTTTCTTTGGCTCCCTCTAAAACCGACCAATCAAGCTCTTCATCTGTTTTCCACCTCCTTTCAGCTCTAATAGAAATCTTAAAATGATTTCATCATGCGCTGGTAATTATTCAAATCTTCGTTTCCACTTGCCACTGCACCACTTTTCCTTTATCTTAAGTGGCCTTTACATTTACGAGTACTCGGATCCGAGTACTCATAAACGTAACGGCCGCTTAACACAATAATAGATTTCTTTGACTACTCCATTTCTATATATCCACCGAATATAAACAGTTCAAAGTAAACTAACATTCTTAAAATGATAATGATAAAATGTGATTGATCGGGGCCGTAGCTAGGGGTTGACAGTGTCAAGACACCGCACTATTTTTCCTTTACCTTCTCTGTTAAAGTGTATAATTTTTCATCGACAATATAGCACTTGAATACTCGTTGAAAGTATACAGATACAAATTACAAAATCTGTCACCCTGTAGATTGTATACATATATTCTTCAAAATTGATTGAAATTGATTAGGTTGTTCACTTCTTACTTAAGCGATAGACAATTCATGGTAAGATACCAAAATTTTACCTCAAAATCGTTTTCTGTAACATCGGGAGTTCCACAAGGTTCCAATCTAGGTCCCATATTATTTTTATTTTTTATTAATGACCTGAAGTCATTACTTGTGAGCAATTGTTATTTGCTGATGATTTCAAACTTTACTCTAAAATCAGTTCTTCTATCGATTCAATGCATCTTCAAGAATGCATGAATCGAATGTCTTCATGGTGTGAACTAAATCGGTTGAAACGCAATATATCTAAATGTAACGTAATGACTTATAGTCGTAAGACCAGCTTTCCCATCTACAATTACTCCATTGGTAATAATCTCATTAGTAGAGTTGATGTATTCAAAGATTTAGGTATTTATTTTGACAGTAAGCTCACTTTTATTGATCATATAAATCATATTGTTTCCAGTGCCTTTAAATCATATGGCTTCATTTATCGCAAGTGTCGGGACTTTTCCAATGCAAGCACTTTCAAAACCCTCTTTTGTGCTCTGGTGAGGTCTAAATTGGAATACGGGTCGATTATATGGTATCCAATATATGATGTTCATTGCCGACATTTAGAATCGGTCCAAAGAAAATTTCTAAAATTTTTGTCTTTTTTGCAAGATGGATATTATCCGCCTAGAGGTTTGGATCATAATAATCTACTTAATAGATTTAACTTTGTTGCTTTAGAAACCAGACGTAATATAATGTTGGTTCGATTTCTGTATAACATCTTGAATGACAGAGTTGATTGCCCCGATCTTTTGGGTAAAATAATTTTTTTGATACCTCGCGAAAATGCTAGACAGCAATTTTTATTTTATTGTGTTGCTCCACGAACGAATATTTTAATAAAGTCTCCAATATCTTTGGTGTGTGAACTTTATAATAAAATCGCTTCTAACTGCGATATTCCTTTTGATAATTTAAGAAGTGTATGTAACTGGGTTAGTCGTTTAACTTAAGTATTATTGGTTGCATTGTTTGTAGTTGTAGTTTGTAGTAGTTGTTAATTATCTTTTGTTTGTTTTATCTCGTTAATTTTGTTTTATATACCTATATATTAGCACATATATTATATTACACATTATATTAGCATATTATTATTCCTGTAATTGGGTTTTTCCTGTTGGAATAATAAATATTATTATTATTATTAAAATTAATTCGAGATTACTAAGACACCTAGGAAGGCACCCTACTAATGCCTAGTCCTACATCTACTCTGACGGTTCTTGTAGATTAGATGGAGTAATCCTGAATAATGAATCAAAGACAAAACGGATTTCTCTGGTGTCGTCGCTTATCTGATGCGGACACCTCCAACGGAATGTTACCAATAAAAAATTGGCGGACCCCCAATCCACCAAGCATGGCAACACGGAGTATTTCAAATAACAGCCACGTTAAAACCACCGCCCGATAAGTTCAGGCAGGCGCACGTGCCACCCCACCCTTCCAACCACGTATCACGGAAACGATCATTTCCAACCAGATGGTCGTTTTGTTCTTTCATAAGGGCGCCATCGAAATATTTAAGAGGTACAATATTCAAAGGACGACCGAGAAATGTGTCTCGCTATCTCGTCTCGTGTCTCGTTTTCGTACGCACAGAGTGTTGCTTAAGCTCGTTCACATGTTTCAGGGTTGTATTCCTAAACAGGTATTCTAACATTTTTCGTTTAAAATACCTGTGGTAATTGTACTGTGGGTAGTTGTCCCTCGCAATATATGTAATCGAATATTTTTTAATATTGTAAGCGTAGCAATTTTAGCAAATAGACAAGCTACGTTCTGTGATCTTAAATCCGATAGTAGCACCAGGGGGATTAGTTGAGACAGTTACGAAATATCGACCTTTCGACCTTTCGAAATATCATGGGATTTGTCATAGTATTAGAAGATAGTTTTATTGGTAAATCTGTGGAAATAGTTTGCTACGAAAACATTGGAAAAACACTAAAAAATCGTTGTAAATACAACTTTTAGGATGAAACTGCATTGAACATGTGTTATCTCGATTTATGGTCAAACAATTTTTTCTGACAATAGTGTACAGTACATTATTTTGGACGTACTACCGTTGCTAACAGTGATGATAATATATTCTTACTCCTCCCGGGGTTCTAAAGACAAGTTAGACTTTTAACAACAATAAAGAAATCTCTTCAAACACACAACACTTCTTGTACAATATCTAATTAAATACACGCCGAAAACAATTCGACAACTGCAGTTATTTCACTTAAGTATTGCTTCTTCGTTGTTGATCTCTGACTGATTAAGACTGACTTCCACCGTCGGCATGCCGTGGCCTTTATATAGGCGAACTAGGCCTCTAGAGCCTTGTAGAAATTTCCATCGAGTACTCACAAATAATCGACAGCCAAGTTATACGAGGGGTATTCGATAAGTACCGGTGGTGACATCCAGGAAATGATGGACAAAATATCCTATCTCCCTTGTTTGGAGGCCTGGAGGGTTGAGACTTTGCCCTTGGGGGGTTATTCCTGGCACTCCCAGAGGCGGTGTTACCAGGTTGTGCAGAATTTCCCTAGGAAATTCTGGGAAAAAGTAGATATGGCAACACCGCACTCGGGCACTCTGTCGCCGATTTTGTAACAATATCAACCTTGTCTCGCCCGATTTTTACGTATTTTATTTAATGCGTCCTATTTCCGCGACTAATGCCAAATTGATTCAAAATTGGCAGACATTAATTTAGATGTTGGATAAAAAATTTTTTTTAGATTTCTTATTAAGGAATGAGGAATATATCTCTTTGGGTTCGGTTAAGTTTGAGTGGTAAATTGTCACTTTCAAATTCACTAAAAGCTTCTTGAGTGTCTTTAAAAAACTTATTTGAGAAGAGCTGTCGAAAATATGTTCGTCCACCTGTGGGATATTTCAAATTGTCTTCTAGAGATAGCAAAAATTCTCCTTAGCTTAGCAATAGTGATTTTCATACGCTATGCCACTGCCTTCACTAGTAAGTAGAGAAAGAAGACTGTGGCCATGCAATATCCTGTAATATAATTTTAAAAAATTGGACTAATTAAAAAAAAATCTATAAGAGTGTACAAGATGACAGATAAAATCAAGTATCAATCGAATTGTAGTAACGGCAACGGCTATAAAAGCTAATTACATGTAACATGTACTTAAACATGAATGAAGTACAGCAGTCTATTAAACTCAACTTCAAAATTGCCAAGATCATATTCGGCAGCTGTATACAGCCTACCACATAAGTTGCAATGCTTTGAGACATCTTTTCAGAAAATAGTAATATAAGAATCTACTATTAAACTTCCAGTCCTTTCTTTGAGAGGGCGTCTTGACTTTATTATTTTATTCCCTTTGTTAAAACGTTACTCGATGCCAAAAGAAATACGATAGGGACAATATTAATTTTTATTAGCGCCTACGCATGAACCGAGAAAAACGTAATTACAAAGAGAAAACAGCTATTATTCTCAATAAAGCTGGACTGCTGGTTACCAAGGTTCTTTAAGATGCCAGTGGAGTGCCTTGCAGAATATAAAAAAATACAAAGTAAAAATATTTAACTGCCCTATTCTAACTGCCCTAAGTCTCAAAAAATATTTCTTTCAGTATATTTCTTCCAATTACCTACCTTTTGACATTTGTCTGGAATTATTTGATTACGGTAAGAAATGTTCCCCTAACTTCAAAGTTACAAACTTTTAATTATACAGAATATCCCCAGAAATATTCTGCATTTAGACTTCAAATATCGATATATCTCCTTCAGGACAAATCCAAATCTTGTCTCATCATTCTTGCGCCCTTCTTATGCTATTTATTCGAAAACTTTCGAAATTTCGCATTCAGGGAAGTTCTCTACAAGAAGTACTTAAATAACCCCCCTTCGTCCTGGCCAGGAATATTAAATTTGAAAGTTAAGACTTCTCGAACTTCCAGACAAAATAATCCGACTGGTCTCGTTATAATTCAAAACAATCCTGAACTTTGTGATCCACCTGATCCTCATAGAAACTTGATCTAAACGTTAATGTGACCAAATTTGTTGTTTAGATCGTTCAAGAAAAACATTGTGGTCAAGCAATATTTTACAAAAAAAGGTATTTGAGATCTTTTATAAAATATTTCATAGCTTTAATATCTGTTTGTAAAGGTATTTTTTGTGTAAAGGTGTAACAGTTCGTACAAAAATTAGTAGTTAAGAGATTTAACAAAAATGGACGAACAGAGTTTGGTTGCTTGTGCATTTGTGCAAACATCATCGACAGTACATACTAGTACTAGACTAATTGTTTTTATCGACTCTGCTATTCTCTGGTATGCCGTTTCGTATGCCTCCAATAAGTCTGGATGAACTTATTCTCCGCATGTTGTTTAAAAAACGAAAATTCTTTTATCAAATAGGTATAATCACCTGCTGCTACTTTTTATAAAATATGGTATATTACACCATAAATAAATAGAATAACCGAATACAAGCATGGATTCTTTAAAGGCAGATCTACTACTACTATTGTATTACTGAATTCTTAGCAGATGCCATAGATTATAATTCTCAGGTAGATCTAATCTACACGGATTTCAGTAAAGCCTTCGATAGATTTCATCACGGTATTTTAGTTTCAAAATTAAATAGAATTGGATTCTCAAAAGATCTGCTGAACTTTTATATGTGGTGGAATTCTGTGGTCAACAATCTAATCACTTTATACCACAATCTGGAGTACCCCAAGGATCTGTCTTGGGACACTACTCTTTAAGATTTTTATAAATGACGTAGTTACTGATCTGGGTGTTGACTTTCTTTTGTATGCGGATGATGTTAAATTTCTCATCAAATATCTTTTATAGTCTAATGCCAGCTTTATTTACTCTTCTTATTTATTTACTAAACTTCTCAACAGGCATGCATCTTAGCAGTTATTTTCTCTCTAATCTAGTAACAGTTCTAAATATACAAGAAGTCAGTTGTGTTTATCTCCTATTCTTTCTAGGTATATGCCCTGTATCCACATGAAGGGTCTTCACACCGAAAACTCGTAGGTTCTAAGAAGACTTAACAGGTTGAAATAACTCTACCAATGAGTCTAGACATTCCCTTGTGAGTATTCGTAAAAACTGTTTTTACTAAACATCGGGTAATATCTATTAATTATTTCCCAACTGGAAGTACTGCCAATTTCTTTTGACAAGAATGTTTTTGCAGGATGAACGTCAAATTAAATTTTGTCTGTCTATTTATATTTTTTAATTTCAGAGAAAAAGATAATGATTAACTATGGATAATTATTAATTTAATCTAAGTTTGTTTATACCGTTAATATTTAATATAAAGCCCACCGTTACGTTATTATTTATTTCATTACTTCTAACACTTATTAACAATAATCTCACCCAGTGTACTACAACATAAATCGATTGAATCCTCAGTCCTCCAAAAAACTAATTTGTACATACCTGCAACAAAAAAATACAAATTAATTTCGTTATCTAACTAATTAACAATAATGGTAAATAACATGGCACAGATTTCAGATTTATTAAATGTGACGCAAGTAAAGTTCAGGCAATAAAAAATACGAGTACATATATAGATAAGTCCTAATCCTTTCAATATATTGTTATTATAGTAAATTTGCTATGCTAAACAAAAAAATATTAACTCGAATACTATTTCGAAATAAATATGTTAGGGTTAGTTTTATAGTAATATCACAAGTATAAAGATATGTATCTTTACACTTGTGGTAATACGCTGCATTATCTTCTACACAAGACAGATTTTGTAGGCTGGTCAAATTAGTGTAGTTTCACATTTTCTGTTGGAACAGAATCAAGAATTTTTTTAATACTATGATATAAATGAAATGCTCAATGTTCCACTAGCAACGGGTTTTAGCGAGGTTAATTTCTTCCCTTTGTTTTAAATTGTTTAACGTACATTGAGGCTGGAAACCTAGTTTACATAGTTAATGTATTTTAAGCTTGATACCTCGGCTACTATTAATAATCCTGGATTAATTACACCCTGTCCGAGGACTCTGAGGTGATGTTACTAGCTGTAACATTGCACCCTACCTTCTCCCTACATATCCTACCTTAGTTCTCAAGCAGGTACATTGTAAAGCCCTACTCACGCTATAGATATTTGTACATAAAATTGGCTATAGGTAGTGTGGGCATCACTCCATAAATAATATTTTTCTTATACTTAAGAAACTGAATTTTAATTTCAAAATTAAATAAAAAAAGGGGTGGTGTCTTTGCGAAATATGAAGAGGACGGAGATTGACCAATTTTTCTGGGAAACAATCAGAAAATCCGATGAAAATAGAGGGTATAGGTGGAACTGGATACATATAAGTTTATTTGGTGAAACATAATCAGCAAGTGAACTATTATAATAAGTTATTATCGCTTTTATATACTGTTTTCGTCGTCATATAACCAATCATCACAGAACTAAAATTACCAGTGGTGGAATATTAAAAACACATTAAATATCCAAATCAATACATGTAACAATGTACAGCAATTTCTCAAAGAAGTAAGTATAATTCCATACATTACTATACAGGGCTATTCAGAACTTATCTCTAAAACTTTGAGGATATGTGCATCCTTAAATAAGACATCGATATCACCAAAAAAATTTATAATAAAAGTCTTAGGATTTCCCGTAAACAATGTTTAAAGTTATACCATTATAAAGGACTACATAGATGGGCAGCTGTAGTTCAACATCTGATATACCTACCACATTCCTAAGAATGTGGTAAAAAAATTAAACACGTTTTTGTACCTCGAACGACGACCGAGCGAATGGAACTGGAGCGGGGATAATATCTCTATTGTCTATTCAGTCATCAGTCTATGTGTGTACTCTCTGTGTGCCGGTGTTTTATTTATCGCAGGAGTGTTACACTGTAAAATTTTCAAAATGGCTCATGTGTACAGTAATGCTGAGTTAATGGACTGTTATAGTCTTTATAATCTCAATTGAAACTGCATAAAAAGTTCCGACAAACGACACACGTGCCTAAACAAAGAGGCCGCCGTCGAGGTGCAGGTGTTTCTTTTGTCGGAATTTTTTTTACAGTTTCAATTGAGATTATATAGACTATACCAGTGGATTATTAATTACGAGTTAGGTTTTGCGAGTGATTGTTGCAGCAAAATGCTGAAAATCTCCAATTTACTTAATAATTTGCGTTTACAAGATCAGAACCAGGAGGAGCATTCGCTTTAGTGCGGCAAAATTGGATAAGGCGTGCCCAAAAGTGTGTACAAGTCGAAGGACAAAATTTCGAACAGCTTTTGTAACAAGGTATGTGCAAATTTTTTATAAATTTCATGTTTCTAATACCTAGTAATCAAGTAGCGCAATTCTTCAAAATTAGTGTAACAAAATTGTATTCATTTTAAAGACACGTCACTTTGGTCACATCTATCTATCTTTAAGTTTATTTGAAAGTAAAAACGCTGCAAATCTTTTTTGCGCCGGGTGTCGGTATACTCTCAGAACTTCCGAAGTTATTTTCGTGCTAGCCAGTTTGCATTGTCAGTCCCAAGGTCACTCCATTACAGTGGACCAGTATCCAGCGGCGTGCAATAAAAAATTTTTAAATAGTTTTCAGAAGCCGCCAAAAAAATTTTTTTTGCACTACCACATTTCTACATTTTACATGTATGTTGAACATCCCCAAATTTTATTATGGATAAGTTCTGAATAATACTGTATATATATTTTTTTAGAATCAATTTTCATATTGGTAATTTCATTCAACGCTAATTGAAAGCATTTTTCCTACCATTTTTCATTCAGATCTGGAAAGTTGTCGACCATTTAATAATTACGTGCCAAATAAAACAATTAGAACACCCTCGTCCGTCGGACCCCTTCTTTTTTCTGTTAATTTCATCACACTGCGGCAACCGACACCCGCGTCATAGCCTCCGGTTCACAGACGGAACTTTTTCCGAATTTAATAAAGTCCAGATGGTTATTTTCGTGACAGAGCTGTCCTCTGATCGTAGGGGTTTGTTTACAGAACCGAACACGGACTAGAAAGGGTTGGGTCTGACCCCCTTGCCAGACAGGCATGCATGTATGTACTGGGTGATTCGCGATCGATGAACAGTCGATTCTACGGGCTTCCTTAATTAAAAAAAAGGACCTCCAACATATAAGTCATGAAAATTTCTTATAAATTAATATTTCCAATATAGCGTCCATAAGAAATAAAAAAGTTGACTATCGCATCTCAAAATTTAGGGTACTTAAGAGAAAATCTAACTAAATTTTTGGACTAATCATTATCATTAATGTATAAGTTTGAAATTTGAAGTTTTTATCTTTATAGTGGAGATTGCAAGCTTCTCTCGATTCCTACAAGGATATATTTTATAAAATTAACATTTTGGACTCATATACGTATGCGAAGTTCACTTTCTCCAGCTTCACTGAATTCTAAATGTAGATGTAGATGTATGCATCTCATGTGGATCACCCCGTACGTACTGCAAAGCGGCATTTCATTCTAGGTTGGGGTTATAGCGGGATGTTTTGCATAAGGCCTATTGAACTGGAAAAACGAAAATGTTTGAGTTATTTCTCATGTTATCGTATCCAGAACTAATTTACATAAAGGGCAAATAAAAATAAGACATGAGGATTGAATTCTAGGGCCATTGAATGCTATAAGCTTTCTACATTTACAAATAATTTAAGAAATATATCTCTAGAAATACATTTTTCAAATGATCTTCACTGATCCCAAACAATTCTTTACACGTGATACAATATATATGGACGGACTTAGGCGTATAGAGGAAATGCCAAGATCCTGAAGCTTAGAATGGGATTTCTGGGAAATGAATTAAAATAATGGAAAGATTTACGCCATAATCCTGAAATAGAAACAAGGACGCAGCTACAGATATCGACGTTTCGGGGTGTTTGCTCTGTACAGAAGCTAAAGCAAAAAATAGTACAACAGAACTAAATGAATTGGGGTACTGTTACTCCACCTTGCACTTTTATGCTGCATATTGGTTCATATGCAAAGCTCCTTGTAAAATATGTTGTAATATGTATAAAAAATCAAAATGATACAAGTTCCTGGTGTATGTATCACCACCAACCACGTAAGTATCATTTCCTCCTAACACCAAACCACAGACAATTCACTTTGATACTTGACACCGAGCAGATTTAATAGATCGAAACAGCTGTCGTCGTTAGGAGTGAATGACGACAATGTCGTCGTAAGACGTAATGTCAAATAATGTTGTTCGGAAACCTGGAGTATTGGAGAAATTTAGACGACTAAATTCTAGATTCCACTCAGTTGCCAGTCTTATTAAATCTAACGCACAGAATTATACATAAGGACCCAAACTGAAATGAAAAGTTATTTTTCACTACTTGGATATTATGTAGTACCAAAAAAATATCGTAATATGAAAAGTTTGTTAATACCTTTTAATTCTGTACTGAATATTGGTCACAACACAACCTTAGCAGGATCGTTAAAGTGATTTGGGTTATACTATTACGTATCACATACCCAATACCTGCTTCTGACATTATAAATGAATCAGATTTTTTCAATGCCATCGGCCTTTAATGCCGCAAAAGGCTAGTCATCAGGGAATACAACTAAAACCAATAACATACCTATTTGGGTTAATTGGTTTTACATAAACTTGGTTTCCGCTAACACATGCGAAGTTTATTTAGTCTATAATGAGAAACTGTGAATTAAAATAACGTTCTTGAGATATTTTTAACTTTCATATACCTGGTGCAGGGAATTTTTTGAAAATAATGTTAGAAAATAAACTACATGCTAAAATAAAAAAAAAATATCAGATAATTAATAAAAGGTGTCTAATGTCAAAAAATTATATATACTCAACATCTAAATAACCTTACTCTTATCTAAGCTTCTGCTGTGGCTATTAAAACAATTAACAATCAATTTTGTTTACGCCCCATTAGTTGTCTTCATCCTAGACCTGTACGGCACTGATGAGACCTAATAGGTCGAAACAGGCTGTCTGTCGTTGGTTTTAGGATGTTAACGACTTGTGTTGTGGAAGAGCATTCACTACTGTCTACACATATATTACATATATACATAGAGGGTTGTGTGAACCTCAAGAATATCTATCTATAGAAAAAGCAGTGAAATTGAAATGTTTTCCTTAGATTTGCTAATCTTCCCTTTCTACTGGTGAAACAAATAAATATTAAAAACATTTTTAAGAAATCTGAAACACAGAGAAACTCAATGTGCTCACAATAAATGAAAGAAAGTGGGGCATGACTTAATAATACCTCGCACTATTCACTTCTGTCATCTGTAATAATTCGATTTTTCCATAAGAAAGAGAAAACCGATTTTTTCAGCGTCTGAGCCGAGTTGATGTTTCGCTTCCGAGCTGTCCAATCGTACACCTTTCATATCTGTGTCCAATGACCTAAATAGACGAAACAACACTCTATCGATCCACTGATGAAAGTACCCTCAAATGGTATATAAATCGTATGAAGCAAAACCGGGGTTGATACAAAATTAATGATCGCAGATTTGGTTCCACACAATTTATGTTGGATATACACATGGCTGCTATAGCGAAATATACAGGGCTTTCCAAAAGTACAAAATAAGATCCAGTCAAACGAATTTACACAGGCAGATTTATTTTTGTCAAATTTTTAACGTAGGTACACTACAATATATCCAGAAAATCGTGATCCAGAAAAAACGTATCGATGAAACTATAATATACAGGGTGGGAAAAATTTTAATGTGCAGCATTGGTATCTCGGAAACGGTAAAAGATACAACGTGGCTCAAATAAGGAAAAAGTTGCTCAATTTTATGCTGATTCAAAATATGTGAACAAGTTTAATATATTCCGGGCCGTTCGGGAGTTATGCCGGAAAAATCAAAATTTGCCAATTTCTTTTAAGTCAAATAACTTCTCTTGAAATAAATGTAGACTTTTGAAATTTGGTACGTTTACATAGTTTGATGAGAGCTTTCGATTGCCATACTAAAACATGTTCTAGGCCTACTAGTTTTTCCGCAACAATATTCAACTTTTGAATTTCTTATGGGCGCCATATTGGATTTTTACTTCACTAAATACAGAAAGAAATTATAAGCACGGTGATATATCACACTTGATACTTTCTTCTATAAATATGGATAATACACGCGAATAACCTTTGCATCCAGTGACAAAATTGCAACCTCCGCTCATTGTCTCCAGGATGTAGTAAATATTTAGTGTGGAATTTTAGATAACAAAGTATTAGGGCCTTATGTTTTATCGTATTATTGATAAATTAACTTCTCGAAATTATTTACACTTCTTACAAAATCATTTGGAGGAAATGCTGGATGACCTTCCTTTGCAAAATATACAAAATTTACAGTTGTTTCAACAAAATGGATGCCCTTCACACAATGCTAGGATTGTAACCCAGTACCTAGACCTAGATCAACGTTTTCCGAAATCGTGGATGGGTACAAATGGTCCCATTCTATGGCCACCGCGATCACCGTGTCTAAACCCCTTAGATTATTATTTCTGGGGAGCTGTTAAAAATTATATCTACAATAATCCAAAGCCATCGATAGAGGATGAAATGTTGGAAAGAATTAATGAATACATAAATTCAATAGATGGTGGAACAGTAAGACGTGCAGTGGATGGCATGTCTGTAAGGACTCAACTTTGTATTCAGAGTAATGGCAGCCAATTCGAGCAGTATAAATAAGTTGTTTTTCTTATTATAATAATTAGTTCCTCTAAAAAGCTAAAAACACACTTTGTAACAATTAACTATAAATGAATGATTGTTTATTATTTGTAAATAAATAATATTTATCGTTATTCGCGTGTATTATCCATATTTATAGAAGAAAGTATCAAGTGTGATATATCACCGTGCTTATAATTTCTTTCTGTATTTAGTGAAGTAAAAATCCAATATGGCGCCCATAAGAAATTCAAAAGTTGAATATTGTTGCGGAAAAACTAGTAGGCCTAGAACATGTTTTAGTATGGCAATCGAAAGCTCTCATCAAACTATGTAAACGTACCAAATTTCAAAAGTCTACATTTATTTCAAGAGAAGTTATTTGACTTAAAAGAAATTGGCAATTTTTAATTTTTCCGGCATAACTCCCGAACGGCCCGGAATATATTAAACTTGTTCACATATTTTGAATCAGCATAAAATTGAGCAACTTTTTCCTTATTTGAGCCACGTTGTATCTTTTACCGTTTCCGAGATACCAATGCTGCACATTAAAATTTTTCCCACCCTGTATAACCACTGTATAATAATTCACCATTAATAAATGTGTGTTAAAAAATAAATCTTAGTTACATAGTTATGGATTTAGGGATACTTTTCTACATATCGAAATATTTTTCCGGCCTACTCTCATTTTAGAGAAACTTTAGACAAACTGTTCAGACGGTGGAGTGTCTGGACGAGTGGAGTAATTCGTGGAGGAGTGTCTAGTTTTCGGTGTGGTACGTGCTTTAGACATACCTACCTATGCGACTCGATATTGTTAATAAATAACAGTTAATGTGAAATATTTTCCAGATTTCCTTCATTCCAGTACTAAATGGTGGTTAGGGTTTACCAATGTAGGTCGTTCCTGAGGCACAATTGGGACCTATTTATATTGTTTTTTTGTGTTTTTACAATAATAAGCATATGTAATACAATCAAAATATTTTCTACATGTATTACATACATTTTCTATGTAGAAAAACGTTCCAGTACTTACTTTACTTGTAAAAATTACCCACGTAAAATACCTGTATCTTACATGTATGAATTTTTTACTGACCCAATCCTGATTTTCATGAATTATAAACCTCCACCAAATTTTAAATTGTTAAGAACAAAATTGAAGAAATAACTTTGAGAGCACCTGGTATGTAGAATTAATTATCTGCCTATTTGACGGAAGGGACACATTGTACATATACATTATTCACGTGACTTAACAAACTCCCTTTTCTCATTAAAATTAATCGATTCAGAATGGAACATGAAGTAGGTAACCAAGTTTAGAATATTCACCGTCTTTACATGGAAAGGATATTTCTCGGGACATAATTCAACCGATGTGGAGAGGAGATCCCTTTGTTTCCTACATTACATACTTTGTGATTACATCTCTATTATTAAAATTCGGAATACCTTTTCCTCAAATCTGTGCCGGACTAAAATCAGTGTAAAGCGTTTCTTGTAGTACTACATTCTAAACGAATGGACCACAAGGAATGGTAACCATGCAGTCATTTCAGTCACTTCAAATTATAAAAAATAACTTCTGTGAAACTATTTTTCTCGCCTCATTATAATATTAGGTATATGAAAACTATTATATATGGCTCTCATTATAGTTGGTTTTTAATAGCTTTCACTTAAAAGTACCTATTGTATAATAATTATAACTATCCATGATCCTATATTCAATTGTTTTTTAGTTTTTTCTTGAGCGTGTATATAGTTACTGTGAATGGTAAATTTTTCGTATTTTTAATCAAGGACTGTTTTAGTTATTATGGCCCTGGTTTTGATTCAAATATATTTTCTGAAAATCCATTTCTTTACAAGGCTCAGTTTGAAGTTCCCAAAAAGGTAGAAGAATTTTGAAATACTGACAATAATAATAAGAAAATAGAAATATTTGGCGAATGCGCCAATGGTACACACTAATATCTACAATTATTGTTGATTGGTAGTAATTATTACTATTGTGACTAATTTATATCATATTATGACAACGTGTGGGCTTATTTACTTTATAAAATATAACAAACTATAAAGGAATTATCTATATGAGATTTAATGAAGAGAATTCGGAATTAATAAATTTGGAGGCACTATTCTTCCTTACACACATTTATGCGGTGTTTGACCCATCGCGACCATTTTTGGCAGGTCAATGGAATGCCTATCATTGGATAGATACCTCTGTGTATCAATAGAAAACGTTGAGAAGTTAACGTCTGCGTAAAAAAATTATGTACAAAGTTCTTGAGACCGTTTCTAAACCTTTCTAGAATAATTCCGTGTTGGAACAAACCTAAATAATATATCCAAATCTTGTACGCTGAACTAGTCTCTCATCTACTCTTGTAAAAAGAAATGATCTCTCAAATTATTTACGTTGTTAGACTGATCTAAGAATGGATACATTTGAGATGTACAAAAGAAAGCAAAAAATCTTTTCCAAGATTCACTCATTAATATATACGAAAATAGATTTTATATTCCTCCCAAATGCAAATCTCTTTGTCCAGTATATCGATTTTAGCATCTCTACTGCTCGCTGAAAGACTGTCTTAAAATAAACCTCGTAGTACCGCGCTTTAAATCATTTTCTTTCAACGACACACCTATGCAGGAAGCCGTATTCGGTTAAACAAGATTTATTCTTCGAAACTCTCCTCGTAACTCTTTCAAATATTATTTCAAATTCACATTGTTTACCGAAACGGTAAGGAGTTTCCTTATTGTGATATCTTAAATCAACTTGAATTTTCTGCTGATATTGGAAAGTATGTATTATTACAATAGTTAAACATACAAGTGTTAATACATACAGGAATGGACAAAAGTACAGAAGTAAAACATTTTTCATATATCTCGTACGACTGAAATCATTCAAATGACCATTTATAAAGAACATAATAGACTTATACTAATGATTTTGGGTAGCTTACCATTCAATCGGAAATTATTACCACTTTTTTTCTAATAAACGTGATACAAATTTTATTTGTGATTTTATTATAAATGATGTAATAGAGAAAGATCTATCAAACGACTATATAAAAATGAATGCTTAATCCAAATTTTGAAAAATATACAAGGTAGATATACCACGACAATATCCATGGACCGTGGTCATGACCTAGAATGGTTTGACCCATCCCAGAAGAGCGCCAGAAGATCCTACCCAGCCTGCAGGGCAGGAGATCCCACGAATCGCCCACACCTATCACTTTTTCTGATCGAGGTTGGTGAAGGATGGGGTCCACCTCTACGAGGTAGTCCAGGTCTACAGCGATGGGGAGGGTAAAGAGCGATAATCCCGCTCTTGGCGGGCAATGGATATTGGCGGAAGAAAAGAATGTATAGGCGAAAAAACATTTACAACGTATTGTAGAGGCTCCAAAAATACCAATTATTTAATTTCAAACTCTTCTCATTTACACCAGAAAGTTGATTATTAAGTTATGGTACATACCAAATAATATTGAGAAAAAAATTTACATCTGCCATCATTAGCGAGTTATTTCAGTTCAGAAACTTTTGGAACAGGATTATACAAAACTTTTTTATCGACGAGGCCCGATTTTTATATTAGTGATTATATAATTCCCGGAACATATGGATTTGAAGTAACCAGAATGCTCAATTGGAGTTCCCTTTGGCCCACTGAAAATAGGAACCTGGGTGGAAATAAGTTATCGTAGGTTAGTTGAAGCCATATTTTTCAAAGGTACGCTAACTGCAGCAAGGTACTGGAATAAATTATTACTTGTAGTGGAGTAAAATAGCCGATCTAACTCGCGTCTTTCTAGGGGTAGGTGACCCTTGGCGTAGAACCAGATGAAACCTATACCATCTCGTACAGCATGTTTTGGTGCATATGTGATGTGACCTACAACTTTTTTAGTAAGCATTCTGTTTTTTATATGGCCTTAGAGTACGTTATCTGCACAATTGAAAACATGTGTTTCTGAGTATATACATCGCCATTAAAAAAAAAACGGCTAGACTTACCACTCCGAAATTTTAAACACTTATGCACAAAACCTATGCGCTTCGAACAGCATAAACCTTTTTTTGATAGTACACTTACCTACATATTACTAAAAAAATGACGTAAAGTTAAAACTTCTAAAATTATGGGATAAATGTTTACGATAAAATTTAACCAAATTATCCAGTAGCCATTCACTAACACAGTTTCTCTGAATTATGCTTCATTTTATGAAACATTTTTCTGAGAAATAGGAAGACGTCACCCCTGTGCTATAAAGTACACCAATAGGGTGGTTATTTGAGTTTGCAAACACAATAACAGAGCAGGCGAGACGTCTCCACCTGTTTTTGTCGCCTACGTGGCTTTTATTAATGTTATCCTTTATCCACCCACATGAAATAACCCTCTAGTTACAGTATGTTCACATAGCGTGTAGTATTTAATTATTTCCGTGTATACTTTTAGTTTGCTATTTTAATTATTATAAAAACATCCAGGCAACTTTTGTGAATATGTGTTGCAAATGAATATTACACTTAAACGATTTTGTTATTGAGTTGCGTTCCTAGAAAATTATACAAGACCAAGTGATTGTTATGGAGACAATAAAGGGTCGTTCACACACGTAGGTATTAAGAGATATCAGCTTATAACCAACTGAAAATATAAAAGCACAGAAAATTGCGTCCGTTTCAGCCCTGCTTTAATGCTTTGTCTGATAATCCAACACACATATGTGTATACACTTCAGTAGGTATAACTTTAGTAAAAATAAGACAGATATTCTCTATACGCGATGTTTCGGATAATGTATTTCCTTCTTCAGGTTACGCACTTATAAATAAGTAGTTTTTATTGCGTAAACCTGAATCCTGACAAGTGCTGTGGGAGTACTAACCACCCTAAAGCTAAATAGTTGATGATACTAGACAAGTTGTTGGCTGTTATAGTTGAATTTATTTCTTCAATAAAAAAACCAAAAGAAAATCTTTTTATCTTTTTATTTTTGGAGGACTTTGCCCATTTTTTTACATTGATACCTTCCTTGATTGATACCTTTACGTTTCGTCCGAAAACTCGGACGAAACGTCGGAGAAGGTATCAATATAAAAAAATGAGCTGAAAGTCCTCCAAAAATAAAAAGATAAAAATATTTTCTTTTGGTTTTTTTATTGAAGAAATAAATAGTTGATGGTTGACTTCTATTATAGTCCTACCAAAATCTGTGGATATGGACGTCTTCACACCAGTAAAATCAGTACAAAAATAAAAACGACCCCTTAATCGATTCTCTATCTTTAGTTTTCGAAATGCAATGTTAACGAAAAAAAGTCATCCTGTACATTACACTTTCACCCTAGCAATAACACATATCGCTTATGTTTCAATTTAAAAAAAATTGGTCTGGCCTGTATTCAAAACGATCCTCGTCTAAGCTGGATTATGGGATTACAGCTAAAAGTCAGCTACTGATAATGAATCATAAGACCCTGGACCGCCTGCCTCATAATTTTACAATTATTAGTTTTATTACCGTTGATTAATTTATTAACCTAACCTACATGTCTCCTTTATTTGCTACTATTTCATCCATCTTGAGAGATAACATCAGGAATAAATATACCCAGTTATTCATACAAAACCGATAATAATATTTAAGTGGCATTGCGCGCTAATAAAAATAAGACAGAATACAGCGTATGGATCCATAAAAGGCTCGATAGTAAAATCAGATCATCATTTTTAGACCGTCGAACGAGATCTCAATAGTTTTTTGCAATTATATAGGTCAGGTCTGCTTTGCACGTATAAATAATAAATAACAATATTATTTATAGGCAGTGAAGGTCGACTAATATTTTAGTTATTCACAGATTGATGTCAACTTAAGAACGAGATTTGTATATGAATAAATACAATGAAAATAATAAAAATTTAAACTAGATTGAATAAATCTATCAAGTCTGAAACTCAAATAAAATACTTCGACCGTCCATGTTTTTCATCCACTGAATGGGTGGTGGTTTTATTCAAATATAGTGTAGGTACAATTTTCGAAAAACGTATTGTTATCAGAATCAAAACTCATATCTGTTACCTAGTGTAATTGCTTTACACTTTTTTCCTTAATTTCATACATTATCCTTTATTATCCTTATCCTTTTTATATTTATATTTATATATCCTGCTTTTTATTATTATCCTTTTTATATTCTGCTATAAAAGCGCTAAAATGCCCACACTCAATACAATAAAGTGTTACTTTCCAAAAATTGATCCTCCAGAGTTTTGGTTCCTGAAAAGCCTAGTCATTTTTGTCGAGTATATATTTTCACGCTGGCCAAAATTACGCCCCAGATGTAATATTTGCTTCTTAAAATAACTACTCTCTATAACGTAAACGATGTTAACCTCATATTTTTAATTATTTGGGACAAGGATTGAAAGCAATATAAATAATTATTTTTTGGTTATATTACAATAATTAGAATACCGTTAAAAGTGTTCCTTTGACTTTAAAACGCAGTTATATATTAATAAACACCATGTATTGCTAGGGAATTAGGACGCCAGTTGAACACATTTACTATCAATAGAAAGCAGTCATAGATAACACCTAAGATTGTGTAAAACCTCAGTTTATGGGTGATTATAATCAGAAGTAAAAGGAGTTTTTACTTTATGTTATCATCATATCTGGATACACCATCTTTGTTTAATTTATGTGAATAATTATTAAGAGGTTAAAGATGCTGAGTTATGGATAGTACAACAAACTGATTTAACTCAAAAGATCAATTTTTAAGCGGTTTTAAGTTTTAATTATTGTGCCAATATGACACTGGCCACAATACATTTAAACTCCGCCCATCCGTCATTTGTGGTCGAGTCTCAGACACAGAAATAATGGTTATAAAATGGAAATAGTGTATACCTAATTAACAACATTTTGTCCCTCTAACATGAAGTCGATTTTCCGTAATTGAGTTTGCGCAGATGAGCCTTTCGACTTCATCTAAAATCAAAGTTCATGTAGCGCTATCGTTACTTCTAATTTATCGGTCCCTGGTCCCTGATTGGTTACTCATAAACTGCTGCCTGAGCTTGCCAATAAATGACAAGCGTAAAAATCGCAATGTCAAATATAACTTCGTATTCGTGCATTCCCCTTAATAATATGAGAAAAATTTGGGGTAGGCCATGGTTGTTCATTGACGTGCTTCTGATTATTTCTCTATTGTTTTGTGCTTTAGGTGTAGTCTTAGATTATGAAAATTTAGCTCATGAAAAGTTAAGATAGGAATTTTACAGGGTGTCAAAGTTGCAAAATGTCAGTATTCACTTGTCAATATTTCAAAAACAGTTAAAGATAGGTATAGGACATCCTACACGAAATGTGTTTAGAATTTTACGTAAATCAGAAATAAAATAATATATAGGGTGTTACATTTAAAATAAACAAGTTGATGCTGAATTCCAATATTGGAGGAAGTTGACACTATTTTCATTGAATAAATCTTTTTGATAAACCCCTGTATACAAATTTTCAGATTTCAATTCTGACTACTTTTTGAGATAATTCTACTGGGCCCTCTTCGTGATACACCCTGTATAGTTATTTTTGATGTTCCAGTTGCATGGTTTAAAATTATGATAATAAATCAATGTATATATGAACAAGATAATAATATTTCCTGTTTAAATTTTGTATGCCAAAATTATTTCTGGTTAAACCAGAAATGAAACCACTTTAAAACACAATTAGAAATATTACAAATGTAAGTGATTATTGCCAGATTAGCAATACATTTAGTAAGCTGTCTTAAATTCAGGACATTTCGCGTCCTGCTAGAGATCTCGACAGGATACAGGACAAAGGACCTCAAATGCAGGACGGTTGGCAACCCTATATAATACCCTTGTAATCCCATGAAGTTCTTTATAATGTTATACAGTAATGTAATGCAATATGTATATAATTTTTTAATGTTGGGACAACAATTTTTACAATGGTTAGTTAATCCTTTTAGTGGTTAGTATAACATTATCTAAAAAAATATTTATAAGGAAATGCCGACTTTCGGCTAGATCATCAGATGTAATGAACATACAGTATGCATATTAATCACCTAACTACAATATTCATGAACCTCTTTACTTGCGATAAAAATATCTAAATTACAGTGAAAGATTGAGCGCTATAAACAAATTCTACCCTGAAAAACAACTTTAATCAATTATCTCTTTGAATCTCGGATTATTTATAATTTCAATAAATAATTTTAGAGATAAAAGCAGTCTAATTATATAACTAGAACTAGACCCGTTGTGCGTACCAATTAATGTGCTAGAATTACAGCAGAAACTATTAAACACAGCCTGTAAATGCGGTATGACAGGAAACAATAATTTCACACACAATTATACAGGCACGCGACGAATTAATTTGTTATTTTAAATGACACACTATTTAGTGAAATAGGCGTACGAGTGATTAATTTAATTAGGTGGCAGAAAAAACTTCGTGCGACAATTCATAAATATGGTTTATTATTATTATATCATTACATGTTGTTAGATAGAAAGATAATAAGCAGTGTGGGGCAGACGACTGGGTTATTTGAAACACTACTAGGATAAACTGGAGGTGCACCTGAACAGGGCAGAGCTGTCCAGTATTTGAAATAAAAGTAATTGAAAAAGTATTTCAAATACTTTCGGTATTTGGTGCTTGGTATTTGACAACTTTTGGTCGAGTATTTGGATTTGGTATTTGATTTTCAAAAATATTGGTATTTCAATTACTTTGCTTGGTATTTGAAATACTCTCCGGTATTTCAAATACTTTCCGGTATTTCAAATACTGTACCGCTATTTCAAGTACCTCCTACTTCTTTTCTTACTTATCCATATATATTACAACGCGTCCATTCTGTCTCGTTCTAAATTCCGCCGCCGAATCGACAAAGTTTCAAAGCGATCTCCTCCGAGAGGGGATCGTTGAAGCCTTTCTCCAATGCGTAGGGGTATTTTCGTCCCGTATCCTACGCGTCCCAATTTAAACGCCTTTTCAAAAAACCTCTGCAAAATTTTCGTCGATTGCCGTTCGGCGAGAGAGATACGGCTAGCACCAGCGTTTTTGTCCTCGCGCCTAATGGTCCCGTCACGCTTGCCGAAATCCCGACTTTTCGCAGGACTCCCTAGACCCTTTTTCTAATTTTATGACTGCGAGAACCATTTCACGCGAAAGTTCCGTCCTTTCTCTAATCCTTTGAGATTTTTTCGAGACCGTACGTCGACTCCTTCTACGTCTATTTCGTCTTCGAAAATCTCGATTCGCGTCCGTCTCAACTTCTTTCTCATTTTATCTACCGATGTGAGATTGTACTAACGAGACAAGCACCTCCCACGAAAACTGTCAAATTAATTAAACTTCAGATAGGTTTTCCTACGAGAAATATTGCTAATGGAATCCATAGTACTGACTGCCAAACACTTCTGATTACCAAAATATTGAAGCGAAATGCTGTTCCAACTAGAAAATCGGTAAAAATTATTTTTTCAGGTTGACACGTACAGTTTACATACTTATACGTCTCAAGGTAAACATTTGACAACAGGCGTGGTAGCGCATCGGGAAAGTCGTAGGATTGAAAACTTCATAATGCTGATTTCGCGAGTTCGAGTCACGCTGGAGGCAAACTTTTTTTAACTTTTTAATTCCAATTATTTATTAGTATTAGTATTTAGTTATTCTGTTTCATTATCCGTAGTTTTTATTCTTTCTGCACGTAAAGTTTAGAATTAATTCATTCATTAAGGTAATCTGTTAAATTCATCATTTTAGCTTACAAAAGTAAATATCTACAATATTTTTGGTCCCATAGATAAAATTGATAATAAATAATGTTTACTTAAAAATAAATTCTACTTTCAGTACTTAAAAAATTATGATATTTTACCATCAAGAATAGAGTATCCTTACAATTCATCAAAATATTAAGAAAAATCGTTTAGTATAATTACATCATTATTCCAGATACAAAATTTCTTTAATATGTATTTTCTTAAAAATAATATCATTTTAGATGCATTTGTCACCCGACGGGTGACCCCAGGCCGCAGGTCTGGACCCTCGGTAGGGCTAGAAACAGGAACGAAAATCGCTATCGCGATTTTCTCCCATTTCTAGTTATTTATTAATAGTTCATAAGTAGATAAGAAAGGTAAAAGGCATGTATGTACCTAATCCTACTAGTTAGAATCTGTAGTATTGTAGAATTATATATATGAAAACGTCTCCATTCCATATTATCTTACTATTGTACTAATTGTACCATGTATGTAACCTCGTTGGCATTATTGGCAACACTGGCAACAATAACTGTATAATTAATTATTGTGAATACCTCATTTACTGTTGTTGAATGTAAATATTTTGTTACCCTTTTCAGACTAAATTAAAAGTTATGTTTGTTTTATGTTTTGTTATTATTATTACTTATTGTCTCAGGCGTAAAATTTCAGCAGGTATAAATAAATATAATTCACATTATTCCAAGTACCATTGCAAATATCTATAAAAGATTTGAAATACCTTAAAATATTTGTTGGGTATTTGAAGTACAATTTGCGGTATTTCAAATACCTATAAAGGATTTTAAATACCCTAAAATATTTTTTAGGTATTTGAAATAAAACTTGTGGTATTTCAAATACTGGAAAAATATTTGAAATACTTTATTTGCTCGAAATTTCAATTACTTTTCTTGAGTGTTTGGTATATCAAATCCTTTCTGTAAAGCAGAGTATTTGGTAATTGAAACTGCAAATATTTTAGATGGTATTTGGTATTTGATATTTGAAATACTTTTGATGGGTATTTGGAGCAGCTCTGACCTGAAGACATAAATCACGATCGCAATGCATAGAAAATTATGAATAAAACGTAAAAACTTCAGGAAACCTTTGCATCATTAAATAGTTATAGCCGAGGTTATACCACAGGGGCTTACATGAAAAATTGGTTAAAAAATGCCAATAAATTAATTTTGACGTCAAAAAATTAATACCATTGTCCCATTTTTTTTTTTTTTTCATTCCAATTTAAACCTATGGTGCATTAGATTATACAAGTTGTACGTGATATGATAAGATCTGCTTGAAAAAACATTTACTTTGGTTATCAAATTTGTTTATGAATAATAATAAAAATCCTCCACTACTTTAATCATTTTAATATTTTCTAATACACCTACACATTAATAATATTTTTTGTTTGATTTTTTAAAGAAACATGGTCGCATGATATGAAATCCTAAAGATTCGGTTTCCTAGGAAACAGTACCGTCTTTGAACGGCCGTCAAAATACGGTGGGTGACGTCACAAAAAAGGGTGTCGTGTATAATAAGGGAAGTGTTTTCCAAGAGAGCGGTAGCGCGCACCGTAACGCAACAGAGCGGTGGCATCTGATTTGAAGAGGTGGGATACGGTACGAATCAGTTCACCAACGTTTTTATGCGGTGTCTTGTGTATAGCGGTGAAGTGGTTTTATAATTTTACAACTATTTTCATTATCTTTGTAACGCTCTTTCTTATAATATATTCAAAGTTTAAATAAGTTTTACTCTCTAAACTTGTTAAATAGATGACTAAATAAATAAATAATTATTAGTGCGACGTCAAAATCATCCATGGTGACACTTTGTTTTCAGGAGACATTTCGTTTTCAGACTTTACACTAATCACTGCCGCGGCGGCGGCCATAGTTTTATTACCGTTTTTGTGACTTCACCCACCGTATTTTGACGGCCGTTCAAAGACGGCACCGGTTCCTAAGAAACCAAAACTGAACGAAGGGTCGTTATGGTCACAAAATATTTTTAACACTACAGTGGTAAAAATTCTATTAACACACTTTCTTATAATAAATGTTAACTTTTGGAACTTAGGCAGCTATTAAAAACGTCACTTTTAATGAAAGCTGTACAAAAATTATGTTTATTGCCTTTATAAGTTTTTTATCATCATTACTAAGTAGTTAGTTACGATTAGTAATAATAATTCCAAATGTATTTGGGTCGTTTTCAAAAGAAATAATGTTTAGGTAAACTATATTTCTACACAGCATAAAATAATTAATTTCAACTTTCAGACAGGATTTATAAATATTTAATGAAATGTAAGGAATATTAACTTAATCAATTATCTTGATTGAATCTACAATGTTTGATAATGTGCCTAATGTATATTATGCAATCAGAACATAAACATGTTAAACTACCAAATAAATTAGCACAAATTACGACATACTTAGAGTACAATAATGTAAACAATAATATCGAAAACTGATATCAATGTTCTAAAGAATACCTCGGATAGTCAGTACCTGAGGTAGTCCGGAGTCCTGCAGAATTGTGTATGTTAAAACTTACTTATTTACTTTATTTGAGAAAAAGCAAAATGAATATTACAAGAAACATCACTTTTATCGCAGACTTGTCCCTTACCGTCTTATAAACATAATATCAAAGTCTACATAATTAGAATACCTATATGTAGACTTTGATAACATGTAAGGTGACAAGGATTTATTTTATTATTTTTCTATCTCTTGAGATACCTTCAAAAAGTGTGAGAGAACGCCCAAAATGATGTTTAGAAATTGATGCAAATTAATAAATAGCACCTAATTATATGTTTTATCACAAAATTGTACGCTAATTATAATTGTATATTATTATTAGTAGCAGTCTAAATAGTCGTATAGAACGGGTGTGAAGTTCACCTCTACGTTTTATGGTAGGACTATAAATAAAGTCGTGGTCTGATAAAATCTAATAAGTAATTAAAAAATTATTTACAGAAATTCGTAGCATGAATTGATCAATAGAACCACAAAATAAACACTGCACCATATTCCTTCGCAAAACGGCTTTATAAAGTTGTGTAGAGGGATGAAATTAAATAAGTAATCGTAGAATATCCGAGTTGGGTGTCTAGTTTTAATCATTACAGGTGGATAGAGAACGAACAATTGCATTAGAGAATATTGAATGTGTTAATATGTCGAATCATATCATCTAAAAGTGTTTTTTTATCTCCTTAAATGGTAAACGATATATTTTTTAAATGGCGGGAAGATTACTTCTTAGTAGATTTTGAGACCACGACTTTATCAATTATAGTCCCCCTGCACAATCAGGATTTTGTATCGATCTTGAAATCAAGTAGGATTTAAAGTATTCTCCTACGCATACATATTTGACAAGTTTGTTTGTGTCATTGTGTCGCACCCCTGTTATACTTTATAAATTCTGGCTTCGCACTTCGCATCTTTTGAATATTTAAAATTTTCCCTAAAGCACTGTATCTACTGCTCGGTATTCTATTCCCAGCTTCTTCTGAATAAATAATAACGTCAAGTTGAAAAACCATGACCTACTAACTAGTCTTACTGCATTATTCATAAAAATTCAAAAGGGATATTATGTGAGAGGATATAAGTTATCGTAATTTCAGGATTTCGTAGACGTTCTGTTATATTGATTATACACACATTTTTCGAACAACTATTTTTGTATTCTCTGAAAATGACAACAAGACGTAACGTAAAAGACAGACCTAAATGCAATTTTTTCTATTTCTGTTTATTCTAAGTAATGAAATGGTTAACATAAGTTTAGTAAAACATATTCACTTAATTACAGGTATTAAAAATTAACATAATAATCAAACTAGAAAAATGATAACAAGATGTGTATAATTATGTCATAGTTACAGACAGAATAAATATGAGTCGGAAATAAAAAGAATAGAAAAATGAGAAAATGTGCTGAAAAAAGAATTTTATGGATTGACATATTGCAAATTCCCCTTCAGCAAAATCAAAAGTAATCAAATTTTTACTACAACAAATATATTTTGAGAATAAATTCTTGATCGATCCAATTTCAGGACTTGGGTTTGAATCGGAACTTTATCGTGAACTTTAGTTGAATGAATGCAGTTTGGTAGCGAAGTATCAGATAAATCTAAGTAGTACATCTGTTCTTAAGTGGTATTTTCTAGGAACCGTGCACTTCGGAGTGATTCAACGAATAATTCTCAGATAGTCACGCATTTCCTCCCTTTCAAGTCACGCAATGAATGATTTAAATGACCTTATTAGTCTCGCCAACCGAACTACCTTGATTTGCGTTATTTTACCACTGTTTTATTACATATATGGTAATAAGTAAGATACCTACAACATACAACTCATGTTTTTATCGCTAAACCCTTGGGTAAACCTTTCTAGATTATTCCAAATAACATCCTCTACAAGTTATAACTCACCCTGATTCATAAGTTTATTATACATGATGTATTTTATCTAATCTATTAATTTAATATATTTTTCTAGAAACCATTTTCTTTCCTTTTCCCGTTGACAATTGGAGAATTTTTAAAATCTATTTTAAATTTTGCTACTTTATTATTATTATTAATTTTTCCACTCACCTCCCAATGGGTGAGTTGTTAGTGGAACTAATTTTCACCCGTAGGGTGTGAACCACACTGTTAAAAATGGTTCGCGTAAACTACTCAGAATATTTTTATGCAGTAGCTGATCAAATAACTGTTTAGTTGGGTACTTTTGAAGTACGTATGCAAAACCGACAATTATTTGAGAAATTAAGAAATTACTAATTTAATGTTGAATATGAACATTTCATATTTCAGAGGTCAAAGACCTCGATTGGCAAGGATCCAAAGACGACCTTTGATACCTACTGCAATCCAATTGAACTTCAAATTAAGCTTTCAACTAGCAGAGGTCAATGACATCGATGACAAAAGTTCATTGACCTTTGCCCATGATACAACTACACCCTTTGCCAACTACTGGGATCCAATCGGTCAAAGTGCATTGATTCTTTACACCTACTAGAAGCCAATTGGATTATTATTGGACTTGGACCAATTGGAGTGCAATTGCATTTTCAACTTTCAGAGGCCAAAAACCTTGAAGGCGAAAGTTAATTGATCTTTGACATCTGCTGGAATGGCAGATCCGAACATTTTAAAAATATTTGAATATTTCAACATTTGTGGAAACGCTTTGACTTGACGTTTGCACTAGACTCTGAGACGCTGCATTGTTTTCAAGTGCTAATCGTTGATTTCGCTAATCTATGAAATATTCTCGAAAGCCAGGGCCATCACAAATTCAACATTAGTGGGAGAGCGGTAATAGTATACCAAAGTAGTGGAGAAATAGCATTTAATTGTCGATAATACCCTAATGATTTTTGCTGAAGATAGAATTTATACTTACATTATAACATAAAAAGGACTGATATTCTGGAGAAAGTGGGAAAAGGGGTGGTCTAATTTTATTACAAATGAGTAAATTCTAGGGCTTTAAAATAGCTGTTAATTCTCCATAAAATCACATCCCAAAAATTGAATTTTTTGTGCAATGTATGAGGGACAGTTTATACCTCTGAGTGAAGTGGTAAATAGCTGTTAAATTTGATGCATAAAAATATGCGAATGGTTTATGCTAACCATCCTTTATGTGGTGGCGCTGACTTCAGTCGAAACCTAGCGTTACAAAAGTCGTCCATTAGAAGATAAACGGAAAAATTATAATGGGGTACTAAAACAGCCATAAATTCTCCATAAGACCCAATCCGAAATTTGCTTGTGGTGGAGCTTCAGCGACGTCGTTCATGGTACGCCAACTGTGGACAATCGAATCTTTGAATCATACTGCATGGCACTGGTTTTTATATTTAGAAATCATTTCACAAACCATCATAGAGAGATATCTTTTACAAGCAAATGTTTGAGGCAGTTTACATTATGGACTACAAGATCGTCTTGTACACAAGTTTACAAACAACCTATATACCTATACAGGGCGCCCTATTTCTTGACCCGTTGCATGGGTAACTTTTTTATTAGTAGAGATACAAAAACGCTTAAATGAGCAAATTAGTGCAGTTTCGTATTAGTAATTCTACGGTAAGGCGAAAAATTATATACGGGGGAAGGTTGAAAAGTTATTGACAAAAAACGAAAAATCCAACTTTTCTATTATCCCTCGTAGCTCGTTCATTTGAAGAGTTAGAGAAAAATGCTTCACATGTTTTTTGCAGTATTTTTCATGTAAAATGACATGCACTTGCTACTTTTTATATATCTCTTAAAATGGTTGAAAATCGCAGTAAAATATATTTTTTTTAAATGTAATGGATAGGTGGCTGTGACATTAACCGAAAGTCCCCTTTTTTCTCTTTCAGATGATATAACATAGTCCATATTTTATCCTTACAAAAGTAATAATAATCGTTGTTTTTAAAGAAAGTTTATTGTCACATCAAGAATGCTATGGATTATGGAACAAAAGAATGTTTTGAGAACAGAAATTATTAATTAATTAATTATATTGAAGTAAATGTTCGAAATGACCACCATCCTGTTGGATACATAGTAAGCAACGTTTCTGGATACTTCTTAAAACATTATTTATTGTATGTCCATGTATGCTTCTAATTGCATCTTGAATCCTGACTTTTAGATCCTCTATATCTACAGGAGCTGTCACATAAACTTTATCTTTCAATAACCCCCAAAGAAAGAAATCTAAGGGGGTCAAATCAGGTGTTCGCGCTGGCCAGTCGATATCCATTCTATTTCCGATAACATTATCAAACTGTTCATGTAAATATTGTTTTACCTCGCGGGAATTATGCGCAGGTGCTCCATCGTGTTGGAAGTATTTAAGATTTCTAAAAATATGAAGTGGTAATTCATTTAAATATTCCTCTGTTAGAGTATTCCTTAGAAAATGAAGGTAATTATTCGCATTCAAATTATCTTCGTAAAAATATGGGCCAATAATTTTGCCACAAAAAATTCCACACCACACATTTATCCCAAATTGACGTTGATTTCTTCTTTCAGAAACAAGATGTGGATTTTCTCGGCACCACATTATGTTATTATGGCGGTTAAAAATACCATTGTTGGTAAATCTACTTTCATCACTGAATAAAATCTTTTTCCAGAAGTCTAGATCCTCTTCGCATTTTGAAATGTACCATCGACAAAATGTCATCCTTCTTTGATTATCAGCTGGATATAAAGTATTGCATATGGAATAATGATAAGGCTTTAAATTGTTACCTTTTAAAATAGCTCTTACAGTTTCCTTGGAAGTGTTGCAGTGATGTGCAATTTCTGCAGTTGAAGAATCAGGTTTAAAATTTACATAAGCCAAAACATTTATTTCAGTGTCTTCATTGAAGTTTCTTTCATCCTTAGGCTTTGAAAAAGAACCGTATAATCGTATATTATTTTCCAGCTGTCTAAATATTCTATCATGGGGTTGTCTTCGTTCCATGTAAGTTTCAAAATAAAGATTCGCTGCAGCTTGTGCATCTCGATTTTGGTTATAATAACAAAATAGCATATCATTTTTCTCTTCGTTGGTGTACATATTTGCAACACTATTATTTTGTATGCAGTATTAATAATAAACAATAAACTACTTAACAAAAACTAAAAATGTCACTTATGATCTGTCAATAATTAAATGCCAACTAGACGTTTTTAAAAATATCAGGAATCTTATTTTTTGTTTTATTTCCATAGCATTCTTGATGTGACAATAAACTTTCTTTAAAAACAACGATTATTATTACTTTTGTAAGGATAAAATATGGACTATGTTATATCATCTGAAAGAGAAAAAAGGGGACTTTCGGTTAATGTCACAGCCACCTATCCATTACATTTAAAAAAAATATATTTTACTGTGATTCTCAACCATTTTAAGAGATATATAAAAAGTAGCAAGTGCATGTCATTTTACATGAAAAATACTGCAAAAAACATGTGAAGCATTTTTCTCTAACTCTTCAAATGAACGAGCTACGAGGGATAATAGAAAAGTTGGATTTTTCGTTTTTTGTCAATAACTTTTCAACCTTCCCCCGTATATAATTTTTCGCCTTACCGTAGAATTACTAATACGAAACTGCACTAATTTGCTCATTTAAGCGTTTGTGTATCTCTACTAATAAAAAAGTTACCCATGCAACGGGTCAAGAAATAGGGCGCCCTGTATATATAAAAAAAAATACTTATTTTATTACAAATACAAAATCTGGTGAAACAACTGTGACAATAACAAGTCCATTCTCCATTGAACAGGAAATTTTATAAAGAGAATTGATTGCCTATCAAGCGACACCCACCAATTCAGTAGCGATTGGTTTATCGATAGCTGAAATGAAGTTCAACCATAACTGTATACTACCACGGTGTGTAATTAGTCAGTTAGACGGCAAATTTCCGGTAGGTCAGTCGCTTCATCCGTTTGATGCACAAACGGTGATGATGCATGGTCATCCGCAATTCTATTAATAGACTGAGAATTAACTAGATACAAACTTTCACAATAATTATAATTAGGTACCTACAGAAAATATATACAAGGATCTCATAAAGTAAGGGATGTATTTCAGCTTATTATGTATTTTTAACAAATTAAGTTAATACCAAGATGTGAAAGAAATTCGGAAACCATGGGATTTCTTATGTCAAACAGTGGTTAACGCAAATGTTCGATATGTCGTCCATTTTGCTACTGTACCGTTCCTCCAAATTGTACACAGCATTATTCAGCATTTCTGGTCGAATTGCAGCAATTTGCTCCCTAATAGTCTTTTAATTCTTCCCCCGTTGTGGTCGTGTTCTAAACACCAAATTTTTTACTAAACCAATTCTTGTTTGTAGATCCATGTTATGAAAGTTTAAATCGTTTCAATTTACGTTTACGTGAGTTTTATTTTGAGAACAATTAATTCTCTAAATCGTAATGATTACGTTTGACACTTGTATCAGCAGTTGACACAACTCTTTTGTTTTCCATATATACAGTAAAATCCAATTATTGAAGCAACTAGATTCCATTTACCTTTTACCACTAGCTTGATTTCTTAAAATTATATAAGACTAGAGTATAAAGTATTTCATTTGAAATATTATTTTAAAAATACATGGGAGACTAACAAGAGGCGGCATTTGTCCACGTTATAGTTCAGGGGTGGCCAACCTGCGGCTCGCGAGCCACATGCGGCTCTTGAAGGATTATTTGTGGCTCTCGATAAATGTACCCGAGTTCCCTTTTCATTTTTGTGCTATTATATTTTAAAAAATTATTATCGTTCCGTATGTGTTTCAAAATGTCTTTGAAATTACTGACGACAAATATGAAAGACTAAGTGCAACGTTGTAACAAATTTCATTTCCGTCCAAGTTAAGAATGATATGACTCATCGAAAACTGCGCGAACGAACATAAACAGTGGCGTAATCGTCCGTAATCGACCGACTCCAAACCGATTTTGAATTTGTAAACTCTCATTGCAACGGAGAGTTGACATTGTACTCTGGAGGAAACAATTTGTATCACTTTTGCTACGGATATAATTTGTAATCTGGAATTTTTGGTAAGTTAACTAAATTTGTTTCATAGTATAGCTCGGCATAGTATAAATATTAGTAAAAATGGCTCGGACTATCAAGGAGCTTGGCCACCCCTGTTATAGTTAGTTTGAAATTACTCCAAGCGAAACTAATAAATCGAACCAGAACTGTTACACATATATACGGTATACACAGATGGTAAGTGGTGTCATCTGGCAATCACTAAACTCCAAGTTTGTGGTAACATCAGGGCTATGGAAACTCGTATTTATTTGAATAATACAAGTAACGGCCACTTTTTAAAGAACAATACTTCGGTGACATCTTAATGTTATTTCTTGTTGCAAAATAACGCAATGCAGTTAAGCTTAACGCACTACTCGTACGTACATATGTAAATCCGTATAATATATGGCTAGTGAGGTAATAATAGCTCAAATTCTTATGCCTAACCATGTAGGTGTCATTGACTGGGGAGTTTAATAAAACAAAAGACATTCTCGTTATTCAAGAAGCCACGACCGAGGTTAGTAATATATATGTGGACAAGATATATCATCAATTTCAAATACGGTTTGTAGGATTACTATAATGAAGTATAAGTATCAATAAATTTAAATTGTTCCCTGGCATATATCTCGATAAATTGGGAGTTTCCTTGGGATTTTAGGAAGGCACTTGTTACGCTAAAATCTCAAAGCATGCACAATGAATACGAAAATAGGAATATTAAGAGGCATATTATTATTCAAGATGGTATATCTACGTTTCGCATCATTATATACATTCAACGAATATTTATGATTATCATTAATATTAATACCCTACGAGAAAAGGAGTAAGATAAGAGATCTGCCATCCAGGGCCGGATTACGATTCCTTGGGACTTCCGGGCGGAGATGACATGGGAGCCCCAATGGGGAGTGGTATATAAAACGTAAAATAGATATAATTTTATGGGTATATCGTTGTCACAGAAATAAAATAGTATGAGGTATCTACCAATTTTTACCAAAGCAACTAAACATTTAAATACTCCAAGAAAACAAAAATATCAAGTAAGTAAAGTAAAAACATACTGCCTCGTCTTATAATAATAATATATAATACACGGGAGATATTCTAGATCCGCGTGTTTCGTTAAGGTCTGGTTATTGTTTGACAATAAATTAACTGATTTTTTAAATAATTATTGTTAGATTGATTAATTCAGTACTTACACTTTCTTTCTCTCATTACATTGCTTGAAATATGTTTGATCATATGATCATCGTCTTTATTTGTGTGATGAGACGCGAGCGGGGTCTCGTAGGGACCACTTAAGTCAACCTTATGGAGCCTATAGGTATGTATCATCAGTGAAATTTCAGAACAGCCCTCCACGTATCCAAGCAATTAAATTTAAAAAAACTGCCATCAATTCACCGTCAGCATCTAAAGGTTGAATCTCACTATACGGTCCGGTCGCGTTCCATAACCATTACATATATGTTCAGTGAAATGATCTATTATGACGGTTTCGTTAAATAGAAATAGTCTGCGTTGTTAACAAAATGTGGTCTGACGAAAACTTAATCCTAGCTGCTATTTTATTAGATGAAGATGCTACCTTGATGCTAACTGATAGATAACGAAATGAATTTTTATCAATATTTCCGCAGGACAGAATATCAAATTTCATGAATTACTTTCCCCGATTGAACCATTTATTATGAAACAAAATTCAAAATTCAGGGAATCAATATCACCAAAACAAAAACTATGTGTTTGTTTAACGTAAATAAGTTTATTTTTTTATAATAAAAAACAGAAAATATTACTATACTTTAGTATTAGGTACATATCTTCATTCATTATTTTCGTAATTCAAATCATAAAATGATGCAAAGCACGAAGCAGCTGTCGAATTTGAAGCCGGGGGAGGACGTAGGCGGTGGAACGTATCCAGAAGACTGGTTAACAGGAACGAGGTTATGGAAACTGTAATTGTGGCTACTAGGGGGTGTTTTTGAAATTGAGAAGGTGCATGTGAATGTTGATTGGTTGGTAAAATTTGTTCCAGTTCCAATTGCATCAAAGGAAGAAAGTTAAAACAATTGCTAACGAATTTTGGAATATCTGGAATTTTCCCAATTGCTTGGGAGTCTTGACGAAAAACACGTAATGATATAAGCTCCACCTAATTCCAGATATCAATTTTTTTTATTATAAGAAAACCTTTTCTATAGTTCTGCCGGCACTAGTTGATCCACAACTTAATTTTATTACTGTCGATATCGTAATTTATGGCAAAAATAGCGATGAAGGGATCTTTGCGCACGCAAATTTCAACTTTTGAACAAAATACCTTAAATATTCCCAACCCAGTAGAACTTCCCGGTACGAACCAAAAGCCAACTTTTGTAATAGTAGAAACGGAACTGTTTGGAAACGGTATGTAAACGGATCGGAAGGTGTATATACGTACGTTCATTTACAGCTAATATTTTACGTAAACTAAACGAAACCGGTAGGGAACGGAAACAGAGCGTATAGTGAGAATCCACCTTAAGCGAGCAGTGGCAAACAAATGGCAACACTATACCAACAATATTTACATTGTTTAAACGCATTTTGATTTATCACAGTTTTTCATTTGTTATCTCGGCGATACATGTAATGCTTCTGTAAATACGCCATTACTCGAACGGGACCAAACTATATAAATCTCCGTAGGGAGTCGGAGGATAAACGCCAATTTGTATGCACGGGCACGTCTGAAAAAAGTCTGATTGCTTTGGCGCTGAAACCATTCGGGGTCATGAATTGAGTGTTTACACCGTTTCAGCGATATATTTCAATTTTAGAGATTTCTGGTATCACGGAGCAATAAATTATCGACTGAAGTAGGTATAACAAGGCCACTTCATTTTCCAGGATTTTCTACTGAAACTTCCATTCTTCCCTATTTGCCTTACCTAGACTGTTTAAAAGAATTGGTTTAAAATTCTTCTTAGCTCTCTTCTAAGTTATCGACGTAACCCCTATAATACATGTACGGGTTAAACAAAATCTGGACTGCACGTACTTGAATGCTTTGAAACATTGTTAGCTGGATAAAATCTCTCTTCAATTAAAGAACGTCAAATCGGAAATCTGAAGCGATAGTATTTTATTAATTTTCAAGATAGATTCTAATGTTACTTTGACGAGGAAGACACTAGGTACATGAAATGTACTCGTCTTGCCATCAAGAATCGAGTGCAATGTAATTTTTCAGTAGAACACTTAACATATACATATATTAGGTATATTTGCATTAAAAGATTACATCATCGAGTAAATACGTTACACCTCTTAAGTTTATTTATTGCTCAGCTAAGTTCTCGCAAAAAGACTAATTAGTGCAATGCTCTTCATCTGTTTGCCAATGCTGGTTTAAATTGAGGAAAAGTATTGGTGTAAACAAGTTCTTTTAGCCCAATCAGTCTATGGGATTATATTTACTAATATCATGATTATAACAGCATCTTTGATATCAGCTAGTGTGGGGAATAAATTGTATAGTGTGAATCTGAATATATTGCTGCAGCAATGTTTTATACTAATATGCAAAAATATAGATTAATGTAGGGTTGAGAACATACTGTAGCATTCCTAAGAGAAAAGAGTAAATATAAAGATACTACGGGTTAGAGTATGTTTATAAATAAGAAATAGGGGTCGTATTTTTATATATTTATTTGAGATTGTTTTAACTAACATTTTATTCTACAAGGCGTTACAAATTTTTCAACCTTTATCTAGTATTTGTCCATCGTTATATGGGCACACAGCGGTTTATTTAAATTTCTTTGTCGTGGCATTCAGAAATAGGTAGGTTATAGTAATATTTAACACATTTTACCTGATTGTGACAGGTTTTAGTACTGTTACAAAATCACCGACACAGTGCCCGAGTGCGGTTGCTAAATCTACTTTTCCCCCAGCCTTAGGGAATTTGTGCACAATCTAGCAACACCGCCTCTGTGGGTGCCTGGGGACAACCTCCCAAGGGCGAAGACTACCCTCTAGGCCTTAAAATAAGGAAGCTAGGCCCTTTTGTCCATATTTCCTGGATGTCGCCAGCGACATTTATCGAATACCCCTCGTATAACTTGGCTGTAGACTATTTATTGAACTGCCCTGGTATGTAGATTCTTCATGAGTTATTCTATGAAAATGTCTACGAGGATCTAGTAGCCTAGTTTACCTATACAAAGGTCGCGGGCGCCGGCGAAAAAGCTAGTCTTAATCACGCAGCGATCAAGAGTAAATAAGCGATACTTAATTGCGATTTTTGAAGTGTTTTAGGCGTGTATTTATTTAGATATTGTACAAGAAGTGTTGTATTGTGTTTGAAGTGTTGAATAAAGATTTTACTGTTGTATAAAAGTCTTTTATCTTTAGAATTCCGGAAGGAGTAACAGTACTTTAAATCGAAGTATATTGTAAAGTAATTTCCTTCCAACATAAAGAAAACACTACGTAAATATATGGATATTCAATCAAGAAACCTTTCAGTTTCTTATAAACACCTTCAGTTGCCCATTTCATTCGTAGTTGCAAAAAAATTTCGACTCTCCACCCCTCGTCATGTTCTGCTAAACTTAATTAACCGAATCGATAAAGGAATTGGAAGTCTTCTCCACTTTGAAGGTGCTCCATGAAATAAGTGAAGTAGACAACATGGCGTCAATTAAAAAAATCTGTTAGGAGGCCTATATTTGTTAAGCGAGCAGAAGACGAAATTAAAGCATATAGTACGTTAACCGTAAATAAGTTTAACTCTACAAGAAACAGGAGAATCAAGGTCTCTCGGTGTCATTTTTATTTTTTTTGAACTGCCGATTACCAGAGATTTTAAACTAGCAATCCACTTATTATCAGATGTTAACAGCTTATTACGTTTTAGATAAGGAAGTCTTGCTTGTCGACCATAATCAACAAATACAGCGAGACTAATAGGTGACTTCACAATTCTGGATTACATTACGGTGTAAGGATTAAGGATATTCCTCTATAGTAAGAGATTCTTGATATAATGGGGTATTTTCCTTTAATCGAAATGAAAGTGGAAACCTGTATTTTTATAAAATATATATATATATATATTTTTTATATTTATTAGGATAAAAATTATTAAGATTGAATCGGTAGAAAATTTTTAATTTAATTTTGAAATTTTATTCTATATTCGTGACGTCACTAAGCGAAAACTAGGGAATATATGACTATAAAGAGGCCACACTGATAATATGTGGCTAGCTTCAGTTTGTAACGACGACAAACGACAGTCGACATTTCGATAATTGACATTTGAAATTTCCTGTTTGTGTTTGGCTTGAGAACTTGACGTGTTGTATTGTTGTTTTCTTGTGATGTAAACTTTTATTAAACATGGAGCAAGGTGTAGTAGAGGCTAAGTCCGACAATTTACCGATTATAGATCCTTTTATGATACAGATCCTATAGATCCTTTCAGAAATAAAAGGAATGAAAAATGTAAGGTTAGTATTTAACTTAACAGTATTACTGCAAAGTCGATTAAATATATTCAAAAATTACCTTTACAAATTACGATGTTTTTCTATTACTAATAAATACACTTGTAATCAGTCACAGGCAGAGACAACAATTCACAGGTAAAAATATAAACTAAAAACAACGTCTCTAACTAAAAACAATTCAAACATAAACAAAAGTAAAGTTGTCACGCAATGACACCAACCACACAAATGAAAATATCCTAGAAATCACTAAAAAATGGTGCAAATTTTGAATTTTCGCTTAGTGACGTTACATAGATATCGCGCACAATAAAAAAATAATTTATGGACTTAAATGAACCCAATAAAAATTTCAGAAATACGTATCTCTTCTTTTTCCAAGTACTTTCCATTGCTGATGTAAAAAAAAATAGGAAAACACCCCATTTACGCCCTATTATTTTTTCTCTCTTGAAAAGCGGTAGTAGTCATTTGTTTTTATAACCTGGCATTCTATTATAAAACTATTATAAATAAAATAATTATTACATATTTCCAATGTGGTTTATAACTGTCTGAATAGATCGAATGTTCCAGGATCCGTTGATCCGTCAACTACAAGGATTGCATTGCACGTTAGGCTTTTAAAGGTGCCGACTCGGTATAACATCCAAACGTAGGACTTTTATTCCACCGCCTATCCCAACGACGCGGCGGTAGAGCGTGAGGCGTGGGCGCCGCGACGCCGTCCTCGCCGCCACCGTCGTTCCTAGAGGCACGCCCACTCCCAGCGGCGCCGGAAGGAGGCGGCCACAAAGCCTGGAAAACTAATTTAAATTTATATAAGCCCTCGGAAGTGGGGCAAGACAAATCTGGATGTTTTCGATAACACTGTCTGCTAATACATACTTAATCCTTTCAATAATTTTAATTAAACATATAAAATTAATCAATTACCTATAGATCTTCTAGAACTTAGAGACGTAGCATCATCTACTGATGTTCTGTAAGGATTTTCAAAACAAGAATTTTTATAAGTGCAAGAGATAAGATTAAATGTAAGTACAGATTCTAACTGTAGACTTTAATATGAGAAACTAAGTTAAATAAAGTTAGTTGTCAATTAAAACTCAGTCTTAATCATATCCAGATGATGCCAACTTGGTTGGGGAAACGCGCGTCGAGTGCAGTATAGTGTTTCGGTGTAATGCGGAAAATTACGTCAGTGATATATTCACACCAAAGGTTCCAACCCCCTTCAAGATAGGTATTATCAAAGTCTACATATAATTAGAATATATGTAATGTAGACTTTGGTAGGTATTATATTGTACAGGGTGGCGCAGATGGATCGAGTGGTTTTAAAATACTTGTCAAACTGTCAATTTTAAAGGTATTGGATTGAAATAAAGCGCAAAACGTGTAGTTACAATGGAAGTTTATTAACAAAAAATTAGTAAAGTTAGTTTTTAAAAATTACATCCATCAAATGCCCTCCTTCTCGAGCGACGCATTCTTGGAGTCGGTCCTTAACGTTCCGCATTGCCCGCTCAAGCACATCACCAGGAATTAATGTGATTTCGTTGTGAATTGCTGCCTTCAACTCCTGAATGGTCCGGGGATTGTTCATGTACACCCTTGCTTTTAAATAGCCCCATAAGAAGAAGTCACATACCGTGAGGTCCGGTGAGCGAGAGGGCCAATGGAGATCTCCATTACGGGAAATCAAACGGCCAGGGAACAGAGCGCGTACAGCTTGCATTGATATCCTAGCGACCTCACGGTATGTGACTTCTTCTTATGGGGCTATTTAAAAGCAAGGGTGTACTTGAACAATCCCCGGACCATTCAGGAGTTGAGGGCAGCAATTCACAACGAAATCACATTAATTCCTGGTGATGTGCTTGAGCGGGCAATGCGGAACGTTAAGGACCGACTCCAAGAATGCGTCGCTCAAGAAGGAGGGCATTTGATGGATGTAATTTTTAAAAACTAACTTTACTAATTTTTTGTTAATAAACTTCCATTGTAACTACACGTTTTGCACTTTATTTCAATTAATACCTTTAAAATTGACAGTTTGACAAGTATTTTAAAACCACCCGATCCATCTGCGCCACCCTGTACAAGACGAGATATAAAAAACCCTACAAATTAATTTAAAAAATATAGATTTACTTAAATTTAGTCAATCAAATTTATACCTAGCATTCTGTCAAGTTAACATTTGAATAATATAATTTGCAAAAAAAAAATTATAAATAAATAAATTGTGAGCAAAAACAACTTTTTCATATTTATTTTTACCATTTCCCTTATCACCATATTCAGGGAAGTTTATATAATAAGGGGTTATACCAAAAAATTATAAAGAACATGTATAATCATTAGAAACTAAAAAACAAAACTGCCTATTTCAAAAGCTCCCAAGGATTATAACTGTATTTCAATGGTGGGTCGAAAATTGTATACCTACCTACTGATATACGTCAATATAATATACCTTATATCGACTTCAACAAATGTATGTATTTTCTTTGTTAAATAAGAACTCAAAATCTATACGGTATAAATGTCAGAGCGTGGGAGTCTGATAATAGGCAATTTCAACTGTCTCATCGGCGCGGGTTTACAACTTTTACGGTAATTTAAAAAAGTGGCAATTAGCGGCAAAATTAAATTATAAGACATAGTGATTTCAGACAAAAAGAATTTTTAATTTAAAACAATTATTAACTCGAAGCGAGGCGCAGCGACGACACAGCTGTATTTATTCGGTAATGAAAGGGTTTCAATTGTAAAATTGCATCACAATGCAAATAGCCTAAAGACAAGCGAATAATTGCTTCGTATATCCCGCTGGTGAGAACTGAAATCGATAGACTCAGCGGTGCTATACCACGCAGACTTAATTTTGACCTTATATATTACACCATGCAAACTTTTATCGAGTTTAATAAAATGTATCAAAACAAATTAAAAAACAGAAGATGGTGGAGATCCTACTTATTAAATGTCTTTTTGCCGGTTTCACCGGAAGTCGTAGTCAGTGTTGATTTTTATATGAAACACCCTGTAACATGGGCGTCGCCAGGGGGCAGGGAGGGGCGGCCGCCCCCCCGGCTTGTGGCGAAATGTGGTAACCCTGGCGAATGTTAAGTACAACCGTTGAGTGAAATTTATTCAGTCAATGGAACAACGACCTATAATTTAAAAAATTGCCTAAATTAATATTCACTAATACATTTTGTTGTAATTTTTTAGTCATCTATATACAAAAAACATCGAGTTCCATTCTCTTTCTTGTGTGGTTTGAATGAGACCACCTGTTCTTTCCAGCAGCGATCATAGAGTGGTTTGTACGATCAGAGGCATTACGCTCTTGCAAATTCGTTCCAGCAGGCAATCCACAAGATTTCTAATAAAAAATTTGTTATTCCAACATTTTCTTACAGTTTCAAACGATTTGAAGAATCAAGAGGATTTTCAGCGGATTTGTCTGACCAATCAAAATGTAACCACAGCGTATAACTTAACCTACAACTAATTTTTGGACTGTTTGCATAGATTAGTATACAGGGTTATTCAGAACTTATCTCTAAAACTTTGAGGATATGTGCATCCTTAAATAAGAAAACAATTTCAAAAAAATTTTAATAAAAATATTAGGATTTCCCGTAAACAATGTTTAAAGTTATACCATTATAAAGGATTACGTAGATGGGCAACTGTACTTCAACATCTGATATACCTACCACATTCCTAAGAATGTGGTAAAAAAAGTAAACACGTTTTTGTCCCTCGAACGACGACCGAGCGAATACAGTTGAAGCGGAAATAATATCTCTATTGTCTATTCAGTCATCAGTCTATCTCTGTCTTCTCTCAATGCCGGTGTTTTATTTATATCGTAGGAGTGTTAAACTGTAAAATTTTCAAAATGGCTCATGTGTACAGTAATGCTGAGTTAATGGACTGTTACCAGTGGATTATCAGAACATCCCCAAATTTTATTATGGATAAGTTCTGAATAATACTGATTGTTATATTCAATGAACAATAATATTCAAAGGTTATATCCATTATTTTCATATTATTTTATTCAAAGGAGGTAAAAAGTTTCTATTATAAAGAAATTTTATTGGCGTTTTAGTTTTATGTTCTTTTATTATCTTATTTTAAAAAATGTCTTTTTATTAAGAATATTTTTAATGTGTTTTGATCATGTAGATCTGTACATCTTGATAGAATAAATTTTTTTTTATTGTGATAATTGTAGTATTTTTTATTTTACTGAATAGAAACATTCAATTTTCTTGTTTGCAGACAAATTCTAAAAAAAAAAAATATTTCGCCCCCCCCCAGAAATGTTGGAGGCGACGCCCATCCCCTATATCGTATGTTCTGAATATCGTTTTTTTTTTTAATCTACGTTATGTTCTAAATCCAACGATATACCATATAAGTGACAAATTAATTCAATTGTCAAATTAATTTTTGGACTAATGTTACTTTTGAATTTAGAGTGCCTTCTCTTTACCTATTCTAAAACTGTTTATAGTTTTTGTAAAAAATGTTGCCACTATTGAACGAACTAAGCTGAAGCCAATTCTGATTAGTGATTAGTCGGTGTAGTTGTTGCTTAATCCGGCTCTGCCTTCTAGATATAAGTGTTAGATTTCGTGTTGGTTAATCCAGCCAAGTATGAATAAGATTTTCCGATACTCAAGAAACATGTCATGCCTCTTGAGGGCAATACACCGTTTCAGTAATAGAAGTTAGAAGACATCTTTGAATAAATTTTGTACAACAACGGTACACCATTTATCTTACCAAAGAAAGTCGGTGATCGCGACTAATTATTGTGTCCTGAAATTTGATTTGAATCCAGATTACGGAATCAATTTATTATAATATCCTATTACTTTCCTATCTACTGATATAATGAATAAATTTAATCTCGGAATGATGAAAGGATTAAAGGATATCTAATCAATCAGTGTTTGGATATTTACGAGATTGTTTTTTATGTTATTATTTACAAGGCGTCTCTGCAATATATGTACCACTACCAGCTAGCAACCGTGAGGTTTTTTTAGTTAAAATTTAAAATGTGACCATTGAAGCCATCTTACTAATACGGGATATCAAAAATTATCTTGGTCAAGGGTGGTTGTGGAATGTAAAACGTGTGTCTTACTTTAAATTTTTGAATATGTTTTGTTGTGTCAGAATCTGTGAAGTCATTGTGCTGAAATTTTCTAATCCAATTTTTGAATCATGCCTCTTACCACACAGCACAAAATTTTCATGATTGAAGCCTATTTTCGAACGGTTGCGCTAGTTAATGGAAATTGGCAATACAGTCAACGTTCGTGTTTGGACAATTTTCGAGAGCACTTCCCAAACGTGGCAATATTTATGCGTGCATTACAAATTGTGTTGAAGTGTTTCGCGAAACTGGTTGTGTGACTCATAAAAAAGGTGCTGGTAGACCAAGAGTTCGTACAGAAGAAATTGTCAATGACGTTCGTCAACATATGGAAGAGGAGCCTGCAAAACCTTTGAAACGTCTTTCTCAGGAAATTGGACTTTCTTATGAAACATGTCATAAGATTTTAAAGAAAGACTTGAACATATATCCATATAAGATGCAAGCACATCAAGCTCTTCTGCCCGCAGACCACCCCAGACGCCTTGCTTACTGCCATTGGTTTGTGAATAATTTAATGAATGACGATCTTCTGGACTTAACTTTTTTTTCTGACGAAGCGTGGTTCCACCTTTCGGGATACATTAATTCTCAAAATATGCGAATGTGGAGTAATGATAACCCTCATGTTTTTACTGAATCGCCACTACATGCTGAAAAAATTGGTGTTTGGATGGCAGTTTCTCGCAGAAGAATAATTGGGCCAATTTTTTTCGATTTCACCGTCAACGCAGAAAGGTACAGACACAACTTTTTGGCTGAATTTGTGCAACAGTTAAACGATGATGAACTTCGGTACGGTTATTTCCAGCATGACGGTGCAACAGCACATACTACACGAGAAAATATTGCTTTCCTCCGCGAGTTTTTTGATGACCGGCTGATAAGTTTGCATACAGAAGTTGAGTTTCCTCCGAGATCACCTTGTCTGACAATTATGGACTATTTTATATTTCCTTACTTAAAAAAGAAGATTTTCGCAACTCCGGTAAATAATTTGCAAGAACTGCAACAAAGAATTGTTCAGCAATGTGCAACCATAACGCCAGAAATGCTGCAAAACGCTTTTCACAGCATGAGGAGGCGCGTCAACTTGTGCATCGAACAAAACGGGGGACATTTCCAACAATTACTGTAATTTAGTTTTTCTTGTTACTAAAACCGTTATTTCATAATTTGTAGTTCATTATTGTTTTACAACTGAAATAAATAGGTATGAAATTTGTACGTTATTGATGATGTCAGTGTGACAGTGACATAATTATTTCAAATTTAAAGTAAGACACACGTTTTACATTCCACAACCACCCTTGACCAAGATAATTTTTGATATCCCGGTATACCGGGATACTTCTTAACGGTGCGATGCTTTACTTATAAGTAAAGCATCGCACCGTTAAGAAGAGTGCACTAGAAGGCGTAAAAATTTCTGAATTAGAATTGTTTATCGATAACACGCAAACGTGTTAATCCATTTCCTTTCCATGAAATTTGGTTTGTGAATACAGATTACTAAATGACAAGTAAGAAATTCTATTTTAAGTGTAACTTATCCTTATCAGCGTCTACATGACTACAAGTGTTACAGTAAACTGAAAATCCTTTTTATCTAAAAGGAATTGTTGAAATTATTTGATATTTTCCACAAACTATATACCTACAATTTGGGCATTTTTAATTAACGAACTCAAAAAGAAGTATGTTAAAAGTAATTTCCAAATTAAGCAGGCGATGAATAAGTTGGGTAATTATGTAAAAAATAGGACACACTATAATTATGATTTATAGCCGTTTTACACAGTACAGAATTTACAATATAAGAACTAATATAAAATAACAACCCACAATTTTAAGAAAAATCTCACATAAACAAATGAATTGCAGCTTCAAACAATTGGCGATTCCAAAACTGAATGCGCCCTCTGCATGAAAATATTTGAACCTACTTAAAAGATAATTTTTGGAGGTTAACTACTGATATAATGATAAATAACACGTATTTGGGTTTGTTTAACGTAATAATTTGGTGATGCTTGCGATTTTTTGGTATTATAAAGTAAAAAACGACGTTGTTAGTATTTGTACATCTTTATTTTTACATTTTAAAATGGCATTCAAAAGAAATCAGCACGACACAAAAACTGCCGTGTTTATGGGTGTCACTCCACAAAACGTGTCAATAGAAGTGTTTAAGATAGAAGCAGTGGCGGCTTCTCCTTGAGGCCGCATGGCCGCGCGCCCCTCCTCTAAAAATACCAAAGGAATCCTTATTATTATCATTATTACAAATTAAATGCAAATGTTAAAAGTTAAAACATGTTTATTGTGGTACAGAGCGCTTGAGCTACAGTCCGCATCACTGGATCAAAGCACGGTGCCACTGCACAGTGAAGAATCACAGATTCGTGGCCGCATTTTGAGTCGCGGCCCAGCTAATTATGGTATCTCGTTTTCGACTACATTCGTTATACTTTCCATATGCTTATATTATTAGTCTTATAAAAACAGAATATATTTTAATTTAAACATTATTTAACAAAAAACAAGCACTAATATGGAATCACCACAGTTTATCACACTTATTTTAGCCCAAAATGTAAGTAAACAAAAACTAGGGTAACTAGGGCACTTGTTTCAACCCAAAAAATTAATATAATTAGCAATGAACCACTTATGGAACGTTTGACGCTTTTACCACTCTTTTTATCCTTTATTTCACCCTAACTAGCACACGAAGTCACTATATTAATGGCAGATGAATGCTAAATTGCTAGATGATGTGATATGAAATGCAAAATTTTTACTCGTCTTCTCCCATTTTTGTTTACAATTTGCAGCGCTGTCATCGGTAATTTGAATCGCCAATAAGCTACGATGTACCTTCTTCCCTCTCCTAGTTCTTTACCTATACCAAAGAATGTAGATTAAATTGTCTTTGCCTATATCCTACAGATTGACTGAAGTACTAAACTTATCCAGCGACGTACTAAAATTATCCATATACTGAATACTATTATCCAAAATGCCACATATTATTATGTATATTTTATTTTGATATTTGGTGAAGAATTCGCTCGTTTCTATTGATATGAAATATACGGTTTGTTTAGGCCTTACTCGACGATCAAGAATGTACAGGCAATCCGAGAAAGTTGTCCAGAGAAGTCCCCTGCTGAAATCCTGAAATCCAGGATTGTGTAGAATAGAGCATGTAAGACTACGTCCAAACTATTAATAGTAATATCTTTTATTATTAACAACTTTCTCTAAACAAAATTGCGATTAAGTAAAACCTTTTTATACAAATATCAATATCTGGAAATTCCCTGGTAAACCTAGAATTCAAATAATTGTGAACGCCTTCCTAGAAACATATATAATATATTTATTTATTTCTCAAACACAATATATGGTGCAAACAAAACTCCCTAACGAGATCATCCGGTGTATAATAGCCAACATTAAGGGGAACATTGCAGTATTATAACGGTAATTATACAGCATTTGTACTTCGTAGATCGAGTGCCCTTCAGCTACTTTCAGGACACTGGATATGGGCCATTTTTGAGTGGGTTTATGCAGAGGCGAGATGTAAGTAAATTTCAGGTGCGCCCACCCTGCTCATAGAGGATTAAATTAAGGTTTCTCAGGTATACATTATACATACGTATATATATATGTATCATCATATATCGATTTTTAGTGGGATCGGATTATGACATTCTGGGGCGGATCTTGGAGCCGCCACCTTGAATTTTAATTAGATTAAAAGTATTGTCTATCGTGGTGAAAGATCTATAACTGTGACAAATTTTCGTGTTCAAATTTGTCACAGTTAATAATTTTGAACAAAGTTTACATACGGGTACATACATACTAACATGTAAAGTTAAATAATTATTATAGTAAAATAGTAACCGTTCAAACACAATGTAAAAAAATCGAATCAAATTACACTCAAAGCCCCAACACCGTAAACTACGTTTCAAGCTCGAATGGCTCCGTGCTTTTTCTTGGGTATTTGCATTATCCCGCAGCCATTATGCAATAACATCATATCCAGGCTATTGTTCTGCGGCTTCATAACTGGAGCAGTGCATTCTCGTTCAGCGGTGCGGGAATCATTCCAGTTTTACTTTATTTAATTCATAATGCCTGTGTCGACTTTAGGGTTAAGCATGATGCAGGGTGAAATTTACTGTGGTGTTACAGACGTCAGAAAATACCCGGACTTCTAAAACTGTGTTTCAACATTATCAATATCAAAAATTAACTTGAGGTTCCACATTCACAAACAATAACAGAAACGTAATAGCACGAAATAGAAAAGAGCTAGAACATACAGTTACACCCTTGAGGCAACAGAAACTATGACAAACAAATAGACAGAGGAACTAAATTAAGTTGCTTGTTATTAAAAATTGAAATATATTTTTAATATGCAGATTCCGAAAACTACAAACCAAAAACATATTACATCCTATCCAACATAATGACTTTTAAATGTTGCTGATAAAAAGATCCTCTCAACGAACTTAGGATTAGGCAAAGGGAATCAAAAGTATGTTTACATCTGCAAAAATTAGTAATTAGCTCCATAAAATAGAATTGGGTACCAAAATGGAGCTTGACCCACACAAAATTTGAATAGCAAGGAATAACTATATGTAACTCATAAGGAGAAAGAAGTGTCCTATAGGGAGGTCACAACAAATATGGAACGATGCTATAAAAAGGGCAGCGATATTCAAGTGCTGCCGATTGCCACAGTAGCAGCAGAAAGAAGACTCTAGGGCTCTAGGGTTGACAAAAACCAATCACACAAACCATAAAACAGAAACAGCAGAAAAACTGCTTAGAATTAGTTACCCCCTCGGGTTATTCACTCTTTTAATGGAAGCAATAATTAATTTAACGAAGATATAAATATGTGATATAATGACATCTATGGAGCTAGGCTATGCGTCAAGCTAGCTCGGAGCTGGCTTGAACTCAACAACATCCAAAAAAAATTATCGGTGACGAACTCAATGTTCAACAAACTTCTCATTTATTTCCATTTATATGCAGACACTGGAGTTGGTTGATATTAGGTTTTACATTAATTGCATATTATATTTGCAAAAAAAACAGGTTGGTATATCGAGGGTTGTATGACAAGTATTGAACGCTGTTTGATGTAAAATAACTTTTATTCACGGTCAGACAAAATAAAATAAATGCATATTCAAAACGACCCAATGCTACATCAACTAATTTCTTGATGAACGACTAGATTTAGAGATTTCGTTTCTGCTGAAAACCTCCATCAATGATTCTCGACATGTCTATGATTCCTGAATTCTGCCCTACATGTCCAAAGGTGATGAAACGAGATACCATAAAAGTCAACATGGCAGATACTACACAGCTTTCCAGGGAATAAACAATAATTTATGAGTCTGTGGCTTCCCAGACGAGACATTACTTTTTTACTATGCTCGATCTATTCCTGCCAAACTTGTGAAAGTTGATGACCGTATAACAGGGTAGCGCCTTTTCATATTTTCGAAGGATCAAGTAGTCTCTGAAGAGTAAGAATAACTACATAGAGTGATCCGTACTGGATATCTTAAGAAATGTCTTGGAATTAATCGGATGAATGAATCTGGAACAGCAAGATCATGAATAAAAAATTATGATTAATTTTAGCTAATTGACCTTCATTAAGGTAAAATGCAGATTTTAAATACCACAACTACTGGCGTAGAAACAGGGCTATATTTAACTTTAAAATATGTATAATGTTGAATCGATTAGATTTTCAACTGCTCTAATAAACCACACACACCGTCCGTTTTAGGTGATTAGAGACTAGTTTCCAAACAGACATCTGCTATATCATAAATCATTGCCTATGAGCTATGACAGTATTCTGTTATGAATAAAAAAATTTGCTGCAATTTGCACTTATTTTTTTCTTCACTGTATTTTTACACAAATTGCGTGAAAAGCGTTACCACATCTGCGTTCCGTTGAATCTATATTTTTATTTCAAGAAGTAATTTTCTACAGAACAGCAAAACATTTTGCTTATTTTTGGATATAACCTTCTGAAAGGCTTATGGATTAGTTAAATCAGGCAGTATGCCTTGAGAACGCCAATCTCAGTGCTGACAGGTGCCATTGTAGCCTCCTTTCAGCAATGTCAGTCTTCTGTAGGAAATTATTGATGAGTCAGGTCTTCACTGCTTCTTAGTCTCTCCCTTGGATTCGCCTGGTGGCGTGTATTAATAGCGCACAATAAACGAACGCCTAAACTGGAGACGGAAAGTAAAACCCTTAAGGGCTGTAACATTGCTGCTACATAATTTCTGCGTACCAATATTCAGCCATCAAATAACTCGTTATATTAGCAAAGGGGACTTGCGGGAGCTATTCCTTTCGTTTGCTTAGGGCATTTTGAGGGTTTAATGTAAAGGGGAAACGTAAGTGTGTTTTGACAACTGTTTCACATAAATAATTCTCAAATTGCTAATTCAATATTTTGTATAAATGAGCATTAAATATACTAAGTAGATAAAACATGCTGAAACATTCGCCACATTGAAGTAAAAAGTTTGTTGTTGTTTGATGGTCAGTCAGATTATTGCACTTGTTTCAAAATAACGACATTCTTGTAAGAGTAACTTCCGGAATGACCGGAAGTCTTACACAAATGGTACTTGAACAAATAATACTTTTACCATTTTTCTAGAGCATCTTCGAAAACAGCATTTTAATATCCTGTACCTATATTGTATTATTGTTGTTTTATAATAACATACATATACAGGGTGCCCATTATCTATCTCCTTACATGGCTAACTTTGTTAATAGTGGAGATAGAGAATTGGTTAAATTAGCAAAATTGGGCAGAATAACAAGAGGAATTCAGTGCCTCCTTCAAATTTAATTTTAATTTTCAACTTTTCGAAATATTTTGAAAAAACTGAAAATCGCCAAAATTTTTGAAACTCGAATATCTCGAAAACTATAAAAGATACAAATAAAATAAAAATACTGTGTGATAATGTTTTTTACGTGGCATTAAGCGGTGATATTGAAAATTTCATAGGCATCTTAGTTTTTCAAAAAAAAAATAAAGCTATGTTTTTTATATGGCAACCATAGTTGGCTATGTTATCAATAAAAAGCTTATTTTTTTCTGATTTCAAAAATATACCTTATATTTAATAAATCGTATTTTTCTTCGTCTGTGTACATTTCACAATGACTATTTCAAGATGAACGTTTAATTTTGACGTTTATAATGTGACTTTAGTGTGATCTGACATTTATATTTTATTGTTGTTTACTGATCTACGTTTGTTTTTCATAGCTTACTATGTTAATAATAATAATAATAATAATAAATAATAATAATGTTAATAATAATTTGTTCATTACAGTAAACAAAAGAAAAGAGAAAGGTATATTAAATATTATATTTTTGAAATCAGAAAAAAATAAGCTTTTTATTGATACCATAGCCAACTATGGTTGGCTATGGTATCAATAATTCCACGTAAAAAACACTATCACACAATATTTTTATATTATTTGTATCTTTTAAGTATAGTTTTCGAGATATTCGAGTTTAAAAATGTTGGCGATTTTCAGTTTTTCCAAAATATCTCGAAAAGTTGAAAATTAAAATTAAATCTGAAGGAGGCACTGAATTCCTCTTGTATTTCTGCCCAATTTTGCTAATTTAAACAATTCTCTATCTCCAGTATCAACAAAGTTAGCCATGTAAGGAAATAGATAATGGGCACTTTGTATATTTATTTCTGCCCACAACCCTCTATCCAATAAAAAAGTAGATTAATTATGATTTAATATGTATATCTACTGTTCGCCAATCAATCTTATTAATAAGAACAGATGTAAATATTAATACCCGGCACAAAATCTTGCGCGTGGGGTAGGAATGTACAATTTTTTTAAACCCACTCCTGCTTCATACACATTTTAAATTCTATTCCCAGATATACATTTCGCCTACTATGAATCGATTTGTATACACAGGCGCCCACATATACTTTCCACTATATCTTCATTATTCATTCCTCTGTTCATTCATAGATTTTTATAGTGAATGTCAATGTTATTCTTCATTTGAAAACTTCTGAAATTATGATTTGGCGCCAATTTTAACCTCATATGTAGAAATCAAACAATCTGTCAGTTAATCAAAAGTTGGGTCAATTTACAAGATTTTTATAGCAGGCTAAGTTTCCAAGATGTCAAAGAAAATGGTTCTATTATAAAATATTTTGACTATTATTACATATTTTGGAAAATGAACATAACTAACGCTATAGTAATTAATAGAAAAGTTGTACTGTGTTTGGGGACTGGAAAAACCGAGGGATAACCCTAATGAGAAGACCTTCAAGGGGACCAAGTGATAAGTCACCTTAAGCCTTCAAGGATTCCTACAATTACTAAATATTCCTTTCTTTGAAAATGTCCCCTCATAGGAGAATTTATTAGGCCCTACAATGTTGCTCCATCTCTCACACATATTATATTATTACAAAAGTTAGCGGGATTTATTTCATGCAGAAATTATTTGAATAGGTAGGTAACCACAGATAAATGATGCCATCAATTAAAAATGTAAAACTTTTTGGAATATATTTGTATGCACAGGGCTGGCATTGGGTAGCAGGTGATCTCTTAGGGCGATAAGTTTCAAGAGAGAGCACGTTCTAAGTTATTCACTAAATTAAGATATGGATGTATATTCTTATTCAACTACCTGTGTGAAATAATACTCAATCTGCATATCGCCATATTATTATATCATTATTCACTACGGTCGCAGGTCGCAGTCCGTAATGAATTAATATTACCATGTCAATACTATTCAAAGACTCGTTTACTAGGTACCTAATATTCTGAATTTGGAATTTGTCGTTGTCGCGTTGTCAATACCATGAATATGCAGGGAAAGAGCATGAAGTAATTATTGGGCGTTTAAGTTTTCCCCTTCTATAGATAGATTCTGGACAATATACAGGATGAATTGTGCAGAACGATTTTTTTTATATTGGAGTCTTAAAATTAAAAAAACATACACCAACTGGATCTGTCAACTCCAATTTGTTTAATGGTAAAGTTAAGTTGTATATCATTTGAAACACATTACAAACAGCGTACCTACTTGCTTCGGAAAATCGGAAGAAAATCGAGTTGTTAAAGTTATCTACTTACATTGCAACCGTTTCTACGACTAAATCAGCAAATGAATAAAATAGATTCAAGATACTTCAAAGCAAAAAGAAAACTAATGCCGTAAAAATATTACAGGCTGACTCCGAAGTTGTCTCTTAAAAAAAAAATGGAAGTTGAATGTCATAATTCCGAAAATATTAAAAGTAGGTATGTACAAGATGCTCCATTTTCGTAACAGCCAGTAGCGTACTCAGTCTTTTAATAGTACCTACGGCTACCGAGATACAGATGAAAATTACCTAACAATGGCAACAAAAATGGGACACACTACCTATGCTTTGGCTAATAATCGAAGTTTTAGTAAATTTAGAATCTGTAGCCCCTACATAAATCAGGCAGATAATTAAGTATGCAGTAAACATTATAAAAGTAATATTAAATTTACAGTTGAAGGATTCAGCATTACACGCTGTATTGTCCAGAGAAAACTGCCCCTCAGTCAGCCTCGACCTCAACTGTACATTTTCATTAGGTTTTTCCCATTCCACATTGATTTTATTAAAAAACTTATTAATTATTATTGGTAAGAGTTCTTAGAGAGAGATAAGTAATTTGCTATCATTAAATCAATTTATCCTTTGGAAAATAAAATAACGTTATAATATTTTAATTACCTTTCGTAGACAGACATGAGTTATTGCTATATTAAGATACATGATAATGAGTTATAGTCTGTTAAAAGAGAATGTTAAGGAAAGTGTACCGACATTAATCCATTTTTTATCCGTTTTATTACTCATGAAGTCGAAACATTCGACTATAAGTTCGACATTCGGCATACAAATCGATCTTCGACTTATATGCCTGTATTAAAACTTTTTTAATGGTTAAATCAGAGATTAAATCTCAAGATGTAAGGATCTTTTTCATTTTCATGCCATGAAAAATAAGTTTTTAACAATAATTTCCTCTGTAGGTACAGCTAACGCACGAAAATGTTTCCACCACCTCCTCACATTTGTTTATGAATAGGTGCAGTGGCGCACCTACAGGACCAAGAGACTAGCCGCTTTCAAACATCGAACCCATATTTCTTTTTTATAACGGAATTATTGCAGCATTAAATTTAAGTAACCAATAGTAAGGCCAGCATCTATGTCCCTTGTTTGATAAGACAATAACGAATCAGACTATCAAAGGTCTAAACTACTTCTTAGTAGGTAAGTACTAAGAATTAGGTAGATGCTACTTATTGGATAACCTCTTTTTGCCTCGGTTATTTGCTAAACAATATTATTTATAGAAACTTACAGGTGTATCTATTATCTATAGTTATAAGCATAGTAAGCATATCTTTTATATGCATACGCTCTCACATTTAAAAATATAATTAGGAAAGTATTGGATATACTTCTTTCTTAGTAAAAATTTATGATATCCGGCCTCATAAAATTTATTTAGGTATATTTAAGTAGGTATACATCTTGTGGCTTTGAGAAAAAGTAGGTAAGTTAATTTATTTTTAGGTATTTTATGCAGTCATGGGTCATTAAAATCTCATAAACCTTATTAAAACAGAGTTAAGTAAAACATTTTCATCTACCTAAAGCCATTTACCTACCATCTTAATAAATAATGAAACTCAGTATCTTATTAATTAATATTTATTATAGATGAATTATTATTACTAAATTAGTAAAATTCACAGCCAAGGTAGGTATTTCGATCAATTCTACTGTACCCACGTATACAATTACCCTACTGAATGAGGGGTAAGGGGTAACGACCATAGTGTCTAGGAACCCAAGACGAAGAAAATAATTCAAATAAATCCATAACAATTTGTAAGAACTTGAAAAATAAAAAAAATAAATTTATAATTTAAACTTGCCACTTCAGGCCAATCTATACAAAATACCAATTTCTGATTTATCCAGGTAGATATGATTTCCTACAGCCCCTAATACAGGTAAGTAAATTATCTTTAAAAGTTAACCGTCTAGTTAAACGTACAACCTAAGTATATTATGGCTTAGTACATTGTTTTTAGTACAGCATAAGTTAGATATACCTATTAGACAAAACAACTAGTTTCGAAATCAACAACAAATGATTAGAATAATTTCTGTAGATGTTAGCCTTGTTTACTTACCTATATGTAATTAATAAACATGGATGTTAGTGTTAGAACATTTAGGTTCTTACACATCTTCCACGAAATAGGTAGATACCTGTTTAAGAGAAATATTATAAAGATAGTATATTATTAATTTGTCCCAATGTATATGTGCGGATGTAAAAAACGCATTGGTTAATTAATTTACGCCTAAACAGTAAAACTAAAAAAAGGAGTACCGACCTGCCTAATTAATTATTAGTTAAGCCACTGCACATATGTTCAAAAACGAAAAAATATGAAACATGTTTGGAGTAATTTCAATTACTGCGCTATTACTGCTCGACGTAATTTCTCTGCAGTTTCATACGATCTTGCATACAATTTGTTTTTTAGATAACCCCACACAAAAAAGTGCAATGGACTGAGGTCCGGTGGCTTAGCAGGCCATTTTATTGATCCTCTGTTTTTTGAACATATGCATGTTACACATGGTTGAAAAGCACTTTGTAGGGAGTTTTCAGAAATACAAAAATCCAATATGGCGCCCATAAGAAAAGCAAAAGTGAAGTATGCTAGCGCAAAATCTAGTGAGCCTAAATTTTTGTAGAAACTGATTTTGAAGTTTTTGCTGACTGCTATCCCTGTCCTGAAAATTTTATGAATGTATTTTTTACAATAAACGAGCTATAGACGTTTGCAGAAAATGTATATTTTTGGTTTTCGCCCTGTATCTACTTAAGGGAAGGAATTATTGGAAATATAACCTTGTAGGTATTCCTTTTGGGCCTAAAACTTCCCAATTTTTTCCGAATGTAACCAACAACTCTGTATTTCTAATGTTTTCTGAGATGTCCATACAGTTCATCTTAAACTGGACACAGTGTATAGGAATAATGACCATTTCGTTCTAAAATTTTCAAATACCTAAATACCAAAGACAATATACTAATATATTCTTTGGAAATACCAAGTCATCAATTGTCAGTAGGTACAATGGGTTTACATAGTAGCCATAGTACCTAATTAGGAATATTAATAACTTAGGTACCTAGTTACTTACTTCTTATCCACTGTAGTGAATTACTACTAAGGTAGGTAAGTAAATACCTAGGTACATTGATTATGATTAGGAACCTTCAATATAAATTTTGTTTTTCCCCACAATTAGCAAAAAAGAGCAGGCGCTAGGTAGGTATCCATCCATCCATCTTCTATCTAACCGGCAGGCATTGCTAAATAGACCCAAGATTAAATAATTACAACGCAGAGTGAAATTAATTACCAATTTTGCAAGAAAATAACAAAATCCTCGATGAAAAACCACTTAACTTAGCAGCAGACAGACGAAAGTTAGCGATTTCGTTTAAAAAGGTTAAAACTGCATTCCAATTCACTTTTTGCATTTTAAAGTGGGGTCGAACAACTGCTGCACCGAATCTGACAACAGCGGGCTTTAACGGGAAATGTGACTGCCATACCCACCCCGAACGGTGCAAAATGCAAAAAAGAATTATTAATTAGTCAGCAAACAAATAAATATCAGAAAATTTCAGTGGCTACGTTGACGTGCCGTTGTCATCGGCTAACGCTAGTTATAAAAACATGCCATGCACAACATAAAAGATGCTTACCTCTCCACTCTCGGCGGCTGGAGAATCGTCTAGGATATTATAGATGATCGGTGGCAAACCGGGTTCTCCTAGAAGAGAAAATCCAAATCCAGAGTTTTCACTGCGACTTAGTACAACTAGCAACTCTTCAGCCATGATCGGCTAACATTGATTTGGAAAAAACACACTCTACAGTCGTCACACTACTTGCCGCGACATAACCTCCTCCATGACTGAGTAATACGCTGCAGTAACCGCTAGGCGGCGGTACTTTCTGGAGACCTTCAATGGCCAATCTTTCACTAAAGAATGGCAAACCAGTGGCGGGCAAACGGGGAATGATTCCCTAATACAAAATGGTTAACGATTAGGTTGCCGATGGTCTACTCAGATTAAAACAAAAGTGCTGTCTGATCCTACTGGTTTATTTCAAATATTTTTAAGCAAAGTAAGTAGTAAGTACCTATCTAGTTCTAACAAATAAATACTTATAAGTGGTTTATTTATTTTTACATTCTCTCTTGTACTTTGGTCACAGAGGGTGCTTTGGTATTAAATATGTATTTATAAAATACCTATGTAGTACTTATGTAGTTAAAAAATAAATATAGAAAAAATCCAATGGACTCAAATCGGTGAACGAGCAGACCAATCAAGAGCAGTCCAATCTACCTATTAGGATAAAAGTTATCAAAGAAATTCCTGACTTCCCTATATATATGCGTTATTTTTCTTTTATCTAATAACAAACGAGAGGTAGCAATAGTTGACTAATGAAATAAATCACTTAATAACTTCATAATATGATGTTATTAAGTGATTTATTTCATTGCAACTGCACTGAACTGCACTTTTATTCAACTGCGCCCCTCGAATAGGGAGAAATAATGACTAATTTATATATTATATAAATTAGTCATTGTTTCTCCCTATTCGAGTGGTGCAGTTTAACCAAAAACGTCCTTCCTTACAGAAAGGTGAACAAATTGGCGAAAAAATTAAGTCTAATTGTGAATTTAAAAAAATTCAAAAATCAAACAAGTTCCTATTTTTGTCACTAACTTTCCGTTAGCTTAGGATGAATTTGAATATCTACAAAATAAATATCAAATGTAATAGATTTAATATGTTCCACTTTCATTAACTAAATGACTGACGGTAAAAAATATCTAATTTCATTTAATAACTTTGTAGAATTGTACCTGTCAATATAAGTACATATAATAGGTAGTTGAACTACATGATCTCTTTTTTTGTTGTGATAAATGTGATTTATTTTAATTTTTGTGAACAAATTGCACCTGTGCTACTTAGTTAGGTTTTCTGACTGAAGTACCTGCATGTAGGTAAGAAGATAGTTTTATTTTTAAAGGAATAGGTATACATTTTGATGAAAATTAAAAATATATCTCACCTCCCATTATTGTAATGCCTCCTTTGCATATATAAAAAACAAAAAACTGATAAATATATAAATATAGAAAATAATATTGGCATTTAGAAACACCATTTATGTTTAATTTAAAGAATTACATACTTATGTTAAGTCAAATGCAAACAGAATCATTATCTTATCAATTTAATAATACTTTTTTAATCCAAAATATTGTATGAGATTGTAATAATTTTTAGTACCTACCTATGTACATACCTACACCAAGAATTAAAATGTGAAAATAAGTATATAATTTCAACATATTTATATAATGTTATTACAAAATAAGTGAGTTCTTCAAAAAATATAAATTAAAGAATTATTTTATAATGAATATGAATAATATCACGATAAATCAGTTGAAGAAATTAATCTACAAAATACATATAAAATTATTAATATAAATTTTCATAATAATACACTTCAACTTAAATAAAAAGACATCTGAAATTAATATTTATTATATTTGAAACAAACTAGAAACATTAAAATAAATGCTAAATCAACAAACAGTAATAAAACTAATTTAATGAGGAAGTATATTTTATACCATGATAACTAACACCAAATGTCACTACATCCCAGATTTTATTTATCTAGTAGAATCATTTTCTAATTACACTATTAATTCTTTTTTCTCTGGACAATAAGGGGTCCTACGTTATCACCAGTTTCTTTGTTGTGATTACCATGAGCTCCATCACAATAAGGCCACTAGAAAAAAAAAACTGGAATTGTAATATGTAGGGATATATCAAATAATATTTATTATATTAGTTACAGGAAACATAGGTACCAATTTGATATCTATTAAGAACAATCTAAATAGAGTGTGGTTAACTGAAGTTACTTAAATATAAGTATATCTAGCCATATAAATGAAATATCCTTAAATAATCCGTATTTAATTTATAGGACATGGTTTTTTCATATTTTAAAGTAAGTTATTTTTAATATTTGGAAAGCAGATATACAACGTATCCCACATAAGAATGAACTGCATGGGGATCATTATAATAAATGGCGGAAATAAGAAAAGCAAAGCTCTCGTCAATTGCAATCTATTGTCATTCATAATTAACAAAATACATGCAGCGGTTGAAATAATACATCAATTCTTCAAAATCCTTGCTTGAATCCACAGTGACAAGATGTTACAGTTGCTTAAAATCAAATGTTCTTACTTCCAGCATTTATTATAATGATTTTGTTTTAGGTAAGCCCTCTTATATGTATTATGTATTTATTTGGTCTTACTTGATCATTGCGAGCTATTTAAAATAAATACATTAATTGTTAATTACTCGTTAATAAATTATTGGTTTAAAGTATTGTATTGACAAAAAAATATAGTTAGCACAAGGAGTGCTGCTAATAACTGTTACATGTTAATTTAGGCTTCCGGAAACAGGGCCGTAACGAAATAAAACACCAAAACTAAACAAAAAGCTATACAGGATTAAACTAAATGCAGGATTAAACAAAACGAAAATGGTTGATTTTCACTCCAAAATTTGTATATTTTAAGATTACTAGAATATAGGTTAGTACCACAAATAAGATTGGCTGCTTGCGTTTAATCAGATTTGACTAAATAATTTTAACTGATTACAAAATTTACTGATTTTACTTGTGTTACTGTTCAATCAAAACAAGACAATCACTAATACGTAATTACATATTACAAGACAGATTTGTAATTTCATATTTTCTTAAACTTTAACAGAACACTTTAGTCTCCTCCAAGGTATACACTGGTTAACTTACATTTTTACTTCTCCAACAGCGACAGAACACAGCTTTATCAGTGATATCTTCTACGTCTATGGAATCCACAACTTTATTACTGGTTTTCAGTATACTGGGGTTAACTTTTGAAGATGGTGCAGGGCGGCCATGAGGGCAAAATGCCCTGTATGTAACGTAAATAAAACCAGCACTAACTGCAGCAGGTGGAATCAATGCCAACCAATCTTTAACTGAAATAGTTTCAAGGCTGATTAAAAAAATGTGAAGTCATTCAAACAGATCGACATACGCATGAAATAAAGTTAATTATTAATTAAATTAATTAAGGTAACTAGCAAATTAATTTGTTTTGCTTGCTAAAAAATCAATATTAAAAAATACTTACATCCTAACCTAAACCAACCTCCAATGGTATCGGGAATTGGTAGACTTGATAAATAATTAGGCACAGCATCTTTAACTAAATAGGCTACAGGTTGCATTTTTATCGTTTATGTAATAGTGATAGTGATTAACAATTTTACTGCAGTTGCATGTACTGAGTTAATTTTAGAAAATGCAATACAGGTTATAGAAAAACGCAGAGGCGCAGACAAAACACAAATTCTGTAAAGCTGAAAGAATACACAGTACACCTAATTAGTGACTTTCTTATGTTGGCCAACCTCTTAGAACCAACGATGATGTATAACGTTGAAATATGACCCCGTTTTAAATTCAGAAGATAAGAAACTTAAAAATTAAATTACTTTATCTATACACACTACACTCTACAGACGATTCTTCGTTAAGATGGGTAGGTACCTAATATTCCTAATTTAAAGCCTATTATAAGCTAGATATTCCTATTTAACGGAGGTAAATCTAATTTTGTATTAAGAATGAATAAACTAATCAACAGAATATATCCCCATTCTGTGAACTAATCTATATTCTTTGGTAGTATCAAAATTAAAATATAAAGAATAAAGAGACAAAATAACGCATAGGTACATCGCTCCAACTCTCTTACTACTATTAAAAATAATAAAAATAAACTAGTAAAACCAAAGTTAGGTAGGTAGGTATTTGTTATTTTTTTAAAAACTGACATAGATTTTTAGACAACTTGCAGTACACGTCGCTCTTTTAATTGCATAAGTTTGATGATATACTCTTATCTGTGTGATATGCCTAACAAAATAATATATAATAAATTAAAGGTAATCCTATATAAGTTAAAAATCCTTGATACCTATATTCCTAGTGCGTTTCCTGTGGCTATTCCTATCATTAAAAACAAAAGCGATTTTAAAATAAATATTTTCCTTCAAGCTTATAATAATACTTACATTATATATTATGCAAGACATATTATAGAAAAGGCCCATTGTTTTCTTGTAAAGAAATATTGTCATTTTAAAAGTGCAACCATAACAAACGGATTAAAAAAGAGAGTTACCTTATCTCACAATCCCTTTGAAATAGGATAGGTCAGCTTGAAATTAAACGTAACGCCAGATCGCTTTTTATACGAGCACAAATGTCAGATCAAATACAGTTTTAATTTTGACGCTTGAAGAAAAAATAGTGTACCTATGTCACTCTGAGTATACTCTTTGTGTTTCGCCCATTTACAAAGCCTTGGTTAAGGCCTCGGCTGTGTAAGCTTCTGGGCTCTGGGCTCAACAAATAATGTTCGCCTTCTACTTTATAACATATAGGTAATAAGTATAGGTACTATTTTGAGTAAATCGAGAATTTTATGTTACTGTCAATAATCTGTTAGATCACAGTCCAGTTGCAAGTATGAAATCGAGAAGAAGGTATAGCTACCCATGATACCCTACGCTGGTTAAAAAAATAACTCTGATTTTAATAATTAGCACTTCCTAGATAATCTAGGAGGTGCTGTTAATAACTATTACGTAGGTATAAGCAAAGCCTTCGTACTAGAGAAGGCTGTGGTATAAGTATACGCGATTCTTGCTAAGGCAATACGCTACCTACTGGCGGCACGCACAACTAACGCATGGGGTATTGGTTCAGTTTTGCGTATGTATGTCTATTGTGAATTTTGAAATATCCGTTGTTATATTAGTTAATTGCTTTGATTAGATATGAATCATTTTTGTTGTGAGCGTCATTGTTCCTCTTGTACAAAGAAAAACCCCGAGATCAGTTTCATACTTTTCCAAAATCGGGAAAATCTGGAGCTATCGCGGAAACTATAAGTTGAGCATTACAGAGTTACAGGAGACAAGTATGGATAAAGAAGCTAAAGAACGCAGAGTAGAGAGTGTGCTCTTTACCATTCTCTAAGGGTGACTATTTCCATAAAGGTATGTATGATGTATGCCCAATAAAGAATTTGACATATTTTGAGGTTAAGTTTCATTTTCAGATTGAACGCTCGAAAAATATTGAAATCTATTTTAATTTTATATCACTACTTACCTCTTTCAAAATAGTTTTACAAGCTTTTTACCTGGTTTAAAGTTCTCGACAACAAATCTTTGATGAATAAAATTTCAAACGTCAGTGTCAGTGAACGTAAGTTAGTATAGGTTACTGCCATTTTGGCGCTTCGATCTTAAAATCAATCGGTCTCTTTAGGGACCATGAGGGTACAGGTACCTGTATGCTTTTACCTTTATCTTAACTAAGTATTTACGGTCAAACTGATAAACGTGCCATTACACTGTTCTCAACCATTTGAAATCCTATTAGTAAAGCAGTTGATAACAATTTCTAAGAAACATTAACATTCCGCATTCACTAATTTTTAAAAGTCTATTCACTGTACTGATAAATAGAATTAAAATAAGGTAGGTACTTTTGGGACTACATTAAAATAGAAACAAATAATTTAAATACTTATCCTATGAAGATGGCACCGGTGTTTCAATATCCATTGACTCATGACCTGGGATAATTTGGGACCGAGCGGGATTATCGCTCTTTACCCTCCCTATCGCTGTAGACTTGTACTGCCTCGTAGAGGTGGACCAAATCCTTGACCAACCCCAATGACAAAAAGTAATCGGTGTGGACAATTCGTGGGGTCTCCTCCTGTCCTGGATCTACCCTGCAGGCTAGGTAGGATCTTCTAGCGCTCTTCTGTCTTGTTTTCTTTCTTCGCCTGCAAGTCTAACCCACCGGAGGTAGTCTGTCTCGGGCGGGGGCGGCAAGTGCTTCTCTCGTCCTGGGTGGTGGTTTGAAGTAGGTTAGCAGCAGTGGCTGTGTAGTCGGGGATGCACCTCTAAAGGAACCAGCTGGCTCTTTAATTAGCTTTAAGCAAGGTAAGGGAAGGGTACCCAAAGTACATTTTTTTAGAAATTGTTTATTATTTTTATACCTAGGTCTAGGTAGGTACCAATTTTGTACTAAATTTCTCAATTATAAAATAAGTGAACTACTTATGTCACTTTGTGTGTATGAATCTCACTGTGTATATGTACCTAATATTTTATTAATTCGAAAAAACTTTACATAGATTAGTGCTTTTAAAAAATGCAAGTTATCATCTTTACATTCCATCTTTCTTTAATAGTTCTTTCTATGATTTTCTAACGCATAAGGCTAATATATTAACTCATTACAAAAAAGGTAAATTAAATTTAGGTACCTATAGCAATTGAAATTAGCATAATATTTAAATTCTCACTATCGGTTGTTATCATAAGTTAGATTTTATATATTTTTTTTAAAATGACTCAAGCCAAAGCCTTTAAAAGAAAAGATATATCCTTAACAAACACCTTATCCTTAAAAAAGTAGCGGTCAAATCAAGTGAGTCATTTATTATTAGCACTTTACGTTACTTACCTGTTTCATTACCTAGAATAAATTACAAAAATTACCGTAGTGAGGTTTCATTGATATAATAATATGATCATTTCACCTATACAAATGAGTCAGAGGACGTACCTAGTATATAAACTATTGTGCCAGTGACGAAATGGATTTTGTCACTCAACGGCGGAACATAATGCTAAAAATTTGGACTATAAATTGTAGAAGGTAGGTAGGTAGGTACCTAATAATTGATAACATCACTTTCTACAAAAGGAAACGGAAATACCCTATAGGGTCTATATTTTAATATTGCTGCGAAGTCTTGTATGTGATTGACCCTCAAAATTCTTATCGCCCAACTTTATCCGGAATATTAAGGTAGTACCTTATGAGAATACCAAAAACTCTCTTGCATTTGAAACTAATGAATGATTTTGTGGAAAATGATTTTATCATCCTTGATTTCTTCTGTAGCTAATATTTATATATCATTTTATTTTAGATAAAACGCGATTATTAATATGATCTAAATCTGCTATAACAATTTATGTACCTAATGTTCACTTTTCTGCCGAAAAATCAAAACAGACGTCAACGGAAATTGCAAAAATGAAAAAAATTATAGTGGCATATTAGATAAACTCCTAGAAGGAATTGATTATATTGATCTGATATAACCCAGTTTTCCATTTACATAAATTTCAATGCTGAGCACCCCTAGCGCCATATTGGTAGCCTATGTGGGAATGCTCATACCGAAATGATATGACAGTGATATGGACGTAACATAGAAACGACGTGTTATTTGGTTTTAATTAATATATTTTTCGTATCATTCATTATAAACTGGTTACGTCTGTGTCATATCACTGTCATATCAGAGTCATGTCATTTCGGTGAGCGCTCCAACTAACACGTCAGATTTATGCCAGACAATAGAAAATTCATCGCCACTGCAGTAGAAAATTCAATGCCACTTAATCGTTTTTATTTAATGTACCTATCTATCGTGAATTATTTAATAGTTAGTGGCAGAAAGAGCTACTCACATGATTATTTTCATTAGAAAATATTGTAGTAATCATGAATGATTACAGTAGTAGGTACATATAAACACATTCAAGCCCAAACCTTTTATGGGCTAGACTAATTTTCGAAACGTCCTATATAGTTTTCTATTCAATATTAATGTCCGCTTTTGCTAGGCGCTAATTCAATTCATCTGGACAGGAAGGTTATGAATTTAACGTACCTATTTGGAATATACATTTTTACTAATATCGATGACGAAGTTGACCGTGAAAGGGTAATGCGAATCTACTACCTCAATTGCTAATCTACTCAGATCCAGGCAACGTTTTCTCCGTATACCTACACTTTCCATTTCATTTACAACTTCCTAATAATATATCTAGTAATTTAGTGTCTCCCAGACGATCGGCGTAATTTCCACTAATCTGCTGTTTCCCCACTAATATGGAAACAAGTTTTGTGAAGTCTACCTAGTAAGCATCGCCGAGGGGCATGTAACTGATTAGTTTGTCACTAAATGACTCAGTAATGTGCACTAGGAGTCTTTTGAGAAATCAAGGGTACAGAACGCATTCGGTTGATACCTATCTGTCTGTTCTCAGCAGTGCCCAGAGATGTAATGGTAATAATGAGCCTTATCGATACACAACATCTAATTCGCTGATATGAAAACACTCACTCTGTTATCTGGTTTTATAACTGACATAGTTGGGTTAATTGTTCCCTGCGACGACGCGACAGTGTAATAAAAATTGGAAATTGGTGCGACTTATTAGTGATCGAGTAAAATAAATTTCGAAAAAATGGTGTGCTTCCAGCGCTGGTTCAGGTGTTTTTTACTTTTGGTCCTATATTCAGCAGGTAGGTATATCAGAATATATGTGTAGGAAAACTAGGAAAAGATGCCTGATTATTATCTTCACTTATTATTATAAGTACTTATAGGTACTATTATTTGTTGATCATGCGTGTGTATGGACTTGTATATTTCCTATTGTTATAACTTCTGAAAATATGATTTTTCCGTTTGATTAAAGTATTTCTCATTAAAATAATGTCTGAGTAAATAACATAATAGAATTTGAACAATAGAAATTTGAAAAATAACAAAACAGGTGCTGAACCAAATGTGTAAACAATTAATTTTTAAAAAATATCTTTCTTGCCTATTTATTCAAAGATTTTCATAGAAAACTGAAACATAATTGATAAATGAATTTTGTTATTCATTCCTCGCAGATAATAATTTTTTTTATAGATAGTTATGTCTGAGATGTACTTCTATCACTACTAATATATTTACTATATAGTAGTTCGATGAAGGTGAGATTACCGTTCACGGTTTGCTTTTGCTATGATTTTTTTAGGGTGCGGTTTTTTGAGATTATCTTAGCCATTTTTTTTTTCTAGGGAAAACCTCATAACATAGCCATTATTCAGCGCCCTCTAAATCTCATTTATCCGAGATAGGGAAATTATCAAATAGAATAAATTTTCTATAAATCCTTCTTTTTCAAAATTAGGGAATTATTATTTTAAACACACATACACTATTTTTTTTTAAATAAATGAAAACTGGATAATTAAATGCAAAAGAAGAAGTACGCTTACAACTGAAAAATATTAAAAATTGGGCTAAATATTAATAATAATAATATATAATATCTCTACCCCTCATTCTAATCATAATGATTAGCCCGAAAGTCTGGGACTTGTGTGGGAGAGGGGGCGGCATATTATTATTTCGCGGGCCGCATTTGCGCCTCAGGAACGACTTACGTTGGTAGGCCCTAACCACCATTCAGTGCTGGAATGAGGGAAGCCTGGAAAACCTCATTAGTTAGGGGGACAAGTCAAACATCAACTGATTTTAATCTCTCACATTAACACCAAGTTGACATTCTTCCCATCCTAGAGGCCATCTCCAGGATGGTTGCCAAGCCATCCCTGCGAATAAGCCTTGATCTACGAGTAAACAATTTAATTAAAAATTGTTTGGTGGAATGGGAATTAGAACCCACGACCTCTAGGTTCAGCGATCGAGACGCTAAGCCCTAAGCCACCGGCTTTGCAAGAAATTCTTAGTAATATTCAAGAAACTCTCAAAAATAAATGCGAAAAATTGTAAAAGCTTATAGTTGTATTGAAAAGAATTTCAAAAAAATCCTAATAATCTTGAATATCTTTAAAGATGATCTTGAATTTTGCAAATCTTACCTAATTATATTTAAATACATTATATAAATATTTTTCTACAATAAGTGAAGAATATTATATTGCGTGCGAAATACCTTTTATAGGTCTCAAATGATTTTTTGACTCGGTTAAGCCTTTGCAAAAACTAAGGTTGTATATTGTTCAAAGAATAATTACACCCTTATATTAGGTATCGAATCATTTTGTTTTGCAAATGTTTGTAAAGTTGTATAGTATTTTTACTAGAAATAAACATTCCCCTTTATAAGTACCTACTGCCAGTAATTAATAAATCGTTGTGAAATGTCTAATTTTTTAACCTACATTAATTAACACACTTATTAAATTACCTACAGGAGTTTCACAAGCGTTACCAGATTGTTGATTTAATTATTTATAGGAAGAGTATTAAAATATTAGAGTTTCAAACGAATTTAAAATAGAGTAGGTAGTAGATAGGCACTTTCTGCGCCTATCCTAATTAAAATATCCTTTAAACCATATTTTTTATAGTTATTTTTCGCTATAACTTGGTCTTTTATTGAAAGTATAAATCTGGGTATAATTGGCCTGTTTGTGTAAGAATTTATACAATATTTCTTTGTTTATATGTTCTTGGATGGCACTATTATCTGCTGTATAGGTAATGCTTTAAACAATCTTACATTTTGTTTGCGTTATTTTGTAAGCATCTTGCTTATTCCTAGATTAATAGGTTCAAGGGTGTGAAACTATTATCAATGTCTACTATTGCGATATACTTATGTAATGGATGGACTTTGTTTTGGATTTGGAAGTATGTTTTTCAACAAATTTATCTATTTAGAGTGTAACGAGTGTGTTCTAGGTCTATTCCCCTTCCCTCTTCTTTTCTAAGTACTTATATTATTCTCTCGTTACATGAATTTGGGTGCAATACATACTATTCTGTGTTAATTCCGTTGTTATGAGAACAGATATAAAAAAAGTTAGTATATCTTTTCTACTTTTCTATATCCATTACTGACCATTTGGTCAAACCAAATGAATATTTGTTAGTGGATATGGGAACCGAAAATATATTAATGACTTTAAAGAGGTAGTGCAGTATTATTATTATTAATAATACTAATAATATTAGTTTGATATGATTTTGTTTTTTAAGTATTGTCAAGTTTAAACACACATTTTCTATCTACCAACAACTACCTATAAGTACGTGTGTGATCTACGTTGATCCCTGCTGGATCTAAATTGAGGTCAACTCTTATACTTACTCAAGTTTTACTTATGCCATTAATAATCTACGTATCTAATTCACTGCTTTTTAAAGTTTGTGGTTTTAAATAATGGATCACATTAGTTGTGACGTTATATGATAATGTATCTAACTCATCATATACCTGAATCTTAACACATCAGTTGTCATATGCAATACTGGAACTTGACCATTATGCACGTGAATATAAGATCACATATTCTAGGGTCAAAACAAGACATTATTATTATTATTATTTTATTATCATTTTTATTTTATTTCTCCTATGTAAGCTTCATTCACGAATTAAATAAAGTTTATTTTATATCTTGTTGAGTATTTACTCGTATCAAGATAATATCACAAATGCCGTTTACAGACAATATAATTAAGCTTAATTATATAGTTATAGGATAGGTATCTACTCTACCTTAATAAAATCTTAAGAGTCCATTCACTAGGTCGAAATAAGCCCTAAATCGGCGTTCGTCTCGTGTCTAATTAATTATAAAAAAACTATAAAAGATAGCGACTTTTAGTAAAAAAGTATTGAAAGATAAGACTTTAATCTAAGTCCCTATTGTAGTAATTTTTAGTACCTATTTCATTTTATTTTTAAAATTCCAGGCAAACAATCTTGTACTATAAAATAGCGTATTTTCAAAAATTATTTTCTCTAAAATACATGTATTAAACAAAAAATTTACTACTATTGGGATCTAGTTTATCTTTTGATCTTTCCGGTGATATATAATTTATAACACTAAAAAGAAATTTTGTTGCAATTATAAGACAAATCCGGTACCCTTGCAATGAGGACTAACTTTATTTCCATGTGCCTTTTTACTTCGGCTTTACGTGCACCTCCGAAATCTTAATAATTCGATAGTTGGAATATATAAGTCTCCACACATTGGCCACCCATCCTCTCAATCCGACCCAACATTCCTGCCTGTCAAATCTACAGAGAATGGACCCTTAATCAAGAAAGTAAATCTATCTCACAAAATTTTCTAGGCAATTAGGTACCTAGTTTCGCCATTGATAAATGTCCAACGTTTACTTCATCAAAACAAGAGGAAAGACATAATATCTGTGGGAGAACCCACATAAGTACGTCGTCAATAAGAATAACATTTGACCTGGACCTTATAAACAATATTAATGCCCTTTAGGTCAAATGCATAATTTGCGAACGATCTAAATCACATTTAATATTTCATTGCCAATGATGTTGATGAGAATATTGTCAGAACTTTGTTATTTGTTATCAACCAAATTTATACTGTGAATTAATAATAGCCTTTATTAACAACGTTACAGCTAAAATCATAGGATAAATCTGCAATTTATGTAGGTATCAGTCTCAGCTGGCGATTGCATTTATCATTTAATATTAGTGTTTAATTATCATTCAATTATTAGAGAATATATAGCAGTTATACAGGGTGGCCCACGAAATTTTGACCAGTCGATATCTTGAAAACTATTTGAACTAACTAGGTATTTAATAAAATAATATCTTTCTTAGATACATCTTCATCTTTTTAAATGAAGCTACCTGGAAGTTAACAATGTTAATATATAATTTAATAAGATAATACTAATTATAGCAGTGCGAAGGCTTAAATAAATAAATAATACATTGATATGAAACTAGATAATATTCTGAAAGAGATAAAGGTGTTATTGCAAACATAAATTAAGCCTATACTATAAGTTTTTGTCCGCGTTGTAGTTAGGTAAATAGATACCTTTGTTACCATATAGAAAGACTATTCCAGAAGTATTAGGAGTTTGGTTCAATATTTTTATGAAATTTTACAAAGTAGCGTATGTTCTATTTTAAGAAAATATGTTCAAGATGGTTGCATTTTGTGTTATGTTATACAGAAAGCCTACAGAAATATTTTGTAAGATTTCTTTGGTAGAAACATTAAAATGTTTTTTATTAAGTACCTACTATGCAATTATACTTAATCTTTATCTTTTATACTTCTGCTTTTCTTATTATATTGTTCTACAGTTCAGCTGACATATTCGCAAAATAATGTTGAATTGAATTGCACATTCCATTTTCTTTATAATCACCCAGTCTATTAAAAGCTTTGTTTGGAAGGGCACCCATTTCATAAGCTTTATTTTTTAGCGTTCATTTTTCGTTCAGGTGTTTTCTATGAATAGTTTTCACTACTAATTATTGTTGTGAAATGTAGTCTCTTCTAAAAAACAGATAACTTTATAGTGTCGGCATCACCAGTTAAGTGTTTGAAGTTGACATAGGAGTGCTTGAAGAATATAGGTCTAGTCAGTCCTACATATTTTATTATCACATTAATTTTTTTCTTTACAATTACATTTTGATATATCTGTAATATTTTACATAACGACTCAGACACCAACTCTAACACTTGCTTTACAATTTCAGCACTGTACTCAAAATTAAATACATTTCGTAGATAACTCTTATTAAATTTTTCATTACCTATCATATATTTTTCTGTTTAGGTACTTTATAAATTCAATTCAGCTTTCGCTATTTATTTTAGTATATCAGGGCATATTTATCCAACCAATAGATGAAAACCAAATAACAGGCTTGCTAAAAGGCAGGAAAAATACAGCCAGTAAAATGTCTTTAAGAAAAATTTGTAATACTATTAGGGAACTACGTGCCGGCCCCAACAACATGTCCACAGAAGAAGGTAAACTATCACACAAATTCGCACTGAAGTGTCTTCAAAGATCTTATTTTATGCACCAAATAAACATTAATATTAAATAAGATAGGCATATAATATAGTGTTTGATTGTGTTTGCTTGATACTCTATTTGTCATCCATTCATTTCATTTTTGAAAACATCCTGTTAAAAGAGAAATTGTTCACTGAGAAAATGTAGTTTTCAGTAAATGACCCCTTAGGTTACACAAAAAAAAATATTAACGTAGCATCTGTCTACCTTCTTTTAAGAGGTACCTATAGAGGGTATTATATTATCTATTACATAGTTTAAATTTTTGTAAATATTTTTCTTCTGTACCCTTTAAAATAAAATGGAAACAATCTCCAGCTTGTTATGATTTCTAGATGTTCCAGGTAGAACATTTCGTACTATTTTCATAAAATGTGCAAATACGTATAGGACTACTTACAGTGATCAAGTCACTAGACTAAAAACCCTGAACCAAAGATAATGTTACAAAATCGCCGAACAGTACCCCAGTGCGGCGTTTCGAAATCTACTTTTTCCTCAGCCCTAGGAAAATTGTGTGCAATCTGGCAACACCACCTTTGGGGAGTGCTAGGACAACCCCCCCAAGGGCGAAGTCTCAACCCTCTAGGCATTTAAATAAGGAAGATTTTGTCCACATTTCCTGGACGTCACCACCGGTACTTATCGAATATCCCTCGTACAACTTGGCTGTCGATTATTTATTGAACTGCCCTGGTATGTGGATTATTCGTGAGTAGTCGATGGAAATTTCTACAAAGATCTATAAGCCTAGTTTGCCTATATAAAGGCCGCGGGGTGCCGGCGAAAGAAGTAAGTCTTTATTAGAGAGCGATCGAGAGCGAAGAAGCAATACCTAAGTGAAATAACTGCAATTTTCGAACTGTTTTTAACGTGTATTCAATTAGATATTGTATAAGAAGTGTTGCGTTCTTTTGAAGAGTTAAATGAAGATTTTTATTGTTATATAAAAATCTCACTTACGGAAGGAGTAACAATAACAAAAATATTTTTTAATTTTAATTAATGTTTTAAACAATATTATATAAAAAAATTCAATTATGTACCCCAATACAAGTTTTTTGAAGGAAATAATAAGAAATATCTACTCCACAGATATAATCACTGCCTGTGGGAATTTTTTTGTTATAAGTTTGGTGGGTTAAAACAATAGAGATCACGTGCGGGCCTTGATAATTTATGAAAACCCTATGGTTATAGCGGACCTTGAAGCAAATACGCTTGGTACAACTTATTTTATGGAAATTGACCTAAATATTCCACATAAGTTCTTTAGAAGGCACAACAATTTTGAGAGTAAATAGTAATATCTCTTTTGTTTTGAAAAATTTTAACTTTAGGACTATGAATTTTCTAAAAAAAATGGGATTGAGGTACTTACCTATTTTTTCTTAGAAAAACACGAACAATTTTAATAGTTGGTATAAAGAAACGTCTACAAAATTAAACCTATAAAATTGATTTAGTTTTATCATATTTTAAATTTTCATGCTATGTGGTTTTTACAGTACAGCAATATTCTAATGCTGCATTAAATAAGGTTCTACAATCTTTTGTAAGGAAGAGAGGTGAAAATATAGTCAACACACACTCGGTATACTTTTAGGAGTTCTTGAGATTCTAACAAAACAAACGTTTCTAACAGTAAGATAAAGTATTAGATTTAGTAATAGATAATTTGTATATATGTTTGTTAGGCAGGCAGCATGTTCCATATATGCATGACAAGAATCCTTTACTTTCAATTAATTTTCTTTACAATGTTAAATGCTTTAGTAATATATTAATAAGTTCATTTGTTTCAGATACATTATGTTCAGATGACTTAAGTTCTAATGTGCCTGTCATATTTCCTCCGAAAGCACCAAATGGAACTAAAATCGTAAAATGCAAAGTTATTCTGGATAGTCCGATTTTAAAAAAAACAGAAATAAACACAAATACTTCAAACTGTACCACTGTAGAATCTATACCTCCAAGTGTAATTATTGTAGAACCCACAACTTCAAGTGTAAATGCAAATCTAACAAGTGTGGACACAACAGAAGTGAAATCAAACAATAGTAATATCAGTTCTAATGAAGTCAAAATAGATAATTCAAATGTAAATACGACTGACATAAAATGTGATAATACAAAACTTACACAAAATACAGTTATTCAGTCACAGGATGATAATGTCAATACATCCAATTTTAATTATAATGAAACAAATAGTAATAAAACAGACACAGAAACTGGAACGAAGTTGTCTTTCGTTAGTGTAAAGGATAATGTAACGATTTCCAATTCAAGCAAAATAGATACAGAGGTGCCGGATCTTTTGGATTTTCCAGACAACCATTTAAACTTATCTCAGCAAGTTTCTGAGCCACCCCCAAACATCAGCCTGACTAAGCAAATAAATACAGATACCGACTGGATAGAAGATGGCGAAAATACGGAAGATATGAGAAATTCTAATTTGACCAGAGCCCAACTCTCCATGCCCGGAGTTTCCTTAGTTCAAGGTCAACTAGCTGCCATCTTAGCAGGTGTATTCGTGTCTATTTCTGTTATAGCCTACGTTGGTATGTTGTCGTGGAGAAGATATTTAGAGTGAGTAATTATAATTAGTGTGTTTATTCCAGAAACTTTTTATTTTGTTATTTAATAAAGTAAACATTTAGTTTTAGTTCAAATAAATTGTTTGAATTGGAGTATGATAGAAAATCATTCTTTACTTTTGACAAAATCTACCTAAAGATGCATAAAAAATCTTAGTTGGCGATTTTTTTTTTGGTTCTTGCAATGCAATCTTCTTCAAGAATAACATTTTTAACATCTGGATCCTTTCATGTAATGGTTTTCATGATTCAATTCAATGGTCATTTCTTCCTTAGGGAGGAAAAATATTTCCCCTAAGTCATGTTTCACATAGGGAGGAAAATCCTTTTTCTCCCTATTCCCCATTTTTTTTTAACTGTACCTACTTATACGGTCAACAAATATTAATCATTAAGAGACTATATCAAGATATTTATTTATAATTTACTGATATGTTGTTGAGAGCATAAATATTTACTTCATTTTGTTGACAGTTTAGAGTATTTGGATTGATAGAAAATGATTCCATTGCCTTCAATTTTTTTCGACAAATGCTTCGATCCATCATTTTTTTTAAACAAATTTCACTGTTTTTCATATAATTGGTGGAACTTTTCAGGTATCTGATAAATTTAAGAATGTCATTTTACTCCTTTATAGTTTTTTCAGGAACAGTATATTCTAAAATGTCTTCAAAAATATCAATATCGTAATCAAAATTCTCCACCTACAACTTGGTAAACCATAATTTGCTAGATCACAGTGCTCACAATAATATACATTAAAGTAAAGTTCCATTTTCATTGCAAATGATAATGGAACAATGATCCTATAGTAATCAAAACAACTATTGTTATTAACTCAAATTATGCTTAAATTAAGTAAAATTTTCGAATGTTTTCACTTTTTTTAACAAATACCTAGTTGAAATATTGAATGTAATTATTGTAGATATTAACTTATATAAGACATAGAGATATTATGTAAAAATGGAGATTAGTACCTATAGAAGAACAGGTGCCAAATTATTTTATACAGGTATTTTTATAAAATTACAGGTCCTAATTATTAATTAATAAAACGCACACAATAAAAATAGAACACATCAAAAATTACATAATTAAATTTAATACTTTGTATGTCTTCTTTCAGAAACCGATATGGTAATAGGCAGATGTTAGTGAATGAAGAAGAATTTAACGATGACTTGAGATACTTTTCGGTACGTAAAAAACAGCATTTTTTTTATTTAATAACTGCAAATTGATATTTTCAGATATAAAAAGTGCCATAGGAGATACCAAAGATTTAATTTTAGAAAATTTGTGAAATATAACATTTTTTATATAAGTTTAGTCATTAGTTATTTAGCATGTTTTTGTTTTAGGATATTAAAAACATAGTTTCTAATTTTTAGTGGGTAGTTACATAAATATATTACAAACAAAAATTATCCCAAAGTAATTGGTAGTTGTAATTAGATTGTTATATACCTACACTTTGATAGTTCATTTAAAACATATACTTTATGGACTTATCAATAATTATGTTATATTGTTACCACTCATATGTAAAAAGACCATCAAAGTAGATACATATCTGCGATGTAAAAATTTAATCAAATAATCGGCCACGTTTCCTTATGTATCTACCGATTTTTGTTATTTTCACTGCCTATTTATTTTAAGCAGTAGATAATTTTAGATTTATAAACCAGGTACCATTTATGTAGTAATCTGTGATAAGTTTTATTTAATTTTATATTGTATCATGTAAAATTTTGATAAAGTGATAAACAAGTGTACTGATAATAAAAAAGTTTATTATCTCTCCTGAATTTCTTAACAACCTTGGTACTCTTTCATATTACCAAAACCATTAAGATACCAATCAACTCAAAATAATGTATAATTCTTAATTGAAAAAAGTCATATGGTGTCACTGCAAGGGGCTGTGCATGTTAAAATAACAACAGTTTGGAAGGAATACAAAAATACACATACCTATTAAAAAAAACAAGACATTCTTCTATTAGAATATACTAATAATCTTGAACCTTGAGTATAAGGCAGTTATATTTCTTAAAAACAATAATTTATCTGTTTATCTACACTGTTAGAATGTGAACTAGAACCTGTGAATTATTATGCAGACGACACGAAATAAGGAAAATGTTCTATTCAAAGGATCCACTTCAATTAAAAATATAACATTATTTCGCTAAAAATCCAACAGCAAGAAATGAATTCATAATAACCACAGATATATATATAATTTTATCAGCTTTATTAATTTTTAATTCTGAGAGATTTTTTTTTTCATCCCACATGGTAGGTACACTAATTATAGTAATTCAACATACGGTATGAATTGTCTACTTACTCTTAGTATTATTGACATATTTATTGTATAATTGCACCACTACCCCTCATTTTAATTACAATTACACAGAAAGTCAGGCTCGTGCGGTAGAGGAGACAATATATTAGTCTGAGACAGCATTTTCATCCAGGATCAACTGAAGTTGATAAATCTTAACCACGATTCAAAGTAAGAAAGAGGGAAATCTTAAAAACCTCATTAATTAACGGGACAGTCATACATAATATACCCGTGTAAACCTCTCACATTAACGCCTGATAAGTATATTTCACTCTTATTCTGGCCTATATGCAGTCAGTTGCCAATCCATCTCTCTACATATAAGCCTATAAATTATTCACACTTTAATTAAAAACTGTTAGATCTACATGGGAATCAATCTTAGGCTCTGATGATGAATGTAGTTTAGCCCTGAGCTACCGACTAGACTCGTGCAAACTATTTTTGTATTTTAGTTTAGTAAATACGAAGTTTTGCGAAGTTTTTCTGTGGGTTGACTTTGCAGTATGATCAATAAGACCACAGATGAATTGAAGTTTGAGCTACATACCAATCCTTTTTCTGTTTACTTTTTTTACAACTAAAACACTTCCACTTGTAATTCATATTACACAGTTGTGTATAAAAATATTGTTATACAAATTTTGTATATTTCTATTAGCGCGGTTTTACTGACTCTTGTCCCAACACATGAGACAATGTCCAACTGACCTCTTAACATGTTTTTACAAATAGCTAGTCAACTTATGAATCCAACAAGGTTGGATTCTACAATCCAACCTTGGATTTGTCAGCATAAAAATCATGTTTATTATCCAAGAACAAAAATATTTTATTTCTTAATAAATAGCAATATGCAAACTATAATCATTTAAATAGTGTAATAAAATCACAGTTGTGTTGACCATTAATACAAGTTTTATGGAACATATAAAAGCTATAATAAATATAGATACACTAAAAAGCTCTTTGGTGATTCACTAGGCCTTACGCAAGTCCAATACTTCTAAAGGTGCATTGTTTTCAATCCGAACATGATCTGCCACCTAGAACATAATACCTCAAGTATTAATATTACTCCAATTTTATAATAATAATAATAATAATATTAAGAATTGTGTAACTGGCAGTATGACTTTTGGAATGTTTCTTTCTTAGGGAAAACAATGTCGTTCTGACATAAAACAGAGGTTCTTTTTATGTTTAAAGAAATTAATGGTTTTCTAAAATTTACCTATTTCTCTCTGTTATTTAGTAGTTCATAAATGAAAAATTATAATAGGTGTATGTAATTTCTGTGTAAACAAAATATATACTTTACTTCAGTTAATATCTTTGCTTACCATAAATAAAGGAGGATCTGTAGGATGCGGATGGAAACCAGTTTTCCTGCAGTTCGCAATAAATGGTAATCCGTAATGTGGTGTGAGAATGAAAAAGCCAGTTCTAGAAAATTAAAACTTATTTAAACCAAACTTTTAAACCAAAAATATTTGTTACAAAATGTTTATTTTGTGTAGCCACTTACTCACTATATTTTGGTGAACATACAATTGCGATTGCTTCAGGCATGAGAAGCTGATATGGGCAGTGTGTGTGCAGATCTACACTTGAAAGGAATGCTGTTTGAGTTGGATGAGTCTGAAAATTGCAAATAATTAACAAACAAATATTAAATTGTTATTTTGCTTCTTTATTGTGGTTAACGATACTCACATGAATCCATCCAATAGTGATTAAATTATGCTGATCCTGATAATCAAAAATTTCCTCTTCGTTCATTGTCAAACAAGAGTCGGAGGTTCCTTTTTGCTTTGGCACTATCATGTGAGTTATAATCAGCTCGTTCTTTTCCTTCAAAATATAAACATATGAATATACACAAACTTTTTCGTACCGGGATAAAATTATCTTGGTCAAGGGTGGTTGTGGAATGTAAAACGTGTGTCTTACTTTAAATTTTTGAATATGTTTTGTTGTGTCAGAATCTGTGAAGTCATTGTGCTGAAATTTTCTAATCCAATTTTTGAATCATGCCTCTTACCACACAGCACAAAATTTTCATTATTAAAGCCTATTTTCGAACGGTTGCGCTAGTTAATGGAAATTGGCAATACAGTCAACGTTTGTGTTTGGACAATTTTCGAGAGCACTTCCCAAACGTGGCAATATTACCGGACAATTTTTATGCGTGCCTTACAAATTGTGTTGAAGTGTTTCGCGAAACTGGTTGTGTGACTCATAAAAAAGGTGCTGGTAGATCAAGAGTTCGTACAGAAGAAGTTGTCAATGACGTTCGTCAACGTATGGAAGAGGAGCCTGCAAAACCTTTGAAACATCTTTCTCAGGAAATTGGACTTTCTTATGGAACATATAAGATTTTAAAGAAAGACTTGAACATGCATCCATATAAGATGCAAGCACATCAAGCTCTTCTGCCCGCAGACCACCCCAGACGCCTTGCTTACTGCCATTGGTTTGTCAATAATTTAATGAATGACGATCTTCTGGACTTAACTTTTTTTCTGACGAAGCGTGGTTCCACCTTTCGGGATACATCAATTCTCAAAATATGCGAATGTGGAGCAATGATTAACCCTCATGTTTTTTCTGAATCGCCACTACATGCTCAAAAAATTGGTGTTTGGATGGCAGTTTCTCGCAGAAGAATAATTGGGCCAATTTTTTTAGATTTCACTGTCAACGCAGAAAGGTACAGACACAACTTTTTGGCTGAATTTGTGCAACAGTTAAACGATGATGAACTTCGGTACGGTTATTTCCAGCATGACGGTGCAACAGCACATACTACACGAGAAAATATTGCTTTCCTCCGCGAGTTTTTTGATGACCGGGTGATAAGTTTGCATACAGAACAGAAGTTGAGTTTCCTCCGAGATCACCTTGTTTGACAATTATGGACTATTTTATATTTCCTTACTTAAAAAACAAGATTTTCGCAACTCCGGTAAATAATTTGCAAGAACTGCAACAAAGAATTGTTCAGCAATGTGCAACTATAACGCCAGAAATGCTGCAAAATGCTTTTCACAGCATGAGGAGGCGCGTCAACTTGTGCATCGAACAAAACGGGGGACATTTCCAACAATTACTGTAATTTAGTTTTTCTTGTTACTAAAACCATTATTTGATAATTTGTAGTTCATTATTGTTTTACAACTGAAATAAATAGGTATGAAATTTGTAGGTTATTGATGATGTCAGTGTGACAGTGACATAATTATTTCAAATTTAAAGTAAGACACGCGTTTTACATTCCACAACCACCCTTGACCAAGATAATTTTTGATATCCCGGTAAATGTATACGTTAAATAATTTGTTAACATAATTGATTCTAATTTATTCCATTTCTAATATATTTACCAATTTGCCAGTTAAAACACCACAAGTCTCAATATTCTTGTGAGTATTGGTCTGGGCCATAGCTTGAAACAAGGTCATAACTTTGACAGGCACCACAACTCTTCGAAGAACATTTGTGTCATACCGCTCCTGGAAACTTATCTCTGAAGGCTTATTGGAACGATCGACTGCCGGGACAGGCACATCATCAATTCTAAAATATAACTTATTAGTTGAATATCCCTATAGAGAATATATAAGACAAATTAGACAATATCAAATACCACTAACAATAATAATAACAGTCAATAAATGCTTTTATTATTCAAAGTCAAATAGATTAGGACAAAAACTTATATGATTCTATTTTGCATAATTTTATAAAAAAATAAACTGATAAAGTTGTAATGTTTAAAGTGAACAATGGGATGTTTGAAAAGAAAGCATTTTTAACAGTTTTAGGTAGGTAAACTCTGAGGTTCACTATTTACCTAAGATAAACAATATAACTTGTTAACAGTTTTCTTCAGAAATGTAAACTGCATTTAATTTTAGTGCCTATTGTTTTTGGTGACTAATAATTTTCTTTATTCTTTAAATACTTACCTATTTTTAGAATATGCTGTTGTAGGGGGTGCAGGTGGTGTAGAGGGCGGTGGAGCACTAGGTATATGCGAGACAGAATCAGGGTAATTAACATTAGCTATACTTCCAGGAACCTTAGCTATAGTAGGAATCGAATAATTCCCAGGACCTGTGGGTGGAAGTTTTAGTTTATCACTTCTTTTAGATTCTCTTTTCTTCTTTTCTGAATCTTCTTTTTGCCGTTGTTTCTAAAATTATAAAGTATTTTATCAACTCTTTCACATAATCTTACAGATAATCATATTGTGCAGAAAAAAAACAAATACATAAATCCTTCAAAATGTTAAATATAATAAAAATAAGATTACGTTGTAGTAAGTATGTCCCATTTACTAAAATAGCTAGTGTATAAACTTGGTTAAGTGCACAGATTTTTGCATATAAGTGTAAAGTAAATGGATAAGTAAGAATAATAGAACAATTTTCATTCAAATAAAATTGAATAGTTTCTTAAGAAGATATATCTAGTTAAATTACTACAATAAAATAAGTAATACAAAAGTTGTCTTTGTTATTTATTAATTGACATGGAAAACGTTTACCTACTAAAGTTATCTTTAGTAAACATTGAAAAACTTTTACCACTTCTGCTAAATATCTGGTGTAATCATCCTTGTAAAGATCTAGTAGTTGTTGTTTCAATTTCTCAGCTTTTGGCAAGATTTCTCTTAATTTAGATTGGTTTCTCGCTTTAACATCGACTGGTACACTGTTGAATCCAGGATGCTTGCGAATTTTTTCAAGGAATAAGGTCATATATTTTAAATACAAAACATATGCATTTTCCAAACTACCTTCGCCATAATACACGTTAGCCATGCGGACCATTTCTATACCAGAACGATAATACCTAAATATAATTATTTCTAAAAACTGAAACCATTTAGTCACATATCACATAACTTACCTAATTGGAGGAACGTGTGGATCCACGTCCACGGTGTTACTATAATTTATTAACTGCTTTAGTCTTTCTTGAGGTTCCAAACTTTCTAAAATGTTCATTTTATTTTGGGCCATAATGGGATTAAATAAACAATGTTATGGACGACTTTTTTAGGGTTAGAGGTATTTATAGATATTCGATGCATTCAAAACATAAATTAATGAAGCTTGTTTATTATACAATGATTCATCGTACATCTCCAATTTTAATTAAAGGTTAGTTTCAAATAGAAATGTCAAACTTGTCAAGTTAGTCAACAACAGAGGTGCGTTCCGATATCGAGGCTAGACGAGTCCGGATGCGTCCAGAACGTTCACAAACATAAGGCGTACAAAAAATTTACTCGCCGCAAAGTCTTAGTGTAATGCATAGCATTCACGGGGGCTACGTGTAATGACATATTAGGCGGGAAACCGCCCAAACCGCAAAACGCAAATTGCTTTCTCGCCGACAAGACGATAGGCTAAATTTTGCCGCCGATCGTAGCGGCAGGCGGGAACGTAACTGCGTTCGACGGCAAAATTTAGCCCGCGTCTTGTAGGCGGGAAAGCGATTTGCGTTTTGCGGTTTGGACGGTTTCCCGCCTAATATGTCATTACACTTAAAGAGTACTATAAAGGGTAAAGGTTACATGAGATGCGCACTGTACGTTCAACATGGATTCAACAGTTAGAATGGAAGAAAGTCACGGTGTCACGGATTTGTTTCATTATTCACACAAACTCTCTGTGATTCGATTCGATTGTTTGATTTCTTCTGGTAGAAAATTGGGTTATGCTGACACGCATAGATAAAGGATATTATTTATATCTTTTTTCTATGCTGACATGTTAGGACGAAGGAGAGCAGAAGGAGGTCAATCCAATTCGTTTTTGAAGATCGAAGAACATTTTATCATTTTGAACACGAGAAAAAACAACTTTAATTACTTAATTATTACTCGTACCTACCACAATATAAATGTATTCTAGTATTATATGTCTATGATTCTAATCATACGTTGCATGCATGAGAGTCACACTCGTACGTGCTTCGAAGTCGTTTCCAATGTAACAGTAACAAATACACCTTTAAATTATTAGTTTGTTTTCATCGGCGTTGCCGTGCGTGTGCGTACAAGTAAACAATCGCACGCAAACGAGTTCAGTGTAAGAATTAACTTAATAATTGCTCTTTTAAAATAAAAACGTTTTCCTTTGTAGTTTGTGCACTGTGTGTTGGTTACCTATATTCGCTGTGGTACCGTCGCTAGCGTTGAAGACCTAAAAGCCATTATTATATATTTCTTATATAACATAAGATGGTTACTTTGCCTCTCTAATATACACTTCATATAAAATTTGATTATTTTCATTATAAAACGCAGGAGACAATTTCCATGACATCACTAGTAAAGTTTTAAATTCAATCATTTTGTCGCTTAGAGCGCTGCTGAAATATTTGGACTATTTCCGACTGGTAATTTCTGCCATTAACCGTTCAATCGCGACCGCAAATTCCAATCCTGAACGCTCCGAGCGAAACTGACGTTTATATTTTTCTGAATTCTGAGGTCAACGATTATACCTATTTACTATTTTTTAATGAAACACCAGGTATATTTCAAATTATATAAATTTAATAAATTTAAATACCTACATAACATTTAAAAACAACACATTAAAAATAAGTACAAAAATAATACATAAGAATTTACAAAATTTAACAAATACCTAAAATTTAAGACTACAATGTCATGTTATGTTTGTTGTTTATGGAATATGAAAAAGCAGTAATGTAGTGTAATTTTTAATGTATAATTGAATTTAGTGATTAGAATAATTAATTTTAATTGTGGGAATTTAGAAGAAATATTTGAGATTTACATTATTATTTATATAATAAATAGTATACCTACATATTTTTTCTTGTATTGGATATTTTGTCACACTTATGGGAATATAAAAAAGTATTAGAAAATAAAACAAAGTAAATTCTGTGCAGTTTTGATAAAGATATATAGATAATGAGAACTTATTTTTTTTCTTAATCAAAACTAAAAACTTTAAATGTCAAAAATCAATTTCTATGTGATTCACTGACACAGGTGAATATTTTCTAATATTTTTATATTTGTTGAAGTTTACCCATTAAGGGTAAGTTTATCCATAGAGTACTTCTATGGGTATACTTATTAGACATACCTACATGTTTTTTTTATTTACAAGTTCTAAATACATTTGATAAAGTTTCTTCTATTTAAGGACAATATAAATATACCTATTACTTTAAGGAATTGTTATTATTATTCAACAGATATATTTCACAAGATATCCTTGTATGTATAGCTGATTAATGTTTGGGCTATAAATTATTTGTTCGAGTGATTTACTAACAAGTAATATAATAAAGGCAGCATATAGTTTTACTCTAATAATTATATTTAATAAGTAGGTATCTCATAAAATGCACGTCTTTATTATAATGGCAGTGCTTGTTAAGAATAGGAAAGGGTGAATTTTAATAATATTGCCGTGGCCATATTCTGGAATATACTTAGTTTTTTCCATCATCCAGTAAAATCCGTCCATCCGATTTTGACTCTTCAGTTTAGCACCAACCAACTGGCGTATTTCTTTATTGTATACATTCAGCCATCTTCTCTAAAATTGATATAAAAGATATAAAAAAATTATTCAAACTATTCGAAAAATATTATAAATTATAAAGTAAATCTAAAACTAAATCACTAAATCGAGAAATGTAAAATAATAAACTATAAAAACATAGATATCCCTAAGTAGGTATGTTCAGAAATTAAATATTTATTTTCAAATAGTGAAAATAAGGGGTATCAAATAAGAACTGGACTAAGTGGCATCCAGTTCTCTGCTTTCTGGTATAATGAAGTGAAAGTGAGATTACAACGTTTTCTATCCATCTCTCGCATTAATTGGCGTTCCCTTAAGAAGAGTTTTAATTCACTCCATGGGTGTCAAAAATACGTTGTTACGTTCTTCATGCATAAATGAACTATTTTTCTTGTGATGGAACTTTCTTCTAAATATGAATAGTTTCTGAATTAAAATAATACATATTCTAACAGTGTCAAGGCTAAAAAGTGTCTCAAAATATATGTACCAACCTGATGAGGCGATAGCAAACTCAACTTTATCAACTTGGGCTCAAATGGTACCAAAGTGACAGTTCTGAATCCTAGGAATTTGTATCCGGCACTTCGTTCTAACCATCTTTTTTCATACACCTCAAGGATATTTTCTAACCTAATGCCAAATTCTCCTTCACTGTAAAATCCTGGTGCTAAAAAATAAAAGTTATCTTTGGTAGGTACATCTTTTAAAAAGATTAAAAAAATAACAATTTCCAAAACTAATATATAATACTTTTGCATGTGTAATATTGAATATTCCTAGTATGTTTTATAATTTGTATTGTACCGGTAAAATATTACAGTCTAACCAATAATCATAATTATTCAAAATTAAAAAAGTATTATTTATATATATTTGATAGTTGAGAATATTAGCCATGTTATATCAAAGATACAAGATTCTAAACTGAAATGCTTACTATTTTTTTAATACTATTCTATTGTTCTTTCATTGCTTACCATTGGAAAGGAAGTATCCAGGTTTGAAAACTTGCTGCATACTTATTTCTGAATCAAAATGGACCTTAATTGGGGCTGAAATTGAAAACGTGGTATCAATATATACAGACTTTAGGAAGTATAATAATAGATAGTATAATAAAATTGGAAATAGAAATTACCACTTATCAATGCATTCGTGAGACGACGTTCTATTTAAATCTATAAAAATACACAGGGTATTCCATTCAAAAATGGAAAGAAAACTTATGGTAAATCTTTCTATTTTGGAACAACCTGCAAAAATTTCAATCGTATGAAAATAAGTCACCCCTCAAATAAAATCGATCTGTATCTGGAATTTGTTTGCAAAAACTTGTATATATATATATATATATATATATATATATATATACTGTAGATATACTACATAGTAGGTAGAAATATGATATTTTTGTAAAATTAGCGTCATTATGCAATATAGCCTAGCATTCTAAATCCTATATATAAAAATCTATTTCCTAACTTCTAGCTCTTGGCCGTTCCAACACACCTTTCCTCTAAGCTAGCATAATTAATAACACACACCGTTCATTATTATTAACCTTGATAGATAAGGGTATAATTCGCTAAAAAAAGATTTCAAGCTATAAAATATATATAAAACAACTTCATTGTTATAATAATTACATTCATGTGTTCCTAGAAATGCTCCGATTCCATGTCCGGTATCTTGCTCGTAATCCAGACCGACCTCCCATAAGGATGCTCTGGTTAGTGCATCGGCAACAGCCATTTTCATGTGACTTGGGAATGTGAGAGCCGACAGTTGGATCAGCCCTATCAGTACTCTGGTGTATGCTTCTCTCATGCTCTCAATAGGATCGCCAAAATGAACGGTCCGGGTCACAACAGTAGTACCACCTAAAAGAGATATTTTACAAATTCAACAAAGCAAGTTCTCATAATTATATACCTAAAATATTAACACTTGTTCAATAAAAATAGTTTATTGATTCACAAATTAATAAAGTAGATTGGTCAACAAACAGTGCAGAGGTCTGTGTTGTTAAATCACATTTTTGAAAATAATTGATCAGTTTTATAATCTAGAAACCTTAATAGATTAGGGTATAATTTACTTGCAGGGAGGAAAGAGCTGCCACAGTGGAAAGATGGCAGGAGGAGTGGAGCTCGCGGATGAAGGGAGTGTGGACTAGGGCCCTGATCCCCCGGACCTAAGACCGTGGATTGGCAGGAAGCATGGGCAGACGGGTTACCATCTAACCCCCAGGTACTTACTGGTCATGATTTCTTTAGAATATATACCTATGGTATTGGAAAAGTAGGAGACCCCGGCTGTGTATACTGTGGGGTAGAAGACACGACTGAACATACTATGTTTTGATGACTTAGATGGGAAAGGGAAACGTAGGAAGCGGAGGCCAATGTAGGGCAGCCTGTTCGGGCTGAAGCCGTGATAATAATCACGGCTTCACGGCTGGGCTTTGACATAATGCTTCAAAACCCAGGCGGTTGAAAGGCAATAGAGGAGGCGGTGGGAAAAATTATGACCAAGAAGGAGCAGAACGAGAGAGGTTAGAGTCATTGAAGTATATTTGCAGGAACGGTTCCGGTGGTTGGTTCCAGAAAAAAAGGGGGGTTTTAGTCGGAGTAGCGCCCGACACTACCAGGAGCAACAGACATCAAGATCCTGGTGCCAAGCGGTTTCCCCTCGGTAAAAAGGTATAATTTACTAAAAAGGCCTTTCAAGCTATTAACTACACCTAGACCTAAAGCCTTTAACTTAGCCACCTTGTCAAATTTTTTAAATAAAAATTTTTACTTACAATGATGGTAACAATAAATGTATCACTTTGCATGAATTCTGAAGACGACTGAATGTTAATGAGTCATGATTAATGATTATTTATTTAAAATCATCTGTTATGATATTTAAAAGTTCCCTATAAGTACTGAGACAAAATGACAGCAGAAAATTTAAAAAATAAACGGCTGGTCCCTAGTTGACAAATCTGGTGAGGTGTTGAGTATTTACAAAAGCAATTTCCTAAATATCAGTTAAAAAAAGTCTATGAAATGAACTTTTAAGGTAACTACAAACATTCTACAAAACCTGCAAGAAGTTGTGCCTTGCTTCACTCCTATATATCGCCTTTAGTTTTGCTAATTTTCATCGAATCTCGTTTATTACCTAGAAAACATGCCAAATTCTGAAAATGTTCGTACACATCATGCAACGTACCACTTTCCAAGTACCTAAAGAGTTTCTACCCTAAGATACACCTAACTTCACTCTTTCATTTTTTAATAAATGTAACAGATACAGCTTAACGACGATTTACGACGTAAATGTTTGGATGCAAATGATTTTTTATATTTAGTCTTACCGTAATATTGGCCTCCAGAATCCAAGACAACTGTGCTATTGGTAAAGATTTTGAGATTCGTATTAGGTGTGGGTTCATATTTCGGATACGCAGCGTTTGATCCAAAAGCAGCTACCGTTCGGAAGCTATTACCAAAACTCTTGTACTGCTCATATCTGTATTCATCCAAATACTTTACCAAATCCAGTTCTTCCAGAACCTCCTTGTCATCTGTCACCTGTAAGAGTTACTGAGTAATATAAAAAATTCATAATGGAAGATCCAACAACCACGAAAGTACATTTTTGTGGATCTCAAAAGTAAAATATACCTTGAAGGGAGTTGGAATCTTTGGGGTGGAGCTAATATTGACGTAGTTTTCCACATAACACCAAAACACTATACTGCACTCGACCCGCGTTTCGGCAACCAAGTTGGCATCATCAGGGGATGATTAAACACTATGGTGATATGTGGAAAACTACGTCAGTGTTAAAATATATCTCTTGTGAGAACTATATTATATATTTTTTAATCAAACTGAATAATACTGGTCCTGTTTTATTCTAAATAAACTGATTGAAGGGAAACTGATTAAACTGAAAATGACTATAAAATTCACTTCACTTCATTCGACAAAAGAACTATAAAGTCTTTTGGCGGACTGTCGAGATCACTTTAACGTATTAATATATAATACCCAGTAGTAATATCTCAAAGAATCTGCAAGATAAAATAAAGTGATATATATTTCTTTCTTAGATATTGATGGTACCTTGTTCTCAATATAGGCCAGACAATCACATACTGCAGCTGCATCCAGAATGTTAGCCTCCCTCATTCCTCTAATCTCCACTGGATTTTTCACAGCTTTCAGATAAATGATGGGAGACTGTCTGGGCAGCCTCTTTTCAGAAAAAATGTGTTCATAAATGGCATGGCTAGCTCCCTCGCTGTAGACGCAATGGGAGGGAACTAGGATCTTGTGGTAGAGCTGAGATCTGGTATTCAAGTCATTCCAGATATTTGCATAGTCACGTAGTCTGAGGAAGGAAAATCATTAGCGGTTGAACAATATAGAGTATTTTTTTTTAAATTTATTTATTAACTTCAAATAAGAAATACAATTGTTGGAAACGGATGTCTAACACTCTGAAAAGCAGTGGCGTAACAAACACCCCCGCAGACCTCGCAACGCGGGGGGGCCCTGCTCGCCGAGGGGCCCACGTTGCCCGGGTCCCATTCGAAAGCTTCGTAGCCAGCTTTGCTTTTCATATTTCATAAATATTATTTTCATTTTTATTAGTAAATTATTGTATTTTTAAATCCCTGCCCCTGCAAGTGACCGAAAGTTGCAAGGAATAATAACTACATTAGCATTTATTACACCGTAAAAAATTCTCGGTCTGCTGATTGTCGAAAAGGAGCCCAGAATGCAAAAAACGCCATCTGGTTTCCAAATGTCTATAGGAACTTGACCATTCTCTGTATTCTACACCGGAGATGTCGTAAATTATTTATTAAAAAATTCTCCCTTTTCGGCATATATACCTTTGCAAGACTGTTCTAAATTTGTTATTCGTTTCATTTAGTTTTGAGAAAGAGAAAAAGAACATATTTTAAAAATTGGGTCCTATAAACCACAACATAATTTTGCTAAAGGCGAAAGCGAAAAGGGGCGGTCTTTTAGTAACAGTTACTATAGTTTTATCGCGCAAACTGGACTTCGGGTAGAGGATTTGGCTTATTTGTTATTCTCCTAGATTGAAGGCTGAATATGAAGCATGTTAGCTTTTTGCAGACAGTAACGACAAAAGTTTTAAAGACTCACAGTGCAGAGAAGTTAAAGACTGGCAAGGTTTTTCCAAAAAAGAAAAGGACCACGAAAAGTCGGTTATATATGGAATAGCTTGTTTTGTGTATGATTAATGCAAAGAAGGTGTTCAAATAGACAAAATATTGGAATTTGGTAATTAACAAAATATAAATATATAAAAGGAAATAATTAAATATAATAATATTATGTTGGCAACATGCGATTTATATTTTCATGGCTATAGAGAGGGTATTGTTTCAACTAACAAGGGAAATTTTCTATCTATTATAGAACTACTTGCCAAATACGATAGATTATTGGAAACACATTTAAAAAATAATACCAACAGAGGCAAGTACCCAAGTCCACAAATTCAAAATTTAATAATTCACATCATTGTGACTGAAATAAAAAAAATAAATATAAATAAAAATATAAAATAAATAAATAGTATAAATGCATACAGAGTACAGACTAATTTTATTTTCTTATATCCTGAGAACTTAACTTCGTTAAATGAAGAAAAATTATATATAAAAGCTCGCAATTTACAAATAATTTACCATAAAGACTTGCATTAATTTTCCCAATCAGATTGTAAGCCTCAGAAAGTGGCTTGAAGATAGTATTTCAAAATTCAAAGCACCGTTTGAACTTGCGGATCATCTATTAATAAAAAAACCAGTGTGTTACTTCAAATTTTCCAGATGTATCTAGTACAGTGATGTTATTTCAAACTTTACCAGTTAGTATAGTATCAGCGAAACGTTCATTTTCGAAACTGAAAATAGTAAAAACCTATTTACCTAACACCATGGGTCAACAACGCCTTTTTGATTTATCTTTAATCAGTATTGAACATGAGACCGTTAAAACATTAAATATCGATGAAATTATAAACGATTTCGCAAAAAAAGCTGTCGGCGATTTGGTCGTTTGTTAATGTGCTTTGCTGTTTTCTGTCTTTTGGATTCTATGAGACTCGTTTACATCTACCACGCCGCGTAACATAACACATAACACCTTTTTAAAATTTTGATTTGGTACTATGTATCACTTAATATAATAATCTTTTCTATAATATGTCTACCTGTTATGTCGGATTAGATAATCCAACAAATTTGAATTGTTTGCTATTTTATTATGTATGTAGGTTTAACCCTAGTTAAATATCACAATGAACTAATTAAAAAATTCGTAACCCTGATGGTAATGAAAATGAAATTGAGAATTGTGTTTTTCCACTCATTGTAGAGAGTGGGGGGCCCACTAAAAACGGTTGCGGGAGGGCCCACTCAGTTTTTGTTACACCACTGCTGAAAAGCTGTACACTAAATGAGTTACATGTGTTCTTATGTATTATTACATTTTATTTTATAGTCCGTCAATCAAAAACCAAAGAAAGAAATCCATTTATATCATAACAATGAAAAATCAATCCAATCCCGTCAAGATTAGCATACCAGCAACTTTTCAAAAGAAAAACAAGGAAATATATAATATATACAATTACAGATAACTTAATATGCCTACACTTCAATCCAAATTGCAAAATCAGAAAATCTATTGAAATATTTTTTACGTCTGTTTTTTTCTTTTTAGAAATACTGTCTTAGATGTTTTACGAATCTTGAAGTACAATGAATGCTCTTTAAACATTCTGGTAAACTATTGTAAGTCCCTCTAACCTGACTAATTGGACATCCCTACATTAGTCACTAGGTTTGATAGCAAAATATTGCAGTTTCTTGTAGCATGTAAATGAAAATCTCTTCCATATCTCCCCTCATAATTTAACTTTATCTTTCGTAACTTAACTTTGTGATCTAATTACACTGCCCAATTTTTTAACAGTGTTTCTAATGCTTTTATCTTTAATTGTTTGTACATCGCACTAGTAGAAATTGGCCAATGGCAAACAGAGTTAAATTTAATTATTCTACAATTTTAAAGTTGATGGAAAAAATAGGTTTATTTTAATTTCTTATTGAATCTTTTTTACTTGAAATACTTATTTATTTTATTATTATTAATATTTATAGCATTGGACTCACCTGACTGAATGGCTTTCAATAATGTTAGACCCTGTATGAAGATACTCCTTGGTCTGCTCATTCAGTTGACTGGCATTGACATACAAAAATATGTTGTTCATATCAAGTATTACATAACTTCTGAGAAAAGGTGAAAAGGGCACATCTCTTCCTCTTATATTCAGTAGCCATGCTATTTCGTCCAAGGAGGTGATGACCATAGCGTCGGCTCCCAGTTTCTTGATTTCCTTTCTGGTTTCGTTGATCTTTGTCGTATAGTTTTTTCCTGAAAAACTTCAAGATATTTTAGAATTATTATGATTTGTAACTTAGTGCAGACACAATGGAATTGGAGTGAAAATTATTAATATTATTGACATTTAGAGGGTGTCTCAAAATTTTAAAACCTCCAGCGATTTTCAAAACAATTTAAACTTTAATGTCCTGTTTACACATTTACTTATTATATGTTTTAATCCAAAAAGTAAATACGAGATATATTATTAATGAAATTGTACAGGGTGTCCAAAATAAGACCCTCTATCCCCTTATCTCAGAAAATATAAAAGGTAGAGAAAAATGTTAAATACGAAAGTTTTTTGTTTTTACCTGAATTTTTCATTTTTATAACTTTCTTGAAGGTTGTTCAGTTTCTCTGATCCAGGCATCAACTTTCTTTTTTTAAATGGGACACCCTATATTCAATTACGTTTTTGAACTCTCATTAAAATTCTAGGTCGACATTGTTAAGAGTACCCTATACCTATCATTTACCGTTACGAAGATATTAGCATTTAAAGAAAAAAATCTGTAAAAAACACCTGCTCAAAAAATCTCGGCAAAACAAAGAAGACATCCAAAAAAAATCTAAATAGGGTTTATTTCGTAGACAATTAGACTCAGAAATTACTTCTATGGATAGATATTACCTGATTAATATACAGGGTGTTTTTGACAGATGGCTCAAACATGTATATGTTAAAATTCCAGAAAATCGAAAATCTCTTATGGAACACCCTGTGTATTATTATATTTTTGGATTCTCTATTAAATTTTAACCTTACTCTATATAACGTTCCCTATTCTTATTTTCCTTAGTTTTCAATATATTGACGAAAATGTGGAAAAAATGTCAGCTATTAATCATTATCGGCTATTATTAAAAATATATCTACAATATATATATGCATTTGGTATATTATAGTAAGTGTGCCTTAATACTGATTCAGAATATATTATTTTATTAAAAACTAATATTTTTTTAAATTATTTCATTAATTAACTAATATAAACAAATCTATGTTTGTAATTTGAACCACAAATAACTAACAATAATCAACAAATAACAATAAAAATAATAAATTAAATTAAGTGTCCTATATGTCCTCAATTTTCAGCTATGCATGTTGTGTATATAACTGCTAGTTTTCTTACAGCGTAATCACTTTGATTGAGCGCTTCAATTTCCATCCTGATTTTAATCTTTAAATCATCAACATTATATTACTCTGAATTTGATAAACTCAGGTTTTCAATGTACCCCATAAAAAGTTATCAAGTGGAGTTAAATCTGGGATCCTCGGCGGCCATGGGATATTCCCGTTTGGCCCTATCCATTCCATAAAATAGTTCTTAATAAAATTCTTTACAACTGCAGTATTGTGGCATGAAACTCCATCCATCTGATGGATCTCATTGGCATCTTCTTCGGCATCCAATAAAGGTAAAATGCAAGTTTGTAATGAATGCTATTTTGCTGATATTTTACCTAAGGTACCTGGGACCATTTAAATATTGGCCAAGAAAGACAGGGCCTAAAATGTGTCTCTTATAAATAGCGCACCAAACATTTTCGTCAATATCTTGAAAACTAAGCAAAATAAGAATAGGGAACGTTATATAGAGTAAGGTTAAAATTTAATAGAGAATCCAAAAATATAATAATACACAGGGTGTTCCATAAAAGATTTTCGATTTTCTGGAGATTTAACATATACATGTTTGAGCCATCTGTCAAAAACACCCTGTATATTAATCAGGTAATATCGATTCATAGAAGTAATTTCTGAGTCTAATTGTCTACGAAATAAACCCTATTTACCTTTTTTTTGGATGTCTTATTTGTTTGCCGAGATTTTTTTCTTTAAATGCTAATAACTTCGTAACGGTAAATGATAGGTATAGGGTACTCTTAACAATGTCGACCTAGAATTTTAAGGAGAGTTCAAAAACGTAATTGAACATAGGGTGTCCCATTTAAAAAAAAAAAGTTGATGCCTGGATCAGAAAAACTGAACAACCTGAATTCAAGAAAGTTATAAAAATGAAAAATTCAGGTAAAAACAAAAAACTTTCGTATTTAACTTTTTTCTCTACCTTTTATACTTTCTGAGATAAGGGGATAGAGGATCTTATTTTTGACACCCTGTACAAATATTATTCAATGAAGCTAATTTTTTCTTATTACTTATAACGTATAACCTAGGTACGCAAAGAAATAACCGTATTATTTAAAACAATATGTGGTAAGCAACTACTGAGAAACTGTATGTATTTGACGCCCTGTATCTTAGAAACTAACCCACTTACGAAAGAATTTCACATTTTCATGGAATCATTTGAATTATTTGAAAAAGACCGTTTAAATACTAAAACTGTAGTACTGATCACTTACGTTTAAAAAGTGATATACCGGGTGTCAACGGATCTATTAGACAAGCCATAACTTCTAGAGTATTGGATGTATCAAAATGAGATTTGGTATAGGTAAATGGTAGAGGAAGAGGAAAGTTTTTGCATATTTTTCACGTTTAGGTTACTTCCGGTTTCATCGGAAATGGCTTCAATTTTGAATTTTTAAATGGAACACCTTGTATATTTTTACATATTTGAATTTCTGAGACAATTTTGGACTAGAAAATGACATTAAAACTTTTAAAGTAGACATTTTAAACTTTTTACTCGTATACGAATTTATTAAAAACTTCACTTAAGTAAATGTATTTTATGAGCTTATTTTTAATCCAATCACAATGAATTTAGTATCGTTGGATTCGCAAAAAAAATCCCTTTTTGAAAAGTGCTTGTCTAAAAAGTGTTGCCATTTGAAAAAAAATAGTTAGATATAAAAAATTAATTTTGCCAACTTGTCTCATTCCTATCTACCATACTAATCACTAAAACTTTGCGATTACATTTTTCTGACATCATCTAAGGCCTTCAGATTAGTTTGCGCTCAATCATGGCCACCTAGATGCAATATTAAAAATGGTTCTAAAAAAATCAAGAAGGCGAAAAAACGTTTTAAAATGTCATTTTCTAGTCCAAAATTGTCTCAGAAATTCAAATATGTAAAAATATACAGGGTGTTCCATTTAAAAATTCAAAATTGAAGCCATTTCCGGTGAAACCAGAAGTAACCTAAACGTGAAAAATAAGCAAAAACTTTCCTCTTCCTCTACCATTTACCTATACCAAATCTCATTTTGATACATCCAATACTCTAGAAGTTATGGCTTGTCTAATAGATCCGTTGACACCCGGTACCCATGTAGATATATCCTACATAGGTACAAAGTAAAAAAGAGTTACTTTGTATACATGTATGTGGAGTATACATAATAAATTATACAATTCCATTTCCTTACTGAAATGATAATAATGAGTCATTTAGAAATATTTAACGAAAAATTCGATTTTTTATTTTATAATAAAGTAACTTAATGTTTTAATCATGCCAAAAATTTGACAATTGCTCAACAAAATGATGTTCTACGTCTACGCAAATCCTTCCATAATTGACATTGAGGTAACAATAGTTGTTACCTCAATATTTCAAAAATTTAAAAAGTTAATCAAAATTACCTGTATACTCGCTCCCGACAATAAAAGAACCTTTACTCTCCTTAGGTTGCCTTTCTTCAGGCGGCCAAACCACATCGATGAGGCTTACGTTTAAAGCCACCAACTCCAAGGTCGAACCCTTCAATTCCAACTTTAACTTATTCCACATGTACTCCGACACCAGCTTAGGGTTTAAGCCTATGCGACCCTTCTTAGGAAGGTGTTCCTTCAGCCATTGCGACATCCTGGGAATGTGCCTGTGCCCTTCCCTGAAAAGCAACCAGTTGCAGTCTATTTGCTCATCTGCCTGAAGGTGGTAGCGTCCGTCGGTCCACAACGCCGCCTTGTTTTGAGTTATTACAGCATCGCCGTAGCTGCCGCTGAATCCTGAGATGTACTCTCGCCGTTTTTCGTATGCCTCGACTTCGATGCTCTAAAAGTAATAATTATAGAGGTAAATGGAAGTCGTTAAATAAATTGTTGGCGCCATTAATTCAAAAGGAAGTAAATACCTGATGCTCATCGCTGGAAGTAACAAGATATGCATCAACTGCTGCTGTTCCTAATAGTATTTCCGATTTCATAATCTCCCGTAATCTTTTTATTCGTGCAGTGGTGTTGACGCGTCTCTCGGGTTGTCTGGCGTGCCCGAATTTCGAGCAAGCCTTCCTCAGTTCCCCTCTTTGCTTATCAAGTTCCAATTCAGAAAAGGAAAGTACTAGTGAAACACCTGAAACAAAAGTATTTCTGAAAATACGAATGGTAGTTTCTATAAAAGCAAAAATAACAATAGTAAGATACCTAGGTTGAGAAGTGAGCTATTATTGACTGAGAAATTTTATATCCTGAGGCGCGTAGCACCGAAGGATATAATTTTCGAGGTAAATAATGGCCTTCTCAACCGAAGTATATACAGGGTGTCCACCTAGTGCGCGTAAGTCCAATATCTGGGTTAATAAAAGAGATAACTTAATTTTTTTTTCTACAGGGTTGTCTAATATCCCGAGCTGCACAAAATGAAAATATATTTACATATTCAGGGTGTTCAGTTTTTCCTGGACAGGTACCAACTTCGTTTTTCTAAATGGAAATATATATTTTTTATTACTTTTTCGAACTAAACCCTTGATTTTAGTAGGACTTTCATCAGCCTTCCCTATACCTAACTTAAACTGTTTTTGAAATATTGACGGGTGAATATTGACATTTTTGCAACTTTGACACCCTGTAAAATCTAAACGGTTTGAGATCAAGCAAAACGGTTTGCACATTCCTATCTTAACTTTTTATAAGCTATCGTTTGGTACTAATTTCAAATTTATATAGGAATAAAAAATTTTCAAAATTTTCAGAAAATTTTTAATTTTTGGATAATTCTGAAATTAGTACCAAACGATAGCTTATGAAAAGTTAAGATAGGAATGTGCAAACCGTTTTGCTTGATCTCAAACCGTTTAGATTTTACAGGGTGTCAAAGTTGCAAAAATGTCAATATTCACCCGTCAATATTTCAAAAACAGTTTAAGTTAGGTATAGGGAAGGCTGATGAAAGTCCTACTAAAATCAAGGGTTTAGTTCGAAAAAGCAATAAAAAATATATATTTCCATTTAGAAAAACGAAGTTGGTACCTGTCCAGGAAAAACTGAACACCCTGAATATGTAAATATATTTTCATTTTGTGCAGCTCGGGATATTAGACAACCCTGTAGAAAAAAAAATTAAGTTATCTCTTTTATTAACCCAGATATTGGACTTACGCGCACTAGGTGGACACCCTGTATAGTATTTTTTTTACTACTAATAGCCGAATTAACACCAGAAGATCTTATTTGTCTGTGTTAATAATGAACTACTTCTCATTACACAAATGAGGTAAATAATAAGGTTTTCTCATGTTAGTAGTAAAAAAAGTCTATTACATAACTATTAAAATTATAACAAAAGAATAGAAAATGAATAAAAAAATGTTATGCTAGACATATTATTCAATTTTAGTCTACTGTAACAACACAATTTTTTAGTGGATATGGTCAGTAGTTGGTGGTCTACAGTGGTGGGCTCATTGTTATTGATTTTTTTATTGATTAGCATAGTAATTTCGTATTACGTATATTCTATCAGTGATTTGATGACTTGTTTTTACATCATAATCTTAAACTTCTCAAATTGTATACAACCAGAGACATTATGTATATGTCGCTGATACCACTCCCCTTTATGCCAAGTTTGCAGACTTAGCAAATTTTGTATTTAATATCGTATAAAATTATAGCTTGTAATTCTAAAAAATGGGATCCTAAAAAAGTTCCCAAGAGATATCAATCAGTTAAATTCATGATCATTAGCCAAAGGGTTTAAAAACAGGTGAAATGGAGCACCACTATTAGGAGACTAGAAGGAATTTAGAGGGTTGGGCCACAGATCTCCCTCCCAATTCGAGACTATGGCACAAGCATTTAGGAAATAAAAGGGTTAATGCGTGGGTGCTAACGAAATAGATTAGGGTTAACAGGATAGTAGAGAGAACGAGGATAAATTCAGATATTTAAGTTACATATTTTATGTACCTACAAGACCTACATGATTGGGGCTCCGGACTTGATTGATGACTCTGGTTAAGAATATCCAGGTTTTTGTTATTGTGTTCTAAAAAGGTAGATCAAGGATCACTTGCCCAATGCATGAAAGGATTACAATAAGTAGGGGAGTCTGTAAATTAGAGCACAAGCAGTAGGATAGCATAGGTTGGATTGAGGTATGGGGATGCCTTTTGGATTTTTCGGCAGGTATTTATTTATTCATGAAAGTAAGGGTAACAGGTTATAATAGTATATGATAAATTTTATAAAAACCAATAGTAATGATTTTTCCAACATAAATGTGTAATTTATTTAAATTGATTGATTGGAATTGCTAAAATATGTATACAGGGTGGGAAAAATTTTAATGTGCAGCATTGGTATCTCGGAAACGGTAAAAGATACAACGTGGCTCAAATTAGGAAAAACTTGCTCAATTTTATGCTGATTCAAAATATGTGAACAAGTTTGATATATTCCGGGCCGTTCGGGAGTTATGCCGGAAAAATCAAAATTTTCCAATTTCTTTTAAGTCAAATAACTTCTCTTGAAATAAATGTAGACTTTTGAAATTTGGTACGTTTACATAGTTTGATGAGAGCTTTCGATTGCCATACTAAAACATGTTCTAGGCCTACTAGTTTTTCCGCAACAATATTCAACTTTTGAATTTCTTATGGGCGCCATATTGGATTTTTACTTCACTAAATACAGAAAAAAATTACAAGCACGGTGATATATCACACTTGATACTTTCTTCAATAAATATGGATAATACACGCGAATAACGATAAATATTATTTATTTACAAATAATAAACAATCATTCATTTATAGTTAATTGTTACAAAGTGTGTTTTTAGCTTTTTAGAGGAACTAATTATTATAATAAGAAAAACAACTTATTTATACTGCTCGAATTGGCTGCCGTTACTCTGAGTACAAAGTTGAGTCCTTACAGCATGTCATCCACTGCACGTCTTACTGTTCCACCATCTATTGAATTTATGTATTCATTAATTCTTTCCAACATTTCATCCTTTGTCGATGGCATTGGATTATTGTAGATATAATTTTTGACAGCTCCCCAGAAATAATAATCTAAGGGGTTTAGACACGGTGATCGCGGTGGCCATAGAATGAGAGACCATTTATACCTATCCACGAATTCTGAAAACGTTGATCTAGGTACTGGGTTACAATCCTAGCATCGTGTGAAGGGCATCCATTTTGTTGAAACAACTGTAAATTTTGTATATTTTGCAAAGGAAGGTCATCTAGCATTTCCTCCAAATCATTTTGTAAGAAGTGTAAATAATTTCGAGAAGTTAATTTATCAATAATACGATAAGGCCCTAATACCTTGTTATCTAAAATTCCACACCAAATATTTACTGAAAATCTAATTTAAGGTCTTGTTTCTCTAATCAGGTGAGGATTTCGTTGTGCGCAATGGTGCTCATTTTTTCTATTGAATATCCCACAATTAATTACTAAACGTTGACTCATCACTCCATAATATCTTTCTACAAAAAAAAAACCATTATTCATTAACCTTTGCATCCAGTGACAAAATTGCAACCTCCGCTCATTGTCTCCAGGATGTAGTAAATATTTGGTGTGGAATTTTAGATAACAAGGTAAGGACTCTGGGTCTGTAATAGGGATACCGATACCCGTTAATTTTACTACCCGGGTACCCGTTTTCAATACCCGGTATTTACCCGTTACCCGTTAATTACCCACTACCTGTTAATTACCCGGTATACCCGTTAATTACCCATTACCTGTTATTTACCCGTTACCCGCTATTTATCTATTATGAGATATCAACCCATAGCATTCAACATAGCAAATATTTTCCAATTTATATCATATTTTATATCGCTAAACCTGCGCCAACGCAAAACTGCAAAAAAAAAACAAGTTGTCATATGAATATGAGTGACATAGAGGGCAACCGAGTGCAGGTGCTGAGAGGGTTATCGGATATTTAACGGATTATCGGGTTTTTAACGGGTTATCGGGTCCTAAAATGGGGACCGGGTAGCGAGTCGTTATCGGGTACCCGGGTACCCGGGTACCCGTCGGTATCCCTAGTCTGTAAGGTCTGTAAGGACTCAACTTTGTATTCAGTGTAACGGCAGTCAATTCGAGCAGTATAAATAAGTTGTTTTTCTTATTATAATAATTAGTTCCTCTAAAAAGCTAAAAAGACACTTTGTAACAATTAACTATAAATGAATGATTGTTTATTATTTGTAAATAAATAATATTTATCGTTATTCGCGTGTATTATCCATATTTATTGAAGAAAGTATCAAGTGTGATATATCACCGTGCTTGTAATTTCTTTCTGTATTTAGTGAAGTAAAAATCCAATATGGCGCCCATTAGAAATTCAAAAATTGAATATTGTTGCGGAAAAACTAGTAGGCCTAGAACATGTTTTAGTATGGCAATCGAAAGCTCTAATCAAATTATGTAAACGTACCAAATTTCAAATGTCTACATTTATTTCAAGAGAAGTTATTTGACTTAAAAGAAATTGGCAAATTTTGATTTTTCCGGCATAACTCCCGAACGGCCCGGAATATATCAAACTTGTTCACATATTCTGAATCAGCATAAAATTGAGCAACTTTTTCCTAATTTGAGCCACGTTGTATCTTTTACCGTTTCCAAGATACCAATGCTGCACATTAAAATTTTTCCCACCCTGTATATGAATTAGTTACGAACAAAATATATTGATACATTTTTAGCATCAATGTTATTTCTGTTTCATTTGGCGAATTTTGAAAAATGGCAAAGGGAAATTAATATGCTTTGGCAGAAGATCTAAGAAAAATATGAATAATTGAAGTATATTAGGGTATTAGGGTAGTATGAGATTTAAATAGTATGTAAATTAGGGGTGATCTAGTAATAACTAGATGCTATCTCCCTCTTTCTCCAATTTACTGTTTAGATAAATCTCAAACAGCTGGTATATGTATTCATAGTAAAGTGGATTCAGTTAGAGATCAAGTTATAGACTGAAAGTCGATAGCAAGTGGATCTCTTAAATAAACTCAAAATTGATTAATTACCATCAATAATTATGCATCTATCCTTTTAATAACTGATACAGAATGTTATGGCATTAAATAAATGGCATTAAGTTATCCATTACATTTATAAAAATATGGAGCGCGGCGCTATAAATAGAGAAGAAACTTTATATATTATACGTATTTTACTGTCAGAATGTTCACAAAATTAATGATGATTATAGAAGATACTTTTCCTATTGAATACGTATTTTCACTGGATGCACCCAAGCGTGTGGGAGTAATAAAACGAGGGCATTAGGTATAGACGTCCAAGGAGAATATAACCCTCGGGAAGTATTACTCGCCAAAGGCAAGGGATGGTGCACCCGTTGGTCTGACAATACATTGCTTGTATGGTGCTGATTGTGGGAGTGAGGCTCAAACAATAGATGCTGAACAGAAGTTTGAAAGAACAATAGAGCTGATGACCAGGATCGTATATTTCATGAGAGATCTACGTTCCTTGCATATTATGCTCTTGTCGCCACCGAATTTGATTCGTTATGCAATATAAGTAGTTATTTATTAGTTCATTATTAAAAGTTATTTGCATAACGTTTGGTAAAGTGTGTTTTAGAATAGGGAGTGCCCTATTACAAATCTGGAAGCACGAATTGGATTTCGGTCAGAGTTTTTAAAATGTAAAACATATTTCAGGACAAAACGTCATATTTTATTCACAAAAAGCAAGGCCTCCTGCGATTTTCATGGTGAACAAAATACAAAAAATTGATTTTTAAATAAAATATCTATAAATACTTATACGGTTATATTCAGTATATCTAATAGTATAAATGGGTAATATATAGAACTAACTAATCACGATTCAGTATTTTAAAACTATAGTCAAGCATCCGAATTCTGTAAAAGGTATTCAATTGAATTCCTATATTTCCATGCAATAAATTTTCAAGGAGATCTTACAAAACAGACTCTCTTTTTTACCAAGACAGATCACAGATCTTTAGCAACATCTTACAAATCTTAAAGAAAAAGCAGCAAGCTCTTCTATATTCTATAGACCGTTCCTCTGATAACTTCACTTTTCTAAAAACTTTACTTATAATATGTTTCAACATATACTGGGTGAGTCACTAAAACGTATCTACTCAAACATTACGACATTTGTATATAAGAGGATACATTGCATAGTTGGAAATCATATGTTTTTATACGTATGTACAATAATAGTGTTCTAATTTTCTTGAATAACTTTTTTAAATTTAATGGCTACTTTATTTTTTATGATCTTTTTTGCGCAGCAGCTAAATTCTGCAAAGCATCAGTTTTTTAGAAAACCCTTTTCAAAAAATATGTTGATGTTACATGTTGATGTGACATGACATGTTGTGATATGTTGATGTTATGTTGATAATATGTTATGTAACTGAATAACGAACAAAAAATACTTATACATAGGTATATATTTTTTATCTAACAAATGATTTTCACTATATGAAAAGGTATCTCTTTTTATAGGTATATTGATAAACAAAATATCTTTAACCATTGACGATCTAAATGGTTATAGACGATTAGGTACCTACAGAGTACAAAAAGATGCGTAGGTACTGCTTTATAAAAATTGTGCTGTGAGAAATATGTTTATAGAGGTAAATTGTAATACTTCCTCTCCTACCTCAATGGAAATGTTGCACGCCAAAGCAATATTTCAAAAGCGGTAGATCCAACAGGTAAGGTCTAGCCTAACGACATTACTCACGAAGGACGAAGGGTGAAACAATATTTAGAAAGCCCTGGCGGAAGGTAGAAAAAAGTGGAACAGGAAACCGCCAGTCCTCAGGATACCATAAGAGGTAAACAGGTGGCAAAGGGCGAGGCGTAGGCCTATTGACGGAGGGCCCAAATAAGGGCCATGACCTGAGAAATTTACTTAGGGCGGTATGAGTTAAAAGAGGTCCTCGGCCCTTACTGAACTAGGGTGAAAAAACTGAAGGGATGAAATATACCTACATTTAATTAAGTCAAAAAAAGTTATGCAGGTGGTTACATTTCCTCCAGCAAAACTGATTGAAAAATAGTTAATTGAGGATAAAAGAAAAGAAATTGTAAACTTTGAACAGAATATAACATTATGGTTGGAGTGGAGTGAATTTTGCTATAGTAATTAAAGAAAAAAATGTATCCTTAGTTCTGTGGCTTATTAAGACCAAGTATAGCAAAGTTATGATATTATTTTTGTGTTTTATTCCGCACAATAAGGAGTAAAGCAGAAAAAGACTCTTTAATTAAATAGTTAACATTGGTAAATACAAACAATTTAAAAAATATTTGATAAGTAATGCAATTTTAAAACTAAGAAATGCCCTATTTTCCAAAAGTGACGAATTTTTCCTGATGGTTTCTCAGAAAAACGTATTGCATTCATTGCTATATAACAATCTTCATCTTCTTGTACTGTTTTTAACTTTTTTTCCATATTTGACACAGCTGAAAGTCCATGGACATTTTATAAGTGGAATCACTTGAAAATTTTGACAAATTTGTCCACTTGAACCACTTGAAAATCCATTGATATGTTGATGTGTATATTTCTACTAGTATTTTATATCTTCTATATCAATGAATTCGTGACACAATTTTTTATTTAAATCTGTAAAAACGTACACGGTGCTCCATTAAAAATGTTAATGACGTGATGGTCCATTCTATCAAATAGGCTGGAAAAAACTTGGAACACATTACATGAAAATGACAATTTAATCCTTTTATTAAGAGATCTAAACTGAACAATAATAATATGTACATGTATATTTGAATTATCAGTAAAATCTATTTTCAGTTGACATAAATGTTTTCTTCTTTGATGTTTGTGGATCAAAAAAATGTAGGTTTTTAAAGAATAAACATGGCTCAAATGTTTACTAAATTTTTATTATCTACTGGCTTTCATGAAACGTCTGTGCTGATTCTTTGATATGATTACAATCCTTGGTATATAAAATAGTAATGTGAATTTAAATATATTTGGAGCACCATAAAACCAGTGTCATGATATTCCCAGATACAGGGATATTACCATATATATAATACTACTATATTGAGCTATTCGAGCTTTTCTTGAAGCCGGTTTATGAGATGGAGTTATATATTTCGTTCTCTTTCACGGACAAATGTTCCTGTGCACATGCCCAAGTGTTGTCCTATCCAATCCAAGAATTTCAATGTGGCGCGAAAGTAAAGAAAGACCGGGCTTTTATTTTGTCATATACAGGGTGTCCCAGTATGAGCGTACAAAAATTTACCAGTGGGTAGGCCAGACCAAAATAAGAATAACATTTTTATAAAAAATTTCTCTGATGCTCGCCTAACGAGTTACAGGGTGTTATTTTGTAAAAAAACAACAATTTTCCGTAATAACTTAACTTAAATAACTTTAACAACTTAAAAACCGTTTCGTAGATTTAGGTAATTTTTGGGTAACGTGTACATCTATTAAAGGTCATTATAACTATATGGTGTTTGTTTAACTTTGACACTTGTGGTGGCCTAGGTCTACTCTTCCTTAAGGTTTTGTCTTCATAACTCTTGTACACAGTAAAAAAAGACAAATGGTAAAATTACTAAATGGCAATCGTAATTTGCTGCAGTGTTATTTTTAACACGAACTGGGTGGTATAATAACTAAACCTTTAGAACTCATATTACACGAACGATATACCCACCAAGTTTGTAGAAGTACTCATAAATTGTAGTAAAATTTACAAAACCCTGTGTTAAAAATGAATCAATCCGCCATAAATACGGAATAATTACACGGTGAATAATTAACTATTACACATTACTTTGTAAAATCTACTGTGTTAAATTACTTTTATGTAATGTAATAATACACCGATATGTCTAACACTGCCAAGTGTGGACTACATACACACTGATGAGTGTGGATTCAGTGTTAAAATCAGTCGGATTTTTTTACTGTGTATATCCTACTTTTTCGTGAATTAACTAAGTTTTCTTAATCGGCTATCAATTCTGAACAAAAAAGGTGCTCTTGTTACACAGCTCTAAATTGAGTGTAAAGTACCGACTGTATTCCTTTATGCAGAAAAATATATGCAATGATTTTAAAGTTTAGAGTTAAACAAACACCATATAGTTTTAATGACCTTTAATAGATGTACCAAATATTACCTAAATCTACGAAACGAGTTTTTAAGTTATCTCGGAAAATTGTTTTTTTTACAAAATAACACCCTGGAACTCGTTAGGCGTGCAGCGAAGAATTTTTTTTTTATAAGAATTTTATTCTTATTTTGGTCTGGCCTACACACTGGTAAATTTTTGTTCGCTCACACTGGGACACCCTGTATGTGTTTTGTCATATATGCGTTTTGTGGTGTGGTTATGTCACAGTTTATCTTTTGTATTTCAGGTATATTTATGTTTCACAGAAAATAAATTTGTGTTTTTCGTAGAGCCGGCAGTTTTAGAAGTGTTTTATTTATGTGTAACTTGTAGTTTTAGTTTTGTTCATATACCTATTAGACTTATTAGTGATTAGAGACATTTGCTCATCAAATTATTTCGACGGTATTTTTACAGTCGCAACTGCAAGTTTAGGTATATAAGAACATTTTGTAAATTTAAATATGTAGTGAACTAGGTATATGAATTATACTGTACCTCATTTTCATTAATTTCATTCCACAGTATCGCAAAATGCCGAAACGAAAAACTCAGTCGAGGTTTTGTCTTTTGTGCGAAGGAAATATTCCATATGAAGTCGCATAGGTACCTGAAGTATGTATTTTTAAAATTTTCTTTTCAAATACAAACTGCATCCACTCTTTTGGTAAACTTGATAAATACGGGAACATCCCAATAACAAGATTGAAAAACCGTTATATGTAGATAAAATACAATATAAAATAAAGTTAATTTATTGTATTCTACAGTACCTATATGGAGCAAAATTCCCGCGGTTTGCTGCGCATGAGTATTTGGTATTTTCTCCGTGAAAGAGACAATAGATATGATTCTGGACTACTCTAATTTGGCTTCACTTGAGAAACATGGTAAAGATTACATAGGCTCCATATAGTAGTATTATATATATGGATATTACAGTCTGTCTAGAATTGAATATATTTGTGTACCAACTTCGAACCTTAGATAAAAGGTTCGAAGTTGGTACTATAAGTTGAATAAAGAAAGCAAGACTTTAATTGGAATAACTAAAGATTGTATACAAAATGAGTACCTTGGACTTCCTGACAGTAGAAGAACCTATCAGACATTTCATGGCGCACGTTGTAAAATGTTTACCTATAGATGCACACTTGTTGGTGATTATCTACCGCAAATCCAAAAGATTGTCTGATTGGGTAATGAACACCTTAGATTTCCCATAGAAAAAAATCTAAAGGACTCCAATCCGGATAACGAGCAGGCCACTCAAGACGTCGTCGTCCAATCCACCTGTTAGGATAATAGTTATCAAGAAAATACCTGACTTTCCTAAAATAGTGTGGTGGCGCATCGTCCTGTTGATATATTATGTTAAGCCCTTGAAAATCTTGAACATTCTTCTGGACTATTTCGGCTATCGCACGCTGAAAATTATTTTCGAAAAGTCAAGGTATACATGTCGTGTAAAATTTTCTTCAATGAAAAAGAGTCCAATCATATAATTTGCTAGAATAATGTCCATGAGTTTCAAGGACTTAAAATAACGTATATAATGTATATATGTCATACAATAATGTGTTAATATATCTTTTATGAATAGACTACCACAAATATTTAAAACACAAAAAGTAAAGGAATCGTTATATATCCACAGAGGACACAGACCAGAGGCGAAGGCTAGTGATGTTTAATGGCCCATTTTCTGTACTAGTTACGTCTACACTAAGAGAAATAATTGCTTAATTCTAACAATACTACCTTACTATACTCTGAAAAAAGTGTTTAATGATTATATTTAAGGGCTATTGTAAATTAAGTATATCAATACAATAATTCACCTTATGTAATGTAACTAAGCTACATTACCAATATTTGTGTTTCCTTTAAGTCTGCTGTTTAGACTGTACTAATACATAAGTATATTAGTAGCAAATTATTGTAGTTGCAAGTGCAAAAAATTTGCAGTGCACACCAACAAAATTCAGAATAAGAATAAATGAATTAAATATTAAATTATTTAATATAGATGGACATAAATAAATAGTCCATGTGCTTTATCATCGAGATATACCTCTAAATTATTCTAATACAAGAAATAATCTTACGAAGCTTGGAGGTATCTTGGTCTACATGTAAAGTTTGCGCTGTGTTCAAATTTATGGCTTTTTTTGTTATAACTTGCTTAAAAATATGTTGTATACTGGTGATTGTTATTAAAAATGCATCTGATTTTACAAAACCAGTGTAAAAAATATCAGTCGGAAAATAATAATTATTGTATTACTACTTCAGTTATTAATAAAAGCATAGGTACATTTATAAGCAAAATTTTGATAATTTTCCTAATTCTAATAATGATCTGCAACTTATTCGGGTTATTTTCTGGGAATAATAAAAAATACAAGATCACATATGGATAATAATAAATCTTTTATTTGCAATAAATGACATGAAACATTTATTAAAAATACATAAAACAAAAAACTGAATGACATTAGTAATATAAGTAATATAACATATCAGTCACAACCACAAGTATCATTAAACACTTCTTTCAGAGTATAGTAAGGTAGTATTGTTAGAATTAAGCAATTATTTCTCTTAGTGTAGATGTAACTGGTACAGAAAATGGGCCATTAAACATCAAAGACGCCGCCACTAGCCTTCGTCTCTGTTCTAGGTCCTCTGTGGTTTAGTTACATTACATAAGGTGAATTATTGTATTGATATACTTAATCTACAAAAGCCGTTAACGATAATCATTAAACACTTCTTTCAGAGTACCTATAGTAAGGTGGTATTGTTAGAATTAAGCAATTATTTCTCTCAGTGTAGACGTAACTGGTATCGAAAATGGGCCATTAAACATCAAAGACACCGCCGCAAGCTTTCGCCTCTGGTCTGTGTCCTCTGTGATATATCTAACAATTAAAAATATTATATTTTGTGGTGAAAGCCAAATATACAAAAGACTATTTATTTATTTATTTATTTATTTATTAATAAATTCAAATATACTTTCTTCATCTTTGCTTAGCACCAATGAGTGATTCATGCTTGTTGTTTCTTCACTCCGAAGATATAAAACGTAGTCATAACTTGCATAGTAATTATTTACCGGTCGCTTATGCCTTTATTACTTCTTCAATTTATGATCTTCAAGGTTTCTACATGTAATAGGAGAGTATGAATTGAAAGATAGTAAACTTTCAAACAATTGCAGCTAATGTGTACCTGTTTGAATGAAGCAGAAATGAGGTAGCTTTATAACGGATTACCCTTTTAATTAATTATTATTGTAAATAACTACGAATAGTAAGGGACATCACTAAGTATCCTCCATCTGTAAACGCCTTATTTAAATAAGGACTAAAACAAATCAAGCTAAAACAGCTATTCTCCTGGCAATATGCCGCGCCGAGCGCTGAATTACAAAGCAAAATTTGCCGTATTTTGTCTAACACAGTTAGAATCAAAATACAAGGATTCGGATTGCAACGAAAACTACGAGGAAATACTAAGACCACACATCGTAAGATGCCACTAATTGCAGACCGGTTTCGACCTTTTTATGATCTCATCAGTGCAATATAGTGCTGTGCTGATATTAGTAGAACTAGTTTCTACAACCCATTATTGTATTGGATTTTTACCCCATTACGATTTGTTTGGATTGTGTTGCGAAAACTACACAGAGGTGGCGCCAATAGGCCTTGCGTAGGTCTTGCGTACGCAAGGTTTACCTATTGTGCCAAATACTCAGGTCTTCGCATTCGTCGGTATGCTCACTTATATTGCACTGATGAGATCATAAAAAGGTCCAAACCGGTCTGCAATTAGTGGCATCTTACGATGTGTGGTCTTAGTATTTCCTCGTAGTTTTCGTTGCAATCCGAATCCTTGTATTTTGATTCTAACTGTGTTAGACAAAATACGGCAAATTTTGCTTTGTAATTCAGCGCTCGGCGCGGCATATTGCCAGGAGAATAGCTGTTTTAGCTTGATTTGTTTTAGTCCTTATTGAAATAAGGCGTTTACAGATGGAGGATACTTAGTGATGTCCCTTACTATTCGTAGTTATTTGCTATATGCATGCCATCTGATAGTAGTAGAACTAGTTTCTACAACCCATTATTGTATTGAATTATTATTGTATTTAAATTATGTGTCAAACTTTATGGTTATTCTACTTAGAACTACATTTGAAAATATAAGTTACTCAATAATTAGCTGGAAATGGTTTTTTAATTTAAATTTTATGAAATTCTACAATAATAATAAACCAATAAACGTATCTACTACTAAAGTTTATCTACAGAATATACAAGATTATCATAAAGATAAAGTAAGGCATATATTTCAGTATATTATGTATTTTTAACAAATTAAGTTAATAACAAGATGTGAAAGAAATTTGATTGCTTAAACAATGGGATTTCTTATGTCCAACAGTGGCTAACGCAAATGTTCGATATGTCGTCCATTTCGCTGCTGTACAATCACCAACCGTTGCTCCAAATTGTACACAGCATTATTCAGCATTTCTGGTTGAATTGCAGCAATTTGCTCTCTCTAATAGAGTCTTTTAATTCTTCCAGGGTTGATGGTCGTGTTGTAATACCAATTTTTTTAAATAACCCCCACAGCCACTAATCCGCTGGGTTAAGATCAGGCAATATTTGAGACCATGAATTTACAAAATGTGAACAATTCTCTAAACCGCAATGATTAGGTACGTTTGACACTTGTATCAGCAGTTGACACGACACTCTGTTGTTTGCCATACATAGATAATGTGGCTGAAGACAGACACGGATTCAGATTCGAGAAATGAGTTTTTACAGCGGACCAGTTCATTATTGCAAATAAACAAAATTAATTTAAAATTTCTGTATTTATTTAAAATTTAGATGTGGCTGTGCATTAAATGAGAAGGGCATTACTATGTGGGTACTATTAACAAACTAAAATTGTTTTTAGTGAAACGTGTGAAACGATTTTTTCTATTTCAAATATTGAAAAATTCGCTCAATCGACAAATATAATTGTCACGGATTTTCCATAATAACGTGTCTTCATAGGTGTCTACAGATATAGAAAATACTATAGAATCGGAAAAATTCAGGGTCTACGAGGGCGAAACGATTCTTTCTATCTAAAATATAAAAAAATTCGCAGAATCCACAAATATAATTGTCACGGATTTTCCATAATACCGTGTCTTCATAGATGTCTAGAGATATAGAAAATACCATAGAATCGGAAAAATTCAGGGTCTACGAGGGCGAAACGATTTGTTCTATCTAAGATATATAAAAATTCGCAGAATCCACAAATATAATTGTCACGGATTTTCCATAATACCGTGTCTTCATAGATGTCTAGAGATATAGAAAATACCATAGAATCGGAAAAATTCAGGGTCTACGAGGGCGAAACGATTCTTTCTATCTGAAACATAAAAATTCGCTGAATCCACATATAATTGTCACGGATTTTCCATAATACCGTGTCTTCATAAATGTCTAGAGATATAGAAAATACCATAGAATCGGAAAAATTCAGAGTCTACGAGGGCGAAACGATTCTTTCTATCTAAAACATATAAAAATTCGCAGAAACCACAAATATAATTGTCACGGATTTTCCATAATACCGTGTCTTCATAGGTGTCTACAGATATAGAAAATACTATAGAATCGGAAAAATTCAGGGTCTACGAGGGCGAATCGATTATTTCTATCTAAAATATAAAAAAATTCGCAGAATCCACAAATATAATTGTCACGGATTTTCCATAATACCGTGTCTTCATAGGTGTCTACAGATATAGAAAATACTATAGAATCGGAAAAATTCACGGTCTACGAGGGCGAAACGATTCTTTCTATCTAAAATATATAAAAATTCGCAAAATCCACAAATATAATTGTCACGGATTTTCCATAATACCGTGTCTTCATAGATGTCTAGAGATATAGAAAATACCATAGAATCGGAAAAATTCAGGGTCTACGAGGGCGAAACGATTCTTTCTATCTAAAAGATATAAAAATTCGCAGAATCCACAAATATAATTGTCACGGATTTTCCATAATACCGTGTCTTCATAGATGTCTAGAGATATAGAAAATACCATAGAATCGGAAAAATTCAGGGTCTACGAGGGCGAAACGATTCTTTCTATCTGAAACATAAAAATTCGCTGAATCCACATATAATTGTCACGGATTTTCCATAATACCGTGTCTTCATAAATGTCTAGAGATATAGAAAATACCATAGAATCGGAAAAATTCAGAGTCTACGAGGGCGAAACGATTCTTTCTATCTAAAACATATAAAAATTCGCAGAAACCACAAATATAATTGTCACGGATTTTCCATAATACCGTGTCTTCATAGGTGTCTACAGATATAGAAAATACTATAGAATCGGAAAAATTCAGGGTCTACGAGGGCGAATCGATTATTTCTATCTAAAATATAAAAAAATTCGCAGAATCCACAAATATAATTGTCACGGATTTTCCATAATACCGTGTCTTCATAGGTGTCTACAGATATAGAAAATACTATAGAATCGGAAAAATTCACGGTCTACGAGGGCGAAACGATTCTTTCTATCTAAAATATATAAAAATTCGCAAAATCCACAAATATAATTGTCACGGATTTTCCATAATACCGTGTCTTCATAGATGTCTAGAGATATAGAAAATACCATAGAATCGGAAAAATTCAGGGTCTACGAGGGCGAAACGATTCTTTCTATCTGAAACATAAAAATTCGCTGAATCCACATATAATTGTCACGGATTTTCCATAATACCGTGTCTTCATAAATGTCTAGAGATATAGAAAATACCATAGAATCGGAAAAATTCAGAGTCTACGAGGGCGAAACGATTCTTTCTATCTAAAACATATAAAAATTCGCAGAAACCACAAATATAATTGTCACGGATTTTCCATAATACCGTGTCTTCATAGATGTCTACAAATATAGAAAATACCATAGAATCGGAAAAATTCAGGGTCTACGAGGGCGAAACGATTCTTTCTATCTAAAATATATAAAAATTCGCAGAATCCACAAATATAATTGTCACGGATTTTCCATAATACCGTGTCTTCATAAATGTCTAGAGATATAGAAAATACCATAGAATCGGAAAAATTCAGGGTCTACGAGGGCGAAACGATTCTTTCTATCTAAAACATATAAAAATTCGCAGAAACCACAAATATAATTGTCACGGATTTTCCATAATACCGTGTCTTCATAGATGTCTACAAATATAGAAAATACCATAGAATCGGAAAAATTCAGGGTCTACGAGGGCGAAACGATTCTTTCTATCTAAAATATATAAAAATTCGCAGAATCCACAAATATAATTGTCACGGATTTTCCATAATACCGTGTCTTCATAGGTGTCTACAGATATAGAAAATACTATAGAATCGGAAAAATTCAGGGTCTACGAGGGCGAAACGATTATTTTTATCTAAAATATAAAAAAATTCGCAGAATCCACAAATATAATTGTCACGGATTTTCCATAATACCGTGTCTTCATAAATGTCTAGAGATATAGAAAATACCATAGAATCGAAAAAATTCAGGGTCTACGAGGGCGAAACGATTCTTTCTATCTAAAATATATAAAAATTCGCAGAATCCACAAATATAATTGTCACGGATTTTCCATAATACCGTGTCTTCATAGGTGTCTACAGATATAGAAAATACTATAGAATCGGAAAAATTCAGGGTCTACGAGGGCGAAACGATTATTTCTATCTAAAATATAAAAAAATTCGCAGAATCCACAAATATAATTGTCACGGATTTTCCATAATACCGTGTCTTCATAAATGTCTAGAGATATAGAAAATACCATAGAATCGGAAAAATTCAGGGTCTACGAGGGCGGAACGATTCTTTCTATCTGAAACATATAAAAATTCGCAGAATCCACAAACATAATTGTCACGGATTTTCCATAATACCGTGTCTTCATAGGTGTCTACAGATATAGAAAATACTATAGAATCGGAAAAATTCAGGGTCTACGAGGGCGAAACGATTATTTCTATCTAAAATATAAAAAAATTCGCAGAATCCACAAATATAATTGTCACGGATTTTCCATAATACCGTGTCTTCATAAATGTCTAGAGATATAGAAAATACCATAGAATCGGAAAAATTCAGGGTCTACGAGGGCGAAACGATTCTTTCTATCTGAAACATATAAAAATTCGCAGAATCCACAAATATAATTGTCACGGATTTTCCATAATACCGTGTCTTCATAAATGTCTAGAGATATAGAAAATACCATAGAATCGGAAAAATTCAGAGTCTACGAGGGCGAAACGATTCTTTCTATCTAAAACATATAAAAATTCGCAGAAACCACAAATATAATTGTCACGGATTTTCCATAATACCGTGTCTTCATAGATGTCTACAAATATAGAAAATACCATAGAATCGGAAAAATTCAGGGTCTACGAGGGCGAAACGATTCTTTCTATCTAAAATATATAAAAATTCGCAGAATCCACAAATATAATTATCACGGATTTTCCATAATACCGTGTCTTCATAGATGTCTACAAATATAGAAAATACCATAGAATCTGAAAAATTCAGGGTCTACGAGGGCGAAACGATTCTTTCTATCTAAAATATATAAAAATTCGAAGAATCCACAAATATAATTGTCACGGATTTTCCATAATACCGTGTCTTCATAAATGTCTAGAGATATAGAAAATACCATAGAATCGGAAAAATTCAGGGTCTACGAGGGCGAAACGATTCTTTCTATCTGAAACATATAAAAATTCGCAGAATCCACAAATATAATTGTCACGGATTTTCCATAATACCGTGTCTTCATAAATGTCTAGAGATATAGAAAATACCATAGAATCGGAAAAATTCAGGGTTTACGAGGGCGAAACGATTCTTTCTATCTGAAACATATAAAAATTCGCAGAATCCACAAATATAATTGTCACGGATTTTCCATAATACCGTGTCTTCATAGGTGTCTACAGATATAGAAAATACTATAGAATCGGAAAAATTCAGGGTCTACGAGGGCGAAACGATTATTTCTATCTAAAATATAAAAAAATTCGCAGAATCCACAAATATAATTGTCACGGATTTTCCATAATACCGTGTCTTCATAAATGTCTAGAGATATAGAAAATACCATAGAATCGGAAAAATTCAGGGTCTACGAGGGCGAAACGATTCTTTCTATCTAAAATATATAAAAATTCGCAGAATCCACAAATATAATTGTCACGGATTTTCCATAATACCGTGTCTTCATAGGTGTCTACAGATATAGAAAATACTATAGAATCGGAAAAATTCAGGGTCTACGAGGGCGAAACGATTTTTTCTATCTAAAATATATAAAAATTCGCAGAATCTACAAATATAATTGTCACGGATTTTCCATAATACCGTGTCTTCATAGGTGTCTACAGATATTGAAACTACCATAGAATCGGAAAAATTCAGGGTCTACGAGGGCGAAACGATTCTTTCTATCTGAAACATATAAAAATTCGCAGAATCCACAAATATAATTGTCACGGATTTTCCATAATACCGTGTCTTCATAGGTGTCTACAGATATAGAAAATACTATAGAATCGGAAAAATTCAGGGTCTACGAGGGCGAAACGATTTTTTCTATCTAAAATATATAAAAATTCGCAGAATCTACAAATATAATTGTCACGGATTTTCCATAATACCGTGTCTTCATAGATGTCGAGAGATATAGAAAATACTATAGAATCGGATAAATTCAGGGTCTACGAGGGTGAAACGATTTTTTCTATCTAAGATATATAAAAATTCGCAGAATCCACAAATATAATTGTCACGGATTTTCGATAATACCGTGTCTTCATAGATGTCTAGAGATATAGAAAAAACCATAGAATCGGAAAAATTCAGGGTCTACGAGGGCGAAACGATTTTTTCTATCTAAAATATAAATAAAAATCGCAGAATCCACAAATATAATTGTCACGGATTTTCCATTATACCGTGTCATTATAGGTGTCTACAGATATAGAAAATACCATAGAATCGAAACAATTCAGGGTCTACGAGGGCGAATCGATTTTTTCTATCTGAAATTTGAAAACATTCGCAGATTCTACAAATATTATTGTCAAGAATTTTCCATAATGCCATGTCTTCATAGGTGTCTACGGTGATAGAAAATACCATAGAATCGGAAAAATTCTACCGTCTACAAAAGTTAACACGATTTTTTCTATCCCAAATCTTAAAGGGTTTGGAACCTTTGCTGTGAAGATATCCTCGAAGTAGTTTTCCACATAACACCAAAACACTATACTGCACTCGACACTCATTTCGCCAAAGAAGTTGGCATCATCTGGAGAAGTAGCATCATCTCAGTAAACTATCGCGACTGATCAGTGAACTGCCGCGACGTATCAGCAAACCGTGATTTATTAACCAATAAAGCGGGCTATATGGGATTGGCCCTCTGTCATCATTCATACTATTTTTACATTTAGCAATTTCCAAACTCTCAAATGCATCCAGGTGTCTAGAATTTGTCACATTTCTAAGTAGTCTCAAATTGCTACTATCCATTTTAAGGCTGTTGTACGCATGTTGTGCGACACTAGACTTATCTGTTCTACCAAATTTGAGATGAGCCTTATGTTCCTTGAATCTAGTTTGAATTGAATTCTAATTTGTCCAACATACTTTTGATTTTGATGACGGTCTCCTCTAGGTCTCCGTATTTTTTGGCGTTAAAAATATATAACCATCTCCCTATACTAATTAAAGAGTCAAAAAATGACAATGTTTTTAAGACAAATCTTAAACATTTTTTTATACGACAATGTATTTTATACCATAGATGAATTTTTTACTATGTAACCTTTTCTTTGACTATTCCTATATGTATGTTTACATCTTTGGAAAATAAATGTATTATTATTATTATTACTATTATTATTATGATTACAGTCTTTGCTGCTAATTTCGAATATCCCCCACTTTTACTTAGTTTCTATTTTGTCTTTTGGATTTCCTAAAAGTTGTTGTAGTTCATTTCCCGATGAATAAACCACTGACATACCTATATCTTGAAAAACCTTACTAAAACCACGGGTGAAACGTGGATTCGACAGTTCGATGAGAATAAACACTGTACTTCATGGAAAAACATTTTTTTTCTCTGCGAGCTACCTATTCAACTGCTCGCAAAAACATCACACAAATGTTTAGTTTCGTTATATATGACATTTACAAACTAGATATTTTTTTATAAAATGTGTTTATAACATCCTCCCACTTAAGGAATTTTTAGATATTGTCTAACAATTGATTCATTTAACAATAACAGAACATTTAAATAACAAAATCAATAAATTTACTACGTAACCTAGATATTCGTTCACTTCTAGTAAGTGTCACTTTGGAATCAGGTACGTTGTGTCTAACGTCAGAATCGTCATTAGACGCTCCAGCACTATCAGTTTCTCTAATTAGCGGTACGTCAGACTTCTCACTATTTTCATAGGGTCTACAGTTCCATTGGAATCAATGCACTCCAAGGGATATATTTTTTGAAGGGGTTTAAGCAATTGTCCGCGGTCAGTGTCTACTCGAACTAAACGAGTAACTCCAGCCTTACCAGGAAGCATTTCGACAACCCGACCTGATGGCCAGTCCAAACGTTTCTCCTGGTCGTTACCTATCAAAACAATCTCTCCCAAAGATACTGGCCCGTGATTCTTCCGATGATACAGCTGCTTTAACTGACCTAAATATTCGTTGCGAAGTCGCCGGCGAAGTTATCTCGTAGTCTTTGTATATACCTACCTCATCCTTTTGTAGACAGTTGCCTCCATATCTACAGCGTCAGAGTCAGGCAAACCGCTTTCGGCCTGGTCGCGTAAAAACATCGCTGATGTAAATGTTACTAAATCCTTAGGGTCACTTGAAATGTAAATAAGAGGTCTAGCGTTTATTATTGCCTCACAATCACAGATAAGTGTTAGAAGGTCTTCATAGTTAAATGAAGCACGCCCCAATACTTTACGTAAAAGGACTTTTAAGACACCATTAAGAAGTTCCCAAAAACCTCCCCACCATGGGGCTGTAGGTGGGTTAAATTGCCACAGTATGCGTTGAATTGAAGTTTCCTCAACCATTTTTGTCGAATCCAACCTAGAAAACGCACCTTCTGTGCCGAAGAAGTTCGTGCCTCTGTGTACTATACATGGTCTTTTGTCGCCCACGTCGCGCGATGAATCACCTTAAAGTTTGCATAAAAGCGGCAGTAGACAACGAGGTTGTAAGCTGTAAGTGTACAGCGCGATACACTGCACATGTGAATAAGCACACCCAAACTTTCCCTCCGGCCTTTAAACACATTTGACCTGCAAAATCCACTCCAGCTACTTTAAATGGTAAAGCTTTTCGTACGCGATCTTGTGGTAAAATCGGTGGGTCCACGGCGAACGGCTTAGCGCTATGTTTTCTGCTAACAACGCATTTAGATATCACCGATCTTATGGCACGTCGACCAACAAGAATCCAATATTTCTCACGCAAGATACTTCACAGTTCTTGTGTACCCACGTGGCATGAATTTTTGTTTGTTTCAAAGATTAAACAGTTGACCACTGGATGTTTCGCGGGCAACACTACTGGAAAACGAAAACAGTCATCGTCGTCTCTATTCGAAATAAGAGATTTTAATCGAATGACACCGAGTTCATCACGAAAAGGGTTAATAGCACTGATTTGCTTGTCATTCGCATCTGAAAACACCTCTTGCTGAATCAACTTGACTACGAAATTTTTTGCTATGTTCATCTCTTTAGCAATTAATTGATCTTGGTGCCATTGTTTTGGATTCCTAGCATTGTATGTAAACCGCAAAACCCAAGCTATCATACGTATAGTTTTGCTATACTTCGAAAAGTATGTTAGATGTCACTTGTCGGAATTGCAGTTAATTAAACTACTTCAGTACTACCTTCTTCCTTTTCTCATTATTAATTTCTTCGTCATCGCAATTGAAATCTTCTTGACACCACAAGTTTTGAGGTTGATAAAGCCACTTTGGCCCCTCCTGCCAATTACATGCCACTAGCTGTTTAGCAGACCAGCCACGAGATGGAAGGTCGGCTGGATTCATTGTTCCATCTATGTGCCTCCAAGACTCAATTGACGTTAATGAACGGATTTCTGCTACTCGGTTTCCGACAAAAGGTGCCCAGTCCTCTGCTCGTCGAATCCAGGAGATTACTGTTGAATAATCACTCCAAAAAAAGCTCTGTATTTCTCTCTCAAGATTTTCTTGTATCGACCTCCATAATCTGGGTCCAATGGTCGCCAATAATAATTCGAGACTAGGTATGGTCATACTTTTCAATGGAGCGACTCTTGATTTAGCTGCTAGCAGATAAACGCCTACCTTATCATCGACTTGTATTCTCGAAAACACTATAGCAGAATAAGCATCTTTACTGGCATCCCAGAAGGTGTGCAGACTACACTGCCCTCCTTCTCCATTTCTTGCGTGAATCCATCTAGGTATCTCAATGGATAACAAAAACTGAAGCTCCTCCTGAATTTTATTTTGGATATCGTAGCCTCATTCAAGTTGTCTCCTTTGACAGCTAATATGTCCCTCACCGAATACCAAGATAAACCAAGCTCTGGTATAACAGTAGTGTCTTCCACCGTAGGTTGAGTAAACTCCCACCCTCTTAGATCAAAACTAGCATACTAGACTCCTAAATGAACTCTCTCAATTTTTCGGTAGTTGATACACTCGTAACACAATTGTCTACATAAAAACTTTTTGACAGTTTCAAAATAGTGCCTTTGTAATATAATGATTTCTAAGCTTCCCACTTCTTCAATTTCTTGGTGAGTGATATCCAATCGTTGCACCAAGTAGAAATGGGCTACTACTCGTAATAACGCCAAACACAACACAACGATGACGGTATACTTTCACCATATTATCTGAATCAAGCCATAGAAATCGAAGGTGATCTCTGTCCCCTTTATATACACTGATTTGCAGAAAGGCCTTGAGAATATTAGATACAACCAGTGACTATAGAAATAGTCACTGATACAACTCCAAATCTATTTGCTCTAAATCTCAATAAACCTGATAGAAAGTTCTATCAGGTTCACGCCCTTTTCCAAACAATGGTTTAGTGGTGGGTGATCTTTCGCTCGACAAAAAGCATCAGACGGGTCTAATCTTTGTAGTCAAACTACTCTCCTTGAAAACAGGTCTGTGAGGTAGGTAGTCACCTTTGTTGTTATTTCTTCTTCAGGAACCTATGAGGACCAGATATTATGGAAAATCCGTGACAATTATATTTGTAGATTCTGCGAATTTTTTTATATTTTAGATAGAAAAAATCGTTTCGCCCTCGTAGACCCTGAATTTTTCCGATTCTATAGTATTTTCTATATCTGTAGACACCTATGAAAACACGGTATTATGGAAAATCCGTGACAATTATATTTGTGGATTCTGCGAATTTTTATATATTTTAGATAGAAAAAATCGTTTCGCCCTCGTAGACCCTGAATTTTTCCGATTCTATACTATTTTCTATATCTGTAGACACCTATGAAGACACGGTATTATGGAAAATCCGTGACAATTATATTTGTAGATTCTGCGAATTTTTATATATTTCAGATAGAAAGAATCGTTTCGCCCTCGTAGACCCTGAATCTTTCCGATTCTATGGTATTTTCTATATCTGTAGACACCTATGAAGACACGGTATTAAGGAAAATCCGTGACAATTATATTTGTGGATTTTGCGAATTTTTATATATTTCAGATAGAAAGAATCGTTTCGCCCTCGTAGACCCTGAATTTTTCCGATTCTATGGTATTTTCTATATCTCTAGACATCTATGAAGACACGCTATTATGGAAAATCCGTGACAATTATATTTGTAGATTCTGCGAATTTTTATATATTTTAGATAGAAAAAATCGTTTCGCCCTCGTAGACCCTGAATTTTTCCGATTCTATGGTATTTTCTATATCTCTAGACATCTATGAAGACACGGTATTATGGAAAATCCGTGACAATTATATTTGTGGATTCTGCGAATTTTTTTATATTTTAGATAGAAAAATAGTTTCGCCCTCGTAGACCCTGATTTTTTCCGATTCTATAGTATTTTCTATATCTGTAGACACCTATGAAAACACGGTATTATGGAAAATCCGTGACAATTATATTTGTGGATTCTGCGAATTTTTATATATTTTAGATAGAAAAAATCGTTTCGCCCTCGTAGACCCTGAATTTTTCCGATTCTATGGTATTTTCTTTATCTCTAGACATCTATGAAGACACGTTATTATGGAAAATCCGTGACAATTATATTTGTGGATTCTGCGAATTTTTTTATATTTTAGATAGAAAAAATCGTTTCGCCCTCGTAGACCCTGAATTTTTCCGATTCTATACTATTTTCTATATCTGTAGACACCTATGAAGACACGGTATTATGGAAAATCCGTGACAATTATATTTGTGGATTCTGCGAATTTTTATATATTTTAGAAGTTTAGAATCGTTTCGCCCTCGTAGACCCTGAATTTTTCCGATTCTATGGTATTTTCTATACCTCTAGACATCTATGAAGACACGCTATTATGGAAAATCTGTGACAATTATATTTGTAGATTCTGCGAATTTTTATATATTTTAGATAGAAAAAATCGTTTCGCCCTCGTAGACCCTGAATTTTTCCGATTCTATGGTATTTTCTATATCTCTAGACATCTATGAAGACACGGTATTATGGAAAATCCGTGACAATTATATTTGTGGATTCTGCGAATTTTTTTATATTTTAGATAGAAATAATCGTTTCGCCCTCGTAGACCCTGAATTTTTCCGATTCTATGGTATTTTCTATATCTCTAGACATCTATGAAGACACGGTATTATGGAAAATCCGTGACAATTATATTTGTGGATTCTGCGAATTTTTATATATCTTAGATAGAACAAATCGTTTCGCCCTCGTAGACCCTGAATTTTTCCGATTCTATGGTATTTTCTATATCTCTAGACATCTATGAAGACACGGTATTATGGAAAATCCGTGACAATTATATTTGTGGATTCTGTGAATTTTTTTATATTTTAGATAGAAATAATCGTTTCGCCCTCGTAGACCCTGAATTTTTCCGATTCTATGGTATTTTCTATATCTCTAGACATCTATGAAGACACGGTATTATGGAAAATCCGTGACAATTATATTTGTGGATTCTGCGAATTTGTATATATCTTAGATAGAACAAATCGTTTCGCCCTCGTAGACCCTGAATTTTTCCGATTCTATGGTATTTTCTATATCTCTAGACATCTATGAAGACACGGTATTATGGAAAATCCGTGACAATTATATTTGTGGATTCTGTGAATTTTTTTATATTTTAGATAGAAATAATCGTTTCGCCCTCGTAGACCCTGAATTTTTCCGATTCTATAGTATTTTCTATATCTGTAGACACCTATGAAAACACAGTATTATGGAAAATCCGTGACAATTATATTTGTGGATTCTGCGAATTTTTATATATTTTAGATAGAAAAAATCGTTTCGCCCTCGTAGACCCTGAATTTTTCCGATTCTATGGTATTTTCTATATCTCTAGACATCTATGAAGACACGTTATTATGGAAAATCCGTGACAATTATATTTGTGGATTCTGCGAATTTTTATATATTTCAGATAGAAAGAATCGTTTCGCCCTCGTAGACCCTGAATTTTTCCGATTCTATGGTATTTTCTATATCTCTAGACATCTATGAAGACACGCCATTATGGAAAATCCGTGACAATTATATTTGTAGATTCTGCGAATTTTTATATATTTTAGATAGAAAAAATCGTTTCGCCCTCGTAGACCCTGAATTTTTCCGATTCTATGGTATTTTCTATATCTCTAGACATCTATGAAGACACGGTATTATGGAAAATCCGTGACAATTATATTTGTGGATTCTGTGAATTTTTTTATATTTTAGATAGAAATAATCGTTTCGCCCTCGTAGACCCTGAATTTTTCCGATTCTATAGTATTTTCTATATCTGTAGACACCTATGAAAACACAGTATTATGGAAAATCCGTGACAATTATATTTGTGGATTCTGCGAATTTTTATATATTTTAGATAGAAAAAATCGTTTCGCCCTCGTAGACCCTGAATTTTTCCGATTCTATGGTATTTTCTATATCTCTAGACATCTATGAAGACACGTTATTATGGAAAATCCGTGACAATTATATTTGTGGATTCTGCGAATTTTTATATATTTCAGATAGAAAGAATCGTTTCGCCCTCGTAGACCCTGAATTTTTCCGATTCTATGGTATTTTCTATATCTCTAGACATCTATGAAGACACGCCATTATGGAAAATCCGTGACAATTATATTTGTAGATTCTGCGAATTTTTATATATTTTAGATAGAAAAAATCGTTTCGCCCTCGTAGACCCTGAATTTTTCCGATTCTATGGTATTTTCTATATCTCTAGACATCTATGAAGACACGTTATTATGGAAAATCCGTGACAATTATATTTGTGGATTCTGCGAATTTTTATATATTTCAGATAGAAAGAATCGTTTCGCCCTCGTAGACCCTGAATTTTTCCGATTCTATGGTATTTTCTATATCTCTAGACATCTATGAAGACACGCCATTATGGAAAATCCGTGACAATTATATTTGTAGATTCTGCGAATTTTTATATATTTTAGATAGAAAAAATCGTTTCGCCCTCGTAGACCCTGAATTTTTCCGATTCTATGGTATTTTCTATATCTCTAGACATCTATGAAGACACGGTATTATGGAAAATCCGTGACAATTATATTTGTGGATTCTGCGAATTTTTTTATATTTTAGATAGAAATAATCGTTTCGCCCTCGTAGACCTTGAATTTTTCCGATTCTATGGTATTTTCTATATCTCTAGACATCTATGAAGACACGGTATTATGGAAAATCCGTGACAATTATATTTGTGGATTCTGCGAATTTTTTTATATTTTAGATAGAAAAAATCGTTTCGCCCTCATAGACCCTGAATTTTTCCGATTCTATGGTATTTTCTATATCTCTAGACATCTATGAAGACACGCTATTATGGAAAATCCGTGACAATTATATTTGTAGATTCTGCGAATTTTTATATATTTTAGATAGAAATAATCGTTTCGCCCTCGTAGACCCTGAATTTTTCCGATTCTATGGTATTTTCTATATCTCTAGACATCTATGAAGACACGGTATTATGGAAAATCCGTGACAATTATATTTGTGGATTCTGCGAATTTTTTTATATTTTAGATAGAAAAAATCTTTTCGCCCTCATAGACCCTGAATTTTTCCGATTCTATGGTATTTTCTATATCTCTAGACATCTATGAAGACACGCTATTATGGAAAATCCGTGACAATTATATTTGTAGATTCTGCGAATTTTTATATATTTTAGATAGAAATAATCGTTTCGCCCTCGTAGACCCTGAATTTTTCCGATTCTATGGTATTTTCTATATCTGTAGACATGTATGAAGACACGCTATTATGGAAAATCCGTGACAATTATATTTGTAGATTCTGCGAATTTTTATATATTTTAGATAGAAAGAATCGTTTCGCCCTCGTAGACCCTGAATTTTTCCGATTCTATGGTATTTTCTATATCTCTAGACACCTATGAAGACACGGTATTATGGAAAATCCGTGACAATTATATTTGCCGATTGAGCGAATTTTTCAATATTTGAAATAGAAAAAATCGTTTCACTCGTTTCACGAAAAACAATTTTAGTTTGTTAATAGTACCCACATAGTAATGCCCTTCTCATTTAATGCACAGCCACATCTTAATTTTAAATAAATACAGAAATTTTAAATTAATTTTGTTTATTTGCAATAATGAACTGGTCCGCTGTAAAAACTCATTTCTCGAATCTGAATCCGTGTCTGTCTTCAGCCACATAGATAGGTACAGTAAAATTAATTTATTGCAACTAGATTCCACTTACTTTTTGCTACTACCTTGATTTCTTATAATAACTATATAAGACTTTGAAGTATACCTCTTACTTTATGATGACCCCATAATATATACACGGTGGTCACTTTTAGGAAGCCCACCATTGGCATCTTGGAAAGAGTAAAATATACAGAGTGGCTCAAATTAGAAAAAAGTTGCGCATTTTTATGCTTTTCAATTAGCTGAAAAGAAATCCGGGATATTTTGGGTAGTTCCTGAATTATCGCTGAAAAACTGAAAATGTGCATTTTCTTTTTCCTTTTATAACTTTTTTAGTTTCCAAGGAAACATTGTGAAACTTTGCAGTGCTAGATTTTTCGACATGAGCTTTCTAATGGAAGTGACAAAAATTTTCCACACCAACTAGATGTCCAAATTTTCGTAGTCAACTTTTGATTTTCTTATGGCCGCCATATTGAATTTTGGTACCGTTGAAAAGAACGAAAAATTTCGATCTCGACCATGTGTAATACATAGGTAATCTAAAGTGTTTTCCCGCCAAAAATCAATAATTTATTATTATTTTTTTTTAAATCAAGTTGTCTCCGAATAAAACAATTAACTACATATTGATTTTAAACTTTTCTGGAAATTTGAGCCACTCTGTATATTTTACTCTTTCCAAGATGCCAATGGTGGGCTTCGTAAAAGTGACCACCGTGTATAATTCTGCGAACTTTGCTACTACCTACTATCTGAAATAGATCACGAGCTGGAGGTCCACGCGTTGGAGCTCCAAAAATTGTAGTGGACTGGTAACCAGTTTAACGTTTATAAAGGTTTATACAAAAAATATAAATCTTCAGAAACAAATTACGAACAACGAGGTAAACAGTGGTAGTGCATCCAGGGGGGCCAAGGAGCCATCCCCCTCCTAGGTGCGCCGCCACTGTTTACCTCGTTAGTAATTTGTTTCTGAAAATTTCAGCATAAACATTGTATACTATGCTTTATATAATATGAAGAAACACTTGCAAAACTAAAAAAATCGGGTTAGCTCTTAATATTAATCAAAATATTGAAGTTAGCCAGAGGAGATATTAGAAAAGTTAAGTCTGGCGAAAAGAAGACTGAATCTTAATATTTAGATATCTACTTCGGATTTCAATGTACCTAATAGTTTTATTTTTAGGTTGCTTTTAGTTCTTTTAATTTAATTTTATTTTTTCTGTGATTAATTGTGATATTATTTTTATATAAGATCTTTTAGTGTTGTGTTTATTTTAAAAAATATTATATCGTTTCCCCACCCACTTAACCATAGACCCACATACATGATTCTTTCTCTTTCCAGTCCAGAGTCTCCAATTATCTGAAGCATTCCCCCAAGATTTTTTCTGGGTGCGCCACTGGAGGTGGCTGGAGGAAATATACTAAAAAGTATATTTCTTTTCTCAGAACAAGGCACAAAGTAATTCCTATATATTTATGAATTAAAATAATGTCTTGGAGAACCCTAAACTCTAAAAACATCGATTTCCCCCTCTCCCACCTTGCTGCTGATTAATATGTATTGCTGTAATTAACACTATCACTAAATTATAATTTTTCAAGATAATATGGCCACCTCCATCATAATTAAAAAGATATTACTGAAAATTAGAGATGGGATAAGATTATTTCGCTATTACTATGCAAAATAAAATGATGTTACCAAACGAATTAATTCGTTGATGTTATCCACCGGATAAGGTAGCAATGTGTATAAATAAACTGAATGACAATGAAATGATACTTCGGAAAGTAGGCCCGTACATGCCATTAAGCATGCCGGGGACGAGGTCAAAAGGGTAGGCCTGGCTTTCTGAAAGGGTTCAACTAGTGGCCCTGATAGAAGGAGAAAGCATAGGAGGGTAGCAACGAGAGGAGGTAGAATCGCCCTTATATAGGCCTATATCGACGTTTTTTACACATAAATGCTTACAGTAAGGCGCTTGTGTAGGCGCTTTTATATATAACAATCTATGATAAGAAAAAATTGATGGAATATTTTTGAACAAATTAAAGTTTTCTTGGCTACACTATATTCGCTTTTTAATGTAGTAATATTATTGAGACCTAAGAATCGAAAGGAAATTTTTTTAATACACTGTCTTTTTGAAGAAAAAAGACTAGTCCTAAATTTTTGCGTTTAATTTTTGTCCACTACCCATATGGAAGTGGTCAAGTTCATATACTATAAAATTTTGGTCTTAAATCTGGATTATTGTTAAAGAAATTTAGATGGTTGCACGTCTTATTAAGTTACTTAGTCCACGATTATAGATAAATAAATAAAACAAAACAATGATAGAATTTTTAATCTCTCTATATTTTTTTCTCACTAACATTTTACATTTTCAGTCTATCTCCATTTTCACATCAATACATTGAATACTGAAATTGAAAATACTACATAAATTAGAAAACCCCCAAATCCGAAGCGAAAGGGTGTGCGAAAGGGGGTTACACATTGAAAAAACTCAGACAAACACCCCATAATATAGTCATGACGAAATTCGTAACGCAAAATTACTGCGTTACGAATATAATATTATAGGATAGGTTTCATAATTAGGGACGAAGAGTCAAGGATCGACTGGAAACGTTTAGAAAAATCTAATTATTATTTTAAATACTTTAAAATGTATTAATTATATTTAATTTATTTTAAATTTTCAATACCTATATAATTTTTTATTTAAACAATTCCAAATATCATTTGGTAATATTACAGAATTTTATAGGAAACTAAAAAAACCACTGATGAAATTTAGTTTATTTGTCATAATATTTATTTTTATTGCATACTTTTTTGGTTTTTTGGGGTAAACTTTACAAATTTGCATTGATACTTATACTTTAAATATTAATACTGAATACTTCTGGTTTTCTGTTTTTTATTATTTTACAAATAATATAACCCCAAATGAGACTACATGAAACATTTTCGATAAATTTTGGTAACAAATTCAATCATTCATCTGACTCCGATTTTAACTCTTATTCCATAGGAATATTAGCTGTGACATATCGGAAAACATACAGAGGTTTTACTGTAGGTTTGTATCATGCACTTGACATTAGGGAGACAGTCAAGTGTCAGTTCCTTCAAAGTATTAATCATGTGTCAATTATTGTGTCATTAACGTATCGTGCCAGAAGCTTAAATCCTACCAAAATGGAACAAGAATTAGAACAGGAGTTAGACGAATTAGAAGAGAGAATTTTAAAGAAACTAGAAAAAGAATTAGAAGACAATGAGGAGATATTAATGGATTCCTGTCCCTATGCCATTAGTTTCCTCACAGAATTCTTCGCTATAGCCATTCAAATGTATATTGGCTGTTTGGGCTCAGTGTACACATTTGGTATAGGTCCCATTATCGAGACCTTCAGCTTTGGATTGGGAAGGTTAACCTGTTATGAAATATTCAACCACATAAGCCCTCTACATATTAACCCTGCGAAATCGTTTGGATTTTTCCTTTTAGGCAGAATGCACTTACCACGGCTTGTAATTTATATAACAGCGCAGTATATCGGGTCTATCGTAGGAGTTGCTGTTGTAATGGTAATGAAGACGTAATAATCCTTTTATATTTAAAAATGTTGCCTTTGCTTTGGAGGTCATACTTGCTGCTTTAGGACATCAATTTCTAAGCGTTAATGTAATGACGCTCATAGTGGTCATAACATTCACTGCGCGTGGTTATAAAAACTAGAGTTGACTTATCACCTAAAACTCTATTAATTTTAACGTCAGCATTATTTAATTATAATTATGGATGATGAACTTATTCTATGGGGGTAAGAATAGACTTGTATCAATCAATTTTTACTTGAAAATGATCAATATTTAACCATAACATATACCCAATGAAATGCACAGATACGAAGATAGGACAGGATAGGATATATTTTTTTATGCTAGACCATTTAGATGTTCATCGGGTGACATATAATATACCTATGTATTAAAAATAGTGTTAAAGCACAAATCTACAGGGTGGTCCAACTTATAATAGCAGGACTTTATCAAATGATAGATAACGTTAAAATAATAGCAGTTTCTCCGTACACTTATATCCGGCAAAGCTTCCTTTTATAGATACAGGGTGTTGAAATTTTGGAAAAAAAGTATATTATTTTAAATATTGGCAAAACGGCTATTTAGAAAAATTGGAAATTTGGCATACAGTATCAGCTAAGGATCCTTCACGATTTAAGGCTTATGGTGATAAATTACGAAAACCAGCGGCGGAGTTATGGTTATGCCATCACCCCTTTTCGAAAAAATCTTTTACGCCACTGACTTTACTGCAAGTACAATAACGTTATTCAATGCCCCATGGTTTTTAGAACAAAAAAGTATTCTTTCATTTTTTTCATACGGCGCACCGTTTTCAAGATATTTGAGGTTTTATCAGGTAATGTTGGGCCATTTACATTGAGAATTTAGAATGCGGCGGACACCCATCGAGTTGGAACTAGGCTTGTCTTTGCAAATGGAGTGGAATGTCATCCCACATATTCGGATTCTCAGTCTCCAAAAATTCCAGAAAGTTTTCAGAATTTAGTCGCTGTGGAAGTACATAAGAGCCAAAGAGATTTCCATTGTAGATCCCTATCCAAATGTTAATACTAAATTCTTGTTAAAACTTTCGTGGTTTGATTTTATGTGGATTTTCATATTCCCATACATGTTGATTGTGAAAATTTACAATACCTCGTCGAGTAAAACATGACTCATCGGTCCATAGAATATTTCTTAAGAAATCCTCATTATTGTCCAGAAGCCACCTACAAAATACCATCCTGTATTCTTAGTCTCCTGGATGTAAACCATGGATAGGTTGGAGATGAAAAGGATGTCTATGATCCCGTTTTAACACTCTTAAAATAGTGCTTTTAGGAGTTCCAGTGGTTGGACTCACTCTTCTTTGACTTGTTCTCGGAACTCTGTTAAATTCACGCAGTATACGATAATTTCTTCTTACGGTGTTAATATTATGACGATTAGGATTCCTAGGTATGGGCACAAGTTATATATCTTTACATGTGGTATGGGCCTTAATCCTTGATTAAGGAATTGATCCTTCACATCCTGACATCACAAAATCCATAAATAAAGTGTATGTCAGCATCTTCTTAATTAGAAAATCGGAAAGGCATTTTAATGTTTCAAAATAACAGACAGATTTGCTTTAAAGTAACTTGGTGACACTTATAAGGAAGTATTAAATTGGTCAAAACTTGTCACAGTCTATTTCATAAAATTTAAATTAAATTCTAAATGTAAATGGCTCAACCTTACCTGATAAAACCTCAAATATCTTGAAAACGGTGCGCTATATGAAAAAAATGAAAGAATACTTTTTTGTTCTAAAAACCATGGGGCATTGAATAACGTTATTGTGTTTGCAATAAAGTCAGTGGCGTACAAGATTTTTTCGAAAAGAGGTGATGGTATACCCATAACTCCGCCGCTGGTTTTCGTAATTTATCACCATAAGCCTTAAATCGTGACGGATCCTTAGCTGATACCGTGTGCCAAATTTCCAATTTTTCTGACTAGCCGTTTTGACAATATTTAAAATAATATACTTTTTTCCAAAATTTCAACACCCTGTATCTAGAAAAGGAAGTTTTCGCGGATATAAGTGTATTGAGAAACTGCTATTATTTTAACGTTATCTATCATTTGATGAAGTCCTGCTATTATAAGTTGGACCACCCTGTATATGTATTAAAGTACCGGTGTCAGTTCCAGTTCATTGTCTAGGTCTTAGAATACTATAACTATGTCCAATACAAAAACTAAATATTTTTTAGGCGGTATTACCACCAAATATTGAAAACGTGTGTGTGACAGGATATCACAGTATCAGTCCTATTCAAGCTTTCATGATGGAAACGGTTACCACCATGATTTTGATGTTGGTTGTTGCCGCTGCTACAGATCCAGTGAATGAAGTTTACATGGACTCCTTATCCTTGAGAATGGGTTTCGTCGTCCTGGGTCTAGTTCTAACCATACAGCCTTTCACCCACGCAGGAAAAAATCCTGCAAGGAGTTTTTCACCCGCCTTGCTCTCTAATGACTGGCATAGCCATTGGCTATACGAAGTTGGACCGTTCTGTGGATCTGCGATAGGAGCTTTGCTATATAGATTCGTATTCGACGGTCATCAAAAGCACTCTTTGCATAAAGCTTTTTTAGTTAAGCGTCGCATTAGGCGTCGTCACTTTCCCAAGTTATTTTAGTAAAAAGATTATATAAGATTTTAGAATTCGTTTAATGTGAATTATTCCTGTTAGAATTAATAAATGTTTCTCAATGTTGAAGCTCTATAACACTAGTTATCTCTACGAGTTTTTGTTGAGAAGACTAAAAGTAGTTCTCTAAGCAAATCACTAATAAATGTTATAAATAGAATAATATACTCTCCAGAATATACACTCATAATAAATCATTTAAATAAAATTATGAATTTTGTATTACTTATTTGGAGATATTCAGAATTCAAATATTAATAACTATCAGAATAAACGTAGGACGTCCAAGTGCATTCTTTATTACTTATTACATAACGATATTCATTAATACTCCAGGATTGTCCTGTAATATGCCAACTTTCTTATTGGTGTAGAGGTAACCATTTTTCCGCACAGTGTTTTGCAGATCCTTCTGGCGTTCCGTAATTTCCACTCAGTACTATCAGTAGCATCAGCATTGTTCCGAAATTACTGCATGGTCAGTGGTAAAACATACTGGTGTAATTTTCGCACCATTTACATGGAGGACTCTGTTTTGAGGCTAAAAAGCTACTGACTACTGGGCCAAAAAAGGTCATGCAGCATCAGTGAAAGTAAACACAATCAAAGTCTTGTGTAATTTGCTAATTTCAATATTCAGTGTTGATCATCATCTCAGAGCAAAATCGTTGTTAAATTGTCTATTTATTATTATTTTCTAAAATAAATTCCATACATTAAAAATGAGTGATAGTTGATGAGAAATGTCGAACAGTTGTTCCGCAATTGCCAGTTACTGTTGATGACCCTACTCCTACTCAGTATTCTTAATCAGTACTGTTGGGAGTAACTATACTAGAGTGTAACTATAAAATATTTCTAAGGAAATCAGCCTATCATGCACACTCTTCATCTGTCAATGTGACAAATATAGAGGCAAGTGACGCGTGAGGAAATTGAACTGTAATGGAAAACGAAGATGTTCCGCCCAAAAAAGAAAAAAAAAGCGAAACTCCCTTACTCATCTCATTCCTCACTGAATTTTTTGGAACAGCAATATTGATGTGGATGGGTTGTCTAGGATGTATTGAAGGCTATAATATTGGTCCAGTTATACCAGCGTTTAGTTTCGGCCTTGCTGTAACTTCAGCCATACAGATTTTTGCCCATATCAGCCCTGTCCATATTAACCCTGCAGTGACGGTTGGAGTTCTGGTTCTAGGAAAGATACGTTTACCACAGTTTGCAGTGTATTTAATTGCCCAATACAGTGGAGCTTTGGCTGGATATGGATTGCTACAGGTATTGTATATATCTATATAAGTTATTTATTTAGACACTCACCGTTTATGTTGATGATATATTGAATGATGTAGGTTATCTATTCTCTTGACACCAAAATAATAGAGCTGAATTCATGCAGTTTTCTATAGAATTAGTTCTAGCAATGGTAATAAGAATAAGATGGATAGCCGTTGACACAATTATTATTGCTATCCTTATTCCACAAATACTGTTATTATGATACACTCCACATTATGATGCAGGCGAGTGTCCTGTTGGGATATTTTGTGATCTTAGCAGGGCATTTGACTGTGTCAATCATGACAAACTCTTGTGTAAGTTATATAATTGTGGAATTCAGGGAACAAGCCTTAGTTGGATCAGGTCTTTTTTATGTCATCGAAGACAGTTTACAAGTGTCTCTGGCATTGTAAGCGGCACGAAAATGACCTCAAATTCTTCATGTATTGAATTAAATATTGGGGTACCCCAGGGATCCATTTTAGGTCCTATACTCTTTTTACTTTATATGAATGAAATAGAGAGTATATCGACGCAGGTTCACTTTACCTTGTATGCGGATGACACTTCAGTAATAGTGTCAAATAAATCTGACACATTACTTGAACGAACATGTAATGAAGTGCTTAATAAATTGATCATGTGGTTTAATCAGAATTCATTGTTCCTTAATGCAGAGAAAACTAAATACTTAAGGTTCCATAACCCCCAGAAAAAATGTACAAATTTAGATTTGCAAACGGGTGATTGTCCATTGTCCTCAACTGATAATAGTGTGAAATTCTTGGGTTTATATGTAGACAAACATGTTTCTTGGAAGTCGCACTGTGAATTTGTTGTTTCAAAATTGAACTCACTTAACTATATGTTTAGAAATTTGCGCACTGTACTAACGGAAGCACAACTGATAATGTTATACTATGCACATGTTGAATGCCGACTTAGGTATGGCTTATGTTTTTGGGGTCTCTCTACCAGTTGGAACACTGTTTTTGTTGCGCAAAAGCGTATTTTGCGATGTATAGCCCGAGTGTCAAATACATATAGTTGTAAAAATTTATTTAAAAAATTTAAGATTTTGCCCCTTCCTTGTTTATTTTTGTTAGAGGTAAGCATGTTTGTTTTTAATAATAGAGATAACTTTTTTAAACATGAGAATGTCCACAATTTCAATACGAGACATAAAGAAGATTTTTTATATACCACGTGGTAGAGTAATGGCTTCCTAAGTCTCCTAACATATATGGTTTAAAAGTATTTAATAATCTTCCAGAGTATATCAAGAAGGCTCAAACGACTATTTCTTTTAAGAAAGAATTGATAGGGTATTTGCTGGACAAATGTTTTTATTCTGTCAAAGATTTTTTACTTGATTTTTATGTGGCCATATTGTTTTTTTTTGTTTTTTTGTTTTTTTTGTGTTTGTTTTGTTATTTATTAATTAAGTAAGTGAAACTTGTGAATTTGTGTAATTGTTATATTGACTATATTACATATATATTTTTTTGTACTGTTTTATATATACATTTAAGTATTTTAATATTGACGATTTCTATACGGTTATTGTTAACTGTCTTTTGAAATAAATTATTATTATTATTATTATTATTATTATTATTACAATTTCATGTCTTAACCTTTGTCATTATTAGGTATTATTGCAATCAGTTTTCTTACATAAAGAAAACTGTCATTTAAAAAACTAACATTCAAAGAATTCAGCTGAAATTAAAATTTGTTTGTTAGGTCTGTAGACTGATATTTTTAAAAGCTGGTTAGCGTGTTATAGTACCCTAATTGGTTCATCTGCTTGAATCAAAAGCTTTATCAATACTTATAATATTTTATTATAGGCTACGATGCCGTATACCAAGGCCAGTGTTTGCCTGTTAATAGTGGAACCATACATGGATGTTCCCAAGGCCTTCTTTGTAGAATTCTTCGCTACTATGATTCTCATGTTCGTGGTGGCTAGTATCTCGCATCCCGCAAATGAGCCGTACCAGGATTCTCTGCCCCTTAAATTGGGGCTGGTCGTCAGCGGGCTGGTATTCGCCGCCGCACCGTTTACGGGAGCATGTCTGAATCCCGCCAGAAGTCTTCCTCCATGTGTAATGTATAACAACTTCAAGGATCACTGGTTATATCAGTTGGGACCGTATCTTGGAATGGCGACATCTGCAACGATTTACAGATTTGTGTTCGATAGCACCGAGAAGTACTCTTTACATTCACTTCTAAAGCGGCATTGTGCTTGGTGTTACGTTTAGATCGCAGGCTTAAGAAGTTCTTAAATATGTGATTTAGATATTTTTGTTGTATTTAGTTGATGTTAAGAGATTCAGGATATTTGTTAATATTTTATAGAATAAATTAAACTGAAATGTGTATTTATTCCTGAGGTACCTATATTGTCGTATAAACTTAGAGATCAGAGAGAGAGAGATGGCTGAAAAATGGCTGGCTTATATTATGTTGTACCCTTAATTAGCTTTATACATGATTTTATTTGCTTAGATTACTATCTCCATATAAAAAATAACAGAAAATGATTTGCTGCCAAAAAAATAATATTTTGAATTTTTGCCCAAACGACATTTACGTCATGCAATAACCGCTACATTGCTGTGATGTCACTTTATTTGTTTACTGTTTGTTCTGCTACCGTGCTGTGTAAACTAATTTACCATTAAAATAGTTTTGAATAATCGATATAAGTTCAACGTTATACACACGGGCGTCGTCTCTAAAATCTTTAGGGGGAGGGTGCATATCTTCTTTTAGAATTTGCTTTCAAACAAAATATTATTTTTCTATTCACTTCGCAGTGAATAGTAAAAACGTCTTTACTTTCGTTGAAAAGACAAAAATTATTTGAAACCATATTTTTTAAAATTTAAGCAAATATAGGATAAATGAGGCCAAAAAATAAATGTCCAGTAAAATAAAAAATATCACATCACAAAAAAAAATTAAAAAGGACAATAGCGGAAGTGGAAGCCGTGTTAACTTTGTAAAATCAATGATTTTAATGTATAAAGTACCAGCACAACACCTTTTAATTAATTTTTAATATTATTTTAAAACATTTGAATGATCAGGCCAAGGAACATGCTAAATATGTTACAAAAAAAACACGATAAATAACAGTAAAACAAAAACATAAACAGAAAACCTATAGGGATATTGCACAGGCGCAACGTTTTCATTTGGTAGTAAATTTACACACACAAGACATACGAGTATATTATTATTGGTCATCGCTTTGGAAGGGTAGGAAAGAATGGTCAATTATTGATGGTATGGTCTCATTCAAACCACACAAGCAACAAATTTGGCATCTTTTTTATTGGTGGTGGCAACTCTTGAAATTTTATTTGTGAATAGCCCCGAAAAAAAGAGGTGTACCACAACTTGGTTTTGTTAAATGGAACACTCAGTGCCGAGCATTTTCCATGGAAATCAATCCTTTGACAGATAATCCAGGATGTAACTTTTCGTTGACTCACCCTGTATAAATTACATAAACAAGTGGTATAATATTCATAAGTATACAATCGTATTTTGAAGAAAGCCTTGCACTTGGAGGAAAACACGTAAGTTATGTATTGTAATTCTTTAAAAATTAATATTCCAACTTTCTACCTACTTTACTGAAATTTTATCTAATAAGATTCATATAAACACATCGCATATTTTGCTATAAAGGTACTTCCGAAATATGTAAAAAAGAATTAGGTCTCTTTACATTCAGTTGGCTTGGGGGAACGTAGGTATAAGTGTTCTGTATTCAACCAGGGGAAACCAAGGTATTAAATTGTTGCTCGCTCTCGCCCCTTTATATCCCCATCTTTCTCTTTTCTTTCTCGCTCCTTATCCCACTTGTAACTATGTTCCACAGAGAGGGCCTTTAAAAATCCCTCAGCAAGAAAACAGAAAGGGTGTGGTTTTTTATGATCGGACTAGAGTCTAGGGCACAAGTGCCCAATTGCATTATATCCACCGCCCTGGCTATCTGCTACCCTGTCACCACGTTGACGTCAGATCTATTGTTTGGCCTCCCACGCAACTCAACCCTTTAATAATAATATAACCTACCTTAATATGCAGGCAAGCAGTGTGTGATCTAAGGATTTCATATGTAAAAAAGTAGGTTGACCGATTCTATCCTTGGAGTTGGTCTTGTGTCGATTTTCTTTACATGCTTTTACCCTTATGTTAGCCTGGTGGGATAAGATATTTGGAGTTCTTATAAAAACATTCCATGAAATTCCTTCTAAACGAGGTACCTAGATGTATGTCTACTGCGGGCACACAAAGAAAATGTTCTGAAATCCTACATTGCCTGCTCACATCTTCTAGTGGCCTGTACGTTAGTGAATTCACAGAAGCTATGCAAATTTAGGCGAGATTTTTGTAGAAAGACGTGCCATCCCTTTGATAGGATGTAAAGCCGGAGATCCCTTGTCTATGAAATGATAGGCAAGTAAAAGATCCCTACCCTGCTACAAAAGTGGGGGTTCAGGCAAAATTTCCAGATTAGGGGTTGCTCGGTTGCCGTTTCCTGAAGTCGGTAATTGGCCTTAGTCGCGGAAAATGACCGACGTTAAATAACCGAAAAAAAAAAAGAAATCCTACATTAATTTAATGACAAATTGGTAAAATCTCCACAGAATGATCAAATACTAATGAAGTAGTATTAAATTCAATGCTTAAACGTCTAGAAAAATATTTATTTTCTAGGACTACAGGCAAATAAAATATTAGGGCAATAATAATTATTATTGCCTTGTTTAAAATTAACTTGTAAGATACAGGCTGATCTACTGTAGAGGGGTGAACCAAACTCATATTTTTTTAATGGACCACCCTGTATTTCTCATATTGTATTCGATTCGCCTGTCCTTTACCTGCAAAATCTAAATGAGATCTATGTTTTTTTCAAAACAATTATTTTTACGATGTTTCATAAAGAACCATCCCCTTCTAGTAATCACTTTATTATGTCTTAATATATTTTTTAATACCGTCATCAAGGTCAACCTCATTTTAAACATAAAAATATTAATAATAGGGGTTGAAGATATGTTGTTGTAATTGAATAGTAGGGGATGCAGGATGCATATAGCACGCATAGTAGTTGTTTACCATATTTTTCTGTAAATAATGTGTTTGTTCTGCACACTGTACAGGGTATTCGCGTATATTTTGACCCCTACCTACAGGGGTTATTAAGAAAGTTAGAAAAAAGTTTAAATACAGAAGTTGTTTGGTTTTTCACGTATTATCTTTTAGCTAGGTCGAAAAAAAAATTGCATCTCGTAAATTTGAGGAAACCAATTGGACATAATATTTTTAAATGGGACACCCTGTATAATTTTTCACGCTTGGGGAAACATTTTTCCCTGATTTCAAAAATATATATTTTGTTAACATTTGCAGTTTTCGAAATATTCGACAACGAGTACCATGAAAAAATGCAAAAAATACAAAGAACTAAGAATATTTATCAGTAGAAACCAACAGTAATAAAAAATATTTTATGATTTTCGATGTAACCTCCTTAGTTATTTAAAGATTTTCTAATATTTTCGTTTTTTAATATTTTTTTTATGATTTATTGAAAACATTAAATATTAAAGATTTCGAAAACTGTCAGTGCAATGTCAAAAAAATAATATTTTTGAAATCAGGAAAAAAATATTTACCCAAGCGTGTAAAATTATACAGGGTGTCCCATTTAGAAATATTATGTTCAACTGGTTTACTCAAATTTACGACATTCAATTTTTTTTTCGACCTAGCCAAAAGATAATACGTGAAAAACCAAACAACTTTTGTATTTAAACTTTTTTCCTAACTTTCTTAATAACCCCTGTAGGTAGGGGTCAAAATATACGTGAATACCCTGTACACTGCACACTGCACACTTCTGTAAAAATATATCACTAAAAGACTACGCTCAAGAAATATCTTCTATTCTATAAAAAAAAACCGTATTATAAAAAAGTCATGTCATTGTGTCCTGCGTTCCGTATTCCTCAAAACATGGTCACAAAAATAAAACTTCTAAAAAATGTAACCAATCCTTTTCGCAGAGGCGATGTTATCGACCTCAAGCGGTTCCTTTACCTGGCCTGAAAGTTTTCGGAAGGTGTGAATGGCCCTGATTGGGAGTCACATATCGCGATTCCTCAACCAGGAACCCATAAACTTCTCGGAGGTTGGGCGCCCTGGGTAAATAGGAGCCTCGAAATCCTGCTTTTGGAAGTAAAAGGTCAATCAATATGAAAGTGGTAAGTATATCTCTGAAAAAGGTTTAAGAGGCTCGTGTTCGAAAGATAAACCAAGCACGTCGATAAATATAACACTCAAGGTGTTACCAGGCTTGACTTGAGTATTACTCTTAATAAATGTATTATTTCTATCAATAAATATAAATAATCTCTTATCCTGGTTCGGAATCTAGGCATTTGTTACAGTTTCTGTAATCCTTATTCCATTGCTCATTGATTTAAAAGTTTTCACCTTTTTACATTTTCAGCAACGGTATGTGTCAAAATAGAAATGTATCTACCTAACCTGAGAAACAGGGAATTTGAGGACTTATGACAATGATACCCTATTTTAGCAGAAAGAGACAAATAAAACTTGGTTAGGTGTTCCCAATTTAAGCTGTTTAAAAAATATTATTGTGGGTATTTGTTATTGACGAAGAACTATATAGACTATACTCATCTCTCATCAACTCATCATCATTTAACTAATTCGTTTCTGGCTACTGGAATCTCGAAAATATCAGGATACTCAGTAAACGCCGAAGTGGCGTATTTTTGTTTTGTTATTTCATGTTTAGACATTTTAGAAATTTCTATATAATATTCCAGAGATATCTGCAATCAAAGCAATCTTTGTTGATCTTGAATCACGTGGTATTTCTGTTGATGCAATCTTGAAAAATGATGATAATGATAATGGATGACAATCCAAAATGGAAAAGTTTGATTTTTGCGGACATCTCGAAATTCTCGCAACGCGTACGTACCTACAAGAAACATAGACCTCTTAATAACCCCAAGACTAATTTATTTGTCCTTAATCTGGGTTACAGTTCTGCACCTGAAGGACGTCTCAGGCAGCAAGTTGACGTCAACAACCAACCAGGATCCCATATAATGGAAGATGATGAAAGTAAACAAAGCCATAGGGGCAAAAGAAGAGGATGACTTGCAATGAAGTATCACATATCGAGTAATTTAGATAGTGAGATGCCTGCGGGCTTAAAACGAAGTCGTTGATGGAATAAATAAATTTAAAATCGCACCCGATGACACATCATCGTTACAAAAAGTGGACTTTTTGTAACGATGTTGAAGTAGAAAACAAAGAAACATTTTATTATTATAAATAGGGCTGTTACAACTGCTTCGTCGGACATGGGCGTACGCATCACAATAAGCGTAATAAAATAAATTAGGTAAAGGTCATTCACGTTAAGTTTAAAGTGACGTCACCTTGTCAAAAAATACACCATTGACAGGTAAACTTTTTTGCGGGCAGGAGTTTGAAAAATGTCACAGAATCACAAGGGTTTTAGTTCTGAGGAGAACTGCTTTTAGTGTAAATAAAGTGAATAACTAGAAAACGTAAATAGAAAATACACGGGCAAATTTTAAGCAGAACCAAACACCAAAAATCCAGCAAACTATAGAGAGACAAAACAAATAAATAACAACTTGACAACGCAGAGAAGGGTTGCCAATATAAAACTCTTTGTAAATGGCAAATGCTATGCTAATTTATTGGTCATTTGTTTATCGAATATTGACAACAATTAATTACTGAAAATGACGTCACTTTAAACTTAGGAATGACCTTTAGGAACAAAAGCAATAAACTAGTACAGTTTATAACAATGTGTACTTATCAACACTACGACATGGGCAACAGTATACTAACTTGAAAAGCATTTTGAACCCGCGGCTCGCGCATGTTCGTGTTGATCCGCTTCATATGTCATTGAATTACGGCTCTCTGTAACATCCCTAATTATAAATTCTCAAAAATGAAATAGATAAATATTTGTCCATGAAATATACACTATGCGATCATATCTATAATACGCAGTATTAAATAATATAATATACAGAGAGGTTAAGAGGTTTTTGGATCATAGGAGAATTAATACCAGACCAATTTACAATTTCTCAAATGTAGCACACGCTACAGTGCTACAGTGCTATACAGTACCGCTAAGGAGTAATACCGTAATACTTCAACTTGGTATTGTGTTTTATGTTTTATGATGCAATCTTAAGAACTAAAACCACCGGGCCACCGGGCCGGTGGCTCAGGGCTTAGCGTCTCGATCGTTCAACCCAGAGGTCGTGGGTTCTAATTCCTATTCTACCAAACAATTTTCATTAAATTGTTTACTCGTAGATCAAGGCTTATTCGCAGGGATGGCTTGGCAACTATCCTGGCGATGGCCTAGGATGGAAAGAATGTCAACTTGATGTTAATGTGAGAGATTAAGATCAGTTGATGTTTGACTGTCCCCCTAACTAATGAGGTTTTCCAGGTTTCCCTCATTCCAGCACTGAATGGTGGTTAGGGCCTACCAACGTAAGTCGTTCCTGAGGCGCAAATGCGGCCCGCGAAATAATAATATGCCGCCCCCTCTCCCACACAAGTCTCAGGCATTCTGGCTAATCCTTGTGATTAGAATAAGGGGAAGCGGGGGGGTTGTATTAGTAATAAGGAATATTATTATTATTAAAAGGAGGAATAGGATCCTTAGATCTACGCAGGGTGTCCCAGTTTTATGCTGAAAAAATTCGGGATCATGTAGATCCAGTAAAAATAATGGAACTTTGCTATAAAACTTATATCGAAATCTGTACCGTTTCCAAGATACAGGTAGTTGAAGTTGAAAAAAAAAATTTTATTTAGGTATATCTCTGAGATGAATAAACCAATTGTTTTCAAATTTTATTTGGTAGATGCTACTATGATTCTTTACTTCCACAAAAAATTTGAGCTCGATGGGAATAGCAAGTGGTGTGCAACCTGCACTCTCGGAACCTCTTTTCTTTAAGTCATTTTTAGGCTGCTTTTTGGACAGAACCTAAAGCGTAACTACTTTTGGCAGTTGTCACTATAATGTTGTGTCTTGACAACATTATCAATTTATCAAAACAAATTGATTGTAATTGGCTAGGTAAGTGCTGCCAATGACGGTGAGACATTGAACAAACACAAGAATTCAATGGATCAGACAAGAATTTTGGTGGGTAGTCGATATTGCTTGGATATTTACGTAGGTATGACTTTTCCAGGCATTTAAGACATTTCAAAGTGTTGATACCTCAAAAGCAAAGATTTTATGTAAAATGTATATGTAAAAATGTGACGCTACCTGCAGTGACATGCCGAAACTTTCAAGGCGGGGAACGCAGCTTGTGGGGCGCAAATCGTAATGATAATTTATCCAAATACAGCATGATCTCAAATTTAATATTCTTTAATATCGATGTAATAAAAACATGCTACCTACCCCAACAACCGGAAATCTTGTAAAAACAAATTTCTACTAGAAGTAAGAAGTGGGGGGGGGGTTGACGGCCGTACAGTGGTACAAACTGCACAGAATCTCGTGCTTTTCTCATTTCATAGTAAAAAACTCTAATACACTTCTGTATACCCATATTGCAATATGCCTATTAAAAAGATGATTTTAGAATTGGCATCCAACAGACTGAATCATGTATCATGTGAGATTATTATAATCCTCGTATAACAAAAGAAGGTGACGGCGTGACTAAATCAAAATAAACTGAAATGGTATACCTATAATATATGTACCTATAAATACACTTTAAATACAAATTTGGAAACTTATCACATTATTTCGTGACTGTCATGGATCATTCAATACCAATAACATGTTTTGCATAGAAACATGTAAATATTACCCTTAACTACACAAAAAGTTTGTGGAGAAGTTATCTAATGATCAATTATTTTTGTCTAAGATCCAAGAATGTATTGAAATTGATGGAGGTCAATTAGAAAGTGTAATTTTCCAAAAGAATTGCATCCCTCTGTTATTTAGTAACCTAGGATTAAATTAAAATTATTTGTCTGAAGATCCTCTACAAAGATTTTATTTAAATATAAGGCATGGGGATGGGATATTTAAGAATCTCTCTTTGCTATCCAAAATTTTGTGCCTTTGGAGCGTATGCACCCTCGTCATCATGCAGCCCTGTCAGGTTGTTGACGTCATTTTGGACTGTATCCTCCCACGCAGCTTAAGTGTAGGGAAATGGGGTCAATGATACGAGAGATCCTAAGGTCCGTTCATCGCCTCCGATTTCGCCAGGTACTCGAAGGAATGGATGGCATGATGGCTTAACTGCTTCTTCTTTCTGCGATCTTGATAATATGTTGACGTCATTGGACAAGCTGTGATTTCTCATCCCGCGATAAACTTGTGTAGTAGTAGCACAGCTTACCATAACAAATACCATAACAAACAGCTAGGGCACTTCGTTGGCGGGAACGGTTTGCGCCGATCCTCGCGCATGTTCCCAAGCTCCGCCTTTCAGGAGAGAACACAGCAGTGGCGCCCGTGTCGACTCACAATTATCGATCTAAGCCTTAGGCGTAGTTGCGATTATTTTTGAGAATTTGTTTTGAACCCTGTGTTGTGTGCTATAGTTTTGTGTTTTGGAATCATTATGAGTGATAGAAAATCAGGATATGTTTGTGCTCTTAGAAGCTGCTACAATAAACGTTATAATTGCAGTAAGAGATTTTTCAGCTTCCCTAGAAAATTTTGAAAAATGTATCACAAAAAATAATATATGCAACGCACTTGTGGAATTATGTAATGTAATACATTTTAATCATCCATGCGATTATTTTCCAAAATTATATGTTGTAAGATTGTATTTGAGGGTAAGAATATATTTTACCCTGAAAACAAAAACAAATTAATTATATGGAGAAATGAATAGTCTATTTTTTAAATGTGTCTTTATATTTATTATATATACAGGGTGCTTCAAATTCGATGCAATATATGGGGATCTCGGAAACGGTAAGAGATGCGAAGTCGGTTAAATGGAGGCAAAGTTGCGTATTCAGGAGGGCAACATAATGGTGAAAATAAATCAAGGCTAACTTGATTGGTTTTCAAAATATTTTGAAAAAACCGAAAATTTCGATTTTCGTTTTTATTTTTTTGCGGGCCTATTTGATAACGTTTAAATCTGGTTCCTTTTATGGTGGTATTCTATCAAGTTACAAAAATGCTTCCAAAAAATTGAAAAAAAATCCAGGTCAGTATTTAAAAAAATTAAGTTGATGTGGGTTTCCGGGAAACAAAACGTTTTGCGGAAAATTCGCTAACACCATTCGATAAAGGGAAAAAAGTTCCCATGGAAAAGTGTTTTTTTTTTTTGAATACCTTATCAAATATGCTCGCAAAAAAATAAAAACGAAAATCGAAATTTTCGGTTTTTTCAAAATATTTCGAAAACCAATCAAGTTAGCCTTGATTTCTTATCACCATTATGTTGCCCTCCTGAATACGCAACTTTGCCTCCATTTAACCGACTTCGCATCTCTTACCGTTTCCGAGATCCACATGTATTGCATCGAATTTGAAGCACCCTGTCTAGTTTCTCGAAATTTGTAAAGAAAATAATTATTATTATTATTACTATAATAAAAATTTTACATATTTTATTTTTGACCATTTTATTTTTAAAACCTTTCCTAGACTTCCTTGTTTATAATTAAGCCTATTAATAATACTACTAAACTGATTTCAGGTAGGTAGGTACCTAATTATTTCAATTCAATAAATACCTAAACAATACCTTTTTGTTTTATTTTATCAGGTATTTATGTGTGGCACGAACATTTTATGTCCTCAAATATGATCTAAAATGAATCCAAGTAAAAAGTAATTTTGTTTAAAAAAATATTTAATACGATACTGTTAATTCTTATTTGAGATAATAGAAATATTTTAAATCCGTCCCCGACTTCTCTCCAGAGTGCGAGAGAGATAGCTAGCATCAAGCGAATCCTACCAGATCAAAGGTGCCGCCGCGAAGTTCCCTAGCTGTTTGTTATGGTAAGCTGTTGGTAAGCTGTGGTAGTAGCGTTGGACTTAATAATTCCCTCGACAGTCGAAGTAAAATTTATTTTTTATTTCCCTTTCTATTTACCTGCCTAATTTAACAAGTTTTCAGTTTTTTTTGACAGACAAAACATGTCAGAAATATATATCCGCAATCTGCTGTAAAGTTGAGGGTAAGAAAGTTACAATCTTTTTAAAGATATGGGCTAAATCAAAATCGAAGCAGCATTATGATTTCTGAATCCAAATAACACTCAGGCACCAAATTTCATGAGAAAATAAAATAAAATCGTTTAATTACAAACGAAAAGGAACAATTAAATTTTAACTTTCGCACCCTGTATCACTTTTGATAGTCTATACAGTGTTATTCAGAACTTATCCATAATAAAATTTGGGGATGTTCAACATACACGTACAAATGTGGTAGTGCAAAAAAAAATTTTGGCGGGTTCTGAAAACTATTTAAAAATTACCTTGTTACAAAAACCTCTTCGAAATTTTGTCCATCAGCAGTAAATTGGGGATTTTCAGCATTTTGCTGCAACAACCACTCACAAAACTTAACTCGTAATTGATAATCCGCTGGTAACAGTGCCCCAGGCAGTTTCCTAGCGATCTGACTTGTACATATTCGCGGATTTTCACGGACGAGATTCAACAATGGTTCTTCAGCTGTTAAAATACGTTGTGGTCGTCCCTGGCCACCATCTCGTCAACTCCAACTTCACCATAAATAAGAATCATGTCCATTAACTCAGCATTACTGTACAGATGAGCCATTTTGAAAATTTTACAGTTTAACACTCCTACGATAAATAAAACACCCGCACTGAGACAGCGACACAGATAGACTGACGACTGCATAGACAATAGAGATATTATCCCCACTCCAACTCTATTCGCTCGGTCTGAACCAGGCGTTGCAGGTACAAAAACGTGTTTACTTTTTCTACCACATTCTTAGGAATATGGTATATCAAATGTCGTTGAAGTACAGTTGCCCATCTACGTAGTCCTTTATAATGGTATAACTTTAAACATTGTTTACGGGAAATCCCAAGACTTTTATTATACATTTTTTTGCTGATATCGATTCCTTATTTAAGGATGCACATATCCTCAAAAGTTTTAGAGATAAGTTCTGAATAACCCTGTATAAGAAACACCTGCACCTCGACGGCGGCCTCTTTGTTTACGCACGTGTGTCGTTTGTCGGAATTTCTTATGTAGTTTCAATTGAGATTATAAAGACTATACCAATAACATTTCATTTAGTCAAAATTAACTATATAGTAACATTTTAACTCTTATTATCCACAGTTACATATTTATTTACTATCACTTATGGGTATCACTTCTAATATGAAAATATTTAATTCTAGACATGGTTTCAAGAATCTAATAAATTATTTTTATCAATTTAAGTTAGAAAGATAAGGAAAAAGAGTACTGCTCTCAAAAAGAGTATTAGGATTCTCTTCTAATATTTTCAAAATCGATTGATTTAGGAGGAAAGAATACTAAATTGTTATATTATGTACTTCATATTACATATCATATTATACATTGCATTAGATCTTTCAGTCACATATTTTAGTCAAAGCTAAGTGAATGAGATACATTAAATCTCTAGGTATAATTTTTACATTTTGTTAGAATTATTGACTTTGTTTTAACTCTAAAATAGGTACTCTATACAGGGTCATCCAACAAAAATTTGACCCCCTGATCTTGGGAAGTAAGGATTTCCCGGAAAATTCCCCAAAATACGTCAAAACTGATTTGGGGGGGGGAAGAATTTTAATGTAAAAAACAACCCTCAAACGTCACCCCTATGTGCATCACATCAACCCTCTTAAGAATTTTAAAGGGCACGAGGGGTCATGTAATACATCAAATTAAAGGCATTTTTATCCTGTAAACGACTATATTTTTGTTTTTGATGTGCTGATCAATGTATAACAAAAAATTCAGTTTGAAATAAAGAAGCTGAAATTAAAGTGTTCTCGAAATGGTGTATTCTATCGAAGAAAGAGTGGAAATTGTTGCGTTGTGGTATAGAAATAATGATTGCGTTAAAGCTATACAGCACGAATTTTCAATGCAAACCACCCGGAAAGAAATAAGCAACTGCTGCAACTGTTTCGCTTCTAAACAAGAAACGTGAAGTGAACCGCCCAGTACGAAATGAAGCAATTGAAGTGGCAGTCTTGGGTCATTTGCAAATGGATAAATACCAGAGACATATACATACATCTTATATGTCTCTGATAAAAGAAAACGAAGAATTTTTGCGTCGCTTTTGATATAACTAGAAAGCAGTCCATACCTTCTAGCAATGACAGACACAGCAAGAAAGAGAGATGGACAGAGACTAGAAAATCTTTAGATTACATGGAAGCTCCCCCTCGCTGTAAGCGGCAATGCTGGTTCTTGTAAATGACGTCAACAACCAACCAGGACCGCAGAATGTGCCAGAATGTCTTATATGAAACCAATAAACCCTTTGAATATATTGATTGAGTTTATTTAGTTAATAGTTTATTTTAAAAAATAATTCAAACAAATTATGTTTATTTTCTCATATTTCATCTCATATCAAATAAGATAGGTACTCTACGGTTATATTACAGAAATTTATAAATGTTTTACTAAATATACTAAATTTCTTTACATATCCTTGCAAACCCACAGTTTTGTATATACAGGGCGCCCTATTTCTTGACCCGTTGCATGGGTAACTTTTTTATTAGTAGAGATACAAAAACGCTTAAATGAGCAAATTAGTGCAGTTTCGTATTAGTAATTCTACGGTAAGGCGAAAAATTATATACGGGGGAAGGTTGAAAAGTTATTGACATAAAACGAAAAATCCAACTTTTCTATTATCCCTCGTAGCTCGTTCATTTGAAGAGTTAGAGAAAAATGCTTCACATGTTTTTTGCAGTATTTTTCATGTAAAATGACATGCACTTGCTACTTTTTATATATCTCTTAAAATGGTTGAGAATCACAGTAAAATATATTTTTTTTAAATGTAATGGATAGGTGGCTGTGACATTAACCGAAAGTCCCCTTTTTTCTCTTTCAGATGATATAACATAGTCCATATTTTATCCTTACAAAAGTAATAATAATCGTTGTTTTTAAAGAAAGTTTATTGTCACATCAAGAATGCTATGGAAATAAAACAAAAAATAAGATTCCTGATATTTTTAAAAACGTCTAGTTGGCATTTAATTATTGACAGATCATAAGTGACATTTTTAGTTTTTGTTAAGTAGTTTATTGTTTATTATTAATACTGCATACAAAATAATAGTGTTGCAAATATGTACACCAACGAAGAGAAAAATGATATGCTATTTTGTTATTATAACCAAAATCGAGATGCACAAGCTGCAGCGAATCTTTATTTTGAAACTTACATGGAACGAAGACAACCCCATCATAGAATATTTAGACAGCTGGAAAATAATATACGATTATACGGTTCTTTTTCAAAGCCTAAGGATGAAAGAAACTTCAATGAAGACACTGAAATAAATGTTTTGGCTTATGTAAATTTTAAACCTGATTCTTCAACTGCAGAAATTGCACATCACTGCAACACTTCCAAGGAAACTGTAAGAGCTATTTTAAAAGGTAACAATTTAAAGCCTTATCATTATTCCATATGCAATACTTTATATCCAGCTGATAATCAAAGAAGGATGACATTTTGTCGATGGTACATTTCAAAATGCGAAGAGGATCTAGACTTCTGGAAAAAGATTTTATTCAGTGATGAAAGTAGATTTACCAACAATGGTATTTTTAACCGCCATAATAACATAATGTGGTGCCGAGAAAATCCACATCTTGTTTCTGAAAGAAGAAATCAACGTCAATTTGGGATAAATGTGTGGTGTGGAATTTTTTGTGGCAAAATTATTGGCCCATATTTTTACGAAGATAATTTGAATGCAAATAATTACCTTCATTTTCTAAGGAATACTCTAACAGAGGAATATTTAAATGAATTACCACTTCATATTTTTAGAAATCTTAAATACTTCCAACACGATGGAGCACCTGCGCATAATTCCCGCGAGGTAAAGCAATATTTACATGAACAGTTTGATAATGTTATAGGAAATAGAATGGATATCGACTGGCCAGCGCGAACACCTGATTTGACCCCCTTAGATTTCTTTCTTTGGGGGTTATTGAAAGATAAAGTTTATGTGACAGCTCCTCTAGATATAGAGGATCTAAAAGTCAGGATTCAAGATGCAATTAGAAGCATACATGGACATACAATAAATAATGTTTTAAGAAGTATCCAGAAACGTTGCTTACTATGTATCCAACAGGATGGTGGTCATTTCGAACATTTACTTCAATATAATTAATTAATTAATAATTTCTGTTCTCAAAACATTCTTTTGTTCCATAATCCATAGCATTCTTGATGTGACAATAAACTTTCTTTAAAAACAACGATTATTATTACTTTTGTAAGGATAAAATATGGACTATGTTATATCATCTGAAAGAGAAAAAAGGGGACTTTCGGTTAATGTCACAGCCACCTATCCATTACATTTAAAAAAAAAATATTTTACTGTGATTCTCAACCATTTTAAGAGATATATAAAAAGTAGCAAGTGCATGTCATTTTACATGAAAAATACTGCAAAAAACATGTAAAGCATTTTTCTCTAACTCTTCAAATGAACGAGCTACGAGGGATAATAGAAAAGTTGGATTTTTCGTTTTTTGTCAATAACTTTTCAACCTTCCCCCGTATATAATTTTTCGCCTTACCGTAGAATTACTAATACGAAACTGCACTAATTTGCTCATTTAAGCGTTTTTGTATCTCTACTAATAAAAAAGTTACCCATGCAACGGGTCAAGAAATAGGGCGCCCTGTATACCTACACATGCACACACATACGATCAGAATCAGAATGATATTGATATTATAAATCACAGTCAGGCTCTAAGTCATGCTTTAAGTGAGTAAATTACATCTCATAAGTATACCTAGGTAGAACAGTAAAGAATGGAATACAATGGAAATGGTTAATTTTTATCTTGGTACAATAAATACATTTTTTTTTCAGACATATTCTAATAAGAGTAATAACCATCAAAATCATTCACTCCATCTCATCAAAATAGACACTTTTAAAGCAAACAATCTTTTACTTCATTCATAAACAACCTAATAATTTCAATTTATTTACTTACATCACGAAAGTGGATAATACGAAAGCGTAGAAAGGACAACGTGTGAAATAATTTTATAATTGCCAGTTTAAACTGTCAATTATAGATAATTGCCAGATCAAACTGACAATTATCTATAATTGATAGTTCAAACTGGAAATTATAAAAGACCATCGTGAAATAATTTTATAATTGCCAGTTTAAACTGACAATTATAGATAATTGTCAGTTTGGTCTGACAATTATGTATAACTGACAGTTTATAATTGTCAGTTTGATCTGGCAATTATGTATAATTAATTGCCAGTTTAAACTGTCAATTATATATAATTGCCAGATCAAACTGACAATTATCTATAATTGATAGTTCAAACTGGAAATTATAAAAGACCATCGTGAAATAATTTTATAATTGCCAGTTTAAACTGACAATTATAGATAATTGTCAGTTTGGTCTGACAATTATGTATAACTGACAGTTTATAATTGTCAGTTTGATCTGGCAATTATGTATAATTAATTGCCAGTTTAAATTGTCAATTATATATAATTGCCAGATCAAACTGACAATTATCTATAATTGATAGTTCAAACTGGAAATTATAAAAGACCATCGTGAAATAATTTTATAATTGCCAGTTTAAACTGACAATTATAGATAATTGTCAGTTTGGTCTGACAATTATGTATAACTGACAGTTTATAATTGTCAGTTTGATCTGGCAATTATGTATAATTAATTGCCAGTTTAAACTGTCAATTATATATAATTGCCAGATCAAACTGACAATTATCTATAATTGATAGTTCAAACTGGAAATTATAAAAGACCATCGTGAAATAATTTTATAATTGCCAGTTTAAACTGACAATTATAGATAATTGTCAGTTTGGTCTGACAATTATGTATAACTGACAGTTTATAATTGTCAGTTTGATCTGGCAATTATGTATAATTAATTGCCAGTTTAAACTGTCAATTATATATAATTGCCAGATCAAACTGACAATTATCTATAATTGATAGTTCAAACTGGAAATTATAAAAGACCATCGTGAAATAATTTTATAATTGCCAGTTTAAACTGTCAATTATAGATAATTGTCAGTTTGGTCTGACAATTATGTATAACTGACAGTTTATAATTGTAAGTTTGATCTGGCAATTATGTATAATTAATTGCCAGTTTAAACTGTCAATTATAAAGGGTTTTCCAATAGGAACGCTCGATCTTTGTAATTTAATAAAACAAATTGTGTAAGTTAAACTGACATGTTTTTATTTTTATTTTAAAACATATGTGAGCACATTATGTTTTAAAAATTATATAAGCTAAATGTCCGCCGCGGCTTCGCCTGGTGACTCGAATCCTGGAGATCCAATTTTCGATGACGTTATCGCATAGAAGTGGCTCAATTTCACCAATGACGCGTCTGATGTTGGCCTTTAAGGCGGCAACCGTCTGTGGTTTGTCGGCATAGACACGAGATTTCACATAGCCCCAGAGAAAAAAATCCAGTGGCGTTAAATCGCATGATTTCTTTTCGTCCAAAATTAGGATCAACCTCCAACTGCTCTAGCGCCCACTCAGCGAATGCAAGCCGCTGCCTATGATCGTTGGGCTTTAGTTCTTGGGTTAATTGCACTTTATAAGGGTGAAACCCTAAGTCCTTATGCAAGATTCGCCAAACTGACGTCGAAGAAAGGCCAAGTTCTTGAGCACGTCGTGGAATGGATTGTTGTGGACTCTGACGCACACTTTCCCGGACTGCAGCAATATTTTCAACGGATCTTGCGCTTCGCTGACGTACAGGTGTTGTCTGATCTAACAGCGACCCGGTTGTTTCAAATTTATTTATTAGACGGCGAATTGTGGACTCTGAAGGACGACCATCGACACCATAAATTGGCCGAAGTGCACGAAACGTTTGCCGAATAGAACATTGATTTTGATAATAAGTTTTAACAATTTCGAGGCGTTGTTGAATCGTATAGCGTTCCATAATGAAATGTAAAGACTAACTGAATACGCCTGTCAAAGATACAACCTGTCTGACTAACCGAATTCATCATACGCTGTTGCCAAACATCGAGCGTTCCTATTGAAAAACCCTTTACATAATTGCCAGAGCAAAATGACAAGTATCTATAATTGACAGTTTAAACTGGGAAATATAAAATTATTTCACACGATGTCCTTTCTACACTTTCGTAGGATAACGACTGAGAACTCGATAAAAACATAATTTTAACACATACCTACTTAGGAAACTACAACAGTTTTTTATACTATGATTTTGCGATCATGATTACAAAATTTCCAACAGGAATAACATGTTACTTGTGTCTGCGGAGAGAGAAGTATGATTGATAGGTCCTCTGTATCTATACTATACAGGGTGTCCACCTAGTGCGCGTAAGTCCAATATCTGGGTTAATAAAAGAGATAACTTAATTTTTTTTCTACAGGGTTGTCTAATATCCCGAGCTGCACAAAATGAAAATATATTTACATATTCAGGGTGTTCAGTTTTTCCTGGACAGGTACCAACTTCATTTTTTTAAATGGAAACCTATATTTTTTATGGCATTATCGAATTCTACGTAAAAAATTAGTGGGACTTTGTGCATAACACTGCTATTGAAATATTGATAGTTTTCGAGATATTTGACTTTTAATTTTTTTTTCTTATGTTTCGTCACTTCTAATAGTTGACATAATTATGGTTGTATGACAGCTAGAAATTATTTTTTTTCAGAAACTGTAGAGTGAAGATGGCTCTTTCGAAAAACGTATCAAAAGTTGACCTGCGATATACAGGGGGCAACAGAAATCGTGCCAAACCTGATGGTTTAAAATTTAAAAAATCTCGACTTTTTCAAATGGAACACCCTGTGTTTTATGATTTCATTAGATGCCTTTCTGTAGACTCTACAATTTTATAATAGCTTTCCCTATACCTAAGTTGCGCAGTTTTTGCAAAAAACCCACTTTTATGAAAAATACCCGATTTCAGTTTCTGAAAAAAAATAATTTCTAGCTGTCATACAATCATAATTATGTCAACTATTAGAAGTGACGAAACATAAGAAAAAAAAATTAAAAGTCAAATATCTCGAAAACTATCAATATTTCAATAGCAGTGTTATGCACAAAGTCCCACTAATTTTTTACGTAGAATTCGATAATGCCATAAAAAATATAGGTTTCCATTTAAAAAAATGAAGTTGGTACCTGTCCAGGAAAAACTGAACACCCTGAATATGTAAATATATTTTCATTTTGTGCAGTTCGGGATATTAGACAACCCTGTTGAAAAAAAAATTAAGTTATCTCTTTTATTAACCCAGATATTGGACTTACGCGCACTAGGTGGACACCCTGTATGTATGTTTAACAACACATCTTTCAGTAGGTACATAGGACAACCTAATACAAGTTGGTCACAACGGGAATACCAAAGTCTACGTAGGCTTTGGTAATACGCAAAAAATGAAACAATATTGTGTAGGTATCTTATCAGTAGAAAGAAAACTCCCAGAGACATGGAACATAGCTTATCCCAGACATTCTTCAGTAATTTCAGAGACTTATATATACATCTACAACTATCTTCTGAGAAATACACATTCACAGTGAATAATAAAAAGTTTGAACCTGCCTAAATGCATACGAGTTAGGCGGCAGAAAACAAAAAGAAGTACCTACTTGGGTCTATCAGTGTCAATTTGTTTGATAAACTGATGATGAACTCGTAACAAGCTACGAAGTTGCAATGAAGAATTTAAAGTAAAACGTAACGTAATAAATAATCTTGTGATCCAGAGTAGGGTGACCAGATTCCTTGAACAACAAAAGAGGACAAAGGTGCTGTGGGAAATATTTTATAAAAAATACAATCATTATTTTATCAAAACATTATAAACTATTGGTCTTTATTTATAAAAACAAATAATTACTTTGTAATTTTGTAATATTCAGCTCAAATTTGTAAAATAAGGGCAGCTTTTGTGGGATTCTTCAACCATGTTTGTTCCCATCGCCCTCTTTATTCGATTTAAGTTGACAGAAAGAGAAAGAGTTACAATTAGAGGTCTAGGATGAATTTCAAATAATTTATGATTTCCAATTTAGTTACTTATTGTAACTTGCATTGTTTAGAAATACTTCAGATTTTTAGTGTATTTTTTTGTCTGATAGAAAAGAGGACATTTAGCATAAAATGTGTATATATATACCGGACATAAATTTGAATCTTAAAAAGAGGACTTGTCCGGTTAAAAGAGGACGTCTGGTCACCCTAATCCAGAGAAATGTAATGCATTAGGCAAATTTTTAATTCATCGGTGGTAGTACTAGAAGAGAGTTGTAATATTTTAACACTCACTATTGAATTCATCGCATTAGAGAATCTCGATAAATATGTGAAATAGAAATGTAAATGTACTACTTGTTTTATGTATGAACAATTGTTTTAACAACATGGGATACCTAAACATCTAATAGAGAGACAGGTAGGTAAATAATATTATCTTTATTCATTAAATATTTTAATACTCCATTAAATACTTTTTAAACATCATATACCAAAGCGATGCTGCTTTGACCTTGAGTAGTAGGTTTGTCTATACCTTGAGCTAGCGCCCTCTTCCCTCAAGTTCAAAAGGACTCGACCAAAGCAACTAATTTCGCCGTGAGACTTTCTTCCCTTCAAAGAAATCACCCCAAGTTCTTGCAAATGACGTCAACAAGCAACCAGGAACGCAGCATCGACAAAGAGGTCTTGCAGGCGAGTGCCACAAGACGAGGGCACCCTCCGCCGTAGAGCCATGAGGCCCCTACGGGATGAAATGTAAGGATTCTCCGGAGACAGGGTAGCAGCAGTACACTGCAACGTAAACATTCCTACGTCGGCCGAGGTCGAAACGACCTTATTAGGTAGGCTGAGGAATCCGCGGAATTCTCATTTTTGCAGGCCGATTCTGAATGCAGAATGTGCTTGTCGTGTTGAGCGATAATTACGCAGTTGGGAGGGTATACGAAGGAGATATTCGGTGAATGGTAAACGGTGGGCACTTCAGGGAAATCCTGGATATTTGCTAAACTATCACAGATATAATGCTCAAATTTGACATTATTATATGTCAAAATATATGTCCATTATGTACTTCACAATAATACGTATATAAAGATAAAGGAAAGGTTGCAATATTAATAAACCGCTTACGGAAAATCGTATGTTTATTTCATCTGCTAAAACAATGCACCTTATTTTTTTCGGTCTGCGGTTAAAATTTTGAGTTATTCATTACCGTCCCAGAATAGAACAAGTGCACTTGAATTTTTTCCGAAATATATTTTTTTAAGGAAATCCAAGTTTTTGAGTCTAGATAATCCAATTTCAGAAACTGAAGGATCTATATAATGTCTTCTAAACCAGACTGGTGAGGTTTTATATTAAAAAAGTAATTAACTTAACAAATTAATAGGTACCGACTTCAAATAATGTAGGACTTAAATAAAACGATAAATAAAAATATTGTTTTAAAACATATTATGTTATACTGAATCGTATTTTACTTATTTGATGTTAAATTACAATTTTACATTCAACATAAAAATGAAGAAGACGTAAATCAAATCGAATGGTATGGCACGTCATACAATAGTTTGTTGTTTTAAAATAAACAGCTGTCGCAGCTATTTTTCTCCAACTATGACATTTTTTTTTACTGTCAGGAGTCTGTAAGGTTGACATTTTCCTTACTAAAAAAATAATTTTATCTTAGTACCAAAAGTAGCCACTTTTAATCCAAGGAGCTAAAGTTGACACTTTTAATCCTTAGAGTAAAAGTGTTAATCAAGTTTCAATTTATAAAAATTTATATATAAAAGGATATATCCTACTTACCTACTTTGCTCCAATGTGGTTTGAATAATTTCAAAGCACAAATTAATAATTAAATGGGGGGATTTTGGATAGAGGAAAATAACAAGTTATATTCGGATTAAAAGTGTCTTTTTTGTCTCTCAATTTTGCATCCTCTCGGCTACGCTACGCTTCGTCTCGCACATACAAAATTTGCTCGCCAAAAACGTGACACCTTTAATCCTATAATATAACAATATACTACTGTGCAATAAGCTAGGAAAAGTGACTTTTTTTCTAGCCTACGTAAAAGCCTAGATAAAAAATACGCCATATGCGGAAAAATACACTTTTCCTACGAATTGCACACGTGGTTTTTTTAATAGTGTTTTGAAGATAGCTAACATAATTATATTTATCATAATTTTTTATTGAAAATTGTGTATTTCGAAAATGTGAATCAAGACCTACTACCCCTAACTAATGAGGTTTTCCAGGTTTCCCTCATTCCAGCACTGAATGGTGGTTAGGGCCTACCAAAGTAGGTCGTTCCTGAGGCGCAAATGCTGCCCGCGAAATAATAGTATGCCGCCCCCTCTCCCACACAAGTCTTCGACTTCGGGATAATCCTTGTGATTAGAATGAGGGGTAGAGATATTATTATTATTATAAGAATCCTGAGGGAATGTTGTTATAGAAACAAGTTTATTTATTAGGTTTTCGTTACGTTAGTATATTGTCAGTGATAGGGTAAGGTGAGGACAGATGGACCCGTAGGAGAGATGGACCACTTGCGATATCTCGCAAAGCATGACGTCAATGCGTGCTTGACCTTGCTACATACAAGCACCCGCGTCAGTTGACAACAAGGTACACTGCAGTTGTGTTGTTTCTGTGTTCTTCGTGATGTTATTAACAAAAATCGTTTTGCGACGTATGCAAAATTATTTGGGTGAGGCATATTTGTTGAGAGAGTAAATTTTAGGTAAGTTTCAGTGACAATTTTAGATGTTTGGTAGACGCGTACGTATTCTGGTATAATCCTAACCTTAAAAACAATGCGTTTGAATATTCCGTTGCTCAATAATTCCTCGGTCCGTCTCTCCTCCCAATTGGAGGATATATGGACCGGCAAAGTGAAGGAGAGATGGACCTAGTATTTAATTGTTACAGAAAATGCCGAACGTGTACATTCGCAAAATAAATGCCCCAGCAAGGGGCCCTTGGACTGCCGAAAACCTAACATTTGCCATCAACGCTGTAACCTCGGGTAAAATGGGTGTAAACGAAGCAGCGAGGTCATTTGACATAGCAAAAACAACTCTAAAAAGACAATTAGCTACAAAGTGCATAATATGTAACCGCTGGTTACATGAGGAATGTACGACCTTCCAGAATACGTGTCAGAGCTGCAGAACCCGTAGCGCAAAAAAGAATAGGAAGAATATGTGAGGTCCGTCTCTCCTGACCCTGGTGGTCCATCTCTCCTGCATTGGGTAGGAGAGACGGACCAATTTGAACTTTTTGTTTTTAATTTTTTGTCAAATTATAATTTTGTGTTTCGTTATTTAAGCTGTAGCAGAAGAAACTACTAAGTTTATATTCATGTTCCCCGTTTTGAATGTATTTTTATGTTCGTTAATAAAGAAGTTATTATCAGTTTTTTTAAAAAGGTGGTCCAACTCTCCTCACCTTACCCTATATGAAAAATGTCCGAATCTTCTACTTCAAGCGGTAATATGGAAGATGATATAGAAGAATCAGCAAAAATCGCGATGCAATCATTATTGCCCACAAAATCAAAAGATAAATATGAAAAAGCGTATTGCTTATTTGAAGATTGGAGTCATCAAAAGGGAGCAACTGTTATCACTGAGGCAGTTGCAAGGATGTAACGATAGTAGAACAGGACAAGGGAACAGAGAACAACATTATTGTAACAGAGTAATAATAAATACTAAATAAAAAATATTGTTTATTGAACAACTTACCTGTATTTTACATACCAATATCTAGTAAATTATAAAACTTTTAAGTTTCCGAACATTTTCTGCGGATTTTACCTATTCTGTACTTAAAATCCGCCGAGGTGCGGAATTAGTACCTATTTATATTGTTCAACAAGTGTCGAAAAAGACATTTTTCGCACGCAGTGAGACGGTTTGTGCACGAGCCCGAAAGGTGAGAGCAACAAGTCTCACGAGTGTGAAAAATGATTTTCGCACTTGTTTTACACTATACATTTCCTACTGTTGCACTTACATCACATTAGAGGGATGTAACCTATTATTTTCTTGTTTAAGTTTTGCTTTCAAAACGTTGATTTTTTGACATAATAAAACAACAATTATTTAATTTTAATAAACATTTACTTATTATTGATAGCATTAGCAATAAACATCATTATTAACAGCTAATGATATTTTTTTTAATAAGAGGCAATAATAATCAAAGAACTTGGGTTGCCTGGATGCTAAGAAAAAACGTTATCACTACTCTACGGTGTTTTGCGCACAGCGTGCGTAAAATGCCGTTTTACAGTTGTGTTTTTAGTGTGCTTTTGCTTATTTTCTAAACAACCGTAGGAAAATTTATTTTTCGGTCGTCATGTTCCTCCGTGCCTGGCCAATAGGTATATCAAGTTTACCGGTGGAGATCTTATTATAATCTCAGTAATTCCTCCGGTCGGCGGAATTGAGTTGGGATGTAGATGCAACTCATATATATAATACTACTATATGGAGCCTATGTAATCTTTACCATGTTTCTCAAGTGAAGCCAAATTAGAGTAGTCCAGAATCATATCTATTGTCTCTTTCACGGAGAAAATACCAAATACTCATGCGCAGCAAACCGCGGGAATTTTGCTCCATATAGGTATTGTAGAATACAATAAATTAACTTTATTTTATATTGTATTTTATCTACATATAACGGTTTTTCAATCTTGTTATTGGGATGTTCCCGTATTTATCAAGTTTACCAAAAGAGTGGATGCAGTTTGTATTTGAAAAGAAAATTTTAAAAATACATACTTCAGGTAGGTACCTATGCGACTTCATATGGAATATTTCCTTCGCACAAAAGACAAAACCTCGACTGAGTTTTTCGTTTCGGCATTTTGCGATATCCGTACAATCGGTACAGTATAATTCCTATACCTAATTCACTACATATTTAAATTTACAAAATGTTCTTATATACCTAAACTTGCAGTTGCGGCTGTAAAAATACCGTCGAAATAATTTGATGAGCAAATGTCTCTAATCACTAATAAGTCATAGGTATATGAACAAAACTAAAACTACAAGTTACACATAAATAAAACACTTCTAAAACTGCCGGCTCTACGAAAAACACAAATTTATTTTCTGTGAAACACAAACATACCTGAAATACAAAAGATAAACTGTGACATAACCACACCACAAAACACATATATGACAAAACACATACAGGGTGTCCCAGTGTGAGCGAACAAAAATTTACCAGTGTGTAGGCCAGACCAAAATAAGAATAAAATTCTTATAAAAAAAATTCTTCGCTGCACGCCTAACGAGTTCCAGGGTGTTATTTTGTATAAAAGAAAAACAATTTTTCGAGATAACTTAAAAACTTGTTTCGTAGATTTAGGTAGTATTTGGATGACGTGTACATCTATTAAAGGTCATTAAAACTATATGGTGTTTGTTTAACTCTAAACTTTAAAATCATTGCATAAATTTTTCTGCATAAAGGAATACAGTCGGTACTTTACACTCAATTTACTCAAAAATGGTTGATTTTAGAGCTGTGTAACAAGAGCACCTTTTTTGTTCAGAATTGATAGCCGATTAAGGAAAACTTAGTTAATTCACGAAAAAGTAGGATATACAAGAGTTATGAAGACAAAACCATAAGGAAGAGTAGACCTAGGCCACCACAAGTGTCAAAGTTAAACAAACACCATATATTTTTAATGGCCTTTAATAGATTTACACGTTACCCAAAAATTACCTAAATCTACGAAACGGTTTTTAAGTTGTTACAGGTATTTAAGTTAAGTTATTACGGAAAATTGTTGTTTTTTTTACAAAATAACACCCTGTAACTCGTTAGGCGTGCATCAGAGAAATTTTTTAATAAGAATTTTATTCTTATTTTGGTCTGGCCTACCCACTGGTAAATTTTTGTACGCTCATACTGGGACACCCTGTATATGACAAAACAAACGCCCGGTCTTTCTTTACTTTCGCGGCACATTGAAATTCTTGGATTGGATTGGACAACACTTGGGCATGTGCACAGGAACATTTGTCCGTGAAAGAGAACGAAATATATAACTCCATCTCATAAACCGGCTTCAAGAAAAGCTCGAATAGCTCAATATAGTAGTATTATATATATGATGCAACTGGTTTATCTCGGAACAGAAATTTGCGGCCATCTTCTTCATATTTTCTTAATCGCCTGTTTTTTGTGTGTTTCCCCCTACATTTTTTACTTTCTCTTTTTTTTGTTCCAATGCTTCTTTCACCGATGTATCTGTTAATATCGCAGTTTGTCTCCTTTTTCTACGCAGCAATGGCTTAGTCAAGAAACCTGGTTCACTATTTTTAATTTGTAAGGCATGCATTTCAACAGAGGAAATAAATTTCGGAAATTTCCACTTTTGAGAAATTTCGGCCTTTACATCACTACTAAAAAATAATCATATCTCTTTGTCTGGAAAGTATATTCATATTTCAAATCGGGCCAACCTAGAAAATATTTCTCTATAATATTCTGCCGGATTTTATCTTCACTTCTTTAATGTTCAGCATTCTGTGAATTCTACCGGGCGTCAACGGATCTATTAGACAAGCCATCACTTCTAGAGTATTGGATGTATCAAAATGAGATTTGGTATAGGTAAATGGTAGAGGAAGATGAAAGCTTTTGCATATTTTTCACGTTTAGGTTACTTCCGGTTTCACCGGAAATGGCTTCAATTTTGAATTTTTAAATGGAACACCCTGTATATTTTTACATATTTGAATTTCTGAGACAATTTTAGACTAGAAAATGACATTTTAAAACGTTTTTTCGCCTACTTGATTTTTTTAGAGCCATTTTTAATATTGCATCTAGGTGGCCATGATTGAGCGCAAACTAATCTGAAGGCCTTAGATGATGTCAGAAAAATGTAATCGCAAAGTTTTAGTGATTAGTATGATAGATAGGAATGAGACAAGTTGGCAAAATTACTTTTTTATATCTAACTATTTTTTTTCAAATGGCAACACTTTTTAGACAAGCACTTTTCAAAAAGGGATTTTTTTTGCGAATCCAACGATACTAAATTCGTTGTGATTGGATTAAAAAATAAGCTCATAAAATACATTTACTTCAGTGAAGTTTTTAATAAATTCGTATACGAGTATTATACTTTAAAAGTTTTAATGTCATTTTCTAGTTCAAAATTGTCTCAGAAATTCAAATATGTAAAAATATACAGGGTGTTCCATTTAAAAATTCAAAATTGAAGCCATTTCCGGTGAAACCGGAAGTAACCTAAACGTAAAAAATATGCAAAAACTTTCCTCTTCCTCTACCATTTACCTATACCAAATCTCATTTTGATACATCCAATACTCTAGAAGTTATGGCTTGTCTAATAGATCCGTTGACACCCGGTATGCTGTTCAGTTCTGGTATTCATACTAAATTAAAGAAATTCGAAACAATTCCAGAGACCTCCAGAAGTGTGTAGCTAATATAACCTTGGAGATGATGAATCGGAAATGTAATACAATAATAGGTGATTAAATTGATATGTTAAGATCTAAATTGAATTTATTATTTGAAAGAATACTTAGTGGGGTTCTACATTAATGTAAAAACTTTTATGTTCCTATCTATTTTGGTTACATAAACATCAGGTGAAGCCGGTAGTGGTAACACGCCCTGTATATAGAAATAACTTTAAAAAATATAACTGTCAACAAATTTGAATACGCTGCAGTGTCATTTGTCCAATGTAGGACAAGTTGATAAGTAATAATTTTTACAGACAATATGGTCAATAATTGAGCAATCATGACACCACATACTAGCATACCCATCAGGCCATGGAAAACCATGCAATCTCCGAATGCTCATGAAAGCCTGTCATTTTCCAATACTAGCTGGGGTTCCACCCGCACCAGTTATGCTGAAACCCGAAGACTTCGCGCACCGCCTTTTGGCAACGATTTCCGATACTAGAGTGCCGGGGGCCCAACCCGACCCTGCAGACGTCATACAATCCTGCTCCTTTCCAATACTTTCAACGGAACAAACGGGGCGAGACTATTAGAGACCGACCATCAATTTTCTTCCAATGATTTCCTATAATTGGTGAAAACCGCACCAGTCGATTTGAGAGTGGTTGGGTTAGTGCTTAGTCTGCCTCACTGCGGGTGGTAATCATGGGATAATCCTTCGCACTCTTGAGTTTCTGAGGCCCTGATGGTGGTAGTCGGGTGATATTACCACGCCTAGTTTTAAAACTGACCCAATAGGTAGCTAACCAACCAACCAACCCACTAAATTATAAAGAAATTGAATAAATAGATCAGTATTTTGTGTATTCAGAGTATGTACAGTATTATTAATCTTATGTATGCTATTACATTTTTTGTATACAGGGTGTTTCATTACACGTTTCTAGAATACTACGCGTAGTACAATTCTGAAAATTTATATACGGGGGTTTCTCGCAATTTTATATCGATTAAAAATATTGTCGATGACGTCACACTTCCGGTTCTAACGGAATTAGACATCAACTCGCTTATTTCAAATGGAATGTACTATTTTTTATTTCATTTTTTGATTCTAAGGTCAAATTGAAAGGTAAGTTTCATAAGAATACCCTATCCCTAAACCCAATAGTTTCTGAGATATTTCGACTTTTTAAAAAATTTTGGAAGAAACATACTTATGCTTTAAATTTGACCGTAGAATCAAAAAATGAAATAAAAAAATAGTACATTCCATTTGGAATAAGCGAGATGATGTCTGATTCCGTTAGAACCGGAAATGTGACGTCATCGGCAATATTTTTAATCGCTAGAAAATTGTGAGAAACCCCGGTATAGAAATTTTCAGAATTCTAGTAGGCGCAGTATTCTAGAAACGTCTAATGGAAGGTCTACGTGGAACACCCTGTATATGGTTCTTATTATAATAATCTGTAAAGATGTAGACAGGGGCGGCTGGTGCCTAGGTGTTGAAGAGCTGTAGAAATGGCAAAAATTTCTTATATTTATTTAATTATTATTTATACATTTAATATATTATTTTTACAATAACAATAATATATTATTTTATTTTCACTCTTTGAATTAACGGCGTGATGTAAAGGACCCCTACCCTGCTATAAAAAGTGGGGGTTCGGTAAAATTTTGAGGTTGGGAGTTGATCTTCTCCTGGCGTCGGTGATTGGCGCTGGTTGCGGAAAAATTAGGGGCTTGACGTGTTTATTATTTGACGTGTTTAATTGCACAACGTAAATATCGGCAAAGCCAATACAAAGACCAGACGAATTTTGCCGAAATTCTGAAATTTTCCGATGATTCCAAATATGGCTTCAAAAGTTTCTCCACATGTCATTTTTGACAGATATGACGCCATCTTCGATTTCTTAAAATGGCAACGTAGGAATACTTTACCACCATTCGAAAAACCCCTTCGAGCTGACTTCAAAAATATATCATTATGATTACGTTCGTGATTTACAGGGCGACAAACTTACTGAATGTCGATTATTTTTTTAAATATTGTATAAATATAATTATAATTTATATTGCACCGTTGGTGCAAACTACCTATAATGATATATTTTTTTTAAGTTAGCTCAAAGGGGTCTTTTCAATGTTGGTAAAGTATTCCTATGTTGTCATTAAAAAAAATCCAAGATGGTGTCATTTCGGTCAAAAATGACATCTGGGGAAACTTTTGCAGCGGGAAATTTCAGTTTAGAAACAGTTTTTGATTTTTTAAAATAGCAAATAGAAAAGTTGTGCGATTAACTGAGCCGAGTGAACCAGTTAAAAAAATGTCACTGTACACTATGGTAAAAATATCTAACATCTAAACATTTTAGGTTATGTATACGGCCACTTTAAACTATTTTCTATGAATATTAAGAAACATGTTTGATCTTGACACAGAACAATTAATCAGACTTTCATCCTCTCTAAAGTATCGTTTCTCAACATTTTAGAGTCGCGACCCCCTAAAAAGCAAAAAATAAAGTAAAAAGCCTTACGACCCCCTCACAGACAATATCGGTAGACAAAACTTTACAACTGGAACTTTTGTCTCAAGATTTAGATAAGTTTTGGCTTTTACGGAAACGGAAACTTTAAAAACATTAATTCCATTTGCTACTTTTTATTTGTATGAAAAAGGGTTTTCCTCAATGGTGTCTTTAAAAATTAAATATAGAAATCGGTTATTATCACTTGAAAATAATTTATTAACTTTCTATGTGCAATCTACTGTGTGTTTCCGATTTTAATCCACATATAGAAAAACTTTTAAATAATTATAACTTAAGGTTCATTATTTAATAAAAGGATTTTTCGTATGGATGCCTTTTTTTTGACAGATTGCGACCACCTCTATACCTGTCCTACACCCCCCCCAGGGGTCTCGATCCTCAGGTTGAGAAACGATGCTCTAAAGTTGTAAATAAAAAATTTTGCAGTTGTGAACGTTAGTAAAATACAACTGATAGATCGGTGCATCATTTGACTCACAAGGTATTTATGTTAAACAAAACAAATATATGTAGTAAATTATTTACTTTCTCCTTTGACTAGGATGTTTACATCGTACTTTTTATGTAAAGGCAAACCGGAGTTATTTTTATCTATTCTGTTATCTAAACTAGTAGCAGCTTTATGGAAAGTCCATTCACCTTATTATAAACAAATATTTGTGCCGTGAATGGATATTAAACATTTTAAAACAATATGCTGGAGATAAAAATAAACCGCTGCTGATCAATGTTATCGCACCACAACAAGCTTACCGCAAAACCATAGTTTCTATTTATTTATTTTGCTGCTGCACCAGGTTAGCGACTTATTATCTATCGTACTTATCTAAGTACCTTTAGACGAGAGTCTTTGGCTTCCTCTGTATGCCGAATGTTAATATAATAAGAAAAAAAATATTATTTATTCAGAACGTAAGATGCAAAACATGATAGAAAGTGTTATTGAACGCTGGCCTGAAAACGTTATTTCTCAAAAACTTATATGTGTAAAAGAAATTTGACTGAACTTTTGTGTGCAGAATACACAATAAGATGGTATTGTACAGGGTATTCGCGTATATTTTGACCCCTACCTACAGGGGTTATTAAGAAAGTTAGAAAAAAAATTTAAATACAGAAGTTGTTTGGTTTTCACGTATTATCTTTTAGCTAGGTCGAAAAAAATATTGCATGTCGTAAACTTGGGAAACCAATTGAACATAATATTTTTAAATAGGACACCCTGTATGATTTTACACGCTCGGGGAAACATTTTCTTCCGGATTTCAAAAATATATATTTTGTGGACATTTGCACTGACAGTTTTCGAAATATTCGACAGCGAGTACCATAAAAAAATACAAAAAATACAAAAAATTAAAAATATTTAACACTGGAAACCAATACTAATAAAAAATATTTAACGTCTTTCGATGTAACCTTCTTAGTTATTTAAACATTTTCTAATATTTTCATTTTTTAATATTTTTTTATAATTTATTGTAAACATTAAATATTAAATATTTCGAAAACTGTCAGTGCAAATGTCAACAATATATATATTTTTTAAATCAGAGAAAAATTGTTTTCCCAAGCGTTTAAAATTATACAGGGTGTCTCATTTAAAAATATTATGTTCAATTGGTTTCCTCAAATTTAGGACGTGTAATTTTTTTTTCGACCTAGCCAAAAGATAATACATGAAAAACCAAACAACTTTTGTATTTAAACTTTTTTCTAACTTTCTTAATAACCCCTGTAGCTAGGGGTCAAAATATACGCGAATACCCTGTACATGTGATATGTAATGTTCGTGAAACAGTATCTTGCCGTGGTGTTATCTCGATTAACTGACAAAGAAATTTATTGATACCAGAAGAGATAGAAGTCGAGAAGATAAGATGATTTCAGTCTTGATGGTTCTTATTGTTCTTGAATAACTACCCACTACCCACTGAGTATATGTCACCTAAAAAAATACATACTAGTTAGTAAAAAATGGCAGTAAATTTTGATTTATACATTCACAGACCATTATGATATAAAAACAAAATTTATTGACAAAAGTTTTCTCTAACATTAACATTAACATTATATGACAATCTAAAGTATCTAAACTACCTAAGTGGTTCCTAATATAGGTAGGTACTTAAAAAATGCAGAGAGTCAAATTATTCAGAAATACTTTGACCGAAACCAATGTATAAACATTGTCTGTAGTCTGTGTGTGATTCACAATAAATATATGTATTTTATATTGTTTCCTTATATTACTGATTTTCTTTTCGTAAATAAAATTATTTAAATATTCTATTGTTACTGTTGTTATTATTGCCAATTTGGTATTTTGAACCTAAACCTAATAAGCAACCCTGTAGCACAATGGCTTCACTGGTTTCGTATCATCTCATCCTGTCTATCCTTGTCTTATCCTTGACTAATTAATTACATCCTCAATATCGAGATGAATAATCGTTGAGATGGGATAAAGTGCAGATGAAACGAGACTAAAAGAGATCGATCGAAACGAGAAACTATCTCGTCTTTTCATTTCAGGTTCATTTATTTAGTTATGCGTTATGGGTGATGCTAAACTGGGAGCAGCAAGAGCTCCAAAATATTAATATATGCATTCTGAATCTAATATATGATTTCTTTTTTATGCATTATGCTTTATTTATGCTCTACTTATGCTTTAAATTACGCTCTACTTATATTCTATTTATGCTCTATTATGCTCTATGAGCCATGCATATGCTTCACTCTTTACCCCTATAATGCGCTATTTATGCTTTATTTATGCTCTATTTATGTTTTATGCTTAATTTTAAACTGAGTTGAACAAGAGCTCCAAATTAATAGGTATTAGATAAAAATAGAGGAGTAAAATTGTGATTGTTAAAAGGAACTAAAAGAAAATTCCAAATGTAACGAAATTGTCAGAATTTTCGTCAAAATTAAAAAATATATGTATATATTTCGGGAAAATAACATTGTGGATCTTTTATCAGGCATCGCTTAGATTCTTGTTTCAAGTAAGAGTAGAAGTAGAGACTATTTATTCGTAACTTTTCTACTATAGAGAGAAATTTTAGAATGATTTATTTTCCTTACTATTTATAAACTCACGTGAATATGCCTACGCCACACCAAGCGCCTGCCCCAAACATCCACCTAGCGCCAGACGTTCTCTTCATGCGCCTGAAAACTAATCCTCTCATTCAGCGTCACGCGCTGAAATCTACAAGTCGAAATCCGCGCCCAACATGAAATTTCAGCAGCTTTCACGCGGATGGCGCCCGAGCCACCAAGCGCGCAGGAAAGAGTGGGAGGTGGCGACGGCTTTCAGATGCCGTCGTGACGCTCAGCACGAGGTCCAGGCGCGGATTACGGCTAAACTGGGATGGGGCTAAGCGCCACTAAACCGGTGCGGGCGTGGAGGCTCAACGGCGGATTCGGGTCACAGGAAAACAGCCTTTGTAAGAGACGCAAATCAGCTATGGGGTCTATCATAGCTACTCTATTAAAGCGAATAGATTAACGCGAATGGGGTATTTTCCTTCAATCGAAATGAAAGTGGAAACCTTTATTTTTATAAAATATATATTTTTTTTATATTTATTAGGATAAAAATTATTAAGATTGAATCGGTAGAAAATTTTTAATTCAATTTTGAAATTTTATTCTATATTCGTGACGTCACTAAGCGAAAACTAGGGAATATGTGTCTATAAAGAGGCCACACTGATAATATGTGGCTAGATTCAGTTTGTAACGACGACAAACGACAGTCGAAGTTTCGATAATTGACATTTGAAATTTCCTGTTTCTGTTTGGCTTAACAAAACTTGACGTGTTGTATTGTTGTTTTCTTGTGAAGTAAACTTTTATTAATCATGGAGCAAAGTTTTGCAGAGGCTAAGTCCGATAATTTACCGGTTATAGATCTTCTTATGATAAAGACCCTATAGATCCTTTCAGAAATAAAACGGGTGAAAAATGTAAGGTTAGTATTTAACTTAACAGTATTACTGCAAAGTTGATTAAATATATTCAGAAATTACCTTTACAAATTACGATATTTTTCTATTACTAATAAATACTAATAAAACTAAAAACAATGTCTCATTTTTACCATGATGTTTACCCTAACCAAACAATTCAAACATAAACAAAAGTAAAGTTGTCACGCAGTGACACCAACCACACAAATGAAAATATCCTAGAAATCACTAAAAAATGGCGCAAATTTTGAATTTTCGCTTAGTGACGTCACATAGATATCGCGCACAATAAAAAAATAATTTATGGACTTAAATCAACCCAATATTAAAATTCCAGAAATACGTATCTCTTCTTTTTCTAACTACTTTCCATTGCCGATGTAAAAAAAAAAAATAGAAAAACACCCCATTTCCATTAATACACAACAATAATAATTATACCTCTATCCCTCATTTTAATTACAATGGTTAGCCCGACAGTCAGAGACTTATGTATGGAAGAGGCTGGCATATTATTATCTTATGGGCTGCATTAGCGCACATAAATGACTTAAGTGTTTGTAAACCCTAACCACCATTTAGTACAGGCATGAGAGGAACCTAGAAAACTTATTATTGAAGATCGTACTTGTACGAGAAACAACTGAGTTAAATATTGTTGGATCCCCGTAGAAACGGAACCGCTATCTCCGTTTCTAAAAATATACAGGGTGTCTCAGGACGAGCTGAACCAATCTGTATCTATAGTGAGAGGTATATAAGGTAGAATTTTGAATATTCGTATGTTGAAGATATCGTATCGTATCGTGTCATATCTTAATGCAAAAATCCAATATGGTGCCCATAATAAAAAGAAAAGTTAAGCATGCTAACGCAAAATCTAGTAGACTTCAATTTTTTAAAGACCAATAATTTTGAAGTCTGCTGATTGCTATCCCTGTCCTGAAAATTTGATTATTTCACCTATATTTTATAATAAACTAGCTAAGGACTTTGCCACAAAATGTACCGTTCTTCACAAATTTAAAATATGATACTGTATATTATAGAGCATTGTTCGAAGACTTATAATAATATTATAATATAATAATTGCATTTTAGTATTGAAAATACTTCTGGGCGCGTGTATATGGGAACTGACTCTTAAAATATTAACGCTTAGCGATATGCAAATGTGAGCGACCTCGACATGGTGACGTGCTCATGGAGATAACCTAGCTGTGTTGTTATAATAAGCAGTCTATGTTTATGTTTGGGTTATATGGTTCCTTGACTTACAGAGATTGCTTGGTTGTATCACGGTAGTGGGCCCTTATAATTCGAGCACGTTGAATAAAAAATTTCCCAGTACATCTTGCAGTGATTTATGAACTAATGTTGAATGTAAAATAAACGTTTGGTATGTACTGGTCGTTGTAATAGGATGAACAGATTTTAGACTAACATATATACAGGATGGACTAATAGGTAATATACAGGGTGATTCATTGAGAATAAGTAATCTCTAAACTGGAAGATTTAGTTTTCTAGATACGTCAAATGAAAGGTTTTGGTATCACACTCTGTATAAATTATAAATATAATGAACTATGAAATGTATAAAGTGCGTAACCAAAATAGTTGTGTCTGGTATTTTCAATACGCCTACGATATTTGCGTAAGATGCAAGATCTATGAATTTTTTCTTGTGTTTTTATGACCATTTTTCCATTTCATTTTCGCTGATAAATTTCATATCGACATTTGATGTTCTAAACTTGTTACATAATATATACTTCTTATTATACTATATTATTATATACTATACTGCATATGTATACCATACTACTTCTTACTTATATATAAAATACAGGTCCGCATAAATAAAATGTTTGAAGCTTCGTTTTTTTTTACTCGGATAAATTCTTCTTCTTTACTCATGCCAATCGGTTCCTCTATTCCCTCTAGCAGAGACAATATTTGTTTTTATTTTTGTTTAAATTTACAGAAGTGGCTTATCTATCCAGAAGATCCACCATTTATTTTTGTGGTCGCACACTTGGATGTATCAGTTTTCATTATAATCACTTCCGCCTAGATGACGTATATATAGTTGATATTCACCTAATATTTTTTTTAGTATTTGTGTAACCTTTGATCAGAAAATGGCGGTACCAAAAAGGGACGCTGTCGCCAATCAGCTTCAAGAATATTTACGAAAACATTCTGTAAGTGTCATTATCTACACTTAGTAAGTATGTATTATTTTTCTGTACTGGTATTGTGTTTTTTATCTATGGCATCATCTATAGATATTTCTTCTTGTATTGGATATTTTGCAATATACAATAAAAAATATTAGAAATTAAATTATTGTTGCACAGAAGAGTTATTTAAAGGATAAAATTCGGATAAGGATATGAAGGCTAAGCGACATATCTCGAGGTTAGTACTTGGATGGGTGTCTATGAAGGGAAGATCCACGATACCTTTACATCTTCTAGTTGTCTGTACGTTGGTGAATTCACATAAACTATACAAACTTAGGCGAGGTTTGTATAGGGGGTTGCTTGTTTTGTAGTGTCGGTATTATCGTGGAAATAGGCTGGTGTTAAATAACAGGAATAAAAATAAAGATCCAGACTGATATTACTGGTAGCGAAACATTGTGCTGGCATTCTGAAAGGGGTTGGAACATTTGGTGTGAAGATAACACTGACCTTGTTTTCCACATAACATCAAAACACTATACTGTACTCAAAGTGCACTCAGAGTGCAGTATACTGTTTTGGTGTTATGTGGAAGACTACGTCAGTAGGCAGTGGGTTGTACTAGTAGATATTACTGGTAGTGAAAGTAGCAGTACTTTTTAAACATAAATCAATGAAAAAGCGATTTAGGATCTTGTCCAGAGTTGTGCTCATCACCCCATGTATTTTATAACAGCTGACACTTTTAGATAGTGATGTTAAAAGGTTTTCAATCATACGAGAATTACTACCAGACCAATTTATATTTATATCACATGTCAAAACTGAAAACATTCTTAACATTTCCAATTTTCATTACAAATTGTTTAATGTATGTAATTTTTTTGTTAACACAATGATAGCCTACTTCCGTTAATAATAACACCTATAATAATTTTCTTTAGGACTGTGTCCATTATGGAGTTTAAGGGAAAAGTGTTAACTTAAACTTAAAATACCCAAACTTTTATTGTTTGTTATGATGCAATCCTAAAACTAAAGACAAACTAACTAAAAGAAATAACCGCAAATTGGGCTCTTTCAAAAACTTTTCCTATGATTGAAAATCTTTTAATCTGTCTGTACCTATTTATATAATTGGTACGACTACCGTTACAAAATAAAGGCTTTTAACATATTATCTAAAAGACTCGCATCGAAAATACCTTGGTAAACAATTTTTCAGACTGACGAAGACTCAATCACAACAACGTATGGGACACCAGTACCAGAGAAGGATGCCAGCTTAACAGTGGGATACCATGGTCCCGTGTTGTTACAGGATTGGTACGCCTTAGATCAGTTGGCCCATTTCACCAGAGAAAGAATCCCAGAGCGAGTGGTACACGCCAGGGGAGCTGGGGCTTTCGGTTACTTTGAGGTGACCCACGACATCACCAACTATACGGCGGCAAGTGTTTTTGCTCAAATTGGGAAGAAGACACCAATGGCTGTCAGGTATTTAGAACTGGTTTCAAGTTTAGAGACAAACGAGAAGGTAATGCTAGGTTTATGAGAGTTGTATTAAATATAAACTACTTAGGTTCTAGTGTACCTCTATCATATATCTAGTGTACATATATCTTGGATATATACAGAGTGCGGCATAAGTTCCGCCCCCATTTTGCACGAAAAAGCGAATAATAGAAAAAGCGAATAAAATGTAATTTAATGAGTATGCCACAGAAAATAAGATATTTACAGCTTAGAATAAGTTTATAACAAGTGTTCAAATTGGTGACCATCTTGGTCAACGCATCTGCGGCACCGTGTGACGACAGTTTGGCACGTACGACGGAACATTTCGTAATGTTCCCTGATGTTGTCAAACTCCTCGATGATTCTTCTCAACTGCTGGACTGTTGTTGCTCGTCTTGAGAACACTCGATCCTTCATCAGGCCCCAGAGAAAAAAGTCGCAGGGTGTTAAATCGCAAGACCTCGCTGGCCATTCAATTTCCCCACGTCTTCCTATCCACGCTCCGAAGTGATCATTGAGGAATTCCCGCACAATTAAAGCGTAATGTGGGGGGGCATCGTCTTGCATAAAGTGGATGATGTGGGCCAAATCTGGGATGTTTGAGAAGGCAAACTAACGAGGCCGAAGTTATACTGCACCAGATTACGTCGCGCTGTAAGAACCTGATAGTGGGGCGGAACTTATGCCGCACTCTGTATATTCTGTAAGTATAACAGGTTTGTAGTTTGGTGTTGTCTCTTAAGCTATGAATCTTGGAGCGTTGTCAAATAACATTACAAAATACTTAAAACGTACTACTTATTGAAAAGTCAAGTGTTTTTTTCTGCGCAGATAAATGAGTAAAAATATGAAACCACTACTCTGGGGCTGCACTCACTAAGGACTGCTAGTTCTTTAAATATCCTTATTGTAGTATTGTAGTCCTTTAAAGAGGCGTCCTCACGATTCAATGGTAAAAGGTGGAAAATTCGGATTAATTCAAACGGCGATACAGTGGGGATATGAAATAAAAAGTAGTTAAATGGAATAAAATAGAAGAAAACTAGTAAATAATCTAAAAAAGGAGGCGAGACAAATTGTCGCCCCCCAAAATTTGTTTGCCACACTATCAGTGTGAAAAAATATTTTTTTCACACTTACATAACAGGCGCACGCAAAATTTTGTGAAAATATTGTTTTTGTTATGATAAAATTTTCATTTGTAATAAACGTAATAGGCTCAGAAGCCACCCCTCATTATAGTTTAGACGCCATGTTTGACGCTGGCTTCTTATATTAAAAAATAATTAAACTCAAGTCAAGAAATTAACCTAGGTAAATATGATGTTGATGTGAATAGAATAATATGATATTACTGCCTTAATTTCTTTGTTACCATATATTTTTAAGGTGTGCATAGAATTTAGAAAGTAAGAAGGCGTGGATAAAATAATTTATTGCCCTATTAGGTACTATAAAATTTCACATGGTTGCCCTAAAATGCACTGCTGAAAAAATCATTCATAAACTTCAGAATTCATCTCTGACTTATAGTTCTATAACAGGCAAAATTTGTACTACAACCCAAACATATTTCTTGTTTCTAGATTTTCTCAGGTGGCTGGTGAGCTGGGTTATCCAGATACTGTTCGAGATATACGAGGATTTGCACTGAAATTTTATACTGAAGATGGAATTTGGGACATAACTGGAAACAATCAGCCAGTTTTTTTTGTAAAGGACTTTGTCATGTTTCCAAGTCTCATTCATGTCATGAAGAGGTACATTTTTGACCATTCTCTTTCTATTTAAAATTTGTATCCCTGTATTTAAAATTCATAATATGATAAGCAAGTCAATACTAAAAAGTAATATTTTTATGTTTTATGGTTGGATAACTGTTTAATAATAATTGATAACTTTGTGGTTTATTTGTAGAAATCCGAAAACCCACATCAGGCCAGATTACGACATGTTTTGGGATTTTTTGACTCTGAGGCCGGAAACAACTCACACCACTCTTATATTCTTCTCCGATAGAGGAATACCGGAAAGTTTCAGGAAGCAGCACGGCTTTGGAGTGAATACCTATGCCTTTGTCAACGCCAAAGGGAAGTTCTTTTATTGCAAATTCCACTGGCTGAGTAATCAAGGTACGGAAAACTTATAATACAAATGAAAAATTTGAACAATATGCACGCACGCCCCTCGATATTTCCATTAATAGTAAGTCCATGCACACGATTAAAAAATATGGTCAAATATTCGTGTAGCGAATATACATAGCGTGGACATAGAATAGCGTTTTCGTTACCTATACATATTTATAGAATAATCTATAGGGTGATTGATTAATTAGAGGATAAGAATACCAATTTCTACAAACATAACACAAATGTTACAATAACAGTTTCATATAACATATTTTTTTAATTAATATTGGCAAAACTCTTTTTCCAATTTTATTAAAGTCATATCCAGGTATGTTTAAAATAACAAAAAGACTTATTCTTCTTCTTCTTGTTGTTTTTTTGGTCTTCGTCCAGTGAACATTTAGCCAGCTTCACATAACAAAAAGACATGATTTCATGTAATATTAAACTTAGTAAAAAGCAGTGGCGTGCCAAATTTGTATTGCCCATGAAATGTAATATGATTTCATGTGATCATATTTCATTTATTTATCCCAGTGGCGTCGCGCAGGGCAATACAAATTTGGCACGCCACTGCTTTTTACTAAGTTTAATATTTGCTTTGGATTAAGTCAATTAAAATACACATTTATTGTCTCTATACTTTTTTCGTATTTTGATTACATATTTGTTTTTTAGGAATACAAGTATTTGAATGACTTTTATTTTAGTATAGAGTCCTTAAGTATGTTCTGTGAGCATCAATCATTATGCTACACTATGAAGCAGACCTTCACTTATTTTTTTTTTTTAATTATATGTACCAGGCATTGCAAACCTAACATCCGCAGAGGCTCAGAAAATAGGGGGTATCGATCCAGACTACCACATCAGGGACTTGTATAACGCTATCGCGAATGGTAATTTTCCTTCCTGGAACTTCTACATCCAAATTATGACCCCAGAACAAGCCTCGAAGAGCGAGTTCGACCCCTTCGACGACACCAAAGTGTGGCCACATGGGCAGTACCCGCTGATTCCTGTGGGAAAATTCGTTTTGAACAGAAACCCGGAGAACTACTTCGCTGAAGTCGAACAGATCGGTTTTGATCCAGCACATTTAATTCCAGGTAAGGATACAGTTTGTATTTAACAAGATATTCAGCTGCTGTTTGAAAAAATATGTAGGTATGGAATAAGATAACCTTTCACTACTTCACATGCGGTTTTTAACCTCAGTATTGACTGAAAGATTAACTATAACCCAGACCACTATTAAATTTAGTTAACAGAAAGTTCACAGACAGAAGTCTATGCACCGTCACCAAATGTGTGCCAGTTACTGATACTACCAAACGATGCATAGCTGTTTCGATCTATTACCTATATCGAGACCTATCGGGACCTATCGATACCTATCGAGACCTATCGAGACCTAATAGGGCGAAACAGCTGTCTGTCATTTGATGTTAAGAGTAAGTCACACTTATATTGTGACGACGCATTAACTTCTTTCTGTCCATATACTAATTTGAAAAAAAAAACTTTAAATCATAATGGGAAGGATGTTGACCATTATATCTGTAGGTACAGAAGAATTAGTTATCTCATTTCAATAATTATTCATATTTTGGGAGTAGCTTATACCTTTGGGAATAGGAATCGAATATGGTCAATGATCCTACTAAAGCAACTGTTTCTCGTCCTTAGGAATAGAGCCCTCCCCAGATAGAATGCTTCAAGGTCGCCTCTTTGCTTACGGCGACACTCAGCGTCACCGACTAGGCCCCAACCACATCCAACTCCCTGTGAATACTCCCTTCAACGTCCACAACTACGAAAGGGACGGCCAGGGTACTATCCACAGCCAAGGCGGTGCCCCCAATTACCACCCGAACTCCTTCAACGGACCCATAAACGACAAAAGATCGCAAGCACTAACACCTCATCTACCCATTGAAGGTGTTGCCAAGAGGATAGATAACGGAAATGATGATAACTTCACCCAGGCTCGGGCGCTGTATCAGAGAGTTCTCAAGCCTGATGAGAGGTCTAGGCTGATCCAAAATATTGTCACGTGGTTGACACCAACGACTAGTGTTTTGCAGGAAAGGGCCATAGCGTTATTTTCAAATGTAGACGAAAGCTTTGGGAAGAGGATCAGGGACGGTTTGAGCTTGTCTTCTTTTGAGCAACATGTCGTTTTATAAACAAATATAGCTGCAAGGTTTCCATCAGATGCTCTATAATAAGCTTATTATATTCTGCAGTATATCTTAGTTATAAAATGAATAAATGGTCGGTTAGTCATGATTTAGACATTAGACAAAACCAATATCATGAACGATTAAAAAAATATATCGAAATAGTTAAGTTATATGGATAAGTTAGTAAATTTTCAATGAAGTAATGTTTCAGCAGATTCAACATCGTATTTATTAACGTAAGGTTTATAGTTAGTAGGTTTATAATTTTGGCAGAAACGGACCTTCAGACACGATTAAATCATTAATTTAAGTTACTAGATCTATTCAAAAGTAGGTGGGTAAGCAGATATGGGACTGGGCAAGTGTCGTTTATTTGAATTGTGTAAACTATAAAGATCTAAATCTAATCTAATATATAAATTCTTTTATACTCGTATCTTATCTACAATATCAGTGTCTGTGTCAAGCTCAGATTCCGAGACATATTGAAGACAGCAGAAAAATTATATTTTTTTCGTAGTTGCGTAACGTTTTTCGTCGTCAGTTTCGAAACATTTTTCATTTTCCAACTTTTCATTTTCGGAATTACTGATGGTGTACGTACCAAACGTGTTAGCTGCCAAAAGTAACATTTTCTATGCGTCTATGTAAAATTATTAATTAGTTAGGTACTTAATCATTATAAAAATATTTTATAATATTTACATAAAAACAAGTTTCATTATACTTTGATAAATATTATGTAGATTTTATGTATATTCTGATGAATTTTTTATACAAATTCTTTATCAGAGCAAACAATAAAGAATTATATATTGAACAACAATTAACTAAGCGTTTTTCTTTTGCCCCACATACTCCACAGATTATGTTTTTATTAGTTTACAATTTTGTACACAAACACAAATCATTTCTTAAAAAAAAATACGTAAAATTTAACATTTTAGTGAAGTAGACAATAAATAAAAAAACGTTACAAAATTAATAATAAATTTGTAAAAAAAATAATAATAGTAGATTCTGATTGTGTCAAAAATAAATGATAATCCCTTTAAATGTAATGACCCCTATATGGCCATTATTTTTAGTTAAAAAAATTTAAACAAAAGTAGGTTTTGATAAAATACCGGTTCAGTATTTCCTTTGTTTCTAATCTATAAAGAAAAGTATAAAAAGTACCTTATTAATTTGCTTAGTTGCAACTATGATTGTTGCCTTGTCTTCAAACCCCATTAAACTTGATGTTATATGTATGCATATGGGCTGCCTTGCTCTCGAATGCTTGAGAACAATGCAACGGAGGGTTTTTGTAGCAGGAAAACATAATAGTTTTGTAGTATACGCAAATACTGTGTAATTTTTATGTCGTGATTTCTGTTTTTTAAATTCTGCCTTACAATGACATTCTAAGAGAAAATTAAGTGATTTATACTTACAAAAATGTACCACTTATGTATTGACACATACGAAATATTTTTTATAGTTAAAACATCATACCTTTTATGAAAATATTGTTTCACATTTAGGAGGGTTATGATAATTTCTTAAAAACTAATTTTACCAACCACCATCAATCAATCAATCAGTAACTAGTGACGATATTTTATGAACTTTGATGTATTATGAATTATTAATATTATAAAATCACTGATAACGACGTTACTGATTTCAGTGGTAAAATAGCTAAAAATCATCATTAACCATTTGAATATTGCCTTCCTTAGACCGTTGATTTAATGGGAGGTTGAGTTAAGGGTCCATTCTCTGTAGATTTGACAGGCATGTATGTTTGGTCGGATTGAGAGGATGGGTGGCCTATGGGTGGAGACTTATATATTCCAACTATCGAATTATTAAGATTTCGGAGGTGCACGTAAAGCCGAAGTAAAAGGGCACATGGAAATAAAGTTAGCCCTCATTGCAAGGGTACCGGATTTGTCTTATAATTGCAACACAATTTCTTTTTAATGTTATAAATTATATATCACCGGAAAGATCAAAAGATAAACTAGATCCCTATAGTAGCAAATTTTTGTTTAATACATGTATTTTAGAGAAAATAATTTTTGAAAATACGCTATTTTAGTACAAGATTGTTTGCCTGGAATTTTAAAAATAAAAAGAAATACCAAAAATTACTACTATAGGGGCTTAGATTAAAGTATTATCTTTCAATACTTTTTTACTAAAAGTCGCTATCTTTTATAGTTTTTTTATAATTAGACACGAGACGAACGCCGATTTAGGGCTTATTTTGACCTAGTGAATGGACTCTTAAGTTTTCTTTTGATGCTAAATATAACAATTTATCAGATAAAATGTATACTTTAGTAGATAAGTAGATTTACCACGTCACAGAATTTACACACTTCCTTTGCAATCCTTCTGATGTGAATCAGGGAAGTTCTTAGCTACATTTAAAATAATATGTATGCCTTCTATAAATGTAATTAACAAATAAAGTTAAATTATTCCAAGAAAAATATATTTAAATAGAAGCTTAAGCTAATACAACAAAATATACCTAAATATTTGTTGTACAAGTTCGAGGCATTTAAGTTACTTGGCTCAACAATGAAAAATAGGCAAACCTTAGTTCATTTTATCTCGTTTTGTAATATCTACGAAATGATTGTAAAGCCTTGACTGTTTTCTTGTTTATAAAACTAACCCTGTTGTGGTCAAATTTTTTTATGTGTCCCTATATCAAAAAGGCTTCCGTTTGATAAATGTCTCTATATAAAAGCTGCACGAGCCCAGCTCCTTCATAGTTGCAATTTACTATCTTTACAGCAAAATGGTTACTCCAGCTCGTGATGCTGCTGCCGACCAACTACTGTTGTTCTCTAAAGATCACCCGGTAAGTTCAATAACTTATTAATATTGATTAATCTTTTTGCGATCTTTTTATTTTTCATGTATTGTATTCATAATCTAAAAAAATCTAGATTTTGATGACATCCATCTGCGATGATGATATATTTTTTATAGATACGTTAACAAAACAAATGCTGCTAAATCCATAATAAAATAAATTAGTTTTATAAGAAATGCTTTCTATATTTTTGATTTTGGCTGTCATCAGCAACATTTCTGATGCATATGAGATTGCAAATTTAAAATCAGCGGTCAATATTATTTTGTTAGGTACTATTAGACTTAAATTTATAGTTATTTGATTGGACAACAAAAACTCTGGACAACTTAGCTTAGATGTATTAATAATTAGAAATAGTGAAAATAAGTTAGAATTTGATATATACAGAAAAGATACCAGTACTTTAAGACATATCGCTAAGGACTATCACCATTGTGCTCAACACAAAAAAGCAATTTTCAATTTTTTAATTCATCGCCTTTTAAGCTTCCTTCTAAATAAGGAGAGGTTTGAAAAAAAAGGCATAGATTAGGGATATAATAATAATAATAATAATAATAATAATAAATCTTTAATAATCCTTTGGACATATAAATGTATAGGACAAGTCACAGCTTTATAGTAAGTTCAACAGATAACAAGAAAAAAAAAAAAAACAAAAAAATAACAGATCTACAAAAAAATTATCATTTAAAAACTAAGAGTCTAACAAACAACAAAAAACAAATTTACACCAAATCATCACTTAAAAACTCATCCACGCTATAATAAGCCTTGTGAAGGAGTAACCTTTTTATTTTGTTTTTAAATACAGTTTCACTTACAGTTTTAAAATAAAGCGGTAAGTGATTATAAAACTTTATGCCCATGTACAAGGGGGATTTCTCAAATTTTTTAGTCCTGTGCTTAGGAATACATAACATTTCGCAGTGCCTGGTTTGATAGCCGTGATTGAAATTATTTTTTTTCAAATCTTTTAAATGTTTTCTTATGTGCTGTAATATTTTATATATAAATATGCAGGAAAAAGTGAAGAGTTTGTGTCTAATGAAAAGAGGCCTGCATGACTCCCTCTGATGAATACCAAACATATTTCGAATTATGCGTTTCTGGGCAATAAAAATCCTCTGACTCTCTGTGGAGTTACCAAAGAACACCACGTTATAACTCAGGTGACTATACACGAGGCTATAATACACATTAAGAAGTGCAGATAGAGGCATAGAATCCCTAATGCGAGAAACAGCATAATACGATTTATTAAGTCTCTTGCTTAAATCATCAATATGAGCAGCCCATGAAAGATCCTGATCCACAATAATCCCAAGAAACTTCGTTTTATCAACTGATTTTATTTTACAGCTTTGAAGTGATATCTCTATCTCCTTATGTACAAAATTATTTTGAAAGTAAATACAATGTGTTTTATCTAAGTTAACTATCAAACCATTTGCATTGCACCATTCTACAAAACATCCAATTACATTTACCGAGGATGAGACCATCTCCTCATGGGTTTGCGCTGATACCACTAATGAAGTGTCATCTGCAAATAATGTAATGATGTCGCTTTTAATATGTATAGGTAGGTCATTAACGAACAACAGGAATATAAGTGGTCCCAGTACAGATCCCTGAGGTACACCTGCATTTACTTCACGACAATCTGACGTACCTGTCCCCGCTTTTACCAGGATTGTCCTATCTCTCAAGAAGGCCATCAGCCAGTCCAAAAATATACCCCTAAATCCCAAGTTGAACAATTTACTCTCAACAAAATTTAAGTTCAGGCAGTCAAAGGCACGTGTCAGGTCAAAGAAAAAACCTGCCACATGCCTTCCGCCATCAAGGCACGCGTAAACATGCTCGAGCAGAGTAGAAGCCGCTGATTGCGTAGATCTGCCTCTCCGAAAACCATGCTGAGAATCATTCAAAATATTGAAGTCTGTCAAGAAGTTATACATTTTGTTATAAACAATGTTTTCATAAATCTTGGAAAACACACTTAAGATAGATATTGGGCGGTAGTTAGCGATATTCTGCGGATCACCTTTCTTGTGAATAGGAATGACTTTAGCAGCCTTTAAAATGGTAGGAAAAATACCCGATACAATTGATAAATTAATTAAATGAGCTAAGTGTCCACCAATACATTCAGCTATCCTTTTTACAATCTTAACTGAAATATTATCAGTGCCGCTGCTTTTTTTATTTTTTAATTCTTTTATTGCACTCAATACATCTTCTTTTGATACTGGCGTGAAAAAAAAGGTTTTATTAGTAATACTGCTTACTGTACAGCTATCTGATCTAGTGTCACCAAAATGATTTTGCAGCGTAACATCCGTCACATTGGCAAAGTACCCGCAGAACATCGCTGCCACCTCCCCAGGATCAGAATAGACTACCCCATCCTGGTTCAGAGATATAGCATCCGATACTAATTTTTTCCTACCGATTTCCCCATTAACTAGGTTCCAAACTGTTTTAGGCTTGTTACTCGAATTATCTATTAAATTCTTATAAAACTCTTGTTTAGTTTTTTTAAGAAGGTTGTTATAGCCTTTTTTGGTTTTTTTATAGAAATTCGGTGATTCAACAGTGTTTAATGCATTACATAACCAGTATACGTTTTTTAGACATTCACTAGCCTCTTTAATTTCCGTAGTTACCCATGATTTTGACTGAGTTGATTGATTACATGTTTTAAAAGGACAGGAATTGTCTATTTCTAACAACAGCAAATTTATAAAAGTTTCAAAACTCAAATTAACATCACAGCCCATATACACCGCACTGAAATCTGTTAAAATCAAAGCAGATGCCAAATGTTCTAGATTTTTTTCAGATGTACTTCTAAATTTAATAAAGTTAGTAGGAACCTTAGTAATATTAATTTCTTTATCACTCAGACAGTGTTTGAGTGCAAAAACCCGATGGTCACTGAAATTGGCTTCATAAACATTAGGTATACACTGTTTGGTATTAGCACTTGTTATAATATAATCTAGTTTAGTGAAAGTTGCGTTGCCCAATTTATTAGTAAACACCCTGGTAGGTGTTAGTGAAGTTACATTTAAATTAAAACTAGTCAACGCATCCTCCAATAAACGTTTCTGTATACAATTGTTATCGAGAAAATCAATATTTAGATCCCCACACACAAAGAGAATGTATTTACTCTTAAGAGCAAAATCAATTATTGAGCAGAAGTATAGCCGCGAGTAATGGATATTCTGTAACCTTAATTGATAAAATAATTAGGAAACGTAAATTTAAAGAGACGCTTCGAAATTCCTTGACTTTTCAAAATGAAAAAGAAAATTCAAAATTCATATCTATTCCATACGATTCTCGTTTCACCCGTGGTCTTGGTAAGGTTTTTAAAGATATAGGTATGTCAGTGGTTTATTGATCGGGAAACAAACTACAACAACTTTTAGGCAATCCAAAAGACAAAATAGAAACTAAGGAAAAGTCGGGGATTTACGAAATTAGTTGTAAAGACTGTAATCAAAAGTATGTTGGACAAACTAGAAGGTCAATTCAAACTAGATTCAAGGAACATATGGCTCATCTCAAATATGTTAGAACAGATAAGTCTATAGTGTCGCCCAACATGCGTTTGAGAACAACCATAAAATAGATTGTAGCAATTTGAGATTATAATTAGGAATGTGACAAATTCCAGACAGCTGGATGCTTTTGAGAGTTTGGAAATTGCTAAATGTAAAAATAGTATGAATGGTGACAGAGGACCAATCCCATATACACTGAAAGAAAAGATGTGGATTATAGTTAACAATTGTTTATTTGGATGTCATTTATTTAAAATAAATAATGCATATTTTAGGTTAAACAATATTTTTTACTATAAATATTCTTCTAAATATATTTTACTTATTAAAAACAAATACTTTGTTTGGTGTAAAAATGTTAATAGTTAATGAGAAATGTTTCATCTTAATAAATTCTTTATTTGGTGGTACTCTTAAAAAATATATTAACTATTAATTTGGATTTTATTAATATTGAATAATCCAGACTAAAAATTAATATATGTTTGTTTCTTATATACTCTATTTTATTTGTTATGAAGTAATACATTCTTTTGGTAAAAATCCTGAAGTAGTTTTTTAAGTAATAGTTATTTTATTGCGGCATTATAAAATTGTGCAGTTGGCAGTGCGGGCTAGGTTGGCACTGTTGACAGTGAGTAGCAGACGTGTTTTTCTATTTACCTTGGATTGGGTGACTTTATTTCATTTCATTATTATTTTCATTTCATTTACCTATTATTTGGGAGCGGCGCGAATGCTTCGTTTTCGTTAATGTGAGTGTACGTGTACTACTTGACTACTTGATACTTGAGATGAGACGATAGACATTGCACTGTGCTGTACGGTATACCTATATGACCCATATGTGTATGGTGCACAAGGTATATAGGGACGTCAAAACTTATACCTTCGAAAACGTAACTTTGGAAAACTGCCGATTGTGTGATTTATTAAAAATCTTTGGAATTATTTACCTGTTCAGTGGTGATTGCTGTGACATAAATAATAGATCTGGGTTATAACTATACTAAATAAACGTAAAATAATTACTGGGGTGTGATAAATAAGACACTATTCATTATAAATAATCTTTATTTTTTTAAATTAAAACAAATATTTATTATAAACATTGTTCTTTATATTCTAATAAAGTCGAAATTTTAATTAGTATGCTTTATTTATAATAAATAACTGAAATATTCATAATAAATAAGTAATGCTACATTTACTCATAATAATATTTATTAAAACGGATCGTTGTTAATAGAAAATAAAAGATGTATTGATTATCAATAATCCCTTACTTGACGGTAATAAGGTATATTTGAAAAGATTTAATAAATTGTTTTTTTCTCATAAACAAAAATTTATTACGCCATTATTCAATAAAGTCTTTGTTAGGTGTCAATCAGTATCATCAATTACGAATAAACTGTTCTTTCAGTATAGCCACGTAGCAACTATGTCAGTGATATAGAAAGAATAAATTGTTTTGTCTTAATTAGTTTATCTTATAATCCTCTAAATAAATATGCTTCTACTTTATCAGGATGGAGATGAGAAATCTGTAACAACAACTTTTGGTACACCAATCGGTGAAAAAGACGCGAGTTTGACAGTGGGATACCACGGACCAATCCTGCTCCAAGACTGGCAACTTATAGATGAGTTGTCGCACTTCAGCAGGGAACGAATACCTGAAAGAGTGGTGCATGCTAAAGGCGCGGGTGCCACTGGCTACTTCGAGGTGACTCATGACATCACGAAGTATACTGCTGCCACTGTTTTTTCGGAAATTGGGAAAAGGACACCAATTGCTGTGAGGTAAGTATGATTTATGATTTCTCATGTTTCTCCATCAAATTTTAAAGATCAAGTTCAAAATAGGTAACTCTTTTACTTCAAAGGAAACACCTTGCGTATTATTGGCGAATCGTGCAAAACTAAGTCTCTTGGTCCTCTTTTCTGCATAACTTGAAATACAAATAATTGGAAGAAATGTTTCAATTGTAACGTCCAAAATAGAACCCTTAGTATACTGTTTTTTCAATTAATTTACACGCGAAAAATAATACAACTTTGAGCCTCACTACGCACAAAACCTGAAATCCTGGATGATCACGTGTTTCAAGAAGAGTTTGAATTTTTTGAAACCCTTGCATCTAATTCTGTTAAAATTTTTATAAAATGCCAATTATCTTGGAAACTGGGGCATAGAAAACTAAAACTATATGTTTCCAACCTTGAATTTCATACTCTTTTCGAAAATTTAAAAATATATAGGGGGCAACACTTTGTATGGCGCTAAATAATTTTAATCGATAGCCCTAGTACGCAATGAATATCAGCTTTTAAATTTTTTCTTTCATGTTTCTAAAGGACTCTATAGTCCAATTTCACGGTCATGAAGCACTCGGTATATCTATATCTACCATGTAACAGTAGGGTTAGTTACAAATAACGGATATAACTGCGAAACTTCCACAAAAACGGAATACTCAATATCTTTATTAGCGACACTATATAAGGAGTAAATTCAATGAGTAAAATATTTCCATATTGTTCCTGATCTCACAGCGAGGGTCTATCTAGTATCTCTAAAAAATCCAAGTAAAATTAACAGGTTGTTCGTATATGTAATAGGATATCATCCAACTGACGTGATAAATTTGGAAATTAATGGAGCAATCACATAAGTAAACTCCTGTAGATGATAATCTACGTTGTGGTGATTCTTAGAATTTTTAAATATTCACTTGCTTGTTCTGATCGAACGTTGCAAGGCATTTTTTATTCCAGAAATCATTTTGAATCACTTTATACAATAAAAAATTGTTAACCACCTAGGGGAATCTCTTATTGTTGGGAGAGTGTCAATTTCAGAGTTTGTTTCGTCAGTTAATACCGAAAAACCTAAAAATTTCGAACGTTAGGTTATTTACGGCTCAATAAACTTGATGTAATTATCATTTAAAGAAATCAGAGACAGATCAGAAACATATAAATGTGTTGATTTAAAGTGTAGGAATTTACTTCATTTGACTATTATCGAAAACCAATTTTTTAAACAAACAGATAAATTCCCTTCTGGAATTTCCCTTCCAGAGGAGTTTGCCTCTGGTATCGAGTTTCATGCTTCTGTGGACATTCTATATTGCTTTCAGAAATATAACAAAAAAAGACCACTCATTTAGTTATAGGCCACTTACAGGTTATCTAATAAATGGTTCACATTTATAGATACAAATGAGTCTTTTCGTTTATGGTGTATTTAATTCTTGCTCTAGAAAACGAAATACTTCTGTTCCAGATTTTCTCAAGTAGCTGGAGAAATGGGTTATCCGGATACAGTTCGTGATTTGAGAGGGTTTGCAATCAAGTTCTACACTGAAGATGGTATCTGGGATCTGGTAGGAAACAATCAACCAGTGTTCTTCGTCAAAGATTGCATCCTCTTTCCTAGTTTCATACATACTGTCAAGAGGTAAGCCCTGATTGTATTATCCTTTTAAAATAACTATACTGCTATAATTTTTGCTGTAATTCAAGAGATAATTTTATATTAGTGTATAAAACAAAAGTATAAAACGATGGTGTATACAAAAGAATTAAGTAGCTTTTGGTTTAAATGACAGGCTCTCCTAACCCATCTATAGTTAACAGGGTAGTACCTGCCCTTTATTTTATACCTTTAATTCAGACTATAAACCCATTCAGACCAAATATTAACAATAATAATAACAATATCATATCTTGAAACTTTATTTTTCTTAACAAATTTCCGAAATACATTTTTGTTCTAGGAACCCTGAAACACATTTGAGGCCAGATTACGACATGTTCTGGGACTTTATTACTCTGAGACAAGAGTCGACGCACACGACAATGATATTTTTTTCAGATAGGGGCATACCAGCTAGCTACAGGAAGATGCACGGTTATGGAGTGAACACCTTTGCTTTTGTAAACAGCGAAGGGAAATTCCATTACTGCAAATTCCACTATTTGACGAATCAAGGTAACTGTACGACAGGATTCTAAAAAAAATGATAAATTTCCGAGTGAATTTTTTCCTTCGCTTTCACTCGAACGTTCTCAAAAACCAATAAAATTAAAACAGCACACATGCGCCGAGAAAATCCTTACAGAATATAATATATAACTTTATATAAATGAATAGAATTTGAACTCCCGACCCTGATATGGGGTTTAATTATTGTTGTTCCATGTTTATATCTTCTTTTATAAAGTAATTAAGCTAAAAAGATTACTAAGAGATAAATTATTAATGAAATTATCAAATATTATGGTTCAATAAAGTTTTTAATTTTCCTCGTTACCTATAATCCTAGGTACGCAAAGGAATAACCTTATTATTTTTAAGATATGTCGAATACAACTACGTTGTATGCAATATGCGCCTAATATATTTGCTCCTAATTTCGGATACTATGCACCCAATTTCAGATATCCGAAATTAGGAAATCTAAAACTTTTTTAATTATAAAATTTTATTGCATAGAGAAAGATGCTCAAAATGCGGGGCAAAAGCAAACAGTGGGTTCCCGTTAACATGAAACGGGCAATAAACGCTGTTAGAAAAAAAGAAATAATTTCAGATACCATATCCGAAATTAGAATATCATTTTTAACTGGCGACTTCGCCATTTTTTAGTTTTTATTTTTTATTTCCTATATCTACTTAAATTTTCTTACTCAATGCAAAAATTGTGTGCAGATATATTACAATAAATGAGGTCATACCAAAATTTTATTCAATTACGTTTAATTACGAATTATATGGCTGATTTAGAAAACTTATCCAAAATTAGGCTACTTTCCCCTAATAATTTATATCTTAGTTAATTTTTTGGCTTAATTCCTAAATAAAGAAAGATATAAACAGTTGAATAAGCCAATAAATAATATTAAAAAGAGGTATACTATAAAATAATAGGTAATTTTTATCGATCTGCGAGTGATCAGTAACTGTACCGCTCTATAGGTACTTAATAGGTACATTATTCTTTTAAACATCTCCCTTACTACTCGTATTAATAATAGATTAATAAAATCCTTTATTAATATATTCGCGATGGATGGCATCATTTTAAATTTACTTGTCTAAAAGAAATGGGGTTTGCATTCATACATCTACCGTGACCGTGTACATTACATGAGTTATAGCAAGTAGTTTAACTGCTTATAAAAGCCTCATTTCTTTTATAAACTTTTATTTTAGGAATAGAGAACTTATCATCAGAGCAGGCACAGAAAATAGCTGGAATCGACCCGGACTTCCATACAAGGGACCTTTATAATGCCATAGCAAACGGAGATTATCCCTCCTGGAATTTCTATATCCAAATTATGACGCCCGAGCAAGCGGCCAAGAACCCGTACGATCCCTTCGACGATACGAAGGTGTGGCTACACGCCGACTTTCCCTTGATTCCTGTAGGGAGGTTCGTTTTGAATAAAAATCCCAAGAATTACTTCGCAGAAATAGAACAGATCGGGTTCGACGTGGCTCACATGATTCCAGGTTAGTCTACTTGTGTGAAGATTTCCTTTATTCTAGTACCTAATTACTATGATCGCAGAGGGCAATTTTTGGAGGCTTATTGCTGATAAAATGATAAATAACACGTATTTAAAAGCAGGTCGCTATCTGTTTGTCAATTATAGACAATAAAGGCTCCCCCAAACCAGAGCGGTACGCCGGGAGCGGGATCGGGAGCGACTGCAACGTGGGACCAAAGTATGTGGCGGGATATCCGGGCGGGACGTCGCTTTCATGTACGCCCTTATATATCCCGCCACATACTTTGGTCCCGCGTTGCAGTCGCTCCCGATCCCGCTCCCGCCGTACCGCTCTGGTTTGAGGGATCCTTAATTGTCAGACGGATAGTAGCAGAGACCCAAAGAGGGCACTACGGTGCGTTTCTCAACATTGACGATGCCCCTTAGGCAATCATGTCGCAATATCGTTCATTGATTCCACTACCTATGGCACTCTGACGAGTACACAATAAGTGCGAAACCGGTCAGTGTCTGGTTGTTGGTCTCGATGAAGGATGTGACGATTTCCGTGGAGATGCCGGAATAATGTAACGTCTGTCGGGGCACATTGCCAGTGGAGTAGTAGCTTTAGACATTTCTTTCAAATTAACACGTATTTGGGTTTGTTTAAAGTAATAATTAAGTGGTGCTTGTAGCTTTTTGGTATTACAAAGTTAAAAACGACGTGGTTTACATTTTAAAATGGCATTCAAAACAAACCAGTACAACATACAAACTGTCGTGTTTATGAGTGTCATTTCACAAAATGTGTTTTCAGAAGTGTTTAAGATAGAAGATTTGGCCCTAGAATAAGAAAAGGTTGACCCTAGTATAAGAAACTGATAACTCATAACAACGCGTTATTTACACAATATACCCACTTTGTTGCAGTGTGTCTGTAGTTTTCTATGATTAGTGTTATAAAAACAGAAAATATTTTTATTTAAATGTAACAATTATTTCATAAAAAAACACAAGCACTAAAATATGGTATCACCATACACTTTTTCTACCGTTACTTATTTCAGCCCAAAATGTAAGTAAACCAAAACTACCTGTTTCAACTCAAAAAATTCAAATGATAATCAATAAAGAAGCAGGTATATGGGACCTAATATGAGTGCTTTTATCACTTATTTTATCCTTTATTTCACCCTAACTAGCACATGAAGTTAGTATATTTATGGCAATTGAATGCTAATTGTCAAATGATATGAAGTGCAAAATTTTTACTCGTCTTCCTTCATATTTGTAGCGCCCTCAACGGTAATTTGCATCGCCATTAGAAAACATGCAACAGGGCAGGTTTCTTCGTAAATCAGTCGCTGAATATCTACTGAACAAAATATTCTTTAGGCATAGAACCATCTCCTGACAGAATGCTCCAAGGCCGCCTCTTCAACTACGGAGACACCCACCGCTACCGCTTGGGAACCAACAACCTCCAGTTAAAGGTAAACAAACCCTTTAATATCCACACCTACACCAGAGACGGCGAAAGCACCATCCAGAGTCAGGGAGGCACTCCTAACTACCACCCCAATAGCTTCAAAGGACCGGAGAACGACAAACGGGCCAGGGCTCTGTCCCCTGTGCTGCCGATATCTGGGGATGCCAAGCGAATCGACAGTGGGAACGATGATAATTATACACAGCCGAGGCTTTTGTATCAAAGAGTTTTGAAGCCCGATGAAAGGGGCAGGTTGATCCAGAATATCGTGTCTTGGTTGAAGCCAGCTAACCCTGTTCTGCAAGAGAGGGCTATAGAAACCTTTTCAAAGGTTGATGTAGATTTCGGTGCAAGGATTAGAGAACAGCTCCACAGCTTAATCCCACATCATGTAGTTTTGTAAACAATGTATCTAAGTAGGTACACATATTTTATGATAAACTTAACAATTATTGTAACCATTAAAAGTTATACGCAGTAACAAAATTATTATTTTTGAATCCACTGTATACTGTATTTTTAATAAACAAATTGAGATAACAAGTCCTTCGAAGTAATTTTATTAAGTAGGTATTAGGTAATAGGAACCGAGTCGGTGGCTCAGAATTTAGTGTTTCGATCGCTCAACCCAGAGGTCGTGGGTTCGAATCCCCATCCCACCAGAAAATTTTTAATTAAATTATCTACTCGTAGCAGAGCAAGGCTTGTTCGCAGGGATGGGTCGGCAACCATCCTGGCGATGGCCTAGGATGGGAAGAGTGTCAACTTGGTGTTAATGTGACAGATTAAAATCAGTTGATGTTTGACTTGTCCCCCTAACTAATGAGGTTTTCCAGGTTTCCCTCATTCCAGCACTGAATGGTGGTTAGGGTCTACCAACGTAAGTCGTTCCTGAGGCGCAAATGCGGCCCGCGAAATAATAATATGCCGCCCCCTCTCCCACACAAGTCTCAGACTTTCGGGCTAATCCTTGTGATTAGAATGAGGGGTAGAGATATTATTATTATTATTATTAATCGACTAGATCACGTCGCCTGCTCCTATTTCAGCGGCGACGTGATCTAGCAGATTATGGTATAGGTGTTAGCAAAGTTTGCAGAATATAATTCTGTAAACTTTGGTAGGTAGGTAGGTATTAAGCGTACTAATCTCTGGTATTATTAGCATATACTTAGTAAATCTATGGTAGGGTTGCCAGATGGAAAAAAACATATAAAAGTAGGACAATTGTATAAAAAAAGTCGGATTTTTTATAAAAAAGCCGGACTTTTTTCACAAATACATTAATATAAAAAAAATAGATGAAGCTGTGAAGCTATGATCAGTCTAATTAATATTAACCCAAATAAAATTCAAAAATAAACACTTATTATTAGTAAAATAATACAAAAACAGTGAAAATAACGCATTTATTTTCACAGAAAAATAAAAATATACGTACTAATCATCAGTACAGATTTTATCTGTAAATCTGTGGGTGAATTTTTATGTATTTATAGATGTCTTTTTACGTTTAGGTTATAATACTCTTTTCTATTTCTGTGACTCTTACTTACTCCACAGATTAAATATTATTTACTCTGTGCTTACTCTTTAACAGGTAACATGATCTAGCGAACGACTCATTCTGCTTTTTGCCGTTTCACTCATTTCTCATTTGTCATTTCTCATTTGTTTTGTTTGCTGTGCTGCAAGATCTTGTCAAAATTTTTTGTGCATAAATTAGTATAATTAATTATTCTTGTTTAATTAAACTACTGATCGATCAGTTAATTATTATTCTAGTACTTGTAAAGAGTGTGTAGGTACCTAAGATTCTTGATACGTATCTGAATTTCTTGTCCTGTTTCACGGTTTTCGCGTTTTCGCCGCGTAGGTATTCTATTTGAGGTTATGTGTACAGCAAATTTTAACTTGATGCCCACCAAAGTTTTTATTTTTGAGTGTCAGTGAAAACCAAAAGGACAAAACTATAAACATTGGCAATTCATAAACAGATGCTGATTCAAATTGAAAAATTGCGAAAAACCTACTTTCCAGTTCAGAGTGAATTCAACAGGTAAGTGTTCATCACTTTAACTTTTTAGATATACCTATGTATACTTACAGGTTACAGGTCAGATTTTTATATAACTTACACCTGAGACTGAGAGTACCTTATAGATATATATCTGAAGTAGGTAGGTACACCTATGCCAGGAGAACGCTGATAAGTTTTCATTGTTGTTTACGTAGGTTTACCTACCTACCTATTAATGACCTACCTACCATAAACAACAACAGTTTCAGATCTACCTACCTATTAACCTATTATACGTACCTACATACTTATATAATTTTATATGTAGGTAGGTACCTAGGTATTTAAAAATGTATTTGGGTATATGAAAAATTGAAAAAACAAAATAAAATATAATTCTTGTTATAATTTTATCAATAAAAAACAAAAAAGAGGACTTTCAGCCAGATATATGGAACAAATATAACGAATAAAAGTCGAACGTTTCGTTCGACTTTTCGGACTTTTTCAAGGTTACCTAATAATAGCTAATATCAATTTCCTATTTTAATTTTATTGTATGGGTTGGTTTTATTTTGTTTTTCATCTTTTTTATTGTTAAGATTTTAAGAATGCAACGTACGTATAGTTTGACTACACGTACATTGCATTCTTAAACAATAAAAAAGATGAAAAACAAATAAAACCAACCCATACAATAAAATTAAAATAGGAAATTGATATTAGCTATTAGGTAATCTTGAAAAAGTCCGAAAACTTGGACGAGACGTAGGTAGGTAGGCTCCATGTAGGTACCTGGCTGAAAGTCCTCTTTTTTTGTTTTTTATTAAAGAAATAAATTCTATTTTAACAGCCAACAACTTTTCAAATATAATATCATACCTATATAATTCTTGTTTGTTTTGACTTTGTTTGTAATGACACTGATTAAGTTTTACTTCAATCGGTTCGTTCACGAAAGAGAACTAAGTACTTAGGTACCTACCTAGACCTACGTACTAGATAGGTACCTACTTATTAAGATTAATCAAATTAATCTTGATATTTGGTAGGTAGATAGCTAGGCAGTTTCTCTTTCCTGTTAGACGAACTAATTATAGAAGTAAAACTGATTGAATTGAAAATTATTATAAAATTCACCTCAACAAAAGAACATCGAGGTCACAAGAATATTTATTTTCTCAAAGACTAATGTGAAATGAGCTTAGAAAGTAGTTGTAAGCTAGGTAATAGATGTAATAGGGTATAGATCTGAACTAAAACATAAGCAGCCTTATTAATAATAAAACTTAGAATGTTCTAAGACCTGACTAGAACGTGATTAGTGAAAACTGTATTAATAATACCATTTAAATGCGTGTTAACGCTAGAATGATGTTAAATCACTAGTTATCAGTTTGGGTGTGTTTTACAATAAGTTAAAGTTAACCTAAAAGTTTGACAGAAATGTCAGCAGTTTTTCGTTTCCCTCCCAATTAACAGATCAAGAACGCTTTTCTGAAATATTAAATAATTCAATGCGAAATTTTCCGTATTTATATGTCAGTAACCTCAATAATTATATAAAATTTTATTAAGGCATGGTTACTTATCCAATTCATTAGGGGGTTTTTGAACCCCTTAAATTTTAACACGTCGCGTCGTTATCGTTATTCTGAGCATGTGCAGTTCCAAAAAGAGTATCATTTTTGGTACTACGCGTGCTCAGTATAACGTTTGCGATAACGATAAGGTAAAAATTTAAGGTGTTCAAAATCTCCCTATTATAAAAAGCAAAGTTAATGCTTATCGAGGCCTGATTTACCATGAATTCAAATTTTACATTAGCAAAAAGCAAAATCGTAATTATAGTTAAAAATATAAACGTACTTCACTAGGATATTAAACACTTCTATTTGCTATTTCATGTTTGTCCAAAGAAAAACGTACCTATCTAAATGCACAGATAATTTTTAATTTCATATTTTTTAAAAATGAGGTTCTTTGAGATACTTCCCCATGTTGAAAAGCTAAATCCGCCCTTGATTAATTATTAGCACAAAATAATTTTGACACAAGACACTCGTCAGTCTTGTCACTTTGGGTAAATATTTGTAAATGCAGGTTAGATTTATTGCAGTGAAATTAGTTCTATCTATAAAATGAGATGTTGTCACATTAACTTCTTATTTAGCATGCTGTTAGTTATTTGACTATAAATATTTAATTATTAATATATATTAATAACTACTTAGATTGATTTAAGAATGCGGTTAGTTGTCATTAGTAAACATGATGTTATTGTGATTATTATTAATATGGGTGAAGAAGTATAAAAATTGTTATAGGGTATGTACAACGTGTGAAGTAGATGAGGGTGCGTGCATGTTCAGAATTTATAATTGGTACTCCTACTCTTATCATTGATAAGTTATTACTTGTGACTTATTATTAGTATTTGATTTCTGTTACCCAATGCTCTTTTACTCTTGCTTTCTTGCTAGATCAGGCATGGGGCATAGTAGAGAGAAAGAAAGAAGAGCACGGAGCACGTTCCGATCCAGCTTGAAATATTCTCATTCTCACCTCTTCCAACAGCGACTGCGGGCACATTCCAATACAGTTGGCACATCCTACTCTCCTAATCTCCAGAATTCACTATCGTCTTACCCCTTTACTTAATAGAAATACCTGGAATTCTTTCCTAGCACTTCAGACATCCCTACCACTTTCACTTTCCATCTAACTCGTCTTCTGTTCTTTTGGTATCTGCGCTGTTTAATTTCCGATAATGCATGCATAAATTAACACCGCTTCTTGTCTTGGTATGCCTTTCGCGTGGGATGTTCTCCTGGTCGTGGGACACGGGAATTCTGGTAACTTCTGTCACTCACAAGTTGCTGACAGCTGTCAGCTATTCGCTGGACGGCCCCTGAGCACTTCCTGAGCATTTGAGAAACAATTTTCTTTGACATCTCCATTCAATGCCTTTTGGCCCTGTGTATATCTGTATTAAATGCATACTTGCATACTACTCACTATTCACGGCTGAAAAGTCAAAACTGAAAGAGTTGTTCAACAGAATTCGTCTGTTTTGCACTCACTCTTTCAGTGGTTTGGGTGCAGCCGGCAGTCTTCGGTTTAACTATTCAGCTCCTGATTTCCTGCTAACTACGCTACGTTATTTCTTAAACACTCCCACGCTGCATTTTTACTAATTATATTCATAATCCCTTCTATATTTTAAATCGTAGTGGCTAAGTAAAGCCGGAAAATTAGAGTAAATGCCTCGTATACTGAAGAGGCAAGAGGTGGGTTCATAGCGAAACATTTTCTCTTATGGGTAGGTTATTTTAAAATGCGTGTGTGTCATCCATCATATGGTCATAATTCATAATGATCTGTCATAGTTTGAGTTCTACATTATTCAGATGTATGTGGGAAAAACATTTTATAAAAATAATAATATACTATACACAATAATTATTAATTTCTAAATAAGTATGTACATTTTTTGAAGGAACTTAAGAACGTAAGTTTTAATTTTCAATATTAGAATAAGACAACCGCCTTGCTGCATTGTTTGAAAGGCAAGCTAGCAGATTGCACTGTGTAATTGCTTTATGTCGAGCATAAATTACTCGTCTATAGACCACACCACCACAAGTCATAACGTCAGCGTTCAAATATTTTTTCCGAGTTATTGATTTTATTCTTAGGCCCTAGACATATGTTTTGGAAAGCCATATGCATATGTGGGTATAGACCTGCCACGGTTTTCTGCTACCCTGCTACTCATATGGATTTCATTTCCAATAAATTCACGCATGAATGGCTTCAACTTCAATAAGGGAAAACGGATCACACACATGAGCTTGAAGAAAGCTTAAATTATTATTATATTGATGATGAAGATGAGTCCAGAACAAAGTATAAAAATTAAAATTTTCAATAAGCCCATCCCCTAACCCAGAGCACTATTATTTTATTATAAATCTTAGTTTATTTATATTATTTTGGCCGACCTAAACTGTTGATCGATGCTGAACGATTTGTTAAATTTGAATGCAAATTTTGAATACGTTTAAATGCATATTCATTCAAAATACCCGACCTCATAATAAATAAAAGTAATATAGATTTTAGAGAATTTTAAAACTAATAAACTTGATATGATCTCAAATTACTATAACTTGGAAATTGTTGGAAGAATCCCACTTCTGACCTTCATATACAAATAATTAGGCAGAGGCAGCAGCAGGCAACCATTATTTATTTATTATTATTAGTTATATTATTATTATTATTACTTTTAAAACTACTATACTATTAAATTGATTATCTTACAATATGGTTATTGATATTATTTTATACGATAGTATTAGAAAAATGTCGATGTATATAGGATAAATAAATAACTTTTTTACTGTTATTGTATTCTAATTAAAATAAAATTCACAATTTTTCAGTCAAATTGATCGATTCCAATCATACGACGTCAATAATAATAATAAATTACAGGAGGATGTCGAAGCATGTGGTTAAGGGTGGAGTGGTGATGGTGCATTAAGTTAAAATAATTAATTGTAAATTTTGTTTATTTTTATGGCTCCTTGGTAAATTTTATTTTTTTTGTGATTTATCAATAAAAGAAATTCAACGTGTGGTTTTAAAAATGAAACTATTAATAAATTATTTATCCGTATCATTTTATTTATTTATTTTATTTTATTATACAGCTGTGAAAGAAACACTTGTAGTGCCATTATCAATCCCTTGATATCAGGCTACCAGAAAGTGTATGTGATATTATTTATATCCCAACTTTAACTGTGTTTCTAGTTCCAGTACAGATAAGCTATCAATTAAACAATTAATTCTGAGATATTCACATGTTCCATTGAAAAGAATGGACAGGATTAATTTAGATTTATTATTATTATTATTAATTATATATAATAAATACGTACCAATTTTATATTATATTAAAAAATATCATGAGTCTTGCGAAAATATCACCAACAAACACATTTTCTACATGCATAATTACCAGTCTTCGGTATTAGAGCAGCAGAATGAAACTGGGGTACAGCAAAGCAGCTAAGCCTATTTGCTCTTTTGCTTTTGGATGTTGCCGTTTACAGCACTCACTCAATTTAAAAGCTAGATGATGGCATTTTATTTTGTTATATCACATTATTATTATTACATAATAAAATATAAATCATACTAATACAAGTAACTACATACATATAATATAATTATCAACAGTAAAAATATGTACCTATTATGTTGTTGAGTAAAATCCAATTTTACATTGGAAATGCAGCCCCTAATTGAATCCTTCGTTACGAGAAGAGCCCTCGGATGACAAAGAATTAAGCAGACATTGCAAAATAAGGCCCGCGAAATAGCAGGAGAATATGAGTGAAGAGAGATAGCCGCATTCCTGAAGTGTGAATGCTCGCTGTTTGCCCTCTACAAATCTGACATAATGCCAAAAATCTTTTAGCACTCTCGCCTATTTGGTTTGCATAATGCTAATTCAGATTATTAAAAATGTTGCGTGTACTAAAAATAGAAAAAACGTGAAATTCCTGTACCTGTAAGACACTTCAACATTATTAACATATTTTGGAACAGGGTAGACATTGGTATTTTAATTATTTTATACTGATAAGCCTACATGTTAGTATTTATTAAGTAAAAAAAAGTGGAAATATATTCTGTATATTGTATCAAGTTGGATAATGTAAGTGAAGTTAATATTTGATTTAATCAATTAGGTAAAAATGTTTTACTTTCTAAGCATTTTTAGTAAAAATTGTTAACGGCGTTATTTCATAACAAACCCTTGGAAAAAAAAAGAAATAAATAACGTTTAGATTTAAACAGTTTACACCTACGAAATTTAATTGGTCTGTATTTGCGAAAAAAATCGTTTATAGATACTTAGATGGCGCTACGACAATTCACAGGTTTTGGCGCGTGCCAGTTAGTGGTCATAGCCGTGAATTTTCCATAAGATTATGTTGAATATACTTAGAATTATTTAAAATTGACAATGTCCTTTAAAATTCCGCGTGTTCAGATCAATGGACATTTTTTTCTAATATATCGCTATTAGACAAAGGTCAACTAAACAAATCATTATCCACTATACCTTAGTAAAATCATTACTCATAAAACATCGGTAAATTTTTAACATACAGGGAGTAATGTTTTTTGCCTTTTTCCAGTTTTTCCAAGCATTTTTCCACTTCAAACACAGTTTCTTATTTTTAGGAAATAAGTGAAGGAAAATACTTTTTGAAGCGTAATTAGGTATTACACTGAGCCACTGAGCAATAACTTCTACTGTTGGAATGTACTTTAGGTTATCTGATATATTACGTATACGGATTCATAAATAAAAATATGTTCAGTTTGGAGACAAGGACGGGTCGATAGTAAGTAAAGTGTGTATTAAACAGAGAAAAAGAACCGTGCGTGGGTGGGCCTAGGTCACGGTCTTTAAACTAATACGGTTGTCTGGTAAGCTGTGCAATATGGCGACCTCTACGTCACAGTGACGTCACAGGACGGCTGCAAGTTTTATGTGGTATGCCATTTCCCTTGTATTCTTACACGTTTCACGGTTCTATATTTGTTAATTAGTGCTAATTTGCGGCTATAGTGTGTATTTCGTGCTTTCAACAATTTATAAGTATTTAGGATTTTTATTGAACTATCGTTAAGTGGTTGCATCATTTTATTTTCGGTGTAATTAGCTTCAAATAAAAGGTAAACAGACAAATGTTTCTTTGCTCAATAACGAAATATTTACTACTTTTTAGCAATATGACTGGAACTATTTGGAGTGTAGCGACTTGCAAAGGTAATAGTGAAAAGGCAAAAAAGGGAGAAGTAATTAGATTTTTTACTTTTTCAAGGTCCAAGGTTTTTTAAGGTCATTATAGGAGTGACAGAGGTTCAGTTACCTAGTTTGATATGTAAACAGACCCTGCAAGAGGATGCACAAAATTTTGTATAATCATATTAATATACACCTTTAGGTACACAAAAAACATCTCATTTTCTCCTATATGCCTACGTGCTTTATGTTAAAACATTTTTACAGGGTATGTACGAACTTATTTTTTAATTTTGGAAATAAATAATGACTATTATACTACTGACTATTATTATACTAACTAGGTAGGTATTTGGTTTTTTCTTATTTTCAATTAATTTTTGCAATTTTATGTTAATAAACTACATAGAGTAAATTTACCCTAAAAGACAAGTTAATTAGTGTTGTAGGTATAACATCAGGAAAATATAGTCGATTAATTACCACAATCACAAGATAAACAAAAACCTCAATACCTACCTAGTAAATGTAACTACAAACTACAATACCCCCTTAAGTACATCTATACATTATAGCCTAGCTAAACTAAAACTGGATTCAGGTAGGTACTGAAACAAATTTTATATATTAATTTCTATGTTCCAATATTTATTTATTTAATAGTCTACCCATAATAGGTTTAAATAATTTTAATTTTATTTAATATAAATATGTGATTTTTGAAATATTATATATCGCGCTCTGTCTACCTTATATTATTTTCTATCTATATGCCTTTGTTCGATGTATTGAGATGCCAATACGCGTGTATGCAGCATACCTGTGACGTTTTGCCGGCTGAGTTGTGATTGGCTAAAAGTTACCAGACAACCGTATTAGTTTAAAGACCGTGGGCCTAGGTCAAGGATTGTTAACTGTTTACAGGATTGCTCGATCGCTCAATTTTGCCATCCGCCTTTGTGACGTCATCGAAGATCCATCTAATCGAACTGTCAAATTATTTTATATATTTCAAATATATATATTTCACATTTGCAAGAGAATTTTCGTATTTGAATGATTATTATTTATTAAAGTTTGTAATACCAGTATAAATTGTAAGATTTAATAACTAATAAACATATTTCCCAAATTTAACAGATAAGGATTGTGTATCCAATATATTTATTAACAAATTATCTTTGCTGGAAATCTTAACCCAATTTTTGATATTAACTTTACTACTGATGCACTGATGCCTATGATTTTTTGCAACAGTAAGCCTAAAATTTATTTTAATTATTTTAGCCTTATTGGCAAATTATATAGGAATTTCAATTTAATTTTGGCTAGATTAGATTTATATAGGAGTCGACCCCCTGGCCTGGTCCACCGCGACATAGAAGATCTATTGTGGCACTCTCAACCTATTTAGAGCACTCTGTCTAGCCCTGTCCTGTGCATTATATAGTATAGCTGCGAACAGTATACATGTTGCTTATTTTAAAAAAGCAGTTAACATTATTAATTATATATACCTAAAACTAATCATCCTTGTATTTAAGTATCTTATTTTAACTATTAAGAAGATGGTAAAGATAAGCACTAAGAAATTTACGTAAATATACACTTAAAACCGCAAAATATATCTTGAACATTACAACATAACCCAACATCACACTTTTTCCGTTCATATTTCTCTACAGAATCTCTGTTTCCGAATATGTTCATAATTAAAAAAGTATGCATATGCTTACCTATTTTAATAATATACTCGGATAGTTTGTATCAAAATGTGCATATAATTTCAATTTGTTGGTAGACACAGAATTAAAGAACATAAAGAAACTAAGGAAAATATTATGCAATTAATTATTATAGGTATGTACAGAAACTATTACCAGAGGATAAACTAATTCCTCTGCTATTACCCACAAACACAAACAACAAAGGTATTATATAAGAATAATTAACTATTGATTTGAGAGTTTTAAATTCAAATTCCGCTTTCGCGCTTGTAGTTTGACTTTGACAGATTGCTTTATTGGATCTTTGATGACATCACAATTATGGATTACATTGTAGTATAGGGATCGAGCAATCCTGTAAACAGTTAACAATCCTTGGGCCTAGGTATCAATATGTATGGGTGGGGCTACAGACGTGTCTGTGGGTGGGGTTCTCAGCTTCGTTCCCCCACTAAATATAACGAATTAGGAGAATTTTTCCACTATTATGTTATTTATCCTTATTTAACTATCATGTATCTACTAATATCTTGTGTCTTTGTATCCAAATTGAACATATTTTTCATTAATAAAAAATAAATTAATAATTAATTTATTTCTGAAAAAGTAGGCTATTAGCTAGACAAAAGCTAATCTACGATTTGAATTTCATGTTCGCTATTTAAACTTCTACTGATGCTCATAGATGGAAACCCTTCGCTTTTTTCGCGAATAGGTACTGGAAACTGTGCTTAGAAGATGATAAAACGGCAGAACACATTTTACCTCGCATGATAAGGATCTTTGGCAATTTGGCAGAGGGCAGTTTCTGTCAAAGGATCTGAATCTCACGAGCAGATCAAACGATCTGCTTGATTATTAAGTGGCTGGACCTGTTGGGTGAAATATAAGTAGGCGTGAGCCACAATAGACCACATGGTCGTAATGGAGGGTTTGGTTTCTAGACCACTCACTTTTGAACCAAACCTAACTGAATTTAACCTGAACTTAAATTTGTGGAATTTATAATTTTTATCTTTGCCCCAATAGTAAACAATTGTAACAAATTGTAACGATACACCGATTATAACAAAACAGCAGTAACAACTGTTTTGTTACATAATATAGATAAGAGATATGGACTACAGTGTCTACAGTGGTCAGTTTGTAAATATAAGGCGGGATTATTAAAAAAACTGAAACAGGAAAAGATTATTTCTCGCTATCAACGATAATCAATAATTTGATAACTTTATGAGAATTTAGGTAAAATTGCTATAGAAATGCTAGATGCATTTCTATAGCATCCTGTTATTCACGTGTTATAAAATATTGAAGTCCCAATATTCTTGATATTGATGTACTGATACTTCTGCATGACTTCTTGAAGACAGTGAGAAATCAACCAATTAGTTAAAAAAAAAAACGCGAAAGTTGAAGTAGCGACATATACTTTAACAGGGTGTAAAAGAAAATTGAGATATCCAAGTGTGTCTGTGTATGGATTTAAATGTGTACACCATGAAAAAGAGAGGCTTTAATAGTAGAGTAGAAGAGTTGAATGTGTGGAGATTAACATGGAAAAATTAGGTTAAGGGGTTAACTGATACATGATAAGACAGAAAAATTGAAGAAATAAATAATACAAACCTTATAAATAATAAATAGTACAACCTGATAAATAGTTAATTCAATCTAAAAATACCCGGCCGTTTTTATCTTTTTTATACTGTACTCTGTACTTTTTGATGTACATCATCACATCAGTCAACCAAACTAGAGTATTTGTAAGCTATGGTGTTTAGGAGATGGAGTTTTTCTTTTATAGATTTTCAGGTAATCAGATGAGATGGTATATGATGGATATGGGATGGATTATCTGGTAAAAGGTCTATTTATATGATCATAACCATAGACCACGTTTTAATTATAACATTTAACTTTCTGGCGGTTGATGACTATGAATATTAATCACTACTTTTATTTCGTTAATATCAAGCGCGATTGAAAGTAAAGCCGCTTGAAACCGAATCTCAATCCTGAGTGTGTATCTCGTAGTAATAAAGAAGGGATTGAACCTCCTGTTCAATCCTACTTGAAACCGTATTCCTGCGCTTGCTTGCTTTATATACGTAGCCAACGACCTAACCTCAAAATTAAGTATTTGTTGAATTAACAATATATTATAACCGTTGAGTTTACTTTTTAGTTTTTACAGGATCACTAAAGAAGTTTTTCATCCGTCACATATGATTCTTCAGTATTGTCTGTAGAACCACTAGGAATGGCAAGATTCCAATTTGAAAAAACTTCTAGCACTTTTAAATTCTCTAGCAATTTTGTTGGAATCTCAATTCCAAGCGTTTAAGTCATCATTCTAAATCCTTTTTTTAAGTCGCTTGGCTTCAAGCCTGTTAGAAATTGACGAAATAAACGTAGCCAATGATTGTAAAAAATTTTGTAAAATAATGCAAAATTAATTGTCTGTAGAACCACTAGGAATGGCAAGATTCCAATTCCAAAAAACTGCTAGCACCTTTAAATTCTCTAGCGATTTTGTTGTTGACTTATTTCTATGGTCACGCAACCCGCTGGCGTGTAAGTGGCTCGGGGCGCGGTGTAATATGGGTGCAGCCTGCGGTTTAGTTTCTCCGGATTATGTTTCAGGCGATGCCCCGCTGTTACACTAACCCACATTGGCAACCTACATGTTCTGCTGGCATTCCTTTCTGTTTATCTTGTTACACCTCAAAGGGCAATATTCTACGAAAGCATACTTGTGTCAAACATAGTTTTTAATTTTAGGTAACCCCGATATATAGAGATTATTCTCAATATTTCGACTTTTTTCCCAATATATTGTCAGAATTCTCAATTTCTTGACTTTTTCATTTTATTGATATTTTTCTAAATATACCTACTATCTAAGATGAGTGAAATAAGATAAACTGATGTGAAGTTACTATTTTTTATGTGTATTCAGCATTCGCGAAACATTTATACTGATAAGATACAGTCTGTCCATAAAGTAACCCCCCCCTTGCTAACTTTTGAACGAATCGAGTTAGACAGTTTTAACAAAATACAGGGTGAATCACGTAAAATGAAGTTGATTCTGACGATAAATTCGGTTCTTCAAATTCAAAGATGGCGCCACGGGCGCTGTCAATTCAATTTTTTTAAATGGCAAAGTGTGCCGTGTTGCACCTCATTTAAAAGATAATTCAATTCTCTACTTTCTCGTTTTTGAAAAATGACAATCGAGTTAGGCGTTCTCTAGTTACAAGCGTTTCTGTTTCTAATCTGATGCATGAATAAAATGTTAATTAATATTTTAATACAACAAATTTTGAAGAAATATTTATTAAAGCAAAAAATAAAACAATTAAATAAGTAATTCAAAATGTTGTCCATTGACTTCTTGGCACATAAAAAGTCTAATTTGAAATTCTTGCCTGATATTTCCTAAAATTTCTGCACAGATATTTCTACACATATGTGTTAGACGTTGCTGTAGTTCGTCGATATTTACTGGAGGAGTTCTATAGACTTCTGACTTCAAATATTCCCATAAGAAAAAATCAAGAGGAGTTAAGTCCGTGGAACGAGCCGACCATTCTATCGGGCCCCTTCTGCTAATCGGTCTGCCTGGGAAATGGTTATTTAAAAAATCGGTAACAGGTCCATAGAAATGAGGTGGGGTCCCATCTTGTTGAAATACAATAATTTGAATGTTATTGTCTGCTATTCTTTCTATCTTTGGAAAAATTTCCACCCGCATGATTCTTAAGTACCGCTCTCCTCTTAAATCTATCAAATCTATCAAATCGAATAACTTAAAAAATTAAGAAAAAAACCTGTAGAAACTTTCAAACACTCTTAAATTAAACGATAAACTGCTTTCTCGAACCTTATTGACGTTTCAGTGACAGTGGCGAGCAAGGCAAGGAGACTTGATAAAAGCAAAATTTTTAAATATCGTTAATACAAACGCTTGTAACTAGACAACGGATAACTCGATTGTCATTTTTCGAAAAGGAGAATGTAGATAATTGAATTACCTTTTAAATGAGGTGCAACACGGCACACTTTGCCATTTAAAAAAATTGAAAAATTGAGAACAGCGCCCGTTGCACCATCTTTGAATTTGAAGAATTGAATTTATCGTCAGAATCAACTTCATTTTACATGATTCACCCTGTATTTTGTTAAAACTCTCTAACTCGATTCGTTCAAAAGTTAGCAGGGGGGGTTACTTTATGGACAGACTGTATAATAAACTGTAGATTATAAATTAAAATTGAGTATAACTGTACTTGTTTATGTATATATATGAACAAGGGCAGTAGTACTAATAATAAAGCAGTGAAATATTATAGGAAAAATAATAAATATATTTTTTTTACCTAAATTTTGTCACTTGGTTATATCGTTAATATTCCTCCGATATGTTTAGCTTTTGCCCGAAAAATATTTTCTAACTAGGTCACTCATAGCAGCGATTATAAATAATATAATCTGGCGAACGTTCGGTTATATTTAGCTGGTAAAAAGCAACAACCAACTTCAAATTGTGTAAGTGATGTGGTTAAGTGCTCATGAAACGATTAGTTTCGTTTTATCCACTCGTGAACACGTGCGATATACACGTATTGATATTTTATTTTTATTATACTGAAGCGTAATGAAATATACAGGGCGAGTCATTAATATCTGAACGGGCCATAACGCGGTTGTACAGTTAAGTGTGTAAAAAAAATGTCAAATACAAAAAGTCTGTTGAATTACAAGGGGCACATTTTAAAATTATTCTCAATTGCAGAGTGGCCCACATAAGCTTAACAATGCAAAGATTTGTTTTTTGAATGGAATACCCTGTATATTTTTACATTTTTGAATCCCCCTTACCCTGGATTTATAAACTCGTCGTTCGCGCTGGCGTTGGCGTTGGCTATGGATTTGCTACGAACGGCGGGCGAACAAGTTGAAAATAAGTTATCTTCGAACGCCGATGAGCGCCAACGCCGTGTATAAAACCCTGGATTTATAAACTCGTCGTTCGCGCTGGCGTTGGCGTTGGCTACGGATTTGCTACGAACGCTGGGCGAAAAAGTTAAAAATAAGTTATCTTCGAACGCCGATGAGCCCCAACGCCGTGTATAAACGAGTATAGGAATATACCTAACCAACCTAACATCGCCAATCCCTTGTTTATGGACTATATTTTAAAACACTGTTTTAACTTTTGACGCGAACGCCAGCGCCAGCGCCACGACGAGTTTATAAATCCAGGGTCTATATGAATATACCTAACCAACCTAACATCGGAAATCCCTTGTTTATGGACTATATTTTAAAACACAGTTTTAACTTTGGACGCGAACGCCAACGCCAGCGCCAACGACGAGTTTATAAATCCAGGGTTACAGTTCTGGGGCCACTTTTATTAATATTCCCTATACCTAACTCGAGCTGTTTCCAAGATAAAGACCAGTGACACAACCTGTATGTTTTTATCATGTTCTGATAGCGCAATAGAAAATCTTTCCAGCGATACGTAATTGCTAATATGTTATTAATAAGGGTCCCCCAAACCAACGCGGATAATCGCAGCACCTGCGGAAGTTCGCACCGCTTGCGATTCGCATCATATTGTTTCCATTGCGTTAAATATGTACGTTCACACCAACACGATTTTTTTCGTTTAGACTGCGAATTGTCTGCGTTTATTTCGTACGGAGTTTTTGTTCGCAATCGGCTGCGTTTTTTCTCGGATCCGTAGTAGTTTCGCAGTCTCTTAACTAAGAAAGTAATTAATAAAATGGAAAAAAATCATTGAATTAGTGCGAAAGTATCCTATATTAGTCGACCTTTCTCAAGACGATTACAAAAATATTCGAAAAAAGTAACAAAAATATAACATAGATTCTCGTCTTTTCATAATTGCGGCATTAATGTATGAAACTCCCTATATTGTCGTCTTTTTTTATTAATATCGTGAACCCATTTTCTTTTCTTCTTAAGGTTAGATACATAATACATATGATCAACACATTTATTTTTAAAGAATAATAATAATTTTACCTTAAATTGTCTTCTTCCAATGCAAGCAACACAAATGCTTCTTCTTCATCCGATGATGTATACATATTTTTGTATGATAGGTAAGTATGTAAGTACAAGTACAAATTGTTTATTTTTCGTTTTCAGCAATAGCAATCGACCTTTTCGATACTGAAAATATGACGCATATGATGCGATTATATTCGCTTTGGTGTGGGGTTCTCTGCGGATTCCGCCACGAATTTCGCTGCGAACTTTCCGCCACGAATCCGTTGCGAATAATTCGCGTTGGTTTGGGGGAGCCTATATTCTGCTATTTATCACTAAAGCTGTGCCTTTTAGTGGATCATAGTAAAAATGTCCTTGAACGGACCAATCACAACGCTCTTATGGCGCGGTGAATCCCTGTTGACTGTTTAACCAGAGGCGTACCATTGCGCTCTCGTATTTTAGAAAATTATTAATATTAGCGAACTTGCCAGATGTATTAAGAAAGGTCTAGAGTTTTCGAAGAGGATATATAAATGAAATGACTGATACACCACGGCAGTATATTGTCAACTGTGTATACAGCGTGTGAACCGAGAGAGTGACTCAAAACGGTGTAATGGCTACAAAAAAAATACCTCGCAAGCAGTTACTGCGAGAATGGACACAACCCTATATTGCCGATTTCATAATACCAGACGATCAAGAAAATGCAGTGTATTGTAATAAATGTTCCAAATTGGTACATTGTCAGAAAAAAAGTCATATTACTGCACATGTAAATACCAGACAACACACGGACGGCAATTTTACATTTACTGATGAATTGTGTGAAGCCTTCCTAGCCGCTAATATTCCACTACATAAATTACAACATCCAAAATTAAAATATGTGTTAGAAAAATATACAGGTAAAACCATAGTCCACGAATCTACCATGCGACGATACCATGTATCAAAGGTATACGATAAACAACTGAATGCAGTAAGGTCGGAACTCGCTGGACACTACGTTTGGGTAGGTGTTGACGAAACCGAAGACAACTTGGGACGTTGTGTTGTCAACGTTATTATGGGAGCATTACAACCTGACAGACCTACAAAGCCATTCCTTATTTATACACGTTTTTTATCAACAGTAAATGCAGAGGATATCACCAATGTAGTTACCGTAAGTGTTGCTAACATTTTCCAAGCTGAACCACGACAACATGAAAGGGTACTGTTATTTTTAACTGATGGAGCACGATACATGCTGAAGGCGGGACGTATATTAAAAGAAGTTTATCCGCACATGTTGCATATCACATGTACTGCGCACGCATTGCATTTAATATGCGAATTTATAAGAAATCAATTTGAACATGTAGACAATTTCATTAGTAACATGAAAAAAATTTTTTTAAAAGCTCGGTCTCGACGTATGCACTATAAACGTTACTGCCCTACAATTCCGTTGCCGCCACAGCCTGTAGTAACACGTTGGGGGACCTGGTTACAAGCTGCTTTTTTTTATTCTGCTCATTTAGATGCTGTGTCAGAAGCTGTACATACTTTACCAAATGACGCAAAAAGTATAATAGACTGTAAATCCTTGCTTTCACTACCAGACTTAAGAAGAGACTTGCAATTTATTAAAGATAATTTTTCTGAATTGCAACAATGTATTGTGTTTCTAGAAGAACAAAACCACTCTTTAGTTGCAGCATTAACATATTTTAATAACACAATCACAAATTTAAAAGCTATAACCTGGCAACCTTTCGGGCAACGTTTAGCAACACGCATTGATAATATTCTACAGAAAAATCCCGATTTACACATATTACAAGAGGTCGCTCAGAATGCAGTAAATTCACTTCAGAGTAGTAGCCTCAGTACATATTATACATATGCCCCTGTAACAACATGTGACGTGGAACGCTCGTTTTCATTGTACAAAGATATATTAACTCCTAAACGACAGTGTTGTACAGAGGAAAATTTAGAAAAAATGATATTTGTGCATGCAAATGTGAAGTCATAATAGTAATGCACTGCATTTAAGCATTTTATTTCTTCCAACAAACAAGTTCAGCAGTTTCTTTGCTTTTTCTTTCAAAATTACATAAATTATTGTTTTTAAACTAACAGTTAAAATCATTTAAATCAAATATAAAATTATTATTATTGGCTATTATTAATACGATTTTTATTTGGTACAGCTGTTATATTTACATTGTACTTTTGTAATTCTTTGTGGTTGTTACAATAAAGAGTTCTAAACATAATAATATGCATTTCAATTAATTCCATGTTCCGTACCCTAGAGCAAACGTTCAACAATGACGTTTGTTTTTTAATACTCTACTCTTAAGTAAAATAAAATAGTCTTTCTATTTAATTACTCTAATATGAATATACTGTTTATATTATATTTACATTAAACCATAGGCCGCAGTTTCTTTCCCATGAGACGCCTATGACCTCTGTATACGCTCAAGTCGTCAATCACACGCCATTCATGTGACAGAGACAAACTCGCGCTATCTCTCTCATAACTCATTGTTTGTCTATGACGTACAGGGTGGTTATGATTTCAAGTATATTATGCTTTCAGGTATAGGCTATTTTTTCAAGCTTGTGTGAGGTGTAAGTGAAAATAATTATCTGTAAATTACAGAGGGCATTTGTACGACAAAAATATTACAGTGTAGTAGCATATGGACCATTCTTAATAGGATTTGTATACTCAGGCACCTTCTATTAATTTTGTACACCCGTACTAGTTGTTTACGCTAAGCGCCACCCATTCCATTCATTTAGTTACTAGGAGCCACTAAAAGGCACAGCTTTATTTATCACTAATAACGGGAAAAAATTAATGCGTTTTTTTAAGGGATTGGAAAGGGATTACTTCTTTTTTAAAGGGATTGGAATCCCTTTAAAGGGAATTGGAATCTTTGGCTTGAAGATAACACTGACCTAGTTTTCCACATGACACCAAAACACTATACTGCACTCGACGCGCGTTTCGCCAACCTAGTTGGCATCATCTGTAAATGATTAAAACTAAACCTATGCTAAAATTGTCTCCCATTTATACCTAAACTATTTTTCTTACTTACTTTTATATATAAAAGTAACGTTACTATACTTTTAAGCAATCCAAGACAAGATAGAAACTAAGGAAAATTCCAAATTCCAAACATATATTTACAATTTAAATTAGGAATAACATTCCTTACCACATAATTAAATAAAATAAGCAAGTTTTACTGATAATCACTATTATTTCTAGCAAAGAAAAAATAATTACATATTTAACGTTAAATTGAGGTAAATAGAAATAATTTATGTTTTCATAACCAGTTACGTAGGTTAAATACTTACATGTTGGGTGATGTAATTATTAAAATAATTTTTGCAAGGTAACAAAAGGAATAAAATTATCTGTAATTGTATAAAAAAATAACTTATTTAATTTTCCAGTATTAATCCCTCCAACTAACTAAAATTCAATTTCGAATTTTTTCGGTTCGTGTCTCAGAAAATTATGCTTTTCAGTTTAAAGAAATATAAACAATGAATCACAGTTTTATTGACAGCTTTAGCAATGGTCATATTTTCTCATATTTTCTATGCAGGTTTTGTAACACAGCAACACATATACCTACACTATAAGATTGGTATGACATTCATCACATAAAAATTGAAACCGATTTCATCAATTATCATCACTGGAAAGTTCTTGTATAATATTTCATACATAAATTGTAACAAAAGTTTGTTACTAACAATTCTTTCTAATAAAAACTTAAAACTATGTTCTAATTTCTAACTGATAAAAATGACTGAAATTGGTACTTATTTTAGAGTAATGTCGTATGATCCTACGAAATCTGTTTGCTTTTTAGTACTTAATCTAAGCTGTTTTTAGTGATCAGCTGTTTGAAACATTTGTGGTTTTACCAGAATAATGTATCTTTCAAACGAACACCAGGCATCTTTATACAGACTGAGAGAAAACATTCTTAAACGACATTAAACGGAGGTATTTATCAAAAAAGAAAATACATATCAGTTTTTGGTATGTTACAAAGTTAAAATATATACTAGATATTTATTCATTGATTAAGTAGACTGTCTTATTCAAAAATAATTACAACTAATATTCATTTACTACCAGGATATCAAAAATTATCTTGGTCAAGGGTGGTTGTGGAATGTAAAACGTGTCTTACTTTAAATTTGAAATAATTATGTCACTGTCACACTGACATCATCAATAACCTACAAATTTCATACCTATTTATTTCAGTTGTAAAACAATAATGAACTACAAATTATGAAATAACGGTTTTAGTAACAAGAAAAACTAAATTACAGTAATTGTTGGAAATGTCCCCCGTTTTGTTCGATGCACAAGTTGACGCGCCTCCTCATGCTGTGAAAAGCGTTTTGCAGCATTTCTGGCGTTATGGTTCCACATTGCTGAACAATTCTTTGTTGCAGTTCTTGCAAATTATTTACCGGAGTTGCGAAAATCTTCTTTTTTAAGTAAGGAAATATAAAATAGTCCATAATTGTCAAACAAGATGATCTCGGAGGAAACTCAACTTCTGTATGCAAACTTATCAGCCGGTCATCAAAAAACTCGCGGAAGAAAGCAATATTTTCTCGTGTAGTATGTGCTGTTGCACCGTCATGCTGGAAATAACCGTACCGAAGTTCATCATCGTTTAACTGTTGCACAAATTCAGCCAAAAAGTTGTGTCTGTACCTTTCTGCGTTGACGGTGAAATCGAAAAAAATTGGCCTAATTATTCTTCTGCGAAAAACTGCCATCCAAACACCAATTTTTTGAGCATGTAGTGGCGATTCAGTAAAAACATGAGGGTTGTCATTGCTGCACATTCGCATATTTTGAGAATTGATGTATCCCGAAACGTGGAACCACGCTTCGTCAGAAAAAAAAAGTTAAGTCCAGAAGATCGTCATTCATTAAATTATTGACAAACCAATGGCAGTAAGCAAGGCGTCTGGGGTGATCTGCGGGCAGAAGAGCTTGATGTGCTTGCATCTTATATGGATGCATGTTCAAGTTTTTCTTTAAAATCTTATGACATGTTCCATAAGAAAGTCCAATTTCCTGAGAAAGACGTTTCAAAGGTTTTCCAGGCTCCTCTTCCATACGTTGACGAACATCATTGACAACTTCTTCTGTACGAACTCTTGGTCTACCAGCACTTTTTTGCCAATTTCCACTAACTAGCGCACCCGTTCGAAAATAGGCTTCAATCATGAAAATTTTGTGTTGTGTGGTAAGAGGCATGGAACTGCCTCAAAAACTGGATTAGAAAATTTCAGCACAATGACTTGACAGATTCTGACACAACAAAACATATCCAAAAATTTAAAGTAAGACACACGTTTTACATTCCTCAACCACCCTTGACCAAGATAATTTTTGATATCCCGGTAGAATATTCATTTAATTAGTGCAAATAAGATAATGATAATTTTATGTTGAAAGTCATTGTATAAAAACTATATGTTTGCACAATGGTTGTATAAAAGTTAACCAAAGTTAATCAAATGTTAACAGTTCTAGATAAAAACGTATTCATTTTATACTATAAAATCGTATTTATTTAAAAGTATTTATTTAAATTTTTTCGTAAAAAATCGACTCAACTTGTATACTAACAGAACTCTGATACGCAAATATACCATGATATTTGATATCTGGCTTTAATCACATCCTACATAAACAAAATACGGGCGATGTCGTTTTAAAGTATTTTCAGAATACTTAGATAACTGCATATGCTGTAACAACACATTGAAAAATGAAAAGAAATTAGTCTTGTCGAGAAAAGTCAACAGGTGTATTACTGTGATGTAATAAACGGTCCATTTTCGTTCCTGAACGTCTGCCAGAAACAAAAACGTAAACAGCAAAATTAGAAATATTACTAAAAATAAAGCAGAATTATGTTCCTTGATTTAAAAGGGGACTTGGACACGTATGGTCGCAATAATTTTCCTGTTGAGATTTGGATATTCATATGTTTCATGCTTTTCGGAAATATATGTGTTTCTAGTTAAAATTTTCAGTGTGGGCGACGATCTACTCATAACTGCTTCAAATAAATGGAGAATTATAGAATATGAAACGGAAATAATTCATGAATTTGATTGCCGAGAAAAATGTGTGCTTAGAAAAACACTTTTCTTTTTGGATATTCTACATTCCGGCACACTTTTTTTAAATAAAATAATGAATCCTTATACCAAAAAGGCAGTTTTGTGACTTAGCTACATTTTTTTATACATATTGCGCTTACAGAGATATATTATTTGGGTTAGACTTCACTAAATTTAAAAATCAGCAATTTCATTCAACTAATCATACCTTTTATCTTCAGTAGTATTTGCAGAATATAATACATAAGAAGAAGAAGAAGAATATATAATATAAGAAGAATATACAGATATACAAATAAAGAGTTACAGACAATAGACAGAAAAATTATGTTTAATGGTAGATTTACATAAAGATATTAGAAATACTATAATATATTGTTAATATCTGTTAATATCAATTAATGATATTAACAGATCATTAAAATATAAAATATATATTTTAAAATGCTTACCTACTTAGGTACTTAAGATTCTATTTTCATGTCACTAAAACTACCTAAAATGTAACAATTATTCGTTTCAAGTGTAATAAAACAAAAAAAAGTTAAATGTTTCTATTATTTATTACGAACTGACCAACTTCATCAGAACTGATGACCTTAACCCAACTGTAAAAATAATCATCTAACATTAAATATTTTGCCAAATCACTTTAACAAGCCAGTTAAAAATAGTGGATAGCAGAAGAATATCCAGATGATTTCATTAGATGAGTTTTATTATGAAAACGTAAAAATAAACAACGTGACTGCTAGACTTCAAGGACTCGTGTTCATTGTTTATACTTCTTTTTAGGTCTGCCTAAAATTATATCATTTGTAATTCCGATTTTATATCTCGCGCAAATAAACAATTGGAACAAAGTGTTTCCGGATGGGCCGAAACGTTGAGGTAGCAGACCATAAAAATTCAGCTTATGCCTATATTATAATTTAATGAAATAGGCAAACAAATAAGTTAAAATGTACATTTCATGTACAGGGTGGGCCGTATAAGAGTGCGTATCCCCTTATCTCAGAAACTATGTGAGATAGAAAAAAAAGTTTTATATAAATGTTGTTTGCGTTAAAGATGTCGGTATGTTTTTAATATAGTTATATTTGTAGCTCTTCAATATACAGGGTGATGAACTAAACTTATCTTTTTTTTAATGGAACACCCTGTATATTATTACATTTTTGAAAAGATCTTCAAAAGACTTGTTCAACGATATATAATATGATGGGTCTGTAGCCCACCGTTTCGGAGCTATTGATTGTTATCTTCAGGAAAAGGTTAATATTTATAGCGAGCTAGAAAAGTTACTGATTGAGGTGATAAGCTGTAATTTGGGCCAAGAAATTCTAATTTGGTCTATTTTATGAAACTTCTGTCTAATACTAAAATAAAAAAAATTACAACAGTGATGCCAAGTTTCGTGAAATTTAATTTTTCATGATTTTTTTAAATGGAACACCCTGTATTTTAATACATTTCCTGAAAGTCCTTGCAAAGACGAGTTTATTGATATATAATATCAGGGGTTTACGACACACCGTTTTGGATTAATGAATGGTATGAATTTAATGATAAATTAAATGATAAATTTTGGTATGAATATCTGGCAGTTATCTTAAATGATATTTTCTTACATAATCTCTCAATGTTAAAGCTGGACTTTTGTGATTAAATATATAACATTCTATTAAGCCTACTTTTTCTTGCAGAGAATACATTACATACAAACATGCATAACTTATGTGTTAATTCCTGAAGAGAAACGCAGATTAATCCAAAACGGTGTGTCGTAGACCCCTGATATTATATATCAATAAACTCGTCTTTGCAAGGACTTTCAGGAAATGTAATAAAATACAGGGTGTTCCTTTTAAAAAAATCATGAAAAATTAAATTTCACGAAACTTGGCATCACTATTGCAATTTTTTTTATTTTAGTATTAGACAGAAGTTTCATAAAATAGACCAAATTAGAATTTCTTGGCCCAAATTACAGCTTATCACCTCAATCAGTAACTTTTCTAGCTCGCTATAAATATTAACCTTTTCCTGAAGATAACAGTCAATAGCTCCGAAACGGTGGGCTACAGACCCATCATATTATATATCGTTGAACAAGTCTTTTGAAGAGCTTTTCAAAAATGTAATAATATACAGGGTGTTACCATTTAAAAAAAGATAAGTTTAGTTCATCACCCTGTATATTGAAGAGCTACAAATATAACTATATTAAAAACATACCGACATCTTTAACGCAAACAACATTTATATAAAACTTTTTTTTCTATCTCACATAGTTTCTGAGATAAGGGGATACGCACTCTTATACGGCCCACCCTGTACAAGTACATGAAATAGCTGCCAATCATTTATTGTTGTAGTAAGCAGCGTGTAAATGATGCAATAATTTTTTGTAACACATACTCTTATTTTTACTTCCACTAGGTACTAAATACTAAATATGTTAAGACCAATCGTCGATTATACACTAGTGTAGGTATACGTGAGAGAATGCTATAAGTTGCCGAGAAAACGGAAATTAACATTGAAAATGCTTATAGGATCGCGAAGGTATATGGGTATGTTTCGATGAAAAGTGTAACGCGATCAGCATGTCACACCGACATGGTTAAGTAGTGGGGGATCGAGTAGAGCGGGCGGCGTGGGCGCATAATTTGGCATTCGTATTCGTATATTGCAAATTGCAAGTCTGAGAATCTGAGCTCTCATGTGAATGTGATATATAAGGTGGCAAAGTCTGTAAGTCGCAAATGGTAAGTTCTCAAATTAGAAGGTAACTTTGGCGAGCTTTCTATAGTTCCAAATTTCCTTAATTCATTTTCAATGCACTCCGATGGTTGCAAGAATTACGAAATCTGTGTAGAATTTTTCCTAGATGACCCCCAACCTCGGAAGTTTTAGAAAATAGGCCTGCGTACACAGCGTGAGTCAATAAGAACGAATTCTTTAGTAGCTCCTTAAATAAAGGCGATAGAGCAAAATGTTGAAAAGGAGACTTGTTTTATCTCGTTTTTTCTATAATCCAAAATTATTTTTATACAGGGTGCACCATTCAGCGGTTACAGCATCCAACATTTGTTTTTTATATGGAACACCCTGTATTTTATAAGAGATTTTGATTAAGCTTAAAATTCCCTATATATTGGTGCCCCGCTTGCTAGTCTTGTATGCGGGGTTGCCAAGTTATTTCGGTTTTTCTAAAAATTTGGGGAAAACATAGCCTTGTAAAAAAATCATAGTAGCCTTGTTTCTGATAATTAAAGGTTGAGATTCGGTACTTAGATAATCAAACCCTTATACTATAAGCCGATATCATCGTAAAAGTATTTGCTTTTACAGGGTGTTTTTTCTAAGCAACTGAAGTGGTCTGAATATATTGTGTAAAAACTCGTTTTTCTTTTATGGAACCCCCTGTATATAATAACACCAGACAAACGAGTATTAAATAAGCTCTCAAATGATATATGGTTTGCTATATCTAACTAATAATTTTCAAAATATTCAAATTTATACAAATATGACAGTGACTTCTTTGTCATTTAATTATTTATTTACTTATTTAATGAAGTATTTCAAGAAAAAAAACACATTTTGTAACATTTTTCTTGTTTTGTTCAAAACTGTACTTAGTTTTATTAACTTTTCTTTCTGCCATGAACTATCTTTTATATCTCTTAAACAGCCACTGGTATTTCCGTAATTTCAAAAACACATCTGTTAAAAAAATTTATAGGGACCTGATAAACATTGAAACATATATTTTTTAAATAAATTAAAGAAACCAAATACTAATAAAAAATAATGAGGGATGAAACAACATAATTTTAAACGTCCACAAACTAAATACATCAATTTCTAATACAAAATTATAAGTTCTGCTGGAAATGTCCGCCACCTTGAGCAATGCATCGTCTAACACGTGTTACAAAGGAGTCTCCAACGTTTGTGAGCATTTGCCTGTTTGTTTTATTGTATCATGCCTGTTTACATGTTAAAACGAGTTTCTTATTCTTTCTCTCATATCATGAGGTGTTGTGGGTGGAATCTGATAGACCATATCTTTTATAAAACCCTAAAGAAAAAATCCAATTTATTAAGATCTGGCGATCTTGCTGGCCACGTGAGTGGACCACCGCGTCCAATCCATTTGCGTGGGTATACCTGATCAGATATCTCACTGCAGCAGCATAGTCAGGAGGTGCTCCATCTTGCTGAAACCATAATCTGCGGAATGTTGTTTCATCTCTCATTATTTTTTGTTAGTATTTGGTTTCTTTAATTTATTTAAAAAATATATTTTTCAATGTTTATCAAGTTCCTATACATTTTTTTAACAGATTTGTTTTTGAAATTACGGAAATACCGGTGGCTGTTTAAGAGATATAAAACATAGTTCATGGCAGTAAGAAAAGTTAAAAAACTAAGTACAGTTTTAAAAAAAAATAAGAAAAATGTTAGAAAATGTGTTTTTTTCTTGAAATACTTAATTAAATAAGTAAATAAATAATTAAATGACAAAGAAGTCACTGCCATATTTGTATAAATTTGAATATCTTGAAAACTATCAGAGTTAGATATAGCAAACTATATATCATTTGAGAGCTTATTTAATACTTGTTTGTTTGGTGTTATTATATACAGGGGGTTCCATAAAAGAAAAACGAGTTTTTACACAATATATTCAGACCAATTCAGTTGCTTAGAAAAAAACACCCTATACAAGCAAATAATTTTACGATAATATAGGCTTATAGTATAAGGGTTTGATTATCTAAATACCGAATCTCAACCTTTAATTATCAGAAACAAGCCTACTATGATTTTTTTACAAGACTATGTTTTCCTCAAATTTTTAGAAGAACCGAAATAACGTGGCAACCTCTCATACAAGACCAGCAAGCAGGGCACTAATGTATAGGGAATTTTAAGCTTAATCAAAATCTCTTATAAAATACAGGGTGTTTTACATATAAAAAACAAATGTTGGATGCTGTAACCGCTCAACGGTGCACCCTGTATATCCAAAAATAATTTTGGGTAATAGAAAAAAATAGGTATAGAATAACTCCCCTTTTCAACATTTTACTCATCTCCTTTATTTAAGGAGTTACAAAAGAATTCGTTCTTATTGACTCACGTTGTAGAAACCTTAGAAGTCTTCGTCTATTTACTGAGTTGATATTTTTCGGCTGACTCTGGAACCTTCCCAAAAATTAAACTCCGTGTTTTGTACTAATTTGGGCATGTCATGGCCTTGTGGATACGGGTCAAAATCTGTTTTAATGTGACAAAAGCCGGCGTGGCCTACTAAGTTACGTACACGCAAATTAAAAAAGCTTCAACATGGAACTTCATTTAATTAATAACGTTATTTTTAAGAATGACGCTGTTAGTAGGTACGGCACAATCATTGACTTCTAATGATACCGAAGCGAAACTAGCAAAGCATGAGTGGAAGGTTGTGAATTTAAAGCGCCATATTATGTAAGGCTTATAAAAGGGCCGATTGTGGAAGTCGCACTAATTAGATCGCTTGGACGATTGCGACTTTATTTGATTTGTTGATTAATTTGTAATGTGCTTTGCAGAAAATGCTATCGTTTATATAAAATATACAAGAACTTACTGTGATCTTAAGTTTTATAGCAGGAAAACATCTAACATGATGTGTGTATATAAATTCATGAGATTGATCTTGGGAGATAATTTGAAGTATTTCAGTAATAAAGAATCATTTCGATATCCCTGATTTAAATACATTAAAAAAAACAAACAGAAAACAGTGATTTTTTGATGAGTATTTCTTCTTGTAGTGTCTCCTGGTGACTCGAGAAAGAAAAAACAGTTTCGACAGGTTTTTGCGACATTGTTTAAAAATATTGATGAGTATACAGAGGGGATATATCTGTTCCCTATAATAAACTTCCTTATTTTAAATAAAATGCTCTGTATATCTCTGTTACATTTTTGGAAGAAGCACAAAAGTTCAAGTTGATGAAATGTAGCAAACCCTTTATAAATAATGCAACAAAAAACACGTAGATTTAAAGATATTTTTTTTTCAAGAACAATATCAAGAAACAAGTAAATGCATTTAAAGCTAACCCTGTATAGATTAACAGTTTTAGTTTAAAAAGTAACAAAAAATGTTTACAAAATGTGTTTCTACATAAAAGGAGGAGTCATTTCATACCTAACTGCATTTAAAAATTCAGTCATGAACTCTGTCGTTATATCTTACAGTAAGGTAAAAACTATTTTCAGATAAAGTTATTTTAACCACTAATGAAAATAAAGAAATTAAGCAATTGTTTTAATTGGGTCATTGAAAAGAAGTCACCATATTTTATGCTGTTGGCTTAACTTTCCTAGTGAAAAATATGTAAATAATGTTAAAAATGTAAATAAGAAATAATAAAATACTAAAAATAACAAAATGCAAATATGTTAAATTTAATATAAAATACCTTTTTTTGTAGTTACTACAACAATCACATTCAGTAGTGTAATAATATTTTAGTACTTGTGTCTTCTTCGGTAATGTCTATTCTAATTAATAGGTGGTAATACTTAGAAATTGGTGTATTAGTCTACCTACCGAGGTACCTAAATTGGTATCAAAGTTAGCCAAAATAGTTTTTTATCATGGAAATTATAGATTCAAGAAGCTGCATGGTAACAGAATTAATAAATAAGTTAATTAATAATTAATATATACATACTAAATTATTGACGCGGAAAAAAACTTACGCCACCCGAAATTTTTGTAGAACTGGAAAAACTTGAAATTATCCGAGCAGCTCTTCTTTCGCATATTTGAGAATTACAAAACGGAATAAAAGTAGGTTGCAATTTAGCAGATAACCCCGACCTTTTTTGCCTGAGGACTAGGTCGTTTAATTTAACGAATTTCTAATTCTGACAAAGTTATTAATAATAATAACTCATGTGAATATGTTCTGATAATTTTTGAACCTTAATCCCACTAGCCAGTGGTTAAGTCCACTTTTGCAACAGGGATAGTTGACTTTTCGTATTAACCAATGTTATTATTAAAATAAATACCTATCGTCGCATCTGTTATAAATAATTGATCTTCAGTTTTTTATTAGATGATTTTTCAATTGTAAAATGTGAGTTGAACAACGAGTATATAAAATACCGTATAGGATAGGAAGTAGAATATCCCTTAGTTAATGCATGAACTTACACAGGGTTAGCAGCCCAACTTTGTAGATGATCATTCTGGAGTATGTGGTAAACAGAACACTGGCAAAAATCACAGATTTCGTCACCTATATTTTAATTTGGACCCGTGCACAATATTCGCGGTTAGTAAACTAATGTTATAAATACGCGCGTAATATTTGAGATTTAGAATCTTTTGGACGCAAGCGCGATCCCGAAATTGTGGGAGTGGATGAGATAGACGCCGCGTAACGACGACGACGGTATACCGACGCTAGGCATTTAGGGCCATGTGCACCTTCTGCAGGAAAATGCCGTTTATTTCTATATTTAGCCTTTTACAGCTTTATCGATTGGCTTATTATTCTCTATGCCTTTTTCCACTTTACTGGAGAATTTTGATTTGATAATGGGCAGTAAATGATCAACTTTTCCGCTAATTTACGGCTCATTTCCTTTGGAGAGTTCAATGTCCAGCGGGTCGTACAAATCTATTACTTTTATAGCTTACAGAAAAAATACCTACATCATTAGCTACTTATGATATGGCAATCAATAATTTTATTAAAATTATTGCTAATAAATGAATTTAGGAAAATTTACCGAGGAAACAAGGTAAACATTTCATATCACATAGTATGGTTAGATCAAGGATTTAATAGAATAAAACAATGATGTGACTGAAAACATTAAGAAAAATATCGAGTGGTACAAGAATTAATTTATTGATTTTTATTGATCATTGATGGACTTTCTGCAGGGAAAAATATATTTTATATTAACCCTCTATACAACTTTATTAGTTGACTGATTTTTCTTTAAGTCATTTTTAGTAGAGGAACTGAACTTATACTGCCACTTTCCTTTTCGTTTTGTCTAGATCTAGATATAAATACTTTAGAATTCAGATCCTATTATGGGTCCTACTTATCAGATATATAACAAGAAAAGTATAACCATTTCAGTATATTAATGTAACCTGTAAAAAAATAAAATAATGAATATTTTAAAATCGATATTAAAACATGAAAGCAGGTTGGAACCTTTGGTGTGAAGATAATACTGACGTAGTTTTCCACAGAGCACCAAAATACTATACTGTACTCGACGCGCGTTTGGCCAACCAAGTTTTCATCATCTAGAGATGATTAAAACTTAATCATCTCCACTAAACCAGTTTCAATCATCTCCAGATGATGCCAACTTGATTAGCGAAATGCACGTCGAGTGCAGTATAGTGTTTTGGTGTTCTGTGGAAAACTACGTCAGTATTACGATATTAAAACAGTTCGTAAATGATCGAGATACATTAATAGCAGGTGAATTTGAATTTAATTTGGCCGCGGTCCCGTTTGTGGCCGCGGATGAGTTCATTGTCATTTGGTTAAAGTTGACATATTATATTACTCTAAAAAGTATATAATAAATTTCTGATGGTAACAGTATACCTATGTACATAGAAAATAGTAATAATAATAATAATAATAATATTAATAATAATAATAATAATAATAATATCTCTATCTCTCCAATTTAAACTTTTTGTAAATATATGCCATTTATTTACTAAACTTTTTAAAGGATTAGTTTTAAGTGTTTAGATTTCATTTCATAGAAAATAATAAAATAACTGTGTTGCACTAGATAAACATTTAGTTCAATGGTGATTTTCATAATTCAATTTGAATAAAGGTAAAAAGGTATAGCCATTGAGTTTATAAACCTAGTCAAAGGTATGGAGTAATTAGAATATTTATTTAAGCTTCAAGAAATATTTTATACCAAATGTATAGGTATTATATTATCTATTTATACATTTAATATATTATTTTTATAATAACAATAATACCTTTTATACCATTAATTTTATAATAATACAAGGTTGGCCGCGTTAAGTACTTGGATGGGATGGATGCAAGGAAGGCCTGCGGTGCTTGCCCTCATCTTCTAGTGGCCTGTAATTCGCAGAAGCTATACAAATTTAGGAGGACGTACTATCCCTTGGACATAATGTAAAACCGTAGATCCCTTGTTTATGAAATGATACGCATGTAAAAGATCCCTACCCTGCTATAAAAAGTGGAGGTTTAGCAAAACTTCCAGGTTGGGGGTTGCTTGTTTCCTCGCGTCAGTGATATTGGCATTAGTTGCGAAAATAGGCCGACGTTAAATAAACGAAATAATAAAAAAAGAAAAAAAAATTGCGGCGTGACGTGTTTATAATTGTGCAAAGCGAATCTCGCCGACCAGCCATATTCTGCATGAAATACACGAAAATTTGTACCTTAAAGAGTACAAAGATATAATATTAGCAGCTTCCAAAGGCGGGAACCTGCAAAGACCTAAGTATTTCTTTGTGGGATGTACAGCTATATCAACCAGTGCTATTGTCAAAATTGCTGTCCATCATCAAGCAAATGTTTGAACCATAATCTGCTAAATCAGAGATTGGGAAATCGAATTGAATAGAGAATCCTGTAATTACCACAAAAATAATTACAGATCCAGATAGAAAGCAATCAACTGAAAGCGCCGTTAAGTACTGCCAGTATGCATTCTCAATGCTTGTATTAAAAATATGGTTTATAATGTATAGCAAAAAGAGTCTATTACTGCTTTTTGAGTCATAAGTTACTGCTTTTTGAAGTTTCAAAATGTAATAACAACACTTTACATAATAATGTCAACTATAGTATTTTTATAAATAAATAGGTACTTATAAATAGTATATATTTTTTGTAAAGGAGAACAGGGTGGATCAAATTGGTATGTTTTCGAGGCCTGTGCTCTTTTTTTTGAAAAAATAACAATGGTGCAAACCGTATCTCTATATCTTATCATTTTTGAGCTATAGGGTGTTTCTCGATTTTTGGCAAAACCGACTGATGCCCTTTTCTTGTTTCCTTTTCAAGATACCTTAAAAAAGTTTGAACACACGGGCCACACTTGGGGAATATGTCATTACAGTGTACCTACAATATGTGTATACAAATATTTTATTTTTAAAAATAAAATATTAATTTTATAATTTTACATTTATTGTAGGTAGTTAGGTAATAAAATTAATGAGATTTTTGTGGCTGCATTTGACTTACATTTACAAGTTTTTCTATATTAGCTTGCATTTTTGAAGTAGACATGTAGTATTGCGTCTAAATGTGAATCTGTTAACTGAGAACAGTGTGTGTTTTTTTGGTAATTCAGAATTGAAAAACTTTGCCCCCAAATAGATCTACTAAACATAGTGATTATTTGCTGAGCAAACCTTTTTAGCTCCTTGTAGTTTTTAAAAGGAAAACTCCTATAGAAATCCACAAAGTTAGTTTTTTCCTTAAAAGTCATTGTTAGGTGTGGCATCACTTTGCAAATTTACCACGTTGATTTGCAAATCGCTTGGCACATATCCAATGTCCACTGTGAAGGGGTTTTCGAAAATCTCAATTTTACGTGAGATCTTTTTGAAATCAGCAATAATATGATTTTCCTAGATGTTAATTATAGTATTTTTATAAATAAGTTATATTAAATACGTATATTTTTTTGTAAAGGTGAACAGGATGGATAAAACTGGTATGTTCTCATCTCTATATCTTGCATCTATATCTTACCGTTTTTGAGCTACAGGGTGCTTCTTCGAGTTTTGGCAAAATCGTAATATGCCCTTTTCTCATTTCCCTTTCTTGAGCAATATGCATGCAATATGAATAATATGTCTATGGATTTTCCCTATTTTTCTCTTTGTTCACAGTAGTTCCACATTTCTACCACTCACATCACATTATGATAAATGTTTTCATAATAAATATAATAAATAATAATAAATAAAACATCCATATATTAATAAAACACATTTATTGATTTTATCTCATAATCACCAGGTACAATTTAAACTGTTGCTACTAATTTACTTTATTAGAAAAAAATATAACTATTTCATAGATGAATTGCTAGAATTTATAAAGTATTATAATGGCAATATGTCTTTTACTATATAATCTCAATATTAAACCTTTCATTAAAGCACTAGCCCTTGATCATTTAGGTATGAAAAAAAGTTTGGTGCATTCTGTCAAAACTGTGCATAAAGTAAAAAGTTTGAGCACTACATTTCAAATACAATACCTGACCTCAAATATACACTTTTATTTTATTAAAAAAAAGTATTCACATATTACAAAAAATCGAATATGAACACCTTCTTTTAGTTATAATTACTTAATTTAATATCTATACATTTTACAGAATCAATTAATCAGTAAAAAACTAACAGTTAACAATACTATTTACAAAAAAATAATAAAAATAAGTAATAACCACTGCCCATAATAAATTTATAGGAACTGCATAGAACAGTTTTATAAAAACATTTAGCTATTTATAAGAATATACAAATTAAAAGAATTGCTCTAGTTTTGTGGCACAGTTTGTCGCTTAACAATTATTTTAAAATTTTTTGGCATCTTTAAATACATTTTCTCTTTTTAAACATTGCTCACTCAACTACTTTCTTAAAAATACTGGTAAAAGGTGTGTGTCACCAAGAGTTATGGACTGGTTCCGAGCTGTAAAGAATAACGTATTTTCAGTAAATAAATACCCTAATAACTTACTAGCCAACTCTTTGTTGTGTTGTGCTGGAACCAGTCGTCACTATGTGGTGAATCAGACCTTAAAACTAAAGATTCCATTGAGAGCTGTTTCACAACAATCTTATATAAGTGTGGTTTAATAGAAGAAATAATAAATAAAAGGGATTATTAAAAATATAACAAGAGGTTTAAAGACTGTTGCTCACTCAAAACAAAAATCACAATCATTATAGAAGGAATGTTTTCTAATAAATAATGTTGAAACTAATTCCTTCCAATAAAGAAGAATGTTTAATTGTAAGTTTTTTTTTTAGACAGAAAATGCTTTTAAGAAATAATTCTCCTCGGCATTTTTGTATCAATTACCCTTTTTTTTAATAACGCATGGTTGGAATAAATGTATTTGGATGTTTAAGAACACCTTAGTCAAGAGGGATTAGTCAGTGTTTGGTTTTGAAACTTAGTTTTGCCTAATTAAAACTAAAGTTCCCACACTAAAACAACTCGCAATTATTATTAACAAAAAATATGACATTTCGGAAATGTCTCTATTTCCTTTATCGAAACACTTTCAAGTTTTCTTGAAAGTGTACTCCGGTAAGACAGTTTAAACTTAATTACGTTTAAATATAACTAAAGCACCACGGTTCGACCCTAACCTAATACTTTTTTGTAAAACATTTACATCGCAATAGAGTTGTCCAAGATCCAGAATAAAGAATGAGAAATTCATTGTAATATGGGTAATAGTTACACAACGGCAGCCCTATTCAATTGTTGGGAGTGATATCGTTTTGGGCAACTCTTATTACACACAAAATAATAATTAAGCAACAAAATGCATAAGCCATTACTTTCATAATATCTATGTAAACACTTCTCGGTTTGGAGTTTTTAAGATCACAGAAATCCACATACAGACACACACAGACACATACACATTCCATCTTGTCACTATAACGTCTTCAATCACTTCTATGTTTATATATTATTTCTATTTTAATAAATAATTTTAAAATAACCATGTCTATCAGTCGCTTGAAATGATCTAGAAGAGAAAGACTTAAAACCATTACGGTATCGATTCCCTGTAGTAGGGATTCACGCCCTTGATTGGTAGTGGATGCGCTTCGGTGTTGAACACCCACTCATCCAGTGAGATCAGGCTGTCGTCTGAGAAGAGGAGGTACAAATACTGAAAGAAAAACAAAATTTGAATCAAATTATACTTCTACATAAATGTTAATAATCACTGAAATGGCAAGAGGGTGAGGTTTTTATAGGTTTAATAGTTTATATTTTTGTTGAAGCCATATTTCTAGGCATTCATTTTTACTGGACATGTTACTGGAGGAAACATATTTAAAAGTAGTTCCCATTAATTAATTGAAAACCTAGCGACTATATTTTTAAAATGCCTTCCTAAAATAGATTCTGATTGTTCACATTCTCATTCCTGCATGATTGTCAAGTTTTCAAAAAAATATATACTTATACCATTCAAAAATGTTAATGAGAACCATTCGTTTTTAGAAAAAGATTGAAGTCAAAATTTATGATATTGCCAACACAATTTTATGTAATGATGATCTCCAACATTAAAGCAAGACTTTTAAATTTTTAAAATATTAAATACAACAAAATGCCACTTACTTTCAATGTTTCAGCTAAGAAGAAACTTTGCTGAACATCATCTTGTTGTGGTTCTTCAGAGTAAACATTTTTCAATCCAGTGTAACCACCAGACACTCTACAGTATTTTTCCAAAGCCTGTAAAATGTAAATACATGATTAATTCTTGTAAATTAACTTATTGTACAGTTTTGGTAATGTAGTAGGTACTGAGTAAAAAAAATTCCTTTTCTGTCTACACACCTGAACGGCTTCCCATCCCCACTCCCTATATTTGGGATCCTTGGTAATTCGGTACATAATGAAGTAAGATTCAATCACTTCTGGCCTCAAAATGTAATATTTTTCCGAGCTCTTCAAAGCTCTAGCCTCAGCACCTTCGGTGAACCTGAACGCTTCTGGGCCCAATTTAGTGTAAGATCGATCGTAAGACTCATGACAAGTATTTGTGATTTGCTCAGCTACTTCCATGTACTTTGGAGAAAGTTCGCTCTTAAGAGTTTTTGAAGCCAAACCGAGAAGACCACCTGATGGGAAAAACATTTTTATTAATCATAAAATATTTATACTAAAATCCGAATATATGCCTAATTTTTTAAAGAAAAGGTTCTTCAAGAGACTTTTCACATGATAACCTGAACTGGTGATCACTTCTTGTCATGTGACTGAAGTGGTAATTCATCTATTTTTTATAATTTGCATTGTTAGGAAACAAAACGAATATTTGTCCTAAGCGGTTAACCACTTGCAACATGGTTTGCTAATAGAAAAACTTTGAAGTATTAGACGTTCATTACCTGCAAAGCAACTGAGATGGTCCATCTTATGTTCTGGCCTGTCAAATTTTAGTTCTGCGAAATACATTAGTCCACTTGGTGATGTACGCAACATGTGAACGAATACTGCTTGCATGGCATCGTCAAACATCTGGCGAGCTTCGTTGTCTTCCTTGTTGGCTTGCAACCAAGCTTTTAGCAGATATTCGTAAAAACTGTCACCAAGGGCACCCATCGACATATGGTCTGCAAATTAAAGTTATATTTTAAGATACACACTACTAAACTTCCATATCATCAGAATTGTTTATAATGTTTCAATTTTTCATTGCATTATGGAAAAAAAATACTATGCTGGAATATATTGCGGTATGAGGTAATTAAGTACAGATGATCAAGTACTGAAATGGAAGTAATATTATTCAGTAATGAAGGGTGACTTACGTTGTCCCCATTTGCCAGTTTTTGGATTGAGATAATTGGGGTAGAGACCATTAGGCTTCTCCAACTCTCTCAAAACCTTCCTGATGTGGTCCACCTTGTTACGGTAAATGGGTTTTCCAGTCACGTCACTCAAGTAGGCCATTTCTAGATGAAGTGTACCAAATTCAGATAATATACTAGATCCACCACTTGCCCATCCATAATTTTTACTGAGCTGAAAACGAAATATTTAAATAATATGGAAAGAAACAAAAGGAACTAAAAAGAAATCGAAACCCAATGATAATTTTACTAATTGAGTTCTATTGACTTCAATTTGTACGACTAATTCATCTTATTGTTTTCATTTAATCACATTTTAGATCTGTTTATATGCATCTTATGAATTAAATAAATTCTGCCAGACCAAAAGTCTGAAACAATAATTCGGTCATGGGCATTAATTTTATCAATACCCCAGTCAAAGTGGTTTTATCGTTTATAAATTAACTATGTGATTTTACATTTTAGGTAAATGATATACAGGGTGTCCACCTAGTGCGCGTAAGTCCAATATCTAGGTTAATAAAAGAGATAACTTAATTTTTTTTTCTACAGGGTTGTCTAATATCCCGAGCTGCACAAAATGAAAATATATTGACATATTCAGGGTGCTCAGTTTTTCCTGGACAGGTACCAACTTCGTTTTTCTAAATGGAAATATATATTTTTTATTGCTTTTTCGAACTAAACCCTTGATTTTAGTAGGACTTTCATCAGCCTTCCCTATACCTAACTTAAACTGTTTTTGAAATATTGACGGGTGAATATTGACATTTTTGCAACTTTGACACCCTGTAAAATCTAAGCGGTTTGAGATCAAGCAAAACGGTTTGCACATTCCTATCTTAACTTTTCATAAGCTATCGTTTGGTACTAATTTCAGAATTATCCAAAAATTTAAAATTTTCTGAAAATTTTGAAAATTTTTGATTCCTGTATAAATTTGAAATTAGTACCAAACGATAGCTTATGAAAAGTTAAGATAGAAATGTGCAAACCGTTTTGCTTGATCTCAAACCGCTTAGATTTTACAGGGTGTCAAAGTTGCAAAAATGTCAATATTCACCTGTCAATATTTCAAAAACAGTTGAAGATAGGTATAGGGAAGGCTGATGAAAGTCCTACTAAAATCAAGGGTTTAGTTCGAAAAAGCAATAAAAAATATATATTTCCATTTAGAAAAACGAAGTTGGTACCTGTCCAGGAAAAACTGAACACCCTGAATATGTAAATATATTTTCATTTTGTGCAGCTCGGGATATTAGACAACCCTGTAGAAAAAAAAATTAAGTTATCTCTTTTATTAACCCAGATATTGGACTTACGCGCACTAGGTGGACACCCTGTATACTAGTTAAGGCCGCAAGCCTAATATGATATTTAAATATATACATTGTAATTAAATGTAGGACCTTTTCATTAAAATAAACCATGTAAATAATTTGCTAATGAACTGTATGAATGAAAATTAACTGTTAAAGCTAGCATATACCTATTTAAATGATGTCATAAAATATTCTTTTACTATGGTAGGTAATATAATAAAATAAAATGTTTTTACTACCGTTACCACCTATGGTTACCACTAGATATTTATATTTACTGCAATGATGATGAATGCAAATATGTAATTAGGTATTTCTATCACTATAAATAGGTAAATGGTTTAATAGAATTTATTTTGCGGAAACTGGGACTGTTTTCAGCTGTTACTAATCCTGTAAATTTAATATTTTAAAAAGTTCCATGACTTTCCATGTCTTTAATACAAAACTACTACGCCCATTCCACGAAAATTTACATCAATACAGTCAAGGGCACTGCCGCTCGCGCAAATTGATCAACATTCATAATTAATTAATTAATTAACCGACTTACCCCGGTTTTGAAGTTGACTAGAGCGTTGGGGATGCCAGTGGGGGTGTCGAAGGCTGGCAATAGTTTGTCGGCAATTTGTTGGGCTTTGTCACGGAACACCACGTCCCCTGTCAGAGCGAAGCAGGCCAGGAGTCCGCCTACGAACCTGATGTTCACCTCGAAGACAGATACGTCAGAAGTCTGAAAAAAATAGTTTTAGTTGTATTGTAAAGTTAATAATTGGTGTAATAGTAAAATAGTTATTTGTTTTACTAGGCAGAAAAGCACAAGATTTAATGTCGGGGCTGGAGTTTCATAGCCAAGGCGCAGCCGAGGCTAGGAAACCAGCCAAGGCATTAAATCTGCTTTTCTGTAGTGTGAAACATATAATTTTTTCTCCAAATTTGTTCCAATTTCACGAAAAATCGTCTTTTTTATATTTATTAATTGCGTTTCATTATCAATATCCAAATAATTATTTCAACAAAGGTGACTGGCTCTTCGTTACTATGTTTACCGCTGATGACGTTTGTAAAATTGTTTGTGTAATGTCATTGTCAATTGAAATTACCAATTTGATTTAAATTATTATCTGGAACGTGCAACGATGCACTTTTTCTGCCTAGGCAGTAAAAATATAACTTTTAAGCCTGTCAAGTGTCATTAAAAAGCCGCTTTTAATGTCATTTGGAGAAAAAAGAAGTTTTTGCAACATTAAGTTTCGTGTATTACCGTTGAGTGACCAATTTGTATCTCGACAACGCTACGCTACACCAAAGAAAAAATAAAAAAATATAGCTGGTATAGTCTTTATAATCTAATTTGAAACTGCAAAAAAAAATTCCGACAAACGACACACTTGCGGAAACAAAGAGACCGACGTCGAACTGCAGGTGTTTCATTTGTCGGAATTTTTTTTACAGTTTCAATTTACATCATATAGACTATACTTTTATGAATACGAATATTTCTTTAGTGTCAATCTAGGTATAATTTTTGGATCCGTACAAGGAGTTAATTAAACGGAAAATATCTTCCAAAAATATAAAAAGTACCATACACTATTAATTTTAGATTTTTTGTTTCGCGTCACATAGTTCTTACAATAATCTTGATAAAAAATACTCCTGAAATATTATTAAATTTATTGATTTAATGAGTGAGTGAACAGTTCTGTCCAGTTGAAATTTCATTATTTGATTTTGTAAAGTTAAAACATCTTAATTTGAGAATGAGACTGTCTGATCGAAACTCAGATATCCCAATGGATGTTGTGGAGGCACTAGCAAATATTTTGTTGTCCTACGCGTTTATCTTTTCTTAATTTTATGAACATTTTTTTGTAGCAAACCAGCCGTGTTGAAATACTTTTCTGATTCTTCATTTCTTTATCATTTGTAAATGATTAACATTTATAAATTTCATTCAGTTTGGAAAAGTGACATTTACACGTTAAAATTAGCGAAAAACCTTTGTTGTTTAATTCGACATTCGTAACTCCTCCACTGGTAAAAGTCTCAAATAAAAAGTATGAAATGAAATACTTTGGCTATCAATTTTCGTGCTAGAATATAGATAAATATCTTAAAATTGCAAATTTCTGATAAATGTTTTTTTCATTCTAAAAGCATCTAATACTTAGTACCCATGACAAATATGAGGTATGATATGATAACAGAATGATCATATATTAATCAAGTTAATGTATAGTGTTTACTAGAGGTTAATGTGCGTTTACATAGAGCATTCCATTTATTTGTTACAAACCGAGTTTAAAAGGCACAAGTGTAATCGTGTTAGTCGTGTTCTCGAGGTAAATAAATAAAAGGAAATACTATACTGGGATTACTGCGGGCGAAAGTTGTACACTACATTATAACGATACACGCATTAAATTATGGAACTGGAGATTGCTTTATTATGTAGCCTAGGTATGTGCCTGGAACCATGCCAAAAGGTAAAAGACCTCGAATTCGTAGTTCCGGTTTGTGCATTATTCATACACTTCTTCCGTATTTAGATTTCTGTTTTGATGTGCGGTTACATTTACTATAGCTGGTTCATTTGATATACAAAACTATGGGATATGATGATAGAGTTCATTCACGTTAAGTTTAAAGTGACGTTTTTAAGTTTTAAGTTAAGTTTATACAAATAAATAAAAACTTGACAACGCAGAGAAGGGTTGCCAAATATAAAACTCTTTGTAAATGGCAAATGCTATGCTAATTTATTGGTCATTTGTTTATCGAATATTGAAAACAATTAATTACTGAAAATTACGTCACTTTAAACTTAACGTGAATGAACCCTATGAATCATATTTTGATAATTATATATCAGTTATTTATATATATTATATATTATTTCGCCTTTTGATAGTTAATTTTAAAGTACAGATACGAACATATTCACTTATTTTTACTCCAGGTAAATTGTGTCTCTTAATTTTATAAATGTGTTGTCTACACTTCTGTCAAAGCAATTGTTATTCCAAGTTTTTTGCTTTTAAAATCATTTTGAAATATTGGAGATTCTGCTAGAAACTATAATTGAGTCAGTTTACCTTCTTTTAATTGAAGAATAATATACATTTTTGGCAACTTTCGCAAAAGCATGTCTTACAAAATAGCAACATTAAAGAATATGTAGTTACCTTAAACAAATGGCTGTATTTGGCAGCCTTTTACATTAACACGCAAAATAATTGTGGCAGAATATTTAGCTCAAAAAATGTCTTACTATTTTTTACTTGCACGTAAACACGTGTCTTAAAAGTTACTTAAAATAATTGAAATGAACTAGTGAATACTATTATAAGTATTCTAATTAACATTTTGCAGTAATTGTGATGACAGTATTATTATATTTATCACTAATACTGAGATATTTAGATAATAAAATTTGTTATAAGTTTATTTTTGACATATATTATACTGCAAATAACTTGAAATGCTACTACGTTATTAAAAATATATTTTTATAAATATTTATCCAAATGACCTTTACAAGCAGCTCTTGAAAAACAACTTGACCACAGAAAGACGCTTAGACTATGCATTCTACTTCAGTATTTTAGATACAAAATAGATAAGGAAGCTGACTTAATTGTACACGTCCGGCAAAATCATTTAAACTCCAAATGGAATATGTATTTATGTCATTCTAATATGGAATGTCGCCCATCGCTCATGTCATTGGCCGTTGGAGATACAAATCTCGTTAAACACTAAAAAAAAGTAAATGTGAAGTATACGCAATGTTAATGTCGCCTCTTGAAATGACCATTTCAGAATATTTTCACTTATACAGTGGTCTCGGAATAGGCGACAATTATACAAACAAAAAATGAAGGAACTAATTTCTGAAGCGGGAACTTTTTCATTAATCCCAGTGACGCTACCGTATGTTGGCCGTAGTATTAAATATAATAACAGGGTTACGATTATCAAAATTTCCTTTTTACACAAACAAGTCTCTTTTTCCCCTTCGGTCCTCAAAATTCTCGAAAAATGGAAAACCACTCAAATTGGCAATAACGTTACTCTAACATCGCGGTCGTTTGCAATCGACTGACTCCTTTTCACCGCTTACAAGGCAACTTCAATAATTACGACGTTCTAACTTCTATAATGTTTGCAACTTGAAATATTTAATAATAATTTCAGCAATTCAGTTCGATTTTGGCAATAAGCATATTATCTTAAATTAAATATACATAATTCCAGAAATAATAATAATTTCTAATTTTAATTTTTAATTTAACTGACAATAAATGTGCTTATATGCAATTGGAAAGCCTCTATAGCCAAGTGCTAATGTTGATCATTTAAATATGCACGGCTGTGAGTATAAAGTGAGTGTCATCCTTGACAAAGACTCGTTTTTTAATGCCAAATACGCCAACAGTATTTTTTAATACTGAATCCTCATTCTGGGTATGTAATAAAGAGAATAGAAATCTGTCTTTAATACGTTTTCTAAACTATTTCTAGTATCTCAGTGTAAGATGTAATTCACTCGTAAACTGTCATCTTCATATTTAGTTCTATATATATAAAATTCGCATGCAAAGTTTCTGGAGTTGTAATTACATACAAAATGTGCCAACATCAGCGACACTTTCCCAAACCAATGTTTTCGCAATTGTTCCTGGAACATTTCCCGCTCTAGCAATAAAGTAGATGCAAACTCGTACATCTAATTTTCTAGTTGCATTGCGCTGCACAGCATATTTTCCAGGCAGTTAGTTGAGCCCGTGGCATGCTAGATTGTTTCAATTTCGCGAACGCTGGGCGCATTTCAGGAAGAAAAATTATGCTGGCAGTAAGCAGACCGGACGCGTGGCACATTTTGCGGGGCCAGTCGATACTAACTCCTGCTGAAATCGATCAAAGAGCCTGAAATAAACGGCGATGAATCGTGACATGCATCAAATGCATAAACGTTTTTGTATCTTCCGCATCAATTCAATTCATATTAAGTACAAGTTTTCAAAGTTATGAAACAATTAGTGCAGATATAAATTACATAATTATGTAAATAATAGTTATTTGTTTAACTAATACAAAAAATACACGTTTTCGGGACGAGGGAAAAGCGGAGTCCGGAAATTATACGAGTCTCGAAAACGTATTTTTTATACGAGTTTAACATAATATTTTTTTTCTAACCGCTTCTAATTAGCACCTCCAGTTTACCGATTCATCGGAGTCACTATCTTTTTCTTCTATTTAATTAAACATCAATATATTATGTGACATGCAATGTGAATGTCAAATTACTTTTCGGTACTGTACAACTACTGTACAATAATCTCTTTTTTGTACAGTTGCTATGGCGATCTCAAACAGTCCCAAAATGGCCGTCTTTTTGTACAAAATAATTTAATGTTATAGTGTCTTATTCGTATGGTTGAAAAAAAAAAGATATTTCATATAATATGTGATTCACATCTAGTAAGAGATGAATAATATGATAATAAAAGGATAATAATATGAAAATATATGATAATAAAAAAAAGATAATAAAATAAGATAATAAAAATCATGTACAGAGTCAGATAACATCTGTTTACATTATTATATTATAACTTAATATTCGTATTACGAATTGCAAGTAAATTTATATAAAGCATTAATTTCCGAACTAAAGAATACTTGTAAATTAGTTAAAGCGCAAAATATTAAATAAATATTTGACATTATACACGTCTCTTAAATATTTACTTATAAAATATTGTTGGAAATGTTTTCCAGGTGGCGAATATTTTGAAAATTATCCCGGGTCAAAGACGAGTGATAATTTTCTAAAAATATTCGCCACTTTCCGACAATTACCTATTGATATAAGATTGACACTAAGATCTGAAGGCATTGTTATTTTTATTAATTAGTTACTTGATGTATAGAACTTTTCAAGTGAAAAAATAAACATTACTAAAGAAATTACTTTAAATAAATATCCAGTTAAATTATAACTTACCATAACTGCGAGATCAAGTTCGTTGGCAACCCAATCTCTCGCCTGCTTGAATTCCTCCTTCAAGCCCATTATATAGAGGGTGTCAAGTCCGTCGAGTATGGTGGCCCCCAGGAGCATATTGCCGAATATGCTTGCCCCGTGGCCCCGTTTGCTTATAGGCTTCAATTCATTCTTTCCCCAGGCGTAGCGGACGTAGTTATCCCAGGCATGTTTCATCATCTGTAACCAAGAAAATTGATAAGTCATAAAAAACAAGTTCGAAACATTGAATTCATAAGGTACCAGTTATGCCGACCGAGTAATGATATACTACCCCCTTTTCCACATCAGTCTGAAGGTTCGAAATTACTATTGCGATTAGAATAAAGCGTATTTTGGTTTAGTTATTAAAACATTTATAACCGATCAGGTTAAAAAATTTCGGGGATTTTTCAGTTTTTTTTTGTTTGTGTTATTTATCGATGGCCTATTTCCGCGACTAAGGCCAATCACCGAGCCAAAAGACGAGCAACTCTTTACCTGCAAATTTTGCAACATCCCCACTTTTTGTAGTGGGGGTAGGGATATTTTATTTGCCTATGATCCCATAAATAAGGAACTTCCGGCTTTACATCATATCTGAGAGATAATACGCTTTCTACACAGGTCACTAGAAAGTGCAGGCCTTTCTGCATGGTAACCCATCCAAGTTCTAACCGCGGACCACGTTGCTTAGTCTTTATATCGATGTTAGGAACACTATACCGCTACCACGGCTTGACCCGAAAATAGTTTATATAATATAATATCAGTATACATATAATTCGTAAATAAGCCTAATAAAAAAACTGTTATAGCCTATGTCTTAATGTTGTAATAAAATAAAGTAACGGACAATACACCTTAAATATATTTTATTTCTGTTTTCAATAAATAAATAAATAAATAAATAAATAAAGACAGTTGCAAGCCCAACTGTTAAGTTAACGGCATGTTGTTAAGAGGACATTACGTTGGCAATTAAATGAATTATAAAAATTTCAATTTCATTCTTCGTAAGGAAAAAGAATACTTAACATGCACCTAAATATGACAGATTAGACAATAGATGATTTAAAAAATGGAATATTTTAATAATAGCTGCGTGAAAAAAATAACATGAACAATGACCTATTTATCACGCAATGTGACATTATCAAATACTTCCTGTAACAATGAATAAATTCCTTTGCTGATCTTCTAAACAAAATAGAGTAGAAATTAAATACACCGCTTAACAATTTTATTAAGAATTACGTATATACATTTTTTGTCACATGGTCAGCTTTCAAAATATTATTTCTAAATACACGGTATTCACATTTTATAACACAATCTTTACGATCCTAACAGGATTATTTAGTAGGTATAGCGTGTATTTATAATTGGTATAGCAAGAAAATACACAGTTCGTGTAAAAATATACATACAAAAATGAAAATGGAATTAGTAAATATATTTAATTTTATCAGGAATATTAAAATAGGTTGGGCATAAACCAGCAGATTAGTATGTAGAGGATAATGGTACCAGCTTGGTACTATGGAAATTACAATTATATCATTATTTTTGTGACTAATATTAAAATAAATGAAATTAACACGATTATAGAAATATCACTAGAAAATAAAATAAATAAAGTAATAACATTTAAGAAATAACTCTTGACGTTGTGGAATTTAATATTTTGCATGTAGCAGATTAATGTGATTAAAAAATATTCGTTTAATAAAGATCGAAATCACTGAGTAATTCAGCCCTTATGAAAATTAATCTTAAACTGAACCTTATTGGATTTTAAGTCATTATGTATTTGTATTAATGTAATTTCAGGTCATCCGTGAGGATGAATTTACTAATTGCAAAAAAATACAGTACACACTTCTATATACTGATTTTCTACAGGTATACCTCTTTAATTTTCTCCTTCCGAGCAACATCCACGTCAATAGTCATATTAGCATCATTACTGTCAACCTTGTAGTAAAAGGGAGAACTCGTCACATTATGGATGACAGCAGTATTTTTCTCCGACGACCTGGAGTGTCTAGTAAAATACACCCCCGTCCAAGCCATTACAATCAGAGTGCCGCCAAGCATGGCACCACCAGTTTTACCCATTTTTAATAATTTAGAGTGAAATCGACACAAGAGACTATCACAAAAAATAATTCGATAAATAGACGCAGCACCTCATCAACTATCCGCGAATCGCACAAATTTGTAGAGACTACCCGAATGATAAGTACCGTTCGCACGAGAGTGTCGGTACGGCATCCAGACGAGTACTGGTCAATTCTGAATTGCCAGCCCAGCAGCCGTAGTCGTAAACTTGAAGTATGTTATCAGTCTTGTTATCGGTGTGGAGAGGCAGAAGAAGCAACTGTTAACGGCATTTGTGGGATGCAGATCGCGTGTCTCGGAAAAACCAATCAATAGCGAGACGAGAGGGCCAGTAGTACAACCCGTGAGTTATTGCACAGAAAATGGAAAATAATGAGCGTGTTTATGGTGTGTGCGATTGATTCATGTTCTTGCTGTAATTACTCGCCGGCTGATCTTTCTATTAATGGTTTATAAATGTTGGCTGGGAACAAATGATGGCTGTCTAATGATGATTGCATGGAAACTACCTAAAATTTACGTTGGCTGGTAAATTGCAATTATTTAAGTAATCATTAAACGCGATAGGCATTTAACGACAAAGACATCATAACGTCACGACAACGACTGCTTTTGGTTGATTAAGTTTTTACATTAATTTAAGAATGAGTCGGAGGGACATTACATCATCAATGTCAAATTCAGTACATTGCCTGTAACATCCGTTTACCTACATCGGTACGAGTATTTTAAACTATGTATTTAAAGGTAGACTTTCGTAAAAAGCGACAGCGACAGGAGACCGAGACAGGCAACAGAGACAGAGACAGACGACAGCGACCGAGACAAGATACCAAATAGCTCGTTCGCAACGTGGCAACAGGCCAGTGTATTTATTAACAACTTTTGCTGGAAACTAACGCGTGTGCAGTGTTTAGATTATAATGTCTGCAAATAAGGAAATTATTTTAAAACAAATACTATTAGAGGAAGAAGAAGATGAAGATCTGATTTTATATTACTTTTATAAAAAATGTGAAAGAGTGCTAATAAATACTTTATTTACAAAACGAAAAGATGAGAGGTCTTTTAACTTATTAATATCGCAACATTTAATGTCTGATGAAGATATGTTTAGAACATATTGTAGGTTAAATAAACAACATTTTTAATTTGTTTTAAGTTTAATTGAGAAGGAAATGGAACCAAAAAGAACTGAAGCAATGATTTCAACTGAGGAAAAACTATTTATTTCTCTACTAGTCTAATAGACAACTATAGGTCTATTAGAATTTCATCTTCAGATGAAAAAGCAATTGTCTTAGACTTATATTATCTGTAATTTTAGCTTTTTTCGATGTAGAAGCCATTGCTTGCAGAGCCAAAATACACTTGTATCCGCGTGGCGACAGGAACACTACTGCTCTAGAAGCAGACATGAGACAGGCTGCAAGAGACAAGGCGCGACAACCACGGAGCTGCGTGTCGCTGTCGTCTGTCTCTGTCGCCTGTCTCGACCTCCTGTCGCTGTCGCTTGTTACGAAAGTCTACCTTTAAGTTTAATGAGTGATGCTGACGACAGAGAATTCAACACAGAACATTTCTATAATTACCTACCTCTTACCTCTTTACCTCTTTATACCTACCTATAATAACGCATAGGTATTAGACTGATTCTCTTCGTATGACCGACAACAACTGCCTCAGTCTGGCAATATCTTTTGTCGAGTGGGTGGCTGAATTTAGTGGTTTTTTTAGACAATTTTTAATTAAATTAATTAAATTGTCTACACATATTAAGGCCTGTTGGGGATTACTAACGTAAGTCGTGTTTGAGGCGTAATTGCGGCCTACTGTAATAATCACTATGCCACCCCCCTCTTCCACACAAGAGTAAGACTTTCGGGCTAATCCTTGTGATTAAACTGAGGGGTAGAGATATTATTATTTATGTAGACATAAAAACAGTAAAAATTAATCAATATTTTAAAGATTCAAGCGCCTAAGCTTCCAACATTCTTAATGCAAAAAGTCCAAGTACTCAAATCTTTCACAGTGTAAAGCGTTACATTTTTTAACACAAGCTGGATCATATTTGTTTCAAGTCGTTCTTTTACAATAGTCACATGTATAACATACATATATAAAATATAAATTCGAGACTTCAACATTCACAACGGAATATTTGATGAGACATTTTACTTAAAGAATGTTATTGATATTAGAATAAAAGAATCGATTTTGTTATTCCTGCAATATTATACTTCATCTCGTGAGGAGAAGGATAATAACCAAGTGATCATTTTTCTCTATCGTTTACTATTATTTTTCAAGAATATAAATAAAAAAACAAATACAATGAAATATCAGCGCACATTCAAACTGTATTTAACAAATTATTAACAATTTAATCTAGGAATAATAATAAAGTTCAGGGGTGTGAAATATTTAAAAATAAAAATTTCATAAATAGATAAATTGAAGGTCTGATTCTCGTATAAATAAAAACAATATTAAATTTAAAAAATCACATGCGCTGTTAAATATTACTCAACTACCCATTGACACTCAGATATAGTAGTAAACTCAAAACAAATCTGGACTAGTTAATAAGTTATCCAGTGTGTCTATCAAGTGATATAATTTTGTTGTTCCACCGTTCACGAAGTAATTGAAAATAGTATATTAAACAACAACTTATCATATAAGGCGTACCTAATTTTATCGCACGCGCCCAAGTTTAGAAAACGAGCCGCAAGGCGGCGAGTTTTTTTAAAGGACAAGTACCATAAACGCCTTATGAAACGAGTTGTTTACACTATTTTTTCTATTTTGCACATTTTATACCTATGAAAGCAAAGAAAATCAGCATAAAATTAAATTCCCGCACACAGGGATTTTTATACATATTCTGGGACATCAACTTTTCTTTGCTTGAAAATTTAGTTAGATTATGATTTATATACAATTTGTATGCCATTACCACAGCTTACCATAGTATATGGTAAGCTGTGTACATTCATTTATAGGAAGGTACTTCATCAAAAAAATATCCAAATTTTGTGATACAACGCAGTTAGGTAGGTACCTACTATAGTACTAGGTTACTTTTTTTAGATGCATACCTAAAGATTTTAAGAAGTGTTAACACTTCCAAAACAAAAGTTAAAGCATATTATTGTAATCATGTGTGACAACAATGTACACTATACTTTCATTCATATATGTCAACGATCATAAAATTAAATTAGTGCCAAGTGATTTAATATCAAGAAAGTTGCTATTATTCCATTATATTAAAATTATTATTTTACCATATTACTGTATTATATTATTTATATAATCTTGTTTTTTTTTAACTGTAATGTTTCAGGTTGGGCAAAAGCAGCCTTAGACTGAGCCCCGCCTTATACATTATTATTATTATTATTATTATTATATCTATAAATAAATTCGGAACTATCCAATAAATAAAAATATACCGATTTATGGTTTAATATTATATAAAAAATGCACTGTATTATTTCTTCATGTATAGCTAATAATTAATTCCACCAATTTTTAGCTATTCATTTAGCCAGTGTTTCAAAATAAAATGATCTAAAGATAAAATGTCATGTAGATAGTGTGTATATAAAGCGTGTAGATAAAGATAGATGTGTTGTATTTTGTAGTATTCGAAATAAATGGAACTTAATCCTTGATAAATGACTAGTTACTAAAACGTAAGGAAAAAGATACACGTTGTGCAGATTCTGCGCAAGGTATATGTACATATTATGTAAAAGTACTGAAAGCGCGTGTAGTTCTCCCAAGTGAGAAAATATTTATTCAGGATAATTAATTATAAAACAGGTGCCTACTCTGTTCTACTGGCTTCGACGTTATAACTGTATTTGTTTCTTTTATTTTGTATTTTGCCATAATTCCGAAAAGATAAATATTTGAAAATGAAGCCCTATTACTCCAAAAGAAACGCTAGGGGAATTATTTTATTATTTTAATAACCTCATTTCCTTTGTAGTTAATACGCTTTCGATGATAGTAACATTGTTTCAAAAAGACATTATGTTTCTATCAAAGCAACACTTGGCGATGATAAATAACACCTTCCATTCAGTTTATCTTATGCAGTTCGTACTTTAATTGTATCTGTAGATATACAACAGAGAAATGTGAGAAAACAATTACTCGCTATCGCTACTTGATGAGACAATATTTATGCCAACGCACATGTCTTTGTATTGAAAATCTGAATCAACTTAATAAATATTGATTAACACAAATCATTTTTAATAACAAGACCAGTAAGTTAATTATGGAAAAATATACCATAAGTACTTTTGTAGTACCTCCGTAACTACAGGATGATATTTGTAAATTTGATTATTTTATTTTTGAAAAGTAACAGAGTGTTCATGTGAACGTTGGGAATAAACTGATTATTTTATTATACTATTATAGGAAATTCACATCAAAATAGAAATTACGCATCTCGATTCATTTACAAAACTGTAGTTTATACAGGGCGCCCTATTTCTTGACCCGTTGCATGGGTAACTTTTTTATTAGTAGAGATACAAAAACGCTTAAATGAGCAAATTAGTGCAGTTTCGTATTAGTAATTCTACGGTAAGGCGAAAAATTATATACGGGGGAAGGTTGAAAAGTTATTGACAAAAAACGAAAAATCCAACTTTTCTATTATCCCTCGTAGCTCGTTCATTTGAAGAGTTAGAGAAAAATGCTTCACATGTTTTTTGCAGTATTTTTCATGTAAAATGACATGCACTTGCTACTTTTTATATATCTCTTAAAATGGTTGAGAATCACAGTAAAATATATTTTTTTTAAATGTAATGGATAGGTGGCTGTGACATTAACCGAAAGTCCCCTTTTTTCTCTTTCAGATGATATAACATAGTCCATATTTTATCCTTACAAAAGTAATAATAATCGTTGTTTTTAAAGAAAGTTTATTGTCACATCAAGAATGCTATGGATTATGGAACAAAAGAATGTTTTGAGAACAGAAATTATTAATTAATTAATTATATTGAAGTAAATGTTCGAAATGACCACCATCCTGTTGGATACATAGTAAGCAACGTTTCTGGATACTTCTTAAAACATTATTTATTGTATGTCCATGTATGCTTCTAATTGCATCTTGAATCCTGACTTTTAGATCCTCTATATCTAGAGGAGCTGTCACATAAACTTTATCTTTCAATAACCCCCAAAGAAAGAAATCTAAGGGGGTCAAATCAGGTGTTCGCGCTGGCCAGTCGATATCCATTCTATTTCCTATAACATTATCAAACTGTTCATGTAAATATTGTTTTACCTCGCGGGAATTATGCGCAGGTGCTCCATCGTGTTGGAAGTATTTAAGATTTCTAAAAATATGAAGTGGTAATTCATTTAAATATTCCTCTGTTAGAGTATTCCTTAGAAAATGAAGGTAATTAATCGCATTCAAATTATCTTCGTAAAAATATGGGCCAATAATTTTGCCACAAAAAATTCCACACCACACATTATCCCAAATTGACGTTGATTTCTTCTTTCAGAAACAAGATGTGGATTTTCTCGGCACCACATTATGTTATTATGGCGGTTAAAAATACCATTGTTGGTAAATCTACTTTCATTACTGAATAAAATCTTTTTCCAGAAGTCTAGATCCTCTTCGCATTTTGAAATGTACTATCGACAAAATGTCATCCTTCTTTAATTATCAGCTGGATATAAAGTATTGCATATGGAATAATGATAAGGCTTTAAATTGTTACCTTTTAAAATAGCTCTTACAGTTTCCTTGGAAGTGTTGCAGTGATGTGCAATTTCTGCAGTTGAAGAATCACGTTTAAAATTTACATAAGCCAAAACATTTATTTCAGTGTCTTCATTGAAGTTTCTTTCATCCTTAGGCTTTGAAAAAGAACCGTATAATCGTATATTATTTTCCAGCTGTCTAAATATTCTATGATGGGGTTGTCTTCGTTCCATGTAAGTTTCAAAATAAAGATTCGCTGCAGCTTGTGCATCTCGATTTTGGTTATAATAACAAAATAGCATATCATTTTTCTCTTCGTTGGTGTACATATTTGCAACACTATTATTTTGTATGCAGTATTAATAATAAACAATAAACTACTTAACAAAAACTAAAAATGTCACTTATGATCTGTCAATAATTAAATGCCAACTAGACGTTTTTAAAAATATCAGGAATCTTATTTTTTGTTTTATTTCCATAGCATTCTTGATGTGACAATAAACTTTCTTTAAAAACAACGATTATTATTACTTTTGTAAGGATAAAATATGGACTATGTTATATCATCTGAAAGAGAAAAAAGGGGACTTTCGGTTAATGTCACAGCCACCTATCCATTACATTTAAAAAAAATATATTTTACTGTGATTCTCAACCATTTTAAGAGATATATAAAAAGTAGCAAGTGCATGTCATTTTACATGAAAAATACTGCAAAAAACATGTGAAGCATTTTTCTCTAACTCTTCAAATGAACGAGCTACGAGGGATAATAGAAAAGTTGGATTTTTCGTTTTTTGTCAATAACTTTTCAACCTTCCCCCGTATATAATTTTTCGCCTTACCGTAGAATTACTAATACGAAACTGCACTAATTTGCTCATTTAAGCGTTTTTGTATCTCTACTAATAAAAAAGTTACCCATGCAACGGGTCAAGAAATAGGGCGCCCTGTATACAGGGTGTTTCACGGTGATCACACATTAGAATACGTCAGACTACTTAGATTTAAAGAGTGAAAATTTGGACACTGGGGTTTTTCAATATATGCTCTCCTCAAATAAAATAATGGCGTCCTCGTAACATTTCCGGTTATACCGGAATTCGCCGTTAACTTTATTATTTTAAATGGAATACCCCATATATTATTGCATTTTTTTGATTCTATGCGTTATTTTAGGATGACTTCACTTCCTTATATCTATCTCTTTTGTTTTTGTATTAAGACTCTTTAATTACAATAACAAAAATCTATGCATTTTTATTTATTATTTTCACTATTTAAATCTAAGTAGTCTCTGACATATTCTAATGGGTGGTCACCCTGAAACACCCCGTATATTTTTTAGGTAGAAAACAATAATGGTATCCATTTTTTTGTTTGCCGATCGATGATCGGCTATTAAATAATGAGAAAATTGCAGAACATAATAAACTTTGGAGTGTCTGAATGGTGGGCAGGATTTCTCGCCAGATGACCTTAAATAGTTTATGTTATATAGTATAATTACATTTTTTGGTAACAGACTAATGAATAATGAAAAGATAGATATAGGTATGATATTGAATTGTGTAATGTAAATACACAAATACAATAGTACCTATTACAAGTAGTAACATTTTGAATACCCTTTAATAACAAAATAGGGTGAAATACAAAAAATATAAAAATTAAAAATGCAACAGAAATAAAACAGCAAAAATGTTAAGCGTAAAACTGTAAATAGGTATGAAACTATGTCAAGTATTAATTTAGGCAAGTATTTAATTTAACAAAGATACATTTTTGAGTTATAGATAAGTTATCAACAAATAAACGGCTGGTAATGAGAATGGCACAATTACTTCCGCGAATATAGCAAACGAACCGTATATAGCCGGTGACAGTTAACAAATGCGATACCAACGAGCTATAAAAATGTTATTGAACTTAGTACTCGAGATTCCCAAGGCGTAGTCAAAAATGCACGAATAATGGATAATGAGACAAAGTGCAGTAAACATGCTCTGGTTTAATTGCCAATCATCGGGATTCGAGGCACTTTTATCGGACAAAAGTTCTATCAATCGGCGAACAATGAATATTCGCCTCGGCTTACTGCGTTGCTTTCCTATTTATGTCTTCTATTAAAGCTTAATTGCAATTCGATAAGATATGGTGCCGTGCAATGTGCGCTATGTTGCCCGAGGGTTTGAAATATAGTAGCTAAAATGTAGTTATACCTATATATAGTTGCAATTGAAACGTTCGACGTTAAAACAGTTATTAATACCATGTCAGATTAATTAGAAAAAGGAGAAGTAAATCAAATACTTCTTTTTCATTTACGCTGGCTTCATATAATGGATATATAACTTCAAAGTACTCCTTAAAGTAACTGGGAAAAAATTGGTAGTGTACCTTTTTTTAAGGAATTTTGTTTCTGTTTCAAAAGGAGGTATCTTGATTGGTCAATAATTGTTATATGTCAAGTGATTTAACGTAGGTATACTAGAAATAAAAGAAAATCGCTCTCGCGATTTTCGTTCCCATTTCTAGCCCTACCGGGAGTCCAGCAGTCCAGGTTCAGTCCAGGTAGGGCAGTCTAGCCCTACCTGGGGTCCCCCTTCGGGTGACAAAAGCATCCATGATAATATTTTTTTTAAGAAAATACATATTAGACTTTTACAGAAAATACATATACATACTAAACTTTTCTCAATATTTTGATGAATTGTAAGGGTTACTCTATTCTTGATGGTAAAACATAATTTTTTAAATGATGAAAGTAGAATTTCTTTTCAGTAAACATTTTTATCAATTTTATCAATAAGACCAAAAATATATTGCTGTCATAATTGTAGCAGCAAATTAATATTGTAGATATTTACTTTTGTAAGCTAAAATGATGAATTTTACAGACTGCCAAAATGAAGGAATTAATTCCAAACTAATACTAATAAATAATTGGAATTAAAAAGTGAAAAAAAAGTTAGCCTCCAGCGTGACTCGCGAAATCAGCATTACGATTTTTGGAATCTTAAAACTATCCCATTGCGCTACCGAGCCTGTTGTCAGAAACTTACCTTAAGATAATTTAAGTATGTAAACTGTACGTGTTATCCTAAAAAATAAATTTTTACCGATTTTCTAATTGGAAAAGCATTTCGCTTCAGTATTTTGGTAATCAGAAGTGTTCGGTAGTCAGTACTATCGATTCCGTTAGCAATATTTCTCATAGGAAAATAATGAAAATAACCTATCTGAAGTTTAATTAATTTGACAGTTTTCGTGGGAGGTGCTTGTCTCCTCAGTGCAATCTCACATCGGCAGATAAAATGAAAGAAGTTGAGGCGGATGCGACTCGAGATTTTCGAAGACGAAATAGACGTAGAAGGAGTCGACGTACGGTCTCGAAAAAAAATCTCAAAGGATTAGAGAAAGGACGGAACTTTCCCGTGAAGCGGTTGTTCAAGCCGTAAAATTAGAAATAGGGTCTAGGCAGTCCCGCGAAAGTCGGGATTTCAGCAGGCGTGACGGGACCATTAGGCGCGAGGACAAACGCCGGTGCTAGCCGCATCTCTCTCGCCGAACGGCCATCGACGAAAATTTTGCAGAGGTTTTTTGAAAAGGCGTTTAAATTGGGAAAACCCGTAGGAAACGGGACGAAATTTAGAGCGAGACAGAATCGACACGTTTTAATATATATGGATCACAGTTTCATAACCTTCGAACTCTGATGTAATAAAATGAAAACGGGATAAGCGTTCTCAGTATATTCAAGGAGACTATATTTAATGCGTCCCTTTAAACAATAAACCATTTTTAAAACTGACAGTGGTGAAAAAATAGGTTTAATTTTGTATGACTTATGAGGTCAAAATATAAAAAAGGTCGCTCCAGAGTGCTTATTCCAGTTTCTTCATTGAGCTTTTCTGCGTAATTTCATTTTGTATTTCCCTGCATAACTAATTTTTTATGTCTGCCATGCCCTAAGACAAGTAAACAATATAAATTTCTTTGTTTCTTAATAAATTTTATTTGCAGAGGTCACTTATCACGCTAAGCTTGCGTTTCAAAAAGTTTACGCATGCTTCAGGAGTTGCAGCAAAACCGCTAATTGATTTTAGTAAATTATTCAACTAAGTAAGTATCTCTCTACCTATATAAATTTGAGAAATTTTTATGCTTTCCCAAAATCTATTATTGGTCACTATTCACTCCCGCACGGCGCCTGTTAGGCACATTTTCGTCTCGATTTCATCTGGTTTACTGCACACTTTTCCGTTCCCAAGCAGCGAAGTTCCCGATCGACCCCGAACATCAAACAATCGTTAATATATTTTACGCCAAGTTGGCCCTGCACTTACCGTCTGGTTGCCATACTAAACACATCAACATCGAATATTTTCGAAAGTGTTTTTTACTATTTTACGACTCCGATAGACTCCACTTCCCGGTTTTATATATCCGAATGGTTTCGAGGGGGCAAAAGGGGAGAGACACGGGCTTACACGGATGACTTCAATTTATGCGCTTTAATATTAAGGCTCATAAACTTGCAATTTATTAGCCAAGAGAAGAATTTTAATGCTTGTATATCGAGAGAGGTATTAGTGCGTTATGGTTATATGCCAGTTGCTTTTCATTTGCTGCTTTTTGTAATATAATCTCTGACATATACGACAAAGTACTTGGCTTTTAAAATACTTATTGGCAACCTCTAACATAGGGTTATTGTGAATGCATCAGCGGCGATTTTCTTTTCAAATTAGTACACCGGGAGTTAATAAACTCGACGATCAGATGAACCTGCGTTAATAGTGTGATGATGCGTTTTGATATGCAAACATGAATGGTACACAAATAGAGATGGCAACAAACTAAGCTGACGATTCCTACATTGTATAAAAGCATTATTTACAAATTTACAATTTATAATAGTATATTAACAATTGTTATATAATAAATTTTACAACAATTTTAGCAATCGTCAGCATTCCCGCTATGTAAATTATGAAAATTTTCACAATAGATATTCTGTCACAAAAGTATCACCTTCTTATCAAGTATGTCCATATAGTAGGTAATAACAATATCTCATTAAAATTCGACTACTAAATTATTAAACTATTGAATTATTAAATTTTTTTGCACTGCCACCACTACAGATATTTGAAAGTGTTCTTCAATGTAGCGACCCCTATTAGCTTCTCCTTTTTAAGCAGACGCGGTAGAGGTTTCACAGATTTTGGTCTTTGTTATATAAAGGCATTATATGTAGAATAAGCGCCTTTACTTACAATGGTCCTATACGATATAGGGTAAAGGGAGGAGAGATGGACCACCATTTATAAAAATTAAGATAATTTCTTCATTAATCAAAGTAAAAATCTGTAAATTGGTACATAAAATAACTAAGCTTTGGTACTCTTTTTGGAACACTTAGAAAGAAAGAAATATTTATCATTAAAACTAAAAAATGAATAATTCTCAGACTTGTCAACGGTCCATCTATCCTACCCTATGGAGGTGAGACGGACCATAGTAGGTAGGAGAGATGGACCACGCTACTTTTCCTTTTTTCTAGAAGCTACGTTTCCACACTTCTGGCAAAGGTTACTTGTGCAGCTCTCGTGCAACCAGCGCTTGCACAAAAGGCATTGTGACCAATCGTCTTTCTTTTTCGTTAAACGATAATCTTCACTGCAGCCAACACTCTTATTTTCTAAATCGCTGAAATGTTCATCCGTCCTAGAATAGTCATCTAATGTGACTTGGCCAGATGTCTATTTACTGCTTTCACTGCCAAATTGGGGCTAGCTTTTTTCTTGCATTGTGCCTTTTTTTTAATAAATTCCGGTGAGGTAATAACTCCTGATATTTTTTTAAGAACTCTTTTTACAGCTATAGATACGACGGGTATGTGGTTCATCCAGAGCTTTTCCAGGAGCTATATCTTCAGTACCTAGCTGTTGATTTCTTAGGAGTGGTTTGTTGGTTTTGTATACCAGAGGTACTTGGTTGGAAAGATTCAGGTCTTGCTTGCACTTAAATGTAGTTTTGGGTATTCCAAATGCTGTAGCGGCTTCATTGCCGCCAATTTCGCCATTTCTGTATTCATTTACGGCATCATTTAACGCTTGAGAGGTTCAATATCCTCGTTCAGGAACATGTCTTTTAAATATTTACTTATTAAGCATTGTACTAAAACAAAAAGTTATTGGTCCGACTCTCCGCCCCCATATTGGTTCATCTATCCTCAAATGGGAGGGTAGACGGACCACTCGGTAACAACTAAACGGTTAAAAAAAAGTTTTAATATTTTATGTTCTATAAGACATTAATGCATATACTTACAGTTTCATTAACAAAAAAAAAATATTATACTTACCTAAGTTTGTTAAAAATAGAAATGTATATCTTTAAATACAATTTTCACTAAGGCAAAATCTATTTTTCTTAAAAAACTTCCACATAAATGTTGGAAACCACGTGATCGCGACTGTATCAAGGTGAACTGATCGAAACGCAAAAGATACGCCTGTCAAATGTTGCGGTGGTGCCTTAAATTGCAAAATATTACCGATGGTCCGTCTATCCTCCTGGTCCATCTGACCTCCCTTTACCCTACACTTAGGTTTTATTAAGTTATAAAACTTAAGTTTCGTAATAAGAGGTGGCGCTGTGCCCTGTTCTCCAAATGATGGCAAATGTATTTTATATGTAGCAGTCAGCAGTCTAGGGTCAAGTAGACTGAAGAATATTTAAGGCCAATGCTTCCATATAATCTATCGACATGTCATAAGTCAGTATGACTTTCTCTTTTATTTGAACATACAAAGGGTTTGTTTAACCGATCTCTCGTGTTACTGTGAGTGTGTCACATCAACATGCTCTCCATAAAAATGTTTTTCATTTTATAATCTTTAAGGATGTTCAAAATTTTTCTTGTGTGTGTCTCCATAGTTTGTGTATCCTTAAATTTTACAATAAAAGATTTCCATATGGGCCGGTACCACCTGTATCATATATCCTATATCAATGTGCTGTCATTTTTCCCCACAAGTCTCAGACTTTTAATCTTACATGCTGTTATTCAAATAGAAAAGCATAATATTAATTGTAACTAGCGCATCCGCCAGAAACAAAGTCCCGATCCAACATGGATCCTAGCGCACGATATATGTTTAGTTTGGTTGTTAAATGACAATTATATGACTGCTAACATGCCCTTTTATTGAATTTCAGTGTTTGTTGTTTCAGACTAAAACATCAGATGGATGTTTTTTTTAAAGAATGAATTGAGCACAAACATTTGGAGAACAGATTAGCAAAATAGCAAAAAACGGATGAGTAATGTGAATAAATATTCATTCTATTTCTCTTACGAAACCTGTGGCGGTTTCTGGTTTGTAAATAAATGTAACCTACAACCAAAGATTGAGTGAAACAATATTATAAATTCGTAATATTAGAGTTTTTAATTATATAAACACTAACAGCCTTATTAATAATAAAACTTAGAATGTTCTAAGACGTAACTAGAATGAAATTAGTGAAAACTGCATTAATAATACCATTTAAATGCATGTTAACGCTAGAATGATGCTAAATCACTAGTTATCAGTTTGGGTATGTTTTACAATAAGTTAAAGTTAACCTAAAAGTTTGACAAAAATGGCAGCAGTTTTTCTTTTCCCTCCCAATTTACAGATCGAAAACGTTTTTCTGAAATCTTCAATAATTTAATGCCAATTTTTTCGTATTTATATGTCGGTAACCTCCATAATTATATAAAATTTAATTATGGCATGGTTACTTACCGAATTCATTAGGGAGTTTTTGAACCCCTTAAATTTTAGCACGTCGTTATCGTTATTCTGAGCATGTGCAGTTTCAAAAAGAGTATCATTTTTGGCACTGCGCGTGCTCAGTATAACGATTGTGATAACTATAAGGTAAAAATTTAAGGTCTTCAAAATCTCCCTATTATAAAAGGCAAAGTTAATGCTTATCAAGGGCGGATTTACCATGAATTCAAATTTTACATTAGCAAAAAGCAAAAACGTAATTAGTTAAAAAAAATATAAACGTACTTCACTTAAGGATATTTTATTAAACACTTCTATTTGCTATTTCATGTTTGTCCAAAGAAAAACGTACTTATCTAAATGCACAGATAATTTCTAATTTCACAACATTTTTTAAAAATATGGTTCTTTGAGATACTCCCCCATGTTGAAAAGCTAAATCCGCCCTTGATTGCTTATTAGCACAAAACAGTCTTGACACAAGACACTTGTCAGCCTTGTCACTTTGCGTAAATGTTTGTAAATGCAGGTTAGATTTATTGCAGTGAAATTAGCTCTATGTATAGAATGAGATGTTGTCACATTAACTTCTTATTTAGCATGCTGTTAGTTATTTGTCTATAAATATTTAATTATTAATATGAATTACTTAGATTGATTTAAGAATGCGGTTAGTGGTCATTAGTAAACTTGATGTTATTGTGATTATTATTAATATGGGTGTTAATCTTTTTTAAACTGAACCAAACCATAATTTTGTTAATAAAAAACATGATTTTGTTAATAATTCTGTTAAGGACAGCTTAATCTGAATTCTTTTTATTTAACTCAACATTTGAAGATGAATGATTTTATTATTGTCACAATTATATAGAACCATCTATATGTCTTTTGATACCAAATATGGTTTAAATAGATATAGGATAAAAAAAGTCACAGTGGTGTTGCAGTATTACTTTCCATCCATTATTTATTTGGTGATTGCGACATTAAAAAAAAACTAGTTTCTATTATTTGATTTGAATACATTTTGCCATTCTTAAAAACCTAAGCAAAAAATAAAACCCTTCAACAAAAACATATTTTTAAAATGTATTTACTTTTCATGTAGATCTAATGGGTTATCTAATTAACATAATTTGCCAAGTCAGTGGGTTATCGCGGCAACACCAAGTAACCCCCAATAAGTAACACGTTATTACTGGTATAGAATAACTTTTTTTACAGATCGATTGGGGTTATCTGCTCGAGAGCACGCTCCTCGATGCCCCACGAGGTGCCCATCTAGCCGATTCATGATTCATGATTGATGCGCCGCCTTACTTTATAAATAATGCTTGTTTTTGGGATAAGTTTCGCAAGATATAAAATTACCCCAAGTATGGTTCGATTGGAAGACCCGTGTGATTGGTGCTCTGGCATGAGCTGCTCCGAAACGACACACTTCGCACTCGTTTGTTTATGTTATTATCTTTTTGTTTTGTATTATTTTAATTAATTTTAAATATAGTGATGATGTAGGTTCCATTAATAATGTTCTGGTTTATTTTTAAATTAATACAAACATGGCATTATCTGCTTTAACACACTTAAATACGAGGGGTAAGAACGAAAAGCAGCATGCACTGGTCTTCCTTTAATTTTAAAACTTTAATCTAGATTTGAGGAAAAACAGACACGACAATGTTTATGAAATTTTGTATACCTACCCGATTTTATAAAATGGTAAAAATAAATTCAAATCGGTTAATAAACACTTGCATGATAATTTCATGTAAATTCTTGAAGAATTAAAATAATATGTAAATAAATATTCTAGTATTGTTAGTTTGGAAACTCATTCTATATCATATTCACAACAAATAAGTAAATATTTGTTTCAACTGTAATAAAATTAATATGATAACAGTTTATAAATGTATTTTTATCATATCTCATAAGAAGCGCGCGTACCTTGCCAATGTTTATTATTCGCGCAATGTTTATTACTTCAATTTGCAAAGAAAGTAACAATTCCTGAAAAAATACCACAAAATTAACAAAAATATGAATTGAATATGACAAACAAATCACAAGGCCGCTTTTTATTATTATATAATTTTTTATCATTTTCTTTCTAAATTGAACCACAAAGAGCCAATGAAGAAACTCCAATATGTGATCTTAAGTGAAAGGCTACACAAATTTGACTTGAAATATCCTTGTTTTATATATCGGTCGAAGAAGGTATTACATCCTTTTTCTGTATGAATGTTGAGAAATTAATTTTGTTTAGTGAACTATCCAACAAAGGTGAAGTAAATGTGCTCAGTCAGGCGGGATAATGTAAAAATGAAAAATATCACTGATGTTCTGAAGTATATATATATAGGTGATGTTAGTTTACTGAAGAAAATATGACGCACAAGCACTTCATTATTTCGAGCTGAGTATATACAAGTAAGTTTGATGGCGAGATGAAAAAAGCTTTTAAAAAACGTAGGTTTAAAATATTACTTGCATTATGATCCATTAGGGAGAGATACGAGTAGCGGGATCATTTTACGTGTGGTGTACTTCCTTTCACTGATGCGGTATAATGTAGTAAATATATAGGAAGCAAGGCATTACTTGCTGAATTTATAGACATACAGACAACCTAGAATCCTTCTAGGTTGTCTGTATGTCTAGGTTGTCTGCAGGCTCCTTAATCGTAGGAAAGTCGAGAGCAAATTGCACTTAGACATTAACGAAATTGTAATGACCTCTAATTTCTTAGATTTAATCTTTAATTGTTGAAAATGATAGAAAAGTTAGTATACTGCACAACACATGAAGAAGTATTTCACCATATTTATCTGAGAATTATTTTAATTTCTTTTTAAAAAACTAAAATAGGCCGGGTAGTTCCTATGTTAGAAGAACTTTTGCGTTGTTTGTATATTAAACTAGATAAATGACAGTCCCTTCCCTGTCTGTTCTATTAGAGGTTCATAGACTGACTGAGGGCTCAATGGATACAAGTCATCAGCAAGACGCTTTTATAAACAAATTCTGTTTCTAACGTATTACACCTTAATTAATAATTAAATTCTAGGTCAATATTATGACAACATCTAGATACTACTACATTTTAATCTAGTCTGTACTTTCTGGCTTATAAAAATAAGTCATATTGAAAACTTTTCAGGGAAAAGGATGACAAAGCATAACGTACTACATTAATGTCATAATAAGGGATTACTACACTTGGTCTATTTTCTCATTTAGAACTTTACAGCAAATGTAGTTTTATTAGAAACAATTTAAGAAAGTTTAAGACAATATACAGAGTATATTAAATTTATGTACTATGAGCCATTCTGATTTAGTCCTTTATTAAAGACTCAAAAATCATAAAATACAAGCAAACGAACTACAATATGGGTACAGAATTTTGACTATTTTATATTAAAAATTAACAGGACATAGATATTTCTGTTGAACATTGGACGCCTAACCCCATTATCCACTATTGATATTCGCAAGAGAATTTTGAACTGATACATGCAGTTTGCTTTGTTAAGTTGTACTTAAAACCACTCGCGTACAATTATTGGTCGGTGACACACCGGAGAAGCCAATTTCGTGAAGTTCGTGGAATAGGAAACTTGTTTTACATACGACATATAGTATGTATATTCAAATAAGGTGGTTGTAGACTGGTGCTTCAGAAACAGGAAGGCCGAAATTGTTCCGTACACAAAATCGTTTCATGCTCCATCCTTATAAAATGAAAATATGTCAAGCGTCCATTCACTAGTCCTAAATAAGCCCAAAATTGGCGTTCGTCTCGTGTCTAATTATAAAAAAAACTATAAAAGATAGCGACTTTTAGTAAAAAAGTATTGAAAGACAAGACTTTAATCTAAATCCCTATAGTAGTAATTTTTGGTAATTATTTTTATTTTTAAAATTCCAGGCAAACAATCTTGTACTAAAATAGCGTATTTTCAAAAATTATTTTCTCTAAAATACATGTATTAAACAAAAATTTGCTACTATAGGGATCTAGTTTATCTTTTGATCTTTCCGGTGATATATAATTTATAACATAAAAAAAAAATTTGATGCAATTATAAGACAAATCCGGTACCGTTGCAATAAGGGCAAACTTTATTTCCATGTGCTTTTTTACTTCGGCTTTACGTGCACCTCCGAAATCTAAATAATTCGGTAGTGGGAATATGTAAGTCTCCACCCATCGGCTACCCAATCTCTCAATCCGACCCCGCATTCATGCCTGTCAAATCTACAGTGAATGGACCCTTAAGTGAAGACGGTTTTGACAAAAGAGTAGAGTTTTGTGAACGAATGACTACGAATTTGTAGAAGGACATACCCAGTATCCCGAAAAAAATAATGTATGTGCCGGTATTTTAGGGAATTATGTAATTTATCAATAAATACGATCAATCCGCTAATTACCGAAGCAGTTGAAAATCAACTGAATAGAGACGGAAATACCCTACTTGTTGAGAATGAGTTACATTTTCTACAAGATGGAGCTCCTCCCCACTATATTCTTCCGGCCCGGCAATGGTTAGACAATGCATTTCCTGGTAAATGGATAGGGCGAAGAGGACCTATCGAGTGGCCCGCTAGGTCCCCGGATTTGACGCCATGTGACTTCATTCTTCGGGGACATTTAAAGTCAGTTGTTTATACACCTCCACCTCAAAATTTAGAAGAGCCTCGTCAAAGAATTACTGACAAGCAACTCAAACAGATGTGCGCGGAAAATTTGAACAACGGTTATACCATTGTTTGGCCAACAATGGGCAACATTTTGAGCATTTATTAAATTTATTTTATGTGTAAAATATACCTATGTAATTTACTTGTCAAATAAAAAGAATAAGAAAAAGCAGTTACAATATTTTACTTAAAAGGTATTAGGGAGTAAAAAGGTAGGGATTAAAAAGATCTTTAAAATGAGCTATTACTCGAAACTCTTTCCGATTTAAGATTTTTAAAGGGGTAGCTCCCGCTAGCAGGGGTTAAAACGAATTCAATTTTCCAAGGGCGACTCAATTTTCGAATGAAAAGTTGTCCCCCTCATAAAATTGTTCACGTGTTTCGGGATTTTTCAAAGAAATACACATATATCGAGAAAATGGGGTGGGAAGTTTTGAAATGAACACCCTATATTATTAATATTATTATTATATTTGATATAATTGATATCTAGGACGTTCAAGCATAGTCTAACTGGAAATTCTTTTGACTGATTCATTCAGTCCGGAATTTGTTCAATCATTGCATTTTGCAAATTATAATTATATAATTTTCAAATTCAGGAGTGTATTAACCTTGTCGTTATTAACTTTTTATGTTGTGATTTTCAGGGAGTTGAACAGCAGAAAGCAGGTGAGAACCAGCACGTATAGTGGGAAGAAAAGCCTCCTTATGCAAATATACTGTAGAAGATAAGTGGACCACTTCATTCTATTTACCTAGTCAAATTGAGATTGCGAAATCGGTGTGAATGAACGTTTTAATGTTATATTACTTATTTACCTAGTCATAAAATATCTACCTTAGGATGTTCTAGTTTAACTTGCCCAACCCTAAAAACACCAAGAGGAAGTGAAAATGATTGGATTTTATAAAATTTTCAACTGTTTTCGCGATATAGGGAATTTAACTTGTACCTAATATAAAATATTATGTATATACGAGTATATCTCGGGAACCAATTAAACAACTATTTTTAAACATATAACATACAGTGTACTGGTAGCATTATCCGTAACTACATGACATTTAAGTTCAAATCAAAACTTTCATCAGTCAGAAAGAAGCCTGAGCCATGGCCGTGGCAGTCATTTTTGTAGCGTTACCTTACGAGTATAAGTACCAGTGTATGTTTCTTTGCAAGTAAAGTAGGCGTAATTAGCCGTTAAGTAAATATTAACAAAACAATTTTGTGTATAGTATATATAGTATTGTGTATAGTATATAGTGTAGTATAGTATAGTATAGTATACAATGTTGTAACTGACTGAAAAGTTTTATATGCATTTTCTACAATTATTACGGATGGTATGAATAATTACATTAAAAAAGTACACTTTTTCCCGCATCTTATATAAAATGGTGTTTTCAATACAATAATCTGTTGAATTAAAGCTTTACATTTCAGTATTAAACAATTTGCAGCTATAAATACTTGTTTCATTTTGGAGAACTATAGTTTATTTTTAAATAGTAAACCACTGAGTCGAATAAATTCGTTTGCCGAATAATTTAATTCAGCAGAATAAATAAGCTTTCTCCTTAGCAATTTAACCTATTTCCTAATATTGAATATTTAATAGCTATTACATTGAAGTAAATGCCACATAAAACTGCAGTTAAATCTTTTATTCGCTAAATCTAAAAATAAATAATGTAATTAGTAAAAAAAAGTTAATTCTTCCCAATTAAATCCTTTTCTCAGTGTGAACTACACAATCGGTTTACAGTCACAAGGGAGACACTCTGTATTTATAATTATCCTTTAAGATACTGAGTTTTAAAAAGGCAATAAGTCACCGCGTGCATTCTCCAAGAAAAGAGAATTCCCGGAGTTTATTGTCGCGCCAGAGACGACAAGAGAGTCGTTTAGCTTTTTTCCGATATGCAGCGAGTAAGAAATAAAACGTGCAAGAAGGCTACTGGTATTTTCTATTCCAGACTAGCGCGTAGTCGTTACGACGCCATTACCAGTGCCACGGTAAATAAACTCACTCGCCATAGCCCGAAGGACCAACTTAGCAGCACTCTTGGAACCATAGAAAGCCGCGTGTACAATGCAAAGTCAGTGGTTAAAGTATACCGGCTCAACAATGCTGCTGTTTTCAGTTTGCCTTTTCTTTAATCGGTTCTTTAACATTTGGATATATAGGCAAAATAAACGTAAACAACGGACTTGGATAAGGAACGGCACTAAAACGGTAACTTTTTCGATTAGGTACTCCGCTAAGTGCTATATAAAAGACTATAAAAATGTAGATTGTAACTTCCACTTACATTAAACTAAGTGATGGTCCTCACAAGTGCTAAGAAAAGACCATAATTGATAAATCTCATTTTAAATTAGGGAACAATCAAAATCTAAATAATTTTAAATTAATAATGCCAAAACATAATTAGACTATCGATATAAACAATGTAGAAAATGTATTGTTACTTATACATTGAACATAATACCAGTTGTAAAGCCAATGCTGAGGTTTTTATTTTATTGTCCTTGTTTATTTATAAGTATCAATTTTATTACAAAATATATGTAATAATAATACCTGAATATATTTTTTGCAGCTATTCTAAATTTAAATAAAATTTTATAAGTAAAAAGTTGCAGGCAATGCGAGCGACTATTATCGCAAATTTGATTCTAAATTTTCTAAAAATCTGACTGGTAGAAGTAGGATTCAGTAACTACAATATAACATTATATAACATTATATAACAATAGAGATAAGTAGGTGGTGCATTTACTGATTGTCATTTTAAATAAATTTGTCAAAGTTTAAGTCAAATTTGTGATAATTATTTAGTAAAATTATTTACATTTTATACAAATTAAAATTATTGCAAATCTGTAAATGTATTGTATATATTGTATAGAAAAACTTTACCCGATTATTATGATGTATCTCTATTTCCCTATTGGAAATGCATTGCCTGACTTTTTTATATATACGTACAGGTAGGTATATCTCATATATCGAGTCATATTCAAGTTGACAGTTTATTTAGTTAATTTATTAGCAATTACGAGTTAGCGAAATAAATTACTACTGTATATTCTGTCTATTAGAGTGAAAAAAGTTGAAATACATCAAGCGAAAATGCATTTTTTAGTACATTAGTAGAACCTTGAATTCTGTTGTTTTAATTCCATATTAAGACATGGTTTAATTGCTTTTCTGCAATGATTTGTGCAAAAACAACAATAATAAGTAAATAACAGTGACTACACTCTGGCAATAAAGAAAATAAATAAATTTATTATTTTATAGTTCTATTTATGAAATTTTATTTTATTACGTTTAATTTGTTTGTCTTGGCTTTGGGTCTACCATCTGGACAAGGACTGCCTTTCTTTACCCACATCACACCTCTAACAATGAGAAACAAAATTTACTATAAAACTAAAAAAATGTAAGTTGAAGATGGTTCTGAAGTGATGAAACAATGTAATAAAAAATCTAATATAGCATGCAAACTGCGAGTTTTCTTCTGAATATATAAACATTATAGGTACTCGACATGCGTTTCGATGATCGTAAGCATAATTCGGTAAATTCTTTAATAAGAAGCTTAGATATCTTGGATCTTAGAAAAAGGATATATATTTCATAAACTGAGTGATTGGCTACAATTTACTGACATGGTAACAAATTCCCCGACTTTTGCCTGATGTTTTTTTTTCAAATAATGAAATAACTCGCCCTTTTTACATTTTCAAGGCTGCTGGGAATTATGCACTAATATAAAAAGTGTACACTGTAACCTGAAGGTGTAAAAAACTTATAGAAAGAGATAGAGGAAAACAATTTAACCTAGACAGAAATGAAATGTGTGAAGAGAAAAACATATTGAATGACAATTGAAAACTTCCTTGTGCCCAGTCCCCGAAATAGGGCTACGATGCGACCCCCAGACGTCCCCTCGAAGCCGCGACCGCCGACAGCGGTCATGGGCTCACTTCGAATACTCTTCCCTTAACTTGTACAAAACTAATGGGTCAGTTGGCTCGTTTAGAGGTGCATCCCCGGCTACACAGGCACTCCTGACCTACCCCTAATCACCACCCAGGAGAAGAGCGGCACCTGCCACCCCCGCCCGAGACAGACTACCCCCGGTGGGTTAGATATGCAGGCGAAGAACGAGGACAAGACAGAAGAGCGCTAGAAAATCCTACCCAGCCTGCAGGGTAGAGCGAGCACAGAAGGAGATCCCACGAATCGCTCACCCCTATCATTTTTGTGATCGGAGTTGGTGAAGGATGGGGTCCACCTCTATACGAGGCAATCCAGGCTTAGGGCGATTGGGAAGGGTAAAGAGCGATAATCCCGTTCGGCCCCAAACCATCCCAGGTCATGACCACGGTGAATAGATATTGGCTTGTGTCCACTACTGGAAAACGTCACCAATCTATGTGTTTTACACTGCGAAGGTTGCAACCTCTCAGTCTTACATACAACACGAAATACAACGGTATACGGTTATCGGTAGAAATTCCTAGGTTGTTAATATGTTTCACACGGGTCGAAATAATGAATGATAAGCAAAAAATTCAAAATTTCGTGATTTGTCGTTAGTCGATCGCACAGACTATTGGAGTCACTTGTCAAATTAGTGAGCAGCAAGTTGTTCTACAATTTTGGCTCGCGTATCCATCTTTTACCAAGTGGCTCACCATTGCAATTCTGTAGTATTTCAATTGTGCAAAATTCCAATGGTGAGCCACCAGTTTCGATGGCCTATTATGTATGTTGTATATGCACATGTCCTCGCTCTCGCACAGGTTTCCAAAGTTAGAGAGGCATCTAAACTTCTGAGTAGTATGCATTCCCGTTAAGTTACAAGCAATAATACTAAAAGCGGAACGTGCATCGTAAAGAAAGGCCCACACCGCACGACCGCGAATGGATTATGGCGTCGTTAAAAGTTGGCGAAACAGGTCGGATGCCGAACGGCGTCAGCAGAAATTTATTTTGTGTTTCACATAATTAAAGAGCACCCCGGTTGCGGTGTGCTGCGCTGCACCAACTATACTAGCTTAACATTCTACGCGGCACTTCGGCTGTTTATTTACCATTATTCTATTGTTTAGTTGAGCTTATTGTTTGAGTTACCAACTTGTACCATTCAAATTAGTACATGGCAGACCCATTACTGGGGTGGCAACGGGCGGCGCCTTTATACCTATGCGTTTAGAAAATATTGACCATTTAGTAAGCCTTTGTCCAATGAAAGAAGCTAAATTTGTTTAACTTGTACAAATACAAAGTAGCGATAGGTAGAGAAAAAGTATAGTGTGACCGATGGAAGGGTTTCCTCGGTTCAGTTATTCTTTAATTATTTGCATTTAAATTATGCTTTGTACTAGCTGACACTTTTTCTCACCACTCTGAAGAGTTGTGTTCATATTTTCTCTATGTGTGTCATAATGTAGAGGACTAATTGTATTATACAGGGCCGCCATTAGTGCGAGGACGGAGCATAGCTTCTACAATTAAAGAGATATCGAAATAAAATTTGGTACAGTGGTGGGTACCGAAGGGGTGCATATTTTAAAATTATTTCCGCTTCCTACCGATAACCATGTACAGGGTGGTGAAATAATCCTATATTTTTTTAAATGGACACCCCTCTTCTCTTTTCTTATTTTGGATAGCTCTATCGAAAAGCAAGAAAATGATATAACGTTTATATTTTTGGACGTTAGAGCCTCTACACCAAAACTACTGGTGAAAACCTCTCTAAACGTTAGCTATATCATTTTCTTGCATTTCGATAGGGCTATCCAAATATGGAAAGAAAATAGGTCGGCTACATTTAAGAAAGTACAGTTTATTTCACCAGTACATGACTAACGCTAGAAAGCGAAAATAATTTTAAAATATGCTCACCTTCGGTACCCACCACTGTACCAAATTTCATTTCGATATCTCTTCAAATGTAGTAGCTATAATATATGCTCCGTCCCCACATTAATGGCGGACCATATATGAATGAATAACTTCTATGGTTGATTGCTGATATTAATCACCGTCAATCTCACTATTCTTCAATTCAGCAATTCAACAACAAATACATTATTGAATATAGTTATTTATGAAAAAAATGTGCAAAACAATGCAATGCACAAGCGTATAAAGGTGCAATTTACACTGGCTTTTCAACCCATTCACAGAGCAGAGAAATATTTAGGTAAAGTAACTCATAACTGGTCGTTATTGTACCTAGGTATTTATTCATTTTAGTGATATATTGAAAATCACTTTTATCAATTCTTCTGTCTGTATCAACTCTACCATCCCACTAAGCATGAAGGCCGGTAGATAATGGTATTATCATCTGTGAATTATAACATTAATTAAGAAACACTTATGGTTGATTAAGACAATTCAATAACAGTTCTCATGGCACCGGTTACCGGTTCCATCCGATGGATGGAACCGCTTTGTAAAAAAAATAAATGTTTCAATTTAATAAGAAATTAATTTAAAATTAAATATTTATTTAAGCAACTTTTTTCAAAACTATACGGTGCAATTAGTTTAATTTACTTACTAATTTATCCAGGAAGCGTGAATTGTCATCTTACCTGTAAAAAAAAATGAGTCCTATGAGAAAAAAGTTCATTAAAAATTTCATGGCCAATGATTAATATGCTGGTGAATAAATAGTACTAAAAATAAAAAGTATCTTATCGTTAATCCACTATTTAATTGATTATAAAAATATAATGTTTATGGAGGCAAGCAACAGTAAAATATAATGAGATCTAATTGTTAATATATCCTGCCTCAGATATTTGATTTCTACCAGTATGTCGTGACAGGTGTGCAGCTTTAAAAACTCCTAAATGAGAACGAATATGCACGATGCTATTTAAATAATCTAAAACTTTTATAAATTTAGAAACAATAAAAGTGTTGGTTCTATGGAACTTGATTTTATTTTGTTTGATTATATAAAAACATGGCCCATATAGGTACGTACCATTTTTCAACGCACATTGAGGTGTCGAGAAAAACCTTGGCATAGTTTGTACTATCACGAGCTATATATCTTGAAAGCAAATTAAAATTCTGGTATATACTGGTGAAAGGGCATTTTTCAAAAATATCGAATTTGCAAGAATAACCAACGTGCGCGATGTGTCATGGTAGCCTCGTCACGTGTTACGTACTAAGAGTGTACACACTAAATTTAAAAATCTATAAGCTGCTTCCGCTGCGCTTTACAACTCTTATAATAACTACATTAGATAGATTTTTTTTTTAAATAAATAATTTACTTGCTGCGGGCGCGATAAGAACGTCGATTTTGATTGTAAATGTAGTTATCTTATTGTATTAATCTGTTTACGATATATTTTCGCCGTTTATATATGATCTTTATATGACCTATATCTTTTTATGAATACAATAGTATAGTCTCTTATAAGGTCTATCACCAATGGTAGAGGAAAGTAGCCTAATTTCGGATAAGTTTTCTAAATCAGCCATATAATACGTAATTAAACATAATTTAACAAAATTTTGGTATGACCTCATTTATTGTACCTAATATATCTTCACATAATTTTTGCATCGAGTAAGAAAATTAATGTATATAGGTATGGGAAAAAAATATATACTAAAAAATGGCGAATTCGCCAGTTAAAAAATGGTATTCTAATTTCGGATCCCACGGTTTGCTTTTGCCACGCACTTTGAGCATCTTTCTCTATGTAATAAAATGTTATAATTAAGTTTCAGATTTCCTAGTTTCGGATATCTGACATTGGGTGCATTTTAGTATCTGAAATAAGGAGCATTTTAATATCCGAAATTAGGAGCAAATCTAGTTTTAACTTAAAATTACTTTTTTTCTAAAAACTATGGGTGAAAATAACTTTTCTTGATAAACAGACAACTATTATACCCTATGCTTACCGAGCAATCTATCCAAAGCTTTAAAATGAGAATAAATATCAAAAACATCACTCTCAAAATATCACACATAAAAATCTCTGATACTCCGCTGCGCAAAAGAATTTGACAGTTCACCTGTCGGGCGTAAACACAACTATTTATCATATCATATTATTAATATGCAACTAAATGCGTACAACAGGAACGAAATTACCTTTAGCAAAGCGATAATTTTGTAGAATTATGGGTATCCGAAAATGGGAACCTGGTCCGAAATTACACTACTTTCCTCTAAAAGTATATATGAAAAATACCATAAAAACAGTACGTATACAACCATACGGATGTTGAATTCGGACAAGCAAAAAGTTTACATGTAGGAAGACCTTTAAAAATCGCTAATTATAAGGCGTAACAAAAAATTACGTCACAAATAACGCCCAACCCATTTATTGTCAAACTGTTTCTTTGTGGCATTGTCTAGATATATTTCCTTTTATTAGGTATTTGACCACACTTCTAAACACATTGCAAATATGACATATTATATGACAAAAAAAGACATGTTTTGTGTTTAATAATAATTATCTATCCCTTGCCGTGAGAATTTTATTTTTGGTTAGGCAAAACAAGTTTTCTGAAACCAACTCCCAGTAAAAGGAACAATTATCCAATTTATTTCAACCTGTGTACGTGCTGACTTTACAAATGTATTTGCCAGATCCTTCTATGACTTTCCAGTACAAATGCGGGTAATATTCGATTATAAAACCGGATATCCGCTGAAAAATAACGTCAATATGTATAAACCAGACAAGTTTTCTATTACCATTTCAATTTCGTTGCGCCTCTCTAGGCTAACGGATGGGCTGCTGCGAAGCTATAACTCACCGGGGAGCCGCCATACGTCATCCAGTGATTCGATAGATATAAAACAAAGCGGTATATTTCAATTTCGATTGAGTGGTTTCGTACAACAGATGAGAACGGAGATCAGCTTTAAAAAGGGTCTATTAAAAGCGAATTGCGCTCTGGAAATACGTCGGGTTGGAAATCTGCAGTCGTATGTGTGCCGCCGACAGCCCATGCAGGCCACAAATAATTGGCTTTATCACCAGTTTTCGGGCTGCTCCGCTTTTCAATGTGAAATAACTAACTCTAAAAACTAGTGGCCAGCTAACAAGATTAATATAATACAAGCAATGCGAAATGTGAGCAGTTATTATTAATATTATAAGAATAATTGTTAACTTTGATAATTAAACAAACACAATCCCACGGAAATAAAGATGTTCCTGATAATTTTATTAGAGTAAATAGTTACTTGTTGATCTAGAAGGCTCCCCCCATTGAGTTAATATCATCACTAGGAACTGTATATTATTAAAACATTATAGGGTGTTCTATTTACGCCACCTTTAAACAATGGAAAGGCCATTGGACCATTGGGGACCATGTCTTCAGTTCCAAATTCTTAATTTTATTCCGTCCGCCCATCTAAGGATCGGCCGGCAAAATATTACAAATACAAAATTCAAAAGACTTATTGAAGCAAACACATCGTTGTCAGGGAAGTAGAGAGAGAGGATGTTTGTCCTTCCCACCTTCTTGCTGGAAGTCTGGGGGATGAATCTTTATCTCTTTTTCTCAATCTCCTCCTCCTGTTTTTTCCACTTTCTTAAAGTATTTTATTTCTCTTATGGAAAAGGATATATTCGGATTTTTTCTCTTTCCTAAAAGGGATTTTCTCTTTCATTTCGATGAGAAGAGAGAGGGAAAGCGCTTTCTTTCTTTTCCTGAGGGACCTCCCTCGACCCCTTTTCTAAAAAAATCTTCTTCTCTCTGCTTATTTTCTTTCATTTCTTTCTTTTTTCTTCCACTAATTTAAGAAGATAATTAAAGAGAGTAGAAAAGAAACTAAGGAAAAGTCGGTCCAGAAAATATATATTGGAAAATATGTACCGGGTTTTCCAACGAAATGACTCACCCCCTATATCTTTTTTATTTTTGGTGCTAAAAAAAAGTTTTATACAAAAGTTTTATAATTTTTCACGGGCTTTCCAGATATGTAGTTGATCAGCCAAAATGAGTGCAGCTTAAAAGAAATATGAACCTAGGTTAAATTTTTTTAAATGGAATACCCTGTATATTTTTTGTTTATTGCATTCTACGGGATTTTCTGATTTCAAAAATATATATAGATGCTATAATCGCTGCAACGGTTGTCATTTTATGGAGCTTTTTTATAACACGTTTTGCAAGCAATTACTCCTATTTGAGGCCTTGTTTCTATCCATGACTAATTTGATAAATGAACAATGTCTAAGGCAGCTGCAGCTTCTGTGTTATAAAAAAAGCTCCATAAAATGACAACCGTTGCTGCGATTATAGCACATATATATATTTTTGAAATCAGAAAAATTCGTAGAATGCAATAAACAAAAAATATATAGGATATTCCATTTAAAAAAATTTAACCTAGGCAGGCTGCATTTCTTTAAGCTGCACTCAATTTGGCTGTTCAATTACATATCTTGAAAGCTTGTAAAAAATTATAAAACTTTTGAATAAAACTTGTTTTCTTAGCACCAAAAATAAAAAAGATATAGGGGATGAGTCATTTCGTTGGAAAACCCGGTACTATAATTTGTGGGTTGAGGAAGTTGTTGAAAGTTACCAAACATTGCAATGGAAAATAAACTATTTCCTTATCTCGCCTTTTGAAAACTAAAGTTTCTAATGACATGATGATGTTTTGTGAATCATATAAATTTGTTTTAAAAAAAGAAATATTATACCTATATTAAAAACGTTTAAAATAATGGGCTTATAATAAACAACATAAATACACTTTTTAGCATTGGTATTTGCCGGTAAAATTTATTGTAGGTACCGGACTTTTGTGCGAGAAATAGAATATTTCCAAAATAAGATGAGCTAATTATGTCTGTAATACTCCACAAAAATACAACTTAGGATACTTAGTTTTTCCCTCTAAAATACAACACAAATACTATTTTTTTTAGCTGCACACGGTCAATTTATTTACCACGTACCCAAATGATGCAATCCGATTAGTAATATTGAATGAATCTTGACAACATATTGAAAGAGGGCAAATTGTATTGTAACAGCAGCAATTTAGATAAATCCAAAATCATGTGTGCAGCAGCCGACGAGTTATCGAAATTACTGCAAATCACGCGACGCTGAATAAAGATATTTCTGCAACCAAAAAGGAAAAAATCCAGAACGTGGCTCATACCTCGCAGAATTGCGGCAATGCTGAAATTACTATTTTAAATGACGTCGCTTTAACATCACGCTGTTTGCACTTAAGTTGTTATGAGATGAATTTAAATTATAAAAGAGGCTGCTTGTGAGGTGAATGAGCTGTGAACCTAAACTACGAAAATAGGTACACTTGATATACAACGCAGCAGCTAAATATTCGGAGCAGAGATAGAAAAAACTGGAAAACTTTAATGTAAACATTGAATTCCCAAGGACCACGTTTTCATAAATAGGGAGGAGGCTTAGTCATAACTCTATATATAACTCTTTAGGGTTATTTTCAATATATTTCGAGATAGAGCAACTACAAAATCTCATTTAGACCTATGATATATCTCGTATGTTATTTTATACAAGGACTATTGTTCATCCATTCAGAAGCCATGTTTTTAAAAAATAATAATTTCTGATTGGTCATACAGTTTAACATCGATGTTATTTTAACATCAAATGATACATCATATAGGGTCGACGGTATTAATCACCTAAACCATGAAATTATTATACTGCCTACTCTGATATGAAGTTTTGCAATAAATTGTTATTTTAATATATCTTACCACTCACACTAATAATACTATAATACAGTCTGTCCATAAAGTAAGCCCCCCCCCTGCTAACTTTTGAACGAATCGAGTTAGAGAGTTTTAACAAAATACAGGGTGAAAATGAAGTTGATTTTGACGATAAATTCAATTCTTCAAATTTAAAGATGGCGCTTGGCGATGGCCATGGGCGCTGTCAACTCAATTTTTTTAAATGGCAAAGTGTGCCGTGTTATACCTCATTTAAAAGGTAATTCAATTCTCTACATTCTCGTTTTTGAAAAATGACAATCGAGTTATCCGTTCTCTAGTTACAAGCGTTTGTATTAACGATATTTAAAAAAATTGTTTTTATCAAGTCTTCTTGCCTTGCTTGCCACTATCACTGAAACGTCAATAAGGTTCGAGAAAGTAGTTTAGCGTGTTTGAAAGAGTGTTTGAAAGTGTCTACAGGTTTTTTCTTAATTTTTTAAGTTATTCGATTTGATAGATTTAAGAGAAAATGTAAGAGGAGAGCGGTCCGATACACTGGCCAGGAGAGGCTCAAGTATACAGTTTACAGGGCCCGAACCAGTGCTGGGGCTTCCGCCTAGTTATGTAGCAAGGTCCATTGGAAACTGGATCAAGGTAAGATCAAAGGAAGAATGGTCAAACGTGACTGGGCTGCGACAAGCCAGGCTCTTAATTGAAGGGCCTTGGTCGAACGCAACTCAATCAATACTTGCGCTAAGTCGTAACAGCATAAGGATTGTCACAGGACTGTTGACAGGTCACGGACATCTTAACAAGCACCTTAACACTATCGGTCTTAGTGACACTAGAAGGTGCAGGTTTTGCGGACACGATGACGAGGACTCCATTCACATCCTCTGTCGCTGTGCCTGCCTCATGGTCAAGAGACACAAACACCTGGGCGCAGCATTTCTTCTGCCTCAGGACATTAGGGAGCTTCCCCTACAACGGGTGTTGGCCTATGCGCACAGCACGGGTCTCTTCCAATAACTCCCAACTAGCGGCAGGCACAATGGGTCGAAAGACCTGAGTGCTGCGGGTAACCGCGCCGCCTGTCAACAACAACAACAACAAGAGGAGAGCGGTACTTAAGAATCATGCGGGTGGAAATTTTTCCAAAGTTAGAAAGAATAGCAGACAATAACATTCAAAATATTGTATTTCAACAAGATGGGGGGGGGGGGGAGGGGCACCTCATTTCTATGGACCTGTTACCGATTTTTTAAATAACCATTTCCCAGGCAGATGGATTAGCAGAAAGGGCCCAATAGAATGGTCGGCTCGTTCTCCGGACTTAACTCCTCTTGATTTTTTCTTATGGGGATATTTGAAGTCAAAAGTCTACAGAACTCCTCCAGTAAATATCGACGAACTACAGTAACGTCTAACCCATATGTGTAGAAATATCCCTGCAGAAATTTTAGGAAATATCAGGCCAGAATTTCAAAGTAGACTTTTTATGTGACAAGAAGTCATTGGACAACATTTTGAATAACTTATTTAATTCTTTTATTTTTTGTTTTAATAAATATTTGTTCAAAATTTGTTGTATTAAAATATTAATTAACATTTTATTCATGGATCAGATTAGAAACAGAAACGCTTGTAACTAGAGAACGGCTAACTCGATTGTCATTTTTCAAAAACGAGAATATAGAGAATTGAATTACCTTTTAAATGAGGTGCAATACGGCACACTTTGCCATTTAAAAAAATTGGATTGACAGCGCCCGTGGCGCCATCTTTGAATTTAAAGAATCGAATTTATCGTCAGAATAAACTTCATTTTATGTGATTCACCCTGTATTTTGTTAGAACTTTCTAACTCGATTCGTTCAAAAGTTAGCAGGGGGGGGGGTTACTTTATGGACAGACTGTATATAATAGATAATGATAATAATAATAATAATTTTGCTGTAACAAAAGAGCGAGGGGCGAATCACTGGGGTATTTTAGTGGACAAGCAGGGGGAATTTCGAAAAAAATGAGATATTTTGGGGAATTTCAAGGAATTGCGGGGAATTTCGAGGTATTTTGGGGAGTTTCAGGGTATTTCGGGCAGTTTTTTGGGTATTTTGGGGAATTTCAATCGTACATGCTTAATTTTTCTTAAAATTTCTACAATCTTTCTTTTGATTCAGAACGTTTTGAGCTAAAATGGGTTGATTTATTGAATATAAATAAAAAATATAACGATATACGAAACCTGGCAACCAACAATTTATAAATTTGTTATACTATATGGTGTTGTCTTTTAAAAGAATATATCTTACGTTTATTTTATTCTTACTCAAACTGTACCTATCTGTCTTAACTGAAATAAAAGAAAAAACTTTTTAAATACTTTTGTTTATTTTTGAAACTGATAATTTTCTGATGTAATTCTGTACCTAATACCTTTTAAGAGTCCATTCACTAGGTCGAAATAAGCCCTAAATCGGCGTTCGTCTCGTGTCTAATTATAAAAAAGCTATAAAAGATAGCGACTTTTAGTAAAAAAGTATTGAAAGATAAGACTTTAATCCAAGTCCCTATAGTAGTAATTTTTGGTATTTCTTTTTATTTTTAAAATTCCAGGCAAACAATCTTGTACTAAAATAGCGTATTTTCAAAAATTATTTTCTCTAAAATACATGTATTAAAGAAAAATTTGCTACTGTAGGGATCTAGTTTATCTTTTGATCTTTCCGGTGATATATAATTTATAACATTAAAAAGAAATTTTGTTGCAATTATAAGACAAATCCGATACCCTTGCAATGAGGGCTAACTTTATTTCCATGTGCCTTTTTACTTCGGCTTTACGTGCACCTCCGAAATCTTAATAATTCGATAGTTGGAATATATAAGTCTCCACCCATCGGCCACCCATCCTCTCAATCCGACCCAACATTCATGCCTGTCAAATCTACAGAGAATAGACCCTTAAAGGAATACTTTACGTTTACTTTATTGTTAAGCTGAACTCTCAACTCTGTTTGTCCTAAAAGAAAAGACTGACTGTAATATAAGAAAATACTTGTTAAATGTTTTTCTTATTTTATTATTTTGTTTTAAATTTGTAATTTATCCTGTAAAATGTTACTTTATTCATAAGAATATCTTTTACAGAAAATGTTTTCTTCATTCTTGTATGTTGTTATATCTGAGGTCCGACCTGAGATTATACCTAATCCTCGACATTTTTTAGTAATAGTTTACGTTATGTTTTTGCTAGATTTCATTATACTTCTTAAATTAAGAAAACATTTTTTCTTGACAGGATTATAGGGTGTCTTAAAAATGTTTTGTGATGGGTTCTATATTTTATATTATATTTTTGAGACAGATTTTGTAAGAATGAATATATTTTTACCTTAGTTTAGTTTTATTTTTTACCAAAGAATGTTTAATGTTGTGTGTTGGTATATGCATAGTATAAATAAATATACTGTGGTATACTTATGTGAGTTTTATATGTTTTTAATATACAATAAATAAATGTTACAAAAACTTAATTTGTGAATGTCCTTCAGTAACACCTAATAATGGGTACCTATTGTGTTGGATTTTGGGGAATTTCGGGGAATTGCTGACAATTTAGTATATCCAGGGAATTTCAAACGTGGGGGTATTTCAGGGAATTTTTGGGGAATTTCGGGGATTTTTCCCTGCAAGGGGAATTTCAGTGTAAAATTTTTTTAGTGAATTACCTACCCCTCGCAAAAGAGCAATAACTAAAAGTGAAAATATCTCAAAAACTATTTGAAGAGAAAGAATCCCAAATAGTTATATCAACGTCTACATATATACCGGGATATCAAAAATTATCTTGGTCAAGGGTGTTTGTGGAATGTAAAACGTACTTTAAATTTTTGAATATGTTTTGTTGTGTCAGAATATGTTAAATCATTGTGCTGAAATAAAATAAGACACACGTTTTACATTCCACAACCACCCTTGACCAAGATAATTTTTGATATCCCGGTATGTAGACTTTGGTTATATCTTCGAATTAAGAAAAAAATTGGATTTTATTTCTTGCTAGGTACGCCTCATATATTGTTTAAGTAAATAAAATTTTTAAATTAATTAAATTTTATAGGAAAAACCACATGGTCTGATTAAAAAAAAAAATTGAGAATTACGACAATAAGGGGATGGGTCACCTTTACGTGGATCACACTGGCCGGTTACATATATTTCTTTGCAGCTATTCCTGTAATATTTGCACGTCCTTAATCAACAGATTGTATAAAAATAATATGCACAACCACTGTTTACTGGTGATTTTTATTCTTTCATAAAATAAACATAGCATTGACTTAACAAAAAGTTATTTATACAACGCGGCGTGCACCGCAGATATCTTTATCTGCGATGAACCGTGTGCACTTGGCTTTTGTTTAACGTATAAATTAAACCTATCTGGGAATATATAAATAAAACTTGTATTTAACCTTTCTTTCGGCACTGCCAGCGAGTTCGAATGGCGATAAAATTTATCGGGAGGTGCACCACCACGTTCGGCTCACGTGCCAGGCGTGGAGTGGATATGGATTTAGGGGGTGACCGTTTTGTCGTGACCCCGAAACGTAGGCAAGAAATAATCAGTGCTGAGCTTCATATAAAAATAGGTTTTTATGTATTTTTCGAGGATAGTTGTTTATTTGCTTGTTCAGGGCATCAGGGCTTGTACCTACCAAGTCCACGATCAGAATGCATGTTTCTATGGATATTTCTTAATAATTTCATATAATAATGTTTTCAATTTGACCACCAGTGCAAATATATTTCACCAGCCCAGTGAATCAAATTTAACTTTGCTAGAATTTAAAATTTTAAAGTTTTCTGACTTCGCCTATTGGGCAGAAGAATTTTGCTTAATCGCAGAATATTTTCCAGCATAGACGCATGAAATATAGCTGAACTAACTTATAAACAGAATGAATGTTTCTAAACTTAAGGGATATTAAACAAGGGATAAGTGACCGTAAAATATAAGATTTTTTAGGTTTTACATGTTTAATGAGTACCTTTATCGTGTTAAATATGGCAGAATGTTACTAAGGGAAGTGACTTAAATGTAAAATCATAACCAAAAAATATATTCAAAATCTGTTTTAAAGCTTAACCATAAAATACGAAATTTGAATTTAAAATAATTAGTTGAACATCTATCTATCTATATGAACCTATCTCGTATAGACTACTCAGTATAAATATGAATTTATACTGAGTAGTCTATACGAGTTAGGGATTACGTGTGCCAAAGGAGAATTTGAGACGCTCAATAATTTTCGATAAAATTGAGATTAATAATTATTGTTTTGAAAAAAACATTGATCTCATTTAGATGTTTCAAGAAGCTAAAGTAAAAGAACATAAAAAATCCATATTAAATAACGCAAAAAATTCAGAATTTTCGACGCATTGTATAGAAAACAATCATTTTATAGATCAAAAAAATGTTAAGCTACTGCATCGTGAAAAGAAAGGAAAGCGCTTAGATCTGCTAGAGCAATTAGAAATTAAAAAATCTTTAATTATAAATCCTTGTACTACGAATGATCAGATAGACTTTACACTCTCGCCCTTAGAAAAGGTACTAAAAACTCGGGCTTTACCAGATGGTAGGATCGATCGGGAGTAGGTGCTCGTAAACAAATAAATAACGAAAGCGCGCTTGGAAAGGTTTAGTAATAGACATTTTTAATTTCTTGGAACATCTACTAAATGAGATCAATGTTTTTTTCAGAACAATTATTTTCACGATGTTTCATAAAGAACCATCCGCTTCGAGTATCCACTTTATTAAAATTGATATTGTATATTTTGGGTGCTATCTCTTTTCCACCCCCTTGGGCCCATTTCAAGTTGTTTATACTGATTCAAGTCATTTTTATACTGAGTAGTCTGTATGAGATGGGGATTACGCGTACCAAAGGATAAGTTGGGACGCTCAATACTTTTCGAGAAAATTGAGATTGCATGTTTTGGGTGCTATCTAGTTTTCACCCCCTGGGACCTATTTCAAATCGGTCATTTTTATACTCAGTAGTGTGTATTGAGATAAAATATAAAAATTAGAAAGTATTAGCAAAGTTTACAGAATATAATTATGTAGATTTTGGTATTAGATAATATAATTGAAAATAGATTTGTACTTAAGATATGTTTCACAGTTATGTCGAATTAACCTTGACTAAGGCTAAGGTTGTTTATTTAATTAATTATTTGCAGTTTAGAAATCATTCCCATCTTTCCAAAACACGTATAAATGTTTATGTGATGATAAATTACTCTTGTAGAAAATGTCTATAAATATAATATATTATCAAGATAACAATACGAATACACATTTTTTAAAATAATTATGGCTTAATAAGGTTTGAAAAAAATTATCAATTATAATTATAATTGTGAAATTACCTATCGATAATTTGATAATTAGAATTTAGCAAACCGGTGTTTTCTGGGAAGTCAATGATCTTTTCCAACTTGTCTGCACGCACTAAAACTATTGTAAACAGCACATAATAAATACTTGCAAAATATGTTTACGGTACAGTTATGTTCACATATGGCACAAATATACTAATTTTTAAAGAATTCAACGGTATGTACTACAAGAAGCTCTAATAGATACGTATAGTCATTTTGCTGCTGTATACCTAGATATTAGTTGTACCAAAGAGAATAATCTAATTAATTCTCTTTGATTATACAATAGAGAAGAGGGAGAAGCATTGACCATTACATATGCCTTACTTTCTCTTGTTTTTGCTTGTTATTGTTAATTAACAGTCGTCAGCATGCAAGGTTCGATGCTGATAACGATCACGATAACGATGCACTGTTATTTACTGTATCGTGCACAAATATCATAATACTGCCGTATTTTAACTAATAATTCATGATATAAATCAGTGCAAATTCAATGTGGAAAACTCCCAGAAAATTATATGAATTGAAAATTGTACAGCTACGGGAAACAAACAGACTATAGTAGATCGTTTCTCGAGATAGAGCTGAATATTTTATTTTTACATTCACGAATAGCAGTTTACATTTTTCTTATCACGAAACATTTTCATGCGGTCAAGTTGGTGGCGGAAAAGATATATTTATATAAATAATTTAAAACTTGGAGAGAAATATAAGTAGGTATAGAAAACTTTTATTTATTTCTATATTCAAGCCCAATATTTGGACCTTCATAGCTATAGTAAGTATAGTCTTTATAATCTCAATTGAAACTGCATAAAAAATTCCGACAAACGACACACGTGCATAAACAAAGAGGCCGCCGTCGAGGTGCAGGTGTTTCTTTTGTCGGAATTTTTTTTAGTCTCAATTGACATTATATAAACTATACTGTTAGGATAAATACATTAACAATTCGCTAGCAATTTGACAGAACTTTAATCCCACAAGTTTCCAGATTTATTTTGAGTATTTTCTTTAATCATGTCTCTTTACTGCTAGTGGTAGTATTCTAGAGGAACTTAAAACTAAACATATTGTTGTCCGAAATTAGCTAGGTGACATGTCCATACTATCAGAAGCTTTTGTGCCTTCTATATACAGGGCGCCCTATTTCTTGACCCGTTGCATGGGTAACTTTTTTATTAGTAGAGATACAAAAACGCTTAAATGAGCAAATTAGTGCAGTTGCGTATTAGTAATTCTACGGTAAGGCGAAAAATTATATACGGGGGTAGGTTGAAAAGTTATTGACAAAAAACGAAAAATCCAACTTTTCTATTATCCCTCGTAGCTCGTTCATTTCAAGAGTTAGAGAAAAATGCTTCACATGTTTTTTGCAGTATTTTTCATGTAAAATGACATGCACTTGCTACTTTTTATATATCTCTTAAAATGGTTGAGAATCACAGTAAAATATATTTTTTTTAAATGTAATGGATAGGTGGCTGTGACATTAACCGAAAGTCCCCTTTTTTCTCTTTCAGATGATATAACATAGTCCATATTTTATCCTTACAAAAGTAATAATAATCGTTGTTTTTAAAGAAAGTTTATTGTCACATCAAGAATGCTATGGATTATGGAACAAAAGAATGTTTTGAGAACAGAAATTATTAATTAATTAATTATATTGAAGTAAATGTTCGAAATGACCACCATCCTGTTGGATACATAGTAAGCAACGTTTCTGGATACTTCTTAAAACATTATTTATTGTATGTCCATGTATGCTTCTAATTGCATTTTGAATCCTGACTTTTAGATCCTCTATATCCAGAGGAGCTGTCACATAAACTTTATCTTTCAATAACCCCCAAAGAAAGAAATCTAAGGGGGTCAAATCAGGTGTTCGCGCTGGCCAGTCGATATCCATTCTATTTCCTATAACATTATCAAACTGTTCATGTAAATATTGTTTTACCTCGCGGGAATTATGCGCAGGTGCTCCATCGTGTTGGAAGTATTTAAGATTTCTAAAAATATGAAGTGGTAATTCATTTAAATATTCCTCTGTTAGAGTATTCCTTAGAAAATGAAGGTAATTATTCGCATTCAAATTATCTTCGTAAAAATATGGGCCAATAATTTTGCCACAAAAAATTCCACACCACACATTTATCCCAAATTGACGTTGATTTCTTCTTTCAGAAACAAGATGTGGATTTTCTCGGCACCACATTATGTTATTATGGCGGTTAAAAATACGATTGTTGGTAAATCGACTTTCATCACTGAATAAAATATTTTTCCAGAAGTCTAGATCCTCATCGCATTTTGAAATGTACCATCGACAAAATGTCATCCTTCTTTGATTATCAGCTGGATATAAAGTATTGCATATGGAATAATGATAAGGCTTTAAATTGTTACCTTTTAAAATAGCTCTTACAGTTTCCTTGGAAGTGTTGCAGTGATGTGCAATTTCTGCAGTTGAAGAATCAGGTTTAAAATTTACATAAGCCAAAACATTTAATTCAGTGTCTTCATTGAAGTTTCTTTCATCCTTAGGCTTTGAAAATGAACCGTATAATCGTATATTATTTTCCAGCTGTATTCTATGATGGGGTTGTCTTCGTTTCATGTAAGTTTCAAAATAAAGATTCGCTGCAGCTTGTGCATCTCGATTTTGGTTATAATAACAAAATAGCATATCATTTTTCTCTTCGTTGGTGTACATATTTGCAACACTATTATTTTGTATGCAGTATTAATAATAAACAATAAACTACTTAACAAAAACTAAAAATGTCACTTATGATCTGTCAATAATTAAATGCCAACTAGACGTTTTTAAAAATATCATGAATTTTATTTTTTGTTTTATTTCCATAGCATTCTTGATGTGACAATAAACTTTCTTTAAAAACAACGATTATTATTACTTTTGTAAGGATAAAATATGGACTATGTTATATCATCTGAAAGAGAAAAAAGGGGACTTTCGGTTAATGTCACAGCCACCTATCCATTACATTTAAAAAAAATATATTTTACTGTGATTCTCAACCATTTTAAGAGATATATAAAAAGTAGCAAGTGCATGTCATTTTACATGAAAAATACTGCAAAAAACATGTGAAGCATTTTTCTCTAACTCTTCAAATGAACGAGCTACGATGGATTTTTCGTTTTTTGTCAATAACTTTTCAACCTTCGCCCGTATATAATTTTTCGCCTTACCGTAGAATTACTAATACGAAACTGCACTAATTTGCTCATTTAAGCGTTTTTGTATCTCTACTAATAAAAAAGTTACCCATGCAACGGGTCAAGAAATAGGGCGCCCTGTATAGTTCACATGCTTTGAACTGGCAGGCCCTTGGAAAATATTCTTCAGCCTGCATAACCTTTGTAGTCAAAAATCACAGTTTGATGTAGATGTATAAATAACAGACCTAGAACTTGCTGCGATGATATTGCTATTGTTGTTCGCATAATAAGTCCAGTACTATTAATACTTCGGACAGTTAACTGTTCCTATCTTGGTAAAGCTCAAGCTTTTCTGCTCTCATGGCTTTTAGGCCACCAAACTGTGGTTTCGTGAGCTATTATCGGTCTCATCTATATGAAAACTACATCCAGATTTTAAACACGTTATAATGCTTAAACTTGTAATGGGAGAAAATACTGAGCTAGTTCATCTATTATTTCATTTAAATTTCTCTTGAAATTGAAATGTGCTCTCACTATATGTGCTTCTGAATTATAGTATAAAAGAAACCTGTTTAGTCAAGAAGTCTTTAAATATTTTATTTTATATTATTAACGCTGTAGAAAAAATAGCTCAACAACTTTTTTAAATATTTTTTTTATTAGATATTTAAATGTCCCAGACGCAGTTTTTATTTATTGGCTATATTAACATTTATTATTCTCTTTTAATGGCAAATTAAGTATAATCATACTTGATTTTCTGTCTGATGAATATCTCCTGTTCATTTGTTTTGAATAAAAATCTCGCTTAAAAGGAAACCGAAGGTGGGCGATTTCATAATTGTCTTTGCGTGGACATCACGCATGGAGGCTGGCAATTGATATTCTTCAATTATTATCCATCGCCTACATACTAGAGGAAATACTGCAAATACACAATGCACCAGAAGAGCATGTCAGATGAGCCAACAATTATATCAGAAATGCGTAATGGAATCGGACCAGTCCCAGTTGGGATGCTGCAATTAAGTGGGAGTGATTTACGGAGTTTGGGGTAGTAGGGTTGGTACTCTAAAGGGCAGCAAATTTATCATTAGATTTTTCCCCAACCTCCCTGGGTGTAAATCATTGTTTGATTTATGATGGTGATTAAATAAATCATACAATTCAATAGGAATACGTTTGCAAGGGCTATTAACATTAAATACCACCTGGGTAGAAATAACAAATACTCGATTTACGTGTGAAACTTTGAAGAATGTATGTATTTTATAAGTACATTTAAATATTTCATTTCCTTGAAAGATTGTATCTTCAGCATATTAAAAAATATACTTACTTCATTACCGTCAGTAAAATATAATTTACACATAATTATTTTTAAAACATATGGTGGATATGCAGAAAATGTATAATTATTTTAAGGTAATACCAAATGAAATTATATAATCTCTATCAGGGGCGGCTTGTGATGAATGCAGATGTTCTGCAAATGTCGATTTTACCTATTTTGTAAAAAGTTAATTCAATTCTGCGATCCGTTGATCAAATTCGTAATGTCCTCTCAACGTCAATTCAAAGACTCCTCAAAATTTTATACAGTTTCTAAAATCTATTGGATAAAACATATATTTTTTATTACATTGCCAATGTTTTCGTAAATAATTTATTCAAAAAGCTGAATCTAACTAAGTTATAATATTAGTAGTTCCCAATAAAGCTAAAATTCCATTGTGATGGAATGGAAAATACCTTTTAAAGTTGTCACGTTTTTTTATTTTTTCAATCAGGTGTACTTATCACCTCTACCTCCGGCTATGCTCTATCGCCGCCAAAAAATACACAAGGATGAAAAAATTCAGAGATTTCGCAATTCTTGCAACCATCGGAATGCATTGAAAATGAATTAAGGAAATTTGGAACTATAGAAAGCTTGCAAAAGTTACCTTCTAATTTGAGAACTTACCATTTGCGACTTACAGACTTTGCCACCTTGTATATCACATTCACATGAGAGCTCAGATTCTCAGACTTGCAATTTGCAATATACGAATACGAGTACGAGTGCCAAACTATGCGCCCACGCCGCCCGCTCTACTCGGTCCCCCGCTACCTAACCATGTCGGTGTGACATGCTCATCGCGTTACACTTTTCATCGAAACATATCCATTTACGAGAACCTTCGCGATCCTATAAGCATTTTCAATGATAAAAGTATATGACAAGCGCACCAATAAGCTATTTTATTTAATTCTGGTACATTTGAGAAAATGACTTGAAATGGATTAGACAAAGTACTTGTGCATCTGACGCAATAACGCAAAAGAACACGACAAAAAGAAAAGGTTTAATAATGTTGAACCCTGTGACACATCAAGAAAATTTTCGGACCAGTATTGTGGTAGGTAAAGGTTTCTATTATGCAAATAAAGAGGAAAACTGCATCAAAGTCCCATAAAAGTAAAATTACATTCGCAAAAACTCCCAATTATCACATTCGTCTCAAACTAAGGTGTCTCTATCGTGTAAATTCTCCTTAATGCGAGGGCAATAAATTAGCCGAGAGACGGCTGGAAAGACATCCCCGCAGTACTCATTGTTGGGTACGCGGTCTCATGCATTATTCATGGACAGGTCCGGCCCTGTGGGGCCATTGTGGCCGGTCGGTGGACACATTAGGCGACTGCGGTGACCATGAATGGTCGCGAGGCTTTGTGGTTCGGGAGCGGTGATATGGATTATATATAGTGTGTATAAACTGTACTGAAAGCTCCCGTTAGTGGAGATAATTCATATATCTATAGTCTATCTGATTCCAATAAATCTGAATCAATTTTGGGTGTTATGTCGGACATTTTTATAGATTTGCGAGATATACCTACTTCTCTCGCATGAATTATTAATGCAGGGTCTACCTCTAATATTAAATTTTAACTTTTTTTCTGGACCTTTGGATTAAATACAAATAGTTTGTTCATAGTTTTCGGTCGTTAAAAATAAAAAAAAGTGTTTTATTTATTATATTTCTGACGTTTTGGCTTTATTAGGCCATTCAGAAATCATTTATAACTAAATTAGATTTTTACACTGTTTGGATTGAATTATATGTAGATACACATGCTGCTCGAGGGCTTAGATGCGACTATATTAGGGAAGATATTTTCAAATAAGTAGGTATACAAGATAATTTGTATGAGTGCTTGTTCATTGATTGAGACTGAGAAAAGAAAGGGCTGACTGTGACGGTACTGTTCTCTTTCTATCCACATCTACAAAGAAATACTCCTTTTTAAACGATAAGTTCACGTTACTTGCAACTAAATTAAAAGCAACATTTTCACGAACAACGCGATACTGTATAAAAAAAATACAACATTAAATACATAAAACTGATCAGAAAAACATTATCAGTTGAGAAATAAGTGCCATGAAAGTGGCCAGAGTGTTACGTATAATACGATAATAACGATTTCATATTCGAATTTTTTGGATATCTTGCAAAAAAAGGAATCTTGTAAACTATTTAAGAGGCTTCGTTTTTTGACGACACCAAGGAAGAAAGCATTTATATTTATACATATATTTAATAAATTTCCCTGTATTATTATAAGAAAATAAATACATGTAAATATAGCAACGATTGGCTGAAATCCCACCAGGTTAAACAACCGTATTTATTATTTTTATTATTTTATGGTTACTGTTCTATTTGGTTAAATTTTTTAGGATGTTCCATTTAAATTGAAGACGTAAATAAATAAATAAATAAATAATCTTTATTTCCATTAGACTCACAACTGTAAGTATAAGATAATGTCAAAAAAAAAAGTAGTACATAACACAAAGACTTCTAAACATATAGCAAGTCAGTCAATAAAACATAAACACAAAAATAACACACTTAAGGCACGACATCACAAGTTTACATGAGACATATACTCGGACACAGAGTAAAAACTATTAGCCAGCAATTTTTTCTTAACGGCAGCTCTAAAACTATTTTTACTTACAATTTTCTTAATTTGGATTGGCAGCTTATTGTATACTTTAATGGGAAATACCATTTGGCTGTTCGCGACGATGGATAATCTGTGCCGTGGAATCCTAAAGTTATAATTCAGCCGTAGATCATAAGAACAATTATAATAGTTGCCCCTACTTAGTTCGAAATTTTCTGGATTGGCCCTCACATAACTTACACAATTGAGTATATACAATGAGGGAAGTGTTAAAATGTTCAATTGTGTAAACAATTCCCTACATGGGTGTGTTCTAGGTTTAGCGAGCATAGTTCTAATTATTCTTTTCTGCTGAACAAAGACTTCTTTAACTCTCACACTGTTACCCCAGCATATAACTGCATAATTTAATAGAGATTGAATATAACTGTAATAATACATTAAGAGGAGGTCGATGCCCACCCTAGATCTTAGTTGCCAAATCACAAAGCAATGAGTGGCCATCTTCCCCAACACAAAATTAATGTGACGTCGTAACCGGATCAGTAATCAACTAAAAATTGCAAAAATGAAAATAAAATTCCTATAGTTTTCTCAAAATATTTTTGGTTTATATTTTTTCAAAATATATTTGATTCTATAAAATTATTTGTTTGGCACGAGCGAGTTCATCAAGCAGATTATTTTACCTGCTTGCTTCATCACAATTTCATGACAAAGAAACTACTTAATTTTCAATAAAGCTCTATTTTACAAAAAAAAAAAAAAAACGAATTTATGCACTCAAATTGTATATTTAAGTATTTATTTGAAGGAGATGCCGAAAACATTGTGCTCCGACTGGCATTGTATTACTCCGGCACCTCCATAGCAGTCGCCACATCCTTCATCAAGACCAACCAGCAGACACTGACTGGTTTCGCACTTATTCTGTGCTCATCATACTGTCATCCATCACTTGCGGAAAAGCAGCCCCCGGAATCACAATGCTCGATACGATACGTGTCGACGTCGACCACTATTCGACAATCAAGACCACATTTTGTGGGTTATGTATTATTATAAATTATTAATCTATAGTCATAGCCGAACTTGTTTCCTTGTTTGTAAATATAATTTGGACTTTTGGAGGTTGGTTTTATGTTTTATGTTTTTTAAATATATTTGGAATCGCCATGGTTTTTAAAATGAGGGAAGAACATTTAGTATGTTTGATAGATTTTATGGAAGAACAGAGAATTTGCGACCGGTAGACTATCTTGTGCATTGAGCAATCCAAACCACGTGTCCAAATCAATATGGCGTGGAGGGCAAACATTCATTTGACGTTTGAGTCATAGACAAGTCTATGGTTTGAGTTATATTATATAACTTTGTGGGTACTTGGTTAAAAGTTGGTTTTTAACTAATATTAATAAATAAAATAGTAATAAACTAGTAATATATATTTAATTGTAATAAAATGCCTACTGGAAACCCTCAGGTTTCTTAATATCGAAGGTGTTAGGTCATTCTTTTTAATTGCAGCTAAGTATCCATGTTTGCCGCCGTTTTCTCGATAAATCATTTAAAATCGGAAAATAGTTAGAACTCACTACGTCGGGTATACAACAAAACTTAACTTGGTCTCGATTTTTACGACATCCACGAACCACAACAACTATGCACGTTACCGGCATTAATAAATATTATCGTCGCGACACAATTCTAATAAAAGACGAGTTAACACTGTTCAACACTTCCTTACATAAAATACATGAAAAATTCCTTACAAAAAACTCGTATTAAACACTTTTAACTGAAAGCTGCTGGGCTGATTTCAATGTATTCTCAATGTAAACATAACTTGTTTGCCCTCAGCGCCATATTGCTTAAAAATTTGACAGGTCGTTGGATTGCCTAATTGACAAGGGATTGGCGATGTTAGGTTGTGTATCTTGTGCAAATTCTAAACAAAATACGTCTTTCTCTCCTTAAATTGAGAATTGCGCGTATTTGATTTCTTCAGTGAATTATATCAAAAATAGGCAATATTTTTTAAGAAAAAAGTGATGAGAGCAAAATTCACAAAGCTACCGTAAAAAAATGGGGTTATGGTTCTCTAACATAAGCGTTCGACACCTATTTGCTTGTCGAGCAGAATTGACAGATATTCTCGATATGTCCAGAGGTCGATAACCATTGTGAATCGCTACCTCCTCGATTTCTACATAGATAAAATATATATTGATTTCTATTCGACACGTATCGAATCGAGGAATGTGAATCCGGCTGCTGGTCGCTACTAGTCTGTCAATTAGACAAAAATTGTCAGACGGATGGTAGCAAAAACCAAAAGAGGGCACTACGGTGTGTTTCTCACTAGAGTCCTATATAAAGAGAGTAAAGACATGAGCCGCCATTTTTCCTCCAAATGATGGCGGCAAATTTAAAATACAATAACGACGTTTGTTCCCTGTGATAACGACCAAATGTGGAAAATATTTTTTAAATAAAAACTTAAATAATTTGCGGTGAACGCACTTCTATATCTTGTTCTATGACTAACTGTTATTGTTTATTGTTTGTTACGCTTTGTGTGAATGTGAATACTTCTTGGGCAGTATTTATTTAGTATCTACTTATGAAGAATAACAAAACAAAAGTAATCTTTAGATTATATTATATTTTAACCGTAACCTTTTGGTACAAGGCGAAGGGCGAAGAGACAGATATACAGCTGGTACAGAGAAGCAGATATATAATCTGTCAAGAACGGTTATGTTATATCAGGTAGAGCTTAGATATTAACGAAGTAATTATATATAACATAGGTTGATGACAAAATTTGGTGCACATTAGTGTCTAATGTTACCGAGGTATACCTTGGTTTACAGAATCAGGTAGGTACTTTATATAATAGGTAATATATAAATATAATATATAATATAATTTAATAAGCAATACCATGTGTAGTTGTATCATGAAGCAATACCTAAGTTTCAATACATAACCTAAAAGGTACAATAGCTACCTCACAAGTAGGTAATAATCAAATGTTTTCGAATTTGAATTGAATAAAACATTTTTAACAATCTCTGAAATAAAATTACAGGAAAAAAAACACAGAATTCACACAAAGCGTCACTGACTACGATTATCTCGTAAAAAGTCAAGCGAAAATCTCCGAGACACTCAGATCCAGAATCGTCAAAATCTTTGTTTGGAGGATTAATAGCGGACGCAAGCAATTTTCGACCTTATATCCGTTGAACCAATCAAAAACGGCCACCCTCATGGCTTTACTCTCTTTATATAGGACTCTATTTCTCACACTACTACTTGTTTCAAATTAGCTGCTATTTATAGATATGGGATGTGCTATTTGCTATTACGAATGCAAATGTTTGAATTATCAAACTGGCTTCGGCGGCGTGTGTAACGTGCCTTAGATGGCTTGCTTAACAGATGAAACTTCATAAGCCGACATATTCATTTATGCGAGAGGCTGATTGTAAATGCTCTTTGCGTGTACTCGATATATCTAGGTTGGTATTTGCATTTTGTTAGTCATACAGTTTAAATTCATCCAAGATAGTACTTACAACGTGGGAAAATTAAGTTACCGTTTTACTTAACAATACATTTTTTGTTTCTTTTAGTTACATTTATTAATGTTGCGTTCATTTTCTACATTTGATTGAAATAATGACATTTATGAAAATATATTTGAGAAAAAAATTGAAAATAGGGTCAAAAATGATTAGAAAATAGTCGTTAAACACGCATAAGTTCTATCACATAATTTTCTTGTGCTAGCGCTAGCTTTCGCGACGTTATTTTCAAATGTTTTGGATTTATATTATACGGGGTGTCCCATCGAAAAGTATCACATTTCGCCGCCTTATATCTCGAAAACTAAAAGAGATATCGGGACGCGGTTTGGACAGAACGACTTTAAATTTTTGTAAGTTTTTTTGGCACTGTTGCCAAATCTCCAAATATATTGGCAAATTTTTTATTGAATACGCTCCTCTTTGGAGTAAAATTACTTGCTTATATTAAGTGGAACACCCTGTATATTTTGCCATAATCAGAAAGCCTAAGCACTTTACTTTTCAAAAAGGTATACATAGTTTACATTATCTTGAGAATTGGAGCCACAAAATTCAGTTTAATGGGAGCACCTCTTACTTGAACAGTATGTGAAGCTGGTCTTCGTTTTCACAGTAGCCATGAAAAAGAAAAGTACAATAATAAACTGTATTGTCAGTTATGTCAAATACTTGAAGTATAGATATAAAAATGTTCACATTAGAAGGATCACACACTTTTGATCATTTACTACTAAGGATGCACAAATGTATATCGAAGTAAATGGTGGGCAGTTAAAACCAATTGTTTTCTAACTTATTCAAGTAGTTTTTATTTACAGTTATTTTGATTATTTTATCTGTTATTTTCATTACTGTCATTGTGCTTTGTTGTTATTGTTAACAAAACTCGTTCCTACCGATTATTAAACAATTATTCTTTTCTCCCTATCTTTTTCATTTATAAAGCAAATGCAGTCAAGTTCCACATTAAGTTTGATCAGAGATTTTAAAATTTTAAAATACGAGTATATAGGGTATTTTATTTAAAATAAGTGTACAAAAACTTAAAAATAACTTTACAAAGAAGAAGGTACCTATTTTTTTCATTCGTAATAACCCAAATAAGAGTACTTATAACAAATTTAATTTTATGGCTCCAATTCTCAAAATAATGTAAACAATGCATACCTTTTTGAAAAGTAGAGTGATTATGGCAAAATACACAGGGTGTTCCTTTTTATATAAGCAAGTAATTTTACTCCAAAAAGAAGCGTATTCCATAAAAAAATTACTAATTTATTTGGCGATTTGGCAACAGTGCCAAAAAAAACTTACAAAAATCCTAAGTCGTTCCGTCCAAACCGCATCCCGATATCTCTTTTAGTTTTCGAGATATAAGGCGACGAAATGTGATACTTTTCGATGGGACACCCAGTATTTCTTTCTTTTTTTCAGTAATACATCTTCTAAAGAATCCAGGGCACATGATCAAACATATGCAGCCTTTTACAAGGATAGGGACGCAACCCGTTTATAATTTTTATATATTATAGTTATATAGTATTTTGTATAAGTTTTTGTCTGACTTAAAACAATTTTTAAGTGATGGAAAATTTGCTGACTGGTTTGGAATGATTTGATTAGATCTGACGAGTTTGTGATTCCTGCAGTGTATCGCAGAAAGTGTAAGTTCTGATCTTTATTACCGTATAAAAGTAACAAAGGATGGATATAATCATTATGCATCTAGTCTGCACAGGTGGACGATACCAAACACAACTATTATGCAGATTCTACTGGGACAGCGATGGCAGCTTATCAAGTAAATGCCTGGTAGGCTCCTTGAAAGTCAAAATGTGACTCTTTTACTATTTGGCTCTTTAAATTTTTAATCCAAATTCTTTTTAATGTACTTTTGAATATACAGTGAGGACATAAAGTCCGTGCCCCCCCCTCTAACTTGTGAACCACTGGGTAGATTGTGATGAAGTGATGAAATTTGGAACGATAATATGACTAAATTCTGCATTTTTTGACACATCAATGACAGCTCTCAATGTCAAAGTGACAGCTGGGCGCGCACTAGGAATTTTTTTTTAAATGGAAATGGGGGTCGAGTAATAACTCATTTTAAAGCTATTTTTATGCTCAAAACACCCCCCAAATTTGAGAACATTTGGTTCAGTAATTTCCAAATAAAAACCAGTAATATCAGTTTATACCATAATCTTTTTGCCACATAATCTTTATAATAGAACTTACCCATGGAACATTCATTTGTCAGGAGGTTCATGGAGGTCATTTTCAACATCTTTTGAAGTAACACGTGTTTTCTAAATTTGTTTCTGCCGCTAAAATTTTTTTTTTTTAGGGTTATTTAAATTATTTCATAATTTTTTAATTTCGGTTATTTTAGGTTAGGGATGGTTTATTGTTATTTGTTTACTTTTAATTTTTGTTCTGCTTTGAATAATTTACAATAATTTGTAAAGTGTATGCAAAAAAAAATGATATAACAGAAATCGATAATACTGGTTTTTATTTGGAAATCACTGAACCAAATGTTCTCAAAATTGGGGGATGTTTTGAGCATAAAAATAGCTTCAAAATGAGTCCCACTCGACCCCCATTTCCATTTAAAAAAATGTTCCTACTGCTCGCCCAGCTGTCACTTTGACATTGAGCTGTCATTGATGTGTCAAAAAATGCAGAATTTAGTCATATATTATCGTTCCAAATTTCATCACAATCTACCCAGTGGTTCAAAAATTAGAGGGGGGGGGGGACGGACTTTATGTCCTCACTGTATTTTTTTTTTCAAAATATTTTAGAGATGGAGAAATATTGCCTACTTTTTAGGTTTACCTGTTTGTTTTCAAATAAATAATTAAATACACATTTTAAAATCTTTATAATTGAAAGAAATACCTATTAAATATATATTTTTTAAAGAAGAAATAAAAAATAATATATTTAATACCTATTTATTTACTTCTTGTTTGGTTTCGCTTGTGATGTTATTATTTTAGGTATATATAGATAGCACTTCAATCTGGTAGTACTCAGTTAGTAATATTTGATATTTCAAGACACCATTGGCGGGAAATTAAAATTTCAGAAATTTTCTGTTTTCATTTTCCGGAAATTTTCCACTTTACATCACTACATTCTTTTTAATTTAGCTCGGTTGTTACACGATCGTAAATAGAAGCCTCTGACGGCGAAGATTATGCACAGAATTAGTGACAATATTCCGGGAGACTACTTACTATGGACATTATCATTTTTCTTTGTATTTTAATCATGCGTCATCGCCTCACGCAGACTCATACTTGCTCATAGTGACACGACAGCATCTACTTCGAACAAAGTCGACCTTAAAGTTGAACAAGCTCTCAGTTATGACGGTGCTGACTGACGGCTGTCCTGTCATCCACGTTAAAGGATCCTCGCTTGCACTTCTGAGCTTCCTTTTTCTTCCACTTCGTCGACATGCAAAAGCTACAGATTGCACTTTCCGTGTCGCGTCAAAGAGACTATTGATTTTGCATCGTTAGTCATCTCTAAATCGGTAACGGAACTTGCAATAACCGTGTAGGTGTGCGTGGCATAAAAGGGAATACTTATTCCTGCACAGGTTCGAAGGCATCAGGAGGAACTACAAGTTACTGAATACATACTCTTCTTCTATCTTTCTTTCCAAAAGTTCTAAATTAGAATAATTATAGGGTAAATATAGAGTGGCTATTTTTGGATGAGTCATATATTTTGGCATTCTATATTTTTTATAATTCTTGGATCTTTGCGTACACGTGATCATGCAAATTTGTATGAAACAATATTAAAAATCCAATGTCACTAATGTTAGGACTAATGTTTTTTTTTAACAGCGGGTGTTACTTATATACAATTAACTTTGTACTTTGTCGTTGATAATGTCGATCCAGCGCCCCAAGTATATCTCGAACGGTTACATGAAAATGTAATATATTCACATCCTGAATCAAGAATAAGAAACCCAATATACATTCCTAAAAGTACTGAAAAAAGTGCAATCACTACAAAACAAAATAGATCTTAAAAAAAACAACTATGACTAAGATATTAATAAATAACTTATCACTTTTGGTACAGTTGTATTGGCGATTCAAATTATCGATGAGGGCGCTGCAAATTGTAACAAATATGGAGGAAGACGAGTAAAAATTTTGCATTTCATATCACATCATCTAGCAATTTAGCATTCAGCTGGCATAAATATAGTGACTTCGTTTGCTAGTTAGGGTGAAATAAAGGATAAAAAGAGTGGTAAAAGTAGTCAAACGTCCCATAAGTGCTTCATTGCTAATTATATGAATTTTTGGGTTGATACAGATACCCTAGTTTTTGTTTAGTTACATTTTGGACTAGAATTAGTGTGATCAACTGTATGGTGGTACTATATTAGTGCTTGTTTTCTATTAAATAATGTTTAAATTAAAATATATTCTGCTTTTGTAAGACTAATAATAGAAAAGCATAGACAAATTGCAACAAGTGGTTATGTTGTGTAAGTAAACATGTTCTCTGTTATTAAATTGTTACATGCCTTTTGGAGAAATATGAGTGAGAAACAGTGTCTTATACTAGGGCCAAACTTCTACCTATCTTCAATCTTAAACACTTCTATTGACACATTTTGTGGAATGACACCTATAAACACGGCAGTTTGTGTTGTGCTGATTTCTTTTGAATGTCATTTTAAAATGTAAAAATAAAGATGTACAAATGCTAACCACGTCGTTTTTACCTTTTTAATACCAAAAAATCACAAGTACCACTAAATTATTGCAGTAAACATACCCAAATACGTGTTAATTATCATTATATTAACAATAAGCCTCCAAAAATTACCTCTTAAGTAGGTTCAAATATTTTCATGCAGAGGGCGCATTCATTTTTGGAATCGCCAATAAACAACTAAATAATGTGTTTTAAATATTTGTCGTTACGATTTTCGTACTTTCACTAAAGCAAATTTATTTGCCTTGAAAATAACTATTTATTTCAATATTACTTTCCGGGTTAATCGCTAAAATGCATTCCTCAGTTTGCAATTCGCCTTTGGTTCTCATCATAAATAAATAGTGAGGCTACTAATAATGTAAAATAACAATTTCTCATGTATGAGACTGCAATTAACAGATAACTGTTTTACGCATCAAACTGAAGAAAAGTTAACTGACAAACAACTTTCTTACATATATACATGCTTTAAAACTAAATTATGAAATTTATAAAACCGCATGTAGATGGCACACAAGTATCTAAATTGGAATTAATTTATTTGATGAGTTAAGAGTTAAAGAAATACGAACACAAATAATGATAACAAGTTTGTTTTCATGTTTGGACTTTATATTAAAAACAACTGTGCAATTGAGAACAAACTAAGAACGTAACACTGTGTGTATTTTACTCATAAACAAAATGCGATATATAAAGAGAGATGAATTGTACTATTTATACTTCTTACCAACATTGTTGAATAACTTTCCATTTAACACGAAATTGTTTGTTTAAACAAAAACGCATATATTCTCTAATTCACTGTGCCACTGAATACTCCAACCTGGAAATTTTGCAGAACCCCCACTTTGTCGTAAGGTATTTAATATATTTTCAACTCCGCTTGATACTACAACTGATCAAGCAGCATTTTAACCACAAGGGTAGATTAAGTATTTTAATTTTCATTTGCATTTGAATTAATTTGAACTTCAGTAGTATAATTAACGTTTTCAGAAATTTATATTCTTGAAACAGAACTTATTTCATGTAACAAACGTACATGCGTAGAACTGCAAGAATTTTATATTCCATCACAGAGCATTATCTTCCATCCTTCAACCTCTCTGGCTAGTGAGTCTTCTGTATAAGCTTCAGCCACCGAAGATGACTTTCTTCCTCTTATATGCTTGACTGCTATCAGGTCAACACCAAAAAATATATCAAATGTCTCAAATCTCTCAAGCGTTCTCGTATGACTTACTTTGAAATGTCACAATTTCCATTTACCATGCAGCAACGTTGACTTTGCATCGAGTAATGTTGACATCTACTTTTTATAACTTCTCCAAAAAGTATGCCAGAAGTACCTAATTATATCACCCTATTGATATTCTTTGCGCTTTTCCATTTATAAAGCACGTACCTATATTCTTTTTCTTTTTATTCTATATTTTTTCTTTTTCAAATTCGTTTTCCCACATTTCTACTTTTACTTTGTGAAGAACAAACAAACCGACATGAGGCAGAACTAGCAGAGCAAAATTAGCAATAGTTACTTATTCCGTTACCATCGATAAAACGTGACTCAATTTCTAATTGATTTTTTAAATTTAATTTGCTACAGAAAAAATTAGAATTTTATACATAGCGATAAAATATTAAATTACGAATCGTGAAATTAAAACGTTTCAATCGTCGATAAAATATTATTTTATAAACACGAATAATAAGAATAAGAAAATATAGAAAAATATCAACAATAAACAATTGAAGTTGAAAATGGAAACAAACAAGTGCACATCGTGCAATTCAATATATCGATAACAGGTGTCACCCCTATTCATTCACAAAGCGCCTATCTCAACTTAACCTCGAAGAACGCGTACCCCACTCACAAAAAGCAGCCATACTCCATACGTTATGCAATATAATAAGATTGTTCCTCAACCAAACATAATTTCTTAATAGACTTGGTACTAACCTGTAATAACTGAAAGGTGCATAATGCGTAAAAACTCTCGAACAATAATAATATCTCTGCCCCTCATTCTAATCACAAGGATTAGCCTGGAAGTCTGAAACTTCTGTAGGAGAAATGTCTCAGTATATGTAGTATACTGAGACAGATTAATAATGGACCACTTATATGATTAAGTATTAAATATTACTTTCGTAGGTACTTCTTATGAGTAGAATCAAGTTATTGTTCTAAAAATTAGGAAAAGTTACGGAAAACTTACCTTTATACGAGTAGAGTTAGCAGTATAAGTATTTACTGATTCATATGTCTAAAACTTTCACCAATCAGAATACGACACAGTTAATTGGATTGTAGGTCCTTAAATAAACCTTTAGGGACCCTTTTCCTAGAAAACTGTTTAGTAAAATCACCCTAATTTTTTAATTAGTGCTTAAAAAAACACCCTATTATAAATTTTCTTACAATTAGTTTCTAAAATGTTTCTTAATTTACAGCAAATCGAAGCTTTCCTTCCTTATCGTTCTCTCCTGGGATCAACTGCACTTTTAAATTTATAAATAAACCGTGAAAATAAATACCAAACTTTGCGCTGGTGTATCTAAATTAAGGATCTCGGGGAACATCGTCCCATGATACATGGCGGCCCCAAACGGGAAAATATCTTTATTATTTATCATATTTAATCAACGTACTAATCGGCATTGTTCCGAGCGTAATTATTGTTATTACAATGGCGAGCGGACTGCAGTTTGGGAACTGGCAATTATTAATTAAAAAGGCGGAGTTGCTCTGCAGTTTCCGACAAATCTGGATTGCATATTAAATGATTCGCAGAGTTTCTGCGGGTATGTAGGCTTTAATTACCATTTTTGCGAGGTACGTATTAACATGCCTGATTAGACTCATTTTCATGAGAATTTTTTTAATCGGAAACATTGACGAGTCTACATTGACGAATACTAGAGTTTATGCGAAAAGTAACGCCCCTGCATTCACTTTTGAGTAAGTTCGGATATTCACTTCAAACAAAAAGTTATTTTGCGTGCTACTGTTTTTGAGTTTATTTATCGTTTATTTAGTAGTTTATCGTTTGTTATCGTTTACTTAGTTATTGTTGTATCGTTTATTAGTTATCGTTTATTTGTTACCATTTATTAATTATTTGTATTTATTTGTTTATTTATTTTTCGTGATTTTCGATTTAAAACGCGTACTATATTGAAGACCTTGTTTTTGTTAGAAATTAATTTAAAGCCAACACATTCCCCCGATTTAACACGTATAGATACATTTCTTTGAGAATGCAAACCTCTTAGATTAAATTACATTAACATTCTTCGTTTAAAGCATTTGAATATTTAGAGTGAACGATGGTTCACTCTTCACTCGCCGGAATGAGGCACAGAAACGCTTGTAACTCAGAAACAGATGTCTCTATTTTAACTTTTCAACAACTGGTGTGAAAAGAATTGAAATACCTTTAGGACATATCTTATTTATCACTACGAATTGCAAAAAATTAGTAATATATATTCAACGAAAGGTATATCAGGACACAAAGCTTTATTTAAAGGCAAAAGAAAGCAAACACACAATTTGGTGACCAGAATTCTTCACGAGATCCTGCAGAAAGCCCAATTTAATTCAGCAACTTTTAATTCTGCGAAAAATAAAAATATAATATATATAACCATAAAAATAATGCTTATGCTTGTTTTGTGTCAAGTTATTTTTCCATAAAAATTAAAGGCAGAGATATCAAGTTACTGTCTAGAATCTAGGAACTGATACCATCTACAGACTGCAAATATAAATCAAAATTATTACTTCTATGAAATTACTTGAACTATTATTTTAAATAAAAGTATCACTTCTGAAATAAAGATATGTTGTGTGATACTTGGCAAAATTACATAAATTACAGTTAAGAGCTACATATCTTATTTAACATATTGTACAGAAAAAACAATCCTACTATCTCTCTTCTTCTGTTTAAGTAACTAACTATTCGGCAAATTTTCTTCTAATCTTATTTGGAACTTTCCTTTATCGCTCTTTCGTGTATATGCTGAAATAGCTGAAATTTCTTGCTTAAGGGTGGCAGGTCCTCGTGTTGTTTGTGACGCCATAAAGTTCAACATAGCTAGTAGTAGAATATATGGTAAGTTTTACCCTCGCTCGTTACTGGAGTCCTCTTTATACATAAATGTAACACAGAAAATGATAATACACACATAAGAAGTCTCGCAAGAAGGCAATATATCTGTGAAATCTGAACTGATTGATCAAACGATTTCCGAGTCTGATATATAAGTTAGTTTTCGAATAAATCAAACTTTGCGAGGTATGTTATTAGCATCTTTGATTAAAGCTGTTGGTTTTTTAGTTTGTTTCAATGAACTCGTATCAGAATTGATGAAATACTATGTAGAAAGCTCTCGCAGATATTTTTTATTAATGAGTCCGTACTTTTTCATTAAAATTACATATCCTACATCAAACGAAAGCTATAATTAAGTGGTTCTTGAGGACTAGGAATATTGAAAAGTACGGATGAAATTAGTTTCTTCTAAGGAAGCTCATCACTGACTTTTCTTATCTAAAAGAACTCCAAAGCTAAACACAGTTAATAGAAAATGTTATAGTTTTCGTAACAACATGATAGGTAAGTACTCGAAGTAATATGAAAGCAGTAATTTTCTATTAAAATACTTGTATGATACTTCTTTTTTAGCTCTCTAAAATATTTCTACACAACATTTGTATGTGGATACTCGAAGCGGATGGTTCTTTATGAAACATCGTGAAAATAATTGTTTTCAAAAAAACATTGACCTCATTTAGATGTTCCAAGAAATATATAGAAAACACTCTATATACTAGTATTTTGGCTTATTAGGCCTTTTTCAGTAGAGTAAATGTCTATTACTAAACATTTCCAAGCGCGTTTTCGTTATTTATTTGTTTACGAGTTTACCTATACCCCCGATTGATGCTACCATATGGTAAAGCCCGAGTTTTTATTATTACCTTTTCTAAGAAGGGCAAGAGTGCAAAATCTATCTGATCATTCGTAGTACACGGATTTATAATTAAAGATTTTTTTATTTCTAATTGCTCTAGCAAATATAAGCGCTTTCCTTTCTTTTCACGATGCAGTACCTTTACATTTTTCTGATCTATAAAATGACCCTATTAACCCTTTCTTTGTTGTTTATCAAAATCCTCCCTATATAGTACGCTTGTTGACACTAATCATTTTACACCCGTTTCGTTCTATTCTGCGAGCTATTTTTTCGTTATAACCTGGGACGTGATTAATATAATTATAGGTGCCTTCTTTTTCCCGAATATTGTAAAACTCCCGACGAATTAATTTCCTCCTTTTGTTTTTTATCATGTTATCTATTAGTATTTCTTTCTTCCAAATAAGGGATAATGCTGATTCTAGTCTGAACACGTACTTTGTGTATCCGTGTATTAGAAAATTACCTCGAAATAGCCAAAAGCTCCTGCTCCTTTAGCATGAACGAATTAATTTCCTCCTTTGGTTTTTTTAGCATGCTATCTATTAGTTTTTCTTTATATCCGTTGTTTCTTGCAATTTGTTTGATTGTACTTAATTATTTTTCAAAATCTGCTTTTTCCAGCGGAAACATTAAAAGCCTATGTATTAAACTATGGAAAACCGACTTTTTTAATTTGCCAGGACTGCTGCGAACTTGCCGGTATAATTGCAAAGTGGTTGGTTTTCTATAAACCGAGAATTTTAATTTATTTTCTACCTTTCTTATTGTTATATCCAAATAGTTTAATTGATTGTTTTCCTCTTTTTCCATTGTAAACTGAATATTATCGGTAAGCGATAAACAAAAGAAACGCGATAAAAAAAAGCGATAAAAAAAACCATTATAATTACATTTATATGTGTTGTATGGCAATGGTTATTATACTAATTTATTATATTAGTATAATAACATAAGATATAAACTTTAAAATATTGACAGTTTATATAATTTTCATAAGATTTACTTGAATACTCTTATTACCTTTACCTAAGGTAAAGTAACTAGACTTGGGGTTAATAAAACAGAAATCTGCCACAACTAAACTGGAGTGTGTTCAATCACATCAGCCCGTTCAATGACTCCGTCCCTCACTGTCTGCCATCCGTTTGTTCCTCCTTTATCTCAAATAGAGTTTTTTGTTCCAGCTAAAGCTCATCAATTAAACTGAGATTCGACAGAAACCTCTTCTTTCACTGAATTATCATTTACACCATGGATTCTGATGTCGGAAATCTGACAGGTTTAGGAAGGACATTTAATCCATTTTTATGGGAGGTAGGTAGGCGATGTGATTGAGTACAAAATATATGAACAATGGAAATGGTGTATCTATACGCTAAGAGAAATAATAGACTGGCAGATTGTATCTATATATTTGCACCATGTCTACAGTATTCATCAGGAATAAGAAAGGAAGGTTAAAAATAATTGTTACCGTTCAAAGTTATTATTTATTTGGTATATATTCGATAATATAAACATTCAATGTGAGGTAAGTAAAATTTTATTACAGTTAATGTAAAATGTTTCGAATACTGAAATGGAATGCCTGCCACCTCTCTACAACACGAGTAGCTGCAGTAATATTACAAATGTATTTACACGTATAAGTTAAGAAACAAATTGTTAATTATTAATTTTTCTAAGGGTAGCTGTAAAAATATACTTATAGAAACCGAAGCACGCACAAGTATTTCTGTGCGTGCTTCGGTAATATTTAAATATAGAAGTTATAGTTTGGGATAATACTACAAATTCCAAAGATAATTATCAGTTCTAGATTTATTTTCATTAAGGCAGTTACGATGAGAATATGATACAGATGCTCGATACACTATACTATTTTGATACAGTGTATCAAAAATCCCAGAAGCACCAGACGAAAAATGACCGATTTTGATAAATATTGTAATTTTTTTGTTAAATGTAAATGCTTGTCAAAAATCAGGTTAATTTATGAATGACATGTGCATATTTTGATTTTAATTGGACCATAGTCTTGGATTCTTTAATGATCGACAGAAGTTCATCATGACGAAACAATACTTCGCTCTGTATGTGGTTTTACGATTACGAAATGAACCAATTGGAACTGTTAACATATACAGGCTGATTCACTTAAGGAGGCTCACCATTGGGATATCAGTAATGGTAAGAGATACAGGGTGGCTCAAATTACAAAAAAGTTGCGCAATTTTATGACGAATATTTTGGTAAAAGCAAACCTGAAATATCTTTTTTAATTTCTGAAATATTCTGAAAAAACTGAAAATTTAGATTTTTTAATTTTTGCCGTAATTCATTTGTTTTTCAAGATAAGTTCATGAAATTCGGTTCCCAGGCATAAAATGCCCTATTGATTGCATTGGCGAAGTTAGATCACCTCTATCTCTTATTGTTTTTGAGAGACGATAGTCAACTTTTTTTTTTCTTATGGGCGCCATATTGAATTTTTATATTTTCAGATAGCTCTTCTCATTCTCTTTACGACGATTTATCATAGTATGGGTAAATTTAAATTATTAGGGTAATAGTCATAATTTTTTTTTATTAGGCTGTTATGACATCGGTCTTTTGAGAAAAGACCTTTTTCGTATTCCCGATCAGTGTTCGGCATTTTCTGTTAAACTCAAAGTAAAATAAATAAGTTGATGTGATTATAACTTTGCAAATGAAAAAATCTGTAGTAAAATGTTATAAAATTTATTTAGAATTCGCTCCCTTTTTACAGGGTTATTTAAAAAATATAATACATAATATTGTTTTTATTTAGCCGCGGCGATAGCTCATTCTGTTAGATGCTGGGTGATAGCTTGTGACTAATAGAATGGTTATACCATTCTATTATGGATGGAATATTGCTGCGCGAGTTCGAATCTCGCCAGGGGAGAAATGGGACCTCTCCCAGGGAATGGTTGTGTGTCTGTGATTTTTTTATTAATTTTATTAAACCTAATAACGTTCTATGTGGTTGTTCTCTTTCGGGATACATATTTAAATACATCTGCTAAGCTAATATAGAAACTTTCTTCTGCACTGAATATAAATAGAATACATATTTTTCGTCGTTTGAAAACATTTTAATGGTAACAGTAGCAATACAAATATGAACGAATTAGTGCAACGATGCTAGAATACACACTTTTGATAATCAATGAACTGACAAGTTTTAGTTTAATTTCATAGCAGTCTAATCAAAAATATTTTTTTATGACTATTACCCTAATAATTTAAATTTACCCATACTATGATACATCGTCGTAAAGAGAATGAGAAGAGCTATCTGAAAATATAAAAATCCAATATGGCGCCCATAAGAAAAAAAAAAAGTTGACTATCGTCTCTCAAAAACAATAAGAGATAGAGGTGATCTTCGCCAATGCAATCAATAGAGCATTTTATGCTTGGGAACCGAATTTCATGAACTTATCTTGAAAAACAAATGAATTACGGCAAAAATTAAAAAATCTAAATTTTCAGTTTTTTCAGAATATTTCAGAAATTAAAAAATATATTTCAGGTTTGCTTTTACCAAAATATTCGTCATAAAATTGCGCAACTTTTTTGTAATTTGAGCCACCCTGTATCTCTTACCATTACTGATATCCCAATTGTGAGCCTCCTTAAGTGAATCAGCCTGTATAGAGAAGAATATTGGGTGAAGTATATGATCCTTAATCTGCGACTATACATCCCATATACAAGTACATCCCACATTTGTTCGCATGAGAATAGATTCAAGCGTAGATGAACCATGAACAACGGAATGGACCAAAACCTGAACCTGATTTCCTTACAATATTCTGATTTAATGGACTCAAACGTCTGCTTGACGGACCAATGATAAGGTTCAAAATATTTGAATGAAAATTGATCATGCCCTTAGCATATTAAGTATGTGGCCCGTTTTGTTCATTCTTTAACCAACGATTCAAGTGTTCGATTCAACGAGTTCGTCGGGGCACAAAAGCAGAAACTGGCATTTATACAAAAGATTAACTAGCTAACCTAGTTACCTCTGCCCTTAATTCATTTTTTTATGTGTAAAATGTGTAAACAATTAAAGCAACATACATAATACATACTTTTATGAATCCATATATATTAAAACGCGTCGATTCTGTCTCGCTCTAAATTTCGTCACCGAATCGACAAAGTTTCAAAGCTATCTCCTCCGAGGGGAGATCGCGGAGCGATCCCTACGGGCGACTGAAGGTCGCCCCCGGCCTTTTTCCAATGCGTAGGGGTATTTTCGTTCCGTTTCCTACGCGTTTTTCGTCGATTGCCGTTCGGCGAGAGAGATACGGCTAGCACCGGCGTTTGTCCTCGCGCCTATGGCCCCGTTACGCCTGCCGAAATCCCGACTTTTCGCGGGACTCCCTAGACCCTTTTTCTAATTTGACGGCTTCGAGAACCGCTTCACGCGAAAGTTCCGTCTTTTCTCTAATCCTTTGAGATTTTTTTTCGAGACCGTACGTCGAGCCCTTCTACGTCTATTTCGTCTTCGAAAATCTCGAGTCGCGTCCGTCTCAACTTCTTTCTCATTTTATTTACCGATGTGAGATTGCACTAACAAGACAAGCACCTCCCACGAAAACTGTCAAATTAATTAAACTTCAGATAGGTTATTTTCCTACGAGAAATATTGCTAACGGAATCGATAATACTGACTGCCAAACACTTCCGATTACCAAAATACTGAAGCGAAATGCTTTTCCAATTAGAAAATCGGTAAAAATTGTTTTTTCAGATTGACACGTACAGTTTGCATACTTAAATGTCTTAGGGTAACTTTTTGACAACAGGCGCGGTAGCACAATGGCAAAGTTGAGGGATTCAAAACGTGATAATGTTGATTTCGCGAGTTCGAGTCACGCTGCAGGCCAAATCTTTTTTTTTTACTTTTTGATTCCAATTATTGTTTAGTTATTCTGTTTCATTATCAATAGTTTTTATTCTTTCTGTACGTAAAGTTTGGAATTAATTCGTTCATTTTGGCAGTCTGTTAAATTCATCATTTTAGCTTACAAAAGTAAATATCTACAATATTTTTGGTCCCTTTGATGATAAAATTGATAATAATGTTTACTGAAAAATAAATTCTACTTTCAGCACTTAAAAAATTATGATGTTTTACCATCAAGAATAGAGTACCCTTACAATTCATCAAAATATTAAGAAAAATCGTTTAGTATAATTACATCATCATTCCATATACAAAATTTCTTAAATATGTATTTTCTTAAAAACAATATTATCTTAGATGCTTTTAGCCTGGACTCCCGGTAGGGCTAGAAATGGGAACGAAAATCGCGATAGCGATTTTCTCCCATTTCTAGTCGTATGTTTTAAATTCTTCCAACTCGATAGCTACTTCTTATATTAAAAACATAGTACGGAATAAAGGCGTATTTCACACATAATTAGTCGAAAACTTCTGACAGTCCTGGATTGTTTGCTCGAGCAAATTCCTATATTTTTTTTATGCCAGCGACAAAACAAACACAGTTTTATCATTTCAGTTTTCACAAATCTGCAAAAAAGATACTTACCTATCTTTCGGGGTTAATTCTATTTTAAAACAATTACAGAAATTGTCTACTCGAATCCCTGAAGAACATAAATCAGAGAGAATGAAACAAAACAAATCTGAAAATCATATTAAAATTCAAATCCTCAGTTTATAATTCGACATTGACTCAGCACTTTCTTTCGATTAAATTTGCATATTTCAGAGATTGAGAATTGCTGCGTTGGCTGCCCGCTTATACATTTAATACATTCAAGTTGTAAATTGAAACGACTTAATCTGTAGTTATTAATTTTAATAATAAGGCTGTATTTCATGGCGGTAAGGCCACATCGCCGAGATTTGGCTAGGATTTCGAGCACGTCTGCCGTAAAAAGCCTCGGTTTTATTTTTTAAACATCCTCATTACATTACAGAACGGATTTCAGGTATTGAACACGTCAGAACCACAGACTGTTTAAAAGCGGTACTGGATACTTTTCGTAATGGGTGGATGGATACTTAAGATGAAGTCTTCTATAACTCAGTTAATATAAATGATATAATTTCAAAACTTTCAGGATTTGAATTTACTGTCTCTATTAAATAAAAATGTAATCAAAGATGGTCTACACAATTTTAAATGGAACTCCCCATATACAGGGTGTAAAAAAATACTGTATCGGACTTCGAGGAGTGATACTATATCTAAAAATAAAAATAAATGTTCCTATAAACTCATGTCTTATAATAGTTCCTAAGGAAATTACAGCCCTTTACGGTGAATAAAAAGAATGTTTTTTATTTATTTTAGAACATTTTTCAGCACTAAAAGTATCTAACGTGCTCTAAACTGTCAGTCGAATTCGCATTAAAACAATTGACACGGTCAAACCTACATACGCCACCTTTGACTCGAACAATGTATAAGTGCACTGCAAACTTCAAACGCAAATGTCTCTAAAACCGTTTACTGAAGCAAGTTACCTTACTGAACGAAGAGTACCTTATTACGTAAAAAGACGTAATTTTTCACATCTAATGTTAAAATTACTGTCACTTTGATAAAAAAAAAATTGTGAAAAACAACCCTCTACCCTTATTAAAACTACCCTTTTAGAACTGTGACGGCTATCACTATTCGCTTTGACATACAAATTTATGCCAGAACATCAAATTTCAAAAAAATTTATAAAAATAAATAAAAACTACCACAATTGTTTTTATCTATCGTTTAAAGGGGTGTAATTCTACAAACCAAAATAATTTCCTGTATTCAAAATTAGAATTAGAAAGGTGTTTGCCCTGCGAGAAAATATCATAGTATATAGTCATTCATATGTGTTTGTAAAGTAAATAAATATTTTATCAAACATTCATAAAATCAAATAAGCGAGTAGGATCAAAGAACTATTTTCAGATGCGAAAATAAGAATATTTTTAAAGAAACTTGGTATTTTGACGATAGTCAAACGTAACAGCGTAACTGAAAAATTTCATATTTGAGATACGCCGCATTTGAATTTCCAAGGATTCGCTCTACTATTTCACTATATGGCGTAACTCACTATTTAATGGCGAATGTGATATGCAATAGGAAATATACGGCATATCTAAAATATTCAAAAGCAAACGCCACCAACAGAATTACAAACTGATTTAACACAATCTCTTAGATCGGTATATATGTATCTGTAATTGAAATTTAAATTAATGTACGGGTGTTTCGAGCGCATTTAACGATGTCCATATCCGGGATGCACAAATTAAATGTCGTTTTACTTATCTTGAATTTACTATTTCTAACATTCAGTATGAACAGAAAACATGTTGGTCTTCATTAACAAATATATTAATAAAGACAATAGAATTATCACCTATACATTTACATTATTTATACAGGGTGATTCAGTCAGGTAATTGTTTACACTGTCACTGACTGCTGACCGCCTCGATTCATACACATTTGAGCGAACCCGGCACCAGGCCGAGGGGCAACGTTGCCAATTTAAATATTTTCGCAGAATATCGCCAGCAAAATCATACTTAGAATTTAATTATATAAGGTGTTTTGTATTCTCAAGTATATTAACATACTTGTTTTGCATTCATAAATGAATACAAGACGTTCTGGATAGTTAATTTTAGAAATTGATACGTAAGGTAATACAACTAATAAAATGGTAGGGAAAGTAGCAAGTGTAATTTATTAATCCCTTAATTATTAATTAAGAAATGGAACACGGAGCAGTTTTACTGTCTTTTTTTCAAGTAAAATTTAATTCCTAAACAAAATTAGATTTTATTACTCCCGCTTGCACACCCCCTTACAAAATGGAATAAAAACACCTATTTGTTTATAAGTAATTATTAAACGGAAATAAGAAACACTTGCGTTGAAATGTTGAACAATATCTTAATGTTTTAAATATTTTCAAAGTATTCGGTTATACTTATTATTGTTAGAATACAATTAGGTACTTCTTATAACGTTACAGATATGGAACATTGCTGGGATGTCTGTCGGGGCAAAGTTGGATTGGAGCGATAGGCTATGCGGGCTGTGCTTCGTGTTCTAATTGGTTGCACTTCAGGGGCGCCGTATTACCGGGAGTTAATTCGTTTTATTTTTAAAAGGTCTTCACTTTAAAAAAAAATTCGAATCTTTATTAGACCTTCGGAATACCTGGTTAAAATTAATGTACTAATGACTGAATCACCCTGTAGATAAACTCCGGGGTAAAATTTGTGCACCACTTTATGAATTTTCCATAATTAAAATTAAACCTGTTTAATTAATTAATTACAATTATAATTTGTAAACAAAACATAATTAGTTCGTCGAAGAAGGCTATAGCCTACTTGCAAGATAGTAATTGGTATCAAATATATTAATTATCTCGGAATTCATACACATATCATAACTAATTCAACATCTACTTGTCATAATTCCACAGATAGACAACCATGAAGTGTGAAAATCAGTGGAACACGACACCAATTACGGTTAGTAACATAACATTTGCCACGTAGTCAATCAAATGATGCAAATATGGGAGATATTCCCCCAAATTGTAATGTATATATCACACACCCTCACCTAATACCCAAAGCAAAGTTGATGCAGCTGATACCAACCGAACCCAATTTATTAAACAAACTGGGTTGCGAATATATTATAGAGCAGCCTGGTCAGTTTCCTCGGTTTAATTCCATTTTAAGCGTAGGTAATATATAAAGTTCAAATGATTTTTTTTAGGAAATGCATTAGTTGATTGTGAGTGATTATAAATCAACAGTAGTGATGGAAAATATAAAAATAGTATATTGTAACAGGTGTGGAAATACCTTTAAATATTAGAGTTATGGCGAGTGATCCAATTCTACGAGTGACGAGTTTTGCAATGGTCATTTTACATATATTTTTTTCTAACGTCACGGTTTAAAGACGTTCGTAATTATTCAATTAATTTATCGAGACATTAATATAACTTATATACTTATATTATTACAAAACAACTTTATAGTAACAATAACAACCAACAGACTAGATTACCTCACCAGACCAGAATCACTATCATGTTTAATGTACGTACTATCATCCATCATAAGTCAATATAATAATTGTATTTATTTGATATTTGTATTATTACGGGATTATACTGTTTGAGACAGAAATGATATAAGGATGTAACTATTTATTTAATATATATAGTTCTATTTTATATTTGATTTTATCTTTAAAAACTCTTGCGGATTGCAACGAAATAAGAACGATATATAATATGATAAAAAGACCGAATAATAAGATAACATGAAAAATACCATAAAGAGATAATTCTTTGATTAAAATAAAAAAAAATCAAATAAAACGACACTAAGTAATAATAAACAAAATATGAAGATCGGAAATGTCAAATATATAAAAATATGTGACATATATTAAATACATGAAAATAAACTTTTTGAAGAGACCAAAATTATCAGTTTAACAGTACTGACTATTTTTGGCAAAAAGTATTGTTTATGTTACACAGGGTGCAGAATTTTCATCGTAATGACATTTAGTGCCATATTGGTCGATATCTCGAAACGTATTTTGGTGGTTTTGTGTTTTTGTCCTACAAAAAAAGTTAAGGGGTATTTTCTGAAAATCTGCATTAAAAAATGCAAAAATACAAATTTGTACGTAGGGAGTATCTCATATCGAACTCTATGCATCTTACTAATGTGTTTTTTACATTAGAAAAACCACAATATTCCATAAACAAATAATTCAACATTCTCTTATTGAATTCGAACCATTCCACTTAAGAATTGTAAATAATTGTTCCTTTTATCATCTTTTTCACCAGTCGGCGGCAGACAGTAATTTTAAAAGGAGTTTTTTAATGCAATTAAAATACGGAGCCGCCAAAAGGTGCAAGTCACAGTTAGGTGGCATTCATTTGTTTCTAACAGATCTGCACGCCATTCATTAAATTCCATGAAACAATACGGTGCCAAATAATGGAGAATTCTGAGCTACCATGCAGACTAATGATACAATTTCAAGAACAATTATTATTCTTTGAAGCTGACGACTAACTTTACATTATAGTAATAATTGTTCATTAAAATCTATTAAAGTCGTGCAAATACTGTACAGTATTCTTTTATAGCAGTTGTATGTGCACAAAATATTGCTTGAGAGAGAGGTAATTATTTAGATTGGTATACAGGCTGTTACAAATTCGCTTCTCACTACAGGGATATCGGAAACGGGAAGAGATACGAACTAGCTTAAGTGGGGGCAAAGTTGCGTAATCAGGGGACCAACATTATGCCTCTAAAAATCAAGGCTAACATGATTAGTTTTCGAAATATCTGAAAAAAAATCGAAATTTTGGATATCCGTTTTTGTTCCATTTTAGCCTTGTTTGAGGTGATATTGAAAAAAGAAGAACACTTTCTCATGGCAACTTTTTGCCCTCTATCGAATGGCACAATCTATTTTATATGTAACGTTTCGTCTTTCCAGGACATCAACTCCATTTTTTTAAATACGGCCCTGGAAATTTTATTGCAAGCCTTCATGACCCCCAATGTTGTACTGCCTCAGCCCGAACCAGATTCAGACGTTTTGTCTCGAAAAATTCATCTTCAATGAATTCGTTAAAAATGTATCTAAATTTTTTATTTAGATTTCTATGTTTATTGAATTATCGTACATTTTAAGTGTCGTTAGACTCTATGAAATCCACCTGGTTATTTAAACTATTGCCATTAGATCAAAAAAATTAGATTAGAATTTGTTTGAATTTTGAGCATTCGAGAAACTTAGAAATAAATATGGGCACGAGATGAAAACTCTAATAATGTTTTATTATAACGCGTGATGCTTTAAAATATAATTTAAATAACCAGGTGGATTTTACAGAGTGTAACGACACTTAAAGTGTAGGAGAGACCGGGGCTAGTTGGCTACAGGGGCAAGTTGGCACAATGCTTATATCTGCGATTGGTGTGGATGTGTAAACGCAAATACCATTAAAATATAAAATCGACAACTCTCTTTAACCACGTAAAACGTTGCGCGCGCAAAGTCACGCGGTGAACACCTGTTAGTTGTGTTCGTTTGTTTTCAATACCAGTAAGTAAATTTTTGTCCCCTTATAGATTTATGGATAATGTTTAATATAACGTATTAACTTGATTTTTTTACCGCAATTCGTTGCTAGATGGCTAGTTGACATACTATGCTAGGCAAAGTTATCAAATTATTGTTTGTTTTTTGGAAAAAATATGTGTTGTTATAAAACCTGTGTCGGGGCAGGTTGGCACATTGGTCTCGGGGCACGTTGACACAGTGTGCCAACTAACTTCGGATTTAAAAATAAACTAACAAAATTTAAAATAATAAAAAAAAACAGTTTTAGATATGAGAATCTACAAAAAAAAACTGTAAGGGGTACAACACCCACTGATGTAATTGCAAGAACTGTAGAAATGGTAAAGAATGAAGGCAGGTCAATACGAAGTGTTGCCACAAAGACTTCGACATAGCATTTAGAACTTTTGCCAAATATTGCCAAAAAGCAAACAATTCGCCAATTGAAAAAGTTGGTTACACCCGACATAGATTTTTCAGAACCCAGTTTACCTCAAGGTAGAAATACTATACACCACTACCTACACCGGAAGACATACCCCCATTCCCAAAAGCTCCACCAAGAAAAACTGGCACTTCGCGGCGAAAAAGAAGGTCCACAGCTATTCTTACGGATACCCCAATCAAAGATGATTTGGAAGAAGAGCAGAATGCGTCTAAAAAGAAAAAGGAAGTTGCAACCGAAAAGGCAAAAAAGGCAGTATTTGAAAATAAAAATGAAAAAGGAAAAATAAAGTTAAACAAGAAAATCGAGACCGTTAAACATGTTTGTGCAGATGAATCTTATTCTGATGAAGAGGAGGGAACTTTTTGCTTGGTCTGCATGGATAGTTTTACCAGCAGTGAACCAGGGGAAAAATGGGTTCAGTGTGTGTCATGCCATATGTGGTCTCATGAGGCATGCACTAACAAAGAGCCGCCATACATATGCTCAAATTGTGTCTCGGATGATTCTGACTAACTATTAACTTTTGGTGTTTACATAACTATAAGCTTTATTCTACTTTCTGTTTTAGTTTTAGACGTTTTTCTAATCTATTTTATTTTGTATTCTTTTAGTAGGTAATAAATTTTAAAAACTATAAAAACGCTTGTTTTTCTCTATATAATTTACATATGCCAACTAACCCAGTTAGTGTGCCAACCTACCCCCATTGGGGTATGTTGGCACACTTACACTGATGTTTTTAAAAGATTCTAACTATTTAACTTTTTTTTATAAAGATACTTTAAATATCCTAAAGTATAGGGAAACTTTGCAAATCTGTTCTACATATTTTATAATTCAGTTCAATTGTCTGTAGTGCTAAACAAAAAATAAAGTATGAAATGTGTGCCAACTAGCCCCGGTCTCCCCTACTATAATTCAACAAACATAGAAATTAAATAAATTTTTAACGAATACATTGAAGATGAATTTTTCGACACAAAACATCTGAATCTGGCTTGGGCTGAGGCAGTACAGCGTTGGGGTCGTGAAGGCTTGCAAAAAATGTAATAAAATTTCCAGGGCCGTATTTGAAAAAATGAAGTTGATGATGATCCTGCGGAAAGACGAAATGTTACATATTAAAATTGATTCTGACGTTCGATAGAGGGCAAAAAGTTGCCATGAGAAAGTGTTCTTCTTTTTTCAATATCACCCCAAATAAGGCTGAAATGGAACAAAAACGGATATCCAAAATTTCGGGTTTTTTTTCAAATATTTCGAAAACTAATCATGTTAGCCTTGATTTTTTAGAGGCAAAAGGTTGATCTCCTGATTACGCAACTTTGCCCCCATTTAAGCTAGTTCGTATCTCTTACCGTTTCCGAGATCCTTGTAGTGAGAGGCGAATTTGTAACAGCCCGTATACTGTTCAGATAGTGAAGTGTACTGAACTAATTGGTAATCAAATGAGCTTTAATTATTATGTTTTATTCATACACATTCCAACTTTGAGAGGCGCTTATGATCGAAAAGCGGTGACAGATCAGGCTGCTTTTGCCGAATCGGCAGACAATTCGATACAAACAAAAGGTTGTAGACGCTACACTACAACGCTCCGCACTTTCACCAGCGTCCAACGTCGGGACGTATCGATATACGCCGCCGCACGTATAGTGTTTTCGTGTGGCGTATCGAGTCGGCAGACGATTCGGTAAAAACCGAGTGGTCCGTTATTTATCAGCCAAGGATGCCGTATACGCCTGTGGCGGTCGCAGATTTTTATGAACAAACTCTGGCACAACTGCAGTCAGATTCCGCTTAGTTCGACATAAAGGTATAATTACTCTCGTCGGCACGACGCTACTTATCAAGACACATTTGTCCGGCCGTAAAACGAACCCGCGTAAACGGCGATTTCCCCAGCAGCGTCTCATTAGGCGGACCGAAATGACTAACCACTATATTTACGCGACACAATTTTGTAGACGGTAATGAAGGATCACGTAGAATATTATCGAAAGTCGCGTCTTTCCCAGCGCGCTCACACACACCCTAAACCCCAAATAACAGAGTATTAACGCCATCAAATGCGCGCCCTGATCGGTGCAAGTAATTCGAATTTTTCTCTTAAATAAATTCCAAGGGAAGCCGGGTGTTTGAGCTGGTACACTAAGAAAAAAGATCTTTGTGTATTTGATCAAAAGATGAGACTACAACGTTGGTTTAGTGAATTGGTATTATGTACCCATTTAATGGTATTTCGAATTATGCCTTAATAAATGAATGACTGATTCGATTTAACACTAAACCATTTATATTTATTTGTTGCTTATCAACAGTAATTCGTTCCAAATTATTAAAAAAAGTTCATGAATTTTTATCATTAAATATAGATTTGTTTTAAAGGGATCAGTGAAATATCATTTTATAGGATTATCGGAGTTTCAAAATAATAAATACTTCCTTCTATATTACGAAATGTAGACATAGAGGTTGCTAATACTGTACCTAATTAACTACCAAATAATCTATCACAAGAATAATGTTTTAGACAAAGTATTTGCAGCCTAACAATAAACTGATAATTTTTTTCTAATAAATTACTTTTATTCGAGCTTTTCTTAAAGATGGTACCATCTTTAAGATATATCTCTTTAACCAGCAAATATAAAACTATAAATCCCTATACACAAACATTTATAATACCGATCGCCTTTTCTTTTAGTACCTATCCAGTTAATTTTTAGATATGTTATATTTTTCTTTCTTCATTTTCTGATGTCATCTGATGACTTGATCAACTTGATCAAAAAGCGAGAATTGAGTTTTTTTATTACTCAAATAGGTATTAGATATTTTAACGCGTCTAATCATTTTTATTTCAGGTTTAGATAATATAAAAATAACCAATTGTTATTAACAAGAAGGATCTTGGAATAAAATAGAACCTGCTAAAGTTTTGTAGTATTATTTCGTTCATATTTATTTCAGTGTACCTTGCACTTCCTTTCAATTTAGGCCGCTGGCAGATTAAGAGTTGTGAACATGCGTCTTCATTACGTACCTGAAAACAAAAAAGAAAGTGTTACATTCCATATTAAAGCAAGTACCATTAAGTATAAGTCGCGACATCGTTAGTAATATAATAAAGTACCACGTGTGTACACCAAATAATGTGAAATTCAACAATAGACTGCAAAATATTAAGGTAAAATTAGTAGGTACTTTGCATGCCTCAGGGTTCCAACTCAGAACTAGTAGAATTAAAGCAATTGCACAAGGAACATAGTCATTTTAAGGCTGATAGAGGTGTGTGCTTGTGTTGCTATTAATGTGATGCAAGTAATACACTTCAACATGTTTACTTCTCCTCCAGAAATGTTGTCACATATTTATTCTTAGATGAGGATAAACTACTTTTTAGCACTATTAAAATTTAAACTAATTTGAACTAAAATTAATATAAAGTTATATGTGGTGAAAAGTAATGGTACACCAAGAAACTGTGCCAATAAACCAAACTTTGGTTTATATACAGGGCGCCCTATTTCTTGACCCGTTGCATGGGTAACTTTTTTATTAGTAGAGATACAAAAACGCTTAAATGAGCAAATTAGTGCAGTTTCGTATTAGTAATTCTACGGTAAGGCGAAAAATTATATACGGGGGAAGGTTGAAAAGTTATTAACAAAAAACGAAAAATCCCACTTTTCTATTATCCCTCGTAGCTCGTTCATTTGAAGAGTTAGAGAAAAATGCTTCACATGTTTTTTGCAGTATTTTTCATGTAAAATGACATGCACGTGCTACTTTTTATATATCTCTTAAAATGGTTGAGAATCACAGTAAAATATATTTTTTTTAAATGTAATGGATAGGTGGCTGTGACATTAACCGAAAGTCCCCTTTTTTCTCTTTCAGATGATATAACATAGTCCATATTTTATCCTTACAAAAGTAATAATAATCGTTGTTTTTAAAGAAAGTTTATTGTCACATCAAGAATGCTATGGATTATGGAACAAAAGAATGTTTTGAGAACAGAAATTATTAATTAATTAATTATATTGAAGTAAATGTTCGAAATGAGCACCATCCTGTTGGATACATAGTAAGCAACGTTTCTGGATACTTCTTAAAACATTATTTATTGTATGTCCATGTATGCTTCTAATTGCATCTTGAATCCTGACTTTTAGATCCTCTATATCTAGAGGAGCTGTCACATAAACTTTATCTTTCAATAACCCCCAAAGAAAGAAATCTAAGTGGGTCAAATCAGGTGTTCGCGCTGGCCAGTCGATATCCATTCTATTTCCTATAACATTATCAAACTGTTCATGTAAATATTGTTTTACCTCGCGGGAATTATGCGCAGGTGCTCCATCGTGTTGGAAGTATTTAAGATTTCTAAAAATATGAAGTGGTAATTCATTTAAATATTCCTCTGTTAGAGTATTCCTTAGAAAATGAAGGTAATTATTCGCATTCAAATTATCTTCGTAAAAATATGGGCCAATAATTTTGCCACAAAAAATTCCACACCACACATTTATCCCAAATTGACGTTGATTTCTTCTTTCAGAAACAAGATGTGGATTTTCTCGGTACCACATTATGTTATTATGGCGGTTAAAAATACCATTGTTGGTAAATCTACTTTCATCACTGAATAAAATCTTTTTCCAGAAGTCTAGATCCTCTTCGCATTTTGAAATGTACCATCGACAAAATGTCATCCTTCTTTGATTATCAGCTGGATATAAAGTATTGCATATGGAATAATGATAAGGCTTTAAATTGTTACCTTTTAAAATAGCTCTTACAGTTTCCTTGGAAGTGTTGCAGTGATGTGCAATTTCTGCAGTTGAAGAATCAGGTTTAAAATTTACATAAGCCAAAACATTTATTTCAGTGTCTTCATTGAAGTTTCTTTCATCCTTAGGCTTTGAAAAAGAACCGTATAATCGTATATTATTTTCCAGCTGTCTAAATATTCTATGATGGGGTTGTCTTCGTTCCATGTAAGTTTCAAAATAAAGATTCGCTGCAGCTTGTGCATCTCGATTTTGGTTATAATAACAAAATAGCATATCATTTTTCTCTTCGTTGGTGTACATATTTGCAACACTATTATTTTGTATGCAGTATTAATAATAAACAATAAACTACTTAACAAAAACTAAAAATGTCACTTATGATCTGTCAATAATTAAATGCCAACTAGACGTTTTTAAAAATATCAGGAATCTTATTTTTTGTTCCATAATCCATAGCATTCTTGATGTGACAATAAACTTTCTTTAAAAACAACGATTATTATTACTTTTGTAAGGATAAAATATGGACTATGTTATATCATCTGAAAGAGAAAAAAGGGGACTTTCGGTTAATGTCACAGCCACCTATCCATTACATTTAAAAAAAATATATTTTACTGTGATTCTCAACCATTTTAAGAGATATATAAAAAGTAGCAAGTGCATGTCATTTTACATGAAAAATACTGCAAAAAACATGTGAAGCATTTTTCTCTAACTCTTCAAATGAACGAGCTACGAGGAATAATAGAAAAGTTGGATTTTTCGTTTTTTGTCAATAACTTTTCAACCTTCCCCCGTATATAATTTTGCGCCTTACCGTAGAATTACTAATACGAAACTGCACTAATTTGCTCATTTAAGCGTTTTTGTATCTCTACTAATAAAAAAGTTACCCATGCAACGCGTCAAGAAATAGGGCGCCCTGTATATATACGAGTATTCCGCTTTAACTTTTAATTTTATTTTATATAAAATTTATTAAGAAAGTTAAACCTACAATTTGCCATTCATCTTTTATTCTAAACTTTATAATCGCTCGGATTGCTGTATGTTAAAGTTTCAAAGCAGAAGCGTTGGTTGAAAAACGGAAGTATCTAAAGTAAAGTACTTTTACTCATGCAAAAGTTAACGTAGAATGCCAAAACCATAAAACTATATACAGTTTTACTATTACTTTTCACCATAGTTTTACAGTTACAGTTTAAGTTTAAGTAGTTTTATGAAATTAGTAACGCTTTAGAAATTAGACATAGATACCAAATTGAAGTTGTATCTAAATCTAAGAAATCTCAGAACGTACTCAAAAATATATCAGTCTAATTTGTTATACATTAAACTGTATAATTATATACGGGGTGTCCCATCGAAAAGTATCACATTTCGCCGCCTTATATCTCGAAAACTAAAAGAAATATCGGGATGCGGTTTGGACAGAACGACTTAAGATTTTTGTAAGTTTTTTTTGGCGCTGTTGCCAAATCTCCGAATATATTGGTAAATTTTTTATTGAATACGCTCCTCTTTGGAGTAAAATTACTTGCTTATATTAAGTGGAACATCCTGTATATTTTGCCATAATCAGGAAGCCTAATCACTTTACTTTTCAAAAAGGTATACATTGTTTACATTATCTTGAGAATTGGAGCCACAAACTTCAGTTTAATGGGAGCACCTCTTACTTGAACAGTTTGTGAAGCTGCTCTTCGTTTTCACAGTAGTCATGAAAAACAAAAGTACAATAATAAACTGTATTGTCAGTTGTGTCAAATATTTAAAGTATAGATATAAAAATGTTCACGTTAGAAAGATCACACACTTTTGATCATTTACTACTAAGGATGCACAAATGTACATTGAAGTAAATGGTGGACAGTTAAAACTAATTGTATTCTAACTTATTCAAGTAGTTTTTATTTATACAGTTATTTTGATTATTTTATCTGTTATTTTTATTACTGTCATTGTGCTTTGTTGTTATTGTTAACAGAACTCGTTCCTACCGATTATTAAAGAATTATTCTTTTCTCCCTATTTTTTTTTTCATTTAAAAAGCAAATGCAGTCAAGTTCCACATCAAGTTTGATAAGAGATTTTAAAATGATAAAGTATATAGGGTATTTTATTTAAAATAAGTGTACAAAAACTGAAAAATAACTTTACAAAGAAGGAGGTATTTTTTCATTCGTAATAACCCAAATAAGAGTACTTCTAACAAATTTAATTTTGTGGCTCCAATTCTTAAGATAATGTAAACAATGCATACCTTTTTGAAAAGTAGAGTGATTAGGCTTTCTGATTATGGCAAAATACACAGGGTGTTCCATTTAATATAAGCAAGTAATTTTACTCCAAAGAGGAGCGTATTCCATAAAAAATTTACTAATATATTTGGAGATTTGGCAACAATGCCAAAAAAAACTTACAAAAATCCTAAGACGTTCTGTCCAAACCGCATCCCCATATCTCTTTTAGTTTTCGAGATATAAGGCGACGAAATGTGATACTTTTCGATGGGACACCCTTTATTTTAAGAATCTAGTAGTTTACAGAGATTTTTCTTCAGCTTTAGCAGTATTTCAGATTAAAACGGTAGTTAGTAGTAATTATAGGTATTCAGAAAATTATAAATAATCTCAATATTAATTTTCTTATAATCACTAATAACTACGAAATAATTATAAATAGCGTATAAGTATAGCTTATTGCTGCATGAAGTAATTATATGTAGTGTGCAAAAGGCAACTGTTAATAATAGGTTCAACAAAGAAAAATACGGAAAATCCACATCGTTTGAAATACCTTTCAAATCTACCTTAGGGACGGACTGTATATTATTTCAAAGTAGTAATTGTGCGTTAATAGAAAACAAAATCTATATCTATTATTGTTTTATTATAGAGCCTGACAGTAAGTATTCCATTATCACTAGAAATCAAAGAAGCAGTGAGTCAAACAACCCAGTAGCTAAATCTAAAACCAAAATAGCTGAAAAACGACCACCTACATTTAAATTGATAACGAGTGTAATTAATCATTACCTACTTCTGAATATAATAATGCCTTTGAATAGTAATGGAGTCTATTTGAATTTAGTTTGAAAACAGTTTGGTATCGATACAAAAAATATTTTCCATATTTAAAACCTCATTATTAAAATAGGCAATTCATAACTGTATTTCTACTTTCAGTAGTAAATTGAATACATTTTAGTTCAGAGTTAACAATGAGTAGGTATATATTGAATGAAATAATTTGCTATCAAAATCGTTAACTCATTCATATGTCTCCATTGGATAGATACATTAGTAAACATGGTTATTATTAAAAATAGCGAAAATAATGGTTCTAAACAAAAACCAAATTGTAGGAAAGCTTTCAAAGCATTTCAAATTACTGTGTACTTTAAGTAAAATGTCAGATAAGGCCCTCGGTAAGTACATCATTAAGATACGAGTATATAATTCTATCCATATAAAAGATAATAATGTTAGCCGTTAACAGCTAATAATAGTGAAAAATATCAAAAGTCTATTGAAATATTCATCAAGAAATTATTTTTGGAATAATTCAACTGCAAAATTATAAAAACAGCAGAAATATTTTAATAACGATTTTATAAAGTGTAAAATCATTTAAATGCAAACTTTTAAAGTTATAAAAAACGTTATAAATAAAACAAAAGCAAATATTCAATAAATTCAATATGCATTACATACTTTCGGTTAAATTAATACTCAAAAACAATGTAATTCACTAAAAGTTTAAAAAAGTTATTCAGAGCATATAAAAACGTACATTACCTGACAAAGATCCTTGTAAATCCTTTTTCAAAAATGCACGTACATTTAATTTAAATGAGGATATTCATTTTTATAAAACACGTCTAAAACATCTACATTCGGCCCAATCTGAATATACTTATTGCTAAAAATTCTCCAAATTGCATTGTGCCTAAAGTCAGATTTCCAGAGTATCTCAAGGCCATTTAAAACGTCAAAAGATTCAAGTACTCCTTGAAACGCCTTTATTTAGTTGTTAAAACTGTTTATTCTAGCTCAGAGTATTTATAAATTCATATGTTGTACTTTGCAACATTTTATTCATGTATGTTAAATGTTTGTCTGTAATTTTTTTTATTGTTTATTACTTATTGTATATTGACTATTCCTAAGTATTGAATATAGTTTGTCTAAAAGGAAATAAATGATTTTTATCATTTATCTATCGTTCCTGCATTTTTCGAAAGACTCAAAAAATTAATGTTTGAAAAAGTGACTTGAATATTTAAACAATTCCGCGGTTACAATAAATTATGCCGTGATAAAAATCAAAATGTTTCAATGTATGGACATGATTCTCTAGTCTTCTACCATTACTATGTTTATTTTATAACGACTTGCGTGTATTATAGAAAAGCACATAATGATGTTAACATGTCCAACATTATTAGAACTGTTTTTTTATTATTAATTAGGTATCCATATTTACCCTTCGCACTTGTGTGCGTGTTGGAAATCATCAGCAGACTACCACAAAGTGGTAAATAATTAAGAAATCTGAAAAAGTACATTATCCTTGATCTGTGAGTTTTAAAAATACCTACTGAAATGTAGACCAACGGCTGTCGACTCATTCTGCGTAGCACTTTTTCTGTTGACTATTAAGTACCCCGACTAATTCTTACGTATACCATTCATAAAAATACCAAGGTAAATACCGGGTGGCCAAATAAGAATGGACGACGGCTGTATCTCAGAAACTACTTATCGTATAACTTTAGGAAAAAAAATCTTATAAGTAAATCGGACAAGAGAAATCGCTGGAAATTATTTTCAAGTTCGTAGGATGACCGCTAGGGGTCGCAATTGCTATGACCAATCAGAAAATGGGATTTTTCTCAAAAATATGCCAAGTTAAGAGGTATTTTAAACAGTGGCATTGTAATCTTTGTAAAATTTGCAATCTTTTTCTTGTAATGCACTTTGCTCTATCTTTAAAAATAAAGTGGCGGGGGAAGGTTAAACTTTATTTTATTCAAATAAGGATAACTCCGGTTTGGGTTAACAGAATTAAACGAACTAGGGCTCGTTTAAGAGCTTTTCTTACTGAATAATCTGCAATATATACTGTTCCTGAACTTATGTTACCGTGGTGGCTAGAGGGCGCTGTTTGACATCGTAACAGTTATTGCGCGTTTTCATAAAAAATTTAAATGGCAGGCTATGTCTCTTTTTACATATTTAAATAGAGCACAAAATTTCTAAAAAATCAGCACAAACCGCAACTTTCTATCTTCGCTCTAACGGGAGCTATTAAGAAAACAAATAAAGTTAGGCTGCCGCCTAGACCTATAATAGTCTAATAAAAAATTATACTAGTAGGCTATGAAACAAAAAGAGGTAAATAGGTCCGTCAAAATATTAAAACGTTTTAGTTACATGTTAATGTCATTTAGTTAATATCGTTTCATGTCTTATTAAGTTTGTATTGTCCGGGTTTTTCTTGTTGTTGTTCGTGTTGTTTTCTTGTTTATTCTGAATTGTAGTTTATTGTTCGTTTTTTCTTACAAAATAATTTATGCAAACGAAGAGTTATTTGACATGGTAAGAGTTTATTTTGAATCAATGAGGAATGCTACAGTTGTTGCGAGAGTATATGCGCAACAATATCCTGATACACGGCACCCCAATAAAAAAGTTTTTCTACGAGTAATTCACCTTTTGCTGACAACTGGAAATGTTCATCTAACTGTATACCTTAAACAACGCAGAGGTCGCACCGAAGGGAACATTATTAATGTGTTAGCTTATATGAAGTTTAATCCTCAACTAAGTACTAGAACTATTGCGAAAGACCTTGGAGTAACTCAAACTACGATTTAAAACATACTCAAGGTTTTTGTTTCATAGCCTACTAATATAATTTTTAATTAGACTATTATAGGCCCATATATGGCGGCAGCCTAATTTTACTTGTTCTCTTAATATCTTCCGTTAGAGAAAAGACAGAAAGTTGCGGTTTGAGCTAATTTTTTGGAAATTTTGTGCTCTATTTAACTATGTAAAAAGAGACATGGCCTGCCATTTAAAATTTTTATGAAAACGCGCAATAACTCTTACGATGTCAAACAGCGCCCTCTAGCCACCACGGTAAAATAAGTTCAGGAACAGTATATACTGCAGATTATTCAGTAAGAAAAGTTCTTTTAAACGAGCCCTTGTTCGTTTAATTCTGTTAACCCAAACCGGAGTTGTCCCTATTTGAATAAAATAAAGTTTAACCTTCCCCCACCACTTTATTTTTAAAGATAGAGCAAAGTGCATTACAAGAAAAAGATTGCAAATTTTACAAAGATTACAATTCCACTATTTAAAATACCTCTTAACTTGGCATATTTTTGAGAAAAATCCCATTTTCTGATCGGTCATAGCAATTGCGACCCCTAGCGGTCATCCTACGAACTTGAAAATAATTTCCAGCGATTTCTCTTGTCCGATTTACTTTAAATTATTTAAAATTTTTTCCCCAAAGTTATACGATAAGTAGTTTCTGACTTTTTCCCCAAAGTTATACGATAAGTAGTTTCTGAGATACAGCCGGCGTTCATTCTTATTTGGCCACCCGGTATATCTAATTATATAAATACGTTTCCAGTTCTTCAAAAGCATAAGAAAATCCCATTAGCTCTGATGCCCACAAAACAGAAAAAGTCTGATGATAATGGTTCCAGATCTAAAGCTTGGTTTACGTTAAGCAGAAGTACTATAATAATTTGTATACTTATGATAAAATATTTGTGATTGTTAGAAACCTATCACCGCAGAAAAAAACAACGTATCAAAAATCGTAGCCCGATGGCATTAACCTTGCACTTGAAACATGAAAGGTGAAGAACCGAAGAAAAACATGGCGAGATTATGGCACCGCAACGTCCGGTAAAATCCTCCTGTCGTTATATAAAGCGACGACGGGGTGCTTTCGCGCCCAGTGCACATATTTCGCGCCTTCTCATTTCGGAGTTAGCGAGAACTGACTGAAAATGCCGACAAATAAAAGAGACCCCGCATCCAATCAGCTAGAGGAATGGTACAGCAAAAACAAGGTAACTAGAAACTAGCTTCCTGCTTTGTCTCTTACTTAGGTCTTATTGCTTCTTGACTTTGCTGCATCCAAGAATTGCTTGCAGTCTGTCAGGAGCGTACATACACAATGTTTTCCTTTTTTTGCAATTAGTAATTACAAATCTATAAATGTGCGATGAGAAATGAACTTATATAAAAGTACATTTTCAAATCTATAGTACATAATGTACAGGGTATTCGCGTATATTTTGACCCCTACCTACAGGGGTTATTAAGAAAGTCAGAAAAAAAGTTTAAATACAAAAGTTGTTTGGTTTTTCACGTATTATTTTTTAGCTAGGTCGAAAAAAATTGCATGTCGTAAACTTGGGAAAACCAATTGAACATAATATTTTTAAATGGGGCACCCTTTATAATTTTAGACGCTTGGGAAAATAATGTTTCTCTGATTTCAAAAATATATATTTTGTGGACATTTGCACTGACAGTTTTCGAAATATTTAATATTTAATGTTTACAATAAATTATAAAAAAAATATTAAAAAATGAAAATATTAGAAAATGTTTAAATAACTAAGGAGGCTACATCGAAAATCGTTAAATATTTTTTATTACTGTTGGTTTCTACTGTTAAATATTTTTAGTTCTTTGTATTCTTTGTATTTTTTTGTGGCACTCGTAGTGCAAATATCAACAACATATATATTTTTGAAATCAGGAAAAAATGTTTCCCCAAGCGTGTTAAATTATACAGGGTGTCCCATTTAAAAATATTATCTTCAATTGGTTTTCCCAAGTTTACTACATGCAATTTTTTTTGCGACCTAACTAAAAGATAATACGTGAAAAACCAAACAACTTTAGTATTTAAATTTTTTTTGTAACTTTCTTAATAACCCCTGTAGATAGGGGTCAAAATATACGCGAATACCCTGTATATATCGTCGCATCATAGAAAAACGATGAATTACTCTATGATAGTTGTCTCTAAAATAATTAGATATCTGTCTTTAATACAAATATAATGATAGTGATTTTTGAGACTTTTATAAATTAATACAGGTACGGCATTTATGTTTTTTGTATAGGTACTATAATAGATGTATGGTTGTATTCATTCAACTATTACAAATTGGAAGTATTATCTACAAAAATGTAGACATAGTCGATGTTAGTTAATGGAAATAAAAGGTGTTCCAAATATGCATACCTATATTCGATCGAGAGGCCTTAGCTATGATCGATTATATTAGATTTTAAACAAAAAATATCCAGGAAAAACTTTAATAATTTTTAAATACATTGGTTATGGTTATGTCTATGTTCTGATCTGAATGAGTCCATCGTTGATCATTTCATATTCCGTAGTTGGTTCGGTTTCTAAAAAAGTGTTCCAACAAAGTATAGGTATACTGAATTCTGAACCGATTCCAATTGATGCAAGACCGGAACCAACTTACGAACTATCTTGAATTCTGTGTTGGAACAAACCTATTATGTCATTTATAAAATTTTACTTTACAGCATGTTGATTTAAAAAACTTATTGATAAAATGTTTAAAAATTAACTTTTCTTCTCACTTTATAATTTACGTGTTGATCTAATTTACGTTTTGATCAATACAAAGACCCTGAAACTTTATACCTACTTGACCTTCACAAAGAATAAAAGAGCACGTTTATAAATAAAAAAGTAACAAAAGTTGCAATAAATACAAAATTATTACACCCATGTTATTATGTTTTGAATCTTAATGTAACTATAAATCATTACCTATTTATTACGTCTGATACAACTGCAAACCTGTATAATAAAATGTTATCGAATCCCGAAGCAACTCTAAAAAATCCTATAATCTCCTGCTATTCTCCTGCCAGAACGGAAAACTGAAAGTCATCGCTTTTACACACAAGTAAGAATGTGAACAGCTCATATCTTATAATCGAATCTACATTTGAATCTTGTTTTAACTCTCAACAATAACTAAACAAATACAAAATTATTCCTATGTGATGACACGGTGTTGTATATAGGGTGTCTTGAAATAATGTTGAAAAATGACAGCCGATTCCGAAGTCAAAGGAAGTAGAAAATTTCATGTATGATTTACCCTAAATTTTGTGATACTTAATTTTATATAAAGTGGATACTCGAAGCGGATGGTTCTTTCTGAAACATCGTGAAAATAATTGTTTTGAAAAAAACATTGATCTCATTTAGATGTTCCAAGAAATATAGAGAAAACACTCTATATACTAGTAGTTCGGCTTGTTAGGCCTTTTTCAATAGAGTAAACGTCTATTACTAAATATTTCCAAGTGCGTTTTCGTTATTTATTTGTTTACGAGCCTACCTCTGGCCATCTGGTGAAGCCCGAGTTTTTAATACCGTTTCTAAGAAGGGCGAGAGTGTAAAGTCTATCTGATCATTGGTAGTACACGGATTTATAATTAAAGATTTTTTAATTTCTAATTGCTCTAACAGATCTAAGCGCTTTCCTTTATTTTCCCGATGCAGTACCTTTACATTTTTCTGATCTATAAAATGATTGTTTTCTATACAATGCGTCGCTAATCCTGAATTTTTTGCGTTATTTAATATGGATTTTTTATGTTCTTTTACTCTCGTTTCGATACTTCTGCCAGTTTGACCCACATACACGGCATTACAATCCGCGCAGTTAATTTGGTATACACCCGATTGTTTTAATTTATTAACCCTTTCTTTATTGTTTATCAAAATTCTCCCAATAGTACGCTTGTTGACACTAATCGTTTTACACCCGTTTCGTTCTATTCTGCGAGCTATTTTTTCGCTATAACCTGGGACGTGATTAATATAACTATAGGTGCCTTCTTTTTCCCGAATATTGTAAAACTCCCGACGAATTAATTTCCTCTTTTTGTTTTTTAGCATGCTATCTATTAGTTTTTCTTTATATCCGTTGTTTCTTGCAATTTGTTTGATTGTACTTAATTCTTTTTCAAAATCTGTTTTTTCCAGCGGAAACATTAAAAGCCTATGAATTAAACTGTGGAAAACCGACTTTTTTATTTGCCAGGACTGCTGCGAACTTGCTGGTATGATTGCGTCGGAAGTTATAGGAAGTATAGGAAGTTATATATATCATAGGCTTTTAATGTTTCCGCTGGAAAAAGCAGAATAACAATTATTAATTTTATAATAAATCAGTCAATGTACTTCAACAATAGGATATATTGAAACCCTTCAATTATTTATTAGCTGCATTAATTTATTTACTGCTACTTTTCTCGTCGTATGCGAGATCGTAGTAAATGTGACACCCTGTATATATGAATCTATATAAATGATACCATTATATTTAAATAAAAAATCTCGGAAAAATTTATTAGTAAAGACATTTCAATGAATGAATACCCCGCTTCAACTGCTACTTCAGTAAAATGCCTTGATAGGTAAAATAATTATATCACATTCCATTTCCTTTTCGCACTCTCCATTTCCTCCTTGAGCTGCGTCAATGCCAAACTCCGGCAGCCAAACCAGGAATATTCCGCGTGTTTTTAAAGCATCCTGCTGCCGGAGCCCGGGTTCACTGGAAGTAATTTTCATTTCTTGGATACCACATCTTTGTCAAGAAGTCCTGTTTAATAAACATTAGCCGTTGAAAAATAAAACGTGTTCAATTTGTTCAGAGATAGGATTAAGATGTCTATGTTTCACGTACGAGCAATCGTAAGGTATAGAGGGTAGAGGGTAACGAATGTTTACGACCAACAAACGCATATTAGGGAATTAATTTTGAGTAGAAGTAGTCCATATTATGTGCTATAAAGTTGTCAGGTCGTTTAATATATTTCAGACATAATCCAAAAAACCTTTTTGTTTTATTGCTATGCTGCAGTATCGAGATTGTTGGCGTAAGTTTTAATACTGTTTGCAATCACGTGTTATTTACCATGTGTTAAGTAGTTAACAGTGATCAAAATACAAATAATTATATTGAGATATATCAACATCATTATAAATAATAACACAATGTCCATGAGCACAAAAATTATATTAAGCCTACAGTAAATTGATTTTATACCGACAAATACAACGGAATATTTAATAATAACAAAATAAAATATGAATAGAATCGACAAACCGAGTATCCTCTTTTTGGACATTTACTCCTTCTCCTGAGAAAGAGATGGAAGAAGAGCAATACGGGGAAAGTATTGCTCTTGTATTGAAAGTAAAATATTTTCTTATTTTCATAAGAAAATATTTTAAAATAGTGACTCGGCAATTTCTATATTACCTAGTCAACTAGAACAAAAACATAATTTTGGAACACATTGTATATTTTATATACTTAAAATTAAATATATGGATGTTTTAAATGTGTGAAACAATATCTACAGTGATATTTTCAGTTATTTATTGATTTATTATTTAAATAAAATCCCGTCTCCGAGTAGTATAAAACAACCCGTATAAAATTAAAATGAAAAATTTTTACCCGAAGCGTTTTCTACTTGAAATTATCGCAATCATGTAAAGTGGTAGGGAACATATATCTGTAGAATGTTTAACATCGAAAATAAATATTACCATGTATACAATGAAAAAGAAACCGCCAACGTATCAAGTCAATAAATAGCAGTTTGGCAGAAAGTGCATTAAAAAAGTCGCGACATTGTTTTAAAAGTCGAATAATTCACAAGGTAGGGTTCATCAATTTGTCAACAATCCATTTACAAACAATTCTTGGAATGCTACAAGAAGCCACTTCCAATGTCGCGCATTTAAACTCGCGCAAGGTTGCCAATGGTATGTGCTGTTATTTTTAAATACGTACGGTATGCTGCTGCTGCACATCGCATCGTGTTCGTTCTCAAGTACACCTGACGCAGGTAATATTTATTAAAAAATCATGCGTGTTCTCTTACTTGTTATTATTACTTCTTTAGTCGTATCATGAGTTAAAAGATAAATACTTTGTATCTCATACTTTATATATACTCAATAAGTCTTATTATTATCGACATTTCGAAGAAATGAGAAGTATAAAATATATATAATCAAAGTCTACTTAAGGTATTTGAAGGAGATGCCGAAAACAATTACTCCATGGGCAATGTGCCCCGACTGGCATTGGATTACTCAATTAGACAATAATTGTCAGACGGATAGTAGCAAAGACTCAAAGAGGGCACTACGGTGTGTTTCTCACCACTTCTACTGAAGGTGTTTACTTTTAGAATACCGAACAGTTGGGAATTCAAGTATTTTTTATACATGTAAAAAAAATTCATTGGTGCTCTTTTGGTTTTTCCTTATTATAAACATAAACTTTGCTTGTACAGGGCGGGCAAATTTCGATGTTGTTAATATGCTATCTTCTCATTAACTATAAGAGATAGAAGATCTCTTTTTTCGTGACCAACTTGATGGTGAAAATCAAAATAGCCAAATTCGATTTTTCAACTTTCGAGACATGTCCATATCTTGTTGTTCCTGTTATTGTCCCGTTGTTTGTGGAGATAGAAAAGAATATTTGTACTTTTTTCAATAGAATCCAGTGAAGTGTTTAATTTTTGCTGCTTCATTAAATTTTGCGAAATTTGTCCGCCATGTGCATAATAAAACAACAAGCAAAATAAAAATAAAATAAAAGTATAAAAAATAAAAATAAATATAAATCAGATCGCCTAGATATTTTTACTAATAAGGTACTGCCTTTAGTGCTACCACAGGCCAAAAGTATCAAGCATATAGAAAACTTTTAGAAAGAACAGGAAACATTGAATTAGTTATCGGAATATTTCGGGATTTCAAAGCTTTGTCCTAAATAAAAGCTAAAACAAAAGCCACAGCCCACGTTTAGCGTGTTCGTAAAATGGAAAAGGCATTTACTTACTTCCAACGTTAACATGGCGTCTTTGTGTTTCAGTTCAAGATTGGACATATCACCAACGAGTCGGGTATAGCCGTGCCTTATGAAGACAGCAGCATCACCGTGGGAAGGTACGGCCCCATAGTGCTCACGGACTATAATTTAATTGAACAGCTTGGCCACTTCAATAGAGAGAGAATACCCGAACGGGTTGTTCATGCCAAAGGAGCAGGGGCTTTTGGCTATTTCGAGGTAATTTTCTAATACACGGATACACAAAGTACGTGTTCAGACTAGAATCAGCAGTATCCCTTATTTGGAAGAAAGAAATACTAATAGATAACATGATAAAAAACAAAAGGAGGAAATTAATTCGTCGGGAGTTTTACAATATTCGGGAAAGAGAAGGTACCTATAGTTATATTAATCACGTCCCAGGTTATAGTGAAAAAATAGCTCGCAGATTAGAACGAAACGGGTGTAAAACGATTAGTGTGAACAAGCGTACTATTGGGAGGATTTTCATAAACAAAGAAAGGGTTAATAAATTAAAACAATCGGGAGTAAACCAAATTAACTGCGTGGATTGTAATGTCGTGTATGTGGGTCAAACCGATAGAAGTATTGAAACTAGAGTAAAAGAACATAAAAAATCCATACTAAATAACGCAAAAAATTCAGGATTTTCGACGCATTGTATAGAAAACAATCATTTTATAGATCAGAAAAATGTAAAGGTACTGCATCGTGAAAAGAAAGGAAAGCGCTTAGATCTGTTGGAGCAATTGGAAATTAAAAAATCTTTAATTATAAATCCTTGTACTATGAATGATCAGATAGATTTTAAGCTTTCGCCCTTCTTAGAAAAGGTACTAAAAACTCGGGCTTTACCAGATGGTAGGATCAATCGGGGGTAGTGCTCGTAAACAAATAAATAACGAAAACGCGCTTGGAAACATTTAGTAATAGACATTTACTCTTATTGAAAAAAAACCTAATAAGCCGAAATACTAGTATATAGAGTGTTTTCTATATATTTCTTAGAACATCTAAATGAGATTTTCAAAACAATTATTATCTCTTAGTTTAAGTTTTTCGACTGAATACTTACACAAATATAAACAAAAATGTCAACGGTGTATCACGTTTTTTTTTTTTAGGTTACTCAAGACATTACCGAGTATACAGTTTCCAAGGTATTCGAATTCGTGGGTAAGAGAACACCCCTGGCAGTAAGGTTTTCTCAAGTAGCTGGTAATTTAGGATCTGCTGACACCGTACGAGATGTCAGAGGTAATATAGATCAATTGTCAACAAAATATTCTAAGGATTTTCATGTTTTTTAAATATATTTACCATAATAATGATATTTCGACTCCTCAATCACAATTAGAGGTACTATTTCATACCATAACACTGGAAAAGTTCCTTCAAATATGGTTAGTGTAGGAGGATTTCCGCCACTAGGATGAGAACTTTTCACGGGACATGGCAGTATATGTAATAAATGTTATTTCAAACGCTCTGATCACTGAATTATCGACTTTATAATATGTCCAGCTGGATATAAAACTTGGAGAATACGTTTATATCACTGAAAGTTGGACTTAAACTGTTGTTTGTAATGGAAAAAAAAATATTTCATTAACTTGCCCTTTGAAAAGTCATGCATGTTTTATAATGCGATTTTCGATATATTTGCCAACTTTTAAACTCCAGGGAAAATATACAAAATTGATAATAGTAAGTAAAGGTAAATGTATAACCTTGGTTAATTCCCCTCGCCAAAAACAATACTTTTTTCTTGCAATAATATTGCCGGCCTTCTAATTCTTGCTACAATTTTAATATTCACTTAAAAAAGTGCCTATTTACCTAAGAGTTTCCAAAGTTCTTTCAATCTATGCGCAAAAACCATTTCAATTAATTTTCCTAATAGGTAATAGGTACACATTTTCAACGATGCAAACAATTGAAACGTTGCGTTGGGTAATTTATTAAATGCGATAAGATTAACATAACTGTTTGTTATTAAAGTTCGACGGTAGTTTAAATATTATTAATGTTGCTATTAAAGCACCGAGTACAGTAGAAATGGCTATTTATTTTTAATTAAAGATACCACGGGTATAAACTGTTATTTTAAAGAATTCGTTAAAAGAAAATTATATCTGGTGCGTTGTGATGATGTGTGAATAAATCAACCCCCTTTCAACAAAACAAAATAACTTTTTTTTACTACTAACATGAGAAAACCTTATTATTTACCTCATTTGTGTAATGAGAAGTAGTTCATTATTGACCTAGGTAAATAATAATTCATTATTTACCTAGGTTAATAATAAATTGTATTGAAACTCATCTGTTTGACATTTCACCTGCTTGATATTTCGATATGTTTGAGTAATAGGGGAAATGTCTGATTTTAAAATAAAAATAAGATCTTCTGGCGTTAATTCGGCTATTAGTAGTAAAAAAAATACTATACAGGGTCCTGCACCAGAGCTCCCTTCTTTTGTAGCTCATGAACTGGTGCCTCTATAAATTTCGTTCAAATTTTACTGCAAACTATTCGCAGAGAGGCACATTTTGAAAATATTTTCAAATATACAGGGTGCTCTAAAAACATGTACCATACTAAAGTTATGTTTTTTTAAATGGAACACACTATATATTTTTGCATTTTTGGATTCTGCATGCAAATTTGGTGTCAGTTTCTGTTATATTCCCTATAGCAAAACTTAGCCGTTTCGAAGATATTCGACATTTTATAAAAAAAATTACATTTGTTAGAACTATTTCAAAGTTACATATCTTATACAATTGAACAGCGTTTATTTTAATTTTTATATGTCAGATAGTTTTGGCATTGGTCTTTCTGAAAATAGCTAACAGAAATCTGTAATACATACAGAGTTTTTAATATTTACTGAGCAACACGTCAATTTTGAAAGATGCAAAACCCATTTTTTTCAAATGGCATACCCAGTATATTATTCTACAGTTGACAGTACCATTAAATTCTGAATTGAATGATATAGCATTGTCCTATACCTATCTCTTAAGGTGCTCAAGATATAATCAATTTTATAATAAAGTGCTCGAAAATTTAAGTTACCTACCCCGTTTCTAAGTGGTCTTTGAATCAAATAAAACAACTAGAAACATTTCAAATTAATTGTCAGTTGCTTTGAGTCTTATTATGGCTATGATTAAGCACAAAATTTAAAAAATTACATCGATGTTAAATAATTGTTCACAGATTTAATTGTTACGTAACCCTATAAGAAGAAGTCTAATTTTGTACATCAAATTATGCTTTAAGAATAAATCGTTTCACCTGGTAAAGACAACAAAACAACTTGTTTGCTGTCAAACTTGGTGTCGACAATTTAAGTTAATTACAAATATTTATACTTATTTAAATAATTTTGTTGTTAGTTTAGTTGTTATAGTTAGTTACTTAGTTTAGTTAGTTGTTTCAATTTATTTCTATAATGAAGTATAGTAAAGAAGAGCTAGCTGACATGATTTTTATATTAGGTGAGTCTGAACGAAACAACTGTCTCTTAGCGAATATAATTTACCGTCAAAGTTTTTGATAATTTATTATAAGATTGTAGACTGTGAATAATTATTTAATATTGATGATTGTTGATAATTTTTTATATTTTGTGTTTAATCATAGCCATAAATATAGTCAAAGCAACTGACAATAAATTTTAAATGTTTCTAGTTGTTTTATTTTATTCGAAGACCACTTAGAAACGGAGTAACTTAAATTTTCGAGCACTTTATTATAAAATTGATTATTTCTTGAGCACCTTAAGAGATAGGTATAGAACAATGCTATATCATTCAATTCAGAATTGAATAGTACTTTCAACTGGAGAATAATATACTGGGTGTGCCATTTGAAAAAAATTAGTTTTGCACGTTTCACAATTGACGTGTTGCTCAGTAAATATTAAACACTCTGTATGTATTACAGACTTCTGTTAGCTATTTTCAGAAAGACCAATGCCTAAACTATGAGACATATAAAAATTAAAATAAACGCTGTTCAATTGAATAAGATATGTAACTTTTAAATAGTTCTAACAACTGTAATTTTTTCTATAAAATGTCGAATATCTTCGAAACGGCTAAGTTTTGCTATAGGGAATATGACACAAACTGACACCAAATTTGCATGCAGAATCCAAAAATGCAAAAATATATAGTGTGTTCCATTTAAAAAAACATAACTTTAGTATGGTACATGTTTTTAGAGCACCCTGTATATTTGAAAATATTTTCAAAATGTGCCTCTCTACGAATAGTTTGCAGTCAAATTTGAACGAAATTTATAAAGGCACCAGTTCATGAGCTACAAAAGAAGGGAGCTCTGGTGCAGGACCCTGTATATACTTCGGTTGAGAAGGCCATTATTTACCTCGAAAATTATATATATAAAATTTCTCGGTCAATAATAGCTCACTTCTCAACCTAGGTATATAATATACTATTATTGTTGTATGCTTACTTTACATAATATTTAGTTTGGTTTTAAAGCAGTAACACAAAATTGACAAAAAAAGACTTTTAGAATGCCCATGCCTAAAAAAATAATTAATGCTGCAACTACAGTTTTTCCGCAAACAAACGATTATTTTTATTAGTGGCAGGTTTTATAACTTGGCAAAATTGACAACATTGAAGTACGGTGTTGGAACGTAAGTGGCTGGCCTTAGATTCGTCTGCTTTCAACTGAAACGTTTTTTTTTTTAATATTACACCTATTTGTGTAACATGCACATGTTTTTGATATTATACCATTCATTCATTTACACATATATTCGCATATTTAATATTTCATATAATATTCACATATTGAGTCATATTTACAATTTGCCAATGCATTCTATAATAAAATTTATCAGTATCTTTAAATTTTCAGTAGTTTATATCGAATTGCTTATAACCAGTAAACAAAATTTTATTAATAATAAATAAAGTTCAGGCTATAAATTTTTAGTACAATTACATTATGCACTTCAATTTATATGGTTATGTTTACATATTTTGCATAACTTCTTAGTCAGAAACATAATTAAAATCTACATGCCAAGTGATAGCAGGGAGCTCTGTGATCCACATATTCAAGGTTGATAGTTATTATGATCGCGCGTGTACACGGGGTGATTCCTTGAAAGAATATTAGTTTATACATACATCAAAACTGTAAAGTATTTCTTTTAGGTTTTTCTTTACTCATAATGCTGCAAAATCCTGTACAACTATAAAAACTACTCGGGTTAAGAGCACGATCTAAGGTCAAAACTATTTCGCTTTTTAAATAATGTCTTAACAATTACAATTTTATAGACGAAATAAAACATGTATTTATTTAAATAAGGCATAACATTTATTGATTTTTCCAAGTTCTAAGTTTTTGGTTTTTGTCGTTTCTGTTTATATACTGAACACGGTATACTGAAATTATTGTTCGGTAGATGGTTGCATAATAAAGCGTGGAAGTGGATTATCATTTTTCCGGCGTCCCAAAGATGAAGCAAAGTGCGTTTACATTTGTTTTAATTATTATATTTTACGACAAATCGAATCAATATTACTTCTTTGTTTTTTTCGAATATGATTCTCAGAAGATAATTTGATTTTTTAAAGGTATTTCGCCAATTTTAGTTATCTAATTTTAATATTTATATTGAAATCTGTATTCTTGCGGATATATTGATTATTATTACAAATAGGAAATAGGCTAGCAGAAACAACTACTTTCCGAGCTAATAGGTACTCTGCGAATGTTGACTTACACTGGTAACTCTGTTATTAAAGCTACCATTAATAGCAGTACTTTCTGATAGTCTGTTTGTTTGTAATAATAATCAACGTATACTCAAGTATACAGATTTGGATATAAACATTTAAATTAGTTAACTAAAATTGGCGAAATACCTAAATTAACCTTAAAAAAATGAGACTGTCAATAAATACAAATAATTTTGCAATTAAAAAAAAAAGATAATTTGATGTTATAATATAGTTGATAATTATAACGTGACTGTAAAAGTTACTTTGTTTCCTTATATACTAGAGTTCGTATTTACTTTTTAAAATTTGCCAATCAAGATATTAGAAAACATAAAAATTATAAAGTTAACACGAAGGTATCTATTTTGAAGCATACGTGATTTATTCTGATTTTGATTTCGTTATGCTAAATGTAAGGAACTGAATGTTTTAGAAAAATAAATTTTGTATTAAATTAGTTTTACAATTGGACTTTGACGTGCGAAGTTCAAAAGGATAAAAAAGAATTCTACCGCCCGTGAGATAACTGTATATTTATCCTGTAAACTTTGGTAAAATTAACGAAACTTAAGGCACTATAATTAAAAAACTAGATTAAGGTCTTGTTAAACCCAATGCGTCAGAAACAATTCGCTGCGAGCATACTAACACTCGAGACCCCACAGCACTGGCCGTTTCAGGATAGAATCTCGCTTAACCGAGCATCGAGGTTACGTGCAGGAATAGAGCCCGTAATAGGGAGATATGCTTCTGGTTATTTATTTGTTTTTGTGATCGTATTCTGGAAAGACTTACTAATTTAAAGGTGTTAAAAATTATTGTTTCTGCGTGTATATTTAGTGATAATGAATAGCTGTCCGTTCTATTTAATAAGAAAAACGAAGACTTCATGCATCCATTATTAAGTAATTGTCATAATTGCCATAATTTAATCTTTAGGGCTGGATATTTCTCGACATAACTTGGCGTTTTACAAAGTAAAAATAATTGCTTTTTTTCCACTTGATATTGATATGTGTTATCTGCTTTGAAAATAATATCCACCTCATAGTTAAATACTAACAGTTGTATATTGACAGGTTTCGCTTTCAAGTTCTACACTGACGAAGGAATATGGGACCTAGCAGGAAACAACACCCCCATATTTTTCGTGAGGGACCCCATACTGTTCCCCATGTTCATCAGAACTCAGAAACGCAATCCCGTAACAAATTTGAGGGACTGGGACATGTTCTGGGACTTCCTCACCCTACGGCCAGAATCTGTTCATCAAACGATGTTCCTATTTTCGGACAGAGGCATTCCCGACGGTCACAGGCACCAACACGGGTATGGCTCGCACACCTTCTCCTTGATCGGGAAGGACACAAAGCTTACTTGGTGCAAGTTCGTCTTCAAAACAAACCAAGGTATGTCTGTTAAAATTTAATTTTTCAAAAATTCTGTTCTTTTCACTGCACTCAATTTTAACTGCCTCTGGGTGTTCTGAACTGTACAGTTTCAAGGTTAGCAATGGTGTAATTATCCTCGAAAACCTTCTTGGAAACACATATAGCCGGTCTATGATCTACCAAAACATATATCTACCAAAATTTTACTACCAATATCCTTAGTAATCAGTATCCATTCCAATTTCCAAACCAATCACCAAACACTGATATTTCTAAAACTGACATGTTTATAATAGACTTTTGTTTTACCATTTTTTGTATATTATATAAGTTCTTGATTCTTTTTCAACGAATCAAGACCCCTTACAACCCCACTGATCGTAAGGGGTCATAAAATATTGATTTATTATTGCTTACTTCGCCTTAATAATAAATTAACACTTGAATAGTTATTTTACGTTTAATAGTTTTAATACTTGAATAGATGAAGATCCATGTTAATGTCGAACCAAAAAACTTTTGAGTTTTATGATTTTCACAATTTTTTTATATGTTTCCCAAATGTATAAAAACATGACAATTGTTTCGCTAACACTGTGACTGAGACTTCTTCAGATGTGAGTACTAGATTAACATTAACATACCAAAACATGGTATAGATATCCGTTCTAGAATAATAAAATAGGTATAACCCTAGGTATAAACCAAGGAAGCTATTTTAAAATAAAAAATACAATAACAATTAAAACATATTTAATAGAGTTGAAGAATCTAGTAGATTATTTAAAAATATGTCTGAATTTTATCAGATTGTTAATTTCCAAGGATTCTGATAGGGTTAATTTTATTCCTTTATATGAAATATCAGAATTTTTATCAAAACCTAGTTTCTTCTATTAGATGAGTAACATAATCTGTTCTATTATTAAAGCTCCTTTTGGGAGCTCTCACCAAATAATCTTTTCTTGTACACCTTAATTAATTAAAAATAGTTTTGCAGCAGGAATTTTGAAATTATTTATCAATTACAGCTAATGCAACAAAAACACATCACAATGAATGCTTTCCGAAAATATAACCAAATACAAGGTCGCATCCTGCCAAAAACACCATGAAAATGAACAAAACAGAATTATTTTAAAGTAATTGCCCCTAATTGTTAACAGCCCTTTACGTTTTAGAATGCGGCATCAATAAGCAAATTTATTTATAACTTTATTAATAAATACACAATGTACAATATCATCTTCACTTGCGTGCTGTGTCAGATAATTTGAGTTTAGAATTGAATTAAATTTGATTGCAGACGATTTTATGTAACAATTGGTTACTGTGTCAAATAAACCATATGTTTGCAGCAAATAGCTGTTAAATAATCATGACTAAATGATTTGTTCTCTGATGTACAGAGAGGTGCATTTTCGATGGGATTTGGGGATATCTCGGTTGCTATGAGCGACAGAAAAAAATGGACAGCACGAACGTTGGCTAATTTTTTGAGACAAATTCAACTGTCAAAACAGAAATCCGGTAAGTCGATTTGTTTTCGAGTTATAAGCCGTTTGTCACTTTTTTGTAACTTTGGGTGGACTCTATATCTCGCTTATTTGAAGAGATACAGAAAAAATGTAAAGGCAACTTTTGTCGACGTTTGATAGCATAATTCAACGATGATATTACTTTTTTTATATACCGAGTGATTACTGATTTACGAACCAAACTTATGATTTTTTAAATGGAAACCATAGTTGGCTTGGGTCGCGATGGAAAGCTTATTTTGTCAGCTTTTCAAAAATATATAGTTTCGAATGGTTATTTTTAAAAATGGCTAAGTTATAACACAATAATATACAGGGTGATTGATCGAAACCGTCCATTAACAGTATTGGGAATTCTGTTCATAATATTTTTCTGAAAATTTCAGCATCTAGGTAATGAATAATGCTCTTTTCAATGAAAATATTTTCAAGATGGCGGCACTTCCGGAAGTACCGGATATTGATATCAACTTTCTTATTTCAAATGGAATGGTATAGTTTTTTTTGCATTTTTGAATTCCGGATGTAATTTTAGGGGGACTTTGTGTAGCATTCCCTATACCTAACTTAAACTGTTTTTGAAATATTGACGGGTGAATATTGACATTTTTGCAACTTTGACACCCTGTAAAATCTAAACGGTTTGAGATCAAGCAAAACGGTTTGCACATTCCTATCTTAACTTCTTATAAGCTATCGTTTGATACTAATTTCAAATGTATCCAGGAATTAAAAATTTTCAAAATTTTCAGAAAATTTAAAATTTTTGGATAATTCTGAAATTAGTACCAAACGATAGCTTATGAAAAGTTAAGATAGGAATGTGCAAACCGTTTTGCTTGATCTCAAACCGTTTAGATTTTACAGGGTGTCAAAGTTGCAAAAATGTCAATATTCACCCGTCAATATTTCAAAAACAGTTTAAGTTAGGTATAGGGAATGCTACACAAAGTCCCCCTAAAATTACATCCGGAATTCAAAAATGCAAAAAAAACTATACCATTCCATTTGAAATAAGAAAGTTGATATCAATATCCGGTACTTCCGGAAGTGCCGCCATCTTGAAAATATTTTCATTGAAAAGAGCATGATTCATTACCTAGATGCTGAAATTTTCAGAAAAATATTATGAACAGAATTCCCAATACTGTTAATGGACGGTTTCGATCAATCACCCTGTATATAGGAGAGCCTTATCAACAAGTGTTTTTAATCCTAGTAGGCTGTAATAGAACAAACATTGGAGCTATTCCGTATATATGTCAAATTATTCTAACTAGTCAGTATCCTTACAAAATTTGTTTATTTTGTGTTAAATTATTATCTAATTAATATCAAATCAGTCAAGATTATGGAAAACTACAATAATAGTGAAAAATTTGATATGATTATTGTATTTGGCGAAGCGCATAAAAATTCAAGAATGGCTGCTGAGTTATATTTACAGCGATATCCAGAAAGGAGACAACCAAATGTTAAGATGTTCAGCAGGCTCGAATATAATCTGAAACATTACGGTTTCTTTAAAAAACCTAGACCAAAAAGATATCATAAGGCAAACGCTGAAAATGATACAATAAATGTGTTAGGAGTGGTAACAGCGAATCCAGAAATATTTACAAATTCTATTGTAGAATCAGTGGGAGTTTCCTAAAAATTTTAAAAGAAAATAATTTTAAATGTTTTAAATTCCGAAAAATTCATCATATCCATCCAGACGACAGTCAGAGACGCCTTAATTTCTGTAGATGGTACCTAGGCAAATGTGAAGAGGATGAGAATTTTCCGCGTAATATTATTTGGACGGATGAGGCCAGAATCACCAGTGACAGTATATTCAATTGACACAATAGCCATATGTGGGCAGACGAAAATCCCCATGCGATTAGAGACCGATTAATTGTACCCCATATTTATCAGGAAACATTAAATGCGGAAATCTATGTGCACATTTTACACCAGCAATTAACAAAATTCTTAAATAATCTACCACTTGCAGATTTGAGAAACATATGGTTCCAACAAAACGGTGCGCTATCACATAATGCTCGAGTTGCTTCTAATTATCTAAACGAAACTTTTCCAAACAAGTGGATAGGAACTCATGGTCCTATATTGTGGCCAGCACGCTCACCGGATCTGTCTCCTGCCGATTTTTTTCTTTGGGGCTTTATAAAAAATATAATATATCACATGCCGCGTAACTCTGTGGAGGAATTAAAAAACAGTATAGAAGTCGCATTTCCGAGATTAAATCAAAAGCCCCTGTATATTTTAAGAAGTATAGATAGTGTAAAGAAAATATGTAGAACCTGTGTGAACTTCAATGTTCAAACTGTTCTCTTATGTAAATTATATTACCAAAAAAATTATACTAAACTTATATTAAATTATATTATTACTGTTATATTATATAAATTTTGTAATATTTGTAAATTTGTTAGTTTCATTGTTGTTACTTATTGTGTAATTTTGTGGGTTGACTTAATGATAGATGTTATGCTATCGTATATAGATAGATGCTATTATAATTTACTTGCCCCTATTGTAAATAAAATTTTGTTACCATTCTTCTACAAAAAATGCCGTAAATGATTAAATTTTAAAAATAACCATATGAAACAATATATTTTTGAAAAGCTGACAAAATAAGTTTTCTATTGTGACCCAAGCCAACGATGGTTTCCATTTAAAAAATCATAAGTTTAGTTCGTAAATCAGTAATCACTCGGTATATAAAAAAAGTAATATCACCGTTGAATTATGCTATCAAACGTCGACAAAAGTTGCCTTTACATTTTTTCTGTATCTCTTCAAATAAGCGAGATATAGAGTCCACCCAAAGTTACAAAAAAGTGACAAACGGCTTATAACTCGAAAACAAATCGACTTACCGGATTTCTGTTTTGACAGTTGAATTTGTCTCAAAATATTAGCCAACGTTCGTGCTGTCCATTTTTTTCTGTCGCTCATAGCAACCGAGATACCCCCAAATCCCATCGAAAATGCACCTCCCTGTACTCTTGCTACTGCCCCATTTATTTTACTGACATTTTCCGATTCCGTAAATCTGCCGGCAAAATTAATAACATCAATCTATAGACCCTACCAATCATTACCTTAATCGTCTGGGTATTTGAAATTTCATTCTATTTAAATCTGAATAATTATTCTACGTCACGCAATTTCCGGATAAACAGAAATTAAAAATATTATGAACTTACAATCTACTTGTTTATGGAAACTTAATTAACATATATCAATTTTTACCGTTCTGCGTTTTACAATTTTTCAAGCTTTCGTTTTATCAATGAAGGAAAAGGTATTTCAATTATACAGGGTGTCCACCTAGTGCGCGTAAGTCCAATATCTGGGTTAATAAAAGAGATAACTTAATTTTTTTTCTACAGGGTTGTCTAATATCCCGAGCTGCACAAAATGAAAATATATTTACATATTCAGGGTGTTCAGTTTTCCCTGGACAGGTACCAACTTCGTTTTTCTAAATGGAAATATATATTTTTTATTGCTTTTTCGAACTAAACCCTTGATTTTAGTAGGACTTTCATCAGCCTTCCCTATACCTAACTTAAACTGTTTTTGAAATATTGACGGGTGAATATTGACATTTTTGCAACTTTGACACCCTGTAAAATCTAAACGGTTTGAGATCAAGCAAAACGGTTTGCACATTCCTATCTTAACTTTTCATAAGCTATCGTTTGGTACTAATTTCAGAATTATCCAAAAATTAAAAATTTTCTGAAAATTTTGAAAATTTTTTATTCCTGTATAAATTTGAAATTAGTATCAAACGATAGCTTATGAAAAGTTAAGATAGGAATGTGCAAACCGTTTTGCTTGATCTCAAACCGTTTAGATTTTACAGGGTGTCAAAGTTGCAAAAATGTCAATATTCACCCGTCAATATTTCAAAAACAGTTTAAGTTAGGTATAGGGAAGGCTGATGAAAGTTCTACTAAAATCAAGGGTTTAGTTCGAAAAAGCAATAAAAATATATATTTCCATTTACAAAAACGAAGTTGGTACCTGTCCAGGAAAAACTGAACACCCTGAATATGTAAATATATTTTCATTTTGTGCAGCTCGGGATATTAGACAACCCTGTAGAAAAAAAAATTAAGTTATCTCTTTTATTAACCCAGATATTGGACTTACGCGCACTAGGTGGACACCCTGTATATAGTAAATCATATTTTACATTTATATTTGACATTATCATTCGTGTAAAAGAAAAATAATGGTACAGTAAATGTCGCAACAGAATATTCTGTTTATCGAAAATAAAGTGATACATTCTCTTTCAAGTGTAATAGAAATAGTCATTTTATCTTTTTCTAAACCGCAAAACTTGCTTTGTAAGGCTTATTACATAAAAAACATTTCCCAGTAAATAAAAGAATGCATAATGCATAGGGCATTGTAAAATTAACTTATATAATAGTGCAAAAGCATGTTTATCGACAACACAAGTAAATAAATACTGTAGTACGTTACTCAAATAAGTAAGCTAGTTACTTTTTGATTATCTCATAAATTATTTTTTTACACATTACGAGCTTAATATTATAAAGAATGTATTCACCAATTTTTATTTAATCGCTAAATATATCGCAAAATAAAATCTATTGTAAGCTTATTTGTTAAGAAATGTTTTTAAAATTTAGGCTAACAGTCAAAGTTAGGGTTGCCGACCGATCTGCATTTCGGAGGACGTCCTGCATTTGAGGTCCTGCGTCCTTGCAGGACGCGAACTGTCCTGAATTCCAGACATTTTACTGAATTTATTGTTAATCTTATATAATAATCACTTACAAATTTGTAATATAGCTTTTAAAATGGTTTTCACTTGTGGTTTTACCATAAGTAACTTTGACTTTCAAAATTGAAACGGCAATATTTTCGTATACATTGGTACATATACATATTTCGTATTCACATATACGATGATGTTGAATTAGTTCTTTAGAAATATCGTAAAAATCACTATATCGTGTAGAACACTTTTTCAGTTTAGCAGGAATTTTTTTTTAGTGTAAAAATATTAAATTGAATTTGAAAATAACAGAAATAAGAAAATAAAGGCAAAACAACTTATCTTTTACAAAAATATATACGTACGATTTCGAAAGATTTTCAAGAGATATTTCCGAAATATTAAAAAGATTAATTAACTTTTCAAGTTTGTTATTTTCATTCTTTTATGGATTGTAGCTTGGCCTACTAGACAAGAAAAATGTTAACTATAAGTCTACAACATACCGAGTAGGTATTTTTCCAAATTTAATTTAAATTTATTTTTATTTCCGAATAACTAATTTTTGTTTGAAAATTTCTGTTATCTGTGAAACTCGATAACGTATTGATTTTCAATGTTTTCACGTAAATATGCAATTCAATAGCCGATTGATCGAGCTTTTTCGGCATTGTGTCGGAATTCTTTCAATGTGATTTGTATTTAATTAGCTCATGTTTAACACCTCAGGAGGCATTGACTTTTCTTGGATAATGTCTTGTTGAATGAATGCAAGATAACAATGGGTCTTATGAATAAAGTGAAGCAAGTGCACGCCACTGTTCGGCATTTTAGCAATATCTTGGCAGTTACCTTGCTTGTAAAGCAAGAACTACACGGCATAATGAAAACCATACAGTCGACGTATAAATCATCTTGATACCGCAATTATCACTCGTTATTATGTTTATTATTTTTCATTTATCCTGACAATTTATTCTTACATGAAGGTATAATTTTATACCGAGTTACGTTACGAGTTACGGGTATGTCTAAGACTTATTATACGAGGTAATTTAATAAATATGTGATGGGGGTATTACAGAAGAATCTAGACTCAATTTAAAATACATACCTACCCAATTATTACATTATATGAAAAGAATTTTTAGTGCGTGTTTTTTCTATAACTCCATTATTTCTTAAGATTGAAAACCAACTTTGTTGCATAGATAGTCTTCTGTTCATTCAAAAATATAGTGTATTTAAAAAAATAGTTACAAGACACAAATAAAAATCTGATAACCCCGTGTACTCTATAAAACATTGTGAAATTTACTTTCCTTTAAATAATTTTTCTCTGCCAGGTATTAAAAATCTTGATCCACAAAAAGCAGACCAATTAGCAGGAACGGAACCAGATTACGCCCTTCGAGATCTCTACAACGCAATTGAAAACGGGGAGAAAACAAGGAAGTACCCATCTTGGACCTTCTACATCCAAGTGATGACTCCTGACGAGGCCAAAAGGCAACCTTTCAACCCCTTCGACATTACCAAAATTTGGCCCCACAAGGACTTCCCTCTGATCGAAGTGGGGAAAATCGTCCTGAATCGGAATCCTTCCAATTACTTTTCCGATGTGGAGCAGATCGCTTTCAATGTCAATAATCTGACGCCAGGAGTTGGTGCGTCGCCCGATCGTTTGCTACAAGGAAGGCTTTGGTCCTATCAAGATACACATCGCTACCGTCTGGGGGCGAATTATGAACAGCTTCCGGTGAATACCACGTTAAACAAGGTAAGAACATAGAAACATCTTTCAATATGGTAACCAGATTGCTTCTTGCTTACCAACAAGAACCTTTTATCGTCATTTTTCCCTAGGTTTCCAATTTCCAACGCGATGGTCGGGGTGCCTTCAATAACCAAGGGGGCGCTCCCAATTGGCACCCGAATAGTTTCGGGGGACCCGACGTGGATCTTAAAGCTATGTCTTGGACGCCACTGCCAGCCGAAATCTCTGGGGTTCAGGACTACCACGATTTAGGCGACGACGACAACTTTTCGCAGCCAAGAGTTTTTTGGAACAAGGTTCTGGATGAAGGAGCGAGATGTAGGCTGGTGAAAAATTTGGCGAGCACCCTAAAATTGACCAACGAAAGGATACGGAACAGGGCTATAGACATGTTCACGCAAGTTGATCAGAATATGGGAGAAAGACTAAAAACTACACTGGTGAAAGTGATGACTGTTAACTTATAATACAAAAATATAAATTAATCAGTTTAAGAAAATGAGCCATGACAAATTATCTACATATTTTATTTTCACAACGTTAATTTTCATGTTTGAATTTTATTTTAAAAGCCGTGTTATGAGCAGAGGCTTTCTTAGAAACCAGACATTAAAAAATATAGAAATAATTATTGGAGAAATCTATATTTTTCATTGAATCTTCTACCATAGGTGAAAAGTTTGCATTTAAAGAGGTCAAATGATTTTGTGTAGATCCAGATAATGAAGTTTATTTTTTTAGACGAATTTATTCCCACGAAGTTGGATGGTGGGTTACAACACGGTAATATTTTGTATTGAACGAAATTTCTAAATCAGAATCTTCGTCTGCTATTTTAAAGGAGGGAAGACAAGGACTTAGACGTGGATTTTAATCTGCCAATGTGACTATTAGCGTGGTGCAAATAAATTTCGACGTTTATAATATGAAGAATTCTCTCCTTTTATCTGAGGTCAATTTTAACTTTTCATTTTCAAGATAAAACACCCAACATAACTCTGAGTACATGCAACTCTGTAATAAAAGCTGTAAAGTTACATCAGCATAACCTGTCTCTAAATGATGTGTCATGTACCCTTTGCCCCATGGAAGCACAAGTCCCATAAAAACTTTAACGTTGAAGCGACATGCGATATTCCACCAGCTAATGCACAAACTCGAGTTGCAGGGTTACATTTTACACGGGAGATAATAGCGAAGTTGCTGAAGCATATATATTTCATACGAACTAATAACTGTAGTTAAAAGTTCACCATTCATTCATCTGGTCAACTAATGGCTTCCTAGCGCAGTATTTAAATCATTAACATGCCACTAATTTAATTTACAGAGAATGTCACTCATTTGCAGAAAATGTCACGATTAGACTACCTACAAAGGTAATTTGAGGGTAAACTTGGTTTTTATATTTGGTAACAACTTTTTTTCTTATATTCTGGAAATGTTCATGCCGCAAGCATAACCCGAGAACACTTTTTGAGGTTAGCTAATATAAAATTAAATGTTAGTAGTGGTGAGAACGATACCATAGTGCGTTCTTTGGGTCTTTGCTACTATCGGTCTGACAATTATTGTCAAATTGATAATAATTGTCAGACAGATAATAGCAAAGACCTAAAGAGGGCACTACGGTGGTGATAAACACACCGTAGTGCGTTCTTTCAGTCTTTGCTACTATCTGTCTGACAATTACAATTCAACGAACAATTTCTACAGTTGCAACCAACTGTGAATTTATTTTGTAAATCATTTATACAAAATAACACGATAGATAGATGAAAAACTGAACTTTCTAATGCATTACTGTGAGTACTACTACTTATTCCTAATTTGTTTGAATTGCTGCTTCCCATCTACAAGAAAACTCATTTGATGCAAACTCGCACTCCTGAAAACTTAAGATACCCAGTTAACCCAGTTTCAAGACGTCACATGTGAGAATATATTGCGATTTCTTGTAAAAGAGAAGCCACAAATATCTACTACCACACTATAATCGTAGACAAACCTACTACTATAACTCGTTCGCAGAGTGGCGAGATATGCTAACATACAGGGTGCTTCAAATTCGATGCAATACATGGGGATCTCGGAAACGGTAAGAGATGCGAAGTCGGTTAAATGGAGGCAAAGATGCGTATTCAGGGGGGCAACATAATGGTGAAAAGAAATCAAGGCTAACTTGATTAGTTTTCGAAATATTATGAAAAAACCGAGAATTTCGATTTTCGTTTTTATTTTTTTGCGGGCCTATTTGATGAGGTATTCAAAAATAAAGAGGACTTTTTAACAGCAACTTTTTGCCCCTTATCGAATGGTATTAGCGAATTTTCGTTAACGAACATCAACTTAATTTTTTTAAATACGGATCTGGAGATTTTTTACAGTTTTTTGGAAGCATTTTTGTAACTTGATAGAATGCCACCATAAAAGGAACCAGATTTAAACGTTTTGTCTAAGAAAAATCCATCATTAGTATTTTTGTTCCGACTTTTGTTAATTCTAGATACTTATTGAATAATATTTTTGAGGTTTCATTTTTACTTACGATAAATAAACAAAAGCTAACTAAAAATTAATTAAGTTACAAAAATGCTTCCAATAAATGGAAAAAAAGATTCCAGGTCCGTATTTAAAAAAAATAAGTTGATGTTCGTTTCCGGGAAACGAAACGTTTTGCGGAAAATTCGCTAACACCATTCGATAAGGGGCAAAAAGTTGCTATAGAAAAGTCCTCTTTATTTTTGAATACCTCATCAAATAGGCCCACAAAAAAATAAAAACGAAAATCGAAATTCTCGGTTTTGTCAAAATATTTCGAAAACTAATCAAGTTAGCCTTGATTTCTTTTCACCATTATGTTGGCCCCCCCCTGAATACGCATCTTTACCTCCATTTAACCGACTTCGCATCTCTTACCGTTTCCGAGATAACCATGTATTGCAACGAATTTGAAGCACCCTGTATAGCTAGCATGAGAATAGCTGATCTTCAGAATGTTTTGTATTAGCAGCGCTTCTAAATAAAGTAGATCGGAACCCCTACGCCTTTGTTATACAGAGCCCTAAATAAAAATGTGTTATCATCCCAACGCCGCTCGCTACATCATATTCATGTAAAGTATCAGATGTCGCGTCTCTTACTCATGATATTGATATTATACACCGTCATTTGTCTCTGTTTAATACACACTTCACTTACTATCGACCCGTCCTTGTCTTCAAATTGAACACATTCTTATTGGGGACTCTGTATTAATTATATAATATAAGCATAAGTGGGCCACTGTAAATCTAATTTATTAATTACTATTTTGATATACCTAGTAAGAATTAATAATAATAATAATTTTAATAATGAACCATATCGTTACGGCGTATATTATGATTTGACGCTAAAATATCGTTTATGTGCAATACTTGCTTACCAAAAAATAGGATTGGATTTTAATGTGAAACTGCTTTCACTTCCATCCTCTTGAACACTATTTGGTTTAGGATAAAGGTCTCTGCTTATTAAGATATAGTTATTGACGGATTCTGCGCAAATCCCCTGACAAGTTGTGCGTTGTGCCCAACCTGAAATCGAGTAAATCGCAAAGCTGGCAGTTCCGTGGGTCAACTAATGGCTTTCTAGTGACCAGAAGTATGAGTATTAATTGGGATGAATTATATGATGGGCGCACATAAACGACTCCGACTTTATTTACCCAACAGTGGCCATCAGTTTGTCCCCAGGTAACTACTGAACCAACATAAATTGTACGACGTATACAGGAATACTATTCCTATGTAGAATGTGGGGGATCTCGTGCTTTGTCATTGTCGTCGCAAATCTCTTAGAAACATTCAACATTTTTGTAAGACTAATAAGTTGAAATATAGTCGGCATTATACTAGATTACTTCGAATTATAAGAATTCGTAATTACTTCCAATCATAAGAATTTTTGCGATGCGACATACTTATTCCTTATTTATATTGAAACATGTTTATTAGTAACACCAAATCTATTTAAGGAAACATATATACAGGGTGTCTCACGATGACGGCCCATTAGATGTATCTGGAGAACCAATAAAGCTTTTGATTTAAAATTTTAGGTGAAGTCACAGTGGGTCATGATCTATTTGATGAAAATATTTTGAAGTTTCTACCACTTCCAGTTATACCAGAAGTCGACATCGTTATTTTAAATGGGACACCCTGTATATTATTGCATTTTTTTGATTCTCCGTCCAATTCTGGATAACATTCATTAAAAGTAGTATATATACCTATCTTAAACGGTTTTCGAGATATCGCTTATTTCATAAAAAATTGCTGTTTGGCACTATGTGATATGTCGTGTGACTACTGCTTTCATCTTAGACTTACAAGTCTGAAATTACGATGGAATTATGTGAAGGTACTCCGGCATTGTATAATTAACAGAAATCGAATCTACGATATACAGGGTGTTCAGAAAATAAATTCAAATGAATACATAATACAAAAATGATAAAAACTAGCTTATCTTAAATAGAACACATATCTAAAATTTCCCTATCTCTAAATCGTATAGTTTCGAGTTTCGATGGAAAATAATCGTTACTCAAACGAAGATATCTTAAATTTATTTATTATCCATGTGTAATGTAACAAAGTATATTAAGTAGAACCTGTGAATGTTCAATGAAAGGTTCCCTAATTTACCACCAATTTCAAACAAAGTGTGCAGAGGAATTCTCGACAATCAGAGACAATAGGTTGAAAAATAAATTAAAATCTACATGTACAATGTACGTATCTAAACAAAGTGTTATCTTGTGTTTTGAGAGAAAAAACTATAAACGTAATCTATGTACCCAAATAAAAATAATAAATCAATACTCAACATTGAACTCGACTTAAAAACGTTAAACAATATTAATAAATATGTTATTTATGTTATACAGGTGTAGTAAAGACTTAATAAATACTTACGAAAAAAACAGTGTAGTTATCGGATTTACCTGAAACAAAATAAATTTTAATTAATTCACTAACTTAGATTTTACAATACATACATATACAGGGTGCCCATTATCTATCTCCTTGCATGGGTAACTTTGTTAATAGTGGAGATAGAGAATTGTTAAATTAGCAAAATTGTTAAATTGCCATTTAAAAAAACATAACTTTATTTTTTTTCTCAAAAACTAAGATGCCCGTGAAATTTTCAATATCACCGCTTAATTCCACGTAAAAAACACCATCATACAATGTTTTTATATTATTTGTATCTTTTATAGTTTTAGAGATATTCGAGTTTAAAAATTTTGGCGATTTTCAGTTTTTCCAAAATATCTCGAAAAGTTGAAAATTAAAATTAAATCTGAAGGAGGCACTGAATTCCTCTTGTAATTCTGCCCAATTTTGCTAATTGAAACAATTCTCTATCTCCACTATCAACAAAGTTAGCCATGTAAGGAGATAGATAATGGGCACCTTGTATAAAATGTGCCTGTGACATAAAAAAATTCAAAAGATAATGATAATTACTGATGTGTTTCAAATTAATTTGATTTAGAGACAAGGAATCTATGCAACTTGTATATTATTATATATACATGTTTTTCCTTTTATTTCGTATTTCTCCATAATTAAATAAAACCAAAGGTTTGTTGGTTGACTTGTACCTTAGTTTTGCCTAATCAAAAATACAATTCAAACACTAAAATGTTATTTGAAGAAGATGCCGAAAACAACTACTCCACGGACTATGTGTCCCGACCCCGACATCTCTATGGAAGTCGTCATATGTTTCATCGAGACCAACCACCAGACACAGCGATTTCGCAGTTATTATATACTCGTCAAAGTGCCATAGGCAGTGGAATCGATGAACGATATTGCGATATGATTGCCTAAAGAACACTTGAAGTGTTAGTGGTGGTGAGAATCACCGCAGTGTCCTCTTTGGGTCTCTGCTACTATCCATATATTGTCAATATATGATAATTATTGTCAAATTGATAGCGATCTGCTTTTCCGCAAGCGCCATTACAGCAGTGACCTTTATTGTTTTTGAGGAAGACAATCCTACTTATTTAGTTGAAAGAGATGGCCGAGAAAAACTACTCCACAGGCAATGTGCCCCAACCGGCATTGCATCACTCCGGCATCTCCATAGGAGTCGTCACATCTTTCATCGGACCAACCACCAGTCACTATATGCAATACCAGTCGTGGCACATAGTCCGTGGAGTAGTTGTTTTCGGCATCTCCTTCAAATAAATAAGTAGGATAATCATCCTCAAAGACAATCCTATCTGTCAGTTAACTTGTCAGACGAATAATAGCAAAGACTACGATGTTTCTCATCACCACTAATTGAAATTTTATATTTTGTTATGCTTTCCGTTATCAAAATACTTCTCCTAATTCAATCATTAAAAAATTCTTAAACATAATTTTTGAAAATTACTTAAACATGTGAGATTTTTCAATTGCGAAGTACTATTGAAAACAGACAGATACAATTTCCGAAACGTGTAAGTATTATTAAATTATATTTACCCCGTTGTTTTATTACTGCCCCAGACACATCTCGGCAGTATATTACGGGATTATATTTACGACGTTAATACCAAATAATTTACAATAATTGTAAAATATGCCACAAAGCTTTCAGGCTCTTCAGACACGCCAGATTTATATCATCGAATCGCAATGTGAAAATAATCCTCACCATTAAGGCCGCATAATGAGGGATCCTTCGGAATAAGGACAACAAAAATGAGCTTAAAACGCGTTAATGTGCGACAAGAAGTATGAACGACAGGTTTAATTAACATGAATACCTGTGAAGATCCCCATCAAGACCTTCACGAGCGGGCCAACATGAATTTAAATAAACAAAGTAACTCTGACGAGTCTAAAATAAAAAGGTTAATCTTTGTCCAAAAAAAGTAAATGACAACTCTTTAAAATCTGATTGAATTGATGAAACCAATGAAGTTGTTCACTAATTACTGAAGCCTTGCGATGAAAAAATAGGTTATACATAAATTATTCCTTGAAAATTATACATGATACTGATAAAAACAAAAAGTAATATTCAGGGTTATTCAGAACTCATCTCTAAAACTTTGAGGATATGTGCATCCTTAAATAAGAAATCGATGTCACCAAAAAAATTTTAATAAACGTATTAGGATTTCCCGTAAACAATGTTTAAAGTTATACCATTATAAAGGACTACGTAGCTGGGCAACTGTACTTCAACACATCTGATACTTTTCTACCACATTCCTAAGAATGTGATAAAAAAAGTAAACACGTTTTTGTCTGGAACGCCTGGTTAAAACCGACCGAATAATGTTGGAGTGGGGATAATATCTGTATTGTCTATGAGTCGTCAGTCTGTATGTCGCTCTCGCGGGTGTTTTATTTATCTTAGGAGTGTTAAACTGTAAAATTTTCAAAATGGCTCATGTGTACAGTAATGCTGAGTTAATGGACTGTTACCAGTGGATTATCAATTAAAAGTTAGGTTTTGTGAGTGGTTGTTGCAGCAAAATGCTGAAAATCCCCAATTTACTTAATAATTTGCGTTTACAAGATCAGCAACCAGGAGGAACATTCGGTTTAGTGCAAGTCGAGGAATATTATTTCGAAAAGCTTTTGTAACAAGGTATATACAAATTTTTTATACCTAAATTTCACGTTTCTAATACCTAGTAATCAAGTAGCGCAATTCTTCAAAATTAGTGTAACAAAATTTTATTCATTTTAAAGACACGTCACTTTGGTCAGATCTATCTATCTTTAGGTTTATTTTAAAGTAACCACGCTGCAAATATTTTTTGCGCAGGGTGTCTGTATACTCTCAGATCTTCCCAAGTTTTTTTTGTGCTAGCCAGTTTGCATTGTCAGTCTCAAGGTCACTCCATTACAGTGGACCAGTATCCAGCAGCGTGCAATAAAAAATTTTTAAATAGTTTTAAGACCCCACCAAAAAAAATTTTTTTGCACTACCACATTTGTACATGTATGTTGAACATCCCCAAATTTTATTATGGATCAGTTCTGAATAACCCTGTATAGACAAGTATTGATTGGTATTGGGTTTTGTACATTTTTTGCAAAACTGTGAACTATGAAAAGAACAATACGTATCTAAAAATACTGAAATGCCTGGTTGAGTGGTTGTAAAATCAGCAGGCAGTAACCACTGATGTAGTAAATACTATTTCATACTGGACAGAAAATAATGATCACATTGTTCAGTAACAAGCGATTACTACTTTGATTCATTTAAATCTCGTGCAACCACTGTTATGACTGATAATTCAAATAAGCACCATTAAATAATAAATAATGTGCATAAGAATTGACTCTGGAATATGAGATTATAAAAGAAGCTGACCAAGTGCGGCATATACTGCCGTCATATAAAAGAACTATATTTTCTAAAAAGGGACATAAAAGTTTGTGGTTGTCATATGTGGGCGATAAGCATCATATTTACCTTTTTTATTAGATTACGGAGCTCGCTTCATACCACCTTTCAGAGTTTAGTTTTTCCTTAAAAATTACAGCTTTTATTATTTTGTATTATTACGTGTCTTTATTATTTATAAATTAGTCAATTACAGTAATCGACGTTTTAGTTTATTACAAATGTTATCGTTTATTAGTGATGGGAACACATCGATTTAGGGATGCCATTAACTAAATTAGTTATACGATAATCCAGCAAGGAGAAGTTACAAGCAATTAAGGCCATCAAACTTATGAATCAGTAATTAATTAATTGCCATCAGATATCAAAATTCCTATTATTATTCTACATAAGCACCTTAAACTGATATCAAATTTTGTTAGTGAAATAATATATATTTACACCTACTTGATAAATAACAAGACACTTAATCAAAATATATGCATACATACATTTAGTATCAGTATTTTTATATATTTTTTAGCATGATTTCGAGTGGAGAGAATCTGTACGCTACAGTTGAAGCGCATCTCATCTACAGAAATGAGTATGGGTATTTACTCATTCAGTGGTGCGAATTAGTCCATCCTATCAATGGGTTAGTTGGACTAACATTCTTCGCAGGTACCCTAATGCTGCAAGATACAGCAAAACGTTATTGCAACCTTGCACTAGCTACGAGTAACGATAGAACAATTAGTATCTACCTAATATGAGTACTTAAGACGTTTCTAATTAAATACACGTCGAAAACACTACGAAAATTCCAGATATTTCACTTAAGCATTGTTTCTTCGCTCTCGATCCCTGTCCTATTAAGACTGATCGACTTTGCTGGCACGCCGCGGCCTTTATATAGGTGAACTAGGTTTCTAGATCCATGTGGAAATGTCCGAATACTCACGAATAACCTACATACCAGTGGAGTTCAATAAATAATCGACCGCCAAGTTATACGAGGGGTGTTCGATAAGTACCGGTAGTGACGTCCAGGAAATGTGAACAAAAGGGCCCATCTATCTTATTTGAAGACCTAGGGAGATGAGACTTCGCCCTTGTGGGGTTGTCCCTGGCACCTCCAGAGGCGGTGTTGGCAGATTGTGCACAATTTCCCTATGGCTGGGGAAAAAGTAGATTTGCTAATGCCGCACTCGGGTACTGTATTGGCGATTTTGTAACAATATAAACCGTGTCATCATATCTCTTTTACTTTTCGAGATACAAGACGACGAATGTGATACTTTTCGATAGGACACCTAGTATATCTTTACACACTTTCACTTTACACACTTTCTAATACACTTTCTAGTTTTTTCTATCCCTTTGTAAGTGACCTATATAACTGATCGTACAGCAGTTTCAGTACTCACGTGCCGTTTTCAAATGATTAATAAACTATTAACCTCACATAACTATGACGTTTCATATCCTGTATAGCCATGGTGAATTAAATCACATATCTATTATCTCCATAATACACCGACAATAATTACGGTAATAAAAAATAAATAACTTAATCAATGTTTTAAACACTTAAATATGGGTACCTACAGGTACCTTCTCAGTTATTGGGCTCAACATATCAACATGCTATTCATCATATTGGTATTTCGTTTACCATGGGGAATTAAAACATGACTAGAGGCAACGGTAAAAAATCATTTATATGCACGTCTGTTTTCATTTCCCTGTCGGTGAAGTAAAGATGACCGCCAGAAAAAATTCACTCGGGCACACATACAATAATTAATCGAACGGCGCACCAAAGCAACCTGATCCGGTTATTTATTGCATCCCGGGTGATTTATAAGAAACAAAATCGAAGCAGCAGGATGAAATAAAGCGGACATCATGACGAATGACTGCAACCCGAGTACGGGGAACATTATTATGCATTTGTAAGGTACGGAACGTAATAAATACATCCAAAGATAAGTCCCTGGCCGAGAAATTACACCGTAAGACCGCTGGAGGGCGTCCGCATAAAAGGTGTACTGGATATAGACCACAAATAATGTCATGGTTTGCGTTAAATTTACATTAATTTACGGAAAAATACACATACCAGCGGGTGGTCTATTAGCGCAGCAAAGATCAGTAATTGTTATTACAGTGAATATTGAAAATAAATATGGAGAGCCTGACTAATGTGGCTTCATGCAGCTCTCTATAATAGCCATAGGAAACCGGAATAGGAAAAAAAGATCTTTACCGCGTACTAGCGTCGCGTTTGCACTTGAATCAAGAAGAAAGCCCACGTAGCGCTTTGCTTATAAACCTGTGCATTTGAAGTGAACTTCAGTTGTGAAAATGCCTCTTACTCCAACTTGTTTTACTTAACACAAACAACGCCATATTACTAGAGAATAGTGATGGGTAGTTCGCAAACGAACGAGTTAAGACGAACGATTCTTTGTAGGGAACTAGTTCGCTGATCTAAAACAAAATAGTTCGCGCGAACTACTACTTGATACCAGCGATAAGCTCGGTACCAACGCAATACCTAATATCTGGACCGGCGATATGTTTACTTGGCCGAAATCTTCCGACCGCCGGCCGATGCTCCGATCCTAAACGATCGAATGGATGCTAATGTTTACCGTTATGTTTACCGACCGACCGATCATTTCCGAATATCTATCTAAAAGGTAGTTCGGACGAACTAGATTTAAAGACTAGTTCGCTTCGCGCAAATAGTTCCCAAGAACTAGTTCTCTGAAATGAACTATTATGCCCATCACTACTAGAGAAAAGTAGAGGACACCGGGGCCAGTGTTGACCAATTACCCATACTTTCCATGTTCACCGGTAAATGGCCAATCCATCTCAATATTCATACACGCGTACATCAAACGTCTCAGTATGTATATCGCCATTTATATAGTACGTGTATAGTCTAAAGAGATATCTAAAATCATCTGTGGTACGTAATTATGTTTATTCATAGTATTTGTTTATTATTATAGATATAATGGTTCTATTTATATTTCTGCGAGTATTCTATGAAAATATGATGGTTTGTTGACTGTGGTTTAACTGGTTTTATTTCTACTGATGTGCTTCAATTGTTGACATGCGGGTCTCACACTTTCAAAATGGTGAGCGGTGTTTCTTGGGTAAGCGCTTGGTGGGTAGAAAAAGGAGAGAAACTGCGATGTAAACAGATACATCGGTGAGAGAACCATTGAAACAAGAAAAAGGGAAAGTAAAAATATATACGAAGAAATAAACAAAAAACGGGCGATAAAGAAAATACGAAGAGTACAGTTAAAGATGGCCGCAAAATTTTTTCCGAGATAAACCAGTTGCATCTACATCCCAACTCAGTAACTTCATCTTCAGAATCGGAAGACGAAACTGAGTATCTGGTATGCGAAGAACGTTATGGTAATAGCCCCTTTGGTGATAATTTGGTGCAATGCAACTTAATTCCAATCAAAGAAACATTATTTTCAAATAATAATAAACATTTTTAGGTGAAAAAAATTATTGTATTGAATGATCTTAATAACTATATCACTTTCAATACAGGCATCACTTGTTTAAAGAAATTACCTATTCCACTTTATTTTCAAATGCTCATTTCAACAAACACTTACCTCGCCATATAGCAATAACAAATTTATTTAAATGACGAAATTTTATTTGACTTAAATACATAGTTCTCTGTGACCTCCGCATATATATTACAACGCCTCTACTGTAACATTTGGTTGACTTTTATGTTAAAATAAATCTCTTCGGAAAAAAGCAGCAATAATATTGTGCTTAATATTGGCAACATACTCCCTCGCTTGAATTCGAAATTGCCAATTCCAATTACCTTCTTGGGAATATTGATCAAAAACAATATTCTTTGTGTTCTCGAGTGAATAAACATTTATTTTACTGTTACTAAATATTCGGCAAGCGAGACTATCTGTTAATCTTGATAAACAGCACGAATTTTATTATAGCTTTGTTTTGATTGTTATAAAAATAGAAGAGAAATGTGTTGATCATTGTTGCATGTTGGAATTAATAACAGTTTTCAAGATCAGAGTTGCAAACCAGTTTTCAAGATTATTTGCACATTTTGGTAATGCTATAACCAATAAGAAATTTAAATTATTTTAAATATAATTAACAAATTTTTTCACCAATTTCTTTACAAAAAGTTAATAAGGGAATAAATATTTATGGCATTGTATACGAAAGTTACAAATTCTGTTAATTTCACTTGTTTAGAACACAGTGGCGGCTGGTGAAATTTGGGAATGGGGGACACAGGGGAAAAAAATGCGCCGCAGACGAAAATTTTGCATTTTTCAAGGTCAAACATCTTAAAATTAAAAATTGGAAATTCGTAGAGCAAAAATATTTGCTTGAAGAAATAGGTTTCGTTAGGCAAATATCCCCTTTTTTGATGCGATTGACAGAAATATGGAAAAATTATTTAAAATAATATTTAAATATTATTATATAATGGCAGGCGAAACTTCTGTTTTCTGCTAGACCAGAAAAACACAGACAGATAAAAAAAATAAATAAGAAAACCCATTTCAGTACTTAACCCAAACCCATAACAAATCGGTGTGCTTCTTACAATCTGCAACCACCCGCTCGTCCATCGAAAACTAAACTTAGTAACTTTTAAAATGAAACTCCATTCTTCTTGACTTATCATTTGCAAAATGTTCGATAACTTGTTCGTTAAAATCAGTCATAGTGTTTACTAAATTTTTCTCGATGGAAAGCATTGCTAGAGCACATAACCTTTCTTGTAACATCGTATTTCTTAAAAATGTCTTTATTCGCTTAAGTGTTGAGAAGCAGCGTTCACTTTCGACTGTATAGTCATAGGAATTAATTGTGCACAATATAGTTAATAGTTCAACCGATTCCGAAAACGTCGTAAGTAAATTATTTTTATTGAACATTTGTAATAAAGCAACCGCACCACTATGTTGTATGAAATCATCTCTAGAATACATTATATACAGCTCATTTTTTAATTTTGTAATGTTGATCTTTAGAAATAAGGCACATACTGTTTTAATATGTTCCAGAGGAAAAACTATTCTATAGTTGTTAAATTTCTCCTTTTCAAACAAATGGGCTATAGTTAAAAAATCAGTAAATTGAAATCTCTCACGTACGTTCATTAATATGATGGGGTATTCCCATCTCTAGTACTCTGTACCGTTTGGTCGACGGAGCAGCGCCCATTCAATGACGTAACAGAACGCATTAGAAAAGACGCGCTGGAAAAATAGAAGCTGTGTATCCTTTTCTTGCGCATGCAAATAGAAAAGAAAAAAGAACAGGCACACGGCGGCCGTGCCCAGCCCAGTCCACAGATGGTGAAGCGTGAAGCGGTCTAGACGCTAGACGGATATGTATGCACCAAATGATTCAATATTCATGATGAAAAATTAATAAAAAAAAAAAACACCAAATTATAATAATTATAAAAGTTTATAAAATATCACAACATTCACAAGTCTTATGTGCTTATGCATAGGGCACGTGCCCTTGTGCCCATTATGACTAGCCGCCACTGTTAGAACAACCATTATGTACACCTATTTCCTAGCTTCTGGTTGCCATCAGATAAGTTTAAAGATACTATCAGTTGTCTTCATCAAATAAGTCAGATAGATATTTGAGTGACACATATTTTTCTGAGTGAAGAGTCAAATTTTTTCATAAAACAATTACCATCTTTCATTAATATTAATTAGGGAGTTTTTTTTATCAATACCCTGACGTCTTTGATTTGTTCACGCACCAGTAAATTAAATGGAGTATATGTAAATAATCCTGAGAATGTGACCCAAAGTTCGTTTTATTTCCTGCAAAACCGCAGTAGGATTACTGAATATGCATATAACGAAGTACAGTAAGAAAAAAAAGTTAAAAAACTCGCATTTCCCGTGGAAACGGTTACCGGTTTTTAATCTGTATGGTCGAAATACGGTTTTTTTAATCAATAACTGAAATATACGCTAGAGAGAAATAATAAACTATATAGAATTGCTATCAGTGAGTTTTCAGAATTTAATATCTCAACTCAATGTTAGAGTGGAAAGTTCAAATTAGAGTATGTTTGGGTAGATCCAATGGTAATATATTGATGTTTACAAATATGATCATTAAAAGTGGGTGTATGTGTATATTGAGAAAACAATTTAAGTCAAAGTTTGTTTAAGTTAAAGTTTTTTAAGTTAAATAAAAGATATTTGTTGTTTCTATGTGGCGAAGTAAATGTTTCTTTGTTTTTAGAAAGTGAAATAGTTGAAAACATTTTAATAAAACAAGATTATATGTTTTCGACATGAAGCAAGGTTATATGTGTTTGGCATGGCAATTTGTTTACAAATATTCGTAAATCTGGCATTCCCACCTGTTGTAAACCTCGTAGGTTTAATTGTCCTCAAAAATATACTTATAATATATCCACAATTTTTTGCGGAGTGAACAGTTTAGATACATTTGGTTAGACTATAATGGGTGATTAGTGATTACCGCCCACCTTCATTTACTAATCTTATTCTACGGATTTATCTTGACGCTATTAATTTCTATTTACAAACCAACAAATAAAATATAGAAGACAATTATTGATACAACCCTTTAAAAAATAAGTCTTAATATTAGACATAGAAAATATAGAATATTAAAAACCAATGACGTCCAAATTTTTTAAAGATTTTATTTTAATTGAAAATATAAAGTATTGCTATCTACAATCACACAGTCGTTAATAACCCCGTGAATTTCTTAATTCGTTTACGTGACCAAAGTTGGGAATAGACTTTAGTTCTAGCGCAATGAGTGCAGATTAGATTTTATTGACTGGTAATGAGAAAATAATGAATCCCGTCTCGAGAAAACCCTGGTGATTTAGCACGGTTTCGCATGGATTTTGCATTTCCTGCCGTAATTTTCCCGTTTCTCGAGCTGCGAGAGAACTCACATTAATTTTTGGCCAAGGTGGCTGTGATTCTGGTTTTATGTTTCCTCCGGTTGTTTCATTAGCGCTAATGTTGGCTAATGGAATTGTTTCAGCTGATATGTTCGGTTCTTCGGTTAACCTGGATTGGTTAATTACGCAATTACAGGTATTTAATTACTCACTTTAAGTTAAGATTACCGACGGCAATGTTCGTAAAAACGAATTTATTTCTTGCATGTATGTAGAGCACATGCCTATCGTTCCGCGTTTCGCTCAATCTCAAATCTCAATCCCGAAAATAATTTACGAAAGAACCAGCTACATAATGTAATTAAATCTTAATCTGTATAGTGTTACTAATTTGCATAATTTTCTATGAATGTGAAGAGAAATAGTAACACGCCCATGGCTGGTTCTTATCTAAGGGTTTCATTTCATTACTATATTATATATAGGGTCATCATAAAGTAAGGGGTATCCTTTAAAGTCTTATATAATTTTAAGAAATCAAACTAGTAGCAAAAAGTAAATGGAATCTAATTGCTTCAATAACTGGATTTTACTGTATCTATGGAAAACAAAAGAGTTAACTTTAACAACATGGATCTACAAACAAGAATTGGTTTATTACAATGTTATTAGGAATGCGGCAGAAATTACACTGCTGTATTACGAAGATTTCGTACGAAAATGGGTTTGAGAACAGGGCCCTGTCAAATGAAAGCGTGCCATAATTTGATTAGCAAATTTAAAAGACTAACTGAAATACCGAGATCAGGAAGACCAAGGATTAGTGATGTCCAAGTACCAGCAGTTCTTCGGGAAAATCAAAAGATAGCAAACGCCATATCGATAGGGCCCTGAATTCGATATCAAAACGATTGCAAATGCCATACACCAACCACGGCTTGGAAAATTTTACGCGAAATCCTAAATATGTATTCCTATAAACTTAAACTGCTGTTGGAATTAAATGATGCAGATTTTCCTGATACAAATATTGGCTCGGATGGAAATTGAACCCGAATGATCATCCTCTATTTTCTGGACAGATGAGGCCCATTTCTCTCTAAATGGTGAAGTCAATACTCAAAATTGTCGAATATGGTCAATAGATAATCCACATGAAATAGTTCGGGAAGGTTTTCATGACAAGAAAGTTACTGTTAGTGCGGTTTCACATTTAATTTTATCATTGGACCATACTTTTTTGAGGAGATACAGAATGGAAAGGCCGTATCTGTAACTGTTACTGGTTAACGATACCTGCTTATGTTACGAAATTATGCCATTCCATGGATACAAAACGACCACGAATTAATTGAAAACATTATTTTTATGCAGGATAGAGCTCCCCCGCATAGTTTTAAATCAAATTCAAAGTTAGCTCTAAGGCCAGCCATAAATATTGTTAAACTTTCAACTAACAAACACACTATCATTACCCCTTCTAAAAACACTGATCTAAAACGAATTAACCAGTTAAAGAATTTTTAACTGATGTTCTTCAGAATGGTGTTATAAGCTGACATTTTGTAAATTCATGCCCTTCAAGATCGCCTGATCTTAACCATTGAGTTTATAAACCTCTTAACCCAGCGGATTATTGGCTGTGGGGTTAATTAAAAAATTTGGTGTTTAGAACACGACCAACAACTCTGGAAGAATTAACAGACTCTATTAGGGAGCAAATTGCTGCAATTCAACCACAAATGCTGAATAATGGTGTGTACAATTTGGAGGAACGGTTGATGATTGCACAGCAACAAAACGCGGACGACATATCGAACATTTGCATTAACCACTTTAGACATGAAATCCCATCGTTTAAGCAATTGAATTTCTTTCACATCCTGGGATATATCTCTAATTTTATGATAACCTTGTATATAAACCCACCTAATCCTTGCACTACTCTACAACTGCGATAGAAGACAAGCACTGAAGAAGTGGAGCGCCTCCAGGAATTGGTAATCTATTGTCATCCTTCCGGCGCCTGTACATCTTATTCGCAAACCTATATACCAGTACCTATATACCAGTATATTCTGTTGCTATTTTTATACCATCCATTGAAAAGGGGTGTTTAATTCAGAGCAATAAACGATAATTATTTCGTGTTCGTAGCATGTTTGGACTCATGCATGCTTCAACAAGAAAAAATAGAAACGATCCATTTTTCTCTGAAATGAAGGATATCGCAGATCGCACAATTAAATATTCAAAATGGAGGCACTAAGTACGTCAAATAGACTTAAAATATTCTTCGATGACAGGGGCAGTGTGTAGTGTTTAATGGGTATATCAGCAACACAAACCAGCTGTTAATATTAATGAAGTAATGCTCGCCTGTACGCTCCTGCACAACACAGCGATTTGATGTTCCTAAATAAGTGTATTCAGTGGTATCGCAACGGCGCCATAACGGCACGCAAACGAACACGCGATGGAAAAATAACACACACAACTATTACATAAGTAAATTACTAGAAAATGAATAAACAAAGATGTTGTGATGGATAATGATGGTGATTTAGTGCCACTACCTGTTACTGAAAGAAATATTTATTGCTCAACTAGTTATTTAATTGGTAGGAAAGACTATATATAGGAAATCCCTGTTACCAAGTATTATTGCAAAACTTGAATGAAAAGAGACAAACTCCGTTGGTATTAAGTTCGTAAGTAATAGGATATTGCACAATTCACAAGTTATAAAAAAAAACATATACAAAGATGTTATATACAACTAGCTTAATAAACAAAATTATTTTATTTAAATTTCGTATTTACCTGGCTCTAAAAGTAACTTATTAATAATGAAGTTAAAACGAATACATAAAACTCTGTGGGCCATGATCTATTCCATAAAAATATTTTTAAAATTGATGCATATCCGGTTATACCGGAAGTCAACAGTAACTTCTATATTTTCAATGAAATTGCGTGCATATTTGTTATTGAATATTTGGATTCTAGTAATTATTTTAATTCCTATACTTATTTACTTACGTTCAAACATTTTTGAGACAACTTTTTTTTTACGCTGTCAAACTGTGAATTATCTGGTGTGGCTATTTTGAAAACGGAAAAGGTGATGTGAGTTATGATTATGAGGTGATGTTTTAACATTATAAAGGGAAGAATAAAGGGATCTTTAGGTTTTGCGCTGATGCTTTCAGTATTGCTAATCTATATTATATGTTAATCTACAACCCTAAGCAAAGGCGGCAAAAAGGTCTCAAGGCATTAGTCTAAAGATAAAAACAAAGTTATTGAAGAGATAGATTTATTTCTAGAGTATACGGGGTGGTAAAAACCATCGTTTTTATCCACCGTTTAAAGGGCTACAACTCCCTTAGCAACTATTGTAGGGCATATGTTCATAGGAATTTTACTTACTGTAAAACAAGTACTAAAATTCCGGTGCTGTTTGTAAACAAAAAGTATCTATCTAAATTATCCTGACACACCATCTGTGAATCTATAAACTACATCATTAATATACTTAAGATGATGTAGTCATTAGACTACGAAACCGGTAGCTCATAATACCGGTATTTCATAAAGTTCACAGAAATATTTCCCCCTTCCATCCCTGTCTAATTTAAAATGATCTCTTACCGAACTAAATTAGGTTCTTTGGCAAATTAAATTTTGTTATTGAAATATTTTACTGCATCAAGTCGTAAAATTAATTCTTTTAATTATACTTTTCCATCCATGAAATTGGTTTACATAAATTAAAGGATTGACCCAGTTGTGCCGTTAAACGTAAACTGGAATCATTGACCTATTACGTAGATATATGGACCTCTTATTTGGAGGAAAATAATACAGATTCACAAACAATTAATTACTACCTACCAAACAGCTTCTGCAACAAAATGATTAGTGATCTCGAACGAATGTATAGAGCTTTGAGATATCCGCCACTATGATAACCGGATGAGATGCTCTATAATCGAATTAATTTGACAGCTGATTCATATTAATGGCTACCTGTCTTTTAATTGATTGATTTATTGGGTGACGTCTTGAGATATTACGAGAGTAGAACAGCCCGATAAATATCAGGATATTTTAATAATCAAAGATCTTCTACCAACGGGGCAGATATTATAACAATGTGTGAGTGTTTTTGAATTATTAAGTATACATTACCTTAATAATAAAGATTCAAGATATTTGCGTTTGGGTCAATGACCCAATAAATAATAGTCCATTGGGTGAAAACATAGACTTAATAAGAGGAGACCTCACGGTTCATTCATAAATAACCTTTTGTTTTGTATCAATCATTGGCAATGTGTATGACAAATAATACCGAGAGAAAGAACGGCAAAATTCTTACCTATTAAACATTAACCATTACGGCATTAACCATTCTTAACTATTCTTAACTATTCTGAAACAACACCTTAAACATAAATCAATGGGTTTAAAGTCCAGCAACCGGGCAGGACTGCAACTTGTATCTATTCTTATTTACCTCCTGTTGGATAAGAATTTAAGAAACTTGAAAATGCATTTGAGATTTTGAGAATACACAAGGGGATATTGCCCCAAAGTGCGAGTAGACCCAGTGGTCGCAGTGTCATAGAAACACCTTTCAACAATCAGATAGTCGGTATTTTTGTATGTTTCATTGAAATTATACTATAAATCGCGGCAATTGCTCATCTACGATTTATGTAAAAACAATGATTTGGTTGTCACTTGGCCAGCAGAAAAAAGGATTAAAACACCTTGAAACCAATAAGAACAAAGGCAATTAAAGACAACCAATCTTTTTGTATTAGAACAGAAAATTAGATAGTCCTACTAAATTATGCTTTCCCTCAAAGCCGGGTTTTTGAAATTTAATTCTGTAATACCTATTAAACACCCTGTATTATATTTATAAGGACATAAACGTCGCATTTGCTTAATTTTAGAATATTTATCTGATACAAAATACTTTTTTGCGTGCTTAGGATTAGTCCACGATTTATAACCAGCATTATGGTGTTCCAAAACATTTTCTGGTAATACGGCGACCCTACACTATAATCCTAATGGGAATTCGTGCTAGCTAGCGCAACGGACCAATGAAGATGACCGGTTTCGGGGGGTCATAACCGTGCAATACCGAGACAAATAATTCATTGTCGAAGTGATTAACGTCCGCAACTAATGAACAACGCAAACAATCGCAATTGTTAAATTTCACAAGGCATTTTCAGTATGTGGATGTTGACAGAAGCATGTCGAGTACTCAGCGGAAGACGGTTTTGCTCCTTCCTGGTAGGAAATGTTTGTTTTTTTAAATAAATTTAATTTAATAAAGCTGTTCCGTTCTCTGCAGTGCATGATATATAAAGCATGTCATTAATAAGACTGTAAAAAGTAATTTAGATATGAATAAGGGCAATTTTGCTGCCCTTTATTAGATTTTTAGATATTTTAAATAGATTAGATATTTATTAGATAAAATTATAATTCCACAATTTTAATTATTTTTTTAATATTTTTTAATCTATTTTCTAAGGTAATTTTGTTTTACTGCAAACTTTATTTAAAACAAATTTTATTTATATTCTTAAGTAGGTATATTATTATTTTTTTATTTTACGTTTTCAATGTTAAGTTCTAAAAACAATTTTTATTGAACGTACCGTGCTTATATTGTACAAAGTATGTTTAGCAAAAATCCCTACCACAGCACACTTCATAACCTCTTTTTTCAATTTCTGTGACATTTAATTCACATCTGAAATGTGAGTCATGGTGAGACAAGAAAAAATGTACACGTTGTTATATATAGAAACATTCTTGGGAACAAAATCGATTTGGAATAATAACAAGCGCTTAAAACCAAATTCTTCAGTATTTTCCTCAGTAATGCAGCCCATTCACGTGCGGATTTGTCCGATATATGTGTTCGCTTCGGGTCCACTATATCAATTTACATAGGAATGGATGCACACTCAATATTTACCCTTGCTTTATCGTTATATTATCATCAGAATTAGTAAACTTGAGAAATCTGGAAAGCCTTCGGAAATTCAAAAACAACTGAAAAGTAAAGCCCTGTAGATTTAGCTTAAAAGAAATAAATGAATCAAAAAGTACTTATGAAGTACTGAGTACTTATGAATTGCAATGAATATCAGTCTATTATATAATATAACATTATAGCACATGCATTTTTCAGGCGATGGCCCGAGAATACTGATGTGTCCGTACATATATACAGAGTGTTCCACGTAGACCTTCCATTAGACGTTTCTAGAATACTACGCGTAGTGCAATTCTGAAAATTTATATACGGGGGTTTCTCGCAATTTTGTATCGATTAAAAATATTGCCGATGACGTCACACTTCCGGTTCTAACGGAAGTAGACATGAACTCGCTTATTTCATTCAAATTATTTCATTTTTGGATTCTACGTCAAATTTAAAGGTAAGTTTCATAAGAATACCCTATTCCTAAACTCAAACGTTACTGAGATATTTCTACTTTTTCAAAAATTTTGGAAAAAACATACTTATGCTTAATCGGTTCTATCTTTCAAAAGTATTCGTTTGCGTAACCGGAGTATGCCATTAATACTAAAAATATTACAACTAAATCGGCAAACTCCTTTACAGCAATGACTGCAACATTGCTAAATAAGTAAATACGCCAAGTGACATTTAAATTTTTTGTTTCACAGCCAACCCGCAGCTGGCTGTCGAATTATTTTCGTTGCACCAATAATGTCCAAATATCTTCAAATCGGTGGAATTTAGGTATGGAATGCTAATACCAATCGAAAGAGAATTAAAAGCTGCATCCATTAGCATTATAAAACATAGAGTTGTTGTATTTAAAATAAGCGAGTTATTTAACTTTCAATTTGACACAATTGGTCGGTATTTTTTTAACGCCCTGTGTAACTTCCATCAACTTTCGAATACTACAGATATTTGGATACATTTTAGTATTTCCCGTCTAAAATTTTAACTCTCTAGATTAAAAACTATAAAAGATAGAAACGATTAAGCATAAGTATGTTTTTTCCAAAATTTTTGAAAAAGTCGAAATATCTCAGTAACGTTTGAGTTTAGGGATAGGTTATTCTTATGAAACTTACCTTTAAATTTGACGTAGAATCCAAAAATGAAATAAAAAATAGTACATTCCATTTGAAATAAGCGAGTTGATGTCCACTTCCGTTAGAACCGGAAGTGTGACGTCATCGGCAATATTTTTAATCGATAGAAAATTGTGAGAAACCCCCGTATATAAATTTTCAGAGTTCTAGTAGGCGCAGTATTCTAGAAACATCTAATGGAAGGTCTACGTGGAACACCCTGTATACAGTTGTTTCTTTCACGGATTCATACGCCGACCAAATCCGCATGTGGATGGACGGCTTACAGGCGAGCATACTTTTTATCCTTTTTGCGGATTCATACTGCTCATCTGCATTATCTCAATCGCTGGTAGCATTTACTTAAAATGCTAAGCGTACCAATTAAGAAGGTACCATTAAAGACCACTCTTAATGAGGAACCGGCGACTGGACGACGACGGTGTGCCCGTATGGGCCGTTATCGCTCGGATTCCCGGAATAATGCGGGGCCCGATTGATGGGCGATAGCAGGAGGCAGCGAAAGACTGCCAAAGAGTGCTCTGTCTTGGCTTCCTATCTGATGGATCCATCCCCAAAGGACGAATGACATGACAAGTTTACCTAGTGTTAAATAATAATCTTCGAAAAACATCGCAAAGCACAAGTAAATAAAGGGAGCTTAAACGCTAAAACACAAGGTAATTGATTATATCGTAGTTACTGGCTTGTAAGATAAAAATGGCGAATAAAAAAGTTATAAGTTTTTGCATTGTACGCCCAAAGGCTACAACCTCTCGCAGGGCTAAAATATTTATGGCAATAAGTCTGGCCAGGGTAACAAAAAATACCATAATACGTTCTCGGAACTTGGAAATTTGTAGTTTCTAAATAAATAAACCAACTAACAAGGAACAACTTCTCTAACTTAGTTGAACGCGTTCTCCCGCTGCTGTCAGAAATAGTTTCAAGTCGAAATAACTCAATATAATAAACAGCATGCATTTGGATAATACAATTGTATAGTTCAAAGGAAAACCATCACAAGTCGAACACGAAAGATAAAAGTATTGATCTGGACGACGAACAATGTAAACTATCAACCCTCGCCAAATCTGATAGCTCTGTCAATATTTAAAAAACATTTCATCAATGCTGTATATATCGCTTTTATTTATTTATATATAAGTTATACGACAAGAAAAACAAAAACAACTATGGAAATATTAAAATCAGGCCTGGAAAAAAAACAGTAGAAAAGTACCGGGTGTTTCCTTTTATGAAGAGGTCAAAAATAATAATTATTAACTCAACTTTTTAGTGAATTTTCGTGATTATGCAATAATTCAAACTTCGACGATTCAACATTTTTTTAAACGAAGCTAACATAATCACTCAAGGGTATACTCAGGGGTATTCTCACCTATCTGTTTTTTTATATTTGGATGCAAGATACAAGATGTATTAGATATTTTATATTAAAAATATAGAAGCTAACCGTCACCTTCACCACATGAGTATGGGTACCCCTAACACCAAAATGATAGATAACGGTTTCGATCTAGTAGATCTAATATATGCTCTCATCTCCAAGTCATTACATGGATTTATCTTCAACTTGAGACCTGTGGCAGCACTGAGGAGACTTAACAGCCCGAAACGGCTATATGTCGCTTGGTGTTAGTCAGGAGTATTGACACTACTCAACTGAGTAGTTTTCTTGGCTGGATTTATTTTATATTACAAGGGATCTACGAAGGTCGATAATTCAAAGGTGATTTTTTTTATGCCACCACCGATATATCGAAAACTGAATCAACTAGTCAAAAGATGTGAGGATCAGTCAAATTATTGCAGCAGTTTTTAAGTTGATTTGAATGATCAAAACTGCAAAACAAAACTGAACGCAATTTGAAAATATTGACCAGTCTATATTTTTTTAATGGAACATCCTGTATGTCTTTACAGATTTGGATAGAACCTACTCTCATTACTACGTTGATGTTGGTAACTTTAACAAATTGTTAGCGAGAGAGAGAGAGAGAGAGAGAGAGAGAGAGAGAGAGAGAGAGAGTGTAGCTTACCAAACAGCCTTTGGTTTCTCTAATATCATCATATTGGTGAGAGAACACTTAATTTATCCCCATCTGTAAAAATATACAGGGTTTTACTTTAAAATATAGAGATACACTTTCGTCAATATCTCGATAATGTGATAATCAATTATTTTTGGGATTGGAACATTAAAATCAGCACAAAAAATTGCACAACGAATTCATCACCATGAATTGATTTCCGATTCGATCAGAAATTACCTTATTTACATGTTTAAATATAGACATAAAATATTGATGATGAATCTCTATTTAACAAGAAGAGATAAGTCTTGAAAATAAGATGCTATCCAAGTAATATCATGAACGAAAAATTTACCACCAATTCAAATCAAAGAAAATAAACCTATGTACAAAAACCATAAATCACGCTTCTTTAATATTTAATTGTTACTGAATAAATTCAGAGGAAAAATGTATCTTAATATTTCATTGTAAGATTACCAAACGACAATTTAAAAAACCAGGAATGACGATGTATACCCGGAGAATAATTTCAGTAAAAAGTATGCAATTGTTCCGACTTTCGGCTGGCAAAAAGGACGATTACTAAAAAAAAATACGAATCACGCACCAATGATATACGGCTTATTTACCGCCCGAGGACACCTTATATATAGCGTTATCTTTTAAGTTAATACCTTTATTGGGCGAACATTTACACATAGATACAATCTTAATCGCCAGCTACACTCATCTCGAATTTTATTTATTTCTTATTGTGCACATTTTTATTTCCGATCGACTGGGTAACCCCGGCACAATCTGCCTTGTATCTTGTAAAGCATAAAAAAAGCTACGGTAAAGATTCGTTCACCTGCGTGTGATAACACTGTTTTCGCAGACATCACCGCAAGTTATGTGAAAGTTGGAATACTATAAGCAAGAAGTGGTTAAAAGACAATTCGTAATGCTTGGGAGCATCTGATGCGTGTGGGATGGTGTCCTACATGGTAAAAAACCATGACCGAAAGATAGATTTAGGCTATTCTGTTGGAAACATGAGTTGAACATCTAAGATCTTAGTAGGCGCTCTAGTATCAATACTTGCAAAGCCTTCCAAGAGACTTATATGAGACTTTTGTTATATTTCATTGGAAAAACTATTTCTATTTAAGAGCAGAGTGTTCTGTGAGAAGCCAATTCATCTCCGTTCTACAAAAAAGATCCATCAGGGACCCTAAAGGAAGCAATACAGCAATTACTTTGATCATAATATATAGTTTGAGGTTTTTTATAAAGTTGTACTATATATCCATGGTTCCTTTCCAAATAATTACATAAACTTTTTTATTTTATATATGCTATACATTCTTGAAGTAACATTGTTCAGAAGATAAGTATAAATGTAGTTTACAATAGGGTGATGCTGTTTGGAAGATGGACAGGTATGGAAAGGCATAATCTATAATGCCATAGCAACGAATCCAACGAATCCATTTTTGTCTTTAGATTAATTATGAATTTGGTTTAACTTAGTATAATCATCTAAAAGATTTCTTGGTAGAAAGCCTTGGGCACAATTATCTTCTAATATTCTAAGGCATTTGAAATCATAATTCAGATTTAATAAGACAGACAATAAAATATCTGCAGTGATTTCAGTAAATTCGATTAGAAAACGATAGGTCACCGATTGAGAATTGTTCAAAGGCTAAGAGAATTTTAAATTGCCAAGAAAATTTACAAGACAAACAAAAATTGGCAAGAAAAACAGTAACAATAATAATGAATGTTAACCTGAGATTTGATTAAAGTTGCGATAAAATTTTTCGTCGTGAAATTGGTGATTTTTAATTTAATTGGAATGTACCATATTACTGGTACTAAGATTGGTAAAACTAATTAAAAGTTACACTATTAGGAAATACTTTATTCTCCTTTCCTGAACCGCTGACCGAACCATGTAGATTTGTATTTACCCATTCTTTTATTTAAGTGGTAAAATTTCCGACATTAGTCTATATACGAAGTATATGAAATCCCAGACATTGAGTCTCCAGGAAATCGAATTATAACCAATAGATAAAACTGCGCGTCGGTCAAACATTACTTTTTATTTTGCTCACAATATACTGTTCCGTCATCCGTAATATTAAATCAATAACTATTATGAAATCCATTTTTTACACCCCAACGCTCTCGTCTACGGTAATTGATTTAATACATTAATAACAATGCAATCCCATGCAATGCTTTACGCCGTAATAGCAGAACGTGTCGAAGTATGTCCAATTTGCTCGCCATCAGTTCTAGCATTTGAGAGCTTACAGCATACAGCACTTGGTTTGTGTAATGAAGCGTGTATGCACGTTTAAACTCACCAGTTGCAAAAATCGTGGAGTGTGTTTTCAACTTGTCTGTTTACCATATAACATTCATCAATGATTTTGAGGAGCACAGACGTAATCCTTGAACTCATTCACTACGTATTATTATATTATTGTCATTTCTAATTGTTAAAAAATAGTAGGTACTTGGTGCAGTGGCCACAACCAAATATTTTATCAAAATAATAAATTAGACGCACTTTTTTATATATTTTATAGTAGTTGCCTACTGCAAGATAATTTGATTTTCAATAAAGATGCCGATCGTTGACAACTAAAACAAATAAAATGCTTATTATTTATGTTGAAAGGGAGTTGGAACCTTTGGTGTGAAGATAACACTGACGTAGTGACGAAGTTGGCATCATCTGGCATCTTCAGTTTTAATAATCTCCAGATAATGCCAGTGGAAATCATCTGGAGTCAGTTTTTAGTACCTTTTCTAAGGAGGGGGAAAGTGTAGAATCTATCTGATCATTCGTAGATAATTTCTAATTAATTAGAAATCCTTGTACTAGCTATGAATGATCAGATACATTTTACAATTTCGCCCTTAGAAAAGGTACTAACAACTCGGGCTTTACCAGATGGGAAGGATCAATCGAGGTAGATAAATAGATAAATAACTAAAATGAGTTTGGTAACTATTTAGTAATAGACATTTACTCTATTGAGAAAGGCCTAACAAGCCGAAATACTTTTATATAGAGTGTTTTCAATATATTTCTTGAAACATCTAAATGAGAATTGTGTTTTTTTCAAAACAATTATTTTCACGATGTCTCATAAAGAACCATCCGCTTCCAGTATCCACTCTATATATTTATATGTTTTATAATAAATTGATACACATCTGTTTGTTTCAAGTAGAAAATTATAAAAGAGGTTTCATTTATTTTTTTTCAAAAACCAAGTGCAGAACGCGTAGTCTTTTGTATAATTCATATGCTTTTGAGAATACCCCATATCCAAGTATGCAAGTCTAACTATATGGAGGAGGAGGCATATTATATAAAAATCACGTACTCACTTTGGTAAGCCCCATAACAACCATGCATACAGTGAAATAATTAAGGAACCTAGAAAACCTAATTAGTGATTAATTAACTTAAATTTCCCAACGATGGAACATGCAGTAGGATGTAGTAATTTAATTTATGCGTAGATAAAATGACGCCGTCCGTCTTCAAGTGACTTAGTTTTCGCGCAATAGCTTCTAGAAACATGATAAAATTATACGGTTTATTTTAATTATATAACTAGTACAAATAATATTTTACTTCGACGCTGAAGAACCTGTCACTTTTGTCATGATCCTTCAGGAGTTATTTGAGAAAATATGTCACTAGGAACCACTTTACCGTAGGCATTAACGCCAAGGTGTAAGAATATAATCCTATTTTATCAAAGTCAAAGTCACAGGGGTAATTATCCTATTTTCACATATCCCTATATATGGCCCAACACAATAAATTCCACTAACAGGATAAAACATGTAATATATTCAATACAAGGGTACCTATATCACTTTACCTTCATTACTATAATAAAAATATAAGCATATATACGGAAAAAATAACTATAGGTAAACATGTAATCCAAAACCTACTATTAGCACCTCCCCCCCCCCCCAACATTCGCGGGATTAGGGATTACGTACTCGTAATTCTCTAAGACTAGTTATTAAGATCACAAACCATACAAATAAGATCACAAATAATGTTTGACAAAAAGCATATTAGGGAATAATATCCCTTTCAGAATATCCAATGTTTGCCCAAGTAAATCATCATAACCTCGTATCAGGATAATAACGATCAATACTGTGGATAACAATTTTAAAAAAACATTATAATTTTTCAACTAGTTAATGCAAATAATGTAGCGAAGGTACCAGAACAGGCTGCAATATTCAAGCTTAGAACGTACTAAAGACAAATAACATTTTAAAACCGTAGTATTGTTAAAGGATGTTGAGGTTCTAATAATGAATGCCAGATACCCATTAAGGATAAAATAGGAGACCTCACATTTGTTTATGTTCAGTTCAAGCTCATTCTCCGAACACCTTTTATTTTCAAGATTAACAAGTGCTTGAAGCACTGAACGGTCCTCAATGCAAAATATGTTCATAATAACCTTATAGTAAAACATCTATAGGTGTATTATTACTTACAAATATGCCTATTCGGTTCCATACAGTAAAACTAAATAATTAGAACTATTCTAAGCAAAGCAATCCTCATTTGGTTGCTTACAGAATTATTCGACAATTTCAGTAAGCGTTCCAAGCACAATTAGTCTTCTCTGGGCCGTCGTAATTAAATTTCCTTCAGACAAAATATACAAAGACCCGGAATGGCCAAGAATGCCAACTGGTGAACTGAATCAATAGCTTCGGAAAACTAATACAGAAAATGTGTGGTGTATATAAAGCACGGTGGCCGTTTGTTTGGATTTACAGAACTGCACTCGCTATTGCGCTAATACGTTACAAATTGATAAAGTATACACAATATATATTAGACCATACAGTTATTGCTTACTGTATAATATCTACTATTCTTGGCATACACTAAGGCTGCTAAACAAACACATCTTTCTGAATAGATCACTAGACGACTAGGTATGTATATATATATGTAGTAAGTCATTGCTACAAATGAAGTAATAAACAAAAGCCAGTGCTGGAGAGAGATGCGGCTAGCACCGGCGTTTGTTCTCGCGCCTAATGGCCCCGTCACGCCTGCCGAAACGCCGACTTTTTGCGGGACCCCTCGACCCTATTTCTAAATTTTACGGCTTCGAAAACCGCTTCACACGAAACTTCCGTCTTTTCTCTAACCCTTTGAGATTTTTTTTCGAGACCGTACGTCCAGTCCGCCTCACCTTTTTTCTCATTTTATCTGCCGATGTGAGATTGAACTAACAACAAGCGTCTCCTACGAAAACTGTCAAATTAATTAAACTTCAGATAGGTTATTTTCCTATGAGAAATATTGCTAACCACTTCTGATTACCAAAATACTGAAGCGAAATGCTTTTCCAACGAGAATATCGGTAAAAATTTATTTTTTCAGGTCAACACGTACAGTTTACATACTTAATTGTCTCAGCATCAACCATTAACGAGTGACGCAGTGACGTGACAGTGACCTCTATTGACTTTGAGGAAGAGACAATCCTACTTTTTTATTTGAAGGAGATACCGAAAACCACTACTCCACGGACAATGTGCCACGATTGGCGTTGCATTAGTCCGGCATCTCCATATAAGTCGCCACATGGATATGTGGCGATGATGGCTTTTTTACGATATGCTTTAAGATTCCTAATCTTCACCAAAAACTCTGATGCAAATGAATCATGTGAATCAATTACTTTATACACAGACATATTCTATCCATACTAATCTGGATAGTATACCTGTCATTAAACAATGTATATGCATTTTTTCCCTGAACTTTATCGTTCCCCTGTCAATCTATGCATCTGCAGGAATCATACCCAATTACACTTTAATTAAAGGATATCTCATCGCTGTCTACACGGACTGCACTTAAGTCCCCATTTCTGCTTGTATTCCAGCGCAAAAAAAACATCGAACTTAATCCGACATGCTCATCATGCGACTGAGTTTAATTTATCTCGAAATAGAATCCGCACTGAGCATGTTTTTATGGTCTTTCACCTTGAGTTAAGCATATTATATGAGATGGGTGTCTTTCGTAAAATTCCCAATCCTGCTCAATATGAGATAACGTCTCGCTGCATTGCGCGTACACTGCATATCAAAAATTAGGGATCGGAGAACTAAGATATTCGAATACAAATTATTGTTTATAGGCACAGCTGGCTCATACAACTGAGGAGAAATAGTGAAGAATCAAAAAAGAATTTTATAGTGGAAATAGTTCAGAACTGAAGTTAAAATTATATTTTTTTCTAAATTATTGTGCATTATATGTATCGATTATATACAGATCATACAAGAGTACCGAGAAAACAATTTATTAGTAGGTACTCCAGTGAATTACATTAATTTTGGGACCACTTATAAAAGCAAGTGAAATCATAGCCAAGGTTCCCATTTTGTCATAAACCAAGAGCTTGGTCAGTGGCATATTCTTTATTTTAGTGGATTTTCTTTGCCAGAAATACATTTATTTGCCATAAAATTGGCAATTTAGTCCTAACACTTCGCATAAAAAATTTATCTATTTCTACAAATTGTATATGTACACAGAAAACAGTTTATTTAAGTCAAACAAAATTAGTAGAAACATTGAAGTAAAAACATTATTAAAAGGTTAAAATAATCCATAGAAATATAAATATGTCTAAGTTATAACTAAGTTTTGAGGGAAAGATGTCACATGAGGTGTTCAAGAAAATATTTATTTTATTTGTATCAACAGTTTTAGCTATTTAATAAGCCATTTTCTCTGCGTATACATGTCTTCAACAGACATAAACAAATTATCTACTATAGCTCTTCCATATCTCTAGGAGAAATTTGGTTCGTTAAAACCAAGAAATGTACCTAAATCATATGTGAATATATTCCTCACATTTCCAGGAAAAATAGGTAGATACCATCTATTTTCTTTTCTGTTTCTGTCTTGTTAGACCTACGGAGATACATCAGAGTCCTCGAAAGTCTTTCCTTAGTCCAACCTTTCGAGGGTTCCGGATACATGTTAGTACAGTAACTGATTAGAGGTTTGTTAAAATACTCTAATATATTCAACGTAATTTATTCCAATTCATATTATTAGTTCTTTTAAGTTCTTTCTATCAATACTTCTGCAAATGTAGTTAGTAAAGTACGAAGGAGATATTTATTTTTAAGAGAGATAAGGGATTTGTGTTTTGGATGTACTATTCAATGTGTCATGTGCATGTAATTTACGTTGTATTATGTACCGGGTGGCCAAATAAGAATGGACGCCGGCTGTATCTCAGGAACTACTTATCGTATAACTTTGGGAAAAAAATTCTAATAAGTAAATTGGACAAGAGAAATCGCTGGAAATTATTTTCAAGTTCGTAGGATGACCGCTAGGGGTCGCAATTGCTATGGTCAATAAGAAAATGGGATTTTTCTCAAAAATATGCCAAGTTAAGAGGTATTTTAAATAGTGGCATTGTAATCTTTGCAATATTTGCAATCTTTTTCTTGTAATGCACTTTGCTCTATCTTTAAAAATAAAGTGGTGGGGGAAGGGTAAACTTTATTTTATTCAAATAAGGATAACTCCGGTTTGGGTTAACAGAATTAAACGAACTAGGGCTCGTTTAAAAGAGATTTTCTTACTGAATAATCTGCAGTATATATTGTCCCTGAACTTATTTTACCGTGATGGCTAGAGGGCGCTGTTTGACATAGTAACAGTTATTGCGCGTTTTCATAAAAATTTTAAATGGCAGGCTATGTCTCTTTTTACATAGTTAAATAGAGCACAAAATTTCCAAAAAATCAGCTCAAACCGCAACTTTCTATCTTCTCTCTAAAGGAAGATATTAAGAGAACAAGTAAAATTAGGCTGCCGCCTATATAGGCCTATAATAATCTAATTAAAAATTATATTAGTAGGCTATAAAACAAAACCTATGTTCCTTGAGTATGTTTTAAACCGTAGTTTGAGTTACCCCAAGGTCTTTCGCAATAGTTCTAGTACTTAGTTGGGGATTAAACTCTATATAAGCTAACACATTAATAATGTTCGCTTCGGTGCGACCTCTGCGTTGTCTAAGGTATACAGTTAGATGAACATTTCCAGTTGTTCACAGAAGGTGAATTACTCGTAGAAAAACTTTTTTATTGGGGTGCCGTCTATCAGGATCTTGTTGCGCATATACTCTCGCAGCAACTGTACTATTTCTCATTGATTCAAAATAAACTCTTACCATGTCAAATAATTATTCGTTTGTATAAATCATTTTATAAGAAAAAACGAACAATAAACTATAATTCAGAATAAACAAGAAAATAACACGAACAACAACAAGAAAAACCCGGACAATACAAACTTAATAAGACATGATACGACATAAACTAAATGACATTAACATGTAACTAAAACGTTTTAATATTTTGACGTACCTATTTACCTCTTTTTGTTTCATAGCCTACAAGTATAATTTTTTATTATACTATTATAGGTCTAGGCGGCAGCCTAACTTTATTTGTTCTCTTAATATATCCCGTTAGAGCGAAGATAGAAAGTTGCGGTTTGAGCTGATGTTTTGGAAATTTTGTGCTCTATTTAAATATGGAAAAAGAGACATAGCCTGCTATTTAAAATTTTTATGAAAACGCGCAATAACTGTTACGATGTCAAACAGCGCCCTCTAGCTACCACGGTAAAATAAGTTCAGGAACAGTATATACTGCAGATTATTCAGTAAGAAAAGCTCTTTTAAACGAGCCCTAGTTCGTTTAATTCTGTTAACCCAAACCGGAGTTATCCTTATTTGAATAAAATAAAGTTTACCCTTCCCCCACCACTTTATTTTTAAAGATAGAGCAAAGTGCATTACAAGAAAAAGATTGCAAATATTGCAAAGATTACAATGCCACTATTTAAAATACCTCTTAACTTGGCATATTTTTGAGAAAAATCCCATTTTCTGATTGACCATAGCAATTGCGACCCCTAGCGGTCATCCTACGAACTTGAAAATAATTTCCAGCGATTTCTCTTGTTCGATTTACTTATTAGAATTTTTTTCCCAAAGTTATACGACAAGTAGTTTCTGAGATATAGCCGGCGTCCATTCTTATTTGGCCACCCGGTACATCAGAATATGATAAAACTTTTAAACGCATTCATCTATGTTATACAGGGTGTCCCAATTTTATGCTGAAAATATTCGGAAACATGTAGAACTACTAGAAATAATGGGACTTTACTATATAAACTTATTTCCAAATATGTACTGTTTCTGAGATACATGGTCTTGAAGTTGAAAAAAAAAAATTATTTAGATCTCTTACAATATTAAACCAATTGTTTTCAAATTTTATTTCGTAAAAAGAAAACCGCCCCCCCCCTTCCGTTAGAAAAGGGGGTCCCAAGGGTGTAGGTTCCACGCCACTGGCCATTTCCACGGAGCTGAAATTTTTTAGGAGCTGAAGTAGATTCATAGTAGCATCTACCAAATAAAATTTGAAAACAATTGGTTTATTACTGTCAGAGATTTAAATAAAAAAATATTATTTTTGCAACTTCAACACCCTGTATCTCAGAAACGGTACAGATTTGGAAATAAGTTGTAGCAAATTCCCCTTATTTTTACTGGTTCTACATGTTCCTAAATTTGTTCAGCATAAAACTAGGACACCCTGTATATGTATCTCAAAGCTTATTTCAAAATTAAAAGCAAATAATCCAGGTATATCCAGGTCTTATTTACTTACTAGTGGAAACGTATAGGAAAGAGAACATCTAACAATTTATATCAAACTGATAAAATAACAACTGTTTCATTATTTGTATACTTGGTTTATCCTTGTCGTTATATAACAGATATATAGAGATTTTGTTTAACCAATTTGTATATGTTTTTGGCAATTTGTACTACATATCTGGGCATGGTAGAGTTGTTTATTACATAAAATTTAATACACCAATAAAAATAGATTATACCTAAGCACAAGTTATAGTTTGCAAATATTACATGGACATTTATTGGTATAGTGCATTACATCCATAGATTTATAAGCTCTTATTAAGTCTATGATTATATCACATCCATAAATGGATCAGAGTTTAGCAAAAGGATTTTATTTTATTCGAAACAGTGGCGGAACGTTAGTAACTTCTTGAAAATCGTATATAAGATAATAATGGTGGCACGTCACTGTCAATTCCCATTGAACTCAAAATGTAGACCATACTAGAAGGGCGTTACCAATATTTTTTTTAGCAATTTTACAACTTTTATTTGGCAATTTTTAACATTTAAAGACGATGTATTTTCGAAATAAATTTATATATTTATATAGGCAAAATCACATATTTTCACCTCTTTTATCGTTATAAATGAAAGAACTGAAATACCATGCGCATCAATATTTTTTTTTCTTTAGAAATTAAAAAGTAAAAAAAAATACAAAACTTTGAAAGTAGATAAAGAGATTAATTAGTCATATCACATTGTAAACCTTGTCCTTGAAGTAAGTACCACAATTTTAAAAATACTAATTGAAGATTAGATAAAAATGTAAATTACATTATCTTAAATGTGAACAACTTCAATGATAATATTAATAAAACGGTAACGTCAATAATAATAATTTTAAAATTAAATAAAATTTGTTCTGTTTATTAAAACCTTATGTTACGAAAGGTTTTCGTTTTCTAAAAATATCTGTGTCCTAACTTTCGGCAGGCAGTGTAGGAAAAGGGCGTACATGCGGAATAAATCCCGAGCCATTTGGTATGCGGCTCTGGTACAGATAAGATCATAAACGAGTCGCGCGAAAATAATAACGACCGTGGTTAATACGGGAAATTCGGAATATTAACGGTAATTTTATTCCGAAAACAAACCATTTAGGATTCACTGTCGGTCTCGGCTCAGTTCCTAGTCTCTCGAGTATTATATCAGTTTATAAAAGTATAAGATTCAATGCCAAAATTGACAGCACAGTGGGCTAAATGTATATTAGGCTGTAAAGTAAGGCTTCTGGGTCTCCACACGACACATCTCGTCAGGTGGAGCATCTGTGAATAGCCTGCTACGAGTCGCAGTTACTAATTTAATAACAGTGGCTACGAGATGTTTTAAGGCAGGTTAGGCAGCTAGTTGTCAGTCTAGTGTCTAGTTGCAACGACAGATAGGTAAACATCCGTCTAGTCGGAGAAATACAAATTTAAAGGTCGAAATTTACTTAGTAATTATCTGTATTTTCATATAAAATAGATAAAGATACAGGCTAATTTGATGTCGATATTTACTTTCACTTATGATTATCATCATATTGTCAGGATTATTGGTTTGCCATTTGTTATACTGAAATAGTCCCACAGTGCGGGATTATGTAAAGAGATACATTTCAGATCCACAATCTTTCAGTTATGACAGAATAGGGAAAGTTATTGATATCTGATTTGGTTAACTAAAATGATATAGGTTCAAAGTCATAATGCAGTTAAAATATTATTTAACAAAAACTCGTTTTTCCGTAAAATCAGAAAGGTTTTAAAATGGCCTATTTTTAATTGAATATAACGCTTCACATTTAATAGTTCATAAAATATAAACAATACCGTACATAAAAATATTTACCAGGAGTAGTTTTCTGGGCTCCTGAATTGAATCAGTAAAATCAGAAAGGTCTGCCAGTGGGAATCATAGAAATTATAAAAATACGCTATTGCCGTTTGCAATATTTTTACCCTACTACGTAAAAACTACAAATGGTTCTGTAAATGGCAAATGGTTGCAAATAGCAATATGTTTGACTCAAAATGTTGTCAAACTTTAACGATATTTTAGGAATTCCTCCACCAATGCTGAAAAAGGTATCCAGTATATACAGTGTGGCCCACCCACAAGAGTCCAGCGCAGTTTATGGAGTTTTAAGTAGAAATAAAAATGCTCTGAAAGGTACATTTTTGTTTTGAGGGGGCACATTTTTAAATTAGGTATTATCATTTATTATCAGAGTGTCCCAACAGAGAGATGTACCAGAGTTTACATTTTTTAATTGGAATACCCTCTAAAGTATTACAGATTTGGATAGAACTTCCCCTCACGAATACATGGATATAGAGTTTGATATATCTAGCTCTAAAAGTGAAAGACATATACCTTAAAGAGAGAGTTTCATAATAGCAATATGTTGGAGAGAAACTTTGTAGCATCTGTAGCCTAGCAACGAATTGATATTCTCTTTCAAACGTATTATTCTTTTGAAACACTCTTTAAGGTATACAGAGCTCCAAATAAAAATGTCTTTAATTTGGGAACAAGGACGGGTCGATAGTAAGTAAAGTATGCATTAAACAGAGAAGGGGGAAGCCGAAATATCAATATCCATCGGAGGTGGGGTGACAGAGATGTGGCTCTTAGCTGCGTTCCCAGTAAATAACGAATTAGGAGTTATTTTTCGAGTATTATGTTATTATCTTTTTTTAACTATCATATCTTACGTCTCTGTTTTCAAATTGAACAAATTTCTATTTGGGACTCTGTATATACCTCACCACTAGAGCTAGATCTATCAAACCCTATATCAATGTATTCATGGAAGGACATTATATCTAAATTTATAAAAATATATAGGTGTACCATTTAAAAATTCACAGATTTCGCAATTCTTGCAACCATCGGAGTGTATTGAAAATGAATTAAGGAAATTTGGAACTATAGAAAGCTTGCAAAAGTTACCTTCTAATTTGAGAACTTACCATTTGCAACTTACAGACTTTGCCACCTTGTATATCACATTCACATGAGAGCTCAGACTTGCAATTTGCAATATACGAATTCGAATGCCAAACTATGCGCCCACGTCGCCCGCTCTACTCGGTCCCCCACTACCCAACCATGTCGGTGTGACATGCTCATCGTGTTACACTTTTCATCGAAACATACCCATATACCTTCGCGATCCTATAAGCATTTTCAATGCTAAAAAATGAAAGTTGTTGGGAGTTCCGTATTGAGCGATTAAAGATGCGAGATTTATAATCCCGACGGATTTATATTGAGGTTCCCTCCAATTAGCGACGGTTCGGATTTCTCCGCCAGTCAACTTTTTCTAATTGTTCCTATATTAAATTTGTGCGTACAAAACTAGTAGCGTTCTTAATATGCACTGTACAAATGGCTAATCGCCTACTTTCACTTTCATTAATAATTCTATTTATATTTGTGAATTAATAATTCTATTGCGGCCCGCAAAATAATTACCCCTCCCACACAAGTATCTGACTTTATTCTGCGACATTATTATATTATAAATGAGGAAAAACACGTATGTACATGATAACTGAAACGTCTAGTATCAAAGGCGGCAATCTCCATTTTTGTAAATTTTGGTAATAGAGGAAAAACGATATGGGGTTAAATAAATAATCGGTCAATTCAAATGATAAGTAATTTCAAATCATGTTGCATTACTTACATAAACTAATATGGTTTTAGCAAAATTTTTGACAATTTTTAAAAAAAGGTTATTTTAGATTGGAGATAGCTGGTTTTGATTCTCAATAAGGAGTTTGCAATTTTTGATCCTAAAACTGGTTTTAAAATTACTGTGGTTTCTCAATTTTGCCTTAAAAATATTCGGTAATTTAATGAATAATAATAAATGTTGATGTAAATTATTGATTTTCGAATTTAATTTATTAATTTAAGTAGTTGTTTTAATACCTAGCACAAGATCAGCATTCGCTTTCTACAAAACAGAATTGCGTTACCATTTCATGCAATTGACAACCAAAATATCACATGATTAATGGAAGCCTTATGATTGGCCAAAGTGGAGTTTTCCACTTTTGATTCCAAATACTGGCTGGAGATTGCCAATTTTGATTCTTACCCTCATTTTCTACATTTAAAATACATGGGATATTGCCGAGTTTGGTTCCAGTAAATTCTACCAGTTGATAGAGCATAATAAGGAACTATAACATGGAACCAAAAACCGAATTTCGGCAAAATTGGAGATTGCCGCCTTTGATACTAGACGTTTCAATTCTGATTTCTATTTTTAAGTAACAAATTAAACAGATCGTCGTCTTCTAGAATTTCAATTGCGTCGTGCCACTCCAAATAATAGAATCGCTTTTGTCAAGGAAACAACAAAGAAATATATCTCTTCTTATTATGGCGATAGCAGATAATAGAAGACAATAAGTAAATATAAAGGATGCACAAAGAACAGAGGTTTGCAAATTACATAGCTGAAATTCCCCGTCACGCTCTCCGAGTTGAGAGACCACCCGGCCGGTCGGGCACTAGAAGAGGGACTTCACGTGCGACCAGAAACAAAACCAGCGACATTTTTTGTGAAAAAAACTATCTTCCTTTGTAGCCAAGCAACACCTTCAGCTGCATTTCTTTGTAAGCCACGTTCTTTTCATTACTTGTGGCGTGCTTATCGACATTCAGTGTACAATGTTGTTTTTCTTGTGGTTTCTCCAACCCATACAGGGTTGGGGAAAACGGCAAAAGTCTCGGAACGGATCGATTACAGCCGAACGAAACGTTTTGCATTTGGGTTATATTTAGAAGTTTTAAGAGGCCGACAAAACAGCGTCAGTCCAAGGATGCTGACAAAACAGCGTCACCTTATATTTTAATATTCTAAGAATTAATATGAGAATTGCAAAGTTGGTGTCTGCAACAGTAGCTTAGTGGAAACTGTTATCTGGTAATATGATCCTTTTTCTTTTGCCTGTTATTTCGGGATCATGATTAGATATGAGCCAATCACGTGCCTTTATTTTTTAAATGTATGAATAACATTGCAGATTTTGTAATCGTGATCCCGAAATCACAACCAAAAGAAAACGGCTATGGTATACGCAGGTGATCAGTTGTACATTCTGTCACGTATATCGCTGGAGATTTTACATAACAGTCAAAGTACCATATCTAAGTATAGAAATAAAGACTCTATTAATTATATTCCCATTATACCAAAACATTAAACTGTTGTGGAACTCTTTCATTCAATGTAAACTTTCAGGCAATTTGGAGTATTTTCAGATTTCAGGGGAAATCTGTCCCAGTTTCCACAGTTATATCCAAATCCATCTAAAAAATGTAGCCTCATCAGAAAACAACATACGACTTATAAAATTAGGTATCTCTTCTAAGCGATTCATTATGTCTTGCAGAAAGTACATTCAACGATCGGAATCATTTTCCGCAAGTTCCTGAAGAAGACTAACTTTGTAAAGATACATTTTATCTGTTAGTAGTGGTGAGAAACACACCGTATTGACCTTTTTGGGTCTGTGCTATGACACTCTGATGACCGCAAAATAAGCGCGGAACCGGTCAGTGTCTGGTATTTGGTCTCGATGAACGATGTGGCGACTCCTATGGAGATGCCGATGTAATGCAACGCCAGTCGGGGCATATTGCCCGTGGATTAGTTGTTTTCAGCATCTCCTTCAAATAAACATTTTATCTGTATTTCATATTCTTCGGACGGATATCTTAGTATTAGCAGTTTCTCATGAAGATCTCGGAATTGAAGTTTTAGGTTCATCTTCAATCGCTAGAAGTACCTACATCTAAAGATCGGTCGTCATTTGTCGCTGTTTTTGGATGGCCACTTTTTGATACATTCTTGACTTTTCCGTAATCTCAAAATTATTGTGAAAAATTTGATATGCCCTAGTTTTTTAAATCGAGTTTCGATCAGGAAAGGTATCGTTGAAAAGGTAACCTGCTTTCCGAAAATATCAACGCCTGTCCCTGTATCACTCGATACAGGGAGTCTGTTATTTGTTGTTGTAGGTGTATGTTGTAATTTAAATCAATGCCGAAGGATTGAAGAACCTACTATAAGGTCACTATAAGGTCTGGGGCATAAACGCTCTTCTTTATTTGTCTTCTATAATTAATAGTTGTTTCCATTATATTTCAAGGATGTTTCTTCAACAAAAGAGCGCAAGTAATAAAACTTACTTTTTCATTAGTGGCAACAATGGCATTCATAAACAAAGCAGTGTTGTATTGTGGTACTCAAATTCATATTATTTAAAAAAAAGGACTGACTATGCAACAAAAGAGAAAAACTGGAATTTTTCTTGTTTTTAATATCTCGAAACCTTAACACCTTTTCTGGATTTTGAAAGTAGGTCTGATATAATTCTGTACTCGTATCTATTATGATTTCCGACATCCTACTGATGAGAAAAATTAAGTGAGACACATGATTAATTTTGCCGTTTAATTTAAAAGTTGTTAACACTAGGACATTTTTCTGTATATCATGATCATCTTTTTTCCGCCAGTAGGCATAAACATTTGCAATCTCCAATATGCAAGTAAAATCCGTAAACGAATTTTGAAAATACTAGCTGAAATATTAAATAATTGAGTGAGTGACAGTTATCTCGTATATAGATAACAATAGGTTATATAACTGTATAATTTGTTTTTTCTCCACTTTTACTTTACATGGTTTAACACAGTAAGAAAGTATCTACCTTCCTATATAAATACTATCGTATCGTATCGTATCGTATCGTATCGTATCGTATCGTATCCTTTATGTGTCGTTTAAACGTTTTATAAATGTATTGTTTATTTTGACTGTACCTTGAATGAATGGATATTGTTAGACTTGCGAGCAGGAGTATTCTTGACGTCAAGGGATTTCTATTTTATTTTTAATACTCATGTTATTTACTATGGTTGTTTTTAGAATCAGAATTAGCATTTTATTGTTTTTAAATCTTTGAGTTAATCATCATCACATGTTGCGTTTATGAATAAACATATTTTACTTATCCATATTGATGTCTGCATTCTTTAATTGATACGAATTTTAATGGAAAATTAATTGTGACATTGCAATGCCACAATATTTTTTTTTAAAATGCCTATCATGTTTCATTGCTTTTAACAGTCTTGACACTTGTATTGGGGCGTTGAGTCACAAAAAAAATCACTAAATGTTTCATCCCTACAAGGAAGAGACAGGAATCTAAGGTATAATTCAGGACATATACCAGCATCCTTCAATTTATAAGGAGCATAAATAAATGAGGAGAACCTTTGCAAGCATATATACATCCATTGATTTAAGGCTTATTGGTCATCACTTGTCAAAAAATTAACAAGTGTGAAAGTCTCAAGTGTTCTTTTTCCTCCACCTAGGCATCTTACTTTCTCTTGCACGTATCTCACACTTGCTACTATTCTATAGAGAACGTAACTATAGCTACTCACATACAGAGCCCTAAATAAAAATGTGTTCAATTTGAAAACAAAGACACAAATAGATACAGCAAAAGTGTAATAGATACAGCAAATAATAATAGGTGACCAAGATCTTTTCGCTGCAAGCAGTTTTGAATTAGAAAACAAATTTCATTTTATCCTCAAAGCAAAGCCTAGTCACGATTGAAATTTGTCATAAAAATTTTATTTATTTAGAGAAATAAAACGGGGATGATTTACTACTTTTACCCAAATTTTAAAAGTCTCTTCATCGCCGACAGGAAACCGATGTCTTGGGGAAACACGATCATCACACCCAGGTACAGCACAAGTTTTAGGAATAAAATTAGTGTTGCACAACATTTTCTAGAATCCACTGTACACTCTAAACACGTAATTCGTAATAACTAATAACAAACCAAACACAAAACTACAATAAGACGCCGACGCCACAGGTTATGGCGGTTATCGGTTATGCTTTTGTTTTATGTTATATGACTTCTTGATCTTGATTGACTTGGGGCTTCTGCCTTCTGTCTAGTGTCTCTACTTTATCGGTAATTCTCGGTACCAGCACCAGCGACATCCAACGTCTGACCTTGGCAACATTCTATTTCGGAATGTACCATTCTCTTATTTTTCTATTGTAAGTGTTTTGTGCCTTACATATACCGATATCTCGGCCCCACCCATACATCGTTCCTTTTCTCTGTTTAATACGCACTTTACCTACTTACTGTCAACCTGTCCTTGTCTCCAAATCGAACAAATTTTTATTTGGACCTCTGTATAATTTTACTTTAGCGAGTGTAGGTACTAGTTAGAAAATATTTTGAGATTGCCGAGGAGGAGAACATTGGTGCTCAATTTTCAATTTCCATGGCACTGCCGATGTTAGAAATACGAGCAAATTTTCATATCCTCCGCTGTACATTCAGGAGAGCGGAGTTGCGGAAAAGAGGAAAAGGGATTAATGCCGCCGATAAAGAAGTCCCCGACATACTAAAGCTGCCTCGCTGCGAACGGCCGAAATTAGCCGGTAAATTTCATCCGGGTGGATTGTGCGATGCGACGGCCATGTCCTAGCGGTTTATATCCCGAAGGAGCCAGAGAGACACACTATTCCTATTATTTTTATTTTGTTTCGGGCCGCACTTCAAACCTGATACAGCCGGAGTTGAAGTATCTACTGCCTTTTTATTTCCGCCGAAAAGGTTTTTCTTGTGCCAATTTACTTAAGTCATTTTCTCCTGGATACAATAAGAGAAAGATTTGTTTGTGAATAATTATAATATATTTTTTCCACGGTCGGGAGTAGAAATCAGTTTCTATGACATCAAAATTGAAACAGAAGTAGTCGATTATTCCCAAGGGAGTATAATGCTCCCAAGGGAGTTTACATTATGGAGAACGTTTTTCATGCAAAAAAAGAGGTAACATTGAAATTATTTATTGACATTTAAATTAAATGTAACATTTGTACAATTTTCAAAATTAATATTAGAAGGAATATTACTTTCGCTTACATTTAAAGTTTTTGTGATTGCGCTAGTGGTGGTACCTACTAAAACGTGATTAGCAATTTTGGTCTTATTTTCAATGGAGTTCTCGACATAACCCTCAGCGACTGTCGTTGATTTCCAACCAGCATGACGCTTTATTGTCGTGATATCCACACCAGCATCTGCCAGTAATGTCGCTGAAGATCTTCGTAAGCAGTGACCAGTATAACATGCAGCATCAGGTAAATTTAAATACGAAGCTACTACACTAGGAATTTTTCCGATGGTATTCTTGCCAACTGGCTGCGAACTACATTTTCCTGCTTTGTAGTACAAAAAAAAGGCGCTTATGCTTGACGTGAGGAGAACGAAGGGACAGGTATTTTCGATACAATTCAAGCATATTTCCCACATCGGTAACCACAAAGGTTCGTTCGTGGAGTCTTTGTCTTAATGTTTGGAATTTTTACAATCAAGGATGAGCCTACATCCTCAATATCATCTACAGTTAAATTGACTAGTTCATCAGTTCGACAAGCTCCGGCAATCCCCAGAATTAATACAACCTACAAAAAATCAAAACACTAAATAATTGAAATACCTAACAACAAAAGTAATCTTACCTTAATCATTAAGAATTCTTTGTCATCTGCAGTTGATAGAAAACGGTCGATTTCACCCTTTGTCAATATTTTCGATTTTTTCGCTTGATATCCATCACCGGTTCTTTTCAAAAATGCGATCAGTTTGGGGAATTTGCTTATATCTATGTTGTCGTAAATTATCAAGCATGACTTAACCATAGAATATTGCGCCCATAATGTGGAAGACTTGTAATTCTTTGCATTTTCACTGAAGTATGCCAACAAAACATTCTCGCTGTATACTTGAATATTTTTCTCGGCGCACCACGTTTTGAACCGATTGTAAGCTATATCGTATAAAGATCTTGACTTCGTAGGTAACAAATTGCTTATTGCAATATTTGCAGCCTCCACCATCTCTTCCGACTCACAATTATTCATTGTGCACTAAAAAAACTGTAAACTAAACCAAACTAACATCTTAATTTGACAATTCTTTTTGTTTGTTTATTTGTTTATTTTGTAGTTATGACAATAACTCAACGACTACTAAATAAATGCTCAAATCCGAATACAATAATTGTGGTGCTACTTACTTCATAATAACAAAATATGTGTTTTTAAGTTAATGAGACCGTGGAAAAAATAGTATATACCATTCGGGAGAAATGCTATTTTGTCCTCGGTGTCCTCGGTGTCTCTCGGTGTTCAAATTGCACCTCTGCCAAAATAACGCATTTCTGTCCCTTATAGTATAATATACTATTGTATACTGGAGGATAAAGACACCCTTTTTAATTTCAAGAATTTTCAGAATATGTCGAGCTTATGCAATATTGCTTGTCAAGCAATATGGGTGGTACCTTATAATTCTTCTGTAGCTGCCACATCAGCGGTTTTTTCTAAAATTATAATCAAAATGAAAAATCAAAAGTACTTTCAAATACTTAACTTCTTTTTCTCTACATTCTACAACGTTCCTGCAATGAATATCATATGGAGCTTTAAATTGATAGGTTCATTTCATCACAAGTTTCGAGGTTAAGGCTCTTTTCACCATATTCATGACGTGATTACGTTCTTGATTGTTGACATCAAAACTGATAATGCCAATAGGGTGTTAGTGGAAATTTAATGAAAGTACTTTGTATACCTATACCGAACAATGGCAAAAGATAAAATATTCTTCCAGTTTGAAAACTAATCTGACATATTTTTGATTTTCTCAGAAAGTTGCTTTTGCCATTTTAGTAGCCTGTAGCAGCCTTCTAGGTCTGGGTCCTAGGCCATTCTGGCCATGAAGGGAATAAAGCAGCCGACTCTCTAGCCAGGGAGGGTGCTGCTTCTGAATTTGTCGGACCAGAACCGGTGCTTGACATATCCTCGAGTACTGCCAAAGCAACGCTCTTGACCTGGGCTGAGGGGCAAATCCTCCAGTACTGGCAAGAACTACCAAGATTAGTTCATTCGAAGGCGTTCATAATAAACCCTTCAAAAACAAGAACTAAAAAACTTTTAGAGTTAAGCAGGTTGCACCTACGAACTTTAAATGGCCTATATACTGGTCACTGCCGTTTAAAATATCATCTGTACAAATTCGGCCTAGCAGAAGATGCTGAATGCCGCGTGTGCTTAGACGATGATGAAACGGCAGAACATATATATTATGCACCTGCCCCGCTGGAGGATCAGATACTCATTATTTGGTAAAGGACAACTTCTGCCAGAGGATCTGAATAAGTTCTCACCCAATAAGGTGATCAACTTCATTAAGAGGCTGGACCTGTTCGGTGAAAAATAAGGTGTGAGCCACAATAGACCACATGGTCGCAGTGGAGGGTCTGGTTTTCGGTCCACTCACTTTTGAACCTAACCTAACCTAACCTAGTAGCCTGTAAATTTTACTTACTGAGTATTTTTTGTTTATTTTGTTCACTAAAATCTAATACAAAATTATTGCACAATTTAATTATCTATCGGTAAAATTGGTGTCAAATTTACCCTATTTTTATCACCTCATTATTTATAAAAATAATAAATGAGAACGAAAAAATACATTAATAATGGATAACTTTATCACTAATCAGTAATGAGATTCAAGCATGCTGGTGTATACCCTTGGAATAATATAATTTTTTATAACAATAATACATATACGAAGAAAATCGTGCAGAGCTTTATTGTGGTTTATATAATCACGGAAACCCTATCTGATAAATAATATATTATACATGATTTAAAAAACATTTAACAAAGGAAAGCTTATCTCGATACACATTCACCTTGGTTTGACAAATAAATATTTCCAAGAATAAAAAGCAGTAAAATAATAGAAAAAAAGGAAATCCATCAAGTTTTCTAAAATAATTGAATAACATTACATAGATAACAACAACGCTTAATTTTTTTTATTTGCACTATTTTGTAAACTTACAATATCAATAGCAATGCGATAAAGAAGGACCTATTCCTCGATATGTTATCATCATGTTTGTATTATAAATGTGTATAACTAACCATATATCAAAATAATTATGAATTTATACATGAGTCATTTAATATGTGGATCAGTTGATAAAACAAACATTAATTGCTAAATGTATTTAACACGAACACGAGCTAAATTTTATATATAAATGTTCTTATTTAATAAAGATTAATTAAAACGGCTAATGAGGATGTTAAATGTCATCATTTCGCTTAATTTTTCTCACATTAAACGATACTACAAACTTCTTAATACGTGGAGTTTTATATCCACTTCATTATACCAACGCGCAAACTAGGAACCACTATTTTTTAACATAATTGGTACAATAAAAATAAGAAAACAAAAGTTCGATCTAAATCCAAGGTCGAATTTCTGCCATAATATGCTTTGACCATATTTATTTTTAGAGATATTTAATATTTGCAAAATGCGGTAAGTCTAACATTTCCTAAAAGCAGTGATCTGTAACTGATATACTTAATTAAGTAATAAAATTAGTACGGTATTTTATTGCTGGTGGGATTTTTTTTCAATATCTTTCCATAGAAAAATTCCAAAGTAACAGTGTGTAAAAAAATTCTTTCTAACTTTTCGTAAAGGTGAAAATTACTGCTCTTTATGAAAAGTGGCAAGACATCTAAAGTCAAGACCAGAATTAAGCAAAGTGGAATGACCGGAAAAAAGAGTAGATCTGTGTTGTCAGATTTATTTCTAAAATATTCTTACTTAAAACAGGAAACGTATTAATTACCTTATTTACCCATTTTTTTAACTTGTCTTTAACGTCCCTTATCCCTATTGTACTTTATTAAAGCAAACGCAATGTTTAATTTGTCTTTTACTTAATAATATCAAGGCATTTCCGAATATGTGGCAATTGCGAAAGTCGTAAAGTTGACGACAAGCTGTTCATATTTAACATACATATTCTTGCATTTACGCTTTCTTTTCTCTGAGCTTCAACGACGTTGATTGGTTGAATCAGGAACCAACAAGCGACTGCGCTCGAGGTAGTAGGGAAACAGTGGCGTGATGTTGGGTTATTTCGCGCGCGTTTCTTAACGGTAAAAATTTGTGGTAAAATTATCAGTGTATTTATTCTTTGTGTCAGTGTTTATACTTATTTGTGTTGGTTAAAAAAGTGTAAGTGCATATACTAGAAGTATTCTATAGAATAGTATACGAGTATATATTAACTGAAATGTGGCCAATGGTAAAACAGAATACGCACGCCCATGCATCACCGCATTTTCCCAGATCGGCGAGGTAATTCCACTTTGCTTAATTCTGGTCTTGACTGTGCCAAGGTAAGTACTGTGTATAGTATTCGGCCTGCACACAGATTGCTACAAACATTTTAGGAACTGCTGATAATTAAAGTGAAACCCTGTAAGTCTACATATGTAGGTACATTTTTAATTAAACCACTTAACCAAACTGTATTGTTTATTTGTTCAGCCATATTTGACTAACTCTCTCTTACCTATGTCTATTATTGTGGATCGTGAGATTTTCCATCTGACATGAATGAGGTTTAAAATACGTCATGCATAAATAAAAGATCACGAGGTGCAGCCAGCGGCAATCCGGCAAAATCCCACACTAGATATGCGCACATTGTAATGTGTGCACTCTGCGTTAATTTTGTATTATTTCACGTAGAATTTAGGATATTATTCCGGAACTCTTGCAGCCAAGTAAAAAAAAAAACGCCAAGCCTTGATAACGACGCGGTTCCCTCTGGATTATGTAATTTTATACGCTGTCTGCTGTAAATTTACAATTGATGATAGGTAATCTAATTAATACCGTAACTGATATTTCCGATTTCTGACTAACTATTCAACAAACACCGAGACCAATGTTTATATTTTATTGTACATAATGATTGAACCAATTGTAGTACCTAAACTTAAGGTAACCGCGACCGGTCTGTAAAGCCCACGATAAGCTTTGTTTTATTTCAATCCTGGCGCCTTAATGTTTCAGATTTTTTAACACCTTTCATTTTCCTGGAAAAATTCATAGATTTCGCAATTCTTGCAACCATCGGAGTGCATTGAAAATGAATTAAGGAAATTTGGAACAATAGAAAGCTTGTAAAAGTTACCTTCTAATTTGAGAACTTACCATTTGCGACTTACAGACTTTGCCACCTTGTATATCACATTCACATGAGAGCTCAGATTCTCAGACTTGCGATTTGCAATAAATGAATACGCATGCCAAACTATGCGCCCACGCTGCCCGCTGTACTCGGTCCCCCACTACCTAACCATGTCGGTGTGACATGCTCATCGCGTTACACTTTTCATCGAAACATACCCATATACGAGAACCTTGCAGTTTTCCCGAGAAAAAATCTAGCAGATTTCTCGCAAGTGGGTTAAGGTTTTAGGTATAAAATGTATTTCACTGTATTGTAACAAATTATTATGAACAAAGTAACAAAATATTATATATAATAAGTTTTACTCAATCTATTTTCCCCCCAAAATTTTATGAATTTTAAGGTTAGAAACAGTTCGATTTAAAATATGACCACGGATTCTGAAAGTATTTTTAAAGTTCTTACACTTTTTCCACTGCCGTACGTGAATTAGGCACAGAGATATCGCGGAGACTGCTAACTCTTGAACTTCAAGTTAGCAGACTGTAGATTTTTCGGGAATGGGTTCAGGCATCGTTTCTCAACCTTTTTAGAGTCGCGACCCTCTAAAACGCCAAAAATTAAAGTAAAAGCCTTACGACCCCCTAACAGGCAATATCGGCAGACAAAATTTTACAACTATAATTTTTGTCTCAAGATTTAGATAAGTTTTGCCTTACACGACGATGCAAATACGGAAGCTTAGTAACGGAAGCTTGAAAAACACTAATTCCATTTGCTACTTTCTTACTTGTACGAAAGAGAGTTTTCCTCAATGGTGTCTTTAAAAACTAAATATAGAAATCCGCTATTATCACTTGAAAATAATTTACTAACTTCCTGTGTGTAATCTACTGTGTGTTTCCGATGTTAATCCACATATAGAAAAACTTTTAAATGAAAAACAAACGCAACCCTCACATTAATTAATAAATTAACATATATTTAGTTATTAGTTTCTTTTATTACATGATGTAGCTAGTACGATGATTATAACATAAGGTTTATTATTTAATAAAAGGATTTTCCTATGGATGCCTTTTTTACAGATAGCGACCCCCTCTATATCTGTCCCCGACCCCCAGGTTGAGAAACGGTGGGTTAAGGTACAAAATTTATTTCAGTGTAACAAAATAGCAACAAAAACTAACAAAATCTCCAATAATTTTTATTGCAGTCTGCTAAAAGTGGCTTGCTAACTTGACAAATGTTACTTTTACGATATCATTTGGAATTTTTCCTCGAGAGGGTAACTCTAGTACTTATAATAGTTATAAATAAATGAATATGATTGAGTAAGATATGCAAGATTGTTGTAAAACAATATACCGACTTTTTCTTAAATATTTTGTTAACTCTTGTCAATGTCACGAAAGTCCTACTACCCCACCCTAATTAAAATACACACATACTACAAATATGATATGCTTTCGATCTAAAAAAAAAAAATTATATATTATTTGATGATAAATGTAAGCTTTTCACACTCCATTTCAAGTAGTTTCTATACAAAACATAAAGATATGAACGTGTCATTCATCAGAGATTCCTAGGATATTGGGAAACTGAAAGGAATTCCATGAATATGAATCCCGCATCCGCATACGTATGTACATATAAATTGGCCTAATTATTCACCCGACCTGTCAACCTTTGCTCTTCCCGATAATCCAGAATTTAGGAGGCCTTTTGTATAACACTGATGAAAATTGTTGTGTGGTAAATTAAATATGCTCGTCAAAAGTGGTACCTTATTGTAAAAAAAATAATGTTTATATTTTGCATTTTTATAATTAAGAGGAACAAAAATATCAGACACTATAATCATAGCTATTATTCCCATTTCAAATACAACACTACACAACTACAATATACGATTTTTATATACAGACATTACACAATTATTCTTTTATATTATAATTCACGGCTAATTACACTTACTTTACTCACAGAGTAACACACAACACACAGATATTTTCTTCATATGATAACGCTACAAAAATGGCTGAGGTCACCAGACCACGGTTCAACCAGTTAGCAATTTAATTGTGAAAAATAAATGTTTTTCTTAAAAGTAAATATTTAGTTCTAGAATTAATTGTTGGATTTAAATCCTTTTCATAGAATCTTGTATATCAAATATTTGTTTTGTTCAAATATATTTTGTTTAAATTTATATAGTTATTATTATAAATAGTTATTTAATTTTAAAAATATTTGAAACAAATTATGCAGAATTTAAAAAAAAAATGTTTCTATCCAAAAATAAAGAACTAATAACTATTAAAATAAAATCTAATCTAAGTGTTACATTAAATTTGTATATGAAATCTCTTCTCTATTAAAAAATATAGATAGTACGATATTTGCACAAAAAATTCGTTGGGTAATACTAATAAATATACATACCTTTACAATTATGATATTTAACGCATACATTAAAACAAAATTTAGAAGAAAGGTTTACTTAACGAAACAACATTAATTATACAAACAAAAATGACAATTAACAAATTTTACTAAAATTCGTAGAATAAACAAAATTTATATAATTTTTTCATGAGAAAATGAAATATAACATGTATATTCTCGTTTAAAAAGAGTACACAATACTGTACTTTTTCTAGACACTATATAGGTACCTTATATTATATCATTTGTAAATGCATATACCTTCGCACGAAGGCTTTTACTCGTATATACCTAAAGGGCTTTTTTGTCCTATATTTTTTATACTTCTAAATTAATTTCCATTTATGTATTCAAAAACACACCTAAAGTTTTAAACGCCAAGTTGTTCCCTGAATTAAAATTTAGATGAGCACGTTTGGAGTTTCGAAGTGTTTTCGAAGTGGATGCAAATATCAGAAGGGAGAACTTCGCATCAACTATCAAGCATAATAGTTACTAAATATCTGTAAAGTAATCTCTCCGCAACTTATCTGAAAAACTATAAATTTTATGTAACGTTATCTGCGATCAATATCGCTGACCAAAGAAACGCTGATATTGCAGGCGAGTGTTATCATCCAGGGAAAAAAGTAAACATTCCCAAAGATAGAAAGGAGGGAGAGGAAAGACTAAAAGGAAGTCAGTCGATCTTGTATATTGTAACTACTGATGTGTGATTCTTATTGATGATTAAAATACACTTATTTGTTCTAAAATTCGTTTGTCAATTATTGTTCAAACTAAATAATTTCTAAATGTATTTAAGTACTAATATAAAAAGTAGCCCGCAAGATCCTTTCCACAACGCAGGTGACAGACGTTATTATACACAACGAAATGAAAGGGAGCGAGCATGGTGAGGAAAGGAAGGACGCCACCCGTAAACAAAAACAAACTGAAAAACAAATTTATATGTAATATGTATTCAGATGTCACATCATTTCAAACGAAACTGACATTATTTATCAAGCATATCGATTAAAGAAAACTCGATCATTTTCCAAATTGCAAAAAAGCAGAAGAAGAAGCTGGGGTAAATTTTGTTTGGCAAAAATACTAAAATGAAAAGTGCATTAATACAACTTCAAAGCGAGCATGAAAACCGGTTTATTGATTTCAAATGATCCTAGGTAAAATTGAGATTTTCAAAAACCCCTTCGCAGTCGATATGGATAATATGCCAAGCGATTTGCAAATCAACTGGTGGTAAATTTGCAAAGTGGTACCACACTTATCAATAACTTTTGAGTTAAAACTAAAATATTTATACACATATATTATAGATACACTGTAATGACATATGGCTCATGTGTGGCCCGCACTAATCCTCACCCAAAATATTTGGCCCTCTTACAACAAAAGGCTTCCCGACTCCAGCCTTAAGGAATCTATTCTTGGACACCATCATTGCAGTACGCATATATTTGTACGCATGTAATTAATAATTGTTTAGGTAGAGGAAAGCAAAATACCCAGCTTTGGACAGTGCAAACCATGTTTCAGATTTTGAATTGGTAACATTACTATGACTAGCAAGTAACACATTTCAAAAGCATGCATAAAAGCATCCACGTTTTATACATTTCCAATGCCGTACTATACATTACTATTTCACTAGCCATTTGTTCAGCCGGTAAGCAACACAAACAAAAACTGACGATTCACTTTAAATAAACCGCCCACGTTTTCGCGGTTAGGATCATCGCGAAGAGAGCAATTCGCATCGATAAAGTCGTGACCGGCCGAGAAAAATCAACGCTCGGTACAAATTCCTGAGCAGTTCAACAGGAAACCGAGCCGAGCCATCCATGAAATTTATTGAATGGCAATCATAAAATGCAAAACTGAACACACAATAGGTCTGTGTGTACCATTGTTGGTTTCCAACCTCAGTGTCACGTTATACATTGGAGCCGGGATTGTTTATTTTTTGTAAGCTGTTGCGGTTGGTCGAAAGCACCTAGTACGAGGGAAATTCAAATTCTGCCTCCGCTCTGAGAATTATCTGTTCTCTTAGTTACAGCATAATCTATTAGATCGCAGTCCAATTTGCTGTGTTAACGCTTATCTGTTGACTAATCTGCGTACACTGATCTCTAATTGTTTTCCTCGTTTCCTTGGAAGGCTAGGTAGGTGGCGCCACTATGTTGTGTTACTGAAAACTACAAATGTCAAAATTGTTAGTTAGCTCTGTCTCAAGACACCAATTAATATCCCAAAATAATAAAAATCGTCATCTTTATTACAACCTTATTTGCACCAAAATTATTTAATTTGATATTTATAACAAGAAATTGGAATAAATAATTATAAAATTTATTTTGCGTATTTCTCAAAAATTAAACTATTAAGAAGTATTTTGTTTAGTACTGTTAAATAGCAATTTCCAAGACCTTTCCAATGAGGTATCATAAAGGGGGTGTTGCCATTTTAAAAAATTGAGTTGGGGTGGCTACAGCCCCGGGGGTTGTTTAGTGAAGGTCATTTTTGTGGTCATACTGATTCCCTATTCCCCCCATACACTACAAACGGTTTTGAGAAATTTTTCATATCTTTTTTAGGTCCATACTTACAGAGCATTCCTCGCTTTTAAATAGACACCCTATATAGAAAAACCGGTACATTTCGGAGAAAATAATGAGCCGCTCGCTTCAGCTTTGTCTTTTTTCTTTAGAATATTGAGTCCGAAGTACTGACATTATCAATTTAAGTAAATCTTTATAACAAAAAAAATTATATATGCGCAAAAATCGTCCTTTATTATACAGGGTTCCCCATAATAGACTACCCATTTTAATAGCCCAATAAAATTGTTGAAATTTAAAAAAACAAATATTTTATTACACTTAAGTACAATCTACTCTTTGGGATTTACTGTAACATACGACTTATCCTAACTTTTAAAAATTACGTCTTTTAAGTGACCGCCATCAACTTCAATGCACTTTTCAAGATTGGACAAGAAATGATTCATGACGCGATGAAGTAAAACCTGATCTATTCGCCGGACTTCTTCAGCAAATCGGATTTTGAGCTCTTGGATGTTTTGTGGATGAGTTCCAAAAACCTTGGCCTTTAAATAGCCCCACAGAAAAAAATCTAGTGCAGTAAAGTCCGGGGACCTCGAAACTCAATTTAAATCCCCAAATCGTTAAATGAGTCGCCCATTAAACACTTCTCGCAGAACTCTCTTAGAGTTTTTAGCGGTATGTGGTGTTGCTCCATCTTGCTGGAATAATAACGCATTATTTAGTAATCCCCTTCTTTCTAATTCAGGAATAAAAAACGTCTCTAGCATATTTACGTAACGCTCGGACGTCACTGTTAGAGGACGGTTATTTTCAACTTCAAAAAAATACCGACCAATAATGCCAAATGATCCTACCGCACACGAAACAATAACATTTGGATTATGGAGATTGTTTGTAATGATTTCTTGAGGATTTTCGGCTGACCAATACCTAAAATTCTGTTTATTAACCATGCGGTTCAAATAAAAATTTGCCTCGTCACTCATAAAAAGATTGTGTATGTCTCCTCGATGTAAATTTAAAAATTCTTGGCAAACAGCTAATCTGGCTTGTTTATCTTGATAACTAAGATGTTGCGCCATTTGGTATCTGTATGGATGAAATTGTAAGTCCTTGCGAAGAATTCGATGTAGGTTCCCTTTTGATATTCCCAAAATAAGGGATTGCCTATTAGCAGACCTTGTGGGGCTTCTTGTGAACGCAATTCTGACTCGTTCAATAGTTTCAGGAGTACGAATTGATCTTCGACGTCCAAGTTTCATTAAATTTTGCACAGAACCATTTTCACGCCAGTGGTGAATCCACGACATAACAGTCTTACGGTTAGGAGCATGACCCCTATTATTTATTTTTTTATTTATTTATTTATTTATTTCATTCCTCTATTCTACAGGTAATAGAACCCAATTACAGAATAGGTACACACCCAATAACTAATAAGTAAACATAATAAGTATGAATATATCAATATTATATGCTTGAGATTATTAAAATAAGTTAAATGAGTATATAACTTAAGACACTAACTTGTAACTAAGAGATATAGAATTATTATAATAAATACGATGGAGATTAATAATGACAGCATATTTACAATAATTAAGAAAAACCATGTACATATATTTACAAGAATATTTCAATACAGGATTTGAAGGTAGCAACGTTGCAGTTGAATATGTCTATGCGATCATGCACATTATTGAGAACGGTGCACATAACTTGTAGTGGCGAAAATTTTTTAATATTTGTCCTAGGTGTGGGTAGGTAAAACAGGTCTGTTTGACGTGAAGCAATTCTATGGGCACAGAAGCATAGCATATTAAGAATATGAGTGCAGTCAATACTATTGTGCAACAACTTATGCAAAAAAATTAAATAAGCTTTTTTACGACGAGTTTCTAAAGAGTCTAGCGCGAACCTAGAGAGGAGTGCGTTTTGTGCATAACCAATGGGTGGATATGTACCATCTATCCTAAATGCAGCGTACTTTAAAAACCTTCGTTGTATGTTTTCTAAACTCTCTATGTGTACCGCGTAGTGCGGACACCATATTATGGAGGCATATTCTAAACTTGATCTAACAATTGATATGTAAAGTAATTTTAGAGTGTTAGAATTAATAAAGGACTCTGTATTTCTAACAACAAACCCCAAAGCTTTGTATGTTTTTGAGATAACGTGACTGATATGATCGGCGAAGGACAATTTTCTGTCAAAAACCACTCCCAAGTCGCAAAACGTCTCGGGCCTACAAAGTAATGTATTTGTAAGAGCATAATCATAAGCTAAAATATTCTGTTTGGTGGTAATTGATAGAACGTTGCACTTCGCCACATTTAAATCCAGTTTGTTCTTAGAACACCAAGTATTAACACTATCTAAGTTATGTTGCAGTACGAGGCAATCATCCAGGCATGATATCGTGGAAAATATTTTAAGATCATCCGCATATAGAAGGCAGCTTACTGTTAGATTCTCAACGATGTCATTAATAAAAATATTGAAAAACAGTGGTCCTAAGTTAGATCCCTGAGGTACGCCCGAGGTTGGTAATACCTCGACAGACTTACGACCACAATACAATACATATTGCGTTCTCTTTGATAGATACGACGAGAAAAAATTAATAAGACTGTTGGATAAACCAAAATAGTGTAACTTCCGCAGTAGAATATTATGATCCAATCTATCGAAGGCCTTTGAAAAATCAGTATATATAACATCAGTTTGCAAACCGTTGTCAATTGCGTTAGACAGATATTCTGTTAAACAGAATAAGTTAGTGGTTGTCGATCTACCTTTAAAAAAACCATGTTGTGTATCTGTAATCTGATGTTTCACATGATTGAAAATGTACTCCTGGAGCAGTATTTCTAAAGACTTGGCAAAATTATTTATGATGACTATAGGCCTATAATTTATTATGCAGTTTCTATCTCCTTTCTTGAACACTGGTATGATTTTAGACTGTTTCCAGTACTGGGGGAAGGTTTCGGAACGTAGAGATAAGTTGAAAAGCCAGGTCAGGGGCTTAGCAAATACAGCCGCGCAATCGCGTATTATAAAGGATGGTATGTTATCCGGACCGCTAGTTAACTTTGATTTCAGTTTCTTTAAGGCACCTAACGTTTCTTCTTCGGTTAATTGATCAATGTTAAGGCATGAGTTGTTGACGATTGCTTCAGAATCGTAATTAAAAGATCTACTTGGATTTTCGGGAATTGTGTAAGATTGTTGAAAGAGCTCTGCAAAGCAATTGCTAATTACTTGAGGTTCGCAAATAGTCTCATCATTATACACCATATTTTTGGGCAGATCGGTGACGGTTCTTTTAAAGTTTACATACCGCCAAAACGCAGCTGGGTCGCGTGAGATATTGTCTTCCAATTGATTACCGTAATTTCTGCGAGCAGTTTGAATATCTGATTTGATTTTTTGTCTCAAGTTTACGAATGTTTGATGTGCTTCCACACTCCCATGGGTTTTGTACTCTCGCCAAGCGTTATGCTTTTGTTTAATATCTTTAATTATTTCTCCATTGAACCATGGAGGATAACTGCGATTAGGTAACCGTTTTTTCGGGACACACTTTTCAAAAATTGACTGCAAAACTGTGTAAAAGATTTCGCATGCTGAATCAACATTCGTATAGTTATTTAAAAAATTCCATTCAACCTCAGACAGCAAATGATAAAGCATAGGAAAATTGGCTTTTCTAAAGTTGTATGTATAAGATATATGTCGCACGTGACGGTTCTTATGATCTTTCATATCGGTACAAGAGATCACTAAAGCAGGATGGTGCGAGTCTTCCTTAAGCAAAGTATCAGAAAGAATTATTGTTAAATTGACAACGGAACGCACGCCTTACTTCTTCTATTGAATTAATTCTTAAGTAAGTTTCTACGCAAAACACTCGTTGTTGAACTGAATAATCCATGAGGATTAAAACTAAATGTTAAATTATGTGTTAAAACCTAATGACAATTAACAAATTTATTAGAAAAATGACGTTTTACGAAACACAATTTTATCCTAGTTTTGCGACAGGCGCCTACTCGATTAATAACATGTTGATTAAAATCCCAAAGGCCATAGAAGATAACGATATAAAGAAAAACGTACTGACTTATTTCATATAGAATTGATTTCAATATCAAATAAGGTAGTCTATTATGGGGAACCCTGTATAATTAATTAATTATGATGACATCTGAGAAAATATTTATGTCTCTATGTATTGAAGTTGATTCACAGATTGTTACATGCAAAAAAGTTAATCGGTTTAACGCGCTCTTCAGCACAGATTCGCAGTAAAACCCACTTACATATCCAAGCCGTTACCATATTTAAGATTTGAAATGCAAATGGTATGTGAATCAGACGTTTCGTGTACATGTAAACATGTCTGTAGCTTCTCACAGCTCGGAAATATGGTCAAATTGTTATGTAACATCAAAGCCACACATTTTTTTACACAATTCTTTGGAATAACACGCGGCATGCATGCATACGGAAAATTTACTACGTTAAAACTTGATAAGTGATTATGAGTACATATTTAAATTTACTTCCAAGTATCAGTTATCCAGTAGATAGACCTTGGCCTTATTTTAATCACAGTATTTACTGAATGTTTTCTGCAAATTAATAATTTTCTGGTTTGTAAATCACTTCATTAATGGTTGCCTAATACACCACAGTGTACAGAATTTAATCACAGTAAATTTTGACTCTCTTTTGACAAAATATATTGTATATCAACAACGAGGTCATCTGAAAATAACTTCGCTGTTAATGAGCAATATCTGAACATATGTATGAATAAGTACTAACTTTAAATTTAAGTTTGATGTATCCTGCATTGCTGGAATATATAAAATTAATGTACTATCTATTCCTACCTAATTTTGGCAAAATTTAAACACACTTCACAACATAATAATACAACAATAAATTGGCGCCCAACGTGGGGCCAATTTATTGTTGTATTATTATGTTGTGAAGCGTGTTTAAATTTTGAAACCTAGAGAGGAAATGACTTACAATCAGTGTCATTATGTTCATCAGAAACGTCAACTCTGAAAGTCAGTACATTTGAAAATATTAAAATTCACCCCTCCCACCTTTAATAGAGTAATTAACACTCTTATCAACTGATTCTCTTTCTCATCAGTTACATCAGTTTTGAGAATAACTGATTATTATGGAAAGTGTAGATAACCATTTTATATTATACCCATACCATGAAAATATAGATGTATTTATTTTTCATTTCTAAACTCACTTTTTGCCGCTACCTAGGACTTACGGGTTCAAAAACTTAGTTTTATCACTGTTCAGAAATACTGAAATTATTATAAAAAACGATTTAGAAAAAAATTGCAACTCAACCACCACATAATCGATATGAAGGTAAACAAGTACTTGGATGGGTGACCAATGACCATATAGCGTTGCCCACCGAAAGTATTACACGTCAGTGAATTTACAAAAGCTATGCAAACTCTGGAGAAGCTTGTGTGGAAAGCGCCATCCTTCGGATAGGCTGTAAATCAGGGATGTAAATATTTATGTCAATATCAATATAATATGTCGTTCACTCAAGATCGATTTCCGGTTTAGATGATATAAAATGGACAGGGTAAGTGTTCAGTCCACATTAAAGCTTAAATTGAGCAATTCTATCAGTTGTATCATCGAAAAAGGATATACATATCTTTTTTCTATGAGTTGTATGTCAGCCAGAGCCAGAACCTAACTATAACAACAGTCAAATGATAAAAATAAACTATGTTTTGCAGAGAAAATATTCATTTTTAAATACCCAGGAAAATAACATATCCTCGCAAATTTCTATGGCTGCAAAGATAAGAAACACGATTTCATGAATTTCTTAAAAGGAAATTATGAAGTCACGTGGCGCTCGCGAAAACTAGATTAAAGGAGCCCATACATAAACAACATACGCCAGTGACTGGTATATGGAAAAATTAGAGCTGCTAACAATGGGGTTAACGGTCATGGTGATTTCAGCAACTGCCTTACTCTACCTACAAGATATTTAAAACATTTAGATAATCTTAGGTGTATTAAATTTAACAAAAATGTTCCGGTTAAAATTTTGAATAAATTATACGTTTCTTTATGAACAGTCCTATTGCTACGTCACCCATTGATTTTAATGGTAACGCTCTTCTAAATTGATAGGTTATTAAAACTCTACTTATTAAACTTACTTATTAAAACTCTAAACGAAACTACAAATTAATTTTTAAATGAGTAGGTATTGTTTGATGTCAAGTAGTAACAGCCTTTCAATTATATATTTCAGATATTCTTGTATCCTGTACTAGTACTGTATTTTCTTAAATTCCTGTCTGAAAAGTATACGAAAAGTAAATATTTTAATGCACACCAGATTTACATGCATACATGTTTAAATATGTTTAGTAACAGACAAAAAAAATCTCTCATGCGACTAAACTTTACAGTTGATGTATTCAGAAATACACAAGATTCTCGAAATGTACACTAGTTTATTTTGAATACTGCCACTTCCATATTATCGAGGGGTGCCCGGAGATATTTTTCATAGACAGCAGCGGCGGCACTGAAAGAAAATCCAGGGCCATGCGGGGATCATTTCTAAGCAAAAATGAGGAGTAATATGAGGAGATACTTTCAAAGTGTTATCAGATGATATTGAAGTTAATGATTAATATTTACAAAAAATATTCACTCATTCATGACATGTCCTTATATACCTTCGGTTTTTACACTGTTAGCCACTGTATAACATCAGAAAAGCATGGTTACATCGTTCTATATCGGTTTAGAAAAAAATTGCTCCTGAAGCGAATATGCGTCAGTGTGTGGGCATCTTTAAACACAAAGTAGATAGTTTGACATTGAATGTAGACATACGTGGGGCTTCATGATGCTTTATGCCGATAAGTAGGCCATTACCAAACAAACATAAAAGTTCAAAGACAATGGAAATGAGGACCAGCGTAGTGTTGCACCAGTTAGCGAACTAACATACATAATATCCCAATCGTAGCCGAATGCATGTAATTAAAATTAAATAAAGAGTAATTCATTATCATTACTAAACCTTGACTTCTGATTGAGAAATAAAATAGGTACGGAAATCCGGTTGCCGCAGTAGAAATGTGTATAATTCGGAATTTGCCACGGCTTGTTCTATCATATCAAATACAGGATATATAGAAGAATACTTACCAACTTAAAGTGATTAGAATAGTTAATTGGCTGAAATTTGATACAATAGAACAGGGGTTTTAGGCAAAAGACTATATACGTTAATTGCTATCCTTCACCTTTAGTGAATCATAAACATACATATATATTTACAGCGTTATTCAGAACTTATCACTAAAACTTTGAGGATATGTGCATCCTTAAATAAGAAATCGATATCACCAAAAAAATTTATAATAAAAGTCTTTGGATTTCCCGTAAACAATTTTAAAAGTTATACCATTATAAAGGACTACGTAGATGGGCAACTGTACTTCAACGACATCTGATATATCACATTCCTACAAAAAAAAAAATAAACAAGTTTTTGTACCTGGAACCCCTGGTCAAGACCGAGCGAATAGAGTTGGAGTGGGAATAATATCTAATGTCTATCTGTGTCGCTCTCTCAGTGCCGGTGTTTTATATATCGTATAGGAGTGTTAAACTTTAAAATTTTCAAAATGGCTAAAATACAAGTCACATCGCTAGGCAGGTGCCTGGGGTATCCCAATCAACGGTGTGGCGCTTACTACACGAAGCTCAGTTTTATCCGTATCATATCCAGCGTGTTCAAGCACTGTTACCACTACCAGCAGATTATCAATTACGAGTTAGGTTTTGTGAGTGGTTGTTGCAGCAAAATGCTGAAAATCCCCAATTTACTGCTGATGTACAAGTTACAGATGAAGCTTTGCTTACTCGAAATGGAATACAGAACATTCACAATACACACGTTTGGGCACTCGAAAATCCGCATGCAATTCAACGAAATCACTTCCAACACCGTTTTTCGAACAGCTTTTGTAACAAGGTATGTGCAAATTTTTTATAAATTTCATGTTTCTAATACCTAGTAATCAAGTAGCGCAATTCTTCAAAATTAGTGTAACAAAATTTTATTCATTTTAAAGACACGTCACTTTGGTCACATCTATGTCTATCTTTCAGTTTATTTTAAAGTAAAAACGCTGCAAATCTTTTTTGCGCCGGGTGTCGGTATACTCTCAGAACTTCCGAAGTATTTTTCGTGCTATATGTGACATCGCCAGTTTGCATTGTCAGTCCCAAGGTCATTCCATTACAGTGGACCAGTATCCAGCGGCGTGCAATTAAAAATTTGTAAATAGTTTTCAGAACGCGCTAAAAAAATTTGTTTTTGGACTACCACATTTGTACATGTATGTTGAACATTCCCAAATTTTATTATGGATAAGTTCTGAATAACCCTGTATATAATCACACAAGCATTTTATACTCTCGGTTTCACCTGATTTTCAAGGGCAAAATAATGGTTTAAACTAAAACCGAAAGTTCCTAAAAATGGCAATTATTTATAACAAAAATTCATCGTATTTGTTACAATTAATAAAACCTATTTGTACTAGGCAAGTATGTAATTCTAAACATTCTTTCTTAATAACATATTTTTATAAAACAAAGGCTACTATGGGTATTATAAACACCCATAGTAAATTATCAGCTTTTCAACTCGTTGTCACTAGACCGTCATCGAACGATGACGTATTTTTTTTACAAAAAAATACTTTATATTATGTTTTATGTTTTATCGAAGGTTTTATTTAACAAAAATCGTTGAATAAAATACTACCAGTATCACGAGTGGCCTCTGCTTGAAAACGTTTGTCGACTAGAAACTTGAAATGGAGTTGATTGTGTTTTCTCTTTTATGCCATTGACTGAACTGTTCAAATTATTCTCAATGTTTATTCTTCGTGCAAAGACAACGCACTGCTTTACCCTGAAAAGAGGGAGGCAACATGAATCTTGGGCGAGTTTCTATGCACTGAAATGCTAAAACCCTTGGTTTATCTTAGTACTTACTAGGTTTACGAGACGGTTGAGTAAAACATTCAACTTTGAGCAGAATAGATCACATCCATTATCATGGAGAACATTTATAGCGCTTTAATGGCCGTTGCTGTTCAGAGCCAAGGGAGGACGATTGTGTGATTGTGTTTTTGGAGCTAGAGATTACTAGAGTGTTATTAGAGAGAGAGTACCAGCCAAAGGAAAACGTAAATATAATATTTCAACCGTGCGAATTGTTTTTATTCTTAGAAATTGGGTTTTGAGTGAAAGTTTAAATTACAGTTAGACGACCTGGCACGAAACGTAACCAAATAATGTCAGATAAAAAATGCAAAGATCGAGGCAGAAATGCACTTCTCTGTGTTCGTAAATATCCAGGTAAATATAATTGGGTGCCTTAGGGCCATCTTATAATCGCTCTCTTTACCTTTTCCTGCTAGATATAAATGGTAAAAGCATCTTGTGAATTATTTATGGGGCACGAACAGTTCTTAAACGTGACGGCGAACATATGGTTTTTATTTATAGTTTATTGTCCGTAAAATTAGTTGTAAATAACTGTTTTTATTAGCAATTGGGAGGTTTTGTATGTCTTCACGGAAAGGCCTGATTCTATTTAAATAAAATCTGCAAGAAAAGAAAAATGTGTATGCCACGAGAAAAATCTGATAGAAAAAAATTACATTGTTCATAATATGAATAAAACATTTATATTCACATAATTAATAAAAAAATCGGTAAATCATACCTAAATATTTCTATACCTACTATTTTCATTTCAAATATATTCTGATAATCATATACTTACTAAACTATAATAATGGTCTCGATATCTCGATAAATCTAATAGGTATACAATACACTCAAATTATGTTTAAATTTTTTACACTTTTGAATTTGATTGAAATTGAAAGAGGAAATTCCCAGCCTTTAAAACTCCTCCCGAGTCGGGAATACAAATAATATATTGAGGCCATGTTATACTTCAAAATAAAACACCATTCAAAAGGAGCCGGTGTACCACAAAGGGCTTGCGAAATATTTAAATTTTTTTGCCACGTGCCCAGGTCCACATTTTTGGAGACTTTGAACCCAAGTATGGGTACCTATTATATCTAAACCTAAACATACAGTTGTGTTAAGTTTCTAACAGGAAAGTAGAAAAGTCAGTCGAAACAGAGATTTTAAGTGTAGGTATTTATAATCTGTTCTGGTCGAAACACAAAGTAGTCGCGACACAGTTTGTTGGGTGATGATGATGAAGCCTCAATTGCTGAATGTAAAAAACGCGAAATAAAATAATAGCGAAAATAATTATTTTACTCAAATAATATGGACCTACATGAACTATTATAGCAATGGGTAGGTACTATGAAAACAAAATAAATTTAATTTCCAACTCAGGCAACAAAATTACATCGTTGTAAAGTGCCATTACGATTAAAATTCAAAGAATGATAAAAATAATAATTTGTAATAAATAATTATAAACGCATTATAATTGAACCTGAGACATATAGTTAACAGAAACAGATTCATTATTTACTAACTTCAAGGTTAAATTCCAAGTTAACAATGCAAAATAATTAAATTATTGTTATAATTAAGTAGGTACCTAAGTATTATATTACCCAGTGTAGACACAAATTTTCCAAAGTACCTACACGAAGGTATGTACATTGTACCCTATCTTACAGTTATAGATGGGATGGAAAATAATCTTTAAACAGAAGAGGAGTTACGAAGTTATCTATTTTTTCTATTCTATTTTTTATGTGTATGCCTTCTAAATTATCTAGATAACTTTTGTTTGTTAACAAAACTACTCTCTCGGTTTTACTGATATAAGTACGTAGACTCAATATTTTTTTAATTCGGTGACACGAGATTTCTAGTACCTAAGGTCTCGGTCACACTGAAGAGCGAGCGGGCGTCAATCTAGTCGCCAGCGAGCGAGCGATTATTCGTAAAGCGATTTTGTGGGCATACTGAGGGCGATAAAACACATCGCAATCGCGAGACTGTTCATTTTCTCTTGTTTACTTGTAATTGTCGGTAGTACAAATGTCATTAATCTGAGTCAAAAGGAATACTAATTATGTTGAATGGTAGTTCCTATATACAATGGAATTTATTTTTTAAAAAATCTCGAAAATATGGAACGCATCCTATCTTCTCGCACCTATCTGTTCTAACTGTTCCCAATAATAATTGAAATAATACTTGTGTTATTGCATTCGGCGGTATTTGACAAAATTCAGTGACAATGACAAAATTCGCACGCTCTAAATTCAAAGAGATTTGTTTTTTAATAAATCGTCCGCTGTACGCTTACATGTCGCCCGCTCGCGGCAGTTTTGTGTGGCCACTTCTATTGTAGTCGAGCGTTTAAAAAATTCGCTCGCTGGTTCACCGTCCGTTTGACGCCCGCCCGTTCTTCAGTGTGGCCGAGGCCTTACACCAGATATTTAAGTATGCATTAAATGAATACTTTCTTTTTATGTTAATAGATATGCATCATATATGCATCATATACAGGGTGTCCACCTAGTGCGCGTAAGTCCAATATCTGGGTTAATAAAAGAGATAACTTAATTTTTTTTTCTACAGGGTTGTCTAATATCCCGAGCTGCACAAAATGAAAATATATTTACATATTCAGGGTGTTCAGTTTTTCCTGGACAGGTACCAACTTCGTTTTTCTAAATGGAAATATATATTTTTTATTGCTTTTTCGAACTAAACCCTTGATTTTAGTAGGACTTTCATCAGCCTTCCCTATACCTAACTTAAACTGTTTTTGAAATATTGACGGGTGAATATTGACATTTTTGCAACTTTGACACCCTGTAAAATCTAAACGGTTTGAGATCAAGCAAAACGGTTTGCACATTCCTATCTTAACTTTTCATAAGCTATCGTTTGGTACTAATTTCAAATTTATCCAGGAATTAAAAATTTTCAGAAAATTTTAAATTTTTGGATAATTCTGAAATTAGTACCAAACGATAGCTTATGAAAAGTTAAGATAGGAATGTGCAAACCGTTTTGCTTGATCTCAAACCGTTTAGATTTTACAGGGTGTCAAAGTTGCAAAAATGTCAATATTCACCCGTCAATATTTCAAAAACAGTTTAAGTTAGGTATAGGGAAGGCTGATGAAAGTCCTACTAAAATCAAGGGTTTAGTTCGAAAAAGCAATAAAAAATATATATTTCCATTTAGAAAAACGAAGTTGGTACCTGTCCAGGAAAAACTGAACACCCTGAATATGTAAATATATTTTCATTTTGTGCAGCTCGGGATATTAGACAACCCTGTAGAAAAAAAAATTAAGTTATCTCTTTTATTAACCCAGATATTGGACTTACGCGCACTAGGTGGACACCCTGTATGAATCATAATACATCATATAGGTATGCAAGTTAAGTAGTACTAGATAATGTACATGAACTAATAATTATAATACCTAAACGTGAAACCTTCATGTACCTAGTAAATGCAAGTAAAATTATTTTCATATTCACCGATAGATGGTACCTATATTTCATATGATAAAAGATAACAGACCATCAGAGACCACTCATCTATATAATTTTTAGTTTCCATTTACGTGTAAAATATATAAGTAGGTATTTGAGGATATTGATAATAACAATAACGATAAGTAGGTATATTAAAGTATTAGGGGATATTGGATAAACGACTTTTTGAAATAATATACTCTTTTTTGTGATACAAAAATACATGCATAGATAAGAATCACACACATGAGAAATTATTATTATAGACATGCTTTTCTATCTATATTTTTTTAGGAGCTACTAGAACTTATGTCAAATTTAAAATCTCTGAAACAAGTAATAAAAATAATATGTAGGACCGGTACATTATTTATTTTATTACATTATGTAAACAATTCCTACAACAATAATTACATAAAAAGACAATAAGTTCTAGGATGAGTTGATCGCTGGCTGCCTATTTCTTATGTAAGTAGGTGCTACCAGAGATACGAAGTACTTGGCAATTTTATTTTGGTAAGTAAGTACCTAATAGGTATTTCATATTTTACAACTTCTGAAATTCTGCAAATACTTTCCTTTTGTATATATATTATATTTGTTTAATACAAATATAATACAATAATCGAGATAATAATAGAAAACAAGGGCAAAAAGGCCATTAGTCAAGCTCACCTCTTTAACTTTGTCTCTGCGTTCTCTGGCAATTGGATCCTTGTCTTCACCTCCAATAGTAAGAGGATAATGATCACTAGGTGCAGGGGGTACAGTAATAATCTCAGAGCCTCCCCAGCCCCCCAGGTCTTCAGCCCCCACATTTTCGTCTACCTGATTTGCAATAATGGGCTGTCTGTCCGTCGATGATGTCTTTTCTAGCCCGATATTAGGCCTCTCTAGCACTTTTAACTCACCGTCTTGCTCTATCTTAGCCTTCAACTTCTCCCTGTCCCCAATAACATGGGGGTCGACTCGGAAGTCCTCTTCATGTCTCATTAACTTTGGGGCCTCTCGGCTGTCTTCTAGGTGAGGCGGTGGCGGAATTAACAGCTCTGGGCCAGCCCGTTTTATTTGATCATAAACTTTGTACACACTTTCTGCCGTACCCCCGGTCCGAAATTCCGGTAAGAAAAAGAATGTACCAAAACATACTATCCCAAGAGTTACGAAAACTAAGAATATTACGTATTTCTCGCGAGGCCTACAAGACCTTCTAGGAAACGGCACTGGCACACCATTTACGAACCTTTGGTATGTAGGTAGGATACCCGTAGTAGTCATTTTTAATGTTTTTGATTATGTTTTCGTAGCAACGTCTTTCCTACATCCACTAACACCACGCCATTAATGATTCACTGACAGCTGGCTGACTACTCGCAGATTTCTGCTTTGCTAGCAAAGCGACAGTACAGGTGGAATAATAACATCCTCAAAAGTAATGATACAAACGGACATTACCATCTAGTAAACAGTTTACAAAGCACAACTTCAAGGACATCTCTCTGTAACAGAACTCTGTGATAGAGCGACACTAAATGAAGGACCATGTGGATAGATGGCGCAATTAATTAAAAAAATAAAATATTACAGATTTTTAACTAATTCTTATGAAACATTTATACTTATGCATTCATATTATTTCTTTAATAAAATCAACTGAACAAATTTTGTATTTCTAATAAAGGTATATTGAAATACATATGAAATGAAATTTGAAATAATGTTTGCCTATACTTAGGCAACCATATATACACTACTTCCAGCAATTTTCTAGTAGAATAGCAGAACGACTAAAAATATCGTAAACACGTTCATTTTTAATCGATATAGATGAATTTTGACTGTAACTGATGGCTATTTATTTCTCTGATACAAATTGAATCATCATATTAAAGAACAATCAAAATTTTATTAACTGGGGTGCCTTGCTAATAGTTGCTATAGATGTTCCAAAAGAATTTTTGATGATTTCGTTTATAATTCTAAGGCTATATCTATTATCTATTCTGTTCCTTAGATTTGTGTAGAGTTCCACGATCAAAATAAAAAATAAAACAAACCACCCTTACATAATTTTAATTAAAAGATACTTAGGTCTTAGGTACATAAAACTATTCATTATTCTTTATTCTACAATGAAATTATAGCTAATAAGAAAGTTGATAACAAATATGAATAGAATCAAGAGATGAGAATAATTCATATGAATAGATCACGTTGGCTAGTGGCTGGTTTACGTTAATTACAGTAATTAAATATGTTGCTTGTGCCTTGTGTGCCTATTTGTCTTTATGCCTTCCTTCTATCCATGAGTAATGATCCCATAATTAATTTCCTAATTCAAATTTCGTATGTCTAGTCGACCGGTATCTACAGTTATTAATCCAGAGGTACGTACCATCAATGTTTCCAATGAAAAAATTTATCACACCATGTCCGTAAAACCCAAGTTTAATAATCAAAATAGAATCTAACCTGTCTAACTTAATTAGTGAGTGCAACGTAATTTATTCACAGGGTTCATCTGACACATCCTGTGATTGATTACCTGTCGCCAACACAAAGGATTCTGTTTAGTTGCACTACGTAATACTCTTGCGGTAAAAATATTTTTCAAATTAACATTTTGTGCCTTTATAAATAATTGTGGATATAACTGTGATTTTGATAGTAATATCTCAACCCTGTAGTAATACCTCTATCCCTTATTCTCAGTGTAATGATGAGCTTGGAAATCGGAGACTTGCGTGAGAGAGGAAACGGCATATTATTATTTTGCGGACCGCGAATGCTCCCAGGAACGACTTGGAACGAATGTTATAACTTTAATTAGGTACCATTTAGTACGAGGATCTGGAAAATATAAAAAACTGATACCACATTTTTGTAATATCGCGAATTATTTACGTGTACCTCATAGATAGGGTTCGCCTATGTGGTGTAACCAAAATGAAAAAAGTGTATTTGGGGAAATGTTTGGAAATTATTCCTCATAGAGCTATACGAATCTCCAAAGAAGGCGACAAGAAGGTCGCGAGTCTGATAAGTCAATTTTATTTAAATTTACCTTTTAAAATAAAACAAAAAATCTATATAAAATGTTTAAAATCAGCTCCTTCGGCTTCAAAAGTATTTTTTCCCTATTCAATCGTGTTAGCAGTCTACCACGAGTTTTTGTTCTACCATATTTGAGATGAGCCATATGTTCTTTGAATCTAGTTTGAATCGACCTTCTACTTTGTCCAATATACTTTTGATTGCAGTCTTTACAGCTAATTTCGTAAATCTCCGACTTTTCTCCTTAGTTTGTATTTTGTCTTTGGGATTGCCTAAAAGTTGTTGTAGTTTATTTTCCGATGAATAAATCATTGAATACCTATATCCTTAAAAAACATTACCAAAACCATAGGCGAAACGAGGATCGTATGGAATAGATATGAATTTTGGATTTTCTCTTTCATTTTGAAAAGTCTAGGAATTTCGAAATGTTTCTTTAAATTTACGTTTCCTAATTATTTTATTAAACTTAAAGAATATCCATTACCCACAGCTATATCCAATCTATGCCTTTTTTTTCAAACCGCAACTTATTTAGGGGGAAGCTTAATGGGCGATGAATTAGAAAATTGAAACTCGCCATTTTGTGTTGAGCACAATGGTGAGAGTCCTTCGGGATATATCTTAAAATACTGGTATCTTTTCTGTATACCTATGTCAAATTCTAACTTATTTTCATTATTTCTAATAAATTATTAATAGCGGTACATCTAAGAATGGTAGTTGTCCAAAGTTTTCAATTTCATACGTAAATTTAACTGATGCGAAACGACTGTTTAATTTAGAAACAAAGTTGTCAATATCAATGACTTTTGTATCAAACACTGCAAAGATATCATCCAAATATCCAAACCAAACCCTGGGAAAACACTCGAATTCTTCTTTTGCCTCTGTTTTGAATCTTTTCATGATGAGATTGGCAATGAATGGTAACGAAAAGTTACATTTTGCTTTACCCTTAGGTTGTTTGAAGAAATTACCATTTAATCGAAGGCAATTTTGTTTCATGTAAAGTTTAGTGAGTTGAAGATATTCTTTTACTACATCATTCGAGTAAATCTTTAAGGTAGTTCAAGGTCTGTGTTATGGGGATACTTGGAAACAAATGAACAAACGTCAAAGGAGATCAAAACTTCACCTCTTGCAACTGGATATTTTTCAAAACTTCACCTTCTTATAACTGGATATCTTTCACGTTATTAATAAAATCATTGGAATTAATCACAGAAAAATTAGGTAGTGCAATGGTTACACTTTCAAACTTCTCTGTTAACCATTTTGATAGGTGGTAAGTAGGCGATCCTATTGATGAGACAATAGAACGCACAGACTTTCCTGGTATATGAATCTTAGTCAAGCAGCACAATCCAGGTACACCTTGGTTAGATACATGTAACCTCCTATTTAAAGCTAGAATAATAAGGCTGCTGCAGGATTTAAGTACATTTCTTACTTCAGTAATCATTTTTGGTAATGCATTTCTAGAAAGTTTATTATAAGGGCCATTACTAATCAAAGTAATCCCTTACCATAATAGTCTTCTTTGTCTAAAATAACAACCTTATTATCCTTATCAGCTTTTAGGTAAAAACAATATTTTTCATGAACCCGTTTGATCCTATTTTTGTATCCTTAGTGAAAAAACTTCATCTTATGGTATGTAGATCCGACCAAATATATAGACAAATAATAGCAACACAGTTTTGTGACCAACAATATTTAAAACAAAAGCTTTTTGTTTACATTAGTGCCCAAGCATTTGGTCCAATCAAAAAATGCCATTTTAATTTACCGCCTAAATTGTTAGGGATTTTGTGACCGACACCAATGGGCGTGGTTTACAAAGATAAGTAGCCATGCATAAACGTAGAATCGGCGATCGCGAGAGGGACTGTCAATGATTTTACAATTGTTTTTTTAATAATAAATATTAAGTATTATTATAAATAGTGTAGTAAATATGTAAATCTTAAACTTTGTATTTACTAAAATAAAATATTCTAAATTGTACTTTTAGTTTTATAATTATTATTTTCACCCCTTAAAACATAGCCGCCCATGCCGTTGGGCACTGTGACAGGTAATTTCATGAAATTGAGGTTATGTTTTTTGTTATTCTTGGTCACATTATTTTATATACTGACAAATAGGCAATTACTTATCTATACATATTTGATCGGAGGTATGTAGGTACTATTTATATGCCCTGTATAAGTTTTCTGCGAATATAAGTGCGTAAGTCTAAGGAATATTAACACATTGATGATTTATACGTCTATGCCTCCAACACAATCGAATGGGTGCATAAACACGACAGTTATTAAACCAGTTATTCCTTTTTTTACGGTCATTGTGGTCCATACTTTGAAAACACCTACTATTTTTTCAAGTCACTGCCAGAGCCAGCATTATTCATCAAACACCATGTATATGGGCATGGCCGCAGCGAAACGGCTCCTTAACCAGCCTATAAAGGTAATAATAGTTCGCAGTCGTGACACGAGACGCGAAACCGCTTAAGATGAAAGGCGTGACCAAACTGATCTGCAACAATAAAACTGCCGGTAAGATCAGATCTACTAGCTCTATAAATGGCTATATACTTCATTCGACTTATTAAGCTTATCTGTCGTCATGTTCGTGCAATTTATCTTAGGTGCCCTCTTAGTGAAAGGGAAAACAAATTAGCTGTTAGATGTAAATGTATTTATTATGCAGGAAGTAGCATGCTTGTGAGGGTAGCCCAATTAATATTTATTTGCAGGAGATGCCGAAAACAACTACTCCAGGCAATGTGCCCCGACTGGCAATGGATTACTTTGGCATCTCCATAGGAGTCACCACATCTTTCATAAAAATCGACCACCAGACACACTGACCGGTTTCGCGCTTATTATGCGCTCATCAGAGTACCATAGGTAGTGGACTCGATGAACAATACTGTGACGTGATTGCCTAATGGGGATCGTGAATGTAAGTAGTGGTGAGAAACACACCGTAGTGCCCTCTTTGGGTCTTTGCTACCATCTGTCTGACAATTATTTCACTTCATTCCCCATTTTTCATGATTGTTTGGTTTTTGAAAAACCCGTAATTTTTTAATTGTGATTTGATCAATTAATGAGAAAAATCTGATGTAAAATCAGTAATATTTAACTATATTCTTACGAAGACGATCGACATCGACTTCCTTTCAGTCTAACAATTACCTATACCTATAACCTTGATAACATCGATATTTTAAGAAATTTGAATAAAAATTACAGTCATGGTTCTCTGTGATATCAACTAATTTAAATTTAGCAGCTAGGTAACAAAATTCGTTCGCCAAAAGTGAACAAAATAAACCTATAAAATATTATCGTTTTTTTGACATTCTTCGATGTACCTATTTGCATTGAATTCATAATACATAGATATAAAAAAATACTTTATAACCTAAAATTAAACTATAAGACCCTGAACTTGAGATAATGGTAATAAAATAATATGGCATGTAGGTATACTAATAAAGAATTCCATCCACATATCCAAGATGATGTGTATAAAATACAAAATCAGTTTCAACAAAAACTTGAAAGTTAGTTTATAGGTACTTGGAATATTTATGTGCTGAAGTCACGCTGCAATTCAATTGATTATACCTTTGCTACAATTTTGAACAACTTTTTCATATAACAAGTAACTTAGAAGTTACTTATTATTGGTCTTATTGTTGTTGTTATTATTGTTAGTCTTTTATTTATTTATTTATTTATTTATTACCTACTGCATCCCACAGTACAATACCAAATACGGGGTGAGAACTAAAATTACACAGAATTTGATACAATTATACAATAAAACAAGTTATATACAGTAACAAGTACACAAATAACAAATAGAAAATATTGTTATCAGCAAAAAAAATAACCTTAATTATTACAAAAAAGGTGTTTAACAAGTATGTTTCACACATTAAATATAAGGGCGAAAACTTCAGAACATTGGTGCGCGGAGTTGGAAGATAAAACGTTTTACGATTACTTGTTTCAAATGTAGGTGTATGATAATTCAGCAAACTTAGGATATTAGGAATATCAACAATACTATGAATTATTTTGTATAAATACATAAATACAATAAGGAACTGAAGCTGATTTGTATTTAAATAACACCAATCATTAACAGTATTCAGATTGCCTTGAAGCAATTCACAATCATAGTCATCATTATTGACGCAGAACAGTTTCATATCGTCGGCATAAAGCAAGCAGTTAACGATTACATCGGTAGTTATATCATTTATGAACATAATAAATAATCATGGGCCCAAATATCGACCCTTGGGGTACACCGGATGTGACAAGGAATTTATCAGACCTAAAATCATGGTACTCTACATATTGTCCTCTCTTAGATAAGTAAGAGGCTAAAACGAAAATCAATGTGTCTGAAATACGGAAGGTTTTAATTTTTACAGAAGGATAGAACCATGGTCTAGTAAGTACCGAACACCCCAACTAAAACAAAAATAATTTCAAAACTAAAATAATACTGATTGCACATTTGTTTTGTTTAGACTGTATAAGGTAATAAGATACGATTCTCCACTAAGTCTCAGACTTTCGGACTAATCCTTGTGATAAAAATGAGGGAGTAGAGATATTATTATTATTATAAATAATATAAAAAAATGTGCCCTTTGGTCATTTGAAATTCGACGACTTTCCTTGAACTCGCGCACGCCAAAAAAACAAACCCCAAACACATATTGATATGCGGGTGTAGCCCGCGAGATTTACGACACGGGGCTACCTGGGACGCGAGCCCCGCATTCAACAGGTAAGTTGACCATGATTTCAGCCGGGAGACGCGGGAAGGAGGCGTTTCTTGGGCTCTGAAGCCACGACCGGCTTTGCCTTGCCTACTCTGACTTGGCTACGGCGTCCACCGCTGCCTGTTCTGCTCGGCTGAGTTAAACCGTCCGTCTTGTGTTTACTTTCCTCAACGACCGATTCCAATTTGCTTCCACATGTGACTGTTTGGTCGGTTATTAAATGTCTTGATTCAGAAGGCCGGCATTCCCTTTTGAACCTGTGTTGACTATTTACGTGGCGTATTATTTATATTGTAGTTTTGTTGTGAAGAAGTGATAAAAAACTTGATGCTGTAGGATTATTTCGTATTGGAAACTGTCTGGTAAGTTGAAATAAAAGATATTTTGCATAACCTCAGCTCTGGTCCTCAGAGAAAGTACCAATCCAAAGGTAAAAGTACTTACTACCTTGTTAAAAATGCTTTTTTTTTGTTCCTACAACCAACTTGGTAAGTTAATCCACCTGTTCTTTAGGTAGGTACAGTGGATGAAATAAATGTGATAAAAAAGTAAAACACACACAATACAATGTACTTTAATAAATTGGTCCAGAATGATAATGGGCAATTTTGAAAGGGGTTGGAACCTTTGGTGTGAAGACTAACACTGACGTAGTTTTCCTCATAACACCAAAATGATGATTTAAACACTGATGATTAAAACAGTTTTAATCAATTCCAGATGATGCCAATTTGATTGGCGAAACGCGTCTCAGGTGCAGTATATTGTTTTGATGTTATATGTAAAACTACGTAGGTGTTATTGGTAATTGTCTACGGAAAGTTCTTTTGAAGAATGTAGGTACTTTCCTTGGTATTTTCATTTTTTGCATATGAGCTTTTAGTAGTAGGTAATTAAAGAGATATTGTGAGCCATGATAAAAACATTACTCTAAACTCTTACGAAACAATATATAATAACCAAAACAAAAGCGGTAAGCATGTGAATAACACAAACTTATTGTATGTAATGTATTGGTATGTATAAGATTTGTATTAATTTGAATATGTCAAAGTATCCAGCTTTTTGAACTTTTGTAGCAAAATAGAACTAAGTACCCATTCTTAATTTTAACTGATCACATGCAAACCTGAAGATATAGTTTTCTATACTTTTGGCTAGTATATAGAACACGTAAATCTTGAACAAAATAGGAAGGTAATTTATCAAATATTTCTTCTTAAATGTCACCGCAAACCATAATTTTCTCCTCACCCACCCATCACCGAAATTCCTTCTTGATGATATAAACCTATGTACCTACCTACACTCACACTCTATATTTAAGAAAAATCGCGTCTGTTATAATATTTAAATGTTTTTAAAGAGCCTAGATGGTAAGATGTTCTTGCTAATTAAAAAAAAAAAAAACAAGAGATTAAAGAGAAATAGTAAAAGATTCTTCAGCAAGTTCCCACTCAATTTTTCAATTAACTGCAAAAATCAGCCGTTCTATATCGGCTTCATTAAGGCCATATAATTATCTTCTAGGTAGATATCTAGAGTAGGTATTGAGGTATTGTCATTAGTACTATAATATAATTAGTAATAATTGAATAATTTGGTAGTTCTGTACTTGTTTTGTCGCCTACTTACTTTTTTCTATTCATTACAAGGCTCTTGACACCTTTCAGTGGATAAGCTTTTTTGTCATTTATCGTGTGTTAGCACGCATTGTGAAATATTGAAATGTATGTAAATTTGCGAATTTCCAGTAATATTTCATAAACAGTATCAAAACAACTTTTGCGATGCTGTGAAATGGAGTATTAAACCCAAGGTTAGTATCTGTCTTTTTTGGGTAATTATGCACAATAAGTATAATAGTATAACAAACGTTTTCTTTGTATAGTTATTTATATAGATATCTCTGTATAAAACTGTATAATTGAATTAGAGACAAAAAGCTGCAATATCAGTTACAGAATCTCTCAAAAACTGTTATATTAATAAAAAAAACACAATGCCCTAGCCTTGTCGAATGACATAACTATAAGCTATAGCGTTACACTGAGAGATGAGCTACAACATACATTTTCTAGGTCACATTCCATCCTTCTACCTACTCTCAGTCAAGTTGACTCAAATTTTAATCGGCTTTAAATTCTTGTTGGTGCTTATAATTTCATAAATTATTTCAATACCTCAAACACGTTTTCTCATTAAGTACCCTCTAATGTGATTTAAACTTTACCCGGTTCAACATTATTTGTCAGTTTGAAAAATACACGTTGTGTCATCGATTGTGTACCTATGTGTCTGTGTACATTTACAATAAATTATTGAACAGAATCAGAATTTTTGGCAATCAAGCGAATTCAACTATAGATGAGGACAGACAGAAGCTTTTATCTGCAGTTTTATATATTCCCAATTAAAATTTAAAAGTTGGTAGTGTGTCCAACGCTAACTTTATAGTCTTACAATTCGATTCCACGCCACAAAGTAGTAAACTCGATGCGATTCCATTGGATTTTTGTTTGGTGTCACTGTCTGAGAAGTTCTAATGTTAGCATTTGGGTGTATGGGTTGTACTTGGGTGGAGGGGGCGTATTTCCTTTGTTTTTGGTACTTCTGTATATTTTATGATTAACATATTTATGACTAACTAGGTATATGTATCCTCACTTATATGTTACCTAATGTTATTCTATTTAACCATTTACTTGAATGAACGAATTGACGGCAACGCGGTATCTTCTCGGAAATTTTTGAGCAACTATCAAGTCTATTCCTAATTTGTAATTAATTTAGAAACAGACAATCACCGATCAATCATTACGGCCTAGCTAAGGTTGCCTACCATTGGTTTCGTAAATAATGGGCATGAAAAAGTTGCTAATTCCAAACCGCCGCGGTAAACGCGGCCAAGTAGATTTTAAATATTTGAATTGCAAATGGATCCTGTTTGAATGACAATGTTATCTTTCACGTTGTCAGGGAGTGCTTTAATGATTCTTTTCTGTAATGCTCTGACTTTGAGGCACCTCCACCCACTGGAAATGTCGCTGTACTCGATGAGGTAATGGAAAAATAATGGCGTGGTGTTACAAAAAGGGAGAACTACGTGGATGTGATTAATTGAAGCAAAGTGTTACTTACATGTGCTGTCAAATATCTTACAGCATAGATTGTTATCTTTAACCCTGTAATATTTAAGCATTTCGAATAATTATGACATTTTTGAAGGATATACAATTAGAATTGTAGTAGCAATAGGTTAGATTTGTAATCGTTTGTAATTCATCTAAATGATTCTCCCCATAATCCCAAACTTGCCGTGGTCCACCACTCTTTTGTAATTTAATGCCCTGATCGACCCCTGGGCGAGAAGTGTGTAGATACAACCTATGCCCATTCTCTCAAAGTTTTGGTTTATGGCAGATATGGTGCTAGGTTAAATAGTTAAGTTGTATTAAGTATGAAATTGTATAAATATTTCAGAAGGTACTTTTATTAACACAAATAAGAAATAACAATTATTGGTAGAAAAACCGTGAGTAAAATTTAACAGTTTGTGGCAAATCAGTCTGATATTAGACACGAAGCCAGAATTTGGAAAAAAAACACTTTCCAATTAAAAAACAGTAAACAGCAAAAAGTACGCCAGGTATGCCCTAGCTCTTTAGTAGCTCTTTACATGACCTCAGACCCCATATCTATTGAAACTTTTTGTCTATTTTTTTATATACTTTCTGCCCTAGAAGTCTGTACTCAGATTTATAAACCATCCACATTACAAGTTTTCAAATTTAAAAGCGGAAAACTGAAAACATATTGTTTTACAAATTTAAGAATTTTTCAAAAATGCCGCGTCTAGTAGGATAATATTTACCTCACTATTAATTACGAGATCTGCTTTTAAAGATGATTTGTATACCTTTACACTGTAAACCTATTTTATTAGGCTAATTTTACTAATTAATGTATTGTAATAAACCATTTCTTCACCACTAATCTCGCTCACACTTTTAATTTGAAATATCTGGTTCCCTCAACGTGTTGTGGAGCAGTAAGCATATGACATATGACGCTGCAACCATTAGCAAAGCTCACATTTTCCCAGAAACAGTTTCCAGTCTGGCAATAACTGCCACGAGCTAAGGAAATATAAATCATGACCTGAGTGTCCGTCTTGTGTCTCACACATTTTTAAAAACTGAAGTGATTGTAAAGTACCTACGGATCTGGCGCCACCACGGCCACGGCTCCTAAGTCGAAGCAGTGGATCAGTGCAGTGTCGTAAATGGACCGGGGCAGTGTCCAGAGCCCCCACTCAGTGAGTCTTTGTATTTAAATCACAATGCAGTAAAACTCAAACTAAAGGCATTTCCTCTTTCATGTAAAATAAAATATTTTAACTTTAGCAATACTTTACTATTGATTATGTAGTAATACTACATAATCAATAATAGTAAACAACTGTAAGTACCTACATAAAAGCTTTGCTAAAAGTGAAACCCGTAAGTACCTAGAGCACTAAAAGCCTCAATTCAAGAAAAATAGAAATACCTCAAGATTGTTAACGCAGCTATAAATTGTTTTAATAGTAAAGGCTAATCTTACTTAGTACTTACTGTGCCTTCATGGATCTTTATCAGTGTCATAAATTGTATCTTAATCTCAAGGCCTATACCTCTAATATAAGTCGTCAATAACTACTTGCGTTAACTTCATTGATCTCCAGGATTGTCTAAGTGTCTAAATCAGTTTAATTGTCATATATTTTTTGTAATTTTGAACAATTCTTAGATGTTAAACCTCCTGTCACACATGTGCCTGAAGACGCTGAAAGCAGAAATAGGTACGTATCGTATATTAGACTAGATTAGATTAGATTAGCCATGCGAAGCCATTCATTAAAACATCCATGGAGGAATGGATGAGAAACAAATCTCTAGAATGGTGGAGGAATCTGCCACAACTGAGACAGGCAAAGCTATTCATTAAAGAACGGACGCCTAAATTCACAGCAGATCTGTTAGGCCAGAATAAAAAGGCCATCAGAATAATAGTAGGTCTCCTAACAGGACACTGTAGGCTAAATAGGCACATGAATCTTATGGGACTGTCAGAAGATGGAACTTGCAGATTCTGTCAAGAATAAGAGGAAACCTCAGTACACGTACTGTGCCAGTGCGAGGGCCTGACAAGACTGAGATTTCAAATACTTGGTTTCCAAGTCAGACCAAGAGCCAATAGCTATATGGAAGAGCCTCTATCAAGACTCTGTGGACTCTGTGGAGTCTAATGCAAAGGACAAAGCTGGTCAGAGTGCTCTAAATAGGTTGGGAGTGCCACAATAGATCTTCTAGGTCGCGGTGGACCAGGCCAGGGGGCCGACTCCTATATAAATCTAATCTACATTAGACTAAGGAGGATTGCTACAATTTCAGTTTTGTCAGTAAAAAATAAAAATTTTTGCTTGTTTAATATTTCATTATCTAAAAGATTGAGTTGAAGTTTATGCCTTTGTAATTCAATTTTGGGAGGTGCATATTGTACGCAAAGTAGTTGTTTTCGACATATCTTAAAACTAATAAAGTTATTCCTTTGCGTACCTATAAGTTATAAGTAACGAAGAAAATCAAAAACTTTATTGAACCATAATATTTGATAATTTCATTAATAATTTATCTCTTAGTTAACTTTTTGCCTTACTTCCTATATAAAGAAAGATATAAATCGTTTAGAAGATATAAACAAAAATAATTTTTCCCCGAAAATTTTAACACCCTGTATTACAAGGACTTCTTTTCTTATTTTATAAGAGTACTATTTGCTTTTAAAATGTTTGACGTCTTTTTAACATCCTGAGAGATATTTTTAAATCCTTTCTTTGTCTTTGTTATTTAGTTTAGTTTAGTTTAGTTTAGTAGTATAAATATTTAATCAATATTTTCATAATATGGTATATTTGTGGTCAAGATGTTGGCGCCGTCGCTGCTACAGAAGGTCCCTGTGATCAACGTTACACCACTAAGCCATGAGGCAATAAATTAATGACATATAGGTATACACCGAGGTTAAAATGCCTTTCAAGATAAGTTCTAGCTCTAGCCAGCTCTATTTCATGCATTTTATCTAACAAATTTATAATTTAGCACTAATCGCTATCCTTGTAGTTAAAATATGACATTAGTTCGAGGTTAAAATTTAACACTCAAGCAGGACAAAGATAGAAATACATAGATAAAAAAAAGTGATGTAAAATACTGTACATGCAACTACTGTATTCGAACGATCTCCAACTTTTAAAAATAAATCAAATTACATTATTCTGCGATTTAATTTAGCATTACATTGTCATTCCACATATCAGTATTTTTAGACTACTGAATGGTAGAAGACATCTGAAATCATAAAACAGAAATAGTTATCCTGCCAATTTGTTTTGGCGCGGTTTTAACTTTTTATAATTCCATAAGGCCATTGACTGAACTGGGAAATAATAGCTGTATGGATTAAAGTGATTTCCTCGGTAATTTCTTTTTGGGTTAACTACCAATTGTCAAACAATAAAAACAATAAATCAGAAGTATTCAAACCAATGATTCCAGTGTAGAATTAATATATTTTTTTCAAATATTGTGTCAACGCTAATAAAATATAACTAAATGAATTAACTAAACCTCATCAATAGTCAAAGCTTCCCATATGAGAAAATTTTCAAGAAAAACATATTGTGGAAAATGTTACTCTATCGTAATATTTACCTAAGATAAATAAATATAAGAGAGATAAAGAATCATTATTATTATGAAAAAGTAGGTGAATATCTTTTGAGAGCTTTCGTGAAAATCTCAAGTCTCCAAAGAAGTATTATGTGGTATGGACTTTCTGTTGGGGCGTGGTTTCTTGTTATTGGAAATCTCTGATTATCTACACAGTTTCACATACATTTAAAGATATACGAGTATACCTATTGTATTCTTTTCAATGCATGTTTGTATATGAATGAACTGGATGAAATCTCGTACACATAAAGACTTAATACATTCATATTTTATCTCTACATTGGCATTACAATGAAGTACTGAAAGGGAAGTTTAGACAAGTTCATTTCCACCATTCCACCATTTGGTGGAACAGATGTATAATTTAAATTTTAAACATTGAACTTACTATTTAGAAACATTTTTAAATGTTTGAAGTTTAATTGAATGAATTGATTGAATTTAAGTGAATTTAATGAAAAATCGTTCTTGTGATGAAAATAAAACTAAGCTAAAAACTATGTTGTCTACGATGTACTCAAGTTGGGTACTGGGGCCAGTAGGCTAATTGGGACCAATTTTGGTTCACTGTTTGACACACTAACTGGTTGACTTCCTGAGAAAGTGATCTTTTTCATCTACAATTATTCGGAAAAATAGTTGAGTGCTCAGAATATTAGTACCACTTATTGGAAAGTGAAAGTAATGGAATACCTCAAAATTGTACAATAAATTAGAGCTTAATTATTCTAATTTACGCCAAGTTATTGTAGGGAAAACATTTACCACAATATCTGTATTACACGTACCATTTCTTTAAATATTGACGAATAAATTTGTGTGTAAAGATTGCATTAAAAAAGAATTATAAGAGAAATTATGAAACAATATGTATAGTTTTTATAATTGTTTTGAAAAAAACATTGATCTCATATTATTTTCACGATGTTTCATAAAGAACCATCCGCTTCGAGTATCCACTTTATGTATAGTTTTTCATAATATAATCAGTTTCTTCATATTCTCAAGAATATTCTTAATCCATTATTGCACTGATTTGGAGTAAATCATTCTATACAAAAGAAAATATTTTATAGCAACTCAGGGTACATATTATGCCTTCAGTATTATATCTTTAGCTGTTAGACCAGTGATTTTCATTAAAAAATTAAGGGCTTTCTACTTAATTTATATATTAATTTAAATTAACATTTAAATATTGGAGAAAGCTCGAGGTGCGTAGGACCTTATAATTAGTTAATCCTACATTTAAAGCAAACTAGAATTTAATGCAGCAGACTCACTTGATTAACATACCTATACATATATCATGTTGAAAAACTTCTGAATTTGGTTAAAATGGATCCATTCCGTAAATTATTTCATTGGCATTTTAACAGACATGTAACAGATGTCCTGTATTGGTTTTGCTCAACGTATTCTAGAGTTCCAAAAATACATTACATATTGGTTATAGTTTAATGAGCTGTTTCAAGAACAATTCCTGGCATTTGTTTGAAACTGCAAAAGAATTTCTTTGCTGCCATATTTACGACACAGTTCTGTGCAGTAATAAATAAATTATTTATTTTGCAATGAAAACATTTCAAGCCTTGAAACGTTTAAAGATTTTCTTGTTTATAAACTATAGAGTAGTTAAGTAAGAGCATATCAACATATTTTATTTAACAAGCCCACGAATGTATGTACAGGGTGATTCACTTTCGAGTGTGTAACATGGGTATCTCGCTTATTATAAAAGATGGACTGTAGATTTAAATTCGGCAAAGTTGCGGAATTTTGTGCTCAATAAGTTGGCACAAAGAAAACCCCCATATCTGCTTTTGTTTCTGAGTAAGAGGCAAAAAAAATTTTTTTCCGGTTTTCGTTTTCTGGCCATAACTTCTTTATTTATTAAAATATTGGCTTATCGGCTTGACATTATTAGGACACTTTCTTGAGATCAATACGATGCCGTAAACCGTTTTTTAAAAAAATGTCACTTCTATTGTAAATCATCGCCAACTTTATTTTTTCGTATGGGCGCCATATTAATTTTTCTCATATTTGAATAAACCTATTTTTTCTGAATACAACAATATAATATATGTTAATATTTGCCTAAAAAATAAGGGCATTATGAAGGAAAATAAGTATTTTTTTGAAAATGTCTAATGGCACTTATAATTTTTATAAATTGCATCTGTGGAGTACTTTTTACATTGACTAACGATGTATTCAACCGATGAGAAACAAGATATTATAGATATTTATTACAGATGTAACCAAAATTTAAACAGAACAGTTGAAGAATATTTAAACACATATTCTGAAAGACGACAACCATGCAGACATATATTACTAAACTGCACTGTAATTTAAGAAATTATTTTAAAATAATTTAATAATAAAATAAAATAATAAAAAATAAGAAAACTACCATAATTTCTTAAATTACAGCGCAGTTTAGTAATATATGCGTGCATTGTTGTCGTCTTTCAGGATATGTCTATAAATATTCTTCAACTGTTCTGTTTAAATTTTTGTTACATCTGTAATAAATATCTATAATATCTTGTTTCTCTTCGGTTGAATACATCGTTTGTCAATGTAAAAAGTACTCCACAGATGCAATTTATAAAAATTATAAGTGCCATTTGTGGTTTGTCAAGAATTGACTGTCATGGCCATGGCTCACTAGACATTTTCAAAAAAATACTTATTTTCCTTCATAATGCCCTTATTTTTTAGGCAAACATTAACATATATTATATTGTTGTATTCAGAAAAAATCGGTTTATCCAAATATGAGAAAAATTAATATGGCGCCCATAAGAAAAAATAAAGTTGACGATGATACATTTTTTTAAAAAACGGTTTACGGCATCGTATTAGTCTCAAGAAAGTGTCCTAATAATGTCAAACCGATAAGCCAATATTTTCAAAAATATAGAAGTTATGGCTAGAAAACGAAAACCGGAAAAATTTTTTTTTTGCCTCTTGCTCAGAAACAAAAGCAGATATGGGTGTTTTCTTTGCGCCAACTTATTGAGCACAAAATTCCGCAACTTTGCCGAATTTAAACTTATAGTCTATCTCTTTTATAATAATAGAGATACCCATGTTACACACTCGAAAGTGAATCACTCTGTACATACATTACCAGAAAGAAAAAAATAATTGCTAACCTATAAAATGAATAGCAGTTTATAGGTGCCATAGTAATTATAAATGAATAACACGAATTGAAATTTTATTTTTCACCAATTTGGCACTTAAATACATAGTTTCATTATCTATGGACAATTTGTTTACAATCACAATTTTAATTAATCAAAAATTTAGCTAATTTACAGATTTTTTTTAAATACATCAAATAGAAAGTCATGAGCACACTTTTTCGTCATTTAAAACTATAAAATGTTTCCTTGGCGTTAGTTTTAATTCATTATTTCTCAAACTTATTTACATGAAATACTTAATAACGTTGCTGTTAGTGATTTTGTGTGCTATGTAATTTTTTTTTAAATTATACTTTGGAAACAAAGATCCTCAGTACCTTTATTCTGTTGTTACTAATACCATTGGATTTGTAATACTTATAAAACCTATGTCTTCTACTCTAGGTACTTCTAAAGTATAAAACAAGTTACCATTTAATAAACAAATACCTATTTTATGTACTCGCCTAGAATAATAATTATTAAACTTCTATATCTATATATCTTTTGCCGCCTTAGTCCCGATGGATGACCCTTTTTTGTATTCACAATTCCCCGCAGCGCGTATCCGTATTCGTAATCATTTTTAATCCAATGGAAATACGTAGACGTGCTCCTCATGTGAACTTGGGTGTGTCTGCATTCCAGTTCAGCTAGGATTTTATATGGAATAGGAATTATAGATACATGCTGTTTATTGATAATAGAAAATGCAAAAATTCAAGCGCATAAGTGCATATTTGCAGTACTTGGAATTCTTTATAGGTTAGCTCCCATTTATCACTTAATTTCATGCCAAATATGTAAATTATTTAAGCATAAATAGGTTACTACGTGACGTGGGAAAATAAAGTAAGCAGGAAAAATACTAAGGAAGAACACGTGTTTTAAACTGGACCAGTGTTACCAATTTTTTTTGTGAAGACTCAGATATCACATACTTAAAGCTGATACGTGTTGCAATATTAATCCGGATACTGATATCTAGATAACTTGTAGATAATTAAGTTTGTACCTAAATAAGAAACTTTATCAGTAGATAGACATAGTAAATAATTCAGATGTAATATAGTATACATAATAATATACAGTCTGTCCATAAAGTAACCCCCCCCTGCTAACTTTTGAACGAATCGAGTTAGCGAGTTTTAACAAAATACAGGGTGAATCACGTAAAATGAAGTTGATTCTGACGATAAATTAGATTCTTCAAATTCAAAGATGGCGCCACGGGCGCTGTCAACTCAATTTTTTTAAATGGCAAAGTGTGCCGTGTTGCACCTCATTTAAAAGATAATTGAATTCTCTACTTTCTCGTTTTTGAAAAATGACAATCGAGTTATCCGTTCTCTAGTTACAAGCGTTTCTGTTTCTAATCTGATCCATAAATAAAATGTTAATTAATATTTTAATACAACAAATTTTGAATAAATATTTATTAAAACTAAAAATAAAATAATTAAAAAGTTGTTCAAAATGTTGTCCATTGGCTTCTTGGCACGTAAAAAGTCTACTTTAAAATTCTTGCCTGATATTTCCTAAAATTTCTGCAGGGATATTTCTACACATATGTGTTAGACGTTGCTGTAGTTCGTCGATATTTACTGGAGGAGTTCTGTAGACTTTTGACTTCAAATATCCCCATAAGAAAAAAATCAAGAGGAGTTAAATCCGGGGAACGAGCCGGCCATTCTATGGGACCCCTTCTGCTAATCCATCTGCCCAGGAAATGGTTATTTAAAAAATCGTTTACAGGTCCATAGAAATGAGGCATCTTGTTGAAATACAATACTTTGAATGTTATTGCCTGCTATTCTTTCTATCTTTGGAAAAATTTCCTCCCGCAGCATTCTTAAGTACCGCTCTTCTCATAAATTTTCTCTTAAATCTATCAAATCTATCAAATCGAATAGCTCTTAAATTACTAATTTAATACTCTTAAATTGAACGCTAAACTACTTTCTCGAACCTTAGACGTTTCAGTGATAGTGGCAAGCAAAGGCAAGGAGACTTGATAAAAGCAAAATTTTTAAATATCGTTAATACAAACGCTTGTAACTAGAGAACGGATAACTCGATTGTCATTTTTCAAAAACGAGAATGTAGAGAATTGAAGTACCTTTTGAAGGTGTAACACGGCACACTTTGCCATTTAAAAAAATTGAGTTGACAGCGCCCGTGGCGCCATCTTTGAATTTGAGAATTGCATTTATCGTCAGAATCAACTTCATTTTACATGATTCACCTTGTATTTTGTTAAAACTCTCTAACTCGATTCGTTCAAAAGTTAACAGGGGGGGGGGTGTTACTTTATGGACAGACTGTATATAAGCTTTCTGCTATGAACATGTGATAAACATGTACCAAAGACAATTTCAGGTGTTTTAAATTCAAATAGTATCCTTCCACTGTGTTATTAGTAGAATCTGTATTTCTCTATTTCAGTAGTTTCTTGGAAATCGGTAAATGAATATTATGTTTCGGTTTATTTTGAACTAACCTTCGCCAGATCTCTAATATTATTTATAAATTTAAATACACATACTTATTATTCAGTTAAAATACTTACAATTAGGTGGTGATGTAACTTTACACTACCTTATTGTTATGGATATGAACTGGAGAATAAGCATTTTTATTTAAATTCACAAATAACATTCAGATCTGTCTGAAGCGTTACAAGTAAATATATTATATATAAAATGTGCACGGTATTTTAGAAGGTAATCGAATATCAATATATTTGTGGTGATGTACGTACGTAGGCAGTCTACCGAAAAACTACACTGTTTTCAAAACCATAGATATCAGATAACCAGTTTATCATAATATATTTATACTTGCCTATATGGTATAGGCACAGCTTATACAGTGTTATTCAGAACTTATCCATAATAAAATTTGGGGATGTTCAACATACATGTACAAATGTGGTAGTGCAAAAAAAAATTTTTTTTGGCGGGTTCTGAAAACTATTTAAAAATTTTTCATTGCACGCCGCTGGATACTGGTCCACTGTAATGGAGTGACCTTGGGACTGACAATGCAAACTGGCTAGCACGAAAAAAACTTCGGAAGTTCTGAGAGTATACCGACACCCGGCGCAAAAAAGATTTGCAGCGTTTTTACTTTAAAATAAACTTAAAGATAGATAGATGTGGCCAAAGTGACGTGTCTTTAAAATTAATAAAATTTTGTTACACTAATTTTGAAGAATTGCGCTACTTGATTACTAGGTATTAGAAACATGAAATTTATAAAAAATTTGCACATACCTTGTTACAAAAGCTGTTGTAAATTGGGGATTTTCAGCATTTTGCTGCAACAACCACTCACAAAACCTAACTCGTAATTGATAATCCACTAGTAACAGTCCATTAACTCAGCATTACTGTACACATGAGCCATTTTGAAAACTTTACAGTGTAACACTTCTACGATAAATAAAACACCGGCACACAGAGAGTACACACATAGACTGATGACTGCATAGACAATAGAGATATTATACCCACTCCAACTCTATTCGCCCAGGCGTTCTAGGCACAAAAACGTAACTTTTTTTACGACATTCTTAGGAATGTGGTATATCAGATTGTCGTTGAAGTACAGTTGCCCATCTACGTAGTCCTTTATAATGGTATAACTTTAAACATTGTTTACGGGAAATCCTGAGACTTTTATTATACATTTTTTTGGTGATATCGATTTCTTATTTAAGAATGCACATATCCTCAAAGTATTAGAGATAAGTTCTGAATAACCCTGTATACATAAGCTGTGGTATAGGTAGATGAAGATCTTAAAAAATTAATGCAGCAGAGACAAAATTGTAAAAGGTTTTATCACAATGGAATTGAGTTGAGCTGTTTATTAATTCTGAAACGGAAAATGTCGTTACTGTATCAGATAATTCGACCGTACGTCGTTGCAATAATTTACTATATACGCAAGATATACACAAAGTTACTTATAAATTGATTGCAATTTTTCAAGCGTTGTTTTCATAAATGTGTTTTTTTAATTAACACCACCAACTATAAATCAAAAATATATTCTATTAAGAGATTTTTCAATGATAAATGCACCATTGTAGATGTACTTAAGGAAGCATTCTTAGACTACGAAATTTTCATATATGTGATTATTATTCTTTATAGATGCATGCCTAGTTTTGATATTTAAAATAATTTAAAAGGTAATTCGTTATTTCTTGCTAAAAATGCTAAACACACCATTAGGGTTACAAATTTATTTTTTCTATGTTATCCTTTGATCTGAATTATGGTTCTGCAAGTAAACTAAAATTAGGTAAGTACTTTCAGTTGCTGTTCCTCTATATATTTGTATATACATTTCGGTTATGACAACACTTTTCATTTATATTTGGTTAAGGTTGTTGATATCTACGCCTTCTCAATATTGGCAAGTATTTAACATTACGTACTATGTAGGAAGTTGGGTCTAAAATTCAATTTAAATCACACTGTTTAGTCACGTCTCTATTTTGGACTTTCGGTCTGAAATAAGTGATAGTTTAGGAAACCTTGCCCAAAACAACCAACTAATAAAATAATGTTTTGCCTTTATGATTCGGAAGTTTTTATGCGTCTGTAATATCTATAATAGCTCCAGACCACGAGTTTGTTAATTTAGTAGGTAGTGATTTTAGGATATACCGAGGTATTTTCTACCACACTTATTTAGTTGATATACATCCTGGCTAATTCTTAGCATCTGTATATATAGGAAGGTAAACACTATTGATGCTGAAAAACAATAAAAAGCTGAGCTATAACTTTGGATTATTTTAAAACGAAGTTTATCCATTTTTTTTAATGATATGGTATATGCTTGCAAGAAATTGTCCGATATGTAGTACTTGGTGTGTCTATTTTTTATGTTGAAATATGAAAAAAGGGCTGCGTGTCAAAACAAAATATATTGACTATGGATTGAATAATATATGTAAAAAATACTGAAGTACTTCTAGGGCTTGTTTGTAAATTTTATTATGAAATCGAAATAATAAGTGTTTTTAATAAATTCTGTTGATATTAAACATAGTTCTTATTAGCCTGTATTCAATTGTACAGTTCTTGCACAGTTCTTCTTCTTCTTCTTCTGCAATTCTTCAGCCACAGCGATAGAAAATTTCGCACTGACTCTTACTTCGTTAAGGACGTGATCGAATCAATTTTTAGATATTTTATAAAGGATAGCACAATTAATAATTATAGTGCTTAAACAATAACGGGTATTAATTATAATATTGTTTCAGATTTACAAAATTAACAAAGCTGAAATCTTCATTCATGTTGAAATGAAACAGATTAAATGGGTTATAAAAACCTGCATCAAGTTATTGCATAAAATATCGAAAAATGGATATAAATATTTAAATCTTGAGTTGTTGAAATAAATTTAGAATTATACCTCCATAAATATTTAAAAGTTTCTTCCATTTTATATGGGCGTGATCTTAAAATGACTGTATTTAAAAATCCCATAAAAGTGTCATGTGGGCACCTCATTTTATTAGTTCATCTCCATAAAATATAAAACTCAGCCATCAGATAATGGTTATTGCGACAAAATGTGAAATTTATGTTTTAAATGTTTACCGCTAAGTAAAAGCAGGCATTTTAAATTTCCACACGTAATAAAACGTTTCAAGTTTGCTTATGTTAACACTAGGCACTAGGTACTTGATTTCATTCCATATGCTATTTTTTTATAGTTACACCCCATAATGCCCTAATTTAAAAGTATCTCTTTTGATGCCATGCAGGTCAGACATAGTTTTACTTTTAAAAAATAAGTACGAACCTCGATGTGTTATTCTTTTTATTTATCTTTCATTAGAGCACAATATCATGTCAAAATAAATTTTGCTCGGCGCAGACTAAGCTATAATTATGAGGTAATTAGTTTCGTTTATAATTTATTGTTAATAAAATTATACAACCGTTTTTGTATGTACCTAGTCCATCTTCTTTTGAAGGTACTTTCCGACTTATAACTTAAAGCAAGAAAGATGTGTAAGTAACTCGAAAGTTTCTGTAGATTCATTTCTGGCGTTTGAAAGTTAACAAAAGCTTTTCTTTGCACAATAAAAGCTTTTAGCACGCCTTAGGTAATTTTATATTTCACCTGATTTTAGTGTATCATTTAGCGGTAAGTATTAAAGCAGGCGCAAAAATATACGGGGTACCGAATAATAATGTACCGCCGCCTCTCCAATACAATCAGTAGACTTCGAAAATAATTCTAAGCATGCGTTCTACATAAGCAGCTAACTTGAATTATGTTTTACCAGAAATTACATTATTTTATTCGTATCTCTAGTTTTTTTAGATGGTACTTATACAGTGTGTTTCAAATTGAATGCAATAGTATCTCGGAAACCATTAGATATAGAGACTAGGTTAAATTGGTGCAAAGTTGCGTAATTTGGCGATCAATAATATGCCTCAAAAAAAAAAAAAATTAAAACTAACATGATTAGTTTCCGAGATATTTGAAAAAATCTAAATTTTACGAATTTCTTTTTGTAAAATTTCAGGCTTGTTACAAGCCATGTTCTTTTAACTGTTTTTCTATATATATTTGTAGCCAACATGATCATTACATAATTAAAAGTAATCCGTTAACCATGCGATGAGAAAATGCTTTCCTTATTACATTTATTAAAGTTGATGGAGAATATACGTAGAATGCTTTCAAGTGACTAACCTTGACATGTAGATTTATCCCATTCAGCAGGTGTATTTCCGCCTGACCCACAACCACTAGAGAAATGTGTATATCTGTGTCACATTGGGCGTTACCTTGTGTTTTCATCCAGTATTGCACCAAGCTTCCGGTCGCATGTGGCATTTAAAATTTAAACGGATTCGTTTCGCGATTGTTGGATAAATAAATAAACGTGGATTGATTGATTTCAAACATCTATTTCTGTCATTTAGTTAGAGTTGAATAGAGTTTAATTTAGTTGAGGTTAGAGTTATCAGTTTACACTGCATGTCAATGTATACTGAACTGTATAATGAACATACAAAGGAATATCAACAAGTCATGTGTTGTTATTAAAACATCAAAATTTAGTTATCTTAAAAATAATAAATACTAAATATACTATATATAATTTCTATATACTGAAGAAATGTGTCCATCTCACTATGTGTCCATCTCACTGAATTTTTACACATCTGAACGAAAATTATATATTATTTTGGTGGCTTAATTGCTGAAGGGAAGTCTTTCCGAAAGTAAAACAGGGAATTAAGGAGTATCTGTCCTTGAAGGATAACGGTCATTTACTGTGTAAAATGAAAAATAAACAAAACGTTCACAAGAAGTGCAGCAGTTTCACTGCAATTAAAGATATTTTCCGTTAAAAAATCGTAGCAGTTTCTGGTGTTGGGCCAACTAAAATACTATACGATTTTTTTATGTAAAGGATACAGTTTTTGACAGGAAACATTCATTGATGGTGAAGAGAAGACAAACGGACATGGTATTGCAAACTTCTACTGTAGACGGAACTTATGGAAGTACGAAAGAAAGTCCATATAAATTTAGATTTTCGGGACACTGGCCTGGAAAGTGTGTAAAAAATATACCTTTTGGGAAGAGAAGGATAATTTTTTTGAATATTAAAACAGGACATTTTGGAATTACCTATGTAGCTGTTATAGGAGCTCATATTTACGAATGGTTTTAATCTCCAGAAAAATTGTCAAACTTGAAGGATGGTCACATTTATTTTTGGCACATTTTATTAGATGTGTAGTAGAACTCAGTGTTTTCAATGTATTTTGATTTTTATTGGCAATCCTACTTAAACCTCATTCCTTGAAGGAGAATTTTTCTCATTAAATCAAATTATCAGATAATCTAATCAAATAAACTATTGCAAAATGATCGGCGGAACGTAAACACTATACACACCTTTTCTTTTTCCTTTCTGGTTTTGTTAGTCTGTTAGGTATTCGGTTGTAGCTTGACTAGTACAATGGTATGTTGGGGCGCGAGTTCGAATTTCGCCAGGGAATGTCACCTCTGCCAGGGAATGATGGTATATCAGTGTTTTTTCACGTGTACCCTCCCTCTACACAAGCCACTTCTGTGGTATGTTTCATTTCCAGGTCAATGCTGAAAACCAAGCATTCCCTTACCTGTTTATACATATCCATTTTTCTCTTATTTCTGCCCCTGCACTATCTGCAGGACAGAAGTTTATAACACCGTTTCTGTAAGAGTTTTTATTTACAATACAAAATAATATACAACGAAAAATTAATCATCTAAGTAAGAAACAATTTCACAGTTACGGGATGGAATACTTGACTTTGAGTTAATTTTCTCAGCTATAATTATGGTTGTTTCAACGATTTGGGTAAAATAGAAACTAGAAACGAAAGCAGTACCGTTCCTTCCTGTTTTTACAACTGTGCCAACTACATTAACATTCCGAATCAGAATGCCAACAACTTAGGTTCATGGGTTACTTGATTTCAGTATCGGACTAATCGTTCATTTCCTGTCTACTTAGTTTTGTGTGTTATCCATCCATATTACTCACAACTTCACGAAGTGGTTTAAAATAAATTACAAAAACCGGAAAAAGATACAGTTGCAAGGAATACAAAGTAGCTTTTCAATTAGGTATTCTACAAGGTTTTTAATATAATCTGGTAGGTATAAAGATAATACCGATATCGTTGTAATTTAAGCTGGTTGTTGTATTTTTGATAATTCCGTCAGTAACTGTATTTTGAAAGAAATTAAATGTAGATGCAAAAAATAAAGGTAAGCGATATAAAAGAAAATGCATGCACCTTTGGAACTATTTCTATTATGTACAGGGTGATACAGGAGATGTAACATGGGTATCTCGCTTATTATAAAAGATAGACTGCAGGTTTAAATTCGGCAAAGATGCGGAATTTTGTGCTCAATAAGTTGGCGCAAAGAAAACCCCCATATCCGCTTTTGTTTTTGAGTAAGAGGCAAAAAAATGTTTTTTCCGGTTTTCGTTTTCTGGCCTGAAAGATGACAACCATGCAAGACATATATTACTAAACTGCACTGTAATTTAAGAAATTATGGCAGTTTTTATAAACCAAGAAATAGGTATGGATCTCGCATGAATAATAAAGAAAATTAGAATAACTGCCATAATTTCTTAAATTACAGTGCAGTTTAGTAATATATGTCTTGCATGGTTGTCGTCTTTCAGGATATGTGTTTAAATATTCTACAACTGTTCTGTTTCAATTTTTGTTACATCTGTAATAAATATCTATAATATCTTGTTTCTCTTCGGTTGAATACATCGTTAGTCAATGTAAAAAGTACTCCACAGATGCAGTTTATAACAATTATAAGTGACATTTGTGGTTTGTCCAGAATTGACTGTCATGGACATGGCTAACTAGACATTTTCAAAAAAATACCTTATTTTCCTTCGTAATGCCCTTATTTTTTAGGCAAATATTAACATATATTATATTGTTGTATTCAGAAAAAATCGGTTTATTCAAATATGAGAAAAATTAATATGGCGCTCATAAGAAAAAATAAAGTTGACGATGATTTACAATAGAAGTGACATTTTTTTAAAAAACGGTTTACGGCATCGTATTTGTCTCAAGAAAGTGTCCTAATAATGTGAAAACGATAAGCCAATATTTTCAAAAATATAGAAGTTATGGCCAGAAAACGAAAACCGGAAAAAATGTTTTTTCCCACTTACTCAAAAACAAAAGAGGATATGGGGGTTTTCTTTGCGCCAACTTATTGAGCACAAAATTCCGCAACTTTGCCGAATTTAAACCTACAGTCTATCTTTTATAATAAGCGAGATACCCATGTTACTCAATCGAAAGTGAATCATCCTGTACATATAAAAATTGCTGAGTATGCTTGTGGAAGGTGAGTACACAGTAAAAAAATCCGACTGATTTTAACACTGAATCCACACTCATCAGTGTGTATATAGTCCACACTTGGCAGTGTTAGACATATCGGTGTATTATTACATTACATAAAAGTAATTTAACACAGTAGATTTTACAAGGTAATGTGTAATAGTTAATTATTCACCGTGTAAATATTCCGTTTTTATGGCGGATTGATTCATTTTTAACACAGGGTTTTGTAAATTTTACTACAATTTATGAGTACTTCTACAAACTTGGCGGGTATATCGTTCGTGTAATATGAATTCTAAAGGTTTAGTTATTATACTACCCAGTTCGTGTTAAAAATAACACTACAGCAAATTACGATTACCATTTAGTAATTTTACCATTTGTCTTTTTTTACTGTGTATATTTGGATAAATCAACACATTTGGAAAAATTGAACCTATAAGGGAATTTATTGTATATATTATATACAGGATAAATTTGAAATAAGAGTTATCCTTTTAGAAACTAAAAATACGTTTTTTGTTCAGAATAGTACTTCAACTATTACAATCAGATTATTTTTTATGTTTTAGTTGAATTGTTGGGTGACCAAGTTGTTGGCGACTCAACGGTTGGACTAAAAATATTTGAACATCTCTTTTATCGTTATGTCCTGTAGATAAACCTAATTAATCTATAAAACTAATTTGTTGGGAAATTTGAACCGTTTCAAAAATAAGCGCCTCCCAAGAATTTTAATTTAAAATAAAATTGTGGTATTTTATTTTAATTGTGGTAATACAGCATGTTTGTCGAAAATAAAAATTTTTAGTACATACTTAAACATAAGTTATTATAACTGTGTTTTAATATGTAGAAGTGAGTTTGGACATTATGATTATGGCTATATGCAAGTCAGAACCGATTTTTTCCAATATCAATGCAATAATAAATAAATCAGAATGGGTTATGGGTTGTAGGAATCTATACAGTCTGTGTATAGACTTTTTGAATTGAAAAGCCCTAGTTGATTTATGGGTGCAGATAACCGGAAAGATCAAATTTTAGAAGTCGTTAACAGTTTTAGATTGTGAATGTTATATTTTATAAGATACCTATTTATTTATAAATGATAGGTTTGATAGAAATGCTAGATGTAAAATATATTCTCCGATAAAGAGATAAAAATCTACTTTAAAGCGAAAGTCGCCCGATACTGATTTGTAAGAGGTTGTGGGATGGATTACTATTGTACGCTCGTACAGGCCAACCAAAAAAGTACCCCGGCAGGTGTGCAGGTGCACCTTGGAAATTAGGGCCCGTTTCTTTAGTTATAGGTTGAAGTAGGGTCACTAATACTTGTCCGCTTTGAATACACACGAATATACTCACCTGCAGTACTTTCTTTAAGCACGTTGTAGGTTTATTTTTATTATTCTAAACTAGTAAAAGTACAGGTAGAATATTCAATGCCCCACGCAGGTAACATACATTTGAAATAGTTGCATGGCTATACGACTCACTAAGACCTAAAATTGAGGGAAATCTGACTGGGTTTGTTGTAAAGACCTAGATCTGTACTGTTTACTTGAAAAAATATAAAAGCTTCTCTATACATATGGCAAATATATCTTTTTTACTTGATACTATTTCTCTAGTAGTAAGGAATAATATGATGAAAATAATGTTTACCATTAACTAGATTAACAACCTGTTTCTGACTGATTTACTCTTATTTAAAACAATTAATTCATTAACAACGGGGTGTAGAAAAAGAGTTCTATAGCTCTACAGATAATAATAATAATAATATCTCTACCCCTCATTCTAATCACAAGGATTAGCCCTAAAGTCTGAGACTTGTGTGGGAGAGGGGGCGGCATATTATTATTTCGCGAGCCGCATTTGCGCCTCAGGAACGACTTACGTTGGTAGGCTCTAACCACCATTCAGTGCTGGAATGAGGGAAACCTGGAAAACCTCATTAGTTAGGGGGACAAGTCAAACATCAACTGATTTTAATCTCTCACATTAACACCAACTTGACATTCTTCCCATCCTAGGCCATCGCCAGGATAGTTGCCAAGCCATCCCTGCGAATAAGCCTTCATCTACGAGCAAACAATTTAATGAAAAATTGTTGGCGGAATGGGAATTAGAACCCACGACCTCTGGGTTGAGCGATCGAGACGCTAAGCCCTGAGCCACCGGCCCGATAGATGGCTAATGTAAGATGATAGATAGATGGTTAATGTAATTAACAAAAACAAACAACTACGAGTGTAGTAAGGATACCCCCATATCCTTCATCTTGCAAGGATAGGTTGCAATCCAAAACATTGTATTTTTTATTCTAATGTTGATAGACAAAATACGCCAAATTTTGCTTTGTAATTCAGCGCTCGGCGTGGCATTAGCCAGGAGAATAGCTGTTTTGGCCTAATTTGGTTCAGTCCTTATTTTATAAGGCGTGTTTACAGATGGAGGATATGGGGGTATTCTTACTACACTCGTAGTTGTTTGTTTTTGTTAATTGTAAATTAATTCATTCTTGGGTTCTAGATCGTTAGGTATAATAAACTGTTTTATTGAATTTCTGACGTTGCGGCCTTCTTCAGAGGTTAGAAATTTACTTACAATGTTTGGTTTACAGTTTTTGTTGACGTATTTACTATTAGAACTAAATTCAATTTTTACACTGTATGAATTGAATTAGACTATAGACTGTATTTAGACTCTTATTTAAAGATCGGTATATGATTAATACATTAGATTAAAATAATATGTTCAGCACAGTTTGATGGGAATCCAAGGTAACCCAAAAAATGTTTAATCTAATATTTTCCGCTTTAAATTAACAATATAAAAAATTTTGTTCGTTTCTTAATATTTTAACGTATCTTCCTAATGAAAAAGCAATTTAATTGTAGAAATATTTTTTAATACTTACTGCTACATGACATTTTCAACGATTCCTGGAAACGCAGATTAGATGTAGAAAAAAATAAGTAATACAATAAAATAAATAAATGTTCAAACTGCCTCCTACTAGGTATTCTCAGTATTAAAAAAATATAAAACAAAATAACAAATAATTAATAATAAATTAATTAACAAACATTTTTATTGGTAATAACTTAAAGTGTAAAATATTAGATTAAAGCCGTATTTCTTTAAATATACTGATATCATCATATATTCTTACAATCAGGAAAAAAAGTTAGTTTTAAATAAATAAAAATATACAGGGTGTCCAAATTAAAAAAACATAAGTTTATTCCGTAGCCCAAAAATAAAAGTAGATAGAAAATATTTTACTACTCCACTATATTCCACTTAATCAATAATTCCTACTTTTCAAAATTTGACAATTACATTTTTTCTATATCTCTCAAAATAAGAGAGATACAGGGCCTTGTTCAAATAGGCAAAATTTCAAAAACACCCTATAATTCGAAAAGTTGTCACAACAAAATTGATCTGATAGCATCATCAGCCTATCCTTGAAAAAGTAGACTGAGACTGTACAATTAATTTCTCTGTAACTTTAACACTTTTTGAAGTTACCCTGGATTCTTATCAAAAATGGACTGCTCTGTACAAATAGTGTTCTAATAAAAAAACTTTTTGTAAAGTGTAAACTAGTAGTTAAATTGATGTAATGCCATTCTATAGCACATCAAAATATTCAAGTTGGTTAAGGATTATGATACCTAGTAGTCTTATACCTAGTAGTTTTATGTCGGACACTTTGTACAAATGATTATAGTGTCTTGTGAGAGATGTTGTTACAAAAGTGATGACTGATGCACTTAACGTCTAGATATTCCTTAAATTTACCAGGGTTAATGTCTTTGATATTTAATATTTCACAGAAATGTCGATTAATAATGAGCCTGCAAAGTATTAAGCGCACATTTGACTGCCTCCGAAAATAAATATATAATCCAGATGCAGAATTATAAAAATAGAGTCGGTTTACAATATTGCTTTTCCCAAGTATTGGTTCTAAAATTAACCGTGGAAAATATGAGCACGATATGCAAAATAAACATTATCGAATTAAAGTAAACTTAATGCACGTTGAGAATAAATTTTTGTTAACTTGAATCCGGCTTTTTACACGTCACTTTTAAATAGGTCCCTATTTTACATGGTCTAAATTATATATCCCAAAAAAATTTCTATTTATTTATATTTGTATTAGGTGACATATTTGCTATCTATCACACATGTATGGCAATGGCTTAAAATCTATGAAAACGTGATGTTTGTCTGTTTTCCTGATTTATAGGAAATTGTTAACACAAATAAAGGTGTAACTAATCCGTAATGCTGTAAGTGAGTTCGTTAACACGTTGCTCACAGAAAGTGTTTCTAGGAAAATGTACAATGATTATAGTAAACCAGTGCGTAAGTAAATGGTCGTGGATTTTCTGAAAACAGTCAGTAAATGCACTATCATGTATAGTACAATCTACCAAAGCATTGATATCTTGAAGAAAATCCTCCAATTTTTTGAAACAATCATATCAGTGAAACTGATATGATTGTTTCCTTATTGATATCCTAGTTTACTTATTTCTTGCCATCCTATCATCTTTACTATTAACAGAATCAGAAATTAATCCTGCGCTATTAAAACACTGATATAGGAAGAAAAGTATCTTATTGTCGTAACTAGCCCCTAATTTTTTCAATATATAGGTTATTCAACGTTACATCGGCACTATGTCGGTAAGTTAGTAGCATCGTTGTATATTTTTTATGTTTTAATAGATAGATTTAGATAGATTTATTTATTTCTAACAGGTTTACACCCAATTACAAGAAAAACTTACACCAAATATACATGAATTTTCATACACACACTTATAGAAAAACAAAGAGAAATAAACTAAATAGCAACAAATAATTTTGAAATTATATAATTTAAACTATCGTAATTAATATCACAGACATCAGCGACGCAGTTAAATATGCTGCACATTGAATGAACCGGAGATCTAACCAGAGTATTAGTCCTAGGGTTTCCGCAGTAAAATGTAGGTTTGTTTCTAGAATTGAGTCTTGGAACCAGAAAATTTATTTTGTGTAACATAGTCTCACAATCAATATTGTTATGCAACAACTTATACAAGAAGGTAACAGATAAAATTTTCTTTCTGTCGGCTAGAGAAGTACACTGAAATCGATCCAGTAGCAAATGTTGATCAGTACCTCTATCTGGAAAAACTCCATCAGTTTGAAAATATTTTAAATAAAATTATAAACCAAATATTTTAAAAATTTTCTTTGAACGCTTTCAAGATTGATTATATCACTTTGGGCTAAGGGATTCCAGATTACCCCCCCCCCCGTATTCTAATTTTGATCTCACTAAAGCAAAATAAGAGATTTCAAAAACAGTTGTATTGTGAAAGTTGCTACAATTACGTAATATAAAGCCCCACATTTTACTTGCAGATGCAATTATTTGTTGAAAATGTAGTTTAAAAGACAGTTTATCGTCAAAAAGTATCCCCAAATTCCTGAATCTATTTACAGTGATGTCATTAATTTGGTATTGATAATACATTGGCGAGGCTTTCCTGTTAAAAGATAATACAACACATTTGGATATATTTAGGTTTAACTTATTCCTAAGGCACCAGTTATTAACAGAAGACAAATCATGCTGTAACAGTAAGCAATCTTCTACTGTATTGATGGTTTGAAACAGTTTCATATCATCTGCATACACAAGTTTATGAGTTTTGACTTCATTCAATAAACTATTAATAAACAATAGGAAGAGCAAAGGACCCAAATTGGATCCCTGAGGAAAACCCGATGTAGGACTAAATTGTGGCCGCACAAAGCCTTCGTATTGAACATATTGTTTCCTTCGCAATAAATAGGAATTCATTAATTTATGTAGTTGTGGTGAAAATCCGTAGGAAATGACTGTTCAAAAAAAGAGAGTGATAAATTTGATCAAAGGCCTTATATAGGTTTTAATATAAGAACAATTCAACATTTTCTGTACCTATATTTATTTGTTTGTGTTTTTTAAACGAAAGACCCAGTACATTTTTATAGTACAGGGTGTATAGAACTAATATAATTGAATGGAACGTTCACCTACAACTAAGCTGATATAAGGGTTGATGGGTGATGTATTTATCATCTCTAACATCGAAAGATTACGCACCTTTAAGAGTGATGTGTTTGAGAAAGATGAACAGTCCGTTACAGGGCTCATTTTAGACCCTATTCTAGAATATTATTGTTTGGTAAACTTTTTGAGCATTTCTTCCCTTGATATTACAGGTAAAGCCACCAAAGGTCGTATTTATGGGAGAATTTTCTGTCCAAATCTGTAAAGATTTTCTAAATCACGCACATTTGTCAATAATTCCAAAACGCAGTGTTGAATTGGTTTTCTGCTTTTACCATAAAAATGAAAATAATATTTGATACGGTTGGCTAATTTGGTCGATATTATCTTTGACATATTTTTGAACACCCTGTAGGTACACCTAATTTCTACCAATTTGAGGGTAATACCAAAGTAATATGCAATTTATAATAATAAAAACAAAGGCTTCCAATTATTTTCTACTTCGGCTACCTGTAAGCTGTAAATAATCATTTGCACCTATATAATTAATCTAATCAAATCAATATAAACTATGGGATATTTCATCATAATTGACCATTCTAAGTAACTGGCCTCAACCTTTTTCATTTTTGCGAGAGGAAATGCTTTCAGAAATTAGGCGATAACTATTAGTGCATGTTATAAAGTCGTCAAATTTTAAAGTGTAAAGGTAACTAGCAGCAGGTTTTATAGTCTTGTCCACAGTGCAGATTTTATAGTTTTGCAAGATAGTAATTTCAAACAATCTCTTCAGCAGATAATGCTAATGCTATATATATGCTTTACACCGCATATTTCTTCATGTACGGTAAACAATTTGTTTATGTTTGTAAGAAACCAGCCTTGAAGCGATCGTCATCCACCTCGACTCCATCATAATTTATCTTTGAGAATAACTTTAAACATGTCAGTTTTTTATCTTGAACAGCCTTGAGGTAGAATAAAGGATTATAGGTAGACTAGTACTCAAACTGGCGAAACAAAGGTTAAATTGCTTAGTTTAAATAAGGTTTTAATTTCATTTTTGACCAAAACGGTTTTATTTATGTATTTAGAAAATTGTGTCTATCGCGGCAAATTGAAATATGCAATGCCTTTTTCGTTTTTGCACGTACTTATGAAAATACAAATATAGACACTACCTCAGGTGTACAGAATAATGATTATTGTCCTTCTAATTATTACCTATGCGAAGGTTTATAAAAAAAAAAACAAAATTTAAACATATTACAGTTGTTTAATTATATATAAACAAACTTTTTGATATAGGAAAATATTTTGTGTTCATCTAAATTTACTCTAACAATATTTTATTTATACAGTGAGATATTAGTGTAATGTAATTGATACTTATTATTATATGAGGTTTTCCTACATTTCCCTCTCTAGACTGGCCTAAAATATACCCTAATATGGCCTACCCCTCTAAATATGGGTAAAGTTGCTGAGCAAAGGCAATAAAAAGTCTAGTAAAAGGGTTATTCTACGTAAACGTATTCGTGTATGTTGAAAGAAACAAGAAGAAATTTAAAGCACATCAGACCAAACATTTTTACCAGTTTAAAATTGTTGTGAAAGTCGAATATAAATTTATAAAGAAAGTTCCTTTATAATAGACTGTCTTATGTACAGGGTGATTCATTATATTTTGACTCCCCCCCCCCGTTAACTTTAACTTTTTTACGAAGTTTTCGACAATGATAGTAGAAAACAAATGAAGTCCAAACAAAATGGCCGCTTTGTTAATTGTAATGAAACACTCTGGATAGCACATTGTCTCACGAATACATTAATATAGATGATGGGTCTATCTCTAGTAATAAGGGAGATTTTTTTATTTAGTGACAATCTCTCAAAATTTCGTAATCAATTCAAAAGCATAAAACCTTGTAGATTACATCAAAAGCTACATAAAACGTATTGGTCTATCAATTACTAATTTCTAGAAGCCTATTAAAACATTCTAACCGTTTCAAAGAACCAAGTTTCAGCGTAGGCGGGCTGGTATTCGAATTTTTTTTCAGTCAGACATAAAATTGAATAATCACCTTATTCACTGTGCTTATAAGGTTATAAATATTAATTAAAAAAATTTTAATCATCACATTTACGATTATCATACTGGTATTTTGAAAAAATATACCTACGTAGTTATCAATAATTTGAATTTTAAATACTCTATGGGAACAAAACTTTAAATTTATCTTTTTTAGATCACAACGTTGAATGACAAGTTATATGGGGTTGTTATTTAAGTCCGTGACCAAACTTCAAGGGGTAATTTGTTTGAGTGATTCTAAGACGAAAAGTTTATATAACATAGGTCCGGAAGTGCTTCGTTTTCAAGATACAGGGTGTTATGAAAAGTAAAATGTGCGCCACTGACTTTTTTCGCATTCAGCAACTAAAAATACAGCTTTTTTGTCTCTTGAATTTTTTTCGTATCTTGCTTCGTTTTCGAGAAAAAATAAAAACCACTTTATTGCATGTCCCTATGGGACAAGATTTTAAAAAATTAAAACTACCAACGATCCAACGATCAAAAACGGGGTTGTACCTATTATTTTTTTCATATGGAAAAACCTATTGATATAGACTTGATATGGCGCATTTGCTTCGTTTATTAGAAACAGGGTGTTGATTTTTTTTTAATTTATATACTTTTTCAAAATATCATGAAACGGTTTTAGCAATTTAAATAAAATTTGGGTTCTGAAAATTACTTAAAATAGTACATATTTTGGCATTAAATAATAGAGCTCAATTTCACCAGGGCCGTGCGTAGGGGCTGGCACTGAAATAATTTTGAAAAAATATATGGACGCCACTGAATTTTTTACTTTTTGCTGGCCCATTTACGTAGACGGACAAACGCCTTATAAAAGTCTTCTCTTGATATTTTTTAGTAATCGGTTAATTTCAAGAGACAAATTAATTTTTTTTAGTAGATTACTCAATAACACATTTTTTAAAAGTTAAGACGACTTCAATCTGTATATTATTTATTATTCAAATAGGTACACCTGAACACGATCACAGAAGCGAAATTTTATTCAAACTGTTAAAGCGGTTTCATAATATTTTGAGAAAAATAAACATAAAAAAACTTTAAGAACCTGTACCTAAGAAACTAAGCAAAAGTGGACTCTTGTTGATAGGAACATTTTGTCTTGTTTTTAGGCGAGGAATCTCCCCACAAGCTATGACACACGTTTTTGAAACAACCTGTATATGCATTAAAAATCCCAAAATATTAAGGCTTTAAATATTATGCTAGTGGCAAAAACATATGCAATAAAAGAAATAAGCATAAGGAATGACCTTGTATAATGGGGACCTTGTATAATTGGGAAAAAAATACTGTAAATTTGTATACATATACTTCTATTAATCTCCTTGTTCTTGTTCCAGACGAAAATGTAGTGCCCCGTCGAAAATAAGACGCGAAAATGGCGACGCCGTCTGTGACGCTGCAACCCCAGCCCATCTCGATCGCGACGCCTTCCAGGGACTCGATGACCTTCACGAGCACCAAGGGCCTATTAAACGGACCCGGCCAGAATAACTGCTTCCTTAATAGCGCCGTTCAGGTAAGTCGTAAAAATGTTATTGATATTAGTATTAGCACTTACATATAGTTATGACCGCAATGCGCGAGCTGTAGATGTATAGGCGGCAAGACGAAAGAAGGCATAGAGAGTTTATTTTCAAGATTATTTATTCATGTACATATCCATGTATGTTAATTACAAGAAAAACATGAGCAGAGGAAAGTGAATGTATATGGAAACTAATAATTATTATATTTTCGCTTGGCTTTCCAGCAAAAAAAAGGTTCGACATATATAGGTACTGTGCATAACTACTATCCTATATTGTGCCATTATAAATGCGGTCTCTCTGTACATATTGTGAAATGATATACATACAAGAAGAACGTTGATCTACTATGGCAGTTGCACCCTAGCACTACGCAAGATGCACAAAGAGCTCAAAGACGGTGCTAGAATTTCACGAACTCCTCTGAGCTAGTTCTAAATCAAAATGGTTCAATATATGTATCCAATTCAAATGTTCAGACAGGGTAGGATTGTGTGTTAATCAGTAAACTTTGGTTTAAGACTCAGAAACAAATCAGGTGTCTGAAAAGATGATCAAGTAAATTGAGTAAATGATAATCAAAAAATACTTAAAAAGTATTCTATGTTCTTTTAACTTATCTTTCTTTTTGATAATAATGAAAATAAGAGAAGGAAACAAACTAATGTTTACCAGTTTAACAAATGATTAACGATTATTAACGATGATAATCTACAGCTTGAAACTGAGTAGCACATTCGAAATATTCTAGCGAGTTTTATCAGAGATATTATATTGAATAACTAATAATTGAAAATTGATGCCATGATAAGTTACATCATATCTAAGGTAAAAGTAAAAGTATCATTAAACTTATCTGAATAATTTTGGGTTAACAATAAACCGCAATAAACATATAAATTATATTAACTTTACTAAGACCATACAAGATGTCCCATTTAAAACGAAACATCGAGAACAAAACCAGATATAAAAATTTGCCGGACAGGTCAATCTTTGATTCGTAGGGAACAAGTTTTAGAACATAAGTGAAGGATGAAACATACACTTTAATTTAATGTAACGTTAAGCTAAAAATCGAGCGGAGATAAGTCGGGTGATCGGACCGCCTACTCAATTGATCTCCTCCTACCGATCTCAATTATACTGAAGTTGGTTTCTATAGCATCTTTATTAGTCAAATTATTTAGTGCAATGCCAATGTCAAATTACTTTTCGGTACTGTACAAAAATCTCTTTTTTGTACAGTTGCTATGGCGATCTCAAACAGTCCCGAAATAGCCTTCTTATTATACAAAATAATTTAATGTTATAGAGTCTTATTTGTGTGGTTGGAAAAAAATATATACCACTAAAAAATTATTTATGTTTTAATGATTTTTCAAATACGTAAAGTAATACTCATTAATACTCATTAATATTTTGACACTAACAACATAAAATCTCTGGTGAAACTAAAAATAAAAACAAATCTTGCTAACCGCCGAGATAAGAGTGCTAGATATCTGAAGTGAGATGTCATCCAAGGGGCTTGAATTTGAATGAATTTATCATAAACGAATAGTTTCATTTTTAAGTGGACGTCTGTGAGAAAGTTAATATTACTATGTAACATCGTGGCGACTATAAAAACGATTTTATGGGCAATTTAAAATTTAAATGAAACCACAGAAATATGTCGAAAGTTAGGTATTTATAGTTTAGTTGAAAATATATTGAATTTTTATTGCTTTGGAGTTGGTAAATTTATATTATATCGTTGTGTATTGGCGCCGCCCTAAAAATATTTATGGACAAAAGCTAATTAAACCGCTAAATTATTGAAAATCATTAATAGTTGTGGGAGCCTGATATGTATACAGGGTGATTCTTAACCTATCCGCATAAGCTTGGGCATTTATAGCTGAGGATAAATAATGAGTAATAATGAAAAAAATGTAGTAAACCATTTTTAGTTTCGGAAATAATTTGAAAGAAATGTTTATCAGGTGAAATTACCAGGTGAAAACGTTGGAAAATGATAGAAGAAACGATAGAGATTTTTTTTTATCTATTTGGAAATATGGACCGTTCAAGTTCATTAAAAATAATAAATTCTTGGCTATATCTCGGAAACCAACAAGCCATTTGATTTCAAATTTGACATAATGTACTGGTAGCGATCTCTATTGGCTATTCCAAAAATGAATGCGCCCTCTCCATGAAAATATTTGAACCTACTTAAAAGGTAATTTTTGGAGGCTTATTGCTGATATAATGATAAATAACATGTATTTGAGTTTGTTTAACGTAATAATTTAGTGGTTCTTGTGATTTTTTGGTATTACAAAGTTAAAAACGACGTGGTTAGTATTTGTACATCTTTATTTTTACATTTTAAAATGGCATTCAAAAGAAATCAGCACAACACAAACTGCCGTATTTATGGGTGTCATTCCACAACAAAATGTGTCAATAGAAGTGTTTAAGATTGAAGATAGGTAGAAGTTTGGCCCTAGTATAAGAAACTGTTTCTCATTCATGTCTCCAAAAGGCATGTAACAATTTAATAACAAAGAACACGTTTATTTACACACCATAACCACTTTCTTGCAGTTTGTCTATACTTTTCTATTATTAGTCTTATAAAACCAGAATATTTTAATTTAAACATTATTTAACAAAAAACAAGCACTAATATGGTATCACCATATAGTTTATCACACTTATTTTAGTCCAAAATGTAAGTAAACAAAAAGTAGGGTACCTGTTTCAACCCAGAAAACTCATATAATTAGCAATGAAGCACTTATGGGACGTTTGACTACTTTTACAACTCTTTTTATCCTTTATTTCACCTAACTAGCACATGAAGTCACTATATTTGTGGCAGCTGAATGCTAAATTGCTAGATGATGTGATATGAAATGCAAAATTTTTACTCGTCTTCCTCCATATTTGTTTACAATTTGCAGCGCCCTCATCGGTAATTTGAATCGCCAATTATCAAATGAACGTTCGATACGAAGAGCCAGTGGTGTGCAAGTACTACTGCGTGATAGAATTTTTTAAGAAATTCTGCTACTCCACTCTCTAAAATTAAGAACTTTTTTCAAACTCTACGATAAATTTACAGCAAAAAATGACCCGCAAATTTTTCGTAAATTACCTATATAGTTTGTGAGTAAATTTACATTTTTTAAAATAGTAGAGGAGATACAACTGACAAATTTCAGTTTTCTTAAAAATTATTATAAAATAAATGGCAGAAAAAAATTATTTCGAAAAATAGACAGTTTCCAAAATCCCGAGTATTTTATTAGGAATCTAATGTTCTATCGAAGTTGTGATTCAAATTATGAAATTGTGAAACTGGCTTGATTTATTTAGTCCTTATTTAAATAAGGAGATGGAGGATAGTCTTAATGATGTCCTTACTATTAGTAGTTATTTCCTATATGCATGCCATCTGACAAGTAGTAGAACTAATTTCTACAACCTGTTACTGTATTGGATTTACCCCATTACGATTGGTTTGGATTGTGTTGCGAAAACTACCCAGAGGTGGCGCCAATAGGGTTTGCGTATGCAAGGCTTACCTATTATGCCAAATACTCAGGTCTTTGTTTGGCAGGTGTGGCTGAGTTTCCTCGTAGTTATCGTTGCAATCAGAATCCTTGTATTTTTGATTCTAACTGTGTTTAGACCAAAATACAGCAAATGTTTCTTTGTAATTCAGCGCTCGGCGCGGCATATAGCCAGGAGAATAGCTGTTTTGGCTTGATTTGTTTTAGTCCTTATTTAAATAAGGCGTTTGCAGAAGGAGGATAGTCTTAATGATGTCCTTACTATTCGTAGTTATTTGCTATATATTATCGAAATTGTTTCACGTGGATCATATATTTTGACATAATTTATGAAAGGTTTACTTTTACTCATACATATAACTATGAGATTAATACAATTTATGAGCATTATTGTTATCTGTAAAACCTGTCCCCCTGTTACTTTCAAACAACATTAATTATATTTTAACAAACTCGTATTATACATTGATAATACAATATAATATTGTGCTTGAATACCATGCAAATTATAGTGATTGTGCCGATATAAATAATTTTCATATTTTTCAATAAAGTGTAGCAAACCCCTTGACCTTTAAAGGTCCAATTACAGAAGTTCATTACCGTTGAACAACATTCTTTCAAACTAACTTACCATTATTATCAATAGTGAAACCTGTGTGTGGCCTAGTTAGATCATCCTGCGTGTGGCCTTTGTTTTAAAGGCCTCAGCAGCGAAGAAGTAAACGACATGCGGTTACTTACACACCTTTCCAAATGTGGACCACCTCAAAGTTGTTTTTAAAGCAATCCTACGTCCTGAGGAAATGTTACTCATAGAAGGCCTATGTGGTATCTATTATTGTCGTCTAACATATTTAATAAATTTAATGTTGGAGAAACAAGGCGTTGTTTTTCAGCAATGCTCTGGACACGTTGTATAACGTTCGGAAATTTTTAAGTCCTTGCTGCCAACGGTCTTCGGCTACATAATATGATTGACATGGTCGGTAAAATTAGATCTTCACCATTGAAACATCGGAAGAGGACTGAGACAAAGCTGTGTCTTTTTGTGTTCCACAATATGCCATATTAAATTTACTAATTCGACTTACTGAAAATTATTATACCCATATTGAAAAAAAAAATACATAATCAACATAAAAACAAAGAAATTTAAACACTAAAACAAAAAAATTAATGATATAAAATAAAATTACAATATTATACAAGTATAGCAAACAGTGATTAAGAAAAACTAAGAAAAAGAAAATTAGGCCAAACATTAAAATAAATACAAACTTACAATTTTGATCTTTTTATAAATGAAAGTGAACAAGAAAAAATATCCAAGGAGGAATTATTATATATTTTACAAGAGAACCGTTTCTTGCCGTTCTGGGAATATGCAAGTTAAGAATGCTTAGAATTTCAGTGAGTTAATATAATTATGAAGGAATTTATATAAAAAAAACAAGCAAGTAAAATTACGTCTTTCTATTAACCGAACAAGTGAAGATCTGTCAAGGAGTTGGGAATGAGGAAAATCAATAGGTAGATATACTCCATCTATACGAAGGACATCAGCGCTATAGACTCTCTCATAGCTGTCAATATAAATGGAATAATTAGGGAACCATAATATTGAGACAAAAATTGAAAAAGGATGATGTTAGTAATAGAATAATCAAAATTTAGGGTATTTAGCTTTGTAGAAAAGGACATAACATTACATTTCGCTGAATTCAAGTGTAGATTATTTAGAATGCACCATTCATTAATTGTATTCAAATTCTGTTGCAAATGTTGGCAGTCCTGTAATTCAAGCAAAGTGTGTAAATCATCAGCATATTGTAGACATTTAACTGTTAACAGACCAACACTGTCATTAATAAATAGGGTAAATAAAACATAACCAAGAATCGAATCCTGTGGATGTAATGATGATTGTAGAATTTCAGACCTATATCGAAAAACTATTAAATAAAAGATAGTCGAAAGCTTTACTTTGAGAAATATAACTACTGATTTCATAATTACGTCAGTGATATATATATGTATCAAGTCAAAATTCTAAGAGTTGAGAATATCGTGGGCATTATTGTATACCATACCATTTGTAATATTTGGAAAAACGTTTCTCTACTTTGAGTTTTAATATCCCGTGCCTCCAATTGCTGTTAGCGCAGAAATTGGTTTAATTTAATATCAGAAATCCACCATTATCATACTGCTACTGACAATCCAAGCTAACTATAACTGGCTTGAATGAAGAGTTTTTATTTCTTCTGGGAACAAGACCCAACAATCGCCTTTGTTTCTGTGTGCATCGAAAACAAAGGAGAATGAATAAGCATTAAAACAAGTATAGAGTAAAAAGTCCTTAGGACAATGTTGGAAACTTCTTGAGAAGGAAAGGTGATGTTGAAAACTACGTAGCTGTTTGTATTATAATTTCAGCGAAAATGCCAGTGTTTAGTATTTCATATAGAATATTAGTTATAATTAATGAGTAGGTATTTTCTATTGTACAGGGTGTTCAGAATAAGATTAATATACAACATCCAATTACGAGTAAACGTGTATTAATAGCATTTCTATTAAACTCGAAACAGGAATCCAAGCGATATAAGCGAAAAAGTAGTACCTCAATCTCGCTTCCTTTAGAATATATTTGGAATTTTTTTAAAACAAATAAACTTGTATTAAGACTAAGTCGAATATTTCTTACCATTTATAAGCCACAACAACTTTGAGATTGGTAACTTATTTATATTAAAAGATAAGATGAAAAATCTTAATTTATGACCTTGAACCTTCTATAAAGAAAGCGAGATAGAGGGTAAGTTTACTGGGCGTTCTTTCTTCGAATAATCGAGGTCAGCACCTTCTGAAGTTAGTACATGTACTTAGTTGACAGTCTGTATGTATTTATAATTTAATTATATATCTTTATAGTGTACGAAATACAGAGGTCCACAGAGTGTCGAAAAATGAAATAAAATACAATCGAACCCGTACATATATCAGGATATTATAATTATTTTTATACATTACAAGCAAGAAAGATAATACAGAATATAAAATTAAGCAAAACAACGTTTAGTTATTATTTTTATGTAGACATCCAGTTTTCAGTCAGAAAGCCTATTTATTTTATCTAACCATTGTTTTTTATTTGTTGTATACACATATTTGTTTTAGTAACAAATCTTCACTTGTCGAGTATACGAGTTTTAAAGTATTTAGTGCATTATATTTTATAAATTTATTTATAAGATTATTTTATAAGGGTGCGTATCAGCCACTTTAAAATATCTTAGGACTTTATACTAGTTAAATACCACACATTTTCATCCATTTATAAATTGCAGATAACACATAATATCAAAATTAAAAGCAATTACCGCTAAGGCTCTATAATCTCAGCCTAATGTTTTTCTATTCGTTAACGTCATCGTAAAAATACCTACATACTTCCAGATGGGTTTTCGCAATTCCACAAGCACCGTTACTACACTCGGAACACCTGTGTTAGAAGCCCCAGGCTAAAATCATAAGAGATTACACCTGATTATATGATGACTTGTGTCGTATTCATTACAATAAATCCTCATGGTAAATGAGATTCTTTAAAATGCCAGGCAGTGGTCATTTAAAGTTGTTAACGAGGCGAAGAATAAAACTGACAAATATAAAGTGTATTCGTGCGTAATAATAATAGTAGTGATAGTAGTAGTAGTAGTATTTAAATTTACATAAAAATATGGCGGGGAAGAGATCAGTAGAACCAACGGTGTAAGTGTAAGGCGTCTTACCCCAATTTCTGTGATGTATGTCACAAGGTAGCTTTCTGAAAAATATTTGTTCAATATTTGAATTTTTAAGTCTCCAAAAAATGTTAAAACTTATTTATGTAAAGTCAGAATACTTATGCGATGTCATTTTTGGTTTGGTTATCCTCTTCTACCTTTCTCAATCTGAGAGAGAGACCATTTATAATATAAGTTTGTCGTATCTTTGAAATAATCATAATCATATTATTATTAGTATGCAACGCTGCCAGGTTAGAATACTTACATCAAAGATTAAGTAAATATAAGTACCCATAATGTAGGTACCTATAGCTACTGGTAAACTAAAATTCTCAACTAGTCTAGATGCATTTCTTGGAATACGAAATACAAATTCGTTAAGGAGACTATTACAATCAATTTCATAGAGCAATAATTTACAAACTTACTTACACCACAAAACAAATTTAAACTAAACACAACACCTCTTAGTTTCAATGACTGTATTTCAAATAAATTGAGTAATATCTGATTATCATATCTTCTAGCAAGATATTAATCATAAACTTTGATGTGTGGAAATTTCAGAAATTTTTTTGAATGTTTTCCACAAGAATTCTTTGACTGTTGTAATATGGATACCAATATTAAAAAGGTATTCTAGTTTAGATTTAATAAATGAATAATACAGAACTTTTAGTGGTTGAATGTCATGAAAGCTTCTACACTTAACCCAAGCATCTTCAATGAGGACGAAACACTGATTAATATGCTGCGTAAACCATAATTTGCAGTCAAAGATGACGTGCAGATCTTTTACTCTTTCACATTGAGTTAATTCTGAGGCACTTATTTCGTAACTATAAATGATTGATTATTTCTTAAGAGTGAAGATTTGCATTATTGTATATTTAAAACAATTTAATTTTATTGGATCAAAATATTCAAGATACGTTCTCTCAAGAATTCTTTTACGTTCTTTCAAGAATAGTGAACTTCTGTTTATTTGAGTGGAATGAAGGCTCATATCTATGAGGAGATTTTTGATGTTTATGGACTGAAAATAATGACCAGAAGAAAACTTCACTTTTACACAATGGTAAAAAGAAAAACTTTAGATGAGTCTTCTCTTTGTCATGCTTTTGACGGTCTGCTCTTCGTTAGCAACAAGTTAATTTTTTGGCACTTATTTCGTAACTATAAATGGTTGAGTATTTCTTGAGACTGAAGCTCATAGATTGAAGCTAAGTACTCAAGACATATTCTGTCAAAAATTCTCTCACGTTCTTTCAAGAATCTTGAATTTCTGTTTATTTGAGTAAAACTAAGGCTTGTTTGTATCTGTAGGGAAATTTTCGATCTTTATGTACCTACTGAAAGTAGTGATCAGAAGAAGACTTCGCTTTTACAAAATGTTTTTCTAATGAAAAAGAAAACTGAAGATGAGTCTTCTCCTTTTGTCGTACTTTTGATCGTCTGCTTTTCGTTCTGGTAGTTTAACTCCCTGATATTTGACATACCTCTATGCAACAGAATATACTATAGAATTACGCATTGTTACAATTTTTAGCAATGCCCGAATTTGTACAAATGTCAAATATATATCTTTGCTTATTAAGTGGTCCCTTGTAGTTACGAACGAACGAACCAACCCGATACTGTTTCTAGGTGAAGGGGTTTAATTAATTTTGTTCAGAAATATACCGAATACCCAGAAAATCAACAATATAACTTTTATGACACTGCAAAATTTGTAATATTAGAAGCACCTAGTACACAGAAAAGTATCAAATGTCACAGAACAACCAGTAGCTGGGTGTGATGGTGTCGTACCATGCCTGCATAGTAGATACGTCGGTCGTTTGTGCACGCTTCCTTACGACGAGTGTGTCGGGTTGAATGACCATGACATGGCCTGGAAGCCGCCGCCCGGGGCACCATCTCGGGCTCGTGTCCGTGGCACTCTCCTTGCCGCCAATCATGACGGCATCTTCGAATATACAGCTTACTACACTCCACGCTAGCATTATAGTAATTTTCCATGATAGTACTCGCTCACTTTACATATTGCGGTGCAATGCAAAACGTATTGGTATTGGTTGGTGTATTATGCAGTATTGTAAATTATTCCTAATAATTGTAAGGATTGCCTATAGTACGGGTGATTGGGTAGAGTGTTTATTTATGCCCAATTAATTGAATTGGTATATAGTTGTATATTTTTTGATATACAGTGTAATTTACTTGGTAGTTAACACGATCAACGGGGTGTAGAAAAAGAGTTCGACAGCTTAACAGATGGTGTAATTAACAAAAACAAACAACAGCGAGTGTAGTAAGGATACCCCCATATCTCGCAAGGCTTACCTATTGTGCCAAATGCTCAGGTCTTTGCATTCGGAGGGATGCTCACTTATATTGCACTGATGAGATCATATAGTCGAAACCGGTCTGCAATTAGTGGTGAGATCCTACGATGTAAGGTCCAGAGTATTTCCTCGTAGTTTTCGTTGCAATCCAAAACATTGTATTTTTGATTCTAATGTTGTTAGACAAAATACGCTAAATTTTACTTTGTAATTCAGCGCTCGGCGTGGCATTAGCCAGGAGAATAGCTGTTTTGGCCTAATTTGGTTCAGTCCTTATTTTATAAGGTGTGTTTACAGATGGAGGATATAGGGGTACTTACTACACTCGTAGTTGTTTGTTTTTCTTAATTACTGGTATCGATACTTATTTCATGTCACTAGTGTTGTAGAGAATGAGACAGTTTTTTTTTAATTTTAAGTATCCTTTGGAATTTTCTATAGCTATGTGAAATCTTAACATATTTTACAGTTAATATAATAACATTACCGTACAATATTAAATTTACAGGACATATTATGGTAATTTATATCCTAAACGAATTTTCGAAGAACAATTTCGATATATGACGAAACTAATCTGGAAAAACATAAGAACTCCTCCAACTTCAAAACAATTGCCACCCAGACTATTTATTTGTAGTATTATTGAGCATAAATGGGCATAAATTATAATGGGCATACATAAAAAATGTAAACATATTAACCAATTTCGTTCATCACATTTCAGTAGTTTTAGTTTGTGTACACTTTAAAAGTTTTCCTTGGTAGGTACTGTACAATTTGTAGGCATTAAATTCATTTCTGTTTTATTATTTTAATAATTTATGTATCATCTTCTGAAAAGGATTTTTTAAATGACTCATAGATCTGTACTATAAGACGGTACCTACAAAACCATAAGTAATATACAAATGAAAATATATCTATTTGAATAGAGTTTATACAGTAAAATTTCAGGGCCATGAAGTACTTAATTTAAAAAAAATCATATATTTTCTTTAATCTTACAACTTTGAAGCAAATCTTGGGTAGCATTTGTTTCAAAGTTTGTAGTGTCAAATATTTTAAATTTATAATTCAAAACAGCTCTTTAACTACACCTCGACAATTAATACAATTTAATTTTTAATATAAATTGGCATTCAAGAGAAGTTTTGGAGTTTTTGTTCATTTTCAGCAAAAGGAAAGCAGCACGTTTCTAAATTTGTAATTTGCAGATAAAAAAAGTGTAATCATTACTTTCACTATAATGTTAACACTTTGTATACAAAAAGTAGAGCCAAGAGCCTTGTAGTAATGAAGATAGTCCTTTACGTAGGTTACCTAGCTCGGTTGTAGGTAACAATGAATTATAATATTTAAATAATCTCATTAATAATATATCTCAAGTTTATATTTTTTACTAAATTTCTAAGAATAAATGTTTAGAACTTTAGTTGACGCTGAAAGGCAAAGCAAACGATTATTGCCTAATATAAAAAATCGGCACGAGTAATAAAAAAATACTCAATTTATAATGAAGATAAACGTCGTGGGACTTTAAAAATTCATACACAGGAGAAAGCTTCACTAAATTATTACTGTGGTTGATTTCCAGACCAGATAAGATAAATATGTGAAAGGAAAGGAAAATATTACATTTTTAGGTTTCTTTTCGAACAAACATTGGACTGAAAAAATGAAGTTATATTTGCGCTAATGCATCGTTAGGGGACGAAAACGCTACTTGTAAAAACCAGAACGTTGACCTATTAAACTGAAAATTGCTGACTGACAATATTGCAGCTTTGAAAACATATTGTATACAATTTCTCTTGCTAATTTTTATACGCTTTAAAAAAGTATTTATCACAATATTAGGTATGTGTTACTTTTTGGTATTAAAAACTATGTAGGAGGTAAATGGTTTAAATAAGGTAGTTTCTAGTCTAAAATCATTTTCGTTTATTACCCCTGAACTTATATTGAAAATAAGGCACCCTGTAGATCTAAGACAACCGTGAGAGAATATATGCTTGCTAATGAAGCTTTTATCTGGATTCTTAACGTGAACCTGCATAATAGTCTCTGTTCGTATACAATTAAAACTGAGATTAAAATTTTAACTATCCCGAGTGGGTTACCAGGGTATTTAAAGGTGTTCTGTGAGAAATCTTAATCGTAATCGCTGTAGTTAATTATCAGCATAATAATTTCATTGTTTCGTAATTAAAAACAAATAAATAACGTATTTAAAAATGCCACATGCAGCTCCTTTTTCACAAGATTGTCGACAGCCTATTGAGATCCAGACTTTGTGGAATCTAATAATGTCACTTCAATTTTACGGTGTGTGGTTTTGATTAATTTTTCGCATTGTTAGGTAAAACAATTTATATAATTGTATATTTTAATTGATACAGTGCGAAATAAGAACATTATATACAGTGTATCTGAGTACACTCAGATAAAGGAACAGGTTTTAATAAAGCACAAACGTAACACAAACGATACATATACAGGGTGTTAGTTAAACATGCGGCAAAAATTCAATAGGTTATTCCTTGGACTATTCTAAGGATATTTTAACCTTTGATGATTTTTGAAAAAGCGGTTTGTGGCGAAGATATAGGGCGAAAAAAATTTTCAACAAATAAGAATTTATTACTAAAAATTAGATGCAACATTTCTGAACCTACAAGAATTGCTCAAAATGGCTACCTCCAGCTTGGATGCAACCATCCAATCTTCTCCTCATAGACTCCCGAACTCTTTCAAAAACACCAGGGTCGTTTCTTATTGAGTTACACCCAGCAATTATCCGGTCTCTTAAATCGCCCACATCTTCCACTGGTAGTATAGTACCTAGTATAAAGTATAGTAAGTGTAGTAAAGTATATTAAAGGTAGTATAGTACCTTGTCCTAGTACAAACTGAATAGTCTAAGGAATAACCTCTTGAATTTTTGCCGCATGTTTAACTAACACCCTGTATAATATGAAATATGCCACAGCATAGTATCTGATTATTATTGTTTACATATTTATTTAGGTATTTAGCCAAAAAAATTAACTAAGGGCCGGTTTCATAATCAAATTTAGAGGAACTCTAACTAAAGTTGCTTTTTAATACATTGAATACAATACAAATAAGAAATATTTAGCTAAAATTCCTTTAAATTTGCTCATGAAACTGACTCTTAGTGACTGACTGATATTATTAATAAAATTATTAAAATATCATGATTCAATTGTTTTTCTTGTTACCTTGTTAGCTTGTAGTTAAGTTCATGTTGTTGTTATGATATGCAAAGGAAATAACCTCATCATTTAAAAGGAACAACTACTCTAATGAAGACTATTTATTTGCCCCTTCCGGCGTCGAATTAGATTGTCATATGTTCAGATAATCAAATAAAAGTCACTATCATAAATTTTCATTCAGTAATTTAAATGTTGGTAGACAAAGTGAGTAATATATACTACTAGAACCGAATACAGTAAAAGTTGAATGGATACATGTAATGGAATCAATATTAAGGATTGGAACATATTCACGTGGTAGAAACTTATAAGATCGTACTACCTTGACCAACACATTACCTGACTTCCATTGAGTATACGATATGATTGGTGGAAAACATAATAATTTGAGTCATCTTCAGATTTGTTTCAACAATTAACGAAATACATATATAGGCTGCCTGACTACATCCCTGGGTATGCAACATTAACAGATATGCTGCTCGCAGTAAAGATCACATGACTCTTATGGTATTCTATGTTCATCATGTGAAGTTCACGCCCAAATAATTATTTTCTTCAGCTATATCTTTAATATGAATATGGGTACTGTAAAATTAAGGAAGACTGAACTAATCTGAAACGTTGTCATCACTTAGAAGACTATACCTAGGCAACAAAGTATATATGGTGATTTGTTTATTAAATTCTTATTTACTATTTCGGTTGACTTTATAGAAGTATAATTATATAAGTAATAAATGAGGGCAAGTCTAGGAAAAATATAATATATTACAGGCTTATTGATAGTGGTAGGTTTTATAATATCATAAAATTAGATGATCAGGACTCTGAAATTTATTGAAATGGGAAATCCATTGCTAATTATAAATTAGATTTATTAATAAATAAATAAATGTCTAATTTGAATACATAAAATGTCATTATATTAACCAGAAATCTCGAATTTAAAGGTTCTATTAAAAAAATCGCTTGTTATAAATTGCGAATTTTGTACCAACGTTTATGAGATTTTGCAAATTACAGTTCAAATTTATCAGAAAGGTATGTAAAACTTCTAATAAATAAAATTTTATCGTGGACAGATAAAATTAAAATTTAAATATGAATAATCTCGTTTGTTGCTCAAACTCAGTCAAGTCGCCATTTAAATTTTCAGAAGCAGTAGTTTTAAAAAATACCTGTTTGGCGAGTTCTCACTTCTGCCTGGGTAAAATACTGTATGGCTAAAGAAGTTACATATCTGGAAGCTCCTTGCAAAAAAGGTCAATAATTTTTACATAACAAGTATATTCCAAAATAATATATAATATAATGAAAAATATATCTGATCAGATATGGTTGTGAACTTTTTAAATTTAACAACTTCATGCTAATTAAAATATTTTAATATTATGATAATATTTCTACCTCTGATTCTAATCCGAATGCTGCTTAGCTCGAAAGTTAGAGAGTTATGTGGGGTAGAGAGGGCGATATAGTATTTTTATATAGGATAAAAAATAGTATAAATCTGAAAGAATAAAGAATGTTGTGGGGGTGCATTGCATGCAAAGTAGTTGTTATCGACATATCTTAAAAATAATAAGGCTATTCCTTTGCATCTAGGATTATAGGTAACGAGAAAATATAAAACTTTACTGAACCATAATATTTGATATGATATTGAAAAAGTTGTTGGCTGTTAAAATCGTTCATGTATCTGTTTGAAAATTCTTTTTTTGTTTTTAATTGAAGAAATAAATATTACCTACCTATTTGATAATTGCATTAATAATTTATCTCTTAATTAACATTTCGGCTTAATTCCTATATAAAGAAAAATGTAAACATTTAATAATACTGTTCACAAAGACTGAATTAAATGAGGTAATAACAAATAAAGGCATCATCCAGACTAGTCTTATCACTACGACCTCCTGACTTTACATCTAATGCAACTCAAGATTCAGTTGAGAAGAAATTAGGTCTCGCAACAGTGAATTATTACAGTATTCCGTTATCATTGGTTCCAATGAAGTGTAAATAACTATTCAGTTTTAATAATCTGTGTAACGAAAAAATTAAATTTTAACTACTCAACCCGTTTCTTGATGTTTAGAAAAAAGGACTAATTTCCTAAAAACTCTTTTCTTTCTTGGTGGCTGGTTTCGTAGTCTCGACTACATCATCACAGGACATTAAATCTGAAAAGTAAGTGCAAATATCTTTATAAACATGCCATTGGTATTTTTTTTTTATGAAAATGTTTAGATATTTCGATATGTCAACTCCGAATTTAAAAAATAGACTAGAAATGGGAGAAAATCACTATCGCGATTTTCGTTCCCATTTCTAGCCCTACCGGTGCCTGGGGTCACTTTTCAGGTGACAAAAGTATCTAGAATAATATTATTTTTAAGAGAAATTTTGAATCTGAAATGATGATGTAATAATTATACTAAACTTTTCTCAATATTTTGATGAATTGTAAGGGTGCTCTATTCTTGATGGTAAAACATCATAATTTTTTAAGTGCTGAAAGTAGAATTTATATTTCAGTAAACATTTTTATCAATTTTATCAATAGGAACAAAAATATATTGCTGTCATAAGTATAGCAGCAAATTAATATTGTAGATATTTACTTTTGTAAGCTAAAATGATGAATTTTACAGACTGTCAAAATGAAGGAATTAATTCCAAAGTAATACTAATAAATAATTGCAATTAAAAAGTGAAAAAAAAGCTAGCCTCCAGCGTGCCTCGAACTCGCGAAATCAGCATTACGATTTTTGGAATCCTACAACTATTCCATTACGCTACCGAGCCTATTGTCAGAAATTTAATTTGAAATGTTTAAGTATGTAAACTGTACGTGTTATCCTAAAAAATTAATTTTTACCGATTTTCTAATTGGAAACACATTTCGCTTCAGTATTTTGGCAATCAGAAGTGTTTGGCAGTCAGTACTATCGATTCCGTTAGCAATATTTCTCATAGGAAAATAATGAAAATAACCTATCTGAAGTTTAATTAATTTCACAGTTTTCGTGGGAGGTCTCGTTAGTGCAATCTCACATCGGCATATAAAATGAGAAAGAAGTTGAGATGGATGCGACTCGAGATTTTCGAAGACGAAATAGTCGTAAAAGGAGTGGACGTACGGTCTCGAAAAAAAATCTCAAAGGATTAGAGAAAGGACTGAACTTTCGCATGAAGCCCTTCTCGAAGCCGTAAAAATTATAAGAGGGGCGTGGGGGTCCCGCGAAAAGTCGGGATTTCGGCGGGCGTGACGGGACCATTAGGCGCGAGGACAAACGCCGGTGCTAGCCGCATCTCTCTAGCCGAACGTCGATCGACGAAAATGTTGCAGAGGTTTTTTGAAAAGGCGTTTAAATTGGGAAAACGCGTAGGAAATGGGACGAAAATACCCCTACGCATTGGAGAAAGGCTGGGGAACGCTCCGCGATCCCCCCTCGGAGGAGATAGCTTTGAAGCTTTGTGGATTCGGCGACGGAATTTAGAGGGAGACAGAATCGACGCGTTTTAATATATATGGATTCTTTGTTGAAGATGTGAAAAATATAATAATTTATTATGTCAAAATTAATTCAATATTAATATTTGATATATTATGTACCTACTACTTTTAGTAAGTCCATATCAATAGATTTTGAAGTCATTTTAAAATACTTCATAGATGCTGCATTTATACTGACCATTTAAAACTGTTATTTTTATAACTGACCCAACTTTACGACTTGCCCACCAATTCCTTTGTAAACCATCTAAACATTGGCACTTAAAAAAATTGTATACCAAAATCAAATTTTTTTCACTTCCGAGCTGGAAGTACCAAACAAAAAACAGTTATTATAAATCTATCTAAGGAAATAGAATATATTTTCCCCTAATTTGCATCTAAAGCATCACAGATGACTTGATTGAGCATCCTGCGGTTGCAGGAAGACGTTTTTCAATCGGAAAACGAGTCGAGGTTATACCATCAACTTTTTTCGTTTCTTACAGCTCGTGCGCAGCCTTTTTTACAGTTTCCTGTTTCATCGTCTACTATTATTAATGCATAAATGATTGGCTGCTCCCACAACCGCAAGCAGATACAACTGATACTCTAGTATAATCATTTCAGTATTTTTTAGTTTGTAGGTGAAATATTTACTAGAAGGAATTTTATCTGACGGTTTTCTGAGTTTGACTAATATTCATTACCAACCATTATAATGTTGATATTCATGTATTTAACGAGAATATGAAATATTTAAGTTAATTTTCATTGAAAGTTATAAGATAAATTGTATTGAAATACACAGATTTCTGTTTTTATTTTATAATTGTAGGAGAATAAGCAGCACGTTTTCGTTTTACAATACACAAAACTTGCAGTAGATGCTCTGTGCCCGGGAAATCCTCTTCAACATATGGCTGATCAAGCGATCTGTTGGTAAATTAAAAGATATTATTAAATGCTTGGGTAACTTCTTCAACGAATTCGTAACCGTGGAATCGATTTTCTAAGGCATACCACCTACTATCTACTCAGGTACCCTTTAAATACAGAAGATATTGTGAGACTACACTAAAAATCAGAAAATCCATTTATAAAACTTCTTATACAGCTGTGTGATTGATTCTCTGTTGTTTTAAAATATCTCAGTTGTATCTACAATAATATGAGTAGTTTTTGAAATGTAGATCTCAATAAATAGTAAATACTTTTCGCATCATGATTTCAGTCTCAAATTTTAAGAAAACTCACTATTAAGTTGAAACTATCCTTTACGAGCTGTTTGGTTTTTGTTGCTGTAATTCTTATATTATGGAATCAGTATCATTGTGCTACGATTATGAACTTCTAGTTTACTCTACCTCGTGTTCTCAAATAGACAGTCATAGAAAATGTCAAGAGAGAGAAGATGCTGATCATATCCAAGTGTTTTTATAAAGTATCTACTGGTGAGGTGATTAATCCAGAGTCTCTTTGTGAAATTACAAACATGCAAATACATGTGGTTATAGCTACAGGAAAACAAACCGTCTCAGAAATAGTAGTCTCATTGACTCAATTAGTGTAATAATAACTAACTTCTTATTCATTGGAAACATAAACCAAGAAAATTATACTATGCTGGACATACTACCAAGTGGGAAAACTACACCTATTATTCAAGATCTAAATAATAATAATAATAATAATAATAATAATAATAATAAATGCCTTTATTTTCAACAACTGACCACACTACATTACAAAACTAAATAAGTATGTTCAATGAATCTTATCAATCATTGAAAATCACAAGGGGAAGTTCACAAATGTTGTGCTCTACCACTTAACCCTTCACAAATAGGAAATACATTTTTGTCTGGTAAAAAAATAATAATTTGGTCAAAAATTTGAGGTTTGTAATGTGCAGATATTATACATACACAAAAAAACAATCATAACAAAGTAGTTACTTAAATATGTAAAAAATATTGATTAGTAAAAAGAAAGTCTTTTAAACATTTTTTAAATTTAGATTGTGAATGTGATTTGAACTCAGTAAGAATAGAATTATACAGCTGATAAATGTTGAAAGTGAAACATCTTTCAAAAAAAGTCGTTTTATGAGCAGGAGGTGAAATGGATCCCTTATTCCTTATATTAATGTTATGTACATCACATCTAAAAGTTATTTTGTTGTATAAATAGGAAGGTTTATTAGTTAAAATAATTTTTTGGTATAAACAGAGTGTATGCAATGTTCTGCGATTTTTCATGTTTAGCCATCTACTAACTTATGTGAAATATGATCATACTTTCTTATCCCAAAAATGAATCGTAAACATGAATTTTGAACTCTCTGAATACGTCTAGAAGAATCAATATCTAAAGCAGGCCCGTATAAAGGTGAACAGTAATTAAATTGGGAAAGAACCAAAGTTTCGCGTAATGTTTTTAGTTGTAATACTTAAATATTGCCTGTGGGGATATATAAGCCTCAAAGCCGCATAACCTCGCTGAATATAACCTCAAAACCTGTTCTCTATATCTCAATGTACTGTTGAGAACTATTCCCAAATTTTTAACACTATGCGAGACAGGTATTCGTTGTCCATTGATTTTTATGTCTATTGATTGTGTCAATGTTTCACGATCGTTTTTATTGCTAAAAAGTAAAACTACCGATTTTTGTTGATTCCGGAATAAATGCTGCTGCTCAGAAACTTTACATATAATGCTTAAATCTTCATTTAATTTATCATTAATTGAAGAGAATTCCTTTTGGGCGAATGAATTATAAATTTGTGTATCGTCAGCATACATGTGAATTTTCGAATACTTTAAGAATTTAGGAAAAAAGCTGGTGTATACACTAAATAGTAATGGACCTAATATTGAGCCCTGGGGAACTCCTTTGTTTAAACATCTGTGCTGAGAAAATTCCTTGTCTAATTTTACCTTTTGAGTTCGCCCAGTTAAATAACTTTCAAAAAGTTGTAGACCTTTAATATTGATACCAATTGACCTCAGCACGGCCAGTAATATAGTGTGGCATTAATTTAAATGTGGCATTAAAATTATTATATTGTAATAAAATCATTTGTATAAAAAACATGTTTTCTTTTAAATAAACTAAAAATTGTTAGGCACAGAAAACCAATAACTTTAAATCCAAGTGCATTAATTATTTAGTAATCATTGGTGTCTTTTCATAGGTAGCTCAATGCCTCAGTTATATTGTATGTCCCGAGGATTAACTATCTGTAAATTCAAGAACCGTCACAGGTTGACCTCGGCTTCACCTACATTAAACATTTTTTCTGCCTGCAACGAGCAGACAGATTTTATGAGCAGGTGCAGCAGTCTGATGCGACTTGACTGGCCATGAAAATGAAATTTATCGTGATAGAAATTTTTAAACGACAGGCAGGATTGTTTATATCTTCTTTCTTCAACAACTGTGCCTCACTCTTGCAATTGTAAATGAAATGCTGCATAAAAACCGGAGCATGGAAGCTCGCCGTCATGTGGAGAATGTAAAATTTCAGGTTTAATTTCACTCTGATAAATCATGTTGTTTCATCTCTTTAAATGTTCGTAAACGGTAAACATGTCGCTTGTAATGCATTTTATAATTTATATTTAAATAATATAATTAATTAATTAAGAAACTACATGATTTTTATTATACGGTAATATAGTTTTATTTTACTATTAGGTAAGTGAACTTTATTAATACTGCAGAACAAATTAATTCTAAACATTAATTTTCTTATTCTTCTTCTTTAGCGTTGTTCTTCCTTTATTTGTATTATTATATCACATTTTCTTATATTTTTAAATCATTAAATCGAAAAAAAATACACGAACACCCGCTTAAAAGTTATACAGGGTGTCCCAAAAACATTCCGGCAAATTTTAAGTGGCGGTAGGGGACATGAAAACAAACCTTTTTTGTTTAATAAGCATTTGTCCGCAAATGAGCCGTTTGGATTGTAGAGCAATAAAATGTTTTAAATCATACCCAATTAACTAATTCTTGATTTACTTGGATATAGTATTTACTTGGATACTACTTACTGTATTTCGTTCAACATTTTTTGTTGTAAGCACCCTTTTTGTTGGGAGAAAAACATTTCTTTATCACAACAAACATTCCAAAGATGCCAATTTTAAGACTGTATTATTTGTGACTTTTTAGTTGGCATCAGAATATTAACTTTGTTGATTTTTATTCAAAATTTGTATTGAAAATGGATGATAATTTCTCATTTTAAGAACTTACCGATATGCACCTTGCTTATGGTGCAGCAAATTGTAATGGAAGGAAAGCTGCATCCTTGTATGGACAGAGATATCTGGAACGCCGGCAACCTCATCATACGACTGTAGCATTTGTAAATTACAAATGAAAGTTTTTCTAATTTTGTATGATCTAGTGAATATGTTCGTGTGAAGTTGGTACTATGAAATAATGTCATTTCCGTAAATTGAATGCTACCAATCATTATGCTCAGTCCGCTGACGCAGATTCTGTTTTTCGCCGTTCTTTACACTCTGTGTTAGAGAGTGGGGAGTAACGAGACGACGATCTAGTTTTGAAGACAGGTTGATGAGAGTTATTAGCTGCTTTAAGCGATTTGTTTGCCCTATTTAAACCTCTCAATAACAATCATTAGTCGTTCAGTGCTAGGATTTCTTTTGTGAAGGTTCTGTATTCACCGAGTTGAAGAAAAGCCTATTTTGTATGCACGTGTCGTACCTCATATGAATTTGTGGTAAAGTTAATCTGCGGTCATCCTTCCCTTATATAGGTAAGACATTATTTATTTCATAAATCTCGATTCTTCACGATCTTATTTCACAGGTTTTGATGTAATAATTTTATTACAGGGTTTTAGGATATGGTTATAAATCTTAGAGTATTACTAAGATGTTGATATGGAATAATTTGTTTAACTGATATTTGAGAGTTAATTCCATGTTGATAACCGTTCGTTATACGTTTATGGTATTTTTCTGCTAAGTACATAGTCCACTGGTTATGGCATATGTGCAAGAATAATTAAGTTATTTTATGGTACATCCACATGGTTTCTCCGTTAGAATTTTGGAAGAATTGATAAAATAACGTCCATCCCTCACCTCACTGTTTTCATCTTATGGTTCCCTTTTTGATTGTTGTTTATTCACCGATATCTGCTTATCTACTGTGATATGAAATAAGAATTACACCGTTAAGCAGAAGAGAGAGAGAGAGTTACACCGTTGTATCCAAAGACAACAAGAAGTACCTACATCTCACCAGTGCAGTCATATTGTGGCTGAGGTTGTATCTTTACAAACTATTTTTGATTTAATTTTAAGTATTCATTTATTTTAAATATGAATTCATTTCCTTTCATTTAAATCACTTGATAAATATTAGTCAATCACATAGTTCAATATACGAAATACCCCTACATTCTATATAGAAACAAATATGTAACAACAAACTATTATATGAAACTATTTTGTTAACTTTGTAAACACCCCAGCGCTTGAGTGTACACTTTTCATATAATTTATAATAGGAAAATTAATAAGGGTTTAGTGAATTGACTATATTATTATAATTCTCATCAAGAATCAGTTGTTCCACTTTCAATAGTTGTAAATTATACAGTGACCAAATTTTATTATTAAAATAGGTTGTAATATTTATGTTTCGATTCATTCACAGCCACTCTCTCTCAGTTATAATTGAAACAGGTATAGTACATAATATAGTTTTTTATAAGTTTTAGATAACTTTCGATAGATATTAAAATCTTGTAGTTATTAGTCCTTGTGATCTTTAATTCACTGGCCTGGTTGCACGGCTAGCTAGGTCGCATATCTTTTTATTTAATTTCGAGTCGTGTGGCGCCCTTTTAACATCTTGAAAGCAAACATATTAGTTGTTGACTTAAATACTACTTTTAACTAGGAGGCCACTATAAAAAAAATTACAAAACCGAACCTACATTGCTCTACCGGCGAAAAGCTGCCGTCTGCTATGTGTAGATATAACATCATAAAAACAACGCTACACGACCTTTGCTTCCATCCATCGTCGCCTTGGAGAAGATAGGAACCTAAAGCGTCTTGGTGGTGGTGGTCGTTCAAGAACAGCTCGCACGGTTGAATTTGGAGGAGTTCTACACCGTGTGGAGAAAAATCAATCCACAAGTGTTCGCGCAATTCCACACCAAATGGGATCCTCCGAGTCGAAGCTATTCCCGGAATAGGGTCCGCGAGTCAATCGACCGACGTTGCAATCTTTGTATCGAAGCAAATGGTCAACATTTTGAACACTTATTATGAACCATCATTTATCTATCAATGAAACATGAAGTCCAACACGAATAAAAAGTGACTAAGTGACTATTAATGTCCTCCTGAACATTTTTTGTAAATGAATATTATGTAACTTAAAAAACAGTTTTTCCTTTTTTCTGTCAAAACGGTTCATTTGCGGACATATATTTATTAAAAAAAAGGTTTGTTATCATGTTCTCTATACTTCTTAAAGTTTGTCGATATGTTTGTATACATATTGTAGAATATCTAGAATAGAAAATTTAATGGTAACTGCTTACAATTTGGCGTACAATTGAGTTGAAAAGCAAAAGAATTACATACCGTAACCTGAACTTCACTGATTTGCCCATAATTTATTATTTGTAGTGCATCCCTGTGAATCATCAGTGTATGTTATTTTAGAAATCAATATACCACCTGCAAAATAACATAATACTACTGTAAGTCGACAAAATGGCTTTTCAAAATAAATGTTAAGAGATCTAAATGACCTCTTCATTCAAAACGTAACCTATAAACTAATCCTTAACTGTTTTTGTTTTTCATTTTTCAAATTAAATGTATTTAAAATCTTAGAAATTTTATTAGACGTCATGCAGAGATGGAATATAAAGTTGATGAATAATTTTTGAAATTATACCAAATTAGTGTAGAATTTTGATTTTTGAAAACTTGGCCAAAGTATTTATACACGAGTTTTGTCTTGACTATATTATTTATTTAGGAACCTTTTAAAGATGATGTAATATATTTAAAAAAAAGTGAGTGGACTGATTACAGCAACTGAGTGAAAAGCAATCTTTATTATCGCAATTAACTGATTGAGGTTTGTTTTTGTTTTGGTAATTAGAAGAGGAATGCGGATAAACACCTTTGGATGGGTGGCGGAGATTTCATGTGGCTTGCCTCACACTCTGGAGCAAGTTCAAGGCGAGGCATATGTGGCTGCTATCAGAATCCCAGCCGGTTTATCACATACTGCAGTGATGTACGAAGGACGAAGGTCTCTCGCTGTTAATGGGTTTAAAATGGGATGGATGTTGATGGATGCCTAGAAGAATTTCATGCGTGATGCAGGCAGATGATTGTCTATATTTAACATTCTTTAGGTATGAGCGGTGTCGAGAAAAAGTTATTTTACCTTGTCATAATATGACATGCCATCAAAAAAACAAGAAATGTTTTTATTGTTCTTACAATTCCAGTATTTACTGCACCAGAGAGTTGAGTATATCAATCTTAATATTGTTGAAACATTGTTTTTGAAAACTTAAATTTCAAAACGGTATTATATTGTGCTAGGTTATTCAAAGATCTTTAATGTTTTCTTTCCGTTTAATTATTACCACATTTCCATTTATTCTAAATTATCCTTGAACTAGATCTAAGTACAGGATGTACATGCATAAGTAAACAAAAAAAGTCAAACCTTCACACGTTTATAGTACAGGATATGCCCAATTTGTAAGGTATTATTTGTTGGAAATTAGTTAACATTAAGACCAACCTAAACATGAGATACAGACGAGCCTAAATGCAAACAAACATTGTCCAATTATAGATTTATAAACAATAGTAGTTTTGCCACCTTGATATTACAATCAGTTAAATTATTAGAAACAGTTGACCATTTTTGTAGTTTCATTCCAAATAATTTGACAGATTCGTGAAATAACAGTAAATCTAATAGTAAACTGAGGGAACTAAATGGAATCGAGATTTTATATACACTGTATTTTTGAAGAAAGAAGGCAAACCTTAATTAAGTCGATAAAAAGTTGTCGTATGATATCTAATTTTATTCAGAATCCTTACGTATTGTCGGAGAAATTTAAAGGACTAAAATTTCAATTTCACTCAGTTGCGCGTCTTATTAAATTCTTCAGTAAACGGTATAATTAAATTGATTACAATTTTCTTATCCCTGATAATCTATTGTGCTCATAATACTTGTCCAGTAGTATGTAATTTATTATTTCTTTTAACACTGAATTCACTTTCCCATACACTTAGAGGCGTATCCTCAGACAATGGAAACGGAAACGTCTGATTTCTTGTTTTTGGCTGTATTGTATGAATGGATCAGCCCTGGGAAAACGGAACTGAATGATTCACCACAGAGCTTTTTTGCGCGTAATTTGGTTCTTGGTTTCTGCAGATCTTAACAAAAATTAGCGGCTGTGAGTCATTCTTAAACGCCTTTTCATTATGAGATGGGATACAAGGCGATATGATGATGGCACGCTAATCTATGTAAAGAGGTAAAATATTAACAACAAACGCTAGAACTTTAAAGTGAGATCCTTTACGAATTTTACGTATTCTATTGGAAATGTTTCTGTTCGTATTATATGGCTACCAAGCTAGGAGTTTTCGTTCAGGGACAAAAGACAGCGGTGTCGCGATCGAATGACGCAATACATATAGTGGAGCAGATGGAACCTATACCATCTTCTAGAACATGTTTTGGGGCATATGTGGTGTGATCTACAAATTTTTGTAGTGGAGCATTTTTTTTAATGGCCTTAGAGTGCGTTATCTGCACAATTCGAAAATGTGATTCGGAGTACATACATAGCTATTAAAAAAAAAGTCAGGGCTGGACTTACCGCCCTGAAATTTTAACCCCTTATGCACAAAATCTAAGCGCTTCGAATGGTACAAACCTTTTTTTGGTAGTCCACCTATATATTACCAAAAATATGACGTATAATTAAAACTTCTAAAATTATGCGTGACAAACTTCGATATGCGACTATATCTGTGGGAAATATTCAAATTTTGTATGCAGTGTGGGTGAGTTTGTCTTACACACTCAGTAACTTCGTAAATGTCAAGATATTAAAATTTTTCAAAATGTGATTTTTTTGTGCTCTTTTCAACCCTCTGATCAAAAACGCACTCATTAAAAAAACAAAAGTAATGTCAGTTAAAAGGAATACCCTGTACTTTATTTCATAATTTGAAATCCTATCAAATTCTGAATATGACACCGTTTTTATTTTTTCTTAAAAGTGATAATATGTAAGTTAGGAATAATACTAAAAATTATCGGTAGTAGGCCATGCATTGCACAATTATTGAAAACAAAGCATGCTTTGCTTATGAAGACAAAAGTTTTTGTTTCATATTTCAATAAATATTTTGTTTCAATAATTGTACAATCCATGGCCTACACCATAGTTTACAGAATAAATATTCTGTAAAATTCGCTAGTACCGATAATTTTTTGTATTGTTCCTAATTAACATATTACCACTTTTAAGAAAAAATAAAAACGGTGTCATGTTCAGAATTTGATAGGATTTCAAATTATGAAATACAGGGTGTTCCATCTAAAAAAATCACTGTACATGTCGCTACTCTTTTGTTTTTTTAATGAGTGAGTTTTTAATCAGAGGGTTGAAAAGAGCACAAAAAATCACTTAGAAGTTACTGAGTGTGTAATGCAAACTCACCCACACTGTATACCTATATGCAGTGAATGAAATGTAGCCTAGATATTGAAAAGTTTTTTAAAAAAAAGTTTGGGTTGATATCTGTAACTGTTTTCGAATTATCGAATTTTTAAAAAAATTTCATATATGGTGTATTTCCAATGCCTCCGATGATTGCAAAGTTTGTGAAACCTGTGATTTTTTTTTATATTTCCGAAATACAATAAAACACGAGAATGGTTTCTGTATTTCAAGTTATTGCAATAACCAGTTTAGCAAAAAGCATATTGATGTGTGCTTTTTCTTATATTGGAAATAGTAAATAAAATAAATAGTAAATATAATATAAATAATAACGTGTGCCCTTCAAAGAATGACAAGACACTAAATAATCTAACAAAATACCGTGCTTTAAAATAATCACAAATGAAACATACTATTTAGCATAGTTTTAATACTCAAATATCAAGTAGAAATCCTTGTTATGTTATACAATAGTCACTTTTCTTCTTCAAATAACTCCAGGAACCATATTTTGAAGGTATGTAAATTTCCAATGTGATCATCTGTATCTGTGAGAAATCACAAAGCATGTATATGATTTGATTAATGTCTGAGACGTATATATACACGTATAATTTTATTTGTTATTAATTTAAACATACCATATAAAAAATTATGCCGATGCGAATCAGTTGAGTACCTATATATGCATCATTAATTAAATTTGAGGAAATATCCATGAACGGTACCTCAAGAAATTACATATAAGGCACTCGGCTGAATATATTATCGCGTGCCATATCAGCACAACCCACAACAGTGGCCACGATTTGAAACCAAGTACAAAGTTGTTTGTTAGTGACGGCTTGAATTTCTTGCCGTAGGCTGCAGTTTTGATTGTACAAAGTTCATTGTATGGTTGATTGAAAATCTTTGTTTATGGAAATTTTATTATAGTGCGGAGGCATATCCTTTCACAAGAAATGGTTTTAGACACTCTTGATATAGCACTTGTGGGTGTAACACCCTAAAGTAAAATATATACTTTAGCCAAGTGAGAAAGAGAAAAAATGCAATACTTACAAGTATAATTTATTTTAGATCATTTCTGTATGAAAAGAAAAATAACAGATACTTCTATTAGGAATCAAAAGTAACAAAATTATTTACTTTTGAGCCACCTGCTTTCAAGAAGCGCGTTTATATTTTCAAGTTTTGAAAATTTTCAGTGTTTCAATTGTTTTACATTGTCAAGTGTTGCATTAAAGCATTTTCTCTGCTTATTACAATTCTGTATCATTTATATATTTTTTTTATTTTATTGTAGGTACGTACTTTTATATATGTTGTATCTCTTGCTATTAAAAAAGTAATGTTAGATGCTTAATTACACTTAAGAAAAACATGTTAGGACAAATGGGCTAAAAAGCAAATACTAATCTAAATTCTTCAGATAATTTCTTTTATTTTTGTTAAATAGTTTTCTTCCTTAACGTATTTCTTACTATTTTAGGCCCATCTCTTGACATATTGTTAACTGTCATGTGCTTGATACAAGAAAAGTCGTTACTCTAATATTTCAACAATAATTACTATATACTATAATTTTCAATAAAGATATATTGTGGGGGCTTGGAACAAATCTGTGATTTATTGAAAATGCCATTCTCTTAAAGTCAAATATAGATAGAGGCAAACTTGGTGGGTACTGGGCAACACCCGATGAGTAACCCCATCCTAGTTCTGCTATCTACAACATCAACATACTAGAAAATGAAATAAGTAGCATTTAAGTACCCCGAATTATTACTACAAGATTTAATAACAAAGTACATAAATCAGGATAATTTTATTGCTCATTTTATGGTAGTCCTGAGAGACCAACTCCGGCCGGAAACAAGCCGATTGTGCAGAACTAACTTTGTTTATCTATAATTACTATTTCCGGTAACCGGTGAACCTTAAACAATTAATCCAGACTTTGCCTGTGACCCTTAAGAAAATCAGCCTTGAACTTTGTAAAAACCAGAATAATGTCTTTTCTTTTGGTAAACTACACTCGGACGGATCAATGCTGCAATGCCTCTGACCTTTAAACGCTCTTTCCTGCTTTAAGGATACCATCCTTGGAGTGTATATTAATTATCAAAGGAAGTTACATAAGCTCATTCACGTGCAGCAATAATTGCACAGGTGGAAAAGGTGGGTTCTTGAGTCGTTACGGCCTCCGTGGAATCGAGAATTTTATATTAACTGTAATGTATCTGACAACTGAGATTTATGATTATGTTTTTTACGGGTAATTTTTCAGCTGCCATATTTTGTAGTACGTTGAAGTTCAATATATTTTTTGGTTTTTTAAGTACCTATAGTATATTTTTAATATTATTTATTTGCTTATGTAATTGTTTACATCTTCTTTTATATAGAAATTAAGTCAATTAATTAGGTATTTATCTTTTAGTTAACTTTTTGGCTTAACTGACCGTATTCATAAAAATAGTTTTTCTTTTCAAATACGTAATAATTTCAGGATATCCCATTTAAAATATTAATGTTTATGTCGACGTAGCTTCATTGAGTGACCATTTAAAAAATTAAATATATGTAAACCAAGGGTAAAAAATAAAAAAAATCGACGAGTAGGAGCGATTTAAAAAAAACTGGGTATTTATAAAGTAACAAATTTATCCATTACTTTATGAAAGCACTTCACTTCAAAAATTATATTATATAAAAAACTTACTTAAGAAAACTAACGTAAAATCTTATACTCATACTCATACTCATACTTATACTCATACTCATACTTATAATCATACTTATACTCATACTTCTACTCATAAAAACTTATAATATCCGTTGGGACGAATTCACTTCAGTTGCAAATAGAAAATGACGTTTATTTCTGATTGTATTTGAGGGTTATTATCACGTTAAGTGTGTAGGTCGTCTAAATATGTATTCCTTAGGAGTATGCATTTCGCTGCGCTGCTGTAGGTATATACCTACGCATCTATGTACAAACCGTGGCAAACTTCAATCACAGTATGTGTTCAGTGTTCAAAAAAATATATATAAAAAATCATTTATAATAACAATTGCAAATGTCCATCCAATCATTGCATATACGATTATTATTAGTTCTAGTTAAGCATTTCAAATCTATTAACGCTTTTCTCTTTTTCAGGTATGTTCATAAGAGGAAGTTTAGCAAAAGTAGCAGTAAGTACACTTGACACTCACGTTATTTTCATTATCATTATTCGACAAACAACCTGCTTGTGTCGAAAGATTGATAGACTTTACCTCCTATACCTGTCATTTATATACGGTTTATTTATTGAGGATGTTGTCCCTAGCCCTTCCAGAGTTTAGTTTACAATAACAAATATTTTATGGCGATGCTCTAATGAAGGGCATACTTCGTAATGTAAATATCGGCATATTACAAAGCATCTATAAAATATGTGTGAAAACGTTCTGTGTGTTCTAATAGGCTCGACAACATAACGTACACAACAGTAATTGTCTTTTAACGTACAGGGTGTGTCACGTATAAAGACTATATCTCTAAACGTACAGGGTTGGACTGTTTTGTAAACTTTTAATAACGATAAAATATCAGATACGACTTTTATTTCTAAAAACTCATTAGATAAAATTGAAGAGTCAAGAAAAACAAAACACTAATAATTAAATATAATAGATATTCTATTTTTAAAAGTTAAAAGAAAAACATTAAAAAAATCATTTACTAATTGAGTCACGATTTAAAATCTCAGCGAGTAGTTGAGGTTAGATTAGATTAGATTAGATTTATGTAGGAGTCGGCCCCCTGGCCTGGTCCACCGCGACCTAGAAGACCTATTGTGGCACTCCCAACCTATTTAGAGCACTCTGTCCAGCTTTGTCCTTTGCATTAGACTCCACAGCCTTGATAGAGGCTCTTCCATGTAGCTGTAACCTGTTGAGGTTACTAGGGAGAATGCATGGTAACGGATGCATGTTTATTCTACTCTGCCAGTTCTGCCTTGTTTGTTCTGCACAAATAAAAGTAGAAACAATAGAACCAATTTGAAGAATAAAAACTTCATTCAGACGTGGAAGAAGATGCACTGAAGGGGAAGAAAAAGAGTATATAGATAGGTGCTTTCAAAAGTGAAAAAGCGCAAAGGATATCAGTAGTGTGAGTGAAAAATTACTTCTGGTATACTTTTTGCAGAAGTCAAGGAAAGTAAAGCCGTCAACATTATGTTCCTATTATCCGATGCTAATGTCAACATTGCGGAACAAATGTAAATGAAAGGTAAATGAAAATTCTGAGATTTCAAAGTAAGTAATACATCTGATGAGTCCACTCCCTCAAATAACGCTTCATATTGTTTTTAGATACAGCAAACTAATTATATTGCTAACGAATTAACTGGTGGTTACAAATCTTAAAAATCGAAAGTCTTTCGATCGGAACGGGATGATGTCATGAGATTTTTAAGAGATGTTTTTCGTGTGTAAAAAGATATAAATACAATTTGTAGTTTTCACTCGTTCATTGACAGCTCTCTATTCTTAGAAATATAGGTATAGTTTTCTGTAAGTATATATTTTTTATTTTTTTTGTATAACATTTTTGAGATAGAATCTAATTCGGAGATAAAACTATCTGCAGACGCCCGGCCAGCGACGAAATAACTAATTCAAAGACACTACAAAATTAATATTCCATTATTAGAGATAGTGTATAAAATGGAGTGAGACGGTGTGGGAATGTGCTCTGGTGCGTATCTACCCCGCGCGGCATGTGAACCTCCATCGTTTCATGCTCTTGAGAACCGAAACTTCCCCTCGGCGAAGTCTCGTGTACAACACTATGTTCTCACTATCTAATTACCTATCTGTTCATGTCTAACTACTTACCATTATTCATATCGTATTAATAAATACCTGTATTTTCATCGCACAGGTATCTTCTTGCGATTTGAATTTAAAAAAATGGAGCTGGAGACGTTGCAGCAGATCGTTTGTCTCGCGGAGGATGGTTCCCATGACGAGGTTATTAGCTACTGTTAAGAGAGTTGGTGATGTAGATTACGATGCACTGATATACGCACAAAATATCATATTAGTCAAGTATCTACACAGCTAGGTAGTGTGTTCTACACAGAGTGGCAAAAAATCTTTTTTTATCGAACTGCAGATGTATAAAAGTGAACCAGTTGTTTTGTATAGCTTGTAATTTTGAGGGGCTTAATAACGAAAAATTATTAATAATAAACGTTTTGTGGTTTCAATAATTTGATCTAATGATCTACTCTTTTATTGTGATATCTTGGTTGAAATATATCTTTCAGAATACCTAGAGACACCTTTTTTATAATATTATAAACAAGGTTGGAGATTATTTTTTTAAATCAATAATTATTTCAGAAGTGACAAAATCAGATGATTTAAGAATAAAGCTAATTATTTATTTTAATTTTAACGAATTTTCAAGAAACTGATTTTTTTCGTTATTTTCTTCTTATATCTGTTTCCTAGATAACTCTGATTTCTCAAATTTTACTAGTCTATCGTATACCTACCCCATTGCCGTTGAGTGACTAAGTTTGGTCTTTCAACGCCATTGCATAAAATATAGGCTTTAGTCTTTTATAAAAAGGCTATAAACACATAAAGATTTCTTTTAATTTCTTTGAATTTATTACTAGTAAACATTTTTAGTAGTAAGTAAGTATTTTTACTATTATTAGTAAAAATACTGCTATCTAAAACTGGAACCAATTAGGTATATTCTCAAAAATATATCGGCTGAAAAGCTACAAAATATGGATAATTTTTTACGCCTAATGTACCTAGAGTAGGTTTAAACTTTTTCTAAAAACCTTATTTAACAAACATCAATAACCATTCATTGTCTGTATTAGTCAAAAATAGAATTAATTGCGTAAAATTACATTAATTATAATGCATTTTTTAAAGGAAGTATTTACCTATATAGTATTACAAATCTAATTATAATTATAATACCTGCTCGTTTGCTATACGGTAATATAAATATAATTATACTTTAATGATAATACCTAAATAATTATGAATATCATGTGGATTATTATCATCACGAAAAGAAAAGATTTCAAAAATAGTGAGTGTTATTTGCAACAACATATATATCTAATAAATCGCATATATTTTCCTTGTTTTAAATAATAAGTAGTTTCCTAAAACAAAAAACGTCTTCATCTTTTAATTTATACGACAAACTTAAATTAAGGTCTGTGGGTTATTTTTTAATATAATTCATTAATTTGGTATGGATCTTATAGAAAATTGCCGACCATTCTTAATATTCATGTACTTACCTATCTGTTTATCAGAAAAAATCTGAAAAAAATCTAAATATTACTGCACGTACACAATCACTCAAAATAAATTAAAAACTGCGAACAAGTCAAATATTTCTGACAACTTAAAATCGTCTAAGACTTCTGACTTGTACAGATATGAAACATTTTTAACAAATGAAAAAATAGAGTTAGGTACCGTCTTTCTTTGAACATCGTCGAACATATATATTGAAACGCATCGATATTATTTCTTCCATTACTCTGCTATTTCTCTATTTTTCTTTAGTGCGCCCTAAATTGGAATACTGCAGTCTAATTTGGCACCCTTATAATAATATTCACATTTGTCATATTGAAAGAATACAGCGGCGTTTTCTGAAATTTTTGTCGTATCGAATTGATCTTTACTTTCCTGTTAGAGGTTATGAGCATAGTCTGCTTCTGCAAAGATTTAACATTCAGTCTCTAAGTGCAAGAAGGTCACTCGCTAGCTTGTCATATTTATTTAAGCTGTTTCATGGGGACGTTGATTCTCCTACTTTGCTGAGTATGTTTAATATGCGAGTGCCCAGACAGCGTTCTCGTGTTGATCATACATTTTATTGTCAAAATGCTAGAACTAATTTACTTTTAAAATCCCCAGTACATATAATGTCAAAAAATTTTAATCTTATTTGTAATGTTTGCGACCTTCATAATTGTAGTCTCAATGAATTGTTAGGATTGGGATTGTTTCATTTCAATGAAAATTAAATTCTAGTAGCTCGTAGCATATCCTTTTCTTTTTTATTTTTGCTTTTGTTTTCTCTTTTTTTTTTTGTTATTAAGTTTGTCTTAGTTTAAAATTAGTCTGATGTCAACAGACGCTATACTTAATATTATACCGCTATTATATTGTACTATTTTGTTTTGTCCTGTTAATGGAATACGATTCTGTTGGGCAATAAAGGCATTATTATTATTATTATTATTATTATTATTTACAAAATTTGGTTTAATTATTAGTATTCATGCATATTTCATTCATACCATATTTGCATGCCTTACCTTACCATATCTTTATATTGAATTACTATACAGAAAGCAATAGTGAATGCAATCGTTTACGGAAAGCAATTTATGCGCCTGATTATTATGCAGCTCATAATACACTAGCGTGCTTCGACGTATAATTTATATTCTTTTTAATATTCATGAGTGATGAGATGATCATGTCAAGAAGCAATGAATGAGATGGTAAATAGTAATAATTGTGAAGAACACGAACAACTAGATATCACAACAATTTTTTTCTGGTTATTCAATTTATTTAACATTAGTTTAATTATTGAAAGAATAAGAGGGTATAACCTGCGAATTACTTCTAAATAAAATTGTGCTTTTTATTGTTCTAGGTCATAGATTTATAAGACAAGGGAGATGTAATTGTTTACATTTTAAAGCAATCAGAGATCCCCTTGTTTACTCTTTATCTGGTCAACTGCAAGGTCTACTTTATGATTGTACGAAAAACTGTTGCCAAACTGTCAATTGTGTAATTTATATTTTCACATTTAAACTACCATGATTATGGGTTAAGGTTAAAATATTATATAAAAATATTTTTCCGTTTCCTAGTTAAGTAGATAAATCATATTTTGTTAAAAACGTTGCGATAAAAACTAACTTCATAACGCAAAAATGGAATGAACAGGCATCATTGCTCCCTACTCCAATCCGCATGTCCATTGATGCCGCTAACAAGCACGAGAATCGTAGTATTTTATAGTATTTCTTTTGTGCGGTGTTGCTGGCAGTCGGAATTTTGCTTTTGTGAATTTTTCGGTGTTTTTCATAAGGATTTTATTACTATTCTTCAGAAAATGGTGCGTCAGTGTCAAGTGTATGGAAAAATGAATTCTTTATATTCAAAACTGTCTTTCCACAGGTAAATTTTGCCAAGTTTTGTTTGGTTATTCGGTCGCTATATTTGTCACGCCATATTTACGGATTTTCAGGGGCGTGCTGGCTGGCTTCCTTATCATTTTACGGAATATAGTATATATATACTATATTATATTATGGAATTGCTTTTGTTATTTTTAAAAATATGGCTGATGTGTTAGTTTTTGGAGTTACCTACACACATTCTTAAATACGATCAAAACAAGAATCCAAGCAAGAAGCTAAGGCATCATTCAGCACTTTGCTGCATAACAAATTAAAAAACCTATACCTAATGTTTGGTAAGTGTGAAGCCAACATGCAACGTTTGCACACATCTACTAATCTAAGAGAAAATTACCATTATCAGGCTTTTAAATAGTTATTTTGGAAACAGTAAGTCAAATAACTTGAAACAAAAAGTTGAATTAAAAACTAACACCATGTACATCTTTCTTATTTTAAATTATATTTCACTTTTAAATGTAATTGAACCCTGTATACAGAGTTTGGGTATCTGGAAAAACTGAAAAATACTTTTTTACACTACTCTATATATAAGTTTTTGTAATGTAGTAGGTGTACCACCTTTACTTAATTCAGAATTTTAAGTGTTCAAGTTTCAATTCATATTCCCTACATTAAAACTCCGATACTAATTTAATTTCTAATCTCACTAGCTTTTGCTGTTGCAATGTAGAGTACTGATTTTCTTAAAATTCCTTTTTTGATGTTTTATTATCATACCCAACCCTTCCAAAAACAGTACGCCTTTGGCGTCGGAAGCAAGTTCTCCCAAAACTTTTGCAACGTTGCACGGAGTCGGAATTTTGCCGTTCTTTCTCTCGGTATTCTTTGTCATACACATTGCCAATGATTGATACAAAACAAAAGGTTATTTATGAATGAACCGTGAGGTTTCCTCTTATTAAGTCTATGGTCTAGGTCTATCCACTGTAGCTATTTTTTATAGTATTTATAACGGTGTGAAATTTATTAATTAAATATTTAATTTCCTAGAAGAGGCAACATTCTTTACCAGGGGTGTGATTACTCCCTTTGGCCAGCCCTTAGTTACAACCCTGCAATCGTTAAAATGGAGTTCTTGAAAATTATTTTCGGTTCTCAATTTTAAAATTTTGAAATCGTATTTTATGGCGTTTAATCTTGTGAAAGATGTGAGTTAAAAATTGATTTTGCCATAAAAACCTTTTAAGATTTTAACTGTTGGAGGAGACCTTTATATTTAATTGACAATATTTATGTACAAGCCTAATCCGCCAATAACTTTTTCAGTTATGAATAGAAATTGTGGTAATTTCCGTGACTTAAGCAGTCTGAATAGCCGGTCTAGATTTTGGTTGACAAGATAAAATCATAAATCGTCGTGACCCATGTCGAAAGACTGGTTTCAATTGACCTTTAGCTGTTTCGAGTTTACGGTATCTTTAGCAAAGCGTACGCTTTCTAGGGGATATATAGTACCCAGTGGCTCGCAGCCGTATAAAAATGTATTACGCAATTCCCGCCTGGCGAGGTATTTTTATAGCTGGATTAAAAAATGTTCCATATCAGTGAAGTGTATCGCTGGAATTAATCACGAATTACAGCGAAGACCAAAAAAGGATTAAATTACTCTTTTATATCTACCTCCATTACTGAAAAAGGTTTATGTCAAAATCACGCAATTATTAGTAAGCAGTTAATGCTTTTTCTGGTACACTAATACTCGAGATTGATTAATTTTTCTATAATATTATCGCAACTTATTTTATTATTTATTGCCAACTTTTTATATTAGTTAATTACCTTAACTTAGGTCCAGTCCTTCCACCTCCCATTAATTTCCAAATAACTATTTGGCAGATTAGACTGTGAAAACTGAAATACTGTAACGTCACATTCTAATCTGTAATATAATTCTAAAATAATATATTTTTCTTCAAGCGTATAGTACCTAATATTTACATTATATTATACAGGACGTATTATAGAAAAGGCTTATTGTTTTCTAGTAAAGAAATATTCTTATTTTTTTACTAGTACACAAAAATAAAAGTGTAACCATAACAACGGATTAAAAAAGATTGTCATGTAGCCACGATTTCTCAGAACTGTCAATTTCAAATTAAACGTCAAGTCAGATCGCTTTTTATACAAGCATAAATCTCTTGAAGAAATGCAGTTTTAATTTTGACACTTAAAGGAAAAATAATATTTGTCACTCGGAGTATAAAGCTCTTTATGTGTTTCGCCCAGTTTACACAGCCTCGGCTGTGTAAGCTTCTGGGCTCAAGAAATAATGTTCGCCTTCTACTCCTCGTAACCCTAGTACTTCTAGAAACATAATATACTATTTTATAATGTAAATATCAATTTTAGGACTCAACATTTCGGTGCAAAGAAGGCGGCATCTTAAAAAAAATCAAAAATAATTGAACTGAGGTAAAACATATTAAAATGAAGTTACCAGCGTCCGCTTTCGTTGCAAATGCCCTGTATACTATAGCTTCACTAAAATGGCTTAAGTGGTCTCTTCAAACGCGTACATTTCTCAGTAAGAAGTTCAACATATTTTGCAAAGAAACGTTACACAATCTAGAAATATAATATTTGCATATTCAAAATTGTTTATAATGTTCTTGAAACTTTTCAGTTATTGTATTAAATTGGTATTATTTTTCAGCAACCTCTAATTTGCAAGTAAATATATGGCATATTTGCTTTATCAGGCCTTAGAATTCGCGCTGAAACAAATGCCATGCTGTTATTTTCCGTTTTTCCGCGTTTTCCCACTTTTTTTTAAGAATCGCACTCAAATTTGTGTGCAGGAAACGATAAATTTTGTGACAACGATCTGTGACATAAAATTTTCAGTTGTTATTGTTTTTCAGCCTTTATAACTTTATTAATATACCGTATTTGAGTAAAAAAAATATGTCAACTCCTAGGTGTATATCTTTTTTACAAATAACATCCTTCAATGTTTCAAAAAGCTTTATAATTTTTGAAATGAACAGTTTTGCCCGAAAGTCTGCAGAGAGGGACATTTTCTCAGTTTCTTCTTTCACGCGATGTAGATAATCGACTTCTTGTACTACCTAAACATCGAAATGTCATATATTGAAGTTGATAAAGACCTTGTGGTGTATGTTTCATTGACGTTTTGTTACAAAGCATGCCTAAAAAAGATTGTCAATAGGCCCTAATCAGTCTATTCCAGTTTGTATATGTGAGACTTTTCTATGCCAGATCTTTTCCGTGATTCTCATTCATAACTAAATTATGCAAAAATTTATTTATGATCACTGTTTTTGTTCTTAATTTTATTGTACTCGCCTAGTAGATAATAAAACCCTATGTTTATAGTCTATAATAATTGCATTAGATGGAATGTGTAAAAACCACACCCTTCTCAATAATTGAATGTTGATGAATATTCATTTATACATAACTTCCATTATATTATCTTGAAAATTATCTTATATGGTACTACATACACACAATAAAAAAATTGTGAAAAGTACTATTATTTCAACCTATCCTACATTTAAGCAACTCCAAATAAAGTACCCTCTATTGCGTAATTATTATCTGCAGCCTTCTCTTTTATTGAATCTCTCTTATGTGATTAGACAATGGCATACAATTAAAGTTCCATTATCCAGAGTGGTAATTTTCAATCAAGCCGAACGGTTTACATTCTTTTCTAATGACTGGCAGTCTATAATTGTTATTATCTGTATCATTAGGTTTTTGCCTAACACTTAACATGCTCTCTGACGGCATTTAACACAGTTGTTTTACTATATAATTATTAAAGCTGTACCGAGGTGTTTTTTTATACGGCTTACTCTGCACGTTATAGCCAGTGGATCGAAATACAAAGTTTTATACATATAATCCTATAATATTACCTTATTTATATACAGAGTGAGTTTTATGTATGGAACGCCTCAATTATCTCGGAAACGGCTTGCCCGATTTTTATGAATTTTGGTTTATAAGGGTTTTGTAATATGGCCGATATTATTGTGGCATTTACATTGTTGTCAGATCTTTCGTTTTTCCGGAAATATACTGAAATTTGTTATTTCAAATGGATCACCCTATATATTTTTTTGTTTTTGAAATCTCTAAGAAATTTAGAATATTTTTCATGTAATGTTCCCTATACCTAATTGCCATAATTTCGGAGTTACAGCTACATTTGCAATATCTCCGCCGAAGTTAAAATATTACATCAGGGCGGCTATGTCTGCGACAAAAACAATTTTGACATTTTAATAAACTATTATTGTTGGTGTTTATTGAAAGTTACAATGGACCGTTTATCTCAGAAAGAACGAATTGAGATTTTAATGATATTAGGATATGGTGATGTGCGTAGAAGTCAACAGGAAACGTGTAATATCTTTAATAATTTATATCCTAATGGAAATCCCATAACAAGATCTACTGTGAGTAAGTTGTTAAAAAAGTTTAACCAAACTGGAGCCATAAAAGATTTACCGAAATCAGGGCGTATAAAAACTGCAACAACTGAAGACAAATCTCAAGATCCACACTTGAGTACTAGACAAATATCCAGGGAAGTTGATATTTCTCAAACATCCATAATGAAAATTTTACATGCCAATAAATTCCATCCTTACAAAGTAAGATTGGTTCAAGAGTTGTCAGATGATGATTTCGATAGACGTGAAGAGTTTGCCGACACAATGATGGAAAAATGTTACGATCAAAATAATCCAAATTTTTTAAATAATGTTATGTTTTCCGATGAAGCCACTTTTTGTATTGATGGAAACGTAAATCGGCATAATTGCAGATACTGGTCACGTAACAATCCTCGTTGGATGAGAGAATCCCACACACAATTTCCACAAAAGATTAATGTATGGGCTGGAATAATAGGCGACAAAATAATTGGTCCTTTTTTCATTGAAGGAAACTTAAATGGTCCGGCGTATTTAAATTTATTACAGAATAATATTATACCTGAGTTGGCTCGGTTATTTCCAAATCTAAGTAAGTATTCTCAATTGCCTGTTAATTTAGAAATTTTATTATTTGAAACTTTCAGACAATAACAATGTCCCAAATAACAATATTTGGGTGCAACAAGATGGAGCTCCACCTCACTATGCGCGTGACGTGAGGCAATACCTAAACGATGTGTTTCCCAGAAGATGGATTGGAAGGCGTGGTTTTATCGAATGGCCCCCGCGATTACCCGACATGAATCCTTTAGACTATTTTCTGTGGGGTCACTTAAAAAATATTGTTTATAAAACCAAACCTGCCAATATTCAGGAATTAAAAGATAGGATTACCACAGAGATAAGAAGAATTGAGCAGTCAGGAATGTTACAAAATGTACTGCAAAGTTTTAAACATCGCATGGCTTCTTGTATGGAAGTAAACGGACAACATTTTGAGCATCAGCTGTAACCGCCTTTACTTTATGTTTTCAAAAGATCCTATGGGATTTCTATTAGGATATAAATTATTAAAGATATTACACGTTTCCTGTTGACTTCTACGCACATCACCATATCCTAATATCATTAAAATCTCAATTCGTTCTTTCTCAGATAAACGGTCCATTGTAACTTTCAATAAACACCAACAATAATAGTTTATTAAAACGTCAAAATTGTTTTTGTCGCAGACATAGCCGCCCTGATGTAATATTTTAACTTCGGCGGAGATATTGCAAATGTAGCTGTAACTCCGAAATTATGGCAATTAGGTATAGGGAACATTACATGAAAAATATTCTAAATTTTTTAGAGATTTCAAAAACAAAAAAATATATAGGGTGATCCATTTGAAATAACAAATTTCAGTATATTTCCGGAAAAACAAAAGATCTGACAACAATGTAAATGCCACAATAATATCGGCCATATTACAAAACCCTTATAAACCAAAATTCATAAAAATCGGGCAAGCCGTTTCCGAGATAATTGAGGCGTTCCATACATAAAACTCACTCTGTATATTGCAATAGAATGAGAATTACCGAGAGTTCAATGTTGAATTTATCACAAGAATGCTACCTGGAGCATAAAAGTTTTGAATTCTTTGCATATTGAATATTATGTTTTAATAAGTACATAAAAAATGATGCAAATGATGAATGCATATTAAATAATTATGATTGTATCTATTAAGTAAAATATTACAAATAATGTAAATAAAATGAGTTGTCTTACGTGAATATCCTTAAATACATTGTCACTTAATTTGACTAAAAACATGTTTAATATTACTAGAAACCTAGATCATGGCATATCAACTCGAAGAGAAATCTTCAGAGAAAAAGCTAGTAGCATAAAATCAAAATTTTAAAATTAATAAATAAATTTGACATGAAATGCCATGCTAAAGGAATCCACCCATGAGAGATTTTATAAATACAAATAAAGACAAATAACAGGAATTATGTAATATAAAATTTTAAGAAATTATTGTAAAATATTGTAACATAAACAAACACAATTTATAACATAGTTTTTAAGGTAAGATAGGTTAAAATGAGTGAAAAGTGAGAAAATAAGAAATAAGTCAAAGTAAAACAAAATGGATCTACGAAGTGGAAAACAGATAGGAGAGGAAGTGCCATCAGATGAAGAAACTGCGACAAGCCAAGAAAGTAGAGAAATACCAGCATGGCAGAATATGTTAGAAGAAATGATGAAGACAATACAAGAAGACAGAAGACAGCAAAAAGAAGACAGAAGAAGGTTAGAAGAAACAATTAAACAAGGAAGACAAGAAGATTTAGAAAAATTAGAACAAGGGAGAAAAGAAGATATTGAAAAATTAGAACAAGGGCGAAAAGAAGACTTAAAACAAACTGGAGATGAATTAAGACAAATGGAAAAAAAGACCAAGAGAAGACGAGACGAGACGAGAATTTTAAACGAAAAAGTACAGGACATTAAAGAAGAAATAAAAAGAGAGACGCAAAACTGGAGAGAAGAATTGAGACGGGATATCGACAAAACAGAACAAGATTTGGCTACAGTAGTAATAAAAACCATAGCAGTAGAAGAGAAAATAGACACACAGGAACATGAAATAAGAAAAATTGACAGAAAAGTAATGAAAAACAGTAAAGAAATAGAACAAGTAAAAAATCAGAGCAAGCAAGGGTAAGAAAAAAAATAAAGACCATAGAAAAGAAATATAATATCAAATTATTATTCATTTTAATAAAATACAAATTCAAATAAAATAAAAATATTCATTATCAATAAATAATTACAGTTTAATTAGGCGCCCAACAAACAGAAAGATTGTTCATTCATTTATTTATTCAAAATTATATTTAATCAAATTCACAGTACATTTTAATATATATCTTATAATCGTAGTTATATACAGGTCGACATAATTATTCAAATTTATATTTCAACTAAGTTGTACCTCTTGGTCCATTGACATAAGAATTCCTTAACAAATTTCATTTTTATATTAACTTATTCGCAGTTGGTTGATATTCGCAAAAATTGAAACCGTCTCATCAGCAATACCCTGTACAATCTAGCTACATCGTTTCACAACAGATTTATAGCATGGTTTATTGACTGTTCGTATGTACCAGTTTTTAACTGGAAATATTAACTGCCTAAATGTGTGGCCTAAATTTCAGATACAACTTTTTTATTTCTTGCATTTTTTCGTACCGTAAAAAAATACAAACAAAATCAGTGCATGTCTAAATGTTTATTATATTAAAAGTAAGAAAACTTGGATGTCCCTATTTTTATAGCAGGAATTTAATATCTACAATCATTAGAAAAAAATGCAAGATACATACGTAAATAATAACTGCAAATGACTACAAACCTTGACACCCTTATCTTGAAAACGAGGCAATTTAGAATACACATTTATTTGGACCCTTAGTCACAAAATTGGACATGGAATTAGCTAGTATGAACATGACATTAAGGAACACCCTGTATATATTCCAAATGTATGGCATAAGTTCTTAAACCATTTGACAAATCTTGTTGTTACATCGAATAAACAAATAAAAAATATTGTATAATTAAAATAGTTGTAAGCATTTTGCGTCCGCCTGTACTTGAAAACTTTTCAGGGATATATTTTCTGGTGTGTATATGCAGTATACCTCTCGTCGCAGACTACTGTGCAACTCGTATATAACAGACGTTATGTTTTACTCCTACGTATACTGATGAATGACGTCCTTTGTGCCCAACATCTGGTTCAACAATTTTTATTTTTATTTAACTACATGCAGACTGCTTAATCGAGATCGCAAGTGAAAGTTGGTACATGCTACCCGCATTTAGCTATTGTAAGACCTTCTGACGTAACAGGCTGCTAAATATATAATTGCGATAATTGTTCGGCCACAATACTTTCCGTTTTAAAAATGATAGTAACGATGAATAGCTCTTGTGACAAATCTTATAGACACACCTTGGGCTGAACAATAGCTATCGAGGAATAATTTAGAAATCGTTTAAATCTATTTATTCTTGCAAATGTATGTGATTTTTTATTTTTTTCCGATCTGTTATTTGAATACTCTAAATATTTACTTATGCTTATAGAAATTGCTATTAATTTTGCTAAAAGTTTTAAGTATTTACTTTATATTGTAGTCGTTTTCTTGTTTTCTATTATTAGGTTATTTATTAGTTATACGTACTGGTTCATTTTGTTCCAAATGGGCGGTACTATATTAAGCTAATTTGTTTGTATAATTTTATAACTGCCCATTTCTATGCAAAATTATTATTTCTGTTGATGCTCAACGCAGGCACATTGCATAAATTGTTTACTTCTATTCCAGCTGTGATCAATAAAACGTAACTATTTAACGATATAGGTATATCTAGGTTCTTTCAAGGAGCATATATAATCCGAAGGTCATTCGTAGTAAATAGGAATATTATTATAAGGAAGAATAATACTGAAATTCCCTGAGTGTGAACAAATAGGACATTCGCGAAATAAATGATTGATGTTCGATTTTTTGGCGAATGCGCCAGTTGTATATATATATGTTACAGGAAATATCCGATTTCAGGCCATTTCAGTTTGGCCTAGGCTAGGACATACTAAAAGTTCCTATCGTTGTTAGGAACTTTGCATTATTCCTAGGACATGCTAATACGGCCTGATACTTTTTAGGACAAACTAAAATGGCCTGATTATTATTAGGAAATACCCGAATAAAAATTTGCATCCAAAAGTTTCGTTGGTCAGTGATATTAGTGTTGTAGCTTCTTAATCGGAGGTATTCGTGCCGCTATACCTCTAATTTATTTTTAAATATGGCACAATTAAAGTGGAAACAAAGTTTTATTCAAGAAATGTTGGAAAAAGAAGCTGAATTCTCGACACGTTTAAATGTGTTAATAAATGATCAATATAGGGGCTTAATAGATGAGGTAAATCTGTTAAGTTATTTTTTTACATTTTATATTTTATATTCTTCGGGAAAAATCCAGAGATATACTAGATGTCAATGGACAAGACACTGTGTTACAAATGCGTGTTTATGTAGAAAATGCCAATTACTGTGACATTCAAAATGTCACAAAAGCAGTTCTTGCAGAAACAAATAAGGTAGTTACCCTTTTGTTGTTTATTTGCTGTTTATTGAAAAACTATATTTTTTGTTATATTATTTAAATCATATTTACGTTTAACAAATGTGTTCCATTTTAGGTTTATAGGTAACTTTGATCTCTTTTAAATATAGCGCTTTTAAAGAAAATGTTTGCTTTGCTTTTAGTCCTTTTACCCTGAAATTAATTTTCCTAATATAATGCATTTTTATTTTTCAATAATTTAAATCGGATATTTCCTACCACTAATGAGGCTATTTTAGTTTGACCTAAAAAGTTTCATGCAATACTAGTATGTCCTAGGAAACATGCAAAGTTCCTAGGCCAAACTGAAATAGCCTGAAAACGGATATTTCCTGTAACATATACAATACTTTAGTAGGTATATTTGATATTATTTGTGAAATAATTAGATTTTGATTTCGTTTCATCTTGATATCCATTTAGAGAAACGATCAATTATGTCAAATTGATATTTGGCGTATCAGTTAGATGAATATAATAATTTTTATTAAGAATAACATTAATAATTTTAATTTACAGACAATTTGATGTACTTTGATTTGGAGGCAGTTGACTTTCAATACTGATGTTGCATTTTAAAACATATTTTGTTTTAAATTATGGCAAAATGTGTAATACTTACTGATATATTGGTTTAATGGAAATCAGTTTTCATTATAAATAACAGAATTGTATTCCCATCCGTCTCAACACTGGTTTATTGTGATACATTTCTGCGGTAGTTAACATGACTATTAATGATTAGATATGCTGTAAGTGAGTATCTTAAAAAATCTATAAACGACCTTATTAAATCAATTGTTATGTATCTACAGAGTCAGATTAAAGATAAAGTAATAATACAATAACAATTTCAGGTAATTGCCGAGATAAAACAAATGTCTATTTTTCTGAAATTATATTAATTGTCCTTGTACCAATTTTATACTGTATATAAATATCAAATATTTATATTGTATATATCTGGCACGCGACTGGATGTCGTGACACGGGAGCTGAGATTTGAGTCTTTGTTCAAAGGCAACTACGCCGACGTTGCCAAGTCTAGGACTAAATGTATTTATATCACCTAAATACAAGCAATCGTAGAGTCTTCAGTTCGTTTTAATTATATTTTTATAATTTTATAAAAAAAAACTAAGCCAATGAACTGAGCATAGAAATACATATTTTAAAAATCAGCAAAGGTGTGAATGCATAATAATAAAAATAGATTTTTTGAATCTTACCTGCTTACTAATTAAAAATAAGTATTTTTTACGTACCTATAAGTTAAATACTGCAGTTATTTGGTACCTGCATATTAAAAAATAATTATTATTCAAAAGAAATTAAATATATGTACTTATTCTACAATATAAAATATTATACCAAAAAACTATCCATATTTTCAAATTATAACAGTAAAACTTAGTACATATCTTCCTATTGTAAGTCTGGCTACTGAAAATAAAATGTAAAGGCTAAACCACAAATAGTTACACGTTAATTTCGTACGATTTATTTTACAGTCCTGTCAAATTTTGTCTATATTTTGGTCAAAGTTTTTGCTTATGAAGCTATAAAATGTTCGTATTTATAATACATAGCTTAAATATTCCCTTAGTTTTCTAAATAGAATTATTTAGAAAAAAGGTAGGGGTTTTATGTAAGGTAGAAAATGCAATTTTAACATTTTTCCTTCACAGATTACAATAATATTAACAGCACAAATATCCAAGTAGTTCCCAAGGAAGGGGACACTTCAATATTTGAAACACATTGATGTCAGAGCCTATCCTAGGGATGATATCTGACAGAATGACTGCAAGGTTTAGCTTCCGTAAGTCATTCGAGGTTCAAATGCAGTATCTCAGTGACTGGGAGTTGAAGATAAATTCGCTGGAGGCTTGGAGCCTTGTATGGTTCACAGATGGCTCCAAAACGGACAGAGGAACAGGAGGTGGAGTATTTAGGCTGAAACCTCTTAGATGGCGTACAAGCTATAGTCTGGGGACTTATCTCACGGTATTCCAATCAGAAATTTTTTAAATAATTGCATCTTTCCCGGAGAATATGAGGAGAGGGTACACGCGTAAACTCATCTAGGCTCTGAATTCAAACAAGATCAGTTCAAGGCTTATTTGGGACTGTTTGTCATTGCTGATGGAACAGATAAATACCAATACCGTGAGACCGTGTTGGGTGCCAGGTCATAACGGTATTGAAGGAAATGAATGGGCAGATGGTCTGAAGATTAGCAGAAAGGGGCTGCGATGATGCAGACGAGACTACGTTTCACGTTCTAAGTGAATGTGAAGGCTACGCTCGTATGAGGCTAACCTGGGTACGCCATTTTTGGAACCTTGCGAGCTAAGAGAAATTTCCGCGAGTATACTTTTGGACTTTATGCGAAGAACAAAGTTGCTCGCTGAATAGAAGGTCGGCGGGATGCACAATAGGCCCAGATGTGGCCGCAGTGCTTTGGGACTCGCTATAGAGGAACCGACCTACAGAAAAAAGAAGAAGAAGAAGAACACAAATACAGAACCAACAAATAAAGTTACATTTATGAAAATGGCAACTTATACAAGTTTCCAAGGAGTTGCTACCTTCTAAGTACCAGTATTCAGTTATCGTATAAGAGATCAAACAAAAACCATTGTGCATAGATTACTAATTAATGTTACTAATTAAACATTTACTGAATTACAGAATACGTTAACTTTTTCACAACTAATAACTGCTGTGAGGTTTTTACATTACAGATTACTCAGATTGTTTTGCCTTAATTGCATCATAAGTTAGTTTTAAAAAATCAAAATAAAAGTTACCTGTCTATTTTAGATCAAAATAGAAAAAGTTGAGTTAAAAACGAATACCTTTAGTTGAATATTTAGTATTAGTGTATCAATTCTAGCATTCATTTTAAAAATTATTACTGGTTAAGATTTCAAGAAATTCAAAGCAATCGGGCAACAAGGCATTCTTCAGCCAAGCCTTCTTGATATCTTTCAGCGAAACCGGTTCTTCAGCCACAAGTCTATCGTCCGCCTATTTCACTTAACTCACAATACCGGCCTGAGCTTCTTGTGCCCCGAACCAACCATTTCTTTCAAAAGGGGAGTCTCAACCACGGCTTAGCAACAGGCAGTTGCGCGGGCATTTTCCCGCCAGGAGATACAAGCGTCCATGGCGATGCCATTGTGTTGCAGTTCTGCAACCATATGGCGTCCTGGGTTTAATGTTAGTTTTTATGAAATAGAACAGGTGTGATTGAAAAGGCAATGAAGATTGTAAATTTTATATTACAGTTATTGAAGATTTAGAGGGGTATGAACCAAAGCTAACAACCCAAAAAGTAACTTGTAATAATTAAATTGCATCCTGATGAAGTACCTATATACAGTGTGTTTCAAATTTGGTGCAATAAAATTAAATCAAACTCATCTGCGTCTGTCTGTATGTATTGACAAAAGAATAACGAAAAAGTAATGAACCAGTGACACTAAATAACAATGAATTAATAAAAAACAAATAACCAAACAACAATAAATTAAAAAATAATAATAATTTTGATAAATTTTTTGAGTGTTATAAAAACGTTCATAATTTTACTAGAAATTTAATGTCACGAATAAGATCAAAGCTTACTGTGTTTAATAAAATAGGCAAAAAACTGTTGAAACCGCAAACAAATTGAAATATCTTGAAATGAAAATTATAAACTTAACCCCTATAATGCCTTTACTCGAAGGAAGAGAATTTATTTTGCATAACTCGGACAAAAAAATACGGGTTGTTCCATTTGAAATAAGAACGTTTCCGCAATTTAAAATTTCCAAAATGTAAATTGAAAAATGGAACACTTGGTATATTATTCTTGAAGTTCTTTTAATTGCAGAAGGTAGTACACCTTACGTTCTTACTACATGGCAAAAAACTAATGAGAATCTACTATATGAAAAAAGTTATAAAGGTTCTTATAAAGCCTTGCAGCTATGTCATTTTTTTTATAAAATATTAAATATTTCGGAAACGGCTAGGTTTAGGTATATGATACACTACACGTTTTCAACTTCAAATTGGATGGTTGTCTCAAAAATGTAAAAATATTCAGGGTGTTCCATTTGAAATAACGAAGTTAGTATAAATTTTCGGTAAAACCGGAAGTATGTCACAACTAAAAATATTTTCATTGAATTCGGAATCTATTAAAAGTCTAGTACGCAAATTTTCGAGAATGACGTCCAAACAGTTCCTGAGATTACCCTGCTACCTGAGCTACCTGACGGTCGTCCAGAAACACCCTGTATATATACAGGACTATATAAAGTATGGGATATATGAAACGCTCATTCAAAAACGAAAAAAGTATAACAAAATATTATTTGTCACTTTTGATCACGATTATTACTGGATCAGGCTTTTTAAATACCGCCCTAATCTTTGATTGATCAGTCTCATCTTGGTTCATTTACGACATTATGTTTGTGTGAATTTCCGGCAATGACACAAAATGTTGGAAATTGAACATTCCATGTAATAATTTTAAAATTGGACAACTTTAAAGATTTGGCGATTTTCAGAGTTTGTCCTTTCAAACCTCTATTCATGTATAGGAAGTTGTAAGTTGAAGTTGTATGTAAGTCCGAAAATGTTTTGTGCGATACATATGTACGAGTTCGAATTCTGACACCTCTTATATTTAGTTTTTTATGTTACTTTATATATTGTGACCCCCATGCATCTAGTTATGCCAAATTAATTCACCTTTATAACCTTCTAAGATATATAGGTTAAGTATGAACAATGTGGGCGAACATAATGCACTTCAACACTGTAGTAGTTGCTTTTGTATAGCAGCACGTAGCTGCAGTAGTAAATCTTACTTCCCTAATAAATAAATGAAAACTTGTTAAATGGTTGTCGGCTATAATGAACATGAAAATTCACTCACTTATCTTTCGATATATTGGAAAAATGTAATGAGATCCCATGTATGGGGAGGCGTTTCACTGATAATTAATTTATATCAACATCTTCATTTGAAATAGGACAGCAATCATTGTTTTCACAATTTAATAGGTTATTTTTTATATGAAGATAATGCCTGTATTATTTTTAGATTAAAAACAGTTCCCATGAAACATGTTTTCATTAAATTCTAAATAAAACTGAATAAAAACTTATTTACTGTAGCAATTCTGCAAATCCTTATAGTACACTACTTATATCTCTATATCTCTTTTGTGACCTTTAGCTTTTCACACACAAGGTTGTCAATAATGAATCAAAGAAGGTATTGTGCAGGCAAGCAGATCTCAGAATAGCACTCATTTCCCACGTTAAATTTTAAAGTTTCATTTTGTGTCCAAAAGGTTTTCGTTTTAGTCAGTACCTAGTTAGTAAATAAACTTTTGTACTCGGAAGGACAGGTTTCTTTATATCAGATATTCTAAGTAGTATAATATTATATTAAGCTTCTCTATTATTATTCTAATATGTTATACCATAGTGCGAATTACTTAAAAATAAGACATAGATTACAAAATTAGATTAGGTTCACATATCTAATTTTGTGATTTATTCTAATTAAAAAGAAACTCAAAAAAATCTTTTTCCTGTGTTTAAATGATTTTCCGTATTTTGTATTCTCTAGGTAAGAAGATGTAACTATTTTGTAACACTGTATTTGTAACTTCACCCAAATATAAACAGATAAGGAATGAAGAAAAAGAAATTAGGCTATTCTAAGATAGATGGGGAATAAGAAAATCAAATTTTGAATATTCGTTCACTACATATTTTAAATTCCGTGCCCTTGTCTTGTAGTTTTTAGACTGAAAAATCGTAAAAATATGCAAAAAACTTACCACCTACATTTCCGGAAAAGTTACACGCCATCTATAAAAAGTTCTATCTTATAGTAGGTACAGAGATATGTTAAACAAAATAGTTGCTGATTTTAATAAACACTGATTTTGAGCACGGAGCAAATGCTCTGAGTTTTCTAAGTTGTTTGTTAAACGGAAATGAATCCAATAATTGACTTGTTCCATTGTATAAAATTTTTCCTTACAGTGGCGTCGGGACTCCTCTTATTTTTTCCTCTGAGTGTCTCAAGAATTCTCACTCAGCCATTCAACATTTTCCATTTGAAATCGATACAACATTTTCCATGATCTCTCGGTCACATCCCTACGTATTGAATACATTTTACGATTATATAATTATTTGAAAACTCGACCATAATACCACTTTCTTCGACAATGAGTTTGCTACCGACCAAACTCAAGTGAAATTGACCAGATGCTGCAGTCTTCAATCAAATACTTCGTTTATTAATAAAGATTGGAGCAAAAACTCAAAATTAGAGTCGACTGAGTAAAAGCTGACTTAATTTTATTAATTTCAGATACAGTACATGTTCTACATATCGTGAGTAATTAAAGCTTATTCTTTATTTTATTAGTATCACTCAGTACTTCACCCTAAATTTTGTATAATCGTATTTTGGATAGAGTTTCAAAAATGTAAAAATATACAGTGTTCCATTTGAAATAACGAAGTTAGTATGAATTTTCGGTAGAACCGGAAGTACGTCACAGCTAAAATTATTTTCATTGAATTCGGAATCTTTTGAAAGTCAAGTATGCACATTTTCGCGAATAACGTTCGAACAATTCCCGAGATTCGGCAAACTGATGGTCGTCAAGAAACACCCTATCGGGCTGACTTTTGATAATAGCCCTTTCTGCGTAATTAGTGAAAATGAATTACTAAAGGTACTTATTTGTCAATGTAAATAAACACAAAACTAGGATATCTTTCATGCAATTTCAATTTTAAATGTGGAAAACATTTAATCTCAACTTTCCACTTTCAAATTTTCATTCATTACGTTAATAATTCATGATACTTTACTGCTACTAGTTAATTACTGTTCCTAAAAAACTGATAGGCAATGCCAACTTTATCCAAGTTTAAACGGGACCCTTACAGTAATATTATGAACCAGTGCTTTATTCAAGATAGATACCACTACTATCATTAACATCATCAAGATGGCATGTCTTTGTTGGAATAGTCTTTTTTACATGAAATTATTATCTTTGATTTTCCTTTTATCATTTGTTCGTTGACACATGCACGTTTGATTGTTGTATCGTTTTTATACAACAAATGCTAGCTTTAACAAAAAACGTCACAATAATAACTTTATAAGCCGCTTTTTGTGCGTCTGCCAGCAGTCTCATAGTTCAATAGATAAATACGGTCAGGCCAGATAACTATGATTCTGTTTTTCAGTCTCCGATCCTTTCGGGAGGCTGAGAGGAGAGACAAGATGAAGAAACCTGCTCCGCCTCAGGGTTCAATCCTCAACAACAAAGTCGTAAAATTCTAACTACGACTACGATATTACTACAGGTTTGTGTTGGCGCGTGTTGCCATACTTGTAATTTTTATAGATTTTCCCGCGCTTCAACTTCGATCCTATGCTATGTGTTGATTGATCTTAACTATAATCCTATGTAAGCTGCACAATGAAAGATATAGATGTATTGGCGATTCCAAAAATAAATGCGCCCTCTGCATGAAAATATTTGAACCTACTTAAAAGGTAATTTTTGGAGGCTTATTGCTGATGTATGATAAATAACACGTATTTGGGTTTGTTTAACGTAATAATTTAGTGGTGCTTGTGGTTTTTTGTTATTACAAAGTTAAAAACGACGGGGTTAGTATTTGTACATCTTTATTTCTACATTTTAAAATGGCATTCAAAAGAAATCAGCACAACACAAACTGCCGTGTTTACAGGTGTCATTCCACAAAATGTGTCAATAGAAGTGTTTATAAGATTGAAGATAGGTAGAAGTTTGGCCCTAGTATAAGAAACTTTTTCTCATTCATTTCTCCAAAAGGCATGTAACAATTTAATAACAGAGAACACGTTTACTTACACAACATAACCACTTGTTGCAGTTTGTCTATACTTTTCTATTATTAGTCTTACAAAAGCAGAATATATTTTAATTTAAACATTATTTAACAAAAAACAAGCACTAATATGGTATCACCAAACAGTTTATCACACTTATTTTAGTCCCAAATTGTAAGTAAACCAAAATTAGGGCACCTGTTTCAACCCAAAAAATTCATATAATTAGCAATGAAGCACTTATGGGACGTTTGACTGCTTTTACCACTCTTTTTATCCTTTATTTCACCCTAACTAGCACATGAAGTCACTATATTTATGGCAGATGAATGCTACATTGCTAGATGATGTGATATAAAATGAAAAATTTTTACTCGTCTGCCTCCATATTTGTTTACAGCGCCCTTATCGGTAATTTGAATCGCCAATATATGTGGAACCCAGTTTATTTGAGGCCTAATTCATTTGCGCAATTTTCCTAATTCAAATAATATGCACACAATTCTAATTACATGTTAGTTCTCTACGCAGCATTTTTAAAAATAGATCTATCTATATAAATTACAAAGTTAAATTAGGTCAGTAAATTAGTCACTTGGTCAGTCATGACCACTTAAGAAAAATTGCGTATCACTATCTTCACCATCAAAATTCAGCATCAGATGTAGTGTATATAAAATGATATATTTTGATTTCAACCTTATAAAGTACACCTGCCCGATTGCTTAGTCATATCTGCACAATTAGTGAAGTTCCAAATTAACGAATACCCGAATTTGAAACATCCAATTGTCTCTGGCCAGGTGCAAATGCAAATTTGTTTTAATCGACACCTGCCAGCCAGAGGATGATTCACTTAAATAGATGCCATGTGCCTTGCATCGGATACCTATGCATTTTATTCAACCAAATTTCAACACAGAAAATGGGATTTATAGCACCTGCCTTTTGGTGTTTTCCCTTTCCTTTTTGTCTCGTCGACATGCAATAATCTACTTTCGTTTATACTACGAGATTTTTGATAGCAATTTTAATTTAAACCCTTCTTTAATTGATTAAATTTAAACCCAACATAGATATATAAATTTAAAATATACTTTATACAGCAACTTTTTCTATTACACAGTGTGATTAAGATTTACTCTTGATAACTTCAAGAATCGATAGAGTAAGTTAAAATATCCATTCATGATATAAACTTATTTTCTAAATCGCATCGTTTAGGAGATAGAGGGGGTTGAAGTAGGAATTTTTTCCCGATTTTTCCTCATCTACTCATTCAATTGAAGTGAACGTTGATTGGTTGAAATTGATTTGTGTAAACGTCAGTTTACACAAATTACTGTGAGTTTTGTTTTTCGTTGCTTGCTATATATAACGTTAAATAAAATTTAGGTGAGTGGGGCGCCTGACTCGAATTGACACCTTTTATCTCGAAAAGGTGGCAATTTAGGACATGCGTCTATTTGGACCCTTAGTCATAAAATTGGACAAGGAATTAGCTCCTACAGTATGGACATGGTATTAAGGAACACCCTGTATAATACACCAATACGTATAACAACACTTACTGCTGTAAAAGCACCATAATACCACCATAAGCATAACCCAAGTTGTTGCTGAATCCCTTGATTGTGGAGGACAAGTAGACGTTATATATACGGATGTTTCCAAAGCATTCGACCGACAGTCTTGACCACACTATCTTGCTTAATAAGTTGTGCAGTTTTGGACTCACCGATTCTTTCCTTAATTTCTTTTCATCCTACCTCTCCAATAGAAAACTCTATGTACAGTATCGTGGTTTCAAGTCTGTCGAAATAACAGCAACTTCCGGCGTGCCCCAAGGATCTGTGCTTGGGCCTTTATTGTTTGTAATGTTTATAAATGACATAAGCTGTAACCTGCATTGCTCTTCCCTACTATATGCAGATGACTGTAAGTTATTTGCAGTCATCAATAGCCTAGAGGACTGCCTAAATCTACAAATAGATATTGAGAGATTAAATGGTTGGTGTGCTGCTAATCATTTATTTCTTAATGTTGACAAATGCAATTATGTATCTTTTACCAGGAAAATTAATCCTATCCACTTCAAATACAGGTTAAATGGTGTTGATCTGAAAAACTCAATCAATTTAAAGATCTAGGGGTTATATTTGACAGCAAGTTAACCTTTGTACCACACATCAACGAAGTAGTGGCCAGTGCTTACAGGAACTTAGGTTTCATAATTAGGAATTCCAGAGAATTTGCAGATACTGCCACCTTGAAATTGCTTTTTAATAGTTTTGTTAGAGCAAAATTAGAATATGCATCTATTATTTGGAGTCCAGGTTATCAGCTACATAAATATAAATTAGAGGGAATACAAAGACGTTTTTGTAAATATCTTTGCCATAAAAATGATGGTTTTTATCCAACTAGAGGCACTCCTCAAGTCGACTTGCTGAAGAGGTTCAATATTTCTGACCTAGAATCCCGACGCAATTATTTATCAGTTGTTTTCTTGTACAAATTATTGAACAACCAAATTGATTGTCCTTTTTTGCTCAGTTACCTAAATCTGCACGCGCCATCCTTCCTTTCCCGTTCTAACACCACATTTTACTTACATACTCCACATACTAATTTATATGCTTCGTCCCCCCTACATTCAATGTGTTCAAAGTATGAATCTGTAAATGACAAATTTGATATCTTCTGCTGCAATATTAGTAAAATTAAACACGTTTTACTAAATGATAATTAATTGTTATCAGTACATATTATTGATTTATTGAATTGTCAATTGTTGTGTTGTATTTATTTGCATATTACTTGCAACTAGTTAAGTGATTAGATGCTTAATCTTACATTTTCTATATTATGTATCTTATTATGTTATATGTTAATAATTATATGTAATGTTCCCTACCCTATTATTGGATTATTATCTGTCTGGGTAGCTGTAAAATAAAATAAAATAAAATAAAATAAAATAAAATAAAATAAAATAAAATAATAGTTGATAAATACAAATAAAATTCTGCAAAGAAATTATGCTAATTGAATGCTAAACAATGATGTGCAAGAATTAACTATTAAATTAATACAATCGATCATATGGTTACTGTTGTTTATAAGGTCAAAATGTATTTACAGTTTACAATAAAAATATTATCAAATCAGTTGGAAGAAGACAAAATTGATTAAGAAAGCAGCGATCTTGCCCCAAGCTATAAATTCTCTATTTGATATGGTTTCGGTTTCTGGTTTTCTGGGAAAGGATATAAACCAAAACGAATTACATTAGTTTTTATACGTGAGAGTACTTCTTAAAATTAAGCGATCTCGTCTCTGAATTTCAATAGAAATTGATATAAGGGCCTACAAGATTTAGTAAATAGAGAAATATACGTGAAACATACTTTAAATTTAATATCAAGAGTCATGGCACTGAAACTGAAGGTTAAAATTTATTTGTATTGACGATACATTGACATAATAATTTATCAAACATTGTTTTGATAAATATATTGTACTTGAAATAAAAATAGGAAATGAAGAAGTATTAAAATCCAAAATTGAAGTTTTTAATTCTAAATGCCTACTTTCCTTTTCTTGTTTTTATTTTACAGATGACGCATTCTCAAAGGCATGTTTTTTAAAGCATATTATATTTATAGAATTGTATGTGTTTACAAAACTAATGTGAAGTTTAGTAATTTGAAATAAACATGTTTAAAAACATATCAAAACAGCTATTACCTATACTGCAAAACATTAGTTAATCTACTATAGGTACCTGTTTCTATTGCATATTTCTTCCAAGAGAATACGTGATATATGGTGGGCTGAATATATTATTTATCATTGTTATTGCTAAATTGAAAAAAAAAATACATAAGTTTCATAGTTAACAAAAAGAAACATACGAAAATAATAACTAAAACGTTAGATAGGTGTAATGCTTTTACATTTTCACTAATTTATTAGTATGTATATAGATAAAAATAACTCACACCTACTACATACCCAGAAATCTAATTTCAGTAGATTTTCTAATAGATTTCAGTCTAAGTATAATAGATATTAGTCAGTATATACTCTAGCTTTATACTCTCCCCCTCAATCGACTTTCCATTTTATTTAGATTTATAAACTTTGAAAATATTATCTGATATTACTAACCATGTCTTCAGACAAGTTTCTATATACAGAACAGATATAAAGTTTCTATACAGGGTGCCCATTATCTATCTCCTTACATTAATTGGTTAAATTAGCAAAATTGGGCAGAATTACAAGAGGAATCCAGTTCCTCCTTCAAATTTAATTTTAATTTTCAACTTTTCGAGATATTTTGAAAAACTGAAAATCGCCAAAATTTTTAAACTCGAATATCTCGAAAACTATAAAACATACAAATAAAATAAAAATACTGTGTGATAGTATTTTTTACGTGGCATTAAGCGGTGATATTGAAAATTTCACGGGCATCTTAGTTTTTCTGAAAAAAAATAAAGTTATGTTTTTTTAAATGGCAACCATACCTGTCTATGGTATCAATAAAAAACTTATTTTTTTCTGATTTCAAAAATATAATATTTAATAAATCGTATTTTTCTTCGTTTGTGTACCTACATTTCACAATAACTATTTTAAGATAAACGTTTAATTTTGACGTTTATAATGTGACTTTAGTGTGATCTGACATTTATATTTTATTATTGTTTACTGATCTACGTTTGTTTTTCATAGCTTACTATGTTGATAAATTATTTGTTCATTACAATAAACAAAAGAAAAGAGAAAGGTATATTAAATATTAAATTTTTGAAATCAGAAAAAAATAAGCTTTTTATTGATACCGTAGGCAACTATGGTTGCCATTTAAAAAAACATAACTTTATTTTTTTTCTCAAAAACTAAGATGCCCGTGAAATTTTCAATATCACCGCTGAATTCCACGTAAAAAACACTATCATACAGTATTTTTATATTATTGGTATCTTTTATAGTTTTCGAGATATTCGAGTTTAAAAATTTTGGCGATTTTCAGTTTTTCCAAAATATCTCGAACAGTTGAAAATTAAAATTAAATCTGAAGGAGGCACTGAATTCCTTTTGTAATTCTGCCCAATTTTGCTAATTTAAATTCTCTATATCCACTATCAACAAAGTTAGCCATGTAAGGAGATAGATAATGTATGTGTATACAGATACTTGTATACAGAAGTTTTTTATAAATGTAATAATTTTTTGTTTTATATATAGTGCTGATCTGTATCAGAAACCAAAATAGAATTTCAGGACACTAAAGTTATTCTTACTACATGTAGAGACAGTAGAGAATCTTTTTTCCAATTGGGGATGTCTGTGTACTAGTATATAAAAAATGTGAATAAATAATACCTCGAGGGAAACTAATAAACACCTATTAGTACGCGCCAGCTTTTTCAGCTAAAAGTGACTCACATGCTCAGTCCAGCACAATGTTAAAAAATAAATTCTTAACATTGCCCTTGTTTGTGTATTTTCTTTAAATTACAATGGCCATTGTTCCGGTGCCTAAGTCACTCGCTCTTGTTGACTAGCGGTCAATTTACAAACTCGGGTTGGCCGTCTTTTTCTTATGCACGACGAGTGGTTCCCCATCTCTTCGGGGCCCGTCTCTCCGGTTCCGCTTGGCACGATTTCCGGATGTGCACCTTTAGTACCACGGTACTTTTTATGTGGCACTATTTATGAAAAACTACGTTTATTTTTTTTGTCATTAATGTCATTAACCAATCTTTTTTAAAAAGCATCCTATATGCTGTCGGGTCATGTTATAAGCAACATTTTAATACTAAAAAGATAAAATAAGATACCTAATATACATAATTTAGAGTTATACGGAATACGACGTATATTAATGTCTGTAGAAAGTAAATATAGAAATATAGTGAGAAAGTAATTGTATGGTTATGTTTATACTAACTTTTACTTTGGAATATTAAAAATATCAATAGGGCACAACAAATTTTAGATGTGACTTATGGATTGAGTTAAAGAATTGACTTAACGAGTAAATTAAGCGATACAGTTCAAAAAGACTATTGGTGTTAAATGATAGTAGTAGGCAGTTGATTATTTTCAATAATTTATCTGGATCTTTTATTCAACTTTGTAGGTTATAATTTATTGTTTAAATCGCCCAACTATATGTAAGCGCCAGTAGACAAAAAACCGTCGCCCCACCGGATCATCTAAAATAGGTTTGTGCAACTTGTAAAATAAAATTAATGACACTTTCCACATACTGTTGTTCTGAAACACAATTAGTCAAGACTGTTCACACCATAAATCACTGTAGTTTTTATCTTTTCAAGTTTAAATAACAACAGTGTGTTAGCGAATATTTGGATAAGGTTGTGCCACATAACTCACCAAAATTAAATGGTCTACAGTCAAGGTGTTTCTTTACACAAGAGAGAAGCAACAAAAGCTGATTTTAAATGTAAAGGTCTTCTAATGAAACATTAACTTTTCTAAAAAGTTATTCGAAGGCAAAATGTTATTCAGGGTGTAAAAAAAATAGTTAGCGGACTTTGAGGGATGATACTACATCTAAAAATAATAATAAAAGTTCTTATGAACATATATGCCCTAAAATGGTGCCTAAGGGAGTGCTATAGCTCTTTAAGCGGTGAATAAAAGTAATAGTTTTAACAGTCGCAAGCCAATTTTTTTTACAATTTGGTGTTCTGGCAAATATTTTTATGCAAAAGCGAATGGTAATAGGAAAAAGAGCCGTGACAGTTCTTAAAGGATAGTCTCATAATGGCAGAGGGTTGTTTTTCACAATACTTTTTTTATCAAAGCGAATACAGTAGTCTTAACATTAGATGTGAAACATTACATTTTACGTAAAGAAGGTGGTACTCTTTGTTTTCTGTTTTCGAGATATTTACGTTTAAAGTTGGCAATACACTTAGGTACATGATATACCGCACATTATACACAATATTTTTTATTTTTGTCGAAACAGATGAAATAATTCAATTGGAACTGTTCCTTTTTTTATTCTAATTTTACAAGCAATAAAATGACAAACTATGCTGTGAACAGTGATAAAAATTTATACCAAAATATTGTTTAGACTAATAAACTCATATGCAAAAATTATAGAGAGTGATTCTTCATCGTATAACATGCAAGTGCCGTTCGTAGAACACGAATTTTTTGTAGGCACCTTGCGAGATCATTATTTATTATTGTTTTTACGGTTGATTTATCAACTGCGGGAAATATTAGACTTTCTTGTACTCGGCAAAGACCTAATTTAACTAATTAAAAAATTTTTTTTCTATATCTTTTAAAATTTTGCTCATTCGCCCCTATGGAATCGGGGTTCCTTGCCACTTAACTCTTCTATAAGTATATTATGTCAATGTGCCTTTCGCTACAATTTTGGCCACAGACTATACCCTTTACAAGGACAATAATAGGCTCGATCAGAACTAAGAAATTTGCCAAAATAGAAACCAGAAATGGATAATTCGATGCTAGATGAAAACACAAGCAGATACTGATTTTTGGGTAGCTCTCAGGACAGTCTAAACGGCCATGCACCGTCTTACTGTTCGTTTCATTGTTTTTACGATTGATTTATCAACTGCGGGAAATATTAGACTTTCTAATATTCGGCAAAGACTTAATTTAACTAATTTAAAGATTTTTTTCTATATTTTTTAAAATTTAGCCCATTCGCCCCTATGGAATTGCGATTCTTGCCACTCAATGCGCAATTCTTTATAATTTTGGCCACATCAGGCTATACCCTTTTACAAGGACAATAATGAGCTCGATCAGAACTAAGAAATTTGTCAAAATAGAAACCAGAAATGGATAATTTGATGCTAGATGAAAACACAAGCATATACTGACTTTTGGGTAGCCCTCAGGACAGTCCAAACGGCCATGCACCGTCTTGCTGTTCGTTTCATTGTTTTTACGATTGATTTATCAACTGCGGGAAATATTAGACTTTCTAGTATTTGACAAAGACCTAATTTAACTAATTTAAAGATTTGTTTTTCTATATTTTTTTAAAATTTAACCGATTCGCCCCTATGGAATCGCGAATCCTTGCCACTCAATGTGCCATTCTTTATAATTTTGGCCACAGACTATGCCCTTTACGAGGACAATAATGGGCTCGATCAGAACTAAGAAATTTTCCAAAATAGAAACCAGAAATAGATAATTCGATGCTAGATGAAAACACAAGCAGATACTGATTTTTGGGTAGTCCTCAGGACAGTCTAAACGGCCATGCAACGTCTTGCTGTTCGTTTAATTGTTTTTACAATTGATTTATCAACTGCGGGAAATATTAGACTTTCTAGTATTTGGCAAAGACCTAATTTAACTAATTTATAGATTTGTTTTTCTATATTTTTTTTAAATTTAACCCATTCGCCCTTATGGAATCGCGAATCCTTGCCACTCAATGTGCCATTCTTTATAATTTTGGCCATAGACCATACCCTTTACAAGGACAATAATGGGCTGGATCAGAACTAAGAAATTTATCAAAATAGAAACCAGAAATAGATAATTCGATGCTAGATGAAAACACAAGCAGATACTGATTTTTGGGTAGTCCTCAGGACAGTCTAAACGGCCATGCACCGTCTTGCTGTTCGTTTCATTGTTTTTACGATTGATTTATCAACTGCGGGAAATATTAGACTTTCTAGTATTTGACAAAGACCTAATTTAACTAATTTATAGATTTGTTTTTCTATATTTTTTTTAAATTTAACCCATTCGCCCCTATGGAATGGCGAATCCTTGCCACTCTATGTGCCATTCTTTATAATTTTGGCCACAGACCATACCCTTTACAAGGACAATAATGGGCTGGATCAGAACTAAGAAATTTTTCAAAATAGAAACCAGAAATGGATAATTCGATGCTAGATGAAAACACAAGCATATACTGATTTTCGGGTAGTCCTCAGGACAGTCCAAACGGCCACGCACCGTCTCGCTGTTCGTTTTCCATTCCCCCCCTCACGTGAAACTACCGTGATGGCCGCCTGTACCCCTCGGCCCTCTGAGAGGCCCGCTACACCTGTGTGAGTCTCTCAGGTACAACTTACGCTACGCCGACAAACTGGCTCAGCGAGGTTTCAAATAGTGCGCCCGCTCCACGCTTCTTCCAGTGAAAATCCCGGAAATTTCGCGAGTAATAATTGTGCGGCATGTGTGTGAACCCCCCAAAGCCATGACAAAAGGGAAATCGCATAGGCCGCGGGCCCTTTTCCAGATATCCAAGGTAATAATAACAATTTACTGTTTGTTTACTAGAGACAGGTGGCCATGTTGGTAGTGCGGAGGCCCGAGTGTGGGTCAAGCAGTTTTGCAACATTATTTGCGGGATGTGACATTGATAATTGTGCATTGATTAAATAAATATGTTGCGAAATTGCCGGGAAACTTATAGAGGGCTGCCAATTTTCTGGTACTTTCGAAAACACCACATTAAGATTAGTTTTTTGAATGCTAACAGTACCTCCCTATGTAGATAGTAGGTATATGAAAAGTTACTAAAAAAAAAATTGATCACAAATAAATCATTTACTATTTGGATGATCTTGTACATCTATCTTGAGCCATAATTCTTGCAGACAATCCCGCAAACAAGTTGAAAGTATCAACAAATTAAAGGTTATACAGTTTATAATAGATTTCTAGAATTACTTTCAGCGGTATATTTTTTTACTGTTTATTACTGTTAAATTATTATTTAGGTATTTAAGTAATCCAAAAAATTAGACTTAGAAATATTTTATTATTCCTTTATACCTAATATTATGTGTGTGCAAACCTGGGCGTCCCCTTATCATACTGTGGATTATAATCAATACATTTCTTAGTTTATTTTTCTAAATATCTAGAAATAAATATATTTAATAGTTCCAATACAGGCACAGGGCAATAATTTGAAGTTGTTTATAATTTGACATTATTGGCAATCGTGATTCACTTACAATGTTTCCAACTTATGGTATTTTCAAAAATATGAGAGGGCTGAGTGATTCTAAATTTAAAGTATTTTCATAAGTATATCATTTTAAATCTAATAGGAGATAGGTGCCCACGTACTGGATATAAATTTAAGATTATGTCCTGTTTAATGTCCTAAAATAAATTCATAAAGGTACCATTTTTTTTTTAAATATTATTTTAGATATGAAAATACTTATCTATTTTAAACAATTTCAGTATCACAACCCAATAATTATATATATTTTATTAATTTAAAATAGGTATTTATATACAGGGTGTAAAAAAATATTGTACCGGACTTCGAAGGTATTACTACATCGGACTATAAAACGGTAGATAAATAGAATGGCAAGTGAATACAGTAATTTTAACATTAGATGTGAAAAATTACAACTTTTTTCGTAAAAAAGTGGTCTTTGTTTAATTCGCTACAGTAAGCAGTTTTCGAAATATTTGCGATTAAAATTTGGAATGCACTTACCACTTACCTACATCCGCCTGGTCCCTGCCCCTTATATTAGTCCATTGCCCAGATTCACTGCTTCTCCGCAATTACCGGCATTGGCTGCACATAACGATAAGTTTATGGTAGTCAACTGTTTGTATTGTAATGAAATTTGTAACATCCTGACAGCTATCTGCTAGTGTTTTCATGATTGTTTTGATTTTATCCGAATTATCTTCGTTATTTTTAATTACGTAATTTGTCTTCGTGCATATAAATTTTAAAGTTTTGGTTACTTCTATGAGTTTTGTGTTTTATAGTCTCGTAAAGTGCAACTACTGTCACTAGTGTCACTGTCAACTTTTGACAGGTAGAGCATACCATATTGACACTTTGTAGTTCCCAGAGTCACGGTGTGGTGGCGACAGTTAACGAATCTCCATGGCAACTACAAAATAAATTGCAGACCCCTGTATCCAAGTTAGCCAATTATGTACTTTTTATCATACTGTACACTACTTTTTACACCCTGTACTTATATTAATATAAAATAGGTAATAGGTAAAATAAGTATGTTTGTATTTAAAATACTATAATAGTAATAGTAGTAAAGAAGAAAAATATAGAGTGGTTTGATCCGCAGAACAATTTATTTGAGTCATTTCCTTTTTAAATAGATAATGACTGAGACTATTTCCTTTGTATACTTACTTATCTAGATTATATGCAATAAGGAAATTAGAATTAAATCATAATATTTAAATAATTTCAAAAATAATTTAATTCTTAATTTAATATTTTGGTAATAGAATAATTGATTGAGGAATACAATACCAATTTTCCCCATTTTCAAAATGCCAATAAATAATAGTAAAAGATATATCTACATCTCTAATATATTTTATTACTTAAAATTGTTGGATAATACATTTTGGCCTCGATTTTGGCCTATCTCTATATTAAAGTAAGACTTATAAACATTTTTTTATAGAAAGCCAGCTTGCTTATGATATAAAAGAAATTTTTATCAGGTATATATGAATTATTTGAATTTTACTTGAATTTACTGAGAATTTGACTATTCTAGACCAACTAAATGAAACGTCTCGTGAAAGGCTAAAATTAAAGTGTTCAAAAAGGTTTGTTAATCCATAGGTAACAAATACTATAAACATATATTTAAAACGCCTATTAATTATCTAGAGTAGGTATAATAAAACACGCGTTATATGCTAATCCTAATTGACAGGATAAATAAGTTGTATACTATAAATTCCGTTTAATGTAAACACTGAGACCTCACCTTGCTTAAAAATATAAACAAACCGCATTTTTGAGGAATGTGTTCTAGAATAAATCAAGCGTGAATTAGATCGGTCAACTCCAGTTCGTGGAATGAACTAAAATCAGTAATTACCAGTATCACGGTTACGGTTGTACCTCCATTTGACTGCGAATGTTTGGCTATCCAAAAAAGTATTGTTTTTGTTCCATGTTTTCCTTCAAATATTTTCTTAAAAACATGGTAATCAAATTTTAACCGTTTAAAGTTAACGTACTGGAAAAATTATATAGGTAGGTATCTGATTTCTATACATACTATGATGTAAATTATATAGATAAGCGTCTCGAATATTAGATTGCAGTAGCCTGAAATTACAGTAACAATAATGATAGTAGTAATATTTAATCACAAAATATACATACAACGTTATCATAAAGTAAGGGATATATTTCAGCTTATTATCTTAACATTAAGTTAATTCGATTACTTAAAAAATGGGATTTCTTATGTTCAACAGTGGTTAACGCAAATGTCCATTTTGCTGCAACAAATTTTTTAAATAACCCCACAACCAGTAATCCGCTGGGTTAAGATCAGGCGATCTTAGAGGCCATGAATTTACAAAATGTCTGCTTATAACACGATTTTGAAAAACATCAGTTAAAAATTCTTTAACTGGTCGGTAAATATGCGGCGGTGCTCCATCCTGCATAAAAATCAATGCATGTTTTCAATTACCTACTTCGTGCTCGTTTTGTATCCGTGGAATGGCATAATCTCGTAACATATGCAGGTATCCTTCACCAGTAACAGTTGCAGATACGGCCTCTCTATTCTGTATCTCCTCAAAAAAGCATGGTGCAATGATAAAATTATATGTGAAACCGCACCAAACGGTGACTTTCTTCTCATGAAAACCTTCTTGACCGATTTCATGTGGATTATATGATGCCCATATTCGACAGTTATGAGTATTGACTCCATCATTTAGAGAGAAATGGGTTGTCCATAAAATACGGGATAACCATTCGGTTTCAATTTCCATCTGACCCAATATTTGTAAAGAAAAATCATATCTGATGGGAAAATTTGCATCATTTAATTCAAAGAGCACTTTAAGTTTATAGGGATACATTTTTAGGATCTCGCGTAAAATTTTCCAAACCGTAGTGTATGACATTTGCAATCGTTTTGATATCAAATCAATTCACTCAATTAAATCACCCTCCATATAGATACCACATTGGAAAAAAATTGCTGAAAATTATTTCTTCTCAAACTATCCAGGTATCCAACCAAATTTTACTACTTTTTGCTTTAATCACCTGATTTTGGTACTTTTACTAAAAGTTTTAATATAGTTTTAACCCAAAATACTTGCCTCCTCAGTTTAAATGTGTTAATAGCTATATGTGAACCATTGGCCTTAATTGGTTTATACCATTTGTAGTTTACGGACAAATGGATATGTAATTGGATAACGACATGTCTCTTAAATATATCTCCCATCACCAATTATCTACAATTATATACCTTAACTTGGTATTTACAAAAATAGTAAGTAGTTAAACAGTAATTTTCATCCTAAATTTTTAGGGGAGACATGCAGATGCATAAAAACTCATAGACAGTCAGTCAGAAATTTCTATTTCTTGAAATTGTATGGCAAGAGAAGTTGCTTTTGAAGGCACCGTTAGATCAATAAAATTATTTCCTCAACAAAAAATAATGTTGTAATATTATTACTATTTTATTATTAAGAGTCCATTCACTAGTCCGAAATAAGCCCAAAATAGGCGTTCGTCTCGTGTCTAATTATAAAAAACTATAAAAGATAGCGACTTTTAGTAAAAATGTATTGAAAGATAAGACTTTAATCTAAATCTCTATATAGTAGTAATTTTTTGTAATTCTTTTTATTTTAAAAATTCCAGGCAAACAATCTTGTACTAAAATAGAGTATTTTTAAAAATTATTTTCTCTAAAATACATGTATTAAACACAAATTTGCTACTATAGGGATCTAGTTTATCTTTTGATCTTTCCGGTGATATATAATTTATAACATTAAAATGAAATTTTGTTGCAATTATAAGACAAATCCGGTACCCTTGCAATAAGGGCTAACTTTATTTCCATGCGCCTTTTTACTTCGGCTTTACGTGCACCTCCGAAATCTAAATAATTCGGTAGTGGGAATATGTAAGTCTTCACCCATTAGCTACCCAACCTCTTAACCCGACCCTGAATTCATGTCTGTCAAGTCTACAGCGAACAGACCCTTAATTTGAATCATTTTTCCGAAGTCGCAAATTTGGCGGAGTCGCCAGTTTGTGCGCACATTTAAAAAATATGTATAGGTATAGTCATATAGGGTGCTCAATAAACCGAGGCCATATCAGCCCCGGTTTATAGAGCATGACTACACATATTTTTAAAATGTGCACCCTCTAAGGCTATATGCTCTATGTTATTTTAATTTTAAATATCTTTTATAGGATTTAACATTACGACGGAATGTTCCTGTACATTGATTTAGAGGTTGATCGTTCTTAAGATCAATGTATATTTGGGTTTTATGCCACTATTGGGAAAATGGCCATAGGGTACAGTGGGAGTCAGTTAAAATTTTAGATAAAGAATAAAACAATATAAAAAGAAAACATAAAGAATCCGCGACAATTTTATTTAATGGAGACAAATATTTCTATAAAGAGACCAATATTTCTATAAATTTTGATAGCTGTTGGTTATCAATTTTAAAAGACGAGGTAGTCAAAATAGAATGAAAATCGACTAATATCTAATATGCCCATGGAAGTAGATAAACAAAATAAATTCATTACAAACTGTCATACTATTCTGTACGTCAGTCACACGTAAAGTTTTGATAACAAAAACGGAAAGTTCGAACCGTAAACGTTTTTAGGTGATGTGTTTAATGTTATATATTGTTAATCTGCTCTTTAGTATGAGATTTGTTTATTAGGCAAACATATTTTTCAAAAAACCAACCTTTGACTGATCCGTCGACGCAGAGGTTGATTATTAAGTTTTTTTATACCCAATATACAATACCCAAATAAGTAAAGAGTAATTAAACAATGCAAATAAATCCTTTCATACATTAAGATCAATGTGTTATAAAAAAAATTGTAACATGGAAACATGTACTAATCGTACTCCTTCAGCACATGATATCCTTTTTGAATATATCGTCCTTCTTATTAGATACAGACTCGTCAGCTTGGATAGTACCATTGTCATTAGTGGCACATGAGAACAGGATCTACCCAAATTCTAAAGATACATTGGATATCTCAGTTTAAAATAAGACAAACGGAGTAATTTTCGACGAAATAAGAAGTTCAACGCATAATTGATATAAGAACTAAAATAGTTTTATAAATTAAACGTAATTTAAAGTTTTTCTTCCCGCAGCAACCTTACTAACCATTTAGAAGTTGCACCCCTGTATAGTATGCAGGTGTTATATAGTAAAATATTAATTCCATTTTCCTGATTTCAAAGAAATGTGTCAAATCCAGATTGAAATTAATTGTATCTTTAAAACGAAGCATTCATTTCTGTTGACTGTTTGTTTGTTAAATAATAATAATAATTGAAAGCTCACGTGTTCTGGGATGTGGTTCTTGGTTATCATACGCTGCAACATGTGACTAACGCGTGCCTCCTGTTGCAGGTGCTCTGGCATCTGGACATCTTCCGAAGGAGCTTCCGGGACCTGTCTGGCCACGCCTGTATGGCGGATTCGTGCATCTTTTGTGCTTTGAAGGTAAGTGGGTACCGTGCATTAGATATACACTGAGAAAAATAGTAGTGGATAAAGAAAGTTATTCCTTGAGCACCAGCCTGCCATGTGATCTCTTATCATAATCGACTAGTTGGAATGGTCTGTCTTTTTATTAATCCTGATATTTTTTTTATATAAACTTGTCAGTTTAGTAATGTTGAAGTAAATTATATTGAACTTAATTTGATTGAAACAGTAAAAAATACAGGGAAGCGAAAAAAATAAAATACGAGATGTATTAGATATAAATGAGATTATCCAGATATGACTCAGTGAGTTCTAATTCTTTAAAAAATAGTTATTTGTTTTACTAGGCAGAAAAGCCCAAGATTTAATGCCGCGGCTGGTGTTTCATAGCCAAGGCATTAAATCTGCTTTTCTACCGTCTGAAAGATATCATTTTTTCTTCAAATATGTTCCAATTTCACGCAAAATCGTCTTTTTTATATTTATTAATTGCGTTTCATTATCAATATCCAAATAATTAAATTATTTCAACAAAGGTAACTGTCTCTTCGTTACTATGTTTACCGCTGATGACGTTTGTTGAATTGTTTGTGTAATGCCATTGTTAATTTAAATTACCAGTTTGATTTAAATTATGACCTGGAACGTTGCATAGCAACGATGAACTTTTTATGCCTAGGCAGTAAAAATACAACTTTTAAGCCTGTCAAGTGTCATTAAAAAGCCGCTTTTAATGTCATTTGGAGAAAATAGTTATTTGTTTTACTAGGCAGAAAAGCCCAAGATTTAATGCCGCGGCTGGTGTTTCATAGTCAAGGCGTAGCCGAGGCTAGGAAACCAGCCAAGGCATTAAATCTGCTTTTCTACCGTGTGAAAGATATCATTTTTTCTTCAAATATGTTCCAATTTCACGCAAAATCGTTTTTTTTAATATTTATTAATTGCGTTTCATTATCAATATCCAAATAATTAAATTATTTCAACAAAGGTAACTGGCTGACAAAGGTTAGTTGAATTGTTTGTGTAATGCCATTGTCAATTTAAATTACCAGTTTGATTTAAATTATTACCTGGAACGTTGCATAGCAACGATGAACTTTTTATGCCTAGGCAGTAAAAATACAACTTTTAAGCCTGTCAAGTGTCATTAAAAAGCCGCTTTTAATGTCATTTGTAGAAAATAGTTATTTGTTTTGCTAGGCAGAAAAGCATAAGATTTAATGCCGCGGCTGGTGTTTCATAGCCAAGGCGTAGTCGAGGCTAGGAAACCAGCCAAGGCATTAAATCTGCTTTTCTGCCGTGTGAAACATATAATTTTTTCTCCAAAATTGTTCCAATTTCACGCAAAATCGTCTTTTTTATATTTATTAATTATTGCGTTTCATTATCAATATCCAAATAATTAAATTATTTCAACAAAGGTAACTGGCTCTTCGTTACTATGTTTACCGCTGATGACGTTTGTTGAATTGTTTGTGTAATGTCATTGTCAATTGAAATTATCAGTTTGATTTAAATTGTTACCTGGATCGTTACATAGCAACGATGAACTTTTTCTGCCTAGGCAGTAAAAATATACCTTTTAACCCTGTCAAGTGTCATTAAAAAGCCGCTTTTAATATCATTTGGAGAAAAATTTAATTTATTTCGAGTAATTATGACGATCACATATTACTTGTTTTGACAATCTTGGAGTCATTATCCTACCATAACATGTAACTGAAGGCGCCAGCTTTAGGCTGAAAAAGACATACAATTTCCGACGTGTGCGAGTATTAAAAATTAAAAAAAATTTGAAAAAAAAATATTTTTCATACAAATCGATGCAAATAGTTTGTAGCTATAAATAAATAATGAGGTTATCTCTGTGCATTTTTAGGTTATTATATGCAGAAAGAAAAATTAAAACTTCAATAGACTCTGGCTATACTATTTTTCTCAGTAAGAAGCCATTTATTGGTTTTCAGTTGTTTCTTGACATGCTATGCCGAGGTAGTGTTATAAGCAGACATGTGGTTAATATTTAATACCTTATGCTTTGAAAAAGGGCAGATGGTAGGTCTGCACGAGTCGGTAGAATTTGTGTCAGGTGTAGTAGATCAAGGTCGAAAATTTGTACTTTAGGGTTAAAAATAAAGCTGATATCACCTAGTAATAGTAACAATTTAGCTAGTAACATTAAATAAAACAATTCTAATAATTAAAATTTGAAAAAAATAAAATGTTTGCGAAAAAATGAGGCCTTATCTCTTATCAAATAGAATGGAATAAAAATACGTATTTATTTCTGTATTTTTAAGAAATTAAATATCACGTGTTGTGCAGTCTTTACTGGTTTCCTATTTCTAAATACTTGCACGTCAAGATTGGGTTACCACTAGTGAATTAGTATGATTTTAGTTTATATAACATCTTTCAGTACGTATATTTAGAGAAATGAAGCCTGGCAGCTTTGTGAATTATTAAGAAATAATAATTTAGAAGATGTAATTTTCAAACTAATTATAACCATAAACATCTTCTCTGTATGTATAATCCATAATAACTTAACAATAATTACGAACAAATAGTTATGAAAGGAGGATAATATTATGTATGTGGTTGTATATAGTAAGAATATGCAAATGAATAGCGAAGGAATAGAAAACAGCGGAAGAAATCTCTAAAGGCTGCATAAATTACATTTCCTTTCCTGCTAAATTCTTTGGGTATAGAGAAGTATAAAACGCAAATGTTATTATAGCAGTAAATGGCAGATGGTTTCCTTTACGATTGTAATACCCCAAGTGTGTAATGTATTTTATAATTTACTTTCCAGTTATTAAACACATCGATAATTATTGAAGACAAATAATGAAGTATTTATAAACGAAATATGATTTCTATGACTTTCAATAATGTAAGATGTCGTTTTGCATAGAAGGTGTAATTCCTTCAAGATATTTTTCATTGGCCCTATCAGAGAGAAAATTAGAAGCAGTCATAATATGTAAGAAATAATTCCTTTGTCTGTACATGATAAAAATTAATAATCCGCAGATGATTAGAAGCAAAAAACTTACACTAGAAGAGAAAATCACGAAGAAAATCTATTATCTATCTATCTTATTATCTAGCATTGCTATTCTTAAATGTAACTTTCTTCTCTATAGACCATCTAATATAATATTTAATCGCATCACAATATCGGTAAAAGATGAACTTTTTCCTATTTTTTATTTTAAATATATTAAATTAATTTTTGATATAACTGTTAGAATCTTAATTACACAATTATAATTTTTGTATAAATTCTTGTAATACCCAAGTATTACTGAAGATTCTACTTTATAATGATGTGAGGTTATTTATTGTAACATTAATACAGTTTAAAATTTCTAACTTTGAAATTAAATCTAAATCTCGACAATTTATAGCTTATGAATACGGCGACTCTAAAGTAGTAACATTGATTGAGGAATGACTAAAAACTATGGAGTATTTCCAAAGAAATTCTGATAGCTAAAATCTCGACTCCTGTCAATTGCTTCTTTAGTCAATGGTAATATAGAATATTGCTGTTTCTGTTTTTGAAGAAAAGAAAATGTTTTTAGTTATCGCTGATTAATCCATTTTGCACAACCTAAGGCGTAGTCGTCAACTGATCTGTCGTTTTTGTCTTACCCATGTTACTTCTTGTACTATATTACCATATAAATGAGTAATTAGAAATTTTTTGATATTCATTGTCTCTGTGAAACTATCAGCATGTCAAGGTTGCCTTAACATTAGAACTACGTTCATGTTAATGTTTTACTGAACAATATATTTAACACAAAGGAAAATAAAAAATAAATATTTTGTTTCTGTTCCTAGAATTAAAACTATATCTGTTTTTTTTTATATTAAATTAGATATCAGTCTTCCCAAATTTTGTAAAGTCATATTTCAAATTAACGTCAACAAATAGTGTTATAATGATTTTATTATTTTCTACTTTTTTGTTTTACTAATGAAATATTGTTTGTTAATGTCATATGGTATAGATAAATTAGTGATTCCGACAATTTTCCATTTCTTGTTTCACAGTGCACAGTTGTCCAAATATGTAAACACTTTCTTCAGCTTTAAAAATATTGATTTTTGATTAAAAGTTTAATGAAATAAAAGAGATAGAAAGCCATTACACAGGGCCGTAGCTAGTCGTTGCCGATAGGGGGGGGGGGTTTTGTCGCGGAGGGAGGGGAGGTTGAACCACCTAAACCCCCCTTATCTGCGGCAGTGCCATTACATATTACGATCTTCCTTATATAAACTAGGTACATCTAAAGGATGTTATTGAATTGAATTGAATATTGAATTAATTTACACCGATCTTACATAAAGAAATATTAAAAAGAACATGTCATGGCAACTGAAGAAGTTGAGTACATCTTACATGTTATTTATTTTCCATCATAAAGAAACGAATTAATTTTCAAGATTGGTGTTAGTGTTTGCTTTCTATTTTCTATACCCCATATGTACCTAGTTTAAATTGAGAACGCAAAAATATGTATACGTGATTGTCCTGTTGGTAAAACTAGCTTGTATATATATGACTTAATACTGCGAGTAGATGCCTAAGACTCTATTTCATTATTTTAAGAAAAATACTTTCCTTGCGAACACACAATTTGCTGAATCTTTCTAGTAAAAAAGGAAATAGCCCCAAAAGAGTGTAACTCTAAAACCAGCGTATTATACGAAAATTTTGACGCTTTGCTACAAATCAGTTATTTGTCTTATTGCACGATAACTTAGGCATGTCTCCCTTATTTTCAAGAATAGAGCTAGCAGACAAACAGCATACGCAAAAATCAAATATTTTATATATAGTAATAATAATATCTTTATCTATATCTTTCATTATTACAATAAATTTACTATAGATTTCTTTATTTTTTCCCATGGCGTATCTGCAGACAACCTGACTCTTACGTACAAACTCTTGACATCAAATTTAATTCGTATATTGTTGAATTGATATTCTTCACTATTTTTCGGTTGAATATATTTTGCATTACTCCATTTAAAAAATTATATGTAATAAATTGAGTGTAATTGTGGTACATTCAGTTTTACATATTAGTTAGCATATTTCAAAGCATTCGTCAATCTCATACTTAACTGATTTTAATTACACCTTTCGTAAATAGGCTGCACAGCTTACATGCATATAGTGTACACTAGTGTCAGTGTAGGTATATTCACTTTTTTACAAAAAGTAAAAATATTAAGTAACCTCTACACCGTCTATGTTTTATACCGTCAAAGTTTACAACTTCAGTATACCAAACAACTTTGCATACAAATGGTTTTACAATTGTTCTCAACAGCTGAATAAATGGCGAATGCATAATATTAATTAGTATAGACTATGTTTAAAGGTCAAATGGTACCTATGTGTAACATATTCTGACATTACCTATTATTTTCATGGCGCAATTAGTGATTGATAGAGAGTTAATGCACAATTTTTCAACCTCGATGCTCATAAGTCACTTTCTCTCTCTCTTTCAAATATATAGGTAGGTATCTGATCCCAACGAAAAACATCAGAGATTGCTGTTTTTTGAATTTGTCTTACATTATTTGTATCATTGTTGTCCATGTCTATACTTTGACGAGTCGTATAAAATTCGTATACAATTTTTTTTTTAAACGTAATGATTCGGTTCATCGCCTAACTAACCGTTGATATCTCCACCTATTATGATCTGGTATATATCTCCAGATCAAGGGTTAGATCAAAAAAATAATTATCTGCATGTTTCTAATTTGGCAGTGACATAAGTATAGGTGCCCATTATAAAATTTCTAGTTTAATTTACAAAAATGTCACCATTTCTGGTTAAAATTACGTACAAATATACCACAGGTATACTAAAACAAAAACGGAATCTACTTTCCATTTGTTGTATTATTTTTACTTCCGTCTGTGTATATTAACAGTATGAAAAAAATATATTTGTCTTATGATACACATGATGTATTAATTCATGGTATTTAGATATTTATTTTGTACGGTATGTATTTATATACTTATTATATTTACGGCATCGTATCTAATTATGACAGCTAGTTGCTACTTTTTCACCCAAAACCAATCTTTATAGGGATTTAGTGATATACACCAAAATTTATTATCTTTTCTTAAATAGTAACATCAGTAGTAGGTAAAGTAACTCAAACGTTAAGGTGTCGTTAATTGCTCTGCAGGATCATAATTAATTTACAAATAATGCTGCACCAGAAGCTGCACCCATTGTTAATCCAGTTTTAATGTATAGATTTCTTTATTTTTTCCCATGGCGTATCTGCAAACACTCATTGAGTGACAAAATTTGTCACTAAACGAAACGGCATAATAATAATAAATCTAGTGGGTGTATGCCTGTCTAGGCAGAGCAATGTCGCGGACTCGAAAGCTGGCGCCATCTGCGGCGAACGGCTTCAAGCTGCGCTGAGGTTTCGTGCAGAGAGCTTAAGGCTATGACCGGTTGACCTCGTTCGCTATTGGTCCGGGGAGTTACTTAAGCGGGAATACAAATCACTTCTTATACTACAGCGGGCCTGAGATGTTGTCGTAGTAAATAGCGTAGGTCAGCGACTTAACTCAACTGGTCGATTCATTTAAAGGTCCAACTTTTGAATATAAATTGAACGAGTTGTAAAAAATATTTAAATATACGTGGAAGGCGTGACAAATGTATATATAAAATGTTAATATGACGATAATGATATTTAGATACTTATGTATCTATTGAGTATTACAATAAGTTGATAGGATGGTTAACAAATTTATTTATTACTCGTTTACTAGTTTGGCTAGTTTAAAAATATGTTTTTATTCTGTTTTCAATTAATTTAAGATTTTATAACATGGATTTACTTTTCAAATTGTATACATTTTATGCGCATCTGTTTATATTTATTCTTGACGATATAATTAACATATTATTATAAGCTTGAGTGGATCTTGAGACAGCGTTACATCAGTATCACATGGTATCAAGGTTCATGTTTCCTCAGTTTTTGAAATTTATCTTCCTTGTGGGCTTCTGTTTAAAGTAATAAAAATAATAATAATAATAATATCCTTTATTCTAATCACAAGGATTAGCCCGAAAATCTGACACTTATATCAGAGAGTATAATTATATAATTGGGACATAATTTATGTACCCGTAGTACCTATTATTTAATAGGAATTTTTATAAGGTGCTTTCAAAATAACACTAAAGAAAAGTTGTTGTAGTAGACTCTTGACATCAAATTCAATTCGTATATTGCTGAATCGATATTATATTCACTATTTTTAGGTCAAATATATTTTGCATGACTACTTAAAATATTATATGTAATATATTGAGTGTAATTATTGTGATACATTGAGTTTTACATATTAGTTAGCATATTTCAAAGCATTCGGCAATCTCATACTTAACTGATTTTAATTACACCTTTCGTAAATAGGCTGCACAACTTATATGCATATAGTGTACACTAATGTCAGTGTATATTCACTTTTTTATAAAAAGTAAAAATGTTAAGTAATCTCTACACTCTTAAATCTAACAAAATTAGCAAATAATGGTTCAATTTAACCAGGTTAGGTATTCGAGAAAATATCAACAATAAGTTACAAGTAGTGAACTCGGTAATTATGTCAAACAAACTTAAATCTTATTTAACAGAATATTTACGGTGCTCATTAACATCAATAAACCCAATAATTTATTTTGTTGATGTTTTATATATACCTAATGGATGACAGATGGCAATACATAATAATATTTAACTTCATCTGTAACAAGTTAATGCAATTTGCGGATAAATTCGAAACAAGAATCCAAGCGGTGCACGTCATAAAGGATCTACAACGTTATTTGTGAGAAATATAAAAAATATATACTATTTGGATATACCTCAGCACAGTTTACACTAGTGCTGTTTACAATTTTGATCCTTTTTTGTCATAACCAATATCTGATGACGTAGGTACACCGCTTGGATTCTTGTTTGGAATATAGCTATTACCCATCTTTGCAATTAAAATTTATATAATATTTTAAGATATAGGTATTTATGTTTACTTATAGTACCTTCAACTGTATACCCTTCGTAGCACCACATTGCAAGAGTATTTACCATCATTTTTTCAAATCGGATATAATATTTATTATAAATTAATTTCAAATATGAGTTAACCAGCTACTGTCTGTGAGTTGATATTGATAAAAATAAGTAATGAAGTATTTTATACGTGATATTTCTATCATAATGCATATAAAGTTTGCCTTTCAAATATCTTATGATACAAAACAAATAGGTACTAACTATATTGATGCAACAATTTCAAGGCTAAATTGTATAAATATATAAATAAGGATGATGATAATCAGAAGCACACAGTCTCTGAATAAAATTAATAGTCCATTTAAAGTTATTTTTAAATATACTAATAAAATATTTATTTTTTTTTATAAAAATTAACACACACGTATACTAGGGACTTCTTATTCCTTAAACAAAATCCTTCATATATTAGAAAAATATATTTAAGAAGTGAAATAAAGATGCAATATTAGCTGAATGGATATAATCATTGATAATATCATATTAGACTCGAATATCAGTGAGAACGGAAATAGGCAACATTAAAATAGCAAGTATAACATTATAGTTATGACATAATACGATTTTGTATAACTTTAATGCCAATTAAGGCACATTTCACACGGTTTTGATTGATGAGGAAGTTTGCGTTATTTAGAAATTATTATTTACTTAGGTACACCTAAATATAATATGTGAAATAAAATTTGTATCTGAAATTATCGCGTAGGTAGATCTGTTTTATACCGTCAGAGTGTACAACTTCAGTATACTAAACAACTTTGCATACAAATGGTTTTACAATTCTTCTCAACAGCTGAATGAATGGCGAATGCATAATATTAATTAGTATAGACTATGTTTAAAGGTCAAATGGTACCTATGTGTAACATATTCTGACATTACCTATTATTTTCATGGCGCAATTAGTGATTGATAGAGAGTTAATGCACAATTTTTCAGCCTCGATCGATGTTCATAAGTCATTTTCTATATATATTTCTTAAGTGATATGTGTATCTGTGTTCCCAACGAAAAATATCGGAGATTGCCATTTTTTTCAATTTGTTTTACACTATTTGTATCATTGTTGTCCATGTCTATGCTTTGACGAGTCGCATACAATTCGTATACAATTTTTTTAAACATAATGATTCGGTTTGTCGCCTAACTAACCGTCGATATCTCCAGATATCTTCACTCGGAGAAATTTTGTTTGAGAACCAAAATCAGACCAGGTCAAGGCTTATATCAAAAAAATAATTATCTGCATATTTCTCATTTGGCAGTGACATACCTAAGTATAGGTGCCCATTATAAAATTTCTAGTTTAATTTACAAAAATGTCACCATTTCCGGTTAAAATGGGAAATTCCATACAAATATACCTCAGGTATTAACTATAACTAAAAAAAAAAAAAGAAACGGAAATCTACTTTCCATTTGTCATATCTATTATTTCCACTTCCATCTATGTGTATGCTAACAGTATAAAAAAATATATTTGTCTTATGATACACATGATTTGTTATATTTAGGTAGGGTATTTATTTATTATGTACGGTATGTATTTATATATAATATTTACGGTATCGTAATTAATGATAGCTAGTTGCTGCTTTTTTGTAAAAGCGAGAAAACAATGACCAAATTAAACCATTTAATCGTAGGCTTCAAAACCAATCTTCATAGAGATCTCGTGATACACACCTAAATTTATTATCTTTTATTAAACAGTAACAAAGGTAAAGTAACTCAAACGTTAAGGTGTCGTTAATTGCTCCAGATATATATACACATAATAATTAATTTACAAATAATACTGCACCAGAAGCTGCACCCATAGTTAACGCAGTTTTAATGGAGACTTTTTTTGGAGTTTGTCCTACATTATTTGTATCATTGTTGTCCATGTCTTTATGCTTTGACGAATTCATATACAATTTTTTTAAAACGTAATGATTCGGTTCGTCGCTTAACTAACCGTCGATATCTCCAGTTCTAATAATATTTGTTTGTGACAAGACACGTCATTTTGGTTTCCTCATGTTCAATATTTACTCTACGAATAACAGGAAAGCCTTGTTTAACTAAATTATTGAGAGTGACATGAGTTTACTGTAAAAAACCGGATGCGAATTCGCCCGACTTTAACTGTCCATAAATGACTGTTACAATAATTCATATTTCGAATAGATTAAATAAAAATATTACATCTGAGTGGGTTTCAATCTGAATGGGAGAGAAAATTATTACAGGGCATCCCACGATATAAAGTGACATAATATGGCAGTGGGTATGAATCCACTTATTTATTTTTTATGTGCTTCCCAATTAAGGGACAAGAGTCTTAATTAACTGATGATTTCGTAAATGTTAATAAACTAGTAAATTTTAAATAAGATTTTTGGGAATTTATTACTATATATACAGGAAATCGCGGGCGTGTTATTAAGATTTTATTATACAGAGTGTAACTAAAATTCTTGGCGATATTTAATAAGAGATTCTAAGTCCCAAATTAACAAAAAAAGTTTATATAAACAAGTGTCCGCAAATACTTTGTTTCAGAGGTACAGGATGTTAAACCTATAATTGTATTTAAAGTCATAAAATCAGTCCATAAAATATTTTTCTTTATTCTTTCATAGCTCAGGTTTACCTATATAAACCTGTACAGATACAGATAACCTAAAAGAAGTCAGGAAGTACTAGGACCATTTTATACCAAAATTAATTACGTCACAGGGATGTGCAGGGTATATTTTCTAAAATAGCTTAAAGAATCGAACGACAATACTTTGTTCAATGATTTTATAATTTGTTATTGTTAATCAACGTTATCATGAGACTTTTGCCTGCCTATGCACCTGTTTAAATTCTTAAAAAATGTAAATTAAAGAACTATTCCTCACCACATAATTTAGCGGAAATCTTACAAAAAAAATCTTAACCGGAAAATTTATTTTGAATTATAATCCATTGATCTTTTTTTATATAGGAATTAAGCAAAAAAGAACTAAGGGATAAATTATTAATGAAATTATCAGATTTTATGGATCAATAAAGTTTTAATATAGTTTCAATTTTGTATTGAAATTCATTTTTCTACAATTTCAGTTTTGTTAGTAAACAATAAATTTTTCCATTTAATTTCAATACAAAAGGTGTGACCAAAAATAATTGTATATGAAGAGCTTTTCGATTATTGACAGTTCTATTAAAAAGATGGACTTCTTGTCTTCATTAATTTCAATACTTTTCAACTTAAGAGAAGCCCGTAATAACGTACAACTTTCATATTATATTATTTTATAATTTAATTGTTGATAATTACATGTGACTTAATTATAGCAGGGATTGTATGAAAATATACGTATGTTATTAATCTCACCATAACCGAGTAGAATACATACTCTCATGGGAAACAACTTTACACGAGCTTTGTATATAATCTAGTTCATTAGAATTAAAAGGATCTCATTTAATTAATCTAGAGATATGCATAAGCAATATAGGTTTTCCTCTATTACAGTTCATAGAAATAGCAGCAGCTTCCTCTGGATTTTTCTTTTATATAAAATGTATAAATGCATTCGACAAGGATATGTATGCCTTCTCTCATTTTAAATCGGAATAAAATTATTGAAAGTTAGGCATAGCAGGTAATATATGCTCACAGTTTAAAGAATTAAAATACTTTATGAGTTTTTACCATAGCGAATGTGTTTTGAGAACTGATATTAATACTTGTTAGAAATTTTTCTTCGTAATTTCATTACTAATTATTTACTTTATCAGCAGTGGCGGCTAGTCATAATGGGCACAGGGGCACGTGCCCTATGCGTAGGCACATAAGACTTGTGAATGTTGTGATATTTTATAAACTTTTATAATTATTATAATTTGGTGGATTCTTTTATTAATTTTTCATCTTGAATATGGAATCATTTGGTGCATACATATCCGTCTAGCGTCTAGACCGCTTCACGCTTCACCGTCTGTGGACTGGGCTGGGCACGGCCGCTGTGTGCCAGTTCTTTTTTCTTTTCTATTTGCATGCGCAAGAAAAGGATACACAGCTTCTATTTTTCCAGCGCGTCTTTTCTAATGCGTTCTGTTACGTCATTGAATGGGCGCTGCCCCGTCGACCAGACGGTACAGAGTTCTAGAGATGGGAATACCCCATCATATTAATGAACGTACGTGAGAAATTTCAATTTACTCATTTTTTAACTATAGCCAATTTGTTTGAAAAGGAGAAATTTAACAACTATAGAATCGTTTTTCCTTTGGAACATATTAAAACAGTGTGTGCCTTATTTCCAAAGATCAACATTACAAATTTACAACAAGTACAACATTGAACTATTAACTATATTGTGCACAATTTCTATGACTACAGTCGAAAGTGAACGCTGCTTCTCAACACATAAGCGAATAAAGATATTTTTAAGAAACACGATGTCACAAGAAAGGTTATGTGCTCTAGCAATGCTTTCCATCGAGAAAAATTTAGTAAACACTATGATTTTAACGAACAAGTTATCGAACATTTTGCAAATGATAAGTCAAGAAGAATGGAGTTTCATTTTAAAAGTTACTAAGTTTAGTTTTCGATGGACGAGGGGGTGGTTGCAGATTGTAAGGTAAGCTCACCGATTTGTTATGGGTTTGGGTTAAGTACTTAAATGGGTTTTATCATTTATTTTTTTTTCTATCTGTGTTTTTTCTGGTCTAGTAGAAAACAGAACTTTCGCCTGCCATTTTTCTGACATGTATACTTTTTTTGAACCGATTTAAATATTATTTTAAATAATTTTTCCATATTTCTGTCAATCGCATCAAAAAAGGGGATATCTGCCTAACGAAACCTATTTCTTCAAGCAAATATTTTTGCTCTACGAATTTCTAATTTTTAATTTTAAGGTGTTTGACCTTTGAATGCAAAATTTTCGCCTGCGGCGCATTTTTTCCCCTGTGCCCCCCATTCCCAAATTTCACCAGCCGCCACTGTTTATCAGACAGAGAAAGTAATACACTATACAAGAGGGTAATGCAATAAAGACGTTTCTCCTTAAAGTTTACCTGCATTGAAATCTATAGGTATCTGAAAAATATGTCGTGTTTTCTATAACAACCAAGGAACCACATCATAACAGGATGCAGATAAAAACCCCTTTTAATTTTATCTGCTAATTTACTTTGCCCTTATAGGAATAAACTATAACTGTAGTTGCTTTGTTGTGTGGTGTAAAATAAAATAAAACAAGCATAGAATTTGAAATGGAGATCTTAGTGCTTCTTTGATATTCATGACATTTGTGCATAAAACCTTTGTTGAAAATAAAGTTCCAGTAACACATATGAAGCTGGGTAATAGCATTATTTAGTCTGCACGATTTTTGCCACGTTCCTCAAAAGGAAACAGTGACGTGCTTACAGACATCGATGTTTCGAAGTTGTTGCTCCTCTTCACTCTAGCTTTACTAGAGAAAAGAATTTAGGATTGAACAGATCTTGATCAAATAGATATAGATCTTCAACAAAACGGAATGAAACACTCTTGCAGCCCACGACTTCGCCTCATACTGCAACGTTCTGCAGTTGTTAATGCAGTCTGGTATATTATTATCAGAACTAGTTCGTAAAGCAATGTTTGCAATATAACGAAAATTTTATCAATATAGCTTCGATATAATATCAAATAAAACTATATTTCCATACAAGAAGAACCGTGGTACCAGCTTATAGTTTACGGTAGTCTTGCAAACTTTTAAAATGAACAAAAATTAAACCTACTATAGTGTCACCTAATAATGTAATATTTATTATTTGTTGTAAATATATTATTGTAGTAATGAGAAAAGATAAATATTACAAGATAAACATTACACTTTCAAACTTTAGTTTCAGCTATAGAAACTGCAAACATTTGCAGTTTCTATAGCTGGTAAAGCCCCGTTTATCTCTTTATGGCTCTATTACAGTCGTATATTGAAAAAGAAATCTTTATTCGCGAGCTTCTCAATAATTGCCCTCCGATGCGAGGTGTAATGATAATATTTATTGCATCCAGCGTGTGAGGTAATAATCGTCTTTTCATCGTGAAGACCCATTGTGATCGCTCGGCTTTGCTGCGGTCAAGGCTAAGAGGATGGCGCTGCCACCGCAGCGTCTTCTTCGTGACTGGAGGAGGCGATAGGTGAGACCAGGGCCGTATCGAAGCCAAGGAATTTTTTAAGACCAAGAATGTTTGAGTGACCAAATTTATTTCACTTTTTAAGAGCTCTCTTTTACGGTGAAAAACAATTGAATGTCTGAAAAATACTGTACTACATTTTCCAAAAAGACATTTAAACAAATATCACGGAAAAGTACAGTTACTTATGAAAATACTTACAGGAATTTTGTTGTTATAAAAGTGTTAGAGGTAAGCCATCTGATGAAATTGAAGATATATAAAAGGCTTTTTAACTCTGTCAAAAATGAAAAAGGAAAACACAATGTCGAAAATAAAATTTCTTTCAAACAAGCAACTCTTATAAATTAAAACAATCCAGTACAACTTAATAAGAAATACCTACTACCAAATTATGAGGTTTATGATAGATGTATCTATTTTATTTAAGGTTACAGCTGCCCGCAGACAGAAAATACATTCCAATTAAGAGGTAGGAATGCAAACAATTAGAATATAAATATAACGAAAAACTCTTGGATTATGTATCTCTCTAATGTGTCCCTTATCTTGGTAATCAGATGTTGTTGATAATAAGACTATTTCAGTATTCCGAAAATACTATCCTCAGTGTATTCTGAACTATACAATATATAACTACCTAGTCCAATCCTGCCAACTTCTCTATAAGGATATCGTCGTGATCTCTAACCACAAAGGAGATTTTCTACTCTACAACTTTCAACTGTCGTTGCTTAAGCCTAAAGTTGACGAATCATCTTAGTTTCACATTGTGCCTTTCCCTATACTATAAAGGTAAAAGGTATATAGGTAATACCTTCTTAAACTAGGACATTATTAAAACAGGTATATTAAGACTTTTGTTATTATTTTTAGTAGTGTTATTTTGCATGTTAAATGCACAATAATATTGTATAAGACTTGTAGCTGATGTAAATTAACATATTATGCTGTTCTGTGCTAATTTATTAATTTTATATTAGATAACGTATAGTTATCTAACAGAACTAATTACTAAACAAATTAGACCTTATTTATTAATATTCTCCGAGCTCATATCTGTTTTTTCCCTTATTGATGAATTTCCCTCCCTCTAGTACATTATAATTGTATCTTGGCACAATTTTCATCAATTAGAACGTGAATGTTGTAAATTTGTTGAACATTTAGGTATGTGCTTAGTAAATAACACACCCGTTTTCCTGATTTTAAGTCAATTCACTTGGAAAAACCGCTTGACTGTAAATTCATAGTTGACTTAGTAGGAGCAGCTTTGCATATCTTCAATATGCATGTAAAGAAGTTCTTGGTAAACAGAAAATATTGCTAAATATCTATTTAATAGATTTCTACTAATTATAAACGTATTATATTAAGATTATCTGCTATGTATGTCTCAGCGAAAGCAAGAATTAATATTCTGAGAAAATGTTCACATTCACATAATAACCTAAAAAATAGTACCTAGGAAAATCTGGGTATATTTTTTATTAAATTTACCTGTATTAGCAAAAGAGAAACTGGAATATGCTGAAAATTCAACTATAAACTACTTTGATTCACATTTATCTGACACAAAGTACTTTGAACTCTTTATAAAATTCACAAAAATTGCAATTGAAGAGTGCTTACTTTTAATATGATATATAGGTTTGTGTTCCAAAAATATGCATTCCTTTACATTTCAGAAGTCTTAATCTTTGCTTAATGTAGCAGACATTATTATTTATTACAATTGACCTTTACTTTTTCTATTAGAGAACTTGAGAGTTGCCAAGCCCAGACATTTAACTCGTTTGAATTTCATAGAAAATGTTACGTAATCATTGCCAATTTAAAATGTAAATACCAAATACATACATGCACGTTGTTAAAAGTCTTTGAGTATTTGGTTATTACTAAAAACCATCTAATATTTAATTATATTTAGCCTAAGGTAAATAAAATATTCTGTAGATATCAAGTTTTTTAGAAGTCTCTAAGATTAGCCCGTGCTTTTTTCATATTTAGGTATACCACTACAATTTAAACTTAAAGGTCAATCAATTAATAGATTAAGTGAAAAACCTCAGGACATCACGCCAAATCTTTAAATAACCAAATGTTTCCGAATTAAACCTCTTTCAAAATCACAAACAGCATTCACTATTACATCTGAATATTTAGAAAAGTGTTTCTATTATATTTTCATTGTAGTAACACTTTAAAGTAAACAATGAAGTTTATTTGCAATTTCCTTAAACATTTTCTTTCGAAAGAATCATTCAATAATATTTGCAATCAAAAAATGTTTATTGTAATTTAAAATTAAGAACTCGCTATTATTATATTAGATATGGTGGTAAAAACATAAAAGTATCACCTTGGTGGTACTATTACATTTTGAAACATATTTCAGGCATATTATATCTTTTTCATTACATGCAATAATGATGTAGAAACTATACCTAAATTTATTTGAATAAAAACGTCAATATTGTAAACATTCCTCGATGCTCGTTCAACGCTTTCACTGTGTTTGGTATTTCAGCAAGCTAAATTCTTGGAGAATAGATTGCTTGGACTATTTATTTTTTACATCACCAAGATTAACGTAACGTAACCAAAATTTTCCTGAAAAATAATGATGAAACGTACGATCGAGAAAGGGATAACTACATTTGATTTGACCCTGGTACTCGTAGAATGATAAGCATCAATTAGCAAATACGTCATCCTTTTTAACTTTTTTAATGTTGTTTTTAGCAATAAATATCATGAAACGAAACAAAAGTACGAACTGAAGTTTTGTCTGATGTTATTGAATTTTATAAAAGGTGGTCTGAAAAACCTCTGCGCAAACTAAACTTAAGTATATTTTTTGGAAACACTCTGTGTATTAGTTAGTGGTGAGAAACACACCGTAGTGCCCTCTTTGGGTCTTTGCTACTATCCGCCTGACAATTATTGTCAAATTGACAGTGCTGTACACGTGCCCCGACTGGCGTTGCATCCGGCATCTCCATGGAAGTCGTCGCATTCTTCATCGAGAGCAACCACCAGACACTGACCGATTTCGCGCTTGTTACTACGTCAGAGTGTTATAGGTAGTGGAATCAATGAACGATGTTGCGACAGGATTGCCTGGGACATCGTTGGTCTCGATGACGGATGCGGCCACTTCCATGGAGATGGCGGAGTAATACAACGCCAGTCGGGGCACATGGCCCGTGAAGCAGTTGTTTTCGGCATCTCTTTGCAATAAATAAGTACGATAGTCTTCCTCAAAGACAATAGAGATCTCATCTAGTATAACAAGTGAACCCGCATTAAGTCATACAACAAATAACAAATGAGAAGAATGTGATAACGTTAGAAACAAACAAATCCCAGTTCAACAAAGATTCAATTCTGTGATTCATGTTTTCCGTTGGCTACAAGTAGGTCACGCATATTCATATGTATCTCATACAGTTACATGACTAATTGAAAATTACCTCTTAATATTCACTTTCCATAAGTTTTACCCAGGCGAACTTCCATAAAACCATAATTTGGACCCACGAGATCCAATTCATTATATCGAATTGACATGGTAGTGGAACGTCAACAAGAAGTCGGTGGGTGTCTTGAAAAGCAACAGTGTTTACAAACCAGATTTATCGTAAATTAGAATTACGTATGCTGTCCGAATTTGGAAAAGGCTGTTAAAATACTTTATGTTAATCCGTTGGAATTAAATTCGGTTTTTCATTAGGCAATTGGGTCTTGATTAAATTACAAAAAAATGTTAAAAATTGCTAACTAATCAATATAAACCTACTGAGTCACACTACTGTAACCTCACTATATTTGAGCATATACATAGTATGCTCCAAGAATCGTATGTCTTCTAAACTTTTTATTCAGAAAGGACAAGGAAAGAAACTAATATTTCATTTTAGAACCACCATAACATTAAATATCACACAAAGAATAGTAATATTGAATTTTGGCATTCACAGAACGAATTCAACAAGATTTTAAAAAATATCGACTGAACGAACACAGCAAGCTATTTTTGTTGTATTTTGATTCATCAAGGGCATTTGGGCCATTTTAATTATGAACATTTGATGTTAAATAAGTATTACAATTAGCATATGATTACTTTGAATTGTTTGTGTACATAGACAAGTATTATCTAATTTTATTTCGTAACATATGTAACGTGTTAAATCAAATAGGTATCTATTAATAGATAATATGTACTGTGCTTTTAGAAAAAAAATATGTTCTTGCACCTATAATTGGACCCATCCAAATATTCCCAACATTTTTAAGGCTAGCAGTGGTTATAACCATTACAAATTATTGTTTAAAAAACTTTCCCAGAATACATTCTGGGAAAAATATGGTTACCTGGGGTTTTCATGGCCATTTCGCCCTAGAGCAGGCGTCAGGGTCAGTCTAGTCAACACAGGTAAGGCTAGCATTTAAGGGAAAGGACATGGTACAGGATATTGTTAATTTTGACAAAGTAGTAAATCGCTTCGGCGACAGGACATCGTCGTGTTGCAGTTGGAAGCAAATACATCAGATAATAAACAACAAGTGGCTAAAATTTTGAGAAATATACAGGGTGTAACGTGCAGTTCTGCGTCCTAGAATGAGAAAGTAGATTTATACGAATACATAAAATACGAAAAGAACAGATATAAAAAAGAATTGAAAAGATTGAGGATGAAAATTTTTCGAGCAAGAATTGTGAAATTTTAATTTAGTTGGGAATTTCAGAGCTAAATCTTCTTGTATAGTACTGTCGAATTTCTGAAATTTCATAATAAAATACCTCTTATTTTGTATCTCTATTAGTTCTCAAAGATTTAATTACCTAAATCAATGTAATGTTTTACTATAGATGCACACAAATTTTCATAATATGTAAGAACTATCCATATAAAGCAAGGATATTTAGCTTGACGATATTTCAAATATGTCATATGAAGAAAAATGTATAAGAAAGATTTAATTTGTCCTTCAAAATATGACTGTGCAGGAATTCTCTAAAAGAAAAACAATTCATATGTCATCTGCCTATAATTGTCAATTAAAGGATAAAGAACTCTATGATTTTTTTGTCAGCACATGATCTATTTACCCCATTGGGGGCAGTGTAAAGCTAATTATCTCGTACATAGAGGTGACAGAAATACAAGCTCTATACCTATGTAATAGATTTTATTTGAATTTTTCCTGAAATGAGGCGACACTGTTACAGTGTTTTTGGACTAGACTTGTTAAAAGTAAAAAAATGGTCCCAGTGAAACTAAATGTATTTTCAATGCTTACCTGAGTTAAATAAAAGAGGTTCAGAATACCCATATAGGGTAAACGGCTAACAGTCCCTTTTATTAGTTATAGACTCTTATTTTTTGTAAACCTACCTGTCCTAGATTATAATATAGAGCACCCAAGAATAACACCATTGTAGGCAATAAAATATCTAGAAATGTACCAGAAATAGGTTAAACCATCTTAGATTGGTGATTCTAAGTTACCTATTATTTTGTTACTTATTCCAAACGTTTATCGGTTCTTGATATAAATCAGTGAGTTTCTAAATTGGTTAATTTATAATTAAATAAAGAGATAACATTAAAATGTGTTTGATAATGGAATAAAAAATGGATGATAGAAATGAATATATTTATTTTCTAATTCTGTTATCTCAAAAAGTAAATTTTACCTAATCACAACATAACACGCACCCAAACCGCAACATAAGGCGTCCAAAACAGCAACCCCTACGCTGCTATCCGCATCACAATAACCCAAGGTTCAGGTGACTCGACTTCAGTTTTACCTGTACAATTGCAAATGCCCACTTTGCTTTCTTAGAGCGCCTTACGACCTCTCTGCCTCTCCTAGTAGAGTCGAGTTCAGTCTCGGTCTTCGCAGCATTGTGAAAGGTGGACTGTTATGCTCCAATATTTTGTCTCTGTCTTTCCGCGCTCGGTCCACAGCTCGCATCATGATTAACAAGTTTCGATATAAAAAACCTACCAACAAGGATAATTGTGCCAGTGATAAGGATATTAAGAATTGCGACAATGTGACGAAGTGCGGCGAGTTCAACGATGATACGCTCAGGAGAAGAAAAGACAAGAAAGACGATAGTGTTAAAGGTGACAAGAAGATGGATACGCTGAAGAAGGACAAAAGCGGAGGAGTATTGGATGATCAGACGAAGAAACAGCTTCATGTGAGTCTATTTTATGCAAGGCGAGGTCTCTTTGTTTTGTGTTAGGCACGATTTCCTCTTCAGCAGTTAACAGTTTCCATGGATCTTTTGTCATTATTTACCCAGCTGAGGTGCTCCACTTTAGTCAATTACCTATTATTTTCTAACAACGCGCTCATTATTGTCGATACCTACTTTAGGATTACGGTTATAGGACAGAATCTTTGTGGTCTGGTTATGCAATTAATTTTATGCTAGTGTGCAACAAGTACCAACAACAAAAATGAAGATGACGCTGACATAGGATACTTTTATGATTTCCGTTTATTTAAATTATAAATTTATTTGTTTAATAAGGTTGTTTAGGGTTACAGAATAGATATTGTAGCTACTGAAGAGGACAGTATTGGGTTTATTTCTTTACAAGGTAATGTAAAGCGATGACTTGTTCACAATACCTGATAGATATATCATATTAAAATCATTTTAAATGGTGCCACCAAAATTATTTTAGTCTTCTAAAAGTCATTAATGTTATGATAAACAGGTCTCGTTTATTATAGGTATAATAATATCAGGTAATGGTAAACTAATACCTTTTGACCAAATGTGTCTAGAAAGAAATTTATGTATACGTTTCACGCTAAATCCTCAACTGATGTATTGGATTTGAAAGGACTTTGATAGTATACCGTCTTGAATGGGAAAATAAATTAATATATCTTGTAAAACAACATAATCTGAAACATCAAATAATAGATCACAGTAATCCGAAATTTGACCGTTCGTCTACCCGTATATTACTTATGATTTCACTTTGCAATTGTGGGTCGTTGCCAAAGGCAAATAAAACTGGCTTTTAAAAGTATGCTTTGAGTTGGTACACTCGCAGCTTGAAGTGGTACACAAAAACTAGACAGTTAATTAGGGACAACATACAGGGAATTCCAATAATTTTTTTAGGGTGGGGGTGACGATTGTTTCAGGCAGAAGGGTTAACGCTACGTTTCATATCAAAATCACAATTGCTATTTTACCATTTTTTAAAACAATTTTTTGCTTTGTTGGGTCATGTTTTGATTGCAGAGTATTTCACATATATACCTAGTACTGATAACGTACTTATTAGAAATATCATTATCTGAGGTAAGTCATTATTTTAAAAGCTCTTAAGTAGTTATGGATCTTTTTATAAGTAGGTACATATGTAAAGCTTAACTAAAATTTCGTTAATTTTATCCTAATTTCTGAATATTAATTTGTTTCATTCTAAAAGCCTCAGTTTTTTATCATATCTTTTAACAAAGTATTTGTAAACAATATAATACCATTGATAAGGGCTTTACTATATATTTCTTTGTGTAAAGTGACTAAGCTGCAGAATTAAGCTTTGGTTTCGTAACCAATTTCCGGAACGCTTGTTCTGTTTTCTTCAGTTAAGTATGTTTGTAGAACCCGTTATCAAACTCAATAATTTGTTTGTTTTATTTTATACGTGGAAATGCTGTAAAATCTAAAGTTAGTTTTAAAGAAAGTTCATTAAACGCGCTTTTGTATCAAGAAAGCTCTCAGTTCTTTGTACAACTTTAGATGCCGACACTGATAACTCACATCAATTTTGGGTAATTAATTTTATCTCTTCACTTGGGATTATTTTTTTCTGTATATATTATACTTTTATTGTGTTGAAATAAATTTAAAAACCGCTTGATTTAACAATCTGAAAAAGAAGCTATCAGTCTACGATTGAAGGATTCTTTTTACTGTTACACATATAAACAGGTATCTTTAATAAAATATGTAAATATTTACATGTCCTTTTCCCATTCCTACGTAAATTTAGTCTACCTGTTTGTGACCTTGTTCATTTTCGTGCTACAGACAAAGGACAAAACTGAAAAATAAATATGCAAGCAGAAAAGGTTCGAAAAACTACATATATACATTAAAACCAGTTTGTAAATTGCAAATTTATGAGCGGAAATTGATTTAAATTGAAGCAGAATTATGTCAACGATGGGATAACTTGACACCCCTCCGCCACTTCCTTTGTGCCCACTAAAATAAAGCGCCAGTTTCCTTTTCCATCACTTATAGAATCAATGTAAAAAGCTATAAAATATTTTTTTAATTTGATATCTACATATTTTACAATTGATATGTTTGTCTCCCAGTGGATCCTAAAAAGGTAATTTTCAAGCATCAACGAGAATTCCATCTATATGTAATTATAATTAGTAAGGATAAAAACATTTGGCAGTTTTTTACTTATGTTAAGACTCCTATTAGCTGCCCTGCTAAAAGCTATGAGCTTTTTTCCTGTCACCTGATGATTCATCTGTAAAAGTAGATACTTTCTAAAATAAACTGTCAAGTGCTTCTTCTTTTACATGGTAATAATCTGGCAACTTAACGATGACTAAAAATTTGGAATAAAATTAAATATATTATTTTATAATTTATGTATCTGTTTTAACTTTAGATACCCTGTTTTTAGTACTTAAAATATATTAATAAAACTAATAAGATTTATAAGATATTGAGGGTTCTAGTGGTGACATTAATGCTAGTATTAGATACTAAATTTCAACCTTCTAACAAACTGTATTTTTACATGATCAATTTATATTATATAATTTGGAGTTTGTAGCAGATTGAATTTTTCACATTGCCATCGGAGTTAATGACATTCTCCATCCATCAGTGTTCAGTGGCGTGGATTTATTTCAATAATAAAGACAATAAGCACGCATCGACCCCGAAACCACTCCTTTAAATCACATTGACTATGCAGAACAACAGCGAATTAATCGCATGTCTTACATCGCTTCCTACTTGATTTTTTTCGAAACAAATTGCGAGGCACATAATTAATAATCCACCTCTGTCGTGAATGAAACGGCATTGAATGCGTATTATTACATTTTTATTTTCAGTGCGTGATAACATTTGCTCGATAGGTGTGAAGATAGTATAGTTTCTTCACGTAACTGCCTAGGTACTTGTTTTTTGGATAGTTTATATACCTTAACAGTTTTCATGAGGGTTGTTGCTTACAAGAACCAGTCCTAGATATATAGGAATATTACGTGGGATCAGTATATGATCAAGGGAGATTTTAAACCCCTTAAGTCGTCCATTTTGCTGCTGTACAATCACCAATCGTTCCTCCAAATTGTACACAGGATTATTCAGCATTTCTGGTTGAATTGTAGCAATTTGCTTCCTAATAGTCTTAATTCTTCCAGCGTTGTTGATCGTGTTCTAAACACAAAATTTTTTAAATAACCCTATAGCCAGTAATCCCCTGAGTTAAGATCAGGTGATCTTGGGGGCGATGAATTTACAAAGTGTCTGGTTATAACACGATTTTGAAAAACATCAGTTACGTTTGACACTGTCAGTTGGGGCATATTGGCCGTGGAGTAGCTGTTTTCGGCATCTCTTTCAAATAAATAAGTAGGATTGTCTTCCTTAAAGACAGTAGAGGTCACTGCTGTAATGGCAAATGGAGAAAAGTGCTGGTTATCTGTCTGTCAATTTGACAATAATTGTCAGACAGATAGTAGCAAAGACCCAAAGAGGGCACCACGGTGTGTTTCTCACCACTATTAATAAGTAGGATATTTAATGCTAAACATGATAGGTCTGATTTGCTATTCGGTAATGAAACACTCTGTATAATTGCAAATGACACGTTTTTGCTAAATCAACCTTTGCTGACAATCTAAATGTTAAGCGTATTTTCTCATAGACTTGTATACATATATCTAAAGTAACAACTGTTGTTACAATACTGCTTATAAACTCTTAAACAAATTAGAATCCTAGTTTGGAATATTAATCGAAAATCATACTTTTTATCGCTTTATATTTGGAAATCATATTAAAGTAATTGTGTGACATAAGATGCGGGACACTAATTCCTGTCTTTAATTTCAATGGGATCAAACAGATTAGTCATTATGATAGTATAAAATATGCCACTACGCACGCGAGACATTGGCGGCCTGTGACTTTGACTCCAGGGAGGGGACAAAATAAAAGTGAATAAATATATTTGAGACTTACTCCATGTTTAGAAAAATTTTTGGGAGATTATGTCAGGCAAATGCTTCAGATCCGGAACTGCTTTTCTGTGTCTCCAAGTAATAAGCATAAAAACAAAACAGTGTATGTTTTTTGTCACAACGGAGTCTTATCATAAACGGATCCAGATGGAGCGCGTGAATTTTCAGGCTACCTCTTATCATCTAAGGAATATTGAATACCTACTAAAATGTTCATACTAGATTAAAAATATTGGAATTAATGGACTTCGTTCATGAATATTAAGATTAAGAACAACATAACAATTCCTTTTCACTATCGATATCTGTAATAAACGCTTTTATGAACGGTCAAACTTTATAATGACATAAATGGAGTCAGAAGGACATTGACTACGAGAGTGACGACGCAAAATCAGCCGTCTACTGAACGGAATCACAATCAACGCATTAAGATGCAATTTCCTCTGTGGATCGGTTACAAATTCTGCTTTTTAACAGTGAACCGATCACTGAAGTTTATCGTCCTCTTGACAAAAAGCGATGAGCCAACGGAATAACACGATTACGACAAGTTTTTTATTTTGATGTGAATCTGTTTAACCGACTTGGATAAAAATATCATTGTAATTAGTTATGGGGTAAAGTATAAAGAAAGCATACCTTGCTGATTTATTAAAAAAAGATGTAAATAAGGAGTAGACACAACACAAGTCATTTTATACAGTTTTATCCTTATTCTTATTAAGTATACCAGAATTATATATGCAGTGAGGACATAAAGTCCGTCCCCCCCCCCCCTCTAACTTTTGAACCACTGGGTAGATTGTGATGAAATTTGGAACGATAATATATGACCCAGTTCTGCATTTTTTAACACATCAATGACAGCTCTGAATGTCAAAGTGACAGCTGGGCGCGCAATAGGAAAAATTTTTTAAATGGAAATGGGGGTCGAGTGGGGACTCATTTTGAAGCTATTTTTATGCTCAAAACATCCCCCAAATTTGAGAACATTTGGTTCAGTAATTTCCAAATAAAAACCAGTAATATCAGTTTATAACATAATCTTTTTACCACATAATCTTTATAATAGAACTTACCCATGGAACATTTATTTGTCAGGAGGTTCATGGTGGTCATTTTCGACATCTTTTGAGGTAACGCGTGTTTTTTAAATTTGTTTCTGCCTCTACGTTTAATTTAAATTATTTCATAATTTTTTAATTTAGGTTATTTTAGGTTAGGGATGGTTTATTGTTATTTGTTTACTTTTAATTTTTGTTCTGCTTTGAATAATTTACAATAATTTGTAATATGTATGCAAAAAAATGATAGGTATAACAGAAATCGATATTACTAGTTTTTATTTGGAAATTACTGAACCAAATGTTCTCAAAATTGGAGGATGTTTTGAGCATAAAAATAGCTTCAAAATGAGTTCCCACTCGACCCCCATTTCCATTTGAAAAAATGTTCCTATTGCGCGCCTAGCTGTCACTTTGACATTCAGAGCTGTCATTGATGTGTTAAAAAATGCAGAATTTAGTCATATATTATCGTTCCAAATTTCATCACAATCTACCCAGTGGTTCAAAAATTAGAGGGGGGGGGGACGGACTTTATGTCCTCACTGTATAACCAATATATTTAGAATAACTAAAATGTAGTCGAAATATTCATAATATTTTTAGTTGAAACACTTCCTATACAAAATTCCTTCATTTAGATACGTATTTGTGTTTTGTCTCGAGTCTAGCCTCTTCTCCTCGTACCTTCGAGTTTTTATAGACGGACTCCGTTATATCTACAACCTACTTGTTTTAGAAACTTACCTGTATTCGGGCGGATAGCCTGAGGGCCGGCTTATGATTCCACGAGATCTCACAGACCCGCCTAAGAAAAAATCTGTCTCGGCCAAATTTTCGTTTACGGAAAGTTATCAGTCTGATGGAAGCGTTGCCAGACGATGCCTTTGTATTTAAACAAAATTAAACTTAATAACTAAATGACCAGCTAACTGGAACGGAATAATGGTTTTCATACGGGCAATCGATACCAATATCGACATAATCGATAACTAAAAACTATAGGACCAATATATTGAAAAATAGGATGAAGGTATTCACACCTTATCCTGTTGGAATTTATTCTAAGAGGTTGATGTAATGGAAGCCAATGTTATCGTTGGTATATGTTTAACAAATTGAGATATATTTTTATTTTAATGCGATCACTGATCAGAACTGTAAAATTAAAAAGTATATTTCAATAACTGCCATTCTTTCTGTATAGCTGTGGTTTAGTAGTAACTATCTTGCTAGAAACAGTTCAAAGACCTTAATGGGAGGTTCCTTTTCATTAAGAAAAATAAGCTTACCTACATGTTGTTTACATTTAATTTCATCTGTTTGTTCCCAGGCACAATGGCTTTATATAAGCCAAGTTCACACGTTCATTTGCAAGTTCTTATTCATTATCTATGCTTCTTCAATCCAATGTTTAAGGTGTTAGATTTTGCTGATAGATATAATGCTTATTTATACATTTTAGTGATTACAGAAGGCTATCTGCTTATCTGTAGTATTTAAATACTCGTGTAATCAGAGCTAGTTAACGATTTAATGTTTTTAACATAGATAGAAGCAATATCAAAATTCGGATGCATTGCTTTGAGATTTCAACCAATCATAATCCTGTAATATTTCCCTTATATTATTCAATTTATTCATTTTTATTTGTAATCCTGAACTCAGCATATCCTGTGTATACCGTTTGTTATGTTAACACTTGAGAATGCCTCAATGTACTACAAATTATATACAAATGTCCACAGGGAGGTAACAAGCATTTAGTCATAAATTTGGATAAAATTTGGTAACTTTAATTTCTGTCTGTTAATAAATCTGATTGTAATTCAATGTACAGATCAATGTCAGTTTTAAATGACTGAATTAATGTTTTTTGTTGATTTTATTTTGTAATAATTTTTAATATTTTAATTTTATAATATTTATCTATGATGTCAATCATAGAAGCAACTGTGAGAAACATGGAAAGATAGTAAGGTGCATATTTAGCGGATATCTAGAAGAAATTTTGGACTAAAGTTCTCAGTTATTCCGATTCCTGACAAACTGCATAGGTACAATATACCTACACGTTTCCCTCCAAGTATACCATTTTCCTCACCACAGCGATCAAATGAACTACCAATGGCCATTTCTCGGCGCATTTACCAACTAAACTAAATCTAGTTTTAAAATAACAATTATTTTCCTTCGATAATTGTATCTATCTATACTATTATTTGCTATCAGTGCGAATATATCTCTATAATAATTAAGAACCATCTAGCATGAAAAACTCGTTAACAAATCTAATCTGTTACCATCCTTACACTATTTTGTTTTGTAAACCGATAAAATTCAATGCGATGTTTTAAAGTCTATTAACTGTTAAATGTCAAGAAAATCATATTACTGAACTCAAGCTATTTAAAGAAACATTTAAATGTCAGAGAGTTATAGAGAAACATTTGCGCATAACTATATGAATAGTGAGTTTATAACTACGCATATTTTATTTGGAAACTTTGGCAATGGGTATGCAAAAGTGGGTAAGCGACTAATTCTTTGAATAAAAATACCATTAAACACAATGTTCATTTACGATTGGGTGGATATTAGGAAGCCACTAATATTTAGGAAGTTTCAGTAATAAATACTCTCCTAAATAGAGAGAGCATTAACTAGATACGTCATATCACATGTGTATATAATTTTTTGAAAACAATGTAGATACCTTATATCAGTGTCACTGTACTATTTATCTTCTTCTATACCATGGACTAGTGCCTAAAATGGAATATTGTATGCTATCATTTACAAATATAGATGTCATAAATGTTACGTGATTTTCATGATTTATTTTTATTATTAGTTTAACGTAGGTATATGTGACTTCGTCTTATTTTCACAGTAGATTTGGGTGTATAACCGATTTTTCAAAATCTATATATTACACACGTAGGAAGTAGGTACAATATATTTATTCAATGGTATTAACAATCAACCTTGATTATTTTTAACAATTGATGGTCGAAAATAGACATGCCAAAATTATAGTTATATTTTTATTTATAAAAAAATTTAAGAATATAAATTATTGAAGACTGACTACTGCTAATGAAAAATTGATATAAGGAATTATAAGATTACTTAAAGGTTTCAGATGTATCCATTTGGACTTGTGCGGCGAGAAATAAGTATAAAATCTAAAACTGGGAAAGGTTTTTTCCCTGACTAGAAGAATTCTCAACAATTAAGTGACTTTAATTCTCCGAATTAACTATATTATGATATGGGTACTTATAAGAATAATGATGAAAAAACAGTAAAGGATATAATAACAAACATACTTAATAGTAGGATAATAATATCCTACCTTTCGTCCGAGTTTCCGGACTTTTTCAAAGTTACCTAATAGCTAAAAATAATGGTTTTACATAAGTATTAAATTAGATTACTAGTGACAGAATAAATATCCAAAAAACTGTTTTCTTACCTAATATCAATTTCCTATTTTAATTTTATTGTATGGGTTGGTTTTATTTTGTTTGTCATATTTTTTATTTTGTTTAAGAATAGCCTAAAAATAGCCTTGAAAAAGTCCAAAAACTCGAACAAACCGTAGGATATTTGTCCATGTATCTGGCTGGAAGCCCCTTTTTTTTGTTTTTTATTGAAGAAATAAATTCTATTTTAACAGCCAACAACTTTTCCAAAATCATATGTACCTAAAGAATGTATATCAACATAAAATAGTTTATAATTTTACTGTAAAAAAATTAAGATAAATATTTTATTTAAATTTAAGTAAAAATATATATACTAACTAAATAATTACGCAACGATAAATAACAAATAATTAATTACACGAAATTACGAAATTACAAATACTAAATATATATTGACAAAAATCTGTAAATATTGTAAAAAATATATATGATTAAAAACCATCTTAACAAACTACAACCTGTTATAAGTACCTAAGCCGGTAAATATCGGTGAATAACTTTGAACCCTTTGTAATCTGATAGCCCTTTATTTCCTATAAGTATGACTCACGCCACTGGCATCTTGCATTCCATCCAGACGCTTACATGACCCAGCACTAGTGACCATACCAAATGACTTTTTAACTCTTCGACTTGATTTAACACATCATGGCGGAGGATCGGAATGGGTTCTCGGAAATTCCGTTGGCCACTTTACATTTAGAGATCTTGTGGTCGATTTGAGTCATTAAGGCATTTCCTGAAAGCGATTCGAAGAATATCTATGCCCGGCCATGAAGTGATTGAGTATATAGATTTCACGTAACAATTTCCCAGTTATGAGTTGCGTAATTTTCTGCAGACAGTGTCGCAAGAATGGTATTTTTGGAAACGAACCATTTAACTATGAAATATGAAGATAAAGCTTTGAATTACATAGAAACGATTGTCAGTAGTAATATTGAAAGTTTAATATAAGGTGACCAACTGTTCTGAAATAAAAACCAGAACGCAAAAAATAATTTTTTTTTATAGGTAACGTTAACGTTTATTATTTATATACCTATATTTATATTATAACATAAGTAAGTACAATAATTTACAATTTTTTCAAACTATATTTTTCTTGCGAATGAATTTTTTTTATTAGTTCTTCATTTTTTTAAAGCATGTTGTGAAATTCAATGCACGTCTGATCAAAATTACTTTTGACAATTAATAATGACTAGTGTTTCAATACTTAAACAGAACAGCATTAAAAAAGCAGAATGTTTACTGCCTTTGATTTACAATCAGAACTTAGTTTTCAAAAACAGTATAGTTCTGGTTAAATCAGAATAGGTGGTCACCTTAGTTTAATATGTTCTTCAAATATATCAGATGACCTAGAAAATGTTTAAAATTATTTCTTTGTATGAAGCGAAACATAATTAAATTCAATTTTGTTGCGTTTAAAATACTGGAATAGCAGGTACTACCATTTCTGTGCTGTGATTACAAAGGGTTCCTTTCCATTTTCATGTTTTAAAACAAATATATCTCCTAATTGAGTTACAGATAAATAAATTATAGTTTAAAAAACTAAAAAACACGCTTTTATGACTAGCGCCCTAAAAAGGTAAGAAAACGGTACCATTTTATTGTATTGTCACCAGAATTGCATGTTTGCTAAGTTTCAAAGCGATACGACAATAATTAGAAATGGGTTGTAAGATTTGCTTACAATATTAGGAAGTTATAGGTCAAGCTAATCAAAGCGTGTTAAAAAGATATTAGTAAATAGGAGTAGGAACTGATTTTACCTTACATTTGAAGAACGTTTTGTTCTTTTGGTTTATATCATTCTAGGTCATCTGGTTATTTACATTTTTACACTTAGTTGTTAGTAACTAATAAGATGAGTCTTTCTCAGGAAGTCAATTAAAATAGATTATTTACTTCTTAATCATCACCTTCAAGTGTTAAAAATTATTTACTCATATTGGTACCTAAGTACACTGAAAGAAATTTCAAGTGACTGTAAATAGAAATCGCATATCCCCAACAAAATATCTGCATTAAATAGGCTCCAAATAGACAGCATAGTTACTACAGCATAAACGATTTTGTTGAATCTGTCTACTTACCATTAAAAAAACTTTTTGTTAACTTTTTCTTATTACTGTAAATCGATATTTTTTGCTGTCAGTAATGAAGGCCCATTTTATGCTTAATAAGTGTTTTTTTGGGGATAGTAGATACTTCTCTAATGCAGTATTAATATTTTGTTGCCACAAAAAAACTTTTTTTTACTACAAGTAAATTATTTTTGAGCCATTATGCAGTATATTTTAGTAACAATTATAATTACTGGTTCATTACAGTAAGTACTTGTATTTGTCCTAATAACTTCACTTTATTAGCATAGAGTGATATACTGTGGTTCTAGGAAAATGACACTATTTTTATTAGAATATGTATTTAGTATTAGTTTAGTATATAGGAAAAGAAAAATAATGTTTCCAGATGCATACAGGATATATCAATATAAAACATGTTAACTCTTATGTATATATATATAGGACCTGTATGGTGTTAAGCTTAACACACCCACATACATAATTTTGGTTGACTATCTTATACCTACATAAAATTAATAGTTTTCCAGCAAAGATGTACCAAACTTAATCTCTAATAGTTTTCAAAGCATAGACATTTCTTACATAAGTAGTGTCCTTATTCCTATACCAATTTTCTTGTAAAGTACCATAATAACTGATGTAATGTCATGTAATACACTGTCAAATAACTGAAGCACCTTTGTTTTATCTATTCATATCTACTTTGGTGAAGTTATAGTGTTTTAGATAATAAATACACCCTTTTAAAATTATTTATTTATCTTTCGCAATCTATACAAGAACTTGAAAGGCTAATTACTCAAGCCTCTAACACGTTCTTTGACCAAATTAAATTTACCATAAACTAACCAAATAACGTTTACTCCAAGCAGCACGCATCCAGTCAACACAGAGTGAACACACGTAAAATGTGCGTGAAATGGCGTGCGGCTACTAACCGATTAGCCGGAAATCTGTAGTGATCTCTATTGCGACTGCGCATTACATGACTTTCAAATAATAACTTAGTTGCGGTAAGTCAGGACCGACTTGTCATAAACTAAGATACAGTAACCCCAACTAAGTAAGTCTCAAATTGGTGCACACACTTACTATAAAAGTTTATTTACTTACCTTTAGGAAAATAAATGCTAGGAAAAATAATTCGAAAACGCACTATATGAGAACAGCAAAATGACTATTTAAGGTAGTAAAAGCATATTAGCAAAACGATTGTCCTTATGGTTAGTGCCTTATAATATAACGGTAATAAGAAAAAGTGCTATCATAAAGCAGATCATCTTAGCAAAACATTTTATTTGATCCATTTCCTTCAATGTACCTACTTACTAAAATAGGTATATTTTCACAGTACCTATTCTGTGATGAAGGTACTTGACTTAAGTATTAAACTTACTATACCTACTGTAGGTATATTCTCTTCGATGGTATATTTTCATTTTCTCATGTATATAACATCTATATTTTACCAATTAGGTAAGTATTAGAAAACAGTTTACATTAATTGTAAAAAAATAAATGTTATATTTAAGAAAATGAAGTGTGATTCCTGTAAAGGACTCATTACCTTATAGACTTAATTTAGCTTTTTCCCATCTCAAAAACTAATTATTTCTAGGTAACTCGGAACTGTAGTTACCTTGTTAATGAAACAAACTAGCATATTTTAAAGAACTATGGGAACGCCTTCGTTGTTTTCCCAGATGTAATTAATGTAACGGTTTAGAGTATCAGTTCTTTTCATTTATCTCACCATTTGGTACTTTGTTCTCGGATGTATAACAAAATGTATGTATTATAGATGTCCAATAGAGGTGTGGCAAAACATTGTGATAGATACAAATATTTGTCTTTGCTGTATTGTAACAGACGTGCTTGAGAAAGCTAAAATTTACCATACAACCTCGTTTATGACAATTGATGGCATTTTTAAAACAATTTTTAATAGCTGATATAATTTGAAACATGTAAAAATATAGGCGCAAGTCCATGCCTTATTCATCGCTTTATCCACTTTACTGCACATTGGCTATATCATGGACAGCATTTAGAGTTTATAAAAGCCTTTTTATACGCCTTCCATAATTTTAAAACCACCATGTAGAAATTTCATTTTGAATAACTACTTAGGTAGTTATTAAATTATTATAAGTATTATTTGTTTGTATGTTGTACACGATTTCATAAACTTGGTATTGCTTCTGAAAGAAGTAACTTTTTGCCGATATGAGAAACATTTTGCGTTACGTCCAATTTAACGGTGGCCGTATTCAACGTTTTTATCGTGCTTCTGTGTAAAGCGGAGAGCCTTAAGATTTCGCTTACGTCATTCTTTTGTGATTGATTTCGTGTAAGGACAAAGAAAACGAACATTCTAAGGACAAATGGCGACGCCATAGAGTCGTTACTGTGCTGTAAATACGTTTCACAACACGCTTTTATCTCGCTATATATCACGATCGGAGCTGTAAATTGGTTCTAGAGCAAATAGGTGGATAACTACATCAGTCTAACTCGATATCAAAGCAGCAGTTGTTAAATGTTATTAATTACTTAAGTACACCTACACAATCTGGTCTGTTCAGTTACATAGAAACGGTTTTAGGATTTTTATTTTTTCCACATTAAATATAGCTATTTAAGGAGCCGCAGTAATTGACCTCACATTACAACCCATTTTAAAATTGATAAGGAAAGAAGTTTTAAATCTTAGATCTGAACCATTTCATTGAAGAAAAAATTACTATTTCACTTTCCAAAACTCTCTCCGTAAAAATTTCCGGGTTGCGCGCCCTGTTATATACGTGTGATAAATATGTTTAAATATTTAAAAAAAGAGAATCCTTGAACTAAATTTAATTGTATTTTATTAATTAGTTTATTATAGTATATAACCACCTCAGTAGCGCAGTGGGCTAGGGCCAGAGCGTGTTGAGGCGGCATTTCTTGGTCATACTTCCCATTCTGGTCTAGGTTCGATCCCCGGATGGTCCAAGTTCGATCCCCGGCTCCGGCACTGGCTATGTCGTTGGTTTGGGGTGTTTGTCTGAGTTTTCAATGTGTAATCCCTTTTCGGACAGCCTTTAACTTTGGGGGGTTTTCTAATATATATAGGGTGTTTTAATTTTTGATTTTTTATAGTGAAGGAATTTAAATTTGTCAATTGGCATTTAATAAATGCAGATTTTATCATATCCTTTCGTACTTTAAAATATAAAATATACGAGAAACTATAAATAACAAGAGAAAGCAGGTAACTTAATTTGCTTTTTTTTTGTTTCAGGAGCTCTTCTCCCAGTTACAGTTCTCTACAGAAACGGCGTTACCTCCAGATGCCCTTCGCAGAGCTTTGGCTGAAAGCTTCTTCGACCAGAATCGCTTCCAGCTTGGTTTCATGGACGATGCCGCAGAATGCTTTGAGAATATGCTGCTACGCATTCACACGCACATAGCCCAAGGAGAAGCTGAAGATATGTGCAATGCTAGGCACTGCATTCCTCACCAGAAATTCGCCATGACGCTGGTGGAGCAGAGCGTTTGTGGATCTTGTGGAGCCACTTCGGAGCCGCTGTCTTATACTCAGGTGAGGGAAATGTTGCATAAATATTGTGGGGTTTCCCATATAATCTGCTTAACTCCTTTGAGATTTTAAGAAATATGGAATATTAATAATTATACAAGACAGGTTTGTCTTAACATTGCAATAGAAAAACAAATTATACTCCTAAAATAGCAAAAATAATAGTTTTTTTAATGGAACAAGATCTCATCACAAAATAAAATATTCATATTTCTCCTACAAGGGATATAAGTCCAAAGAATGCATTAAAGATGTGGACATTCTTATGATATATCTGCTACTAAATTTGAAAACCTTCAAGGGATATTTTATTTATAGTAAAATAGACAAAATATGATTTAGGTAGGTAAATATTCTTGATGAGTAGATACATTTTCAGGGAGGATCAATCAGTACCTACGACAATACCTATAGACATGTCTATAGTCTATCTATTGTCTTTTCATTTTAAAATTATTGCCTTCAAAAACAAAAAATGGTTAGATATCATTATTTATCTAATGTTCTGCATTGCTAATCAAAGGTTTCAAAATTATCAGAAAAAGGTCCATTAGTGTTTTTATTAGCTGAGAAAGAAAGACAAAAACATAAAGCTATTAATTTATATGGTTTGCATAGTTTATAATTGCACACATAATACAAAGTTGTTTACTGAAGTTGGCAGTAAAAGGATTGCAGCTTATACTCCAAGGCAAGTTTTATAAGCATCAAGTATGCTACCCGGGGCTATATGCTTATAATCTTAGATATTAACCTTGATATTTCCTTCTTGTGAGTAAATGAACAATAAACAATTAGCGTTTATTAGTACCTACAAAATCATTTGGAATGTTTGTAATTTATTACAGATGGTACATTATGTCTCCACATCCACTCTGGTCTATCAAGTTCGAACCAATGCAGGGCGCCCGAATCCACCAGACCCTTTTGGCCAACTTTTAAGGAAAGCTGGAAGCATGGGAGATGTACGCACATGTCCTGTAAGTTATAGCAAGATCAACTTACTGTATAAAAAAATTTGCCATCTAAATACAAACGTTTATTGAAATACGATATTCGATGCTTTCATTATTGTTACAAATGCACCATTGTACAGAATTCAACACAGTTGTTTAAATTATTCTATAGTGTACTTTGCACTGACTAGTTCGCATGCACATTACTTACCATTTGTTTTATTTTTGCAGAGTGCCTGCGGAGCTGTTATCCAAATCGGAAGAACACTGATGAATCATCCAGAAATAGTCTCAATTGGGTTGGTGTGGAATTCGGAGAGACCAACTCTCGAACATATAATGGAGGTGTTTTCCACCATTGGGACAACTTTACGATTGAGTGATATTTTTAATACAGTTGTAGACAGCCGGTGGTCGGAAAACTCAATGCACAATTTAGTAGGTGTTGTGACATACTACGGAAAACATTATTCAACATTTTTCTTTCACACAAAACTAAGAGTATGGATCTATTTTGACGATGCCACTGTCAGAGAAGTCGGCCCTAGATGGGAACAAGTAGTGGAGAAATGCAAAAAGGGCAGATATCAACCCCTTTTGCTTCTTTATGCCCTACCTGATGGGACACCTGTTAATACTGAAAATGCTCCCAAGCAGATAACTCCATTTTTCAACGATAAAGTAACAAAGAAGCCTCCACCACAGTCAGTGTTACGACGCTCAATCACCCCTAGCCCCGAAAAGCCCATGGTAGGAAACACTAGACGTGCCATAACGCCGAATCCTGATGGGTCACCAATGAATCATCAGAAACCGCCATTGCCAAAGCCTTACAATGAATACCAAAACCTTTCTATCATTCAAAAGAATTTATATGGAAGTCATGTACCACAAGATGTGGATGTGGTTGATGGTTGTATTGGAAGAAAAGATCCCGAGTATGTAACAAGAAAATCATTAGATTTCAATAAACCACAAGTCAGTGTGCACAGAACATTAAGTAATGGCTCTTCTTCTGGAGTAGAAGGCATGACCATTCCAGATCATATGAACATTCCTAGACGAAGAGATAGCGGAAATTGGAGTGGTGATCGTAATAGTGCATCTTCTGCATCTTCAACGACAATGGAGAATCCTTATTTGTACCTTGTTGGCAAGGTACCAAATGGAAGTGGAAGTGTTCCAGGTAGTCCAACTAGAACAAAAAGTGACTCTTCCAGTGGAAGCAGTGGCGTTTATGATGCAGGATACGACTCTTACTCTTTGTCATCGAATGACAGTTCGTCCATGACCACTTTGCAGCATTTAATGAAGATGGGACATTTGGCCAAGATTCCTGAAGATTATAATAATGTAGCAGCAAATCAAACACTGCAACAAAGTTGCGATGTACTTTGTGATGAAGCAGACGAACTTTTAGTAAAGTCAAGGCAACTAGAAGATGAACACGATTTAGTTTTGGCCTTAGCTCTTTGTAATGCAGCAGCAACAAAAGCAAGAGCAGCCATGAATGCTCCTTATAACAATCCTCAAACTTTGACATTAGCCAGAATGAAACACAACACATGTATTATGAGGGCAAGGAGTCTTCACAGAAGAATGACTCAAACTCAGAACGCAAATAAAGAAAACCCTCCGGAGATCAGGCACACCCGTGAAGGAAGTAGTGGAAGTGGTCGACATTCACGCCAGAGTTCAAGAGATAAGGGAAACCATTCCCGGCAAAATAGTCGAGAACTTTTGGTGCAAGAAAAGGAAAAGTCACAACCAACAAAAAATATTGAAATTTATGCCACCCTACCGAAGAAGAAAGATGCACTGAAGAGCAAATTAGCCATAAATATTGGTGAAGATGAAGATTGCATTTTATATGATAAGCCTCCTAGTCGGGAGTCCAGATCAATATTTTCCAGATCAAAAAATAAAGACCAAAAGTTAAGAGAAAAAAGATCTAGAAGTGAAGATAGGAACAAAATCACTAGAGACTTTTCTATTGCCCCAGAAATAATAACGGGAAAAGATACCCTTAAAAAAGCTAAAGAAGAAAAAGAAGAGAAAAAAGATAAAGATGGTAAATCAAAGAAACAACACAAAATTCGCCGCAAGTTGCTCATGGGTGGTTTGATTAAGCGTAAAAATCGTAGCATGCCTGATTTAACTGATGCCAATGCTGTAAATGATGTACCCACGGTTCTTCAACCACCAACATCTACAGTAGATGACAGTAATGTGGGTCTAAAAGGCACTGTGGATAATCCAACTGGCATGTGTGGATACTTATCTGAAGGACATTTAGAGTTTTCTGGAAACAATGCAAATCCAAACTTGGAGAGAAGCAAGTTAATGCGCAAAAGTTTCCATGGAAGTGCTGGAAAGATTCTGACGGCAGCTAAAGTGCCACCACCTCCGCCACTCCGAACAACTTCCCAACTTAGCAAGTCTAAGTTGAATGGCGGAGAAGTCTGTGACGAGAATAGCGAGAGGCCAAAATATCCACTACCCAACGATATCAGTTTCTATAATGGTCCAGAAAACTATCACTACAACATGATGAAGCAGGATTACACAAACCAAGAGCCTATTTCTTTACCTTACTATCATGATAATTCCTACAACGATGACTCTTACTATCATGCTTCTCCTAATACTGTCATTACTCGAGCGGATGTGCATCATGAACAAAGTCCGATAAGATGTCCGTCTTATAATACAGACAGTGGAGTAGATGAAGTAGATTGTCTTCCATCACATAGTCCTTTATCAAACATGGACTTACCCCCTTACCCTAGCCCAATGGGATCTGTGGTCCATTCTAGACAAGCAAGTGAAGAGTTTCCTCCTCCACCACCGCCTCTAGATTTGTCTGCTCTTGATGAACACTTGCCTAAGTTGTCGCCTCCATCGCCTGTATCACAAACACCCAGCACTCTTCTGACTGAACTGCAAAATAAACGTCAACAGATACTGGCCAATGATGAAGTACAAAAAGCCAATTCTATAAATATTAAATCTTCTGGTGACACGTGGTTGAAAGAATTACAGGCTAAACAAGCTGCTCTTAGGAGTAAGAAAAATCAAAATGACCAGGCAGCCGAAGGAGTCGATGTAGTAAATACACAAAAATATTTACCGGGGGAAGCGAAAATAAAATCTGTGAAAGATCTGGCTTCCAAATTTGAAACAAGCAATCAAAAGCAAAATATGGAAGGTTCTAAATATGTACCCATTGAAAATAAGTTGTCTAATAGCTTAGATGCCATAAGAAGTGACAGTAATGGAGTATTATCAATGAAAAAACGAGAGGAAGTTGATCCTATTGCACCCGAGCAAATAGCAGAGGAAATACGAGAGGTCGAGATGCTAAATGCCGCTGTTCAAAAAACCTTAAATGCCCACCAAGATTCCAATGAAGAAAATAAAAAGAGAATGTCAAAGAAGAAAAGTGTTTCTTTCTGTGACCAAGTTATTTTAGTAGCTACAGCTGACGAGCAAGAAGATGATAGCTATATTCCTAATCCGATATTAGAAAGGGTGCTGCGAACAGCCATGAACAAGCCAGAATCAGCTGCCATAAGGCAGGAAATCCTTAGCTTGCGAGAAAATGAAACTAAGAAACCAGAAAGTCCTGAAATCCCTGCCAGTGAAGTACAATTCAATCAACCACTGTATGTTAGGAGAAATTCAGTAGACAATCTTTTAAGTAGGCAGACTCCTGTTGATCATGACTTATCCAAGCAACCACTTCACAGGCAAAGTCCTACTTGTAACATCCCATCGCAAGCTCCAGTTGCTCAGACTCCCGTATATAACGGAGCTAACACCCATTACAACAATCAAAGTCCTCATCACTTTAATGCCCAAAATGTAATTTATGATGCCAATACACAATATCATGGACATCCTGTTTATAATGGTACAAATACTCAGTACTATGCTCAAAACCCTCAACAAGTACAAAGTATTCAGAGTCAGCCTCAAATTTTAAGGCAGAATTCTCACAATGATGTCCAAGGTTTGCAATATAACAGACAGAATTATCCCGCCGAGGTCCATTATAACTACAACAATGCATATGGCTGCCAAAACCCTACCGGATATGAAACACAATGTACGGGAAATTGTTCACCAATTAACTATAACACCCAAAACACGCCATACAGGCAGTCACCGTACCAATTAATCCCTCAAAATTCACCAGCCTATGCCACCTACTACTCCAACAACAGAGTAAATTCTGCAACAATACAAAATAATTTGCATCAGAATAACACTCAGTACTCTTCTTCGCCTCGGAATGTATATCCTCCACAAATAAGACAATCAACGCCAAGTCCTATGAACGGTTATCCCAATTACCAACATCCACCTTCTCCTGCTCCGTCAAGTGGTAGTTCTAACTACAATTACCAGCAAAATATGTATCGAGGTCCAGTGGCATGTGATGTTCCACTTCCAAATTCTCCTTATCAAAGGGTACCGCAACCTGTTGATCAACAAAACTATAATAGACCTCAAATGAGTGAATTTGACCCTCAGCAGAACAATTCTCCTTATCAGAGAGTTCCACACCCATCGGAAAGGTCCGATGTCTACCAACGAGTGCCGCCACCACATTGTGAGCAAGACATTCAGTCATACCAACAGAACACATCTGGAAAGTACTCGCCATATCAGCACATTTTACCACCTAAGCAAATACTTAAAAAGACTGTCAGTTTTGAACCTGGAACAAAAGGGGGTAGCGAATCGCCCACACCTAAAGCCATAGTGACACCCATAATAGTGAACAATGCGAACAATAGTGTGCCTACAGATAAGACTAAGTGCAACCTGTGCCGAAAAAAGAATGTGGTTACTTTGAACTTGTATTGTCAGGACTGTGAATTCTATATGTCTAGATTTAAGCCACGAAGTTAGTATATCGTTAGTTGTACATAATGTATATATTTTTTGTAAAAATATTGTGATATTTTGTTCAAATTTTATAAAAGTTTTATATGGATTATTTAAAGATCTCATAGGGTTCTAAGAGACATTTATATTGTAAACTTAATATGTACTGTCAAGATTTAATAAATAAAATGAAATATTCATAAGTATTTTAGTAGTCAACTTGTTTTTCATATAGGTTACAAATAAATATACATACCCTTACTAAGTTAAAAGAAATGTGCAACAACTTTTTAATTTAACTTTGGTTGTAAATTAGGATTTTTGGCGTTCTTACACGAACTACTTGATCTGAAATTAACATTTATTTATGCTCTGAAGATAGGTGGTAGAAATAATAAAGGGATCTTCTAATTTGCTAATATTTATTAACATTTCAATTGACATGTTATCTTAGAATTTATAATGAAGAATAAGTTCAGCTACAACAAAGAAATAACATACATTTATTATATTGTCAATTTTAACAATAACTCTATTCTAGTACATAATTATTAACAATTACGTAATTTTTTTATTTATATCGATGATTAAAATAAATGATTATTTTTATTGTATATACTAGGTGTAACAGGAAAGCATCTCATGCTAGTATTTTTTTAATATATAAATATAACCAAGATATATCTATCGAATTTAAAAAGATATATTGATTTGTAAAAGTTCTAGAGATAAAATATTTATAAATAGGTATTTCAGGGCTTTAACAATTTCAGCTTTGTAAAACTATATATTTTCCCATATATAAGTGGAAGAACATCTCATGAATACATTGCTATGGGAATTGAAGAATCTCTAATAGCTACAGAGAAAGATGTAATTTCTGGCTTTTGAACAGTTTCCAAATTTGGCAGACACATCGTAGAAAATAAAAAGATAGAGCTTTCCTTACACTTGGTATATAAAAATACAAAATAATACTATTGGTATTATGTAACTGAAAACATAAGGTTAAATAGAAAACAGGAGATTTATGTATAGCAAATAAATTTTCTTATCCAGATTCAGAGACAGATTTTCTTATCCAGATTCAGACATATTTTCTTATCCAGATTCAGAGACAGATTTTCATATATACAGAGACATGTATTTTTAATTAGGAATATCAAAATCTTCACTAGCATACAATACATATCTACATACAAAATGATTAATAAATTCTATAAACGACTGAACCCATGTGCTGAAATCTGACATAACGTTAAATTTATTGTGAGTTATCAGAAAACAAATAATAACGAGAAATAATCAGATAACCAAATTTAACTTAGGAAAGGTAGATTACAAAAAACTGAAAAATATTTAAGCTGTGAACCCAAAATGAACAAAAACAGTGGACATACTTACCGATTTTCTCTTCACTTACATTCTCTGCTTCAGATATAAATATTAAGAAACATCTGAATTACTGATATTAATATATACCTCAAAATTATCTTGTTTTCCATAAGTATATATTGATTTCTCCATTAAAATAAAAACAAATACACAACAAACTTATAACTATAATGAAATAATTTAATTCCTACACTAATATAATTTTCTTAACTTAATTTTGGTTTTTGGAAAATACAATATTATATAAACAATAACATAAAATAAAAGTATAAAATTTTAATATGATTAACCGTTCAAGCCACTATAGAGAATAATAATACAAAGGCATAAAAGATGTTAACAAAAATTCGACCTCAATTTCTGTATTCGCTATAAGACTAAAAATATTAATACATTTATTTGATTTTGCAGTTTGTATTGCAAGATGATTATAAATTATTTAAAACACCAAAGTAGTAATATAATGGAACTACTTTATCAAAAGTTGTGTGCCACGTAAGACTAGATTAACTTTTAAGTTGTGTTACTTCAATATACCGATGCCACAAAAGAGCAAAAAATGAAATTTAAGTTTAGTATACATTTAAGGAAAAACATGTTAATGAAAATGTTATTCCGTGACCTTATCACAGCGTAAATATTCTGATAAATGTTTTACCACTACAATAAACTGTTGCAAGGGAAGACAATTTTAAGAAATTTAATTTGCTCAGTTGTAACACATGCATTGAAGCTTGACATGAGCCTTTAATACCAAATTAGAGAAAAACTAGTCACAAAACTAGAGAAGCGCAAGAATATTTTAAAAATATCAAATATTACCAATGCGTTGGGATTAATCTAATATATTTTAATATGATCTAGTTATCCCTCAACGATATTAATGAAACGAGCAACTTAGCAATGGGGTGCAATTCATAAAGTCAACAGATTGATAAGATTCGATAGAAATCCAAAAGATAATCGGAATCCACTCATCACAAGACAAAAGCATCAATTATCTGGTATGTTGAAAGTAACCTTTTTAGCTGAATTCTAGCCGGCAAGCGTGGCTAAATCGCTAAGGAATCCCTCTGGGGTAATTATGTGTGATGACCCAATGATAACCTCCCAGTTCTTCTGGGCATTTGTTACTTCGTAAGCACATCTTATTTCCGAGAAGCTCACACCACCCACTATGAAGACAATAACACGAGGCACATTTTTGACGGTCTGCGCACCTTTGTCCTTGTGCCAATGTCCGTAACGGGCACTGAAAGAAAATTTATCCTCGAAACTGTTTGCAGTAACTTTTAATTATTATACTAAATTCTTATGAGCCAATGAAATTGCTGTAATTTTACTGAATACTACTATTAAAAAAAAATTTACTGACCTAGTGTAAAATAGTATTCCCACACCTAAAAAAGTCTTATTTGCTTATAATTTTATTATCCATTTTTGTTGATTTTAATGTTAAAAAAATAGACAACAACTAGACATATTTATTGAAAAAGTATGTTTCTTCAACAGAATATATTTCTACAGGTTTGAATAGAGTATTCTCCTGAAAGCATGGTGATATCAGATTTAGTCCGTCTATGTCTAACAAGATGTGTTGATAAAATTAAATGATAATGTCTTTTTAGGGACTTGTCTACCACATAGCTCTTGAGGTATATTTTTCTCAACATATATCTATTATATTTGAGATACCTACTCTTAAAATTCACTATAACCAAATTTAGTGTTGGTAGACACTTATATAAATGTCCTTAAATGTCCGGACATGTGTCCAAAAGTGTCTGGACAGAATGAAAATGTCTAGACAGACATTTATCGTATCTGTCCAAGCTTCCTTCAGATTTATAATTACCGCCATTTTCAGCTAACCTAAAAATCCAATTCAAAATTGTCACAATCTCTTGAAATGGTTTTCTATAGTCTTTTTTGTGGTTTTTACTCCAATTATTTCGACTTAAATATGGTTAAATCAGAAACTCTCACTTGAGATACTATAATAAAGAGCCAATAAATGGCAAGAAACTATATAGAAAATTATAGACCTAACAACTAATTATAAACCTTAATTACATTAAAAACCCTAAGTATTACACATCGCCGAATTCCTTGATTTTTTCTCTATCTAACCATGTCAAATTCTACTATGGCGTCCATAAGAAAAACAAAAGATGATATTCATATATCAGAATCTAGTAGGTGAAATAAAATTCTGGTTGCATTATGTACATGTGTTCGAAATAAATTTTTATTTGAAAATTTCTATAAATAACGGAGCCAGAGCTAATTTAAGTTTTTTGAAAATTTATTGTTTTGCTAAATATGAGAACCGCTGATTTTTTCAAAAATTTTCTGGGACCACTATTTAGTGCTAGTAATTGCTCAACTGTTCTCTAATTTAACCAACTTCGTATTTCTTCAAATAACAAAGATTGTCATAAAAAAATTATTATTTTTTTTTTGGTTTTCTTTTTTCTATAATTTATTTATTTCATTTCATTTCACAGGTGCACAGTAGAAACTTAAACTTCAAATTAAATTATAATTTCGTAATTAACACTATTCATTTTTTACTATGTTAACCATAAGCTGGTAAAAGGTAGATGAAAATTGAACATTGTTATGAAAATATTGATTTTTCACCTAATGCTTGTATTTCACAGAATATACTATAAGAATATATAAGTATTTGGTATCATCTTGAAGCTTATGACATGTGCTGTACAGTAAACCTGTTCTATTTCATTTTCTAAAATGTCCGTATAAGTGTCTAAAATGTCCACAGTTGTCTGGACATTTGTCCAATTTTTAAATGTCCGGACATTTGCAACACTAAACCAAATCTATAATAATATAGAGTGTGTTCCATTGATAAAAACCAATTTTGCAAGTATCTGTAAAATGTAATCTATATAAATAAAAATTAAATGCTTTTCGTTGATAAGCGCATCACTTAAGAACGGCTGGACCGATTTGACAAATTTTTTTTTTTAATGATCGTAACAATCCGAATAATGTTTTTTAGGGAAAGAAAAATGAGAAAAGTTGCCCAGAAAATTGTAAAAATTGGGAAAAACTCCCCCCCCCCATGCCCTTTTCTATGGGAAATCCCATAGAAAAAAGTGCTTTTTTTTATAGGATTTTTGTATAAACTCAAGACCATCGGACAGGACAATGCCTGTCGGGTCAGCTAGTGGTCAATAATAATTGTTTTTCTATTTTTGACAATTTAAATGTGGAGAAAAAATAACAATGGCGGTCATTACTATTCACCAGTATGTGTGAAAAAATTTCTAAAACCTAAACCTAAACCTAAAATTTATTTTATATTAAATTGTAGATAAATAATATGTACCCGCAAAATGAAAATAATGAACAGAAATTACTAGAATAACCACTTACCTAGTTGGGGCGTGGTAAGCACTGGTCTGGGCTCTGCCTGCTAAAAATGGGTAATGCTTTTGATCCAATTTATCATCAATGCAGTCTTCCATAATGTCCTTAATGACAGGTGTCCACCTAGACATCTGGTATGTCTGTTCAGTGATTCGCTCCTTACGAGGAACATTATATGTTTTCTTTCTAGTTCCACCCTAAAGAAAAACATTAAATGCCACCTACTTGTGCACTATTATTTTAAATCTACTTACGTCATTTATTACATTGACTCCTAACAACTGAAGATTAGCAATTGTCTGTTTTTCCTTGATTTGAGCATGGGTAGCTAGTTTTGACAAATTTTCCTCTGTTATGCCATTCTTGGTCATGGCATATAAGGCTATAATTCGCATTTTGTCATACTCATTTGTAATTTTAGGATCTAAGAGAATGGGTACTATATTGCGCATATGATCCTTAATTTTTTCGCCTTCTGCATCAGTTCCCATGGCCAAATCCTTTAGAAAAGTACAAAATTCATAAACATTCAATGGAAATAAAAACATTGAAGCCGTTGTACCTGTTCAACTTTGCAGAGTTTATCAATATAACCTTGGTAAGCTTTCATGCAGTCTTCGGCTAAATGCAAGTGAGTGGCATATTTTGACAATTCCTTTTGGTACTGCGGCATCTTTTTAATCATTGTAGACAAATCCTTCATAGACTGCTTATCACTCTGAGTCATTCTCTTGGAATCAGTGAATTTCTTCAAATTTTTAGTGACACTTTGAGATACAACCGCAATATGCTGATGGCGCAACTCTACCCATAGTTCATCGTTTTCATCTAATAAGACTTCCTTAGTTACACCAGCAGATGCTTCATACCTACGAGAAAAATAATAAGGAACTGTACAATCTTAATTTCATCGTGAGAGTTATATTACACTTACTTATATACATCGTTTTCAATTGGCAGTAAATCGTAGGCCATAGCTTGGAATGTGAGTTCGTGAAGTAAAGGAGACACACAATCAAAACCCCTATCAAGAATTAGCAGTTGGGATCTAGCCTTCTCCGGACCTTCACCCATTGTAGGTTCGTCAGCCTTGTAAGCATCTAACTTTTGTTGTATAAGTTGCGCCAATTCTACATTTCTATCCCAATCACTGTTAAAAATTTAAATATGTAATTAGTTTTAAAATAATAAAAGTAGAAATACAGAAGTAGGTTGACAAAATCAAAACAATCTATTATATGTGATATTCAGTTGAAGCATGTTACTAAAGTACCAAAGCATACTGAAATTTATAGGTTATTAATTATTTGTTACAAATATTAGATATACTCATATGCATTACAAAAAAGTTACCAAAGCTAGAGATTGATTTTCATAAAAAAATTTAGTACAATATTACCTTCTATATCGTACTGATGGATATTCGCCTAATGTAGCGCAAAGAGTGGCTATTTGTTCTGCCATTCTCTCCATGTTAGCATTGCGTGCAGCTGCAAATGTTGGGTCATAACTGCATTGGAATGTATCGGGTGAATCTAGGGAGAAGACCTGACCAAAATGTATTAATATGTGTAAAGTAAATTGAAAGAACCATAAAAAACTACTAGCGATAAAAAAACATGCAGCTAATGTAATCATAACTTTAAAAGTACCTATATTTACAGCACTAGTAACAGCTTTATCACACTAACAAGCGTGCATTACATGACAAGTATAATAATTACAATATTCTCTACAAAGTGTATCTCCATTTTGTATTGCCTTTAAACACCTAATGTGATTGATTAACTAGTTAGGTTTTAGTAGTAAATAGGCAGTAAATACTGAATAAAATCGAACTTGTATAAAGGTGCTAAAATTAACAATTTATATGGGCACTGTAAAGTACCTATCTTCATTTAATATTTAACTTATAAAATTCAATTGGATAAAAATCTATTAGGTACTTTAATTAAATGACATATTTCAATAATTTAAAAAACAAATGGTATTTATTAATTAATTATTGTGTTATTATATGTTATTAGTTTATTATTAATTTAGTAATTATTGCTGATATATTACCTACACCAAAATAACCCTAACACTGCTAGAAAAAAATAAAGGGAAAAAGAAAGGCACAAACAAAACTACAAAATCAATGTTAAAGGTAAGTAAGAAAGCACACTACTAGCAATGCAACCACAAAAAGCAAAACACACCACACACCTGTGATTCATATGGCAAGAAAGCGATGTTGATCTCCTTCAAAGTTTTAATTTTTCTTGCAGCACATGACTTGCATAACTCATTGAAAAGTTCCTCGGGACAAACTATCACACAAAATAATCAGAATGATTATATGATAAATGCGACATAAGAAAAAATAAAATGTTCTCCTCATTACTGATGATATAGTTGCAATTTTAAAATTCGCTAATTCCATTGCCATAATGATTTAACATTGAATATATCAAATGACCAAAATTCCTGATCTGGTATATGCAGCCAAGTAATTTTTACATATTTTTTCTTAAGTAATAGTAATTTAGAGAAAATTCTGAAGCATTAAAAGTAAAAATGATTTATGATTTCATTTTTAATTAAGTAATGTGTAGACTGAACCAACTAATATGTTTCTTCACTTTTTTAGGTTAAATATTGATTTGGTTACACAATATAGGATTCTTATTTAATTCGGTAGACAAATAGGGAACAGTTATACAAACTGGTTTATGTCTAATAGAAATTAAGTAGTTTATGCACCCTCTATTTACTTTACTACTTATCAATCTTATTGTATTAATATGTTACCCAAATATTCTAGCTTCATGACTAATAAAATAAAAAGGTAGTAAAGTTTTTTACAAGTTATAAATGTTACCTTCAAGAGTAACCTCAAAAAACAAATAATTAATCTGTATGGAGTCGGTACTAGTCTTTGGTTACTAAATTAAGATTTTACAATTTGTTCGGTGTGCAACAAAGGAAGCTGACAATCACCACAAGTTAATAGATTAGTATGTATGTACACCTTACAAGCACTTTTACTTTAATTACGATTATAAGCGGGGAGCATTTTATCAGTACCTGTGATTCGGTTGGAACAAATGCTATGTTGATTTCTTTTAAGGTTTTAATAAATTTCGCTATGGGACGATGCGCTAATTCACTAAACAAGTGGTCTGGACATGCTGTGGAAGATCAACAAAAATAAAATATACTTAAGACAAAATATGGAATTTGATAGTTCCAACAAAACAATCTATATATGAGTTACTGAATTGCCGAATAAATAAATGAGAATTATGCAGAGAAAAAGATATTTAATTTGATGTACATAAAGATAAATGAAATAAATTCAAATAAATATTTATTATTTACTTTAAAACCTTTTGCTAGTTGATACTTTTTAACAAAAACAAGGCAAAATTAATTATGAAATCATAAGATAATAAATTTACAGAAACTATAATATCTAAAGGATAAATAAAATACCCGAAAATTACTTACCCTCTGTGAAAAAGACATGGGCTCCCTTGTACATACATTTGGGAGTTTCAAAATCATTCATGAGAGAGTGTACAGACTTTTCTGATGGCGTAATCAGATAAACAGCTTCCATAGTAGCAAGAGGTTCACGTCTTTTATGGATATCCTCAACCACTGCAAAAATACAAGATTTGCAATAAGTTTTTTTACATATATATATATATATATCTACATATATCAAATAGTATTACCTAATTATTAATAACCATATAGTTATTAATAGAAATATAAATGTTATATGTCAATGTTATCGTTTTTATAAGCAGTAAATTAATTTTATTTTCGAGTGCAATTTAGAAAATCACATACATGTAATACCCTCGGCAGATATATCGTGCATTTTACAACAGGCTGAAACCATCCTCATGGCCAATTGATCTACCACTAAAATTCTCCATTCTACAGCATGAGCCGGACCATTTTTCTTTGGCGGTTTGTATTTGATCACCTCATTCATAATTTCTAAAAAAAACATTTGCATATGCATAAACTTCTTTTAGTTTTACACTCGGTTTTACATCAATAATAAACCAATATATTATATTTTTTATATATGGCAAAAATTTGTTTATTATGTAAATATTAATACAAAGTTAAGTTGAAAATACATTTCCAGGGTATAAAAAATTTAATTTAGTTCAACTCTTATACTCAATTATACTTATATACAATTTATAAGCATAAGTTTTACTCATTTAGTTTAAGATAACTGGATATATTTAGTTTTCAATGCACGAGTTTATACATTAAACAGAGGTTTACCTATACACGTAAATAATTAATTTTAGTTTTCCACGAGTAAAAATTAAGAAAATTAAATTTTAAAGAGAAAGGTATAAAGGACAATGGAATAAAAGACAACGAAATAAAAGGATTCGGTCTCAGATTCGGAAGTATCACAGAAGATTTAATAAATGGTAGGTAGGTACTTAGGTACTTAATACCAGTTACTATAAAGAGCATATAGTCACTGGTAATACTTAAATTTGTTGGATAGGTATAGGTATCATTCTTTCCTAAAATACCTAGTAGGTAATTTACTGAAAATGACGCAAACACATAAGTACCCAATCTTAAATTGAGGTACATAATGAGGTAAATAAGGATGAGTAAGTTGGTATAATAATTTATATACCTAGTGAATATACCATAATAAATAAAATCATAAAGATGCAGTTAAATTATAAAATAAAATTTAAGGAAAGAATTTAATTCTCATAATTCATGACAAATTAAGCCAGTTAAGAATTTATCTATGATAAAATAATAATGATAATACGCCTACAGGATAATATTGACATTTGTGACGTCACAGTACTCCCTAATGCATCGGCAACAGCAAAAATAATCGATTAATTAAAAAATATTGCACAAGTAAAAACGTAAATTAAATATTACAACAATCTGCTGGTTAAAAGCAGATTACAATAAAAGAAACTTTAACTGAAAAGTATTACTAGACATTGGGGTTTTCATCTTATAAGTATTCACAAAAACTTACTCAGACCGACTTGGGATTTTAAAGCCATTTTGCTCGCTTAGATGCTCCCAGCACAGTATATACCTAATTTTTATATTTTAATAGTTTTAAATGGTTGTATATTAAAAATATCTGAGAATACCACTTTCACAATAAACAAGGCAATCTCTATTCTGCAATTTCAGAATCACCCAGACGCCTTCTATGAGTCATTTGTTAAAGCTTCAAACACCCACAAGAATCCAAATGAGTAAATTTTGTAGAGGTCCACAACACAACAGCCAATTTGTACTGAGATTTGAATTATAAAAGATTTTGATAAAAAAAAGTAGGATTAGTCGTAGTTCAAGAAAACAAGTAGGTAACCAACTTTTTGATAGAATGAAGTTTACTTTTACTACTTTCAGTTTTGACAAATGAAAGATAGCTGACAGCTGACAGCGGTCACTTGTCAATAATGTCACTTTTTGTCATTGTCAATTGTCATTAATTAATACATCTGTCAATTCTGTCATCCGTTAATCGCACTGATTTATTTAAGGCTTATACATTTTATCAAAACCGATTTTATAATAATTTTTATGGATAAAGTATTTTTATTAAAAACTTCAATTAAACCAGCATGACTGGATAGTCCAGGTGTGTTTTAAAAATTCACACTGAAACAAAAATCTTACATCTTCTCAATCACACAGAATAATCTTTATCCTTTTTTGTGAATGTTGAATAAATCATGAACACTGTGGATGTTAAAAGTGAACCAGTTAGCACAGTTAGTGATCAGGGTCAGGAAAAAGCATTTATAAATACTTTATTAGGCGAAATGAAAAGTCAGTTCAATAAAGCTGAGCTCAAAGTTGATTGTACCATGAAGACTGAGGATGATAATATGATGAATGATAACTTTAAGTGTAGTCCTGTTGACGAAGTACAACTTGAAACGGTTGAGTCTGACTTAAGTACAAATGAAAATGTATCTAAAGAATCTTGTATAAATGCTGACGTGCTTTCTCAAGTTGATGATACATCTAATGAAGAAGATTTGGATGGCAAACCTCGAATTGTATTATTGTTTAAAAAACCTAGTGATGAATCTCCTAGTCCTAGCAAAAATAAAGACATTTCACCCAGTAGAAGATCTCTACGTAATAAACATAATTATGTAGATGATGCGGTGGATGACAGCCTACCAAAACGTTCTTCTAGACGGAGAAGTAAAGATTGTAGTGAGTCCATTTTGCAGAGTGCTATAGCTAGAAAGGAAAAATCATATAATGAAGCAAATAAACCACAAAGGTTAACGAGACAACTTAAACCAACACCCAAGATACTGGAAAATCTAGCATTAGCTAAACAAGAAAAGGGTAAACTTAAATCTAATAAAATGACAGATAAAAATACCCAATACGATAGTGATAATGAATTGCAAAATTGTGAGGAAAATGGACTTCCTATAACACCTAGGAAAACCAAAAAGAGTGCAAAATATTCTAAAAGGAATCCCAAGAGGTTGAAAACTAGTCATAACATTGAAAGTGAAAAAGAAACTGACTCAGATCAAAGCTTATCATCACCTGATCAGGAATCTAGTTCAGATACTATGAGGAATGCAAGAAGATCACAGAGATTGTCTTCAAGGTAAATATTTAAGTTCACTTTTTTCTTATTGGTTTAATGTACTGAAATGTTATCTAGGTAATTTGTTTGCCTAGCAATTAAACATTTTTTTACAATTATTGTGATTATGACTTTAATTTTGTATACAACAATGGAAAATAAAAATGCTATTTTTGGTAGAAATAAAGAAGAACTTGATGAACCTTCTGGACCTAGCCCGAATATAGCCGATCAGGCTAAAGACTTCCCAGATGATCCTGAATGCTCTTCTGTAGGGGCTCAGTTAATAGCATCTCGTCTGTGTTTGTGTACTCAGAAAACCAAATTGTTTGCTGATATCAATGAAAATGGTAATATACCAATTAGAAAAGAGTCAAAACTGAAATTGTTATTTGTAGATAGTGTTTATTGCACTGCAGTCGACAGCATCGGTGAAAAGCTAATAGGATGTAGTAGAGAGGTTGATTTTAAGGAAACACCATTATTAAGACCATCACAACGTGTACCATATCTGATTCTTTGTGACTTGCATAGGAATAGAATGCTCAGGCATAATTGTTGCCCTACGTGTGGAATATTTTGTACCCAGGTAAGTATGTTTAATTATAGTAAGTGTTTTTTAAACTGGTTTAATAACTAATAAGATTAAGTAATAATTATCATTGTAATTTTCTTTGATAATTCCCTAAGTTGATAGATTTACAATGTACAAAACACAGTCAATTCTTATTATCTGATGTTTGGTCTTATTTCAGGGAAAGTTTGTTGAGTGTGATGCTAAACATCAGTACCACCGAAGTTGTCAGATATCAGTGGGAAGTATGGAGTGCTGTCCGCATTGTGGCCTATCAACCCCAAGCCATGATATTGTCATTACTATGCATTGCTCAAAAAAGCCCATCTTTTTGCCTATACAAAAAAACCACTAGTAAGTATCTAGGTATACTATCTCAACTGTGTGTTTCAAAAATATAGAAAAATACACCGTGAACCAGTTCTTCTTATTTCATTAATTTTGCTTTTATATTGGAAATTCGGGGAATGTAGAAAATTTGGTATAACTATATATTACGGATAATATATATCTCTAAGAATATTTGTATCAAAAAAATGTTTTGGTGCTAATTTTTTATTGTAGCATAATGATTAGTATCGTACATTAATTATTTAATTTAGTGCGTGATGTATACTATCTTTTTTACAGACGTGATTTATATAAGGAAGAAATTAAAATTCTTTAACCATTTTGTGACTTCTGAAGAGCTGAGAGTATCAGATAATTTATTAGAATAGCCTCGAAGGTAAAAAGCCGGCATTTTATGCTTTCATAAAGTGTTGCCCACAGCAATGGGATATAAAATCCAAAATGATATAAATAGTAACTTTTGACCTTAAGTCTTGTTAACATATTAGTTTTAACAATGATCTCAGAAGAAAAATTATTATTTCCAGAATATTGCTATAAAAGTGGAATGAATATGAAAATAAATTGCATGATTTTACCAACGTTAGGGCTGTTACTGTGACACCTGAATTTTTTAGGATCGTAGTATTTTATATATACGTATTTCATTAAGTTTAAATTGTTTTTTTTATACAGAATAGGTATATAGTCTAGTAATATCCCTAATTATTTGAAAAGAATTACTTTCTATGTACTTTTTATTAATTTTATTATTATATGTTTTTGTTGAAATTTATTCTTTCCAGATCACCCAACCTCTTTGACGAGTAAATTTTGAAACACTCGGTACTTTATATTTGAAATATATTCCATAATTATGTGTTACTTGGCATTTAAAATTTTAGCTCGTCTGCTAAAATGAGTTTTCCAATTATTAAAGAAAATATTATCTGCACCACTCCCTTGTTACTTCCGAAGACTCTACAACTTCGCAATGCACCTGAACCGAATGGAGATATCTTTTCTGAAAATGACCTCATAGAAGCTGTCAAAGATGGTGATATTGACAAATTAGTGTCTGTAATAGGTAGGAAAGAAATCGGTTTTGTTTTTTCAATAAAATTCTTTATAATTTTGTAGCTTCAGATACTGTCGATCTTCATCTTAAGATCGAAGATCTCAACAATGGCAACTTGTTACATTATGCTGCACAACAAGGAATTTTAGCAGTGTGTCATCTGCTCGTGACTGCAAGTGTTGAAATTGATCAGTTTGACAAGGAACAAAATACTCCTTTGATGTTGGCGATTATGGCTGATAAAAGTGATATTGTGCAGTATCTGGTTAAAGCTGGGGCTAGTTTAACCATAAAGGTAATCATAATACATCGATATGTTTAGAGACTATATATTTAAATATGTAAGCCTTCAATGTAAAGTAGTATGTTAGGTTTTAGTGCAAATCTAAAGTGCAGATCATACGGCCTTGTATTTAAAGGTGTTGTTTATTTAATCAAATCTAATCCTCTCAGCACAGGTGACTATTATTTGCAGTGCATAAATAAATAAAGTAACTTGTGAAGTCTCCTTTTTGTATACCATTCCTTGAACTTGATTTATAGCTCTAGTAGTTTAACTGAACATTTTCTAGGGCACTGATGGTATGACAGCTCTTCACATCGCTGCAAAGTGTGGCAACCTCTCGGCCTGTCAGATCTTGCTCCAAGCAGCTGCAACGATTAATAATTTCATAAATAGCCAAGATGACGGGGGCTGGACCCCTTTAGTGTGGGCATGTGAACATGGTTACGTGAATGTAGCCAATTATCTTATTGTTAAAGGTGCCGATCCTTGTCTTCGAGATGTGGAGCATAACGAAGCGTTGCATTGGGCTGCGTTCAGTGGTAGCTCCAATATTGTTGAACTGCTGTTAAATAGGGGATGTGATGTTAATACAGCCAATGCCCATGGTGAATCTCCTCTGTGAGTAGATATTTATAGTTCTTCTTTTATTATGCATGGAACATGAACAGTCTCTGAAGTTTTAATTATTGTGAAATTACGGTATTTCAACCAAGTCAGTAATGTAGTTGTGTTTAGACTTTATTATTATAAACCAAATTAAATTAAAAGCTGATATGTATATTTATTTAGTAAATGACATTAGCTTTTTAATGAGATCCTTTCTCCTTAACAGACAAGAGTTTGCTATGTTGTACTGGAATTTTTATTAGACCTTGTGAAAAAAATTGTGATACGGTTGGTTCATCCGTTTTCAATTTTGAAAACTATTGAATTAAAGTGGAGGAAAAAATCTTATTTCTTGTATCCCCAGAATATTCCATGGATTAAAAATTATAATTGTATGAGACATTACCTTTCCTTTATCATTTAGTACTGCACAAAAAATTGCGTGATAGTATTGCACAAAAAATTATGTTTTCTTTTTACTACTTTCCATCAAATTTTAGACATATCGCTGCCAGAGAAGACAGATATAATTGTATAATAATTCTATTAGCTAGAGGAGCTAACGTTTCGTTGGTTAACAAAAATAATGAAACTCCATTAGATTGTTTGCCAGAAGATGGAGAGAGCTATAATGTGATAGCCCTAAATATTAACATGCAAACTATTACTGGCACAGACTTCAGGAGCTACAATACCCTGCTTGCAAAGTAAGTTTGTTATATACTTACTATCTGTTTTGTGTAAATAATTTTTTCCTTGTTAGTGACATATCAAGAGGCAGAGAAATGAATCCAATACAGTGCGAGAATGCAGTGGATGATGAACCAGAACCAAGAGATTTCATTTATATTACAAAAAATTGCAGAACTTCAGACAGTTTTAATATTGACAACAAGATTACTGACTTACATACCTGTAGTTGTAGCGAGAGATGTGTGACTGACAACTGTGATTGTGGAAAATTATCAGTGAAATGTTGGTATGATGAGGAGGGAAAACTTACACCTGATTTCAATTTCGCAGGTAAACCTTTTAAATTTCACTTCTTCTATATGTTAAATAGTTGATATTCTTTCAAGTCCTGTCCTTTATTTATGTATTTCTCGTATTTATTTTTTGGGAGGTGAGATTGTATATAAATAATTTATTTTTCTGAATAATATTATAATGTAAAGTGTTAATTTCTGCAGATCCTCCCCTAATATTCGAATGTAACGAGGCATGTTCCTGTAATGCCATCACTTGTCGAAATCGGGTGGTACAAAGAGGCCTCCAGCAGCGATTTCAACTTTACAAGACTGACACAAAAGGCTGGGGCATCAAAACATTGAGGTTCATTCCAAAAGGAAGTTACGTATGTGAATATGTCGGGGAAATATTAACTGATGTTTTGGCAGATCAGAGGGAAGATGATAGTTTCCTATTCGATTTGGACAATCGGGTGAGTAAAGCTTTTTGAAGTAGATTCAAGGCATACTTATCTTTCCTTATAGCATTTATTTCAGTATTTGTAAGTCGAAAAAGACTAACTTCACAACTTCATAATGCCGCTATATGCTTGCAACATAATAAATTTGTCTAGATTCCTAACTACCGTGATTTTTAGGATTCAGAATCTTTTTGTATAGATGCCAGACATTATGGTAACTTCTCGAGATTTATCAATCACAGTTGTAGTCCAAATTTGCACCCTATTAAAGTATTTATTGATCATCAGGATTTGCACTTCCCTCGAATTGCCTTTTTTGCCAAGAAAGATATTGCAGCCGAGGAGGAGTTAAGGTAAGAAATTTTGAACTGAAATATGAAATTTTTAAGGGGGTGGGTATGTATATTTTGCTAAATGATAATGTCAATAACGACATAACTTTGTACTGTGAGTAATCGTAAAATTACAACAAAATCACAATTAAATCATTAACATAGGGAAGAAAGTAAGCATTGATTTTAAACTAATGAAATCAATAATCATCAGCAAATATGGAATATTTTCAGTGATTTTTATTTATTTATTTTTTTATAGTATGCTTAAAATATAAAAAAATCTGAAAAATCGTTTGAAACTTACAATCCCTTATTAGTATGCCACGTCCCTTAGATATTACTGAAAAAAGTAAAGTAAAAGTAATTGAATTTGATGCTTTCTTTCTAATTTTCATAATTCCAATTTTACAACTATGAATCTTTCCAGCTTTGACTATGGCCATAAATTCTGGTTGGTTAAGTACAAGTCCTTTACTTGTAAATGTGGCATTCCAGAATGCAAGTATTCCGATGAGGCAATCCAGGAAACACTGACTACTTACAAGCAACTAATTTCTGATGGATTATAACACTTAATATCATCTTAGAAATGCTTATTGCCACACTTTAGGTCCAAAATTGATTGATTTGCGAAAAATAAGTTGAGGTCTGTGGGTGTAAAATAATATCTTGTTAAATTTAATATAATTAATGTTACCATGTATTGCATCAAGTTAAAATTGATTTCTTTAGGGTTCTTGCATGCCTTAAATATTTGGACTTTTCAATATTGAATGTATTATGCAGTGCTTTGAAATGGGTAAAAGCGAACCAGGGCGAGATTGTGTCTTCACTTTCATTGTGAAACAATGGAGTTTTTTGTTGATTTATATTTTGCTACAATTTGTCTGTTTCTTTCTGCAGCATGCTTTTATTTCAGCTATTAATAGTGGTATGTATCAAATTATATTGATACTAATAATAGTATTGAATTTTTCGTTATAAATCACATCTAGAATATTTTAGAAGACATCTAGATATGAATGTTCCACAGTAACAAAGAATTTTCAATTTTATTTTCATATAGTCACTTTTTCTATAACAAGATGGAAACCTTTGTTAAATGCCTGGAGCATATGGGTTATTCAAAGGAGTTTTGTTGGTTATTTATCAATTGTTTTAATATCAAATTCCTTTGATATTAAAAATTTCATTCAAAAAATTGTTCTGTCCCATTTTATCGATTCCAAACTGGACCAACCTGTTGACTGATAATTTATATTATATTTAGTAACACATAATTATGTTTAGGATAATTTTTATTTATTTGAATCTTACTTATTAAAATATTTTATATTTTTACCTGTGCAAACTAGGCACAAAAGTTGTAAATTTTGTTGAATTTTTATTGTTTTCGTATGTTAATAAATTATATATCCAAATAGTCTTTGATGCTTTTTGTTAAGGGTGGAGCAGGTGAAGAATAACATAAAATTGTATACATATTTATTAACTTTCAACAACACTTAAAATAACCGTAGTATCAGCCAATTTATAAAAATAATATTAAAAAATAATTATAGATATATTTAAACACTAATAAATAAAAAAAATCACAATTTCCATAAAAATATCCTAGCCTATTTACAAAATAAAGTACTTACACAGGATAAAATCAGATGGAGATGATAAACTAGTTTATTGCGTCTTAAGTCTACAAAGTATTTTTTCTGATGACGTGTTGATCACCCTCATTAAAATAGTGCAATTTCGTGAGAAGTTTTAGTAATTATTTTCGATTTATATGTTAGATATATTTCAATACGTCAACTAGCACCAATATCCAGATATTTCTACAGTCGATTCTTTACATACTGATTTTTTACAACCACTTAATACTGACATTGTGTAAAAAAAAATTAAACATGATCTTGATTTTAAATGTTTGAGGGTAAATCTCCAATCAAATGTGTTACCTTTCATAGAAAGTGCGTTAGAATGCTAAATACAGTAAAACTAATGTAGCGTACTCGCTTATTACGAACCTACGGTTACGACGTACCAAATAAAAAGTACCGGCTGTTATTATGAACATTCAATAGAAAAATAATTTTTATAACTTACTTTGTTATTACGTACTTCTGATAAAATGTTCCAAATTGCCAGGTCCAAAAAGAACAAATACACACCCCACAAAAATTATCGCAACACTAAAAATTTGCTATTATTTTGATATTCGTTTTCTCTGGAACTAATTGTCCGATTTAATAGATTTTTTTTTTGTATTGTAGGTTGATTCGTTAGCAATGTGACGGGTTTAGTTACATTCTCGAAAAAAATAATTTTGAATACATACAGGGTGAAACAAGTGTAACATGATTTGTCACAGAAGTTTAGAACACCCTGTGGAGTTAATCAGTTATGGCAACATAGTAAAACTTAATAGGAGTTAAAGCGACTTCTTTTCTTAACATAATTGTCTTGGTTTCACATCGATATCTCAATAATTAAAGGAGATATTTCAAAATAAAGGGTTCAGTGTCATTTCAGTAAAAAAAATCAAATAAACCTTAACAAACATTTACAGATTTTACGAAAACTTAGCAGGCTCTGAAAACAAAATTTGAAATGTCATTCCTACAATCATTATTTCTACAGAAATACGATTGTTACAGTTTTGTTAAAACTCTTTTAATTTGCGTGCTAAATAAAAAAAAAATGAATGCTGAACTTCGTTTAAACAGACATTTGTCAAATGAAGAGTCAGTAAGAGCAATTGCACTCGTTGAAGACGGACGAAGTCAAAGATATGTGGCAAATGTAATAGGTGTTCAACCAAGTACCATTTCCAGATTAATCAGGCGTTATAGAGAAACAGGACAACATTCCAGAAGGCAAGGACAAGGGCGTAAAAAGGTAACTACAGCTGCAGATGATAGATTTCTAAGACTTTCGGCATTAAGAACTCGACATTGTACTGCTCGTATGCTTCAACGAGAAATTTTGGGAGCCAGACATGCAAACATTTCTTTACAAACTGTTAGAAACCGTCTTAGAGAAGCTAATTTACGTCCTATGGTTCCAGCCAAGGGACCACGTCTGACCAGGGAACATCGAGTTGCCCGTCTCCAATTTGCTAGAGAACACAGTAACTGGGGCCTAGAAGAATGGTCTAGTATACTGTTTACTGACGAATCAAGATTTTGTTTATATTCGTCAGATAGACGTATGCCAGTATACAGAAGGCCAGGTGAACGGCATATGCAGTGCAATTTTCAACAGATCGAAAATTTTGGAGGTGGATCGGTAATGGCGTACGGCACTGGTGCCTGCCAACAATGGCAGCATGACTGCCCAACGTTACATAACGGATATTTTAGTTCCTCATGTGATTCCATATGGACGCTTGTTGGGTAATAATTTTACCTTAATGCAAGATAACGCACGTCCTCACGTTGCACGTATAGTAAGAGAATATCTTGAAAACAGTCATGTTGCTACAATGGACTGGCCTGCTCGCAGTCCAGACCTAAATCCAATTGAGCATGTATGGAACTACATGTCATGGAAAATCAAGGAGGGTCAAATCCCCTGCCGAACATTAAATGAGCTCCAGAACAAGCTTCAAGAGATTTGGAATGATATAGGGGAAGATTACATACACAAAATAATAGCAAATTTTTAGTGTTGCGATAATTTTTGTGGGGTGTGTATTACTTCTTATAATCTTTTTTTTTTTATCTTGGCATTGGCAATTTGTGTGTATTGTCTTTATGTTTATGTCTTTTTCTAAAGAATTCATAAAAATAAAGAAAATATAAGCATATCTATTTAATTTTTGTTTAACGAAATTTTGATATGAGGTAAAGCCGATTTTGTATCATAACAATTTGCAATTTAGCACATCAATAATTTGTTTATTGATGTGCTTTTATTATCATTCAAGTTTTCTGGTACGTGGGAACAGTAAAAAATCAGTTAAAATTGTAACTGTAAGTAAGTGGGGACAGTTAAAATTAGAAAATAAAAGTGGACTAGCAATATGCAGTGTTCCAAACTGTAACATATGCTTATTTATTTATACTAACAAAGGCAAGAACTTTAAAATAAGTAAATATCACAACAGAAGATCCAAAAGTGTTTGCGAGTATTTAATATCTTTGCATATATATCGACAAAATCACTACGTATTGCACTGAAAACGCTTAAGCTAGATAATTTAAAAACATACTTAAAAATTAGAAAATCTATACTTGGAAGCCCAAAATGTGATTGTGGCGTGTAAATCTATGCTTAGGCTCTTATCAGTGAATTAATTTTGAAAAGTCCACATCTCTGAGTATGACATCACAAACAAAACCCATACTGATAATTGAGATTTTAAATAATATTATGCTTTCAACGATTATACAGAAAATTCTTCCAAACTTGAAGAAAACTGTGCAAGAAATTGATTTTCTTTTTTAAAATCGAAAGTGCTCATGAGTGTTGCCTAACATTTATAAAGGCACAATCCTATTATTAAAATTCAGTATCAGTTCTATCAATAGTGATTAGTTTAAGATATGCCTCTACTGATATAATCGTTTTAACCCCTATTTCCTACAAATTTCACTAAAAAAATTGACTATAATAGGGAGATAACTAAATCCAACATAATTCACATAAAAATAAGTGCAATACAAACCATCTGTGCCAAATTAGACACTTTGCTTGGAGATGTTTAACCTTTTGAGCAAATATATACCTTTCATATTTCGATTAAGAAAATTATTTCCTAATTCTAAGTAAACAATATCTTGTATAATGTATGTGGTACTCCTTGTAGAACAATTAAACACACTGTAAAACAAAATGTGGTAAAGTACATAGTAGTGTGTTTAATTATTTTACAAAGATTACCACATGGTAGTAAATAATTACCACAAAGTAACAGCTCCCTCAATCAACTTTTTAAATATAGTGGATTTAGAATCTATAAAAGTTAAAAAAAGTAAAAAAGCCTGGAGATAAATATAATAATTCATCAAAAAACTCATTATCTATGTAATGGGAATATGCCACTAGTAAGAATAATAAAAAACTTTGAAGTAGGTATTGAAATTAAAAATAATAATTATAGTATCAAAGTTAAAATAAGATTTTTTGGTGAATTATAGAGCTGCGTCACATATAAGCTATAAACAATATAAATATAGTAAATTGCCATGGAATGCTGATTTATATGGTCTATTTAATAAGTTTTTTTTTTATTCAAAATATTTAAAATAAATATCAAATATTCTGTTTCCTCAACCATTTACGAAGAGTATATTTTTCAAACAGAAAATGTGTACCTAATTGTGGTTCTATTTTATGCAATTTTCTATATCCCCAAATTTTAAACAAATATTTAGTTATTACTGTTTCTTTTTTAAAAAAATATGTGTTAAATATAAAGATATCAGAGGAATGTTTCAATCTAGCAATATTTGAACAAAAAATCACAATGATTTCTAACAGTTTTCATACTTATTTTTATTATAAAGGATGCAGCAACAGAAGATGGATGTTTGAATGTTTCAGTATATTTCGAAGTGTAAAAGAATATGCAAGTAATGTAACAGTGCTTCAGTAAGATCAAGACTTTTATAAAACCTCTTTGCCCTGATAATTTTAGGAACATGAAATAAAATTGAAAATTACATTGAATCACTGAAAATTATTTAATTTTTATCACTATCATAAATGAAAAACAATTAATCCTATACAGTACAACGTTGCTAATCCGAACTAAATCAGACTGGGTCATGTTCGGATTACTGGAATTACACACATACGTACTCTAAAAATATGCAAAATTTAATTGAACTGCAATATTTCTTTATTTGAATAAAACAGGTAGCACAATACTTCTTATATAAAATAAAGGCATAAGTTTAACTTTGAAATACATATGTACAGGGTGATTTTGAGCCCCCTGTTAACTTTTCTGTTTACAGAATTATAAAAAAAATATGAAACATAAAAGTTGCACGATTTTTTATGAAGTTTTCGATGAGTAAAAAACAAATGAAGTCCAAACAAAATGGCCGCGAATGTTAACTTTGTTCATTTAAATGGAACACCCTGTATTTTTGCATAGTTGAACGTTGTCTCACGAATACAGTGATATAGACATTGATGGGCCTAGCTTTAACAGTAACGGAAATATGACCAAAAAAGTGCGCCATAAGAGCGATTTATCACGTTTCAAATGCTTGGATGTATAAAAACAACATACATGTGTTGCAGAAGCAGTTGCTCCCAGACGACGTAGAAATCAACTAAAAAAAATTTGTTGTGAATTATGATGACCCGTGAAGAAACATGTTTTGATGTATATTTGTATTTAAAATAATAAATCACTACACATTTTTTGAGCGGGTGTTCTGATTATTGAAGGTTCGGATTGACGTGTATTCGGATTAACAAGGTTGTACTGTACTGATAAAACTGTTAAAATAAGTTGTGGTATTGAGATGTTTCTAACCAGTATGCAATTTTATTCCCATGATTTATAAAACCCTGATTTATGATTTAATTGAAACTTGAACTTAAAGTGAGATAAATAAATTTTATAAAATAGTTCATCACGAAAACATTTTTTTAATATTTTAACAAAATACGGCAGCATGACCGTGAGGTGTAGACCTGTCACGAAGGCTCCTATGTTTTGAGATTCACAAGTTATGTATTTGCAAAGCTAATGTCGCACGGTCACAGTGCAAGTATAATAGACCTCTTAAAACAAGTGTGTGATATTTAAATGCATATTGTAAGTGTTTATAAAGAGTATTATTTTGCAATATTTGACTTATTTTTATTAACAATTTTGTCACATAAAAAACTAAACTAAAAATAAAAAATATCTAAAATCACACTTTGTACTAATAATAAAAATATAATAAGTGATGTCCTTAATTAAAAAGATTAAAGCTGTAGGTATATATAATTGAGTTGGTAAAATAATATCATGATAGTCAATTGAACCGATAAATATTATTTTTGATTACAGTCCCGATTATTCACGATATTTATAATTTAACACATACATAACTTACATTTAAGGAGCATAATGCCAACACTAATGATACTAAAAATTGAAATTCATGTAATTCTCAAATCAAGATAAAATTCGAAGAAGCTGGAATCGAGATTTATTTTGACCATAATACTGAAGTATTAAATTGAGGGTGCAATGAAAAATACACAGGCTTCGATAACCAGGACTCAACTATATATTATGTTTATAAAAAAATCTCTTAAAATGCCTTTGATTTATATCAAAGATACAAACAAAAAAGCGATTGTTTAAAGTTGTCTACTTATATATCCAGATCGAAAAGTAAAATATATAAATATAAATAGGAATAAATAAATATGAAAAAAATTCTTTTTACGAAATGACCGACATGAAATCTCAAATCCTTAAAAAATCTCCTAAAAAACACGTATACGATATTCGTTTGTCATGAATGTAAGGTGTATTTAAAAATAGGAACAATTTATTTTCTTCAGTTAATCTCGAATGATGTCAAAGGATTCAAATCCCGCAAACTACTAGAGTTCTTAGATCTAACATACCCCCATAATTTCATGGCTTGATCACAGTTTTCTTCAATGAACTGAACCTCGGTGTAGTTCAGGTCCATTTTCCAATGGAAAGGGGCACTTCTGGAATCTCTAAAGGTACTCGAAACTCCTCCCACGTTGATTCTTGTGTGTGAGTCGAGGAAACGCACTACACTCTTATGAAAATAGAGGCCTAGAAAATCAAAAAGATCACGAATGTTGTCATAGGGGTTTAGAGAGAGATCTTCGTATCGTATTGCTCTGGAAAGAAGACATAAATTTCAAATGAATGTTGCAGTGGGCACCTGTGTTCTTAATATAATATTTTAAAAATGCAACTTGAAAGGAACTGCTTTTACAGTGAGAATATTTAAATTGGATAAAGTTCGAGGGTACAGGGTAATTGGTTATATATTAGCCACCCACCTAGAGGTTCTCCCTTTAATCTGAGGAAAAAAAGTTAAATACAAAAGTTGTAGAAAATCAAGTGTAGTTTATTCCAGAATGTAAAATCTTTATATAGGGTGTTTCAAAAACGCCTGACATGCCAAACTTGCACTTTTTAAATGGAATACCCTGTATATTATTTTTTCGATTCCACGCAAAATTCTACGACTTTTTCATATACCATACCCTATATCTAAAGTTAACCGTTCTTTCATAAATAATGGTTAAAGATATACCTACCATAATTTTGTAACAATTTAATTGATCTGAGGAACGCGTGCTTACTATTCCTAGTTGGCCATGAAAACAAAAAACCGTTACATATCATATGCATTGTCAAACATTTTGGTTTTCCGATTCCGAATTATTTTATTATCATTTCCTTTATCTTTAACCATCATTTATTAGAAAATGGTTAAATTTAGACATAGGGTATGTTGTTGTTGTTGTTGATAGGCGGCGCGGTTACCCGCAGCACTCAGGTCTTTCGACCCATTGTGCCTGCCGCTAGTTGGGAGTTATTGGAAGAGACCCGTGCTGTGCGCATAGGCCAACACCCGTTGTAGGAGAAGCTCCCTAATGTCCTGAGGCAGAAGAAATGCTGCGCCCAGGTGTTTGTGTCTCTTGACCATGAGGCAGGCACAGCGACAGAGGATGTGAATGGAGTCCTCGTCATCGTGTCCGCAAAACCTGCACCTTCTAGTGTCACTAAGACTGATAGTGTTAAGGTGCTTGTTAAGATGTCCGTGACCTGTCAACAGTCCTGTGACAATCCTTATGCTGTTACGACTTAGCGCAAGTATTGATTGAGTTGCGTTCGACCAAGGCCCTTCAATTAAGAGCCTGGCTTGTCGCAGCCCAGTCACGTTTGACCATTCTTCCTTTGATCTTACCTTGATCCAGTTTCCAATGGACCCTGCTACATAACTAGGCGGAAGCCCCAGCACTGGTTCGGGCCATACAAAAGTTGTAGAAAATCAAGTGTAGTTTATTCCAGAATGTAAAATCTTTATACAGGGCGTTTCTAAAGCGCGTGATATGCCAAACTTGCATTTTTTGAAATGAAATACCCTGTACATTATTAAGTTTTCCGATTCCACGCAAAATTCTACGATATACTATACTATATATACTTTTTGATATACTATACCCTATGTCTAAATTTAACCATCATTTATTAGAAAATGGTTAAATTTAGACATAGGGTATAGTATATGAAAAAGTATATATAGTATAGTATATCGTAGAATTTTGCGTGGAATCGGAAAACTTAATAATATACAGGGTATTTCATTTCAAAAAATGCAAGTTTGGCATATCACGCGCTTTAGAAACGCCCTGTATAAAGATTTTACATTCTGGAATAAACTACACTTGATTTTCTACAACTTTTGTATTTAACTTTTTTTCCTCAGATTAAAGGGAGAACCTCTAGGTGGGTGGCTAAAATATAACCAATGACCTGTACATTTAATGCACATATATTATCAAGTATAGACGCTATAAAATTTACAGTTTTATTTAAGAATGATATGAAACAGTAAAAAAAAGAACACGAACCTCACATATTGTGTTTATTTTTTTGATACAAAAAAAATTTAAGCAATTTAAAAGGACAACCTCTATGGTGCCTGATGCATAGACAATTCTGTCGGTTCGAAAATATAGTCTTTTGTTTTTGCAACTATTCAAGTGTGAAATTAGAAATAATGAATTATTTTAAAGAATCACAATACTGTATTCATTTTATAGAATAAATATTAAATTGCTTCGCTTTTCCAAGTGAGATCTATGAATATGTACTGTTATAATTTTTTTAATTTTAATGAGTTCATGATTCATAGTATTCAAATTTAAATCAATTTAGAACAGAGCTATTGTGTTTTAAAATATTCAATAACTGAAATAAAACAATTTATTGTTAATTTGTTGTTATCCATTAACAAGAATATTTACAAGATGAATCATGGAAAAACCACATCACCTTACAGTTGGTAATTAAAATAATTTCAAGTTTACCTTCATTATAAGTTTCTATTTGTTTTGGCAGTATCAATGAATACACTCATATTCTATTTTTAACAAGGATTTATTGCTTAAAATAAAAAAAATCAGTTGCCTGTTGTATATTGTTTTGATTATGTCTACGACAATTGTACCCTGCATCAACTGGTAGCAGATTGTGGCTTTAATAAAACTTTGGGGCACATATGTGAGAATTATTATTTAACTAACCTAGGTACAAGAAGAAAAAGACTAAGGAAAAGATGACCAAGAAAATATGTGAAATAGTATTGCTGTATTTGATAAGAACTTAATATAATAAAATAAAATAACTAATATAAAAATATATAATTACTGTATAATAAAACATAAAAATGGGGGCTTGAGAAGTGAACAGCTAATATAGATTTTTAGGCATACAGAATTGTACTGTACAACAAATTCTTACGTGTTATCGGAAAGCCCATTAAATTGAATTGTAAAAGAACACTTGTTGAAAGAAAAACCCATGTAAATAACGATAAAAAGTTACTTTGAACTCTTTTCAACATAAAAATTCTTTAGGACTCCTTCACATACACTACAGTTATGACAGTGAGTGTTGATGCTTATGTTTTAGCATTTGTGTAGTGGTTGGCACTGTATGTAAACTTTAAAAGGTTAGTTCGAGGCTAGTTTGGGATTACCTCCAATTGCTAATTGAATTGGCATATATCAATACAGTAAGACTGTGTTGAGTGCCAGGTAATAAAGGGATTGAAGGAAATGTATGTGTAGATGAAATTGCTAGAACGGGTTCTGAAATGGTTTTCATAGTTCTGGAACCAGCTGGTGGAGTCGCTTATAGTATTGCCAGAATGGTGATTTTTCACAGAAAAGAACTTCCGTGATTCTGGGCATGGGTAAATCTCGTCTCAGGAGTATGACAGGATTCATAAAAGTATAAAACATTGCTTGGTTTGTGTTTGTATTTGCTATATATGGGTCATGCCTGTTTACCAATGCAAGTTGGCGTTTAAAATAATATTTTAAATATACCTTCTGTCAGTGGTGAGTGAGAAGGTTTCGAATGGGAGCTTATAATATAAGCTCGCACTTGCACCCATCTCACTCACCACTGACAGTAGATATATTTAAAATAATATTTTAAACAGGCATGACCCATATGTAGCAAATACAAACACAAACCAAACAATGTTTCACTCAGTATGTTAACAATATCAATATTAAATATATTTTTAAATAAGGGAACATAATTTGCAGCAATATAATTAATAATCGAGACCACATGTCAATGTTTTTCAGTTGCAATAGATATTTTTGTTAGTATGAAGTCAGATATTCTTACCGAAATCGGTCAGGATATCTCTTCTTGAGCTGGATAGCTGCACTGTAGTCAGATACCATATCAGCGCATAAATTGTTTGGTTGGTCACAATCAGGCTCCCCTGGACACCAGTCTCTATGTTTTCTAGATTGCAGAGTGCCCCTTGGATCGCGTACCAACAGGACAACTTTAACATTCAACCTAGAACAAACAAAAACTATTTTCAACTTAGAATTCTTGAAAATCTATCAACTAATAAGGTTTACAGACTTGTATTATAATATAAAACATGATAAGATTGGTATTTAAAACTTAGTGTGTCTTAAGCAAAAACAATACATTAATTTAAATAGGTATTTCAGATAAGTCAATGACGCAAATATAATGTATTGTTCTAGTGACAATTGATGGGAAGATTGTTATAGAAAAACATTATTGCATAACTGTAATTGTTCAATCAAGAAATACAATAAATAATGGATGAAACAAATGCAAAAAAATGTCTTGCACACTAATTTACAATGTTTTATCTTTTGCAGCCTCTGTACTTCCACAAGGCTGTTATAATAGAAATATCCAAGCAAACCATATTCAATCATCCATCATATATACCATCATATTTAAGTTAAAATTATCTCAGTAAAAAGAAAGCTGCATTCGATCCATTAAAAAATATCTTATTAACAGTAATTTTTTACTTTCTAAACTAGAAGTAGGTGGTTCCTCCCAATACCTTGCTTTTTATATGCGTTCGACTTTCACAAATTTAAATTCTATTATTTTTAATGAAGGAACATTTATTCTAATACATTATAAGATTACAAATTATGGATTTACAAAAATATTTTCAAAAGTTTTTTGTTCTATTCTAAGTCAGATTGGTTGTTTTATATTACATAATATTATAGATGACATTCTAAATCTGAATATGTTTTGAAATAAGCTAAATTTAACAATTTCGTTTTTGAAACTCAAAAAACATACCTATAAACCCCATACTTACCCCCGTACCTACCTATATTATGGGTATTATTTAAAACAACACAGACACACACATATATGAATATATTGTGTTCATATTAGATATATAGATAATTATGCCTAATCAATATATAATAATTCTTGCAGCATATGTGCATACCTAAATGCCAAGGGACTTTTCTGCCAAGCCTCATATTCCCTATGACACACCAAATATCATGTTACTAAAAAATAATATACCTACCTAATATAAACTGGGCGTAGCATTAATCCCATGAGACTTCCTTCTTCCATTACGATAAAAATATCAATGACAACTAAGTATTAATAATAATGTGCAAAAAGACAGCCAAACAACAATTTCAAAAAAGGATGCAAAAAAGTTAATTAATTATAAGTAACTGTACATAAGTCTTATACAGGGTGACTGATTGAAACTGTCCAGTAGATGTACTGGGAGTACTGTTCATATTTTTTTTCTGAAAATTTCAGAATAAACACAGCATACTCTACTTAATACTTTCATACTCTATTTACTTAATGAAATTATTTTTGTAATAGCTACAGTTCCAGTTATACCCGAAGTCGATAATAACTACATTATAGTTGACTTCCAGTATAGTCAGTCCGGCAGTCAACAAATAAGTAAATTTATTTCAAAAGTATATACCTGTACCTACTAATGAATAAAATAGTATAATTTAAATGTACACAAATATGCCTATTACTAATTCTATTACTATTATTATTATTAATACTGCAAGTATTTCAAAAATAACACTTGTCTCGAGATTTGGCTACATGGCCTACCATGTATGTTATTAAGACAATTATAAAAGTCAAAGGATAGAATTGACAAAAAAAAATGTATAATGTGCCAACTAGACCTAACTCAAGGAATGCTATGCTGAAGCATGTTATTCAATTCTAAACAAAATGAAGAAAGCAAATGTGCAACACAATTATTTCTCCGTTTCTATACTAAAATAGAAATCAGACTAACAGTTACTTACTCTTCATCATTCAAAAGGGTTTCGGCAAGCCACAGCCTCAGTCTGACAGTTTTCATCGACTGAAAAGGGAATAGTTTGCAGATATCATTTAAGAATGTAGCATTCCAGCAGTACTGTTGATAAACCTCGCACTGGTTCCAAAGTCTTGTATTATGAGTAAATAAATAAACGTGGTTCATGCCGAACTGCAAATATTGATGTAAATTTGTATAATCACAGTTTAGTAAGCTTTTAAGGGTCCTTAAAGCAGACTCAGAATGAGGAGCTCCTCTGATTTGCATAATCCCATAGTCTAACAATGGTTCATAGTGGTAATAGTTACCCGGGACAGCATTTATCACGTCGCCTAGAAAAGTAGAACCAGATCGCCATGTCGTTATTATAACAGTTCTTATAGGATGTCCACCTGTGACTAGTGTGTAATCTTCTAGGTTATCACCTTCCGGAAACTTATAGTCATCTAATTCTTGAAGGATAATGTTTCGTTGCTGGGAAATCACATCTTGTATTGAGGGTGTGGGTACAGTAACATTATTAGTTGCGACTTTGAATGTTTCTTCTAAATCTAATAGCTGCTGATATCTTGCTGGTCTATGGTAATTCTGAGTATCTTTTTGACTAAAACCTATTAACAACAGGCATAATATCGCTACTATGGCTATACCAAAGATTTCATTCTTTCGTACCATACTGGCACCCTTTTCCTTTTATAATATCAATATCATAATATCCTTGACATTTAACACATTGTTTATTAGGTACTTGAATTGAAATTGCAGGACCACAAGACCCAGTTGTTTAAATCGGAAAACACTTTCTTCTGTTTGCACTATTAATTATTTCTTCAACATGTTTCCTGTCTTTAACACATAAAAGGGAACAAAACACAACAATTATTTTATGCTAAGACATTCTGCTAAATATTGCGGGTGTTGCTGCGGTAAGCGGAAACATTTCTAGGTTGTTTTAGGAGAAATATTTACCCCCACCCTTAAAGCTTTGTACATAAATTACTACCAGCAAGCAATCCTTTGGCAACTGTCCATCTCGCTTCTGAGCTTTGCGCGGATATTTGTCCACCTCTATTACTTCAGGACAGGCTTTAGAAAAAATACGATGAAGGGTTAATAAGTACACGAGTAAACTAACAAGAATCAAACTAAACTGCCTATTTCATACTTTACAGACTTATAATAAATGTGTGCTGGCAAATACTTGAAGATGTCAACAATAAAACTGATTATAAGCTAGTTAATACGGGAATTAACTACGTATAGATAAAACTATATAAACTAGATAAACTATATAGGTAATAGACAAAATTGAAATAAATTTAAAAAGTTATTTTCATGTTACCGACAAAAACAGTATAATAAAAGGAATTTAAAAAATATTTAGATTAATAACTTGAATAATTTAGATTTGGGACATTCTTTAAATTCTTTATCTTCACAACAAAAATAGTAATATTAGGCGCTAGCCCCGGGGGTAAAGGTATATTCATTTAGTGGCGAATTTATAGGGATGCTTACGATGCTATAATATCAGGCCCCCGATCATTGGGGACCCCCAAAGGGACCCTCAAGACCTGCTTCCTCATTATTTTATAGAATTTAGTTGTGTCTTTTTTTATGGGCTTCAGTTGCTTCTTTTTGTTTTTTAGACATTTAGAATGTAGGTAAATTAGAAAGTGCATTGATGCACTTTCAAATTATTTTATTAAGTATGCCTTTCATCTAATATAGACTAATCACTCTTTACAATATAACACAGCGTTTCGATTCTATTACCTACCCTTTTTAAAGAACATAAAAGCGAATTCAAATTATAAATTTATATTTTATTTAATTAAATACAAATAATACAATGTAAGAGCAACTATAACTTTTATGCAATTTTAAATTCACTTAGGTACTCAAGAAATACTATTAAACAGGTATAATTTTAATTTAAATACAATGCGTAGTAGCAAATTGTAACAAAGTACTTAACACCTACCTAACCTAATAAAGTAACAAGCTTATCCTTAAGGCCCCAAAAAGTCAACATTCGCCACTTTATTCATTATTGTTAATTTTAAGTAAATCCAGTCACCTTCGACTGTACGTCAATGTTTCAGTTTTTATTTAAACTATACGAGTAATAAACCCAATAAACAGAATTTCGATACCAAATGAATATTTTGAAATAAAACCGGATACATTGATGTATCTACATTTGAAGATACTGAAATACTTTCTCAAATTTGTATCATCAATCATTTGGAAGTTTTAAACCAATGACAATGATAACATTTCGTTTAGTGAAAAATATTCAACATGTCTGGAATAAAAATTTTCAATAATTTGCCTCATATTCTTCTTCTTTAATGGTAATACATAGGTACTAAATTTTGTAAATATATAAGGAAACAACCATAGTTATTATTAGAATATTATGATTGAGAATATAAAAGTTTCAAATGGAAAAATATAGGTAGGTAACAAAAATTATTGTACTTAGCACAGCCTGCTTTAGTACTAGCCATGAACTGAAATTGGCAACACCGCTCCACGCCGATCTTCTAGTCCGATTCCCGACCCACACCCACAGCCTCTCTAGTAGAGAAGGCTGTGGCCGATCGTATTTGACGTGCATTCCCAATTTTGTTTGTAATATCATCAGTACAGAATTTTCCAGGAAGAATGTATGATATTGAGAAGTTTTTAAATGAATACTCTATTATGTCAATTAAAACCAATGTACTCTGTCGAAGAGCTGAATATGTTCCAGTTGTTAGATGGCCATTAAAATTTAATTCTTGCCATTTGTCTAACCAAATGATGAACTTTTGAAGAAAGTTTAATCTGAAATCTGTGGCAGAGTAAATAGGTTTTGCCCATTCATTTATTTTCATATCTCCTACTACTATACTGGTACAATTAACAATATCCCACCATTTCTTAATTATGTCCAAAAAATCTGCAGTACCATTATAATTATAATCTCTTATGGCGGCTATTGTTGAATGATGGAAAATATTGTCCACTAAGAAACCTTTTGCCTTTCAAGATTTGTAGGAAAAACAGTTTTAAAGTTTAATTTGTAGGCTTTCTTGGCAAGCATATCTTTCTCTTTGGAATAGACATCACGAATATCTTTAAATTTAGCATACTTAACTTCGTAGGTATTAAAATCGGGATATACAAATGTGTTGTCAAGATTTTTTAAATTTAACCAATTTGATTTAATATTTTTAAAAATATGTACAAAGTCAAAAGTTAAAAATATTTTTTTATTCGTGTTGGCAGGATTTGGAATAAAGCTATTACATTTTGTTGTGTTTACTTTATTTGATTGAACATTTAATTTCGCATTTGATTCTGAAAGTAAACTGTTAAACATTGTCCTGTTGATTCTATGATTATCTGTTATTATACATAAAACTTCAAAACCACAATTCTGAACCATATTAACAACATTTTGTGTTATTGGACCAGTGAACCATTTCTTTGCCTGTGATATTTAATACGGGTAGTAATTTTACAATTTCACAAAAGTTTCCAAATGCTGAACAAATCATAAAAGATAATATTGTCTTCGCGAATTCTACATTCTCTTTGTTACAAGCTGTACCGATTATGTTTTTTGCACGATAATCTAATCTGCAATTAATATATATTTCATCAATTAGAATTACTACTATCTTGTCAGTCTGTGTAAGTGAAGACGACATATTAACTAAATAGTGCTCATTCTTATTTTCTTTATTTGGAAAAATGTCCATTCCAGATGAAAGATACTGCAGATAACGCTTAGAAGGTAAAATAAAAAAAGTCCGTAACATATTGTTTGTAGTAGGAGACTGAATATAAATCATAAATGCCATTATTATAGTGGAGGCAGAGTATTTCCTTTTTAACTTTGTCATTTGGTTAATTTGATCTACGATAATGTTTAATTGTTTAGAATATAAAAAAGTCTCGATATCGCAAAAATCTAAAGCTTGTTTTAAATACAGCAACGCCTGTTGCAATGCATTTTGAGTATTGCTTGTTTCTAAGTTACTTGAATAATAGGTATATTTAAATCTATCTAATAAATTTTGGAGTTGAGACCATCTCTTAATTTTCATATCAAAATCTAAAATCCACTTTAATTCATTAAAATACAATTCACTGCGATTTACAAATATTTTAACTGTTAGGTCGTTATTTATTGATATCTGATTTTCAATTTTAACTATTTCACCATCGAAATTTATTGTATAAAAAATTCGAAAAAATTATTTTAGATGTCAAGACTTTTATATTCCAACTTTCTCCAAGATTAACTTTTTTCGAAAAATTATTTATAAAATCATTGTAATTTGCAATAAGATCTGACTTTTCAAAATTTTGTATCAACATTTCATGTTGCTGAACTTGCTGTTGGCGCCTACATTCAGGATCTTTTCGAACAATCGACTTTTCCTTTGACATATATTTAGGCAAATTTGGGAAAATAGATGGGATAGCATCCGCTTTTAATTTTGCTTTGCAAGCAATCATTGTTAATGTACCGTCTGGTAAAAGATGACTGTCTAGTTTAACGACATCATTAGGATCAAAATGTAACTCACAAACAACGGAATATTTTGTAGGTGACCATTCTTTCCTAGGGATACGTTTGAGCCATTTTTGTTTAAATGTGTCGTCCTTAGGGAATCCAAAAACACTTTTTACTCCTTCACTTTTTACAGAGGAATCGTAATTAGATTTACACCCTGGTACACAGCACCGTGCCGGCATTTTCACTATTCAAGGTTAATTTCACTTCACCTCCAACTAATAAATAGAACATGTAAAAACTCAGGAAATGATATTACATATCAAATTGGTAATACACGGCACGAATAATTATCTCTTATAATTAAACGCTATTTAACACAAATATATAGGATGATTTAATACCACAAGTACAGACGCACCATTTACCAAAACTGTATCGCTCGGTCTGAAATTAGGACGGGATGCAGTGTTGCAATTTTCTCAGTTCATGGCTAGTACTAAAGCAGGCTGTGTACTTAGGTACCTACTGAGATATATATTTAGTGCTTCTAAAATATACCTTAAATGTTAACACATTAACTAAATTCAAAATATACCTGCAGTATATTTGATTAAAAAGCAGTAGGTATAAAAGTTAGCAATACTAAAAAAATATTATTTTCTTTGCACGTGAAAATCTACAGCTTACATTATTGGTTTTCTTGCTCTAAATCCGTCCCTGGCTGCTAGTTCTTATTGGACAAACCAGCGACTGGTTACTGGTTCAGATAGATTTCAACTTCGCATCCTGTTCAGTGGTGGGTTTGACTTGCCTTGACTATTCTTCAACAATCGGGTGTCTCAAATTGGAAATTTATGCATTTCCTCGTATATTCCATGTCCTCTGGAAAGACTTGTCATATGGTGCAAAATATTCGCGAGAAAAAGACTTAAATTAGTGCGAAGAAACGCCCCTTGTGAGTTTTGTTTCTAATAATCATAAACAAAACACTTATTTGTTTTTTATTGAATTTTGAGGCCTTCAATGAAAATTAAGGGGTAAGTAGGTACTTAAAGTTACTCAAATAATAATAGGACTCTATTCTTGAAATGATGGTCATCCTATTTTCCGACAAACTTTTATATCTGAGCTGTCGGAAAGCACCCTTCTATTCTAGGAGGTTTACGATTGCCAACAAATGTTTCCATCGATTTTAATTGTTTACGTTTTGTTTGTGTGACAACAATCACCACAATCATTTTTTTTAAGTGTCTAGAAATCATCGTGATCTTAAGATTTTTTTGTTATCCATATTTCATTATTTTTTATGCTTTTTATACTTACTAGTTGACTTTACCCAATGTGATTGGTAAAGTTCATCTAATCCGAATACCCCACATTTTTTAGGTATGTGGAATACCCATAATAAAATATAGGTAGTACATATTTCTATAAACATAAACACTGTAGCAAAGTCTACATAATTAGTATATATGTAAACTTTGACTGTAGTAAGTACCTTATAGGTATTTACCTACTCCATATCTATACTCGTAGGTATAAGTACTTATATCTCTACTTATATAATATACCTAGGTACCTATAGTACTTTTTTTCATGTCTATAAGGTATCTTAATTTCGACCTTAAAACCTCCCAAACATGAAATTTCTTTGAAATTTGGGCCTTGTGTCTAATATCTAGGTGTTTTAATTAAACTTGTGATTTTAATTATCACGATCTTTAACTATTTTTTTTTGCAGTAAGTTGCAGTTTTAAATAATGTACCTATATTGTCATCTCACTTACATATCTAGGTAAAATGTTAACAAATAAGGGTGTTTCATGAACGATTAAATAAATAAGTAATAGGTAGATGATGGTGTAATAGAAATAGATGACAGTAAACCATAATTTCGATAATAACTCACAAACCATTATTAAGTAACATTAGGAAGTAGTTTTTGAAATACCTATATTGTCAACATTTTTCACATATTAAAAACGTTATTCCTCTATCTCATAGTCAGCATAAAAGTAGGTACTTCAATTTTGTATAAATTTGGCCCATTTTGGAACTATTTAAGTAATAAGCTTTTCTCAAAACGTTGTATATGCTCAAATATATATATATATATATATATATATATATATATATATATATATATATATATATATATATATATACCTAATACCTACATATACCTAAGTATACCACTACTAGGGTTGTTACCTTTTATATGGTTGGCGAGGACCATAATAAAATTTTCGTATAACATGTAATCAACGACCGAACGACCCACCCATCCATCCCATTATTATTTCTACAACCTCTAACTTCCAAGAATTCCTAATTTCAACCCTAAAACTTCCTACTCCTAAATAATAAAAAACCCAAAAAACCACCCCTAAAATCTATAAATCCCAAACTCTTTCTCCTTCAACATACCCCTCACTAAATAATACAAAAAATCCAACATCCACCACCCCTTACACACGCCACCCGTACTGCTGTTCAAATTTGCGATAGATGCCTAATTACTTTATGAACACTACAAATCGAGGCAAGCACCTTTAGGTGGAGAGCCTTAAGGCTGATTCACACGGGTATAGTTGCGGGTAGAGTAGAGTAGCAAGTAGAGTGCACTCTACTGTCCGCTGTACCCTTTCAGCTCTGGGACTGGTCACACAAAGATAGTACTGATGCTAGTATAGTGTGGTGTTTGTTGAAAAATGAATTCAAGAAAAAGAAAGTTGATGGAAAATTGTTTAGCTACAGTTGCAAATGCACTTGTAACAGAAGTCACTGAAGCTATCGATGAGGGAGTAAACAAGCAAATAAGTGAGTGGGTGAGAGAGTGGCTTAAAAGAAGGAATACACACGGAGCATCCGCTCTACTGCTAAGAGAACTAGCCTTCGAGGATATGTTGGAATATAAGATGTGTCTGAGGATGATTCCAGTAAAATTTGAAGAACTTCTGAATATGGTGTATGACAAAATCACTCGTGTTCTCACTCTCCTACCTACTCTACTCTACTCTACTACAGAATAACAGCGCGTTCCATGGGTAGAGTACGTAGGCAAGTGAATATTTTCACGGTGGTGGTGGTAGTAGAGTAGAGTGTCTTTGCCACATGTCGCTAGTGACTCTACTCTACCAGCTACTACACACTCTACTTGCTACTCTACTGAGCGTTTATACGGGGAGAGTTACTCTACTATACCAAGTACTATCCTCATTACTCTACCCGTGTAAAGGGGCCTTTAGGCTAAAGGCCCAAAAAGCCTTAAACTGAGCCACCGATTCTTTAAAAGACTTAAATTTGTATTAACAAAGATTTTTGTAAAGCCAAAGATCACGGAGTTAGAGGCTAGTTCAAAATATACTTGTCCCTGAACATTGTAGTTAATATTTTTTTTATCACTTATAAATTAGATATTTCATTAGATATTTCACCACATATATTAATACTATTAGATATTAGTATACAATATCTGCTACTATCCTTATTAATATGTGATATTACTTCGACATGAAAAAATACAAAACATCTGATCAACTGCTAAAAACTCCTCTGGCTGTCCAATGCAGAAATATATACCTATAGGGAGTTCCATTTTAAAATAACGTGTGACTTTTTGTAGAGTGATATTGTTTTTATTTGTTTTGTAGCAAGTGAAATAATATCGTATATTTTCAGGCTAATATATTTGTAGTTCCTTCTACTGATAGTTTTGTTGATATGACTTATAGAAGTTGCTATTTATATGTTTATTCCTAGTGTTGTGACACTGATCATTATATGTAATGTGGTCTTTATGTTTGAATAAATATATTCAAATTTTTTTAACATTTAACTTACGTTGTAACTTCGAGACCCGTAGTGTAATATATACAAAAACAGTCTTTTAACTGTTCTGTGAAAAACAGGCTGTGGCGCTGGCTCCTGAACACATCGCCAGCGGCAAAATTCCCAGAAACACCGGCGTTAGCTAAACCTAGAAAAAGAAAAAACCGGGAGATGGCCGAACGTACAAAGGAAATGCCATTTTTAATTAATGGGCGCTCTGCCATTGTTGGCTTGCCGGTTCTGCTGAATTTCAAATCAGACCCATGAATCACAATAGAGGCTTGCTATTAAATATACCTAAACAAAATTGGTTTTTATTCTCCCTCATGAAAATTTAATAAAGACGATGTTTTCAACGTTAATGTTTTGTGTAAAAATATGAATTCTTCAAGCAGTCCTTCCAATCTTAGTCAAGTTATTTCATAAAAAAAATTGAGCAATCCAATTACTTTTATTATTAGCATTAAATATTAGGTTTTTTATTGTTTGAATATACATAGACTCTAAGATATATAAATAGGTATGTTACATGCCTAATGCAATGTAAATATACAGGGTGTTAGTTAAACATGGGGCAAAAATTCAAGAGGTTATTCCTTGGACTATTCTAACGATATTATATTCTAACCTGGATCTTCTTCTATCATGTCCAGCACATTCTCTTCTATGTCTACCGTTCTTACAGTCCTTGGCCTTCCTGGTCCTCCACTTCGCTTCAGTGTTCCCGTTTCTCGAAGACGTTGATGAATACTTTGAAAGATTTTTCTATCGGGAGCAATGTGGTTAGGAAATCGTTCAATGTACAGTCGCCTAGCTTCTAATGTATTGCCATCAGCAAGTCCATAAATAAAATGCATGTCAGCCATCTCGGCATTCGTATAGCGAGCCATGATAGAGGACTTCACTAACAACCGTTTACACGTCAACTAGCCAAACGTCAATCAATCTTAACAAATGCGACACATACAAACTACAAAAACACAACATACAAAATAATCACTCCGAAGTATCACGGGATGTTGGTAAGAAAAAACAACTCCTTTTTCTTACATGTCTTTTACTTGATACGTCCAGTGTAGTACGCCATACTTTTATTTCACCTACATTAATAATGTGAAAAATACCAAAAGTGGATTTGTTGAAAAATTTTTCGCCCTATATCTTCGCAACAAAGCGCTTTTTAAAAAATCATCAAAGGATAAAATATCCTTACAATAGTCCAAGGAATAACCTCTTGAATTTGTGCCGCATGTTTAACTAACACCCTGTATAATTGTATTATAAATCGAATAATTTGTTATGCTCTCATTATGACTGCTAGTTCGACTCCTTACTATTTTGCTAAATGATTGGTACCACCACTGAAAACTAAATTTTGAGGTTATCCAGCCTCAAGGAAATGAGATTACCATTACCTATCGATTATTCCCAGTTATACCTCAAAAATGATACATCGGTATATTGACACGAAACGATGAATGTTGGATGTACCACTATTTTTCTTGAAATATTTATTAAGAGGCATGACCATGAATACCATGATACACGCAACAGATAGCGTTTTAACGGCACTCCTTATGGGGTAGAATGATATATGGGTGCGATAACATCTGGTTTTTTCGCTGCGAGTATATTATGGAGATATTTGACATGTCAAAGGTTAGAAAATTGTACCTGTGATGTCACTTTTATCGCTTCATAACTAGCATAAGTTCCAAAGTAATGGAATAGTGATTTTTATCTTAATTAGAATAGGTAAAACTTGCTTATAATGATTTTTTTTTGTTTTCATATCCAAAAATAGTAAGGATTACATTTTTTGCTTATGATAAGCATACCAAATCATATTGCAATATCGATTTGTAGAAGTGGTCCCAATTCTGGCACCATGAATGCAGTTATTAGGAACTTCCGAAGCTCGACAATAATTGTTTAATCAATAGGAGTTGCAACATGATGAGCAGTCTTTATTTGCTTGGAGTTGGGGCTTCAGGAAGGTTGCAAAATGTTGTGGATTCACGCCATCATCGGCGAGAAATTTATGGGTTCCGTGTACATCCTTTTCCAAGCGATTTAATTGTCGTGGATTTGGTGCCCTAGATGTTTGTATAGTGCGATTTAATATAACATTTATTCGCGAAAAAATGCGTTAGAAGTTCAATAATGCTGCCATTTGTTTTAATTAATGGAAGAAATAAATCTGTTTGTAAATGCAGGACGTCAGAAGTAGTTCTTAGTCTTAGTTTAGTAGTTCATTATCTTGGCCAAGTAGGTACCATCAGTGACTTTCTATAGTCACTGGTACCATTTAAAAATTCCACTGTATCTGTGTTATTAATAATTTATACTTCTTTTAATAATGTATTCCATCTGTCAACTAAAAACAAGAAAGCAGAAGATATTCAAAAACCACAAGTAGTGTAGCATCTATTAAAATTGTAAATATTAAATTATCAATTTTGTAGACAATTATGTCGACGTTTAAGTATTCGAATTTCGTATTTTATGTCAACATAAATTTATCACAACATAATTACACGTTTTCTATTACTTTTTGTAATGTTGTTTTATAATATAATGAATAATTAGTAATGAGTGTTTTCAATTGTTGAAACTTGAGGTAACTTTACTTCTTTTTAACAAAATTCTATTCCTCTGCCTTTCTTTTTAGACATAATAAATTCTGCTGGCATTCTTCGTGATATGATGATTAGGACATACTGATGTAACATCATCCAAACCAGTGAAATTTAAATAGAATGCAAACAACTTTCAAGTTTTATTTGGAGCGGTTTCAATGAAATCAAAAACATAATAATTTCAACAGAAACTGAATGTTACTTCATTAAATCGATCAATATTAATAATAATATCAGAGTAATTAAAATTATTATCAACGAACGTCTTTGATTAAAAGTAGTTTTTCCATTGCAATTTAGCCTCACCTTATGACCTCTGAATTCTTTTTAACTCCTCCACCATAACAAAATTTAAATGATATTTGTGTAGTATCTGTTGTCTGTAAGTAAATGTTTATTTCAAAAATTTTTCTGTTTTCTTTCTGTCAACTTTAATTTAAATTATGTTTAAAGACCTTACGACAAACAACCAAAAAGTTGTCAAGACTCAGCTTATTTAAGTTTAAAATAGAAATGGTTACAAAGTTTATACTTCGCCCAGGAAGTTTTCGGATATGACCTCTTTGTTAAAAATATTTTTATCAATTGAGAACATCTAATGTTTGATTAGGAAGTTGGAGTAACTCTAAGGACCGGTTTTTCAGTATAGAGTTAACCTGAGTTATTTATTAAAATCTGTTTTTCAAGTGCAAGTTACCTTCCAGCTTAAAGTTAACTCAGAGTTAAATTAACCCACACATGAATGTAGAGTTGTGGTATGTCAAAGTTAAATATAACCAAATGGGCCTTGTGTTTTATGTTTAGTAAGTCTGTGAATTTTCTATATAAAATTCTTATAATGGATTATGAAAGAAATGCATACAGTATAGTGATAAGAATGCTAGAAGACTGGAAATATTTAAACATATCTTGAAAGGGGTTGAAACCTTTGGTATGAAGACAACACTGACGTAGTTTTCCACATAACACCAAAACACTATACTCCACTCGACGCGCGTTTCGCCAATCAAGTTGGCATCATCTGGAGATTATTAAAACTTAGTGTTAATCATCTCCAGATGATGCCAACTTGGTTGGGGAAACGCGCGTCGAGTGCAGTAGTGTTTTGATGTTATTTAAACATATATATCAAACTATTTTGATGAATGGGTTCGGTATGATTTTGTGTACGCTTTTATATTGTCGAAAATTTTATAGAAAAGATAAGAGATATTGTATTTATTGGTACTATCAACATTTATTTATCTGAATAATTGCAATTTGTGCTTAAAATTGTCTTCTTTTTGTTTCCAGCATACCCTTCTACTTTTTGGGTTCCATAGTTTTCTTTTCAACTACCTACCCAAAATCTATTAATTGATTGTTTTGAAACATACAATTTTTGGACTTTTTTACCCACCTACCTACCTTTATTCATTTTTAGTAACAAATTATTAAATATCAAAATGTATCTATTAATACTTACACAAAGACAGTATTGAACCTTATTCAAATAGAAAGTCATGTCATAGTGTTTTTGATTTAATATTTTTCTGCAAATGACATGACAAACTGAAAAAGAGAATCCCGAAAATACTACAAAATCCCGAAAGACTCATGCCAAGTTAAAACATTTTTTCGCAAACTTGAAATTTATTAAACTCAAGCAGATATTGTTGTTGAAAAACACTTTCAAATATTATATCTCAGAAGTAACTCAGAGTTAACATATGGGTATGGGATACTTAACTCGTAGTTTAAATTCCAATTGAAAAACCGGGCCTTAATGAGACATCCTGTATATGTAAAATTTCCCGTATGTTAATTATTATAGTTGAAGATTTTTGCGGCTACCTCCGAGGATGAATGTTTTGCTAGAGCCTACTATCCTAAATAATGAATACGTTCACTGCATGCTGCAAACTGGAATAATAAACAGTATTCATGAGCTGCAGCTTTGTGGTATGGGCGTGTCTTAGGAATGCCGTGTTGTAAGTAGTAAGAAAATTGAATTACTCTATGGGCAAATAATCGATCGCGTACTGGCAACTTGTCAGCCTCTAAAAGATAATAAAATTTAACGTCGGTTGGTGACTCCTAAAAAACATTCAAAAATTTATATACTGTGACAAAGTTTCATAACTCCTATGTCAAAATAAGCGTTTTTGTATCTTAATCCCAATGAATTGAGTACCCTGTATCTTTTTTTAAAAAATAAATACTAAATAATTTTTGGTTTCATTAATTATGCTATAAAGTTTACTTTCTATAGAATTTCTCTCAAAATAGCTTTACTTGTATATCTACAGGGTGAATCAAAACTCGCAACCACAGTTTTTTCAATTTTTATAAATGAAACCTCCTATACAGGGTGCCCCAGTGTGAGCGTACAAAAATGTACCAGGGGGTGGACCAGACCAAAATAAGAATAAAACTCTTATAAAAAAAATTCTCTGATGCACGCCTAACGAGTTACAGGGTGTTATTTTGAAAAAAAAATCCGCATTAACTTAAAATTTTTGGGAGACGTGTCCATCTAAACATCTACATGGTGTTTGTTTAACTCTGACACCTGTGGTGGCCTAGGCTTATTCTTCCTTATGAGTTCCTTTGCATGTATTTTTCTGCATAAAGGAATATAGTCGGTACTTTACACTCAATTTACTCGAAAATTGTTAATTTTAGAACTGTGTAACAAGAGCACCTTTTTTGTTCAGAATTGATAAGGAAAACTTACTCAATTCACGAAAAAGTAGGATATGCAGTTATGAAGACAAAATCATAATGAAGAGTAGGCTTCACCACCACCACAGGTGTCAGAGTTAAACAAACACCATGTAGTTTTAATGACCTTTAATAGATGTACACGTTACCCAAAAATTACCTAAATCTACAAAACTGTTTTTATTATTTATAATAAAAACCGTTTTTTATTATTATTAACCGGTTTTTATTTATTTATAACGGTTTATTATTGTGGCAAATTGTTTTTTTTTTCTTAGTGTGATAACTGGTCTTAGCTGACCAAAATAAGAGTTTTATTCTTATTTTGGTCAGCTGTACCCCCTGGTAAATTTGTGTTCGCTCACACTGGGACAGCCTGTATTTTATATCATTTTAATGAAGGTCTCTCACGACTTTCTATTTTATGCAGCATTCCCTATACCTAATTGCAACGGTTTTTGAAATATTTGAGGTTTTATACTCTGAATTCTCATTTTCATTAGAAGTATGGGATGGACTAACTATTTAGTCGGTATAATTATCTAATGCAAGTACCAATTGAACTACATAAGAAAACAGTTCAAATAAACCATATATCATTTTCACAATTTTTGTACTGATTTTTTAAAATTTTCTTAATGATCCTCGAATTTCGCAAATTAACGGCTCACAAAATTAGCCGATAGCAAATTTTTTCGTACTTTTCAAGAGACTGCATTTCAGAAACGTTTTCGCCGATTTTAGTGAAAAAGGAAAAATGTTTAAACTCGCCTCTTGTAGAATTAGGAGCGGAGCGCGATCTTCAATAAAAAATATTTCTTTAGGTACTTATTAGGTACTTATTACAGTTGGTGCAGAATATTGCAATATAAAATTAATTAAGGAATTATTAACCTCAAATATCTCAAAAACCGTTCCAATTAGGTATAGGAAAGAGTCGTGAGAGACCTTGAAAATTATATAAAATATAGGGTGTTCATTCATTTTCGTAAAAGGGATACAGGGTGCTTAATTCATTGCGATTAAAATATAAAATTGCTCATATCTTCTAAACTAGTCTGTATAATAGTAGTAAACCCTATATTGGCGAATTCTGAAAAATGATCAAAATTCAAATATGAAAGAAAAAATCTCATTCCATTTAAAAAACCCTAAGTTTTTGTGGCCCCTGTTATATGGAGCACCCTATGACTACATATTTTTAAAATATGCGTTCTCTTGGCCTTTATGAGATCCTAAAATATATATTTTTTTGTTATTACGGCATACGAGTCATGAAACTTTGTCACACTATTGGGCCAACCTATATAATGGTTAACAGGAATGGTTAACATAAAACAGGAATGTTTGCATAGGCTTTAAAATTAAACTAAACTATTGGATTTCAATTTTATCGTTATTATGTAATTCTATATATTTAAATTTTATTAAAGTTTGCAAATGACGTTTCAAAACACATTCGAATATCTATACAAATGAAATGCATTATTATTATTGCATAGAAGGTTTGCGGATTATTTCAAAAGTTACATGGTCTATTTTACATGATCCATTTAGTAGCTCAAGGCAGTCAATTTTCAAAATTAATAATCATTTACAAGTCAATGTCGCTTCACTTGGCCAGTGAATGTACACACACACACGTTGAGTCACACCATTAACTCTTTCTCGTTTTGATCAATGGAGGAGGGAGAAATTACAAACGGAGGGATAAACTATGGCAATTTGTTTTACAAATTCGCACGGTCGAGTAGAAAAGTGTTAATCAACACACACATTCATAATAGGTATGTTCCCTTTGTAAAATGTATCGATGGATAATGTGAATATCCGGTAGTAATTTTATCATGACATTAGTAGTAATCAATCAGGGAACCTAATTTATTTAATAAAATTGTGTTTAAAAACTTTTTTTTATATATATAGAAAATACCCCTTGAAGGGTATTTTCCTGTTATTATAATCTGATCGAACGGAGATCAATGAGTAATTTGGTTCTATCCTAATTTAACTAAAGCTGAAAATCTTAGAGCTAAGGTCTTACTCACTAGTGTACCTTAGGGTCTGGTAACTTAATTACACTAAAACTAACGTGTAACACTAACCGCACAATACTCTGTTTTTATACTGGTACAATCAATTCACTAACTCAAAGGGTTTAACCCTCTTGAGCCTTCTTATACTATGTTAGTGTTGTCGAGGAGCTGGATGGCCTCGATGTTCACATGTTGATGGAGTCGTTGTTCCTGAGTCCCTGCAAATTTGGTAATTGTCTGCTCTACATTGTCCATCTGAAAATCTCGATGAAGATCGCTGTTTCTGATGTACCAAGGGGTTTTAACGATGTTCCGCAGTACTTTGTTCTGAAATCTTTGAATGATTAATATATTACTCTTACTGGCACAGTCCCAGACCTGTATTCCATAGGTCCACACTGGCTTGAGGATTTGTTTATACAACAGTATTTTGTTGTAAGTTGATAATCAGTAGGAGTGTCTACCAAGTAGTCAGTACATTTTCTTATATCTGATGTCTAGCTCTTCTCTTTTCTTCTTAACATGGACTTTCCAGCGAAGTTTTGCGTTTAATGTGATGCCTAGATATTTTGCTGAGTTTGCATATGGAATCTGGGTATTGTTCATGTTAATAGGTATGTGTTATTCTCTTTTATTTGTGAAATTATTCTGCACTGATTTGGTTTCATTCAGCTTGATACGCCATCTTCTGCCCCAGTTATTGATTTGGTTAACTGATGTTTGCAGTTTATTTGCAGCTTCTTCATAGCCCTTGCTTGTCGCAAGATTGTCAGTATCATCTGCAAACGTGGCTATTAGGTTTTACTCTAACTGTGGTATGTCACTGGTGTAGATCAGGTACAAGATAGGGCCTAGGACGCTTCCTTGTGGTACTCCTGCTCTGGTTTCTTTTAATTCAATGTATGCTTCATCTTGTTTGACCCTGAGTAGTCTATCCTACATATATGATTCCGATAATTTTGAGTATTTATATGGGAGTAGTTTATTTAGTTTATATTTAAACTCATTATGCCACACTTTATCAAAAGCCTGTGCAACATCAAGGAATAACGCTGAACAGACTTCTTTGTTTTCTAGCCACTTTTCTATTACGTCAGTGATTCTGTGTACTTGATCTAGGATGGAGTGGCTTTCCCTGAATCCAAAGTGGTGAGTTGGGATTAAATTACCTTCATCCATGATTGGTTTCAATCTTTTCAGTGGAATTTTTCGAACAATTTTGATATTACAGGTAGCAGGGATATCGGCCTATAAGACGAAACTTCATGGGGGGTTTTTCCCTGGTTTGGGTGTCATAATAACTTCCGCCACTTTCCACATTTTAGGAACATACCTTAATCTGAATGAAGCATTAATGAGATGCGTTAGTTTTATTATAGCTTTCTTTGGAAGCTGTTTATGTTTAAATACTGTATCTTTTATAATGTTGAAATAAAAAGTTCTTTAAAAAAATCCATAGAAGCAAATATTTGCATTATAGTTTGGCATTGGCGGTTGGTAGTATAGTGTCATTTTTACCCCTTCATTTAAGAATTAGTTATTCACTTGTATCTAATGATTAAGCTAGACCCTCTTGTAATATCAAAAAAAAAATATTATAGCAGGAATTTACTTACAAAAATATTTTTTTATAACCAATGTATTTCGAAGATTTTACACTTCGATTACAATTATTACAATTGCGTTTAGTGGAGATATCTGTAAAGAAATGTAGATCCGTCTTCAATATTTAATTCCTGGTTGTTTTACTTGATATGGCCGTTGCCCTAGAAAGATGTATACCTATAGGTATTTATACATACAGCTGAAATTATTATCATCATTATTATATTTTAATTAAAATATGGTATTTGGGTTTTATTTATTTTCATTTCAGGAGTCAGTTGCGACGGTTTGATGTTAAATTATGGAAATTGACCCGCTGTTGTTCCTTCAGAGACGGTTGCAATTAATTTTGATGGAAATTATTACGGGCATCATGGAATTTATTAGACGATTCAATTTTAATTTTGCAGCATATTATGCAAAATATAGCACCGTGTGAGGTGAACTTTTTGTTACGTGAATCCTGTCCCAGGAATTCTCGGTGCCAAGAATGTTCGTTATTTTGCATCTTGCATATCTATGCACATTTCTCAGTATACACTACAATGTGTATACATTAAATTTCCAGAAATTTCCTGGCAACTGTAGAAGATATCTGAACTATATGTAATATATTTTTTTACGAGTCTGGAATTAATTCAGGAAATAACACACTACATAAAATAGACAACCACGCCACAAATCCAAATCTAAAAGTTGCCCGGAAAGAGCAATGCATTTGAATACATGATTTGTTGTTTATTTTTATTTTATTGTTTATTTTTATTTTATTGTTTATTTTTTCATTGCCTGATTGTTAAAATTTTGCATTCGTTTATATGTGAACTGAACATCAGTATTTTTATTCCATGAAGTGAATGTATTAACATTTTTTATATATTAATATTAGCCTATTTGATGAATTTATTATTCTCTTATTCTTCTTCTTCAGTGTTATAGCGATCCTTTTATCAAATTTTATAAAAATTTCCTTTAGATTCCGAGAGGCTTGACATGTTGCGAAGTGAAATTGGTTAATTAAATGGCAATAGAAATATAATAAATCGAAAATTTTATATGTAACGTCAAATTCATTCAACAAAAATTCATTGATTTTCAATAATTTTTACATAAATTTAGGTTTCTATGCATTTGAGAATTCATTTTTTGTACAATGGTACCATATAGGTACACTTTTAAAGGTAGCAAACATATATTTTTGTTCAGAAAGGTCCGAACCATTTTTGTATACTTTAGCGAAAACTAGAAAATTTAGCATAGAAGATTTAACCGAATCGACCTGTATTTAATCGCTATAATAGAGAAACGCCCACCTAACATTCTGTTACAAAATTAATGCAAATAAGACAGGTAAAGTTGATAAAACCATGACTTAAATGAAACAAGATTAAATCTGCACTTTCTTCACATTCTTCTTTGTTGATCTAGATTCAAATGGAGTAAAAAAACGAGAACATTATATAACTCACCCATTAATTCAAGCGAAGAAACTCTGCAGTGGGTATTTGTGTCTGTTTTTAATGCATTTTTAGACTATTCGGGTTTTTAACTTTCTTCAATGGTCAACTTTTTTAATTTGAATTGCAGTTGTGGTAAGGATTCTTCGAAATATGGGGATCTGAACTCCTGATTATCTTGCAGGCTCCATTCAGTATCATTGTGTTGTGCAGACACTCCAAACTCAAGAGTCCACGGCCTCCCCGATGTCTTGGGAAGTACAACCACGGAACGGTTATTATTATTATTATATATTCCTAGCTTTATGTTACTTATCCTAAGGTAATATACGAAAATATTTTGTTTTATTATATAAAAATGGTCGATATGAGAACGTGGTCCCATGAAATCATAAACATAATTTATTGATTTCTACAGGTCGCTGTCCTATTTATATATTATAAAAAGCAAGCGAAGCCACGTAAGATCATATTCCGTAATCATGTCCACAACTTTTCGCTATACGAAGCACTTCAAAAGTGAACAAAACCCATCGATTAAAAACTAATAAACAAGTCTCAGTCGAGAGTACAGCCTTAACCTCCCGGTTTGCAAACCGGAAGGCTTGTCTTCCGGTAAACTGTATCGTGTATGCCGACCATTATACATTTTTTATGAGAAAGAGAGGTTGCTTGTTTCGTGAAAAATATGGCCCCGTGCGAGACTTAAAGTATAGCCGAATAGAGTTTGTTTTATTTATATTAATGATACTTTAATAATCAGAATTTACAGAACTAATACGCTTCTAAAAAGTAGTGACAGAAAGTAACTTCTAGTTCATCGTTCACTTCCATGACTTGATGTTTAATATAATCTCTACGATAAAGTCACATTGTGCTATTCTACAATTTCATCATCTTGTAATGTATTCATTTGATATTTATTTAAATAAATATGTTAACACGGTAATAATACAGCATCCAAATATATTTGAGGATTTGACACCTTCACTTGGCATTAACAACGTGGGAATTTGTAAAATTTCCTAACTTGTCAGACACATTAATTATTACGAATTTAATTCGTCACCAGTTTGATCTGATACCAGAGGTGTACCTAGTGTTCCTAGCTGGATAAATTAAGTACTAAAGTCAAATTTTAGTCAGGCAAAATGTCTGTTCGCTTGACAATTTTGCGGAACAATAAAATTTCTTTTTAATTTTCCCAGATCTAGAAACACATGTATGTATATGTACAAAAAAATTGGCTACTATTTTGCATTTTATGGTATTCTTTAGCGATACTTCTGTTATTAAAAACAAAAATATACGGCTCAAAGTTAAAAGAGTAGAAAAGTTAAAATTTTATATTAAGAGTCCATTCACTAGGTTGAAATAAGCCCTAAATCGGCGTTCGTCTCGTGTCTAATTATAAAAAAAACTATAAAAGATAGCGACTTTTAGTAAAAAAGTATTGAAAGATAAGACTTTAATCTAAATCCCTATATAGTAGTATTTTTTTGTAATTCTTTTTGTTTTTAAAATTCCAGGCATACAATCTTGTACTAAAATAGCGTATTTTCAAAAATTATTTTCTCTAAAATACATGTATTAAACAAAAATTTGCTACTATAGGGTTCTAGTTTATCTTTTGATCTTTCCGGTGATACATAATTTATAACATTAAAAAGAAATTTTGTTGCAATTATAAGACAAATCCGGTACCCTTGCAAGGAGGGCTAACTTTATTTCCATGTGCCTTTTTACTTCGGCTTTACGTGCACCTCCGAAATCTTAATAATTCGATAGTTGGAATTTATAAGTCTCCACCCATCGGCCACCCATCCTCTCAATCCGACCCAACATTCATGCCTGTCAAATCTACAGAGAATGGACCCTTAACATCTTGAACTACTCCAAAACAATACGTTGTATATCAGCCTTGAACTTAATCGAGCATGCCTTCGTACAAGCTTATAAATTGATTTATTCTGCCAACTACTTGTATAGTATTAGAGTAGATAATTTGCATTTGTTTATAAGATTACAAGACCGAATAAACTAATAAAATTTGTTTAGATATTCCGATTGACTTAGATTTGACAAGAGTACCCACCTACCGTACCGTACAAGTTATAGAGTGTATGTAAGTATGTGTAGCTCTTGGTTATTCTGTTAAGTCATCTTCCATTTTAAATTTCAGTTTCATCTCTTTTCTTCGACTTGGAAGATCCATGACCATTTTCATAAGTGTGACATCCTGTAAGATCTAACATAACCACTTAGGAAGTATGAACTGGCATCTGCTAAACTCGTGGTGTCGCAAAAACGAAAATAACCACAAGCAGTTGCTCTCTTAGGAGAGTGTTCTCACAAGCCTGTTTGATGACTGCAATTAATGTATAAAAAAACATAGCGTGCATAGCGAGAACGTTGAAAAGTGAGGCTGGTGCAAAACGTCGAAATCAAGAGGAATCTGAAACTGAAAGGGCCATTAATTTACTGTCCCTATTGGCGTAATTGCAACATAATTATTTACACATTTATAGGGATTATGGCAAAAAAATTATTGTATTGTTTGTTATTAATGAAATTATTCAAATAATATGATTCAAAGAAGTTTAAATTATCCTTGTTACCTATATCGCAAAGGAAAACTTCATTGTTTAAGAGAAGAGAAGATGTCGTAAACTACTCCTGCTCATGCTATATATTATGTACTTAGTAATATGTAATACAAAATTTGAAACTTAATTAGGTACTTGTAGGTATATACCTAGAATGTGTAAACAAGTGGGTTTTTAATGGTTACAAACCAATAAATGTAATTAATAAAATAAATAAGGCAATAAAATTTGTTAATTACTCATAAAGTGAATATAGTGATATTTAGGTAAGGAAGTGTACCATTTGGTTACTATTCTGATCTAGAATTGCAATCATTTTATACTTTCGGATAGTTATACAGTGTTATTCAGAACTTATCCATAATAAAATTTGGGGATGTTCAACATACATGTAGAAATGTGGTAGTGCAAAAAAAAATTTTTTTGGCGGTTTCTGAAAACTATTTAAAAATTTTTCATTGCACACCGCTGGATACTGGTCCACTGTAATGGAGTGACCTTGGGACTGACAATGCAAACTGGCTAGCACGAAAAAAACTTCGGAAGTTCTGAGAGTATACCGACACCCGGCGCAAAAAAGATTTGCAGCGTTTTTACTTTAAAATAAACTTAAAGATATATAGATGTGACCAAAGTGACGTGTCTTTAAAATTAATAAAATTTTGTTAGGTACACTAATTTTGAAGAATTGCGCTACTTGATTACTAGGTATTAGAAACATGAAATTTATAAAAAATTTGCACATACCTTGTTACAAAAGTCGTTCGAAATAATATTTCTCGACTTGTCGGCAATTTTGCCGCACTAAACCGAATGTTCCTCCTGGTTGCTGATCTTGTAAACGCAAATTATTAAGTAAATTGGGGATTTTCAGTATTTTGCTGCAACAACCACTCACAAAACCTAACTCGTAATTGAGAATCCACTGGTAACAGTCCATTAACTGAGCATTACTGTACACATGAGCCATTTTGAAAATTTTACACTTTAACACTTCTACGATAAATAAAACACCGGCACTGAGAGAGGACACAGATAGACTGATGACTGAATAGACAATAGAGATATTATCCCCACTCCAACTCTATTCGCTCGGTCTTAACCAGGCGTTCCAGTACAAAAACGTGTTTACTTTTTTTTTACCACATTCTTAGGAATGTGGTATATCAGATGTTGAAGTACAGTTGCCCATCTACGTAGTCCTTTATAATGGTATAAAGGACATTGTTTACGGGAAATCCTAAGACTTTTATTATACATTTTTTTGGTATCGATTTCTTATTTAAGGATGCATATATCCTCAAAGTTTTAGAGATAAGTTTTGAATAACCCTGTATAACACATATTATTCCCTTAGTCAAACACCGTAAGCGAAAAATACACGAAGGATCAGCATAAAAAACTTATGGCCTTGCGCCGAGGAGTGGGGGTTACCTAAAATATTTAACAATAAACACGTTTTGTCACCTAACTTTTTTATATGTAAAATTAACTGCTCTTTTAAAAACAAATGAAGAAGGCCTCATGGCAAAATAATGTTATTAGAAAACATTATTTTTCAAAAAGCAGCGTCCTCCTGCGATAGAAATGTGAACCTAAAATTAAATCGGATGTGTCAAAACTCAAAACATTCTAAACGTTTTTAATTCTCATTACCAATTGTTAATATTGTATAATTTTGTTGTAACTCAATGATAATCTACTTCCATTAATACATAGTATTGCCAAATAGATTAATTTAATATAAATTCGAAATCCGTGTTTCACTTGGTAAGGACATAACCTCGTAGTAAATAATACAAGGTAGTTAAATTTTTGTTGAGTTATGAGTGACATCCTCAATTATATTGTAAATGGAAAATGTTTACCATTCTTATGCAAGTGTATTGACAGACAAATTGACTATTATTAGCGATAAATTAATAGCGAAACAAAGACAGAAATTTGAACATTAGACCTTTAATATTTCGTTTACCATATTCACGCAGAATCCATCACCGGTGACTATTTTCGCCAGTCACCTGATGGTGATTGGTGGTCATGATAGGAATATTAATCGCACATTTTGAGAACACCGAAGACTCCTAATAAATATCGTTACCAATTAGTTTTTAATCAAATATAAATGTCAAGCAGTTTAGTAATACCTTTACTGAAATATTTGGCTCATAGAAAGTCACGCCTCTATAATAGAATAGCTCGTCTATATTGTGAACTGGTGGAACGCAATGAAAATCGTGCCCTGTGCGAGACAATAATAGTGATTTCTACATCTTAAATGTCAGATATCGATGTTGCGTGATTAATAATAATAATATTCCAGCGAAGTCTGAGAAATTTACCTGATCGTAGTTTCGAGCGGCGCGACGGCTGATTAAAGTATCAAGCTTTATATTGATTTATAAACTGATTTATTAATTTTTATTATTCTAGGCATCTCCATTTAAATAATATAAAACAGGTAATACACTTTACTCCAACTGTTAGAATTAGTTTGAAACAACACTCACGATATCCTTTCATTGTGACTTCGTCAACTCCCCAACTCCCTCTTTAGGAACACTGCTGAGTGCTGAATTGAGATCAATGATTTAATTATAAATTGTTCTTGCTACAACCACCAAAGGAGATGTACCCTAAGAGTAATATGTTAGACAAAGATTTTGTAGTCTGACATGAGATCGATAATTACTGAGAAATTACTTTCTCTTCGTTAGGATTAAAACTAGATATTCAGTTCTTATACAGGGTGCTTTAAATTCGATACAATACATGGGGATCTCCGAAACGGTAAGAGATACGAAGTCGTTTTAATGGAGGCAAAGTTGCGTATTCAGGGGGGCAACATAATGGTGAAAAGAGATCAAGGCTAACTTGATTAGTTTTCGAAATATTTTGAAAAAACCGAAAATTTCGATTTTCGTTTTTGTTTTTTTGCGTGCCCATTTGATGAGGTATTCAAAAATAAAGAGCACTTTTCTATAGCAACTTTTTGCCCTTTTTCGAATGGTGTTAGTGAATTTTCCGAAAAACGTTTCGTTTCCCGGAAAACAACATCAACTTAATTATTTTAAATACGGACCTGGATTTTTTTTCAATTTTTTGGAAGCATTTTTGAAACTTGATAGAATGCCACCATAAAAGGAACCATATTTAAACGTTTTGTCTAAGAAAAATCCATCACTAATAATTTCCCATGGTCCTCTTAGATTTAGTTTTATCTAGGCAAACCTTTCTATGACAAACACATTTCAATGTTGTGTCAAGCACTATCGGTGCTTAAAAATGGCTTTCAGCAAATCTAGAATTTTTTAATTTTATTTAAATTTCCTCATAATTCAGAAATTGTGCGCAACTACTTAAATGAAACATTTCCAAACAGATGGATTGGAAATCATGGTGCTATAGAATGGCCAGCAAGAGCTCCTGATTTATCCCCATTAGATTATTTCTTATGGGGACGAACTAAAAATGTTTTATATAAGAATCAATATAATAACATTGAGGATTTGAGAAATGCCACTATTCGTGTTCTGAATTCAATTCAATGTCTGAATTCGTGTTCAATACCTGCAAGGGAAATCGAAAGATCTATTCAAAACTTAAAAAGACGAATACGCCTCTGCATGAATAATGATGGAGGATTATTTCAACATCTGCTTTAGGGTTCTTATAGTTTTAACATATTTTGTTGTTTTATTCATTGTTTATTCAATTACATCAAAGTTTATAGTTGTTCATTCGTTGTTTTATTATTAGCTTTTGTTTATTTATCGTAAAGAAAAGTGAAACCTTAAAAATATTATTCAATATCTAGAATTAACAAAAGTCGAAACAAAAATACCAATGATGCATTTTTCTTAGATAAAACGTTTAAATTTGGTTCCTTTTATGATGGCATTCTATCAAGTTACAAAAATGCTTCCAAAAAATTGAAAAAAAATTCCAGGTCCGTATTAAAAAAAATTAAGTTGATGTTGGTTTCCGGGAAACGAAACGTTTTGCGGAAAATTCGCTAACACCATTCGATAAAGAGCTATAGAAAAGTGCTCTTTTGCCGCAAAAAAACAAAAACGAAAATCGAAATTTTCGGTTTTTTCAAAATATTTCGAACTAATCAAGTTAGCCTTGATCTCTTTTCACCATTATGGTGCCCCTCTGAATACGCAACTTTGCCTCCATTTAACCGACTTCGTATCTTTTACCGTTTCCGAGATCCCCATGTATTGCATCGAATTTGAAACACCCTGTATACTAATACATTTCGCATTGGAAGATTCTATACTAATCTGTAATATGAAACCTTCATTGAAAAAAATTGGATGATACCATAACATAGAGAACATACACTGTATGATCTCTCCCAATGTTTTTAAACCAACCACAAAGAACGTAAATACTTAAGTCATGTCAGGAATGTTTAAGTCTTTCAGAAGTATGAGGTGCTCAAGAGCTATTGACAAAGTCTGCTTTTATTTATTCGCCGAGTTTACAGAACAAAGGTAACCTGCTTAAGCACCACTATATTTTACCACACTCACCTAGAAAGCAAATACCTACAATACAATAGATAGTTTTATGAAACTTGTAATAAAATGTTATTACTTATTAATGCATAAATTATTCTATCCATATAATATCGAATCAGGGTACTTAATTCAAAAAATTTGTTGTTAATCGTTTTTATGTGTTACCTATTATCAAATCAACAATAGATTACAATATTTAAAGTAGGCAGTAAACCTATTGTTTTAATTAACTATTGCAACAGTATGATATATAATTTGCAGGTGTTCCGTTTTGGCAATTTACGTTCTCCAAAATAAGATTAGTTGGCACTGTAAAATTGACCCAATATAAATGTAATTATGTGTAACCAAAATTTAAGTTTTTTAATTTATTGGAATTTAGTAATTAATCATCTAATGCATAAAGTAAAACTCTATGTCTAATGTATTAAGAAATCTGGTCAAACTAAGCTTCCCATTTTCCCCATCTAGGTCCCCTGAATATCGAGTTACTAGGCTCCTTAGGCTCCTTAATTTGGAGCTGTCTTTCTATAAAAGTACTAATATTAGTCAATATAAAAGTGTACTTACTGGTGTATGTTTGCTTGTTTGTCTAGTATTTATCACAAATTGTATCTCGTCGAGTATTATTTGGTAGTACTTGGTAGTACTACTTGACTTGATAGCAGTTGATTTTATTTGCTTACTGTAATTTACCATTGCTACACTTTCTTCATTTGATTTCATTAATTTCACCGTAATGTTTTAATTTTTTTGGTACTGTTTTTATTATTTCAAAAATTAACTGAAAGGAAACGGTATTTTCAAGATCGTTGTAATGTTTCCGGGAGGACTTTAAATCAAGTTTTTTTGGTTTTATTTATCGTGCCCAGCTTGAAGTTGTTGAATTAAATTACATAAATAATAACAATATAATAAATAAGTAAATTACAAAGCGTTTTACACAATTATGTAATCATTGTAAATACCAATTTTCAAAAAACTATAAGGAATTATAAAAGAATGTTAAATATAAAACTAAAAAAGAGAAACACGATAAGGGCTTTATTAAACGGGGCTTTAAACTTCTGTGTTGCCATTAGAAGCATAGAATTCCATGGGTATAATAACAATCAGACTACGTTTCAATATTTTGGGTTTATATGGGTCCCAATAACTCTTTACCCTCCCCATCGCTGTAGGCCTGCGGACTGCCTCGTAGAGGTGGACCCCATCCTTTATCAACCCCGAACACAAAAGTGTTAGATGTGGGCGATTCGTGAGGTCTCCTCCTGTCCTGGCTCTACCCCGCAGGCTGGGTAGGATCTTCTGGCGCTCTTCTGTCTTGTCTTATTTCTTCGCCTGCATGTCTACCCCACCGGGGTAATAGTCTGTCTTGGGCGGGGCGGCAAGTGCCGCCCTCGTCCTGGATGGTGGTTTGGGGTAGATCAGGAATGGCTGTGTAGCCGGGGATGCACCTCTAAAAAACCCACGCACTATGGTATTGCCACGTCCCCATACACTTTTTCTACCGTTTATTACTTATTTTGGTTAGCTCAAAATATAAGTAAACAAAAACCCAAAAATGTCTAACTAGTACATGAAGTCACCATATTTATGGCAGTTGAATGCTAATTGCTAAAAGATATGCAAAATTTTTACTCGTCTTCCTCCATATTTATTGTACAATTTGCAACGCCCTCATCGGTAATTTGAATTGCCAATAAAACAAATGATAACACCCGGATATCAATCGCAGGATGTTGATGGAGGACGGATTCTATTAGAATCTTTATGCAATTGTTCATCCTTTGAGCCATAGATGGCGATACAAGAAACTGTTTAAATAAAAATGTTGGACCTTATTTAATAATGAAAATGCACATGAATGGTTATGGTATTCTTTATCTACTAAAGCGTCTTAATCTTCATAAATTAAGCCTCATGTTTCTATTAAATTAAAGCTAATTAATAGTCAACTGTGCCTCTGTCTTATACGCATAATTATATTCGGTTTATTTATTCATGATGTTCCATAACCCTGCAACTTTTTTCTTTAAAAGTCATAAAACCGCATCTCTGGACCCAAGTTTACTGCTGCATAGTTCGCCTATCTGATGCAGAGCTATAGAACCAATTAAATTGTATAGCTGACACTAGTCAGTGATACCTATCTTCTAACTGACAAAAAGTTCTTTTTAACTGTTCATGAATTTTTGTGTACTGGAGGCTGAGGATATGGGCATTGAATTTTATTTGTATGTAACATATATAAGCGAATATATAGATACCTACCTAACGTAGGATGTATATAAGCTTCTAAGCACAGTTTTGTTACAGCTCGTTTAAGAAAGATTTAAATGCATGATCCATAAATTACAAATAATTTTATATGCTACTACTGCCAGATAGAAGGAATGCTGTAGCTTACCGTTTTCCAGCAATTTATTGCAGAAATTATTTATTTGAAATAGAAGAAAGTTTTTAATGCATTCTAACAGTGCTTGTATTGCTATTGCGTGTACCTCAAATATTTTTCTGAAATTCCCTAATATATAAAGATAGTTTATGATTATTATTACTTGTTATATTATGAATTTTGACCCGTTATTGTTGAGTTCAGTACTCAAGGCTAAAGTGCAGATCCTGAGGTAGAAGATTCGATCTCACACCGACCCAAAAATTTGTATTCTGATTGGTATCTATATCAGCTTGCACACAGAAATGCGAATAGGCAACCATCAATACTACGTGCAAATCAGTATGGAGTGTGCCTGTCAGAATAAACATGTGAGAGAATTGCATGGCTATGTGTGTGACTGTCTATCTGTGTGATTTTCCAGATTTCTCTTATTTCTATGATAAATGGTGGTTAACACTTTGCAAAGTCGTCCCTGGGCGCTAAAACGGCTTACATGATAATAATAAGCCGCCTCCTCTCCTACACAAATCACTGACTTTCGGGCTATATCCATCAACTGTCTTATAAGTCATACTTTACTTATGCAACATGTTCTCTATAAACATTCCCAAATATTTCACTATTAATCGACCATTTTTAAGGGGAATGGTTATTAACATCTTCCTCTTGCCTAATTACCTTTTTTTAGATAAGGGTATATTTCAATAGGTGGGTAATTATATCATGAATAACATATATCAGTAATCATGAATACTTTAATGTATGTTTTTAATGGTAATATGTCAGCTATGTCCAAAGATCGTACTGCAAGAGTAAGTTGGAAAGATATTATTGCAGCTTCTAATTCTTTCTTTATGCGGGTTTGTTTTCCTGAGGCGAATTCAACAGCGCTGCGACCACAGCTAGTCCTATTGTGTACTCCACTAATTCCCCATTCAGCAAGTATTTTTGTTCTTTGCATAAAGTGCAAAAATCTACCCGCTGAAATTTCCCATATCTCACAAGGTTTAAAGAGTTGTTTACCCAAGAACGGTAGCCTCATAACCGTAGTGTAGTATATCACAGATCCCGCATAGCGGGCTTTTTGCCAATCTTAAAGATTATAGAGATTCTTTTTGATATGCCAGTGCTCTATTAGGAGCCTTGTCATAATCCTGAGCCGTCTACTTATGCCCGACATCTCTAGAGTTCTTTCCTGCGAAGGACCTTCCATTCCATCAGTGCCTTCCCATGACTGTCCTGGTTTTAAGATTCAGTATTTTCTATATTCTAGTTCCATCCATTTTCTCAGAACCTTTCTGGCAGCACTATATGCTGGCTCCGGTCTTTTGACAACCATTTTAGGTTCCTTTCCAGCAATAGTTCATCTGCACGTTCATTTCCTTCAATTAGCATTTGGAGGCAATCCCAAATAAGCCTAGAACTAATTATTGCAGATCGTTACTAGTTGTATTCTTTTTATGTTCTCTATCTCCCGATATTATAAAAGTATAAACGGTGCCCCAAACTGTATATAGAGTGAGAGAACGATATTAAATTTTTTGAAAATTTTGTACCAACGGATGTCTGTCTTCAAATGAAAAATAGGCTGGTCTTGTACACGTTTGTGCTTGTTTTGCGGTTTTTAAGATGTGAATAATCGAAAAGCTTTTTAATTAATCACTGTAGAAAGCAGTATTTTAAATTATAAATAAATTATTTGAAAGCAATGTAAGGTATTTGATATCATATACTAATGAAATCTTTAATTCATTATATTCATGTGTAGCAGTAGCGGCTCATGCCTTGTTTGACGGAGGAGGATATAATTTACATGATGTTTATGGGTACTGTAAAGACAAACAAAACATGTAAAGGATATATTTTCATATTATATATGACAGACCTCATGAAGCTAACCCCCTTGATTTTTTAGTTTCATATACAGCAGTATAGCAAATACAGAAACGTAAATAAGTATCTATACTAATGAACTTTTAATGACACTTTAATAAAATATTAAAATCCGAATGAAAAAATTTTAAAACCGAGAAAAATAGAAAGTAGTTACGAGAAAGATGACTAAACAACCGCTTAAATAAAAAATCTGACATACAGTTTTCTAATTTATTTTCGAAAAGATATTTTAAAATTTTAGACGGTAAGGCAAAGTAACCACCTACATATTATACACATAATATATTTTTCAAATTATCACGTTAAACACATTTTTATTTTTACAATAGGGTAGGATATTTTTGCTAATACTATCTATCTCCTAATTATAAAATTTTTTATATAATTGTGAATATTTCAGTTTAGGTAGATGTAATTTAAATGAATCAAAAATGGAAGATTCCTCTTCAGTTCTTAACTATCGGATGGAAAATTCTTGAGGAGGCTATAGCCTCCCTAGCTTCCTCTGAAACGCCGCCACTGAATGTAGGGCAGTAGGTGATTTTAAGCATAAGATAATATTCATAGGCAACCTACACTCTTTATTAATTGAGTAATATTGTGGAATGTGAAGATTACTGGTACTAGGTAAAAGGTCGAAACCATAAATATTGTTTGTCTTATAAATAACACAGACAGTTGGTTCTTCATACTGAAATTTCTAGTTATTATTATCGAAATTGTTCTTCAAAATTTTATACGACTTTCGATCTTCAATTCATTTGTAAAAACCCCTTTCCCTGAATCCTTAATCATGGACCATGATCAACTAAGTTCAACAATTTGAGCGTTGTTCTCCTATAAAGTTTTAAACTTGTTACTATTAAAATTGGCACAACCTACAGAGTAACAGAAGGTAAATAATCATTTTCCAAATTTTTCAATTGGATTTCGTCAGTTGTAAAACGATAAACACAATTTTAACAGAACAATGTATCGAATAAATCAGTATTAGAAAAACAGACAAAAGAAAATAAGATGGACAACGGAAGAATATCTCAACCACAACGAGTAAGTGCAGGATTTATATTATATAAATATATTTATAAAACTATTACATGTCAAGCAAATTGTGTCGTGCCAATATTTTTAAAGGGATGCCATAATAAACATTTTAGAAATATCAGAAATAAATTTTCAGAAAGTGTTAGTCCCGATGCAAGTGTATGTTGTAGGATCAAAGTAATAAAAAATTAGTTAGATTTTAATTTTCATAATTAAATTATTTCATAATTGATTCATTTATATAATAAATAAGAATAGGGAAACGTCAAGAACTTTTGAAACATTTATTATAATTAAAACGGTATAATAATAAAGGCAATACGAGGCAATACGAGGAAAGTAATTTGTTACTGAATAAGTGCAATTTCTTTCGTCAATAATTAGTAGGTAATGCACATTTCGTCTCGGTCTACTAACTACAACATGTGTGTGAAGTCTTTGAGTACAGCAGTGATGTGTTTGTATAGTGATGTGTGTAGATGGTAAAACATGATTATATGAAATACACATGAAATGAAACTTGTATTTTCAGCAGCAAATGAGAGCAACACTAAGGTAATAATTGTAATTGCTATATGAGGGACAATTGAGTACATTACACTTGCAGCAGGTAGATACTACTGAGTAAGAAACCTCCGTACGAGAAGAGTACCTACTTACTAGTAGCAGAGTTGATTTTAATTTTGTGTATTCTGTGTATCAGGACTTATCGGACCTATTGAAATTCACTTATTTGTTGGTAATGGCTGTGATTTGTTTTGCCACCTGGCGCCGTCGCCAAAAATAAGCATTCTTCGTCCGAGCAGAACACCTAAGCATTTGTTATCATTTTTAATATACAGTGCTTTCGAAAAGTAACGAATAAATTCATTATTTTAGAAATCGAGAAGTTTTCGAAAAAATCCCTTGACATGTCGATTTTGTGTTTAAAAAAGGCATTGTTTGATATACGACCCATATTTGACGTCATCGTTGTTCGAGATATGACGTCATCGACAATTTTTTTAAATAGCAACCCCCAATTTTGACCACGCCATTTGAAAGAGTGTGTCATTCTACATACGCATCATGAAAAATTATGGTGTTACATAACAAAAATTTCAAGAAAATAATGTTTGAAGATCTTAAAATTTAAATTTCACCATACTGACAATGATAATGATTATGTAACAAATTCTTTTTGGACATTATCTATAACTTCAGGAGGTATACGATGTATCTCGTGACGAATTTTTGCTTTTAAATCTTCTAAATTAACCGGTCTAGTAACGTATACTTTGCTTTTTAAGTATCCCCACAAGAAATAATCTAGGGGTGTCAAATCAGGCCATCTGGCTGGCCACTCAATCGGCCCCCTTCTCCCTATCCAACGATTCGGGAACAGCTCATCTAAATAAACACGGACAGGTGCTGCATAATTTCTTGGAAGTTCACGTCCTAGACCGTTTAATTTAGAAGATTTAAAAGCAAGAATTCGTCACGAGATACATCGTATACCTCCTGAAGTTATAGATGTCCAAAAAGAATTTATTAATCGTCTTGGCTTACTGTCAGGCAGCCAACGGTGCACAATTTGAACATTTAATTTAGTCGTTTTTTTACATAATCATTATCATTGTCAGTATTGTGAAAATTAAATTTTAAGATCTTCAAACATTATTTTCTTGAAATTTTTGTTATGTAACACCATAATTTTTCATGATGCGTATGTAGAATGATACGCTCTTTCAAATGGCGTGGTCAAAATTGGGGGTTGCTATTTAAAAAAATTGTCGATGACGTCATATCTCGAACAACGATGACGTCACAAATATGGGTCGTATGTCAAAAAGTGCCTTTTTTAAAAACAAAATCGACGTGTCAGGGAATTTTTTCGAAAACTTCTCAATTTCTAAAATAATGAATTTATTCGTTACTTTTCGGAAGCACTGTAGGTAGGTACAGGCATTATTTCACTGTTGTTTCTGAATTAATTTAATAATTTAAAAAATATATTATTTTAATTTTTTATGTTCAGTCTGATCTACGTAAAACTGACCTCATTCTTTATTGTCTTCAAAAGCCAGACCTCTGTGATTTTATTTGCAAAATTTAATTCCCATTTTAAAATTTTAATTACTTAAAAATAAACGGGTGTACTAAAACTTTTTTTTACGGTTTAATCTCCAATTTTTTCTTAATCCAAAAATATATGTCAACTCTGAGAATTACAAGGTCCAATACAGGTGTATAGCAACATACATTTATTAGTACATTCTTTTATTGTTTATTAATGTCTTTCTTCATTTTGTTGACTTTATTTAGTTTATTAATATCTTAATTTTGTTGATTTTAAGTTTAATTTATTGGTAGTATTAATATTGATGTTATTTTTTTAATATTTTTCCTACTCTCATATGAAGTTCTGTAATACATTTTCGGTATTGTATTATACAGTATGTTTCAAATTGGATGCAAGAATAACAATTTTTGAGATATGAAAAACCTGAAATTTCTTAAATTCGTTTTTGTAAGCTTTCAAGCTTGTTTGAAGAGCTATTAAAATAAAAAGGACACTTTCTCTTTGGAACTTTTAATGTTCAGTCGAATGATGAAACAGTTTTTTAAGTAACGATTCGTCTCCTCAGAACAATCATCAACTTCATTTTTTCTAATACGGTCCCATTAATATTTTTACGTCATTTGACATCATTTTTCCTTGTAAGATCAATGATGTATCATACGCTATAGTTTGGTTATTGTTCCATTAACTGCTCTTTATCATTTTTCGATTTATTGTTGTTTTATTAATTGTTCTTCATTTTTTTAATTCATAGTTATTTATTATTAGTGATTTGTTACTTTTTCGTTATCATTTTGTTAATACATATAGACACATGCAGATGAGATTCCAACACAATAGTGTTAGTTTTTTTCTACACCTCGTAGGAAAAATCACATGGGTCAAGTATTTGTAACAAAAAATATGTTGAGAATAAGACAATAAAGGGTTCACTTTTACGTGGACCCCATTGTACATATTCTGATAGCATAGGAAAAGAGATCGTGACATTGAGTAATGGTAGAGTTGTTGCTTTTAAATATGATGACACGAACAAAACACCATGGTTAGCATACATTTGTCATTAAAAAACAATTAACCAAAAATGAGAAAGTGTTGCCCGTTTCCACATTATCTGTCATATCTTTTACTTGGACAATGTTAATGTAAATTTGTGATTTTCCAGTGTGCAGCAATATCAACATATTCTTTAAGAGTGGTCGATCGTCACGTTTACATCGAGGAAACTTAATCGCCGTTGGGCGATATCCGCTGTTTCTATAAATTAAAATCAGATGCATAAATTCTAAACTGAATCCGATTCTCACGTATCAATTTGGTACGAACGTCCTTTAACCGGGACTTATAATAAAAAGTGAAGGAACTGCAGGTAAAATACCACTTACACAAGCAACACCTTGTGAGAATCGCGATTATTTCTTCGGCTTGAAAGCAGTGGCGTACCCGTATGGAATACTTTTGAGAGAGAGGCTCAGAAATATTTAAAAATAATAATATACAGGCCCTGCTCTCACTCATATCTCATAAGAAAACAACGGTATTATGTTATTCAAATTATATTTTTTATTGGTAGTACTATAGAAAAAGTATGTCTACTTGTGACGTACAGGTGTTGCTGATATATTAGGTATGTATTGCTTTTATAGTTCAATATTTAGACCAGTGTATAACATTTATTTATTTAATAATGTTTTAAATTTTAATAGCACTTTCATAGTATAAAAATATAATGTTTTATCACTGTGAAAAATTAATATTCATATGATATATGACAGACATATATTTATGATCCTATTCATTTCTATTCCTGTATCATATTATGATATATGATAATATAGATATATGGTTTAGCGTATCTGAATTCTGTACTAAAAAATATTCTAAACTAATGTAGTATTTACAAATGCCGTAAAATTTAAGTTATGTTTTAGATAGTCATAAATTCACCAGAACTTATTCGATCCAGTAATTGAAATTGAAATGGTTCGGGAATATCGAAATAATAAATTGGCAAAGTTTCTTTCAGGAAAGTCTAGGTCTACATAAACTGCTTTCACTGAATATTTCCCGCCTCCGCCTCCAGAAACCTAGGTACTTCTTGTAAAGTGGTACAGCCTGGTCGGGCGCCTTATAGTTTGCGATTCTGTCGCTGGATGGAGCCACTCGTGATCTCGCCATCAAGTAGTTGATTGAAGTAGCGAATCATCCTCGTTGTTCCTGGTGATCTGCTTATTTCGTACTGACGACGGCTAAGCAGTTTGAAAGAAACTACGTAGAATGCGGCTGGCATGAAAACCACCAGGGACTGCACTGCTGTCTAATGGTAGAATAGCAAACTACAGTGCTCTCGTGGTGGCAATTAGGTTTACCAGAGGGCACGACCGGACGTATTAAGCGCCTGATGAGATGGAGAATTCGGCAAACTTTTGTCATAAAATGATTTCGTAAATGGCTAAGTTTATGTGATACAAGGATTTAAAGTTTAGATTTTTTTGTAAAATCACTTTAAATTTCCTTCGTTTCATTCAATATTTCAGATTCCTTGTAAACCTAAAGTCAGCCAGAATTAAGCAAAGTGGAATGACCTCGCTGATCTGGTAAAATGCGGTGATGCATGGGCGTGCGTATTCTGTTTTACTATTGGGCACATTTCAGTAGAATTCATTCTATAGAACACTTCTAGTATATGCACTTCCACTTTTTTAACTAACACAAATAAGTATAAACACTGACACAAAGAATAAATACACTGATAATTTTACCACAAATGTTTACCGTTAAGAAACGCGCGCGAAATAACCCAACATCACGCCACTGTTTCTCTACTACCTCGAGCGCAGTCGCTTGTTGGTTCCTGATTCGACCAATCAACGTCATTGAAGCTCAGAGAAAAGAAAGCGTAAATGCAAGAATATGTATGTTAAGGATGAACAGCTTGTCGTCAACTTTACGACTTTCGCAGTTGCCACGTATTCGGATATTCGTTGATATTATTAAGTAAAACACAAATTAAACATTGTGTTTACTTTAATAAAGTACAATAGGGATAAGGGACGTTAAAGACAAGTAAAAACATTGGTAAATAAGATAATTAATACGTTTCCTGTTTTAAATAAGAATACTTTAGAAATAAATGTGACAACATAGATCTACTCTTTTTCCCGTCATTGCACTTTGCTTAATTCTTTAGTGCTTTCTTTTAGGACTTTAGTGCAACCTACTTTTTATATTGCCGAAAGGTGTTTATGCAGTGAAAATTAAAATACGATTTGACTAATTTTATCCATAATATTAAAGTAGTCACTGTAATATTTTTGTCAGTTTGACATGCATATTTATTGGTATGCACTAACTTATACTTCTAAGGAGCTATAGGGCAAAAGTGTAATTCGTGAATACTTTTTAATGTAATCTTCCAGACTGCGCTGCTGACTACGTGTGAAGAACCACTTATCTGCTTTCGTTGATTATTAAAATTTAGTTGTTCTCATGTATAATTTCGTCGTTAATAGTTTAATCTCCGTAGCTTCTTGTTACGGTTCATAAACCGCGATATTTTTGGTCAATAACCTTCTAGCCGCTATGAAAAAGAGGAATTGACTCACGGAAATCAAAGGTACGGATATAAATAAGTGCTTTACGACGTAGATATTTTATTTATATCGTCTTTTAGACTGGCTGCTAATTATTTAATACGTGGTACGTGGACAAAATGACAAACATAATAATATGTACGTGGAACTTCCCAAGATGCGCCATTTTGCTTTACTGTGCTAAATATTAAACAAAACAAAATGTTGGGTTTTTACGTCTTTTTTGCCAGACAATATTCTGTAGGAGGCTGACACATCCTACAACTGAGGTTCATCGCTAATTAAAGTGCAATAGAATCTTTCATTTATTTTAATTAAACAAATACCAATTCATATAAGTATGTAAAATAATAATTTCTAATATTAATTAAGAATTCTCGAAAATTGGTTTCTAAACCTACGCATACTTATTTATTTAGTAGAGTTTTCTCTCTGGTAGGTATATTTGTAGAAAATTTATTAGGGAAAGTTTTTTCTGGGACAGTCGAGATAAAGTAGTATTTAATGTGGAAGGAAAGAACACTATTTTTATACAACTTAGACGGCTTGGTGAATCTGTCCCTCTCTGTAGAGCCAAGAAGAAAAAGGATGTAATCAGATCAGATACAAATTGCTTCTATTTTGGATTCAAGTAAATATTTTTTTACTCATCTCATATCTTCAGCATGAAAAACTATGATAAGTCATATTTGACATTATTTAATCAACGCTTAAGTGTCGAAAATAATGTATTTTTCCTTATTAGTTATTATTTGCTTAGTTGGTGTTATCTTATTAAAGAGAAATATTGCGATCAACAAGTAGCTATAATACCATTTGAAACGACAGGAGTTTAATTAGAATTAAAATATGGGTATATTATTAACAAATGTTTTAAGTTTGTTATATTATTAAAACGTTAAGTTGTGACCCCTAACAAATTTTCTCTAAGGGCGACTAAATAGCTCTCTATCATTTCTTGATTTTTTTATTGGCTTTTACAATACCTGGTAAGTTAAAAATGAGACGCTGAAACTATTATACAATTTATTATTATTCTATACCTCTATTAAAGTAATATCAATTAAACTCCCTTGTTTGTGGAGTGTGCATTTTAATTTATATTAAAATAGGAAAGCTAGAGAAAATGTATCGTTACAGATGACAAAAAAATGGATATTCATGGATTTATTTGCTTCTCATGATTTTTTTATAGATCTAAAATGTCTGCAGTTATATGGCTTATTGAAGACCCAAAGAAGATGTAAAGTTTTTGCAGAGGCGCATCTTTGATATGTGCCGTTTCATGCAGCCTTCATAAAGATCAAGTGTTTTGGTTTATTTATATAATAAAGACCTGCGTTATGGGTATGGCATATGTAAAATACTGACGCATAATGTTTACATGGTAAAAACAGAGCCCTGTACGTTGTAATTAATTTATAGAGGAAGCGATTAATTAAGTTGGCTCTGTTATCAATTGCTGCTCGTATATCAAGCGTGTTTAATACTGAATTTATTATTTATAGTGCGTTCAACTTCAGCAATTAACAATGTCAATGTCAGTGATTTAATTCAGTGCGTTAGAAATAAACCAAATTATTAACTGGGTAACCGTTAAAAATTAAACAGGTTACTAAAGGTAAAACTATACTGTGAACCCTTTGTTATACTTTTGAATATCACAAATTATACGGCAATACCGTTCATGGATATATGCAACCACATTACATCTGTTGGTTGAGATGAAGCTTATTCTGGATACATTGTCAATATAAATTACTTAAATCGCTTTGAGTAAATGACAGTCTGCATAATTAACAAGGGAATTACATATTTTAAGGTCATTAGCATATAATATAGAGTACAGCACTACAGGTCTACGGTGATGTCACCTATATAGATAAGAAATAATAAAGGTCCCAAAGCAGAGCCCTGAGGAACGCCCCATGTAGCAAAAATACTTGAAACCATGATTATATCTATTAAAGCTAGGCACCTTTTGTAACTACAAAGAACTGTTTAGATATTTTATATTTTTTTATAAATCTCAAATTTATGTATTTCCACAGCCAATTTTAACATAATATGATCATATGTTACACAATATTATTAATATTGTTATATTTATAGAAGTAGATAAGATTCGGAGCGATGATATATCTTTCTCAGTTAGTGGTATTACTTATATACTATTAAATTCATTTTATGGCCACTTCAGACTAATTTTAACTCTAGTTTCATTCAACTGTTTACTAGCCAGCCTGGTGCTAAGAGATTTACAAACAAACTTGTAAAAATAAGTGTCTAACAAGTGTAACCAGTGGTGATGGTCAGTGACCTGTTCGTATAGATATAGCATGTTATCAAACACTACTGCTCTTATTGGCTTTGTCTCTGCCTCTGAAATAAGATGATTTTCTGTAAGTATGTGGAAATTTGCTTAATGCCTTGAATTGTCCCGCCTAGTTACTTTTAACTAAAATGTTTAGGGAGATCCATGCCATGTTGTAAATTAAATTAATTACCTAATGTTTATTTAGATGTATTCCCTTTAAAATATCTTTAATAAGCTTTAATAATAATAATATCTCTACCCCTCATTCTAATCACAAAATTACCCCGAAAGTCTGAGACTTGTCTGGGAGAGGTGGCGGCGTATTATTATTTCGCATGTGTATTTATTCACCACTAAATTAATAAAGCTTTGCGATTATCCTTACAATCTGTACCCTTATAATGTTTAGGTCATAATTAATTAAATAATTTATAACTTCATAAATAATATTTGGGTTTCTATTTTACTATTTTTAAATAAATATATTTTGCAGTTCTAAAACACTTTTGTTGTTTAATGCTTCAATTTCAAGCATAAAATTGAAGCTTACAACTATACCCTACAACTGTAACTTTGTCGGTAAAGTGTATTTATTCATTTTATTGAGTATGTTAGTTACATAAAGTGGCATTTTCACTCATTCCCGTATCCTCAGGTGCCAGAAAATAAATACTTATCACTTTTTGTATTACTGCTTGGATCTGTTGTTTGTTTCTTTTAATGCTGTCTATGCTACAACAGTACAGTGTTGTTCAAATTGGTATGCTTTCGAGGGTTACCCAGAATCTGTAATAGATAGAGCAGATCTGACACGCCCTTGTGCTCTTTTTTCGAAAAAATTGCAATGGCGCAAACCACATCTATCTATCTCTTACCGTGTACAAGTTACAGGGCGTAAGTTACAGGGCGTTTCTGGATTTTTGGCAAAACTGACTGATGCTCTTTTCACGTTTCCCTTTCAAGATATCTCAAAATGACGAAATCTCAAACTTTTTGAGATATCTTGAAAGGAAAACGACAAAAAACCGGTAAGAGATAAAGAGATGCGGTTTACGCCACTGTTATTTTTTCGAAAAAAGAGTAAAGGACTCGTCCATCAGATTTTCTCTTATCTATTACAGATTCTCGGTAACCCTCGAAAGCATATCAATTTGAACCACCCTGTACTTATAAAATTATGATAGGTTTGGAAGAGCAAATATAAAGGTTCTTTATATTAGATATCAAAGGAACAATTTTATTAGAAATTAAATGGATATAACGGTTTCCACAAAAATTAACTACGCATCTCATGCTTGATAAAATTTTAAAGTAGAAATGCATTTCGAGTAAATTTATAAGTTTTTAAGTAAGTTATTATCGTTATTAGTAGTATATAGTAAAGTTAATTCTCATTAAGTTTAAAGTGACGTCATTTTCAGTAATTAATTGTTTTCAATATTCCATAAACAAATGATCAATAAATTAGCATAGCATTTGCCACTTACAGAGTTTTATATTTGGCTATCCTTCTCTGCGTTGTCAAGTTTTTATTTAATAAACTCAACTTAAAACTTAAAATTTAAAAACGTCACTTTAAACTTAACGTGAATAAACTCTAGTAGTATATAGTAGTAGTACATAGTAGTAGTGTATAGTAGTACTATATCGTTATTAGTAGTATATATTATTGTTATAAGTAGTAAGTTATTTATAAGTAAGTTATTATCGAGTAAATTTAGTAGATAAGTTATCATTGGATATTAAGTTATAAATTAAGTTAAATCATATTTAAGTAATAATATACCTGAAACCAACCCTGTAACGTGACGCTAATTTATAATCAAATAAAATAAAATAGCTGTCGTCGTTATCTATGAGAGTATTTTTCTGTTGTTTACAACAGGCAATTTAAAAAGCACTTGTAGTACCTACATAATCTGTCAATATCAAATAACGATGTCTTCTAGTTGAAGACTGTAATCTTTTATCAAAAGTCGATCTAAATGGTAAACAGTCAATTTCGCTTAAAGTTCAACTTCGTCAGAGGCGTACTCTTTATTGGAGACACAAGCCTGTGTAATTTTGACAAATTTTACATAAATAAGAATTTATCTTACATTTTAGCATTAGTTTTAATGTAAGTTAAGTTATAAACTAGTCATTTAACCATGAATAATGAATGTTTCGGAGTTTTTGCCCCTCTTCAGCGCAGCCTAGCTAATGGATTTTGCTAAGCATAGATCTGTGTTACGGTATTCCATTTGCACTTTCATGCACAATTGAACAAAATGTGTTCGAGTGGAGATAATTTTTTTCAAATAGAGATTTTCATAAGGTTCTGTAAGTTACCTATATTTTGGAGAGGCCTTATCTTGGAGTGGTTTTGTCGGTAAACCAAATATCTTGTCGGTATATGGTTTTTGTTCTTTTCTGGTATACATAAACTTCAACTTTTCATTTGTCTTTAAAAATGGCAGCGTTTACTTTGTATTATAATAATTTCGTGTAAAAACTTCTTGTGATATACTTATCTAAGTATATTATATGTTACAGATACATTATTCACGCAAAGCGGGTATTAGACGTTTTTAGGATTCTTTCAACGATAAATATCTCATTTTTTATGGGGGAGATTTTCGAGTATTTCCGATTCAATGAAAATATTTTCAGGTTTGCATCACTTCCGGTTATTCCGGAAGTAGACCACAACTTCGTTATTTCAAATGGAACACCCTGTATATTATTGCAATTTTGAACTCTACGTGATATTCTAAACACATTTCATGTAGGATGTTCTATACCTATCTTCAACTGTTTTTGAAATATTGACAGGTGAATATTGACATTTTTCAACTTTGACACCCTGTAAAATCTAAACGGTTTGAGATCAAGAAAAACGGTTTGCACATTCCTATCTTAACCTTCATAAGCTATCATTTGATACTAATTTCAGATTTAACCAAGAGATTAAATTTAATTGAATTTTTTTTATTTCTTGATAAATCTGAAATTAGTATCAAACGATAGCTTATGAAGGTTAAGATAGGAATGTGCATACCGTTTTTCTTGATCTCAAACCGTTTAGATTTTACAGGGTGTCAAAGAAAAATGTCAATATTCACCTGTCAATATTTTAAAAACAGTTGAAGATAGGTATAGGATATCCTACATGAAATGTGTTTAGAATATCACGTAGAGTTCAAAATTGCAATAATATACAGGGTGTTCCATTTGAAATAATGAAGTTGTGGTCTACTTCCGGTATAACCGGAAGTGATACATACCTGAAAATATTTTCATTGAATCGGAAATAATGGAAAACCTCCCCTATAAAAAAATCAGGTTTTTATTGTTAACCGAACCCCAAGAACGTCTAATACCCGCTTTGCGTGAATAACCCTGTATACTTACCAAAACTTACTATACGGACCAAAACCAATATAAAGATCCAGGAGTATATGTGTAATAAATAGCATCTGCCATACACGCTTGAAATTACATTTTCAGCGTGTTCAATATATTTGAAGAGGGAGTGAGAGGAACGCATACTGACATATTTGCTCCGGATGTTCTAAATAGACCACTCTAGGCGGTGTTTTCTTACCCGCCACTGGCTCCAATTACTGACGGAAAATCTTGAAGCCCCACTTCTGATCGGAGAGGCACGTAGGCAAGGTGATAATTAAATTTAGGTGGAAGGGGAAACGCTCGAGTGCATTTCAATCGACCCGCTAGCAATTTGAAAAAATGTAGGAGGCGCCAGGACGACCACGTTTCATTAGTTGGGTATCGGAGAGCCTTGCTACTTAATGCTAGTCCACTGGAATTAGATATTAAAGTGAAATAATATGTTTGTCACGTATAGTTTTGCAAAACCCAGTTTCAGACAATGTCATCTTCAGGGGTGACACAATTAATACGTGCAGAACGTATGAGGTTTGTAAAAATTAGATGATTGCGTGTGCCATAATAATGGTGAAAGTAAGCAGTTGCTTTTACATATTATGGTATCTATTTGATGTCTATAAATAAGATAATTATAAAGCCATTGACTTCACATTTATATCATGAAAATTATAGTATAAAAATTAAGCGTTGTTGGTTGCGAGTCACGAAGGCGATAGACCAGTAATGGCGAACCTTTTTGAAAAGTTAGTCAAATTTTGTTCATTATTTTTTTAAATACTGGCCCGGGGGTCACTAAGTCAGTTGCGTCACTTGGAAATGGGGGGGGGGAGGATGACACCGACAATTTGTTAACAGAAAAACTTAACAGTTAACCTTTTAACTGTTACTTTTGCAAGTGAAGAGCGAGAAATAAAGGTCGACGTCATAAACAAGAAGACAAAAGATAAACATTTTTTAATGTTTATGATAATGATGACTTGATGATAATGTTTATAATTAAGTCGATATGTATGAGGAATAGACCACCATTTTCTCTGATTTTGGTGTAGATCATACCTATATTCACATATGAGCTGCTGTAACCACTGAAGAAAGCACTTCACTGAAAATAATATTGAAGTAAGTACGTATTTTTAGAGCTTTCTTTGGTGTTTTGATGTTTCATTTGTTTGTTGTCTTCGAAATCAATTGATAATCTATGGACAATACTGACGTAGTTTTCCACATAACACCAAAATACTATACTGCACTCGACGCGTGTTTCACCAACCACGTTGGCATTATCTGGAGATGATTAAAACTGACCTATGACCAACTGAATCTATGGACCACGGCCAATAACCTAAAAGACAATGACCATCAGATACTTCTTTAAACTAGTTCTGAAAATAACTACCAAAATGAAATTTGGATTTGGATTTCATTTGTGAGTAATGTAATCTCTTATTGATTTTATGGTATAAACATCCATTTATTAAATTAATTGTGTTGTTTTCGACGCAAATTCTGCCCCTTAAACTTTTAAAAATATCCAAAAATGTGTAGATACAGAACGGAGGCGGAATTGGCATGCCCCTTTTTTTCACATGGGCGGAGCGCCGAATAATAAAATAACAATTAATCCTAATCAGAGTATGCCATGATATGTCAAGTTCACAGCGCCTACTATAAAGTCGCATTCCGGCACTGGTGCTCGCCGCTACCATTGTCGATCGCTAAAGTAGTAGTAGTTTGCAGACGGTTGCCTGTGTGTGAAAGGAAACTGAAAATAAATCAAGGCGGCCAGTGATTTTAGAGCGGCCGAACCAGTGAAAACGTTTGCGGGAGTCGCTGAAACGAGCCACGTTTGTTTCCCTTTTGCGTTCATTCGTTATTTGTTATCGTTTAATGGATGGGTGCACTGTGATATTAGTTAAAACCCAACCAAGCTGGGTATAGTTACAGAGGTATGTAATATTTCATATTTATGTTAACTGCATATCTCATTAGCATCGTCCTCATGTGTATAGGTATGTGACTGAAAGTACTTCTTAAGTCTGTACATTTTATGAGACAAGGCTAATATGCTATTTACTTGAATATCAAGTATATTCAAAGTAAAATGATCAGTTGGTAAGTAAGTGTGTTGTTCATATTTATTCGATTTTTAACATTTCATATAGATATCCCTCTTTAATTGAATATTTTATTAATTTTCTAAAAAAAAAAAAGATCAAGACATAAATAAATTTCTCAGTGAAAAGGGGATACATGTAACGTAAATAAACCTCTGCTTAGATATGACTGGTTTTTAAAAGTCCTTCACTTTGCGTTCATATTATCGATATTGACGTCAAGCAACGTGGTCCGCGGTTAGTACGTGGATGGGCGACCGTGTAGGGAAGACCCAACCCCTCCCCGCTTCTTCTTAGTTGCATTTATTGTAGAAGACGTACCATCTCTTTGATAGGACGTAAAGGCGGAGATCTCTTGTCTATGAAATGATAGGGCAAGTAAAAGATGCCTACCCTGTTTCAAAAATGGGGGTTCTGCAAAATTTTCAGTTTGGAGGTCGGTGAATGGCCTTGGTCGCGGAAATCGGCCGAAGTTTAATAATAAAAGTAAAGAAAAAATGTAACAGTGGTTCATATATTACAACAAAAGATTTCACATCCAGCTCCATTGCGTTGAGTGTTTCAGAACAATAATTATTCAAGCTATTTTAAATAATTGTTAATTCTCTGTCATTTTCTAATGAACTACTTAACCCAAATAATTTTGTACTTACTATCTATATTGTAAGTATTTTTTATCATTTTTATTATTGTTTACACAACCAGTATTATATAGATAAGGAGGTATATCATCAAAGTTATCGATTATCACGTATCAGTCATTGCATGTATTTTTGTAATCATGTTTAGCCTGATAAAAATATGACATACTTAATCATGTCGAAAAAATACAATTCACTTTTTCTCTTTTTTATCACTTAGTTCTTCCCATGAATAAGTCTAGTAATTATTAATACGAATATCGTTGAACTGCTCCATTTTTGGATTTCAGAAGTTTTGTCTTCACTTAAAATATTTATTCGAATTCAAAATACCGCCGAACTTTTAAAATGTGTGACTGCGCTGTGGGTAAGAGGTGCTACACTCGACTTATTTACGAGATAATCATCCCACAGTTCTAGTCAAAAGGATGGAATACAATTTTCTTGTATCTGTATCAATTATTGCTTGGATCACAAGATATTCATCTAAAAATAATAGAACCCACAGCCTGTCTGTAATTATACAATTACTTTCCTGTATCCTCCATCATAATTACACCAATTAATTAATTGATGTAATTGGCATGCATATAAATTTGTATATTTAATTTGTTAATTTATATACTGATTTTTATTATCACAGGATTGTAAACAACTGAAGTGTTCACACAGAATTTCACACAGACGGTTATTTTAATTCCAATTTATTTTTCTTTCCCGGCTTCTGCCTTGACCATCATGGCGGCTATTTTTAACAAGTTGACCGCAACAATTCACACTTTGGTAACACTCGTACGTTGATTGCAGTGTGGTAAAAATAACGTAATTGTTTAAATAACATTAGAAGCTAGGTACACGTTATGTTGGTATCGTATAAGATTATTTTCAAAACATTCTGCAGGTGTACCTGTTTGGTGCAAGGCGGATTTTTTGGAATAGGGCCAATCAGAATAGCGGATGAAAAATATGTAACCTACGCGTTCTGTTGCCTTTCAATAAACCCTTCTGAAACTGTAGTATGTTATATAAAATTAATAGTATTAATGATATTAATATTTCTATCCCCTCTTTCTAATCACAAGGATTAACAAGAAAGTTTGAGACTTGTGTGGACGGAGGGGCAGTGTATTATTATACAGACACGACTTATGTTGGTAAACCCTATAACCACCATTCAGTGCTGGAATGGGGAATACTCGTTAGTTAATGAATACATCATTAATGGACAGTCATGAATAGGAATAGGGAATAAGTGAAAAGGATAGTCCAACACCAAGGATTAACACCAAGTTGACATTCCTCCCATCCGCCAGGATGGTGGTCAACACACCCCTGGAACATGCTTACTAGTAGACAATTTAATTAAAAATAGTTGGGTGCTATGGGGACTAGAACCCATGGCCCCTGGGTTAAACAATCGAGACACTAAACTTTGAGTCACCGATTTTACTCGTATAAAATTTCATCTATCTTCCTCTATTCTTCCATGAAATAGACGTTTCCATAAAGTGGGAATACAGTGAATTTAAGTTGGTACCTATATGATTTCTTGGAAAAGTTATTTTAGATTTTAAATCAAATCAAATTTATTCACTCATCTGGTGTACATGAATAACATTAATCCTGATTTACATCATGATTTACCTCATTTTAGATTCACATTTAGAGGGGTCCTTCTGCGAATAAGTCTTTCTGATACCTACTTATATGTTATACTTATATCGGATGTTAGTTTTTGATGATTTGAATGATTATAAAAAAAGTTTTGTATGAAACTGATTATAAGTAAGATATTGCAAGTCAGGAGTAGGTTCATTCATTACTGTGCTAACTTATTCATATTCAGGAACGGAAAACCAAGTCAGTATCACATTTTGGAATTTATGGATCACCTAAAATGGCTCGCATATGACTGTACGGTACTAATTTACATGCCTGGTTTCGCATTTAATAGTATATACTTGTTTAGCGTTTGACTAATTAAAAAAACATGGAAAACTTCTATTTAAATTCGTAGTTATCTAGATCTAGATTGACCAGGTTATTATATATTTCATTGCCAAGTATGAATCACAAAAATTGTCTTGGCAATATTTCTTGGTAATCCATTGTAGGTATTAATATTCAATAAACCAGAATTCAAATGAGGTTAACATAAAATACTTAATATTGTATTTCGTTTATCCTACTTCTGCTATTCTTCCTACTATTTCCTCATATTTTTGCTGTGTTAAAGTGTTAAGAAAAGTGGTAGATATTTTATTATATTATACTTACGAAAGACATTTTAACCACTTTTTTAAACATTTACAGTATGATAATGTATTACATACGTAGGTACCTTAAACTCAGTTAGAGTATTAATAAACATTATTATCTCGTTTTTAACTTTTAAAGTATCAATATCTCTTCATATCCATCAAAGTCGTCTTTGCGTCAACTATCCTCAAAAATATAGAGTAACCTGCCATCTTTATACTAATATCCAATGAAAATTAATTTATTTTTATACTGCCATTAATTTTGTAAGGGTCAAACTCTGTAAATTGCCGATCGATTAGGTACTCAAGTAATGAATATGTAAATAAAACATGTAGCCGGGAGGATATTCCAGATTATTTATAATTTACTTGCACAGTACAGGCAGAGATACAACATATTAAGTAGCTTTAAACAGTTATTTGTTGGAATTAAATTATATTTTACCTATACTGTCTTCCATATTATCTGTTATTGAAAATTTCACGCCAACATATGTTTACCAATAAAATGGGAGCATTTCTTAACGTTGCCATGACAATCTGTATATTTCTTCGGAAATTTTTTTCTGCTGGGGTACTCTGGAAAGTATTACAGTGGAAATTTTTTGACATAAAAAATAACAGCGGGGTTTTATGAAATAGTACTACAACACAAGTAGTACAAGTACAACAACTGACATATTTGATGTAAATCAAAGCCTTTTATATTTAACCACGTTTACGCTAACCACTACAATACGAAGTAAACACAATAAATTTTGTAAATAACTTTTTTCTACTGTAAACACATGTTGTTTGTGAAATTTTCTTACCGAATACCACTCGAGATCAAATTGTACCTGGAAGTTTTTTCTCGCTCGCGAATATTTTCAGAAAATTATCGGTACTCGTATTTCATAACCATCCGAATATTATTTTCTTATCCATTTTCTCTACTTTAGTTCTAAACGAAACGAAACTGAAATTTTACAAAAGGGAATTTCCAAAATTTTGATATTTTTTAGGTGTATATATTATTGGTCACCAAATTACGCAACTTTGCCCTAATATACCTATTACATGTAGCTAATAGGTAAGTACGGTGCAGTCAATATTTCAAGTCCTACACGTCATGAGTGAAGCTATGAAACCCTTGCCAACTTAATTTTAAATTATTAGGTATATTAAAATGCAACAATTTCCTGAAAATACGAACATAGCTGTGGTTTGTAGTATGGTCCACAATACACAATAATTTTTATTTACATACTGAACAAATATTACTGCTGTGTTGATTCGCTTAAATATTGTATTTTGATGTTAGCAGTACGCTTTGATAACATAACAGGATACTCTATATTTACAAAATATGTACAATGTTGATTTGGATTTTTAGCAATCGTTAAATAAACCATACAAACACAAAACTGTATACACCTGTTTGTACTGTCGAAGATATGACAATTATCATATGGGTACAAGCAAACACTATATATCTCCTAAGTTAGCAAAGTAACTACATATTATCAGCAGGTTGTTCCCGATTTACTTACAACAGAGAACGGGTTATTCGACTCTACTTCAGTCGATCATAGCTTATCTGCGGTTGTGGGTACATACACTGGCAGTAGTATCTCTGCGTGTAGTGATTTCGCTTGTTCAGTTTTAATAGTTTTTTTAAATTATTTTTGGTATGTAACCTTGCCGTTTACGTTATATTACACAATACACACATACATATCTATACACTCAATGATCTCGTTTGAATAACTGATTTTAAAAAATATGGACCATCAGTATTTGTATTTTCCCACAGAATTCATACTTCAAATAAACATCACTGGGAACTTTTAACCGTAACCAGTCCATAACCTTGATTCTATTGAAACCATAAAGAAAGTCTACATCTTCATAATTTTAGAAATAGTAAGCCTGGTTCATACTTCAGTAGCTTTTACTGTAAATGCAATTAAAGAAGTGTAAATGAATCAAATAGGTATATTAAAGATTCTTAAAAGGATCAACCAGCTTGCTATTGTGATGTCCATGAAATTGGTTAAAAACTATGGATGTTAAAATATAAATATTTATTATGCAATAATTGTAGTAATATTCGCCCCCATTCACAGGCCATAAAGCAAAGATTTGCATCTATCGATTTGCACCAAATTTTGGAAACACATCCAAGTTACTGTGCAACTGCATTGGATTGCAGATGGTATTACTCAGATTGCCAAAAATATAGCTAATTTGATATTTTTGATATATTTTTTGCTATTTGAAAAGCTAAAAAACTAATCGGATTTGTTAGCAAATTCATGTCGGTCAGGTTACAGCTTATATCTCTATGTGGAATAGACCCCATAATGAGATGGACTTAGGGAGTATGTATAACACAATTATAAATATTTATTTAAGCATGACCTAAATGTATTTCCCCTCTCTTTGGGAGGAGATTCAAGATAACAATGTTCTGACTAAACTGAATCATAATTAAAAGTTTTATTTAAAAGTATACGTTATATATTAATACTGTTAGGTAGCTTCTTTCTATTGATTTCAGTAGAACGAATTTTTATTGCAGTAATCACGCATTTCATTGTCATTTTAAGTTTAATTTCTTTGAAATTTTAATTCTGGTATTCCCTTGTGGTTACTGCGGTTTTTTATCTGGGCTGGCCTTCCTTCATCTTCTTTCCATCTAATCTGTAGGGATTCCTTAATTTCCTGGGAAATTAAGAGCGAAATAAATTACCGAACTAAATTAATTTGTGTTTCACCGGATTTAGCCTGGTATTAAGTACAATTAATCAACTTAAATCTTAAATCAATGTACGGTCTGTTTATTTTGCAAAACTTTGAAACAACTGTAGATATTATCGAAGAAAAATATTGTAAGAAGCTAAACATTTGATAGTAAATTACATCTGAAACTGTACTAAAGAATTTTGTAAATACAAATTTATTTATAGTACAATACAGGTTTCACTAAAAAACCTAGTAAACCAAACTTTGTGTTTGTTAATGTTTGCCCTAATGTTTTTAATTTTAGGTTGTTCTCACACGACCACACTGATATAGGGTTTGTTGGTTATGTCTCTAATATTAATCTAATTTATCTAAGATATCTCTGATACTATCCTGTAAAGAGTGTCATCAGTAGAGCAGTGAGTTGAAGTGAAGGAAAGAAATAGCTGACTCAGTAACGCAATCTTCGTATGATACATTGATTGCTCTTATGCACACCTTTTTGAGGCATACCTCCCTTATTATTGGAGACAAACACAGCAAACTGATATCAGTGTTTGCTTGAGAGAACTATCTAAAAGTAACTTGAGGATATCTTACATTTCAAAAGTCATCAGTTTAGTTCGCCACGCGCTTTCAGAACACCCTGTGTAAAGTTCAATAACGTCATATCATCATCCGAGTCACCCAGTCGGTGGTTCAGAGTTAAGTGTCTCGATCGCTTTACCCAGAAGTTGTGGGGTCAAATTAGGGATACCGGTACCCGTTAATTTTACTACCCGGGTACCCGTTTTTAATACTCGGTATTTACTCGCTACCTGTTAATTACTCGCTACTCGTTAATAACCGGTTATACCCGTTAATTACCCGTTATTTACCTATTACTAGTATTATTTTGGGGTAATAATTAGTATTCAATATTAATAACAATAACTGAAACAGATTAATAAAAAAATATATGAAAAAATAACCTTTATTGAAGTTTGGCTTCTCGCGGTAAGTGTATATATTACATTAGTTGAATAGTTATGTCATGTTCCCTGCTTGCTCCCCCATTCAGATCATATTTTATATCGCCAAACTTGTTAAAAACCCCGCCAACGCAAAACCGCAAAAAAACAAGTTGTCATATGTCACACAGAGGTCGATTGAATGCAGGTGCTTAGAGGGTTATCAAGTATTTAACAGGTTATCGGGTATTTAACGGCTTATCGGTATTTAACGGGTTATTGGTATTTAACGGGTTATCGGGTACTAAAATGGGAACCGGGTACCGAGTTTTTATCGGGTACCCGGATATCCGTCGGCATCCCTAGTTCAAATCCCCATTCCCCCGACCAATGTTTAATGAAATTGTCTACTTGTAAAGCCTGTTCGCAAGGGTGGGTTGGCAACCAGCCTAGCGTGGTTCCCTAGGATGGGAGAATGTCAGCTTGGTGTTAATATGTGACATTAACATCGGTTGATGTTGGACTGTTGTCCTAACTAATTAGGTTTTCCAGGTTTCCCTTATTCCAGCACTGAACGGTGATTAGCCCACCTTTATTTCATTCCAAGTCATTCCGGATGTGGAATTGCGGTCCACTGAATAATAATATGCCACCTCCTCACCCACAAAAGTCTCAGATTTTCCGGCTAATCCTTGTGTTTAGAATGAGGGGTATATTATTAATATATTTATCATCAAAATTAAAAATGTTGAGGAATGTAACATTTATAACAGATGGCCTTGTAAATTATTATCTTTTATAGAATAATGGTGGATTGTGTCGCAAACCGACACAATTATTATTCTGACGATAGTTCAATATAACGTGCATTGGGTTGTAATTAAAATTTAATAATAATTGCTTTATAATTTCTTATAACTAATTTTAAGCCACAACCGATTTAAATCCCGGTATGCGACAGTAGAATATCGGAGAAATCCCAGAGCTATAAATCAAATAAGCCTACATGGGAGGTGTCCTTAATATATTCAAATTTCATTAGACAGCTGACACAAACATCGTTAAAACCCTTTTCTGATTTCGATAAATAAAGATAATTAAATCACTCGTGTGGGACAAATTAATTAAGCAAAATTTTTTAAAAAGTAGCTCCATATAAGTAACTATGTAACATACACTGAGGGGTTAAAGACAATATTATTTTACTATTAAGGGTCCATTCTCTGTAGATTTGACAGGCATGAATGTTGGGTCGGATTGAGAGGATAGGTGGCCGATGGATGGAGACTTATATATTCCAATTATCGAATTATTAAGATTTCGGAGGTGCACGTAAAGCCGAAGTAAAAAGGCACATGGAAATAAAGTTAGCCCTCATTGCAAGGGTACCGGATTTGTCTTATAATTGCAACAAAATTTCTTTTTAATGTTATAAATTATATATCACCGGAAAGATCAAAAGATAAACTAGATCCCTATAGTAGCAAATTTTTGTTTAATACATGTATTTTAGAGAAAATAATTTTTGAAAATACGCTATTTTAGTACAAGATTGTTTGTCTGGAATTTTAAAAATAAAAAGAAATACCAAAAATTACTACTATAGGGACTTAGATTAAAGTCTTATCTTTCAATACTTTTTTACTAAAAGTCGCTATCTTTTATAGTTTTTTTATAATTAGACTCGAGACGAACGCCGATTTAGGGCTATTTCGACCTAGTGAATCGACTCTTAAGCAATAGTTAGTATATGCACCATTTCATAAATTTTTTTTTTTTTTTTTTGTTTTTCAACCTTTACTTTGCATATAGGTAATCAATTTTTACAGGGCGGTTTAATAAAATTGCATGAATGTAAACTTTATTTTTTTTTATATAGCACATCCTGTGTCTATGATTATGTATATGTTTTGACATATTTAGATGGAAAGTTTTTACGAATACAGCGGTGCTTTGTTTGATTGGTATATCCATCATCCATTATTATCCAAAAATTTAAAATTTTCTGAAAATTTTGAAAATTTTTAATTCCTGGATAAATTTGAAATTAGTACCAAACGATAGCTTATGAAAAGTTAAGATAGGAATGTGCAAACCGTTTTGCTTGATCTCAAACCGTTTAGATTTTACAGGGTGTCAAAGTTGCAAAAATGTCAATATTCACCCGTCAATATTTCAAAAACAGTTTAAGTTAGGTATAGGGAAGGCTGATGAAAGTCCTACTAAAATCAAGGGTTTAGTTCGAAAAAGCAATAAAAAATATATATTTCCATTTAGAAAAACGAAGTTGGTACCTGTCCAGGAAAAACTGAACACCCTGAATATGTAAATATATTTTCATTTTGTGCAGCTCGGGATATTAGACAACCCTGTAGAAAAAAAAATTAAGTTATCTCTTTTATTAACCCAGATATTGGACTTACGCGTACTAGGTGGACACCCTGTATATGATAAGGGAGATAAGCCCAAAAAAGTGTGCCATAAGAGCAATGTGTTACGAAAGAGAATATCGATTCGTTGCTAGGTTACAGACGCTACAAAATTTTTCTCCAACACATTGCTCTTTTGGCACAGTTATTTTGCCAAGGCCGCGCCATCTAAAAATAATTTTTAGCTTTTAATTGAAAATAATTTGGACATTTGAAGTATTGAAGTAATGAAAAATATTAAATTATTTTTTTTTTTTGGTCATACCTGGAGTTATTTACTTGTAATTTTAGTAATTTGAAAATATGATGGATCACTTTTTGATCAATAAACTGTACAGTAAACAAATTATATTATTGTTTATACTCAAGTGACACGATGGTATTTAACGCATTACATTAAACAATCGAGTTTATTTTTCCGGGGAGTGGCGGGCTCATTAAATTAACAGAATATAAAATAATATTAACATTTTCGAGGACAATATTAAACAGTAGGGTGCAGCGTTTTACTGTGTTTCTACGTGACCATATTTCTATATAATTAATTCATCGATTAAATTACCTCTTCCTCCTTTTGTCAATGTCCCTTAATTTTGGAGATGGATCTATTAATCCTTACATATTTGTGTTGGTGACACAACACTATGTATTTTGTAGCAAATAACTACGAATAGTATGGCCATTTTACTATGTATTTTATTGTGAAAAATATACAGGGCGTTATATCACATAAACAATGGTTTGTGAGTATATCCTTATTAGATTTCAAGGATCACTTTTCAAATCTAAGGAACAATTATTGCTTTAAGTAATCAATATTTGCCAACTTTTTGATGAAGGTTTATTTATTTTCAGATCTGCAAACATCAGGAAACTAAGAAAAGTAAATAATTGGTATGTATTTGCTTATAATTTATAAATTAGCGTCACGATTTCCTTATACTTATTCTTATTAGGTATATTAATGTTTAATTGCTTAAGCGACAATAGATTTTATTTTTATTGCTAATCAGAATTACCAAGGACTGCGTAACTAACCAATATTATTTGTTTTATGTGGGTACAAGTAAAGCAATAAAAAACATATTTTTAAATTTTTATTTGTCAATCAGGTAATGGGTATTGTTAAGCAAATAACTCTTATCTTCAAAATAGTTTGCGTTACGGTGTGTTTGTTCTTTATTATTATTTGATTTGAGATAATAATATTTAATATAAAATATTTAAAGAGCAGAGCAAACACTCAATAGAATTGGGAGAAGTTGAAACTTTTCTTCTTTAACACTTTATTTAATAGATAAACTTCCGATACTTCTGCTTATATAAGCATATCATTGTTCCTCATGTTTTTGACGTCTGTATAAAAATACTTCAAGCTCTCGAATCATGAAACACAGATTGATAAAGATATTTTTATTCTACGCACATTTCCATAGAAAATATTTATAGATAAATTTCTGTATCTATAAAGAATAGTATAAAGTGGAAAAAGTAGGATCAAGAAACTATATCGGACACGTTCATCAGCTGTTTGCTTAATTTACTTAACTACTTCAGAATGTTACTTTCACTGTATACGGACATAAAAGTCCTCGTACACACCATGCTTCGTTATCATTAAGGTCCGTTTTCATGCTTATGCAATTTGGGCAAATTTGTCTTTTTTTTTTATTTTGTCTGCTTTATGTTTTTGTTAATAATATAATATTGTCAAAAAAAGAAAAATAATTAATTGCAGAATTTATTAATTGTTTTTTAATAATTGTTTTGAAAAAAACATTGATCTCATTTAGATGTTCCAAGAAATATATAGAAAACACTCTATATACTAGTATTTCGGCTTGTTAGGCCTTTTTCAATAGAGTAAATGTCTATTACTAAATATTTCCAAGTGCGTTTTCGTTATTTATTTGTTTACGAGCCTACCTCCGATTGATTCTACCATCTGGCCATCTGGTGAAGCCCGAGTTTTTAATACCGTTTCTAAGAAGGGCGAGAGTGTAAAGTCTATCTGATCATTGGTAGTACACGGATTTATAATTAAAGATTTTTTAATTTCTAATTGCTCTAACAGATCTAAGCGCTTTCCTTTCTTTTCCCGATGCAGTACCTTTACATTTTTCTGATCTATAAAATGATTGTTTTCTATACAATACGTCGCTAATCCTGAATTTTTTGCGTTATTTAATATGGATTTTTTATGTTCTTTTACTCTCGTTTCGATACTTCTGCCAGTTTGACCCACATACACGGCATTACAATCCGCGCAGTTAATTTGGTATACCCCCGATTGTTTTAATTTATTAACCCTTTCTTTATTGTTTATCAAAATTCTCCCAATAGTACGCTTGTTGACACTAATCGTTTTACACCCGTTTCGTTCTATTCTGCGAGCTATTTTTTCGCTATAACCTGGGACGTGATTAATATAACTATAGGTGCCTTCTTTTTCCCGAATATTGTAAAACTCCCGACGAATTAATTTCCTCCTTTTGTTTTTTAGCATGCTATCTATTAGTTTTTCTTTATATCCGTTGTTTCTTGCAATTTGTTTGATTGTACTTAATTCTTTAGACATTTACTCTATTAAAAAAGGCCTAACAAGCCGAAATACTAGTATATAGAGTGTTTTCTATATATTTCTTGGAACATCTAAATGAGATCAATGTTTTTTTCAAAACAATTATTTTCACGATGTTTCATAAAGAACCATCCGCTTCGAGTATCCACTTTAGCAGAATTTATTGTATAAATCTTTTCCTTGCCTCTGGAAGCTTATGATAATTCCTCTTCCTGTTCCATCATTGAGTTTTGCTTAAACTCGCCGAAATTTCAACTGTACCGGCGGACAAATTTGTGCAAATTTAGACTAATCAAAAAGGGTACTACAACAATTCAGTTCTAATTGTGCAAATTAGCATACACAAATCAATTTGCGCAAATGTCATGAGCGTGAAAACGTACCCTTATAAAAAACGACTTTCGCGAGAACAGCAGAAGTTTCTGTGTAGAAAATCTATTATGCACTCTTGATTATGTATGTTTTTGGAATAAGATAAGTATCGTATTGATATATTTCCTTAACTAGATCAAAGTCAACCGCTTTCAGTGTTCACAGTCATTTTCATTACTCTTATATCTCATGGCACACTGTGCTTGACACTGAAATCAAGACCACATAAAAATACTGGTAAAAATGAGAGTTAAAAATTTAAGAAAATTTTCTTTAACGTAATATGAATATAAAGCGATTCTTTCTTGTATGCCTGAAAAGTGTTTATAACGAGACGTAAAGCAATTTATAAAATTAGACTATTTTCTAATTCTAGGTTTTTATAAAAACAATGATCATGATAAAGGTCTAACTTTTGCCGTTCATCAAATTAACAAAGCCAGAATTTTCCAAATGTAGGTTGTGAAGATAATAACAATATTATTAATAATATTGTGCCTTGGCACCATATTGAACGAAATATCCTGTTGGTGTATATCAGAAATAGGATTTACTGCGTAGCCATGTTACAGGAAGATGTGACCTATAAAGCTCGTTTGGTTTGCAGACCAAGTTATATTAAATTCTCTTCTAGTCTGACGATGTGGTATAGTGAAAATAAAGTAATAAAAATAAACGAAGGGACATATTTTATATCCAAAAATATTATGATTTAATAATGGAGATTCATTTTCCTTGTTCTCTATAACCTAGGTATATACAGGATGTCTACTTTTATTTATGTACAAATCCATAAACCCTTTATTTTACAAGAAAATCGTGTATTTTTTTGTTTCAAAAGGCATTAAAAACTGCTTCTTTCGACCCTACTACCGCTTTTAAGACGAACATACAGGGCCTACTGCAATTTTTTTTATACCAACGATATTCAATATAACCTTTAGGAATTTTTTTTATTTAAAATCTGACACGACAGCGAGTCAAGACTTCTCAATACCCCAAAAATATACAGGGCCTTTCTTTTTACACATAATCAAAGTTAAGCAAAATATCGAATTTAAAAGGCACTAGACGAGTCAAGCGTGCTAGCTATGGAATTATGTCAAAACAGTTGAATGTTATGTGGAATCACTTAAATTTAATTTTGCCCTACATTTAGTAGATAGAAAAATATTAATGTGCGCCATTAAGAAGGTTATATTAACCAAAAGTTGTGAAATTATAAGAAATCTGTGATAGTTAAAATTACTCGAATTAAATTAAATGCAATGTCAAAATTGTGCGTTTTTCGAGATCACTTGGATGATTTACTAAAATTTGCTTAATTCCATGTAGGTACCTATCTAGCCTACCAATTTGACCATAAATATTTTTGAAAAATTGCAAATATAATTGCTTACTATAATGCTTAATTTTAAAATACGATGTATAAATAACTTTACCACGTAGTACAAGAAATATACTAAAACCGCAAAGCTCTCTTACCACCCAGGAGGCATATAAATCATATATTACAATTTTTTGTTTTAAAAAATCCTTACGTCTATTGACATCTTACGAAATCATTTATTTTGTCAAGTTATCTTTATTTGCATGACTGTTACAATACAGATAACAATTATGAAGATAAATACAAAATGGAAATTACCTAGTACTTGTTTCTAAAATGTAACAATGGTAAATGTAATAAAGGCTTGATATCGATAAGCCCTGAGCCAATTAAAAACAGAAAGGAGGCCCTCTATTTGGAACCATAAAGCAATTAACGCTGATCCTATGTTTGCATTCGCAAGGCTTTTCTTGATCTAAATGGAGTATAAAGCAATTGCAAAATTATACGAGTCCATAGAAGTTCTAGGTCAATAACAATAAGGTCAGAGTGGCCCAAAATAATCATTCACTAGTGAAACAATAAAATGGATTGCGAAATACTTTTATTAAACTTTTACAATCTTAACTAGCTGTTGCGCCAAGGATTTGAATGAAATATTCTTCATATAAAAGTAAATGGTAACTGCCTGTGTATAGGTGTACTTTATTAAGCAATTTTTATTTAATTCGGTAAGGTTTACGGTTTCTTAATATCCTGTGTACTACCTCCACATCTATTAAGACGGAATCTTAATAGATTCAATTTGGCGTTCCAACAAATCTTGAACTGATTCTTTTGTAGTAAAGAAAATATTCCAATATCAAAGGACTAACTAACTAGTTCAGAACTGATTTGGGAAAGATGAAATCCCCTGTAAGGTAAAAGAGACTATTATAGATTGTTAATAGTCCCTTTTAGTATCCTGTGTGCCCAAGGATACACACAGGGATAAATCACTCGACAAATTAAATTGCCTACAAAATAGTTACTAATAAATTATTGTTAATTGTTATTTTCTTTCGTGACAGGTATATTTGAAAATTAATGTAGAAGGTGACAAATAAATAATTAGTTAAGACAAATGAACAATGCCATTTAAGTATCTAGTTATAGGGTTATTCACGCAAAGCGGGTATTAGACGTTCTTGGGGTTCGGTTAACGATAAAAATCTGATTTTTTTATGGGGGAGGTTTTCGATTATTTCCGATTCAATGAAAATATTTTCAGGTTTGCATCACTTCTGGTTATACCGGAAGTAGAGCACAACTTCGTTATTTCAAATGGAACACCCTGTATATTATTACAATTTTGAACTCTACGTGATATTCTAAACACATTTCATGTAGGATGTCCTATACCTATCTTCAACTGTTTTTGAAATATTGACAGGTGAATATTGACATTTTGCAACGTTGACACCCTGTAAAATCTAAACGGTTAGAGATCAAGAAAAACGGTTTGCACATTCCCATCTTAACTTTTCAAAAGCTATCGTTTGATACTAATTTCAGATTTATCGAGAAATAAAAAAATTTCGATTAAATTTAATCTCTTGGTTAAATCTGAAATTAGTATCAAATGATAGCTTTTGAAAAGTTAAGATTAGGAATGTGCAAACCGTTTTGCTTGATCTCTAACCGTTTAGATTTTACAGGGTGTCAAGGTTGCAAAATGTCAATATTCACCTGTCAATATTTCAAAAACAGTTGAAGATAGGTATAGGACATCCTACATGAAATGTGTTTAGAATATCACGTAGAGTTCAAAATTGCAATAATATACAGGGTGTTCCATTTGAAATAACGAAGTTGTGGTCTTCTTCCGGTATAACCGGAAGTGATGCAAACCTGAAAATATTTTCATTGAATCGGAAATAATGGAAAACCTCCCCCATAAAAAAATCAGATTTTTATCGTTAACAGAACCCTAAAAACGTCTGATACCCGCTTTGCGTGAATAACTCTGTATATGGTAATAAGTCACTACACACAATGAGAAATAGGTTTATCCATAAAAATTCTCCTATAAAAACCAAATTAGATTGCAGTCTACCTATTTCAGGTTATGTTGGTCGAGATTTTAATCATCTGAATGAATTTCTATGATAGTAGGTATTCTATACTCTTGAAAAAAAAAAACAATTTGTAGATCCTTCCTATAATCTGATAAGAATTAATAAGATTAGGTATTTTTAAATACAGTTTACTCACGCATGCGCATAAAGACATTCATGACCTTTTCTCGAGCTGTTTTTTGGAACAAACCCATCATTTGTTGAGTTGATGATCTATAATATTATCTAATAAGTGAATAATTGAAATAAATAGTACTGAGCATATATAAAATACACTTTCTTGAGTGGTAACAAACACCATATATTTAATGTATCTAACTCATTGCATTGCAATAAAAAAACATTAGAAAATTCAGAGACAATACAAAAATCTAATACAAAAAATCATATCTTTTGTTCTTATCAAGCACAGTTACTGTTGTACTCTTGTCGGCAAAGAATGATTTTTTAATGTTTTTTTACTTTTTTTGTAAGATAACATTAATAAAATATCATCATATGTCATCAATAAAATCAACAAAATTTACAAAACCATTTTTCCTTTTTTTTGCCTAAACGGCTCATTTACGGATATAGTTATGTTTATTTAATAAAAAATGTTTGCTTTGATGTATGCTGAAAAGACCGCTGAAAATATCCTTTCAATCTTTATTATAGAGGTCGAAAGTATATCGTTTTAATAAATGGGTTATTTGTACTTTCAACCGAGATTGAGTGTAATTGACATTTTAAAATTATAAGGAAGTAATAACTGGTCGAGAGTGCAGTAATTACAGCCTAATAGAGACGTGTAAGCGAAGTAACTCATTCGATTAATTGAAGGTGTTTATAGTCGGTTTTGTTGGGATTTTGTAATAATAGTTAAGGACGCACATATAATGCCATTAATGGACAAAGTCGTTAGGCTTCGTAGGTCCATAGGAAGTTTCTATTCGATAGTGACCTATACATGGTATTTTTTAAATGGCTTTATTTTGTGTGAAAACAAAAACTTCCGCATTTTTTTCCATGTCTTAAGTTATTTGTCTAAAAATAGAAGAATAAAAATAAAGTTGTAGTGGATTGTAGGTACCTAATGTATATAAAGAAAGCACTATTACTGAAGATAATGCTGTAGGCGAACTTCAGTAGGCAACAATTTCATTTTACTTCAAAAGTTTCTAATATTTCCACTTCTAAATTGCACTTTTAAGAATCCAAAAATACTTATATAAAAATGTGACTAAGATTTCTGTGATATTTTCATGCACACGGTTTGTGGTTTCATATTAATCTCCTTTCTAGGAATTATCCTCGAAAATAAACATGATCCGTGTGTCAACCTGATATATATTTATTATTATTCCAGGCAAAATGAGTTTTATTGCTAGCTGCAAATCATAAAGTTTTGAGTTTGACGTAAAATATACATTACGCTTTACTTATTTGCATTTTTTATATTTAAGGGTATATAATCTGGTTGAAAAACACCATTTATGCCACACCATTACAACGATGATGGTTGAATATAATTAATTATAATAAGCCAGATTGCGGCATGGCAAAATTACCTATCAATGCCTTCATTAACATTAATCAGTGACTATAGCCACTTTATTAATTTAGTTACGAAAATATCACAAATGGGAATAATATTAAATAATATAAATGGATCTACAAGTAGGTATATAATTATTGTAGTTCTTTATGTCGTAAGTATATTAAAGGCCTTCTACACACAAATAATATCCGCCCATATAATACGATTTTTAACTTGTTATCGTTGAGTGACCAAATCTAGTCTACAACGCATATTTTGATAATTTTTTCGATGACCGTCAGCGAAATCAGATACTTTGGTGCAATTTTTAGTTTGAAATTGCAGCACAGGTTTTACATGAAAGCATTTCGTTTCCTTTTTAGAGAGAAGTATTAAAAAACGTCAAGCAAGTTGTATGGCTTTATTGATATGGCATTTTAATTAATTGTAATAGAAAGACTGGAGTCGCTCACTGTTTGTCTTGAAACTTGCCTGCTATTGGTCCAATAAAATCAGTGCATTTTGCCGGCTTTTATGGCATTCAAACTGATATTTTTGAATAGTTATTTGCGCAACAAGTGCAAAAAGTAAGTGTTTATTGCACGTGACGTGAAATTGTCCAACGAGGCCGTCAGGCCGAGTTGGACAACACGTCGAGTTCAATAAACACTTTTTGTACGAGTTGCATACAATATTTTTTCAGCGTTCATTCAAAAATCAAAAAATGTTTTATTTAGGTGGCACCAAGTGCCACGTCGATTTGACAAGTGCCACGTCGATTTGACATTTATGTTTGTCATGATCCCAAAACGCTGTAGTAGAATGACAGATGAGTGCAATAAAATTTTTATTGCACTAGTGCAATAAAGAACCAGTTTTTTCACTAAATACAGTTCAATAAAGTTTTGTTTTTTGCATGAACGTAGAAAAATGAATGAAAATGAAATTTTCTCACAAACAAAAGCAGATAAATATTCTTAAACACTTAAAGTCAATTACTTTTTATTTGACATTTTTGAAATTCCACCTTTCACAAAATAATTTTCAATTCGAAATGTTTTGACAATAGAAATGTTAGATACATTTCCGAAACGTCAACCAATAGTCTTGCCTTATAAAGTGGCCTGTGATTCTTTTCGTTGGATGATAATTGGAAAAATTGTACTGAGAGCACCCGCATTAATTTTTTGTAACTACTTTGTATGAGTGATGAGTAACTCATCAGTCTCATGATCATCGCAATGGAGAATTTTGTAGCAGCGAATAAGTTAAAAACAAAAATACAGCAGGATCAGTACAAAGGTATTGAGTTTGCACCAAAAGAAGGCTGTATATGAAATGTTATGAGTGCACTTAATACAAAAATAGCTAACTATTATCAGGGGTTTTTTGTTTAACACAAATACAATACTTATAAACCACAATTAAAAAGACTTGACTTAACAGAGATTTATATTTGTATTTTGCTTTTTTGTAGTGGACTGTATTGGGTTGGCTTTTCTTACGCTGTTCTTGATGAATTAATGATTTGTTTTTGATTGAATAACTAACTTTATTGTGTTTTCGATAGAAGACATGTGTACATAACAAAAGATTCATTCGCACTCTCGTCTAGTCGCAGCTAGACTGTGTGGCACCGGGGCACATCCCCACTCTCGCCAGAGTTGCCAACTGGTGTGGCGTAATAGCAAATTTATACAAAAAGAAAAGAAACTAAACATCCTCCCGGCCTTGAAAGGACTTGGGACTTTCAAAATACATGTATGTAAAAATTCACAAGTTTAAAGAAAAACAAAGTTTGACAAAGTTCAAATCATAACCTAAATAAACACATCAGTTCAAGACGGAAATACCTCACTGATCACTCTCACCACTGTCACAATTTAACTCACAGGTAGCGGACACATTTTTGCGAAAGATCGCTTGATGGATCCGGATGAGGTCTGGAGTGTAGCTACCCTAGCTACGCCGTCGGTTCCTGGATGTAGTTTGATGACTCGTCCTAGCATCCATTTCATTGGGGGCTGGTTTTCATCCTTGATGAGCACCAGGTCGTTCAGGTTGAGAGCGCCGCGCTGTGTGCGCCATTTACAGCGAACCTGCAGTTCGGCAACATATTCTCGTGCCCATCTTGTCCAAAAGTGCTGCTGCAGCTGTTGGACTCGTTGAAAATGCGACAGTCTGTTCATGGCAACGTCTGTTAAATCTGGCTCTACTAATTGTACTATAGGCCTTCCAATTAAGAAGTGAGCTGGGGTCAAGGCTGAAAAGTCTGAAGGATCGGCAGAAAGGGGAGAGATGGGACGCGAGTTTAATATAGCCTCTACTTGCACAAGCAGCGTATAGAACTCTTCGAAGCTTAATCTCGCATTACCAGCCACGCGTTGTAAGTGATGCTTTGTAGACCTGACTCCGGCCTCCCAAAGACCCCCGAAGTGAGGAGAACAAGCCGGAATAAATGACCAAGAGATATGCTCATTCTCGATTGCATTTGTTAGTTCATGAGCATTTTCCCTTAAAAAAAGTTTTAGTTTGGCGCTAGCGCCGACATAGTTTTTTCCATTATCGGAAAACATTCGAGCCGGTTTTCCCCTGCGCCCGATGAATCTTCTAAGCGAGGCTAGAAAGGCCTCGGTTGTAAGATCTGAGACCAATTCCAAATGAACCGCTCGTGTTAAGAAACAAACGAATAAGCTAATATAACATTTCTTTAGTTTATAACCTCTACCATCCTTGTCCTTTATTAAAAAGGGTCCCGCGTAATCTACGCCAGTGGTGTAGAAAGGGGGGGCAGGATTCACTCTTTCAGCAGGTAAGTTTCCCATAATGGGAGAAATTTCGCGCGGTTTTGCTCTAAAACAAATAACGCAGTCATGTACGACTTTTCTAGCTAAATTACGCCCCGCCAAGGGCCAAAATTGATCTCTAATTGACGAAAGTAATAGCTGTGGACCAGCGTGCAGTAATTTTTTATGTTCCCTTGCGAATAACAATTTAGCAAAATGACCTTTAGAGGAGAGCAAAATCGGGTGCCTTTTACTGAAATTAAAATTTGAATTTGACAATCTCCCGCCAACACGTATCACACCACTATCGTCTAAAAACGGATTTAACTTAATTATTTGACATTTGAAATTGACTTGCTTATTTGTACGTAGCGACTCGAGTTCCTTTGCAAAATATTCGCGTTGTGACAGTCTTACAAGATGTAAGGTAGCAGCTTTAATTTCCTGCGTTGTTAATGGACCAAAATTTCTGGTATTTTTTGGCTTACGACAATTTGAACAAAATCTCTGACAATAAGCTAGTGCCCTTTCTAATCTTGTTAGGTTAGAAAATCGTTCAAAATTTATAATATTCAGGTTTGTTGATACATTATATGAATGCGCGGCTTTCTTTACTTCGGGCAAATCATCTTCGCAAATTTGTGACCTTTGGAAAGAAAACGCATCTTCCTGTAGCCAATCAGGGCCGTACCAATATGTATCGAGTGATTGTAAATTGCTAGGCTTAACCCCGCGCGAAATATAATCTGCCGGATTATCCGCAGTGGGCACATATCGCCATTGAAAGTCCTTTGATAATTCTTGTATCAATGCTACTCTATTGGCAACAAAGGTTTGTAATAGATTGGGTGACATTTTTAACCAACTTAACACTATATTTGAATCTGACCAATACGTAAAAGTTGCAATATTCATATTAAGAGCTGACCTTACATTATTTCCTAATTTAGCCAAAAGTAAAGCCGCCATTAGTTCCAAGCGGGGAATCGTTTGCGTTTTCAATGGTGCAACTTTAGATTTTGCGCATAATAATCGTACTATAGCTTCACCATTTTGCGTCTCTGCTCTTATGTATATACACGCGCCAATCGCGAGCATAGATGCGTCTGCAAATCCATGCATGTCGATTCTTGCGGGATTTGCACATGTAACTTGCCGAGGAATTTTTATGTTTTCTAAACATTTTAAATCATCGCGAAATTGCAGCCATTTTGTGTGTAAGTGACTAGGCAACGCTTCGTCCCAAGACACCTTTTCTGACCATAACTGTTGCAGAATAATTTTTGCAGTGATAATACAAGGGCTCAGCAATCCCAAAGGATCAAAAATTTGGGACATCTCTGACAATATTGAACGTTTAGAAATTTGCCTGCTAAAATTATCGCTTATTTTATACATAAAGGAATCTGCCTTGCTATTCCAAATTACGCCCAAGGTTTTTGTGTTCTCATTAACACCTAAGTCGATCGAATCCGCGTTTTCCCGTGCAGAGATACCCTTTAATATCTCTGGGCTATTCGAAACCCATTTGCGCAGCGAAAACCCTCCAGCTTTAAGAATACGCGATACCTCGTTAGCAATGAATATAACCTCTTCGATGGTATCGCCACCACTGAGCAGGTCGTCAACATAAAAATGATTTTGTATCACATTAGATATTAATTCCGATTCACAATTGATACCGAGTTGATAGAGGCACCTAATCGCCAAATAAGCCGCCGCCGCTGTGCCGTAAGTAACCGTTATCAATTCATAGGTTTCTATTGGACCTTCAGGGTCATTGCGCCATAGAATTCGTTGTAACGATGTTTGATCCGGGTGTACGAGGCACATTCGATACATTTTTTCGATATCGCCTGCTATGACGTAATTGTACTTTCGGTGTCTAATAAGTAAGGAAAAAAGGTCTGATTGCAATACCGGTCCCACCATCTGTATATCATTGAATGAATAGCCAGTGGTAGTTGGACACGATGCGTCGAAAACGACACGCAGTTTTGTCGTTAAGCTGCTTTGTTTAACTACCCCATGGTGTGGCAGATAATATCTATACTGGGCGCTATCGTTTTCCGGTACCTTAATCATATGATTTAAATTTTGATACTCGTTTATAAATTTGAAATAATCATCTTTAAGCTCAGGATTACTATTTAGCCTACGTTCTAAAGATAGAAATCGTTTCATTGCGATTTCGTAAGAATCTCCTAATTTGCTAGGATTTTCCTTTAGTGGTATTGTTACGATGAAACGACCATTTTGATCACGTTGCACGGTTTCCGAAAAATGTGCTTCGCATAAAGCTTCTTCCTGAGACAAAGGCTTTTTTATTGAAACCTCCTCGACCTCCCAAAACCGCGTAAGCTGCTCATCGAGTTCAGAAAAGTTGCATTGTATAGACTGACTTGGTGCTGAATGTAAAGGACCCGCAATGATCCAACCGAATCTACTCTTTTGCAAAACTGGACCACTGTCTAATTTTATTTGACCTACGCACATGACTTGCCAAAAAATATCGGACCCTAACAAAATGTCTATTTTGCCAGGCAAATGGAAATTTGGATCGGCTAATTTGATATTATCCGGTATTGTTAGTATACTTGTATCGACCTTGAAATTTGGTAAGTTATTCGTGATCTGCGGAACAACCAAGCAAGTAACTTGCGCTAAATAATTATTTACCGTTGACTTTATTTGAGTTGACACCCTGTATTTGATTTCCGAGTTTGTTTCATTGATACCACATACCTTTATGCTTGTTTCAGCCTTTTGCAGTTTCAAAATATTAGAAAGCTCCGCCGATATAAAACTACTTTGCGATCCGGAGTCCAATAGCGCACGCGCAGTGTGTGGCTTATTATTGCTATCAAAAATATTAATTAAAGCTGTTGACAGAAGTACCTGAGAACTATTTGAACTACGCGAAGTCAAGTTAACGCTCTCTTGTTGCTTAGAATTGACATCATTTTGTACTCCCTGTTTTGACACGTCATTTTTTTCTATATGCAGCAACGTATTGTGACGAGCTTTGCATTTTTTGCAAGAACCAGAAAGACATTGCATTAACATATGCCCCGGTCTTAAACAATTTAAACACAATCGCATTTTTTTTACTTGTTCGATCCTATCAGGCACGGTTAATTCCATAAAATCCGGGCAATCCTGAATGTAATGTTCTTTTTTGCAAAACGCGCAACATACCTTTGCTGTTACGAAAGACTTTGTTCTTAATTCCGGCCTTGGCTTTGTATATTTTTTACCCGCTTTATTTTGCTCTAGAGCCTCTAGTAGGTCTGCACGGTCCTTTAGAAATTCCTTTAAATTTTCTAACGTTGGATTGTCATATGTACCCTTTTTTTGTTCCCATTCGCGGGCGGTTGTACTATCTAATTTTGTTGTAATTAAATGTATAACTAACGTATCCCAAAATTCAGTGGGCTCCTTTAATAGTTTTAATGCCCTTAGGTGTTTGGTTATATTGTCGATCGTTTTCCTAAGTAATATTGATGACTCTTCGTGGTGTTTTTCAAGATTAAAAAGTGCCTTAACATGATTTTGCTTTAAAACTCGGGTGTTATTGAAACGATCGCGAATTAGGTCCCATGCGACTACGTAATTTGAGCTAGAAAACTCTAAACTTGCTATTATTTGCAAAGCATTTCCCGACAATGATGCGCGAAGGTAATGGAATTTTTGTATATTTGTAACCGATACATTTTTGTGTATTAGTGAGTCAAATGTGTCTCTATACTCTAGCCAATTGTCATAATTGCCATCAAATTTTGGTAATTGAATAACCGGTAATTTAATGTTTTGCATACTGCTATTGCTTACTAAATCATCACTACGATTTGCGTCGGTTTTAGAAATGTTATCTGAGGTATGGCTTAAAAGATCTTTTGCTTTGGCAATACATGCGAAAAAACTCGACTCAAATGTTTCCCTTGCTGAAAATTGTTCCTCGGGATCTGTAGCTTCATCTATTCGTGCTTGTATCTCCTCAAAGTCCTTTATTAAATTTTTATTGCGTTCTAGCCTCTGGTCTAATTCGATTAAAACTTGCGATTCGGTAATCTTTTTATTTGGATACACAGTTATTAAATTTGAAACGTATTTCTCGAAAATTGTGAGTCGCGATTTGATTGATCCGCGTTTTTTGATTAGTGCTTCTAATTGAGCCATTTTTCAGCTATCTTATTTGACTAAATAGGACTTGAGTTTACAAAATGCAATGGTAATAAAATCTGAAATTTGTCTGCTGCTAGTACAAATCGAGTGGAAATAAACATGCAAAAACTATAGGAATGCTAGGAAAGAAATAGAGGACACTCACTTTGCTTGCGTGCGACGAAGAGGGATGCTTGTGATGTACACCTGTTGATCGGCTGCTTTGCCAGTGGGCCAATGCGTTATTGCGCTGCTTGTTGCGGCTTCTCGTGCTGATTTGAACGACTGCAGCACTGACTCACTGTTCGTGTGTTGATCGCTTCTTACCCTTTTGATATGATGGGTTCGCTGGACATCCGCGAGAAGGGCCAAATGTATTTTGCTTTTTTGTAGTGGACTGTATTGGGTTGGCTTTTCTTACGCTGTTCTTGATGAATTAATGATTTGTTTTTGATTGAATAACTAACTTTATTGTGTTTTCGATAGAAGACATGTGTACATAACAAAAGATTCATTCGCACTCTCGTCTAGTCGCAGCTAGACTGTGTGGCACCGGGGCACATCCCCACTCTCGCCAGAGTTGCCAACTGGTGTGGCGTAATAGCAAATTTATACAAAAAGAAAAGAAACTAAACAATATTTTTTGTTGTTTTTTTATGAATTTATTTTTTATTCATTTTTTGATTTTTCAAAATGAAGAGAGGGCAAAGTGTAAAGTTGAATATAAATGTGTTGGACACAAAGCAACAAGAAAAGTCCTAGTATGATAGTTTAATATATTTTTCAGTAAAACCACTAATTAATTATCTTATAAAAAAATCGGGCGAGCCCGTGGCTCAGGATTTAGTGTCTCGATCACTCAACTCGGAGCTCGTGGGTTCGAATCCCCATTCCACTAGACAATTAGATCAAGACTTGTTCCCAGGGATGGGTTGGCAACTATCCTGGCATGGTCTAGGATGGGAAGAATGTCAACTTGGTGTTAATGTGAGAGATTAAAATCAGTTGATGTTTGACTGTCCTCCTAACTAATGAGGTTTTCCAGGTTTCCCTCATTCCAGCACTGAATGGTGGTTGGGATCTACCAACGTAAGTTGTTCCTGAGGCACAAATGTAGCCCGCGAAATAATAATATGCTGACCCCTCTCCCACACAAACCTCAGACTTTCGGGCCAATTCAAAGACCATAAAGGTCTGAATACTTTCTGTTTACTTGTTTTTAGTTTACGGGCGACGTATTCTCAAAAGAATTTTTAAAATAAACCGTTTTATAAGTACTTGGGCAGATTTTTCCTAAACATGATGTCGTTTCTCTTTTATATCACACCAGTGTGACATTATTGATACTCTTTTTCAATTTTCTTGTACATTATCCCTTTGAAAATTATTCGGTATTTAATATTTCTAGGCTTTGTAAAGCAGCAGCATTCAAAATGGCCCTCACGTCGTAAATCACAAAAATGTTCAATGGCGATATGTAATTGTTTGTGACGATAGACCCATCACGCGTTGACATTAACGCATCTATTAATCATTCCTTTAAAAAATAACCAGGGATATTTTTACAAAAAGGTTATAAAACGTATACAAATTTAGTATAAATCCGCAACTAAAATCTCTTGTAAATAGCACTTCCTTAGATTTAAATTGACACTTCTGATAATGCCATTCAATCATCAATTAACAGATTAAATTAGTGTTGAATGGCTTTATTCCAATATATGGAGTATTTGCATTAACATTGTCTTATGACCAAGTATAGTTACTAGATATAAGCGGTATCGTTTGTAGTAAGTAGATACTTTTTAATAAGGTAATTAGTTAACAGTAATGTCGTTATTTAACCTGTTTCAAGAATTTTTAAATAAGGTTAGTATCAGTATAATAAATCAGTAAAATGTATTTTGTGATTTGCTGAATACAAATCATCTAATGTGTGATTTATTTAGTTATTTCAAGGGTATTTTTGTATAATTTTATCTGAAGGACTTTTTGAAGGAGTAAGTACAAATAAGATAACTATTTTATTTAAATATAAATATTGTTTAAGGGCGCTTAAAATGTTGGTCCTAAGTGTCAGCTAGTATACTATCACACAGTTGCCTTAGTTTTATTGTTATTTTTGGATAGTTTAGTAAGTATAATTTATGGAAAACTTATACTCATACACATGGCTATACGTCGTTAACAAACACTTTGTACTTCTAATTTGTGTAATAAAAAAATTATATTAATTATTTGGGAACTTACTTCACCAAAAATTTATTTCCAAATTAAATAGAAAATAATATTCCAAGATGATTATCTACGCTTCTACACAAAAAAAACACGTTGGATATTCCCAAATGTCTATACTTAACTAAATGAAGTAATAATTACATATTTAAGCTTGTTTACAACAGAAAACAATGTAATCAATTAAAAACCTTTTTACAGCTTTTTTAAGGTCAATTATATATTTGTTTATTGCAGTATTTATTTATATATTTAGGAGTTAGGCATTATAATAGTCACCAACGTTTTCATGGATGAATTTAGTATGAAATATGTTTTATAATTTTAAATATATTGAAGGTGAAATATAGAGAATTATAAATATGTTTATATATATATTCCATATATCTATTTTAGCTATTCCATATAGTTGATTCCAATAGATTATAAAAATGTGTAAGGAAATATTTTGAAGCCTCCATGACATCAAAGAAAAGTGTATATAATTAATATGCTATTAATTAGGAATTATTTAGGAGTTATTTAGGAATTTACCTAATTTGTTTTCGTGAAGCCAAAGCATTTAATTCTTACATCAACTATAGTTATATGAAATTATTTAGAAATTTAATGTGCCGCTCGTTCGTATAGTGATCAAGACTATAATTTCATTCTCTCTCTCTCTCTATATATATTGTGGGCGCGCATTATCCTGCATTAAGATAAAGCCATCGCTGATAAATCCACTAAAACTAAAAGATACAATGTAATTGGTTAATATCTCAATATCGGTGCGCCGTCAAGGATCCATCGATGGCCACTAACTCAGTGCAGGACTCTTGGGTTATTCCTGCCCACGCCAAATTTTCATTAGGGTAACAACGAGCAATGCCACCTCGTCAAAAAATATTTCTGAAAGTAAACTGTTGGTGAAAAGTTCATTTTGCTCTTAAAAATGAACCACAGCACCTAAAGACATGAACTAAAAAAAATATATGTATAAAAGGAATGGTTCTTTACAAAAATTGGTATTTTGAAAGAATTTGGTTACGAAATTATTCCACAGGGTGTTTTAAAATTAGGGTTACACAACAACCCTTCAATTAACCCTGTATAATGACTGAAATGTCAGCATTTTACAAAAGACTAGATATGCAAGTTGAAATTAGTCATTTTATCTACAGTTTGTTAAAAAAATTATGAAAATTTAACTAAAAATAAAAAAATTATGAGAGCTTAAATTTTACCAAATATTAACTTATTGCGTCTTTTCGGATGTAAGTGTATATTATGTAAAGTATCTTTACATAATGTAATGAATGGAATTATCGATGATTATAATAACATTTGTGGACAATTTTACAGCTATGTACTTTTTATTTCGCTCGGAACTCACTCACCACATTATTTTCATCATTAGATGTACGGGACGATGAACTCTAGAAATGCCATCGAAAAAACTAACCTCCAAGGCCATGTTTTAAAAAATTCTAAATCATCATTCCAATTAATTGTTTGTTGCCTCTCAACAACTTACCATACACAATAAAATATATTCAGTAGCTTTTGTTGTGGAATAGCATATTGTGTAAATCAGTAAATTTGCGTCAGTAAATTTTGCGACTCAAGAAAATACACTATACAAAATTATAGTGAGTGGCTCATGAATAGTGAGCTTTTTATTATTCACCCTGTAGAATAATCGTTAGGCCATACAATGATCGTGTACAGAAATTTAATGTGCCCACTCATAGGGGCATATGAAGTACAATGTGATTGGTGTATTTTAGACGTAATAAACAACGTGATTAGCTAATACCGAAACATAGCTAGAGCATGCGCACTTACATTTCGACAAAATTCAATTTTTTGTGCAAGTGGCGTAGAACATGTGTTTTTTGTATGCAACTTATGTTTGATGATTAATTGCGATCATTTATTACATTGTTTTTGCAAGTGCGGGAACTATTAGACTTTCTAGTATCCGTAAAAGATCTAATTTGCCCTTTAAATTAGTAGTATTTATTTTTTTTTAAATTCGACCCTATCTAACCAGACACGCCTATCGAATCGCGATCAGTCAATAATTAGCACATACAATGACAGTGAATTATTAAAATACAACTTTTTCCATAATTTCTATGCACGTTTTTAAACACGCCACACGCCTACCGATGTTGAGTAACTGCTTAGACGTGTATGGCGGCCTATAGATGTAAAATATATTTCAGGCTGTTGGCCAAAAACCTTCATCTGGAATCCAGTAGTTCTTTATAACAAAATAATCAATTAAAAAAGGATCCAGTTCGTCGCTAGATGCCTTTCACCGAAATGCAATAGCAGTAGTTTTTCTCCGTTGATGATTGAAGTTTTACAGCTACAGCTTACATTCAACATTCAAATTTATGTAACTGTTATATTCCAACCTGTATTTTAGCCACAGGTGCCTGGAACTTAAACTTACGAAATGTACCGTTAATATTTATTTTAATTTAATTAATGTAAAAGATAATATATAAATGTAAAGATATTTTAGATACTATAGTTATTGTTCTTCTTCTGCTGCTGCAGATTAATGGATAAACACTTGTGTGTATTCAGTTAGCTTCTCACGTGTCATTTTTTCCTCTTTTTTTCTCAGGAGATGTGGCGATTTGATAGCACATCTGGGATAACCACAGAAATAAAGACTATAGAATGGAGAAAGTATATTACCTTTCATACTATTTCTGTGACTACAACATGATTTCTCCGTCCAGTGAGACGTTTGCACATTGAGAAGATGGTATATAAGTTACATATAAAGCAAGGAAGTTACATATAAGCCAGTTTCTTAGATATAAATTGCAAACAACTTACATATAAACTGCAAGCACGTTACATATAAACTGCATTGTCTGTTTTTCTTTTCTGGAAGTAAAAGTTAAATTGTATGAAGAAACTCATACTATCAAGCTCTCATAAATTCTTGGTGTGTCGTCCGAAGTTTCAAGAAAAATGTCGACTTCCGTCATCAAACGTGAACTACGCAGAATCCGTACGGAACCGAATCCTTCATTTCCTGTCTTCAAAATATCACAAAACCTGTATATGACTTTTCCATTCTTTATTTCTGTCGGGATAACCCATATCTTCCGAGATTTATTTTTGTTTAAGTTTACCCTGTGCTTATAAATAAAAACAAAGAAAGGACCAAACAGGACTTGAACCCGGTACCTCCAGCGGATAGATCAATATTTGTATAACCACTGAGCCATTTATTACTGCTGAAAATATTTACATCTAATATTTAAGTAGTGTAAAAATTAACACCACTTGTTCTTTGTTAGAGATTGCTAAAATGTGCATATATGTAGATATTATTGGAGGACCAAGAAATTTAATGAAAGATCTTATTTTTAAAATTGCCTCGCATTTTTTTATGTCAACTGGGAAACTGACCAAGTTATAACATAACTACTTCATTCTACCTTTCAAGCTCTTTCGTAGAAAAAATATATTCGATTTCGTATGGTTTTAGTGCTCCAACAGAGACAATTGTTGTGAGTAGAGCATTCAATGTTTTATTTAGTCAATCAAGTATGTTTTGTTAAGTATAGGTGTGTTCAGGGTGTTCGACATATTTTGAGCTAACCTCTAACCCCTTCATTTTTGATTTAATAAAAAAAAAACTTTGTTAATACGGATTTTATGTTTGCACACTTGATTTTTTTAAATAGAACATTATATATTTTCATAAATCTGGAAAAACTTTTTTGTTCTGTTTCCAGACTGTCTGAAAAACAGAGAAATAAAACCTGAAAATAAAAAAATTACAGAAACTCTTTGAAATTACGACCATTTTAGTTTAAAATATACGTGAACACCCTGTACCTACTATTTTCTTTAATAATTTAAACTTACTACCTACCTGACATTTCTTTTGACATGGCGCTTTCCTACAAATACGTGCTTGACTAGCTGTACGCTGACATTCGCATTCTGCATAAATTTACCAATATTTATGATCTGCTAACGGTATATCTGCACCATGTTAGAGTCTACGCATAATTTAACTACTTCATATTATGTAAGTCTTGTAGAGTGACATTTGAAATGAATTTCTCCGAGCAAATGTGGCTTTTGTAAACTGCTATTGCGGTCTGAACTAACCGGATAGTGAGTTACAGAGATTATAACTTATACCCTGTTGTTATTAGTACAATCAGGGTTAGGAAAATGAAGCCTAAAAAAGATGTAAATCAAAGGTACCAAATCAAATCATTTTGGAAAAGTATCTATAGATAATTTAGATCAGTGATTCCCAACGGGGGCGATACCGCCCCCCAGTGGGCGCTGGTGCCTTCAATGGAGGCGGTGGGAGATCCAGAGGCAAATGAGGGGCGTTGAGGCAGTCGTGAGGGGCGGTCAAATAAATAAATAAATGCCTAAAATAAATTTTTCTCCAACCGTCACAAAACTATGAAATTGTTTTACTGCCAGGAGTCTGTAAGGACATTTTCCTTACTGAAAAGAAAAATGATATCTTAGTAACAAAAGTAGTCACTTTTAATCCTAGGAGCTAAAGTTGACACTTTTAATTCTGACAACGGTGAAATAAGTCAATAATTTCAACGCATAAATAAATAATTAAATTGGGGATTTCGGTTGGAGAAAAAAATAACATGTTATATTCGAATTAAAAGGGTTTTTTTATCTCGCAATTTTGCATCCGCTCGACTGCGCTACCCTTCGCCTCGCAAATACAAAATTTGCTCGCAAAAAAAGTGACACTTTTAATCCTAATATGACAATATACTACCTATATTATATTTAATACTTTTTTTATAATTAAATATTCCTTCTAATACAGAAGGCCTCTAATCCACAGACAACAGACGTATTAAACCTTCCTAATAGAGTGTTCGTAGATAAACATATGCAACAATATTTTAATATTTCATATAAAATTAACTATTATGGACTAGGGGGGCGTTGAAATTTTTCCAGAAAAGGTTGGGAATCACTGATTTAGATGATACTTCAATCTTTCCTTTTATTTCTTTATAAAAACTTTTTTAAGAAAGGTCATCTTAGCTCGTTTGAAAAATGTCGAAAATACTTTAGAAGTATCTGTCGAAGTATTTCCCCCATTCTCCATACACTGAGTAAACCGCTTTCTGGCGTTTGTCATGACTCTTGCCAGCATAGCAGGCGTTATGTTGGCAATTTCTTCCTGGATGTTGGTCTTCAAATCTTGTAGGGTCTTTGGATGGTTCACATAAACTCGGGATTTCAAAAAACCCCATAGAAAAAATCACAAGGGAGCAAATCGGGAGAGCGGGCCGACCACTCTAAATCGCCCCTAATTGAGATGAGGCGCTCTAGGAAGTATTCCCTCGAAACAGCCATCGATGCCCTTGAAGTGTGTGCCGTTGCACCGTCTTGTTAGAACTAAATGTATACTTAATTGTATAGTGTCAATCACTGAGAGATTTTATAGATTTTCCTTAAATTTCTAATTGTCAAAGATATTGAGTTCACATTTGATACAGATGATTTATAATGTAGACTATAAAGGTAATATGGTCTATTAAAATATACAGTGTGATTGGTAAGTAATGTTACAACCCTTCACTGTGAATAGTAGGAGTCAAAATATTAACATTTTCTTGTTTATAGTTAAAAAGGTATAGGGTGTCAAAAAGGTTTCTTTTGTACCTATTTCGCAAACAAAAATTTTCAGGTCTTTTGAAACTAATGGCTTGCAGTTTAGAAATCATCGAAAACGCTTACCTATATATTTGTTATACTTATACATTATTGATAAATTTTCATTAGATACTCTTCATTGATACTATAATATAGCCCAATTTCAAAGAATTATACAATTGGCAGGTTTAAGACGACTAAAATTATAGTAAAGGCAAGTTAAAATTAGAAGAATCCAAATATTCCAAAATATACAAGCAGCTCAGCAAAATAATTTACTCACATCTCAAACAAATATATATTTTGATAATGAATAGTAACACTCTTTATTTGCTCCCATAATAATCCTCTATTATTCCCGTTAAAGTAAAACTTCCGGATTAAATAATAATAATAATAATAATAATAATAATAATAATAATAATAATAATAATAATAATAATATCTCTACCCCTCATTCTAATCACAAGGATTAGCCCGAAAATATGAGACTTGTGTGGGAGAGGGGCGGCATTTTATTATTTCGCGGGCCGCATTTGCGCCTCAGGAACGACTTACGTTGGTAGGCCCTAACCACCAATCAGTGCTGGAATGAGGGAAACCTGGAAAACCTCATTAGTTAGGGGGACAGTCAAACATCAACTAATTTAATCTCTCACGTTAACACCAAGTTGACATTCTTCCCATCCTACGCCATCGCCAGGATAGTTGCCAAGCCATCCCTGCGAATAAGCCTTGATCTACGAGTAAACAATTTAATTAAAAATTGTTTGGCGGAATGGGAATTAAAACCCACGACCTCTGGGTGGAGCGATCGAGACGCTAAACCCTGAGCCACCGGCGCGATAAGAGAGTGAATAGTGAAAGAAGATGGCATTATTTTTAATTTGAACCACCCTATACATTTTGCCGTTCTGAAAGGCATAAGTTCGCGAAAATATATTTATGTTACCTATTTATTTATGGAAATTCCAAGGGCATTAAAAAGTTATAAATTCTGAAGTCAGTACATTATCACGGATTTGAACCCTCCTCTAAGACGTAGAGGATGCAAAGCTAAGGTAGAGATTTAGAATGAGTTTAAAAAATAATTTTAAAATCCACAGTAAGTACACGAACATGTAGATGTGAACATGCCAACATTAATCTGGTAATCGATGTTGAAGCTCTTATTATTTCAGATTACTTTGTTATAAAAACATAAAACTTTGTGACTGCACATTACATACGTTAAAGACAAAATGATCCTTCCAAAGAACAAAAGCGTCATGAAACTACGTACATTGTTATTTGCACAGGCTTATTCAAGACTTAAAACTGGTTCATTTCAAGTTTACTTTTCCTTTTGAGAAATTACAACTACAGCAAACATTTAATCCTGTAATTAGGTGATTATAATTGTTGTTAAGAGTGTTTATTATAATGGTGTAGTTATGAACACATCTGTTAAGTACAGTAATTAAAGTACGATCATACAGGTTTATTGTTATCTATTTAAATAATTAAACTCTTTATGTCTATAATTAAGATTAAATGCGTACATACATGTGATCTCATTTTAAAGCAACAGAAAATAAACACTTTAATGTTTTTGGTGGTTCAATTTGGAAACTGATTTGATTTTATTTATTTTGATTATCAATCAATTACATCTACACTTTTTTTTATAAAATAGGTGAATTTTAATGAGATTAGGTATCTATATAGTTTAACATGTTTAACATGATTTTGAAAACCTAATACCTAATCAAATATTTTTCACCAAATCGTTTAAAACGTTTATCAGATAATTTTATCCTTAAACATATTATAAATCTCTTGTCACTGTATTTAATTTTTTAAAATTCTCTTTTCTTAGTGAAGATCATTTTATGTTCTTATTTTTGCTCTGAAACTGTATCCATCGACATTTTCCTAAATTCGTTTTTAGATACAATTTGATGGTTTTGCTTCTTTATCTTAAAAACTGAATATTATTTATCAATGCCTGAATTTGAAGTTACATATATCCTAATTCATAAGGACAAAATTAAACAATCGTAAAACAGTTCTTCTGTTAAACAGATATTAAATATATTTGACGGCAGAAAATAAAAAATCAGCATCTTTAGAGGTTTTTACAATCTGCTCCAGAACAGATAAAAGCAGTACCCTTTGATGGCGCTTAACTTTCTGTTTGTGTTTTACCCAAGTTCGCTCCGTTTATATAATTTGGCCCATATTCAGTGTTAGTCGTGCAAGGTTACACGATAAATCAATACATGATGCATGATGAAATATATAAGTGAAACTATTAGTACACCTACCCATAAATATGATAGTATTCTCCCACCAGAAAGACAGATTCAGTGAGCCGTGAACAGGGCGTAAGCATTTTTGAGTCTGTCATTAGTTAAAAGCTATGTAAATTTAACTAAGATCTTAACCATTACAAAATCAAATAATTTTACCATGAAATGTAAGTCAATCACTACACAAAATGAATTAAATGAATGATATCTGCAATATTAAAGACAATATCCGCACTTCAAATTGATTTTGAAATTATTGACGACAGAAAACCTAGCATGCAGGCCAGTGCAACGATATTAGTCGATTTCAGAAGCTGCAATATTCGTTTAAGACGCTTTGAGAATGCAATTCATCCAGGGCTTTCAATTAGACCGAATTGAAATGGTTTAGAGTGGTTCTTCGATCCCTAAGCTGCTACTTAATAGAGAACGTCTCACCAAGGTCTGTCTCTCCAAGTTATAAATTAGGAGGAGGTTCTGAATTATTGTAAAATATATCAGTTGCGTACTTGAGGTATTTGCTTGAACCCGAATACAGTAATTTATATTGTATCAAGACATACTATTCATAGACGTATTCAAAATTGTTCACTGGAAAATAATCTACCTACTTATTTCAGTACAATCTTATTAAAATAATAGGCAAAAGCAGTTTTTAGTCTTATTAAAAAAATCGGAGAATTCAGTATTCAAAGGAAAAGTTTCAGTAAATGTCCAACTTGTTCTGGAAAAGTAGTACTTAGTAGCATTATAGACTGTTAATTCAGTTAAAATTGTCATCCTTCCATAATTTCTCCTATGATAATTTGTGCCCATTGATAAGTGTTGATTAAAAATTGAGGTAAAAGAACTAACTTTTAGATTTAGATCATGTAATATGTAGGATTACATTAAAGTTGCCATTGATTCTTTCGCATTGCTAATTAATAGCTTGAATTCTGGTTAAATAGGCGACTCGAAAATATTTTAATATACTGAAAACATATAACTAAAGAAACTACAACTTTTGCCAGTGATAATGTTGATCCTACATCCATCTGTGGAACATTTCATTCTACATTATTTTGTGGAAGCTGGTGTTAAAATACATAAGTTTATCAGAGATATTTTATGCAATATGCTTCCTAAAATTGAAAATATTATGAAGACTTTACTTTCCAACAGCATGGCGCGCCATCCCATACTTCCAGAAGTACTATAACTATTTGCAAGGACACGTTACATATTTTATCGAACCCAACATGTAGCCGCCAAATAGCCCTGATCTCAACCCTGTTGATTACAATATTTGGAGTACATTGGAAGCTATGGACCGCGAAAACACTACTTTTAATACTATCGATGAATTAAAACATCCGATAGTCTTTTGCTGGAACCAGTTCGGCCAGTCAACCATTAACGAACAATTGGCCAGTGGCGTCGGAGGCGGGGACATATTCATAATGCATTTTTATAAATAATTTTGGGTTGTTTTAAATAGTTAAAAATGTTTTCGTATCTTATCCGGGCACTTTTTAATACTTTTTACTATTTTTTAAATTTAAATATTAACAGGGTTATTTTTGCAACGATTTAAAGCAGGGCTTTATAAAAATGTCTCCACTTAGGCCTCCCTTAACTTTGTCCTTCATTATTTTTTTTGAAAACTCAGATAGTTTTCCAAATAAATTTGGCTCACGGTGGATAGATGGCGTGCACTGTGCACTGTAAAAGACGCCGTTTTATACCGGGATATCAAAAATTATCTTGGTCAAGGGTGGTTGTGGAATGTAAAACGTGTGTCTTACTTTAAATTTTTGAATATGTTTTGTTGTGTCAGAATCTGTCAAGTCATTGTGGTGAAATTTTCTAATCCAGTTTTTGAATCATGCCTCTTGCCACACAGCACAAAATTTTCATGATTGAAGCCTATTTTCGAACGGGTGCGCTAGTTAATGGAAATTGGCAATACAGTCAACGTTTATGTTTGGACAATTTTCGAGAGCACTTCCCAAACGTGGCAATATTACCGGACAATTTTTATGCGTGCCTTACAAATTGTTGAAGTGTTTCGCGAGACTGGTTGTGTGACTCATAAAAAAGGTGCTGGTAGACCAAGAGTTCGTACAGAAGAAGTTGTCAATGACGTTCGTCAACGTATGGAAGAGGAGCCTGCAAAACCTTTTGTTATTTACAATTAGGCAAAACTAGTCTTCAAACAAGAAACAACTCCAGGTAATTCATTTTGGCACAGCGATATATTTACCAATCCTTTTATATTTTTAGTAGTTAAAATACACATTGAATGAATATCTAGATAATGTGATGTGATAATGTGACAAATAGATAGTTATAGGCAATACATCTACCTGTCTTTCTCAGGAAATTGGACTTTCTTATGGAACATATCATAAGATTTTAAAGAAAGACTTGAACATGCATCCATATAAGATGCAAGCACATCAAGCTCTTCTGCCCGCAGACCACCCCAGACGCCTTGCTTACTGCCATTGGTTTGTCAATAATTTAATGAATGACGATCTTCTGGACTTAACTTTTGTTTCTGACGAAGCGTGGTTCCACTTCGTGCGTGGAGGCGCGTCAACTTGTGCATCGAACAAAACGGGGGACATTTCCAACAATTACTGTAATTTAGTTTTTCTTGTTACTAAAACCGTTATTTCATAATTTGTAGTTCATTATTGTTTTACAACTGAAATAAATAGGTATGAAATTTGTAGGTTATTGATGATGTCAGTGTGACAGTGACATAATTATTTCAAATTTAAAGTAAGACACACGTTTTAACATTCCACAACCACCCTTGACCAAGATAATTTTTGATATCCCGGTACAAGCTCGCACGCAAAACGCACGTTATATTCTATAATGCGGTTTGGTCTTTATTTTAATACCATCTCGTTGATACCCAGATTTGAACCAATTGTAACGATCACAAACTGTAGAAATAAATACCCATTTGTTAAGTATTCCCATACTAAGTCAGCCGTCTTCAGCGGAATTCGACGATTTATTTAGCTTGAAATTTCCGTGCACGTCAGTGTAGAGTACCATTTGAATTCTGACTGCACAGCTCACACGAGCATTAGCATAAAATTGTACCATGAAATGAAACACGCGTTATTTTTATCGGCATAATAATCTATCAAATAAACGGAATCGTGTTTCAATTTCATGTCGCCAATTATTTTCGTTGCATGAGAACAGAAATATGGAATTAAAAATCATGCACATAATTTCGGTGTGAAAAGATTACGTGTACCGTATTGATTTTGATTTGTATAGGAATTGGCCTACTTGAAATGACACTAATAATGTTAGTAGTCTCTTTGGGTCTCTGTTATTATCTGTTTGACAATTATTGTCAAATAGACAGATAGATAACGACCTGCTTTTCCGCAGGTGCCATTACGGCAGTGACCTATATTGTCTTTAAGGAAGACAATCCTACTTATTTATTTGAAGGAGATAATTGGGGCACATTGGCCGTAGAGTAGTTGTTTTCGGCATCTCCTTGAAATAGACACTAATAATGTCATTACTTGGATTTCATGAAAACAGATTCCAAAATTGGACGTCTTCTTTTTTCCACAATTTTTTTATGGTGATTATTTCTATTCTATTTCGATTCTATTTTAGGTCAAATATTTCTTAATCTACCGTATCGAAGACATTCATTCCTGACATTTTCATATTTTCTTAGATCATTATAGTTTAAGAATTAGTATGACAAGTAAAAATTTCACAAATCGCGGAAACGGCAAGGACATTTTGAATATCTTCTATGTCTATTATGAGTAGCTAGTGGGGCACTTGAGGCAGACAGTGAAAAACGTGACGTTTAAGGATAACGAGACGTTTTTCAGGATAACGCGATTATTTTTCAGGATAACGTGACGTTTTTTTCAGGATAACGTGACGTTTTCAGGATAACGTGATGTTTTTTTCAGGATGCCGGATGAGGCTGTCTGGGACTGTCTGCCTCAAGTGCCCCACTAGCTACTATTATGTATTTACTGAAATACACTAAACTGACTAGGATTACTCTTAACTAAATCCTTTAGACAATTTGTACGAAACAATTTTTTCTAGCTTATATATATTTTATGCTGTAGATGTGTATATATCCATAGGTGTGTATCTGGGCATCTGTAATATATGTATAGGTCATTTGGACCGTGAATTTTTGGCACAATCTGGTGCATTTTTTAGGTTCTACATGTATTGCAATTCGACCAATTACCAAAAATCATTGTCTTTTAAAATATATTCCATTAATTATGCATAATATCTACAATAAACAATCAAATGCATTAAAAATATAGCACATCTCAAGGGTAAACCAATAAAAACAAATCCAAGACAATAAACGTAAATATGTTATTCCATTTTAAACATTTTTATTATCACAACAAAGTAACTTAAGCAAATCAAGTACGAGATAATTAAAAACAGTTTTTCTCATAATTTAAAAGACATTAATTTTTCACTGATGAGTATGACTAACCGACATAACTGGCTTTGAGGGTTCTACGCTGTATTTAGTAGTCAATGCTTTTTCATGCAGGTATATTACAAATTTAATGTATTTAGAATATGTATGTATTTTGCGAATATCTAAATGAAACCTTGTGACGTTTGGGTGAAGAAAATTCTCCAACTATTTAGAATTCTGTGTACCTCCTTCAGATGCTAATCATTGAATAAAGGATTTTTGACCACAGACGGATCTACATAGGGAAAAGATATAGGCAGGCGCATACTTTTTCTAGTATACGTACATCAAGGAGTAATATACATATAAACAATTTTATTGGTCGACTAAGGTAGATGTGGTATAATTCCTTTGTTTACCTCTTAAAGCATATTTTTGTGGTTTAAGAAGGTTGATAGGAAGCTCATTCTTAATTAAAATTAAACTTTCTCATGTACATATAGATTTATAGCGTATTTTATTTTGTTTATTCTATTGCAACCATACTGACTTAAATTTGATTAACTTTCCAACTGAAAATATACCTACCCATTCCTTAAAAACAATTTTTTTGGTGTAATGTTTTAAGTTGGCCAAAAACAAAGTAACATTGTGTTACCCTTTAATTTTTCTCGTGTTGACAGGGGGGAGAATCTGACTATTATAATTTTTCTCTTATTGTGAGATAACAAAATTAGTATTTTAAGTGCCCTCTCTGTAATACATAAACGTACAGAGACGACACTGGCTAGCTCAGTGGGCGGTGGGGTGAGTACGTCACGGTATTAAGGGTGAGTAAACAGACAAAGATATTTGAACCAATTTTACTATTAATATCACATGGACATAATATACAGTGAATAAATAATATCAACCAATAAATCAATATACACAGTAATAAACCTTTATTTACCCTTAGGTACTAAAGTACTTAGCTGATTTTTCCAGGGTGGCGTTGATAACCTTGGGAGGTGGTACTCCAAAATGGCGCTAAGCGGTGAATCTATTCCTGCGAACTCGCAATGGTGAAGGAAGGATAAGTATCCGGTTACAATCCCTCACAGCTCTGTAGGTACCTACTTCAACCAAATATTCCTCTACCAAAATATCCTAATTTCGGAATAGGGTCGCCAAATAGGGTTTTCATTCAAAACTTTAACCAGGAAAACCTCAATTTCCAGGAGATGATCTAAGGAAGGAGAATTTGGAAAATTCTCCTAAACAAGAAAGGAAGACCTTAAAAACTGGTACAATCGGATAAACCAGAAAAACTGTAAAAATTGTAAAAGTTGGAAAAGCCCTAAAACAAAAGAAAATAATGTAACCCTAGTATATATATAAATCATGAACTAGGCACGACTTTTAAGCACCTAAAATGGATGGGTATAGAAAAGAACAATTACCTCAAGTTGTTAATCGGGCTTCTTAGAAAACTTTATGGTTCCTCGTGGACTCGTAGAAATGCCAAAAAAAATCCCATACATAAAATGGTCCAAGTGTTGATCAAAACTAATACACAGCTAACCACACTTATACAGAGTATTTTCAAGATATCCCAATCAGGAAAGTATCACAAACTTTAAATTCTTGTAAAATACACAAGGCACTTCTGAATACCACGACAGATTCGTCAATTCTCGTCCCCTTTGACAAGACGCATCCCCTCTTCCATTTTTAATTCGCGCCAAAACGGTAACCCAGAAATTAAGTAGAACAAATAAAGGCCTATCTAGCTAATGAATTAATTTAAATTATCTTTTAATTATTATTAGAAGTATAGAAATATTAAAGGGAGTAATAGAAACATTCCAAACAGGAGATTTATAATTTATTTCAGTATAATTTGACTAGTCAAGTATGTCTTGCGCAGTAGAGGAGAGATAACCGTAGTCCATATTTTTACGATTAGACTCATTAACCGACTAATTATGGTAGGTCGAAAACTAGACAAACTATAGATCTATTATCTTGGTGTAGAGTAATTCGTTGGAGATGTATCCCACGACAATTCAGAAAAAGTGAAAAAGTGGCAAACATGTTGCTAACATCTAATAAAATGGATGCGATGGTGACGTCACGCCGACGTACCTATGAAAATTGAAACTCGGTATGCTGGTCTATAAAATATGCCTAGACTTTCGTAGCTTGGTTCGCCGAGTGCGGGTAGTAAGGAGGCAAGAAGTGGAACCTAAGAGTAAGACAAGGAACCAAGATACCTAGCAGCCATGAAACCTAAAGTTCCTAGAGAACCATAGTTTAAGCCTGCATCATACAACAACAACAACAACCATCACCAAATGCAAGTCTTAATATGCAGCTATGCAGCCCAGCATCGGCCTCCAGGTGGGACACATTATTTTATATTATGTTTGTTACTTACTATGTATGCTTAATTACTGTGGCTATGGCTTTGGATGTTTTATTTGCAAGCTTAGCCTAACGAATTTACTATTATTGTTTCAGATCCACCTAAGAAAAGAGAAATCGATCCTATATCGCTATATGTGGATATGTTCTAAAATGTGAAAATAAAGGAGCTACGCAGACCAAATGGTAAGTAAACACATTTTGATATTATTCTTGTTGATTATAATGTGCTTTCCTTTGTTGCAGTACACACCTTGATGGAAATGGTCTGTAATACTGAATATTTTAATTAAATATCATACCAGCTCTCCGAGATGTAATTCCTTTTTAATAAATGTTGTTTTTTTTTTTTTTTTTAAATTATCGAATTTATTTATTTTTTTCTTTTCATTTCTGCAAGCACTACTGTAAGGGAGAAAATGACTTGTAACAATTGCTTAAAAATATGAATTTTTTAAGAGCGCCTTTGCACTCCCTTGTTGATGAATCAGTCGAAAGATGGATTAAACGTATTCAGTGTGAACTTCGGCTACCGAAACATAGATGTCGCACTGAAAATACAATCGGCCATACAAATTGTAACATTTTACCAAAAACCATACTAGTCTACTACAATTTAGGGATTTTTATATTGCACGTTACAAATTTAGTGGCCTTATATGAAACAGTCAATGTGTCCCATCCCATTATTAAATTTTCCCAGTTTGGTCATCTTATTTTGCAACGTGCTTCTGCGTTACCAAAATTATTTATCCACGAAGGTTAAAAACGTGTAATTGTTATTGATTGTAAATTAAATAAATAGCTTACAATTATAAACGGTTCTCGTATCGTCTTCACAATCATGATTGCCTATAATTGCTATTTATTAATTAATGAATAGTGTTATTGTTAACTTTTGTATTAAATGGGATAATCGAAGAAATATGTTGATCTTCCTGAAGGTTAAGACCGGTGTGAACTTAGCAACGTTGCTAGAAACGTTTCTGAGACTCGAACTGCTACGCCCTAATTTCCACCAGTGGTCATTAGAATTAAACTTTTACATGAAAATTACTTTACAAATACATCACATAAAATAAAAATTACTGCACATGCTTACATAACTGTTAATTTTCCTTACAGTTGAAGATGTTACCTTATAAGGGGGTGGGGTATCTAGCACACTTCACTTTTATAAAATGTCAATCATTTTCAAGCTGTTGTCTCGAAAACGAAGAATTGTGTCACCTCAAATTTTTGATATGTTGTGCATGATACCATCCTCTTTGAGGTATTTAACCGAGAAATTACAGCAGTGCCGTAGGGGGCGGGGTATTTTAGCAAATATACCACTTTTCCAAATTTCTTTGTCATTTTCACGGTATTACTCGAAAACGAAGAATTGTGTCACCTCAAATTTTTGATATGTTATGCATGACACCTTCCTTTTTGACGTACTGACCCCAGAAATTACGACAGTGCCGTAGAGGGCGGGGTGTTTTGGCAAATATTCCTCTTTTTCAAATATTTATGTCATTTTCATGGTATTACTCGAAAACGAAGAACTGTGTCACCTCAAATTTTTTATGTGTTATGCACGATACCATCCTCTTTGATGTACTGACCCCAGAATTTACAGCAGTGCCGTAGGGGGCAGGGTAGTTTAGCAAATATTCCAATTTTCCAAATTTCTTTGTCATTTTCATGGTATTACTCGAAAACGAAGAATTGTGTCACCTCAAATTTTTGATATGTTATGCATGACACCTTCCTTTTTGACGTACTGGCCCCAGAAATTACGACAGTGCCGTAGAGGGCGGGGTGTTTTGGCAAATATTTCTCTTTTTCAAATATTTATGTCATTTTCATGGTATTACTCGAAAACGAAGAACTGTGTCACCTCAAATTTTTTATGTGTTATGCACGATACCATCCTCTTTGATGTACTGACCCCAGAATTTACAGCAGTGCCGTAGGGGGCAGGGTAGTTTAGCAAATATCACAGTTTTCCAAATTTCTTTGTCATTTTCATGGTATTACTCGAAAACGAAGAACTGTGTCACCTCAAATTTTTTATGTGTTATGCACGATACCATCCTCTTTGATGTACTGACCCCAGAATTTACAGCAGTGCCGTAGGGGGCAGGGTAGTTTAGCAAATATCACAGTTTTCCAAATTTCTTTGTCATTTTCATGGTATTACTCGAAAACGAAGAATTGTGTCACCTCAAATTTTTAATATGTTATGCAGCATACCTTCCTTTTTCACGTGTCGACCGCGAAAGTCTCGACAGTGCCGTAGGGGACGGGGTAAATAGCAAAAACTCCTATTTTCCAAGAATTCTATAACTAATCTGGGTACCATTCGAAAACTAAGAGATGTGTCACCTCAAATTTTTGATATGTTATGCAGGATACCTTCTTTTTACACGTGTCGACCGCGAAAATCTCGACAGTGCCGTAGGGGATGGGGTAAATAACAAAAACTCCTATTTTCCAAGAATTCTACAACTTATCTGGGTGCCATTTGAAAACGAAGATATGTGTCACCTCAAATTTTTGATATGTTATGCAGGATATCTTCCTTTTTAACGTGTCTACCGCGAAAGTCTCGACAGTGCCGTAGGGGAAGGTATAAATAGCAAAAACTCCTATTTTCCAAGAATTCTATAACTCATCTGGGTACCACTCGAAAACGAAGAGATGTGTCACCTCAAATTTTTGATATGTTATGCAGGATACCTTCCTTTTTCACGTGTCCACCGCGAAAATCTCGACAGTGCCGTAGGGGACGGGGTAAATAACAAAAACTCCTATTTTCCAAGAATTCTACAACTTATCTGGGTGCCATTCAAAAACAAAGAGATGTGTCACCTCAAATTTTTGATATGTTATGCAGGATACCTTCCTTTTTAACGTGTCGACCGCGAAAATGTCGACAGTGCCGTAGGGGACAGGGTAAATAGCAAAAACTCCTATTTTCCAAGAATTCTATAACTAATCTGGGTACCATTCGAATACTAAGAGATGTGTCACCTCAAATTTTTGATATGTTATGAAGGATACCTTCCGTTTTCACGTGTCTACCGCGAAAATCTCGACAGTGCCGTAGGGGACGGGGTAAATAACAAAAACTCCTATTTTCCTAGAATTCTGTAACTTATCTGGGTGCCATTCAAAAACGAAGAGATGTGTCACCTCAAATTTTTGATATGTTATGCAGGATACCTTCCTTTTTCACGTGTCGACCGCGAAAGTCTCGACAGTGCCGTAGGGGACAGGGTAAATAGCAAAAACTCCTATTTTCCAAGAATTCTATAACTTATTTGGGTACCATTCAAAAACGAAGAGATGTGTCACCTCAAATTTTTGATATGTTATGCAGGATATCTTTCTTTTTCATATGTCTACCGCGAAAGTCTCGACAGTGCCGTAGGGGTCGGGGTAAATAGCAAAAACACCTATCTACCAAGAATTCTATAACTTATCTGGGTACCATTCGTAAAGGAAGAGATGTGTCACCTCAAATTTTTCATATGTTATGCAGGATACCTTCCTTTTTCACGTGTCGACCGCGAAAGTCTCGACAGTGCCGTAGGGAACGGGGTAAATAGCAAAAACTCCTATTTTCCAAGAATTCTATAACTTATTTGGGTACCATTCAAAAACGAAGAGATGTGTCACCTCAAATTTTTGATATGTTATGCAGGATATCTTTCTTTTTCATATGTCTACCGCGAAAATCTCGACAGTGCCGTAGGGAACGGGGTAAATAGCAAAAACTCCTATTTTCCAAGAATTCTATAACTTATTTGGGTACCATTCAAAAACGAAGAGATGTGTCACCTCAAATTTTTGATATGTTATGCAGGATATCTTTCTTTTTCATATGTCGACCGCGAAAGTCTCGACAGTGCCGTAGGGGTCGGGGTAAATAGCAAAAACTCCTATTTTCCAAGAATTCTATAACTCATCTGGGTACCACTCGAAAACGAAGAGATGTGTCACCTCAAATTTTTGATATGTTATGCAGGATACCTTCCTTTTTCACGTGTCCACCGCGAAAATCTCGACAGTGCCGTAGGGGACGGGGTAAATAACAAAAACTCCTATTTTCCAAGAATTCTACAACTTATCTGGGTGCCATTCAAAAACAAAGAGATGTGTCACCTCAAATTTTTGATATGTTATGCAGGATACCTTCCTTTTTAACGTGTCGACCGCGAAAATGTCGACAGTGCCGTAGGGGACAGGGTAAATAGCAAAAACTCCTATTTTCCAAGAATTCTATAACTAATCTGGGTACCATTCGAATACTAAGAGATGTGTCACCTCAAATTTTTGATATGTTATGAAGGATACCTTCCGTTTTCACGTGTCTACCGCGAAAATCTCGACAGTGCCGTAGGGGACGGGGTAAATAACAAAAACTCCTATTTTCCTAGAATTCTGTAACTTATCTGGGTGCCATTCAAAAACGAAGAGATGTGTCACCTCAAATTTTTGATATGTTATGCAGGATACCTTCCTTTTTCACGTGTCGACCGCGAAAGTCTCGACAGTGCCGTAGGGGACAGGGTAAATAGCAAAAACTCCTATTTTCCAAGAATTCCATAACTAATCTGGGTACCATTCGAAAACTAAGAGATGTGTCACCTCAAATTTTTGATATGTTATGCAGGATACCTTCCTTTTTCACGTGTCGACCGCGAAAGTCTCGACAGTGCCGTAGGGAACGGGGTAAATAGCAAAAACTCCTATTTTCCAAGAATTCTATAACTTATTTGGGTACCATTCAAAAACGAAGAGATGTGTCACCTCAAATTTTTGATATGTTATGCAGGATATCTTTCTTTTTCATATGTCTACCGCGAAAATCTCGACAGTGCCGTAGGGAACGGGGTAAATAGCAAAAACTCCTATTTTCCAAGAATTCTATAACTTATTTGGGTACCATTCAAAAACGAAGAGATGTGTCACCTCAAATTTTTGATATGTTATGCAGGATATCTTTCTTTTTCATATGTCGACCGCGAAAGTCTCGACAGTGCCGTAGGGGTCGGGGTAAATAGCAAAAACTCCTATTTTCCAAGAATTCTATAACTTATCTGGGTACCATTCGACAACGAAGAGATGTGTCACCTCAAATTTTTGATATGTTATGCAGGATATCATCCTTTTTAACCTGTCTATCGCGAAAGTCTCAACAGTGCCGTAGGGGACAGGGTAAATAGCAAAAACTCCTCTTTTCCAAGAATTTTACAGCTTATCTGGGTGCCATTTGAAAACGAAGAGATGTGTCACCTCAAATTACCCAATTACTTACTCACTTACTTACTCACTCTCTTACTTACTCACTCTCTTACTTACTAACTCATTTACTTACATTCTCGGTTACTTACTTAGTTACTTATCTACTCACTTACTCGCTTACTTACTAACTTACTTACTCACTTACTCCCCATGAAGGGAATGAAGCAGCCGACTCTCTAGCCAGGGAGGGTGCTGCTTCTAAATTCGTCGGACCAGAACCGGTGCTTGGCATATCCTCGAGTACTGCCAAAGCAACTCTCTTGACCTGGGCTGAGGAGCAAATCCTCCAGTACTGGCAAGAACTACCAAGATTAGTTCATTCGAAGCGGTTCATAATTAACCCTTCAAAAACAAGAACTAAACAACTTTTAGAATTAAGCAGGTTGCATCTACGAACTTTAATCGGCCTATATACTGGGCGCTGCCGTTTAAAATATCATCTGCACAAATTCGGCCTAGCAGAAGATGCTGAGTGCCGCTTGTGCTTAGAAGATGACGAAACGGCAGAACACATATTATGTACCTGCCCCGCAGGGGAAAGGATCAGATACTCATTATTTGGCAAAGGACAACTTCTGCCAGAGGATCTGAACGAGCTCTCACCCAATAAGGTAATCAGCCTCGTTAAGAGGTTGGACCTGTTGGGTGAAATAATAAGGTGTAAGCCACAATAGACCACATGGTCGCAGTGGAGGGACTGGTTTTCGGCCCACTCACTTTTGAATCTAACCTAACCTACTCACTTACTCGCTCACTTACTCACTCACTTATTCACTCACTTACTCACTCAGTTACTCACTCATTCACTTACTCACTCACTCACTCACTTACTTACCCACTCACTTATTCACTTACTCACTTAATCACTCATTTACTTACTTACCTACATACTAGTTGTATTATGATTATAAGTCATCGCGACATTTTCGTGTAGGGAAATCTGCTAAAATTCACGTAAACTTTGCCCAATATCCGAAAGCATAAACATTTCCAATGTTAAAATTAATGCCTAACCGTATTAAATTTAACGTTTTAAGTCACAAAATTGTCCCCTAATTCTGATATTGATGGAAATAAAATAGTGAGATATGTTCATTATTGTAATGGTGGATAATTATAGACTGTTTTTGCATTATCTAATAATAATTTTTTCAGATGTAATCTGTATTGTGTTATATCTATTTCAGAATCTAGTGTTTTATTGTTTATCACTTTGTCGGCAAAATATAATACGAATGCACCGCAGTTGTAAGCATCCTGTTGTTTCGGATGTTTTAATATCGTAGACTGCCATCCAGATAGGTTTACATGTTTCCCTAGACCTTTATGAAGTAGGGTTTTGTAATACGACGTTAAGAAATACGACTTATACTGTTCTATTTTCTCTTCTTCTTTACACGCGGGATCTAGAAAATAGAACAGTTTTTCGGTTACGTCTGCTACAGCTAAGCACCAGTGATTGTTGTGAATGTTCACTGGCATAATAACCAAACCTGTTAATTGAGGAATTATATCTAACTCCTCTGGAGTAAGACATTCTGCTTCCTCTAAAGATTGACATAAAGTGCGTAATATTACACCAGAAATGTTGCAATTTACAAGGGTGATTTTTCTTTTAGAACTACTGGCTAAGCAGCCTAGACAGAAATCAATTACAAAATTATTTAACCATGTTACTCCATTGAGGGTACTGTAATCCTCCCAGTATAAAACTTTTATTTGACAGTGCCCGTCAATGGTTTTGTCAAAGTCACAGATTTTGTAATTGGGAGCAATACTGCAATGGTTGGTTGTTGGAACAACAGATGTTTTGGCAGCAGTGTATATTAGGCATAATTCGCATTGAAAATGTACATCGGAACGTTCAAATTCTGCCGAACTTAATTTGTCTGGTAGGCACTCAATATGAATCCACCTCAAACAATTTTCACATTGAACCCACGACACTTCCGGTAGAATTTGTTCTACGAATCCACAATATATACATGCTTTCTTTACATCCAGCGATTCACTTAATAGTAGTGACTGAATTTCGTGAATATAATTTGATTGTTGAAAATCTGTAAAGGCCTTATAAAAGGACGTAATAATGAATAGTCCGCTGTTCATGTCGTCTGGGCAAGAAATGACTTTGATAGAAAATTTATCACCATTGATTCCTGTAATATTTTTTAAAACATATTCAGCCTGTTTTTTGGAAGTGTTGTAAAAGGTTGCGCTAAATTTAGAAAAATTTATAACTAATAATTTATAATTTTTTAATGCATAATATGGCTTATAATTTATCATCTTTTTATTAAATTGTGTTCCGTCTGTTAACGAACCAGCGCCTTGTAACTTTAACAGTACAGAATTTCCGGTATTAAATTTATTGTAAATTGTTTCTAGGGTATATTGTAATGCTCTAGAAGTCACAATAGCTGTGGAATCGGCGGCGATAGAACGAAAGTCAGTAAGGTACAAAATTTTCGTACTTGAAAAACATACAGGATAGTTACAGCCTATATCTATATAATAGTCAGGATTTTTAATCAAACCATTCGGGAAGCGCTTTTCTGCATTATGCCTTTGGTTTGTATCTGCATTTACCACGTCTATAATAGTAGTCCATAACGATCCATCTGGATATAATTTGTCGTCATCGTCACTAATAACAACAGCGTCATCGGCTTCAACAATCATTTTACTTAAGTTTGTCATTTTATGATATGCAAATTTTTTCTTTGCATATGTTTTCTTTCCCCATTTTTCCTCATGTAATAACGCATCAACGGGTTGGACTTTTCTATTCTGAGTAACTTTTTTATTAGTCAAGTTATTTTTTGGTATACCACATTTTAATTCTTTTATAAGGCTTAAGATGTGTTGTCTACTAGCACGAACTACCCTACTTGTCTTTATATATTTTTTTTTATCCAGTATAGTATTTTTTAATATGCTATTCCAGTTCTCTACCGGAGCATTACTATACCGCTGCCCTTCATTTAGTAAACCACTCCACAAAGGGAGGTAGGGTACGTATTTTTTTAAAATGATAACCATCAACTCTTCGGAGTAAAATTTATTGTCTATTTGAAAGTTTTCATCATCTATTAATAAATCGTGTTTCACTTCCTCGTAAATCTTGACAAAATCCTTGTAAAACATGCTGTTCTGGTATTTGGGTTTTTCGTCTTTGAACTCGTGATAATCTATTTCATCTATAATATCAGTAGCGTATTTAGGATCGCTGTTAACGCAAATATTTGCAAGGTTTTCATAGCAACGTTGCAAGTCTTTCGAGTTGCACTTCGTTAACAGCACTTTACATAACAATGTAAACCAAGTGCGAAGCACTCGATAACTGGTGATATTCACAGGTGCAGCCAGAATTTCTTTCAGGTAGTTCCTTGAATGACTTGCATATTTATTTACGTCATTAGAAATTATTCTCATAAAGTGAGACCAGCAAATTGTAATCTTAATCGTACACCTCTGTAGGGGCTTAGTATCGACTACATGAGCATATATTCTGTTGATGTAATCAAGGAGGCTCTCTTGATTCCAATACAGCGATACGGCATTTAGCAACGCAAAGCTGAAATCTACCACGACTCTAGTAAATATAGGCCATTGAAGATTATTCTTTAAAACAAAGGCCTTGAAGGATGTCAAAAATATTCCAATGCTAGCAGTATCTTGTTTGATGGATATAAATTCAAACATCGGGCATATTCTTTCGTTTACAGTGGTCACTACACCCGAATAATATAAACAAGATCCCGTGAGATGCCTAGGTGGTCTTACAATGGAACCAGTAGCATCTAAATAAAGTACTCCAGTAGTAAACTTTCCAATTAATTTCAATTGATCTATGCTGTATAGATGAACTTGAAATGGATCAGAGACAAACTGGATGTATTCCGGATTGTCTCTTTTCATAAGCATAATGTCAATAATGTCATCTCTATGTCTGTCAAGTGAAGACGAATTCTGTGACTTAATTTTTCGTAACACAGAATCCGATTTCACTTCTTGTAAATTTCCGCAGTCTATTAGCCTTCGGCTTGCATTTCGGATCGATTTTAGTTTAAAATTTAAAGTTTTCTCAGTATGCAATCTGTTACCAAATATTTTGCGTTTTATACCTCTTACTGGTGAAGTAATCTTTTCTAGATGGTTATAATTCTTATTGGAACTGAATACAGTTATAACTCCATTTTTTGAGGCGAATATCTTAAACAGTTTGCATTTTGGATGAATACATCTTGCGTATATTACATTCCCATTTGCATTTATCCGTTTGCCTTTTAGTATTAAGTTACACGTATTATTAATGAGTAACTTAATTTTTTGTTTTAAAATGAAATTGAACATTAATGGATTTTCGCACTCACGTTGTTCGTGGTCATTTAAATAAAATTTCCCCTCACGTATATGACACGCGGAATATGTTTTTCGATGGCATATACTGTCTTCTAATAAATTCTTAGTTTTCAAAGGTAAAACAGATTTTATTTGTGGTGTGTCTGCTAAGCTACTTACGAAATTTGGTAATGTAACAGATTCAGCAGGCGATACCTTTGGAGTGCTACCTTCAACACTACCATCACCGCTCTCTAGGTCAAACAAACCATTGTCTTGACTAATTGGCTCATCACATCTCTCTAAGTCAAACCGATCATTGTTGGAATCTAAATACTTCGAATTAGAATAGTTCCCTGCGGGAATGTTATTAGAGTTGTTGCTATTAACAGCTTCTTTATCTGTAAGTGGAGATAAATCAAAACCGAGATCAAAACTATTACATTGATGGGATCCAACAGGCGTGGAAGTGGAAAATCTACTTAATTTCTGCGTATTCCTTTTAATAAAAGTTTTTAATAAAAGGCGATTCTTTCTTAAATTTTTCATGCCCAAAAAAGCACATAATTCACTAATCACCGAATTCGCTAGTCTGTCAGACACCAAAATTGTTTTAATGTTATAACACTTTTCTAAAAAAAAACTTTTAATTTTGTCTATTTTATCTGTTGAGGATAGTTTTCTGAAGTCCGGTTCAGACATTTTGTAATATTATCAACTAGGTATCTACAAAAAAGAATTTTACTCTAACCACACCTATCTAAACGGAGCACCTACGATTGAAACAAATGCGTTTCTCACTGTAGGTGTTTAAGAAATCGGGTAAAACCAACAATGAACTAAATTATAAAAGAAGCAAAATGTTTTCACTTAAAGATATGTACAGGATATACACCCAAGCTTTAAAATCGCTCTTAAGATGTATCTCAATAAACTACTCAAAAAAACTACCGAATTCGTAAAACAGGTACGAAGAGTACATACATACGTGTAAATACAAGTAACTTAAAATCGCAAATCTCTGTTAAGTGTCTCAAGGATACACATAAAAGAATATAAACTGTCGATATAAATCAACTACGTATACAAATTAATAATAACTATTAATTAGCTATGTACTTGCACACATACATATGTACATGCAGTAAGGGCATATATGTAAAAGTTTAAACTATAAATTCTGTTTCACTTAAAAAAAAAAACACACAAGATGCAAATTCACGCAAGAAAAGAGACAAAACACAAAGAAAGACACAAAATCGCAATTATATGTAAGCACACAACTCAAGTTAAAACTAAAGAAAAAATATTTCTAGACTGAAGTTAATGGTTGAAACTTTGAATCTATTTTGAATACACAAAGAAGGAGACAAAACACAAAGAAAGACACAAAATCGCAAGTATATGTAAGCACACAACACAAGATAAAACTATAGAAAAAATATTTCTAAGCTGAAGTTTATGGTTGAAACTGATAAATCGAGGTTGGTATATGAATGTTAATCTTTTCGCAATATTGAAACGTGGATTACTCTAAAACGATAAGAGCTATCCAAGTGCGGTTTGCGCCTTTCGCTTTCTATTAAGAAACACTATAATTTTTGTTTAGGATGATTTTTCGAAAAACGAAATTTTGATTTTGCTCACGTATGGACTTAGAAAATATTCAGTAAATCAGCATCTAAAATCGAAATTCACACAAAGAAGGAGACAAAACACAAAGAAAGACACAAAATCGCAAGTATATGTCAGCACACAACACAAGATAAAACTATAGAAAAAATATTTCTAAGCTGAAGTTTATGGTTGAAACTGATAAATCGAGGTTGGTATATGAATGTTAATCTTTTCGCAATATTGAAACGTGGATTACTCTAAAACGATAAGAGCTATCCAAGTGCGGTTTGCGCCTTTCGCTTTCTATTAAGAAACACTATAATTTTTGTTTAGGATGATTTTTCGAAAAACGAAATTTTGATTTTGCTCACGTATGGACTTAGAAAATATTCAGTAAATCAGCATCTAAAATCGAAATTCACACAAAGAAGGAGACAAAACACAAAGAAAGACACAAAATCGCAAGTATATGTAAGCACACAACACAAGATAAAACTATAGAAAAAATATTTCTAAGCTGAAGTTTATGGTTGAAACTGATAAATCGAGGTTGGTATATGAATGTTAATCTTTTCGCAATATTGAAACGTGGATTACTCGAAAACGATAAGAGCTATCCAAGTGCGGTTTGCGCCTTTCGCTTTCTATTAAGAAACACTATAATTTTTGTTTAGGATGATTTTTTGAAAAACCAAATTTTGATTGTTACTGCGATTGGAAAACATTCAGTAAATCACTGACTATGCTTCGATATTCACATAAAACAAGTCAAAATTTTGAGGTGATGCATCCTCGTTTTTGATGGTGACCAAAAACCAAAAAAATTGAGTTGTTGCTATTTACTCCGCCACCTACGGCACTATCCAAATTTTCGTGGTCGATACGTGAAAAAGGAAGGTATCCTTCCATAAAATATCAAAAATTTGAGGTGACACATCTCTTCGTTTTCGAATGGTACCCAGATAAGTTATAGAATTCTTGGAAAATAGGAGTTTTTGCTATTTACCCCGTCCCCTACGGCACTGCCGAGACTTTCGCGGTAGACACGTTAAAAAGGAAGGTATCCTGCATAACATATCAAAAATTTGAGGTGACACATGTCATAGTTTTCGAATGGTACCCAGATAAGTTATAGAATTCATGGAAAATAGGAGTTTTTGCTATTTACCCTGTCCCGTACGGCACTGTCGACATTTTCGCGGTCGACACGTTAAAAAGGAAGGTATCCTGCATAACATATTAAAAATTTGAGGTGACACATCTCTTCGTTTTCGAATGGTACCCAGATGAGTTATAGAATTCTTGAAAAATAGGAGTTTTTGCTATTTATCCCGTCCCCTACGGCACTGTCGAGACTTTCGAGGTCGACACGTGAAAAAAGAAGGTATCCTGTATAACATATAAAAAATTTGAGGTGGCACATCTCTTCGTTTTCGAATGGTACCCAGATAAGTTATAGAATTCTTGGAAAATAGGAGTTTTTGCTATTTACCCCGTCCCCTACGGCACTGCCGAGACTTTCGCGGTAGACACGTTAAAAAGGAAGGTATCCTGCATAACATATCAAAAATTTGAGGTGACACATGTCATAGTTTTCGAATGGTACCCAGATAAGTTATAGAATTCATGGAAAATAGGAGTTTTTGCTATTTACCCTGTCCCGTACGGCACTGTCGACATTTTCGCGGTCGACCCGTTAAAAAGGAAGGTATCCTGCATAACATATCAAAAATTTGAGGTGACACATCTCTTCGTTTTTGAATGGTACCCAAATAAGTTATAGAATTCTTGGAAAATAGGAGTTTTTGCTATTTACCCCGTTCCCTACGGCACTGTCGAGACTTTCGCGGTCGACACGTGAAAAAGGAAGGTATCCTGCATAACATATGAAAAATTTGAGGTGACACATCTCTTCCTTTACGAATGGTACCCAGATAAGTTATAGAATTCTTGGTAGATAGGTGTTTTTGCTATTTACCCCGACCCCTACGGCACTGTCGAGACTTTCGCGGTAGACATATGAAAAAGAAAGATATCCTGCATAACATATCAAAAATTTGAGGTGACACATCTCTTCGTTTTTGAATGGTACCCAAATAAGTTATAGAATTCTTGGAAAATAGGAGTTTTTGCTATTTACCCCGTTCCCTACGGCACTGTCGAGACTTTCGCGGTCGACACGTGAAAAAGGAAGGTATCCTGCATAACATATCAAAAATTTGAGGTGACACATCTCTTAGTTTTCGAATGGTACCCAGATTAGTTATGGAATTCTTGGAAAATAGGAGTTTTTGCTATTTACCCTGTCCCCTACGGCACTGTCGAGACTTTCGCGGTCGACACGTGAAAAAGGAAGGTATCCTGCATAACATATCAAAAATTTGAGGTGACACATCTCTTCGTTTTTGAATGGCACCCAGATAAGTTACAGAATTCTAGGAAAATAGGAGTTTTTGTTATTTACCCCGTCCCCTACGGCACTGTCGAGATTTTCGCGGTAGACACGTGAAAACGGAAGGTATCCTTCATAACATATCAAAAATTTGAGGTGACACATCTCTTAGTATTCGAATGGTACCCAGATTAGTTATAGAATTCTTGGAAAATAGGAGTTTTTGCTATTTACCCTGTCCCCTACGGCACTGTCGACATTTTCGCGGTCGACACGTTAAAAAGGAAGGTATCCTGCATAACATATCAAAAATTTGAGGTGACACATCTCTTTGTTTTTGAATGGCACCCAGATAAGTTGTAGAATTCTTGGAAAATAGGAGTTTTTGTTATTTACCCCGTCCCCTACGGCACTGTCGAGATTTTCGCGGTGGACACGTGAAAAAGGAAGGTATCCTGCATAACATATCAAAAATTTGAGGTGACACATCTCTTCGTTTTCGAGTGGTACCCAGATGAGTTATAGAATTCTTGGAAAATAGGAGTTTTTGCTATTTATACCTTCCCCTACGGCACTGTCGAGACTTTCGCGGTAGACACGTTAAAAAGGAAGATATCCTGCATAACATATCAAAAATTTGAGGTGACACATATCTTCGTTTTCAAATGGCACCCAGATAAGTTGTAGAATTCTTGGAAAATAGGAGTTTTTGTTATTTACCCCATCCCCTACGGCACTGTCGAGATTTTCGCGGTCGACACGTGTAAAAAGAAGGTATCCTGCATAACATATCAAAAATTTGAGGTGACACATCTCTTAGTTTTCGAATGGTACCCAGATTAGTTATAGAATTCTTGGAAAATAGGAGTTTTTGCTATTTACCCCGTCCCCTACGGCACTGTCGAGACTTTCGCGGTCGACACGTGAAAAAGGAAGGTATGCTGCATAACATATTAAAAATTTGAGGTGACACAATTCTTCGTTTTCGAGTAATACCATGAAAATGACAAAGAAATTTGGAAAACTGTGATATTTGCTAAACTACCCTGCCCCCTACGGCACTGCTGTAAATTCTGGGGTCAGTACATCAAAGAGGATGGTATCGTGCATAACACATAAAAAATTTGAGGTGACACAGTTCTTCGTTTTCGAGTAATACCATGAAAATGACAAAGAAATTTGGAAAACTGTGATATTTGCTAAACTACCCTGCCCCCTACGGCACTGCTGTAAATTCTGGGGTCAGTACATCAAAGAGGATGGTATCGTGCATAACACATAAAAAATTTGAGGTGACACAGTTCTTCGTTTTCGAGTAATACCATGAAAATGACATAAATATTTGAAAAAGAGAAATATTTGCCAAAACACCCCGCCCTCTACGGCACTGTCGTAATTTCTGGGGCCAGTACGTCAAAAAGGAAGGTGTCATGCATAACATATCAAAAATTTGAGGTGACACAATTCTTCGTTTTCGAGTAATACCATGAAAATGACAAAGAAATTTGGAAAATTGGAATATTTGCTAAACTACCCTGCCCCCTACGGCACTGCTGTAAATTCTGGGGTCAGTACATCAAAGAGGATGGTATCGTGCATAACACATAAAAAATTTGAGGTGACACAGTTCTTCGTTTTCGAGTAATACCATGAAAATGACATAAATATTTGAAAAAGAGGAATATTTGCCAAAACACCCCGCCCTCTACGGCACTGTCGTAATTTCTGGGGTCAGTACGTCAAAAAGGAAGGTGTCATGCATAACATATCAAAAATTTGAGGTGACACAATTCTTCGTTTTCGAGTAATACCGTGAAAATGACAAAGAAATTTGGAAAAGTGGTATATTTGCTAAAATACCCCGCCCCCTACGGCACTGCTGTAATTTCTCGGTTAAATACCTCAAAGAGGATGGTATCATGCACAACATATCAAAAATTTGAGGTGACACAATTCTTCGTTTTCGAGACAACAGCTTGAAAATGATTGACATTTTATAAAAGTGAAGTGTGCTAGATACCCCACCCCCTTATAAGGTAACATCTTCAACTGTAAGGAAAATTAACAGTTATGTAAGCATGTGCAGTAATTTTTATTTTATGTGATGTATTTGTAAAGTAATTTTCATGTAAAAGTTTAATTCTAATGACCACTGGTGGAAATTAGGGCGTAGCAGTTCGAGTCTCAGAAACGTTTCTAGCAACGTTGCTAAGTTCACACCGGTAAGGTTAAGCTACTCGTCAGTCACATTTTTATCAATGTTTTTGTTTTCTTCGCGAGTTCTTGTAGAAGCTTATTCTTATTCATGAGAGTTTTTAGGAATGACTTACCAGCCATGTAGCATCATAGGCTATTATGAGCTATCATAAATAAATCCAAGTTAGACACTAATAAGGTTCTAAGTTTAATCTGTGATGCGATTCTTAACTTTGACTTTCCGTAAACAAATTCTATGTTATCAACAGATTATAAGTAGAATAGCTATTATTTTCCATGTATGAGGCTTGTTATTAAGTCTTACTGTCTTCTTTAATACTTTACTCTTTACTTTACTTACTGTAGGTAGATACTTACGTACTTTGTAACATTGAAACTTCGACTTTGGTCTCAATGTGAACTATTTTTTTATTTTGTTTATCATTATCATTTGTACATCTTGTACAGTTTGTGTCTATATATTATGTAAAATAGCTGTTGAACTTGCCTGTGTGTAGGGTTGCCAACTTTCAATCTTTAATTTTCAGGACGAAGGGGGTAAAAAAGCAGGACATCAGTTACAAATTCCGGACAGTGTTTTAATATTAAAAAATAATATACATAAAAATTTTATTTGAAATTCTTAAAAGTAGTTCAAATTCGAGGTTAAACTACAACTAACTAAAAATAAATAGGTGCCGTTAGGTATACAAAATATATAACAAAATCAGTCAACTAAAGACAGTATACCTAGTCTATATATAGTCTTGTTCTTGATTTTATAGTATACAGGGTGCCCATTATCTATCTCCTTACATGGCTAACTTTGTTAATAGTGGAGATAATTGGTTAAATTAGCAAAATTGGGCAGAATTACAAGAGGAATTCAGTGCCTCCTTCAAATTTAATTTTAATTTTCAACTTTTCGAGATATTTTGAAAAAATCGAAAATCGCCAAAACTTTTAAACTCGAATATCTAGAAAACTATAAAAGATACAAATAAAATAAAAATACTGTGTGATAGTGTTTTTTACGTGGCATTAAGCAGTGATATTGAAAATTTCACGGGCATCTTAGTTTTTTATAAAAAAAATAAAATTATGTTTTTTTAAATGGCAACAATAGTTGGCTATGCTATCAATAAAAAGCTTATTTTTTTCTGATTTCAAAAATATAATATTTAATAAATCGTATTTTTCTTCGTTTGTGTACATTTCACAATAACTATTTTAAGATGAACGTTTAATTTTAACGTATATGATGTGACTTTAGTGTGATCTGACATTTATATTTTATTATTGTTTACTGATCTACGTTTGTTTTTCATAGCTTACTATGTTAATAAATTATTTGTTCATTACAGTAAACAAAAGAAAAGAGAAAGATATATGGTTACTGTTTAAAAAAACATAACTTATTTTTTTTCTGAAAAACTAAGATGCCCGTGAAATTTTCAATATTACCACTGAATTCCACGTAAAAAACACTATCATACAGTATTTTTATATTATTTGTATCTTTTATAGCTTTCGAGATATACGAGTTTAAAAATTTTGGCGTTTTTCAGTTTTTCCAAAATATCTCGAAAAATTGAAAATTAAAATTAAATCTGAAGGAGGCACTGAATTCCTCTTGTAATTCTGCCCAATTTTACTAATTTAAACAATTCTCTATCTCCACTATCAACAAAGTTAGCCATGTAAGGAGATATATAATGGGCATATTGTATATTATTCAATTCAATTATTCAATTTATTATTAAGTAGGAAAATATTGTCTATTTTAAATTTTAAAAGTCAAAGTTACTTTTGCTCAAAGCGGAAGTGAAACCTCTTGAAATTTGCAAGTGATTAATGTAGTCTGAAATTAAGGACGTTCCGCGTCCTACGACAGATCTCGACAGGACGCAGAAATACGACGCGGACGAACGTAGAAATCTAATCATTATATAACTTCTAGTTTAATCGGTACACGAGAAGTTCACCATTTCATTACTTGAATACATCTAGGTAATAATTTTTAAGTCCATTCAATATTAAATTAGATATTCCTTTATAACCTCACTCTTTTGTGAATAATGGGCACACAAAATGCCTATTAAGTATCCATAAAGATAGCTGTGCTTCCTGAATTTGTTGTTCGTAATCTTTTGTGTACTATTAAATAGCATAATTATATCACTTCCTATTTCCTGCCAAAGCAGAGATACTAACTGAGTAATTAATACAAAAAGTATTCAAATCACATTGTTTGCATTCTCTTCTACACTATGTAATATAAATTCATCTGTTTTTTACGTTTCCCACGTCCCACGCTAATAACTTTACCAAAATAACATATTGTAGTTAAAAATAACATTTAAGTATATCGCACTATAAGGTCGTAGGTGGCCAAGTATTATTTAATATTTATTTGACTACTGATTTTTAAATAATATGATTTTACGAAATGTAACAAATCGTTTATCAGTGTCACTGACAAAGATGATGCAAAGGCGAAAATAAATTTAAGGCTAGTAATAATTATTCTCCGGAACATTCCATGTGTGTCGGCGGCAGGGGAAACCCAAGCCCGAAGAGGGTACGCCGAGAAAGCGAGAATAAACCATAAGCGGTCAATTATTGGAAACCGGATTGCATATGCTACGTGATATGTACAGATACTGCAAAGCGAAAGCGGTGTGTGAATATGTTATTGTTTTCCGTTGTCTGTGTTCGTTAGTATAAATATATCGAAATTAGCTTCTCATAAACGACAGCTTTTTCACTATGATGAGTGTTTGTAATATACCATTGTATTGATAATGTTATTGTACAAATGTAATTGAAATATTAACCAATTGTATCAATTGTATTGATAATGTAATTGAAAAATAAACCTTTGTCAGCCCTTACAAAAAATATAATGCCATATACAAATTTCTAAGGCTAGGGACGTTGCGAAGGATTTTATTACCAGATGTGCGCGACCATATGTGCGAGTTGAAAGTAATATTAATCCCGAATACATGATAAAAAACTGTAGTTAACCGTAGTCAAGTGTACGGATGACAAAAACATTATTTTGACAATGTTATAGTAGGCATATTGAATCCGCATGTAATATTTAATAGTTCTATTGTACTTTTGCTTTTTACTCATTGTTATATAGTAGGTACCTACATATTATGTACGTCTGCGACGCGACATCTATGATTATTAACTCAAGTTGTCAGCCTTCGTCATTATTTATTTTCTGTAGTGATAAATATTAAAAAGTAATAAACAAGAAGTAATTGAATTTTTTTTCAAAAATGAACATATTAACTTAATTAATATATTTTTATACACAGTTAATGTTTGTAATTGCGTATAAAGAATATAACATATTACATATAGCATTAAGTTTTCTCATTATCGCTAATTATATTAACTAATCATATGATTTGAAAACATTAATATAAATTTAAGAGATGATTTTATAGGAGTTTTTTACAGTAATTGAAATTCTATATTTATTTGAAAAAGTGTGTAGTACAAATATTACATTCGGGTGAATTCGGTTGATGGTGAAACTAACTTTCTTTATTTATTTGAAGGACATGCCAAAAACAACTACGTCACGGGCAATGTGCCCCGACTGTAGCAAAGACTCAAACAGGGCACTACGGCGTGTTTCTCACCACTACCAACTCTCTTTAGTGAAACTTTTCTTGCGTAGCTAAAATCTAATAAAAATAGATAAAAATTGTTAACCCACAATCGAGAGATCACAGTGTTATTGTCGTTAAATCAATTAAGTTGAAGATAATAGGTATGAACAACATCAATATCGCGTCATTTATTTTTTTGGGCCAATATATCAAATCTTAGAATACGCGACCTTGTTGTTCCTTGAAATGGGTATTAATTTCGTATTGAGAATAGAAACCGCCTAATTCTGTATAGGTATATATTTTTTTGTTACATCATCCTTATTCGAAGATAAAAGCTTATTATTCAACAGTCTATCAATTAATGTGAGATTACATTATAATAATTTTAATTTTACCTGATGAGCTGACCATAAGTCATCGTTTATCTTTATTCGGTTCTGCGTAATTTTTTTCTGGTTTCGGAAGGTATCTGTTAGATCCGTCTTAGTAATAATATACCTGTTACGTCCGAATTATATTACCTTCAGCCACATCCAATATACAAAGCTCGATTCATATAAGGCAGTTTTTCCAGAAATAACATATCAGAACACAGTTTATGGCAAATTGGAACTTGTGACTAACTATTGACAGAATATAATCTTATCTTGTTCAATATGGTGGCAAAGGAGTGATACTGCACAAGTGAAAAAAGTACTTTTGTAATAAGTAGTAAATACTTTTGCAATTTAGTACTGAGATAGTACTGAGTTTTAGCATGTATTTGATATCAATAGTTTCTACAATACATATGTCTCTTTGAAGCCATTTTTTGGCTATAACTTTTTCACCAAAATGACAATGTTTCACATGTACCTACTCATATTTCCAAGTGAATTAAAATTGACCTTAAAGAAGCCAGGATTTGTAAAAACTAGACTAAAATGTCTAAGCTTAAAAATATACGATTATATTGCTAAATAGAAGGATAGTTTGTAATAGAATGTAGTTTTACCGAACAAGAGTATTACGAGTAGTATAGGAGATAGTAAAATGAAAATGTTCAGTAAACTCCACTATTAAAAGCCGTCTAGCTGTTACAGATGGTTCAGAAACACAAAATTAAGAGTCCTGAATGTTTGCAATTGGTTTCTTTTTCATTACTTATAGTAATTTCCTCAATCATGTAGCAATGGCGCAATTTTGTATTATTGGTCTAATATAAATTTGAACAACTAACTCGTAGATTACAAGTCGGATTTAGCTCATAATATGTTTGTGTTATTCTTTCTTACAGTTCTTCCTTCTATCCATCTGTTTTAAGATTTGTTAGTTGTTCATTAAAAGTTGTCAACGTTTAGCTTTGTATGAATTAGAAAGGGGTGTTTATGTTTCCTTCATTCCGAGGTTCATTCCAATATTAAATATAATTAGTATTTTTGTTTTTCTGTGGAAAACCCATGCCAGAAAATCATTCAAATTCCGGTCATCATTATAAATGAAGACTGGTCAATGCTATACATAAGTGAATATATTTTTTTGGACGAAAACTCTTTCGCTTGCAATATTCTTCCTGTACCTACTTTTAATTTTATGCACGTGCTTTCCTAAATAGTCTATTAAGTGGCGTGCCTGAAACGTTTGATCGTTTTGGCAGTAAATATTCCTTGTATCGATATTTGAAATGCATCATGATTTTATTAATTAACTGCACAAGGCAAATGGATCAGTCGTTTCACGCCCATTGGGCGTGAAAACGATAATTATGATTCATTCTTAAACACTTTTATGGCTAATATAATTTCGTGTATTTTATTGCAGTTGACTGAAACAAGGCCCTATGTTTAAATCAACATAATGTTATTTATTATTTTATTAACATATTAACATGTTATTTTTGTGCCAATCACTTGATATCAAAATAGATAACGTTATTCTAGGTGTGGGCGTTGAGTGATAAATAGTATACTATACTATTACAGATAAATACTCTTTATTACTCAATGGTGTGGGTTCACTAATTTCACCTTTCTAGTTCTGTGTTCTCTATATTTGTTAACTAATAAAATGAAATATTAAACGAGAAATAGAGGTTATGCTTTGTTGACAATCATTGAAATTGTAGTTAATGATACTTATACAGAAGTGTATCATTAGTGTGTACCACCACTATATAAGTGTTGGTCATTCCTAACATAAAATGACAGATAGCTGTTTCGACTATTTGAAATATTTTTTGGGTATACCTACGAGGACCTTACACAAGATGCTATATTTTACAGACAATGGTTATGGAAGGATACTGTAATGAAATGGGTTACCCAAGTAAGATGTCAGCTTACAGTGTTACTTATTATAGGGTAAAAATTATACATGCCCTACCAGATAAAGCAGTATGGGATGTCTTCAGTCTATATGGCATTGAAAAGACCTGATGATAGGTCGAAACAGCCGTCTGTCATTTAGTGTTAGGAATGATTGCAGTCATTGATGCAACCCTCAATCTACTTTCGATTTTGTATTGCCACTACCCAAATACCTTGTATATAACTCCATAATAGGCTAAATTCTTTGTATATTGCCTTGTTTGATTAGCTAATGCTAATAATGGTCTAATTTTCACCTGCGCGCAGTAATTGTTAGTTTAAAAAACTCAATTATATGTATTTAAGAAACAATCAAAATGTTTTTATCTACTTTAATTCAATATACCGGATCTAAAATCACTAGAATAACTGTTCACGTCGCAGGCCAAATATGTTTTTAACCTCAATTATTACCCAGATTCCATCTTATCGTATAACAACCTTATTTAAATATGAATATAACGTTGAAAAATATTTGTGATAAAGCAAAGTTGTGTGCCAATTTTACAGGCATATTTAAAATAATTCAAGATAGGTGTGTAGTCTACAAACTGATAAGATAATTAATGTATGAACTAATATCTTCAGATTGTTTGAAATTAAATTATCTATACTTATCTACTTGAGATTAAGAGCAGAATTCGAAAGCTCTATTTACTCAAAAGGCCGCAAGGGGTCCAGTCTGCCTCAGGCGGGGACGTGCCGTTATCGTCCAGGGTGGTGGTTTGAGGTAGGTCAGGAGAGGCTATATAGTCGGAGATGCACCTCTAAAAGAGCCAACTGGCCCTTTAGCTTTATGCAAGGTAATGGAAGGGTACTCGAAGTGAGCCCGCGATCGCTATCGGTAGTCGCGGCTTCGAGGGAAGATGAGAGGGTCATTTTTTAGTCGCTTTATAGCCCTCTACGCTTGTTCCGGGTGGAATTTGAAACATTAGAAGGTCTTACTCTCATCTTAGGTCCAGGAGTTGAAGTCTTGGCCGCTTGTGTACAGCGACTGCATCGGACTCGTAGTCCACAGCTTTTCGGATTAGCGGGTTGCTATGCATCTCGGCACGCGCGAAGAACTTGGCTCCGCGCCTCCTGATGACTTCCAGGACTGGGACGTAGTCGAGGTCCCGGTATATATCGGCTGTCCGCAGATACCAGGGTGCACCTTCCGCGGTCCTTAGCGCGGCATCTTCGACGGTCTGGATCTTCTTCATATACGTCCTTGCAGCAATCGCCCATGCTGCTGACGCATATTATGTCAACTGGGGTTGGACGACATTCTTGATCAGGGTTCGCTTATTCCTTAGGCTGAGCTCACTGGTGCGGCACAACATCGGGTATAGCTTGACCCTGACCAGTTTCGCCTTCGGTATGACTTTCTCGATGTGGTGTTTCCACCGCAGCCTCTTATCCAGATGTACCCCTAGATAAGTGACGGCGTCTCTCCACTCGATGTCGGCCCCGTTCATGTTGACGTGTCCAGTTCGTGTCTGTCTGTATCTACGAGAAAAGAGAATAGCATTGGACTTGTCAGGATTTAACCTTAAGTTTCAGTTGTTGCACCAGTCCTCAAGAAGGAACGCCACCTGTTAGAGATACTTCGTTACCATTCTGGTTTCGGGAGACCGAGCAATGAATGCCGTGTCGTCTGCGAACAGGGCGAGCGAGGTATTGTGCGTCCTAGGCAGGTCAGACGTAAAAATGGCCAACAAGTGGGGTGACAAGACGGAGCCTTGGGGGACTCCGGCCTTTAACGGACGATACGCAGATAGTGGACCTTCTACCTTTGTCCTAAGCTCTCTTCCTCGAAGGTATGTCTGGAAGAGCTTCATCATCGCGGCAGGGTAGCCCGCGTCGATCATCTTGATCAGGCCGTCTTGCCATACGCTGTCGAATGCTTTGGCGACATCCAAGAAAATTGCGCCTGTGATCTGTTTTCGGCTGAATCCTTCGATCACGTATTCTACAACCTGACGACTTGTTGTTGGGTGGAGTGTTCTCTCTTGAAAGTGAACTGCTCGTCGGGGATGACTTGTAGTTCGTCGGAACACTCTGGAGTTTGGCCAGGATTATCCTTTCCACCACTTTGCTTATTGCCGGAACCTATCCAGTCTTTTACAGAGAATGATTTGTTGCCTGGAACATCCACTCAATTAGATAGCAAGACTACAGCTGATGACGCACTTGGAGGACGAAGTGATTGTCAGTCTGGCCGTGTTAGAGATCTACCATTGAGCAATCAGATGACGGAAATCGCGGCAACATGTTAACGCAGTGTGGATTGTCGAACCGAAGAAGGACGAGTCTGAACGGAGAAGTTCATGTCTGTGGTCTCCCCGTAATTCCATGGAGATGAACTAACAAACCGACTAGCCTCCTGAAAACATTTGTTTCTGTCAAGAGATAATTAATTTTTGTATTTAGTGACACCAATAAACTTATTTGTGGTTTTTGAGTTGCTGCTTTTCATTAAAATAAATAATAGTGCTATACGATTATAGCGCTACCTTTGAGGTGAGTGCCAAACTAATGAATTCAATAGATTTAGCTAGAAATGGTTCAAAATTACAAATTGTCTCTAATGTCAAATGAAAACTTTGAAAATGGTTTTTGGAAAATCAGAATAATTTTATACAGTAGTATTTTCAGAATTTGCTTCATGTTATGTAACTTAGGTAATGACATCTTCTCTACGCGATCCATGACAAACAGTGCAAAAATGTATACCCGATTAAAAAAACTTAGGTATATCTTATTTTCAGTACGAATGTTTGCTCTCAAACTTTGTTATTACCTATTCCACACCTTTACCTCTACCTGCAAAATAATTTTTATCACCTCGATGTCATTGTAACGATGAAAGCCATTTTTAAAAATAAGTCTGCAGTCTCAAATATTCCGAACCCCCTTCTCAATAAATTTTTCATGTGTCTGCGTGCTTCAATATTTCCTCCATTTTTCAACACCTCAGCTTTTTCCGGAATTAGTTATTCAGTTGTTCAGTTATGTTATGTGTATACCAAAGAGCAAACCCTGGGAATGACAATTGATTTATGTGTTTATATATTAAAGTAACAATCTGTATGTGCAAACTATGGCTGGCTGCTTAAATATTTATGAATTTACAAGTTTATGGGTAAATGTGTACTCATGCTATTTTTAATCCTTAGTAAATACAGGAATCGGTGTATTGCGTTGGCAATTGTCGATGGATAAGAAAAGAATCGCGTGTTCCCAAGATATTATATTCAGTTTTCGACGACGTAGGTTTTGCAATATGCAATAACAACAATAATCTGCATCCTGTTACATTTCTTAGAGTAGGTAACTGATACTTTATAAATGAATGTTGGATGAATCATTTTTACTGAAGTCTGTGCTAGTGGAACACATTGTTGGTATTAAAACAAGAGAGAACTTGAGGTTGCAACGTTGCAACCTGAAAAGCAGAAGTTTTCAAAAATATTTAATTTCCCGCGTCCAATTTATATTATACAATAGACAGATCTCTGCCCACGTCACCGCTAGATTGTCGAATCCGCCCTCACATCAATCAGGCAGTTTCGACCTATGAGGTTTGTTCAGGAGAATTACACCGAATTTATGAATAAGGGGCATTCTATAAATATTTGTACAAAAATATCTTCAGTTTTGCTACTATTCCTATAAAATTTTCTTTTTTTCAGAAGCAGTATAGCGTCTGTCTGTTGCATAACGTAAGTACGTACTTCTAGTTTATTGAACTTGCAGAGAATCGCATATTTAAATTTTACCGTTTTAAACACTAATAATTAAGCCCTCGCTAATACTAGTATTAAGCGTTATTACTACTAGTATTAGCGATATATTGTTTATATAAAAAAAGTACATCAATTAATACATCCAATTTTGATTTAAAGAAACCTTTATCGAAAAATAGTATCAATTCAATTACTTTTAACAAACTTTTGAATTGAATGTACAAGACTTTATTTGACAACATTTAAAATGAATGAATATTTGTATATTACTTTTTTTTTAAGACATTCATTTCCAACTTGAGTCTTTAGTAGGTTCCTTCTGTGTTTTTTTATATATAATTTAGGGTGTTTTGCACCTACCTTTATGCATATAATTGCAAATAAACACTTAATTTAATATTATTTTCAAAAGGTCGGATATCGAAACTAAAGAGTACACTATTGGCGATTCCAAAAATGAATGCGCCCTCTGCATGAAAATATTTGAACCTACTTAAAAGGTAATTTTTGGAGGCTTATTGCTGATATAATGATAAATAACACGTATTTGGGTTTGTTTAACGTAATAATTTAGTGGTGCTTGTGATTTGTGAAGTTAAAAACGATGTGGTTAGTATTTGTACATCTTTATTTTTTACATTTTAAAATGGCATTCAAAAGAAATCATCAGCACAACACAAACTGCCGTGTTTATAGGTTCATTCCACAAAATGTGTCAATAGAAGTGTTTAAGATTGAAGATAGGTAGAAGTTTGGCCCTAGTATAAGAAACTGTTTCTCATTCATTTTTCCAAAAGGCATGTAACAATTTAATAACAGAATATTTACACAACATAACCACTTTGTTGCCGTTTGTCTATACTTTTCTATCATTAGTCTTATAAAAGCAGAATATATTTTAATTTAAACATTATTTAACAAAAAACAAGCAGTTTATCACACTTGTTTTAGTCCAAAATGTAAGTAAACAAAAACTAGGGCACCTGTTTCAACCCAAAAAATTCATAAAATTCGCAATGAAGCATGGGACGTTTGACTACTTTTACCACTCTATCCTTTATTTCACCCTAATTAACACATGAAGTAACTATATTTATGGCAGCTAAATGCTAAATTGCTAGATGATGTGATATGAAACGCAAAATTTTTACTCGTCTTCATCCATATTTGTTTACAATTTGCAGCGCCCTCATCGGTAATTTGAATCGCCAATAGAATATTGTCTGTAGGAAGAAAATTCTGCCTAGTATTATTGGAGGAACCAGTTTTGTCTGGTTTCATTTTGGTAAATATTCTTTATTTTATTATTCATGATCATGATTTCTTCCAAGATAGTGAAGAAGGAAAAGACCTTGAAAACGACCTTCTGAATTTATAAGTATAAGTTGAATGGTTAGGTGTTGGCTCATCTTCTAAATTGTTTTGTAGAATTTACATTTGGTTATCGGAAACGTTGATAAGATGTTTTCTAGCCGCGGATGTATCATGCCCGATATTAAAAATAATCGGGTTTATTAATGTTTGCTTAAGTAATCCATTGTTTTATGTCGTAAACGGCAAAATTGGCACATTAATTAAATCGGCTTTTATGTGTTGGTTGTTTTGTTACACAATTAACTAATAAAAAGTCAATAAAAGGTAATTTATATTACCGAATTATTAGTATTTGGATTTTGAAAGACTTTGAACAAACGTCCATAATACATGTTTCTAGGAAGTACATATATTGGAAAAATTATCTTTATACATATTTTCGCAGTTCAGTCATGGATTATTTTTTAAATACAAGTGAAAATATTTTATATCGATTGTATATCTACGCGATATGACCAAGCTGGCCGATGTGAAGTTGGCAAATATTGGACCAATAGGAAGCACAACAATTCAACGCTGCGGCAATTTGCGAAATCGTGTGCAGCCTTCTTCAGATGAAATTCAAGGTGGCCTGAAGTAACCCTAACATGATGTCAAACTATTTTTAACGTTCTATCTTACTGTGTACAATTTTTGAGTTATAGTATATTGGCCATAAGAATATACCTAATGACCTAATCCATATATATTAAAACGTGTCGATTCTGTCTCTCCTCAAAGGGAGGATCGCAGAGCGATCCCCGCGGGCGACCAGAGGTCGCTCCTGGCCTTTCTCCAATGCGTAGGGATATTTTTGTCCCGTTTCCTACGCGTTTTCCCAATTTAAATGCCTTTTCAAAAAACCTCTGCAAAATTTTGGTCTCTCGACGAGAGAGATACGGCTAGCACCGGCGTTTGTCCTCGCACCTAATGGCCCCGTCACGCCTGCCGAAATCCCGACTTCGCGGGACTCCCTAGACCCTTTTTCTAATTTTACGGCTTCGAGAACCACTTCACGCGAAAGTTCCGTCCTTTATCTAATCCTTTGAGATTTTTTTTCGAGACCGTACGTCGAATCCTTCTACGTTCATTTCGTCTTCGAAAATCTAGAGTCGCGTCCGTCTCAACTTTTTTCTCATTTTATCTGCCGATGTCAGATTGCACTCAAGCACCTCCCACGAAAACTGTCAAATTAATTAAACTTCAAGATAGGTTATTTTCCTACGAGAAATATTGCTAACGGAATCAATAGTACTGACTGCCAAACACTTCTGATTACCAAAATACTGAAGCGAAATGCTTTTACAATTAGAAAATCGGTAAAAATTATTTTTTCAGGTTGACATGTACAGTTTACATACTTAAATCTGTCTGGGTCAACTTCGACAACGGGCGTGGTAGTGCAATGGGAAAGTCGTAGGATTCAAAACGTGATAATGCTGATTTCGCGAGTTCGAGTCACGCTGGAGGCAAACTTTTTTTTGTACTTTTTAATTCCAATTATTTATTAGTATTAGTGTTTAGTTATTCTGTTTCATTATCCGTAGCTTTTATTCTTTCTGCACGTAAAGTTTGGAATTAATTCGTTCATTTTGGCAGTCTGTTAAATTCATCATTTTAGCTTACAAAAGTAAATATCTACAATATTTTTGATCCCATTGACAAAATTGATAATAATTTTTACTGAAAAATAAATTCTACTTTCAGCACTTATGATGTTTTACCATCAAGAATAGAGTATCCTTACAATTCATCAAAATATTAAGAAAAATCGTTTAATATAATTATTACATCATCATTCCATATACAAAATTTCTTTAATATCTATTTTCTTAAAAATAATATAATTCTAGATGCATTTGTCACCCGAAGGGTGACCCCAGGCCGCAGGTCTGGACCATCGGTAGGGCTAGAAATCGGAACGAAAATCACTACAGCGATTTTTTCCCATTTCTAGTAACAATTTTAAACCTTTTATTTCAAAGGCGTTATTCTTAAACTGTGACTTTGATAGATATAGAGACCTTTTAAAAATAATGTTTGCCTCTGTTTAAACGAAAAAAATATTTGTAAAAATTTTATAGTTTTACTACTCTTTAACTCTAAGTGGTTAATTTGAATAAATTTGTTTTTGAGAAAATTGCATTTTTGGACATTTTAAAATAATTTTCAAATGAGATATAGCTGCGCAATTTTCTTAATTTACTTGTGAAATATTTTTATGGTATGTGTATCTATCAGTATTATTACGTACCAAGTATGTAAATTGAAAATTCAAATAACGATTTTAAGCCAAGTGGTGAAGCGTGACCTTTTTTTCTTTTCTTTTTTGGAAGTTGTCAACAATTAACAAACAATTTTTTACTATTTTAATCATCTCCGTAGTGGTAATTATTGTAATATTTACTTACAATATTATTTATCGCTGATTTTTTCATAGAGATTAAAGGAGCCAAGAGACCTTGAAGTCGTCCTTGCGTACACAATACGCATCAGACGGCGTTGGCTCATTTTCTAAATTTGTTTACATATTTACATAAATTACTTTACCACCACACCATCCATATCAGAATAACGTCATTGCGACTATAGGGTGATTCAAAAGTACATGGCATTAGATTAATTTATAAACAATGTTCCTAACCGGCATGACTAATTTGTATTTTTTACGAATTCGGTAATTTTTTCTCGAGTACGGATGGCGCTTTCATCCCATACCCAGAGCTTTGGTGGGAGCTTCCACAACACAGCACACCGGCGACACAGCGGCAAAATATTTATTCATCGCCATGAAGCTGTGATGTCAGCACAATTAATTTCATTAATTGAAAGCCTAATTACCGGTTTCAGCGAGATCGGCGCTCGCGAACCGGCTTCTATTTTATTGTCAATTTCATTAAAGTAATGGACGGATGAGGATATGTTTCATTTTGTTCTCGTCGCGGGTTATGTGTCGCTAGGCCTCTAATTAATAAGGTAAGTTTTTTACTTGTTTTGGAAAAGGCCTGGGAAACCAGAACTGTCACTCGCAAATTAAATTAATGTGTTCATTTAAGTTAACATTGTTTTCTCATCTGCCTATAATTTTATTTATATTTTGCATTTTAAAGCTTTATTAGTTACGGGAACCTAATGTAGTTTTAATGCAAAAATTCCGAAGTAATTCGATATCTAGGTACAAGTGGCAATGGTGTTTTGAACTCGGTTTTAAGTTTCATTAATCAATTTTATATTCATATTATGCTCGTTACGGTTAGCACTCATATTATGATAATTATTATTGTACATATGCTTCTAAATTTTATTTAGGTAGTTAAATACGAGGTATGGTATTACTGTCACTTGAAATCAATAACATGCCTCTGTATAGACAGGATACACTAACTGAATTCTTTTGATAAATCATAGTAGATCTCTACCACAAATGTTGCGATTTGTTGTGTGATTTTTTAAAATTCCAATTAAAAGTAATATTTTTTACCCGCCTACCAAATAATTTTTTTTTAATTAGATGCGAAATATGCCACAATAGATCTTTGGCAATGCATGAAAAGTCAATTTAGGATCAGAGGAGACTCCAATGCTATGTTTTTGCCAATTTACGTTTAGAAATTATTTGTGAATTGTGAATCACCTATTATGCTTATAATAAATAAGACTGCAATTGTCACGTATATTAAATTTTGTATACATGGTGTATTTGTCTAAAATTTTTGAGAAGTGTACTAATGGCCAATATTTTTGCTGAAAGAAAAAATAAACTTGGGCCACATTTTCATACTTATTTAAATAATTAACCATCCATATTTTATTTCATGCCCCCATTTGTATCTAAGTATCGAGAATGATTTATCTGCAATTCTGTGTTCAAATAATAAAAGATTGAAATTAATAAAAGTGAAACAATAGCATTACAAAATTACGATAATATTATCTCAAACTAATGTATCTATTATATCAAACTGTTTCTCGATAAGTAGTGTTAGTTATGTGCTAGATTCCATAAGCTAAATATTAGGTATGCATATTTTTAATTTTTTTTAAATAGAATACTGGTTTCATTGCCTATATAAATGCAAATAACTCGGTAAATTCTAAAATTCCTACATATTAAATTAACTAGACACGCCGTTTTTATGGTGCCCACCCGGGATATTCAACTTTTAACATAATCCGAATTTTTTATAGTCTTATTTACTATAAACTTACCACATAAAGCCACATGTATTGTTGAGATTCTGTAAATAGCGTTGGTTATTACAGGCCCGTTTCATTAGGCCAGACTTGGTTGAACCATCTCATATTATGTTGCGGAAGATAAGATTGAACTGTTTTGCTTGTATGTAGGCAATATTAAAGTATATATAATATTTGAAAGTATATGAAATATTAAAGTATATATAATACCGGGATATCAAAAATTATCTTGGTCAAGGGTGGTTGTGGAATGTAAAAAGTGTGTCTTACTTTAAATTTGAAATAATTATGTCACTGTCACACTGACATCATCAATAACGTACAAATTTCATACCTATTTATTTCAGTTGTAAAACAATAATGAACTACAAATTATGAAATAACGGTTTTAGTAACAAGAAAAACTAAATTACAGTAATTGTTGGAAATGTCCCCAGTTTTCTTCGATGCACTTCTGGCATTATGGTTGCACATTGCTGAACAATTCTTTGTTGCAGTTCTTGCAAATTATTTACCGGAGTTCCGAAAATCTTGTTTTTTAAGTAAGGAAATATAAAATAGTCCATAATTGTCAAACAAAGTGATCTCGGAGGAAACTCAACTTCTGTATGCAAACTTATCAGCCGGTCATCAAAAAACTCGCGGAGGAAAGCAATATTTTCTCGTGTAGTATGTGCTGCTGCACCGTCATGCTGGAAATAACCGTACCGAAGTTCATCATCGTTTAACTGTTGCACAAATTCAGTCAAAAAGTTGTGTCTGTACCTTTCTGCGTTGACGGTGAAATCGAAAAAATTGGCCCAATTATTCTTCTGCGAGAAACTGCCATCCAAACACCAATTTTTTGAGCATGTAGTGGCGATTCAGTAAAAACATGAGGGTTATCATTGCTCCACATTCGCATATTTTGAGAATTGATGTATCCCGAGAAGATTGATGTAAAGGTGGAACCACGCTTCATCAGAAAAAAAAGTTAAGTCCAGAAGATCGTCATTCATTAAATTATTAACAAACCAATGGCAGTAAGTAAGGCGTCTGGGGTGGTCTGCGGGCAGAAGAGCTTGATGTGCTTGCATCTTATATGGATGCATGTTCAAGTCTTTCTTTAAGATCTTATGACATGTTCCATAAGAAAGTCCAATTTCCTGAGAAAGACGTTTCAAAGGTTTTGCAGGCTCCTCTTCCATACGTTGACGAACGTCATTGACAACTTCTTCTGTACGAACTCTTGGTCTACCAGCGGTACCTTTTTTATGAGTCACACAACCAGTTTCGCGATACACTTCAACATAATTTGTAAGGGACACATAAAAATTGTCCGGTAATATTGCCACGTTTGGGAAGTGCTCTCGAAAATTGTCCAAACACAAACGTAGACTGTATTGCCAATTTCCATTAACTAGCGCACCCGTTCGAAAATAGGCTTCAATCATGAAAATTTTGTGCTGTGTGGTAAGAGGCATGATTCAAAAACTGGATTAGAAAATTTCAGCACAATGACTTGACACATTCTGACACAACAAAACATATTCAAAAATTTAAAGTAAGACACACGTTTTACATTTCACAAGCACCCTTGACCAAGATAATTTTTGATATCCCGGTATTATAATTTGAAATCAGCGTAAAATTCTACAAAACTTTGAACCGTTTCTGTATCTCTTATAATAACTGAGATAGCAAGCAATACATTACCATCGAGCTTTGGACACAGTATACAATTTAGATAATATAAGAAAGCTATCTTACCTAAAATTATTTGACCACCCGGTACATTTACAATAGTAACTTTTGTGAAGAGTGTTGTACTTTTGTTAATCATCTTGTTTAATCTGGAAAAATAAAATGCGGAAGACATGTGATAACTTACCTTTTTCGTGTATCCATATATATTCCAATCCAAATGTAATTTATATGATGTATTTATTCCAATCTTGTTCAAGTATGCCCACATAAATATTTATTCGAAATTATTTCAGAACGGTAAACCAAATCAGTCAGTACTTTTTTGCTGCAAGAAGAACTAGGCAATATATATTCTGTCGAGTTTTCTGTCCGCGGAGCAAAGGTCCATAAAATAGAATGTTTATTGAAACTCTGATTTTAGATTCTCGTAAAATATATTGCGAGCTGGTTTTGACTGTTATTTTGCTTTTTATGGTATTAATAGCACCAGTATTTTATGGCTGCTTCATTTCTGAGGAGTTTCTTGAAATATTTAGTTTTCAAAAGTATCATAACAGTGAGAAAGTAATTGACGGTTAATATTTTTTATTCAATTATTTAATATCAGTTTACGGTGACGTGTTGTTAAAAATACGTTTCAATATTTTTGTATGTAATGATAACTTCTGTGGTCAAAGTATATGGACCTTCAAACCATCCGTATTATTGTTAGCTTCTGTTTGTTCTTCATTGGCCTTGTTTAAAGCGCTAGAAGGAAAGCCTTGGATCTTGGATTCGTAATAACTTTCTCAAATATTTGTTTAGTAAGAGACTTTTAGAAACCAGATACTTAGGGTAATCCGTTGATACTTTATTCTGCTGTTCGATATAGAGTCATTATATACTTTCATATTCTTTCTCTCAGTCCAAAAAAGCAAATGTATCAATTGTAATTAATCCCATTAGTTAGTTAAATTAAAAATAATATAAATGGTATTAGTCGGTAAGGGTATGCGCTAGTTGCCGTTTTAAAAAGTTGTTTTTCTAAATTTACAGTAAAATATAAATCAGTACCTGTTCTTTATTTTAATTTAATCATATCCAATTACAAAATATTTAGTTTTAAATAATTACAATTAAATTAACTAATAAATCTCTTATATACTTTCGAGGATACTTAAAACTGTCATTGGCTTCAAAATTTTGACTGGCCTCTGCATCTTTTCTGTCTTCTTATTCTGCCCGGTTTTGTATCTAAAACAATTATACTATTGTGAATGACTCTGAACTAAATTATAAACTAAGAAACACTAATAGAAAATTGGAAGAATATTTAAGTATGTGTATTTCTTGTAGGAGTTTCAGGAGTTTCAGGTATTTCATCGAAAAATTAAATGTGGACATATATCTCAAAATAAAATTAACCAAATAGACATGAATGTTCATTGTAGTCTTTTTTGGTATTACACCACCAGTAAAATAATGAAAAACAGGAAATCAGAAGTATTCAGATTAAATATTCAAAGTGTAGTACCTATCAAGGCAAACTTCTAAAGTTTGCCCCAAAAGACCAATGTATAATAAAATAAATATTTTATAAATTAACTAAATTTCATCAGCGGTTTTTCAGTTTTATACAAAATTGAGTAATATTACACATCATACATATTTTGAATTATGTCCAAATAAAATAATTAGTATAATATTTTACAATGAATCAAGAAAATGCACCAGAAATAAGTTATAGACATTAGTTGTAAAGGTATTTTTCGGCTATATTTAGTGGATATGTACCTGGGTATTTTTTACATTTACCTACACGTCAAAAAAGGCCAAGAGTAAATATTTAAATATTTTACGCTTGTACAACACTCTTACAAAATGCCATTAATTCTAGTGTCTTAATGAATATAACATTCCTTTCTCGGAAATAACGTGGTTTTCCATTTGTCTGCGTTTAGTTGTAAATTATTTTCTTTGTTAAGATTACTTGCAGTCAAGTTCAAAGGTATGTTAAAATGTTGAAAATCGTATGTAAACTTCCCACTTGAGTTATGAGTACCAGTAATGCAGAATATTTTAAATCTTTATTTAAATTATATTATCTTTTAAAATATTATTTTAAAGTGCAGAACATTTAAAAGTATGTATTCAGAAAGTGTCCCTAATGTTTCCAAATATTCTTTTTCATTAGCCTAGTTTCAATGTTCTGTATACTTCAATATGCTGTAAAACCAAACCCTAATTACGGGCCTACGTATAATTTTGCTTAGAACAAAGTGGTTATCTCAAAAATTTCAAATACCACTGAATGTGGATGTCTTAAATCAAAATATTTGAGCTACAAAAGATCCTATTTCTACAAAAATCCCTTCAAAAACTTTACATTCGAAAGCTGAAATATAAAATTATCGAAAAATTATTTTGTACAAAAATTTAATTAAAACAGTTCTTATGAAAAATCTGAAGTGCTTTTAAAGAGTAGAAAAGTAAACCACAAGTTTATAACTGTAGAAGATCTTCATTGAGAACGAAAATGTAAAACGTGATTAGTACACTGCTGTATATGGCGTTGCATCAAAGCTCTGTGTATAATGGCCATTGTTCCCTCAATGAAAAAACGACGTACAGAAAGTCAGTTTGAACTTTTAGGAGCTTTTATGGGTCAAGTAAATCGCCAGAGGATATACCGTGCAAACTTTTGTAATATGTTATTATTACATTGAAATGTGCGATTACCAGCCGACGGGGCTCGAGGTGTTGTGAATTATTGATTAATGCAATACACAACGATATTCAAGGAAAGTATCACATTTACTTTGCAAAAAATATTAATTCGCCGGATTCGCAAGTCCCGCGTGATCCCAATTGTTAGGCAACCAAACTTACACTGTTCGTATATATATACACAAACATCCCTACAGTGATTATCCCCCCAATTCTGTATCTTTCTAAGCAACAGTTGCTTTGCTAACCACTAATACTAATGCTTATTGGTTGTTTCTCAATGCGCAAGTTTCCTATTGGCCTATATTAAGTGGTTAATTACAACAGCAACTGTTGCTTAAAAGATACAGAATTGGGGGGTATATCAGCGAAGTAGATATTTCTTACCCATTTTTTTTACAAAACTTACATTCTAACCTGCAGGATGTAATTATTGTTAATAATTTTTTTGAATAATATATTGGTTAACGTTTTCTTTGTCAAAATAATAATAAACAATAATTTTGACATTTGAATTGTCTTTGATTTAGGGTTTTTCGTCTAGTGACTTTGGTAACTCAACACCAAAATGGATTTTTTTATGAAAATTTTATTTACTAGGAGCGAGAAGCAATCTGGTCACGTGCGACTTGGAAATTTATTAAGGCACTGTATAATATAATCGAGGGATTTGAAAAGAAAATGATTTTCATAAGTTTCATTTTCATTTTTTTATTTAAATTGTACAGGTCTATTATTGAAAAAACATTTTTTTATGACTATTAAGTATTTAAGAATATACATATACATGAAGTGTAAAAATACATCAAATCTTTTCACACTTCAACAAGAACCAGCGATAAAGCCACCACAACATATACGTAACTCCAGACAATACAATGCACTTAGTGGTGTGGGTTCAAGTAATGTTTCTAAATTTATCGGATATTTCCCTATATTTAGAGAATTAAACCTTGGGAAATATTACCTTGTATATGTATACCGTTATGTTTCTCCAACTGTATGTAGATACTGTTTCTTATTTATTTTCGAAATGATCACAGTATAAATATTGAATTTAATCTATAATTTATTAGATCAGATTATCTGTGATTCAAAGCGCAATTACCAAAATTAGCACAAGAATAACAGACACCTAATGGAGTGTGTAGTATTGACCTTTACCTCTATAATGCTCGCCCACAACTTAAATGATGTGGAAATATTGTTACTCACAGTTGCTGGGTGTTTGCAGTATAGATACTCGTACACTATTCAATAATTTAATGGTTTAACATAGTTTTATCTTAAAAACTCATTGAGAGAGAGTTTCGTCTACATTTCGATAGTAACATGATGGGTTAGTTATTAAGCACATTTTCCATCAACGTACTACAATGACCCATACAAGTTTACATACTTGCGGAAAAATTTTAGAAAATTTCTTTTCCATTTAGTGTAAGAATTGTGAAAGGTGTCTTAGTAAATCTTAAAATACGTACCAATGAAATTTTCCACATTATTACCAAAACGTAGTGATATTGCCATCAAAATATTTACATACTATCAAAGATCCTATATACTCTAAATTAGAAATGTTAACTCAGTGGTTGTCAAAACAAACCACAATGTTCACACTTTTACACTTATAATTATTATATGCGATGATGAATTTAGAGGATACCTCCTGGAGCTATGTGGTTTACCTCACTAACTTATTTTTTAGAAGAGTTCAGGCTATTTCCAACGTGTATTAGTGTTATCTTCGACGTTGTACATTAACGTTCGTTTCCTGTGGCTAGTTAAACTGTTGTCGTATCTTAAATTGCCACCCTAATAAATTCTGCAACGGAGCAACCCTTGCCTGACTAAATTGTCGTGTGATTAAATTATATAGGATAGCAACCGTTGTCTACTCTGCTTTTAATCAATATGTTTGAAGTAAACGCGACTTAAGAAACTATAGTTGTTTCTGTACAACTTTTACATGGGAAAGACAGTCTTAAAGCGTGATATCTATAATAATAATTAATTATTGTAATAATCTAAAACTAAATTATAGCAAATAGTAGCCTCCTTTCCCTTATATATTGAAGTTTTATAAAAAATATTGGGTCATTGAGTCAACTGAGTTATTTGCTAACCTGTCAGTATTGTTCTATTGCTTTAACCAAGTTTCTGCATAGGCCTTATGTGTAATATTGTGTAATATTACACAACTTACTAGTGTAATACTAGTATATCGGTTCCGTATACCGGGATATCAAAAATTATCTTGGTCAAGGGTGGTTGTGGAATATAAAACGTGTGTCTTACTTTAAATTTGAAATAATTATGTCACTGTCACACTGACATCATCAATAACCTACAAATTTCATACCTATTTATTTCAGTTGTAAAACAATAAACTACAAATTATGAAATAACGGTTTTAGTAACAAGAAAAACTAAATTACAGTAATTGTTGGAAATGTCCCCCGTTTTGTTCGATGCACAAGTTGACGCGCCTCCTCATGCTGTGAAAAGCGTTTTGCAGGATTTCTGGCGTTATGGTTGCACATTGCTGAACAATTCTTTGTTGCAGTTCTTGCAAATTATTTACCGGAGTTGCGAAAATCTTGTTTTTTAAGTAAGGAAATATAAAATAGTCAATAATTGTCAAACAAGGTGATCTCGGAGGAAACTCAACTTCTGTATGCAAACTTATCAGCCGGTCATCAAAAAACTCGCGGAGGAAAGCAATATTTTCTCGTGTAGTATGTGCTGTTGCGCCGTCATGCTGGAAATAACCGTACCGAAGTTCATCATCGTTTAACTGTTGCACAAATTCAGCCAAAAAGTTGTGTCTGTACCTTTCTGCGTTGACGGTGAAATCGAAAAAAATTGGCCCAATTATTCTTCTGCGAGGAACTGCCCTCCAAACACCAACTTTTTGAGCATGTAGTGGCGATTCAGTAAAAACATGAGGGTTATCATTGCTCCACATTCGCATATTTTGAGAATTGATGTATCCCGAAAGGTGGAACCACGCTTTGTCAGAAAAAAAAGTTAAGTCCAGAAGATCGTCATTCATTAAATTATTGACAAACCAATGGCAGTAAGCAAGGCGTCTGGGGTGGTCTGCGGGCAGAAGAGCTTGATGTGCTTGCATCAAGCACATCAATGGATGCATGTTCAAGTCTTTCTATCTTATGACATGTTCCATAAGAAAGTCCAATTTCCTGAGAAAGACGTTTCAAAGGTTTTGCAGGCTCCTCTTCCATACGTTGACGAACGTCATTGACAACTTCTTCTGTACGAACTCTTGGTCTACCAGCACCTTTTTTATGAGTCACACAACCAGTTTCGCGAAACACTTGAACACAATTTGTAAGGTACGCATAAAAATTGTCCGGTAATATTGCCACGTTTGGGAAGTGCTCTCGAAAATTGTCCAAACACAAACGTTGACTGTATTGCCAATTTCCATTAACTAGCGCACCCGTTCGAAAATAGCCTTCAATCATGAAAATTTTGTGCTGTGTGGTAAGAGGCATGATTCAAAAACTGGATTAGAAAATTTCAGCACAATGACTTGACAGATTCTGACACAACAAAACATATTCAAAAATTTAAAGTAAGACACACGTTTTACATTCCACAACCACCCTTGACCAAGATAATTTTTGATTTCCCGGTATATTCACTAGATGAGTACATTGTGTATAAATCTATTTTATACAATTATTTATATTAAAATATTTACTTTTAACGTTACATTAAATTGTGCAAATGTGAAAAGCGAAAATTATCAAAAAATTGGTGATATGGATAATTTATACTTGTGTAAACGTACTAGGCCTAGGCCTAGTATAACCACAATATCTAGTATCGAGTATGTGATATCTATGTAAATATATGAATAATTCAGCAAACTTATAATGGAATGTATTGAAAACTCATGTATTTTGTTGGTTGGTTATGGTGGTTTATGTAGTTATAAGTTACTATAATTACCGCGACATTCACCATTACCTAATTTATATTTAATAGAGATATTAAAGTTGTTATCCAATCAGTGATCCATATTATTGATCCATCAAAAATACTTTATTCCCGATCGGCTATAAATTTTAACGGCCCAGTTAAAAATAACTAAGGTGGTGGTGTTTGTAAACGGCTGTTAAAATTGTGATTTTGTTTGATTTCTTTAAATTAATGGTCACATATGTGTGCCGTATGACATAATAGTACACTTTTATTTGGACACTTCTTGGCCACATTTAGAAACAACACAAAATATTTTGAATATAAATTCGCGCATTGCGAATTGAATATAAATAGGATTGAATAGATTAAATTATTTTATTGTGCATCTAATGACGGGGCCTTGAAAGTGAAATTCCTGAATTTTTTTATATGTCATGTACTTCACGTACTCATACAGTATCCACGAAATGTATGGGCCAGCACGTAACTGTGGATCTAGAAGCGGAAATATAACGATGGCGCCCATATTCCCTGTATACAAAAAACGGAGCTAGAATCATTAATTGATTGGCATCACTTCAATTTTAATTTTAAAAACTAATGGTTTTCCGCTGATACATTTCTATTTAAAACACCCTGTATTTTCCAAAGAATTGTGTAGATCGATTTTATTTTTATTTTCAATAATCAGTTTCAGTTCAAAATATCAGTAGATAAGATCAGTACAAAATTTATTTTGTAATAATTGGAGAAGACATTTAAAATAATACAAAAATACCAGTTAAGGCTACTTATATGTTATTATATGATATTAGACTATTCCTTTCGTCGGTTTTAACTTAATCTTCTATTCTGGCGGTGTTTCATTTCTGAGAAATAACGAGAAAACAGATGATACAAATTTTATTACTCACTTTTTGGGTGCAGTGTATATATTCTCCATTAAAATTGCTCGTTTTATGTTTTTTTTTAGTACCTAAATGATTTTCATTAGTTTTTTATGGTGAAAAACGTGGTATATAGCCTTAATTCGTGCTACACATCCACATAGTGTGACAGCATGTTTATTTTTAAGTGGTGGAACTCTTCTTGGTCATCTCCCGCTAACTTATTTTTAATTGGAATATAACCTGTAACCTAATCACCTACAAACAAGGCGTGAAAAAATCGACCTTGTACCTCAGAAGCAATTATCTAAATCACGAAAACAATACACAAAGGTGTTTCTTTTGTTCCAGGATCCAATGAAACTAACCCGACCAGAAAATATCCATGAAGACTCGCACTCTTGATCAATGGGTTTTTTAAAAATCCGCGACTATCTTCATTCGAGACCGCCTGGTAGAAAAAAGATGACAGCGACGTTCTAAGTGCCCCCGCAACTATGGTAGCGTGATTCTGGTTCTCAGATCGCCCCAAGATGTACAACAATCGAAAATCGTTCATTATAAAGTTGTTGGTGGTCGCCTGCATCGTCTACCTGTGCATACACGTGCTCACGAACAACGCGGGTCACGTGATCAGGGAGCTGCAGGAGTCCGGTAGGAATTTGGCGGCGCTGGACAGCGCCAACCTGGAGCAGCAAACTGCTGCTCTGGCGCCAGAGAATGACATCAAGGAGGCTGTGCTTGTCGTCGAACCTACTAAGGAGCTGGAACCCCACGTTCAGAAAGCGGTGAGTATGATTTTTTTTTTTAACTTTGAGGGGTGGGTGGCATAATGTAGGTAAAAATTAATATCGCCAAAAAATCTTTACATTGACACAACACCATCTCACTGAATAACTGAAATATTTTTTTTAGAAATGTCTTAAAGGTAATTTTTGTTTTGTGAATTCAGGTAAAACTTAATACATATACAGGGTTATTCAGAACTTATATCTAAAACTTTGAGGATATGTGCATCCTTAAATAAGAAATCGATATCACCAAAAAAATTTATAATAAAAGTCTTAGGATTTCCCGTAAACAATGTTTAAAGTTATACCATTATAAAGGACTACGTAGATGGGTAACTGTACTTCAACGACATCTGATATACCACATTCCTACAAAAAACAGTAAATACGTTTTTGTACCTGGAACGCCTGGTAAGACCGAGCGAATAGAGTTGGAGTGAGGATAATATCTCTATTGTCTATCAGTCATCAGTCTATCTGTGTCGCTCTCAGTGCCGGTGTTTTATTTATCGTAGGAGTGTTAAACTGTAAAATTTTCAAAATGGCTCATGTGTACAGTAATGCTGAGTTAATGGACATGATTCTTATTTATGGCGAAGTTGAACAAAATTCATTGGCAGCTTCGCGCTTGTATGCGGAACGATTTCCCAATCGACACACGCCAAATTATGTAACTTTTACGGCAGTGGTACAACGTGGCCGTGATACTGGTAATTTACGTGCAAACCCTGGACGAGATGATGGTCCGGGACGACCACAACGTATTTTAGCAGCTGAAGAACAAGTGTTGAATCTGGTCCGTGAAAATCCGCGAATGAGTACAAATCAGATTGCTAGGCAGGTGCCTGGGGTATCCCAATCAACGGTGTGGCGCTTACTACACGAAGCTCAGCTTTATCCGTATCATATGCAGCGTGTTCAAGCACTTACCAGCAGATTATCAATTACGAGTTAGGTTTTGTGAGTGGTTGTTGCAGCAAAATGCTGAAAATCCCCAATTTACTGCTGATATACTAGTTACAGATGAAGCTTTGTTTACTCGAAATGGAATACAGAACATTCACAATACACACGTTTGGGCACTCGAAAATCCCCACGCAATTCAACGAAATCACTTCCAACACCGTTTTTCGAACAGCTTTTGTAACAAAGTATGTGCAAATTTTTTATAAATTTCATGTTTCTAATACCTAGTAATCAAGTAGCGCAATTCTTCAAAATTAGTGTAACAAAATTTTTTTCATTTTAAAGACACGTCACTTTGGTCACATCTATCTATCTTTCAGTTTATTTTAAAGTAAAAACGCTGCAAATCTTTTTTGCGCCGGGTGTCGGTATACTCAGAAGTTCCGAAGTTTTTTTCGTGATATATGTGACATCGCCAATTTGCATTGTCAGTCCCAAGGTCACTCCATTACAAAAGTGGACTAGTATCCAGCGGCGTGTAATTAAAAATTTTTAAATAGTTTTCAGAAACCGTCAAAAATTTTTTTTTGCTCTACCATATTTGTACATGTATGTTGAACATCCCCAAATTTTATTATGGATAAGTTCTGAATAACACTATTGATTTAGATGGTACATGATAGTTCTTCAGTGGCCTGATTGTATTGTAAACTCTTGTACTGTTTCTAAAACATATTTTGAGACGTCTTTATGCATATTGAGCCACTACGTATAAGAATTCTAGTTCTTCTAGACTATTAGAAGATTCATCCTAGTTCTGTAGTTTTCCGTTACCTTGCAATCATTGTGTTTGGCTGCTATAGATTGGCTGTCAGAAAATAGAAAACCGTTCTATGCCCTATTAATTACTTTGCGGCACTTATAACTTATTTACATAGTATTAGGAGATAACGAAACTTATATAATCAAATCTTCATCGGATGAACCCAATTTATATATTTTTATTTTGTTCTAGGCAACAACCGCTCAACCGAAAGTAGTGTCGCCCGTTCTTGAAAAAGTGAAAGAACTAACCCAGTGCTTAGATAAACCCTTGGTGCCAAAAACCCAACAGCGCGGCGACTATTGGGTGCTGTACAATTACGTAATCGCCGACAAGACATTTAAATGCCACGAAAGTATTACGTACACCACACACGCGGACTATTCCTTCATGGACAATTTAGTGCCATTATTGGAGAGATGGAAGGGGCCAGTCAGCATCGCCATGCACGCCCCTGGGACTGATTTCGCCAACACCTTGGAATCCATTGCATACCTAAGGGACTGCGGTAGCTCCGTGGTGCGGGAGTACGTCACTTTCCACATCTACTTCAGCACGAAACACGTACCCAAAGAGGTAGGGAGTTATTAACTTTTAACTAGCTAGTCTTTTTTTTTTTTTCAAGAGACACGTTCTAAAAAACTAGAGGGAAATATTAATATTTAGTTTATTCATTGCCTCTGTCGACATAAAAGAATCAAAGATAAAAATAACCAGTAGAGCACCCAGAAAAGAATCTTGGGGGGGGGCAATGAAGTCTAAACATTTTAACTTTAAATTAAATATTATTTCAGTATCAGTATGCGCGGTTGCAAGTGTTTTTTTAAGATCTTGGGGGGCAAGGCCCTTGGTTCCCTCCTGGGTGCGCCACTGAAAATAACGAAAATATTAAAATATGTCTGGGATGTATTGACATGGCGGCAACGTTTAGATATGAGGGTGAACTGGTTTTGAAACAAAAAAAAGTATTTCATGTTTGTCTAATAGCGTTTTCGAAAAAAAAAATGTTTTGCGTTCCGACGTCCTTTTATTACACGTTACATCACATCCCTTCAATTTTTACTCTTTATCGTGAATATCGAAAATTTATAAATCTTAATTATATTTAATATAATAAAATTATAATAATTATTATTAATCGAAAAACACTTCACTGTTTAGTAATTTATTTTGAAATTACACCACCTGCAAAATAATACAAACAGGAACCAGAAGTATACAAAACAAAAATTTCAAATACAATATCAAGGCAAACCTCTTAAGTTTGCCCCAAAAAACTTAAATTTATTATACTTATTCGAAATAGTTACTTCAATATTCATAATTTTAAATATTATTTGCAAGAATAGGTAGATAATCCATAGTTTATGTCAAATTGACAAACCCCTAATGAAGTTTACTTACTTTGTTGTATATTTATTTTTATTGAATAACATACAGAAGTTTTTTGGGCCAAACGTTAAAAAGTTGCCTTAGTACCTCCCATCGCAACAAGGGCGGATTTACGCAAGGGCGGGAGGGTAATTGCCCTATTACCCCCCCCCCCCCCACGAATTCAAATTTTACACTATCAAGAAGCAAAAACAGAATTAGTTAAAAAAACATCGTACTTGGTGAAGTAAAAAATATTTTATACGCATAGGTGTACATACAACCAAATGCTTTTTGCCGCGTCTCGATGACATACACGTTTGCTATTTCATGTTAATTGACAAAAATTTTTTAAAAATGTGGTTCTTTCAGAACCCCCCCTTATGTTGAAAAGCTAAATCCACCCTTGCATCGCAATCATAATTTTGATACCTCTAGTTTCGTGTTTTTATTATTTTACCAACTTCAGCGCCACAAATAACTTACAGACACTACATCACTTTTTGGTCGACGTTTCGGAACTGTAGCTATCCAATCTCCGTTGTTAAAACACAATTCTTTAATTTGAATTTCTAAATATTTTGAATTTGCTAAATGTGATAGTTTACCTACATTATATTTCTTTACCTGCGTTATTTATTATTCGTCCTTTACGGGGTAAAGCCCCGTATAAATATAAATTGCCAGCGTACGCCGTAAGTGGCAAATAATCCTAAAATTTCAAGTTCCAAGGATCAGTAGTTTTGGTTCCGTGTGCATAAGTCAGTGAGAACATGAGTGCATATTAGTATTTTCAGGGTCGGTTCCTCAATGCTTGAAAACGTAATTTTACCAGAAGTTAAATAACTACAAGTTTAGAATATAAACAGTCATACATACAATATTCAAGGGAAATCACATTGTAAACTTAGAGCTAACCAACCACTAGGCAAAGTATGTTAATCAAGTATTGAAGAACCGGTCCCCTGGCCAAGTATTTTAAACGAAATGTTTATTATTAACATCATAACATCTACATTATTACATGTATTGGAAACATTATTTAAGAACTTCGAAAAATGGTAGTTCTAAAGAAAATGTTAATGCACATTCCAAGGCTAATGACCTAACGCATTATGACTACTACTATCAGAAAGCAACAAATAGCAATTTCATTTTATTACTAAGCTTGGAACATTTAGAGGAAGGCAATAAAGAATTGTTGGTACCAACATTTCCATTGATAGGTGTGGAAGCGCAGTAAAATTTCCTTATGAACTATGATGTGAGGTATTTCAAAGAATGGTATATATTATAAGTTTTACTGCAAATGGATGGGTTGTTAAGTTTATGGATGCACTGTCTCCAGGGTGCAGCTTATGAGTACAAGTGGGATAGAACCATAATAAAAACATTTGTTATTTAATTTAGATTTTTGAAAAGTCCTTTCCAGTGTCCCTAATGCCACAAAAACATTACCGAAACTTATGAAAGGGGCATTTTTAAACATTTTGATGAAAGTAGTTATCCTCAGGAGATATGGGATTATTTAAAAAATGAGGAATATCAGGACACAAGTACACTATATCTATTTAGCAGTAGGTGTATATTTGCGAACACGGTCCTAGAGTAATGATCTTGATCGAAAATTTGCGCATAAAGAGCTTTAAGCATTTGTGTATGCGCGTATGTCATCTACAAAACAAATTAGTACCTAGTACCACAGACAAATAAGTAATATAGTACTTTGGCCATTTTTGAGTTTAGAAAATAGGTTCAAATAAAAGTTGGATAGGTCGGTTTGAAGCTTTATAAGGTACGAAAAATTATACACTACCTATGTTAAGGAAAAGCGTAGCAAACTAAAGTAGATAGTTAGGATTTTAAATGAAACACCCTGAATATTATAACTGGATATTCATGTAGCAGTTCATGGGCATCTGTCGGTGCCTAGTAAAGGAGATATTAAAAAGATATTTCACAATACTTTAACATTGGTTTAGTTGCAAATATAAATTGAATATTAATGAAAATATTTTAAAAAATTATGACAGGATTTTTTAGATAAATAACTCCATATTTGCCTATGTCTTCCATGCCTATTAATATAATGCTTTATTATAAACAAATCTACATTATTGCATACTAGGTTTTTGTTATTAGCAATAGAAACTACTAACTTCGACTAAACCAGACATATACATCTACATATATGTCTCTGACTAAACTCAAATAGGACGTTTAATGAATTGTATAAGTTATTTTCTTATTAATAATAATGTATATGAGCAAAAAACTTTTTTATAAACAAATTTTTTTTTGCTAGCAATTAATCTCGCACTTATTAAAATTCCAAGAGTTAAATGAACTATAAAATAGTTTAAAATAACTGTACCTAGGCCACACCTTCGATGTTTTTATAACCCAAGTGTATTAAGGAGTTTGCAGTTTTATTCATTATTGATTCAAAATCTTCAGAATGCCATTAATTCCATGCAATGTGAGGTCAACGAATTAGTCAAGGAGTATGAAAAGCTGATACTAATTAAACATTTACCAGCCTTCAGCTGAAGAGCTTGTGTTAACTACAAAAAATTAACTATTGTAAATATAGGAACTGGTTTCCTCAATAACAGTACCTACGTGCTTTTGAAACAATAAAATTTGATATGACATAGTATAATGTAGTTTTCTATGTTGGTCACAAATTTGAATAAAAAGTCGTAGACCCGATTTTCTTGCGGGAATTCTTTCCATATATTCCTAGTGTTTTTTTTTATTACAGAGATTTAGATGAACCGTTTTAAAAATATGACACTCCTTTTTGTTGCATTAAAATTTGTAAAAAAATGTATAAATTTAGAAAATGATGAGAATGAAAGTAGTTTAGATTCCACAAATAAAAAGACCCTCAAAAAAATGTTATTGATAAATATTAAATAAATATGCCAGATGTATTGAAGCAGTATTGGTTGATTCCATCTTATTTTGGCACAAAATTGGGAAATATTGTTTGTCTTGATTGAAATTAGATTAACAAAATCAGTAACAAACTTTCTGAGATATTTAATAAAATCTTAAGTATTGTCATAAATTGAAAAGCATTTGAGAAAAATTATATATATTTATCACACTTGTTCATGTAGAATAACTTAAAATTTTTCTTTTCAGATATTTTATGATAAAACTTTAACAGATGTAAGTACCTATCCCTAAAAATAAAAAACCGTTGCTCAATCAGAAAACAAGTTGCTAAGTGTGTTATTATGTAGCATTATGTTAAAACACTTCAGGTTGACGGATTGTGTTGTATAATTTGGATGACATTTTTGTAAAAAATATTGGGTAAAATCATGACTAAATGTTTCTTCTTTTTTCAGGTTCCAAAACCTAATACCTTCTTCACTGAACCATACAACTGCTCAGCATCACCCCCTTTCCTAAATGTATCCGCAGAGAATATGTACAAAGCTCAGAAGAAGTTGCTTTACCCCGTCAACGTCGGCAGAAATGTTGCCCGTGAGACAGCCCAAACCCACTTCATACTGCCATCTGATATTGAACTCTATCCTAGTCCTAACATAATCGAGAAGTTCCTAGAAATGATAGCAGAAAATAGAGGGCCTCTTCTTAGCAAGAACCCCAAAGTGTTTCCGCTCCATATATTCGAAGTCAGTGCCAATCAGATAGTTCCAGAGAATAAAACCATGCTGAAGGAAATGCTCGTGAATGGTACAGCATTGCCCTTTCACAAGAAGTTGTGTCCCGGTTGCCACAGCGTGCCAAAAGCTAAAGAGTGGCAAAATGAAAAGGAGACAGAAGGGCTCCATGTTTTCCATGTGGGAAAGAGGAATGGGAGGTTCATTCACTGGGAGCCTATTTTTATCGGAACCCATGCTGACCCTTTGTATGACGAAAGGCTCAGTTGGGAAGGAAAGAGTGATAAAATGACTCAGGTAATACAATCATGATTTCAGACGTGAATATGTTATTTGAATTTACCAATATAGTCCATCCCATTACTGTAATTATAAAATGCAAAAAAATGTTTAAAAAGATGTTTACAAGATCATAAGTATGGAAATAAATAACTACAACTGAATTTTATTCATTAATCACCATAATTTTTTGCAACTTTGCTAATGCAGTAGTAATGGAAATATATAACAAAAAGTTAGGAGGTTAGCTTTCTTGCAGGGATACCGATACCCGTTAATTTTACTACCCCGGTACCCGTTTTCAATACCTGGTATTTACCCTCTACCTGTTAATTACCCCCTACTCGTTAATAGCTCATTAATTACCCGTTATTTACCTATTAAGCAATATCAACCCATAACATTCAACATAGCAAATAGTATTATTGCAGGGTATTAATTAGTATTGACCAATATTAATAACAATAACTGAATCGGATTAATAAAAAAATATATTAAAAGTAACCTTTATTGAAGTTTGGCTTCTCGCAGTAAGTGTATAATAATAGATTAGTTGAATAGTTATGTCATGTTCCCTGGTTCCTCCCCCATTCAGATCAAATTTTATATTGCCATACCTGTTAACAACGCCGCCAACGCAATAAACAAGTTGTCATACGAGTCACACAGAGGCTGATGTAGTGAAGGTGCTTAGAGGGTTATCGGGTACCCGGGTACCCGTCGGCATCCTTACCCTACTAAAAAGAACGATGGGGTCCCACGAAAAGTCGGGATTTCGGCAGGCGTGATGGGGCTATTAGGCGCGAGATCGCGAGAACAAACGCCCGTGCTAGCCGCATCTCTCGCCGAACGGCGATTCACGAAAATTTTGTAGAGATTTAAAACCCGTAGGAAACGGGACGAAAATGCGCCTAAGCATAGGAGAAAGGCTTGGGGCGACCTTTGGGCGCCCGCGGGGATCGTTTCGTGATCCCCGCTCGGAAGAGATAGCTTAGAAACTTTGTCGATTTGGCAACGGAATTTAGAGCGAGACAGAATCGCCGCGTTTTAATATAAATGCATGATAACAACTCCAATTTTGCAAATAACTTATTAGAAACGAATAATACATTTCCATCAATAGATAAATTTATACCTTTACATTATTCCACAAAATACAAAAAATTAACCATGTTAATAAACATTGGAAACACCCAAATTATACCCTACTTAGTAATCAAGTGTAGTTATTTATTATATATGGAAACTTCACCATATCTAGCTATTATTTATTTATTTTTTTTTGTTCTAGGGATATGCTCTGTGTGTAATGGATTATGATTTTCTTATATTAGATAATGCATTCCTGGTACACAAGCCAGGCATTAAGGTGTACAAAAAGGATCCCAGGCGATCAATGCTAGCAGCAAAAACTAACCAGTTGATAAGGAAAATAATTTTCCCAGAACTCAAAGTCTTATATGGCGTAAGAAAAGGCTGTGCTGTGTAAAAAAATTAGTGGTGTAAAAATGTTAGCCATATTCTAGTGTCTAAGGACTTAATATTCGTGAAAGTATTCCTAAAGGACCTCTATATTTTATATAAAAATGTGATCTTATTAATTTATTAAGCACTGTTAGTTTAGATTAGTCATAAGCGATCAGAATTATCTTATACTTAAAATTCTGTTGGGTACATATTTGACTTAAACAATTTCCTTTTACCATTATGACTGATGCCGAAGTCTGACATTTGGATCTAGTTGCATTTCCTTTAACATTTTAAGCACTGCTTTTTGACAGGTTGTTTTTAATTCAAAAGCTATTGAACCGGACTAAATATTATTTCTCAATTGTCAACATTTATGCAAAACACTCTTTAAAAATTATTTTGATGTCTGTATCATAGGGGTGGGTCCAAGGAAAATTGAGGATAATTTTGCAAAGGCACATTTTATATTGTTTAAATATAAAACTTAATTCTACTAGTGAAAAACAAAATTTATGGGATATAATTGTTTATTTTTTACATACTTAAATCATATATTTTTAATATTAATGATTATAAATTTATCGTTTGATTTGTTAAGAGGAATTTTAAAAATTGTAAAATTTTTATATTGTCACGCATTTGTAATTGTTTTTTAACTAATTGTTTATTAGTTTTTATTGTATTTTATTTGTTCTGCTAATATATTCAGCTACTCTGTTACTCTGCTAGGTATACAGTCGTTTATTTAATGATTGGTTGTATTTAATACATTAATTATTAATAAAAATGACCTGTCGAATGCCAACCAGGCTTTATTTATTTATTTATGTTTACTGTGCATCTATTTATTTGATCATCCAATGTAAATCTGATTCCCTATATATTCTATACAGTTAATTAAGTATATATCATTATAATTGCTGGTATAGAGAACAAATTGGCTGACCTAAAAGTTCGAGCCTATCTGTGTATTGTTTGCTCATTATTTTAATGATTTTATGTAATGTATTGTTTTAGTATCAATTTTGTACTTAGTACCGATAAGTAATTTTATTTATTGTAATTATGTTTTTGTTTTTATTTCGCTGTATTACCATTGATTGTGCCTTACCAATCCGAAGTGGTGATTAAAGTAATATGAAATAATACTTTTGTACTATTATGAAAGTGTATTCTGCAAATATATAAATAAAAATAAATGTGTTTTAATTATTGTGTTTCACGAAAAATCTCAAGAAAAAATTTCCTTATTTATAATATTTATACAAATTGTATATGAACAAAAAATTTCTTTAAACTTCAGGAAGCATACGTACATACCATTATTCTAATAGTATAGAAAGGCTAGAAGATATTTGATTAAAATACAAGGTGTCTTTGAAATGTAGTATCTTTCATCTGTAGGGACATGTACCGCATATCCCCAGTACTTTTTTAAACAATTTTTCTATTAATTTATATACCCTGCACAGAAAAGCACTAGCTTGGGCTCAAACAACTGTTTGACTTGTGAATGTATAAACTATGACATGCATATTTGCTAAATATAAGTGAGACAAATTTTATAGAGAAAGCCAATTTTTAGCCAATAAAACATCATACACAATCACATAATTACCCACTTGCACTTCGTACCACACCTATCCCCAAATAATCACCATTGGTTGTTCATGTTTTTGCATTTATGTCCTTGTCCTTGCAATTAACACACAGTAGCAATTGAAAGGTGAATGAGTATGCACTCATTAATTAAGAAACTAGGCCAATGATACAAAAAATGTGTACAGCTAATAAAAAGTGAATAGTGCAAAGTGAAAACGTCACGATCGCTAAACACGAGCTAACGAAGTTCACTACATTTAATGAAGTAAAAGGTTTCTCCATTATTTACAAAATTTGTAATCATTTGTTCATTAGTACTTGTTTTCAGATCTAATCATTTTAATGATTATGCCTAGTTGCTGTCCAGCAATGTTAGAATAAGATTTATATCTAACATTTAAAAAAGTTAAATAGTATAAACTCGACCATGTTTGTGAATAGCAAAAATTATGTTTTGGATTTGTATTGTTGACAATTAGTACTATTATGCCTATAAATATATCCCACACTTACAAATACACACCATCAAACAAGCTTGATGTTAATTATTATGAAGAAATCTGTAAAAATATCCGTTTAGTAGGAGTACATGATAAAAAAATCTGTGTAAAATATAGTTCTTGTAAGGATCATAGAAAGGAATGATATCCCCATTTATTTTTTAACTAAGTTAGGCATTTTAAGGGTATCTGTACCCTATAAGAATATGTAATTTGATATTATGTTACATGTACTTGATATTATGTAGAACTGGTTATTAATGTAAGTATACCTACAACAACTAGCTACCTGTTTGACTTTGAATACTAGGAACACAGAATATCAAAGAGGTATAGATCTCAAATTTGTGCTTGTTAGCCAATTGGTAAATTTAAAAAAAAATTAATTTAAATTAACTGATATATTTTCTTAATTATCATTATCATATTTGTAGTAATCATAATCAATACATTGCATTGTATAAAAGTATGTCACTGAAAAATTTCAGAAAGAACATGCAGTGTTTTATTCAATAATAATTTTGATTTTCTATAATGCAAATTGCAAACTACATTTTAAAATATACATAGTGTTCACATTTTTATAAAAATAATAAAGAAAATTACTTCAGTTGTTAGTAGTAGGTATAGACTAGTTATTAGTTATTACGACATCCGATTCTTTAATCCTGGTTTTGAGGTCTCTAGTATAATCATCATTAATTTCGACTACACGGCTTAATTTAGCAAAAAATACATTTTCGCAAATTAGTTAAAGATTAAATTATATATTTACTAATTCATCAACCTCTTTATTATTAAATTTAAATACTTAACGGAACAGTTTAATAGGTACGTGCATAATGCCTATCAAATGTTAGTAGGTATGATCCCATATATTTCATTTATGCCATGGCAAGTAAAAGGTATTATGGGTTGCATACTCGACAATGGGTCTAAATATCAATTATTATAATTCTTTGAATATAATATTGCTGTAACCGTCGCGTAATATTTTGAAGTCTTGGGCTGCATAGAAAAATGATATTATTTATATCTTTTTTCTATGTTGGGCTGCATCTATGCCGTCGGAGTCTGAGACTGTATCTTGACATCTAACAGACATTACACAACAAATTATCGTGATCGTGCATTAGATTTTTAAGCCACTATATGTTTATAACCTGTAACTGATTACCTAGTTCTTGAAAAAAAACAATAAGTATTTCATAATCAAGCGTTAATAAAGCCATTGTAGTCATAAAAGTAGGATAGAACCTCTATGGCTCGGTATACCTATAAATGTTCAATAAAACTTATGATGGTAAAACATAGTTTTCTATCCTTTGTTTCAGTACCTACTCTAAAATAACATTTTATTTAACATGCGTAAAAATTTGCTATTACATTACGAGATAGAGGTTATTACAATAGAAGGATGTTGTAAAGTTTCAGATAATAAAATTTATGATAACTTGCCCTATAATTTTACAGTATACCGTGTGAATTAACTTATAGCGTTTTCGGTTTATTTGCACTCAGTGCGCAGTAGCACTGAAATAGTGCGCACCAACACAATTTCAGTTTTAAGTCATGCAACCACTAGTGCAGGTTTATGTCGAACATGTTTATTTGTTTCCGTGCAGATCTTGGATGTTATGTCTCGTCATATTCTGTCAAGACCATAGATAAAATAATAATATATATATATATATATATATATATATAGTATATGTATTGGGCAAGACTTAAGTATTTTGTTATTTTTGTTTTTCTTAAGTCCAAACCTCAGAAAAAAGAGGTCTTCGTTTTTTAAAGCTCCAAGCAAACGTTTTGAAATGGTGTGATTACTTCACACCACCGGTAACGTGGGTAACGGTATAAGGCATTTCTAACACGTCTAGCCGTAGTGCTTTGGGAGACATTTCCGGACATGGGCTTTTATACTCAAATCTAACGTAGCACTGAATAACCCCCTATGAATTTTTGATTCCATACTTCTGAAACACCCTATATAAACCTAACCTAAGATATATATTTACCTCTTGATTGGTACAAGTGCGTAATATATTCGTAAAGTCTTTTATTCGCGATGTTGGGCAGTTATTTTTTTCATTAGACTGAAGATAATAATTAATCTCTTCGTCATCCGATGATGAGGAAGATAGTAGTTAAAATTATTCTCGATGTCGACGCCATTTTTCTTTTCCTTTCAGTTGCACGAATTCATAGCACGAGCTGTACAAGCTCGTGCTAAAAATTATGCACTAGTGCTGCACTGAGTGCAATTTAGCTTTAAGTCGAACCGTCAAAATTGCTCTAAACTTTCACGAAATCATAAGTCGAACACGTAAAAGTAATTCAGTGCACTTCAGTGCAGCACCAGTTCAGTAAGTCGAAAACGCTGTTAGTGTTAACCACATTAGCCATGGCAATGGCATCTCAAAGTAATTAGCTTAAAATTGCTATTCTGATTGGTACGTATGCCAGTAGTACCAGTATCCTTTTATTGTCCATTTTGGACAATAGAAGAAGGAGGAATAATGACAGTGGAGCTCTCCCTTTTAAAATATTTAGAAACAAATGATTTCAACTTGAACTGGTGTGACCGAATTCACTAGGCATAAATAATCGTACAAAAGTAGTAGAAACCAAGTGTGACAAGTACCAAAAACGTAATATTACTTCTATTATCAGTTTTCAAAACATTTTGTTCATTTTTTAAATTTTGTTTACTTCATTTCTTGGGTACCTATTTCCTCTCACCTCTTAACCATAAATCAAGAACTTTAGAGCTTCCAGTTGGGTTAGAATAAGGGATTGAGTTAAAATTATTAGTAAAATTAACATTTATTTTATGTGTAAAATTATTTGTTGATCAATTTTTTCCATGAAATAAAATTATATCTGAGATATCGATTAGGTAACAACTTAATGCCACCTTTAATTTTATGGAAAAGCATAAGTATTTATCCTGCAAACACTGCAAACGTTTTATTCGAGTTTACGATGCCACCACAGTAATTAACAGATTGTCGAGAAACTTTTATTTGTCACATTAATAATAAGAGTTATTAAAATAAAAAACAGATCTAATGCGATGACTATTTATCTACATCATTATTACTTAAGAGCAAAGAATATAGCTGAAGAGTCTACTTTCCATAGATGAAGCGCTATTCAATAAACATTATAATAGTTATTACTCAACAACAGGAATCTGATCAAGATCAGCATCGCGATGCAACCTAAATCTCAAATCCAACGAACCAGCCTGGCCAATAGGCTAAAAGCACAGAGTATTATACTAAAAGTAAGAACTTTTACTTGTGTTTGAACGTATTACCGTTGATGTTGCTCACTAATTATTTCACGCACGTAACAATGAGGGGGGACAGCGTATCTAAAAAACCTACTTATTCGTGATACACAAAGCATTGAGCATTCCAACAAAAATATAGCACTAAAATCTTATTTTCAGCATCATATCCATGTAGATATTTCTCCATTTTGATATAGATATATCTTCTTGACAAATTCTTACATGTCGAAAATCAGTTCTGAGATAGCGCGTGTTTTTAAGTACCAATTCCAGGTAGACAAGTTAAATCTTAACACATTTGCACTGAAAATCGTACACTATATTAGGCTTGCGCGTCTCATTAATTCTGATAATAAATTAATTTAATAATGTTCCTACGTAGGTGGGCAACTTCTTCATTCAGTGTAAATACAGTGCATTTGATTTGACCTAATAACACGACCACCACAGCGGGCTAGAGAGCATTGTGACAGCATTTTTCGGCCACCCTGCCTATTATGACATGGCTGTGTGTTTGCATTTTTTCAATTTGTTTGTTTGTTGCGTTTTGTTCCTTCCGTTTGGCTTTGGATTTGCGGGTTGTTCAATTTATGTGGTATTTTAATTTAATTTAAGGATGGCTATTTGTATTTATTAAAATATAATTCAAGGCCCTTGGTATATTTTATTTAATATTATCTATTAACAAGTAGTAACATCCAACCACTTGAGTAGCTAGAAGTTCAAAACAAAAAAAACGGAGGAACATAGTATAAGTTCAAAACTTTTGTCAATTTGATATTTGGATTTCATAGCTTCACCATAAACCCTTAATTAGTTCGTATTTGATCCAAATACACATGTGTAATAATAACACAAAAGGCACCATCTGCCATAACACGATCCACTATCCAATCAGTAATTTTTAGGTATTGCCACGAAAATAATTTTGGTTTCAAAATTAAATTAAACTAAGCAACTGATTCGGCATGCCTGTGAAACTATATTCAAACAATGGTAACCCCGAAATGAACTGACGGAATTTAAAAATCATGACGCTGCTGAATACAGGGAGGACATAAAGTCCGTCCCCTTCCATCTATTTTTTGAACCACTGGGTATATTATATTGTGATATTGTGATGAAATTTGGAACGATAATATATGACTAAATTCTGCATTTTTTGACACATCAATGACAGCTCTGAATGGCAAAGTGACAGCTGGGCGCGCAATAGGAATATTTTTTTAAATGGAAATGGGGGTCGAGTAATAACTCATTTTGATTTTTGCTATTTTGATGCTCAAAACATCCCCCAATTTTGAGAACATTCGGTTCAGTAATTTCCAAATAAAAACCAGTAATATCAGTTTATAACATAATCTTTTTACCACATAATCTTTATAATAGAACTTACCCATAGAACATTTATTTGTCAGGAAGTTCATGGTGGTCATTTTCCTAAATTTGTTTCTGCCTCTACGTTTAATTTAAATTATTTCATAATTTTTTAATTTAGGTTATTTTAGGTTAGGATAGGTTTATTGTTATTTGTTTACTTTTAAATTTTGTTTTGCTTTGAATCATTTACAATAATTTGCAATATGTATGTAAAAAATGATATAACGTAGAAATCGATATTACTGGTTTTTATTTGGAAATTACTGAATCGAATGTTCTCAAAATTGGGGGATGTTTTAAGCATAAAAATAGCTTCAAAATGAGTTACTACTCAACCCCCATTTCCATTTATAAAAATATTCCTATTGCGCGCCCAGCTGTCACTTTGACATTCAGAGCTGTCATTGATGTGTCAAAAAATGCAGAATTAAGTCATATTATCGTTCCAAATTTCATCACAATATACCCAGTGGTTCAATAAATAGAGGGGGGGGGAGACGGACTTTATGTCCTCACTGTATAGAAAAAAATACATTTCCAACGATGTGCTATATAAATTTCATCTTGTCATTTAAAATTTCAAAGTTGATAGCAACTCCACCGCCTTCTTTGCAGATCCACACTTGAATTTTACTTGAGAATGTACTAAACTCGATGCCACTTGATCCGGTTCAAAAGTGGGGAAAATATATTTACGTCCGCACAATTTAACCTCAACAAAACAAAGTAATTTTGAAATTTTGTACAGCGTATCTTGTAATTTAAACCTGTAGCGACATACAGAATGGTGTGGATATCGAAATTTACTGCTAATCATCGGGCCCCCAATTCTGTGTCTGGTAACGGGCCTGATATTGCTCACGGCGTTGATATGGTTACGAGGATGACTTCTAGAAGTAGCCGAAGGTATTATGCAATTAATCAGGCGGCGTATCTCGACGGTGGAAGAGTCCTTGAGAGGATCGCTGGATATGGATGGTGGGTTGACACGAGATACGTCTTCATTTTACCATTTTAGTGTCAAGAGGTAACTAGAATCCGCCACCATGAAATCGCTGCAGGTGCTCGCTGTTACCGCCGTTCTAGTCATACAAGGTAAGTTATTTTTCCATGTTATTAATTCGTTGTAAACTTTTAATACTATTACCGTATCGATTCAACTTTACTTAAATGTACAAATTTTTAAATCGAAATACGTATCAATATTTTAAACTTTACAACCCAGCTATTACTAAATAATAACATTTAGTGTTTCGTTTATTTTAAAATATTATTCGTAGGTTTTTTTTTATAATATAAAATCTTTAATTGATGTCGAATATCTACTTTTATACCAAAAATTTTAAGTTTTAGACCACCTACTTTATAATTTAGTAGTGTTTTAGATGAGTAAAATATTTTTACTCATTTTAAATTATCTTTGTTTTACGAGCCCCTTCCCGTTTCAGTTGGCCCACCATAAGATTTCCCAGAAACTTCGCTTTTAGAAGGCAAAAATAAAAGTACAACATTAATTTATAACTTTGTTTATCATTTAAATAGTATTTTCAAAATAAAAAATATATATGTAGCGACGAACACTAACAATTAACAGAAAATAAAGGCAAATAAGAAAAATGGGAACAAATAGGGTAAAACTAACAAAACAATTTCTAAGTTTACCACTGGGTAAGATCGCCTTTATTTTTTATTACAGCTGCAATTCGTTGGGGCATCGTGTTAACCAAGTCTTGGCATAATTTTGGTGTAAAAGAATCCCATATTTGCTGAAGTCTTTGCTTCAACTCAGGAATATTTCTAGCAGGCTGTTTTCGTAGCACCTTTTTCATCTCGTGCCACAAAGTTTCAATTGGTGATAAATCTGGACTGCTGGAAACCCATTTTAAAAGTGCTATACCATGATCAGTTATCCATTTTAATGATCTCTTTGAGGTATAACATGCTGCACCGTCTTGCTGAAACACAAATTCTTGGCGGGATGACAGACATTCTGCCACGATCGGTAAGAGAGATTCCTCTAAAATGGCTAAATATTTGTCGGTATTTACAATTCCGTCAATAAAATGAAGTTTTCCCACTCCTTTAAATGACATGCTTCCCCAGACCATAACGGATGCAGGAAATTTTACTTTTCGTTTGAGACAGTCAGCGTGAAAGGCCTCATTTTTTTGTCGAATAACGCGACTTCGACTGTCTCCAACACACACTTCAAATCTGGCCTCATCACTCCATTGTATTGCACGCCATTGCTGAGATGTCCAATCCTTATGTTCTCTTGCCCATCTTACTCTATTTTTCTTCTGCTGGAGTGTTAAAAGTGGCTTTTCTTTGGCCTAAAGCAAAATATTGTCACTTCTCATTTTTCTATTTCAATTATTCTTATTAGAAAAATTACCTTGTAAGTGCCAAATCCCATTTTGTGGGCCTCCCTGTGCGTTGTGGATCTCGAAATTCGTCTTTCAACGGCGTCACTCCATAGAGCACTTAGCTCAAGGTAATTAGCCCGTCTGTTTTTCTGGATAATCCTTTTTAACGATCGCCTATCCACATTTGTAATTTTACTTCTTTTAATATATCGAGGACTTGTAGCAATTGAGCCGGTATTTTTATATCGTGTAACTATATTTCTTACACTATACCGTGATAAATCTAATAAACTTGCAATTTCTGAATTTGATTTACCGGAATTGAAAAACTTAATAATTAGCGAACGAATTTTCGCATCAATAATCTTTCCTCTACCCATTTTAAAAAACACAGATATTTAAGTGCTTGAAGCTATACCAACTGCATACTGACAGCTATATGAGGATTAGCAATTGTTACAGCGTCAGTTTTTCCACAGCCATCTTCGATTATAGACGTCCTTTGTGCCAGAACAAACATGGGTTAATGTGCTGGATTTGCAAAATTTTTGCTTTTCGTTACAAATTTGAATAGAGAACAACGACATTGATATTTTCTACTAGATATTATCTGTTAATTACTTAGGGGCGTGAAAACCACCTGTTGTATTTATTATACTTTGGTCCTAGCCCAAAAACTAATATTTCAGTAGGTGGGCCAACTGAAATGGGAAGGAGCTCGTAATTTATACATATCAATATTTTTGCACATATTAATTTTTCAACGACCTACTTTATTTGAATAAATATGTCTTGCGTTAGTGGTGCTTTATAGAGATATGCAGATATCAGTCTTCTTATTTTAAACTGAACACCCGGTATATGTTTTTGCTTTTCTAAGTATCTCAGAACTCCAACCATGACATTTTAGATCACGCTATACTTATTTATTTTTATGAGAAATATTATCATATACCTTATTCGGAAAATTTATTTTTTACTATCACTTTTACGTTTTGTTAAATGTCATGTCATTATACAGGACATCATAATATTTACTTTTATTTTTAAACGTTTACTTTTACTTTTATACTTTACTTTTATTATTAACAAAATTTCAAAGTTACATCTACTGTCACGTCGTCATTATACATAGTAAAATAGCTGATAGATAAAAACTATAACTTATCGACGATTCTGTGAGAAGAAAACATAAGTAACCATTATAGTAACTTCGATAAAAAGTTGTTTCAATAATGGAGAAACACATATGGAACTTAAATTATTTCTCTATAAACAAACATTCATGTGATTGATTTTAATGGTAGATAGTTAATAATACAAATCTCCATATAGTGATTTCCTTTTAATTGATATACACAGTTATGAATTATCTAGATGAATTAGTTAAACTTTGTCGTAATATTTTAGCTTTAAAAAAATTACCCAGCTTCTTAAACTAGTCAGTAGGCACACTACATACTAGATACTACAATAGCTACTAGATCTACTCACATAATATACTACGGTAGGTATGTGAATGTAATGAATGATGTACTTATATGTATATAATTACTTTCATTTTCATTAATGCATTAACATGAGTTAATACAGCTGCTTAATGATTCCCATTTTAACTCGATTTTAAGTGTGTTTTAATTTATCTACTTATTTAAGTAAATTAAAAAACACTTAAACACTTAATATGGTTAATATTTAATCATTATAGGTTCACCTTAATCTAAATATTGAACATTTATTTTGACCTCCTTATTTATAATAATTTAAGGCAACTAATTTCTTAAATATTCAATGCAAATAAAAAATGTCATATAAAGATTCTCGTATATTTATAATTTGTTATTGATATGGAACATATTTTGGCGTAAAACTATGTTTTGCAAATAGTAGTAGGGGTTGAATTTTCAGGTGATTGATAAACTTGTTTGAAGAAATATGCGTGGGTAAGCTTAATACTTAGTACATCCATCAAAGAAGCTTAGGTATGAATTCTAATTGCACAATAAAAAACAAGATAAAGTAGCAATTTACAATTGTAAACAAGCTCTTCCGTTAAAACCATTACTAGCATAATCACGGAGCAGTTAAAGCCCATTAGGAATTTAAACGCACGCCACGTACAGCCTTGCTAGAAAATTAATTCATATTTAAGAAAATAGACTTACGTACTTAGAAAACCCACGGAAAGCTGACAAATCAGAACCGTAATACAAATGACAAACGCCGAACCACGAAATGAGGAAGTGAAAAATGTTTTTGTGAAGACGTCACTCATATTTTCAAGTTCTTCAATTAAGGATTCCACTCATCACTGATTCTAGTACCCGTATTTCCGTATCAATTTTGAGAAAGATTTAAAATTACTAAAATTATTTTTATACCATCCAATGTGTCGGAAAACGTGGCTGTTGATATTCAAATCATTTTTCAATTGCTAATAAAAACGGAACATAATGGACCTTTCCATTTTGCAAAAAAAAAAGTAAAGGCATCCGTTTTACTTACCTAATCAAAGCGATTTGCACGTTTTTCACGCTCGTCAAGAAATTGTCTTCTTAATGAAGTCAGATTTCAATTTGAGTATTTTCGAGCCGAAATGTTGCTGGCAAGTTGTTATTTCTTACCCTCTTTCATTGATAAACATATTACAAGATGTTCCCTTATACCTACACCTGCTAATGGGGGGGAAGTTCTGGAGATTTTTCCATTGTATTCAGTTTTGGGATATCCTGTACCAATACATAAGTTTTAGATTTCTTGATTGCAATTTTTAAGGATTAGGCAATTTTTCACCAAATAAAAAAATTTTTATTTTAAACATTAAGTAGTTGTATTCTTAATGTTATTTTTGAACAGTTTTTTTATTATTTATGACTATGAGTCTTCTTTAATAAATGTAATCATTTACGGTACACAAAAATGAAATTTTAAATCTTAAAAATTTACATAATATAATCAATAATAATGATAATCAATAAAAATAATTATTATTTCTACTAGTTTAAAACTAAAAGTAAATATCATAACGATAATATTTCTCATAAAAATAAATATGTAAATCGTGAACTAAAATGTCATGGGTTGAAGTTTTCAGATACAGATACAAAACCAAAACACTTTTTTTGATAAATTTCGCATTTAAACTTTACAATATACTTAGTGTATCAAAATGGTTTCAGTATAAATTTTATTTAGGTAAAATTTTAAAAACTAAATTATAAAATATTTTCATAAAATATGTAGGTACTGAAATAATTACAATTTTTGATGCGTTCCGCAACTAGATCACCAAAATTAACTATTCCACATTTTACTAAAGTATTATCAGTAGGTACCTATATAGTTTTATTATTATTATTATTATTATTATTATTATTATTATTTTTTTTTTTTTTTTTTTTTTTGGCAAATTGAAAGGAATGTTATTGCAATAGAATACTAAATGAAATATTTTATTTCAATATGATACGTTTACGCAGTATTATTGAGTAATGTTGTAGTAGAAATTATTTATTATCATCTAATAAAATCTCTATTTTCTGGAAAATATATTATTTATTTATTACTTGTAGGCCTTGAGCATATTGTCTTGTAAACAATATTTTACAAGTTCTAATATAACATGATCGTGATCAATGACTGATGTTTTTCAATTGTTTAATAACACCGTGTATAATAAATTAAAATTAAATATAAATAAAACATAAATAAATACATAATAACCTTAAAATAAGAAACACATTTCTGTGGAGATGGTTTATAATTTTTTGTATCTGGTTAATATGACGGAAGTATATATTTATATATAAAATATAAGCTCTATTCTATAAAACAAGATAAAAAAAGATTAAAATTCATGTACTACTTAGGATGTTCCTATTGACTTGGCTTTCAAATGTCGAGGTTACAGGGTTAAAGAAAAAGTTTATAAATTTTATGAAGAACGTATGTGATATTCTCCTATACTGCGCTGATTGGTATATGACGAAATATATTACAAATTTTACACCTAGTGGTTGTTTACTTACATATAGAGTTTTGCAATTGAGCTTAAATTTCGAATGTATATTTCTTTAAAAATTGCAACGTCAGCGATTGAATAAATTGTGTGTGAACATTGTTAATCCACTATTTGCAAAAATGCAGTTAAAACATGTAGGTATTAATATTTTCCACAGTTTATCGTGGCACTTGCATTGCAAACTGTTCAGAACCGTTCAAAATATATATAAAACGAGAAACGAGATAAAAGCAAACAGTATCCGTTTTAAGTTTCGCTTTATACTAGACAAATGTTTCCTATATGAGTGTACACAAAGGCATTATAATTCTCTGAACAAATATGTAAAACAAGAAATATGTTTGACATGACGATGTGAATTATTTATATATGAAAATTAACAATTAGAAACATTTATTATGACTACACACACGATATGAAAGATAAATTGTATACAAGCGTTCAAAAAAATTCAGTCATATGGAAATATTTTGGAAGAGCACAATTTGCGTCTTTGTTTACCTACTTTTAGTTTTTAAAATTGCATCATAAAACACAATAAAAGTTTTAACTATTACTTAATTAACAGTTTGCTTAATTATTTTTACTAATTTTATGTAATTAAATAAGATTATTGTTGGTATTATTAATGAGAAAAGTAGATTATCATTATGTTAGAAGAAAATTACACAAATTTAACAATTTGTAATGAAAATTTCACACCGCCATATTTTAACTAATCGGCGGCTTGTTTTTTGTTCAGTTACCATGTCAACCCAAAAAATTTCCGGAAATTTTTAACGTTGTGTCAAATTAATCGGTGGAAATTTTTCTGTCATTTAAAATGTCAAAATAAAGACGCGGGAGTTGAATCAATACATTTCCTATGCTCGAAATTAAGTAATATTCTCAAAATTAAATTATGTTCCACCAATATTAGTCGATCAAAGAAAAATATAATGTTTTTAAGTTATTTATAAAAGGTTCATGTAACTAAACTTGGAAAATGGTATGCTATTTCAGTAAGAGATTTCTCATTTTATTAAACATATAAATTTTGAAGTAGATACTTCAGAATAATTATTAAAAATAAATGATGTTCCACCAATATTAGTAGATCAAAGTTAATAAGAAACAAAAATATAATATGTATTTAAGTCATTTGTAAAATATGTATGTAACTAATGTTAGAAAATGACATTTTATTTCACTAAGAAAACTCACATTTTATTAAGCATAATATTTGCAATGCTCGAAGTACTTCAGAATAATTATCAGAAATAAATGTTTCCTTTCCAAAGCGGAACATTTTCAAAAATAAAATCTAATAAATCAGCAAATTGCACAAACACAATGACGCGATGACAACTGGTGGAACTTGACAAGGTACCGTACTTGACAGTCGTAAAAAATGTTTGTTATTGCTCATGGCTCACTATGAGGTATGAATGTTTGTCATTAATTAAAATGTTTAATTTTGGCATAATAGGTATTTATAAAGTAATTGTGTGAAATTTTCTTACCGAATATCCCACGTGCTTAAATTAAAAACCGGAAATTTTTCCTCGTTCATGAATATTTTAAGAAAATTATTCAAAATATTCAAAAAATTTCAAAAAATTCAAAATATTCATGACCTCGAAAAAATTTCTGGAAATAATTTAAGCACTAGGGATATTATAAGTGAAAATTTCACCCTGACATATGTTAACCAATAAAATGGGAGCATTTCCTAACGTTGCCATGACAACCTATGCATTTCTCAGAAATTTTCTTCTGCTGGGTACCCTGGAAGGTATTACAGTGGAAATTTTTTGATATAATTAAAATTGACAGCGAAACATTATGAAATGATAATAATGACTAAATAATAACTCCAAAAACCAGCCAAATATTTTTTATTTGTATGACTACAACTGCGGTCGCTTATATAAGTACAACAACTGATATATTTTTCTCAGAATTTGACATTTACCGTAAATCAAAACCTTTTATATATTCAACCACGAAATTTTCTTACCGAATACCATGCATGCACTCGAGATCAAATTACCTATACCTGGAAATGTTTTCTTGCGCACGAATATCTTCAGAAAATTATAATTTTCAAAATATTGTCCGGATATAATTTCTACCTCTAGTGGTATTACATGTGAAAATTGAAAACCCTAAGAATGTTTTGAGTTTTGAAATTATAATTCATATGGCACGATGGCACATGAGATTTTTGGAAAATTGTAAATTGGCCTGGTATTACTCCTATAGGATGGAAAACGGTATTGTTTTTAAATTGTACTCCATTTATAACGTATTGAACCTGCAGTGTATTCTTCAAATAATCCTCTATCGAGATCTGCAACAATATACAGTGATTTATTAAACAATAGATTAATATTTTTTAAGGCATTTTTTAAAACACAAATTTTTCAAAAATATTAAAATTAAGTAATTCAAATATATTTTCGCGTAAAATGACCATTATAATATAATGTATATGTATGTATATAATGTAATATGTCATTATAATGTGTCAATATACCTAATTAATTTGATAAACTATTTTACTTATTTCTTATTTTTCTTTTTTGTTGGCTAATACAAATATCGTATCGATGCACCTTAAGCACTGATGGTATTAAATATTTGTTATACTGATAAATAATAATAAGTAAAAAATATTAATGGTTAACTTTTCTACGAAATTAAGATCCATTGAAACAATCAGTAACAATTATGTAATCAGCTCCACCAGACTACTAATCTCTTGTTCTACTAAGAAATTTTTTATACTTTTCCACGAGTAACCACTAGAAATGAACAAATTTGTAGAAATGCTTTATTTCTGCACCTAAATACTCACGTTATTTGCTATTACAGATACTACTAAGTAAAATGATATTAAAAAATGTGCATATTACTTTAGAAGCAACAGGTACGATTACCAAACAAACCTATGTATGTATATATGGTAGCATTGAAATAAAAATTGTCGATCTATATATTACCTTAGATAAACAATACGATAAATAACTCAAGCGAAAATATTTACATATTATAACGAATTGGTATTGATTTGAATATCTCAATTAAAATAAAATTTCAGATAACAAGTACCTAAATGCGATAAGCTTAATAATATTTTAGACAGATTGTATGACATAAATGGTCCAAAAGACACTGTACCTCTCCCTACTTATATATTTTCTAAACTTTTATATATTACATCCATCTGTCCGTCATAATTTATCGTATTTTGTCTTCGATTTCTCCGGAATAATTGCATATGTATTTCACACAGTAGATTTCTTCATTTATGGGAGTATACTAGACATCGTATTTTACTGAAATTTTGAGTTGCTGATCCTGATTACTATCACTAGCGATGGAACATAACAATACTTTCATTCCGTTTTATTATAATAAAATTGTATTAAGTATAGTAAACTACTAATGCATATCTATTTATATATTCAAGTAAAACTGCAGGGTCATTATTTGAATTAATTAATTAGAAGTTCATTGTACAATATATACTCCAGGAAATGTATGTTATTTTCTACTATAGGCTTTTCATTCGACGGTTATGGGAAAATATTATAAATGAGGAAAATTCTTAAAACAGAATTTTATAGTTTACACAAATTTTTATCTGAATTTTAAAATAAATAGTTAAATACCAAGGTAACAAAATAGCATACACCTGTGTTCATATCCCATGACAAAATATACACGAGATACACATTTTAATGCTAATTAATTACTTATCAAAATTGTTGTCAAACAAATTTATACGATGTGATAATTGATAATAAAGGACATTCTGGAAAAAATTTGTTCGCCTTGACATTTTCTAATACTATCGTGTTTATCATGAACGTGATAATTCTAAGAAAGGAAAAAATATACCAAGAAAAGTAATAACATTGAAAGTTTATAAAATCTACAATTTCACTTCTCGCTATTAACAGAAAGGTACTAAACTGTGTTAGTACCTACTAATAAGAATGAGAAACTTTTTCCTAAAGTACTTTCTATAAACAGAGGTGTTGGGCACAGCATTATATAATGTTTGAGGAACTTATTAAATCTGATGAATGTTTGTACAGGGTGATTCACTTTCGAGTGTGTAACATGGGTATCTCGCTTATTATAAAAGATAGACTGTAGGTTTAAATTCGGCAAAGTTGCGGAATTTTGTGTTCAATAAGTTGGCATAAACAAAACCCCCATATCTGCTTTTGTTTTTGAGTAAGAGGCAAAAAAAGATTTTTTCCGGTTTTCGTTTTCTGGCCATAACTTCTGTATTTTTTAAAATATTGGCTTATCGTTTTCACATTATTAGGACACTTTCTTGAGACAAATACGATGCCGTAAACCGTTTTTTAAAAAAATGCCACTTCTATTGTAAATCATCGTCAACTTTATTTTTTCTTATGGGCACCATATTAGTTTTTCTCATATTTTAATAAACCGATTTTTTCTGAATACAACAATATAATATATGTTAATATTTGCCTAAAAAATAAGGGCATTATGAAGGAAAATAGGTATTTTTTTGAAAATGTCTAGTTAGCTATGGCCATGACAGTCAGCTCTTGACAAACCACAAATGTCACTTATAATTTTTATAAACTGCATCTGTGGAGTATTTTTTACATTGACTAACGATGTATACAAACCGAAGAGAAACAAGATATAGATATTTATTACAGATGTAACAAAAATTTAAACAGAACAATTGAAGAATATTTAAACACATATCCTGAAAGACGACAACCATGCAAGACATATATTACTAAACTGCAGTGTAATTTAAGACATTATGGCAGATCCATACCTATTTCTTGGTTTAGAAAGACTGCCATAATTTCTTAAATTACAGTGCAGTTTAGTAATATATGTCTTGCATGGTTGTCGTCTTTCAGGATATGTGTTTAAATATTCTTCAATTGTTCTGTTTAAATTTTTGTTACATCTGTAATAAATATCTATATCTTGTTTCTCTTCGGTTTGTATACATCGTTAGTCAATGTAAAAAGTATTCCACAGATGCAGTTTATAAAAATTATAAGTGATATTTGTGGTTTGTCAAGAACTGACTGTCATGGCCATGGCTAACTAGACATTTTCAAAAAAATACCTATTTTCCTTCATAATACCCTTATTTTTTAGGCAAATATTAACATATATTATATTGTTGAGTTCAGAAAAAATCGGTTTATTCAAATATGAGAAAAACTAATATAGCGCCCATAAGAAAAATTAAAGTTGACGATGATTTACAATAGAAGTGACACTTTTTTAAAAAACGGTTAACGGCATCGTATTTGTCTCAAGAAAGTGTCCTAATAATGTGAAAACGATAAGCCAATATTTTCAAAAATACAGAAGTTATGGCCAGAAAACGAAAACCGGAAAAAAAATTTTTTTGCCTCTTACTCAAAAACAAAAGCATATACGGGGGTGTTGTTTGCGACAACTTATTGAGTACAAAATTCCGCAACTTTGCCAAATTTAAACCTACAGTCTATCTTTTATAATAAGCGAGATACCCATGTTACACACTCGAAAGTGAATAACACGTACACGATATACAAATTATCGCACAAACCGTTGCAGTTAGATATAGGGAATGCTTTATAGAATAGAAAGAGTAGTGAGAGACCTTAATGAAAATAATGTAAAATATAAGATGTTTCATTTATAAAAATTAAGAAAACTGTGGTTGCGAATTTTGAATCGCCCTGTAAGTAAAGCTATTTTGAAGGAAATCCTACAAAAAGTAAAACTAGACCATTTAGCAGAATTAAGGGAGCTAAAAATTATCTACCATTTATTCTCTTAAAAGAGATACAGGGTGCTCAATTTATTGCGATTAAGATACAAAATTGCTCATATCTTCCGAACTACTTTGTATATAATACTAGTAAACCCTATATTGGCGAAGTCGGAAAATAATCCGAATTTAAAAATGAAATAAAATAGAATTCGATTTGAAAACAACATAAGTTTGATATGACCCGATTTATAGAGTACCCTATATACAGTGTGGCCCATTAAGAACCAGGACACTCTTCTAAAAAATGTTTGGTAAGTGCGATTCCAATGAATTTTTTTTATATATATTAGCCTTCTAGATGTACTTGTTGTAACCTATTACGATGGTCCAGCTGCTAATCTTCAGCCTACTACGATTTTTTATGCAATCAATTTTTTAGAAAATTATTTTTTTATTAAAAATTTGACATCGTGGCATTCTTCACCATTACTTAAAACCCCTGTGGCCCAAATTTCTTCAATTTGTATCGAAGAATAATTCTTTTATAGAGCGAAGAGACCCTTAAATGTTTCAAGTTTATTGAATTTATTGAACTTATTGAACTCTAATCATTATTGGTAATCTTGAAAATTGTTCCTTTACTTACCTCACAAATTAATAATAACGTTAAAACACACTTTACAGTAGTCCCCTATATCCCTAAATGCCTAAAGTAATTTAAAAAAAAATTGATTGGAAAAAAATTGTAGTAGGCTGAGGATTAGCAGCTGGACCATCGTAGGTTCATCAAATACATCTAGGATGCTAATATATACAAAAAAATCATTGGAATCGCGCTTACCAACAATTTTTTAGAAGGGTGTCCTGGTTCTTAATGGGCCACAAAACATTGTTGGTAAGCGTGATTCCAATGATTTTTTTTTATAGCATCCTAGATGTACTTGTTGAACCTATTACGATGATCCAACTGCTAATGCTCAGCCTACTACGATTTTTTTTTAATCAATTTTTTTAAAGTTATTTTAGGCATTTAGGGATATAGGGGACTACTGTAAAGTGTTGTTTTAACGTTATTATTAATTTGTGAAGTAAGTAACGGAACAATTTTCTAGATTAACAATAATTATTAGAGTTTTCAATGCCCTTCCTTCTATATCTTTTAAACGAAACCCAAATTCAATAAACTTGAAACATTTAAGACTCTATAAAATAAATTCTTCGATATAAATTGAAGAAATTTGGGCCACAGGGGTTTTAAGTGATGGTGGAGAATGCCACGATGTCAATTTTTTTATAAAAAAATCCCTAAAGTAATTTTCCAAAAAATTGATTGAAAAAGAAATCGTAGTAGGCTGAGGATTAGCAGCTGGACCATCGTAATAGGTTCAACAAGTACATCTAGGAGGCTAATATATATATAAAAAAATTCATTGGAATCGCAATTACCAAACATTTTTTAGAAGGGTGTCCTGGTTCTTAATGGGCCACACTGTATGACTATACATATTTTTAAAATGTGGGTCCTCTTAGACTCTATGGAGATTCTAAAATATATTTTTTATTTTTTTTGTTTATTAAGGCATAGGAGTTATGGAACTTTGCCATACTACTGGGCCACCCTGTATATAATAATATATAAACACATATTTTCAACAATAAATGTATTATTTAATGAATTTATTTAAGAGAATAAATAAAAAGTTTGTGTTAGTAATACTGTGTATAAAACACTTGCTTGACTTTTGAGCTTATATATTCAGAAGCAGAATATTTTGAGCAGAATATATTCTGTCACCATGTCACCAAAAAGATGGTTTGAATCATGCAGGATACAGTAAAACTATAAAAGTCCGTTAGTTTACTCTATTCATTGAATGCTGTTGCTAGACATCTACTTTGTAGAGGCAAACGGCATCAATATAAAAGTGGTTATAAACATCGTGCATATTTTTGCATAATTTGCACATGCAAACGTTATCCATTATTCAACTAATATTTTTTTAGGTAACAACCTTCGAAGATATTTCAAGTTTAATTTACACATTTAATTATAACTAGCATAATATTTACACCTCATTTTACTTATTCGAAATCATTCCGTTTTGTCTTTTAATTATTAAATAATAAGCTTTGGAGTTGGTTTAATCACTGAAAATTAAAAAAATATTTAATAATATTAGTGTGTTACATTATTTAATACTGCACGTGCTCTTCTGATCGCTTTTGAACAAAATATATTTTATCTTATAACCACGTTTGAAAGGAAATTCTATAGAAAGTAAAACTATAGGTACAGCATAAAAAATTATCTAGTATTTATTTGCTTAAAAAAGATAGTGTGCTCAATTAATTTCGATGAAGATACAAAAATGTATCTTAACAACTTAATCATTTTAAATTTCCTTTAAATGTGATTATGGAATCGGCCCTAACATCAATTAAAAGAATTTTAATTTTTGGCGGATGCGCCGATGGTAGATTGAAAATATTAAAAAATGTTTATTTCCATCGTAAGTAGGTATTTCCATGCCAACTATGAATCGTATACCTACTCATAAGTTTATGCTCAATGCATCAATTGTAAAAATTATGTTATAGATGTTTAACTTTTAACACAAATTATGATTATATGCGATTAAACTGTATTGATGACTGAAAATATAGTATTTAGGGAAATATATCTCATTTTTAATATAGACTGTGACAACTAAACATAAGTGAATTAAGTTAAATAGTAATTACTGAGGAATAATATACAGGGGTATATTAACACCATCTAAAAATAAAAATAAAAGTTTCAATGAACATATGCCCTAAAATGGTTCCCAAGGCAGTTACAGTCCTTCAAACTGTGAATACAAATAACGGTTTCTATTTATTCCCGTGAAATTTCGTGTTCTGGCATACATTTTTATGCCAAAGCGAATGGTGATAGTAAGAAGACCTGTGACAGTTCTTAAAAGGTAGTTTTCATAAATGTATAGAAACTCTACCCTTGTAGATATGCCTTTGTAATTCAATGTTACAATGTTTAATGTTCAACTCCCCCCAACATTGAATTCCAATGGCATATCATATATATACACATTATTTATTTAAAAGTTGAGATTATATGAAGATATGCCTTTGTAATTCAATGTGGGAGAGTGCTGCATATTGCACGCAAAGTAGTTTGTGTTCGACATATCTTAACAATAATAAAGTTATTAGGTAACCAGTAAAATAAAAAACTTTATTGAACCGCAATATTTGATAATTTCATGACTAATTTATCTCTTAATTAACTTTTTGGCTTAATTCCTATATAAAGGGATATAAACTATTAAGTACCTACTACATGCGGTGCAAATTTACAAATATTTAAACTTGAATATTGATGTGAATAGTAATTGTATAGATTACTAATGGTTAGCTATTAAATTTTATTAGATTATCTTTACGATTTTATTAATTAAATTAATAGTGCTTAATTAATTCAATGACATTTTCTTTTGGATGAAATTCTTTGAGACACTGTTCCAATTTTGGTTGCAACACGTAATATATTATATTTTAAAAAATATGTTAAAGTTGAGCAATCCTATTATTTTAGTAAGAAATTTGTTTTGCTCTGGATATGTAGTTAGTACATATGTGTAAAAAAGTGGCACTGTAATGAATGGTACAGCAATAAATCAAATACTTATTTTATTTATTTTTTGTAGTGTGTTAAATATTATTATTTTTTATTGTATTAAAACAGAATTCGTTCGGACACCAGAGAATAGTTTTAATGATTATAAATATTCATTAACAGGCTACTATATTACTATTTATTTTTAAATGCCGATTATTATGGATTAAAAGAATCTAGGTATGCTTAGAACTTATAACTTCAATTACCGTAAAATTCAATTATCCATATAATTATTTGTCTACTTCGAACCAGCTACATACAAAGATTTAAAATTTTAATATTACAAAGGATTCTTCTTACCGATATCGCATTAGTGTCTTCACTTACATTATCGGACAAAATTAAAAACCGATGTTGTAATAATAGTTAATTGTTAATACTACATTCGCTTTCTATGCATAATAGCAGTATTACATAACTATAATCCGTATACTAGTGATGAAAATTATTAATATACGACTCAGGGATGCTATTTTGAAAGCATAATTCAAGGGTGATGAAGGGGATGATAGTTTTTGAAAGGCACGTACTGCGTAAAATTTAGAAAATATATTATTCACTGTAGTTACAATAAATACTATTTTACTAAAAGTAAAGAAAAAATCAACTCTTAGTAGTCCTGATCACATCTAAAACAGTTTACAAAAAATGCATAATACAGGGCGCCCTATTTCTTGACTCGTTGCATGGGTAACTTTTTTATTAGTAGAGATACAAAAACGCTTAAATGAGCAAATTAGTGCAGTTTCGTATTAGTAATTCTACGGTAAGGCGAAAAATTATATACGGGGGAAGGTTGAAAAGTTATTGACAAAAAACGAAAAATCCAACTTTTCTATTATCCCTCGTAGCTCGTTCATTTGAAGAGTTAGAGAAAAATGCTTCACATGTTTCTTGCAGTATTTTTCATGTAAAATGACATGCACTTGATACTTTTTATATATCTCTTAAAATGGTTGAGAATCACAGTAAAATATATTTTTTTTAAATGTAATGGATAGGTGGCTGTGACATTAACCGAAAGTCCCCTTTTTTCTCTTTCAGATGATATAACATAGTCCATATTTTATCCTTACAAAAGTAATAATAATCGTTGTTTTTAAAGAAAGTTTATTGTCACATCAAGAATGCTATGGAAATAAAACAAAAAATAAGATTCCTGATATTTTTAAAAACGTCTAGTTGGCATTTAATTATTGACAGATCATAAGTGACATTTTTAGTTTTTGTTAAGTAGTTTATTGTTTATTATTAATACTGCATACAAAATAATAGTGTTGCAAATATGTACACCAACGAAGAGAAAAATGATATGCTATTTTGTTATTATAACCAAAATCGAGATGCACAAGCTGCAGCGAATCTTTATTTTGAAACTTACATGGAACGAAGACAACCCCATCATAGAATATTTAGACAGCTGGAAAATAATATACGATTATACGGTTCTTTTTCAAAGCCTAAGGATGAAAGAAACTTCAATGAAGACACTGAAATAAATGTTTTGGCTTATGTAAATTTTAAACCTGATTCTTCAACTGCAGAAATTGCACATCACTGCAACACTTCCAATGAAACTGTAAGAGCTATTTTAAAAGGTAACAATTTAAAGCCTTATCATTATTCCATATGCAATACTTTATATCCAGCTGATAATCAAAGAAGGATGACATTTTGTCGATGGTACATTTCAAAATGCGAAGAGGATCTAGACTTCTGGAAAAAGATTTTATTCAGTGATGAAAGTAGATTTACCAACAATGGTATTTTTAACCGCCATAATAACATAATGTGGTGCCGAGAAAATCCACATCTTGTTTCTGAAAGAAGAAATCAACGTCAATTTGGGATAAATGTGTGGTGTGGAATTTTTTGTGGCAAAATTATTGGCCCATATTTTTACGAAGATAATTTGAATGCGAATAATTACCTTCATTTTCTAAGGAATACTCTAACAGAGGAATATTTAAATGAATTACCACTTCATATTTTTAGAAATCTTAAATACTTCCAACACGATGGAGCACCTGCGCATAATTCCCGCGAGGTAAAACAATATTTACATGAACAGTTTGATAATGTTATAGGAAATAGAATGGATATCGACTGGCCAGCGCGAACACCTGATTTGAACCCCTTAGATTTCTTTCTTTGGGGGTTATTGAAAGATAAAGTTTATGTGACAGCTCCTCTAGATATAGAGGATCTAAAAGTCAGGATTCAAGATGCAATTAGAAGCATACATGGACATACAATAAATAATGTTTTAAGAAGTATCCAGAAACGTTGCTTACTATGTATCCAACAGGATGGTGGTCATTTCGAACATTTACTTCAATATAATTAATTAATTAATAATTTCTGTTCTCAAAACATTCTTTTGTTCCATAATCCATAGCATTCTTGATGTGACAATAAACTTTCTTTAAAAACAACGATTATTATTACTTTTGTAAGGATAAAATATGGACTATGTTATATCATCTGAAAGAGAAAAAAGGGGACTTTCGGTTAATGTCACAGCCACCTATCCATTACATTTAAAAAAAATATATTTTACTGTGATTCTCAACCATTTTAAGAGATATATAAAAAGTAGCAAGTGCATGTCATTTTACATGAAAAATACTGCAAAAAACATGTGAAGCATTTTTCTCTAACTCTTCAAATGAACGAGCTACGAGGGATAATAGAAAAGTTGGATTTTTCGTTTTTTTGTCAATAACTTTTCAACCTTCCCCCGTATATAATTTTTCGCCTTACAGTAGAATTACTAATACGAAACTGCACTAATTTGCTCATTTAAGCGTTTTTGTATCTCTACTAATAAAAGAGTTACCCATGCAACGGGTCAAGAAATAAGGCGCCCTGTATACAGTTCTCGGACATGTGGCGATAGCGTAATTTATTTCTAAATAAAAAAATACATTTGATAAATTGTTAGGTAATAAAATAATCGGAAATCAGTAAAACAATGCAGTAAAATAAGCACAACACAAGGAAAATCAAATTTAAAGAAGTTTTTGCTAAATTATGTAATTAATAACAATTAACAATAATACACACAATTAAAAATTAGCATCAAATGTGTCTGATATAACAAAACGTTCACAATGTATAAAAGTGGTAAAATACTTCTATTGATGACCCTTAATCTTGTTATGGGAAGTGAAAGCGGCTAGGAAAGGTCAGCCGCCACATTATTAAATAATTCATGAGAACGTGTGGCAGTCTACATATTAGATTATTGATACTGATTATGGTTATAGGAATTCTAGGTTGCAATATTTCAAGCGATTAAAAAATGCTTCAGGGGAAGATGTGTAATGTGGCGTATGTTATCTAACGTTGAGTGACCAAGTACACAACTTGGTCACTCAACGTATTTAATTAAAGAATTGTTGGCCGTATCATCCATTTATGTAATTTTAATTCAAGGTAATAAAATAAGGGATGTTACTTTATAGCATCTCAAAAAATATAATATTACAAAATTAAAACCCAGTCCTGTATGTTCAGGGTATTCACGTATATTTTGACCCCTACCTATAAGGGTTATTAAGAAAGTTAGAAAAAAGTTTAAGTACAAAAGTTGTTTGGTTTTTCACGTATTATCTTTTGGCTAGGTCTAAAAAAAAAATTGCATGTCGTAAATTTGAGGAAACCAATTGAACATAATATTTTTAAATGGGACACCCTGTATAATTTCACACGCTTGGGGAAACATTTTTTTTCTGATTTGAAAAATATGTACTTTGTTGACATTTGCAGACAGTTTTCGAAATATTTAATATTTAATGTTTACAATAAATCATAAAAAAAATATTAACAAACGAAAATATTAGAAAAGGTTTAAATAACTAAGGAGGTTACATCGAAAATCGTTAAATATTTTTTATTACTGTTTGTTTCTACTGTTAAATATTTTTAGTTCTTTGTATTTTTTGTATTTTTTTATGGTACTCGCTGTCGAATATTTCGAAAACTGTCAGTGCAAATGTCAACAAAATATATATTTTTGAAATCAGGAAAAAAATGTTTCCCCAAGCGTGTGAAATTACACAGGGTGTCCCATTTAAAAATATTATGTTCAATTGGTTTTCCAAAGTTTACGACATGCAATTTTTTTTTCGACCTGGCTAAAAGATAATACGTGAAAACCCAAATAACTTAAGTATTTAAATTTTTTTCTTACTTTCTTAATAACCCCTGTAGGTAGGGGTCAAAATATACGCGAATACCCTGTACCTACTACAAATAAATGTACTTAAAATAAATAATACGAGTGATATTTCTTAAAAGTAGGGCAATTATCTATGTATATATTTTGATTAATTTAGGAAAATTGAGGTGTTGTTCTGACCAAATTTTTAATGCCTAATATCTTAGATTTTAATATCAGTTTTCATGCATTATAGTCCTGTAAGTGATGATTAATCAATTCTTACTATTCTCTCGTGTAACTTTCAAGTGATTGTGTCAAGTTCTCGAGTTCTTTCAAGTTATATATGATCAGAAAATTTTAAATTCCTCAAATGAAAAGCATAAAAATCAACTAGATAAAAAAGAGTATTTTTATTAATGGTGGAACATTGGACTGATAGCGAACCTGTCCAGTTTGATCAGCAGATATGGAGACCTTTGGTTTTTTCTTGCAGAACGTTTATAAGTTTGATCGTTGAGTGACAAAATATATGTCACCATGTGTCACTCAATGGTTTGGTTAAAGTTCAATACATTTTCGTTTTGTTGAAATAATTACGGGGACTATAAACTCATTTTGATTTAATTTGAGTGACCGCACTATATGTATTTATGATTAGAAAGTAATTCATCTAAAATATTTCAACCATTAATAGATAATGTTATTTTATCGACTAAATATGGTAATTTTTTGGTATATTGGTAATAAGGTACGCAGGATTATGTTTAAATTTTAAAATAATCAATAACAATTTACGTTAGATATTTTTTTTTATAAAATTGTAGGTATCATGTTGGCATCTAAATATGTAAAATGTATAATAAAATATATTATTATGATAATGGATATAATAATATCAAATTTAAAAGGACACGAAACTTAGCATTTAGTACGTATTAACCTTTTGACATAATGCAATAATTTGTAAGTAAAATAGTCCATTCACTTTGTTACTTTCAAGGAATGTTTGATTACGTGTGTGGTTCAAGAGAATAGTCCATTAATTACATACGTAATTAATTGTTTTCAGCAATCCATTGTTAAAATAGTTACATTCCGTAACTAATAAAAATATTTTGTGTTTTTGAGAAACAACCGATATTGATCATAAATTATAATGTATTTTGCATTTCCTTAGAAGTTTTTTATTACAAAATCATATCTGAATAGGTCTGTATAGTTCTAGTATAGGAAAGTGAAAAGAGGATATAAGATAAAAAGTATGCGAATATGTATTTTCTAAATATTTATTAGCAATATTGTACTTAAATTAATTCTTATGGTACGATATTCTTGATATCTCTAGGTAAATAGATAGATAGATAGTTTATTGACAATATATACCTACGCAGGTACATTTATGTCACAAAAGTAAAAATATGGAGTAGGTAATAAAATATAAAATGTATAACACCTAAACTGCACCTAAGATATCCGCCTATAAACCTATGGTATGCAAAAGATAGTCAGTTGAAAGTTTATTTTTTTATGTTTATATTTTATCAGTACAGATTAATTATAATCTGTTACTGTTTACTGTTACTGTTACTGATAATAAACCGTTTTTATTTTAGCTTATAGTCAAAGATATAACAGCTTGCAGCAAAATAACTTCGTGAGGGATTCGCCCCAAGTTTCTCGCTCTAGTGCAAGTTGTCCAGAGAAAGATGGCCGCTATCCTACTAGAACTTGTGATGGGTAAGTGTTCCTTATAAAAATAATCGAATATAGATTTCAGTCTGATTCGCCAGCAGGATGTATTAAACCCACTTGTTGGCTTTGTATTTTGGATTTTGCAGGAAAATAATAGATTTAACATAAATCTGCACATTTTATATATATTATCATATACAAGGTGCCTTAGTTTTGAGTGTCACCTAAACAAGAAATATTTTTAAAGAGCAGTATATATTTTTTCTGCGTAGTTAGAGAGCCTATGAAAATAGCTTGTCGATACTTCATATTTGTTAACAACTAAGGCACCATAAAGGTATCTATATGACATGCTTGAAAATTTTGTAATGTCCTAAACATTTCTTATGTCATACCACTGAAAAATAAAATCATGGAAATGCCGAAGTAATGTCCAGTAATGTCCAGTAATGACCAGTCGAAGCACATAGGCCGTGTTGTAGTTAGTTGTTTTCGATAAATAGATTCGTATTTCTTAAAGACGATATAAGTTCCTGCATGTATACTTATAAGAAATCAGATGTAGACTTATGGAGCACTCTGTATAGTGTACAATAAACTAAATCATCGTCGAAATGAGTGCGATTCATTTTTTGCTAAAAAAATATTGGAATTTCCTCTCTAGGTACATAGAATGTGTTGACGGCATTCCCGAAGAGAAGTTATGTGCTGATGGGTTGCTGTTCAATCCTGCTGTTGGACCTTTTGCTTTCCCTTGCCAATACCCTATTGATGTAGACTGTACAGGAAGAGAGCAGACTCGTAAGTAACTTATTCTAGGCATATTGCATTTTGTTCCACTGTTATACTGCCGTAAAATATCTTTACCTAATGGCATGTCATAATGACTTCGTTATATCATTTGATTATACTGACTGTGAGTTCATTATGATCCAAGAATCCATGATCCATAATAAAATTCCAGAAAGTCCTAGTACCACAATGAGATTCAAAAAGTACTATTACAATAAAATGATGTCAGACATGCCTTCAGATAAATACCTACTTAAATTAATGAACCTGTCGATTGCCATCAATATATTGAATATTGATGCCACCAGATAAAAGTTTTGTATGTAATTTGGATCATAAAACTTTACGGTACACGTCGTATTATTGGACTCGGCTAACCCCTCGTCTGATAAAATCACAAACAACTAGTACCTGTCTCTGTGATCCTTATTACATAACTAGCTATTATATCATACGAATAAAAAAAAAATGATATTGCCTTTCATAGATTACATGAAATCATAAGATAAAATCATTGTCAAAATGAATGCCAAATCCGCTTACACAAAGGATCCCAGTGGATGTACGAAGCTAGGTAGTCAGAACTAAATTTAAAATAAAAAATATGCTGCAAGCCTGAACTACAATCAATGAATGGTCGTGGTTCAATATTCCAAAAAAAAATAAACGGGGTGACTCCTCAGTAAAATAACATCTGGTTTACCAGAACATAGCAGCAAAGTCTACATATATAGACTTTGATAGCAGATTTCATAAAACAGAACCAAACAGTAGATGGATGGGTGTATTTGGAGAATGAACATAAATTAAGAGAATGACCATGACTCAGATAGATGGTGAGAGAATTGAAAACAATGAAAGAACGGAATTCACCTAAACAGACCATCGACCGGAAAAGGAAGACTATTTAGAAGACCAAGGCCCTTAGTACGTTATATGATAATATAACGAAATTCGATATCTATAAAAAAACTTACTTATCGAAAAGAAGCTGGAACCTTTCCACTTTCCATTGAATCGACTATATGCGTCTTTTATTCTTGGTCAGCTCTTAAAGGTTTTTAAATGAAGTGCTCTGTTATGTTTACAGATTTATTTATAGGTCTGCCATTATAGTAAGGGAGTGGCTATGCCTAAAATAAACCACCTTAAGAATAATGTTATAAAAAGAAATTGTCAGATTGGTACGCAAGGTATGAGGTACATAGACTTAATAAGTATAAATCTATGGTATATACCATAGACTTAATTGTCTTATAAATCTATGGTATACGAGTATACCAATAAACGTATGCTGTAACTTATTATATCTTGACCCATTGCAATTTCTTTTGAGATTATACCACCTCTAAAATAGTAGCAAAGTACTTATTTGAAATAAAGAATCGGAATGTAATTAGAGTATGAATATACAGGGTGTCCCAAAAACATACCGACAAACTTTAAGGAGTGGTAGGGGACATGAAAACAAACCTTTTTTGTTTAATAAATATAACATAATATGTCCCCAAATGAGCCGTTTTGGCAGAAAAAAGGAAAAATGGTTTTAGTAAGTTTTATCTATTTCAGTGATAAATAATTAATACCTATTCATTTACAAAAAATGTTCAGGAGGATATTAATAAATCACTTTCTGTTCGTGTTGGACTTTGTTTCATTGATAAATAAATGATGGTTTACAATAAGTGTTCAAAATGGTGACCATTTGGTTCAAAACAAATATTGCACCGTCGGTTCATTGACTCGCGGACCCTATGGAATATTCCGCGAATAGCTTCTACATTTGTACAACTGGCTATTATTCTTGCTAAGAGATCTTCCTCATTACGAATAGGCGTTTCGTAGACAAAAGATTTCAGATGAGCCCAAAAGAAAAAATCTAGGTGGTTGAGATCGGGAGAACGCGCGGGCCAGGCCACGGAGCCTCCTCTACCAATCCATCGGCGGGGAAATTGCTGGTCCAGATACTAACGCACGGTCTAACCAAAATGTGGAGATGCCCCGTCATGTTGAAACCACATGTTACTTCTACTGTCTAAAGAGACATTTTCTAATAATAGAGGCAAAACATTTTGCAGAAAATGGAGATAAATATCTACATTCCAACGAGCAGGCAGCAAGTGAACTATTAGATTCTCTCCAACAATATCAACCCACATGTTTACAGAAAGTTGTTGCTGGTGTCTTCTAGAGACTACAACGTGAGGATTTTCATCATGCCCAATATGGCTGTTTCTACCATTAAAATAACCGCCGCGTATGAAACATGTAGAAGCTATTCCCGGAATATTCCATAGGGTCCGCGATTCAATGAATCGACGGTGCAATCTTTGTATTGAAGCAAACGGTCAATATTTTTTGTAAATCAATATTAATTATTTGTGACTGAAATAAACAAAACTTACCAAAACCATTTTCTGTTTTTCGACTATAGTGCAAAGCATTATCATAGCTCAAAAAATTCACAAAGGCAACAAATTACCTACTTGATAGAATTATTTAGAATTTCTTAGCCGAAACTGTATTATAACAAGGAATACGAACCAGAGGTGGGCCCAAGAGAGAGAAAAGAGGCTACGACTCCCCTAAATCTTCGAGCCATTCATAAAAACACCATGTATTATGTGTGCTATATAGAGGAATTCTTCTACCGAGATTAGGTTCGGTATCCAAAATTTTCAGAAAAGAATTTTACGAATTTTCAATAAAGCAGTAAATATACACTTACCATCAATGTAATCACATTAATTTTATGAGTATCCTTATAGTTCCGAGTTTAGTTTCAATTTATATTTATTCCAGAACCCCCACAAGCCACTGAGGAATGCCCACATCAATTTGGATACTACCTAATGGGTGACTCACGAAACTGTGGTCAGTTCAGAAATTGTGTGAATGGAAAAGCTTTCATTTTTGATTGTCCAGAAGGCCTCGCTTTCAATGGAGAAAGTTACAGGTGTGATTGGCCTGATCAGGTCGCGAGTTGTGATGCCGAAGGTATGACATATTTTTTTGTGCATGATTTTCACAACCAAAAAATAGATAGTTTGGTAATTAGTTTGTAGTTTGTATAGTCTAATGAAGTAGAGTCTACTCAAATAATGTAGAATTATTTTAACCAAATTCCTCATTTTGCACTAGTTCTTACGAAAAAGCCAATTCTAATTAAGTTATTTCAGTTGTCAAAATCAAAATACAATTTATGGGTAAAATAGCCAAAAGGTCTTGTCTCCACGCATTTGCTATTTATGTTCTTACAAATTTTCTTTTTATATACTTTGGCATAAAAATTTCTTAAATACATTTGGTTTCCAGACAATTTCGAATTTTCAAGGATTTAATGTGAAAGTTACAAGTAATAATTATCGTATTTTACAAATTATTGGTCTTCAACAAATTGTTTGGGTTATTTTACGCTGGCAGCTTTAGCATTTGTCTCTTTATTTATATTTTATTTCAAATTAACCAAAAATAAAATACCATACGTATTTTATTTTTGGTTAATTTGCAATAATAATTTGGTTAATAGGTACTTTAAAATAGGTATTGAATTCAAGATCTACGTGTTAGAAAATAATAAATGTATATTAATTCATTATGCCCAACAGTTGTTACGAGTAATGTATGCAATAAATAATTCATTTTCATCTTAAGAGGTCTAGGGCATAGTTCACGTTCATGAATTTCTAACAAAACAATTCACTTATGTCTGCAAATTTTTACTTCCTAAAAGATCTAGAGCTAATGCTAGACTCAGACTCGACTTTCTTAATTACTTACACACTTTTTCTCTTGAATTTAAAAGTTGATATATTAATAAAAAAATTACAAAATATACTTTGGCTAGAGGTGTAACGTCTTGAGTGTTAGTAGGTTCCCAGCAAATTGTTTCTTACGCATTGGGTTTAATAAGACATTTTATCTTGTATTCTTAATTATAGCGCATTAAATTTCATCAATTTTAGTTAAGCCCACCAAGATTTGAATGGATCAGCTTTATTTTGCTACTAAAAGCTTACGAAAATCCCAAATTGGATTTATTTGACAATATAAATATGCCTTCTTTTTTCTCCTGGGGTCGAATGGCTTACAAAAGTTAAACTTTGGAATCATTCTGTCAGGTATCATCTCTAGGATAAGCTCTGACATCACTGTTTCTTATCTTGGAGTGTCTCCTTCCTTGGGAACTACCTATCCAATCATTATTGTTCCTGATTCGATATGCTGCTATCCTTGCTTCTCTTTCCAACATCACGTGAAATGGTGGTAAATTTAGCAGGACTTCTAGCCAATAAATGTTAAAAAATGCAAAATTCCTGAGAGGTTACAACTGAAATCACATATCTTAAGATCTTTAATCTCTATTCTATACTTTTTTTTTTATTAAAAAACTCTCTATATATTTGGATATAGCATTGTTCACAAAATATTGTATAAAATATATTATGTATGTACCTATGTACTAAATATAAAACTATTCTTGTGTAGTTTTCTAATTTACATACCTAGGTAGTAAGTTTCTTATTTGGTAGAATAGATATTATTGAATTTGACAATTATGTTCGGATATCGACAATGATATCGATAAATGCGCATGCGCTATCGCTTGCTATTTCACTAACCATCTGCCACAAGAATATAATAAATAACTAAAATCTGCCATGTGCCATGTTTATGCGTGTTCAGTCTTATATGTATTTTGTGATATCTTCTTCCTGTTTTGCTGAACTGATCATCAAAACGAATTGGAAATTTAGGATGTTTTGTCGTTAGTCTTTTCATCTTTTTGATGCTCTGCTGTGGTCACGTATAATCTGTAGCTGCGATTGGTGGGCTGAGTCAAGGATTTTGTCTTGGGTAAAATCCTTGGGGCTGACTGCCAAGTTATATATTTTATGATGATTGCAATGTCAAAGTAAAGTATGTTTATAAAATTCTATCTAACTTGGTTTTAATCAACCTATAATCTTTCTTGTGTACCTACGATAAACTGTAAATATATAATTGAGGTGTAATTTAGTAGATATCTAGTGAGGGGTAGTAGCATTTAGTTTTGGTTTATTACACATTTTTGAAGTACTAAATGTAGTATAAATACAAAATGGATATTGGATATGGAAGGATATTCTTATGAATCCAGTGAGTATAATTAAAAATATTAGATCTCTGTCTTTATTACTATTAAACGTGTGGTTCTAAGCATTATTAAGTTATTTATTAGTTCTTGCGATTATAGTATATTATAATATAGTAATTTTGAGTAGGGAACCATAACATCTCCAATTTGTCTTTAATATGTCCCACTCCATCTTCCAAACGTGATGATGCTATTTTGGATGGTAACTATTAGGCAAGCTCCACTTAATAGAGATGGGGAAAAACATGCGTTCAATTTTCCACATACTATTTCCCAATATCCTTATACCGGGATATCAAAAATTATCTTGGTCAAGGGTGGTTGTGGAATGTATAACGTGTGTCTTACTTTAAATTTGAAATAATTATGTCACTGTCACACTGACATCAACAATAACCTACAAATTTCATACCTATTTATTTCAGTTGTAAAACAATAATGAACTACAAATTATGAAATAACGGTTTTAGTAACAAGAAAAACTAAATTACAGTAATTGTTGGAAATGTCCCCCGTTTTGTTCGATGCACAAGTTGACGCGCCTCCTCATGCTGCGAAAAGCGTTTTGCAGCATTTTTGGCGTTATGGTTGCACATTGCTGAACAATTCTTTGTTCAATTTGCAGTTCTTGCAAATTATTTACCGGAGTTGCGAAAATCTTGTTTTTTTAAGTAAGGAAATATAAAATAGTCCATAATTGTCAAACAAGGTGATCTCGGAGGAAACTCAACTTCTGTATGCAAACTTATCAGCCGGTCATAAAAAACTCGCGGAGGAAAGCAATATTTTCTCGTGTAGTATGTGCTGTTGCACCGTCATGCTGGAAATAACCGTACCGAAGTTCATCATCGTTTAACTGTTGCACAAATTCAGCCAAAAAGTTGTGTCTGTACCTTTCTGCGTTGACGGTGAAATCGAAAAAAATTGGCCCAATTATTCTTCTGCGAGAAACTGCCATCCAAACACCAATTTTTTGAGCATGTAGTGGCGATTCAGTAAAAACATGAGGGTTATCATTGCTCCAGATTCGCATATTTTGAGAATTGATGTATCCCGAAAGGTGGAACCACGCTTCGTCAGAAAAAAAAGTTAAGTCCAGAAGATCGTCATTCATTAAATTATTGACAAACCAATGGCAGTAAGCAAGGCGTCTGGGGTGGTCTGCGGGCAGAAGAGCTTGATGTGCTTGCATCTTATATGGATGCATGTTCATTCAAGTCTTTCTTTAAAATCTTATGACATGTTCCAAAATAAAGTCCAATTTCCTGAGAAAGACGTTTCAAAGGTTTTGCAGACTCCACTTCCATACGTTGACGAACGTCATTGACAACTTCTTCTGTACGAACTCTTGGTCTACCAGCACCTTTTTTATGAGTCACACAACTAGTTTCGCGAAACACTTCAACACAATTTGTAAGGCACGCATAAAAATTGTCCGGTAATATTGCCACGTTTGGGAAGTGCTCTCGAAAATTGTCCAAACACAAACGTTGACTGTATTGCCAATTTCCATTAACTAGCGCACCCGTTCGAAAATAGGCTTCAATCATGAAAATTTTGTGCTGTGTGGTAAGAGGCATGATTCAAAAACTGGATTAGAAAATTTCAGCACAATGACTTGACAGATTCTGACACAACAAAACATATTCAAAAATTTAAAGTAAGACACACGTTTTACATTCCACAACCACCCTTGACCAAGATAATTTTTGATATCCCGGTACATTAAAGAAATTGTGTTTCCTTTTCAGCGTACCTCGGCTTCACCTGTCCTCCAGACGCCAGACAGTTCGGTTTAGGTCAAGAGGAGTACCGCTACTTCCGATCTCCAAACGACTGCCAGAGGTACTTCGTCTGCGTTGATAACCGCCCCCGACTTAACAACTGCGGCGAAGGGAAGGCCTTCAACGATCTGACCAATTCCTGTGACGGAATTGAGAATGTGACGGGATGTGCCTTGCCTGGCCAGTTCCAGACCCAAAACGAATTCAGAGGATCCCCCACCAGGCTACCCGCTTCCAGGTTTAACGGATAGATGAGATTTTGCTTTGTAATTCTTGTACATATCAATATAATAAAGTTTATTTTGTTTGAATATTGGCTCATTTGCATAATGCTCACTCGGTCAACCAGATTAAAAACTCTTTTATGAGTTTACCTAAAATCTGTATTAAAACTGACGTATCTACCCTTTTATTATGGAACGTGATGATCCTTGTTATAAACGAGTTTTCATGTAAACGCTTCCTTCCACTTTAGTCTCTCATTTACATAGTTTTTATATAAATCTGTATCTTGATCATCCAACTTTAAAGACCCTGTAAACCTGAAGGCATTTTCGATAAGCCAAAATAAAGTAGAGCTATATTTGGTCCAAAAAAGCTGAACAGTCCTTCAAGTGTGAAAATAAAAATAAATAAATAAAATATCTCTAAACACTGTTGAAATATCAAAAACATTACCTACTATCCTTCCGTCATTTGTTGCCGTAAACGCAATTCTTTTAGGTGGTAGGTACTACTGTAAGGTAAATAGTACTGGTCAGTGACGCACCCAGGAAAAAATATTGGGGGGGCAAATAATTGGGGATTCTTATAATAACAAACATCAAATCAAACAATGAACAGTGAATCACCCATCCCCCGTCTTAGACCACAACTTAGTTTTTTTTCTGCCTGTGCCTGTATTATAAGAGTGCGGCCTGGGAGCGGCAAATTAATTGTTTATCTAGATTAATAAATTGCTACTCGATGAATTATTATGGTTTTTTTTGTACACTTTACCATATTGTATAGTATAGGTACCTATATACAATGTACATAATTATTAAAATATAAAAAATAATTTTTTAAAGGAGACTTCATCATATATGTTTGTAGTGGCGAGATACAGTGAAATACACTGTAGTGCCCTCTTTGGGTCTTTGCTACTACCCGTCTGACAATTATTGTCTAATTGACAGACAGATAACGATCTGCAGAAAAGCAGATGCCATTACAGCGACCTCTATTGTTTTTGAGGAAGACAATCCTACTTAATTATTGGAAGGAGATGCTTAAAACATGGCGAAATCCATGGAGATGTTGATGTAATGCAACGCCAGTCGGGGCATATTGCCCGTGGAGTAGTTGTTTTCAACATCTCCTTCCAATAATTCATCATATATGTTCTATTATAATATTTTAAGACTATACATTTTAGCTTTAAATTAAATATTATTTCAGTATCAGTACATAATGTTTATTGTTGCAAACATTTCAAAATAGTTCTAGGCACTCAGTTGCCTATCAAATTTTATCAGTGTTTTTTAAAGATCTTGGAGGGGCTATGACCCCTTGCCCCCCCTCCCTTAAGATTAAAATTTTTAATGAACGGGATTAGTGAAAAAATTGGTACATTAGCAAAAACATAAACACATCATATAAAGTCGAGTAGGTACCTATAAAGTACCTATATCATGTGTAGAGTGTCTAAAGTGAAAACATGTAGACAACAGGAAAATGAAGTTTGTTTTTATGCCAAACTTGCGGTTGTGGTAGATAAGATAATATATCCTATTGACAATAGGAATGCAGAATTTTTTAAACCGACCGTTGACAATATGTTTTTGAGATCCACTACAACTGCAATATTGAAAAAACGTCTTTGTTGTTGAAGACTCTTGGAATACGGTTTTAAGATTATTGTATAAGTAACTAGGTACTGTTCTTTAATTCAAAATCGATGCTTTACGTAAGCACAGATTAAATATTATATACTCTGTGACGTAGTGTAAAATAGGTTACCTATAAAATATCGGTTACCTACACTCTGTTTAGTAGGTATACCAACTAAATGTTGATGTATTACATATATGACAAGTTATTTGGTAGGTATATCTGTCTGTCTGTTATATCTCAAAACTCTCAAAAATGCCTAATCAATATCATTTAAACCATTTTAAGTATAAATTATTAATAGTTAATAATTTATACTTATTTAAAATATCTTCTAGGAACTGAGTACCTACCTACCAGTTTTAGGGATTATTTATTATATTTAGGTACCTAGTTGTGCTAATATTCAATCTCTATATCAATATATCCCAAAGGGGCATTAAGTTTAAATCTAAGACTATAAAAATATAGCGAGAAATAGGTACCTACCTAGGTAATTAGCTTTCAGTTTTCAGACTTCGGTAATTTTAATTTGTAATAAGAAATGTGTTGGGCAATCGTGCATATACTTATTAGGTACATATACCTAGATGTAGATACCAAGTTTAATATTTTTGATCTTATGTAGGTTGTCTAGATTTAACCAGAGAAATTAGGAAAAAAGAACAATTATCTCTCTAACACCTTCATCTATGACATTCATGATGTAAAAAGAATAAGAATAGAAAGAGATTTTGAACAAGTTTAGATTGTACAGCTATCACAATTTACTAGTTTTTGCAGAGAGTAGTACCTATATCTAATATTATCATCGATAAAGGTATATAGGTTAGTCAATGTTCATTTTTCAGTCTAATCAAAATATGTAAATAAAATCATCCTAATATATATCGGAGAAGGTATACGGCAGGCAGCTCCATAGAAGGCTCAGAGGCTCATTTTTCGTTTCAAATATTTCCGAAATATTCGTAATTTTATTAAATTTTGTTGAAATTTTGAACATTGAGCATTTAATATTGTGCCTGAAACTTATTCCAAGAATTTAACAACGTTGACATTATTTGCAAGTCAAATGAGAGTGGGAAAAAAGCAAGCAATCTGGAAAAAATATAAATTCTTTTTCCAAAAATACCTAGGTATATCATATAATGTAATATTACCGCGGTTTCAATAATTAAATTTTTTTCCTATTCAAAATTTAAAGCATCACACGTTTATTAATGTCGATGTAGAGTTTAAAATTTAATGCATGTTTTGGGGTAGATACATTAAAACACAATGACCTTGAAAATCATAAAAAAAAAATCGCCTACAGCGTTATGCAATAAATCTGCCACCCCCTGCACCCTTCGCTACTCGTCTGCGTTATTTTCACTTCTAAGCCCTCCAAAGAATTATCGTTACGAGCAGCCACTGGTATACGAAAATATAAACCTCGGAATCTCCATCTATTTTTTTTTATAACAATTCAGAAAAATTTATTTACAAATTACTTACCCTATATTAGGTATATGCACTCCCTGTAGTTACCCTAGTTTAAATTAAACATTTCAAGAAAAGAAAAAATTTACAGGCCTTTTTACAATTTTGAAGCGTCTAGGTATCTCACCTAATACAAATCATGAGAAACTTTCATGTGTCTTTTTGAAATAGGTATACCTACCTACCACAGGATCTTATTAAAAAACTATATTTTCAAATTGTAGGCTATACCCCCTTATTATATAATTGGTAGTGCCCGGGCTACCTACCTACTGCCTTGGTTCTTGGTTAGTTTAGAAAATGAATTTTTTATTAGGTATAGGTATAGGTATTTTATGAAAATTTTATTTAATTCCAGGTCTGAAATATCAAAAAATTAACTGTTTGAAATAATAAGACACATTATGTGAACTGTAGGTACCTTACCTACTGCCAAATAGGTATTAAATTATAGACAAAGTAAGGTAAATACCTAACTGGACAATAATGTTGCTTGCATATCACCCTAAATATTATAATGATGACAAAAGGTCAAAACTCCGCGAAAAGAAACCCACGGAGGCCCCAGGTACATGTTTCGAACAGGCCGCCAGTAAGACAGCTGCATACTTCTCCCGGGAGCTCCAACCAAAGGGGGCCACGCGCAAGTCTAGCAGAGACGCCCTTCGTTTGGTTTGGTCTCAGTTCGAGGTTCGAGTCAACACCGAGGCGGTGCCCCACATATTTACAGTATCACATAGTGCCGTTGCCAGGTGGATATTTAGAAAAAAAAACTAAATACACTATAACTAGACACCTTTCCAAGTTCTGATCCGTTGATGGACGCAAAATGAATGTGAATGTGGCAGAAACTTGGCGAAGTTATGCAACTATTTGCAGACTGTGCTTGCAGAAAGATGGGTTCATGTTGGGCATATTCAATCATATCCATGGAAAAGATAAGAGTATTTACAAGAAAATTATTGATTGCACTGCACTACAGGTAAGTTATTTATTGACATTTTTGATGGCATATTTTGACATGACTTGTTAAAAATTGCATATACACATTTTGCAGTTATGTTGACGAGATTAGATTAAATTATCGGCTTTACAATAACCGCACAACACTCCTAAAATCCATAAAATAACAAAACCTCAAATAAAAAGACATTTCCTGTATTATCGGTAGTGTAGTTGACGCTTTGCGGTAAAATTAAAAGCTGTACACAGTTGCCAGACTGGTATAACTCTATTTACTTTGTTACTGTTCATTAGTCGTCCCAGAAATTTAGTTTCTAGCTATTTATAATATAGATTTAATGTTTTGAAACAAATCTTTTTTCAAAATACATGCATGTTTATAAATAAAAGAATACATTTCGAAGTACTAATCCATCTACACATTTGGCAATATAGCTTTAGTTTACTCTAGAACCAAGGTGATCTAAAACAACTAGTACTTGGCGGTTAATTTAAAAATAAGTTGATTCTGGATATTTCAATTATTATTCATGAAATGAATTGAGTAATACCAAAGATAAAACATTAGTTTGTCATTTTCAATAAAAGCATTCTCAATAAAAGTTATGTGATTAAATATAGGTAGGTACTTCCTGAATATTTAGAATGTACATTCAAATTTGATTTGAAATATCAATTTAATCTAAGCCTATCAAAAAAGATATACCTACAGTTGGTATTTAGTAGATAAATTAAGTACATAGTGTACTTGTAATTATAATTATTTGAACATCTTGAATAGTTGTGAATTTTTTTAGATATCCCATGGAGATGGTCTGCCAAATGTGATATGCCACCGCTGCTTGTTCAAAATAGAGTTTTGTTTGGAATTTAGGCAACTGTGTTTCATGTCTGACGCTACACTTCGACGAATCAATGGAGTTATTAATAAAGACAGTGGATCCGAACCCAGTAACAACTCACATATACCATTATACGAGCAATTAGCAAATGGTAATTACCTACTTATTTAATTATTTTGACTAAACCAAAGTATTTTGAACCGCTTAGAGAAATAGGTGCTGGTAAAGTTTCATAGTATATGCACACTTGGAAGTACGGAATTCTGTACGACTGAGTTAATTAATTGTGTTGCTATATCTAATATATCTCTTTGTATATAGTTGATTTATAAATTATATATATGACTTAATATTAAAATATAAGTTTGTATAAAATCTATTGGAAAAGGTAGTTTTTAAACCAAGTTTAATTGTTTACGTTTTATGCCTACTTTCCTTAACGATCAAGAATTATTTTTTCCTCCATTAAGCATGAAAACTGATTATGCCTCTATTCAACTCTTGTTTTTATTATTTGAACATTAATATTTTAATTGTTCCATATCATCAATAAAAAAAAATTTCAGGTAACGATGAAGATGTTGTGATGGTAGTGGATCCCTCAGCATACGACTATGAGTCAGACTATGACAGTGACAAGGAAGGACAAAGTGAAAATGAAAATGGAGAGACCAATGATGTAGAACCTGAAAGTAGGGGTGTTTCCATGTGCAGGTTCTGTGATCACGCTTTCACTGATACCACAGAATGCCAGAACCATGAAAGGAACACCCATAACAGCGAAACACCATATAACTGTGGCACTTGTTACATGAGCTTTGCAGATCGACTATTGTTCTCAGCGCATTTAAAAAGCGTTCACAAAAATGATAAGCCTTACAACTGTCCCCAATGCGATAGAACATTTGCAAGGAGATCAGACCTAAGAAAACATACAATTGTTCATACTGGAGTCAAACCATACACCTGTTCAATTTGTTACAAGTCATTTTCTCGAAACACAAATCTATCTAAGCACATGAGGATTCATTCAGGAACCAAGCCTTTCGTTTGTCCAAAGTGTCCAAAAACCTTTACTTCTAAAGCCGATCTTAGCAGGCATGCTCTTATACATTCTGGGCAAAAACTGTTTGGTTGCAGTTACTGTCATTTGAGTTTTGGTAGAAAGGACAAACTCTTAAGACACGAAAAAAAGCATTTTCCACAAGAAAATACAGAAGACAAATCGCAAGAGTTGCAAATGATGAGAGAAAATTTATCTATATTTTCCACACAACATAATGAACAAAATGATGAAATAAAAGAGGAAGGCTTAGAAAACATAGTTATCCCCTTGGATCCTTACAACAATTTTGGTACCGGCACTACGCCGCAAAGAGAGAATAATTCTGAAACGGAGCCTCAAACTAACGAAACTGAAAGAGGACTTTCGGATCATATAAAACTTGAAGATCTAAATGCAGACCCGAAACTATTCCAACAAGTACCTGAGCACATCACTGGTGAAAGTTTCAGAGGCAACTCACAAGAAGGCATCCCCATTACAGAGCTCAAACCCTATAAGTGTCAACAGTGTCCTAAACGATTTTCCAAGGTTGAAAATTTGCAAGTTCACGAAAATAGTCATTCAGGTATTCGACCTTTCATTTGTCACATATGCAATAAAACTTTTATAAGGAAGAGAGAGTTAGACAGGCATATAGCCACTCATTCTGGTATGAAGCCTTTTAAGTGTCCCAGGTGTAATAAAGGATTCGGGAGAAAAGACAAATTAATCAGACACATGCGAATTCATGATTTGAATAAAAATTTCAATTGCACATTGTGCGATTCAACGTTTAATAGGAGAGACAGTTTACAGCAGCATTTGAAAACACACGCAACACCTGTAGTTAAAGAAGAAGCTGAAAACACTATTTTTGCATAGTCTGAAATATTAAGTTTTTAGTTAAATCTTTACTTTTTTGTTTACATTAGATTTGTACGATGCCTTATGTAAATAAATACACAATATTATTATTATGACTATGTGGACATTAAGATATTTTACTTTTCTTTGGTCATTCATTCGAATACACATTAATTGATTGTGTTAAGATTTGAAATTTATACAAAATTAACTGATTCAGGAATAACCAATAAATTAAAATAAATAAGCCTAAAATTATGAAGTAATTAAAATTAAAATATCTGTAGCACTACAAACAAATAAATATTTTTACAAATGATCTTTTTATGGTGTTTCAATGTGATACTCATATTACAAGACTATTCAAGTATATCGGAATATAAATATTTAACTAAAATCAGCTTCAAATATAATCAATAAAACTTATCACATTAAAATAAATAACAATGGTAGATATGTACCTAATAACTTTGCTGGTTCCTTTACCAAACAATAGATATCTTTGCCTTTGCTTTACAACGTTTCATGCATAGAGGAAAACTGATTTCTGTATTTGTTACTTTTATAATAAGAAGAATTACGTGTTGCATACAAAATATATGTCTGAGTAAATTCCTATTGTAGACATATTGGTTAGATACATAGATTTATAAGTAAGTCTATGGTTAGATATCAGTATGTACCTATAAATTAAGTTTTTTTATTGCAGTAGATAAAAATTTTACAACTTTTCTATCTATAAAAAAATTACGTAATCAATTCTCAAAAAATATTATTTTGAGTTAAAATGACTTTTTTTATACAATTACCTTACTTTCTCTAGATCATCTCGGGAGATAATTGCAACTGCTATAGATACGGAAATGTTTTTTAATATGACTAGCAGGTAGGTAGGTACTTAGTTCCAATTCAATGAAATAAAAATAGCTGCCTATAAACATACATTTTTTGTTGATAATTAAAAATATACATTTACATATATATATACATAGAATATTTAATATTTTCTCTATTAAATTTACAATGCAAATAATCTGGATATTAACCGTGTCTATAAAAAGAATAATAGGTAAGTATATTCCTGATGAGGTTATTTTATTAATAACGATGAATCAATTGATCCCGCGGTTATCTCCGCAAGCGTTACTTGCGGGCTCAAAGTTCGTGCATCCACCAAAAGAATTTGGTGAAAATATCTACCTAAAGATAATATACTTCGACTGTGTCAAATAAGTTATCTACCATAAAACAATGATGCACCCGAAAGTAATAGATGTATAGGTAGGTATATACTTATAAATGGTAATAGTAATTTTTATACTGCTTACTTCGTCTCTTCTATTTTAATTATTATTTCTCACATCACGTCTTTCACAAAATATGGTGAACTTCAACAAAAAGAAATACCTACTATTTTTTTAAGAAAATAAACTGTCTTTATACTTGGGTTTATTTAAAGATCTGTGCATATACAAACTTATTACTAGTGGCACATTTATTATTATATTTCAGATTCAATTAAAGTTTACTGTAAATTATTCAGGAACGGTAAAGTAGGTAAGTAATTATGCATTGCTGGCTTTACTGGCTGCTACTGAAAGTTAAAGCATTTATTCATACCTCACTGGGTTTAGCTTTGGCGATAACTGTTGTAGCGATAAGTGATGATATAATGCTAATCACAAACACCTTTTCCCATTCTCCAATAGTTAAACGAAATGTAATTTGTATTTATCTATACCATTATAGGGGTATAATGATGCAAACGTATGCTAAAATATTGTAATATTACACATCAGCTCGGCTATTCGGCTCACACTGACAGAATGAGAATAACTACTTATCATCAGAGTCTGAGGATTTTACTTATAAAAATGAATACCTATACATACAAAGCAATGTTCCTTAATACCTATAAACAAAATTGTTTTAAGATAGAAATTATAGTATTGTTACTCATTAATTACTATTTTTTTACGTCTGCCAATTATGTTTTTGAAATGTTACCTACAATATGGTCCGCCAAACACCTAAAGGTATCTACTCTTGGTGAAAAAAATGGTGCAGATTAATTAAATCAAAATAAGGAAATAAGTAGTAAATCTTAATCCTACTAGTGATTACTGATTGTTATTATACAAGTCATCATGAAGAAAACTACAACTGATCAAATGTGAAATTTCTTTTGTTATGTGGAAAATTAGTATTTAAGACAAATTGGAGAAATAAATTCATTGTTGAGTGAAGCCTGTAGCGAGATCTTGTAGAACATTTTTACAAAAAAGTTTTACACAGTAACTTATTAATATAAACTACTTATATCTTTTTGGTCTATATGGAGACTTTATTTAGTTATGACACTGATAACAGTAATTTGCAGAAATTGTTGTTATATTATACATCCAGTGTATGTTGGAAATGAATATAGGTAAATACAAAGAACTGACATAACGGTACCTACTACTGGCATATTCGACATTGCAAATGTCATAAGATACTTAACAGGCCTCAAAATGTATTTCATTTTGTTTGTGGTGTCGTCTCTTAGACCGTACTATTATATTATATATTATATGCTTAGATCACAATGTAGGTATCAATGTACAACTAATCAAAAATAAGTTAATCTATAATGTTACAAATAAACAAATGATAAAAGATCATGGTTTACTGCACTGCAATTTACTACAATGTAACGGCATGGTTGGAATGTCTCCGGTCCATTCTCGCGTTTAAGTACTTTAGGGACGGTTTACATTACTTGCTATAGAGTCACTACTTTAATTGTTTAAATAAATAGCTTGGATTTATCTAACATAAACCGAGTAACAAAACATTTATTGCTACGTCTGTTATGGAGGCAAGTACGACTATGATGCTGTTATGATGCATATAATACCACGAACGTTTTATCACGTTATCAAAGTTAAACTGTCGCGAATTTCATGTTCGATTCCTAGACTTTGGTCGTAGAACAAGTGGATCAGTCACTCAAGTCGCATCGCGTATTTTGGACCGCGTTTCGGCAATACCTTCTTCCACCTTTTCGGATCGTCAGTCGCGTGATAGTCAATCGGATGGACGGCGAGGTCTGTCCTACGCAACATGATTTTTGGCAGTAGAGTTTAAGTTCGGTTGTGTTTTGTATTGTTTTGTAATCGGGCGCAGTGGCCTGCAGATTATTTTTTTTATTTACTTGTCGCACGCAGCATGTAAGTTTAAGGAATCAATCTAATGTTCGTATTTAATTATGATCTAATGAACTTATTAATAAATATTTTTCTTGTTATTCAAGAAGGTATGCAATGTACCTGATCTAAGAAATTAAATTAGTAAAAAACATGCTACAAGATACTTCCCTATTTATTATTAAAATAAGATAAGGGATATCATTTATTTGTCGTACCTACTGCCGTTGGGCATAATATGCATAGTATATTATGATATGATGAGGGATTTTTTATTGGAATATTTGAAAAAGAAATATCCATCACTTTAAAAATGTGTGACAAAATTTACGCCAGTATAAAAGCACTAGATTATTTTCATATTTTTAGTGCCAAGTTATTATTTTTTGCAATTTATATTGCAAACAATGGCTTATGGTTATTTATTTAATTATTTCTTTGTGAAATATTTTTATCTTTACTTTTTTAATAGGACCCACTTTTAAATATTTACAAAGCTTATAGCGAGTAATACCTACGAGTACTAATATTGCCTATAAACATTTGCAACGCCTAATAAAACGGAATATTATATAGGTATCCAAAATATTTACCTATTAAAAAATAATTAATATTTTTAAATACGTACTAATCGCATGTGTTCTCAATTTAAAATTAAAATTATGATAAGAACAGTTTAATACTCGTATACAGTGAGCGCTAGTTATGGAACAAATTCAATAAAACAGTAATAATTTATTTTTTGTAAAAACGCCGAGACAGGTCGATTTTCTGTAGAATCTGTAAAAATATACAGGGTGTTCCATTATATAAAAAAATTATTTCGTGCACCTTTTTAAAATCACCCTGTAGGAAATCAGATACACGCGAAAAACGGCCAAAAACAAAATAAGATCGACCTGTCTTGGCGTTTATACAAAAAATAAATTACTACAGTTTATTAAATTATTACGGACGAGAACCGTTAGAAAATATTAGAAACATAGAATCCGGTTATCCGATCAGGTTTTTGCTTTAATATTCAAAATTGGTTCCGGAATCTGAACTTCTCCATCGCTACTTCCGAATTCTATATCACTGCGTGTTTTTCAATTCATTGTATTGGTTACTGATCTTAGTCACATTACTATTATTATGTACAGAGGCAGTAAAAATTACGTATGAGGTTTGAGGTTTAATTACCTCAAACCTTAGTAATAGTTGCAAAAGGCCCATCAATATTGGCGATTCAAATTACCGATGAGTGCGCTGCAAATTAATAAACAAATATGGAGGAAGACGAGTAAAAATTTTGCATTTCATATCATATCATCTAGCAATTTAGCATTCATGTGCCATAAATATAGTGATTTCATGTGCTAGTTAGGGTGAAATAAAGGATAAAAAGGGTGGTAAAAGTAGTCAAACGTCCCATAAGTGCTTCATTGCTAATTATATTAATTTTTTGGGGTGAAACGGGTGCCCTAGTTTTTGTTTACTTACATTTTGGTCTAAAATAAGTGTGATAAACTGTATGGTGATACCATATTAGTGCTTGTTTTTTGTTACATAATGTTTAAATTAAAATATATTCTGCTTTTATAAGACTAATGATAGAGAAGTATAGACAAACGGCAACAAAGTGGTTATGTTGTGTAAATAAACGTATTCTCTGTTATTAAACTATTACATGCCTTTTAGAGAAGTGAATCAGAAACAGTTTCTTATACTAGGGCCAAACTTCTACCTATCTTCAATCTTAAACACTTCTATTGACACATTTTGTGGAATGACATCTAGAAACACGGCAGTTTGTGTTGTACTGATTTCTTTTGAATGCCATTTTAAAATGTAAAAAATAAAGATGTACAAATACTAACCACGTCGTTTTTAACTTTGTAATACCAAAAATTCACAAGCACCATTAAATTATTACGTTAAACAAACCCAAATACGTGTTATTTATCATTATCTCAGCAGTAAGCCTCCAAAAATTACCTTTTAAGTAGGTGCAAATATTTTTATGCAGAGGGCGCATTCATTTTTGGAATCGCCAATAGTAGAAGTGGGAGTAACCGCTTGAGCCAGTAAATAAACATGCTTTCTATCCACTGGACCAGACAGAGACAACCATGAGACGGGCAACTCCATGTAAAATTTTAGTTCGCAATATTGCACTGGTCCACTGTGTGGGTAAGTGAGCCGCAGATGGCGCACTCGTCACTCATTGAGGATTTAAAAATGCGCGGGTTCTATAATATTCTTATTTTTTTTAAATTCTGTTTATTTTAAAGATGAAATAAAACAAAATAGGTAAAATAAATTGTTTATTGACAGAAAATTCAGATGTAATACAAAAAATAAGACAATAATTCTTAATTATTTTAGCTGGACACAAAACTTGTATTTTGTGTCTCCTTATGTCACAGGAGACATAAAATATATAATTTTATAATATAAAACTGTTTATAGAAAGTACAAACATCCACAAATATAAAAATCATCTACAGTGAATTCACAAACAGTACATCGTGTTTGGGGCATGTTTATATTTGTCACTATCATTAGACTGGTTATGGGTATGCACTAAACTCACAAGAAGCCCAACTAAAATAATATATAACGTGCACCTCACAATTCTCCACAAAAATATTTAAAACACTCGATACTGCAGAAAATTGATTATAAATTATAACGAGTTTACAACCAACAACTACACTACCTACCACTATACAACAAAAACATCACAACAACCTCAACCACAGAATACAGAATATCACATTCCCGAATTAGGGGAGAGTCGGACAAGAAAGCTATAGAGGGCAAAAGGAATCGGCAATAGTATATTATATAAGTGTCGAAAAAGATATTTTTCGCAGGAGTGAGACGGTTTGTGCACAACATTTAACACATTTTACATTTAAGACATTTTTAACAATTCGGCACCGGGTGAAAAGTGGATACAGTATAACATTTGTGAGAGCTGGGTCCATGCACTTTGTTCAGATTACAAAAATGAAATTTACGTCTGTGAACACTGCAGAACTTGCCAGAATCCTTGCCAAAAGACGATAATAAAATTTTAGTTATTAGTTTGTGTTAGTATTTTAGTGATTTTATATATTTTATGACAAAGCTTTTTTTATACGTTCATTTAGAATGTTTACATAAATTATATTTATTAAAGTTTTGTTTTTCGATGCATCTGATTCCATTTGTCCTGTCAACGATACCTTTTGCCTTTATGATTCTTTTTGCCCAAGGGGATCGGGCAAAAGGCATCAAATGCAATATTACGGAAAATAACGTTTAACTTATTTAAAAATGACTTTTAAGTGAAATAATTTGTTGTTTTAATAATAATAATAAACTTGCACATTACACTTCACAAAACAAAAATAATTGCTAATATTTCGGAAAAAAATGCCCAACTCTCCCCTACCATGCGTTACCGTAACGTGACATTTGACAACTATCAACTTTGACCAATAGAAAGCAAGGCTACTAGCGCCATCTGAGCTATGTTTACCCAGTTGCTAGACAAGGATATCTCAATACAGAAATGTTCATGTATAACAAAGATGTTACTATATCACTATTTTCACTATTACCGAACTAATTTGCATATGTACTTGCTTGTCTCATGGTTGTCTCTGGACCAGAATCATTACTAAAACTAGTGCTGAAATTTAGTACTAAAATATCTGTTTACACTAAATAAGTACTAAAATCCGATACTGGTTTTAGTGATATACCAGTTACTGGTACCGTGTAACGTCCCCTTAAGAATGAAGGATTGAAATTGATGAAGGTTTATACACTACGTAAAATGTAATTAATATGACTCCTTGGAGTTAATTTCAAACCTATTTTTAAAGTTCAGCTACTTGCCTTTGAGTCCCAGCTACGGATTCGTGATAGTATAATCACAATAATCAGTCTATAAGCGCAAGCCATAAATAAGTACACTTTGACTTCAATTGACCTGCACAAATTAACAGTTTACATTATACAAATAAAATATTTAAAGAATCATGCAATAAAGTATAGGCATTTTTTCTTGGTAATTGGTCAGATTTGTTTTGAATAGAAACGTAAACACTTTATTATGTAGTAAGAACTATTAAGTAATCTACTTGCTTATAATAAGTAATAATATAATGACTAATAACAATAACTACATACCACTAACTCTGTTATACCAGTAGGTTGTTTAAAAAATATATTTAATTAGGCATCTTATTATTCTGCTACGAAGAACTGGTTAATATATTGCCAGTTTCATTGAACATTAACATTGAATTTCCATTACGCTTCAAAGTTAAGTTTGTGCGCTTGACTACACTGTATACATTTAAATTAGAAATCTAATTGCTTGGCTCAATCAACTATGGTATCAGTTTTACAAGCTTCTTGTCGAATACAAGCAGAAAATGTCAATATGAGTGAAAATTAAGTAAGACGCAAAATTGAACGTAAATATATAGCCCCGTGGATAATAATAATATCTCTACTTACTCATTCTAATCACAACAATTAGACCCAAAATCAGATTCTTGTGTGGGAGAGAGGATCGTATAGTATTAATATTAGTGATGATGGAGATGAACAGGTTATACATATATTGAAATGGTATTTTAAATGTAAGAAGACATATTATGTTTGTAAAATAATAAAGAAACAAATTCAATCAACTAATTGTTTTAAATGAAATAGTTTTTGTTAAACGTGAAAGCGATTATAATGTTATAAAATTATTGAAAAACTAGCATGTTGGTGTTGTGAATTATCTGACCAATCAGAATCCAGAATTTTTCAAACCAATTAACTAACCATAATATGTTGATGAATTTCACATATCGAAATTTGAAATTATCAGAAAACGCACCCAATCTTGAAAAATTTAATAACATGGTTCGTAGCACGTAGAATTATAAAACCTATTTATAAGAAACAAAATGGATTGTGCTTAGAGATTTTTAGAGGTTCATTACGATTATTTTAACTTTGCCCCTGCAATTTTACTTGTTTTAACAAGTATATTATATTATAAAGGCCTATAGTTAAAATAGAAATAAAAACAGTTGCCAAATATTCAATAGTATAAATTTTATTATTTAATATTTTAATGATGCTTACAAAATTTTGATTTAACCTTAACATTATTATTGCATCAGTTCGTAGGAAACTCTGATCTTTTATCATTTATTTATTTTTAGATCATATATTGTAGAGGAATGTATTCAAAATTAATTACAATTTTTGGTCCAACTGTAACTTCTGAAGTAATTTTAATTTACAATATAAAAGAAATCCACATCTTGTTGCTTCCTTTTCATGCACAATGTTTAGTTTTATTTTATAAGTAATGTAATATGAATCTTTAAGTCTTCAAAAATATCAACTGATATTTCAGCAAAGCAGTAGAAGTAAATATATCAACATCCGTATTTAAAAAAATAAGTTGATGATGGTTTTGAAAAAACAAAACGTCAAAATTTAAATATCTTGGCTATTAGAGGACACAAAGTTGCTTCGAGGAAGTGCTATTAATTTTTCAATATCTGGTCAAATAAGACTACAAAAAAATAAAAACGAATTTCCAAAATTTCGATTTTTTCAAATATTTAAAAACCTCATCAAGTTAGCCTTGGAACATTATCCTGATTACATAAATTTGTCCCCATTGTTTCGTAGATGGCAATGGTGAGAAGCGAATTTGTAACATTCTGTATAGATAAATATGTACAATTATGTAAAAAAATTCGGATCTTCAATTTAATAATTATTTAAGTAGGTACACTACACTGCCCTCCTTAGTTAAAAGGTCCTATCTACAAAATTTGCTAATTTTACTTAAGGTACTTCGACTAAATACAAAGTTTTCTAGCGATTCTACTTGATTAGAAAGTCCTATCTAAACACGCGGCTGAAATAAATGCTTATTCAGTTTGACCTAAATGCAGAATTCATCTGTTATACTCAGACTAAAAGACCTATCTTACATTTTCTTAGTGAAGATGTCCCATCTGCAATTATTTTTACTTTTAGGACATCGTAGCTCATATATTGAGAATACAGATCATTTGTTTAGTTAAATAAAGACCTATCTTATAGGATATAGATGATTTATCAGTATGAATAAAGTCCTATCTTACAAATAAAAGTTTTCAGTATATTTATTTTGCATACTTTTCACTTACATAAACTGTCCTATCTGTCAAAATACCTTTTACAGTACATTTTTGAATTTAACTATATCATATCATATTTTTGATTTTGAATCTGTAACTGGTTTTAAAACATTATCACTATTTTTATAATAATGTGGATGGCATACTAAAAAACAGAAAAACTCGAATATCTCAAAACTTCAAATCTGCAGATAGGACGCTTTTAGTAATCAGGGCAGTACAGGTGATAAAACTAATTATTATCGAAAGCTATATATTTCCGAAAAACTAGATATGCTAAATTATTTATATGTGAATATTATTCAATATCTAGGCAATCAATATTTACGATAAACATGTTTCATAAACAAATGTAGTTTAATTTATATTTACCAAATTAAGGAAACGCTTGCAATAGTGAACTAATACAAACAATAACTCCATTTACGATGTTTGTAACTGTACTCATTATCTCATGGGTAATTAGAGCTGTCTATATTATATCATATAATAATAATAATAATAATAATAATATCTCTACCCCTCATTCTAATTTCAATGATTAGCCCGAAAGTCTGAGACTTGTGTGGGAGAGGGGCGGCATATTATTATTTCGTGGGCCGCATTTGCGCCTCAGGAACGACTTACGTTGGTAGGCCCTAACCACCATTCAGTGCTGGAATGAGGGAAACCTGGAAAACCTCATTAGTTAGGGGGACAAGTCAAACATCAACTAATTTTAATCTCTCACATTAACACCAAGTTGACATTCTTCCCATCCTAGGCCATCGCCAGGATGGTTTCCAAGCCATCCCTGCGAATAAACCTTGTAGGTATAAGTAGGTACCTTACTATTGTTGTAGATAATTCCATTTTATATCCGTATATATTTATCAAAACAATATAGAGTACCTACCTCTAAACTTAAAAGAACCAAAGCAACGTTTTACTTACTTTATATCAGTATTTATTATAAAATAAGTTGGAGAAATAAGACAATTCAATATATATCTTCAAATTTTTGAGGTTATATTGAATTTGGAATAAAAATTGTCTAAATAAAAGATTTTCTGCTAGTTTATTTACCGATGCCAATAGTAAGGAGCTGAGTTTATCATTATATTATTAGGAAGAGATAAACTTCTTTGAAAGTTATCTGCACAAGCATTTTCACAGCATTCTGTAGAAATTAAAGGCAAAGGACCATACCAAGGGCTTTGACCTACTGTACCGAGCAGTCTCTTTTTGATGGAAATCCAGGGTAACACAAAAAAAAAGTGTAAAAATTACGGACAAATTAATTGTAGTCTCGATATACTTTTCAAAGCCAGGTCGATTTTGTAATCAGATCAATTCTATTATCACGTTTTCGAATTGCAGGGTAAATTTGAAATTTTGCCTATTTCAAGAAGGCTCGGTATCTTTCTTATTTTAAGAGATATAAAAAAAGTGTATACAAATACAAATACAAATTTATAAAAGTCCTTTAGTGGAATGCAATGGAGTAGTCAAATTTTTTCTATCTACATTTATTATTGAGGTGCGAAATAAACTTGCGTTTGTTTAAATGGTACACCCTGTATATATTTCCTTATTTAAAAGTAGCTTTTCTTCCTGATTATCCTTCCTACCAGGGTGTCCCATTTAAAAATAACAAATATTATTTCGTAGCCCAAAAATAAAAATAGAAAAAATTTTACTACTCCACTGCATTCCAATTAAAGACCTAAAAATTTGTCTTTAACATTTTTTCTATAACTCCAAAATAGGAAAGCTACGGAGCCTTGCTCAAATAGGCAAAATTCCAAAATCACTCGACGCGCGTTTCGCCAACCAAGTCGGCATCATCTGGAGATGATTAAAACTCATTTACTTCATTTACTTTTTATTGAAGGTTTGAAATAATCTGGCACAACTTTGTCCTTTTCCATCGCAAAACTATATCATATTAACACAGAACTAAACATTATTGTAATTTTTATGTAGGGGACAGGCGGGCAAAACGGGGTACTTAATGTTTAAAGTAGGATTTAAAAAAAATCTAAAGTATTGGGGGTCTGGAAATAAGGCAATGTCATTAGTACAGTACTAACTATTTATTAATAATATTTTAACTTAAAAAAAGTAAACGTTTATTTTATATTACACAAAAAAGAAAATAAATCAACTTGCCCCATTATGCCCGTCCTGTAGGGCAAAATGGGGTAATATACTTAAACTGAGAAAAGTTTATTCACAGTGACTGCAAATATGTATTGCTTCGTCATCTTCATCATCAACACCTGCACATGAATTGTGAGCCCATTTGTGGCAGCCAGAACAACTTATCCATCCTTCTGTTGAACATGAATAAAAGTCTCCGCAGTACAAGCAGTCAGTGTCACTATCTTCGCCTTCTGAATCTGACTTTACTTTTTTAGTTTTTGCCAATTTAGATTTCTTGATTGTCTGTGATTTGTTTTCATCATCTGCTATCTTTCTTTTTACTGATTTCTGGTTGATAGATTTACTTTTTTCTTGAGCCAATTCCAGTTCTGTTTTATAGGGTGAAGACGTTAAAATGGCGGTTTTGCCCCTTTTTCTTGATACCCTTTTCTTGGACTGATTTACTTTAGGTACTGCTAAGATCACTTTGGGGCTTACAAACTCAAAACTAGTGTCTCTTTTTTTGGACGATCCTGGTTCAGGCTCCGGCGTTTTCTCTTTAATCGACTGTGCAACATGTTTGTCTCTGTCTTGTTGAGTAGGTTCAACTTGACTTTCAAGCGCATTGGGATCCATTTCTAAGTCAGTTGTAGCCGACGGCAAGAAATCTGCTTCAGAAAAAACGGCCGTATCCACAGGCCACACCCCGGTTGCTTTAAAACCATTTATAGCAGTAATCATTGAAGCTGCTCTTAAATATGCAGCACTGAATAAGGAAGAAATTTGATGAAGTGTTACTACTCGTCCAGGATTTGTTCGAAGCCATTTTCTTACTTCGTCATCATAATATGCGCTTAATGGCTTCATAAATGCAACATCCAAGGCCTGAAGACGGTGAGTGCAATGGGGTGGGAAGCATAACATTACCACCCCGTTTTCTCTACCATAATTGATTACGTCTAGGTTTTTCGTGTGTGACGAGTGACCATCTAGCAGAAGCAGAACCGGCGAATCTTTTGAAGCTTTAGAATACTCGACAAACTTTTTAAACCATGAAAAAAACAATGTCTTATCTATCCACCCCTTTTCATTTAACTCAACCCATCCGCCAGGCACGAGGCCATCCAAAAACCCCTGCTGCATTCGCTTTCGGGGAAATATTAGCATGGGAGGCATATAGGCTCCTGATGCAGAGAAACAAATCTCTGCAGTGATAGTTTCACCCCTCTCCGCGGACGTAAGCGCGCCAACTTGGCGTTTTCCTTTTGAAGCTATAATTTTTGAAGTCCCTTTTGAATTGACCGTAATTCCAGTTTCGTCAACGTTGTAGATTTTTTCTGCAGTTAGTTGATATTTCTGGACAGTTTCTTCTAACAGTTTAAAGAATTGTTGCACAGCCACCTTGTTAAAACCCATCGCACGGGCACCTGACGTAGCCTCCGGCTTTCTAATTGACAAGTCTTTGTGCCTATTAAAAAACCCTTGCATCCATCCCTTCCCAGCTATTTTTCGATCTTTATTAAAGGGGTGCTCAATCCGATTTTGATCAGCAAGTTGAAAAGCGAGTTGTCTGCATTCTGTCAAAGTCAGTCCAAATAATCTGGCTTCCATATCTTTAAGATAATTAACAAGTTCTTCTTCTTGTTCGGCACTAAAAACAGACCTTTTACTGCCTAAAACTTTCGAAACCGAATAACTTGCATTATCTCGTTGTTTCTTAACGTGACGCTCTAAAGTTGTCTGAGGAACAGCAAACGAAATAGATGCTCGATAATACCCCATCTCACCACTTACTACAGCATTGACAGCTTGTTGCATAGTCTCCTTTGACCAATTTTGACGATTAGTCTTTCTTTTGTACTTAAATACCATCTGAAAACGAATAAAAAATATTTACTGAAAAGTTGCATAGGGCAAAATGGGGTACCCCGTTTTACCGTACCTGCTGGTACCCCATTTTGCCCAGCTGAGCAGATTTTTAGGTTAAGGCGTATTTATTTTTTTTTAGAAGTAATTTTTTTTACACAATGGCAAATAAAGTATTTAGAAAACATAAACTTTAAAATAGTAATAATATTATTTGATAATAAATTAGTTTACTGCTACTTACAATGAATTTATTATCTGGTGATATTAAAACTTTATGTACTAAAAACGCAAATGTGCTAAACACAACGGTCGACTAGCAACTAGTGGTGCCTGCTCTGTGACAAATACCGTATACATGCGTGTGTATTATAATTTAGGAAACGCCGTATAGATGGAGATAGTGGTGTAGAAAAAAAACAGGGTACCCCGTTTTAGGCTCCTACCCCGTTTTGCCCGCCTGTCCCCTATAAGGTTACTCGTAGGTATTTATATCGCGTATTCACTTCCAACACGTTTAAAATTTGTTGGTATACAAATATCATCAATTACACCACTCAAACACTGAAACAATACCTATCGGTTATGATTGTGATTATCTAGAGGTATAGTTGGGAAAAACTCTGCAAGGGAGTAGTATCAAAAAGACATACAGTGTGTCTAACCCCCCACTTAAGGTCTAACCACCCCCGTAACATTTTTATTTATGAACCGATTTCCATGAACTTTTTTTTATTCGGTAGGTCCCAAAAAAGTACATAGCGGGCATGCTTCATTAGTTTGGTAAGTCGGCGTCATGGCCAACTACGTCCTATTTTTTTATGCAAAAAAAACGAGATGTACTATTAGCGATTTTTTCACAAAAATTTTAATGCCAGATTCTTAATCAGGAGCACAAATTCCAAATTCATCAAATTAATATAAATTAGGTTACATTTTTTAACTTCTATTATGAATGTAAAGTGTTTTATATTTAATTGTAATATTATAAGAAGTCTTATCTTACATAGCTCAAAGGTAAATATTAATTAATAAGTTAAAAGAAACACATTTATTAACTAACACGACTTTATTTTAATTGATATTAATTGCTTGTCGGCGATACAAGAACATGTTACCATGTTTTATGTTCAGAATAAAACAAACAATTTAACATAAAATATATATATATTAATTAAGTAACTATTAAGTAGCATTAATTTAAAAAAAATACTAGGTAACATAAATGCATGCACTTCACTGAGACCCGCATTCTATCACTTCGCGTTTTAAACAAAAATACTAGAACAAAAACTGTACAAAAATAATATATGACTTGATAAATTCTTCTTTCCATATTTTTGGAATTTCATGCAACTTTTTTATTGTTCCAAAGGATGGAACTTCTGGATGTAAAGCTAAATTAAAATCCAAGAAATTTTACTAGAACTAAGGAGCCGTCGAATTCCTACTGAATACATAATACCTTTTATTATTCTAGTTTTTTATTTAACATATTAATGTTAATCTTAACATTGTTATATATAGCTATTGCTATAATTTACCATTGTTTAATAAAAAACACCTAAAATCCGTATTAACAAAAATCAAAGCTCAAAGATTGAGGTGAAGACCCTGTACATATTAATACAGAATTATTTTTAACTTCTGATATTTTAACTATCTTCTTTTTTTTGTATGTATCAAGGCAGTGTTAGTAATCATTGATTACTGACACTGTTGATTACTAATCAACAAAATCAATAATAAACAAAAGATGCCTTAAAACAGATAAATTAAACTCTCTAATATAAGTGTATTTTTTATCAAGTGGCCAATGTATTTTTACAAAATCATAAGTAAAGCCAAATGAAAGCATAAATCAGCTAATCATGTAGGTTTTGTTGATACCAACTTCTATCAGAAATATTTACGGAAATCTGATATTAGATTATATCAAAATCGATAAAGTAGCACTTGTAATTTGGGGAAGGAGATACTAGATATACATTATTTAAATTAATTACTTGTGTCCACAGTGAGTTTCTGATTATCTATCCTACATATACAAATACCGGGTTTCCTTTCCCATTTCATTTGACTACTGGCAATTAACATGGGCTATTACATTTCATTGAATTTTATATTCCCAGGGCACACTCTGAGAAATATTGCTAACGGAATCGATAGTACTGACTGTCAAACACTTCTGATTACCAAAATACTAAAGCGAAATGCTTTTTTAATTAAACTATCAACAAAAATTCGTTTTAAGTTACTAGATGTAGTTTACATACGTCTTTTAGCGACATTACGTTACGTCAACGATTGGACTAGTTGGTTGAGTGTCCGTCTTTCAAACTGAACCGCACAATTTTGCAGGTTCAAATCCCGCCAGAGTCAACTTTTTTTTATTTTACTTTTTCATTAATTACAAATTATTAGTGTTTACTTAATCGAATAAATATGGTTCATTGTCAGTACCTAGTTATTATTTTTGAAAGTCACAATATTTACTTATCAGCAAAAAAATAAAACATGTTTTAATTGGTTCGTTTCCTTTATCTTTAGCTAAAGCTACTATCTTATAAAATAAGTAATCAATAAGCAACATATTTTTTATTTATTACATGCAGTGTGCTTTTACTAATAGTGTACTTATCTCTGCCAATAGTTACTACATATTATACCTCAATCTGGATATTGAGTTAAACAGTTACAGAGGAACTGTCGTGAATTAGTAATAGGATTTTTTTTAATAAAAAACTATAATTCTAAAATTATGAGTTTTTTCAGCTTTAGCTAAAGATAAAGGAAACGAACCAATTAAAACATGTTTTATTTTTTTGCTGATAAGTAAATATTGTGACTTTCAAAAATAATAACTAGGTACTGACAATGAACAATATTTATTCGATTAAGTAAACATTAATAATTTGTAATTAATGAAAAAGTAAAATAAAAAAAGTTGTCTCTGGCGGGATTTGAACCTGCAAAATTGTGCGGTTCAGTTTGAAAGACGGACGCTCAACCAACTAGTCCAATCGTTGACATAACGTAATGTCGCTAAAAGACGTATGTAAACTACATCTTTTAACTTAAAACGATTTTTTATTGATATTTTAATGAAAGAAGCATTTCGCTTTAGTATTTTGGTAATCGGAAGTGTTTGACAGTCAATACTATCGATTCCGTTAGCAATATTTCTCAGAGTGTGCCCTGGGAATATAAAATTCAATGAAATGTAATAGCCTATGTTAATTGCCATTAGTCAAATGAAATGGGAAACCCGGTATAGTTTTTCAATATAAATTTCACGAATTCAGAAGGATGTTACTTTCTTGTTTACGCAGGAAAACATTTTGATTACAGGCAAACAATAATACCGGTAAATAATAAACATATGCTCCTAATACTTACTTAACCATGACTTTATTGAGGTATACACAGGGTATTAGCACAGTATAATGCAGCATTATACTGTGGTATTAGCTTTGGTTGTGCTTTGATAATATTGGATTTATTCTAAATATGTCCTTAGTATGAAAACGAATTTTCCTATTCCAAATTAAAAAAAAATAAATTTAGTGGTACGTGTTAGATGTAGATAAAATATTTCCCCGGGGCAACGGATACTTACTTCTCTATGTTAGCTAACTGTGAAAATTGAGCGATATAATAATGGGACGCATTACAAGTCCGTGTATAGAATATAATATAGAATAGAACGCCTCAATTTGGGAAATCGCACCAAAGTTATTTCATTACATATATTCAATATAATGAAATAACTTTGGTGCGATTTCTCAAATTGAGGCGTTCTATTTGCTCTATTAGTTTACTTTATATCTATTACGAGTATATACCAAATTCTTAAGAACTATTTATAAAAAATACAAAGACCCTTGTGAAATCTGCAGTTTTCACACTTCTTAAAGGATGTGTATCCTGAGAAATGATTTTGCCGCAACGTACCACCAACCCCGAATTGCTTCATCTTGATCTGGTTTGAGATCTTTCCATACATTTAGTCACCCGGTGCAGCTAATACATAGGTATTTAGTATTGTATTTACTTCACATTGTATATATACACCTGTAACAGCTTGGACCACTGTTAAGCAAATCAAATGTTATATTGACCCGTAGATATTTCAACCTTTTCTTTAGCGGTCGAACTATTTATATTATTTGTGGTCATTTTAATTTGTGTTTATTATTCTATATTATTTCATTTTATTGTAGTGAAATGCTTTTTTTTCTCTACTCTGTAACTGGGTTATCCTGTAGAGTTGTGTATATAAATAGAAACATACCGACTTTATGTATAGTCTTTAGAGAAACTGTTATTAGTTTGTTATATTTATCTATTTTCAGGTTATGTATAATATAATTGAAATCATACGTGTATAGACATCCGTCAATATTCTACTCGTACACTGCAATTTTTAATAGTGTTCATAAATATTTTTTATGTGGGAGTATGTGGTAGTTTTTTATATGGAAAATAATCTCATATAATTGATTACATAAGAAATGTCTTACAAGATAACAGTTCTGCTTATAATTAAAAATATATAAACATAAAAATAAAAATAACTAAAGGTCAGAACTCATGCAATAAACTAGTGATATTGTGCCCTCTACAGGGTGTAGAGGAAAGAAAGTTTTTTAAACAGAAAATGTTTTAAAATGTTTACAAAACAGCGTAGGTATAGTGCTAAAACAATTCAGCTTACGAAGTCCTTCACAAGGACTACGTACTTACCTATTATGAAAGCCCCTAAACTATAGTGTAAAAGCGTAATATATGTCAGTACATGCCTGGAAGTTTTCAACTAGGTATCTGTAAATTCCAAATAAGGTACAGGTATGTATTTGTAAATTTTATGAAGTACCTACTTGAAGTTTGATGTATAACTAGGAAAGTTGCAATATACGGCAAACATTTCTATGTAAGAATTAAGAAAAAAAATTGATTCCGCATATTCTGGACTTAAAATAAGTTTTTAAGCTTTACAAAAATAAGGTTTTATAGAGCTGTGACACAGAAATTGGTATGCTTTTAGATATATTTATATATAGAATTATAATTTTATATATAAATATAATTTTATCGTGGCCTTTCGTGGAACTTAATGTGTGTAAGATATCTAAATTTGACATAAGGTAATCTATATTTTATGAAATGGTATGGAGTAGTTAAACTTCTGTTGAAAGTCATACTGGAAAATTCTCTTACAAGACTTAAAGTTGAGAATCGTTCATAAAAACCATGAAACATAAAAATAATTCGGCACAATAATGTCCTGGCAACAAAATATTTGTGGAGATAAACTAACTTTATGATGTAAATAAAGAAAAATTTTATTTGAGTTTCCTCCGGAGTAGATATAACACATAAAAATTTATTATTTGCTTCATTGTAATTTAAGCTTCATTATCATTACTTAGTGTTAAATGGTACATTATGAACACTAATAAAAAATGTAAATGATCTAAAGATCAGTTGACGACATAATATTAACAAGTTAACTGCGGTGTAATATACAGCAGTGATTACAAATGCTCCACATTTTGAATACTATTAACATAGATTTAACTATTAATAATACGGAAAAAACAACTAAACTGCTGTGCAAAATTCAAGGAACACCTGAAATATTGGTCACATTTTCACACTGCATATTTTCGGTTAGAATTAACCGATTAGGATAAAATTGGAATGGTTTTGACAGAAAATTCATTGGTAATTTATACAGGGGCTATTAATTACGAAATAATTTGTATCCTATGATGTACAGGGCGTTATTCAACCTCCTTACATTTTTTGAAAAATTTTACCAGCTCCCAATTCTTTCACAGCCGTTGCAGATTTTCTTTTATTACTTACATTTTATCCTTAGGCTCATACCCCCAGACGTTTTTGCCAGTTTTGGTCTAACGCCGTTATTTATAGAGATACGAGGTTTTTCAAAAAAAGACAACAAGCCTTAGAATTACAGCATACATTGAATAAGACTTGGCAGTTTTCATGTTCTGTGCCTGTAATGATGTATAAGAATAAATTTTCTTTTCAACTGCCAGTTACATCTATACAGGGTACGTCAAAAAGTAGCTAAACATGTAAATTTCTGGAGGAACCGAGAATTTTGTGGTTTTTTATCGCAGTTATGGTTAGCCTATGGATTTTAACCACTTTTACTTTATTCACCGACTCATACCCCCAGACGTTTTTGTTAACTTTGGCCTAACGCAGTTCTTTATAGGGATACGAATTTTTTCGAAAAAATTCAACACGACTTTAAAATTATCACATAAATTGAATGAGACATGGCAGTTTGCTTTTCGGTGTCCGCAATGGTGTGTAAGAATTACATTTGTTTTTAATTGCCAGTTTCATATATACAGGGTAGGTACGTCAAAATGCAGCAAAAATTCGAGTTTCTGCACGAACCGAGAATTTGGTAACCTTTTATGGCGGTGACGGTCACCTTATGGATTTTAACCACTTTGTATTTATCGACAGGCTCATACCCCCAGACACGTTTGCCAACTTTGGACTAACACCGTTCTTTCTAGAGATACGATTTTTTTAAGAAAAATACGACTTTAGCATTACCGCATAAATTGAATGAGACTTGATAGTTTGCATGTTCGATGTCTGAAATAATATAATAAATAATAATAATAATAATAATAATATAAATAATAATAAACCGTAACCGCGATAAAAGATGACCAAATTCTGGGTTCGTGTAGAAATTCGCATCTTTAGCTACTTTTTGATGTATCCTGTATAGATGTAACTGGCAATTGAAAAGAAAGTTTATCCTTACACATCATTACAGACACACAACATGAAAATTTCCAAGTCTTATTCAATTTATTCTAAAGCCGTGTTGTCTTTTTTCGAAAAACTTATCTCTATAAATAACGACGTTAAACCAAAACTGGCAAAAACGTCTGGGGGTATGAGCCTAAGGATAAAATGTAATTAATAAAAGAAAATCCGCAGCGGCTGTGAAAGAATTGGGAGCTGGTCAAATTTTTGTAAAAATGTAAGAGGGTTGAATAACGCCCTGTATATCATAGGATACAAATTACTTCGTAATTAATAGCCCCTGTATAAATTACCAATGAAATTTTCCGTCAAAACGATTCCAATTTTATCCCAATCGGTTAATTTTGACCGAAGATGTACAGTGTGAAAATGTGACCAAAATTTCAGGTGTTCCTTGAATTTTGCACAGCAGTGTATATTAGCTTTAGTTCCTTCTTTTTCCATTAAAATTAATAACAATGGGGGAGACCCTTAAGAAATAAACTACTAGAAAAGGTCCGCTATACCTTCACAGATTAGTTCTAGTTGATTCAGTCGCTTTTTGCGTCGTTTTTGTGCAATACAGTGTCTACCCCCAAATTAGTCTACATTGACAACATATTGGGCAACTGGTTGTCAAACGCCGAAGGGAGATAGTGTCAGTTAGTGCTTTAAGCAGTTGGCATTAGCGGTGAATTAAGATGATATCATAATTGCTGTATCTTTTTCCCTCATTCTTATCAATCATCAATCAACATCACCACGGTCCTCTTGGAGCTCCGCAGCCGAGTAGTTAAACACTTTAAGATTTTAATCATTCTCCGTGATTAACGGCGGTTCGAATCTCACCGCGGTCAAGTTTTTCTAATTACCGCTTATAATAAATCTGTGTGCATAAAACTGGTAGCTTTCTTAATATGCAACTAGTACTGCAATATCACTGTATAAATGGCTAACAACCTACTTTTCACTTTAATTAATAAGGTTTTCTAGGTTTCGCTTATTCTCGTACTAAATGGTAGTTAAAGTTATAACATTGTAAGTCGTTCCTGGGCGCACTCGCGGCCCGCAAAATAATAATATGCCGCTCCCTCTCCCACACAAGTCTCTGACTTCCGGGCTCATCATCGAGACGAGAATAAGTGATAGAGATATTCATATTATTGACCCGAAAGTCAGAGACTTGCGTGAGAGAGTGAGCGGCATATTATTATTCCGTGCCCTTTTAAACGCCATTTACTGAATTGAATTGAAAATTGTTGGATATGCCTGGAAACGAACCAGCTACCTTCGGTCTAAAGATGTTTTAGTCCTAGGCCACCGACTCGGTGAATGGCATAATACGCCGCCGATATTACCCGTGTACGAGTACCTTTAAATAAACTCTGATGAACAACAATAAACATTTCAGCAACAGGAAATTAAATTTTATGGTAAGTATATTGATATCTGAACACAAAGATCAGGTAGTGAGCATGAAACACGACTAAACTAATCTGTTAAATAAAAATACGTGCTAATAGGCGTACTTTGCACATTTGGTCAATCGTTCAAAGTACTCGGGTAAGTTTCTATGAAATACTTTAGACATAAGGAGCCACTTGAGAAAAATGAACGATTGAGCACTTGAAATTGATTAAACAATCAAAGGTCGCGTAGATACCTACTTATTATTAATCGGCAGTCATTGTAGTTGGCATGTACAGGGTGTCCAAAATAAGATCCTCTATCCCCTTATCTCAGAAAGTATAAAAGATAGAGAAAAATGTTAAGTACGAAAGTTTTTTGTTTTTACCTGAATTTTTCATTTTTATAACTTTCTTGAATACAGGTTGTTCAGTTTTTCTGATCCAGGCATGAACTTTCTTTTTTTAAATGGGACACCCTATATTCAATTACGTTTTTGAACTCTCCTTAAAATTCTAGGTCGATATTGTTAAGAGTACCCTATACCTATCATTTACCGTTACGAAGATATTAGCATTTAAAGAAAAAAATCTGTAAAAAACACCTGCTCAAAAAATCTCGGCAAAACAAGTAAGACATCCAAAAAAAAAGCTAAATAGGGTTTATTTCGTAGACAATTAGACTCAGAAATTACTTCTATGGATTAATATTACCTGATTAATATACAGGGTGTTTTTGACAGATGGCTCAAACATGTATATGTTAAAACTCCAGAAAATCGAAAATTTCTTATGGAACACCCTGTGTATTAATATATTTTTGGATTCTCTATTAAATTTTAACCTTACTCTATATAACATTCCCTATTCTTATTCTTATTTTGCTTAGTTTTCAAGATATTGACGAAAATGTGGAAAAAATGTTCATTATCGGCTATTATTAAAAATATATCTACTATTATTTGGTATACCTATTATAGTAAGTGTGCCTTAATACTGATTAAGAATATATTATTTTATCAAATCTAATATTTTTTTAAATTATTTAATTAATTAACTAATATAAACAAATCTATGTTTGTAACTTGAACCACAAATAACTAACAATAATTAACAAATAACAATAAAAATAATAAATTAAATCAAGTGTCCTATATGTCCTCAATTTTCAGCTATGCATGTTGTGTATACCTATAACTGCTAGTTTTCTTACAGCGCAATCACTTTGAGCGCTTCAATTTCCATCCTGATTTTAATTTTTAAATCATCAACATTATTACTCTGAATTTGATAAACTCAGGTTTTCAATATACCCCATAAAAAGTTATCAAGTGGAGCTAAATCTGGGATCCTCGGCGGCCATGGGATATTCCCGTTTGGCCCTATCCATTCCACAAAATAGTTCTTAATAAAATTCTTTACAATGCAGTATTGTGGCATGGAACTCCATCCATCTGATAGATGATCTCATTGGCATCTTCTTCGGCATCCAATAAAGGTAAAATGCAAGTTTGTAATGAATGCCATTTCCTGATATTTTACCTAAGGTACCTGGGACCATTTAAATATTGGCCAAGAAAGACAGGGCCTAAAATATGTCTCTTATAAATAGCGCACCAAACATTTTCGTCAATATCTTGAAAACTAAGCAAAATAAGAATAGGGAATGTTATATAGAGTAAGGTTAAAATTTAATAGAGAATCCAAAAATATAATAATACACAGGGTGTTCCATAAGAAATTTTCGATTTTCTGGAGTTTTAACATATACATGTTTGAGCCATCTGTCAAAAACACCCTGTATATTAATCAGGTAATATCGATTCATAGAAGTAATTTCTGAGTCTAATTGTCTACGAAATAATCCCTATTTAGCTTTTTTTTTGATGTCTTACTTGTTTTGCCGAGATTTTTTGAACAGGTGTTTTTTAAAGATTTTTTTCTTTAATTGCTAATATCTTCGTAACGGTAAATGATAGGTATAGGGTACTCTTAACAATATCGACCTAGAATTTTAAGGAGAGTTCAAAAACGTAATTGAATATAGGGTGTCCCATTTAAAAAAAGAAAGTTGATGCCTGGATCAGAAAAACTGAACAACCTGTATTCAAGAAAGTTATAAAAATGAAAAATTCAGGTAAAAACAAAAAACTTTTGTATTTAACATTTTTCTCTATCTTTTATACTTTCTGAGATAAGGGGATAGAGGATCTTATTTTGGACACCCTGTACATAGTGTTGACATATCTGATAAGTATAATTTTAAGTTCCAAATTTTTATCGTATAAGATTGCGTACTGCATTTGGAATATTGCAAATTGACCTGGTATTCATTATCCTCTGATCGAAAACCTTTTAACGCCTCTGTATATTTTTATTATCGAACTATTTTTAATAATGTCAATCCCAATATTAGTAGTCTTATTATTAGGCAATATAATTTATTATATACCTATACCCGTAATATTAATCTTAATATATAGTCAGTTCAAACACATTTTATGTTGGGTGATGATTTCAGTTAATTACAAAATAAGCTAACATGCTATGGACGGTTTTATGACATCGTGACATCATGGAATCATATAAAAATGGAACTTCTAGGCATATAGCAGATTCATACAAAATATGTGGGATATTTTGTGTTGAAATACTTATATAGGTACTCCTACACAGAGTATTTCATAAAAATTATATGACTATTATCTGTACATATTTTATTAATGAGAGCTGACTGATCCCTTACTCGGAAAGATTAGTATAAAATGATCTTAGATTTCTAACCCTACAGATTATCACTTGAAACATGGTGAGTTTCTTTGACAATCGAAACAATAAAATGTACAGGGTGGGCCGTATAAGAGTGCGTATCCCCTTATCTCAGAAACTTTGTGAGATAGAAAAAAAAGTTTTATATAAATGTTGTTTGCGTTAAAGTTGTCGGTATTTTTTTAATATAGTTATATTTGTAGCTCTTGAATATACAGGGTGATGAACTAAACTTATCTTTTTTTTAAATGGAACACCCTGTATATTATAACATTTTTGAAAAGCTCTTCAAAAGACTTGTTCAACGATATATAATATGATGGGTCTGTAGCCCACCGTTTCGGAGCTATTGACTGTTATCTTCAGGAAAAGGTTAATACTTATAGCGAGCTAGAAAAGTTACTGATTGAGGTGATAAGCTGTAATTTGGGCCAAGAAATTCTAATTTGGTCTATTTTATGAAACTTCTGTCTAATACTAAAATAAAAAAAATTGCAACAGTGATGCCAAGTTTCGTGAAATTTAATTTTTCATGATTTTTTTAAATGGAACACCCTGTATTTTATTCCATTTCCTGAAAGTCCTTGCAAAGACGAGTTTATTGATATATAATATCAGGGGTCTACGACACACCGTTTTGGATTAATCTGCGTTTCTCTTCAGGAATTGACACATAAGTTATGCATGTTTCGGATGGTGTTATTAAAATTCTAGATATATAATTTGAAAAATGTAGATGGATTAATATCATATTACTAATATGATATTAATATATATAACTATATATAAATATAACTTATGTGTCAATTCCTGAAGAGAAGCGCAGATTAATCCAAAACGGTGTGTCGTAGACCCCTGATATTATATATCAATAAACTCGTCTTTGCAAGGACTTTCAGGAAATGGAATAAAATACAGGGTGTTCCATTTAAAAAAATCATGAAAAATTAAATTTCACGAAACTTGGCATCACTGTTACAATTTTTTTTATTTTAGTATTAGACAGAAGTTTCATAAAATAGACCAAATTAGAATTTCTTGGCCCAAATTACAGCTTATCACCTCAATCAGTAACTTTTCTAGCTCGCTATAAGTATTAACCTTTTCCTGAAGATAACAGTCAATAGCTCCGAAACGGTGGGCTACAGACCCATCATATTATATATCGTTGAACAAGTCTTTTGAAGAGCTTTTCAAAAATGTAATAATATACAGGGTGTTCCATTTAAAAAAAGATAAGTTTAGTTCATCACCCTGTATATTGAAGAGCTACAAATATAACTATATCAAAAAAATACCGACATCTTTAACGCAAACAACATTTAAATAAAACTTTTTTTTCTATCTCACATAGTTTCTGAGATAAGGGGATACGCAGTCTTATACGGCCCACCCTGTACATATTTTTCAACTGGAAACAATAGACTGGTTTTAAGTGGAATTCAGACCACTGACGTTACTAAATGAATGTAACTGTATCATAAGTTCAACAACCATAACAATAAACACAGGATTGTGTATTTCCATGTACCTACTTAAGTATTATTAGGTATTAGTAAGTATTAAGTATTATAGGTTGTATTATTTTATAATTAAGACAAAAATGTAAATGACTTTAATTTCGTAAATATATTCACAAAAACACTGTATGAAATGTAATGAACAAGTGAATGTTATTTGTAAGCATTTAAATAATTAACTTGACTACATTTAACAGTGGTTTTTAGTTTAACACAGACGAAATATTTAAACAAAAACTGTAGGAATAAAATTAATTCAATTTTATCTTATTTTCATTTCTATTTCAAACATTAAACGGATTCTGGATTCGCTTACTGTGGATTATTTTTCGCTTTGAGCTTAATCGTTTGCAGGGTGTGACACAGACCAAATGAAGTAAGACGAATTACATTTAAAAAATAAAAAACTAAGATTTATTGTTAAAAATTAGAAGAATATACCTATGTAGGTATATGACAATTGAATTGATTGCAATATCAGAATCGTCAGTTTGTAGATAACTTAATGTTTTTTCATAAAATTTTCCTAATTTCCTATATAGGTACTTAATCTAACGTATAATCTATCCTGATAATGTTTGAGTCCTATAAGTCTGATAGTTTTTTATAGTAGGTATATTTTTAATATTATTTATTGGCTTATTTAACTGTTTACATCTTTCTTTATATAAGAATTAAGCTAAAAACTTATTAACCCAGATATTGGACTTACGCGCACTAGGTGGACACCCTGTATAAAACGATAACGGTAACGAGGAAATATAAAACTTTATTGAACCATAATATTCGAAAATTTCATTAATAATTTATCTTTTAGTTAAGTTATTATTTTAGTTATTTTAGTTAATTTTTTTTTCTACAGGGTTGTCTAATATCCCGAGCTGCACAAAATGAAAATATATTTACATATTCAGGGTGTTCAGTTTTTCCTGGACAGGTACCAACTTCGTTTTTCTAAATGGAAATATATATTTTTTATTGCTTTTTCGAACTAAACCCTTGATTTTAGTAGGACTTTCATCAGCCTTCCCTATACCTAACTTAAACTGTTTTTGAAATATTGACGGGTGAATATTGACATTTTTGCAACTTTGACACCCTGTAAAATCTAAACGGTTTGAGATCAAGCAAAACGGTTTGCACATTCCTATCTTAACTTTTCATAAGCTATCGTTTGGTACTAATTTCAGAATTATCCAAAAATTTAAAATTTTCTGAAAATTTTGAAAATTTTTTATTCCTGTATAAATTTGAAATTAGTATCAAACGATAGCTTATGAAAAGTTAAGATAGGAATGTGCAAACCGTTTTGCTTGATCTCAAACCGTTTAGATTTTACAGGGTGTCAAAGTTGCAAAAATGTCAATATTCACCCGTCAATATTTCAAAAACAGTTTAAGTTAGGTATAGGGAAGGCTGATGAAAGTCCTACTAAAATCAAGGGTTTAGTTCGAAAAACCAATAAAAAATATATATTTCCATTTAGAAAAACGAAGTTGGTACCTGTCCAGGAAAAACGGAACACCCTGAATATGTAAATATATTTTCATTTTGTGCAGCTCGGGATATTAGACAACCCTGTAGAAAAAAAAATTAAGTTATCTCTTTTATTAACCCAGATATTGGACTTACGCGCACTAGGTGGACACCCTGTATAAATATGATTCCCTGTTTTCTATGAAAATATTAAAGTCTAAGCCCAAACACAAGTATAGTACAGCCCAAACAGTAGTTACCACAATACGAATAATTAAAAAAGGGTAGTAGTTATATTTAAACACTAAAGACCGTCAGTTTTACTAAATTTGATAAACTTTTTTATTTTTGGCTTTTCAAAAGCCATTGTGACATAAAGCGTTCGTAGATCTCGTAATGCAATATTAAAACATTGTTTCATTTGAATACTATATTATTTAATTTTAATGTAGGCATTATACTCACTCGTTATACTCACTATATGAATTCACTAAAAAAATCAATACATTTTTTTCTCTCTAATCTAATCTGGTAAATTGTGGTCTAGCTGTGTTTATGATTTTTTTCAAGAAAATTGGTAAACAAGAAGAAAATACGAATAAAAGGATAAAAAACAAAGGCTTTCTGAAACAAACAATATTTAGAGGAGTTGTGAACCGGTAAACTGTATGCTGTTCAACCAACGGTTAAATTTACGAAAATCTAATGCCGCATATCCCCATCAAGCTAATAAAACAAAAAGCACGACAAAATTTAAATACTCTAGACAGAAGAACACAAACACGAGCCCATATCTGGTTATTCACAAATAATCGAAAAGTATATAAAATATATATCCTCCCTTTTATAAACTTTTCGCACCTACCACCGTCATTCATTAGACGACAATAAACATTTTAATTGTTTTGAAAAAAACATTGATCTCATTTAGATGTTCCAAGAAATTTTTTGGAACATCTAAATGAGATCAATGTTTTTTTCAAAACAATTATTTTCACGATGTTTCATAAAGAACCATCCGCTTCGAGTATCCACTTTAATAAATATTTTTGTTACTTTGCAAATTTGAATGGGTACTAATTATAATCTTTCTTTTTCAGAAATGGGTTTGCTGCTGTACACGATGGTACTGGTGGCATTACTGGCGATTTTGTGGAAAATCAGCTCGGTGGCCAGGTACTGGATAAAATTCTTGGTGTTTGGTGTGGTTAGTGTGTTCTCGGCGTGTGCACCGATTCCAATAATGCTGCTGAGGCCTAGGGACAGCAGGAATGCCTTGTAAGTAACAGACTATCAAGTCAGTTTTTGTTTTCAGTGGAATTCAATTACAAGCGTTTCAAACGAACGGAAATATTTAGCTGAGTGAACAGCAAAAAAAAATTGATAAACCTACTAATGTAAAATAACCATTATTGATAACACTGTCCTCTTCGTAAAAAACATCTTTAAATTCGTCTTCCCATTCCTCCAAAAATGTTTTGTGGTAATGAAGGTTAGTCATTCATTTCTCGCCATTTGTCTTTAATTTAACATTTTAGTTTATTTGAAGCATTAAGGGTCCGTTCACTGTAGACTTGACAGACATGAATTCGGGGTCGGGTAGCCGATGGGTGAAGACTTATATATTCCCACATGATACAATATATATCATGATATTCCCACTACCGAATTATTTAGATTTCGGAGGTGCACGTAAAGCCAAACTAAAAAGGCACATGGAAATAAAGTTAGCCCTTATTGCAAGGGTACCGGATTTGTCTTATAATTGCAACAAAATTTCTTTTTAATGTTATAAATTATATTTATATCACCGGAAAGATCAAAAGATAAACTAGATCCCTACAGTAGCAAATTTTTTAATACATGTATTTTAGAGAAAATAATTTTTGAAAATACGCTATTTTAGTACAAGATTGTTTGCCTGGAATTTTAAAAATAAAAATAATCACAAAAAAATACTACTATATAGGGATTTAGATTAAAGTCTTATCTTTCAATACTTTTTTTACTAAAAGTCGATATCTTTTATAGTTTTTTTATAATTAGACACGAGACGAACGCCGATTTTGGGTTTATTTCGGACTAGTGAATGGACTCTTAAGATGAGTCTTCAAATAGGGTCAAAAAAAAAAGTTTTAAAGTCATATCACCAGAATTTTTGGTCAAAGTATTGCAGTATATATATTGACGATCCTATTATCAAAATATTTCTGTAAAAATTACTTGCATATACCTCCAGCTGCAAGAGCTGTTATGCTATCCTATTGTAGAACACGCAAGATCATTTGCAATAATTCGTTGCTGGATCTTGCTTTAATTAGTCCGCCGTCGAATAATATTGGCCCTACAAACTACGACGACTCAAGCGTCCTATTTTATATAATGGATCTTCCATTGCACCCCAAAGATTATTTTTTCCCACTGCATTTGATGGGAATTCATATACCCAAAATCGGGCTTATTGGTCCTTAAAAAAAAATTTAATTTAACTACTTATCATTGAGACTATTTAAAAACTAAGGATAAAACGGAGCTAAATCATGTTCTAAAAGTTTATGAACAGAAATAAATCAGTAAAAATGCAGGTAAACACTTTGTTTCAGTATTCTATGGCAACGAACGATTACACGTTATAAATTTATTCCCTGAATTTAATAATGACATATGTCTTTTTCACAACCATATGATATGATCTTTTTGGATCCTTGGATACATCAGATTATTCTGCTTATGGATTTTCATGAAACTGTGCCTTTATCTGACATTCGATCTTGACTGGTGCGTTTTTTAAGGAAAAATACAAGAATCCAGCCAGACACATGCTTTGTGGCTGGATTCTTATTTACCAAACTGATAATCATGCTACCTGCTATAATACAATAAGAAAAAGGATATGAAAATAGAATAATACTAGATAAGTATTTAATTTGTATTGAAAATCAATAATTCTCATAGGATGGCTAAATTTACCAATATTTTCGAAAAAGTAATACGTGCTAAAATAAAGTATAATGAAAATTTAGTAATATAAATATTCACGTGAATGCTATCAAAGATAACATTTGACTTGCTTCATTTTATCTAATATTAAAACAAGTATATTTTCCTTATCAATATTACGTCATAGAGCCGTGCCCAGAAATGTACTTATACAAGTGTACCTATAAAAGTGCTTCTGTTAAAAACACAGGGGTTTTATTACAATTACAATTATATTAAAATTTTTTGCGATATTCGTGATTTTCTCCAATTTTCAAGAATATAGCAGGAAAGTTTATTAAACATTGACTTCAAAATTAGGCAGACTATGAAAATATTGTTTTAGCATAGTTTATATTATTATTTATAGTTTCTCTTACAAACTATCCAAATGACATTTGGACATAATTTTAAAGTTGATGTTTACATTTATAATATAATTTAGTGTTAAAATAAACACAGGGAAAAATAATTATAAAAATACCAATTACACGAGAGGAATTAGTAAATATATGGTTTTAGTTCCAGAATGTAACAGGAATCCATTATTGGGATCGAGGGTTTATTCACAGTTTATTGAAACTAAATTTTTTATATAATGTCAAATATCTTCGAAATGGCTAGTTTAGGTACTGGGTATGGATACATGTTTTTAATTCAGAATTGGATGCTGTTCCTGATTATACAAAAAATACAGGGTGTTCAATTTTAAAAACCAAAGTTGCATAGCTCCCAGGGTTAACTAAATCCCCAGTATAATGAAAAATATTTTCTGAAGATGGCCTATATAATTCGGTGAAACTTTTATATTTAACATTTTTTTCTAAAATATTAGATAAGAGAGCTATGAAACAATGAATCTTAGGTGGGACACCCTGTATATCCTATGAAAAATAGTATTTTTTTCGGAATTAAAAATATGTAGTGTTGCAAAGACTTTTATAAAATATGTTAGATTTATGTGATTTTTTATTTGATTTTTTGCGAATATCAAGATCTGATAATTTTAGATACCTCTGTAGAACTGTATTTGTATATAGGGTGTCTCAAATATGATGTTTGTGACTGTCACTAACCAGTATCTTCTTAGTTTGCGACATTATTATCTGTAAAATTATGACAAACCTGTGGCTTTATCTTCAATTCCAGATTTGAGGAAATTTATTTTGTTCCAGAATGCCGGCTGCTGGTCTTAGGGCGTGCTGCAGATTTTTAGGAGTAACTTATAGTGTGGAAGGTTTGGAAAATATAGTGAAAGATAGTGGCTGTGTAGTATTAATAAATCACCAAAGTATGCTAGATTTAATAGGTAAGCTTGAACGTAGATCATAGATTAGTTAAACGTTGTAAATGTTACGAAAATACTGATTCAAACAAAAAAAACTTTGAGGCTATGATCTGCTCAATTAAACAAGTACCTATTAGTAAAGTTTGCAGAATAACTCTTAAACTTTGCTAATAGTAATAAAGAAATTTTAAGAAATGAACAAAGAGGAATTGTGTCGATTTCTCAGAGGAAACCACGACTCGAGCTACAGTCGATGTTTCGGAGTTGTATTTCTCTTTACTCTAGCATAACAGAGGAAATGATATAGGATAGATAAACATATGGATCTTAAATCTTACATGGGTACACCTCCAGGAAGGATATGTTCCAGATATATACCATTCTAAATACTTTCCTTAGCTGTGTTATGCTGAAGATGAAGCAAGACCTCCGAAACATTGATTATGTAACTACGTCGATGTTTCTTCCTGTAAAGACTCGGCACATTACCATTTATCTGTTTTAATTTTACGTCAGTAACTTAATACTTTAATATTTAAGGAACTTTGACGTTCATTTCTAAAATAAAATATCTTTGTTTTATGTTAAAAAAAGTACTTAATATTGGCAATGCGCAACATTTTTTTCTGTTTAACTAACGTCACAAAAACTATTATCGATTTAATCAATAAAAAAAATAGCAATGCAGTAGTGGAAACTGAATTTGAGACACCCTTATTTCTTCTGTGGTCTGACACCACCGAATGTTAACTAATCTCGTATCCCAATTCTTATTTTAAATATTATTAGGGGTAAGCAGGAAATTACCAGTAAACAATAATAATGAAAACATATTCTACACAAGTTTTTTAAATATATGGTTGCATTTAATTATATATTATACCTTTTTTTGTAGCAGGTCAATGACCTGTACAAAAAAAGGTTTGTGATTCAGTATGACCTGAGGTCATACTGAATTTTCCATTTTAATATTTCAGTTCTTGCCTGTTTGTGGCCTGTGATGGACAACTGTACAGTTATATCCAAAAAAGAAATATTTTATATGCAACCGTTTGGACTGGCCTCATGGTTGTGGGGTACCATTTTTATTGACAGAGTAAATGTGAAAGGCGCCAAGGATGCTGTTAATAAAACAGGAGAGACCATAAGAACGCGTAAGGTATATATTTTTCAAAATAGTTTTGAAAATATATTAATTTAATAGTTTCAAAATATCTATTCCTTAAAAATAAAGACATCGCCACAAAATAAGCTGAAAATGCTACTGTTTTTTAATAATGATTATACTAATGACTTTAATGTTTGCTCCTTCCATTTTTAATTACTAGTATGTGGTATAATTGATGTGAGTATAGTAGGTAGGTAATCATAAAAAAAAAATTTTTTTCGATGCACCAACTCGTAATAATAATAATAAGTTAATCCATTAAACCAGGATCTATCTATTTTTTAAATGATGTAGTATGTTGTTACACTGCTAATTTTATATAGTTTTTGATTATCTGATTAAATTGATATCAAGTGAAACCATAAAAGATGTAGGAACCTTCTTAATAGAATATCACGTATATCTTTACAGAACATTAATGTGAATGTGGTAGATATATTGCCGTATAGAGGTTCGTATATCTTTCTTTAATAGTCAGAGAGATGCGACAATAGAAATATTCTGAGAAACATACACTAGTTCATAAAAAAAAATCTTTAAGTAGGTACCACATTTTACGTTTAAACCTTTATCACATAAAATGTACAGGTACATTCGTTAAAGATGTCAAGATGGTAGGACACTGACATTCTCTACATTTTTTTTTACATATTTGATCATGATAGATTTTATTGTATCATGATATTTGATCGTTTTTAGGCACGTGTACTTATGTTTCCCGAAGGCACTCGAAATTTGTCTAATAAACTCCTGCCCTTCAAAAAGGGCGCTTTCCACTTAGCTGTGGCTTCCCAGTGCCCCATTCAACCAGTGGCTGTTTCCAGGTATTCATTTCTGGGAAATCAACGGTTTGACGACGGTGGGTGCAAAATACAAATAGTTTTATAATGGTAATGGTGGCAGTACAAAGTGCATTTCTGGGCGTATTGTTATAGGTTGCTACTAACTCTGAACTCCGCTTATACAGGGAAGGCAGATATTAGGCAGTCATATAGTACATTAAAATCCCAAACTAACGGCTAGTTCTGATTTTTTAATATGTTGTTAGGACCACTACCAGTAGTGTATATCCAAGTTTGCAGCTTCGAAAGACCTGTGCTAACTTCTAGGCACTCGAAAAACCGGAAAATTTTCTCGAGAACTCAACAGCAAATTTGCAAAAAATGCAGTTTTCCCATTTTTTGGATTTTTAAGCATTGTGAGGAAACTATCCGACCTACAAACGTCGTTCTGTGCTTAAATTAAAGCTAATTACATTCGCTACAATATCTCCCCTATGACTTTACCTGTAAAATGAGTATTTTCCCCGATTTCGGAGACGAAAATTGACCAAATCTTAAAATTTCACTTTTTTGGAAAAAATTGACAATTTTTTGAGGGCTGTATCTTGCTAACTATTGTACCTACAGAGCTGGTTCTGGTCTCAAATTGTAGCAAATTTAATCTACTTTAAAAACGTAACAACATGTTTTATGAACAAATGCATAGTTTAGGAGATATAGTGAAAACTTGAAAACACCGAAAAAAGCGCGAAAATTTCGCGGTTTTTCGAGTGCTACGAAGTTAGCACAGGTCTTTCGAAGCTGCAAACTTGGATATACACTACTGGTAGTGGTCCTAACAACATATTAAAAAACTAGAACTAGCCGTTACTTTGAGATTTTAGAGATTTCTAGTGTACTATATGACTGGCCTTTATTAGCAATGCGTGTAATCAAAATAGTTTTTTACTTTTTATAAAGATCTTAAAAATATGTAAAAGTTCTGATTAAAATACTGGCACCTGCGCCAAATTTCACAAATTTGAGCAAATATGAATATTATTTATATTCGATTTTACTTGTACCTACTACAGTTTATATATAGGACTCATTCTTATAAAAACAATATTAAATCCAAGATTATCTGAAACTGTCAAATTTGTATCAATTAGTTCTATAGAATTAAATTAGTTCTATAGAAATTTGTAATACTATAACAACTAAGATTAAGAAATAAGTGTGGAGCAGATTAGAAAAATAAGATAATGTAAGGATCTATTTTTAATCATATCTGAGCAAGGGATAGAATTTTTAGCCAATTAGAGACAATCTTCAATGATACTTAGCCCTGATAAGCTGTAAATTTTAACACTGTTAAAGTTAATTGATCTGATACACAATAGACCCCTTAGAAATGTTAATTGTAAACACAAAATACATATCTATTGTAAATATGGTTTCCTATTTTTAAAATATTTTCATTTTTTTCAGTGTTTTTTAACTTTTTTTTTATCCTTTTAGGACACATAAGGATAAAAATTCTCCCTTCAATTCAAACCAAGGGTCTCGCAACTGACGATCTTCCCAAGCTAATGGAGGAAGCTTATAATATTATGTCCGAGAACGTTGATAAAATTACAAAAGTTAATGAAGAAAGCAATGCAATCATTACTGACAAACTTAAAGATAACTAAAATAATAATGTGTGCTAATTTAAGTAATTCGACTGATTAGAATAGGTATCTCTGGATAGATTTGAGTCTAATGTTTATATGTATTTGATAAATTTAATTATTTAATAAAATTTTATTCTTTTGCTGTTTTATTGGAGTTGATTTTATTTATGTGAAAGTACCTAAAACATAGTAAAGGTAAGTTACTTACTGGATTACCAATTTTGAGCTCTTCAAAAAAAGATGCAGAGACAGCATCTTTTTGAAATATGAACATTTGAAATGTTCATGATTTAGGTTTGTATTAAAAGGCGTATTAATATAAAATATCTAAGCAGGTCAAGTACGAACTTGTAAAATTAAATGTTGGAGATACATGATGATACTAATACATTTTACTGAAGGATATCGTCGTAGATTTTAAGTCCAAAATAGTTATGCGAGGAGGCAACACAATAAAAATTACCTGAGAGGGTGGTGACAAATTATAAGTGATACAATTCAAATATAGAGAATGAAATTACTGTTATTTATTCGTCTTTTTACGCCCTATGAGGGTGTGACAAAAATGTTTGCTCCACTCACGTAATTTAGGAAGTAATTGAAATTCCCAGCTTGATTTTTGGTTAACACATATTCCATGTATTGTACATATATGGTATAAATTCAACTTTTATTGACATTATGTAATATAAACCAAATATAAAGGAACATCTGAAATTAGTGCCAATCTACCTGCCTATAGGCTTGTTTTGGTTCTAACAAGAATCAGTTCTGAATCGTACTGAGTTTCGTGCACAGTTTAAAAAAAGCCTTCGAATTTTCAAATTGCCCGTGCTCAGTACGATTCAGAACCGGTTCGTGTGATTACCAAAACAAGCCTATTATTACATTATCTAAATCGTTTTCAGTATTACTTTTAACTGTTTGTTTATTATCCATGGAACGTAGGTATCCTAACGTGTCCTAACCATGATTGCGACAACAATAATCTTTTAAATAGACTTAGCTTTAACTTGCCTTCAGTTTAGAAGGCAATTTTATACTGTCTAATTGCTGTACATTGGAATAATATGGAGTTATTGGACATACCTTTATTCGTTTTGAGTGAAATATTATTCAGTCAAGGCTTTAATACTGCCTGTCATTACTGTCGCGCAGTTTTAATGACGACTATTAATTTGAATACTATCTTAGAGAAAAATAATATAAAGAATACTACTTGCTTGTTCACAAAATTGTAGTTATTAGAATCGACTAAACAGCTTGGCTTGTTTGACGTTACACTTTCCTTCTAATCTAAAATTCTTTCAAATTCACATGAAGTTATTACAATTTAAAACGAGGAAATAAAATCAGATTGTAATGACTACACTTTATTATAGTACAACCCTCCATCTTGAGTTTTTCTATGCGTATGCTGAGATGTGAGATGTTAAAATATGGGAAACCTAATGGTATGGAAAAGATTAATGATATGAAATAATATTGGGAATGGGATATATATCTTCAGAAATGTAACAGTTTGAAGATTTCCATTTGCGTAATTATTTCTTTTCGTCTTTCTCAAAAATTTAGGCGAAACGCAAGCATTGTTTTTGAGAAATCTTAAAATTCTAGTTTATCGGGTTCAGTGGTAAGATTTTCAGAGATTTAGGTGGGAGTTTCGAGATAAAAACAAATTATGATATCCTCAAAATAGTGTCGAGTATGGGTTACTAATTTGAGATGTAGTATAGGTATACTTGGGTTCAGACATATAGTGTTTTCTTACCTAATAAAAATCTGATAATATTCAAATCATGAGGTAGAAAATTATTCCGAATATACCTATAGGCTTGCATCTGGTAAGCGGCCCCTTTTGATTTATTTTCTGTAGAATTAAAAGATATAGGTACTTTTCTATGAACCCAAAAGTATGCATAGGCAGAGGTATTTAATGAAATCTACTCTATGTATTTTACATATTATTGGAATCTCAAACAGATTAGTACCTATACACATGTATAAACATGAAGTACCTACGATAACTTAACCTTGAATTTTTTCTACATGAATGTATTTTTTGTATAAATGCCAAATGCTACTGAAAACAACATATTTTACTCAAATTCTTTCAATTTGAAATTGTACCTATTCAAGTTTTAATCTAGCTCTGGAAAGAACTATCAGTATAAAAATATACACGCGATGTGATGGACTTTTGACTTGACTTCAAGGTTATTTTAAAGTAAGAGTAGGGTAAGAGGAATCATTGGATGGTTATTTAGTATTTGTTTATGTTTATGTATCAGCAAAAACAAACAGATAATATTTATATGGTTTAGCAAGTGATCCAAGTATGCAACCAGTTTTACGAATTAGATTAATCAAACTAATTACTGTTGTTATATTTGGAATTTCACTTAACCTGAATTACCATTATCATTACCCCCTCAAATAGTTTCCGGAATTACAGATATACAGTATTATCGACTGAAATGCACGGTGTGAAATTTCAAATCTTATCTCCACCCGAAAATGTGTTTTATGGACAATTAAAGCTACCATGTGAGTCACAGTTTTACACGTCTAGTCATAAGCGCTTGAAGTTTGTGTTTCTGTATTCATCTAGTCTTGTTTATTAAACAAATATTGAATAAATGTGATCACATCGGCCAATTTTAAAAAAAATGGCAGGCAACACGGGCATGGAACAACTTATACCTATTGTGAACAAATTGCAGGATGCCTTTACCCAGTTGGGTGTCCATTTGACTTTAGATTTACCTCAAATTGCGGTAGTGGGAGGACAATCGGCTGGAAAGAGTTCTGTTTTAGAAAATTTTGTAGGCAGGTGAGTGATATGTTTGGGTTTTCCATTTAAAAAATATTTCAAACAGCACGTGTTATTTTTAACAATAATAGAAACATAAGGTGAAACACTAGGTATTTATAAACGATTTAACCTTCATTATTAATTGTCGTTTATCTGATAAATATTTGTCGTCTAAATTTAAATATTATATATTGACAAGATAACAACAGCGCCTATAAATTAGTAAATATCTACCTATAAAGCGCACAAAACCAACATAATTTTTAATAAAACATGAATAAATTATCAGTTAAATAACGTAAACAGCTTTAGAAAAATGCATCCTAATTTTTTTATTTTTGCGGTCATTATTATTTCTAGGTACCTAGGTGGGTAAGTAATCATATAGCGTGGAAGCTAATGAAGCAATTGCTAAAAATATAAATCCTTAATCTTAATAGCATATAATTTATGGAGATAGTAACCAACATTAGCATTATTTGTCTGCATTATCTGATTTGCGAGAATTTAGTAGTTTAAACCGTATTAGGAAATGAAAAATATTTTTTAGATCTATTGTCCTAAAAAATTTAAATCAAACGTGCATGCGGTATTGATCATAGACATATAATGACGGTAGTAGTCAACAATAGGAAATGGAAATGCTACGATTTTTATATATTACGTAGTACCAATTTTGATTTAACTATTACTATTAATTTTCGCATTGTATAATGCTCAAATTAAATCTAGAAATTGTGGAACACACAAAAATATAATGCCTATAAGGAAAACTTCCGGTAACAAAGCATGTCCGTTGTATTCACAGGTTGTAGGTATTTATTTATGCTTTTTGAAGAATCTTGACTCTTAACTGAATCAGATGATCGTCCTATATTCACGTATAAGTAGGTATAGTAATTTCTTACACATATTTTATGAAAAAATTGACATTTTTTGATAAAATTGTATCTTGATTTGAATTAAATTAATTATTTTAACGCAATTTGTAAATCTCTATATGTATGTATATATTTGGATATGACGTTTTTCCGCCAATACACAAGTATAGGAATTGTATAGGACTAAACCTATCTACTAGTAGGGAAGATCCTTGGGGAAGATCTACCTTACAAAGAGTGTACCTATACCATAAAAATATTCTAAGAAATCAAAGTATGCACATAAGGTGTTCCTTTTAAAACAATGTCGTTTCTTGCCGACGTAATTTGCCAAAATTAACTGATAAATTAAAAAATGTGTAAATGACATAAAAAAATCTACAGTTTCAAACGCCTGAATAACCCTGACTTTTAACTAAGTTCTCCAAGACTATAATAATATATGGATACATCAGTAGAAGATATAGTATATTATTCTTATAACTGTGCTAGATCTCTAAAATATTTAGAGATAAAGTCTAGGTAAATAATCGTAATAAGTACTCCAAGTTATGGTGAAATGGAGGAAGAATCTCATAGATGGATATAAGCTATTTGCATACCTGAGAACGAGTTTTTTAAACATTAAAACACCACATAAATGCTGTCCGGAAGAAGGTTATAGGTACATTGAAAAAGGCAGACCAACACCCCATACTCACCGATTTTGCCAGTGCTGGAGCTGGGGATTGACCCCAGACCATAATAATAGCAACGAGAAATGTTCTGTGTATAAACACCTTCCAAAATACAAAAAATGAAAATGAAAAACAAAAAAGTTATTTAGGTAGGTATCTCCATCTCAGTAGGATTTACAAAATTTTATATTTTATGCGGGTAAAAAATCAATATGCTGTAGGTACATGGTGTTTTACCTAAATTTAGGGGAAACAGATTATCAATATTGCAGTTGAAAAACAGGTGGAAACGCATTATTTTATCTTGAAATTTAGCAATACTTTAATTTAGATGTATTTTTGTTCATGTAATATGTAATATTTTTATTTTAATCTATCAAGGAGGTGTAAGCATTTATCCCTCAGTCTATCTTCAAACACACCGTACATATTTCAGTAAATAACTCAAGCCACTTTTATTCTAGATCATGTTAAAAATATGATTTTGTTTTGTGTTAATAAACATAGTAGTGCATCTACATTATTAAAAAAAATATTTTAAATAAGTTTACATTTTGGTATTCTTATTTTTAGAATGTTTAATAAATAAACTTTAATGAGCTGTCGCCCACGTCATTCACAGTAAACAAATAATTAGTATAATTACCTGATTTTAAAGATCAACAAATTTTGATTGAGTTTTCTTTCAGGGACTTTCTTCCCAGGGGTTCTGGAATCGTTACTAGGAGACCTTTAATTCTTCAACTAATTAATTCCAAATTTGGTAAGTATGTACCAATTCCTAAAATCCCAACCTAAATTAATAATTTTGTTCAGGATTAACATTCGAATCGATCGCCGTGCATATGAAGTAACTATTGCAGCTGAATATATTTGAATACCGTAATTGTACCCGAGTACCAATTTATACCAATAATTAGACAATTCATAATTTAATTATGTCACATAATTCGCAAACTATAAATTGTCACAGCTCTTCACTACGTATATCTTTAAAGTTAAGTTATTCTTCAAATTTAAAATCGATATTACAACTATTGGATCGATTGGTGGTAAATGTTGTAAAATAAAAATTTGGTACTTAAAACTAGATAGTTGAAAGAAAATGCATAAGTACACATAATACTAATAGTATCTATCTCGGTATTTTTAGATGTCACTATTGTGCTAGAAGCATTCTATGACTGTACGAAAAATAAATCGTTTGGTGGTAATCTTGTAAAAAAACTACGTTTTACAAGATCGTTTGGTAGTCAATTTTAATGTTTGTCTTAAAAAATAAAAAACACACAGACCATACAAAAAATGAGGTGCTGTCCTTATGTAGCTATTTGCGCCACAAAAAAGCTCGTTTGGTGGTATTTCCTGGCGCAAAATTAGAGTTTGTGATTGGAAGTTAATATAACATATTTTGAGACTTCCCGGACCAAGTAGTCCCTTCCAGGTAACAGAATTGTTTTATATGACAAATATACCACTCTTCCCAAATGACAAATATGGTATGACAAGAAAATGTACCACTGGATGATGTTCCTCAGTTTATACTTAGAATTTGAAACCTGAAGACAAAATAATGTGAACTGACAATTGACCTCCCCCATTTCAGATACCGATAGGTTACGAATTGCTTCAAGACTGCTATATTAGACTATGGGGGTCGCCGTGGGCGACCCCCATAAAATTAAAACTTAGTGATGTTGTATTTTTTATTTTAGTGGACATAATATGTATATTTTTGTGCCGTCTTTATACTTATATTTGCTTAAATTTTAAATATGTTTTCAAATAATTTTTGCCTTTTCAACGAAACAAAAGATTTCACTTGGCAATGAATAGAAACGATATATTTTGTTGCTTGAAGGCAATTTATAAAAAAAAATATTTCGTTCCCCCCTTCAGATTTTGGAGGCAACGCCCATGATTAGACGTATTTAAATTTTAGGTTACGATTTAAAGAGACAATTTGAAGGGATTCGGTAATTTTAATGATTATTGAATCCTTTCAAATGTATCAATTAACAAATATGATTAAGCACCATGTGGTCTATCTTTAGTATTCTGCGTATTTTAAAATGCTTCAATACTTTAATATTTTTTATATCTATACCACCAAAATTTTCTCTTTTTACGATTCACTTATTTGTTTCGGGATTACACCATCTGTAAAATAATAAAAATAGAAAACTAGAATATTCACATCTAGATCTAGTGCGCGATCTAGATCTAGATTCACATTCATATTCCTAGAGTAGTATCAATGAAGTTTGGCCCAAAAAACACGGTGTAATATGCAATAAAAATAAATATTCAATAAATTTACTCATAAAAGAATTTACCAAACTACAAAACCACTGATGAAGTTTAGTAAATTTGGATTTTTTTGGGGCAAATTTTAAAAGTTTCTTTGATAATACACTTGGAATGTTAATTTTAAATACTTTGGAGTCCCTTCATTTATTATTTTACAGATAATTCAATCCACTAATAAGTTACAGTCATTGTTTTCTCTTTGTACCTATGTTTTTTTGTTTACTTATAGCATTGTGAAACAGCACATACTTTTAACATTTAAATAACGACTTGCTATTTCTTGAATGCCGTTGTAACACAGCATAAAGGCTCCTGTTCTTATATTATTTACTTTCATACAGAGTTCAGCCTTAATGGACAGAATTATTGAACTAATGCGTTGTTTTAAACAAGTGCATGACACAGCCAACATGCATTGTCTACGAAATTATTTTAATTACTCTTAAATTATTTACTCAGAACATGAATGAATCATGTCTGAATATTTCCGCTCTCGTCAAAATATACTTAACACAAAATATACTAATATAAAAAATGACTATACCTATACCATAATTTGAGAGCCACGTTCGATATACATTTTGTTTGTTTCAGAGTATGCAGAATTTCTGCACTGCAAAGGGCAGAAGCTTACGGATTTCGATGAAGTCAGGAAAGAGATTGAAGTTGAAACCGATCGACTTACTGGAGGCAACAAAGGCATATCTAGCAGTCCAATTAACTTAAGGGTATATTCCCCAAATGGTAAAATATTTATATTAAAGATATGTTTTAATTTAGTCTATAATTTTGAACGGATATATTTCATTGATATTTTTGCTGCAGTCTCGACGTCCCACCAATATATTTATAGGGCTAAGAATGTAACAAGTATATATATTATATACATAAATTACAATAAAATAAAATAATATAAAAGTGATAAAGTCTAATAATTTGTGTAAGCTTTTTCACTTTTATTTTATTTGAGTATTTCAATAAGTATGTTTATAACGTTTGTTTATTTACTTTGAATTTATACTGTAGCCGTTTAAATGGTGAAAACTCAACATCATAATGTTAACTTAGGTATAATTAAAATTAAGTAGTTGTTTAACCGTTTGATGCAACTGGTTGCTACTTGCTATTTCTCTTCCTATTCCTAACTATTATGATAGCAGTGACTTTATAGTCACTGTTGATAGATAATTATAAAAGGAGGACGTAAATAACAGTCGACAATGCTGTTGAACCAGCCAAGACAGAGACATCAATCACAAACTGGATCAAGTGGCATTGAGTTTACTTACTACATAACAAAATAATTGAATATTTGGGTGGCGAGTCGTCTTCAACTTTGCGTTGAACTCGTGATTAACTTTGACTCAAATTATAAGAAAAAACAGAAACTATTTTTATTTAGCTGAGGACGAACACAATAATTATTATGCACATTATTATGCATTGCTACTTAAAATATCAATGCTTGTAGTGGCACTTCCTTAGAGACTTTTCAATTTTAGGTCATAAACTAGTTAATTTTTTTATTGGACATCTTTATCTTAATTTAAGTCTACATTAAATAAATGCATTTGAAACTTCACATGTTTTTAACTGCTCCAAAATCTTTACTAAAATCAACAAGTAATCTTTATTTTTCAGTGCTAAATCTCACACTGATCGATCTACCTGGCATGACGAAGATTCCGATAGGAGATCAGCCGCCGGATATAGAGCAACAAATCAGGGCGATGATTCTGCAATTTGTCAAACGAGAATCGTGCCTTATCTTGGCCATAACGCCCGCGAACACGGATTTGGCAAATTCGGATGCTTTGCAAATTGCCAAGGAAGTTGATCCCCAAGGTAAAATGAGCAATGGGAAACGATATTTGTATTGTCTGCTTCGCGAGATGGTTTTAAAAGTTTTATGATGAGTATAGTTTTTTTTTATAATAATTGTGAATTGCCAACGTAAATGGGCCCCTAGACATGCAATAAATATTGCGCAATCTTTATTGTCAATTATTATTGAATTTGAAGCCCAATCTACACACTATTCAAGACAATTGACAATATTCATTTATCCACGTTTATTTTAAAAATGTCTTCCAAAGATAATGCATGTTTGACAATTGTTCTCCGATTTGCATCTAAGAAATAAAAAAAAGCATCGACGTTGATCCAAAGCTTAGTTTTTGAAGTGATACAAATTTTCGCATGACAACTTACTACGCGAACTAAAATTCAATGAACCAAACGATTACAGATATTCTTTAAGAACGGACAATGGAACATTTGTGGAATTATTGGATATGATTATCCCTCTTATTGCAAAAAGACGCAGTGAGCTATTGAAGGCTATATGAGACTATGAGAGCTATATGAAGAAAAGCTATTTCGGCAAATGAGCGTTTATCTATAACATTGCAATTCTTAGCAACTAGCAGATGTACCTCAAAATTCAATAATTGCCAGATTGCCAATCGATGCATCAATTAATTTCAAACATGCACAAACTTTCTGCAATCATTGTGCAATGATATCAATAATAGTCCTTAACGTTCAATATTATTGCACAATATGAAATATTGTCAATTAAATTAACAATATAATTGCACGTCTAGGACCCCCTTTATAGATATAGGTAAACTTGAATCGGGGTATCAGTTTAGGTTCAAGTGAATGAAATATACATTTTTTATTGGAAATAAAATAAATCCTTTAAAGAAAATTTTGCAACATTAAAAGTTCTGCGTAAATTTGGGATAATTTAACCCATCTTATCTGTGGAAGTATATTTAGCAGATATTACCAAAAACCGACAAAACCGAAATAGTTCAAGAACAGATACCTACTGTTTTAATGGAAGTAACATATTTCCAAGCATGTTTACTTGTTTACTGATAACATTAGCTTGTTAATTATAAACAAAACACTACAACTAATAATGCTATTAATATGTTGGTTGGTTGATAATTGGAATGTATTTAAAACCTTATTTATACATATAGAAGAAATCACATCACATCTGATATCTAATCACATTCTATCCTCGACCACAAAAGGTTACCCTTCAAATTGTTTACTCAATTGCATTCGCACTGTTTATCAACTTCCTTTTGTACTATATGTTCTTTTCCAAATGCGGTTTCCTGGATAAAAAAGAACATACCACAATAGTGTGAATGCGGTATGTACGTAAGGTATGACCAGATATTATATATATAATCTCTAGTATGACTAATTTAATTTTATGCTAAATTTCATACTAAATAGAACTGAAATTGAAAAAGGGATAAGTGTCCGTAACTATAAAATATAACCGCTAAAATACATACTTTTACCGACAGTTTTTAGGTGTAAAATATTTATCAGTCAAAGTGGTTTCATCAATTATTTTCATTCAGAATCGGTAGTTAACTTCTCGGCACCGCTTTGCAGATACTTTTGTTGTACTGACATACATTTTTTAGTCGCATGTATTCAGCGATAGACCGTTAAACCAAATTTAAAAAAATGACATTCCACCTGTCAAATTACTTTTTGGACTCTATTTTGTACTATTTTATCTTTGAATTTAGAGTGGCTTGACATCCGATTAATTCTAATGGACCATATAGAAATCATAAAAAATAGAATTGGCGTAAGAAACATACAATTTCTCTAGTTACAGGGTTACATTAAAATTCTTCAGTGGTTAGGTATACAGATGAAACTGTTTTTTTTTTAAATATGTAGTACTATTAGAAAGTATAATCAACAAGCTATCTACCTGCTTATTTTATCTGTGGGACCAACAGAACTGAAATTACAGTTGGGAGAAAGTAATTTAATGTAGTAAGTAATTTAGTAAATTTAAAAGTAAAATAAGAGTCCAAAAATTTTACAGCTGAAATGTCACTTATGTTATATCGTTGAATCCAGAAAACGACGTAGATTCCAAAAATATAATGAAATACAGGGTGTTCCACATAAAAATCAAGTGTTGATATTACTTCCGGTGAAACCGGGAACGGAAAAAAGGTAATTTTTATGTAAAAAGTGACTTTTAATAAGTCATGCCAAATTTCAAAATTGTAACTAAAAAAATAAGGGAGGGAAGAGAAGTACACCATGAATCTGCATCACACTGTATGTAGTAATAAATAAGCTTTCTGATAAAGTCCGCGCCACGAGAGAAACCGTACGTACCTACCTAGTGTGGCCCGTCTCGAGCGAGTCACTGAAGGTCATGCGCCTGTGCAGAACTTACAGCACACGAGCGATTATTCGTGGTCACAATTTAACAGGCTACCGCGGCAATTAAATACATTTTGACTCGACCGCCTAAAGCGGTAGTTTCACATGGTAGTTTTCGACTGTTATCGCAGCGACTATTAAGTAGGCGTGTCTACACTGCCAGATGTTTATTTATGTGAATCATACTACTTCGATCACAGTTGAGTGTTATGACAATTACTGCGATAAGTAGAAACATTTCTACTTTTGTTATCGCAGTCGATTGTTTTGAAGAAATAAAATGGCGAAATCTGTTAAGCGGATTGCGTTCTCGGATGACCAAATTTTTAATTTAACGAATTATACCGAGAAAATGAATGTTTATGGAACATAAAGTCACCACAGTACAAAAATCACATAAAAAGAAAAGTCGCACTTGCAAATATTGCGGAAAATATAGGTTTAAATGAAGACATTGTCAAAAAAAAGATACCTAGCTTCAATAAGAGTAACTTATTTACTTGAATCGCGTAAAATTTTGGAAATCCCCATCACCCCATCAACAGCTAATAATTCGGTTAATAAATTATTTTCCATGTCAAAACGTGGTCTCTTTAATAAATGCGTTTTCATCTAGTACCTTTTCTTAGTATATCTTCGTTTAGACATGCATTAACTGTTTGTATAATAATAACTTTTTTTCAATAACAATAAACAAGTAATTACACCATTTACCACTATTTTTTTATTCGGCGCCATTTTAAAAAACTTGTTTATTACTAATTTAAAAAGTATAGTCAATCAGTACATAGCAGTAAATCTATCGCAGTAAAAATATCCCCCACCAAACAGTTCAGATGTTATAGCAGTCGACTGCTGTGTGAAACTGCCGCTTAATACGGTTCGCTCCGTTCAAAATGTGGCTGTTATATTTCTAAGATACGACTTTTCTTCTGGCGCGGACTTTACATATTAATTGCCCTCTTTAGGATTTCGTACAATTGGAGTGATAACTAAGCTAGATTTAATGGATGATGGAACGGATGCAAGAGAAATTTTAGAAAATAGGCTGTTACCTCTTCGACGAGGGTACGTGGGAGTTGTAAATCGGTCCCAGAAGGATATTGAAGGTAGAAAAGATATAAGGGCAGCTATCGCCGCCGAAAGAAAATTCTTTGTAAGGTAATAAAAATATAAAGGTATAGGTATAGAGAAGACACTATTTCACGCGTATTTGTGAAATATGCAGGGTGTAATTTAAGTGCGTTAAAATCGAGGTTAAAACATAACAGTTGTCATATTTTAACCTCGATCTTAAAAGTTAGTCGATTTATGTTAAATATTGGCAGTTAGCCAATTTTTAGAACAAAATTTTAACGGACAGATGTCCAAAAACACTTAGTTTTCGATATACGGTTGAAATTGTCAATGTACCACACAACCAATCCCCAATCCCTTGTCTGTGGTCAGTATAAGCATAAGAAAAACGTAATGAAGATGATAAAAACACAACAGACAAAAGTCTGCTCAGTTTATTTAAGGCCTGTTCCTGTAGGAATCACAAATTAGTCCGATCCAATCAAATCATTCCAAATCAGTCAGCAAATTGCTGCAGGAACACGCCTCTTATAAAATCGATTTTTTGCCGACATGCTGGAACTAACTGAAGCAAATTTGAAGTGTGAAATTAAACTATGAGATATATCAAGAACATTGAATATATTTTTTGATTAGGACTGGGTGACTTCATACTGATATATTGTTATCACTTGGAGTATTCCTTATTTATATAATATTATAAGGAAAACTATATACAGGGTGGTCACTTTTCCAAATTTCACTATTGGTATCTTGGCAACAGTAAAATATACATAGTGGCTCAACTTAGAAAGTTATTTTTAAGCGCATTTTTATGTCCTTCAATTTTTTTGAAGATAAATTCGGGATATTGTGCGTTCTTATAGGCGTCACATTAAATTTTGATGCCATTGGAAGAAGTGAAAAATTTCGCTTTTACTGTAGATGTATATGACTCTGCTTTTACTTATTTTTATCATTATTTATCTACTACGACAACATTGGGAAGAAATTTAATTCTTACAAAAAAATGTTTGGTGGCAAAAATGTTTGGTGGTCAGATTCTCCATGCGTTAGGTACACATGGTTCAAATAGAAATGCTTCATTATTTTCAGTGATATCAAAATTCAATATGGCAGCCGTAGGGAAATAAAAAATTGACTACGGAAATTTGGGCATTCAGTTGGTGCCGAAAATTTTTATCACTTTCATCAGAAAGTTCACGTCGGAAAATGTAAAATTGCCAAGGAGAGAAAATAATGAACTATTTCAGTTTTACAGCGATGTTTCAGGAACCATATAAAAAGAAAGATGGAACTGGAAAGGCCTAAAGCGCAACTTTTTTCAAATTTGAGCCACTCTGTATATTTTACAGTTCCGAAAAGGCCAATGATTTTTTTTTCTTAACATTGTCTAAATAATATTACTCTGGCTTATGTTAATACATTTAAGTTACACCATGTGTTACGTATTTTAAAAACGTTTCATACAGAAAACAGAAAAATATTTGAACATTTAATTGCGGAGTTAAAATATCTTTACCTATTTAATTTTTCATTTGTATATTTTTATTATCTAAGTATACCTACTTTTAGCATTAAAGTTCTACATTTAATTTTAGTCATCCGGCATATTCCCATATAGCTGATAAACTTGGGACGCTATATTTGCAAAAAACCTTAAATCAACAACTAACTACTCACATTGGGAATACGTTACCAGCTCTAAGGGATAAGTTGCAAAAACAAGTTATCTTACTAGAAAAAGACTTGGGAGATTTTAAAAATTTCAGTCCAGATGATCCAGCCGTCAAAACCAAGGCTCTGCTTCAGTGAGTATAATATTCAAATTATCAAAAATGTATTCACAAAATTGGCACTATTGGCTAAGACCGTTGAGTGACCAAGTTGGGGCTACTCAACGCTAAAACATAATCTGCTAGATCATAGTCCTTTCGCTGTGTTATACTTATAAAATACAGGGTTCTGTAATGGTTTACCTGTTTTGCTTGAAAAGCCAACAATACCGACACGGAAAGCTCGGTAAGCGGTGTTACTACGTTTTGAAATTGGAAACTACAAATTCAAATTTCGAATGCCAAAATCATCTGTCATAGTGGACAAACGATTAACGAATGGGATTTGTCATTTGTAAAACAAATTTATTACAACTACACAGATATGCCAATGCGCATAGTGACGTCAGTGACGAGGAAAAACAAATGATAAACACGAAAATAATTATATCACTGCCCTTAAGAATTTTCGCATCGCATCGCCATTTTTCCCTCACGAATGACGTCATGCGCAAACAAACGAAAGTTATGAGCATATCTGTGTAGTTGTATCATATGATTATTGCTATATTACTCCTCAATTATCTATAGCAAATAAAATTCGTAAAAGTTAAAAGGATATCAGACAAATCAGTTAACTTAAGACACACCAAAACATGCAAAACTTTCGTAGTGCATTCTGAAATTACATCATTAATTACAGCATTCTGAAAGTGCTGTAATTGTGGCCAAGCAGTACAAACAGTCAATGGTTTTTTAAAAAGCTTTGGTACCAACTACCCATCTGAATGTAAAACACTTTTCAAAGTAAACCAGAATTAAATAAAAAAGTTGTTATTCAAATTCTTATTTTCAATTCTCAGAATAAACCACGAAACCTAAGTATTTAATTGAGCATGCCATATCTGATGCCTGTCAATGAACCTCCCGTACTCTGAAGATATGAGTGTGTTTAGAGAAAAATATTTTGCCTGATAATACCTAGGCATCAACTTTTACCCTAAATATTGCTATTGGGGAATATCCTATTCGAATAAATATTTCAAGTTCTTTTTTATAATTAGTTATTATAATTTAAAAACTGGTGACATAGACTAGGACACTTGTCTAAACTCTAAAACAACCCGAGCAAAACAAATAAATAACCTAAATACAGTTTCTTAATGAACCCTACGACCATGTTTAGAACTCATTCATAAAAAGCCTCTATAATCACTAATAATAGTTCTACGGTGTTCTACCAGAGAAGACGTTGGTGTTGTGTTCTCTGGTTCTACGCCTTGTATGTCAACAAATGACTTTTATGATTAATAGTTTCTTTTGGGACTACACCACCACCACTAAGGGCAGTATCAAGGCAAACTTCTAAAGTTTGCCCCAAAAAACCACTGTATAATACAATAAAATAAATATTTGATAAATTAACTAAATTTCATCAGTGGTTTTTTTAGTTTTATACAAAATTCTGTATTATTACAAATCATATTTTTAATTATGTCTAAATAAAATAATTATAATAAAATTTAAAAGAAATTAAACGCTTTTTCCTCATCGTTTCAAGTTGATCCTCAACTCGTAGTCAGTAGGAGGTTTGTATGATAAAAATTTTTTGTCAGAGATTTCTATGAATAATGAAACACGTCAAGAGACCTAACCCAAATTGATCGATTGATTGGAAAATCAAACAAGTAAAATGTCAAAGTGACACTTGAGTTATAAGAAGTAAACTAGTTTTATTATGCAAACGTTTTGTGTCTGTATGTATATCCTATATGTACCTAAATAAATTTTATATATTTTATCAGTAACAAAAAAAAAATGTCTGGACTAATAGAAAATTCAGTTACAAAATGTGTCAAGTAAGTGCAAGCATTTTAATTTCATTTCTCCTTATTAAGTGAACTTGTAGGGCAACATCCCCCCAGTTTATATGACCCAAAGAACATTCATTATAAAAATCAAAATATAAAAGACAACGTGTGGAAGAAAATTGCAGAAATTTTAAACTCTCTCTCTCACTCTCACTCTCAACCAGAGATAATACAAAATTGAACTGATTGATGTTAAGTCGATAAAAACTTCGAAATTTGCTTTCGTCTTGTAATATATGTCTCCGAACCAACGGGAACAAAAAATATCATCAGGGCTGCTTCGTAAAGAATCCGCAAGTAATAATAATAAAAGTTCTTCTTCCCCTTCTTCTTCATTTTCTAAATCGCACCATAAAGCCACTGCTTTCTCCATGATATTCTATTGCAAACTGAAACTTTATAAAGCGAAAACGACTGAAATCGCGCAATTGACACTCGTATAGGCCGCTACAGTCGTACTGCAAAAGTCGCGCGTCTCCAGCATCGCGGCTTACAGTCGCCTGATTGGCACTCCACCTTTAGGTTTTAGTTTTATTAGGTTTTTAGTTAAAATTTATAATTTCCAATAGAAACGTTTTCGCAGATAATGCAATTAAATTTTTATAAGCATCTGTCTAAACCATTGTTATTCAAATACAAATTTGTTATACTTACTTAAGTATTGCCATAAAAAATATTATATAAAAATAAATTAAAATATGTATTTTCTATAATTTCCGTTAATAATGTAATAATATTACCTTCATGATGTGACGTGATCATCATTATTCAAAATCGTGATGATAATAGTATTAAAAAATACCTATATACCGAAATTAAATTAGTTGAGGTTATTTCAAGTTATGCCGGTGTCATTCAATGCTGGTCAGGGTAATATTTCTTAAGGAATAAATTTCTTTGGGTAAATATCTAAATAAGTATGTATAAAGTTACATAAACCAATGCCATAATATAAAATATAAACAAAAAGAATTATTTAATTTAAAAAAGAAACATATTTTGGTTTTTAGGATGATTCAGCAGTTCGCTCTGAGTTTTGATAGGGCCCTAGAAGGATCCAGGTCGAACGAAATAAATACCATAGAGCTTTCAGGTGGCGCTAAAATAAACTGCCTCTTTCACGAGAGGTTCCCATTTGAGATAGTAAAGATGGAATTCGATGAGACTGATTTGCGTAGGGAAATTGCCATCGCTATTTGTAATATTCACGGCATTCGGGTGAGTACTACTCGTATTATCTATGGTGTTTTAATTTACCTATACTCGGTTTTATACTTAAAAAAATAGTCTATAAAAATAAAAGAAAAGCTTTTCATCAGTTTTGTTTTACTTTTACATTATTGCTTTCAGCTTTTGTATCGATTAAGATATAAATCCGAATTGTCGTATTCATCTTAATTCGGAAGAGGCTGATAGATATTCAAACTATTTATAAATTAGAGATTATTAATTTTGAAACTTTTCGGCCAACACATTATGTTACTTAGCAGATACTTACATAAATAAATGTAATGTTAACTATAATAATACTATAGTCACTGCACATACATTGAAATGGTGTTGTTTTTTTTTTTTTTAGATTGGGCTCTTTACACCGGACCTAGCCTTCGATGCCATAGTCAAAAAGCAGATAGCGCGTTTGAAAGAACCGTGCATGAAATGTGTGGATTTAGTGGTAACGGAACTCTTAGCTGTTGTACATTCCTGCACAGAAAAGGTAGGAATAATTGAAAATATTAATTGAGGTGAGTTTTTTCAAAAAGAGACATGTCCACTTTTCCTAATTTTAGGAAAATTGGAAAAAATGACTGAACAGTATGTCTGGTTATTACAAAAATCTAAATATTTTAGGGATGATTTATAATGCAAAGATATAAATACGTGTAAGATTAGTTAAAAAAAACTGAAACTGAGAAAAAAATATTGGACATGTTTATTTCTGCGGGAAACTGAATAGTTTTGAACGAAAAACAAAAAAGACCCTTAAACATTTTTTTAAATTATTAAAGATTTTATGTTTACAAAATCCTCTTTGTTGCATGGAACCATAAAAAATATCATTTCATCATATACCATTATATATGTATGTGAAAATATTTCACTAGTGTGTGTAAAATAACTTTTCTTCCGTTTCTTTAGTCAGTAGCTAGAAAATGATTTAGGGTAGTTCCTGTTTTTTTCTAGAAATTTGTTTATTTCAAGTTCTGAAAAATCTACAGTTACTGTTTGTTTCATATTGTGATTACGGCAGAGAGTGGAGTATAGACTACTTGTTAGTACCTACTCTTGAACTGGTACATTTATATTAAATTAATATGTAGTTGGTTAGAATTAGTGTAGATCTAGATAAAACGTGAAACACGGATTAAGGAATTGAGAACGTAAATAAGGTTTATTTGTCAAACATTTCGTACCTACTTTTTTGAACTTGATTTTTTACGGGCACTGATGTGATTGTTTCGGCATCTGTAATGAAGACTCCGCGAATATTTATTTAGCTTATTTCCTAATTCTGTTGAAGTTGAAGCAATACCGAGGGCAATACAAATACAAATCGGGTGTAAAATGAGGATGCAGTGATTGGTTTAAAATCATTAAACTGTGATCATCTTAGAAAAAGTATTCAGGAATTTTGTTTAATAGTGAAAGCGTGGAAAATGGGCAATTGCCTTCCATTTCAATTGAATACCTAAAGAAGAACGTTGGGCCGAAATTGAAACCACAACTTAAAAAAAATAGTACCTACCTATTGAATGAGGAAGGATTATGCCGTGCTCAAATTATTTAACTGCATTTTCTCTTAAATAACCAATAATTTTTTAGTACAAAATTGGTGCAATATCGGCGCTGAATGTAAAATTTTCTAATTTTGCACATTTTTACTTGGATCGCTAACATCACGCACATTGAACGTGAACCTTGAGTTATTAATTATTATACTTTTTTAATTCGTAAATTTACTTTGAAATGTAATTTTATGTTTCTATATCATATCTAAAACATAAACATAAAACACACCATAGAAATGGACAACCTCCCTACTGAAAGCCTAAGGCTTGTGTAGAGGGAAGGTACACATGAAAAAAACGCAGACACACAACCATTCCCTGGGAGAGGTGCCATTTCTCCCCTAGCGAGATTCGAACTCGCGCCGCAATATACCCATTCTGTTAGTAATCTGTGCTGTTAGTCACAGGCTATCACCCAGCACCTAACAGACAGCTATCGCCGCGAGCTATGTTTATTATATATCTGTAGGTATATAATTAGGTACCACTTCAAGGTATTTTCTCAATGGAAATGGTATAATGCGTAATTCTACTAATGCGGAGGTCATTGACGCAGGACGTAAACTAAACATTTACATAACTTGGCGTGTCTTATGGACCGCAATTGTCATTTACAGGATGTTCCTTAAATGCATGTCGATATTTCAAGATTTAATCATTTAATCCTAATAGGTAGATAATCTGTGTAACGATATATGTTCTTAAAAATCATGTGAAATTATATCTTTTAATATGTATATCTACCCCTACATATTTAGTAAAGATAGGTCAAATATAATTCAGTCAGTTTTACTAATCTCGATGAAAAGAATGGGATGGTTATTATTTATAAAAATGAACAGAAAATTGGCATTCGATAGAGAAATATCCTACATAAATAAGTACCTATCTTGTCTAAGGAGTATGTGTATATTTTTTAGATGGCCAGATTTCCTCGTCTAAGAGAAACTGTAGAAAGAATAATAACATCGTACATTAGAAGAAAAGAACAGGCTTGCAAAGATCAATTATCTCTTTACATAGACTGCCAATTATCTTATATGAATACTAATCACGAAGACTTCATAGGATTTGCAAAGTAAGTCGAAATAAAGTCTCATAAAAACTGAACTTTCTATAAAATTCTCTCATAGTCAAGCGGAGAAAAGCCCTTTGGTTTTTTTCTCCACCTGCCGCATATACTAAATTTCTTCCTACTCCAACATATTGTCCTGGAATTAAAAGGAATATAGACTACTGGATTTACAAACATGTTTTCTACAAAAGAACGAATAGCACAATATTATTGCGTAATTAATGCGTAATTCTACGCTACGACGCGCAGTAGAGCGCGATGTAATTCGCACACTTTTCAAAATCAAATCTGTAACTCTCTAATAGTATACTTATTACCCTGTGGTAATAGTAAAAGTTACTTTGTATTCATAATATTCATATACAAATTGCCTTGCCTCTCTATTTTGCAATGAAATTAAAATTATTGTTTTTAATTTGTGAATACAGTAGTTGCAGCAAATATACCTTGCGCAACTTCTGTGCGAAGCCTTTTTGGTGCTCTCGAATTATCTTTCATTCCGATCACCAAAATAACATTTCGCACACTAGTTACAGAAGTTCTTATTATTGGGTTTAGTGCAGAAAATCAAGCGAAGAAAACAGTACCGGGACAAACCAATGCTTTAGGAAATCAGGTAATACGAAAAGGATTCATGTGCCTTCACAATATCAGCATCATCAAAGGCAGAGATTTCTGGTTTATTTTAACGTCAGAAAGTCTATCTTGGTACAAAGACGAAGAAGAGAAAGAAATACAATATATTTTACCTTTGGTCAATCTCAGACTGAGGGACTTGGAAACCGGATTTATGTCCAGGAGGCATATGTTTGCTCTATTTTATCCAAGTGGGTCCAATATTTATAAGGTAAGACACCAAGAACATGTTAAACTACTGATTAATGCAGTTATATGATTTCTTCTTCTTTTCCAGGATTATAAGCAATTAGAATTAAGTTGTGACACTTTGGACGAGGTAGATTCTTGGAAAGCATCATTCTTGAGAGCAGGAGTTTATCCGGAAAAGAAAGCGAAACTGGAAGGCGAAGAAGATGAAGATAATAATAACGTAAGTCGACTATGTACCTTTTATAACAGTCCTTAACTTAAAACATTATTTTTTTATCAAATAAATTACAAATGTAATTCTAGGTAATTGAATACTCTGTCGACCCTATACTAACACGTCAGGTAGAAGTTATAAGAAATTTAGTGGAAAGTTATATAGGCATTGTAACCAAATCGACAAAAGATTTGGTACCAAAGACGATCACCCACATGATAATAAACGATACCAAAAATTATATCTACGAAGAACTGTTGATTCACGTTTATGCCAATGAGGATCAGGTAAGACATTGATAAGCCGGTTAGTTATTTATGTTTGTGTTGTATAAAAATCTTATGATATTTATATAGGCCAATCTCATGGAAGAGTCACCAGAAGAAGTAAAAAGGCGAGAAGAGAAAATGGCTATGTTTCAAGCTTGTAAAACGGCTCTAGAAATCATTGGGGATTGTTCGATGAGAATAGCTACTAAAAGTAACAGTCCACAACTCGAACAGGATGCAATTTCTCTCCTCACTCCTACTCCAACACCATCAGCCGCTACCAAAAGAGGTTAGTAGACATACAGCAAATTACAGCAATTGTAAATGTTGCAATATTATAATTGCAATAATAACAATTGCAATATTATAATAAGATTAGAAGAAAGTTGCCTATATATTTTGATATTTTCATTTATGTTGCCAAATGTTTTAGAAAAAATACTGTATACAGAAACTTTTCTAATTAAAATTAAAGTCTATAACGGCATATAAAAATCAAGTTTTCGACAGAAATATGTCTTCAATGGCTAATATATAAACTCTAAATAATATTAGAGAAAATTCAATTATTTTTTAAAACATTTTTGTAAAATTTTTAAAGTAGGTATCTCCATACATTCCTAATTTTGTAAATTTAAGGAGAGAAACAAATAAAAATTTAAAAATAACAATCATATGATATGATAAAATGTTCTCTTTTCAGGCTTTAGACTGTCTACACCCCCGCCAACTGTGACGAGGCCTGCACCACCTCCTCCTCCAGGTACGACACCTGCTTTGCCTGAGAGGCAACACTGATTCTCAATTCTGACTTAAGCTTCTAGCTTTAGAGCTTCTTATTTTAAACAAGTAAAGATTGGATGTACAATATTTTATTTATATTTAATTATACAAAATCAGATGAAGGATTAAATTTTATTTTATAATTTTATTTATGTTTAGTACCTAATAAAAACTACTTAATTAATTACGAGATTGTATAAAAGTTATTATTTTTAATTGGAAACGTAGGTTTCTAAACACTTATTGACCAAGTTTTTTAATTTTCCAGGTGTAAGGAAGTATAAGAGTGAGAGAAATTTGCTTATTCCTCAGTTTTTCATTCTATCAATTCCGTAATGATAGTACCTATAACTGTTGTCATTGGTAAGAGAGAAATATTTAATTTTAAAGTGGTCTGCTTCTATTATGGGAGAGGTTCTGTTTGTGCTGTGATATGCTTTTGTAAAGTATCTAGCAAATTTTTTACTTGGACTTTCAATTATTTTTCAATACAAAAAGTAAATGATGCAAAACGATTCCTCATTCTCAACAACTCTTCTATTGAGTTGTTCAATATTTATGAATCTATCGTTTTCCTATATGTCAATATAGTGATTTGGAGGATTATTTACCTTTCGGTAATGTTTACTGTGGCAATACTGTTAAGTGGTGCAGGTTTTTCCTTAAATGAAATCTGCTTGATAACCAATATATAATTTGGAACAAATAAGTTTGCCTCAATGCTTTAGGATTGTATGTGCTACAGGGTACATTAAAAAGTAATAAAATACATATTTCAACTTTTTAACCATTAAGTTTACAATAAATACCACAAATTTAAAATACTTTGGTGCCTAAATTCTTCAGCAAATTTTCTAAAAATAAAGGAGTTTTACTCCAGGTTGAGATATGAAAGAGAATACATTACCTATTCATTATTATGTAGGTATTTTATAACAATTATTTGACTGGAGTAAAGTAATCCCAGTATCACCAAAATTGTCTTTATTAAGACCATTTTCAATAATTGATTACTACTATAATTTTGATTATAGGTTATTCCAATGGTACTTCACCTTGAAGCTGGAGTTCACCTATTAAACCTATTATGCTAGGCTATGTTCACTTATTAGATAGATACTGTTTAGTCGTTGAATGAAGTACCTATAGCTATTTTATGACCTATGCTGTTTTTATATCAACAATTTTCTGGCTGGGAGCACTTGAACCAGTTTGTATTTATTATTTAAAGCTGCAGAGTTTTATCATAAGCTCGAGGATCGATCATTTGTTTGGGAATATTAAAATTTATGCATGTTGCCTGTTGCCTTACCCAAAATCATTCACGTGTCTTCCTATGTTGACTCCATGGGAATGTAGGTGAAAAATATCTAGTCAAAAATGGCCTTTTTTCCATGCACAGTATACCAAACCTGTAGAAAATTTTTACTTAATAAATAGTGTTAATTGTAAACATTCCCTATTAGTATTATTTTACTTTAATTTACATTAAGTTAAAAAAAAAACACGAATATGTAGCAGGTAGGAATATAAAATGTTGACACCGACCACACTTGGACAATCGATGCATGGATGCTTGCAGGATGCAGTGATTGCAGGGTGCTTGCAGGTAAGCAGTGTGCGAGGCTATACTATAAATAATAATGAAACTTAAAAAACTGGATACAAAAGTCGGAATTGCTTCTCTTCTCTTTGGTAAAACCAAAGAGAAATTGGTTAATTGTCTTTGGAAAAACGGTTTATATGTACCGGGCTTAACAATTAATAAAGAAATTGTTTCATATTTTATTTCACTGCACTTTCACATGAGTGGGTAGGTAAGTATATGTTCTAAGGATTTTATAGGAACTCTATAATAGTTTAAAATCCTCACCCTCACAGATCCTGCTTGAGATTTTAAAGTTAAAGCCAGGTTAAAGCAAAGATAAAAATAACAAAATAATCACCATCCAAAAAACTTTCAAATTATTTTTACAGGTTATTAAACGTAACGTAAAAGTAAACGAACTCATCCAAAACAAGTAATCGTATAATCGTAATCGAGTATCCAATAGGATTTTGAAATTCAAATTTTCAGTGTTACTAGTGGACGTAGAAAGGTGGTAGGCAGTGGCGTAGATATAAGTTGTGTCAGGGGAAGTGCGTAAAAGACGATAAATACCGGGTGCCAGTTTTTCGAACTCAAACATGGCTGTCTCGGTTATTATAAGAGATACAAGATCGGTTAAATTAGAAAAAAGTTGTGCATTTTAATGCTGATCAATAATCTGAAAGAAAATTTGACCTGTCATTTTTTGTTTTTTAATTATGGCAAAAAAATAAAAAACCCTGATTTTCGTTTTTATTTTTTTGAGGGGACACCGTCAAAGCTAGACGTTTTTAACTCACACATTGTGAAGGCACTTTCTCTACAGGGAATCTAAATATGTCATATCGTATTTTCCTAACTTTGTTTTTTTATGTGCGCCATATTGAATTTTTACATTTTTGAATAGTTTTTTCTGATTACGAGGATATATCATATATGATATGATCAACTCTTACATTTTTGAGCAAAATTTAAAAAAAATCATTTGAAAATTATGAGACTATTAAATATTGACGATACCTAATGAACAGAAAATAAAAGAAAACAGAGAGCAAAATAAAAAATGTTTCTCAAAAAATATGCGACTAAAAGAAGTAAGTTACAGATAAAACCACAGAATATGGCAAAACTATATACTATATATTTATTTGTATTCCTTAATAAAAAAAGATGTACCTACCTATTTTGTAACTTTATACTTCTGAGAAGGATTTAGGGTATCCTTAATATGTATTTATAGATTTATCAATAGTTTTCAGCTTTAGACAAACTGGCCACACCGTAGCCAACGTTAATTAACGTCTGATTAACGTTGTCTACGGCCACACTTATCTGCTGGGGTAGGCCAAATGTAGGTATTGGCATTGGCATAAAGTAAAAAGTAACCACATGCCGTTACTTACTTTATGGTATTGGCACAAGTATAAAGGTTAAAGGTATATAATTGGTGTGATATTGGACAGATCCGCCTATATTTTTCCTTTACCTCTATAATCTCTAATCAATTTGTCTAGGCTCTAATCTTGTATTTAGTGGTTAGGGTAGTTACACGTATTGTATTGTAGACAAACCTAACCTATTGTTAGGTTACCTATCTTCAAGACACATATTAAGGACTCTTTAGGGCGTATTATTTAATTATAATTTTAACATTTAGGATTTAGGTATTACCTAGAAGGGTATTGGGTTGTATACCTCAATTATATAGGTACCTAGGTAGGTACCTACCTATTAAAACTTAAACACAAAAACAGTTTAAAGTAGTCATTTGTTGATGGCTGGTGTGATGTAAGTTGTAGGGGAATCTTCTAAATTCTAAATTATAATATTTAAAACAAAACAGCCATAACAGTAAAAGGAAAACCAAGGTAGGAAGGATGTAAAAAATATTTTGTCTGGTACGTTGGAGTTTAGCACACAAGTCACACAAAACTTAAAAGAGTTTAGCTTGCTAACTTCAAGCTAAACTTGGCTTGCTGGCTGCAAGCTAAACTTAGCTGCAAGCTAAACATGGGGTATTGTATGTTATTGTAGGTATCACGGTTTTTATTTAGTAACCAAGTAGGTAGGTATTTAATTTCTGCCCTGGTAAGTGATTCAAGATCGAGAAATAAAAGTGAACAAAAACAAAATCAAAACTTCTTAAATTTATCAAGCATATCGTGTATGCGTATGCAACCAGTTAAACACTATCGCTAATATCTAATTGCATGCGCATGCTTGGCTCTATTGATGTTAGTCAAATATTTAAATCTGTTTTATTTATATCTGAGATTGTTTGAATAGAAAGGTATTTTTTTACTAATCTGAACAGCACAACACTTGTTCGATTTCTCAGTTTTGTCAAACTAAAGACAAATAATTTTGTTCAATAAAATAAGTAAATAAAATTTAAGATGAGTCATGCGCGTACCTATGTTTCATGTTTCAATCAGTCAGTTTAGTTTAGCTCTTTTGCTCGGCCATGTTCGTTCTGCTCGTTGATATACATTTTTAGAGTAGTGAAGTGCAGTGGTTATTTTTTAAAGGGAAAACGTAAATTCCGGCCTAAAAATGGCAGGGAATATGGGAATGGAACAACTTATTCCTATTGTGAATAAGTTGCAGGATGCTTTTACACAACTTGGTGTTCATATGACTTTGGATTTGCCACAAATCGCTGTAGTGGGCGGACAATCGGCAGGAAAAAGTTCAGTATTAGAAAATTTCGTTGGCAGGTAAGTTCAAATAAACATTCTTATTATGGAACTTATTTATCTTTACATTGTTGTTTATATGGCAATTACTTATTGATTTAATTTGTGGTTAAATCAATTTCTATTTGACTTTTGACATGTTGACTTGGCTTATTGACCAGTCAATTCATTTTGATTTGACGTTTCTTATTCTCAAGAAAACGGAAACGAATATTTCGTTTTCTTAATATAAGTTAAATTATTCTTGTTTCCTTCCAGTTTCCGTTGGTAGACCACTTTGGTTGTGGGTTGAATATTGATTTTTATTTTAAATACAGATAATGAGTTGAATGACATACTTAATCTTTTTTACAGAGACTTCCTTCCTAGAGGATCTGGCATTGTAACTCGTAGACCATTAATCTTGCAGCTGATAAACTCCAACACTGGTAAGTAAGATAATTCTCTTAAAATGCTGTACTTTATGCAGGTTTACTCCCAGCAGTTTTCGTTGTATTTATTTCCATGGATTTTAGACCACATTTAAGATAAAATGGTAAGAAAGCAAGAAAAATTGCTAATAACACTAAAGCTAAGCTATGGCACTGTTGCTTTTATTCTGATTTCAACATTTTAAATATTTATCTGTTAAATATCTAGTACCTATTAAATCTAACATTATACACTAACAATATTAATGCTTATTTCTACCTACATGAGAAAGGACATTGTACATAAGAAGGAATCTTCAATTTTTAAATTCAAAACCATAGAGATCAATCTGCACTCAAAAGCATTCTCAGTATACCTACTGTATGGAAGAGTTGATCGAAGGTATCTTCATTTAGGACAATGGAATTTCTTAACAATGGGAGTCACAAACTAATCATTAATGTATAAGTATATCTCGGTGCACTATTATGTATGTTCAGTGATAAAATATGTGGTTTTATGTAAAATACTTTACTTATTCAATATTAAATTATATATGACATGATTATCAAATATCTTATTTTGCCATCTAGAAATGAAAAATAGTTTGTGCAACAGCAAATAGTAAAAACAAAATCAATGGAATGCAAAAATGTTTTTTAGTTATATCATATCACTACTTTCACTATGTTAAATTATAGTTTATATTACCATTTTCTTTTGTATACCCACAAAGAAAATTACACTGATATTTATACACCAAATTAAATGTGTCTTCATGGCCCTTATGTCAAATACCTATGGGGCTATAGATAAATATTAATTCGACATTTTCATGTGATATATATTTATATGTATTAATGATAGATTCAAGATTTAAAGATAGTATAATTAAAAATGTGTATATTCTCTACTAGGTATTAAAAAAGTTACTAATTTATTCTTCCTATGATATTTCTAAAGAAATATGTATAACTATATAAAAAATATATTCTGTTCTTAAGCTAAATTTTACATATTTAATTCAAAAACTTCTACAGTGAGTTCATAAGGTGTCGCACTCGGTTTCGCATAAATTCATTGTTTTGAAAATGGTAAAGTTTTTGAAAAATCACTCGGACACATCAATTTTCTTTTACTTTTGCACATATTTTACATATTTAATTTTTTATAGGGTGATTCAATGATGCTACATTGACATATACTTTAATATTTTAAATGATATATACTTTAATATTTTACATATTTGAAAAGAACTCTTTTTTATGAATATGGTCATTTAAGGTTATGATGTCGGTCTATCCCTAATAATATGAGATTGCCCGAAAAAGTGTGTCATAAGAGTAAGTAATATCGATCCGTTGCTGAGCACAGTCTCTCCAACACATCGCTCTTTTGTCATATATATATATATCATATATATCATGTCATATATCTTTTGTCATATGGCACACTTTTTTTGTCATATCTGCCTTATTTTAGCGATAGACCCATTATATGTCTATGGATAGACCCATAAAACCTTATATGACCATATACAGGGGGTTCCATTTAAAATATTAAATAACACTGACGTAGTTTTCCACATAACACCAAAAGTCTATTGTTATGTGGAAAACTGCGTCAGTGTTATCTTCACACCAAAGGTTCCAACCCATTTCAAGATAAAATATTAAATATCATCATAGCATCATTGAATCACTCTATAAAAAAAATAAATATTTGTAAAATATGTGCAAAAGTAAAAGAAAATCGACATGTTCGAATGATTTCTCAAAAACTTTACCGTTTTTACCAAATAACTTACTGTATATAAAATTCAATAATTTTGTCATCTGCTATGAAAACATTTTAATTAATATTACTAAGAAATTACAATCTATTGAATTGATTACTGAGTGTTGTGTTTAACTTCACTAAATTTGCAAAACATAATTTCGTAGTCCTATTGTCTTTTTTTTAGCAAATAATATAAAGTATAAATTAATTTATAAAGTAGAGGTTTTAATCATATAATATGTTTGTCAATAGATAGCTAATTGCATTAAATTTATTAAAAACATCTTATCTCAATCTTAACTTTGAATGAAAATTGTTCAATTGCTCATCTAATCTTTTTAAATATGTGTAGATTTTACCCTTGCTATTTCTCATTGATATATAACTTAAATAGATTCTGTATAATTTCTTACAGGAAGGTACCGTAACATTTCCATAATTATAATTATGTCTATAATCTTTTATCACCCATAATGATTGGAATTAAGAAACCTGTCTATTGTTTTTCCCAGTCAGTAAACACGAGAATAATTAGGTACTGTTTCTAGATTACATAATATAAAATTTGTCAATTATCTCATTAATCGATCTGAATCAGTTCAGTATTATAAAACGGCCCTAACTAACTTTTGTTTAATCGTAAAATAAATTTAAATCCTTTTTTTTAGTTTGGTTTTCAAATATTTACATTTCAAAGTAATTCCACATTGCCAGCCAATCCGTATTGGCTGGCAATGTGTATACAACAAGGCATACCTACATTTATAAAAATAAACAATAAAAAATAGATCAATGAAATCAATTTGATACTCTTAATAAAAAATATATAAATATATTAGCTTTTACTGACTTATTACAGAAATTATATCTTTATCGATGGTGCCTGCGAATTGCCCTCATTTAGTAACAGTCAAAATTATAAAAAGGTGAAAATAATGAATTTAATAATTAAGTTATTTTTCAATTGATACCAGTTGTTCTCTCAAGTCTCCGCCTCAATTGCTTTTATGTTCTATGAAAGTAAGCGGTTTTGAATTAAATTAAAAGAGCAGCTGTCCATTCTTAGAAAATATAATGTTTCTTCTTAAGTGTGAATAATCAGTTAAAATTCCATTGTTAAAAAAGGTTCCACCCAAATCATACTAATATATATTTATTGAGTAGTGTTATGTGGAATCATCATGTTATGTTGAATTATTAAAGAGAAAAATTGAAAAATTGTGTGCCCTAAATGCAATAATTGACTTGTTTCTTGAAGAACAAAAATTTGCATATAATTATAGAGCATTAAAGTGATGGTCTATTGAATTCTAAGCCAAATCTTATAGAGTCTATAATACCACAATAATAATTTATAATAGGTACATGTTTCATAAGTAAATGGTAATTTGGTATTAAATGTTTTGTTATTTCATGTTTTACAGAATATGCAGAATTTTTACACTGTAAAGGTAAAAAATTTGTGGACTTCGATGAAGTTCGAAGAGAAATTGAAGCTGAAACAGACAGGGTCACAGGAAGTAATAAAGGCATATCTAACATACCCATCAACTTGAGAGTATACTCACCAAATGGTAAATATTAGTTACATAGTCTTTTTTTATTGGGATTGGATATTTGTAGGAAAATATTTATTAAAAATTTTTTTTTTAGTATTAAATTTGACACTCATTGATTTGCCTGGATTGACTAAGGTGCCAATTGGAGATCAGCCAGCTGACATAGAACAGCAAATCAGGGGAATGATCATGCAGTTTATCAAGAGGGAATCTTGTCTTATTCTAGCGGTTACCCCGGCTAATACAGATTTAGCTAATTCAGATGCCTTAAAGTTAGCGAAAGAAGTTGATCCTCAAGGTGTGTTTATTTAGTTTTAAGCAAAATAACTAAACTAAATATTTAACTAAATTTTCTTAATCTTCTCATAGAAATGATGCAGTTCTTTTATAATTGCTAGTTAAACATTATAGATGGTATTACTGATAAATTATTTCACATAAGTAATAAGTATCGAGGTTTGTTTTGTAAATTTATAAATTTCAATCCTGTAAAATTTTTATAAATATTGAAGTGGTAATTTAAATTTATTTTTAGGTATCCGTACCATCGGTGTTATTACAAAGCTGGACTTGATGGACGAGGGTACAGATGCTCGTGATATCTTAGAAAATAAATTATTGCCTCTTCGAAGAGGTTATATCGGTGTTGTAAATCGCTCTCAAAAAGATATCGAAGGTCGCAAGGACATTAATGCAGCTCTCGCCGCTGAAAGGAAATTTTTCTATAGGTATTTTAAATACTTGCATTATTTTCGGTAGTTTTTATCGGTAAAACATTTCTTTCAGTCATCCTTCTTATCGTCACCTCGCAGACCGTCTTGGCACTCCCTACCTTCAGAGAATTCTCAACCAACAACTTACAAATCATATTCGAGATACTCTTCCTAGTTTAAGAGACAAACTCCAGAAACAACTGTTAACATTAGAGAAAGACGTTGATCAGTTTAAACATTTCAGACCTGATGACCCTGCTATCAAAACGAAGGCAATGTTACAGTAAGTTTTATAATTCTTTAACACCAGATATTTTAGTATTGGTTTTCTTTGTCAAATTATATTTTGTAACCAAACTAGAAAACAGAAATATGTAATATATAGTAAATTTTTAAACAAACATGAAGTATTGCATTTTATTTTCCAGAATGATCCAGCAGTTACAGACAGATTTTGACAGGACCATCGAAGGTTCTGGCTCCGCTCAAATCAACACAATGGAACTGTCTGGTGGTGCAAAAATCAACAGACTGTTCCACGAACGTTTCCCTTTCGAAATTGTCAAAATGGAATTTGACGAAAAGGAGTTACGGAGGGAGATAGCTTTTGCCATCCGAAATATACATGGTATCAGAGTGAGTTTGAAATTTAATGGCAATAGCAGCATATTAAAAAAACTATTTTCAGGTGGGTTTGTTTACGCCTGACATGGCTTTCGAGGCCATCGTAAAGAAGCAGATTTCTCGGTTAAAGGAACCTTCCTTGAAGTGTGTGGATCTGGTGGTTAATGAGTTATCAAATGTTGTTCGGCTGTGCACGGATAAGGTAAAATTAAATATATCACTTACATTTTTTTGATATTTTTACCTTATTTTAAGTGTGTTGACATTTTATGTCACTGGTATTATAACACAGCTTAATAAACACACAGCTCGGGCACTCTGCGGCGGCACCTTTGATGTGGCCGTTTTCGATAGACAATGACCGACATTCGCTATCGCTCTCGCACTGAGAAGAGAAGTCAGAGTTGGACGTATAATATTTGTAATTATCATAAATGCGCGATAACAGTGCCGTATTAAAAACTCTTGAAACATTTTATAAATAACTTTTGAAATAGACATGAGGCCGATGCCTAATTTAGAAATAAGTATATAATGAGATTCAGATCTACCTATTTGGCAAAGTTTTAAAAAAGAAATTTGAGATAGTAATTATGTACATATGCTTATTACACATTCATGATTTACAAAAATAAAAATAGACAATACTTTACAATGAGGTACTTATAGTAAATAATAATAAAAAAGTCTTTATTATGTTCTTAACGAAAAAAGAAAGAAATAAACACAAACGGTAAGAATTCGGCATTGCCGTTCTTTCATTCCACCTATATAAATATTCAAAATTAACTGTTCACAAAAATGTACAATATACCCAGTAATAAAAACCAAAAATAGGTGAAATAAAACTAATTAAGACTCGGATCTTTGCCGGAAGAAGCATTGGCTTGGAATAGGTGTGATCACCACAGATGTTTTTTGAGCTTCCTTCAAGTGAAGGAAATACAGTAGGAAATGCATTTGCATTTAAACGTTCACAAAGATGGTTAGTGAACATTCTTTTCTCAAAATGATCTTGACATAGTCTATGGCTTTTATGAAGTGTGTCCAATTTGTCCAAAAGGTCTTCCCTATTGGCTTTCATTAGCTATATCTTTGCCCTAAAAAAAATTAATAGTTTTAAAAATTAGTTAAAATTATTTTTAAACACACCGCAAAACATTAGCAAAAAAAATGTACACTCGACTACTTGCGCAGTACTGTTCTATAATTTTGTTTTTCCTAAAACTAAAATATAACAGCTGGCCAACTTTTAAACGAAATTCATTAAATCTTAAATTGAGTGATTGTATAAACCATATTATTGGCTGTCTATGAATGAATTTCCTAAATTAAGTTAACTTACATACTAAATTACATTTATGTATAACACATTTTTATCTACTTACCGATCGGGTTGCTTAGGAAAGGTAAAAAAGCTCTTATTACAATTATAGCTTTTATTATTGCAGTTTTTAGTTGCACATACGTTTCCTGTTTTTCTATTACTCATTATCACTAATGAAAAAAGGAACACTATAGAAAACAAAACAATAAAAAAACACAATAAGTAAACAGCAAACACTACACTCAAAATAAATTCGCAAGAATAACTACGTCGCTGGCTTAATCGATAATCAACACGAACTGATTTCCCTATTTCGGTTCGAAACTCTCGCAACTGTGCTGTTCTCTTCTCAAAGGCGGGGCTAAAAAGCGGCGCGCGTGAATCGGCGCAAACCGTTCCTGTCAAGAAAGTGCCCGAGCTGTGTGTTTATTAAGCTGTCAGTATACTATCAGTTTAATCTTTACAGTTACAGTTTAAGCCAAGTTTCCAGTGAACCAAATTCCAAAGATTCTGAGTTTAAACCAAGATAAAAGTTAAACGATTTTATAATACTTGCTCTTAGAATGCACATAATTGTTGGTCCTGCTTTATACTCCATTGTTCTATTAATGTATTTGTTTCAGATGTCTCGTTATCCAAGGTTGCGAGAAGAAGCAGAAAGGATTATTACCACTCATATTAGGCAACAAGAGCAGCTATGCAAAGAACAACTTTGTATCTTAATAGACTGTGAACTGGCATACATGAATACAAACCATGAAGATTTTATTGGATTCGCAAAGTAAGTTCATTCTCCACTATTTGAGTTTTTTTGCCGATGAAATGTGGAAAGATTGAAAGATTAATACTAAAACACTATTTTTTATTTTATATTATAATTATATAATATCGAAACATTTTTCATTGTACTACAAATATTAATATACAGTGTTATTCAGAACTTATCCATAATAAAATTTGGGGATGTTCAACATACATGTAGAAATGTGGTAGTGCAAAAAAAAAATTTTTGGCGGCTTCTGAAAACTATTTAAAAATTTTTCATTGCATGCCGCTGGATACTGGTCCACTGTAATGGACTGACCTTGCGACTGACAATGCAAACTGGCTAGCACGAAAAAAACTTCGGAAGTTCTGAGAGTATCCGACACCCAGCGCAAAAAAGATTGCAGCGTTTTTACTTTAAAATAAACTTAAAGATAGATGTGACCAAAGTGATGTGTCTTTAAAATGAATGAAATTTTGTTACACTAATTTTGAAGAATTGCTCTACTTGATTACTAGGCCTATGAGAAACATGAAATTTATAAAAAATTTGCACATACCTTGTTACAAAAGCTGCGAAATAATATTCCTCGACTTGTACACATTTTGGGCACGCCTTATCCAATTTTGCCGCACTAAACCGAATGTTCCTCCTGGTTGCTGATCTTGTAAACGCAAATTATTAAGTAAATTGGGGATTTTCAGCATTTTGCTGCAACAACCACTCACAAAACCTAACTCGTAGTTGATAATCCACTGGTAATAGTCCATTAACTCAGCATTACTGTACACATGAGCTATTTTGAAAATTTTACAGTTTAACACTCCTACGATAAATAAAACACCGGCACACAGAGAGTACACACATAGACTGATGACTGAATAGACAATAGAGATATTATCCCCACTCCAAGTCTATTCGCCCAGGCGTTCTAGGTACAAAAAACGTGTTTACTTTTTTTTACCACATTCTTAGGAATGTGGTATATCAGATTGTCGTTGAAGTACAGTTGCCCATCTACTTAGTCCTTTATAATGGTATAACTTTAAACATTGTTTACGGGAGATCCTAAGACTTTTATTATAAATTTTTTTGGTGATATCGATTTCTTATTTAAGGATGCACATATCCTCAAAGTTTTAGAGATAAGTTCTGATAACCCTGTATATTTGGTTTCAGTTTTTAAAGAGGCCTCTTACTTAAAATATTGGATTGATTTGTTGTTCCAAAATATGTTATGAATTCAAAATTTTTAATAAAGAAATGTTGAAATCTACATATTATTTAAAGAGGAGCATAAAATGTATTGTTATCTCTTTACTTTTGAATTTCAGTGCTCAAAACCAGTCGGAAAGTGCGGCATCTAAAGGCACTCGTGGAACCCTAGGCAATCAAGTTATTCGCAAGGGATACATGTGCATCCACAACTTAGGCATCATGAAGGGCGGCTCCAGGGACTACTGGTTCGTGTTGACGTCTGAGAACATATCCTGGTTCAAGGACGAGGAGGAGCGCGAAAAAAAATACATGCTGCCTTTGGACGGACTTAAGTTGAGAGATATCGAACAGAGCTTTATGTCCAGGAGACATATGTTTGCGCTGTTTAACCCGGATGGAAGGAATGTGTATAAGGTAAGTGCAGTTGATTCTTTTCTATATACAGTGTGATAAAAAAACTGTGAACTTAGTTCTAGGGTACAATGTTAATAAAAAAGTAAGACTAGAGTTCATAACATGCTGACAGAAATGCCTCCTCAGAGCTATACAGGGCGTTGAAAATTTTGTCTAAAATAAATATATTTTGTGTTTTACTAAGTTTTCTAATCTTTTTACGGTAGGTTTATAACATTAAAATATTGAGTGGTAATTACATTATCTAATTAAAATAAAAGAAAATAAAAATCTCGATGTGTTTCTAAGATCTCCAAGGTATTTTTTTTTAAACAAAAGCACCTTATTTTTGTAAGGAGTCATTTCAGATCCCATGAGCATGGATTTCTGTCTATTTCTGAACCAATAGATTTGTCAATTTTGATACAAGGTGTCTTGTCCGAGTTGCGATGTCTGATATCTGAAGTGCTGGTTTGAAAAAAGAACTTAAATAAAACTTAAATAGAAAAGTGACTCGATGTTAATGGAGAACATTTTACAATAGTTTTCAAGAATGGGAGTGTACTGTTCTTCCGAGATCACTCTGACGATAAATAGTTATTAAAAGTGTAACTTGTATTTCCTTTGACAACCATCTAAACTAGCTGTCTAGGTATATAAAAAAATATGATCCATATGTACAGAATACATATGGAAGAAGTATTTTGTCTTCTACAAAATATTTAATAGCTGTAGCTAACACTGTACAAAATAATACAGGGTGTTGCATTTAAAATATATTACGTTAAACGTTAAACATTTAAAAACTTAAAAATTACATAAATTAACACAAACTTTCTATGGGCTACTCTAAAGTAAAATAATGCACAGGGTTTCTTTATCGAACTAAGTTTAGGTATTTTAAATGAAATTTTATATGAGTGAAAATATTTCTTAAATACTCTCTAGATAAAACCAGTGTACATATATATCAAGTATGGACTGATATCTGGCGGCACTTTGATGTTAAAAATTGGCCGCCGATGATTTTCAGTGAGTGTAGTGTCACTTCTTATTTTCATCGATAGATGACGGTCGTTCATAAAAGTTAAACTGACAAAGCCAAATTCAAAGCCAATCGTAGTCTTACACACTGGTGGCGACCTCATGGTTGTGTTTTTGGAAGAGACACCATGATAGACTTTCGCAAAATAGACAAGTATCTATACATGTTATATATGTACTCTGATAAAACCAACACTTTTTACATAATTTTTTCTCAAACAAAAACTCTACCTGATATTAGTCTTTGTGATTCTGGTCTAATGTGATACCTTATTGTTCTTTAGTTATTTATTATCTAAGTAGGGATGCCGACGGGTACCGGGTACCTGAGAATGACTCGCTACCTGGTTCCCATATTAGGACCCGATAACCCGTTAAAAACCCGATAATCCATTAAATACCCGATACCCTCTAAGCACCTGCACTCGGTTGCCCTCTATGTCACTTATATTCATATGAAAACTTGTTTTTTTGCGGTTTTGCGATATAAAATATGATATGAATTGGAAAATATTTGCTATGTTGAAATATGTTGCTATGTTGCTATGATAAATAACGGGTAACGGGTAATTAACGGGTAGTGGGTAAATACCGGGTATTGAAAACGGGTACACGGGTAGTAAAATTAACGGGTATCGGTATCCCTATATCTAAGCATACTTTTCTTGGATGTTCAATGATTTTTTAGGACTATAAACAATTAGAATTGAGCTGCGAGACCTTAGATGAAGTTGACTCTTGGAAGGCCTCATTCTTGAGGGCCGGCGTATATCCAGAGAAACAAACTGAAACCCTCAATGGAGAAGAGGTGAGTGACTTTATCTTGCGTTTTTACCTAAGCATGATTAACCTTAATATTTGGCATGACTCTGGAAAGCTATACACAATACACACAAACACAAATTTATATGTTTTATCCCTCTTACATATGTATATTTTTTTGTATAGAATTCCTCCGACGTGAGTAAATTGTACTATCTACATTTTTATTCTACTAATTGCTTCTACACCTTTGCTTAATCGCTATCAAGGTATAGACATAGACTGATTGCAAAAATTATAAACATGTGCTGCACAAGTTTTAAATTAGGTGGGGAGCTAGGACAAATCTGAAATTTGGCTTTTTATAAGTTTCATTGTTACTCTGTGACTAATATATAATCAGTTTAGACCTTTCATTTAAAATTTATCGCTATTTTGTATCTGTTGAAAGTACAGATGTCGCTCTTTGATATTGTGATAGTAAAGACAATGCGGTTAATGAAAATGGATCAATATACCCTTACACAACGTATTAATATTGTAAAAATTGACTACAGAAATGGTGAAATATTACACAGACAGTTCGCTGAGTTCGTATTGAATTTGGTCGATGTGAAGCGCCTTCTCGGCTAAGTGTATCGGCTGAAAATATTGCTGCTACAGCTGAAAGTATTGCGGAAGATCTGTGAATGTTAATTCGAAGATGTTCACAGCAATAAGGATTAAAAACAACCAGTGTGCACACTTTTTACACAAAGATCTTAGCCTAAAGGCTTATAAGGTCCAGTTAACGCAGCAATTGAAGCCGGCAGACCACGGACAACGTTGATCGTTTATTAATTGGTTGTTGGAAATGCTGGAAGCAGATGCCGATTTTTTCAAGAAAATAATTTTTAGTGACGAAACACATTTCCATCTCTCTAGCTATATTAATAAACACAATTCTCGGGTCTGGGGCTTTGAAAATCCAAGAATTATAATCGAATAACCGCATTATTTACAACAAGTGACAGTCTGGTGCGGTTTTTGGTCTGACGGAGTCATTGGATCGTATTTTTTCGAGAATGAGGCTAGCAAAACCGTAATAGTGAATGGAGTGTGTTATCGGGAAATGATAACCGACTTTTTTCGGCCTGCAGTTGATTTGTTGAACTCGGGCAACCCATACTTCCAACAGACGGTGCTACATGCCACACAAGTCGAGAAACAATCGTTTTATTGCATGAACGATTTGATAGTCGCGTAATTTCTCAATTTGAAGATGTCAACTGGCTACTCAGATCTTGACTTGACACCTTTAGAAATTTTCTTTGAGGCTATGTTAAAGATAAAGTATACACTAATTCTCCAGACACGATACAGGTGCTCAAAAACAATGTTACAGATATTATTCGCGATCCTCAGCTGCAATTGTGCGAAAAGGTGATAAATAATTTCCTGGAAAGCATGAACATCTGCAAGAATAGTCAAGGTGATCATTTGCCGATATCGTGTTCCATCACTAATCACATACTGTGTATCTTTGATATTGTCATGGATTTTTTGCAAGAAACCTATTTCTTTTAATGATTTAAAATAAAAGGTCTAATTTGAACACCCGATACAATATGATCTGCTCCTATTTGTATCTTCAACAGGCATATATACAGAGTTTCAGCTCTCGCGATTTTATTATATATATATAAACACCTTATATATGATTATGAGCTGAGTTGTTTACTTTTTATATTTTCAAAACTATTGCCTATTCTAGACTACCTACTTTTATATTTAAATAAACATGGACCTAAAAACCTAGATTTATGAAGAAGGACTTGCCAGAATAGGTGATTATTGGGTTCACCATGTAAGAATTTTTAGAACTGGAAAATGTTTCTTGGTACACCCTGTATTTAATTATGGTGATTATATTCAAGTATCTAAATGGTAGTCTATTATGGCACCTCTGTATTTCAATTTTTGTAAAAAACTTTACAATTTTATTTATTGCTAGTAGTGAAATTACAGATAGTTCCCTACTCCCCGCGGGTAAAAAATGTACTTATCCACAGCTGGCTTAGAATAGAATTATATAATAAATTGTTAATTGTTTTGCAGAAAAGACGGGCAAGTATTGCTAGAAGATGTAAACGGTCAGAGCTGCATTGGTTTTCATGATTTTATAGCATTTTAGCTTGTAGGAATTTTGCTTTTTCTGTATTTATCATTTGGCCAAAACCTTTCATGAGGAAAATGAAATATTACAAATATTTTTGTCACGGTTCATTATTTTGGTAAATATATTTAAACCATTTCAGTTGACAATTTTGTTCATGAAGTGTAGGTCAAGGTAAATGTATATCATTAAGACTATATAGGGTGACTAGTTGCAAACTGCTTCGTTTAACTAAACTAATACGACTATACCTTGTGTGTACTTTTTCGCATTTAACCCTTGTGTTTGTGTGTTTTGCCTCTGATGCTGCAGGGAGATAATTATCAGGTTGGTAAATGCCTCAAAAAAATCAACACTCACTTAAACGGTCAGCCTAAATAAAATTCTCATTATCGTAACTTATACTTCTCTAAAAAACACTAAAAATCATTTACACTGTAAGTAAAATATAAAAATCATTTACACTATAAGTAGTATTTCCTGTTAATATAATTTTCTTAATAATTCTGATATTCTTATTACCATTTTATACATTTACAGCTATTTTTAAATAATGGTAACTATTCTTCCCTGCAATTATTGGACTTTGAACTAAAACAGATCTGGTTTTCATTTAATTTTTGTTTTTTCCACTTATCTGTTTTCTGCCTTTTTCATTGTATGGTTTAATTTATCTTATTCAGTAGACATTTAACAAGTACAATTTTATTTTAACAGAAAACTAGGACTAGGAAACAATACTTTGCTAGTATTTTCCTAATAAAAGTATAAATTTGAATTGCCAGTGCGTTGAATTTTCCATTGTGAAGCATGAAAGATTTTTTTATCGTTTTGGAATATGCATAAACTCTTTTGTTTAAAGAAAATAGTTACAAAATAATTTTTTCCATCATTTTTCAAAAAAGAATATGTTTGCACATGCACTGATATACTTTTTGGAGAAATGTATACCACAAGTAAGGGAAAGGTATCAATAAACTGAATATCATTTTCCACATTTGGATATTAGGCATTTTTTTATTTTGCCACAGGTTTCCATATCCACCACCATTGAATTTATGTTTACATTCTTCATCATATCTAGTTTCTAACAGTTCTTGGCAAGTTGTATCAACCCCTTCAATATTTTCGGTAAAATTATTTTTCATCTAGTCATACACCTTCAATTTCAAAATATCTTCAAATCATCTACCGCCCACGAAAGCTGGAGTAGTTGACCACCCCTAGAGTAGATCCAAGTAAAACAACAATAGAACATCGTAAAACGTTACATATAAAAATAATTCAAAATGTAGAAGTGTGTGAGAATATATGTAATGTTTTGTACTACTCGGCATAAGAGACCATTTTCACATCAAATGTTTCATGTTTAATATTCGTATCATATATAGTGTCTTTTATGGCATCTTTCATTTTAAAATCTATCTTATACCTCACCCTAAACTCCAAAACAAGAGCATGGATAAAAGATGTTGAATTGTTCAGCTGTGTTAAAAATGTTCCTTTGTGTTGGAATGCCAATTGCCACTCGATGATGAGGGAGTACAAGTTGGAGCTTGATTTGAGATTGTACATTTTCAGAGCAATTGAATGGAAACCTGCATAACTACCTATCATGTGGTTTAGAATGATACCTTTTGAAATTGAAAAAACATACAAGTACCTACCTTTTATACTGGGCAAATTTCATATTGTTATTTTTTCTGTCAAAAATATGAAATAAGTTATTGCTGTGGATAATCCTTGTGTAAACTGAATGAGAAAAATAATCTTATAAATTGAGTTTATTTTTCTCCACTAAATTTCATAATTGCTTGTAAATAGATCTCTCCTTACACCATTTAACATAAATTTCTCTTTGGATGCATTAACGTATTTGTACCATCATCTTCAATACTGTACAGAAACAGTACATTTATAAATAATTCCTTAGTATTATAATTATAACTTTGTAACTTTTCTTTCTTTAGTCGTCAGGTGAAAATATAACAAGTTCAATGGATCCCCAACTGGAAAGGCAAGTAGAAACCATAAGGAACCTCGTCGACAGTTACATGAGAATCGTTACCAAAACAACGAGAGATCTTGTGCCGAAAACCATCATGTATATGATCATCAACCATACCAAAGATTTTATTAATGGGGAGTTGTTGGCACACATTTATGCTAGTGGAGATCAGGTAAGTTAATGAAATAGAGAGAATATGTTTTGTAAATTAACTGACCAGTATAGTCATTGTTAACACGTTGAGCCCCGGGTGGGTTTATTTTGACCCACGATCCAAAAGTCCCATTGGACCGCGTGGCACATTTGCTGCCCACGCGAATGTCATGTATTCAGACCATAATGTAAAATGAAATACCCACGTTTAGATGCTTAATGCATAGGAACTGTGCAAAGCCGGTCCCGGGGGACACGTGCATATTAGCGGTTTGTGAATATCTTTACATATTAGTGGTATATTTTCAATATAAAAAAATTACTAAGTAATGCTTGGAAAAAAAGTGATTTATTTTGACATTTTATTTACAAATGGTATAGTTTACAATATGAAAATATAAGTAATCAATAAAACTATTTTTTTACGGATTTATGGGAGATAAAGAAACAAGTTACACAATAAAATGCCTTACAGGCAGAACACATGTACTTGGTTCTTGGGCATTTACTTTGAGCGGTTTTCCTACCTTCAACGTCTTTCATATGCTTATAACATTGTGTACATCTTTTTCTGGGAGTATCACTCTCAACCAATTCATGTTCAGTATAATTCTCATTGTTTTCGTCTTCGAAGTTTGACTCATTTATTTTCAGCAATTTCAGAGCTAGTTGCTCTTTATATGCAGTAATTTGAATATTACTTTGTGCAATCTCTTTGAATACTAAGAAAGCATTTACCAGTGCTGACCCCAATAGTAGCTCCATGGCTAACTTTCGGTACCATTTATTACCGCGTCTAAGACAATGAGAGTATGCTTTTAGCTGATCTGATATGTCGATGTACCCTTTCGAGTCATTATACTCAACAACAGCTTGAGGTTTAGAGACTTCTTTACCGCGCTGACGAACTATTTGCACAGCATCCGTATGCTTAGTGGAAAGCATTAGGACATCTCGCTTGTCCTTCCACTTTAGCATAACTATGCCATTGTTGCTTTCTTGAGCAAAAACCCCATTTTTGTCTAATTTTTTAGCAACTACGTCTTTTGAGTTCAATTTTCGGTTTGAACGAATGGTACCAACCAAGTGCGTTTTTCGTTGTAGCAGTTCAGTAGCTAAAGCTACACTTGTATAATAGTTGTCAGTGAAAAGTGTGCGACCACAGTCTAAAAGTCCATCCATCATTTCCATCACAACTTTGTGCGAAGCACTACCAGTTTCTGAGGCATCTGTCCCACTATACACTCGTACGTTATAAGTATAACCCTTTTCTGTACATAACTTGTACAATTTTATATCAAACTTGTGGCGTTTATTTTTTATAAATTGTTTGAACCTCAAACGACCACGGAACGGAACCATTGTTTCGTCGATACATACGTTGTTTCCTGGGGTCAGTATCTCTTGAAACTTTTGATTTAGCATTTTTACCAGTGGAGACACTTTACGAAGTCTATCATTTGCATATGATTCATCTAAATTGTCATTGAAATGCCACATTGTTAGTAATTGTTCAAAACGATTTCTAGTCATTATCTTGTTGATGTTATTTCCATACAAGAAATTTTTACTCCAATAACTTCTAAGTCTAGGTAGTTTGAATAGTCCCATCCAGAGCAAGATTCCTATAAACTTTTCCATCTCATCTTGGTCAGTAGGAACCCAAGCTTTGGTTTTAGATCTTTTTATTGGCCCAGTTTGTCTAGCATATAAGTTTGTTTGATCAACCATGTAATTTATTATTTCATTGGAAACAAATATTTTATAAATATCATATGGATCTTTATCATAAAAGTCATAGTAAATTGGCTTTATTCCAATTTGTCCTTGATATTTATCAAATGTTTTCATATTTGATCCATCTACAGGCCCCCAAACTATATTATCTAAACCGTCCGAATCAGATACATTCGCAGCAACGACGTCTTCAATAACTTGATCTATCTGTAATAAAAAAATTGCTACACACACAGACTACTAAATAAAGTAAACATACCGTATTTCTAGGAATAGGAGAAATAGATTCATTTGCAGAAATCGCTCTCGTTTCTGTATTGTCACTCAAATCGAGTAGATTTCTCGGAGAACTTGATTTTGAGGTAGATGGTCCGGGTTCAAATCTTCCTCTCTTTGAGTTTTGTACACATACTTCATTATCAGCACTTGATGAACTACTTCCACTGTCACTAGGCATATATTCATCAGACGTATAAACGTCCCCAAATAATTCACTTTCCCGATCGTCTTCATCAGACAAAATATCTTGCCACAATAATTTCAATCTCTCTTGCTCACGCTCGTAATTTCCCATTTTTACAACTTCTTACACGTAAATGCTCTAAATACAACTGTGACTGCTGCACTCACAAACAATAGTTGTATTATACTGGATATAACGACAGGAATCAACGTGCAGAAAGAAATGACATGCGCAGATGTGAGGTACCAGTTAGTACCTCGCCGGTCCAAGACTGGTCTAGCTCGCGAGATACAAACGTGTACCTCAAATTCAAATGTCAATAAAGTGTCAAAATATAATATGATTGTGAAAAATATACGCTTAGTGTATCTCGCCGACTGTATTTAAAAATATTTGTAAAAAAAAAAATGCCGGGCCTGGCATTCCAAAAATCGTATCTATAGCGGGGTTCAACGTGTTAATTTTGAATCAGTAGTTTAAATGTTGAATAGGTCCAGATTTTTGTACCTGTAAATATTATTTTCTAGTCGCAAATGATGGAAGAGGCCCCAGAGGAGGCTCAGAAACGAGAGGAAATGTTACGCATGTACCACGCTTGCAAAGAGGCACTTCATATTATCGGGGACGTCTCGATGGCTACGGTTTCTACACCCGTTCCGCCTCCAGTTAAGAACGACTGGCTTGCCAGTGGTCTAGATAATCCTCGGTTATCTCCACCTAGTCCGGGAGGACCACGAAAGACTGCCCCCAGTATGGGAACTGTTGGTTCTAGTGGTAAATTGCACTTCTCACATTTTTATTTCTCCTGTAATTGCACGCTTTGAATATTGTTTTTAAGGCTTTGTGTGGATTGTCCAGAAATAGGTTTTTCTATCATTAATTAAACTAAAGGGTAGTCTGTATTATTTTAAATGCGTGAATGAAGAACTGAATGATTAATTGAGGACTTACATGCGACAAATTAGTTTTTTAAGCTAATTTAACAATTTTTATTCGTTTTTATGTACTGGTACTGTTACTAATTTGAATTTTCATCACTATTATTATTATCATCACTTATTGTTAGCGATGTAAGTTGTTATTCCTATGATTTTAACAGGGTCTTTTAGACATGAATATATTTAAAGCTGGCCTTTATTAGATAGGATAACATATTCATGTTAAATTAATGAAGTACCAAATTATCCGTAATTCCTTGTCACTACTATCAGTGGCATCAGCATTGTTCAGAAATTACTGTTCAGTGCTTAAAACATACTGGTGTAATGAGGTCTTTTCCTATATTTTTTTTACATCGGCAATGGAAAGTAGTTGAAAAAAGAAGAGATACGTATTTCTGGAATTTTGATATTGGGTTCATTTAAGTCCATAAATTATTTTTTTATTGTGCGCGATATCTATGTAACGTCACTAAGCGAAAATTCAAAATTTGCGCCATTTTTTAGTGATTTCTAGGATATTTTCATTTGTGTGGTTGGTGTCACTGCGTGACAACTTTACTTTTGTTTATGTTTGAATTGTTTGGTTAGGGTAAACATCATGGTAAACATGAGACATTGTTTTTAGTTTATATTTTTACCTGTGAATTGTTGTCTCTGCCTGTGACTGATTACAAGTGTATTTATTAGTCGGACTTAGTCTCTACAAAACCTTGCTCCATGTTTAATAAAAGTTTACTTCACAAGGAAACAACAATACAACACGTCAAGTTGTCAAGCCAAACACAAACAGGAAATTTCAAATGTCAATTGTCGAAATGTTGACTGTCGTTTGTCGTCGTTACAAACTGACCCAGCCACATATTATCAGTGTTGCCTCTTTATAGATACATATTCCCTAGTTTTCGCGTAGAGACGTCACAAATATAGAATAAAATTCAAAATTGAATTAAAAATTTTCTACCGATTCAATCTTAACAGTTTTTATCCTAATAAATATAAAAAAAATATATATTTTATAAAAATATAGGTTTCCACTTTCATTTCGATTGAAGGAAAATACCCCATTTTTGCACTATTTACATGGAGGGGCCTGTTTTGAGGCTAAAATGCTACTGACGCTACTAGAGCGAAAAAGGTCGTGCAGCATCAGTAAAAGTGATCACAACCCAACTTGACTGATTTGCTGATTTTAATGTTCAGGGTTTTTGAGTTCAGTGTTTTTGATCTTGATCATCATCTCGGAGAACAAAAGTTGTGTATCATCAATATTTCCACTATTTTCTAAAATAAATTCCATAAATTAAAAATGAGTGACAAGTTGAAGGCTGTTTCGAAATTGCTAGTTACTGTTGATAACCCTACTGGTTTATTACTGCTGACGCTGTCCCATAATCGACCTACTGGTAATCAGTACTGTTGTGAGTTTTGGAACTAGAGGTAAACATTTTTGCGTATATTTTATTGTTTAGAAATATATTCTCAATGCACAAAAAAAGATATGGCCATAGCTGGTGGATGAATATTTTAAAAAATGTATCATTTCTAATAACATATCTGCCTTGACAGTATTGGAATTAAAAATTTTAAGTTCCTTCTAGGAAGAGAAGATACTTTTTGAGTATGTTTTATTAAAATAATGCTACTTTTTTCTTTAGCTGCATGTAAAGATAGATGTTCCATTAGTTAAAGCATGGCTTTTGTGAAAGTAAAAACGCTAGATGTTGGAAGACTAATCCATTAAAAGGAAAATGGTATTTGTTAAAAATATTTTTGTTTACAGTGGTAGAGGGAAAATGAAGAAAAAAATATTTTTTAGACTATATTTTAAATAAACTGCTGATTTCTGCTATGAGAACAAATTTTTGGTATAAGAGATATTTTTTGAGATACAATTTTTACAAGTTTTAAAAAAATTCTAAATTTACAAACAGAATGCTCTGATAATTTTTTTTGCTATTAAACTAAAAGTCTAATACATATACATACGGATTCATCAATGAGGCGTAACGTTAGTCCGACTAGCAAAGGTTATGCGAAAAATTTGCGCCTCTGTTGCGCGGGTTTAAATAAAAGGCGTAGTCGGGCGCAAAGTTGGTTAGTCCGACTAACGCCTTACATCTCTTTCATGAATCCGGGTTTCAGTGTTTTGCGTAGAATCCAAAAATGCAATAATATGTGGGGGAAGTGTCACTAGGACGCCATTATTTTATTTGAAGAGAGCCAAGTCAAAAACCCCAGTGTTAAAATTTTCTTTCTTTAAATCCAAGAAGTCTCTGACATATTCTAATAATTGGTGGTCACTGTGAAATCGCCTGTATGTTTCGTGAATCCAAAATTTGTGGGAGTGGGTTCTTTTCAATATTCAAAGTCTAGTAAAATAATTTTTCCCGATTAATCCCTCCAGCAGACCACGTAGAAAAATCGTCCTATTTTTTTCCTAGGTTCACTGGGCTCAAGGGCGCCCCCACCCCCTCCCAGCACAGGGCGACCCGCTCCCGCCATTCCCAACAGGCCAGGCGGAGGCGCTCCTCCCATGCCTCCAGGCAGACCACAGGGACAGGCCCTGCCCGCACCACTTATTCCCACGTGAGTAGTAAAGTTTTCTTTATATTTATGTACTAATGGAGTGATCCATTGATATTTCATATTTTGCCGTTATGTTGGTCATTAATTTTGAAGAAAAAAATTATCTAATTTTTATATCATTCATAATAATTAATGAGTAATAATTCCGATAAATATTTGTTGTGTAAAATGTGCAAAATTTGAGTACCTACTTCTGGAATACTAAAATTTCGCATTGTTCAAATAGTAGGTAATTTGTAGGTAATATCTTTTTTTTTTTAATAAAGGCCTGGAATAAGATAAGAACAGTAGTCTATTTTTACAAAATGCTTAAATAGATTACAGTCTATGCCAGAATTAAGGAAAGTGGAATGACCTCGCCGATCTGGTAAAATGCAGTGATGCATGGGCGTGCGTATTCTGTTTTACCATTGGGCACATTTCAGTTAATATATACTCGTATACTATTCTATAGAATACTCATAGACTTAATAAGAGGAGACCTCACGGTTCATTCATAAATAACCTTTTGTTTTGTATCGATCATTGGCAATGTGTATGACAAAGAATACCGAGAGAAAGAACGGCAAAATTCCGACTCCGTGCAACGTTGCAAAAGTTTTGGGAGAACTTGCTTCCGACGCCAAAGGCGTACTGTTTTTGGAAGGGTTGGGCATGATAATAAAACATCAAAAAAGGAATTTTAAGAAAATCAGTACTATACATTGCAACAGCAAAAGCTTGTGAGATTAGAAATTAAATTAGTATCGGAGTTTTAATGTAGGGAATATGAATTGAAACGTGAACACTTAAAATTCTGAATTAAGTAAAGGTGGTACACCTACTACATTACAAAAACATATATACAGTAGTGTAAAAAAGTATTTTTCAGTTTTTCAAAGATACCCAAACTCTGTATACAGGGTTGAATTACATTTAAAAGTGAAATATAATTTTAAATAAGAAAGATGTACATGGTGTTAGTTTTTAATTCAACTTTTTGTTTCAAGTTATTTGACTTACTGTTTTCAAAATAACTCTTTAAAAGCCTGATAATGGTGATTTTTTCTTAGATTAGTATAAAGGATACCTTTAAAAATTACCTTGGTTACGCAACTGATTTTAATTTTTGTGTGCAAACGTTGCATGTTGGCTTCACACTTACCAAACATTATAGGTTTTTTAATTTATTATGCAGCAAAGTGCTGAATGATGCCTTAGCTTCTTGCTTGGATTCTTGTTTTGATCGTATTTAAGTATGTGTGTAGGTAACTCCAAAAACTAACACATCAGCCATATTTTAAAAAATAACAAAAGCAATTCCATAATATAATATAGTATATATATACTATATTCCGTAAAATGATAAGGAAGCCAGCCAGCACGCCCCTGAAAATCCGTAAATATGGCGTGAGAAATATAGCGACCGAATAACCAAACAAAACTTGGCAAAATTTACCTGTGGAAAGACAGTTTTGAATATAAAGAATTCATTTTTTCATACACTTGACACTGACGCACCATTTTCTGAAGAATAGTAATAAAATCCTTACGAAAAACACTGAAAAATTCACAAAAGCAAAATTCCGACTTCCAGCAACACCGCACAAAAGAAATACTATAAAATACTACGATTCACGTGCATCAATGGACATGCGGATTGGAGTAGGGAGCAATGATGCCTGTTCATTCCATATTTGGGTTATGAAGTTAGTTTTTATCGCAACGTTTTTAACAAAATATGATTTATCTACTTAACTAGGAAACGGGAAAATATTTTTATGTAATATTTTAACCTTAACCCATAATCATGGTAGTTTAAATGTGAAAATATAAATTACACAATTGACAGTTTGGCAACAGTTTTTCGTACAATCATAAAGTAGACCTTGCAGTTGACCAGATAAAGAGTAAACAAGGGGATCTTTGATTGCTTTAAAATGTAAACAATTACATCTCCTTTGTCTTATAAATCTATGAGAATACTTCTAGTATATACACTTCCACTTTTTTAACTAACACAAATAAGTATAAACACTGACACAAAGAATAAATACACTGATAATTTTATCACAAATTTTTACCGTTCAGAAACGCGCATGAAATAACCCAACATCACGCCACTGTTTCCTTACTACCTCGAGCGCAGTCGCTGGTTGGTTCCTGATTCGACCAATGGACGTCGTTGAAGCTCAGAGAAAAGAAAGAGTAAATGCAAGAATATGTATGTTAAATAAGGATGAACAGCTTGTCGTCAACTTTACGACTTTCACAGTTGCCACATAGTCGGAAATTCCTTGATATTATCACCGAACATAAACAAAGTCTTTGTATATGTTCAGTGATATTATTAAGTAAAAGACAAATTAAACATTGTGTTTGCTTTAATAAAGTACAATAGGGATAAGGGACGTTAAAGACAAGTAAAAAATGGGTAAATAAGGTAATTAATACGTTTCCTGTTTTAAATAACAATACTTTAGAAATAAATGTGACAACACAGATCTACTCTTTTTCCGGTCATTCCACTTTGCTTAATTCTGGCATAGACTTTAGTTCCTTCTTCGGTGCAAATATTAACATAGCACGAGTAAGTTGGAAACAAAATCCTGTATGTTTTTGTTTGTGAATGTTACTGTAAACTGTCCAAATTAATAGTAGTTGAGTAGTTGAGTCAGTAAAGTAGAAGATGAATCATTGCTTTGAGAAAAAAAAGATCTATCATATTTGGATCTGGTGAAGGGGTAGGTGATAGCATCAGTTTATTTATCTAAATACAAAGTAGTTCCCCAATTTTTCACTAAGAGGCCCAACTTGTAACGACATTTTTAATTTTTTTTTCTAAATATCCTATACTACTTAATTTACCAGGTGTTCAAAAGTTTCGTGCCACAAAATGTCTTCTGACATAAATTATAAATGCTGATTTCGTAAAAACCATAACAGTGAGCCCTAATTTATTTTGACTTTTAGGCCTATGAGGTGGGTTTAGTCAAAGTAGACAGCCTAAAATTATTTATTTTTATACTAGTTGGAATATGTTTTTTTCAAATAAAGAGAAAATTGAATATTTGGAGAAAAACTTGTGAGAAGTGCGACAGATAAATTTTTTGAACTTCTATTTTAAATATTCATTAATGAACAATTAGTTAGCATTTAAGTGTACTGTCATTATTTTTAACACACTGTTCGAGTTTAGCTTCGGCAACCAATCCAAAAAATATCTTGAATTCGGAATCCAAAACATGTCTAAATTATTATTTTTTGTTTAATTTGTAATATTTTTAAAGAAATTTGATTTCAGTTTTTATTAGCTTATTTTATAATACTTGCGCACTTTGATTCACACCCATTTATTATTGAAATTGAAATAAGTACACTTTTAAGAAATAAAAAACTTGCAATCTGCAAAATTAATGACTACCATAATGGCAGGTGCATGATGGTGTGACCGTTACCACAGGTTGCTGGTGTAAGCTTGTGGTTTTCTTTTCAGGAGGCGTTAAGAACGTAATCTACACTAACTATTTTTAGTCTTCACTATTATATAAGTCCATATTAGGACCTGTCACATATTAGTCTTGCATAATTGATTTCCATAGTTTACCTATAAAAAGATGGTGTCTTTAAAAATGTCTGTAAGTCAAAAGAATAAGGAATTCTTATATGCTATTATTTTTTAAATCATTTTTAAATAATCAATAGGCTTGGCGAGTCGCAAGGGAGACCAGCGTGGCAAATACCTCACCGTGCCGCAAGCTATGTGCATTTCAGTTCATGTAGGCGGTTGTGGTGTTTGCGTGTAAATATATTCCTCTCCGTTGTTGTATTGGATAGTTTATAAATTGTAACAGTTTAAATACTTTTGTTAATAGTTACTTTATTTTATTACATGTATTAAGATGCGCACGTCTATGTTCTCCCTCTCATTTTCACCCAGCCTAAAAGCCATAGTTTGTTCTGTAACTAATTTTGAACACAAAACTAACGAAAGAAAAAAACAAATACTGGCTGCACCAATGAAATGATATTCTTGCCTTTTTTTTTAAATTTTAATCCGATATATTCTCAATCATTAATTATTGTTCTAAAAAAATAACAGGTTTCAACTATATTTGAAATCAATTATGCAATATTGTTATTACAAGTATTATAAATAGGGTGCTATGTTTGTTACACATGCTCTGCTTCACGTAGAATTGTGTCTTGTGAAATATTTAAAAAATAATGTTGTTATCGAAAATTATAATTGTACATTGAACTGTGTATTGTACATTGTTGAAAAGTATTTTATCTACGCTTTCAGCAAATTCTTGTCCCCATCTTTGTTTTGTTGCGAACTTTTGTGGCAGGGATGTGAAGTGTTGATTTCAATTTTAATTCAAATAGCTCGCACATGAACTTGTAGAAAAATGTATTGAATATTTATGGTGCATTTTTTTTTATAAAAATATTATTCTAAAACAATGTTTGTAACATTATTAATGTAGAGCAAAATTGACAATTGAAATAACCGACAAATATATTTATAAATAGTGGTATATCATATACGCTATTAGAAATATTTATCACACATTCTTTTTAAAGAATTTTCTTTCACCGAATGTCCTAATATTTTTTAAAACTTATTTTGAGTGCCCAAATTCATACATATATAATTTACATATTAGAATAAAAGGTAATAAAATGTAATGGAAGGGCTGAAACCAACCAGTAACACCTGACATCATGTCATTAATTGAAATTCCTTCCTGCCTTTGCTATTTGTTTTCTACTAAATACCTAAATGACATCCACTCATATAAGCTATTTGAGTTATATAGATAGTCATAGGGTCAGACCTCATGTATTTAATGATATGGTGTGGGGCCATGGTGTCACAGTTGCTAGTGAGTTGATACCTTTAAAGTTTGTAGTGGCGAGATACAGTAAAATATACTATAGTGCCCTCTTTGGGTCTTTGCTACTACCTGTCTGACAATTATTGTGTAATTGACAGACAGATAACGATCTGTAGAAAAGCAGATGCCATTACAGCGACCTCTATTGTCTTTGAGGAAGACAATCCTACTTAATTATTGGAAGGAGATGCCGAAAACAACTACTCCACTACAATCTCCATGGAGATGTTGATGTAATGCAACGCCAGTCGGGGCATATTGTCCGTGGAGTAGTTGTTTTCGGCATCTCCTTCCAACCTTTAAAGTTTGTTTATATTTATGCCACTGATTTTTTAGTGGCTCAGCGACATCTAACTGTTTTTGTGGTTCTTATATTTGAAGCTTATCATGTTGCTTAGATTTAGAATTATTTATAATTTTATAAATTTAACTAATCATTTGTCTGTGTTTGATTAAAGTTTAGCAACACTATTAAAATATTGGGTGCAGTCAGTGAATGGTTGTGCGTTATTCCTTATTGGCTGTATTTGTTTGACCAATTTGGAAAAAATTAATATTTTGGCAACAAAGCCAACTATGCTTTTTTAAATTTTCAGCTTTTTTACTTGTCATCAGTGGTCAGTGATTCAAATTTTTTTTTATCAAAAAAAAATATTTATTTTTGTCGAGTGTACTACTACAAATAAATTATGAAGATATGATGTACGGGTAACTTTTTGAGAATAATGTTTTGTATTAAATTTCAGTAAAAGTTTCCGTACAATAACTTTATTACTGATAGAATCATGGTATATGTATTTTGGACAAATGACCGAATTGATTGCAAGTTTTAATAACTCATACCAAAAAGCATTTATGTGTGATAAATCATTTCGGTAGTGTATAATAATAAAACGGAGGTTAAGAATTGTCTCTCATCTGTTCAGTCGAATTGGAGGCCAGCAGCAAGGCGGCTTCCAAGTGCCTCAGCAGGTTCAGATGGCAGTGGGACGTGCAGTCACCAATGCCGCCGTCAACGAACTTTCCAACGCCTTCAAATTCCATAAGTAAAAACTTTATTTTTCTGCCCTCTGTACTTCATGGCTCGTTTGTCATGTTTTAACCCATGGCTAATTACTAACCAGAGTTCTATTGACTGCAAATGAGTATGTTTAAATTATATGCTGACTACCATAGTTATTAATCTCGGTTTTTACTAATACCACTTACAACACCTGTATTACTACACAGTAGCCGATAAGCCGATAGCTTTCAGCGGAATTTGCTACAATGAGAAAAGATTTATAAGTGTGGTAGCTAGTGTATGATGTAAACGTACTTAGTGATATATAAAGTATGTTTTTGTTGCTTTATCAACCTCATTAACAAAAACCCATTTGTCGTAATATTCATTGAAAACGGTTTTATTGACTTTCAAAAACACAGTGCTTTTCTTTTAATATCTCATCTCATTAGTACTGAAGTCAAAGAAAATTGTCATTTGGTAGGGAAAATTGATTAATATTTTTATTATATGCCTCTTATAAAAATAGCGGAAGTATCAAATTGCAACAAAGCTAAGGTTACGTTGAAGTAAAAACGAATTGAATACAAATTTTATTACTATAGTGATAGTACATTATCACTGCTAAGTTTTAAAGAACTACTTCAATGAAAGTCAGCATATTTTCTTTGAAATTTGCTTTAAAATGAAAAATAGGAATAAAAAATTGGTTTTCAAAATCTAAGTTTATAGTTTAGAAGATAATTAAAAAGTGCAGTACCTACCGTAGCGAAATAGGCACCGTAGATAACTATAATTATGAATAGCTAATAATTTTAATTATATTTATTATATGTAAAAAATTCCATTAAAAAATTGTTCTTGAAATTTAATAAAACTACCAATTTTCGTAAATGAAAATACAATATATTTTTCTTCCTGTTTAATCAAAGTAGCAAGAGCTTTTTGAAAAATTTCATTCATTTTCATTTAGGATACTTATTTTATATGCCTTATATAAATATCATATTTCATATCAAGTATTTTCTTTTAGGAGTTTAATTTCATAAATTTATTGGTATTAAAAAATCCTGCTATGCAAAAATGTATGATATTGCCTTAGCAAAATAAAGTATTAAAGCCATACATAACATTCCAAAAACTTTGAACAAAATTTAACTAAGTGTAATAGATAATAGGTATATATTTAAGTCGTATGTGCAATTTCACCAAAACGCACATCGTTGAAAAATAAGATCTTCCGTGTAGTATATACATTTGCCTAATCTAAATGTCTCTTCATTAATTACTTAGATTCTACAATGAGAGATCATTAAATGTTGCCAGGTTTTATATTTTGCCGAGGAATCAAATTCGGGAAGCATTGATTTATTTTGTCACAATGGAAGGACAATTATTGCTGTATTATATATTACGATTTCTGTTCGATATGCTGTTTCTCAAAAAAGGATATGGTTTCAAAAATGGATAGCTTAAAAAGTTCTAACTTCATAAAATTTTAGCGTATTTTCATTTGTAACAATTTTTTGGTAATTATGTATACATTTTCTGAAAGGTTTCTTACACGATTAATTAAGTGTCTAGATAAAAGTCCATTTTTCTATTCATATAATTTTTTTAAATTAAGATATCTTCAGTAATTAAATAAAAAGAAATATACATACCTAAATGAAAGCTGCAATATTTCATTGATCTCCCTTGTCTATATAAGATTTTGGTGTCACTTCAGTCCGTAAATCATGTAGTAAGTTTTTGCACTGAATTAGTTGACGTTTTTAATGTCACTTGATTAGCTCTAGTTGTATTTTGGTACAACAGTTCGGGAAACTAGTAGACATTGTAGGAGACTTAAATGTCAAACTGTAGAAGTTGCTGTATTTTAGGAGTCAATTATTGACGTTATTATGGAGTCTCGAGATCATTTGGACAGCTGTTTTTATCTTTATTGGAATTACCTATATTAGAGGTTCTCAGATAATAATATATCAAATAAAAAAACAGCATATTTGAAATCTGGACAGTGAAGGATTATATTTTTTTAATGGATTTGTTATATAAAACTTTTATTGTGGAATTATTTGTGAACGTTTAATATCGAAAGCATTATTAATGTTGGGGAACTACAGAACTATTTCATATTATTCAAATGAACAGTCTTAAAAATTGGTGATTTGGGATAGGTTTCTTCTATACCTCTATCTATACTTGTACTCAGTGCAAAATTCTGGTTCTACTGTGGGATTTGTTTGAAGCTTAATCGATTTACACATTTACTTCTTTCGTTCAAAATTGAAATATTTATGTAAAACAGGGTAAATTTGCAGGATTTTAAACAATTTGCTCTATGAGGTAATCACTGAACGATTTACAGAGAGTTAGATTTAAAAATGGCTAAACTGGTGCCACTATAGTATTAACTGATCTTAATGTACCAGAAAGTCAGTTTTATTTACAGAGACCGAAAATTTTATAAAATATTCTCTACCTACTTAGGTAGTATAATATAAAAATATGTAAGTTAAATATTCCAAAAATAATAGAAATGAATATGAATATTTAAGAGTATTAAATAAATTCTGATTTTAAGAGAAACTATGGTGCTCTCTGGGGATTCTTTTAAAAAATATTATTTGCTGTCATTCTGTTAGGATTTAATAAGGGATATATGTACATACCTCCAATATACCAACGCAATAAGCTTTCCAAATATCTTGGAAGCTCCATTTAACCCCTTTGGGGTTTGTTATGCAATATTTGAGTAGTACTAAGGGTAAATGTAGCATAAAGTAAATTGAGACTCATCTTTATTTCATGACAAATGGTGTACTGAAACTATTATTTGTAATAATAATATAATCTATTTTTATTTATGCTTAAATATACTCCTGTAATATTGAAAATTATTGTTAAATATTTCTAGTTATATAAGTGGATAAGCGTATCAAAAACATGTTATTGCAAAAAGACAACACCACTGTTGTATTTAACACATTCTGTAGATAATCTGATCTCGGGCTGACTTTAAAATATTTCCGTTTCCATAACGAACTGCTGCATTTGTCGTTAAAAAAAAACTGAGTTTATTTTTATTAAATGTCATTGTACATAGGAATTTGTAGTTGTCATAATTGTTTGCAGAAAACGGTGGTATTTTAAAATTTAGCTCTAATATGTGCACTCTAAGCACATACATACTCTATGTAGTTTCTTGAATGTGTAAATATAGAGGTATCATACCAGTTTTTTATTTTTCCATCCAACTAACATTTTCCTTTTTCCACTTTGTGTTCTGTTTAGGGGCCATGCTTACCTCTTTTTTCTGTTTACTAATTTTTTTAGTGGGTGCACATCTAGTTTTAATTTATTAAAAACGTAACTTACCTGTTTTTATAAAAAATATATAGGTTATACAGTATTCTATGGAAATATAAAGGTAGGACTTTTACCACTATAGTAAATATTTTTGTGGCAAGCAATTATAAATCATTTGCAATTTCTTAACTGCAGCTGCACGTATTGCTTTGCTAGATTGTTTCTAATAATTTTTTAACCAAAATCAGTGGTAAATTTTATAAATATTTATGGTTAATATGATTGCTGATAAAATATAAGTTAAATAATAAATATATTTATAGGCAAGAGATAGGTTAAAACCGGCAGTGGCTTTTAACATTGCTGTTGAACTTGACATTTATAACTGATCAGAAATAAATATTTTTGGAAAAGGCTGACACTGAAGAATATAAATAGCTATTTTATTTCTGATTCAAATATATTATCAGGTGTAGTCAATAACTCCACTATATCAGTCATATTATTCTGGTAAACATCATCAGGCTAGTGTCAGTATTTATTGCAATGAAATACCACAGATGGCAGTTTATAGTAAGTGTCTTACATTTACTATTCTCATTTTAGATGCTTAAACTGGTTTTATTATTATGCTTTTAAAGGTTTAATACAATATATTCTCAATTTTAAAAGTTTGGATAAAATTGATAAAAACTCCTTGCACGTAATATAAGGATTAATCTAAATCAGAAAATTACATAAGAAAAATGGAGTTTGCTTTGACAAATTTTATTTATACTTTATGAAGCGTAGGTTATTGTAGCATGTTTCTCAGAGAAAAAGATTTTATATCAAATTATTGTCCAGCCCTGGATAAGTTCAAAAAATGTTCAAACTATTCTCTGAGAGTAGTTCTTAGTTTGGTTTTTAGTTTTTGATATATCATACATTTCTATGTAAATTATGCAGTGAAACAGAAAATTTACTTTGAGATTTATTTTAAATTTGAAACTTTCAGTCGCCCTGTACCAAATATCCCACCAAGAATACCTGACAGGCCACTTCCAGGAAGACCTAATTAAAGAGGTTCTAGTCAAAATTAAATGTTACTTTTGTGGGACCAATGAGGTAATAACTCGATGGATACCTTATTTTGAAAAAACTGTTAAGAGTGAGAATTTAAATACTGTGATTCTTATAAAGTGTGGACGTGAAGACTATCTTTCATTTTTAGTTTTTATTTGTATATTGTGTAATAACGATCAACAGTACAATAATTGACAGTAGATTAACTTTTTTTGTTCGAAAACATCAAGACTAGTCTTTAATATATAGTATTATTAGTTTTTCTTTATTTTTTGTCCATCACAGTTTTAAGTTAATTATTAAGTACTAATTGTATTTATGTATATATGTTAATTTGTATTAAATTTATTTTTAATAGATTCTTTTATTTTAATATTCAATGTGGTGTGGCAATTTTGTTATGGTAAGTAAATATTTCTTATCTATTATATATATATATATATCTTCATTGCATACATCTGTAAAAAACACTCAAACCTCTACAATAAAATTTTTTAATTTTTTCCGTATGCCTTTTAGAGGATCTGAGCTCAAACAGACTTTATTAGTATTAAGATTAAAGTTTCATTATGGTTAAGAAAGGAAGACAATATTTTGCAACAGTTAGAAATAATAAATCTTTCAAAAATAGTTCGTGCCTTACAACAAATGATCAACTAAATTTCTATGCCATTATTATCTGCCGAATGTTAGGAATTCCCAGTAATAATAAATACAATTAGCTAAAATCCTTATAATTAGTTTATAGCATTATTTACATGGTTTGATATATAAATCTGTTTTATCTGATGGCATGTCATAATGACATTGTTATTTGATTATAGTGACAAGTAAGTTCATTATGATCCTAGTGCCATATTTTTCGAAATTTCGTTGAAGTACTCCATTCAAGAAAACGGAAACTAATCTAGACGCTTTTGTACCTAGATTCTAACCTCGAATATTTGCTTGTATATAAAACACTGCATCCAAAATATTTTATTTGCATTGTCGGTACAGTACATGGGCAAATTTTATTATTATAAATTATGTTTATGTACCGTTTATTTGTCAACTACTGTCAATTGTCAGACGTGACCGTGATCGCCACCCCTCATAACAGATGGTGATAGCGGTTGAACCCAGTAACAAATTTTGTGACGTCACAGCACCTTCCCCTCCGTTACCGCTTTTCGCAAAAATGCGCCGTTAATACTTTCAACTTGGTATCTCCCTAAAAATTACTTAATGAGATTCAAAAAGTACTGAATGTCATTATGATATACCATCAGATAAGTAACTTAATGCACCTGTCGTTTCAAAAAGACAAAATTTTAAATTTTTAGAGAAATATAATAATATTGATGCCACCAGATAAAATTTCATATGTAATTTGGATCATAAAACATTCATTACGGTACCGCCGTTATATCAGACTCGGCTAACGGCTCTTCATAATATTTACGGCTAGCATCATAATGATTGTCTTTATGATCTTTATTACATAAATAACTATAATATCCAAATAGTTTTAGTATACATTGTGTTCTTGAAAAAGGCATAACAAGCCTAAACATATGCATAGTAAATCTCTTAATAAAATTGGAGTACTAAAAAGCAAAACTGTTTTACAACTATTAAGGCTATTATTAAAATTATGGTCCTACTACAATATGTTAATCTCATGAATAGAATCACAAAATTAAAGTTCTGAGTTATGCATTTTTACAGAATCATTATCACTTCATACTCTTATTTAAAAACTTTTGTCAGTTCTAAGTTGTAATGAACTTTTTAATTTATAGGAAACTAACTTTGAAATGATATATTTATTATTTATAATATATTTTAGTTTTTACTTTCATGTCAAAGTTTATTTTACAAATTTAAGAAATAAAACTAATTTCATTCACTAATTACATTCTGTTAAATATTTATTTAATTACAATTTTACATAATTTTATTCATTTGGTTCAAAGGTGTAATACGTCTTATCACTTCTTGGATATTGCCTAGGTGTAACTGCTGGGAACATTTTAACATATAAAGACAGGTAGTATATGAGAGCAGCACCAGCCATCGTTCCCAAAAATTGTGCCCACATGTACCACAGGGGTTTTCTAAATTTTGCGTTTACATTATAACGATCTTCTCTAATCAGATCAAACTCGACATGCAGCTAAAATAAATTTTGTATACAATTTACTTATAATGTAGGTAAACCAAAAATATGAGTAGTATAAAATAAAAAGGTACAACCCTAATATCAATGAGCAGCGAAGTAACTTACGTTGCCAAGTAGATAATGTCAAGGTTTTACAGATTGCGGCCAATGAGAAAAAGTTAACGTGAAACTAAAGTTAATATTTTAGCAGTACAAGAGAGATTTTTTATTCTATTCTATCAGTTTTTTATTCTATTCTTCTATTGAGATTTCTATTTTTCTTTCTATTCTTGATGTTATTTGTTTCTTCTTGATATTTTTCTATTTCTATTCTTGATTTCTATCAAGAATAGAAATTTTGCTACTTCTATTCATTCACTATTTTTGATATTTTACAGTTAGTAGGTACTCCTGATTTAGTAAATTGTGTCGGTAATCTTACCTATACTTATATTGTTATTATTATTTTGTGCCATGTTAAAACCTCAACGGTTAGGTACTCAAATAATGCCCATTGCAGTGAATATTTGGTGCTGCTATTAAATGCAATACGAAAACAGTTTAAGTTATAGAAAAAAAATATACTGTCAACATAGGGAGTGCACTTAAAGTATCTATTTATAAGGGAATTGATTTACTTTACTAGCACAGGGACAAAATACTCACAGGTTCATTGAAATTTCTCTTTAATTCAGGATTATCCCATGGATAAAAAGGATCTCTGTTCTCTGCTGACTCTAGTGGTAACTTAGGGTAATCACCATAACCCGTTCCATCGTCTGGATAAGGTTCATACTCTGAAAGAGGTAAACCATACTTCTCTGCCGCAGCTATTCTTTCCTCTTCAGTTTTAGGGTATGGTCCTGGTTTATAGTCTTTGTTCCAATCTGCAAAATAACATTTCATTACATAACATCAACACCACATACTTTTCTATAACGTACGATTTCTAACAGCAGTAACGAGTATGGCATTGTTCTTTAGCCATGATAGTGGTACTCTTACTTTCCCCTTTATTAAGGAATTCATATTATATTCCAATAATTGTAAAAAGTAAACAGTAACAGTAATTAAACTGCCACAGCTTTCAATAGTGTCAATATCAATACTGTCATTACTGTCAATGGCAAATAATACTATAATAGGTATCTTTCTCTTCTTCTTCTTATTTATTTTATGGCCTTCAGCTTAGGGTATTTAGCCATGGAGCATGACCAATAATAAAGTAAAAATTAAAAAACCTAGAATTTCCACGTATTTTGTATCTTCTTTCTTCTTAGATCTTAACTTAACCTAACTTTAATCTGTGACCCAACCAACTATTCTTAAAAAAATTAATAAAAATATTAGGAATGATTCATAGTTTGTTTATAATAAATTCACAAGGGTAAGTTTATTGTTAAATGTTTTAAGCTGATAAAATTTATGATTTTGTAGAGATGTGTTTCTCGAAAAACATTGGAGAAGTGTTATATCCAGATCAGTATGTGATTATTATTTAGAAGCTCAAAGAGCAAGTGGGAATGATATTAATCCTGTGATAGCGACACCTCACCATTATCTTATTTCAATACAAAGAGGTGGTGTAAGTTTTGTAGCTGTTTGCATGGAAGAAATACCACCTCTATTTGTAATAGAATTTTTGCACAGGATTGTTGATACATTCCAAGTACGTAATTCACATATATGATTGCCCAGTATTTTTGTTATTTGCTTTCAGGACTATTTCTCAGATTGCACTGAATCTATAATTAAAGAAAATTATGTAGTTGTGTATGAGGTAATAGCAAATTTCTCATATGATTTTGAGTCCCTTTTACATGTGTTATATAGCTTTTAGATGAAATGTTAGATAATGGTTTTCCTTTAGCTACTGAGAGCAATATTCTTAAGGAATTAATAAAGCCTCCAAATTTACTTCGCACTATAGCCAACACAGTTACTGGAAAAACAAAGTAAGTACTTACTTATCTAGTTCTTGCTTGTAAATTACTATAAATATGTCATTGAATATTCACACACATATTTTTAAGTGTAAGTGATATTTTACCAACTGGTCAGTTGTCCAACATTCCATGGAGGAGATCTGGAGTAAAATACACTAATAATGAGGCATATTTTGATGTAGTAGAGGAAGTTGATGCCATTATTGATAAATCTGGTGCAACTGTGTTTGCAGAAATCCAGGGATATGTAAGTAATTTCTGTACCTACACTTTACAAACACATTTGTTATGTTATATTTTTTTTTATAGATTGATTGTTGCATTAAACTTAGTGGTATGCCAGATTTAACTCTTTCGTTTATTAATCCAAGATTATTTGACGATGTTAGTTTTCACCCATGTGTAAGATTTAAAAGGTGGGAGGTGAGGATTTAACGAAAAATATGTTTCCTAGTTCTATATTTGCGCATGTTTTTTTTTAGGCAGAAAGGCTGCTATCTTTCATACCACCAGACGGCAACTTTAGGCTAATTTCTTATCACATAGGTAGCCAAAGTGTTGTTGCTATACCCATTTATGTTCGGCACAATTTATCTATTAAAACTGGCGAACAGGCTAGATTAGATTTAACTGTAGGACCTAAACAGACATTAGGAAGGACCGTGGAAGGTAAACATTATTTGATTAATTCATAATTTCATAAGTTCATTCATTCATAAATTCTGTAGTTTCATACTTAATTCATATTTTTTCTAATAGGGGTGAAGTTAGAGGTGCTTATGCCGAAATGCATTTTAAACTGTGTATTAACTGCAAACCAAGGCAAATATAATTTTGATCCTGTGTCCAAAATACTTCATTGGGATATTGGAAGGATAGATGTGACTAAATTACCAAATATTAGGGGTTCTGTAAGTATAATAGTCAGTATGTTATCTCCAAATTAAAAGTAATTTAATTACTTTAACTAAAGTATTTACCAACCTTACCAACTTATTGATATTGGGTAATAAGTTTATCTGTAGCACCAAGTGAGCTATGGCCAAAAGAATTAACCAAAACTCTTTTGGCTATAAGTTCTCCATAAATTGACCATTTTTATGGTATATTTGCTAAAAAGTAGATTTATGCTAATATTAATTCGGTTATAAAAAAAACACCAAGATTGATGCTTTTTGCGCCAATGCGGCAGCATTGCAGGAGATACCTCGTTCATACTCGTAATTCTGAGATTAAAGTCAGAATTCTGAGATTGTCAAAATTAGAAAAAAAAAAAAAAAAATAGCGTGTGGCTCTTCTACGCCTTTGTATTTGCCTGAACACTCAATGAATGTTCAATATAGTTTTGTATATAGGAGAATAAAAATGTCTAGAATCAATTTCTAAAGCAAGTTTATCTTATCACAATAAGAAAGAAACATCTCAGATTTGAACAAAAAAATATTAAGGAAGGATATAATTTTTTTTAAAGGAACTAAATTTTTGCAATTTTACTACGCACCTTGTACCTTGTAAAATTCACTGGTTAATGTTTATAATTTAATTGTACTCTTAAATCTTATTATCTCTCAACTTCACACTATAAATATTATAAAGTTAGTTTATCATTGTATTGCAATTACTTTTTATCTGTAATTGTTGTTTATATTTTATCAAGCACGTGTAATGCCTAGGTAGAATATATCATGTCACATTTTCCCAGCAACGAAACATAAATATATTGTGGGAAAGTAAGAGAGTTAAAAATTCAGGACAATTTTTTGACTCATTTTCGTATTGGAATCTTTGCAGGTCTCTATAGCAAGTGGGTCTAATACAGCAGAAATAAATCCGTCAATTAACGTACATTTTATCATAAGTCAACTAGCAGTTAGTGGTCTGAAAGTTAACAGGTTGGACATGTATGGTGAGAAATATAAACCATTTAAGGGAGTCAAGTATATCACTAAAGCGGGGAGATTCCAAATAAGGATGTAAAACACGTGATTATTTATTTTTCTTTTATATGTTTTATAAATTAGTGATACAACTTCTTACATGTATGTTAATGCAAAAGTTCTATGATATTTTAATTTTTTTATTATAATAAAAATGCTATTTATGGAAAACGTTTTCATTTTATAATAAATATAAATATGTAAGTATACATATTAAGATAGTACATATAAATAATAATTAAATAATTTTAATGAGATTGAAAAGTTCTTAAGTATCAGGATATGAACCGATTAGATAATGGAGTATTATTTTAATCGTAATAGAAAAATGTGACAATAATTACTACTGTTTATACTGCAAAAGGGCAAATGGTTTTAAATTATTTGAAGAAACAATTTTTTTCTTCTGTTTTTAATATTCCTGTGGTATTTCTTGTCTAATATTCATTCAAAATGCTTGCTGTTCATGTTCAAATTAGTGGATATAAAACTGAAAAATTGGTATTTATGCAATAGAGTAAATCTTTATATGTTATATATGATCTTGGAAAAGTTGTTGGTTGTTAAAATAGAATTTATTTCTTCAATAAAAAAACAAAAAAAGAGGACTTTCAGCCAGGTACAAGGATAAATATCCTACATTTTTCTGCCTAACTCTTCAAACTATACATATATTGCATTCTTATATATGCAATAAAAAAGATGAAAAACAAAATAAATCCAACCCATACAATAAAATTAAAATAGGAAATTGATATTAGCTATTAGGTAATCTTGAAAAAGTCCGAAAACTCAGACGAAACGTAGAATATTTGTGTATGTATCTGGCTGAAACTCCAGTCTTTTTTTTCGTTTTTTTATTGAAGAAATAAATTTTATATGTTATGGAGTGGCTACTGACAGAAAAATAACTATAAATAACTGGTTGAATTTGACTTGTTCTGACTTTCATTTCTCTCTCAAGATCTGCTTTAATTAATTTTTTTAAAAAGGTAAAATAATAGATGGACATTGTTTAAATATTTCCTGTGTACTTTAATTAAATGAATATCATTATCACACGCCATTCAGTGATGGAAGGAGGGAAACCTGGAAAATCTCATTAGTTATAGGGGGACAGTCAAACATCAACTGATGTTATTCTCCAACCCAAGCCTTTTACTTTATATTAACACAAGCCTTTTCATTCCTGAAAACAAGCCTTAATATACTAGTGGACAATTTAATTAAAAATTGTCCAGCGGAATGAACCCATGACCTCTGGGTTAAGCGATCGATACATTAAATTCTAAGCCACTGATCCGATAGTATATGCAATACAGGTACTTGATAAAACTAGATTGACTTGTGTTCATTGCAACATTTCAAAAAGAAAATATAAAAATGATTAATTAAATACACAAAGGTTTAATCCTTTCACCATGTTTTTTAAATGGTGGAACACCGATATATTTTAGAAAACGTTTCATGATACATTATTATATAGGGAATGCTGGGTGTGTCTTTAATCTTAAGAGCCATGTGGTCTTAAAACAAGTGGCCATGAGCTCTTAAAACAATTAATGGAATAACCCAAATACAAGAACTAACATTCAAGGGTGAGAGACAAGGTTTATGATGAAAGATGCCTTACCTGGTGGTACTTCAAACAAAAATTGACTTGTCACGGCATGTTTCCTTTTCACTTTAAAGTATTCATTTTGGGAAATTTTCAAATAAATGATCTAAAAATAATGCAGTTATATATTTGAAAAAATGCAATTATTCATGTAAAATTCGTTCAATAAATATTGTTTCTATGCCTATCAAGAGCTGGGTATTAGGTATATTCCTATCTTGGCTCTGCAGCTTCAGAAGAAGAATGACGTCTTTATGTTGGTGTATCGCGGAAGGCTTATCTGCAATATTTCACAGTCATGAGACCTACCTGATGTATCGCGTTACCTTACCATGGTACATACCAACAACCGCGATTACATTCCGGTTTTTCGACGACTTTTATTTATTTTTTGTTGAGCGCACCGGGCGCGGAGTCATATTAGCAGAGGGTCATATTTTTTATGACGAGCTTAAGCGAATACGTGAGTCCGTTTCATTTTTACAGTTGGTTGTTCAAAAAATATTTAGACATTTAATGGTGGTTGGCAAGCTAAGGAAATTTCATAAACATGTTTTTAAATATTCAGTATTCAGTATAAGGTAGGTATATATCTACAGAGCGCCTTATTATTAGTACATGGACAAGCCATAACTTTGTTGTTTAAACTGAGAGAAGAAGAACTAAACATAAAAATGTAACTAATGAGTAGGTTTTGGAAATGATAAATGGATATTGATGTTCCCTATTGATGTTCATATTTTTAATTTCTCTATTAGGCCATATTTCAATTTCAGAGTTCAATCTTTTTTCTAGAACTGATATTAAGAAGATATTTATCCCTTTGAAACAATTTTGTATGGTTAACCTATATGTTATTTCATATTCAGATACCTTTGTCAATTTAAAAATATTTCAATAGTGATACAATTTCAATAATTATATTAGTAAATTTTTTGTAAACAAGGGTGCTCGGGTGACACTAATTTTATTTTTGTTTTCAACAATTAAAACAATATTTTGATTATGTTAAAAACAAAATAAAATGAGAATGAGATGCTAATACGGTAATAGCGCGTCTTGTATACAACATATACTCTCGTCCTAAATGAAAATCATATATCAAATAAATGTTTTCCAGAATATTCCGTTCTAAAAAATATATACAATACAGTTGCGACTTTAAGGTCCTGTGGCACCCTTAGCAAGCATTTTTCGACCCATATTTAAATGAACAAAAAGTCCTCTTTTTAACCATAGACCACACTGGTAAAATATAGCACACTTATTTTGGGAGACCCTGTACATAAATGAGACATTTGGAGTGACTAATTTCTGAGTCACCGGCGGCAGTACCTATAAATAGAATTGGTACAAATAAAACAAGTTGAGGTATTTTAAACACAGGAGGCAACCTTCATGTGACGCCACTGCCATTGAGCACGCACGCCACAATTTTTAGTATGCGTTAAGTTTTTATTGTTTTATTATATCCAAGTTTATTTACAAAGCAGTTGTGCCGCTTTGCCAGGTAGTGACCTCAGGTATGTGTTAAATTTTTGTTGTTACCCGACAGGACGATTGGGAAATTAATTTTGGTGGCTGCTAGACGTACAAAACGTGTTTTAAAGTAACTTCATCGATGGAATGCAGGTGGATGGACTGGTTTCGTACTGAAATTCTCGAGTCCCGGACTCAAGATGAGTTGGTAAACTGGTAAGTACCTATAGATATAGGGAGAGACAAATTTAAGCAAGCTCAGAATGTAAAAAATGGTTTCAGGAGCAGCGGAGAGATAGTGACAAAATCTGTTTATACGAAAATGAAAAAATGGCTAGTGAAGGAAACCAATAATATAGGTAGTTTTGTTTTATACTAGGTGCAATTATAAATAGGTCATTATATTATGGTATAGGCATATTATATACTAATTAAGTTTAAACAGCTATAAAATGAATGTTTGCTGATTTAGGTATTCGAATAGCATAAATGGCTACTTGTGTACCTTATAGTTTATAGTTAAGAATATATTATACTTATCCCTATTTATATAGGGAGTTACAGTAAAACATACGTTTTGCAATACCTACTCGGAATACTTCAAAATCCAAAGTCAATATTTGAAAAGGAAGGAAAAACTACATGAAACATCAATCTCCAATTTTCAATGAAGTTTTCGATTTATATATTAATGTAATTTCAGACCGAAGGTGTGTAGGATTTATATGATTCTCAGGACTATACTTACTGATTTATCTATGTAAGTATTTATCATTTAATTAAATCTTAAAACCCTATATACATATTCCACTTTTCCCTTTAACCATTGAAGACAGTTATGCCAATGTTTAGTAGGAATTTTATCTTATTAACTTTAGCAACACGTACCGTAGTACTTACAGTACATATCTAAACCAATACCTACATACAATCATGATTCTGGAATTGATTTAATTCATAGGAGCAAGCCTTTCTATTAACAATTTGAAAGGTGTGGCAAATTCGACTGCCGTTTTGAGATAATCATCCTTGAAATAAATAATAGTCTTATTTTAGTTCAATTAGGTAGGTACATCAATAGTCCGTTCAGAAATAGTATGGTCAATTTGTTTATTATTTATAAATGCTGTATTTATTAGGATTATGAAGGTAAGCAAGATGCAAAAGAAACCGAGTAAATAGAAAAGCTTATGCTCCGTATTCACTTACCATAGTTGTTAGGTTGATAAAGTTTATCAATATGGCGACTTTTTATTCTAGCGTGACTAATTTTTCTTGTATTTTGAAAATATGTGGAACATGAATACATAAATGTGGAATAGGAAAGAAAATTTCGTATCTCAAAAGGTTTTTAAATATCCTGGGTGTCCCACATTTAATGTTTCAGCAAATTTCTCCGTTACTATAGAACCTACTAAAAATATTTTATGTAAATGTTGATCAGGCATACAATATGTATTATGTGAACGTGTTATATTTTCTACAGGGTGATCACAAATATCAGGAAGCAACACCTTGTGTTTTTAATGGAACACCCTGTATATTGTTGGATATTTGGTTCCTACTGTTAATTCTAAACAAGTTTCATGAGTTAAAGTTAACAGTTTTCAAGATATTAGCGTTTTTATGAAACCACTACCTTGAATGATGGGCAGGTAACTCTTGTAAAGTTATTAATTAAAAAATACAACAGCTTCACGCAAATGCTAATATCTTAAAAACCAATATAGTACATGTTACATGCAACTTTTTTAGAGTTATTTAAAAAACGGTGCTTCCTGATTTTTGCGATCATCCTGAAGAAAATATAGCACGTCACATAATACATTTTATATGTCTGATCAACTTTTACCGAAAACATTTTTTAGTAGGTAGTAAATATATAGTAAAGTAGTAAATATATAGTAAATATATAATAGTTTATAGTAAAGGAGATATTTGCTGTAATATTGAATGTGGGACACCCTGTATACCATCCATTAAAAAAACAAAAACCCTATGTAATTTTTACTTTTCAAGATTGTTTAAAATTCATGTAGAATTTTGTAAAGAACTTTCACATGATAGATAACCTATATAGTAGATATTATCAGAGATTGTATTCTAATCTGATCTTATATAACAAAATGTACCCCACCCACGGTGAAGTTTTATATTATTACTAAACTAAAAATAAATCGGATACATTTGTTTTTGCTTTCACTCTTTATCATGCATAATAAAATTCTCGAAATATAGGTACATATACTTTTAACATGTAACATTCTAAACGTGTAGGATTTTTTGAACTCTATATAGGTATAGGTAGTTACTGTAGGCTATTAGTACCTACCTAACACTTATTGAATATTTAAACTCCTTCAGATATACTATACTTCTACGGGTTTATATGCGCCTCTACCTACCTATTACTTTTTTATGTGTTCGATCAGATAAATATTCTAAGCTCTTTCGATTAATGATAATTTTTAATAAGACTTCACGTTTCATGAATAATCTAATCAATATTCCTTCTACCTCGTTAATTAAAAACCAATACAACCCGTGAGAGAATAAATTCCGTCTCCGAAAATGGCTCCCACGCATTGGCTATCTGAATAATTTTAAGCTTTACGTACAGAGTGGCTGTAGTATCAGATTCTTATATACGGTTCTAAATTTGTCTTGCATTTATCATTTCTTAATTAAAAATAGAACATAGGTAAATATTTAAACAATGGAAAATCACTATTTTGTGTTTTCTGTAAATTATTAAGTTTTTTTAGAACCAACACCTTTATTTCATATTCAGGTGTGGTATTTTCTCAATAAATTTCTATACGGCTTGATGGGATCGATAGTAAGGAATATATACTCAAAAGAATGGACTATAAGAACAAAGACAAGACATTTTTATATGTCAATAAAGTCTTCGTGTGATATATTTCTCTTTTAGCAAAGCATGTACAGTATTTTGAGCATATATCCTTTATTATTAAAACATACCATCAACCATATATACTATACCTGTCAGTGTGTCCTAATTCAACTTTAGTGGGGGCCACGCTTTTCACAAACCCCCTCTATGCGCTTGTATGCTACCTTTTTGCGCGTATAACTTTCATCTGAAATATTTATTTGTAATTGAAAATTACGAAGAAAATGGTTCATCTGCTGCATTTTTAGCAATATGTAAAACATTAAGCAAGTTGTCTTGACATATAAAAACGGCAATATATATTTGAAAAATATAGTTTGCCTATGAACTCGTTGTACGAGATAGTAATACTAAACACCCTGTAACAAATAGTAGTCTCTAAAGGAATTCCTCTCAATCACTTCTTAATTAAAGAGTAGAAGACAAAGGTCCGTGGACCGGCCGTGTAAAAATAGCGTAAAATAGTAGGTAGGTGTACACAGAAGCGGACAGTAGTCAAGAACTGGACCCATGTGGGGCTCTCTTAGTCTGAACCAGCAGCTTCTGCTCCAACTGGGTAATCTTGTAGCGATAAGACAAGTTTATTGGAAGTATGCAAATTTAACGTTACATTTTCTAATATAATTCATATATATTTTGTAGCAAATTAGTAATAGAAGCTAAAAAATAACAGGTTTTACAGTTTATGTTAAAACTTAGAAATATATTTGAGTATATATTGATATTTGTTTAACTAAAAATACACATTTACATAATACATGCTAGAGGTGCAAGTCATAGGCAAAAAGAAGTTTTTGTTTAAGCTTTGTATAGGATTTTTTTTGCAGTGAATAAAAACTGCTTGTATATACAGGGTGGCTCAATTAAAACAGTTCACCTGAAATATTTTAAATGGAACAGGTTTTTCTGGAAAGTCCCGAAACAGGTCGATTTTGCTTTCAAGGGGAACATTTTTTTATCGTAAATTCATGGATGTGGGGTCATCCCCCTAAATGGAGTGGTAACCCCTTCAAGAATCTTATATGGCACGAGGGGTCAAGTAGCACATCATTTTAGAGGTCTTTCAATTCTCCTTACATGACATTTTGTCTTCAGCGTTAAAATTAATGTAAAAAATCCTGGAAGTATCAGTGAAATAAACCAGTTTTAATTAATGAAGTGTTCAAATTGCGACCCATTTACTTCCAGACAGTAATAAAATCTTTGTTCAACATTTTCCTTAACATTTTGTAGCATTTCAGGAGTTATTTCACCATATGCTACCACTTTCGGTGGCGAAGATCTTGTACAGAGGTAGGTTTTGTTTCATATGATCCCACAAGAAAAAGTCCAATGGTGTTAAATCTAGCGATCTTGATCTATTGAAAAAATACATCATTCTCTGGGATCTGATCGTCGTTTTCAAGAATATCCACAATGCCAGAGTAGATGAAGTCTTGAAGTAAATTAAGGTAAGATTCATCTGTCAAGTTATCAGGTAGAAAAAATGGACAAACAATATTATTTCCCAAAACCCCAGCCCATTCATTCAACTTTTTTGAAGACAAGTGTGCAGTGTATACTTATGCAAGAATTGATTGGTAAATTCAGGAAATGGTCAGGAAATTTTTAAATTGAAAAAAGGACGATACACCACTGCTAAAGGTTGTGTTGTTAGCCATATATATTTAATATTCTGGTGCCAAAGTAGGATTAGGATCTAACACAAAGCTCTTCGAGCCCTTCAGACAAGTTAATGGCTTTACCTGTTTATTAGGTACCTGTTAAGTTATTTTCAACCAATACAAAATTGTTGCTAAAATTAATACCTACTTACTTTATAATTCTGATTCACGCAGAAACTCCAGATAGCCACTTATTACTTGCACGCAAACCCTGTTTAAATGATGGATGAAATTTAAGTGGAATATTTTACCAGGTATTCAAAATTTTAAATCATGTTAGAAACACTGGCATTTTATCTTTTTGCATTTTGGTAACACTTTGGGTTAGTGGACTAAAATGGAACCGTGAGGTAGTCCACTAACTGCGGTTCGAGTGAGATGTATTTTGAAACGCTGTTGTACTACAATACCCTACATTGAAATAATTAATAAATCAATAACATTAATGGTTTGTACCAACAGGTATAAACAATTAATGGAAAAATGTAGTCATCGAAAACGGTAAAGTTTGGTGATCTATGATTGGCTAAGAATTTTTACAGCCCTGTTAAAAATTTTGATAAGAAGTGATAACCACCCAAAAGGCGTTTTCAGATACCCTGTCACCTTCACATTTAAACTATCTAATTTAACAGTTTGCATTTTAGATAGATACCGCCTATTAAATAAGTCATTATAATTGATATTCATCTTTATTGTAGTTTTTACTGTAAGCATCTAGGTACCTACTATTATTATAATTATTATTCATTATAACGCTTATATCTAAGGTTCGTAATCCATAAAAACCAGTGCCAAAATTGGGTCCGAAAAAGAAACGCTGGTTCTCGACTTTTTTTTTGGGTGCGTTATTGGTTGTTGGCCTTAGCGGCTAGCGTAATACATTAGCGGTGATTACCACAAACACCTAAGAAATGTCTTAAAGACTCGGCCATTTCTCACAATCAGACAGACGACCGGTTTCCACCCACTTTATTCACCGTGTTACCCGTTACCCGCTCTTGCCCCGCGCTCGCGGCCGAAGAAAAGTCTGACACGGAGAGCCGAGTCGGAGCTCGGAGAATGCAATCCATCGATGGAACGCAGGTGGAGGTAGCGCGAGTTGGAGATACAGCGTGTGCCAAAATAAATGTCCTTTAATCATATGACTATATTTAGTTACACATATGCCTTTAATCTTGTCATGACTGCAACTTAAGGAAAAATATGCTTCGAGGTTGTAACAAAACAAAGAAATTCCATTGTACAACGCTGTTACTACCTATACTTACGCGATTCTTGCTAAGCATTATGCTACCTACTGGCGGCACGCACAACTAACGCATGTGACTTTGGTTCAGTTTTGCGTATGTATGTCTATTGTGAATTTTGAAATATCAGTTGTTACATTAGTTAATTGCTTTGATTAGATATGAATCATTATTGTTGTGAGCGTCATTGTTCCTCTTGGACAAAGAAAAACCCTGAGATCAGTTTCATACTTTTCCAAAAGCGGGAAAATCTGGAGCTATCGTGGAAACTATAAGTTTGGGCATTAAAGAGTTACAGGAGACAAGTATGTACAAAGAAGCTAAAGAACGCAAAGTAGAGTGTGTGCTCTTTACTTTTCTCTAAGAATGACTATTTCTAAAGCTAAAGCTATAAAGCTAGGTATGTATGCCGTATGTCCAATAAAGATTTTGACATTTTTTGAGGTTAAGTTTCATTTTCAGATTGAACGCTCGAAAAATATTGAAATCTATTTTAATTTTATATCGCTACTTACCCCTTTCAAAATAGTTTTACAAACTTTTTACCTGGTTTAAAGTTCTCGACAACAAATCATTGATGAATACAATTTCAAACGTCAGTGTCAGGGACCGTAGGTTAGTATAGGTTACTGCCGTTTTGGCGCTACGATCTTAAAATGAATCGCGTATAAGATGAAATAAATAGGATTATATTCCTCAAAGACAATACAGGCCAGTGCTATAATGGCGCCTGCGGAAAAGCAGGTCATTATCTATCTGTCAATTTCACAATAATTGTCAGACAGATAGTAGCAAAGACCCAAAGAGGGCACTACGGTGTGTTTCTCACCACGAGTAGGTTTATTATGTTCCAATGTGCTTTAATTCCCAACGTTATGGTTAGATTCATTTTAGAACCAATCAGAATACAGACTATTGTAAACCGACTAATAGAAATTCGTTGCTGCGAGATTCACCATGCAATAGATTCAGGTTATGTACCATGTGAATTTCAACCATGCGCAACATCAACATAGTTGATGTTAGGGGAGTTGTTTCGATTTATTCGGTCTCCTCAGTGCCATTTTGGTCTCAACTCAGAGCGGAGACAATGATATATGTGCATATATAAGAGGCTTTTGCACATTGGCACAATTAATGGTTCTTTTTCCAATTGTTCTGATGTCATCGAATAAATTATTACAACTGGCTTTGGCCGTACTTGGCAGTTAATCAAAGGTCTGTTCGCTAGCATTATTTTAAGCTGCGGAATTTAAAATACCGTTATAGTGAACGGAATCACTGTACTTGTAGTTTACAAGTTTCCTTTTCTATCAATATTTCTGCAATTTACGGTTCAACCAGCACACTAGTTCCGCCGCTAGGATGAAAATTGTTATTCTAATAACGTAATTATTATATGGTAAGATTGGGTTTAGGTAGATTGTGTATGATTGAATCAAAGCCAATATGAAAGAGCAAGACATATACCTATGCAGTGTTGCTTTGTTTCTCATTTCACACTGAAGTTTCACATTCCAGTTCCAAAAAGGAATATCCAGTTAGTTTATAGGTTAAAGTTTAATTGTATGATATTAAACAAATGCTAATGTAATTTTAGCAACCAGCAGTAAAATAACTACTAATAGATATTATTAATAATACCTAAAAAAATATATTATTTTTTTAATTAAAATATATTTTTTTTATTATATTTTTACATTATTATTTTATTCATTTACATTTTATGTTTCACAATGTGGCAGAACAGTAGTTTGATTTATTGTTCCCTCAGGTTGCGAATATCTTCAATTTTTCATTTTTTCAACATGGAACAGGTACCCTGTTAATGAATGAGTTGCTTTTCTTATTCTGATTCCAACATTCTATATTACCTGACAATTTTAATCGACTTTTAAATTCGAACACTTAAAATAATTTATAATCACCGAATCCAGTACATTTTGGCTGATGATGACGTTTCTTAAAAGCCTTCCTGATTACAATAATTTTAAATTCCTCATTTCTTCAAAAACACCAACAGAAACTAGACTAACACATAAAAATATATTTTCAGTGTCTGCTTCCGGATTTAAAAATAAATAAGAACCCAATTTTTCACTTTCATTTCATAAAGGTTACATAGAAATTGTCGAATGTAGATAAATCGGTATTTTACCCTAACTGCGGATATACGAGTACGAGTAGGTATATCACAGACTTGTTAGCATGTTAGCTCATAGAACCACAACTTTATCATTCTTTAGAAGCATTAGGCATTTCTGTGATTGATTTTCCTCACATCCTTTAGTAAAATTCACAACAAGTATGAGTATGCGCTTTAGATAATTAGAGATAATTTATGAAAAAAAATTTAGTAGTTTTTAATCCATTTGAGGCTTGTTCTTACTTTAGATTAAGAGATCAGAGCACAAAAAAACTAGCCACTTACCTAAAGGCTTTGATACATATTTGGTGCATGGATATTATTTATTGCCAAAATACAAGTTCAATCAAAAACGTCATCATCAACGTCAACCTCCTCATCACCTTACGTTGCAATACATATGCTTAACTTAGGTAAAAAACAATGGAAAACATATATTTTCTTAATATCTATTAACAAGTATTTAAACATTAGATATGGTTTACTGTTTACCCTGTTTAACCCATAGTTACAATATCCTTACTATTAGAGACATGCCCTATAACCCCTATATAGCAGTGAAGAACGATCTATTCAGATCTGCAAAAATTTATTTCCGTTTTCAAAACACATAAAAACAAAGCAGTAAATTAAATATGTTAGTTACATTTTATATGCCTATTTAAAGGAAAATTGCAGATTATCCAAAAGAAAAAGCAATTTTAAAACGTTTAAAGTCTTAGCCCGTATTGCTGCTCAGTACTAACCTGCCAAGAAGAGAAATATATAATAGGTATTCACTCCTAAGAGATATTTTTATTGTTTGCTCCATGTGGGAAAATTGTGAATATCAAGATGGCAACACTTCTCATTATTCTTGACGATTTGATCACGTTGGCCGTGACCCCGCATCCACGTTGGAATTCTTCGGCTCAGGTCTACCTGTCTTCTCCGCTGTAGTGAAAGTAGACACTAGTACCTAATAGGTTATAAATTGTTTTTTAACTTTGCATAATTAACGTTGTCTCTAATGGGGATTTATAATACTTATTTTCTTATAATCACGATTTTTTTCATTAATGTTAATGGGAGTAATTCGGTAGTTCCTATCCAAAATGCTTACCGTTTCGATCGGCATCCTTTTTGCCCTCATGAGAATAAGATAAAAAAATAATAATACTGGGTAGTATTTCTCACTCAATTTTTATACGGTTAGCAATATTTTTTAACATTGCATGCTGAAGATGAAGAGCTATAAAATCCACTTGTGGGATGACTGGATGATTCAGAGACTTTGACACAACTTATGACCTACGCAGACGGCATAGCACTAATGTTGGGAGATAGCTTAAAAGTACTACACTAGCAATCAAAAGAAAAAGTGTCATAAACCAATATATAAATAAATAAATAATAAGCTCCAGAAAACATACAACAACATAAACCAAAGAGTATTGAGGAATAGCTTCAGAAAAATCGATAATAGCGAATGGACCACATAATTGGTCCTTAGCGGTTATAGTACATCTGTAACCGAGAAGAGCTCATTAAGCTCTTCCCGGTTACTCATCTTACAAATCTACTGTAACCGGGAAGATCTCATTATGGAAGTCAGAAAGACTATTTTAAAAGTCAGAAACATGAGCTCATTTAAATCCACACCATTTAGCAATTAGACTAGCTGAAATGAAATTTCGAAATAAAGTGCCTCATCAATTCTGGAGTTTTATCAACAACAAAAAAGGCACTAGTAGGATTCCCGATACAATGCACTACACTGACAACAATTCACTTAATAACCCCGCTGACATCGTCGAGTCCTTTAAGCATTATTTTGAGAGTGTTCTGATTCGATCAGGTGCCACAGATTTTGAAAATATTAGCAAAAACATGGATGTTAACCTGCCCTCAGTAAATATCAACTATTTATCTTGTGATGAAATAATAACATCAGCAAAAAAACTCAAGGACAAATTAACTTGCGGTCCGGACTTGATTCCTAGTTTCTTTGTTAAGGATTGTTGTCACGTGTTAGCGCAACCATTAGCCACATTGTTTAATCTGCTACTTAAACAGGGCAGTTTTCCTGATGTTTGGAAAGTAGCAAGTGTCTGTCCCATTCTTAAGAATGGTGATCCAGTTGATATAACTAACTATAGACTCATCACTTTATTGTGCAATTTTGCGAAGGTTTTTGAGATGTCCCTATACAGTCGAATTTATCCTCTTTTTAAAAATATTATATCACCTGTACAGCATGGTTTCATGGAAAAAAAATCAACTAACACAAATCTTGTTTGCTTTAACCAGTTTATTTCTAATGTCATTGATCATCACGGTCAGGTGGATGTATTGTATACCGATTTCTCGAAGGCCTTCGATAGGATTGATCATAACATACTTTTGCATAAACTTAAGAATTACGGATTTTGCGATAACTTACTAAAGCTCTTTTCGTCTTATTTATCATGTCGTTTCCATTATGTCACATATAGTGGATACAACTCGAGTCACTACCTTATTACTTCTGGAGTACCTCAGGGCTCTAATTTGGGTCCTCTACTATTCTCTATTTTTATTAACGACATTACTACTCTTCTCAATTGCAATCAGTTAATCTATGCGGACGACTTAAAACTGTATTTTTCTATATCGAGTATAGATGATTGTGCTTTTCTTCAAAATGATTTGAATGCGGTTGCGAGATGGTGTGATCTGAATAACTTACATTTAAATATGTCGAAGAGTAAAGTAATTTCTTTTACACGTAAATTGAATCCTATACTTTTCAACTATGAAATTAACTCAGACTTCTTGATACGTGCAAAGTCCATCAAGGATTTGGGTGTTTACTTTGACGATAGGTTAACATTTTCGGAGCACATACAACGTATAGTTTCTTCTTCTCTTAGGATGTTAGGTTTTGTGATAAGGCAAGGTCGTGATTTCCTCGGTAATGATGTACTGTTCAGGTTATTTTATGCATATGTCCGCTCCAAGTTAGAGTATTGTTCACTTGTTTGGAATCCTATGTATAATGTTCGTATCAATCTCATCGAGTCGGTTCAAAAAAGGTTTTTAAAATTCCTCACGTTTCGTTCAGACAGAAGATATCCTGCAAGAGGCTGCGACTATAAACTTTTGTTTTAATTTTGACTCACTACAATTTAGAAGATACTTCCACAGTCTGAAATTTTTACACGCACTCTTGCATAACCATATCGACTGTCCTGATATATTAAGCCAGTTAAATTTTCTAGCAGTTAGATCAGCCAGTCGTGCTCCACTAACATTTTATTGTTCTGCTGTCGACACTAATCTTGGATTAAAGTCTCCCATTAGCGTTATGACACGTAGCTATAATGGCATTTGTAACTCCTGTGATGTCTTTAACTGTAATGTAAAAAGTTTACATAATGTTTTTAGAAGCGTTAGTCAACTTTAAATTTTGATACTTTAATTAAATCGAATTTGAGCACTTACTTATATATACATGTTTTTTTTTTGTTGTGGTTTAAGTCACACTGTAGGTTTGCATATACGTATTTTTTTTCACTTTTGATCTTTTCATGTTCTTTTATATTATACTTTGTTCTGTAATTGGTGTTTACACTGTTGGACAAATAAAATTATTATTATTATTATTATTATTATTATTATCAATAAAAGCGAGTATAGATTGAGCTTATTTGTGACTTCAATAATAGGCGAAAAACATAAAAGAGGAAGAATTTACACGATATAGGAATTGGCGAAAACATTATTAAATTTATAAAAGCGTAAAGACTATGAAAAAGATGATATGGACGCAGCAAATAAAGGAAACCAAAAACAATGATAAAAAATAATAGACTAAAGAAACTAACGGAAGACAAATTAATGGCAAGATTCAAAACAAGGTGGGCACACCAAGTTTACCACTATCACACTTTACACTACCACGAGGGCATATCGGAAAAATATGAATACATGACTCAACAAACAAAATTAAAAGAGAAAGTATAAAAGCATTAGTAGTAGAACATAACGTTAAAAACATCACAATCCATAAAAAGAAGACCTAGGTAAGAACCAAATCGAAGTGATTTACCACAGCGAGTGAATCAAAGACCTCTGGTGAAAAAGCGAATCTAATTTAGAGCATAATGTTTGGCCTATAATAATGATTAGCAAAAAACTACAGAAAACAACATAAATGAAATTTTAACAGTTGTCTTACAGATGTCTTACAACAAATTATACTATTTTCAGTTAGCATAAATAAATTTTAGAATTATGCAGTTTTAAACATCTAAATTATCCAAGCGTACAGAAAATATTGCGGAGGCGATTCTCTCTAATTTGTAAAATTGTGGTTAGAAAAGCTCATTCCTTTATTAGAATGTCCAATACACGTGTTATATTTATTTATAATTTAATTAACAATTTTCTGTACTAACCAATACTTATAAACAATACCAGAGACTTATAAGTCTCTGACAATACTAAAGAGATTGCGTACATATAGTTTAAGTTTTTAAATACAAGATGTCACAGAAAACTGGTGCTAGGTATTTATATAGTTAATCTGAGGTATAAATATTTCAAGAAAAAATTTATATGTAGTACACTATTATAAATATACTACTACCTCTAGTGAAATTGAGCTGCCCTTTAAAGTACTATCATGATACCATAAACCATATACCATATACTTGTTATCGTACTGAATCAATTGAATATCTTCATTCATTTCATTTTGACCTACCATCCAGACCAGAAACATACTGTCTACTGTCTGTAAAGTGAGCGACTGCCATGCAAGTCTTATTTATTTAAAATGTGCATACAAAAAATAGGTTCCGCTTTATTTTGATTCACTTCATGTTGCGGTCAAACACTTGAATAGACACTCCTTAAATTCCAGTAGTCAAGTAGGTTTTTAAACCCAAACTGAGGCAACATTGTCATTACTTTAAGTACCTTGCTGTGACCTAATTCGATGAGATGGAGCGAACCATGACTATACAAAGTAATCTCTGGCTATTAAGTCATTTTCACTAGAGGAACTATTAGAACAAAATTTGAATCTTTTTATAAATCGTAGATGAAGTCAACGTCCGCCCAACTAACACCAATTTTTTAAGTCTCCGTTCGAGTCGAATTTATATTACTAAAGTAAAGGAAAGTTTCTTTGAAATAATTCTACAATAATTATTATAAGTTAGTGTGACCGATTTTATTGTTAATAAATTATTAAGGCGGGTTCCTTTCAGACAAAAATAATAATTATTATACTCAAACTAACTTTCACGGTTTTTATTCTTCCTTGGAATTTCATTTCTTAATATTTGAATGATGTTTTACACAAATATTTCACATTGATAGTAATTATTGATCTCTTGTAGTCCTCTCTTAAATAAAGTCACATCGATAGAATTGTTCAAAGACTATTGTCCATCTATTGGACAGTGTACCTATAAATAAATAAATACCTAAATGAATGAAATAATGGTTGAATGAATGAATGAATGAATGAATAATAAATAGATATTATTTTATTTATCAGGTCAGTCGACTAGTTTATTTAATTCTAATGATCAAATTATTATCTACCAAAATCAAAATTGTGTTTGTCGAGTTGATTTTGTCTGTTCAATTTAAAAATCCAATGAGAAAAAATCTATGGATTCAAATCAGGTAAGTAAGTTGGTTGTCATGAAATAAAATATAAGGTGAGATATATAGTTGAAACAAAAATCAGTAAGTTACAATTATTTTAGACGTCCTCACATTCACTAATGTTGAGATATAACTTTAGCTCAAAATTTTTTTGTTTTAGAAACGATCTTAGGTACTATATTGCATGTATGAAGTATGGCGGCTTTTTATGACTGGGTACATACACATTCTTCCAGGCTAAGGATATAATGAATGGAATAATATGTACTTTTTTCTGTTTCAATATTCTTTTAACTTCTATTGCTAGTTGTTGATATTCCTCTTGTTATTACTATCTAAAGACTAACAATGATATGCACATATATATTGTAATATTTTTATGGGACTGCGTAATGTAATTGGATGCATAAGTGAAAATTTCTGCCTTCATCAACCACGTTAGCAAGCATCCTGTATGGATGAATTTAAAATTTATTTAATTTCCAATTCGTGTTTGGGTAAATTCAGAACTTTGCAAAACGGTTTCATTATAAAATTATCTTAATGCAAGATCGCTAAACTGGATTTCTACTTGAACAATGCTTTCCATGGAAGTAAATTAAGGAGTACTTCCAATCTTTGTTAGTCCATAATAATCGGGGTATTTCTCATGGTTATAAACCGCTAACCTCTCTCCATTTAATAATAAAAACGTGAATAAAAACCGATTACTAATCTATAATGGCAGCCAAATATCCCGTTTGACTGAGTTTTATGAATTAATTTGTTGTTTTTTTTTCACTCAAATAATGAGAGTTTCATAAGAATGTGGTTTATGAAGTATTGTTATAATTGCGTCAAAATTTAAATCCAATTTTTTTTAGATGCGGTACCTATTACTACAGAAAAGTTATTGCAGTTGTTTAAAGAGCTACAAATTTGACACTTTTAGATTACTTGCATGTTAGTGCTTCTAAATGTTGAATAGTCAAGAGTTAAGAGAATCAACAGGTGTTGATTTTTCGCAAATTTTGTAAAATTAACGCGTCTGAACCATATACTTCATTTCTTTCTATATAAAACAAACTAAATAAATGGAATTAATTTAGAATTGTATAATTTAAAATTTAGTGAAATGTCATTGTTCTTATAAAATTTTGAAATAGGGAGAATATCGATTCGTTGATAGGCTACAGTCCTTACAAAGTCTGTCTCCTACACATTCCTCTCATGGAACAATCTTTAAGTGCTCACTTTGCTCCCTCTCTCTTAGAGCTAGATCCATCAAATTCTGTATAAATACACATAGTGTTCTATTAAAAAAATATAAAATATGGTAAACCCCTCTCTTATTAGGACACCCAGTATAAATGACAATAATATGAAAATGTATTTAGCTCATAAATATCGCTTTCTTTGATATGACTTCACCTGCACAACACTAGTTGTACAAACGTCATGATTATAGAGGACAAGAAACAATGGTTTAGGCTGAAATGATTTGTATTACTCCCAAATTATTCATCAGAGTGCAGAACAATGGTCGGCTCTTACTTTTTATTCTACACAATAGTGGTGGCTCAAATTTAAATGATAACGTCGACAACTATCAGACAGGAGTAGGTTGGAGTAGGCAGGTATTATTGAAAGCAATCAATGTTAGAAATATTACATCATTAAATTAAAATTGAATTTTGTACAGCGTATCTTAAGCGACTTCCCGTCTTGTAACATGGATTGGTTAATGGTATTGGTATGGGACCTAACACCAAATCCTACCTAGCCTGCAGGGTAGAGCCAGGACAGGAGGAGACCCCACAAATCGCCCACACCTATCACTTTTGTGATACGAGGATCCGATCCAGTCCAGGCCTACCCAGGTCTAGGTCTGCCCAAACCATCCCAGGTCATGACCACGGTCAATGGATATTGGCGGCGTATTGATGCACTTTCTTCAGTTACATTTCGACATATTCCGATTTATCAGAAAATAGGTTAAAAACTATAATCTGATCCTATAATAGGTTTAAATAAGTTAATGAAAAAGTAAAATGTATTTGGCAAAGTGATACCGATGCCTCACCGTAAAGTTATTAAAAACAACACATTTTGTTGTGTACATAGAGTGAATCAAAAGAATAAAATTCCACCTGTTATACTAGACAATCTTGATATATGAATCAGGTAGGTACACGATGTGAATGTGATTCAACCAAGTTTTGGCTTTAATGAAGGTTACTGACTCAGTATTTAAAGTATTCCCAGGTTTTGTTGAAATTCTTTCATCAGCATTACTCGTTTAGCTTTTGTTTTAAGTTCCTGGTATTCGGTATGCAAATATACAGGATGTTTTCACGTAAACGGCCGCTAAACTATGTCGAATGCTTAAAAACTAATATATTCGACACATTTCAATAAATTATTAAGATTCGTAATTCTTAACATTATTTGCGTTTCCATTACCTTGAACAAAATGGCAAAATAAATTCGTTATTTTAGATTCTGATTATCTCGAGTTTATTAAAAAAATAGGTAAGATGGATATAATTTTGTGAAAAATAATCATGCAGGCAAATTGTTGCAATATTAAGATCTTGTTATATTTATACATATACAGTGCGGTCGTAAATAGTCCCCCCCCCAGCTAAGTTTCGAACCAGATAAGATAGAGACACCGGACTAAAACTGAATTAAATGGCATGAAGTATACTACTTTTTAGTACAAAATTAAAATTGCAGTTTTCAAAGATGGCGCTAGTGGCGCCATCAACTTGAAAATTTTAAATAGCAAGGATGGTCATGTGATACCTCATTTGAAAGGTTTTTTAATTCTCTATAAAACGGTGGCTTGATTTTTAAATTTCATTGACTAGTTCCGGAGTTATTAGCGTTTGAAAGTTACATGATAAATATGGCGAATAAATTATTTTATCTCATTTTCATTTAATTTTCGCACAAGAATTTCATTAGTAAAGATTTTTAAATGGATAAATATTTTATTACTAAGCCAACCACAAATAATACGTGAAAAAATAAAAGAAATAATCAAACAAGGATTATTCGCCATATTTATCAAATAACTTTCAAACGCTAATAACTCCGGAACTAGTCAATGAAATTTAAAAATGAAGCCACCGTTTTATAGAGAATTAAAAAACCTTTAAAATGAGGTATCACATGACCACCCTTGCTATTTAAAGTTTTAAAGTTGATGGCGCCACTAGCGCCATCTTTGAAAACTGCAGTTTTAATTTTGAACCAAAAAGTAGTATACTTCATGCCATTTAATTCAGTTTTAGTCCGGTGTCTCTATCTTGTCTGGTTCGAAACTTAGCTGGGGGGGGGGACTATTTACAACCGCACTGTATATTTGTTTGGGTTCCGCTCTTGTGTTTCAACGTTCAAGTTTATACAGAGCGCATGTGTTAAAAAAATTGTAAAGTTTTCTAAAAACATCTTTTACCAAACGACTTTACTTTGTCATAATATAGTAAGTCCTTTTTTGGATATGCAGCCATTTGGCGAATCGCTGATATAGTCCATCCAGTTTTCTCTATTTGCTGCAGAAATAGGTCGAAATTAAAAATTCATAAAGAATTTAGAACACACTGTGCTGCACAAAGTCAAAGTAGAGTAAAATAATTGAAACAAATGTTTATGTTCTTGTTTCACATGTGCGCTGGTAGTTATTACGATTGATAAAAGTTTGAATTAGGTTAAGAGGCTTAACAACAGGTCAAGTAGCTTGAATAATTGATTGTAATGAATGCGGAATGTTGAAATGAATGATTAGATAAGGAAGAGAGCAACATTGTGTTTTCTAATTGATTTAGAATAACAGTTTGAAGATCAATACATCTTAACAGTTCAAGGGGATCAAGAAGCATCTTTATTACAAAAGTATGTGAATGGGAATAATTCCTAGTATTCGACGAATTCACTGTTGAAACAAATATTCCATTTTTTATATATTAAAAATTAGAAAAAACTATAATAATTCCTGGTATTGTCTACTAGAAATAATACGAAAGATATACAAATTCAATTTATATGTCATTTAATATTCGATAATTAAATATAGGAAATTGTAATGAATGAAAGAGCTGAAGCTGAAGTACGAAATTCAGGTAAGACAGACAGGGAATATTGGAATCAGATAAAACGTTTTCTCACGAATACATTCATATAGGGTTTGATGCCAGCTCTAGCTCTAATAGTGAAGGAGATATACCCAAAAGAGTGTACCGTAAGAACAATGTGTTAGAGAAAAACTTTGTACCCTGGCTACGAATTAATGTTTTATTCCTAACACTATGTTTGTGGAACACTCTAAAGTATACTCCCTGACTATTAGAGCTAGGACCATCAAATCTTATATCAGTATATTCAGGAGAGGACATTTTATCCAAATCTGTACAAATATGTAGGGTGTTCCATTAAAAAAAAAAACAGTTAAATATTTTTCCAGAAAATAGGTATAGGCTATGGAGAAAATTTGTATGTGCTAATGAGTCTTTTGATAAATAAATACCATATTTAGCTTTTTTGTATCTCTAATATTTCAGAGGGTATTAGCTGGACAATGAAAAACCAGCCACACTGCTATATATTTATGCTTTATATTTCAAGTTTCAAAAATTATAATTGCAAAAAATAAAAATATGCATATCACGTGATATATAGTTTATATATTTCTTTATTTATCTACATTTATGTAAAATATCACATATTTGATATGGTATTTTAATTTCTCCCTGCAGTTCCTAATCAGATTGGTACCACTTCGAAAATGATAATATATAGATGAAGCAACGGTAATATACATTCTCTCATAGTCTACCTACCACAATACATAAAAAGCCGTTACTGGTATTGAACTATTTCGATAATATATAACAGTTAGGTACTTACTAGTTAGATAGCTACTTGTTTAGTACATATTTACCATTGTTATTCACAACCCGACAAAACGGTTGTTGTGAAACTGTACTGAAATTAAATCTGTTAATTATGACAATTGTATTTTACAATGAAAATTTAATAGGACATATAACAACGTCTAAGGCTGTATTTAGATAACATTATCAGGGTTGTTGACCTTGGAAAGCTTAGTGTACAAATCGTTGTGTTGTGTCTTGTAATATTATAGAGAGGTACAGAAATATTTTCATCTCTCTATATTGTGTAAAATTTTTATTGCCTGTAAGTATAAGAAATAGAAACAATAGTTCTACTTTTCAACTTTTAGGTGCATACCTATGAAGATGTGTATGGGCCACTAAAATGTATTTTTTCAAATTTCGACTTTTAACTTGAAACTGTGTTAGGGGATGCTGTGTCGATCTGGGGTTGGCGACAATCATTTCCTTCAGTAGGGTACTAGCATAGACCTTCATAAAGAGAACCTATCACGCCCCATACTGGCAACTCTACTATCTATTAACCGTTTTGCTTTGTTTTATTATTAAACTGTTTTAATGTCGTTATTCTAGAGGATGTGGTGCCGATTTGGGGTTGGTGAAAATCATTTCCTTCAGTAGCGTGCTAGTATAGACCTTCATAAAGATAGCCTATATACAGGGTGTTCCTAAGTAAGGGTGAAGTAAACGAATGTCCTAAATTGCCTTGTTTTCGAGAAGGTTTTCATAAAAAATCGTTTTGTTTTTTTATTAATATCTTGAAAACATTGGATGCCATTGATTTTTTAAAAGTTTTGGATTTTTTTTAGTTGAAACAATTTCAAATACATCTTTTTTATTTCTTGCATTTTTTTCGTACCTTGCTTCGTTTTCGAGAAAAACAAATAAAAACTATTACAGGCCATGTCTAAATGTTTATTATATATTAAGTAAAAAAAAACTAGGATGTCCCCATTTTTATAGCAGGAATTTAATATATACAAACACTAGAAAAAATGCAAGATACAAACCTAAATAATAACTACAAATGACTACAAACCTTAACACCCTGTATATCGAAATCCAGCAAATTTAGGACACACGTTTATTTGGACTCTTAGTCATAAAATTGGACAAAGAATTAGCCTCTACAATAGGGACATAACATTAACGAACACCCTGTATATCATATTTGATACAATCATCTCTTCTATAATTCGAGAAATAGCATTTTATCTTTTAGCCTTTTCAATAGATCTATCACGATTTGGATTTAACTGTGACAGGATAAGTGTGTACAACTTTAATAAATTTAATTTTTGTGAAGTTATCCACACCAACCCCAGATAGACCCAACATGACTTAAGTCAAATATATAAATATATATAAGTGTCTCGTTTAAGGGAGTAAATTAGTTAAAACTAATTTATACAACATCCCTTTTGCGCCTATTATTGAATTATTACGTTTTCGTCTTCATCTTCGTATTCTACCATTTAGATTGAAAAGTGCAAAATATCTTTCGAAAAATATGAAATATTAAAATGTCTTTATTCAATTCTGATACCATGTCCGTGATATATTTCTACCGTTATCCAGAAAGATGACTTAATAAATCAGTTTTTTAAGATATTAAAAGTAAACTGTATTGACAGCAGCAAATATATAACAATTTAAATTATTAAGTAAATGAGTGACGACCATTGCTTTCCCTGAACACTTTGTATAATTTTAAATAATTTTAAGTTATGCGGCTTATGTATTTATGCATCATGCGGGCATATATTGCGAGAAGTGAAGAATTACAGAGAATTTCAGAGCAGCACACATGTGTGATTTTCCTCATTTTCCAATAAATCAACCACAACTACGTGACATATTGTCTGTTTTACAGTAAATTCCTTCTCCTTGGTTTTCTATTAGTGAATTACAATAAGTTTGAAGAAAAGGCGTGTCTTTTACTATGTGGTTGATTACTCTGAAATCAGGATAACAAATCACCAAATCACCAACCGATGTGTGTGCAATGTGTGTCAGCAAATTATCATTATTACCACAAGGAAGACTATTTGTAAAAATATTGAAAAATAAATCAGGGCGTCAAACTGTCACTCTGAAAACACCAGATAATTATTATAAAATACAGAGTGATGAGCCAGGAGCTTACACGATCCATATCGCAGAAATTACTAACACGGTTTTTCTATAATTTTGTACGAGTTGTTAAATACAGAGTGTTCTCAGTAACTAAAATATTTTGACAGTTCTGCGACTTCCGGTTGTTCCGGAAGTAGTAAACTGGCTTAATTTAAATGGAATACCCTGTATATTTGTCCATATCTGGATTCTACATTAAATTTTAGGGCCCCTTTGTGTAATAAACCTTATTCCTAAAATGTAGAGTTTTTGAGATATGAATTATGATATATGAATATACAGGGTGGGTACAGTGGCAATGGAAATATCCAACTAAAAAAAAATAAATTTATTAAATGGAAACAATTCTATTATCTGACATTATTTTTCGTACTTTTCCTAATCATTTTGAGGGATATTATAGGCCACCAAATTAAGCAAATTTGCCCCAATTTAACCAAGTCTCTATCTAACGGTTTCCAAGATACCCATGTTAATGTATCTAATTTTAACACACTGTATAGATTGCCAATAATTATTTAGTTAAATACCACAGTACATGAGATATTATAATATTATATTTATACCTCTATTTCTAATAACAATCTGATCACTATGAGGTTGTTGAACCACAATGTGGTTAAGTGGTTAAGTGGTTAAAAATATGTATCCAACCTAAGAAGTAGCAACATTTTTCTCATAAAATTGTTACAAATTTAATTTTCATATTTGACTTAAATATGTGTACCTACCTATGTGTGTATAACTAATATCAAAGCGTTGGCTATAAAATTAAATGGTTCATCAAATTTTGTTTTCATTTCAGTGACTCTGTACGAGAAAATTAACACTTGCATGGTAGGTATTCTCCAGTTCTAGTTTGCCGCAGTGGCGGCTATTCAGGTGAAGTAGGTGAAGTGCCTCTTCACCAAAAATATTCAATGCTATTTTTTAAACTCAGTATGAATAGCAAAGATATTACCAAAATACATTTTCTTTATTACTAACGTAATATAATAATAATAATAAGTAAATATATTTAATAGTAATATATTTATCATACGCTACACACACGTAAACGTTACAAAATATAAAAAGAATAGGTACGTAGCCGTTTGTGGTGAAGAGGCGTCGAGTCAAAACCGCTAAACCTGCATCAGTACACTGCGTTGCCATGGGAACGCTTTTACAGCTGACGTCATTATAAGGGACGAGCTAAGACGAGCTCCCACTCCTTACGGTGCAAGTGAAGAGTTCGGCCATCACGTGGGAGTGTGCTTCGCGCTCGCATCATCTTTTCCTAACTTGTCTTGTCAGTATGTTGTGAAGTAGATGTAATTTTGATTTCGCAAACGCCGTTAGCCATTTTTTTTTGCATTACTGCATTGTGCATGTTAAAGATCGTACATTTTTATTATTGTATTAGTTTACGTATTTTTTTATTAGTTTACGTATATATAAAAACTAGGTTAGTGCTTAAAAATATAAAAATATTAGCTAGCTCTTCACGCATTTTTGAACCCGCGAGCCGCCACTGGTTTGCCGGCACAGTTGGTTGCCTATCTGAGCAAATTTATAGATATACCAGTCAACCATTTAATATTTAATGTGAAACCGTCGGATCTGCGTTAAAACGAGTCGCTACCTCTGTATCTAAGTACATTCCGGAGTTGATACTGAATAAGGAAATTACTAAACTTCCTAAAATATTAAGTGACATCAAGTTTTGAAGACCATAATGAAATTTGATTTGAGGAAAACTGAGCTAATGTGATCATTTCTACACACTTTACTTCTTCTGCTATGAATTTATTTAAATGAATACGTCTATTGTATAATAACCATCTGATTAAAATTCAATAGAAATCCATTTCCAGTCTTACTTGTTTTTTGATGCAGACGAATTAACTGAAATAATTGCTGCTAGCTGCTATTACTATAAAAGAAGCATAATTAATTTAACATCGCATTATTTATAGCTTTTCGTTCTATTAAGTGCACACAGCATATATTTTTTGAGTACTTAATAATAAAAAAAATCGAATAAAACAAAAACAATAATTTCAATTGAAATTTTCAATGGAAGTAAAAACCAATGGAATTTATTGCATATAATTAAACATTTTTACATTTTACACAACCTCTTGGGTTATTCAAATTAATGTACCATAAACCATAAAAAAATCATGTTTTCATAAACCAGGGATCTCAAATTTAACATACCTACTTATCAAGAACGTAATATGTTTATCATATACAATTTGAGAATCCATAAAATGAAAATGGCGTGCGCGCCAGTCAATACTACCGGTTATAAATTTCAACCGTTTAATGTTACGCCACTGTCTAAATTTTAACAACTAAACATATTTTCATTTAATTTTGCGATAAAACGATGATTTGACAAAAGGTATTTTTGCATTTTTTAAAAATAATATTTCCTTTTTATCTTTACATGTAATTTAAAAATCTCAGTTTTAAAGATATATTTAAATAAATGGCACATGAGATTATTAGTAAAAAATCTTACGTAGGACTGTTATTTTTAAAATGATGTTGTAGGTAATTGATTTGGATGAAAACAATTAAAAAAAATATAATGAATTCATGGAAGAAAATTTGTAAGAATCTATTTTGTAGTGAATCGTAGTTTATTGATTAAAATTAACCCACTTTAAAGAATATACAGCAGTGGCTTTACTGATCTGACGCGTAACGCGGTAGTGTCATTCTGTACTGACCTAAAATATTATGTAATAATATAATTATTCTTCCCAGTACGTGTTATATTGAGTTCGAAAATTATTTTTTTTTTAGTTTCAGAAAGATAGCCAAACTAACGAAATATTTTTTAACAATTTGAACACCAGGTCCCTGGGAACCGGTTGGTTATTCCGAATAAGTTTATATACCTAACTAAGTCAAATTATTTTTGTTATGTTATTGTTATTATATATGTCAAAAATTTTTTCATGGTTCTAGATGAAATATACCTTTTATATTAGAGATTTTGGATATAAAAGAGTCTCATTTTGATAACTTTATATTAAATTGAACATATTTTAATAACATATATGTTTAATAATTATTTTTGAATGACTAGGTAATTCTTATACCAATACCAATAATGTTGGTAACATCTTTTGTTAAAGGTAATACAAGAAATACGGTTATTGACATCTTACAATTTTGAGACTGGTTATCTTATCTTCTTGCATGAATTTGCAATCTATATTTACTCTACAAAAATTAAATACATATTCAGATATAATACTCATGCTCTAATTTCTGTATAGAAATGGACTTTGTAAAAAATAAGTTATTAGTACCTACCTAGCTGTGGTACATTTGAAACGAATTAAAGTAGTTTCAATTATTTTCAATAGAGGAAGTAATGGGATTTATTAGTTTTAAACTATACTTCATGGTCGCTCTAATCGCCACAGATTGTACAATTATTTGCCATAGTCTGAAATAATATTAAATTTGTAACAATAGTTACATACTCAATATAAACGAAGATGTTTTTACTTTCGTATTAATAAATCAAATATGTTAAATCACATTGTCTCAGGAGGGAAATAAAATGTATGATGAAGCTACAAACATCTCGGAGTTTCTACTCCTGTTCAGTATTGAGTAGCTAAAGAAAAGGATCTAGGATGGAAGTAGATAGAAGAAAACTCAATGAAAATGAAGATAGTGCAGCTAGTACTTCCATTACTTACAATACATCAAAGGGAAATTGTGTAATTGTTTCTAAAAATGCATTGGAACAATTTTGATTGTGAAAGACAAGACTATGGACTCAGGTGATTGACTGACTTGAAATAAAAATATAATGTGATATGTTGTTAAAATGTAAATTTTTAATAGTTTTCAATTGTGAACAATCTTTGGAGAAAAATTTAGATAAACCACTTAATTCTATGTAAAGAATCGTATAAGGAACAAATAACTTTAAAACACTGACTGCTCTTCCAGAAATGAAACTGATGCAACTGATAAATTAAAGACACTGCACTTGTGTCTGAAACGGCAAAGATGTTTTGATTATTACAAATACTTAAAAATTTCAGATGGAGGATACAAAACTTGTAATTCGGTAGTTCCTGTAATATCTGAGATACTTTAGTTCCTGCATCTATCAAAAAATTAGTCAGTATATGCATAGGTATTTCATTTACTTCCTAAGTGATAATGATCCTATTTGTATATTCGTTGTTTAGTTCATTGGAGGACAACTAAGTCAATTTATTTCAATGAAACGTTATTTCTGTTAGGTATTTTAAATTTTTCTTAATGGCTCAGTGCTCGGTTTCACTTAATACTTTGCAAGGTTAACAAATTTGTCTTTTATTTCATAATAAACAATTTGTTGCTTCATAAATAACATAACATATAACTAATCAACTTTGATTCGGTGAGCTTGACATGCTTTGATGAACTTTGCGTCTTACTTTTCGCATGAATTCATGTATAACAAAGTATGTCTACATCTGTTGCGTTTCTGTATAGATCTATCCACCTAATATACAGCGTGATCGAGTAATTGGCGATTCCAAAAATGAATGCACCCTCTGCTAAAAATATTTCAACCTATTTAGAAGATAATTTTTGGAGAGTTATTGCTGATATCATGATAAATAGCACGTATTTGGGTTTGTTTAACGTAATAATTTAGTGGTGCTTGTGACTTTTTGGTATTACAAAGTTAAAAACGACGTGGTTAGTGTTTGCACATCTTTATTTTTACTTTTTAAAATGGCATTCAAAAGAAATCAGCACAATACGAACTGCCGTGCTTATGGGTGTCATTCCACAAAATTTATTTATAGAAGTTTTTAAGATAGAAGATAAATACAAGATTGGTCCTAGTATAAGAAACAGTTCCTCACTCATTTCTCTAAAAGATATATAACAATTTAATAACAGGGAAAACGTTTATTTGCACAATAAAAAATGGACTCCCTGACATCATGTATAAAATGTAAGTAAACAAAAACTATCTGTTTCAATCTTGAAAGGGGTTGGAACCTTTGGTGTGAAGATATCACTGACGTAGTTTACCAAAACATCATACTGCACTGACATAACACCAAAACACTATACTGCACTTTAAATATTTGAGTGCAGGATAGTGTTTTGGTGTTATGTGGAAAACTACGTTAGTGATATCTGTTTCAAACAAAAAAAGTTACTTATCACAAAAATCACAAAAATGACAAAATTCCAAAATCACAAAAACACTAAATTATCACAAAAATCACAAAAGAAGCACTTATGGGACATATGACTGCTTTTATTACTCTTTTTATACTTTATTTCACCCTAACTAACACATGTAGCCAGTATATTTAAGGCAATTGAATGCTAATTGCTAAATTATAAATTATGTGAGATGAAACGCAAAATTTGTACTCGTCTTTTTCCATATTTGTTTATAATTTGCAGCGCCCTCATCGTTAATTTGAATCGACAATTCGTCAAACTGTAGAAGTTTTAAATATAACGAGAAACACAATGATATTGGACAGGCTTACATTAATGTGGATATTTGGAAAAATGTCCATGGTAAATGAAATGAATTGAAGGTATCTACATATATTTTGAAAGTCTCTAACTTCTTGATCGTTGATTTTACAAAAAAAAAAAACTGTATGAATAAGGATTTTATGGTGGCTCTTAAAGATTCAGAATGTGACAAATTTGATTTATTTAAACAGAATAGTATGTTCATATTTTTACCAATCTGGAAATATCTTTCTCTTTTGTTTAACCCTATATAATTTTAATAAATTACCTGTAAGCCTTTTCGAGAAATTTAATTTTAAAAAATGTCTATCTCCCACATTACACTAATAGATTGAATAACTAATTGTCATTCTTATAGCATATTCTGAATCTTAAAATCATAATCTTTCTTTTGTAAAATCAAAGATCAAGGAGTTAGAGGCTAGCGCAAAACATGTGTGAAGACAGGGCCTTCACACATATTTTGCAGATCTACTTCACATTGAAATCTAAAACATGAACCATCCCTATTTTCTCGTAAAATTAAAAACTGCAGAAAACGTACTGATTTTATTATTTAGTACTATAAGTATTTGATAAAAAAATCGCGCTATATTGTCCTTTTGGAGCCGTATCTTACTGCTTAATAATGTATCCACATTCTCGGTTTCATGTCCTTGAAAAAATACATTTTGTATAGAACGATGGATGTAAAGGTTTATTGATGAGATGTCAAGTCTATCGTTTACCTCTAATTATACAAACATATTTTAAAAAATGAGTAGGTAATTAGCTATTTTTATCAGCCTCAAAAATTAAAACAGGCGCCCTTGTGAGTTGCATAATATGTAAACATTAAACAAATACCGATTGACAAGAAGAGGAAGTCGTACACATTTCAGGATAAACACTATAATTTTTTATATAGTCATTACTTTACGGAGAACACGCACATTCGTAAACGTAAACACAATGCCTTACATGTTGCACTTTCAAATATTTGCTATCCTTGACTGTATTACATTTTAACGTCGAGATAGTATTTTATTTCACATTTAACTTTTGTCACGCTTTTCCTTCATCAGCTTAAAATATAATCGTATAAGAAACGCAACTATCGCTAAACATTACTTGCATTGCATCAGTTTTCTTGTACCCTACCCTGTCTGTTAGGGTGAAATAATAAACGTTATTTGTCATAACTTAAAATGTGGTAGACCTTAAAGGGTACTAAACAACTAAAGGTTGATACTATACAAATATGACGCAATCCTTGCAACCATCGGAGATATTGGAAATGATAACACTATATTATGAAACATAATTATAAGCGCGCCGATGGACCTATCAAATGAGACGCTGTTATTACAAAGTTATTACAACCATTTTTAAATAGGGAGGCAAAATGAACATAACAAAGTACAGAGCACTTCTTAGTAATACAGCAAAAGTTTTAGAAAAATATGTCAAAAATTAATTAGTATATTATTAACATCTAAAGAAGATAAAACATCTAAATAAATTTAAAAGTATATCGTCATTCCAATTTGGTTTTAGAGAATGATTATTTTATTAACTGGGGATTATCAACCCAATTTTTATTTAAGAGTTAATCAGTAAAATATATGGAATTCTAAATACTTTCTAGACTTTTCCACGAAGGTTTAAAATTCTAGATTATCAGAGAATTTAGATTCCTATGGGATCAGGAGAATGTCGTCAAGTTGATAAGGTATTATTGATTTAATAGAACATCAAGCAGTAAGGATACACTCGGTTTAACGTAGTATTTATACCAACTGTTGGTAAGATTATATCGGATTTGCTTCTTTTATTGTGCAAGCAGCCTATATTCTTTTAAATAGAAGATGTACCTTATGCTAGGGCCGTCGCCTTTATTCAAGCTAATATACCTTTCTAACTCATTCTCACTATTATTATGATGGACTCTTTTATGGATATCCACCTTAGCGAAATTTTTAGATCCAAGTTTCTATACTGAGACTAATTAAAAATTTATATTGAAAATGGACGATAATTTATCATTTCAAGAACTTACCGGTATGCACCGTGGTTATGATGCAGCAAATTGTAATGGAAGAAAAGCTGCACCCTTGTATGGACAAAGATATCCGGAACGCCAGCAACCTCAACATACAACCTTTGCTTCCACCCATCGTCGCCTTAGAGAAAGTGGGAACATAAAGCGTCCTGGTGGTGGTGGTCGTCCAAGAACAGCACGTATGGTTGAATTTGAAGAAGGAGGTTCATCGTGTGGAGGAAAATCAATCCACAAGTGTTCGCGCAATTGCACATCAAATGGGATTTTGTTAACAATATGTTGGTCACCAGTTGGAGATCAGTCTTTTATCGCAATTGGATAATTCTCATTTTTTTAAAAATTTTTTATTGAAGAGCCAAGACAAAAACTTTGTTGTATTAAAAAGTCCAAGTTCGAGGATGTGGACAATAGTCGATTTTTTTTTAAATTCCCTACAGTGTAGTTCATTGTTATTTTTCGAGGTGTGTGCGTTCTAAGTTATTCCAGTCCGTGGTATTGCACAATTGGGCTGTTGGATCTTTTCACAACCATTTAGGGAGTTTTGCCATTTCGGGAGTTCTGGAATAAATACAGGAAATAAAAATATCTTTTATGACGCGTTTTATTCATTGGATAGATATATAAATATTTTGATGTTATAAATCTTTTTACAGTTTCCTTGTTCATTATAAATTAAATAAAAATTTACGATTCTTCAAAATATCTAGACACTTTAAAGAGGGTCTCATTTCATAGGAGATAGTTTTAATGACCAATTATTTAATTATTGTATTGGAACCAGAGACTCTTACTAATAAAGTCTTTATCACCTTATACGCATTATTTCAAGGAAGTAGCAGGTTTTGTTTAACAAATTCCGGTTTGTATTTGAAATCGTCATCATGCTTGAGTCATTTCCACTCTAAAAATATGTGCCAAATTTAGGTAAGGGCTTATCCAATAAAATCGTGCTAAATTATATAATTATCCGTATTTGCGGTTATGTTTATTGTTTGCTATTACAATGATAATGCTAAGTTAGAGCTATACGGAACCAAAAGAATGATAATGATAATATAAGCAAGCAATATAGGCTAAAATATTACCTGTAGGAATAATTCTCCATACTAAGCAAGCATTAACTATTGTAATCATTTTTATCAACCTTAGCCCTGCTTTAAACAATATATGGGGTATGTTGATTACGTTATAAAGTCATGAATTTGATTAAATTTCGAATGGTGACTGTGACTCGACTTATAGTACGAATAGTAGTAGTTATACCAAGGTCGTACTCACGGAGATGATTAAGGATTAGGAAACTTCATAACAAGTTGTTACGATGACATCACTTACGATTGTTCGACCGGAAATTATTGTTGGTGATGAAGAACTTCTGCAGACTTTTTTCAAAAAGAACAGAAAACAAAAATATCTTATTTTTTGTTTTCTAATTTGGAATATTTGGTTAATTTTCTATCCGTTATGTTTGGAATGTGGTTGCAATCTGTAATGGAGAATCGCCTGAACACCTGGTGGTTGCTGTCTTAAATTGGTAAGGTCATTGCTGAAGATGTGGGACGCCTGGCCACTCAAATTGCGGTACGAGAAAGGAATCCATCATGTTGATAAACGAAAGTCAGACCAATGAAAGTTATATTGCTGAAGTATGTATATGGACTGGTCCTGGGGTGGTAAGCCTAAGTGGAAGCAGGCCTCAGAAAGTACAAAAGTATTGGAATATGATCGATATAAGGTTAGTCCATGAGGAGGAGGATATTCCAGGACATTCCATTTACAGTGTACTTCCAAGATGTATTGTGGAATCCTGAGAATAGAGCACATGAAATTATGAAATGATGTGATGTAGTTATATTTATGGCAAGAAATCATTGTTAAAATGGTAGAATCAGATATGGGCTTTGTATAAGCAGAAAGTAAGGTTAGCACAGGGCTAACACACAAAATAAAATTGGCGCAAGGCTGCCGACCGGTACGAGGTTGTCGATATACCAGGTAGTGAGGATCTCGCATTCCCTACCACAGTACAATCGGGGTAGAAAATATGAAGCCGTAGATTCATTTTACAAAGTAGGAAGGTAGCAACATCAAAGGTAAAAGAAATAGATTTAAGATTCAGCGTTCTGTGCACGGTTAAAGAGTGTACTAGCTCGGCTCAAGAACTGTAACTCTGAGCTGACTGTAGGGATCAATTGACCCGATCATCAGAGTGAGATACATAATTGTGAGCTGGGTGTAGGGATGATTTGACCCTGTCATCAGAGCCACACAAATAAATAAACAAATAAACGTATCTAATTATCTTTTGTCGCTTCAGTCTGGTAAGAGCTGAATGCTGCCGCTTCAGTCACAACTCAATGCATGGCAAGTTAGTATAAAATAATCTTTTGCTGCTGCAGTCTAATAAGAGCTGAATGCATGGCTACCGCTTCGGTTTCAACTGAATGCATGGCTAGTAGTACAAAATATGGGGCCCCACCAGTATCAGATAATATTAATTTCAAGTTATAAGTATTTGTTATATTTGCTTTTATTAGTTTATGTTGTTTGACGTGACCAATTGTTTATCTTACAGCTAGCCCAGTTTTAATTGAGGATGCCCGAACGCAGGATGCAGAGTTATTTTAAAAAAAATATTTTTATTTTTATTATTTGAGATATTGATAAAAATCAGTATTTTGCACGAATTTCTAGTTTCTGTCCTCAAGTATTGTATACCATTCGAGTGGAGACACTCGGAGTAGTCAGGAAAGGCCGTGTTAAGAATATTCAACATGAGGAATGGCCGGAGCAGGTGGCCGATTGTTTAATGTTTTGACTACGGCGGAGGGTGTTGGCTCAGCTGGACAGAATACAAGGGCAATTGGCAAATGTCAATTGGTAATACACACTAACACACTTCTATCTCGGCAACTGATACGTGTTACATAACTAAGATGTTACGTTATACCTTTATTTTCAATATACATGTCTGTACCCTTTTCTGACGAGGCTCTTACTTATTTATAATATTTCTTAACAAATGTAGACAACCAAGATTACAAATTTTCTGAAGCTTGATTGATTTCATCAACACCAAATACAAAAAAATATCACCACTTCACCCTATTTATTACCTCAATGGCTACACTTAATACATTTTATGTAAGTCAGTAACATTATTTCCGAGAAATATGCGTTGTGGGTGGTTTGCCTTAGAGTAACGTGTGGGTAAACGCCAGTCTAGGACAAAACTAAAGGTTGATGGCTTGCTGACTGCAGTAAAATACTAATACAGTTTGCAAGTGGCACATGTTTAGACTTACAACAGATTTATTTATTTATTCCCCGTTGTGTTGCAGATAATGATAGCGACAATAGAAGTGTGGACTTCAGCTTCTTATGTTTGATAATAGCGCTCGATTTGGCACCAAGGACATAACTGGAATGATTATTGTCGTAAACTGTTTCATGTGCCCACACGAAATTTGATAGCAATAAATTAATTTAATGTCGTGAATTATTAGTTCAATACGTCAAAAACTGCCTCGCCTAGACATATAGATTGGTTTTTTACTTTGACTATTAACCAAGTATGAAATATCTACACAAAGCTTAAAAAAGTGGTCTTCTATTAAGAAAAATCAAACTAAAAAATATTATTTAATAGAAACATCGATGCTACATAAAACTTGAAAAGTTAGGCTGCTCGGAAGAAATGACGTAATCGTCATCATTCAATTACAGTACAAAAAATCGTGAAAGGTGACAGAGGCAGCAAACAGAAAATTATTACCACATGCACAGAGTAGACACATGTTGTAGACAACTATTGAAATATGTAAATGAAATAGACTCATGACTTTGGAAACCGATATTAAGAAAACGTAGGGGCGAAAAAATTGAAATTGAATGGCATTGAATTTTGGACCATATATAGCCTCACTATTGTGTGCTAAAATTTCAGTTAGTTTCGCTAACCCATTTTTTAGTTACCTATTAATGAAATGTAATGTAGAAAAAATCACTGTTTTCTGTTTTGCTTAAAAATAAAAAATGAAGAGCTTTTGAGACAAATGACCTTCACAGTACTAAAGACAAGTTCGACTTATCGTCAGTAAAAATTTGGAATTTTTTTATCAATTAACAACAAAATTACAATGAGTTAAAGTGACAGGTATCAATTTTGTAGGCAGAAAACCGTGATTTTTTTTTACATTTTCATTAATAACTAAAAAATGGGATAACGAATCTAACTGAAATTTTAGCACACAATAGAGTAATAGTGAGGCTACATATATGGGGACCAAATTTCAATTTTTTCGTCTCTACGTTTTATTAATATCGGTTTCCAAACTCAGGAACCTATTTCATTTATTTCCATCCTATAGTCACTGATAGTAGTAATTGGAAACTTGTTCTGTATAAGAGCGACAGTCAATATCAGTAGGTATATTTGTTCATGTGAAGTCATGAAATTTATTTGCTTAGGGCCGGGTTTTATAATTAAATTTGAAGGAACTTTAGCTAAAGTTGCTTTTAATATCTTGGATACAGTTACTGTCTCAATAGTAAGGTACTATTTCTTAATAAAAAATAAAGGACATTTAACTAAAGTTGCCTTTAACTGCCTTGGATACTTGGACACTATTATTAAGACAATTGTATCCAATATATTAAAGTTAACTTTAGCTAAAGTTCCTCCAATTATCTTTTCCTTTCCACAAAATTAACTTTAGGTTGTTAACTTTTAATCTGTTAAACCAAAGCAGATAATATTTAAAATTTAGTCTATCGGTCTTCCTATAAGTACGAATAATAAAATTTGTATATTACTATTAATTTATTCCGAATATTTTCACAATAACTAGCAGCTATTGTATTAATTGTATATAACTGTTGCATATATGTATTATTGTATATAACTGTATCGTATCAGGAACACTTGTTGCGTGTAAATTTATTTCAAGAAATACACAAGGATGCTAATGAATGACTAATAATAAATCTCTGAAAACACGCTTTAGCTCTATTTTCAGAGAATTCCCATTCTAAGGAACTGCAACCTGTGCCTTTCCCAATTACGCCACTGATTTCTTTGTTACCATCTGGTTAATAATTTCATGAGAAGAGGATTCATATCCTAAATAGGTAGCTACGTTTTTTATTGCTACCTTTGTTTTATTACTACCTACCTACTTTAATGCCTTCATTGGGTATCTACAAAAGTTTTCAACTCTTGACTTTACTTAAATTGCAACGGTGTTGATCTCGAATTCAAACGAATTATTAACAATAAATTCGCAATTGTGAATCGTTGAGTGCTCCTAAGTGCAAATCCAAAAATATTAAAATGCCTCTTATGTATCAGGGAATGAAACTTTATATTTAACTGCCACAATATTAGAAAATGGAATTAGAACACCACATTATTTAAAAAGTGTATTAAATAATTTTTCCATATCAGATATTTTTCCATATATCATATTACTATAAATGCATCTAATTATTTATTGTTGACAATAATATTTAATATGTTTGTTATAGTTATTTAAACCCATTCCAGAAATTGTAAATTATTGAACTATCAATAAATATTATTATTAGTATTATTAGTATTATTATAATTATTATTAGGGCCCATTTAAACAATACAGGGTGATTCTATATATATGCCAATCGTTTCAAGAGCTGATTTCTTGGCTTGGTTTTCTATATAAAGTTAAGTTCTCCTAAACCCCATTTCTGTCGTAAATTTCACCCCTTTCTAATGCAAAGGGAAGGTTGAACTAATACCTGTAAGAATTCCCTATGTACCTAAGTATATTATCTCCCCCAGGTATAACTCAGAAGGGCGTTTAGGATATTATAAGTGACTATAGGAAACTACCCTTAATTTTAGCCAAGGGACAACCTCATAAAATGTTTTACATATATTTAGAATCACAAATTATAAATAACTTTCACAAAAATAACGAATTTTTGTGGATAAAACGAAAGGAGAAAATACAAACCATTATTACGTATTATTTTCAGTATTGCATCATCATGCAATCAGTTCTGCGTTCATAAGAATTAGACGATCAAGAAATATTTTGGTTTGTGGTCAAAAAATATGTTAAACATTCTTATAATAATAATAATAATAATAATAAAAATACCATAAACTTGTCAAGAAAAGAAATGCATAGTTTATCCAGAGTAGGGCAAAAAGTCGCAATGTTGGGGATTGCAATTGGCTAAAAATTATCAAGTTATACATTTTGTATCTTTAGATCCGGTACTAAAGATATGTAGCTTGATAAATTTTCCTATTATTTACTCCCCTATTTTAAAAAATTGTATATTTTGAACGGATTGAGCTAATAAAACGGTGTTGTCACTAGACGATTTTAAATAATTAAGATGAAATGTTACAAGTTTTTCCTGTCCACATTCAATGTTTCCCAACACCGGAAACCTTTATAACAAAACAGCGCTTTTTCAAATGATTTTTGTCAAGAAAAGAGTCAAGAAAAAACCAAGAGTCTTTTGATGGAATACCGTCAATATTTTCAAGTTTTTTTAAGGTGACTTTCTTTAGTTCTCCAATGTTAGTTTACTAACCTCATCAATGGTTAACCTATTTTTTAAAATATGTTAAAACTGAATGAGAAATTAATTTTTAAAGAAAACTGCAAAATCACAGTCACTTGCATGTACGTTAATAAAATATTCCGATATAATGTGGTATATCGGTAAAAAAAACAGATGTAATTTATTTTGCAGAAACGAAATTTGTTTTCGTTGTTTTTTAAGAAAGTTTAACAACTGAATTATTTATTGTTAAAAATTATATGATTCTGTCAGTTTTCAAATGAATGTAAAAAACTAAGGTCGTTGAAGTGCTTAAAAAACAGACCATTTTAAAGATTTCTGGAGACCACTTTTAATATGTCAATGTCAACATAGAAGCCTAGAAGCTACTTTCGGTATGAAAAAGTGAACCAAAAATATTTATTTTCGGGACGGTTGCAGGAAATAGCTATTTATGATATAAGTGTTAAAAGTAATGTTTTATTTTGTGAGTGAAAAAGTTTGCGAAACGAGCAAAGCGAGTGAAGCAATTTCGCGAACAAAATAAAACTTACTTTTAACACAAATATCATACAAAGTTTTTTGTATAACTATCCACTTTTGATAATAAAATAGATAAATTTAATAAAATCACATTTTGACATCTCTTGCCAGTTTATTATTTTTTGACGTTTCAATAATAATTATTATCGCATTTGCTGTGAAGTGGCTGTGTTAGGTGGCGCCGAATCACCTTAGTTACCAATAAACAATATTGTTTATTTTACTACTAAAAATGATAGTATTAAAAATTAAAAATATTCAGTGTTAAAAATGTTTTTAACACGCTACTTTGTAAACATCAACTTTTAACACTTTTGACAGCCATTAAAAATGTCACTTTTAATGACAGTTGTACGAAAACATATTTATTGGCCATATAAGCAAAATATAAAAGTAGGTACAGCGTGTTTCCAAAATAATTCAACGTTGGTCGTGGCAAACAGTGCGCATGCAAAATAGTTGTTCAAAATATTATCCTCCCTTCGCATGCCTAGTTTAAGGTAATAATAGGGAAAATATAAATTTTGTTAGATCATATCTAAATAATTTCATTAATAATATATCTCGCAGTTTAATTGTTTTGGCTAAATACTTAAAGAATCAGGTAAACAAATTTACTTTACAAGAAGTTTTAAATACTATGGGAAAAAACAAACATTTTTCTCGAATTCTCTTATCACAAGTTTTTACTGATGATAAATATAATACATATTATGCTTGAATTATTTTTGTGGGTATTAAGATAAATCAATTTGACCTTGACACGGCAGCCTTAAGTCGATAAATATTGATAATTTATTTACGAGCAAGACACATGTTTTCAGTATGTAAACAATTACATTTTCAAAAATAGGACGTTTTGTATATTTTTTACCACCTCGAAATGTCCTTTTATATTCCTTTCATTGTCCATGGAAAAATTTTCTTAGGATAAAAACATTGCTTTAAAACATGTAATCAACTTTGAGGCCTGAACAATAGGTAGGTTAGGTTAGGTTCAAATGTGAGTGGGCAAAAAAAAAAGCCTCTACTGCGACCATATGGTCTATTGTGGCTCACCACACCTACTTATATTTTACCCAAGAGGTCCAGCTTCTCAATGAAGCCGATAATCTTATTGGGTGAAAACTTATTGAGATCCTCTGGCAGAAGTTGTCCTTTGCCAAATATTGAATATATGATCCTTTCCGGCACATAATATGTGTTCTGCCATTCCATCATCTTCTATAAGTACAAGTGGCACTCAGCATCTTCTGCTAGGTGAATTGGTACAGATGATATTCTAAACGGCAGTGCCTATATAGGCTAATTTCTAAATGCAATCTGTTTAACTTTCAAAATTGTTAGTTCTTGTTTTTGAAGGATTTATTACAAACGTCCTTGAATGAACTAATCTTGGTAGTTCTTGCTGGAGAATTTGCTTCTCAGTCCAGGTCAGGAGAGTTGCTTTGGCAGTACTCGAGGATATGCCAAACACCGGTTCTGGACCGACGAATTCAGAGCAGTATCCTCTCTGGCTAGAGAGTCGGCTGCTTCATTCCCTTCATGGCCAGAATGGCCTGGGACCCAGATCAGAGTTACTCTATTTTTCATGCCCAAATGAAGTTAAGCGTCTGTTAAGGAACTCTATAACGTTTTTGAGTTACAACGATAGAAACCAAGAGCTTAAAGAGCTGCTTGGCTGTCTGAGAAGATTTTTATCGATTTGCATTAAGTTGTGTTTGTTCCAGCCTTTGTACACACAATTCGATGGCAGATTAAATAACCCAGGTTGTACTTTCCTTCGAAAAATAGTAGATAATCCAAAAAATAAATCTTCTGATTTGTTCAGTCGTGGCCAATGCTTAATCCTAGACATAAGTCGACATACTTCATCTGATACCGACCATGAAACCTAAACTCTAATCTCTAATACTGTGTTTATAAATTATTGCAAAACCACGTAAACCTTTATTCAATTAAAATTAGTATTTATCAGGTTACGGTAACATACCTAGACTGCGTTTTTCATTAGTTCAATTAGTTATGCAATAATGACGTTTGTCTCTTGCAATTGTCCCTGAAGTTTTTCTATAATTAAATTTGAAAAATATCAGGAAAGTGTAATAACGCTGAATATACTTTTTCTATTGCTTTTGATATTTAACAATAAGCCATGGAAAAAAGTAACATTCTTGTAACAATTTTAAATAAAGTTTTTCTTACGAAATAATATTATTTTGCCAGTACACTTTAAGACATATCTATTTTTATAGCGTATGTAATTATATGGATGTTTTATTATTTATTAGTCTACCGCTGGTACATGCTATGCAGGCATGGGTTCAATAAACTTCCAAATATAATGGCCGGATAGAACGAACTCACAAGGTATTATCAATATGGTAGAATACCATATGTGTCGGAAACATGAACATTTTATACCGTTTTTCCAAAGGTAAATGTTCTTTATGCCATTCTTTATTATTGCAAATTATCCACATGTAAGACTACTAATGACCGGATGATTTGATTTAGTAATTTCACAAAACATGTTAGTGCATGGCGGATTCCACTTACTCATAGAAAGGCTCAATCTTCAAATGTATACGTGGGAGATTGTATCGCATAATATGTGAGTTGTTGAATTAAAAACTAATAACTAAAATCTGGTACAGCAGAAAAGTTTTCAACGCGAAAAATATGTAATATTACATAATATATCGAATACCGCTATAGGGTGTTGAAAAAGGTTTAATTTTAGCGACATATAAAGGCGCGACTATAAGGCTGCAAATATAAGTTTGCAATTTCACAATTTCCCAAGTGTAGAATATTCAAGTTCAATTCCAGAAATGGAAAAATCATTTACAACCCATTATTATGTATCTTCACTGTTTAACGGGGTACGTATTTTCGGAGTACCACTCTAGTGTTTCTTGTTCAGATAGTAAATTGTTTTTAACATATTTTATTTGCGGATTTTTTTACGTTATTTAAAAATACTGGGGTATATCGGATACTGAGGTTAAGGTACATAATTCCGTGCCATAATACACACTCTTATTTTAAATGGAACATCCTGTATATTTACATGTTTATATTAACCAAGCCAAAAAATTAAATAAGAGATATATTATTAATGACATTATTTAAATATTATAGTTCAGTGAATTAAAATTTTTCTTATTAGCTTTAATATGTCTAATTATACAGGATATGATGTCGTAATTCAACAGTAGGGGGTGCATAAGTGCATATTATAGCACGCACAGCAGTTGTTTATGGCATATTTCTTTAAATAATGAGGTAATTTCTTTGCATAGCTAAGTTATAGGTAACAAGGAAAATTTAAACTCATTAAATCATATTTAACAGTAAAATAAACCAATAAATAATAAAAATATATCATTAGAAGCCCTGTATATTATTGTATTTTTTGGGAAAAGAGCAAGTTTTAGCACTATATAATTAAATGTAACCGTTTCAGAGATATTCAACATTTTATATATAGAAATATTGACAAGTGCAAGAATTTTAAGAAACTTCAATAACGTTTTTGATGTAACAGATCTTCATTGATGTATCATTTAAGGTACGAAGAAGGTACGTATTGTATATTATGCAATATTTTTAATTAAAATAAAAGCAGTGTTATCAATTGTTAGCAGTTTTCATGTTACATTTTAAATATTTTGGTACAAAAAATGTTTTGTAGTTAGTTCAAATGGAACATCAAGTTCCAACTTATCTAGGTATTCAGCTTCTTTTGGTATAGATAAACTTTACTTGATTACAACTTTTTGAGATTATATGGATCTTCTTCAATCAGATTATACCCATAAATAAACTGTTCTATGCATTTTGGGTACTCTAAGTATTTGTCTGGCTTTGTTATACATTCAATTGTGTCATGAATTGAGCTCGATTTGATTGATTTTATATAAATATAATTCTATTTTATAAAAATAAAATGATTTGTTCTATTTCCTGGTTATCTGCTCCTCTATAAATCATCGCTCATAATTTAATTTTTCTCACATTATTTGAAAGAGATTAAGCGTTCCAAATATTACGATGGATAATACTTACAATAATTGTAACGATGAAAATTACTGGTAGGTGAGATTCTACGCATAAGAAATAATGATAATACATAGGTGTAGATGTTTTATTTAAAAAAAGTGAAGCATTTTCTCAAGCAATTTTGTGTGAAAATTGCCTAAAAATAAGAAGTTTCTAATACAAAAAACAGCCAAGAGCAGTTACATAAAGGTGTTGAAGCTAATTGCTTTATTAAAAACATAAGAAAATCGTACATAATTCTAATTTGTGTCACCAACGCAAATAATTACTCTTACCATAGCTCACTGTTATTATCATGTTATGGTAAAATTTTATGCTCTTTGCAAATAAATGTTTTAAAATACATAAGATGTACCATTTATAGTAAAAGAATCTGTTATGGCACATGGCTTATTGGTGTATTCATCAATATTAGAAGAAAAAAAAAATAGGAAAACCCTCAATTAAATATTTTTCTTATTTATTTCAATCAAAGTACGCAAGAGATATGCACTAAAATATTACTTGTGTAAGTACTTGTTGTTTTTTTGAAAATATTATCCGCGCTACTTTATTGGTACAAAATAAAGTTGATGCTGGTTATAAAAAGACCTAAAATTTCTTGAAAAATTGGCCATTATAAAATTTTGAAAAATAAGAAAACACTTTATCCAAAATGTTGAATATTTTCATTGGTAATTGCTTTACTGTACGGGAAACTAGTAATAAACTAGTCTCTTAGTAATCATCTCTTACGTCAAATAAACGTCAGCTTTATAGGTTACTAAGTATATATAATTTAGATTTCTCATTAATAGATAACAAGTTAGCTATGATTAGGTTTAATATGTGGTAGAACTAGTGCCCAGTTTCGTTTAAGTAGAACGTTTAAACGAAAAAATTGATAAAATACAACAAATATTTTGACTGCCATTTTTTTATATATATTACAAAACAAGGTGTTTCTCTGGGATAGATATAGGTAAATCTAGTAAAATACTTGACATGTATAAACATGCATACTAAAACGTACAATATAATGGATGAAACTGTGTCTATTACTTCTAGCTATAAAGTAAGTTACCTGTTTTTTCCTTTTTGTTCAATATGAAAACATCTGTCCCTGACACCTGCCCTGGTCATTAGTTACTCCTTTTTTCCACAGCTACCTAGTTTTAGACCAGTGGTCCACCCATACAAAAGGTAGCGGTTTGTTTCCTATAAATAATAAATAATAATATCCTAATAAAATAAAAATAATGACTATCCAATGAGAAGGAAACTTAAAATTTGGATTTGGTTTTTCCCAATTAAGATAATTTATTGAACATTTAACCAATTGAACAGTACAATAAAACTAAATATATTTGCATGTATTATTTGAAATACTCCTCGATCTTCGATTTAAAAAAAGAACTTTATTAATACGAATTTCAGGGTGTCTTTTGAAGATTCAGAATATGCCATCAGAAACACAGTTGGGTATCTGCGACCAAAATTACATGATACTGTACATTACAAACTCAAAATATACGTGAAGACCCTATAGCAGCTAGACATAACATAGGTTTAGTTAGTTCATACGTTAGAAAATTCCAAAACCACAATTTATTTTAGTATTTCGTTTTTATAATTATTAATACATATAGGTACCTACTTTACTTAAGTAGGTATATAAAATATATTGTATATTTTACAAATTATCTAATAGTCGAGGCATTCCTCCAGTAAAAATATACAGGGCGTAACAAAAATGCGGGTCGCTACTCGGTAGCGTATTCTACTCATCGAAATAAAGAGAAAAGTTTATATAAACATATTATATCCAAAAATGAGTTATTTTCGTGTTAGTCGTATTTGTATATTTTATTTACTGAAATAATATAAAATTATATTTTAGAATAACTAGGAAAAATAGACATGAAATAGGGTAAATATTATAGAAACTGTTCAAAATGATCACCACCGCTAAAATACAATCCTCTGTACAGTAAGAGGCGATCCTCTTACTGTTATAATTTTTTCTTTACTCAATTTTGACCTGTTCTGAACATCTGTTCTGTTCTTGACATGGTCTTGCACACTTTTGTATATTGTATTGGTAACAGAATAATATACATATTTAGGATATGTTTATTTTGCCAGTTATCCTTATCTTACTTTTCCAAAAATTTCAAAATTTTGTTACTAAATCTGGATAAAAGAATGTTCTATATTTTGTGATGCTTATATTTTAGTAACTGTCACATCAAATCAAAACCCTCGTAGGATACTTCATGGGTATATTATTTTTATGTATAATATCAATGGCATGGTTTAATTTAAATGAACTAAAAAATGGCAAGTGATGTTTATTAAAACAAGACCTTGACACCACTTGACAATTTCAAATTAGGTTTTAAAATAGATATAAAAATATATTTTAGTAACATGTAAGTCAATAATCCGTATATTACCACCGTATATTCTGTTTCATGTGGAAAATATTTGATTGGATTAAATATTTATTTTATTTAATTATTACTCTTCAAATAGAAATGATTATAAACATTTTTCTTATCTTTTAAATTGAAATACAATGTTCGTTGATCTAGTTAGTAACTAATTAACTTATTGAAAAATGCAAGGCATGTAGAACAAAATAAATATAAATACTTGATCGATACATGTATCAATATAGGTTTACCTACTATTTATTTAGGTATTTGTTTGTTTATCATACTCTGGGAGAAATAAAAATATAAAATATGATTAATTAAAACACTTATTTTATTGTTTTTTAAATATAATAATTCCATACAAATTTCAAAGGCACTTTTGGCTTTTTAAAATTCTATAATATACAATATATACTCATAGTCTGAACACATCATATTTTTATACAAATTAAAACGTTATAAAAAATCGAATGTAAAACATGTCTTATCGTTTCGTCTTGGAATTGTACGTATGGAACTTAATCTAAACTATAGCCTAAACATCACATATGTATTAACTTAATGATTGAATAATTACATGCTACATGATGTAAAACAAACAGAGCATTTTTACATAATAATCATTTCAGATCTATCACAGAGAATACGATTTCGCCGATCGCGCGGTGAAGATTTATAAGAAAACCAATGCGGCAAGATACTTCTGCATTACATGCTTCAAACAGCAGAAGGCCATCTTGAGCTTGCACTCGTGGCCAGCGGCGAAAACGGGTCTCCGAATTATTGCCAGTCAAATTTCAACGTCGAGTCGAGCGTTGTGGCAATACATACACAATTTAGGAGATACGCGAGAAAAAAAAAGTTGTGGAATGACCTTTTGAGCTATTGTACCCTAAGATAGTAAATGATTTATCACAGCCGAACCAAGGGACTGGTGGCCGAAAAACATTGATTGACTACAGTCTTTTCTGTCATCACAGAACTTTGCAATTGGTCCTTTAATTAACATAAATATACTTTCTTGGAATAGCGCCCCAACCGCGGGGCTAGGGTGCTCCCTGTGCAGCAGGTAAATCGATAACAGAATTTTGTTACCCACCAAGCGTATGCATGCGTGCACCTAGAGAACTCGCTACTTGTCCTAGTATTTAAATAAAATGTTCTTAAAGGCACGCGTCGTTATTTAATTCATTCGAAATTATCGGTTAGACTGTCTCTTTTCCCTCCAGCTTCTTCGATAAGTCTGAGAGCACTTCCTTGAAGATGAGAGGGTCGATATTTTTACCTAGTTGGTAGAGGACGAACCAGTCCCCTATTTCGCACTTGTTGGCGATCGTTTCGACTTGGTCGGAGGCGGCGATGCGGCATTTGGCTCTGAGCAGGTAGAGACGGAGCTTAGGACCCATAATAACGCACAGACGGTAGATGAGGGAGATGCCCGAGAGGATACTAAGCAATACAAACCAGAACCATAGGAAGACGTAGATTTTCTCGTTGACGATGTTGAGCGGCAGCACACAAAGTCCATCGAACTTCTGCACCGAACCGGAAGGACCGTATTTGTGGAAGGTGCACTTTGTTACTTTGGGAAACACTCTCGCCATGGGGTCTTCGCGCTCCTCCGGCTCGAGCTCCGTGAATTTAAGTACATCGCTACCGTACGTGCTAAATTCTCCATCCAGGAAGAAGTCCATAAAGAAAATCTGGCCTACCACGTTAATGAAATTTAATACCTCGCATATGAAGAATCTAAACGCATAGAAATTCTGCATGTGTAGATTAATCGTGAAATAATCCACAAGCAGCTTCTTGCGGTCTCTTTTGCAGTCTTCGCTCACGATGGGGCAGTTGAGGTCAAGGACCAACATCCTGATGCGGCCGCCTTCCCACGTTTTCCACAGGTAGCGCGGCACGTAGAACAACATGGCCTGGAAGAAGAGGGCAAAGCACACCCACTGGTAATATTTATGGTACTTTACTTCATCCTTGCCGTCCACATGGCTGGCCACCCCTGGTTGGGCCATGTCCACCCCAACGCGCCCCGTCAGTCGGTTGGGTATCGTGAACGTCGAGTATATCCAGCAGTACGTGTCCATAACATTTAGGGGAATCTCATCTACGATGCAGTCGATGGGGTCCCCGATGTACTGCCTGCTCGTCACCAGCAGAGAGAAAGCTATCAGAATAATCACGGTGGCTTTGTAATGCAGGCGAAATATGTTGTTGTCGATGCATACCGCATCGATCTTCAGCAGCCCCTTAACGGAGCCGAACACATCAAACATCGTTCCTCGTTAGAAACGCAACACGCACTGTCAAATTCACTCACTTCAATGTATTAATTAATCTGTTAATTGTCCGTGGCAGTTCGGTCCTAATAATTTTGTCTACTGTGTATTTAACTGTGCGCTCGAAGCGAACTACAGCCTGGCAGAGGACTGTGGACGCTCACCGTTTCAGAGAAGGAGAGAGTGGGGACCTTGTGGTAACCCCTATTGGATGTTTCCCCCTCTCGTTGTCGCAATAGCCTCCACGACGAGACCGTGCTTTCGTGGAAGGCAGTTTAGAAAACCGATTGTCGGGTCAGCTCAGCTGAGCCCTGTTGGAGAGAGATGGATATCGTAAGGACAGTTGTGCTCCAAGGAAGAAAAAGACAGCGTTAAGCTTTTGTTTCGGAGTTCGGAGTCTATACCAGTTTTGTCTCTTACAGATGACACCCACGCCTCTTTAATAACTAAAAGATTAGCTGAAGCGGACAATGAAATTATAAAAGTCGTTGTTAGTTCATTGTCATGGCAGAAAATATGCATTTTCCAGTATTAAATTTGGGCGGCGAATTATTTAAATAGTTATGGGGACTATATTACTGCATATTGAGCTTTTTCTAATAATAACAATTACTATATTTTTAGTAAAATGAATAATGCTTATTACTACACAAGTAAATCATGTAAGGAACACTCATTTATTACAATTAATAAAACAATATATTTAAATATATGCCTTTAAAATATAAGATTTAAAATATTATATATTCATGTTTTTATTTATATATTATATTATAATATAACATTAAAAATGTATATTATAAATTTTATATTAAAATAAATAGTCAAACATTGGTGAGCGCTGCTATCTTTAGTTACAAAAAATATTTTATACATAATACGAGTGACCGTTGAGTGAAGTGAAACATATTATGGTCCTATGTAACTGTTTGATAACAAATTTTTTGTTTAATGCCAAAATATAATTTTGCTTTAAGTAATTTTATCCTTTTGAGAATTTAATCATAAAAACACTGGAAAATAGAGAAAGTATAGCTCAATTTTTATTTTTGAAAGATAGATGATATGGCTTTTTATTTAATTTTTAATCATCAGCGCTTGTGGCGCCACATTTGATTAAAAAATAAATAATACAAAAGCAGTTCATTCACATGACATGATTCACACACTAGAAATTTGTCATTAAACTAAAAATAATTAATTTCATTCCTAAAAAAAATATAATAAAGTTTAATGAAACAGGTAAAAATCTGTCCAAACTCTAGTTGTAGAAATAAAATTTGTTTAAAAGTTAGCAGTGAAGGAAAGAAACTAGACGGGATTTTAACTGGTACCTTCTTTTAGGTATGTGTCCTTTACAATTAGATACAATTATAGACAGACCCTAAGATTATAAAACTAAGTTAGAATAAGCAAATATTAATATTACCTGCAGTTTTTCAACATAAAATACGGGGTGTATCACGAAGAGGGCCTAGTAGAGTTATCTCAAAAAGTAGTCCGAATTGAAATCTGAAAATTTGTATACAGGGGTTTATCAAAAAGATCTAATCAATTAAACTAGTGTCAACTTCTTCTCACTTTCGGTTATACCGGAAGTTATCATCAACTTGCTTATTTTAAATGTAACACCCTATATATTATTTTATTTTTAGATTCTACCTAAGATTCTAAACACATTTCATGTGGGATGTCCTACATCTTCAACTGTTTTTGAAAGGACATCCTTCACGAAATGTGTTTATAGAATTCCATGTAGAATTCAAAAATAAAATAATATATAGGGTGTTCCATTTAAAATAAGACTTCCGCTATAACCGGAAGTGCCAGGAAGTTGACACTATTTTCATTGAATAGATCTTTTTGCTGAACCCCTTTATACACTTTTCAGATTTCAATCTGACTACTTTTTGAGATAATACTACTGGGGCCTCTTCCTGATAAACACCCATACATAGATACAAGATTTATTAAGGACGGAACAACATCGGAAGTCCCTGGATAAACATTTCAGAGAAACATTAATCCCTCTATAAAATAAAAGTGTTTTCCATCTGATTAATAGAATACGTAAATAAATTCATTAGGTAGGCACTTGTGGGAGATTCTAGAATATTTCAAAGTGACTGGGAATTCCATCTATACTCATAACTGCCAGATTTTCAAGTAATCATCTCTTATCTCGTTAAAAATAGTTTCAAGATAAGTTGTATTTTTTATCCATAAGCAGTAAGAAATAAATCAACAGAAAGGTAAGTAGATCAGAAAAACCAACTGATGTGTGCCACTAAGTCATGCTCTAAATTGAAATAACTCAGCTACAGACATCGATTTTTTGAAGACGTTCCTTTAGCTTGAGAAAAGGCTTTACGACGATATAGATCTGGAACAGATAAATACAAATGAAATAAAGAGAATATCTTATTCAAATGTCCGTGGCATAATCATAAATTTATTTATAAAAATAAATATTTTTTAATCCCAAATAATTACTCTCAACAGACATTTTCCTGTTGTCTGAGCAAATTTTATCATCAATTTTATAACAAAATACCTGGCCTCAATTAGTACAGAGCAAACATTTGCCCATTTTAGACAAAGGAGATTTATTATATTTGCAACCCATCTATTATCAACTACCTGTTGCATAGAACGTTGGTTATTTTGAGCAATAACTATATTAAAAAATAACTGAACTACTACTAATGCACAAATTTATATTAGTGTAACTTTGGTGTAACCAAGAAAAAAGTATATTTAAGTAATAATTCTTTATTATGTATGTAACAATGTACCTAATAACAATACTTTAGCGCGAAGTTTTACTTTTTCGTTTTATTTTGGAATGCAAATGCAAAAGATGCAAAATTTGCCAAAGTTTTTCAAGTTGGCCATGCATTTTACGCTACTAGCGGCTGAGATAGGAACTTGAAAATAATTTACAGCACTTTTCTGGTCCACTTCTGCTGTAAATTTTTTCCCCGATGCTCTACGATGTACCATTCATGAAATATGACTGACGTCCTGTCTTATTTGGACACCCGATACAATAATATGACCCTTACAAACAATCAAACGGTTCTGAAAACCACTTAGCGCAATGTATTTTAAGCACGTTGTAGAGATCCTTTAAAAATGCCACCACAACCCTAGAAAATGTTGCCGCAGAGTAAAACTTCTACTAATCTGGACATAAAATGAAAACATTCAACAATTTTGGGAATCTACTCGTCGTGATGTAAAGAATTAGATGGCTCTTTTAAAACACTGAACAGTAGTCACGGTCGAAACACAAATTCTGGTTATTATCTCCAAGTATTTTGCGGGTCGCAGGATCGAGTCAAGACTTGTGAGAGAATGGACCTTGAGGTGAGGTGGCTAGTTACATTAATGTAATCCCGAAGGAATGCAGTTCTATCAATCCGGGTAGCTTTTGTCTGTTGAAGTGTTGAGTCATTGGGTACACTGTCGGAGAAGAGCGTCCGGTTGCAGGGGCGTAGTGGCCTCATATAGGTACACTGATTTTAAAAGTAGTATTGAGATATTCCCCTCCTAAGTAATTGCTAATTTTTTGAATGTAACTAATTAAGATATCCATTATTGTTAGAAACTGTTTATTTGTGGCATTATCTTGTAATTCCTCTTTTTATTTGGTATTTTATTATTGTATTTATATTCTATTTTTATTTTCGGAAGTGTATGCGATTGTTTAAGGATACATTTTCTGCGACAGAAGTCTTGTCTTTCACAGGCTATTGTAATTAAAAAATACACTAACAAAAATACTTTATTTTAAGAAAGACAAATTGACAACCTGGAACGGATAAAGAATTTTATACACGGTGCCCTATTGGGAACCGCCTCGATCTATATGACAAACTATAATTAGGAAAAAATTTTAAATTGGGCAGTGTACAAAAGTCACTGGAGGCAAGAGATCTAAAATATTTTCAAGATGGCCGCACTTCCGGTTATACCGGAACTAGGTGTCAACTTGCTTATTTCAAATGGAATACCCTGTATATTATTAGATTTTTTAATTCTACTCAAAATTTTAAATACATTTCATGTAGGATGTCCTATACCTATCTTCAACCGTTTTTGAAATATTGACAGGTGAATATTGACATTTTTCAACTTTGACACCCTGTATTATCTAAACGGTTTGAGATCGAACAAAACGGTTTGCACATTCCTATCTTAACTTTTCACTATCGTTTGATACTAATTTTAGATTTAACCAAGAGATTAAATTTAATCGAAAATTTTTAATTTCTAGAAAATCTGAAATTAGTATCAAACGATAGCTTATGAAAAGTTAAGATAGGAATGTGCAAACCATTTTGTTCGATCTCAAACCGTTTAGATATTACAGGGTGTCAAAGTTGCTAAATGTCAATATTCACCTGTCAATATCTCAAAAACGGTTGAAGATAGATATAGGACATCCTACATGAAATATATTTAAAATTTTGAGTAGAATTAAAAAATCTACTAATATACAGGGTGTTCCATTTGAAATAAGCAAGTTGACACCTACTTAAGGTATAACCGGAAGTGCGGTCATCTTGAAAATATTTTAGATCGCTTGCCCCCAGTGACTTTGGTACACTGCCCAATTTTCAATTTTTTCCTAATTATAGTTTGACATATATAGATCGAGGAGGTTCCCGGTGGAACACCGTGTATAAATTGCGTCTGAATTTGCTTAAAAAATATTGGAATCAGTAATTGTAACAGTAAATGGAACACTCTGTACATTTTTACATATTTGAATAAAAATTTCTGTCACGAATATGTTGATATATTGCGATGGCGGGCATAGGAGGAAAACCAAAAAATTCTTTGACTAATGCAATAGATGGATGTACTTTTGGGCATATTTTCGTTATTATCAGGCATGAATCTATGATACTCTTAGATCAAGAGTATTAAACAGACAGAAAGCTTATTCATTAAAAATATACAGGATATTCCATTGAAAAGGATACAGTTCATTTTTGGAGGCATATTTTTTTATAAAAAAAAATACAAAAAGGGCTACAAAATTCATAGGCCTCGACATCCTTAGACTATCACTATATTATGGTATATGTTAGATAGTTATACAGGGTCATTCTTAAAACCTATACGCATCAACTTGGGAAATTATAGCTGAGGACAAATAATGATTAATAATGAAAAGCAAGCTATAGATATCTAGACTATATCTTTTGATCCTACAAAAATATCTGTCTGATCTTGATTATTACCATATTATAGAGATCTCATTTAGACAGTTATGTAATGAGAAGCTTAGTAAATCTAAATAGATATCTAATTATCCTAATTATCCTAAGTCATTAGCTGATCCGAATATTTACGGAAACCTTCTAAAAGCAAAACCTGGTCTTTGCTAGAAGACAAGAAAGGGAGAAGGTAAGCAGGCAATGAATCAGAGACGAACTCGCTCATTTCGATGAGTGATATTAGTAATAAAAATAGATAGTAATAAAAAAGTACTGAAAGTCAGAGGTAGGAAACTCCCTTTTAACATTTATCGACAATTGTTTTGTTGTTATTATATTACGTGTAGAATATAGTAAAAAACAGAGAAACTTTAAATTTTACACAAACAAAAACTGTATAATTATATGAATAACAAATTTAATAATTTATCGGTGAATTTTTACTTTGACACAAATGAATTACTTATGCTTTAAGTGACACTGGGAAACATCTTAGAATGCCTATTATAATTGTAATTATAATGCCTATAATAATTAATATTATAAGAAAAATTATTAATAATAATCATACACTAAACTAGGTCCCTTTTTCAACATTTTTATAAAAGATCATTACCCAAGTCTCTTTGCTTATAAAATTTAAATTTGATTTACGCGTTACGCAAATAGATAATATAGAAAATAAAAATAAAAATATAACTTTTTCACTTGAGCAACGCAGATCTTTCATTTGTCAACACTTGATTGACTTTTGGATCACTAATTATTTATTCTTGATAAGGTGAATTTTTAAATACTTTTAGACATCTCAAATTCTTTTATAAATATAATAACACATCAGTATATTTCCGAGCTTCGTACTGATAAAGTTAATATCTGTAAAACAATTAGCTCAAATCCATTAAACTTTGAAGAACCACGTTTGTGACGTGGTTCGTCTTATGATTACAAGATGTATCTTGTAATCATAAGATTTTTTCTTACGAGATAATTATCTATAAATACTGTTCTCGTTAGGTTATTATTAATAGTTAGGTAGCTCTTTTAGAAAAATCCTCAATCTGAGAAAAATATATTCACATTTTGGTACATTTGGTTAGATATTGGATTATACTTATGATTCGTTGATCCGTGATCGATATCGACGTTTTTTTGATGATGCCAGTCATTGTGATGGGACTTTGCATACATAAACTTGTGGGCACTTATATAAAAACGAAAAAAGATATAAATGTTAACTTATTTATGAAATAATATACTAATTATTAACATTAAAAAAGTAATTGTATTACTACAGGAGTTGTTGCTGCAGGTAATAATTTATAGGGATCAAAGGTTTGGTTAGTTCTCAAAACGTATAAGTACAGTTATTACGAACAAAACAAAATCCGTAAATAATTTCACCACACATAACGCTCCATAAACGAGATCTATAAATATAAACAATGTATAGCGAAAGTCAGTTGTTTTGTTATTTTGTGGCAAGTTATTCTTGAAACCGCCTTTCTTTGGTATCTCATTTTCAACAGTATAGGAATAACTGCTTGCTCATACCAGTTTTTTATTTTCGCTTTCACTATCGGTTTCATTTCAGTGATGGCTTTTTTACAGTAATCAATTCTGTAATTTCGGTAGTATTTGATAGCCACAGAATAATGGGCTAGTACAATAGAGAATAACTTCTTTATACATACTTCACTTGACATTTTTACATCATTCTCTAAATCAATAACCACGACTTCAATATTCTTTACAAGTTATATAGATAACAAGCCTAGACATATTTCAAAATTATTTTTATCATGTAGCTCTTTCTATCTCTCCTTCTTCTCTTTCTGCAATTGTTTATTACAATTGCTTTAAGCTATAGGGGACAATAAAATTAAAATTAGGTTTATAGACTAGACTTCTGGCAAAACCTTTATGCAACATGATCAATCAATGTTTTGCTGAAGGTTACTTTCCAGACTTGCTAAAAATATCAAAGGCAGTATCTCTTCATAAGAGAGGTGACAGTAGGTTATTATGTAACTATCGCTCTATATCACTTTTGTCTGTATTCTCCAAGATAATTGAAAAATTGCTTGCAAATAGAATAATTTCTTTTCTTGAATTAAAGAATGTTTTATCACCAAACCAACACGGTTTTAGAGAAAATCACTCTACTATGACAGCACTATTAAGTTTTTTAAATTTTATTTACCAAAAAATTGATAATAATCACAAAGTTATGGCTTTATTTATTGATTTATCTAAGGCTTTTGACTGCGTTAATCACTATGTTCTACTAAAAAAGATTGAGTCGTATGGACTACGAGGCAAGTGTAAAAATATATTAGAGTCCTACCTCCTAAATTGGAAGCAGTTTGTTGAATATTATGGAAAAAAATCTCATGAATTAGATGTGGATATTGGAGTTCCGCAGGGTAGTACATTGGGTCCTCTTTTATTTTTGTTATACACAAATGATATTGAAGACTACATATCCATTTATTACTGTGCTTTTGCCGATGATATAACTTTAATATCACACAATTTAAATTTAACTATTATGTCTCAACAAATACAAGATAATCTTCTGTCTCTCTCTGAATATTTTAACCTAAATAGTTTGACTATAAATCAAGATAAAACATGTTCAATGCAGTTTCATCCTGTTGGAGTAAATTATAGATGCAGTCCACTTATAAAAATTAACAATAAGTCAATTATTCAGGTACCTCATTTTAAGCTTCTTGGTATTCATGTTGATATGTCCCTAAATTGGAAAACGCATATCGATTTTGTATGTAAGAAATGTGCAAGTATTTGTTTTAGACTTAAAAGATTATGCCAAATTTCTAATAAAAATGTAGTAAAAATTTTCTCACTCTAATTTCGAATCAACACTCCGCTATGGTGTTATTTGTTGGGGTAATTCAAGTACATCTAGCCGTGTTTTTGTTCTGCAAAAGAGAGCCATACGTTCCATGTATAAACTGAAATATAGAGAATCTTGTAGACAAACTTTTTTAAAAGAAAGAATATTGACATTACCATGTCTTTATATATTTGAAATATTAAAATTTGTTAAACAAAATTTAGACAAGTTTAATTTTCAAAATACTTATCATGAGTGCAATACACGTTTTGGTGAAAATTTGCAGTATACATTACATAAATTAGAATTATTTAAATCAAACCCTTTTTATGCTGGTGCACTGCTCTATAATAAACTTGATGTTAGTATTAGAAATAATAATGTAAAGAGAAATAATATTTTTTGTCAATTGTAAAAAATTATTTACTTTCCCATGCTTTTTATTCAATTGATGAATTTTTAGCATCTTAAATGTTCTGCTTGTTATTGCTTGACTTGTCCTAGGTCATACTTATGATCTACTGGATTAATAAATAAATTATTATTATTATTATTATTATTATTATTATTATTATTATTATTATTATTATTATTATTATTATTATTATTATTATTATTATTATTATTATTATATTCCCTAAAATATTTATCTATATCAACTGTTGCAATTTCATGGTATGTCTTTAGGCTTTTCATCATGTGACAACTTGCTACTGATTTTGGTACTTCAGTGAGTTGTAACAAGTGAGCCTTCTATATTTGAAGCGTTCGCACGTTTTCCATTTATTATTTTACGTCACAGTTCGTTTTATTTAAGCATTTCCAATACTTTTCCAATTATTTCTAGTTGAGTAACTAAGTTAAACTGATACATTAATTATTGTTAAATAGACTTTGATATCTTTTAACAGAAAAAGATAAGTGACTACTTGTAGCAACAGCTGTTGAGTGAATAGTGACTATATTAACATGTGCGATGAAATCCTGAGAACATCCTTAATTGAAATTAGCAATTGGACTCACATCAAATGATTCAAAAATGCACATTTAAGGAAAGATCAAGAGAGATGTACACGAATGACACTTATTTATTTAGTAATTCCATAAGTTCCATCCATTGTCAGTCCATTGAAGATTAAAATCATCACTATTAAATTATTTGTCTTTGTTCTGCAAGAAACACCAGATGTACAATTGAACGCATCCCATGTTTTCTAGCTGGTTACAAATTTACTATAAAATGTTACAATAGGCGGAAAGTTCTTTACAATACAATATCCTCAGTTATTATGAAATATTTTGAGTAAAAGTGTTGCGTCAGCAAATGTAAGGATTGTATTGACTTGATTGCTAAGTAGATTAAAAACAAATTTGTCACAAATATGTCGCAATTCAGTTTAACTATTCACTAAATTAGCAAAAACCGGTAATGTTTGTTGAAAGTTTTAGCACTGTCTCTTTTGATATTGGCAAATAAAATAATCGATTCATTGTTAATTTATTATTTGTTTATGGGTTGGTCGTTTAGTAAATAGTAATTTAGAATGTTTTACGATCGTATTATCATTCGGCGAAATATATTCATTGTACAAATACATTAAACGTAAATTGTTATTTGATAGGTTTATGGAAATACGGAATAGGTATAAACTATTATTTAATATCAAAATTGCAAAGACAAATGAAATTATCCAGTTGTAAATATAATAAAAATTTTAATTATTAATTAAATTATTATTAATTTTAATTTATTATTATTTAATTATTATTAATTATTTAATTAAGATATTGATTTGATTATCCAGCAAAATGAAGAAAAATTGCAGTAGCCATTTAAAAAGGTGAAATTATATTTCCTTTAAGATTAATGTAATAGTAATCAAATCCAGCATTATTTTTCCTTACTTTTTTTGAAACCACTTAGTGGTAAATTTGAAAAAAAAAATTCACAATTTAATAACATTAAATTGGCGTTTCGAAATGTTCTTAGTGCCAGATCTCTTTTTTCTAGAACTAAGGAGAAATCTGACCTATTCCAATTCAATTCCACGTTTGGATTGTAATAAAAATTACATCGGCCAAACTGGCCGGTGTCTTAAAGGAAGAATCATTTCACACAAGAGTGATATTAGTTGTAATAAAAATCTCCCTCTTGTGTAAAAATCACTCAGTTTCTTGGGGTGATGTTGATTGAAGTCTTGGATTTTGAAAATAATTTGTCCAAGAGAAAGTTCCTTGAGATGATACACATCTTCAGAGATGAGAACTGTATTAACACGAGGATAAATGTAGATGGTCTCAATTTGATTTATATTTATCTCAGTTTAAAAATTATGGTACCTAATGACAATCCATTTGATATTATTTTACAAAGTAAATAAAACTTTGACTAAGAATACTACCCTTCTCAATGTTATGTAGTAGTTTATAATGATTTGTACCCCTACAGTTAATAATGGGTACTTTTTGCATATAGTTTTGAGTCAGTGATAACGGTTGTTTGGTTTTTCTTTTTTTGTTGAGACTTTAAGATAATTTAAATGTCTCTCTCATTCATTTTAATATTGATATCCTTGTTTAGTGACCTTTTCATCTTGTTCCTTTTAGCAATGTTACAACTAAGTTGGTAGTCTAACTTTTCCGTGATGTGTAGTAAATTTATTATTTTCTATGCTTTTACTGTTCAATTGGGTTAACCAACCTGCTTTTTATTTTCTGAAAAAGCAGCATACGGTTTGTTGTAATTTAAATATGTTTTAATGATTATTTTAACTCTGAATATTTTTGAAATCATTGGTTGTTTAAATATTTTTTAATATATAGTGGTAGATATTATTCACAACAATTATTATTTATTGTATATTGATGTGGTTTCGTAATCATTTAGTCAATTGCTTTTATTTAACCTCTACTATTCGTAACTACCATGCTTTATTATTGATAATTAAATAAATTTGTAGTATTCCTGAAGGAGGAGCTTCATTGATTCATTCAAGCTTTATCGATAAATTACAAGTCGACACTAAGTCTTTCAAATTAATAATGCAGTTGATGCAATAATTTCAACATGTGTCTGCGTTTACGAAAAAATTTATTCGAAAATAGTACAGTACGGTTTACCTTACACTCATAAACTATATCTTTTTGGAGTAATTATTAACATTATGTTCTTGCGCTTTATTTGATCTTCCAAATAATTGTGTCAATTTACTTAAAACCGATAAATAATTTCATTGTTTAAAATAAAAGTAAGATGATAAGCGAGTTGTGGTAAGTTCATCGGTTTTGGAAATATTCCTCTGTTTGTTGTGTTTCGTAACAATTCCATTTTCTCACATATTATCTTGTCGATATGTAAATAAATTTATCCAGAAAATGACGTTTCCAAATGCTTTTGTGATTAGTCGGCTTTAATAGGATTTCTTTAATAAAACTATGTTTATGAAGAAGGGGAAGAATATTGAGAAAAATTATGCCAGATTCTTGATGATCATTAACAATTTGAGACCACTAGACTAGACTCTTAGCAAATTTGACTTTTCAAGTATAGTACGTTACAGTTTATAGATACAATTAATTTTTCATTGGTACTTATATTGTAAAATACGATTTCTAATGAAGAAGAATAAATTCTTCTTCACTTATTACCAACATGTAGGATATTAAAAAAAAATGGTAAGCCTGACGAGCCGATTCATTAAGAATCTAGTAAGCTATGGACTGAGTGGTCTAGAACTATTTTGTTTGGTTGTATAAAAGAGAAATATAAAATAAAGTTTCCTCAACCAGTCCAGAGAAAAACCACCTGAAAGTTTCGAAAAAGGCACAAGACGGAATTTGTAGCTGACCTACTTAAAGGTAACAAGTATTGAGCAAGTTCCACCAAGCGGAGGAGATCACGTTAGTGTGTATCAATGATATAAACTTACTGATAAACTTTCAATGATATCTGTCAGTATGTAGTCGATAACTCGATTGAAGAAGATGAACTTCATTCAGTTTTGACAATAAAAGCGAGTCATTTTGATTTGAACTTAAAAAAGTACCGACACGGTAAATTCGTTTCCAACAGAGATGAACGACAAATTTCTATACAAATAATTTCTGTTGTTATTTAAAACGTTATCAACAGCATGCCTAAAAAATAATTTTCATGTCATTTACATCACTATAAAAATGCGTCGCACGGTGCAGTAAGCGTGTAAGCATTTATGGTTTTGTTCAAGTTCCTGTAATCTGGCAACACAAATATTTGTCAATTTGAACATATGATAGCCAGATCCCTAGATACATAATAAAGTATATTCAAGCACATTCTAAATATATACATTTTTTAGAAGTAAACAAGACTATGCAGCTAAAGAAAGTATGTGACATCGTAAACGTAACAAACATGATTTAAGATAAAAGAGCGGCATTAATTTGGAATCATTCCTATTTTAGTGATTTCTGGGAACTTGAAGACATCCATAGTTCGCATATCTATATATTAAAACAGTTATATTTTCCAACTGTGGTAACCAGCTTCAACTGGTGTCCAGGAATACAAATAATAAACTAGATAATTATTGGAAGGAGATGCTGAAAACAACTACTCCACGGGAAATATGCCCCGACTGGCGTTGCATTACATCAACATCTCCATGGATGTCGCCACATCCTTCATCAAGACCAAATACCAGACAATGACCAGTTTCGATTTTGTTATTATCTCATCAGATTGCCATAGGTATCGGAATCGATGAATGATCTGGCGACATTGCTTGCCTAAGGGGCATATGTCAATGTTTGTAGTGGCGAGATACAGTGAAATACACTGCAGTGCCCTCTTTGGGTCTTTGCTACTACCTGTCTGACAATTATTGTCTAATTGACAGACAGATAATATAAATAAATATAATATAAAAGAAAATACATTGTCTGGTATTTGGTCTTGATGAAGGATGTGGCGACATCCATGGAGATGTTGATGTAATGCAACGCCAGTCGGGGCATATTGTCCGTGGAGTAGTTGTTTTCAGCATCTCCTTCCAATAATTAAGTAGGATTGTCTTCCTCAAAGACAATAGAGGTCGCTGTAATGGCATCTGCTTTTCTGCAGATCGTTATCTGTCTGTCAATTAGACAATAATTGTCAGACAGGTAGTAGCAAAGATCCAAAGAGGGCACTGCAGTGTATTTCACTGTATCTCGCCACTACAAACATAATAAACTAGATACTTATAGTTTTGTAAAAACTATATTTCATTTGACACAGATTTGTACTGATAGACTGTATCTGCATAACCTGTCAATTTGCAGCAATAATATCTAAAATCAAGTCAAAGAAAGTAAAAGAATTCTTCAAGAATTCTAATGAGTTTTATAAGAAGAGTATGTTGATATTTGATGTACCTACAAATTGTTCCCCAGAGAAAATGTTTAAAGAACAACCAAGAAAGCAATTTTTATACAAAATGCAGAATTATATATACCTATAAGATGTTTGTTAATCCATGGCCATGCGCTACAACCTCTGAAATTAAAAAAATTCTAATCACAGAGATAATGGCATGCAAAATGTAACCTGCTTTTTGAACCGGTAATATATTAGAAAACTTCGTGTTTGAGTACTTCGATATAGCTCTCATTTTATATAAAAAAGCAGTTATGAAACAGGGTGAATACGCAAAATATGGGTTCCGGAAATACCTATTGCTTTTAATAAATGTAGAATAATACACTTATAGAGAAAAAATATTACTATACTTGCACGGAAAGAAAAGATAGTAATAATACAGAGAAAAGATTTATAATTAAAACCATTTAGTTATTTGAAGTTTGGTCAGGTAAGTGAATAAGAAGCAATATTGAATATCCCATAATATTACTGTACCAGTCTTTTAAATTTCGTTTCATTTAATTTTGTTTTAAGATTATTATTAATTTATATGAACACAGATTTGGTTTTTGCTGGTATCAAATATTATAAATCAAGTGAACTAATTTCAAATCTACTTTTACTGAAATTTTGGTTATAATTACAAAATTAAAGAACTTAAGCAAATTGTGATTTAGTCATACTTATTAATAAAAAATTCGGAATATTATAACACTGTTACTGGAGTAACTCTCCAGATACCAAATGATAAATTTATCAAAATTAGTAAACACACCATACAGCTGATCCAGCTGGATATTTAATATCATGCAATCAAATTTACCATTTGGTAATTACCAAAACTTTTTCTCAGTGTATTAACGTTACTGTTATTAAGGTTTTTGCCACTGCGAAGGATTGGCTGCATTGGAGCCCCTGTAAGTGGTAATTAGCTTAAAAAACCATTACAGTCATTAGAAGGTGCTTTTCGAATTTGCATAGGTTAACATCCACCTACATGTAGCACGTTGCGAAAAAAATTTTTAAGCTGAAACGTAGGCGATAATAATAATTGTATCTTCTGCCAACCATCACACACGACTCTATTTAAAAGAGGAGTAAGCTCGGGTAAATTAATATAACCTCCGATCCTTGGAGTCAACTTCAATTATTATCAGGTTAACCAGTCACTGTCACGTAGAAGAAATCAAATAAAACAGATATTGATACATACGATCCTTTATAAAGAAAATTTTAGCTTAAAAATCAAACATTAAACATAGTAAGAATTCTCTATTTTATTTGTTAAATTAACAAAGATAGGTAGAAGTAAAAGGGAGGCGTGATGCTATCTTATTCTGTTGTAACAAACGCCTGTTTTTCGCAAAAGTTTTGAAAAAAATTTGAAATCAAAGAAATTTTCTTACACAAACACTTATGTGAACTACGATTGATCGAGAAAACTGTGGAGATGTAGAACAGAAATCTGCTTTTGGGGAATTCAACATAAACTTCTAACAAATCTACTTAAAAATATTGAAGTTCTTCTAAATATATTTAAAATTTGAGAACCGAAATCTGAATTTGATCATCAAAGTGTAACATATTATATTAAAAATATATATAGAGAGAGAAAATGAGACCCTCTACTTATAAATGATACATTATTGTATGATGAAGACTATTGTAGTAGGTACCTCCAATTTTTTTTATGAAATCGTTATTAAATTACCATATTATTATTACCATTAATATTATATTACGTATTTTCCAAAAACTGAAGTTCTTGTTAATTAACTGATTTAATTTTTATTGCTTTAAATTATTTCCCACCTATGTATTTTGAATTAAGTAGGTGAATTGTTTTTTGGTAGATATCTATCATATGATTTGTATATGACAAATCTAGAATGTATGGTGACTCTACTATTGATGATGATCACATGGAGCAAACGAATTCAGGGAACATGTAAATTTAAAATTTCATCTGTATCTTGAAAGTTTATACAGTGAGTCAAAGTCGATCCCAATTTTTGAGATATTAGAAACTTTAAAATATAAAAATAAACAAATGGTTAAACCAGAGAGCAATTGCGCAACTTTATTGTTACAATTTTCTGTAAAATTTCAGAATAAAGTAAGAATTTGTTTCTAAGGTATTTTGAACAAATACATATTTCAAGTGTTTCAATTTATTATAAACTCTATTTAAGGATTGGTACGTTATTTCAGACTGTGGCAACTTTTTATTTTATTTTATCAAATATGGTCCAAACATTTCTCCGAACTAATTCCAACCATACACACCACTTGTAAATTTAAATGACATTTTGGGTGAAAAACTAGAAATATAATTGAAGTAAAGTCGAAAAAATAAAAACAAAAACTGGAAGTTTTGGTTTCTTCGAAATAACTCAAAAACAAATTAATTTAGAATATTTTCTCAATCCCTTTTACTAACTAATTAAAAACAAGAAGGATATTATTGAGTAAAAAAATATTTGTTTCTAATAAATAGTAATTTATTGTAATAAACCTATTTTTTAGAAAAAGCCATTTCTAACATCTGCAATTTCTCTTCAAGGAATTTGCCCCTTGTTTGAACAAAAATATTTTGCTGTAGAAAATACCAGCTTGGCATATTAATCTTCTAATCTATGCGGTGTAAAAGGAATTAAAATTGTTACAAACAATAATCAAAACAGCTTAAGGATTTGCTATTTATTTTTGCGTAATCACAAAATGATATATGGCCCAAGATATATTAGATCACACAATATGACGTTCAAAAAATACTAGAATAAAGCTGTATCGATATCTGGTACCCCGTATATTTTTTATGTAAATAACATTTTTAAATCGGAATTACATTTTATAAAACAAAATATATTGAGACTTTAGACAATAAGGGGGGAGAGGGCAATTTTACGTGGACGCTGTGCAATATAGAAAACTACACTTTTTTTTAAAAGTCACCGTTTATTCAATATGGGAATTAAAAGTATTACATAATTCCCTAAACCGTCAGAAAATCTGATACACTTCTACTAATTAGGATATCGGTGAACAAATGGAATCCTAAATAATTATCTACTTATTTAATCAATATTGTAAGTACCTACGTAATTATAGTTAATATTAAGCTTGTTCTAGTTCTTACTCGAACCGGTTCTGAGTTCACGTACAGTTTAAAAATTCGAAGGCTTCATTCAAACAGCGCACTCTCTGTACAGTTCAGAACTGGTTTTTGTTAGAACTAAAACAAGCCTTTTTATGATACTATATTAATATCTATATGAATATGTATAACACAAAGAAGGTACGTTATTATTTGCATATGTCTTTTGTTGTTTCATTGAATTTTCTTGTATGTATGTACATATATAGTGTCCTCCAAAAGTGTGACGATTTTTCATTGTCCAGCTAATATCTTCTGAAATGTTAAAGATACAGATAAAGTTAAATAAGAGACTTATCAAGAGAAACCTGATCTAGAAAACAGGGCATAAAAGTTTTTTCACCTATTTTCTGAAAAAATACATGTTTCTTTAAATGGAACACCCTGTACATTTGTACGGGTTTGGATAAAACGTACTCTCATGAATATACAGGGTTTAATGGTTAAAGTTCTATAATAATGTGGGAGATATATGTCCAAAATAATCTTTTCTCTAACACATTGGCGATACACACTTTTGGGTATATCTCGGTCACTATAAGAGCTAGGGGTATCAAACCCTATATCCAATTCCGTACAAATATACAAGGTCCATTTAAAAAACAAGTTAGATATTTTTCCAGAAAATAGATAAGCTTTGGAGAAAAATTGTGCGCGCTGTTTAATATATCAGGTTTCTTTTGATAAGTATCCTACGTAACTTTTTTTTGTATCTTTAATATTTCAGAAGATATTAGCTGGACAATGAAAAATCAGCCTTACTGTATATATGCAAAAATGCCTTGAGTATTCTCTTTACCATAATGTGCTTTTATCGAGAAAAACATAAAAAATCCTATGGGTATTAAATTCCTTTTATAACAATGTATACGCTTTCAATCATACCTCCATTACTCTTAGGTCCAACAACCCCTATATCACATCGTGCGTTTAGTGACAGCCCAATATATCACTAAACGCACGATGTAATACTCTATCCAAATCTATAAAAATATTCAGGGTGTTTCATTGAACACTTACACCAGCGTGCATATATAATATATATAAAAATAACAATTAAAGCATTAAAAAATTACATAAAAAATACGTAGATATAATATTTATTTATAAAAGATAATTATTAATAAATAAAGGTGAGTTCAGACAGATCACCCTGTACAACGGTGGAATGTGAATCCCCACGATCGACCTCACCGTCATTTTTGACACTGTTTGCATTGTGATTTTTATCTCCATTAGACATCTTGGCCTCCTAGGCGAGCTGTGCGATGAGTAAGCATGCCTCTTCTATCGAGGCGGTTGGAGTTTGCGACGGAGGAGCGGTGCCGGCCGCCGCTGGCAGAGGTGACATTCCAACCTACCGTTCGCTGAACTGTCGTTAAAATCCAAGAGCCACCGGATTTTTACGGCGGCGACTATGCATGAGAATAAGGAACGCGATACTTGCGAGACCGAGCCGAATGCAAATCGACTTTTAGTTCGTTTATCTACAGGGCAGCTCAGAATATCATTTGAGCTGTTTGCTCATTTAACTGATGTCACTTAAAACATTAACAAGCATTACAGTTCTGTACTACAGTCTATCTACAATATTTTAAATACTACAATATATTAAAATAGTTTTAATCATCTCCAGATGCTACCAACTTGGTTGGCGAAACGCGCGTCGAGTGCAGTACAGTGTTTTGGTATTATGTGTAAAACTGCGTTAGTGATATCTTCACACCAAAAGTTCCAACTCCTTTCAAGATCAATATAATATCATTGTTATATTTAGTTGTAGTATCACTTCTTGCCAAAGTATGTAAACATAATCTTCAGTTAGTAGTGGTGAGAAACTCGCCGTAGTGCCCTCTTTGGGTCTGTGCTAAAAAAAATAATTTCCAGTGTATTGCATAAGTTATAAAATTGATGAAATTTTAATATTCAGCACTCGATAAGAGAGTGATATTGTAGATCATATGACTTAATAGTTTCTGAGAATATAGCAAGTTTTCGTTAGAAAGTAAATTGCATAATAATAGCACATACACACGACACATTTATTTTCAAGATTATTATTATTATTATTATTATTATTATTATTATTATTATTATTATAATTTTTTCACACTTAATGTTGGGTTTACATTAAAATTGGATTTGTCAATCAACACTTCAATGGTCAAACACTCGCCGAACGATACTGAAGGTTCCAAGTATCACTGCCTTTTGCATTGTGGAAATGATGTTTTTCACTCTTTGGATACCGTTTTCTCCAAGGTGGTCTGGATATGTTTATCAACAAGTCCATTGCAGGTAACTACTATTGGGAAGACAAGAACATAGCTTGTCATAAATTGCCTTAATTGCGTCTTTCTACTCTTGATATTTGTTCATTTTTTCAGCTCTGGCGCTTCGAATATTCTCGACTAATGGTACAGTTATATCAATAACAGCAGCCGTTCCCGCTTGTCTAAATTCAAGTCTGGTCTGTTGTGGGTCACTGTTATTATTATTTTATTATTATTATTATTATTAGGTACTACATCCAGACAAGGGCAGAGGTGAAAACCTATTATGCTGAAAACAAAAAAAAATAATAATAATGAGAAATTAACACATATTCCTAATTACATAAAAAAGTACAATACATAGAAATGTGAATCAAGATAATGGTTCTAAGCTTTTATTATTTTTTTTTGTGAAATTCTGACATTGTCTCTTTATCTCAGTTATGAATAAACGAACGAGTCCATGAAAACATCTTAGTCGATAGCGATCAAAGTTGAAGTGAAAAAAGGATGTAAGAGGTTTTAAAATAAAAATATCAGCGATAGACGTATAAGGCTCAAGTAGATAATTGTCGTCAGGACAGTAAAAATAGATAAATCGGAGATATAACACTAATGTACATAACGTATCACAATGGCTCTTGGTTTTTCTAAAATATTTGAATATGCATATTTAGACCGACTAACGTCATTTCTTAATAAATTTAATATAATAACCAACCATCAGCATGGATTTAGGTCCGGTTTGTCTACTATATCAGCTGTTAATCCATTTTACAGTAAAATTATTAGACTCTGGGTATCCCATTGGCGGTTCTGTGACCTCAGTAAGGCATTTGACAACGTAAATCAGGGTAACCTACTGAACAAGTTATAAGACTATGGCATACGTGGTTCTGCATTAAATTGGATACCCACCTATTTAAAATATCGAAAACAGTTGGTCTCTATTACATATAAAAGCGATAACTCTGTAAGTAGGAATAAATCTGGATTTCGTTTCTGGAATTGAAATAAGTGCACCCCAGTGTTCAGTATTTGGCCCGGTGCTTTTGATTTTATACATAAACTGCGTATAGATCAAGCTGTGGGTAATAATTTTTCACAATGTATGCTGACGACTTGTCGCTGATTGTTTCACATAAGTCGTCACAAAATCTCACAATGATTTAAATAATACCTTAAATAATGTCTGTAATTGGTTTAGTCACAATGATCTATACTTTAACACAAACAACGGCTAACTCGCCTTTTTTTAGGCTAAAAAATATTTTACAAATTGCCTGATAAACCTAAATCCAGCCATTTAAAAATATTCAACTTTAAACAAAAACTGACGTTGTTTTTAATAAGTTATTTTTTTCGTTGCCTGATGGTCTTTCTCCTATTTTGGCTTAGGTTAAGTAGTGAGGGTTTTTACTTGACCATTGTTTACCGTTTTATAAATTCCCTGATATCGTAGGAGCTAAAAGCAATTTGGCAACTCTGTAAACGTATTATGAATGATTAGCTATGTTCCTGAAGGAATAACAAATTAATGAGATTCAATCAAATATATCTAAACCAATCAGAAAATTGTTTTTAACCAATCACAGTCCTTCTGACTAGTTGGAGATTGCTGCAGGAACAGACTTAATATCAGAAGGAGCAAAGAGATAGCAATAGCGGCACTCTATTTAGGATACCCTGTATATAAGTCCCATCTAAATATAAAAAGTGTAAAAAATTGTTTATGAGCTATTTTGTTCAAAGATCTGTAACCTAGAACCGCAGATTATGAAGTCCATTAAAATATTTAGGAAGTCAGAACAGAGAGATAGGAAGGACCAAACAGTCCCGATCGAGCCATCGAGCCCCAAAGACGTCAAATGTCGTTTAATTTTAATAATTTTAATTCAGTGCCAAGGCAACCACGCAATGTGCTACGATACTGAAAACCATACAATTTCCTGGTTTGAAAGAGTTAACGCGATAAAAAGCAGGAATTTAGGATTATTCTATAATCCTATAACTATCGTAAAACCCTTTAGAATACAATAGTAATTACAAATTAATCGATGCTGTAGAACTACAGTGATAAATCATAAGTCACTAAATACCCTTGACGTTTTATAATGAAAAGTAATATTTCTGCGAAAAAATCCTAGATTGTCATTATTCTTACTTAAAATAAGTTATTGGCAAGTGTACACACTTATTAAAAACCTTGTTTTAGTTTAAAAAAAACAGACAGATTTCCATACAACTTCTTGATTTATGACTATAAATAGTCTTAAAAGACTATTATATCTTAAAAAAATGTTTCCCCTAATTAGGATAAAAATTATCCTAATGGGATAATTTTATCCTAATAGAATAGGATAAAAATTATATATGTACCTGTTCATAAGATTTTTGAGCCCACTCTGTATTTACATAATATACAAATTACTTGTTTCGGCTCGTCTGAAGTTCATAAGGCATTCAGGTAAGACCCATAATATACCTTAGCTACACGATGCTGCAATTTATAACTGTTATTATTAACTATGTGACGCCAGTTTCTTTGGGGCACAGGGAAGGCAACGTGCTTGCTTAAAATGTTTAATAAATTCATATGTGATGTCGAAATAACACTTATTAATGTTTGTCATTTATTTGTTGGCAAGCGATGGCATGTATTTTGTATTAGTTGGTTTTGACAGATGATTTATTGCGTCGAAGAAGTTTGTTCCTCTGCCATTAGATACATGTTTATTAATCAGTTGAAAGTTTTTTAGAAACTAGAAACTTGAAATAAAATATTTATTTTATGGAACTAAAGTTTTTCCAATCTTTCCATACTAGTTTGACACTAAAGTATATAAACTAGAAATCCAAAATCTATATCTGCTCTTCTTTTTTTTGTTACTAAATCGGTCAGCAGAAATATGATAAGGAGCAAGCAACTATTTTTCTCTTGGTAGTAATTTCATACACTTATGCACACTGTGCAACCACGAACATTTTTGGAAATTCAGCGTTTATTTCCAAATATTTATCCTGTAGAGACACAATGCTCACAAACATTTACGAATGTTATCAAACATTTGCAAATGTCCGTTTGGTGGATTCCCGCCTTACACTCTATTTAATATATTAACGTTATTAATTAATACTTTACTATATCTCTATATTATAGACCTTGAAGTATAGTGTAGGAGTCTAGTTCTGAAATATATTATTGAGGTTATTCAAATGACAATTTAAACATACCTATGTAATAAATACACCTTCATACTATATTATTTTTTTGTGAACCAGCCACATATCTGAAAATATTTAGAAGCACTGACTTTTTTGAATTCAATGATACCCGTTTAAGGATTATTTTATTATCCCTATATTTAAATTGTACCGTTTTTGAGAAATAACATTTTTGAAAAACATTTTGAGACGAAATTTACGATGTAGAATCAAATCACCAAGAAAACATTGCGTTACAACCTTAATAAAAAATGAATAAATATATCAAAAACGTTACAAAGTAGATATAGGGATTTCTAAATAAAATGATCCTTGAATATATCTAGGAATTCAAAAATGTAATAAAATACATAGTTACAGAAAGGAAAAGAAAGGAAAGGAAAGAAAGGAAAGTTACAGAAAGATAAAAATTTTTTTGAAAATGTAAAAAAATCAAAAACTGACTGACCGCAGTAGAGATAGATTTTTGAAAATATGCGTGGGGGTTACCACACATAGGTTCAAAATTCTACCTTAATTAGTTTCCATATACAAATCGATTCAGCCTATCGATCTATTTTGTTAGTAAAAGTGTTATGAAAACTGTTTACTTCTCATTAGTCCATAGTCAGTTAAGCTATTTTGTGTCACTATGGGCTTTGACTATACTACTAAAACTCAATGCTATGGGGTAACTCTGGTAGTTCACATAGAGTATTTATAATGCAAAAAACAGCTGTTCCTCTTCTTGCGGGGGTTCCCACTTTGGCTCAGTGCAAAGAAATATTTATTAAATATAAAATTCTTCCACTGTGTCTCTAGTTACTTGATTCGCTCCAACTTGTTCATTCAAATTCGTGTAATTTGAAATCTCATTCTGATATACATCAGTATAATACAAGACATGCTGGAAATTTGGTTGAATCTTACTCCAGGATATCTTTAACAAAGCGTAACAAGTTTACAATAAATATATTTAATAAGTTTGATATTTTTTTTAGATATAAACAGATTAAAGATATGCATTCGAAAATGTTCCGAAGATTTGCTAAGGTATTTTTGGTAACTCATTGTTTTTATTCTGTTGATGAATTTTTCTCTTATATTACCACTACTCACCCTATTTTATGATATTTTATGATATTTTATTATTTTTTAGGATTTTATGACTGTAAATGTACCACTTATGTATATAAATGTCAATAAAGTTTCTATCTATCTATCTATCTATCTATCTATCTATCTATCTATCTATGTATCTATCTATCTATCTATCTATCAGAGATATGCCCTGTATAAACATTTAATAGTTTGTGTACAAAAAAATATGTCTTTAGTAGGTACCTGTTTTTCTCTAGCGAAAGGTACTTTTAAAACGGAGAAAGCACCACCACTTTGGATATGAAATTTTGACATATCTTGTTTCCATTTTTTCTGTATTCCAATAAGCGGACGTATCTAGATTTACGCGGTTTAAAAAATACCCGTCCTTCCCCATAAGTATGTGTGAATAATTTTATAGGAACAGAAGATGACGTTGTTATCTCATCGAGAAATAAAAAGAAAACACTTTAGGTAAATGTTTACTCCCTATTCTATCTCCACGTGTATTGCAATGAAATATGTACGATTGTAGTTAATTAAGAAACAATCGACTTGATTGATTTCAGAATAATCTGTAATCTTGTGAAAGCTAAATTCTACTCCGTCATGCTAATATGTAACTAAGTAAACTTATTTCTAACGAAATACTTATTGATAATTCGAATTCCTCGTTACACATATAAAATTGGTTATTTTTCTGCATGTCACCGTTACACCTTTTAGCCAAATAATACGCTGTGATAAGAACTATTTTGCAACAATGAGGTCAGTATCATATTCTTGGAATACAGTGTTCATTCTCTGGGAATACGAAAAATTGGTGTTCACTTTTCACTCGTTTATTCAATTTGACGTTTACCTCTTACCAATGAATGTTAGAGTTATCAGAATCAAAATTATCAATACGATTTTACTTAATATTATATTAGGTGATTGCCATTGGCTGTAGGCCAAAACATTAACGATTAAAAACGATAAACATCCAAATAGAGTCCACCCAATAGGGTACGATCGTAACTAACTTTGTTTTAACAAAATTTTTCTTTTATTCTACCTAGGCCTGAGGCCTGTATGTAGTTTACATTAATATATTTATTATATGAACCAAAAAAATAAAAAAATACATATACATATATACTCGGTATGCAATTCCATCGAGAATCTGGGAAGCGTTGAAATGGGAGAGCGAAGAAATATAAAGTAAATAAATAACAACAAAAACAATGAAAGGAGGAAGGCCGATCCACAGTAAGTAAATAATATAGTATAATTAAGTATAATCTATTGGAGCAATATATATTCAAAGTCTTTATGATTTTGAAACAAATAATTTTTTACAATTTTTTTAAAATTTTTAACCTTATTTAAATTTTTTATTTCAGTAGGAAGTAAGTTGAAGAATTTAGGACCATAATAAAAAATGAAACGCTGTATATGAACTTTTCTATAAAAGGGGACTACCATGGCTTCACTACTAGCAACTCTTGTATCATATGAATGTGCAACCAAATTACGGTTGGGAAGCTTATACATGAACAACAAACATTGGTAAATATATAGTTGTCTTACAGTTAATAATTTAGTTTCTGAATACAACACCTCTGTAGGGAATCGCTTGTTTTTTTTTAATAATACTTTTATTATGGAATTTTGAGTTGTTTGCAAATTATGTAGTATATTATTAAAAAGACCACCCCATACCACTATACAATAATTTATTAATGATTCTGTTAAAGAATTGTAAACAATTAATAAATTTTTTTTATTTAAAATACTTCGTATTTGATAGAATTTGTAATTTAATATCCTAAGTTTATTTGTTAAGCAAATTATATGTTGTTGCCACCTCAAATGTTGATCAACTAATATACCCAAATATTTCACTTCTTTAACTTTTTCAATTTCAGGACATGTACAATTTTTTTGTGTTGTACAATTTATGTTGTGTATTTTTAAATGTTTTTTTTTGTGGCTGAGTGTCCATCGATAAGCTGAATGTTAAGAATTTCGTCTTGGTAGTATTTAAATGTAAATTGTGATTATAAAGCCACTCTTGCACCCCCATCAAATCGCTCTCCGCAGATCTGAAAACGGCCTCCCACGAATCATCATTAAATATCAACACCGTGTCATCTGCATAAGATATTAAATGCCCATTTAATTTTTGACTTGCTAAACTGTTTATATAAATTATTACAGGATATATTGTAACATCTAGACTAGTTGTTTCTAAGACCAATAACTTTTAAGTTAGTTGAAACGAAGTTGATAACATCAATCCAAAATTTGCCCGAAACTGCATGCAGTATCTTCTAGCATGGATAAATACAGTGTGATAACTTTTAAGTGGATCACAAGGAAATATTACTAATGGGCGATGAAAGAAAGCATAGAAAATTGCAAAGGACAACAAATCTTTGGTTAAAACCTGATGGAGAACACTGAACCAGAAATCAGCAAATGGGTCCAGTTGGATACTGGGTCTTGAGAAAGAATCTTTTCATACACTATGCAATCTCAAGGGAGCAGGCAGGCTTGCTTGAATGAAAATTGGATTGAAAAACTGCTGTGATAGCATGATGTAATCAATGAATCAACCAAAGGAGTTGAAATTCGATAAACCTAAACTAAATGTTGCTGGTGGACGAGCTATAGAGATTAGGTTCAAATAAAGAAAAAATTATCTATTATTATGTTTGACTATAAAAGTCAAACATTTTTTGTAAATATGATATTAATATAGTGCAAAAATATTTTTTTGAAGTATACCGTTTAAATTTTTATTGTATTGAATACGTCGGGTTTGTTTTGTTCATTATGGAAATATTCTATTAACGTAGGTATGCATGTGAAATGCTACTCTGCACTCTACACTACACTATACACTATACTACACTCTCTCAACTAAGAAAATTTACAAAATTTACATGACTGGGGCGCTACACTGTCACAAATTTCATTGAATAACTCAGAAACAAGACCAAATGTCGAAAAGAAACAAGAGACGAAAAAGTTTAAAAATTAATTAGACAACATTCTTTTGTTGTTGAAATGTTGAAATAAGGTAAGAGGGGAGTAGCACATAAAAGCACTTTTAAGAGGGTGGGTGGTTCAAACTTAAAGAAGCTTATGCAAGATGATAAAGAGTGTTTGTGTTCTGAGTTTCACTTCAATCGGATGAGTGATTCAAAAGTTATCAGGGAAAAGCTGTAAAAAAATTCATAATTCAACGCCCTCTATCTCCGAAACGATGCGATTTAGGAAATAAGTTTATATCACGAATAAACATTATTTTAATCTGTTCTATCGATTCTTGAAGTTATCAAGATTAAACCTGTATCACCCTGTATACTAGGTCCACTTTTGAAAGTGCGCTTAAATGTGTTAGAGAAAAGGTAGAAGGGTCTAATTAATGATATAACATAAAAACAAAAGGAAATATGTCCCCAGAAACTAGATAATGAATGATAATGATCTTCTGCAGCATAAGTTTAAGTACTTATTTAAATACAGTGTTTTCTAGATATTTTTTATAGAAATCTAAATTGGTTTTTATCTCAATTTCAGTTCTTATCAACAATATTGTTACTGATTGGTGTCAAATTATGATTATTAGCTCATCGACAATTGACAGTTTATTCTTGTAAATATGTTATTGAATGATACGGTTATTATCATCAATCATCGTTTACATATAAACTACTTATACTAGTATTAAGTATTAATAAGTAAGATCTATTTTAATAGCTATAATGAGATGTATCACGTAATTTCCTTGTTTTGTCGAGCATTTATCAGGAGATAAATATCTTTTCTTCTCCATTGCGTATCACAAATCTTTTGAAATTACAAATGTTATGGAGAATAAATTTGGCTTCTGTGTGTTTTGGGAAATAAGCCTTGAGTCACTAATATTTTCAAATTCACCCTGTATATGAAAGGAGATATAGGAACGACTCGAACAAACCCTCAGGAACGACTTAGATTGGTAAGTCCTAACCACCATTCAGTGCTGGAATGAGGGGAACCTGGAAAACCTCATTAACTAAGGGGACAATTAACCCTGCGAACAAGCCTAAATCTACAGTAGACGATTTTAAATAAAAATTATCTGGTGGAATGGGAATTCGAAACCACGACCTCTAACTTGAGTTTTCGAGACACTAAACCCTGAACCACCGGCTCACCAGTAGTAGATTACTTGATTTTTAAATAATTAGTTAATATGCAATCAGTAATAGTAGTAGGTCGTAGTAGATAGTAGTTCTTATATTTCGTTATGCATAGTTACAGTTGCAGGTATAGTTTGCATAATATAAGTTTTATTCTAGGTGCCTTGATTGAATACGGCCAATTACTGATTGACGCTACATTAAAATATTCAAAATATGAAACAGAAACTTTGTAGTTAGTTCTATTTTCTATTTATTGATTTTAAAGAATTGATCTTTGACTCCTGACTGACAGTTGGCGAGGGTTTTTTGTTTAATTGGTTTTTGAAAAGTTATATCTATATAAGTATTATATTTACTAACTGTACTAACTAAACTTATTCTAATTGTACGTTCCCTCCTTCTCTTAAACAATAAATAACAAAGAAGATACGATACCAAAACAACAAAGGAGAATATAAGTCAAACAATGAAATTAGTACATATAGTGGTCTAATATAGTAGTCAATTCGATAGATATCTATATTTAACTCCGTAGAACTTTGACCTCGCCAACAATAATTACTCGAATTTTAGAAACTCCTAATGGCACATGTTTCTGTCTCGACTAGCTTCTACGAAAAATCACACTAGATTCACTGCAGCTTGATTTATAGTATATGAGTACTTATCTATCTTATCAGCTTACTACAATATAAAATATTACAATACGCGCAAGTCAACAGGTCTGTAGTGCACAGAAATTAATTTGATCTAATTGATGACATATTGCGAACAAAGCGCCACTGCTTGCTTCTTAAATCGCTGGAGGTAACCATCATTTGAGTTGGTTCGTGAAATATTTCGATAAACCTCGATATATGTGGCTACTGGTGTTGGTTCCGTGAAAATAAGTGATTTATTGTTGGTATGTTTTTCAATTATATAGCTTAGGATATATTATATATAGCTTCAAGGTGTGATGCTTAATCTACAGTTATTTAAATGAGAAATCGTGTGGGTATTATTTAATTATAGCTGATGATTTATGTTTTTTTTTAATAAAAAGTAACCTATTATTATATATACGTAGAATTACAACCCTTCTATTGATTGGTGACTAAAAATAATGCAAAGAAAATTAAGAAAATACGAAGAATCACTAGAATGAAAATGGCATATGATTAAATGACGTACAGTATATTTCTTCAAGATAATTAATTACCAAAGCATAACTCAGATAATATTCTAATATTCGTTATTTCCATATTATAAACAATATACTATGTAATATCCATGCAGGACAATATAAGATGCACTTGGTTCTCTCTCAAAATTCATCAGCTGACGCAGTATCCAAAAACAAATATGTGCAAAGTTTTATGTAGTTTTGATTTTATGTTTCTAGCAAAAATGGGTTTGGTAATGTCTCTTCTTTAATAAAAATTTCAAATTTGTACACCATTAGAGTTAGAATGTCAGTGTGTGAATTTGAAATACCTTGAAAAATGTGACAGATATCGGGACATTCTAACCACAAAAAACTTGTAACACCCACACTAATGGATTTTCCGATGATTACACAGAATACTATATAATTTCTCGTTATATTCAAAATAAATTGGTTTCGTTATTTATATTTCTTAAACAATAATTTTCAAGAATGTTTCCATGTAGTTAGGAAGAAAAGCTATTTGAAATAGCCAATAGTTTTCTTGAAGGGGTTGGAACCTTTGGTTGAAGATAACACTTTCCACATAACACCAAAACACTATACTGCACTCGATGCGCGTTTTGCCAACCAAGTTGGCATCATCTGACGATGATTAAAACTGTAGTTTTAATGTGGAAAACTACGTCAGTGTTAGCAAATAGTTTTATTAAATCAGTACAAGAACTGGAAAAAAAAATTAATAGTTTGAAGAAGACTAATAGCCTATATCCACCTCGCTTCCTTGATTTGAACCCCACTAATTTATACTGATTATTTATCTCTTACAATGTTATTTACCCTCACGATGCAAAATATTAGAAGGCAAGTACTAAAAGTTACTATTAGAATTTTAAATTCAATAGTTTTGTTTTACTGATTACCAAAAACACGTCTAGTACAGTAGACCAAATAGATTAGTACATATAATATTAATATTAACAATCCGTATCATATGATTTTAATATTTACTGTTATATAGAGAATTATGCTGACTTTGGGTAAAATATTTATAGAAAAGCAACTGGTAATGTTTCTTCTAAAAAAGTGCACAGTTATCAAATAACAATGCTTTTCAAGACTCGTGCTGTATGTTACTTTTAATTTTGATTTGACACATACCAGGTGTGTCCCATACATAATTTACCAGGTGTGTCCCATTTCAAATGAAACATCATTAATATCTCGAGAACAAAACGAGATATAAAAATTTGCCGAAACAGGTCAATGTTTGATTCGGGGTGACATCTTTTGGAACATAAGAAAAACATAACTCCATAACAAATTGACCAATTTTAAAACTAAGCACGCCGTTGAATAGAGACACAGCCTTCTTTAGTAGCCTTCTAAAGAAGGCTGTGATAGAGAATACAAATACCCATTCAACTGAGGTGCGACTATTCCTATTTGAAATTTTGTGTGTCCTTGGAACGGGGAGAAAGGGAAGAAGGTAATGTCTGTAACTTATTTGTGGTGCATTTTCATAATTCATAGTTTGTTTCTTTTGGGATTACACCACCTGTAAAATAACAAAAAGTAAAAAAACAGGAGCATACAAATGTATGCTTCTGATTTTGGTGTTGGTTCTGAGGTGGTGTTTCTTTTGGGATTACACCACCACCTGTAAAATAACAAAAAGCAAAAAACCAGAAGCATACAAATGTATGCTTCTGATTTTGGTGTTGGTTCTGAAAAGCAAAAAATCAGAAGCATACATTTGTATGCTTCTGGTTTTTTGCTTTTTGTTATTTTACAGGTGGTGTAATCCCAAAAGAAACAAACTATGAATCAGAGGGAAGAAGGTGTCAACCTTCACTTATGCTCCAAAAGTCGTCTCTCTCGAATCAAAGATTGAGCTATTTCTGCAAATTTTAATATCTCATTTTGTTCTTGAAATACTAGGGATGTTTTGTTTTAAGAGGGACACCCTGTATTACTTGGTATAGTTCCTATAACTTACCTTGCCTAGTCAATCTAAAAATATGCACTTTTCAGTTTAATTATATTACATCACTTCTCCTTGTTGGTTAATTATTTCAGATTTACAAAGTCTGCCGACAGTAATTATAACTGATTATCGTTTTCTTGGAAGGAATGATTAAAACAAATATCGTTAGAAAATCATTAGAATAATGTAGCGAATTCGTAGAGAAACTAAACCAAACAGACTGCATATGCGCACCTGTAACAAAGAAATATTGTGAATATAATAAACCAATTAGTAGAATCTACTGGAACGCAATTTTATTTGAATCGGTCATTTCAAAAACAACCTAAGTCAGATAATTCACATTTTACAGGAAACGAAAAAAACTGAATATAACATATAATACTTTAACGGTAGTCTAGTCGTTTTTTTAAATATGCAGAACAATGATTATTGAAGTAAATTAAATGCAATTAGACCTTAATACTTCTTAACCAGTTTCCAAAAAAAAATTTTTCTTCTCCAGATTTATATAGTTTTTGCAATGACATGTTTTTCTTCTAATTAAATTATCTAATTATTAGAGATAAGCGATTTCTTTTTTGTATTAAAATAAAATAGTAAGTTACAAATTAACACAGTTTATTTTAAACACATAAACAGCTGAAACTAACTAACTAATCAAGTATTCAACAAGTATTTGAACAAGAAATAATATACTTTCTATGGTACATAGTCATATTCCTCGTCATTCTCAACATCATCATTTTCTTCAGATGCAATGAACCAGTTGAAAATAACTTCATAAAACGCCAGATAGTTCTTATCAATACATTTTGTAACTTGTTTTATATTTTCAATTTTTTTTGGGTTTATAGGTACTCCATTCCCAAAATACGCTCTTTCCGTGGGTAAAATAACTTTTGTTGTTGTATTTCTTGCTAAAGAAAATGTATGTTGGACTAGCCCATCTATATAATCATTTGTTATAACAAATCCCTTATTGCTTGGACTATACTTAAAACTCATGTAAGAAGAAGGGGAAAAAATTATTTTTTGTTCTTTAGGAACATGTCTACCAAATGTTTCCTCTGAGAGACAAGATTTTTTATAACAAGAAGGCCACCATTTTTTAAATTCAATGACCTGATGTGCCTTCATTATGAACACAGAAAAATTTTTGTTTTCTAATAACATCCATCAGATGACTACATACATGTGCCCCCATCACACAAGAAAATCTGCGCAGGCGTGTAAAATCTTCATTGCAAAAACAACATAAGTGCATGACTAATGTAGTTTTTACAGTGAATGTATACATTAAAGTAAACTTCCCAGTTGAAGGATGTCCCAGACTTATGTTATTTTTACAGGGCACGTGTAGTTATCTATATGAAACACGTTGCCGTTTAAAACTCATTTTTGTAAATTCACTGACTTATGCTGTTTTTGAAATGACCGATTCATTTTTAACTTTGTCTTGATCTAAAATATCCTATTCCAACAAATTCCCGCAGTTGTAAAATAAAATTTAGAAAACAGAAAGTATTCAAAGATTACAATCAAATTTTGATATTTGAATACTTTCTGTATTCTGAATTTTATTTTACAGGAGGATATTCCAAAATAATCGTTAATACAGTTGATCAAAATTTGAATCGAGCATTAATTTACTTGTGATTGATTCAATCAGACAATTCAAGACTGCTTTCGGTGTCCAGACAAAGTTTGTGCCATAATAATTATTCCCGACAAATGTTTTTCAATTAAATAACAAATTAGTAATATTTTTCTAATTATACAGGGTGTTGAACATGCAATTTCATTCATCTTCAAATTTTATTCAACGTTAAACTTCAAACCATAAGGAGCAAACATAATTCAGTAATGTTTACACTCCTGACAGTAAATGAAAAAAAATTAACCTTTTTACGTCCTTTTTCCTGCAAGTTTCCTGGCACACAGAAGTTAGGACGAAATATGAAATTTTAGTATACTATTATTCATATGGTCTATTAATAATTCAAGCAAAGCTGTTTTCAGCGTTAAAAGTAACATACATAGTACATAAATTTTGCCTTAATCAAAAGTATACATAAGCATTTAGAGTCAAATTACAGTTTTATTTGTTTTAAAGGTACTTAATTCTAAAAGTAAACATCCAGAAAAAAAATTGCTATACAGTTTCAATTGTTATTGAGAAAACGTTAACGTAAATAATCATTGTTAACATTCGTTACTATATCTCGATGCTACTACATATTTGCGTATTTTAATTGTAATCTAACTCTATATTAAATTATATTTTCAATGATGCGTGGAGTAAAAGTTCGTGCATTTGGTTCACATTATTGACTAATAAACATAGTGCGGTTCCAGTTAAGGTTATTATGCATAAACAATTAACTTGGTAATAATCAATAATTAGGTATGCAATTTTGGTTTACTTTGTTGCTGTTTTATCATTATGTGAAGTAATACTCCTTTTAATACACATTATTATTTACTTATTTTATTTGTTACAAATTTACCTCTTCTTTACTTATTTCTACTTTTTAAAGATTTTTTTGCATTTTTGTGACTATATTTTATAGTGTGGGATAAATCAAACGCTAAGGGGGCAAATCTAATTTTGGTCTTTAAATAAAACACCCTGTATTATTTTCCGATTTGGCAAGAAGGTTATCTCTTTATAAACGTTATTCCTATAGGCACTAGGGATACTAGATGTATCTTTTTAACATGGGAGAAGGGGAAGCAGTGTTTCACACACACAGAGGATTTTCTTGCCTGTAGGCAGAGATCAGTTTATTCCAAAGGTTTTCTTATTGCCCCAAAATGGTTAAGAAACCCATTTGATAATTTTATGATTATCCAACATTCCACCGGCTTACTTACAATTAAACATCAAAATATGATTTAACAAACCTTTAAAGAAAATATGGAAACTTTTCTTTGGCATTAGAAGTTGATTTACAATCTATTTGATGTCCCACTGATCGCTGGTGATTATAAAACTGCTTTGTATTTAAAGCCAATAGAAAATTATGTTTATAGTCAACAGTCTACTGTTATCTTTAAATAATAGTCTCAGTTCAATTTCTTGGCTACGATTACGTTATTTTCCTCCTTTCTTGTATCAGTGTCTGATAATATATTATTCGATATATTATAATATTTGTAAATAAGTTTAACCGTCATACTATTAAGTATTATATCAAACTAAACTAATTCATAACCTGTTCATCAACTGGTAAGCCTTTTATATATATATCTTCAGTGATTACTGCTTATCGGTTACACTAAATTATATTTTATAGTAATTTGGTGAAGTAATTATATTACTTTACCAATTTTTATAAAGGAAACATTCGAACAACTAGGTCTCATGACTGCTACTCGAACAAACCCTTCATATCCTTTCATTTCGCTCAGAGATTTCCTCTCAGCGTCTCTTTTCTCAAGTCTCAGATTTTCTGGCTTGTATTAGTTTAGTATTTTGTAATTAGAATAAGAGAATAGATATTATCATTATTACAACTATTATTATTATTATTATTATTATTATTATTATTATTATTATTATTATTATTATTATTATTATTATTATTATTATTATTATTATTATTATTATTATTCACGTCTTTCTTGTAGATGGACTAGTACCAGGTTTATCAAGAAATTCTTCTTGATTTAGAAAAAACCTTTTTATATTGAATATATCAAGTACGACTGCTTCTTGTGATTGGGCATGAACGTTTTATTCAAAGCTAAATTGAGTCCGATGGGCTGTTAAATGCGTGTGGAATGATACCTGTCACTGATATAATGAATGGATGTGGACTTGTTTCTGTTTCATATTCATTCTATTTGTATTACTTGTTGATATTTTTATTATTATTATACCTATTTCAATTTATCATCAAAATGATCTCTAAACAAATTTATACCTGAAAATGTATTACTTACAGTTTTATTAGTAAATATCGATTATGTTTGTTTCAGATGATACTTACTTGACATCATGAGTTTGCTAGCAACATTTGACAGTATTAAAAAGAACATCAAACTAAAACCGCAAGCATATGTTATAGATAACTTGGTTTTCAAGTTGCACTATAAGGCGACAGTACTAATTTTTCTCGTCAGCAGTCTCTTGGTCTGTTCTAGACAGTACATTGGAGAACACATAAGATGTATTGCTGACGGTGGAGTTCCAGAACACGTTATGAATACCTTCTGTTTTTTTACTTCAACTTTCACGGTGGTGAGTACAAAATATTTGATTAGAAGTAAGGATTTACCTATTTTTTAACTAGGAAATATATTCCATAAAATTTTCAGCCTTGGGTCAATACGACTGAGGAACTACTGCTGAAGACTACTGACGTAGGTTTTGAAATTAAAAATGCTCTTCAGCTATTTTTAAGACACGTTTAATTTCACACAGATTGAGTTGCTTGAAAAGAGCACATTACAATTAACTCGACTGCATTTTTTACTAATTACATTATTCATTATTCTAATACTTATTTTAAGTTTTGTTACTCTTTAGTAAAGGATTTTTCTTCTTTAATTAGTTTGCATGTATTAAATATTGGTATATGCATGAATCGTACAGAAAAATGGATTTTTGTTATATTTCACCAAGAATTATTTCATATTTAACATGCTATTATCATCAAATTAATGAGCATGTTCACGCGTTTTATTTTGAGATAAAACGTGTAGTTATAATTTTATTCAATTTTAGATCAAACATTTGGATGCATCATTACTAGATGCAGGTAATTTGGCTCATCCAGGCGTTGGTCCATATGGCATGAACTCCACGGAACCTATAAAGCAACATGCGTACTACCAATGGGTGCCCTTCGTCCTGTTTGGACAAGCAATTATGTTTTATTTGACCCACTTGCTTTGGAAAAAATTGGAGGGTAATAACATTTTTTCTCTCAAAGTTTGCGATATATCTTGAACTATGCTTTAGTTTATCTCCCATTGTCACAAAATATTACTGAAAAATATAACTAAAAATATTTTTCGCGAAAATATTTGGGCAACAATATTAATCAATACCATCAGATCAAAAAGTAAACAACTAGATACTTGTGTTTGAGTTTCAAAAGGTGTGCAATGTTAGGAAGCTGGGAAAGTATCTAGAAGTTAACCTGTTCATATCGGCAATATCCACAAATTCAACTAGAAGTGGTAAACTTCATGATTCATTGTAATCTTTTTTGGGATTACACCATCTGCAAAATAATAAAAAACCGGAAACCAGAAGTACTCAAATTAAATATTCAAAGAGTAGTATCAAGGCAAACTTCTAAAGTTTGCCCCAAAAAACGACTACAGAATATGCAATAAAATAAATATTTGATAAATTAACTAAATTTCATCACAACACTGACGTTGTTTTCCACATAACACTAAAACACTATATTGCACTCGACACGCGTTTCGCCAACTAAGTTGGCATCATCTGAAGATGATGAAAACTGATCATGATCTCCAGATGCTGCCAACTTGGTTGGTGAAATGCGCGTCGAGTGCAATATAGTGTTTTGGTGTTATGTGGAAAACTACGTAGATCCATTCTGCGTAGGTCCATAGACTCAGCAGATCCAGTCTGGCTTAATCCAGACTGGATCTGCTGAGTCTATGGTTGATGGCCTTTCTTGAGTATCCGATAATTAGAAAATAGACCAAAGGGATTCAAATTTGGGTTTCTCATGCAACTTTCGGTTCGTACGTGTCTTTTTATAGATACCTTAAAACCTTTTCATACTGCCTGTTGAGATGTCCATATTTAAGGCCCGGTTTTACAATAGCCCATTACCGACACTTAACCGATAGTTAACTAACTATAAGTGTAGAATGCGCATAGTTAAAGATAAAATGTTAAGGAAATTCATATTCGAAACTTATAGTGAGTATGTGAAACCCATAACCTTCACATTTTATTATTTAATTCTATGCAAGATCATTTTGTAGACATGATTGAATGAATTGTTGTTTTTATGATATACTCGTATGAATATATTTATATTAAATGCAATAATAACAATAGATACACCTATTACGCATAAGTACATCCAATGTTTTGTTATTTAAAGCAAGATTTAATGTTAAGCTATTCTTGAGAAACAATAAAGGAATAATTATTTTCATCATATGAGAGTAACGTATAAAATATTCAGGATTGTCTGAAAGTTATTCTTTTCGTTTCAGGTGGAAGACTTAAGTATTTGGTAGACGGCTTAAAATTAGCAGCTTTTGCTTTAGCAGACGAGGAACTTACCATCAGAGATACCAAAATTCCATCACGTCAACAAAAGTGAGTAATAAGAGTAATCAAGGTTGTTAAAAGCTTTGATGTATTCCTATCCTATATACCTTATTGTAAAGAATATAGACATTCATAAACAAAGCGGAAGTTTAATTCTAATACCTAAAAGGATAACACTGATACATTTCAAGAAATGATTACCGCAAATGAAAAAATGAAGACGGTTTAAGATATAAAATTCTCTAAGGTTCTTCTTAAATTCATAGTCAATAATAAAGGGTTCATGAATGTTTTTTTTTATATAAAGGGATATATCATCTTTTATCGTCTAGAGTCTTGTATAGTTGCCAGAACAAAAATATTTTATAACTCATACGTATCAGCAAATATACTACTCGAATCACTTTAAATTGGTTAAATCTTACTCAATATATGAATTTAAGTGAATTTATGAACGCAGAAACTGTATCACACAAACAAACAAGTTTTTCTTAGGGCCATAAGAATCGTATGGCCCTAAAAATGTTTATTGAACATTGATAATAATGAAAGTCTGGGTCTGGGTCCCTTCTTAGAAATGCCTTTCCTTCTCAGAAAATCCACAATTTTATGTTTCAGAGAAGAAAAGATGCGGGTAATCAGAGACGCCTTCCTAACAAGGGTTTACATCAATAAATCATGGTCCCTTAAGTTGATTTTTTGTGAAATACTAAATTTTCTACATATTATCCTACAAGTTTACATCACTAATGTATTTTTACAAGGGAACTTTAATAATTTGGGAGTAGAAATTATGAAAGATGGTTTAGAGTCGAATGTGGATATTTTGGATGCAGTGTTTCCAAAGGTGAGGGAAAAATTAAATTATTAAGTGTGATTACTAATTTCGAATGTCTTAGTTGTTACCATAAGCACCCAATGCAAAATATTTATTCACCTGCTACAGATCTGATTATTTTTATATTTAAAATGATGTATTAAAAAATGGAAAAACCTTACAAATATCTTAAACATTAGAAAGAAAAAGTAGAAGTAAATACTTAAAATATAATTTAAAGATTATTTTGTTAAGTGAATCCTTATTTAAAAATAGATTATTACTATTTTCATTTTCTCATAATATTGTAGGCATATACAATAAACAAGTACCATTAAGATGAGAAACAACTTTTTGTGTTTACTTAGAACCTAAATTATAAATTCATGTAAAACGTGATAAGATATACTTCCCAACGTTGTGTTTACTATTACTTTCAATAGGTACATATTTTAATGTTGTTCTCTAGTAGGTACAAAATTAAAAAGACTGAGAAACCATTCACTAAATAAACCTGTAAAATATAATAACTGTAAAATAAGGTACAGTACCAACAATATATCACCTTGAATATCATAAAATAAGCTAAAAAGGAAGTGCTAAAGATGAAAGGGAACTAAGATTTCAATGTTTCCAAAGACTACCTGTACATGTTGTATAAGTTTAACAGACCCGTTTCGTGAGAAAATAGAAAGTTCAAATGAATACCTTCTATAAGGCTTTCTAAATACAGAGTGAGTCTTTAAATTTCAATAAAGTGTTATGGATAAAAGGGAATTGGTTTATACCTAGTCAAATCTTCAATTCAGTTGCCTAGTCTAATCCAGTTAACAAAGAAATGGTCGGATTTCATTATAAGCAGTGGGTTCCCGTTCCCTTAATTTGAAACTTGGGTCGGTAACTCGGAAGGAGCTAATAAACTACATAATTTCAAATAACATTTTAAAACAAGAAGAAGGGGGTGACTGATTTTTGGTAAACTACCTCGTATATATTTACAAAGTTTATGAATAAAAATACAGATAGAAGAACCTACTACTATATTTCAGTAAAACTTCAGGAAATATCAGTAGTATATGTGCCGCTTGTACTCATCTTTATTCATATTGGTACCCAATATTTAACTACATGATTAAAAATAGAGAGCGAATATTCAAACGAATAATTGTATCAAATGGCAATTCTTAAAATTTTCTGTGAACGTCGTTCATAATTTGCATGAGAAAATGATTAAAAGAAGACCGAGGCATGTGTCTTTTAATTGATTTAAATTTGTTCATGCTATATATAGACTGTGCTTGCACGCATGTAGGAGCACATAACCCATATATCATGATGACAGTTATTACTTCGCATACAATTGCAGTGGTAGATACTGCATGAATTGGTTGCGGGAGAAATTTGATTTTTCAGAGAACTTACTAATGATTTTAGAGTAGCAAAAGTTACCAGTGGTAATTTCAATAGAATATTTAGATATAATATAATATATTTAGATAGAATCTGAATTAGAATGTACAGTAAAATAAAAAACATACTAGGCTGTCGATAAAGGCCAGATTATACGAAATAGCGTGCTAGAAATTATTATGCTTTGCTTCAGAATAAGAAAGCAATCGAAATGCAGAAATTGCTAGTAGGAGTTTCTACGCCTAGACTCCGATGTGCTGAGTATGCATTGGGGGTAACACTGGAGTGACGCGTGAGCTGCATATGCTAACGTTAGCATCCCCAAAATACATTAGATTAGATGGTCGTAAGTTGCTAATAACAGTTCAAATATGCAAAAGGCACAAATTAACCTTCAAGTTACAATAAATAAGCTCTACTGGATGAAGAATCAACTGCATGGCTGACCATAGAACAACTAACAAACGTGACCGAATGAGTGGCTTGTGGATTCAAATGTTGCGCAATTGAAATGGATCCTTGTATTCTATCTATAATCATTTCAGCAATTTTTTAAATTAACTGAGCTGTCATTGTGGGGCTGGTGGTTTTAGATTAACGTGATGTGGAAAAGACCATCAATCATCATTGATCAAGAGAAAAACAGAAAATAGCAAGACAACCAATGTTTCATCAAGAAGACATGTGTTTGGATAAGCTTGTTGTTTAATAAAATTGCATGATGGTTGGCACATCGTTTACAAGCTCACGCAATGACACCAACCTAATGCAAATTATCTGACAAGAGTATATTTTCTCAAATTAACATTTCTTCTTTGAAAAAGATGATTAGTGGATTTTTGCGTAAGCTTAAAGCTTCTGTTACAATGACCTGCTTGCACAGATAAGCATAAGTTACTTTGAGCAAATAATTTGAACATGAATTTACTCTTAAGTATAAATGCGAAAAAATAGTGTTCCATCAATATACAGAGTAGCTGTCCACCAGTATAAATCATGGAATCTAACTGCATCATTTTCAAAGGCTAGAGTCAAAATAATTATTCTACTTAGGAAATCACGGTAGTTTACCGTGATTTCCCATATAACCGTTAATGTCCCGTTAATGCCCATATAACCAAAAATTGAAACTCATTCATGTTGCTGGTTTAATCGTACTAAAGACAAAACTTAGAACATCTACAGAAAATGGTAACAAGTATAAACATCCCATTTAATCTATCTTGTAGTTTGTATCTGTTATAAATTTCTCTTTATCTCAGTACGCCTCTGCACACGGTGTTAATTATAAGTTGGAAAAATTTCAAAGAGAGGTTAAAGGTTCCGAGAAAACAGCATAACGGTGTTATTACCCGTTGTTAACAGACTTCAGGAGATATGAAGCAGCAGTTTCCAGTTGTATCCAACAGATAATTGCAATATAATTACTAAAATTAAGTTGTAAGAATATTACTGGGCATGATTTTATGGAAGTCTCCAGTGCCACGGTAGAGGTTACATATCCTTATAAAAGAATGAAAGTGTCAATTAATTATGATGGTTAAGTAATTGGAAATACTTTTAAAACAACATAAATGTGTTAAAATAACTTTTAACAACATTATTTTAGTCAACATAGATAAGTAATTACTCACCTATCACAAAAAATGTGTTTTCCAGATTGATTTTCCCAAGTATTATTCTTAAAAATAATCCTTGAATGATTGAATATAAGCATTATACGTCTGTCAATTAGAAGAAATTGATGATTAAATGGTATTCAGTGTGTATCATAAGGTTAACCACAATTTCTATTGAATGCTAAACAGGATGTTACATTTTTACTGTTATGTATCATGTTGATTATGCTTTAGAAAGTATAACTAAGACGGTTTGAAACTGAACCATTGAAATAGCAGAAAACGACGAACTTGACTAGTCTAACCATACCTACTTATCACCTATGACAACCAATGATTTCATTACTCACTGATCCTTTATCCTAAAGTTTCGAAATCCGCTCCGTATAAAGCGATAGCTATTTTCTGCCAATCAAATGGCTGACTTTCAGCGACAACATTCTGCAAGACAGCTTAAAAAACCAGAACGTGTAAATGCCATTAAATGAAAGATATGTTTTATATTACAACGACTAGAGCGGTTTATTGACACATAGGGAATTGTTGCTTATGGTAAAATACACATAGAACGACCGGTTTGGACGTGCACAGCATCTCAAACAGTGGATGTGATGCTGATGACTAATGAATGTGTCGTACAAGGTATATGGTTTCTTCCAAGTACCCAAGTACCGCGTGATCCTAGAAAAGGTGCATTGCCGGAAACTAATTATAACATATTGACTAATCTACATAACTTTAATATATATAACTGACAGAGCATAACACTTTTCGAATTCAAAATTGAAACATTTATTAGGTTTTAAATGATGAGGAAGCATAATAAACATATTTTTCATTGATTTCTTTTTGTTTTAGGCAGGTTGTCTTTAAATAAATTCACATTCTTTCAAAACATTACCACTGAAAAACTGGAATTTATTACTTTGGTGAATGATAAAAAGGTAGTAGCAGCGATTTTTTATATGAATTATATTTTTAACGCAAATTTAAAAAGTAGGAGTTTCAGCCAGAGACAAGGACCAATATATCCTACGTTTAGTCCGAGTTTTCGGGATTTTGCAAGGTTACCTAATAGCTAAATCAATTTCCTATCTAACTACCTGTACCTACCTATATTGCATTCTTTTAAACAATAAAAAAATATGAAAAACAAAATAAAACCAACCAATATAATAAAATTAAAATAGGAAATTGATATATTAGATATTGAATTGATTGAAATTGAAATAGGATATTGATATTGAAAATTCGGACGACACGTAGGGTATTTGTCCTTGTGTCTGGGTGAAAGTCCACTTTTGTTGTTTTTTATTGAAGAAATAAATTCTACTTTAACAGCCAACAATTTTTCCAATATCATATACAAAACTTTAACGTTTTTCAGTAAATTTGACATCCTGTATCTCGATGAGGAAGTATATTAAACCCTTCTTTATGCGAACTTTATTTTCCTATTTTGACTTAAAGAATCCACACATGGAATTCAGACGTATTTTTAAAACATCCTGTATAATTTTTAACCTCAATGTTACTAGGAACTCCACCGTAAGTCTTAGTAGACTGCCTGTACTTTATACCCTACTCATTTCTCAAAAATCTTAGCCACAAATCCATATTTATTTCACCGAAGCGCTACTGACGCAAACTTAACAATCTGTTAACCATATGTTCTTTTTCAGGTAACCAAATGCACATTTTACAAATACGGTCCCTCAGGGTCGCTCCAGTTGCACGACGCGATGTGTGTCATGGCCCTTAACGTCATCAACGAAAAGATTTACACATACTTGTGGTTCTGGTTCATTTTCTTGTTCATCTGCACAGGTCTCGGACTCCTGTGGAGAGTTTTAACTCTAGTTCTGCACTCTAAAAGCAAGAAATTCAACCAGATGGTTTTCGCTAATACTTGCCCAGGCAAACTTAATCCTTGGAACGTACTGACGGTGTCGAAACGTTGCAATTATACGGATTGGTTGTTCCTGAAGTATCTGTCGAAGAATATTGATGGGATGGTGTTTAGGGACATTTTTATAGGCTTGGCGAAGGAACTGGAAGAGATGGAGCCATCGAAAGAAGCATTGATTATGAGTGAAGAGGGTGGAAAATACGATTAAAGTTTTTATTCATATAACTGAATTTAAATATAGGAATTTCCATACAAATTACAAATATATTTGCTGGAAGAAGATTTTTATAGTGTAGTAGTTCTTAAAGACTTCTCGACTAATTTAAAATATTTGTATATGAAGGAATGAAATAAATCAAATTTGCATTGAAAGACAATCCCAGTTTTTCTTTCGTGGCTTTAGACATTCACTTTCTGGTTTGCATCAATACAGGAGCATACTTTTATAGATAAATTTATGAAAAATAACAAGTATTTCAGTATTGTAACTATTTTTACGCTGGTTGTTGAAAATCACCTTATAGGTTGTGACCAACACATTGTATATGTTTATATAGTAATACTTAGCATGTAATATAATAGATCTGTGTTCTAGAATAAGACAGTTTTTTGCAACATTGACACATTTTTTAAGGAAAATATCAATACGAGTGATGAAAAAAATAAAACCAAGTGAATTTTTTACTACTCAAAATGTGATATAAAATGAAATAAATATAATCAAATTAAAGCCTTGTTTCATTTTGCATGTACCTTATATATGAGATAAAAGAATACTCATATGAGTTACTATTATTTTTCAATTCAAAATATACATATAGATGATTGATATTTTTAAATCTTAAAATGTATAATGTAAAATCATAATAGTATTAAAATTTCCCACATGTTTCTTTTAAATATTATTTCATTTGGAGCTCTAGCTTACAGACCCCAAGGAAAACATGTTTTTATTTAAATTCCAAATATTAAAATAATTTCAATAATAATATATCCCCTATCTAATCTACAGCTAATAAGCAAAATAAAAAAAATACCACTTGCTTTTATTGCTTGCTATTTAGCTTTTTATCAGCACCCATAATTACTGGGCGATTGATTAATTCATAAAAAAGTGTACGTAAAGAACATATCAATGCACGTATTCTATTTTAGAGTAATTTATAAAGTATATATTTGTATATGCTTCCATTATTTATGTTTAGTAATTGTAAATAGTAGAAAAAATAGGTATGCAACAATATTGAATAACTGATTTTCAGAATATACACAAATTATTATTTTTTGATGAAGTTCTCTAAATACGACATATTGACATACAAAATTTTATGTCGATTACAATTTATTCCAACGGTTAAGATACGGTAAGGTAAAATAACCCTTTTGTAACTGTCACTTAGTCTCAAAGAAGTGATACAGTGATTTGTGTCTAAGTGGCTGGGTACAACACAGAAGTCATCGAAAAATGTTGAACAATTAATTCAAAGTAAATGTAAACAGACAATTATTTATTATCTCAAGCACTTTTACAAGTGCAACGTCAAGTAATTGGATGTTAGTTGACATATACTGTAAATTATAAACCATTAAATATGTAGTAGTTAACCGCAATTATAAACAATTCGTACACGTCCAGTATTCTGGTTTATAAACATACTTATTTATTTATATTACCCTCATTAAAATGGTAAATTATCTTAATACTATAAAATACTATAAGATCAGACAAACAGAAGCAAAACTATCTGCGTTTATCATTTCTAAATAGCTAATTCTAAAAGTTTAAAATAATACGTTATATCTAATCTCTAATGTTATATTAAATTTTCAATTTTGATAAATACCGGGATATAAAATGTTAATGCCCACTTATTATAACAATAATTATTATTTTATACTGTCTTCCATCTGTCTAACTATATAATGTCTTAATATAGTATATATTATAAATGTGAATAAAAATACGAATACTGACAAAATATTTAGAAATGTCTATAAAGTTATTTAATGGGATAGTCGAGTCGAGTCAGATTTTCAGTTGGATTCGCGATTCAAATTGCCAATGAGGGTGCTGAAAATTGCTGAAAACAGATATGGAGGAAGACGAGTAAAAATTTTGCATTTCATAATTTATGCCACCACTGAAAAATTAAAAAAATAATAATCAACCTCTGCGCCGATGGATCAGCAAAGGTTTTTTTTTTTCAAAAATATGTTTACATCTTACATCTCACTCTAAAAAGCAGATTAAATATATAACACAAATCTATACTGTCAGAGAACACAAAGATTATATTAAAAGGAGGTCATTTAAAAAGCCAAAAATCTGTGAACACGCTTGTGAAATGACCATAGGGTACAGTGGGAGTCACTTAAAATTTTTTATAAAGAACAAAACAAGATAAAAAGAAAACTTAAAAAATCCGCTACAAAATTTTATTAAATGGAGACAAATGTGTATCCAATATTATCAATTCTTAAAGACGAGGTAAATCAAAATAGAATGAAAATCGACTAATATCTAATATGCCCATGGAAGTAGATACCAAAATAAATTACAAACTGTCATACTATTCTGTGCGTCAATCAGAAGTTTTAAACGGTAAGTAGCAATCCCCTAATATGGGGTACCATTGTACTGGGAAAAAAGTGGGGATTCCATTTCTGTTTAAAATACAGGGCGTTGCAATTGAAATAAATGTATGATGACGTCACAACTCTAAAACAAAAGCAGATAAAACAAAAATTTTCATGTCGGCACGTATCTTTAAAAAAAAAAATCGACCTGTCACGGCGTTTTTTGAAAAATCACACTCTATAAAAGTTTGTGCATGTTAGACGTATTCCAGTAGGTATAAGTTGTAGGTCCCCATCATCATTCCTAGCAAAAATCTTCAATTTTCAGACTTTTATTGGTATTTTGAAAGGTTTATACTGTCTGTCTTATACTAAATGTATTTTTCTACTTTTCCAATGTATAATATTTAAGATATAGAGTACAATTACAAAATATGACTATGGATGTCTATATAACACTTGGTCTATACAATTATTTATGGCACATCTGTATTACCTATTCATTATAGTTTGTTTAGGATTACACCACCTGCAATATAATAAAAAACAGGAAACTAGAAGTATTCAAAATAAAGATAGAAAGTGTAGTATCACGGTAAACTTCTAAAGTCTGTACAAGCAAATTTCATCAGTGGTCTTTTAGATTGATATAAAATTATATGCCATTATGTTATAGATCCAATATCTCAGTATATTTAGTTATTTTAGAGATTTTGTTGAAATTACTGTCTCTGCTGAAATTTTTTTGGCTCACCATATAGATCTCAAAGTTTCGATTCTGCTGCCGCTGCTGTTGCTAAGTGGTTTCTATGGAAGCCTACCTGTTGAACTCACCTGCGAAAGATGAAAGAGCAGGCACGACTTAAGGCACGTCTTTGGTCACCCCTCTCTGTCTACTTCTCTCTCGGACACACACGGTTATTGCACTTTCCGAGGAGTCGGGTCTTTTAAAAATTCAAATATTCAAATGTCGAAGTGCATCGCCGTTTGAAAGAAGAAGGTAGTTTTGATGGTATCTCGCAGAAGGAAGTGGGTTCGGTGATAATAAATACAGTGTTTCCTGATTTTATGACATATTTTCTTACCTGAATGCATCGGGAACTCCTTACGGTTTGAAAGCTATATTTATCTAATATCTATTCGTTTACATATAATGTTTTCACCATCTGGTGAATCCATCTGGCGCGTTGGTAAGAAACATTAAGATGACTATTTACGTAAATAAACAATTCCCGTAGTAGATACATACATATCTATTGAGTTTGACAGATATTTCAGTAATATTATTGGTATACTTTTGGTACACTACAAGTCATACAAAAAGATGCATAATATGTTACTAGGGCACAGAACTTTATAAAACATATATCTGTTAAGAATATGAAAAATGGGTACGTATAAGTTTATCTCCTTCAGATTTGAAATTGAAGATTCTTTGAAGTTTTATCTAGAAAATTTATCCAAGTCAATCCACCACTAAAAGTTTTAACCGAAATTTATTTTTGAATTGTGTTCCTATTCCCTGTAATTTCAATTTTTTTAAATACTCAATTCCACTACACTAGTTGAAAATAGCACAAAATTGTCTAAAAAATTGGGAAGGCTTCTATTTTTCCACGATCTTATGGTACTGACAAAAATTCAGTAACATTTCAAAGGATTCTTGAGATATTTTATAGTATATCAGTGATTTTGGATAAAAAATGACTAAGCATTATACTATTTTTTTAGAGAAATAGCTTTACGGTGCAGATTGACGCGATAAGAAATTTTCCTTATATTTTTAACACCATAATTCTTGGTACTATGGCAGAATGTAAGATACAATTTTTTTTTGATTTCCGCAAAATAATTTTTGTGTACGACAATATCTTAACACAAAGGACCAAGGATGATTTTCGTGGTGTAACTTTAATCACAAATAATTTAAGCAATAAAACAGAAATAAGCCGCATAGGTATTGTCGCTAACTTATTTGCAGGTATATCTTTAGCAGTTGATATTTAGAATCGCTTAAAGAAAAGGTACAAAAATGAAATTAATGGAATTTTACTATTAAACATCAGGGCTTTCTGATTAAAGCGAAAGTATGCAATTTGCTGCTAACCAGAAATAAATTGAGTATACGAAATCAATTATATTTAAATTGTTTAATATATTTTCTACAATTATTATTTTATTGTAGAACTACGATTATTCTCCTCGTTCGTTTTACACCGAGAAATTATCATGACTGTCTAGGATTTCAATCATTTAACTGAAAAAAATGACAATTTGATATTTTTCAGTAGAATTAAAACAAGTGCAAATTTTCTTTCCGGAACAAATTGGCAAATTATGCGTAACATATTTATTTTTGATGAATGTAAGCAGGTTTTTCGTTACTTTTTATTAGTTATCCTTCCATTTTTGTCGGTATGATTGAAAATGTCATTGAATTACTACATACACCAGGCAAATCTTATTTTTTCAATGAAGTCTAAGGGGACATTTATTTTCCAATGGGAGGGAATCGATAGGTTTTATGTTGAGCAACAAGTATATAAAAATTCCAAAAAATCTGTTGTGAGCTAAAAACGCCATCTTGAAAAAACATGGCCGCCCGTTCAAATTTTTAAAAATGAAATACCTATCTTCTTATCCCTTGGAACAGTTTTAACATTTTTTTTTATTTTTACGGGATTTTCAACTTAAAACACTAGAAAATCGTTTAATTTAGATATAACCAAGAATATAAATTTCATAACAAAAAAACTGAAAAAGCAAACAATTTTTTTAATTTTTTTTTACTTCCTACATTTAATTTTTTAATATCACTCACTAACTTTACATTCTAGTTTACTACAAAAACTGTCATTTAAAAGATCCTCGTCCAGAACACAAGCATATCGGCAGTCTATCCCATGACAGTGAAGGCACATAAAACTGCAGCGTCCAACTTGAGAATATACCTAAACATTTTTTTTTGGCAGGAGTTTCTACATTTACAGTAGATCAGACTTATTAGTTCTTCTGGTGCAGGAGATTGCTGCATTGTGATTGGAAACATTTCATTTTTGATACTTTATATCCAAATTTATCCGGGGCTAGGAAATTTCCCATCCATTGCTGTAGTTGAAGATAGGTCCTGAAAATATAAAAATAATAATTTGCTATTAATGTAATCACCATTTAACACTACCTTAAAATATGTAGCTTCAGTGCATCTTTCGTTGGGGGAAGAATGGCCAAATCAAAAGATTTGTCGAGTGTCTTCTTAGCTATACCAATGTTGCAAAGCATATATCGTTCTTCATTAATGTCTCGGGACCCATCTAATCCGTACATAAAGGAGACAAATTTATAAGCAACGTTTAGTAGTTCATCTAGATCCGCATTCTTATCACTGAAGACTAACAATTTGTCATACATGAATGCATGGCTTCTTAAACACCTTAAGCGCTGCCGCTTTGCCTTCAAACTAGCTTCAAACGTTGAAATACTATTCTCTCTAAATTGCTTTAGAAATATTAATGTTATAACTTGCATTCCGAAATCAACACCCCTTCCCCCTCGGGAACTCCATTCCGGATTTTTTATCATAAGAATCATATTTAATATTTTTCATTGTTAATTACTATTTTAAATTTTTAATTAATATACAACCGCTAGCCGCCATCTTGATTTTTGAGCACATAACACCTAGATCCACCCTCCTCTCACCCCCTCACGAAGCCCCATCCATGATTTTTTTATCTTAACAATCATATTTACTATTTTTTATTATTAATTACCATATTAATAACTATACATCAACAACAACCCTCTAAATTTTTCTACGCCCTTCGGACATTGACCAACACTTCTTCAGATCACTTCAGAACTCTCTCCACCCTCAACACACCCCCATCATCTTTGGTCACTTCTTGATGGACACATGCCTATGATAACTATTACTATAATAGATGGATAGATGGAAAATAATAGACTTTAGAAAATAACGCGAGCGGCCATATTTTTTTAAATGCTGACTTTAGCTCACTTCCGATTTTTTGGGATTTTTAGATTTGCATTCTGTGATAAGAGAGCTATCGTTTTGAACAAAAAATAAAATGTCCGCAAAAACTTCACACTTAACGTATATTTCTTTAAAATTTGCCTGGTCTAAGAGTATTTAATGTTTTAACAATATTTTTTTTAGGAATACGCCTACGTAAAAACCGAAAATATAGTAAGTACTTTTATAAAGAATGCAAAAAATGCAGTAGACGTCCTTTGGATTTGGAAGTTTCTTAATCAGTCGATGAAACTCTTTCGTACTTGTATTACAAATATTATACCTTTGAAAACTATTTTTGCCATTTTAGAGCTTGTTTAATTACTACTGAAAATTTACTCGTGAAGTGTACTTGGCGCTATCTTGCCTTGCAGGTTCAAACTAAGCTTTCAGGAATGAATTCAAGCTCTACGATATAAAAGCGACTTACAGGTCTCCAGCTTCGTGGTCGGGTTGTAGTCTACGATAAATAAAAATGACTGCTCGGCACTGTAAAATTATTATGGCTTCTAATTGCAAGAAAATATTCTTAAAGTTTATTTAATTATACGGATTCCTGATATAAATTTATAGCCATTTAATTTCAAGGTGCCTTGCGTAATGTTTAAATTTATGCTATTACCTGCATGTTTATTCAACGGAAATTGTTAACATTTTAAATCTTAATAGCTGAAGATATTGTTTTACTACAATTTTTCTTATATTAACGTTTAATATGATATTTATGTCGGTAAAAATAAGCGATTATACAGGGTCGACTGATAGGTCGACTCCTATCTTTGCATTACTTTCTGTTTGTAGAACAGGATTGTATTGAATTGAATTTTGGCAATTGAGAGACACCTGCACAATGGTTGAATGTACCCTAAATTAAGCATACATTACCCCCCCATGATTTTTTAAGTTTTCTAGGTAAGTCGTGTTTAATGTTTGTTTACTGAAACAAATATTGTTAGGTATTTTTCTCCATTTTACACTAAACACTTATTATTAATTGGAAAAATTACTGCAAGAAGCAGTAAAGGGGAATATTTTTCAGAATTTTTTGTTTCTTTTAGTGTAATTTAGCATTTACTATTGAAGGAGGGCATAAGCAATTGTGATGTTCTTTTGTTTGCATTTTATATTAAAAAAATTAACACGTTGCAACTTTATTTAACTTCTTTAGCTTCTAGCGGTCTTTTTTAAATAATATCTGTTGATGTTACTGGTGCTGTTAAAATTTAGGACGAATCAGAATCAGTTCAATCATTGGAAAATATGGATATGAATATCTATAACAATATTATTAAATAGGAAAATTAAAATTCCTGTTAATGATCTTTCATCAATTTCATCATTATCCTGCATCTTCGGCTTGATTTAGTTCCAAATAAGACTTTTATATTTTTTTACCCGATTGCTAAAAATATAATAATTCGTAAACCCAAAACATTTCAAAAAATGTCCGTCACTAGTTGATTTATATTATATTTTTAAGTCAAAAACTGAAAATATGAACGGGGTTAGCATAATATATCACCTGTCTATCATTTATACCTTTTCCGGGATGTGATGGATTTGACTCACCCTGTACAATAATGTAATTGTCAATATATTTCTCTGAAACACAAGTCATACGATCACATTCCCATAAATCCAAGGTTACAAGCTTATTTTAAAAAATTACATATTTGCTGTTAATGTCTCTCTCTCTCAGGGTTCTTTACGGTATGTTATAACGAAAGAAAACTTTGGTTTTATCCATTTAACTGCATATTATGAATGCAACCTTTAGAATTAGATATGTATAAAATAGTCATCTTGTGAGTGTGATTGTGTAGTGATTTATTTGAGATTCATTCCTTGATAGAAAGAAAAATACAGACAGACAGACCTGCTTTCGGCAGGTGCCATTATAGCAGTGACCTCTATTGTCTTTGAGGAAGACAATCCTACTTATTTATTTGAAGGAGATGCCAAAAACAAATACTCCCCGGACAATGTGCCCCGAATGGAATTGCATTCCTCCAGCACCTCCATGGAAGTCATCACATCCTTCATCTTCATCGAAAAATGGATGAAAATTTTTTAATTTTAATTATTTTTTGTTGGTCTCGATGAAGGATGTGGGTCTTCGCTACTATTTGTCTGACAACAATTGTCAGACAGATAATAGCAGACCCAAAGAGGCCACTATGGTGTGTTTCTTATAACTACTAACATTCACGATACCCACTAGGCAAGACAATCACGTCGCAACATTGCCACTCCTGACCTACCCCAAACCACCACCTAGGACGAGAGCGGCACTTGCCGCTCCCTACGAGACAGTCCAGGCTTATAGCGATGGGGAGGGTAAAGAGCGATAATCCCGCTCGGCCCCAAACCATCTCAGGTCATGACAATGGTCAATGAATATTGGCGCGTCGCAAATTCGTTCATCGAGTCCACTACCTATGGCACTTGATGAGCGCATAATAAGCGCGAAACCGGTCAGTGTCTGGTGGTTGGTCTCGATGAAGCATGTGGCGACTTCCATGGAGATGCCGGAGTAATGCAATGCTAGTCGGGGCATACTGCCTGTGGAGTTGTTGTTTTCGGCATCTCTTTCAAATATTTAAAACAAATGTTAAAATTTTTTATTTAAAAGATATAGATTATTTTTTATTATTGCCAATTTTGGTTAGTTCTACGGCTATATCGATCGTTTCAGGGCGAACGTCAGTTTAAAATTATAAAATTACATTATTATAAAAGAAGAACGAAGAACATGGAGAATAACGGAAATAACAAACTTATTTAAAGTGTTTTCAAAAATGTCATTCACTCTTACTTGAAATTTTATGTCATATGAAAGGTTAGAGCTTACCATATGTTCAATAAAGTAGGGGAAAACCACTGAAAATTCGTAAAATTAAAAAATATAGATGGATATATCACAAAAACTAGAAGAGTTAGTTAGCTATAGGGACATACTACGAGTAGTAGAATTGATAGGTAATTAACTCCTGCATACAACTGATGATATACGTACAGGGTGTCCTATTAAAACAATTGCGTCTCTTTGAGTATATTAGTGGAGTACAATCGCGGGTCTAACTCACTTCTTTCTAAGAGTAGACATCTATAGAGGCATCAGTATTCGCGCTATAAGCCTGAGCGCGCCGTAACACTTCACTTGGATAAACGCCAGCGCTTTTTAAAAATTCGATAATTCGAAAACGGTTACAGATATCAACCCAAACATTTGGTCCTTTAACTGTATACAGGATGTCCCATTTGAAATAAGAGTTAGTATGAATTTCCGGTAAAACCGGAAGGGTGTCATAGTTGAAAATATTTCCATTGCATTAAAACATTTTTAAACCCCCCCGTACAAATTTTCACGAATAATGTCCAAGTAGGTTGCGAGATTAGGCATTTCGGAACTGAGGGTGGTCAAGCTGAAGCTATATTTAGGTATTATAATATTTTAGTATTAAGATATGACCAGCTAAGGTACTAAATTTTAGCTCCTAACTTTTTCTAGTGGTTTTTAAAAATACCCTAAATCTCCGAAATTAAAAAATTAGTTTCATATCCATCTTATTCATTTAAAGTATGAAGTTGAAGCTGTAATTTTCAATACATTACCTCCGATACATTGTGAGATTGCGTTCATAAATAAAACAACAAAATATTTAAGTAACTTTACCTTTAATAAAAAAGAAAATCGAGATTATGCGAAAGCTTGACAAAAACCGTATAATTTTAATTTCAAGCACAGAGAAAGTAAATCTGATCTACTGAGTTCTTGTCTCTTGCCGAAACCATTATTTTCAGCTTAAGTGTTACAAGTACAACAACTCTATAAGCAGTTATTTTAATTACTATAAATCAGGTTGGTTAAATGAGTACAATAATTATACCTACTTACTAAGTAATGATATACATATATTAAGTAATTGAAATTGTAATAAAAATAGTATCCATTGTAAAATTAAATGTCAATTAATTAATTGACGAAATAAATGTAGTGTTTTTATGAGTATTTGAGAACATTCGTTTCCGTAGCCACACGGAAACTGATTATTTTGCGCTAAAATAAAAATTACTTGTATTATTCTTTATAATTTTTCTTAATTGGGGTAGGTAGTATGGTAGGTACTTTTTATACTTTTCCGATTATTCAATGAATCTGTAGGAAAAATGTACATTTGTACAATAGCGACACACCTTTTTTAAAGGGGAACGTGTCACTTTTATTAATGAATAGTTAATGTAACTTACCTACCTAGCGATGTATGTATTTTATATCAGATTTTTTGGTGTCTTTATTATTTATTTTAATCGCAGCATTGTTCTAAAAGTCTCAAGCTACGCCAGTTTGATACTTCAAGCCTGATAACGTACTTAAAACAAATGAATAATCTTGTACAGTATTACTTACCCCTGGGTCTGTAAAAATACAAAATTATACCTATATAGTGCCTTAATCAATATCAATAATTACTTTCAATCACCAAGAACCTGGAAATCGCAATAATTAGAAAGCTTGTATATCATTGTGTTCAAATAAGCTCCACGTGTTTTATACTACGGATAGTATCCATCTCAAAAACAGTAGATACGCAGCCTGCCGCGTACAAAAATGTTTACAATTTCAACTAATTTACATTTTTCGTAATTGACTTCCTGTTGGGCGCCAAAACGGTGTCACAACGTTACGAAATCGCGAGCGCAACCGACATCTGGAATCCAAAGTGATATCTGTCTGCTAGGGTCGTCGTTCTCCAGTGACCGAGAGATCGATGGTTCGCCCTGATGGCCGGCGGCCATCGTGACCGACCTCTGGGGCCGGCTTCTTTTGTCCACCAAAAATTTTAATTAGTTGCATGGATGCTGAGAAGCATTGCAAAAGTGTGGTTTCTACGACTCGGTGGGTTTAACCTCTCTCTCGGGTATTCTATGCCCCACGAGCACGAATTTCATTAAGGATCAGTTCTTCAATGTTCAGTTTATACAGTGTTGCCATTAGTTAAGTTTAGCATGTGAATTATCAAAGATAACATGTTATCTTTGAGTAAAATCACATTTTAAATTAACTATTGGTGAAACTACCTTCGCTTTACCCTAAAACAAATACCATGTATACCACAGTGGCGTGCGGTGCTCTTTGAGACAGGGTAGGCAAAAAGTTATTAAATTCTAAAAATTAGTTACCCATCAAATAATGCATCTCAGAAGACTCAGTATATAGGTATCAATAAACAGTCTAAAACGGGTCTCGCAGTTATTTTAAAAAAGGGATTTTCAGTTTTTTTGTCCCAACACTTTTGTCCCACCAAAAAAAATATTGCTTCATTTTATAAAAAAAATTGTAAATTTTGTAAAAATATTTCACTTATTTGTAAATAAGATCACTGCGACGATATTTTTTTAAAAACTCATTTAATATATCGTCATAGAAATTGGTTGTCCGTTTTAAGTCCTGCAAAAGATTTGTTCCAGTGAAATAATAGTCAAATTATTTAAACATTATTGTCCTTGAATATTTCGCAAATATGTGTGGATTCTTTTTAAACCTGCTACTACTGGCTGGAATTGCTACAATTAATTTTGCTAACGTTAATAGCTGAGGAAATACGTGACACATACTTTTATCTTCACAAAATCTAACAATTTCATAAGGATTCATAAGAAAATACTACCTGAAAATACTGTCAACTTCAACTGATATTCACCCCGAAACGCTTAGAACTTAAAATTAGTTAAAACTAAACAAATGTCAAATACCTACTGTCCTATTGTCGATGTCGATCCGACTCGATCCTCTCTTTTCATCGATATAACACGAACAGGACCAAAGAGAAAGACAAAAGATCAGATCACATGTGCCTTCTGTTCTACGTTGGCGGTCCACCGGGTACGTGCGATTCTTTCTAGTTTATTGACATATTTTTTAACATCTCTGTCTTACTCGTACAAAAGCACTGCTTTTGGTTCCCGTAAGATTTGCAATAGCTCGAGCCTTTTGCTTACCCCGTATCGCATATGGAATGCTTTTATTGTCGAATAATAATTTTAAGTGGATACCTATTATTATTAGGCTGCTTTGTGTTTCAGCAATATTTTTTATTTGTGTTTGATGGATTTTTAATTTAGTAACTAAACTTAAGGAAAATGATAATAATTACCTACTTATACAGTGCGCGTCTAAAGTCCGCCCCCCCCCCGCTAACTTTTGAACTCATTGGGTTAGTGACTCCGGACAACGTACAGGGTGAATCGTGTAAAATGTATTATTTTTTGACGAAAAATTTATTTTCCCAAAATGAAAGATGGCGCCACAGGCGCTGTCAAATATATTTTTTTAAATGATAAGGTGGGACATGTTGCATATCATTTAAAAGGTTCCTCAATTCTCTGCATAACAGTCTTTAAAAAATTGAAATCGGTCCATCCTTTCTCAAGTTATCAGCGTTTTTGTGGGTAAGGTTATAAATGAATAAAAAGCAGTCAACTTCAACGGTTTATTAAAGAAAACAAATATTTTAAAACGAATAACTAAAGAACTTGTTCAAAATGAGCACCTTGGACCTCCTGACAATAGAAGAACCTATTAGACATTTCTTGGCACACGTTATGAAATGTTTGCCTGAAGATAGATGCGCACTCGTTGCTGATTCTCTGCCGCAAATCCAAAAGATTTTCTGGTTGGGTAATGAATACCTTAGATTTAAGGTAACCCCATAGAAAAAAATCCAATGGACTCAAATCCAGTGAACGAGCAGGCCACTCAAGAGGTCCCCGGCGACCAATCCATCTGTTAGGATAAAAGTTATTAAGGAAATTCCTTACTTCCCTAAAATAATGTGGTGGCGCGCCGTCCTGTTGGTACGTTATGTTAAGCCCTTGAAACTCATGGACATTATTGTGGTATACCTGTATACCACAATAATGTCCACAATTATTGTGGTATACCATCAAGGTATACCTGTCCCGTCAAATTTTCTTCAATAAAAAAGGGTCCTATGATGTGATCTCCTAGGATACCTGCTCAAACATTCAACTTTTGAGGATACTGTGTGTGACCTTCTCTATATCAATGTGGATTCTGATCACTCCAGTATCTAACATTCTGTCTGTTCACATTTCCATTAAGGAAAAAGGAACATTCATCTGTGAAGCAAATGCTCCTCAGATAGTCAGCATTAATAATAATTTTTTCCGTCATTATCTCACAGAACTCCATTCTTCTGTCTGGGTCGTCTTCTGTAAGTTCATGGATTATCTTCATCTTATAGGGATGAAATTTATTTTTTTTAAGCACTCTCTGCACGGACCGCGGACAAATCTCGTGCAGCTCACTCACATGTGATGTAGATTGTATGGGATTTACCACCATTTCCGCCATAATAGAGAGTTTTTGAACCCCTTAAATTTTAGCACGTCGTTATCGTTATTCTGCGCATGCGCAGTGCCAAGAATAGTATCATTTTCGGCACTGCGCATGCTCAGAATAACTATAACCATAACGATAACGTAAATTTTAAGGGGTTCAAAAACTCTCTAATGTCTATCATTTTATCCTCAGGAAGGGACGGCCTACCACTCCTTTTTTCATTATGAACGGAACCAGTTCTTAAAAATTTAGAAATTAGTTGTCGCATATATTTCTTGCATATGGGACGTTCTGGATGTCTTTCAATAAACATTCGTTCTGCAGCATGATATGACCTCTGACACTCGAAAAAGAAAGATACTGTTTCAATTTTATCTTCAAGCGTACGGACCATTTTCAATAAATAAATCAATGATAAAATTAGTTAAGACAATACATATTTCACATGCACACACGTTTGACAATGTCAAAATGACAGTTGTCAACAACAATTTTTTCCAATAATATCAAATAATTATGATTAAATCATTCAATTACAAAAACGCTGATAACTTGAGAAAGGATGGACCGATTTCAATTTTTTAAAGACTGTTATGCAGAGAATTGAGGGACCTTTTAAATGATATGCAACATGTCCCACCTTATCATTTAAAAAAATATATTTGACAGCGCCTGTGGCGCCATCTTTCATTTTGGGAAAATAAATTTTTCGTCAAAAAATAATACATTTTACACGATTCACCCTGTACGTTGTCCGGAGTCACTAACCCAACGAGTTCAAAAGTTAACAGGGGGGGGGGCGGAGTTTTAGACGCGCACTGTATAATAATTTAATTTAGACATCGCAACATTTTTATTTTTATTATCTAGTCTCGTTTTGGTCTAATTTATAAGGTAGGCAATGCTTTTTTGCCTATATTGTATGCACGCCACTGGTATACCATGTACCGTGCCTAAAACAAATACCATGTATTTTTACATTTTGCAATTTCCAAATTCTCAAATGCATCCAGTTGTCTGGAATTTGTCACATTCCTAATTAGTTTTAAATTGCTACTATTTATTTTATAATTGTTCTCAAATGCATGTTAGGCGACACTAGACTGATTTGAGATGAGCCATACGTTCATTGAATCTAGTTTGAATTAACCTTCTACTTTGTCCAACATACTTTTGATTGCAGTCTTTACAGCTAATTTCGCAAATCGTCGACTTTTCCGTTTGTGTGAAGTTATCCACACAATTCCAGCCACACATGCTGACGTAGGGTAAGTTTAATTCGAGACATATAGTTCAAACCACAATTATAAGAACCTTTTTCATCCACAGTTTTCACGCATGTAAGCCACGATCACAGTGCACGGGCATCCACAAATATAATTACTTAGATTTACTGATGTAATGCAAAATGCAAACGCAATTTTTTTTTATTTTTCTATTTTTGCTATTTTTGAAGACTTCTTCGTTAAAATCGCCTCATATACGTGTTAGCTTCAAATCATATTAATTAATTTTTCCGTAAAAGGTTGATATGTTTGTGATATAAAGTTATTAAAAATACATTTATTAACTGAAAAATGGCCTTTCTTATCTGTATGCTGGTGTCGTTCTACATATGAAGTACACTCAAAAATTATAGATATCTCGTAAAGGGTTTGATGTGCGTTTATAAAATATGAGCCGACGAACAGTCCCTTATAAGGGAAGTAATCGGTAGTAAATAGTTTTTCTTGTCTGCCCGTCGAAGGGGATGAAAAATAATAAAATATGCCTATCCACAGGTGTAATACACATAAATAATAATCAATATCTCGAAAATGGCTCGATGTGCGTTTATAAAATATGGGGGGTTGAAGAGTCCCTTTGAAGTGAAGTAATCGGTAGTAAATAGTTTTTCTTGTCTGCCCGTCGAAGGGGATGAAAAATAATAAAATATGTCTATCCACAAGTGTCATACATATAAATAATAATCAATATCTCAAAAAGAGCTCGATGTGCGTTTATAAAATATGGGGGGTTGAAGAGACCCTTTGAAGTGAAGTAATCGGTAGTAAATAGTTTTTCTTGTCTGCCCGTCGAAGGGGATGAAAAATAATAAAATATGCCTATCCACAGGTGTAATACATATAAATAATAATCAATATCTCGAAAAGGGCTCGATGTGCGTTTATAAAATATGAAGGGTTGAAGAGTCCCTTTGAAGGGAAGTAATCGGTAGTAAATAGTTTTTCTTGTCTGCCCGTCGAAGGGGATGAAAAATAATAAAATATGTCTATCCACAGGTGTAATACACATAAATAATAACCAATATCTCGAAAAGGGCTCGATGTGCGTTTATAAAATATGGGGGGTTGAAGAGTCCCTTTGAAGTGAAGTAATCGGTAGTAAATAGTTTTTCTTGTCTGCCCGTCGAAGGGGATGAAAAATAATAAAATATGCCTATCCACAGGTGTAATACATATAAATAATAATCAATATCTCGAAAATGGCTCGATGTGCGTTTATAAAATATGAAGGGTTGAATAGTCCCTTTGAAGTGAAATAATCGGTAGTAAATAGTTTTTCTTGTCTGCCCGTCGAAGGGGATGAAAAATAATAAAATATGTCTATCCACAGGTGTAATACACATAAATAATAACCAATATCTCGAAAAGGGATCGATGTGCGTTTTTAAAATATGGGGGGCTCAAGAGTCCCTTTGAAGGGAAGTAATCGGTAGTAAATAGTTTTTCTTGTCTGCCCGTCGAAGGGGATGAAAAATAATAAAATATGTCTATCCACAGGTGTAATACATCTAAATAATAATCAATATCTCGAAAATGGCTCGATGTGCGTTTATAAAATATGAAGGGTTGAAAAGTCCCTTTGAAGTGAAGTAATCTGTAGTAAATAGTTTTTCTCGTCTGCCCGTCGAAGGGGATGAAAAATAATAAAATATGTCTATCCACAAGTGTCATACATATAAATAATAATCAATATCTCGAAAAGAGCTCGATGTGCGTTTATAAAATATGGGGGGTTGAAGAGACCCTTTGAAGGGAAGTAATCGGTAGTAAATAGTTTTTCTTGTCTGCCCGTCGAAGGGGATGAAAAATAATAAAATATGCCTATCCACAGGTGTAATATATATAAATAATAATCAATATCTCGAAAAGAGCTCGATGTGCGTTTATAAAATATGAAGGGTTGAAGAGTCCCTTTGAAGGGAAGTAATCGGTAGTAAATAGTTTTTCTTATCTGCCCGTCGAAGGGGATGAAAAATAATAAAATATGTCTATCCACAGGTGTAATACACATAAATAATAACCAATATCTCGAAAAGGGCTCGATGTGCGTTTATAAAATATGGGGGGCTCAAGAGTCCCTTTGAAGGGAAGTAATCGGTAGTAAATAGTTTTTCTTGTCTGCCCGTCGAAGGGGATGAAAAATAATAAAATATGTCTATCCACAGGTATAATACATATAAATAATAATCAATATCTCGAAAATGGCTCGATGTGCGTTTATAAAATATGAAGGGTTGAAAAGTCCCTTTGAAGTGAAGTAATCTGTAGTAAATAGTTTTTCTCGTCTGCCCGTCGAAGGGGATGAAAAATAATAAAATATGTCTATCCACAAGTGTCATACACATAAATAATAACCAATATCTCGAAAAGGGCTCGATGTGCGTTTATAAAATATGGGGGGCTGAAGAGACCCTTTCAAGGGAAGTAATCCGTAGTAAATAGTTTTTCTTGTCTGCCCGTCGAAGGGGATGAAAAATAATAAAATATGCCTATCCACAGGTATAATACATATAAATAATAATCAATATCTCGAAAAGGGCTCGATGTGCGTTTATAAAATATGAAGGGTTGAAGAGTCCCTTTGAAGTGAAGTAATCGGTAGTAAATAGTTTTTCTTGTCTGCCCGTCGAAGGGGATGAAAAATAATAAAATATGTCTATCCACAAGTGTCATACATATAAATAATAATCAATATCTCGAAAAGAGCTCGATGTGCGTTTATAAAATATGGGGGGTTGAAGAGACCCTTTGAAGGGAAGTAATCGGTAGTAAATAGTTTTTCTTGTCTGCCCGTCGAAGAAGATGAAAAATAATAAAATATGTCTATCCACAAGTGTCATACATATAAATAATAATCAATATCTCGAAAAGAGCTCGATGTGCGTTTATAAAATATGGGGGGTTGAAGAGTCCCTTTGAAGTGAAGTAATCGGTAGTAAATAGTTTTTCTTGTCTGCCCGTCGAAGGGGATGAAAAATAATAAAATATGCCTATCCGCTGGTGTAATACATATAAATAATAATCAATATCTCGAAAAGGGCTCGATGTGCGTTTATAAATAATGAAGGATTCAAGAGTCCCTTTGAAGGGAAGTAATCGGTAGTAAATAGTTTTTCTTGTCTGCCCGTCGAAGGGGATGAAAAATAATAAAATATGCCTATCCACAGGTGTAATACATATAAATAATAATCAATATCTCGAAAAGGGCTCGATGTGCGTTTATAAAATATGAAGGGTTGAAGAGTCCCTTTGAAGTAAAGTAATCGGTAGTAAATAGTTTTTCTTGTCTGCCCGTCGAAGGGGATGAAAAATAATAAAATATGTCTATCCACAGGTGTAATACACATAAATAATAACCAATATCTCGAAAAGGGCTCGATCTGCGTTTATAAAATATGGGGGGTTGAAGAGTCCCTTTGAAGTGAAATAATCGGTAGTAAATAGTTTTTCTTGTCTGCCCGCCGAAGGGAATGAAAAATAATAAAATATGCCTATCCGCTGGTGTAATACATATAAATAATAATCAATATCTCGAAAAGGGCTCGATGTGCGTTTATAAATAATGAAGGATTCAAGAGTCCCTTTGAAGGGAAGCAATTGGTAGTAAATAGTTTTTCTTGTCTACCCGTCGAAGGGGATGTAAAATAATAAAATATGTCCATCCACAGGTGTAATACATATAAATAATAATCAATATCTCGGAAAGGTTTCGATGTGCGTTTATAAAATATGGGGTTTTGAAGAGTCCCTTTGAAGGGAAGTAATTGGTATCGGAAGTAATCGATTTTATTATTTTTCATCCCCTTCGACGGGCAGACAAGAAAAACTATTTACTACCGATTACTTCACTTCAAAGAGACTCTTGAGCCCCCCATATTTTATAAACGCACATCGAGCCCTTTTCGAGATATTGATTATTATTTATGTGTATTACACCTGTGGATAGACATATTTTATTATTTTTCATCCCCTTCGACGGGCAGACAAGAAAAACTATTTACTACCGATTACTTCACTTCAAAGGGACTCCGTCAAAGGAGTGCGCAAATCGGGTATTTTTCATAAAAGTGGGTTTTTTGCAAAAACTACGCAACTTAGGTATAGGGAAAGCTATTATAAAATTGTAGAGTCTACAGAAAGGCATCTAATGAAATCATAAAACACAGGGTGTTCCATTTGAAAAAGTCGAGATTTTTTAAATTTTAAACCATCAGGTTTGGCACGATTTCTGTTGCCCCCTGTATATCGCAGGTCAACTTTTGATACGTTTTTCGAAAGAGCCATCTTCACTCTACAGTTTTTGAAAAAAAAAATAATTTCTAGCTGTCATACAACCATAATTATGTCAACTATTAGAAGTGACGAAACATAAGAAAAAAGAATTAAAAGTCAAATATCTCGAAAACTATCAATATTTCAATAGCAGTGTTATGCACAAAGTCCCACTAATTTTTTACGCAGAATTCAATAATGCCATAAAAAATATAGGTTTCCATTTAAAAAAATGAAGTTGGTACCTGTCCAGGAAAAACTGAACACCCTGAATATGTAAATATATTTTCATTTTGTGCAGCTCGGGATATTAGACAACCCTGTTGAAAAAAAAATTAAGTTATCTCTTTTATTAACCCAGATCTTGGACTTACGCGCACTAGGTGGACACCCTGTATGTATGACACCTGTGGATAGACATATTTTATTATTTTTCATCCCCTTCGACGGGCAGACAAGAAAAACTATTTACTACCAATTGCTTCTCTTCAAAGGGACTCTTGAACCCTTCATTATTTATAAACGCACATCGAGCCCTTTTCGAGATATTGATTATTATTTATATGTATTACACCTGTGGAGAGGCATATTTTATTATTTTTCATCCCCTTCGACGGGCAGACAAGAAAAACTATTTACTACCGATTACTTCACTTCAAAGAGAATCTTCAACCCCCCATATTTTATAAACGCACATCGAGCCCTTTTCGAGATATTGGTTATTATTTATGTGTATTACACCTGTGGATAGACATATTTTATTATTTTTCATCCCCTTCGACGGGCAGACAAGAAAAACTATTTACTACCGATTACTTCATTTCAAAGGGACTCTTCAACCCTTCATATTTTATAAACGCACATCGAGCTCTTTTCGAGATATTGATTATTATTTATATGTATGATACTTGTAGATAGACATATTTTATTATTTTTCATCCCCTTCGACGAGCAGACAAGAAAAACTATTTACTACCGATTACTTCACTTCAAAGGGACTCTTCAACCCCCCATATTTTATAAACGCACATCGAGCCCTTTTCGAGATATTGGTTATTATTTATGTGTATTACACCTGTGGATAGACATATTTTATTATTTTTCATCCCCTTCGACGGACAGACAAGAAAAACTATTTACTACCGATTACTTCACTTCAAAGGGACTCTTCAACCCCCCATATTTTATAAACGCACATCGAGCCCTTTTCGAGATATTGATTATTATTTATGTGTATTACACCTGTGGATAGACATATTTTATTATTTTTCATCCCCTTCGACGGGCAGACAAGAAAAACTATTTACTACCGATTACTTCACTTCAAAGGGACTCTTCAACCCTCCATATTTTATAAACGCACATCGAGCCATTTTCGAGATATTGATTATTATTTATATGTATGACACCTGTGGATAGACATATTTTATTATTTTTCATCCCCTTCGACGGGCAGACAAGAAAAACTATTTACTACCAATTGCTTCTCTTCAAAGGGACTCTTGAACCCTTCATTATTTATAAACGCACATCGAGCCCTTTTGGATATATTGATTATTATTTATATGTGTAACACCTGTGGATAGGCATATATTATTATTTTTCATCCCCTACGACGGGCAGACAAGAAAAACTATTTACTACCGATTACTTCACTTCAAAGGGACTCTTCAACCCTTCATATTTTATAAACGCACATCGAGCCCTTTTCGAGATATTGGTTATTATTTATGTGTATTACATCTGTGGATAGACATATTTTATTATTTTTCATCCCCTTCGACGGGCAGACAAGAAAAACTATTTACTACCGATTACTTCACTTCAAAGGGACTCTTCAACCCTCCATATTTTATAAACGCACATCGAGCCATTTTCGAGATATTGATTATTATTTATATGTATGACACCTGTGGATAGACATATTTTATTATTTTTCATCCCCTTCGACGGGCAGACAAGAAAAACTATTTACTACCGATTACTTCCCTTCAAAGGGACTCTTCAACCCTTCATATTTTATAAACGCACATCGAGCCCTTTTCGAGATATTGATTATTATTTATATGTATTACACCTGTGGATAGGCATATTTTATTATTTTTCATCCCCTTCGACGGGCAGACAAGAAAAACTATTTACTACCGATTACTTCACTTCAAAGGGACTCTTCAACCCGCCATATTTTATAAACGCACATCGAGCCATTTTCGAGATATTGATTATTATTTATATGTATGACACCTGTGGATAGACATATTTTATTATTTTTCATCCCCTTCGACGGGCAGACAAGAAAAACTATTTACTACCAATTGCTTCTCTTCAAAGGGACTCTTGAACCCTTCATTATTTATAAACGCACATCGAGCCCTTTTGGATATATTGATTATTATTTATATGTGTAACACCTGTGGATAGGCATATATTATTATTTTTCATCCCCTACGACGGGCAGACAAGAAAAACTATTTACTACCGATTACTTCACTTCAAAGGTACTCTTCAACCCTTCATATTTTATAAACGCACATCGAGCCATTTTCGAGATATTGATTATTATTTATATGTATTACACCTGTGGATAGACATATTTTATTATTTTTCATCCCCTTCGACGGGCAGACAAGAAAAACTATTTACTACCGATTACTTCTTTTCAAAGGGACTCTTGAGCCCCCCATATTTTATAAACGCACATCGAGCCATTTTCGAGATATTGATTATTATTTATATGTATGACACCTGTGGATAGACATATTTTATTATTTTTCATCCCCTTCGACGGGCAGACAAGAAAAACTATTTACTACCGATTACTTCCCTTCAAAGGGACTCTTCAACCCTTCATATTTTATAAACGCACATCGAGCCCTTTTCGAGATATTGATTATTATTTATATATATTACACCTGTGGATAGGCATATTTTATTATTTTTCATCCCCTTCGACGGGCAGACAAGAAAAACTATTTACTACCGATTACTTCACTTCAAAGGGTCTCTTCAACCCCCCATATTTTATAAACGCACATCGAGCTCTTTTTGAGATATTGATTATTATTTATATGTATGACACTTGTGGATAGACATATTTTATTATTTTTCATCCCCTTCGACGGGCAGACAAGAAAAACTATTTACTACCGATTACTTCACTTCAAAGGGACTCTTCAACCCCCCATATTTTATAAACGCACATCGAGCCATTTTCGAGATATTGATTATTATTTATATGTATGACACCTGTGGATAGACATATTTTATTATTTTTCATCCCCTTCGACGGGCAGACAAGAAAAACTATTTACTACCGATTACTTCCCTTCAAAGGGACTCTTCAACCCTTCATATTTTATAAACGCACATCGAGCCCTTTTCGAGATATTGATTATTATTTATATGTATTACACCTGTGGATAGGCATATTTTATTATTTTTCATCCCCTTCGACGGGCAGACAAGAAAAACTATTTACTACCGATTACTTCACTTCAAAGGGTCTCTTCAACCCCCCATATTTTATAAACGCACATCGAGCTCTTTTTGAGATATTGATTATTATTTATATGTATGACACTTGTGGATAGACATATTTTATTATTTTTCATCCCCTTCGACGGGCAGACAAGAAAAACTATTTACTACCGATTACTTCACTTCAAAGGGACTCTTCAACCCTCCATATTTTATAAACGCACATCGAGCCATTTTCGAGATATTGATTATTATTTATGTGTATTACACCTGTGGATAGGCATATTTTATTATTTTTCATCCCCTTCGACGGGCAGACAAGAAAAACTATTTACTACCGATTACTTCACTTCAAAGGGTCTCTTCAACCCCCCATATTTTATAAACGCACATCGAGCTCTTTTTGAGATATTGATTATTATTTATATGTATGACACTTGTGGATAGACATATTTTATTATTTTTCATCCCCTTCGACGGGCAGACAAGAAAAACTATTTACTACCGATTACTTCACTTCAAAGGGACTCTTCAACCCCCCATATTTTATAAACGCACATCGAGCCATTTTCGAGATATTGATTATTATTTATGTGTATTACACCTGTGGATAGGCATATTTTATTATTTTTCATCCCCTTCGACGGGCAGACAAGAAAAACTATTTACTACCGATTACTTCACTTCAAAGGGTCTCTTCAACCCCCCATATTTTATAAACGCACATCGAGCTCTTTTTGAGATATTGATTATTATTTATATGTATGACACTTGTGGATAGACATATTTTATTATTTTTCATCCCCTTCGACGGGCAGACAAGAAAAACTATTTACTACCGATTACTTCACTTCAAAGGGACTCTTCAACCCCCCATATTTTATAAACGCACATCGAGCCATTTTCGAGATATTGATTATTATTTATGTGTATTACACCTGTGGATAGGCATATTTTATTATTTTTCATCCCCTTCGACGGGCAGACAAGAAAAACTATTTACTACCGATTACTTCCCTTATAAGGGACTGTTCGTCGGCTCATATTTTATAAACGCACATCAAACCCTTTACGAGATATCTATAATTTTTGAGTGTACTTCATATGTAGAACGACACCAGCATACAGATAAGAAAGGCCATTTTTCAGTTAATAAATGTATTTTTAATAACTTTTTATCACAAACATATCAACCTTTTACGGAAAAATTAATTAATATGATTTGAAGCTAACACGTATATGAGGCGATTTTAACGAAGAAGTCTTCAAAAATAGCAAAAATAGATAAATAAAAAAAAATTGCGTTTGCATTTTGCATTACATCAGTAAATCTAAGTAATTATATTTGTGGATGCCCGTGCACTGTGATCGTGGCTTACATGCGTGAAAACTGTGGATGAAAAAGGTTCTTATAATTGTGGTTTGAACTATCTGTCTCGAATTAAACTTACCCTACGTCAGCATGTGTGGCTGGAATTGTGTGGATAACTTCACACAAACGACTTTTCCTTATGCCGGGTCCAGACCAAGCAGACAAAACAACGACAAGACAAAGACATTCATGTTTCGCGACAAAGTGGCGACAAATCCGATACATTTCTGCAATATTTTTGTCTTATTTTTGTTTTGTTTCCAATTTCGGAGACAGTTGCAAGTCCCGTCTCGAGTCGGTAAAGATCAAAGGGTCTCTGTTTTGTCTGCATATTTTACGACAAGTTGTCGGCGCAGTGTGGACGATTGTGGAAGTATTTCCGTTTTTCTGGCACTTCCGGTATACCGGAAGTGGCTATCAACTTTCTTATTTTAAATGGAATACCCTAGGTACATTTTTTATTTCTAAGCTAAAATCCATATCGCACAATCTATACGAGAATATCTCGTATAGATTGTGTAACACAAAAAGTAACACAATCGAGATATCTGGTGCTCGGCGATTTCTTTACAGATATTGACTGCTTTGATACTTTTGAAAGATACATTAGGCTGTGGTAGGAATCGCCTGTTGATAGAAATCTTAAAGTTATTGCTAACCTTTCTGTTACACTATAGTATTTCTGTAGTTAGTATGTCTTTTGGCAACTGCAGGACCAACAAGGCATATCAGATTCTCGAAATCTTCGGTGGACATTCTTAGAAATCTTAAAGCTTGAACGAATCTCACCACTTAGTCCAATATCATCCAAAAACGTTTGCGTTTCATTTTTCCAACATTGGATGAAGAGGAGAGAAAGATATAACAACTGGCGGCTAGCAATAACTCTTCATTTTTTAAATTTTCTTCCTGGTGGAAACGCCACATGACAAATGAGTTCGCAACAACTGAATTTTGTTGCACATTTGTCCTTTGGTGTGGACAGTTTGTCTCAATTTTGTCTTGTCTGAATATCTAAAATTTTGTAGCAATATTGTCGTGTTTTTGTCTCAAAATCGTGTTCACTTTTTGTCTGTTTGGTCTGGACCCGGCATTAGTTTCTATTTTGTCTTTTGGATTGCCTAAAAGTTGTTGTAGTTTATTTCCCGTTGAATAAACTACTGACATACCTATATCTTTAAAAACCTTACCAGAACTGCAAGTGAAACGAGGATCATATAGAACAGATATGAATTTTGGATTTACTCTTTCATTTTGAAAAGTCGAGGAATTTCGAAGTGTCTCTTTAAATTTACGTTTTCTAATTATTTTATCAGTTATAATATAATTTTAATAACACTGAGGTAGTTGTTCAATGTTTTACAAATCAAAGTACATATTCATTTTTATATGTATTGTTGGATAATAAAGCAAGAATGCTTTATTACACCTTATTGAATAAGCTGTGGCTTTATTATCCAATAATTCTATAAAATTTATTACATACTAACTTATATTCCTCTAAAATACGTTTAAGATTAAATATTTGAATAAAGAGTTTATTGTTTTTTATTATTTATGCTACATCTAATCTTATCGATTATAGCCCGGGATTGTCTCATATCATATGAAATTGCGATCGGGTTCATCAGTGGTCAAATTCACATTTGTCGATTCGATAGTAGTAGATGAATTAGAAAAAGAAGGTATTACGAAATGTGTTGAGGTGTAACAAGGATACACGGTCGATACGATATCGAATCGAGGAATCAGAATCTGGATTCTGATCATGCATCCGCATCTGGAACGAAGGTTGGTTTTCTAAGCTTTTTTAAGTAGGTAAATGACCTTGAACTTATTCGTTCGATTGTCCTTGATTTTAGCTTTGTTAGTTTCTAACAGTCTTTGGTCACCCTGTATATATATTTTTTAATAACTTTATGTTTCGTTTGTTTTTGATTCTCGGCTATTTTTTCCAATCTTCTATATCTTTTCTTTTTTTTTCATTCAGCAACCCTTTATTTATTTTGTAAACCAAATTTGAGATTATTTCTATTTATTAAATATTTTACATACAGGAACACAGTGGGATATAATTTCATTATATATTTTATAAAATTCGTCTAAAATTCGTCAAAAAATATGCCTAATTCTCATTTAATTTTATGAGCTCATTAATATAAACTAAATTTGAAATAAATATGCTTACAATTATCATTACCTAGATATAATACAGGTTATTGACATTATAATAATAATATTGTTAAGAGAATTAATATCAATGATAATAACAATTAATAATTAAGAAATTATTAATTAAGTGAATTAAGTGTAATTAACAGATTCAATGCAAAAAGATAATAAAAATAAACCCTATTAACATTGAAACCCTAGATAACATATACTAACAGGATTGTGACCCTATACAAACTGAAATAAACAAACGAACGAATCATTCAGTGTAAACCAGACATTAACAACATCATGAAGAACTGAAGTCTTAACTACCAATTTAATTTTTTTCACAAAAAGTTCAGGCAGATAAGAAGCTTTTTTGTCTTTACTAGCTACCACTAATTAAATCAACTTCTCGCTGAATGTTCATGACGGTGTTACTATGGGACAATTTTTCCAACTTTCTAGCAATTTTGTTAAGTAATTTTAAAGATATCTTAGTAATTAATGTTTCAATTTAAGCTTTCAGTACTGTTTCCTGTTTTACACATTTTGATTTATTGTAAGTAAATATGGCAACGCTGGCAAGTTATTTATTACAATAATTAAATTAAATTATTTTTAGTAAAAATACCTCTTCTATTGAGTTTTCTTTAAATTTTTCGGTATCAATAGAACAGCATGACAATTATGAATGGTTTGTACCTGGCCACGATTAATTAAGTAACTTTTGAAATACTTAAGATTTTCAAGCAAATTTGAATATTTACGAGTTTACGGCGCTCAATCACTGTTTTATGATTACAATCACAGTAATGCTCATATTGATAGGTAAATTAGGTGTTGGAAAAAATATATAGTATGTTTTAGGTATAAAAAATCCAGTGTTTCATTGATACCGTTTGATCTAACAGTAAGCAACATAATGAGGGAAAAATGTTTTCTATTATTTTTAGGTTTTGTAGTGGTGAATGGTGATATTACCCGCGTGAAAATGTTAAAAAATGAAATATTAACAGTACCAGATTTAAGATCCATTTGCGAGAATTTCGAAAATAGCGAAAATGTTAGTGAAATATGCGCCAGAGAATTGAATATTGTTTGTGGAAATGTAACTCTTCTTGTGACGAGTAAGTAAGACAGAAGACGCACATACACTATAGATAAGACATTAAAATAACTGAAGCAATATTAGTAGAAATAATTAAGAAAAATATATGTTGGCATATAAATATAATATGTACAAAGAATAGGTTGTTGTTGATTTCTCCATACCTTTCGTTAATATTTTCATTTAGTTTAGTAAAGGTGATACCTACACTTTTGCATGAATTGGACTATGCAGGAGTTAAAAGTTTTAAGCATTAAATTTCCTGTTCAGCTCGCCTAATTCTGGAGTTTTGTTCATCCCCTTAGTACATTAAAACTGTTCATAAAACCACCCTCTATTAATTCATCTACTGATGTCGATTGGATTAATGGGAATCCGATCTATGGGGTACTGAATAATAGGTACTGAAATACTATTATAAATATTATGATGACCTAAAAATGTAAGGTTATATAAAAATCATAATAAACATTATCAACACCCTGTATTAACTTTTAACTTTTCATAGATTATTTTTCCATGAATGCATTCATGTAGAGTCTGGCTATAAATAATAAGAAAATATTGTGACTATGTTTAATCGCCAATGACAATGTTTAACCGTGCTAGCAAATCTCGGTCACACTACTTATTATGGTATGGGTTGGATCCCCAGCTCTTGCACCAATAATGTCGGTGGGTATGGGATGTTTGTCTACGTTTTTTCAATGTGCAACCCCCTTCTAGACCTTTGGCTTTGAATTTGGGGGTTGTCTGATTTATATGATGCATTAATGTTTTTTTAGTGTACTTTAATATAAAAACTGCTCTTTAATATAAGGACTGACTCAACTGAACCGGAACATCTTATTTTAGTGTTGGACGCATCATCCAAATTTCCATACAGTGGTTTAGGCTTCGCATCGAAAAGGGACTACGGAAATTTCGATCAGTGTATGACAGTCGATCACAGTTACGATGACGGAAGGATTTTGGGGGAGCATTGTACAGTAGGTTTACTAATACCTGACTTAATGGATGATATTTATGACACATCTGTAAGTATTTGTAAAACGAACAACATAAATAATGAACCAGGAATATTTTTCAGACTTACTTCAGACTGTCAGTCTGTAGACCTTCTGGATGTTATGCCAGTGATTACAATGCAATAGTGCAGAATCTTACTAGTCCAAATATGCCAGAACTTTTTCAAGATATCACGTGCCAGACAGTGGAAAGTGATAGAGATTTTACTACTTCAGATATAGTTACATTGTAAGTTATTTTTCTTAGAAGCACAACTAAATTTTTTAGTACCTATTATGGTACCTGGTACTTGGTACCTGATATGAAATATAAAATAAAATAGAGAAATAGAAGACTTTACCTTTCTAATGTTTTTTTGGTCTAATTATATATTTTTTAAAAACTATACAAACTGATTTAAATTGGATGCTTACCATTTGGATTTTGAAAACCGTAAGAGACGAAGAAGCTGTTAAATTGGGATAAAGTTGAGTAATTTGACACTTTTCAATATGTCATAAAAATACCTTCCTTTTCTTATTTTGATATTTTCCAGGAAAATGAAAATTTTGGATTTTCTGATTATCTGAACTGTAAAATCAATAATATTCTCTTCTTCTTTATCATCTTCAGTTTTATCTTCTTTACATGCTTATTGCCTCAGATTTTAATTCCGATGTTTCGGCACCTCAGAGCCACCAACTTCAAATTTTGCAATGAGAATTCAGTGATATAGCGCACTTTATTTTCTTCTCAATTTGAAAAGAAGTTAAGTGCCTCAGTTTCGAGTTTCCCTAGAGTTATCGAACCTCTAAAATCCATCTTCGTTGGAAAACTGAACCCGATCCTGGACATAATATATTTTGTATTATATTGCAGTTTAAAATGTAAATCTAAAATGCTTCTTAATTAAAAGGATGAGAACCTGGAAATTGATGACAATAAATAAAAGACGAAACGTCGGTACGAAAATCTAAAAATATCACTTTATAAGTCAAGACATGTTGCAAATGAATATTTAATTTGTTTTTCAGTATTAAAAGAAATGACGACAGAAAGACTAAAATCGATTTTCCAAAATTTCAGTTTAATTATTTAGGAACCGATTACTTTCATATTTTTCCATCCCATATCAATTTAAATAAATTTATATTTTTATGAGTTCCAAGAAACCCGTACAGAGAATAAAAACTGGAACACCAATGTATCACATATTGTTATTAGAATTCATATTCAGAACATGTATCTATCTATGATGGGTCTTTATCAATTTAAGGTATATTTTGGTTTTCAGAACCATTTTTGCTATATTTATATCTTTGATGTTTATATCAACGATATATGAAATCTGCCTTTACCAAAGTGAAGGTAAGTACTCGAAGTCATCCTCCTTTCTGTTAAATCTTAAACTCACAAATTTTAGAAAGCCATCCCTTACTTACTGCATTCTCCGTCCTTTCAAATGGTAGAAAACTGCTACACGTTTCCAGACATTCTGAATCGAAAGAGCAAATTGAAACATTTCATGGGCTAAGAGTAATTAGCATGATGTGGATCGTAGCTTTCCATGGGTTTACAGCATGGCGGGCAGCCGCCGTTACTAATAGAGACACGATGGATTCTGTACGTCAACTATTTTGTGTGCGTCTTACTCGAAATTACTTTTAATGATTGTAGTGGATAAATCAAAGATATGCAGGATACATTTCCACGGGTACAATTGCTGTAGATACGTTTTTCTATATGTCAGGGTTTCTGTTGGCTTTCCAATACCTGAAAGGTAGTAAAGGAAAATCTTTTATGGAACAAGTTTTGTCTGTACCTCACATGTACATACATCGATATTTAAGGTAAGTGAATTTTTGAAAATCAGGTAATTTCCATTTAAATCTATATCAGTACCGATCCTCTGGCATATCTTACAGTATAAAATTAAATATACAATTTATTTATTCTAAATTTTTTTATTTTTTAAAATAATTTAAATATTTTGTAAAAATTTTATAAGGATAATTGTATCATACATAGTTGGAAACAAAAAAACTGAAAACTGAACTGAAAACTGACAAAAACTTTCATTACAACATATTGGTAATTAACTATAAATTTTATTAGAGTAAATTAAAGTTCCTTATGTTTATATCAGTGTTACTATTAAACAGTATTTTATTGATATCACTTGGTACAAAAAACGTCAAGAGCTTTGGACTGCATGTACATACATCGTATAAAATCAACGGTTCTCATTTGATTTAACGTATATAAATTTACGTTTACATTTCATTGGCAATATTACCTTGGAATGTATCATTCAATGAAATGTAGATGCTCATATTGTTTCTCTATATATCAGATCACCGGAAAACCCGGTATTTTTTCTAGGGCAATAGTGAAATAGTCAAACTGATTAAATATATGTTTCAATATAGGCTTACTCCAGCGATGCTTATGTTTTACCTAACGACCATCTCATTTTTCAAACATCTGGGAAGTGGACCTCTATGGCCTTATCATGAAGACTTGGCTCAAAGCTGTAGGGATAATTGGTGGTCGTTCTTTCTTTATATTCAGAATTACTACAACTACAATGATCTAGTAAGTAGAATTAGGTACTTTTTGATATATTATTTGAAACAAATTATTTGAGTATGCCTTGTTATATTAAATATCAAGTTTATTTAGTGTTTATCTGTTTATATAATATGTGTCCGTATATTAAAAACATAATTTTTGAGTACGGTAATAATAAAGAGTCGATGAAAGAGGATGCAATAATTATTCGAGACACGATAAAAATTAATTAACTTTAGTAATTTTCATTTATCAGGATTATATTTATGTTTCAGTGTCTCACCAACACATGGTATTTGTCGGCCGATATGCAAATGTTTTTATTATCACCACTTATATTGATTCCTTTATCTGTTATTATGAACAAATCTTGGGGATTTAAAATGTCTATGGTAGAGCTGGTGGTTTTAAACATTTTCTGTACCCTCATGCCTATGGTACTTAATTTCATTTTTCCAGATTACACAAAGTAAGTTCAGTATTCTTATTTTATTCCTTACTTTAATAAAATGGTAAGTAAAGATGATCATTTCAAGGAAATAAAATATGGCAGTGATAACTTGTCCAATCGTAAAAGAAAATTCAGCAAGAGAAAAGTTAACAGAAAACGCAATGTAAGATCAAACCTGTGTGTTAAGATTTGATGACCTTTTGATGATTTTAATGGCGAACTGTTTACTGCACTTGGTTTATAATTCGGATTTTAGTTGGATTATGAGTCACTAGGATCGGCGCAACACAAATAGTTATTGGGATAATTTAAAATTTGTTAAATATCATCCTGTAAAGTATCAGAACTTTTGTACGCGAAATTGTTACTGGACATTTTTTTCTAATCTTTTTTATTTTTCATTTATTTTGATGATTAATTTGTTTCATCAAGCAGAGCGCTGAAGGGCTACTTAACTTAAAATTTACTTGAGATCTATTCATAATGTGTTAAGTTATTTTTATAGCTTCGACTTATAAATTTTACTCATTTGTAGATTCGTTGCGTTAAAAAATACATTTTTTTATTGTATGTACAGGGTGGCCCACATAAGATGACCCTATATCTCATCTCGGAAACTAGTGTTGTAAATGAGGGAACGTTATCGATTGTGCTTGGAGAGCATTCGCGAAGCTTCAAATGAATTTGCGCGCACTTTCCCGGCCGAGCATTTTAGAGCACATATTGAGAACTTTCCCTTGAATATGCTCGAAAATTCTCGGCAAAATGCTCAATATGTGCTGTAGAATGCTCAATATGTGTTCCAAAATGCTCGCCCGGGAAAGTGTGCGCAAATTTATTTGAAACTTCGCGAATGTTCTCTAAGCACAATAGAGAGACATTGTTTAAATTGCCGCTGAGGTAAAAGTGGCAAAATTGCGACTTGCGACCTATTTCCCGAGAATCACAGGTGGCCGCCGCTGCAACATAGAATTTACCTCTTTCTGTCGTAATAATCTGAAATGTAGTGTAAACAAAGACGACGATTGCCGATATGTTACCGTGAAGGTACTTACTTTGTTTCTACCGATTACAAACTTTTCCTCTTGTATCGAGCTTTAAGTATTTGTATTTACTCTTTTTTAAAACCATAACATAAAATAGTTTTTTTTTTTAATAAAGGTGAAAATATTGAGAAAACTGGTAATCTTCTCGAGAACATTGAGAAAATTGGGAATATTCTTGGGATTATTGAGAAAAATCAGAATATTTACGAGAATATTGAGAATAAAAGAGAAAAATTAGAAACATTGACAAAAACCGTTAAATAGCCTAATTCGGCTATGCTGATAATAAATTCTCGGGAATTTCTAGTTTATGCTCGTATTTTCTGGTTTATTCTGGTTTGTGCTCAATTTGCGTTCTCCAAAAATATATGCTCGAGCATTTTCCATCACTATCGGAAACTATTAAAAAAAGTTTTATATAAAATTTGTTTGCAGTAGATTAAATTTTTTATACTTTTACGTATAGAGGGTGATTTAAAAGTAGTGAATCAAACCAAACTTATGGTTTTTTTAATGGGACGCCCTATATTTTCTTAGGCCATTGTGTGTGTCTTGTGTGTCTATACAAATCTGACTATTCCTATACAATATATTTTGTCTAAATGGAAAATAAGTTAAAACAGATTTGTCCAAGAAATTAATCAGTGATTAGTTAAAAATAATCAAACAAATATGCATTAATCAATATTGGTTTGGGTTTAGATCTATCCGCACCTATCTGTTAACAATACAACATGATGCTGGTGATTGAAAGATAAGTTCTTTAAATTTTATAAATTTGGATTGTAAAGATGATTTTGTTAGACTATATAAAAGTAAATATAAATTTATAATAGTCTTATCTTTATATCTTTTAGTGTATATAATACTCACATAAGATTTATTAATTATTTTATCGGTATGATGCTAGGAGTATTTATGAGAGAAAAAATCGATAAACCCTTTTTATATATGGTCAAGGAGCATTATAGGTTTGTAAGTATACCTTTATTTAAGTTTTATTTTAATTTTTGAAATTATTCCTATTACATTTTTTCTGTAGTAAAATCTCAAAGTTATTATTTTGCATGCATTAAGAGGGTCATGGAAAACTCAATGTATATGTTAGACCTTATTAAAAAATTACAATACTTTTTAATAAACTGATTACGAGGTAATATAGGTAAAGGGATTGGACTAGAAGTTCTCCTCTAATTTCATAGCAAAATATGTACTGCAAATATAAAATTATTATCAATTCAAATAGCAACAATCTACAATTTTTTGGTATAGAATAAAAATAGCAAAAATCATAGAGTAGATCACCATTAGTTGACTTGTAGAATTTTAACACACAAAATGCTCTAGTAATGGAAATTAACAGTTTTGTAACAAAATATGACATTGTGAGATTTACTTTCCAAATCCATCATTTGCAAAAAAGAATCGATAAAACTTTAATATATATATTTACTATGATAGTTCCGCACTTTTCATTTAGAAGGCGATACATTGTACACAAATGTTGCAAATTGCAGAAACCTTTAAAGTGAAATGAAATGTGGACAATAATGTGTAATTTCCAAACTCAAATCAAAACGGGCGATGTTGGTAACGTGTAGCGATAAATTGTCGATGAATTCATATTTCCTTCAAACAAACTATCAAGTAGTACATATTTCCATTGTAAGTGGCACTGCGCGTTGCTTTAGTAGCTTCGAAAATTAATTGATCAAAATGTATCACACAACTTCGATTGGTAAGCACAGAAATTGGTAAACATGCTACTTAGATTTCCATCATTTTTGTCAAAATATAATATCTCCTGTAGTAATAAAAAAATAATTTGACAATTTTAAGATTTCAATTTTCAATTTCAATTTAATGATTTCAATTTCCAGTCTATAAATTTGGTAACATGGATAGTGATTCTAGCTGGCATGCTGGCGGTCGTAATATGTTTTCATGAAGTAGAAATGCATGGTGGATATGAAACTCTATTTGATGCTCTTAAGCGCCCTGCCTGGTGTATAGGTTTGAGTTGGATAACATATTCTTGCTACCATGGACATGGGGGTAAGTATGCACTTAGTATAATAAAAATAATATAAAGTGAAAATGATTCAATGTTTGGAGTTTCATTGATAGGCAATCAACAGGATTGAATGGACCGAACAGAACTGGCGCTAGACGTCCAGCCAGCACAGCAAATGTTTCATCATTACGTTTCGTGGGTTGTATAAGAGACATAGACCTTTAATTTAGTTGTTGAATTTTTAGGGAACTTTAAACGAATCCTGTAGATAAGTTCCAACTTTAAGTGTATATGCATAATCATGACCAGCGATGAGATGTGATGCAACTTAAATTTATATATAACCAATATTAATCTGTGATATAACAAACAGTATCTAGTCAGTATATTTGAACGTCAACATATTTCGTGTTGGTTTTTCAACAATATTTTCATGCATGAATATTAGTCTTCAGATAATACATTTTAGTACTCGTATTAGTTAAACAATCCTGAGTTACCAAACTATATTTTTGAATCATGCGTAATCGGTGGTCTTGAAGGATTTGAAGTAGCCTGAATGCGTTCTTTGTCTTTTGGATCACATGCTGTCCTGAGAAATTTTTTGTTCACTTTAATTCTGAAAAAATATAAAGCACTGAAACAAAAAATCCTAATAAATTTTGCCTAACGCTGGGGTACCCAATAGGATAGTAAGAGTAAGATTAAAATCAAACGTTTCATATTAAATGTATTTTAGGTATTGTTAACTGGATACTGTGTAGACCAATATTCCAAGTATTAGGAAGGCTCACTTACTGTATATATTTATTACATGGGGCAGTAGTGGTATACTACTTGATATCTACAAGAGTACCCTGGTTTTTTAATGATTATAATGCTGTAAGTATATTTTATAATCTTTACTTTTTAAAAGTAGTGTTTAAAATGTGCCTGATTATCGAAAAACATGCCATCTAATTAATTAAAAGTGTAGCGCTTCACTACACGAATCAATAATTAACGATTTATGAGAGCAAGTATAATTGTGGTTGAAAGCGGTTTAATATTTTGACTTCGATCATGTAGGGCATTCTAAACAAAATCAACTGATTGCTGCTTCTTGGATAATTTATTATTTAATAATTATAACAATATTTATGACTGACAAAAATATAATAAAACAACCAGAACGCGCAAGACTAACATGCCTACAACATTTTTAACATTACTCGATTTAAACCAATTTATCTCTAAACAAATCCTATTAAAATTGACGTAGAACAAAATAGTATTTTACCTCCTATTTAATATAGAAGCATATATTATAACAAAATCAACTATAGATTGATGAAGGTTTTCCCGAAAAGCACAACAAATACCTATAATCAATAAATAAAAAAAAAATTATATTATATTCAAAATGTTGCATTAAGAAATTGTTGGTGATGGTTTTTTCTGGGTAAACTCCTACTATATGATTAGTTAGCTAGCTTCTGGACTAGATTCATTAAGTTCTATTAAGTGGATAATTACCTACACAATATTTTCGGATTGATATAAGAGAAATAAGGATGTTATTGAATTAAATTAATAAAAATGCACCACAGAGATTCATATCGTTACTATTTTACTTTTCAGTTTTATCTATTCTGCGGGCACTACGTTGTATCAACAATGATTGCAATCTTTTGGACGCTAGCTTTTGAATCACCATTGATTATAGTAGAAAAGTACCTTACTGGAGGAAGGAATAGGGTTACACAAAGTAAGTTGAAAATTTATACAGCTGCGTCAACTTATCAAACTTAACTTTAAACACAATTTTGTTTAGGTAAACCACCTGCGCCTACAAGTGAAAACATTGTGGTAGCACCGAGAAAAGATGTTGTTCAAAACATGCTTAGTGAGGCAGATGCAGAAGAAATAGAAGATGCAGAAAAGGGAGGTGCATACAAGAGAAACAATTAAATTTATTGAACATGGGATTATAGTACTGTACTGCATCATTACCTAATGTTTGGATGATAAAATATATATTTTATACATTGTGTATACAGGGTGATTCAAATTTAATCTTGATAATTTCAGGAATCGATAGAACATGTTCATTCATAATATAAACTTATTTCCTAAATCTCATCGTTTCGGAGATAGAAGGCGTTGAAGTAGGATTTTTTCCCGCTTTTCCCTCATCATAACTTTTGAACCACTGATTCGATTGAGGTGAAATTCGGAACACAAACACTCCTTATGATCTTATATAAGCTTTTTAAGTTTCAACCACCCATCCCACTTAGAAGTGTATTTTGTGTGCTACCCCCTTTTTACTTTGTTTCAAAACTTCAACAAAAAAAAAATCAACAAAACAGCTGTTTTTGCCTGATTAATTTTGAAACTTTTTCGTTTTTTTTTCGACATTTGGCTTTCGTTCTGAGATATTCAATGAAATTCGTGACAATGTAGCGCCCCAGTCGCGTAAATCTCATTTATCGTTATAGTAAGCCATGAAAACTGATTTGTGTAAATTGACGTTTATACAAATCAACTTCAATCAATCAACGTTTATTTCATTCGGAAGAGAGGATGAGGGAAAAGCGCGAAAAAATCCTACATCAACGCCCCGGATTCCTGAAGTCATGAAGATTAAACCTGAATCACGCTATATTTAAGAGTGTTTATTAATAATATCACCAACAAATTTGTCTAAAAGCAAAAGTTAGCTATAAGTATATATATTGAAATATTTATTAAATATTCTAAATAAGAAACTTTAAAATATTCAAATTTTTTATCCTCATCCTTTATGCTCTTTTTTTATCAGATTCCATTTCATAATTAATTTAAAAAATAATGACGACGTCAGAACTATAGTTTACCTTAATAATTTCAGTTTTTTTTCAAATTTTCATCTCGAAAAGTTATTGGACTTTACATTCTAGTAAAGCGAATTTTTTGTATCAGAAAGAATTTGTGTTTCTAAAATTTTAAACATGATTTGTAAAGATGTCGGAGGTACAACGTAACCAAACCGAAAATTTACAAAACAGATGAAAAATTACTGATTCAATGCATAAAATTAACATTACACATGCAACGACCAATAGATATTTACTTGTAAATTTAAGAAAGACTTGAAAATTTTGTAAAAGTAGGAAAATAAACCTAACATCAAAATATGAAAACCCTGAAGGGGGTTGGAACCTTTGGTGTGAAGCTAACACTGACGTAGTTTTCCACATAACACCAAAACACTATACAGCACTCGACGGGCGTTTCGCCAACCAAGTTGGCATTATCTGGAGACGACTAAAACTAAACCTATGCTAACATTGTGTCTATTTATATCTAAACTATTTCTATAGGGTTCAGTGAACCGTCGCGGCCGCTCAATGAACCATCGCGACTGCTCAGTGAACCATCGCCACTGATCAGTGAACCGCCGCGACGGATCAGTGACCCTGACTTACTAACCAATAAAGCGGGCTATATGGGATTGACCCTCTGTCACCATTCATACTATTTTTACATTTAGCAATTTCCAAACTCTCAAAAGCATCCAGCTGTCTAGAATTTGTTACATTCCTAATTTAGTCTTAAATTGCTACTATCTATTTTATGGTTGTTCTCAAACGCATGCTGGGCGACACTAGACTTATCTGTTCTACCGTATTTGGGACGAGCTATGTGTTCCTTGAATCTAGTTTGAATCGACCTTATAGTTTGTCCAACATACTTTTGATTGCAGTCTTTACAGCTAATTTCGTAAATACCCGACTTTTCCTTAGTTTCTATTTTGTCTTTTGGATTGCCTATGTTAGAAATGTAATTCGATATTTAAGGTTTTACAAAGAGCCGCTCGATCAGTCCAGATTATATTTATTGCTTTATAAACATACACAATTCTGAGTACCATGAATGACTCTTGTCCAACTGTTTCAACGGCCTTTTTTTAATGTGTGCTATAAAAGCATATTTTTGTGTAACCATCAGTTAGTTAGTATTTGTTCATACTCAACTCATGTTAGACTAAATAACCTACCTGTAACTTTTGTTGTTTGTTGTTCGTAATATAAACTGAATCAAACTACCGATTCAATTTTATTCAACAGCCTAAAAGTTGTTGTAGTTGATTTCGATTCGGTTTCAGTTATCAGTTACCTTTCCGAATCAGTTAAATGATAAGGAAATCTGATGTGTAAATATTGAACTGAACTGAAACTGAACGATTACTTTAGAACTGAAACGGAGCTCGGTGTAAAATGATCGTGTAAACTGTAAACAGACATGTCAAAATACGAAATACGCTTCATTTCCGTGTTACAGAGCAAAGTGTAAACATGTCCAAGGATCACGATTGTGTGACCAAATTTATTAAATCTATAACTCAATTCTTTACATCTTTCTATCAATTTTAATAAGTAATTTTAAAGATATCTTAGTAATTCATGTTTCCATTTGAGCTTCCAGTACTGTTTCCTATTTTACACATTTTTATTTATTGTAAATATGGCAACGCTGGTAAGTTATTTATTACAATTAAATTAAGTTATTTTCAGTAAAAATACCTCTTCTATTGAGTTTTCTACAAATTTTTCGCTATCAACAGAGCAGTATGACAGTTATAAATGGTTTGTACCCGCCACAATTAATTAAGTAACTTTTGAAATAGTTATTTTAAGCAAATTTGAATATTTACGAGCTTACGGCGCTCAATACGGTGTTCACTGTTTTATGATCACAATCGCAGTAATACTTACATTGATAAGTAAATTAGGCGTTTGACAAATTATATCTGTTTTAGGGATAAATCCAGTGTTTAATTGATAGCGTTTGCTATAACAGTAAGCAACATTATGAAAGAAAATTTTTTCCTGTTTTTGTTAGGCTTTGTAGTGGTGAATGGTGATATTACCCGCGTGAAAGTGTCACAAAATGAAATAGCAACAGCACCAGATTTAAGATCCATTTGCGAAAATTTCGAAAATAGCGCAAATGTTAGTGAAATATGCGCGAGAGAATTGGATATTGTTTGTGGAAATCTAACTATGTTTATGACGAGTAAGTAAGACAGATGCCAAACATACACTATAGATAAGACATTAAAATAATTGAAGCCATATTAGTAGAAATAATTAAGAAAAATATATGTAGGTATATAAATATAATATGTATAGAGAATAGGTTGTTGTTGATTTCCCCATACATTTCGTTAATATTTTCATTTAGTTTAGTAAAGGTGAATCCTACACTTTTGCATCAATTGGATTATGCAGGAGTTAAAGTTTTATGCATTAACTTTCCCGTTCAGCTCGCTTAATTCTGGAGATTTGCTCATCCCCTTTGTAGATTAAAACTGTTCATGAAACCACCCTCTATTAATTCATCTACTGATGTCGATTGGATTAATGGGAATCCGATCTATGGGGTACTAAATAATAGGTACTTAAATACTATTATATATACTATGAAGACCTAAAAATGTATAGTGGTTTAAAAATCATAATAAATATTATCAACACCCTGTATTAACTTTTAACTTTTCATAGATTATTTTTCCATGAATACGTTCATGTAGGGTCTGACTATAAATAATAAGAAAAACATTGTGACTATGTTTAACCGCCAATGGCACTGTTTAACCATTGCTAGAACGTGTTGTGGCAGCATATCTCGGTCACACTGCCTATAACCCCTGTAGTTAGATATGGGTTCGATTCCCAGCTCTAACACCAATAATGTCGGTAGATATAGGATGTTTGTCTACGGTTTTTCAATGTGTAATACCCTTCCGTACAATCTTTGGCTTTGGATTTTGGGGTTGTCTGATTTATATGATGCTTTAATGTTTTAATATAAAACCTGCTCTTTAATTATATAAGGTTTAAATCGACTGGAACATTTTATTTCAGTGTTGGACGCATCATCCAAATTTCCATACAGTGGTTTAGGCTTCGCTTCGAAAATGGACTACGGAAATTTTGATCAGTGTATGACAATCGATCACAGTTACGATGACGGAAAGATTTTGGGGGAGCATTGTACAGTAGGTTTACTAATACCTGACTTAATGGATGATATTTATGACACATCTGTAAGTATTTGTAAAACGAACAACAAAAATAATGAACCAGGAGTATTTTTCAGACTTACTTCAGACTGTCTGTCTGCAGACCTTCTGGATGTTATGCCAGTGACTACAATGCAATAGTGCAGAATCTTACTAGTCCGAATATTCCAGAACTTTTTCAAGATATCATGTGCCAGACAGTGAAAAGTAACAGAGATTTTACTGCTTCAGATATAGTTACATTGTAAGTTATTTTTCTTAGAAGCACAATTTTTTAGTACCTATTACCTGATACCTGATATGAAATATAAAATAAAATAGAGGACCTTTCTTTTCTTAATTTTTGATATTTTCGAACAAAATCAAAATTTTGGATTTTCTGATTATCTGAGCTATAAAACTCTATAATAGTCTCTTCTTCTTTATCTTCTTCTTAAGTTTACATGCTTATTGCCTCAGATTTTAATTCCGATGTTTCGGCACCTCAGGGCCACCAACTTCAAATTTTGCAATGAGAATTCAGTGATATAACGCACTTTATTTTCATCTTAAATTTAAAAGCAGTTAAGAGCTTCAGTTTCGGTTCTCTTTATAGAGTTATCGAACCTCTAAAATCCATTTTCATTGGAAAAATGAACACGATCATGGACATAACATATTTTGTATTATATTGCAGTTTAAAATGTAAATCTAAAATGCTTCTTAATTAAGAGGACCAGAACCTCGAAATTGATGACAATAACTAAAAGATGAAACGTCGGTAGGAAAATTTCAAAATTACCACTTTAGAAGTCAAGAAATGTTGCAAATGAACATTTAATTCGTTTTTCGGTATTATTACAAATGACGACAGAAAGACTAAAATCGATTTTCCAAAGTTTCAGTTTAATTATTTGGGAACCGAATATCTTTTTCCATCCCACATCAATTTAAACAAATTTATATCTTTATGGGTTCACAGAAACCCGTACAGAGAATAGAAACTGGAACACCAATGTATCACATATTTTTATTAGAATTCATATTCAGAACATGTACCTAACTACCTATGAATGAACACATTATCACATTATCACAATATATTTTATTTTCAGAACCATTTTTGCTCTATTTATATCTTTGATGTTTATATCAACGATATATGATATCTACCTTTACCAAAGTCAACTTAGTAAGTACTCGAAGTCACCCTCCTTTCTATTAACTCTTAAAGTCACAATTTTTAGAAAGTCATCCTTTACTTAGTGCATTCTCCGTCCTTTCAAATGGTAGAAAACTGCTACACATTTCCAGACACTCTGAATCAAAAGAGCAAATTGAAACATTCCATGGGCTAAGAGTAATTAGCATGATGTGGATCGTAGCTGTCCATGGAATTTCAGCATGGCGGGCAGCCGCCGTTACTAATAGAGACACGATGGATTCTGTACGTCAACTATTTTGTGTGCGTCTTATTCGAAATTACTTTTAATGATTGTAGTGGATTAATCAAAGATATGCAGGATACATTTCCACGGGTACAATTGCTGTGGATACGTTTTTCTATATGTCAGGGTTTCTGTTGGCTTTCCAATACTTGAAAAGTAGTAAAGAAAAATCTTTTATGGAACAAGTTTTGTCTGTACCGCACATGTACATACATCGATATTTAAGGTAAGTGAATTTTTGAAAATCTGGTAATTGCCATTTAAATCTATATCAGTACCGATCCTCTGGCATATTCTACAGCATAAAATATGATAATTAAGTATACAATTTATTTATCCTCGATTTTCTATTTTTGTAATTAATGAAATATTTTGTAAACCATTTTATGAGGTTAATTGTATTATATATAATTGAAAACATAAAATCCGAATCAACATGAATGTCTTGATGTCTTGACTTGTGCACCACGACAGATAGCAACGTATTGAATTGCAAAATATTAGTAATTAACTATATATTACTAAAGTATGTTAGAATTCATCATTTTTATATTGGTATTATTATTAAATAATATTTTATTAGTATCACTTGGTGCACAAGACGTCAAGAGCTTTGGATGCATATAAATCATATAAAATCAACTATTCTCATTTGATTTAATGTAAATAAACTTACGTCGGCATTTAATAATAATAATAATATCTCTACCCCTCATTCTAATCACAAGGATTAGCCCGGAAGTCGGAGACTTGTGTGGGAGAGGGGGCGGCATATTATTATGTCACGGGTCGCATTTGAGCCTCAGGAACGACTTACGTTGGTAGGCCCTAACCACCATTCAGTGCTGGAATGAGGGAAACCTGGAAAACCTCATTAGTTAGGGGGACAAGTCAAACATCAACTGATTTTAATCTCTCACATTAACACCAAGTTGACATTCTTCCCATCCTAGGCCATCGCCAGGATGGTTGCCAAGCAATCCCTGCGAATAAGCCTTGATCTACGAGTAAACAATTTAATGAAAAATTGTTGGTGGAATGGGAATTAGAACCCACGACCTCTGGGTTGAGCGATCGAGACGCTAAGCCCTGAGCCACCGGCCGATTTTATTGGCAATATTACCTTGGAATGTAGAGGCTCATATTGTTTCTCTATACGTCAGATCTTCAGAAAACCCGGTATTTTTTCTCTTCGCAAAAAAAAAGGAAGCGCAATAATGAAATAGTCAAACTGATTAAATATATGTTTCAATATAGGCTTACTCCAGCGATGCTTATGCTTTACCTAACGACCATCTCATTTTTCAAACATCTAGGAAGTGGACCTCTATGGCCATATAATGAAGACTATGCTCAAAACTGTAGGGATAATTGGTGGTCGTTGTTCCTTTACATTCAGAATTACTTCTACTACACCTACAATAATCAAGTAAGTAGAATTAGGTACTCTTGGATATAGTATTTGAAACAAATTATTTGACTGTGAAAACCTTGTATAAACTGGATATTTTAAATATCAAGTTTATTTAGTGTTTATCTGTTTATATAGTGCCAGAATATTAAAAATATAATTTTTGCATACTGAATAATAAAGGGTCGGTGAGAGAGGATGCAATAGTTATTGGAGACACGATAAAATTTAATTAGTTTTAGTAATTTTGATTTATCAGGATTATATTTATGTTCCAGTGTCTCCCCCACACATGGTATTTGTCGGCCGATATGCAAATGTTTTTATTATCACCATTTATATTGATTCCTTCATCTGTTATTATGAAAAAATCTTGGGGATTTAAAATGTCTATGGTAGAGCTGGTGGTTTTAAACATTTTCTGTACCTTCATGCCTATGGTACTTAAATTCATTTTTCAAGATTACACAAAGTAAGTTTGTGTATTCTTATTTTATACGTTAGTTTAATAAAATGGTAAGTAAAGATGATCATTTAAAGGAAATAAAATATGACATTGGTAACGTATGAGAAAATGGCTGAAAAGTTGACGGAAAACGTTTATTGTATCATGATGTAAGATCAAACCTGTGTATTCAAGGTTTGATGACCTTTTGATGATTTTAATGGCTAATTGTTTACTGCACCTGTTTTAGAATGTGGATTTTACTTGGATTATGAGTCACCAGGATTGACGCAACACAAATAGTTATTGGGATAATTTAGAATTTATAAAATATTATTCTTTAAAGTATTAGAACGTTTGTACGTGAAATTGTTACTGGACATTCTTTCCTAATTTTCTTTTTTTTTTTTAAATATTTTGATGATTAATTTGCTTTATCCTGCAGAGTGCTGAAGAGCTAGTTAACTTAAAATTTACTTGAGATGTGTCCATAATGTGTGTAAGTTATTTTATGGCTTCGATTCATTACTCATTTTTAGATCTTTTGCGTTAAAAAAACACATTTTTTGTTGTATGTACCAATTTGGCTGTAGGCAATTTACCCAAATCTAATTATTCCTATACAATGTATTTTGTCCAGAAAGAAAATAAGTTATTATTATTATTATTATTAATATTATTATTATTATTATTATTATTATTATTATTATTATTATTATTATTATTATTATTATTATTAAACAGATTTGTCAAAAAAATTATTCAGTGGTTAGTGAAAAATCTGAAAATGAAAAAAAAAGTATTATTTGTTAATAATACAACATGTGGTGGTGCTTGAAAAATAAGTTCTTTAAATTTTATAAACTTGGATTGTAAATATGATTTCGTTAGACTATTTAAAAGTAAATGTAAGTTTGTAATAGTTTTATCTTCATCTTTTTTAGTGAATTCGATACTCACTCAAGACTTATTAATTATTTTATCGGTATGATGCTAGGAGTATTTATGAGGGAAAAAATCAATAAACCCTTTTTATATATGGTCAAGGAGCATCGTAGGTTTGTAAGTATACCTTTATTTAAGTATTATTTTAATTTTTGAAATTATTCCTATTACATTTTTTCTGTAGCAAAATCTCAAAGTTATTATTGTATATGCATTAAGAGGGTCACTGAAAATATAATGTATCTAACCGTAGACCTTTACGCCGGAATGTTAAATTAAAAAATTATTATAATAATTAAAAAAACTTAAAAATTTAATAAACTGATTATAAGGTAATGTAGATAAAGGATTGGACTAGAACTTCTCCTCTAATTTCATGGCAAAACATCTACTGCAAATATAAAATTAATAACAATAATTCAAATACTTACCAACAATTTACAATTTTTTGGAACAGATTTGAATAAAAATAGATCTCCTAGAGTAGATCACCATTAGTTGATTTGTAGAATTTTACCACTCAATATGCTCTAGTAATGATAGTACACACAGACTATCAAATAGTACATGTTTCCATTGTAGAGGCACTGCACGTTGCTTTGGTAGCTTCGAAAATTAATCAATCATAATGTATCATACAACTTCGATTGGTAAACACACAAATTGGTAAACCTACTCCTTAGATTTTCATTATTTGTATCAAAATGTAATATCTCATGTAGGCAAGGTAATAAAAAATAATTTGACAATTTTTAGATTTAAATTTTCAATTTCAATTTAATGATTTCAATTTTCAGACTATAAATTTGGTAACATGGATAGTGATTCTTGCTGGCATGCTGGCGGTCGTAATATGTTTTCATGAAGTAGAAATGCATGGTGGATATGAAACTCAATTGGTATTTGACTCTCTTATGCGCCCTGCCTGGTGTCTAGGTTTAAGTTGGATAACATATTCTTGCTACCATGGACATGGCTGTAAGTGTGCGGTTATGTGGGGTTTATATAAAAATAATATAAAGTGAAAATGATTCAATGTTTGAAGTTTCGTTGATTGGCATTCAACAAGATTGAATGGACTGAACAGAACCGGCGTTAAGTGCCCCACTCACTTACAGACGGCCTGCAGGCCGTGGACTGTCAGGCCACAACTGTAGACGAGGACTGTCTTCCACCACACATTTGGCAGTTTACAAAACAGTCCAGATCTTCAGGTGAAGGACTGACGGACCTTGGTCGACAGGCCATCGCCTAAATGCGCACACACTCCTCAGTTTGCCTGCAGTTCATCTTAAAGAAAATATTGCAGTTATTATTCCATTAAATTTCCTAAATAAAAATGACTTTATCTAGGAAAAAAATTCTGTATGCTCATGATAATATTGTTAAGTGAAAATTCTGCAAAAAGAAGATTCTGGATGAAAGAATGGCATTTAGAACATCAAAAATTTTCACATATGAAACTGGTAAAAAAATTAAGGGAATGTAGCCCAGATGATTTAAGAAACTACCTACGATCAATAAATGGATGAATGATCAATGTTTGATTTTCCCTTTATTTTCCACAATGCGGGATGTTGCCGATAAATTTCAATAAACTGTGTGACGAATTGTGTGGTTTTATCACCCATTATTTTTGTAAATCTACCTGAAGCCTCAACAAAATCTTTCAACCTGTCTAAAATTTCATCTGCAGGCGAAATCTTACGATCGGAGCGGCATACACTCACAGTTCTTTTTCAGTTAACTATAACTACAGGCAGCGACCTGTCGACGATCTGTGTGTGCGTGTGTCGATGAATGGACTTTAGGCAAGCGGCCTGAAGGCCACGGCCTGTAGGCCGCCTGTAAGTGAGTGGGGCACTTTAGACGTCTAGCCAGCACAGCAAATGTTTCATCATTACGTTTCGTTGGTTGTATAAGAGACATAGACCTTTAATTTAGTTGAATTTTTAGTGAACTTTCCACGAATGCTGTAGATAAGTTCCAACTTTAAGTGTATATACATAATCATGACCAGCAATGAGATAGGGGGCAATTTAAATTTATACAAGTACATAACCAATATTAATCTGTGATATAACAAACAGTACCTAGTCAGTATATTTTAACGTCAACATATTTCGTGTTGGTTTTTTAACAATATTTTCATGCATCAATATTAGTCTTCAGATAATACATTTTAGTACTCGTATTAGTTAAACAATCCTAAGTTACCAAACTATATTTTTGAAGCATGCGTAATCGGTGGTCTTGAAGGATTTAAAGCAGCCTGATGCGTATTTTTCTTTTGGATCACATGCTGTCCTGAGAAATTTTTTGGTCACGTTAATTTTGAAAAAATAAAAGGGACTGAAACAAAAAATCCTAATAAATTTTGCCTAACGCTGGGGTACCTAATAAGATATTATGAGTAAGGCTAAATCAACCGATTCTTATTAAACGTTTTTTAGGTATAGTTAACTGGATACTCTGTAGACCAATATTCCAAGTGTTAGGAAGGCTCACTTACTGTATATATTTATTACATGGGTCAGTAGTGGTATACTACTTGATATCTACAAGAGTACCCTGGTTTTTTAATGATTATAATGCTGTAAGTATATTTTATTATCTGTATTTTTTTTAATTTTTTTTTTTAAATTTGCTTAATTATCGAAAAAAACATGCCATGTAAAATTAAGTGTAGCGTTTCATTGCATTAATCAATAATTAACAATTATTATGAGAGCAAGTATAATTGTGGTTGAAAGTGGTTTAATATTTTGCCTTCGTTCGTTCGCCTTCGTCACCTTGAGATCAAAATACGGAAAAATGAAAAACTGGTATCAAATGAATGATATAGAAATATATATTATAACAAAATCAAGTATGGGTTGATGAATCAAGTATGGCTTGATGATTGATCTATAATCAATAAATAAAAAATGATTATATTATATTCAAAATGTTACATTAAGAAATTGTTGGTGATTGTTTTTTCTGGGTATACTCATATACTACATGATTAGTTACTAGCTTCTGGACTAGATTCATTAAATACTAGTAAGTGTATAATTACATATACAACACTTTCGGATTGATATAAGAGAAATAAAGTTGTTAATGAATTAAATTAATAAAAATGCGTCACAGAGATTCATATCGTCACTATTTTACTTTTCAGTTTTATCTATTCTGCGGGCATTACGTTGTATCAATAATGATTGCAATCTTTTGGACACTAGCTTTTGAATCACCATTGATTATAGTAGAAAAGTACCTTACTGGAGGAAGGAATAGGGTTACACAAAGTAAGTTGAAAATTTATACAGCTGCGTCAACTTATCAAACTTAACTTTAAACACAATTTTGTTTAGGTAAACCACCTGCGCCTACAAGTGAAAACATTGTGGTAGCACCGAGAAAAGATGTGGTTCAAAACATGCTTAGTGAGGCAGATGCAGAAGAAATAGAAGATGCAGAAAAGGGAGGTGCATACAAGAGAAACAGTGAAATTTATTGAACATGGGATTATAGTACTGTACTGAATCATTACCTAATGGTTGAAGGATAAAATATATATTTTATACATTGTGTATACAGGGTAATTCAAATTTAATCTTGATAACTTCAGAAATCGATAGAACGTATTGTTCAGATAGAGGGCATTGAAGTAGGAATTTTTTTTCCCGCTTTTCCCTCATCATAACTTTTGAACCACTCATTAGATTGAAGTGAAATTCGGAACACAAACACTCCTTATGATCTTACATAAGCTTCTTAAGTTTGAATCACCCACCCCTGTTATACATGTGTATTTTGTGTGCTACCCCTATTTTATTTTATTTCAAAACATCAACAAAAAAAAATTACAATAACACACTGTACACCGTTTTTGGCTGATTATTTTTCAAACTATTTCGTCTCTTGTCTGTTTTTCGATATTTGGTCTTGTTTCTGAGATATTCAATGAAATTCATGACACAGTAGCGCCCCAGTCGCGTAAATTTCATTTGACATAGCAAACCATGAGAAATATAACTCTCAGTGACCTGTGTAAATTGACGTTTACACAAATTAACTTCAATCAAACAACGTTTACTTATTATCAATACAATAATTTTTATCAAATTATGCTCTTAAATATGAGAGAAACAGCCAACATGTTTTCTTATCCATATTTCACTTAACAGAAATAATAACTGATATGAATCCTGTAAGTAAAGCCTATTCCAACTAATCATTTTACTGAAACGGAAATGGAATTGATAACTGAACTGACCATGTAAAAGGGTCTTTAGAGAGGTAAAATATTATTGGCAATAATTATTTTTACTCGTTCTTTTATAACTGACATGATTTAAGACACGTTTACCGTCTTCAGACTGACTAAGAAAATAAATTATTTGTCTCCAAGTAAATGTAATTTTTGCTTAATCTTACTGCTACATTACCTTATGTTTTGACTACCAGTAAAGAAGTGATCTATAAAACTAATATTTTTTATGGTAAACGATGGTAAAATTTTATTGAAAATAACATTAAAGGAAGGGGTAAAAATACCCTCCTGTGACGTTCTTGAACTAGATATTTCCTGAACAACTCCATTTGGAGAAGAATTAGCTTAACAGGTTAAAGTTGTTGTTATTTATTATAAATATTAAATCAGAATTATTATACCCAGCAGGGCTTATGTCTAATGCAGTCATACAGAGGAAGCGTTGATCTCACTACAAGCCTTTTTAAAATATGTTTTGGCTACTTGCAGCTCAAGGCTCGTTCTGCATTTGCCTACAACTCGGCCTACAATGAATGTTAATGCGCCAGACAAAAAAAAGTGAAAGCTAAAAACGGTAGGACTCTTGAATAAATGCATATGTAAAATATGGAAATCAAGTCTACAGTATCTGATGTATAGAATTTTAATAAAAAACAAGGCTTGATGTCTAGAAGCCTCCAAGAGGCAAATATAGTATACATACTTAGATACCTACGTTATTGAAGAAACAATTTTTTAAACTTCGTTTCACAAAATTCTCTTAAAAGTCTTACAAAAATCAATTAAATAATTCATGACATGACATTTGTGTCATCAATAAAACGTAAATAAGAAAAATAATTTTCTAAAAATTCACTACAACCAAGGACGTTACAGTAACCCAGAATTTCTTTAAAGTATAACGAAATAATTATAAATAGTCTACTATTATTTGTATAATGTTTTTTTCTGGGACTTCTATGGCACCGAGTATCTATTATGATATACAGGGTGAGTCAGGAGTAGGTGTAAGTCAACAATATTTTTCTCGCCAAAACCAAGTTTTTATCCAAATAAATTTTTGTTCTAACATGCTTCCTTACAAATATACAGGGTGTTGAAATTTAGGAAAAATTAAAAAATTTAAAAAAATTAGGAAAAAAAAATGTATCCATGAAAGCTATCAAATTTATCAAATCAATCAAAATCAAATTTATCAGTCAAATAAATCTTGGTTCTGAAATGATCTTAAAATCAAAAACCGCGGAAAATAAACATAAGTATTAGTTTTAATATTAGTCAGTGGCACATCATAGTTTTTTAAAAAGGTTCACCATAGTGACGATTCCACGACACTGGCTTCTCCTATTTTGCTGGCTCTACACTGAGTAATAGCTTTTAATAGTGACATTCACTACACCATATTTTAAAACAAACTTCCACCCGTTTGGGAGATATGAGAAAAAAAAACCTATTTTTTTCCTAAATTTAAACACCCTGTATCTTTGTAAGGACGTATGTTAGAACAAAAATTTATTTGGACAAAAACTTTGTTTTGACGAGAAGAATTTTAAGTAAAATTTTGTACACCTACTTCCGACTCACCCTGTCTATAAATATTTGCAAACAGGTCATGCCATCTTCAACAGGAAATTCCGATTTTTGGGTGTATATAGTTAATATTTATATAGTTATAGTTATAAATCAAGCAAATATAACAACGAAGCGACGCGGCGTGATTTTCTACTAAATTATTTTAATTAATTCTTGTGAATTTTAAAGTGTATACTTACGTAAAATATAATCATTTAATTTACATAAAAAAACAAGTTGATTAATCGGATCACGTTAGTTATTTAAATTACTATAACAGAAAATTTTTGTGTAGGGGTATTGCCTACAATACCCAATGAATAAATCTAATATGTCAGACTTCTTTTCAGATAGTTTAGAAGCCAGCAACTTTTTACCTTCATACTTACGAAATAAAAACGCTAATACCTTTCTTGATCTTTCAGATTTCAGGGAATCCAAAATAGAAAGAAAGGAAAAGTCGGGGATTTACGAAATTGGCTGTAAAGATTGCAATCAAAAGTATGTTGGACAAACTAGGTCAATTCATACTGGAATCAAGGAACATATAGCTCATCTCAAAAATGGTAGAACAGATAATAAGTCTAGTGTCGCCCTACATGGGTTTGAGAACAACCATAAGATATATAGTACGTAATTTAAGACTAATTAGGAATGTAAGCAATTCCAAACAGCTGGATGCATTTGATAGTTTGGATATTGCAAAGTGTAAAAATAGTATGAATACTGACAGAGGGCCAATCCCATATAGCCCGCTTTATTGGTTAGTAAATCACGCTTCACCGATCCGTTGTGATGGTTCACTGAGCCGTGCCAACGGTTCACTGAACCGTAACCAAAGTGTAGGTATAAATAGGATGGCGTTAGCATAGGTTTAGTTTTCATCCTCTCCAAATTATGTCAACTTGGTTGGCGAAATGCGCGTCGAGTACAGTATAGTGTTTTGGTGTAATGTGAAAAACTACGTCTGTTGTTCAGAGAGAATAATATATGAATAGGTACGTAAAAAAGTACTATTGGCAACAACAAAGGTTATAAGTGTCGAAATTCTCAGTGAATCACCCTACTTAATATATTGGAATATTCAAATTTAATAACCCTTAAATAGGACCCAACGGTTTTCTCCTTCCATCAACACCAAATATTGTTACAGCCATTTCACGTCAAGCTCGCAAAGTCAATAATTACAATTGCAAACCATTTACTTGTCTTATTTGTTTTTACAAATAAGACAATTTTAGGTGTATGTACTTTTCTGGTATCTTCCTGGTTACAGAAATAGTATTATAATTAACTCTAAATAGTTAAAATGTTGATAATTGGAGTCTAAGTTGTAAGCGCCATTATTTTCTAAGAAATATGTTCTTTTTTGGTATAAGTAATTATTGTTGTTTCTGATGCAGTTGATAATACTCAAAATAAATACCACAAATTTAACGGGTTAGCACCAGTAACATTCCGGATGAAGTAGGTATAGGTAGGTATTTGGTAACAGTTAGTGAATTATATAATGGAAATTAAAAGACATTACCAGATTTATACTACCTACTACTAGATAAATAATAACACTTTATAAAGTATTATTTTTGACATGAGCTATTTGGAAAGCTATTCTTGAATGTCCAGAAGTCCAAAACATATTCCATTGTATATTTTCCAGAAATATCTAGTAAATATACGCGATTTGTAGATATTTCAAGAAATTATAATTTGATATCGATCACAAGAGATTCTATGAATCGGTGTGGGCCATGTGGGCCATGTGGGCCAAAATCATCTCTTAAGAGATTATTTTAGCAAGAACTGGATATCCGCAAACATTCAGTTTTTATTAGAGTAATTTAGTAATAGCCCAATTTTCATAAACATCCCTAATAAATGTAACACTGATTCTTAGAAATACCCTCTTCAAAAAGATAAAATGTTTGTTACAAGCTGTTTTGATTCGAGCTCTCGCTTAATTTGGGTTACCATTCTCTGACCATTGGGCTTTTACTACTAGCTGTTGGAAAATTTTCCGCTTTCGATAGTTTCCACAAAACTACAGTTTATTGGAATGACTAGAAATAAGTTTTCTTCTCACGCTATTGGCAGATGGATGCACGTAAATAACCTTTTTTACACACGTACGCATTAGACACATATATGGGAAGCACTTGTAGCATATTATAAACATTTACAAGGATCTTGTTCGACAAGTCTCGAGTCATACCACTTGACTTGGCGTTAGGAGTTAGAAGCAACATAAATAAATATTTAACTACCAAACAAAAGCTCTTATACGGGCTAGTAAATGCATTTCTACTGCATCCATGTTTGTCGTGTAATATCGTATATGTGAGGCCATTATAGCTGTTTGAGGAGTGATGTCAGAGGCGTACGATACCCTATAACTTTTTCCATATATATTTTGGATCGTTATGCAACATATGGAAACGGTCGATTATTGCCTAAGTATCTAGCGATCTAAGTAAGATAGCTAGTGAAAAATGTTAAACACTAAAGTTTTAGGGTGTTTTAAAAATAATATAACAAAGAAAAATTAAGTATACAGGAGTATAAAGTCAAAAAGTTATAGAAAAAAAGTTGTTTTTTTTAATGGAACAACATCTATATTTTTCATGTTTGGTTAGGAAGATCTCTCACGAGTATATTAATATAGGAGTTGATGGGTCTATCTATAATAATAATGAGATATACGACCAAAAGAGAGTACCATTAGCATACTGTGTCTGAAAACAACATCAATTTTTAATAATCTCTAAGACGATATAACTTTGGTAAGGGGAATCTTAATATGATCCTTAGATTTGCCAAGGAATTAAAATAGGTAAAAAAATATAGTGGTACCAATTAGGAAATTGGAATGGAAACACGCATAATAGAATTTTCTTAATCCAATATAATCTTCTTTCTATCAATATAATTTTCTTAATCAATAATAATTTTAAAAATGAAAAACCAGCAATAAAAAGCAAACATGAACAAGTAAATACACTTTGATGAACAAAATTGAGATTATACTTTTGCAGTCAATTTACTACAATAGAAAAATGACGCCAACGTCTATGGATTGCTCTTGTGGTTTCCTAGAAACATAGCACAGGCACCAGTGTTTGAAAAGCAGATGTAAAAGTGTGTTTGTATTTCGAGGGTTCCTACAACCATCCAGATGATTGCTCGCAAAAAAAGTGTCGGTTTTCATTAAAGTGTTCCGCACTGTTTGACTGAGCTGTTCTGTCCGTCTATCTACCTACCCCAACGATATTTTTGTAGACAGCTGGCTAGGGCTTACTTAGATATTATATTTTTATGTTTATAGATGAATATTCCAGAATATCGTCGGCAGTCGGCACCCATATTTGCTTTAATGTTTATCGAAAACAAGTTAGAAGCAAATATCTCACAATACAAGTTAGACAAAATGTCTATGATTTAGTCAAATTAAGGGAATCGTATTGTTTTCAATTCTTAATGGGAAAATAACTACCTCAGCAGTTGAGCCAATTTATTTTATCTAAATAAATTACAAGAAAAAGTAACTGTGCCCTTTTCTTTCTAATTCTCAAACAGAAATACTGATGATAACAGTATCATGTCCCACTACTCTTTTTCATTTTTGGGGTAGGTAACACTTTTGGATACATAAATATTTTTATTTTTTATTTCATTTTCTTTCACATTTTATTTTATTTCATTTTTTATTTATTTTTATTTTTATTTTTTTATTTCAGGAAGTGATATCTGCTTTCAACGGTACATAATAATTTTGGATGTTAATCCCACGGTATAATACATGTGATATATTACCTAACTGTCAAATTTGTTTCAATTTATAAACAAAATACAAGAACGATGCGTTTACAGAAGCAACCTAGTCGTATTATTACTTCTGTACAACATGCGCTGCATATATTTAAACTAAACAGTATAATTGGATCAGGAACTGAAGTCAATTATACAATTTAAACCAATTGTATAGGAGATGCAGCCATATGGTATATTAAGTTACGGTACCAGTTCCTACTACAATTATTTTAAGTACGTCTTTAAGACTACGTCAAATTAGTCACCAAATCCGGGAAGCAGTTTCCTTTTTCGATCAAAACACATACTGTGGTTGAGAAAAGATATACAGACGTTGATTTCGTAAAACCACTGGTTCTGAATTGATATGGTGTGTTTATTTTTTAGTAGACAGTGGTTATTTATTTTAAAACTAAATACAAACATGCCGTAGTTCATTTAATTATTGTCCTCAGGTCTCTTCTAGATATGATAATCTTAAAATTGTCGCTATTTCAATGTATTCAGTTTTGACAAAGTTTGGTACCTATCGCATGAAAAGTTTTAAGTTTAAATAAACTATCAATTAAACACAGATAAATTTCCGAAAATATGAGACAAATATCTGGCTATATTCTCAGAGAAGGTTGGGACTCAGGCTAAAATCGAGAGAATGAGGTAGACAAGTGATTTCATTGACTATTGATTGGCACATGATTGTCGATAGCCAAGGAAATTCTATTTGGTCACACAATTCGTATAGTGATTCTCACTATCATCAGAGTAGTTTCTTCCAAAGTATGTCCAAAAGAAAAATAACAAAATATTTGATGTTATTATTCAGTACCTTTTACCATTTGTAATACTGACTGATACCTGATACCTGACTTAGTGTAAGGGATATCTGTGGATATTTATCATTTATCAGCAAATCTTATCGTATGAAAATAGTTTCTACCAACAGTAATAGTTGGTGTTTTCAGATTTCTTTTAACTTTATTTCAAGAATGGAGGAGAATTTTTTCTAGAGAATATCATTAGGTGTTTTCTTCCTACCCAATACAATACAATATATCCAATCTTCTTACAACGTTTCGACGTTTTCTGTGGCCACATCGTCAGATGGCGTTTAAAGAGCATGGGAAATCGTTTTAATATTGCAAAATTTTATACTTATTTTAAACCATTTTATTTACTGTAAGTCAAAGAATTTCAAATTTAAAAAAATGATTTATGACAAGGCTTAATAGGAGGCAGCTGTCCTTATCTATAAAATAACCATAAATCAAGTCACTTTCAGGAAGTAACTGCTCTATTTATGTGCTACATGAATATTCTATAGGGTTTTGCTATATTTTAATACCATCTATGGCACAGAAACTTAATTGAACTTTTCAATAAATATAGCCTATCTCTCTAAATACTGTAGAACTAGTTAAATTACAAAAAGTGTTAATTTAACCCCAATTTTTTACTGTGTTGAGTTGCCAAACTTCCAGTAAGTATTTGTAAATATAATACGTCTATTTTTGTTGTGTAAAATAGGTTACAGTTCAAGTGTGATTAAGCATATTCGTTAAATAACACAGTTGTTTTTTATTCTATTCACTCAAATGTTAAAAGTCTGATTTACAGTTATTACGTGGGTATATAGTGAACGCACGAAGTGTAAGCAAAACAATGGGAGTTACGTTTTCAAGTTTTTGTCATTGAAATTATTAGTTCATGACAATGTACCTGAACCATTGTAATGTTTTCGTTGTTGTTGAGAAATTATTATGGCAGACTAAACAATACCAGGAAACTGTCTCCAGATCCCTTTCTGCTGTGCGTTTAGATAAAAGTGTATAGTTTTATTTAGACCGTATTTAAGAAATAAAAATAGAAACTGTAGTTCCTTTACGAGCATTATCCAAATGATAGAATCAAAACAAAACAAAACAGTTACGGCTCGATGTACAAAACACGACACCATTTGTTTTGCTGTTTGGAGTTAAGACACTAAACCTTCCTTTATTTATCTCCTTCGCATCTGGCATAACTATTTTTAAATCCAGAGTCTGGTGGTTTTAATATTTACGAGTTGTCCCAAATGACGTTCATATTTTATCAAAATATACTTTGTTTACTTTAATAGAGAGAAGTTTTGTTATATCAGACAAAAATCAGATAAATATTATTAGAATATGGAAGTAAGATACTGACAATAAGAGGTAGAAAAAGGTTACTAAAAAAATTGGCGCAAAGAAAACCCGCATATCTGCTTTTGTTTTTGAGTAAGGGGCAAAAACAATTTTTTTCCTGTTTTCGTTTTTTGGCCATAACTTCTATATTTTTGAAAATATTGGCTTATCGTTTTGACATTATTAGGACACTTTCTTGAGACAAATACGATGCCGTAAACCGTTTTTTTAAAAAAATGTCATTTCTATTGTAAATCATCGTCAACTTTATTTTTTCTTATGGGCGCCATATTAATTTTTCTCATATTTGAATAAACCGATTTTTTCTGAATACAACAATATAATATATGTTAATATTTGCCTAAAATATAAGGGCATTATGAAGGAAAATAGGTATTTTTTTGAAAATGTCTAGTTAGCCATGGTCATGACAGTCAATTCTTGACAAACCACAAATGCCACTTATAATTTTTATAAACTACACCTGTGGAGTAGGTACTTTTTACATTCACTAACGATGTATTCAACCGAAGTTAAACAAGATATAGATATTTATTACAGATGTAACAAAAATTTAAACAGAACAGTTGAAGAATATTTAAACACATATCCTGAAAGACGACAATCATGCAAGACATATATTACTACTACTAAACTATACTACTACTCAGTGGCGTAACTAGAAATTTTAGTCCCTTAAGCAAAATTGTATTTGGGCCCCCTTCCCGCGAGCGAAACGAGCGCAAAAAAATTCGCCGCAGGCAAAATTTTCTTAAATTATCAAGGTCATGCGTTTTACAAGCCCAGAAAACCCTAGAAAAATTGTATCTTGCCCCTAACATAACGCACACATGGGTCCAAAACAAAAAGCATTAAATTTTTTTTTATTTATTTAATGCATTTTAAAAAGTCAACATTATTATATAAAAGTTCTATCTATATCCTAAGTTCTTCTAATAGCCCCCGGTTTACGCCGACAACTAGACAACTACGCAACTGTAGACTTGCACAAACTTGTGCTGTGCGGCACAGCACAGCTGTGCGCGCTAGAAAAAAGCCCGCATTTTTCAAATATTGAAAACAAAATTATTTAATAACAATTTCTGGATATTTTGTGTAAAAATTTCTAGGCATAGTAAATATAAAATTTTTTTAGTATCTTTAAACGTAGGCCTCGAGGGGCCCCTTGAGTCCCCCGGGCCCCTAAGCTGTGCTTAACCGCGCTTAATGCTAGTTACACCACTGCTACTACTACTATACTATACTATATTACTAAACTGCACTGTAATTTGAGAAATTATGGCAGTTAATATATGTCTTGCATGGTTGTCGTCTTTTAGGATATGTGTTTCAATATTCTTCAACTGTTCTGTTTAAATTTTTGTTACATCTGTAATAAATATCTATAATATCTTGTTTCTCTTCGGTTGAATACATCGTTAATCAATGTAAAAAGTACTCCACATATGCAGTTTATAAAAATTATAAGTGACATTTGTGGTTTGTCAAGAATTGACTGTCATGGCCATGGCTAACTAGACATTTTCAAAAAAATACCTATTTTCCTTCAAAATGCCCTTATTTTTTAGGCAAATATTAACATATATTATATTGTTGTATTCAGAAAAAAGTGGTTTATTCAAATATGAGAAAAATTAATATGGCGCCCATAAGAAAAAATAAAGGTGACGATGATTTACAATAGAAGTGGAATTTTTTTAAAAAACGGTTTGCGGCATCGTATTTGTCTCAAGAAAGTCTCCTAATAATGTGAAAACGATAAGCCAATATTTTCAAAAATATAGAAGTTATGGCCAGAAAACGAAAACCGGAAAAAATTTGTTTTTGCCTCTTACTCAAAAACAAAAGCAGATATGGGGGTTTTCTTTGCGCCAACTTATTGAGCACAAAATTCCGCAACTTTGCCGAATTTAAACCTACAGTCTATCTTTTGTAATAAGCGAGATACCCATGTTACACACTCGAAAGTGAATCACCCTGTACATGGTGGGATAAATCGATGGGATTTCAGAGTTTCTTATCTTAGGATCCTACAAACTACTGAAGATTTATTTGGCTTATTCTCGTTTTTCTATGATTGATATCAAGAATACCTACTTAAAATTAACACATTGCGATAGGACCATCTTTTCAGCAAGGATTTAAGTGAAAGCGACCAACTGGAATACGATATTTCTTTTGGAAGCCATTGTGATGCTCTAGTGGCTAATTCTTGTCAGTTATCAAAACTGAAGTAACAATTACGATAGATTCGGATACTTAATTTTTTTAGTTGGGTATAACAATATTGACTTATGTATCTGATGTCTTTCTCGGAACGTCTTCATGAAAAATATTAAGATGGCATTACCATAAGGAATAAGAAAATCTTGTTATTTTGCTAACCGAGGGATGATGGAACAAAATATATTATAAACTATGTCTATAGCCTATTATCTAAGTTCTTATTGTTCCCATCTATTTTATAATTAGATTAAAAACAAAGGCAGGCTAAAAACAATCGCACAGGTGGTCCGTTGCCATGGCAATATATAAATAAATACCCACATGAGGATCGCTTCGACAGAAAGTGCTCAAAACTATTTTCTGATCCACACACGAAGTGCATTCGTACCCTGCAACGAGGCTAACGCATGCGTTTTCCACTTTACGGACGCTCGCTACCTCGCTACGATATCATTTACACACAAATGTAAAAGATCTTTGTTTCTTGTTCTATCTCTTTCTGTTCTGTGATCATCTGTGGACTGTACACAGAGACGTAACTATATGTGTTCGACAACCTTTGGCTCTGAATTGTGCAAAATTATGTAATACGTTCTGGTGGCAATTTCAATGAAGTTCCACCACATCAAATCAGTTGGACTTACCTCTTTGCATCACTACCTAAATTACAAGTCAAAATTCAATTTTTTTCAGTTAATAAACTGTTCATAAGCTACATTTCGACATTAATTTCAGATTTAACCAAGAGATTAAATTTAACAGTGGCGTGCATACAATATAGGCAAAAAAGCATTGCCTACCCTATAAATTAGACCAAAACGAGACTAGATAATAAAAATAAAAATGTTGCGATGTCTAAATTAAATTATTATATAAGTAGGTAATTATTATCATTTTCCTTAAGTTTAGTTACTAAATTAAAAATCCATCAAACACAAATAAAAAATATTGCTGAAACACAAAGCAGCCTAATAATAATAGGTATCCACTTAAAATTATTATTCGACAATAAAAGCATTCCATATGCGATACGGGGTAAGCAAAACGCTCGAGCTATTGCAAATCTTACGGGAACCAAAAGCAGTGCTTTTGTACGAGTAAGACAGAGATGTTAAAAAATATGTCAATAAACTAGAAAGAATCGCACGTACTCGGTGGACCGCCAACGTAGAACAGAAGGCACATGTGATCTGATCTTTTGTCTTTCCCTTTGGTCCTGTTCGTGTTATATCGATGAAAAGAGAGGATCGAGTCGGATCGACATCGACAATAGGACAGTAGGTATTTGACATTTGTTTAGTTTTAACTTATTTTAAGTTCTAAGCGTTTCGGGGTGAATATCAGTTGAAGTTGACAGTATTTTCAGGTAGTATTTTCTTATGAATCCTTATGAAATTGTTAGATTTTGTGAAGATAAAAGTATGTGTCACGTATTTCCTCAGCTATTAACGTTAGCAAAATTAATTGTAACAATTCCAGCCAGTAGTAGCAGGTTTAAAAAGAATCCACACATATTTGCGAAATATTCAAGGACAATAATGTTTAAATAATTTGACTATTATTTTACTGGAACAAATCTTTTGCAGGACTTAAAAAGGACAACCAATTTCTATGACGATGTATTAAATGAGTTTTTAAAAAAATATCGTCGCATTGATCTTATTTACAAATAAGTGAAATATTTTTACAAAATTTACAATTTTTTTTATAAAATGAAGCAATATTTTTTTTTGGTGGGACAAAAGTGTTGCGCTGTGTGCAAAAAAACTGAAAATCCCTTTTTTAAAATAACTGCGAGACCCGTTTTAGACTGTTTATTGATACCTATATACTGAGTCTTCTGAGATGCATTATTTGATGGGTAACTAATTTTTAGAATTTAATAACTTTTTGCCTACCCTGTCTCAAAGAGCACCGCACGCCACTGAAATTTAATCGAAAATTTTTAGTTTCTGGTTAAATCTGAAACTAGTGTCAAACGATAGCTTATGAAAAGTTAAGATAGGAATGTGCAAATCGTTTTGCTTGAACTCAAACCGTTTAGATTTTACAGGGTGTCAAAATTGCAAAATGTCAATATTCATCTATGAATGTTTCAAAAACATTCAAATATGAAATAAAAAATAGGTGTTTTCATTTGAAAAAATAAAGTTGATAGTCGTAACTTAATTTTGGGCTACCATATACTTATACATGAATTTAGCATAAAAAATCGCATTAAAAAATAAAAATCCACGGGTCCGAGCGTTTTTCCAAAAAAACATACCGCTGAATTGTAAATGATTTAGACATTACTTCTGGGACTCACTGTATACACACCACTAATGAAGTGTAATATTATATCTATGTGTATTTCGGAGGAAATAACTGTTTTATGTATGTTTGAAGGTTGCTGAACCAATAATTTAATGTAGGTATATGTTTTGATTATTAGTTTGTAGTTATTTTTATAAAAAATTACTTATTTGTGAAAAAGCTTCTGAGAATAAGCAATAAGAAATCACAAAAATGTGCTAAATATAGATACTAAGGTGATAATTTTATAATGGAGTCGTAATAATTTCTAAAAATTTGTTTTTGATGCGCATGTACCTGTTTTATATCCACACATTTTTAAAATAATTTCATGGGCAACTAGGTATACCTATAATTCAGTGGCGTGCGGTGCTCTTTGAGACAGGGTAGGCAAAAAGTTATTAAATTCTAAAAATTAGTTACCCATCAAATAATGCATCTCAGAAGACTCAGTATATAGGTATCAATAAACAGTCTAAAACGGGTCTCGCAGTTATTTTAAAAAAGGGATTTTCAGTTTTTTTGCACACAGCGCAACACTTTTGTCCCACCAAAAAAAAATATTGCTTCATTTTATAAAAAAAATTGTAAATTTTGTAAAAATATTTCACTTATTTGCAAATAAGTGCGACGATATTTTTTTAAAAACTCATTTAATACATCGTCATAGAAATTGGTTGTCCTTTTTAAGTCCTGCAAAAGATTTGTTCCAGTGAAATAATAGTCAAATTATTTAAACATTATTGTCCTTGAATATTTCGCAAATATGTGTGGATTCTGTTTAAACCTGCTACTACTGGCTGGAATTGTTACAATTAATTTTGCTAACGTTAATAGCTGAGGAAATACGTGACACATACTTTTATCTTCACAAAATCTAACAATTTCATAAGGATTCATAAAAAAATACTACCTGAAAATACTGTCAACTTCAACTGATATTCACCCCGAAACGCTTAGAACTTAAAATAAGTTAAAACTAAACAAATGTCAAATACCTACTGTCCTATTGTCGATGTCGATCCGACTCGATCCTCTCTTTTCATCGATATAACACGAACAGGACCAAAGGGAAAGACAAAAGATCAGATCACATGTGCCTTCTGTTCTACGTTGGCGGTCCACCGAGTACGTGCGATTCTTTCTAGTTTATTGACATATTTTTTAACATCTCTGTCTTACTCGTACAAAAGCACTGCTTTTGGTTCCCGTAAGATTTGCAATAGCTCGAGCGTTTTGCTTACCCCGTATCGCATATGGAATGCTTTTATTGTCGAATAATAATTTTAAGTGGATACCTATTATTATTAGGCTGCTTTGTGTTTCAGCAATATTTTTTATTTGTGTTTGATGGATTTTTAATTTAGTAACTAAACTTAAGGAAAATGATAATAATTACCTACTTATATAATAATTTAATTTAGACATCGCAACATTTTTATTTTTATTATCTAGTCTCGTTTTGGTCTAATTTATAGGGTAGGCAATGCTTTTTTGCCTATATTGTATGCACGCCACTGCTATAATTCGAAAATTTTATAATAATAACTATTCTATTGTAAACAGCCAGCCCAGCCAGCCCAGCCAGCCAACCAGTTAAACGTATTATAAAGGAAATATTCGCAAATTATTAAAATACACACTTAATTTGAGTCAGTTTGGAAAGGAGTGCAGAAAACTGTAAATCTGAATACACACAAAAATGTTATTGTTATTTAGTTTTAGCAGGAGGCTGTTTTACAATTTACTATTCGATTGTATTTTGGACTTTTGATACTATCAGAGGATATGGTGGCAACAAATTATTTTTAAAACGAGGTCATTGTAAGTTATCTTTATCTTTAGAAATAATAAATAACAAATTAGTAGCATATTAGTAGTATAAAAATACTGAATACTGTAAAATTTGAATACAGTTTTGTTAACAGACTTAAAGACTTAAATAGACAATAGACAATAAATGAGAACTCAAAATTTTAATTTTAGCTTTAGAATGGACCCATGAATCCATGCAACGGACTTCTACTTCAATTAGCTCTTTGTAACGAGTGATAAAATACTTATACTGCTATTGGTCCTGTTACTCGTCTTGAGTACATCTAATTCTAAACTACAATGGTGTATAGGACAAGGGCTGAGAGTTAACCCCTCTAAGGTCGATCTAGTCCTCTTCACTAAGAAAAGGAAGTTGGATGGTTTTAAAGCACCAACCATTTTCAATAAGACCATCCAGCGTTCAAAGATGGTCAAATTTCTGGGAGTTATCCTAGACGAAAAGTTGTCATGGGTACCCCACATAGACAGACAAATACAGAGAGCCACCGCGTCTTTCTGGACGTGTAAGAGGCTCTTTGGAAAAATGTGGGGGCTTAATCCGAGAGCCACCTTATGGCTCTATACCTCGGTTATTAGACCCTCCTTTCTATACGCGTCGATTGTATGGTGGCCAGCCGTCCGGCGGGTTACCATCAAGCAACGGCTAAATCAACTACAACGCCTGGCGTGTGTAAGCACGACAGGAGCGATACGCACGGCTCCCACAGAGGCTCTGGAGGCTCTCCTGTCTCTCCCTAAACTGCATATAGTGGTTGAGGGAGAGGCAAGGAGGGCCTCTTATAGGGTCAAGCAGTGGGGGCGGTGGCTAGGTAAAAGCCACGATGGTGGACACACAAGTATTCTTGGGGAACTTGTGGGAGGAGACAGTCTACTGGACGCACCCAGTGACAGGATATCTCCCACTTATGTGTTTCTCAAACCTTACACAGTAGAGATACCGGACAGGGAAGCTTGGCTCGAAAATCCTGATGCTCAGGTCTCGAATGGGCTCGTCTGGTTTACGGATGGGTCCAAGACAGACCAGGGCTCAGGGGCGGGAGTCCGGGGCGTGCGCCCAAGGGCGAGACTATCCTTCTCCTTGGGAAAGTATGCCACGGTCTTTCAGGCGGAAGTGTTTGCTATCTCTGCATGTGTTCAGGAAAATCTCAAAAGGAGATATTCTAATCAGCATATCCAGATATGCACCGACAGTCAGGCGGCTTTACGTGCCTTGATCTCCTACAGGATCACCTCCAGGGCGGTCCTAGAGTGTGTTAATGGTCTGACCCAATTGGGACAGAACAACCAGGTAAAATTGACCTGGGTACCGGGTCATCATAATATAACAGGAAATGAGGAGGCCGATGCACTGGCTAAGAGAGGCTCAAGTATACAGTTTACAGGGCCCGAACCAGTGCTGGGGCTTCCGCCTAGTTATGTAGCAAGGTCCATTGGAAACTGGATCAAGGTAAGATCAAAGGAAGAATGGTCAAACGTGACTGGGCTGCGACAAGCCAGGCTCTTAATTGAAGGGCCTTGGTCGAACGCAACTCAATCAATACTTGCGCTAAGTCGTAACAGCATAAGGATTGTCACAGGACTGTTGACAGGTCACGGACATCTTAACAAGCATCTTAACACTATCGGTCTTAGTGACACTAGAAGGTGCAGGTTTTGCGGACACGATGACGAGGACTCCATTCATATCCTCTGTCGCTGTGCCTGCCTCATGGTCAAGAGACACAAACACCTGGGCGCAGCATTTCTTCTGCCTCAGGACATTAGGGAGCTTCCCCTACAACGGGTGTTGGCCTATGCGCACAGCACGGGTCTCTTCCAATAACTCCCAACTAGCGGCAGGCACAATGGGTCGAAAGACCTGAGTGCTGCGGGTAACCGCGCCGCCTATCAACAACAACAACAACAAACTACAATGGCTATATACTAAAGACAGTGGCGGCAATAGGCCAAAGCTCCGCCCCCCCCGGCATGAGGCATTGATTGTGTGATTGGTTGGAAGTTAGTCATGTTAAAAATTATTGACTTCCAAATTAATCACAATACTTTGGTTAGTTCCGCCGCCATTAGTGGTCGAACTAGCCGACCAATCAAAAAGTGGCAGGTATATTGTAGCTTCTGCTTTTAGTTGTTTTAATATACAATTACTGTAATCTAAACTAGTTCTGTCATTTAGTAACAACAAGCCACATCAGCGGCAATCAGATGCAAGCAATTCCTTTGTAAAAGATAGGACATAAATATTATACACTAACATCTGGTTACCCTTTATACTTACTTAAATCAGTATTGTACTTGTTATACGAAAAATAAATTATACATATACCAAATAAATGAGACAATCCCCAAAGCCAAAGGCTGCTCTGAAGGGGGTTACACATGCACATATAGACAAACGCCTATACCCACCGACACTTCCAGTGCGTGAGTTGGAGTGTCCAACCCAGACCATAATGTGTAACTGAGATATGCTGAAGTATAATGCTGCAAACAGTTACTTCTATAGAGTCAAACTTAAGTGTATGCACCATATATAAGCCACAATGATTTCACTTGTAGATCTGTACTGCACTGAGAAGGTCTAATAGATCGAAACAGCTCTCTGTCGTTTGGTGTTAGGGGTAATTGACACTCGTCGTGACATTTTAGTTATTATAGGTTATAAATAGATTTATTACCATGCGGCATATATAAAATAAGTACACAATGCCTAATGTAGTAGTAATAATACTAAGTACTATTTTGGCTTATAGACTGAGCAGTTATAACCCAAACAAATATTACTCGAAGTTATTAAAATTAGATTTGTATACATATTTAAAAGTTCATAATTAGAATAACATTTCGTATTATAAATAGTTAAATAATACTTAGACATACATACCTTTTGAGAAACTGATTTTTAACGTGCTTCAGAGTTTTTCTTTCTAAAATTCATTTTATTAAGCCAGTATAAACCAGAGAAAATATGACTCTCACTCTGTTACGTAATAAAACCATTATATAGTAAATTTTTAATATTATTTATTGGCTTATTTAATTGTTTATATCTTCTTTATATAGAAATTAAGGCAAAAAGTTAACTAAAAGATAAATTATTAATGCAATTATGAAATATTATAGTTCAATAAAGTTTTATATTTATTAAAGTGGATACTGATAGCGGATGGTTCTTTATGAAACATCGTGAAAATAATCGTTTTGAAAAAAACACAGTTCTCATTTAGATGTTTCGAGAAATATCTAGAAAACACTCTATATACTAGTATTTCCGATTATTAGGCATTTTTCCATAGCGTCAATGTCTATTACTAAATATTTCCAAGCGCATTTTTGTTATTTATCTACTTAGGAGTACCTACCTACCCCGATGAAACCTTCCCATTTGGTAAAGTCCGAGTTTTTCGTACCTTTTCTAAGAGGGGCGAAAGTGTAAAATCTATTTGATCATTCGTAGTACAAGGATTTCTAATTAAAGATTTTTTAATTTCTAATTGGTCTAACAGATCTAAGCGCTTTCCTTTCTTTTCCCGATGCAGTACCTTTTCTTAGCCCGATCATTTAAATGTTTTAAAATAAAGTTAAAACTTAGTGTTGTGTTATTCTTTATTTTACTGGGCATGTATTTTTGGCCTCTTTATACCATATTTGCTTAAATTTTAAATACTTAATATGTTTTCAATTAATTTAGTATCTTCACAGAACTATTCTTCTTGGATCCATGATTGTACGAACTTGTTTCATTTATACGAGAATTGCTTCCAGGAATTAACGAGTAGGTATAGTTCAAAGACCCTTTATTTAAAAAATGGAAGGTTTCTCTCTCACATTAGACATTGCGAGCCAAATGTACCTCCACAAACAATGTATTTTAAAAAAAAACCATTGATATGTGGCCGAGAAATGAATAATTATATGGAAAGGGCATATGGACATTTCAAAAGTCCAGGCAGTTTGCTAGGTGGTCAGATTGTATGAAAGTAAAAAATGTAATCATGGAGTAAAACATGATAGACTATAAAAATAAATATGGCACGAAAAATAGAAAAGATTCTGTTGTATGTAGTTCGTTATTAATTGTATATGTGACGAAACAAATAAATAAATAATCAAGCTCTTGTAGGATTAATAATAAATCACCCCAAAAGCAGAATTGAAAGTGAGGATGGCAAGTGTAATATCAATAGTTACCACCATCTGGAAATGAAAATATACAAAAACGCCTTGAAATAATTCAGCTTTGAAGAAATGCAATTTTAAAATATTTTGAAACGTTTCCAAAACTCAATAGATATGATACTTTCAATTAAATTATTTTGCATTGTTATTTTACTTATATTATATGTGTCGGTCGATTTATTATGTTTATATTTGCTAAATTATTCAGTGGAAACTGTTTTGAAAATAAATGCAGAGTTTATAATATTTGATAAAGATAAAGTTGACAAAACAAAAGTGGTTATTGAAAAAATAGTAGATGACACAAATATCAGAACAATAATAATTACAATAATTATTCAATATTTATGTAACGAACCCAATAACACAAATACATGATAGTAGGTATCTGTTAGTTTAAAAGAGGTTGGAGGACACTTTGGCAAAGAGAGGACTGTTATCTACAAAGCAAAACCAAAACTGTGCTTTTGTTGGTAGGAATTCAAAATTAAAGTTACAAAAAATAAGTAATATCAAGGTAAATTTGTAATGCTTGTTTTTACCACCCTAGGAGTATTTATTTTTACACTTCTGCTGGTTTCTGTCTTTATTCTTTTGCAGGTGGTGTTATCCCAAAATAATTTATGAGGAGTACCAAACGTATTTCTAAATTAAAATAAAATACTAGAAAGAAAATTTTTAACTGCCTCAATTGTAGCAGATATTGACGAAAAAGCGATAAATTTAAATATAGTCATATTGACGTCGGGATTCGGCCTCATTGTACACGTAGGTGCGCTGCATGTAGGTAAGCCATACAATCTACAACAGTAATATATCTTCGAAACATTCAATATTTTCCTGCCACGGATTTATGTGGAAACACAAATACTTTTTATTTTGACCTCAATCTTTTACCCCTTCGGCAGTCCAACTGGGTGCAATTTGTCGAGGAGTGCAGTAATAATTACTAGCTCAAGGCACTGCAGCAGGTTACGATCATAAATTACACATCGCTAACAATGTATACGATACAAATCGAAAGATACTGGAGAAACTTTCAATTAAAAATTAGATTCAGAAGTAAAAGGCAAACGGATACCGTTCTTATGGCTATCTCGTAATCTGACATACGAGTTGAACTCTTATCTAGTTCACTTGTATGCCTCTGCGTTTCATTTTTCTAATACAGAATACAGAATTACATGAATGTTCCTTTGAGCATATGACTTAAGATACATAATGTTTTTTAAATAAAATTAAACAGATTTCTAATAAGACGTACACAAATAATACATGCATAAAGCACTACCAAGGTATGTGTATTAAAAATATACTATGGTCTTAACTTAGCCCCCAGTTAGTCGTTAGTAATGCATATTATTAGTAAGAAAAGTGAATATTATCAAGGAAAATGATAATGGCGAGAAAGATAAACAAAACAAGAGAGAAAACTAAAAAAATTACACAAAGAGCACTTGGCATTTAGAACTACTAAATGGAAAACTTTAGAATATATGAAACAATAAAACGGTGTCTAGAAACAGTGAGGGATGGAAGGAATGGATTATAGCAAAAGGTACACATATTGAAACAATCGAGGAATTAAAGATCATGGAGAAAATTAAAACGGAAACATGAATATTATCAAATTATTACAATATCTTTCCCACGCTAAATTTGTTGGACACTTTGAAACTGAAATAGGTATTATACTTTTATTACATGTTCACAAAACATGATAGAAGACATGTGATTATATTTTATCAAAAGGCAAAATTAATGTATGTATATTTTAATAACATAATATTAATATTAATGTTTTTTATGATGCTATTGAAAATAAGGAACTATTCAGACACCAGTATTGTATTTAGCTCAATGCTAATTAGTACTGAAAGCTGATTTGTAAAAAAATCATATCAAATGGGCGTTCTGTTCGTTCAGTAGCATCACGTGACTTCTAAGGGTACCTACGGCAAAATAAATAGAACAATTAATTTTTATTGCTTGCCATAATTAAGTAATGGTTTTTTGAAAAAAAATTACAGGACCAAATAGATAAAAAATCAGTTATTATGAAACTACCCTGAAAAGCCAGGCAAACATTTATTATGAATAACAATTAATCTGAGTGTCATTTCTTTATGATCCTTAAATTAATAATTAATTATTTATGGTAACACGTTCATATTTGACCTCCTTTTCCGTACCCTGCTACTTTAAAAAGAGATTAATCTATTTTAAGGAACAAATCTTATTAAATCACTTTATTTGGGTTGTATTTTGCAGCAGTTTAGTTGTCTTGCTCCTGAGACCGTTATGTAATGTTATAATAGCTATATTATCGACCATAAATGTAGGTATACAGGGTGTCCACCTAGTGCGCGTAAGTCCAATATCTGGGTTAATAAAAGAGATAACTTAATTTTTTTTTCTACAGGGTTGTCTAATATCCCGAGCTGCACAAAATGAAAATATATTTACATATTCAGGGTGTTCAGTTTTTCCTGGACAGGTACCTATATTTTTTATGGCATTATCGAATTCTACGTAAAAAATTAGTGGGACTTTGTGCATAACACTGCTATTGAAATATTGATAGTTTTCGAGATATTTGACTTTTAATTTTTTTTTCTTATGTTTCGTCACTTCTAATAGTTGACATAATTATGGTTGTATGACAGCTAGAAATTATTTTTTTTCAGAAACTGTAGAGTGAAGATGGCTCTTTCGAAAAACGTATCAAAAGTTGACCTGCGATATACAGGGGGCAACAGAAATCGTGCCAAACCTGATGGTTTAAAATTTAAAAAATCTCGACTTTTTCAAATGGAACACCCTGTGTTTTATGATTTCATTAGATGCCTTTCTGTAGACTCTACAATTTTATAATAGCTTTCTCTATACCTAAGTTGCGTAGTTTTTGCAAAAAACCCACTTTTATGAAAAATACCCGATTTGCGCACTCCTTTGACGGAAAAAATATTGTAAGGCTATTTATTTTTATAAAATGTATTAGTTTACACTTCTTAAAATAAAAATAACTGAAAAATTTAGATAATTTCAGTTTAATAAACAAGTCTTTATGGAAAGTTACCATTTATTTGTAAATAAAAGTAAAAAATCATAAAAGCTCTACATGTAATTAAGAATTAGCAAAACTGGCGTATGCTTTAGAAGAAGTTCATGGGAATTATCAACAGCAGAAACCACAACATTAAACTAAATATTATCGTTGTTACTCCCATGTCTCCTGGTAGTTTTCTCATAATTCCCATTTGCTGTTCTTTCAAATCTTTCTTTCACATTTTCAAAACAGTCAGCACGTGGGAATCTCTATAAATACGTGCTGCTAGCAAATAATTCCCATGAACTTCTTCTAAAGCATACGCCAGTTTTGCTAATTCTTAATTACATGTAGAGCTTTTATGATTTTTTACTTTTATTTACAAATAAATGGTAACTTTCCATAAAGACTTGTTTATTAAACTGAAATTATCTAAATTTTTCAGTTATTTTTATTTTAAGAAGTGTAAACTAATACATTTTATAAAAATAAATAGCCTTACAATATTTTTTCCGTCAAAGGAGTGCGCAAATCGGGTATTTTTCATAAAAGTGGGTTTTTTGCAAATACTACGCAACTTAGGTATAGGGAAAGCTATTATAAAATTGTAGAGTCTACAGAAAGGCATCTAATGAAATCATAAAACACAGGGTGTTCCATTTGAAAAAGTCGAGATTTTTTAAATTTTAAACCATCAGGTTTGGCACGATTTCTGTTGCCCCCTGTATATCGCAGGTCAACTTTTGATACGTTTTTCGAAAGAGCCATCTTCACTCTACAGTTTCTGAAAAAAAATAATTTCTAGCTGTCATACAACCATAATTATGTCAACTATTAGAAGTGACGAAACATAAGAAAAAAAAATTAAAAGTCAAATATCTCGAAAACTATCAATATTTCAATACCAGTGTTATGCACAAAGTCCCACTAATTTTTTACGTAGAATTCGATAATGCCATAAAAAATATAGGTTTCCATTTAAAAAAATGAAGTTGGTACCTGTCCAGGAAAAACTGAACACCCTGAATATGTAAATATATTTTCATTTTGTGCAGCTCGGGATATTAGACAACCCTGTAGAAAAAAAATTAAGTTACCTCTTTTATTAACCCAGATATTGGACTTACGCGCACTAGGTGGACACCCTGTATATTATGTAGGTAATGTAGTAATCTTGCAAAGTAATTTTTCTCCCTTACTATAGGCACCCCATGTTAATCAAACGCAGAGATAATATTTTCCTAACATAAAGAATATAAAAAGTGTATAGGAAAGCATTATATACATTAACTACCTAGCTAGTTTGTGATTCATTATTTTGGTTAACAGGTAAATAACTCCTAAAGGTCGCTCACTCATCTTTGTTTATATCCCATATTTAGCTTTAAATAATAAATTGAGTCTGAGAACTGTTTTCACTGTTATAATAGACCAATTATGAAGTTGTGAAATCTGGTGTAAAATTATAGTATAGTAAATGACAATGGCAGGCAATGAGCAGATAATGAAATTAGCATTGTTGAGCGTGGAGTAGAATTGAAACCGATTTGCTGGAAACAATCAAGTTCAAAGAACCTTTTAATTAATAGAGTAAATAACAGAATAACCACAGAACAAAAAGGTGATACAGATCTATTTCTCTACGCAGAGAAAAAAGAAACAGAACGAAGTTGGAACAAAGCTCGTTATTTTCACTAGTTAGCAGACACAATACAATTGATCTTTCTTCGTTATTATTATGCAACAAAAGTTGTTGAAATGAGGTCGATCGTTTCTAATTTACATACATGATTGTTCAGACAAGTCATGTAGAACAAATAAATGACTACGAAACGCGTTCTCCCGCTCAACTTTTAACTGGGTTAACCACCTTAGAGTACTCTAACGACGATGGCATCGAACTTGATTACTTGATCTGAAAGGAGTTTCCCATTGCATCCTGAATTTGAGAACTGTTTCACATATCAAGAATTTAGACGTCAGCCAAATGGACAAAACTGATAGATCCTTTTGACTATATCAGTTTTTTGCTTCTCTTTGCATTGCTAAACTGAATTTTCCTCTAAACTGTTATTCAAACTTATTGACAACCTTTTGCTAAAATAAAATTATTCATCTACAACTACTCTGCATATTGCAAGTATGATTAAATGCAACCAGATCAGAGGTATTCACAATATTTTATTTGTAAACGAATAAAATAGTAAACGTCAGTAGATCACCAAATATACCATCTGATACAATCGCAGTGGCAAGAAGAACCAACACTGAAAGAAATTTCAAGTAACTGTAAATAGAAATCGCATATCCCCAACAAAATATCTGCATTAAATAGGCTCCAAATAGACAGCATAGTTACTACAGCATAAACGGTTTTGTTGAATCTGTTTACTTACCATTAAAAAAACTTTTTGTTAACTTTTTCTTATTACTGTAAATCGATATTTTTTGCTGTCAGTAATGAAGACCCATTTTATGGTTAATAAGAATTTTTTTGGGGATAGCAGATACTTCTCTAATGCAGTATTAATATTTTGTTCCCACAAAAAGCTTTTTCTTCCTACTAGTAAATAATTTTTGAGCCATTATACAGTACGTTTTAGTAACAATTATAATTAGTGGTTCATTACAGTAAGTACTTGTATTTGTCCTAATAACTTCACTTTATTAGCATAGAGTGATACACTGGTTCTATGAAAATGAAACTATTGTTATTAGAAATATGTACATTTTAGTATTAGTTTAGTACCTATATAGGAACAAAGAAATACAGATCTATACAGGATATATCAAGATAAAACATGTTAACTCCTATATATATAGGAACTGTATGGTGTTAAGCTTAACATACCCACATACATAATTTTGTTCGACTATCTTATATCTTATACCTACATTAAATTAATAGTTTTCCAGCAAAGTATCTACAAAACTTAACCTGCAATAGTTTTCAAAGCATAGACATTTCTTACATAGGTAGTGTCCATATTCCTATACCAATTTCTCTTGTAATGTACCATAATAACTGATGTAATGTCATGTAATACACTGTCAAATAACTAAAGCACCTTTGTTTTATCTATGCATATCTACTTTGGTGAAGTTATAAAGTGTTTTAGATAATAAATACACCCTTTTAAAATTATTTATTTATCTTTCGTAATATATACAAGAATTTGAAAAACTAATGACTCAAGCCTCTAAGACGTTCTTTGACCAAATTAAATTTACCATAAACTAACCAAATAACATTTACTCCACGCAGTACACACCCAGTCAACACAGTGAACACACGTAAAATGTGCGTAAAATGGCGTGCGGCTACTAACCGATTAGCGGAAAATCTGTAGTGATCTCTATTGCGACTGCGCATTACATGACTTTCAAATAATAAGTAACTTAGTTGCGGTAAGTCAGGACCGTCTTGTCATAAACTAAGGTATAGTAACCCCAACTAAGTAAGTCTCAAATTGGTGCACACACTTACCATAAAAGTTTATTTACTTAACTTTAGGAAAATAAATGCTAGGAAAAATAATTAGAAAACGCACTATATGGGAACAGCAAAATGACTATTTGAGGTAGTAAAAGCATATTAGCAAAACGATTGTCCTTATGGTTAGTGCCTTATAATATAATGGTAATAAGACAAAGTACTATCATAAAGCAGATCGTCTTAGCAAAACATTTTATTTGATCCATTTCCTTCAGTGAAGAATTCCAATAGTCTTAAATTCAAAATTAATACAAATAGTGGCCATTTGAAGTCGTAAATTGCCAGAATGCATTACAATTGTCATTACTTAAGCAGCAAGTTACTTAATATCATGCAAACCTTCAGAATTGTATATGGATTAACAAATCTGCATATCAAATGTGTTGTAAATTATGTTATACGTCACATTCTATATAATCTCTATAATAGTTATCATAATCAATATGCCAGTCAACCATAAGTTCAATGCTGAGCGATATTATTGCAGAAGAGATGTATTCTGTATTGCTTGAACACTATATATTTTTAAAATAATAATAAATAATAATTTCAAATAAAACGACAGAGATGCTACGGAAAAGTGCGACTGCAGTGTCTTATTTTGTAACTTGATAAAAATGATAAAGCCATAAAATCGTAAGTAGTCTAGGCACTCTTAACAAAACGCATACTTGCATATGGCAATAATTTTTCTTTGTTGTAAGTTGTCGAATATTTCCATAATTGACATGCTGACATCCTAAGACTGGTTAATTACATAAACTTACAAATTTCGATAAAAATTCATATAAAAATTAAAAAGTTGTTTATAAAATGGCTTAAAAAATATTTTCATGTATTTTTTCCTAAACAAAAATTTATGCTTGATATAATTATCAAATAGTTTCGGTAATTTACTGCTGTCAGGAAAGTGAATAAATCTCAGGATATTTTATGCCCATGCTCAATGCGTTGCCCTACAATGTAGAGATCAAAACTCACTGGAAACTGGCTTAATTATTATTTGGTACTTGAGAATTAAATAATATTTTTGTCCAGTAAAATTTTTGATAAACTGCTACAATATTTTTAACTGCTTGGCAAAGTCCCTAGATTGACACTGATTGTATTCTCAGTGCGACACATATATGTTTCGATTGCCTAAGTTAAGATCTATTGGATCTATTTTACCTTCTATGTTGACTTCTATTGGATTAGGTAATCCTGGACGGCCCTAGAATTATGTGGTGGACCACCATCTTCCATCACGCTGGAACAATAAAATTATCATAAAATTCCATTCGCTAATATATTAAGTATACATTAAAACTATATAACAACTTATACAACTATAAATTGTGCATTATGTGTTGATTCCTTCAAATTTTCAAAATTTTAATATGGCATATAATAAATCGTTGTAAAGAGAATAAAACGCTGCATTCAATGACAAAATCCAATATGGCTTCCATAATAAATAAAAAAGTTGACTATCGCAACTCAAAATCTAGAGTGCCTAGAGAAAATCTTATTGAATTTTTGGACTCGCCATTATCAATAATGTATAAGTTTCAAATTTCAAGTTTCTATCTTTCTTTGTAGTGGAGATATTTAGCATTTTATAAATCGTCAGTTTTCGTTTTTCCCCGATAATTCACGAACGGGTGGATATATAGCAGATAACGTACCACCATTTTATTCAGCATAAAATTGTGCAACTTTTTTCTAATGTAAGTCACCCTGTTTCTCTTACCGTTTCTCAGGCCACAATGGTGGTCAAAACTTAATGTAACATCCTGTATATTTTGGTCTGTGGTGTATATGTATAAGAAGATTACAGTACAGAAACACTAATGAAACACTAGTGTTTCTAATATTTTTTAGGCTAAAATTACTAAGTGAAAGAAAAATGTGTTCTGTTTTCTAAAAATAGGTAGTTGAATACACAGTAAATTGTTTTTTAATAATATACTATTCTGCGCATCTGGGCTTATTCCTTCTATTTATACTTATGCAGTATATTTATTGGGGTCAGATAGTTAAAAAGAACTTAATGAAGATTTGATATTTTTTCATGTCATGAGTATTTATTAAAGCATATTTAATTGAAACATAAATACATACCTATTAACGGAAAATATATCATAATTGAGTTTTAATTGCATTCCGTTTTGATTCTTCAATGAAACCTATACATTGAAAAGTGTCTCAAATTTGAATTTAAGAACGTAATTCTTGTTATTGTTAAGTATATTTTTTTAATATAACTTACATACGGTGAGGACGTTCATAATTTCAAAACAATGAGAATAAACACAAAAATTTAAAAATATATTTATTAACAAAAACAACAGAAAAAAAGAACGACAAATTGTCATTTTAATTAAAAAAGATAAATTGAATTAGCTGTCGTTTGCATATGGCTGCATGAAAAGCTCTTAAAATCAGGAGATGAAGTAAGCCTAAAATTACCTTCAAAACGAGGTATCAAACGACCCCCTTCCATAAGAAAAAAATATTCAAAATGGCGGAATTTCACAGTTAGAGATGTCATTTTTATGTAAAAAATAGAGATTTTTATTTATTTATACCAAATTTCAATGAAATATCTGGAGCGGTTCAAAAGTTATGAAGGGGGTGACTGACTTGCTGTCCTCGCTCTATGTGTCTGTCTTACTGTAATAATAATGCACATACCTACTAGACTGCAGCTATCGTCTTTCGTTTATTCAATATCGTCATGTGTTGTCAGCAAAAAAAATAGCGTCAAGAGGTTTTGCGAAATCGTCAGCTAAATTACGTAAATATGTATTTATTATACTTTCATATAAAGGCATGTCATGTGTTATTCTTGATGATAAACCCAGACATATGTGTGTAAATTCCGATAAGAAGAGCAGCAGGGACAAGTCAAAAGTTTTCATAATAAGAATTTTTTATACACAACATGTGTTGGTGTTTTGATTATCTGTTGACTTACGTATAAACTGCTGGGAAGATTCGATAATGTTTATTTTAATTTAGAGTATTAAGGTCAAAAGGACGTAATGGAAAGAATTTACATTTTATTAGACTATCACCTTAATGTGTGACGAAATGCCTACCTATGATTAAAAAACAAATGAGACGAATGGTTTCTAGTTGAGCGATCCTATTTTTAGATTTTTGTACCGAAACACTAAAATGACTTATTAGTAATATATTTTTCATATAAAAAATTATTTTGAATAAACCTTGTATATTGACTATACTTAATGGACTGAAATGGAAATAAATGCGTGCTTGGATAAAATTGGTGACTCCTGGTAAAATAATATTATTTATTAATAGTTATTCTTTTATATATAATATAAAAGAATAACAGTTATTAATAATAATAACTGTTATTCTTTTCATGTCGATATTAATCAATAGCCTTACAAATAACCAATAACCTTTTCCCTGTATGAATTATATAAGATTTTGATTGCTTCCGCCTTCTCTGACCCTGCTACTACCTTCTACTATAAGAAGAATCACCGAAAATGGAGCAGGTACAGGTTGAACTGTTTATCCACCCTTGTCTTCAAATATTGCTCTCAGAGGATCTGCCATCCTGTTGATGGCCAATGTTGATCTAGCCATTTTTAGATTGCACCAAGCAGGAACTTCCTCAATTCTTGGAACTGCAAATTTCATTACAACAGTTATTAACATACGTCTAGACTGTAGTTACTTAAGTTAGCTTGAATAATTTCGATAATATAGAGTCCATTATATTACATTTTCTATGTAATACAACAATGCCCACAGTTCTGTCTACACAGTTCACTGTCTTACTTGACAGTGAAGTGTCGTAAATGTAAAATATTAATTTGTTTCCATTTCTAAAATTCTAAAGCAGTTGATGAACTCGGTCACATCTTCGACGCTGAATGGAGGAACCCAGACTCTGTCACCGGGTTGTAACCCGTACAGCTGAAAGTCCAAATTGAAGCTGCAGAAGGCCGTAATCTTCTGCAGCTGCATAAGGATAAGCCATTGCACAACGGTGTCTTTTATAAGAGCCTTGAAGATCATGGCTTACCCGAAAGGCTGACCTTTGCTTTTTTAAGGACAGCGGGCCTTAAGTAGGAGACTGAGGGATTCATAATAGCTTGTTAGGATGGTGCATTTAACACCCTCGTCTATCGAAGCCATATCATGGGTACGGAGAATCGTGCGGGGAACCCTGATGTCAACTGCAGATCCTTTCATAGGGCGCCTGAGATAATTATCCATCTGCTCTCAGCATATGCAGTCTCGGCTTATATCCATAGACATAATGTGGCTTTCCGAGTGCTTTACTACTTTCTACGGCACTCGTACGAGATAAACGAAACACCAGTGCTGCAATACGCTCCGAGGGATATTGAGTCCATTGTGGGGAATGAGAAGTGCTGAATTTATTAAGAACTACTGATTTTCCACGCTCAGGCCTATTCGAGCCAATAAGCCTGATGCAGTCTTCCTCGACCAGCAGCTCAAGACAATATTTGTCATTGAGTTCTCAGCTCCTGCCGAGATCAACATTGTCTTCAAAGAGGAGGAGAAACGGACGAAATATCGAAACCTTCTCTTCGAACTCTGCAGAGTTTATCCAGAATATACTGTGAAGCTTGTGGTACTGATTAAAGAAGCCCTTGATGGAGCAAAAGCTGCTTTCGGAAGCTGAAGATCATACCCGCATGCCACAATTCGGCAGATTTTCTAGCCGGAAGAATGCACAAGGCGATCATTCTGGGTTCATTACGTTCAAAGCTATACTAGCTTTGCATTACGTCTACTTAGGGCACACGATTCTCGGATTCAGTAGTTATTTACCCCACGGACGTGGGTAATAGCTACTGGTAACTACTCGTGCCCGACCCTGAGCATCTCGAGCCGGGTCCGATTTTTCAAAAAAAAAAAGTATATCTACCCCTCATTCTAAACATATGGATTAGCACATAAGTTTGAGACTTGTGTGGAAGAACAAGCGGAGTATTAGTATTAATAGGGAACGACTTACGTTGGTAAGCCCTAACCACCATTCAGTGCTGGATTGAGGCAAACCTGGAAAAGGAGGGTTGGGCGAAATACTAAATTTTGAGTAACCGACTCGATATTTTTAGTTAAACTGTTCGTTGTACTGTGCAGCATGATATCGATATACCAATAACTCGATAATAATAAAGTACTTGTCAAACTTGTCAAATTTATAACAAAGCTCGTCCTCTCAGCTATGATTTTAAAATCTATGATAAAAAGAAATTATATGTATTAGAAACATATCACGCACATCAAAGTAAATCAGTAGTTAATAATAGTAAGCATATTGTTTTTCATATTGCATAAGTCTATAAATATATATTATTAGTCGTTATATTCTATACTATGTAACCTTGCCCATAATAAAACAAATTAGAATGCAATCCTGGTACTTAAAATGAATGGCGCTTTGTGCAGCTAATAAAATGAAAATGGTGACATTACGGATTACATTAAAAATATTTTAAATTTAGCTGATGATGAGTATACAGGTACTTAATATAGATTTTAAAATCTTGCTTGAATGTAATAATATTGTTCGTCTATCCTATCTTTACGTGCTTAAAAATGATTAAAATCTAATAATCACCATCATAATAATTTAATGCGGATACTTTGTGTCAGCTCATTCATTACCAACGTCTATATTTTTTAAATTAAAAAAAGTATTTATATCCGTTTTATATAAGTAGTGAAATTAAGTAAAATTATTTTAAAATTATAACATACCTTTTTGAAAGGTAATACTCGTATATCTACAATTTAGTTTATTTATGTCAAATTTTCACGCACCACTTTTTAGATCATATTTTGAAGAATTTATACAATGAAATTAAACACTAATTTTTAAACTGCTGTTGCGAAGTTATTAAAGTTCATTTTTGCAATAAAAATATAGAAATATTCGTTTTGAAAAAAACACAGTTCTCATTTAGATGTTTCAAGAAATATATACAAATAGAAAACACTCTATACACTATTGTAAGGAGATGCCGAAAACAACTACTCCACGGGCAATATGTTATCTGTCTGTCAATTAGACAATAATTGTCAGACAGGTAGTAGCAAAGACCCAAAGAGGGCACTGCAGTGTATTTCACTGTATCTCGCCACTACAAAAAAACTATATACTAGTATTTCGACTTATTAGGCCTTTCTCAATAGAGTAAATGTCTATTACCAAATATTTCCAAGGGCATTTTAGTTATTTATCTATTTACCTACCCCGATTGATCCTTTCCATCTGGTAAAGCCCGAGTTTTTAGTACCTTTTTTAAGAAGGTCGCCCTTCTTAGAAAGAGTAAAAATCTATCTGATCATTCGTAGTACAAGGATTTCTAATTAAAGATTTTTTAATTTCTAATTGCTCTAACAGATCTAAGCGCTTTCCTTTCTTTTTCCGTTGCAGTAAATTTACATTTTTCAATCATCAAATTATTGTTTTCTATACAATTTGTCGAAAATCCTGAATTTTTTACGTTATTTAGTAGGTATGGATTTTTTTTCAAATATTTTCACGATGTTTCATAAAGAACCATCCGCTTCCAGTATCCACTTATAGAAATATTCACATGTATCTAATAAGACTTCGGATTACCTTAACTTTATGTATCAACAATATGGTAAAAATCTAATAAAAAATTCTAAATCTAATAAATAAATAAATTTTTATTTATTTATTTATTTATTTATTTAGTTATTTATTTATTTATTGATAAGAAATATATACCAGGAATTAAAACGGAACGATGGTTACACTTAAAAAAGTACTCAAATTCAAGTAGGTACTAACTTTATAAGATATTTTGCAATTCTATAATCAGATCTCATTCAGATATATCTAATATTAAGTAAATATGAGAGTAAAAGTCACTTTTTGCATTGTTGAATCATACTTAACTGTCCATCCTCCTTGTAAATAGTGCCTTAGTGAGAAAACTTTTTAAGACAATCATTTCTTTTGAGAAGTCGAATTTATTTTGATATTACTTTGTAATATTTGGTAAATGGAAAATACATCGTGTTTCGTATTATTGAAAGATGAAATACAAAAAATTGAAATGTGTAAAGTTTTTAGTACTTTAAAACTAATCTTTTCAATCAAAAGTAAATGATCTAGAAGAAACATTTTCAGATCAGTTTACATAGGTACCTACGTAAACTTCAAATTTTCAAAACATTCATATTGTGTAGTTTTTGGATAAACCATAGTGTAATTTTTTTCATTATGATTAGATGTAAGGAAAGAGATTTTATCACCTGAGATGAAATAAGAAGTGACCACATAAAAAAAATTGTAATACATTACAATTGTGTATAAAATTATTTTCCAATGTTGAGTATATATTACATTATTACTACCTATATTGTATATACAGTGCAGTTTGGCTTATCTTGAATGGCTTCAATAACTTGGTACAAAAGTTTTTTCAGACAAATTCCAGAGGCAGGTCGATGTTTATTTGAAAGAGGAAACATTTTCATATTCCTGTCACTTACATAGGGTGTCCCAAAAATGAGAGATTTACCACAACTTATATTTTTTAAATGAAATACTGTCTAGATTTGGATAGAACGACCTCTCACGAATACATTGATATAGGGTCTGTTTGGGCGAATACATCAAACCCTATATCAGTGTATTCATGAATGGACGTTATATATAAATCTGTAAAAATACACAAGATGTTTCTTTTAAAAAATATATAAGCTGCCGTAAATCTCTCTTTTTGGGACAGTCTGTATAAATGTCAAACTTTTATGCCGATATGCCAAGGTGGACTCTTTTCTGTAGACCACACTGTATTATATAGGTACATATAATACACTGTGTATTATAAGGTATACTAACACCTTGCCAGAGTTCCAACAACTAGAAATAAAAGTAAAAGACGAATACTTCATTATTAAACCTGCAGAAAAAGTTACTTACCTTGGCATTGTTATAGATAAACACCTTAGATGGGATTCTCATGTTGAAGCTCTGAAAAAAAAAATTAAGGTATATATTATGTAAAATAAGACAAATAAAATACATTTTAGACTTTCAACAGCTGAAAATAATATATCATGCACTTGTGGAGAGTCACCTATCTTATGGAATAATAGCATGGGGAGCAGCTGATAATATATATATAAATGACGTTAGCATATTACAGAGGAAAATTATAAAAATAATGATGCACAAAGAAAATACTTACCCTAGTGATGCCCTATACAAGGAGTTGAACGTTTTGGATATACGTCAGCTCTTCTATTTAAAGGTGGCTGTACGAACATATATAAAAAGTAGCGAGCTGGTGCCCATTGAGCACAGTTACAGTACACGCTCTAAAGACAGACTGGTGGTGGTGGTTCCGAAAATGCATACTTCTAAAGGACAGCACAGTTACGGTTACTTAGCTCCAAAAGTATACAACACAATATCTGAACATATAAAGAAGGTAAAGAACGTCCATAGGTTCAAATTCTTACTAAAAAGAGATCTTCTCCAAGGAAGTAGAGAAACAGTCCTACAAATATTCAAAGACTGAAACTACACCTTTCTGTGCAGGACTATTTTACTGGCTGGGGCGTATTGTTATTGTTATTGTTGTATAGTAGAATTATGATACTTACCTCCTATTTGTATTTAAACTTATTTTAGAATAATTGTTTTATATTATTGTATTTGTGTATAATTGTGTAGAAGCAATGCTGTATTAATTTTCTATGGCAACGTGTTTAGATGATTTTTAATTTAATAGGTATCTAATATTTTAGTTTGTCTTGTAACTCACACACAAGTTTAACTTACGTGAGTATTTTGTTTATTTGCATATAGTTAGCATTGGTTTATGTGAATGTGATTGTTATTTATTTTGCTGAATAAACATATTATTATTATTATTATATAAACTATAAAAACATTTTTTATGTTCACTGGAATAAATTGTAAAATAATAAATACATTTTTCATTTATATGTTTTTCATCTTTTTCCTACACATTATGAGAATATTTATCACAATAGAATATATATAAAATTATATAATACAGATTGTTAGGTATACTTCAAAACAAGTCTTGGAAACAATGTATGAATCTGTTAAAAAATTAAATCACTTCTCCGTACATCGAAAACATTGTGTGAATGAAAATATGCGGTGGTGCTTTTGCGTGAAAATATGAGATTATGTTATTTTAAACTTATACATTATGTGGTGGTGGTAAAGCAATTATAATATATAAAGAAATGTTGGTAAATGCACAGAATTTAACTTTTACACGTTTGACTGAGTCACCCTTTTCTTGTACCAATATATTGATCCATGCGTCTAAAACTGCATACAATACCATAGAAAAACCTACAACACCTATCCATTATATATGCCTTCAAGATAAACATCGATTCATGCATATTGTTTTATAAAGTTTAATATTTATAAACATCCCTTAAAGGTGGTATTCTGTTTGGTATTAAATTATTAAATAAAACACGTTTTAACCTGATAATCAGTGTACGCTGTTACTCTAGAACTTCTACATATTTATGACTTGAATAAGGTTAAACCCAGAAAAAAAAGATTTTAGTGAATATGTCTTGTGAATACAAAAATATATTTTATATATTCAAGTCAGGTATCAGAAACTGCACTGGATATTTTGAAGGCATTTTTATTTTTACAAATCTTGCACAGAAGGCTTGAACAAGCTGGAAAGGAAATACACATTTACTAAAGTAATGAATTAGTCAATATTGAGAAACATCTAATGGAATAATAATAAATTAAATTACCGAAAAATCAGTACCCCTTCTAACTCAACCAACGAGTGTAATCGCTTAACCTATCATGCAAATCTTTCCCAACCCAAGACAATCAAACCTAAAACGTAATCCATATTACACTATTAGAAAACTGTAACACGGCAAGCACAGCTTTAAATATTAGGGTACAGTGGAACAGATCAGTGTTGAACGCAATTCACGAAGACAACTCAGCTGGTCCGCTGCTCTGTCGTAGTGGGGGCTACACAAATCAAGGGGGCAGCACTCAGTAGCAACTTATTCAACAGAGAGAGTCCATCGTATGGTTGTACACAAACCATTACCGAGAAAAATCTAGTGTTTTCAAATTTGTAAAATGAACGGTGACAAACTGCCTCAGCTCGTGTGGACCTGAATCGATATTGGCATGTACCTGTGAGAAAGGTTGTAAAGGGTGTGTACTCAGTGACTGAGAAGTAAGACTGTTATTTTGGTTAAAGCCACCGGGGGAAAATGTACAAGTTACTAGGAAATTTAGCGAGTTTTTTGAAATACCATGAGATCGTTACAGACTGTGCGATATTTCGCATGCACAATACTTTCACAACCGCCCTTCTGATGGCATGCAGTCTGATCATCACAGCTACACAGTTTGTGGGCAATCCCATACAATGCATTGTCAACGGATTACCTAACCATGTGGTCAACACCTATTGCTGGATTTCCTCGACTTTTACCATGCCGGACGCATTCAAGAGACAGGTAAATATACCCTTTTATATCCACATAATCAGAGAAATCTCTTTGAATAGATGCAATTCTAGTTACTAGGGATGTGTTTAGAACACACGTAATATACCAGTTTGAAGATATTTTTCTTACTATGGACTAGATGCTAACTATTACATATTGCTGAGAGATGACAACGTGAATAACAGCGATTTTGAATTTTTGGTGCGGTGTCAAAAACACGTTCCGTTGACAGTTTTCAATTTAACCCCACTCCTCAGAGGGAGTGGTGGGGGTATCTGTCAATCAGTTTTCATTATTATGTACACCTCATTTGCCGCAAAAATGCATCATTCTAATCTTTTTCATACGGAATTACTGTGTACATCAGGAATTTTGTATTACGAAAATGAATCACTGACTTCAGTAACCTGTGCAGCATATTTAATTAGTGGGTAATTTGTTTCCCAGCATTCTGCGGTTTTGATAATAAACTACTAAGCATTGTCTAAATATAGTTCAAAAGATTAATATCATAGAATATTTTTAACATTGTGGAGTGCGGATATCCTTTCATTAAATTAAATGTATAAGTTGGATTTTCCATTTTCCGTTTTTGTTTTCGAGTTTACACTTTTATTAATATTTAATTTAGTTAAACAGCTAATTGTAGTTGTAAACGTTAGCTAGATATTTAATATAATATGTGAAAATTGTATATGTTTGCAGATTTTGTTTGAAATTCAATTACGAATCATTCGTAAATAAATAGGTATCTACAGTCGTAGTCGTAATATAATTATGTTAGAAACAGTATGTACACTGAAAAAGCAATAAAAGATGTACAGAATAAAGAAAAATATAAAATTACGTGAGATACTACAATACAAAAATTAGATTAAATAACAAATTAGATATAAAGTAAGAACACAGGAAGAGAAAAATAATATATATCTGTTAATGTATAGAAAGCTTTTAAACAATTATATTTTAATAGTTTTTCTATAACAAATATGCATTAATTTATATAATTTCTTGTTCACCATCGTATTTTCCTCTGTATTTTCCATGCTTTTCCTAACATATACGCATAAAAAATTTCTCTATACCCGTAATGCTATTAGTTACCGAGAGCAATGACCACCAACCCTAAAACTCATTACATCATATCATTAAATAGTTTTTTCTACTATATACATTTAACAGATAGCGCTCGTTTATTACTATTCAATAATAAACAGATGTGTGTGGCAATGACTTATTACCCTACCTATCGTGTACTAAGTTTAAAGGTCAATTGTAACGTAAGTCATTTATTCAATAACCGAATTTGGAATTGACTATGATTAGTCATGCAGCATGAGAAGTTTAAAGGAACCATGCATGGTCCTATGTTATTATTACGCATATTAACATCTATTACATTCATGGAGATTATTAATTATTAAATTGGATCTTATTTAGATAGTCGTTACAAAATATAAAATGCATAATTTTTTCCTCTGCTTAGTCCTATTGTAAATGTGTTGTAGAAATTATGTTCTTGGTGTATGTACAACTATGAGAGAAAATTTATTAGAAGGAAATGCAGAAAACAACTACTCCACGGCCAATGTGCCCCGACTGGCATTGTATTACCTCGGCATCTCCATAGGAGTCGCCACACCTTTCATCGAGACCAATCACCAGATACTGACCGATTTCGCGCTTATTCAATTTGACAATAATTGTCAGACAGATAGTAGCAAAGACCCAAAGAGGGCACTACGGTGTGTATCTCACCACTACTACTAATATGAGAGAAAATGGTATTACTGTTATTGTTATAAATGTTGATATTATTGAAAATTACGTAATAAATGAACCCAAAGCTTTTCCCTCGACACTCTTATGCATTTTTCGTTCACGTTCTCTTGCCGATTTTAAGCTAGCCGAACTGTAACCTCTCGATCTTTACTACCTACTAGAAATAGATATACCAACTTGTACAACACAATATTCGTAATGCACTGTTACATTCATGTCTGTAAAATATGCAAGGAATTCTATTTCAAATACAATCACCCATCACTTAATAATAAATTATTGCCCACATTTTTTTAACACGTTATATAAGTGTTGTGTAACTAAAGAAAGTATTCAGAGTTCGTGTGGGTTTAATTTTTCGTCTAATAATAAAACTTCTTTCTAAGGTGACACCATTAACTAATATTCTACTATTATCAAGCTGCAACTGTTGATATTCTGTTATTGTTTGCTGAACTGTTGGTGATGTCCTGAGTTATTGTATATACATAGAAAGACCGCGGTGGCACACGTTTCGGTGTGATCGGTGAAAAGGCTATCCTGGTGCTTCTTGGAACCACTTGAAACCACTTAGAACTTCCAATATTTGTGAATGTCAAGTAGGCAAAAAGGATTTAATCGAAGCCTAAGTTTACTAAGTTTACTTCCTTAATCTTTATCGTACACATATAATAAAAAATGCCACTTTCTCTCATTAATATCCTTATCCATCGTAAGAAGTAAAATTATTCTAGTGAACATGTAAATTGAACTAAATGACACTACTTCAGCTTAGCAGCAAATACCAAAACAATGATATCAATTACACCTTTTCAGTCTACCTAATATTTTTCAAGACATAGCAACGTATCAAGGCAATAACCCAACTAACGTGTTTTTTAAAGAGATAACATATTATGTGAGATACATCACGTCCTCTTGATTCTTTTCACAATATTTACATCTCAGAACTAGTTGAATATGAATAACTCAATTAAATCAGGCGGTCATGATGTAAGCCGCAGCAGTAAATTGGGCATTATCCTTATGTTGGCTGCAATAACTCTTGACCTTTCACTGCACCAAGGCGTCTTTGTCTGGACGCTATCAGTCGTGTTCAGTCACTGACTCCATATTGGACAATTATGGTGATTGTTTTGTGTACATGGTACATTTGTGAACCCTAATCGTTTGTAAATGTAATTTGAAATAAACGTAGCAACGGGTTCATACTCGAGGACTTTTAAAAGGATAAATATCAAATAATTGGATAGGACGAATGCAGCTCAGAAAATGTTATTCTTAATCTTTATGTGATAAAATATGTCGGTGAATCGTATTTCTTTGATCTAATTTTAACGTAAGAACGAAATGAATGGATTGCCTTTTACGACTTCTTTATCTTTTTAACCTTTATCCTTTGACTATTTTTTGAGAAACTCTAATGTCAGTGAAGTTACTATTCATAAGGCCTGTGATATTTTTACTTCTGAAAAAGCAAATGTTTCTTTTTATGAAAAACTGAAGTAATTTGATTGAATGCCATTAGTTACTGCAGAATCTATATTTTACATTGCATTACTTTTTAATTAGTATAATTTTTTTAGGAAATCTTTACCTATGTATATTTAATGTACCTGTACATATGTACATATAATCTCCCTATGATTAGTAACAACTGTCTCAAAAAAATTTATATACGTCAATAGCACTGTTTAAAATTGGTTCATCGGCATTGACACATCTACTTATCTCAGAAATGGCTAATAAATCTATGTAGCATTTGACCTCTCCCAGCTGATGACGTTTTTCGCTTTTTTTTTAAGCTTGTGTACATCAGAGAATCTGGGAACTTTTCATTTCATCACGCATCACATAATATAATCCGAATTTGTTTGCTGGACCAGTACGAAAATCTTATTATTTCTTATATTAAATGGACTTAATAATTAAATAAAACTTATATAATCTTATATTAAATTTTATATCTAAAATAAATACTTCATAATTTTTCATAAATAAAATATCCTATGTTTATACAAATTCTTGTGTGTATTGTATATGCATCTGAATGTATATTAAAAGACCTGCACCAGAGTAAAGATAAATACTGGCTAAAATGACTTTTTGAAGAAAATAAAAGAATATGTAATATTTAAATATAACACAGACAATTTTTTTGTCTGTTTTTGTTGAATTTTGTTTACCATTTAGATATTTCTTAAAGACATATTTGTATTAGGAAAAAATGTTCGTTTGACTAAAGAAAACATCTTCAATAATTTTTAAGCAAATTATCAGTATATTTTACATTTCTAATCTAGAAAAACGCTAAATAATAAACAGATAACTGCGAAATGATAAACAGGAACACTATGTAAGAGGGCCTGGTTATAAAAGTGAATGTTTGTTGAGCATTTCCGTTCATAGATAGCTATCACTTTAATTTACACGTTCAAGATAAAAATGTCTTTTGTATTCATACTACTCATTGAACTTTATCTCTTAATAAATATTGGTACTTACAAGGCCCAAAATAACCAACCAAATAGCTTCCTAATGGTTTGGTAGCCAAATGGTTTCTTACGGCAAATGATTTATGATAAATTAGTTAACATTTAAGTAGAATCCTAAATCTGTCATTCCTACGAATAAAAATGAGTAATAGAATTACTTCTTAGGAAGTTACAGTCAAGCATATCATTATAAAAACGTATTCCTATTTCTAAGAAATGTGTTGAATATTTTTAGTAGTACCACGGTTCAAATGCAAAATATCCTATTCCTAACAGATTTGTGAATAAAAAATATTTTTAAATAAGCTCCGTCATAAAATACCGTACTTCAAAATATTGGAAAACGAGTTCTTCAAATATACTTAGCAGATATTTGAAGATATACTGAGATTCTACTAAAATCTTTGGGGAAAATGAATATTAATTACGTCTATTCAAATGTCTGTAAATAAAACTAAATGATGCCTTTCAGAATATCAAAATATGTAGCATTTGGCTTTTAGAAACACATTATAAATCCTTTTCAACATATTTTAAAACTTTTTAATACTTCAGGTATCTTTCTTATCTGATAAAGGAAAAATAATAATAGAATGATCAAAACTTTTAATTATTTTTAAAATATAGGTAAAATGTCAAAAGGATTTATGTATGTAATATAAAGAATAAGAATTCGTCGCACAATCTATTCTACTTTTCATATTTAAACAGACATACTGTTCCAGTCAATCGAATCAGTCCCCTTACCTTTTTTGGCCAGACCCTGCACATCACATGACCTAACCAAGGATCAAGCCTGTATTACGTCCTTTAAAATTGTATCACCCGTTGCTAACCACAAGGATTGTTAACTGTTTACAGGATTGCTCGATCCCTATACTACAATGTAATCCATAATCGTGACGTCATCAAAGATCCAATAAAGCAATTTGTCAAAGTCAAACTGCAAGCGCGAAAGCGGAATTTGAATTTAAAATTTTCAAATCAATAGTTAATTATTCTTATTAATACCTTTGTTGTTTGTGTTTGTGGGTAATAGCAAAGAGGAATTAGTTTATCCTCTTTGGTAATAGTTTCTGTACATACCTATAATAAGTAATTGCATAATATTTTCCTTGGTTTCTTTATGTTCTTTAATTCTGTGTCTACCAACAAATTGAAATTATATGCACATTTTGATACAAACTATCCGAGTATATTATTAAAATAGGTAAGCATTATGCATACTTTTTTAATTGTGAACATATTCGGAAGCAGAGATTCTGTAGAGAAATATGAACGGAAAAAGTGTGATGTTGGGTTATGTGTTATGCTGTACTGTTCAAGATATATTTTGCGGTTTTAAGTGTATATTTACGTGAATTTGTTAGTGCTTATCTTTACCATTTTCTTAATAGTTAAAAGATACTTATATACAAGGATGATTAGTTTTATATATAATTAATAATGTTAACTGCTTTTTTACAATAAGCAACATGTATACTGTTCGCAGCTATACTATATAATGCACAGGACAGGGCTGGACAGAGTGCTCTAAATACGTTGGGAGTACCACAATAGATCTTCTAGGTCGCGGTGGACCAGGCCAGGGGGCCGACTCCTATATAAATCTAATCTAATCTAGCCAGAATTAAATTGAAATTCCTATATAATTTGCCAATAAGGCTAAAATAATTAAAATAAATTTTAAGCTTATTGTAACAAAAAAAAACGTAGGCATCAGTAGTAAAGTTAATATCAAAAATTGGGTTAAGATTTCCAGCAAAGATAATTTGTTAATAAATATAGGTATTGGATTCACAATCCTTACCTGTTAAATTTAAAAAATATGTTTATTAGTTATTAAATCTTACAATTTATACTGCTATTACAAACTTTAATAAATAATAATCATTCAAATACGAAAATTCTCTTGCAAATGTGAAATATATATATTTGAAATAATATATAAAATATATTTTGACAACTATCTATAATCTATGATTTTGACAGTTCGATTACATGGATCTTCGATGACGTCACAAAGGCGGATGACAAAATTGAGCGATCGAGCAATCCTGTAAACAGTTAACAATCCTTGGCTAACCATGTGTCCTTATAATAGTTATCAACGGAAACAATTCATTAACTACGGACCAAATACAGTAAAACTTAAAACTGAAAGTAATACCCTAAAAATATTCACTCATCTGAGTCGTACCCAAAAGATGGTCCGGATTGTAATGATAGGGTATAGTTATTCGTGCATTTCTAACTACTAATTAAATGTCTGCTTTTTTGTTTAGGTCGGCACAGAAGTTGCCCATCCTGGCGTGGCAAACGACTTTAACGAAGATGGAGCTCAAAAATACTACACATACTACCAGTGGGTTTGTTTCGTTCTGTTTTTCCAGGTATGTAAAATTATAATATCAAGGTTTCAATAGGCAATTAGTTGTGGTGTAATATATTAAAATTTAATAAATGTAGGATCAATTATCTGCTGCTTCTTTATATACCGGGATATCAAAAATTATCTTGGTCAAGGGCGGTTGTGGAATGTTAAAACGTGTGTCTTCCTTTAAATTTGAACTGATGTTAGTGTGTCACTGTCACACTAACATCATCAATAACCTACAAATTTCATACCTATTTATTTCAGTTGTAAAACAATAATGAACTACAAATTATAAAATAACGGTTTTAGTAACAAGAAAAACTAAATTACAGTAATTGTTGGAAATGTCCCCCGTTTTGTTCGATGCACAAGTTGACGCGCCTCCTCATGCTGTGGATAGCGTTTTGCAGCATTTCTGGCGTTATGGTTGCACATTGCTGAACAATTCTTTGTTGCAGTTCTTGCAAATTATTTACCGGAGTTGCGAAAATCTTGTTTTTTAAGTAAGGAAAAATAGTCCATAATTGTCAAACAAGGTGATCTCGGAGGAAACTCAACTTCTGTATGCAAACTTATCAGCCAGTCATCAAAAACTCGCGGAGGAAAACAATATTTTCTCGTGTAGTATGTGCTGTTGCACCGTCATGCTGGAAATAACCGTACCGAAGTTCATCATCGTTTAACTGTTGCACAAATTCAGCCAAAAAGTTGTGTCTGTACCTTTCTGCGTTGACGGTGAAATCGAAAAAAATTGGCCCAATTATTCTTCTGCGAGAAACTGCCATCCAAACACCAATTTTTTGAGCATGTAGTGGCGATTGAGTAAAAACATGAGGGTTATCATTGCTCCACATTCGCATATTTTGAGAATTGATGTATCCCGAAAGGTGGAAGCACGCTTCGTCAGAAAAAAAAGTTAAGTCCAGAAGATCGTCATTCATTAAATTATTGACAAACCAATGGCAGTAAGCAAGGCGTCTGGAGTGGTCTGCGGGCAGAAGAGCTTGATGTGCTTGCATCTTATATGGATGCATGTTCAAGTCTTTCTTTAAAATCTTATGACATGTTCCATAAGAAAGTCCAATTTCCTGAGAAAAACGTTTCAAAGGTTTTGCAGGCTCCTCCTCCATACGTTGATGAACGTCATTGACAACTTCTTCTGTACGAACTCTTGGTCTACCAGCACCTTTTTTATGAGTCACACAACCAGTTTCGCGAAACACTTCAACACAATTTGTAAGGCACGCATAAAAATTGTCCGGTAATATTGCCACGTTTGGGAAGTGCTCTCGAAAATTGTCCAAACACAAACGTTGACTGTATTGCCAATTTCCATTAACTAGCGTACCCGTTCGAAAATAGGCTTCAATCATGAAAATTTTGTGCTGTGTGGTAAGAGGCATGATTCAAAAACTGGATTAGAAAATTTCAGCACGATGACTTGACAGATTCTGACACAACAAAACATATTAAAAAATTTAAAGTAAGACACACGTTTTACATTCCACAACCACCCTTGACCAAGATAATTTTTGATATCCCGGTAATATTAAAATTAAATAAATGTCTCAAATAGAATTATTTAAGTTGTCTCAATTTTAAGAAGCCTTAGTTACGTAACAGACTTAAAGAAAGTGATTTTTGAATACAAGATGTGTTACACGATCTACGTATCTCGTTTACTGTTGCTCCCAAGCGATAAAGTTGTTAAAAGTGTAATCCTTATATTCATATCGGTATATTTATTGGGAGTAGCCCAAGTTGGATATTTATATATATTTATATGTATGTTTAGTTTATTGTTTATAGTTTGTTTATTGAAATCTTACAGGTTGTTGCGGATCAAAATTTTCATTTATCTTTCGGATTGGCATAACTTTCCCTTGAGCAAAAACTATATTTTTGTTTTCCTTATACCCTACTTGCGATTCAGTCTCTACTAAATTTATTCTCGTCAAAAAGGACACGTCGAGTCACTGACCATAAAAGTGGCCATCAAACTGGGCAATGCTAGACCAGTAAAAATTTTTTACTAGGAATACATTTGATAGAGAATCAGGTGAATGAACAACCTAGTGAAGCAGGAAATCTGATTTCACGGTTGAACGTGTATACCTCACGGTTTTATTATAAAAAGCGTACGGATTGTGATACAAGTTAAGAAGAAAACAATGAGATTTTACTTTCTAAATTTGCAGCGACGATTGCAAATCCAATTAAAAAACAGGGTCTTGCGAAAGTCACATATCTGGGACAACATGAATTTAATTAGTTTATCGAGGGCACGGAACATTTACCTAAAACCCTACGAATAATAAGAGTAATATCTCTACACCTCATTCTCATTGCAAGGATTAGTATAAAAGTCTGAAATACCGTGGGAAAGAGGGCGGTATATGACTAATACCATTACGTAGGCTGCATAAATGTCCAGGAAGGACTTAGGGCGGTAACCCAATATTAATTGCAGGAATGAGGTAAATTTGGAAACTTCGTTAGTTAGGGGGACAGCGGACAGGGAAACACAGACACATATTAATCTGTTACTTTAACACCTGGCAGGCGATATCCCATCCTTACCCGTCCAGAATTAGTTGTCAACTCGTCTCTATGCGCCAGTCCATTTCAAAATTATTGGTTCCGTCAGTGTAACTCATTCCCTCTTGATCTACAGACTAATAAAGCTCTTAGGGCTATTTGTACAAACGTGGTTCATCTTCAAATCAACTGAACCGAGTTCTGATGTTTAGGAAACAATTATTGAAACAATGGTTTCTATGACAGTAGAACTTAGTTTAGTTGATTTGAAGATAGACCATATTCGAACAATCGGCCCTTAAACGCTGAGCTACAGACTCCATCAATAACATGAGTTAGTACAAATTTCATAAACAAATTGGTTGCCTCCAATTAACAGTTTATATTCGGAGTTGAATCTCAAATTGATTTTTGTTATTTTGCAATGTTGACAGTGTGGTGGTTAACTTGTAGTCCTGTAAAGATCTTTACGTAACAAATCGTATACGTATATTGTAATATTTACCAAAGTTTATCAAAAGATCAGTAAGGTCATATGTGTATTTTTATATCCCCTTTAATATCATCACAAATACCGTCATGACATTAAAAGCAGTTTTAAATTATTAAGACTATAAGTATCTAGTATAAGTAAAAAAATCAATAATGGAAATCGATACGAAAAACCTTTGCCAGGAAAATAGGGAATTTATTTGGGAACCGACGCTTCTAATAGAATGTTGGTAGAACAAAAAATTTCCTGGATAAAGTATACAAGCTGAGAAATGATCTACATGACTTTTAACATTTACGGCCACACAGGTAGTTTTTGAAAGATATAAGTCAAATGAGATCCCGATCACAGCCTTCTCTAGGAGGCTGTGTCCCGATATATCCGATTGGTCACGTACATTAAATGTAATGCATGAAAATTATTTAATAAGTGATCTTACTTTCCTCAGAAGTTTTTTAGTTTAATATAAATGAAATATTTAAACAACAATTTAAAAACATCCAACTTGCATATTTTATGGCTTCACTCTATCAAAGGCACTCACTTTTTGTGGATTTTAAAATACCTTATCTGTCCGAAGAATGGGTTGAAACTTGTGATACGAGAGAAAATCAAAAAGCCAGTTATGTTGATTTATTTATATGAAAGTATACTTATTGTAAATATTGCATTTGTATTAAAAAAAAATGCACTGACAATGTTTAGTTAACTACAATTAGGTATATTTCATTCTGTTATGTAAATGGCATATTTCAAAAAAAAAAAAAAATTATGAATTATACAACTGCGCTACAAAGAAGTTATAAACATTATTATACAGACGAAGAAATACCTAATATACTTGGCTAAAGAGTCACTAATTTCTCACAGAAATATTGGTATAAGGTTCCATAGGCCATCACTAATAGTAAGCGAGATATATTTAAAGATAAAATAAAAGATACCAAAAAATTAATGCTGCAGAATGATACTGTTAAGACTACAAATACTTTATTTAGACTTTTGTTTAAATCATTGCCATTATGGCGGGAACCTCACCTTCTTTAATATAAGAGGCAGACTCGTCCATCTCTGCGGAACGTATATGTGAGAAGGTTATATTCAAAGACGTAATACGTGAAAAGATACAGGGTGTGTCATTTAAATAATATCGATGATGTTATATCCGTAATAAAGATGATACAACGTCCAGGATAAAAAAAAAATGTGTGCCATTAACAATAATAACGGCCGTGGATTTTTGGCCTCAAATGAACAGGAATCTTTTAATTTATGAGAATTATGAGATTATGAGATTTATCGCATGGTATGCCCATTGTTTGTTTCATTGGGTTGTTATAAGTTATTACATAAGATGAATCTTGCTAGTTTGTTTGAAAAAAAAACACAAACTAAATGAGGCTACTACCACCCAAGTTGAACAGGACCGCTCTGTTTAATTATTTCTGTACATTTACGAATGCTTCGCCTTGATTTTTAAATCTTGACTAAGGCCAACTTAGGGCGCGTTAGTAACATTATTTATGCCTGACTGACACTAATAAACAGTTTAGAAAACGCAGTTTAGTCTGATCATAAAATCTTCACATACCTTCACATACCTGACTGAAAAGCACGATGATCATATTATTATATATCTACGGTAGTACCTATTTTGATTTACAAATTGTTACAGGAAAAACCGGGTGTGTAAGGTTTGAATGGGTAGGGTTTACCAACGGAAGTTGTTCCTGACGCACAAATGTAGCCAATGGAATAATAATAATGTACCGCCCCCTCTTCCACATAAGTATCGAACTTTCGAGTTAATCCTTGTTATTAGAATAGGGGTATAGATATCATTATATTATATTATAATTGAAGTGTATTTTCTTATTTCGTTATATCTATTTGATTAAAAAAATAATTCTAATAAACGTATTTTTTAAACGACAAGACCGCAATAAACGAACAAGTTTTTTACAGTCTTGTGGCCTGATGATGCGATTCTGATAGAATCGCGAAATTGATAGCTTAAATAGAAAATTTTATTGTTATTGCTGTTGTTATATGTTTAACTAAATTATCTCCAAAGTTCGAATTCCAGTATAAGCTGTAGGTCCCCACATCTTCCTTAACGTGTACAGGTGTTTCATTTCTTGTAGTTACCGGTAAGGCAAACATAACCAATGAGTTATTTTCCATTATTTCATTTTCGTCAATAGAATTTAACTAAATCTTTTGTATTACATCACAAACATTTTATCCCAATGGCGTAACTCAACAAACAATCTATTGAGCTTCAATTTAATATTCTGTTTCCAGAAATTTTCTGAATATTTCTTTTACTCTGCTAAGTATTAAGCTTGTATTTTTTTAGGTATACATGGTAAATTTATTATGAATTGTTGTTGAATGATGTTGATTGATGATGTTGAATGATGTGTTGAAATATAATAAACGCACTTATGCAATATGTGGTGTTTTCATAACATAATTTTGCGTTTTTCCTTCAGAATATTGCAGGAAGAACGCGAAATTATGTGGAAAATAAAAACCACATAATTCCAATAGATAGAGCGTATTCAGCTTATAAGATAAAATGTTATTTACCACAAGTATATGATATATTTATTTATTCATTTAATTTATTTATATAAATAAAACATAATTAAAAAATTCGTTATAAGTGATAATGAAATGATCCCACGAAAGATTTAATTTAATGAAATAATGGATCAAAATATACATTTTGATCAGCCATTCGTAAATAGCAGTTTCTGCCCATAAAATCTATTCTTGATTAGAAAAATAATTGACTACATACATTATACTATTTGTAATTCTTTAAACATTATTTTAGGCTATCGCATGCTATACTCCTAAAGTATTATGGGAACTTTGCGAAAACAACCTCATGAAGACGCTGGTGATGGGTCTGAACATCGGAGTATGTCCAGAGGATGAGAAATGCAAGAAAAAAGAAGTGTTACTGGGATACCTTATGAAACATGTAAAGGTAAGAGAAAATTAGACTTATGTCTAGACTAATACATTCTTATATATGCAAAAAATATAAATTATAGCCCGATTGCGAGCACACTTAAATACAAATAGAGTTGGCACAAATAAAAAGAAGGAATTTTGACTTCTGAGAGAAAATCATTAGAGGTTGAAGACAAAGGCACATACAAACAAACCACTACAAACATTCACGATTTTTTTGTGTGACGAAAGTAACTTATCATGTTCTATCCATGTTTCGTTACTTACATTAAGGGTACTCCAAGGTTAACGCTTTTTTATTACTCATAAATAATAATTTAAACATATATTATCTCATTGCTAGTAAAAAGTTAAGTATTTCTTGTGCTAAAGAAAATATATATAAAAAACTTACACTTAATAATAATTATGATAATAATACCCACTTACAAAATAGATACAAAATAGTTTCTTGATAGATTAGGTACTAACCTGTCTTCAAGATATATAAACCAGCGAAGAACTGAGAAAATAATATAACTCACAATTCAATTACAGGAAAATTTAGGAGGCACCAAGACCAAAGGACAGATGATCCTGCAAGCAGGTTCTCTGTTTTTCATCTTAAGTAAATAAGAGATAAGGTTTTCATCTTAAGAATAAGTATATTAGGTAGAAGCATGACACAGCTGATTGCTGTAGAGAAACATGTAAACAAAGCTATATCATAACGAGGATTCTTAGGGGATAAAGTACCTAGATAGAGGAAAATAAAAAAAAAGAAAAGTACAATTCTGGATAGCTACCTGGATAGCTCTGTACCTAAATCGAACAATAATAATCACAATTAAATTATTGCTGATGAAGATAGTTGCATTAGTCAAGGAAAAGCTCTTGTTTCACTTGACAATTGACATGCTTTTTAACATTATTATTTGTTTTAGTATTGGGTATTGGATGTGTTAATCTACCCTTGAATGTTATATTCAGATTATGCACGTCTGTTCTAAGGGTTTTTTGAAATAAAGATAGGAAGGTATTTATTGATGATAATTTTATGATATAAACATGCAGAATGCAACAAGCGTCGATTTGACGTATTAACTAACTTTATCTTTATTCTTTCTCGCCTTCGATGGTACTCCACGAATGAACCCATTCTGAACTATCAAGTAATTGAATCCGTGGATTATCATAAGTTCTAATAAAAGGAACTATTTTCTTTGTGTACAGGATATAAATAATTTAAACTAAAAAGTCTTTTTCAATGAATTTTATGTATTCGTATTCTCGAAGGATTTATTTAATGCCCCTTTTGCGTAATTTTCGAAAATTAATTACTAAAGTTACTTATTTTGCAGTCAAAATAAACATAAAGTTATAACCTCTTTTGTGAAATGCTTTTGGGCATTTGAAATGTTTATTCATACTATTAGCATTGGTTGTTCATTATGGAAGTCAGTTTTGACCTTGTAACAGGACCCTTAATTTCTCATCAAATTCTAACGGTTGTGTTTTATCGTCTAGTTATTTAGAAACTCCAACTGTATGTATTATTTAAATAGTTGCCTGGTTATAAAATCCATTTGCTACATTTTTATTAGTGGTCATTCCAAGATAAGTAGGTTACGTTTTATTACTTTTGCATGTTTAGTTGAAGCTGTACATACAATATAATAAATAGAAAGAAATCTCTATGAAGTCTTTGCAGTGCTAACATGTTTAGATTTTGTTAGACAGACAGCTAGAATATATACTTCAGATCAGACACATCAGAATTTTATAACAAATAAAAGAAATTAATGCTAAGTATATATTCCTTCAAGAATTTAATTAAGTGCTTAAGAAAGTACTGGAAAATTCAAAATTATTCCCAGTACCTCCATTTTAACTTGTTCCATAGTAGGTAACCTGAATTGATAGATATATTTTTTTATATATATAGAAAATACCTCGGAAATACCTCTTGAAGGGTATTTTGCTGTTATTACAATCTGATTAAAGAGAGATCAATGAGTAATTTGGTTCTATCCTAATTTAACTAAACCTGAAAATCTTGCTAGATATTGATTTCATTTACTTATTTATTTATTTTTTATTTATTAATTTATTACAGTAATCTACAGCTATTAAGTCTAATAAGTGATTACAATTTTAACGATTATACTTATATATTACCAAAAGTATGTTGAAATTAATGAAATAGTATTGAAAAAAAGTTACAGCTAATACTAACAAGAAAGAGAAAAAAAAACGATTATTTAATTACATATTTAATTACTCTCATACTAATATTAATAACTCTCACAAAAAAAATACCAATATTATTCAATTGGTTACCCAGGAACACATTTTATACAGAGGCGAATTTTGACCTAAGTTGGTTTGAGCTGTAGGAACAAAAAATATATCCTAATTTATATTTAAATACTGCGGAACTAATATTCCTAGCTTCATTAGAAATTGCGTACATTGAATTTTATTGTTCAAAATATTATGCAAAAGAAGTAAACAAGATATTTTTATCCTATTCCATAATTTAGAAAAGTTAAATTCTTCCAAAAGTACAGTGTATGGCAAAATCAAAGTAATATACTTCTAAAATACAAATACCTACCTTAGAATTTTTTTGTATTTTTTCCAAGTGTGAAAGGTATACAACAATTTAGCTATTTAGCGAAAGTAAATGAAACTACTAATATTCTAATTATTGTAATAATAGAGACATAATTTTGTTTCATGGTCTTCAAAAAACTGTTCTGCTTAATTTCAAAAATAAGATTCACACAATAAAATATCACAAAAGCGAAACATGTTAAATAAATCACAACCTAAAACTACTTGGCAGATATTCAAAAAAATCATTTTAAGTGGGTATTGTGCCACACCTCTGATTTTAATTTTGATAATGAAATATGACATAATGATAATAGAGCTATTTATATTACTGATGCTCAAAAGACTACATGTTATTATGTACCTACTTGCAACGCACCATCCATAAAAATACACCTTGACCATCGCATATCAATCGTATTTAAATCATTCCTAACAGTTTTAGTCACTAATTCCCCATAAGGGGGGAAGCAAATCTATAATCAGTTACCTAGTCACGTGTATGTTTACAACTATAGCTAATTATACATTTTAATCAGACATTAAATTGACAAGAACCATGCATATTTTCATTAGGAATACATATTAATTAACTTCTCATAGTAAATGGAACACCTAAATGCTTTTAAGGCTGCATATATGCAAATTATTTGCAGGCGCGGAGTGAAAAAATAATTTAACATTCAAACAACTGCAACTCTAATATGTACAGAGGACAACAGACAGGAAAAGGTTCACAGGTAATATTTTCGCTTCTAAATATATACATGCGCGTTTATGGGCTCCTTAAGAATATACATACACATCAGCAATTAATATGAACTATTGATTTTCTGCATTTTTGGTATTATGTATTCAAAGAAGACCGATTAAAAATAAAAAGCATATGTGAATATATTTATTACAGCGTATTTGTATTACCATTTTTATTAACACTCAAAATTGGTACCTGTAGAAGAAAATTAATGAAACCAAATAAGTTACTTGCTATTGCGGCTAAGTTCTTGTTCTAAAAATTATTACCAGGCTTATAACTTTCCGTACGTTGATAATTTTAATGTCCACAAAAGTGTTCTACATTTACATATAATTATCATAAAGAATAGTGTTTTAGGTATCAGTAGCTATATAATATTCGGAAATTTAAAAATTTTAATATACGGGGTGGGTTGTTACCGAAAATATAAAAAAATATGAAATACAGGTGTTACGGAGGATCACCGGACATCTTTTTAAAATTAGTTTGGTATATTTTGTAGCAGATATTATTATTTTAAATAGAATGCTCTGTACATTTAAAGCCTAAAATTTTTTGTTGAATGATATGCATATACTATACGTACTATACTTAAACCTAGACGTTTCGAATATATTCGACATTTTATAAAAATATTCATAGATGATGGCTTGTATGTGTCTTTAAATTTTTATGCATAAAAAACAATTATTTGGTTATAAAGTACAGGTATATTATGTGCAACGCTATTTCATAAAATGTAAAAATATAAGGGGTTTTATTTATAACTTTGCTACCATTAAACGAAATACATCCGAAACTTATTTTATAATATCAAAATATGTCCTGTGAGTATCCTGTAATACTTGTATTTAATATGTTCTGTATTTTTTCTAGTTTTCAAACAGTCACAAGCGGCATATCTTATAGTAAAGTTAGATGAGATTTATTTATTTTTTTCTTAAGAATTACTCCTGTATTCCTATCCTAGTGCAACAGTTACTCCTTAATATAATTATAAAAATAATATAATTATTTACGCCAAATATGCAAAGTAGGTACACTTACATAATAAGTTGTAGATTCCGAGAGAAATAATTTAGTTTATATGTGAAAAAACATTAAATTATGTATTCCATTCTACGTATAGGCCTCTCGCCGAGTTCAAAATATTTCAACTCCTTCGTGAACGAAGGAACTGTCTAGCATGGTCTGGTCAAGCCTCGCACTGCAAGGCTCCGAGTTCTGATCCTAAATCCATTACAAACGCCGAGGCTAAATTTGGTTTACGTCCAGCTGGATACCAGGAAACAATTACCTTAGGCTGGCAACTTTAAATTATGCGGCGATTTTTTAAATTTTAATTGAAGGTTGGATTTTACGTGAGCAGAGTCCGTCGACCCCCTTTAATAGTTCCAGAACTAGATTATAGTCGACTATAGTAGACGATTTATTATCGTGCATTGCACAGGGTGGAACATTTTTGTTGAGATGCAGGACGTCTGCCATAATATAATGGAAAGATAATGATAACTAGTTTTCTCAAAGAAAAATACGCAATAATTTTTTTCATTTCTGGAGGTTTCTGTCTTGCTTATTTGCTGCAATGAAATCAAATATAAAGGCACAATTCGTCGATGTTGGGAAGTAAGTAGAATTCTAACGGTGGTTTTTATTTTTTATTTATCCTCTCGTTATTCATGTTTTAGAAAACCAAACTTGTGCAATTTTAATGAAAATCAAAGTAGATAATCACTAACTTATATTTTTACTGTATTTTATTATGGTAAAATAAAAACGAAAATGTAAAAAAATAGTTGCCTCTGATATTTTGCCTTACTGTAATACTTATTATTATAATTAAACAAATATATATTTTTAAAATATCTACCAAATGCGGATGTTTCTTTAAAATTATAAAATTTAAAATTGATCTGTCTTGAATCGATTAGCCTCGATCAATGTTTTTACGGATCAAACTGGAATAGAGTAATATTGTAGACGAAACTGTTTCACAATCTGGCCTGCGACATTCTTGAATATTAAATTAATGAAATTATTTGATAACTCAAACATTTTCATTCTGATAATTTCCTATATTATTTACTACCACGGTGTACCATATGCGATTTCATGTTGGCACTATATGTCTTCTGTCGACTAAAGACGTATTCGTATTATTTATCGCATAATTTAGAGACACTATATAAACCAAGATTTTGAAATTTGTGGTTAATTTATGTACGTTTTTCTTATACCTACATATATTATAAATGTTATAAAATAAATGTTAGGAATACCAATAATTAACTGAACTTGCGCTCTACAATGAATGAAAAGTTAAAACGATAAGTTCGTCATTCTGTCCTTAAAACCGAATATGCCATCATTTAGGCTTTTAAGAGACATTTCCTGTATATATTTTGTCAAGTATACGAAATATATAGAAAAAATAATATCGGTTTGTATCACGAAAAATGTATTGGAATAACGAAAAAAAAAATACTACAAACTAATTTTGACAGAAAATATTCGTATATTAAGGTAATGCCAATGAACAGGCTTCACCCTATGTATATAGGATATTAGAACGTATGGTATGTAACCGTATAAATTAGTTATTGGGGGTCTATTATATGGTTTTAGTAGGTATGTGATGGAGGTGATAGTTTTTACGCATCAATATCACACATTGTATTGTAACAAACGAAAAGTGACGGAAAACAAATTCGAAGAGACAACAAATTAATTGTCATCTAAAACTAAAGCTACAATAAGTGTTTGTAACATATAAATACATATAATAAATAACATATAACATATATTGTTTAATTAATAAGGTTTTCCGGGTCCCTTAATCTTGTACTAAATGGTAGTTAAAGTTATAACATCATAACTCCTTCCTGGGCGCACTCTCGGCCCGCATAATAATAATATGCCGCTCCCTCTCCCATACAAGTCTATGACTTCCGGGTTCATCATTAACATGAGAATGAGGGATAGAGATATTATTATTATTATTATTATTATTATTATTATTATTAGTATTATTATTATTATTATTATTATTATTATTATTATTATTATTATTATTATTATTATTATTATTATTATTATTATTATTATTATTATTATTATTATTATTATTATTATTATTATTATTATTATTATAAAAGTCCACTAAGATTATATTTTCGGAAATTCTATTTCTTATATGAAATTTCTTTGCCAAAACAGAAAGCAAACGCGTTGGAAGATTTTTATATAATCCATGTTCTAAAAAAGATGAAAATATGGGTGGAATAAGAATAAAATTTTGAAATAATAGCACGTGATAGCCATAAAAGTTAAATTTAAGTAGTAGAATGTAATTTTAGTAGTGTTTAAAAGGTGTTATTCTTTTCAAATATATAACAAAATATTATAGTTTACGTGCTATAAAATATCTAAATATAGGAACAATAACTGACTTTAATATATTTTTTTTCTACAAAGCGTGAGACCATAATTATTTATTAAACAAATATACTTTCAATACTAGCTCCTAATTAAAGTATATATTAACATAAAAGAGAATTATGTATTTGTTTCACATAATATCACAAGTAGTTTTAACATTATTAATAAATAAGACCACACTCTTGCTAATTGTACTTGCATGGTAATTAAAAAATGTGCCTAAAAGTATAAGTAATATTCTGGGCGAATATTCTAGCTAATCCTTAATGCATCAAAACGTATAGAAATGCATTGTACATAATTTTATAGATTACTAGGGAACTATTACATACAATTACGTCAAAATAAACTACAATCATTATTAAATGTAATTCATTTGTAATTCTAGGAAATATGGGCTATGTTTCACTTCACCCACATATTCAAAGAACCATGACAGTGTCTCAGCAGCAGTAATCTTGATTCATCATCGTTCAGTTATCAAAGATTGTTAATATTATTTTCATATCATGCACTTGTATTGCACTGTATTGTAGTTGTATGCAAAATAATCGTCAGTAGTTTACACGTTCCCGTAATAAACTTATTATTAAATAGTTATGTATACAATTTTACCTTGAAATCCTAACGGGCAAATCTAGAAATATGGATAATCTGTTTTCCAACTTAATTGGACAATAATTATGGTATGATTAACAATGTTCTGAATTTTCAATACGTATAATATGACTTTAATTATTGGTTTAAACTATTTAAATGACAATTAAAGTTAATTCAAATAACAACACGGTTTAATTACATCACCATCACAGCTAATACATGAATAACATAAACGAATTTCACTATTACCTATCGTATTTATCTTGAAAATTATAATTAAGTCAAGGACATACTTACAGGAATTTAAATTAAATAAAAAAGAATTATATCTTGTTGTGTTTGATTATTTTAAATACTTACTAGTGTATTTTATAAGTTCAAACGAAAAAGATCTGCATGATATTTATCCAATTCTAGAAAATTATTAAAATTATTAATCAAGTATTATATTTATTATATTTAGACCAAAAAAAAACACGGGAAATCAGACCTAACCCAATAATAAATATATTTATTATACAACATTGCCTTTATATAACCAACACTGTATGTCTTATACGAGTAGTTTCATTTGGTGGGGAATTTTGCTCAGCCTGTACATTTAATTCTCACTAAGCAACTATTTTTATTCATCAATATTTTATAATTTGCTCTAGTATTTATGCCATATTAATATGAACAAAAATGATGATATGGCAATAATGTGATAATAAATATATACTTTTTCTTATACTATTAAGTTGTCTCTAGGTACTTATAAGACAAATCGTTATGATATGTAAAAAAATAAAAGTGTAATTTCGTCTTACATTTTCATTAACTTTATTTTCAAAATATATATTATCTATTCCTTTATCTGGATCATAATAAGAAATTGTGAATACTAATAGACTTTTTTATTTTCAGAGACACAACTCATATGCTCTGCGATATTGGTGCTGCGAATTCATCTGTTTGGTGAACATTATCGTGCAGCTCTACCTGATGAACAAATTCTTCGACGGAGAGTTTCTGTCCTATGGTCTACGTGTCATGAATTTCTCTGAGCAAGCTCAAGAAGATCGAATCGATCCCATGGTGTACGTTTTTCCGAGAGTTACCAAGTGCATTTTCCACAAATATGGTGCTTCTGGCAGCATTCAAAAACATGACAGCTTATGTATCCTTCCCTTGAATATTGTCAACGAGAAGACTTACATATTCATCTGGTTCTGGTTTATGATCTTAGCAACCATGTTGACAGTGTTGATTATATATAGAATTATAATAATACTTTGTCCCAGACTCAGGCCAAGGATTTTACATGCCAAGCACAGAAGTGTACCTATTGAAGTTTGCAGAGTACTTTGTAAGAAAGTTGATCTAGGTGATTGGTGGATTCTACTTATGTTAGGAACGAATCTGGACCCTTTCATCTACAGAGAAATTATTTCGGAACTGGCGAAGAAAATAGAAACTAAGAACTACCTCTGAAGTTGCTAGAGTTTGGTATAGTATTAGGATTTTTGTTTAGTACAAACTTTTCTAGATTCTGGGACAGAGCTTTAAGTTATTTAAGAATCCACTCATGAAACTGAGATTTCCCTAACTCATTCCCATTGTTAAACATTCTATAGTATAGTATTTTCTTTTTATTATGTTTAAAATAACGAAACAAAATTGTATTTTGGGTTTGTGATATTAAGTAGTGCAAGACATTATATAAAATCTTACAATTTAATAATTTGAGATAAGAAAGAAATGATCGAATAGAAAGAAAGATAATGAAGGCCAATCGAGGATACAGAAGTTATGTGTCTGTGGCAAGTTGGAACTAGAGGTTATTGAAAATGGATATTGAGATTTTTAGATTTATAAATATGTATTAAAGGTATAATATTATATACCAAAATTGTTCAAACTGACTTTTAAATATAATTTATAAATCATTTAATATATAAGGTTTATTTTTATTTAATCAACAGGTAGAATTTATTTACAACACTTTATCCTTCAAATTAATTTATTTAAACACAATAAAATAGTAATAACTTGAGGATAAATTCTAATTATTGACTTGTAGAAACTAAAATAACATCAATCATTTCATATACTACTTTTAATGGTTAATAACATTACACTGTGATTCGCTTGGTTTTGTACCGAGTTTACGACAAATAAATTTGCCTTGAGATTCGACTGTTTAACATTTTTATAGCAATTTTACAAATCAAGGAATATTTTGTAAACTTATAGGTTATTTATAACTATTTTATAACTATTGATAAGGATTTTAGATATAAGAAATTTTATTATATCTAAGTTAGGTATAGGTATATGTTGTATATTGAAAATTGAATAAACTTTTTTATTATAAGTAAAATTTAATACATCATATTCTTTCATCCGAGAAAAATAATATTTTTTATTATAGATACATACGTACCACTTCAAATAGGGAAAAGATAGGGAAAGTAATTTTGTAACAATATTTAAAAGCACCTTATATTGAAATTCCATATTAAAATAGCGAATAGTAAGCCATGTAGAGAGCTTAGCTGTCAACTTTCAAAAATATATCAATTTCTATTCCTCTTTACTAACTTGTAAAGAAGGGACAATGTTCTCTCTGCGGGAGATTTCACTGCACGTGGGTTACCAAAACCCTTATACCTTCATACCACTACCACTAAACCTAGTTCTAGTGTGACCAGATTTATTAGATAATTTAATTTCAAATATGTAACCTTGGCCGAAGTTAACCAGGTTGGGTAAACTATGGTGGTTTTACAGTCTATCTTAAGTAGGTATATCATTTACCCAAGTATTTTAATCCTTGTCCATTACCCATGTAACATCATATATTATACCTTACCAGTAGATATATATCGACAAAACTTAATAATCACTTGGTAGCTGAAAATTTGTGATTCTTGAATTTCCTGAACATAAAATGATAAGTGTGGAAGCATGTTAAAAAATAATTCTTAAGGAAAGCTAATATCATTATTATAGGTTCTTAAACAGATCTATTTTATAAAGAATAATTTTTATTACCTTCTTACTGTATATTCTATCTAACAAAAATATAGGTACCTACCTACTACGTAAATTTTTACTTACTTTTACGTGAACTAATTTTTAATATAATAACTATCTAATAATAATAACTAATGACCAAATGCCTTCTCAAATAATTCTAAAATTAAAAACATATCATGTTTCATATCTGCTTGGTGATTTTCTGATAATGATCTTTTATGTTTAGTCCGACGAATTGTGTATTAGGCATATTAGGCATATCAGGCATATTTAAATTTTTAATGGTATTTCTAAGGAAAATGTTGGTTTAAATATTCAGATGTTGAATAATTAGCTGACGTCTTTAAAATTTATTTAAAAAAAGCATGCAAATGATACGTAGGTATCTATTAGTAGGTTTATGGTATATTATTTACTTATTTTAGTGTTTATAACGTTTACAGTAGAAACAACAATCTGTATACAGGTATGGTATGTATAATAGGTAAGTGATTCTTTTAAGGTACCTACCTATAGGGTATATAGGTATAATACTGACCTACACAAACTGCTGGAAGTGCTGGATCATAGCATTAAAGGTTGCTGGGAATATACATACCTAACAACCTAACCATTCGACCTAACTAATCTAACATCGCCAATCCCTTATCTATGGTTGCTGGACACTTGTGAATCTTGTCTTTTTTAATATCTAAGTTTGTAAACATTCTTTTTATTTTAGCAGCTATTTATCAGTAGATGGGAGCACCCAGCGTTGTTGATAAGGCTAATAGTAGCAGAAATGTTTCAACAAATATATATATAGAGAACACTCTATATACCAGTATTTCGGCTTGTTAGGCCCTTCTCAATAGAATAAATGTCTATTACTAAATATTTCCAAGCGCATTTTAGTTACTTATATATTTAGATACTCCGATTTCTCTATATTTACTAGATACTCTATTTCTCTAGGCTGGTATACCTGTAATGACAGGCGACAAAAATTACAGCAACAAACTATACAAAACAGGGTGTTTGAAAAAAAAATAGATGCACTGATCTGCTATTTCTGATATATCTGCATTGCATTGCTACTGGTAGTTCTACGAGACTGATTAAATAATTTATGGTACCTATGCGTCAAAGAAGAAAACTCATTTTCTTCATCGAAAAATAATGTACCTATACTTTCAAATGACATAGCTTAGAAATTTTTGTGTAAATACACCTAAAACTAAATATAATCTCTATAAATATCATTATATCCTCTTGTTCTCCGGAAAGTAGCAGATAAATTTAATTAATCCTTTGTTTAATAATTAAGGCAGCGTAAAATTAAAACTATAGAACCGGCTCCATTTTATAGTTTGTGCAAATTTATTTCATCTCAAATCACTGTTAACGCGAAAATGTTTTTTAAATTAAAAATTAATTGCTTCGTACCAATAAGTATCAGTAAATAATTCATTTTACAAATATATAAAATAAGTATACATTTAAACAGCATAATACGAATACATTTTATTGTTGAATCGTTGGTATTATACTTTTTAACTAGGTACTAAACTATTGCAAATATTTAGGAACATTAATCACTATTTGATATATTTTGAAATTAATGTCAGTAGTAATTTTTATTAACAGACTCAAGACACTTCACAAAGTTATTTAATATTATATCCAGCGATAAATAAAGATTTAGTGTATAGACACCTTTGTATATACAGATCCAGAATGATCGACCCGATTCTGAACGTGCCCTTTCCCTATTGTTATCATAACTGGTTTACCTTTGTTAATCAATCAAAATGATCAATTTTCGAGATTGAACAATTGACAATAGGAAAGAAAGTAATTTTAGCAAACCGAAACCAGTTTTGAGAGTAACTGTGGGACAATGTACGTTCAGAATTCGGTCAATCATTCTGGATCTCCCGTACTTACATAGGTACATACCTATAAAAGGTGTCGGGTACAGTCTCAAAATTTAGGATTAATATTCTAACAGTGCATTATCCATCTCGTATTGATAGGAAGCATAATTTTTTAATAAAATTGTGAAAATATGCTTATATGATAAAAGAAGCTTATTGTTATGTATAAATAATAATGTTTATTTACATAAATAGGTATATATTTATATAACACGAAAAACACGAAAAATAAAGGGTACTTTGTTAAAATAGTTCTATCCTAATATTCATAGTTCTGGAGCTATTTAGTTTGAAAGATTTTTTTGGTCGATATTGGCACTTACAATTTCTGAAATTGTCATGTTATCCTTACATCTACTGAAATAATTTTTTGAACAAATTATTAGGAAAGATGGCTTATTCAATGAATTCAATTCATAGAATAACAGTCATTTTGTACAAATTGCAAATACACATTACCGGTTAAATTTCCTTAAAAAAAATATGGGCCAATTACATATTCTCCGCATATTCCGGCCCAAGCGTTTACTTTAAACCGGTCTTGACGATATTCTTGTCTAAATAATCTGGGATTTGGTCAGCGTAATGGTGAAAATTATGTCGATTTTCCCAACTAATATTGAAAAAGGATGACTCGTCAGTAAATAATACAGTTGAAAAAAAATTTGGATCCTGTTGAAGCTTATATCTGCCCATTGACAAAATTGTATTCGATTCTAAAAATCTTGCTCTGTCAAGAAATTTTGCTCTGTCAAGAATTGATGTCGTTCGATACGATAGGGGTGAACTTTATATTTCTTTAATGTTCTATTGACTACACTTATAGAAATTCTAATTTCGTCACTAATATTTCTGACACTTGTAGATGGGTTTAGAATTGCAAATCCCACAATGTCAATTTGACTGTCCTGTGCTACGTTAAATAGCATTGTGTCTGCACCAAATAACCTGACATTGCATCTCATTCTACAATTTTTCCCTCAAGTTAAGTTTAAACAGATTTGGACCATACAATTAAGAAACTACACATCCTAATATGAATACTTATTTTGTGTAAAATTTTAATATAAAGCTGTAGATATGTTGTAAAGTACTCTCTATACATTGGTACAATTTATCATCAAGACACACATCAAGCATCTACATATATCAAGTGTGTGAGTCACTTTACATTTCGGTCTGACACTTTCTTCACTCTATCAAAATAATGAACTGTTTTACATAAGCAGTCAGCCATCACATGTTCTATTTCTTAATTAATATAGATCACAGAGAACGATACATATTTCTTTTTAATTTATTTTTAACATGTTACGCAGCATTTAATTCAAAACAAATATAGGGGGTCTGTATGTCACAGTTTGGGACTTTTTTCAATAGTGTATATACCTACTCTCTGTATTACACGTTATTTATACTAATTATTATTATAAAATACGAATATTGCTATGGTAGTTTTCTAATCTATTAAGAAATTATATTCTTAATAGATATAATAAGAATAATATATAATCTATTTCAAATTTATTTCTAAATTTCGTAGAACAAAACTTGCTGCGTGTAACATTACATATATCCATTTTTGGCATTATAGTAAATTTTTCACATTAGTAGACGTGAGTAAGAACAGGTGTAATATCAAAGATGGTTACATTGTTTCACTAATATAACATCAAGCAAACATTTCTGCATTAACCTCATAAAATAAGATCTATAGTGTGGCATCTATGTATGCATGTATGTGTCTCCATTTATGTTATATCTGTGTCTAATTGCCTTACACGAGAGTTTATTCTCTTCGTTTTTATAAGTTTTTACAACATTACTATAATATAAGGACTAGAAGATAGGGCTATTACGAAAAATTCGGTATTTTGAACTCTGGGAAAGGCCCCCAAAAGTATCAGCTAAAAATTAGATGATGTATACACAATTTTTTAACTTCTCCCATTCGTAGAATTCGTAGCAATACCAAAATCATTTCCCAAATCATAGGGTTAATGGTAATTCAGCCTAAGACTCATGTGCCCTACGTAAAACACAACGAATTAAGGATGTAATCCGATAAGGTCTTTACGTTTTATTATTTCTTTATTTATTTACGCTATTCTGCAGACTAAGGTCAACTTATAGGATAAGAAGATAGAAGATATATGGATTGTATAATATAAACATGAAAATAATAAAAGAGACAACATATATATAAACACATAAAGCGTATAATAAATTGTTAAATACTAGTTTGTGCGAAATAAAAAAAAAATAACAACAATAACACAACAATATATTATATAACATAGAAATACAACAAACCACGAAGATTAGTAGTGGTGAGAAACACACCGTAGTGCGTTCTTTGGTGTGTTTCTCACCACACTATCGATTCCATTACCTATGGTACCCTGACGAGTGCATGCATAATAAGCGCGAAACCGGTCAGTATCTGATGGTTAATTTCGATGAAGGATGTGACGACTTCCATGGACATGCCGGAGTAATGCAACGCCAGTGCTTATTACCCGTGCAGTAGTTGTTTCGGCATCTCCTTCATATAAACCATGAAGATCTTAATCGAGTAATGCTGTGTACTTATATCAGTGTGAAAAATGTACATTTGTTTGCATCATACAAGCATTTGAAACAAGAGAAACTGGATCAACCTTTTCGTTTTTGACATTAATGAAAAGATTTTCTTTAGTTATGAAAGCGGTGTGTGTATCGCTTTACAAAGGGTTCAGCGTAGTTCAGTCTTTATAGGAGTTTGATAAGCAGATTTAGATATTTGAACTGTTTCTCCTCGTCCTTTTGAAAACATTGGCAGCAGGTAACAAAAATTCTACACACATTATATTCAGCTAGATATCAAGGAGCCACAGATCAGGATTATTAGCGTGTATTTGCCTGATAGTAGAAAATGAGTAGTTTAATAAATCAGGCACTTCTGGTTTCATATAACATTCCCTGGAACGTGCGGCAGCACTGGTGCCTACCTGTAGCTACTCAACATTTCAATAAAAGAAATAATATTACCTATATAGATAAAACTACAGATAGAAACATGTCTTTTATTCACTTTTGCGTAATTAAATTCAGTAATAAATACAAAATAATAATAATAATAATAATAAAAACACCACCGATGAAATGGGTACAGACAGATAGACAAATAAGCAATAATTATTAGTTCACTTGCATCAGTAAACTATCTTTATTTCACTTGGCTTGTCGAGCGGTTTTTCATTAAATTATTATCCACAAGGACTGATTTGCATTCTGTGATAGGCTGTGAAAGTTCTGTCGCATGGTATATAACTTGAAAGGCGGAGTAACCAATTTTAAACATTAAAACCAACTTGCTATTTTTAAATATAATAATTTTAAATATTCCAACATAAACAATATAATTTTCAACCACATAGGTACTTTACACGAGACTTCTAAGGCATTATTTTGTTAATGGTTTTATAGAATAGGAATTAGTGGCAGATGTCTCACTATATACCTAAATCACTGACTACTGTATGTAATAAAAGACGAATGCCACTTTCTTGGCAGATCCCTGAAGTGTGTATATTTTCGGTATATAATTTGTAAAAACTATAGCATTCCGCAATATGACATTAGGAAAACACGCCGCACACTATTTTTATAGCGCGGGTAATATGTAAAACAGAAAACTGGACTTCATTTCATCTGATTTGGCAAAAACGATAGAGAAGAGTATAAAATAAAACTACAATGTGACGATGCCGGACCGACATTTTTATAGACTTCAAGTTGCGGTTGTCGTTGTTTAAGATTTTTGAATATTTTTATGATTATATTGACTAAATGACAGTCAATTGTGTTACAATTAAGTCTGGATTGTTTATAGGTAATCTGTTTTTCAAGTGCCAGTCTAAAGTTAACTCAAAGTAAAATTAACTCGCAGATGAAGGTAGAGTTAACTACTAGAAATGTCAAAGTTAAATATAACCAAATAGATTTGTGTTTTATGTTCAGTAAGTCTGTGTATTTTCTATATAAAATTCTTATAATGGATTATGACATAAATATATACATTAGTGATGAGAATCCTAGAAGACTGGAATTATTTAAACATATATTAAACTATTTTGAATAATTGAATGGTTATGATTTTGTGTACAAAAAGTTATACAAAAGATACAAGATATTGTATTTATTGTACTTGCAATTTGTGATTGAAACAGGCTTCCTTTTGTTTCCAGCATACCTTTCCACTTTTTGAATTAAATAGATTTCTTTTCAGCTGAGGTACCTAGTTTATTAATTGACTGTCTTGAAACATAAAATGTTTAAATATCAAATATAATTGTTTAATGTTTGTAGTGGCGAGATACAGTGAAATACACTGCAGTGCCCTCTTTGGGTCTTTGCTACTACCTGTCTGACAATTATTGTCTAATTGACAGACAGATAACGATCTGCAGAAAGCAGATGCCATTACAGCGACCTCTATTGTCTTTGAGGAAGACAATCCTACTTAATTATTGGAAGGAGATGCCGAAAACAACTACTCCACGGGCAATATGCCCCGACTGGCGTTGCATTACATCAACATCTCCATGGATGTCGCCACATCCTTCACCAAGACCAAATACCAGACAATGACCGGTTTCGATCTTGTTATGATCTCGTCAGATTGCCATAGGTATTGGAATCGATGAATGATCTGGCGACGTGATTGCCTAAGGGGCATAGTGAATGTTTGTAGTGGCGAGATACAGTGAAATACACTGCAGTGCCCTCTTTGGGTCTTTGCTACTACCTGTCTGACAATTATTGTCTAATTGACAGACAGATAACGATCTGCAGAAAGCAGATGCCATTACAGCGACCTCTATTGTCTTTGAGGAAGACAATCCTACTTAATTATTGGAAGGAGATGCCGAAAACAACTACTCCACGGGCAATATGCCCCGACTGGCGTTGCATTACATCAACATCTCCATGGATGTCGCCACATCCTTCACCAAGACCAAATACCAGACAATGACCGGTTTCGATCTTGTTATGATCTCGTCAGATTGCCATAGGTATTGGAATCGATGAATGATCTGGCGACGTGATTGCCTAAGGGGCATAGTGAATGTTTGTAGTGGCGAGATACAGTGAAATACACTGCAGTGCCCTCTTTGGGTCTTTGCTACTACCTGTCTGACAATTATTGTCTAATTGACAGACAGATAACGATCTGCAGAAAGCAGATGCCATTACAGCGACCTCTATTGTCTTTGAGGAAGACAATCCTACTTAATTATTGGAAGGAGATGCCGAAAACAACTACTCCACGGGCAATATGCCCCGACTGGCGTTGCATTACATCAACATCTCCATGGATGTCGCCACATCCTTCACCAAGACCAAATACCAGACAATGACCGGTTTCGATCTTGTTATGATCTCGTCAGATTGCCATAGGTATTGGAATCGATGAATGATCTGGCGACGTGATTGCCTAAGGGGCATAGTGAATGTTTGTAGTGGCGAGATACAGTGAAATACACTGCAGTGCCCTCTTTGGGTCTTTGCTACTACCTGTCTGACAATTATTGTCTAATTGACAGACAGATAACGATCTGCAGAAAGCAGTGGAGTAGTTGTTTTCGGCATCTCCTTCCAATAATTAAGTAGGATTGTCTTCCTCAAAGACAATAGAGGTCGCTGTAATGGCATCTGCTTTCTGCAGATCGTTATCTGTCTGTCAATTAGACAATAATTGTCAGACAGGTAGTAGCAAAGACCCAAAGAGGGCACTGCAGTGTATTTCACTGTATCTCGCCACTACAAACATTCACTATGCCCCTTAGGCAATCACGTCGCCAGATCATTCATCGATTCCAATACCTATGGCAATCTGACGAGATCATAACAAGATCGAAACCGGTCATTGTCTGGTATTTGGTCTTGGTGAAGGATGTGGCGACATCCATGGAGATGTTGATGTAATGCAACGCCAGTCGGGGCATATTGCCCGTGGAGTAGTTGTTTTCGGCATCTCCTTCCAATAATTAAGTAGGATTGTCTTCCTCAAAGACAATAGAGGTCGCTGTAATGGCATCTGCTTTCTGCAGATCGTTATCTGTCTGTCAATTAGACAATAATTGTCAGACAGGTAGTAGCAAAGACCCAAAGAGGGCACTGCAGTGTATTTCACTGTATCTCGCCACTACAAACATTCACTATGCCCCTTAGGCAATCACGTCGCCAGATCATTCATCGATTCCAATACCTATGGCAATCTGACGAGATCATAACAAGATCGAAACCGGTCATTGTCTGGTATTTGGTCTTGGTGAAGGATGTGGCGACATCCATGGAGATGTTGATGTAATGCAACGCCAGTCGGGGCATATTGCCCGTGGAGTAGTTGTTTTCGGCATCTCCTTCCAATAATTAAGTAGGATTGTCTTCCTCAAAGACAATAGAGGTCGCTGTAATGGCATCTGCTTTCTGCAGATCGTTATCTGTCTGTCAATTAGACAATAATTGTCAGACAGGTAGTAGCAAAGACCCAAAGAGGGCACTGCAGTGTATTTCACTGTATCTCGCCACTACAAACATTCACTATGCCCCTTAGGCAATCACGTCGCCAGATCATTCATCGATTCCAATACCTATGGCAATCTGACGAGATCATAACAAGATCGAAACCGGTCATTGTCTGGTATTTGGTCTTGGTGAAGGATGTGGCGACATCCATGGAGATGTTGATGTAATGCAACGCCAGTCGGGGCATATTGCCCGTGGAGTAGTTGTTTTCGGCATCTCCTTCCAATAATTAAGTAGGATTGTCTTCCTCAAAGACAATAGAGGTCGCTGTAATGGCATCTGCTTTCTGCAGATCGTTATCTGTCTGTCAATTAGACAATAATTGTCAGACAGGTAGTAGCAAAGACCCAAAGAGGGCACTGCAGTGTATTTCACTGTATCTCACCACTACAAACATTCACTATGCCCCTTAGGCAATCACGTCGCCAGATCATTCATCGATTCCAATACCTATGGCAATCTGACGAGATCATAACAAGATCGAAACCGGTCATTGTCTGGTATTTGGTCTTGGTGAAGGATGTGGCGACATCCATGGAGATGTTGATGTAATGCAACGCCAGTCGGGGCATATTGCCCGTGGAGTAGTTGTTTTCGGCATCTCCTTCCAATAATTGTTTAATGTTTATTAAAATTCAAAATGTATATATTCATAGTTACTGCCACTAAAAAAATATTGAAGCTTAATCAAATAGAACTCATAGTGCTTTTAATTTAACATCTTTCTGAAAATGACTGGATGATGACAAATATAAGAATTACAAAAGAATTCCGAAAATGTTACAAAATCACGAAAAACTTATGCCAACTTAATACATTTTTTCGCAAACTTAAAGTTTATTAACTCAAGCGGACATTATTATTGAAAAACACTTTCTAATATACTTTAGAGTTATCTAGAGTTAACTCAGAGTTAACACATAGTTATGAGTTATTGAAATCATAGTTTAAATTCCAATTGAAATCCGGACCTTAGTAGGTAGTTCTATTTTCTAATATATGGTGAATGCGCCAATGGTTATCAGATATATCATTTAGATACACCTACAAGCAGAGTTGCAAGATAATCTGGTCCACTGCCATAAACAATTTTAATATTTTTAACTTGTAACAGATATAATGTAGTATGCAAGTTTGCCTATATCATTATACAGAAACAATTTGAAGTTTAGTTAAACACTTGCGCTTGTAAATAAAATTTAAATTTATGTGAATCTCTAATATTCACTCGCTGTTTTACTATGCAAAAAGAATATCGAGCAAAAAATTAAAGTGCCAAATTAATAAACTGCTTTTCTCCGTGTAGATATAGAATATTATATGCATTCTTAGAATCTGTTCACACGAAATCTGCTCTTGTTAGAATTTTAGAATCTTTGTAGGTGCAAACGATTTGGATATGAATATTTTTGTAAACAACGTGTATTTTTGACATTAAACACTCTTTCCTGTTCGCAATTATTATCTTATTAAAATTATTATGAAGTACATAACTAGGTAGGTAATAACTATCATAGTCATTTTCAGTTATAAAAAAAATCCAGGTATTTTCAGGCCAGAAAAGAGATGAAAAATAAGTACCTAAATACAAAATATTTTATAATGATAATCTTCTACGAAATGTAGCTTGATATTCATGGCAAAAAAACTTTTCCCAATATACCCTTCAAAATTTGTTTTGAAACTAAACCTATAGGATTAAAGTTAAAATATTATTTACCTACGTAATACATTCAGACAATCTTTATTTAATTGTATATTAAATCACCACCTGCAAGGTGTTCCATTCCTAAATATTTACTCGAGAAAAAAGTAAGTAGTTTAAAAATAACTTGTACAAACTGATTGGGAGTACTTCTTTCAATATCTCTGAGTAATACAATCATACACACTCAAATCTTTTACTTCATCATCCTTATATATTAATTATTTATATTAAATCTCAGGAAATCTGGTTAAAATTAAATTTAGTTCCCTTTGCTGCGTCTGATTTATCGCATACAACACGCACTGCCTTATACATTTCAACTTTGTGCTGTAAAAATAAAAATAAGCTCATTTTGCAACTTGGTGGCAGGTCTAGGTGAGGCAGATCCTCACATCGTTCTCCTGACTAGCTTGGGACTCACTCTTACCCTGGAATTCACTGTTTTGTTGTTGGGACGCTGACTGATTGACTGACGATGTTAATAAAATGATTTATCAATTGTGTTGTGATAGTGACAAATCTGTTAGCTCGCCGGGTGGTCTGACATTTTCAAAACAATGGCGTAAACATAACCCCAGTTTTCCATGCTGTAAGTATTACATGTTTGAAATAATTGTGTAGTGGTTTTCGCTGGTCTACAATAGAAGAATATCAGATTGTATCAGACTTGTTACAGATATAAGCATTTGGTAAACAACGTTTTTCCAAGTGTATGCATTCTGAGTAAATAAACTTAGTAAGTTTTTAAATGTTGTAAGTGTGTAATGTCCTCTAAATATCTTGGGAATATTTACCTGTTGTTTGAAGAGTGTGTATGTTATTTGATTTAAAAGAGTATCTTAAAGTACTGAAACATTCACAGAAACAGAACAATAACATAAGAAAAACAATAATTGGTTATGAAATCTACAATTTGGTTAAGAAGGATTTTTTAGTTAAAAGTCCTTAATCCTTAAAAAAATTACTTAGTATGTACACTATAACTTAACAATGATTGAAATTTTTCGCATAATTTAAGTTTGTATACTAAATATGTTCTTCAAATATGTTATATGGATGTTATACATCCATTTCGATATGTTATACGGATAACAAATATGTTATTAAGGTATAAAAACAAGTGTATCCAGCAAAAAAATTACTTTAGTCTTGTAAAACTCCAAACTAATTTTTAATTTTACCTGTTTGGATCAGATTATGTGTACCTAAATATTTGTTTTCATGATGTTTTAAAATGTAAAATTTAACTTATGGACTTTGTTTTGTTTCTCAACTGGTACTTGTTTTAGCATTTGCTAATCTCCAGTTATATTAAGATTCTACCATCCACAGAATCGTGCTTTGTGGCAAGGAGATATTTAATTTGCTAGATCTGGTACTTTTACGATGTCATAATAAAAGCGTATAAAACTATCCGTCTGCAAGTTTATGTATATTCACATTTTCCGCAAGCCGATGGATCAGCCACAGACACTAATAAAATTTGAAGCCTTCTTCCGTTTATAAAATGTAGGAAATGTGATAGTTTACGATTGAAAACATAGGTACTGTTTATTTTATATTTCACGAGGCGCAATATATCTACTAACAATAAGGAACGAATTTGTTATTATTGAAAAGTAGTAAGCTATAAGATTAGCAACATTTTATTAGCATTAAAATCTATGGGCAACAAAATATGTTTTATAATAATTAATGAATTGCCTTATTGTACTTCAAAATGTGAAAACGTATATAGTAGATAATCAATAAAATCTATTTTATAAGATCTTTTCTTCAAAACGTAATATGTATCTTCTTCTAACAAAATTGTTGAAGACTGCTTTTATCTTTTATTGCCCTACAATCATTGTACAAAATAATATGAATAAATATTTGCATTCAAACAGCTTGATCTAATATAAAATATAATCATTTTCCTGGAAACAAGAATAAACCGATTTAGTGAAAAAATGTCGCACCATATGGTAGAGCCATTTGTTCTACATCCATAGTATAAAAATATTCAATGCACGCAGATGTACCTACTTGTATCTACCTACCTACTCTGATATTAAATCAACTTAAAAATGTATTTAAGTGTTCTTTCTAACAAAATTATGATATTTATAATGTATAATAAATTAATGACGCCATGCATAAACGATGCCTAATAATATCGCATGTGATTCATGCACTCAACTAAAAAAATAAATCATTTGTAAATCGGCTAGTGGGTACATGTGGAAAAATTTAATATCACTATAAAAATATTCGGACATTGCAAAACCAACAAATTATTATAAGACTAGAAAAATAAATCTATTAGGCAAAGCTCCATACTAATATAAATATTATAAGTACCGTGCGATATATCATGTCTTCTTATTGTTCCGTAAAAAACTATTATGATATAGGATAGTACCACATAAATTTCAAGGGTTATAATTTTTATTGTTTTGCCTATTATAAATTAATAGTGACGCTGTTGAAATTAGTTCATTTAAATATTTCATTATGGGAAAGCTTGCCAGAAGGTATTATTTATTCAAATGTAATAAATTAATAGTTTCATAATAAATCAGTTCCCAATATCAACGAAAAAATAATTTAGTTCTACATCATTCCCTCAATTAATGAGGTTTTCCACGTTTCCTTCATTCTAGATCTGGATGATGGTGGTTAGAGATGACCAGCATGTCGTTCCTGAGGCGCTAATGTGGTTTACTGAATAATATGCCGCTCCCTCTCCCCCACAAGCCTTACACCCCCCCGGGCTAATCCTTGTGATTAGAATGAGGAGTAGAGATTTTATTATTACTATTATTACTATTATTATTATTATTATTATTATTATTATTATTCCAACATTAATACAATTAGAAAGTATGATGCCAGATTAAAAGGCGTTTGATCATAGAGACACATTTTGGCAGAACGCAATCACCTTCCTTTAGTTTTTAGAATTCCATCATAAAACACAATTTATTTGAAGGAGATCCCGATAACAACTACTCCACGGCCCATGTGCCCCGACTGGCATTGCATTACTTCGGCATCTCAATAGGAGTCGCCACATCATTCATCGAGACCAACCACCTATGGAGATGCCGAAGTAATGCAATGCCAGTCGGGGCACATTGCCCGTGGAGTAGTTGTCATCGGGACCTCTTTCAAATAAATTGTGTTTTATGATGGAATTCTAAAAACTAAAAGAAGGTGATTGCGTTCTGCCAAAATGTCAAAATTATTACAAATGCAATATTATTGTTACTTTGGCAGATTAGTGTAATTGATTTAGAATCTTTATATGTGTTTAAACACAGGTAATATTGATATTTAAGGATTATTTTTTGGTAATTTTATCTTTTTTAATTATAGAGATTTGTGTTTTAGTAGGAGTAGCTTTTTTAACGTTATTAGAGCGAAAGGTTTTAGAGTATATCCAGATTCGTAAGGGATACGGGATTCGTTGGCACTTGCGGAAAAGCAAGTCGTTATCTGTCTGTCAATTTGACAATAATTGTCAGACAGATAGTAGCAAAGACCTAAAGAGGGCACTACGGTGTGTTTCTCACCATTACTAACATAAAACACTATGTTTGAGTATTATTAACACCTTTCCTGAATACCAATCTGAGCAGGAATCCTAAATAAAATTGCTATACAGGGTGTCCACCTAGTGCGCGTAAGTCCAATATCTGGGTTAATAAAAGAGATAACTTAATTTTTTTTTCAACAATGTTGTCTAATATCCCGAGCTGCACAAAATGAAAATATATTTACATATTCAGGGTGTTCAGTTTTTCCTGGACAGGTACCAACTTCATTTTTTTAAATGGAAACCTATATTTTTTACGGCATTATCGAATTCTACGTAAAAAATTAGTGGGACTTTGTGCTTAACACTGCTATTGAAATATTGATAGTTTTCGAGATATTTGACTTTTAATTTTTTTTTCTTATGTTTCGTCACTTCTAATAGTTGACATAATTATGGTTGTATGACAGCTAGAAATTATTTTTTTTCAGAAACTGTAGAGTGAAGATGGCTCTTTCGAAAAACGTATCAAAAGTTGACCTGCGATATACAGGGGGCAACAGAAATCGTGCGAAACCTGATGGTTTAAAATTTAAAAAATCTCGACTTTTTCAAATGGAACACCCTGTGTTTTATGATTTCATTAGATGCCTTTCTGTAGACTCTACAATTTTATAATAGCTTTCCCTATACCTAAGTTGCGTAGTTTTTGCAAAAAACCCACTTTTATGAAAAATACCCGATTTGCGCACTCCTTTGACGGAAAAAATATTGTAAGGCTATTTATTTTTATAAAATGTATTAGTTTACACTTCTTAAAATAAAAATAACTGAAAAATTTAGATAATTTCAGTTTAATAAACAAGTCTTTATGGAAAGTTACCATTTATTTGTAAATAAAAGTAAAAAATCATAAAAGCTCTACTTGTAATTAAGAATTAGCAAAACTGGCGTATGCTTTAGAAGAAGTTCATGGGAATTATTTGCTAGCAGCACGTATTTATAGAGATTCCCACGTGCTGACTGTTTTGAAAATGTGAAAGAAAGATTTGAAAGAACAGCAAATGGGAATTATGAGAAAACTACCAGGAGACATGGGAGTAACAACGATAATATTTAGTTTAATGTTGTGGTTTCTGCTGTTGAAAATCCAAAAATATTAGTATCAGAAAATCAGTAGAAATCTTGGAGTTTTCAAAAGCTCGACAAATAAGATATTGAAGAAGAAGTTTCATACGTATCATATTGAAAACCAAACGGTGTTACCGTAGTTAGAAAAATTATTAGTGAAATGGATGAATATACATAGAGTATTGAAAAAAGAATACGCAATACTCATACAAGCAAGCTAACCTAAAGTAAATGCTCAAAATGTCCACCGTTGTTTTCAACACAAAGCATTTAATCTACGACGAAAATGAATGTGAACATTTCTTAACATTTCGGGCGTTATAGTTAGAAACTCATTTTGGATCTTTTCTTTCAAGTCTTGCATATCCGTTGGTGGTACTTCGTATACTCGCTCCTTGATATAACCCCACAAGAAAACGTCCAGAATATTTAAATCAGGCGAACGTGCAGGCCAAGGAACTGGACCACCACGACCTAACCACTTATTTGGATATACGTGGTTTAGGTGTTCTCTAATCTGAAATATGAATAGATAATAGGAAAAGTACTACAACAATAAAATAATCACAGTACCGCCAAAGTGGAATGCGGAGGGGCACCATCATGCTGAAACCATTGTTGAACCAAATAATCAGCGGGCATATTCTGTAGCTGTAGAAGGGGAAGTTCGTTTTGCAAAAAATGCAAATACACATTGGCATTTAAATTGCCTTCAAAAAAGTACGGTCCAACAATATGTTCTCCACAAATTCCAGCCCACACGTTCACTTTGAAACGATGCTGATTATCTAGTACCCTCAATAATCTTGGATTATTGTCAGCGTAGTGATGAAAGTTGCGACGATTGGGTAAGCATGTGTTTGAAAATGTTGATTCGTCAGTAAACAAGACATTCATAAAAAAATTTGGACTTTCCTGAATTTTATCCAATGCCCAGTGGCAAAATTGCAGACGGTTTAGGTGATCTTGAGGTAACAGTGCTTGATGGTTTTCAATAAGATACGGATGAAAATTATTCTTCTTCAGTATCTTGTTTGTCAAGCTTTTGGAAACTCCAAGATTATTACTGATTTTCCTGACACTAATATTTGCATTTTCAACAGCAGACGCCACAACATTAAACTGAATATCGTCATTGTTACCGTCATGTCTCCTGGTAGTTTTCTCATAATTCGCATTTGCTGTTCTTTCAAATCTTTCTTTCACATTTTCAAAACAGTCAGCACGTGGAAATCTCTGTAAATCTGGATTATTTGCTTTGTAAATACGTGCTGCTAGCAAACAATTTCCATGAGCTTCTCCTAAGGCATAAACCATTTTCACTAATTCTTCTTTTGAATAGTTCATTGTATGCACGCTTAGTACTTACTCTAAACTCGTACGTGAATATTCAGTAAAAGAAGAAATGACATGTAAACTGATTGTCACAAATTTTATTGCGTGACAGACGCTCACTGCGTTTTTCCCGAGAAAGGAACGTGCACAAATCGGGTATTTTTCATAAAAGTGGGTTTTTTGCAAAAACTACGCAACTTAGGTATAGGGAAAGCTATTATAAAATTGTAGAGTCTACAGAAAGGCATCTAATGAAATCATAAAACACAGGGTGTTCCATTTGAAAAAGTCGAGATTTTTTAAATTTTAAACCATCAGGTTTGGCACGATTTCTGTTGCCCCCTGTATATCGCAGGTCAACTTTTGATACGTTTTTCGAAAGAGCCATATTCACTCTACAGTTTCTGAAAAAAAAAAAATTTCTAGCTGTCATACAACCATAATTATGTCAACTATTAGAAGTGACGAAACATAAGAAAAAAAATTAAAAGTCAAATATCTCGAAAACTATCAATATTTCAATAGCAGTGTTAAGCACAAAGTCCCACTAATTTTTTACGTAGAATTCGATAATGCCATAAAAAATATAGGTTTCCATTTAAAAAAATGAAGTTGGTACCTGTCCAGGAAAAACTGAACACCCTGAATATGTAAATATATTTTCATTTTGTGCAGCTCGGGATATTAGACAACCCTGTAGAAAAAAAAGTTAAGTTATCTCTTTTATTAACCCAGATATTGGACTTACGCGCACTAGGTGGACACCCTGTATATGGGATATTTTCCGATCTCAGCAGGGCATTCAACTATGTCAATATTGACAGATTTCTATATAGGATGGAGCAAGGTGTAAGGGGTTTAGCCAAATCTTGCATTTCTACTTTCTTAAAGGGCAGAAAACAATCTGTCAGCCTAACTTGTTGTAACAACTATTGTGTTCAGAGGTGCGCTTTCAGCTTATTGATGTAACTGTTGGAGTTCTTCAGGTTCTTCAAGGGTCTGTATTATTTCTTTTATATGTTAATAACTTAAAATGTTGTATGCCTTATAGTGTTTCCACAACTTTATATGCTGATGATACTTCTCTGGCTATCTCAATCTGACAATATAATTCTCGAGACTATTTGTAATGATACCCTTGTAAGTCTATATGACTAAATTTAGGTTTTACAACGTTGGGGTCACTTTCGGTCAAATTGGAGGAAGTATTTTTAATACTCTAGAAGTTGAAAAGAAAAAAAAAATGGTGTGAGTCACCTTTCCATTACCTACACTAGGTTTATTTATAGTAAAACAACATATTAAATTCTTTTTCGGTATTGTGCCTCATTTAATTTTTTCACATACTTTATTTTTATTCGTTGTCATAATAAGTTTTTAATTAAAATTAATATTTTTTGTTTATACTATTTTTTTTTTGTTTATACTAATTTTTATGTGAGACAATAAGGACTTTTTGTCTAATTTTCATTTATTACAACTTCAAACAAAGGCATACACATTTTTACGTCAAACAAACATATATTTATTTATTTTACTTTACACACACAAAAATGATGGTTTAACGCGTTGAAGCTTACTGGATAAACACAAAAGCGGAAAAAATAAATAAATAATTCAGCGGTTAAAAATACCATTCTCTAATGACCCTAATCGGTGCAGCATATTTCCTTGATTTAGAAAATGCATGGCAGAAGTTATAAACTAATCCTTTACTTCTGTTACTTGTTTCTTAGGTACGCGAATTTTAACACTAGGTAATAAATAATTACACAATACTAATGAGTATACAAAACTATACAAAAGTATCCAGTTTTGTTTAACCAACTAAACACCAATTAGTCTGGCTATGCACATCAAAGAAATATGGAACGAAAACTGCATTAAAATTAGAACGATTCATGTCTGAGAATAGCTTTCGAAATATTGGTTCTTGTTTTGTCATTTTCAATACTTGATGTACCGAGTGGCCAATTTCAGGAGAACTCTTGAACTAAGAGAGATACAAACAATTAATCCCTCTTTCTGGATCTTTTTCTCTGAGACACACTTAATGACGAAGTGCAAAATGTATCTTCTTTTGTTTTTGAGTTATTGGTATTTTTTATTAAATTTATTTTATTATATTTTATTTTTAATTTTGGTTATTTTAGATATTAGAAAAAAACAATTTCTACGTCCTACGGACGCCTTTTTTGCAGTGGCGTACGTTTTTAATAACTACATAAAATTTCGAGGTATGACATACACTTGTGTTTTTTTCAAGGCAAAAGAAATCAGCACAACACAGACTGTCGTGTTTATGGGTATCATTCCACAAAATGCATTTATTTACACAACACAATCACTTTCTTGTAGTAATTCTATATATACTTTTCTATTATTACTCTTATAAAAACAGAATATATTTTGATTTAAACATATTGAATCACAAAACACAAGCACTAATATGGTATCACAATACACTTTTTCTACCGTTTGTCACACATTTTAACCAAAAATATAAGTAATCAAAAACTACCTGCTTCAAACCAAACAAATTCACATGATAAATAATTAGCAAAGAAGCACACTTATTTGTCTGTGGAAGCAGTTATGGGACTTATGACTGCTTTTATCACTCTTTTTATTCTTTATTTCACCCTAACTAACACATGAAGTCAATCTATTTATACCAATTGAATGGTAATTGCTAAATGATGTGATATGAAATCCAAATGTTTACTCGTCTTCTTCCATATTTGTTTACAATTTGATTTGCAGAGCCCTCATCCGTAATTTGAATCTCGAATTGAAGCTTCACGTCTCACTTTTTCTGTTAAAATAACATTTACAGAAAAATTGTACTACCACTTATATTCCTAATTAAAATTTAAATATGAAACGAAAACTTGTGCGTTTTACATACATAATGATTGATAATGTATGAATAATATGTACATACTTATTTTTATTAGAATAAAAACATTGTTTCTTGTGTTGTTTCTACTCAAGTTTTTGACAATTATTTTTAAAGTTCTATAGTAATACCACACAGAATAATACTGGCACGTCAATAAACTACACATTTACTAAAGAAACACTATACAGGGCCCCAATCAAAGTATGTCCAATTTGGGAACTAAGGTTCGAGATATTTATAATTGTCATCTGTGTCACACACATAAATATTGATGCCTCAGCCATGCACCGTTCTTTTTTTCCGTTTAATAGACACTTTCCTTACGATCCTTGTCTCCAAATTGAACATATTTTTATTTAGGGATCCGTATGCATTTTTATGAAGGCTGGTGTGAATAACAATTCTATTAACCAGCCAGACAACAAAATAATAATCATACGTCTCAGCAACTTACTCATGACTGTATAAATTTCGAGTTTAATTTTCGTTGAAATAAACTAAACAGTGATGTTAATTAAAGTTCAATCTTTATATTCCATAAATATTTACGGCATCAATGACTGAGTGCTTATTAAATAATTCCTAAAAATTATAAACACTCTTTTCTATTTATATAAGTCGTCCCTTATTAAAATGCGTTCTACAACAGAAGGATCTGATAAATATTATGAAATTACCAAATTTAATGTATTAAATATTTCAACGATACTACTTCCTGTTCACATTATTCACCGCGATATTTTTTGGGAGGGTATATTTAAAAAATCGTTTACCAATTGGCCGAAAGGGACTACATAGTTGATTGCCGATAAACCTTTGCAATGCTGAACTGTAAAGGAGATAATATGGATGTTTGTCATGGTAAGAAAAACACAGTAGTGCCATCTTTTGTTTGAATAGATTCATTAATATAAACCTCAACTTTGACCTGCATTTAACCAACCTTCTACTAACCATGCATATTTCTAGTGATTTGGTATCCACAAATACTGACAATTGAATTAAAATAACTCTCTGTTATGCACATTTAAAATATTTCACATAATTATGTGTATTATTTATTAGAATCTATTGTAAAATATTCAGGATCCAATCATACTAAGCAAGATTGAAAATAGCTTGCACATGAGGATGAGCAATAAATCTTTGCCGATGATTGACTAATGCACGGATACATTAACGTTTTCGCTCTATTTGTTGTTTATAGAGGCAAGTACAAATTGTAACATATGTACATTTGCATTTGACAGATAGTGTCGTTGGACCATTTTACGATATTGTATTATTAAATATTGTATCATATCTCTCAGTAAAATGTTTCATTACATGGCCCCAATTTCCGGAAATATTGAGAATATACTCGTATGTATTGCACGAGAAGAATATGAATATTTATTAATAAATAATCACAAATATTTTATTGCATGACATTAATGAATGCGATCATAGAAATTAAAGAATTTGTCCTGCACTCTGACCTTGAAGAAATTAGACGAGTCTAAATACCTATACCGATAATAGTTCCTAAGGGAGTTACATCCCTTTAAACTGTGGATAAAAAAATATTTTTTTTCAATTTTAGGAACAGTGGCTGACCATTTTTTTTTAAAGATTGGTATTCTGGCATAAATTTGTATGCCAAAGCAATTGGTGATAGTAAAAAGAGCCGTGCCAGTTCTTAAAGGGTAGTTTTCGTAAGGGTTGTTTTTCACAAAACCTTTTTATGTAGTAGTAGTAGTAGTTTATTTCCCAAAAAAAAACATGCAATACATGTATACAGGAAAGAACAACAGAACAATAATAAATCAATACTGGAAAATTACCCTAACAATAAACAATTAAATATGAACTTAAAAACAAAAATTAAAAAATTCTTCTACAGAGTAAAATACTGTGGCCATGAGAAATTGTTTCAACCGATTTTTAAAAATTCTTAAATTAGCGCTACATTTTATTCTAAAGGGCAAGTGGTTCAATATCTTTACTCCCTGGAACTGTGGACTAAGTCTTGTACTATTATAATTATATGAGGGTAAGCAGTAAATATCATGCTGTCGTGTTTCATATTTATGTATATCACAGTGTTTAATTAATTTATTTTTATTCCTAAAAGTAATTACTGCCACCCGATACAGGTATAGATTATATAGTCATTATTTGTAGGTTCCTGAAATATTCTCTGCATGACTGTCGCGGTCCTAAGAGGCATAAAGATCTTATTGCCTTTTTTTGAATTTTAAAAGTAGCATCACCCCAAAATTCTATTCCGTATTGTAGTAAACTTTGAAAGTAAGCATAATAAACAGTACGCCCAGGTTGGAAACCTATATTTTTTCTTATAGAACATATGGCATAAACAGCACATGAAATTTTTTTATTAAGCTCATCCAGTTGGTTAAGATTCTTATCTATGTATAACCCCCAAGAACTTAACACTATCTACCGCTGAAATAATACCGTTTTCAAGTTCTATATCCATTTGTATGAAGTTGTACGATGAGTGAAATATAATATTATTTGTTTTATTGAGATTCAGTAGCAATTTATTCGCAGAGAACCATTCATTCACATTATTTAATATTTCTGTATATTCGGGTGAAACATTGTTAAAAAGTAAACTTGTATCATCTGCAAACAAAGAAAACTGAACCATTTTGAAGTTATCGACGAGATCGTTTATATAGATTAGAAACAGTACAGGGCCCAGAATTGAACCCTGATGGGACTCCACATTTAACATTTTTCTGTTCCGTATTATTAAGGACCGTTTCATTATTGATTACCTCTTTTAATTCAATATACATTTTTCTATCCCTATGTATAAGTTAATACAGTAATTTTAACATAGGACGTGAAAAATTACGACTTTTTTACGTAAAAAGGTACTTTTTGTTTAACTCGCTTGTTTAACTCGCGTTTTGTACACGTTAGATACTTTTAGTGCTCAAAAATTTTCGAAAATAAATAAAAACCATTTTTTGTATCCACCGTTTAAAAGGCTTTAATTTTAGAGCATATGTTCATAGGCACTTTTATTTTTATTTTTAGATGCTAGCACCCCTTGTCCGGTGCACTATTTCTTTTACACCCTGTATACTCACTTAAGACGGCCTTCGCAATGCCATAAAGTTGTTATAAAGTTTGTTTTCCAATATTTCGATATCTGTCATATTCGATTTTGAAATTCAAAAATTAACGTATCATTTTGGATTTCTGCCTAATTGGAAACTGTAACATATAGGTACAGTGTATGAACATTTGTTCAACATATTGAACAAATATTCATACAGTGCTAAACAGCTTAGGTATGAATATAAATCACAATTTAAATATCTAAAACGTACCTTCATCGGCCAATCCAGCGGATCAAGCTTCGGTACTTTCTGATGATTATTTGTTCAAGTGCCTGCTAAAGCGCTAATAAAAACCTAAAATTAAACCAACACAAGAATAAGAAATTCGTCTTTAATTACTACGGCCCATTTTCTATTAATCTGTTCTAACGCGAACGTGTTTATGCGGCATACAGGTACTATTTTTGTTTGTGAACGCCGGTTTTTAACTGAAACATATTGGGAATAATTCATAGTGAAACAATTGTTAAAAATTCTAGTGTTTTCATATGTGCTGTACGAGAAAGAGTGCCTTGAGTTGCGTTAGAATTCGATTTACATTCTCCTAAACCTAAACGTGACAATCATTATTGTTTATCATATTAGGTGAGTACGGTTAAAGCTGGTTTAAAATTGGTGTATTTACAGATTCATATAGTTTCGAGGGCGTTGTAAACATATAGAATATACTTCTCAAGAGGAAGAAGTGCTATTACGTTGAATAAAGTGCAAGTATACGTGTTTATACCCACTTTCTGTTACATACTCGTTCAGTAAATCTATATTCTATTAAATTTAATTACATTTACGATTTTTATCTCCCTGTTTACAAACTTGTTGAAGCATGACACAAATTTTTTCAATATATCTGTATATTGAAGTATGTATGTTTAAATACATGAGGTATTACCTACTGCACAAAATAATTCCACGTGTAATGATCAATTAATATCTTAGCTCTCGCCAACCAAATTTTATCTTTATCATTATGTCTTCTAGTGAGAATAATAAGAAAGATTGATACTTCTGCTAAACCAGACCTCAATGTTTCAATTCAATAATAAACGACCTTCATTAAAGTTACCTTTAAATATCTTGATATCATAATATCATCTAGATATTGAAAAGCTATATTAGTTCTTTTATCTCTGCACTATAGAACTGATACTATTCATTCTTTTTGTTCTTCTCCTTTTGTCACATTTGAAACAAAATATCAATTGGATTCACATATAATATATTTTAAAAATTCCAGTATTTCCAGGAGAGATCCTCCTGTGTCTTGCACTTTTCAGAGGAACTTCAGTAATGTAGTGCTTGGCAATATTAGAATATACGAGAGGCTGATAATTCTTCCGATTCGATACAGGGTTCTATATGGATTCATTATTATATCAATCAATTCATTTCGTGTAGATGTTTCCTCAAGTCATATTTAGTTTAGCAAGATATTTGTGGACAGTGTTCTGGAATGCAATAAGAAATAAAGATTTTGTCTGGAAATGCTGTGGAGTTGTGTTTTAGTTCATAGTCAATTAGACCCGCATCTATATTTTTTGTTTTCCGACCTGTAATGTTATTTGTAAACTCTTCCGAACAAGCTTTTGCCTTTTCGTTGACACTATATGCTTTGGGATCCACTTTAGAGATGCCTTGTATTACATTGTGTTTTGCTAATGCCATGAAATCCTCCAGAGGCGCTTTCAATGTATACATTGGTATGATAGAGATTGTGTTGCAATTTATTTTCAAATTTATTTGTATTAGTATTATATTATTTACGAAATAACTGAACCAAGTCAAGGATACTTTTTTTTTCAAAAAAAACTGGTACAAAGACAAAATTGCAATGCTGTTTAAGACAAAACTGTAGCAGTGAAATCTAATTCTATAGTCGACTATAGTGTGTGTGTAGAAATCTAATGCAGTTTTACTGTGGTTTTTAAAAAAATTAAAGTGTGGTGAAATTAAAAACGCCAATTGGAAAAATAAAGCCGACGAATTATCCGTGTTAAAAAAACTGACATTGCGCATTTCTTTCAGCAAATGCACCCCCTGTATTCAGTACATAATGGACCTCTACACTACGCCATATCCCAAATGGGAAGAAGCAAGACCGAACGGAGTCACAAGGAGCGCATATTCTTCCGGACGCACGCCCACCAGCCCCTGAGGACCAGGAAGAGGCGCTACACGGATCCCAGACCGTACAGGAGGAGAATCCACACCGACGACGGGTTAAGAGGGATGGATTTGCTAAGGGGAGTCTACACGCTCACTCAGGTAAGAATAAATGGTGTTTTTGTTAATTAATTCGTTTATATTGATGAAAATTCATTAATTTTAAGGGAAAATTATTTGTTTTGAGGCATACAAACTAAAAAGAGTAAGACCAGAGAACTCATATGTTTGTAAAAAGAAATATATGTATAATCTATTTTTGATTAAAAGAAAGTTGTTTCCATTAAAAACATGCCATTGTTTTATAATTAAAATTTAATAATCAAAATGATATATTATTATGATATCACTTAAATATTGTTGCACCTTCCAGTGTTGAATTATATCAACATATTCTGACAACAAATTCATACCATTGCTTCTTTCAATTTTCTTCTTAACAATATTACTATTACATTATCAATTTAACCACGAATATATTATGGGCGCGTATATCATTTCCATCAAAAACCGTTCTGGTCGACTGCAATTTAGAGATTTTCATATTGTATGTCACAAATTTACCTAATAACCTTATATGTAATAGTTAGTGTGTCCCATAATCAAATTTATAATTGTCAAAGAATAATTATGTCAGTTTCCAATACGTTGTTTTTACTGTCCTTAAAATAGTTATACCTGAATAGTTTAGTTAATTTTTTAAAGTAGTGTCATCTAGCAGCAATTTACTGAAACTATTACGTAATTACGTCCAAAGCAAGAAATCTTTTTATTAACTTTTTCGCATGAAACTCAATTTGTTTTTCTTAGTTTATGTAATTGCTCTGAAGGGGCATAGTTCATATGTAAGTTTTCATTGATTTTTCTAAAATTGTGTAAAATGTGACGCGTCTTGAATGAGCTGGTCGTAGCAGCTCATTTTTTGAAAATATTATTCAGGAACTTACGACAAACAAAAGTTATCGGCATATTCAGATACGGAACGCCATATAATTTCATCGTTTTGTTTTTAAGAACAATGCTTTTTTGCAAGTGACAAAATGGAACGCAGTATACCGGGTGTCAACGGATCTATTAGACAAGCCATAACTTCTAGAGTATTGGATGTATCAAAATGAGATTTGGTATAGGTAAATGGTAGAGGAAGAGGAAAGTTTTTGCATATTTTTCACGTTTAGGTTACTTCCGGTTTCACCGGAAATGGCTTCAACTTTGAATTTTTAAATGGAACACCCTGTATATTTTTACATATTTGAATTTCTGAGACAATTTTGGACTAGAAAATGACATTAAAACTTTTAAAGTATAATACTCGTATACGAATTTTTTAAAAACTTCACTGAAGTAAATATATTTTATGAGCTTATTTTTAATCCAATCACAATGAATTTAGTATCGTTGGACTCGCAAAAAAAATCCCTTTTTGAAAAGTGCTTGTCTAAAAAATGTTGTCATTTGAAAAAAAATAGTTAGATATAAAAGTAATTTTGCCAACTTGTCTCATTCCTATCTACCATACTAATCACTAAAACTTTGCGATTACATTTTTCTGACATCATCTAAGGCCTTCAGATTAGTTTGCGCTCAATCATGGCCACCTAGATGCAATATTAAAAATGGCTCTAAAAAAATCAAGTAGGCGAAAAAACTTTTTAAAATGTCATTTTCTAGTCCAAAATTGTATGAGAAATTCAAATATGTAAAAATATACAGGGTGTTCCATTTAAAAATTCAAAATTGAAGCCATTTCCGGTGAAACCGGAAGTAACCTAAACGTGAAAAATATGCATAAACTTTCCTCTTCCTCTACCATTTACCTATACCAAATCTCATTTTGATACATCCAATATTCTAGAAGTTATGGCTTGTCTAATAGATCCGTTGACACCCGGTATACTGGTGGCTATCAATTTTAAACTATAAAAAATATTTAAAATTAACGGATTCAAATTTTGATTGTAAAATTGTATCATGAAAATTTTTATATCTATGGTTTCACTGATAAATCTGAAATTGTGCGAATCCTCTTAGATGACACGACACGTGTTTGTGCTTCTGGAATCTTCAGGAATACGTGTGGCAGAAGTTTTGCTATCCAAAAGATTTAAAAAATTACTGAAACTTGAAATACTATTAAAATAAGTAGGTACACATAATTAGAATCCAACGTGAATCTAAATTAATGTAGATAGTTACAAATTGAGAGCATTATCTAATTCGCAACTCACGGTTTTGTTTAATAAAACTGGAAATCGCTTTGAGGTGAAAGAAGCAAAACATCAGTAATAAAATTTATTTAATAATTGTCCATTTAATGAGTAGTTATTAATGTTTCGACCGTTACTATTTATTTTCTGGCTTTTATGTTCTAACGTGGGTGGGATATTAGAAATTAATTATAAGTTCGTTGGTAAATGTAATAATACTACGATTGTAAAGATTTCCTATAGTTACACATTCAGAAAACCGAATAAACGTAAACCTTAGGGCCCGTTGTTCACGAAGCAACTGATTTCTGACTAAACTGTTTATAGAATGTAAAGAAACTGGTTGTATATTCAGTTCTCGTACATGAATAGACGCCAAAGTAATTAGAAAAATAGATAGATAGATAGATAGATAGATAGATTTATTAATCTCTTTGTATCAAATACATGACATGAGACAGGTCATTTGTCCAAACAGTCAAATTGGTAGACATTCAAGCATTACAAATTACAAGAAAAAAAAAAAAAAGAAAATCATAATAGTAAAAGCAAAGTAACATAGAGTAAAACATACATCATATTATGGTTATAAAACAACATCATAGAGTAAAAACATATATAACAATTAACAATACATTAAGTACAATATAGAGCAGATAGTGTGACAGTGAGCACTACCTATGTTTAATAAATTCATCCAGCGAATAAAAGCAATTTTGTATCAGAAATGCTTTGAGAACTTGTTTAAATTTTGTTAAGGTTCTTATTGGTTTTATGTTAGGTGGTAGCAGGTTATAGAAATAAGCTCCAGCATAGATGGGTGATTTTTTATAATTCATTCTGCTCAGTTTACTGAGATGAATATTACACTTAGTTCGAGTATTATATTTGTGGACATCTGAGTTTTTCTGGAATTCTTTTCTATGCTGGAATGTATAGATCAGCAGTTTGTAAAGGTAAATACACGGACAAGTCAAGATATTGTAATGTTTAAATGTATTCCTGCATGACTCATAAAAGTCAAGATTAAATATTAATCGGATAAATCGCTTCTGTATTATAAACACACGCTTCATCTGTGTTGCCCTCCCCCACACTGCTACACAACATCCAATCACTGAATAAACCAATGCATAGTACAACTCTATTAAGTGATTTCTATACAAGTCACATTTTAATGTATTCATGGCGAAGTACGTCTTATTTAGTCTGTCACATAGGTACTCAATAGGTTCTTCAAAGGTTAATTTTGAGTCCAGCCAAATTCCCAGAAATTTTGTACTGTTGGATGGTAGAATATTGTTATTACCTACCAATTTTAAATATTAGATTATTATTTGGTTTAAGTGGTGACGTAAAGTCAACAAATATCGTTTTTTGTTGGTTGATAACAAGATGATTATTATTACATCAGCTGATAAACTCATTAATAACCATTTGTGTCTTGTTATACAGCTCGTCGAGGCTATCTGCGTTCACTACAATAGTTGTATTATCTGCATAGATAAATACCCGTCCATTCTTAATATTCGGTGGCAAGTCATTTATATAAAGTAAGAATAAAAGAGGGCCCAGCACGCCACCTTGAGGAGTCCCTAAGGATATATTAAATTCATTAGAGAGTACATCTTCTACTTGTACTCTTAAAAGTCGATCTGTCATGTACGACTCAATCCAAAATTGATCTTAGTACACATCAAAATATCTTAGTACACCAATAGCTTACGTACGTTTGTGTTTCGATTGTGTTTAATCGTGTCAAATTATGAATGATTTGGATGAGATGAATATTTTGCACTATTATAATGGTAGATATAGATACAGAAGAAGGCGGTTCTGGGTCCATTCCCACATAGAAACGAAAAGAAACTGCAGACTGCAGATTATTTGTGGCCACTGCATAATTGCAACAAGATGATGGCATCTGACAGATACACATGATGATTCCCCGTTGGATTTGGATTGTGTTGCGAGAACTACCAAGAGGTAGCGCCATTAGGGCTTGCGTACGCAAGACTTACCTATTGTACCAAATACTCAGGTCTTCACATTCATAGGTATGCTCACTCATATTGCACTGATAAGATCATAAAATGTTCGAAACCGGTCTGCAATTAGTGGCATCCTACGATGTGTGGTCTGAGTATTTCCTCGTAGTTTTCACTTTTCATTCCAAAATACGGCAAATCTTGCTTTGTAATTCAGCGCTCGGCGCGGCATATAGCCAGGAGAATAGCTGTTTTGGCTTGATTTGTTTTATTCCTTATTTAAATAAGGCGTTTGCAGATGGAGGATGATCTTAATGACGTCCTTACTATTCGTAGTTATTTGCAAGATGATGGAAAGTTTCGTAAACAAACTCATCAACTCCTTGTAGTTAGGCATCATCCTGCAATTATTAGAAATAACACAAATATTAGTTACTTATAGAAACAGGATATTTTTCTACTTCCTTACAATTAAACTTTGTTCATTCATGTTTGTTAACCAAAGAGAAAAACCACGCAGACTATAAGAAAATATCACTCGGCGACTGACACGTCCGTTTATGAGATATGATTAAAACCAACATGCTGTGACGCACAAGAAGATGGAAAGTGATAGAAGTTTTTTAACAGTCTGAAACAAGTTGCTCCGTGCACAACGGGCCCAAATTAAAATTTTAGTCAATGTTGTTTAGTATTGAATAACAAATTTTACGGCAATAGATTTAGAGCGACCAAATCAATATATTAAAAGTAATTATGTGTTTTTTATAATATTAATAAGGTAGGACCTTAGGTATCCAAAATATCACATCATTATGATGAAGTATGCCGTTATTTTCTTGGTTGGCCTGCTGTCGACCTTTTGAAGGGCGTTCCCATACGAACCAATAAGATCGATTGTCTTTTTTTCGATCGATCAGCAAGGGTTTAGGTGTTTCGGAGATGTGCATTCATCAAGAACCTACATTTATTTCAGCCATGAAAGGCATACAACTTCTTAAATATTAATTTAGTTGCCTCTTTTTTTAAATTTACTTGTCTCTTGTATTTTTTTTAAGCGGATCCAATCAACCTATGTTTATTTTATAAAGATATTACATTTTTATTTTTGTAACAACGTAAGGACATTCAAGCAATATGAATATAAAATATACTTCAGACCTTCAATTTCATTACTGAAATAGAATAAACATATAGAAATTAGTTAAATAGCAACCGTTTTTATATGTTTAGGTGTCCGAGAAATATACAAATCATTATATCGTACAATTTCTCCAATGTTAAACTAGATGGAACTGAAAATAAATTAACGAAAACATTTACGTTAAGCGGTTCCATATAAAAAGGTAGTTACGTATACTGTGTTATAATATAATAGTATTGTTAAATCAGCTCATTCACCTGTGCGACAATTTTTTTAATTATAGTGTTAAAATAGGATGACTGAAACAATTCTATAAAAATATGTAAGTAATTATTGGTAATAACTGCTTTTAAACAGTTGTTTTAAAGATCGTAAAATTAAATCTGTGTTTTGATTTTCTACAAGCGATGTTTTACCATTGTCATTGATGTGTTCCATTTTGTCATTTACAGAAATATATTGCTCTTAATAAATAAAACAATCAAATCGTAATTGGTTTCCTTAATAAAACACGACGTACATTAACATGATACTTTGTCCAATAATATCTTCCATAATTACATAATAAGACTTGTTCTTTCAACATGTAGCACACATCTTGCATTTTTACAAATTTTAATGAGAATTTATATAAAAACTATACCAAATTGTTTGAAATGGTTAAAAATAGATTTTCATGTAAATTTTTCCTGAACAAAACTAAAACAAACACACAATCTATAATGACAGAGAAGTTAGTGCTGTCAAAACCTAACTAAATAATAATTTAGGGTTATTTTCTGCATTTGATTAATATGTTTTTGTACAGAATAGAGTTGAATAATTATTCTAAGGATACTTAAGGAAACTGATTTAATTATATTTAAATAAAGTAATGGTTTACATATACTGTTTGGTATATTGCTAATCAATTTGTACTCTGAAATATTTTATTAATTTGCATCAAATGAAAGAATTGAATTTAAAAATTCCAAATTATAAAACAATACACCAAAAAATCAGCAACTGCAGAGATATTATTGGTACGGCTGATTATATCAGTTGACGTATTTTGGACGTTTTTAATATGGAACTGTATATGAACATAAGGTAAGATAAATTAAAAAATCAAATATGGATATTAGTAAAATAATTCTTGGTAGTATTTTCAGTGCGACATCTATGTTTCGGTTGCCTTTTAGTCTGAATACCTTTAATTCAAACTTTTGTCTGTCTTACCGACAAGGACGTGCGTCAGTCTCTTAGAATACTGAGATTTTTAATAAAATATTGAATTTGAGGGAATCTGAAGCCTCCAAATGTGGTAATATAAACAATACAAGGAATATAAAAATAACCTAAATGTTTAAGGTATAAACCGATTAAGCAATTGTTAATGCAGGGTGTGTCACGATGATATCTGAAAGGGAAAGATGTTGGTCGGAATTGCATAATTAGAGATTTAGCCGTCTAGATCCGATAAAATTATTTTTGAATGAGAATCTGATCAGATGACGACGTTGAAGAAGAGGTGATATTTCTTCCTGTTCATTAATTCAAGAGAAATTTTCTTGGGGTATTCAAATTGAGTCAGTAAAAAATCTTCCAGAATCTTTTGGTAAGACTAAAAAAGGAACATTATTGGCTAAGTATACCTAAAATAAACTGCTTTGAAGTTATTATAATATGTAAGTAATGGATGCATTTCAAATGCTCAGTACTAAAACTGGGAAAACATGAACAAATATTGGAAATGTATAAAAATATGTAAAAAAGAGTTGATAACTTTTTTTTCAAACTAAAAGCTCTATATGCATTGTTTTGCTATATCAATCGTCTTTCAGATTAATTATTTTCTATTAACTAAAAGTAAATACGCGATCCTATTTTTGATGGCCTAATTTGAGTGTTCCTTCTGCTGACCTGTTTTTTTTTTGTTTAAAAATGCTATAATAATAATTGACATAAAATATTGTTTTTGTGTAACACAATAGGGTATAAATTATGAATTTATATAGACTTGGCAACAGTTTAACAAAAACTCTGCCAGTGGTGAATATTTATGGTAGGCTTGCAACCCACGTCTTAAAAATATCTCGTCCTTCAGAATCCCACAAAAACTCTTGGTCCAAACAATATAAACCTGACCCATATATTTTACTATAGCGGTAGAAAATAGCTTTCCATGATTTATACTTTTGTTGAAACGGTTTCTTCTGTCAAATCTTAAAAATAACATAAAAATTCCAGTTAATGGCGTATTGCAACCATGTGAATGTATTATGGAGTCAATGGGAAACGAGAGCTATTTTTGTGCAGACGGGGTAAATGGATGTATTCAGCCCGTGGGCGAAATTCTCCCAAGTGTCAAAAATTCACTGTATGAAGGTGGTGCAAAAATATATATATATAATATATGGTCCACAGGGTGTTAGTTAAACATGCGGCAAAAATTCAAGAGGTTATTCCTTGAACTATTCTAAGGATATTCTATACTTTGATGATTTTTGAAAAAGCGCTTTGTTGCGAGGATATAGGGCGAAAAAAATTTTCAACAAATAACAATTCATTACTAAAAATTACATGTAACATTTCTGAACATACAAGAATTGTTCAAAATGGCTACCTTCACCTCGGATGCAACCATTCAATCTTCTCCTCATAGACTCCTGAACTCTTTCAAAAACACCAGGGTAGTTTCTTATTGAGTTACACCCAGCAATTATCCGATCTCTTAAATCGTCCACATCTTCACTAGCCTAGTATAAACTAATTACTTTAGATGGCCTCATAGGAAATAATCCAGGGGGTTTTAAGTCCGGGTATCGAGCAGGCCATACGTGAAGTCCACCTCGACCAATCCAGCGATCTCCGTATGTTGCTGTTAAAAACTCTCGAGCAACTACACTAAAATGAGGTGGTGCACCATCATGCATAAACCACATTGCCTGTCTTGTAGCCAATGGTACATCCTCCAAAAACTGAGGTAGCGTTTATTCCAAAAAGTTGCGGTATACTTCGCCGGTAAGTCTTCCTGGTAGAAATACCGGTCCAATTAGCTAGTCACCCACCATTTCAACCCAAACGTTCAACGAGAACTGATGTTGAAACCGATCTTCACAAATCTCATGTGGATTTTCGTCAGCCTACACATGGTTATTGTGGAAATTCCTGGTAAAAAGAGTCAGCGTAAGTAGTTGAGAGATTTCAACCAATGTGTGCAAAAGCCATTGACAAAATGTAATACGTGGAGCAAAATCCACAGGAATTTTCCAAACAGTCCAATTACTTACATTCAAAGTATTTGCAATTATTTGCGTAGAAGTACCTGGATCTTCTTCTACCATGTCCAGAACATTCTCTTCTACGTCTACCGTTCTTACAGTCCTTGGCCTTCCTGGTCCTCCACTTCATTTCAATGTTACCGTTTCTCGAAGACGTTGATGAATACTTTGAAAGATCTTTCTATCGGGAGCAATGTGGTTAGGAAATCGTTCAATGTACAGTCGCCTAGCTTCTAATGCATTGCCATCAGCAAGTCCATAAATAAAATGCATGTCAGCCGTCTCGGCATTCGTATAGCGAGCCACGATAGAGGACTTCACTAATAACCGTTTACCCGTCAACTAGCCAAACGTCAATCAATCTTAACAAATGCGACACATACAAACTACAAAAACACAACATACAAAAACATACAAAATAATCACTCCGAAGTATCACGGGATCTTGGTTTTTTCGCCCTATATCTTCGCAACAAAGCGCTTTTTCAAAAATCATCAAAGGATAAAATATCCTTAGAATAGTCCAAGGAATAACCACTTGAATTTTTGCCGCATGCCCCTGTATATATTATCCAATATTGAATAAAATAATGATTTACTTCCAATAAACAAATATATATTTTATAGAAACAAAAATTTTTAGTTTAGTTTAACATATTTAATGTAAATCTCTTTGATATCATTGTTGATATATTGTGGTTTTAAGTACATTTTTTGTTTCAGAGTAGCAGCATCACCATTGACTCCCCAATTTTCAGGCTGCATACGAATGCCACAGTCATCCTGCTGGTTACTTTTTCTATAGCTGTAACTACACGTCAGTATGTGGGAAATCCAATTGATTGTGTACACACGAGGTACGTAGACATTATATTGGAAATACCTGAATCGCCTATATCTTAATTGAATACACTGCAATAGAAGATTCTGAATTTTTAAAGCAAATGGTCCTCTAATTCTTAAGAAATTACTAATTTCAGATAATTTTTTAATTTATTGGCACGTTTTTGATTTTCTAATATATTAAAAATATGTGATATTGCTATTGTAGGTATATTTTACACTGGTGAACAATGAGATCTATGCATTTTGGTGATAAATACTGAAAAATATAAATTATTAATACTATTTATTGCAAAATATGGAACAATAATCCAACAAATAGGAACATAAACACAATGCTACAAAATAATGAAAAACAAGCATTAAATTTAATTAATCTATTGGCATGTGATTTTAATATAATAATTACATACATAAATAACTAATAACTATTTTGTTTTTATGGGTATGCAACCAGGACTACTGATATATCGTATATGAATTAGGTTTAGTATATCTAACAACAGACAAAGCATATAGGCAAACACTTTATTTACATCTCGCTATAGCTATAAATATATTGTTGTATCAAAGAGAGTTGTATCGTTCCATATTTCCATTTTCCATGTATTACTGGTTGCAGAAGTACACTCGTTTATAGAGGTTACTGCCTTGCATTTATTTAAAATCAATATAACATTACCGGTTATATTGTTTTCTTTTTGTTCCAAAACATAAAAAATTTATGAAAAAATAGGTATGCCTTTATGAAAAATAAAATAAATAAAAATAACGGGAGACCAACTAGGTTGTGTTCCGATATTATCCGCGACCAACAAGGATTTCGGTTAACCGAAATATTGGTAAACCTGAAAAATGTGTAATAAAGGAACTGGCTGGTTAACAACATGGATGATGAATTGTTTTTATTGGGATTCATTCATTCAACCTTAAATACCTTCAAATTCCGTGCTTAACTATTACTCTAGCCTCCAATCAAAAAATAAATGAAACGGCAGATAATTTGGTATATTATAAGTAGCTTATAAGATATAAGTAGCTTATAAGTAGATATAAGTGTAGCTTTCAGTCGACTTGGTCAAGTGGACTACAGAATACAATACAGAAAAGTAGAATTTATAAATATTTATTATAACTCTTAACGCAAGAACACCATCCCATCTGCCTTCACTATCTGAACAAATAAATATAATTAAAATCGTTGAGAGAATTGACTTTTCTTCTCTCAACGTTAAAACCTAACCTGCTAACTTTTCGGTTGACCAATTCACCGCTCCCAGAGCATGGTCAATATTTTGACGTTTGGTTAACCTTTTTCAGGTGACCAGAGTTCCAAAATTAAACAATTTTCAGGAATTTTTATTTAATGGAACGCTTAACCGGGATTTTGGTTAACCAAGTTTAATATCGGAACACAACCTTACACTGACTGACACTGTTAAAATTTGCTGAAAACGGATAGAATTAAAATAACGAGAATTATGGGAAAATGATTGACAAATTTATTACCTATGTATGTTATTCTTACAAAAATTAAGAGATATGCTTACGAATAAGTTATACAATTAAATTATATATTATACAAATTAAATGTGCAACTACTCCAATATCATAAATATTAAAAAAAGAAATAAATAAATAAGCATGTATGCACTAGATGTTAAATGAAAACTTCATTTTTAGTTAACTTGTATGTACAATCACACCTTTCAAATTGTACACTATAATAGTTACTTTATTAGCAATCCGTTTAATACAGTTATAAATAAATTATAAATGATGTATTATGGTATAGCATAAGCTCTAAAACACTTATAGCAAAAGTTATGAAGCAAATACAGAATGGACATGCACAATATGGCTCGTTAGTCTCTAATAATATCTTAATACCCAGAAGAGAGAGGCAAATTACAAATAACCGAACCAGAGTTATTTCGAAAAATAGTTTCTGCCTCGTATAGGTACGTAAAATGAGGCTGAATTCAGAATTTTGAAGTTAAATTTAGCAGAGTGACGTAGGTAATCTTTTAGTTTATTTAATAAACTTTGCGACACTATATGCCAAATAGTTTACTGTTAAGATAGTAATGACGTCAAGGCACATATACCTACTCCTTGTACCGATAATGCAGCAAGGTGTTGGTTAAAGAAAGATATCTTCTATGTGGAATATAGGGTGATTGATTGAAACTGTCCATTAAAAGAATTAGGAGAACCATTCATTATTTTTTTCTGAAAATTTACATAGTCGGCTATGCTGCATTCAGTGAAAATATTTTCAAAATGGTTGCACTCCCTGTTATACCGGAAGTGGCAGTCAACTTCTTTAATTTAAATGGAACGGTATATTTTTTTGCATTTTTAGATTATACGGGGGTATTTTAGGGGGAGTTTTATCAAAATACCTATACCTAAATTCATCCGTTTTTGAGATACTTCAATTTTTTTGAAAATTTCGGGTTTTGCACCACGACATGTTGAATAATCTCCTGCAGTTCTTTTTGAATTCAAGAAAATGATATTAACAGTGCAATTAAAGGAGGCTTTAGGCTTCACATTGATGCTTTCCATATTTGCCAATTATGTACAGGGTGTTTAGAATTTGACTTTCTTTTAGCACAAATTCGAACTATCAAAACTTCATTATTTTAAATACAATGCTTCGATTTTTTCTCATATTCTGATGCAGAATTAAATTCTGCATCGATCTGTATTACCATTCCCTATACCTATCTTTAATAGTTTTGCTGCTACAAAAGGATTTTGTTGAATTTGTGTACAATTATTTTTAAATTATTATTATCATTAGTAGTTTAAATTACTGTTAATATCATAATTACGTATATTTGCTATTACTGTTGTAATAGCAATACAAGCAATACAAGCAATGCAATGTATGTAATGTATGTAATGTATGTAATGCTAGTAATAGCAATGTTAATTGTGATTGTTAATCGAATTGTGTCATCAAAATATGGAAAACACGGATATTTTGAACTTTTTTATATTCATGAAAAAAATTACAAGATTATTTCAAGAACTTGTCAAGTATTCAACGAGAGGAGAATAAGTCCACAAAAGAATACTAAAATGCTTGCAACAAAACGGAGGAGACATTGAACATTTATAAATTTTCTTAAAAATTATTGAACTTAATCTTTATTTGTTAATTTTAGGCAACATGCTTAAATTTCTGCTTATTCATTAGTGGAAGATGTGGATACCTCTCGTTGAATATGCGACAAGTTAAATTGTGGCGTAATATGAATGAGGCCGTATTAGAAAAAAGAAAGTTGATGATGGTTCGTCGACGGACGAAACGTTACTTAAAAAAACTGTTTACGCTATTCGATAGACCATAAAAAGTTGGTGCGAGGAAATGTCCTTTAAATAACCTCTTTAAACAAGCCTGAAATTTCTATTTTTTTTTAAATATCTCAAAAATTAATCATATTTGCTAATTATACTAACCAGCCCTGATTTTTTAAGGCACACTATTAGTCACCAAATTACGCAACTTTGCCCCAATTTAATTTAGTCTCCATTTCTAACTGTTTTCAAGTACTTGGATGGGATGTTATTACATCTGATTTGAAACAAACGTATGGGTACGTTCCTGCTTACCTGCTTCCTGATTACTTTGAATCAATTGACTTTTTAATTCTTGTACATATTATATCTGTTATTAATAAACTCAAAGCCAATTTTCCAACAATATGCAAATTAGCCGCATGTTTTACAGTACAGGGTGTCCCATCGAAAAGTATCACATTTCGTCGCCTTATATCTCGAAAACTAAAAGAGATATTGGGATACGGTTTGGACAGAACGACTTAGGATTTTTGTAAGTTTTTTTTGGCACTGTTGCCAAATCTCCAAATATATTAATCAATTTTTTATGGAATACGCTCCTCTTTGGAGTAAAATTACTTGCTTATATTAAATGGAACACCTTGTGTATTTTGCCATAATCAGAAAGCCTAATCGCTTTACTTTTCAAAAAGGTATGCATTGTTTACATTATCTTGAGAATTGAAGCCACAAAATTAAATTTGTTAGAAGTACTCTTATTTGAGTTATTACGAATGAAAAAAATACCTCCTTCTTTGTAAAGTTATTTTTAAGTTTTTGTACACTTATTTTAAATAAAAAACCCTATATATTTTATCATTTTAAAATCTCTGATCAAACTTGATGTGGAACTTGACTGCATTTGCTTTTTAAATGAAAAAACATAGGGAGAAAAGAATAATTTTTAATAATCGGTAGGAACGAGTTTTGTTAACAATAACAACAAAGCACAATGACAGTAATAAAAATAACAGATAAAATAATCAAAATAACTGTATAAATAAAAACTACTAAGAATAAGTTTACTTCAATATACATTTGTGCATCCTTAGTAGTAAATGATCAAAAGTATGTGATCCTTCTAATGTGAACATTTTTATATCTATACTTCAAATATTTGACATAACTGACAATACAGTTTATTATTGTACTTTTGTTTTTCATGGCTACTGTGAGAACGAAGACCAGCTTCACAAACTGTTCAAGTAAGGGGTGCTCCCATTAAACTGAATTTGGTGGCTCCAATTCTCAAGATAATGTAAACAATGTATACCTTTTTGAAAAGTAAAGTGATTAGGCTTTCTGATTGTGGCAAAATATACAGGGTGTTCCACTTCATAAAAGCAAGGAATTTTACTCCAAAGAGGAGCGTATTCAATAAAAAATTTACCAATAAATTTGGAGGTTTGGCTACAATGCCAAAAAAAACTTAAAAATCTTAAGTCGTTCTGTCCAAACCACATCGCGATATCTCTTTTAGTTTTCGAGATATAAGGCGGCCAAATGTGATACTTTTCGATGGGACACCCCGTATCAGAAAGTAAGTCAGTAGATGCAAAATAAAGTTCTTTTTCTGGGTAGGTATATCACCGGAAATTCCAATGTGACCAGTAAATGATCTAAAAATTGCACTGCAGATAAAATTTATGTGCTAAACATAAGCAAACCTGAAGAAAACATGTATTTTAAACACAGATTGTGCGTACTACTAAACAGGTATTTTCGTATTATTTATTGTTGGACAAAGTGTCAGATGAATAATGGTTTATTTTGGAATTTCCGGTAATATAAAGTTCTCCAAGAAAATTTGTTTTTATGTAGTTATTTACGTCGTATATCATTTAATATTTTTTAAACAATCAAATCATCAACTGAGTTTCATCTTTTTTTAATTAAAATTCCAACATAGTTCTGACAAATAAAATGGGAAATATGTATTCGTGACAAAATGACAAAACTGATTATTTAGTCTCCCAAAAGTATACTTATAGACAGTATTTATTAGCTATAGCCGAAAAGACGCTATTATAACTGTAGACGTACAATGTAATCGCGCGGTATAAGGTCTTACATGGAATACAAAAAAAGTGAATTTTATTGATATGAGCACGTCAACCCAATGTATCTAAATAATTATTTTTCTTGCTTTGGTTATTTTTTAATATCTGCCTATTTTGGTTAATAAGGCTACACTGCTGTAGCTAAGGAGGAATGAGCAACCCGCAATCTGAATTTTCCTGACCCCCACCTCCACTTTGTCTACTAATTGCCTACTTGGTCATAGTCAAGGAATCTACGAGTCTACACCCTATCCGACGAATGTTGATCTTCTACCTCGCAGGGTCACAATAGAAGATAAATAGATAATAGTATTTAATTTTCTATGACAGTCACCCAACCAAATACTAACCGCCACAAACCTTGCTTAGCCGTAATATCTTTGATATTAATGCTACCACAAGCTATCAGAATTATTATAGGTGCCTAACTACCTTGTCCTCTATAAATACAGCAATTATGACCAATTAAGATATCTACCTAATAGTATTTATTTTATCTTTTACCTTTGTATTAAGAAGCCTTTTATCGTCTGATTTTTATTGACAGATTTTTCATTGAGAGCTGACAGTCATACTTTTTTAGAATCATAGGTATGTTTCTAAATAATCTTTGAATAAATTGGAAATAATAAATGATTTAACTAATGTAAGCAAAATCTAAAAAGAAAATATCTTATTATTTTTAAATAGTTAGCTTACAATGTTTATTTTTTTTTTCAAATTTACGATCTAATAATGTCAAATTAATAATGTAGCTGGAGACAGTTCTTAAACCACCTACATTTTGAAAGCTATAAATTTTAAAAATGTCATTTTTTAAAAATATTATTATAACAATTAGGTTTCCTCAGTATAATAAGTCGACATGAGACATGAGAAGACATGAAAATAAACCCCTGTTTAACATTTTCTTCTCAATGGAGTAAGTAATATGTGGAATTATTATTCCACATATCCTAGTGCAGTAATCCTAACATATTTGTTAGCATTTTTTTATATTTTTCATTTTTATGTAAACTTATAGAAAATATGAGATGTATAACTTTCAATTGAGTTGAATTATTCAGTAAAAAATTTAATATTTTTTATAGCAAAATATACTATGGTATGGTATAAAAAAATTGTCATTCATCAAATGAAACTTAATTATCTTGCTTTTGTCAAAATAGTATATCCCTGGTTGAACGGATTATAAAATAGAGTAACTTCTACAAGGGGAGAGCATAATTTACCCGTTGCATTAATTTCAGATTGTAAACTATTATTCATTTTTAAAAATTAAGACAAAACGTTTGTCTACTAGAAAGTAACGTTTTTTTCAGGGACATTCCTGAAGACGTATTAAACACTTACTGCTGGATACACTCAACCTACACTGTTCTGGATATTTACAGGAGACCACTTACCCAAGGACACCTTCCTGGCATTCAAACAACGGGTAAGAATCCCATAAAGCAGACGAGGTACTACCAATGGGTAGCTTTCTTCTTATTCTTTCAGGTAAGACATCATAACGCCAAACTGAAAAATGTATAAAGTGCGAACCAGAATTAAGCAAAGTGGAATGACCTCGCCGATCTGGTAAAATGCGGTGAAGCATGGGCGTGCGTATTCTGTTTTACCATTGTGCACATTTCAGTTAATATATACTCGTATACTATTCTATAGAATACTTCTAGTATATGCATTTCCACTTTTTTAACTAACACAAATAAGTATAAACACTCAGAACACAAAGAATAAATACACTGATAATTTTACCACAAATTTTTACCGTTAAGAAACGCGCGCGAAATAACCCAATATCACGCCACTGCCTCCACAGTACTCGAGCGCAGTCGCTTTACCATTGGTTCCTGACTCGACCAATCAACGTCGTTGAAGCTCAGAAAAAAAGAAAGCGAAAATGCAAGAATATGTATGTTAAATAAGGATGAACAGCTTGTCGTCAACTTTACGGCGTTCGCAGTTGCCACATACTCGGAAATTCCTTGACATTATCAACGAACATAAACAAAATCTTTGTTTATATTCGGTGATATTATTAAGTAAAAGACAAATTAAACATTGTGTTTGTTCTAATAAAGTACAATAGGGATAAGGGACGTTAAAGACAAGTAAAAAAATGGGTAAATAAGGTTATTAATACGTTTCCTGTTTTAAATAAGAATACTTTAGAAATAAATGTGACAACACAGATCTACTCTTTTTACGGTCAATGCACTTTGCTTAATTCTCGTTCGCAGAGTATAGTGCACTACCAAATTGTGAGAGGTATATCATTTACTGATAAAAAAAGTAAAAAAGTTGTTAAACTTGGGAAGCAAGGGTAGTAAATAGTAGTTGTCTATTAATAATTCGTACCTCGAAGTTTTTTTTGCCCAGCTGCCTTTTCTTTAAGAGTAATAGAGTGTATCAAATACCTATATCGTTGAAATCAAATATAAAGCCGAGGTATAACAGAATCAATTCAGGATTCAGTATAAATTTTACAATAAATGGTTCTGTAAACTGCCTACAATCATTTCCTTACATTACGATTGTACGAAATTAGAGAATTTTTGGCATATTGCCAACGAAATAAAGTCAATGCTCTCAATTTCACAAAAGATAGGTAGGTATGACTGATAATTCTTTTTAATAGTATGCCTGTAGGCATCTATAAATTAAATATTTTTCCGATTATGCTATCCTTTAAACTAATTTATAGGTACACTTATTTTAAAATATGAAACGGAGCCATACGGTACATACATACACTAATTTTTAACAGCATCTAAAATTAAATATTAATAAATTAAATATTATTAAATCAATTTTAGATTATGTTAATGTTTAAAATAGCCAATTTTAACATTAGGTTAATACTATTAAACCTTGAAATTTCGTCGTATTTGTTTTATAAATATTTATATTTTTTCTTCTGTTAATTTTCATTTAAAATAACGCTTGGGACTATTTTTAAAAAGAAACCACATATTATCACATCTTAGGATTTATTTTTGGCACAGCTTTGGAATTTAGCTAATAATGTGGTCTTAAAAACCTTTCCTAACAGATTTTCCTGCAATCCTTGATGAAGAAATAGATGTCCCGAGATTTTTGACACACAATTAATGTCAAATATTCCTGTGTTTACAAATAATTTTGGCAACTGTACAGGATTTCATAATTTCTCTGACGTAGTTGCGCTAATTCGTTTAAACTTCTTGCTCTATATTTTTTTTAAATAAATCAAGTTAGGCGGTAGTTGAAGGTTACCGATATACTTTAAATTTTCTTATATTGGGATATACCAATTATTGGGAAAACTATTTTTGGAAGCTTTGTTACTTATTCATAATCTGCAAATCATTATAGGACAAGGAATTATAATAGAAGAACACGTTGCTCAGTAATCAGTTTTCAAAGTTAACAACATAACTTTTTGTAGATACAGATAAATAGAGTCTATATACAGATATATAGAATCTAAATATGTTAGAGAAAGAACATTTCAATTGATTTGCAAGAGATTATTGTATTGGAATATGAATTATCATCAATCAAAATTCATCAGTTCAAACCGCAACATGAAAATTTAACTCAGAAAAAAAGTGTAAGGCTACTTAGACCAAAAACAGTAAGGACTATGGAATTTTTATTAAGCGCAAGTAAAATTTGTATAATTATAAGAAAATATATTGCATTGTTATTATTTCTATAGCATGATATTAAGTTCCCTTCGCGTAAATATACAAAAAGGATTGGTTTTGGCTATAGGAACGACGAAGAATGGATACAAGTATCGCTTGTACACCTACTTTTTACCAATAAAAAGTACATCTTCATGTAGGACATCTGACAATGTTACCTCTAGAACAGACAAAGTAATGACTTCAATAAGACGTGGATTTAAAATAACAAGAGCATATGGACAATTAGTTTTTGTTTTCGCAATTGACTTGAAAATAATGATATTACCATTAGATGTTACGATAAAAAAATGGAAAATTACATTTACACCTTTCTGTTACAACATCTACAGGATGTCCCTAAAATATATGTATCAGCAGGTAACATGAACATTGAACTACTACGATTTAAGTCTCATGTTCATGAATTTGCTCCACCCTGTACACGTCACTGGAGAAAAGTGACCAGTATGAAACTCCTTATAAAACGAAAGTAAACCTGTAAAATTATACCCGCGTGACTAATAAAACTAAACATAACCTTCTGAAATTAAATGTATCTCAACGACTTACGAATTACTAATATTTACCGAACCCAATTTCTAATAAAACATAATTAATCACTCATAATCTAATTTAGAAACAGGTAATTTTCTATATTTAAACAATCCTCTGCATGTTTTCTTTTAGAAAATATAAACATTGCCTTGAAAACCCGTAATCTAAACAATATCCCCAGTCCTAAGAATAATCTCCAGATATACGGATCTGTTTATACACCTGGCTCACTCTTTTTCTGTACTTGATGTTTGCAGGATAAATTTATTGAACCCACGAAAATTGCAGGTACTTTCAAATAAATATCTTGAATTACATGTAATATAAAAACTGAATACGAAACGTAAACATTTTAGCACAAACAACAGAATTAAACTGAATGTGCAAACTCTATTTGCCAAAAACATGAATCGAGAATAGGCGGACAGGTCCGGAATCAGACGAGAATCTTTTCGTACAGGCCCGGCTTACGAAAATTCAGTTTCAGGAATACGTCTCCAGTATTTCATATTTCTGAAACTACTCCGGAGATGCCGGATTTAGAATTTAATAAAACGGAATATTGATTGTGAAAAATATGCTTATTTTCATTAATATCTTGAATAACTTGTCTCAAATTGTAAAATAAAATAGTGTTATATAAACTTTCTAATATGGGCTTATGCGATTATTAAAAGTAATGATCTTTTTACTTATACGGAGTTGAGTTCTGTAAAAGATAATGGTTATATTCTCTTTTCCTGATTTTCAATATTGGTCTGGTGATATTATGACACTGCTGCTTTTATTTGGGTTATAAGAATAATAGTTGATATAATGATACATTACTAGCTGCAACGACTATAGGAACCATATGATGTTAATCTTTAATCTGATCAAGTGACTTAACTGAAACTTTATTACATGATATTCACTAGCTGTCAGTTTCAGTATCTATACTAATCCAGGTCTTTTACAAAGTTTACCAGCACTTGTAATGTCTTGTTGAACTTATTGTTTCTGAATCATTACAGATCCTTCAATATATTATGTCTTTTAAGAAAATTCTTCTCTATTTCTCTCTAATGCATGTGATGATACTTTAACAATTATATTTTTTATTATACAAACTTCTCTTCTACTGACGACGAGTCGAGGATCGACTTGAAACGTTTAGAAGAAAGCTAGTTAAGTGTTTAATTTCTCTTAAATTTTATTATAATTATTTTATTTAGACATAATTCAAAATATGATTTGTAATATTACAATTTTGTATAAAACTAAAAAACCAGTGATAAATTTTGATAATTTATCAAATATTTATTTTATTGCATATTATACAGTGTTATTCAGAACTTATCCATAATAAAATTTTGGGATGTTCAACATACATGTAGAAATGTGGTAGTGCAAAAAAAATTTTTTGGCGGCTTCTGAAAACTATTTAAAAATTTTTCATTGCACGCCGCTGGATACTGGTCCGCTGTAATGAAGTGACCTTGGGACTGACAATGCAAACTGGCTAGCACGAAAAAAACTTCGGAAGTTCTGAGAGTATACCGACACCCGGCGCAAAAAAGATTTGCAGCGTTTTTACTTTAAAATAAACTTAAAGATAGATAGATGTGACCAAAGTGACGTGTCTTTAAAATGAATAAAATTTTGTTACACTAATTTTAAAGAATTGCGCTACTTGATTACTAGGTATTAGAAACATGAAATTTATAAAAAATTTGCACATACCTTGTTACAAAAGCTGTTCGAAATAATATTCCTCGACTTGTACACACTTTTGGGCACGTCTTATCCAATTTTGCCGCACTAAACCGAATGTTCCTCCTGGTTGCTGATCTTGTAAACGCAAGTTATTAAGTAAATTGATGATTTTCAGCATTTTGCTGCTACAACCACTCACAAAACCTAATTAATAATCCACTGGTAACAGTCCATTAACTCAGCATTACTGTACAGTGTACACATGAGCCATTTTGAAAATTTTACAGTTTAACACTCCTGCGATAAATAAAACACCAACACACAGAGAATACACCCATAGACTGATGACTGAATAGACAATAGAGATATTATCCCCGCTCCAGTTCTATTCGCTCGGTCGTCGTTGGAGGTACAAAAACGTGTTTACTTTTTTTTTACCACATTCTTAGCAATGTGGTAGGTATATCAGATGTTGAACTACAGTTGCCCATCTACGTAGTCCTTATGCACATATCCTCAAAGTTTTAGAGATACGTTCTGAATAACCCTGTATAGTAGTTTGTTGGGGCAAACTTTAGAAGTTTACCTTGATACCTAGATACACTTTCAATATTTAATTTGAATACTTCTGGATTCCAGTTTATTTTTATTTTACAGGTGGTGTAATAAAAAAAAAATTCTACAGTGAAATAATTCTTCTCTATTCTTTAAATTTTTAATTACAGTCGCTTATATTTTTTTAATTTTGTATTTGGGAATGAATGCGCAATTGAATTAAAGAAAATAATAATATGGTTTTGAAAAATATGGATATTTTGGTGGACTGTTGTTATTTTTTAGAAAGAGGATGCTGAATTTCATTTGTATATAAATAAAAAATTGCCAATACAGATTTACATTTCATTTAAATTTGTAATACCAGGAAAATCTACTTTTATAGTGTCAACACAGGATATTCTTTATAGGTTGAACAAATTCAATGCTTCCTGAAAAGTGTTTCTTAAAAAGCATCTATTTTATTTACCAAACTACAAAAATAATATTTTACATTAATTTAAGTAATTTTCAGAACTACTGTGATGTATTTAAGAATGACTAGTGTTAAAATAAAATTGTCTATTTGTGTCTTGTGTCACATATTGTTCATAACTTTTGGCAGACGTTCGATAAAAATCTTTGAATATTCACTTCTAACGATTCGTATAGATTATCCAAATTTATATTCCTATATTAATGAGAGCGCATCTATTTTCAGCATAATTTCAGAAAATACTCGTATACCTAATGTTGCATTTTCACTTTCCAATTAAGTGAATCTTGTTTCCATTCTCATATTTTTTATGTGTTCCTATTTAATTTAACTCATATAGTTTATACCTAAGTGATTCATAAATTAATTTAAAATAATACTATGTAATGTACAATTTCTCTTGAATGTACTATGTAATGTAATTGAATACAGTATACTGAGTCGTGTTGGTACAATTTTCTTGCAATAATGCTTATTTTTGTGACATTAATAAACCTTGTACTTTAAGTAAATTGAGCAAGCGTATTAATGCACAATTATAAGTGTAAAGGAGCGTCTGGCCAGAGAGACTGTTTAAAAGAAAACTAAGTGGACAAATATAGTAAACCTATTGTTCCACAATTAAATTTGGGAAAGTTTATACATATGTATATTGCATTGAAAAGTGCTAATTTGAGAACAAGGAGCGCAGTCATTTTCGAAAACTAATGCACAATGACAAAAATATCATTTCGCACTGTAAGTCCTCTAGTTAATTAATGTTAAATATGAAAATACTAGGAAGTCAGGATAGTACTAAGAATAGAGTTAGCTAAATATGCATAAAAAATTGTCTAGTTTAAATTTTCCAGATTTGTTTTTACATTATTATCATATTTCTTTTAGTCCAATGATAAGAATTCTTCAATTTTTACATTTTATGACATTAGTTCGAAATTGCACTTGAAATATTTTTCAGAAAAAAAAAAATAGTAAAAACAAGACAACTGTATGAAGAAATACGTAGTATGCAAAAAAAATTCAAATTGAAGCGTACCTAGTTTGTCTCACTATTATTGATATTTATGGTGACTAATACGATTAATTTGTTCAAGGAAGCGATCCTAATTTGTTAATCAAGACTCTATGATATGGTATAGTAAATAAAAGGTGTTTATCAACCAAATCGTGTAATAGAACCTAAGATATAAGGCGAAATTAAACTCAAAATTCTCTATAACTATTCCGCATGTTATATTTACGATTTACTTTTATTTCCTTTACTATATATCTAATATTTTCTGTGAATTACGCTTGTAATTATAATAACGAAATATTCCTGAATTGAGCCTGTCGCGTTCACAGCTAAGTTAAATGAATCACATATAGAAGTTTATGGTGAAATCGTTTTATTGGGCAAAATGTCATTAACATTAAATTGTTTATTCAAAAAAATAATTACATATACAAACACAAAACAGTATGAACCGGTGAGACGAACGAGTAAATACGATGAATACCTACATTTGTGGGTATTTTTTACAAAAAATATGCAAAATTTTGAAATATCGACAATAGTATGGTGTATAACGGTGTTAGTACAAGTGCTACGGTTGCTAAAAATTAATATAAATTAAAGTGAATTAGTGAAGTATATTTTAAAATTAATAAGGGTTAAAATGTTGCAGATACATACTTATGAGGTGTAATTAGGAACTTGGTGGTTGTTACTGCTGCTTCTGTTAGTGAATATTATGTTATGTTGTTATTGTTATAAAAAAAATGTTATTGAAGCCACCTTCTGACTTACTTTTACTAAAAATTACATTATTTCTAAATTAATAAAACACGATATTTATGACATCATACTGAATAATAAAATTAAGTTAGTAAAAGATCAGAAATAGTTATTTTTATAGTTTTCTAACAAATGTGGAACAGTCTGGATTAAAAATATCCTCGTATTTATTTTGTTTTCTACCTATAGTAACATATTTATAATATTTTGAATTAAATAATCACGCGACATAATTTTTTTTGTGTACGAAATTTTTAAATGTGGCTGGACTATTGCCAAGGCAGTGATATACGAGTATATTTTTTATGAATACTTCCTGACGTTTAACACCTCAGAATGTATGTCACGGCTACAGAGTAAAAATAAATATTGCAGTTAAATAAGGAATAGGACGTTTACATTAATTCTTATTTTCCAAAATTGATTCCAATACCACCATTTTATTGGTTACCTACTAAAAGGAGATAAAAATACCAAATCTTTATAACTTCTAACGCAACATTTAAAAGATAATTTTTTAAATATGGTCATTCCATTCACGTCATTTCTCTAATGTAATTTTGCTTTTCACGGGTGCTAGAAAGTGTCAGATTATTAACGATTTTGACTTTCATAATGACAGTATTATGATGACAGTCGACTATAAAGAATATTATATTTCAATTCACAAATATAATGATATTGTTACAGAGAAGAATGCAACAAATTCATCTCTATGTGATAAAATTATAATAACTCCCCTATAAAGCTAAACCCAGCTAAAAATGTCTACTGAATTGTAAAATGACATAATTATTGTGTATGACAGCATAGGAAGAACGAAGACAGAAAAGTGTAATACACCTTTTCCATTTGGGGAAGGTTAGTTTTGTGACATGGCTTCTTGAAAAATAAATATTTAAAAGTTAGGAGTTTTTCTTCTTATTAAGATATAGTATAAAGAACAGTAATGTTATTATTTATTCATACTAAATAAAAAACACAGGAGCACATAGCAGGACATATTTGTGCTGCTACTTAAATGGTAATAATATAAAGTGTATCTATAATCTAGTTAAAGTTTATATAAATTCGTGAACCTTAGTTACAAGTTTGTGTAACATTTTTAGCAGAATTATTCTAAAATTATTCCTAAATCATTTTATAAACTCATTGCCATTTTCTGCATTTGAAATTTTAGTCAGGGTAATTTAGGTGTAATTTACTTTACCGCATCTAAAACTAGGATAAAAAGATTTTGTTACACAGCAGTAACAACTACAATTATCTAATAAGCTTATTAAAAAATGTGTGCTAATCACATTTTTTTATTTTAATGCACCTTCTATATAGTATATATAGTATATATAGTATATATAGTATATATAGTATATATAGTATATATAGCAATCGTCATCGTGATTCGAGAAAACTGCAAATTCAAATACAATTTGGTGCCTACTGCAAGTGCGAAAGCTTAGTCCTACCCTGTCCGAAATCTTCAGGTTAATTTTTAGTTAAAAATATACCGACTGGAGTCAAGCAGAGATTGTTTCATCTCCCCGATGACGGCCAAAATAAACACAACGGTGGCTCGTGGACGTCTGAGATAGACCCGGGTGCGGTGGATGCGAGGTAATACGTCCATTTAGTGTAGATTTGTATTTATAACTGTGAGAAGAGAGATAATCGCATCGAAATCCCAATCGGCACATGGCTAGCTCCTCCTTGGGAAAGTAGTGTTAAAATAATCGCCGTCCCGACGCTGCCCGGGCGTCCACTATCGCGGAAACTCGAAATTGTGTAGCGTGTTTCAATCGGTTCACGTGTTATGAAGGAGATATCGTACGATGTGACAGCGACTGTGCCCCGTTGGCATCTCGTGACAGTGATCTTCCTCCTCGGGACCTCCACCAAAACATAATGACCTGACGAAGCCATAACAGTGGAATTATGAAAAGACTACACCGACTAACTCTACACCCGTAAAACTAAAGTAAGATGTTGGATATTTTCCGAGGGCTCAAATCTCTGGTTCGAGTCAGCCACATCCACATAGATTCGCCTGTTTTCCGACTGCACTATTCCATTACAGTGTCCATTCTGATCGCTTTTAGTCTCATAGTGACGACCAGGCAGTACGTGGGGAACCCCATAGACTGCATCCACACGAAGGAGATTCCAGAAGATGTCTTCAACACCTTCTGCTGGATACACTCCACTTTTACAGTGTCAAATAACAAGCAGGAACCTTACGCCAGGATGTACTTGCCCGGCAGTCCAGGAGTTCGTACTTCACACAACGAGAAGGAGAAGAAAATTTACAGATACTACCAGTGGGTCTGTTTCTGTTTATTTTTCCAAGTGAGTAAATCAGCCGCTCTAGGACAATAGAATTATTGGACTATTTTTAAAAGCTTGTGTTTATTTTTTCGGTTAGATTATTGCCGTCCCAGTTCATTGTCTGGTTCCTTTATGAAATACTTGGGTAATAAAAAACATATCTGGATAATAGTTTTTATTGGGATGATTTGAAATATAGAATCAAATAAAGCGATCATTATTGATGATATATTGTAACTCGATAATAACTAGTGTATAGCCAATTATATATCCATATTAAAACCATCGCTTAATGTAAAGGTTCAAATTACTTTTATTCTATCGCGAATGGTAAATTATCATTTTTTTGACCCAAAACTCGTTGTCAAAGTAACAGTTTATTTAAAATAGTGAAATAAAACAATTTTTACCCACTCATATGTCAATTTTACCCACTTAAGGGTCACTATTTTTGTTTTATTTATTAAAATCTCATATTTTTTAGGATAATTTCAACCAAAAGTCACTAATATTGATAAAAGTCAAAACAAGTCTGGTTACTATAAACAAACTCCATAACAATCGTAAACAGTACAGCATTGAAAATTTAACTCCCAATAATAATACAAACTGCTGCCTTTTTATCAATTTTTGTTAAATATATCCGCTCAAGAATAAAATAGAATATTATACACCACAGTAAAAAGGCTTTACCTGCTAGTGGAATTAACCACTCGCTCCTTCGCCCCTCTTAGATCAACATTTTTCACTCACAGGTAACGCATCTTTTTACCGTCTTATACAATAAATAACTTAATGAACCATTATCTATTATAGAATTTTACGTTGTATGACGTTGAAAATTTTATTAAAATCATTCGCGATTCATTAAAATCACTATTTAGGCCCACCAATTTGGTTTAATTTAATGTAAAAATCACTGAAACAAATGTTGTACAGCTAACAAAACCGTCTTAAAACATTTTCTCTTCATAAGTTAATTATCGGCACGCATTTTTACATTATTTTCCACTTTGTCTCTAGTCTAGTTCAGACCAGAGAGTCTGAGAGATTTTTTATAGTTTTCAGCAATACTTACACCAACCAATACATTTTTCAATGCAATATCAGTATATGTCTGGAATGTGCAAGAAAATGCACCATTTTTATATGGAGCACCACATATTAAACGTAATGATTTAATTCAAAATTAATGATTTTGGAATGATAATTATTATATAAAATAAAAGTACCTAGTTCATAAATAGTCCTTATAGATATACATTTCAGGGAAGATTAAATAATGTATTAGTTATATATTACGTTGTATACACATTATTTTGTTCATATCTCCTTTATTATTATAGATGGACCCATCAACACCTTATATCAATGTATTCGTGAGAGAACACCCTGACAAAAATGAAAAATATACAGGGTGTTCCTTACAAAAGAAAAATGTTTCCATTATTTTTGACTGATCGTGTATATTTAATTTTTTCTTGTATATTGTAATAGATTTAGAGAACACTAAAACTTTTATGTTTAACACTATTCAGTTAGCTTTAGGAAAATCGACCGCTTCTATATAATATATCAGCGACCCTGTATATAATTGTCTCGTTAATAATAGTTTCCTATTTAAAGTAATAAAAGATAATTTAAGCTGAAGAAACTTTAGATTCCATTAAATCTGAGTGAAATAAATACAATTAGGTACCTACCTATATATATCACCATTTTCTAAGGATCTATTATAAAGTAGTCAATTGTGAGCGAATGTTTTACATATTTTACTCTGAATAATATCGGAACGGTTCGTATATGTTCTGTTTACCCAATCACTGTTTCATAATATCGTGTTATAAGAATTTACACAATTTTCAAACCGTGTTATGTCAAAAAATCCTCCCAAATTCATTATTAATTGAAAGTTACCCGTATTTCAGTGGTTCTGCAGGTAACACGTGTTGCTGTTTATACTGTATCGGGTCCCCATTTTCTTTAGGTGTATCTAATGTTACTAGAACGCGCAATGTTTAACCAATATAAGTTTTATACAAAACAATCATCTAATTGTTGCAATAAATTAAAAATTTTGCATTAATTTATATTACTTACTAGTTACAGTATAAAAATTTTATTTCTAATAAATAAAAGAATAGTAGGTATACGATTTAATAAACCCTGTAACAACCTGTTGATGAACCCCGTAGATGATTATCAAATATTGAAATGACAGAAATGACAATGATAATAATTATTTTAGACTATAATAATATCAATCACTGTAAGGTTAATAACAAAATAACATAATTACTACTTATTAATGAACGTACTACAAGAACCACCTACAAATAATAATCAAATGAAAATCAGAAGAGAAAATGTGTTACCTAATAGTAACATTACAAATTGCATCGACGCCAAGACGTATTGCATTCATTGTACTGTAAACTGAATGTTACAACGCTGGAAGGATAGAGCAGATATAATTAATTATACTATCAGAGATCGACTGTGTCCCCCGAGTATAGGACGCCTGGTCAACTAGTTCATAGTGTATGTATCGATATCATAACAAATATACAACAACGATTTGCTCTTTCAAAACCGAGGAAGACAAGTGAACTTGGTAGGCATTTTCAGAGAGTGGTCTGTTATCAATTGGCAATAGATACACTTGAACCTGGGCTACTGTTTATAGTGTGTGTAAATTTTCTTGCAAAGTAATAACTTTGGTGAAAAAATTGGTCCGCAATGTTCTGCGGCTGTGCCTGGGGAAGGTGTATTGTTTCAATAGCACTATGTTCAGATGTATTCGTACTAAATAGCATGAAATAACTTTGTTGTCATACACATTTGCAATATACATATGTTGCCATATACCATTGTGATTGTAATAGAAAGTTCCAATTACTTTGACGAGAAGTATAGCGAAATTCTTAAATACCTTCCCAGTACTTACAGTGAACAGTATTACTTTGATGTGCCCAATGTTGCAATTTTATGTGACAGGATTCGATAATATGCTCTCCAGATGTAGGTGCCTATCTGGCTAGATTTATGAAATGTATTATGAAATAAAATTTCATTCACATATGTTATTTTTGTGTAAATTTATTTTCACTGCAAGGCGAAAATAAATATGTTGTGGGTCAAAGTAAATGACATTATGGTTTTCGTAATATTTTCTTTGGATTTATAAATCGATGTATTATACAAAATCCGTAAGTAAATAATGTTGTCTTAATTTCATCCAAAAGCGCTTGTAAGCCGTTTCAATATCGTTTATATTTTTACATTTACATGTTTTTCTGACTGAAATGATTAACTGAAGCAACATGTATTTATCAATAGAGGATCCGATATATCGTTTTATACAGATTGTTTTATCAAACATTGTCTAGATATTATTATTATACCATTATCTCTAGGTATTTTGCGACACTTCCTAAAATTGAAAAAAAAAAACAAAATAAGACATCCCAGTATGTCTCAAAAATATAAAAAAATATCTGAAATGATCCATAACAGAGCAAATTTTCTTAGGAACATAAAGTGTAATATACAGGGTGTAAAAAAATTGTGTACCGAACTTCGAGAGGTGATGCTATATCTAAAAATAAAAACTAGAAGGTACTATGAACATATGCTGTAAAATGGTTCCTAAGAGAGTTACAGCTCTTTAAACGGTGAATAAAGGGAATGGTTTTTATTCATTATAGAATATTTTTGAGCAATAAAAGATGTAGGTACTAAATAAACTGTCAGTGGAATTCGTCATGCACTGTAATAGTTAAAAAAGTAGGAAAAAATACAGAAAATAAAAAAGTTGTATTAGAAATTGTTTTAGCTAATAAAAAACCAGTGACGTCCAATGTTTTTTCCCATAAATTTTAAATAAGTTGCCCTCTGGGATGCCACTGCAGCCAATAATTATAATTTTTTCACGTTAAAATAAGCCCCTTACTACTTCAAATCAACATACCAAGTTTCATCCAAATCGGCGATATAGTTTTCAAGATATTAATAAAAAAAAGATTTTTTATAAAAACCTTGACACCCTGTATATTAAAAACGAGGGTATATGTCTCAATGTTTATTATATTAAAAGCAAAAAACTGGGATGTCCCCATTTTATAGCAGGAATTTAATATCTATAAACACTAAAAAAACTGCAAGATACAAACCTAAATAGTAACTACAAATGACTACAGACCTTGACATCCTGTATGTGGAAACTCTGAGACAATTTAGGACACACGTTTAGGTGGATTCTGTCATAAAATTGGAGCAGGAATTAGCTCCTACAGTATGGACATTAAGGAGCACCCTGTACATTTTCAGTAAAAAATTTTAAAATTTATTAGGGATAAGAATATCATAATAATTTATGGCTTGCTTAGAAACAAAATTTTTATTGCCTCTATATCTACAAAATTCTGGCATTTACATCTGTACCAAACAAAGAGTGACTTAAAAGTATTTCTGAAAACACAAACGATATAAACAGTTTATTAGGTATACATTTACTAAGATTTACTTCAGTGGCAGGACGAGAAACTTACGAGTGTATTGCAACTTTTTGCCAGTTAAACTAAATATAGATACCTACTTTATTAACAGTTTTCCTTGTAAATCAAATGATAAATAACCTTTCTTAGAAAGACGTGTTTAAATAAATGGAATCGTTTCCTTGAATGACTCATGTATAAAATTCTTAGAGTGCGTTTGCTGAAGACGGAATATCCTCCGTATGAATTCAGTAGTAATAGCGTATATCTTTTAGTTCTTGGATAATTAAGTTCCTATATAAAATCAAGATAAATTGGTGCCTATCTTGAGTTATAAACAGGAGTGACAAGAATAGAGATCAGTACAGCAATTGTGTTTATATTTTACCTTAGTGGATAATATTTCTATTTACTCTTTGCATTTTTGTTTCTTGCGAATTGTAAAATTAATATGAACCTTATTGAAGTAAATAATTATAATGAAGATAAATAATAAGTAACAATGTGATATACTGACGGTAGTTGATTAGAATGTATTTTTTTTATTTGGAGTACTTTTGTATAATAGATTTCCTCTAGAAATCTCACAAATGCGGATACACCAAGTACCTAATTTTATATTATAACGAATGATCAAATACTCCGCTTAATATGAAAAGTGATTTAGTTATGTTTACATTATTCCCTGTGCAGCCGACCAGATATTTTTCAAAATAAATATGAAAGTGATGAAGTGTGTTATGACATATGATTTGAAAAACTGGAATAATGTGACCCTATTCTTGATAAAATCCACAAATGAGCCTGTCATGTTGAAAAATAAACATCTCTATTTTAATATGTGCGAAATATAAACTTAACCAGTATTGTACCAATTCAGTTAATATCGCTAGCTCTGTAGAAAAGAATTGTCAGAAATGTAAAAATTCCAATGCATTCCAATAATTCCCACCTTCCTTAACTGAAGTTTTATTTGTATACAAACAAAATTTGAGAAAAGTGCAGAGATTACAAACGCAAAGTGCAAACTATACGAAAATATTTAATTATTAGGTACTTAAGAAAAACACATTTCATACATTCTTGTATATTGTATATAGAAATGAGAGCAGACACATTTTTTTATGGGATGTCATTGAGAAGGTTGTTTCTTTCTTAGGTTTAGTTTTCACTATATATACATAAAGTAATATCTGTGCTTCTTTTCTTCTGTTTGGTAAAGATTCTTGGTAAGTCCCTTTGTTGGTTTTGACTTATCTTTCAAATATCATACTACAGTTATTTATTTACATTTAGGAAGTAGTGTGTTGCCTGGATCTCCTTCTTGAAAGGGATTGCTAACCAAGTTAGCATCATCTGGAGATGATTAAAACTAAACTTATTCTAACTCTGTGTCCTATTTACACCTAAACTATTGGTACGGTTTAGTGAACAGTTGCAGGGTTCACTAAACCGTCCCCGAGTCGAGTGCAGTATAGTGTTTAGGTGTTATGTGGATCTCCTTATAAATACCCGGTGATTAATATCACTATGTTATGGTTGTTGTTCTAGGAGGGGTTGTTGAGACAAGAGAACAAGGGTTCTCTTTACTTAGTTTTAAAAAATCTTTGGTAATGTCCTTAAATCTATTGAAGCCATTTCAGCCTACACTTTTTTTATGAACCAACAGAGTTTCTTGCTCTAATATACTTCACTTCAGCAGGGATTACGAGTCCTTGCTCTAAACTTCTTTCAGCTTTTCAGTCTTTTCGTCTGTGTTTCAGCCTTGGGTAAAACAGCACTCTGAGGTATCAAACAAATACCTTAGATATTGACTATAGAAACCAAGTCGTTTTCAGCTTTATCAATCAATTTGAGATATCTTAGAGCGCTGTGTTCCGTGATGACGACTTTACCATGCGTGATGACTTGCAGACGTAGAGCTTTTTTATACGTCGATTTTCCATTATCTATTCCGTTGTAATCCCTGATTTTTTTTTGGATTCCCCTAAATGTATAGACTGACGAATAATTATAGTGAACTCTTTGGTGTAATACCGTATACTCTTTCTAATTCTTTATGTCCTGGTACCCATATTGGAGTAACCAATCATATTTAGGCTATTCTGGGATAGCGACATTTGACAAGAATATATTTTTTATATTCAAAAGTATACACTACCAACTTTAGTACTGCCATTCTGAACTAGTACTTCTGGTTTGACTAGCGATTCGAAAATAACTCGGGATGTTTTGTAGTGATGATGGTGATGGGATAGTGTGATCGATTTTTTGGATCTTTACATATTTAATTGAATGATTTATGCTCGAAATAGGAAACACGGACGGTGCTGTCAGATTTTTAGAGATGGTTATTAAAATCTTTGGCAATGATCTGACACAGGCAATAAAATTTGAATTACGTCCTTCAAGCAAGTCAAACCTGATTAATTGTGATTATACTAAGTTTTCTGTCTCTCTCTACGTTTTTCAAAATGAGGTGATGAAATATGTTGTGACTTAGATTTAAAAAATTGTAGTTATACCTCTCTGACACCATTCCAGATAAAACCAACAAATTGACCTGTCCGCAGTTCGGGTAAACATTCCAATTTTTATATTTATAAAATGTAGGTATAGATGATGTTTGTATAGGTGTCTGATTTAGTAGTTGAGTATGATTAAAATATTGTTTCCAACTATATGGCATTATTAATATTATTTCTTATTTTTATTTAAAAAGTAGAAGTTAGAATATTATCATCGAAAATAATGCTTCTCGAAAATAATAGGAAAATACGTACTAACCGTTACATTGACTTAACAAAAGTGTAGACATAGAGACATTTATAAAAATCAACGTCATCAAACGGTTTATGTTTGTTGTATGTTCTGCCATATTTATTTACTTTTCTCAGTGTGAAAATTTTTAATTTTTACTTAGGTAAAAATACGTTTAAAAATCAATACCTAATTACCTATTTTTTTAGCTTAGAGATTACTTTTCTTGTTCTTTATTTTTCTTTGAGAATTGACAGACCTCTCAAACAGAAAAAAAATCAGAAGTGAACTTTTCTGAAAGTTTAATTTAATTATATATTATATAGTCTATATAATGTCAATTGAAACTGTAAAAAAAATTCCGACAAAAGAAACACTTGCACCTCGACGGCGGACGGCGGCCTATTTGTTTACGCACGTGTGTCGTTTGTCGGAATTTTTTATGCAGTTTCAATTAAGATTATAAAGACTATACCTAAAAATACCCAATATTTTATTTAATATGTTTAAAAGTAAGTAGATATATATGTCTGCTAAAGAACATTTTAAGGTTTATTTAATTGACTCGGTTATTTACAGAACAATTTCTGTCATTGTTTCATGAGTTTCAGCGGCAGTATTTTCGGTGGCGATTTAATTATTTTTGTTTATCACCGTAGCGTAACTGGGTAGTAAATCCAATCTTTAAAACTTATTTTAGTTGATGTTTATGTAACCTGTTTTAATTATGGTAACTTCAGTAAAACAAATACACATTACCGCCCATCACTCAACGCCATTTATACTTAGGGGATCCATTAAATGAATTAGGAATATTTTATATTACAGATGTACCTTTGACGTAATCGAGTACCGGGATATAATACATTAATTACAACTACTAAGAGTATAGAATATTGTATATTCAAGTTTTATACAAATTTTAATTATTGCAGTAGAATATATAATACCCCTGTATATTTACTTAATAATATTGCCAAATTATTAGACATCCCATATATCTTATAGTAAATCTTATAACGCTCGTATAACATTTATACATATACAGTGTGTTTCACTTCTCATCTTTACACCCCTGTAAAATTTTACTGAGCAGCACGATTTGGATGCTTATTTTTTTTCAATAGTTATGCGTAAGATATACTTCTACAACCTAGTACGACGGCGAGGTTACCATACCACGGCCTGTTTTGATTTTTTTCGATGCGATTTTTCGAAAAATCATATTAGCGATTTTTTTACAAACAATCTGACAAGGAATCAGCGTCCTCTAAAACCCAAATATCCCGAGTTATGTTAAATTCTCAGATAGAATAACTTTTCTATGAAACTTTCAATTTTCAAAATTACGAAATCATGATTTTACTTTTAACGTGCAGAAGGCATTGGAAATAAATGAAAACTGAATAACTAAATGCAAAATAAGCCATAATATCCTTGCAATTAAAAAAAATTTAAAACTATGCTGAATTTTTATATTTGTAATGTCAAAAAGACTATCAAAAACAAATGCGAAAAATTAACGTTTGATTTTAATATGTTAATAGAAATGTTAAATACAAATTATCTCACGTAGGTAACTAAATTTTATCTCTTTCCATTAACAAGCCTTTTTCATCATGTTTTATGTACTTTTGTCAATGTGTCTATATGTGCCTCAATGTTCTGTTAGTGAATTAAAAAGCAAAAATTTGCCATATTTTGTCTTTATAGTCTGTGTGTCCCTATAAGAATACAATTAGAATCAAAGTACAAGGATTCGGATTGCAACGAAAACTACGAGGAAATACTTCGTTATAATACTCTTTTGATCTTTTTATGATATCGTCAGTATAATATAAGTGATCACACCTAAAGATGGGAAGGACCCAAGTACTTGACACAGTAGATACGTTTTGCGGATTCTTATAAGATTAGTTTCGTTTGGATTGTGTTGCCTCAACTATCAAGAGGTGGCGCTGTGGTATAGGGTTTGCGTACACAAAACATACGTTATTTATCTTATATTAGGGAGTTTTTGGACCCCTTAAATTTTAGCATTTCGTTAACGTTATCGTTATTCTGAGCATGCGCAATGCCAAAAACAATGTCATTTTCGTCATTGCGCATGCTCAGAATAACGATAACGATAACGACGTGGTTAAATTTAAGGGGTCCAAAAACTCCCTATTGTGTCATTAAGATTATTTACTTATATGTTGAATGATGTGTTTTACCATATGGTAAAACACATTATCATTATTACACAAACAAAAAATCATTTAATATTTCGATTAAATAATAATAAAAACCTCTTTTTCTAATATATATTAGAAAAAGAGGTTTTTGTTATTATTTAATCGAAATATTAAATGCTTTTTTAAAAGCACCAAAATTATCTAAATATGTTCTTCTGATGTCTTCAGTGTATAATTTTAAAATATATGCAACGCGTAGCATATAATTCATTAAACTTAATTTTAAACAAAAATCCTTTGTGATTCATAGATACATACACACACATTCTCTATTCTCTGAAACTATATTATATATATAGCCCATTTCACAACTTTCAGAAACTTGTGTTTTGCTTTTCACTTTTAGCTCTATTATTACTGACAGAAGCCGACTTGAATAAATGAGTTGGCTCTGTTTGACAAATTTGCATCACGCCATGTTATTTTTATTATTTTGTCTACAGTAGAGTAATAGAGATATCGTAAGGTGTGTACCTGTTGACTAATATCGATGGCTTGGCTTTTCTGATTAGGAAGTGTCCTAGAAATAAGTTTTTTTTTATAATTTTGACGTACGGTTTTTTATGATTTATCTGTTTCCATCTGTTCATTTAGTTAGATGTATTATGCAGCTTACTAATAAGCTTTTTCACCTTTTACATCAAGGAGAAAAGCACAAAACAGTTTTCTGTCAGATTTGCTTCTGCCAAATTTATCTCCTGTCAAAGAAATAGATGTCTCACTATTTAAACTTTATTTATTTAATTTTTTTCCGTCTAAATTATTACGTTCCTACCTACTCCTGACCCTCGATGATAGAAATAATATTCCCTTCAATTTATTTTTAAATTAATTCGCTTCAATATCAATCAAATTGTACTTATTTTTTCAAAAGTAGGTTTTAAAATACACAGTGGGCCAAAAAATGTTACACATTTTTTTACGTTCGTATATTCGTAAGTTATAAGTACATAATAAATAATATTCCATTGAAAAGCCCAATTTTTATAGATATGATGAAGTACTTTTGCTCTAAAAAGGTCGGATCTACCAACTTAAAAGTTCTGCGGCATAAGATGAAAGTATGCATAAATTTAAAATTTTTTTATTGAAATGTGTGAACAAAACCAAAATTATCTCATTTATAACGTTACAGATATGAGTCAGTATGCCTCCACATTCATTAGCTACCACTTGCAATCTTCTTCTCCATGCCCAATTATTGCAAAAGCTATTTGCCTCTAAAGCATTGGTTACTACAAAAATGTGTAGTATCTCTTAAAAAACATGTAAAAACGTTGCATAAAATGCAATTAAATCTACGTAAAGTGTAAACAATTGGTTTTTCAAAGCAATATTTTAATGTGTTAATTATTATTGGAAAAATAGATTTAGTCACATTTTAGGCAGCGATTTTTTCGAAGGAATTTCACATTTTGAAGTCACCAATAGCTACCTCAGAGACAAATAACCGATTTCAAATGGTAGCTAATGAAAGTGGGGCATGTGATAATTTTGTTTTTGTTCATATATTTCAATACAAAAAAATTCTTATAACCAGAATTTTCGCACACCTTCATGTTATGGCTCGAAACTCTTTAGTTGGAACTGCATTTTTAGAGCAGAAGTGCCTTCATCTTATCTATATAAGAATTGGGCTTTTCGGTGGTACATTATTTATTATATTAATAAATAATGACTAACTAACTAAGTAACAACTTACGAAGCCTACAAAAATTGTGCCATTTTTTTTGCCCCCTGTGTATACTTACTTATATCTGATTCCATATAAATCAAAATAATCCTTTTTGACGGAATTAACGAATGAACTAAACCTAATATAATAATCAATAAAATAACACAAGAAATTTATATTTTAATGAAAACAGGTTAGGTTTAAGATATACTGTGTTTGAAGATATTTGAAGGATTATCAAATCAAAGCACTTGGCCATATATGATTTTAACGACTTTTATCAAAAAGTCTTGGTCATTTTTTAGGCCATTGATATTTAAATATTAAACATGTCAAACATTGCTCAAGTTTTCTGTAACTTCCTAATTTCTCTAACAATAGATACTTGTAGATATGCCATCTTCTATTCTTGTTGTAGATAATAAATATCAAGAATGAAGATATAATAAACAGTAATTGTTTTAAAAAAATACTTTTAAATCTTTTTCTGTTTTTTAGAAATTATTCATAATCAAAAATCTTTACTTATGAAATATTACCTATATGTTCTAACTTACAACTATTTTTAATCAAGTAATTGGTACCATAGATGTAAACACAGTAAACACCCTCTTTTTCTTCTTAATGATTTAATAAATAAGATGTATTAATTCCAGTGAATTGCATATTTTCTATAATCTGCTAATAGCAATTATTTAATCGATTGTGGACCAAATTCATTAGGTAACTATCCACTTTTTAAGGAAACACCTCAGTAAAAACGAATAGATACGAGTTGTTTTATGAAAACTAGTTTATAAAAACATATTATTATGAAATAACATACAGAACAGAGGTTAAAAGGTTTTCGATGATACGAGACTGAATAGTAGGCCAATTTATAAGTTCTCAAATGAAATATGCGCTCTCGTGTGACAAAAATTTGAAGTAAAAATTAAATCATATTTGTCATTTTTAATGTGTCAAAACTAAAAACATAGTTTTTTATATAATCTATAATCTATCTTAATAATGTTTGGGTCCTATAACTCTGGTAGTTTTTTATAGTATACCTATTTTTAATATTCAGGGAAATTCTATTAAAGAACATCTAATAGTTTTCAATTTCTACCTTTATTCAAAATTAAATTTAAAATTTTATTAGTCAAACATTTAATATGGAGCATTTAGCATTTTTTATATTTTGGTTACAGAAAATATCGACGGTTTTACAATTCAAAGCCATTCACAGATCTCCAAACCGGAATATAATTTGCTTTCGAGCATATTCTGTTGTATCAATCCTAACTAATTGTTTATAAATAACAGTCTCATTTTAAAAGAGGCGCTTCTGGTTAGTTTTCCTCATGATGACGTATCCAACACCCGAACTTTTAAATTTCACAAATATCCGAGGTTTATAAGTCAATAAATGCTTGGAAATCCAGACTAAAAGTTTCAAAACAAGGTTAGTAGAGTGGTCTTGTATTTTTATTACATAATGTCTGTCCTACTTTACACATGCCTAATTCATTTTCACTCTCTCCTACGTATAAATGCATAGAAAACTTTCCCGCTTGGTCGTACATAACGTAATTATTCAAATGGGATGTGGGATATGGGATACAATAAAGACTCGTTATTATTCAAAAATATTTCTGAATATAACTGGCTTTCCTCATCATATTTTATCATTATTTATAAATATGAACCAAATAGTCCAGGAAGCGCAAACAAAATGTTTATAATTTCCTCGGGTCTTTTTACAACCAATCACCGTTTCAAGGTCGTTAAAAATGCTTATTTATTATCAACACAAAAGTTACTCTTTAAATTTTTCAGTTGTTTTGTTAGCTGTTTAAATTTTTAACCAATTATTTTACGTAGAGTTTTAATAATTCTCATTTTGTTTAAGATATAAGACGGATTACCAAGATATGCTACAAATAATAAATTTCAGATAACTGAAACTACTTTGATACTATTTCAAGTTGTATAGAACTAAACTACTAACAGTAGGTACCAATATCATAAACAATAACAAGTTGAATGTAGTTTCACAGGATGTTGAAGGAATTGTTCCCGTCTCGTATCTAATTTAATTTAGAAATAAGAATGTCATTTGTGACAGAGATTACTTTAATGTAGTGTTAGTGTGCTACATTTTTTTAGAAATGTTAAAAGAGTTAACAACCAGGAGCATCAACATTATCTTTATCATAGATTTTTCGTTTGTATCACTTTTATAATGTTTTATATTTTTTCCTTGCATATGAGTAACAGCTATAAAATGCTACTGTTTTAATTGAAACTCAAGAAAAACATTTCAAATTTTAAAAGTAACGTGAATGGAGAAATACGGGTGGACCAGTAAATATTATTTACATGTTGGTTTAGATATTTGGCAAAGAACTAACACAAATATTGCTTTAAAATACCATATTATTAATGAAATTATCTAAATATCATGACCTAATCAAGTTTTGTTTTTCTTTCCAAATTTCACCTACTCGAAAAATAAATTACATAAGAAAATACCTCCAATAAAACTCTATTAACAGTCGGTTTTCGTACCCGAAAACGATAAAAAACTCTTTATTATTCCAATTGTTATTATCAAAACGATCTCTGACTGTATATACACGTTGATTTATAACAAATTGGACTAATTCCTCATCATCATTCTTAAAAATATCCTCTAGGTCACTGTTCATTTAAGAGAAAACAATAATCTCAAAATAAAATAATTTTGAACTCTGTCAAATTTGAATTTCTGAATGTAGTTCGGTGAAACTCAAATAATTTTGATTTAGCTAGCGATTGGTTTTAACGGTAACTGATAGACTGTTCAGTTAACAATCAATCGTACATATGTAACCAGTCATTAGCGAATAATCGAGGGACAAAGTTTAGAATCTGCCGATAAATTTTTAATGACATCATATTTTTAGTTCAAGACTCAAAGCACCGTAATTGAGGTACACCAGCTATATTTAATAACAAAAAATAGTAACGTTTGGTGTTTTTCTAAGAGAGTTAAGATTAGATTATGACTTTTTAAAGGAATGTCTTAAAAAATACATTTTCAGGCGCAAAGAAACGAATGAAAAATAAAGGAACAAGAAATGAAGTAACGGTCAATGTATTTTTCGGTTATTAAGAATATGTTGCTGTGACCTAAACTTTCGCAAATTTAACTATCTGTTAATTTCGTTATTAACATTTTTGTTAAGGGATATTGCTTTCATTTGAGGAATTGATTGATACCTGCCAGATGGATTTTACGATATGTCTTTAACAATTTGTTTCAAAAATATATGTTTCTTTCTACGTGAGTTAGTGTTTTGTGTTTGTTTATGTGTCAACTGATTTTCCTTGGGTATAAAGTTACACAGTTTGGCTTGTTGCCCGCTAGATTAAATGCAGCGTAACTGTAGAGAAATTAATTTGGTATTTAAAACCAAATTGTTTTAAAAATACTAAAAGGAGGTCATCAGTATTTGTGGATGGTAACAAAAGCAAAAGCATGAGATGAAAACACTCAAATCTATTTTATGGATCCTACCGCAATATGAGATCCTTTATTTCCTGTATACAGCGGTATATTATTGTAGGATTAATGGGACTTTTGACATTTTATACGTAAAAATTGAGATTCTTCAATAGTCGTAACCTACACATATTGTTAGAATATAACCTTAATTAAATACTTGAAAAAAGTAGGTATGGAGATATCATGGAACATCTCCTATCATCCCCGATTTTCAAGTTCATAAAAATAAACTAAAATGAGAAAGAGTCTGTTATCTACTGTCCAACAACACCTTATACAGAGTGTGCAACGACGAGTTGACAGTAGAAGTATGAAACTAATAGAGAATCGAAATGACATTTTATTACTTCCGCTTTTACCGGAAATAGACATCAATTACCTTATTTTAAATGGAACACCCTGTATATTTTTGTATTGTTGGATGTTCCGTCTAATTTTGGGTCAAAATTACGCTTATACCATACTTAAAATATATACTTTCAGAAATATTTTGATTTTTTAAATATAAATGACATGCAGGGTGTCACTACTAAACAAATATCTTTGATATTATCTCTATATTAAATTAAAGCATTTTCAAATACAAATTTATTAACTGTTATGAAGGGCGCGGAATTAAATGGCTCACCCTGTATATATTGAGTAACTTGTTTTCAGCAGAATAGATTTTCTTTTTAAATGCTAAATATTAATTCAGGCTTTGCAGAGGTGGTTTTCCTTAAAATATCCATTTAGAAAAAGTTGACACGCACCTACCGAGATAAGTTATAGTTATGATATCAAAACAAAATTTATTTTGCTAGTAAATGACACATAGTGATAGAAAAATAATTCATTTGATATCACTAAAATACATGTAAACATTAAGTTTCGTGGATATTTTAAGATATTTGTTTAGATTTGTGGTTTATGTTGAAAATAAATTTTATTTCGAAAAATCAAGTTGAGTGATAAAAATAATTTATATAATTTGTTCAGGTTGTAAAACTGTCAAGAAGTAAGTGTTACGGTAATTCGCAATACATTAAAAATCCCACCAGCCTAGATTTTATCTATTTCTCCTCGAAAAAGTTCTAGCGTGGAGAAATCATTACACGCTCCATATATAACTTAAGTGGCCATTAAATTGCTGCGATTTTGAGTCGGTAATCTGTAAATCTGACGTGTGTAATATATTTAAATCCAAGTTCCTATCATTGATCACTCCATGTCGACGACAAATAGAAAGAGAAAATAGATTAATAATTTTTGATACAAAGTATATTTTCTATTAAAAAAAGATATATAAATATTATGTAGTGATGACCATATCAACTTATAAACTGTATAAAATATAATGTCGACAATTGATAACAAATAACCAAAACTCATAATTAGTTTTACTAATTTTTAGAGACAAATATGAAATATTTTAACTTTGAATCTATCTACTATCAAAGATCAGAAAAAATGAGTACTCAGGGAGCTGTGAAAGGAAAAATTTCATCATGCTAGTCATGATGATCGATGAATTTGTCATGATGAATTTACATTAAAAGTATTTCATAAATCTAGATATAAAAAATACTTTTAATGTAAATTTCAGGTTAGATTATGTCAATACGAATTAACGGAATAATGAAACGTGAATTTTATAAATCTTTAATTTTGATAAATTGATTTTTTAAACTGATACCCTATCGTAATTGTAACAAAAGTTGAAAATATCGACCTTCTTCCAAACATTGTAGAAGCCATCTGTTGCCTTTTTCTAATATTTGATGTTGGTTGCTAAAAATAAACTACCAATTTCGTGTCAATTTTAAATTTAACTTCATTTACTTTATTAACCGGATCTTAAAAATCACTTCATCTGTTAGTTATAAAATTATTTACATGACGTTAAAGGACCAAATATATTAATTTCCTTGTAATAATGTAATCCCAGTAAATCAATCAGTAAGCTATGCTGAGGTACATCAAAATTTAAAAAAAAACTATATTTCTAGAAAGTAACATTGCACTTTATGAAGTGCATTGCTTGGATTCTTGTTTTAAATTTACCAGTCACAGAAAAGCATCGGGTACCTGATAGTCATCATTAATGTAGGGTGGCAATATTTCGTTCTTGTAATTTGCAGTAGTTGGCAAACATTATATACCAATATATTAACGATGCAGTTATCTGTGGACGATGAGGAGTTTCAGTTGTAGTCTAACGATTCCTTTTTGTTCCAAACCCGCATATCCTGCAGGAACCATAAACAAAGACAATCCTGAGTATGAGGTATAAAGAGAGTAGTTCGAACTTAATAGGGCTTTCCTGATAAAATACGTCATGAAAAAAGGTACATGGTATTGAGTTATTCATTTGTTTCGGTGGCGCTGCTACCGGCATGATCTTTCGTTCATCTCTTATTTTGTTTTCTGTTTAGCAATTGACGTTTGCCTTTCTGAACATTTGACATCTGTCATTTACCATATTGCAACTTTGTCTACGAATTCAACCGTAATATTATTTTGTGGTAATCATAATGTTTTGTATTTATTTTGTGACAATTACTTAATCAGAACACAAAAACTCTTAATTTTACATTAAATGTAATTGTCGTTGCATGATAGATGAGGTTGACAGTTTGTGACAGCGATTCTAACGTAAACAGCGCGACTGTTTGGACTAAATTTGTACTAAATTCATTTGTTCTTTTGTCCTCTTATTTAAACCATTTTAAATATACAGAGTTCGAGCTCCTTCTCTCTATACTTCATGATCCTGGGAATCAAGTAATATATTTAGGCTTCGTATCCAAAGGAGATTACATTAAGTTATTTATCACTGAGATTATGTGAAAGTCAAGTGACTAGTGATTATGTGACCATTGAACTTTTTTTACGATTTACAGATACAAATCTTTTTACGATATGTTTGTAGTCGCGAGATACAGTGAAATACACTGTGCCCTCTATGGGTCTTTGCTACTACCTGTCTGACAATTATTGTCTAATTGACAGACAGATAACGATCTGCTTTTATGCAGATGCTTATATTTTAAGCCATAATATATCTTTTTACGATATATTATGGCTTGTACAGTATCTTAGATTATCAACTTCCTGACATAAACGTCTAAGTAATACTTCTGCAGTTCACTAATTTATTATCTAATAGTTTCAGTTAACGCCAAAAACGCTTTTCCTTGGCATTTAAGAAGCTTCCTTCTTTCCAACATCTCTAGATTCTCAAAAATTGCCTAACAAATTCTTCACTAGCATATAAATTTTCGATACATATTTTTGAGTATCTAAATTGATATCAATTCTATCTAAAATATCAATTTCAATTCGATAAAACAAAGACGATTGGATTTTTTCAATCTACGAACAATATAGATAGTAAAATGTATAAGTAATTAGTAATATGTGCATCGAACACAATTTAAAATCCACTTATTTTTATCCCATTTAAAAAGTCTTAGCATCAAAATTTTAGTTGTGTATTTATTATTCGACCTGAAATAAATCACATCCCCATCACATTTAAAATATGTTTTCCTGTAAAAGAAACAATGTAATTGCTTGTACCATTATAACCATGTACCTATAAATTAATATAATGGTTCGATAACTCACGCTAGACAGTGAACCTAAATCAAAGACTTTTAAATACGTCCTAACTATACACCTGACAATATTGAAAAACTGTAGGCATATATAAGTGAAAATAATAGGAAGAACTAGAAAAATACCAGTCAGAACATGTACTATTTATATCAACTCCTCATTCAGCTAGATAATTAGTATAGACGTGAAAACGGACTTGTCTATTTTTATTTAACTAGTAGGGTAACCAAATTCTTAAAATACCTTTAACACATTTTTAAATCAAATGATCTTTATGTCAGTTATCGTGTTTATTTTGGACTTGCGTTTATTTACTGATCACAGATGTACAAGAGGTATCGTAACTCAAAAAACAAAGTTATGGATTCCTAAATCAAACACGATGTGTTGACTTTTAATATTAATGTGACGAAATTAAGCGATCATTAGAAAGGGGAGGTGTTTATTTTAGATGCCAAAATAATAACAGGCTAACCGTTGAAACTGATGAATGAATGGCGTGTAGAATATTTGAATAAGACGGATTACAATAATCGGTGTCGGTTTATCCCATATATATAATACTACTATATGGAGCCTATGTAATCTTTACCATGTTTCTCAAGTGAAGCCAAATTAGAGTAGTCCAGAATCATATCTATTGTCTCTTTCACGGAGAAAATACCAAATACTCATGCGCAGCAAACCGCGGGAAATTTGCTCCATATACTGTAGAATACAATAAATTAACTTTATTTTATATTGTATTTTATCTACATATAACGGTTTTTCAATCTTGTTATTGGGATGTTCCCGTATTTATCAAGTTTACCAAAAGAGTGGATGCAGTTTGTATTTGAAAAGAAAATTTTAAAAATACATACTTCAGGTAGGTACCTATCCGACTTCATATGAAATATTTCCTTCGCACAAAAGACAAAACCTGGACTGAGTTTTTCGTTTCGGCATTTTGCGATATCCGTACAATCGGTACAGTATAATTCCTATACCTAATTCACTACATATTTCAATTTACAAAATGTTCTTATATACCTAAACTTGCAGTTGCGGCTGTAAAAATACCGTCGAAATAATTTGATGAGCAAATGTCTCTAATCACTAATAAGTCATAGGTATATGAACAAAACTAAAACTACAAGTTACACATAAATAAAACACTTCTAAAACTGCCGGCTCTACGAAAAACACAAATTTATTTTCTGTGAAACACAAACATACCTGAAATACAAAAGATAAACTGTGACATAACCACACCACAAAACACATATATGACAAAACACATACAGGGTGTCCTAGTGTGAGCGAACAAAAATTTACCAGTGTGTAGGCCAGACCAAAATAAGAATAAAATTCTTATAAAAAAAATTCTTCGCTGCACGCCTAACGAGTTCCAGTGTGTTATTTTGTAAAAAAAAACAATTTTTCGAGATAACTTAAAAACTTGTTTCGTAGATTTAGGTAATATTTGGATGACGTGTACATCTATTAAAGGTCATTAAAACTATATGGTGTTTGTTTAACTCTAAACTTTAAAATCATTGCATAAATTTTTCTGCATAAAGGAATACAGTCGGTACTTTACACTCAATTTACTCGAAAATAGTTGATTTTAGAGCTGTGTAACAAGAGCACCTTTTTTGTTCAGAATTGATAGCCGATTAAGGAAAACTTAGTTAATTTACGAAAAAGTAGGATATACAAGAGTTATGAAGACAAAACCATAAGGAAGAGTAGACCTAGGCCACCACAAGTGTCAAAGTTAAACAAACACCATATAGTTTTAATGGCCTTTAATAGATTTACACGTTACCCAAAAATTACCTAAATCTACGAAACGGTTTTTAAGTTGTTAAAGTTATTTAAGTTAAGTTATTACGGAAAATTGTTGTTTTTTTTACAATATAACACCCTGTAACTCGTTAGGCGTGCATCAGAGAAATTTTTTTATAAGAATTTTATTCTTATTGGTCTGGCCTACCCACTGGTAAATTTTTGTACGCTCATACTGGGACACCCTGTATATGACAAAACAAAAGCCCGGTCTTTCTTTACTTTCGCGGCACATTGAAATTCTTGGATTGGATTGGACAACACTTGGGCATGTGCACAGGAACATTTGTCCGTGAAAGAGAACGAAATATATAACTCCATCTCATAAACCGGCTTCAAGAAAAGCTCGAATAGCTCAATATAGTAGTATTATATATATGGTTTATCCTCAAGATAGGGAGAGCATTCACGTATACTGTAGCAAGCTTTAAAAAAAAAAATGAAATATGAAAATGTTTGAAATCTAAATGTTTCAGAAATCTAGTCACCAAATTTTAGCTTATAATTCAATGATATGGAAAGTACTTGCTATTGGATTATTTAGGGCCAAATCTGATAATAAAAAAATAAGTTGAGGTTGAAGTTAAATAAAATGACAAAAGGAAGAATGAAATTAAGTTGTTAATTACATACATACGTTCAAAAGGCAGATAGAATATGGAGAAATTACATGAACGAATTATGAAATTGACTTACGAAAGGAAGAAGACGTAGAAAAATTTGTAACATCCTAAGAAAAGATGATAATATCATGATGACATAAGGACTTTGTGAATGTAACCTGTTTATCAATTTATATTGAGACATACTAGAGGAAGCCTACCGACTGGTTCACATATGGCTCCAAAACAGACAGAGGAACAGAAGCTGGTGTATTTGGATAGATGGCGTGGAAGCGTCCTAAAATTTTTAAAAATAAATGATATACGGCTAAAAAACGAAATAGCAGAAAATCGGTTTTCTTTGAATATCTTCGGGACTATCCGGAATTTTCTAAATTTAAAAACACATGCGTGACTGGCACAAAATTCTGCACATTTTTGCTCATTTAACAATTTATGTATATCTCTTAAAATAAGAAAGATATCTGTACTGGACAATTAAAAAGTTGTAACCCTGTATATTCATAGAACGTTTAGTCTGACCAATAGCTTGTATCCTACATATGAAATCTCAATTTCTTTATATATCTAACAATCATATGCTAGTAAGTGCAAATATTAGTATTGAATCATTGTTTCTATACAATGGTATACAGGGTTATTCAGAACTGATCCATAATAAAATTTGGGGATGTTCAACATACATGTACAAATGTGGTAGTGCAAAAAAAAAATTTTTGGCGGGGTCTTAAAACTATTTAAAAAATTTTTCATTGCACGCCGCTGGATACTGGCCCACTGTAATGGAGTGACCTTGGGACTGACAATGCAAACTGGCTAGCACAAAAAAAAAATCGGAAGATCTGAGAGTATACCGACACCCGGCGAAAAAAAGATTTGCAGCGTTTTTACTTTAAAATAATAGAGATAGATCTGACCAATGTGACGTGTCTTTAAAATGAATAAAATTTTGTTACACTAATTTTGAAGAATTGCGCTACTTGATTACTAGGTATTAGAAACGTGAAATTTAGGTATAAAAAATTTGCACATACCTTGTTACAAAAGCTTGTGTACAAGTCGAGGCTACAAGCCTCGACTTGTACACAATTTTGAGCACGCCTTATCCAATTTTGCCGCACTAAACCGAATGTTCCTCCTGGTTGCTGATCTTGTAACGCAAATTATTAAGTAAATTGGGGATTTTCAGCATTTTGCTGCAACAACCACTCACAAAACCTAACTTTTAATTGATAATCCACTGGTAACAGTCCATTAACTCAGCATTACTGTACACATGAGCCATTTTGAAAATTTTACAGTTTAACACTCCTAAGATAAATAAAACACCCGCGAGAGCGACACACAGACTGACGACTCATAGACAAACAGATATTATCCCCACTCCAACATTATTCGGTCGGTTTTAACCAGGCGTTCCAGACAAAAACGTGTTTACTTTTTTTATCACATTCTTAGGAATGTGGTAGAAAAGTGTCAGATGTGTTGAAGTACAGTTGCCCAGCTACGTAGTCCTTTATAATGGTAAACTTTAAACATTGTTTACGGGAAATCCTAATACTTTTATTAAAATTTTTTTGGTGATATCGATTTCTTATTTAAGGATGCACATATCCTCAAAATTTTAGAGATGAGTTCTGAATAACCCTGTATAGAGGGCTATAAGGAGGATATACATTGATAAGAAGAATGAGGAGGTAAATGGCATCATATTGGCATCAGTCGAGCTATCAAAACAGAAATATTTGACGTGTCACAAAAATTGTCAGGAACCCAGAAACAGAAAAAGTTTATTTTAAATTTTAATATCGTCTCATCAGATCTTAGATTAGGGAAGTTCCTAATCTAAGCGTTAGTTCCGATATTAATTATGTCAGGAGTAACAAATAATTTTCTAATTTTTAAGACCGTGGGATTTGATCTATTTAAAAGGAAACCATGGAAAAAAATAAATGAAAGTTGCTGATAGATAAATAAAATAATGCTGTGTCTTGGAAAGTTTTGTTTGTACTACTTTTGTTTTATCTATAGAAATATATCTGTATTTTTTATATAAGCATTTGGTGCACATAGATAGTTTAACATGTTTTCAAAATAAGCTTTCATATTGCATACTCTCAAGTTCTATTAATAATTAGAATTACAATAAGAATAAAAGGATGAAAATATGAACATGAATATGAAAATAATGGCGCTAGTAAATTTTGTGTAATATTTATTGTGCATGGCATACACATTTTCATGGCATGGAGTTATTTTAAAATCCTTTCTGACTCGGACAATAATTATTCCAACGTTTTCATGTTACTTTTGCACAAATAAACCTATGACTAGACACCATGAAAAACACCCCATGGCATCGTTCCAAAACAATGCCGTTCTTGGATCATCGACCTTTGAGCAAACATGTTCTCCTAATAGTCTTCGTATAAACAGTCCTAGTTCTATCTGCACTGGTTTAATTTATAAAGAAATATCAAGGTGTCGTCATCAGAAAGGAGTATCTATCTTACTGTTCTTATTCTGTATGATTTTATTTATTATATTTCCTAAAACTTCCCCACCAGATCTACAAAAAACATTCATTCAAGTAATTCGCTCACTTTAATGTATGTATATATATCCTATAATTGCGTCTATGCTATTATTGTCTTTTGAAATGAAAATAAACGGCCTTTATCTCTACATTGTCTATGTCTATTGTCTATAAGTTATCTGCGGTACAATTATTTAATTTTAATTTCAAAAGTTCTCTCTTGGGAATATGCTGGCTGAAATACAAACATAAGAAAACCATTCGCACAGCAAAAGAGCACGCAACGGAGCAAAGTTAAAGCTTGTATCAAAAAGTATTATAGAATATACTGAATTAAATAAAATATTTAATTTACTTACTCAACTTATTGAGTTTTTTTGTTCAACCGTTGACTAAAGGATAAAAAAAATGTTATTACATGAAAACTTGTTAATCACTTCCGTATACTTAGCTCAAATATGTATTAATAAAATTCATTTATTTTCTTCAAAAATATGGCATAATTAACTAGGCAGATTTTAATTTGAATTTATGGTAACTCAGTGTTTATCAAATCGATACTTTTTCTGTAGAATTTTTCTCCTTAATTAAGCTTAAGCGCTTCGTATTTTATTTTGACGCATGAATTATATATTTTTGATCCACATTATCCTTATCAATCTGTGTCTACATTCTTGAAAAGTATTCTTCATATTGTTACCGGTACAATCCTTTCATGGAGGGAGGGTTTATAAATAAATAAGAAAATAATAGCTATTTTGCCCATTAAACTACAGTAAAACACTCTGAAACCTCTCGTAAAACTAAAATAAGCAATATTACAATAAATAACCTCAAATCAAACAAGCACCGATCACCGAATGGTTGCATTAGCATTTATTGCTGAAATGCATTTGCATTACCCATTTAATGTTCTAATAAATGCATCTAAAATCAGTTTGTAGGTTTCAAAATAGAGCGAAATCTTTATGGAGGGAAATTACTGTTTCGTACTGCTGATACTTTTCAGTTTTTTCGAATGATAAACAAGTAGGTACCACTTGAGGTTGATAATACTAACCATAAAATAGTTTTAGGTATAAATAACAAAATCTTATAAAGATAATGATGAAGGGATAAATGCCTATAAATGCCTTGGTACCTATATGATATGGAAGGAAGTCTGAATTATAGTAAAATACTTCTTCTAAAAGTCTGAATTATATATTAAAACTACTTTTACGTTATTTCTGTCTTGATTCTATCATCTTTTCATTAATTGTCAATGTCATTTAGTTTCTTATCAAGAAGATATAAATTTTGAGGGCATTCCTGTGCATATTAGGTATATAGACAGAGGTTTATGCTCCATCGTCACATGAGCATCAATCACTCTTAACACAATCTTCACTCTGCAGATCTATACGGCACTGAGAAGATCTAACAGATCGAAACAGCTGTCTGTCGTTTAGTTTTAGGAGTTATTGACGCTCATGCGATGATGGTGCATACATTATTATTATTATTATTATTAAACTAAAGAGAAGAGCAGAGGTCGAAACCTATTATGCTCCTAAAAATAAACAATAGATTGACAAGAATAGCAACAATAAACTGCTACAGTACAGTTAATCCTTATAGGTAACAGTATATGTAGGTATATAATATTTGCTATAAGTATATAAGTATAACTGAATAAAAACTACAAAGTACAACTTAAGTAATATAACTGTATATCATAATTATCAATGAACTGAAAAAGATACCAACAAGAATATAATATGTTCTGTGAAGTTAATTTGCGGACACAATACAGGATACCCAACTAGATGTCTTTACATCAAAGCATTTCTCCATTTTTAAATAAGTCATATTTATTTTTAAAAGAGTTTACACTCACTGGAGTCGCCCCCTCACTGGGTAACTGATTCCAGTTGTTAAAAATTCGGTTGGAATAGATGTTCTGCCTTATCGTTGTCCTGAAATGTTCTTTTTTGAGTTTAAGTAAGTGGCCACGGAGTCTGTCGTCTGTGTTTAATGCTAATAGCTCTCTGATGTTTTGTGTAAAGTGATCATGTAGCAATCTATATGTGAAAATCATGTCACCTCTATTTCTTCGTTCTGATAGAAGTGGGAGGTTTAGATCTTGATAGCATTGATTCCTCAGACACTGGACTTGCCTAATAGACTTCCGTTGAACGTTTTCCAAGAGTTTTTATTTCTTTTATTTGTGCGGTGTCCATATTATGTTAGCATATGCCAGAATTGGCCGGATATCTCTGTCTTTATATTCCGTTTTATTTGAAAATAGTTATTTAAATTGTTGCTGGCTATATGACATGATTTATAAAGATATGTGACGCAGATAGAAACAAGAAAATTGAGATGAACTGATATTAAACATTTCTGAGACAGTAGTTAATTTGATGTAACATATGGTTTATGCATGGAGTTGGAAATTAGATTACGGGACATTGTATTTATATTTGAATTCTGAATCTTAATCTAAAGAAACTAAAACTTGTATTATTCATTTAAGCACAACTATCAACAGCCAACTATAGATCCTATAATAAAACAGTAAAATTTTGAACAATATTAGAAAGCGACTTAATTTTAAGGAACTATACCTGAAAAATCTTAAAAGAAAATATTTGCACAGTCTAGAATACTGTCAAAAAAATTATCTTTCGTCTGACTTAATTAAAGGGAGTCATCTTTTACCGTTCGGACGCCAGACATCCTCGAATTTGAAGGATGAAATAATTGCAAAGACAAATTGCGAATCGCGACACTATAAATAATACTTCCGGAATATATTTCTCGTTCGCTTTCACTAGAACGTATTCTAAGGACCGCGAAAATTAAAATAGAATTAAGTACGCTCAAAAATCTATTAGCAAAAATTTAAATACTTTCAAAAACTGACTGAAGGGTTGCACATCTGTCAGAACTGCACACCGTGTAGGAAAAAAATAAAACTAATTTAAATACTGTGCGATCTTGACGAAGGACCCACCATAGTAATGTCAATAAAATCTCTTACCGTTCGCACAGTACACCTACCTACTCGAATTTGGACTTGAAAAAATGTATTCGAAAACGACAAAACTACTTAAAAGCGTATGGCATAAACGAATTTTGCGGTACCAATTTCTCTAGAAAGGTCCAATTCCAGAGCGTCGTGTGTTGAACAGTAAAAGGGTACGATCAAGGAATTTATATACATGGAAGGATTATAGACGACTGCGCATCCAATTTTGTGTGGAAACATGGGAGCCGCCATTTTGATGTCACACTGCTCCCAACTTCTACATTTTGTATTTTGTATTGGTACACCTGACCAAGACCCTAGAATTCTAGTGTCTTTTTCTTTCTAATCTAAAAATTCAATGATTCAAATCTTCCTAACACGGCAATAGTGGTATGGATAAATTTGGTAAATAATGTTTGTTTTGTATTTTTGGCGTCTTGTTGGCTTATTTTATTGTGATTCTCTCGGTTTAATTCTGTTTGTGTGTTTATTATTGTGTTCCTTTGATTTATACACTTTGAGTGACAATATTTGAGTATTGGACTTTCGTAATTATTCCAGGTGAATTCGGATTTTATAACAAGAATTAGAGACATGCAATCATAGTTCCTAGCTAATATAATAGTAAATTATGAAAACTGCGAACATCAACAATACAAAAAATAAGCCAGGATAGTTAAAGTAAGGTAAAAGATAGTTAAATTTTATATACATATAATGCATTTTAAATATTTACTTTTCTAAACGGCTAATGGTGTATTTTACATAAATAATGTGAACAAAAGATACATAGGTAGGTACACAAAATATTTCGTTTGTACCTTCATCAATTTTATAAGAAAGTTTGGTGACGATATATTTTATTTTTTACAAATAATTGTAATTAAACTATAGAATATTGAACATTTCTTATACTTATTTAGAATTTTTCTTACTCAAAAGTTTTAGTAGCTGCTTTCTGTGGTTTTTATTATCTAATTGAAAAGGCTAGGTTAATACTGTTAAATTTCCCACCAATTTTCAGACATCAAAATGGTGGATTAAAAATTGGAATACTCGCGCAGCTTTGATAATCGTTCCATGTATATAAATTCCTTGGGTACGATGGATTTTTGTACATTTTTACATAATATAAAAATTCGCTGGGATCTTTATAATCCATTCCATGGCCTGAAATCATGGCTCTAAGGTAATCAGGGTCCGTATCCGACCAAATATTATATAGACAAATTATAGCAACACAGTTTTGTGACCAATAATATTTAAAACAATAGCTTTTTGTTTACATTGGTGCCCAAGCATTTGGTCCAATAAAAAAATGCCATTTTAATTTACCGCCTAAATTGTTGGGGATTTTGTGACTGTCACCAATGGGCGTGGTTTGCACAGGTAGTAACCTTGCATAAACGTAGAATCGGCGATGGCGAGAGGGATCGTCAATGATTTTACAATTGTTTATTAATAGTAAATATTAAATACTATTATAAATAGTGTAGAAATATTATACACATATGTGTATACATTTTTGTTCTTGAATATGCAAATCTTAAACTTTATATTTACTAAAATAAAAAATTCTAATTTGTACTTTTAGTTTTACAATTATTATTTTCACCCCTTAAAATATAGCCGCCCATGCCGTTGGGCACTGCGACAGGAAATTTCATGAAATTGAGGTTGTGTTTTTTGTTATTCTTGGAAACGACTATTTTATATACTGACAAATAGGCCATTACTTATCTATACATATTTGATCGGAGGGGTCCGTAAATCCCATTTCTGGCATCAGAATTGAGTTAAAGATTACCAGTGGGTCATGAGAGTTCAGAAGGTCATAAAAACTGATCGTATTTCGATGGGATAAAAAAGCATTCTCTACCTTGGTTCATATTCACCCATAAATGACAATTTAATAAATTAGTATAAATCAAAAGAGATCATTAATCATTTTAAAACTGATAAAAGATAGCTAGGATGAAGTGTTATTTATGTAAATCGTATAAATATTTATATAAAATTTTGTATGTAAGAATAGAATGAGGCTCGCGTTTTCGTATAACGGAAAAAATTACTGCTAAATGCTAACTTTGCTGTATTTATTTATACAGCAGTTCTAACGGTAATGATAAAACTTTGAAAAAATCTAAAATTATCTCTGTCACTATAATTAAGAAAAAAATGTATGTGATAACTAGGCTAATGTTTATTTGAAGGAGATGCTGAAAACAACTACTCCACGGCTAATGTGCCCCGACTGGCATTGCATTACTTTGGCATCTTCATAGACGTTTCCACATCATTCATCGAGACCAACTAACCAGACACTGTTAATGTTAATAATTGGTGTCACCTGAGACAGCGGATTACGACTTTTTAAGAATATAATATTTCGTCTTTATTTATCGCCGTAACTTTTTTTCATAAATCTACACTTACTTGAACCTAATACTTTCAGTTCTAATCTAATACAGTCGTTTTGTTAATTAGTCATAGCAACAATAATTTTATATGTCTACCAAATCTCGAAAAATCTCATTGTCGCTACAAAAATAAGAAAATAATTCTTTGTTCGTATTTTTTCTTCACATTTTCTCGTTGAATAATTCAAAATGGAAATTCAAAGTACCTAACTAAAAACAAGTATTCATTCTAAATATTAAATTCCCATCCAGTATTTATTCATATGAATTCTAATATACTCTATATAATAGCTATACAATATTGTCACAACCAAGAGAACAACTATGACAGCCGAAAAAAATTTTCATCTTTCATTTTTTCTAAACTTTTTTTGAAAATGGTTAAAATGTAATCTATTTTTTAAAATATTTTTCTACATATTTTATGCCGGATCCCATAGATCGACACCGGCACACATGTATCACATACATATAGTAGCTTATACTACTGGCGATTCCAAAAATTAATGCGTCCTCTGAGAATATTTGAACCTACTAAAAAAAAACATAAAACACACCACAGAAATGGACAACCTCCCTACTGAAAGCCTAAGGCTTGTGTAGAGGGAGGGTACACATGAAAAAAACGCAGACACACAACCATTCCCTGGGAGAGGTGCCATTTCTCCCCTGGCGAGATTCGAACTCGCGCCACGATATACCCATTCTGTTAGTCACAGGCTATCACCCAGCACCTAACAGACTGAGCTATCGCCGCGGCAAGGTAATTTTTGGAGGCTTATTGCTTATATAACGATAAATAACATGTATTTGGGTTTACTTAACGTGCTTGTGATTTTTTGGTATTACAAAGTTAAAAACGACGTGGTTAGTATTTGTACATCTTTATTTTTACATTTTAAAATGGCATTCAGAAGAAATCGGCACAACACCAACTTCCGTGTTTATGGGTGTCATTCCACAAAATGTGTCAACAGAAGATAAAAGATAGGTAGAAGTTTGGCCCTAGTATAAGAAACTGTTTCTCATTCATTTCTCCAAAAGGCATGTAACAATTTAATAACAGATAACACGTTTATTTACACAACATAACCACTTTGTTGCAGTTTGCCTATACTTTTCTATTATTAGTCTTATAAAAACAGAATATATTTTAATTTAAACATTATTTAACAAAAAACAAGCACTAATATGGTATCACCATACAGTTTATCACATTTATTTTAGCCCAAAATGTAAGTAAACAAAAACTAGGGTACCTGTTTCAACTCAAAAAAATCATATAATTAGCAATGAAGCACTTTATGGGACGTATGACTGCTTAACCACTCTTTTTATCCTTTATTTCACCCTAACTAGCACATGAAGTCACTATATTTATGGTAATTGAATGCTAAATTGCTAGCTGATGCGATATGAAATACAAAATTTTTACTCGTCTTCCTCCATATTTGTTTACAATTTGCAGCGCCCTCATCGGTAATTTGAATCACCAATATAATATAGTCTTCCCGCTTGTGTAAACTAAGACTCATTGGTAAAGATATACCTTAACCCTAAATATGTTTTTCTAATGGATTTATTTCCTGATGTAGGTATTCTTAATTTACTTCAAGCTCTACATCAACGTAAATTTTGCATTTTCTCTGTGATTTCTCTCAGTGTTGATTCTATTTTTACTTTCGATTACTAGCTGTTTAAATATTGTATAAAGAATAAAGTCTAGATTCCCAGAAACACCCGGACAATGAGTTTAATTAAATCAGCTCAAGGTTACCAATGGATTTATTTAAGAGAACAAACGATTTACGATCAGTTTAGCCTGATATTAATAAATTTGAAATTTGTCAACATGCATCACTTTGCTTTCCAAGAAGCTACAACAAATTTTTAGTGGTCGTTTTGTTATTTTTTAACTTTGGTTGACAATAAAAAAGCTCCACTTTGCGGTAATTTATAGGTGGCAGATTGTATAACAATAGATGTAAAAATAGTATGTGATATTATTTACTGACCTTTACACGATGGTTTATTATTTATCTATAAATCCATAGTAAAAATATGTAAGATTATAACTTGTCCTTAAACCATGAGTTTTAATTTAATAATTAATTATTATCCGATCAGTATTGCTAATATCTTTGGTAATAATATGTTGATCTATTATTTAATTTCCTATTTTTAGGTTCATGCTGGCAATAGTTTGCCGCCTTTTGATAAACCATCACCATTACCAACATAAATAATAAACACCATAATTTCTCATAATTTCTGATTGTATTTTTACTGTCATACAAAAGCGAAAAGCTAAGCTAAACTCGAGCGAGATTTTAATGCGTAAAAAATCCAATATGACGCCCATAACAAAAAAAGGAACTTGATGATGGTTTCAAGTAATGTTCATCCAAAAATCAGACTGTGTTATTTAACAAATCCATATATATTAAAACGCGCCGATTCTGTCTCGCTCTAAATTCCGTTGTCGAATGCACAAAGTTTCAAAGCTTTCTCCGAGGGGCGATCGCGGTACGATCCCCGCGGGCCCCCGGAGGTCGCCTCCGGCCTTTCTCCAATGCGTAGGGGTATTTTCGTCCTGTTTCCTATGCGTTTTCTCAATTTAAACGCCTTTTCAAAAAACCTCTGCAAAATTTTCGTCGATCATCGTTCGGCGAGAGAGATACGGCTAGCACCGGCGTTTGTTCTCGCGCCTAATGGTCCCGTCACGCCCGCCGAAATCCCGACTTTTCGCAGGACCCCCGAGACCTTTTTCTAATTTTTACGGCTTCGAGAACCGCTTCACGCAAAAGTTCCGTGTTTTCTCTAATCCTTTGAGGTTTTTTTTCGAGACCGTACGTCGACTCCATCTACGTCTATTTCGTCTTCGAAAATCTCGAGTCGCCTCCGTCTCAACTTTTTTCTCATTTTATCTGCCGATGTGAGATTGCACTAACGAGACAAGCACCTCCCACAACTGTCAAATTAATTAAATTTCAGATAGGTTACTTTCCTACGAGCAATATTATTAACGGAATTAATAGTACTGACTGTTAAACACTTCTGATTATCAAAATACTGAAGCGAAATGCTTTTCCAATTAGAAAATCGGTAAAAATTATTTTTTCAGGTTGACACGTACAGTTTACATACTTAAACGTCCCACGGTAAACTTTTAACAACAGGCGCGGTAGAGCAATGGGAAAGTCGTAGGATTCAAAACGTGATGATGCTGATATCGCGAGTTCGAGACACGTTGTCGGTGGAGTCATTTCTTTTTTACTTTTTAATTCCAATTATCCTATTGTGACTTTTTTTTAGCATTAGTGTTTAGTTATTCTGTTTCATTATTCGTAAAGTTTGGAATTAATTCGTTCATTTTGGCAGTCTGTTCAATTCATCATTTTAGCTTACAAAAGTAAATATCTACAATATTTTTGGTACCATTGATAAAATTGATAATAGTGTTTACTGAGAAATAAATTCTACTTTCAGCACTTAAAAAATTATGATGTTTTACCATCAAGAATAGGGTACCCTTATAATTCATCAAAATATTAAGAAACATTGATTAGTATAATTACATCATCATTCCAGATACAAAATTTCTTTAATATGTATTTTTTTTTAAATAATATTATTCTAGATGCATTTGTCACCCGAAGGGTGACCCCAGGCCGCAGGCCTGGACCCCCGGTAGGGCTAGAAATGGGAACGAAAATCGCGATAGCGATTTTCTCCCATTTCTAGTTACGTATTATTTTACGTTAAAAATAGTTTTGAGAAAATATTAAAAAAAAACTCTCGAAAATATCTTAAAAAGCAAATAACTTCAACTATTTCGCGAATTCAACCGTTTATTTCCTTTAGTTTTCGAGAATCCAATAGGTACATGTACCATTAAAATGACCTACACTGTAATACAGAATTTGTATTGAAATCCTATATGCATTATATTCCAAATTCAGAACGAAAATAGGATTAGCACAGGACCAGGACAAGGACTAGCCTGGAAGTTTGAGGGGGCGGCATATTATTAATCATTAGGCCACATTTGCGCCTCAGGAACGATTTATGTTGGTATGCCCTATAACTACTATTCAGTGCTGGAATGAGGGAACCTCATTAGTTAGGGAGGTCGGGATATAATTTATACCAATTGTTGTTTTATCTTTTTAAGATAATCAATAAATGAGAATATAATTCAAATTTCAATTAAACTGAACTGTATTTTATCTTTGCAGGCGATATTATTTTACACACCAAGATGGCTGTGGAAATCGTGGGAAGGGGGCAAAATCCACGCCCTGATGATGGATCTCGACGTAGCTATTTGCTCCGAAATCGAAAAGAAACAAAAGAAGAAACTCATGATCGACTATTTGTGGGAGAACTTGCGGTACCACAACTGGTGGGCCTACAAATATTACTTCTGTGAAGTTTTAGCTCTGATAAATGTTATTGGTAGGTATTTTTTCTTTGAGCCGACATAATTATTAATTTCAACGGACTTTACTGTGAAGGCATGACAAAATTAACTGGATTCTATGTAATCCAAAGTTATCCCACATGTGCATGCCTAGCACATTATACAGGGCGCCCTATTTCTTGACCCGTTGCATGGGTAACTTTTTTATTAGTAGAGATACAAAAACGCTTAAATGAGCAAATTAGTGCAGTTTCGTATTAGTAATTCTACGATAAGGCGAAAAATTATATACGGGGGAAGGTTGAAAAGTTATTGACAAAAAACGAAAAATCCAACTTTTCTATTATCCCTCGTAGCTCGTTCATTTGAAGAGTTAGAGAAAAATGCTTCACATGTTTTTTGCAGTATTTTTCATGTAAAATGACATGCACTTGCTACTTTTTATATATCTCTTAAAATGGTTGAGAATCACAGTAAAATATATTTTTTTTAAATGTAATGGATAGGTGGCTGTGACATTAACCGAAAGTCCCCTTTTTTCTCTTTCAGATGATATAACATAGTCCATATTTTATCCTTACAAAAGTAATAATAATCGTTGTTTTTAAAGAAAGTTTATTGTCACATCAAGAATGCTATGGATTATGGAACAAAAAATAAGATTCCTGATATTTTTAAAAACGTCTAGTTGGCATTTAATTATTGACAGATCATAAGTGACATTTTTAGTTTTTGTTAAGTAGTTTATTGTTTATTATTAATACTGCATAGAAAATAATAGTGTTGCAAATATGTACACCAACGAAGAGAAAAATGATATGCTATTTTGTTATTATAACCAAAATCGAGATGCACAAGCTGCAGCGAATCTTTATTTTGAAACTTACATGGAACGAAGACAACCCCATCATAGAATATTTAGACAGCTGGAAAATAATATACGATTATACGGTTCTTTTTCAAAGCCTAAGGATGAAAGAAACTTCAATGAAGATACTGAAATAAATGTTTTGGCTTATGTAAATTTTAAACCTGATTCTTCAACTGCAGAAATTGCACATCACTGCAACACTTCCAAGGAAACTGTAAGAGCTATTTTAAAAGGTAACAATTTAAAGCCTTATCATTATTCCATATGCAATACTTTATATCCAGCTGATAATCAAAGAAGGATGACATTTTGTCGATGGTACATTTCAAAATGCGAAGAGGATCTAGACTTCTGGAAAAAGATTTTATTCAGTGATGAAAGTAGATTTACCAACAATGGTATTTTTAACCGCCATAATAACATAATGTGGTGCCGAGAAAATCCACATCCACAATTTTTTGTGGCAAAATTATTGGCCCATATTTTTACGAAGATAATTTGAACGCGAATAATTACCTTCATTTTCTAAGGAATACTCTAACAGAGGAATATTTAAATGAATTACCACTTCATATTTTTAGAAATCTTAAATACTTCCAACACGATGGAGCACCTGCGCATAATTCCCGCGAGGTAAAACAATATTTACATGAACAGTTTGATAATGTTATAGGAAATAGAATGGATATCGACTGGCCAGCGCGAACACCTGATTTGACCCCCTTAGATTTCTTTCTTTGGGGGTTATTGAAAGATAAAGTTTATGTGACAGCTCCTCTAGATATAGAGGATCTAAAAGTCAGGATTCAAGATGCAATTAGAAGCATACATGGACATACAATAAATAATGTTTTAAGAAGTATCCAGAAACGTTGCTTACTATGTATCCAACAGGATGGTGGTCATTTCGAACATTTACTTCAATATAATTAATTAATTAATAATTTCTGTTCTCAAAACATTCTTTTGTTCCATAATCCATAGCATTCTTGATGTGACAATAAACTTTCTTTAAAAACAACGATTATTATTACTTTTGTAAGGATAAAATATGGACTATGTTATATCATCTGAAAGAGAAAAAGGGGACTTTCGGTTAATGTCACAGCCACCTATCCATTACATTTAAAAAAATATATTTTACTGTGATTCTCAACCATTTTAAGAGATATATAAAAAGTAGCAAGTGCATGTCATTTTACATGAAAAATACTGCAAAAAACATGTGAAGCATTTTTCTCTAACTCTTCAAATGAACGAGCTACGAGGGATAATAGAAAAGTTGGATTTTTCGTTTTTTGTCAATAACTTTTCAACCTTCCCCCGTATATAATTTTTCGCCTTACCGTAGAATTACTAATACGAAACTGCACTAATTTGCTCATTTAAGCGTTTTTGTATCTCTACTAATAAAAAAGTTACCCATGCAACGGGTCAAGAAATAGGGCGCCCTGTATATTTAGATACAATTCTCAACAAAATAAAACATATGTAACCCTTTTTCCATATTTATTTATATGTATTCAACCAAAAAACAAACTAAGACATATATTATTAATGAAATGGTCCAGATATTTCAGTTCAATGATGTTTTAGATTTTATTGTAATCTATAACCTAGGTACATATTTTTTCAGTCTACCATACCAATCTACGTATTGTTTGAAGCAACAAAAGATTATGGTCCATCTGCATTCCGGGAATTATAATTTATTTTTAGTTCAGTTGATCTTTTTAAGACATTTAACTGCTGTTAACGTCGATTACACACAGTGACACAAATATGATTCTAAGTAAAGTAAGTAAAACCTGCTTCCCCAATAAAATACAAAAATCGATAAAATACTTAATTCTGTCATAAAAGATTAACGATCCGTTCTGTACCAATAACGTGTATTTATACCGTCAAAATAAGTGCATTACTTCAGTGACTTCTTTTCTGATCAGCCTATAAACACGTTTTATTTGTCATCGCGCCGAGTTAACTTTATAATTAATCATACTTGAAGTAAAAGTATACAGTTCTATAAGTAAGTTCAAAAGTTCTTAATGTCTTTTTTAAAGTCCGTCCCTCCTGCTAACTTTTGAACAAATTGAGTTGGGGACTCCGGATAAAATACAGGGTGAAAATGGAAGATGGCGCCCGAGGAGTTTTCAAATAAAATTTCCTGGCGCACATTGTGATGTCTACCTGGGGATAGATGATCAATCGTTGGTGATTCTCTGACGCAAAACCAAAAGATTATCTAGTTTGATAATGAATATCTTACATTTAAAGTAACCCCTTATAAAAAATCTAATGGACTCAAATCTGGTGAACAAGCAGACCACTCATGAGATCCTCTACATTCAATTCACTTGTTATGATAAGAGTTCAGCTGATTCGTAATGTTAAGAACTTGAAACTCATGGATATTATTCTAGGAGATCACATCATAAGGCCCTTTTCATTGAAGAAAATTTAACACGACATATATACGTACCTTGACTTATTAGAAAATAATATTCAGCATGCGGTAGCCCGAATAGTCCAGAATAGTCAATAGGATGGTGCGCCACCACATTATTTTAGGGAAATAAGGAATTTACTTGATAACTTTTAACCTAACAGGTGAATTGGATGTCGAGGATCTGTTGAGTGGCCTGCCCGTTGACCGGATTTGAGTCCATTGGATTTTTTATAAAGAGTTACTTTAAATCTAAGGTATTCATTACCCAACCAGACAATCTTTTGGTCTTGCGGTAGAGCATCACCAACGTGTGTGCATCTATCCTCAGGAAACCATTCCACAGTGTGCGTTAGGAAATGTCTGATAGGTACTTCTATACTGTCAGAAAGTCCAAGGTGCTCATTTTGCACAAAATCTTCAGTTATTCCTATTGCAATATTGTTCTCTTTATTACTCTGTTAAATGTGACTGGTTTTTATTCATTTATAACCTTACTCACAGAAATGAGTATAACTTGAGAAATGATGAACCGATTTCAATTTTTCAAACACTAGTATGCAGGGAATTAAGAGATGTTTTAAATGATATGCAACACGTCCCACCTTATCTTTTAAATAATTTTAGAAAAATGAATTTATCGTCAAAAAATAGTACATTTTACATGATTGAACTGTTATTTTGTCTGGAGTTCCTAACTCAATTAGTTCAAAGTTAGCAGGAGGAGGGGGGTGGACTTTGGACGCGCACTGTATATAATACACATATATGTCCAGAAACAAAAGCTTTGTTCCAACACAGAAGCGAACTAGTTCACGTATCGTTCAGTCCATGCGCAGAATGAATTTACTGTTCCAACACAACTTTTGGCTGATATGTACACTGGTAGATCCTTGTTCCATCATAAAGATGTACAGTACATGAACTGGTTCTTGAACGGTCAAATCAGTCCGTGAATTAGTAGTGGTACTGTTAGTCAGAGACATGCGTAATATGAAATAAACAGAAGTTTACATCAATTATTACCATTAGCAAGCAGTAGGTTATGTTATACGTTATATGTATTTATTTTTTATTTGTTATTTCAAACAAAAAGAAAGATATGTCCGATCTGGAGGTCTTTTCTGATTTTTGGGAATCTGATTCCAGTGACAATTTAGAGCAACAGTTAGATTAATAACATTATGGCGGTGCAGGTGGTGAAGGATGAAAGGAAAGCATGACAAATGGTGCGTCGTGCGTTCAAAAACCGTTCCAACACGTCGCGATTCGGAATCAGTTCGAAAGTAGTACGGTATCGACGCAGGCGCATAAAATAGTACATGAACCAATACGTGTATCATACAAAATCCGCGTGTTGGAACAAAGCTAAAGTTTCAGTATGGACAATAAAAGAGTATAATTTAAGGTTTTATGTAACAGTGATGCGTCTGTCTTTTCTAGGTGATATTATGTGGGTGAATTTTAGATAAACTAATACAACAGCTCACACAAAGATGTCGATTCTCTTTAAATTTAATAGATGACTTGTGATTCAGATGCAATGTATTTTTAACTTTGTTGTTTGGCAGAAAATTATCTGTATAACTCACTAAACCCAATTTTTTTAAGTTAAAAATTATTTAGATCATAAATAAATACTTATGAATACTTACTTTAAGAAATGAAGGGTTAAAATTAAAAAATATTCCTATAACTTACAATTAATAAAAAAACAACTTTGTTAAATATAAAAAATATAAAAAATATATCAAAGCATTTCAAATTCATTTCAAATATTTGACAAAAATCAAAATGACAAAAAGACATTAAATAATATGTAGAAAGTAATACGTATTGTTGGTGCGCTTGTAATAATACACACATCATGGAAAATAATTATTATTGATAATTTGTAACTGATCAGAAAGCCACTTCTATATACGAGAAGAATTGCAGGTTCGTCTTTTTCTTCAGAAGTAGAACGAGCTGCGAAATTACGAGCCTCTAAATTTTGTTCTTTTCTAAGTGCAGTAGGTACTTGAAGCACGAAATAAAAACATTTTCAAGAGCACGTATGTGTTATGTTCCTAAGATTTATGTGCTACTGATCTTTCACCAAATGCAGGCTAAAATAATTATAGACAAACCCTATTAAAAAATTGAAATAAATCATCTTATCTCTAATAATGAAAGACTTATATTTAGAATTCTAGCAAGCCGGATTGGGTTTATTAATGAACAACGTTTAGCATCATAGGTGTCTAATAATAATAATTTTATTTCGTTACTACTACAATCTGTAATAAATTTCATACACACGAGTTAGTTTATTTAAATATTACAAAGTAAGGTCCTATGTGTTTAATCTCCAATAAACTATTTTAATGGTAGTAATTTGAAGTTACGATCAAAACATTATTATAAAACTGAAATTATATTCCAATAAGCATAAGTTTCTAGTCTGCCAGATTTGATTCAAAATAATAATCGTTTTTATATCCAGAGAGTAAAACTGATTAAAATAGCAAAATTGAATTTAAAAAATAGCAATAGTGTATTAAAGAGAGCTTAAATCTTTTAGCTATCATTACCTACTCCTTATCAAGAAATATATTGTCTTATTTCCTTAGTATTCCCCCGTCTTTGGTCGTACACCCCTTTCCTTTCCCTTTTCCCTTTCCCTTTTTCCCTTTCCTCGTTTCTTCTTTTATTCGCACTGTTAATCAATATTTCGGACTTCTCTTCTTTAAGAAGAGAAAAATTATATTGTAATTATAAGATGTACTTAACTACATTTGTAATACTATTAATTATGCTTGTCGGCATCATCTGGAGATGATTGATGATGACGGTGATCATAAATCATCTCCAGATGATGTCAACTTGGTTGGCGAAACGCCCGTAGAGTCTAGTGTTTTGGTGTAACGTGGAAAACTATGTCAGTGTTATCTTCACACCAAAGGTTCCAACCTCCTTCAAGAAACCCAATCTAGGTTTAAGAAACTAAAGAATCTAAATTAAAAAGTAACCAATTATTTATTTGTTACGAAAAATTAATTTTAGTAAAGTAAAGACTTGGTTCTCTTTATAAACGCAACACTAGAGTTAGATGTTAATCCTAAATATATTATAATTGTATTCCATATTACAAAACCTTCCACATTGCAATAAATTCTAAAATTAGGTACACTATATAAGACTAATTTATGATTATACTTCCAGGGCAAATGTTTCTGATGAACAGATTCTTCGACGGAGCTTTCCTGATGTTCGGTTTCGAGGTAATCGCCTTCGTCAACAGCGACCAGGAGGACCGAGTCGATCCGATGATTCAAATCTTTCCGAGGATGACGAAGTGCACATTCCGGAAGTACGGTGTTTCCGGGGACGAGGAAAAGCACGACGCGCTGTGCATTCTGCCTTTGAACGTGGTGAACGAGAAGATATACGTGTTCTTGTGGTTTTGGTTCATAATACTATCGATACTGACGTTCCTAACAGTGATCTATAGAGTAATTATAATATTCTCACCTAGAATGAGAGTGTATCTGTTGAGGATGCGGTACAGGTTGGTGCGGAAAGACGTAATCGACACTATTGTCAGGAGGAGTAAAATGGGTGATTGGTTCTTGTTCTACATGTTGGGGGAGAATGTGGATTCCTTGATTTTTAGGGACGTTTTGCAGGAACTGGCCCATAAACTGAACAGGCACGATTTTCACCACGCACCGGGGTTCAAAGGTGAAATACAAGAAGCGTGAGGACTGTTTACGTTGTTTAAGAGACAATTTTCTTGTCCTTCGGAAACAGTGTATGATATTCTTCATAATTTGGAAATGATACAACTTTGCACCGAAAATTGTCACAATAATTCTGAAGCTTGAAAGGGGTTGGAACCTTTGGTGTGAAGATAACACTGACGTAGTTTTCCACATAACACCAGAACACTATACTGCGCTCGACGCGTGTGTCATCTGGAGATGATTAAAACTCTCGCCAACTTAGTTGGTCTGTGTCCACAGTCCAAACCACAGTCTGGTATTGGTGTAATATGGAAAACTACGTCAGTGTTAATTCTGAAGCTGTCACTGTAAAAACTTATACAGGATGATTTACAAATAATTCTATAGGTGATACTATAAAACTGTTACTATATGACAATGAATTGGTTGCATTTAGCATAATCCAGATGTTCTTCGTTTATTTTGAGTATTTTGTCAAACATAAACAATATTAGAAATAAAACCTGCAAGGGGATAAGTTGGGTGGAGGAGGTTTGTTTGTTGAAGGCAGTTTGTTCCGAAACAAAAGTAAAATTCTCACAGAAAAGTAGACAACTTTTCTTACACAGAAAATATATACTATTCTGTTAATCACAAGCTATCACCCACCACCTAACAGACTGAGCTTCGCCGCTGCTATTTTATGTAACATTATTTTCTTTCAAAAGACTCAAAATTTCCTTCATCCATTAATGTTGACCTGCACTAAAATTAGTGATATGCACAGAAATGAATATTAATAAATAATTCTGCCTACTGAACAATGTTCTTACTTGAAAACTAATTGTAATATAAAATTGTATCATATCCAAATGTGTATATTAGAATATTATAAAACATTGTATGAATAAATCGGGCTATCAGAAAGATGCATTTTGTATAAAAATATGTATGGACGAAACGTCATAGTTTAATAAATTACACTGCCTTTTTAGGGGATGTACGAAAACCCATGGGTATGAATGTTAATAATATCTAGTCAAAATTAGTTATAATGTGTTTAATGAGAATTACCAAAAAATATTAGGCTGATTAAAAACTGACAAATAAGTAAAAAAAATGATTAGTAAGTTTTATTCCAAAAGTTTCTATTGTTAATAAAATATAAGATCAGATATGTAGCTTTTAATGAATTTGTTTCTCACATTTATTATATTTTTCTAATATCCTTAAGGAAAATATGCAGTTTTTTTTTAACTTTTCAGTATTTATGTTGTGAAAATTAACTTATCCACTAGTTATATTTTTAGCAACAGATATAAATAAACATTCCTAGTCAAATAGATAAAAGTGGTTATAAGAACATTATTTGTTTATTTATTTTATTTATTTCTTAAAACACTTCGTACATCCTCTTTGTGAAACCTATGTAGGTAATAAAAAAATAAAACTATAGACAATAAACGATGTGCCACTGTTGTTATTATTTATTGTTATAAGTTGATGTATCTTTTGTATTTTCAGAGAAATAATAAAGAAAACGTATTTATTATGTAAAGCGATTCTTGTCTTTTTTTTTACGCATTATATAAAGTACTTACATATAAAATAATGCTATTCAAAGGAATTTGAAAAAATGTCCATTATACCGGGATATCAAAAATTATCTTGGTCAAGATATCATCTTTTATTTCAGCACAATGACTTGACAGATTCTGACACAACAAAACATATTCAAAAATTTAAAGTAAGACACACGTTTTACATTCCACAACCACCCTTGACCAAGATAATTTTTGATATCCCGGTATATTTAGAATCAGGTAGGTTGTTCAGAGTTCAGGGTTGATCCTGATCCTTGTGATTATACAATAAGGGTTAGACATATTATTATTAATATTATTATTATTATTATTATTATTATTATTATTATTATTATTTTTATTATTATTATTATTATTATTTGTATTTTTACGGATCTCAGTTCCTCGCTGGTTTATTTTTCTTGTAGATAGGTTAATACCAAGTCTCACAACAAATTATTTTAGGTTTAGAAACGATCTTACTATATTGCATGTATGAAGTATGGCTGCTTTTTGTGACTAAGTATATATACACTTTCTTCCAGGCTTAAGTTGAGTGAGATGATTTATGAATTGATTATGGAGTGATATAAGTCACCGATATAACGGAATGGACTTGTTTCTGTTTCCATATTCTTTATATTGCTAGTTGCTGATATTTTTCTTTCTTTTCTGTACATTTTTTGCTGCGTTTTGGTCAGATGGTATTGCCACATCGATAAGGAAGATGATCCTTTTTATTTTATCTTGAAGGGTTATATCTGGTTTTTTATGGGGTACAATTTTAACAGTTTGTATGGTTAGGTCTCAGTATAATTTATAATATTTGTTTTCTATTCTAGTTGATGGTGAATATTAGTAGTAAGCTTGAGGTTCCTATTACAGATTATATAGCAGAGCTATTTCCTGGTGATTAATTTTTACCACAGCCTTGTGTCTATTATTATATTCGATACCTGCTAGTACATAGTTCACCTCCGGATGTTATTATTTGTTCTATTGATTCAGGAAATTGGTGTCATTTTCTGCACATATCGCTCTTAATTGAAAAATCCCTTAAAACATAATATTCTTTATAGTTATTGGTCGCTATATCTTGGTCTTGTATTGCAAGTATAAATATATCTGTTTCTGGGTATAATTGGGCTGTTTGTAAAATTTATACGACAGGTCTTTGTTTATATGTTCTTGATTGACACTATTAGGTATAATATCTGCCATGTAATTCTTTAGATGACCATACATTTTGCTTCTGTACAAGGGAATTATTTTGTAAACATTCTGCTTCTTGCATTGATAGGTTTAAGAGTGTGAAACCGCTATCAGTTTCTACTATTGCCCTATGTAATGAATGGTCATTGTCTTGAAACTATGTTTTTAATGAATTTATCTGTTAAGAGTGTCTATCATTCCCCTTCCTCCTTTTTTTCTACTTATATTTATTCTTTCCTTACATGAATTTGGGTGCAGCATTCTATTCTGTGTTCGTATAATTGTGTTACTACAATATACGTTCGTATAATTGTGTTCGTATAGTTGTGTTCTACTTTCTATAGGTATTCGTTGCTGGCCATTTTATCTCAATAAATGAATATGTTTTCTAGAGTAAAGTTTTGATTTAAGTATGTAGTAGTTTCAATAACTCCTTATATAGTTCCTCTAGGTCTCGTTTATTTTTTTTTTTGAATGGTAGACCATGATTTTGATAAAATCCCAAAATCTTGATTATTATTATTATGTCAGTTTTATAAATGTTTATTATACGTCCTTTCTCATAAGACATCCATCCATCTATTATACATCTATTCCTGTTGCAGTTCAACACTTAATTCAATAAATTTAATTTTACACTTACCTACTTCATTAGCAGTAATAGCAGTATGTTTATAAAATTTTTATTTAAAATTTTTAAAACAGATCCTTACCTTGAATGTTAGCTTCTATAAACACATCGGCACATACAGCTGGATAGTGTTACTAATTGAGAACTTTATATTTCTATAAATACCTTTATATAATTTTGTTATCGTACACGAGAGATTTTGAATTTCAATAGAACGCAAAGATTTGTTTTTGTACGCAGCGTACTGATTTATTCATCCATTTATTCATGTTTTCAACCTTATTCAACCAATTCATTCAACCTTAGGATGTTTTAGGATCACAAAAGTTTTCATAAATTATGTGCCTGTAAAAGTGTACAAAGAGCGGAAATGAATACTGCTTTCTACACTTTATGTAAATAGTCACTTGAAACACTTGCATAATATTTCATAACAGTTATTCCTTAAGTTTTTTAGATGTTTTCTAAAAATTTGTAATCAAAATTTAAATTGAACATTTGTATTCAATAACATTAAGGGTATCATTGACATCTTTTTGTTAACTGCTATGCATAGTTCTTCTAAACTGAGTCTAAACTAAGTTACTTAAAAAAATCCAGATTTTAAGGCTTTGAGGCGATATTTCTGTGGGTGAATAATATCTGAATTATTCTGAATAAGTCCTCAAGATCAATAAGTAGTATTCTTAACGTTAGGTAATCGCAATACATAGGCTTTGGATTATTTACGTTAGAAATATTTGAAAGCGCATCAACTGAATTTTAGATAACATATTTCACACATATTGTAACAAATATGTTGCTAAAATGGCTAAAAGCATAGACAAAAGTATTATTTTCTATGCTTTTACATCCTGTTAAGTTTCCAACCATGGGATCTAGACTAGCCATAAGACACACTATTAGTATAGATGGTTGCCTATGGTATCACTAAAAATGTACGCTGGTGCCAAGGATTGTTAACTGTTTACAGGATTGCTCGATCCCTATACTACAATGTAATCCATAATTGTGATGTCATCAAAGATCCAAAGATCTCGAACTTGTAGAAATAGGTACACTTTATACTGTTATTACAAACTTTAATAAATAATAGTATTAATAATCATTCAAATACGAAAATTCTCTTGCAAATGTGAAATATAACAAACACAAAATAGGTATATTTTGACAATTCGATTACATATATCTTCGATGACGTCACAAAAGCGGCTCACAAAATTGAGCGATCGAGCAATCCTGTAAACAGTTAACAATCCTTGCGCTGGTGCACCTTGGTTAATTAACTATATTGATGTCCTTTATTAATAAATATATAGAAGTAACAAAGCATACACATAAAAAAAATTACTCGTAATCACTATTGAAGGATGTCATGGAACTCTATAATATCGTTCTGACGTTCATAATAATAAATATAATTTTATCAACTAGTATACCGGGTGTCAACGGCTCTATTAGACAAGCCATAACTTCTATGTTATGGCGATTACATGTATCAAACTGAGATTTGGTATAGGTAAATGGTAGAGGAAGAGGAAAGTTTTTGCATATTTTTCACGTTTAGGTTACTTCCGGTTTTACCGGAAATGGCTTCAATTTTGAATTTTTAAATGGAACACCCTGTATATTTTTACATATTTGAATTTCTGAGACAATTTTAGACTAGAAAATGACATTAAAACTTTTAAAGTATAATACTCGTATACGAATTTATTAAAAACTTTACTGAAGTAAATGTATTTTATGAGCTTATTTTTAATCCAATCACAATGAATTTAGTATCGTTGGATTCGCAAAAAAATCCCTTTTTGAAAAGTGCTTGTCTAAAAAGTGTTGCCATTTGAAAAAAAATAGTTAGATATAAAAAAGTAATTTTGCCAACTTGTCTCATTCCTATCTATCATACTAATCACTAAAACTTTGCGATTACATTTTTCTGACATCATCTCAGGCCTTCAGATTAGTTTGCGCTCAATCATGGCCACCTAGATGCAATATTAAAAATGGCTCTAAAAAAATCAAGTAGGCGAAAAAACTTTTTAAAATGTAATTTTCTAGTCCAAAATTGTCTCAGAAATTCAAATATGTAGAAATATACAGGGTGTTCCATTTAAAAATTCAAAATTAAAGCCATTTCCGGTGAAACCGGAAGTAACCTAAACGTGAAAAATATGCAAAAACTTTCCTCTTCCTCTACCATTCACCTATACCAAATCTCATTTTGATACATCCAATACTCTAGAAGTTATGGCTTGTCTAATAGATCCGTTGACACCCGGTATATAGTTGGTTTATTGTTAAATCAAGTAAGTATTTGTGTTTATAAAGCAAAATTTAAAGAAAAAACGAGTTTTTTACAAAAATAATTATTTTTGTATAGAACTGTAATTTTAATATCTGCAAATATGGGAATCGTTTAGATTTGGAATGTCACGATCCGTACCTTTAAATTTCTATCTGTTATATGACACTGGTATCTTGCAGTTTCGATTACGTATAGACTCTTGAATATCTTCATAAATATATTCAAATATTTTTTCCAAACATATTTTCTACCCAAATTGATTCAAATTTTAAGTCTTTCTCATCACACCTACAAAATTCCTACCATCTCCCATCAACTAATTATTTGTATTATTAATTTGTACCTACTTGCCATTCATACCACTTTGTATTACACTGTACTATAAGACCACAAATACATGTCTGGATTCACCTGATACACAAAATAAATAAAATAGTAAATAATGTAAATACCTGAGGGATTAGTGGGTAATTAAAAATTAGAAATATTAATATTAATACCGTATTATCACTTATGTTAAACACTAAGTAGCTGTACTTAATAAACTTATGTCTTCAATCTGAAAAATTTCAGCGTCAAACAAATGTTCTTAAAATAAATGTCACAGATCAATATGCAGCAGAAGGAGTCGAGGTTTCTTGATCCCTGGTCACACTAAAAAATACATGCTCAAAATGTTAATTTACGACGTTCATAAAAGAATATTAAATACCCAAGATAATGAAACTGTTCATAAATGCGTAGGATTTAGAGGTGTGTTTGATAAATAGGTAGATTTTATTCTATTAATAATAAATACCTATACTAACTGATAATCACATATTGTCATATACATCAGATATTACCTAAAAATTATTATACTAGAATATAATTCTGTAATTATTGTATCTGTAGGTAGATATAAAGTAGATATACAACAAAACTGTAATTGTTCAATGGTTGAATAGATTATAATTATGTTTTTATTATGTTTCAAAAAATAGGTAGCAATATTTGGCCAGCCAGTTATTACTAAAAACGAGATTTTCTTCTGTGGGAACTAAGCAACCAACCAACCAACCAACCAACCAACTTTTTTCTTTTTTTTATTTGTTGTTTGGAAATCACACTTGGGTTATGGCAAATCCTTTCCTATTGGTCATATTTGTTTTAAATTTCCCTAAATTAATTAACATTGTCAGTTTAATGATATAAACACATGATAACTACACCCGTGGGACAAAATAATAGGCAGTGACGTATTACCGCGTGACGTAATAAATTGTGGTGGGGACTGTAATTCCATAGGCGTACGCAAAAATCATTGGAAAGGTGCTAATAATGTCAAATAAATATAAAAAATATCAGAACATGAACGGTGTTATAGAAATTGTGAATTGTTTTTCAAACTCACCTTACAGATTAGTTGTACATCGAACGAAATTGATGAATATTGCCACAGATATTAAAAGAACGCTTTTAAGTGTAGATGGCCCACCACCAACCCACAGCCGCCACCGAAAACGCGATTAATCACATTCCGGAGCAAGTTTACTATTTAACACTTCACTTCACTTCACTTCACTTCACTTCATTTCACTACACTACACTACACAACACAACACATGTCTACCCATCCTTCATTTAACCATGTCTCATCCATATAATATATTTTTCTATTTAAAGCGCGAAATTCTATTATTTTCTCCAAATATTCTCGTCTCCATGTCACAATCTCATTTTTCTCTATAAGCATACATACTCTTCCGATTCCGTTTGCAATATTTGAAATTAATTTCATGTATTGTCCTTGTAAGCAATTTATACGAGAGTTTGGGCAAATCGCTGTCTTCTGCCAGAGCAATGGAGTCTGTGTCTCCATATTTTATTGCACGAAATACACTACGAACGGAGACTTTTGTTAATTCACTACACAGTTCCGCCGCATCCACTACACTTAAATTTTTATCACGCGCTTTTAATCGCTCATGGAAATTTTTTATCATACGAATTTCCTCGCTTGTCAGATGAGATCGTTTACGCGTTTCTAATCCACTGCTCCCCGCGATCGCTTCCATAATAAAATCCTTTTCTTCGAACACTAAATAAACTAAGTAACACATTACCAAGTTCACCAATTAATATATGTAGTCCAGACATAAATTACAGTATTTCCCGCGTACTACGCTAATGTCAGGCTGCGAAGAACTACTTGGATGTGTGTGAAATGCGCATGTCCGATCTTCTAGACACTCTTGACTTTTGTTGCATAGGTTGCATATCTCGCTCTTCGTTTTTTAACCCGTTAAACAAAGACGAAACTATATCCGACGTAAAGAATTGTGGTGGCATCGAATAGAGAAGCATGGAACCGCCATGGAACAGACAATTTATAGTTCTGTTCAATAGTAATGCGTAAGCGGAATCACTTTTCTATGTGCAAACGTTTGTGCCGCTATGTATTAAGTATTTAAACTTCGTCCCTATTCTGTATCGAATTAGACCATGAGTCACTGCCTATTATTTTAGCCGACTGGTATACCTACTCTACCTTTTATTTTCTCTTAATCTTTAGTTTTAATTGTCTAAACCTACTGTGAATTGGTTGTTATTTATTTTGTTACATGCTTTTCATTTATATTTTATTTTGACAGTCATGGTTTCCTTGACTTTCATGTAACCATTTTAAATCATCATATTAATATTTTAAAATTGCACTAATATTTTGACCTTACTTAAAATAAATTCTACTTATTCTAAAGAAGTTCTCGAGAGCTCTTTTCTTCACATGTCCCAAAGAATACTTCTTAAGAAAGCTACAGCTCTTTTAATGGACTCTACTGATATTTATTTTTACTAAATAACTCTAACAAATAATAAAAGATTTTTCAAATTTCGAATCTTGTCTAAGTCTTGATAAAAATTTAAATTTACAGTATAGTTAACTACTTTTTTGTCCTCTAATTTTTTTCATCATTAATTAAAACAGCTTTAATTTCAGTGTGCTTTCTAAACAAAGTTACCTACTCTGGTTCCGTATCAATTGGATAGAAGGTACAGGAAATTATGAAAAATAAACATAAGGTTGGCCTCATCGACTTTGACAGTTTAGATATCATCAATGTACTTATACTTTGTGTATAATCTACTTATATTTCGTGTATTAGTAGATTGATTTAGTGAGTTGACATTATTTTATAAGCACTATCATAATCCAATTTATCACTTAAACCTATGGGGCTAAGTAGTGGTAAGCAAATGAACCCAAGCTGATTAATTTGATGTTTTGGAAAAATATGTACTGATTATCATTATCATGATACTATCCTAGAGACATTGTATGTCGAATGAATTTTTTTTTGGGGTACTTATCAAATTTCTTATTGACGACAAATTTATCGCCACTCTGAATATTTCAATTCTACAGTTATTACTCCTATTTTACTTCCATATAATTATAATCACCCCCCCCCCACTTGAAAATTACTTACACACTATAAGGAGGCAGATAATTATAAATTCTATATTACTCAAAATATACATATAATCAATTTTTAATATACTTATTAATTTATCTCTAATAATAAGAGAGATATGGACACCCTGTATCAACTGCTCATGTGGTAAACCAATTTCGCTATAGTATAACTATCCCAGGAATTTAAATTCTTAATGCAGGATGTCTAGACATTCGGATCCCACTGTTAAGTGGAAGCCCAAAAAGTTAAAAGCCTTGTTATACTACTTTCCAAGAAATGTGCACGGCTTGCTAATCTGCCTTATGGGAACGGGAACCCAGTCTTAAAGGCCTAAAGAAAAGAGTCAGTTGGGAGCACTTATACAATAATGGTTTCATGGTGAATTATTATGGGTTTTTTACCTACCTACCTATCGTTAACAGTTTTACAGATAATTACATACCCATTATTTAAATCATTCTTTAGTTAGCTTAAATAATTAATATTATAATTTAGATGGCAAATTAATTGATCAATTTATTTATGGGGATATCCAACAGCAACTGGGATATCATTGTTGAATTGCAGCAATGTGCTCCCTAATAGAGTTTTTTAATTCTTCCAGCGTTATTGGTCGTGTTCTAAACATCAAATTTTTTAAATAACCCCACAACCAGTAATCCGCTGTGTCAAAATCAGGTGATCTTGGAGGCCATGAATTTACAAAATGTGAACAATTCTCCAAATCGTAGTGATTATGTTTGATACTTGTATCAGCAGTTGACACAACTCTTTTGTTTTTCATAGATACAGTAAAATATTGAAGCAACTAGATTCCATTTACTTTTTGCTACTAGCTTGATTTCTTAAAATTATATAAGACTTTAAAATATAGTATATTTTATAATAATTTTATAAACAAATACTTTATGATAATTCCTTATATAGTAAAAAATTCAATATATTAACAAACAGGTACAAATAAAATGAAATATAATCTAAAATAGAACATGAGACAAAATAATATAAACAAAGTTAAACATTTGAAGTTTTTTAAAAATATTACTTATATACCAGTTTTATTTGAGCAGAATTTATGCAAACGACTTCAAGGCTATTCTTATTGTTAGATTGTCAAAATTTATAAACATATTATAAAATGGGGACGACTTTAGTACATTTTTTCTAGGGGCAGGTAAATAAAAGCTGTTGGTATTTCTCGCTGCAATCTCGGTATCTTAAAATTAAGTAATTTGTAAGATTAATATACAGGGCGCCCTATTTCTTGACCCGTTGCATGGGTAACTTTTTTATTAGTAGAGATACAAAAACGCTTAAATGAGCAAATTAGTGCAGTTTCGTATTAGTAATTCTACGGTAAGGCGAAAAATTATATACGGGGGAAGGTTGAAAAGTTATTGACAAAAAACGAAAAATCCAACTTTTCTATTATCCCTCGTAGCTCGTTCATTTGAAGAGTTAGAGAAAAACGCTTCACATGTTTTTTGCAGTATTTTTCATGTAAAATGACATGCACTTGCTACTTTTTATATATCTCTTAAAATGGTTGAGAATCACAGTAAAATATATTTTTTTTAAATGTAATGGATAGGTGGCTGTGACATTAACCGAAAGTCCCCTTTTTTCTCTTTCAGATGATATAACATAGTCCATATTTTATCCTTATAAAAGTAATAATAATCGTTGTTTTTAAAGAAAGTTTATTGTCACATCAAGAATGCTATGGAAATAAAACAAAAAATAAGATTCCTGATATTTTTAAAAACGTCTAGTTGGCATTTAATTATTGACAGATCATAAGTGACATTTTTAGTTTTTGTTAAGTAGTTTATTGTTTATTATTAATACTGCATACAAAATAATAGTGTTGCAAATATGTACACCAACGAAGAGAAAAATGATATGCTATTTTGTTATTATAACCAAAATCGAGATGCACAAGCTGCAGCGAATCTTTATTTTGAAACTTACATGGAACGAAGACAACCCCATCATAGAATATTTAGACAGCTGGAAAATAATATACGATTATACGGTTCTTTTTCAAAGCCTAAGGATGAAAGAAACTTCAATGAAGACACTGAAATAAATGTTTTGGCTTATGTAAATTTTAAACCTGATTCTTCAACTGCAGAAATTGCACATCACTGCAACACTTCCAAGGAAACTGTAAGAGCTATTTTAAAAGGTAACAATTTAAAGCCTTATCATTATTCCATATGCAATACTTTATATCCAGCTGATAATCAAAGAAGGATGACATTTTGTCGATGGTACATTTCAAAATGCGAAGAGGATCTAGACTTCTGGAAAAAGATTTTATTCAGTGATGAAAGTAGATTTACCAACAATGGTATTTTTAACCGCCATAATAACATAATGTGGTGCCGAGAAAATCCACATCTTGTTTCTGAAAGAAGAAATCAACGTCAATTTGGGATAAATGTGTGGTGTGGAATTTTTTGTGGCAAAATTATTGGCCCATATTTTTACGAAGATAATTTGAACGCGAATAATTACCTTCATTTTCTAAGGAATACTCTAACAGAGGAATATTTAAATGAATTACCACTTCATATTTTTAGAAATCTTAAATACTTCCAACACGATGGAGCACCTGCGCATAATTCCCGCGAGGTAAAACAATATTTACATGAACAGTTTGATAATGTTATAGGAAATAGAATGGATATCGACTGGCCAGCGCGAACACCTGATTTGACCCCCTTAGATTTCTTTCTTTGGGGGTTATTGAAAGATAAAGTTTATGTGACAGCTCCTCTAGATATAGAGGATCTAAAAGTCAGGATTCAAGATGCAATTAGAAGCATACATGGACATACAATAAATAATGTTTTAAGAAGTATCCAGAAACGTTGCTTACTATGTATCCAACAGGATGGTGGTCATTTCGAACATTTACTTCAATATAATTAATTAATTAATAATTTCTGTTCTCAAAACATTCTTTTGTTCCATAATCCATAGCATTCTTGATGTGACAATAAACTTTCTTTAAAAACAACGATTATTATTACTTTTGTAAGGATAAAATATGGACTATGTTATATCATCTGAAAGAGAAAAAAGGGGACTTTCGGTTAATGTCACAGCCACCTATCCATTACATTTAAAAAAAATATATTTTACTGTGATTCTCTTTTAAGAGATATATAAAAAGTAGCAAGTGCATGTCATTTTACATGAAAAATACTGCAAAAAACATGTGAAGCATTTTTCTCTAACTCTTCAAATGAACGAGCTACGAGGGATAATAGAAAAGTTGGATTTTTCGTTTTTTGTCAATAACTTTTCAACCTTCCCCCGTATATAATTTTTCGCCTTACCGTAGAATTACTAATACGAAACTGCACTAATTTGCTCATTTAAGCATTTTTGTATCTCTACTAATAAAAAAGTTACCCATGCAACGGGTCAAGAAATAGGGCGCCCTGTATACAGTCTAGACTGTTGTTCCAACTTTGTATTGAAATATCAGAAATGTCAAAACAATCCACTTTTGAGGTTCATACAGATTCAATCGTTGAAGAAAAACATCATGGGGAAATCCCGTGTAGGGATACACACCATCAAGACTGCAAGTTTCACAAATCACTGTGGGATTCTCTTTAGCCTTCTGTATGCAAAATGTAAAATGGACTCCAAACTACAGAAGCATACTAAAGCCGCGATCTGACAAATGGTGCGTACAAAGTGCACAAAGTTCGACATTAACAAATCCCTTATAATTACAAATCCCAGATTTTTGGATGCAATAATCGTCATGTGAATATGTTTAATAAAAATTAATTTGGGATCAAAATAAACACCAAAATCTTTGATTAGTATGATAATAATATAGTAGTAGCAGTAAAGATCCCTGACTAAACATTAGCCAAATTAAATTGGGAGTATTTTAATAATTATAACCATAATTTCAATATCACGTAGCATGTGTCAATAAGTACGAATGTAATACTTGACCTTCACTACTAACGCGGCATGACATTAATCGTAATCGTTTTATTAATGTCTTTGCAGTGTTGTATGACATACTTCTATGCGAATATTACAACTAAATATATAAACGATGAGATAAATAAAAACAATTAATAATAATAAGAATTTCTCTTCTAGGAAATGAGAGTTAGCAACATAAGAAGAGAATACGTGGGTAATTAACCGCTCATAAAGGAACATAAAGTGAGAAAATCATTAGACAATACGATGTGAAAACAATTATTAAATATTAAAAAATAAAAGTGTATCTAACTTTCTCATCAGATTCATTGACACGAGTACCTACCTACTTTCATATTGTACAGATAATTTAAATTGAGAAATAACTTTTTTAATAGAATAAATATTAATCACATGATGATATTTGTCATAGGCCAGAGAAGCTTGTGTGATGATAGGTTAAAAGCGGTGTTTTCTAAATAACTGTTGTTTCCAGTAAAATTCGTATTAAAGCTCTTCATAGAGACTGCTTTTCAATAATTTCTAAGAGGTTACAAAATTCAGTTATACAATATAATGGCGACGACCTGTGGAAAACAAAATATTCTTTAAATACTGGATTTCAAAACTTTTTTTTATTATATAAAGTTTTGAAATATGGTTTTGAAGAAGGGAGTGGAAACAAAAATTCTAGAATTAGTAAGTAACCGCACACAATGTAATAAAAGAGAAAATGTTAGACAAAGGCCCCATCCATTGGTTTTTTAATGAAAATATTTACTGTATTGAGTATGGAGTGCAAACATGAAGAAAGTTTGCATAGGTAAAATGTGATGCCATGGTTCATGTACACTTCAATCGAATAAGGATTTTAAAAAATATATATACCTATTTATTATTAAGGTCTCTTGAGAGGTCTCAAGATTGGTTGTATTTGCTCATAGGATAATGCTACGATATAGTTTATGTATTGATATTTTTTAAAAGTAAAAGTAACAGGATGAACCACAGTTTCAAAGAAGATGTTAGACAATCTAATCTGGGTCCTCTGCTTTTCCTTTTATTCATTAACGATCTTGCTGACATCTTGTAGTGTGAAAAGCTTCTTTATGCTGATGATGTTAAACTTTTTTGTGTAGTCAACAACGTAGAGAACTGTGCAGAATTACAGTTAAATTTATGACGGCTTCAAATCTGGTCAGATAAAAATAAGCTAGACCTAAATGTAGCGAAATGTAAAGTAATTACCTTCAGTAGAAAAGTAAATCCTGTAATTTTTAATTATGAGATCAATTCTGAAATATTACAAAGGTGTAAATCTAGCAAAGATCTAGGGGTTATTTTTGATGAAACTATAAGCTTCAGAAATCATTTTGAATATATTACCTCGGCGGCATCTAGGTCCTTGGGTTTTGTCATTAGAAATACTAAATCATTCAATAATATGGATACGTTGAAATTACTATATTGCGCTTTTGTTAGATCTAAGCTGGAGTACTGTTCCTTGATCTGGTTTCCTTATTATATGACCTATATAAATGATTTGGAGAAGATACAAAGGAAATTTTTTAAATATGTTGCCTATAGAGTAGATGGTTACTACCCAGAGCGTGGAGTTGATCATAATTTATTGTTAAGTAGATTTAATTTTGCATCGTTAGAACAAGACGGTTTATTTCATCGCTTCGGTTTTTACATAATTTATTGCATGGTAAGGTTGACTGTTCAAATATTTTATCTCAAATAAACTTTTTAGTACCCCGTCAATCTAGTAGAAGTACTATGCCATTTTACTGTCCTCCTAGTAGAACAAACTTAATGTTGAAGTCCCCAATTTACAAAATGACACACAATTTCAATTTAATATCAGATAGATGTGATATTCATAATTCTAGTTTAAGTCAACTCTTAGCAGCTGCCAATAATTATTATGTTAATTAATTTGTTTTCTATTCTTTTATGTCTTTTTCTATTTTATGTTATACATGTATCAATCTAATGATTATTGTTTTAACTGTTATTGCTATGGTCTTTTCATGATTCTTCTAATCTATGATTTTGTATTCCTATGTTTATGTTTTTATTTTTCATCTTTGAGTTTTGTATTACTTTTGTAAGTTTGATTTTTTGTCAGATTATTTACTTTTGAACAATTTTTTATTATAGTCCTGTAAGTGGGTATTCCTGTTGGACTAATAAAGTTATTATTATTATTATTATTATTAAGATGTAGTTTGGAAAATGCCACAAAAAAAAGCTAGTTTCTTAAAAATTAACTAAAAACTTACTTTTGGTATTAGATATAAATGTTTACATAAACAATTCCAAATAAAACAATTGATCTGGGTAATTATTTTGAAGTTTTACCCTAGAATTAAAATAAAAGGAATTGTTTTTGGTCTATCTGATATTGGCAGGAAATCAACACTTATAAATCTAAAACATATTTGTTAAATCATTAGAAAATAACTGTAGATGGGTCGATACAATATGTTAAATATTCCCATATATCTATACCGTGGGCAGTCGGTTTTAAAATATTTTTGCGGATTTTGCATTATGTGGGTTTAGCTTACCGAGTGTTGTCGACCACGCACTACCGTATTTGGTGTCACGAGGGTCCAATACACTTTTGATTCGGTACAAACACCAACTCGTTTTTTTCTTCGCGCTGACATATCTCAGTAATTAAAACGAGTACGTTGTACATTGTGTCGTTCAAGGCAATCAAGAAATAACTGTTAGATACCTACGTACCATGGTTGTAATTTCAGAACATCGCATGCCAATGAAAACTGGTGTAATTGGAGATACTTAATAATTTTGTAAGTGACATTAGAGAAATCAAATGTCCAGTTATCTCCCAATTTATTTAAATTTTACTAATTTGGAATATTATAAATGTTAAGTTATGTGTAAAATCATAATGATATATGATAAAGCGGCAAAATCAAAGAATCGAAGAATGAAAGCAGAAGAACTAGCTAAAAAATTAAATTACATCACAAAGCAAAGTAAGAAATGGTCGTCTTTTGATTAACCGGTCTCTATAGAATGTAACAAGAAATGATAACATTTTGTTCATCAACTATATATGGCCCTACATTCAGCCCGACGAATTCGTCTTAGCAGGTGGGTTTTCCTTAATAAGGATTGATTTCATCAGTTCTCCTCGAGTGTTTATTATATTCTGATTTCAACTCACATTCAGTATTGTGTGTGGGATATGTTTCCACTGGCAGAATAGTTTGACAATATTTTTATTTTAATTGTGTTTTTTTATCTCATTACATAGGTCGTTATAATCGATCATTCTTTTTCAGTTTTATCTCTTCTTTTTGCTTTTTTACAGTCAGATCAGATTGAGTAGGTACTGTTTGTTTTCTTACTCTTATCTTACACATGATCCTCATTTCACTTTTTCAAATACCAGCTAATTTACTAAATGAAAAAATTGTTCCACTAGGAAATATGTTTGTTGTATAAAAATAATATTATTTGTCGGCTGTCAAACGTGCTTGAGATGAGTTTAAAGTACAAATTTGGCTTCATATTCAGAAGAAGAAGACTTCTTGCGGTCGGTAAAGATCAAGGAATATCCACTAGAAGACTGCAAGTAGCTAGCAACACAATACTTGATTGGACCAAACAATGGAAGATCAAGCTAAAAGAGCTCAAATTACCTCATGTTAACTTTACCAACAAAAGACTAGTTAACCCTCCGTCCTTGGATATTAATGGTACTATTGTACCCAATGAGAATAACGTCAAATACCTAGGCATGACCATGGATGCCAAACTCCGGTGGAAAGAACATGTGAAGAAGAAAAGAATCGAACTTGGTTTGAAATATAGACAGCGTTATTGGATGCTTGGAAGAAATTCTAAGTTGACAATACATAATAAGATACTAATTTACAATCAGATCTTAAAACCAGTTTGGTTATACGGTATTCAACTTTGGGGTTGTGCCAGAAATAGTAACATTAAAACCATTCAGACTTTCCAGAACAAAGTGATGCGTAACATAGTAGACGCTCCATGGTACATACGCAACTCCGACTTGCATCGAAACCTTAACATCCCAATGGTTAAAGATGAGATCAAAAGGTTTGCTGGCAGATATGAGGCTAGACTTCACCTCCACATCAATGCAGAAGCTCTTCAGCTGCTGAACAACCAACATCTTGTTCGAAGATTGAAGAGACCCAAACCATTTGAGCTGGTGTAGTGTGCTGTGTAAAAGCAGGACATAGTGCGCCAGTGAAATTTTTAAAAGAAAACAATCTAAAGGACGTCGTTGGATGAACTTTAGTTAATAAATGTTTAGTCTGTAAGATTATTAGAAGAAAATTAATGGTTGGTCATCAGACCAGTTTTAATAGAAATAAGATTCTCCAACAAAGAATCTTAATAATAAAAAAATATATTCAAAAGATTCATATTTTGTTATTCGTATAAAGACAAATGTGTACATTAACTGTAAAGTAGTAGGTCCCTTGTCTATAAGATGATAGGCAAGTAAAAGGTCCCTACCCTACTAAAAAGGTGGGGCAACATTTTCAGGATGGAAGTTGCTCGTCTTCTGACGTCGATGGCGGTCGCCTTATTAGTGGAAATAAGATAACGTTAAAAATACAAAAAGAAATGAACTCTCCGTAATATGTAAATTTTGGTAAGCAGTGCACGCACACCTTTTACGTTCAAACACATGTTTTCTAGGAATATTCTAAACACACATTGTCCTACAAGATGAGATGTTTTTTACATTCTTTATAAATGACAAAACATCCACCAGAAGTGTGCACGTACTCGTTCCATTTGTTCTCAGCTTGCATAACTAAGAGAACAAACAGCCTGTATCCTTTCTAAATTATGATGCAAATATTGACCGCTGACTACGTAACGTATTTAACAAGAAATATAAATATTTTAAAACGAGTACTGAAAATATTAAATAATTCGTTCTACTATTTAGGAAATTCGATTATAGTCAAACTTCGTTTTGCATATATTTCATTAATAACAACTTATTAAACACATTGTCAAGGCTTATCTCCTAACTAATGAGATTTTCCAGGTTTTCTTCACTGAGGAATTGAATTATGGTTAAGGCTTACCAACGTAAGTTGTGCCTGAGGCGTAAATGCGCCCTACAAAATAATAATAATATGCCGCCCCCTCTTCTGCACAAGCTTCAGACTTCCGGGCTAATCCTTCTGATTGGAATGAGGGGTTAGATATATTATTATTATTTAATTTATAGTGCATTAACAATATCACTAAGAACTAAAATTATGTTTGTAGAATTTTGAATGAATCATTTGAAAATGGAATGTTTTGAATCATTGGAAAACGCGGCCCAACTCTGTTTTGTTTACACATTTATAATGTGTTATAGTTAAAAGCAGTATCATAAAGCTTTAGAGATACACATTTTTAAAACAATATTTTACTTTCACTACTGCAACTAACATCAAATCCTTCCAAATCCAAAACCTTCTTAGATTGAACAAAATCATATAGATGGGATACACATAACATATCTACTAAGTGTTAGTAGTGGTAAGAAACACACCGTAGTCCTCTCTTTGGTCTGTGCTACTATCTGTCTGACAATTATTGTCAAATTGACAGACAGATAACGACCTGCTTTTCCGCAAGTGCCATTACAACAGTGACCTCTATTGTCTTTAAGGAAGACAATCCTACTTATTTATTTGAAGGAGATGCCGAAAACAACTCCTCCACGGGAAATATGGTCCGACTGGCGTTGCATTACATCGGTATCTCCATAAGAGTCGCCACATCGTTCATCGAGACCAAATACCAGACACTGACCGTTTTCGCGTTTATTTTGCGCTCATCAGAGTTCCATAGGTCGTGGACTCGATGAACGATGTTACGACGTGATTGCCTAATGGGTATCGTGAATGTTAGCAGTGGTAAGAAAAGTTCATAGTCCACTACCTATGGCACTCTGATGAGCGCAAAATAAGCGCGAAACCGGTCAGTGTCTGGTATTTGGTCTCGATGAACGATGTGGCGACTCGTTATTGCCATATTGCCCGTGGAGTAGTTGTTTTCGGCATCTCATTCAAATATATCTACTAAGTATATAGAGAGAAGTCTGTTCACACATGAGCCTCAGAGAGTCCCAATACAAAACGATCTTTTAAATAATTGTTGGATCCATAAATTACGTGCAGTACATAATATGTGCAATTATGAAATAGTATGTGCATATATCTCAGAATATTTATGTTATATGTATACACCGATATAGTCAACGCTTTTCTCTGAAAAAAAAAAAAAAAATCCACATGGCTATAATTTCACATAGTTGCGTTGCGATGCATCATCTGCGGTGTATAGACCGGCGGGCATGTAAAATACGGGTGCATGCAGTTCACGTGTCATTTGCTTCATTCCAGAGGAATTTTAAATATGAGTTACCACTGCCGTCGGCAGCTGTTATATAGCAGAAGGGAAATTTTACAATAGAGCGAGAAAAACTATCAACGCAGATAAGAAGGAGACGGAAACTAATCGGATTATGAACTTACTGTGCAAATGAATTGGAGTTTAACTTTTTTATTTATGACTGCATAACTCATATTCTATGATTAGATTTCAGTTATATAACAATTTATTAAATATTACCAAAGTAATAATTCGCACAGGTAAAGTCTACATAATTAGAATATAATATGTAGACTTTGGCACACGTTATGATTTATTAAAATAGTTGCAATGCATGCAAATATTCTGAGTAAATTCTTATTTATGATACAGTCTTTAGACATATTCTAGTAAAGACAATCATTGATGTGACTTTCCAATTTCTATACGGGCCAACATAGAAAATATGACACCAAAACTTCTCGAGGTGAAACATTTTCAACTAACTTATCATACCTATTACCTAAAAACTACAGGTGTATTTTCATCTCGTCTGATTTTATATAAATTTGTCTTTACTGCATTTGGTGATTACAAAAATCGACATCCTAACTTTACTTTTTGCTAACTTTGCTTTGTAGCAAAATGTCAAAAAGTGATACGTGTGGGCGATTCGTAGGGTCTCCTCCTGTGCTGGCTCTACCCTGCAGGCTGGGTAGGATCTTCTGGCGCTCTTGTGTCTTGTCTTCTTTCTTCGCCTGTACGTCTAACCACAGCCTTCTCTTAACCCATTGGGGTAAGTTTCCGCTGTGGTGAGACCACTCTCTATATCTAATTTGTATCTTGGTACGTACTGTCACTGTTGATATTTGTTAAAATAGTTCCTCCTTCTATAATCATTACAATCTTCAAATCTAATTAAACACTAGTACCTGGTAGTAATTGTGATGCAGTAAAGAAATTTTATTAATGCAACAAACTTGTTTAGATAATTTACCATTCAAGAATATATCTATTCACAATTTGTCTCCAAACAGTTTTCAGGATTCTGAATGAATAATATGGATGACTAAAATATAAAATTTGATAAGATTTAGATACATTTTATGTGTAAATATGGATTCAACCTCTAGGAATATGCCAAATGTTAGATATTTCTATTATCAAAATCAACAACGGCATTTCTAGTCTCAAAGAAATTTGTGTTAAAATCATTTATTGGCACTTCATGAAATCTAAATAAATCATGCATCCCATGAACAATACTCGTTTTTCGTGAAAATATAATATCCCGCAAAGGTCACCACCGACAAAGGCGTCGATGGCAAATCGGCGTTCGCCCACGCGCGGTCACCCATGCCCATGGTCTTGCTGGTAGTGAACTGACCCCACCTGGGCACCGTGACGTAGAGTGCGGCATTCGCCTTCTCGCAAGAGAAATAAAAGTAGTAGATGCTAGTGTGAGGCTGGCGCGCTTGGCTTACCTGTTGTGCGAGTTGTGTTGTGCTGTGAGTGATTTGGTTGGCCTTTAAATTCCCATTTGGATACCCATTTCGTTAGGTAAGTGCGCCTGGTAGTGGGTAATTAGGCAGCGCCCGCAACAGGTGATTGATTTTGGGCGCCACAATCCCCCAACGCCACTGGAATTGCTCGAACGGGATACAGGAACTAATTGCGGAAATCCTTTTGCGTAATGCCAAGGATACTGCACTTATTAGCTGGTTTTTAATGGATTCGGTACACGACACTTGTTAAAAGTGTTGCTAACAATGGACTCGTGATGTTAACGGGTAAAGCATTCTCCATGTTTAAAATATTCATATTTATATCATGTTGCCAATACAGTGTCCCCTTGTTGAATTGGTGAGCTTAACGACACTATGATATTCCTATAATCTCATACTGAAGATCATTCAAAGTTGGTGTACTAGAAGATGTCGCCTTCAACAGTTATAGTGCACTTGTATTACTATCAGGATACTACCCAACTCATAAATTATATACCCAAAACTACCGTACTACTACCCAAACCGTATTATAATCTCATATTATCTAGCAGAGACAAGTAAGTTAATAATACCTAAGAAATTTAAAAAAATGGCAAGGGCCCTCATGCCTATATACCTTAAGACAATTAGACATTAGACTTAAAGACAATTATTATTCTCAATTCTCTATTATTCAGTTTTCACATAATTCATTTTGCTACATACACCCAATTTCTAATTTGATTTGTTTCACTTAAGCCACAGATCATCTAGTTAATTTGTGCTTAAGCATTGTGTGGAAGATATGCTATTTCTAGTCATAAAGAAGATATATTAAAAATTATACTTTAAATTCAATTTGAATATCATACATTTCCCGTGAACCTGTGACTGATGACTCAACCCAAAAAAAATCTGAATAGTTGTTGGACATGTTTGGTTTCTAAAATACTTAAGTCTAAGACGGTTTTCATACGTTTGACAAAAATAATTATATACACAAGTCGAGACACCTCTTTTTTCACAAAAAACTACACAAATAGAAGCACAGGCCCTTAGAATCTATTGGTGTACAGTATTATATAGAAAATGTGTATAAACTGGACATGTTTCCAGAGAAATACGAAAGAATGCATTCGTCTCTATTTAATCTAATATACGTTCATATTATTGACATGAGGGCTAAGCAACGTGGTCCGCGGTTAGACTTGGATGGGCGACCATTCTAAAAAGACCCGGCGATGCCTGCTCGTACCTTTTAAGTGGCCTATACGTCTTTGAATACACTGACGGTGTACAAACATAGGCGAGATTTGTGTAGAAGACGTATCACCCCTATAGGATAGGATGTAAAGCCGGAGATCCTTTGTCTGTGACATGATAAGGCAAGTAAAAATACTTACTCCACTACAAAACGTGGGAGTTCGGCAAAATTTTCAGATTGGAGTTTGTTCGTCTCCTGGTATCACGGCTTAGCCTTTGTCGCGAAAAAAGGTCGACGTTGAATAACACAAACAAAAAACAATCGGTGTTAAATTGTAATGAGAACTTCTTGCAGCAATTAATCATGCAGAAAAATATTTTAATGCGTGATTAACTTCACTATAAATTTGAGTAGTGTTTAAGAAGTATTATAGTTAATTCAGTAAATACTTTATCTAAGAAATCGAATGCTGCCTAACATACCGATATATGATGTCAGAACTTTCTGACAACGTTATTAATAATTATTATTAAGACTTGATTTGTCATCTTTCAATATTAAAAATGGCTTCATCTAGCATGAATATTGATATTCAGTATGAATATTAAAAGATTTTTAAATATTTTTTATGTATTAATTTCTTAAATTCAGGATAATTTTTGGTTTTGTAGCTGGATTATTTAAAGATATAGTAGGTTAACAGAGGATGAATATATTCTATTATGATTATCAACCATTAGTAAACCGCATAACGACGAATTCTATGAGGAACTACCAGTGAAGAAAATTAACAATTATTCATTGCAGGAAGGAAAACTAAGTAAAGCTAGTTAATTAGCGAGAAAGGAACTGATTAGTACATACTAACTACTCCCTCTTTCGTCAAAGGGTGATTTGAAATATTTTAGGCTTCATTCTAGCGTAGATACATACACTAAAGAATCATTTTATATTCTCCGTGAGTTACAGAGACGACTATAGCAGTAGAACGAAGGATAAATAATGTATTCTTGAACATAGAATTTAAAGAAACAGGTATAAGCTGTAAGAAGTGCCGTGATATAACATGTCTCATTTTGAATTCTTCTAGGAATATTTATTTATTTATTTATTTATTTATTTATTTAGTTTACATCTACCGAACAGTATATGCAACCTGTAAAAAATAAGAACATATACAGTATTCTAGATTGGATTCTAAGATTACAACACAAGTACAGTATATCAAGGAAAAATTTTGAAGGTTTTCCCATGATAATAATTATAATTTATAATTGTGCAGTATTAGAAGAATTTGTTCAAATAAGTTATAGGTATACAATATGTTTGCATTTTGTTCCTACAATATTGCTGTATTTCATAAATTAAGTGGGTATTTTTCTAGAAAAAAAATATGGCTTTTAGCATGTCGGTAAAATAAAATATTTTCAACATAACTAGTTGATATTTGATGAGAGACATCAGTAAACTAAAAAAATGTAAATTTGCGGCTTTTAGGTTTATTATAAACCTTCTTCAGGATTACAAAATATAATATATGAACCCAGAAATACACAGACAGATCAGAAACTTTTAATGTTTTATTTTTATTTTTATTTTTATTTTTATTTTTTATTTTTTCCCGCATCTGGCACCAAATATCAGCTCCCTTGGACCATTTAGCAACAATAACCTGAATACAAAAATATTTTGCTACCACAGTTCTCTTTGCATCATTCTTGGGAACAGCAACATTTACTGAATTTAATTTTATGCTTGTTTATTATATATTTAGTTGGGTTTTAAGTCTTTAGCGTGCAAATATGAGGCAACGTTGTCCAAGCTAAGCATGTAAATATAGGTAAGTTAAGCATTTTGCTAACACACACACATTGGGAGTGGTTTCATTGGAATTATAGGTATTTAACTACGTATTAGTCACACATTTCTTAAAAAAACGTAAAATAACCTTGCTTTCGGTCGTAATAGTTATGTCGCCCAACTTAATGTAGCACGCGTTCTTCCATGTAATTTTTCATACTTGCTAGTAGTTTATGTCGTAATTGTTAATATTTGCTTACCGTAACGCTGAAAGAGCTGTTGTGTTGCCCTATAATATATAACCTAGAAAGTAAATGGTTGTAAACAGAGATAGTGTTTCTAGATAATACTTACTGGAATGGTAAATATTTATGAAATGAATATTTTATTTAAGACATTTTCAGCATTTCTGTTATATTTTGGCACGACTGTACTGTGTTATGTTTTGACAGTTACTTTCAATGCGATTAAGTTGCATAAATTATTTTTTATGTGCTTGAATGTACTATGAATTAAAATATGACAGAAACTAAGCCCAGAAGTGTTTAAAAAAGCCGTCAAAGCTTTAGAGATTCTTTTAGAAATGTATAAATGTCTGAGAACTGAAAAGTTTACAGCTAGAGTTACTTTAAAAAACTGGGAATCCTTAACTATCTTGTATCAAGAAAATATTGGTATTTATTAAAGAATATAAATATAATGAAATTGAAGTTGTTCTAAAAATTATTTATAGAAGTATTTAATATATGCAGTCCGTTAACAATAGAATTAGAGGTATACACGTAGGTAAGTATGTATAACCTAGGATAATTTACTATAGTAATTACTTTCACTTTCACGCATGCATTAAAGTAAATTAAATACTGTAATGATTTCCTGATTGCAAAGTGATATATGTATGTAAAATAACAACACACTGTTTAGCAGATTTAACAGATGTAAGAGATAGCAGATTAAAGATAAGAAACAGTAGATTTAATTTTTATCATCATAAAGTAAGGGGTATACTTTAAAGTTTTATATCATTTTAAGAAATCAAAAGCAGTGGTAGCAAAAAGTAAATGGAATCTAGTTGCTTTAATAATGATATTTTACTGCACCTATTGAAGACAAAAGAATTGTCGTGTCAACAGCTGATACAAGTGTCAAAATTAACTGATATTGTTCAAAATCAAGCAGACATTTTGTAAATTCATAGCCTCCAAGATCGCCTGATCTTAACCCAGCGAATTACTGGCGGTGGGGTTATTTAAAAAATTTGGTGTTGAGAACACGACCAACAACGCTGGAAGAATTAAGACTCTATTAAGGAGCAAATTGGTGCAATTCAACCAGAAATGCTGAATAATGCTGTGTAGAATTTGGAGGAATGGTTGGTGATTGTACAGCAGCAAAATGGACGTTATATCGAATATTTGCGTTAACCACTGGTAGACATAAGAAATCCCATTGTTTAAAGAATCGAATTTCTTTTACATCCTGTTATTAACTTAGTTTGTTAAGAATACATAATAACCTGAAATATATCCATTTCTTTGAAGAAAAACCTATGAAAAAATTGAAACTGACAAATTTGGTCGATAGACGCATACAGGTTGAAGTGGAAAAAATTAAAACTAGTTTTATGTTAGTGCTTCTCGAAAACTGTGCACTTTATGGACATAAAATAAGAGTTCCTCTATTGTTGTACTCGTACAATGGTTGGTAATATAAATATGGTATTATTTTTATTAAGCACAGTATCATTATATTTAGGCAGCATAACAAGATTTAGCGTCACCGGGTTTTTGAATTAAATTAAAATTATATGTGGTAATAGTGATCATAGTGGTACATAGTAGTACCTACTAGCCGTGTAAAATGTTCAGACAATAATTGCTTAATTGGTTTTCTGAGATACTGCCAGTTTATGAACAAATTGAGTTTATCAATAAATTCTTATTTTAGATACCGTACTTTTTTTCATGATAAATTTTGGTGGTGATATTACCTACCTATTCTTTAAAGATCACTCTGAATATGGGAAGAGGCCATTTTATTTAGTAAATAATATATAAACTTCAATTTGTATAGGCTTAAGATAATCTACGAACCAAGCTTAAGTTTTCTACTAAATATTACATCCCTAGAACTATGTTGTGTTGAAATGTCTACATTTTTAGAAGCCGAGTAGGTAGGTACTTAATGGTAATAATACTAATAAATATAATAAAAAACATGTCTATACGAACAAAGTACAATGAAATAGGGACTTCTTCCAAGTGTTTATCAGCACTCGTACTGAGATTGGGTTTTGTGCCACATGTTTCGTGTAGCGTTTGTCTTGCAAAATAGCGTTAAAATCTTTTAAAACCAAACAAAGGCCACGTTGGACAAACAAAGTCGTTATAAGACAAACACTTGTGTAACAGTAGTCGGTTACTTGCTCCCATGGGCGTAGTTACTTCTTATTTGAACCGTACGAGTGCTTTACAGATTAAGAATTAACCGTATATGAAAAGTGTTTCGATATCATAAACGAAAACAAAATCAATATATGAAACGAAAAATGTTTGCATATGTAAACAGAATTATTTTTCAATAACGAATAGTAAACCTTCAAAGTTTATTTGCTGACGAATGCTAATAAGGAACAATGCCAATTTAAAGGAAATACTTGTTTTTAAAAATGAAAACTTTGTGATTTGTTTCATGAAAGCGTTACACTTGATTATTTTGTTGCTCTCACCTAACTATATACTTATATTTAAATTATTGAGGACGTATCCTGTTGTAAATAGTGTATAGTATGTATGTAAATAGTGTAATGTTGGAATAGACACCTATTTATTTGTAAAAAGACAGAAATTAGTTTTTAATTGTAAACTTCACATTCAGGGACTACACAGAAGCTTTTTATATATACAATGAGGTTTATTCAGTAGAATATTAAAATTATAGTGGAATTGCGGAGCTATTGGCGATTCAAGTTACCGATGAGGGCGCTGCAAATTGTAAACAAATATGGAGGAAAACGAGTAAAAATTTTGCATTTCATATCACATCATCTAGCAATTTAGCATTCATCTGCCATAAATATAGTGACTTCCATGTGATAGTTAGGGTGAAATAAAGGATAAAAAGAGTGGTAAAAGCAGTCAAACGTCCTATAAGTGCTTCATTACTTGTTATATGAATTTTTTGGGTTGAAACAGGTGTCCTAGTTTTTGTTTACTTACATTTTGGACTAAAATACGTGTGATTAACTGTATGGTGATACCATATTAGTGCTTGTTTTTTGTTAAATAATGTTTAAATTAAAATATATTCTGCTTTTATAAGACTAATAATAGAAAAGTATAGACAAACTGCAACAAGGTGGTTATGTTGTGTAAATAAACGTGTTAAATTGTTACATGCCTTTTGGAGAAATGAATGAGAAACAGCTTCTTATACTAGGGCCAAACTTCTACCTATCTTCAATCTTAAACACTTCTATTGGCACATTTTGCGGAATGACACCTAAACACGGCAGTTTGTGTTGTGCTGATTTCTTTTGAATGCCATTTTTTTACAATGTAAAAATAAAGATGTACAAATACGAACCACGTCGTTTTTAACTTTGCAATACCAAAAAATCACAAGCACCACTAAATTATTACGTTAAACAAACCCAAATACGTGTTATTTATAGATATCAGCAATAAGCCTCTAAAAATTACCATTTTAGTAGGTTCAAATATTTTCAATCAGAGGGCGCATTCATTTTTGGAATTGTCAATTAAGGTTGTTACGATACTTTTTCACTCTAATATTCTGTAATTAAGGAAAGGGAATGGTAGCCAATGATTTTTTTTATTCTGAAACAAAACAAATATCGACGGAGCTTTTTCACAAAATGTGTACCTAAAAAGAGTTTTATGTTCCATGTAATAGAAGTTGGTGAGATTATTAAAACTACGTAGGTAATAATCGGAATGATGCATAAAAATGTATACTTAAAGAAAATAACTTATGTTAAGAGCCTTTATTTCATAGCACCCAAGGGGAATCTTACTTTTTATCGTACCTCCAACTGTATCTAAATTTTAAAATTTATTAACCAGTTAAATATTTCAAGCACGCTAATGGTCGTCCTAAGAGCATCATGTGAAAGATAGAGAAATTGCCCGCTAGATTGCAAAACTGAGATTTCAGCAAAGTACCCAGGAAAAATCATAAACTTTCAGAGGTAACTGTAAACCAGGAATGCCGTAATGTTAGACTGATTTATCGTAATGCAGTTTTCTGACGATTTACTTATTGGTTGTGTAATATATCTAACAATGCTTACTAATTGCGATAAGGAATGTACAGTTAACCACATTATGATCTGATAAAAATTAACACCTAATGATATTCCGAGTTCACTGAACTATAGGAAAAGATCTGTATCTACCTACACCTGGATATTTATTTAGGTATAATTGCATAAATTTATATATACAGGGTGATTGATTAAGGCCGGCCACCGGCTGTATATGGGAAACTATTGGTCTTACAATTTTTTATTTGTCTTGGTCTAATTTCATTAAAAATATTTTTATCTTCCGTAAATCTCCGCAAGAGGGCGTAACTGATCATGAAATTTTTAAAATTGAATTTAAATGAAAAAATGCCTTATTAACCTGGATATATTTTTTATCAGTTTTAATCGTTAGTCCATTTCCTAAAACTTGTTTCGTGATATTTTTTATTTTCTCGATAAATAAATAGGTGGGAGCAGTTTTTGTTTTTAATTTGAAAAAATGCTGTATTTTCGGATCGCTTTAACGGATTTTCTTGCAATTGGGTTTTTTAAAAGAGAATACCTTGCAGATTTAATAAATGTTTTAGTGATTGCAAAAAGTTGGTTACTAAAGGTACAAAATGGCGATATGTTGAAACCTAACCTATTTTTTAATTTTTCTTGCAAATTTTAAATGGAATGATATACTTTTTTCCACGTCATTATGACCAACATTTAGTTAAAATAACACTGGTCAAAACCGCATCTCGATATATCAAACCGTTTAGGAAATATTTAGATTTTCGTATTGTACCCAAAGAAGGAGAATACATTTTCGTTTACCCCCGTATCATTTCGAAACAAAACGTATATTTATTTGCTGTTTTAGTAATTTGATATTTTACATAAACCCTTCCACATCCAGGCTGAGGAAGAATTACGATTAATTAAAATTAAAAAAAGTATTGCCCCGACGGATATCGAACTCTCAACCTTTAGCACATGCAAGCAATGAATAAATTGTTGCTTACAAATCTATTACTGAATCTGAAGTAAACATTATAAATGTTTTGGCTTACATCCATACAGATCCACATTTAAGTATTAGAGATATTTCAAGGGATTTAGGACTAACATTTTATTGTGTTTATAAAACATCAAGCATCAAACGAACAAGATTTTGATCGTAGATTGGATTTTTGTCATTGGCTTAAAGGTTTCCTTACCGAAGATGCTTTCTGTCAAAAATTTTATGGACCGACGAAGCAACTTTTAGTAGCAACGGGAAAGTAAATTTGCACAACATGCATTATTGGTCGGCAACTAACCCTCATTGGTTAAGAGAAGTCGATCACCAGAACAGGTGGAGTGTAAATGTGTGGTGCGGTATATTAAACAGACGAATTATTGGGCCATTTTTTTTCGATGGTCATCTTAACGGGGAAAGGTACCTAGAGTTCCTGAACACCGATTTACTGGTTTTATTAGAAGAGGTGCCCATTGCTGAGAGGATGAACATGTGGTACCAACATGTTGGATGTCCAGCTCATTTTGCCCAGAACGTCCGAAATTATCTCGACGATGCGTTTCCAGATAAATGGATTGGCAGGGGAAGTCTTTTTCCGTGGCCTCCAAGGTCCCCAGACCTCATTTGTTTAGATTTTTATCTATGTGGCAGAATAAAAGACGTGGTTTTCAAAAATCGCCACACAACACCAGAAGATATGAAACAAAGAATTCGTGTGGCTATAAGAAATTTATCAGGTGCCGAAATTGAAGCAACGGTACAATCTACGAGAGAAAGACTTAATTTGTGCATCGACAATGATGGTAAACATTTTTAACATCTTTAATTTTTGCTTTTTTGTCCTCATAAACGCTGGCAAATTTGTTGTAGTTATTGTTATACCTTATTGCTTTTGGTTTAGTTTGGTGTTATTGCTGTTTGGCCCATTGGCCTTTAAACACGCGACAATTATTATTTCACGTACTATTTGGACCAGTCCTAAGCCTGGATAAAGTGTGAAGGGAAGCCGGTTTTTGTAAAATAATATCAAATTACTAAAACAGCAAATAAATATACGTTTTGTTTCGAAATGATATGGGGGTAAATGAAAATATATTCTCCTTCTTTGGGTACAATACGAAAATCTAAATATTTCATAAACGGTTTGAGATATCGAGATGCGGTTTTGACCAGTGTTATTTTAACTAAATGTTGGTCATAATGACTTGGAAAAAAGTATATCGTTCCATTTAAAATTTCCAAGAAAAATTAAAAAATGGGTTTAGGTTAATGAACATATCGCCATTGTGTACCTTTATTAACTTTTTGCAATCGCTAAAACATTTATTAAATCTGCAAGGTATTCTCTTTTAAAAAAACCCAATTGCAAGAAAATCCGTTAAAGCGATCCGAAAATACAGCAGTTTTTCAAATTAAAAACAAAAACTGCTCCCACCCATTTATTTATCGAGGAAATGAAAAATATCACTGAACAAGTTTTAGGAAATGGACTAACGATTAAAACTGATAAAAAATATATCCAGGTTAATAAGGCATTTTTTCATTTAAATTCAATTTTAAAAATTTCATGATCAGTTACGCCCTCTTGCGGAGATTTACGAAATATAAAAATATTTTTAATGAAATTTTCATGGCCACTTTTCTTATGATAATTTTTTTCCCGAACCTGTAGGACCAATAGTTTCCCATATACAGCCGGTGGCCGGCCTTAATCAATCACCCTGTATATACAGTGAGTCCATAAAGTCCCGCATAAATTCTTTACTTACAAAAACGTAAAGTTTTTTAAAAATCGCTCGGAGCCGTCGATTTTCTTTTATTTTTTTCCTTATTCCGCATATATTTAATTTTTTACAGGGTAACTCAATGAAGCTACGTCGATATAAACTTTAATATTTTAATGGGACACGCTATATTTTTTATACAGTTGGAAAGAACTCCTTTTTACGAATATGGTCACATAAGGTTTTAAAGATCTATCTTTAATAGTTAGGGAGTTATGCCCATAAAAGTGTGCCATGAGACCAAGATGTTGGAAAGAGAATATCAATTCGTTGCTAGATACAGAGTCTTTCATCCTTTCATACAGTTAGTGACATCCTACGATGTGGGGTCTGTAGTTTTCGTTGCAATCCGAATCCTTGTATTTTGGTTCTAACTATTCTAATTTGCTTTGTAATTCAGCGCTCAGCAAGGCATATAGCCAGGAGAATATCCGTTTTGGCTTAATTTGTTTCAGCCCTTATTTAAATAAGGCGTTTACAGATGATGGATGTAAAGTAGATTCGTACTATTCGTAGTTATGTGTTATGTACATCCCATCTGTCAAGTAATAGAACTTGTTTCTACATCTCGTTATTGTATTAAATATGTGAAACATTTGATTCAAATAGTTACTTCCCTTACTATTTAAATCATGTCCAGTATCCATTCCTTTTTAGGAATAAGTTGAATTCCATTTTGCGGATACATGACTAGGTTACTTTGTAGTTTGCAAGTAATTGAAGTTTAGCAAAAACCGCAGAAGGTAATCTACCAAAAGTTCTTTCAAGATTTCCTGTTCATTTAAGCATTATGTAATATCGTGGAAGAAGATGATTGACATCATCCATTTAACTAACAAACGTCCGATCTGAGAAATGCGTGCCGGACCATAACAGCAGCTGTAAACTCACTAGAGGATAACTAGTAATGAAACCGTTAGGGTATATTGTCACAGAACGTGAAAATTTCTCATTAAGTTAATGAATCCAAGTCCGGCTTTATTCCTCCACACAGTGTTGAAATATATTTCCATCTTAGTTGGTCTTTCGAAAACAAAATGCTAGGTTACGTTTTGATCTATCAGTTTATTTCCTTAACTATTACTTTATGACACAAAGTACACATTTATATTTTCGGTGATATTATAAAATATGTGAATCATATATTACTTTCTTAAATGGATCAGATGGATTTTAAATATATAGGATTTAATATTGAAGCAAAAATATGGAAGGACCTAGCAGTGAAAGACACAGTGAAAACAAACGATGACGAACGCTAATGAACAAAGCAGAAATGTCAAATATAGCCATCAATCGCAATGGTTCCTTTACAGATCATTCCGTGCGTCAACACCAGGGCCTGGGAACTCTTATGGGAGTTTTGTAGACAAATTGATTAGTTTCACTACATCTCACCAGAGTCTCAACTGTCAGTTTCTATGTGTCAGTTTATGTTTTAAAATTATGAAGTGGACGCGTTATCTTAATTTTTATTTTTTATTTATCGTGAATTATGTGTATTAGCTTGAATTGTAGTGAATTCAGTATATTTAGTGACATTTTTTCGGAATTCAAAGCAAACAGATTGACAGTAAAATGCAGTTAAGTGTGCAGATTGTATGAAGATAAATAATTGTTCTCAAGGTTTAAGAAGGTAAAAGAAAAATTAGTTAATGTGATGAGTTTTATTAATTTTAAATTTCTTAGGATAATATGCACTATCAAAAGTATGGAGTCCTTATTTTGTGAAAACAAATAATTTTTCTAGATGTCTGAATAAAACAGGAAGAGAAAATCGAATACATATCAAGTGTATTATAGCGACTGTTGTTTAATTGAAACAACACAGTTGGGCAAATATATTGTGGTTTTCAATCATTATAGGTATTTTTATCAAATTGATAAATTTGATAATTTGCGAATGTATTGTAAATATTGTAATACAAAATATGCAAAAATATACTTATTGTAGTTTTATTTGTTTCTATGTTCATTAAAAAAGTTAAATATGTTACAAAGGTAGGGCGATTCTGTACAAAATTTTTAAAAAAGTTCCACTACATCTCTACAGATGACGCTTTCCGCGTCATTTTTTATTAACATTGCAGATTCCTATCTACCCCTAACCTAATCTATGGTCAACACTCAAGATAATGCATCGCAAATTGGCTGCTTTAAAATGCAATCCCCTGCTATAACACGTAAGCCTGCAATTTAATGTAAACATATCGTTTTAGCGAAGTTTACAGAATATTTACTTTAAATGTTACTTACTTACTTACTTTAAATGTTAGTTTCCATTACTTTAAATGTTACTAGAATTCAGACTCCAAGATAAAGAAAATCAATTTACTGTTTGAAAAACTGCTACTGGCCACGTGGCCTGTTAACATTGATGTCATATTGGCATATTGATGCTGCTAGAATTCCAAGTCAGCTTTACTCATTCCCCTTAGGATGTCTTCACACACTTCAGGAATGTTTATAGAGTGAACTTTAAGCACTACAGAGAGTGTAGATTCATTTGGATATCAATGAATATCTAAACACCTTTAAAATTTTTTGTATACACACAGGTAGATATAAAATACTACCTAGAACACCTTGGTATATTTTTCAAAAATAAATGCTTTGTGAGTATCTGTCTTACTCTTACTACCCATCAAAATATATTAAAGTAAGTATTCGGAATATGTATCTCAATCTCAAAGCATATACAAGGTGTTTTACCTGTCTCTTAGGGTAGTCGAAAAAGTATCGACGTCTTCACTAGGTTTAAATTTGGTACTAACATATTAAAAATATAATTAAAATTAATTGTAATTTTATTAGCAAGTATTTAAGATATTTCAATAGATTTCTCTTGTCACACTGTATATTACTAGTACGTTTACTTTCTTTGCAGGCTTAATAGCTCGCAGTTCACTGGCTTTTGTTTCTCTACGGCAAGTATGTAATTTCTTAGGTTACTGTTTATTGCATATAATAAACAACGCTTAGTACTTAAAGAAAGTTCGTTATGCAACTCGTTAACACATTTTTACCCTGGTGTGCAGGTAATTAAAAGCTAAATACTTTTTTTTGGCTTGCTTCAATAATATGTAAACTGTATGTAACGGATCTGTGGAGGTATTGGCAAACGAAAAGATTCTAAGATAGTGTTAAATTTGTATATGATGGATGAAAAATTATTAAACATTTTTAATTCAATTCAACTCCATTTTTATGGTATTTATTACCTTTTGTAAATGTTCTTAAAAAAATTAGAAGATGATATACCGGTTGTACCAGGAAACTCTAATAGATTAAATCAGGATCAGGGTAATATGAAAGTGACCCAAACTTTTTGAACTTTGAAAGTTTAATGGAACATCTTGAGCTTTCACAAATTGAATTTGAATTTAGCGTGATTTTTTACATCAACTAATACCATTATCTTTTATTAATTTTCTTTAATTTGCATCTAGATCTAGAGTGATATGATTCATGAAAATGGTTTCCTAACAAACCAAAAATTATCAGAAATTTTGTTAATCAACAGATTTTACAGTCTGACGAGCGCAAAATAGACGCGAAACCAGTCAGTCTCTATTGGTTGATCTTGATGAAGGATGTGGCGACTTTCATGGAGATGTCGGAGTAATGCAATGTAAGTCGGGTCACATTACCGTGGAGTAGTTGTTTCCGACATCTCCTTCAAAGGAATTAATACATCAAAAAATGATACATCTTTGCTAATATAATATCTAGAAATGAGACGAGAAGTTTCAATATATTTGAAATAGAAGCAAGATTCCTTGTAAAATGCAGTTAGAAGGATACATTTATTTTAAACCTTCTTTATAGTGAATTTAGTACAACTAAAGGAGGAACTACTATACAGGGTTATTCAGAACTTTCTAAAACTTTCTAAAACTTTGAGGATATGTGCATCCTTAAATAAGAAATCGATATCACCAAAAAAATTTATAATAAAAGGCTTAGGATTTCCCGTAAACAATGTTTAAAGTTATACCATTATAAAGGACTACGTACCTGGGCAACTGTATTTCAACGACATCTGATATATCACATTCCTTCAAAAAACAGTAAACAACAGTTTTGTACCTGGCGAACGCCTGGCGAATACAGTTGGAGTGGGGATCATATCTCATATTGCCTATGCAGTCATCAGTCTTTCTGTGTCGCTGTCTCTGTGCGCGGGTGTTTTATTTATCGAGTGTTAAACTGTAAAATTTTCGAAATGGCTCATGTGTACAGTAATGCTGAGTTAATGGACATGATTCTTAATTATGGCGAAGTTGGACAAAATTCATTGGCAGCTTCGCGCTTGTATGCGGAACGATTTCCCAATCGACACACCGACACATCGACAGTTAGGTTTTGTGAGTGGTTGTTGCAGCAAAATGCTGAAAATCCCCAATTTACTTAAAAACTTGCGTTTACAAGATCAGCAACCAGGAGGAACATTCGGTTTAGTGCGGCAAAATTGGATAAGGGCGTGCCCAAAATTGTGTACAAGTACAGGAATATTATTTCGAACAGCTTTTGTGACAAGGTATGTGCAAATTTTTTATAAATTTCATGTTTCTAATACCTAGTAATCAAGTAGCGTAATTCTTCAAAATTAGTGTAACAAAATTTTATTCATTTTAAAGACACGTCACTTTGGTCACATCTATCTATCTTTCAGTTTATTTTAAAGTAAAAACGCTGCAAATCTTTTTTGCGCCGGGTGCGCCGTTTTGTTTCGTTCTAGCCAGTTGCATTGTCAGTCCCAAATTCACTCCATTACAATGGACCAGTATCCAGCGGCGTGCAATAAAAAAATTTTAAATAGTTTTCAGACCACGCCAAAAAAAATTTTTTTTGCACTACCACATTTCTACATGTATGTTGAACATCCCCAAATTTTATTATGGATAAGTTCTGAATAACCCTGTATACACATTTAACTCCAGTTTTAATTATTTCAACTATAAATTGGTCTAATACCATATAAATGGCCGCAGAGGATCAACTTACTTTAGGTGTTACCTATATGATGATATAAATTAATGTCACTGTTATTTATGGTAAACTACATGGCGAATTATGTTTTTTGCCAATTTATTTTATGACATAACCCTTGTCTGTAAAATACATATGTATACGGATAGCCCCATTTCGAATTCAAAATTGGGTGAAGAAAACTAAGGAAGACGTGACTATATTTGGTGTGTACGTGTAGATTTCAGACAATACATCCCAGGTTAAGCCTAGTGATTAAGGAAACGTGCGTTTTTGTAATATTCCAGTTTTTAGATCAAATAGACCAATTGGGTAAGAGCTTAAATTAGTGTCTCCTAAAGGAAAAAGTAACAGTAATCTTGGCGTGGCGTGGGAACGCACATTTTGTTGCTATTCGAGTTTGCTGACTCCGTATAGTTTGTCGTCCTCTTCCTGCATAAATTATAAGCGAAAATTATTTAAAAAACCAGTTCGTATTTTAGTCGAATTGTCGAGCGGCCACTTTGTCTGAAAACATGAGATTTAACTTTGCTAAAAGGTATGAATAATTAACTGAAGTTCTTCAAAAGGCCTGTAGCTATTATACACATTGTATAATGAACTTTTATGATCTCACATCTGGACTCTTTTGTATGAGTGCAAGAGTGAATGCCTAATGAGAATAGTAATTGCTATTAGTTTTATTAGTACTCATGTTTTATAGATGTTGCACAAATGTATCTATAGCTTCCAGTTATATATTTATGGCATTGCTTGGAGATTTCCTTTAATATTTTTTTTATTTTCAGTATGAAAACGGTAACAATTCCTCTAACCAAACAGTAATAATTAATAATATACAATAATCTTATATTTTGTCATATTTTCCAAATGTCTAGACAGTTTAAACATCTCACCAAGGTTTCTTGTAGAATTAATTCACCTACTAATGCAATGTATAGGTAATTCTTTTCAGCTCGAAAACAGAATTAGGGAAAAAGATAAATATTATTATCTTGATAACTTCGTCACCAGGAACCCATTTATATACCATTATTATTTTTATAAATTTATTATTTGCAACCAAACCGCACAATGGTATTACATTGTACACTGTACATAGGTACTTTATACCGCTGAGACTTATATCGGTGACATATACCGAAGTTGTTTATACGTATCTGCCCTTTAAAATTCCAATATGCAAATGACATTCTGAAAAAGCAGCTAGATAGCCTTGGTATCTGCCTACTTAATTCACGAGGAGAGTTTTTTGCTAAACAGTGGCGTACATAATATTCTGGAGAGCAAGATCAGTCACCATTTGTTTGAAGAATATAAATGCTAGAGATAAAGAGAGATTCCATTATAGATTAATTACTATTAATTGGTTAATTGCCTGTTAATTAGTATTAAATTAAATTCATTCATGTTATAGGTAATAAAATAACTGTAGGTTTTGATTCTCCTCTTTGGAAAATCAAAATGTGGTATCATATGTCGAGTCGTATGAAATCTTCAAGTGATCTAATGGATTTTATAAATTGCCTTGTCTCTGCTGTTTCCAATTTACAGATAAAAATATTTTTTAATCGTCTGCAATTGTAGTGAAGGCATATAGATGAGAAATACACTGCTTTTCTGCACGATGTACTTAATTGTTCATTCATGCAAGTGCAATTGGTAGTACCTAAGCAATTAAATTATTTAACCGCTGCTTTTATATTGAAATAAGCACATTCCGTTAAGCAATACAATTAAAACTTTCTTTTTAGTTTCTGTGTTAATGCAGATTTATACCGCAGTAGCAAAGAATACGTATTGTTCACCATCATTTGCGAAATATTCCTGCATACCATTCTGTAAGAGGTACGTTTTTGCTTCATAATTTAAACAAAGTACCCATTGATTGCGGTTAGAAAATGTAAATGAACGATACTTTCTTCTTTGACTGTTTATTTGTTTTTTTTTTAGTATTTAGTAAGTATTTTTCAGATGTTCAGGGTTATTTTTTATTTAATTAGTTGTACTACGTAAATCTTATGCTGTGTTACTACTCACTTATTACCGATTCTTAGCAATAACTGTTGAGGCATAACGAAATATTTGTTTCATTTACAGAATTGTAGCGAATGAATTAACTTTCTTTTGGATTTTTCTAATTCTTTTACAAACTTGAATGTTAAACTAATATAAACCCAATCAAATTGTGGATAAAACTGTTTATCAAAGAATCGTTTCGAAAGAAGACTGAAGAATCTGATTCCGCGGGTATTTCACCATGGTCGAGTCAGTGGCTCAGAGTTTAATATCTCGACCACTTAATCCAGAGGTTGTAGTTTAAAATCCCCATTTCAATGGACAATTTTTAATTAAATTGTCTACTCGTATATTAAGTTTACTTATTAGCAGTTCATATATAACCACTTCGCAATATAAGTTCAAGTATATTCGCAGAGATGAATTGGAAACTATCCTGACGTATGTGCCTAGGATGGGAAGAATACCAGCTTGGTGTTAATGTAAGAGATTAACATCGGTTGATGTTTGACTGTCCCCTTAACTAATAAAATAAGGTTTTCTTATTCCAGCACAGAATGTCAGTTAAAGCTTAACATAGATATCATTCCTGAGGCGTAATTGCGTCCTACTAAATAATAATATGCCACCCCTTTCCCACACAAGTTTCAGACTTTTGGGATAGTCCTTGTGATGAGGATGAGGGGCAGATGTTATTATTATATAAAGCAGGATTATATAACAAAAAACTAATTCTGAAATTCTAGAGAATTTCGATGGAAAGGGACAAGAGCTTCATATGCTATAAATATGAACGCCCTTGTGAATTCGAGGTACTGGATAGTAGGAGGCATAGAGACATAGGGAAGACCGTTCTGCATGGACAACCAAAATTACATCCAGCAGAATGGGATACTTATTATGGTAGCATTGCACAGACTATTATACTTGTTATATCAGAAAGAATAACTTTTAACTACATCAGTGTTATCTTCACAGCAAAGATTCCAACCCACTTCAAGATATCGGAAAGAACGTATGAGTAGTATATAAAAAATTGCACAAATAGTCCATGAGGCTATCCCTGGGTGAAATTAAGGATACTCCCCCCACCAATAATCATTAATTAATTAGTATTTCATTTTTACTTCACATTCAAGCAATTCGACTTTTTAGAAGCTCTTTAACTTTTAAGAGATCACGCAGAATGGGAATTGGATTATTCTTTAAATTTTTCCGAACACGGTGTCAATAAACGAGGCTTTAATACAATGTAGGTCTATAATTTTTTTAATTATCATCTCGGCTACTGATCAAATGTACATTTGTACTTTTATATATTATAACCATTTGTCACGTCGTTTTCGGTTTTTTCTTCATATTAATGCATATTTATAATATATTGACGTATTTATAAATCAAAAAGGTTAAACAGTTTTATGATTTTCACATTTTTTTACTTATGTAATAGTTTCCTAAATATATAAAAAAACATGACCAATTGATTCTCGAACAATGCGATTTCTTCAGATCTGGGCACTAGAGTAAATGTTTAACATTTTTTAACTGAATCCACCCTACACAGAACCTAGAAAGAAAAATCTGTCAGGACATTGATTTCGATATCTTAAGACTTGTTTACTTTCATCGTAGAATGATCTCGCAATGTTGAATTTTCATTTTTACTGAAATATTTATTGATATTATAGGAAACGATCAGGGTCACATTTTGCCATAATGCCATTTTGCCAATACCAAATGCCATTTTAACATAATATGTTACGCATGATCGATCCTTTCGATCTACAACGCAGTGAACGCAGTTGGTAGCCCTGTGCGTTTAAGGAAATGAAATTTATATAAATTATAGCTGATATTTCGAGCATTTCCGTATTACCAGTCCTGCAAGTATTAGAAACTTATGTAACACACATTCGGTTTCACTTCTGTCTGAATAATTAGTACTTATATTTCTAGAGAATTACATGTGTGGTAATAAACAGGCAACATCTAAGGAAAATATACAATTAAACCGATACTTGATAGTACTTATTTTAGAGATATATATATAACACAAAATATACAAAAAACCTTCCACAATGGATCCTTCCATCCTACCACAACCATCCTACCCACAACCTTCCATCCTACAATATGGAGGCGTAGAATGGGAACCAATAGCACTATTTTCAATTTTTTTTAATTAACGCAAACTTTGCACTGCCTGGAACTTATGCTCATTCAAACTCAATCGTATCATACCAGATTGACAGATATATTTTTAGACTGGATAACGGTCTATCTATTTGACAGAACAACGTTTGACTAAAATACAGAAGGCCACCTTCAAAGACAAATGGGTACACCTTGGTACTTAATTATTGGCCGCGCATGTTTTCAATTTTAAGTAATATAGTATAATTCTTCTTCTACCAGATCGTGCCACAAAAACATCTTCATATTTCTCTACATAGTGCTCGTGGGAAAGACCTTTCAAATGAGTATCCATCTAAGTAAACTCTCTATGTTGAATATTTAAAGAAGAGAAACTTTGTATCTGTTGTTTGCCAAATAGGTAATTCATCTTTGTAACTTTTTACAAACTGCTGAACGTGAAACAATTCTATTTTAATAAAGTAATAAAATGTTGCTTTTCCACTGAATGAACGAGCTGTGGTGTTCCAAATGCATAAAATAAATTTATTGCAAAACGTAAACCAGTCAAATTATTTTTGCATGACTGTAATAAAGCTTATTTATAATTAACAGCACATAAGTGTTAACTGTTATATCATCACTGAATGCATAATCGATTGCACGAAGAAAATATAAAACAACATTTGTCTGGTGCAATAGCGTGATTTTCTTTCATTAACCATTATTATAAAACTAAAAAACTGAAAAATAACAAGTGAAAGGATTTATACACATGTGTTTTGCTTTAAAGAAACTTATATATAAATTATACACAGAAAAGTCAATTCCCTTAGAATAAAACATTAACATAAAAAACAAAACACACCACAGAAATAAACAAGCTTTCTTCTGAAAGCCTCAGGTTGTGTAGTGGGAGGGTACACATGAAAAAAACCCAGATGAAACAATTCCCCTAGGAGAGGTGCCATTTCTCCCCTGCAATACTTTCTGTTAGTCACAAGCTATCACCCAGCATCATCCCAGCATCTAACAGACTGAGCTATTGCCACGGCAAAAAAATAAACAAGAGTAATTAAATTTCTGATTGTACTCATCTCGTTATTTAAATATAATATTCACTAATTTGAATTACAGTCCGATTTAAGAAGCTCCTAGGATACATACGCAAGCCATCAAACTTGCCAGTACACACGATGGTCAAATTTGGTACCCTGAGAAAATTGCAGGTTACTGTTTGGTCGATAAGTGTTCTTATGTGTCAATCTAGATAGAAGATACAACTTTTATGTTATAAGTAGGAAGCTTAAAGGCTCCCCCAAACCAGAGCGCTACGGCGGGAGCGGGAACGACTGCAACGCGGGACCAAAGGAAAGCGACGTGCCGCCCAGATATCCCGTCATATACTTTGGTCCCGCGTTGCAGTCGCTCCCGCTCCCGCTCCCGCCGTACCGCTCTGGTTTGGGGGATTCTTTAATAAAGGTCAACAATTTTCGCTCTAGCAATATATGTACATTTTACGGCCATTTAGACATATTATATGTTTTTTGTTTGTCATATAGTATTCAGTGTAGTACATATAATCTACTTGCAATGTACTCTGGCTTCCATAAAATAAAATATAATAAAAATTAGTAGTGTAACAAGTTGTAAAGTCGACGTTGTTATTGACAGAACAATATTTGGTATTTAATCAAAACAAACAAAAGAACTTCAAACAAAAGAACGACCTACTAAGTATAGAAAGTAGAGGAGTTGTTGAATAATAGCTCTATATAAGAAATAGCAGCCCTCTAAGGAACTTTGTACTGAATTATGTTTTAATTTTTGTTTACGCGTCTACGACTTATTTGCCCTTTGTCTTGTCTTTTCTTAAAGAAAACAACCAAAGAGAAAACTGAATGTCGCTGCTATAAATTCAGTGAAGGACATCCACATTTGACTTTTATAAAGATTTTATTGTGTCCCGCAATGTCTTTTACCACTACTGAGTGTGCATTGGCGTTCACCTTGAATGCAGACGCATGGAAGAACAAAATAGTATACATTGACATATTAAGGTAGAAGTTCTTGAGAAAATATTAATTGTTTTTATATTTCGTGTTTCGGCTTTATTATGCTATCTTCAGAGATAACTACAATTATTATAAAAGTTATTTTCAACAATGTTTTTTCTATACATAACGTATTATTTACTTGGAATAAGGTGGTTGGTTATAAGGAAGTATTTTAACATATATAATTACAAACCTTTTGCTTTGCTGTTTTTGAGTTCACTAAACTATTTTAAGAGTTAAGCATTGGATTTTGTCTTAGGATAAACGGGTCCTGACTCGTTTATGCTCCATAGACTATTTTGGTGATAAACATTATGAATTGTACAAGTACCTACGTGTAAAATAAAATAGTTTGCAGTATTGGATAATTTTGGAAAGAGATAATAAGTCGCAGTTATTTTAATTTAGTCTAAAACTAATATTAAAAGAGTTATTCATAGTTGCAAATTTTCAAATATTATAAAGTCCAATAGGAAAATCTGCATCATTTAATTCAAACAGCAGTTTAATTTTATAGGGATATATTTTTAGAATTTTGCGTAAAATTTTCCAAGCTGTGGTGTATGACATTGCAATCGTTTTGATATCGAATTCACAATACTGATTGCTAAGGAATTAGTGTTGGCTATGTTTTGATTTTCCCGAAGAACTTCTGTAACTTGGACATCACTAATCCTTGATCTTCCTGATCTCAGTAGGTCAGTTAGAGATCCTGACCTATAAATTTGCAAATCAAATTACGGTACGCTTTCATTTGACAGGACCCTGCTCTCAAACCTATTTTCGTACGAAATTGACCGATCGAAAGAAAGACCTTGTATAGAGCTAAATTACTGAAAATTATACCATATATAGTAGAAATATCTGTATTTTAACAGATGTCTTGATTATTTATCTATCCTCACGTATATCATTAGTCGCCATCATATTTTCTAGGTATTTTCAAAATGATACATTAGAAACTTTAGATTGATGCAATTTTGTTGCAACCTTGTAATAAATATTTTGAATGACTTTTCAAAAGTAGTGGAATATTTATTAGTTAGGTAACTAAACAGAAGAATAACAAAAATTTAATTGTTATAACTGATATAATTATGTTACAATGATATAGTTAATCTCAATGATCTTTTTTACTGGTATACGCGATAGTAAATCTGCATAACGCTTTTATAACATGCACTGCAGAAAATATAACACATCGTTCGAATTAGTCTTGCGAAACGGAAATAGTTTACCAGTACCCCATGTATCAACTACACATTTCATATTTTACATTTCTTATCCCTATTAATTAAAACTTTTTCTTTGGTGAAATTCCCTTTTGAAGCCTGAATGAAATATTCACGCTATGCATGCACTTTATTCATTATTTCTCATCTGCTTTCCGCAGTCACACCGTTCTAGAAATACCTCTGCCGGAGCGTACAGTTATTCCATCTGAATAATTGCAATTTCCCACTACGTTCCTTAATAGAAGCCCCATTATACATTACACGCGTACACGACTCTGTGATTTTAGTCGGTTCGTAGTGAAAGAAATGGATTGGGTTGGTCAGTGTATCCAATTACTTGACCAGCCTTGGATACCACTTAATTTATTGTCTTAATAATTGAATTTGTGTTGGGAAATGGATCCGTACGAAAAGGTGCCGATAGAGATTATACTATTATTATTATTATTACAAAAATAGCACAATCGTAGAATATATTACAAAGTGATGAAGTCTAAAGGCCTAGATCTTTGTACGACATCAATAAAAGTAACTATAAACTATCTTTTTTATCTTTATATAGAAATTAAGCCAAAAAGTTAACTAAGTTAAATTATTAATGAAATTATCAAATATTATGGTTCAATAAAGTGTTTAGTTGTTGTAATTCAATGTTGGGGGGTGTATATTGTACGCAAAGTAGTTGTTGTAGACATATCTTAAAAATAATAAAGTTATTCTTTTGCGTATCTAGGTTATAGGTAACGAAAAAACTTAAAAACTTTATTGAACCATAATATTTGACAATTTGATTGATATTTTATCTCTTAGTTAACTTTTTGGCTTAATTTCTATATAAAGAGAGATAAACTGTTAAATAAGCCAATAAATAGTACTAAAAATATATTACTCAAATATTCATTCTGTATTATCTTCCTACTGGTATTTTAACTGTTCTAAGAGACCACGATTCAGTAGAATACATTTATCAACTAACAGTTTTATTAGATAGTGAAAGATGTGGCTTACACATGAAATCATTATCAAGAAATATCATTCATGCTATATGCTGCTTTAGCTGAAATTAACATTTGTGTAGACGGTGATTGTAAATTTAAGAAATATTAGTCGCTTTTCAGACACTTTTATTACGTATAATTAAACTACTTACATCAATAACTTAATTATGAAGAAACTCGTCCACACTATAAAAACAATGTTCCAGCAAATAATGCCTAGTAAAGACTTTAAACATATTAAAAGTCATGGTTTTCACTTTACAGTTACCAAAACGATTTACCAAAACATTGTACATTCGTAGGTCTAATTTATTCTTTTGTATTGCAGAAATTCTACAGTAAGGCAGCACGAGATCCTCAGCATGTCTCGTATTAATATTATGATTGTCAGCATGGGTAACTAAAACATTTAAATTGCGATATATGAAAAGCAATGTTTCTAAAATATACATACACGGTAGCGGCAGAATTTTCAGATTTTTAAATAATTGTCTGCAATGAGTACCAGGCGGAACATTACTTAGTATTCGTACAGCCGCTTTCTGCATAATAAAGATTCTATTAACATTAACAGAATTTCCCCAAAATAATATACCATAACTTAAATGACTATTTATAATTGAGTAATAGACAGATTTAAGAACGTTCCAAGATATACAGTTCTTTAACTGTAGCAATACAAACATTTGAGAAGATAACTTTGAACTCAAGCATTCAATGTGAGATTTCTAATCTAGGCCAGAATCCAACATTAATCCCAGAAGTTTTACTGGTGGGGTTTTGACAGCCCTTTTATCAGATGTGAAACATATGGACTGAGTTTTACTTTCGTTTAGTTTTAGGTAATTTGCCAAAAACCATTCCCTTGCCTGGACCATAGATTGTGCAGACAAAAGCGTTGTATCATCAGCGAACAAAACACAGTGCCCATCAATTGCACGGGGAAGATCGTTTATGTAAATGAGAAATAATATGGGTCCCAAAATAGAACCTTGTGGTACACCATATGTTGTCGGTAATAAATCAGAATCAGTAGTATCTTATACGGACATTATAGACTATCCTAAATCTTGTGAAAGTTCAAAACCGATTTAAAATTAATTTTTAGTACTTCCAAGTCAACAGCGTATTTCCCAAAAGTTGAAAGTTGAAGATTGCAGATTATAGAGACAATCAGACAGAAATTGGTATTATATCCACTACGATTAATGAGTAACTAATTGAACATATGACAATAATTGGTCTTCTTATTTTCGAAAAATTGTAAGAACCTTGTTAAAATTAATGTAATGTTCAAATATATCAATATATTTTATATATTTTATTACTATAAAATTACTTTATATATTTATTATAATCTTAAATTTATTAAGTAATGCTACAATCGCAGTACCTTTGAACTATTCTAGTATCTGTATACTAGAATTTTAATTAAGATGAGCCATCTAAATGATCGAAAACCACTTGTCGGCCGTTTGAATTTCGGTGATGATATTCTTGCCGTCCGCGATGAACGTAAAAACGGGTGGTGATTTTGATACTGATCGACTGGTCAAAGAATACTCTCTTCTTCTGTTTTATGCCACGATATAATTTACATAACATGGCGAATTTTCCAGTTAGTTCAAGCACCTCGTGCCGACCCTGATTCCGATTAGTTACGCCAGATTTAACATCACGGCCCAAACACCATTTCCTTGAACCAACATTTGAACAATAACGCGCTGGCTAATAACCAGCATTGTGTTTCAATAATTAATAGTTTACCAATTTATAATGTGCACGAACTGGTTTCATCTGATTGACAGGCATTGCTATATGCAAGTCAATATCCGACCACGTAGGCAAACTGTGTTTTTGCTGTTGCTAGGCAACATAATTTATTTTTTCATTTGATATCTTACTGTGCACAGATTTGTATCTCAAAATACTTTGTCATGCTTCTTTATTGAGACCAATATATTGAAAAGTACCGTATTAATAAGAGTTGCCGCAAGTTTCATTAATAAAATGATCATCCGCACATGCGTCTAACCTGTATGGAATCTTTTTATGAGAATATACGCATCTGAATTTCTTCAATTTATGTTCAAATTTGTAACATGTTTGGAAACATTAGCAGATTAAAGTTACCAGTTTTACCAGATTACCAGTTTTAATCATCTCCAGATGATGCCAACTTGGTTAGCGAAACGCTCGTCGAGTGCAGTACAGTGCTTTGGTGTTATGTGGAAAACTACGTCAGTGTTTTTAGATTAAAGTGTTCAATACTTCTTTACACTACAAAAAATGAACTAAGATATATATTATTATGTTTAAAATGATTAGAATGTTATAATTCATTGAAATTAAATGTTTTCCTTGTTACCTATAATCTAGGTAATAATAATATGTTGAATACTTCTTGAATTAGTACCGGAAGTAAAAGATTATTTCAATTTCTTAAAATGTACTTTAAACAGACTTCATAGGGCTTTTATAATTGTGAGAAAAATCAAATCTCTTTGAAAATATGCAGGGTTTCTCATGTGGGAAATAGACGTTATTATTTTTTAACAATAATATAGTTGTAAATTGTTTAAGGTTATTTTATTTCAACAAAAATAATTTTGGAAGATGTAACTATTTGTATAAATTGGATAGAAACAGCAGAACATCTAGTTTTTAGCTCCTAATAAATCCTTCAAGTTTATTTTATATCAACTTTATAAGTTTAAAACTTTTTGGAAGATAAATAAATTCGGATATATTTCCGTAGATATTTATGTTTAAGATAAGCTAAACCCTGAAATATTTTCAATAGGCAATTTTTTCAGCTTTATCACATGAAATACTCAGATTTAAGTCCAACGTTTCGTCTATGTTTGACATATACACCAAGGATTCAAAGAAAACAAGCAAAAATTTACCGGTCGTTATTAAAAAATGAGTTGATCGAAAGAAAATTCTGATATAGAATCTGAGTACACTGTACTTACCGTTTTTTCAGTATGTTAGTATCAACTAACTATACAACAACTTTTTCTATATCTGTAGCAATTTGAGATGAATTATGGTCAGAAAGAAACTTGTTGTACACCCTGTATAGGTTTACTGTTTTAGATTACTCAATATTTAGAAGCTATCTTCCTGGAAAGTACAGTACGAAGATAGCAAAAATACCATTTGACAGCATTCAGTATATCCTCGAAAACTACAATAATAAACCGCTGTTATCACAAAACATTAAGGTCCACCGTTTGCACTTCAGATACACATACCATATGGCCGTTATTATAAGCAATAGAGCCACAGAGTGCTTATTATTACTGAATTGTCATGGCTATAATTACGGTGAAGTATGTATTTACACAGTCGGGTCTGTTTGTAGTTATTGACAATTATCTTTTATTGTTTTTTTTTTATTATTATTGTATATCGTTTCATTCTTATTGTATTTGGAAGCGAGTTCTGTAAATATTATGAATGTTTAATTTTTTCATTGTTTCTTATCTCAGCCCAATTTAAACATAATATGGCTGTTTACGGACAATTTGGTCATTAATAATATCAAATTATTGATTGGTTCGTTGTGTACACCTTAAGAGTCCATTCACTAGGTCGAAATAAGCCCTAAATCGGCGTTCGTCTCGGGTCTAATTAATTATAAAAAAAACTATAAAAGATAGCGTCTTTTAGTAAAAAAGTATTTAAAGATAAGACTTTAATCTAAGTCCCTATAGTAGTAATTTTTGGTATTTCTTTTTATTTTTAAAATTACAGGCAAACAATCTTGTACTAAAATAGCGTATGTTCAAAAATTATTTTCTCTAAAATACATGTATTAAACAAAAATTTGCTACTATAGGGATCTAGTTTATCTTTTGATCTTTCCGGTGATATATAATTTATAACACTAAAAAAAATTTTGTTGCAATTATAAGACAAATCCGGTACCCTTGCAATGAGGGCTAACTTTATTTCCATTATATATTATTATTATATATTTACTATATCATGGATTAAGTAATATCCCCATGTCCGAAGACAAATTTAACAAAGAAAAATTGCACTAAAATATGTCTACAACACAATTATTATTAACAATATCCTTGCTAAAAAATGTACAAAAGATAATTGATATCTCATTTGTAGAAATAACATAGAATATAAACAATAATTACTTGGATTGCTAAACGCACTTATTACTAAAATCCTAAAAAACAGAACATTAATATTGTTTATAAAACTTGTAATAGGTACTCTTGGACAAAGTAATAAAAATCCATAAAGATAAAACTAAAAAGGAAATTATATCTGGTGTCTATAAGTTAGATTGTGGTACGTGTCCTTTGTAAATATAGGACAAACTGGTAAAAGTTTCGAGAATCTTTGGAGAACACAAAAGCAGCTTTAGTTACAAAGAAATATATTATACATACCCTCTTCACATAATTAAAGAAAATCATAGTTTAAATGACCATTTTGACATTTCACACGAAGAAAAAACTATAACTAAAGTAATAAGACTAAAACTAACCCTATTAGAATCCTCAAATAAACTATATAATTCAATTATAAAACTATATACATAATTTCAAATAATCAATTAGATTAATAATTATTTACCTCTATTAAATCAGGTTTAATTGTTACTGTCATTATTTATTTAAAAACAGTTTTTACAAGTTCATTTATTTTTGCTAACGTAAACAACACGGGGTTTTCCCATTTGTTATTTACCTAAAAGTTTTATAACTTTACTTATTTCATAATTCCATAACCCACACCCTCTTTGTAGTATTAATCTAGCACTCACATTTAAAATAGCTACAGTAATATCTGTTGACGAATAGAATTAATTAAATAATATTAATTCTCACTATTTTATATATTTAGGAACTAACATAGAAATAAAACAGTGCAAATCATAAAGCTGTTTAAGTTTTTTGTTTAGTGTATAATAATATAATTCTTCCCCCATTCCGAAGACTTATGTGGAAAAGTGGGTAGTGTATTAGTATTCTGTGTAGGCTGCATCAACGCCTAATGACAACTGGTGTTAACTGGCCTTGATTATCTAATATAGCACCACTAAAATTGTACATTTTTTAAATTAACAATACCTTATCCACTGTTAATTTACTGAATACGTCAGAAGCTTATATCTATTACCTATTAGTTTCGCTATCAACAAAATAAACCTTAAAAAATGTAGCTTTCTTGTAGTGGCTTTTTCTTTAAACCGGTATCGATGAATATTTTCATCATACCAGCTACTGAACAATATTTTTATAGTCAGGATCAAGATAACATTCCTATTGTTTATTTCGCCAAGCTCTACTTATTACGTAATGTTTTATTCAAGAACGTTAATATATTCAGTTCTAAAAAAAATTACTCTACAGCAGTAAGTAGGCCTGACAACCTTACTGTATGTAGATAATGAGACACAAATGGACAGTTATTATCTTGAAATTTATCTAAAGTCATGTACTCTCCCTTTTAGAAGCCATGTCTTAAACAAATTTGCATGGAGAACAAAAGACAAGAATATGAGATCACACTATATGAAGTTAGTTATCTAACTTCTATTATATTTAACATTAACAAAGGCTAGACTGAAAACAACATACTTCTGCTGCAAGGTCGGCGATGTTTTAAATTAGAAAGTTGAATTTGCTTTGAGTTTTTATGGTACTGATTGATCGTGTTCTACCAGATATGTCCCATAAAAAAATTAATAGCTAAAAGATCGGAGCATGAAATAATGCTGCAAAGTTGATTGATAGAATTTTTGTTTTTATACTTAGAAATAGATGTACTTATATAAAATCCTGAAAGTGAAAGGATGCTTATCCTACGTGATGGATGACGACTAAATTTTACTTTTGTTTGGATTTTTCAACTTTCTTTTGACATCTACAATTAATTGTATTTTTATTATAACATTAGAAATTAAAGACTTAAAATAATTTAACTTACCAATATTGTAAAATATTGTAAAAATATTGTAAATATTGTAAAAATAAAAAAAATAATATGCAAGAGTGAAAGGTTCTAAAGAAAGAAATTATAAAGATGAAATATAGTATAGTAAATAAATTTCAACTCATTATAAGTAGATAATATATTGTTACATTATTTTGTAAAAATAAAATTTTTCTTCTTTGAAATGTTCTAAGACTATGCTAACTTCTGGTAGGTACTAAAAAATATATAGCTATGGGAAAATATTTACTCTATATACAACTCTTTTAGAACAAATTTTAGAGACAGCTATTTGGTAGACTTTTATCTTGTCCTTACTTATGAAAAGATAAATAATATCAGAAAATAAACCCTTGCTCCAAAATAATCAGGGTTAGTGTTTTAAGAACTACAGGTATTATATAGATATAAAACTATAAGTATAACTTATAGTTTTGAACAACTAGGTATAACAAAATTTCTCAAACTCAAAAGAAGCAGATTTCTAAGTAGGTTCTTAGACAGTATATACCTATGTGCACATCGCTTTCACAAAATACATGTTCGTTATTATTTTCAACAGTTTACTTTATTATATTTTTTATATCAGAACCAGTGATGTGCCGGATAATTATCTGGTTATAATTAACCGGATAATTATCGATAATTAGCCGCCGGTTAAAAACACTCTCAAAATTAGCAGGCTAAATATCCAACAAGACCATGCAGGCTATGTAGAAGGATAACCTATAACCTCTTTGTTGGCCTTGTTGTTTAGGAAATCCAAATTAGTAATTAGTAAATTAATTAATCTAATCTTGTAATGATCGAATTAAAGTAAATTAGTCTCCCGATATTGGTCAGTGTAGTAATTAATTAGCATATAATAGTTAACCATACTCGTATAAGTCAGGAACTTGGCGGCGCTTTGAGAAAGGTAGGTATATGAATAGGTATCTATATGAATAGGTAATAAGTATTCTGATCTGATGTGTCAAAAATTAAAAAACAATGTATATAGTCGTTATTCTGATAACGGCTAATTATAATATTTTTAGCCGGCTAAATGCTAATTATTTAATTAGCATTGGCTAAATATATAATTAGCGGCTAAAACCCATCACTCATCAGAACAGAAGTGTAGCAAAATAAACACTAAAAGGAAAAATCTATAAAATGCAACCAAAAAATGGATCCCATAAAACATCCTGATAGTTAAAATAATTACTATAAGTATTTGCGTGTTCTGCATGTATTTTACAACAATACACTTATATAAATACAAACAATAGTCTTTAACTGAAACTCTGTGTAAAAATAGTTTTAGTAGGATACTCAAGTCACGTTTTCTATTTGCTACTTTTGGCGACATTGTTGTACAGGCGTATTTTCTCAATTCAAGGCACAAACTTCCAGCGTTATTTGAAATGATAAATACGTACTGATTGTTGAAATTGTCAATGATTCCAGTGGGTTTAAATTTAACTATGATCTCACCGTAAACCGCTATACCCGATGATCTGCATCGAGTTGGTCGGGAGATGTTAACGCTCGCTGAGGAGCACAACCTCTGCAGTTGCACCAGGTCATATTGCCGAGGAATACAGTGGTGTACTGAGATTTATTTCCCGTACATAATTACAACTGTGAAAATATTTTTTATGGTGTTGTGGTGTTGCTTGTGTTAGATTAAGGTATAAACACAAAGGCATGAATACATTACACAAAAGTTCCACATATTAGTAGATCAGTGGAAGTACTCGATGATCTGCATCGAATTGGTCGGGAGATGTTAACGCTCGATGAGGAGCACAACCTCTGCAATAACACGAGGTTATATTGCCGAGCAATACAGTGGTGTACTGAGATTTAGTTCCCGTACAGAATTATAACAATTGTGAAAATATTTTTTATGGTGTTGCTTGCGTTAGGTTAAGGTATAAACACAAAGGCATGAATATATTACAAAAGTTCAGCATATCAGTAGATCAGTGGAAGTACTCGATGATCTGCATGGAATTGCTCGGGAGATGTCAACGCTCGATGAGGAGCACAACCTCTGCAATTGGACCAGGTCATACTGCCGAGGAATACAGTGGTGTACTGAGATTTATTTCCCGTACAGAATTACAATTGTGAAAATATTTTTTATGGTGTTGTTATCAGTTGAAGTAGATTAAACTCTTCAGGGTGTTTTATGGTGACCACCCATTATAGAATATGTCAGAGACTACTTAGATTTAAAGAGTGAACATTTGGACGCTTGGGTTTTTGAGTATCCTCTCCTCAAATAAAATAATGGCGTCTTCGTATGACATTTTCGGTTATACTTACCAGAAATTGGCGTTAACTTTCTTATTTTAAATGGAACACCCCATATATTATTGCATTTTTTGATTATACGCGTTATTGTAGGAGGACTTTCATAACACTTCCTTATACAAATTATCAGCAGTTTTTGAAAAAATCTAATTTTTAAAATATTTGTAAAATTCCCTACCTAACTTAAAATTCATTATTTCTCTAAAAAAGCAATATTTAACAGAGATATTCTTATGGGTAGTTGTTGAATATCTAAGCTTTTTAGCTGTAAATTAACAGTTGTTTAAATGTATACAGGGCGCTGAAAATTTAGTATCAAGTTTCATTAACTTCAAGCCAAGAAAAATAGATGTTTTAAATAGGATACCTTGTATATTATAGCGTATTATGATGTAGAATTTATTCTTCATCTATTCTTCTTCTCTTATTGTAGAATGTATTCTCTGCCGATCTGTACTACATTTCCCACCTAGGTATATCAAAATAAACTACCTATTTGTATCGCTAATTGCTTGTTCTTAGTGAATACTGCTGCCACTTCATTTATAGCCATCTTTAAAAGAAATTCAAAGATTTTTGTTATTGTAATTAAGAGCCTTATAACAAAACAAATAGAGATAGCTATGGGAAAAGTAATATAGAATAGCAGAAAATAAAATTCTACATCATAATATGCTATAATATACAGGGTGTCCTATTTAAATATATCTACTTTACTTGGCTTGAAATTAATGAAACTTGATATTACATTTTCAGCACCCTGTATACAGTAAAAATACTGATAAGGTACACCTTCAAATCAATTTATAAATTTCAATTATAAAGGACATTGGTTAAAGATAAAATAACTATGTATAAATGCATTAGTTATGTACCTATGCTTGTTATATTAGATGTGACGGTTAAAATTTTACATAAAAGTATCCATAAATACATTTTAATTTTATTTATTGGAAACATAAAGATCTAATCAAAATTATGATGATTATAATACATTCTGCATATCTGGAAACAACAGTGCAACACTATCATAAGGATATAATGACAATCCATGCAAGATATTAATTTTAATTGGATTGTTATTAGCGAAGAGGAAGAGTTAATAATAACTGTAATTGATGACTCTGATTATAATTGAAAGTAGAATCATTTTTACATTATATTATTCCTGAAGAAACTATCTATTTTCTTTCTAATTAAATATAGGTATAATACTTCCTGTTTCTTCTTTGTTTCCTATGGCCTTCTTAACTGATGAAGAATATGTCACTCCAACTCTTTCGTTCTACCTACCTATTACCTTGAATACTCGATGTATACTTATTTTATTCAGCAGTTAGCTAAGTAAAAGTTGACAAGACAAAATGTTCATGTAAAATCATAATGTATAAACATGTTAGCTAAATTACAATCGAATCTACATTACGTTAAACATTGAGAATGAGAAATCGGATCTTAATAAGTTTTATCATCTTTTCTTATGCTTAAATTAACTCAAGTGACCTACATAGAAGTATGTTAAAATATTGAAGGGCTCTATAAATTATGTTTTGTGGATTGTTTCTTACACAAAACTTATGTAAGGCTTTCAGAATATTAATATCAGTACCTACTGTTTAAACTGATTGTTGCCAGATTTTGCCAATACCACCTGAGTAAAGTACATATGGTATTAAATATAATAATTATAAAACAATATAATTGTAGAGTAATTATAGGGAGAAATTCCAGTTTTTCTTGAACCAAATATATAGACCCAATAAATTACTAGTAATAGTGATGCAAAATATATATTTTTAGTGAACATTTTGCAACATTTACATCATATATTGAACATTTGTTTAATTTTTTTGTGTAATTTTCTAGATATTATCCTATTTAACCAGTCACTTTGCCATGTTAAATATAGAACCGTTGCACCAGAAGACTGAAAAATCCATTTTTGCATTTTTCAGTAACACAAAGTAACAGTTTACGCAAATATCGAATAACGTATCTTTTATATATTAAAAATTATGTGTTTCTTTCATGTAAAATTATCTAAATTTATTTAAAATGAAAAATAAATCATCCTTTCTTATAGGTATATTTATTACCAACATTGTCGCAAGGGTAATTTACTGTCAAACAGTCTGAACCTGCGATCATGTGAAAAAAATGAAATTCCATCTTATGAGTTACTTAATTTCGTTACCAAGTTTCAGCGCAACACGTTGTTACATCACAAACACCTTTCATTGGCATACGTACACCTTGACATCATAAATTAGTTATAAATACACTAGTATCCTGTTTTATTACCAACCCATTAAGGACATTGCACAGTTATAGACATTTTTCCATTACGGTACATTCAAAATCCGATATGTAAACAACAATTTAGCCAAAGATAATTTGTCAGATAAAAATGTGGGGCAAGTTTAGTAATATTAGTTATATACCTTCTACCCGTTTTAATAATGTTCATTACTGTGAAGGACACTACATTCCATTCAATTATAACTACCTATTACGGGTTAATTTGGGTTCCTAACGGGTTTATTTGTGTTCCTAATGCGAGTGTGGGTCTAATAATGTATCTAAATAAGTAATACAGTTAAACAAAAATATGTTAAGTGTGATAAAATGTGTTAGTGGTAAATGATGGACAATTTAACGAATATTTTAAGGGTCAGATATCCGATTATCCGATACAAAATAGATTATACGATTACATGAAATTCGTCAAAAAATTGTTTATTTTATACTTACTACATATGATCACAAGACATTCATCATATTCAAGGGCAAAGTCAATATATTGCAAGCCTTCTAGCACTTAACAGCCACCTAGGGAGACTAAAACATTTTAACAAATACAAAATTAATATATAATTATCTAATTATTCTTTTATTTTCAGGTAATGTGACACCTGGTTCAACTAGAGTTACGGATGGGTGGACTAGCGTAAGTTACTAAAACGTACCTCTCAATGATATTCATTCATTATATTAAAAAATGTGTTATTACCAACGAAAAGTTGCTTAATATGTTAAGGTCAGCTGCATGCACTTTTACTTTCAGCCATATTTTTTGTTACTAATCCGTAGTAAAATATAATAATATAAAGCTGTACAATCAAAGCAAAATATTGAAAAAAAAAATTAACTGAAGTCAGTTGTTACCTACTGAAAATTGAGAACAATTGTACAGGAACTTTTTTTTTATAGGCCCACTCGGCTCACTAAATGCATAACTTTTCTATAAGTTTCCCCAGATGTCATTTTTGACAGATATGATATTGATATGATGGCATCTTGGATTTTTGTAGATGGCAATGTAGGAATACTTTATCACCATTCGAAAGACCCCTTCGAGCTGACTTCAAAAATATGTTATTATGGGTAGTTTGCAATAGGTAGGTGCAATATAAATTATAATAATTGTATTTATATATTTACAAGGTGACCCATTAAGAATGGAATCACTCGCGTATAAAAGTTGTTTATAGACCGATTTAAACCGGATTTTTTTTAAAAGATAGATGTCCAACAGCTCTATGTTGATGCAAAATTTGAAGACGAGGCCTACCACGAATTTTTTTTTTAAGTGAAAAATAGCAAAATTTTTTTAGCGATTTTTTTATAAAAAATCTGACTACACCACTGGATTTAGGAGCCCCTCGAATGCATTTGTACCAATTTTTGCGAACGAAAGTTTGTTCTTAAAAAAGTTAAGACAATATCGGCATCACCAGTGTTTGCCTTTGTCGGTGAACGTATTCTTTTATAAAAATCGGTAAGAACCCAAAAAGAAACAAAATTAAACAACTTCACTGGTGTAATTATTAATAAGAACCATAAAAACCAATATACACAAAATAACCAACAATTAGTCTAATATAAAGTGATACAAAGTGATACTAAGTGATACTAAACAACAATTGATACAAAAAGTAATGGTTAGAAAATTACATTTTTAAAAATGAAAAAGGAGTCTGTTAAATTGATTCAGACTTTTTGAATAAAAAATTATAATGTAGTTATTTTTTACGAACTTACCTATCAATTGTTGTTTATATTAGAGAAATTGTTGGTTATTTTGTATATACTGGTTTTTATGGTTCTTATTAATAATTACACCAGTGTTTAAGCTGTTTAATTTTGTTTCTCTTTGGGTTCTATTCGATTTTTATAAATGAATAGGTTCACCGACAAAGGCAAACACTGGTGATGCCGATATTGTCTTAACTTTTTTAAGAACAAACTTTTTTTCACAAAAATTCGTACAAATGTATTCGAGGGGATCCAGTGGTGATGGTAACTCCAGTGGTGTAGTCAGATTTTTTATAAAAAAATCGCTAACAAAATTTTGCTATTTTTCACTTAAAAAAAATTCGTAGTAGGCCTTGAAAATCAAAATTTCGTCTTCAAACTTTGCATCAACATAGAGATTTTCATAGAGCTTTTGGAGATCTATCTTTTGAAAAAAATCCGGTTCAAATCGATCCATAAACAAATTTTGTACGCGAGTGTTTCCATTCTTAATGGGTCACCCTGTATATATACAATATTTAAAAAAATAATCGACATTCAGTAAGTTTGTCGCCTTGTAAATTGCCAAACGTTGGTGGAAACTGCCCATAATGATATATTTTTGAAGTCAGCTGAAAGGGGTCTTTCGAATGGTGGTAAAGAATTCCTACGTTGCCGTTTACAAAAATCCAAAATGGCGTCATCAGAACACCAAATTTCAAAACTGTTGTTTGCGACTGTTCTTGAAAATAAAAAATCCATTATTTTTATCAATCGTTTAAGGGCTGTTAAGAACCATTCTAGGGCATATGTTCATAGGAACTTCAATTTTCATTTTTAATTGTAGTATCACCCCTCGAACTCCCATACACTATTTTTACACCCTGTGTAAATGTATAAAATCTTAGACGATATATTTTTTATAAATAAATCTGAGAGATACTTGTGAAAACAAATGGAAATTAATATTCACGCGTACATACTCAACTCATTAGTCAGCACTAAATTTGTCACCTCCAAGCTCTGACATATTGATGATCAGTGATTATTCGGTGGAAGACAGCAATTACATTTACATATTCATAAGTAGTAAATAAACGCCACTGTTAATACAAATTAAGATATTACTCATGTTTGTACCTGTTCGTCGTCACAATCATTAATTCCTTATAAGCAAATAATAAGAGTTAACAGGTATGCCAGACTCATCACGCACCTGAATTCAGTACCGCTTTTCAGGAAATTAAACGTACGGGAAATAACGAGACAAAGAATGGCATTAGCAAGTCTATTTTTAGAACAATAATGTCTTTACAGATATCTGCGATTTGTTAAAGAAACTTATAATACTGGCTTATGTGGATTTATTAAATTTATATAAATCACATATAGTTAGCGCTACATATTTCTAATTAAAAGATTCTTAACTGTAGCTTAACCATTAATCTAAATTAATTTTAATCCATTAAAGAATGATTAAAATTAAGTTATATATCGTAGAATATTATGAAGCTCTACTGGGTATACAGATTCAATTTAAAAAGATATGCCAATGACGAGCAATTAACACAATCGGTTAACATTAAAAGACAACATGCCATTGTCTTTAATAAAAACAATGGTTTCTATAAACTATTATACGTTTTAAGTCGATGTTTCGATTTATATTATTTTTTTTATATATAAAAAATACCCCTAGAATGGTATTTTGCTGCTATTACAATCTGATCAAAGGGAGATCAATGAGTAATTTGGTTCTATCCTAATTTAACTAAAGTTGAAAATCTTAGAGCTAAGGTCTTACTCACTAGTGTACCTTAGAGTCTAGTAACTTAACAACACTAACGTGTAACACTAACCGCATAATACTCTGCTTTTATACTGATATAATCAGTTCACTAACTCAAAGGGCTTAACCCTCTTGAGCCTTCTTACTATGTTAGTGTTGTCGAGAAGCTGGATGGCCTCGATGTTTACATGTTGATGGAGTCGTTGTTCGTGATTCCTTGCAAATTTAGTAATTGTCTGCTCTACAGTGTCCATGTGAAGATATCGATGAAGGTCGCTGTTTCTGATGTACCAAGGGGCTTTGACGATGTTCCGCAGAACTTTGTTCTGAAATCTTTGAATGATTAATATATTACTCTCACTGGCACAGCCCCAGAGCTGTATTCCATAGGTCCATACAGGCTTGAGAATTTGTTTGTACAACAGTATTTTGTTGTAAGTTGATAAGCAAGAGTGTCTACCAAGTAGCCAGTACATTTTCTTATATCTGATGTCTAGCTCTTCTCTTTTCTTTTTAACATGGACTTTCCAGCGAAGTCTTGCGTCTAATGTGATGCCTAGATATTTTGCTGAGTTTGCATATGGAATCTGGGCATAATTCATGTTAATAGGTATTTGTTGTTCTCTTTTATTTGTGAAATTAATCTGCACTGATTTGGTTTCATTCAGCTTGATACGCCATCTTCTGGTCCAGTTATTGATTTGGTTAACTGATGTTTGCAGTTTGTTTGCAGCTTCTTCATAGCCCTTCCCTATCGCAAGAATGGCAGTATCACCGCAAACGTGGCTATTGTGTTTTGCTCTAACTGTGGTATGTCACTGGTGTAGATCAGGTATTGTGTAGATATCAGGTGTAGATCGGACGTGATTTGATGTTTGAATGTCCCTTTAACTAATGAAGCTTCCTCATTCCAGTACTGAATATTGGTTAGGGCTTACAAACGTAATTCGTTCCTGAAACGTAAATGCGGACTACTGAATAAAAAAATGCTGCCCTATCTCCCATACAAGTCTCAGATTTCTTGGCTGATCCTTGTGAGTAAAATGAGGGATAGAGATATTACTATTATTATTAACAAATATAAATTATGATATGTAGGTACTTAGTGCCAAGCCATTTACGAATTTTTAAAAATTCAAAACCGTAGTTTCTGAGCAAAAAGAATATCATTAATTATTACATACAGTATTATTTTGTTATATTGTTACATTATTATTTTCGAATTTTTGTATTAAAAAGTCATTTATTGCAAGTATTAATAAAGAATAAAGAACACTCAAACACCATTTTGCAATCAATAACGTAGATATTTTTGGTGCTCAATTAGAAAATTAATATTCGACAGAAATATTCTTCTGACCAGTAACGATTTGAATAATATACATAGTCACGTATCCATGAGAAGACTTCTAGGAAGAAAGTAAACAGTTTTTTCCCATCGACCAACTGTCATTGACATTTTTCTGAGTGCCACAAAACGAGCAGGTAATAAATCAAATAACAATTAATATTCCTAGTGTATGTTCTACAAGAAAACGTACCTATGTATGACAAACAATTATAACAATGTTGTCAGGTTTATTTATATTTTAATTTGCATTCCATTCGAACTTCAGCAAGCATGAAATAACTGTGACATGTTTATTACTACCGATAAGAATAAAGTGCTGTGTTGTGTTTTTGCAGTCTAGGAAATTGTAATAAACTAATCACTATGTTACAATACCTCCTTCTTACCTTTTATATCACTGACCTACTTCTACTTGTTACAGATTTTTATTTGTTTACCATATTTAAAGCTCGATATTTGTGTACGAATTCAGCGGGATCATAGGAAATTTAAAAAAATAAACTCATAAATATACAAGGTGTCCACCTAGTGCGCGTAAGTCCAATATCTGGGTTAATAAAAGAGATAACTTAATTTTTTTTTCTACAGGGTTGTCTAATATCCCGAGCTGCACAAAATGAAAATATATTTACATATTCAGGGTGTTCAGTTTTTCCTGGACAGGCACCAACTTCGTTTTTCTAAATGGAAATATATATTTTTTATTGCTTTTTCGAACTAAACCCTTGATTTTAGTAGGACTTTCATCAGCCTTCCCTATACCTAACTTAAACTGTTTTTGAAATATTGACGGGTGAATATTGACATTTTTGCAACTTTGACACCCTGTAAAATCTAAACGGTTTGAGATCAAGCAAAACGGTTTGCACATTCCTATCTTAACTTTTTATAAGCTATCGTTTGATACTAATTTCAAATGTATCCAGGAATTAAAAATTTTCCGAAAATTTAGAAAATTTTTAATTCTTGGATAAATTTGAAATTAGTATCAAACGATAGCTTATAAAAAGTTAAGATAGGAATGTGCAAACCGTTTTGCTTGATCTCAAACCGTTTAGATTTTACAGGGTGTCAAATTTGCAAAAATGTCAATATTCACCCGTCAATATTTCAAAAACAGTTTAAGTTAGGTATAGGGAAGGCTGATGAAAGTCCTACTAAAATCAAGGGTTTAGTTCGAAAAAGCAATAAAAAATATATATTTCCATTTAGAAAAACGAAGTTGGTACTTGTCCAGGAAAAACTGAACACCCTGAATATGTAAATATATTTTCATTTTGTGCAGCTCGGGATATTAGACAACCCTGTAAAAAAAAAAATTAAGTTATCTCTTTTATTAACCCAGATATTGGACTTACGCGCACTAGGTGGACACCCTGTATTAAAATAAACTTGTCAACGTCTCATTTCGTTGAAAGTGAAAGATGTGCTTTAGTATATATATATCTGCAGGTATATGTAGAGGTTTCATTCAAACGAGAACATTTGTCAATGAAATCTGCTACATATTTGGAAAACGATCTTTCCACATTGAATATTGGCATTTAAATTTTTTAGGCAAAATTTTTGAGGTGCGTGCTTTACCAGCTGCTGTATTAATTGATTATTCAGCATACTTTTTTGGCAAACCCTTACTTGCGAGTAAATATAGGATATTTGCTTTATGAAGCTTTATAGAATGTACGCTAAAATATGCCCTAATTTATTGTTTTTCCTACCTGTAATTTCTTCTACAGTCATAATTAGTTTCCACTTAGGCCCTACCATATATTACTCTCAGTTTTTCTTTCATGCGATGCAGGTAACGATACAGAATTTGAGGTAGATAATGACCAGTTAAGGTACACATTTCTACAAAAAATCGCGAATATTACACACACTGAATATAAAAATTAGCTCTTTAATAAAATACCTAGTATGACAATAATTGTAACGCAGCTAACTTTTAAACTGAGAGGAACTTTAGCCCTGCAAATTAGTCTCAAAAACAGTTTTTATTACTGCTGCATCATAAAGAAAATCTGGAGAACGTTTATAACTATATTAATATAATATACATAATAGGTATATCTCGGACGACGAGACACTTTTATATTTGTTAATGAGTAGCAGATCTCTACAGCGCGTATTGGTTCGACGAGGAGGACTCGAGTTCCCCACCCCTACGCTTCCAAATGTCGAACTTTATTAATTTTTAAGAAATGACAAAAGTTATCGGATATGTCTCAAGTTTTCTAACTTAACTTTTCCTTAGGGTAATTCAAATATGGTTGAACTATGGTTTTAAAAATATGTACCCTTTAATTTACCTTTTTACATTTGATTTTGCCTTACTGCAAATGAAATTGAATGCTAGTAATCAACGCAGATCTATACCCAAGTATATAAAAGTAGTACTGCTACATAACTAACCTGTAGAAACGGATTTATGAAACTGGCCTTTTGTTCTTAATCGTTACATTTTGTTACATATACATACTCTAAATAGAGTTCTGTATTAACGACTACATTCCTAATTAAACTTAAATTGCAATTATCATTTCAATCAATTTTAGAAACATTTTATGTTGCACCAGTTTTGTACTCCGTACTTTAACTGAGTCGTATGTTGTTTTAGTCTACATAATATAGGCCTCTTTGTCAGCCCCATGTACTTCTGATTACAGCCTTTGCTTTTTCGAAATAATTTCAAACAATATCTTATTATTTTTAACGGACTCCATAAATTTCCATTTCATATCCATTAACTCAGTACTAAAGTAATCTTTCTTGAAATATACCATACTATACGTCCCAGCCATGTAATCAAATATGTTTACCTATATATTAATATATTTATGTATCCAAGTTGCTGCCATATTTTTCATTAATCAAGAATAAATAGACTATATAATGACGAAGTAATAAATGCTTTCGGTTTAGCTTATTACTCATATACACCAACATTCAGCGGTTGTTTTCTGATAGGGTGTAATTATTATTGTAAATTGCCCGAAATGACAGCAGGAAAGTTATATGAATATTATTTCAATTTAGTTGAACCTATAATGTAAACTATAATTGCTTATACTTAGCAATAGGATTTATTAAGTATCATGCTATAGGGTTACTTGAAAGTTATTTGAACTACAAATCAATCAATTCTATCTTTGTAATTTACTTGCTTTAAAGTAATTCTGTTTTATATTATATTAAACCAAATCATATTTCAGACAAATCTTCTGTCAATATTCCGATATCTATTTGGTGCATTTCTGGAGTCGTTTTCAACTGAAAACGATCAAACGAAGGTCAAAACGTTTGTAGCTCTTCATAAATATCAACTTGCCAATCAGTACCAAATTGTACACGGTATTATCTAAAAATAACTTTATCTCGAATTTGGTTGGAGCAAACCGGTTATATGTGAGATTGTATAGATGTTATTATGCGGATCTTGTGGTGCCTTTTCCTGTTATGAATCAGCTAAAGATTTGGAGCTTCCTAACAGAATATATCAAGACTTTCCTATCGGCCTCTTGGTAGTAATATAATTATTAAATCTACGATGTAATGTAAATTCAGTAAAGTAACTACGATTACCTTTTTTGTTTCAAATAGCCTTTTATGAGTGCCCGGCTTCTTTAACTGTTTATAGTTAGGACCTATGTGCTGGAGATTATGACATCATACTACATAATGTAAATCATAAGAATAATGACAAAAACCATTTGCTTAATCAGTTAGCCTTTCGTTGAATATGCTTGAAATAAATGTGTTTAAGAGTCCATTCACTAGGTCGAAATAAGCCCTAAATCGGCGTTCGTCTCGTGTCTAATTATAAAAAAACTATAAAAGATAGCGAATTAGTAAAAAAGTATTGAAAGATAAGACTTTAATCTAAGTCCCTATAGTAGTAATTTTTGGTATTTCTTTTTATTTTTAAAATTCCAGGCAAACAATCTTGTACTAAAATAGCGTATTTTCAAAAATTATTTTCTCTAAAATACATTTATTAATCAAAAATTTGCTACTATAGGGACCTAGTTTATCTTTTGATCTTTCCGGTGATATATAATTTATAACACTAAAAAGAAATGTTGTTGCAATTATAAAACAAATCCGGTACCCTTGCAATGAGGGCTAACTTTATTTCCATGTGCCTTTTTACTTCGGCTTTACGTGTACCTCCGAAATCTTAATAATTCGATAGTTGGAATATATAAGTCTCCACCCATCGGCCACCCATCCTCTCAATCAGACCCAACATTCATCTGTCTGCCTGTCAAATCTACAGAAAATGGACCCTTAAGGCAAATAGCTATGAAATAAATTTCAAAACCTGTTGAATAACGTACTTTTTTCAGCATGCGTGTAAAGAAATGTTACATGATACTTATTTTTTTAAAGGTACTTTAAAGCACCATTTCATAAACAGTAAGCCTAATAATATTCAGAAATTACATTAATAAAAAATGTATATATTATACTAAAAATGATATACTAACTGTATACAAATGTACTCCCTCACCAAAATTTTTATCTAAAAATTAAATCGGATTATGACGCCTTGCATATTTTACAATTATCAATTGTTATAAATTTATACACACAATTAATTTGAGTGCATATACTGAATAACTCGCCCTTTGCGAGACAACAGTAGGCTCTGCTTTTGCTAGTAATAATTACTTACTATTATTTATTGAACCGAGCACTCAGGTACATGTCCATAACTTATAATTCCCATTAATATTTCACTGTACAGAAACTGGAATCAAAATACCATGCCGAAATGAGATATATGGCATTTTTTCCAGTTTCTCATGTACCTACATGTACATTGCATTGTAAATGATAAATATTGCCAATATTTTGTTCATGTCAAGAAATGGCTAGCCCACAGAGTGCCTCAGTAAAAATTCCAACATTGCAGCACCCCAGTGCGGTATGCTATATTGAGAAAACATAAAACACTCATTTCTTATTGATATTCAAAGATGAACACTTCTATAGAGGGTGTCTGGTGTAGTTATTGAAATATTTTCTTCTAAGAAACTTATAAGAAGCTTTGAAGGCTTCTGTTCATATATTACATTTTTTACAGTTTGTCCATTCTTCATTTTTCACTTGTTGGAAACTGAAAGTACAATGAAAACAAATACAAATAACGTAAGCACATGGCGCATATGAAAATATGTGCGACATCTGATAAGTTGATTGACTTAGTGCAAAATAGTTGCAGATATATTTTTTTACTAGATAGATAAATGTCAATGGAAGAGGACCCAATGGGTTTAATTCCCACGCGAAAGCTATTTAATTTGATTTCAGAATCAAATGTATATACAAATCTGAACCTACTTTACAACCTTAAGTTACCGTTGGCATAAAGTTTGCTAAAGTTTAAGGTTTAGACTGACCGAAAGGTCCACTATATTAAAACAGTTTGTTATTCGCTTTCAACCTAATATATTTCGCCATATAAATAATGATAGAATGTTCTTTTTATTAATAGCAAATATTATATTTCTAAAGCAAATATAATATCTAACCTAAAGACTATCAACATGATACAAAGGAAAATGCTACCAAGGTTAATTCAATATAGCAATCACCGACGACAGGAGACAAGTAACCTCCAACCCGGAAATTTTGCTGAACTCCCACTTTTGCAGCAAAGTAGGGACCTTTACTTGTCTACCATCTCATTATCGAGGAGACAGAGGACCTCCTCCGATTTACCGAGTTATGGTACACATCTTCTAGACAAACGTAGCCTGCTTGTACAGATTCCTTGAATTTTGTGAACAAGCACTGGCCAGTAGAAAATTACCTGACAGGTATCGCAGGTATTTCCTGCACCCATTCAAGTAACCGTAGACCACGTTGCTTTGACTACATTCCTAAGTTGCTACCACGGTTGGTTTCTATCAAATATGAATAATATATGTACTTATTAACCAATAGGTATCCATTACCTCTTGATAATTACTTTCATTCATATACAAATGTAAAGGCGGAGTTGCATAATATATAAAATATACAAATTACTTAATACAACAAATCTATTCTGTATTCGGTAGTACGTTTTTATTGAGAGTATATAAGTGAAAGGAAATATAGTAAACTTTTCTGGAAGAACACGATCGATTAATCGAAGTAGAATATTTGGTGTTTATTGCATATTTTCACAGAACTACTAAATCATACGAACTAATTGAGTTTATTGCGTCAAAATACCGAGAGACCATACCATATTTTATACCAAACACCCTGTACCTCAACTAGTACCTTTTCCAGGCTGTAGAACCGAACCAGTCATTATTGGTCTCTAATTCAAACGAAGCAATTACAAATATACGTTGGACATATTAATTTACCCATAAGTCATTGTATTGCTTTAGTCGCTTACGACAAGTCATATTTTGCTGTGTTGGTTTTATTGGACAAGTGGCTTCGAAGTATGAGGTATGCTTCAAAAAGCGTGCCTGCCGTGTTTATCAGGAAATAGTTTCGGTATAAAGCAAACCACTTAGTCATACGCTGAAGGTGTGATTGAATTTTTAATTAAATGGCATTGCGGAATATAATTATTTGTTCGGTTATTTTCTGCAAAAAGCTGTACTGGTTTATTCAGTTGAAACTGGTTTTCAGGGGCTGTAACAAGCAGACATATCTGTAAAGATACCAGCCTCTTAACACTTATAGAGTACTATACTCTAACAGCACTATATAGAGTAGCAGTTGTCAAATCAAACATTTTGCTATGTTAAGTCAACAAACATGAAAGAATAACAAAATTATGTTATTTATTAACGTATATTGTGATGCTTTAACTCAATCTAATCTAATTTTAGTTATGCTAACACAACTTGTAGTTCTAGTAAACTACTAACTAGTGATATTTTTATTAGTGACAAGTATTTTTTTTAGTTATGTTTAAAAGATTCTGAACTGCGGCAATAAAAAACCACTATAATAATGCTTGAGGCAGCAGATTAAATCTTCTTATTTTGTCTATTAAGAACCAGTTTCCCTGTTTTGATTTCATTGAACGACCTTATACTTAGATTTTTATCTATTGGTACCTATTAAGATATAAATATAACTAGAGTATTTACTTACTATACCTATAATGTATAAAAAAGGTTGCATTTTTGTATAAATAACAACACATCAGTTATTAATTACTGAAGAGTAAGGAAAAGTACATCATGTATAAATAACAAATTTGTTGGTATAGCAATTCAAGGAAACTAGCAAGGTAATTTACCACAGGATGTGACTAATTTTAAGATGATACAACTTTAATGTGTGTATAAGGTCAATTCATACTGCAAACGTTAATATACAATAAAAATAAAACGATTAGATTTTATAGTATATTTAATGAAAAATAAGTCACTAAGTACTTAATTTTTGAGTTTCCAGATAAGTCAATTAACACAATGTTTAGCAATGCATATAAGTTATAGGACCACATAGTCGGGTACCACATATAGAATATCAGTGTTGTCCAATGTCGACGTCAGACTTAGTCTATAAGTTGTTTGTTATAAACATTATATTCATTATAGTTTTGTGGCCGAAGGCTATATTCTAATTGTATTTTGGGTGGTACCTACTTCATTAAATTAATTTTTAATATGAAGTGTCCCGAAGTCAATTATTTAACTATATAGCATCTATCACAATATTTATTTTCATTTTCTCATGTTTCCTTATGACTACATAAAGCCTCCCCCTCCTTTCTCGATTGGTTTTTCTCTCTAAAGGAGAATATCGTTTCAGTTAGAACAACACCACACTAAATAATGAAATTATAAGTTTTGGAATTAAATTATTAGCTGTGATTGTCATATCATGTATGATAGGAATGGATACGTATCGCAGATATTTTACTGAACTGAAGAAACAAATATTTTCAAATTTAAATATAGTTCCTAATTTGTTGGCAATAAAATATAAATATTTGTTGTAATTGGCACAGATAATTTACATATATAATAATAATAATAATAATAATAATAATAATAATAATAATAATAATAATAATAATAATAATAATAATAATAATAATAATAATAATGCCTTTATTGCCCAACAGAATCGTATTCCATTAACAGGACAAAACAAAATAGTACAATATAATAGCGGTACAATATTAAGTATAGCGTCTGTTGACATCAGACTAATGTTAAACTAAGACAAACTCAATAACAAAAAAAAGAGAAAACAAAAACAAAAATAAAAAAGAAAAAGATATGCTACGATCTACTACAATTTAATTTTCATTGAAATGAGACAGTCCCAAACCTAACAATTCTTTGAGACTACAATTATGAAGGTCGCAAACATTACAAATAAGATTAAAATTTTTTGACATTATATGTACTGGGGGGATTTTAAAAGTAAACTCGTTCTAGCATTTTGACAATAAAATGTATGATCAACACGAGAACCCTGTCTGGGCACCCGCATATTAAAAATACTCAACAAAGTAGGAGAATCAACGTCCCCATGAAACAGCTTAAATACATATGACAAGCTATAGCGAGTGACCTTCTTGCACTTAGAGACTGAATGTTAAATCTTTGCAGAAGCAGGCTATGCTCATAACCTCTAACAGGAAAGTAAAGATCAATTCGATACGACAAAAATTTCAGAAAACGCCGCTGTATTCTTTCAATATGATAAATGTGAATATTATAATAAGGGTGCCAAATAAGACTGCAATATTCCAATTTAGGGCGCACTAAAGAAAAATAGAGACATTTTAAAGCAGTAGCATCATTAAGGGATGATGAGTTTCTAATAATAAAGCCAAGAGCTCTATATGCATTATTAGCTATTTCAACTATATGGTTAGCGAAAGATACTCTATCGTCAAAAAGGACACCAAGGTCCTTTATATTATTGCTGAGAGCTAATGGCACCGAATTGATAGAATAATTAAATAGAAAAGGTTGAGTTTTGAGTATGAAAGAGCAAACCTTAAATTTGTTTATATTTAATAATAGGTGATTATCCGAACACCATGTAACAACACGATTTAAGAAAGCCTGAAGCACTGAACAATCGTCGACAGTAGATATGTTCAAAAACAACTTCAAGTCACCCGCAAAAAACAAATGATTGTTGTTAAGAGAAAGTGACAGATCATTCACGAATAAATTAAAGAAAAGCGGTCCCAAGTTGGACCCTTGGGGTACACCGGAAGTGCCTAAAAAAATTCTCGACTTAAAACGCAATTATAATACGCAATATTATACGCAACATATAACTGTCGCTGATAGAGATAAGATTGAATAAGTGCAAGCAGATTATTACTGAGACTAAATTGACCCATTTGTGTACCAAAATTTTATGATTTACGTTATCAAAAGCTTTATATAATTCATAATAGAGTAAATATTTTGTTGTTTATTGTTGTTATTCTTTATATAATGATGATCTATGTGTTACACAATTCCAATTGTTTTGTTTTTTACAGGGCTACCGGGTTGAATATGAAACTTCAAAAGTAACTATTTGTCAACTTTACTGAGCTGCTTTTTAAGGTTAGTAGAATATTTTATTTTATGTATGTATTTCAGTAGACAGCAATATATATATTTCATAATATATTTGTACATATAATAGTTCAATATAATAATAGGTAACATTATATAAACAATAAAAGATCGATGTCTGTACAAAGAAGTATGCAACCAACTTTGCATAAGTGGTAGGCATTATGTTGAAGTAAAATATACATAAATGTATATTTTTACACTTTTTATTGTATTTTTTATTGGTAGTATGGTACACACAAATATTTTCACTGATTGATAAACTAGGTATATAAATAAAATCAAAAATGTATTTGATCCGGGGGTGGTAGCAAAGGTATTATATTTCACTTTCATAGGAAGTAGAAAAATCTAGTTATATTAAATGCCGAATACGATTAACATTTACAAGACTATTTACTCGTAGGTAGTTAAATTTAATATGAAGACAATGTGGGAAGTCTATAACATGTTCTTTCTAATCAGCAGTTAAAACACTCCTTAGACTGAATTTGATATACAGGGTGGTCATTTAAAAAGTTGTAATAATCAATTTTACTGAGCGAAACTGGAATCTAGTGCAGAGGGCTAGAGCGTGTGGTAGCAGCATTTCTTGGTCACACTGACTATTTTGGTCTTCTATCCCCAGCTTCGGCATTGACAATGCCGGTGAGTATGGATGGATGTTTGTCTCCTTTTCAATGTGTAACGTCCTTCAGGACAACATTTGGCTTTGCATTTGAGAGTTGTTAATGTTTGTGGTGTTTTATCGTGTTATTTTATATTCTCGATATTAACGAAAAGTTTCGTGCACACATTTTTCACATCCCTAATTTCTAATACATAAGTTATTGCAACTTTTCAAATTATTACTTGACGTGTTAAATTTATTCAGTCTACAAAGTGTTTTTGGTTACCCATTAGAACAAAAATACTTCTCAGCAAAGCTTAAGTCCAATCAATGCAATCCTTGCATAGAATGAAACGTTTTTTGAAAAACAGAAATATTTATTACGGCACTAAGAAAAGCTATAAATTCCTCGTACCCATACCGGAATAATAAAACTCATTATAGATTATCTAGATTAAGGATTATGGAAAGCGTTTAATATACAAGTATCGCTTGACTGACGATTGTTTTCGCGATAATGCAGTATTAATATCTCGCTGCACCTTTGCACTTTTATAATATTTCACGCTATCCCTTTCGGCATATCAAGTTTACGTTCGTCGGCCGAGATAAATTGTATTAATTTAATAGTAAAACGTAACGTGTTGTGTATGAGATTGAATTCCCGATAAAATGGCGCGAATTATACGCCTCATTGAAAATAATTTATTGATATGCATCTTTGGACGCCTTGAGATAAATAACATTCTTAAGGAAACAAATTGCTTTTTTGTGTAGCTATATATATAACACAATTTGTATCTTGATGGCGCTGATGCTTTTGGCGTGAAACAATAAATTCTGTGTCAATTTCTTTACACACTGACCAAGGTGGTGATATCAACAGATCTGCAAAACTGAATTTTAATCGATTTATAAGATATGATTCTAAATTATTGGTTAAGAGAATCTTTCAAAACTCCGTTATTTTTCAAAATAAATATTTCATTATTTATATCATTAGAATATTTAAACAAAGACCTGCTTAAAGAAACCACAACCTACTATGACTCCCATTAGAAACGAAACATGAGTTTATGTTATACTTAACTAAACAATTATGTTACATTAAAAAACCAGTTATATTGTGCTTTTAGGAATATAACTATCTACAACTTTTACATTTATGTTTGGTCGTATCTCTATTAATAGCAGAGCTATGTAGATTGAAAGAAATTTGAAGAATTGACTTTTTTCAAAATATCTATCAAGCCAGCATGATTATTTTTAACACTACAAAAGACCAGTCGAATAAGTCTGATAAATCTGTAAAAATTGCTCCATTTAACGGATCTATTACAGCTTCCGATATCCATGTACTAAACATAGAATAAAAAATCACTCAGTATAATGAGTTTCTGAAAAACATTGGATTTAGAAGCTCAGGACAGGTAAATTATATGTATGAGAGAGATATAATTTAATAAAAATATTGCTATTTATATAGGATGTCCTAGAAAAGACCTAGAATTTTATATTTTCAATATATAACACCTTATATATTGTTGTATATTTGGATAGAACATTCAATTACGAATCACTGATATGTAGTTTGAGGGATATATCTCTAATAGTGAGGAAGATATGCTTAAAAAATCTGTAAAAATATGGGGTTGCTCGATGTATAAAATTACATCAGCCTCACTTTTTTGAGATACTATGTAAATATCAATTGTTCTAAAATAAAAGCCTCTTATAAACAAAACCAAGAAAAAAAATCCGAAATTAGTTAGGGAAGTTTATGATTCCATACTTTTCAGCGACTTTCAGCAACCTTTACTATTCTGCACGTAGTTGCATTAGTGATGGTGCTAAATGTGTAATCTAAATCTATCCCTCCTGTGATTCTTCCATGGTTCGTTTTACTTTTTCAAATGTGGAAATTGTAAATTACACAAAATTGTTCAATTCCAAACTTTGTAAAATTAAAATTACTTGAGCAGGTATGTTAATATAATACGACCTTTAAAGACAAGGGTTAGATTCAAAAGAATAGAAAAAAAATGAATTTAATATCAACAGTATTGATGTATTTATCTTTAAAACATATTCATTAATTAAAACAATTAAAAAATTAACTGCACTCTATGAATGTTTAATTTACTTAGATGAAACAGGACATTTTTATTTAGATGCTTTTAGTTCTTTCACATTATAAGTAATTGGTCAGTTTACAAAATACAACAGTACGTTGATGTCAAATCACAATAATACAGATGTTACCTGTTAATCCAAATATAAAATGCTCTGTTATTCTTGTCTTAGAGCAGGAACTTATAACTTTTGCTAGTAATTCTACAAAATACAAGATATCGTTGGAACATATAAAGGATGATCATTTTTGTAAGTCTCATATTTCTCACTTAAAAAATCATTATAAACATGTCTGCACTCCATGTCTTCAGCACTATCACTTACGCAGACTGGCCTTGATCCATCGTTGTAAGCTTCAGCACACATTTCCTTTATCTTATTTTCCACTAACACTTTCTGCACCACAGTCAGGCAAGGGCAAAACCAAGGGTTTCCAACGAGAGTGATTTTCCTCATCGAGGGTCCTATACGAACGAAGAAATTTGATGAGAGGAACATCAACTTATTGTTGTCAAGATACAGTTTTCCTAAGTGATTCATACCACTTTCTGGAAATATGTTTCCATCTATCTCTTTCAGATGAGTATGAGAAAGAACCAGGTAGTTTAGTTTTGGTGTTTGTTCGAAAGAGTTAGGTTCTATGAAAGATATCGGGTTAAATCCCAAATTGAATACATTTAAATTTATGAGCTTCTGCAACATATAATTACTTACGCTTGTCAGAGAATTGTTATGCAACCAAATAATTTCAAGTCGCTCAGGGTATGTTACAATTCTATGAATAAATATCGTTTCCAATTTGTTATTGTCTAATCTAAGCTTCTTCAGATTTGGAAGGTTTTTTAATGCCATATTCTCTATGAGCGATATTTTATTGTGGGACATTGTTAACGTATTTAGCGGTAAATTTGTAAATACGTCCAATGAAATCTGTTGTAAATTGTTATTGTTTACTCGAAGATTTTCAAGCATGGTTAAGTTAGAGAAGGCTCCTGGTAAAATCGAATTTATACTGTTGTATCCTAAATTCAAATACGACACAGTAATATCTTTAAACGTATCAGAATAGATTTTATTAATGAGTTTATTATAAGTAATTATGAGTTTCTGCAATTTAACAGCTGATTTAAATGATTTTTTGTGAAGCACTAACTGTGAATTTAATTCAATACGTATAGTTCTTACTGTTTCTATACCTGGTATTTCAGCTATCGTGGAATTAGAAATTACACTTACTGATACACACCGAACTTCATTGTTTGTATTTTGACATAGGCTCTTAGTTTTTTTCACACTGAACATTAATGATAAAACTATTATGGAGGGCCACACCGAACACTTCATTTTTAATTCAAGAGGACTGCACAAAGACTGAGATAGACATTTAACATTCAACCTTGACTGTGAGGAAGTGGTATTTAGGGGATCTGGTAAAACACAAGTAGGTATTTTATTTTTATTCGTGTAAAGTACCGGTTTTTTATTTTGGGAGAAAACACGTACTGATATTTACCGGAAAATATTGCAATTCCATAATACCTTTTCCTGAAAATGTGTTTAATTAGTTTTCATATGAGTCATATTTTGTGTCATTCATTATATCCTACTACATAGTATATACCTTATACCTATATTTAAATTTTTTTAAAACCAACTTACTTTAACACAAATCTTTGGTTCAAGAAAGGTTTACTTTCCTTTAAATTAAAAATTCAATTATTTCTACACACAATACTCTTGACTGTCAACTGTTCAAATATAGCAAGATGTCGATACCACTTATATTAAACTGGATATTATAAATAATTCGTAGTATAATATTCAGCAGTTATGAATCTTTCTCTTCACCAAATGTAAATTTCTTAGACATGGTATTTGCATAATTTTTTTAGCTTTTTATTCCTTGTTTCAATTTTTCTACGGTTCAGAAAAAGTTAAAACTAAATTTCTACTTGTAAACAAACATATATTGGTCCTATTGTACAGTCTTTTGGGAACACTATCTAATATTAGAGATATGCTAATAACCTTAACAAAACATTAAAACAAATAAAGTTAAATATAAATTAGTTACAATTATTTTTTTGCGAAAATGGACTGAAACCAATGTACCTATATATTACAAGGCCCGTAACAGAATTTATACGAATATGCAAAAATATACAAAATAATCCATTTAAAAAATTTATAAATCGATTTTTTGCCAAAAGTGGACAATATAAAAAATATTGCCAGAAGTAGAAGTAGGTACATTTCGCCATTTTAATAAGTTTACATTGCGTACATTTACGTGATATACATTCAGTTACGTTATTAAGAAATGAAACTTAGACACTTATATACAAATATACAAGTACCTAATAATACAAATATATAGGTAGCTTAGCCTAATGCATAGCATTCGTGTTAAGTTTGATCAGAAAATTTCATTTAGACCATGAGTTGGTCGGAAGAAAATTTCTCATTCTTATTAACTATGTTATACCATCATAAGTACTGAGTTAAATATATTTTTAAATTGTTGTATGAGTTAAAAAAAAATAGGATCTAATAATTTTTAACCATTAGGTACCAATAACCATTTAATATAATTTTGAATTTTATGTTTCCGTTGTCACATGTTTTGCAGATCCAAAAGAGGGCATTTGTATCGGTTTTTTTAATATCTTTAATTTTTGCAATGCAAACTAAATAATTGTGATAGTAGAGACTCCTAGTGTTTATTAAACATTATTCTAAAGTAATGTTTTAACAGATTTGTATATTCTTCAGTAGTCCACCCTAAATTACCACGCAGTAAGTTATTATTGACTCAACCAGTGCATAAATGTTTTGATAATAATAGAATTACCACTAATTCTAATGTGAAAGGAACAGTGGAGCTACTGGTTGAACCAGCCTCCAATAACCCCTTTACTTGTTTGTCGGACTGCAAGATATAATCTCGAATATATTATATCAGATATTAAATAACGAAAATAAGTATCACTCCAAGTGAAATCGAAAGTATTGCGCCACTCTACTCGTCTGAATTGAGGTCGCCATTATCCGCTCGGAGAAACTTTCGTTTTCAATAAAAAATGATTCTCAACAGCCCTGAATATAAGTTTCAGTATCGTGTGCATTGAACACATGTGTGTTAACTTGTATTATGCAAGATTATGAAAATAAATTAAAACAACTGTTGCATCTGACGGAATGTAAATTATTTTTATGCAAACGTACCTTGTAATAATATTGAGTGCGTCAGATTTTTGTCAATATATCAAGAAAACTGACAGCACAACGTGAATAATAATGAAATCTGAGTCATGTTAATAATATACAGGGTGAGTCAGTTTATACTAGCAGGACAGATAGAGTAACTTATTTTAAGTCAAGTTTGTCATATAAACATATGTCGGGAATCGATTCGTTTTTGAGATACAGGGTGTCAAAGTTTTGTTTTTTTTTTATTATTTTCCACACAGCTCCTATAGTTTTCAAGATAATTTATTCAAATTTTTACCATAGATTACTTATGATGGTTCACAAGTTGACATATGTAAACAATTTGAAAACGTACAGGGTGATCTTTTTTCGGAGGTCAGGCCCTCTTTTACCGTCCAGAACTTTTTTATGGTACGCCACTGACTGCTTATTTGCCAAAATTTGGATTCCATGTTCAATTTAGAAACATTTTCGTTGTTTGCATTTTTATCGTAGCTCTAACAGTTATCGAGTAATTTGAAAAAGTCTATGAAAGAATATTTTATTAAAAAAAATATTTTCATCAAAACTTTCACTAAAAACAATTATTGTCAAACGTAAATTCATTAATCTAAATTGTCAAAGGTTACATACTTACAGTACAACTTTTGCCACTCATTATTTATTTTTTTGTAGCATTTCAAAGACTTTTAATAACTAAGTAAAATAATTAAGAATTAATAATAAACCAAGGTCTACATCTTGGCGACGAACAACGCAGAGTGAATTTTTGTCGTTGGATCCTTAACACATTAGAAACGTACTATGGACTGATGAATCTCACCCGACGTGGGATAGTAAATTTCAAAAGTCAACTTATTTGGGTAGAGCAAAATCCACGTGCTAATAATAGGCCAAGAAAATTCCAAAATGAGTTTAGCATTAACGTATAGGTAGGAATTTTTGAAAATCGTTTATTTGGACCATATTTTTTGTCAGAAAAGGTCAGTTCGCAAAACTTCTTAGAGTTTCTAGAAACCGAGCATCCTAATATGTGGGAAGATGCCCTTCTAAATTTAAGACAGCAAGTTTGGTTCCTGTTGGATTGCTGCCCAGCTCATTTTGGAAAAAATGTAAGAGCTTGGTTAGACGACAATTATCCAGAAAGGTGGATTGGACGTGGAGGTCCAATCGCAGGCCCTCAGGTTCCCCAGATATAACACCAATGTATTTTTTTGTGTGGGGCTTTTTTAAAGAAAAAGTGTATGCCACTCCTGTTCAAGATGTTGACGATCTTAGAGGGCGTATAAGGCATGCTTGCGAAGACATAAAGAGTTCATCACTTAGTTTCAGCAAGAAGGTCTATTGAAACGCGATGTCGATTATGTATCCAACAATGTGGATCACATTTTGAAAATTTTAATTTGAAAATAAAATTATTTCGGGTTATTTATAAAGCTATTTGTATTTACCTTGGTTTATTATTAGTTCTTAATTATTTTACTTAGTTATCTCTGAAATGCTACAAAAAATAAATAATTAGTGGCAAAAGTTGTACTGTAAGTATGTAACCTTTGACAATTTAGATTAATGAACTTTCGTTTGACAATAATTATTGTTTTTAGTGAAAATTTTAAAAAAATATTTTTTTTAATAACATATTCTTTCAGAGATTTCTTCAAATTACTCGATAACTGTTACAGCTACGATAAAAATGCAAAAGATGAAAATTTTTCTAAATTGAACGTGGAATCCAAATTTTGGCTAATAAGCAGTCAGTGGCGTACCATAAAAAAGTTCTGGACGGTAAAAGGGGGCCTGACCTCCGAAAAAAGGTCACCCTGTACGTTTTCAAATTGTTTACATATGTGAAAACTTGTGAACCATCATAAGTAATCTATGGTAAAGATTTGAATAAATTATTTTAAAAACTATAGGAGCTGCGTGGAAAATACTAAAAAAAAAACCAAAACTTTGACACCCTGTATATCAAAAACGAAGCGATTCCCGACATATGTGTATATAACAAACTTAACTTAAAATCAGGTGTTCTATCGAATGCCAGAGTCCTGTTAGTATAAACTGAATCACCCTGTATAACTGAGTTTAATTTGTATACAGTATTAGGAGAAAAGAAAGGGGAATAGGTATCTACTCCACGGGTAATGTGCCCCGACTGGCGTTGCATTAAACCAGCATCGCCATATCATTTATAGAGTAATGCAATGCTAGTCGGGGCACATTTCCCGTGGAGTAGTTGATTTCGGCAATTTGACAATAATTGCCAGACGGATAGTAGTAAAGACCCAAAGAGGGCACTACGGTGTGTTTCTCACCACTATATTTTACGCTAGACACAATATGTAATACTACTAAACAATTTTAATTAGGTAAAACTGTTTTTGTGAAAACAGAAAGTGTTCATCATGCTTAAAATGGAAAAATGTTGGCTGTATCAACGATATCAAGTAACAATTAAAAATAATTACGCTTGGAAAAGCACCAAACAGCAAAATATAAAATTAAATTAGGACATTCTTGAGGATATTCCCCCTTTTTAAATGCAGTGTATTATCAACGCTTAGTTAATATTAAAAATAAAACAGTTACAACAGATTTAAATCGCTTTGATGATAAGACATTTAATTAATCTAAAAAAACTAAAATATTATGTTTCCTAAATATTTTGTTATTATGTAAAACAAAGAAGTGGCTATATCATTGATTGTGTTTTATGAAATGAAATTCTGTATATTTTTCAGAAAAAACAGTATTTGAACTTGATATAAACCAACTGTCACCTCAAACCAGGTGTGCACTAAACCGTCACCCAATGGTAAAACTTTGTAATCAGTGAAATAAAAAATCTGATTTCTGTGATAAAAATTATGATAAACAAATATTTTGAGAGCTCCATAAGTAAAAGCTGTTGTTTGGATATAACCAAACCTGTTCAGTATACTATTACCTTTTATATATTTGTTTGAAGTAGTTCTTGCCCAACAGGTACACCATGACGCATAAACTGCACACCTACGAATTATTGGGAATTTGTGAGTGGGCGATTCAATGAAAGACACTTTCCACCAGACGTAACACGGTTGACAAACAATATGGTTAGTAAATAGTCGGAAATTAACTTACAATAATAATGTAAAAATGTATCATAAAAGAAATTATAATTGTTTTGTTTATAATATAATAATATGTACTTTATTAGCAAGAAAGCTATTCACATATACAAATTTTTATACATTTACATTACAAGAAGTTAAACTATTTACATATAATAAAGTGGATACTGGAAGCGGATTCTTTATGAAACATCCTGAAAATAATTGTTGTGAAAAGAAACACAGTTCTTATTTAGATGTTTCAAGAAATATATAGAAAACACTCTATATACTAGTATTTCGGCATGTTAGGCCTTTTTTAAGAAGGCATCTTAGGCCTTATTAAGATTATCACACAGCCAAATATATAGATTATCTATCTCTGTATTTACTGTGTTTATAATTTCGTGTATATTTTCACCGGATATGTACAGCATCGCATCATCTGCGAAGAGATTAATTTGTTTATTTTTAATTAATGTTTTTACTGCATTTATGTCATTGATAAAAATAATAAATAATATTCGACCCAGAACTGAACCTTGGGGAACACCATAAGACGAATTTTTCGCTTGAAATAAATAGAGCTATAGAGTTTGCATTAGATTAGATTTATTGGAAGAGCCTCTATCAAGGCTGTGGAGTCTAATGCAAAGGACACAGCTGGACAGAGTGCTCTAAATAGTTGGGAGTGCCACAATAGGTCTAGGTCGCGGTGGACCAGGCCAGGGGGCCGACTCCTACATAAATCTAATCTAGAGTTTGCATACTGCAACTATAAATTTGTGAAACGGAATAAAAATATTTTTTAATTTTGATTATATCGTAAAAATATAGTCATTCAGGGCTCACCAAATTAAGAAAATTGTATAAGACTTGTATTATTATTACACTTTTACAATTATTTTGATGTTTTCGGTAAATGTTCACCTTTTTCGGGGAACAATGACAATATATCATAATTAAGTTCTATGGAACATTTAAATATCCACCAAATCGTTGCTAGGGATTGAGAAACTGTATAATAATAAATATGTTTGGCTCAATTTGCTTTCAAATAGTACAAGAATTACTTTCATAAAGCAAATAATAAAATATATATACTGATATGTTCGAAATAAATGTTATTGGTATTATTATTTTTATATTGTATAATTTTATTATTATTAATGCTCATTATAACTTGACCTACATTTACTTTTAAATGTTATGTGAACAAATATACGACCAGTGAAATACGATACGAATAACAATGCAATAATAAATTAATTATTTCAATTCTATAATCATATTAATTGGAATGTATACGATTGTAATGTGCTTTATGCACTAGTAATCTCCAACACAACACGATTATTAAACAGTAAAAATTAAAATAATGGAATTAAAAATTAAAGGAATTAATAAATATTTTGTTTGATTTTATTTTATTTAGAAACAAACAGGTTAATTAAACTTAATTTCTTTATTTGCTTCTTTATAACTATAACAAAATTTAGTATAATAAGTATACCAAAATAAAAATATATCTTACTAATATATAAGTAATTATATATACAGGGCGGGAAAAATTTTAATGTGCAGCATTGGTATCTCGGAAACGGTAAAAGATACAACGTGGCTCAAATTAGGAAAAAGTTGCTCAATTTTAGGCCGATTCAAAATATGTGAACAAGTTTAATATATTCCGGGCCGTTCGGGAGTTATGCCGGAAAAATCAAAATTTGCCAATTTCTTTTAAGTCAAATAACTGTAGACTTTTGAAATTTGGTACGTTTACATAGTTTGATGAGAGCTTTCGATTGCCATACTGAAACATGTTCTAGGCCTACTAGTTTTTCCGCAACCATATTCAACTTTTGAATTTCTTATGGGCGCCATATTGGATTTTTACTTCACTAAATACAGAAAGAAATTACAAGCACTGAGATATATGACACTTGATACTTTCTTCAATAAATATGAATAATACACGCGAATAACGATAAATATTATTTATTTACAAATAATAAACAATCATTCATTTATAGTTAATTGTTACAAATTGTGTTTTTAGAGGAACTAATTATTATAATAAGAAAAACAACTTATTCATACTGCTCGAATTGGCTGCCGTTACGCTGAATACAAAGTTGAGTCCTTACAGGCATGTCATCCACTGCACGTCTTACTGTTCCACCATCTATTGAATTTATGTATTCATTAATTCTTTCCAACATTTCATCCTCTATCGATGGCATTGGATTATTGTAGATATAATTTTTAACAGCTCCCCAGAAATAATAATCTAAGGGGTTTAGACACGGTGATCGCGGTGGCCATAGAATGGGACCATTTGTACCCATCCACGAATTCGGAAAACGTTGATCTAGGTACTGGGTTACAATCCTAGCATTGTGTGAAGGGCATCCATTTTGTTGAAACAACTGTAAATTTTGTATATTTTGCAAAGGAAGGTCATCCAGCATTTCCTCCAAATCATTTTATAAGAAGTGTAAATAATTTCGAGAAGTTAATTTATCAATAATACGATAAGTAAGAACAGTAAGACGTGCAGTAGATGACATGTCTGTAAGGACTCAACTTTGTATTCAGCGTAACGGCAGCAGTATAAATAAGTTGTTTTTCTTATTATAATAATTAGTTCCTCTAAAAAGCTAAAAACACACTTTGTAACAATTAACTATAAATGAATGGTTGTTTATTATTTGTAAATAAATAATATTTATAGTTATTCGCGTGTATTATCCATATTTATTGAAGAAAGTATCAAGTGTGATATATCACCGTGCTTGTAATTTCTTTCTGTATTTAGTGAAGTAAAAATCCAATATGGCGCCCATAAGAAATTCAAAAGTTGAATATTGTTGCGGAAAAACTAGTAGGCCTAGAACATGTTTTAGTATGGCAATCGAAAGCTCTCATGAAACTATGTAAACGTACCAAATTTCAAAAGTCTACATTTATTTCAAGAGAAGTTATTTGACTTAAAAGAAATTGGCAAATTTTGATTTTTCCGGCATAACTCCCGAACGGCCCGGAATATATTAAACTTGTTCACATATTTTGAATCAGCATAAAATTGAGCAACTTTTTCCTAATTTGAGCCACGTTGTATCTTTTACCGTTTCCGAGATACCAATGCTGCACATTAAAATTTTTCTCACCCTGTATGACATACACTACCAATAGTATTGAAACATCTACCCTCTATGCAACAACAATATGTCAAATATGTCTACCCTCATTCTAATCGCAATAATTAGATCGAAGGTCGAAAACTTGTGCGGGAGAGGGATGGCATATCATTATTCTATATGTAGTATACCCTCTTTGGTCATACCATGTTCTCACATTCATATGTGGTATGTAGGTATGTATATCTTTATCCTATTTCCAGCGTTGTCTTGATGGTAGCCAATCCGTCTCTTCGTTTGCAAGCGTATTTATACAAGTAAAAATTGTGACCGCGTGAGATAGATCCTGCTATCACCGAATCTGCCTCTATGTAGAACTTATGTATTACTAAATGTATAGTATAGTAGGTATGGAAAAATTAATTAAACACGTTCGATATCTCTTGGTCTATAATTTACACTTTTCGCAAAAACTGTCGACTCAATTTGTTCCTCTACATTTTGGTGTATTATATGTATCATCATGATATGATATATTATCCTTTCTTTGGCTAAGATTTATTGAAAATATATCAGAGAGTCGAGTCCAAGTAACCCAGAAAGATAGATCACCCACTAGGAAATAAATCTTGTAGGCCTGAGTATAATAACACCCAAATGCAAATGGCATAAAAACTAAATCGGATTACTTTTTATACTTTAGATATTACTTATACCTATACGAAGCGAGGGAACATGGCTACTGTCTACAGAAATTTTGCATTGGAAGCATAAAGGCAAATTCTAATATACTGATTTTTAAAAATTACTGCTGTATACGTTCATTTTCTCAAATTTAACCATCTTACCTCTGTTACAATTTTGAATAAAGATGTAACATTATATCTGTATACACTACTACGACTGAAGTTTTGAAATACATATATACTACGAACCACTGATAATTATTTATTAATAAAGTCGTTGCAGCAACCAGGGCTTGTTATCCTTGGACATTAATGCTAGCGACATTTTTATTAACCCACTGTGGGTAGTTATTTAAGTTGTAAAATATGTATATAAAGTTTATATGAACTTCGTACGTATATATAATATACAATGTAGTTCCAGCATAAAATGTGCGGTTCAAATCTGTTAAAAATGATATCAAGATTATAAAGATTTACTAGAAAATGTGAAACTAATTGGTGTATTTTCAAAGCAGGAACACAATCTTTGAGAAACATTTGGAATTAGATAGGAAACATGAATATTTTGAAAAGTATGAAATTGTTTGCTTTGCGGTACTAAGTGTATCAGTACATATTTCTTTACATACTTCAAAAGATGATATTACCATACGTAGGTATGTCTGTATGTAATTCCTGGCTATATTTTTCGGTTGCTGGAACAATGGAACATATTTGCCGGTTGCTGGTTTCGGCTAACAGAAAAACCGGAAAGAAGAACAGGAAAATATTAAATTTTATTATAAATTTCATCTCCAAATGATAAATGGTAATTAACTTGGTTACTTAATTAAAAAAATATTGGTTAATGCGGTTGATTGTCTATAATATCTGTGTATTATCTACAGTGTATTTTTGTATCAGTCTACTGATCTATTAAACTAATTTTGAATTTACAAATGCTGTGATGATTTCACAATAAACTGAAGAAACGTTAACAGTAAAAAAATTACACTGACGTAGTTTTCCATATAACTCCAAAACACTATACTGCGTTGGCGAAACGCGCGTCGAGTGCAGTATAGTGTTTTGTGTTATGTGGAAAACTACTTCAGTGTTATCTTCACACCAAAGGTTCCAACCCCTTTCAAGAGTAAAAAAATGATATTTTTTTAAATTACTTGGTCCTGTATCCCCACTTTCGAAAATCATTCAGTAAAAGACAGCTTCATAAACATTAAAAATTTTACCTACTACCTAATTTTGAAAATAGCGAAATGTCTTGGTTTCACAATATCCAAAATATTAAAGACTAGTAAAATATAGTCACATATTTGAGGTAGTTATAATATAAAGGTCTTTTTAAAGACCTTTGTATTATATTTTATTGCTTGAGATTCATTACAGTGAGAAATGTTTCTCTCCTTGTAAAATTTATTTGCAGATCTCCTAAATTGCATAAAAGACCGAACTTTTACAGAATAATGTTTTTATTAACTACTATTCTACCGCTATGCAGTGTTATATTACTTGTACTGCTTTTGAATGAATAATTGTGAGCTCAATAATCGTCTTGCTGCAGTACTAAAGACAAAAATTATTATCCTCCGTTTAAACCATTTAAATAATTTTATGGACTTCTGCTTCTAAAGCTACAACGCTAAGACGTTATGCTTAAATAACGAACATAGCATTAAGGTAATTTTCTTTCACATCTTTATAGTTTTAGTCATTTGAAACTTGGGAGTCAGACACTAAATACTTTTGTGTCATCTTGTGTTTCTACCTTGTTTGTTCTATACCCCATTATTTTATAACTTAATGGTAGAAGAGAGTGTGTATTTATATATATGTATATCACTACTACATTGCGACAAAATTTGATATTATTTTTTTACATAATATGAGTTCAGTTCGACAAGTTGGTATTGAATGAAGTCACTGAGTTGCAGAGTTGATTTAGCTACATAATTCTACTTATTTAAGAGGTAAATCTGATGACGTTTACATTTAACAAAGATTGAACTAATAAATACACTCAATGAAATACTGCCTCTACATGAAATAATGCTCTAAGGACTTCTTCCACTTTTAGTGGTAGCAGAACTTCCAAAAAACCCAGTTTTAATCATAGAAACGTTTTGAAAACTGTATTGAAATAGATTATTGAAAATGGCATAACCGTGTACTTGAGCGAGACACTAATCTTTCACTTATATGTTGGTAATTCCATTAAGACTCTTTCCATTTCAGATGTCTCGGTATCTGAGCCTAGCTGTATGCCTCTGTCTATACACAGCCGTTGTTGCCCAGTCGAATTATGCCGACCAAGCCAACAATATCGAATACCAAGGGGAAGGCCTGCCCGAACAGACCATCCTCGACGGCAAGGTCACCAAGCTGGACGACCTCAGCCCCGTCATCTTCCTGAATCGCACCAAGGCCGCCCTCAACTGTGCCTCGGGCTCTATGCTGCTGGAGATGAAGTTCAATGAGAAGTTCTATGGGATATCCTACGCGGATTTCGATAGAAATTCTGCTTGTCGCATCCGAGGCGACGGAGGGTTAAGCTACAGTCTGGATTTGCCACTTAAAGGATGCGGAACAAAACAAGTAAGTTCATCAAAATGTATAGTAATGAGTTTCAAATGAATTTGAGGCGGGTCTTGGTAGAAGAAGTTGATAAAGTTTGAGCAAATGGTTTTTTCTAATTTTTCTATAAGTTCTTAAATGCTTCTTCATTGAAATCGATTGCATTGCATGAACTTCTGCATACCCACTATAGGGGTATGTCTATAGGTTTCAAGTACTATATTTCTTGTGTGCCAATTGGCGTAAAATACAAAAATAAAGGAGCAGAATTAATCAATAAATGAACTACAAAAAATTCTAAGGTCAACGATAAATTTGGAAATGAAATAATAAAAACCATGTAAAATCAAATGGTAATGATAATATAATAAAAGCAATAATGCCAAAGTTTTATATTAAGTGCAGTTATTGTACTTTCTAGGATTTGTTTATGTAATTCAACACTGACTGAAGCTTCTGTCTGCATAGTTGTTGCCAACATTTATTTTGAAGTATTTACAAATAATATGTTAACGTCTTTGTGTTTCTGTCAAGTCTTCTAGAATACATCTCTTCATTCTACCTTTCGACTACTACTATTATGACTTTTTAAAAATATAATGGAACAACGATACAGTATTTCCTATATATATTTCAGGGAAATTTGTATCGTTATTATATTACCTATGCTCCGTTTTTCTATATCTTCGGTGACAACTAAATAATGTAAATTTATAGGGCCCTCAGCGTGTGTTCACAAATAACGTCGTAGTGAGGTTCCACCCGACATTGGAAATGGATGGGGACGAAGTCATCACTATAGTTTGTCGCTACCCTCCGCCCATAGCACCTCTTCCGGGTCCAATTGCTCCAGATTCCATGTAAGTTTAATTTATTATAAAAATATTGGAAAGATTCATATGTTAAAAGCTCGTAGTATTTAAGTATGGAAAATTCTTTAAATGCAATAAATTACAATAAATAGTCAACTCAGGCTTTTCAGAGCAGAGTCACTAGGTTACTAGTGTATACATTTAATATATAATATTAGGCTATAATTGATTAATAATGTCATAATCAAATAAAAGTTGTAGTGGGCGTGTATAGGTCCTGCAAACCAAAATTCCTGGAACAATATATTGATTCCGTTAATGATCTGCCAAATACAAACATTTATCAATAGATAGGTATATTGATTTAAATTAGAATTATGGTCTAGGGACAAGATTATTTCAAAGAAATGCCCTAAATCCGATTATATCGGATATAGGCCATGGCATATAGGCAATCGTGGGGTGTAATATTCACAAGTATCACAAACGAACATCCAACGTTAAAGATTTGCAATAAACATTAACGTCTGTTGTTTTTATTAGTTTACCTCCAACATCTGCAGTTGGCCCACCACTTAAAGGATTCCAAATACTGCTGATCATATGCGGTATTCTCTTCTTGTCCCTACTTCTCTTGGGTCTAGGATGCTCTTACTACTGCCTGCGAAGGCGCACCATACCTGTGATACGACATCCGTTTTCATCCCTCGGAAGTGGCTCTGAAATCACTGCCCTTACTCCAAGTTCACTTGGTAAGTTTCAGTACACTTATACTTAGGACTGGTTGAATCATGAGACTTTGTTGTCATTTATTGAATCATTTATTTGAGACTTACAATGGTCATTAGAAAATAATTTTAGTTCGTCCCATTTTATTTTTTCGTCCAGAAGATTTTTTTAAATAATGCTCTTTGCTTTTACTTATAGTTTGAATTTTTTTATAACCAAATTTTTCATTTTAAGGTCTTTCGATGCTCGATAGTGTTAAAATACCTCGTGCCACAGTTCCTGCCGGAAGCAGCTCAGGAAGCGAACACATCGTCAGTGACACTCTTCCATCAGATTACCCATCAGAGTCCCACTCCGAAATTGAAGACACCAGATCTCTTCCCGTCTCTTCTGCAGGAAGCTACGAGAACAAAGCCTACACTCAAGACAACAGCAGTTTTTATAGCGAAGGATATGGACACACTCAAGAACAACAAGTTCAAAATGCGGTCGCTACTCCAGCCATGGTACCCAGATTGCCTCTTGCAGTCAAAGATCAACCTAAATTCGACGTACAGATGCGAGTTAAAACTGCTCCTCCGTCTCCTCCAAGTATTTCAATGTCAGACACTGAGAGCAACAGGACTGATAGGAACCTCTCCACTATCCTCGAACAACGCGAAGAGAGTATTAGGTCATTGGATTCTCCACCTCTTGTAGAAAGAACACAGTTCACGTATATCCCTGAGCTTCATCCGCCACCTAAACACATTCAACCAGCTCCTACTTATAGGAGAATCCTTACCAGACAATTGGAGATGCAAGAAGAGCCAATGAGAGCAGCCCCAGCCAGATCGATTGCTTCTCTTAACACTGAAATGACGGACACACATTCTATGACGGAAATTATGGACGATTCACATCACAAGTTGGTTGCTCCAACCCCTCCTCCACCACCGCCTATAATACCTAGACAAGAATATATTGTCGATATGGAAGAACCGGTCTCTCTTGAACCTCCAATAGCAGCGGTGCACAAACCAGAAATAACTTCCCACGTTGTGGACGATGTGTTTTTGCGTACGATAACAGAGAAGAAAACTATAGAGGATATTGAAAGACATAAACGATTGATAACTGAATACCGTTCTCGCCCTAAACCAGTTGAGGCTCAGAAATGGGCTGTCACTATCAAAAATTATCCCGCTGATATGCCCGAACCTCCAGATTGGGAAAATTTCTCTGATATTTCATCTGCTTCTGGTCTCACTTTGACACCAAAACTGGAGAGAGCCACCATGAGCTTGCCGCCACAAAGTACTATCGTGGACGATAAACTGCCATTAAATGCACCAGAAATAGTAGCTAATTTAGGTCAGCAACCCCCTAGATACACTGCCTCTATACATGTTCCACCTAGGGATGACAACTTCCTGTCCACATTTAACATACCTTTAGAAAATCCTGAAGTGCCAAACTGGAATGTGCTCATAAGGGTTTTGCAACCGACTGAAATGGAAGAAGGACCTGTAATAGAAAGTGCAGATACCTTTAATTCTCAACTTACTATGTCGGATAAGATGAAGTGGCGGCAAATTATTACCACTGAATCTACATTGCGCACTTTGCTAACTGAATGTGTCGTCCGTGAAGATTATGAAAGGGTTCGCCAGGATACTAGATACGAGCAGTTGTTCGAGCCTCCTAAATGGGACATTATTATAAGAATATTAACACCTTTGGATAAGCAGCCTAAGAGTAGGTTCAAGAAGAAAAATGATTGGGACACCAGAAGTCGCCGCAGCAGCTTGCCAACACTATACGAATACGATTCCGATGGGGGTAGTTCTGTAAGGACCCTCACACGCGAACCAATGGTTCAGCCCCTTATTCCGCCTAGGAAGAATTCTAGGTCTAGCTATAGAAGCGAAGCCGATCTCAGATCCATGTCTGAGATGACCGTGGATTTCGGTCGTCACGAAACTGACAGGTACTCCGAAGCCTCCAGTTATTACCCAGACAGGAGGTACTACGATGATTCCGAGCCAGGTCACCCATCGCTAGCTAGATCACTAAGTCAACCTAGTTTAGCAAGGTCAGCTAGTGAATTTACTGAGAGATGGATAGCTCCCTCAAGGTATGACACGGCTAGTGAATTTACTTCCCCCGAAGTAACTCCAAAGTCACAGCGTAGTACTAGGATTCAACATCTGCAGCTCCCTAGAGGTACAGGAGAGCATAGTGCTATGTGGCAGGCTTCACAAGCTAGCCGAACGATGCAAGGTCCTGGAACTACCACACAAGTGGTATCCCAACAGTTTAGAAGTGAAGCAACAGCTAGCTATGTGGGAAAGTCGCCTCCTAAGAACTGGTTCGGAGATAACGATAGTGAAGCTAGTTTTAAATAATACGCTATTCCTTTTAACGTGCTAACATAAGGATTTTTAACCGATGACAAATCTGCCCTCATTTTATAATGTATATGAAAACAAATATTTTTAGGATTTTTTTAATTTTATAGAATTTGTAATGTATTGTACTTAACTTTAGTAACTAGAATGCTGTGATAACGAATGTAAGAATAGACAGGTTCGATATCTTTTTTTATTTGAGTTGAAGGGCTCTACCCGGCTTTCCACTTTTCCACGAAAAATTGTGGGGAACTGTAGAGTTGGGTAAGATTTAATTTTTATTCTAACCTCTGGTACTTCCTGTTGTTCTCATATGGTTCTTAGATAAATCTAGTACTCAATTTCAAAACTGCCTCTATTATTACTTTAAGGGAACAACTGTGTCTACCGATTGTAACTGCTCAATCTTGCTCTGTGGGTGACGGGAAAAGGGGCTTCATTCTGCGTTTTACTAAATCTCTTCTTAACAATAACGATACTATGATAAATAACGATATGTTTCTACATCATATTTTACTTTGTAAAATATTTTATGAAGGTGCTACTTATTTTATATTTTATGTCGTTTGCATTATATGTAACTTTTTCATATTTTTAAATAAAAAATAATTTTACAGAATAAATGCTTACAACACTAACATCTGACGTTTCAATAGAGTATGAAATTTCTACAAACTTTATTGAGGAAATATTTCTAATATATTAATACCTATCCACCAGCTGATCAGTTATTATTTTTTTTTCAATGATTCAATTATATCAGATTAAGTAATGACTCAAATGAATTAGCAACATAGTTGTCGACGAAGTACTTACTACTACTTAGGAAATACTCTACCTTTAAAGACATTATATGAAGAAGAAGAGATTGACGGAACATTTTAAACGTAAAATATTGAGATTTTCAGGGGGCACTGAATTATTACCGCATAATAAATTTGATGGATTATTAAGATTCACTGACGAATATTAAGCTGCCTTTATATCGATCTCTAGTGTCAAGGTAACTTCATAGAACCTAAAACTGTAAAACACTGCGGTGTCTGGTGTCTTTTGTTCATTTACAAAACAGAGTAATTTTAAACTGAAAGCAATTTTATCTTGAGATTTCACAAATAATGTACTTTAAAAATGTATACCGATATCAATTAAATATTCTACTCGTGGTTAGAATGGAGGTAGAGATATTATTATTAATGAAAAATTGGAAGTAAAACTGCACTGTATTCAGTTTTTAGACTTATTATATAAACTAGACAAATTCGGGTCTATGCATGGGGATCTCAGAAATGGTAAGAGATACAAAGTCGGTTAACCAGGGGCAAAGTTGCACAATTAAGAAACCAACATAATGGCTCAAAAATCTCGAGGCTAACTAGATTGGTTTTTGAAATCTTAAAAATAACATTTTGGAAATTTGTTTTTATTTTATAGCAAATTTATTTGAGTAGTTATTGAAAAAAGAACAACACATTTTCACGCAAATTTTTGCGTTCTATCGAATGACATAATAATATTTTTCATAAAACGTTTTGTCCTTCCAGGCCCATCATTAATTCAAATTTGTTTTAAATACGGAAATGGAAGTTTTATTACATTTTTTTAAATATCTGGGGCTCCTGACACTATGCTGTCATCGTCCAAAGCAAATTCAGAGATTTTTTTCCGAAAAACCACCTTCAATATTTTTATATCGATAGGTATATCATTTTTTTTTATTAAGACTTTTGTAGAAGACTCAAGTTTAGTTAAATATTGTCCAACTGTGTGTGGATTAGAACACTTAACACTATAAATGTGTGATAATATATATTGCATGTCGTTGAGAAAAAAAATCTGCCTGACAACCTTCAAAATTGTTTCTTAATAATAATAAACTTTGCAAGTCAGAACCATAAATGTTCAGTAATTATTATAAGTCAAAATTAAATTTTTAAGTGACAAAGGATAACCAGAAGCCAGGAAATGTAGCATCAGAAGCCCCTTTCAATATTAAAAATTAGGATTTTTACTGGAAATGTCTCTTTCAATATTAATTTTCATTTTCGGTACATTAAACTTCCATCTCCCGCATTGAAGAAAAGACTTTTGGTACTATACAGAAGCTTTATTAAATAATATTCATACTGATTTATTTCAGATTATCTTTGCTGGACTTATTAAGATATTCGGCATTAGAATGGAATCGTGTTTAAGCTTGTATTTGGTAGCAGAGAAAAACTCGTTAATTTTGCGGATATAAACATACCGGAAACCATAAAGGCGATAGGAATGTTCATATGTGTCCATCTTATCGGTCGTTTACCTCTCAGAAAGTACGTGACAATCTCAAGGGATACAGAATGTTAGACCGATTGCTATATAGGGTAAACATTTTTATTCGACATTTAAGCAAAAGATTCAATGCGGTGGAGTTGGCTTTTGTGTATTATAGAACTAAAATAATGGCCTTCAAAATTCATGATAAGATGTGAGATGCGAAAGAGTTGAAGAAATCAGCTGAAAGTGAAAGTAAAATATATATAAAGGATTCAAAAGATTTGCTAACTGTTTAAATATATTAAAAAGAAACATATCTGTAAATTCACATTCGGAGATATATTTTAATAACAAGCAGAAATAAAGCAATGGAAGTAATTAAATGCAAATTCTACAATTTTATTAGTTAATCAACCATGCAACCTCTATAGAGATTTGCGTGTTTTTAAGAAATCGTGCGAAAATATGAAGTCTGAAATTTACCTGAAAATAATCCAATTTGATATATATTTCTGGCCCATTAAAGCTTATGTACGTTGTGAGTAGGTATCTGATCGTTATTTGATTAGTTTGTCATTTATGGGCACATTATTCTGGTCTATGATATGCTTTGATGAATAAAGTTTAACAGATTTCATTTAACGTATATACAGTGCGCTCCTAAAATACGGAATAAATTCATAATTTTATAAATATATTTTTTACATATTTGGAAATAATTATTTTTTACAAACGCAGAGATGTATTATTTGATGGGAAATTCCCAAAAACGTGCCCCATAAGAGCAACGTGCTAAAAAAGGGAATATCTATTTGTTGTTAGGTTACATAGAGGCGTTCTATGTGTCCGATTTAAAATATTAAAGCTGAAAGTCTACATAGACTTTGCTGATATCAATGTAGCATCACTAAGCCATGCTGTAAAAAATTAAATACAAGTAAAATAAAGGTGAAAATAAAAGAAAATCGACGAATCTTACACTGGTATTCATAGTCGTTCGAAAGCGGCTATATAATGAAAAATAGAAAATTTTGAATTTCCGTTTCATAGTGGGGCGCCTGCCGAATGAGGCATGTGTACCTCTTCTACGCCAGAGTATCATCCTGGAGCATTCTTTCCCCGGCGGACGATTTCCGCGATAGTTAATTTTGCGTTTCATAGTCAATCTCCCGCCAAAGAACACCTGCGTAGTACTACGATTTCCTATATTCCTAGTTGGCTACGGGAGAACCGCTGATGGTTTTTCTGAACAGTTTAAAATTAAAATATGTATTGACATGGATCTCCTATATAACGTTGTGTGGTTAAATGCAGAAAATGAAGCATTGGAAGATTTTAATTTGTTAGGAAGTGCACACATGGGGAAAAGATACATAAGGGATATCGAAAACCCTGTGGAATTGTATAATAATTCTGAGTTCAAGCGCAGGTACAGATTTAATAAAATTATTACTTTATAAGGAGCATTTTATGCCATTAGTGGAGCCACACTTAACTAAGGTTAATCAACGTGGTTTACCTGTGCCACCTTTAATTGCATTTTTATCTGCTTTAAGATTTTATGCTACAGGAAGTTTTCAGGTATATATGTGATTAAAGAGTATTTATGGTGTAACTTTTTTTGGGTTTTTTAAAATTTAAAATAAAATTTCTTTATCTTCTCTTGTATAAGGAACAGACATGATTTAATTTACAAACCACAACCCTCAAATGCCAAAGCTAAACTTTTGGTAGTCTATGAGCTAAACTGTTAAGTGTTTATAAACATCATTCGGTGCCTCGCCAGCTTGGTTCACACGCCAGCGACTCTCCATCGCTCGATTATGAAACACACATTTCGGCGATTCGCCAACCCTCCGCCCGCCTGAAAAATCACCGGCGGGAGGTTGCCCCGGCGCCGCGTTCAGCGACCAACTATGAATACCAGTGTAAGTCTATCCAATGTTAATTACATTTTTGACTTGGAATACTGAATTTTAAAATGTTTGTATACGAATCTGTCACTCAATTCTCAAAGTTGAACCAGCATTTTCTCTATACCTGACCTACTGATGTATGAAGCTTTTTGTGGAGTTGCACTCGGAGTTGCATTGTAAAACTGTACTTCGGTTAAATAAAAAGTAAAGTATTACCTCACGAAACTAGCTACATGTGTAGTATTTATAGACTTCGTCCTTATTAAAAGTGGTAAATTGAACGAAAAGTGTTTGAAGTCGTTACTTGCCGAGTCAAACGTGAAACTTTGTAAAAGTAAAGCAGCGTGTAATAAAACATAAAAGTGGATTAAAGGATGCGATGTAAGCACATCTGTAAAATTACTTCACTGTGGCATATTTTCACAGATGCTGAGATATTTCCTCATTATTTTGTGATGAGAAACCGAAAAGTTTTTAGTAGATATAGGTAAAAGTAACAATGAAACAATGAATTTATATTTTTTAATACTTATATATTCGTCTTATTGGAATTGTTCCTGTCATTGGTACTATTTTAGAGATCTTGATTAGAAATAAACTTGTTATTTACTGTGAGAAGTACCTATTCCATATTTTTTGTCCTTCAGTATGGTTTCAGAAAAACAAATATATGTTTAAAGTCCTTCTGAAAATGATAGATAGATACTGTTGAGGATCTTGATGAGGATGCACATACAATACCTGTTATATGGAATTGCATTATCAAGAAGTTTTACTGCGTCCATGTCAATGTTTTAATTAAAAAACTGAATAACTTCTATAGCGCTAGAGTTTTCAGTTTATAGAGTTTTTGTTCCATATTTTATCACTATTGAAAAAAATCAATGCAGTACCGGAAGGTACGAAACAACAAATAAAGAGGAACGAAAAACTCTAAAATAGTAACATCTGAAAAAATTACATCTGAAAAGGACATATACATCTATGTACCTATCAATAAGGCCATCAGAATAAAGAATGTACGGATAAATTTTAAATAAAGATTTTAGTTTAATTTAGTTATTAAAGTTTTTTCATCTTCCTTTTCCAGTTTTATTTATTTTAATAACACTATTTTTCTTATATCAGAAGACTGATATTTATTGAATCAATATACTCTAAGTGAAAATACACTTTTTCCATAGGTGACCAGTGATAGGAAAAATTAAAATTAATGGGTTTATGTATGAATTATGGGTTATGTATGAATTACCTATATAAAGTAAACGTGGACAAATTGTGTAAATGTTTATGTAAGGCTATAAAACATTGAATTTGGTTACTTTAGAATGCCATTTCAAAGTAACCTAATAACCCGTAGTAGCTAACTACTTTTGCTGGCTTCGCTGGCTCTCGCTTAAAAGATATAGTTATTACTGAAAAAAAATAAGGCGTTTTATTCCGAATACTACCAATTTTTTGTGGTACGTCTGCAGTTGCCCGATTCATTTCGCTCGTCCATCAACCCTCCAGACACTTCACAAAAAATAAACGTTTTTATAAGTAAAAAGAGTATGTTTCATTGAAATTAATGATAAATTGAAAAACACTTTTTATGTGTTTTACGTGTAGACAGCTATTATTTGAAAAAAAATAAAAACTTATTTTTTCATTTTAGTAAAAAAATCAGTTGCCTAAAGTGAAATAATAGAAAATCATCGAATATTAGAACTAATGCACCGTTTGGTAATCCATTAAGTTCCTATGAAGCTATTATGGTCTATGTGGGCTAATTCAATATTAATGGAGATCGAGATCGAATCCTTTAAATGGGTAAGCAGTGAAAAATTAATTACTGTTTTATGGTGAATCTTCAGTTGAACATTTATTAATAAAAATTCACAGATTTCGCAATCCTTGTAACCATCTGAGACATTGAAATTATAATACCACATGTGAAACATAATTAATTATAAGTGCGCCGATTCTCAAATGAGACGCTACTCGATTAAGCGAGTACGGTATTATAACTGAACACTTCCCACTACTCTTCACGCCATTCGCCGGTCTAACTTACTTCTTTTTAGGGTTAGACATCTATAGAGGCACCAGTATTCGCGCTATGAGCCTGAGCGCGCCGTAATACTAAACTGTAATAAACGCGAGCGCCTTTTAAAAATTGGATAATTCGAAAACAATTACAGATATCAACCCAAACTTTTTCAATATCTAGGCTACATTTCATTCGCTGCATATATATAAATTGTCAATATTTCACATGCATAGCTAACCGCTGATCGAAGTTTGTCATGCATAATTTTAGAAGTTTTAACTTTGCAATTTTTTTTGGTAATATATAGGTGTACTACCAAAAAAAGGTGTATGCCATTCGAAGCGCTTAAGTTTTGTGCAGAAGTGGTTAAAATTTCAGAGCGGTAAGTCTAGCCGTTTTTTTAATGGCGCTCTATGTACTCAGAAACACATGTGTTTGAATTGTGCAGACAGCGCACTCTAAGGCCATTTACAAAAATAGCCTAAAAAAAGTAGATCACACCACATACCTATACCCTAAAACATGCTTTACAATGTGGTATATGTTTCATCATCTGCTCCACTATATGTATTACGTCACTCGATAGCGACACCGCTGTCTTTTGTACCGGATTTAATCTTTTGGAAATTATTTTATAGTCTCTTAAAACGTACCTACTACTCATGCTGAAAATTGTCTACCGTTTCCCAAAAACAGCACGCAATATACTTTACCATTCCAGCTGGAAACTATATAAATCGGTTTTCCACTGCAATTTTCCAATAATTGGAAGTAATAACGATGTTGCCCATGAAACGACAAATTACAAGTTTTCTCTTTTATTTTCTAACGCATGAGAATGTCCTTTGTATTAACACAATGGCATATGGGTAGATTTAGGTTCTATTTATCGAACAATTGATTGCATTGAATGACTGTCAACGATAGGGGCACTAAACACCGCTATCAGGCAATTCTGAGAGTTTTGATTTGATGTTCATGAATACACACTTTAACCAAGGGTGGTTATTGTATCACAAAGCATAAGCTTTAGAACCGATAATATATATAGGGCTTTACGTGTTGCCGTCTATCACTTGAGATTACGGAAATAAAATTTATTATTGGGAAAGTGACATTTTTCCTTTATAGGTCACATACATCAAAGTAAAAAGTAACTTCGATTTTTTAATAAAACGTGCAGCTTAGAGGCTGCTCTTGTTCCATTCATTCAATTCGTATATCCTTTCTTATAGGTAAGCATGAAATTAACAGTTTTACTACATCCATATGACATTTTGTTTGTTAACCCCATTATTTATGAAAGATTTAATATAATGATCTAATTCTAATTGCAGGGATTAGCCTGAAAGTCAGGGACTTCTGAGAAGGAGAGGGAGAACTACTGAATTTTAAATACCATTCTGTTCAGGAATAAGAGAAACGTGGAAAACCTTGTAAGATAGCGGAAGAGACACACGCCTATCCATGTTAATTTCTCAGATTAATATACCAGTTTAGAGTTTTTAGTGATGCCGCTATTTTCGCGGAAAAGGAGGACGATCTACAGAGACAAATACACAAATTCTACCAGGTCAGCCAAGCGATGAACATGACCATATCTATAGAAAAAACGAAAAGCATAACCTTTGCTAAAGATCCCGTAAGATGTAAGCTGGTAGTTCAGGACGAAATCATCGAGCAAGTCTCACAATTCAAATATTTGGGTATAGATATGTCGAGCTACCACGACCCAGTGAAAGACCTAAGAAGCCAGATCAACAAAGCGACTGCCATATCAGGCTGTTTAAGGCAGATAATATGGGCGAACGAATACATGAGAAAAGATAGCAAGGTTAGGATCTACAAGACTTGTATCAGGCCAATCATGACATACGGAATAGAAACCAGAGAAGAAACCAATAAAACGAAAAGCATGCTTCGAATAGCCGAAATGAAAACGCTTAGGACTATAATGGGAAAAACAAGGGGAGACCGAATTAGGAACACTGACATCAGGGAACAGGAGTGCAGGACATAGTAAGATGGGGAAGACAAAGAAAAAGATGCTGGTACGCCCACGTGAGAAGAATGGAACAGAGCAGACTACCACGCATCGCACTTGATGGGAAACCAATAGGGAAAAGAACACCCAGAAGACCACCTAAGAAATGGAAGGACAGCTGGCAGTCCACCTCCCAGGAACTGATACAGAGGAACCTGCAAAACTAACAGATCGAGAGATCTTAAATATGAATAAGAAGAAGAATATACCAGTTTATTAAAAATAATTGTTGACCATATTTAATGTGCTTTTTTCTGTATCTAATATAGAAGACGTGAATTTAAAGACTTTCCTTTTTTTTATTACTTCTCTTATTTTTTATATTTTTTGTACATACTCGTAAAAAGTCAACTGATTCATCCGCGTCACCCTTCGAACATTCCAAACAGTGTTCGATCCTTCCGGTCCAGTTCATTCGAGAACATTCTAGCTGAGGAAAATCCTAAAAATATTCGAGAACATCCAACCTCGCATAATTTTTATATTTTTTTCAAAAGTAGGGTGTAGGGGTGAAGCGGTAAGGACGAATAATATGTGTGAGAATTCTGAATTCTACCATGTTCTAGGACATTGTAGAACTTTCTTTAAAATTCCGGAACATTCTATAAATGACATTCAACATTCTTATTGAAAATTCAATAACGACACTAATATTCCAAAATATTGTTCTTATATTTTATTGTATTTATATTGTATATTGTATTGTATTTTATTGTTTGAAACAAGTGGATGATTAATATATATATATATATATAGAAGATATACCGATAACACAGATTTTTCAATGTAATTTTATACATCCTTCATAGGTATATAAGTTGACAGGTTTTTAGATAAAGTGTAACAAAATTTGTACTGAAAATTTGGATATTTGTACAAATATGGATATAATTTTTTATTATTTTAGATAAACAACCTCAGACAAATAAACATTTTTTATTTGTCTCAGTAAACTACCAAAATAATACAAAATTATATAAATTTTTGTTTCATGGGTTTCCTCTATTAATAATTTCCAAACAACACTACATAAAATACGAACAAATGGGAGTATTAAGTAGTTTTCTATAAGATACTCTTGTTATTTATCCGTTCCATACCAATTGAGCAGACAGAATTGAATAATATTACGATATAGAAGTAGTCTACTACAGGATAATGTTAGCATATCGATGGTTTGTAATAATAACATGCTTTCCTGATCCATCTGTGTTATAGCTTAAGTTGAACTATACCAGCATAGAAGGTCTTACATTTCTAACCAAGCCGCTTGATCCTCCAGGGAGTATACATGGTACTAATTGGATTTTCTGGGAACTCTCCACTAAAATTCATAACTTGCAAAATTTACATTGTGTGAAGGGATACTAAGCACAATAACCTCAGAGGAAGGTCCCGGATGTAGGTATACGGTCTTTATACCCACCATTAAATATAAATATAATGCTACAGGACTACACAGGGTGTCACAATGTAAATTCTCAGTGGAAGTTTGCGTTTAAAATGTATTTGGCGTTATTTCAAATCTACAAATCATATCTGAATTTGGCGGTACGTGCACATATCCTAACTTCAATCATTATTTTGACAGTATAAATATCTAACTGGTGTTTTTTGGAGCATCGTCAACAGTCAATTAAGTCAAGTACTATCTTCCTTGGTAAACCAGAACTTCCTTTCACTTATAATCTCCTTAGTGATTGAATTATCACCGGAAATTTTCTTAAAAAATTGATGCACGAATAAAATTTCTCGGTTATTAAATCAATAACGACGGGGATTCAGTAAGAAAATTTCACACTTAAGTACTAAATATACAAACGATTTAAATTGTATCTCGTCAGATTGTTTAAGCGATTATAGTAGGCTGTGCTATTCAGATAAAAGGGAACATTCAGATGTCAATAATTATAATTAAGACATTCATAATTATAATTCTGAAAATAATATTATTAACTAATTAAAGTTGATAGAACATCTGCAATATGAAAATACGGTATAATATCTCTTTCAATGTTTTCTAGAGGAATATCTAGTTATCTATTATACCTAGTTGTCTACCAAGTTTAGTTAGACCAAATCAGTGTCAATCTATTAAAAATACATCAGTCTTGCTCTTTTAATGAATTTGGACTTACTAAAGTTGGTAGTACATCTGCAACTTGGAAATCGTCTCGACATCTGGACATCTGTGTTCCCTCTAATGGTTTTTAAGTAGAGAAATACACAAAATCAGTGTACTGAAAATTCATAATTTTTTCACTTCTTATGTATTTAAATGTACTAATGTTGGTAAAACTCACTTATTGGAGTCTCATAAAGGATATTATAAAAGTCTTTGCGACTATTTCGTGACGCGAATCATGCCTAATACCATCATAGCACTCTTGAATTTTGTTTATACGCATGCATATACAGAGTTGGCCATGGATTTTCTTAGTTCTGTCATTCATAGGCAAACTAACCTATTTTTTGTTCACTAAATCGTATCAATTATTTAAAAATGAAAAAATTCGAAAAGTTTAAGATGTGTATACAGTATAAGTATATTTATAAGGTAAATAATTAGTTGGTATTCCTATTCATCATAAGATTTGAAGTTTTTGACTTGCATATAGTTGAAAGATGTCAGCTGTAATCACTTTCTCCTGTTTGAAGGAGCAGAGATAATTTTCGGAAATCATCTGTGTTGCTATGGCAACCAAATAAATACAAAGCTTCTGATTGGCTGATATATAAGTGTGAAATTTTCCTTCAAATACTTCCAGATCCTCGAAAATTGCTAAACAAATTCTTCGTTCATGTCTTTCATTTATAGAAAAATTACCAATATCAAATCACCGATACATAATATGTTCATTTCTCCAGAGAAACACTTATTGCTAGTTATTTTTCTTATTGGGTGGATGTTAAAAGGAATTTCATTCCGATAAGTCACCTATTCAACAATTTTTAAATTAGAACTATCATAGTATAGCATAAAGAAATCAGTTTCTCTGTGTGGTATAATATCTGACGTTCCCGAAATGTAACAAAACAGCACCTTCTACAGGTATATAAAATATTCTAATAAAACAAGGGCAATAAAGCGCCAGAACGTGCTCGAGGCATGTAGTCATGCATTGCAACAAGATTCCGCGTCGGCAAAGGACCCATGCGTGGCGAATAACACTGCGTCGGTTTCCAGAGATGCTTTCGACGCCCGGCGTCGAGCCACAGGTTATCCTGGCTCTTAGTGAACCGCGAGCGTCCAGCTGTGACGTCACGCAGCGCGTTCCGAGTGCAAGTGATTTCAAGGCAGAGGGTTGAGTGCTGCACTTGCTGTGCTGCGACCAGTCGGCTGTTGGCGGTGGGTATTCATAACTTTTTACTCTTTATTTTTCGCAGTCGTCACGCTGAGATAACGAGGCTTCGGTTTCATTCAGAGATATCACGTTGTTTGTGATATTACATAGGCCAAATTAAGCATACACTGATGCGGAACGCGAAACAAAAGTTTTGTAAAGTTGGGAATTTGCTCTATACATTTTGTACTACTCTAGAAATATTTTTCTTTTTGACTTCTTCTAGAAATAAAATTTTTTTGGAGTATCTAACTAACCTGTTAATTGACTAACTACCTGTATATATAAAAATTGTTAATGCAATATTAACTTCGCCTTAAAGTACTGCAGTATAACATGCAGTAATTGATCAAAATTAAATCAAGAATTATCGACAATATTAACTAAATATATCGGGTTTTTTTTGTTAGTTACAAAATGTATTAATTTTATTTTACATTTATACAGCATGTACTTCTTTGTTTTCAAAACACCTCAACCCTTTGTTAGTGAAGAATGAATTCTGTTTGTATTGATTTATTAAATATTAAATATCATTCTTACAAGTTTTTAGTTTTTGGCTACAAAAATGCCAAATGAAATGATTTTGTTTGTACTTATATATTATTTTTGTTCGAATTAAATGACTATTTATTGGCCAGTAAATATACCAAAAACTTAAAGAGCGAATGCTAGATTTGGACAGTACGTTACTACTTCTTTTCCAAGTGCTTTACTACTTTCTACGGTACTCGTAAGAGATAGACGGAAACGCCTGTGTTGTCATACGCTCCAGGGGATATTGAGTCCGTTGTGGGGAATGAGAAGTGCCGAATTTATTGGAACTATAACTCATTTCTCACCCTCAAGCAGATTAGAGCCAATAAGCATGATGTAGTCCTCCTCGACCACCAGCTCAAGATAATCTTTGTCATAGAGTTCTCGGCTCTTGCCGAGACCAACATTATCTTGAAAGAGGAGGAGAAACGGACAAAATATCGAGACCTTCTCTTCAAACTCCGCAGACTTCATCCAGAACATACTATGAAGCTTGTGGTTCTGATTATAGCAGCCCTCGGTGGAACAAGAGATACACTACTTTTGGAACTGAAGATTATACCGGCATGCCGAAATTCGGCAGATTTTCTAGCCGGAAAAATGCAGGAGGCGGACATTCTGGGTTCATCATATACGGCTACTCAGGGCACACGAATCTCGGACTTAGTAGTTATTCACTCCACGGAGGTGGTATGGGGAATAGCAACTGGAAACCACGAGCTCCTGGCTGTAAGAATCGGAGCCAGAGAACCGGTTGACTGGATTTCAACAAAAATAATAATAATAATAATAATAATAATAATAATAATAATAATAATAATAATAATAATAATAATTTCTTTATCATAAAGTAATACAATAGAATAACAATACAAAAACAAATAATGAAAATAGATTTTTTATAAAAAAAATGGTGCAATTCTAAATCCACTTTAATTTTATATCATTCATATTCATAATAAATGGAACAGTATAACCCTTTTACGCTCCTGAGAAAATTATTCGCGAAAGTCACAAACAAACGATACTTATCAACTGTTCTATTTTGACAGTCGCTTGTGATTAACCACATATGACAAACGGAGCATCAAACGATAACATTGATCTGGTTTGGGATGCACAAAACGCAATTCAATGTGTGTCATATCATAAAACGACAAACAGCACTTCGCACGAGTATATCGAAGTGCACAAATGCAATTTGGTATCGAGAAACAACATAAAAGCAAAATGCTAACAGAACTGAGTTGTATGTGTTATTCTACTCAAAGTAACTGAAATAGAGCATACGGTAAATTGAATTCTAAAATAATGTATGTATCAATATTACACTTAATGATGGTTTTAAACAATTGTAGTTGAGAGTAATCAATCAATCAATTGTACATTTAAGAAAAATTGTACAGTGGGCTTATACTTAAAAACTATCCAATAATTAGAATGTTGAAGCTACAATTAGGCAAAGTAATATATTAATTTAAAATAAATAGAAGGAAAGATTAGAAGGCAAGAAATAAAAATAGATTATTGCAAGAAAATAAATATGAATTAGTTTGTCATTTAGGAAAAGAAATAGTGGCGTAAATATTTTCTAACAATAATTTAGTCATCTATTAAATAAATTATTATTATTAAAAAAAGTTCTGCAATGCATTAAACGTAGATGAAGAAAATGTAAGATTCTAAAATGATAATCTGTTTCCACTGAAACGTTTATTTTGGGCTGTTTTTTTGTTGGATATATTTGTTTAACCAGGAAATGTACATCACTGTGTGTAACGAAAGTCCGCAGAAATACTGAGATTGGAGAACAATCAGCGGCATTGTAAATGTGTAGAGTAAATATTATTTTTAAATTAGGGAAGCGCTTTAATCATAAAGTTGAATTAAGTTTATTCACAAATTGTAATAGAATATTCCAGTTGCTTATATATGTGATTTAATAAATGGTAAAATGTTGGGTAACTACTGCTTGAAAGTGAGTTTAATGCATTAGAAAATCAGTTTAAATTTAGTTTGGACTATGAAATAAATTATAACTGGGAAGTTAGTTCAACAGTCCAATTATAACGAATTAATGCTGGAGCTGAAATAGTTGATTAATTTAAATTCAACTTCATTACTCTATTAATTTTATATACCTAGCTACTCCCATATAAATGTTAGGTGGATACAACCATAATAATCTCTTGGTCTAGGTTTGTCTATGGTACAACTTAATTATCAATAAGGTCTATCTTCTTTTTTGAGATTGTTCCATCTTTAAAAATAATTTTAAATCATTTTTATTCTTGGAAAGATAAACTGGGTTTGCCACAATAATATAGTATCCTGGTTGCGTATTTCGCTAACCTAGTTTTGTGTTAGTTCATCAACACAACAGCTAAATTTATAAGTAAAACAAAAAGGAAACAAAATAGTAAAAGTTCCGTTTCAAATAAAGAATTTAATTCGATCCTAGTGAAAGAAAAGCACTTTGTATGGTGTTTATCCAAAATTATAGACACTGACTCACTTATCGATCTTCAAATAATTCATTTAGAAAATTAGGGAACCTGTCATGCTTGACGGTATTCGTTCACGTTTTTGACAATCTGCTGCTATAATGTTTTGCACTAAATGGTACCTACGAATAGGCATGGAATTTGTCCTTCTGTAAAAATTCTGTGAACACTTTTTTTGCAGTTATTCCCAGATCTTGCTCAGTATCTTTCAGAGACTTATCGGATAAGCTGTGAAGAATCCCAAAACATTTACTTCAGTGTTGTCACTATTTATCACATAGGTATTTCACTTTGTTCGGGCTTCTTCTGAATTAACCATAAGTTTTACCATTACTAATCAACCGTGTCATGGTGTCATATGAAGATTTTGATCTATCTGGATATCTCACAAAAAACGTTTCACATGCTCTTGTAACAACTTTATCACATTCACCAAAAATGACTATTAAATTAAAGAAATCTTCATTATTAATCCTAAACAAAACATTTCTTAAAAAGCAAATTACCTGACAAGTTGATGAAACTTTTGTTTTATGCCTGTTAGTATTTATTTTTAGCAAATAACTCATAAGGTTAGTTTAGGTAAAGCGAATTATACACATAAGTAAAAAAATAGGAGCTGTCATTTAAAAAAAAATGAGTTTTTGAGTTTATGTGAAATGAGTTTGCAACCGGATTTTTTTAAATACCCTGTATACCATTATGAACCAGTTTTCGTCAATTTTTAAGTGCCCTTGACATTTTATATTCAGGTTCTGACTCAATTGTTTTTCCTGATGACTTGATTTTAAAAATATTAAAAATATCGTTAAACCTTGCAAGTGTCAAATTTTTAAAAAAACTGAATATCTCAAAAACCGTACATTTTAGGTATAGGGAATCTGGAATAAAATAAGCCTTAAATTTGTCAACGTATTAAAAAATGCAAAAGAAAATGTAGTATTCCATTTAAAATAAGAAGCTAATAAAGTTCAGGAAATTTCTGAATTAAAAAAATGCCAGATATCATTTTAGTTTCAAAGATTCATAGTTATAGCATGGGGAACACATTAATATTATACATATTTTCTTAAGAATAAAGTAAAAGGGTGAATGAGTTAATGTCTTATATAATATTTTATTGTTATTATCATCATATCCGCGTAATTCGAGACAGTATTCTGATATATTTACAATTATTATATTTTCATTTTGCTGGCCTGTGTTGAACGGACGATATTTTCTGTCCAATCAAAGAATTTGTTACCTACCAATACAGCTTAACCAATCCAAAACGAATAATGGCAGAAGTCGGAATATTTTGTATGCGTGCTCCCTCTATGTTCAAATATTCATGAGTGACCCAACATTTTTTTACGTACTGGCAGGAATATGAACTGTTTTGTGTACACATTGCCCTTATCAACTGGCAAATTCAGTGGGGTAGGAAATATGTACGTAGGTACTCGACGAATGGAAGTTGTTTTTAAAGCGGGAGAGCACTCACGGGCTCTTTTTATTTTAACCTTAAACAGATTCCGTAAAGGAAATATTTATTCAGTTATGTTTGGGTTCACGTAAAAAAATGCAAATAATTTAATGAAAAAATTTTAAATGAGATGCGGTTTGAATAAATTACTTTAAATTAATGCTCAATTCTAGGGTGGAGAACGTTTTAATGTTCTATATATAGGAGCTTCAGTTTAAAACCGAAGGTGTTAAAATCTTCGAATTACATTTAGGATATTGATCCAGTATAGATTTAGAAGTTATTTATTAAACTGTAAAATACCTCCAACTGAATTTCGTAGTGGACGTTTCATTCCTTCTAGATAGTAGATTGTATGGTACAATTTAGGATACAAAGTAGTACAATTTAAGCAACCGGTTGGCCTAAGTTGTACCACTTGTGAGCCTTCTATTTTTAATTTATTTTTTGCAGAAGATGTATCTTAAAATTAACGAAAAAAATATTTAAACTGTCAAATATATTAATCTATCACAGATATTTTTTTTACCAACTTCTGCCAAGAATATTCGTCAGAATTTTAGAAAAACAAAAAGTGGTACAATTTAGGCTACCTTCCACTAATGTTAAAAAAAAATGTTAAAAGCTGACGAAGGACCAATTTCGTAATTAAATTTAAAGGAACTTCAGCTAAAGTTGCATTTTAATACCTTGGGCACAAATTGTTTCAGTATAGTATCTAAGTAGGTATCCAAGGTAGGTTAGAAGCAACTTTAGCTAATTATTTTTTAATATGAAACCCGGCCTTACTATTATTGAGTAAATTGTATCCAAAGTATTAAAAAACAACTTTACTAACCCTAAATTTATTTCGTGCTTATATATTATAAAGAATAAGGTGTTATCTGTTTCTTCTACGCGGAGTTTTCCAGTACTGAAAAGTATTATTTGAAGCAATTATTGCTATACCTCTGCTCTTGAAAGCCATGTTGAGAACAGTTAATATCAAATCGAGAATTAAATATTTCAAATAAAATATACACAATTTTATGTTAAAAATTGAATTTAGCATTAGGAACAAGTTACCCTAAATTGGGAATAGTTGATGCTAAACAGAACATTCAACATTGAACCTGCATCTGCATTGAGTTTAATACCTATTTCATTTAAAATTACAGAAACTAGTTCCGTTTCCAATAGCTTAAAAAGACAGTACAAGGAAACGTCACTAATAATAATTCCTTTTTTAAGGTTCCTTCTGAAAGGCGATTGACTAGTAAAAATTAAAACATAATATCTTAAATAATGAATGGTAATTTTTTTATATAGGTATATATATTTTCAGACGTATAAGGGAATATTTAAAAAAGAAAGTTACTACTACCCGAAATAACTTGATGTTTTAAATTACACATGATTTGCCAATTTATTAGGTTTCAGATTAATTGTGAAAGATAACTGAAAATAATTGCGGCGATAACACGGTGAGCAAGGGCTTGTTAAGGCAGTATATTAAGGTCACATTGTCTGATATGATCTGGGTCCGATCCCCAGCTCCGGTACTGGCAATGTCAGTGGGTATTGCTTGGGTTTTTTTAATTTAAATAATCAATCCCTTTTCCGAACAGGTTTTTGGATGTTATCTAATTTATGTGGCGTTTAAATTCATTTTTTAAATTCAATCCTTAATGTTAAACTATTACTTAAAATGATTACAGATTTTTATAGAATATGTGATACACGTGTAATACTTTTCCGGTTTCAAAGAATGTTCTCAAGACAATATTTATTTATTTGAAAGCATTTAGATAGACCATAATATGAGGAGCTATATTGAAAAACACATTGTTTTTTAATTATCCTTCCTTAGTGCTTTAACATCTAAGGAACTGTAACACTTGTTGTAAAGTATATGAATTTGCTGACGTCTGTAATTATGGTTGTTAAATATAAGTTTGATTCCCAGTTTGAAAATGTTTTTGTTAATCATTTAAACTAGCGTATGAATATCACCAAACTGACTATTCCCAACTTGGCTATAATTTCGCTATAAAAACTACCTGTATAATATATGTCTCGAAAGTCTCTGCATCTGCATCTATTGGAAAGCTGATAATATTTTCTTAGAGACGTATGCGCCATTGAGAAGATCTAATAGATCGAAACATCTGTCTGTCATTTATTGTTAGGAGTGACTGACATTTATGTGGTGTTGGTGCATACTTTTAGGATATTATTTAGTGAATCATATTGTATATGACAACTATAAGTTATATAGTTTCCAACTAACAATGGTTACAAGAGACGGAAAGGGATGAGTGCTCAATAAAAATAACTTTCAAGTTCACTTTTTCATTGGTTTAATTAGTCATAGCTTTTTAGGTAGTGTTATTATACTGTGTATATAGTATTATTATATTGTGCCCGTCTAGTTTTTTACCATTAGGTACTTAATCATTATTATAGGTATATGGCACTTCTTATAATATAGTAGTATCTATAGGGATCACTCAAGGTAACCTATTTACATGAACAAAATCGATGACACTTTGTGTAAGGATACGAAGGGTAAAAGTTATTTGATTGACGTACAAAGGTTCAGTGTTGAAAATGAATTCAGTTCCATTGTCACACTGGTGCTTATTTAATGTTGGGTGTGAAAGGAAAACTTCGAAGCTAGTAGTTTCCCGAAAGGTGTCAAGTACATTTCCATAAAATGTACGTTATGGTTGTATTTTTAAACTCTGCCAATTTATTCAGGTGGCTTTATTTTATACAGTGTATACCAAAAGCATAAACTGAAATATATGAGTGGAATCGAGATTTCTTGATAGACTATATTTTTGGCGAAAAAGGACTAACATGGTTAATCTTTTCCTACATATAAATTGTTATTTCAGTAGTCACGTAGTACCAAAGTCTACGAGTCTTATCAGAGAAATTCAGGTGGGTATAAAATCTGGTTTGCACTCATTTGCGCAATATGACTACGTTGATGGTTTTTAAATAAATATTCAGATTTAAATATGGAAATAACTGAGCATCTTAAGGTACAAAAACAAGGCCAGGATGGAGTATAGAGTGTTTGTGTGTATGTCTTTGTGTGCATCTGAGTGCACTATACAGATGAAATTTATACCACTCCAAATAGCTGGAAAATTGATTGAAAATGATAAAAATAAAACGATATGTACTACTTTGAAATTGCAGTAACTTTAAAAACACGTAGAAAACGCGTTCACTGCGGATATTTTACAACTTATGGAATTCTGCTACAGCAACAGAAAACTCGTGAAAAGGACCATCGTCTACCGAAGGATAATTTATCTTCTTGGTGTTTATCAAAGGATGAGTTTTCAAAATATGAGATCCGATTCGGTTTAGTCTGTCGAACCCATAAAACTGTGCAAAAGTGATATGGACTGAATTTATTCCCTTTCGCCAGAAGGATAAATAATATCTGCGGGCTACGAAAACGCACAACTTAGAGTAATGATTTATATCGTAAGAAATATGAAGTTCGCAATTTTCGCGACTGACAAATGTATTACAAAACACAAATATAATTCCAAAAGTCGACTGCAAAAAGTGGGAAAGTTTCAAGTAAACGATACTGTGAAACATAAAACTTAAGCAAACTCTTCCAGACGTTATTGAGGAGTGACAACTTTGAGTAAAGACCTTTAACTTAAAATGGAAAGTATTTTTGCACATTTTAAAATTATGCAAACCCAGCAGTCTTAAAATTTTTATAAAAGCCTATTACAGGGGTGACCAAGCACCTTGATGGTCCGAGCCATTTTTGAAAATTTGAAATGCTCCGCGAGCCGCAATTAAATACGTATTTAAAAGGTATGCAAAAAAGGTTTTTGCACGAGCCATATTCCAGGCAATAACAAAACTGGCTTCAGCCACATTATTAGCTTGATTGCTAAAGGTCATCAAAGTTGACTGTTGTTTATTTAAATTTGATTTTAAAGAAGCAAGTTTATCTTATATTAATTTGGAATTTGGTGGATACTGATTAACTGAGGATGATTGGTTTCATAATGTCGACGTAAATTGCTAGCTTTATAATTTTTGACCGTAGAATTACAAATAACACATAATGCTTTTCCGTTATTCTCAGTAAAAAAAATTCTCCTCCCACTCATTATTAAAACTTCTATTTTCTTGCTCGTATTTTCTTTTTTAATTTTCTTTCTCCGTCGTCATATTTTTAAAAGAACTGGAAATAAATAAAGAAATTTAGAAAATACAAGTTTTGTGTTATTAAAACAATAACAACACATGTTAGATACTATGAAACAAATTTAGTTAACTTACCAAAAATTCCAGATTACTAATTATATCCGTAGCAAAAGTGATACAAATTGTTTCTTCCAGAGTACAATGTCAACTGTCCGTTGCAATGAAAGTTTACAAAATCAAAAGCGGTTTGGAGTCGGTCGATTACGGACGATTACGCCACTGTTTATGTTCCTTCGCCCAGTTTTCGATGAGTCATATCATTCTTAACTTGGAGGGAAATGAAATTTGTTACAACGCTGCACTTAGTCTTTCAAATTTTGTCGTCAGTAATTTCAAAGACATTTTGAAACTCATACGGAAAGAAAATAATTTTTTAAAATATAATAGCACAAAAATGAAAAGGGAACTCGGGTACATTTATCGAGAGCCACAAATAATCTTTCAAAGAGCCGCATGCGGCTCGCGAGCCGCAGGTTGGCCACCCCTGGCCTATTACCTAAAATAATAAATAAGAAAAGTCAAAAACCGTTTTTATCAGTTTTTAGTACATATTCAAAAGGAAACCTAGGCCTAGACCACCAAAGATGTCAGAGTTAAACAAACACCATGTAGTTTTAATGACCTTTAATAGATGTACACGTCACCCAAAAATGATCTAAATCTACGAAACAGTTTATTGTTTATTGCGAAAAATTGTTGCTTTTTTTTTCAAAATAACACCCTGTAACTCGTTAGGCGTGCATCAGAGATTTTTTTTTATAAGAATATTATTCTTATTTCGGTCTGATCCACCCCCTGGTAAATTTTTGTACGCTCACACTGGAACACCCTGTATACTTTGTGGTGAAGCATGTTTTATGTCAAGTAAAGTAAATACTACCGGAAATTAGTAAATCATTCGTTTTAAAGTAAATACTACATAGAATATACTAATACTTGTAGTAGTAGCGGGTACTTCGTTTTTATTCATACCATAAAATGAGTCCAAATTTTGGTTATTAGAAATCAGTATAAGAATATTTCGCTCATTGCTTTATAGTGCTCAATATTGAGTAATCTAAATAGGTAGCGGCCATTACCTACTGAATAGCCGGCCGGTACACTTGTACCTAAACATTAAACAATGCACTAGGCACCGTTGTCTACTAGACAGTAGGTAAAATACATAAAAATCTAAATATAAATATATAAAAATCATAATAAATGCTAAAATCCCACCGCAAACATATCAAATTGTTGATCTTTAAAATATATGTGCAACATTATTATATACAAGATTATTATATAAAAGATATATATAAAATATATATCTTTTATTTTGTACGTAAACTTACTTACCTAACTTAAAAAACTCCTCCATATGAATGGGTTCAATGTTTCTACACCACTTCACTTTTTCTTTTAATTCGATTTGAATATCATCGTTTTACCTATTAAGAAAACTAGGAACTACAATCACAAAACTTTTTAAAATGAAAAGTACCTAAATGATGCCAATATTGATATTGATATTGACAATATCCAGCACGCACGACACGCAACAAGAAAGAAATGATAAAATCGCGGTGTGACGGGGGGAAACGGGAAGCGTATAAAGAAAGAAATTATAAATTTGTCTATTGGAGGGGGGCAGGTGGCTGATGCTGGTTCCTAGCAAAATAAATTAAATTCTGCTCAAGGTCAAAAGCCAAACATTGCCTTTATTTTAGTGAAATGACTCTGGAAAGGGTAATATTGCAAAAATTAACTCAGGCTAAAGGTACAATTACACTAATAGAAGTACATTTTTGAGTGTTTATAGAATAGATACTATATTGAGTACAATACTTAATGTACTGCCCTAAATTAGCAAAATTATGAAGTTACTCAATAATAGTTAAAAATTGACTCAATATAATGGTTTTTAAACTGGGACACTTAGTAATATAAACAAAACGTTTTTATTGATACTATTTTGAATTCAGAAATGTATTTTCAAGTAGATACTAGCAAATAGTGAAAACAGAATGTTCATTCAAGTCACTGGTTACTTAAAATGCAGCTAAGAACAATAATGACTTCTAGAAGCCTGTTATAAAGCTTGGCGCCCAATTAATTCTAAATTACGTTTCACTCATTCAGTTGGCAGTACAAAGAAATCCACTCCTAGAACATATTCCTTAATTAAAAACCTTCACTGTTTTCTTTATACCAGTAGCTGTAATATAAGGGTTAATTGTTTGATTAGTTAGATTAGTAGTGCACTTTCTTAATGTTATATATCTAGGTAGAGACTAGTTAAGCTACCAAATTAATACATAATTTCAAATCAGCTTTAAAAATTTTAATTTCGAGTGTGTCACAGATTATTCGCGAGAAACATAATCTCACTTAAAGGCCCCATACACCTGCGAGCAAATTGTGCAACAGAGGCAAGTAATTGTATAGTGTATGGTGTTATTTGACATGCTGCGCAACTAGTTGCCGAATATCAAAAATGTTTGAAATCAATTGCACAACATGTGGCATTGCGCAACTATTGCATTGTGTATGGGCTTTGTGTTCGAGACATTGTGCAATAGCTGCAGTTTATTTTCAGATTTACGCCTAGAATTATAAAAGAGTAGAACATTTTGTAAATAATTTTTATAGTCTAGTGGTGAATTCAACAACTGAAGTTCTTTGAAGAGATTTGCGTGCTAAGAAAAGATCTTTTCTTTAACCACTCTCTCATCCAAACTCTCTTCCTTTATCTTTTTTTAACACCAACATCCAAAAGTAATTATTATAGCTAAGCAGGCTACGTGTTCAGATGGGTATTTCCCTAGGTACACGCCAAAAGCAACTGGAGTTTGCATAAAATTTCATATAGTGTAAGTATGAATCAACTTGTTTGTACTGCAACATGTTGTTCAACGTAAGTTTGCGTCATTTGTTCGCAGGTATATGGGGGGGCTTTACACTTATTCGAAAAAGAACATCGTAAACTGTTTCAATTTTGGCCAATCAATCGTTAATTTGTATATACTGTTTGGTTATTCATGTCCACTAAAATTTACCTAGGTATTACAAGGATAACGAAATCACAAGCAATTTGGATAAATAATTCTGCCAATTCTGCTAAACATTTAAAAATTTTTACAACTTTGTCAATCCAACCCTTTCTAGGCTCGATTTTGAACTATAGTAATGCTAAATAGAGTAAAAACATCTGTATATTTTTTCCTGAAATACTTATAAATACATTACAATATTTTCGCAATTAGTTGCTCAGTTAGTTTACCAATTAAATAACTGAATTCATTTGTGGACTGCCTTTATTTTGTTTGAAGCAATCCTACTGGAAATTATAGTGATTATATAGTGAATTATAAGATTATATACTCTATGTACTAAAGTGAAAATAGTACTCTAATACTAATACTAAAATAGTAATAATACTCTATGTACTAAAGTGATATACCATGAAAAAAAAAATTGAGTTTGACCTCAACAGATTTTAGATTAGAAACGCTTTCTCATCAGGATACTATAAATATAGAAAATAAAATATAAATATAGAAATTTATGTTTATAATTAGCTGAGGTATATTTCTTTCAGTATATATTGATTTAAACACAGAGTGACTATATATTTGTTACAAACATTCGTTTAGGCTATATTGGGTTCTATTAAATACTTAACTGAATATTTGGTTCAAGTTTGTCTAACAACCACGAACATTGAAATGGATTAGATACTAAAATGATCAAAATTCTCTAAATGATCGAAAAATAGCTTCTAAACTACTCGCTGGTAAACATGTTATATCGGGTTATTCAGAACTCATCTCTAAAACTTTGAGGATATGTGCATCCTTAAATAAGAGATCGATATCACCAAAAAAAAATTAATAAAAGTAATTAGGATTTCCCGTAAATAATGTTTAAAGTTATACCATTATAAAGGACTACGTAGATGGGCAACTGTACTTCAACGAGATCGGATATACCACATTCCGACAAAAAACCGTAAACAAGTTTTTTGTACCTGGAAAGCCTATCTATGTTTAAGTTTATTTTAGTAGTAAGTAAAAACGCTGCAAATCTTTTTGCGCCGGGTGCGCCGGTTTTTTTCGTGCTAGCTAGTTTGCATTGTCAGTCCCAAGGTCACTCCATTACAGTGGACCAGTATCCAGCAGCGTGCAATGAAAAAATTTTTAAATAGTTTTAAGACCCCGCCAAAAAAATTTTTTTTGCACTACCACATTTGTACATGTATGTTGAACATCCCCAAATTTTATTATGGATAGGTTCTGAATAACCCTGTATAAATTAGCTTGAAAGTGAATGACCGGATTACTCTAGTGATGGATAGGGAGGAAATATAAACATAGAGGCTTCTAATTTTTCATTTAATTTTGATAACAAGATGTACAGAATACATATTTTTTAGCAAATAAAAATAATACATTCATTCACTTCTACTTACATAAGCATTAATATCTAATGCGTATAGATATATAAAATATTGTGAATAAAAAGCAGCAATTACTGTATCGTCTTTTAGGATGACTCTATATCATTTATTTAATGTCAATAAACATTGTTATTTTACGTTAAAAACACTTCCTGTACTGGTAAAGTTAAGAAAACATCCGGAAAAGTACTAAAATTTAAATATTTACAAAATTTTTTATTCGCAACTTTCCCCTAACTACGAATATGTTTACATAACCAACCAATCAATTCTCTTCAATTTTTTATATCTACAATATTTTTTCGGGCCAATATACATTAATGTGAAATTTGTGTTTACATTGATTGCTGCTGAAAGATATGTCGATATTTTCTTAAAACATGTACCAGTATAATAATATTGCTCGTTTTTTTTTCATATTAGTTACTACTTTTTATCAACACCAGAGCTTTTAACGTAACGGAGGTCGCTAATGTGAATAATATTTAAATCTGCAACATTTTCAAGTTGATGGAAATATTTAATCGGAAAATGCTAATCACTTGCTATCGAAGTCATGCAATACACGAAATGTAAATGTAAATTTACACTTTCAAAGTCTGGAACAAAGGTGGATAAACAATAATGCCACTTTTGCGCACCAATTTCCATTCGTTCTTGACTGAAGTTTAATAATATCATAAATATCATTAATATCATCTGCTCGTTCGTATATGTAACTTTCTTATGATTATTATCCGGTAATATGTACAAATTGTAGAAATTTCATTTCAGAAAAATTTAACTTAAGCTAAACTCAATGCCAGAATTAAGCAAAGTGCAATGACCGGAAAAACAGTAGATCTGTGTTGTCACATTTATTTCTAAAGTATTCTTATTTAAAACAGGAAACGTATTAATTACCTTATTTACCCATTTTTTTTACTTGTCTTTAACGTTCCTTATCCCTATTGTACTTTATTAAAGCAAACACAATATTTAATTTGTCTTCTACTTAATAATATCAAGGAATTTCCAAATATGTGGCAATTGCGAAAGTCATATAAAGTTGACGACAAGCTGTTCATCCTTATTTAACATACATATTCTTGCATTTACGCTTTCTTTTCTCTGAGCTTCAACGACGTTGATTGGTCGAATCAGGAACCAACAAGCGACTGCGCTCGAGGTAGTAGGGAAACAGCGGCGTGATGTTGGGTTATTTCAAGCGCGTTTCTTAACGGTAAAAATTTGTGGTAAAATTATCCGTGTATTTATTCTTTGTGTCAGTGTTTTTACTTATTTGTCTTAGTTAAAAAAGTGGAAGTGCATATACTAGAAGTATTCTATAGAATAGTATACGAGTATATATTAACTGAAATGTGCCCAATGGTAAAACAGAATACGCACGCCCATGCATCACCGCATTTTACCACATCGGTGAGGTTATTCCACTTTGCTTAATTCTGGCCTTTACTGTAGTTAGGAAGCATGTATACCAGAATTCACCCTGCGAGATTGTTTCTAGGGGTACTTGAATGCACAAAAGCCACCTCCCACATATTATCTTTGGCTGTTTGCCGACATTGTTTAGTAACTAGTTTGCCGGATTTTTCGTTATTAAGGACATTATAATATACAGAACATTACCCGTAATATGTAGTGATGTATGCCCAGTTAACTGTAGTGGTTCTCTTGCAAATAAACAAAAAACAAAAATAAACATGGTCAATGATCAATTCGTTTTATGGTTACTGATAAAACGTCCACAATGCGTTGTGGTATACATAACAACATGAACTTCGTTCTTTTAAAAAGGACACCCTGTATATTATTACATTTTTGGATTTTTTGAATTCTATGGAAATTTGAGGGTGAATTTATGTGACATTTCCTTACAGCGAGCAGTTACGCATTTTGAGATGTTAATATTTAAAGAAAAAAATTGACGTATGGGTATGGTGCGTAGGAGTGTCCGCAACTTTTTTCTGGAAAGTGATATTAAGTTGATTTTTTGTATTCTTAGAGAACTTAAGCGGCGGTAAATTATGGTGTATGCATATATTCAAAAATAATATACCAAGTGTTACGTTTTGAAAATTTCAAACAGCCTTAACTTTTTAAACTCAAATGGAACACCCTGTATTTGCTTCAGTCGGAAAAACGGAAAGCCGTCACTAAATACAGTGAAAAAATTATTGAAACTTTAAAAAATTTAGTTCCTTGGTGGTGGTGGTTTTGGTTGTGTTCGATTTAGAGACTTTATACCATATTGCCAAATTTTCAAATATTTCGGTTTAGTACTTTCCCATATATCGATTGACGCAGTTCCTGGTAAGACACCCTGTGTATTATGATTGATTTAGTATTTAATTTTAAATATTACAAATATGGAAGTAGTAAGAGAAAGAAAAAGAATTGGATAAAACCATGGCTACTGAAAATACAACATACATTTATACAATTTAACAGAATGTATCATGAATTAATAATGAAGGAAAAGGCATTTGTCGAACTTTCGGAACTAATCTATTAGCTAACAGCATTGTGGCTTTAATATTAAAATCATGTTTATTCTAAATTTAATATTAAAGTGTTCTGAATAACATATAATTTTTGTGATTACATTAACATAGACATACTTACCCTGCGTATTAAAAGTCCTTTAACAACAGGCTATTTTCGCTCATTTGAAATTCTGAGAGAAATGCAAATACTTGTTAAACAAGTTTATTAAAGTATTTCGTGTGGTTATTCCAATGTAAATTGGAGAAAAAAATTCTGGGTCAGCTGGAAGATAGGTTTACTTTCGTATTTTATGTGGGGCTTGCTATATTGGTGTTTTTATATATTTGAGTAGGACGTTCCCTCTCGAATTCGTTGATAAAATAAATATAAATACGTTGGTCTATCTTTATCTCTAAGATATCTCCAAGGTATCTTGGTCTATCTCTTGGTTGGTCTATCTCTAAAGTAATAAAGATATGTCCGCAGAACCATATTAGAAAAAAGTTATACAATGCTTGTTAGGCTCTAACACATTACTCTTATAGTACTCTCTTTTGGGAGAGTGTCTAGTACTATTTGAGATAAATCCATCTATCTCTCTCTCTATCAATGTATTCGAGAGAGATCGCTCTATTCAAATATGTAAAAATAATAACGTGTACTCCTGCTAGGAAAGCTAATATGAATGCAGGCAACCTGTTCCAATACTTTTGGTACACATTATATTATACTAAAATGTACCTTCATCGTGTACCTTCTTATATTAATTACATATCTAATATGAAACATTTTATTGGTCCCATGTGTTGTAGCTATATCTTTTATTGTTATTATCATTCAATGTACTTTTAAATTATTTATTAAACTTATCTATACATATCAGGCAACAACAATTTTAAAATACCATTTTAAGTAGTTTTTTCAAGTCAACTTTAACGTGATCATCATCAAATACACATTATACCCGCGATTTGCCAACAAGAATATCAGACGGCGTAATATACCATATGGAGAACTTTAATAAGGACTACCTATAATACCCCTCTCAATAAGCAGTTATTTTAGTGGTTATATATGTTTTATTTGACTTTTTGATGTTCTTTGTGTTCTAAATACTGTTTACTATCTTTGAAGTAGCACACACAAACACCCTTATATTTAGTATAATATAATACTGATAATAACTTAATTAATCTTGGGAAAATGCACCTTGAAAGATAGGGGGGGACTAAGAATTTTTTTAAGAAAAGCTAAACGTAATTTATACTATAATAAAAATTTCCTTGACAGGGTTCAAGAGCCTAAATTAAATTACAACTTTTCAAGCTGCTTATAACTCTCGTAATAATTATTAAGTGATGGAAAATATTTCGTTGCAAATAAAAATTGTCCTTTTATAAACTTTATTAAAATTTAATCAACCCAGATGGAGATACACTGGGTGCGCGTAATAGATAATTTAATGCAGAATAATTAGTTGGGATGTTAATACCTTGATAAAAAGAACATCTTTATTACGTTTTTAATTAAAATTGAAATCAACTCCCTGGAAAATCCTTATAAAAAATTGTGGGTATATTTAAATTATTTGCCATGTATGAATAATACATTTTCGTTTATAAAGTTCTTAGCAGATATTATGACAGAGAAAAATGAGGTTAACAACATTATTTTTCCATAAAATGTGTAAAAATAAAACATTTATAAATGAGTAAAGTACTAAACAAATATTTATTGTGTCTTGAATTATCAACGAAGAAATTAATTTTGTTTTCTTATGGGAACTAAAATCCCTGGTTAGAGGTTTGAACCAGGACGAACAAATCAGGAAAAACTAATTCAATTTATTTGTAGTTTAAATAGTGTTAAAACATTTAAGATAAAGTACCAACTAGGTACTTTGTTGCTTTTCCATTACTTAAAATTAAAATTTTATTTTATTAATCAGTATATCTAATCTAATCTAATCTAATCTAATAAAGGTTGTTGCTCACGTATATGTCATGCAGGTGTATGACATAAATTGATTTATGTGTTTCATGTTACATGTAGACAAGGACGGTACACAGACAGGATAGCTTAAAACGGCAAATCTGTCAGCCTCAAGGTCAAACGGTGTGACGTCATCACGCATGATTCCGTACGGGTTTGCCCTATAGGACGCATTAATCAGTGACTCTTTCTTATATTTTCTTTCATAACTTTTATTATACACGTTGGGCAATGAAATTGTATACTACCTTTTTTAAAGCAAATTTAATGGCGAAGAAAATCATGTATTTCCGAAAGTAACACAATAAAAAATAACCGAAATCGGAGGATATGAAGCTGAGTGTATAAGCATCATTCTCTCATTTGAAATTCATAATTAGTTTTACTGTTATAAATACTGAGATTGTTTTATATACGCCCGGCGCTCAAATTTGTGAAAGGTGAAAGTATAAGTATACATATTTTCTCTCTACCCACCAAAAAATTCTAGGTAATTCCGTAAATAAAATAATAAAATAAAAATTCCGCCTTTAGGATAATAATTCCTGAATACAATAAGGATCTATAAGCTGTGTGAAAGTGCAAGCTTTATATTTTTGACACTGACGTAGTTTTCCACTCAACACCAAAACACTACACTAATACTCGACGCGCGTTTCGCCAGCCAAGTAGGCATCATCTGGAGATGATTCAAACTGTTTGTTTTGTTGCTTTAACCGTTTGTTTTCATGATTAAAACTGTTTTTTGACGAGAGTGAGAGTTTTAATCATTTCCAGATGATGCCAACTTGGTTGGCGGAAGTCAACAAAGTTGATTACATCAGTGTTATTTTGACACCAAAGGTTCCAAATTCAAATAGGAAATCTGCAAGAGAAATATGAACTAGGAAACATAGAACCTTTTTCTTTGTTTAGTGAATTTTTTATAGATAGGTAACTGGAAAAATATACTTTTCCAGATTACGTTATCTAATATACTTGCTTTAACAAGTAGTAAAATTATATGAACTTACCTTTCAGTAACTCGAATTCAAGAGATCTTTTCGGTGTTTAAGATTTTTAATGACTATTTTAATTAGTTGTGCTACATCAAAACATCATCCTGAGTACAAAGGATAAACTTTACACATTGAAAAAGTGCAAAGTAGTCGGTATACCAAGTTGAGATTTCCAAAGAATAACACGCATGGTATAATTATTGTAAAATGTTATAATGAACTCCAAATGTTTACATCCACTATTTACTTATAATAAGTACATAACATTTTTGACTTATCTATGCCCGTATTTATAGTCGATACTTGAGCACGCCTTGGCAGAAATTTGAACTTGACATAGTTGTTAAACGCGTGCATATTTCGACTTCATTTTTGAGACCTACTCAAGATAGGTAACGACCTGTATTAAAGCTATGCTTGGCTTTACCCATATTCTGTGTATTCTCGAATTTTGCGGTCGAGGCGTGCTTGGCGAAGGCGTGTTCAAGTTCGAGATTCGACTATAAATATGGGCACTAGTCTACCTATGAACAATAGACCAGAGAAATATCCAGGCGCTTATTGTGCAGTATCAGCTATACCGAACTTATAAATTCATATGCAACCTCTTTGTTAGATATTCTTCTAGTTCTATTTGTACTTAACGTTTATTTGTAATAATTGTGAAAATAAAGTCTGTTAACAAGCTTTTAAACCATATTTATATTTTTAAGAAACAAATCTATTCTGACTATAAACATAACTTCTGGTCTTTAGATAATAATCGTGAAACATAAAAAATAAAGTATAAATGAACTAAATTTTCCCTACAATCATACATGTTACTTATTAACCAAGTATACAAGGCATATAAGAAATTATAGAATAATGAAAATAATATAAATAAAAAAAATCTTTGGCAAAATCATAATTATGACTTTGCCGAAGAGAAACGACGAAATATAATACATATTTCTTCATACATAATATTTCTTCATTTAATTTAATATTTTGTTTAATTTTCTAATTTTACTTCTGTGTCTATCATCTGCTGAACTTTTTCTTTTGAAATTTCTTGCAGTTTCAGCTTTAAAATTATTATAATTAATTCTAATTATGGTTCTAAGTTTGCAAAAACTGTAAATTATTTTAAACGGCATATCGTCTTTTTTTTTAATCTTATTTGCCAATTTTCCAACCACCCTGGGACCTCGTTGAATACAATACTGATGATATTTTTCAAAATACTTATTGTAAATTTTAATTTTCTGAAGCCATTGGGAACTGGGCTTAATCAGTCCTCCAAACGATAGCTGTTGAACCCATGTAGGAATATTATAATTATGGTCATTTTTAAATTTATGAGTAAAATCTCCCAAACTGGGAATATCTTTATGTTTTTTTGCCAGATACCCGGCGATATATTCTAGCGCATCCTCAGTCGTTTCGGGACAGTTTGTACCAGAGGATACATTAACAGGCAAACTATTATCGCCAGATCCCACCGATGAAAATGAACTACTCGAATTAGATGCTTTCGTCTCATCCAAATCTTTTAACTTGTCCAACTGAAGCTGTACCTTCTCTAAAACTTTGGGTGTTAAAAATTCTTCAGTGACTCCATCTTCTGTATTGACTTTTGCTTCTAAAATTCCAGCATTCTTACCAAGAAGTATCATTCTTATACGGTATATGGCTGTTAATGGACTAGGATGTTCATTTGGTCCTCGACTCCGAATTTGGGAAAAAAAGTTTTCAAGGCTGTCTTGATTCAATTTATGCGTGCATATATATTTAATACGAAAATTATTTTTCATGTCATTGAATAAAAGAGGTAAAGATTTCAAAGACATTAGCATGCCTTTTTGAAATATCTGTAAAGAAGTTTTTCCACGTGCACGCATGGAAGCTATGGTGTATATCATTTTGTTTATGTGATCATTTTACATTTCTAAATGTACACCATATGCACATTTAGAAGGTACTTTCCCATATTCAACATAACTGTTAAATATGTCGAACCATTTGTTAATATCTTCAATAAATCTTCCTAAATTGTCACACATATTTTTGTCATTTCCTGGCCTGTAGCGAATAAGTGCTGTGGATACTCTATTAGACAACAGCTGAGCAGCAATTTTTACATTTTGCCTTTGGCTTTTCTCACAATCTATATGTTTCTGAGAAACCTTCCAGCAGGGATTGACCTCACTATTTGTTAAATGAACTAATGCTTGCAGGGGCTCTTTCGTAATTTGTGTTCCTCCCTCTAATATAAATCCTGTATCCAACAGCCAATTTCTTATTAGCTTTAACAAATGTGGGGCATTGGGAAAAATGACTTTTCACAATCAACTTGTAATTCATTCCATAATCCGACATTTCCACCTCCACAGTCACTTACACATGCCACTACATTGTAAGATATATTGTGTAACTCCGTGATAATATTAAATAATATATCTTTTGTCACTTTTTGATCAAATGCAATATAAACTGGCTGCTTCCATTTAGCAAAAAGTCCACGAGCCTGTACTACTTGCATTTGACTATGAGGTCCAAGAACTTGATCCTTCAATACATCATACTCTTGAACAGATTTAACTTTGATTTCATCAAACTGCAATACCACAGTCTTTTTAAAATCGGTAAGGTCTTGAGCAGCCAGTTTCATCATAAGCAAAACATCTTTTAATACCCCTTGGCTCAGATCCAACCTAGATGCCCAACGTCGTAAGCTTGATAATGCTGGCAAAGGATAATTTAAGTCTTTCCGGAGATACAAATAGCACTTCTTACTATAATATCGTAGAGTGAATGCTACAGACATCTCTTCTTGAGTCCAACGAACAAATTTCTTTTGTTTGGAAAGTATGGCTTGTTGGTTTTTAGTTAGCACTTTGCTTAATAATTTTTCTGCAACTTTACATTTCGTACTTTTATCAGTTAAGCGACTGTAATATTTATCCTTGTAATATTTTAACACATCACTGAGTTTTTTAATCGTCTTATTAGAACTGGTTTTTAACTGATTGTATTGCTGCAGTAAATCCTCATATTTTCTCTTGTAAGATTCAACAGACTCTGTAGACTGTGAAAGTTCAGCGCCTGATGACGAAACTGTAGTTGCAGCTTTACTTGCTAGATCTAAAGATAAATTAGCAGAGTTATTAAAAGACACATTTGATGTGAAAGGTTCAGATTCATCTAAGCAAATATTGGTTAACAATGAATGTACTATTTGTTTGTTGTTCCTATTTGTCGCTCGTTTGTCACGGGATGTCTCTTCAACTTGCTTTAGACTTTTACAGCCTAAGTTGACTGTAGGAACTGCAGTTTTTTTAAGAACCTGGCGTAAAGATAATCCTGAAAATATAAATAATTATATAATTAATTAAAATACTTAGGATATGTGTATTGTTTTTAGCAGCGCTGAGTGGCAAATATTCAACCTTGCCAAATTTTGGATTCAAGGGATAGATGTCATGAAAATATTATCGACAAAAAATAAAACTGCATCATTTATTATATAGTACAGGGTGTTTGGTGAGTTGATATATCCCTTGCAGGAGGTTATGGTACAAGTAATTTTGGAAATATTTCCTTAATATGTCATGTTAGGAAAACACTTATTTTCCAATCGACAGGGTGTTAAAGTTCGAATGCAAAGTTCTAAGAAATATGCAAATTTATTAATATTGCGGAAACCGTTTGGAATATTTTAATGAAATTTTACAGGCTTTGACAGTTTGAAACTATAGAAATGACAACAGCCTGTAGATAGCAAACTCTACATTTTCGTAATTGTATAGTATATTAAGCAAACTGGTAAGCAAATATATCCAAAGTTAATTGTACCATAACCTCCTGCAAGGAATACATCGACTCACCAAACACCCTGTATAGTTTTTTTTTTGTGATTGCATTACTGCCATTTGCCGTTTTCATGAATAGTATTTATCTCGGAATCAAAATTTGTCACTCAAAGCACATAGGTAGTAGGTACTTCAGGAAATTATTACTCAGTATAACTACCTAGAAGTTCATTTTTCAAATCTCTTTCGTAGTCAGTTTTAGTAAAATGTGAAGAGCACACTCTAGCATTATCTGGATTAAATTTGTCAGCCCTTTTACAACGATGTACCCATTCCTTACGCATCGTTAGAGACACAAAGTCCTTGCCCTTCGGAAAACAATGAAATATTATATTTAAGTCTTTTCTTTCTGGGGCTAATTCGTTATTATTACAGGAAGCAACAGCACAAATACGTCCAGGCATTGTTCCTAAAAAAAGATGTAAATGAAATTCCTTAAAATAATTCTGATCTATGAAGATTACTTACCTCACTGATTATCAAAAAAAAAGCAACTTTTAAAACACTAGAAGTCTATTAGATTATGTCCATATAAAAGTTAATACCCCGCCAAAACACAAAAGTTTCATTGGGAAGCACAAAGCCCAAGTTTCTAAATCTAAAAAAAAAGAATGGTACTTCACATTAACAAACGCTACAAAAATTTTTATTTCTCAATACCCTACTTTTATAAACACGCCGATTAAAAACCAAAGAGATACACACAAAGCAGATAATCGAAAACCTTTAAAAACTGGAGCAAATACACAATTTCTTACGGAGAACTGACAATTTCAGCATGCGTACTGACGTCATTGACATTTCGGAGCTCCGCTAACATTGCAGCATAGGAAATAAGCTATCCTGTCTGTTTAGTGTTCTTGACATGTAGATACATGCATTTGATAGAACGGCATGATGTATAACCTTAAAGCACGTTGTTTCGTATAGAATAATGCTATAATAGTATATTAAGCAACATAAAGTATCATAAAGCGTACTTTTATCCCACGCGTGCTATAAACGCCTTCTGAAACGTGTTGTTTATACTATTTTTTCTATTTTGCACGTTTTGCACCTATGAAAGCAAAGAAAAATAATCATAAAATTGAATTCCCGTATAGGGATTTTTATACATACTCTGGAACTATCATATATATAATACTATATATGGGAACTATTGACGTTTATCAACTTGCCTTTGCTTGCAAATTTAGTTAGATTATGATTTATATACCATTTTAATGCCATTACTACAGCAACTATAGCACACCATACAAAACAAAGGATGTAAATTTGTTGCTACCAACATTTAACAACAAAAAGTTGAGTGTCGAAAAGGGTTTTTTATCCTACACTGTCAGAAAATCATATTTTCGTGAGCATTTAGCGGCGCGAAAGTAGGTATTTTCACAGCTAGGCGCGAAAATTTTTTAACTTTTCTGTCAATAGGTGGCGCCTTCATTATCTGTCATCTTAGCGTCATTTAATTTTGCATTATAAAGTAATTTTAAGTGAACACATTATTGTTACCATTAATTATTAAACAATGGACGAGACAAGTATCCCGGAGACATTTCAAGCTTATGAAAGTGATGAAAGCATGGAAGAAACTGTATGGAAACTTCACTTGTCAGAGAACCTCCAGAAGTGACATATCATCAAGAATATCATGATTTAATTTCAACAACAGTTTTAGAACAAGCCCGGTTATTGGGATTACGTGAATAAGGTATTGCCTTTGCTGATTGCACTATTCATAATCCTGTATTTATTATCAATATTTCAAAGAACTAATTTTTTTTGTAAATTATTTATTGTTATAAAAAACTTTTGAAGTTTATGACTTTTTTCTTGTGTAGGATAAAAAATGTGTGCACCACGGTGGGAAAGTGGTTTTCTTTCTCACCTTGGTACACAAAGTACTATTTTTTCGATACGCAATTGATTTTCACAATGACTTGTTTATAGACGTAAAATAGAAAAATAAATAATTACCTTAAACAATATGTTACTGCTCCTTTGTTTATGTTTACAAAAGTTAACAATCATGTATATTTTTACAACGCAAAACTCTTTATTCCTATATAACACATCTGTGCCTTCTCATACAACATAAAATATAAGGTGAAAAAAAGAACTTAGACTTAATAGTAAAATATTGATTTCTTTAAAAGTGTAATTCGTTAAAAGTGTTATTAAGTCCTTATAAATAATTCTGCAAAGTATGCTTAGTGTTGAATTCCACTATATTCTCACTTAATTGTTTACAAATTGTTATTGAAACGTTTTCATACTATGCTGACAATAACTTGCGTCATAAATTTTGGCAAACAATATAATCCTTAGGGGCACTTTTTTCAGAGCTGACTTCAGTCGTGAAATTATAGTGATATATCCTTTATCTCCACTTGTCTCAACAGGACGAAGGGATTTCAACCACAATTTATCGACGTCGTGACATCGATGAATGATAAAAGTCTTATGTTCATTCATTTAGGAGGAACATACGACAGCTATGTATTGCCATTGCTCCTTTCGCCCTCGTTTAGTTTCTGAAAAATATTGTCTCGTAGGCGGCTGAATATAGGGGATGTACAAAAAAACTATTTTACAAATTGGTCAATTGCTCCGACATTTCTTTGCTACATAATCAGTTTGTGTTAAACTGTTTTATAAAATCTGTTTACTACAACAACTGCCCAGGGACGTCATTTTAGTAATATAAGTTTTGCCAAATCTTTGAAACTACATATTCTACATATTGCACATTATGTATGAGTATAGCGTTTGTACGTTGGTCACAGTTTCCAACGTTTACAAATGGTTCTATTATGTCTGTTCTGTCTTCTGTCAGTCCATTTTCTTGTTTAGCGTTTTCATTTCATTTTCTTTTCGATATTTTGTGTTTTTTAGTGTGTATTATTATATAAATTAAAAATTATTGATGAATGAAACCACTTTTATGAATGGCAAATCATATGTTTCCATATTAATGTCACAGAGTAGTAAATTTTGTCCCTGGATTCACTTACAGGGAAATAAATCTGTCAACTACGTGCCATTTGACGTTTTTACTTTGACGTCACTCTGCTCTTGTAGTAAATAGCCTTTACTTAACATAATTTACTTATTATGTTACTTATTCTATGAGATATCTATACTATAAGATATCTATTTGGGAGCTCCCAATTGTTTGGTTTTTAAAATTCTGGATTCCGGTTAGTTTTACACAATCCAGCACATTGAAATGTTGAATTTATGAACACGAACGAATTTAGGATGGAAAATTATGAAAAACTAACATCATGAGAAAATTATATGTATGTAGAAATAGTACAAAAAAAATCTTGGAAAAATATGTTATACAGGGTTTTTCAAGGAAAAGTAGCCACCCTTAATAACTCAGAAATGGAGGGTAGCAGAAAAATTTCCAAAAACAGGTCGATTTTTATTTCAAGGGGGACACATTTTCATATTACTGAAATTTTTACAGGGTGTCCCAAAAAAGAGATATTTACCACAACTTAGATTTTTTAAATGGAACACCCTGTGCATTTTTACAGATTTGGATAGAACGTTCTCTAACGAATACGTTGATATAGGGTTTGATGGATCTAGCTCTAATAATGAGTGAGATATACCTCAAATAGTGTTCCATAAGAGCAATGTGTTAGAGAAAGACTTTGTAACGGCTGTAGCCTAAAGCAATGAATCGATATTCTCTTTCTAACCCATTATGCTTATGGAACATTCTTTAAGATATATCTCCCTCACTATTAGAGATAGATCCATCAAACCCTATATCAACGTATTCGTTAGACAACGTTCTATCCAAATCTGTAAAAATGCATAGGGTGTTCCATTTAAAAAATCTAAGTTGTGGTAAATATCTCTTTTTTGGGACACCCTGTAAAAATTTCAGTAATATGGAAATGTGTGCCCCTTGAAATAAAAATCGACCTGTTTTTGGAAATTTTTCTGCTACCCTCCGTTTCTGAGTTATTAAGGGTGGCTACTGTTCGTTGAAAAACCCTGTATATTGTAATTATTATATAAAGTTACTACCTAGTTTCTAAGACCCCGATATAAAAAGTTGATTACTAAAAAAATCCATTAAGCGTCGTTATTGAGGTACTCTGTTATATACAGCAGTAATATTTTCATTAATTTTATATAACCATATTTCATGTAATATTCATGGTCCATTATTTCGATGCTTGAAGCTTTCTGGTAATGACATAATTTTTAATGCACTCCAACTGTTGCAGTTATATGAAAATGAATTTTTATAAATTTTTTTTGTGATAACTCAATTAGTAATGACCAATAATAAAACAGACCTGTCTCGTTTGCTTTGTGGTTTAGTGGAATAGAATATTAAATACCATATACACGAAAATCCTGATACAAATACTAAACATTTAAACATTTACGTTACAAAATAATGTTATTCCAATATTATTTATACAATATGTTTATACAATACAATATTATTTGAGGCAATTTTATATTTTATGTATTAAATTATGTTACCTGTTATGGGATTAAATATAAATATAAATATAAAAATATATTTGTGATTCTACATTTTTGTTATTGTTATTATCTACTTTGTTCTAAATTTGTTGAGTCTAATCATTTTTCACTACAGAATGTTATAAAACTGTTAATACCTAATTCCTTTTGAACAACACCAAGTGTTCTCAGTTTGTTTCTGCTACGGGAAATGTCTTGATATATACAGGGTAAGTCAGCGAAAAGTTTCATCCTCGATTACCTGTCAAAGGATTGGTTTCCATAAACAAATTTTTATAGTAATAACATTTATGCAGGGCCTCCCAAAAATAGAGAGATATACCACAACTTAGGTACCGGGTCATCGCAACATAACAGGAAATGAGGAGGCCGATGCACTAGTTAAAAGAGGCTCAAGTACACCGCTTACAGGTCCCGAAGTAGTACTCGGGATTCCGCCTAGTTATGTAACAAGGTCTATTGAAAACTGGATCAAGAAAAGATCAAAGGAAGAATGGTCGAACGGGACTGGGCTGCGACAAGCCAGGCTCTTAATTGAAGGGCGTTGGTCGAACGCAACTCGATCATTACTTGTGCTAAGTTGTAACAGCATAAGGATTGTCACAGGACTGCTGACAGGTCACGATCTCAACAAGCAACACTATCGACCTTAGTGACACTAGAAGGTGCAGGTTTTGCGGACACGATGACGAGGACTCCATTCACATCATTTGTCGCTGTGCCTGCCTCATGGTCAAGAGACACAAACCAGCATTTCTCCGGCCCCAGGACATTAGAGAGCTTCCCCTAGAACGGGTGTTGGCCTATGCGCATACGACGGTATGCGCATAGGCCAACTTCCAATAGCTCTCTACTAGCGACAGGCACAATGGATCGAAAGACCTGAGTGCTGCGGGTAACCGCGCTCCCTTCCAACAACAACAACAACCACAACTTAACAATTTTTAAATATGGGTATTTTTACAGATTTGGATAGAAATTCCTCTTGCGAATATATTGATAGAGGGAATCATGGATATAGGTCCAATATTAAGGTAGATATGACCATAAATGGTTACCATAAGAGTAATGTGTTGGAGAAAGCAACGAATCTATGTTTTGTTTCTTAACACGTTATTCTTATGGAACAATGTTTTATGTGTATCTCCCTCACTATTAGACCATTATCCATCAAACCCTATATTAAGGTATTCGTGAGAGGACGTTCTATCCAAATCTGTAAAAATACACAGGGTGTTCCAAAAAAATATCTGTTGTGGTAAACCTCTCCTTTTTGGGATACCCTTTCAACAATATAAAAATGTATCCTACATCAAATAAAAATCGACCTATCTCTAGATTTTCCGGTTTTCTGAAACCCTATCTATCTATAGCTTGTAATTTACTATAAAAGTTTTTAATTAACTTTACAAATTGACATTTGGGAGACTTCAAAGTAAAGAATTACGAAATTCTTGCCAAAATTAGTTCTGAATGATGCCGTTAATATGGTCGATTAGTTTTGCTTTTCATGATTCAATTTTTCAGAAAATCTGTATATAGGGTATTTAATTATATCGATATGTACTATAACGTAACCCTAGGGAGATTTAATATGAAGATAAATAATTATTTTTTTACAAGAATTAGGTACTATCTATTTACTCCCAGTTTCCTTTCCACTTCCATCTTTCTCTTTTTTAATCAGGGTAAAAGCTTTTTACCTGTGAAATATTTCCTTAACGGTGATTTCACTTGAAAACGTCACAAATTTTGGCAATTATACCAAACACGATCCTTCTCGATTCGGAATTTTATTTTAGTATATTATAATTTTGCAGCAAAAGCGATCTGAAATATAAACGGAAATTAAGGGTTACTCTATAGTTAGCTTTATCAGCTTTACGTAGCAAGCCGAGGATGTTGAAATTTTGCCTGTGTAATGCATATAAAAGCAAAAACGTATAATGTTCAGACTTGGGCACAAAACCCATTTGATCTTTCTTAGATTTGTTTCAGTTAATTAACGTTGTGCAAACTTACAGGCCATTGTCAATGTTTGCTTTATGGCTTTACTTTGGGAACATGCTGATGTTTATAGAATATTCTCGCAGCTCAGAATGAACTCCTATGTACTTTAGAGAAGTTAAGAACTGATTCAGATACTTATCTAGATATTCTGGGGTGTATTGCCGAGGTTCATCTTAATTGCAGGGGTCTCAACATTATCAACAGATGACATCTTCAATGCAGTCTGTATCGTTATGCCATCTGATGAGAATGTCGTGCTCTGCATCGACCACGTCGGAACAGTCCAGCATCTGAACATCAAGAAATTCACTATATTGTCTATTAAAAGTATTGGAATATTATTTTTGAACGACCATGACTAGACTAAACTTCTCTCCAGGAATAGAAACTATTTTGTCTAGAGAGTTCTTAATAAAGATTTTGAATCTACTCGTGGATTTATGCATAAATTTGAGATCTATCAGTTCTAATTTCTTATATAAGAGATAAAACAATACTATTAGCAGTGGTGAGAAACACACCGCAGTGCCCTCTTTGGGTCTTTGCTACTATCTGTCTGACAATTATTGTCAAATTGACAGACAGATAACGACTTGTTTTTCAGCAGGTGCCATTATAGCAGTGACCTCTATTGGTTTTGAGGAAGACAATCCTATTTATTTATTTCAAGGAGATGTCGAAAACAATGACTCCACTGGCAATGTGCCCCGACTGGCATTGCATTACTTCGGCATCTCACCACTGCTGTGGACATTCACGATGCCCATTAGGCAATCATATGACAATATCGTTCATGGATGTCACTACCTATATGGCACTCTGACAAGCGCATAATAAACGCCAAATCAGTCAGTGTCTGATGGTTGGTCTCAATGAAAGATGTGGCGACTCCTATGGAGATGCCGAAGTAATGCAATACCTACCAGTCGGAGCACATTGCCCGTGGAGTAGTTGTTTTCGGCATCTTCTTCAAATAAATAAAACAATACTTTTAAATAAATACACCCATTTATGCAACATATATAAGATTTTAGATCCAGATTTGTTCATCTAAGTTGACTAACTTTTATCATCATAATGTGTATTTACATTACATACTGTGTAAATACATACATTACTGGAAAAATTATGTTACTGACAGATAGTTTGTATCAATAAATTAACCATTGCTGAAAATATGTGATAAGGAAGCAAATTAAACAATTATCAAAGTCCTTTTTTCTCAACGTTTAGGTTTAAACGCATATTCATTATAAAAACCAGATTATTCTGTAAGTCTGTTACGAGTATTTACTTAAAATATTTTCTGAACTGCTATACGTACGTTTTACAAGACTACCATGTAAAATCATCTGGGTTTGGATCGCGTTCTATGACCTGACCCAATATAATAGCGACGCGGGCGTAACAACTAACAAACCAAATTCATGGATGTCCTTTCAATATATGTTTTTTTATTTTCCAATACTTATTTGTAAATGTTGACATGATAACTTAATCTGTTTCATTAATAAAATTATTCAAAAGGGAGCACATAATTTCACAGGTATAATTATTTTTTAATTAACATCACCAGCAATTTTCTGCTGAGGTCACAGGTCACAGGTCACGGAAGGGCAAGCAAGAAGGCAACAAATTGCGAGAGACGAAGCGTGTTGGATGTACCCAGAATGACACAATAATCTCATTATCTTGACTACATGGAATGGTCGAACTGGTGATAATCTCTTTTTTGAGATTGGCTTTTAGCTGAAAATTTATGTGCACCCGTTGATTAAAACATAGTAGAGGGTAGAGATACTTACAACGTTCGGAACTAAGGTATATAAATAGGAAAATATTATCTCTAAACGCACAAACAACTGGTTTGGCGCATGTCCTGTGATAACGAGCCGTTACCGTACAGCATAAAATACATTATTAAATTCACAAGGAAAAATGCTGTCGACTGACATATTAATAGAGCCGTATTAGGAAAAATTAAGTTGATGATGGTTCTAAAGAAACGAAGCGTTACTTTACGCCATTCGAAAAAGTTGCTATGAGATAGTGTTTCTTTTGTCAATAGCTCCTCAAAAATTCTCTTTGTAACAATGTATAATTTATGAGGTTTTCATAAAAAAATAACCGATATTGAATATAATTATAATTTTAATAAAAAAATCAAGTAGCGTAAATTATTTTAATTTGTTCCATAAATTAATTTAATATTTCTTATTTTTAATAATTTTTGATGAAAATATTATATCAATAAATTTTATTTACACAAAACAAAAATAACAATAACAATAACAACAGCGAACAAAACAACACAGATAAAACAAAACAAAATTAAATAGTAAATTTGAATGAATGCATTTTGTCAGCTTGTATGATGTCATCGCCCGTTGCGATTTTTATATTAGTGAAAGACATCATGGAATTGCTCCGCAAAATTAGATATTTGGAAATGTGCACGGATTTTTTGAAGAATCATTTTTAAGAATTTTGTGGATTTTATAGAAGCTTCGTTTATTATAAATTATATAAAATCTTACATATTCTCAGTGGACTTTCTTGAGCCCTGGTCCTAGGTTTAATGGTTTGCACTTCGAACATTTATGATTAAATTTAAATTTAGTATTTCTGTTTGTTTCTCTTTATCTATGTTGTTTTCTTCGTTGCTCTGTTATAAATAAAGGATGCTGTATTAAAAAGTATTAAAGAAATAAATTACATCTTTCACATGGCCATTTGAGTTTTTTTTGTTAAAATGATAATTATATTCAATACCTTGGTTATTTCTTTATGAAAACCCCATAAATTATATATTTTTTAAAGAGATTTCCTTTTTCTTCTAATGAGGCAAAAATGCAACATGGCGCCCATAACAAAAATCGATTCCTCACATTATCTTATACCAGACTACAGATTTTTGCCCTAAAATTTTGGGAAACAAGTGACATACGACTAAAAAACGAAATAGCATCAAATCAGTTTTCTTCGAATATCTTCGGAAATATCCGGAATTTCCTAAATTTAAAAACAGATCTGTGACCGGCATAAAATTATACACATGTTACAAAGATACCAATTAAAATGTTTTAACCCTGTATATAAAGAAAATCAACATTATAATAATTCAACCAAATTAATGAGACATGTTGAAATTTGCATCATATAAGTCCTTCATCAGAATATTATATTCAAATTTTATTCTATTACTAACGACAATGGAAGATTTTGAACATATAAACATGTTACATATGTCATTTTGCATGTTAACAACAGATGACAAACTGACGGTAAGCAGGAATTGACACAGACCTGAAACTGACCGATTTGTTGTCTGGCGGGTTTCACTCGCCCTGAATTGGTATTCCAAGTATGCAAGCACGTCTGCTAGTGAAAGGAAAATCGATTTATCTACGGCCGCATAAAGGAAAGTCATAGATCTTTTTCCAACGTTTATAGCCCATTTTTCATGGCAGCGGCTTTTCCGGTATAGTTTCTCACACATAAAATAATTTAACCTTTCATTTTCCATTAATGTAGAATTATCGAGAACTTTGTTTAAAGCAATTTATTTGAGGCAATATAAGATGATAATTACTGGATACTTTCCAAATTAATAAAAATAAATGTATTTCAGGAAATAATGAAATATCATTCGGAATTTGTACAACTTACACTTAGTGATTTTGTATTTTTAGAAAAAAAACCACTATACTTAGTAACAAGAAACATCATTGACATGATTTTTAAAGGATAATTTCCAAACCAGCAGAATTTCTAGAGATCCCTTGCATCAACCGAATTAATACAACCATTTTATGTGGAAAATAATGTAAAAACATCAAAAATATAATTGCTTAAAGGATTAAATTCCCTCTTCCGTTATTGTCCTTATCTTTTTTTCATCTAGGGGCTTTAATTTCCTACAAACTGCCCATTCGCAGCAGAACGTGACAAAACCGCACATATTATTTCTGTGATTTGCTGACAGTTAAAGGGAAGCCTGAAAAACGGAAACGTCGTTTTTCTACTTCTCATATATATATAGGTATACGTGGCTGACAAACACGTGGCAAATTACAGACATTGAGATTAACGAACAATGTAAAACTTTGTTTAGGCGTATTATTATCCACCACTTTGTCTTTATTTTACTGGTTTTTCGGCTTAAAACCTTTCTAAGTGTTGGTTTTGAATTGAGGCGGGTGGAGTTACTAACAAAGTAGTGATGAAGTGATGTTTTCATTATACTTAGTTTTGTTTCAACTTGTAATTAATTAGCGTGCCCTGAATAGTAATTTTATGTTGTTGACTGAAATTATTCTAAAGGGCATAGTTTCAGCAAAAAAATAACTATAATATTGTACTTTATGTTAGTAACCATATAACTGAGATCATCTAGATTTATTTTAAGATTTATGTGATATTTGGGAATAAATTTTAATTACACCGACGTTAGCCACACCTAATAAAATATTTTACAGACGATGTACTCGAGGATTTAGGGTTTAACTTCCGGCTTCTCTAACTTTATTTCTTCACAAAGGCCGAATAAGGATCTACTAAATTTTAATGATCATGAATTTTTATGATACAGCATTTTCCCTTAACATAAACTTTTCGTAATATTATTTTCAATATAAAAGCCAAGTTTGGTTTAGATTTTACTTTGTATGAGCTATACAATTTATGAGTTTTAAAAGTGTGGAAATATTATAACAAAAAAACAATAGGCAAACAGGAAACAGTGGAAACCTTAAAGTTTTTTAATGAATCCGTGTTTGCAGATCCCTAAAAAGATAAAAGGGACTTACGGTACTTATTAATTTTTGCGGTTAGTTCTTGTGAATTATTTTTCATATTCTTTGAGTCATGTACTTTATATACACTTTGTTAATCGAACATATCCACTGAACAGCTTCCTACTAGTTGGGAATTGTTAAAAGCAGTTGTCTAGTTGCTTGAGCTCACTGTACTCGATGAAAGTAAATCATAACATAACTGCTCAAATATTTCTAACAATTCGGAACCTAGGTATTAATTTTGCCATGCAGTGAAGTCAACCATGTTCCTTTGTAATCTAATGTAGGTTTTATATATAAAACATATAAAACTTAATTGATCAACGATATTGCGACATGATTACCTAAAGGGAATCCAGTATTTTGCTTGTGGTGAAAAGCACAGTAGTGCCCTCGTTTGGTCTGTGCAGTTATTGTCTAATTGATAGACAGATAGATAATACAATATAATAATAGGTAAAAGAAGGTACTACTGTGTTTCTCACCAGAACTAAAATAAATACATAAGACATATTTCATATTTGCAACTGAAAATTCTACCTTCAAAAATAAAAGCCGTTTTATTAGTACGTATGGCGTAGAATGCCAAGCAATGTGATCTGCGGTTAGTACTTGGATAGGTGACCATGCAGGCAGGGAAGTCTCGCAATGCCTGCTTGCAGCTTCTAGTGATCTGTACATAGTAAATTCACATAAGCTATACAAACTTAGGCGAGGTTTGTGTGACGTACTATCACTTGGATAGGATGTAAAGCCGGAAATCGCTTGTTTTTGAAATGACAGGCAAGTAAAAGATCCCTACCCTGCTACAAAAAGTGGAGCTTTGGTAACATTTCCAGGTTGGGGGTTCTGTATTGAGCATTGAGTATAAAGAAACATTCATTTGTTTCATGTAGGCATATATAAAATGATTATAAGGTAAACTATAGTCATCTATTCTTCATCTACATGCTCTATATGATAACAAGGGCTGCGAGTTTCATTAAATGCGGTTAAATGTACCAAAATTGTTCAAAAGGAGACATACATTTGTATGCAATTACAAAATCATACTTAGGTCTACTTAACACGGTGAAATGTAACAATATTAGTATTAGAGTATTACAAAAGTATATGTGACGTCACGTTGTTTATTATTATTGAATATTTTCTTTAATCGGCCGTTTTGAAGATAATCCACAAATACGTACTTCTATTTTTATAGATACGTTTGAAAATGAAAAATTACTATTGAAAAATATAGAAACCTAAATTGTGCGGTATTCCGTATTGTCAAAATTTAGTGCAGTACTTATTTTATTAATCAGGGTAAGTAGTTAAAGCCGTTGTTAATTAGTCTTGATTAACTTGAGTAACCACGATTTTCGGAGCAACTGAGCCTTTGTTAACATAGTTTAGCCAGTAGTTAACTAGTTATAAGTTTAGAATGTGATATTCTTTAAATATTTTATGCAGAACCATTCATATTCTAAACTTGTAGTTAATTATCTACCGCTTGAATGATATTAACCAAGCATTGACCCAGATTCATGGAAAATAGCTCGGATTTGTCCAATTCTCAAATCGGGTTCCCCCTCATTATTACTAAATTATCGACCTATTTCAGTATTGTGTAACTTCGCAAAGATTTTGGAAATATCACTTTATAATCATATCTACCCTGCTGTAAGTAAACTTATATCATCTTATCAACACGGCTTTATGTCGAATCGCTCTACTCTAACAAATTTAATACCATTTTCTCAATATGTAGCCAATACAATTAACAACATAGGTCAAGTCGATGCTATATACACGGACGTTTCGAAAGCATTTGATCGTATTAACCACGACCTAATACTTCATAAGCTTAATAACTTTGGATTCAGTAGTTCTCTTATTTCTCTCTTTAAATCGTATCTCTCAAACCGGATGCAATATGTTTCTTACAATGGGCATGATTCGAGGCACTTTATAGCTACATCTGGTGTGCCACAGGGGTCAAACTTAGGGCCTCTGTTATTTTTATTATTTATAAACGATATAACTGATGTAATTGACTGACTGTGAAAAACTGTTGTTTGCCGATGACCTCAAAATCTATTTTTCTATTCAAGCCGTACAAGATTGTTACTTTGTTCAGCAACAACTTTTAAAAATAGAGGAATGGTGTACCAAAAATAAATTAAATTTGAACATAGACAAATGTAAAGTAGTTAGTTTCAGTACCAAAAACCAAATTATTGAATACAACTATAAACTGCACTCAACTACCCTAGTACGATGTGACAACATTAAGGATTTAGGTATTCAATTTGATAAAAAATTTACTTTTAAAGACCACATTACTAAAATAATTTCATCAGCATTGAAGATGTTGGGATTTATTATCAGGAACTGCAGGAATTTTCGTAATATTGCCGCTTTGAAGGCGCTTTATGTTTCTTATATTCGATCTAAATTAGAATATGGATCTATTATTTGGTATCCGTATTATGAAGTTGACAATTTGGCAATCGAGAATGTTCAGAGGAGGTTTGTAAAGTTTTTATATTTTAGGAAGTTTAACATATATCCTGAAAGGGGATTTGATCATAATTTACTTTTGCGGGAATTTGACATTACACGTTTACATATTAGAAGAACATTATTTTCCGTTATTTTTTTAGTTAAATTATTACATAATGAGATTGATAGTATACAAATTACCAGCATGTTACATTTTCAAATTCCTAGACCTTCATCCCGTCATGCTAGCACCTTTCACTTGCCAACTGCCAGAACTAATATTTTGTTAAAGTCACCGATATTTGTAATGTGTAATAATTTTAATAAACTTTCACCATATTGCGACATTAACCATGGGAATGTAAAAGAATTAATTGCAGCAGCTAAACATTATTTAGTTTAACATTTGAAATTTTTTTTTTCCACTCATCACTGTATGTAATTAATTATCTTGTTAATACATTATTTACTTTTGTAATAATACTTAGTGTAATTTTCTCGTAACTTTTTATTCTTGTATTCTTTTTTTCTTGTTACCATTTAGTTGATATAATTTTGTTATATAATTGTATAATTTACTTCTTTTCAAGTTTTGTCCTGTAATTGGATTTTGTATCTGTTGGGCAAATACTAAAATAAATAAATAAATAAATAAATAAATAAATTGAAAAACAGACCCCCAGACGTCGCGGAACTTCATTTCTCGTAAACTAACTGCGGTTTAGTCCTTTAATTCTTAATGCAAGACTAATACCACACTCTCGTAGAGTAAACACTGCCGTATATCTCCGAGCAAATCGATACTGCCTTAACAAAAGGCCGCTGCAATCTGTTGCATATCCTCGGCTACTACGGGATAATTAAATCAAGATCCGCAAAGTAATTACCAAACAAATACTGCGGAGACGGTTTTAATAGCCAACAAAAGTAATCCATTTAAGGAGGCATTCAAATGACACTGAAAGTATTGACATTTGAGCGGCGAGGGCTAAGGACCTTTCCTCTTTAAAACTGTAAAATACTTCCGACTTAAATGTAGAGGGCATTATTTATATCCAAATCTATAACCTAATTAGAAACTAATATACCCATATTTGATTGTTTGTAATGATTCATAGATGTAATCCTTCTAAAAGGATATCATAGATTAGGTTAGGGATAGATAGGAATCTGCAATGTTGATAAAAAACTACGCGGAAAACGACATCTGTAGAGATGTAGTGGAACTTTTTTAAAAAGTTTGTACAAAATCGCCCTACCCTACCTTTGTAACATATTTAACTTTTTTAATGAAGATAGAAACAAATAAAACTACAATAAGTATATTTTTGCATATTTTGTATTACAATATTTACAATATATTCGCAAATTATCAAATTTATCAATTTGATAAAAATACCTCTATAATGATAGAAGACCATAATATATTTGCCCAATTTTGTAGTTTCAATTAAACAACAATCGCTAACTACACTTTTGATATCTATTCGATTTTCTCTTCCTGTTTTATTCAGACATCTAGAAAAATTATTTGTTTTCACACAATACAGACTCCATACCTTTGAAAGTGTATATTATCCTACGAAATTCAAAATTAATAAAACACATCACATTAACTAATTTTTCTTTTACCTTCTTAAACCATGAGAACAATTATTATTTATCTTCATACAATCTGCACACTTAACTGCATTTTACTGTTAATCTGTTTTCTTTGAATTCCGAAGAAATGTCACTAAATATACTAAGACACAATTCACTACAATTCAAGCTAATACACATACCTAATTCAGGATAAATAAAAAATAAAATTTGAGATTCCCCTTCATAATTTTTAAACATAAACTGACAGTTGTCCTTGGCATTTAGGTATATGATTATTAGCATATTTTATTTTCTTATGATTGGCAGATGCTCAAATTTTTTGTGAAACGCTCTCTGGTGAGATGTAGTGAAACTAATCAATTTGTTTACAAAACTCCCATAAGAGTTCCCAGGCCCTGAAGGATATTCAAACAGAATGAAAATATTAACATTTACCACAACTTTTTGCCACTACATTCTTATATTATTGACATTTATACATGATGTCCATGTATATAACATGGACATCATGTATAAATGCCAATAATATAATAATGTATCCCTCTTTAAATAAAAATCGACATGTCAGAGCATTTTCCATGCATACCAATCTTTTCACAGATAAATCATAAATGTATGAAACTTTTGTTGACTCGCCCTAATGCATATTTTGAAATATTAGTGGCGTGCTAGCAAATTTTCAATTAATATTATGAAATATGGTTAATAATAAATATAAAAGGAATTTTTTAAAGATACCCTATCAAGTCTTGAATTAAGCAATGAATGATTCTGAAATTATTCACCTCCTGGGATATCGATGACAAATATTTTGATTAAAGAAGTTGTGTAGATAACACTATTAAAAAGAAAAATGTTTAAAGACAATAAGTTGAGGTTATATGAAGATATGGCCTTGTAATGTCTTGGGGGGGGGGTATGTTGCACGCAAAGTAGTTGTTTTTGAAATATCTTAAAAATAACAGGGTTGTTGCTTTACGTACCTAGGATTATAGGTAACGAGAAAAATTAAAAGCTTTACTATATAGCACAAAATGGACTAATTTCATCAATAATTTATCTTTTAGTTAACTGTTTGGCTTAATTCCTATATAAAGAAAGATATAAATAATTCGAATACATTAAAAAAACTAAAATTATTTCTTATACTCGTATGCGTCGCTCTACCCCCTATGGGATGGCTGTGACAACATTTTTGGAACCACTGCTGTAACGTACATTTTATTAGAGAGATCCAGTTCGATTTTAGTAAACATATTCCCCTAACTAATGAGGTTTTCCAGGTTTCCCTCATTCCAGCACTGAATGGTGGTTAGGGCCTACCAACGTAAGTCGTTCCTGAGGCGCAAATGCGGCCCGCGAAATAATAATATGCCGCCCCCTCTCCCACACAAGTCTCAGACTTTCGGGCTAATCCTTGTGATTAGAATGAGGGGTAGAGATATTATTATTATTATTATTATATTCGTCTTGTTTTGGAAGTTATGCGATTCAAATATAGTCAACAAGCTGAAATTATTACTTTTGATGGAACTGTTTTAATTTACATAGAGTTTAGTAGTACCATAGTTTAAACTATGGCAATAGATTTTGGTCATTTTAAACCTATATGTTTTGGGTTGAAACTCGATTCTCTTTTGGCGGTACAACTGATGTGTATTTGAATAACTGAAAATAATCCTATTCAGTTGATACGTTCACCCTCTGTAATTGACAGTGATACATTTAATAACACTTTTCATAAATTATTTTGGTGTATAACAAACGCAATTCGAAATTGTGGCCAATCCTTCTGCAGTTAACAATTTATAAAAATTAAAAATTTTGTTTTTTTTTTTATTTAATAGTGGCAATAATTATTTCATACGTCTTTTGACAAAAATATAATTCTATTTATAAAATATAACCGCCAATGTTAAGAGGTGGTACCTACTTTTGTTATTTTTAAATAAAGTAGAAGAAATATTTACCTGAGAAATAATTTTCAACTAAACTAATTAGCAAAATTCATTTTTGTTTTAATAATTGTACAGAACTATATTATGTATCAAATATAAAAATTTAATAATAATATCTCTGTCCCTCATTCTCATGGCAATGATGAGCCCGGATCAAAGACTTGTGTGGGAGAGGGAGCGACATAATATTACTTTGTGGGCTGCGAGTGCGCCAGGAATGACCTATAATATTATGACTTTAACTAACATCTAGTACGAGAATAAGGGAAGCACGGAAAACCTTAAAAGTGGACATTAGGTTGTTAGCTATTTATACAAAATGTGTTTAATGTTCTTTTAAATAATACATTAAACTTTATATATTATTACTTCTGATTCTTTTATTATTCCGTTCATGACTTTAAAAGTTCTTAAATAATTGATCCCAATCCCAATCGTTTATAAACATGCAACATTATTTCACTTAGACTCTTCCCAGACTTCCATAAATATTTGAGCACACTTTATTTGCAGTTTACGTCTCTTGGGAGTATCTGAAATGCAGTTTTCAGTTGCACTAAAGTTTACAGTTCTACTGTTGATATCACGTTTCGTAAATAGCAAGTATGTATTCGCTCTATCCTGACAACCATAGAAATATTCAAATGAAGTCGTAAAATACTGTAATTAGAATTACGCAAGAAAAATGAAAACTGTTGTTTTATTACCTAATTAATTTTAATGCATTTGGAAGCTGCTGTAGGATTAATTATTTGGAGTACCAGCTAAGTCCACTTACAATAAACCATCAGTTAATTCCACCAGAAAATTAAAGCGAGAATTAAATTATTCAAAACTCTTGCAATTTTAATTTCTCACGGTAAAATGATTTTATTATAATTTACTTTTCCATGGTATTTTTCTGTAATATAGAATGCAATATTTATTAAATCGATGTGATATTTGTTTTTCGTAAAATAACATATGACTGATCTACGAGTAGGTGCGTTTGATATTCAGTAGAACCATGTGGCAACGATAGACCTTGAAGGGTTAATTAATGTAGATAAAAGAAGAAAGATATATATGGAACATATAGATATAAATAAATAAATATATAAGTAAATAAATAAATAACAGAATAAGTAAATAGTGAAATAATAAAACTAGATGAATTAGTAAAAAAATAGTAAACAACTATACCATCCAACATTTACCAAAGTCGAATTTCAGGGTAACAACAAAAAGTATTTATATGCCTTATGTTTAAAGTTTTTTATGAAAAAGAACGGTACGTACCGATACCCTGGCATCCCAATATTTTGTCGCATATTCTATTGACCAAATAAGAAAATTAGATAAAAAAAGATAGATTAGATAAAAAAAGATAAAACAATTTTTATACTATTACATGAAATTCACAACTTGGCATATTTCTAATAGACTGCCAGTTGTTTTTCCATAATACTGAATGGTTTCAAATATACTTAATACTTAGAACTATTGTAGGTCCGTAAAGTCGATCTAAAAAGTATTGAGAGTGCAACAATCGAAAATCGCAGCAGGGTCGGTGCGCGCGGCCATGGGCGTGCGCGTTTACAATACTAAATTATACAATGTCACCACTTAAACAATGCAGAATATTATTTTAATATTACAATCACCATAAAACTTTATTTCAAGCTATCAGTAAATAGTAGAAAGCACAACAATATGAATAAAAAATGCGCACGAAGTACCAAAACCGTGCTACCAACCTGAACTCTACTCGTGTGGTCGATAAAACCAGTAAGAGACAGGCAGCATTTTTAAGAAAAGTCGTTCCGTCCGAGAAATGAGAGCTACGAAAAACTCAACTATAGTAATAGTACTAATACCACATAAAATATTAAATTTGGATGTGAGTGGTGTGTATAAAAGTTTTCTGTGCGGCCTTCTAAGATCCATATATTGAAATTGTATTGTTCTTTAATGATAATCATAAATATATTTAACACTGCTTTAGTAGGTATTGCCGAATTGTATCGAGAAATTTGAGAATTAATTGTAACAACAATGTATCGCGATGTTTCTTTATGTTTCCCAGTTAATGCACTATCAAAACCTTAATAGGTTCAATTTTATTTCAGAAACGGTGGATAAGACTTTATCGAAGGAACGAGGTAGAATTTACTGTAACTGTAGACTAAAAATTAGAATAATATTGAAAGCAAACCATAATAATGAAATATCTGGAATCCTACAATTACCAACGCAAGCTTTTAGCTCAATTATTTAATTGCTTTTAAAGCAATTTAAAGCTAAACAATTTATTCAACCGAAGAAGCAACTGAGGCCAATTAAAATGAAATCACTTAACTTCACTCTCTTTCTGTCTTTAGAATTAGAGATTTAAATAATTTACGAATTACCTAGGTAAAGTTATTTTCTCGCAGTATTAAAAAAAATTGTGTGCTCAATAATTCATATAAAAAAGTTATAAAAATGTTATGCTTTAAGCTAAAATAAAGTTAGTTTTTAATACAAGCGTATATGTTTTAGATTCAGAAATACCTCATATATCTTTGCCTTTGAGGTATCGGGTCAGTTTGAAATTTTGATAAATGAAACCAACTTTATTATTATATAAATTTGTATTGATACCTCCTCTTTAAAACTATAATATTATATATGTCCATATGGGAAAATCTATCAGAGATTCTTCTTTGTTGTATCACAAAATCCCTAAAACAACAAGCATGTTCACAAAATATTAGATTTCTCAAAATGACTCGTATTAACACTGAAAATACCTTAATGATCATGTTATTATTTTTATTTTATCAAAGTGTATCTGATGTAAACATTGAACCATAAGTTTAGTTTCCTTAAGTCCAGACATGATGAACCGAATAAAAGGTATTCTTTTAGATACCTTAATCAATAGATTACAGTGTTTTACCGCAAAATTTAGATATTAGCAGTTGGTTTGCGAGAAACTTACTTTACAACATTTAGTAATACATGGTTATCATCTTGATAATGTTGCTCTTTTCTGTCCTGAATCATTGCGTGATTTGGGAGAACATTTCGATAGTAAATTGTCGTTCATAACATACATTTACCAAATCTGGGCATAAGCATATACAATTCTTGGATGTTATTCGGCAATGTTTAATAATGAGGATATTTTGAAGCTGTTCGATTCTGGTTTTGTACGATCTTTGTGTTGAAACATTATTTTATTGTATTTGCTATTTGTTGATTAATACTATTGCAATTTTTTATTCTATAATTGGGTTTTATCTATTAACAATAGTGTATAATAGGAAGATATAAAAATAAAATATCAATACGAAATCCATTTACCCACTATCTAGGTGTCAAGAAAAACTATATCAGCTTTTAATACAAACTCCCCACCTTTTCAGATTCTTTCAAATAACTTTGTAACTAGATTATTTTAAAGGACATAATTCTTCTTACAGGGTCGTTTTTCTCTATTTTTGCTCGTAATTTGAATTAAAATTCAAATTAATGGAGAATGAGGATAGTGAAAAATTGAACCAACCTGTAGTCTAACCACTTTGAAGTTTTTTGAGATAACTCTCGTAGTCAACCGTTACAATGTTCCTCAGACCGGAAAATCTACGTTGTCGTCCGGGGTCCCTTGAACGGTCTGTCATTAATAATCCGACTTACAACCGGAAGCGTGCTTTTAGTAGCCCTAAAACCCGCAATAAATATTGTGCTGTTCAAAGGTCGAACGAAGTCTTTGTTCTACATCTGGTGTTTATCATCGGCATTTATATTAATTTCTATATGAAAGTAACATTGTCATAGTATATGAAGCTGTAGTAATACTCATCTTGGTTTAACCTTTCAAATTGTGTGGGAATTTAGACAAAATTTGTACAGTTTTAGAGTGAATTATTACTAGGAATGTAAATAATTACTTCGCTGAATCATACCTATGAAAGGGAGATGAGAAAACTTACGTTGTAGTAAAAATTGAGCGTTAAATCCTTCTCTATATTAAAAATAAATATAATCTGTATGGCAAGGAAAGAAGTAGGTATAACTATATATTCAGGTCGATTCTGCTTATTGTTTTTGGCTATTTTAAAAAGATATGGTTATTTCTTAACCAGATATGTAAAATACCTATTCTGTTTGATAAATTTTAACAAGATGATTTGTCATTTTAAACATATCTTGCTATTATCTCTGGTAATCTTAGCAACATCATTTTAGTGCTTGCTATGAACATTGCAATATAGTTAGTGGTTATATTTGGTGTTTAAAATGACCATAAACCCATTATTTATACATTTTCAACTGAATTTTCATGAAGAGCTTCAAAATGTTCTAAATCAGTAAGTACCTACTTATATTTAAGTCAATTATTTTTATTTGTGTATTTTGATCAGAAATGTGTACCAGAAAACAATTAAGACTTGAATTCAAAAGTATTAGAGATGCAAGCAACCCATTTGAGGTTCCGAATGAAAATTTATCAAGTAATTTCGCTTGAGTAAAGAACTGGCAATGAAATTAATTCGGAAACTGGAAATGTTTGTCGATGAAGCTACAATACCCATTTACAGGTGATACACAGGGATAATTTAATTAAAATTATCAATTTACATACAAACTACTTTTGTGGGTGTTTGCAAGCTTATTCGAGATAGGATTCAAAAGATATAGTCATTTTATCTGCAGAAATATAATCAAGATCAAGACCTAATTTACAATTAGTTCCATTTCAGGTTTGTTTGTTTTCTTTCACAAATCACACAGGTAACCCTTTGGTAAACGTAAAGGTGAAACGCTCGTGAAACCAAAGAATATATCGTGATGAAACGGTTAGACTTCAAACTCAAAACTCGAAATTTGAGGTTATACTCCAATTATCCAATGAATTTGACTCCGACACGCACAAACTTATAACAATATTGTTGTTTTTGTAAACTTTAACAATACTCACTATAACTCTCCAAACGGAATACCAATTTTGAATAAGATCTTGTTACTACTTAAACTTATAACAACATGGTTTACATAAGATTCTTAGCAAGATGTAAACAGAATCGACCTGATTGTCATATTGCATCTACTTTTTATGTAAAATCGGCTGTTGGTTCCAAAAAGAAAGGCAGTACTGATTCTCACAAAAGTACGATTGTTTTCTGCGTCGTGTTGAATGTGGTGAACACGTCCACAGTCGTATATATTTGTTACCCTATACAACTAACGTAAATTTCTAATAATGTGGATACGGCTTAAGGCGTATAAAAACAATACATGTATGCTACATAAACTTTTCTAATAAAAAAAGTAAGTTCAGTAAGTATATGTATTATTTAGAAGCTGCTACAGTCTTAATACAAAACGACTAGATTTTTCTAAGTTTGTTGTCGAATTAAATAAAGTTTCAACTTTCGCAAACTCAAGTCCTGATGGGAAACTTTTCAGTATATTTATGTACCACCATTTATTTTCATGAAATTCGGCATGAGAAACATTACGTAGATGCATATTATATGCATCAGGACATTTGGGTTAACGATAGGGTGTTAGCCATCTTCACAGGCAATTTAACTTCCCAATTTTGTAACTTGGCTACTTATTTTTATTTTATTTTCATGACAGTTAGCGCAGGTGTGGCACAGAGTTGCTTATTTAATAAATAAAGGTAGATTTCACTAAAAATGGTTCAATAAATAAAGAAATATGCTAATTGCGATACGTGTGAAAGTATACTTATGCTTTATAAGTTACGCGTCAGGTATAAAATATGTTATTTGTAGAAAAACGATTACATCATTTGTATGTTTCGCAGAGTGGGACACTAAAAGCCCATTTGAGCGTCCGTCGCGACGAGTAGACGGGAAAATATGAAATATTTCCTTTTCGCATGTGCTACAATTTCACATAATGCTCTGGGTGATTATTTAAAAAAACATCAAAGAATGTTATTAATGTAACGAGGAATACATAGTATGCCTACTACCTGTCTCTATAAAGAAAAATATATGGTTGGCACTAAAAGTAATTGGGATATATTGTACGTCATAATTTTATGGACTGTTTTCCATAGCAAAAGCTGGTCAATACCGAAGAAAAATGATGTACTTATATGAAACAGTTATTTAAATTCATTACTGATGTTACAAGGTGCAACTATACAAACATGCATTACATTTTCTTACATGCACCGAGCGGGGTCGAAAGCCCTTTCGAGACCCATCAGAGCCGCGAAGCATCGCGAACGATGCCCAGTATGAACGACGAAGGTCTTCCCGACGGCCAACCGACGTTTCTGGTGTGTTCAAGATGCAATGGTCCCTTTCTCGAACAGGCGTATATATCGAGGAGAATATATAAATACGAACACGGAATCTTCAGGCAATTAGTTGTATTTCCGTCTATCGGCGCGATTTTAAAACAGTTAAATAAATACTTGTGGATATAAATAGGTGTAATCAATATTTGTGGTGTGAAAACTGTAAATCTATTGACTGTTGTCATATTTAGTGTTTAATAAATAGTGACTGTAAAACAATTTTGATTTTATTATTTATCTGCATTTGAAGAACCCATTTTAAAACTAAGAACGTAACAATATCTTTCTAACGTACTTCCTCATGTAATATTTGTATTTTGCGCATAATTTTAGACGACATTAGCTATTTTGAGCGAGGAATATGTAGGTATTTAAGAAGATAAAAACATATATTTTAGTGTCAAGGACAGTACAAGCCGTTCGTCTGTTGAGAATATTCACTTATATGATTTCAATATATTTGGAAATAGATAAAAAGCACTTACCGCTTGAAGTGATTATTGTTTTTCTATCATTATGATCTATAATATATCGCTCCCTCTCCCACATAAGTCTTTGATTTCCGCTCATCATTAGGGTGGCAATGGGAATTATTATTATCATTTTTCTTTCAGATCAGTATTTTTATGATCGGTACTTACTAGAAATTTGATATTTGTATTAGACATTACTGGGGGAGGTAATCATTGAACAATGATGAACCGATGGTGAATAATTATCTTACCAACGCAACCAACCAGTTTGTTTCAGAAAAGAGTGTCCATTTTTCTGCTTTCACTAAATTACGCAAGTTGTTTAACCCATCATTGAAATATGGTTCCTGTTGGCGGCATTTCCAAGTACCTGTAGATATTCCTAGTATTCATCAGACTGAACTATTAGTCTGACACTGTTTATAAAATTTATTTTCAGTATACTTTGGCAAATCATCATGAATAGATTCACTCTTGAACAACGCTACAAAATTCCTCAAATTTACTTTGAAAATCATTCGTCGGTTCGCCAAACGCATAGAATACTTCGTAAATTTTATGGCCCACATGATTGGAAAACACTAATGCGTCGAGGGAATGTGCGTAATGAAAGGAATATTACCGTTGTACGTGAAAGTGCGGTTGCAAACAAAGTTTGGTGACAAATTAATTTCGAGAAATTGACCTGTTAACTATCCACACAGGTCCTGTGATATGACCCCCGCAGATTATTTTCTGTGGGGCTATGTCAAGTCATTAGTTTATGCTGATAAACCAGCAACAATTGAAGCCAACATTGGTCGTGTTATTCACGACATACGACCAAAAGTGCTCGAAAAAGTCAGCAAAAATTGGATCAAAAGAATACGCTATCTTGCAGACAGTCGCGGTGGCCACATGCAGCAAATAAATTTTAAATGTTTAATGTAATAGATTGTTTTTTTAAATAATATTACATTTTTAATCACAAAATATTTTCTTTAATATTTTTTAAAGTTTAAAGTTCTATCATCCTTAAAAAACACGTTTTATAAGTTTACGTTTTTTTTTTCTCAGTGATTTATTCCATCACTAAGTTACTTAGAAATTAATGTAAAATGTGGTATTTTCGGCCGATCGAGCACCTTGGTAACTAAATTTTCAAGTAGTAGTGTATTCACTGTAGTGTATAAATACACTACACTGAAAACCCTTGTAGTAGAGTGAATTTCCAAAGCGTGGAACATTAACCACTATAATAATTATATTCACGTAGCGTTTATTAATTAGAATTCCAGATATGCTTTCCGCAGCCTAACTGAAAATAAATCAAATTAATAGCAACCTGTTCGCTTCTCTACAGACAGAACTAATTGACTTTCCTATGCCCACTGCACGCTAGGCTGCGGCCTCAATTAGCTATCCGACTTCATTTCAGCAAATCTGTATTATCCGCAGTGCGAGGAAATGCTGCAGATTACAATAAGATATTTTGATGTATTATGCAAATTAATTAAATTTAAATAAATATGCTACATAGTTATAATTGAGAGAATATCCATTTACGTGTTTGAAGTTTACGAAAGATCATGTCTTGGATCTGAAGAGTGGAAGAAAGATTATAAGTTAGTAGTGCTTAAAAACACACAGTAGTGCCTTGCTTGGGTCTTTGCTACTATCTTCTTGACAATAATTATTGTCAAATTGACAGACAGATAACGACCGGCTTTTCCTATGCAATGCCAGTTGAGGCACATTGGCCGTGGAGTAGTTGTTTTCGGCATCTTCTTCAAATAAAGATTGCATAAGCATTGCGTTTTTTCTACGAGTATAAATAAGTATTTGATATTTTCTCGACTTCTGAAAATATAAAAATAAGTATTATAAACCACATACCTAGATACCTGCGCCATGTGATATATTTCACAAATTCAAAATAGTTTCAAATTAAAGTGCTCTAGTCTCGATAAAAGAAATCCCAGAAGGAACGTCATTTCACGTGAAATTTTAAGCCTATGCAAAACTTTATTAATACAAAGTTCGTGATTAAAATGTTTCATTATTATTTTGCTTGTGCTGCTTGAACATCTGACATGAAATCGCAGATTTTAAAGTTTTGAATGAATGAATTGTACAAAACAAAACCATACTACAAAACAAAGGTTCAGAATTATCAGTTTTATATGTATTACAAAGTAGAAAGTAAAAGTTTGTCAGTCCCGTTCTTTGTCTTCTATTAGCAGAAAAAAAATTATAAACAGCAAATGATTTAATCAGTAGAAAAATTGTATGAGTAATTTCCTGGGCAAAGTTATTTCAGAAAAACTCCAGAGACGTAAATGTAGTTATTAATATACCTAAGTAGTTGCTTTCTAAGTTATCTGCCTCTATTGTGTAAAAAAATGCATTTCAATAATAAAAAACATTTAATAGAATAAAGAAAAAGTATATAAACAAGATAAACCTTATCCGTTCACGATTTGTCAGCAAATAAAGTTCATTATCGCATTTCTTTATTGTTACAAAAAAGTTATTGTAAATGAGTTTACGATTCATCAAAAAATATTTTTTCGAAATCGGCAGTAAAGATCGAGAAATAATCAGTAAAATAATCCGTTGTTTTATGATTTTTCAAGTGACAAAATGATTCCCCAAATTCTAACTTTAAAATTTTTTAAATTTCAAATTCTAAATTTTAAGTTAACGAAAATATTAAGGAGTTTTTGTATATTTTATATATTGATATTGTTGTTTAGGCTTGGTGAGGTAGGTACCTACTAAAGTAATACAAATTCTAACAGTATAATCATAAAGTTCGGAAATATCACCAATTACATTGCCATATTTTCTTCGATTTTCACAAATGACACGCAGGTGCTAAGTGGAAGCCCTGTTACATTTAAAATAAATGTTTCAAATATTAAAAGGAGCTCATTTCTCACCCAGCGCAAAGACAGAAAGATTTATGATAACCGCTCCATTAGAACACAAGTGGATATTGGTTTATTACAGCTCGAACCAATCTAGTAATGGAATGAAAATGGTATATAATACATTTATTTGTATGAACACTTATTACTGGTTGCTTAGAATTTCAGCCGAAATAAATGAAGCATAGGCTTTACATCGATGAATAGAAATTTCATTTGTTTAGTGGCAACAGTAAAAGCAGATGTGAACGATTTTAACATGATTAGTTTTTTTTCAGGAAACTCTTAAAAAAATTCATTTTAACTAATTAATTCTAACTGAGCATTCTAAGGAAAATAAAAAGAAGTAGGTATACAGTTTAATTAAATCTATCACATTTGAGAAAATAATTTACAAATTATGATCAGAAAAAGAAAAATAATTAGGATTTGTACATAATGTACAGAAATAGTTACTCTTGTACCAAGGCACCAAAGTGGAACTTTTTATCACAAATGTTGATTATCACGATGTGTGTATGTGAAAACTACATGGGGGATATAAACAAACTTTAGTGTTTAGGTACACTTTATGTCTTTTCAAAATCGAGAAATCATTAAATAAAAAAATTTTTACTTTTTAAAGATACAAAATTATGCCACAAATACTGCACAGTGTTTGTTATGTGTTAATTTGACGTTTATTTGTTACTCCGCCTATTTGAAAAAATCATAAAACAATGGATTACTTTATTGATTATTTCTCGTTCTTTACTGTAGATTTTGATGTTCTTTAGTAACGATTTCGAAAAAAATATATTTTAAGGAAAATAGTGAAAAGCTTTTAAACGTTTTATAGTTATGATATAATTACATGCTTCATAACCCCCATTAGTTAGGGGGCTTCATGCCCCCTAACTAATGAGGTTTTTCATTTCTCCCTCATTCCAGCACTGAATGGTTGTTAGGGTCTATCAACGTAAGTCGTTCCTGAGGTGCAAATGCGATCCGCGAAATAATATGCCGCCCCCTCTCCCACACAAGTCTCAGACTTTCGGGCTAATTCTTGTGATTAGCATGAGGGGTAGCGATATTATTATTATTATTATTATTATTATTATTATTATTATTATTATTATTATTATTATTATTATTATTATTATTGCTATAATAAAATAGCTAGTCTCCATTTTCAATGTATAATACATTTTCATAAAATATATTTACTGACAAGGATACATAGTGTGTTGATTTATGATACATAGAGAGAACTGAGGACGCGAACATAAAAAATGTTCCAGACAACGTTGTAAATCACAGGCTATAAAACTGTTATTATTTTCCTGCCCATTAAATAATAGATGTGAAGATATGCTGTAATAGACAAGAGGAAATTTATTTTCCCTCTATAGCGCCGTATAAAATAACGCTCAACAAATGACATTGTTAATTAAAATACACCATGCCGACAAGAATTACTGGAAAATGTTCTCAAACTGTTGTGAAAAGCTCTTCAATGTCATTTTAGAGTGGTTGTCTCCTTATTACACTACGGTATTTTATGGAGTGCTTTACATTTGATGCATGGAAAAATATGCGTCGTTATAATACCTACCCCAAGGCTGTTTATATGAACTCGGAAAACACAGACAGAACGTCAAACTTGTAGAATATTTTCTTTTGTATATCAGTGTAAACACCTGCTTCAAAAGGCTGAATTACGAGGTGGTTTTTTAAACTTATTTTTATTTAGACAATAAAATCTCATGTCGAAAAAGACGGATAGCTACCCTCAACAAATACATACGCATTTTCAAAATCATGAAGTCTTTCTAAAAATTATGTACAGGGTATTCGCGTATATTTTGACCCCTACCCACAGGGGTTATTAAGAAAGGAAAGTTTAATACAAAAGTTGTTTGGTTTTTCACGTATTATCTTTTGGCTAGGTCGAAAAAAAATTGCATGTCGTAAATTTGAGGAACAAACAACCAATTGAACATAATATTTTTGAATGGGACACCCTATATAATTTTAGACGCTGGGGAAAATAATGTTTCTCTGATCTCAAAAATATATATTTTGTTGACATTTGCACTGGCAGTTTTATATATGGCAGTTTAATGTTTACAATAAATCATAAAAAAAATATTAAAAAATGAAAATATAGGAAAATATTTAAATAACTAAGGAGGTTACATCGAAAATCGTTAAATATTTTTTATTACTGTTGGTTTCTTCTGTTAAATACTTTTAGTTCTTTGTATTTTTTGTATTTTTTTATGGTACTCGTTGTCTAATATTTCGAAAACTGCCAGTGCAAATGTCAACAAAATATATATTTTTGAAATCAGGAAAAGAATGTTTACCCAAGCATGTAAAATTATACAGGGTGTCCCATTTAAAAATATTATGTTCAATTGGTTTTCCTAAGTTTTCGACATGCAATTTTTTTTTAGACCTAGCTGAAAGATAATACATGAAAAACCAAACAACTTTTGTATTTAAATTTTTTTTCTAACTTTCTTAATAACCCCTGTAAGTAGGTAGGGGTCAAAATATACGCGAATACCCTGTACCCTCCCAGGAACTTTACAAAAAGCTGTAAGAAAATCAATAAAAAATATATTAATAATACTCTAAATTCTTTGATTGTTTGGAGTACACTTTTATTGAGTACACACTTTACAAAAACTATTTTTAGAAATACATACCCAGTTTATAAAAACATCTACCAAATAGAAACAACATAAATTTAGTGGGTGTTAAATAATATACCAACTGAACTTCTGAACATTCCTCTTCCAATTTTCTGATTTTGTTTGGTATAATACTTTTGTATAGTATCTATGCTTTAAGGTATATACCTCTACTTTTAATATGAATCAAGATAACGTTTGATTTAAGTTAACATACAGATCGGTATTTACTAGTTGACCAAAAACCTTATACTTTAATTTTTCATTTTGTCTAATACAGATGAGATTCTACAAATCAGATTTTACAGATCGGATCTTATGGATTTATACATTTTTTAAACTCACCGATGGATCCACCAATCCAATCAAAAACTATTCCCCTCTCTCTTCTTAATCAAAGAAAAAAAAAGATGGAAACATGTGATGAAATCCACCGCTGAATTTAAAAACTCGTCCTATGTGATCATATCTAATTACGGTTTTTGGCTTAAAGGCAAGACAATTTCAATGCCTTAATCAAATACATTTTAAATAACGATTAAATATTTTCCCATCCGAAACCAACTAGTGTACAATTTATTTAATTCAAATACATATACCGGTCTCAAATTATTTTTAATCCTCAATTACTGATGTAATTTGGAAATGTCTGCAATTCTAAGAAAACATATGAACAAAAATATATCCCTTATAAATAATACGAGGTTCTGGTTTTACACAAATCTGTTCAAATCAATCATATGCTTGTCCGAACACCAAAAAAAGTTATTCTGAAATGGATCATTTGTCTCTACCTCCAGTGTTGGCTCATGATTATTAACCGTACACATTTATCAATATGGATTGAAAACCATTTCATTATATCTGGACCAAACATTGTTATTCAGGTCTGCCTACATCCTCCATATGCATGAAATCCGCTTTGTTCAGGACAGCACCTGAAAAAAATGAATGTGATGAATTCAACGGCAAAATATTTCGATTCCGAAAGGTTTCATTATTTAGGTACGGACCGTGAATTGACACAACATAAGCGTACAAAATTCCAACTATAATTTAGTGTGATTGCATTTTAGGCAAAAAATTTAAGAGGTTATTAAGAACATGTGTGATGAAGTTTTTGAATAGCTCTTAGCGATAGCAGGTCTTACTTACCTTACCACCATACACCACTGAATAAACATTAATTTCACCATTACATCATTATTAATCATTACAACAAACATCATTATTAATTCGTTAATAATGAAAAACTAATAAACCATATACAGCCAGTAAACAAAATATACACCTACCATGCACGTACATCTACCGGGTGAAATTAGTAACTGACGCACCTCCTATATTATTTATGTTAAACATCCTATATTACATCAGTCAATTTTGGAAAGACTCGTAGGATAAAACTTTACTCAGAATTGACAATTTTTTGTCTGATGGGCAGCAACTTAAATTTGGCAAATTAAATATTACGCTACTGGGTGTCCTGTTTTTGCGCTAAACGGCTCAAGTAGGGAAAAACGTTAGAAAAGTGGCACAACTTTAATTTTATACACGAAAATAATTTTACGTTATTGCGTTTAACAAGTCGTGTAACTATTCTATTTAAAATTATTTTCCTACGTCGATTTATCGTCAACTAAAATAACTTATTTAAGCCCTATTTAATTTTCATCATTAGTTGAGGTTACTTTGCGTACAGGCAGGTGACTAGATAATCTATTATAGTGTCTTTAAATGCAGTATTTATAGCTATAGGCTCTTTCTAAATTTGTACAAACATATCGCCAAATAAGAAAAATATTTGACTAGATGCAGTAGCGGATCCCCGGATTGATGAAAAGTGTGGTGTCTCTGCGCAAACTGCTTGTAATTCAAATATTTACTTTAGAATTAATTCCTCGTCCATATTCAAGACTTGCTTCAGTTTTCCTATCCTATGACCTTTTCGTTTTGCGTTTGACATAATGTTATTAAATCCATTTGCTAAATGTTATTATGTAAAATTGCTGAGAAACGAAAACTTAATAATAGATAGAAATAATAAGTAGTAATAATAAAAATAGAAAGATAATTTATAAAACAAAATATACCTTGCACATAATTAGATTTATTCTGAGAAATTAATCAAAATAAATGTCCCATAGTATTTTGAATAACTTTTGCCGGTAACATTTCAACAGGTAGGCGTCACTGCGGTGATGTTTTTGTTGTTATCTGTTAAATTCATTAGTTGCATAGTTGTTAACTTTTACTTTCCAGGAAGGAATTTCAGACTATTCAATTCTCTAGTATTAAACCACTGACAGAGCGAACTGTGTTGTTCTTTAAAATACCTTGTACTTTGTGAACCTATTCTGGTTTTCCTGTAACATTGATCAAACTACCGTGAATGTAGTTAGTTTATTATATTTTAAATTAGTATACCAAAGGTATAATTCAGAAACGCCTTAGTCCAATTTGTTAAAAGAAATTTTAGTGACTATATGAATGACATTTTGCGTAAAAATCTCTAAGGAATATTTTCAAGATTAGTCCAAAAAGCAGGTGATTGGGGAAAATTGTTACGTCTAGAATTTAAAAAAGTTCTGATATATCATTCTTTTAATAGTACTCACTATAGTGACGCACTCACTAAAGCAATATATTATAATTTTCTCAGATCCATTTTTATTAAAATTCCACAAAATACGACATTATTTCCTCGAGGAATATTCAAAACAGAATAATTATGAATTCCTGTTTTCCCCATCCTTACAATCAACTAGTAATGAAATTCACTTTCCCGTAAAGTTTAATGAAATTCAAATGACTTTTTCTGGAAATGTATGCATTCAAATAAAGACCATTTGAATAAAGAAATCAATAGTTGATATAATTTGGTATTTCAAGTAAGTTCCACTCAAAGGAATATTATGAATCACAAGTAGTGCTTTCTATAATTTCCTTCCGACTGAAATTTATAAACAGATGTTTTTAAAATTATTTTACTATATAACTTATAACTTAGCAAAAAGTCGAATATTTCTAGAAAAATACTATACACTCCTTCCCTTCCACTCTAGCCCTCCTTCACAAACTTAACAAGGTAAAACCTGAAGAAGTTGATGGATAAAGAGTTGTTTATAGTCCTGGTTGCATAACAACGAATTTATATTTTATATTTATTCCAAGCACACAAATAAGGACTACAGCATTAAATTATTTTGTATAAAAAGAAGGACATTTCCGGACTGTTGAGATCGCCATAGCAACTGTACAAAAAAGAGATTATTGTAGAGTACCAAATTGTAATTTGACATTGCACGTCACATACATTTTAATTTATTCAAATTGAAAAATGGAAACGGATAGCGTGTTTTCTACCCTATACGCCGCTTGATATAAAGAAGTCGGCAGAAAATGTTACTTTAGAGCTATTACCCAATAAATCAAGAGTATAGTATATGAAAGTAGTTACCTATAAACGATTACTATACCTTTAATGTTAATTACTCGTATTATTCGAAGTAATAAGTCTTCTGTTGAAGGCAAAATGATGTTTTTCTTTAATGGGACATCATTTATAGGTATTATATTGTTTTGTTTGTGGATGGGTCGTTCTCTCAGAAATGAATATATTGATATAAGCTTTACTAGATCCTCCTTTAATAGTCAGTTAGATATACACTCCTGTATTGGGGATCGAATAATTTTTTATATCATATAACATGTTTTTGACTCGTTGAATTTTATCAGCTTATATCTGTCAATATTATATATAAATATAAGTATATTAGAATGTATCCTTTGGTTAGATACAGAAATATCAGGTTTTCAGCTGCTTACATTATATCATGTGAAAACTGTGGTCAAAGGGAATCAAATATAAATAACCTGATGTAAAAAGGTGGGTTTTATGTAGCTACAAAGTATATTACCTTTACCTCATCTAAAAAATTGTAAAAAATATCGTAGAACGTTACCTACTTTGCCGCAGGTTTTAAATAGCAGGATGTAATCTGAAAAATCATATTTTTCCCAATTTCGAGTGTTAGCTACTTTAAAGAGCTAATATTCTACCATAATTGTGGCAATAACCCCAGGCTAAGCTTTAATACAAATTTCATATATCCAAGTATGTGAAATAGCATGGATCCCGCAAATCCTACCCAATAATTCGGCTTATCTAAAATTTACCTTAAGATTTATCTCATTTACCTAGCATGAGCAAGGACCTTAACTATGAATGTATTATTCAAGAGACGTAATCACGACGTTCTACAAATTATCATTAAGGGTGTCATTTTAATAACGAATAATTCAGTGGGTTTAGATTGGATAAATGATTGGATTTGCTTTGTATTTTATGTAATTACATCATGTTGTTGATAATAAATTATGAGAATAGACTTAGATTTTTTATTTCTCAAAAGAGCATGTATGTTATGTACATAATATTGTGTAAATTATTCAATAACTATATCAGATGTTTTTGTAATATTAATTTGTAATATTAGATTCTGTACTTCGATTTAAAATTATTTTCGACTAATTACAAATTTAACGTATTTTAACACTGTTAATTAATTAGTTAGTTACAGGTAGATAGTTAAACTCTTCTTTTGAATCGACGGTTAAGAAATTCAGCCCACCTAATAATTTTAATTAAAAAAAAAACATCTTTATAGAGCACATCAGTTAACAACAATTTTAAGAAAGAACTCGAAAAAATTAATTAGTAAATAAAACTTCTAATATACAGGGTGTGTTAACGAATTGCTAGTAGACATTATAGTTCGTCGGAAACCCCGGTCTAGGATGCACAGAAAAAAAACCGATGTATAACCAAATGGGACTTTCACCAGTCAAAAAGGCATGTTTTCTTACATAGAAAATCGAAATTGACGACTCTCTCCATTGGTCGAGACAAAAGATATAGACAAAAAACTGGAAAAATAGGGAAATATATTTTTTTTAACTTTGAACACTCATAAATTTTTTTCTAAAGGATGTAGAACAACAATTTTAAGTTTTATTCCTCATTCAATTTCCTTTCTTTTGGTATATATTTCATTAAAATAAAATTATAAACTATATTAAAAAAACAGTAATATTTAAAAAAAGACAACAAATTACCAAAATTTTTTTAAACTCACCTCGCCATAACTTTCTTATGCAAAGATCTATTTCAATGTTTTTTTTTTCAAAAACTGCGCAATTTAATGGACTTCATTTTGTCTCGATTAACATGGGGTCTATTTTTAAAAATAAAACCGGTAGCGGCTTTTAAACGTCGGGGCGCATGCCTCTGCGGCTGGCTAGACGGCGATTTTTTCCCATCGCGATCGCTGCCCCCGCGCCTAGTTACACTATTTAATTTGGTATATTTGCACCTTATAGTGAGTAAATATCGAAAATTTTATTCTCAAAAATTCTGTGTTTTGTTTTACATATTTATAATTAATTGTTGAAACATTTGTGCCGGTTTTATTTGAACAAATTTTAATATTTGGTGATCGATAGACAATTATTAATGTTTTTCTAATATAAGGATTACTTTCCACATGCTACCCTCCAATAAAAATGGTAGACTAGTCGTAAAGTGTGGTGACACTGATGTTCTAGTATGTACTGTTAATTTATTATTATCTTACTCGCAAAAATTTTAGTAATTGTAATACCAAAGGATTATTCATGGAAACTGGTCACACAAATATGACAACTAACAAAAAAAGATATATTCCTCCTATTCACGTCATTTCAAAAAAATTTGCGAATTTTATTTAATTTAAAATTGGCATGTAGGCTTACCAAGTTTTCACAGCCTCACAGGATGTGATACGACCAGTTCCCTTTTAAAAAAAAATGAGGAAAAAATGCTTGGGAGGTGTACTATAAAAATTGCGACACACTCAACCTTCACAAATTTGCCAAATTTGTATAAAAAGTTTACAAAAATAAAAATGCAAAACATCTGATTTTTTCTACTACTAGAAGATTAGTTCAATTTCCTTTTTTCTTTTGCATATATTTCATTAAAAAAAGTTGAAAACTATATTACAAAAACAGTAATATTTAAAAAAAGACAACGAATTGCCAATATTTTTTTAAACTCACTTCGCCATAACTTTCTTATGCAAAGAGCTATTTAAATGTTTTTTTTTTAATTGCGCAGTTTTATGGGTAAAAATCGTAAGCCGTTAATTTTCTTCTAAAAAATTGTAATGATTTAGAAAAATAATAGATAATTGTGAAAAGTGAATTTAATAAAAATTTTTACAAACAAAACAAAATTTTGAAAGGGGTTGGAACTTTCGGTAGGTAACACTGACGTAGTTTTGGAAAATGTGGACAACTACGTCAGTATCAAAACAAAATTAAAACAAATTATTTTCAAAAAATGTATCGTCATCAGGATCTCCAGCTTCAGTTTGATTTTCTTCAGGTTCGCGATTAATATTAATCCAATTCATTTTGCATTTGCAATTTGAGCTACAAAATACCCTTTCTTTTTTACACTGACATTTTTGCGTGTTGCAGTTTTTATCATTGCATAATAAGGAAATAATTTTCCGTTTATCTTTGGGAACTAGAACTTGATACATCATTTTCGGAACCCTAAAGTCCATCCATAAAACAGGAGATCTTTTTTGGTTACCTCACCAATACACCTATTGACCCATATAAATGTTTGATAATTTGACCTAAAATTGGACATTGCAATAAAAAGTGCGTACATTGCAAATTTTTGCTTTATAAATTCACCTAAGTACATGTAGTTTGAAACTATCTTCTGTAGGGGGCAATTCTTAAGTTTGTATTTTGCTCTGATTTGTATGGTTTAACCGAATTTCATTCAGATATTTTGTATTTTTATTTTTGTATAAAAAACTTACAAACCTTCTGGCGAATATTATTCCTTCGTCAGGTACCACTTCGGCAAATTTGTGAAGGTTGAGTGTGCCGCAATTTTTACAGTACACCTCACATGATTTTCTTTTCCTATTTTAAATGTGATACGCCCAGACGTATCACATCCCCATCACGTTGTATCACATTCCCATGTGATACGAACAGTTTAAAGTGAACTGGTCGTATTACATCCTGTGAGGTTGTGAAAACTTGGTAATCCATCACATGCCAATTTAAAATTAAATAAAATTCACCACTTTTTTTGAAATGAGGTGAATAGGAATATATCGTTTTTCTGTTAGTTGTCATATTATTGTCCATGAATATTTCTTTGGTATTACTATTACTATATATTTTGTGAGTAGGATAATAATAAATTAGTCTACCATTTTTATTGAAGGATACCATGTGGAAAATAATCCTTTTATCAGAAATAATAAATTAATAACTGTCTATCCATCACCAAATATTAAAATTCATTAAAATAAAACCACGACAAACATTTCAGCAATTATAAATAAAACAAAACACAACATTTTTAGAATAAAACTTACGATCTCTTCTCACTGCAAAGTGTAAATATACCAAATTAAATATTGTAACAGGGCGCGGGTGCAGCGATCGCCATGGGGAAAAAATCGCCGTCTTGCCCGCCGCAGAGGCATGCGCCCCGACGTTTAAAAGTCGCTAGCGGTTTTATTTTTAAAAATATACCACATATTAATCAAAACAAAATAAAGTCCATTAAATTGCGCAGTTTTTGAAAAAAAAAACATTGAAATAGCTCTTTGCATAAGAAAGTTATGGCGAGGTTAGTTTAAAAAAATTTTGGTAATTTGTTGTCTTTTTTTAAATATTTCTGTTTTTCTAATAGAGTTTATAATTTTATTTTAATGAAATATATACCAAAAGAAAGGAAATTGAATGAGGAATAAAACTTAAAAAAAAAATTGTTGTTCTACATCCTTTAGAAAAAAATTATGAGTGTTCAAAGTTAAAAAAAAATATTTCCCTATTTTTCCAGTTTTTTGTATATATCTTTTGTCTCGACCAATGGAGAGAGTCGTCAATTTTGATTTTCTATGTAAGAAAACATGCCTTTTCGACTGGTGAAAGTCCCATTTGGTTATACCTCAGTTTTTTTAGCTCCGAAACTAGGAGGCTTTTCGCGCTCCATCCGACGGACTATTAACTCTGAAGTTAATTTATATATTTAGGTACATAATTTATATTTTGGTTTTACTCATATGTGTAGTACTTTTATTTTTACAAAAATATAGAAAAGTTTCTTATTCAGAGGACACTTAGAGAAAGTTCAAAAGAGATATTGTACCAATTATTTTATATTCCAATAAAACGTTTGTATTGTACTTGTATTCAAACAGTTTTATTTCTACGTTTTGTGGTAGCTAATGGATCTCTGCCATCCACACGAAACCTTCTAAAACTGGGACAGAAAATATAGGTCATCGGCAGTACATATAAAAATATCTGGAATTCTGTTGTACCTACCCTTGTTCCAGAGATAATAATAGAGAGCTAGGATCACACCCTGATAAATCCTTTAAAGCCCATAAACATGAAATTCCACTACTGATTACAAACAAAGTGCTTTAAATTAGATATACGAAACATTGTAGGGTAAAATGGCGAATATCGGTATGCAGAGGAAAAAAAATCATATAGAATATTGCTTCTGTTTTTCGATACATTTTGAAATAAGTGAGTTTTAACATTATTTTTAATAATCTATTTAATATTCAATTATTTAGAAAAATTAGGCGTTAGTTTATGAAAGTCTGACTATGAAAAAAAAGATAAATATAATTAAATAACAAATACATTCATGCATTGTAAAGCAATGTATATAATATTAATGCAATAATGTTAATATTGCGGTGTCATATTAATGTGGCAACGTCGCATCGAATTAATATTTCGAGTATCGTGATATACAAGGTGATCTATTTATAAAAATTGACCTTGAAGTCGTTCCGCTGCCACCGCGGCCACCCTGTATATTTCAAAATATGTTTGAAATGTGCACCTCTCCACGCTACCACTTCCATAATACACTTTTTTCCAAAACCACCCTGTATACCTACTGATTGTATTTCTTGCAAACATACTATTTTTTTTTGGTCGCAATCAAATTTTTTGCAAACTAGTATAACTATTTTATTTATTAAAACCAAGTGATTATTTCAAATTCTGGAAAAAGACGCAGGATGATCTTCTATATAATAGAAAACAGGTATGTGTTAAGGCGTACTTAGTTGAAACTATTTTGGTAGAAATAAAAGGATAAGTATGAGAAATGAAGCTACGTAGCCATTTGACTAACATACACTGTATACTTCTGAATAACAAGCTACTAAATTACAATTTGCCGGTAGCATTCACATAGTACTGCAGTTTTATTGAAGAATCAAAGGCTAAGTAGATTGCGCTGTACGTATTAGACTTGAATGAATTCAGGCGCTGACACAGGCTAACTTTTTAAACCAGTAGTTACTAAGATTGACATTGATGCAAGCGGATGCTAGATGTGCAAATGGAATTTCGCTGTAGAAATGCACGAGGATTCGTTCTCCCTCAATAAATTTATGAAATTGGTGTATAAGCTATACATCGAATATAAATTTTAGGAACTTTTACTAACCAGTTTTCATAAACAACTTTTATATACTACGACACAAAATATAACATACTACTTTATTTTAAATTCTAAAGCAAGCTTTGAAAAATATTTTATTTTTATTTTTATGTGCTGTTGCTCTTTGATTCATGTTTGGTATCCTTGAAGGTAGGTGTTCGCTAGTTTGATCTCAAAAGTAATTTTCTTAATTTCTTTTTTATAAGTATTGTGCAGTGAAATGTGTTCAAGGTGGCCCGGTTAATATATGCCTATACCTTATCTCAGAAACTACACAAGTCCCATAGAAAAAAAATTATATGAAACTGTTTTTTTGACAGTTATCTTCAATTTTTTAATATTTTCAAATATATAACCTGTTTATACCTATACAGGGCGATGAACTAAAGTTCCTTTTTTTTAAATAGCACACCCTATATATTACTACATTTTCACAAAGCCCTCCTAAAGACAAGTTCAATGATATATGACATGATGGGTCTGACGCCCACCGTTTCGGAGTTATTGAGAATTATCTTCAGGAAATAGCCCATATTAAAATCGTGCTAGAAAAGTTAATAATTAAATTTTTGAGCATCAACTTGCACCAAGAGAATTCTAATTTTATTTACTTTTTGATGTAATTACTCATATTCAGTTTATAAAAAAAAATTTACCGTGTTGCCACATTTCGAAAACCATAAATTCTCACAATTTTTTCAAATGGAACACCCTGTATATTGTTACATTTCTAGAAAGCCCTTCTATCGACAAATTCAGAGATATATGATATGATGGGTTTGTATCCCATCGTTTCTGAATGATTATCCTCAGAATATGGGATTTTAATATTGGCTATTTCCCGAAGATAATACCCAATAACTCCGAAACGGTGAGCATCAGACCTATCATATATACATCATTGAACTTGTCCTTAGAAGGGCTTTCTGAAAATATAATAATATATAGGGTGAGCTATTTAAAAAAAGTATTATCTACGGGAAATAGCCAGTATTAATATCCCATATTCTGAGAATAATTATTCAGAAACGATGGGATACAATCATCATATCATATATCTCTGAATTTGTCGATAGAAGGACTTTCTAGAAATATAACAATATACAGGGTGTTCCATTTGAAAAATCGTGAGAATTTATTGTTTTCGAAATGTGGCAACACGGTAAATTTTTTTTATAAACTGAATATGAGTAATTAGATCAAAAAGTAAATAAAATTATAATTCTCTTGGCGCAAGTTGATGCTCAAAAACTTAATTATTAACTTTTCTAGCACGATTTTAATACGGGCTATTTCCTGAAGATAATTCTCAATAAGTCCGAAACGGTGGGCGTCAGACCCATCATGTCATATATCATTGAACTTGTCTTTAGGAGGGCTTTGTGAAAATGTAATAATATATAGGGTGTGCTATTTAAAAAAAAAAGAAACTTTAGTTCATCGCCCTCTATATAAACACGTTATAAATTTGAATATATTAAAAAATTGAAGATAACTTTGAAAAAAACAATTTCGTATAATTTTTTTTCCATGGGACTTGTAGTTTCTGAGATAAGGTATAGGCCCATATTAAACGGGCCACCTTGTACATAAATATTGCCACGATAGTAAAAAAGGAAATAAAATTAGTAACATATCAATATTTCAATATTTCAAAATTTGTTATTTTATTCATAATCATATTTCACCCTGTATATTAAATATAAAAAAATTAAATCAATTCCCAAATTGCTGATGTGGTGTGTTGCAATAATTGTCGACCAAAGGTAAAAGTCTCATGCCAATGAACTGGTAAAACTGAATAGTCAGAGAAAATTGACGAACAATTGGTTCCTAATCAAACAGGGTCATAGACCGGCAGTTATGTGCTGATTTCCTGACAGTGACCATCTCCCCAAGTTCCTCCAAAGTCTGGAATAGGACTTAGTGACTGTATTATTATTTCTTTTACCTTTACTACTTTGTTTATGGCACCAGTAACTTAAAATAGAATTTAACTAATTATGCTTTCAAACCAATAACCAACTTTGGTAATTAAATAGTTCTTTGTAATAAAAGCGAATGTTTTACTTCCAAGTTACCCCATGCCCGGCGCCTCCACCAAATGTTATACCGTGCGCGCACGTGGACCTTTGATTAAATTAAAGGTCTAATTATTAAAAAAAAAAAAAAATCTGTAATTATTTGAATATGTATGGACTCCAATATTAGAATACGCAAACCTTCAAGTATATATGTACAAGAAGATAGATTTTGTACTGAATATAAAATTTGCTTTTATTTTTTATTTAAACTGTTTTTTTTTTGTACTATTTTTGTTATATCAAATATACAAATATTTACCACACAGTAACTTTTTCTTTTAATTAAAATAACTCTCTCCCAAACTAACAGTTCATGAAAGCAGAAAAAAATTCTTGCTGCAAAGAATATTGTCATAGTCATATAAGTCATTTTTTGAATAAAAGAATAAAAGACAATTTATTTGATGGTATGACTTAATTATTATAATATTATATGTTTAAGTATTTAATTATGCAAGTAAAAACGTTAATGTTAAATTTTTTAGTAACTAAATATAGTTAAGATTTTAAAAAAAGCGTATTGGAAGAAAAGAAGTACTATTTTTAACTAATCATAATTTTTTATGGATAAAGTTTAGTTGAATTAAATAAATAACTATTCACTTTTATTACCACAAGTACTGGTTTTAAGGAAATTATATGTATTCACCAAAGTATTAAATAACTAACATAAACAGCGGAACTATAAAGAAACAACAAATTTATTAAGCCAACATTTATAATTGTATTTATTAAATTTTTCAATTTAACTTTAATAAATCGTGCTCTGAGTGCAGAAATTGTGGAAACAAATTATTTTTCTTTGACAGCTATGTTATAAATGCGAGATTACCGCTTATATATTCGCCTAGTGTTTGGTCCTTACGTATGAGAGAGTTAAAATGAGTTGCAAAATTTAGTGGATTACTAAAAGCTTATTCTGCTGTGAGAGTAAAATGTCTGCCATTTATTTTTAAAATGCTTATTTGAGAGTATTTTTATATATCACGAAGATTATAAATTTCCTTCAGAAATGTCAGTTGGGCTATTAAGAAGCGGGTTTCCCATCTTTACCGTTATTAATCATTCCCTTAAGAAATATCGCCAAGAAGAATATTTAAAATGTTGGCACTGTTATACACAAAAAACTATATAGGTACGGATCCCTAAATAAAAGGCCCTAAAGGCGGGTCCATAGTAAGTAAAGTGTGTACTAAACAGAGAAAAAGAAAACTGCATAGATGGACAAAATATATAATATAAAGTAAGATAAAAAAATATCACAGTATAGAAATAAACTATTATAATGCAAAACAATACAAGTATATGAGTATCTAAATAAAATATAAAGCAAACATTGCTTCAACAAAGAAGAAAAAACAAAAATATAACCAGTTATTGAAAATAATATTTGATATTATTTAGGCTACGCGATAAATAATATCTATCTTTTCCATATTGTTACCATTATCATTAGCATCCGATACAGAGGGGGACTTTAGCAGAAGATTTGTTCAAGCACTAGACAACACAAATAAGATATGGTGCCTGCTGTTAATTCTGGGTACCCTATATGTAATAACACCAACAAGTGATTTACACCAACAAGTGAATATTATAATGTATTAACTTATGTAAGAACACAGTTCATTTTGTGGAATGCCGCGCTAAGGATATACATCTTGCAACAATAAAAAAGCAGATTTAAAAAATCTATGTTGAATTCTTTGAATCATTGACGTATATGTGATATACATAGGACTCCATATGATTGCCCCATATTCTAGTTTGGACATCACAAAAGTAGTAAATAGCAAATGAATAGTGGATTGATTCTTAAAATCACTGGAGTTTCGTAAAACAAAACCAAGAATTTTGTAAGCATCAGTTACAGATGATTTATTCCATAATCAAAAAGTATTGGGACTCTTTTCCGATGGAAAGACATTACATTGCATTTGCCAATATTAAGAGGAAGCTTCTTGTTGTAACACCAGTTCTTTGGCGAAACAAGGTTATTTTGAAGACCTTCACAATTAATAACGGAATTGACATAACAACAGATTTTAACATCATCGGCATATAGAAGAGATCGCACATTGAGGTGATTCACAATATCATTGTTGAAACTCACAAAGATGAGTGGTACGAGTATTGACCCCTGGGGAACGCCTGAGGTGTAAAAAAGTATTAAACTTAAATCTCCGATACTGCATAAACTGTTAACGATTTTCAAGGTAAGATTAAAACAATTTTATTAAAGCTGTACAGAGTCCCATATCATTCAGTCTTTTTTATCAGAATAGCATGGCAAACCTGTCAAATGCTTTTGAGAAGTCTGCATGTGTAAATGATATCGATTTGGGTCCCGACGTCAACAACAGAAGATAATATAAATTATGTTTTGCATATTAGATTAGAAACTGTAGACCGTCCTTGCATAACACCGTGCTGGTCGGGGATAATAATACCGGAGACATGGAAAGAAACGCGTGCAAAATAATTTCAAGAACTTTACAAAAATTATTTAAGATAGCTATGGGCTTATAATTCTCAAAGTCGCTATTGATCCGTTTTTTGTATACAGGAGTTATTCGGGACAACTTCCACATATTAGGAAATTACCCAGATGCAGTGATAAGATTAAATAGAACTGGCAATGATTACAATATTGTTGTATAGGACTAGTACTATACAATAGTACTTTGAGGTAGTGTATCGATGGGCGGGAGACGTGACACGGATTACAGAGGTCAGAGGTGTGGCCACAGAGGTGTCTGTGGGTGTGGCTCTCAGCTGCGATATGATGTTATTCCTCTTTAATTAACTATCATGTACTAATAGGTAATTGCGGACAATTTCATCAATGTATCTTTGTTCCCAAATTGAACATAATATTTTTTATTTGAGGACGTGTATACAGGGTTATTCAGAACCTATCCAAAATAAAATTTGGGGATGTTCAACATACATGTAGAAATGTAGTAGTGCAAAAAGAAATATTTTTGGCGGGGTCTGAAAACTATTTAAAAATTTTTCATTGCACGCCGCTGGATACTGGTCCACTGTAATGGAGTGACCTTGGGACTGACAATGTAAACTAGCTAGCACGAAAGAAACAGGCGCGCCCGGCGCAAAAAAGATTTGCGGCGTTTTTACTTTAAAATAAACTTAAAGATAGATAGATGTGACCAAAGTGACGTGTCTTTAAAATAAATAAAATTTTGTTACACTAATTTTGGAGAATTGCGCTACTTCATTACTAGGTATTAGGAACATGAAATTTATAAAAAATTTGCACATACCTTGTTACAAAAGCTGTTAGAAATAATATTCCTGGACTTGTACACAATTTTGGACACGCCTTATCCAATTTTGCCGCACTAAACCGAATGTTCCTCCTGGTTGTTGATCTTGTAAACGCAAATTATTAAGTAAATTGGGGATTTTCAGCATTTTGCTGCAACAACCACTCACAAAACCTAACTGTCGATGTGTCGGTGTGTCGATTGGGAAATCGTTCCGCATACAAGCGCGAAGCTGCCAATGAATTTTGTCCAACTTCGCCATAAATAAGAATCATGTCCATTAACTCAGCATTACTGTACACATGAGCCATTTTGAAAATTTTACAGTTTAACACTCGATAAACAAAACACCCGCCCTCCGCACAGAGACAGCGAAACAGAAAGACTGATGACTGCAGAGACAATAACAGATATTATCCCCACTCCAACTGTATTAGCCAGACGTTCGCCAGGTACAAAAACTGTTGTTTACTGTTTTTTGGAGGAATGTGATATATCAGGTCGTTGAAGTACAGTTGCCCAGCTACGTAGTCCTTTATAATGGTATAACTTTAAACATTGTTTAAAGTTATACCATTTACCATATACCATGTACCGGGAAATCCTAAGCCTTTTATTATAATTTTTTTTGGTGATATCGATTTCTTTAAGGATGCACATATCCTCCAAGTTTTAGAGATGAGTTCTGAATAACCCTGTATAACTATTTCAACATTACTTATAAGTTTAAGTAATAATAGTAAGAGATAAAAGTCTGTTCTAATCCACTCAATAGTTTCTGAAGCATAAAACATTATGTATTCAACTGCATCGCTATTATGCTTCGTGCTGCAAAGCTTCTTAAAATGTAAATTACTTTGCAACTTCGGAGAAGCGTAGTTCTGGAGAATAGAGTCGATTTGTTTGAATCTGTTTTTACGACATAATATAAGTGTTTCTCTTTCCTGTTGACAAACAGATATGTTTTTTAGAGTTTCCACGGCGAGAAGATTTGTGGATGTACCTTTCATCTAAAATACAGTAGGCCCATTTCAAAGAACAGAATATATTGCTATTCAAAAACATAATATGTAGTTTTACATGTGACAACCGTGACAAATAATGTAAAAATAAAAATGTATCTTCTTTTGCTATGAGGTAGTAGAAATAACGTTTTTGTCAGTGAGGAAAACCAAGGGCCTACTAACCCACTGACCGGTTCCACCCTTATTATGCGCCCATCAGAATGGAATAAGTCAGTGTCTGGTGATGGGTCTCGATGAACGATGTTAGCTGATAGATGTCGCTCGGCGACTCCTACACAGTAAAAAAAGACAAATGGTAAAATTACTAAATGGTAATCGTAATTTACTGCAGTGTTATTTTTAACACGAACTGGGTAGTATAATAACTAAACCTTTAGAACTCATATTACACGAACGATATACCCGCCAAGTTTGTAGAAGTACTCATAAATTGTAGTAAAATTTACAAAACCCTGTGTTAAAAATGAATCAATCCGCCATAAAAACGGAATAATTACACGGTGAATAATTAACTATTACGCATTACCTTGTAAAGTCTACTGTGTTAAATTACTTTTATGAAATGTAATAATACACCGATATGTCTAACACTGCCAAGTGTGGACTATATACACACTGATGAGTGTGGAATCAGTGTTAAAATCAGTCGGATTTTTTTACTGTGTATAGAGATGCCGAAGTAATACCATGCCAGTCGGGGCACATTGGCCGTGGAGTAGTTGTTTTCGGCATCTCCTTCAAATAAATAAGTATAGGATTGTCTTCCTCAAAGGTAATAGAGGTCACTGCTATAATGGCCCCTGCGGAAAAGCAGGTCGTTATCTGTCTGTAAGTTTGACAATAATAATTGTCAGACAGATAATAGCAAAGACCCAAAGAGGGCACTACGGTATCTTTCTCACCACTACTAATATTTCTCTTGTCGTGTTATTTAAAACAACTTATGAAAAGTATATTTGTAGTAATAGTTGATATAAGAGTTTAATATAGGTATACGATTGTTTAGGTGCTATAGGGATTTAATCAATTTCAAGTTTTACAAGCAACCTTAATATTTTCGAATGTTATTTTAAGTAAGATATGTAGAGCAGCCTTTAGTTAAATGGTGTACCTAAATGTGCATCCTGAACTCAAGTACAGGAATCGCTAAATATTTTGAAGAATTATAAAAATATATATATATTATGGAACATACGTTATTCATTTGGGTGAGTACAAACACGGCATTCACCGATAGTAATAAATAAAATAAAATTTATCCGACATACGATGTTTTCTGGTAAAAATAAATTCGTAAACGATCCGTAAATGTTTGTACTTTGTTACAGTATAAGATAATTCCATACCACTTTGCTTTGCACAAAAATTTCCATTGCCTCATGTATCCTCTTAATATTAATATTATTATTATTCATAATTATTGCACTTATTTAATGGCATATATTTCAGGCTTAGTTCCATGCGACATTTATCCGGTTGGGTTATTTTCAGGAAAATTACGTACTTACCTAAATACTTAATGCAAATTCTGCCCCTTTGCTTAAACATAAACCTATTTGTAATACCCTCATAAATATTTATACTATTTACCTGGAAGTTTTAATATTGTACTTGTAGTAGTAAAATATACAGTGACAACCTACGTAATATTTTGTATAACGGTGGTTTTCCATTTATTTTAAATTTGAAGTATTTAGATATACATCAACCTTTCCATATATTATACAGGGCCTTTCAATGAAAACTTGACCCACCCTATAAAACTGGAAAAGTTTCATACTCAGACTCCTCAAAAATCGATTGTTTGGGCTATAATTTTGAGCAACCATTTGGTTGGACCGTTTTTTATTCAAGAAAATCTCGATGTGAACACTTATTTACAATTATTGGAAGACACGATTGACCCTATGATAACAGAAATTTTAGAGAGTGATGACAATTTAATAGAAAATGAAATAACTTTCCAACAAGATGGCGCACTCTCTCACTATGCTGTTGTTGTGCGGAAATTTTTGGATGACCATTTCCCAGGGGATTGGATGGGTAGAAAGAAGATGTCTTGCCGAATATCCACCAAGATCACCTGATCTATCACCTTTGGAGTTTTTCCTGTGGGGCAGTTTGAAATCGCGGGTGTACGCCACGTAGTTTGAAACACTAGAGGTGTTGCGTCAGAGAATTGTGGAAGAATGCTGACTAATAACATCGGATATCTTTAAAACGGATTGTATTATTGCAAGTTTAGTTGAATTAACTAAATAACTATTCACTTTTAATACCACAAGTACTTGTTTTAAGGATTGAAACACACAATATACAGTGTGGCCCATTAAGAACCAGGATACCCTTCTAAAAAATTTTTGGTAAGTGCGATTCCAATAAATTTTTATATATATATATATATATATATATTATCCTCCTAGATGTATTTGTTGAACCTATTATGATAGTCCAGCTGCTAATCCTCAGCCTACTACGATTTATTTTCTTCAATCAATTTTTTCGAAAATTACTTAGGGATTCTTTTATTAAAAATTTGACATCGTGGCATTCTTCATCATCACTTAAAACCCCTGTGGGCCCAATTTCATCAATTTGTATCGAGGAATAATTTTTTATACAGCCTTAAATGTTTCAAGTTTATTGAACTTGTGTTTCGTTTAAAAGATATAGAAGGTATTGGAAACTCTAATAATTATTGTTTATCTAGAATACTGTTCTTTTACTTACTTCACAAATTAATAATAACGTTAACACAATACTTTGCAGTAGTCCCCTATATCCCTAAATCCTTAAAGTAATTTAAAAAAAAAAATATTGAAAAAAAATCGTAGTAGGCTGAAGATTAGCAGCTGGACCATCGTAATAGGTTCAACAAGTACATTTTTCCCGAATATGATCGATACAAAATAAAAAAAATTTGAGAACGGTGTTCTGGTTCTTAATGGGCCACACTGTATATTGTATTGTGCACTTTTGGATTTTGATATATAGTTTCAACATCCGACCAAATATTATATAGACAAATAATAGAAACACATTTTTGTGACCAACAATATTTAAAACAATAGAATTTTGTTTACATTAGTGTCCAAGCATTTGGTCCATTTAAAAAATGCCATTTTAATTTACCGCCTAAATTGTTAGGGATTTTGTGACTGTCACCAGTGGGCGTGGTTTACACAGGTAAGTAGTAAGTAGCCATGCATAAACGTAGAATCGGCGATCGCGAGAGGGATCGTCAATGATTTTACAATTGTTTTTTAATAGTAAATATTAAATACTATTATAAATAGTGTAGTAAATATTATACACATATGTGTATAAATTGTTGTTCTTGAATATGTAAATCTTAAACTTTGTATTTACTAAAATAAAATATTCTAATTTGTACTTTTAGTTTTATAATTATTATTTTCACCCCTTAAAACATAGCCGCCCATGCCATTGGGCACTGTGACAGGTAACTTCATGAAATTGAGGTTATGTTTTTTGTTATTCTAGGTCTCATTATTTTATATAGATACTGACAAATAGGCAATTACTTATCTATACATATTTGATCGGAGGTTTCAACATATTTTATTTACATATTTGATTTCATGAAAGAAATACATGATCGAAAAATATTACAAAAACACTGAGAGCAGTTTTCATGTTCTTCACCAAAACATTTTGTTAGCTTTGGATTTTGGAACAAGGATAAATGTGTAATTTTTCCCCGTACTCATAGCACACTTAGCCTGCATGCAACACAATGCGGATATCCTTTTAAAGAAACCTAACACCCGGGACCTCACTTCGTTGCAGAAATATAAATCCTATTTGAAATTTTCAATCTGTATGAATGAGAACTGATAACTTTAAATGCGCCAGGGAAATGAAATATAGAATTTTCGCAGCGTTGGGACAACGCGCGCTGACCATCAACAAAAGTGTATTTATTTAAAAGGATTTACTCGAATATCGGAAGCCTTCTGATGTAGGTGCATTGGTTTCCAGCTGGAATAATAGAAACAATGTCCGCAATATCTCTAGCTCTCATATCCGATAGGAAATAAGTGGTGCTTCAGTAAACATAACAAACAGAAGTAAATAGATAAATACGAAATTCTAAAGGTAAAGCTAGAAAAAATACTATTGAGATTGGGAAAAGAATATACGTTGATAAACAATATAAGTATTGATACAACAAATATAGCAAGATTATGTGTACAAGGAAATATGTAGGAGCAAATTTACAGGTTACATTATTTCTAATAATCGATTATAAACCTTACCGTAATGAATTTTCCGTATATACAATGTTTTTCACATTAACACTACGCAGAAATATAAAGGGACTTGTAGAATTATGCAAAACATTTTTCCCGAATATGATCGATACTTCATAAGCAAGATATAGTTTTGTGCGAAGAAGATCTGACTTACTATGATTCTTTTCTTAAATATGTGGTACTAAGAAAAACAGTCATAGTAGGAAAATAACATGTACAGGGTGAGTCAACCTTAGAGTAAAGTTCATTATCTCATTTATTTCGAGAATTACGAAAAAACGTTAAATACAGAAGTTTTATAGAATATTACGGTGCACAGGTTAAAATGAAAATAACTCCGCAAATTATTAAAAAATAATAATATACAGAGTGTGCCATTTAAAAAAGTCGAAATTTTTTAAGTTAAGATAATCAAAATATATAAATTTATTTTGAAGGCCCTGTAGCATCTAACTCAAATTTATTTACATATACCTTTTTTGTCATCCTTATAGAACGTTTCTACCAAATTTGAGTATTCCACCTTCAGAAACAATGGCGGTACTGTCAATTTTTTATAAGAGTAAAAACTAATATTTTTCTAAAAAAGATTAGAAAAACTACTGGGTTTAGGTATATAACATTATTAACAGAAAAGTTATAGAATTTTATGTAAAATCTAAAAATAAATAAAAAAATAGGGTGTTCCATTTAAAAAAACTTATGTTATATTCGTCACGCTTTTTTTAATCACCCTGTATACTTAAAAATAATTTTAAAGTGTGCACCTTAATATTCTATAAAACTTTTGTATTTAACGTTTTTTCGTAATTCTCTAAACAAAGGAGATAATGAACTTTACTGTATGGTTGACTCACCCTGTACTATTCTACTGTGTTATTTTCTCCGTAAAGACCATAATATAGTTGTCTCAAAATATGACTTTTTCAAAAAATCGAAGAAAAAATATTTCGCTCCACAGACCTTGAATTCTCAGGTGATATTAATATAAAAAGGGATCCACTGTTCGTGGTGGTCATTTTCAACATCTTTTGAAGTAACATGTGTTTTCTAAATTTGTTTCAGCCTCTACGTTTAATTTAAATTATGTCATAATTTTTTAATTTAGGTTATTTTAGGTTAGGGATGGTTTATTGTTATTGGTTTAATGATTGGCTTTGAATAATTTACAATAATTTGTAATATGTATGTAAAAAAATGATATAACAGAAATCGATATTACTGGTTTTTATTTGGAAAATACTGAACCAAATGTTCTCAAAATTGGGGGATGTTTTGAGCATAAAAATAGCTTCAAAATGAGTTATTACTCGACCCCCATTTCCATTTAAAAAAATTTCCTATTGCGCCACAATAGACCACATGGTCGCGGTGGAGGGTCTGGTTTTCGGCCCACTCACTTTTGAACCTAACCCCAGCTGTCACTTTGACATTCAGAGCTGTCATTGATGTGTCAAAAAATGCAGAATTTAGTCATATAGGTATTATCGTTCCAAATTTCGTCACAATCTACCCAGTGGTTCAAAAATTAGAGGGGGGGGGGGGACGGACTTTATGTCCTCACTGTATGTACGTTGATTTATCATTCAAAAATAGGTTTAGGCTTCTCGCACAGCTGATAACTGTTTGTATGAATCGAAGTTCGCACGTTTAGGCACAAATATATTATGCACGAATAATACCAACATTGTGTTATCATAGAGTGGGATATGAAGCGTGTCATCTGAGAGGGACATCTGTTAACACCTTTCGGATTCGTCGGTACGTTTCTCCCAAATCGGACTATTCGCAGAAAAACGCGTCTACTTTGCGAGAAGTCTTATTCTCTATTTTATTTCTCCGAATTTTATTATACCTGCAATTAGTTTAAAAGTGAGCAGAAGGAAAGTTTTAGATGCGCTCTATAGCCTCTGAAACGAAGGAAATGTTCCTTTTCAGCTACTGCAATTTATTAGTTCAGAGCTTCCTTGTGAGTTTCCCAATAAAAAATATATGCGACTCATTTTCTAATTCATCTGTAATATTCCAGGTTCATTTCGTTTCCCGCCGGTCGAAGAGTGGAATAGTGGAGATGAGTGAAAAACTAATAACTACCCTCACAGCGAAGTAGTCAGCAGATGTGGATATAATCATTATTTATTAGATTTTATACCACTTCGTAGCTAGAAGCTTTTCCGAACATGGTAAGCGTATAGAATTCTGGCGTTCAAGTCTATGGAATTACTACCACCATCTGAAACAGAAAGAACCTGTGTTTTTATTTGAAATTTCGAGGAAATGAATTTAACTTAAAACTATACATTAAAAAATATAAATGGAGAGTTCAAACACGATTTCGAATAAAAAAAAATCATAACAAATTGTTACTTACACCATTAAAAGATGTTTTCCAAAAGATTATGCCAATCAAATTTGGTAAGTCTGTATTGAAAAGTACGTTATATATTTTCATATATCTGGATAAAGCTAGACATGGGATTTATAAATTTCTTTATATTAATCAGGAAGGCTTAACCAAATAATGTTCCCATTAGATCAACTGTCTTAAGACAGGTCATTAGTTTAGAAACTCTGATGAACTGGTTTTTATAAAGTACTTGTTTTAGTGTATTTGCTTCTTAGAAAGATTCTACTTTTGGTTGACAATATTGGAAGGTAGAAAACGGAGAGCGATCTATCCCTTTTTATTTTATATTTTTTCCACCAAGTACATATTTGTGGGTACAGATAATGCAGAAGGATAAATAATATAAAATGTTTAACGGAATCGTTCAATAGAGAGAACCATTCTAAATGGATATTGTGTTTAAAATAAATGTCAATGCGGTCGATACAAAGCCGGACTACTATTTTATGATATTTCTTAAATGTTAAGGTGAAACTTATGGAGCATTATATCATCTAATAGGCCGACGAGCATTCCCATTCTTGCAATGACATTAATGAGTGTGGCGTTGCATTGCTAGTCTCACAAGTCTAGTATACGTCAAACGTATACAAAGTATACGTATACAAAGATACGTTACTCTTCCGTGATTAAAACTAGTTTTAAACATCTCCAGATGATGCCAACCTGGTTGGCGAAACGCGCGGCGAGTGCAGTATAGTGTCTTGATGTTATGTGGAAAACCGCGTTAGTATTTGAAATTGGTCTGTAGTTGCTCAACATGGAATTATCACCCGATTTTGAAACGGGTTAGATTCTAGCTATCTTCCATAAATTTGGAAACGTACCTGCAAGTTTTTAATGTCAAATTAAATACAATAAGAAGAGGTTGGAAGAGAATAATGATATTTATATTTATATCTATACCTTTCTTAATATTTAATGTTTCCAAGTAGTACTAGTAGTTAATACCGATAAGTTAATAAATATTTATCCTTATTAGTCCATATTATCAAAATTTCCTTTGTTAAACTATAACATTTAAAATTAAATTAATATTATTTTAACACGTATCCTTGCTTACATTATTGCATAATCCAGTTTCTTAGAAACCAAACGATATTCAAATTTCATACACTTAGAGGTCGGTAGATTTGAACTGCAAAATTAATGAAGCCAAGTGATTAAGTGGTATTATAGCATGCTGGGATTTCACAGACCTTTCCACGTAGATATAAAGGGTTGGTATCCTCATTGCTAACTGTTCAAGTAAGATGATGATTAAAGAGGTCTTGGGTTATTTACATTAGAATATTTGCGAATAAAGTGCTGATGGTTGAGGTATTAATTTGGAATCAAGATGTATAAATTTAATTGAGATGAGTGATCTTTGAACCTATGTATACAATCGGAGATTACAGTTAAAGGGGTAATCCAAGATTATTAGAGGTCCGAAGGGAACTTTTGATGAAGATTAATTTAGAAGCAGGATATACTTTTACATCAAAGAATTGAAGATAAAATAGTATTTGATTATAAATTGTTTCCACATTAATGGTCGATGAATTAATAATAATAATAATAATAATAATAATAATAATAATAATAATAATAATAATAATAATAATAATAATATCTCTACCCCTCATTCTAATCACAAGGATTAGCCCGAAAGTCTGAAACTTATGTGGGAGAGGGAACGGCATATTATTATTTCGGGGGCCGCATTTGCACCTCAGGAACGACTTACGTTGGTAGGCCCTAACCATCATTCAGTACTGAAATGAAGGAAACCTGGAAAACCTCATTAGTTAGGGCGACAAGTCAAACATGAGCTGATTTTAATCTCTCACATTAACACCAAGTTGACATTCTTCCCATCCTAGGCCATCGCCAGGATGGTTGCCAAGCCATCCCTGCGAATAAGCCTTGATCTACGAGTTAACAATTTAATGAAAAATTGTTTGGTGGAATGGGAATTAGAACCTACGACCTCTGGGTTGAGCGATCGAGACGCTAAGCCCTGAGCCACCGGCTCGCATTAACCTGAGATATAATTAAATATTTAAATGGCAATAGAAATTCCCTCTGAGAAATCGTAAAATAACCAAAGGGTGGTTAGGTATGTTTAATTATTTGGTTTTGGTTATACAACGTTCATGGAATGGTTTTGTTGAGACTAAATTATCATTAATATTTTAAAATGTTGAAACAAACCTAATTTGGTATCCATACAATTGAATAGTACTCTACTGTCGATCTTACGAATTAATTATATAATTCAGAACAAACAATAACGTTATTATATTACTGCATGGAACTATAAAATTCACGAGGATTTCATGCAGATAATACTAAATTTTGATTTGCCATTGAAACTATTTTGTCGATATGTTAAGGAAAACTTAATTTTGAATCAAAGTATACCCCCATATCCATTTCCGTGCCATTCCGTAAACATTAATTATTATCGACTATTAGGCAATGGCAAATCATCTTATATATTTCCATCATGAAACAAGAAATTTATTTTCCTCAGTCTTGTAAATTATAGCTGCAGGTAGTAAACAAGGAAGCAATTTTTGTGTAAATTTGATATGATAAAAAATTTAGTTTTCGCGCCTATAAAACCCATATCTGTTCTTCTGGTAGCTTAATACCAACAAAATTTGATCGTTATTCCGACTTTTACTTCTTTAGAAAACTTTAATCCCGCATTTTTGCTGAATTGAGAACAATTCCTCTGAGAATGTTATTCCGTTATGTAATTGGTACAGAAAGTTCTTTCAAATCTGAAGCATAAAAATAAAATGCCAAGAATTTTATATCACATACTCATTTGTTATACGTAGGTACATACTACTTACAACTATTACTATAACATAAGCATAAAATATAATAAGTAATTCAAAATAAGAGAGAGAGAGAATGGTTAATTTAAATATACGAAATGTATTTTTCTTGATGTAAATTAATCTTCTTTGTTTTCAGTAATCCGGTATACTTAAACATTTTTAAATATTTATTTGATGAAGTAATTAATGTACCAGAGTTCATTTTATATATGAAAGAAATATTTTATATTGACATGGAGACGTTGAGAATTGGTTTATTTGAATTATATACATATATTGATAGGATTTGGTTAGTTTTGAAGCAATTAAATAAATTTTTCTTTTAAACAATTGGTTGTTCATTTCTTTTCCGACCATAAGAATTTCAAGGTAAACATATGTTCTCCATTAAGCTACATTTTTATTTAATGGCAAGTTTTAAATTTAAGAAATATTTCTTTTACAAGCAATCAATTTAATTATTTCATGTTTATTAGTTGTTTGTTAATACTGACGCTGTAATTTTGCATATAACAGCGAAACACTATACTGCACTCGACGCGCGATTCGCCAACCAAGTTGGCATCATCTGGAGATGATTAAAACTTCAGTCAGTTTTAAACCTCTGGGTTGAGCGATCGAGATACAAACCCTGACCCGCCGGCTCGCTGAACATGGGTTCGGTTACGGCAATATCCTTTCATTTTTTCGATATTGTGTGTACATATAATGTGAAAGCAGTGTAATACGCTTTCACATTATATACAGTAACATAATACACAATAATAATCACAAATAATAATACATTATCCACCTGTTTCAGCAAGAAAAAACTCTTTTAATGCTCTGATTTTTTTTACTGCCGAATGGGCAGGCAATATAAATTTTATTTCAAAATATATTGCTTGGGACTATGCTCAGTCGTAAAGTTTACGTGATTTTAATTTCAAATACTCTGAGAACAAATTTCGATAGACTTTATTACGAGCGTAAGAATATTTGGAAGGCAATTAAGTGACTCTATAGCTATATACTACAAACCTGTAACTACAACTGCATAAAAAGTGTAGTAAATGTGTCAATTGAGCAACCGTGAAATGAGTTAAAATTAATACTATCAAATTGAGTAAATTGTAATTGATTTATATGTACCATTGAAGCACATTCTTATAACTTGTACATGGTCCACATATAAATTTTGAACTAGCTCTAACTCCTTGATTATTAATTCTACCGTAAAACTTTGTTAATACGGATTTTAGAATATAGAATTCAGAATATGCGGTATCAGAAACACTATTGGGCATTTGCGAGACCAAAATTACGTGACACACTTATATTGGCATATGATTGACATGATATTAATGATAGAACATACTGTATAAAATCTGGAATAACCTTTTTCTTCTGTCTTCAAAAATATATAATTTTAATAAATTTACTCCAAGCATTTTCGATGCCCAATTGTATATCTGATAGCATATTCTGAATCTTTAAAAGACACCCTATAATCCGTATTAACAAAGTTAATATGGATAAATGTTAATAGTTAAGATAAATGGTGAAAACAGAAAATCTCTTTAAATAGTAATTTTTAAATTTATCTCTTTAGTTGCCGACTAAAAACTGCATTTTATATAGTTTCTTGCCACCAATATATCAAGGGGAGAAATGATTCACTTAGTACAGTTCAATAAAAATGAGAGTTAAATATTTGCTTCGAATTTGACCCTTTGACAGGAAAGGATTTTCCTACGCAAAAATATGTATCTAATTTAAAACCTTCTGTCAGTTCGTTAACTTAATGTAATTTTCACCGTTGAGGCAATAACAGCGCAGGCAATAATTTCAGATTCATGTATGTATATATAGAAGTATACATCTAATATGGCAAAATATATCTAATTATTTTACAAACTAAAATTTATTACATGATTTTAACAAGAAATACCTAGAATACCTTGCCGCCGCGATAGCTCAGTCTGTTAGGTCCTAGGTTATGTTGCGGTGATAGCTTGTGACTAACAGAGTGGCATAATGACTCTTAGGGTATGTGTGTGTGGTTGTTTTTTTCATGTGTACCCTCCTTTTACAAAAGCCTAAGGTTTTCATAAGGGATGTCGTCAATTTCTATGGTGTGATTCATGTTTTTTTTTCTAATAATTTTAGTTTAGTGTAATTTTATACGCGTTGTTAAAAAATTTAAGAATACTGGCAATGTTAACATACAACGAAAAGGCAAAATAACAAAACACAGCGTTTAGTTTACTCTGCTCGGATGCTGGCTAACAAGACGACAAGTTCTTGAATATTCTTGATTCATCTGGATTTCAGATGAATCTCATGTGTCACTTTCTGGCCACATTAATAGGTAGTCTTTCAGATAGATTGGGTTTACTCCTCTTGAGGAATTGATTTAACTACCTCGAAAGAAAGAGTGATCATCTTTACTGATGATGCTGTCGTACTGCCACCGTCAACAGTGAAAGGTACCAACAGCAAGTTCTGATACCTTTTGTACAGGATCTGAGACGCTTCTGTAGGACAAAAAAGCTGTTGTTGTGTAGACAGTGGTTTCAGCAAGACGGTACGATGAGTAACACCGCTGGTGAATCGTTAAGAATGATTATGAATAATTTTGATAACAGTAATTTCCCGAAGAACGTACTTACTTCAATTACCCTTCATATAGCCCGGACCTTACTCACCCCGATCCATTCATCTACGGCATGATACAAATAGCAGTTTTCAAAACGATCCACCCACCAATTCCGGAATTCAGAATGGCAATTATTCACTTCTTCTGAACACTACAACAACATACATTTCAAAACATGGTATGAAACTCCAAGACCGCCTTGAGTTATGCATCCAATAGAATGGTGGGCATATAGAGCATATTATTCGCTTTTATAGTAGACCTTAAAATGGTTTGCCAGAGCAACACTAAATTCCCTATACTTTGTAACCACAGTTTTCTTAGTTCAAAAGTAAAATATGATACAGGGTTTTAAGTTTACTAAAAAAGTCAGCATATAGCAAATTAAATAATGTTAGTAACATCACCATGCAGATTTGAACTAATTTAATAGGTATCACGTAATTTACCAAACAAATTTCTAATATTGACTAGGCTCAGGTAGGGTCCCGATAGTGATTACTTGTCTAAGACCCCACGAATATAAATTCAATTAACTGAAGCAATTCAATAGCTCGTCAGAGGCGAGACGCCCTCATTGTAATAAAATATTTAAGCGACGTCGCCAAGGATTTCACATAATTGCCAACCAAGAAACAATAAAGGTGGGGTAGGGGGTCCCTCGTTTGGTTGGATGTGCCGCAAGAAAATACAGTTGATGATGATAATCTAATTCAAAGGGCTTAGGGCTTAATGCGGAACAATCGAATAAATCTTAAGAAGCTATTTTACTAATTGATATACTCCGATAATACGACATATTTATTTGTTTAAATCAGTATAATGGAATAAAAGCGGGATAAAAACTACGTCTTGAAACGAATGTGGTGTAGTACTAGTTTTGACTATACTACTAAACTGAATGCCAGTAGTTACTATTCTGGTAACTCGAAGCTGCATATTAAATGTTAAAAATTATCCATGTACGTCCTATATGAGAGACAGAATGTTCAATCAATTCAATAGTCAGTCTACATGACGAATTTCGTGGATTGCAGTTTTGCAACTGGTTTTTGAATTCAATTATAAGCATGAAGCGCAATAATTTTAATTACCTAAGGGAAGAGGGAAATTAACAAGATAACCATTTTTGGACTACACAAAATCCACAAAATTATTTGAACAATAACTGCAGTTACAAAAGTTCTGTTTAAAATAAAATATTGCAACATAGTCCCCTAGTCTTGAAAAGGGTTGGAACCTTTGGTGTGAAAATAACACCGACGTACTTTTCCACATAACACCAAAACACTATAGTGTAACTCGACACACGTTTCACCAACCAAGTTGGGATCATCTGGAGATGGTTAAAAACTGTAATCATCTCTTAGTTTTAATGATATTAAAGGTAGAAGAAAAATAAACACAAACGTTTTTTTGTAACTCGAACTTCTAAGTATTTTGTATCTCCCCTTAAAATTCTAGGTCTACATTGTTAAAGGAGCCTATTTAAAACAAAAAAAAAAACAATTTCTCAAAAAATCTCTGCAAAACTAATTAGACAACTAGAAAAGTGTCAACTGGGTTTATTTCATAGACAATCGTATACTGAGAAAATACTTCAATGTATCGATATTATCTTATTGATATACAAGGTGGTTTTTAGAGCTCAAACAAGTATATGTTTAACCTCCGGAAAATTCTTATAAAATACCCTGTGTAGATGTTATTTTATTTTATTGTTATTATTTTTAAATTGTCGATGTATGGTACAAAAGTAATTTTGACTATACTCTACTCATATATCCCCTATTCTTATTTTGCTTAGTTTTCAAGATATTGACGAAAATGTAAGTTTATCAATTTACTCGTACCACTAATATATTCATAATAGATGTAAAGTATTTAGATATACGTACTATACTTTCTATACCTCTCATACTTTCTGAGATAAAGGGATAGAGGATCTTATTTAGGACACCCTGTACTCTGTGAAATTCTCAGAAAAGCGTATCTACTGATTTGTTAATTTCTTAATATATTAAAATATATATGATAAAATATATTTGATACTAAGTAGGTATAAAATTTGTAGTAATATCTGGATATTAGGATGGTTATCAAGATAGATATCAAGACGTGACCTTGATCCGACCATTTTCTTCATCACATAACAACATGTAAAATATTCCGGCGTAATTTTCCTTGAGATTCAAGCAAAAAAAGTTGAGACGCTTATTTTATATTTCTCTCAACAATTTAATCTGACAGATACGAGGTGTAAAGAATTGCTGGAAAATTTTTAGACGCCTGTAACTCTAAGGTATCTGTAAATTAGAAATATGAATGGAATATGTATATCTTTGTCGATATTGGCATACTGAATCCCTAAATACACGTGAAGATTTACAATCCCGTAAAAATATTTCAAGTAGAAAAAGTTGAGATTGAGTTATGTAAATCATTCAGAAGACGTTTTCGTATTTCTCCAACAGAATCCGCATTCTACCTATATCCAATATACATGCAAAAAAGTCATGTTTGAAGTTGAAACCTTTCTACTACACCCTACTGGTACGTATGAACAGTATAAACTGTCCCAAATGTTCATTAAAAGTGGTTTTAGGGAATTAACTAACTATCTGTAAACTTTGACTAAACTAGGATCGACAAATAATACCAGAATTGTTTTATATTTATCACTGTTTACACTGCTATATAATATAATTTTACTCATTAGGATGTTGTTTGCCTAATAAAATTAATAATTACAGCATCAAATGGTAAAACATTCCTGCGAAAGTCATTTGGATTAAGAAAATAGCTAAATACACAAGCATGAATAATGCAAATTACCGTGTTTTGCTCTCCCCATTTAAGTACGATTAAATATCCTGAGATTATACAGATAGAGACGACGACGTAAATTTCACATAAACAGCGAAAAGGTTCGTGACTACGAAATGTCCTGTTGTTTACAGAGTCTAACCTAATTGTCCTTGTTGGCGTCGAAAAACACAGAAGAATTAGTTTAGTGAATAAAATGCTTTAAGTTTGTATTAAATTAAAATTGATTCTATTGTATTTTATTGTATTATGGTAAATAAAAATTATTATTATTATTATTAAGTAGCACGTGCTGTTACCACAAGTTTTTAAGCATGTCAATGAAAACAGTAGCATTAAAAATAAATCAGAAAAACGAAATACATATATAAAAGAGAGCTCGGTGGCCGAGCGGTTAAGACGTCTGGTTTTTAATCGTTCTCCGCGGTTGACGGCGGTTCAAATCTCACCGTGGTCAACTTTTTCTAATTGCTCCAATATTAAATCTTTGTGTATAAGGCTGGTAGCGTTCTTAATATGCAACTAGTACTACAATATCACTGTATAAATGGCTAACAACCTACTGTACACTTTAATTAATAAGGTTTTCCAGGTTTCCCTTATTCTGGTACTAAATGGTAGTTAAAGTTATAACATCGTAAGTCGTTCCTGGGCGCACTCGCGGCCCGCAAAAATAATAATATGCCGCTCCCTCTCCCACACAAGTCTCTGACTTCCGGGCTCATCATTAAGATGAGAATGAGGGATAGAGATATTATTATTATTAAGAGCGTTGTAGATTATCTAAATAAAATAAAGAAATATAATAAATACCACCATATTGGTCAATAGAAGAGTAGGTACTTATACCTGTAATTCTAATAATACAGGTTCTAATAATACAATAATTTCAATATTTCAATATTCAGGGTGACCCATTAAGAATGGAAAGACTCGCGTACAAAATTTATTTATGGACCGATTTGACCCGAATTTTTTTTTTAAAATAGATCTCCAAAAGCTCTATGCTTATGCAAAATTTGAAGATGAAATTTTGATTTTCAAGGCCTACTACGAAAGTGAAATATAGCAAAACTTTGTTAGCGATTTTTTTATAAAAACTCTGACTACACCACTGGATTTAGGAGCCCCTCGAATGAATTTGTACCAATTTTTGCGAAAAAAAGTTTGTTCCTAAAAAAGTTATGACAATATCGGCATCACCAGTGTTTGCTTTTGTCGGTGAACCTATTCTTTTATAAAATTAGAATAAAACCCAAAGTGAAACAAAATTAAACAACTTAAACAGTGGTGTAATTATTAATAAGAACCATAAAAACCAGTATACTCAAAATAACCAACAATTACTCTAGTATAAACAACAATTGATAGGTAAGTTCGTCAAATTATTATTATTTCGTGGTTATTATGTCAAAACTTATAATGTTACCTTGTAAGATAAAAAATAACTACATTATAATTTTTTATTCAAAAAGTGTGAATCAATTTGACAGACTCCTTTTTCATTTTTAAAAATGTAATTTTCTAATAATTATTTTTTGTATCAATCGTTGTTTATATTAGAGTTATTGTTGGTTATTTTGTGTATACTGGTTTTTATGGTTCTTATTAATAATTACACCAGTGTTTAAGTTGTTTAACTTTGTTTCTCTTTGGGTTCTATTCGATTTTTATAAAAGAATAGGTTCACCGACAAAGGTGAACCAAACACTGGTGATGACGATATTGTCATAACTTTTTTAGGAACAAACTTTTTTCGCAAAACAAATGCATTCGAGGGTCTCCTAAATCCAGTGGTGTAGTCAGATTTTTTATAAAAAAATCGCTAACAAAATGTTGCTACTTTTCACTTAAAAAAAAATTCGTAGTAGGTAGGCCTTGAAAATCAAAATTTCGTCTTCAAATTTTGTATCAACATAGAGATTTTGGAGATCTATCTTTTAAAAAAAATCAGGTTTAAATCGGTCCATAAACAACTTTTGTACGCGAGTGTTTCCATTTTTACCCTGTCACCCTGTATAACCATGAGATTTAGCCAATCATCATTATTTTGCAGATACTTTTCTGGCACTTTAATAAATATGATGTTCTTCACTTTCTTGACAAGCCAGGCAGGCCTTTTAACGCAGTGTTAGCAAACACTTTTTTATAGAAAAATACACAATGAATAATTATTACTTTACGTATTTTCACATTTTGCATGTCTAGACAGCCGCAAAGGTATCACTTGAGACTACAATAAATATTAACACAGAACCCGAATGTTAACTTCTATTATATCTGTATGCCTTGCAGGATGAAGAGTAGAAAAGAGCCCCATAAAAAATGGAGAACAAACCGAGACCCGGCCGCCCTCGGCTACAGCGGTCCGAGAGGGTGTTCAGCGAGTCTCATCTGACCTCTTGGGAGCTGTTTGTCAGGGATTCATTACTCACTCTCGCATGGCCTGATCTCCTTAACAGTGTCTCCAGGTAAGTCGGTAGCGTGTCGCCCCGACCGAGCATTTTACCGTCTCGGGAAAGTTTTGAGGGCAGCAGGTGGCTTTGTGTGGAAGTTAATAGTTTATATCGCGAGAAGCTTTTATACAGAAAAATGTCGATGCTTCCGTTCACCATGCGAACTTTGAAATGAAGACTTGCATCTGCCATGCATTTTAGACTAACTTGTGCTGCGATATAAACTTAATTTTTATTTCGTACAGGTTGGGTGTGGTAGTAATAATCATAATATTCATAAATTGGATACTCGAAGCGGATGGTTCTTTATGAAACATCGTGAAAATAATTGTTTTGAAAAAAACATTGATCTAATTTAGATGTTCCAAGAGATATATAGAAAACACTCTATATACTAGTATTTCGGCTTATTAGGCTTTTTTCGATAAAGTAAATGTATTATTAAATGTTTCGAAGCGCGTTTTCGTTATTTATTTGTTTACGAACACCTACCCCCGGTTGATCCTACCATCTAGTAAAGCCTTTTAGTACCTTTTCCAAGAATAGATTTTATACTTTCGCCCTTCTTAGAAAAGGTACTAAAAACTCGGGCTTTACCAGATGGTAGGATCAATCGGGGGTAGGTGCTCGTAAATAAATAAATAACGAAAACGCCCTTGGAAACATTTATACCAGTCGGCTAAAATAATAGGCAGTGACTCATGGTCTAATTCGATACAGAATAGGGACGAAGTGTAAATACTTAACATAGCGGCACAAACGTTTGCACATAGAAAAGTGATGCCGCTTAATCATTACTATTGAACAGAACTATAAATTGTCTGTTCCATGGTGGTTCCATGTTTCTCTATTCGATGCCACCACAATTCTTTACGTCGGATATAGTTCCGTCTTTGTTTAACGGATTAAAAAACGAAGAGTGAGATATGCAACCTATGCAACAAAAGTCAAGAGTGTCTAGAAGATCGGACATGCGCATTTCACACACATCCAAGTAGTTCATCGCAGCCTGACATAAGCGTAGTACGCGGGCAATACTGTAATTTGTGTCTGGGCTGCATATATTAATTGGTGAACTTGGTGATGTGTTACTTAGTTTATTTAGTGTTCGAAGAAAAGGATTTTATTATGGAAGCGATCGCGGGGAGCAGTGGATTAGAAACGCGTAAACGATCTCATCTGACAAGCGAGGAAATTCGTATGATAAAAAATTTCTATGAGCGATTAAAAGCGCGTTATAAAAATTTAAGTGTAGTGGATGCGGCGGAACTGTGTAGTGAATTAACAAAAGTCTCCGTTCGTAGTGTATTTCGTGCAATAAAATATTTAGACACAGACATTGCTCTGGCAGAAGACAGCGATTTGCCCAAACTCTAGTATAAATTGCTTATAAGGACAATGCATGAAATGGATTTCAAATATTGCAAACGGAATCGGAAGAGTAGGTATGCTTATAGAAAAAAATGAGATTGTGACATGGAGACGAGAATATTTGGAGAAAATAAGAGAATTTCGTGCTTTAAATAGAAAAATATATTATATGGATGAGACATGGTTAAATGAAGGATGTGTAGACATGTGTTGTGTTGTGTTGTGTAGTGTAGTGTAGTGAAATGAAGTGAAGTGAAGTGAAGTGAAGTGAAGTGAAATGAAGTGTTAAATAGTAAACTTGCTCCGAAATGTGATTAATCGCGTTTTCGGTGGCGGCTGTGGGTTGGTGGTAGGCTATCAACACTTAAAAGCGTTCTTTTAATATCTGTGGCAATATTCATCAATTTCGTTCGATGTTCAACTAATCTGTAAGGTGAGTTTGAAAAACAATTCACAATTTCTATAACACCGTTTATGTTGATATTTTTTATATTTATTTGACATTATTAGCACCTTTCCAACGATTTTTGCGTATGCCTATGGAATTACAGCTCCCACCACAATTTATTACGTCACGCGGTAATACGTCACTGCCTATTATTTTATCCGACGGGTGTAGTAATAGACATTTATTGAAAAGGGCCTAACAAGCCGAGATACTAGTGTATAGAGTGTTTTCTATATATTTCTTGGAACATTTAAATGAGATCAATGTTTTTTTCAAAACACATAATATTCAGCCTAAGTATTTGGGTAAAATAGCAGATAAAATTGGCAATTTCAAAACTGATTGAGGATACTCATTTAAGGCTGAGTGAGAATGGGAATTTTTTTATAGAAGCCTAGCTTGATGAGACTGCATATAAAATATGAAATATGACTCAGGGTTAAAGTACATTAATCTTTAAACGTGGAGGTAACGGGTTCGTTTTCAATTTTTAATTAAATTATGACTAGTATATATACATATACAGTGTGTAAAGATTTGATCCGGAACGCCAGTGTAGAATTTTACAGGGTGGGTCAATTTTATTGTCAATTTTTTTACAGAGTAGGGAGTTTATAGATACACGTATGGGACATATTGCTAAGGAGATGTTATTTCCTGGCTTGCTATGATTTTTTTAATGATTTTTTTGGAAAACCGTATAAAGGATTTTTTATTAGATATTTGACAACACTGCGTTATTCACCACCATTGAAAACCCAAATACTCAAAATTTTATTAAATTATGTCGTTGCGTATATTTTTTATAGCGACTCAAAGTCGTAAAAACTAAAAACTCTTATTTTAGTTTGAAAAATAGTTTTGAAATATAATGGTACTTCTATTGTTTTTTCTTTCTTAACATATTTCAAAATTTTTAAATTGTATGTAATAGTTTTTACTCATTTTAAAGTCACCAATATTTTCAAATTAAAATAAGAGTTTTCAGTTTTTGCGATTTGGAGGCACTATAAAAAATATATGTAACGACATAAATTAATGAAACTTAGGATATTTGGGTTAAATGGTGTTGAATAACACAGTGTTGTCAAATTTCTAATAATAAAATCCCTAATCATTATTAAAAAAATCATATCGAGCCACGAGAGAAGATTATCTGTTCTATACGTGTGATAGACTCCATGCCCTGAAAAAAATTGACATTCAAATTGTCCCACCCTGTAAAATTCTACACTGGTGTTGCATATCTGAACACACTGTGGATATGTAGATCGGTTGGCAACCGACTTTGCATATAAGCCAGGATGGAAGGCATGGGTAGTTCCCAGATGTTAATATGAAAAATAAACATAGGTATAACTGCCTCCTGTCTTAACTAAATATGTTTTCTCGATTTGCTTCATTCCTGTAGTAACTAGTGGTTTAGGTTTACGTACAAAGTCATTAATTCCTGTTCCCTAATGTCTATATAGTACTAATTTGGCACTCTTCTCAATCACAATGTTTTAATTTTTGTTTGGATAATCATTGTGCTTATAACGAGGTGTATAAACATTATTATTACTATTAGTATTATTATTATTATTATTACCAAAATTGTCTGATAGTGTCATCATTTTTATGATATTCTGTTCGGACTGGCTTAATACGGCTTAATTTAGTGTTTTACCTTAATTAACAGGAGTAGGATATAACTATATAAATGAGAGGAATGAATAGCAAATTATTAATGAACGTTTCCTTCATGTCCTTGATTATGTGTATTGGGCTGCTGTATATATTCTAACTCACATTTACCAAATAATTTATAACACCAATATATGGGCGGAAAGGGGATTTATCCCATATTAAATATTCTATGTACGCGCACGAACTAAATAGAAGTTAAAATTTGTACCGAATAAATTCGTTGCCTGTGCAGGGAAAACATCACGGACCTGTGTTCTATGAATAAAAAGTTTAATAAAATTATTCATTCTATGGAAAACTTCGGCACTCTGAATGTCCTCAATTTATAGAAAAACATGTTTCGGATTTCTTTCTCACTTAATTTCATATTTTACTTTGACTGGCGTTATAATTTCACTAAACAAAGCTATTCATTAGAAATTTTTTTGCACTCATGTTTTTAAAAAGTACTTTAATGGATGTACAAGCCTAGGTGCATTACTTACCAAATAAAGAATAGATAAGTAGGGTGTTGCTTTGAGAGATGATACAGTAGACTCCTAATATAAAAACAAAATGTATATATGTAAAGGTTTGACTTTTAGCAAAGGGAAAATGATGCCGTATTAATTAAGTCATAGTAAATACTTCTATAAATATTTCGAAAATATCAACTATTTTCACTTTTTGTATTGGTTTTTCTGTAATTCTCTTCAGGAACATCTGCATTCTGAGAAATATATAGTCAAACATTACGAAAATGGTACAACAAATAGTAAACATAAATCGAGAGTTTTTGTGTACATAAACAATGCCTATAAATAATTCTCACCACACACAATTTAACTGTAATGTGTACAGCATACTTGTTATTGTGCACTATATAATGTATACTGTATACACTGTATGCTGTGCATTGGTTCAGCGGTGTCGCGATCGAGTAACGCAGTACATATAGTGGAGCAGATGAAACCTATACCATCTTGTAGAGCGTGTTTTGGGTAATATGTAGTGTGATCAACACTTATTATGGCGCGCTCAGGCTTATAGCGCGAATACTGGTGCCTCTATAGATGTCTACCCCTAGAAAGAAGCGAGTTAGGAAGGCGAGTTTACTCCACTAATATAGAAAGTGCAGCGCTCGACCGCCGAGCGGTGTGAAGAGTAGTGGGGAGTGGGGGAATGTTCAGTTATAATACTGTACTCGCTTGATGAAGTAGCGTCTCCTTTGATCGATCGACATGCTTATAATAATGTTTCATATACTCCGATGTCTCCGATGGTTGCAGGATTGCGAAATCTGTGATTTTTTTGTTATTATTAAGCGTCAATTTGGTTGTTTTTCTTGTTAGTTAAAATCTAGGTACAGTATACATTCTGACTACAGTACGGTTGATATGTTTTTTTCTGAATATTATGGACTGAAATTTTTGCATTAAAGCATATGCCTTGATTAATTGAAAATGTAAATTGGTCCGAGGGTTGTATAAATAGAATTAAAGGGGAAATACTCTACATATTATATAAAACAACATAATTTGCTTCAGTCAAAAATATGAAACGAAGAGATATTATAATAAAATATTAATGAAATTAACCAAATATTATGATATTATGATCCACTGAAGCTTAAAATTTCCTTGTTACCTAGGAATAATTTTAATTAATTTCCAATGTTGCATAATTATCTTTTAGCAAACTGTTAATTTTTAATCTGTAATATACACAATTTCGAGTTGCAATGAACATTTCTACTGAAAAATAGAATATCGATATTTTAAATACAGAATTGGCATTTTAACAAAGTTTTTCGAATGAAAATGTAAGTAAAACAATTATTAGTAAGTATATAATTTTTTCATGCCCCATTTCATACAACCCATCTGTCAAGTAGTAGAATGTTTCTACTGTCCCGCTATTGTATTGGATTCTCATACGATTAGTTTGGATTGCGCTGCGAGAATTACCAAGAGATGGCGATATGGTATAGGGTTTTCGTACGTAAAAGGTAGTTACTGCGTCAAGTACTTAGATCATCGCATCTTTAGGTATGATAACTTATATTACACTGACGAGATCATAAAAAGATCGAAATCGGTCTGCAGTTAGTGACATCCTACGATGTGAGGTCCAATTATTTGCTCGTAGTTTTCGTTGCAATTCGAATCCTTGTATTTTGATTCTAACTGTGTTAGACAAAATACGGCAAATCTTGCTTTATAATTCAGCGCTCGGCGTGGCATATTGCCAGGAGAATAGGTATTTTAGCTTAATTTGTTTTAGTCCCCATTTAAATAAGGCGTTTACAGATGAGGATCTAAAGTAGATTCGTACTATTCGTGGTTATATGTTATATAATTTTTTTTTATTTTAATTTGACAAATTATCACGTTGCTTCTGCGTTACCTTTTTATTTAAAAAAAAAACAAAAATGGGTCGCTATTAAAATTATCGTTGAATGCAGTTATTGTATAAAACATTTTCCTGTCCTACGTAGACATTTTGGAAAGCACTGTATGAATATTCATCTGTAAGTATGACGTTACTTATTGTATTTTTCTTGTTACGTTGCGCTATTCATGTTTAATGTACCACGTATATGTAACCTGCAGAGGACAAAACACGGATATGCCTTTGATGCAGTGCTCGTTCTATTGTTAAGTTTGCTGTTTACATTTAATTAAGTAACTGAACGGCATCATTCAGTATTTTAAAAGCCAGACTCTGTTTGATGTTGATGAATACTTATGCGGTTAGCCAACAAGCAGACTTTTTCATCGTTAGCTGCGCTTGACGTATTTTCTGAGGTCATTCACGTCAAATTCTGATAGATTCTGTATTTGACTAGACAAATACTGGATCAATTTTAGGATGAAAGTATTTTTCTCAATACAGTTTGTGAGAGGAATTCAATAATATGTAAGTAATATTTAAAAATAAAAAATATTTACTCGAGCAATAGATTTCATCAACATTATTTTTTAGTAGTGGTGCGAAACACACCGTAGTGCAGTTGCCTGATTCAATTTGAAAATAATTGTCAGACAGATAGTAGCAAAAACCCAAAGACGGCAATACGGTGTGTTTCTCACCATTACTTGCATTCACGATGCCCATTAGGCAATCACGTCGCAACATCGTTCGTCGAGTCCACTACCTATGGCATTCTGATGATCGCAAAATAAGTGCGAAACCGGTCAGTGTCTGATAGAAGGTCTCGATGAACGATGTGGCGACTCCTATGGAGATTCCGATGTAATCCAATGTCAGTCGGGGCATATTGTCCGTGGACTAGTTGTTTTCGGCATCTCCTTCAAATAAATTCTATTTTTAGTCTGAATTCAATTCAATATCGTTTAATTAGAATATCAGAATATAAATCAAATACAGCGGGTCTCATGTAACCGTTGTGCATGTGTGGATGTGCATTTTAATCGATAAGCAAATTGTTCGAACGTGACGGAGCGTAATGGATATATTTATGACCAATTATTAAACATTTGCTGGTGTATATAACACTCGTTCCCTCGTCAGTATTACATCAATCAACGTGTACCAAGATAACAGGCTGCGCTGGAATGGAGACAAAATATTGTAGATATATATATATATGTTTATTTGTAGACACATTTTACATGGACAAATTTACAAGTTGTTTCCAATACAAATAAAACATGAGAAAAACCACAGAAGTTTCAATAGAAACTTGTTTGTGGAACACACATAATAATAATAACAATAATAATACAATATGCACAACATTTCAAACTTACAATCAACTCACACATAATATAATATGAATACAAACGACAAAAACAATAGGCAACTAATCAATATTAGGATAGGTATCAATTTGATATTGCGGTACAATCATAATAATAATAATAGCACATATGCAATATAAAATCTAATATACTTTAGTTCAAGTACACAATAATTGTTATAATATGCTCACATACATCTACACGTATGCACCTATACCTACATATAATTCAATTACTTATTACAACTAATCTGAATTTAAAGGTAAGCATATTTCTTTCTCTTCTTTTTTTTTTTTTATTTTAAGAATTTTTTAAGTCTATTAAATTGTGTATTTGTCTCCTAGGTGTTTCTGCTAAAAAATTTTTGACACCCCTCTTAAATGCGTTTTTATTCATCATGCCTGTTACTATTTCAGGTAAGAAATTATGTGCCCTAGGCGCAAGAAACGTATGAGAACGTTGACCAACTGTTTTACGCATCATTTCAACAGACAAAATATTTTTATAACGAGTATCATATTCATGGTTTGCAGACAGTTTTGCTCCAACTTGCTGGAGGACTGTTAAACTTAAAAAATATAATTGTCGTGCATCCAGTATTAAAGTTTCCTTATACAGTAGATCAGAGGAATATGTAAACTCTTTTTTGTACATTATTTTAATAATTCTTTTCTGCGTGTATTCCAGTTTTTTTAAATGTACATTCATAACACCTCCCCATCCCACTATCCCGTATCTAATATGTGGCTCTATATGTGTGGTCCTCAGCAATTTTAGATCAAGTATTTCCTTTAGGAAGTAGAAAAGTTGGATATGTACTCTTATTTTTTCTGTTACATAATTCACGTGTTTATCCCATTTCAAGTGTGAATCAATCATCAAGCCAAGATATTTTGTCTGCGGTACTGACTTTATCGTAAATTTTTGTGAATGTCCATCAGTTATTTCAAGTGACTGATATGGTGGTAAATTTGTGTTGTATAAGGTGAAAGGTACAAATACCGTCTTCTGAAAATTTAGCGACAACAATTTATAGTCAAACCAATGTTTTATGTTTTTAAAATCATTTTCCACCTTCCCCTTCAAACTATCCCAATCTTCTTCTTCATAGAATATGGCCGTATCATCTGCAAAGCTTACAATTGTACCTTCAGTGTTCATTTCAAATAAATTATTAAGATAAATGATAAATAAGGTTGGTCCAAGGATAGTACCTTGCGGTACTCCATATTCTATTCTTCTATAGTCGCTTCTGTATTCATCTATCTCAACAGATTGTTTCCTATCGGTTAAATAACTTTGGATTATTTTAAGTGCAGTACCCCTAATTCCTATTTCCTCTAAATTATCCAAAAGTAATGTGTGGCTTATAGTATCAAATGCCTTCGCTAAGTCCAAGAAAAGACATAATGAAGTCCTTGATCTATCCAAGGCTTTATAAATTTTTTCTGTCAATTGTGCTATTGCATGTTCTGATGTGATGCCACAGATGCATGAATACAGTTAATAACAAGGCAACAGAAATAGATAGAGCGTTGAGATGCATTCAAACAGATATAAATTGTTGAATGCAGCATATTGGCAAACATTTTAATTTCATATATATATTTGTATTAAACAATTATTTACAGTGTAAATGCGATGTTAAAAAATTATACTTAATAATTAGACTATGCACTGAGAGAAAGTTTGGTAATTGTACCAAATATTTGTTTTATTTTACCAAATAGTAGGTAACTTTGAATACAGGGAAATGAATATTTAGTTAATAAGTTCAGTCATAACATTTGTTTGCCAATTTTGAGTGCTATTACAGAGTTATTTTTTAGTTTTAGAACTAAAGTATCATGCTGTTGTTGTTGGAAGGCGGCGCGGTTACCCGCAGCACTCAGGTCTTTCGACCTATTGTGCCTGCCGTTAGTCGAGAGCTATTGGAAGAGACCCGTGCTATGCGCATAGGCCAACAACAGTTCCAGGGGAAGCTCTCTAATGTCCTGAGGCAGGAGAAATGCTGCACCCAGATGTTTGTGTCTTTTGACCATGAGGCAGGCACAGCGGTAGAGGATGTAAATGGAGTCCTCATCATCGTGTCCGCAAAACCTGTACCTTCTAGTGTCACTAAAGCCGATAGTGTTAAGGTGCTTGTTGAGATGTCCGTGATCTGTCAGCAGTCTTGTGACAATCCTTCTGCTGTTACGACTTAGCGCAACTATTGACCAAGGCCCTTCAATTAAGAGCCTGGCTTGTCGCATCCCAGTCCCGACTAAAATATCATAATATTATACTAAACTGCTTTATTTGGTAATAATGACCAAATCTCTATTTGCATTAACGATTTATTGTTGTGGTTATAATAAGAGCAGAAATAAGTATAATTAGTTAAACTAATTTTGTATTTGATATTAATTACTAAATCTGTTGTTCTTATATACCGAGCATAACCTAAGAGTACCTAACACCTGAAATAAACAACAAAACGTTGGCATAAAAATATCATACCATAAATTTAATACAAAATATTACCATATCATTAAATGTTGCTTCGTATTTACTTGCATGTAAATTCATACATTATTTTTATGTTCTGAAATATGTATGTAAAGAATATCTGCAGTTTATACAAAAAATTATTTCAATTAAACATATTTAGAATATGAAATTGTAACACTCGATATAAATTGATATCAAAATCGCATAAAACATTGTAATATAACAAAGTGGTTAGGATAATGGCTCCTTGATTTATATACATAAAAAAAACACCACAGAAATGGACAACCTCCTTTCTGAGAACCCCAGGCTTGTGGAGAGGAAAATACATTTCTCCCCTGGATGTCTATTCTTGGATTTTAGGGAACAGAACTTGTGAGAGAAGTGGTCGTGGTTTTCTTAAAAATATAGAACACGACATTCTTGAAAAAATATTAAGGGAGGGAGTTACTCCCAATAGAACTTAAAGTCTTCTACTATAGAAACTGAGCGAAGTGGCAAATCTAACCTAAAATTGTCCGTTGTTTATGTTTATTTTTGAAGTATCTAAAGTCAAGCCAGTTAAACATTGAATTAAATCTAAACTAAATGTGGAAAACTTATATTTAATGCTGTGGAATGGCATTATTAATGAGGATATTGAGGAAGCGGTGACAGAATTGGCTATTATGAGATATTTGCTTTAGAAAGGACGCCCCTCGGGAGCTCCCAGGGATAGCTTCCCTATCTTGCTTTCAATAATAGACGTCCTGGCGAGATTCGAACTCGCGCCGCAATATATGCCATTCTGTTAGTCACAAGTTACCACCCAGCACCTAACAGACTAAGCTATCGCCACGGCATGCTATACATAAATAATAATCTAGATACTTACATCCCCAACCTCTTAACAAATACTCAGTAGTTTGCCAGCAACATGCTGGCAAAGCATGTAAGTAATTTTTTTTATCAAAGTAAATCTTTTTTAATAATATTGAATATAAGATCAATATATTTTATGCATGCTACAGTTTCTTGTTATAGACCTGTATAGGTTATCGACACTGTATTTTACAATAGTAATATTTTGGCCCCGAAAATATAGTTTTGTTGTTTTATCATTGTTCACATAACCTCACAAATATTACGTATCGTTCCATGCTCTTAAAAGCCAAAACGGACCGGCAGTACCATTTTGCCTTCATTGATCATTTTGCTTTATTTCTTGTGTTGTCTTCATATAAAATGCTTTTAAAATGGGTATACCTATCTTCAGATGTTCAGTAACTACAAACGAAAAACGATAAGGCAAAGATGATCTACAAACGGCAAAATGGTCTTTTTATAAGTTTAAATTTTATAACAAAATATTTAAAACTCCTTAAAGGTGCCGTTTTGCCTCACCATGCCCTACATGTAAATACATGGACTAACACCAGCAACTCTAAACTCCTAAAATGGTTCGCTCTGATTACGGGTTCTGGTTTGTTAAAAGTTTTACTTCCTTGCTGAGATATTTTACTGTATGAATTTACTGCTTCATAAATGTGTGCCTTGTATACAGGGCGCCCTATTTCTTGACCCGTTGCATGGGTAACTTTTTTATTAGTAGAGATACAAAAACGCTTAAATGAGCAAATTAGTGCAGTTTCGTATTAGTAATTCTACGGCAAGGCGAAAAATTATATACGGGGGAAGGTTGAAAAGTTATTGACAAAAAACGAAAAATCCAACTTTTCTATTATCCCTCGTAGCTCGTTCTTTTGAAGAGTTAGAGAAAAATGCTTCACATGTTTTTTGCAGTATTTTTCATGTAAAATGACATGCACTTGCTACTTTTTATATATCTCTTAAAATGGTTGAGAATCACAGTAAAATATATTTTTTTTAAATGTAATGGATAGGTGGCTGTGACATTAATCGAAAGTCCCCTTTTTTCTCTTTCAGATGATATAACATAGTCCATATTTTATCCTTACAAAAGTAATAATAATCGTTGTTTTTAAAGAAAGTTTATTGTCACATCAAGAATGCTATGGATTATGGAACAAAAGAATGTTTTGAGAACAGAAATTATTAATTAATTAATTATATTGAAGTAAATGTTCGAAATGACCACCATCCTGTTGGATACATAGTAAGCAACGTTTCTGGATACTTCTTAAAACATTATTTATTGTATGTCCATGTATGCTTCTAATTGCATCTTGAATCCTGACTTTTAGATCCTCTATATCTAGAGGAGCTGTCACATAAACTTTATCTTTCAATAACCCCCAAAGAAAGAAATCTAAGGGGGTCAAATCAGGTGTTCGCGCTGGCCAGTCGATATCCATTCTATTTCCTATAACATTATCAAACTGTTCATGTAAATATTGTTTTACCTCGCGGGAATTATGCGCAGGTGCTCCATCGTGTTGGAAGTATTTAAGATTTCTAAAAATATGAAGTGGTAATTCATTTAAATATTCCTCTGTTAGAGTATTCCTTAGAAAATGAAGGTAATTATTCGCATTCAAATTATCTTCGTAAAAATATGGGCCAATAATTTTGCCACAAAAAATTCCACACCACACATTTATCCCAAATTGACGTTGATTTCTTCTTTCAGAAACAAGATGTGGATTTTCTCGGCACCACATTATGTTATTATGGCGGTTAAAAATACCATTGTTGGTAAATCTACTTTCATCACTGAATAAAATCTTTTTCCAGAAGTCTAGATCCTCTTCGCATTTTGAAATGTACCATCGACAAAATGTCATCCTTCTTTGATTATCAGCTGGATATAAAGTATTGCATATGGAATAATGATAAGGCTTTAAATTGTTACCTTTTAAAATAGCTCTTACAGTTTCCTTGGAAGTGTTGCAGTGATGTGCAATTTCTGCAGTTGAAGAATCAGGTTTAAAATTTACATAAGCCAAAACATTTATTTCAGTGTCTTCATTGAAGTTTCTTTCATCCTTAGGCTTTGAAAAAGAACCGTATAATCGTATATTATTTTCCAGCTGTCTAAATATTCTATGATGGGGTTGTCTTCGTTCCATGTAAGTTTCAAAATAAAGATTCGCTGCAGCTTGTGCATCTCGATTTTGGTTATAATAACAAAATAGCATATCATTTTTCTCTTCGTTGGTGTACATATTTGCAACACTATTATTTTGTATGTAGTATTAATAATAAACAATAAACTACTTAACAAAAACTAAAAATGTCACTTATGATCTGTCAATAATTAAATGCCAACTAGACGTTTTTAAAAATATCAGGAATCTTATTTTTTGTTCCATAATCCATAGCATTCTTGATGTGACAATAAACTTTCTTTAAAAACAACGATTATTATTACTTTTGTAAGGATAAAATATGGACTATGTTATATCATCTGAAAGAGAAAAAAGGGGACTTTCGGTTAATGTCACAGTCACCTATCCATTACATTTAAAAAAAATATATTTTACTGTGATTCTCAACCATTTTAAGAGATATATAAAAAGTAGCAAGTGCATGTCATTTTACATGAAAAATACTGCAAAAAACATGTGAAGCATTTTTCTCTAACTCTTCAAATGAACGAGCTACGAGGGATAATAGAAAAGTTGGATTTTTCGTTTTTTGTCAATAACTTTTCAACCTTCCCCCGTATATAATTTTTCGCCTTGCCGTAGAATTACTAATATGAAACTGCACTAATTTGCTCATTTAAGCGTTTTTGTATCTCTACTAATAAAAAAGTTACCCATGCAACGGGTCAAGAAATAGGGCGCCCTGTATAATAATAAAATATTGGTTATTAGATATTACCAACTGGAAGTTAGACATAAATAATTATTAGGTTACGAGGTTTGAGATCTAAATATGTCTTGTTATTATTTAACTAATCAATGCTATGCTTATCAAGCTATGTTCATGTTTATCAAATGCTTATATTTTTAATTATTAATCTTTTCCCGCAATGGCGACAAGCAATAAGAACTTTTAGAAGCTATTGCAAACATTGATGGTCTGTGTTTATTTTATAAAATTCGCCGGTATGTGTACCAATGGAAATATATATAGAGCTACATGTTTTTACAACTTCAGGTTGGTCATATTCACTTTGCATATTTACACTAATAGGTACTTATATTTGATCATTGAAGCATAAAATCATTAGCACATATTTAGAAGAGTTGGAAATTTTACACATGACTATTTTAATATCTATTCTTCCTACAAACATGCAGTGACTTTGATATTTGTACTCTTTTGATACAGTTTTACATAGGGTTTCTATATTGTATGCTGTATATGAAAATTTAATACTAGAACCATTTCAAAAAATCCTGGAAATACTGATATTTATTATCAAACACTCATATTATGCCCCATTTATTTTTACTATAACGTCATAGATATTCTTTTTCTGGTACATTTTTTATACCTATTTTACAAATATACCTTCATTTTATGGGTTATATCTGTATAGTTGCACATCTACATTGCAGTTACAAATTTATCAAGTTATGCCTGGTTAAAATTTTAACATTATGGGATAATTACACCAAGCGAAGCGAGTAGATTCTGCATTTCTGGACATCACAGAAGCTATAACACATTTACGATTTCCACTTTGTCATTCAAATGTCGCATAATATCTAGTACTATTACCTCTATATACTTCAAACGTAAACGGGGGGATATAAGCTAGTATCACTCATATTACCTATAATCCTGTAGCCACTAATAGTAATAAAAGTAAATTGTATACATATTATCATCAGTAAACAATAAGGAGAATGACTCGGCTATTACCTTTTATGTAGATATTATGTAGAGACATATTAGTTTAATTTTATTCACTAAAGCCTAATGAGTAGACTTATATTATCTATCTATATCTCCAAAAGTTTTAGATCATATCCCTACAGGCTTCGTACAATTGAATTTGAATAGCAATAGAACATTTTAACTACTAGAGCTCACCCAATGGCACGTACATTTCAAAGACATCGTATGTAAGTCTTGAAAAAGTCCTGTTTTCAGCACTTATTTGTTTCCTCATAATAATATCTCTATCTCTCTTATTCGTCGCAATTATGACTTCAAATGTCAGAGATTTTAGGGGGGTAGGGAGCGGCATATTATTATTTTGGGGACAGTATTGTTAAAGTGGGCTACTTTAACAATACTATATATACTATACTCTAACAATAATACAACCTATTGGTTGTCAGCCATTTATACACTGTAGTTGCAGTAGTAGTTGCATATTAAAAAACACTAAGTTCTTCAATTGGTAGGTCTGAAGATGTAGCAATAAATTATTTTCAGTTAATATTTGTCTTTATGTACTTTAGAGATGCTGAAGGCCACATTTTATATGAAAATGCAGGAAATGTTCAGGTCGAAGTCAAGAATACGATGGGAAAGCAGAATATAAAAAACTGATTTAATTTCGTAAAGTCCAATTTCTTTCAGATCCCTTAATGCACCGTATACATTTTCAGTTGCTTTGTTAATGCTTCCTGAAAATATATATAAGTATTCTAATTCCTTCGTAATTATTTTAAAATATGTTTATATTTTTTAATTCAGAGATTTTATCATAGAAAAAATGTAGTTGTATTATGTTACATTTAGAATCTCTGTCTGTTTTACAGAAACATTGTAGACCCGAGTTTCAAATTGTAAAACACAATTTTTTTTGGGAATCAAATTAAACAGTCCAAATAAGTTTCATGCCAAATGATAACAGAGCACAGGGTTTAAAATTTAGTATTTACAGTTAAATATGTTAGCTATACGGTTTAACAAATACCTTTTCAACTGGTGAATTGGAGTTTTACATTACATATATTTAATTGTTTGCCAATATAAAACAACAAGTACAAGCCTTTATATATTAATCTTGTTATAATACCAGGCTGCATCATTTATTTACATATTATTTAAAAACCTCTACACAATATAAAAATCTGGAATATGAACAGTGGATTTCTATATTAGTTAAATTATTTTAAGTATGTGCGTCATTTGCCATTGGACAGTGGTTAATGTCGTTGGATTAACAATTATTTGCATACAACAAATTAATGTTTCGAGTATTGAAAGCTGAATAATATTTAATAACAATATGCTTTAAAATTAATTTGGCACAATTATTATTATAATAATAAGAATAACGCTGATGAGTCTGGTGATATACCTACTGATGTTCATTAGAAAACGATAAACTTTTATTCAGTATTCGGTAAAAAAGCAGTGTAGTACTATAATTATTTTCATTTTTAATTAGACATACAGTTATTTAAATAATAAGGTATAAATATCAAATTCATCATGAAATGTTGCCATTACACAACACCTATAACATAATACATATAGAAAACGATAAGTTTTGACAAAAAGATTAGAAGTATGTATGCATTGTGTAATATGCAATAAAAAAACAAATTTACAAGCTAAAAATATTTGATTGATCAAAATATACACACAGTATACAGGTTATACCAAACTAATGTAGCATAATATAGGTAAAATCTTTTACATAACTGAATAAATAATAAAAATAAAGGCAGATACATATATAACCATTGTGGCAGAGGTAAGTCATTTCGGTTTACAATCCTTTTATGATCTAAATTTATGACGGGCGCATTCGCCATTTTATTGATTCCATCAAATTTTGATGGTGGCATCTTGAATAATTAAAAAGTAAAACAAAACTTGTTGTTAAAGTTTCTACAAATATAATTTCTGAAGACTCTTGTGAAATCTTATTCATTTGTTTCACTAGTTGCTGTTTGGGGGTGTACTAATATAAGTCGTAATATTGAACATAAAATGTCATCGCGATTCGATCTTATAAGATTAAAAAATTAATTGAATTATATTCTTGCTATAATTATTAATATTATTGGGCATAAAGCTAATATTTGTGCATTAAATTTAACGAATAATCAATAAAATTATTAGACTTAAGCTCTGAAGCCATCATTCTATAATTTAATGCGATTAAAAACTGAACTACAAGTTTAAACTACGGCGATTTAATTTATAAAACTAATAAAATATATAGGTACCTACTTTTAACTTGAGAGACTGGTGAATAATAAGCCGATATCATAATACCTATAATGAAGGTTTGACTTAAGTTTAATATTCCTTCAAAATATTAAGAGAATGAATGATAAAAAATTCAGCCTTAAACTTGAAACAAACACCTACTAAGATGATTTCTGTGTCCCTTAAAATATAGAATGGGTAAAGTATGAAGAAGAAATCTGCGACAACAATTTTAATGAAAAAGATTAGAAAAAAAACGTAGTTTTAGTTATTTATTTCTTCTATAATTATACCGGGGTAATATGCGGACGTAGGTACAGGGTATTCGCGTATATTTTGACCCCTACCTACAGGGGTTATTAAGAAAGTCAGAAATCAAATTTAAATACAAAAGTTGTTTGGTTTTTCATGTATCGAAAAAAAAATTGCATGTGGTAAACTTAGGAAAACCAATTGAACATAATATTTTTAAATGGGACACCCTGTATAATTTTACACGCTTGGGTAAACATTCTTTTCTTGATTTCAAAAATATATATTTTGTTAACATTTGCACTGACAGTTTTCGAAATATTCGACAGCGAGTACCATAAAAAATACAAAAAATACAAAGAACTAAAAATATTTAACAGTAGAAAGCAACAGTAATAAAAAATATTTAACGATTTTCGATGTAACCTCCTTAGTTATTTAAACATTTTCCAATATTTTCATTTTTTAATATTTTTTTATGATTTATTGTAAACACTAAATAATAAATATTTCGAAAATGGTCAGTGCAAATGTCAACAAAATATATATTTTTGAGATCAAAGAAAAATTGTTTTCCCAAGCGTCTAAAATTATACAGGGTGTCCCATTTAAAAATATTATGTTCAATTGGTTTCCTCAAATTTGCGACATGCAGTTTTTTTTTCGACCTAGCCAAAAGATAATACGTGAAAAACCAAACAACTTTTGTATTTAAACTTTTTTTTCTAACTTTCTTAATAACCCCTGTAGGTAGGGGTCAAAATATACGCGAATACCCTGTACACGTAATATACATGTTTTCAGTGTAATTTCTTGCAATGATACATTTTTTATAATAGAAAAGATTGGATTGTCATCTAGAAACTTGGGCAACACCCAATACTCTAATAAACGGTTTCAACAATCACCCCGTATAATAAATTCTCCCGCCGACTTACAGAGTTCAGTGGAACACTGGTATGTCGGTCGATCGGGATTCAGCTCTGCTACTGAAGCGCGCTATTACCATGAGCTTAATCCGTGTAATAATGACGTTAATCAGTTGATTATCTTAGTCTGGGTACCAAATCCATTTACGTATAGAACAGAGATGCATTATGTACTGCTGAATCGCTTTACAATTCACGTTTGCTGAAATTGCACTCCAAAAATTTTAAATTAAAATGCAAGTGTATTTTATATGGAACTTCCCTTTGACATGTCGATTTGCGCTTACCGGATAACTGGGAAGGGGGGAGCGGTGAATTTGAAGGTAAACATTTCGCTTGTGTACTTTCCGTAATGGCATTACTGTAGGCATTGTTCAAAAATTCCCAGGTGCATACACTACATTTTACGTGAGTTGCTTTTTCAATTAAGTTTTTACAATGGTTTTACGTTTCATAAACAACTTTCGTTGTATTTCGCAACCAGTTTTAAATTCAAACCATGGTGTGGTAATAAAACCTAAGATAAATATAGCTATTGCTATTAACTGACCAACCAATAATTATTTATTCTAGATTTTATTGAAAGAAAAAATATGATTAAGTTAAATAGAGTTTTGAATTTTTCGTAAAGATATGATACGTTTGTTTGTAATCACCTCCTTTTCTTTGTAAAACATAATATTAACACATTCTGATAATTTTTTTTGAGATGTGTTGAACTGAATTGTATTGAGAAATGTATTGAATCAAAGTTAATTTATTCCACAAAAACTTCACAACGAATTTTATCATCTCTGTAATAATATGCTGACTGTTTATCTTACCAAAGTGTTCATATTTAAGATTAGCATTTTATTACTTTTCTGGAAAATAAGTCAAAAGAAGTCCCTGGTTGAAAAAAGGAGCTACGGTTGCAATGTAGCCGTATATGATCTAATGTAAAACGGGTTAGTAAACTTCTTTATATAAAAAGATTTGTTCGGCTACTTATATTTAAATTTTATTTTCATAATATATAACGTATTAATTTAATACAGTTCCGTAATTAAAATGAATTGATCATAGTATCATATAGTGTCTTTTATCAAGCGGCTGCTTTTAATATTTTTTAAAACGGTAGTAAAACGGAATCCAAGTACCTAGTCGTGTGAGGTTGGCGTATCCTTACAATTGTATTTAATTTTTATTTATACAGATCTGGAGGACTTGTCCTCAACAGAGAATGGGAGGAAATAACAGCAGAATTGAAAATGAAATTGGAAAAAATGAAAATTGTGAAGTTCTCGAATGTTGTCCCCGAGGCGAGGAAAGTATAAAATAAGAATATGAAAAAGAGTAAAGCAAAAGTAAAATTTGTACGTTATATATGAATATGCATAAAAAATAAGTGTTAAGACTAACAATAGTCTGAAGACGCAAATAAACTGTTTTTATTTATAAATACTTAAACATATCTTTAAATTATTTACTATAAGTCACGGCAGACTAGAAATATAAATTGAATAAAAATCGGATGTAGAAGGAAACTGATTAAATTTTGTTCTACAAATACTATTTAAAAATACCTATTTGTGCAGAGGTTATCAGGTTATCACTTACTTCCTACGGTGTATTAAAGGATTGTCATTTGAGAGGCTTTTATTTACCCACAAATATTTGTACAGAGCAGACATAGAGATGCAGCCCTTTGATGTGAGGCAGGCACCGGATTGGAAAGGATTATATATAATGATGTTTTCGGCAAACAGGATCTTTTGTGCCGAAATCCCAATATGACGAACACCCCCGAGAATAACTGAAAAAAGAGACGACTTTTGACATATAAAAAGGGGTGGTATCATCAACGCTCAAGAAGTAGACTTGCAGATCTCCATAGTTCTTTGATTGAACAATTTGGTACGTATTGTTCACGCTGTGAACGGTTTTACAAATGGCATGGGTGTAGGTAATACTAATTTTTAAAATTAATTTACATTTAGTCAAATATTCTACACGATTATTTGTAATTGTATGTTAAATTTCTCGATGTAAACCATAATTATAGTAAAAAATATTAATTTTGACCAAAACTATTTTCATATACAGTTTTTGCTAAATCGTATGTATAAAATATAGATGGGAAATGTTAAATAAAACATCCAGAGTACTCCTTAGTAAATTTTCAATTAAACATGTAACATAGATTTATGTTACATTTATAATTTTTATGTCTTTATTTGATTATAATGAAATATATTCAAATGATAATTCAAATAATGATTTTCTTTCACCCGTTACATAGCTAACATAGAGTCTTTGAGTTCACATCTAAATTTCTTAGTTAGTTTAAAGTAATTTGCTTGCAGAAAAGTTGTACTACATTGGGACTGTTTTAAATGCACTCACAGGTGTTAGCCAGTTAATATTACTTTGTGAATTAACTACGTAAAAGAACATTTTCTAGACTGTTTGGAAAATTGAGTTCTACGAGTTCAAACAAATGTATAAAATAGATTTAGCTAAATTGCCGAAATTTTGAATTAATTTTTACAAAACACATTTGGGATTTTAAAATTTTTGTCTTCTAGCATAACCGGAGTTATAATGTGTTGATTTAAAACCAATATCTCATAGATACAAAGTCGATTCAACACCAGTCATTTTATTGCCATTAAAATAACTATTCTACTTGAATAGACACCAGATACTATTTATTATTGTTTGAAAGAGGTATCTTTTAACATTAATTATATTTGAAAGTGTAGCAACGATGCATAGAGATTCTTAAAGCAGACCAAAACAATGTTATAACAAATGAACTATTTATCTTTCAGTAAATATCAGTATAACACAAAATGTTCACTGCAAAATATAGTAAAAGCGAATAATATAATACTAAAGGGAATATTAATTTAAAACTATTTTAATTTCCCATTTTGAAAATGTACAAAATAACTTCTTTCATAATTAAACTCCATTCACAAAATAATCTAATTGATTCGCTAATTTAACTTTACACATACACAATACGATAAATTCCACATTTTCTTATAAAACTATTTCCAAGTGTCAATATACAAGAACCCACTTGGATGTTTTCCGAAACAGCACTCTACTACCCTCTGTAAACTACTTCAAGCTTCAGGTAACTTTCGTAGAAATATTTTTATAGGTAATTCATTACAGATATACTGGGAGCAAGTAGTCCCTTAAGATTTTAAATTAAGATCGTGCTAGTAAATTGTTTACTCAGTGAAGTGAATTTGATGACAACTTGCGAAGAAGCGAAACTTTAGGAAACAAGTTTTATAAGATGGGAGCCTCCTTCTCAGTGAATTAAAATACTTATACATTACATAATTACATAATACACTGACAATTGACATATAAATGTAATTCTCAAATTTAATATGGAAGAAGACTGAATATTTTTCGTCGAATATTTTATAAAAATTATGATACAAGGTGTCTACTTTTATTTATTTATGTACAAATTCATAAAACCTTTAGTTTTAAAGATAATCGACTGAACTTTTTTTGTTTCAAATGGCATTAAAAACTACTTCTATTGACCTTTAAGGAGAACATACAGGGCCTGCTGCGATTTTCTTTATGTCTTTGAGATTATATGACCATTTAGGAATTTTTTTATTTAAAATCTGAGATAATAGCTTATAACGTGATTTTCATACTTTTGTACACACCTGATATATTCTACCAATTATCCTGTAATTGTTTTAGAAAACAATATATTCCTATACTAGACAAAGGAAATATACATTTACTTTATGTTTTACAGCATAGTAGGTTAAGTACTAAATTCTTCTAGGTATGCCTAGTTGCCAGTCCGTACATCTGAGTAAAAGGCAGTGTATGAAGCATATTATTTTGGTACCCATAAATAGCATTAAATGTCTGAAATACACAAGATTACTACCGATAGTTGAAAGTAGAGCGAACTCGTTGGTGTTTTTCCTAGATCAGGCTTCCACAAGTAATGAAATTACATGGTTTATTTATATTAAAATCCCATTAATTAGAAAAGACCTGAAACCCCTAGAATAATAAAAGGACGATGATTGGTACGGTTCTAATGATATTGGAACGTCATCTGCGCGCCGACAGAATTTTTAATTTAAAGTTTTTTAAATATAAGTTTCGAGAGAAAGTGGATTCGAATAGGATTCTTGAGTGGGAGAGAGGTGAATACCTGTCGCCATAGCAGAGTGCCTTGTGCCTTAAATTTGTGTCATCTCAGAAAAGGCTATTGCTGAATGCGAGGTAGGTTCAAATTTTCAAAATTTATATTTCTGTTTATTTAATAATGTTGAATGAATTTGAAGAATTTAGGAGATAGCCTGAAAATAATTTTATTTCAGATTTGCCAGCCTTTAATTGTGAATGTCCGGAAATCTATAGTTATCTGTCCCATCCTTGTATATTTTTCTATTCGGAGGGTTACCTGGTTTCATTCTGAAAATGTGGAGAACTACCAGGAAGTCTAACCGGTTCAGTTGCTTGCTGAATATGCGAAATTTGAACAAAAAATATACATTGCGTTTCTTTTCACACGATATCAAATTTAAGCAAAATATCCAATTTGAAAGGCACTAGACGAGTGAAATGTGCCACGGGAACATCTCAAAACAGTTGAATTTTACATGGAAACACTTAAATTTATTTTCTGCTCAATATTTTTCTTATAATGTTTATTCTTATATGTTGATGGCGCACATTCATATTTCTACTAAATGTAGGGGAAAATTAAATTTACCTAAGTGATTCCATATAAGATTCAACTGTTTTGACATCATTCCGTGGCACTCTTGACTCGTCTAGTGTCTTTCAAATTCGACATTTAGCTTAACTTTGATATCGTGTAGAATGAAACGCTCTGTATATTTTTTTGTTTTGAGGGGGTCCTAATTAACGCTATCATATAAGATTTTAAATAAAAAAATCCCTAAACGGTTATATTGAATTTCAGTGGTATAAAAAAATCGTAGCAGGCCCTGCATATTCGTGTTAAAAGCAGTAGTAGGGTCAAAAGAAGCAGTTTTTAATGCCATTTGGAACAAAAAAAGGTTCATTGGATTATCCTGAAAAATAAAAGTTTTATGGATTTGTACACAAATAAAAATAGACACCCTGTATACAGAGTGCTCCCTAAATAATTTGCAATCCGTTGAAGGAGGCGCTTTCTCAAGTGATTTCACATTATATTAAAAATCCAGAGGTAGTGGCGTAATGTTTTTTTTTATAAAAATAATAGCGACTATACTCGTATGCACGGTATTACGGCTTGATGGTAATAACCTTGTATAAAGATATGTAATTGACAGAAATCTCAGAAACTAAGCCACGAAATAATGTTATGTGACCGATTACTTAAGAAACATTATTTGTATTATATTACATTATATTACATTATATTATATTATATTATATTATATTATATTATATTATATTATATTATATTATAAAAGGTGTGGGGTCGAATCCTCAGGGTTCAGTGTCTCAATCGTTCAACCCAGAGATCGTGAGTTCGAATCTCCATGAGAATTGTCTACTAGTATATTAAGGGTGAAATGTATTGAAAATTAGATAAGTACGATTGTCTTCCTCAAAGATAATTGAGGTCACTATTGTAATGGCACTTGCGGAAAAGCAGATAGATATCTGTCAATTAGACAATAATTGTCACATGAATAGTAGCAAAGACCCAAAGAGGACACCACTGTGTATTTCTCACTACTACTGCACGTATTAAAATGTTACTTTAATGCATTAAGTTGGTAGCAATTTTTATCAAGTCGCACTTACTGGTTTAGACAGCAATCATTATTAATTTTCATATTTATGAATGATGACTCAACTACTCTGGGGAACTGAATTCATATTTGAGATGGAAGTAGACCACGAATACATTTTAATTCTCTATAGGCTTTATAGTATAGATTGAAGTATAAAATAAATTCATAAATGTATCAAAACATATCGATTGAAACGTATCATATGCTGTCACGTTCTAAAATTTTAAATTTTTTGTATTTTACGATCAAGGGTATCTGCTTTTCCTCGTTAAAATTGGAGATGAATGTTCGACCGTCAGGAAATGATATATAGTTAGAATATGTAAATGTGATATATCAAATTCTAGACACGACAGTATTTCTTTCTTCTTACTCCAAATAGAAATTATTTATTAAAAAACAAGCATAATTATTATTACATTATCCTTATAGAGCTTTTAGTACTCCATAAAAGTCTTAGTTAATAACTGAAGTTGCTTTACTGTAAGGCAAGTTTTCATTAAAACTTTCAATATAAATATTAATCTTAATATTTTTAGGGTGAGTAGAAAGAGATGTAAAAACTTGTTGAAGCGGTGGCCCGGTATCTAATAACTTCACCTTTGCTAAAATTACTTAAATAATAAAAAAAATATGTTTTACCTCTATCTGAAGTCTGTTACCTCTCCTGATATAGACTTATCTTTTCTTACTTCTTTTCTAATCTTCTTTTACTATTACGTATAATTTAGTAGGTTAAGTATGGGTCATATATGACCCTCAAAGGGCTATACCCACCAGTGAAAAAAGTATTTCAAATAAAATTTGAAAAAATAAGAACGTTAGTTAATTAGTGTCGAGTTTAATTTTGATCATTTAAAGTGGAGAGCTACAAGTCTATCTTATTAGATATCGTTTAATTTGCCTTTAGAAGATATATCTGGAAAAGTAACAATGTGTGGTGCTATATTTGAAAAAAGTTACTTACATTTTTTCACAGACGAAACTAATTATATATAGGTCGATGAGTATATATCTTTAATACTATAAGGTATGATAGAACAGATATGTACCATAAGAGCAACGTGTTAGAAATAGTACAGCAGTTGGTAGTTAAGTTTCAAAATTGGCAGCATTGCAGCATACATTAAATTTTAGAGAAAAAACAGGGTATTTGATATAAAAAAGTTTATACTCTTTTATGTTTAAAAGATTTTTTAAAAGTTTACAGTATAAAAAATAATTATTGCCATCGAACATACTTCGAAATATATAGCATGAGACCATCTAATAGCTTGATTGCAATGGCAAAGCAAGCTCTGTCTTCAATAGGAACCAAGAAACTATCTGCACCAAGAAAAAGAATTATTCCAACCCCTAAGACTGGTGGTTTTCTTCCACTCACCCCTATGGAATAGGTATTTAAACCGTTTTACGATATCTAGTGTGAAAAGCGAGAAATCTTCTTCTTCTTCTGCCAAAAATTGAGAATAGTCAGTTAGTTTGAAAATAATAAAAGAATGCGACTTGTTTCTTTCTTATAATATGGGGGAAACAAGCTCTGGACAACAGGACACATAATATATCAAATTTACTGTCTCTAACTACTTCAGAGACCGCTGAAACACATGAATATGAACCAGAGGCAGGCACTTCGGGAATTGCAAACAATATACCCGCCAACGAAAGAGAATAATGTACCTCGTTTAGTTTAGAAGATAAGACCGGGAAAAGTTACAGAAGATCAATCTTTAAAGCCCTACAAAGCCGCAGTAATGCAACAGCGACGCGGTATGTTTATACAAAGTGTAATAGTTTAACGATAATAAAAGCCCCTATTTTGTTGCGCCAGTAACTGAAATAAAGTTATTGATTTTTTATTTCAAATTTTGAGAACCCATTCAAACTACAGGGAAAAGTATTTGGAACACCCTGAAGATTATTATATTTTTGGAATATACGTTTTTGATTGTAGTTTAGTTTTGAATTTGAGTGCCTTGACCATCCCTGTTTACTTCTAATGGACCATAGCATTTATAAAAAATAGAGTTGACGTCAAATTTCTCTATATTTATAGGGTGTTAAAATTTTTCAAACTGACAGTAGAGTTGAAACTAGTTTTTTTTTAAATAGTAGGTAGTAAATAGTAGGTAGTTTTTAAATAGTAGATAATAGTAGGTAGATAGTAGTTTAAATAGTAGGTACAGTACCTAATAGAAAGTACAATGTACCCATATGCTTATTTTATCTTTGGGACCAATAAAGAACTGAAGTTACAATTGAGAGAAGGCACTAAATTCAAAAGTAAAATATAGTCCAAGAAGTAATTTGACAGCTGACAGCTGACATAAGTGACAGCTGAGATGTCACTTATCTTATATCGTTGGATACAGAAAATGACGTAGGTTTCAAAAATATAATAATATACAGGATGTTCCATATAAAAATCTATTGTTGGTTTACTTCCGGTAAAACCGGAAGTTGCAAAAAGATATTTTTTGTCAAAACGTGGCCTTTAGTAAATACTTCCGCCATGTCAAATTTGAAAATTGTGTCTAAAAAATTAAGGGTAGGGAGGGAAAGGGGGTATACTATCGAATCTGTGTCACACTGTAGATCGTGGATAATATATGCATCATTAAAATGACTCCTCCGAACGCTTATATTCGTCAGTGAAAAGTGCAACATATTTCGAAAAGAAATGTTCTACGTCTACAGATGTAACATTGGCATATTTAAAATTTAACTAGTCCACTAGCAGCCATTCGAGATTATTTTTGGCAACTTTATTTGCGAGTAAATAAAGCCTGCTTCATCAGGTGCAAATGTTCACTAAAACATGTTTTATCATTGTTCCTATCGGTAGTTTCGCCTACAATTATCCATAATTAATTTATCCATAAGTCCGACCATATACTTTTCTCAGTTACATCTTTTACCCGATGTACCTATGTGATGATACAATCGACGGCTTTGAACTAATGGCCAGCTAGCTAAGTACATATTTCTGCCAAAATAATCGAAATTTTTCATTGTCGACCACATGGAATATAACACTCACTGAACATAAAAAAAAACAGTATCCACCCCACTCCCTACTATCCACCTCTACGCCTCTACTTACGCATCCACATGTCGAAGTCGACTGGTAAATATAGCCATTATGAAATGTAATTTTTCTTCAAATATTTTAAAAGAATAACTAAAAATTTCGTTCTCATTTCTAGCCCTACCGGGGGTCCAGACTTGCGACCTGGGGTCACCCTTCTGGTGACAAAAGCATCGAGAATAATATTATTTTAAAGAAAATACATATTAAAGAAATTTTGTATCTGGAATGATGATCTAATTGTACTAAACGATTTTTCTTAATATTTTGATGAATTGTAAGGGTACTCTATTGTTGATGGTAAAACATCATAATTTTTTAAGTGCTGAAAGTAGAATTTATTTTTCTGTAAACATTTTTATCAATTTTATCAATAGGACCAAAAATATATTGCTGTCATAATTGTTGCAGCAAATTAATATTGTAGATATTTACTTTTGTAAGCTAAAATGATGAATTTTACAGACTGCCAAAATGAACGAATTAATCCAAACTTTAGCTGCAGAAAGAACAAAAACCGCGGACAATGAAACCGAATAACAAAACACTAATACTAAAACTAATAAATAATTGGATTATAGAATATTCCAATATAGAATTTGACCCTGAGACACTTAAGTACGTAAACTGTACGTGTTAACCTAAACAATTAATTTTTACCAATATTCTAATTGGAAAACCATTTCTCTTCAGTATTTTGGTAATCACAAATGTTTGGCAGTCGGTACTATCGATTCCATTATCCATTAGCAATATTTCTCATAGGAAAATAACCTATCTGAAGTTAAATTAATTTGACAGTTTTCATGGGACGTGCTTGTCTCGTTAGTGCAATCTCATATTGGCAGATAAAATGAGAAAGAAGTTGATACGGACGCGTCTCGAGATTTTCGAAGACGAAATAGACTTAGACGCACTCGATGTACGGTCTCGAAAAAAAATCTCAAAGGATTTGAGAAAGGACGGAATTTTTGTGTGAAGCGGCTCTCGGAGCCGTAAAAATTAGAAAAAAGGTCTAGGGGTCCCGCGAAAACTCGGGATTTCGGCAGGCGTGACGGTACTATTAGGCGCAAGAACAAACGCCGGTGCTAACCGAACGGTGATCGACGAAAATTTTGCAGATATTTTTTTAAAAGGCGTTTAAATTGGGAAAACGCCTAGGAAATGGGACGAAAATGCCCCTACGCATAGGAGAAAGGCTCGGTCGCCCGCGAGATTCGCTCCGCGATCCCCCCTCTCAAGAGATAGCTTAGAACATTTGTAGATTCGGCGGCGGAATTTAGAGCGAGACAGAATCGACGCGTTTTAAGATATATGGATATTAAAACAATTTAGTTGGTCGTAAGACTTTTGTAAATCGGGGATATTGACCAGACTAGAACCAGGAAATCAGGAGGTGTGGGATGAATACACGACGTATCGCATCAGTTCACAACTAATCCATCGACAAAGTAAAAAGCTAAATTCCGTCTGATGAAAGGTTAAATCCTCCCGATGTACATTTCCACAGCCCAGTCATTTATCTGGCAAACCGTTCAGATTAGCACAGCCCAGGTAACACCTTTGACTACGTCCGGCTTTGACGCTCTGAAAGTGAAGCTCCGGCGGTGGCATGCGCGCTTTTGACCGCACACACGTTCAACCAACTTTTATGTGATCTAGATCAGTTTAACACCTTTAATTTTGTTTGGTGCATCTCCGGTGACATGCTGTTCGGGGTGTCTGCCAATTAACGGAGTCCGATACGGTAGATATTTAACGACCCGTTAACGTGATCCATGCGGTTTGTGCATCTGTGATTTACTGTAAGTTTGATTATCGGTGATTAATGTGGTTAACCGCAGTTTCCGGTGACAGCGTCATTAATTCTGTTATCGCCGCTGTTTAAATAGACAAAAATGTAACTTATTGAATATATACAAGGTGTCATAGGTAAACTAAAGGAGAGGTCTAATTTGCATAACATTTTTAGTTGCAGTTTGAGGTTTGCCTCTCGAAAGTAATTCCTAAAATGTATTTTTTATTTAAATAAGGTTCAACAGCTGAGATATTAGTTAATTTATATTTTACGGAATAACCTAATATTTTCTGTACAGGATAAATTATACTCACATCGAATTTATCACCCAAAACATTGCTTTAATTGATTAAGCATGCTTAATCATGCTTAATAATTATTTCTATATGCTTCGTATCCAAAAATAGGCTAAATTCTACTCCTATTTTTCTAGTGGATTTTGTAAAGAAGCATTTAATCGTTCTCTCATTTTGTCAAAGTTTCAACATTCTCTGTTCCCTTCTTCAGATTTAATAAATACTTAGATACTTTTGTCAAAAACATCATAATATCTATGTGAAAATTTAATTTAAATTGAAAATGTTACATCAATTAGACAACCCTGTCGCTCCAAAGGCAATGGAGAGGCAAAGTGTCTGGAAGTGGGTTATATATTGAAAAAGACAGACAAACAGTCCATGCCCACCGAACCCATACCATAGTGGTAGTGTGGCACCATGGTAGAATATGTTTCATTTTTAACTTATAAGATATAAGTTCTGGTCGTACAATTATTAACGAATACATTCATTTTTGCAAACTATATTTTATAATGATAATCAAATTATATAAAACCATTTTAATAAATATTATATTTCCTTAGTCCTTGAGAAGGCAATAATGTTTGTTAAAACATTATCTTTATCATCTTTACGTTGTCTTTTTGAATATATATTATCGCAAAATTAGCAGTCATAATTATAATTCTAAACTTCCGTTTCTTTTATAAAAGAATATCGTACTATTTGCGAAAGCCACTCATCTTTAACTCCAGAAAATAAATTTATGTTTATACATACTGCAATGGGGTAGGTTACCATACTATCTCAAGTAGATAGAGTGAAGACCTATTTGATCTTCCAAAAATGTATTGATTGTGACATGACAAATCATCAATTAACCACTTTGTTATTTACCTACACTATATCTGTTTTCTCAGTTTTCTGACACCATCCTGTATTAGAAAAACTAACTTCCTGAATAAATGCTCTAAGATCACATGCCCATTATTTGCTGCCTTTATGACACATTTAAAGCATAAAGAGCCTCGATCTTCTATAAAGTATGTTTTATTTTATGGGGTTAAGTTTGATATATCAAGTTTTCAATTATTTTTCCATCGGAAAAGTATCACTAATTTTTATGTACTTGCCTAGATATATATTCGGTTTTAAAATAAAATTCCATTCTCTTCAACTCGAATATTTTCCAAAAAATTGGCAGACAGAAATAATTTCAAATAAGTATATCAAACAGTTAATTTTACACTATTACTGCTGCAAATACTGGGTGATTCATTGAACTAATTTTAATTCAGAAGACAGAATATCACACTGAGATTGGCCTTCGGGTTCTACATACCAAATAAAAATTGGATTTGCAATACGAAAAAGTTAGGTATAAAGATTCTCAAGGTATAAACCCTACACCTATAGTTATTTTTTCTAGAATGTTAAATATATTAGAAACTGTTAGATTCAGCTACAGTGTATGCAGTATAGTATAAAATTCAGTAAAAATACAATCAAATGCGATTGAGGCTACTCTAAAGTAAAACAAATATTTTTTTCATTTTGTTCCTGAGTTAAGCTAAAGGCTGTTGTTCCTATTATCGTGAGACGTCCTGTAGAAAATGTATTTTGAAATAAGTACATATTGACTTTGATATTCTTAATATATTAGTCTTATAATATAATCCAGTGCTATCATTTAGGCCTAAGTAACTAAAACCATCATGAATTTATTTATTTATATATACATTTTTATTTAATCCGTTTATATTCCACAAACAAGAAACAAAGGACAGTCTGGCGTCATTAACTGTTTAAATGATTAATATCAACTGATGGGCGTGCTAAATACACATTTGAAATTCCCGTGTGGCCGACCGTCCTGCTAACAAAAGCCTTACCACGCATATTACCTCTAAAATAAAACAAAATTATAAAATTATAAATGAACGTTCCTCTCCCTGTGGATAATTATTATCATGGATTATATGTAGGTACAGGATGGAGACTTTACATGGAATAAATTCGCTACCGGGGAGCTGAATAATTTTTCGAAAAATTCTCGAGACACGTCAACGTTTAAATGTATTTATCTACCTTTTCCAAGCAATATGTGAAATATAGCCCTTCAGGGAGAGCGGAAACCACCCACAACTTAGTTTTTTCAAATGCAACACCATGGCGTGCGACCCTTCATTGGAAAGGTGACAGAAAGACGAAGCCAGCGTACTAATCACATTTAATATTTTTCAAGAGGTTGAGGGTTGAGGTAACAATGTAATTGTTAAGTTTAATTACTTTCAACATAAAAATTGCTCAAAATGTGCACCATTCACTTGTTGGCAACATCCTAATCTGTGATAGGTTTCGTGCCTTACATTACGTAACATTTTCGGTGTTATTACTTATGTTTCACCACTTATTCTTTCCTTCAGCTCATCAATGTTGTTTGGTTTTTGAATGTAAACCTTACCTTTGAGATGTCCCCACAAAATTAAATCTAACGGTGTAAGATCTGGAGATCTTGCTGGCCACTCAATGGTACCCCGTCTTCCAATCCACCTACCGGGGAAAATTCTGTCTAGATATTGGCGAACAATAACAGTGTAGTGTAGCGGGACCCATCATTTTAAAACTATAGCCTCTCTTCGGTTAAGTTACGGTCCAAGTGATTTGGGAATAACTGACAGAATTGGCAGTAGTTCGTCCTGGAGAAAACGAAGGTATCTTACGTCATTAAGTTTGATATCAAAGAAAAATGGTCCTACAATTCTATCTTGTATTATACCGGCCCATACATTAGTTCTCTGTGGGCGCTGAGTATGAATTTTCCTCATCCAATGGAGGTTCTCCTCGGGCCAATAACGACAATTTTGGCGTTTTACGTTCCCATTTAATATAAAAGTAGCATCGTCCGAAAAAAACGTCCACTCTAAAGATAAATGGTTTTGATCGATATGAATCATCAGTAAATCACAAAATTAAATTCGTCGATCTGGGCTATCTTCAACTGACTCGTGAACAGCTTGCATTTTATATGGCCATTTTACTCATGTTTAAGTATTTTTAAAACGTTTTGTGATTAAGATCACTATTATGGGCCAGTTCACGGGCTGAAGTGACTGGATTTTCTTCCAGAGCAACTAACAAATTCAACTTCGTGCCGTCATCAACAACAGTCTGTCTCTGTCTCGGTACATTCCTGACATGATCCATCTCTCGATATCGTGCCACTATTTTACTAATGATTTATTGGTTGGCAAGTCGGGATGGGTTTCTCGTAACATACGAACAACCTTGCATTGAGTTCGTGTCCTATCACCATACCCAATCATCAAAATTTCGATTTTTAGGGATTCACTGAAATAAGGCTTTTGCCCAAGTTTGCAACAATAATTCGTTTCTCTGAATACGACATACAAACTAAATTCCACTATTGTAGCTGTGCAAAAACACTAGCAAAAAGTAGTAATACCAGTTGTGACAAAAATTTGGATGGATTTCTTTTTGTGAGGACATCTCAAAAGTAAGGTTTACATTAAAAAACAAACAACATTGATGAGCTGAAGGAAAGTATAAGAGATGAAACAGGGGTAATAACACCGGAAATGTCACGTAATATAAGGGACGAAACCTATCACAGACTAGGATGTCGTCAACAAGTGAATGGTGCACATTTTGAGGAATTGTTACGTTGAAAAGTAATTAAACTTAACAATTACATTGTAATGTTATGCAACCTTCAACGTCTTAAAAAATATTAAATGTGATCAGTACGCTGGAATCGTCCTTCTGCCACCTTTCCAATGAGGGGTCATACGCCATAGTGTTGCATTTGAAAAAACAAAGTTGGGGGTGGTTTCCGCTCTCTGTGAAGGGCTATAATTCGCATATTACTTGGAAAAGGTGGTAAATACATTCAAACGTTGATGTGTCTCGGGAATTTTTCGAAAAATTATTCAACTCCCCAATAGCGAATTTATTCCAGTTAAAGTCTCCACCCTGTATAACTTATAATGCCTTCCTACATAAAGTAAAATTTGGTGTAGTCATATTTTTAATTTGGAGGTTATACATATAACATCAGAAGGCAGCGAAATAATGAAATTTTAATAAATTAATATCATTGGCGTGATGCGTGTACCTCGCCCGGTGTACGTCAACAGTAATTAGCGTTGCACTTACTCAACCAGCAGCGAAATGGTATTGTAATAAAGTTTAAATTGGAGAGCAGTTATTATTAATTAACAAACGGGCTAATTTACGCCAACCCCTGCAGGTCAAAAGGAATACATAAATGGATTATATGAGCAGTTTACAGATTAAGCTTTATGAAAGGTCATTGCCAATAAAGTCTTAGTATGACCTTTAAAGTATAAAATTAGTGGGTAACTACGAGAATCGTAAGATAGCTGTTAAGAGGAAGGCATAATATTTTTGATGCTAATGAATATTATATTATTTATATACCTAATATAAGGATAATAAACAAATGCGAATGTTAATTTTAATAATAATGTTTAGTTTTGATGTGATCTATTGTTTTCAATTTAATAACTTCACACATACCGAATATTTCATGAATACTAATAAACTTCTTTTGATAGAATAGGCATATTTATTTTATATTTATATTTTTATTTCCAATAATTTAAGATATATCCAATATCTATATCTCATCTCAGTAGGGGCATGTGGAAAGTACAATTATTTGTTCTTAAACTAAAGTATCCGATAATTGTTTTGGGTAGCTACTGGGTAGCCCTATTTCTCCTTTGCTAGCGGAAATTTTTATGAATCATTTCGAAAACACACTGTTCAGTAGTGACAATAATTTAAAGTCAGATGTTCACTTTTGGGCTCGCTATGTAGATGACATTTTTTGAATTTGGACTGGTACTGAAAGAAATTTGAGCGGCTTTCTCAATTTTTTAAATTATCTTAACGATAATATTCAGTTTACAATGGAAAAGGAGGAAAACAATCAATTAAACTATTTGGATATAACAACAAGAAAGGTAGAAAATAAATTAAAATTCTCGGTTTATAGAAAACCAACAACTGCCGACGCAATTATACCAGCAAGTTCGCAGCAGTCCTGGCAAATAAGAAAGTCGGTTTTCCATAGTTTAATACATAGGCTGTTAATGTTTCCGCTAGAAAAAGCAGATTTTGAAAAAGAATTAAGTACAATCAAACAAATTGCAAGAAACAACGGATATAAAGAAAAATTAATAGATAACATGATAAAAAACAAAAGGAGGAAATTAATTCGGCGGGAGTTTTACAATATTCGGGAAAAAGAAGCCACCTATAGTTATATTAATCACGTCCCAGGTTATAGTGAAAAAATAGCTCGCAGAATAGAACGAAACGGGTGTAAAACGATTAGTGTCAACAAGCGTACTATTGGGAGGATTTTGATAATCAACAAGGAAAGGGTTAATAAATTAAAACAATCGGGAGTATACCAAATTAACTGCGTGGATTGTAATGCCGTGTATGTGGGTCAAACCGGTAGAAGTATTGAAACTAGAGTAAAAGAACATAAAAAATCTATATTAAATAAAACTCATGAACATTGTGGCTGTCCATCTTGATAGTAATCAACAAACACATAATCTGACACTATTATTTCTACTGTGTACGTTTTATGTATCTAAATTGTTTAATATTTTACTCTAAATTCACCATATTTAAATTAAAACGTTGCCGTGATTAAAAAATTTCTACCAGCAAACTTAACTTTTAACTAAAAATTAGTGGTTTCCTGGCATTTTTGGATTATTGCCAGGAGGGTAAATGTACACATTTCAACAATCTATAGTAGTTATCCATCTAGTAACAGAAAATAAATGAGCATTTTAGCAAGAACAATTGCATAAAATAAAGCCTCTCGGGTTTATGTGAGTTCCAGGTAGCTTGAAAAATGTGCAGTATATTCTTTCTTGTCAAATACAAATCGTGTTGCACAACTACCCTACAAAAACTAATGCATACATCCAAATAGTATTTTTATGCACCTTTAGTTGTTTTTCCATAACTCCTTTCTGAGAAAACTTGGAAGTCTTCCAGACAAAACAATGGCAAAGTTAAATCTAGCAGTAAGAAAGCATTACAACTGAGTGTGTTATAGTTTTATTGGGTTAAATAGAAAATCGTTCAGATATTCTATACGAGGATGTTACAGTTTTATAGATTGGTTGTTATAAAATCATCGTCTTCTTTTATGTTATTGTTCGTTGTCTCAATATGGAGTTTCAATAACTAAAAAGTTATAAATCCCGCTTTAAATGGAATCTCAACAAGCTTTTTCTCCTATTTCCTACGATTCTTTGATCTGCATCAATAAATTCTATTCCGCAATATTAAAAAGCAGCTTGATGTTTTTTTTTTCAGTTGTATTCAGTTTTTAGATACTAACAATTATTTCGGTTGTGTGCTACTAATCAAGCTTTAAGATTTAATATTTTATACGTGTTTAGTTACATAGATGTTAGTACTTTTTTCTACCTGTGATAAAGTAATTTATCATGCAAATAGTTAATCTGAGCTAGATATTAAATTTCTCCTTAATACATTTTGAAGTGAAGGTGAAGATTGATTACATCATTATTCAATTTCAATTTCGGTTCAGTGAAAATATAACCAATTTGCAATTTTAAATAAAAAAAATATTTGGACATTTGTACTACTTATGTCTCAAATATTATACACAGTTATTTGCTTTTAAAATGTATGATATTAAAGACATTTAATACATTAAATGTATGATATTAAAGACATTTTTTTGATATAACAAAGGTGTTTGGATAAGTTATAGTGTTAAAGTGTTATAGCACAATAAGGGTGTTTGGAACAGTTATTTTATTTCGACTAGTAAAATTACGGAAATAAAAATGTTCTTTTATTATTATTGGGAAATTTCTCTACACAAGAAAGTATTAAATTATTAATAGCTTATCTATTAATTTGTAAGCTTTAATTACATGATAAAGGAAGGAATACTGAGAATATTATTTTATATATTAATTAACTTTGTAGCTACGTAGCTACCAAAAAATCAAAAATAGAGCTTCTATAATACAAAATCAGTTATAATATATTATTAAAATACTAAATAACTAATTTTTGATAATGCGTCAGAGGGCTAATAATAGTACTGTGTGTTTATTAGAAAGACATGCCGAAAACAATTACTTCACAGGCTATGTACTCGCATTGCATTACTCCGGCATCTCCATGGAAGTCTCCACATCCTTCATCGAGATAAACCACCAGACACTGACCGGTTTCGCACTTATTCTGTGCTCATCAGAGTACCATAACAGCTTTTAATGATTGTGGACTAAATATAAATTCTCTAATTTCAAAGCCAGATATGTCCACTTTTCACTAAAAATCAAAGAAAGGTGCCGTCATACTCTTGCATTTGTTGGCTGCGATTGGAACATTTTAGGGATAAATAAGATGCACAACTCTAATATAAAATAATAGATATAGGTATACCATTTTCAGCGCAAGTATTCTGATTGATATCTGACATATTTTAGAGGGCATACTGCAAACTAGTCGTCAATATCACAAATGATTTTAGTGAAATTCTTCAGGATAAGGCTGCGTATCTTCTACCTTCGAACTCAAGAACTATGTGATTCCTCAATCCGTTATAAAAAGTTTCATACCAAAATAGCTTTACAAGTTTAGATACGGTTTCAATAAAATTTTAATTTTTTTTCTGATCTTATAGGATATACAAATAAAACATTTTCGCACCATAGTTAACAGTGAGTGAATAACTATAATATTGAACGTGTGATAAACCTTCTCGAAGATACATTTACCCATCGCGAACGAAAAGTGGCAGTTACATAACCATACCAGTGAACTAATCCCAAGTGGAGGGCCCAAGATGAGCATGAAACATACCCCAAGAGGCCGTGGAACGTTCGACAGAGGGCGCAACTGCAGACGGATGGCATTAGTGGCGGCTCACCATAAATTAGACGTTCGCAGTGCTAGTCTACAAACCTGGACTTCCAGCTCAGTCAGGTAATTAGTCAACCCTAATAAATTTAACTATATGATGCTGCATTTAGTATTTAAGGGAACTGTGCCATGTGATTTACATTTAATTTGTAAGCTTGCTTTCTCTACGGTTCGTTAATCCAGACAAATAGGATATGCACGTCTAAGAGAAAGAACTTATTTACTTAAGAGAAATGTTAATTCTGGCTGTGCTGTCTTCGCTTATTGAAAAATAAGGAAACTCCTTTGTCTCTTCTTGTAAATGATTTATTGTCTCTTCATCAGGAACTGACTGAGGTGATTTATAAGAAACTAACCAAATTATTAAAACTATATGTTCTATTATCAAATGAAGTTAATAGTATTAAGTATATTATTTTATTTATATTTCTATAGACTATAGAATGAACTTCAGATTGACTTCATTGATATACTTCATTATTTTTTTTTGTCTTTAGACAGAAGTGTAGCATAATATTAAAAAAAAAATAAATCAAACTGCAATGTCTAGAAGTAAGTTTATTAAGATTTTTCGAAACTTCATTCTATACAAATAATAATAATAATATAATAATATCTCTACCCCTCATTCTAATCACAAGGATTTGCCCGAAAGTCTGGGACTTGTGTGGGAGAGGGGGCGGCATATTATTATTGCGCGGGCAGCATTTGCGCTTCAGGAACGACTTACGTTGGTAGGCCCTAACCAGGGGTTCTCCCTTTAATCTGAGGAAAAAAAGTTAAATACAAAAGTTGTAGAAAATCAAGTGTAGTTTATTCTAGAATGTCAAATTTTTATATAGGGTGTATCGAAAACGCGTGACATGCTAAACTTGCATTTTTTTAAATGAAATACCCTGTATATCATTACGTTTTTCGATTCCACGCAAAATTGTACGACTTTTTCATATACTATATCTAAAGTTAACCGTTTTTTCATAAATAATGGTTGAAGATATACCTACTATAATTATTTTGTAATAATTTAATTGATCTGAGGGACACGTGCTTGCTATTCCAGTTAGCCATGAAAACAAAAAACCGATACCTGTCATATACATTGTCAAGCATTTTGGTTTTCCGATTTTGAATTAAGTATTTTATTATCATTTCCTTTATCTTTAGGTACCTATATTTTATATCTTTGACCATTATTTATGGAAAAACGGTTAACTTTAGATATAAGGTATGGTATATGAAAAAGTCGTAGAATTTTGCGGGGAATCGGAAAACTTAATAATATACAGGGTATTCCATTTAAGAAAATGAAAGTTTGACATGTCACGCGTTTTCTAAACACCCTGTATAAAGATTTCACATTCTGGAATAAACTACATTTGATTTTCTACAACTTTTGTATTTATTTTTTTTCTTCAGATTAAAGGGAGAACCTGTATGTGGGTGGCTAAAATATAACCAATGACCCTGTACAGGGTGACCACCCATTAGAATATTTCAGAGACCACTTCGATTTGAATTTTGAGAATTTGGGCTATCGGGTTTTCGAGCATGTCCTCAAATAAAATAATGGCTCCCACGTAGCACTTTAGCTTATACCGGAAGTCGTCATTAAGTTGCTTATTTTAAATGGAGCACCCTATATGTATATTGTTGCAATTTTGGATGTGACCTTTCATCAAGTTTCTCTCTTCCTAAAATTAACCGTTTCCGAAATATTTAATTTTTTTCAAAAAAAATTAAGAGAAACAGTAACTAGCTTAAAACCATGTGTATTTTACACTTTAGAAAGATAAAGCGACAATTCTTATTTTGACCATAACACTGTTAACGTATTTTGTTACCTATTTTTTTTTTTCAATTTAATTGGCTAAAATGTTTGAAGAAAAAACTTTAAGGTACATATATTACCTATTCTATTTGCTTCCCTTTTTAGTTTTCTTAAAATTATAAAAAAATTGGGCAACCAAAGTTGAGGGTTTTATTAAATTTTTCAAATTTATTAGCACTTCTAATTAAAAGAAATCAGATTATTTGACCAGTAGTTATATCGGCCGAGCTCTGCTTAAACTCTGCTTTGATGCTTCAAAACGCGTTTTGTTATTATTGAATTAAAATAGTTTCTAGTAATAAGTGCCTTATTTACATTAAATTTGGTTTTGCTCAGTTAATCCTCCAAAGAGGTTCAGCCAAAATACCCTGCATGGAGAATACCCTTCCGAAGTTACATGTCACATGTTTAACTTTAACTTTATACGAATAATCTGATAAGAACAGGACTATAATTACATTTACTCAGTTCCTGAAACTCTCGCGAAAGGATAAACTAATTTTAAGTTTTTACGTATTTTTACGTTATCAAGATTTACGTAAGTTAAGATTACTACTTTCAAAAAAAAGTTATCGGAAATTGGAGGATGTTCAAGTTATATGCTGTAATAGAAAAATTAACTACTTCATTTGTTTTACTTCAAATTAAAGATTTGCAAAACTTTTGGTATTAACTTTTACATACTTTATTCGATGCCAAATTATAGTTGAATTAGTCCATACATATTATACAAAACCTTGTGAATAAGTATATTTTATAGATCCCTAGAAAGTATCTAATAGCATTTGAACATTCATTCAAATTATAACTTTTCTTTGCCAGTTGATTATAAAACATATTTATATATTTATACTTGCAATACTGTAAGTCCACTATAGTACCGGGTTACCCATTTCATTTGACTAATGGCAATTAACATGAGCTATTACATTTCATTGAATTTTATATTCCCAGGGCACACTATGAGAAATATTGCTAACGGCATCAATAGTACTGACTGCCAAACACTTCTGATTACCAAAATACTAAAGCGAAATGCTTTTTTAATTAAAATATCAATATAGCGTAATTCGTTTTAAGTTAATAGGTGTAGTTTACATAATTGTTTTACGAGACATTATTAAATGTCATCCGGTGGTCTAGTTGGTTAAGCGGCTGCGTTTCATACTGAAGCGCAAAATTTTGCAGGTTCGAATCCCCCCAAAGACAACTTTTTTTTTACTTTTTCATTAATTATAAATTATTAGTGTTTACTTATTCGAATAAATATGGTTCATTGTCACTACCTAGTTATTATTTTTGGAAATCACAATATTTGCTTATCAAAAAAAAAAAAATAATAATAAAACATGTTTTAATTGGTTCGTTTCCTTTATCTTTAGGTAAAGCTACTATCTTATAAAATAAGTAATCAACAAGCAACATATTATGTTTTATTTATTACATGCACTGTGCTTTTACTAATAATAGTGTACTTATCTCTACTAATAGTTACTACATATTATACCTCAATCTGGATATTGAGTTAAACAGTTACAGAGGAACGGTATTCTTATTTTAAAAAACTCATAATTTTAGAATTATAGTTTTTTATTTAAAAAAAACCTATTACTAATTCACGACAGTTCCTCTGTAATACTGTAATAAAAAAAAAGTTGTCTCTGGCGGGATTCGAACCTGCAAAATTTTGCGGTTCAGTTTGAAACACAGCCGCTCAACCAACTAGTCCACCGGATGACGTTTAATAATGTCTCTTAAAACAGTTATGTAAACTACACTTATTAACTTAAAACGAATTTTTATTGATATTTTAATTAAAAAAGCATTTCGCTTTAGTATTTTGGTAATGAGAAGTATTTGACAGTCAGTACTATCGATTTCGTTAGCAATATTTCTCATAGTGTGCCCTGGGAATATAAAATTCAATGAAATATAATAGCCCATGTTAATTGCAATTAGTCAAATGAAATGGGAAACCCGGTATAAGAATATACACTTGTAGATATTATTTGTATAAAAATTTTACCGCGTCGGTAACGCAGTGAGCTAGAGCGTATTGTCGCGCATTTCTTGGTCACACTGCCTATTATGGTCTCGGTTCGATTCCCAACTCCGGCAGTGGTAATAATGTCAGAGGGTATGGGGTGTTTGTGTGCATTTTCTCAGTATATAATCCCCTTCGGGAAGCCTTTGGCTTTGGATTTGGATGTTGTTTAATCTGTGGTGTTTCTAACTTCAAATTTTACAAAACTTACCTATTATTATTGTATATCAAGAAAGATATTGCCAGACTATGGCTCACTTTATTCTTTAAGAAATTTTAAAATGTTATTTGAGTGTATTTTTTTAAGTTACTCATCACTTTTTTGTTAAAGATCAAACAATAACACAACCTTAAATTTTGACACTGCATCTTCAGAAGCTAACACCATCAGCAATGCTAATTAGGTGCTATTTTAAACGAAAGATGAATATATTTTGAAAAAAAAATACGTTTACTTTACTTTCGGGTCAAGAATGATTTTATATTCAAACTTAAAATTTCTTATCCCAAAAGCCTTCTAAGTTTTTTAGTATGCTTTGAAACTAGAAAACATTGTATGCGAACCGCACCCCTTAATACCTTTAATATTTCTTCATCACCAACGATAGTAAATTAACGGGGTACCCAATAAAAATGATTTTCCAGTTCTGCTCCCTTAGACGTTATTTTCACAGAGACAAAGCGCAGCTGTGTTTTGTAAGGACAGAGAATATTGTTCTGGATATTTTCCTTCCCTCTTGTATTCCTTCAAATTAAACGGCAATTTTAACTCGTTGCCGGTGATAAAACATACTACTGAATTAATTTTAGTTGTACTCTGTCTCCTTAAAGCCTATTGTGCTCTTACAAATGTAAAAGGCTTGGAATAAATTGTGTTTGTACAATTACCGTCCTTGGGAAACTTGTGTGTTCCTCCATTACTTGTTCAAGTTTAAGATTTAAAAATGTGCATAATGTAAGAACTGTTCCAGTTGTAGATAGTTAAATTCACGAAAATGAAAATATTTATATAAGGATGTGAATAGTCTTGTTATAAGTAATTTAAGTTAAAAGCAATTATCAAATTCCCAAAGTTTAAGAATTATTATTATATATTTTTATACATTCTTTTATCGTTCTACCCTCTAAAAATCGTTCTACCCTTAAGGCCTTATTGTCTATGGTTGAGATTATTGTAGAGGGTTTTGATGAGAGTCTCCATTCAAATGCCACGATGTGTGATCTCTCAAAAGCTTTCGATTGTGTTAATACACAAATTTTGTTGCATAAATTGGAATATTATGGGATAAGAGAAAATGTGCTGAAACTGTTTTCTTCCTACCTTTCTAACAGGCAACAGTATGTGAGTCTTAATGGAATCGAGTCCGGCCTACTACAAGTTGAAAACGGTGTTCCTCAGGGTTCTGTCCTGGGACCCATTTTGTTTCTTTTATACGTCAATGACTTGCCTTACTCGGTCGATCACTTATCTTGTATAATATTTGCTGATGACACCACGCTAATCGCAAGTGGTGATAGTTCTAATTTGGGTAGTTTACAGCTGGTGAAGAATTGGTTTTCGTCAAATAAGCTGAAACTCAATGAGTCCAAGACTCAACACATTCATTTCACCACTTACAAATGGGTTCCCAAGTCCGAGTCCAAAGTTCTTGGGCTAACACTAGACACCAGATTGGAATGGTCACCCCAGGTTGATCATCTTTGCTCAAAGCTGTCATCGCAGATATTTTGTTTGAAACAATTAAGACGTTCGCTTCCATCTAATGTACTACGCACGGTGTATTTCGCAATTTTTCACAGCCATTTAACATATGGCATCACGTTATGGGGAAACTCAAGTGCTGCACATAGGGTATTCATTTTGCAAAAGGCTGCCGTCCGCTGCATAGAGGGTGCTTCTTATGGTACCTCTTGCTTACCTCTTTTTAAAAAATTTCAAATTATGCCCCTACCTTGTATTTATATATTTCAGTCTCTATTGCAAATACACCGTGGATTTGAAAAATTTCAAAAGCATTGTGATGTGCATTCCTATAATACTAGAAATGCAACAAATTTGATCCAGTCATATTCTAGGATTCGCACTACACAAATAAACAAATTGGATGTTGGGTTGTATAATCACTTTGTGAACTGTTTTAATAATGTTGATGTTACTAGATTGAGTTTTAATAGGTTTTATAAGTTGTGTAAAACTCTTCTGATAGACAAATGCTTTTATAGTGTGAATGATTATTTTAATTGGTCAAATTCTAATGTCTAATGTATCAGTGACTTCAAATGTACTTTTAATTGTATGTAATGTGGTCGTTAAATAAAGTAAAGTAAAGTAAAGTATAATTGATTAAAAAATAATCATTTTTTTAGAAACCTACAGATATTTACTGTCCATGCCTATTGTATTAACTATGATTTTGACTGGAAGTAAGTAACGTTGTCATGACAGCTTTAATATATCCACTTGTTTTAATTTAAAGAAAACAATATATATTTGTAGTAATGTCTTCAATTTCGATGTCAAAGGAAAATATAGTAACTTACAGGTGAATAATTTATTTAATTTGATTCAATCACTTAGCTTATCTGTGGGTTAAATTTAATTTTAATAATAATATATTGTCCGTAAAATGTAACTAAGTATATAATAAACGATAAATGATTGGCAAATTTTACTCCGAATATCTAAATAAAGTAAACTTTACGTAAAAATGTAAAAAATATTTATCCGAGCTTTCCTATACAAAAATTAATATAATATCTGCAATTTTACTCACAGAAACTAGCACCCAGCTATTTATTCATTTCATTTTGTCAAGTAAATGCCGTTTAAGATTAAAATCCGTTTTAAAATTAAAGTTTTCTGAAGAATCTCGCCGATTTCAGCAACATCCATTAAGCTCACAAAAGAGCAGTAGAACATATTTTCTTTAGTGACTCAAAATAATACATGAAAGAATCAGAAAAGGAGTCTCTCTATTACTGGGCCATGTTCTTTGACAAATCTATAGAAATAACATTCGCCTTCTTGATAATGTACATCAAACATTAAAAGGAGTTTTATATATTGCTGTATCATTTAAAAGGGAACACTGGGAAAATTGAATATTCAAATCGTTAATATGACCTATTCTGTTGACATTATCTGCTGTACTTCAATTGTTTTCTATTGCAGTATTAATAAGCAAAGATATAAGTGAAAAGAACAAATACCAGAGCAAGATTAAATTTCTGTCACATTTTATCAGGCTTCAGATATTCTTTACAGCCTGTGAAGTGGTCCAGAGATGAGTTCGTGTATGAATGAAGCTGTTCTATAAACATGATTTATTAAAAGTACAAGAAAATTTGACAACGGTTACGAAATTTGATAAGTGATATATATTTCGTATAAAATGTATTCAAAACACTATTTAAGGGCATTATTAGGCAACTGAAACTTGATAGTCATTTCGTACAGGCCTTTCGTAAATGATAAGAAGTCTACTTTGATTTGGTAATCGCTAATTGTGCCCTGATTTTTTTAAAGAAACTTTTTCTTTTCCATAACATTGACGAACTTCAGAACGCACATATGCTATTACCATTTTTTATAGTCACTGTTCCCCTTGCCGTTTACGAGATCTCCAAGAATGACATCGAATTTGAAGCACCATGTAAAGAGCAAGTCGTGGTAGCGACTTAGTGTCTTCATATTATCGATATGAAGATTAAGTAAGGTTCTGGCGGTTAGTACTTGGATAAGTGACTGCACTGACTGCACGACTACGTGTGACCGATAAGTGTCGGTAAATACACAGAAACTGTATGAACTTAAACAAGGTTTGTGTAAAAGAGGTATCGTTCCTCAGATAGGATGTAAAGCCACGATTTTTGCTGATACTTCTACATCATCTTCCATATTATCGTTTGAAGCAGAAGATTCGGACATTTTTCATAAATCACTGGCACAAAATAATATTAACGAAACGAAAACCTAATAAACAAACTCGATTCTATATCAACATTCCCTCAGGATTCTTGATACACACTTTCGAAATTCACAATTTTCACTTATAATATCCCTAGTGCTTAAATTATTTCCGGAAATTTTTTCGAGGTCATGAAAATTTTGAAAATTAATAATAATTTCCGGTTTTTAATTTAAGCTCGTGGGATATTCGGTAAGAAAATTTCACACCATTACTTTATAAATAGTATGCCAAAATTGAATATTTTAATTACGAATGACAAACATTTATTCTTCATAGTGAGCCATGAGCAATAACAAACATTTTTTACGACTGTCAAGTACGGTACCTTGGTCAAGTTCCACCACTTGTCATCGTGTCATTGTGTTTGTGTAATTTGCTGATTTATTACATTGTGTTTTTTGAAAATATTCCGCTTTGGAAAGGAAACATCATTTATTTCTGATAATTATTCTGAAGTACCTCGAGCATTGCAAATATTATGCTTAATAAAATGTGAGTTTTCTTAGTGAAATAAAATGCCATTTTCTAACGCTAGTTACATACATATTTTACAAATAAGTTAAAAACATACTATATTTTTGTTTCTTATTAACTTTGATCTACTAATATTGGTGGAACATCATTTATTTTTGATAATTATTCTGAAGTATCTACTTCAAAATCTATATGTTTAATAAAATGCGAAATCTCTTTGTGAAATAACATACCATTTTCCAAGTTTATTTACGTGAACTTTTTATAAATACCTAACTTAAAAACATATTATATTTTCTTTGATCTACTAATATTGGTGGAACATAATTTAATCTTGAAAATATTACTTAAATTCGAGCATAGGAAATGTATTCATTTATTCAACTTCCACGTATTTATTTTGACATTTTAAATGACAGAAAAATTTCCACTTATTAATTTGACACAACGTTAAAAACTTGAGGAAATTTTTTGGGTTGGCATGGTAACTAAACAAAAAATAAGCTTTCGATTGGTTAAAATATGGCGGTGTGAAATTTTCAATAAAAAACTATGATAAATATAGTTATTTGAGCTACTTTCAAAACACTATTAAAAAAAATCATGTTATAAAGTCGCGATATGCAATTTGGCTTTGCAATAGCTTCATCCTTCATATTATCCAAGGATGTGTAGCGTCCTAACGATAAGATTCCCCCCTTCAATCGCCTCAAATGAAAGATCATTTTGTTGACAATATTTTGGTGGTCAAATAGGAAAATAGTCGATTCTTAAAAATTTTTTTCCTAGAAGTTGCGTGGATAGAAAAGTATACATTCCAGTTTCTCAGTTACATGACTTTTGAATTTCTATGTTATAGGTGATCAGGAAAATTAAAACTGCATTACATAGTTCATACATTTTAATAATTTAAGTAATAACATATTTCTTAATTTACTCTTTTGGATGAAGGCATAAACTTAAACACGTAAACAGCTGTATTTATCAAATTTTTTTAAATAAGCAGTATACGACATCGTAAGCCGGCGTGTTTAGCATAAAGCTTTGATGCCGGAGACATTCCACGGCTCAGAAATACGGTAATCATCCGAAATTTTTCTCTCGAGGAACGTTCTGGAAGTGCCTGAAATACTGAAGTGACGCCTAAAGAAAGACCTCCTATTAACATTCATTTTATGAAGTACTTATTCGCTTAGATGACATCTGTTAAGGAGGATTTTTATTCTGCTTGCGAGTTTCACTGTTCATGACAAATGGCGCTTAACGAACTAAAGCCTCTTTGACTTCGACTAAAATCCTCTGTTCTCAGTTACACAGTATGCATCGAGAAATCATTGTTATAATGTAATATGGTATAATAAGTTTTTTTTGAAAGTGTGAGAGTCTGTAACTAACTATCTGTGCCATTATCGAGATATTTTTCTTTTAATTAAGTCCCTCTGGAGCAAAGAATTAGGTCATTGGTTGATTTTGTAAAATTCTCTTTTACCTCGTAAAAAATAATATTATCATGCACACAAAAAATATTCATTGTAGTCCCAGTAGTTATCATACGGGAATTCAAATCCAATCCAAGGTCATCCACCAGGTGGCATCATTCCGTAACTTATATCCTGAAGTTAGCTCCTGATGGCACCTGGTGTTGGATGACCTTGGATTGGGTATGAATACCTACTAGTCTCTTTTGGGATTATATTAAAAATGTCAATCTGACAAATTTTTTATCATACAAACCTTCTACTGACGGTGAGTTGAGGATCAACTTGAAACGTTTAGGAAGAAGCTAGGAATTTCTTTTAAATTTTATTATAATAATTATTTTATTTAGATATAATTCAAAATATGATTTGTAATATTACAGAATTTTTTATAAAACCAAAAAATTACTGATAAAATTCAGTTAATTTTTCAAATATTTATTTTATCGCATATTATACAGTGTTTTCTTTTTGGTAAACTTCAGAAGTTTCCCTTGATACTGCACTTTGAATATTTAATTTCTGTGCTTCTGGTCCTGTTTTTGTTATTTACACATGGTGTAAATAACAAAAGAGGCTATAATGAATCATAAAAACACACCACAAATAAGTTACAGACATTATGCACACAAATACTGTTTTTCAACATTTTGGAAAATTCGTTTTCGATATAAAAACACTACAATTATATTAATATCAATATTTGTTGATTCCACAATTTTGATTTTTTACAAAATAAAACGAATTTTATTTTAAATAATTCGTTATTTATTTGTAGGGCATGGTTCATTTGTTTTGTTTGTATGACTTAGGGCCGGTCTTTCCACCTCCCATTAAGTTCCTGATAACTATTTGGCAGATTAGACTGTGAAAACTGAAATACTGAAATGTCACATTCTAATCTGCCAAATGGTTATCAGGAACTTAATTGGAGGTGGAAAGACCGGCCCTAAAAGGCAAAAATTTCACACCTCCAATTTTTAACCTATCAAGTGTATCAAATTTAGATCGTTGCCATGCCAACGAAAAATATTTATCGTATATGTTTTCTTTACATTTCTTTTATTACCATTTATTACCACATACCATTACCACATATTCATTTATCACCTACTAATACAAATTTGTAACGCATATTATTATTAGAAGCTTAACGTTTTTGTTTTTGATTAGATTAGCTTAGGAAAATTTACAACTAGGTTGTGTAATTTGCTTGTTTCTGGATGAAACTAATACATCTTATCACATACTCGTAGTTTCTTGGCTAACGTCCCTACATAGAAATACCACTTAAAGCGCAAAAAATGTGTAATTAATCGCACACTATTTCGGAAATAGTAACTAGAAGTGCGAATGGCAGAACTAACAAACGTAACTTGTCTCAGGAAAATTTCCCAATGTTTCATCATGGTTAATAAAGTTATTGCTACAGTAGTTAGTTTAACAATGTGTATGCACACCCTAACTTAGTTAATCCCAAACAAAGATAAGTGTTTCATTTGCTATTTAGGTTAGTAAGGCAATTCATCATGTTCTCGTTACACATACATGTCACCTAAATAGGATGGAGAACACATAAACCAAGTCAAGTTTAATATCTCAAGGGTGATTATAACAGATGACTAGAAGTCTTTATTAATGTCATGTTTTACGCAAGTTTCAAATACCCAATGCCTTAATAATACTGATGATTTGTACGAATACAATGCCAACAAACATAATACCTATGCAGTTCCCTGCGAAATGTTGAACTAGTCAGATTAGAGACATTTAAGACAAACTAGATCAATTAAAATTTACACAGAGAAAGCAGTTTATTAAAAACAGTTTAAATGAAATATTCTTATATTTAAAGAAGTTTTCTGTAACTTTATGGCGTATTTTTAGAAAATTAAAACTTCATTTGACTTGACATACTTGTAATAATCCTCTCAAAACTTTTGTTTAAAGAAAAATATTCACTTATAAAATCCCAAGTGAAAAATTGTTGCCAGAAATTTTTTGAGGTGGAGAATATTTTGAAAATAATCCCGAGTCGATGACGATGGATAATATAATCGGATTTTGAGAGTTTGACGAATACAGGTCTAACCTTAAAAAAAAAATTGTTGTTTTCATATTTAAATTGTGATTATAATTTAAAATGTTTCCTTACGGAATAGAGAATCCTTCAGATATTCGAGATAAAATTCAACACATGGTTCTGGTGGTAAGTTTCTATATTTATAATGTCACTTTTAAACTCATCTCTTAATAGTAAAAAAATATTCACTATAATGTTACTTTAGCAGCAAATCCTAGCGGGATCTCCAAAATAGGCAATAATAGGAATAATATCCAGATAATATTACAAATCAACAGTTACAGACAAGTTCTTAAGCTTTTTAAAATAGTCCCATTTTATTTTTTAATGCAATTAATTATTTGCATATGAATAACGATATATTGATGTGAAACTCTATTGTAATTTTCCGTGGCGTCCTGCAGTGCCATCTAGCATACTTTTCCAAAGCTAGAGTTACCTAATGCGATTCTTGACAGGAAACTACAGCTGAAAACTCGCTCTTGTACCTGTACGGCACCGCCGTCCGGATTGGTATTTATAAGGGAATCCATCTAGGCGGCGGTGTTGTAGGGTATTGATTTTCTCATACCACACGCTCGACCTCTAGCGGAGAAAGCTTTTATTAAGCCATCTCAGTTAGAGGTGGAATATTAAGCCTTCGTATTTCTACTGCATATTCACAGAGTGCCGTTTGAGTGTCGCTACGGGTCTGAATTATTGCAGCTTGATGCTCTACAGTCTACAGGATCAGAGGATTTTAAAAGCATTTTTTGAAACCGAAGCTCATCCATATAAAGATAGTTTTCCTTCCTAACTAATTCTAATTCTAAGAATTGCTAACTTTATGTATTTTATCATGTAATTGGGCATTAATCAAATAAAAAGATTTATAGAGGCATTGCCAAATTCTCAGTATTAACAATTCGATATTCCAATATTGCCAATAATTTAGAAACACTCAACCAGGGACCTATATTGTTATATACGTTTAACTTGTCCTTGGAAGATCCATCCGAAAATCCAATAATATATAAGATGTTAGTAGTGGTAAGAAACACACCGTGGCGCCCTCTTTGGGTCTTTTAATCGTTCATTGAGTCTACTATGGCACTCTGATGAGCGCATAATAAGCCCGAAATCGGTCAGTGTCTGGTGTTTGGTCTCGATGAATGATGTGGCGACTCCTATGGAGATACCGATGTAATGCAATGCCAGTCGGGGCACATTGCTCGTGGAGTAGTCGTTTTCGGCATCTCATTCAAATAGATATATAAGATGTTTAATTCATTTAAAATTCATTTAAAAAAAATGTGAAAATGAAAATGGTGTATTTTTTGAAAATGTAGTTCAGTTACAACAAAACTGCAGTAGCAAAGTAACAAGGAAACTTAGGTAGTGATATTTTAACAAAGAAATTAAATTCCAGTTAATTTTTACAATGTAAATATATAAACATCTGGACAAAATGAAGGCACTACTTTATTTTTTCTGAATTCCGAATTCTGAACCTTCTTTGACATATAAAGCTAATTGTCTTTTGTTTACAAATTACAATTGTCTACTAATCAGTCAGTTGACGTAAGTTTTACAAAAACTGATTTTGAAGTCTGTTCAGAAAATGTTTAACTGCTTCAACGGCCGCAGCATGCAGTTGGTACATCTAGGTACGTGTGAGGTCTGTCAATGCGGATTATTACCTAGAAAATATGGTACACAGTAAAAAAATCCGACTGATTTTAACACTGAATCCACACTCATCAGTGTGTATATAGTCCACACTTGGCAGTGTTAGACGTGTCGGTGTATTATTACATTACATTAAAAGTAATTTAACACAGTAGATTTTACAAGGTAATGTGTAATAGTTAATTATTCACCGTGTAATTATTCCGTTTTTATGGCGGATTGATTCATTTTTAACACGGGTTTTGTAAATTTGACTACAATTTATGAGTACTTCTACAAACTTGGCGGGTATATCGTTCGTGTAATATGAGTTCTAAAAGTTTAGTTATTATACTACCCAGTTCGTGTTAAAAATAACACTGCAGCAAATTACGATTACCATTTAGTAATTTTACCATTTGTCTTTTTTTACTGTGTAGTTGAAGCGGTAATATCATTTGCTCTTTTTGTAGGAACCAATTTTTTATTCATGCAAGACAATGCTCGTTCTCACTTGGTTTGCCACTTCAATGCTGTTGACATTCCATTAATTGAATGATCAGCGAACAGTCACGATTTAAATCCTATAGAGCATCTATTCAAAGCTCTTATAAGAAAGTTCCGAAATGGAATACCCACACCTGCGACCACGATCAGCTGGTGGATGCAATAATTGCAGAATAAGTATTCGAATGAATATTCGTAAGAAAAATATTGAAAATTTAATTTTCAAGCATATCAAGACGTATAGACACGGTAATTAGAAGTAGAGAAGATACTCATGAAGGTACCATGCGCGATATTAAGATCGGCATTTAATCAATTGTTTATATTGCGTTTGATTTTTACTTTTCCTGTTTCACATGTTTTCAAGTTTTTTAATAAAATAAGGTCATGTCTGGCAGTTTTCTATCGCAAATGAATACGTAAACCTAATTTATCAATTTTTATGTTATTTTTATTTAAGTTTAATTTTAAAATAGTAATAGTTTAAGTTTAATAAAGTGGTATATTAATTTTATCCAGGAGTTATGTTCGATAACCACAAGTGCCAAAAGTTACGAGCAACTTGGTGTGCCACTTGGCGAATACAAATGTGGGTTTTTATTTACTTTTACTAGCAATCCTAATGTTTGGCTTTTTGGTACATGTGCACAGTAAAAAAATCCGACTGATTTTAACACTGAATCCACACTCATCAGTGTGTATATAGTCCACACTCGGCAGTGTTAGACATATCGGTGTATTATTACATTACATAAAAGTAATTTAACACAGTAGATTTTACAAGGTAATGTGTAATAGTTAATTATTCACCGTGTAATTATTCCGTTTTTATGACGGATTGATTCATTTTTAACACAGGGTTTTGTAAATTTTACTACAATTTATGAGTACTTCTACAAACTTGACGGGTAAATCGTTCGTGTAATATGAGTTCTAAAGGTTTAGTTATTATACTACCCAGTTCGTGTTAAAAATAACACTGCAGCAAATTACGATTACCATTTAGTAATTTTACCATTTGTCTTTTTTTACTGTGTGAGTACCTAAAGTAACGGATTAGGCAGAATGAAGTATCTATTTTCTATGTACTGGTATTCATAAATGGTTAAACTTTAATCAAAAACTGCAACAGAATGTTCTTAAGTAAACATGACAATTTATTTTCTGAATATTACATCAGTCAAAGGACTTCCGCCTCGCTGGTGGCACTCTTGAAGTCTAGCACAAAAATTTTGCATCACTCGCTGCAACATTTCAATTGGGATTGCGTTAATCTCGGTTCGAATATTATGCTTCAATTGTTCCAAAGTTCGAGGTCGATTAGCGAATACTTTTGACTTTAGATAAAGTCTCATAAGAAAAAATCACAAGCTGACAGATCCGGTGACCGTGCAGGCCACGCGACATCCCCTAATTTTGAAATGACACGACCAGGAAACATTCTTCCAGAATTGCCATAGGCTGCCTAGCAGTGTGGGAAGTGGCTCCGTCCTGCTGCAACCATGGTCTTCGGAAGTCTACACCTTCGTTATGAAGTTGTTCAAAATTTTGCAATACAAGTTGATATCATTGCGATGATAACTCTCCATTTTTACTAATAAACTGACGTTTCTCGCAAACAGTTTGGCAACTGTCATAAATTGCCATGTATCGGGAACACATGGTGATTTGATTGGAATTTAGATTTTTTTACATTATTGAATAAATCTAGTTCAAAAATGGATACGTCATTCTGCCTAACCCTGTATTATGAAAACCTTCTTACTTTTACTTAATAGCTGTACCAATCTCTGCTAATAGCTTTCCCATTGTGTCCTAGATATAAGTGAAACATTTATGTAATGTAAAAAGGCCTTATCGCTGTTGATAATAATTCGACCCCGGTATTTATGACGTCACACTCTATGTGTATGCGGGTATTGTTTGCAACACGCGAGTAGAGGTTATAAATAAACTGTAAGTTATGCAATGTAATTGCCTGCTGATTATTTCATATTTATAACACATACCAGACAATAGGGTTATTTTTACACATCACGTTACTTTACCGGTAATACTTCCGTTTCTTTCATGAAGTTCTATTAAATATTATAGCAAATAAAAAGGACATAAGGAGACCTTAGGTAAATAATTCTTCGCAACAATAGAGCATCTTTGAAGCTGATTATTTATTTACGTGCCTCTAAGAAAACCCATTAAAAGTAGAAGAACATGTTCACTCTCATATAAAGGCTTAACCAGTTGGACTATTATTCTCAGAAACCTCGCCATTGTCTAGTGCTTTTTCTTTAGAAAATCTGAATGAGACTTTAACAGAATACAAAAACAACGAGTCTCAGAGTATACTATCCATCTTATTATAAGAACCCTTAGGAGTTGTGTCTTAAATATCCCAATTTAAAGAGAAGTAAGACTGTTAAATATTAACAAAATCAATAATACTTTTCCTGGAAACAAATACTTGTGAAACAGTGAAGAGGTATATTTATATTATGTAGTTCTAGTTGAATTTCATTTTATTTAACAACATATTTAATATCAGAATACTATATTATGAAAAAACTAACCATTTTTGACTACAGCAGCATTTATTTTTTAAACGAGAATATGATTTCGAAATTTACAAATACAGAGAACGCTGCGTATTTAGTATTTTGCACTGAAAATATACAAAACCAATAATAATGTTATCACTATGCAGAGCTTTCATGCAGTTTCTTGCCCGCCAGTACCTTTGACGTAAGAATCCATTTGTCTTGGATGCATAAATGTAGATAAATAAGGCCAATTGTAAATAAAAAGTCAAGTGAAAGACGACGGTCTGCTCACAATAATCTTACCAACAAGGGATAAGATCTCCAAATATCACTAATCTGTGAAAATCGATTGTTTAACCTGTGTCCTATTTGGGTTGTCAGGACAAAACCATAAGGTCTTTAGGAATAGGTTCTAAATTCAGAAAATGATTTTGAGAAGCATACTTTTGTTTAAACGTATAGAATTCCGTGTATATGTCTTCTTTACTATATTTGTTACATGTAACGATTTTTTGAATTTTCAGCTTTGCTATTTTCTAATAGAAATTGTTAAATAACTTTATTATTGGTTGTCTTTTTCTGTTTAAAAGTTCTAATAGCAAATCTCATAATTTTAATTGTTTAACTGATACAAATGTTTCGTATGATTGTAACTAGCTTAAACATTTTACATCTTTTTTTATATAAGAATTAAGTCAAAAAATTGACTAAGAGATAAATTACTTATGAAATTACCAATATTATGGTTCAATAAAGTTTTGTATTTCCTCGTTATCTACTATCCTAGGTATGAAAAGGAATAACCTTATAATTTTTAAGATATGTCGCAAACAAACTACTTTGCGTACAACAGGCACCGACCAACATTGAATTACAGCGGCATATCTTCACATACCCTCAACTTATTGTCTTTAATACATTTTTCGTTTTAATAGTGTACACTTTTTAAATAATGAAATATTAAACAAGCATCTACATTAAATTAAAAATAATTATTTTTGGTTACGTACCTTTTGTATTGAATGTTAATGAAAACTAGGTTTTACTAAATCCAGTCATTTAGCTTTAAATTACTGCATTGAATGAATGCATTTACGATGAAATTCTTTATATTTTTTTAGGCCTTAAAAATGTGGCTTCTTTAGATCTGAGTACTAGACTAAAAGGAGCTTTAATATAATAGAAAAACAGATTCTGCATATATGCTATGCACCTAATAGAACAAAGTAGTATTTATATATGTAGTAGTGTATATGTATAAACTAATTAGTAGTAATAATAGTTTAAATAAATATTTTGACACTTTAGATAAATAAAATAAAGGATAAAACTAACCTTTTATTGTATGGAATTCTTGAAAATTAACAAACTAAAAAATTCAGCCATAATTTTAAATGATCAACTAGAGACCAATTGTTTATTTATAATAAATCTCTTTTACCGACCTACTGTCATTGTCACGAATCTTAAGAAACTACAGAGTGGAGGATACAATTGGTCAGGTATTTACAATATATTTAGGAAACCAAAATATAGAAATAAGTTTTTTTGTTCAGTGTTGACATGGATTTTAATCAGGTAGATTTCAGAATCATTGTATTCTAACGATAGCATACAATATACTATATGATAAAAGCAATAATAATGAAATCCTTATCCAGCAAGCATATAGAGGTAAGAAGGCTGTGATTTATAATATGCACAAATCATTGAATAAATATTTTGTGTCCAACTAAATTATCTAATCCCCCTTCTGAAAGGCACTTATGTGGAACACCGTACATTAGAATACTATATGTTTAATGTATATGTCTGTGAGTTTCCTCTAAAATATAGTTCTATCCATATAGTATCAATAAGATCAAGTGTTGTCACATATCTTAAATGATTAAGTAATAATCTATAACTTTTCAAAATTTTGGGAAAACCATATATTTCAGGAGCATCTAACGGCTATCTAAATGTTGATCTAGGTATGCTAATTATTATTAGTAACATATTTTATGCATTTCACAAGTACAAAACAAAAAATAATAAGGAATGTAATTTAAAATCAGATTATAATTTTCTCCTGGCGCAGCCGCCAAAAACTCTGATATCAAGCAGTGAAGCCGCGGCAAAACAACGATTTAATTCTACAAAAACTTCAAGCTAACTGCGAGGTCTTCATAGTTAATGAAACGAAAGGAAGGCTAATGCTCTTTTTATAATCTCTTTATATACAGAGCTGAGATACTTTATAATTGCATTTTCCTGAGCAGTACTGATGCACTTTGCAGATTATGACCTAAAGTTTGAAATACGTTTGGCTGCGACGGAAGTTGCCGGTGCGGTAAAATTAATGAGTTGGTGTAGGTGTTTTAATTCAATAAAGGTTTCTTTATTCATTAACACCATTTTCAAATTAACCATATCGTAAATTAACGGTAATATCGTTATCGTAAATAAAGGAACGGGGAGAGGGGGTTCTAATATTTATACTAAAATAAGTATTTATAGCCATAAATACGGGGGATTAGAAAAATATTAAGCAGTAGGAATTATGTATTGATTTGCCTCTAGTTCGCTGTTCTGTCGCCCATTAAAAGTATGTGAAAGTAAAAAAAAACAAGAAAGTTGAAAACGGACCACTGAAAAGTGTGATTTTTACAACTTAATTCTGTTTAACCAAACATAAAATTGACATGCAAAAAAGGACGCAATTCGTATTAAACGAAAACTACACCACTTTTTGGGAAAATATTATTATATCCTGTTTAGGTTTAGCAAGATTCATCTGTCCTTCTATTTTAAATTTCTTTAGAGTATATTCATTTATTTTTCCTTTGTTGTATACAAGTTTAATAATACCTAAATCCGTAGTTCCACGTTTCTGAATGTGTAGTTCCACATGTTAATCCTTCATTAAAGGTCCTAGTATTCCATACTTTTAATATTCTTTTTTTTTTATTTGACGATACTCCTACCTTTTACGTACCTCTAATCAGTACCCTCAGATATAGAAAGTACTTTATTTTCCAAAACTTCACTCTTTTTGTAATTGTTTTTCATCTTTGTTGTTAATGCTTACTTCTCACGTGCTTATACTGGGTGGTCATTTTTAAGTGACCAAACTTGAACCCAAGATAGTAAAATTAAACTCACACGAAGGGCGTGTTCAAAACAAACAATGTTTTACATGTTGTTTCTTTCGCCCATATGGTTTGCGTGATGTGCATCTTGACCAGATAGTAAATAAGTTTTAAACAGGACACAACCAATCGGGAGAAATTGTTGCTTAGTGTCCATTCTCCAAAAATTATTATTGAAAGAATGTCAGTAGCGCATCTCAAACAGTTATTAAACTTCAAGAGGTGCTGAAGTATCGACACAAAACGTAACTAATATCCCCCCCTATAGCAAATTTGGTAAAACGTTAACAATATTACCCTTACACTACTTCAGAAATGTATAAAAGTATATCTTGTTTTGTCAGAAGATATTGAAAAAAAAAGTAAATTTAGTACTAAATAGGTTTATAAGTTAATTAGTAACTAATAACCTAAATAAGGTTTTCTTAAAACGGTGCCCCCTATCCATGTTGGCCACCTAAAAGTAAGACATCCTATATAATATAGGATCCTTTCCATATTTAGTTATTTCTAGACGCAACTAACCCAATTTCTGCAATTCTCACCATTATGCGGTATGCTTCCAATTTTCTTTTGCAAATACAAGTAATAGGTGATTATATGACTACAAATTACGTATTTCAATAAATTAAAGCGTTTTTCATAATTAAATAATTATTGCATGGCTAAACATGCCTTTTACACTATATACTTAATTTTCTTCATTTCACTTTCTTCTGTAGAATACCAGGCTAAACTTGATCATGCATAAATTTATACTTACGTTATAGGAAGAAATTGGGGTAAGTTTTCGAACGTGCTCTAATTCTTTTTTGCTTTCCATTATCTCGCTGGAAACGTTACATTTATCTACGGCCTGGTATTTTTAGATCTGCGTCGTTTTAAAATAGGCGAAGCTACACAACGGATTTAGATAACGTAGGCGTAAAGTGTGTTGTTTATATACAAACATTTATCACTGGTAGTAGATTGCACGGGCTGGTTTGTTATCTGTCGATAAGGCCTGAAATTTGTACAAGCCTGGAATTACCTGCGGAGTTGAGCTTCGATTTTAATTAACATTGTTTTAATGCAGCCGTCCAGGGAGTATTAAATAATAGGTTACACGAATGGTTAAATTAGCACTTTTAAACAAACATATTGTTGTGGTAAATAACTAAAAAAATAAATTGTGAGGTAAACAGGTAACAGGTAAAATCCTGTCAGCATATTAATAAAAATCTATAATTGATAATATTTCATCTAATATATCTACTATTCAATAATTTTATTGACAATGTTTCACTATATATATGTACATAAACATATCCCTTGCATTTTGCAAGATGTGCAAATTTTTTAGGGTAATCTCTTTTATTGAAATATATGTAAGCAGGTTAGGTTAAATTTCCTTTCGACGTCAAAATTTTTATGGATTTTAATTTACTTTTTTCTTGATAAAAAATGGCATCAGTTTTTCATTAAATTTAGATCAGTACTTGTTAATTGTGCTCAAAGATTAAGTAATTATATTTTATTATATTCTTTAAATTTTCACTAACTGATTAGTAAGTATAAATTTTGCAAACATATACTTAACTAAGTTTAAATATCAAATATATTAGTAGGTACCCTTAGAAATTCTTATTAAAATATTACTACTTCAGAAAATATTCGAATAATAACGAAAATGGTTAAGTTTTCGAAACGTAAACGTTTTTAAGTGACGTGTTTAATGCTATATATTGTTAATCTGCTTTTTAGTGTGAGATTTCTTGATTTGTCAAAACTATTTTTCAAAAAACCAACCTTTAACTTGATCCGTTGCCCTTTGATCCGTTGACGCGGAGGTATATTTATTAGTTTTTTGTATTTTTCAGTGGTGGCATAATACCCAAATAAATAAAAGTACGAAAGATATTATTTTAAAAAAGATAAAAGTTGAATAATAAATGAGAAATAGAAAGAAGAAAATAAAAAGTAAAAATACATAATTAGGTAATAAAACAGTAAATTTTTCATTGGAACAAGATAAATAAAATTATGTTAAATATGAGGATAATTTTGAGAAAAAAAATTTGATTATCAGTGATAGCCAAAAATTTCCAAAATATAAGTATTAATTTTCTTGATGAGTATTATACATGATGTCCCCGTGTGAGCGTACAAAAATTTACGAGGGGGTGGACCAGACCAAAATAAGAATAAAATTCTTATAAAAAATATTTCTCTGATACACGCCTAACAAGTTACAGAGAAAAAAACAACAATTTTCCGCAATAACTTAAAAACGGTCTCGTAGATTTAGGTAATTTTTGGGTGACGTGTACATCTACTAAAGGTCATTAAAACTAAATGGTGTTTGTTTAACTCTGACACCTGTGATGGCCTAGGTCTACTATTCCTTATAATTTTGTCTTCATAACTCTTGCATATCCTACTTTTTCGTGAATTGACTAAGTTTTCCTTAATCGGCTACCAATTCTGAATAAGAAAGGTGCTCTTATTACACAGTTCTAAAATTAACCATTTTCGAGTAAATTGAGTGTAAAGTACCAACTACATTCCTTTATGCAGAAAATTATATGCAAAGGAAGTCATAAGGAAGAGTAGGCGTAGGCCACCACAGGTGTCAGAGTTAAACAAACACTATGTAGTTTTAATGACCTTTAATAGATGTCCACGTCACCCAAAAATTACCTAAATCTGTACGATACGGTTTTTAAGTTATGCGAAATTTCTTTTTCCAAAATAGCCCCCTGTAACTCGTTGGGCGTGCATCAGAGAAATTTTTTTTATAAGAATTTTATTCTTATTTTGGTCTGGTCCACCCCTGGTAAATTTTTGTACGCTCACAGTGGGACACCCTGTGTATGCTTGCATTGAATTTATTTAACATAAATTCGGACGTTTCACTTCGTATAAAACTGACTCAACTGTCAACTTCTAAAGATGGAACTATATATAATCTCATTAAAGCATCAGCACAAAAAGTAGCCAGTCGCAGTTTGTCATTAACTAAATTAACTAATGAAAATGCCCTTTCCAGTGGCGTTGGGAAAGAGAAGAAATACAGTGAGGACATAAAGTCCGTCCCCCCCTTCTAACTTTTGAACCACTGGGTAGATTGTGTTGAAATTTAGAACGATAATATATGACTAAATTCTGCATTTTTTGACACATCAATGACAGCTCTGAATGTCAAAGTGACAGCTGGGCGCGCAATAGGAAATTTTTTTTAAATGGAAATGGGGGTCGAGTGGGGACTCATTTTGAAGCTATTTTTATGCTCAAAACATCCCCCAAATTTGAGAACATTTGGTGCAGTAATTTCTAAATAAAAACCAGTAATATCAGTTTATAACATAATCTTTTTACCACATAATCTTTATAATAGAACTTACCCATGGAACATTTATTTGTCAGGAGGTTCATGGAGGTCATTTTCAACATCTTTTGAAGTAACACGTGTTTTCTAAATTTGTTTCTGCCTCTATGTTTAATTTAAATTATTTCATAATTTTTTAATTTAGGTTATTTTAGGTTAGGGATGGTTTATTGTTATTTGTTTACTTTTAACTTTTGTTTTGGTTTGAATAATTTACAATAATTTGTAATATGTAGATATGCAAAAAAATGATATAACAGAAATCGATGTTACTGGTTTTTATTTGGAAATTACTGAACCAAATGTTCTCAAAATTGGAGGATGTTTTGAGCATAAAAATAGCTTCAAAATGAGTTATTATTCAACCCCCATTTCAAGTTAAAAAAATGTTCTTATCTTATCATATATTATCGTTCCAAATGTCATCACAATCTACCCAGTGGTTCAAAACTTAGAGGGGGAGGGCGGACTTTATGTCCTCACTGTATATATCTTTTAGTATATTTTATCGCAACAATAATTACATTTTTAAATTTGATGTTGTTTTGAAAATCCTCTGTTATTTCCTACGCAAATATTTTTCTCCAGAAGAAATCCTCAGAGAAAAATCTCCCCAAAAAAAAACCTCAAAGACATAAAAATCTCCTAATTTTTGTGGAAATTCCCCTTATCTGGCAAACCTGATAGGTGCCTACTTGTACAGTGCTTTCGAAAAGTAACGAATAAATTCATTATTTTAGAAATTGAGAAGTTTTCGAAAAAATCCCGTGACACGTCGTTTTTGTTTTTAAAAAAGGCACTTTTTGACATACGACCCATATTTATGACGTCATCGTTGTTCGAGATATGACGTCATCGACAATTTTTTTAAATAGCAACCAACAAATTTTGACCACGCCATTTGAAAGAGCGTATCATTCTACATACGCATCATGAAGAATCATGGTTGCCTGGCAGTAGCCTTAGCGACCGAGAATGTTTTTTATTGCTGTCAGATAAAAACTTGAAATCGTACTTTATTAAATAGTTTTTTTCTGTTTTTTGAGTTATTTCTTTAGTTCTTATTTTTTGTTTGGCAAAAGCACTGCGTTTGAAGTGTTTATTGAGTAGTAACTTTGTCATTTTATAAAAAAAATGGTTAAATTAACTGAACGAGAACGAATTGAAATTCTTTGCATGATCGGATTTGGAGACAGGATGCGCACCCAAAGAGAAGTAGTTGAATTGTTCAATGAAACTCATCCTGATCGACATCCCATTAGCCAAAGCATGGTAAGCAATATTGAGTCTAAATACCGTAACTTTGGACATGTTCGTTATCTTCCTAAATCTGGTCGACCGTCAAAATCAATAGATGATGAGTTTAATGTTTTGTTGGCAATACAAAAAAATCAACACTCAACGCTTAGCCAATTGGCTTCTGATTTCAATATGGCAGCGTCCACAGTTCACAAAATTATGAAAAAAGCAAAGTATCATCCTTATAAGGTATGCCTTGTTCATGAGCTATCTGAAGACGACTTTGATCGGCGAAATCAATTCTGCGAGCAAATGCAAGAGCTATGCAATAATGATAATAATTTCGTAAAAAACGTATTTTTTTCTGACGAGGCTACGTTTGTTTTGAACGCCCATGTCAATAGGCAAAACTGCCATTAATTGGGCTACCGAGAATCCCCGATGGATTATGGAGTATCACACTCAAAGTCCCCAGAAAGTAAATGTGTGGTGCGGCATAGTCGACGGAAGAATTCTGGGTCCCTTTTTCTTTGACGTCAACCTAACTGGTGCAAGATATTTGGATTTTCTTCGAGACGACCTCATTCCTGCACTAATAATAACTTTATATCCAGATATAGAGGGACGTGATCTTCCAAGAAATGACATGTTCTTTCAACAAGAAGGTGCACCTCCCCATTATGCAGCACCTGTCCGTGTTTATTTAGATGAACTGTTCCCGAATCGTTGGATAGGGAGAAGGGGGCCGATTGAGTGGTCAGCCAGATCGCCTGATTTGACACCCCTAGATTATTTCTTGTGGGGATACTTAAAAAGCAAAGTATACGTTACTAGACCGGTTAATTTAGAAGATTTAAAAGCAAGAATTCGTCACGAGATATATCGTATACCTCCTGAAGTTATAGATAATGTCCAAAAAGAATTTATTAATCGTCTTGGCTACTGTCAGGCAGCCAACGGTGCACAATTTGAACATTTAATTTAGTCGATTTTTTACATAATCATTATCATTGTCAGTATTGTGAAAATTAAATTTTAAGATCTTCAAACATTACTTTCATGAAATTTTTGTTATGTAACACCATAATTTTTCATGATGTAGAATGATACGCTCTTTCAAATGGCGTGGTCAAAATTGGGGGTTGCTATTTAAAAAAATTGTCGATGACGTCATATCTCGAACAACGATGACGTCACAAATATGGGTCGTATGTCAAAAAGTGCCTTTTTTTAAAAACAAAATCGACGTGTCAGGGGATTTTTTCGAAAACTTCTCAATTTCTAAAATAATGAATTTATTCGTTATTTTTCGAAAGCACTGTAATATGGGTAACGATTTTATTGCTTAAATCGCGGTAAGCTGTCGTCACTCAGACCTCCCCCATCATGTAAACATATACCATCGCGGCCGCCACCTGATGCGGTCCTCTCTGAACGCTTGCGCTGCGTCAGCGGACGCCGCACTTTCTGAGACACGCCGCCGATATGAAAGCGCGCGCCAAAGCTGCGGACTCAGTTCAAGCTTCGCGTTTCGGGTTAAAGTTCGTCGACCCGCTGCATAGCGAATGCACCGCGCGGTACGGTAGTTCCGTGCACTCATTGCCTACTCGATTAGAATGGAAATCTATGCAAGACTCTAAATTCTAGAAGGGGGCCTTCTATAGGCGACGATTTCTGGTAAAAAAAATAAGATGGATTTAAGTACAGGGTGTTTCTGAACTTTAGTTGTTAATTTGAGAAGGCGATTTATAAGGAAAAAATGGAGAAATGCGCTACAAACATATTCAAAACTTATTTTCTGGTCAATATTTTTCGTACTATAGGTACCTAGAGTATGATATCAAAAGTTAAAAAAATGTATTCTCTATATATTTTTTCGCACTCTTTCATTTCTTTAATAATTCTCAGAAGTGAGGGAAAATATACCATAGGAAAAATTGATAAATGAAAAATTAATACTTTTACTTTTTTTTTACTTTTGTAACACTTGATATTTTTAGATGAAAAATTGGGCGTTTAAACACAATTACACAAATATTACTTTAGATTTCATTACTGTTATTGAAATGCCGAAATTAAAAAAATTTATAAAATAAAATCAAAACATTTTTCTGTTTTTACGTAAAATACAATTTTACTTGAAACAAAATACTGTCAAAAGTGTCTTGTGTTGATTAGATCTAGATTATGTCTTATAAGGAACCTATTGAAGCATTTATCAGAACTATTTTCAGAATAAAGAAATTTTTTTCTTGTTTTTTTTTCTGTAGATTCTCTTCTGAAATATATAAGTCAAGTTATAAAATATACCCTGTACCTACCCATATAATTGTATTACTATTAATATATATACTGAAAAGTTGAACACAGGGCTATTACCGGCAAAAAATGTATTCATTAATTTATTATTTTACGCACAATAAACGAAATAATAATAAATGAAAAATATATACAATAGTAAATACAGCATTTGTTATATTTACTCATGATCTGGCTACTACGCCCAACCACTATCGCTGTCTATATATTGAAATAAGGCATTCATTCAAATAGTCCAAATCACAGAGTGAACAGAGATTTTTCATAACTTCCAAAAATTTTTTTCAATGGATAATATAGAAATGAAACCAGGGAATTTATAAAATACAAAAATTCAACATTTTATATGGTTTATTATTTAGTAATAATTTATCAGTAAATAGATACTAGGTGAGTATGTCAGTTAATTTTCCGATAATTACTCCAGTATAAAAACTTTTCCTTATTTTTTTAGAATATATAGAACGATAATAAGTAACTTAGTAATTCCCATCTTAAAAATATGGTCATTTCACATCTTTAATGCGTGGGAATAGTGATTGTTAGTAATGATTTTCAATCCATTATTTTCTATTATTGAGGAATTTCTATATTATCCTATAAATAGGATAAAATGGTGGGAACTAATTTGTTACCATTAACGACAATATTCAAATCCAAGCGTTTAACTATAAAAATTAGAACTCCTAATATTACTAAACAGGTGTCAACTTAGGGCACGGAGTCCTATCCCTTATTAATAAAAATACACCCATCAAACCATGCTGATCAATGAAATCGTGTCAGAAAGTTATTAAGTTAGAAAGTTATTAAGTCCTGTGTGTAAAAATGTATACTGCAGCTTGTTTTCACCACATAGGTATATATACTTTAGAGCATAGAAATAACAATTATTTTGGCAGTTTTTTATTAGCAACTAATTATTTTAATTTCATTCAACATTTAAGTGGTAAATGTTCTTGGCGAATTTTACCACCGAAACATTGGCATGTAACAGAAATTCAAAGTATTGGTATGTAGCAGAAGTAGGTATGTAAAAATGTACCAGTTAAAATATATATGCATCAAATAACATTATTAAAAACTTGTGTTTAAAGTATTTTCTATCTCAATCAATAACCAATTTAAGGAGGTCCATATCCAATCAATATCTAATATAGGTACAATTTATTACACCTTTTTTTAAATATTAACTATTTATAAATATTTTACAATATATCTTGGTAATCATGATATAGTAATTACTTTACTGCAATTTTTTTATAAATTTAAATTACAAAAATAAAATTTTGTATTATTATTATATAAAATAGTATTTTCTGAAGTCTACAAATTTATCTAGGTTTTTAGCCACAAAATGTAACGAAAATATACCCTGTGATGAGTAGAGTAAAAATTGTGGAACTAATTATTGTAAAAATTAAAATTCGAATTTGTAAAAAAATCTTGGGACCCTTCAACTTTTGTTTTTCAAAGTGCGTCCTTTTTAATAATAATTATTGCCGCTTGCTTTATCGTCTTTTGTTTTCGTCCTGTGACGTGTACGTCATCATCAATTTTTTTAAATGATAATTTATTGATTAATGATTTAAATATTATGATCCAATGTGGTTTTTTCCCTTATTATCTATATTCAATGTATGCTAGAAATAACCTCACATAATTTTTTTCTCTAATAATATAATTATACAAAAGTATAGCTAATGGTAAAATGTTATTCTACAGAAAAGTACATATTTATACAATATTTGAAATTATTATTAATTATATGTTTACTAATTAATTACTAAAGATATATTAGATATAGACTAATTTCAAGGAAATGCCGAAAACAAAATTTAGTCCACGGATTATTATGTGCCTCGAGTAGCGTTCCATTACTCGGGCAGTAATTATTATGTTATTATTATTATTTTATGCCTGAGTAATACAACGCCAGTAGGGGCACATAGTCCATGCCTCGGTCATGAGTTGTTCTCAGCATCTCCTTCAAATAAATAAGTAAGGTTGTCTTCCTCAAAGACAATTAGAGGTCACTGCTATAATCGCACCTGAGGAAAATCAGGTCGCTATCTGTTGTGAATTAGACAATAATTGTCAGATGGATAATAGCTAAGACAAAAAGAGGGCACTGCTGTGTTTCATACCACTACAATATTTACTGTTTACACATTTATTTATAGGAACTAAACAAAAAAAAACATGTAAAAAATAAATAAAAAAATGTCATATTAGTAAAATTATTTATCACTTCAGTTTCAATCAGCTTAAATTAGAAAATATGAATATTTTTTGGCTTAATTCCTTTAAATAAATACAAGCCAGTAAATAATATTAAAAAAATACTATATTTACGTTTAATTATTATGTCCTATATATTTAAATTCGTTTTGAATTCACTTATTCCAGTTGCAATAATAATCAATATTTAATCAATTTACTGTGGCTGTCCAATTTGAAAAACAATTAAAATTTATAGAGCATCAACTGCAGTAAAAACAATTAATAACATTATTTTGGATGCAATTCAAATGTGAGTTTGCAATTTATCTCGCAATTTATATAGCATTTGTATACCCATCAGTACCTACAAAAAACATGTAAGTACATATTTATTATACTGGCGAAAATTAAAAAAAATATATCAAAAAAATACAAACATATTAAAATTAAAAAAATGATAAGCAAATATTTTCTTTGGTCTATTAATGGTCTTAAGTCTGCAGGTGATAAAGCTGACGACAGAGTAGCGACAGACTTGGCAGCGATAAGTGTACAGGGTGTCCAAAATAAGATCCTCTATCCCCTTATCACAGAAAGTATAAAAGGTAGAGAAAAAAGTTAAATACGAAAGTTTTTTGTTTTTACCTGAATTTTTCATTTTTATAACTTTCTTGAATACAGGTTGTTCAGTTTTTCTGATCCAGGCATCAACTTTCTTCTTTTAAATGGGACACTCTATATTCAATTACGTTTTTAAACTCTCCTTAAAATTCTAGGTCGACATTGTTAAGAGTACCCTATACCTATCATTTACCGTTACGAAGATATTAGCATTTAAAGAAAAAAATCTTTAAAAAACACCTGTTCAAAAAATCTCGGCAAAACAAATAAGACATCCAAAAAAAAGGTAAATAGGGTTTATTTGGCTTGGCAACCATTCTGGCGATGGCCTAGGATGGGAAGAATGTCAACTTGGTGTTAATGTGAGAGATTAAAATCAGTTGATGTTTGACTTGTCCCCCTAACTAATGAGGTTTTACAGGTTTCCCTCATTCCAGCACTGAATGGTGGTTAGGGCCTACCAACGTAAGTCGTTCCTGAGGCGCAAATGCGGCCCGCGAAATAATAATATGCCGCCCCCTCTCCCACACAAGTCTCAGACTTTCGTGCTAATCCTTGTGATTAAAATGAGAGGTAGAGATATTATTATTATTATTATTATTATAATTGCCGTAAATAAGAAGTAGAATTTATATTCAAATTTATTCTATGTTATAGAAACAATATTTCTTAATTTTTTTGTTGCCTAGTAATTTCTCCACAAGTAAATTTTTCACATTCACATATATTTCCAGTATTATGTTACATATTTTTATTTAAATATCGTTTGTCATTGTTTCCAAACTGGGGCCCGTATAGAGTTCTTTTATTCAATTATAATTTTCCGCTCCCAGTCTTTGTTTGATCACCCTGTATACTTCTGTCATCAATAAATAGGATCATCCCTTATGGTTTATTCAGGGAATGGCTAAAAATAGCCACTTGATATTCTCGAGACGCAGGGGAGATGGACGCTCGTGTTCCAGTTTATTTTGCAGACCGCAGCTCATCTAAGTGTAACTTAATTGTGGCAACCTGCCGGCCTGCTTAGCCTTCTGCGTGAAAAGTCTAGTGGGCCCATGAATCTATTTAGAACATATGTCGGTGGAGATATAGATTATTTTATGCTCGAATGGAAACTCAGACCTTTTAAGATCGTAAGATTAAAGTAGGTAAGCTCGAATGTTTGTAGGTGGCTGTGCAAAATTTGTATTTCAATTAGCTCAATGGATAAAATTCAGGCCAGAGTTCAGTATCAACGAAAAGTTTTACTTTGAGCGGTTTTGGTTTGTAAGGTCTGTCAAAGATAAGGTTTTCCATCCCTACTATCTCAGAAAGTATAAGAAAAAAAAATTAAATACAGAAGTTTTTTGTTTTACTTAAATTTTTCATTTTTATTACTTCCTTATATTTTTTTTTCAAACTAACTCAAAAACCTGAAGAGGTAGAATCAATCTGCAAGCTCCGTTAAGTTAGCAATATAACTGCCTAAAACATTCCCCATTCAACCATTTTCCTATCTCTTATAGTTTCCAAGATACCAATACATGCATCACCAAAATGATCCACATTGTATATATATTTTAACGATTTAAATTTATTAGTTCTGATTGCACTAGTATAATAAGAGAGTTAAAATAATCTAGTAATCTGAGATTGGTTAAAAGAAATCCTTAAAGATCAATATATAAATTATTGTTAAATACACATACAAGTTTAATTAGAATATAATATTCTACTTTTCATACCTTAAAGCTACCACTGATTACAATTTTGAAGTAAAAAAAAATATATTAAAGATCCTGTAGGCAATTCAAATCAATAGATAGGTTATAAAATTCACTTGCATGGTTTATTGTTCCAATAGAAATTACAAGTCATAACTTGTAATTTCTGAAGCTGAGAATAAGTATATCTACACTGTTATGTGCAGTAGTAGTAGTTTGAAAACTACCGCAAACAAGTTTGTAATTTCTTGTGGGAACAAATCTCAAGTCTATACTCAATTACTATTATTCCTAGGTTCCTGAGGATTAAGCTACTGAAACAAGTGCCTCTCGTAGTTAAGAATCCCTAGTATTTTCTAGAGAATACATCAGGTTATGTGAGGGTCTTCAGCTGATCTTAATAGAAATACAAGCACACGATCTATTTCTTTCACGCCTTTGCAGGGATTTGTTTGTGATATAAAGATTAAATAAAGTTACAGTAGCATTGGCCTATGTACTACTTATTACTATTACTAATACTCTGCTATTACTTTATACTGTTTCTTTTCTTAGTAATAGTAATAGTTTCTTTTATAATACACTTAATTTGATTATTATCAACTTTCTAATAGGTGTACATACATGTTTGCAATAATTGTCAAATTACCGTAAGTGATGTATCACGTTTTTAACTATGGACCGTGGCCGGTCACTGCCTTTAAGAACTGGGCTAGTGACTCTAGCTCAACGAGGTTTTCGTAGAAGACGATATTGTGATCTTGAACTTACTGTTAGACTGCATAATTGGTAGACTATTACCAGAGCAGTGTGGTACCCAACGTTTTTGCAATTCTGGCAATTTTAGATAGGTATACAAGTAGGTATATCAACATATATTTTCATAAAAATTGAGCAGTCTGTACGGTGCTTCAAACTCATGTACTCTTTCTATTTACACAGAGACGTGAACATCAACAGAATATTCGTGTCGTTTTCAGTATACATTAATCCGGATCCGATAACAGCATTAGCAAACAGGGTAGATTAAATATTTCCCCAATGAATGTGCAATATCACCAGTGTCTCACTTAGGCGGGGCAAATTTGAGCCGAATATCTGCTAAAAACTTATTCAACTTATTAATAAAATATTTAAAACAATCACTATATCAAAACTCTATCTAATACGAACTGCTTCAGTAGTAGTAATAACTTAAAAATAGTTATCAGGTACACCGAAAAAAACAGTTATGGCTGCTATATTTTTTGCGCGATAATTGTAATATACCTATCTATATTATTGCTTCTCTAACTTATTTCAAGGCTGACACCAATTATTATAATTTTATGGAGAAAACATTTACACCAAGTATCAATCTTCAAAAAAAAAATTGAAGCAGTAAAATGTCTAACATTAGTTGAAGTAAACAAACTATTTGCCAAATAAGTTTAAAACTAATAAAAAGTACATAATTTGTTGCTTATTTTTTTTAAATTGAACAGATTGAAGAACATATGTACTTTCTTTAGAGGCAGCTCTGGGTATGTTTTTAAAAATGCATGATTCCTCTGAAAATTATGATAATTATAAATAATCATAACTAAGATAGTCGTCCTTGTGGATGTCGGGAGTGGAAAACACTTTGGTGGCCAACCTTTTGGACAGAGATGTTCCTCTTTGAAACTCTGTTTCCGTTTCATGTAACCCTTCAAAACAACACAGGTTAACTATTTTACATTATCTATAGCCATATTTAAGAACCTTGACTACATCAAAACGGATGTATTCTACTTAAAAAACCTCACAAATATATTTTTTATCTAAACAAACATCCTAACAGGTGTTTTCTCGAACACAGAAAAAGCTGCGTATATGCGTATATCTATTACGAGTACACAATTCAGTAGTATAAGGTATACTGCTAGTCCGGTACTGACTAACAAATCTGGTGTTGGTGCGATCACGTATTTCCGTTATCAGAAATGGAAATATTAGCTATAGAGGATAACAAGTGTAATGTAAATCATCAATGTAGCAGTTGAATTAAATGCAAATATACACCTAGGTAACTTATATGAATTGTCACTAATGTAGTATCATTGAAACGAGCAAGTTATGTAAATTTCAGAAATGTACAGCTTTCTGCGCATTTGAGAGTATGGCGTTTCATGAATACGTTGAATAACCAACATGAAAAATGTTTCTTAAACTATATGTGCATAATCGAAATAAATTTATAAAATAAGTTTAAGGGATTTTCTCCAAAATGACTGTCTAAATGTCTATCGATTTTTGACGATAGTGTTTGGCACATGTTACAGGTTTCATTAATAGATTATCCCGTTTGAATACATGAATAAAAAATGTTGTAGAAAAAGGCTGATCAAGAATGAAGGATGTACATAGTGCACTAACATTTTAACAAGTATCACATTTTTTTACATTAAAAATGCTCAATCAAGGTAGTGAAGTACAGTTGTCAACAATCACTATTATTAATTTGAAGGAGATGCCAAAAGTAACTATTCCACGGGTATCTCCATAGGAGTCGCCACATCTTTCATGGAGACCAACTACCAGACACTGACCGTTTTCGCACTTATTCTGTACTCATCAGAGTACCATACGTAGCTAACTCGATGAATGATGCTACGACATGATTGCCTAAAGGGCATCTAGTGTTTTAGTGGTTGTCAAAAACTCAAAGTAGTGCCCTCTTTTGGTTTTTGCTACTATCCGTTTGACAATTATTGTCAAATTAACAGACAGACAGCGATATGCTTTTCCACAACTACCATTATAGCAGTGACCTCTATTGTCTTTGAGGAAGACCATTCTACTTATTTATTTGAAGGGGATGCTGAAAACAACTACTCCACGAAAAGAAAAGAGGACACTACAGTCTGTTTCTCACCATCACTACTACTATTAGGTACTACTATCACTATTGTGGTACATCACTATAAAGCAATAAAACACTGTTTTCGTCAATTTATTTATCAACTATGAATATTACCACCATAACAAGAATCCTACACCCACTTTTCATATTAATATATTAAAACTATGACAAAAACTCTCTTTGTGACAGGTCCGTCACCACGGTTTCTTCATAGCTAACTAGATAAGTCATCAGTTATCGTTGGTCTCCACATTCCCTCCTTTTTTCCAATTTCAGAGATGGAACTTTTGGTCCTGACAGCTGGCCCTTTTCTTCACTCTGCATCCTAGCTTCTGGTGGAGTTTCGTCCATGGTGGCATGCTTGGTTAACCTAGTGGGATCTTCAGTAGGCCAATCTGGTAATTTCTTTACATGGGTGGTGTGTCGTTTGAAAACTTTCCCATCCTTTGTTATTGGTATTTCATTCTCTCTTATTACAATATATTACAATATTACTACTATAATAGTATATTACAAGAACATATTTGATGATATATTGTAAATGAAATAATTATATTTCCGTGCATTTCGATTCTTAATTTAACCGGAATCAACAAGTCACAACCATATAGAGAAAAAATGTAAACCTAATTAGGTATTGAGTAATTTTGAACATAATACATGTCAAATATGCCAGAAAATGGATGGTTTACCCTGTATTGTAAAATTTTAATTAACCTTTCACAATTCTCTAACACTTGCAGAGATAGAAAGAGACTTGCACATCATTCAAAAGCTCACCCATACACAGAAGTATCCTCCTGAATGATATCTGGATATAATGCTCATGGGGTATTTTAGATAACCTATTTATCTTTTTCTTTAGTTATATATCTACTCTTGAAGTGTGTATGCTGATTTTTAGATAGTGTAAAACTCGTAAATTTTATTTTTATCGATGTCACAAAACCGTCTCTCCCGTGAATTTCGACAATCTCTGTGCAAATACGAACTTTAATATGACCTATCCATCTATCTCCCAAGTTATGCGGGTCGATTTAAGATATCTAGAGATATTAATGAAACTCGTTCAGAACTGAGATGTGCCGCTGATGGCGTCTATTTATCAGGATTTACCCTTCACCACCAGTCATTGTACATTGGACGATATCGAAATACGAAGAATCAACAAACTTTCTCACCTTGTAGAGGTGAGGACATGGCATTTATATTCACTTGATGTAATATTCCATGGTACGAATGCGAATCCTATTATGTTTTTAGAGTAATTCCAAAAATTTCTCAGTATTTACAACAAAAATAGGTGAATGTCCTTCAGGCAAGGACATGGGAAGTATTCCCATGGGAATTTATGGGAAGTATTCCTTCAGGCAAGGATGCTTAATACTTTCCGGTATGTTTCATTTGGTGATTCAGAACACGATTTTTTTTTATTGAATTATATAAAATAACCGATAACTATAAAACATCCATCTCCAATCAGACATGATAATTGATGACTTCTATATGATTTTGGCTCGAAGAGATAGAGATACAACCAACCCTTCTTTTAGATATTAAGGTGATTAGTTGTGCTAACATTCCTGCATTAAACACAAGTCGTTCATCATTCTACAGAATACTAATATGTCGCGGCTTCCACCACACAACTCTAAGAGTTTCGTGCAAAATATTGTGAATAATATCTCTACCGCCATTCTGCTAGAGATATCATTATATTATGACAAATGTATTCAGTAACTCTTTGTAAGATTCCATCGTAATCGTGTTTCTATGACCAAGCTGGAAACAAATGAATGAAAGTCATTTAGATCTATTAGACTAGATAATTGGCTAGCCTGTACCTGACGGGATAATTCATGTTTTATGTGATTTATCCACTGCCAGACATAACTTACAAGATTCCGATTATGATATCACGTTTTTGGGGTAAAAAGAAATTAATCACGAGGCATTACCACGAAAATTCGGAAGCCGAAACACCGCTGAAACGTAACCGCTGATAAAGTGTTTCTGTTTTATTTATTGTTGATCGAATCCAAGTAATTGTGTATCGCCCACCCAAATAAATCTGAAAGGCACATGGAAGCTCTAAGTTCAAACTTTTCTTAAAGCATTCAAGATATATTGTCCAACTGAATTGTCTATAAATAAATACTTACATACATACATATTTAAAATAGATAAATATATACATAGACAGAACTTTATTTTCTATTATAGGTAGTATTCGCATTGTTACAAAGAACGCTTAGATAAAGGAAAATAATTAGAATACAAATTGTAACAGTCACAGTATACAAAAAATTTATCAATACAAAATTTTAACTCATTATTTATTACAACTAGTGATTAAACAATAAAGTTTGTGCAAATAACAGTTGAATACTTCTGTCCGGTGTCTTTTCTACTTTACTGGTGGTGTAATCCCAAAAGAAACAACAATGAATTGTACAGATTTTATTATTGCTATGTTTCCGCGTTTCGTTTTTCTCGGATTCTCGACGTTTCTCAGATTTTGATGTTTGTGTCACAAATAATTAATAAAAGAAAATATGACTGTAGAAAAGAAAAATGGTACTGCAGCAAAGGTTATACAGTGTTATTCAGAACTTATCCATAATAAAATTTGGGGATGTTCAACATACATGTAGAAATGTGGTAGCGCAAAAAAAATTTTTTTGGCGGCTTCTGCAAACTATTTAAAAAATTTTCATTGCACGCCGCTGGATACTGGTCCACTGTAATGGAGTGACCTTGGGACTGACAATGCAAACTGGCTAGCACGAAAAAAACTTCGGAAGTTCTGGGAATATACAGACACCCGGCGCAAAAAATATTTGCAGCGTTTTTACTTTAAAATAAACTTAAAGATAGATAGATGTGACCAAAGTGACGTGTCTTTAAAATGAATAAAATTTTGTTACACTAATTTTGATGAATTGCGCTACTTGATTACTAGGTATTAGAAACATGAAATTTATAAAAAATTTGCACATACCTTGTTACAAAAGCTGTTCGAAATAATATTCCTCGACTTGTACACACTTTGGGCACGCCTTATCCAATTTTGCCGCACTAAACCGAATGTTCCTCCTGGTTGCTGATCTTGTAAACGCAAATTATTAAGTAAATTGGGGATTTTCAGCATTTTGCTGCAACAACCACTCACAAAACCTAACTCATAGTTGATAATCCACTGGTAACAGTCCATTAACTCAGCATTACTGTACACATGAGCCATTTTGAAAATTTTACAGTTTAACACTCCTACGATAAATAAAACACCGGCACACAGAGAGTACACACATAGACTGATGACTGAATAGACAATAGAGATATTATCCCCGCTCCAAGTCTACTCGCCCAGGCGTTCTAGGTACAAAAAACGTGTTTACTTTTTTTTACCACATTCTTAGGAATGTGGTATATCAGATTGTCGTTGAAGTACAGTTGGCCATCTACGTAGTCCTTTATAATGGTATAACTTTAAACATTGTTTACGGGAAATCCTAAGCCTTTTATTATAATTTTTTTTGGTGATATCGATTTCTTATTTAAATCCTCATGGGTGGATGGGGTGGATCCTCAAAGTTTTAGAGATAAGTTCTGAATAACCCTGTATTTATTCGCCTTTATTATCCGTTCTTAATATTGTAATTTAATTAAAAGCCGAAACGCTTGTCACGCGTTGTAACTATTGTAAAATTGTGAAATATGTGTACATTCAGAGTTTTAAGTAACTATTTTGTAGCATTGTCTGTCACGAACCATAAAGTGTTAAAACTGTTATTAGTTTTTATTAATTATTTTATTAATAGTATGATTGATTGATACTTGATCTTGATTTTTTGTTGTAAATTTTCTTCTGTATATAGAGTATTGTTTCAGAAGAATTGCGGGTTATCAAATTAAAAAACAATGGTATATAACTGCTCCAGAAAAATACATTATTTAAGAAAGAATTGTTATTAGAAAGAATACTTATAAAGAAGATATATTTATCACATCAGCCGTATAGTAGGAAATTATTATAGCCACAACTATATTTCTTAAAATACAAAACCGCAGTGGGAATTGCACATATTGTTGCTTCGTGATCCTTCAGAAACAAGCTGCCGTAGAAGGGCTATTTTAAGACAGGATATAGTAAACGATGTACAGTAGTTGAGCTTCTTGCATGACCTACTTTTATCTCGTCGTTTCTCTCGTTGGACTATTTCAGGAACTCATTATCGTCTCCAACTCTTCACACACAAAATGGCAAAAACTTACGTCGTCATTATGGCCACCAGACAGGTGGATCTATTCAGTGATAAACTGTGGCTTTTAGATGTTTCCTTTTTGTGCCCTGTTATTCAGTCGTAGACGTAATCGTAATCATGAACCTACATCTTGGTATATATAATAAGTCTAAGCTCGAAACAAGAATCAAAGCGATGCACGTCATAAAGGTTCCACTATGTTATTTTCCAGAAATATATATATTTTTTTAAATTTTGATTTACCTCAGCACAGCTTACCCTAGTGTGATTTACTGTGATTATAAAATTACAAGGAAATAAATCTTTTTAGCCCTTTAACATCATGTAAATAATTTTATAACTGATGACGTGCAACGCTTAGATTCTTGTTTTGACCATATCTCTCATTCTCATCGTAATGATGAGCTTGTAAATCAGAGACTTGTGTAGGCGGGGAGCGGCATATTATTATATATTACACGTGCGCCGAGGAGGAACTTGAGATGTTGTAACTTTAATTACAATTTAGTATGAGTATAAGGGAAATCTGGAATTTCTACTTATTACTTAAAGTAAACAGTAGAAAAACTTATTACTTAAAGTAAGCAGTAGATTTTTAGCCATTCATACAGTGATGTTGCAGCACTTATCGTTCGACTATGGGATTCCGGTTTTAGAATTTAGTAGCCAGAAATTCAAATCAGGAGAACGTAATGTCAGGAGACAAAGAAGCCAGCCAATAGAAATAGAATTTATTATTTAACTTACACTTTAAATACCTTCTAGTGAACGAAATCTAAATGAAACTATACTGGGTGACCAAACAAAAAGTTTCCACCTTGAATAACTTGGTATAAAAGTTTTCCAAACAAATTCCATTTTTTACACATTTATAATTGTGGACATTTATAGGGGCAAAACGAGAGGTTTACCACAATTTATATTTTTTAAATGGATCACCCTATGTATTTTTAGAGATTTGGATAGAACGTCTTCTCATAAATATATTGATATAGTGTTTGATGGATAGTTCTAATAGTGAGGGAGGTAAACGTTAAAGATTGTTCCACAAGTATAATATGTGTTAGAAAGATATCATCGATTAGATACCATTGAAGTATACAAACATGAAGTGTGTTTGTATATTTCTGTGTTAGATACTAGGCTTCAAACGCTGTAGTCTCTCTCCAACACATTGCTCTTATGGAACAGTCTTTAAGGTATATCTCCCTCATTATTAGAGCTATTTCAAACCTTATATCAATATATTCCTGACAAGGCGTTCTATTTAAAACTGGAATAATATATAGGATGTTCAAGTTATTCAACGTGGAAACTTCTAGTTGGATCACCCAATATACACATGTTGGAAGTAACGAATTGAATAGTAACTGGTGCTATAACTTGACAAAACCACAGATTAATCTGTGACAATACAATGATTGATTTCAGTAAATATCAGCAAATTAAAAATTTGATCGAAATCTTATGCAGGATCTTTGGAAATCAGACTTTGGAAAAATTAATTTACATACATTCTTCTACTCAATAGGATTCAGTTTAGAATAATGTTTCAATACTATACCCCATAATTGTTCGGGAATGTTCCATTTAAAAATATCTCATGCTCTGGGTATGAGAATTATAAAGAGAGAGAGAGAGAGAGAGAGAGAGAACTGACCCGTCAACAATAATGCTTTTGTAATCGATCAATTGTGAATATAATTGAATTATGTTTTATATTGAACGTATAATAAATATTTTATAGCTGACATTGTTAATAGTTTTGACACAACTTAGTTTCTAGCTTACAATAGCAGATTATTGTTCTGAAATCAAGTTCAACACACCCTGCAGGGTAAAAGTAATATCTTTGTTGTATGCATTTGGTGTTTTCTATTGTGCCTATTTTATAAAACCGTTAACTGAAAGATTTAATAAAACTTAGTGGCATCGATATTTTATGTAATCCATAAAAAAATCTCGATTTCACAGGTCATGTGTCGTATTAAATTTCTCAATAAACGAGCGACTTTAACGACAGTTTAAGGTTATTTTACAATATAGGATCTAAATATCCTATTATATGTTCCAGCAAAAAACGACTTTATATCCATTTTTAGTGACAAAGTTTCAAATACAATCATTTTATGGCTTAGATGGAACTTGTTATTTAAATTTCTTATAACCCATTTTATACTGCTCTTGATAAATGTTTTCATGGTATTAAATAGTAGTGATTCACAAATTTAGTTCCGTTGCCAATATCTTCAATGAATTATCATTAATTTAATGAATAATATGGTTGTAAATTTTTTTATAAACTGAATACTGAATACTTTACATTAATTTTGCCAACAAGAATAATAATTATAAGACGCAGATTATATTTTCTGTTTAAATAATAGTAGGAAAATTAGAAAAGTTTTTAGGAAAGCGCATTTTCTGCCACCAATTTGACACAACTAATAAATATATTAAAAAATATGAAATTACTATATAATCATAACTGGTACATTAACAATTTATGTAATAATACATATAATGAATTTAACTCTTTTAGCAACTCAATAAAATTTTCTGAAAGAAAAAGTTTTCGATGCTTTCTTTTGTTATTTATCATTATGTAATAATTCATGAGAACAATTGATTACAAAGCGTGGATTCTAAATTTCTATTTATTAACTATTCATTTCATGAACAAATATTTCACTAATGTAGGCGGATACATAAATACGGAAACATATTCCATTTACATTATGTACTCCGAATAAGAAAATGCACAGTCATTAATCCAGGTGAAATGATATTATCATAATTTCGTCGACTACAATATTTGTTTGATTGGGAAGATGTCGACTCATTTGTTCTTGTCTTTAGTAATTGATTAAGGATACACTTTTCGACGCTAGTTGCAATTTTAGCAGAAGTAAATGTATTACCTGTGTTATTGTTTTCCTGGTATCTAATATTAAATAAGATCTTGAAACGTACCTAGTTAATGTCGGACATATTTCTTCTAGAACATGAATGTTCACCTTATTTGACACCTCTATTTATTCCATGACGTGTTAAACGTGATATTATTCCTTGATTCGTTTCGTTCGCCTAATCTTCAGTCCGCTTTAAATTCAAAATCACATTTACATAAACGTTAAGCACTATTTCAGTTGCATACTATCGAAAAGGATCATTAAAGTTAAAATTTACTCATGTATTGTTTAAATTATTATTAGCATTCAATATATATTGAGTTTTATTATATAAAAGTAATCATCTCTCACGTTATTATGTTTTATAAACAACTCAGTATTTGTGCATTTTTGGAAAGTCTATGCAACTATTAGTAGAAAACAAAGCAATCCGTGTACCTTTGAACTTGTTTAATGTATGAGAAACAATATATCATTAACATACATTGAATTATCTTCTATTTTTTTGTAAAGCCTCGGAATTAAGTTACAATATTTTGCATAAGATACTCTCAGATTCCTAATGAATAAATAGCAAAGGAAGACTGCCTCTTTAGAAAAAAATCACCTCGTATAATGCTGAATCGTTTTAGTTGAAACCATAAAGTGAATAAATTCCTGAATTTCATTTTATCTGATTATTTATATATAAATTAATTGAACTTTGCCGTACTTCATCCCGATAGCCGTAAAAAAACATAAAGTAATATCTTTCATATATAAAAGAACGTGATTTAAAATTATCTAAGTACTTAATCAGTCTCGGATTGTAAACTATATGAAAACCCTATATTACTTACCCAGTTTATATAAAGAAGCCTATACCTAAGATGGAGATATGTTGTTATCCTGTGCATATCTTTCCCTACAAATTGTAATTTATGGACTTGTCTTCCACCTTTGGGATATTATTTCTTATCTTGTCTGCTGAACTGTCGTAAACACAACAATAATGGTTAAGTTATGTAGTATTCTAAATCTCTAGGGTACTTATTTCTCGAATTGAGTCAAAATATGTATCTTCTCTGTCATCGAATCTCGCCACAAAAATAATTTTTATATGCTTTTACCAATTGAAGATAAATCGAGATTGTTCACTCCCTTATGGATTTTATAAAACTAATATCTTCGTTAGTCCAAATATAGGGCCTAACTATTAAAATTGTTCTGAGCCGTTATTAACATTTAGTAAGATTTCGAAGTACTTAAGTACGAAGTATATACTTAGTACATATGCGCCTACGTACCCATTCGTATTATTTGCATGGGAAGAAATCAATTGTGGATGTTATCTTATTCCCAGCTACGAAGGATCTATGACTTAAAAATTCATTGGTTTCGAATCCTGGAGAATCCAATCCTTGCAATCCATTACATCATCGATAAATCTCTGGACATTCCTTTGTTCTAGTTCGATCCCCAACATTATTTCAGTTATATTGTCAATGTTTAATCCCTGTCCTAATTCTATTTCGATTTGTCCCGTTTTTGTTAAACCTTGACCATCAGAAAACCTAGTGCTGGGTGGTTCTCCATATCACAACGGAAACATTTCATGATTCTAAGAAAAAAACAAAAGTTATTCTTATTTATATTGAAGCTGTACATAATTTATTACTGGAAGACTGTTCCTCAAAATGGGAAACTGAGATAGTGTATTCAACATGCTAGCGGAGACAATTTATGAACGACGGGAAACCCTAATCAAGTTACCAACATAACCCACTTTGTCATTTAACATTTCAATGATAGTACACGAATTAATTTTATAGTACCCCCAGAGCCAATTTGTAGACTCATAATCTTCTGAGATTTAGTAGTAGTAAATTTATTGCTGCTTCAATGCAGTTTTGGATTTGATATCTCTATCTTAACTGGTTCAAAAGTTAGTAGATGGGAACTATTTACCCACATCCACAGTATATAGAGAGGTTGAAAGGTTTTCTATTGAATACCAGGCCAATTTACAATTTCCCAAGAGTAGTACGAGCTTTTGTGCGATAGATTCGTTTTTTCTTATATTCTCTTAAATGAATGTACTAATGACTGACTCACCCTGTATATACTTTTACTGCTGCATGACGTGGTAATATGCGGGCCTCGGAAATCAAAACCAATCGCCTCGAGGCATCTGAAATATTGATGCACTAGAGAACTCTCCGTATTTCATGAGTCCAATATGTAACAACTAGGTTCTGATATTGAATAGAAACTACAGACTACTAAATAAGGTGGAACATGTCATAGAGTACATATGGGATATTTAAAATTACCGACTATACAGCTGAAATTGGGTCAAAATAAAAGAGATAAAGGAACTGAAACTTGTATAAGAAAATTGTATAGGAATAATAATTAGTTCATAAATAGTTCTAATCTAGTAATCTAATCTAAAAATTATTTATTTGAGGAACTGTTCAGGTACATATTATTTTATTTCACTGAGCAGTGAACATTTTGTTATTTTTAAAAATCAACATTTGACAAATAAATCCTTTCCCAAATGGATTAATCAGGTGTCTTTCTCTCACAAATATCTTGAAAAGCAATTAATCATATAAATAAAAGAAAACATCACTAAGTGAATGGAGACTTTTCGTTTTTTAAATTGGTATGTGAAGTGTCTGAAAGTATAATAATCATATTTTATTCTGTTTCACAGTTGTATTCTTTCTTTTTTTTTTTTGAGGTGTAAAGTATCGTTCAAGTTATTTTCAAAAATCAATTTCTGAGTATAATTCAATATATTGATAAAAATACCATAAATGGTTTAGTATCCTAATTAATTTAAGAAAAGATAGAAAGAAGTATGTATCCTTATTTTGCTTGTTAGAAGTTCTGAGTTTATCATTTTGTATCCGTTAAAATACAATGAAATATCTATATGTATATTTTTCCAATAACTAGAACGTTCAATACTACGATAAAATTACAGATATTCTAGACTCTAGAGAATGTTTTTTACAACCCGTATCGAAATTACTTTGTTTTAATTTTGGAAAATACTTCTGAATATTACTAACCATATCTGTGAGATGATAACAATAATTCTTAAAAGTGACTGTCTTTAAAATCAAATCAATTTCATATGCCCTAAAATGGTTTCTAAGAGAGCTACAGCCCTTTAAACGGTAAATAAAAAAAATGTTTTTTATTTAGTTTTAGGAACAGTTGCAGTTTTTTGAAATATTTTGTCCTGGCATAAATTTTTGTGCCAAAGCGAATGGCGGTAGTGAAAAGAGCCTTGACAGTTCTTAAAAGGTAGTTTTCATAAGGCCATGTTTCCATTCTTTTTATCCGCCGTTTAAAAGGCTGTAACTGGAACAACCCTTAGGAACCATTTTAGGGCATATCTTCATAGGAACTTTTATTTTTATTTTTAGATAAATTATCACCCCTCGATGTGCTGTACACCATTTCTTTACACCGTGTATATCAACTTTTTTATATACATTTTCTTAGTCCCGAAAAAATAAGTACCCACTTATACAAATGACAATCTACAACTCTATATTTTAATAACTATTCTCTATTCTGTAGTCATAATTAAAGATAAACTTTCTATTTGAAACAAATTTACCAAAAATATATAAATCGAGTTAACTTCAGCGACGAGTTTTTGGAATCTCAAGGGACCATTCATCCGATAAATTATTCAGCACTTCTCGCGAGTACCTACTGCTGAATATTCGCTAGTGAATGTCTCCGCATTAGCGGCAAACAGTATTGTGAACTAATCTCTGGTTCACGTGAACTTTGCTCTCACTTTAGGGTGTTCGACAAAACGGGCAGAATTACAACAATTGGGTTATCGCATGCTCTTTATTCGATATTCCGAAAGTTGAAATGAAATTGCGAGGTCGGGACTCTGAGCCGTGAATATTTCCTATACTGTAACGTTTTTCACCATATATATGTATATTTCTACGAAAGCCCTGTAAAATATTCAAATTTTGTTTGGTTCCATTTAGATGAACGCAGGTGCCAATTTGGTTATAAATTTTATAGGTCCTTATCAGCATCTAAATATATATTTTTTTATAGAATGCGTTATAGAGGCAATCACAATACTTTACTCACAATAACTTTTTTTAATTACTAATTTGACAAGTTAAGTTAAGTGAACGGAAATGAGACTTTACCTAGCCCACTAAACTATACTGTTATCTGCAGCTCTACTCAAATCGGTGATTCCTGTATCTCAGTATGGATTTAAGGACGTCAAGGCATCTGCGTTTTCTTTTCTTCTATTTTAATAGTTTAACAACTTCACATATCAAACAAATACTGATAACTTAATACAAAATATATGTATTAAAACATACAACATTTTGAAAACTTTGGGCATCATAAGCTACTAAATTTATCCGTAAGAGCCTCTAACAACACAAAATATTCCAAAAAAAATTGTAGTAGGTATTTTTCTCAAGTAGGCGCACAGAATGTTAAAATTTAAGACACTAAACAATAAATGTTAAAACACTAAATAATAAACTCATTTAATTGCACAAGAGGTTTGTATTTTACCATCCGACCAAATATTATATAGACAAATAATAGCAACACAGTTTTGTGACCAACAATATTTAAAACAATGGCTTTTTGTTTACATTGGTGCCCAAGCATTTGGTCCAATCAAAAAATGCCATTTTAATTTACCGCCTAAATTGTTAGGGATTTTGTGACTGTCACCAATGGGCGTGGTTTACACAGATAAGTAGCCATGCATAAACGTAGAATCGGCGATGGCGAGAGGGATCATCAATGATTTTACAATTGTTTTTTAATAGTAAATATTGAATACTATTATAAATAGTGTAGTAAATATTATACACATATGTGTATAAATTGTTGTTCTTGAATATGTAAATCTTAAACTTTGTATTTACTAAAATAAAATATTCTAATTTGTACTTTTATTTTTATAATTATTATTTTTACCCCTTAAAACATAGCCGCTCATGCCGTTGGGCACTGTGACAGGTAATTTCATGAAATTTTTTGTTATTCTTGGTCACATTATTTTATATACTGACAAATAGGCAATTACTTATCTATACATATTTGATCGGAGATTTTACCCGATAAATTTGGATTGTTTAATGAAAAACAGTTGCCTAGCAATTAGACGAAAAAACTGTCAACTATTAAAACCCGAAGGTGGAGCGTTTTTAGGTTGACAGTTTTTCGAGGCAAATTACTAAAGGAAACAGTTTAGAATTTAAACAATCCAAATTTATCCGGTATCAATACAAACATCGAGTGTCATTCGGCAGGACAATTTAATAAATAAGAAATTTAGAAACATATGAATGCAAACTTTATTTACGAAACACTAAAAATAAACACATTTTTATTTGAGCATCACCGAATCGGTTCATTGGGGGTGTTTAATAATACTATAACTTGTTGACAGAAATGTCAAACTATTTATTTTGGCAACGGACACCGCGATAATTTATTAAAAAATGAATAAGTGAAAAAACCACCAGTGCATTTGTCACTGTAATTGTTGCAGGTAACTTTTGTCGCTGTCAAAGTGACAATTGCACTATGTCATATGCGATTTTTTATATATAAATTAAATTGTCAATATAATTGTATCCTACTACCTACTCCTCATATATTGAATAATTTTATTTTCCACCTAAAATTTGTGGAATGAATATTTATTTAATTCAAAGATTTTCAGTTCCTTTTTGCGAAGATTTAGGAGTCAGAGAATACATTTGTAAAAGTATTATCTCTAATAATTTCTTTACTATTTTTTTGTTTTTTATTTTAAGTAAGCTGTTATAATTAATCACTTAATGCATATTTGAGGTTTATTCAAGAGTTTCCCTCTTTTCTATTAGTAGTGCAATAACTGTCATAGTCACTATCATTGTCGCTGCCACCGCCAATGTCACTGTTTCTGTAAACTATCACTGCCACTGAAATACTTCTAATAAAACATCAAGACCGTAATGTCCCAGAGACTGTAGATATGAGTCTACGATTAAGAATATTTTTTTATTTTATAAACAATGCTTTCGTAAACTTACAGGAGAGAGAGAGAGAGAGAGATACATTTGGGTATGAGTAACTTCCTGTTACTTATACTTCCCTATTAGCTTTGAGTCTAAATACTAGTGACAATCATGAGCGTAGGCAAAGGGGAGGTGACAGCCCCCCTATTGTTGCCTTATGTCTGTCTTTCCCAGAACACTAAAATCTAAAGCCTTATGCAGATATTTTTTCAATGTTTTAACGTAACTAGCATGTTCGTGGTCCAATAATTTAAATGTTTTAAAATAAAATTAAAACTTACTTAAACAGTGTTGTGTTGCTACTTACATTACATACATACATACATTAAAATAATAATTGATTTTACAAAGTTAATACGGCTTTCACTTCCACTATTGTTTTTTTAAATTTTTTTTGTCATGTGGTATTTTTTATTTTACTGGACATTTATTTTATTTATACCTATATTTGCTTAAATTTTAAATATATTTTCAAATAATTTTTGTTTTTTCTACGAAACTAAAGATGTTTTTTTACTATTCACTGCGAAGTGAATAGAAAAATAATATTTTGTTGTTTGAAGGCAAACTCTAAAAAAACATTTATTTTGTTCTCCCCTCAAAAAATTCTAGAGGTGACGCCCATGGTGACAATGAAGCCATTGCATTGTGTAGCAGTGAGCTTGCACATCTTTTGTAATGGGCATTGCCAATTATTTTTCCTAGAAATTTAATTCTGTTTGTGATTTAATATTTTCCGGACGGTAAATCAACACAACACCCGTTATTTCGTCGCAGAATATTGGTTTCACAAATGGAATACTCGGGTATAGGCAATCAATAAAATATCGGCAAGCTTAGGCCGACATGAAAAATCAACTAAACTAAGGCAATTTCAGAGTTCAATTTTTTGCCGTTAGAATATTAATGTAGCTTAGATTATAGTTGAATACATACTGAATAATATAATAATAATATATCTCTATCCCTCATTCTCATCTTGATGATTAGCCCGAAAGCCAGAGACTTGTGTAGGAGAGGGGGCGGCATATTATTACTTTGTGGACCGCGAGTGCAGGAACGACTTACAATCTTATAACATTAACTGCCATTTAGTATGAGAATAAGGGAAATCTGGAAAACCTTATTAATTAAAGTAGTTCAGTAATTTGCCATTTATACAGTGATACTGCAGTATTTACTAGTTGTACATTAAGAACGAAAAAGTTGACCGACTGTGATATTCGAACCGTCGTCAACCACGGAGATGGATTAAAAACTTGACGTCCTTAACCGCTCAGCTACGGAGCTCGTATGCCACCCTTTCTTCCACACGTCTCTGACTTTCGAGCTAAACATCGTGATTAGAATGACTGCTAGAGGTTTTATATTATATTAAGTGAAACACACTATTCAATACATGTGCACAATATTGAGTTTTTATTTGAAGTCAATATCCTTTCGCTTTCTCCTTTTAAAAGAAAAAAAATATAAAGTCTTATCTTTAGGAGGTTGCGAGAAACTTTTAAGTGTATTTCCGGAGGCGTAATTAACGATTTCGCTTATTTTCCGCATCGTCATGACGGCATAGAAATTTAGTTGGAAACTTGCCACAATTTTAGGGTGAACTATCTACACAAGGGGTCAAATCGTTGTAACCCGTTCCAACTAGGTCAGAGTGTGCCTCGCTAATGAACAGAGCGCATTGTTCTACTTGCAATTGTTAAGTGAAAATTATACTAAATGTTTTGCTTCTTTTATATTTACTTTATACATAGTTTGAGAGGCTATAATTAACCATTAAAATAATAATAAGCAGATTTTCTTTAAACAAGTCTTTGAATGACGTACTGCTCCTTAAATTGCAGAAAAGTTTTTGACTGTTGTCGTTTAATAAAGAATATATTTTATTACTACAATTTTTATTTAGTATTTCTTTGATTATTTTGCGAAAGTAACAGATAAAGCAAGAGCCTAATTGACATCTGTCATTGAGGATTCTTACTGTTTTACTTTCTTTTTTTACAATGCAGTCATCTTTAAAATGTCGCATGAAAAATTCAGAGTTAAATGATTATTTACTTTTAGTCACTTTAATACTATATTAAATTGACAGTTTAAACTGGCAATTATGTATAATTGCCAGTTTAAACTGTCAATTATACAAAATTGCCAGATCAAACTGACAATTATCTATAATTGACAGTTTAAACTGGCAATTATAAAATTATTTCACACGTTGTCCTTTCTACGCTTTTGTAATATAGAGACAATGCAGAAGGAAAAATGTTTTCATATATTTCCACTATCAAAAAAACTTGATGTATATAGAAATCTAATATTCCAATACTCCGAACTGACACCCATGTTCATGTATGATGATCGAAGAAAATACTCTTCCTTACCCTAAACTATTAAAGCTATTGGTTTGATAATCGAGCAACATTACAAGGGCACTATTTTATCAGAGCCTGTAGAAATATAAGTGTATAATATTTGAAATAAAAATGTATTTGCAAAGGTCGAAAGTGCCTTTCATCCTATCGGCTACTGTTAAAATAACTTGTTCGGCTGCAATGGCAGTAACAGAAATTCCCTTGTCGCTCTGTGTGAGACTATTTTTATGGATAACTTTTATGTCTAAAGACATGCTATGGAACTGTTTGTTCCGGGACATGTGCCAGATTGGGGTTTATACAATATATAAACAGACATTAATGTCGTATTCTGTTAACGGCTTTGTTTCTTTTAGAGTGCCCTGAGGGCATTCCTGTTACCTTTTACTACATAATAGTAAAAAGAAACAGAAATAGGTACTCTCAGAACAAGAAAGACAAGAAAACGTTAGTATATTATTTCTAAAACTTATACAGTCTGTCCATAAAGTAACCCCCCCCCCCTGCTAACTTTTGAACGAATCGAGTTAGAGAGTTTTCAATTCAAGATAATTCAATTCTCTACATTCTCGTTTTTGAAAAATGACAATCGAGTTATCCGTTCTCTAGTTACAAGCGTTTGTATTAACGATATTTAATACTTATTAGAATACAATTCTAATTTTGCTTTTATTAAGTCTCCTTGCCTTGCTTGCCACTATCAATGAAACATCAATAAGGTTCGAGAAAGTAGTTTAGCGTTTAATTTAAGAGTGTTTGAAAGTGTCTACAGGTTTTTTTCTTAATTTTTTAAGTTATTCGATTTGATAGATTTGATAGATTTAAGAGAAAATTTAAGAGGAGAGGGGTACTTAAGAATCATGCGGGTGGAAATTTTTCCAAAGTTAGAAAGAATAGCAGACAATAACATTCAAAGTATTGTATTTCAACAAGATGGAAGGGGGGGGGGGCACCTCATTTCTATGGACCTGTTACCGATTTTTTAAATAACCATTTCCCAGGCAGATGGATTAGCAGAAAGGGCCCGATAGAATGGTCGGCTCGTTCTCCGGACTTAACTCCTCTTGATTTTTTCTTATGGGGATATTTGAAGTCAAAAGTCTACAGAACTCCTCCAGTAAATATCGACGAACTACAGCAACGTCTAACCCATATGTGTAGAAATATCCCTGCAGAAATTTTAGGAAATATCAGGCCAGAATTTTACAGTAGACTTTTTATGTGCCTAGAAGTCATTGGACAACATTTTGAATAACTTATTTAATTCTTTTATTTTTTGTTTTAATAAATATTTGTTCAAAATTTGTTGTATTAAAATATTAATTAACATTTTATTCATGGATCAGATTAGAAACAGAAACGCTTGTAACTAGAGAACGGCTAACTCGATTATCATTTTTCAAAAACGAGAAAGTAGAGAATTGAATTATCTTTTAAATGAGGTGAAACACGGCACACTTTGCCATTTAAAAAAATTGAGTTGACAGCGCCCGTGGCGCCATCTTTGAATTTGAAAAATTGAATTTATCGTCAGAATCAACTTCATTTTACGTGATTCACCCTGTATTTTGTTAGAACTCTCTAACTCGATTCGTTCAAAAGTTAGCAGGGGGGGGTTACTTTATGGACAGACTGTATATAAAATTCTAAATATGACGATAAAAAGGTAATATTGCCAGTAATAGCCCTATCAATCACTTTTCAAATGGTTTTCTCCACAAAAAAATATTTAATTACAATATTTTACGCTATCTTATTTAGTTTGCACTAGACTTAAGCGAAAAATAATATTTTGTTGATTATAGCCATTATTTTATGACAAAATTGGTGGATATATTCAAAAATCTAATTTTTTTTAAATAACTGGTATAGTTAGACAATTGGATCTTTTGTTTAAATGGTTTAAATTTATACTTTGAAACAAAATCGCTATTTACAGTTTAACGACAGTTTAAAAACTAAAATGCGATCATAAAAATATTTTTTTATACCTACCGTTCTACTATACTTTAACTTAGGCTCAATTTTTTTTTAAATTCACTCTTCCTATGAGCCTAATAAATAGTTGGATAACACACATAAAAAATGTCAACTTGTCTACAACCTAGGTGTGCAATTTTTTGAAATCAATTGGATATGAAAAACTGAAACACAGACTCTCTCGTGCTAAAAGTGAGTGATGCTGTGCCTGGACATGCGCCTCGTGCAGCGTCTGCGCGGCGAAAGGACCTCCGAGAACAACGCTGCTAGGGACCGTGACCGGTCGAAGAGTGTGTGTGTGACGAGCTTTAGGAGCAAGCAGCCGAGGGACGTCAGCGCCTTCAAGCTTTTCCATCGCAGAGCCAGCAGTGCAATGTAAGAATTTCAGGATTTATTCATTTTACGGGAAAAAAGTGTGAGAAGGGTTAAAAGCTTCAATATTACTGTTTTCATCTTCTCGATCAAATAGAACCAATTCAGTCCTATGACTATTTTTTTAAGATACACAGAATTCTTAAAAAGCACTTCAAATTTAAAGTAACGTAGTGTAGAAAATTAAAGAAACAATGTTCAAAGTAATGGTTTTCAATACGCTATATTTATTTATGTGACACGCTCATTTGTTATTTGTCAAAAAATTAAAACAAATAATAGGAAGAGGTGTAAAAGCTTTTAAGTATAAACAACTACCAACCGGGAGAAAGGTATTTATTTATTTATTTTAATAATACTAATTCGTTTTTGTAATTTCTCAAAAAATTTTGTTAATAACAAAAATAATATTTTTCTCTAGCTACATAATGTGTCACAAACATGTCCTAGTTTGTTTGAGGCTAATATTTTGAGGCTAGGGCCTCAAAACAGTCATCGAAGTAACCAGAGATATCAACGTTTCGGAGTTATTGCTCCTCATCGGTGTAACAGTAAGTAGTAAAGTATGTAGTAGTAAATATGCAAAAATACACAGGGTGCTCCATTTAAATTAAAAAAGTTATCATCCGCGGCCATTTTGTTTGGACTTTAGTGTTTTTCTACTATTATTTTCGAAAACTTCAAAAAAAATCGTACAACTTTTATATTTCACATTTTTTTATAATTTTGTAAACAAACAGGGAGGTCAAAATATACTGAATCACCCTGTACACACACATCACACATATATTTTCTAATTTGTAAAATTTTAGAGACCTGTGAGTCCTAATGATACTACGAATATATGTAGGCACATTATTGTTTTATCAGAAAACATTTTTTTTTTAATTTAAAATAATAATATAATATAATATAATATAATATAATATAATATAATATAATATAATAATAATAATAATAATAATAATATCTCTACCCCCTCATTGTAATCACAATGATTAGCCCGAAAGTCTGAGACTTGTGTGGGAGAGGGGGCGGCATATTACTATTTCGTGCGCCTCAGCAATGTTAATTAAAGCATATTAACCAAATTAAAATATTGTTTAGTCTAGTTTAGGTAGCAATATCAGGAACATTATTAAATGTCCATTACGCTGCAACCTAATGCCGCTTGCTTTATAAATCCTACAGACTACATACACACAATTTTCAACTAGCAGGACTTTTATCGCGCCAATTTAAATTAAGTAAATAATGTTCAGGGGTTAGAGGTGGTAAGGGTCTTCTTTCAAAATCCTAATTACGAACGGTAACTCGCATGCCCCAGTGTATTCCCCAATTATATTGTTTACATAATTTGCGTCTTTTTACCTCATCTACATATTTGCCGAACACACTGTTGTGTGATTACATTCCAACCCACATAGAAATCATGACTGAATTCCTAATGCCTAATCTCATCAATCCCACCCTGTACAAATACAAGATAAAATGGTTTTGTATGCCTCCCGAGTCGTCCACATTTAGTCCTAGAGTAAAAATTTCATGGCATAAATTTATTTTCATACGTACAAACGTTGTTGTATTTATCTATTCATTTTAGTTTTTATAATAAGCCACAAAAACAAAAATATTTTTTATTTTCTCAATACTTTTAGAATGAATTTTATTTTCTTCCTAGGAAGGAGAAGATTTTACCTCTTTCCAGGAGTAAATAGAATATTTGTAAATAGTATAATATTTGTAGTAGTAAATAAGTGTTTGTATCACTTACTATAAAATAAACATGTTGAATAATAGGGTTATTGAAGAAAAAAATTATAAAAAGTATAAAAAAATAAATTAAGAAGTACAAAGAAAGTCACTGCTTCCATCATGTTTTTGAATGACGGTACAATTCGTATGCACCGTTCTGAAACACCTGAAAACAGCTTCATGGCTACACCGTAACAATGGGGGAATGTTGACTCTTTCAATCTGAAACGCAAAATAAATAATTTCCTCGTCGTATTCCGTCAACAGGAGAACCAAACATTGCGGAGATAAACAAAGTAAAGCTCTACAAATACTATTAACTTAAACAGTGGCATACCTATGAGGTTTATATAAATTCTTGTTTCTTTTACTTTATACTTAATATAATAATATTATTTTCTTCTCTTTGATTTGAATAGCTACTTTAAATTCTTAATAAGTAATATACAGCACTCAAGTTGACTCTAGACTTAGATATGTGTATCTGGCACCGGATGTACACCGGACACCGGCTTTTACAAATTCGCTTCTCACCATTGGGATTTTTGTAAGAGATACGACCAAGCTTAAATAAGGGCAAAGTTGCGTAATTAGGCGACCAGCATAATGCATGTAAAAATCTGAGGTAACTTGAATAGGTTTTGAAATATTTAAAAACACTGGTTTTTAAATTTCTATATTTATTAGTTTTCTTACCGCCCCCAGTAATCACCTACTGATTACTAATTTATAAACGTCACTTACAAATGTCTCAATAAATTCAGTAAATGTGTCAATTTACCTAAGCGTGCAAAAACGTTTTTAACGCTTGGCCAATACAGACAATCCAAAACTAACAGGAAAAGCTTATTTACCCAACTGACCGCTGCACCTGTGCCAAACTGTATATACGTCGGTAGCAGATCCTAGTTCACACATAGCTGAAATATTTCCTGAATTTCCTTTCAGCAGTATTATAAGTTCTTTCACCTTAAAGTCTGTCGTTATCACACCAAACAGATATACAATGCCCTTTAGCTGAAATAAACACGATCAATCACCGACTTTGCTAGTCTATTCTTTACATGGCTGTCTGGATAGTGAGGCGGATTTTATGCTTTGGAAAGATGAATTGCACAGGGAATTTATTTTCAGCTGAAAAAGAAATATTTCTTGTCATCCACGCGCTTTACCAAAGTGACAGGCGTTAATGAAAGGATTATGAATGTCGTATTGAACGAGCAGCATCTGACATATGTCACAGTCTGGTATCAATCTGTCCAAGATAAATAGGAATGAACAACAAGGGAATCCAGAAAACAGTAAAAGATACACTATTTAGAAAGCTTTAAGTTTTTGTGTTACTTCAAAAGTTACTTTCGACGTGTTATTATAAGATAGAAACAAATAAAAGCATTTTTTCATTAAACATTTCAATGAGCTTTATCATACCATGTATTAAGTATCTTTTTTCAACGCTTCATGCAAATTTACAAAATAACAACAAGAGAAATATCCACAGGGAGTATTAATAGACTTACTTAACATATGTTTCAAGCGTCTTCGTTCTTAAGATAAAAGGTATTGTTACTCCTTCCGGGGCTATAAAGATAAGTGAGACTTTTATACAGCAGCAAAAATCTTTATTTAACAGTTCAAACACTTCTTGTACAATATCTAATTAAATACACGCCGAAAACACTTACAGTTATTTCACTTAAGTATTGTTTCTTCTTTTGATTGCTATCCTATTAAGACTGACTTCCTCGCCGGCACGCCACGGTTTTTATATAGGTGAACTAGGCTTCTAGATCATTGTACAAATTTCCATCGAATACTCACGAATAATCAACAAACCGGGGTAGTTCAATAAATAATCGACAGCCAAGTTATACGAGGGGTAGTAGTAGTACCGGTGGTGATGTCTACGAAATGTGGACAAAAGGGCCTATCTTCCCTATTTGAAGGCCTAGAGGGTTAAGAAGGACTTCGACCTTGGGGGTTGTCCCTGGCACCCCAGAGGCGGTATTGCCAGATTGTGCACAATTTCACTAGAGCTGGGGAAAGTAAATTTGGCAACGCCGCACTTGGACGCTGTCGGCGATTTTGTAACAATATTTACGCAAGATTAAATATATATATATATATATATATATATATATATATATATATATATATATATATATATATATCAAGAAGAATATCTCGCACATTTGCGGCACATTTGATGTGGTTACCGATGGATTCGTGACCTCAGTTCCAAAAGGGAGACATATTTTCGAGGATATTTTATAGCTTTTCCATGGACCTACCTAATTAATTTTTATTTTTACGGTTTTGTTTTGAAAAAAATGTTTTAATATCGTAACACAATTTTTTATATGGAATAAAACAAGTACTTATATAAACAAAAAACAACATTTATTTAATTTTGAGGTAAATTTTTCCGCGGGTGTACAAATTTAATGTGTTTACAAATGTTTTCAAAACTTTTAATACCCTGATTTATATAACAATACTTTCAAAGTTTAATTTATATGAAATTTCAAGCAACGATATTACGGCATACAAAATCATTGGGAGTTATATTTAAATTGCCAAATAAATACAGATTGGCATTTTCGTAAGCAGCTTTATTAATAGCAAAATAAAGCCGTTTCATTTTAATCCTGGTGGGCTTTAGAATATTGTTGACAAACATCGCCAGTATGTTTAATGAGGCATTTTTTGATTAAATACCCTGCGGAATACCTCACAAAATTCGTTTCTAACATGCTGTTTCTGCAATTCGGTTTTAACAGAAAACTAACTGAGTAACTAAAATAGAATGTCTTGCTTCTGGTTATTTATTCTTGTGGTATTTATATACCTACTGATCAACCGCGCATATTGCTTAAGAATGATTAGGTTTTGTGTTGTTTATAAAAATCGTTGCCTCACTTCAACTCCCTCATATCCAAAACCTGAATACCAACAGAGCTTGTATATATAAACGGCCAAATAATCCAATAAAATTTAAATCATATAGGCTTTATTAAAATTTTAAATTACTACGTTTTTTTTCTTAATTTAAATTATAATGATAATCCGTTTTTAACTTAGAAACATTTTACTTAATTTAGATTAGCTGGAAAATTAAATACGTCTATTGCGTAGCAAAATAAATGGAAAGACATTATTCCTAAACTTAAATTTATCAAGTTAGTAAATTTTCTTTCTGTTTAATATAATCATTCCATTTATTCCCATTCACGAATAAGGAAGAAAGGAAAGGGTATAAAGAAATTTGGCATTGCAACATTTTTAACGATGTCTGGGTTGGTTAACAAATCTCACGTTTTGGTTATTTATGCAACAAGTGCAAAAAGTAATCGTTTATTGCACGCGACATGAAATTGTCCAACAAGGCCGTCAGGCCGAGTTGGACAACATGTCGAGTTCAATAAACACTTTTTGTACGAGTTGCATACAATATTTTTTCTGCGTTCATTCAAAAACCAAAACAAGTTTTATTTAGGTGGCACCAAGTGCCACATTTGACGTTTATGTTTGTCATGATCACAAAACGCTGTAGTAGAATGACACACGAGTGCAATAAAATTTTTATTGCACTAGTGCAATGCAATAAAGAATCAGTTTTTTCACTAAATATAGTTCAATAAAGTTTTGTTTTTTGCATGAACGTAGAAAAAAATAAATTAAATTTCCACTGTTACATCCTTGCCCTTATCTCTGAAACTAAAAGCTATAAGAAAACAGGGCAAAATCGTATATGTATATGTAGAATATACTGAGTTACCAAATAAAAATATAGTAATATTCCGTAATTCCTGAAGAAATCCAGAAACACTCCAATCTTCCTCATTACGAATAGGCGTTTCGTAGACTAAAGAATTCAGATGACCTCGATAGAAAAAATCGAGGGGGTTGAGATCGGGAGTATGCGTGGGTCAGGTCACGGGACCTTTTCTTCCAATCCATCGGTTTTGCTCGTTCCGATACTGGCGCATGTTCAAACCAAAGTGTGGAGATGCCCGTCATGTTGAAACCACATGTTATTTATAATGTCTAAAGGAACATTTCCTAATAATAGAGGTAAAACATTTTGCTGAAAATGGAGATAAATACCCTCGTTCAAACTACCAGGAAGCAAGTGAACTATTAGATTCTCCTCAACAATACCAGCCCACATGTTTACAAAAAATTGTTGCTACAGACTACAGCGTGAGGATTTTCATCATGCCAAATGTGGCAGTCTCTACCATTAAAATAGCCATCGCGAGAGGCGTGAAACATGCCTCATCAGAAAACACTACTATTCTCCCGAAGTGAAGCTCTATTAAGTTGTGACCCTACTATTGGCAAAAAGCTATTCAATGTAAATAATCTTTAGGATTTAAAGATTGTACGCGTTGTAAATAGTAGAGGTAGAGGAGTTGTTCATGCTTGACACGGTATACTGTCGACTTGGAGTGTGGTGCGAACACTTATGAATTGATTTTCCTCTACACGGTGTAGAACTCTTTTAAATTCAAACGTACGAGCTGTTCTTGGATGATCACTGCCACTCTCCACCAGAGCGGTTTAGGTTCCCACTTTCTCTAAGACGACGATGGATTAAAGTAAAGATTGTATGATGAAATTCGAGGCGTTCTGGATATCGCTGTTATTAGAAGCGTGCAGCTTTCCTTCCATTATAATTTACTGCACCATAAGCAAGCTGCATATCGGTAAGTTCTTGAAATGAGAAATTTTGAATTAAAAATCAACAAACTTAATGTTCTGATGCCAACTAAATAAGTCACAAATAATACTACGGATTTAAAATTGGCATCATTGAAATGTTTATTGTGATAAAACATTTATTCTCTCAACAAGAAGCGTAGTTGAAACAAAAAATGTTTAACGAAATACAGTGGTGTCCAACTGAATCAAGAATTAATTTAGTTATTTTGGTATGACTTAAAATATATTACTCTACACTGCTCTGCTCACTTACTGCACAGTTCTACAGCCCAAACGGCTCATTTGCGAACCTATGTTTATTAAACAAATAAGGTTTGTTTTCATGTCCCATACCACCTCTTAAAGTTTGTCGGTATGTTCTTGGGACACCCTGTATTTTCCTAGACCTGTACAAGCTAAGAGCCCACAAGTTCTTGCGTTTATTTTTACTTTTTCAATTTCCAGACTATCCGTAGGTAATTCTTTACGTATTTGCTACTCTTTATTTGTGATATTTGAAACTAATATCTACTGTTGCGTAACAAAGAATTGAATTAATTTTAAATTGAAACACAATTTAGGTTGTGTTCCGATATTATCCGCGACCAACCAGGATTTCGGTTAACCGAAATATTGGTAAACCTAAAAAATGTGTAATTAAGGAACTGGCTGGTTTATCAACATGGATGATGAATTGTTTTTATTGGGATTCATTCAACCTTAAATACCTTCATATTCCGTGCTTAACTATTACTCTAGTCTTCAGTCAAAAAATAAATGAAACAGCAGATAATTTGGTATATTATAGTAAGATATAAGTAGTTTATAAGTAGATATAAGTGTAGCTTTCAGTCGACTTGGTCAAATGGACTACAGAATACAATACAGAAAAGTAGAATTTATAAATATTTATTATAACTCTTAACGCAAGAACACCACCCCATCTGCCTTCACCATATAAACAAAATATAATTAAAATCGTTGAGAGAATTGATTTTTCTTCTCTCAACGCTAAAACCTAACCTGCTAACTCTTCGGTTGACCAATGTACCGCTCCCAGAGCACGGTCAATATTTTGACGTTTGGTTAACCTTTTTCAGGTGACCACAGTTCCAAAATTAAACAATTTTCAGGAATTTTTATTTAATGGAACGCTTAACCGGGATTTTGGTTAACCAAGTTTAATATCGGAACACAACCTTAACTTGTAAAAGCCATCTGTATCCGTAGTAACGAATACCGGTAGTAACGAACGCGCGAAACTGCTTTATTTATGCTCCCTTAATTTGCTTTTCAATGAAAAATCTTTTATTATCTCAGGTTTGAATAATTTATAACCTTTTCTTATTGAAATTATTTTATTTGACAATAGAGACAATAAAAGTCGTTGTTAAATTCTAGAAGTCCAACTGTATTTAGTGTAATTAAATGTAGAAAAAGGTATATTAAAGAAAAAGTTTCACTTAGTAATACGATTTCATAAAATATATTTCCCTGTAAGGATATTTTTAAGTTAAGATAGAAAGCTTTACATTATTACCGAGTGCTTGTCATATTGAAAAAAGAAATCACAGTTAAAACTACTAAAACCTAGACTAAAACTGTTTCCTAAAAAAAATATTAACTTCCCTAATATTTACTATTTTGTACAAAACTATTGAAGTACAGAAATTTATAACTCCATAAAATACGTTAAAATTTAAATGTCTTTGTTAAGAATTTGATTTTTCCTACACAATGATTTTAACTATCCTTCTTTTTAAAGTAAGTATAAGCAGTGACACGATACATTCGGTGTCACTGATATCACAGCAGATCTGTTAGGCCAGAATAAAAAGGCCATCAGAATAATAGTTGGTCTCCTAACAGGACACTGTAGGCTAAATAGGCACATGAATCTTGTGGGACTGTCAGAAGATGCAACTTGCAGATTCTGTCAAGAAGAAGAGGAAACCTCAGTACACGTGCTGTGCCAGTGCGAGGGCCTGACAAGACTGAGATGTCAAATACTTGGGGAAGGAAGACCAAGAGCCAATAGCTACATGGAAGAGCCTCTATCAAGGCTGTGGAGTCTAATGCAACGGACAAAGCTGGACAGAGTGCGGTGGACCAGGCCAGGGGGCCGACTCCTATATGAATCTAATCTATAGTCACTGGTATAATGTAGAATTTCTTAAAATTTAAACAAGACACTATCACGCCCATGCTATTTTTGTACATTCTTTCGATAAAAAGCCCTAAATTTGGTAAAATAGTGTCTTAAATTGCAAGCTTTTAGCTCAGCATTTATTATAAAACTGATTATACAAATTAAATTAACCATAACTGGTATCTTTGAATAACATATAATTTTAGATGTGCAAATTCAACTTATCTTAACACCACTGAGTTTAATTATTATACAAATTGATAAACATCCAAGTTTTTGTATAGAATTCTCAGCTGTATAATTTACAATTAAAGTTGGTAACAATGGAAATACCGTAATAGGGTTATGGTAGTTGATATCAAGTGTTATCTACATTAACTTCAAGCTAAAGAATCGAAGTTAGTATTACTTGAAATAGGGATTACTACTTTATTTTTTTCATAAATTAAGAAAGGTCTCAAAAGCTACTTAATACCTATGATGAACTTCGTACTTACAGTTCTAAAGTGAATTTTATGTAGATTTCAAATTTATAAAAATGCTTAAATATTCACATTTATGTCACTTAGGAAATCCTTGTTTTATTTGGCATTCGATTAAGCGACACCCTGTACAATCAAAATTATTTTTACAATTTGAGGAACGAAGTACTCAAGTGAAATTTATCTAATTTGTTCGGGGACATAATAAGTTCACCGATACTGTTGATGTCATACTGTGTTTTCTATTTTTTTTTGTTCCTATTATGCTTTTCTATACAGATGAGAACATAGTATGTTCAAAACTGCTTAGGCCATACAGATAACACGACGGCGGTTCTGTCCAATTTTATAGTAGAAAACTAAATAGTGCTCTTAAAATGCCAATATAGTCTCAGAGGAGGGACCAGTAGTGGAACTCTGTACAACATTGCTTTCTGCATATCGTATCTTCAATCGAATTCTACTTCAGAAGGCGAGAATTGTTAATATTCGTACTCTGTTCTGCAATCGACTTTGGCTCGTCTTAGTTCGTAACATTATTCACCATTCTGAAAACATAAGAGTAAATTCACAATGGAATTTTGAAATTCCCAATTTACAATTGGTACCAACTACTGACAGGATCAAGATGATCCTGTCAGTTTTGAGTTTTGACACGTTTGGAAATACAAGATACAAGTTACAAGCACATACTTAATTCCTGGAAAAAATACATATTTATAGGTTTTTTATAGACTGTTTAAATATTCAAAAAGATATAGTGTATTTGGTGAGTCCACATTAAACAAAACTAACCACTGAAAATACAAATATACACAAACAGCGAAAGTCGGAACTATATTTTTATTATTCATTGATTATTTCATAGTCTATCTTTTAAATCAACACGTAAAGACGTACCGACTTTTCAAGCGATAAAAAAGAGTTGTGGGGAAAGGGAAACTTTATTGAAAACTCCTACGTACGCGACTCCGTCGCGTATGTTCGGAGGCTCATGTCGCTTCCAGGCGATAAATAGAATTCCATAAAGGCTCCCCCAAACCAACGCGAATTATTCGCAACGGATTCGTGACGGAAAGTTCGCAGCGAAATTCGTGGCGGAATCCGCAGAGAACCTCACACCAAACCGAATGTAATCGCATCAAATGCATCATATTTTCAATATCGAAAAGGTTGATTGCTATTTCTGAAAACGAAAAACAAACAATTTGTACTTGTACTTACATACTTACCTATCATACAAAAATATGTATACATCATCGGATGAAGAAGAAGCATTTGTGTTGCTTGCATTGGATGAAGACAATTTAAGGTAAAATTATTATTAGTCTTTAAAAATAAATGTGTTGATCATATTATGTATCTAACCTTAGGAAGAAAAGAAAATAGGTTCACGATATTAATAAAAAAAGACGACAATATAGGGAATTTTATACTTATAAGGTTTGTTCCTGCATAGAATCTCTGATAAATCCCTGACAGTCAGGGATTGTTATTAAATGCGCACGTCTGATCTTAGATTAGTTTCTGATTTTTTCTGGAACACCGTATTTTTAGAGAACTTAATAGCAGAAGAAGAAGAGTACAATAAACAATAACCAAATAATTTTTTAACCTATAAATTATGGAGGAATATCATCCGTTTCTGACAAATAATTATTGTTTGTTGAGTTATAATATTAATAATAGACAACGTACAATAATTGAGGTTAAAGTTGGTAAATGGTTTTGGTTAATGCGCATTGCGCATGCACCGGACTATGAGTTTCCGAAGAATCAGTGAACTTTTCAAACTATCAGCAAACTGCCCTGACTCTAGCTGGAACAGAGGACAAGAAATCCTGGACTGTCGTGTGACTTTTGTTGGAACGCTTAGATTTGTAATGCGCATGCTTCTGACAGTTACTGACAGTTTTGGACTCCTGCAGGAACAAACCTATTAATGCGGCAATTACGAAAAGACGTTAATCTATGTTATATTCTTGTAACTTTTTTCGATTTTTGTACCTAATCGTCATGAGAAAGGTCGTGTAATATAGGATACTTTCGCACTAATTCAATGATTTTTTCCATTTTATTAATTACTTTCTTAGTTAAGACACTGCGAAACTAATACGGATCCGAGAAAAAACGCAGAGAATCTGCAGTCTAAACGAAAAAAAATCGTGTTGGTCTGAATTTGCATATTTAACGCAATGGAAACAATAAGATGCGAATCGCAAGCGGTGCGAACTTCCGCAGGTGCTGCGATTATCCGCGTTGGTTTGGGGGACCCTTATTGCAGAGAGTCCCACTGCAGGGTTATTAGATAATCATCTGATAAGATGTAGGATAGACAAATTTCTTTTTGTTTAACGTTCTACGTCTAAAAAACTTTCTTCATATAAGACCCCATTTTATTCAAGGGCTCATAATACTTTAACTAAATCGATACTTTACAACTACAGTAAACTATCTTCCTCCTCAATTAATTTCCGGTATCTCACACAATTCCCCCAGATAATTAACTTCTTATCACCCTCACTTGATCCAAAGCTTATCCGGGATGAAACATACTTAGTAGTAGGGGAACTGGATTTCTAAACATATTTTATTTTCCTCTGAGCAGAGATTAAGTTTTATGGAAACTTCCGCGAAGTAAAATGGGTGATGTTCATTAAGAAATTTAGGGGTATAGAAGTCTGCCTTAGTCTCAATCATTCAGGGCCTACACAGTATGTTACAGCCGTAATTTTAAGGTGCGGTAAGCTTGTAAGCCTACGAAACAGAATTTGGTATGGCAAACGGCGTATGTAGCAATTTCACAAGGAACTGAAAGGAGAACTTTCACAGGGAAACAAACTTTTCACTACTCATTGTACACATTCGGTTAATTTGAAATGCCAATAGTTAGGTACTATGTTTGCCACTGAATAATCAATCTGAACAGGAAATATATTGAACAATGGAAACTCATTAATTGCAGTATAATATTTTGAATTCTGCTTGTCGTTCATTTTGGAATATAACCAATGAAAGTTAATATTCAAATAATATTAATAACTATCATAAATATTTATTAATCTACAAAATTAATAGGCAAATAACATAGCTACAAATAACAATTCACGGACAGTCCAAATACTACAAATTAGGAAAATACAGTACATGAAAATGTAATACACATTATCCAATTACGAAGATTACAAAGAGTGCACAAAATTATATAGTTTTGTTTTACCGCTTTTGATACACATGTACAAACAACTATTAAACACCGTAGTGTTGTACTGAATGTAATTATATGTGTTAAATAAAATATACAGGGTTTTTCACGTAACCCGTTCATTATAATATATTTCAAGACTACTATAATATTTCAGAGACTACTACGATCTAGATTTTGAAACTTGGGGCACTGGGGTTTTTGAGTATTCTTGTTTCAAAAAAAGTTATGACGTCACTGTAGCACTTCCGGTTGTACCGGAAGTTAGTAGTAACTTCGTTATTTTAAATGGAAAGGTATAGATTTTGTTACATTTTTGAAATCTACGGAATTTTTTAGGATGTTTTTGTTAATATATCCCTATACCAAAAATGAACAGTTCTGGAGATATTTCGATTTAAAAAAAAAATTGACGATACTGAGCCTATATTTTGAGTGTAATATCTAGAACTTCTAAAAAGCTATAACTTTCAAAATTTCAGCAGTAGTAGAGCAGGTAAAGGGCTTTCCAAGAATGTACTGCTTCTGTCGATAGTCCATACGGGATGTTCAAAACTCAAGGGCCAATGTTAAAAACTTCATACACAAAAAAGTTGTTTTTTTCAAATGGAACACCCTGTGTTTTATCTCGTCAGTAGATGCAGAATTAAATTCTACATCGATTGGTATACGCATTCCCTATACCTATCTTCAACAATTTTTGAGTTATAGGCAATTATTTATATGAAAGAAACTTTAGCATCGATAATATGTACCTCTAAATTTTAAAGAAGGCTGAGATATCAAAAAATTGGACTGTGTTTGTCAAATTACTTTTAGTTGTTGCATTATAGCAGCAATTATACAGCAGAAAATTAAATAATTACAAATAGGTGGTATTTTAAATTTATTTTATATTCGTGGGGAATTTAATAAAATAGCTACAAATTGTTGTCGTATTTTCAACAAAATATATCCAACGAATTTTATCTTGTTCATTGTTGATAAATTTGGATATATTTCGTTGAAAATACGACAACAATTTGTAGCTATTTTATTAAATTCCCCACGAATACAAAATAAATTTAAAATACCAGTCATTTGTAATTATTTCATTTTCTGCTGTATAATAATTGCTGCTATAATGCAACAACTAAAAGTAATTTGACAAACACAGTCCAATTTTTTGATATCTCATCCTTCTTTAAAATTTAGAGATACATTATTATCTATGCTAAAGTTTCTTTCACATAAATAATTGCCTATAACTCAAAAACTGTTGAAGATAGGTATAGGGAATGCGTATACCAATCGATGTAGAATTTAATTCTGCATCTACTGATGAGATAAAACACAGAGTGTTCCATTTGAAAAAAACAACTTTTTTGTGTTTGAAGTTTTTAAAATTGGCCCTTGAGTTTTGAACATCCCGTATGGATTATCGACAGAAGCAGTACATTTTTGGAAAGCCCTCTTCCTGCTCTACTACTGCTGAAATTTTGAAAGTTATAGCTTTTTAGAAGTTCTAGACATTACACTCACAATATAGGCTTAGTATCGTCAATTTTTTTTTAAATCGAAATATCCCCAGAACTGTTCATTTTTGGTATAGGGATATATTAACAAAAACATCCTAAAAAATTCCGTAGATTTCAAAAATGCAACAAAATCTATATCTTTCCATTTAAAATAACGAAGTTACTACTAACTTCCGGTACAACCGGAAGTGCTACAATGACGTCATAACTTTTTTTGAAACGAGAATACTCAAAAATCCCAGTGCCCCAAGTTTCAAAATCTAGTCCCATTATATCCCCTTACGCATGGCTAACTTTGTTGATAGTGGAGATAGAGAATTGTTTAAATTAGCAAAATTGGGCAGAATTACAAGAGGAATTCAGTGGCTCCTTCAGATTTAATTTTAATTTTCAACTTTTCGAGATATTTTGGAAAAACTGAAAAACGCCAAAATTTTTAAACTCGAATATCTCGAAAACTATAAAAGATACAAAATCTACTTTCACACTACCTGTAAAAATTTATTTGTATGATTATCTAGAGAAATTCTTGTTTTATTTCCGTATTTTGTACACTTCAGACTGAAACTATCAAAATGTTAAAAATGGTATACAGTGTGTTTCTAATTTTTCAATAACTTTTAGTCAGTGTCTATTTAAATAAGACATAAGTAACTATAGAATAAATATTGTCTAACAGCTTTTATCACTGCAGATAGAACTCTTCGTTCAAATACCCTAAATAATAATTATTTTCAGATAATAACAATGGGTATTTTTATATTCAAATTATGGTTATTCCTGTTTTTGTTGAATCTCTATTTTTAAAAACAGTTAAAGTTCAGCAGTAAATGTTTAAATTGCCCTGATGCTGGTCAATCTAGCGAAACGACGATTATTTGACAAAATTGTTAATTTTTAAGAAACTAATCCACATCCCACCATTCTAAACGTTGGGATAACAAACCGGATAGCTGTTACATCTTCATCAACCGCTAATTTCATCGTGTCTTCTGGATCATGAATTCTATTGAAATTTTGGCTTAAACTTTCTACTAAATTAATTGATGGTTCGGTGAAATTTTAAAGTGCATTGTCTATTAATTTTCTTGGGTGATTGAACACGGGTGCAGGGTTGCAACTCCCTGATGTATCTAACCTAATCTAAAGTTCATTTGGTGAAAGGAGACAATAAACAAAGTGCATGGTTTGAGTATAAACAGAGTATTCACATGTGATTATTGGCTCTTTTCCTGCACCAGCAGCATTTACCTTACTGACATTCAATGCCTTCTTTTTAATGCTATACTTGCTTTTCACTAAATGAGCTTTATTTGATATTAATCTTGCAACATCTCAAAAGGAACAACAATCAAACTTCTAATTCCATAGTTCCTTTCTTAATGTTCGTGGAGGCAAGTTTCCATGTTAGAATGTCATGATTCCTACAAGTACTTTGAAATTGTTTATAATGTTGAAACTTTCCGATTCTCGAAGTAAAGACGAACGTTTATAATGCGGAAACTTTTCAGAACTCCAAGTAAAAACGAACTTTAAAAAGTATTACATACCAGAAATAATTTGAGCGGAAAAACTAGGAAAATAGCACCTCTCTAAAGAAAATATAGAGGTGCTGCACAATGTCAATCTAATTGGTAGATATATGTTCGGAAAATTGCAGGCTTGACTAGTTCTAATAAAACTTATAAAATCGTATTTTCAACATAACTTTACTATTAAACTTGTAATCGCACAGATTTATATATAATCTGGAGAAAGATAAATATAGAAATATTAGTGGTGCTCCGGATGTTTTTAAAAAAGGCTTGGATTTTAGAGATTAATTTCTCGTTGTCTAACAGTAATTGTTATACGTATTTCTAATTCCACCGTCTTCAGGCACATGTGTAGCAGGAGGTTTAACATCTAAGAACTGTTAAAGATTACAAGAAATATATGCCAATTGAACTGATTTAGGGCCGGTCTTTCCATCTCCTTATAAACATCTTTTTAAATTTATCTTCCTTGTAACTACAAAATGAGTCTTTTCACTGTGTTTTAAATTAAATCCTGTCTTTAAAGTTCTTTATCTGCTCTTTAACTTATCGGTCACTTTTACTGGGCTAGTTGCAAAGAGATTTCTAACCTCAGAAATTTTACAAGTTTGAGTGTTAGTAAATAATTTTATTAATAAAACGTCAAAAAATATATTTTTATAATGGAAAACATTATTGATTTTGAAGAAGAAATATTATTAGATCATGAAATTATAAAAATGGTAAATATTGCAAATCGCGAACGAAAAATATATACTGTAAGGCCTCATATAGACAATTTAATGAGGAGATTTGGTATATCAAAAATAACGGTGTTAAATGTTCTAGAAAAAATCGAGCAACATTTACGGCATCACACTAACAGGTTAATAATAAAAAAGAAATGATATCTACGTATTTGTTAGATTTTATGGCATGTTTTATTGAATCATATTTTGAAATAAGGACTGAACTGCTACGATTTGTACCTACTAGTGAGGGCCTCAAATTCTTGGGCAATTTGGTTCCAAGTCTTTTTACTGTATCATCTTGGGAAGACATTTTTACACTTCTGAATATTAAATTTAAACCAGTTTAATTAAACTGTGTTTAAACTAGAGATCCCAGAAACGACTAGAACTTAAAAAAAGTTATAGGTACTTAGTTGGTTATAGTATAGCCACTGTATGTTATATTTAGCTAGGTAATGTTGTCATCATAATTGACATATTTTGTTGATTATGATTGACGTATTTCATCTGTCTCACTTTATTATATAGACTTTCTTATTTAATCAGTATTGCCAATATCATTAAACAGTCTTTTTACAAAAGAGCCGTTAAATTGTGTTGGAAAGACGCAATTTTTTAACTGCCAGATAAATTCACTTGTTAACTTTAAGTTCCTTTTAGTTAAAAGCAACTTTATAAATAGATGGAAAGACCGGCCCTAAATAAACTAAACTTCCTGCAACACATCTGCCTGAAGACGTCGAAAGCAGAAATACGTTGCTACAGATACGTATTTCTGTTCTGGTAAAAAATTAAAAAATATATTTTTTTAATGTAATGTAGATGCTTGTTTAAATTCATTATTTAAAAAATATAGATAACACTATTAAAAGGAAAAATGTATTAAAGTCAATAAGCTGAGGTTATGTCAAGATAAGCCGCTGTAATTTAACGCTGGGTGGTGCATACTGCACGCAAAGTAGTTGTCTGAGACATATCTTAAGTATAATAAGGTTACTTCTTTGCATTCCTAGGATTATAGGAATGAGGAAATATAAAACTTTATTTGAATCATAATATCTGATAATTTCATTAATAATTTATCTCTTAGTTAATTTTTTGGCTTAATTCCTATATAAAGAAAGATGGAAACAGTTGAATAAGCCAATAAATAATATTAAAAATATATTACAAAAGTCATAATATTAATTTTCCACTAGTAACATTTTTATGTTTTAGTAATATTTTTTACTAATATTAATTTTGAAAACTTGTTACTGAATACTGAATACTGGTTTTCTGTTTCTCATTATTTTATATGTGGTATAATTCCAAAAAAAATTTTTAAGTGAGTGTCATCTTTTAATATTATGACAGTCTCAACGTTCTTCACACCGAATTTGGTTGGTAAATCTCAATTAAAAATTTTGTTAATAATTCTTTTATTGAACGTCTATTTAATTGTGTTACTATATTTTTAAATATCAATCAATCAATCATGAAAAAAAGTTTTCTGGGAGAAAATTTATTTTCCAAATTGAATAGGAAATAATCCAATGGAACGCGTACTTCGAAAATTCGGGTTACATGTTTCAAACTTGAACAATAAGAAATCATACCAGTAAGATAGAATAATAAAACATTCTTTTGTTATTGTGCAATAAATTATCGACATATAACCCGATAATATCCAAGTATTTATATAAGGTCTCAATATACTATTATTAGATCTATCTAGACACTAGGTAGGTACTAAGTATTCTACAGTGTCCTAGGGTTGAACATACGTATATGTATAAATCTGTGTCCATTATAACAAGATTTGCATAAACATGACGAAGTACCAGGCACCCATATTTCATCGACGGTTTGAATAAATATAGCACGTTAAATTGATTTACGCAGTCAGACAAGTTTCATGAGCCTGCAGCCTGCTCACATAGAAAGTTATCTATCGTAACGAGACAACGCTATCAAACTTTTCAAATCTCGTTTGCTAAATTATATTGAAAGAAAGGAACTACTACAAGTTCTGTTTGCGCTGAAGGCACCTCGCGAAATTGAATTCTATTAAAATTTAGGCAGAAACTTTCAAGTAAATTAATTGTTGGTTTTGCGAAATTTTAAATTGCACCGTCTATCGATTTTTTTCAGTGAATAAACACGGTTGCAGTGTTGTAACTCCCTGATGTACCTAAACTAAGTAGAAGCTCACAAGCTCTTCCAAGTTTTCATCATTTAAAATTTTAAATTTTATGTTTACGATACCGGATCCAATTAATTCAAAGAATAGAGGGCCACGCGAATATAAAAATGGCTTTTTTATTCATTAACCTACATTAAACGCCGGGATAAATCGTAATTTTTGCTGTAAAAATAAGGATAGAAATATATTTAGTATGTAGTTTTCAAGGACTAGACGTAATACAAAAACTTTGGGATATTTAATTTCTGCTAAGCAATGAAACTATGATATGTTTGGATGTAGGTATCGTGTTATCTTATAATCGTTGTTAATATTTACTGTTCCTTAACATCAACTAAAACTAATAGGTATTTGAAGGAGTTTTTAGACTGATAGAAATTACACCCAAAAGACACTACAAATTGTATCTCTATTTATATATGTACTTATACAGGGTGTTAGTTAAACATGCGGCAAAAATTCAAGAGGTTATTCCTTGGACTATTCTAAGGATATTTTATTCTTTGATGATTTTTGAAAAAGCTCTTTGTTGCGAAGATATAGGGCGAAAAAAATTTTCAACAAATAACAATTTATTACTAAAAATTACATGTAACATTTCTGAACGTACAAGAATTGTTCAAAATGACTACCTCCAGCTCGGACGCAACAATCCAATCTTCTCTTCATAGACTCCCGAACTCTCTCAGAAACAGCAAGGTCGTTTCTTATTGAGTTACACCCAGCAATTATCCGATCTCTTAAATCGTCCAAATCTTCCACTGGCCTGGTATAAACTAATCACTTTAGATGGCCCCATAGGAAATAATCCAGGGGGTTTAAGTCCGGGGATCGAGCAGGCCATAAAAACTCTCGAGCAACTACACTAAAATGAGGTGGTGCACTATCAAGCATAAACCACATTGCCTGTCTTGTAGCCAATAGTACATCCTCCAAAAACTGAGGTAGCGTTTGTTCCAAAAGGTTGCGGTATACTTCGCCAGTAAGTCTTCGTGGTAGAAATACCGGTTCAATTAGCCAGTCACCCACAATTCCAACCCAAACGTTCAACGAGAACTGATGTTGAAACCGATCTTCACAAATCTCATGTGGATTTTCATCAGCCCACACATGGTTATTGTGGAAATTCCTTATTGCATTTCGCGAGAAACTGGCTTCATCGGTAAAAAGAATCAGCGTAAGTAGTTGGGGGATTTCAACCAATCTGTGCAAAAGCCATTGACAAAATGCAATACGTGGTGCAAAATCCGCAGGAAGAAGTGCCTGAACGCGTTGAATCTGGTATGGGTACAACAAATTATCTCTCAGAATTTTCCAAACAGTCCAATTACTTACATTCAAAGTATTTGCAATTCTTCGCGTAGAAGTACCTGGATCTTCTTCTATCATGTCCAGCACATTATCTTCTACGTCTACCGTTCTTACAGTCCTTGACCTTCCTGATCCTCCACTTCTCTTCAATGTTCCCGTTTCTCGAAGACGTTGATGAATACTTTGAAAGATTTTTCCATCGGGAGAAATGTGGTTAGGAAATCGTTCAATGTACAGTCGCCTAGCTTCTAATGCATTGCCATTAGAATGTCCATAAATAAAATGCATGTCAGCCATCTCGGCATTCGTATAGCGAACCATGACGGAGGACTTCACTAACAACCGTTTACACGTTAACTAGCCAAACTTCAATCAATCTTAACAAATGCAACACATACAAACTATATAAACACAACATACAAAAATATACAAAATAATCACTCCTAAGTATCACAGGATGTTGGTAAGAAAAAACAACTCCTTTTTCTTACATGTCTTTTACTTGATACGTCCAGTGTAGTACGCCATACTTTTATTTCACCTACATTGATAATGTGAAAGATACCAAAATTGGATTTGTTGAAAATTTTTTTCGCCCTATATCTTCGCAATAAAGCGCTTTTTCAAAAATCATCAAAGGATAAAATATCTTTAGAATAGTCCAAGGAATAACCTCTTCAATTTTTGCCGCATGTTTAACTAACACCGTGTATATTGTCTGGAGGAAAGTCTTTCTTCTTTGTATTTTTCTTTTATTCTTGAAATAAATTCAGGTCTAGTAGACAGTTTGTTTACTGTTGGTAATTGTCTCTTTTATTTAACACATAACTACGAATAGTAGTATCTACTTTATATTCACCATCTGTAAACGCCTTATTTAAATAAGGACTAAAACCAATTAAGCCAAAACAGCTATTCTCCTGGCTAGGTATATGCCACGCCGAGAGCTGAATTACAAAGTAAAAATTTGCCGCATTTATTTGCCGCATTTTGTCTAACAGTTCGAACAAAAATACAAGGATTCGGATTGCAACGAAAACTACGAGGAAAAATTAGACCTCTCTAATTACAGTGATCAGAGTATAAATTTAGATTGCTGAATTGCAATTAGAGTATAAAACCTCAAATATCTCAAATACAGTTACAATTAAGTATAGCCAATGGTTTCATGGAATAGAAAGCGTAGTGAGGGACATTAATGGAAATTATATAGGTTTGTTCTATCAAGAATCCCAAATCGTCGGTGACTGTCGGGAGCATGCGCATTGCAATTTTTCCGTTCCATCAAAGCCAAAAGGAAATCGGTGATTGGTTCCTGATTGACAGTACACTGTTCTATCATGGCTTATGATTGGTTTGTGGACAATCAGAAAAGTTTGTGGATTTTTACTAACTCTGAATCAGAATCATGCGCAGTAAATTAAATGAAACGACATTCATCTCTACTAGTAAAGTCTTACCTGCATTATTATTATTCATGCTGATTGTGATTAGGTACTGAAGTATTTTTATGTTAGAAGCCTATGTGAAGTTTTCTAAACAACTACAAATCATAAAACACTCTTTTATTATGGTTTTTTGCTTTTTGTTACTTTACAGGTGGTGTAATCCCAAAAGAAACAAACTATGAATCATGAAAATGCACCACAAATAAGTTACAGACATTATCTACTATTTTCTTATCTATGAAACTCCACAAATGGCAAAACGATAAAAAACGTCCAATGTTTTCGTTTTGTGTCAAAAAATGAGGCTAAGTCACAATAAATCCAGCCCACAGACTGCCACTCTTTACTCTTTGTCAGATTTTATAACATATAGGGTATTTCATTTATAAAACTTGAGAAAACAGTGGTTCCGGGTTTTTATTCGCCCTGTATCACCTCTAAAGCTATTTTGAAGGAAATTCTATAGAAAGTAAAACTAGACTATATAGCATAATTATTAATGAAGCCAAAAATTATCTAGTATTTATTTTCTTAAAGAAGATACTGCGGGAGCTCAATTCATAGCGATTAAGATACAAAAATGCTCATATTTCTGAACTACTCTGTATAATACTAGTAAACCCTATATTGGCGAATTCGGGAAAACAATCCGAATTCAAATGTGAAATAAAAAATACGTCATTCCATTTAAAAAACAAAAGTTTGATATGGCCCCGGTTTATAGAGCACCCTATATGACTATACGTGTTTTTAAAATGTGCTTCGCCTTAGACTCTATGAGATCCTAAAATACTAATAAATAATAAAAATTTTTTGTTTATTACGACTTACCCTCCCACGCTATTGGGCCACCCAGTATATACTTTAAAATAGTATGAAAAAGTTAACAATAGATAGATAAACCCTGTATAATCTTAATTTTAAAGTGATGATAAAAGCAGTAGAATTTATTAGGATTAAGCTTTAAAGATTATGTAGATTCCTAAAAGTCAAACAGCGTCCGTCAGCAAGTAATAAAGTGAAAGAAGGAAAGTTCAAGAAAATGATTATATACTCAATCGCATAGCCTAGTGATTTTCATTTAAATACTGAAGTTGATTGATGTCCAAGAAGATACGACAGTAACGTTTTAATAATACCCTTACATGTAAGAGTGTTATTCTTTATCCGAGTCGTTTTCTATTTCTATGCTGAGGGTTGCTCTACATCTAAAATTAACTTTCACATACTTGCATTTCCGTGCGAAACTAAAACACAAGTACCTAGATGTATGTAAAATGTATGTTAAATGAGAGATCTAAGCCACCTTATTGCATCTACATAGGTAGTTTTAGAGGTAGTCAGAGAAGTGTAAATTTATCTACGTGTATAACTTGCCTTTAATGACACATTTGAATTTCAAAGGAGGTTGAACAATAGGAGGTCCTATTTAATACTCTTTTAGCATTAAATTCTCTCTTCTTTTTTGATATATTTTACGTGCATTTGTGACGGGACAAATGAATAAAAATATGTTATGAAGACTTTTTTTTGTGAAGCCAATGTTTTCACGAGAAAAATATAATTTCTTTGACGTGTCATAGTGACTACAATAGAATTTTTATTGATAATGAAATAGCCAACCAATAATCAATGTTTTAGCATCTTTGTTATTATTAGAGAAAGACCTATTACAACACTATACCGGGTGTTCCACATAAAAGTCCTCAGCCTCGTATCTCGGCAATGGAAAGATATATTTTGATTTTGAAAAAAAAAACAGATGATTGAGCTTATCTATGGCTCCGTCACGGAGGTCAACTTGATTTTTTTTATTCATTGGCAGGAACTTTGTAACAAGGTTTATCCAATACTTTGTTCAATTCTAAACAATTTTTGTCAAATGACTATTTTTCAAAAACTTAATGGTTTCGGAGATATCGGAAATAAATCCTGAATGTATAACGAAACTTCATCACAGTGGGCTTTGATTAGAAGGAAACACAGTCTACTGTGAAGTTTCGTTATACATTCAGGATTTATTTTAGGACAAGCGTACAAATAATTATGAATTATTATACAAAATGAATTAGGTATTTAAAAAACTCTTGCCATATTTTACAAAAATACATATTATTTCACTATTCCTTAAAAAGAGCTATTAAATTGACTTGGATAATTATTATTTCATTGTATAAGGTAATAATTCGAAACTCTAAAATACGCTTGAGTTTGGGCCTCACCAAATAAAGAGCCCGATATCTCTGAAACTATCAAGCTTTTGAAACATACTCATTTAACAAAAATTGTTTAGAATTGAACAAAGTATCGGATAAATCTTGTTACAAAGTTCCTGCAATCGAGAAATTTCTTTCGACTTCAGCGCCATCTCCAATTTGCTCTGAAAAAATCAAGTTGAATCCGTGGTGAAGCCATAGATGAGTTCTAAATCTGTTTTTTTCAAAATCAAAATATATCTTTCCGTTGCCGAGATACGAGGCTGAGGACTTTTATGTGGAACACCCGGTATATACTGTATAAGAATGTTTTCGTGGAAATAGGTTTTATTATTTTATTTCATTAAAAATAAGCATTAAACATGAACGCGCAGACATCCATAAAGCCAGAAGAGAAGTTGTATCTTATAATATAATAAATCCACATTTTGAACGGAGCGAACCGCATCTGACTAAAATAAAATTGTGAAACGTCGACATATGTAAACATTAACTCTCTACTCAGATGATAAGACCTCGTCTATTAACTTTACGATTGTCATTTGTTGCTATTTCTATCTATTTTTCTATCCATCAATTTTGGTGGTTCGGATAAAATTATAAATATTTTTAACTAACCAATTTAAATATTTCTAAACACAATCAAGATATAAAATATAGTCATAAAATAAATCAACCACTATACCTAGAAAATTTGGTACCATTGTACCGTGGTAATATAGGGTGGCCCATAATGTAGTAACTAAACATAAAGTTTCTTTATGTTGCAAAAGAATACAGGATGTACTAAATTATAAAAATTCAAGTCAAAAAATAACTATGTAAAGTTACATTCTGTGTATGTCCTGCGGCAAATGTTTCCAGGACGCCTGATATCAAGGTTTGGTGATCTCCAGTGGCCCCTGAGGTCATGTGACTTAACACCCTGTGATTTTTGGTTATAGGGCTATTTAAAATCCAGGGTTTACATCAATAATCCGCAAAATATCGACGAATTAGAAGAAAATATTCGAATAGAAATCCGGAATATTGCTCTATTAATGTTGCATAATGCTATGCGAAATATGTTGTCTACAGTAGAAGAATGTTCAAGAAGAGAAGGTCATCATCTTTTAGACGCAATTTTTAAAAATTAGACTATTTATTATTATTATTATTATGTTAGTTTCCCTTGTTATTGAATTTCTTGAATTCCATATTTTGATTAAAATCGTTTTATACTTTAGTACACTCTGTATTTTTTGTAACACAAATAAACTTTTTGAGTTTTTCTATCGAACAATACCAAAAACTTACGTATAGGTTTTTCAGAGGCAAAGTTATTAGACTTCAAAATGTGTCACTACATTATGGGCCACCCTTTATAAGAAAAATCACAGCTACAGTTCTTTATACACAGAACAGAAACATAAACACGCAATAAACATATTTTTTTCATTATTAATTAAATAACTAAAGTCATTCACCTCTCATGGTGGCGACCTTGCTACCCCTGAATTACTCTGAAAGCCGCCCCCTACTGGCACTCATGAACTGTATCTTCTCACAGTCAGAAGCTGAATAAATTTTTAAATGTCGAAATATCAATTAATCATAAACTTGCTGTCTCGAATAAAGAATGAATTATCATTCCAGGGAGCTTCACTGTCTTCTACTGAGAAGTTAATTTGAATTTTATGAAATTAAGTTTACAAAGCTTAGGAGTGTAATTAAAAGCTTTTCATTGCAAGCCGTTCAAGCAAACTGGTTTCACAATTAAATCATATCCTTTCATTTCGAGAGGCGCAAATAAGGATTCATTACTTTAGTAACTTCTTCTGGTCTAACTGTCTTCATATTTTGTATATTTCGGTTCAGTTTTCAGAAATAATCTCAAGTACAAATACACTGCTGGCCACTCGAACTTACACATAGAGACTTTTAGGCAAAATTTAAAGTTCAATATTTTCAACAGGTATGCAAATTTTTGAACGCGGCTTGCAAATTTTAAGAGCTAATTTTTTTCGGATTAAGCTGCATGACGTATATTTATCGTAGAACCATAGGTTTATTATATACGGGGTGATCAATGAAGTCATGCAAAAAATCAAAAAGTTTGTATGAGTGAAAGTTCCGCAAAAAATTTTTTTTATCGTTGTATAAATTTTTTAAGAATTGACTTTTGGCCATTGTTAACCAATCTTGAATATTGTAGAATATAATGTAATAAACTTGTTCTTGTCGCTACGTTTTTGTTTATTATCGACCCGGTATAATGTGTAAATTTCAACCCTCAAATAAAATGCTTAGACCATAGAAAATCTACGTGAAATAAGGATTCCAAATCCGCAAAAATCATCAAGAACCGTCAATCCAATGTCAAGTTATAGCATTTTAAAAATTTTGCTACCCAAATTTTATGTTGAGTAGTGTGTACAAGGCCTAAGAACTTTAATCCAAAAACTGACAAAAACGTCTAAAGATATTGATGTTACCTTAGTAACGACCATATTGCAACGACAAAAAATTTTTTTTGCGGAAATTTCACTCATACAAACTTTTTGATTTTTTGGATGACTTCTATGATCACGTATATAATAAACCTATGGTCCTACGATAAATATACGTCATGCAGCTTAATCCGAAAAAAACTAGCTCTTAAAATCTGCAAGTCGCGTTCAAAAATTTGCATTACTGTTGAAAATATTGAACTTTAAATTTTGCCTAAAAGACTCTATGTGTAAGTCGAGTGCCCAGCAGTGTAGTTATTTGGAACACTTGGATTTTCACACTACACATACCTAATAAAAAATGACATTGTGTGTCAAATTAAAGTATTTTTTTTAAGATTTATTTTAAATATCCAACGATTTCATGCATCGTCTGTACTCGATACTGAACTTTTTCATCCTCATCCAACTATTCCCGATGGTATGAAATTGACTATTTTAAGAGAATTTCCAATCGTATGACATCGATTTCCATGTGGATTTGGTCGTTCTTCATGTAGCACTAGTTTTTATAAATTTATAGCCTCTTCTGATCCTCCCCTTTACTTTGGGTCAATTTTGATGCCAAACATGGAATCTACGTAGCGATTTACCTTGGAGGAAAGATTTCGGCCAGTCGGATGAATTACTATTCTATAATAAATATTTTCATCGACGTATTCCTTCTGAAATCTAGTATTTATGAGTAAATCGGGTCATAGTATGTATTAATGGAATTTATTTGTATATAGATCATGTCGTTTTTCAAGTATTACCAGTTTTTATAATATTATGATCTCTCCATCAGGCATATGTATTTACTTTAGATAAACTTATAACCAATTTATCTTGTGCACGAGATATGAGCCGGTCACATGGACAAATTAAAATGTGTTTTTTTAATTTTTATTAAAAGTAGGTATATAAATAAATATAAAAAGCAAGACTAGTACTTATACATTTATAATCTTTCCCTGTTCTTCCATTCATTTTAGATCAAGATTTCGGCTCGTAAAGTGTATTTGGTACTAAATATTTTCATAAACTTTTCCTGAAGGCGAAAGAGTGTTTGTGCCACATAGAGGATGAGTATTTCTGTTACATCCTGGCCCTAAAATAATGTGGCAGCGTTTACTTTCTTGAAACTTTTGTTTAATCTAAATTTATGTTCTAACTCTTGAAGGAATAGACACATTTCGCCTTTGCAAATTGTATTTATTTCTAAAGCAGCACTACAACATGTAGTATTTCAAACACTTACCGAATGAGAGGGGGTTTTATTTTATATTCTTCCATAGGTTAGATAATATTTATTTTATGGTTACTTGCCTCATGTTTAACAACGTCTTCGTTCACTTAGAATCACTTAGCTGCTTTTCCAAGATTTTAGACAGATTTCACGTATATCCTTCAACTGTTCTCATATACGTATTCACAAATTTTAGATTTTTCGAACTATCTCCTTCTATATCGATAGTATACAAGTACACTTCCAATACTCAACAACTTCTAAACTTCCGAGTAATCAATTGCTACATATTGACTCCTTTAGTGTAAAACACGAAAAGGAAATCTCTGTATAAAAACTGAAGAGGCGTTTTTGCACTAAAATCTAGTTTAAAATCTGTAATATTGGCAAGGCTTAACTATGTTCTTGAACATGGAAAGAGATCTGTCAGTTACCCAAGTGGAAATCTACTTGACCTCTTTTAATGTAAGAACGGCTTAAGAGAGGGCCCTCCTCGCGACACTTCTAAGGATTTAATTTGTCTGTAGAGCTTTATTAATGGAAAATCCGGAGAAGTAAATGATTTCCAATTATTGGATTTTTTTTCAAAGAGTATTCCACAACGACGGCAAATTGATTTTGTGTTGGAAGGAAACGGATTAGGGACGATAACATTTTATTTACATCAATTGGTTAATATGAAAAACTGAAAAAATTCTTGAATTGGGTATGGAGGAATTCGAAAGGTCAGTCGAAAGTATTTGAAGTTCTGTATGAACTACAGTAACTCCGAAATTAATTAAGGAAGTTTGTAGTAAAACCACTTCAGTTCTGAAGACTTTAGAAGGTATATGGGGAAAAGTAGTGATTTCGATGCCATTTAATAGAAAATCTTGTTCTTTCAAAAATTGGCAAAGCTGGGGATTTACAACCTTATTATAGATAAGCATATTTTGTAGAACTACCAAAAAAGAGGTAAATACTTAAATTGGCAGTACGAGATGAAATCGATGACTATATGCGCAGACAAGTGAAAAAATGGGTTCTAAATTTTCAGCTGTCTAGCTGTCTCTTAATTCTTTAATATAACATCTTTTGAAAAACAAGATCTCCTACTACACATGCACCTGAAGACGCCGGAAGAAGAAACACGTGTCGTACTTTGGGCCAAAGAGGTTTGGCATAATTTCAGATATGTCAGTAAAAAATAGAAAATAAAAATTACAAATAATCTTATAAATATAAATGGCTGTTTGAGCATTTGTAGATTGCTGTTTGAGCATATTTACCTTATTATTAAAGATACACCTATTAAATCCTATGTCAGTGTACTTGTGACAGGACTCTTTATCGAAATATGTAAAAATATACATGGACTGCCACTAAAAAAACCTAATTTACATTAGCGTAGCATATTTAGACCACCCTGTGACAAAATAACATTTAAATTTATTTTGTTCCATTAGTTTCCACACTTTATAATTAATGTAAAAATATGCTCTTCATTATTGTGTTAAGAATATGTGATATTAATGCGCCCTGTAATTTATTACACTTTGGAATAATAATGTTACGCTAAAAATAACTTTAATAGCGTGCTTACGAGTTTTTTCACAGTTTAAGCTGTGTGTAAATAAGGGCTTTACTATCTAATATTACAAAAGTGTACCGGCACGCAAGAAAACTATAACTCGTCTTTATACGCGTTCCATAAATTTCTTAGTGATAACAAGCACTAACATTTTTATGTCTCTGGAAAATATCGAGCGCGTTTATTAGATTTCTGTTGTCTCATCAGAAAGAAAAGCACACACGGTTAAATGAAATATACGATTTCCTCCATGATGTAGGCAATAGTGGTTTTGTTTGTTAGGTTTTTTAGCTTATTTCTCGGTAAAGCATTACCTCGAGTAGTGCAAGAAATAAGCTCTTACTCTTTATTTTTATTGTTCATACATGTATTATATATTTTTCTAGCAAAATTGCCACTTGAGTTATCCCTAAGAGTTATATATCGTTGTATTGGGATAGAAAAGATATTTTTTTTGTGTAAATACAGAAAGTTCCATTAAGAAAAATTCTACAACAGCTAACCTTTCACTTATAAACATGTACATTTAATAACATATTTAAGAGACAGAAGATAAATACACCTTTTTCCCTGATTTGTATCTCAAATAATAACGGACATAGAGGGTGTGCCCATTCACCACTAATCACCCTGTAAGTATCTATATAATATGTATATGTACTATGACGTACTACTTCCCGATTCCAGGTAGGAAGTGTCACTTTGACGCCTGAGTATCGGTTTTTATCTTATCTTGCCTCGGGCGCCAGTTTATGTTTACAGTGCAGAAACACCATTACACAGGTATCTATAGTGAAGATTCGGTACGCCAGGCGGGTGGATAGGAAAAATTAGAATGTATGTACCCGATCATTTTTAATCCATACCTATTTTAAAACTTACAGTATTAATGAATTTGGTATTGTGTTTTATAAAATAGGTTAAAAGACACATCTATGGCTCCACCGATTTATTATATATACAAGGTTATTAAGAAAAGTAATTAAGAACAATTTTTTGTATTAAAAAACAATGGTTTTCATTATTTTAGTTACAGTGATCTATATTCTAATACAAACAAAACGCAAGTGATCAGTTTTCATAATTGACAAAAGATATGTGATAATGCCATTGGAAATATTAACAACTGCAATGTTGACAGCTTTGTTACAGACAGTGATAAGTTTTTAGACATATACAGGGTGTCCACCTAGTGCGCGTAAGTCCAATATCTGGGTTAATAAAAGAGATAACTTAATTTTATTTTCTACAGGGTTGTCTAATATCCCGAGCTGCACAAAATGAAAATATATTTACATATTCAGGGTGTTCAGTTTTTCCTGGACAGGTACCAACTTCGTTTTTCTAAATGGAAATATATATTTTTTATTGCTTTTTCGAACTAAACCCTTGATTTTAGTAGGACTTTCATCAGCCTTCCCTATACCTAACTGAAACTGTTTTTGAAATATTGACGGGTGAATATTGACATTTTTGCAACTTTGACACCCTGTAAAATCTAAACGGTTTGAGATCAAGCAAAACGGTTTGCACATTCCTATCTTAACTTTTCATAAGCTATCGTTTGGTACTAATTTCAAATTTATACAGGAATAAAAAATTTTCAAAATTTTCAGAAAATTTTAAATTTTTGGATAATTCTGAAATTAGTACCAAACGATAGCTTATGAAAAGTTCAGATAGGAATGTGCAAACCGTTTTGCTTGATCTCAAACCGTTTAGATTTTACAGGGTGTCAAAGTTGCAAAAATGTCAATATTCACCCGTCAATATTTCAAAAACAGTTTAAGTTAGGTATAGGGAAGGCTGATGAAAGTCCTACTAAAATCAAGGGTTTAGTTCGAAAAAGCAATAAAAAATATATATTTCCATTTAGAAAGACGAAGTTGGTACCTGTCCAGGAAAAACTGAACACCCTGAATATGTAAATATATTTTCATTTTGTGCAGCTCGGGATATTAGACAACCCTGTAGAAAAAAAAATTAAGTTATCTCTTTTATTAACCCAGATATTGGACTTACGCGCACTAGGTGGACACCCTGTATTTTAATTATAATTTGACGTGGTAAGTACATTGCAATATCCTCGTATCTTGGCAATCCTCTCGTATCTACAGCTCCCTAAGCTGTTCAAATGTAGGGAAGTTAATGTATTACTCACAAATTGAGTCTAGACAGCCTTATAGGATTTGCTTTTAAGGTAACTCTACCATGTATCACTTAGTTTGTCTTAAACTAAAACGTATTTTACGTACATTTTATTTATACTTTAAGTCTGTTTGCGTATGCCCAAGGGTATACGCACAAATCCTTTTCTATATCAAGAACTCAGGATGACTCTTTGATTCATTCATTTTCGTCATGAGAATACACACAATATAATAATCCTCTGAAAGGCATACTGACTAAAATCATACAAACAAAAATATGTCAGTAACTTCCGGTCTATATATAGATATTCTAAAAATAAACAATTTATTGTTTAAAACCGATGTACGCCCACTTAATAGTAGCAAAAAACATAATATCTGAATCCCTTTTGCGAAGTATAAGTATAACGGCTGAATTAACAACATTCTTACGCTCGAAAATATTTAATAATTTGGCTGATGGACTGTACTCGAACCATTTAAATATAGTCCACTTTAAACAAAAACAGGGTGTTTTTGATAACTAAGTCACGTACAACAAAATAAATAATTGATTTAAAACGAACTTAACACATAAATAGTTTCAGATATGATATATCTAGATATTTTATTGAACAACAATTGTTGAAAATAATTAATACCAAAAAAGAATATTTTAATGCCTGTAGAAAAATGTAACCCTGTTTATTATTTGTATTATCTAAACATCCAAATAAGGTCACCTTATCTTTGCAACCAAATATAGACGCACCACCCTTTTCTAGCTTTATGGATCCACTGATATGATGAAGTTTCCCACACTGCATAGGAGGCTTTGTTTATATGTCCCCCATAATTTTTATTATATAAATTTCGAGGAATTTTCAGTCCCCTGTGGCGCTAAAACCACACGCCTGGGGCAAAGGAAAATTTTCCTTGAGAAACTACTGCCCTTATTCAGAATTTAACTCAATGTCAATAAAATACGTCTTTAGAGCGGGTTGAAATCACCGGCAAAGTTAAAGGTGGATAATATTTTATATTTGCAACCAGTTTGCGCAGGGAGAAAAATCTTAATAAAATATTAGTACAAGTACTTACTGGTCGGAATAGAAAAATGAAAATAGTTCAATCTATGATTCTGCCTGTATGAATATTTCGTATACATACTGGTGACTGGTACCAACGTAATATTGAAATTTTACCTGGTGACAGAATTATAAGTCTTTTGGTGGAAATTAAGGTTATTTCAGATCAACCTGGAAGTGGATCAAATTATAATACCTTAAAGACATTCTCTGATTATTTAATAATATGGTTATGCCTTGAAAATGTAACATACAATTAAGTTGCTCTTTGATACACAAATAAAATGAATTATTAATATCTTCTTTTAGTAGACTTTTGGTCTATTCTTCCAACTGAATGATATACCTTCCCAACAATTATTGTTACTATTGTCTGGCGTCCTGATTTTGTTTAAGTTTAGGTACCTGTTATTAGGTATTATGAAAAAGTAGATCATAAGGGCCAGCACGTAAAATAGGATACAGAAGTATGTGCTGTGAAACATAAATTGGAGCTTGGGAAAATAAATTGCAAAAAGGAGCTTTTTATTTTTCATGAATCTCAATTTACTTTGACCAAAATATAAATAATACGAAGATTTCAAATTATTTTCCAGCAAAGAAGCAATATTTTGCGCGTACGAGCTGTCTGCCATGGGAAATATATTTTAATAAAATATCATTTTCATATATATCTCTAAGGATGCAAAATAGTAGAGAATAGTAGTAGAAGAGAATTTCATATCTCATATGTACTTTGTTTTAATAAACGTGTTAAAGTAAACTTTCAGAGGATTTCGTACTAATGTATCTTCTATGTTTTATACCTACTGTTACAGGTAACAGTCATTATTTTTTAATGAATCGAGGCATTCACGGTGATTATAATGGATACAAATTTAGTTGGTATACAAGTAAATTTGTATCCATTAAAATCACCGTGAATGAAGGTTGTAATAACAATTCATTTAGGATAGGTAATACGAGTATTTCATTACTTATTATTGCTTATTATTATTAAGTTTATTTTATTAAAATGTGTAGGTATTAGATGCATCTGTTTCAAATCCATAATATTTTGTGTCCCAGTGGCGTTTTAGATAATTTATCTCCCTCTTCAGGCTGCATAATAAAAAATATTAGATCGAATATGTATTTAATATCATTTTGTACATTTCTTATTCTGTAGGCTCAAGGAAATAAATGTCTAAAACATCGTGGAGAGACAAACCCTTAATGTTTTATTATTTTTCTTAAAATACATAAGATCTACCATGGATTACCAAACATGGAATGAACTATGTACAGGAAATATTTTGATAGCGTGAATTTCAGCTTCCAAAAACGTGGTATATCCCCGTAATACATACGTATTATACCTAAAACTTTTACTATATAGTCTAGCTTTAGTTCTGTCATATTTAGAACCATCAGTAACACCGCTATTGTTTCATGTTGACAAGTTGTTTTTGATCTACCACTCCATGTCAATATATACCTTATCGTTACTTAACTTGCCTTACCTTAAATTACCTTACCTTACCTTAAGTTACCTTACCTTAAGTTACCTTACCTTAAGTTACCTTACCTTAACTTAACTTACCTTGAATTACTTTACCTTGACTTATCTTATCTTACCTTATTTTACTTTGTTCAGATTCCCAAAATGCTATACTCCAATGATAGAAAACTTTAGGCCTGTTTAAAAATAACTCTTAATCTCTCATTTAATGATTTACGCTTCAATGCGATTAATCTTGTAACTATAGCTTCCGTGTAAATATATCTGGAATGTTTCTGTATAAAGAATGATTCTAGATATATTTCATATAATTTTACTCCTTCGTAATGCTCGAGAGAAGATTATATTAATTCCAATGACAAATAAATATAAAAAAATATTTTATCGGGTTTCGCGCTCCACTGGACATATCAATGGAAAACGTGTTTTCATCCTACATCCAAATTTATGGAACTAATCGAAAAGGCCGCTGAACCATTACTTTGTATGGTTTGTTGAATTTAAACAATTAAAAGAATCAATTAACCAGGGATGGGTACAGAAATACAAAAGTTCAATAACATTTTACAAGCATGAATTAATAGCATTATATTTAATAGAATATGCTATACGTAAACTTTTACAGTAATTTTTGTGAAAATTTATAAAATTACCTAGACTTAATTTAATTGTAAACATGAAGTAAAAACATTTAGTTTGTATATTATATGTCCTCAGATGTTATGATATGATATGAAAAATAGATTTTCAAAAGAAATGTTTTAGTTATTAATATCAATTTAGTAATTGGTAACAATAACATACAGAGTGTTATAATCGAGATCGCCATATAAAAATCGAGAGTTGATATTACTTTCAGTGAATTCAGAAGCGGAGGAAAGGTCATTTTTGTGTCAAAAATTGACATTTAATAAGTACTTCGGCCATGTCAAATTTGAAAATTGCATTTAAAAAAAATGGAGGTAACAGCAGTTGTTACCCTCATCTTTACCATATAAATCCTTGTATTAAAAGAAGGGTATAAGTTTCTTGTAAAATACTTCAAAAATAATATAGACATTCATAGTGACAGTACATTTATAAAATTGAACGTTTATCAATGGTGAATATTTTCTGTTAACCCTGCCACGTCGTGATGTTTATTAATATTATTACATTGTATAAAGTCGTTGTCTGAAGAATTTAATAAGACGCTCAATACAACGAAATAGATATTTTCGCCATCTGATTTTTTCCGACAGTCCTGAAGATCTTTCAACTAAATTTGTTAGTACCAACTTTAATGTGAGACAAATAAACTGTAAAAAATCTCTGTTCCACTCAGTTGCTTATCTTATTAAACCGTTAAGTGAACGAGAAATTGCTGAAAACAAAACAAGATCATAAATAGCTGCCACTAATGTTGAGGCAGAGTATTTTCAGGCTGCATTTTATCCTGTTTTAATCAAACTGTAAACAACACTTTTTTCACAACTACCAAGGATGTCTTGCATGTCATTAAGTTCACTTTATTTAAACTTAATTGAAAGCCTGTTCTTAAAGTGTAAGTTTGTTAATTGCGAAGTTAATGTAAACTGAAAAGTGTTGGAACAATGTACAAAAACAGTTGAAAACCACAACAAACAATTTCATTCTTAGGCATAAATAAACTCTTATATATGATATAAATAGTCTTTATATTTCTCAAAAACAAGAAGAAATTGGAAGTAATAAATTTTTGAAAAGCTTCATCGTCCTATTTTTCGTTCCTTCAAAAAAATTATATTTCTATTATTATATTTCTTTCGGTTAAAAAAATACATATTTGGTCCCCTGAAATTGCAGATGGTCCTAAAATAACCATATTTATCAAATTGCAATTCTACAATTCCTCGGAAACACTATGCAAGTGTCTTTAAATTTAAAATAAAAGCCTAATTATATTTAGGTTTAGTTTTGTTAGTGACTCGTACTATACAGAGTGAATCCTATGTTTCCTATACATAAGATGTAACGTAATAAACGTAATAAACAAATCAAATACGTATTACACACATACTGCTTTTATTTTTATTAAATATGTCAATGTATGTATTTACAGAGAACACTTTATTAAGGTTGTGAAAGTTTTCTTTAAAAAAAATATAATATGCACAATGGTTATTTTTTTATATTGTTTTCAAAATCTCCGTAAAATGTTCTACAAATTTTGTATTTTTTTACTTATCAAGAAATAACAAAGCTAATACATTGCGAACTCTCACAAAATCTGCCTATACATATTTCTGTTGGTACACATTTTTATTACTTGTTTTTCCATCTGGCCGACTGCTTCTTCATATACAACATGATGTGATTATTTTTTATTACAGTATCTAGATCACATCATAGTTTTCCGACATATTTCCAGGTTCCTGGACTTATATGAGCTTTGTTAGCTTTCTCGGAATGTAATGGGTCGAATAATTTTATTTCCATGAACTTCCAAAATATCAGAAGTAATAATTGTTTCCCAGTTTGCTCCTTTTTTCGGCGAAGTTATTCCAGTAACTATCCATTCAGGGAAATAATTTTAAAATGCTTCTAATTGTAATTTTAACAAGATATTATGGAATGTATTATTTTGCTCCCACTTGATGTACTGCCATAAATATATTCTACATATTTAAAAAATATTTTATTGGTAAATATGTGCTAACAGATACACTTTAAATATATACCTAATATATAAAGTTGCATATGTAATAACAGAGTGTGAGTAAACTAAATCGGGCTTTTCTTTGTACGTGGCTATAATTTTTTCACTCAACGCCATGACATCAATGCTAAACACCTTTATGCCTACATGCTAAATGCCTTTACAAAAATTTGAGACTATTCTATAACAGTTTCGAAAAATTATGCAGTGATGCCAGATTTATTAAAAATATTAAAATATTGATTTTTGAGGTTGTATTTGCAATTTTCTCTTACTTATATCATTGAAAAGCGAAAGAAATGCTCTATTTGCTCAGCTTAAAATGCAATATGCCGTTCATAAGAAAAGAAAAGTTGAAACGTCGCAATGAAAATCTAAATATGTAGTGAAATTCCTCGAAAAAACTTGCTGTGAAAAAGTGTGTACAGATTCTAAAAATTCCTCTAAATAAAAATTTTATTTACTTTTTTTTCAGAATAACTCAAAAACCTGAAGAGCTAGGATCGGTCTGTAAAAGCCATTAAGTTAGCAACAGAACTTTCTAAAACTTTTTCCATTAACCATTTTCCTATCTCTTATAGTTTCCAAGATACCAATACACGCATCACCAAAATGGTCCACACTGTATATCTTAAAAACATTTCTTCCATGTGTCATTATTAATAAAATAGCCTTCTCCATTTTAAACTAAGCCCCAAATGAGATAATATGCTGAGAGACATCCTTCACATTTCATGAGGAGTACGATAAATACCTACAAAAAAAATGTATACGTGCCACAATGGCGTGCCTATTTGATGCCATCAAATTATATATTCCATCAAGACATGACTGCTACTCGTATTATCAGGTACGTAGGTGATAAATGTTAAAAATAGGTGTCTTAAGTTCCATAAATCATACTATGAAGGAAAGAGATACCTGAAACACCCTGTATAAGAGTTTTATATTTACATTTTTGTTAAACGTCATTTTTATTCACTATTCTTGAATAATAAATGTAAAATAAAATATACGCACTTACCTATTTCTACTATAAAAATATGGCGGCGAAATAACCTTTAAGGGTGAATTTTAAAGGTTGTGTATATTGTCTCCCTGTGTGTTCTGACAAGCAATTAGAAACTAACGAATATAAACCCTCCAGGGGATTTTATTACGCCAAATGTTGAAATTCCGTGTGAGGATCTTACTCTTCAGGGCCATTACATTTAATTAAGGGGGCCATAACTGCCTTGGAATGAGTTGGATTAGGAAGGATCGTGTTCTAAATTGCTTAATAGAATACTTTCTGCGTCTTGACAGAGACATAGTATACGCAATGTCCCAAGTCAAGGGGATATCATGAGTTGGAATAGACTGTTGAATATAACTTGTTGCAAGTTGAAATCCAAACATCTACAGTTGATATACGAATATATAAAACAATCCTGTAACTGCAATTTCGATTATCAGTGCATTTCTATTATTCGTTTCGAATTCGTTAAAAAAAAAAAGATAAAATCCTTATATTAAAAAACAAAAATCTAAATAACACCAGAAAAATACTCCTGTAATATATAATTAATAGAAAATAAAAAAAAGTATTTTGAATTATACAGGGTGTTTCATAATATATGCGCAGGACTTCAGGATGTTATAGCTCGTCCAAAAAATATGAAAAAAAGTCTCTATTAATTTACCCTCTAAAATGAACCATTTTAGAGATACAGGGTGTTGAAATTGAAAAAAAAATTTCGTTTTTTGCGAATATCTCCGGAACCGTTTATCACACAGAAAACAGATTTTGTAAGCATTTTCTATTCATAATAAACTATGTTTTGTGCGGGAAAGTCATAATTGGTGAAGGTTTTGAAGGGGTAGTGGGTGTTTTTCTCCCCAACTTCTACGCTACTGGAAAAAGTACGATTTTGAGACGTCCATTTAAACCGCCAATGTTTTCTACACAAAAAAGGTACTCTTGGTCATAAGCTCTAAAGTCGATCGTTTTCGAGAAAAATCAACTTTTATGTTGAAAAACATGGTCAATTTTTTGAAAATATGGTCAATTTTACCTATCATTTTTTCATGTTTTGTTAATTTTGAAATTATGAAGTTAACGTTTCGTTTCGTTACTTGTTCTAACGTTTAAATAATTTTTTTTTTTATTAGTAAGAAAAAAATTTATTTAAAAAAATTGACCATGTTTTTCAACATAAAAGTTGATTTTTCTCGAAAACGATCGACTTTAGAGCTTATGACCAAGAGTACCTTCTTTGTGTAGAAAGCATTGGCGGTTCAAATGGGCGTCTCAAAATTGTACTTTTTTCAGTAGCGTAGAAGTTGGGGAGAAAAACACCCACCACCCCTTCAAAACTTTCACCAATTATAACTTAAAAAAAAAATTCCACACAAAACATACTTTATTATGAGTAGCAAATGCTTACAAAAGCTGTTTTCTGTGCGATAAACGGTTCCGGAGATATTCGCAAAAAACTAAATTTTTTTTTCAATTTCAACACCCTGTATCTCGAAAATGGTGCACTTTAGAGGGTAAGTTAATAGAAACTTTTTATCATATTTTTGGACGAGCTATAACACCCTGAAGTCCTGCGCATATATTATGAAACACCCTGTATATTATGTAACAAAACAAGAAATAATATCCTCATATAGGTACTGCTTAATATACACATCCGGAATTATAAATACCGCAATATTAAAAGGAAGTAGATATGGAATTTTTAACTCAGTAGTTAAACAATTATATTATTTATAACCTATATCGCAGTGGTGTTACAATGTCGTGTACGTGTGTAGATGAAGAAGAAACATCAGAAAGGTAGAACTTAACTATTATTTTATATCTTCTTCTTCTATATCTTTCTGTATATCTTTGTATTATAATATCTTTGGTATTTATATTTGGCTTTGTCTACATCTTTTCCTCACTTGATTTTTTTAAATTAACTGCTTACCAACTCATTCTCAAGATTTATCTAATTTACTATAAACAGTATCTCTAGATAAAAGTTTCCGGGTTTTTATTGGTACAAAGAACAATTTGTCCTCTATTGCTTCGCGCTATGATATGCCCTCTATGATAATAGCTTAATTCAAATACTTCTATTTATGTCACTGGATCTAGTGAACAGAACGCAGCAAATCTTGTTAACTTAATGGAAAGTACGAGAGTATTTTAATGCCAGTAAATAATAGATGTCAAACTGACTATTCTAACAAGTACCAATTTCCTACCTACATTTATTATAAAAATTGGACTGTGCAGTATTTAGTATATCTTTGTTTATTATTTAAAAAAGATGAATAAAGGCAGAAACATACTTACCCGACGCAACGCGACGCTTCGCAACGCCACGCTCCGGTATGAGAACCTGGCAAATCCATTTCCAATAAGAATGTATTAGCTAGGAACGCCTCTAACCGTACGCGACGTAACGCTATGTAACCTGACTTAGATGTGTTCCTAGCTTATGCATTCTTCTGGGAAATGGATTTGCCAGATCCTCATCGCGTAGCGTGCCGTTGCGAAGCGTCGCGTTGCGTCAGGTAAGTATGTTTCTGCCTTAATGCGTGCTAATCAACATAGGCGCATAGAATGCCCTTTGTCTATTTTGGTATGTCCTCCTCGTGGCATCGAGGATTGTATGTCGTATCCCTAAGCTTAATTCTAAACACAATTCTGTATTGCAGTTACTAATATCTGGAACTAATTTATTTCCTGCGTCTCCTTTATATCAAATGATTTCAATTTACCAGTTGTTTAAAGATCGACTTGATATATTTTTTCTTCCATCGAATTTATTAAAAGAATGTTACTGCTATGTTAATTAATTTTGTCACTGACGTATTTTTCCACATGACACTATCATGCACTCGATGCGCGTTTCGCCTACCGAGTTGGCATCATCTGGAGGTGATTAAAACTGAGTTTTAATCATCTAGCTCAGTTCGGAGTAATCATCAGTAATTATCAGATCAGTTTTAATAATTTCCAGATGATGCCAACTTGGTTGGCGAAACGTGCGTCGAGTACAGTATAGTGTTTTGGTGTTAATTGGAAAACTACGTCAGTGATATCTTTACACCAAAGGTTCCAACCCCCTTCAAAATTAATTTTGTATTATGCGCTAAGTATGTTTTCTTCGTTTTGTCGGAAATTTGTCTCTGTCAATTTACTGCAACTGTAACTGTTATCCCGTTGCATATTGTATCTAAATGAATAAATATCAATAGATATTTTAAAACTGTTCTCTTGTTCTCTAAAATTGGTCTACTCTCATAGACTTCTGTCCTCGTCATTTCACAACAGAGTTCCATTCTCCTCTACATCTCGGAACCAGGTTCTGCTTTCATTTCATCTCGAATTGCTCTTTTATTGTGGTATCGCTACTCGTTTCACATTCTAAACATTAAAACAAATTTTATGGTAATTTATGGAATTGAACAATTCGCCAATTAAGAGTTGATTAAACTAGTTTATGTAATTTCCACTTTACAATTTAAACTATTTACCTGTATCTTACTAAGAAAATGAATTGGATTGAGCAATTGACAATAATATACTTAAGTTATATAGGTACAAATTGCTATAGCATAGCCATTTACTTTGATATACTTATTGGTTTTGATATAAAAAAGACAAGGAAGTATAGAGGGTGTTTCGTAATGTCATGTCCATACTGTAGGAACTAATTCCTTGTCCAATATTATGACTAAGATTCCAAAAGATGTTTTTTAATAAAATTAGTTGAGGTTATATGAAGATATTTCGTTGTATATTGCACGCAAAGTAGTTGTTTCCGACATATCTTACATAATAAGGTTATTACTTTGTGTGCCTAAGTTATTATAGGCAAGAAGGATAATTAAAAATTTTATTGAACCATAATATTTGATAATTTCATGAATAATTTATCTCTTAGTTAACTTTTGGGCTTAATTCCTATCTAAATAAAGATATAAACATTGAGTTCCTGTTATATTTTTGTTTTATTGGTTTTGATATGGACCCAGTATTATGATAGGAACAACACAACTAATATTTTCCTGGTATAAGTAAGAGTTTATTACAAATCTATTTGATAACATTATTGTGTTAACTTGTATATTGTATCATTAACTTTTGTCAATTTTAGTGAAGGGTATAAAGAAACTATGCTTAATATTTCTCAAAAATAACTCGAATGCAAAAGCATACCTTTGGACATGAGGAGTCTTAAATTTACAATGCGCTCCCAGAAAAATAGAAAAATAGGAAAATAAAAAACTGGGTTTACACAAATTGTAATTGTTAAAATTTTTGTCTTTATATTTACATAAAATATTTAGCTTATTTGAGTTAATTCATTATTCCATTTTTTCATTTGAATTGTAAAGTATAATCGAAAATGCTACATAAATAAATACTTGACTTGAATATATTTTGAAAACTCTATAGTTTTAATTAAATTTGCCAAGTTATTTGATTATTTAACAGCATGTAGATGACAGATATGGATTTTGCGACTATAAAGGTTCACAATTATTCGAGTAAGGTAGTCAAACAGGCGAACTAGGTACTGTTGCAATGAATCATCAAACAAACATACACCTACTCATATATTTTTGCTGGATATGAATATGTAATACGTATTTCCTTTTTCTACAGTGTTCTTTCTATGAAGGTTGTGTTGTTAAAACGGAAACCCTACTCATACAAAAGGAATTGTATTATCTACGTTAACCTTAATTACTTCTGTAAAAACAGCTTTCAGCAATACACATAACAACAAAGAAAATAAATTATAAATTACATGGAGAAAAATGTTATTTACCTACGTTCCAAAATATGTTTTAGTTGTGACCGTAACAGTTATCTGATTATTTACCTGCTGTTTGGGCGTATGTAGTAAACTTTTATCACTATGCAAATTGCTGCTTTATAACATAATATGCACAGATATTCCCGATTCTTGTTGAATAGCCATAGATCATTGTTTTATTTAACTTAACAGAAAATCTAATACTCAAACAAGACTCAAATATCGTTTCTTTTACAAGAAATTTCGAATTTTTCCGTATATTTGACTTTGAGTTTGCACGATGCACGATGCATCGTGAAAAGAAAGGAAAGCGCTTAGATCTGTTAGAGCAATTAGAAATTAAAAAATATTTAATTATAAATCCTTGTACTACGAATGATCAGATAGATTTTACACTTTCGCCCTTCTTAGGAAAGGTACTAAAAACTCGGGCTTTACCAGATGGTAGGATGAATCGGGGGTAGGTGCTCGTAAACAAATAAATAACTAAAACCCGCTTGAAAACATTTAGTAATAGACATTTACTCTATTGAAAAAGGCCTAATAAGCCGAAATACTATAGTACATAGAGTGTTTTCTATATATTTCTTGGAACATCTAAATGAGATCAATGTGTTTTTTTCAAAACAATTACAATGTATATCTATCATATAAAGTGATTATTATAGTATTATGTAAAATAAAACGCTTCTAACAATTAATCAGATACAAAAAACTATTCACATAAACAAAATAGTATCTATATAATACTTAATCAAAACAAATGAAGAAACGCAAATGCATAACTGTACACATGGGATATAAGAATAATTTGTATACCGTTTTCTCAGTGTACTTACAATGTCGAGGACAATATCGCCTTTTACGTTAATTATTTGTTTTTGAAAGCACATTCAGCCCTTAGTGAACATATCGAATTATCGATTACAATATAAAAAAGTGAACCCTCGCAAAAGTTTTTCCATTTTGAAAGTAGGCGGAAGATATGATTCACGACTAAATAAAGTGAGTTTCTTTTAAAACTTATGAATTATTTATGTATATACTGATGATGCGGCGTTGATATGGGCGGTGGAGAGGGTAAAGAGGTTATTTAAGTTTCCGCGAGCGGAAATTCTTAGGAAGTAAAAACTACGGTATACTTATACAGGAAAAAATAGTACCTACCTCAAAAAATACCCGCACTTTGTATACAAATTAGACACACAAAGGAAAATTTATATTTATTTTGACAAGAAAAATTTTAGAAACCTGTTCCTGCCAAGCAGCAACTAGTCAGAAGGATTGTGATATGTGGAAAACAATTTGCCGACTGGTTTGCAATGATCTGATTGAATCTGACTAGTTTGTGATTCCTGCAGGAACAGAGCTATAATATATCTAAAAATTTATTTCGTTCCTTGCAGTATTAAAAAAATTATACGAAATTAGTAAACGTACTATACTAGCTTCTTCTTCTTCTTCTTCTTCTTCTTTCTCCTGCGGATCGGTTTCTCTACAGTGAGTCCCAAAGCACTGCGGCGGCACATCTGAGCCTATTGTGATTTTTTATTCAGCGAACAACTGAATTGTTCTTCACATAAAGTCCAAAAGTCTACTCGCTGAAATTTCTCTTAACTTGCAAGGTTCCGAAAATGGTTTACTCAGGAGCGCCAGCCTCATAAGAGCGTAGCCTTCACATTCTGCGTGTGAATCCATCATCAGTTAACTTTTTCTTAAATTACGAGAAAACTAGCGATTGGCAATTTGAAGAATATTTAGGAATTACGTTTTCCATTGAAGGAAGAATGTTTTAAGCCAAACATGTACTTTGAATTGTATTAATATATTAATATTTATAACAAAATTATTTTTAATTCTGTGAAGCCTTCAATTTCAAAATATTAGGTATTTATATTTTTTAAATGCTTCAATAAATACTTACATATCGGAATGTATGCTTTTACGTAAGTTCTAAGAGTTACGTTTCATTATCACTTATACTTATACGGTCTTAATGATAGTACCAGCTTCACTTTATGAGTATCAGATAAGTAATAATATCGACACGGATATTGTTTAAATAGGTCTATGTTTTTTTAGTGTCGGCATTATAGCTATTGAGATTAATTTTATCTGTTAATATAATTATATATGCCTAATTAGTTTTTTCATACCAATATTCAATAACGTCTATTAACTATATACCTAGCAATAACTTTTTTGTTGTATTATCTAAACATTGTTGTTTTTATTGATGAGTAAATTGGCTTCATTCCTCAAAGAAGTAGAAAAATCCAAGAATAGGAAAGAAATATAATATAAAAATAGAAAACTATATTAATAAATAAATAATAAAGTTTCATTACAGATTTTCCAAAAAAATTTTAATTCCCAGTGCTCTGCGTTGAGAACACAAATAAGTAGGTCTCTACCTATCTACAATAAAAGGCAAAACAACCATTGTGGAACATATATGTACACACGTGTCGGTGCGTGAGCGAGGCAGCTGTGAAATGTTTACGTGTAAAAACAATACATTCTCAAATAGTAATAAGCGCAATTTTGTATGGTGATTTTACCGCGTGAGAAATTTTCCGTGGCGCATTCGCCAAAATATAGAATAAAAATATTACCTATTACTGGCACTGAAATTTTTCATGATTTTCATGATTAGCTAATAAGAACACATAATGTCGATATATAACACATTGCTAAAATGCAGTTTGTCAAAATTACCAAAATCGTTACATATACAATCTGCAGTTTCCTTCTAAAGGTTTTTTACATTTATTTTGGAGTGTGCGTCCTATGCAAATGTCAACAACTCACTGAAAAGATATATTTGGATTATTTTCATGCCCTTTTAAAAACTCGCGAATTTCAGAGACATACATTCGAATACAGGATAAAAAATTACATATGAAAATGTAAATATATTAAATTTATTGATAAATATTCAGATTCAGTAAACATATTTTTTCGTCTGTAGGATTGGGGTGGAAAACCGGAATCTGTTGTAATTAATTAATATTTTTAAATATGCAGCATAATGATTTACCCAACGAATGAAAATATCACCTCGGGCTATTCATAAAAAAAAAACAAACAGATTTGTATATAATAGCAGATGCGGAAATTACTTCCGGACAACATATAGGTAGTGCAACAAAATATATTGTATAGGTCGACCAGAAATCAAGTCTTTTATTATGCCCACTAGCTCCAAAGACGTAAAATCTTTTATTTAAACTATAGAATAGTAGGCCAATCACCGTAGACATAAAAATCGCTTAGGTCGCAAAAAATTGCACAGTTCTGATTTTTTGGAATGTTGTTAGGATAGGTACCAATAGTGTAAAACCAACTTTACAGCTTCGAAAGACCTGGTGCTAACTGCGTGGTGCTTGAAAAACTTTTTTTCGGACTTTATCAGTTTTTGGCTTATAACTTCTAAATGGTGCATCCTACGGAAAAGTCGTCCTGTACAATTTTAAAGTAGACAAAATTAACTACAATCTTAGTGTAACCGCAGCTCCATAAGTCTAATAGGTCCTGCGATACAGCACTTCAAAAATTGGGCATTTTTCCCAAAAAGTTCGAAATTGTTGTTTTAACCCTCTTCCGAACCGAATATCGGCTAAAATACTCAGCCTACGAGGAAAGTAATAGGAAATGAAGTTGTAGAGCAGTTATTTAGCTTTAATTTAAGCATAAGCGGAATACTGTAGGGCCAATAGTTCCCTTGTTATTAGGAAATAACACAAAAATGAAGGAAAATGGGATTTTACAAGAAATGGAGCCTGACGACTTTCAGGACTTTTGTAAAGGATTAGAGATGATTAAAACTTGTAGGTACCTACTGTAATACCTCTGCTACTGGATCTGTAACGTAAAATACTATTGCTTTTCTAAATCCATAAAATTTCTCATAAAAAAATTATGTTTTCATTATTAATTTATTTTATAGGCAAACATACTTTCCACCAGCGTGGAAAGTATGTTTGTTATATATCTTTGTTCTTTTATAATTCATAAATTTTACTCTGGAATGAAAAACATATTCCAATGTTTTACTGTTATTAACCATCAACAATAAACCTCCATTACTGCTGTTAGCATGGGTGTCCATAAAGTGAAATTTAGGGGGTGAAAACTGCCAAAGAAGTTAATGGTTTTGGATGTGAAAAGTCAGAAGCTTTCACAAATTATCAGCATTAATAATTACTGAAAATAATAATTATGGAAAAATTATAATAAATTTCAATATAGGTGTTAGCGTATAAAATAACTGATCGTACTAGTTTGTACTTTAAAACACGTTATATGTAGTTAGAATTTGTATTTGTAGTTATAAGTCAAAATATTTGAGGACTGAATCTTACCAGAAAATATGTAGATATAATACTTATAACTATGAATCCAATAGGGTCAATCCATAAGCACGAAAATAACAACCCGGAAAACAACTACCATCTGAAGAGAGTAATAGAACTACGAAGTGCATCCCTTTGCACGCTCCAACGTGCGCCAATGGCTGGGACTCCTCTTTACGGTTAAATCATAAAAACCGAAAACCCATCTTAAAATTATAACGGTAATACTATCAAAATAAAATCTATTAAACTTAGGTATATTGAAAATTAAGTTTTATTTTATGTAGGTAATATTATATTTCTATTTGACATAAAATCGCTTATACGATGAGGCAACAAAATCCATTAAAGGATTGACTTATATCGCCATTTACACAGAGTTGTTTTAGGAAGAAAATTATAGTTATATATAGGGGGGGTGAAATAAATTACAAACAACTATGTCCTTGAAGTCATATTAAATAGAAAACATTAATTGCTTCAATTTTTTATCTAAATGCATATATAAGAACGATCCGAGAACGTATATAAAATTTTCATTAATTTTAATGTCAAATTCATCGCAACTATTTTCAAACTAAGTACTTTTATTTTTTTAGAACAACAGTCTAATTCAAAAAAATCACCAGTAGAAAAGAACAAAAATAACAAAATATCTGTTTCTAGTAAATATAAACAATGTATTGCGTATTTTGTTACATTTTTGAATAATAAATAAATCCCAGCACCAAACTAACTAGCCAAGCTTTAGTTTTTTAACACTAATTATATGCTGAATTAAAAATAAAATTCTTGCACAGATAATTAGTTTTTTTTACGTTTCAAGAAACGATTTATGTCCAAACTACAACACTTGTTTTGGTTAAATAAATAATATAACTTCATTATGTTATGTATAATATTATTCATTATTATTCTAATTTATAACATTTTTTTAAAACCATGCCCCACCAAATGTTTCAGTTTTGTATCCATCAATACAAAATATACAGAAAATAGTTACTTTCTCTCCTAAAAGTTATTTGTCATTTGATTATATGAAATACTGTTTCTTATAACTAGTATATACTCTGAAAATAGATCAGATTCTTTTGTTATTTAACATAAAGTTTATTTTAGATTGTATTAGGTGCTAATTAAGAACATTTTAAACGCCCGTTGCATCACCTTCCTCTCTCTTTTTAAACAAAGAACTAAATAGGAAACTAATCGATCCTCAACATTCCATCAGCCAGACTTTAATTAAGATGTCAAGTACATTCCAAATCACGCAGCTAGAGCAATAATTAATTGAAATATTATATTAAGATTTATTTGGCGGAGAAGTAGGTCAAACTTGGGAACTGAGACAATTAAGGCCTCCTAAATACTCATTAAAATTGCAGGCACTAAATTCAACAAATCTTACTAATTACCAAATTTGCCTCAAACAACAAAACTTTGGACAATTGGCCTTGGGAAACTTATAGTATGAGAAATATAATCCACTTAAATTAATGGATGGTTTGACTAAGAAAGCCATAAGGAAAATAAAAGAAAGATGCTTCCAGAAACCAGTATAAATTTTAGTCTAACGAAGTGAAGTTCATAGTCAACTACAAGGTGGCGCAAAACCAAGTCACCGATTTGTTTTTAATATAAAACTAAGATTAGTTAAAAAACAGTCATATTATGAATCAAAAATATTTATTAAAATCATAAAAATTACTTGTTATTTGTTACGCACTAAAAATAATATCGAAAATGCAATTTTCATAATTTTTTTCCAGCATTTCAGGTGGTATTGTGTCAACATTTTTGTCAACATATTGTGTCAGGTGGTATTGTGACATTTTCTTCCCGGATGTTTCCTTGTAGTGCTTTCAAGGTTTGAGGATGATTTGCAAAGACCCTATCTTTGAGATACCCCCTATCTAACCCCATTTTGGAGACGAGGCGCCCAGGAAACATTCTATTCAAAATGGGCATTGTCTCACAGACTATGTGCGCTGTGGCATCATCCTATTGATACCACATATCCTACTGATTAAGTTCTTCCATTTCTGGAACTAAAAAATTCAGCAGCATGCTTCTGTAGCGATCTCCATTTAACTTATTGGTTCTTCCTCGATCGTCCTTAAAAAAATAATGCCTGATTATTTTTTCTAGCACTAACGCCACACCATACGGTAAACTTTTGGCTTATGTGTGGTTGCTCGTGAGCAATTTGTGAGTTTTAGCCACCTCAGAAGCGATGGTTTTGTTTATTTATAGCTCCATTCAGGCAAAAATGAGCTTCGTCGGTTATTATGATCTTATTCCAAAATTCATCAATTTCATTTTCAAGGTTCACGATAGCATTACAATATTGAAGTCGTTTTTCAAGGACTATAGGCAGTGTTTTATGGGTTACCTGTATGTTGTAGGAGAACAAGTGTAAGTCATTCACTAAAATTCGCTGTAATGAACGTCGGCTAATGGTTAATTGCGTAGATCATTTTCTTGTTGATATTCTTGGCCTTTTTATCACATCTTTACGTATACCGTCTATATTCTCCCTTAAAGAAGCTGAACGAGGTCTGCCAATATGTGTGGTTTATCAGATGTGGATCAAGTTTGTTCCAAGTCTGGAGCTACCCGCCGAAATGTCTTCGCAGATGGAATACGGCGTCTTCCATATTTTCTCCGATATTCTCGTTGGGCTAAGATAACCGTCGAATTATTTAGATAAAAAAAATTTACGATTTCAACTCGTTCTCGAGACGTATTTCGATTCATAATGAATTTTCCAAGTGTCTACTTTACAACTGATAGCAATGAAGAATAAGATGAAAATGAAAAGATATGTTTGAACTATATTTATTTCTAGCTTGATTTCCATACATTATCTAACAATGTTGTAAGGCGATATAAATACAGTAAGATTTTAAAGGTATAGCAACAAATAAATGTACAAATAAAATAATTCATGTCAACGATGGAGCCATAGAAATCAATGTTTCATATTTTTTCTCCTCTTCAGTGTACTTAATTGAAAGGATTTAGGTTGTTATGGATCTAGAATAAAACCCAGTTAAACAAGGCTAAAAAAATATTACATAGTAACCCAATGAAGCATGAAATCCTAAAACCTTCCATCCTAAAATCCTTTAAACCTTTTACCATGCTAAATTTCCTTTAACACTAGATTCAAAAGAAGAGACAGCTACGAACTTCAAACATTGATTTCTGTGACTGCTTTGGTGTTTTATTTTGAGACATATTTGTAATTATTTCATTTGGAAATATAACCTGAAAATAGATTAAAAACCTACAAACCACTCTGAGATGTATTTCACATTTTATTTAATAAAATATGCTACTTAATATTATTAATAACAATATTATTATTGTTTCAGCTCAACAGCTAGTGATCTCATATCTCGTAGAGGAGTGTTTTCAAGACGGTACTATGGATCTGTAGAACAGGTATGATATTATATAGCTTAAATATACTTTAGAAGATATAAAATCTGTAGTACAAATTGTGTTGCACAAGCAAATGAATTTTTATTTTTAAACGTAAATGTTAGTTCATTACTATTAAGGGGTCAATAATTTGTTTAGATTTGTGTTAAAAAGAATAAGTAATTCTTAATAGAATAATAGCTCCCAGAAGGAAATTAGTTATCTACCTGTGGTAGTAGCATAAAATGGATATGATAGAGCAGCTACGATAGAACTACAAAATGCCGCACGGGGGTGGAAAAAGTGCTAGAACGGCTAGACTGCAGTTAAACGGAACGTCGTATCAAATGCTTTATCCAAATTCAAAACTTTATGACGTGCATTTTAGGTCTGTGGCATCATTCATGTACGGAGGTATGACATTAACGTCAGTTTATTATGGAAAATCCTATATATTTTTTCATATTTAGATACTTTAAGCAGTTCTGAGTTTAAGGATATAAGGTTTCTGTGGATTATGTTTTGTAATTTTGTCATAATAACATAAAATCAAAATAAAAATCGAATTTTCATATACAGGGTTATTCAGAACCTATCGAAAATAAAATTTGGGGATGTTCAACATACATGTAGAAATGTGGTAGTGCAAAAAGAAATTTTTTTGGCGGAGTCTGAAAACTATTTAAAAATTTAATTTAAATATTGGTTTCATTGCACGCCGCTGGATACTGGTCCACTGTAATGGAGTGACCTTGGGACTGACAATGCAAACTAGCTAGCACGAAAGAAACCGGCGCGCCCGGCGCAAAAAAGATTTGCAGCGTTTTTACTTTAAAATAAACTTAAAGATAGATAGATGTGATCAAAGTGACGTGTCTTTAAAATGAATAAAATTTTGTTACACTAATTTTTAGAATTGCGCTACTTGATTACTAGGTATTAGAAACATGAAATTTATAAAAAATTTGCACATACCTTGTTACAAAAGCTGTTCGAAATTTTGTCCCTCGACTTTTACACACTTTTGGGCACGCCTTATCCAATTTTGCCGCACTAAACCGAATGTTCCTCCTGGTTGCTGATCTTGTAAACGCAAATTATTAAGTAAATTGGGGATTTTCAGCATTTTGCTGCAACAACCACTGTGTGTCGATTGGGAAATCGTTCCGCATACAAGCGCGAAGCTGCCTATGAATTTTGTCCAACTTCGCCATAAATAAGAATCATGTCCATTAACTCAGTATTACTGTACAGATGAGCCATTTTGAAAATTTTACAGTTTAACACTTGATAAATAAACCACCCGCATTCCGCACACAGACAGCGAAACAGAAAGACTGATTTACTGCATAGACAATAAGAGATATTATCCCCACTCCAAGTGTATTAGCCAGACGTTCGCCAGGTACAAAAACTGTTGTTTACTGTTTTTTGGAGGAATGTGATATATCAGGTCGTTGAAGTACAGTTGCCCAGCTACAGTTGCAGTACAGTTGTCCTTTATAATGGTATAACTTTAAACATTGTTTACAGGAAATCCTAATTACTTTTATTACAATTTTTTTGGTGATATCGATTTCTTATTTAGGGATGCACATATTCTCAAAGTTTTTTATATGGGTTCTGAATAAGGCTGTATAATGAATTTTATTTTACTTTTAAATTAAAATTAAATTGAATTTTAAATTAAATCATTTTAGGGAACGTAGTTGGAGGAACTCTTGTTCAGTTGACAAGTCCATTTAAACAAAATCTAGCCTAACCGGAAAACAATATGCCACTGATAAAATTAGATATATCTTTTAAGCGATTCATCATGTCCTGGCAAAACTGCATTCGATGATTGGAGTCATCTTCCAAAATTTCCTGAAGAAGACCAACTCTGTAAGGATGCATTTTATTTGTCTTTAATATTCTTCCGACAGATCTCTCAGTATTAATACTTTCTAATGCAAGTCTCGTAATTGACATTTTAGGTTTATCTTCAATCTCTAGAAGTACATCTGAATATCGGTCGTGATTTGTCGTTGTTTTTGGACGGCCACTTTTTGGTAAATTCTTTCCACGTTTCCCATAATGCCCCATCATAGGATATGACAAAATTACATGACAGAATCCATACAGAACTCAGAACTGCTGAAAGTATCAAAATATGAAAATATATACAGGGTGTTCGATAAAAAACCTGACAGTGACGTCACATCTTCGCACATAGTGACATCACGGACCTACAATACACGTCATAAAGTACTAAAAATTTAGTTCATTACAGTGCCGAAAACCCGAATTTGATACCACATTCCGTTCAGTTGTAATCGACCCATTCCGGGACTTTTGCCGGAAAATGACAAAAAATTACCAATCTCAATTCATCAGCCTCCTTCAATCCTGGAATATTATGAATTGTAGTAGAAAATAGGAGAGCCTGTATGGTACCTGGTTATAATTTTCAATGAAAGAGTAGTGTGTCTATGGTAGATTAGTGTAGTTGTCTGACCGAATACAATACCCACACATGAATAAAATTATAAGTAGAATGCACCAACGCACGTATTCAATTTAGTGCATTTCAGTTCATGAGGAACAGAATAAAGAGATCGCAAGACGGTTCGAACCGCAAAACTATAAAACCGGAGCGCAAAGATTTCCAGAGACGCCAAACCACTGTAATGTGGACATTCATTTAAAATACCTAAGCCTTTGATATTTCGAACGGGAAATTCTCTCAGTTATGTGCATCTGCACATTGAAATAGCTCCGTAACATATGTGCCTATTTTAGGAAATGTAGTAGATAGTGAACCGACACAAATTTCTGTTTTATATTCATATGGAATTATCCTGAGATGCATCCTTGCTCTGAAACGGAAATACCATGTCTAAAGCTGCGTAGTCTGGGAGTATTCATTCGCTAAATCTTAGTTTTAGAAGTGTAATCATTGCTTAAGTAAAAATTGCCAGTTGAGCTGGAGAGCAAATAAGGTGTATACACTCTTCTGTTGACTTATGATTTCTTTAGTGGCACTAATATACCGGGTGTTCCACATAAAAGTCCTCAGCCTCGTATGTCGGCAATGGAAAGATATATATTGATTTTGAAAAAAACAGATGATAAAGCTCATCTATGGCTTTGTCACAGAGTTCAACTTGATTTTTTTCAGAGCAAATTGGAGATGGTGCTGAAATCGAAAGACATTTTTCGTTGGCAGTAACTTTGCAATAAAGTTTATCCGATACTTTGTGCAATTCTAAACAATTTTTGTAAAATGACTAGTTTTCAAAAACTTAATAGTTTCAGAGATATCGGGCTCTTCATTTGGTGAGGCTCAAACTCAAGCGTATTTTAAATCTTCGAATTATTACCGTATACAATGAAACAATAATTATCCAAGTCAATTTAATAGATCTTTTTAAGAAATAGTGAAATAATATGCATTTCTGTAAAATATGGCAAAAGTTTTTTAAATACCTAATTCATTTTGTATAATAAGCAATTCATAATTATTTGTGCGTTTGTCCTGAAATAAATCCTGACTGTATAACGAAACTACATCACAGTAGATTTTGATTAGAAGGAAACAAAATTAAATACATATTATTTCACTATTGTAGGTACTAAGTTGGGACGCTCAATAATTTTCGAGAAAATTGAGATTGTTTGTTTTGGCCGCTATATATTTTTCACCCCCTAGGACCCATTTCAAGTCAATGATTTTTATACTGAGTAGTCTATATGAGATGCTTATTACGTGTACCAAAGAAGAATTTGGGACGCTCAATGCTTTACGAGAAAATTGAGATTATATGTATTGGATGCTATGTGTTTTTCACCCCCTGGGACCCATTTCAAATAATTCATTTTTATACTGTGAAGTCTACGTAAGACGGGAATTACATGTATCAAAGGAGAAGTTGGGACGCTCAATAATTTTCGAGAAAATTGAGATTGTATATATTGGATGCTATCTGTTTTTCACCCCCCAGGACCCATTTCAAGTCAATGATTTTTAAACTGAATAGTCTATATGAGATGCTTATTATGTGTACCAAAGGAGAATTTCGGCCGCTCAATAATTTTAGAGAAAATTGAGATTGTTGCTCAAAATAGTCATTTGATAAAAATTGTTTAGAATTGAACAGTCTCGGATAAACCTTGTTGCAAAGTTCCTGCCAACGAAAAATTTTTTCAACTTCAGCGCCATCTCCAATTTGCTCTGAAAAAAATCAAGTTGAACTCCCTGACAAAGCCATAGACGAGCTCTATCAACTGTTTTTTCAAAATCAAAATATATCTTTCCGTTGCCGGGATACGAGGCTGAGGATTTTTATGTGGAACACCCTGTATATAGCGCTGCGCTCGACCGGCGAAGAATTGTAGGGAGTGTTCAGTTATAACACTGTACTCCCTTAATGGAGTATTGTTTCATTTCATAGAACGATCGGCGCCCTTATAATTTTATTTTATATATGGTGTTATCATTTCCAATGTCTTCGATGGTAGTTGCAAGGATTGCGAAATTTGAGAATTTTTTTAGCTGATCTTACATTTATTTCATTTACATTTACATTTCATTTACAAGACGAAGACTGTAATTGAAAATTATTGATCTTTTATTGACTATATTTACTATTTTATACCGCGTAAGCATGACGAAGGTCATAATCTATTTATTAAGAAAAGGGCTATTAATATTCTTACAAACTTAATAATTATTAAAAGCGTTAAGTTGTTCACAAAGTATCTTATCTTGCTTTATCCAGACTGATGTTTCAGGAGCTAAAAAAAAAAACTAATTTTCCGCTTGTCAAGCCTCCAGCGACATTAACGTAAGAGCCTAATTTCGTAATAATATTTGGAATTTCTTTAAACGCTGTCATTTACTGTATACTTCGTATTATCTCTGTAATACTAAAATAATGTTATATAAACGTAATTTGCAAGGAGCATTAACCTTTACGTAAATATTCCTGTATTTGTCTACAATTTTATTGCTACTATTTCTTCAATTTAAAATATTAGAAAATTGTGCAGTTCATTTTTCTGTTGGGAATATTTGTTAATTTTATTAGTTTAAAACTAGTTTTTATAATAGTTACTATATCTAATCAGATTTTGGATTGTATCTTTCTTTATATAGAAATTAAGCAAAAAAAGTTAACAGATAAATTATTAATGAAATTATCAAATATTATGGTTCAATACAGTCTTTAATTTTACTCGTTACGTATAATCCTAGGTACGCAAAGGAATAACTTTATTATTTTTAAGGTATGTCCAAAAAACCACTACTTTGCGTGCAATGTGCGCCCCCCAACATTAAATTACAACGGCATATCTTCATATAGCCTCAACCTTTTGTCTTTAATAAATTTTTCTTTTTAATAGTGTTATCAACATTTTTTAAATAATGAAATATTAAACAAGCATCTACATTACATAAAAAATTATTATTTTCGGTACCTTTTTTATTGAATTTACTGAAAAAAAATATGTTTACTGACAAAACTGATATTGTAGCAATCCCCCTTAGCCTCTTAATATACGACACGTATTATAAATGATCCAATAAATAATATTACAAATATACTATAAAAACCTACCAGACTTTACATATTCGAGTCAATATTTTTCATTGAAAATAATCGAACTTTTTACTCGAATCGCGGTATACTTTCCTATATTCCATAAAAACTCTGATTAATTAATTACTAAAACTTTGGCATTCGTATATATTAAAAACTTTTCCTTTTAATAATACTCCCCCATAAAAAATACCCCCTTCTATAATCCTCCGAAAAAATATAAATTGTCATTTAATATTCTGAAGACGTGGTCTATAGAGGCGGAAAATACGGGCTTTTTATCTTAAAACTGTGTTAGTTCCAATAAATTCAAATTGCAAAAACTTTTAAAGACGCCGGTTTGCAGTAGGATCAGTAGCTTTCGTATAAAAATAAATTTATATGGAAATCAGGCGGAAATGTTTTATCATTTAGTCATATTTTTGCTTGAAAAACATATTAATGTTGTACAGGCTGTACATAGTTTAGGACAATGGACCAAGTCGACGTAGATAGTATACCTACCTATACTTATAAAGATTATGTATTTACGCAAAAAAATTAAACTGAGATACTATTAATCAAATTATTCAAATATGTATATGTATTATTATAAAGCAGTCAAAAAATAATATAAAAAAATACTGACTATTTACCAAACATTTAAAAAAATACAGGATTCAAACATTAAAAAACTTCCCGATGTTTGAAATAATTTGCAGATAATTTATCTATAAAATAAGATATTTAAAGGAAAGACTAACAGAAAGAGATTTTTAGAGATAAACATAACATGCTGCTTGTAAATTAATCTAAAAACATCTAAAATTATTTACACGTATCCAAATTCACTCTGCGACCTAATTCTTCTTTATAACACTTATATAGTTTTCCATATAAGACCAAAACACTATACTGTACTAGACGCACGTTTCGCCAACCAAGTTGGCATCATCTGGAGATGATTAAAAACTGATCATTTTTATAAACTGAGATGAATAAAAATTTCTTCTCATGTCTAGTTACACATAAGACTAGTGGATTTCTGAAATAGTTAATAATAATAATAAGTATCTCTAATATACCCTATAATTATATATACGGATCCCCAAATAAAAATCTGTTCAGTTTGGAGACAAGGACGGATCGATAGTAAGTAAAGTGTGTATTAAACAGAGAAAAAGACGGTACATGGGCGAGCCTAGGTATCAGTATATATGGGTGGGAGACTTGATATGGATGACAGAGGTCATTGATGTTGCCAAATAGGTAGTCTGTGGGACTACCTCTGAGGTAGTCACACCCCCCGACTACCTCTGTGGGTGTGGCTCTCAGCTGCGTTCCCTCACTAAATAACGAATTAGAAGAATTTTTCTAGTTTGTGTCTTTGTTTCCAAATTGAATACGTTTTTATTTGGGGATCTGTATAATGGACAAAACTAACATGTACTTCGTGTATATTATTTTGTGTGAACGAAGTATATTGTTTTCTAACTAGTCACCCCCTTAACAATTGTAGATACCAAAAATGTATAATGCATACAGAATGTTAAGTAATTATTGTGACTTTTAATGTAACTAAATTTATTATTACTGGTGGATGAAAGCCTTAATAAGATATCGTCAATATGACTTTCCTTCTATGAGGGGTGGCTTAGTTTCCCTCATAGCTCCAGATAGTATGCAAATTCCCAACCAGGAATAGCATCAAATTATACACGACCCTAATTGTTTGGGTCGGATTAGACTGCTTAGGTAATTCCCTTGGCACCATTTAAATATACCGTATTGGGCATTGTTCTAGTGGATTGCCCCGTGGACCTTTATCATTAATTCTATGTATATAGCCGCCCAACGGAAATTCTTTGAAATCCTAAGGTCTCTGTCAAATTTAATTCAATTTAGAAAATGACGTGCTGTCTACATTTATTTTTCCTGGTATGGTGGTCTCCGTTTTCAGTACTCTTGTAGAACTTTAGATTTATCCGTAAATGACATATTCCATAATTTATCCGTAAATTAGTAAGCCACAACTTATACTAGAACTGTGTTGATTAAGTGCTATCGTTTCTATTTACTGTTTTTCATTATTATATGATTTATATTTTCAACAAGACCCTTCGATCAATTTTTACTAATTCATACATTAGCTTTTTGTGGTAAATTATTCAAGTTTTGATACAGTACTTGTATACTTTAAATACTTTCGTGTTTTCTTGTTTTTATATTAATGGCGATGTTGATCCAAAACAACTTTTTAAATTGATCATAGAGCTGTATCAGAAATACCTAAGTTATAGAATATAAATATACTGATATATATTAAGTAGATCTTCTATTTTAATCCTATAATAGTCTAAACTATTAGGCATTCTCAGAAAAGGAGCCGTTAACATTCATAAAATGAAACTGATTTAATCTGTCGTCTTATATTTCAGTCTAATCTAGAGCAGCAATTTGGATTTTAAGTAATAGCTTCCTATGTCTAGATAATCCATCATATTCTCGCTGAAATAGCTCTCAAACTGAAATAAATAAAGTTGTAACTAATTATATCCCCGAACGTTGTGACACAGAAATCAGAAAGGAAATAAAATGATTACAAAATAAAATAAAGTTCTGAACTGTCATACATCAAATTAATGGATGATCAAATTGAGGGTGTGTATATATTTTTTTTAAATTGTAATATATGTTTTCTATTTATTAGTTGCATAGGTAACAGGTAGGGCATAGTTCTTTGGTAATTCCATAGAGAGTCAGAGAATTTTAATTGCACAGAAGCCCACAAATAATTCGAAATATATTTGGGGTTCATCAAGAGAGTCACGCAGGTCCCTTTTTTATGAGACACAAACTGTTTACTTTTTCTTGTATATTTATATTCAAAATTCTACTTCACATAAGAAAGAATCTAAAAAAATTTAAGAAAAAATAAGTTCAATGACAACTGCGTCACGATATCGTTCACCACGCTCAAGGAAGGTTATAACTATTTTCAGGTTTTAAATTCTAATAATTATTTTAGTATGTGGTAAACTTCATGCCACTGGATCCAGTGTTTGTTAGATGCGTGTATCTTGAGTGACTGGAAAGTTAGGGGGGGGACTTTTTACGATCGAATTATAAAAGCAATTGCTTAGGTTTTCTTATAATTTCATGTCTTCCAGAAATTGCAAATTTTACTCCAAATAATTTGTTTCAATTTTTATTTTATATTAGCTGTTAATTTTCACAGTATCAGTTTCCGCATGGCTTTGAACTCGCAATAAAATACAGAATATGCCCGCAAAATATACGGTAAACATATCCACTGACATAAATTTAAATCGTTACTACAAAAGTTGTTTTATCTCTTGCAAACTACTGTAATTAATAGCTCCGTCTACTCATAAAAGCTTTAAATCGCATTTGCAGCAAACTCGTTCAGTTTTATTGAACTTTCTGTGTGAAGTATAAAGTAATGTTTGAAATACGGCCAATAAGCAACGTATCACTGCTTACAGAGCAATATATTTTTATATAGCAGTGACGATTACGACAAGAATTTTCTATAAACTAGAAGAATGCATGAATGCACGTATGTAAAATGAAATGGGTTTCTTTCTTCTTCATTGATTTACGTGTTACACATAAAACTATTACTGTGGGCGTGTGGCACTGTGTTGTATTTTTCTTTTCATTATATTTGTGTATACTTGTTTTCTTCTAGAAGAGTTTTTCTACTTACACAGATTTACATAAAATATTTTGAATTCTTTGACAATAAAATAAATTATTGTGGAAAGTTCATTAGTTAGTAATTTTCTAAGGCCAATCCAATTATTTACAGAAAAGTAGGTATGAATTCAAACTTGAAATCTAAAAGGTTTAGCAATTTACGTTCAACTAAAAAATGATAAGACAACGATTGTGTTATTTTGGTATCCAATAATTTTTCGAAAGCAAATGCGAATGTCATACAAATAACCTGGTGTTCTATTCAAAAGGATTATTTTTTGTACATTACCTTTGCACTACAACATAATAAAATCTTCTGGAAATTTCAAATATTGATAGGCTTATCTGGTTTTGGTTTTCAGAATAGTAAAGCAGTATCTAAGGGGTCACTCTGTAATAATAACAATAAAGATTAGTTCTAAAGTCGTATACTTGTGTGGAAGAGCGGACGGCATATTATTATGCTATATAAACGCATTAATAAGAGATTTAAAATGGGTTTGCTATATGACTTGAAGAAATGACTTTAAGCAACAAAATCTTCGTCTGTTAATTGCTATTATGAATTGACAGATTACAATTTACATCAATTTTATAAAATTTTCGGGATTTTGTACGTCTATCATTTGTCATGATTCGTAGTGTGTTTATCAATTTACATGTAATCAATAATGCCTACTATACGCGGAAATCTTGCTATGTTATAGAAATTTTGTTTGCTTTGTGTTATTTCCTCTGCATACTGTGGCATTTTTATATAATTTGGTCTTAAAGCAGCTTGACTCACTCTTATGCATTTCCGCAGTGGATTTATGTACCCATAAAAATCTCCAGTTACGTTTAAAAGTGCAAGTAATATCTGGTTTGCGGTGAAATGCAGTCATTCCTAAAAATTTTAAGTATTACATTCGGAATCCATACAAACAAATGATTATTTGAAATACCTGCCTGCAGGATATTCTATAATATCCTGTACCTCTTCTGCTAAATTCTCATCTGTTTTAGTATATAAACGAAAACGAACAAAAAAGTCATATCTATCCGACACTTGGAAATGGTTCGATCTATTTCTAATTATTTTTGGTCTTCTAACCTCTTCATCGCTACTGTTAGGATTTATATCATAATTCATTTTATAAACGGATTGAAATGCGCTGAAATTATAAGGAATATAAAGTGCAGGACCTAATTTAGTATACACATAAACTAGAAAATCTGTAGCCCAAATCTAAAGAAAGACGAAACGCTGTAAACAAGCACAGCGACGGTGGTGGGCAAAGTACGGTCGGCCCAGGCCACGCCTTTGTCTTCTGTTCCCTCCGGCGGGCGCGATGGCCAGCGGGTGCTATTACAACCACAGCTTGACTTGACCGACATTCGCTATCGCTCTCGCACTGAGAAGAGAAGTCAGAGTTGGACGTATAATATTTGTAGTTATCGTAAATGCGCGATAACAGTGCCGTATTAAAAACTCTTGAAACATTTTATAAATAACTTTTGAAATAGACATGAATAAAACGGTAATTATGTACATATTATGTTTATTACACATTCATTATTTACAAAAATAAAAATAGACAATATACTTTACAATGAGGTACATGTAATAAATAATAATAAAAAATCTTTATTGTGTTCTTAACGAAAAAAGAAAGAAACACAAACGGTAAGAATTCGGCATTGTCGTTCTTCCATTCCGCCTATATAAATTTTCAAAATTGAAGCTTGGCTTGGCTTTTATGAAGTGTGTCCTATTTGTCCAAAAGGTCTTCCCTATTGGCTTTCATTAGCCATATCCTTGCCCTTAAAAAAAAATAATATTTTTAAAATCTAGTTAAAATTATTTTTAAACACACCGCAAAACATTTACACTCGACTACTTGCGCAGTACTGTTCTATAATTTTGTTTTTCCTAAAACTAAAATATAACAGCAAGCTGGTCAACTTTTAAACGAAATTCATTAAATCTTAAATTGAGTGATTGTTGATTGTATAAACCATATTATTGGCTGTCTATGAATGAATTTCCTAAATTAAGTTAACTTAGATACTAAATTACATTTATGTATAACGCATTTTTATTTACTTACCGATCGGGTTGTTTAGGAAAGGTAAAAAAGCTCTTATTACAATTATAGCTTTTATTATTGCAGTTTTTACTTGCACATACGTTTCCTGTTTTTCTATCACTTATTATCACTAATGAAAAAGGGAACGCTATAGAAAACAAAACAATAAAACAGCACAATAAATAAACACAAAACATTACACTCAAAATAAATTCGCAAGAACACTACGTCGCTGGCTTAATCGATAATCAACACGAAGTGATTTTCCTATTTCGGTTCGAAACGCTCGCCACTGTGCTGTTCTCTTCTCAAAGGCGGGGCTAAGAAGCGGCGCGCGTGGATCGGCGCAAACCGTTCCTGTCAAGAGAGCGAGCGTACCCTTGCACTTAGCTGGGCGGTGACTCTACGTCTACCACAACATGCATGCCTTTCACCCATTCGCTGAGGACTCTCTGTTTATCACATTGTTACCTACATCGCTTCGTTCCTCTTTAGATTTCGGCTAAATATTTTTTAGTTAATCTGTATTTAAATTGACGTTTACCGTTAACCCTCCCTTCATTCATGAGTTAACTTAACTCCAAGTTAACTCTAAATAGGGAAGTAACTTGCACTTGAATACGGATTATTATAAATAATCCAGTTAACTTTAACTTGTCAGTATAACTCTGTATTAAAAAACTGGGCCTTAATTGGGCCTTAATATATTTATACTTCTGTAATAATAGCCCTTCCGAATTAATTCACCTTTGCTATTAATAACACTTGGTGGTGGATTTGGAACCCAATATTTCCAGTAATATACTTTATATTCCTCTGTAAACCTTATAGGTCAAATCATAATCTTGATATTTGTTAATTGATAATTTGTTATTTTGTTTTTCTAAATAATCTTATTATGTTCTAATATAACATTTCATATGACAAGCTCTATACTCTTCACGGCTGTTTTTGATAACGATTAGTAAAAGTACTTTTAATTGAAAGCAAACAACATTGAAGAAACTCATAAAATTTTAGGCAACTTATCTAATTCAGCGTATATAAAATACAAAACATTTCTGTTCAGATATCTGCATCGTACTTACAAACCATAATTCAAACTATACTGCACCAGATCCATTTAGTTTCCAATTTCATAAACTTGGAAGATTTATACAGAATACATGACAAAGTGCATCAAATAACATAGATATCAATTCCAACGGAAACTTGCAATTGCTATTATAGGCATCTCTTGCGGCAGTTGAGCATCATGAGGAGTTTTGTCGCTAACCAACTTGCCGTTGTCAGGAGTTAGTTAGCTATTCTGGGCGTGTATCTACGTATAGAATTTAAGGGATGATTATACTCATGTCGTAATTATAAACCTAGTGTTACCGTTCTCGGATGCTTTGATGCTAACGTGTCATCTTCAATTACTCTTGCTTGGCCAATAGCAGGAATTGTAGCAACGGATATTTGGGGTATTCCGTTGTGTGATGAAACTTTAAGACGTTGTTTATTTGATTATGTAGAGTAGCGTTACTAGCAATATACAGCAAATAAAAATATGCCGAATTTGATAGTTACCGATGGTTATCATATTTGTTTTAATGGAATTATCTATTTATATCGTTTTCTATATGTACAGCAGAAAAATATTTTAATATTTTTAAGAATATGATTAAATCAGTAAATAACTAAATTTAAAATGCTTAGGAACCGTTACATAGTTTCATTTCCTTATCGGCATATCCTCAAGAATTATTAAAGTGCGTATTATTATACAATATGTCTCATTTCATTTGAAAATATTCCATAAAGAAAGTTTTCCAGTTTTATTTAAAATAGTTATACACACTGTGTCAAGTTTAAAATAAACTTTAGAGGCATCTCGGAAACCCTTAGAGATACACAGTTGGTTGTAGTGAAACAATCTTGGGCAATTTTAGACCCAAGAAGAATCTAAAGTTATTTTTCCAAGAATCCCTTCCCTTAAGTAGATACATAGTGAAACCCGAAAGTGTGCACTTTCTGTAAACTTTCATAGCTCGTTCATGGTAAAGGATACATTCATCAAATTTTTAGGACAAATATAGCAGTCAACAAAGGTTTCAAAATAGTTATCTAAAAAAAAATATTTATGTCTACTACATTTTACGCTAACATTTCAACTATAATGGGCGCCATATTGATTTTTCACATTTTTGAAACTGTAAAAAGTGCTTTTCAACCATGTATAATAATATGCATATTTTAGAGATCATACTTTAGAGATACCCTGCCCTGAAAATTTGGTAAATGGACCTTTTAGAATAAATTAGTTATGGATTTTTGCAGAAAATATACATTTTTAGTTTTCACCCTGTATACTGTAGGTATACTGCTTAAGGGAAGGAATTCTTGGAAATGTAATATTAGATTATTTATGTGCCTAAAATTTATTTTTCCAATTTAACCAACACGAAATGCCCATATAGTTCATCTTAAACTGAACACAGTGTATAATATAATTTCAAGTTATTTCAAATACCAACATTTTTGAATGATGTCCATTCGGATTATACTGTGTTTCCTCGGTATGCCCATTATTTAAAAGAATATTCAACGTATTAAAAATGAAACCTCACTTTTAAATAAAATACATGGAATAATGGTTGCAATGAAAATATTGTGAATCGCATTTTAGAGGTATTTATTTTATTGTACTTATTTACATCACCGAATAAAAAAACAAATATATATTGACTAAAACTAGTCTAGAATGTATATTTTATTTACTTTGTTGCTCCAGGCAAACCCATAAAATATATATTCGCATAGAGCTATAATGTATGCTCAAATACTATTGGGCTACATCAAAGTAGACAATACAAAACAAATAAAAACACAGCTCTCAATACTCTTACTTTTATAAATTCATTGACTTCAACCTACCCACCATCACTTTTATGAAATATAAGTAGGTAGGTAAACAATATTTTACCTTCATTTTTATATCGTAGTAAAACGTCCCTAAGCAAATGGAGGAACAAAGGGCTTTCCAATTTTCTTTTTTATTGTAAGTATATATATTTTATTAAGAAAAGCCTCTGCTCTCTTGCCTGGAGAGTGTCTAATAAAAAAAAATTAAATTGAGGTAGTTCAAAAATAAAGCTTTTCAATAAAAATATCATGTAATTCAAAGGACGGAATACCCAATTGTTAGGTGTAAGGAAACTACATTTTCTTTTATATCTGTCACTAAAATTTAACATAAACTGATATTATTAGGATGATATAGGTGGATTATAATTTTTTTCTTTGTTTTCTTTTTCTTATTTTATTTATACATGTAGTTATTTATTTCCTTATGCAACCATACGAATCATAATCCTATTATAAGTAGAAATACTACAGAAATATGACAGTAACAAACACTGCGCGTGCTATACCCCTATTCAAAGAAAAATACGTATTTAAAGTCAGCTTAAAAATCCAGATGCGTGGCACTGTCTACAATTTTTTACATTACAATCTCCACCGCAAGAGGTTAAATTTGATTTAGGAGAGTTAGAATAATCCCCAGATTGATAGTAATGTGTTTGTAGTTGTAAAGTAGTCCAGGCCTATATACTGGTCAGTAGTACTCGTAATACTAGGGGGTCTGGGCCAAAAACTCCATGTAAAAGCCCATAAGCCAAAAACGTGGTCAAATTTGTTCCCTGATGTGGGTATGTCCGATATATTTTGTGGGTAAGTATGACATATATGTGAGCAAGGATAACGAGGATAACGTGTAAGGATAACAAGGATAACGTGTAAGGATAACAAGGATAACGTGTAAGGATAACGAGGATAAATGTCATGCGTACCCACAAAATATATCGGACATACCCACATCTGGGAACAAATTTGACCACGTTTTTGGCTTATGGACTTTTACATGGAGTTTTTGGCCCAGAACCCCCCTAGTATTACTACTCCGGTCACTGCCGTTTAAAATATCATCTGTACAAATTCGGCCTAGCAGAAGATGCTGAGTGTCGCTTGTACTTAGAAGATGATGAAACGGCAGAACACATATTATGACCTGCCCCACTGGGGAAAGGATCAGATACTCATTATTTGCCAAAGGACAACTTCTGCCAGAGGATCTGAATAAGTTTTCACCCAATAAGGTGATCAGCTTCAATAAGAGGCTGCGAACCTGGGTGAAATATAAGTAGGTGTGAGCCACAATAGATCACATGGTCGAGGTGGACGGTCTGGTTATCGGCACTTTTGAACCTAACCTATTAAAAACTCGCTCTCAACTTCGTTGTAACTTCTCAATTTTTATAAATGAAACCTAAATGATTCTATATTTTATATCATTCTCATTAAGATCTATCACGACTCTTTCTATTCTATGAAATATTCCCTATAGCTAATAGCAACGGTTTTTGGGACATTTGAGGTTTAATACTCTATATTCTCCTTTTCTTTAGAAGTATGGGATGAATTAACGGTTTAGTCAGTATCTATATACTTACATAACTATCTAATGCATTGAACTACATAAGAAAACAGTTTAGATAAACCATATATCAATTTCGCAATTTTTTTCGCAAAAGTACTAGTATACCCTATAATTGCGAATTCGGAAAAATAATCCGAATTCAAATATAAAAAAAATATATATAATTCCCCCCTAAAATACATATGGCCCCGGTTTATAGAGCACCCTATATGATTATATATATATTTTTAAAATGTGCGTCCTCTTATAGAGTCTATGAGATCCTAAAATATATATTTTATTACCGCATAGGAGTTATGGAACTTTGTCGCTATTGGGCCACCCTGTATAATTACACATACAAGATGTTACTCTGTTAGTTATTTCCGCTTAAAACATTGTACTGTAACGGTAGCTTATTCAAAGGAAGAAATGGTAGTTTTAATGCCGCGCAAAATGCTTAAATTTGACCGTAACAGCTTTTAGAGTTAACGCCATAAATTTGAAATGGATTTAGGGGAAATTTATTATTATGGTTTAATGCAACTAAAAGCTTTCCATTCTGGTAGCGCGTAATTGAATTTTATACATAACACTCAATAACGCCTGTTTACAATACTTTGTGCTGCTAAAATAAAAAAGATATTGTTTCCGTAGAAAATACCTGGCTATAATGAAGGTAAAATAAAATAAAGTAATATTGATGAAACATTTTATATCTGTCTATATGTATGACAAACTAACTATTATAACTGCATTAATTCAATATATTTGCACTTTATAACAGTAAGAGTGTAATAATGGGTTACATTCCCCACCAAAATCAGGTAATATTTTCACGAAACACAGACATTTTTTAGATTAGTTTCTAGGATAGTCATGTCTCTTGCAGGAACTTAAAAAATTGTCATCAGAAAATGTTGGGTTTTATCACATAACTCTTATTTTGCAAGAGGGTAGAATAACAATAAACGCACGCAGTAAACGGGCCTCTTTTCAACTTAATAGTACTTACCTGTAAAAGGGATCGTATTGAATCATAGTCATAGTCATAGTCATAGTCTATCATACTAGATACGATATTTATTTTTTTGTTCATTATATATAAAACTTTATTACATAATATGTGAAAAATACAAAAAATATTTCTAATTATGTTTCGATTATACTACTTATTACATTAAACACGAAATTGCTTTCCTATTACACTCTAGAGATCTATTTGATTTCCCATTTAATAGGAACTATAAACATAACCCATGCATTAATCTGGCTACATTGGACAGTGAAACATTAATTAATTTTCAATTTCAAGTAAATTACTGAGTATGAAACCATGATATATGGAAAAGTTACGAGAAGCAACAACACAAGTAAAGGAACTGCTCTTAGTGTATAGGAGCTGAAGGCAATCATTAATTTTATATTTAAGGCAGTGAACAATATAGACGCTATACTCATCTTTCATTTGCTATTCACGGCACAAATTAATGTACCCTTCAAAGCTTGTAAGTGTTAACAAATATGTTTGTTTGATAGTTTCTAGTTATATAAGTATATATTTCTCTTTTCATTCGGATTTTTATATGAACAAAGTGACTAGAAATTAAGTTGAAACTATTGGAGTGAAACGCAAAAAAAAGTTATTTTTAATGTTTAACACAAAAGTTATTTCCTCAAAATACAAATTTAGTTATGTAATGTAGCATTTCGATCATATGCAATACCCTGCTAACTTTTAAGGCAGTTAACATTAGATCAAGCAGCATCGAGTCTACTACTTTCTGACGTATCTTCAAGTGAGATATAAGTTTTTAAAGATGTTGGAGGCATTGGACTTCGATAGCACTTGATTTAATTTTTGTTTGATGTCACCATCGCTACTGATTCCAAACATACCAGACGGTCTATTTTTATCTGCATTGTATAATAGGCGTATGTAATAATTTCCAACATTATTGTTGTTGTTGAGAAGCGGCGCTGTTACCGGCAGCACTGGCCTTTCAACCCATTGTGCCTGCAACTAGTCGAGAGTTATTGGAAGAAACGCTGCACCCAGAGGTTTGTGTCTCTTGGCCTTAAGGCAGGCACAACGACAGAAGATATGTATGGAGTCCTCGCCATCGTGTCCACAAAACCTGCACCTTCTAATGTCACTAAGGCTAATAGTATTAAGGTGCTTGTTGAGATGTCCATGACTTGTTAATAGTTAATAGACCTGTGACAATCCTTATGGTGTTACGATTTAGCGTAAGTATTGATGGAGTTGCTTTAGACCAGGGCCCTTCAATTAAGAGCCTGGCTTCTCGGAGCCCAGTTCCGTTCTTCCTCAGATCTCTTTCTGATCCAGTTTTCACTGGACTTCGCTACTCAACTGGAAGCCCGAGCACTGGTTCGGGCCTTGTAAATTTAATACTTTAGCCTGTTCTATCCAGTGCATCGGCCTCCTCATTTCCAGTTATTTTTTAATTACTCGGTACCCAGGTCAATTTTGCTTAATTGTTCTGGTTCAATTTTATCAAACCATTAATACACTCTAGGAACTATTAGGAGGAGGTAGGGCCTTGGAGGTGATTCTGGAGGAGTTCAAGGCATATAAAACCGCCTGACTGTCAGTGCAAATCTGGATATGGTGATTAGAATATCTCCTTTTGAGATTTTCCTGAACACAAGCAGAGATAACAAACACTTCCGCCTGAAAGACCGTGACATACTTTGCTAAGGAGAAAGATAATTTCGTCCTTGGGCGCACGCCACGAACTGCCCCTGAGCGCTGGTCTGTCTTGGATCCATCTGTGAACCAGATGAGCCCATTCGAGTCCTGAGCATCAGGATTTTCGAGTAAGAATTTCATTACTGATACGTTGAAAAAACACTTCTTATAAAACCAGCTTTATATTTGAAAAATCAAGATAAGGCAGTGTCTATCTTACACCCAGTACACACTAAGTACACAGTAGACAGTAAGATAAGATATCATTGTGGCAGGTAAACTGTGATTTTAGAAAGAATACTTTTTCCTGGCCACTATTGTATGTTATCTATAAAGTAGGTACCTAATTTGTGTTAGTTATTTCCTTTTAAACACAGTCCATATGATGGATGATTGATTACATTAACAAGCGTAGGAAATAAAATTTTAAAAATTCACACGCAATGAACTGTATCTGCTTCTTATAAAGTTTTTAAAAGGGAGTTAATAGAAGATGATGAATTACGACGTGAAAGTAAATCAAGTCATTAATAACGCCTTCCAGAAAATCCGAAGGAAAATTCTCATGTAAATCCTTAGCTGTCGGAACAATAATCTTTTTTTGTCGAAAGAAGTTTGAAGACGACATTAACGAATTTAAATCCTAAAACTGAGAGGTTCAAAGGTTACTAAATCTTCCCTTCTCAACTTCACTAGCATGTCATAATCTATTAAAGGGTGAATCAGAAATTTCGACAATGAATATGAAATGTTTCTACAATAAATGTAAATAGGGTTATATTTCTGGTGAAACTCGATATTTAAATTTTTAATAGTGGATTCATTACACTTTTTAGAAAATTCCGCTTGTCAGTCAATTGAGGTTATATTACAAGTAACAGTAAATAAATAGAGACTGATAAAAACAAACAAACGAAAAAAGAGCAAGTACACCCATAAATAACAAAACTCAGAACTTAAAAATGTGGTTTTAGGAATAAGGTATATTGTTTGATAAGTGATTCAGAATTGGGTAAATTATTTACAATTTTGAGTAGGTAATATGACAGATACGAATTCGCTTATGATATTATCATCCAATTTAAACCGAATTGGTCTAAAAATATTTTTTATGACCACAATATTTTGCATTCTCTTAAATTACAGCCACCAATATAATATTGAATGAAGAAATAAGGCATTTTTCAAATTCCACAATATTTTGCATTCTCTTAAATTACAGCCACCAATATAATATTGAATGAAGAAATAAGGCATTTTTCAAATTTAATAAGCAAAACTGGTTTATAATCATCCAAGGCATTGAAATCTAAAATTTGATTAAATTAAATAGAAATCGTGTCATTTTCTTTCTACTAAAGAATCGCAGTATGCTATTCAGAACAAATAATTTTCCCCATTAAGTCCCATTTAGGGGCTTTAGGCTTTAGCAATGATACTTACCAATTAAGTTTTGTTAATAAAATTTAAATAAAATAGCCGTAAACGATTTTATTGGTTGAAGAAACCAGTTTGTTTCGCATTTATATAAACTGTAATAAACTTGGGGTACTACAATAATGCAATAATTAATGAATATAGTCAGAAGAAGCAAAAATAAGTTTACGAGCTACCAAGTAATTTCTTTCCTACTTTGTTTATTTTATATCAATCAATCCACATTATTTTTAAAATTATTCTAGCAAACAGTTTATAAATAGACACAAATGACATTTTAATGTTACCTCGAATAATGCACGCTTTTCTACTATTTCAAATAATATATAAACCGCTCTACCTGAAGCAGTAATAATATGTAATTTAAGAAAAGTATCACCTAGAAATACTTCTTTAGCAACAGTAGCAAATCGAAGCAATTCAAATTTAGTCATAAACTCATTACTCCAATCTCCACAATAGATAGAGCTGTGATAAAACTGAAACCAGATACTTTTTCCTTAGTTATGTGGAAAAGGAAAACGAAAATCAAATAACCTAAACCTGAAATAAGGATACATTTACTAAATAAATGTAATTGAAGATAAATCACAAATATGGACACTTTTGACACAATAATTATAGATTATTTTAGTAGAAGTACCTATAGTATTCTCTCGAACTATGCGAAGTCGAGAAGAGATATGAAGCCATTGAGAAAACAATTTTTTCGCATTTATGGTGTCTGCAGTACCGACCACAGTGATATTTTATTTAGGCCTGTTTCAGTTGGACGCTGAAGTGCTACAAGTTTGTATCTATTAGCCATAGTGTCAATATTTAGTGTACTGTGGTTTAGTGTCAATATTTCAGTTGAAACTTAATCTCACAGTTAATACTCTTATAAACATTTGTAATCTCACAGTGTTCTATCACATTCTAAAACTAGAAATTATTGGACGTCCATTTTCACTCATAATAATAATAATATAATAATAATAATATAATAATAATAATAATAATAATAATAATAAAGCTGAAGGCTTTATATGACATACGTTTAAAATTCTTATGCTTACTATAATTATCAAATTTATTGAAGAGGTCGATTGCCAATTTATTGTTCCTTGTTATATTTATCCTAGAAAATGGTTGACTGAGGTCCTCAGCATGCCTGGTATTATACTGGTGTCTATTCGAATGAGTTGGTAAAAAGGGTATATTTTTATGTATTAATAGTAAAGACTCCAGTACATATAAGCATGCCAGAGGTAGGATTTTATATGTTTTGAAAATGACTCTGGTATGAGCCCGGTTTGCTGCAGCATCATCAATAAGGCGAATAGCCGCTTTCTGCAGTATAAAAGCCCTGCCAGCTGTACTAGAGTTCCCCCATAACGCTACACCATAACGTAAGTGACTGTGTACCAATGAAAAATACACTACTCTCAAAGATTTATTGTCAATAGAAGGTCGTAATTGCCTCATAACAAATATTTGACAAGATAGTTTAGCACATAGACTGTCTAGATGAGATGACCAATTTAAACTGGGGTCTAATGTAATACCAAGTAATTTTACGCTATCTGATTTTGGAGCTAATTTATTTGAGGTGAAAGTGATGGTATGTGTTTTAAATATATTAAGTTTTAGTTTATTAGCCGAGAACCAAGTTTCCACAAAACTGAGATTATCTCTGCTCAAATCTACATTACCACGCGTGAGTACCGTCGTGTCATCTGCAAAGAGGACACACGCACCCTTTTTTATATTAATAGGTTAAGTCGTTGATATATAGTAGGAAAAGAATCGGTCCCAAAACTGACCCCTGAGGCACCCCTCCTACTACAGGCAATAAAGCCGATTCACACTCATTAACACTAACATATTGCTGCCTACCGGTTAAATAGGAGCGAAATAGCTGTAGTGCTTTTCCCCGAATACCATAGTATTCCAACTTTAAAAGAAGAATACTTACATTAACACAATCGAAAGCTTTCGTCAGATCACATAAGGTAGCATAGGTCGGGATGCCGAGATCAAGTCCCTCAACAACATCATCTATGACAGCCAACAGGGCTCTAATCGTGGAAAAATCCTTCCTAAATCCAAACTGCGAGGGCGATATAATAGATTGCTTCTCTAAATAAGACAGCAATTTTCCTTTTAACAGAATTTCAAATATTTTAGGGATTATTGGTACAATTGCAATGGGTCTGAAGTTATCTAATACCTGACTATCGCCTTTCTTGTGGATAGGAAGGACTTTAGCTATCTTAAGCGGGTCTGGCCAATTGCCCTCATCAATAAACTTGTTATACAGGACGGTTAAGGGTTCAATAAGAAACTGTAGGGACGCCTTAATTATGCTACTATTTAAACCATAATAATCAAAACATGGCGAATTTTTAAGAGATAAAATAGCCTCATTGACATCAGATTCAATAACAGGCAATATAAAAAATGACGAATGGGGCTTAGGAAAATTGCAGAGGTATGTTTCTGGATTAACGTTGGAATTATCCATAGACTCAACAATTTTTTCTGAAACCGTAGCAAAAAACATATTGAAATCGTCAGCAGTTAAATCTGTTTTTTTCTTACACTTCTTATTAGGTCTTTCAGTATTAACGATATTCCATATGGTTTTTGACCTGTTGTCCGAATTATTAATGATGTCAGTATAAGTATTCTTTTTGGTTTCCTTTAAAGTTTTTTTATATAATTTACGTAAATCAGTGTAAGCAATCCAATCTTTATCTAAATTAGTTATCCTAAATCTTTTTTTAGCAAGAGTAAGATTACGTCTCATCGCCCGCAGTTCACCATTGAACCACCTAAGTCCCTGTACACTACGGACAGATTTATAAGGGAAACAATTATTCACAATCACAATGCCAATATATGTACCAAAAAGAAGGTCTGTTAGTTCCTTAGAATTAGCTTCAGAGAAAATACACAGATTTAGCAATAGAAGTTCAGCGAGTATGGAAACAGAAAAAAAGTGGTCATTATACCGTTTATCATCTCAACCACAGGCATCACCCCACCCCGCACATTTTCATCGAGCATCTCAAGCAACTCAACCTTAATCCAAGCGTTCACACAAACGTACAAAAATCTGTCATCCTTAAAACCTGTAGTATAGTACGATCATTCCTCAATTCAAGCAATAGACTCTGAGACGACTTGGTATTGTCCGTCATCTCAGAATAAAAGACCACTTCTAAAAGTGAGAATTTAATGATAATAGAATAGAATAGAATAGAATAGAATAGAGTTTTATTGACTTTTACATACAAACAGTACATTAACAGTCATACCTAAGGACAAGTAAAAGAAGAAAACTCCTTGATATTAAAAAAACAATTCGTTAATAAAAATTTTTTTGTGAAAAAGTGGAAGGTTTTCAGAGACATCAGTTTCAGTTTCTCTTGCTTAAAAAAGTTAACATATGGATTATATAGATCTATTCTAAGTTTATGGTTCTTAGTAATATTTATACGTGAAAATGGAACTATAAGATCACCACCATGCCTAGTGTCATGATCATGAACGCTCGAATGGGTTGGTAAATTAGACTTATATTCATGTACTAAGCAAAGCGACTCCAACAAATACAGACATGGAAGGGGTAAAATCTTATAGTTCCTGAAAATGTCTCTACTGTGAGTATAGTTTGGCACATTAGCTACTAGACGAGCGGCAGCCTTCTGTAGTATAAACGGTCTATGCGATGAACTGCTATTTCCCCACAAACCGACCCCGTACATCATGCGACTGTGGAACAACGAGAAATATATCGTTCGCATAACGTTGTTGTCTACAGAAGATCGCAGCTGTCTCATGACAAAAATCTGTATTGCAAGCTTTGAGCAGAGACAGTCAATATGCGCTGCCCAATTTAAAGAAGGATCTAATGTCATTCCCAGTAATTTTACAGGGGCGGATTTAGCGCAATTTTTATCAGATGTAAAGGTAATCTGTTGCGTTTTTGACATATTTAATTTTAGTTTATTAGCTGAAAACCATGTTGTCGCATTATTGAGACTGTCCCTGCCCACTTCACAACTCCCTGGAGTTAAAAGAGTCGTGTCGTCAGCAAAAAGAACACAGGTACTCTTTGTAATATTGACCGGTAGGTCATTAATGTAAATTAAAAAGAGCACCGGTCCCAGTACAGACCCTTGAGGAACACCTCCAGTGGTAGGAAGTAATGCCGAATCTTGACTGCCAATGCTGACATACTGTTGCCTTCTTGTTAAATATGAGCGAAACAAATTTAGTTCATTATTGCGAATGCCATAATACTCTAATTTTAGAAGCAGTATATCAACATTTACACAGTCAAAAGCCTTGCTTAAATCACATAATGTGGCCTACGTATTAATATAATATATAATATTAATATAATAATATTATATTATATTATTAATATAATATTATTATATTAATATTATTAATATAATAATACTAATAATAATAATAATAATACATACCCCTCATGTAATGTCACAAAATCATCTTTTAACAGTTTTCTTCGATCGCCTTTCCGAAATTGGTACGGCTTTTGCATCGGAGTTTATTTTAATAATAAATTCAATCTTATACGACCAGTGATAAGCGTACCGATCAGTGATCATAAGCATTGCATTGGCGATGATACGCCTAATTTAAAATAGCTTTGAGCCAGCCTAAATATATAATATAATCGAAATGCCCTTTTAACATACTCAAATGCTTAAACCTGATATAAAAACACAATCTGAACAATTCCAAAATGGGGCACTAAATTCGTACCACATGACATTACATATTTTACAGTGTTACAGTAAATTTTATAGGTAGGTATACAACGTTTGTAATAGCTTTAGTTTAGTCTAAAACATGTGCCTGAACGCATGTGTGGGAGATAATTTTATACAACATGTGTTCCTTATGACTAACTGTACACGAAATCTGCAACTGAGGTGTAATCAAAAAGTGTTCCCTTAATATTATACCTGTGTAATAGTTATCTTTTAGAGGATGACAAAGTTTATGTAGAAGACTTTGAGGATGAAAATAAATTTCGTAATTAGCAAACTTACATTTTATTTAGCTAGTAAATTACTTGATACACGTTCACATATTTCAACACGATAAATGTTTTTCCGCCAACGTTTTCTGCGTTTTTCATTCTTTTGGTGTAATTGTCCGCTACCTCTACCTTTGCTGAACGTTGAAATATTTCAATAGCCTCCTTTATTTAGATGGATACTCATGTTTAAGTCACGTGGACTTCCCAACAATAACTGAAGGCTCAATCGAACTTTCATAGAATTTCATGACAAGATCTGTATTGACCTGCTGTTAAGGACCCTTTATTAAAAATAAACATGAATTGGAGAAGTGGTTAGTCGTAAAACGTATTCTTAGAGAAAAAACAATGGCAGGGTATTAGCAAACTGATCGGGTTTCAAATACAATCACAATATAAAAAATGGAACGTAATATTTATAAAACTGTTATTCAATGAGAGCTTTAAACTTGTACGAAAAAACTCGATTTTTATCCTAAAATCGTATTTGCATTCTCTATTTTTTCAAAATGTGTCAATATAAAATTGTATTTTAAAAAGATAAGCATTTGCATAAGCAAAAACTAATACGAATGTTTAATAAACATTTAAAATAATGTACACTAACTGATTTTAGAAATATACTGGTGTTAAAAAATATAAAAAATAAAGGATCTGCTCAATAAGTGAGCAGAGAACGACAAAAATGTGTAATTTCTTTTTAAGAAATATGGTAAAAATATCACATTGAAAAGTTTTACAAAAGTTATACTTTACTGACATTGTATTGTCACTTTGAAAAATGTACTGATTGAAAAACCTTATTTCAATGTTTCATTATCAATCCTCTTTAAATGATAAGTACCTATATACTTTTAATTATCAATAATAGTTAAGTATTATGAAACATATTGAAATACGAAGAAAATTGGATTAAATCTCTTTAACAAAAATTTGTACTTCTATCTTACCCTCACGATTTCAACTTACTCTATAAATTTATAGCACAGAGCCATTTTCATTAACACCATGTTTAGACTTAGAGAGCCGTATTTATTTTGGAGGAGTAGGTAGTCTTCGTTTAAATAAGGTACTATTCCTGATATAAAAACTCTGAATCTGCCCATATAAAATAAACTTTCAACATATGGAGTAGGTACCAGAATAGATAAAGAAAAAGCTACTTAAATAAAGCAAATAAAGTAAAAAATTTAATAAAACATGTTTGCTAATATTTACGAGTACATTACAGTGTGAAATCGATGTCTGTATAACAACCAATAAAGCTTCCATAAATCGAAATGCTTTTAAAAGCACATTTAAGAACTATTAAATGTCTATGCTATTTTCGTAACACAATCAATAAATTTCATAATTTCGAGGCCACCTTTTGTGAAATTTCTCTACATTTTTTAAACTTTTTAAATATTAGATATATTTTTAAGACATCTATGAAATCACATCACAAAGGTGCCACTAAAAATAGATATACCTAGTACAGTAATCAAATGTAATAATTGAAAGAATTGAATATTTTGTGAACTAGTTTGGGCTTCTACTTTCGCTTTTGCTTGCTCTGACTTTAAAACATTTGATATAGTTACTAAACTGCATTTATAAGATAGTTTCTGATTAGATCTAAATTTTTTTCAGTTACAACAACCAGAAGTAGATGGTCAGGAGCATTGTCGGAGATTTAGGATAGAAAATGGCGACTCTCCAGGAGAAAAGGATGAGGTGCGTGAGAAATTTCTATGTATAATTGTTAGGTAATAATTACTGTTCCAATCCTATCCTACCTGAACACGAAAGTGTGAAGTGTAATATCATTACTTACAAGCTTCTTTTGAAGTTTATCTGTATTAGCATAAGATTTATTTCAAAAAATATATTGGTACAAAATTGTATAAACAAAATTGTAGGTATGTAAATTCGGACAAATAATTACTAATTACATGAAAGAAAAAACATTTTCTGTATTATTTGAATATATATTATATTAAACTTATATTTTCAGTTTCCTGTTCATGAAAAAAGGGAACATATAGAGTGAATAGAAAATGATTATAAGTGGATTGATATGATGTACTGCAAATTTACTGATGCCGAAATACCTACAGATATATTGAAATTATTTTCCAGTGCAATTCATTGAAGCTCCTTTGAAATTTTCACGATTCTAAAGATTTTCTGGGTTTTCGCATTTATCCAACTTCTACATAATAAAACTTAGTACCACATAAAGGTGACTAGATGAATGGGCATAATAATTTTACAAAATTAATATAGGTGCAAATATATACAAAATTCATTTCCAGGGGAATACTTGACGGGCTAAATTCTTAAAAATGGAAATGTATAAGAAATCGAAGAGTGTTTATTATTTATTGAAAATAATTATGTTTGGTATAAAAATAATAGCACATTGATATATTTGGTAAACGACATAAACTTGCACTATCACATTTTGAATGGTTTTTGAGACAATTAAGCAGTTTTACTTATCACAGTTATGTATATATCTATAGTTTTCAGAATGCAAAGAAATTGTTTAAATCCCGCAGATATATAGTCGACTAGAACAAGGTCCATCACTTTTGATTTTCCAATGTGATTAAGTAAATTTAATAAATTGGCTTCAAAACTGAACTGTACAAATGTTTAAATTACTTACTATAGCAAATTACGTCAGACTTTAAATTCCTACTTAACACTTAAAAAGGGATTATTATTGCATTATTTTCTTGACTAAGTACGGATTTGTTTTCCACAAACAATAGTTTAAAAAAATTATTCTAGAGGGCAAGGCACTAATTGAAATGCAAGGAAAAACTAAGGTTAAATACCCATACAATAATCTCAAGTTTTATGTATCTATTCCATGCGTATTCCTTTCTATTCTATTTGCCTAAATCTACTATAATCTACGTTTATTCATATTCACTACCTCTGATCAAATTTTATAATCATACCTCATATATAATAATATTTTAAAAAATATTAAATTTAAGTAGTACCTAGTATATAGAAAATCAACAGACTGTATTCCACCTGCTGTTTCGACCAGCATCATTAAAAATAAATTTAAGATTAGACAGGCACTTCAAATATCAATAAAGCGGCATATTAATGTATGTCGTCACAATTGCTTCATGATTTGTTGTAAATTTGAAGTTTTCATGTCCTTTACTCCATAGTTGGATAGATATTCTCCTTGATGCTTTCTGCAAGACCTGCCTTAAAATGTCTCTTTCAGATGTTCGGGTCACCAAGCACGCCTGTACTTGAAAATCCCGAATACCAAACGAGGTGGTACTTCAAGTATTTCTTAGGAAAATGTAAGTATGTCAAACATTTTATTGTTACATATTTTCAGTTTCGGTCGTTTAATAACCAGTGCTGGGATAAGTAAAGTTTCAAGGCGGAGCTCTTATAAGAATTCTGATATATGAAAGAAACTTTCGACAATTTTATTTGGATACTTGTTTATCTTTATACAGGATGAGTCAGTCATCAGTCCATTCATTTTAAGAGAAGATAAAGAAAAATGAATATAACACAAATACGTCTGTTTTCGCTGTCAAAAAATATTTTTAAATAATTATTGAAACCCCTTAGTTAGACTATCTGAGAGGCGGAAAAATGTTTCTTATTTACTTTCTTACCTAATTACTAATACTTAATATATGACCTAGGACATAAATAAGCCTCGTCTTATTTATATCTGATTCAACATTTTGCAAAGGGGCATTTTTAACTAATTTTTATCGGAAAAATATGTCAGTTGAATAATGGACAAAAAAATCGTTTTGTTTTATCTAGCATACTCAATTTCAAGGCAACATTTTGACGCCATAACTGAATTCGAATACAAAAGAAAGTATTACTATATTCACAAATACATTTCATTTAAATCGATTCATTTAAAGGACTGCATTCACGTTTTACAGAAAATGAATCTGAGGAATGCGTCAAATTAAAAGAAATATTTTCTTAATTACAGTTCTTTCATGCGATATTTTGTGAATTGTTAGAGATATATCGCACTTAAGTACCGTTTCTCTGTTTCCCAATAAACAAAATGGCAACACAGTTCTAATTTATTACACCCCCTCCCACAGACGTGTTGAGTCATTATCTTTAGGCGTACCCTTTCTGATTAGTTTTAATCAAGCAGCTGTTTTAACAATAGCTGTCAGGAAGGATGGATTGTTGGTTGTAAATCAGAGTACATCAATTTAAGGACCACTCACAGATAATTTAGATTATCCTCATTAATTGATTACTTAAATTTTCACTACATCGTATAATTCAGGTATTCCTTGTTATATTTTAAAATATTGAGTTTTACTAAAAACTTTAATGAACACAAAATATATATATATTTAATTAAAAAGTAGGTACCCACCAAAGAAATGATACTGATAATGATATAAGTAGTAATATTGCAGAAAATAAATGTCTATACTATGACATACTGATTTAATAAAACACGCAATCCAGTCTTAAAATCAAAGTTTTAGTCATCTATATTTCTCCAAAAAAGTCCATGTTTGGCGAGAAAAATTATCAATCAAAATTTACATTATGAGAAAATGTTGCAAAATACTATTTACAAAAGTTTTTTGGAATGAATTATATTGACATAACTCTTTCCTATTGAAAGTATAAAACAAAAGTCAATTAGCCCACCACAAATATTGTAACCTGTAAGATTATTGTCACTCTTCCTTCGCATTTATTTTTTTAAGATGAGAATTAAAAACAGTAAATACGCTTCGCGTTGTGCCTCATAACTGTATGATATAAAGAAAAGCACTTGATTGCTAGAGAGGCTCAGGGTTTAGTGTTTCTATCGCTCAACCCAGAGATCGTGGGTTCGAATTCTCATCCCACCAGACAATTTTTAATTAAACTGTCTACTCGTAGATTATGGCTTGTTCGCAGTGGTGGGTTGGTAACCATCCTGGCGATGGCCTAGGATGGGAAGAATGTCAACTTGGTGTTAATGTGAGAGATTAAAATCAGTTGATGTTTGACTGCCCCCCTAGCTAATGAAATTTTTCATATTTCCCTCATTCCAGCACTGAATGGTGGTTACGGCTTACCAACCTAAGTCGTTCCTGAGATGGCCCGCGAAATAATAATCTCCCCCGCTCCCACACAAGTCTCAGGCTTTCGGGCTAATCCTTGTGATTAGAATAATGGACAGAGATATTATTATTATTAACAGTTGTTAGAGCTTGTAGTTTCATAGTAAATTTTATTATTTTTTATTTCAGTACACCAAAACTACGTTGGATTAGATAACGACAAATCGCCTTTTTTTCTAAGTATAGTTTTGAACGAAGATAATAACACATGTGTTCCTCTTTGCCGTGCTATTTTATTTAAAAAAACCGTAAGTATTTTTATAACAATTTTATTTATTTCACTAAATATTTAAATACTTTTTCTTAAGGCTCTAAGAAAGTATACATAATTTGGAATCTCGGGAAAAATTATCAAAAAAGTGTGGGTAAATTTTGTTATTTCAAAGGATCAGTACGAGTACCTTATAAAAAAATTTACCGCCTTAGTATCCAATCAACTTTAAACCCTGAAATTCAGTCTATTTCCTGGCAATCTAGCTATTCACAGACACATTTCATTTTGATATATCTTCAGACTGAATTACCACATAAAACTATATTGAAGGTTTCATTAATATTTGAATTTCCTTTGTACTAAGAAAGCACAGGCTACTAGTCTGTGCTAGAAAATGCTGACTTTCACATTCTTTTAAATAATAGTTTTCGAAATAACTGCTTGAGGATTTTTTCGGAATTCTATATTCGAAATCGTAGCTCCTACATAATGCAATTCCATAAAACTTTCAGGGTGCACAGAAAATATCACTCCCCGTACTCCAAAACAAAGTTTTGACCGTTAAACAGATCCTGTCCAATTTTCCCAATATGGATAAAGTCGAGAAAGGACCAAGAGAAATATTCTCGCCGGATATTCAAAAAGACTTATTACTGTTAGAGGAACAAGAAGGCTCTGTTAACTTCAAGTTTGGTGTCATTTACATGAAGCAGGGCCAAACCAGCGATGACGACATACTAAGCAATGGTAAGCAGGATGTTGAGATATTATAACAGTACCGTACAAGGGTAACGGCTAGTTCTGAGTACCCACTATTTTATAAGTCAGTGCTTACACATATAGGGTGGACCAATAGAGTGGCAAAGTTCCATATCTCCTATGCCATAATAAACGATGCACAATTTAAAAATATATATAGCCATATAGAGTGTTCTATAAACCGGGGCCATCAAACTTATGTTTTTTATTTTAAATGGAATAACGTATTTTTTATTACATATTTGAATTCGGATCATTCCGATCGAATCGTAACCAGGATAAAATTCACATTACGTATATGTTATTTAAAATATCTAATTTTTAATAATTAATAAAATAATTCAGTTAAAAGTCGTAGATTTTCTAAGTGCCCATTTGAAGTTTATTATTGTTTCACATTAATCTCTAGAAATTTAATAATATTTTTTCCAGTAAAGTTAAATTGTCTCCTTTTATGAAAATAATGAATTAATGTACGGAAAAGAAGGAATTCTAGCTGGCTTTCCTATTTACTGTCAGCCCGTGTTTTGTCATTTAATTATATTACATGCTCTAGTAAATTATGTTGCTAGTCATGCCTGATATTTTATTAAAGCAAGCATCTAGCAACAAAGAACTTGGACTTAATGTAATTTTCGTTTCTTTTCATGCCAAAAACTAACTATCCGTTTTACACTTTTATAAAAGAACATTTTTCGCTTTTGTATACCAGATCTAGCGCCCTGGCGCCACATAAAAATATGAGGGCAACACTCCACTAATTTGTTTAAGTGCTACAAGACTTGATATATGTTTATACTGTTCTTCTTCATTTCAGAATATGGTAGCTATAAGTTCGACCAATTTTTATCGTTACTAGGAGACAAAATCAAATTACGAGGATGGGACAAATACAGAGGAGGCCTAGATATCAAAGGTAATACGCCAGTTCTGTATCAAATTTAATATTCCTTCTGCCTTCTATTAGGACGGCCTAACATTTCGAACATGGGATGAAATTTGCAGAATTAGATGAAATACAGGAACGGTATATGAACGCACGTTTGATGTAGGTACACAAACCGACTTAATAAACTAAAAATTGCAATTTATTTGATTCCGTACGTCACGGTTAACGAAACGAATGTCGAGAAAAATTATTCTTGATGCTTAATAATTATTAGCGTTGTTTTAACGTAGTTATGTCATACAAAAAAGTAAAATTATTGAAAAATTAGTCACATATACATGTATATATACCACGTAAGGTCACATGTATATTCTTTTCAAGTCATATTTTATATTTACTTGAGTAAAGTTACAACATAAATTAGACAATCCACAAATCTAATCCCAAAGGCCTCCAGAAGGGCTTACACATTCAGGAATTGCAGTGAAACATCCATTCAAAATTGAAATTATCAGTGACAGAGCTGGGAATCGAAGGGATTTAAAAGGCTGTGCAATTGTTGCACTTTCTCCACTGTAGTTACCTAGCCTCTACTCATCAGCGTGTAGAATCCGTGTGGACCATTTACCACATTAAACGGAATGGTGGCGCCCGAGATAAAAACTTACCTACCTTGAGTATTAAGGGTATTAAAACCGAAACCGAACTGAAAGCGTCACAATTTGGTATCATCCTATGAAACATCGGCTAGATTAATTACTGCAGAAGTTTTCTTTAAAATTGAGAACGAATAATACGTTATGAAGGAATAATAATACATTTTGATCTATTTACTTAAAAATTTACATTTTATATTATATACGGGCTTGTTTCGTACGGTTAAATGAACATTATAACAGATTGATGAGAAGATACTCGAAAATGCCAAATTTTCACATTTTAAAACAAAGCACACTGAGAATATTAAATATCGGAGTAATCGTCGATGCTACACATTATTACTAAACTTTCAATTTCCGTGAAATAAAAAAGTTTTATTAAGAAGTAAACTTAATAAACTGGTATTTCGCTGTAATATGTTTAGAAAATACGTCGCAATAAAAAAGTTCTCTCCCTGGTATGTTCTCATGGAAACGAAACTTTTTTGAAAGGTCAGGTCAATGAATTTAATCTGCCTATCTTCATTAACGTTAATTGTTTATACGTACGTACTTTTTATACAATATTTATATCTAAAGCTTCCATAAAAATGTTGAATGTATATTAATATATTTAGAGATACTAGACAATAACTGACTAAAAATATGAAATACAAAACAGACATTTGAGACACACAATTTGATTTGAGTGACACTTTTTGAGAGTTATACACAGCTACCAGAGATAAGGTCGTTGAGTTATATCCATCTAAGACATAGAGAAAGAGTTAAAATGTCGCTGATAAGTGATTTTGTATAAAATTTATAAGGTTGTGACGTTTGTTAATTTCTAGGGATTCTGAAATATTTAATGTATCACAATTTGTAGAAAAATATAGGATTTCGATGAATTTTAATTCAGGAATATGGTTACTCCCTATACAGTGGTTTGGAAAAAAAGAATCATTCTTTTGCAGCCTAAATGACCGAAAACTCTAACAATAACGTATTTTACAATTCCTACCACTCTGTCCTATATAGACGCTATTAGGATCTGAACATTTTAACTTATAAAGTCAAGATTTACTATATTTGTCTGTTCTATATTTTATTATAAATGATTTTGTTATAGGAAAAACATCTTTTTGATAATTTTCAATCAACATCTGTTGCTAGAACATATTCGTAACCTTCCAATATCAACTTTGCTCTTTCGAATTTGCAGGGGATATGACCGGCAAATACTCAGTCTACACCATCTACGAAGGACACGAGATTATGTTCCACGTCTCGACGCTACTTCCCTACTCCAGGGACAACCGGCAGCAAGTGGAGAGGAAGAGGCACATCGGAAACGACATCGTGAACATCGTGTTCATCGACACGGACGATGCGGAAGGGGCGCATTCCCAGTTCAACCCCACATGTATCAAGTCGCAGTTTACTCGTATCCTTTTTATCTCGATTCCACGACCCGAGATGTCACAGGTGGGAGGAAATTCGACTAATTAATTTGATAACTTCGTCGAAACTGAAAGGTTACTGAATCTTTCTAAATGAACCAGTCATCGAATGTTAGTTTTGTCTGCTATGTAGCGGAATTAATTAAAGTATATTTCCTGGTACTATAGAATTATTTCTAGTGACAGATAATCTGCTTTCATGTATACAGGGTGGCCCACGAATAATGAAACAAGCGAATTTTCGGATACTTACCAACTATTTCTTCCAAATCGCTCGGACACGTCAATAATTAAGTTTTCGAGGGGGAACTATTTTGTGCATATTTTCAATGTCGTAGTTTTACCCCCTAAGCGAGGGTGAGGTTCGCCCTTAAAATTTTAAATAGGAAGGGGGGGTCGAGACAAACCTCACTTTAAAGCTTGAAAAAAGACCTTTACAATGCTGCATACCTTTTTGAATTTGAGTCACTAGTTCTTGAGAAATTTAATTTTTTGTTTTTTATTTTTGCAAAATAATTGGAAACATTTCCAATTTCTTTTTCTTTAGATTGTAATATTGTTTAGTAAGTATTCTTTTTTAAATATAATAATAGTCCTGGTCAGTAAAAAATAAATTAATTGCAATTCTTATACTACATAGACCCTACAAACAACTAGAAACGAAAATTTACTTATTAATATTTTTAGTACGAGTATTAATTTAACAAATGCTGAAAATTATCACCTCTTGCTTCCCTACTGCGATAAAGGTTTTGCTCGAAGTATTTCCGAACATTACTTATCATTTCTGGTGTGATTTGATGTCCGCCTTTTTTGTCAGTACAGACCATTGTTATTTTACGATATTAAACGGAAATTTATACATCGGGTTTCTTGACGATCCGGATTATTACTACATTAATTTTTAAAAAGAAATACTTAGTTAACAATATTACAGTCTAAAGAAAAAGAAATTCAAATTCAATTCCAATTCCAATTATTTTGCAAAAATGAAAAAAAATTAAAAATTAAATTTCTCAAGAACTAGTGACTCAAATTCAAAAAAGTGTGCAGCATTGTAAAGGTCTTTTTTCAAGCTTTAAAATGAGGTGTGAGTTGACCCCCCTTCCCTTTTAAAATTTTAAGGGTGAACCTCACCCTCGCTTAGGGTGTATAACTACGACATTGAAAGTATGCGCAAAATATTTCCCCCTCGAAAACTTAATTAACGTGTCCAAGTGATTTGCAAGAAAAAGTTGGTAAGTATCCGAAAATTCGCTTGTTTCGTTATTCGTGGGCCACCTGTATAAAATCGAGTCATGAATATTTTGAAAATTATTTTCTTAAAATATTCATGACCGAGGAAAAATTTCCGGTTTTTAATTTAAGCTCGTGGGATATTCGGTAAGAAAATTTCACACCATTACTTTATAAATATTATGCCAAAATAAATATGAAATAAAATGTCATTTTCTAACATTAGTTACATAAATATTTTATATATAACTTAAAGACATCTTATATATTTTTTTCTTATTAACTTGAATCTACTAATATTAGTGGAATATCATTTATTTTTGATAATAATTATTCTGAAGTACCTACTTCAAAATTTATAGGTATATTTAATAAAATGCGAAATCTCTTAGTGAAATAACATACCATTTTCCAAGTTTAGTTACATGAACTTTTATAAATAACTTAAAAACATATTATATTTTTGTTTCTTATTAACTTTGATCTATTAATATTGGTGGAAAAATTTTATTCTAAAAGCACTCCAACTCCCGCGTCTTTATTTTGACATTTTAAATGACAGAAAAATTTCCACTTATTAATTTCACACAACGTTAAAAATTTCCGGAAATTTTTTGAGTTGCCATGGTAACTGAACAAAAAAATTAAAAAATGGCGGTGAGAAATTTTCAATTGTAATCTCCCTAGTGATTGGATTATTTCCGGAAATTTGTCTGAGGGCACGAATATTTTGAAAATTATCCCGAGTTACAGACGAGGGATAATTTTCTTAAAATATTCTTAAAAATATTATATAATAATATAATATAATATAATATATAATTTATATATAATAGTTGTCGTAATTAAACAACACCTTATTAAGCTGTAGAATCCAAATAGATATCACATCTAGAAGTATTTCCTTACAAAGTTTGCAATGTAACAGTTTTATCGTTTGATAAAAGCGATGGGAAAAGCAGATATGATGCCAGTTATAGTATCTTCTCGGTGAATGTGAAAAGTTGTGTTACATATAACATTTTGTTATGACATTCCTTGACTTACATATTTTCCTTCAGCCAATTTCCCCTACTTTTATTAGATTTGCTCAACATCCGCCAGGAAATATTACACAAATATATAGAACCCCTTCAAAATTTATGCGTACTACCTAAATGGGCTATACAGTATTCTGCTCCATATTTTTCTTTATAAGGACATGTATAAGTTATAACCATACTCTTATCCACTGTATCCAAAAGCAAATATATAACAAAACAAAAAATACTCTGCAGCAAACTGAAATAGTGTTCTAAATGTTAGGCAATACATAAGAGGCCATTTACTATTTACAATAAATTATAATTTACAATACGACTCAGAAATGATTGCAGTGTTGATGTGTTTCATGTTAGCAAAATGCAGTGTGCTTTAGTGCAACACTATAGACTAGATTTTAACCCGAGGGAAATATTGGCTATATTCATAAAACATATCCGTGGGTAGCTAACACGAGAGCTAAAAGCATGCATGCATTAAACTACATACGAGCCTTCCTAAGGCTAGATATTTTAAAATCGTTTTGAAGATACCTTTCCCAGTGTGGGCACCGCTGCAGATATTTATCTGAAACCTACATATAGCGTATAATGAGATTTTACATTGCTAGTTTATCGTAAAGCACGTGTATTAATGTTAACATTTTAAAGCAATTCTACAATACAACTTTTACTACTTACTACCTACTAGTCGCGCTGACGCAGCTGCTAAGAGTGAGTGAGAGCTAGTGTCCAAAAATTAATAATGTTAATGGCTATTCAAAATGTTTACTACATTTGTTCGAATCTTATAACATGTTGCAAATATTTTTCAACAGCATACCTTGGAAATTCCTTCATTTCTACAGGAAGAATGTAGAAGCAAAACATGAAGAGAATGTACCTAGAGTATTGTTGTTGTTGTTGTTGTTGTTGTTGTTGTTGTTGGTAGGCGGCGCGGTTACCCGCAGCACTCAGGTCTTTCGACCCATTGTACCTGCCGCTAGTCGGGAGCTATTGGAAGAGACCCGTGCTATGCGCATAGGCCAACACCCGTTCCAAAGGAAGCTCTCTAATATCCTGGGGCAGGAGAAATGCTGCACCCAGATGTTTGTGTCTCTTGACCATAAGGCAGGCACAGCGACAGAGGATGTGAATGGAGTCCTCGTCATCATGTCCGCAAAACCTGCACCTTCTAGTGTCACTAAGGCCGATAGTGTAAAGGTGCTTGTTAAGATGTCCGTGATCCGTCAGCAGTTCTGTGACAATCCTTATGCTGTTACGACTTAGCGCAAGTATTGATCGAGTTGCGTTTGACCAAAGCGTTTTAATTAAGAGCCTGGCTTGTCGCAGCCCAATCCCGTTTGACCATTCTTCCTCTGATCTATCCTTGATCCAGTTACCAATAAACCTTGCTACATAACTAGGCGGAAGCCCCAGCATTGGTTCGGGCTCTGTAAACTGTATACTTAAGTCTCTTTTAGCCAGTGCATCAACCTCCTCATTTCCTGTTATGTTGTGATGACCCAGTACCCAGGCCAATTTTACCTGGTTGTTCTGTCCCAATTGGGCCAGACCATTAATACACTCTAGGACCGCCCTGGAGGTGATCCTGTAGGAGATCAAGGTACGTAGAGCCGTCTGACTGTCGGTGGATATCTGGATATGCTGATATATGATCTGATAGAGTATTTCTAATAGTTTTTATATTGTATCTATTTTTCTGTTCAGTAACACTTTATATGCATTCCCGTATATATCTTTGGAAGCAAAACACATTTGGTCAGGAATAACTGTCATTGTTATTTTCTGAGTATCTACCTATCAGAATTAATGATACAAATAAGGATCTAAACTATATTATAAAATAATATAGTTTATTGTAAACTGTATATAGATGCTGGAGTTATCCAGTCGGAAAGTTTAGATTAGCTTCAGCCTTTATAGTTACAATATATGCAATGTAAAAATAGACAATCGACGGCGTTTTGCCTGAACATAACCCCTGGAAAGGGCTATTTGATCTAGTAGGTGTATCGTAAGGTAACACACACGTTGCTGAACACTATTTGATGCACTTATCTAACACCTCCAATTCATTCTCGCTTAACACCATGCTCATATTAGTGTCATGACCTGGAGTAAAGGGCAAACAGGTGTAAAACGGTCGATAGGAATGAAATACAAAACTTCTACTTTCTACATCGGCAATAAATTGAAGCTATCGACGTATCCAGCCTGGAACTTCTGTCGGCTAAATAAATCTGTCTAGTAAGGTCAAAGTTTGCAGGTTGTTAGTGTCCAGCCCGGCATTTTCGTCCGTGTTAATCTATCTCAAACTTTGATCATTTTATTCAACATCTTGTTGCTTGGACAGGGTTCACACGATTTATTATATCTCTCAAGGCGAGATTGGCGTGCACCCAAACGATATTATCGTAACTTTCTTGGATATGAGAATTTTCCAAAGAGACGCATATCTTAAAGATAGTATACTTAATACGTACTTCTATACGTATTAAGTATACTTACTTATACTATACTTAATACGTACTAAGGTACAAATTCTAGGAGGCATCGATAGTTCCTGTTTAAATCTTAGTCATTCTATAACGAGGCAAAATTCTCGTTGAAAAGTTTCTGACGTGGTTACTGCTCTTTTTAATCTCATTCAGTAAAACTGGAAACTATAAAGGCCAGTTTTGTCTGTTATTGTCAATAAATAATAGAAAATTATTAAAGAGAACTGGCTTTTATTGTAAGTAAAAATTTAAGCTTTCTCTTTAAACGTCTATATGAAGAAATGCAATTCTTATATTGAAACAGTTTTTCTAGTGATCTTCCAATAATAAAATTATAATAATTTAACTTAACGCGTTTCTTGTTATTTTCTTATAATTACTTGTTCAACAATGAATTCTTTTTTTATTTTTGAATATAAATTTGATGTTTCACACCCCTTTTTTGAGATTTCATCAATAACAAATATGTAAAGCACAACAACGAAAATTAAAGTGGTAAAAAAACGTAAAACCACAAAAAATATATCTACGCCACTGGTGATTGAAAAACCTTAAACGTGTTTCCCGTATAAAATCTATCCGAATATCGGCCCTTTATTATTTCCGCCCTCTTATACATTTTCAGGTCGGTAGAATCTGGTACCTAAAGAGAAAATTAAGTGTTAAACATCCTTGAGTAGGTTATTTTTCTCAATTTTTTGGGAAATTGGTAACCCATTCAGTATTAATTAACTACCAACTTAATTAATTTTAATAAAACCATTTTTTTATTAATACTGTTTAGAAAATCGGTTGGTTTGTCAACAAAAAAGTGTGTGTAAAAAAAACAGTGTCGACCATAGCATAGAAATTTTCATCTAGCCTAAAATAGAGAAAAATCACGTTTATAGAAACAACGACGCAGATACAAAAAGTCAAGATTTTACGAAGCATGAAAGTGCAAAATTTAATACAACAATATTATATACTCGCTGCACACTTTATTAATTTTTGTTCAACATATCTACCACCCTCCATGTTAGTTTTAACTAAACTACACTGAGGAGTAACAAAAACTCCGAAACATCAATGTTTCTAGCACCGCCATGTGATACGTAACTATAAAATATTTAGAAACAATAGCAGAAATCTGTTGCTGTTTCATAGTAACAAAACTATGGATACAATTTACAAAACGATAAAAATTATAAAATAAACTGGTATTCTTGTGTTCAAATTTCCTTAATCAACTACCAGACGTCTTCGCCGTGGTAACGGTGGACGGAGACAACCAATACAGACTCTCAGTGTTCTCTGACGAAGCCGTACCGCTGTTCGGGCCTGGTCTGCCCTGTCCGCCGGCGTTTAGCGATCCCTACCTCTTCAGGGAGTTTCTCCTTGTGAAGCTCATCAACGGCGAAAAAGCAACATTCGAAACTCCCACTTTCGCGAGGAAAAGACAGAGGACACTAGACATGCTCATCAAGGATTTGTACTCGGAGCATATGACTGACGCTAGAATGGTGAGTTATTATTATTATTTGTTGAACTCTTCCGTAAAAAAATTAATGAAGTACGTCAAAAACTTCAGTAAATAAATAAACACAAAATGACCTTCTAACGACTTGCTGCATATTAAATCCTTGAATCTTAAGAAGGCCCCTGGTGTTATAACATCTCTCCTTTCGCCCTTAATTTCTCTCAACGCAGAGCTGTTCCTTACTAAAATGTATAATGTTGACCGCGTTGACCGAGGTAAAGAAAATCGCATAAACGTCACTAGAAAACTGTCTTAAATATTTTCTTTATCAAAGAGCGGTGATATCGCTTTAATATATTTTTCAAAGTATTCAATAATTCCAAATGATAAAAGCTCTTCTAGCATTAATTTAAGGATTGTTTGAAAACTAGATAAATTGTACCTATTTGGAGCCACCATGGTTTTGCGACTTGAATAAAGAAACTGTGTGTGAATTTTTCTTTGTTAAGTATATTTCAGAAGCGAGTTGTGTACCAAGTTACAACTTTAACTAGTGATAGATACATGTACATATATGGTTTTAATAGTCTTAATAAAGATCCTCAGATCTGCTTACAGATCTTCTTCCTTAGAGTTTACAAAATCAATGAATTTGCCTAACTTTTCAATCTAGGGATATTGTGCTTTGCAGTATGCTTTAATATTTAAACCTTTACCAGATTTGCATTCAGTTTATTTATGTCAGCAAAAATACTGAAATGTAACTTTCAGCTCTAAATTGGTTATATCACTGAAAGTACCCACATACGCATTCACGGTTAGTTATTCACACTGAAAGCGAGAACAAACAAGAAATATTCTGCAAACGCTGCTATAATATTTGCTACTCTTATGGTCTGAGATATAACTTGTTATAATGACATTGGATATACGTATACCAATAATATTTCACAATGACGTTTCCATTTCAAGATACTAAATAGAATATATAGTCGCAACCTCAAAGATAAATGAAGTATTTATATGGGAATGACTAGTATAAATTAGATGAAGTATATGTCAAAGGATAAGGGCTTAAAGGATAATATTCTTGCTTCCCACGCAGTTCAATATCCACGCGATAAAAATATATTTTACATTTTTTATTATATCTTCAACTGAAAAGAAAATATTGGTTTTGCACTTTTTAGTACATACTGTCTCATTTTTCAGGAGAATCTAGGGCATCTCACAAATTTTCAGGACTCACAGGACCTATTGAATTAACGATTGTGTAGCAATATGCTCGACGTCGTTAAAGTATTGTTTAATTATATATTTTTATTAGCTTACTTCTTTACTATCTTACTTCTTACTAATATCCTATTATTATTATTATTATTATTATTATTATTATTATTATTATTAATATTGTTGTTTTATTAGTCAAGATATTGAAAAGCCAGTCAATATGTTGAGAAAAAAGGACATAGAGCAAACTCAAAACATTATAACAAAAATTTGAGATATTGAGGAAAAATTAATATGTTAAGAAGAAAGTGTGGATCTTGGAAATAGTCTCAATATATTAAGTTTCCTTAAAATAAACAAAATGTGTACATTAATATGCCTTAAAATACTAAATGAAGATTTATTTATTTTGTCATCCTGCAAAATTAATTTCCTACTCCTCAGACGATGCTAAATCGCAGAGCTTTCTCCGATGTCCTGGCCGAAACTCCCCGGCATTCCCGCTTGAAGGAGGACTCCCGCCAGATTGAATTTGTCCGCATAGGACAGGCCCTAAAGCTGGAAGCCATAGTGCGCGGGGACGCTCCTACTAGCCTGGCATCCGCTGGTAGCACCGCCGGCACCGTCTTCAAGAGGTCCCCATGGGAAGCCAACTGCTTCTACCCTGTATTCCCCGTGCAGTCTATTGTCAGCGCGGACTCCTGGGGGGATAACAGGTTAATCATCGGCACGGAGGAGGGAGTGTACGTCGTGGAAGGTACAGTGTAACTTCGAAGTGTAATTAATTATTAAGGTCATGGTCATGCTTTGATGATCAAATTCAAAGGCTTACAAATAGATATACAGGGTGCTTCAAATTCGATGCAATACATGGGGATCTCAGAAACGGTAAGAGATACGAAGTCGGTTAAATGGAGACAAAGTTGCGTATTCAGGGGGGTAACATAATGGTGAAAAGAGATCAAGGCTAGCTTGATTAGTTTTTGAAATATTTCGAAAAAACCGAAAATTTCGATTTTCGTTTTTGTTTTTTTGCGGGCCTATTTGATGAGGTATTCAAAAATAAAGAGCACTTTTCTATAGCAACTTTTTGCCCTTTATCGAATGGTGTTAGCAAACTTTCCGCAAAACGTTTCGTTTCCCGGAAACCAACATCAACTTAATTTTTTTAAATACGGACCTGGAATTTTTTTTCAATTTTTTGGAATCATTTTTGTAACTTGATAGAATGCCACCATAAAAGGAACCAGATTTAAACGTTTTGTTCAAGAAAAATCCTTCATTAGTATTTTTGTTTAGGACTTTTGTTAATTTTAGATATTGAATAATATTTTTGAGGTTTCATTTTTATTTACGATAAATAAACAAAAGCTAATAATAAAGCAACGAATTAACAACTATAAACTTTAATGTAATTGAATAAACAATGAATAAAACAACAAAATATTTTAAAACTATAAAAACCCTAAAGCAGATGTTGAAATAATCCTCCGTCATTATTCATGCACAGGCGTATTCGTCTTTTTAAGTTTTGAATAGATCTTTCGATTTCCCTTGCAGGTATTGTATTCAGAACACGAATAGTGGCATTTCTCAAATCCTCAATGTTATTATATTGATTCTTATATAAAACATTTTTAGTTCGTCCTCATAAGAAATAATCTAATGGGGATAAATCAGGAGCTCTTGCTGGCTATTCTACAGCACCAGGATTTCCAATCCATCTGTTTGGAAATGTTTCATTTAAGTAGTTGCGCACAATTCCTGAATTATGAGGAAATTTAAATAAAATTAAAAAATTCTAGATTGCTGAAAGCCATTTTTAAGTACCGATAGTGCTTGACACAACATTGAAATGTGTTTGTCATAGAAACGTTTGCCTAGATAAAACTAAATGTAAGAGGACCACGGGAAATTATTAATGATGGATTTTTCTTAGACAAAACGTTTAAATCTGGTTCCTTTTATGGTGGCATTCTATCAAGTTACAAAAATGCTTCTAAAAAATTGAAAAAAAATTCCAGGTCCGTATTTAAAAAAATTAAGTTGATGTTGCTTTCCGGGAAACGAAACGTTTTTCGGAAAATTCACTAACACCATTCGAAAAAGGACAAGAAGTTGCTATAGAAAAGTGCTCTTTATTTTTGAATACCTTATCAAATAGGCCCGCAAAAAACAAAAACGAAAATCGAAATTTTCGTTTTTTTCTAAATATTTCGAAAACTAATCAAGTTAGCCTTGATCTATTTTCACCATTATGTTGCCCCCCTGAATACGCAACTTTGCCTCCATTTAACCGACTTCGTATCTCTTACCGTTTCCGAGATCCTCATGTATTGCATCGAATTTGAAGCATCCTGTATACATAGTTGGTCAGCCACCATAATTATAGTTTCAATTCCAGATGGCAGCTCCCACCGCCTCATCTTCGACAAGAGTCTACAGGTGCGTCAGTTGAACGTGGTGGAGCCCCACGGAATCCTCCTGCTACGCGGCGGTCACTCCAGCAAAGAAGGCAAGATCTACGTTTTCAGATTGTCCCAGATAGAGTTCCTGGCCGACACACGATCCCGCCTGGAAGTCAAAGATCACCGCTTGGAGCGCACCAGGGGGACGAATCTCTACGCCATCTCCAGGCCTGGTAAGAGAATGAATTATGGATAAAGTAGAGAGGGGGTTAGCGAAATTGAAAAAGAGCTCTCATGATTTCGAATCACTTATTCCGGAGCGAGATGTTTGGGCCTGTAGTAAATAATTATTATTCGAATTAGGTATGTTAAGCAGTTTCACCGGATCAGGTCACCAGAATTTCCTCCTTTCTAATCCATTATAATCCCTCTTGACATAATCTAGGAGATACATTACAAAAAAATCTAAATTTTCTTCTTCAGGTGTTAGAATGGATATTATACATAACATTTTTATATCTTCAACAAAATCAGTTTATAAATATCTAAGCAAGGACACACGAATCAAAAAAACAGACCAGGGCATAGGCCAAAAAGTATTGAGTAAACTGAAATATTGTTTGCAGCCGTGTTTCTATTAAACAACCTATACTGAAAAACTACAGTTCGGAAATTTTGACTTTCCACTATGTTTAGCTGTTCTTGATCAGTCTACTAAGGCCACCAATCTCCACCAATATTAGTTACAGACAATATTATCTTTCATAAATATAAGTATAGAAACAATATAGAGATAGGAACAGTTTCGCATCATCTCCTTTACCTATTATATCAGGAACCGGAGAAGTATCATTTTATACAAATTATCTTTAGGCGGAGCTCGACTACGAATGTGTGTAGCAATTGGCAGAAAACTGTTGATGTTCCAATGGAAACACTCTGCAGCTTGGACCGCCTGGTGTCCAGCTAGTGATACGGACACTGTTGAAGGATTTACCTTTCTGTGGGTAAGATTTTTGTTTTGAGTAAACCAGTCTTAAGTCGACCACAGCTCCTTAATCCAATTTTGATTTTTTTTACTTTTCCTCTAGGCTGTTTTATTTATAGTATAATAATGTAGACTCCTAAAATCTAATTTTTAAGGAACTAAATCTGAACGAAACCCTCTCGATGATGACGATACTCGACAGCGGCTGGAGCCCCAACTCTCCATCGCAAGGTGATATATTGGTCTGCGTCGGTTACAAGAACCACTGGGACATAGTGAATGGTCGAACGGGATATTCCCAGCATCTGCACACAGTCGAGAGTACGAAGGCTCACCTTGTGACTGCTCTTGATCTCTATGAGGACCAAGAAATTCAATTACTTCTGTGTTACAATCGTGAGTAAATAATGTATATGATGCCCGTTTCCTATATTATTGGTTATAAAAGATAAGAAACAAAGAGAAAGACAAGCAACTTCTTAGTAGATCTATAAGAGGAAAGAAAAATCGGTATCAGAATATACCGAGGATGTATCATTATAACATCCTTGCTTAATGTTTTCATAAATATATTTGTGGATAATTTTCAGTGTATTCCATACCATAATCCATAAAATACTTAATTCGTTCACAAAAACATCATAGTAGATAAAGATTATATCTGCAAAATTATTTCTTAAGGATCACGCACATGTATCGGTATCGGTCGGACAACCCAATGCATATGCGTTGATCCGTTGCCTTCCGTTCGTCCGATATCGATATATGCGCGTTTAGTTTTAAACTTACCTCCCAGATATTACGCTTAAAAGTAGGTAATTAATATTTAGATGAAATATAGCGTCTCTTACTTATTTTAAATCCTAGTTTTATTCTTATATACCTATACACCATCTTTATATACACTTTTTCTTTTCAGACACTTGCCATTTTCAAAAAATAAACGAAGAAAACTCATCGTCGTCGTCAAATTTTGATTTTCATTGGAACTCAGTGCCTACAGATATAGGTAGGTTAAAATATATATATATATATCCGTTTCTAAAAACAAATTTGAAACTATTGAACTTCAGGATTCAATCGGTTTTGAATATATATATATATATATATATATATATATTTTTCATAATAAGGGACCGGATTCTTGGTCGAAATTTTTCTGATATATCTTCGTGACCCAGGAAATTAAATAAAAATCATAATTCATAGTTTCAAAATGTATCAATATTTGAGCATTTATTTACTACTGGTATTTGATAAATTACTGACTTTATTTTTAGCTTCACAGAACATCTTGTATACAATGATACACCTATGGAATGTATACTTTACACCAATTATATAGTTTCAGTAAACTAATCTTGGAGTAATCAGATACATTCATCTTGTTATAGATCACTTCTTTTAAATTTGAGATTTCCCCCCTCGGGTTCTATACAGATGAGAAGCTTGACTTAATATTTTTGGCTCGTTTTGTTGATAGCTCATATTTCATAAAGGTATAATCACAAAAATGTATTTAAAACAAGCTAAGATCAATTTAATGTTGCACAATGTACTAGTATTGCGAAAATAAATCCTTGATATCAATATGTGGCTATTCTTTGGGTCAAGCACTGATTCTTCAGAGCATCTCTTTCAGTCAATCTGCCAATACACATAACTTTCTCAACTTATAAATTCGATTATTACTTCTACTTTGCAACGAATTTCTTATAATAAGTGCCTTATGAACTTCCTCCCTATATGATTTCAGTTTGTGCTTTCCCATACGTGATCGCTTTCACCTCGAACTCCATGGAGATTAGGCTGATCGTGAACGGGAATCTCATACACACGATGACGATGCCGAAGCTGCAGCTTATCGCCTCCAAGAACGACATCTTCTTCGCCACAACTGCACCGGAATTCTTCCCGAACAAGACGGACAGGCTGTTCGTCGACATCAGGCAGCAGGATCTGCAGAAGCATTCTCCGCCCTCTAGTCCAAATGGTAATTATATGTTTATTATAAAACTCAAGAGCAGAGAATGAAGCTCGCGAAATCGACAGTGCCTTCTTGTGGCAGTGGAACACGTTTCGCGCACGTTTTCAGGAAAATTGCATATGTATAAAATATGTGTAGAGATACTTTGAAATGTATTAAAATATTGTAAACTAATATTTTCTCATCGATCTCGACTTCATTATAGTATTCAATTTGTTATTATTATATTATAGTTATTTGAAGTTATGAAACAAGCCAAATTTATGGATTAATTTAAACTAATTATACCCATATATTTCTATACATGTAATACAAACAATATGCACAGCAAATTGTAATCTAGGGTGCATTGTAGAGTGATACATATTATTCTGTTAAAATATACCCCTAATTGGATTAGGGTGCAGAACAGAATACCACATCTGCAGCTTCTGGTGGCAATAATGGCCACAATTCATGCATGGTAAACTAGATACTCCATTTCCAGTTCAAACAGTGACCAACCTACAAACTACAACACACAAATGCACGCTTCGCCAACTTTCTGCCTGTTAAATCAATTTTGTGTTTTCTGGATGAGCTTGTAATTAGTATTGCTTTAAATGGTTATGCATATTACGTGTAAACGAATATACTGCAACGTAGCCTAGCGAAAACTTTCTCTCGAATAATTATTGAATGAAAGTTATATAGCTAATAACAGACCGGTAAGGTGTTGCTAGGAAACAACATTACATTGTCAGGTACTGTAATGTTCCATTTACCGGCTTCAAATCAGTGCAGTATATTTACTGAACAGTATGAAATAAAGCATATTAACGTAAATATTTTTAGATATATACAACATTACATGACACAGAGGAATTTTGCATAGGTAGTGCAGAGTGTGCTGTTATGACTTACTTATTTAAACGAGTATACCATTGGGTTAACCTTTCTCTTGTAACCGAATGCCACAAAATCTGTTAAATACGTAAACTGTACGTGTTAACCTTAACAATTAATTTTTACCGATATTCTAATTAATTGGAAAAGCATTTCGCTTCAGTTTTTTGGTAATCAGAAGAGTTTGGCAGTCGGTACTATCGATTCCGTTGGCAATATTTCTCATAGGAAAATAATGAAAATAACCTATCTGAAGTTTAATTAATTTGACAGTTTTCGTGGGACGTGCTTGTCTCGTTAGGGTAATCTCACATCGGCAGATAAAATGAGAAAGAAGTTGAGACGGATGCGACTCGAGATTTTCGAAGACGAAATAGACGTAGAAGGAATCGACGTAAGGTCTCGAAAAAAAAAATCTCAAAGGATTAGAGAAAGGACGGAACTTTCGCGTGAAGCGGTTCTCGAAGCCGTAAAAATTAGAAAAAGGTCTCAGGGGTCCTGCGAAAAGTGGGTAGTTCGGCGGGCGTGACGGAACCATTAGGCGCGAGGACAAACGCCGGTGCTAGCCGCATCTCTCTCGTCGAACGGCGATCGACGAAAATTTTGCAGAGGTTTTTTGAAAAGGCGTTTAAATTGGGAAAATGCGTAGGAAACGGGACGAAAATACCCCTACGCATTGGAGAAAGGCCGGGGGCGACCTTCGGTGGCTTGCGGGGACCGTCCCGCGATCGCCCCTCCGAGGAGATAGCTTTGAATCTTGGTCGATTCGACGACGGAATTTAGAGCAAGACAGAATCGACGCGTTTTAATATATATGGATTTTACTAAATTTGTTTTTGGAATATTTCAGGGTAGTAATTGAGCAAACATTCATCGGGCAAAATTCACTTTCAACCAACTTTCTGTTTACCAGACCGTATGCTTCACATATTCTGAAAAACTGCACTGTACCACAGATGCTAAAATTATATAAAATATTCGTTGAAAGTTCTAAACCATTTATAAATGCAGTTCAGCCTGCTGCACCTAATGGAGTTTCCCACGCTACGCTTGAATTCATTCAAAATGATCTTCCAATAACAAATTTAAAGAGAAACGAGAAAAAACAATATTATGACAGTAGAAATTTACAAATATTGATGACTTGTAAACTTAACACATTCTCGCTGGTCTATCACGACCTTATCTGTTATTATGAAATCACCCAGAATATTTTTTTGACCCCAAGTATAGTCCAAACCGAAGCCAGTGTAAATATGTCCATGTCCAATATTGTTAATATCAGTGCTACCACAAGCGTTTAACATTTGGGTATGTAGTGTACAACAACGCAGTACTCACTTTAAAAATACTTAGTGTACAGAGTGTACAGTAGTGCAGTGTAAAATATACAGAGTGGCTTATCATAGATTTCCAGACCAAACCTATTTTTTGTTTAAAAGGAACACCCTGCTTATTTTGTAACTTTAAAGCTCATAAAAAATTATTTTGATTGATAATGTATACCTACATCTAAATCATTTATTTACAGTTGTTTCTAAAGTTGTTCAGTTTTTACAATAGAATATATAAAGTAGGCTTCAAAAAAACAATAAACAAATATCAATGAAAAAATTTTTCATGAGCTTTAAATTTGGAAGAAAAGGATTTTTCAACATTATCGATAATGAGGTGCTCAACTTCTGTATATTTCAGGTTTCTACCATAAATCTACCTAACAATATAAGTGCATATTTTCCGGCAAATAATTTGTGCACTTGGGATATTCGGTAAGACAATGTCATCATTTATTTATCGGATTTTGAGAGCTTGATGCAGCTCTAAACAGTTCTAACGGGTCTAGCCCTCAAGAAAACTTGTGGTATAGTCTGTATAATCTAAAGTGAAACTGCATAAAAAATTCCGACAAACGACACACGAGGTGCAGGTGTTGTTTATAGTTTCAATTGACATTATATAGAGTCTATATAATGTCAATTGAAACTTTAAATGGAACGTATAGACTATACCTTCACGTTTAAATTGTGATTACTTGTAATTTACAATGTTTCATAACGGAATAGAGAATCCTTCAGAAATTCAAGATAATATTCAACACATGATTCTGGAGTCGCAGAGTAGGGATAATTTTCTTAAAATATTCATGAACGAGGAAAATTTTCTTCTATTAATTCAATCACAAGGAGGATTCAGTAAGAACATTTCGAACGTATTAACATTTTAGAAATATTGAACATTCTTATCACGAATGAAAAAAAATTCAAACAAAAAAAATACATATTAACATTAACAAATTTGTGCAACAAATATGATTTTTTGCGTCGACAAATCACTTTAATTTCGAAAGGTACTACTGGAAATACCTATTCCCGCGTCATTATTGTGACATTTAAGATGATAGAAAAATTTCCAGTGTAGGTAATTTTGTGGGAAGTTGTAGGAGGATGAATATTTTCGGAAATTTTTTCGTGGTAATGGTAGTGATTCAAAATAAAAATGTGTGATTGGTTATAAAAAGTGAATGCGAAATTTTCACTATATAGCGAAAATTTCGCACTCGCATTCACATTTTCGCATAATTCTTAATCTGCGATTATCTGCTGCAGACTATTTTACCTCTGATTTCTGTTCTAGCATCCCCGGAGATGCGCCCTCTACGCATCTACCGCATCCCGATCCACGCCCTGAGCCGCAGCGTGCACCAGGAGCCCGGCTGCGTGACCACCGGAGGCTCTCCCCACACGTGGAAGTCGGCGGACGCCCGGCTGGCGGTTCCGGAGCAGCCAAGAGTGTCGCGCAGCGCTACCAGCTCCCCAGTTCCGCCCAAGGGCAAACAAGTGCAGGGGGCGGTGAAGTGATGATCCGCGAAATACTCTTCCTTCCTGCTCTCTTAGGTAGACGTCTAGGTACCTGGTGAGGGTTATATTGGAGGGGGAAGTGACTGGATCATAGTATGGGTCTATATTAAAAAAAAAACGAAGTTAAATGGCCCATCAGAAATTTGTTTGGGAATATGACACCTGCAAAATGAAAACAAGAAAATATTCAAAGATTATAATTGTAATTAAATTTTCTCGAGTCCTTTAATAAAATTCATGGAATTAGAAAAATTAGTTGCAACTATTTAAAATTTTTGACGATTCATCTATTTATTCAGACTTTTTCACGCCTAAACATAGTACATTATGTTACTAGGAGTAGAGGGTGAACATTATTTGTTAAGTCCAGAAGCTTACACAGCCGAGACATCAGCCAAGGCTGTGTATACGCATACGCTTGATGAAAAATTCTCTTTACGATTAAATAATATAAATTTTACAGGTAAAGCCGTCATACAGTAAAATTACATAAATTACAAGAAAATTAGGCATGAACATTCATTTACTGTTTTGTATTATTACATTTTATTTCTTGTGTGCTAAAATATAAGGAACAAAAACAATTTATATCATCATACAAGTTTATAAATATAAGCCTTTAAAGCACGCGCAACGAGTTGCAAACGTTGCAACGTTGCAAATAGGCTATTTTTTATTATACCTGCATCAGGTTTTGGACTAAATAAACCCACAAATTAAAATAAAATCAATACAATATACAAATTTAATACACTTATACAAAGTAGGCTACCTGATATTTTCAATTACCTAAGTATTGTTCAAAGTTTGTTTGACTGCTCACTGAATCGAATTCAAACATGTAACGTTTTTTAGTATTTTAAATGAGGAATATGATGTAGGTCTAATAAAAAAAAATATGTAGCCTCAAAAAAGGTGAAAATTCAAAATAAATTGCTGAATATTATAAAGACGAGTTTTAAAATATACTTTGCTATAATCTTTATGTAGTAGCACCATTTATAAAATCAAATTGAGTGATGAAAGCACAAAATCCAGTCATTTCCTTCCATTCACAACTCACAGGACTATTTTGAGATGGTCGTGACTAACGTTTTATAAATATGTACTGTAGTTCTTCTAACCTATTGTTATTCGTACAAAATACACAATACATGTCATTCCTGTATATAGAATAAGTGTAATGAGTTTGATTTTTAACTACAAATTTTTATTTATCGTTAAATGTTGGTTTATTTTCTTAAGGTTAAGGACAAATTGATAAGAATAGTCTAGTCATAGTTGATAAGGATAGTTATAATTCTACAAGAATACAGGGTGATATTGTCTGTAAGCTGTAAAACGAAAGATTATATCAATAAAATGAAAATGTATATTAAAGTTTGTAGTCACCCTGCATATCAAAAAATATTTATAATAAGTAAGTATTTTACTGGAAGTATAAGTAGGTAAATTTTTATATTTTTGCAATGCTTAGTTGAGCATGAAAACGTGCAAACGTGAAAGTACGTAAGCTGCTGGTGAATATTGGACATCAAAATATTACCCGTTTTATTTTTTAAATACAGAAACATATGTTTTTTTTATTTTAAAGTATAAACAATAGGTAATAATTATTGTATAATACCACATTTTTATTATAAAGATTATTTCCCATAATTTAAAGACAGATAAATATTGTTAAAGTAACCCCTAAAGAGGTCGGAAATTGCGAAATACAAGATGCTGAGAAAACCTGTCTAGAAAATGTCTTAAAATGTTGGATTTCGAAGTATTTAAAGACTACTTTGTATATTTAAGAGTACCTGCTAGTTTTCTACTGGAATATTATGTATGAAACTAACCCTTTGTACAGTGCCTTCATAAATACCCATAATCAACAATTATTGCCATTAAATTTCAAAATATTTATTAATTTAATATTCGTTGTACCTACCCCCTAATATGTTGATAACACTTTTTGGCATTAGGTATCTAAGAAGACTATTACCACAAATTTGAAATGAATAAATATGACCATAACTTACAAGAATTTATAAAGGCCATTGTACGTGTTGTACAAAGTATTTTCTTCAACAATATCTGAAAAGCATAAGCCATTGATTGTTGCAGCAACAGTCGTAAAGCGTAAAATCAATTTAACACTTATTCTGATCTGTTGGGAGACAGAGTTTAACAAAAGTAAACAAGTTAACTAGCTGTTTACTAAGTTTAACTTGGCAAACAAAAAATTAGACAAAGATGAAATCAAATATCCTTAATATAGCATTTTTAACAAAGACTTTTAATTATAACTACTATATGTATATAAATAAACTTTTGATGATCTTTTCAACGTTTTTCCCAAGGACGTATAGAACATCTCATGATAGGAGTAGGACAACCTGAAAAACGTTTTACTACCGACACTTTATTCTTCGTACGTCTTTGGTATTCTCTACCTACTGTCTTTCTTATGAGACCGCTGAGTTCGGGAGAACGGGTTATTTGGGCTATATCCAAAATCTCATATCTTAAAATTTGAGAATCAAATACCCTGTATGAACGTTATCGGCCATCTCTTGTTTTCTCTGCCTTTCTTCATTTGTTACCCGATTTACTTTTAAATTTGATGTAAGTAGGTATATATTCGGAAATGAAACTAGAAGAATTCATTCTTAGAGTTTTTGAGTACCTACTCCTAAAACAATAAATAGGTAGGATGTAAAACATAATCATCTTGAATATCCAGTAGCAACCAAAAACATTTCCTGAAATTTACATTTCCTTTCCTGAAAATAAGCGTTATAACGCAAAATTTTGCCTTATAACAAAATTTTGTGTTATAACGCAAAATTTTGTCTTATAACTCAAAATTTTGTCGTATAACGCAATATTTTGTGATATAACATAAAATTTTGTGAATTTACGTTTTTCAAATTCTAATTCAAAATACGTGATTAAATCGATAACTAGAAAACGAAATGAAAGCTAAAATATAAGGCTATAAAGGACTAATTATTATGGAACTTATTTTAAACCCTACAGGGCGTTTCAAATATAAGGCAAAAACAGACTTTCTTTTTGCCATGTACTTTAGTTATTCTTGGCACCGTATATTTCAACGAAAGGAACATTATAAAGAAGATACTTGGGGCTTTCAAACAAAAAAAAATTATCAAAATCGGACGAGAAATTGTTTGCGCAAATGCGTTTTGAAATCATGTGAAAAGAAGGGTGGCCCATTTGGGACTTTAAGAAGTTTATTTAAAGTTTTTCTTTAATCTCGCCAATTACGCCCTTCGTAACCTTCGTCTCAGATACCGCAGACCAACCAAACTACGACTAACCACTTCCAGGCACCTCGTGTTTTAACTTTTAACTGATCGCGCTGCAAATTTGAAAAACGTAAATTCATAAAATTTTGTGTTATATCACAAAATATTGCATTATAAGGCAAACTTTTGAGTTATAAGGCAAAATTTTGCGTTATAACGCATATTTTTAGGAAAGAAAATGTAAAAAAAACAGGGTGTCCCTTAGAAGCCTTCGTAACAAACCAGGTAGTAGATGTTATTAGCCTTCCGAATATAAATTTATTACTTATATGTAATAAATTTAATAAATTTATTAAATTTATTACGTATAAGGTACTTTTTCTCACTTCAAGTCAAAGTTGAAAGTAAGTTAGGTTTTATTCTGTGATACCATATTGTACGTATTTCAAAAGTTTATGTGTGAATAAAACGAATATCAATTTTTATTGTTTTATTAACCCCCCATAATCAACCAATAAAGATATTGAACAATAACTCACTTGCACTAATTAATAAACTTTTAGTGCCCGAATTCCAATTACTTTTTGCGTACCTGCCCTACTGCATGGCTTCTTGTTGGCCAAAAGGCAACTGAACCTTACTCTGAGCCTATAGGCATTAGAAAAATTTTGATAGATTTTAGACAATCAGATAAGTAATTTGCGGACACTTCGTAATATAAATAAAAGGAAAATGTACAGACTGTCCAAAATTCGAGTCTCTACATAGGGATCTCAGTTATTATAAAAGATAGGAAAACGCTCAAATGGGGAAAGTTTTAGAAAATTTTATGCTGATTTCAAATCTGCATTGAAAGTTATCGTGAGTCAATTGTTTTTCGAGATATTTGAAAAAAAAACGAAAAACCGAAGAATTTGTTTTTGGCCAATAACTCGCTAATGGTTAATCTGACACTTCTAAAAATTTTACATTATTAGTACACTTTTTAAAGACGAACATTTTGGCATAAACAAAAATTACAAGGCACTCTTTGTTTTTCTGTTATGAACCACAACTTTGCTATTTCTTATGGTCGCCATATTGGATTTTTATATCATATTTTAAAGCCAAAAATTCTCTTTCCAACGATGTATCATAAGCCTATAAAAGAATTTTTAAAATTTGTGAAATATTGAAAAAATCATTTTTTTACAAGTTTACTTTAGAAGTTGGCTGTGCGATAACTTTCAATGCAGATTTGAAATCAGCATAAAATTCTCTAAAACTTTCCCCATTTAAGCGTTTTCCTATCTTTTATAATAACTGAGATCCCTATGTAGACTCGAATTTTGGACAGTCTGTATATAAACATAAAAGTAAATGTTGTACCAATCGTAAAATAACACCAATTTTATATTAAGGCGTTGTTTGTATAAGAATAAAGGTACCTGCTAAACGGTAACTATATCTTTTGTGATAGACAATTTGTGAGAAGTGTAAAATCATTTATTGATTACTTTAATCCAGAGTCAATGGTAAACGCATCTTTAGAAGCATTTCTGTGATCGATCGACGCATTCTGCTAATTACTTTATTAAACTTGGGTTCAAAATTAATTTATTGACTTTATTACCTAATAAAAATCTGATAAACTGATATAAACTAGAAATTCAGAACCGGATATACACCGGGGCAAGGGGAGGGTTTTACCCCTGGGTTTCTTCTGACTTTGTTTTCTGTAAAAATAATTAAATATCTTTATATGGTAAGCCTATAATCATTTTGTCTCATCATCATTTTAATTGATTTCCTCAACTAGTTCATTTATTTTTAACAAAATATATAACATAAACAATGTAAATTCAACCGTGACTCCCAGAATAAGAAATTAGAATAGATAGATACCTACCTACAAAGTATAAGGGCAAGTCAACATTAGTCAACATTTATCCTATTTCCGTGTCAAATAATTTACGGCAAGATCATGTTAGTTAGCAGTCAAGCAGTCGCATTATCAAACGTACAGGGTGGGCAAATAAGAGAGAACGCCGGCTGTATCTCGGAAACTACTTATCGGAGAATTTCCGGAAAAAAATTTTAATAGTAAATATGGCCAAGAAAAGTCGCTGGAAATTATTTTCAAGTTCCTGAAATGACCGCTAGGGGGCATAACATCCATAGCCAACTAGAAAAATGAACTTTTCTCGAAAATTTTCCTAATAAAGTAGTACCGGAAATAAGTAAATATTAATCTAGAGAAAATTTGAAATTTTTTTGTGCAACTCATTTTTTTCTATCTTTTAAAATAAAGTAGTGGGGGGGGGACTTTCTTTCCTTTAAACGTTAATAACTCGGCTCACGATAAACCGAATCTAACAAGCTTAGTCTCATTAGAAAGAAATTTTTTTGGTGCATATTTAGAGTCATGAAAGCTGGTTTTGTTACTTTTATTATAGCCGCTAGAGGGCGCTATCTGTCAACATAACAAATATGGCAGATTTTCTAGAAAATTTCAAATGGCACGAGATATTTATTGTCACATATTTAAATAAAGGACAACAATCCCTAAAATTTAGTGAAAACAGGAGCTTTCTATCTCATTCCTAACGGAAGGTATTACCAAAAGAAATGCAACTGGAGATTTGTGATGTAGCCTTTCACCTTAGCATTTAAAATCGACTCGTGATAGCCTATTCTTAATAAAATATAAGAAAAAAAACTGTTGCGGACCTGAAAAGTCGTTAGTGCTTATAATTATAATATCAAAAAATATAATATGAGATAAAAGTAAAAATTATAAAAATTTGAGATAAATTTAAACTGTTGCTGACTGTAAATTAATTCTTTATGAAATAATGTAGTGGTTCTGAAAATGACTGATTTATTTGGGGACGTGATGCTCAATGGCCTCTCAAATGTTCAAAATGTCGCGCATCGTTTTTAATACACAGTTACAATAATTGTTCTTGGGTAGACGAAACCCGGCTAGGTATTATATTAAACAAGTTGAAAATGAAATTTATTACATCTATCTATTCTATAAATCCCTGATTTGACCTGTATGGACTTTTATTTATGGGCCCGATTAAAAAAACTAATTTACACAACGGGGCCTGCCGCTACAAGGGAAGTGATGATCGAACGTATTAAGGTGTATTCCCCGTATTCCCGTGCCAGTAAGTGGAAACTGCAGTTTCATCTACCCAAGAACGGTTAGAACTGTGTATTGAAAACGATCGGCGACATTTTGAACATTTAAGAGACCCTTGAACATCACGTCTCCAAATAAATCAGTAATTTTCAGGACCATCACATTATTTCATAAAGAATACATTTACAAAGTCAGCATTTGCCGCATCAGTTGAAATTTGTTTAAGTTTTTTTATACTTTTAAACTTTTACTTTTATCTCATATCATATTTTTTAAAAAAATTACAAGCACTAACGGCTTTTTAGTTCCGCAACAGTTTTTTTTCTTATATTTTATTACTCACGAGTGGATTTTGAATGCTAAGGTGCTTCACAAAGGCTACAAAGTTACATCACAGATCTCCAGTTGCAATTCTTTTATAATATCTTCCACTAGGAATGAGATAGGAAGCTGCGGTTTTCACTAAATTTTAGGGATTGTTGTCCTTTATTTAAATATGTGACAATAAATATATCGTGCCATTTGAAATTTTCTAGAAAATCCGCCATATTTGTTATGTTGGCAGATAGCGCCCTCTAGCGGCTATAATAAAAGTAACAAAACTAGCTTTCATGACTCTGAATATGCACCAAAAAAATCTCTTTCTAATGAGACTAAGCTTGTTAGATTCGGTTTATCCTGAGCCGAGTTATTAACGTTTAAAGGAAAGAAAGTTTGGTGCCCCCCCACCACTTTATTTTAAAAGATAGAAAAAAATGAGTTGCACAAAAAAATTTCAAATTTTCTCTAGATTAATATTAACTTATTTCCGGTACTACTTTATTAGGCAAATTTTCGAGAAAAGTTCATTTTTCTAGTTGGCTATGGATGTTATGCCCCCTAGCGGTCATTTCAGGAACTTGAAAATAATTTCCAGCGACTTCTCTTGGCCATATTTACTATTAAAAATTTTTTCCGGAAATTCTCCGATAAGTGGTTTCTCAGCCGGCGTTCTCTCTTATTTGCCCACCTTGTACATTTTACATTCCTACTTTATTGATTTAGATATTAGATAATTATCCATCAATATATATCGAGAATGTGCATAAAGTAAGCTTATCTGACTTGTCTGTATTAAAGTTTAGTCAACGTAATATATCATTGATCACTGTATATATTTTGCAAACTCATGTTGCAATGCGATAAGAAAAGTTTTAAATAACCATTGTAAGTATCTTACAAGTTAGTTTTGTGATTTAACTGTTTCAATAAGTATAAGGTGTGTGAGTATCTGTATGGATTTACAGTACCTGTACGTTTAGAAATTTTGACAATATTTACGGAAAAAAACATACTTACAGAAAATTGCAATCGCCATATCTATTGTAAAATAAATACATATTACTTAATCAATAATCAAGAAGTTTTACCATAGTTGTGAAACTATGTTAATATACTATGTTAAAGTAAATTTTTGTTTACCTATGTTCATAAAATTTTTTTTAAATCTTTTATTGCATAATTAGAATATTTTTTTATCTGAAAGGGTATAACTTATCTAAAACGTATTTTTTATTTATTTCATATTTTCATTTTGTATTCTTACACCTGTCCATAATTAAATGTACGCGGCTTCTGCATGCGTGTTGTTACAGAAACTTCCCTTTTTATGACTAGGTTTCTATTATTACAGAAACTTGACTACGACGGGAACTATATACCTACCTTTTACTACATATTATTTCCTTTCACTAACCTTGTTATTATAAATCAACTTAGTATTGAATCCAAATGGTTTCTTTTCTGCAATTTAGAACATAAGAAGCAATTATTTACATAATGCAGACAGAATCATCAGAGTTGGATATTTTATATTCTCCTAGTCATTGGTCTAAGAGGTTATCAGAAGAAGAAATCTTACCGAAGCATGTAGAAATAAACGTAAAAAGTAAGTATAGGTGCCTATTATCATAGACTACTCTGTTTCTTCTATACTATTATCATATTACCATTAAATTTTTAAAAGAGATAACAAAATACTTATATAACTTAAGTACCTATGGTTTTTTGTAATATACGATATTTAAAAAATTTCTTTTCAGTTTTCAAATGTTAGGTGTTCTGACTGATTGTCTTACTCCTCCATCTGTGTAGGAGTGGATATGACATGTTTATATTATGTAGTGACCTCACAGATGGGTATATTACGAACTAATAACTTTAAGAAAATATGTTAACGATTTTACTATTTTTACTATTATCTAAAGAAGCCATACAATTTACTTGATCTGTTATTGATTTCTAGATAGTAATGAAGTCCAAAAACAAGTTTCTTGTGATTTAAATATACCCTATGGTTCAGGAAATCGAGAGGTATATGATATTTTTGGAACTGATCTACCGGGTGGTAAGTATACCTACAAGAACATAATATTTTAATTTTGAAAATTACGAATTATTATATAGGTGCGCCATTTTTGAATACTTTTAATCAACAAGTCTATGACGAATCTAACTGGTAAATATATCAAAAATCAATAAATACCTACCTAAAAACTGTAGGTACCTATTACAATTTTATATCCATTTCACGTAGGTACCTATACCAGCCATACCTATTGATATTTTCTAGAAGTACCGATATATTTTATCAATAATTTAGTAATTGATTAAATACCTCAAAATTACTTTTTGAAATTTAATTTTTTAGATGCTCCAATCTTAATTCACTTTCATGGTGGTTATTGGATGGTAGAATCAATAACACACACCAGTAACTCATTTATAGCAAAACAGTTGTACAATAATAAAATAAAATCTATATTTGTGGGTTATGAGCTTTTACCAAATGTTTCTGTGGAGGAAATTAATACAAATGTGATAAAAGCAATGAAGAAATGTCTGGACTACGCCAAAGAATATGGATCCAGGTAATAATTATTACGAGTTGCCATTTGACTAGTCCTGCTTCTTTTAACCTCAAGCGTATGCAACCAATTTAACACTAGTGACATAAATTGAAAATTTGTACATGTATAGGACATTATAGAACATCACAGCATCAGCAAATTATGCTGTGATCAATTATCATAGATTTAAAAAGATAACCTCTTTGGCTGTGATGTATCATTTACTCTTCTCATAAATCATTCATAATCATGTCATTTTATAATTAGTAGACTTTGAAATCCCAAGAATTATGATTTAATATTTGCAGCAACTACTCAACGTACCAACCACTTACATATTTTTTATTGTTTTTAGGGGACTCTATTTGAGTGGTCATTCTGTTGGAGCTCAAATAGTTGCAAGATTTTTTGAAAACTTTATACCCACACTTCCCGAGACAGATCAAGCATTAATAAAAGGCGCCTTCCTTTTGTGTGGAATATATGACTTAGTTCCCCTTATTAACACTGAATACAATAATGAATTCAAATTCGATGAATCTTCAGCAAAAACCGCCAGTCCCATGTTTCAAAAGTTATCTCCAAGGAAAAATACGGTTTTTTACGTAATTGTAGCAGAACATGATAGTCCTGCTTTTGTAAAGGATGGCAGAAATTTTCACGAATATCTTTTAAAGTTAGGTGTTAAGTCAAACTTCATTTTTGTTAACAATGTAGATCACTTTGATGTTATCGAAAAACTTATAGATCCAGAATATGAGCTTACTAAACTTATAATAAGTGTTATAAATAATTAGTGGACAGGGCAGGCTAAATAATAGTAAAATGATTGTAAATTGTAATGTACCTAACTATTTTATATAAAGAAATATATTTTCGATTTATATTTTTATGACAAATAAATAATCTTGCCTGCTACAGTTCATTACTAAACTAATAATTACCCATTTAGTTCTTATATACATAGAGACATTTTATATTATTTATTCTAATTTTAAAAAGAGGTGTATATTTTTTATTTATATTTTTATGAGAAATAAATAATCTGACTACTATATAATTCATTACTAAACTAATAATTACTTATTTAGTTCTTATATACTTATAGAGGCATTTTATATTCTTTATTCTTATTTTGAAAAGAGGTGGGGTTTTAAATAAAAAAACTACAATATTATAAACGGTTCTTAGTCTATATAACATTGAAAATGACCTAGAATCACAGATGTGGTTATACCTACAACATAAATAATGTTTTTCTGCTAAATAGTTGTAATTCTAATAATGCTGATTTGTTATTGAGAATTTTGCTTTTTATTATCAACTTATTACTCATGAAACATATATAAGCTAGGTACGTATTAAATTACAAAATTAAGAATCACAAACATCTACTGCATTTTAGTACTGTTAAAATATCTCGATGTAATGCTTTAACCATCTCATAAGTGATGTTATTTCTATTTGGTCCAATTAAATCAATGTCATTTTTTTCAAAATCCTCAATAGTATTAATATCTTTGATAAACTGAAACATATATTATTTTATATGCATATATTGTACTTGAAAATTGATCATTTCTTACCTGAGAAATAATTTTCAAGTTTATAGCACAATTCTTTAATGTCTCTATTGAATTTGGCTTTAATTCGATAATATTATGGGATTCCATTTCTCTATTTTTATTAACATTTTCGATGGCAGTTTTAATTTTAGGAAAATCTAATTTCAATGTCTCCAAAAATTCCTGAATTTCTTCTTTAAAGTTATTATCTAGTAAATGCATATCCTTAATTTTAGAATCATTTGACTGAGCTGTTTTAATAACACCAATTTCTTTTTCCATCTCTGACAATTTTAGATTTTTCTCGGATGGCATTAGCAACTTTATGTCACCATACATAGGAAATAAATTTAAATCTGTGTTTATTAAAACTGTTAATTCATCAGTGCTTACTGTAAGTTTACTTTCTTCATGTTTACATTTTTTTATATCTGTTATAAATGTAAAAATATTGAATATAATTTTTACCTACAAAATATAGGTATTAAAATAAATATATTTTTTTCCTATATAACTTACTTGTTCAGCTACAGGTAATTCCCCCGTCATAAAAGGCAGTTTTTCTTTTTGAGCGCATAAACCAAGCTCGTAAACAAAGCTGCTTAAAAGTTGTTTATCAGTCTCAGAATTTTCCAAAACTTCTTCGTATGCACTGTCCAATAGTTTCAACATCCATGAGATCAAAAAGCATCTATTTGAAATTTTAAATATGTCAGCTATTTCTTCTTCAGTCATACTATGTGCAAGAGGGTAGTTATATGTTAAAAGACAGTCTTTAATAAAGGCAAACATTTCTGTTTAAATCTAAAAATATTCAAATATGCCGCTTATTTGAGGAGGGCAGGCGTTGAATGGTACGCAACTTTGCTCTTTTCTTCTTGTTCAAATTTTGCAGGCTGAAAAGAGATGGAAAAATCAAAACAAGAAAACAAATTATACGGCTCCAGTAGAAAATGGCGAGTGTTGTGTTTTCTAATTTTAAGTGAAAAAAATATTCCAAAATCATTTATGATGCTAAATTAAACTTGCAGTTTATCAATAAACCACAGTCTACATTGTAGGATAAAATTCTTAATAAAATAACATTGCAATGTGAGTAAAATATGCTTGTTTTTATTAAAATTTATTAGTTATGTTATTATAAGGTCGATTGTTCTATTATTTGCAATGCAATTATAATGAAGTATATGAAAGTCGTTTATTCTAGTAAACATCCTAAAAATAATCGTAATTTGTTAAACTTACCTTATTTGTTTTGATGAATATAACCGGCTTTCGTAGACAACATCCGTAACCTTCAAATACTTGACTGAATCGGCGGTTGGATTTTTTTACCAATGAGATTCTGAGCGGTCATAGATCAAAGGGAATGGTCGAATGACGGACGACAAAGCGCTATCCCCACAAGAAAGTCACTAAATGACCAAATGGCCATCAGATTACCAAATTTCGGCAACAAATCAAGATTTTATTTATAGGTATATTGAAAATTTAATGCAAAATAGCTTATCGATAATTCCAGGGAACAGGGAACGTTGACGCTGACGCTCAAATGCTTTGTCTTCGTTCGTTGTTCGTAATCTAGATCCCTACCTACCCAAATAATAAAATCAAGGACTATGTGGGCTATGTAAAAAAGGGTCCACTAGTACCTAGATAGGTATTCACCTAAATAGATAATTATGATCTAAAATAGCTGTCGGAATATCTAATGAATGAGATCAATCAGAATAAATCCATAATTTCTCATGCTCATTATACGTAGGTACCTAGCTAGCAGTGGCGCAGAAAAATCAGTAGCGGGGCATTGGAATAATTTGAAAGACAAGCAGACATGATGACTATATTATACCTACTTATAGATTGCTGTAATAAACATGTTATATACAAGTTTATTAAATATTGCCTTAATTTGTCTACCAATTCTTAGATAAATAGATAAGTAGATAAACAGATAGAAAAGACTCAAAAATAGTATGAGGAAATTAGATAGAAAATTAAATACCTATTATAGATCAATGGTTTAATTATATTTTTTATTTTAACAGTACAGAAATAGCCAATAAGTTAGTAAATAACCCTCAACCCTCAATAACTCGGCGTGAAGTTGGTTGCCTACCTATGTACAAATGGTACAAACTGGTCATACCTATTATTAATGCACTGTTTTTAATTGGCTCCCTGTTAGCTTATGGATTATTATACCTCCGATGATTATACCTATATTACCACGAATACCATTATTGTATTTATTACTGGTACAGTTCTTCATAATAATTATAGGTTTTTCAATCACCAATTAGAAATTTGTATAGATATTAGATCCCTATATTTCATGTTAATTTTATGTATTTGCCCCAATAGGCTTCCATTTATTTATTCATTGTTGATATTACATCTAACGCTAAATTTAGCCAGAGATCAAAATAAAAATTAATTAGGTACATCTTGTAAGATATGATTTTTTTTAATTTCTTATAAAGCTTCTGAAATTTTTGAAAGTTTCATGTAGTTAATGAAATATTTCAAATATTTATTTATTTCAAATATCAATATAATTTCTTTTTGTGAATTTCAATTTTTTATTTTTTTTTGTTATGCGCGCAGTAAATAATAGTTGAAATATCAATCTAGATTCCAATTTGATTCACATTAAGCCTTACAGACATATGCAGAAGAAAATTACAAAAAGTAAATAACTCGGTTTAAAACCAATTGTAGGTATACATTTAGTGCACGTGTTAACAAACTGATTCACATTAAGCCTTATAGACATGCAGAAGAAAATTACAAAAAGTAAAGAACGCGGTTTAAAACCAATTGTATGTATACATTTAGTGCACGTGCTAAAAAACATGCACGTTTCTCCGAAAAGAAGTTTTTATTTAGAAAATTTATTAGAAAAAACCAAAATTTGACCTGCGTTTCCACAGATACCTATCAGAAAATGGATTTATCCTCTGGTTCTTTGATTTTCTGACATACAAGGAGAATTTATTGAATTAGATTGACTGATTTTTGTTGAGTTGAGCAGTAGCTGCTGGTACACTGAGAAATTTTTTTTTAACAATATTTACAAATAACGTAGTTGTGAATATGTTTCCAAATTACTAGTTTTGTCTTTTAAGTTTAAATCAAATAGTAGTCTATGATATAAGATGATACAAAACTTTCTGAGGAACGTAGGTTCGAAAATGGAATGTCAAAATTTTACCAGCAAAAATAAAAATTTGAAGTTTTTGATAATGTCCTGAAATATTTCATATATTTTCTAAAATATTTCACATATTTCCACGAAAAGTTTAAAAAATAATTTAAAAAAGTGATAAATTTCATATATTTCATAAATTTCGAAACTTTAGCGTGATGCTGTAAAACTTTCAAAAACTTAAAATTTCAATTGCAAATTTCATTTGAAATTTGACTTTCTCACAACACTAATTACATAGGACACCACTTTTGTTTATTCAAGGAAACAAATTGTAAAAGCAAATATATGAGTATTGCTTTCTTTTTTTTCAGAAGCCATGGCCAGTCCTTCTCCACAGAGCAGTCCTATGCCACCTCCACAAACCCCAAGCCCAATGGGTCCACCCACCCAAAGCCCTGCCCCCTCGCATTCTCCCCACAGCCCTTACCAATCACCTATGGGCCACATGAATGGTCCACCCCATTCATTGCCGTCCATTTCTTCAGGTGGTCATCCAGGTATGGGGCAGATGCCTCCAACATCCTTACCAAGTCCAAGTCACCCCCACCCAATGAATACTTTGCCACCACATATGTCTCCCCAATCTCACCCTGGCATGCTCCCGCATCCACACGGGGGAATGCCCCCCCACCCCCAAGTACATTCTGGTGGTCCTCCCCATCTGAATCATCCACCCCAAGGTCATCCGGGCCATCCCACCCCACACCCGCACATAAGTGTACCCCAACCACATCCTGGTGGTCCCCCTCATCCCAGCGGTCCTCCTCATCCTGTCGGACCTCCCCATCCTGGCGGGACTGCCCATCCAGGTGGACCTCCACATCCTAGTGGACCTCCCCATTCTGGTGGACCCCCGCAACATCCAGGAGGACCCCCAATGCCTATGATGAGCAGTGCTCCTTCTCAAAGCCATTCGTCTATTCCTCACCATTTAAGTCACCCTCCACCACAAGGACACTCAAGTGGACCTCCACAGGGGCATCCAGGATCGCAAGGTCATCCAGATATGCCAGGAGGCCCACCGCATGGTAGTAATATTCAGCAGGGACAACCTTATCCTGTGCATCCGATGCCCATGGGCCACGCGCAACAACAAAGACAGGTATAGCGTTTTTTATATGATGAAATAAGTGTATATTTAAATATTTTTCACATTGACTGATTTTAGTGATAGGTTTTTTTGTATATTTCAAAAGTACATGGCGGTGGTGGCACATATCACCATGTATCATACATATTTAAATGGTGATATTACATATCATGTTATATTATTATCATATCCCATTAAGTATATTCAAATTAAGGATATATGTAATTGAAGTTATAAAAACTTTTGACGGCATGATCAAGTTATTGGAACTGCTACAACTAAAAATATTATAGTTTGACTAAGCCTTTGGCATATGGTATTTTAGGATGGGGCTAATTAGGTAATGGACACTTATTTAAACAATTGGAGGTGGTAACAAACATATTTTTAAAAATGAAATCCATAAAACAAAAATATATCTTAAACCATCTAATGATATCTAAAGACCCATAAAACAGGAAGATATCTTACTGAAGCTGTACGGAGTGGCCCATTTTTCTCATCATTGCGATCTCGGAAACCGTAAACGATACAGGGTCTGAAAAGTTGGGTAATTAGATGCTTATCAAAATTCTGTGTTGCAATTTGGACAAATGCGAATATTTTCGGAAATATTCGGAAAAAAACGAAATTTCATAAAATCTTTTTAACTTTTTCTGACGTTATTTTAAAATAAATTTGAAAACGAGTAACAGTTCGTCATTGTCATTTTATCCTCTACAAGATGGCGCTGTCAAATTTGAAATCCGACTAAATTATGATGGGTCATAACTTTTAGAGTCCAAAGGTAACAAAAAATTAAAAAAATCCAGGTCCGTATTAAAAAATAAAGAAGTTGATGGTTTCTGGAAGACGAAATGTCGGATTTCAGATTTGTCAGCGCCATCTTATAGAGGATAAATGTCAATGACGAAGTATTATTCGTTTTAAAATTTATTTTCAAATAATGTCAGAAAAAAATAGTTTACGAAATTTCGTTTTTAACGGATATTTCCGAAAGTATTCGGAATTTTCCAAATTGCAACACAGCAATTTGATAAGCATCAAATTGCGCAACTTTGTCATAATTTAACCAACCCTGTATCTATTACGGTTTTCGAGATCACAATGGTGAGGCTCGAAAAAGAGCTACCCTGTATATAAAGAACTAAATACCTATGTCAGACCAAGGATTAGGACGGTTAGGATCGATTAGGACATTAGGACTACCTTATTTTTTAAGATGTATGTATGATTATAAGAACAAAGACAACCGGTGATTGTTCATAAGTAAATACCTACATACACTATAATATACCTAGCGTTTTTCAACTTGGGTATTTTGCTTTTACAAAACTTTGTTATTGACGACTAGAGACATCTGTTTTGTTTGTTTGGTTAGTTATATCACAAATTAATTGTTATGTAAAAGCTGGTAACCTATAGATGTAGTTTTTGCTTTGTGTATTGGCATCATATTACATCGTTGGTTTCTGTTTTTCTTTGTTATTTTAAGCAAGAAAGTAATACTCACTATTCTTTGCACATTGGTTATTAACAGATGCGTAATTCGGACGGTAATTCGAGATATTAATGGTGGGGGGGAGTTTTTAAGTGAAAAACTTAGAGGCATCACATGATTTTATTCTGTATCTAAGCATCCCCTATCCATAGGTAGGTACAGAGTATATCAATACAGCACAATACTCTTAAGAAAATAACAGGAAAGTGCTTTCTCAGTCGTTAATATTAAAAACTAGTAACAAAAGACTTATAAAGAGTATCCGTATGCAGTGCTTTCATAAAGTACTAGATAAATTCGTTATATTATAAATATAGGTACCCAATTTTTTTTGAAAATGTTTTCTTTTACGGTTTCCTTTAATTTTTGATCTTATTTTATATATTTAATTTTTACAGTGTGACTCAATGTAGCTACGTCGATATAAACTTCCATATTTTAAGTGGGACACCCTGTATTTGTTTCAATATTTGGAAAGAACTGTTTTTTACGAATACTGTTTTATAAGGCTTTATGGGTCTATCTCCAATAATAAGGTAGATTTGCCCAAAAAAATGTACTATATGAGCAATGCGAATATCGATTTGTTGCTATGCCTAGAGTCTTTCTACCAACACATCGCTCTTATGGCCCACTTTTTTGGACATATCTCCCTTACCCTTATTATTTCGTATTCATAAAAAAATGGTTCTTTCCAAATTTGTAAAAAATACAAATTGGTCCATTTAAAATATTAAAGTATATATAAGTTATAAAATAACGAATTTATCCACTACTTCACGAAAGCACTGTATTTTTATTATACTATATACGTCTTATTGAATAACATCTAGGTACTAGTATTTTTATCATATATAACAATTAAAATATTTCTACAGGGTGTTCACTAGCTAACGAAAGGCTCATAGACTATGTGTGGCAAGGCACGTGGCCTATTCTGGTGTAGCACCAGATTCTACGAAGAAAATAAAATTAAGGGAGATTATCATATAAAATATACATAATTTGTATATTTTCTACTTTCTATTTGTATATATTTCTAACTTTTAACTATATATCTATGAAATCGAGTAAGCCATTGGCAGGCAACTATTTGTGCAAATGAGTACCTAAGCAAGAACATGTTCATTAATATCTTACATTACCATTACTGGCATATCCCTTATTTAGGTAAGTATTCTAGGTACATTGTACAGTCTGAGCACCCATTGTTTCATCCAACATCTAATTGTCATTTCAGGAAAATTGAGCGAATTGGTATGAAATAGTTGGCTAAAATTTAGGCTTATTAACTTATATAATAAGTCTAAATTTTAGCCAGGAACAAACTATTTCATACCAATATGCTCACTTTTTTCTGAAATGAGAATAAGATGTTGACAAGGCGGTGAGGATTAGTGCCTCCGACTGTACAACACGGCATGAAAATCCGCGTTTTTCTCGAAAAGACTTCATTTTATGGACATAGAACAAGAGTAAGTAGCTTATTATTTGTTGCAAAATGGTTGAGTATTCTAAACATATGGCAATATTTCTATTGTCGGTACATAGTGGTCATAACATTTATATTAAAGTTTCAGCGACAAACTAGGTACCTACTAGGAATATAATGATGAAATATGGACCATTCTTTGTATAGTCTTTATAATCTAATTTGAAACTATAAAAAAATGTGCAGGTGTTTTCGACTTTAAACGACCCTGTACCCTGTATATGTATATGTTATAGAAAGAAAGTAATCTTTTAATATTACTTTCGATATCATCATAACAATACCATACATATATGTAACGTGTTTTATTTGTTTAAGTACTGTTACACGTTTATTGTTTAGTAGAATTTCTGTCGTTTAACCTCTCCTCATCTGCTTTCCTTTCAATAACCATAAATTGGTCCGACAACGTTTTCGTAGATGTTGCTAGGAAGTTGGGATCCATCAAATTGAACTCTTTACCTAAAATATGTCTAAATTTAATATGTTTTCCTAAATTATGGACTGTAGTGATTCTTAGTTATCGGTATTTGTATAGCAATCGGTAAGGGACTTCAGCTTTAGCCTGAAATGACAACTGGAAATGCTCTATACAAATATTCATAACAAAAAAAGCATCATCGAAAATTACAGAGAAATGATTTTCTGTTATGAACATTATTTCTTAGGGGACATTTCTACATAATCAGTTATATATTTCTATTTAAAATTTACGCTACAGCACTGGATGATTGGTAAGGACGTACCTCTGGAGTCGCAAACATATCCGCCTGCTTCTCTGACTATTAACACCCCAGCTGCTGCATCCCATGGGTAGAGTCCGTCGCATTGATAAGCGTCTAATCGCCCATCTGCCACGTAGCACAGTCCCAGAACGGCACATCCCAAAGACCTAAATCTGGCACAGAAAGAAAGTAAAATGGTGCCTAGGAGTAGCACAATCTATATAGTTAATTGAAAACACAGCTAGTTCTACCAGGATCCCTTTTTATCAAGAGCCTCGACAATGGCAATGCCGGGGCAATCGAAATACTAATCGCATCTACTAGACTATACTAGAGATTAGACGATTACACTAGAGATATTATTATATTATTATTATTATCTGTATAGTTACTGAAGGGTACTCGTACATAAATTTTATATACCTGTGAGGTATACTGGACCAGTGATATGCAACCTCTGGCGGGATTATCTCTATCAACAATAAATTATTATACATACATTTTAAGTGACATAATTTTCTTTTAGAACTGTCTGTTTTGAATTAACTTATTATCATCGACAATTTTTTTTTCAAATGTAACTTACCCCATTACTATTTTAATTAGATGCTTGAATCTGTACATGTACAAGTCGTAATAATTTGGTCGTCTGGCTATGGATATTTCGTAATTAAATATGCTCTTGCTGATATCTAAAAAACATTGCAGTTTGAAAACAGATCAATAATTGATTGAAACAGGTAATTTTTTACGAAATACTTATATACAGGGTGTCCACCTAGTGCGCGTAAGTCCAATATCTGGGTTAATAAAAGAGATAACTTAATTTTTTTTTCTACAGGGTTGTCTAATATCCCAAGCTGCACAAAATGAAAATATATTTACATATTCAGGGTGTTCAGTTTTTCCTGGACAGCTACCAACTTCGTTTTTCTAAATGGAAATATACATTTTTTATTGCTTTTTCGAGCTAAACCCTTGATTTTAGTAGGACTTTCATCAGCCTTCCCTATACCTAACTTAAACTGTTTTTGAAATATTGACGGGTGAATATTGACATTTTTGCAAATTTGACACCCTGTAAAATCTAAACGGTTTGAGATCAAGCAAAACGGTTTGCACATTCCTATCTTAACTTTTTATAAGCTATCGTTTGATACTAATTTCAAATTTATCCAAGAATTAAAAATTTTCAAAATTTTCGGAAAATTTTTAATTCCTGGATACATTTGAAATTAGTATCAAACGATAGCTTATAAAAAGTTAAGATAGGAATGTGCAAACCGTTTTGCTTGATCTCAAACCGTTTAGATTTTATAGGGTGTCAAAGTTGCAAAAATGTCAATATTCACCCGTCAATATTTCAAAAACAGTTTAAGTTAGGTATAGGGAAGGCTGATGAAAGTCCTACTAAAATCAAGGGTTTAGTTCGAAAAAGCAATAAAAAATATATATTTCCATTTAGAAAAACGAAGTTGGTACCTGTCCAGGAAAAACTGAACACCCTGAATATGTAAATATATTTTCATTTTGTGCAGCTCGGGATATTAGACAACCCTGTAGAAAAAAAAATTAAGTTATCTCTTTTATTAACCCAGATATTGGACTTACGCGCACTAGGTGGACACCTTGTATGTATACATATATATATATATATAAATAAAAGAAATGTGTTTTAAGCCCATTTATTTATTTTTTTTAAATTAAATTATCAGATTCAATGGATGTATTTGGACAAGTTTCTAAAACGTTTGCAGAAATGCTTTTACTTTTGCATGAGTTTTCCTCTATGACTTTTTTCGTTATCTACGAGTATATATATTATTTTAAATAGAAAACCTTTTATATTTAGGAAGTCCCTTGAATTCACATTCTTGATGATTTTTAATGGTAATATGAAGTTTATTACCACTGTTAAGACCACAAAAATTTTATTTTTTTGGTTGAATACATTTAATCTGCGGTAACCCAAAAATAATAGCAATGCCTACCCTTGGGAATACCTATCGTGTTGTAATTATCTACAGGATTTTTTTGTAATATGTTTGGAAAGATCCATTGTCACTTCTTACATAAAATTTATAAGTGGTTTTGTCTTGGATGACCACATATCAATTTTTTGCTTTATTTATAAATATAGTATTTGAAAACCACAACTTTATTTCCCAGAGTGATGCAGCCCTGTTGAAACTAAGTGCACCTAGCACTATTGCACTAGTGCACCTGCACTAGTGCACCAATTGACTGTATACCTACTATCTGAATCAATGATAGCTGAGGACAAACAAGGTTTCCTACTTGAAGCATTAATAACAATTATTAAACATTTTAAGTATGAGTCCAAGTCACTAAGCAAAAATGTTTACAATAATATTTAGCACTTTAGGTCAGAACATCTACAGATTGTAAATGAACTTCAATAGAAATGCACTAGAGAAAGTGGAAGAGATACTTTGATAGAAGCTTAATTGAATCGATTGGATTGTGACTACTCTTAAAACAAGCTTTTCACGGTACACTACCAGCTACGAGACCTTTTTGTCATCATGAACGCATTTCGTTTTGAATGCAGTATTTTTTCATAACTATAGCTCATTATTTACCTACATACGTACCTGTTTGTCCATTAGTGGATATCTTTTTACCATTCAAAAATGCCCCTTGTCCTTTGATAGCCGTGTACAATTCATCCAAAAATGGATTGTACACTATTCCCAACGTCTGCACTTTTTTTATGACTAATCCTATAGAAACACATGTTATCTTTAATCCTCTTACAAAATTGGCAGTTCCATCTATGGGGTCAATGATCCACGTGGGATCGTCTGTCAACTTTTTTATGCCGTTTATCTCGGATTCTTCTTCACCAATAAACCTATTAAAAAAATCGTATGGTAAAAACATTATAATAATTAATAACTAATGACAATGACACTAGTTTATCATTGTTTACTTTGATCACAAATAGTAAATATTACCTACAGATACATTAAATATCAGACATACATTAGATACATCAATTTAATTGTTCAAGGACCTTATTAAAATTCATATACAATATATTTTTGGTGCCAGTAAGAATGATGTCTTAAAATATATTAAGACGAAAACGCATATATGTTACTATTAATAATATTACAGAGGCCCAATTCAAAACAGTATTTAGAAAAATTAACAAATAGTGTTGGAAAAAATCCCGACTTAGAAAAACTTAAATGCATTAGCAACTGTTTTAAGGACACCAATGTTTTAGATAAATAAAATTTTGTGCTATTTCTAAAATATTATCCATCAATATCAACAGATGTTGAAAGGAATTTGTCATATAAACATATTTTAAGTTACAGAAGACGAAATTTTACAGTAAGTAATTTATGAAATCATACTGTTATTAATTTTAAACCCAAACATCTATCGAGGACATGCTAAATTTTATTTTAAATTTAAATATTAATTATTATTTATTATGATAATACGTATAATTTATTTATGTATCTAAATGTGGAATGCATATATGGTAGAATATTCTAAACTCTTGCAAAAGTGTAAATTTTTATTTAAATACATTTTCAACCAATATGTGACTAGCCATTTGTTTTAATCGTCCTGAATACGGCCCTGGTACCGGTATACAACGCCGGAACTTATCTTATCAATCGTTATGGTTTTTGGGAATACTAATTAGAATTATTAGTGTGTAAATCTCGTGCTTATAGCAAATATGTAATAGTTATGTGCACAATCTTAGTTTTGACTGAAGCACAATATGATAACCTTAATGTTTCATTTTTTTATTATAATTTTTAACAATTAACAAAATCGTGACTATCGTGGACAACGACGGAAAAAATAAACTCAAATAAATACTTATTGTTTGTTTATTCACACGCAAATGTTTCATTATGTCTTTTGTGACACTGACTATTATACCTATATCTGACTACAAAAGAGGTTTCGAAATATTATCCAGAACTAATAAAGTTAAAGAAAAGACGTGGGCATAGAGATTCCGGACTTTTATATAAATGTCATATTCAGTATAGTATCTACAGCTTCACAAATACTGTGTAGCAACGATAATAACTTGCTACACAGTATTTGTGAAGTGTATTTTAATAGCCTTGTATAGTACCTATACAAGGCTATTAAAAGACCTAAATTGAATATGCATCCATACTATGACATACCCTTTTATATGTTAGGCAAATACACTATAGAAAAGGTACAAAATAAGTACTTTCTATAAGATACTAAGTATCTAAGTTTCTCAGATACATATAGGTACTTTCTCTTCGTGGTTTTCATAACATATTCAAAACAATTTGTTTTATAAAAATTGTCACAATAGTGAATATTATTAATATTTATAACTCCAATAATTATATCAAACTCTACTTACTGAGTCATTAGCCTTGAAAAGTGAATGTCAAGGTTTTGTTGTAAATTTATTATATATGTAGGTATAGGTACCTATACTAATTGAATCGTGGTGGAACAAAACTATAAATGTCTTAAATTATGAATAAAATTTAGTGCAGAACTGTAAAGTATGATTAATTATACCTACATACCTATCTATATAGATATGCATTTCCCAGACAAAACAAATGTTAAAAACATAACAAGAGAACAAGCATTATATAATATCTTGAATCTGTAAGTGTATCGTGATTACATTTTTGCATGTTCTGCTTCATGGAATATAACCTACGTTTATAAATATTTCTTAGTACACTTGATGCAGGATACAGCTTATAAGTTGTTAACTTTATTCTAGAAACCATCAGAAAGAGAAAGAATTAGATAATATGCATATGTATTTACCATAACTAATTATTTAAATACTTAATCAAGAATACTGTTAGTTACAGTACTTAGTCAATTGAATATGTGAATATCTAACAATCTATCAACATAATTTATTTGAATATTTCAGCTGCCATTTTTAAAGGATTATACAAAAACTCTGCAATCTTTATTTTTATTTTACTCAAACTATAGCTAGTTGAAAATTTTAGGTTTGGTGGGCAAATTTTGGATAATTCTTAAGTAATTCCCCCATTTTCACAGCGTGTGCAGAATGTGTTATTAATAATTATAATGGACATCTAATCTTCAACAATTTTTTTATTAAATAAATATTTAGGCTATTTGTAACTTATCGTAGGACAGAAATTTGCAGGATTCTTCATCGGTTATCCTCTGAAGAAAAAGCATATATTATCTAGAACATGTTGCAACCTGATATTTTTTTTCTCGAAAGAAAATGACAATTGTACCAGTAACTCCAAGGTACAACTGAGGTCTGGGTACAACTGGGTCTCAACTGATTGACCAGTTGGAAATCAGAGTCGATAACAGATAAACAGCAAAGAAGCAACAGTTTTTTTATATTTCTGATAATTTAAATTATGATGTTTAAAGAGCATCCGAAGTACAGAATCTTGATTGTGTAAAACATTCTTTGTTGAAACTATTTGAACTAACCAATGGTGTTCTGCAAGGAGAACCTTTGAGTCCTCTACTATTTGCATTGTTTATTGCTGATCTAGAAGCATTTTTTTTTATTATTGTGGTGCTCAGGTGTTGTGTATTGACTCCAGAGACTGTCTTGGCGCTATTATATGCGGATCATCTCGCATTGCTGGCTTACTCTGAAATTGATGTCGCAAGAAAACTAAAAATTCCAGAACAGAATTCTGCGTTGGATTGTTTGACGGTTAACTTAGAAAAATCAAAATTTTGCAGTTCTAGGGGTGGGTATGGAAAGCCTAACAATTTTTACCTTAATAGACATAACTAATAAATATATTTATTTAGGTGTAATGTTTCTTCGAGCCTTTTTTATGAAATGTCGAACGGCGGGTGGGTAAATTGTGAAAAACAACAGTCTGCTCCGTGAGGCTCTCCACCAAAGTGCTCTTTATTGGCTACTAATAAATGGAAACAGGCTATGTGGGCTCTATCCTACCTATTATGGCTAGTGCGAAAATTGAAACTTGGTACCCAAGGAAAAAGTTATTTGAGTCTGCCTCTTAGTATTATGTTTAATTGTGTAGGTGTTTGGGGACTTAGGTACATAGATTTATTGGAAAGGGTTCAGCTGAATGTTTTTAAAAAAAATCTTTTGGTGCCTATTAACACACCTAATGCTTACTCCGCTTAGAGCCATGTAGGGTGAAATTTGCCTTTGACTCTTAACTGGTTGAGTAAGATTATGTCAATGGATAATGCCCGTTATCCAAACTATATTTTGTACAGCATTTGCGTGTCGCTAATTCAACAGATTCTTCCAATATAGTTGGGTGCTGCAGATGAAGAAAGTTTTGGTTGATATAGGGTGCCGGGAACTATGGAATAATATAAATTCAAACTATATAATATAATGGTTAATTCTTGTAGAAAAAATATATTAGATAATTATTTTAGATATCTACCTATATAAATCGGATATTTCACTAGTTGCGCGCTACTCTTTTTTGTTTTTAACGTTACCCTTCCAGATAACCCGTACTCTTGCTCAATTCCGCATGGCCAATAAATTCAGAATTAAATTTACATTAAATGGTGTTGGGACTTTATAAACTTCGATCAGATTTGTTCAATTTGTAATGCAGACGAAAAAGAAAACACTTCACCATATTCCAAATAAGCCTAGCCTTCAAAACTTTAATTCATTGGTTACTAGTTTGCAAAACATAACTCATTCTGATGCTAAGATAATTTGTACATATATTTGGAATATTCTTAAATTATGGTCGTTATAATAAATGAGTAAAATGCTCACTTTCCACTGTAAAAATTCTAATGCTGAAAATCTTAATTAGGTTTTTATAGGTTTATCTTAATGGTATTAGCTTATTGATATAAGTATTTTTTTCTTATTTTTTTTCATACTTGTACTCTTTGTTGTAAACAATATGTTTTAGAAGCAATAAAGTTATTTTTATTATTATTATTATTATTATTATTATTAAATACAGAACCTTCACAATGTTATCGTTAAAATTTATTGAAATCTTTAAGTACCTTTATAATTATTTTGTATTGTTTGTTTTTCTTTTTGTTAAAATTGTTATTTATGCTCGAATTGTGAATTCCTCGTTTACATTTACGCAAAAAATAATTATAGGAATGTGTAATAGTTATTAATAAAATAAGGGGAACATTCCATTTGAAAGGACATTCCTCTCAAATGTTGCACGTGGTGTAAAAACACTTATTAATTAACAAATTAACAAAAATAAAAATATATTTTCTTGCCATTCCAAACGTGAAATAATCAATATTCAAATGTAATAATCACATTAGACGTAAATGCCTATCCATTATTATTAAAAACTGGTTTTAAATTTTTTCTGCTGACTTCTACCTATGGTACCTATAAATATTTTCTATACAAGGTGTCCACCTAGTGCGCGTAAGTCCAATATATGGGTTAATAAAAGAGATAACTTAATTTTTTTTTCTACAGGGTTGTCTAATATCCCGAGCTGCACAAAATGAAAATATATTTACATATTCAGGGTGTTCACTTTTTCCTGGACAGGTACCAACTTCGTTTTTCTAAATGGGAATATATATTTTTTATTGCTTTTTCGAACTAAACCCTTGATTTTAGTAGGACTTTCATCATCCTTCCCTATACCTAACTTTAACTGTTTTTGAAATATTGACGGGTGAATATTGACATTTTTGCAACTTTGACACCCTATAAAATCTAAACGGTTTGAGATCAAGCAAAACGGTTTGCACATTCCTATCTTAACTTTTTATAAGCTATCGTTTGATACTAATTTCAAATGTATCCAGGAACTAAAAATTTTCCGAAAATTTTGAAAATTTTTAATTCTTGGATAAATTTGAAATTAGTATCAAACGATAGCTTATAAAAAGTTAAGATAGGAATGTGCAAACCGTTTTGCTTGATCTCAAACCGTTTAGATTTTACAGGGTGTCAAAGTTGCAAAAATGTCAATATTCACCCGTCAATATTTCAAAAACAGTTTAAGTTAGGTATAGGGAAGGCTGATGAAAGTCCTACTAAAATCAAGGGTTTAGTTCGAAAAAGCAATAAAAAATATATATTTCCATTTAGAAAAACGAAGTTGGTACCTGTCCAGGAAAAACTGAACACCCTGAATATGTAAATATATTTTCATTTTGTGCAGCTCGGGATATTAGACAACCCTGTAGAAAAAAAAATTAAGTTATCTCTTTTATTAACCCAGATATTGGACTTACGCGCACTAGGTGGACACCCTGTATACCTATTGTAGAACCACAGTATAAATATTTATACTGTGGTAAAACGAAGATTTATGAAGGAAACAAACATTTTATTTTCCCCGAGTCCTAGCGCCATACTTGATGGTATCCTGCTCCACCTAAAAGTACCTACACATTAGACTGAAAATATTAGATAATGTGGTCCCTTGTAAAATGTGTTTTTTTAAGATGATAGAACTTTAAACTTTAAAAAAATATTAAAGAAAATATTTTGTGATTAAAGAAGTAATATTATTTAAAAAAACAATCTATTACATTAAACATTTAAAAATGATTTGCGGCATGTGGCCACCGCGGCTGTCCGCAAGATAGCATATTCTTTTGATCCAATTTTGGGTGACTTTTTCGAGCACTTCTGGTCGTATGTCGTGAATAACACGAACAATGTGACTTCTAAGGTTTCAATTGTTGCTGGTTTATCAGCATAAACTAATGACTTGACATAGCCCCACAGAAAATAATCTGCGGGCGTCATATCACAGGATCTAGGTGGATAGTTAACAGGTCCATTTCTCGAAATTAATTTATCACCAAACCTTGTTTGCAACCACACTTTCACGTACAGCGGTAATATTCCTTTGATTACAAACATTCCTTCGACGCATTGGTGTTTTAAAATCATGTAGAAAGTATGTGGTACGAAATCTATCCACAGTACGACGAATAAATAGCTCAGATGGACGATCATGCGGGCCATAAAATTCACGAAGTCTTCTATGCGTTTGGCGAACCTACGAATGATTTTCAAAGTAAATTTGAGGAATTTGGTAGCGTTGCTCAAGAGTGAATCTATTCATGATGATTTGCCAACGTATACTGAAAATAAATTTTATAAACAGTATCAGACTAACAGTTCAGTCTGATAGTAGTTGACATGTAAAGTTCTATCAAACCTAAAAAAACACCCTATATTTATGTAAATCAGAAGTGTAAACGGTGGTATACGTAGAGCAATACAAGCAGTGCCTTTTTCTTATTCCTACGGCAATCTTACGTCAATTTTATATACATTTTTTGTTTCGCGGTGGTAATTGGGATTTGTCAATGTAATAAGTCTAATTTAAACCCTGTCATATGTCATAGTTTTCTCAGGTAGAAGAAACCAGTTACAGCACCGGTTTATCCAATGCACTGTCTTATTTTATTTTCATGTAAATCTCTAAAGGAATTCAAAACATGCCTGAACTGGGATTTCCAAACACATTAAGTTATATATCGAGGTGTATCCAAGTTCTTGGACTTGTAGTAAAATAATTCATTTCCATTAAAAATATGCATATTATTTGTTCTCATATCTTTACATCAACTACTCTGAATATTTAATATTGTCAGTTAATTTTATGCAGCCTTGCCACAGAATATGATTTTTTCTACTTCACTATATTTACCATTTTATTTCAAGCTTGAAACCTCGAATTCGCATCTTCCAAATAAAATGAATCATTCCTAAAGAGGTACACCATATCTATCATGGAAAAAGTTTATTCTTCAGAATCTAAAAACTTAATAAAACTACCTTTTCCTCCAATTTTTAAATACCCAGCCACGAGTATAACTATAAAATTTTCATATCTTATTTAGCAATATAAATTGATGTTCCAGTAATAACAATATAGAAACAATTGATAATAAAACCAATTATTATATAAGAATAAATCACTGACAGAACTTGATATACCTATACGCCTAAAATGTTAACTCGCATTCATGATTATTTATTTTTTACCAGTTTCAAATATATCTATAACATTATTTTATGTAGGTATAGTAGGTAGGTTTTATATAGTAGGATTACTTGGTAGAAAAGTTCTTAATACTTCCTCTTGAATATTATAGGTTTGGCTAAGGTACTTATATATAAAATATTTGCAAATAAATTAAAAAATGTCTAATAGTTAAGTTAAATATTATTGACTAAATAGTACCAATAATAAAAACAAATTACTTCCCTTAAATGCATAGTCGTTGTGTTCTCAAACAAACAATTTTAGTCACATTTGTTTAAAAAACGAACAAAACTTAGATTTAGACTTTTCATCCCCTGAACAATGGATACTGTATAATTTTATATACAAATAAATTAAAAATATAACTATTTGAAAATTGAATGTAACAAATAATGCATACGGGAAGAATTAAACTCTCCCCATACTTATATTTAATATCTATACAAACTATCAAATATTTCCTGTTTGAAATAACTAAAGTTTGCTATCTAAAAAAGAAAATATTTTGATTATTTCGCATTTGACAGTTTGAGTAAGATGACTACGTTACAATAATTTGGAAGTGGTCAAAATATAATAATTATACAATATACTTACTGATAGATTAGCGTATACGAAAGTCTGATACTTGTCAATTATTATGGTTATTAGCATTATGAACCTACTTTAATACAATATAATATGAGTAATAGTAAACCATCGTACATTGGTAGAAACTGGAAGAAATCTGCCATAAAATTTAAATTGCACTTACTTGTGACAGGGCCACTTTTCTTTAATTTTTTTGATGAGAATTTCCTCAATTTTCCTATCGAATATCGTTACCAAGTCGTAAACGAATGCCTTCGTCTCCACTTCATAATTTTCCGCCGTCAGAAGCTCCTGAGGATAGAAACAAATAAACGGTAATCAGGATTAGTAAATCCTTCGTTTTTGTAACCAGAAACTCACATTTCCCGACTCTTTCACCAGCGGCAAAACATAATCAAAATACTCTTGAATTTGTGGATCGCACATCTTGATTAGCTGACTGAACGGTAAAACTTTTCAAAGTTAGGAGTCGCTTAATAAACAGTGGAAGAGACCTTGAGCCGTAGGATTGGTGTTTTATTTCACTTTCAGTGTATTTTCCGTGTGTTAATACAGGGTGACCAACGCTCTCCTCGTCTTCGTTTCTAGCATGAAAAATTAGGCTTTATGTCTTAATGTGTTACCTTTGTAATAGCATTCACATGTAGGTAAATTATATTTTTAATTTCATATTACTCTAATTTTATAGCAAAAGTACTTAATTAACAAATGGATAATTTCCCTCTAATAGCGTGTTGGTAATTCCGTACCTAATGAACCATAGATGACACATGCTGGTAATATAAGTAGTGAAAACTAATTAAAATAAACTAGTTCCACCTCGAGAATTATTGTGAAAAAATGTCAAACTAACAAACTATATTATTTAGGGAAAATTGAGGAGTACCGTAGTGTAACTTAAAACTTATAGAAAATATTCTAAACATAGGAAAGACGTTTAAAATCCGCAGTTTCGTGAAAAAAATAAGATGTAGATATTATATCGTTTGTCTGATATTTTGAGTTTTGTAAATACCTACATTTCTTCTGCTTTTAGGTACTGCCGTAATATGAAAAAAATGTGCGCTTTTGAGTTCTGATTAAAATTTCAAGAGAAAGAATTGGTAGTTAAAGAAATATTCCATTTTATTTGTGTGCCATAACGTAGTCCACTTTAAAATTTATATTATCAACATTATTATTACTTCTATTATTATTGTCTTAGTTTTAGTTTTCTAGTGAGTTTACACTTAACACTAAAAATATAAAAATGTATAATAAATCGATCAATACCGCTAAGTGAAAATAAAATGTGGTGCAAAATTCTTTAATTGCAAGGGTCACATTGAATTTTACCAATTTATCAGAATTTATTAAAATTGGAAGAGTCTATATCCCAAAAAATTTTGTGAATTATTAATTTATTACAGTACATTAGCTGACACATTTGTTCAAAATTACACGCACCTCCTCATACCCATTGGTGCAATTGTCCTAAAATCCTAAAAAGTGATGTAACGAAATTAGCAACATGAGATTATTGGCATAACTTAGAAGAATGGAAATCAGTTTATTTTATAAGAAGCCTACTTTTTACCATTTTATTACATTAAATTATAATAATATTCTTTATTTAATTTTCAGTGATGTTTTGATACAGAAATTAAAGAATTTATTTCATGAGTATTAAACAACTTCAGTTTAATACTTCAACTTAGACATAACACCCTGTAGCAATCTTTGGTTCACTGTTGAGTACAAAGGAACGTGTCTTGCTTTTTGGGGTAAGCAAACTTTTAATGCGCTACTTGTTTGTTTAAATAATAACATAGGCCATTGTTTCATATTTGTTGGCATAAAGCGTATTATATATTAAGATTTAAATTATTTGAACTAGTTAACAAGGTCTCAAAATGATTCCATAGTGCAGATATTTTTCTGCACATTTTTTTGTTCAGGGACAATTGAAACCAAAAGTAAATGCAATCCATTGTCATGTTGTGTCATTTAGAATTAAAATGTATTCCCTAAAATAATTAAGTAAATCTAATGTTTTTTCTTCTAACACACAGTTCACCTTTTGTTCTAATCTAAAATTGTTTTGAACGTGCGTCATGTCGAGACATTTACATTAATTTATAATAGCAGACACAATAAAACCTGAGTAGTTTTCTATTCTCCAGAATAAATAATAATATCTCTAACCCTCATTCTAATAATAAGAATTAGCCCGGACGTCTGACGCTTGTGTGTGAGAGGGGTGGCATATTATTATTCAGTAGGCAGCAATTGCGTCTCGGGAACCACATACGTTGGTAAGACCTAATCATCATTCAGTATTGAAATGAGGGAAACCTGGAAAACCTCATTAGTTAGGATAGTCATCCATCAGCCTACATTCATCTCTCACATTAACACCAAGGTGACACTCCACCTAGGCACGTCGCCAGGATGTTTGCCAACTCATCTTTGCGAACAGTCCGTAATATACGAATAGACTATGTTAATTAAATTAAATTGTCTGGTGATATGGGGATTCGAGGAATATAGGGATTCAATTTTATAGATATTCATTAAATGATCGACAACTAAACTGTGAAACACCGAACCGACAAATGGTTTTATATTATTTGCAGGATGCACCATAAAACTTAATAGAAAGTTACATATCCTTAAAATAGTCTAAAAAGGGTCTTTTCAAAAACCAACTTCGAAAATATCCAGACCTCTATTTCCTTCAATTAATCATAATATACAAGCAAAATAAAATAGAGGTAGGTACAGCTATTTTTACTTCATACTTCATTACTTTTAGTTTGGCTTTGAGGAGACACATAATATGAGGTATTTCTATTTAGTGCTCTGTTAATTAAACCTAATCTGTCTACAAAGACGATTGATTGTTAGCATATTCAATACCTACATATTTTAAAAAATTAATAGACATTTTGCAAAAGTATCTAATACTTGAAAAAATTACGAGGATAGACTAAACTATATACATACTAAGTAATCAGTTAATACTTTTACAAAGTTTAGTTGTTATAAAAATTATTATAACCTTGTAGAGATAACTGAATATTACTTTGTGGTATAAATTTAATGAGTAATAACATGAAATGGACTTATATATGTACCAATATCAAATTTTAGTTGCATGTTATCCATTTAATATACAATTTTTAACATTTTCGGCATTTACTTCATTTCTAAAAATGGTAAAAATCAAAGAAAAACAAACTAAAAGCAGGTAATTATAGGAAGGCGCATTTTTCCTAATCTTAGCTCATTTTAGTTAATGATAAATAAAAGCAATTACTTAGATAGGATTATAGGTGCTTTATAAATTTAACTACCAATTTGAGGAAAGCTTAAAAAATATTAAAAATAAGCAGGTACTTACAGATATATTTATGCTGGAATCTGTGAGTAGATTTCCAGCATTATTTTAATAGGGAATATTAAAAACTATAATTATGATTTTTTATTGTAGAATAGTTAAAATCGTCATAAACTTATATTGACAAGAAGTCGCTTGTTAATTTTCTAATGCAGACAGATTCTAATGCTTGACAGTAATGTCAATAGTTTGTACATAGAATTTTGACTGTGTTCTAATCATGAGCCCTTGATAGTTGATCATAGTAGATGAAAGTTGTATCATGGTTCTAATACAAAATACTTCAATACAAAACTGTCAAATTTCCGAAATGTAAAAACTGTTATAGCATCTCTGACCAAGGATTGTTAACGTAAACAATTAACAATCCTTGATCTTTGACAGCGTTTGTACTTAGAAACTATAAGGCTTCAGGTTTTATATTGATATCTATAATGAATAACTTACTATACTTACTGATTTATCAGCAAAAATAGTGGTTTAAAGAAGGTAATTTATGAAAGGTAAAAAAAATGATAAGAACAGTCAATATTCAACGAGAATTGAAGCTTTATAAAACTGGATGTTCTAAAAATAAACAATTGACTTTTTAGTAAAAAAAACTCAGTCAAAATCGCTTTTCAGAATGACGCAATATTAAAAATATATGGCCTCAGTGTCTCACCGGCGCTATATTTAACATTTTGACGATTTCAATCTTTATTCTTCTTTGGCTTCCACGTGTGGAAGGTATCTTTCACCTTCCACAGAAAGAATACTTACCTACTTATTTTCAGCAAAGAAATTTTGCGAAAATTAACCACAAAAGTACGAAGTGCTTGGTTCCTATTGGAGTAAATACAGTCGTTACCTACTAGGTATACAGATGTGCTCAGATTTATTTAATTTGTTTCCCTAGCATATTTTTTATAACTAGAAGTTATTAAATTGAGAAAGTATACCTAATAATTCAGTGTAAACTAACGGGAAAATAATTTAAAATTATATGGATCTTGAATTATTGAATCCCTAAGGTTCATAATACAATTACTTAGATGCTTTAACAATATGATTGCAAGTTATTGATGCATGTATTTATATCTTTCTGTGAAAAATTGTACATAGATATTATTATCGATACCTACTTATACCTACCCCTGGTAAGCAAATATCTAACTGACTTTTTGAGTCTGGATTTGTTCCCAGATATCTACTATATGTTTTAATTATATCTTTTAGTTTATTTTTTAAGTTCTTAATTTATTATTATGTATTATATTAAATCTAACTTAATCTTTTAGCTAGATATTACCAGATAGGCACACAATTGTAATATAAATATTTATTTTTAAATGCAAAGTTGTGCACCAGAAATAGCTGATCACTAAGTAGATTTCTCTATGTTTAGACTTTGATAATGCTGTCTCAAGGCCTACATTAAAATATATTATTCTAATAGACTATTAAAAAAGTGCATTATTTTTGTCATTAAGGAAAAGCAGAAAATACAATTTTTTGCTAAATTTTCCGTAAACTTAATAAACAGTTAAAAAAGTTATTTCACATTTTCACAAATTTCACGAGAAAATTTTAAGAACGCTTAAAATTACAAAGGAAAATAAAACATATTTTTTCTATAACACCCTGTATCTTTTTACCTGGGATGATTTGCTAAATATGAGTAGAATGGTACTAAAAGCTTTTTCAATGCTGTCTCAAATTTTTTTGCCCACATTATAGTGATAATATCTAATATTTTCCATTTTCATTTCTTTCAAGAAAATATTTTTTTGCATAATGCTGTGTAAACGGCATTGATGGACATTGTATAAATAAGTATAAATGAGGAATATACCCATTAATTTCATTTAAAGTGTAGGTATAATAATATGTTATGTACTTAGTGTAATTAAATATAATTTTAATTTCTTTTTTTATTTTTATATTTTTACCTAATGTTATGTATCAACTTCGATAATTTTAATTAGTTCAGAGGTAACATCTAAAACATTGAACTTTCACATTATGTTTTCCTAAAAGATTAGAAATTGTTTTCAAATTTTATTGATATAGGTATATTGTCTGTCCTCTATGTCCTCTATGGACTATGGATATGCTATGCTATTTATATACCTACCTTTAAAATATATGTACATAGATTTAATATTGAATGTCGTTTATGTTCATATACACATAGTTGTATCTTTGTCTACATATGTCTTCTATACACAGAGCTCTCAACGCTTGAAAAGTCAACATAAGTATTATTTTTTGTTATTATTGAAATGTGTTAACTTCTTTGAAATAGGTAATGGTTTATAGGTGTAATTACTTACACCTTTAAAATGAAGTTTTATAATTACTTTTATTTGCATTTTCTTGGATAAATAACAATTTTTCATAATTACAGCAATTGTGAAAAGGCATAGTTGACAAATTTAACTTTTTCATAATGTGGAAATACTATCTTACTAACTACATATAATTTTTTTCCGTTTTTATCATAATCATTTTAAATTAACTTTAAATAAATAAACATATCTCCTCAATGTTTATCTGATATTTATTATCTTCATGCCCTCCATTATGATACACCTTTTATCTTATTTTTCCCGTTTATTTGTTTAAAGCAGCATTTGTGAAATTGTGTACAAATTTGTCAAAAATGTTATGCTGTGCTCTTGATTTAATTACACATATTTATTTTTTAGGCATTTCTTTTCGAAATTTAAACTTTTTTTTTGTCTAAATTTTCAGATCGAAAAGGTTAAATCCAGAACCGTCTCACCAATATTTTACATCAAAATCCAAAAATGTACTTTGTGAGTTGCTTTCATTGATTTTTATATGCAAGTTAATTGAAATAAAAAATATAATGTAATCTGTTACAAATTTGGTGACGTATGTTTTAGAACCCTTCTTCGTCTCCTGGGCCTCAAGGTCCTCCAACGTCAGCATCTGGACCTCCAGGTCAACCACCACAAGGTCAAGAGAATCTTAGTGCACTCCAAAGGGCTATCGATTCCATGGAAGAAAAGGGAATGCAAGAAGATCCGCGATATTCACAATTGCTGGCTCTCAGAGCACGAAGTAATGGATCGAACTCTCTTTTTAGTCAGTCTCAAATGGGGCAGCTAAGGTTATTTTCTATTTAATTATAATAATTTAATTTAATAAATATATTATGTTTATTAAATGGCATTCAGTTCAAAATCCCGTTAAGCAATAATTATTGAAAGTGGATATATTTTTGTAGATATTTTTCCTTTAACTAATTAATGACTATTATGTAAAACATATATATGCTTTATAGGAATCAAATAATGGCCTACCGGTACTTGGCAAGAAATCAGCCAGTACCTCCTCAAATTGTATTGGCTCTACAAGGAAAAAGACCAGATGGTTCTCCACAATGCCCCACCCCACCTCCTTCATCTCCATATCCCCAAGGGGCGACTGGCCATCAGGTAAGCCAGGCTTTTAGCATGGAGAAACTAAACAAAGACTGCTAGTAATAGAGACTTCAATTTACAAGCATGACCAGTGCTATATAGATTATCTGGCCAGTATCTAATGTATTACTTGTAATAATAGCATTTTTCAAATAAAATTAACGCTACTTGATTCTTTAGTATTAGCATTGCTACAAAGTCTATAACTTTATATGGTTGAAGCATAATTGAAAAAGTAACAAAGCTCATTAATATTAACCGGCCCTGCTGCATAACGTAGTCCTTACAGGTTGTTGGTATGTAGTATAGCCTCATTACAAATAAAGACAGCCAAATGCTCGTTTTTAGTCCAATAAATGAACTGTGGTTTCCAAAAATGTTTATTGAATGCAAATTATTATATTATAGCTACTGATGGCAAAATTATTCAGTAAGAGTTGTAACATTTTCTATAGTTTCTCGACTCAATTAATCCATTTTTTATTGCGTAAGTTAAAACCTTGTCTATTACAAGCCCCAATTTTAATCTCAAATATCTGAAAAAGAAAAAACATTTACAAAAACAATCAGAAATAAATGTGTTGAGATCCAGATATTTTTTATGATTTGCACATCTTGCCAACCTTCTACTTAGCTTTTGTGATATGTGAATATTAATCATACCTATCCCAGATATCATTGTTTCATTAACTTGATATTTATTTTAGGGGAATCACAGCAATTAGGAAAATTGGGAAATTGTCCAGTTGATCTATTTTGACTGGACCATCAAATCAACTTATTGTGGTATTTAATGTAATGGACATTTATAATATTGCGGATGTAGGTACTGTTTTATTTGATTATGTTAAATATCTCTTGTTGATTTGTTGATTTGATGGTCCAATCAATTGCTATGTGCGTTTCAAATTTAAATAATTTTAAGGAAGTCAATGTATAAAAAAGATCATTGAAAAGAGCATTGTGAGAATGTTTATCTAATTATCATTCAAGATTTTATTTGTACAATGAAAAAATAATAATTTAAAATATGTAGCTTATATATTGTTTCCTCCATTTCTTATCAATAATCATAAAAACTACTCTACACATAAGTTACAGATCAGTAGATCACAAAAGCATACATACTTATAAAATTTTTAATTTTCTTTTAAGATCACAGGATCAATTTCTCTTTTATGTCACTATTATAATCATAGATAAAAAAAATATATATCATATTATTATAAAATGGCTTTTTTTCTGTCTGATTTTAGAAATGTGTAGCACCTACTTAATTTTAAATTGTTAGTTTTCTTAAAAAGTTTTTAGGGTCACCAAAATTATAATTCTTAACTACAGAGTGAATTCAGATTTTCCTTATTCTTTCACACTATATAGTTGTTAAGGTTTATCATCCCAAATTGCTCCTGGACACTAATGCAACCAGCATAATAATAATATGACACATTTCTTCCACACAAGTCTCGTACTGTAAGGCTAATGCCTTGATTAGAATTATGATTATTATTATTAATAATTTCATATGTGACAAACATTTTGAGCACCTTGTATTCCGCTTGCTTTCACTGCCTAGGCTGTTATGCTATGCTTTTTACATCAACATCGTACATAATTATTTTTCCATAGAATATTAGTGGTTAGGTAACAAATAAAACAATGAATATTTATTTAAAAATGGCATTGAAATTATCAAATTATTGTCTATTTCAATATACTTAACCAGCGATAGTATAATTATATGCTAACTAAATAAGTAGTGGTTTGTGTTTAAAACTATTGCATGGTTCGCAATTTATAAGTAAGAAGTAGATTTAAATTTTTTCTGCATTATATTCATGATAAATAAGAAATAATTAATAAATAATTAAAAATAAGGGATCATTAAACAATATTTGTTCAACTGCATTATTAGTTATACTGGGGTACTGGGTACTAGGACTAGGTACTGGGTACTAGGTACTGCAGTAGTTATATCTTTTATTTTTTCATATCTGCTACTTTACATGCAGTTAAAGTCAGATTCTAAAGTCTTTCAGATTGACCAAAAGATTCCTTAGTGAGTCCAAAACTAGATAAATAATCATAGAGGTTTTACATCAGGTTGTGTTTAAAATAAACTCATTCCTCATAGATATAAACTGTCTATAGGTATAATATGATCACTTAAGTTACACTGAAGAGATTTAATAAGATTGAAACTGGTCTATAGATGTAGTGACATTCTCTGTGAGAAGTCCTTGAATTGCCTCTTGGTTTTTGTACAATCTGAATCTTCCTAAGGGTCTTATGGCTTGTTATATTTTTTGTTGTATATCTTATGTTATATGCCATATAATTTCAGTGCTTGTATTATCATATATAATCAGGAGAATGGCTATTACTTAAAATTGCTATAAAAAGCAACAAATGTTACATGATAATATTAATTTACATCTATTAATTTACGCTAATAATAATAATAATATATAATAATATCTTTACCCCTCATTCTAATCACAAGGATTAGCCCGAAAGTCTGAGACTTGTGTGGGAGAGGGGGCGGTATATTATTATTTCGCGGGCTGCATTTGCACCTAATAAAATCATATTTTTTTTCATGTAAATTTTTTTGTTGAGAAGATCTATCCGTCATCCTTCTAATATTACATATTTAATATTTTACTATAAATATACTGAGAACTTAGTTTTGCTATAATTTAACATAAAGATGATGCAAAGTATTTTAGAGAAATCTTAAAAAAAACAACTTGTCAATGTTTGCCAATCTGGTTGACCTTAGCGATGTAGTTGAACTTAAACCACATATTAACAAACACATAAACTGTAATAGTAAAAAAATATGTATTTAATATATAAAATAAAATAAAATTGTAAAATAATATATAACAATAAGAATGTATGAATCTGATGCAGAGAAATAAATTAACAAAGAATTGCATGCAACCTCGATAAAAAAGTAAATTTCTTCAATGTAATATAAATATATAATATATAACATGGATATAGGGTGGTCCACCACCTACTGAACCTCCTGAGATTCCAACTTCAGATAGCGCACCGGTTCAACCACAACCTATGAGACCTCCTGGACCCCCAAGCTCTCAGCCTGGGGTTCCACAGGGGCCACCCCCTGTACATCTGCCACCACAGGTAATCACAAATTGATATACTACATACGAAGATGAGAAAGCATAGTATTTTAGCTTTATAAAGAACATGTTTCGCATATTATAAATTTGAACATAGTTTAACTTTCAGTTAATAATGATAAATGCGCCAGACACATTGGTACCAGTGCTTCTAAGGATAATATTCATGGCAAATTTAGATAGTGATTGATGACCATATTTTAGTTATTTGTTTATTTACATAAAATAAGATATTTCGAAGAAATGAATAATTTTATTTACTTAGTACTCAGTTGTTGATTGATAGTTATACTTAAATCATTTAGGAAGTCTTTGGACTCCAAATTTTCTATAAATACATCCCTACAACTCAAATTACTAAGTATTTTGTAAACTAAAAATAAATTTAGTTTTATTTATCTAAAGTATAAGAATCGAAGAGTGTTCCTGAGAATTTTTAGCATTTTCAGCTTTTATGGGCAGGTCAGTTATAAAAGTAAAAAAAAAACTGTTTTGGTCCTTTTTGATAAATGAGCAGAAGTTTTGTAGCAAAAAGGTAGTAATTTGAAATATTTATCAGCATATTTCAGGTTATTTATGAACCATTATAATTGGTGAAAATGATTTACAATGTATTACGTATGACACAAATTTGTCGTTTATATTTAATATTAACCAATTGCAACTATGTAACTATCTAGCGAGGTGTAATATGCAAATTGTGAAGAGTTGGTCTAGGTTAAGACTGGAATCAGAGAATGGGGTCATCTGAATGAAACAATGCAATGTTTTTGGTTAATAAACAAATAAGTGTTGAGGCATCATCTTGTCTTACCAGTTAGTTGTTCATAATTTTTTTTACCACCCAAACTAAAGAGCTTCTTGAGGGCAACATTCAAATTAATACAACATAGTAAAATACAAAACCACAGCACTATTAAAATAGTTGATATTATAGGTATACGCTACAATCCCCTTTCAACTAGTGAAAATATACGGAGACAGGTTAGGGATAACCCTAACATGGATAATCAGGGCCCTGTAGTAATGAAATTTGCTACATTAAGTTTTAGTATTTTAAAATAATTTACCTGATGATTTTTATTCTTAAGCGTTGTATAGAACAATATTTTCAAAAATAAATTAGACTATTTTGCAATAATCCCTGTTTTTTAAGCCCCCATTACAGAATTATAAACAGCATGTCGGTCCCCCTCATCATGGAAATGTTCCGTCACGACCTAGTGGTCAAATGCATCAAGGACACCAGCCCCAACCCCACCATCACCAGCCTACTAAACAGAATAGGATTACAACATTGCCCAAACCCTGTGGAATAGATCCTCTAATTATATTACAAGAACGGGAGAACAGGTTTGTGTTGTATTAAAACTTCTTATATTTCTTATTTTCCTATTACTGATTATATGTTTTCCCTATAAAATATTAAATAACCATTTTTAGTTTAAGTAACTTAGTCTATTGAAATCATAGACATATAATACTAGGGAATATTCCTTGAAGTCTTCTGTTTATATTAAAGAGTGGCAGCCAGAATTGCAGCTAGGATGGAACAACTATCTAACTTACCGACTAACATGTCTGATGAATTACGAATTCAAGCACAAATAGAATTAAGGGCTTTACGTTGTCTTAACTTTCAAAGGCAGCTAAGGAGTGAAATTATTGCATGTACCCGACGTGATACAGTTTTAGAAACTGCTGTTAACGTGAAGCAATACAAACGTACCAAACGTCAAGGTTTACGAGAGGCTAGAGCTACTGAGAAGTTAGAAAAACAACAAAAACTAGAAGCTGAACGTAAACGTAGACAGAAACACCAAGAATTTCTTACTTCCGTTTTGCAACATGGAAAAGATTTTAAGGAGTTTCATCGTAATAATCAAGCGAAATTGTCAAGACTGAATAAGGCTGTAATGAATTATCATGCTAATGCAGAAAGAGAGCAAAAGAAGGAACAAGAGAGAATTGAGAAAGAAAGAATGAGAAGGTAATTTTCAAATGTTTAGTGTTCCAGTTCTCATTTGTTTATTTTTTAAATTAGGTTAATGGCTGAAGATGAAGAAGGCTATCGTAAACTCATTGACCAGAAAAAGGATAAACGTCTTGCTTTCTTGCTGTCACAAACTGATGAGTATATTAGTAATTTGACAGAAATGGTAAAACAACATAAATTGGAACAGAAGCGTAAACAGCAAGAAGAAGAAAAGCGCAAAAGAGTAAGACATTGCCTTATATGGTAATAGACCTTTTCTAATAAGTGATAAACAATGTAATTTTGTAGAAAAAGAGAAGACGTCTGGGTTTGGAAGGGTTATTGGACCCAGATGAGGATGGATCACAGGGGTCTGACCGACCAATAACTGTAATAGAAATAACTACTGGAAACAAACTCACTGGTGAAGAAGCTCCCATGTTAAGTCAACTACAAGAATGGCTATCCCAAAATCCTGGTTGGGAAATAGCAGATACAGATGATGAGGAATCTGATGATGATGATGACGAGAGTAAGTATAAAACGGAAAGTTAAAATTATTAAATGTCCATTATCATCTCATTTCCATATTAAATATATAAGCTACAGTAGTGGCCCGTCGGGGAGGACTCTCGGACTTTGCCTCTTCAAGGATTTTACAAATGTATTTTTTTTTAATCCATTGCAGAAAAACTTTAACCCTAAAATAATTCTGTGTTTAAGTCATTAATAAACCTAAATAACATCCATTCAATATTCCAAATTCCATTGGATAGACAACATTCCTGCACGGGCAAGGTTAAATCTGCAAGGGTAGGAGATACTTAACATTACGCCTGCACAGTGGTTTGGACTCGTAGCGGAGGACAATTGATTTATTTCTATATTATTCACTTTTTATTTGTTTGATGAATATTTTTGGATTTATTTTCAGATCATAGAGATGGACGAAGATCAGAGGAAGACAAAGCTAAGGAGGTGATAAAAAAAGCTAGAGTTGAAGATGACGAATACCACAAAAATTCAATTGAAGAACAAACATATTACAGTATAGCTCATACTGTACATGAATTAGTAACCGAACAGTCGACCATTATGATAAACGGACAACTTAAAGAGTATCAGATTAAAGGCTTGGAATGGTTGGTGTCACTCTACAACAATAATCTGAATGGAATACTTGCCGATGAAATGGGTCTTGGTAAGACTATACAAACAATAGCTCTAATTACATACTTGATGGAGAAGAAAAAAGTCAACGGGCCCTTTCTAATTATTGTGCCATTATCGTAAGTCAGCTTTAATATTTCATAGCCGTAGAAACTAATTTATTTTTTCAGAACTCTATCGAATTGGATGTTGGAATTTGAAAAATGGTCACCATCTGTTGTCGTTGTTTCTTACAAAGGTTCTCCAGCTGGCAGGAGACAGATACAAAGTCAGATGAGGTCAACTAAATTCAATGTTCTGCTAACAACATACGAGTATGTTATCAAAGACAAGGGAGTTCTGGCAAAGGTAAAAAGACCATTTCTAGTCTTTCTATTCTTTCTTATGGGTTTTCTATGAATTTACTAGCTGCAATGGAAATATATGATAATTGATGAAGGGCATCGAATGAAAAACCATCACTGTAAGCTGACACAAGTTTTAAATACCCATTATCTTGCTCCACATCGTTTGTTATTGACGGGCACTCCATTACAAAATAAACTCCCGGAATTGTGGGCACTGCTGAACTTTCTACTACCGTCTATCTTTAAAAGTTGTTCCACATTCGAACAGTGGTTTAATGCACCATTTGCTACTACAGGAGAAAAGGTAGAAATACATTTCTAGTCATACTTCAGTTAGTTACGCATATCTCTTGATTCAGGTTGAGCTTAATGAGGAAGAAACAATTCTCATTATTCGTCGTTTGCACAAGGTGCTGCGTCCTTTCCTTCTCAGGCGTTTGAAGAAAGAAGTAGAGTCACAACTGCCTGACAAGGTAGAATACATTATTAAATGTGATATGTCTGGCCTGCAAAAAGTTCTGTACAAGTAAATATACTTTGAAATACGTAAATTTTATATATATAAAACATAATTTTTTTTAGACATATGCAGAGTAAAGGTGTTTTACTTACAGATGGATCGGAAAAGGGTAATAAGGGTAAAGGAGGTGCAAAAGCTTTGATGAACACAATTGTCCAGCTTCGTAAACTGTGTAACCATCCGTTTATGTTTCCGAATATTGAGGAAAAGTATTGTGATCATGTCGGAATAGCAGGAGGTGTTATATCAGGGTAAACTATTTTGATAATAAATTTTCTATAATGGTATTTAACGTTGAATAGTTAAAAACAAAAATTGACTATTTTACCTTTTACTGCAGAGGGTGACGTTGTGATTAAGAAATAACCATATATGGTTATATACCAATGACTTCATACAATAAAAATACATTTCCTAATATATTATTATACATATTTGACAAGACAGACTTATACAGACCTATATGGGTAAAATTAATTGAAAGCAGTAAAAATATAGAGGTTTAAAAATAATTTCTGATTTTAGTCCAGATATATATCGTGCATCTGGTAAATTTGAGCTCTTGGACAGGATTTTACCGAAACTCAAGGCAACAAACCATCGCGTTTTACTGTTTTGTCAAATGACTCAACTCATGACCATTATGGAAGATTATTTAAGCTGGCGTGGATTTGGATACCTTAGATTAGATGGCACCACAAAAGCAGAGGATCGTGGCGATTTACTCAAAAAATTCAATGATAAACGAAGCGAATATTTTTTGTTCCTTCTCTCGACCAGGGCTGGTGGTTTAGGATTGAACTTACAAAGTGCGGACACTGTGGTTATATTTGACTCTGACTGGAATCCTCATCAAGTGAGTCATTTAATTTTTATAAAAAAAGTTGCTATTGCTATAAGTTTTTATGAATTTTATTTTCTTTGATCCAATGAGGCAAATATTTCCTCATATATTTTTGTAACTTAACTAAAACACATAGTTGGTGTTGAAAGTGGTTCCTTTTTTTTATTAAAAAAACTGAAAATTACATATTTTATATAATTATATATATGTATTATGATTATGTATTGTTAATAATTGAAGAATATAACATGAAAAAATTCCGCTTTATTCCACTGAATCTGTATAATACGAACACAAGTAGATTTTTTGTTTAGTTACGAAGAATCGATAATATATTATTTTTAGGACCTGCAAGCTCAAGACCGAGCACATCGAATTGGCCAACAAAATGAAGTGAGAGTGCTTCGTTTGATGACTGTAAACTCTGTAGAAGAACGCATACTCGCAGCTGCCAGATACAAACTCAACATGGATGAAAAAGTAATACAAGCTGGTATGTTTGACCAAAAGTCCACTGGTACAGAAAGGCAGCAATTCTTGCAACATATTTTACATCAAGATGGTGATGATGAAGAAGTAAATAACATTATATTTCTATTGGTTAATTGAATTAGTTTAGGTACCTTGTTTTTTTTTTTTAGGAAGAAAATGAAGTACCTGACGATGAAACTGTTAATCAAATGGTAGCAAGAACAGAAGCAGAATTTGAACTTTTCCAGAAAATGGACTTGGAGAGAAGACGAGAAGAAGCCAAACTTGGTGCTGCTCGGAAATCAAGGTTGTTAGAAATAAAGGAACTTCCTGATTGGTTAGTTAAAGAAGATGATGAAGTTGATCCATGGAATTATGACGATAATGATAGCATACTCGGCAGGGGTACTAGACAACGAAAAGAGGTTGATTATACAGATAGTTTAACTGAAAAGGAATGGTTAAAGGTATACTGAACATTGCTGATTGAACAATTTACTAAATTTGTCTTACATTGTAGGTTATCGATGAAACAGGAGAATATGAAGAGGAAGATGAAGAAGAAGAGAAAGCAAAAAAAAGGAAGAGTCGGAAACGAAGGAAACGTGGTGAGGACTCGGATAGTGAAGTAGGAACTAGTAACAAAAGAAGAATGAGAGCTCAGTCAGCAGCCGATACAAAACTGAAAAAGCAAATGAGGAAACTTATGGCAATTGTCACAAAATATACCGATAGGTAAGCTTTTGATTTCTGTAATAATATAAAGTATATAACAAATTACTTTTATAGTGATGGGCGACTTCTTAGCGAACCTTTTATGAAACTCCCACCAAGAAAAGATTATCCAGATTATTACGAAATCATCAAAAAGCCCATAGACATTAACAAAATTCTTAATCGAATTGAAGATGGGAAGGTTAGTATTGATATGAATATGAATGAACATTGGACTAACCTTTGTATTTTTTTAGTACACAGATTTTGTGGATTTAGAAAGAGACTTCATGCTTCTCTGTCAAAATGCTCAAATTTACAATGAAGAGGCTTCGTTAATTCATGAAGATAGTATAGTTTTGCAGTCCGTCTTTTCGAATGCCAAGCAACGTATTGAAACTGACGGTGGTGAATCAGAACAGGGAGAGGACGAAAAAGATGAGATGAATAAGTCTGATACAGATTCTACAGTGAAAATGAGAATCAAGCTCAAAAATAAAAGGCAACCGAGTAGACGTAAGCGCAGCCAGAGAAAATATGTTTCCGATGATGAAGAGGAGGAAGATGATTAAAGTAATAAGTAGTTTTAAATGTTAAAATGTTAGACCTTTTCAATTTTAATGCTCAGACCATATATTTCTATCAGGTTTAGCAAAAATATATTTGTGACCAGGAAATGCATAATTTTCATTAGGTGTAATGAGTCGGTGATATAAAAGCGAGGTGGTTGTGTACTTATCACTGAAGTTTTGTTTATTTTGTTTTTGTAAAATTATCATCAAAATTTGATGATAAAGAGAATGAGAACTATCAATGAGAACTCAGATTTTAAAAATAATATTTTTCATGTCAAAATTAGAAATATGCTGTTCTTGCTAAGGTCCATAAAATTGCTGTGTAGTTTCTGGTTTGTCTCATTGATCTGTTTCAGTGCTTTACTGCAATTACTGGCATTAGCAGCACATACCGCACATACTAACATTCACAATGCCCCTTAGGCAACATTGTTCATTGATTCCACTACCTACGGGACTCTGACGAGCACATAATAAGTTAGAAACTTGTCAGTGTCTGGTGGTTGGTCTTGATAAAGGATGTGGCGACTTCCATGGAGATGTCGAATATTGAAATATTGGTCTTAGTGGATTTAAAGGGATTTTTTAGGATGAACAAATTATCACAGAATTTATTTTGGTCTAACTCTGAGTGTATTTGATGTAATTCTACAGTTTTCAATATGTTCTTTTAGTTTAGGTCATTTTCGATACAAAGATAAGATAAACATAACATGACACGGGTGCATCCCCTATAAAGGATAACATTTGTTTCTGCTCCTAATTGAAATATATGGACTGACTAAGTGTATGTTACAAGATGTTACGCAACTTTTTCATCTCTAAAAAAGCTTATTATATAGGTACCTATTACTATATATATTGTTATTTATGCATAATATAATATCCCATTTAAAATTTTATTTTGTTACTCATTACAATTAAATACTTATTTCAATTAAAAGATAACCTGTTCAAACAAGTTCTACTGATTTACGGAAATTATTGATAGAGATTTTTATCCTCATTGCAAAACCTTTTACTTTAGTGTATCAAAACTTTTACAATTATCGCTTTAATCTACCTTTGTGTGATCTTTGTGATTCTATATTATAATGTATGTGGAAATCACAAAATGTTGTTTCATTTATCCTAACAAAAATGTTACAGTAATATATAATTTTAGGCTGATTGTTTACAGGTTTGTTTAGGTACTTTAGCCATGCAAAAAATTTGAAATTGTATAAATTTAAATTTAAAATAGTGATAATGAAGCTATTTACCTTGGTGTATAGGTTTGTATGGGAAACATAAGGAAAACAGAAACTTATTGGAATGCAATTAAATAATATCAATAATAATTTTATTTTTATATATCCAAGTTTAAATTTGTTAAATACATACATAAGTAATTATGTAATCAGTTAAAAGCTAAAAATAATATAAAATATGTATCATACTAGTGATGACAAATACGCTGTAGTCAGAGATATAGAGGCTGTAGTACCCTCTTTTGATCTTTGCTACTGAGAATTGTCAAATTGATGGACAGACCTGCTTTTCCGCAAGTGCCATTGTAGCAATGAACTTTATTGTCTTTGAGCAGAGACTTATACATTTTGAGAAAGACAATCCTACTTATTTATTTAAAGGAGATGCCGAAAACAACTAGGTAGGTACTCTACAGGCAATGTGCCCCAAGTAGTGTTTCAATAGAAAGGGCCTCTGGCGTTATTATCATATTTGGTGCTGTGGAATCGTATACACATGTATTTGGTTTCAAGGTATTAACCATGAGAATGCAACAAATTCAATAATATTCATTAAAATGGAAAATTATTTTTGCCATTTTTAGCCGAATTTTTTGTCGGCTAAAAATTGGCGAAGGAACCTAAAAAAATTTTTAGACGGCAAATCCACGTTATTAAATTGTTTTGAATATGGGAAATTATAAATAAATTTGGGATACATAATTAAAAAGTATCAAAGGTAGGCAACCAGCAGCATCGGAAGTTCAACTGCGCATCACGAGAGGCGCTACTATCGTATTTGACAATGCGGTAAAGTAAGGGTAGAGTGGCCCTTCTATACTTCTACAAAAAAAAAACAAAATAAGAGAGTTGGAATAGAAAACAATCATCTCCCCACATGACCTGGGGCTCGATTCTCGAGTCGTGCGAATACATTGGTATGTGAAAATGACGCAAAATTGACCCAAGCGGATAATTCTTTAAGCAAGAGAAGTGTCAAACTAGATACGACGATACGACCCCCTAACCTAATCTATGGATACGACTCGAGAATCGTGCCTCTTATATGACAGTGATCCGACACTGACGCTCTTATAGATATTCTGTGCTGACGCCTAGCACCTAGCACTGACGTAACAAATTGATGATTTTATAAATCGAATCTTTTGGTGTTCTGTGCTTGCTATTTGCATTTGCATTTGCTGTGGTCTGTGGTCAATCATGGTGGTCCATGGTCATTGATTAATGCAGCATCAGCATAGCATATTTTATGAATGTAAAATTTTTTAATAAATCATTAATATTTATACATTGCCATATATTTTGTTATGTAAATAGATTATTTATGATGTCTTGAACATCATATCCTTTGAACTAAAGGATAAACCAATAAGTGAGTATTAAGCATGCATTTTTATAACTATCCTTTAATTGAATATCATGATATGCTTCATTACATTAAGCACAGAGTACCTCTGTGCATTAAGTAACATCATGGGCTTTGACTCTGTATTGAATTATTTTATGCCTTTGCGATCCCCTTTCTATTTTTGAAAACAAATATGGAAAATATTGAATATATGTTTATTATATGTTTAACAAAATTTTCTTTTGATTCTGTAAGAAGTCCAGTCCAGTCTTTAGTAAATCGAATGAATTAATATTTTTCAGACAAAATGGCCAGCCCATCTCCTCAAAATAGTCCAATGCCCCCTCCGCAGGCTCCAAGCCCCATGGGACCACCTACGTCACAAAGTCCGGCTCCACCCTCCCCAGCGCCACAGGGATCGTATCAAGGTCCTCCACCAGCAGGTCATGGAGGAGGTCCTCCACCACAAGGCCTCTATCCTAATTCCTACCCTGGACACTCCAATGTACCACCTAATGGCCCAGAATCTCACCCTGTAGGTCCACCAATGCAAATGCCCTCTGGTGCACCTCCCCCAGGACAACATCCTGGGCATCCTGGTCATCCTGGCCATCCTGGCCCACCCCATGGTGGTCCTTATCCACAGGGTAATATGGGTTATACACAACAAGGAGGTCCACCACCTCAAGGGCATGTACCACCAAATCATCCGGGCGGCCCCCAGGGTCACATGCAGGTATACCAATACAAATTTTAGGTACATTTTATAAAATCACTTACCTATGTATTGTTAGTATTAATGGTGATTGTATGTCAATACAAGTACAGTAGACTCGATTATCTGAAATAATGTGGACCAGACCGATTTCGGATAATCGAAATTTCGGATAATGTGGAGATTGAGGAAAATCATTAACATAACGTACATATTATGTTTGTTTAAAGAGTATTTATTAAATTTCAATTTAAATACACACATAGGAAAAAGTAACTGCATATGCTTTTATAGATGTATGCAATAAATCTGAACAATACATCATATGTAATACATACATCTGTACGGGATAAATAAATCATAATAAAATAATATATAATCTGCATTCTATAATGGTAATACATATTCATATTCATAAATTCAAGAAAGAGGTAATTGGCAATATATATTTACATACATATTTTATAAATTTCGGATAATGCGGAGGCATAGCGAGAATCATTTCGGATAATCCGGTTCATATGTCGTTTCGGATAATGCGGAGTTCACATAATCGGGTTTCGGATAATCGGGAGTCTACTGTATGTAAGTAAGTACTTTGATGCAATAAGTAAGTGGCCATTATGTTTGTAGTATATAAGTACCTACAGTCAACCAAATGTGTATGATGTATTTATTTTTTATTTATTTTTAAATCGAATGTTAACAAAAATAGTTCTAAAAACACAGTTACACAAAAATACAGTAAGTAGGTGCTATATTTTTTTGAATTCATTCATTCTGAAGATAATCCTATTTTGAAAAGAGCATTCAGCAACAATTTAAATCAAATGTATGATTGCCATATTTTACCTTGCTCAGTTCAATGTTGGGTAGTAAAATAGGTATAACTTTAAGAACAAATTCTCTAAAACAACTTGTATTTTGGTTGGAAATGATGTGACTAACTACTTTATTGATATTATAGTCATGCTTAGAGTTGTGACAGGCAAGCAAATATTCCCGAATATTGGAATATTGCGTAACTTACGGTAATATTCGAAGAATGTTCTCGAAAATGTTACTGGCATTTTCGAATAATAGTCGGAAGTACATAGATACCTACTTATTTAATATTGCCATATTTCAAATTATATAGCTAATAGTATTAAAAAGGAAATATATATTAACAAACAATAAGTAGAGGTTATATCATGATATCCACTGAGCTGCAATAATCGGGTAGAATATTCCCGAATATTCGCAACAAACAATAAATTACCAAAATTTTACAACTCATACATATATTGTGTATAATTTGTTATATCTTTCATTTGTATTAATCTGAACATATTTATAAAATTGGTATAGTATGACAGCTGCTCTAATTGTTATTAATTACAGTTATAAGTTAATAAGAAATATTCTAGGGTCACCCTGGTCCAAGTCATCCAGTACCTCAAGGTCACCCTGGAGGTCCTTCAGGTCCACCTCATCACTCTATTCCTCCAGGTCACTCTGTACCGCAAGGTCATCCAGGATCCCATCCACCACATGGTGCCCCATCTCAAGGACATCATCCAAGCATGCCCCCTGCAGGTGCTGGCCATGGTATGCACCCTGGACAGTATCCTGGTTCTGGGCATGCTATGCAGAGGCAAAATCCTGCATCACCTGGACCTCCAGGACCTCCTGCTCCTAGCCAGCCTAGATCTCAAGTTTCAGACAATTTACATGCTCTCCAAAAAGCTATTGATACAATGGAAGAAAAGGGAATGCAAGATGATCAGCGATACTCTCAACTGATTGCTTTAAGGGCCAGAACAAGTGCAGCCGCAGTAGGAAATACTATCATGACGCAACTCCAAATGACTCAACTCCGAAGTCAAATAATGGCATATAGATGTTTAGCGAGGAATCAGCCTATTCCTTCATCAATACTGCTAGGAGTACAAGGAAAGAGACCAGATGGATCTCCACAGTTTCCAACTCCGCCATCAAGTCCTTTCCAGCTCCAAATTGGAGGACACGCAGCAGCTGGAGGTGAACAGCCTTCTACAAGTGGTGAACCTTCTGGAGAACCAGGAAGTAGTGGAGCTACTCCTCAAGGAGTTAAGCCAGGTCTTCCAAACGCAGTGGGTCCGCAGCATCAGCGAGCTCCAGGACAACTCGTGCCTAATAAACATAACCGTGTTACTACATTGCCTAAGCCATGTGGAATAGATCCTATTGTTCTCCTTCAAGAAAGAGAAAACAGAGTAGCGGCTCGTATAGCAGCTAGAATTGAACAAGTAAGCAGCCTGGTCACAGATATGTCCGATAAGTTGCGCATTCAGGCTCAAATTGAACTGCGAGCTTTACGATGCCTTAATTTCCAAAGGCAATTAAGGACTGAAATTTTGAGTTGCATTAGACGAGATACCACTTTAGAAACAGCTGTTAATATAAAAGCTTACAAGAGGACAAAGAGACAAGGTCTAAGGGAAGCGAGAGCTACAGAGAAACTAGAAAAGCAGCAAAAATTGGAAGCAGAACGGAAACGAAGGCAAAAGAATCAAGAGTTCCTTAATTCTGTTTTAAGTCATGGCAAAGAATTTAAGGAATTCCATCGCCAGAATCAGGTTAAAATTGCTAAAATTAATAAAGCTATTATTAATTATCATGCAAATGCTGAAAGGGAACAAAAGAAGGAACAGGAGAGAATTGAGAAGGAGCGTATGCGTAGGTAATGAAATAAGTATGATTATAAAACTTTCTTTAATTAAACTCTACATGTTTTTATACATTTCAGTTTTTTTCAAAGAGTGATTTAGTAGGCAATATTTTCTAACTGCTATAATTTTGTTGAATATAATAATTTAAAAAGTTTGTCATAGGATATTAATTGAATTTCAATATTAGATTGATGGCAGAAGATGAGGAAGGGTACCGTAAACTCATTGATCAAAAGAAAGATAAACGTCTGGCATTCCTGCTATCCCAAACTGATGAGTATATTAGCAACTTGACAGAAATGGTGAAGCAACACAAACTGGAACAGGCAAACAAAAAGAGGGAAGAGGAACGTCGTAAAAAGAAGCAAATGCGAATGCAAGAGCCAGACAGAAAAGTTACTGTTATAGAAACAGCCAGTGGCAAAAAACTTAGTGGAGAAAATGCTCCAACTATGAGACAAGTTCAAGAATGGTTGCAGCAACATCCTGGTTGGGAATTAGTAGATACGGATGATGAGGATGATGAAGATAGAGATGACAGGAAAAGAGATGAGTTTGATGATCCGAAAGCAGTCATTAACAAAGCTAAAGTAGGTGAAATGGATAATATCTGTTTATGTACTTAAAAAACTTTTAATTCTGGTTCTTTTAGGTGGAAGATGATGAGTATCACAAGAATGCTTTGGAAGAACAAACTTATTACAGCATTGCCCATACTGTGCATGAAATAGTAACAGAACAGGCTTCCATTATGGTTAATGGTAAACTGAAGGAATACCAAGTCAGGGGTTTGGAATGGATGGTGTCTTTGTATAACAATAATTTGAATGGAATTCTTGCTGATGAAATGGGTCTTGGTAAAACTATTCAAACCATTGCTCTCATTACTTATTTGATGGAGAAAAAGAAACTGAATGGGCCTTTCTTAATTATTGTTCCACTATCGTAAGTTAATGAAAACAAGACTTAAATGTGTCCTAAACTAACCTTGTCTTCAGAACCATTTCAAATTGGATGTTGGAATTTGAGAAATGGGCCCCGACAGTTATTGTGGTGTCCTATAAGGGTTCTCCAGCAGTGAGGAGAATCATTCAAAGTCAAATGAGGGCAGCAAAGTTCAACGTTTTGTTAACAACATATGAGTACATTATAAAAGATAAAAGTGTGTTGGCAAAGGTAAATAAATATACTTATAACAATATATAATTTTTGTCTCGATAATTTCTTGAATGACCATGTTTAATTCATTCGTTTTTATTTTTAGTTACCTTTCAAATATATGATTATTGATGAGGGTCATCGCATGAAGAATCACCATTGTAAGCTGACTCAAGTCCTGAATACTCATTATCTAGCACCTTATCGACTGCTGCTAACAGGTACTCCTTTACAAAATAAGTTGCCAGAACTGTGGGCCTTACTGAATTTCTTACTACCATCCATCTTCAAGAGTTGTTCGACCTTTGAACAATGGTTCAATGCACCATTTGCCACTACTGGAGAAAAGGTAATACACAGTCATTCTATATTAAAAATATTTAAAATGTTTATTTCTTCAAGTGATTTCAAATCAGGTAGTAATGGTGGTCAATTTATATTCTTGGTGCCTTTTTTTTTAATAATCATTAACATTTGTAGACATACTAATTAATCTAACCAATCTAAACCACATTGTTTTAAATTTTTAGGTAGAACTGAATGAAGAAGAAACCATCCTCATCATTCGCCGTTTGCACAAAGTGCTACGTCCTTTCCTTCTAAGACGTCTCAAAAAGGAAGTAGAATCTCAATTGCCCGACAAAGTGGAGTATATCATCAAATGTGATATGTCCGGTTTGCAAAGAGTGTTGTACCAGCACATGCAGAGCAAAGGCGTTTTGCTCACGGATGGTTCAGAAAAGGGCACCAAAGGCAAAGGGGGCGCTAAAGCCCTCATGAACACCATCGTCCAACTTAGGAAGTTGTGTAACCATCCGTTTATGTTCCAAAATATTGAAGAGAAGTATTGCGATCATGTGGGTATAGCTGGAGGTGTGATTTCTGGTCCCGATACATACCGTGCCTCTGGGAAGTTTGAGCTGTTGGATCGTATCCTACCAAAATTAAAAGCCACTAATCACCGTGTGTTGTTGTTCTGTCAAATGACACAGCTCATGACGATCATGGAGGATTATTTGAATTGGAGGGGATTCAAGTATCTGCGCTTGGACGGTACGATAAAGTCTGAGGATCGTGGAGATTTGCTGAAGAGGTTCAATGATATGAATAGTGAATATTTTCTCTTCTTACTGTCTACTAGGGCTGGTGGTTTGGGACTGAATTTGCAAACAGCCGATACTGTTATTATCTTTGATTCTGATTGGAATCCACACCAGGTAAGTCTAAGAGCCTTTTTTCTGTTAAAGATAGCATAAATTTTTTTTTACCAGAATCATCTTGTTCTAATAACTCTTTTTTGTATATACTATATTTTGTTTTTTAATGAGTATCTTTGACATAGCTTGAAATGAATTTTTGTGTTTTATGCTTATAATTAAATAAAGGTAGGAAAAATAATTAGTTCAATACATTTTTAGGATCTACAAGCCCAAGACCGTGCCCATCGTATTGGTCAGCAGAACGAGGTGAGGGTTTTGCGACTGATGACTGTGAATTCAGTAGAAGAACGTATTTTGGCCGCAGCAAAATATAAATTGACTATGGATGAAAAGGTCATCCAGGCCGGTATGTTTGATCAGAAGTCTACAGGGTCGGAGCGACAACAGTTTTTACAGAGCATTCTACATAATGATGGGAGCGATGAAGAGGTAAAAAAACCATTAAAACATAATATTCTTAGTAATTTTTTGGAATCTTTGGTGTAGAACCGAACAAACAAGAGTTTTTCGTATTGTAAATTTGATGCCAACTTTACTCACGTATCACGTGGAAAAATTTTTGGTTTAATCAATGTAAAAATTTATTTAGGAAGAAAATGAAGTTCCCGATGATGAAACCGTCAACCAAATGGTTGCTCGAAATGAGGACGAATTCCAGCTCTTCCAAAAGATGGACACAGAGAGAAAAGAGGAAGAGGAAAAACTGGGTCCTCGCCGCAAATTCCGTTTGATTCAAGAAGTCGAACTGCCTGACTGGTTAATTAAGCACGATGACGAAGTAGAAACATGGAGTTTTGATGACCAGGATGCTTTGTTGGGAAGGGGTACAAGACAGAGGAAAGAAGTCGACTATGCCGATAGTCTCACAGAAAAAGAGTGGTTGAAGGTAAGACCTTGAGATAGCTTTGTTTTCATTAGCGAGTATGCTTCATATTTTGTTTTGTAGGCTATCGACGAGGATGGCGACTATGACGATGAAGAAGAGGAGGAAAAAGAGGTTAAAAAGAAACGAGGTAGGAAGAAGAGAAAGCGGGATGATTCTGATGAAGACGTTGGAAATAGTGGCCGGAAGAAAAGGCATCCACATAATCAAGCTGAAGTGAAATTAAAAAAGAAAATGAAGAAATTAATGACAGTAGTCATAAATTATACTGACAGGTAATATAAAGTTTAGGAGCCATTATTTAGGAGCCGTTTAGGAGTTCACAGTTTATGATACGTTTTTGATTTCTGGGAGTTGCTTTGGAAATTCAGAAGGTGGTAATGACCAATTCTTTATTCAAAAGATCCCACTTTTTATTTGAGTAAGTCATTATACGTTGCTATAACAAATATATTAAATTACATGATAATGCAAACATGAATTAGCGGTTCAAACTACTGATTTCCAATCGCCTCACATTAACCTACAGTAATTCACTTTAGAATATGAGTATTAACACAGTAATTTCATTTCCAGAGATGGGCGTCAGTTAAGTGACCAGTTCATTAAACTACCACCAAGGAAAGAATACCCAGATTATTATACTATAATTAAGAAACCGATGGATATTAGCAAAATTATGAACCACATAGATGATGGAAAGGTAATATTAATTTAATTTTTTCATTGATATTAAAGAATTTTAGTTCCTACAATTTATTTTCTTTTATTTTATTTTTTTTTTATTTTTATTTTTGTATTATTATTTTTTTTTTAGTTGACTTATTTATAGATTTATGAGTAGTAAGAGTTCATAAATGAGCAAAATATTTTTGATTGTCTGACTGACTTATTCGACTCCATCGCTCTATGATTTATTAAAAATGCTTTTGCGATTAGATACTGTAATTGTAATATAGTGAGATGCAGAATGATTGACCGGATTCTGAACGCACCCTGTCCCAATTGCTATCATAACTAGTTTCCGTTTACAAAAATTACTTTCTTTCGTATCGTTAATTGTTCGATTTCGAAAATTGATCAGTTGACAGTAGAAAATAAAGTAACATTAACAAACGAAAACTAGTTAAGATACCAATTGGGAGAGGGTGTGTTCAGAATCTCGTCAATCATTCTGGATCTCTCGTTACAATGAGAGACGAGAAAACAGAAGTGTTCAAAATAAATACTATAATTGTTAATCAACATTTTTTTTTTATTTGAATTTGACAAATGGATTATTTGAATATTATAAAAAGAATTATGTACATTTGTTTAAACAAACAACAATTCTGTTGTTTTTTCTAGTACTCTGATTTCATGGACCTGGAAAGGGATTTCATGCTTCTCTGCCAAAATGCTCAAATCTACAATGAGGAAGCCTCCATAATCCACGAGGACAGTATCGTACTTCAATCGGTATTCTCGAACGCCAAGCAGAAAATAGAGGCGGCTATGGATTCTGAGGAGGAGAAGGAAGAAAATAATTCCGACGGGGAATCCTCTAACAGAGGAAAGGGTAAGGCTAAGGTTAAGAGGAGACCAGGGAGACCCAAGCGAGTGGTTAAGAAATATGTATCGGATGAAGATGATGATGATGATTGAGTTTTCTAATAGATTTAGGTTTATAGTTGCCGCCATGTCTGCAAAATTTGGAATTTTTTGTTTGGTTTTGTTCAGCCTTTTACTTTTTTTAAAGTTACTAAATCGTCAGAAAGTACATAATTATATTTAAGTATAAATAGTTACATGAGCAAATAAGTACTTTTGAAAAAAAATGTTTTTTTTTATTTTAAACCTTTCCATCCTACAAGAAAAGTTTATACGGTTCAGCCACAAATATAAGCAACCAAATGTTGCAAGACAAAAATGATTTGATTTAGAATAGCCAAATTTGAAATGATTTGATTTAGATATAGGCATTTCATAAATTATCAAAACAGTAATAAATGAAAGTAAGAAGTAATAATTTTCTACACTATTACTAATTACTAAGTATTACATAATCATGCTATGTAAGACTGATGTACCTCGCTCCAGTTTTAAGTGTAACTTCAAAAATGGAAAGATTGTATTTTCACCTAGATATAAAATTTGTAATAACAGTTTGATGACAAACTCTTTTTATGGCAAAATAAAATCCTGTGCAAACACAGAATATTCACGCAGCAGGTGATTTTATCAAAGTTTACAGAATAAATATATCAGTTATCGCACGGGAATTGTGTGCTTTTCCCTTCCTCGCAGATCAGCCCTGGAGAGTGAGGAACCCAGCACATACACAGTGAGTCAGGTTCTCGCCGCGAACAGTTAGCGGTGATTTGTACAGAGTAGACCAAATATATGAAGCGAGATTACATTGTATTGACATGCCTATGGTATATAGTTCAGTAGATGGTTGCACAACAAAGCGTGGAAGTGGATTATCATTTTTCCGATGACCAAAAGATGAAGCTAAGTGAGTTTACATTTGTTTTAATTATTACATTGTATTGACATGCCTACAATATATTGTTCAGTAGATGGTTGCACAACAAAGCGAGGAAGTGGATTATCATTTTTCCGGTGATCAATAGATGAAGCTAAGAGCAACCCCGCTATTGAAACCGAAGGTCACATCTGGTGAAGCAACGTGAATGTCTCCAAATGTCTGCTCAATGATTTATGAGTCGGCATCGCTTCGACGTGCGAACTTCAAAAAGAGAACAAAGAATTCTACCGACAGGGGGATAACTGATATATTTATTCTGTAAACTTTGATTTTATTTGTAAATAGAATTTTGATAAACAATCTATAACCAGACAAGTGTACAGTACACTGTGGATGTAGCAAGTACCTAAATGGTATGTAAAATAATGTATTTCCTTAATTTCGTCTTTGGCTAAGGGATTAAATTCTATCTAGAAAATTAAATTTAGATTTTTTTATTGACTATATTTTTTAAGAAAGAATACAAATCTTTTTAATTCTTGTGGTATATAGAAGTGGGTATCAAGCAGAGAATAGCAAATTTTGTGCAGAAATCTGAGAAAACTTTCATAGAACTTATTTAGTTCTACAAAGTATAAAGTATGTCAAAATGTAATTAAAGAATTTCTAGTTCTTAGGTATATCTACAGTAAAATTTACCATACGAAGATATACAACTGTAGCCCACCTTGAGCTATGATACAACTTTATTTACATAAGAATCTATTAGAGGTAGTATTTTTTTTTCTTATTAGTGATATTAGTTTAAAATAAACATAATTTCTTTAAGCAGAAAGTTGCTTAAAATATTACTTAAAAAGCTGCACACATTGCAGTAATTTTGTACATTTATATGTATGTAGTAGATCTCCCATACTTTTTTATTTTTACTAGAAATAGAAATTTTTTAGTTAGGTGCTTTCAAAATGCAGACTGGACAAGGTTTATTTTAAGATCATTATAATTTAAGACATTTTTTCATTAGTAGTATGAGTAGAATGGTTTTTATGGCGAAAATACATTTTTATTTATATAATTATATTTAAAAGTAACTTTCTTAGTACCTATGTTTTTGCTTTTTGAATATTAGTTGCTTGTTAGCATTAATTTTACATTAAATGCAGGGATATGTGTAGTAGTGGTGTATAATAAAATTATTATTCTGGTAAATGTGTTTTACTGAAAGATTTTATCCAAAATATTTTCCAATTTTAAAATGTTTTTGTTTCGGTCAAATATCGAAGCATAGAGTAACTGAATACTCGAAGCTCGAATATGGTATTATTCTACAGGGTGTCCCAAGTTTTATATAGTTATTTGTTAACTAGTACAAAAAACATATATTCTCAGGATGAGTGAAAGGTTTTTTTCAGAAAGAGTGAAATTTTACGAGCCTCAAAAATGTATTTTTTGTTTGAGTTTAACATAATATTTTGTTTCCAACCGCTTCTAATTAGGTAACGCCACCAGTTTCCATATTGTAAAATAATTTTGCAAACAATCATGTCATCTGTCACCATGACAGATGACACAATTTTCTTACTAAATTCAACAGAAGACTCATAACTTCAAATAATAATTAACAGTATAATCATTTATAACATAACTATCTTCATACACTATACTCTAGATTTTTTTGGTAATAGTTCTAAAATGCATATTCTACTGACTTCCTTATATCAGGCAGCATACAGGGCTGAAAAAACGATTCATCGCAGTCGCTATCCGTTTCCAATTTTTAATTTGATTAAACTACAATTATGTGACGAGCAATGTCAAAGTCAAATAACTTTTTGGTATTGTACAAAAAATCTTTTTTGTATAGTTTATATGGTGATGTCAAACAGTCCTGACATGGCCTTTCAGTCCCGAAATGGCCTTTTTATACAATAGTATATTGTGCAAGTGTCGAAAAAGACAAAGGCGAGTCTTAAGTTGCAAACAATCTCTATTGGAAGTTGTATTAATAGTAAAATTACTGCAATTTCCTAAATAAATTCCTAACATTTCTTTGTGCTGATTGATCGAATTTTTTACAATAGATACCTATGTTATTGTTTGTTTTTGAAGAAGATGGCATTTCATTTTGTGGTAAAGAACGCTATCACTACTCCACAGTGTTTTGCGCACACCGTGCGTAAAATGCCATTGTGTTTTTAGTGCGCTTTTGTTTATTTTATAAGCAACTTTAGGAAAAATAATTTTAAGCGTTATAGTGTCTTCAACCACACGTATGGCTGGAAAAAAGTTTGCTATTTTTGCCATGAATCCATGCTGATCAGAATTATTTTCCTCTCTTTTTGTCTAAAAGATAGCCATTTAGCCCTCGTACTAGTACTAAAAAGTATGTACTTTTACACTTATATTTGATAGTATATATTTATACACTTGTTTATTGGATGCTCACAATTGAGATTATTCAAAGTGTAACATAGATTGGCATAAAGGAATAAAAATTCTTTTCGTTTCTGAAATATTTGAAAGGAATCTTAAAATGTTTTGGTACTTGTGTCATCAAATTACATTGTTTTTATACTATTAAATTTTTAAATGCCGACCTGGGTTTAATCCATACCTTGGGCAAATAAATGTTTGTTTGAGGGTAAGTACGAAGCTCTCAAAAGCAGGATTAGGCTTGACTAGCATAAAATTATAAACATAATTTCCAAATGTTTGTGAAATTAAGTAAAAATCAGTTATATTCGAATAACCGCAAATCACGCGGCAGAATATTAAATCCTCAAGGTAAAGCCTGTGACAATTGGGAAGCTCAGATAACTGGGACTTGACTGGTAGGTACCTTTAAACTATATAGGTACCACTGAATGATGAATTTCCTATCGTTTTTTTTTATTATTAAATACTCTTAAATATTCCTTCTCACATTCCTTGTCCCCTGTATACGGCAAAGCTTCACACAATTCGAATTACTTATATAATACGTTTTTTAACAAGATTTACAAATACTTAATGTTTTCTTTTCAGCTTTGTTTCTATAAGTAAGACTTTGTGATACCAGTGGATTATACTTAGGTACCTATTTGTGGTATTTACCACAAATATATATAAACCAGGCTATTGTATTAGCCTGGTTTATATAAAGTAATATAAGCAAGGCTATATAAGATTTAGGCTCTTAAGCCTAAATCTTCTTGAAGCCTCATTTAATTTTTGAAATCAAAGGACTTTAAATTTATTCCAATTCCGTTTTGAAAAGTGCTTCAAGCTCGCAAAAAAAGCTTAAAGAGTCAGAAACACTAAAGTAAAATAATTACTGACATATATATATTTTTTTAATTTATTTTCTAAGTAGGTACATCAATTACCTAATTATACTTATACAGTAGATATATTTTTTTATTATAATATATCTGTTAATTCAGTATAAAAAGGGTCATAATTAAATAATAATAATAAAGAACCTGCGTTATATCACTTGTTTATTTTTTATCGATTAGGTAATTAAATCCTTCAATCAGGATTATTTAAAGAAGTTTAGTTTCACGATAAATGTGTACTTTTATGTTTTCAAAACTGTCGCATTTTAATTTTACTAGGTGTATTAAAAATAAGGCACATTTAGATTAGGTACTGTTATACAGAATTTATTATACATACTTAAATCAAATAAAACATACAAAGGGATAAAAGAAAGAAAACTCTTAGATTAGCTTTCTTCATTCTCATTAATTAATTATTCAGTGCACTAATAATGTATACCTTTTTGGTCCAGGGCATATTTCAAAAAGTATAGATGATATCGACATTAGGTATGTAGATGTAAAATCAACGCTTTATTCGCAGAAAAACTTCTATAAGACGTACTTTATTCTTTATCTAATGAAGTAAAATTTTTAACAAATATTTCTTAATTATCCAACCTTGAAAGAGACAATATTTTCGCGTACTAGAACTACTTTCACTTTCACAAGGCTGCCTTCCTAGGCAAGATGGTCTCGTCACGATTCTGGGGTATCTTCCATCGATTGACTGAAAATATATTATTTTAATGAGTATTTCATAAAAAAAATCATAACCAAAACCAATTTTCTTCAATATTATTAGAAACATTTATTTTTGGATCATTCAAATTGCTATTGGGAAATGTCCAAATGGACAAAGGACATGATTTTTGTGCCAAATATAATCAACTGGAAAATTTTAAATATAGTTTTGAATGTGAATTAGTATGTTTTTTGTAAATATGTTATAAATGCCTTTCCAAAAATAAGTGCCTCTTACGTCGATCATTGATTTATTAAAATACTTATAAATACAATGGAATTTAGTGCTAATAATATGGAATAAATTGGCTATACTTAATAGTAAATAGTAAAGTTCTTCGTACATATTAAAATTTTTAAACTCATCGTCATATTCACATCTCGAAGACGCCCTTAGTTGTACATCCCCATAGTTATCAAAGAACCTTGTGTCATCTTCGCCATTTATTGCCGGTTTAAAGGGTGCCTTAGCTTTGCGACTTAAAATTTTGTCGAAATCCACGGTTTTAAACCACTCGTGACTCTTGATATCTTTCACGCCTGCTTTTAAAATCCCGTACCTAAAAAAAAAGTATAATTTAAATATTAACCGCAACAATTATTACTTATAGTTGGGCCGTTCAAGCTTTGCACAAGCGTTCTTGATGATGCATATTTGTAGGTAGATGAATTAATTAGTAAAAACCTAATGTTACAAATAATGTCAGTGTATAAACACAGGAACCGAATCATACATATTTTCTTACAGTGGATGGTGGATGTTACAATAATTAATCGTGTACTGTGTCGTTGATAATGACACGCATTACTTACGTTCCTATGTGCAAATATTCAGCGGCGCAACTAGGTAGGTATATTTTTCTATGTAGGTAAGGTAAGTACCTACACCAATAATATGAAAATTAATATATATTAATTTTGTTATTTGATCCGAAATTTAAAATAATGTTATCTTTTTTTAGTTATACTTATAGTTCTTTCTTATGTCAGCACTAAACTATCTTTGTTATTGGTAATTCAGTGGCGTAGATAGGGGTGCCCCCGTAAAATATAGATATTAATTGCAAAGGATTCAAAATTCCTGTTTTAGATTCGCGTTTGGAATAAGAAAATTTGATAGCGGTATTAGCAAAATCATCCATGATTCTCATAGTTTAATACTTGACAAATTACGTAAATTACATTTGCTATGTATCACTCACAAAATATTGAAAATGAATATTCCATCGTATTTATTTAACAAGATACATAAACTGCATAAATCTACTTCTAATTTTAAATCCCGGCATTCCAATCTACTAGAAATACCTCGCCACACCTCTGCCCTGTTCACTAGAAGCTTTACGTATAATGCGCCTAAACTATATAATAGTTTAGCTCCTGAGTTTCACAACTATTCGATAATTAATTTCAAAAAGAAATTGAAAGGCATTCTGTTAATTACGTCTTGATCCTTATGCCTTGATTTATATGTTTTCATCCTGGTATTTTTCTTTCTCTTTGCATATTATTATTATTAAGTATCACTAATTTCTATCACTTCGTCGCAGCATGTCTAAGGTCTGTGGCATTGTGGTTGTTGTTGATGGGCGGCGCGGTTACCCGCAGCACTCAGGTCTTTCGACCCATTGTGCCTACCGCTAGTTAAGAGCTATTGGAAGAGACCCGTGCTGTGCACGTAGGCCAACACCCGTTGTAGGGGAAGCTCCTTAATGTCCTGAGGCAGAAGAAATGCTGCACCCAGGTGTTTGTGTCTCTTGACCATGAGGCAGGCACAGCGACATAGGATGTGAATAGAGTCCTCGTCATCGTGTCCGCAAAACCTGCACCTTCTAGTGTCACTAAGACCGATAGTGTTAAGGTGCTTGTTAAGATGTCCGTGACCTGTCAACAGTCCTGTGACAATCCTTATGCTGTTACGACTTAGCGCAAGTATTGATCGAGTTGCGTTCGACCAAGGCCCTTCAATTAAGAGCCTGGCTTGTCGCAGCCCAGTCCCGTTTGACCATTCTTCCTTTGATCTTACCTTGATCCAGTTTCCAATGGACCTTGCTACATAACTAGGCGGAAGCCCCAGCACTGGTTCGGGCCCTGTAAACTGTATACTTGAGCCTCTCTTAGCCAGTGCATCGGCCTCCTCATTTCCTGTTATATTATGATGACCCGGTACCCAGGTCAATTTTACCTGGTTGTTCTGTCCCAATTGGGTCAGACCATTAACACACTCTAGGACCGCCCTGGAGGTGATCCTGTAGGAGATCAAGGCACGTAAAGCCGCCTGACTGTAAGACCGTGGCATACTTTCCCAAGGAGAAGGATAGTCTCGCCCTCGGGCGCACGCCCCGGACTCCCGCCCCTGAGCCCTGGTCTGTCTTGGACCCATCCGTAAACCAGACGAGCCCATTCGAGACCTGAGCATCAGGATTTCCGAGCCAAGCGTCCCTGTCCGGTATCTCTACTATGTAAGGTTTGAGAAACACATAAGTGGGAGATATCCTGTCACTGGGTGCGTCCAGTAGACTGTCTTCTCCCACAAGTTCCCCAAGAATACTTGTGTGTCCACCATCGTGGCTTTTACCTAACCACCGCCCCCACTGCTTGACCCTATAAGAGGCCCTCCTTGCCTCCCCCTCAACCACTATATGCAGTTTAGGGAGAGACAGGAGAGCCTCCAGAGCCTCTGTGGGAGCCGTGCGTATCGCTCCTGTCGTGCTTACACACGCCAGGCGTTGTAGTTGATTTAGCCGTTGCTTGATGGTAACCCGCCGGACGGCTGGCCACCATACAACCGACGCGTATAGAAAGGAGGGTCTAATAACCGAGGTATAGAGCCATAAGGTGGCTCTCGGATTAAGCCGCCACATTTTTCCAAAGAGCCTCTTACATGTCCAGAAGGACGCGGCGGCTCTCTGTATTTGTCTGTCTATGTGGGGTACCCATGACAACTTTTCGTCTAGGATAACTCCCAGAAATTTGACCATCTTTGAACGCTGAATAAGGTCTGTGGCATTTCTCATTCTTATTTCTTATATCGTATATTAATATCCTTGCTAGTCTTGTTGCTGTTGTATAATATAGCTACTGGCTACACTTGTTACAATGTTAATATTTGTGTTCTTAATTAGGGTTAAGTTGAAAAGCAGTTGTACTGACACTTCGCCCTATCCATTTACATTTAATTTATATATTATTATTTTATGTGGTAAATAAAGACAATTTATTATTATTATTATTATTATTATTAATATGTTAAATAAATAAAACCAATTCGTAACTGACTCTTTTGGCACAGGTGTTTTTTTAAATATTTTGAGAAGTGTTTAAATTTTAGTAACCACAAAAATTACCAAAGAATGACACGGGGAAACGTTGGAGGCTCCGGGCTTAAGGATCCTCCAAACCAACGCGGATAATTCGCAGCACCTGCGGAAATTCGCACCGCTTGAAATTCGCACCGCTTGCAATTCGCATCATATTGTTTCTACTGCGGTAAATATACAAGTTCAGACCAGCACAATTTTTTTCGTTGAGACTGCGAATTGTCTGCGTATGTATTCGCACGGAATTTTAGTTCGCAATTGGCTGCGTTTTTCTGGGATCCGTAGTAGTTTCGCAGTGTCTTAAATAGGAAAATGATTAATAAAATGGAAAAAATCATTGAATTAGTGCGAAGTATCCTATATTATACGACCTTTTTCATGACTATTACAAAAATATTCGAAAAACGTAACAAAAATATAACATCGATTTTCGTCTTTTCGTAATAGCGGCATTAATGTATAAAGTTCCCCATATTGTCGTCTTTCTTGATTAATATCGTGAACCCATTTTTATAGATACGTAATATATGATCAACACATTTACTTTTAAATAATAATAACAAAGTCTACATATAATTAGAATATATGTAGACTTTGATAATAATTTTACCTTAAATTGTCTTCTTCCAATGCAAGCAACACAAGTGCTTCTTCTTCATCCGATGATGTATTTTGTGTATGATAGATAAGTATGTAATTGTTTTTAGTTAGCAATCAGCCTTGTCGATACTGAAAATATCGCATATGATGCGATTACATTCGCTTTGGTGTGAGGTTCTCTATGGATTTCGTCAAGAATTTCGCTGCGAACTTTCCGTCACGAATCCGTTGCGAATAATTTGCGTTGGTTTGGGGGAGCCTTCTCGAGAATAAAGAAAAGTAATACGCGGGAAGTAATAATAGGTACCCATTATTCCATGCAGCGGAAAAAAACTATATATAAATAAATATATAAATAATAATACACGCGCCATAGCTCTGTGTATAATTATAAAATTTAGAAAATTACAAATTAAATGCGCGTTTACATAAAACACGTGGCTGGTTTATATTTAACGGAGTAGCATTGAACTGTTTTCAGCAGATCTTCAGTCCCGAGACCTTGTTATTTTGCGCTTTTTACGTATAGGTGCCTACCTATCAATATTATTGTTTAGTTTCTAGAAAAAAACCCAAACCAATTTTTCCTATTATAATATCACACAATTCAAAAAAAAAATCTAAACAAATTTATCACACACGAAAAACTATCCATATACAATAATAATAATAATAATAATAATAATAATAATAATAATAATAATAATTGGCTTCTATTCTGGCAAACAAAAGAGACAGAACGCACATTATTCAGTCAAATCAGAAAGTGATAGACTTTTACGTTCATCATGCTACAAAAAATCCAGGTGTGGATTAAATTAATGTATTTCCAAGATCTTTCTTTAAAAGAAAAGAAAATTTTTAATTCTTGTTTGTAATGTTTTGAAGTAAGTTTGAAATTGGATTGTTGGATTCTCTTTAGTAGATATATTATGGGGCAGAACATCGCTTAAGTTTGTCCAAGATTCCAATGAGTATATAATATTAATATCTCTAACCCTTAATCTAATTCAAATCACAAGAATTAAGTAGTTAGAAATTTTGAGGCTTGCCAACTCATAGATCATCGCTAAAGGCTTATGTATAAAAATGGTTAGTCCAACTTGGAAACGAACCTGCTACCTTATGATCCAAACACCAAAACTCTGAGCTACCGCGACTATATTAACTATCATACAAGGAATTGGCATATGTATGTCATTATGTGATGAACATTTGCTTAATAAAATAATGAAGTGGTCATTGCCAACTCAATATCACAAAAACACCACATAGCAGCACGAAAAGAACTAATTAGGTAAGTATATTACAGCTTTTTGTTAATCTTGCATTTTTATAAGTGTCTTGATAGGCTTATAACGTACAGACTATGTAGAGTCGATAGTAGATGATACTAACCTCTTGGTCCTATCTACTTGTAAAATATTAGTTATTAAATTCTTTAATGGCTTCGAGAAGTTCGGTGGAAATACATATTTCGCAGAAACTATCTTTTCATAGAGCTTCATGGGGTCCTTCGCATAGAATGGGGGATATCCTGCTGCCATCTCAAAAACCAGTACGCCGAAAGACCACCAATCTACTGAATGATTATAGCCTTGACTAAGAATTATTTCCGGAGCTAGGTATTCTGGTGTCCCTAAAAATACATGTAATTGTAAATAGGGGGCTAGAGAAGGAGAGGATAGGAGGCTAGAGTAATTGTAAATAGAGGCTGGAGGGCACTAGAGATAATATTAGACCACAATAGTCTTGTAAAATTGTCGTATTATATATATAGTCTTTGCGCAAACTATTATTTAACATATCACTGCTACTGGCACTACCACTAGGTACTAATATAATTTTATGACTTTTTTAAGTTGAGCCTATTTTTACAAAAGTTCAATAAAAAATAGCTTTAGAATTAAATAGTAATACAATAGGTAATACAATCTAAAAATAACTTTTGACTAGGAACTCATTATTTAGTGCGATAGGATCTACCATTATAAATACACCTACTTCCATATTTTTTTTAAGCGCCAGACTCTTTGACGGCTGAAATAGAGCATTCACCTCTAGGGTTCATTGCAAAATCTATTTTTACTAGGTATACGTTTTTCATTTCATTCCTTATGACTTTTTTCAAATAGTTTATTATCTATTCGAAAGTGTTTCTTAATCTAATATACAAACCAAAATTTTTCCAGTTATCGTGGTACTTTATTTAATTAAAACAAAACTTTCATTGAAACAAATTCACGTATTTCCAAATAAAAAGTTGAATTGTAAATAAAAATGTTATCGTTCCCTGTGCAAAACTTCAAAAGAGATATTGTCATTGTTTTGCGTTATCTTATATGTTTGTGACACTTTAGGTGGAGGTATACATCTGACCTATATGTGAACACATTATAATTTGTAGGCGGATGTTAAGTAAAAATTGTTTCTTGCTCTATGGAAGGTATAAATGATTTAAGAACTTCTTGTCTTTAAATATAAGCTAGCGAATAATTAGCTTTAATTAGAATTTTTATGAAATTTTAACTTCTAACCCTCTAACCCTTTAAGTGCTAACCCTCAAACTGTAATACTCTTCATTTTGTTGCTAGATATTGGATTGGGAATCTGAAACTGATTAACTAATTTCCAATATTTTCGCGGCTCAATTGGCATGAGGTGGGACATATGACATATTCAAAGATTTTTTATTAGGTATACTTATGTAGTTTAAATTTCTTGCAACATTCATATATTTCAGTTATAAAGTGGAACTTTAGACGTGAGTTCAGAAGACTCCCAAGTATCCTTGCTGCAATAGAAGATTCTCGCGCAAGTATTCAGTAATTGCATGAAGAGACAGGAATATTCTTGATGTTATTCATCTGTACATCTCACACATATGTTATTTGAATATATTCGCAGATGATATTTGAAGGATAGTTACGAGTCGTCTGAGATCAAACTTTGCAGCTGATAGTTGACAGTAATGACAGTAGTAGACAGACAGTTCTTTTTGTATACCTATGTTACAAATTATGTGTGGTATGTTACGATTTTTTATATCTAAGCTTGAAAAGAGATCCTAACTATCAAGAAATTTCAGTTAGTGTAAATTTGTATGTAATTTTGAGGTAGATCTGCCGCCTTTTAGTTATATTAGATTACGTATATATACATGGTGTACTTACCACAAAGAGTGTAAGTTCTTTGATTATTAACTCTTTTACAGAAACCAAAGTCCGTTATTTTTAAAAATCCCTCTATATCTACTAAAATATTTTCAGGTTTCAAGTCTCTGTAAATGATTCCCATATAGTGCATATACTCGAAAGCCATAATAACTTGGGCAGCATAAAACTTGCACAAGGTTTCATCGAATTTCCTTGCTGCTCTTAAATGATAAAACATTTCGCCTCCATTAACAAAAGGCATGACTATGAATATATACACGTTATTCTTAAAGAAGTATTCCAACCCTACCAGAAATGGAAAGGTAAACGAGTCCATGCACCTTATTTCCGCTACTGTATGAACTAATTGTCTGGTACGTATTATATTAGCCTTCTCCATTATCTTCATTGCAAAGTATTTACTACTATTCTTGTGCTGGCACAGTACGACCTTTCCAAAAGTGCCAGTTCCAAGCGTCTGCATCTGTTTAAAATCCTCCATTTTTGCCGTACTGGGAAAGTCAGCAGTAATTCTTGAATCAAATTTTGACTTAGCTTTCCTTAGAAACACATCGAAAGTGGCATAATGTTTTTGTAGTTTCCCTTCATCCCCCATGTCAAAACTTAAAACTTTTAATACCCGTCATATGTATGACAGTTGGAAATTATGAATAGCAAGGTGCTGAAATTGATGCCCGTTTGTTTCATGTTTGGACATTTATGTCATATTTTACTTAACCTTGGAGCTGTAAATCATTTTTTGGAGCAATACATCCTCATTTCACAAATTTAATTTTCACTCTACATTGATCAAGATAGAAAAACTAAAGAGATCAAATCGGCTGTCTCAGTATCATATTCAAGTAGGTACAATGTTGTCATGTTTTTTTTCTAATTGTTGTCGTTCAGAATATAATACATATATAATTATTGTGGAGTAGTTGCTTTCGGCATCTCCTTCAAATAATAAATAATATCGTGTATCGGCAATAAAATATCGTGTTAGTGTAAGTGAATCTATTATTGTACACAGGAGAATGTGAGTCTTTTCTATCAGCTAGTTTCGATTGGCTATCAAGAAACATTATAATTATCAAAATTTATAATGTGGAACAGATCCAGAACCAAATTCAGATAATAAATTATATGATATAAAATTATGACAAAAACACTGGATAAACATAATTGAAGTTAGTTCATTAATTTACTCATTTATCTTCAACTAAGTTACTCACACAACAAACAGTTTTTATTTGATGGATGAATAAATTACTATTATTATTATCATTATTATGTTTGTCCAGCTTCACTTACGATTTATTTTACACAATAAGTTATAAGCGGCTTCTTGAATGATTGCATTTCTCATTGACCTCTTCAATCTAATTTAGTTTTGGACTTACCAATGTAATTTTCATAATGTTAAATTTTATTAAAGATAAGAAATATTTAGAAATGCCTAATGTACATATTTATACAGGGTGCTCCAATAGTGTGACAAAGTTCCATAACACCTATACCTTAATAAAAGAAAAAAAACACATTTTAGGATCTCATAGGACCTAAGAGGACGAAAAAAATTAAAATATGTGTAGGGTGCTCTATAAACCGGGACCATATTAAACTTCTGTGTTTTTTTTAAATCGAATGACATTTTTTATTTCATATTTGAATTCGGATCATTTTTGCGAATTCGTCAGTATAGAGTGTACTAGTATTATACAGAGTAGTTCAAAAGATATGAACATTTTTGTATCTTAATCGCAATGAATTGAGTACCCTGTATCATCATTTTTGGCCCCATTAATATATGGTCTAAAGTCAAAGCCAGAATTAAGCCAAGTGCAATGACCGGAAAAAGAGTAGATCTATGTTGTCAGATTTATTTCTAAAGTATTCTTATTTGAATTGAATTGAATTGAATTATTTATTTGAATCATTATGTTAAATTACAATATACAATATACATCATAACACAATAACAAACAAAAATATTTATATATTGTCAAATGGGTAGGTATATGTTTAAATTTGTTAGGATACATTGCATATTTATTTATATTGAGACAAAATATCTGCCACTTAAGTCAAATGCGACTTGTCTGTGGCAAACAGTATAGATAGGTGTATACATAATTGTTTTTATATATGTTTTATATTTATTTAAAACAGGAAACGTATTAATTACCTTATTTATCCATTTTTTTACTTGTCTTAAACGTCCTTTATCCCTATTGTACTTTAGTAAAGCAAACACAATGTTTAGTTTGTGTTTTACTTAATAATATCAACGAATTTTCGAATATGTGGCAACTGCGACCGTCGTAAAGTTGACGACAAGCTGTTCATCCTTATTTAACATACATATTCTTGCATTTACGCTTTCTTTTCTTTGAGCTTCAACGACGTTGATTGGTCGAATCAGGAACCAACAAGCGACTGCGCTCGAGGTAGTAGGGAAACAGTGGCGTGATGTTGGGTTATTTCGCGCGCGTTTCTTAACGGTAAAAATTTGTGGTAAAATTATCAGTGTATTTATTCTTTGTGTCAGCGTTTATACTTATTTGTGTTAGTTAAAAAAGTGGAAGTGCATATACTAGAAGTGTTCTATAGAATAGTATACGAGTATATATTAACTGACATGTGCCCAATAGTAAAATAGAATACGCACGCCCATGCATCACCGCATTTTACCAGATCGGCGAGGTCATTCCACTTTGCTTAATTAATTCTGGTTTTTACTGTAATTTCACTTTTTATAGAATTTCCTTCAAAATAAAACCGAGCAGGTGGCTCAGGCCTTAGCGTCTCGATCGCTCAACCCAGAGGTCGTGGGTTCTAATCCCCATTCCGCCAAACAATTTTTCATTAAATTGTTTGCTCGTAGATCAAGGCTTATTCGCAGGGATGGCTTGGCCACCATTCTGGCGATGGCCTAGGATGGGAAGAATATCAACTTGGTGTTAATGTGAGAGATTAAAATCAGTTGATGTTTGACTTGTCCCCCTAACTAATGAGGTTTTCCAGGTTTCCCTCATTCCAGCACTGAATGGTGGTTAGGGCCTACCAACGTAAGTCGTTCCTGAGGCGCAAATGCGGCCCGCGAAATAATAATATGCCGCCTCCTCTCCCACACAAGTTTCAGACTTTCGGGCTAATCCTTGTGATTAGAATGAGGGGTAGAGATATTATTATTATTATTATTATTATTATTATTATAACTTTACTGGTATACTTACAGGGCGAATCAAAACTCGCAAGCACTGTCTTCTCAATATTTATAAATAATGAAACACCCTATATTTTATATCATTTTTATTAAGGTCTCCCACAACCTTTTCTATTCTATGAAGCATTCCCTATACCTAATTGCAACGGTTTTTGAGATATTGTCAGGATAGTAAAAAAGGAAATAAAATTAGTAGCATACCATACCTATTAATATTTCAATATTTCAAAATTTGCTATTTTATTCATAATCATATTTCACCCTGTATATTAAACATAAAAAATAAAATCAATTCCTAAATTGCTGATTTGCTATGTTGCAATAATTGTCGACCAAAGTTAAAAGTCTCATGCCAATGAACTGGTAAAACTGAATAGTTAGGGAAAATTGTCGAACAATTGGTTCCTAATTCAACAGGGTCCTGACAGTGACCATCTCCCCAAGTTCCTCCAAAGTCTGGAATAATGTAAGTATCACTTAGTGACTGTAGTATTAATTCTTTTACCTTTACTACTTTGTTTATGCCACCAGTAACTTAAAATAGAATTGAACTAATTATACTTACAAGTCAGTAACCACCTTTTGTAATTAAATAATTCTTTGTAATAAAAGCGGGTGTTTCACTTTTAAGTTACTCTTCTATGTGCCCACGACGTAACATTTGGTGGAGGCGCCGGGACACAGGGGGGGGAGTAACATGCTCTTATAGGCTTTATGAGATCCAACATTTTTTTATTACGTCATGAGTTATAGAACTTTGTTGCACTATTGGCCCACCCTGTATATGTAGATAACATATACATCTATTTTGATACGTAATTTTTGTCTCTGGCGTCATTCGTACCATATTTTGTTTTTCATTAGAAAATGGATTTAGAAGATTTATATACCTACATTATTTTCCTAATGTGTTCTGCCAGAAGAGAAATTTGTTGTTTGTCGTAGTCCATAATTGTTGAATTATAAACTACAACATTACAGGTAATAAAAGCAGGAGTAATGGTAATAACTACCCATATAATATATTTATATACGCATAACGAAATAGCGGAAGACGCTGTTCACTATAGTGAAACTGTGTATAAGTGAAATACTTGCCAAATCTATTTACGTCAATTTTAACTATTTCCTAAGGAAACTTTTACGTTTTAGTCAGTTATGTATTCAGAATTCTTAATTTATCTATTACCTACTTAAAATATAGTCGCCAGACAGAAACCCGTGGACTAATATTTTATAGGAATTATCATTAGATATTCTTCACTTTCCAGTATGTATTTGGTACTAATAAGAGTACCAAATACATTCAGGAGATAGGAACTGCGATAAAATAAAATGTAACTGAAGGAAGTGATATTTAACATAAAAAAAATCATCTTCACTTCAGGTTTAAAGTAACTTCTTAAGTTGACAATAATGTCAATATTTAATAATTTATATTGATAGTGTTATTGAATCATTGCAAAATAAGTCAACACTCTCTTTTACGCAAAACAAAGCGCTGCACTGTGAAAAAATTTTTTTAGTTCAAATATGTCAGCCACTATGTTTTTATTTTTATCACTATCAAATCAGCAGTAAATCGAAAGGATCATCTTGCTAACCACAAGGATTAAGGATTAGCCAGAAGGTACGAGACTTGCGTGGGAGGGGGAGCATATTATTATTCTATGGTCAGTTTCCTGAAAAACGAATATGAAATGGTGGGGTAGTCGAATGGAAAGAGTATCAGATTTATCCCCACAAAATTGTTTTTTGTTTTGAACCCTACAAAAAGATTATACAAAAACGTACCCAACAATGTAGAGATGTTGAGGAGGGCGTAAACTCCTTTCATTCCATTAGAAGAAGGTACTGGAACATTCAAAGGACATTGTTAAATATTTGGACAAGAATAAATTTTTGTATACCTAGCTCAAAATGGAAATTATTCAGTATTTAACGTAAATTTTAAATGTTTGTTAATCATTGTTATTTTTAGAAACTTTTTATAATAAATTGAACCCATTAATTTTATTTGGAAGTTTAGAATAGTTTTCATTTTTTAACGTAATTAAAAAATCTAATAGCCTGACTCAATTTGGTAACATTCACTGAAATTTATGAGGTTATGTGTACAAAAAATGAACAAAAAGTGGGTATACGTAGATAAATTGTACAATTCGGAAAGGAAACATTGAAAATACATTTTTTGTTCCAAACGTTAAAATATGATTTATTTTGGGGTAGCATGTTTTTAGGGGTAAAGAAGACTTTCAAATTATGTTTTAAAAACTCCAGGTCTTTATTTTATTTAAAAAAAAATGAAGTTGATGATGGTTCTGGAAAAACAAAACGCCACATTTAAAATAAATATCCTGACCAATAGAGGGCACAAAGTTGCTTCGAGGAAGTGCTCTTCATTTTTCAATATCCGCTCGAATAAGACTGCAAAAAATAAAAACCAATTTTCAAAATTTCATTTTTTTTTCAAATAGGAATTTAAGAACCTATAATCAAGTTAGCCTTGAATTTTTTTGGAGCATTATGTTGGTCCCCTGATTACGCAACTTTGCCTCCATTTGAGCTTCTTCGTATCTCTTACAATTTCTGAGATCCCAATAGTGAGAAGCGAATTTGTAACTGCCTGTATCGAGAGTAATTATTATAAATGTTTTTGTTGGGATGCATACGTATGTGCATAATCATAAAATATATGCATAAATAATTTTTAACATTGATGGTTTTACGTTTGATGGTTGACATGATGTGTTGAGTACACCTGATGTGTTATTCTCTTTCCAACTTCTTAAAAATAACGTTGACCTCTTTTTTCTAAAACGCAATAGTTTGCCAAGGTTCTAAAAAATGCACCAGATCGTCCATAAAAAATATATTTTTATCACATCGTATAATAAAAAGTATTAATATAATCAAGCGTTCAAAGGAAACTTCATTATGAATTTATTTCCCTTTTTGTTAAGAAAATATACATAAAAACATATCGAAAGTGCTAAAACAAACGTTCTTGAAGTACCTATTTCTAATATTTCGCTGAACAAATATAAATAAACGTAGACGAAAATTTGGAAAAATATACCTCGCTGGCACGTCGCTACTAAATAGAAAAATTGAGGACCATTCATATAAAGGATGGGTAAACTATCAAAATTTCGGTCCTAATAAAAATTTATATGTAGCATTAATGATCACAGCAAAAATCATGACAAATTCTTAAGACACGGCACGACAAAACAGCGAGACCTTTTGAAAGAAACAAATCAATATTTTATGGTGTTTTTCATATTACTTTTACAGTGGTTATTCCAGGAATATGGTTACTAATAATTTTATTTTTTTTCCCACTTGTATACAGGGCGTGGGTATTCTATTCTATTCCCTGCAGATCTTTTCACTGTGTCGAAAGGAATAATGCTGTAATAATTAGTACCTAACGATATTTATTAAATAAAATTAATGTTTTAGTACTTTACTGGAATAAACGAGGTCTATAAAACTTGGAATAGATTATTTCTCTTTATGAACTTATACCTTACGAGGTTTGAATTTATATTTTTGTGATTAGAACTAATTCCAATATATTGAATCACTGAGTATGTCTGACGTATCATAATTATTACTTCAAAATCATATGAAAATATTTATAAGAAAAGAAACACACATTAAAAAAGAAATATTGAGAAACAAACGACGAAATATCGAATTAAAATAACTTTTTATTAAAAGAAAAATGTAACGAGGATTTGAGGATTGTTAGATGTTCGGATCGTCTTGTATGTTAAAACAAGTTTTGAGTTACCTCGGAGATGTAGGTTGCGAAGAACTATATGAATATACACTGTACAGGTTTGCTAAACTGTTAACAATTAATTTATAACTAAGTTTTGCGTCTGAGCTACAGTACGATCAAATATTATATAAGAATTGGCAATGATAAGTTTCAACACTGGAACTTGGAGACCTAATTCTAGGAACGATAAATTAATAATGTGCGTAATTTATCAAATTCTGAATCAGTTCAATTCGATGGTGAAACAGATTTTGTGGCTGTTAAAATACAAGAATATAAGTCCTCAGGATAAAAATAAGCCAGCTGTTTGCAGTTTGTACTAAGGGTCCTCTTCTTGGTGAAACATTTTTCTCATTATGAACATTTCTGATGCTAGAATGATGCTATTCTAGAAACATTGAGTAGACTTAGTAATTTTCCATTCCAAGAAATGTCGCAGGAATTTATTCAGAGAATTATTTCCTGAAAACAAAACACATGCTTTATATTTCAGGAACAATAGATAAAATAGTGCTTGCAAAACATTGTGAAAATTATCCAGCATATCTACACCACGTGACTGCCGCCAAAGTGTCTGGCATGGCCAATGTTTACAAAATTCACAAAGAAGCAAATACTGAAGCACGCAGAATTCGGCGTAGAACGGTGATCGAACCGGTCAAAGATATACGCACGTGATTTTGGCAACTTCAGTACAAAGAAATATATTTCGCAGCATCAAGGGAAATTCCTGAAACGATAACTGCGCATTTATTCTAAAGGTGGAAGGCGTTTGCCCGACCTCAATAAAAGATTTTTTCACAGAATGTCTTGGCTGCTATCCAATATCCGTCTAATAATAACTATTTACGTCTGCTCATGGTCTAAACTGCCAGAGTACTTACGGCACTCGTAGATTAGGAACTGACTTCGAAATTGCTAGCATTTTCTTTAGCCTTGCTGATGATGATTTCGGCCGAATTTCATGCACTAGGCATGTGGCTGTGCCAAGTGAGAACTGTGGACTATAACCATTTGAAAAAATGGTCAAAATTATCATTTGAGTCTTCATTTTTGACATTACTCACAATCACTTTCAATAACATTGATTAAAGACACTAAGTGAAACCATTGCACATATTTATAAAGTAGGATAGAGCGGTACAGTAGGTATTTGATAAATCAGAGTTTAATAAAAAGGAAGAGATGTCCAGGATAATGTATAAGTACCATAAGTGTAGGTAATCTATATTAATAATAATAATAATAATAATAATAATAATAATAATAATACTTACTTACTTACTTACTTTATTTAACGACCACATTACATACAATTAAAGGTACATTTGAAGTCACTGAAACATTAACCGTTAGAATTTGACCAATTAAAATAATCATTCACACTATAAAAACATTTGTGTATTAGAAACGTTTTACACAACTTATAAAACTTATTAAAACTCAAACTAGTAACATTAACATTGTTAAAACAATGAACAAAGTGATTATACAATCCAACATCCAATTTATTTATTTGCGTTGTACGAATCCTAGAATAGGACTGAATCAAATTTGTTGCATTCCTAGTATTATAGGAATGCACATCACAATGCTTTTGAAATTTGTCAAATCCACGGTGTATTTGCAATAGGGACTCGAATATATAAATACAAGGTAGGGGCATAATTTTAAATTTTTTAAAAAGATGTAAGCACGAGGTACCATAAGGAGCACCTTTTATGGAGCGAACAGCAGCCTTTTGCAAAATTAGCACCCTATAAGCAGCACTTGAATTTCCCCATAACGTGATGCCATATGTTAAATGGCTATGGAAAATTGCGAAATACACCGTGCGTAGTACATTAGAAGGAAGCGAACGTCTTAATTGCTTCAGACAGAATATCTGCGATGACAGCTTTGAGCAAAGATGATCAACCTGGGGTGACCATTCCAATCTGGTATCTAGGGTTAGCCCAAGAACTTTGGCCTCGGACTTAGAAGCCCATTTGTCAGTGGTGAAATGAATGTGCTGAGTCTTGGACTCGTTGAGTTTCAGCTTATTTGATGAAAACCAATTTTTCACCAATTGAAAACTACCCAAATTAGAACTATCACCCCTTGCAATTAGCGTAGTGTCATCAGTAAATATTACACAAGATAAGTCATCTACCGAGTAAGGCAAATCATTGATGTATAATACAAACAAAATGGGTCCCAAGACAGAACCCTGAGGAACACCGTTTTCAACTTGTAGTAGGCTGGACTCGGTTCCATTAAGACTCACATACTGTTGCCTGTTTGAAAGGTAGGAAGAAAAAAGTTTGAGCACATTTCCTCTTATCCCATAATGTTCCAGTTTATGCAGCAAAATTTGTGTATTAACACAATCAAAAGCTTTTGAGAGATCACACATCGTGGCATTTGAATGGAGGCCCTCATCAAATCCCTCTACAATTACCTCAACCATAGATAGCAAGGCTTTAAGGGTAGAACGATTTTTCCTAAAACCAAACTGAGAATCCGAAAAATGTGCTTACTTTCACAATAACTGGATAAATTCCGATTCATAATAATTTCAAATATTTTGCCCATAATAGGAACAGTTGCTATGGGTCTAAAATTATCCGGACAATTATGATCTCCTTTTTTATGCAAGGGAAAAATTTTTGTAACTTTAAATGAGTCCGGCCATACTCCTTCATTGACACATTTATTAAAGAGAATAGTTAATGGTTCAATTAACGACTCCTGAGATGCCTTGACCATAGAACTATTTAGGCAATAATAGTCTAGCCCAGCTGTCTTTTTTAAGCTAAAAATTGCCTCCTTTACTTCCTGTACGGTAATTGGGGGCATAAAAAATGAAAAAGGCGGCTTTGGTGCCCTAACTAAAAGGTCATTTGGATCAACAAAAGTATCGTCAATTGTTGGAAGAACTGTGTTACAAATATTGGAGAAGTGCAAATTAAAATCATCGGATGATATAAGATTTGACTTATGTACTGATTTTTTAGAATTCCTTTCAGTATTCACTATGTTCCAAACTGTTTTCACCCTATTAGTCGAATTATAAATTTCATTTGCATATGCATTGCGTTTTTCAAATTTGATAGCTTTTTTATAAACAGTAAAATAAAATAAAAAAAAAAGTAAATACTAATAATAATAATAATAATAATAATAATTAGCTTTATTGCCCAACAGAAACCCATTTATAGGGCAATACACAAGAAAGTACAATGTATAAGTAAATAACTAGATAAAATAAAGTACACAAATGGTATAATCTTAAGATATACAAGAATAGAAAATAATAAACAATAATAAAAGTAAAAGTAGCAACTCAGTCAGCAAGCTGCTCAATAAAAGCTTTCTACTGCTGTTAGCTTTAGAATGATCCTGACATATTCCCTGTCTTATACAAATACGATTAAGGTTGGCACCAGCTGATAAATACTGATAAATACTATGAATATGAAATAGTATAAATAATAGAAAAAAATCTTATTTAGAACATGTCTTATAATGCTGACACAGTGGTACAGCTGACAGGAACATGTAAAGGGTTTTTCAATAGGAACGCTCGATGTTTGGCAACAGCGTATGATGAAGTCGGTAGTCAGACAGGTTGTATCTTTGACAGACGTATTCAGTTAGTCTTTACATTTCATTATGGAACGCTATACGATTCAACAACGCCTCGAAATGGTTAAAACTTATTATCAAAATCAATGTTCTATTCGGCAAACGTTTCGTGCACTTCGGCCAATTTATGGTGTCGATGGTCGTCCTTTAGAGTCCACAATTCGCCGTCTAATAAATAAATTTGAAGCAACCGGGTCACTGTTAGATCAGACAACGCCTGTAAGTCAGCGAAGCGCAAGATCCGTTGAAAATATTGCTGCAGTCCGGAAAAGTGTGCGTCAAAGTCCACAACAATACATTTCACGACGTACTCAAGAACTTGGCCTTTCTTCGACGTCAGTTTGGCGAATCTTTCATAAGGACTTAGGGTTTCACCCTTATAAAGTGCAATTAACCCAAGAACTAAAGCCCAACGATCATAGACAGCGGCTTGCATTTGCTGAGTGGGCGCTAGAGCAGTTGGAGGTTGATCCTAATTTTGGATGAAAAGAAATCATGCGATTTAACGCCACTGGATTTTTTCTTTGGAGCTATGTGAAATCTCGTGTCTATGCCGACAAACCACAGACGGTTGCCGCCTTAAAGGCCAACATCAGACGCGTCATTGGTGAAATTGAGCCACTTCTATGCGATAACGTCATCGAAAATTGGATCTCCAGGATTCGAGTCACCAGGCGAAGCCGCGGCGGACATTTAGCTGATATAATTTTTAAAACATAATGTGCTCACATATGTTTTAAAATAAAAATAAAAACATGTCAGTTTAACTTACACAATTTGTTTTATTACATTACAAAGATCGAGCGTTCCTATTGAAAAACCCTTTATAATTTACCTTTCTGTGTTTACCTATCTATTATTTATTCTCAGAGTAAAATGCCAATTTCTTAGTCTAATGACTCTAATATTCTTGAATACCTACTCATTCTATTACTGGAAACATACATAAAACCCCCAAGGAGTGTATATACAATTCTGCAAACAATTTTCATGAAAATATCCACTGCTTCAGAAACTTCCAAAATACCAACATTCATGGTGAATCATTTTCATTGAAATTATCGATTGATGTTGGACATACTTGCCCAGACTAGTTTCAAGCAATGGGTTCTATTAAATCAGTGGTTTCTGTACAGCAACTGCTTTGTGTACAAAAGTGCGATTTCCAACATAAGGCACACCAGAAATTTGCCCAACTACTTTGACTCTAAAGAGCATTTCACCGTTTCTATGGCAGAAATGCGCACATATGTTCAGACATCCTTTGTCACTTTTTTAAATGCGTGATTTTTGAAAGTTCATTCCATTTCTTAGAAGGTTATCCGCGCGCGCCAGTTGCCAGCTGACAAAGATAAGATGGCTGAATCTGACGCTATACTGAATGTTCCTGTGACCTTGCCGGCGCCCGAAATAGCATCTAAAGATTACATCCCAACTGCGCTTTATGCTAATTTCTGTACTTTTCACATCCGCAATTTGTTTTTGAAGCGCAACGTGTATTCGATGTTTGGGATACGATCAGTGCTATGATCAAAAATAAACAAATTACAGAAAGTTCCAAATAATGTTTAAAAACTTTCCTTAATGGAGAAATTATCTATCACCCCTAGTAAAAATTCATTAAAAACTGATGGAATATGTTCCTTTGTCCTTTGTCTCTCGCGTAAATTTATGACCGATATCCGTCCACGTGTACTGAGAAAATGTAGATACCTAGGTACTTACCTTTGGGTTCGTTTAGGAGATATCGCTTCTTATCAATTTTAATTTTATTAAAAAATTAAAGTCTAATTTCATTTTTCCAAGTTAGTGACGTAGATAAACACTACATACATTTACTTATTATACATGTTGATTAAAAAAACCACGGCCAGACTTCTGGGGTAGCTCAAGTTTGAATTAATTTTGTTAGAACAAAAATAACAAGAAACGTCAAGAGTAGAGTAGTACATCAAACAATTGATCTTTATAGGTGATACCTGATGTGGCAAATTTCAAATAGTATTAAGTTAACTGCTAAAGTTAAAGAGATTTGGGATTATCGACTATAAAATGTTTAATTTTAAAGAAACTTTAACGCCATGTATCTCGTTAAGGAAGAACCTGCGACCCCATGTTTATTAGGACTTTTAGCTTTAATTTTGTATGTACTTTCTGTCCCAGAAGTCTGTCAGCGGCTTTTTGAATCACCCTGTACATCCTGTCCGAGGGATGGTGCATCTTCTACACTTATCTCGGCTAAGTTTGCATATCTTCTGTGAATTTCTGTCCTGTACTTTGAAAAAAGAAAAGTACCAATCAATAACTATATGGTTATGGAGATACGTCCTAATTGTCGATACAATTTGTGGATTACTCTAAATATTTTGGTTCTTCTTGACGCTTTTAAAAATATGTTGGAATGTGTGATATTTAGTTTCTAAATAGCACACTTTTTAATGACAGGTACTTAATACCTACTTTTTTACTGAATTTAGTAAAGAAATATGTACCCACATATTTATAAATTTGTATACCTACGATAAACTAACTACATTTGGTAAACAATAAGCAAGCCTTGTTAATATTATTTAATAACATTTATATAATAAACATTCAAGTAAAACAATTATTTAACATGTTAATGTGGCGGAAATGAAATTAACCCAATTTTTGTTGAATGAATCAACATGGGTACCTACTTAATTTCACCATTCATTGTTTATGTATAAATTACGTAAGTAATAAAATAAAAGAAAGAAAAATAAATTCTCTTACTGTGTACCAAATTTCTTACATGAATTTTGCATAACTTTCTATTACTTCTCTTAACGAGAAGTAACAAATTCTTTAATATAATATAATATAATTCTATTATTATAATATAACATAATATAATTAAATAAAGTAATACATTTATTACTTCGTTACGACAAGTAAAAATTTTGACAATGAATAGACAACACTGACTGATATGGGATTGACCCTCTGTCACCATTCACACTATTTTTATCATGCATCCTTGCATGCAGAGTCAAATTAAATCGAATATATACTGGGTGCTTTATTTCATATAGGCGTCACATGAGGTTAACTTTGTTATTTAATAAGATATGAAATGAGTTTTGATCCTTATTCACTTTAAGACGCATTCTGTCTACCAGTTTTCGTTCCGTAATTGAATTTCTCTTGGAAAAACTGTACTACCTACTTTTCTAATTTAACCATTTTAATATCTTTCCAATGACAAAGTTAGCCATATATACCGTTCAAGAAATAGGGAGTTTCGTACTATACATTTTAATGTAATTTTACTATAAGTTATAAGCAAACGTATAATATGAAATAAAAATTGATGTTTGAAACATAGACATTTTCTTTGGCAATTTTCAGAAATATTATTATTAGACTAAAGCATTAGTGCAGTTTGTTATTTTTAAAACTACGTAATAATTTATTTCGTTTAATAAACTTCTATTTTAAAAATTGTTTTACAGGATGGTAGCTGTTACTTTGTGAAACCAATCACGATGATATTCAGTATCTCCTAGATATTACCTACATGTCACCAGTCAATTATTTTTGAAGATAAATAAAGTATACAACATCTTACATTTTTTAAACCGTCGAAAATCCTCTATTGGATGATGAAAAACTGTATAGATAGAGAACCTACAGATTGGTAGGAACCTAAAGAGCGCTATATGGGATTGACCCTCTGTCACCATTCACACTATTTTTACATGAATAGGACACAATGTAGGTTTAGTCATAAGGTCTTAATCATCTCCAGATGATGCCAACTTAGTTGGCGAAACGTTACGTCAGCGTTGTCTTCCCACCAAAAGTTTTATCCCCTTTCAAGAATAAATACCTAGACGTCGAATAGACGGAAAAATAATTGAATTTAACGGAAATTTAGTTTGTTTCCGGAAAATGAAACATTTTGCGGAAAATTCGCTAACACCATTCGATAAAGGGCAAAAAGTTGCTATAGAAAAGTGCTCTTTATTTTAGAATACCTCATCAAATAGGCCCGCAAAAAATACAAACGAAAATCGAAATTTTCGGTTTTTTCAAAATATTTCGAAAACTAATCAAGTTAGTCTTGATTTCTTTTCACCATTATGTTGCCCTCCTGAATACGCAACTTTGCCTCCATTTAACCGACTTCGCGTCTCTTACCGTTCCCGAGATCCCCATGTATTGCATCGAATTTGAAGCACCCTGTATAGGAATAATAAGAGAGTTGGAATAGACAGGGATACTAAATGATTTAGAAACAAATTTCGCAAAACATCTACAGATGCTTTCGGTGTTGAGCTGTCGCTTCATCTTAGTAAAAAAAGAGGAATTTGAGGAAGACTAAAATTTTAGTATGTACCTATTAAAAATGTATCCAGCATATACATACGTGCAGATCCCCAAATAAAAATGTTTCAAATTTGAAACAAAGACAGAAGATAAAAGTACGTGTCAGTTAAATAACAATATTGGAAAAATACTTCTAATTCGTTATACACTGGGGGAACTCAGCTGAGAAGAGCCACACCCACAGATTACCTCTGTGGCCACATCTTTGACCTCTGTCACGTCTCCCATCCATAGATATTGATACCTAGGCCCACCCATGCACAGTTCATTTTCTCTGTTTAATACACACTTTACTTGCTATAGACCCGTCCTGTCTCCAAATCGAACATAATTTTATTTGGGCATACTTAATTTAGGCTCAATTATGTTTCGAAATGTTTCACTCTACCAGTACATTCATATTGCTGCTAGTGAATTTGTTTTGGATTTTCGTTAGCCAAGTAACAATATTATTGCTCTATTATTATATTATATACCAATATTATATCCTCTCTAATTAAAACGTGTTTCATTAGAAATCCACACATTATCCTGGACAATCTAAATTAGATATCCGTGGAAATTTAGATTTGCATGTACAATATGCGAATATTGAACTAGTGTTTGATTCGCTCAATAATACTGATACTGAATTTCGATTATGATGCAACCTAGCAGATCACAGAAGAAACCAATTTGTAGGTTCTCTATCTATACAGTTTTTCATCATCCAATAGAGGATTTTCGCCGGTTTAAAAAATGTAAGATGTTGTATACTTTATTTATCTTCAAAAATAATTGACTGGTGACATGTAGGTAATATCTGGGACATACTGTATATCATCGTGATTGGTTTCACAAAGTAACAGCTACCATCCTGTCAATCAATTTTTAAAATAGAAGTTTATTAAACGAAATAAATAATTGCGTAGTTTTAAAAATAACAAACTGCACTTATGCTTTAGTCTAATAATAATATTTCTGAAAATTGCCAAAGAAAATGTCTCTGTTCCAAACATCTATTTTTATTTCGTATACGTTTGCTTATAACTTATAGTAAAATTACATTAAAATATATAGCACGAAACTCCCTATTTCGTGAGCGGTATATATGGCTAACTTTGTCATTGGAAACATATTAAAATGATTAAATTAGAGGTAGGTATTTAGTACAGTTTTTCATGAGCAATTCAATTATGGAACGAAAGCTGGTAGACAGAATACGACTTAAAGTGAATAAGGATCAAACATCATTTCATATCTTATTAAATAACAAAGTTAACCTCATGTGACGCCTATGAAATAAAGCGCCCCGTATATATTCGACTCAATTTGATTCTGCAAGGATGCATAGTAGATGAAGACATATTAATATTCCAAAGATCAGGTAGGATCTAGGTATTAGGCCAAATGGAATATGGAATGGCTTCATAACTTAACAATATATAAAACTGTTCTGTTTTGCAAGTTGGCTTCTACGTAAAATTAAAAATGATTTTCGTTTATTTTTCCGTTAAAAATAAGAAACATATTTATTTCTATGTGTTCCTTGTGTTTACGTGTCTTCTTCTTTGTGAAACAACTAGTGGCTTTAAAATATAAATAGGTCACTGTCACTATTTTTTGCTACTAAAATTAAATACTCAATAAATCCAGTGATTTTTTTGTTTCTTTTAAATATACCTACATATATTTTATTGGAAATTTTGGCTCTTGTTTTACCAATGTTTCAACAGATAAAAACACATGACAAGCGTATTCAAAATAGATTAGTTACGTAGAAAAGGTAGGTAATAAATCGTTTTCCCAAGTAAATTTAAATTCGAAGCGTCAGGAAAAGTTTTTTATATACAGTTACCATTACCATTTTTTTTTATATAAGTAGGTATACAGGGTGTCCCAGTGTGAGCGTACAAAAATTTACCAGGGGGTAAAGCAGACCAAAATAAGAATAAAACTCTTCTAAAAAAATTTTTTCTGATGCACGCCTAACGAGTTACAGGGTGTGATTTTGGAGAAAAAATAAACAATTTTCCGCAATAACTTAAAAACCGTTTCGTAGATTTAGGTAATTTTTGGGTGACGCGTACATCTGTTAAAGGTCATTAAAACTACATGGTGTTTGTTTAACTCTGACACCTGTGGTGGCCCTAGCCTACTCTTCCTTATGATTTTGTCTTCATAACTCTTGCATATCCTACTTTTTCGTGGATTAACTAAGTTTTCCTTAATCGGCTATCAATTCTGAACAAAAAAGGTGCTCTTGTTACATAGCTGTAAAATCAACCATTTTCGAGTAAATTGAGTGTAAAGTACCGACTGCATTCTTTATGCAAAAAAATACATGCAAAGGAAGTCATAAGGAAGAGTAGGCCTAGGCCACCACAGGGTGTCAGAGTTAAACAAACACCATGTAGATGTTTAGATGGACACGTTTCCCAAAAATTATCTAACGATTTTTAAGTTATTGCGGATTTTTTTTTAAGTACACCCTGTAACTCGTTAGGCGCGCATCAGAGAAATTTTTTTTATAAGAGTTTTATTCTCATTTTGGTATGGTCCACCCCCTGGTAAATTTTTGAACGCTCATACTGAGACACCCTGTATACATAAATAAGCAAAAGATCCAGTCTAATGCTTTAGCATTTTAGCTATTTTGGTTTAGGTTTTAGCAATTTTAGCAAGGTATTTAAGGTAACCCTATAAATAAAAATCAACCGGGTTGCAATCAGGACTTCTAGCTGGTCATGGTACTGATACTGGTACTTCCTCTTCCAATTCAGCGTCCAAGATAATTATGGTTGATATTCTCTCGCTATCAAGCTGAGATGAACCCAAGCTCCATCATACATAAACCATGACTATTGTCTAATTGCTAATAATAGTTTTCTAAAAGTCCCGGCAATTCTGCTTCCTAAAAATGTTGGTCTATTAAGAATATGTGGTAGAAAAGCCGGACTTACTAAACGATCACAAATGATACCAGCCCGAATATTTCAAGAAAATTGATGTTGATGTGTTTGGGTAATTGCATATGGGTTTTCGTCTACCCAACTATGATTGCTTTTATACATTTTTTGTAAGTAATTAATGGCTTCATCAATAAAAAGTACTTACTTTTAATTGAAATTGGTGATAAATACTACATTGTTGAAGAAACTATTGATAAATTAGTTGTTCGTTGTCATAATCGTTGTCAAATCATAAACCGTTGTTCAAAATCAGCTTTTAAAAGTAACTGAACCTTTTGGATATGATATGGGATATATTATAAATTTTCTGGAAGTAATCTCCATACAGTTTTATTAGAAACATGATCCTCTGCTGCAACTCGTCGTGTAGGTACTAGTTTCAGCGTCGTTTCCGCCAATTTCTAAAATTTGTTCTTCTAGCTAATAAGTTCTAACTTTTCTAGCAGCCCCCAATCTGCTAAGACAGTATCAAATGAATCTGTTTCTCGTAACAGTCGTGACCGACGATGTATAAAGGAAAATATATCTTTATTAGAACAACGTCTTCCGGGATAAGTTTCTGCATATAGACGCTGAGCTTCTCTAGTATTCTCATTAGATGTTCCATAAATAAAACGCATATCTGCCATGTCAGAAGTATAAGGCAGTAATTGTTGTGAATAACCGAACGATTATCAAATTTTAACAATTTCCAATGAAATCAAAATGACAAACTGAGAAGTAGCTATTTTATTCGTTGTTAGCAGCTTACTAAGCGTTTTACAATTCATGAAATACCTAATGCAGATTCAAATTCTGCAGTACCTATCCTATGGATTGTGCGTGAAATATATGTCTCTGGTGAAACCAATTATGATAGAGGAAACAACATTTGGTTACTTTATGCATTTATCTTTTTGCTGAACAACTGTTGGTTTTATGAAAAACATTGTGAAAAGATAAAAAGGTTTCTAATTGAAAGCTATATTTCAGCCTATCATAAGGGATAGCTTTGAAATTATATATTTATCGACGGTTACCAAGTTATTGACAAAAAAAGGACATAGGGGTTGCTGATTTCACTACCTAAACTCAGATTAAAGGTAATCGAACAAATATTCATTACAATTCTATGCATTGGTAGAAAAAATCAAGCAATTATTTTCTTACCTGTGGTAAAATTTAAGCATTAACATTATTTAAAAAAATATTTTTAGATGTTGAATTATGCACCATGATATTTTTTCAACATAACTTTAAACTGTACCTACTACTGTAAAAAGTAACGTTGCAAATAATATAAAAACAAAAAAAATAATGTCAGATTGTAGAAGGAACTGTTAATTATTATTGCCAAAGGAATATTTGGGTGTATAAAAAGAAGAAAAGTATCAGATTCTTCTAGAAATAGAGATATTTGCAAGTACATCAGAAAGTACTAGTAACTACTTGATTATATTGCGAACTAATGTCGTATTGTATTAAATTTCTTTAATAAATACCTACACTAAATTGTAAGTAATAACAATAAGTGGTGCTGACGGTAATTTACCAGGAAGTAATTACATACTATTGAGAATAGTAACTAGTAATTAGGTAGGTACTTAAAAGATATGTTTATAACAACTTGTTTCTGTTTTAACATGTTTTTTTTTAATTGGAAACATGCGAAAGTGAAAGTATTTTTGAGATCTTGAGTCCACATATTAAATTAATTAATTCAGGATGCCATTACATGATGTAATAATATAATTACTAATAGATAAAGTTGGTAAGTTAACCGAAGGTGGTAGGTCATTGGGTCGTAGGGCTTCTATGATATAATTAAACATTGTATTTTTCATAAAATTACTCTTATATTATGGTTTTTTGTCTTTATAGTGTGCCGGCTATAGAGACAGGTTAGTTATAAGTCAAGTCAGCTAATTTACTTCCAATTTTAATTCCAATACCGCCATTATTAATTCCAATTATTAATTTATTATTTATCGAAAATGTACACTTAGAATTTATGTCTTTATGTCAGAGATGATATTTTCTAGCAAGTGAAAAATTATCCGGTATCTTGAAGGTGTTAGTGCTATCTGAAATTTTTAGCAATTAATCAAAATCTGAAATAAAGTACAAGGATTAAGATACTTGATAATACCAAAACAAATAAAAAATATAAATAGACACTCGCATGAAAGAAATATTGCTATGATATGATGCATCTCGAAAAATTAAGTATTGTGTATAAAGCTCATATTAATAAAAGTTCAACTTTTATAGACTCAACAACATAATCTACGTTTTACGAAATATTTATAAAGTAGGATGTAAAAATTGGTTAACCTAGAGAGAGATAATTTTAAGCTTATCGTCTTATAAAAATTAACTAGGTAGTCTGTTGGTGATTTTTAAGTTTGACACAAATATAGAAAATACAAGTTTTATAGTTTCTTTTGTATACCTACCGTCTCTTTTTTATTACTTTACAAATATGGTGCATTTCCAATACATTACATGCAGTAGGTACGTACCTACAATATTTCATCCTACAAAATAATACACCCTCAGTTACAACAAAAAAATTTGTCGGGTCGATCAAACTTATCTCCACATATTATTAACCTTTATCAAATCAAAGTAATTTTTAATCGAAAATTCCACTTCCCTAAAAAATATTATTCATATCGCGCACTTGAGTTAAGTACGTTTATAATCCAGGGAGCTTAAGATTGGCAGTGATACCTGTATAAATAAACAATAACAAAAACACAAGTGCGACGACACTACGCACAGGAAACCCTCACCTCGTCTCAGGCGTATCCATCGCGCAGCATCTGCTCACCCACAAGTGGGAGGGTACGTAAACAAAGCTCATCAAACTATAAAAAGCGCCCGCAATGCAAAATAACAAACATTTGACTTAACTCGCTCAAAAGTGATACCAAAGGTGCATGTTCTCCAATTCGTTCGTTGGGTCAGTTTGAGTGCTCCAAAATGCGTCCCCCAAGTCAGTACAACCAGGAAATAGCCATGGAGGCCGATAATGAAGAACCCGATCCCAGATTGGTGTCCATGATGATCTGTACAAGGCTGGCAGGAAGAGCCGTGATAAGGGTGGTTGGCCGGTGCAACGAGGCGAAAGAGAACGAAAATCTCGGTGAGTTAGTGCGGCATCTCTTGGACCTGATCGGTGGACTTGTGCGGTGACTTGAGTGAAGTGGTGTACACTTTTGAGAGGATATTGCAGACGAACAGGGATGCTTCAACATTTCTAAATTGTGAAATGGAGATAGTCAATTATTTTTGGAATAACAATCATACAGAAGATCTATTCTTACAATTCATATAAAGTGTAACTATTACTCAAAAGGTTGAAGAGGAACCTAGTTGTCAGATTTTAATTTTTCAATTATATAGATATCCTAAATTTTTAACCCATTCAAAATTATTGGATTCAAATAAGTATTTTAAAAGTATAAAAAATATTCTCTGCAATATCTCAAAAGACGTTCACCTCTTAAAAATGACCGACACAAAAATACGTATCTGCATCTCCACAAAACGAAAACGAAGAGTTTAAAACTAAACATAGGTACTGATTACGATTTTTTAGTATTAATTTTTATAGACAATTAACAAATTTTGAGTGTGGTTAGACCAATCCTTCTAAATATCCTTTACTAAGAATAAGAAAATAACAAAACTGATAGACGCATTCATTTTAAAATTAACCCTTCTTTTCTTTTGTAAAAAGATCATGTAGGTATAAAGGGTAGTTTTTATCACATATTATTTTTGATTAACTTTAACCACAAAAGGTATGAGAATAATACCAAAATAACTGCCAGCAGTCAAAGACTTATGGGAGTGGGAGTCAAGGGGCCATACAAATTGTAATAGATATCATTAGATATCACCATTTTATTTACAAATTACTTACCAATCAACAAATTAATTTGATAAAAAAGATAAATACCTATAATTTTTATAATTATTAATAAGTTATAAGTATATACCATTAAAACTTATGTCCTTATACACAAAGAAGTATCTTTCTTATTCATAAGAGATAGATAGTTACAGTGATATTCTTACAATAGATTTTATTCAAAATGAAATATTAATCATCTATCTCAAACAAAGTTATTTACGATTTTTCAGAAACCCCCATTTGTACATATTTTCAAAAACATTTTATTCCGGTTAGAAACCTTGAAGATCAGTTTTACTTCTAATTACGTTATGGTTAATGACCGTAAATGTATCTGTGTTTGATAATATGTAAATGGTAGACCTGCTTTGTTATAGATATTTCACAAAAGAAACTTTCGCTTCTTAAGTAAGGTGATTAATACCTAAAAGTAATTCTATGAAATTTATACATACCTCTGCGCGGAATAATCCTTTTATGTATTTCAGAAATATAGTTATTGTTGATAGTTTCCTTGAATAAGGAGTTTATTTTTCCTCAAAAGATGTACTTATTAATACATTGTATTGGCAAAAAGGAAGTCTTACTTTAACCAGAAAAATGTCTCATAAAATCCAGTTCTACGTTTGTACTTACATAACATCCCAATTTTTTAACTTTTAATTGGATATATTATTCCTTACAGGGAACCAGAGCATAAAAATAATTTCTAGTAGGTATATACGTAAGCGTGAAATACATTCTGATTACCGGTCAACCTTAGTCTTGCCTTAAAAGGACTATAGAGGACAATTGTATCAGGACAGAGAGCAAAATAATAATTCAATACTATTTATGGTCTAAACAGGAAAACATCCAGTCAAGATCGCGCATTTTATTCCTTGAATATTTCCGTGAATTTCTGAAAAACGTTGTTAACTATCCTAAAGAAACCGTACACTAATGTAATGTTTACGTCAGAAAAAAGACGCACACATTGTCATTGGGTTATCTCTATATAATCCATTTGTGGCAGACACAACTATGATTCGCCTCTAGGAATGTGCCACTTGTAAAATGAAAAGAAGAAAACAAAAAGAATTCTAAAGAGGACAAGTTGAGTAAAAGTTCGCTCCAAAAACAAATGTATAAAATGTAATAAATGTACCTAATTATAGGTACCTGCATAACACTTTTAATTAGAAAATTATTGGCTATTACCATCTCTCAACGACAACGTAAGTCTCATAAGTCAAGTTTATACCACTTAAGATGACGGGCACCTACAGCTTATACTACAAACTAATTCTAGGGATAGGGGATAATAGAAATAGTTTTTTTACCGTCAATGAGATTCAAAGTCGCGTCGGTCGGCTAGTTTAGGAAATATACTTACATACTACATACATACTTATGTTATTTTTAAAACACAACCATAACTTATATCTAAACAAAGACTAATATACTAATAAACACACTTCAAAGAATTTAACCGGAAATCGATACATGTCATTCAACTGATCGCATGATTAATGCGGTATCTATATAAACTAGGGCTATAAACTATAATATTTTTCAATTCAGGATTGGCCCGAAATAATTTATTAATAATTTAATAATTCAGGACTGGCTCGAGAGTATTTTGATTATGAACATATTCCAAACCAAAATTACAGGTAGGGAACCTCAGGAAAAACATATTACCACAGAATCTTATTCTGAGGTATTACTATCTGTGTTGTAATAATAACAATAATAATAATAATTTTTGGCACTTAACTCTATATAATATGTATACTCATGGAACATATGTCTGTAGGTATTACGTTTGTTTTTAATTAAACAATTATGTAGAGAATAAATATAGTAATATTAAACTTATTTAGGCAATACCGAGTATATAAGTATATATTTTTTTTTTATTTTTCCATGGGTGGTTCATATAATAAATATATTAATGTAAACTACATACAGGCCTCAGGCCTGGGTAGAATAAAAGAAAAAATTTAGTTAAAACAATTTTAGTTGTACTTATATAGAATCATGTATGGCTATTATTGTATGCTGTAACCTTTACCTTGTCAAATAAATTTATTATTATTATTATTATTATTATAATAAGCAATAAACTAAGTACCTACATACTTAATTAATCATTTACGATTGATAATCACTATCTGGCATACTTTCTTCATTTGTTTTTATGCGAGTTTAAAATTACGCGCATTTGCTTACCTGAGATTCATTACCCTGATTTTTGTTGTATCAAGATAACAAGCTATTTTTATATTAGGTTTATCTACATGTATGCCTGGCTACTTACATTCTTCATACCTATTTGTTTTTAAATTGTAATAGAAAGGTGTTACAATAACAAAAAGTAATAGGTACCTAAATATCAGTTATTTATGTATTAAAAGCCACCTTATTTTTGAATGTTGAAATATAAACATCAAAAATCATTTAAATCTCATCCAGGTTAGTTTACGAAAACCTATAGGTAAGCATTGTCTGCTTAACTCTTCAAACTACACGTACATTGCATACTTACACAATAAAAATAATAAAAAACAAAATAAAACCACCCCATACAATGAAATTAAAGTAGGAAATTTATATTAGCTTATTAACCTTGAAAAAGTCTGAAAACTCGGATGAAACGTAGGACATTTGGCCAAATGTAGAGGCTGAAAGTCCTATAAAAATAAAAATAATAAAACTGGGAAAAAAATATTTTTTTTTTCAGTTTTCCTCTTTGTATCAAGAGGTAAAATACGTATACTGCTATTGGTCCTATTAGTCAGCCTGAGTACCTAAATCTAAACTAGTTCTGTCATTTATAAACAAACCACATCACCGGTAATCAGATGCAAACTATTCCTTTGTAAAAGATAAGACATTATTTGTCTAGTCGTTCTTAAGTCTGGACATGAAGACCGTGTACAACTCTGTACGTATTGGGCATGTTTAGGAGTTCAAAGTAATCATAGGTATTAATCAGTCGACAAATGTTTGTAATTGTTAAGATTCAAAAAACCTATGACAACAGTTTGCTGACTACGGTGTTTCAAATTTTCCGGAAATTTATTTTTTGGAAAAATTTCCAAAATTTTTTGGAAAAAATGGAAAATTTATGCAATAAATTTGTTGGTAAGTTATCCCTTATACGTTTTTAACTTTGTAACTTGTATTATATACGTGTGTAATTCTGTTGAAAACTATTTAATTTTATACTGGATACAATAGTTTTGCTTCTCTTGTGCAAGAGTCTGGTCTTCTTATGCCTGCAATCACACGAAGTCGAGGAATCGTCTAAAAAATAAAACTTATGAAAATAGTCTCCGTTGGAATGAATTGCTGAATAATGAATGCTATTGTTGCAAAGCGACAAAACAGAAAAAATGCGTGAAATGCCTGGTAAAGATCTGCAACCGGCTTCCAACTCTGACTTAGATTTTGTCGACCAACACCAGGCAGAAGATTTTGAGAGTTGCAGCGAAGGACTAAGTATTGATGATGTGCTTGAACTATGTGACTATGCGGATGTTGGAGATGAATGCCAACAGGCTGATTATATGGTGGATTCACAGTTGGAGGACTTACAAGATTTTTCAGGCAGAGACCGAGAGGAAGAAGGAGAAGAAGATGAAGTTCAGATTATAAAAATAAGAAAACGGCTCCATATATTCTATAGTTCTTCGGAAGATGACAAAAAAAGCGAAGATAAGGGTGCCATAAATCAAAATAAACATGAAACAACTAATGAAGATCCGGAAGAACCCACTGAAACAACTAATTTTTATGAAGTTAATAAAGTTGGGGAAAAGAAGCCAAAACGAAGGACAAAAAGGAAGTGTATTATTTTTGTTATTTACGTAATTCTATTAAAACAATTTTTTTTTATTTTCCCATAAAGAGTATTGTTTTATTTTGTAAGTGATAAAATTTAAATATAAATAAAATTTAATATTAACTTTGCTTTTTTAGATACAATAGATACCTATTAGGGTGTGTTGGTGCCGTTGGCGATATAAATTTCAATGTAGTCAAATGTAGTCAATGCAGAATATAGTAAAAAATGTAGTCATTTCAAAATAAATTTCCAATTTTTCCGGCCTTTGAAACACTGTCATATACCTCAACTGTTGAGCACACCAGAATATATTTAGTCTAGCAATTTAAAACAGATAAGACTTACCCTGTATATTCCTTGGCGTTTTAAAAAGTGTGAATCAGTAAGTTATTTTATTATAAAAAGAAAAATATTATCTATTATTGCTATTATTGACTCATACACGATGAACGAGTATAAAATTAAATAAAACATATGTGTGTTACTTGAGAATTATGTTTTCAGAATCAGCTGATGATAGAGGTATGCATCTAAATATATTCTATAGTCTTCGCGGACATGTATTTAACCTGCCGAGGAAGATATAACCTGCGGAAGTATGGACGAAAACATTCTTGCTTATAATTATAACTAAACGGTTATTTTAGGATACTGCTTACCGCAGAAACTAATTCCTGTTAACCATATTACTGCCAAGATTACGATAACTAATTATTGTAGGAAACGTTCTGCCCATAGGTATGCTTTTTATGAGACTACAACAAGCCCTGATTCTATCACTTTCTTGAAAATGCAACTTTTGTATTTGTTGCGTTATCTAGATTTTATTCCTTTTATTGAGTATTTTGAATACTATAGGAAAAACAAAAAACAATAGAAAATAAACTGCCGCGTCAAAAATAGAGTTAGAGGTTGGCTTTTGAAATCTAGTTTCACCGAACCAAAAAAAAGAAGTTTATAGTTTAATAATTATTATTAATTAAAGTGTTCTGTTTTAATAACGTAAATAGGTACCAAGAAACATTTCTAAAACAACAGCTTTGTTTTCCATTTAGTAACATTTATCTTCTTTTTTTAGTGTGATTTTACTTTTGGTTTGATTTAATTAAAAACTTTTCCCAGAAGATGCCTGAATGTCGCTCCTTTCTCATGTACCTAGAGTGTATTTGAATTGCAGAACAGTAGGTACATAGAAATATTGAAAACTATAACCAGGAAAAATGTAGAAAAATCAGTATTTAATCATAATTACATTGTTTCTGTTAGTAGTGGTGAGAAACACACCGTAGTGCTCTTTCACGACTCCTATGGAGATGCCGATGTAATGCAATGCCAGTCGGGGCACACTGCTCGTGGAGTAGTTGTTTTCGGCATCTCCTTCAAATATACATAGTTTATATTAGCCTCTCATTACTAAAAAAAAACCGAAACATTCAGTATAACATAATAAGCGCGTATTTCACTAAACAATACGAATGATTGCATGGTAACATTATTTTTTATGCGTTGCTTGCTGCGCGCTCTCTATATGTTTTGAAACAATGCATATTGCACTCAGTAAAAAGCAAAATTCGTTTACGTTTGAAAAATAGAAACTACCTATAGCTAGAAGCTCATGATTAAAAATAAATGAGATAAAAATAAAATCAACGCGCGGAAATACCTAGGTAGAACATGTGCGGGCAGTTACCTACTCGTCACGTATCCGTTCCGTTCGTTCACTTTTCTAACAGATCAGAATCATGGCCTTGGCGGTAACAAGAGTAATTCATAGGTGCGAGGATGCTCAGGAAAACCAAAATCTGGGTATACATATTATTTACAAATTTATCTAAAACTATGCTAATTTTGTTCTGCAAAATAGTAATAATTATTACTTACTAACTGCTATGAAACATTTGTGTTTGACACAATTAGATCACAAGGTAACTGATAGCTTCCCGGTTTACTGTCGTAGGGGAGATTGGGGTATGGTTTGGCATTTTGTTTTAATTATTTTAATTTTAGCTTTCGAACAATTGATGCTTATAGGTACTGCTAAATGCTAAATGATAATGCTAAAAACATGAAATGGTACCTACTTAAAAATCATCGATAGGTACCTATATACTTCAGGAAACTATGTAATAATTATAAACTGATATACGGTACACTAATTGACACCACTGGAGGTATTGATTGACTTTAATTTATGAAAACCCATAACAAGTTTTATTAGATAGCCGTACCACTGCTAGCGTTGTCCTTTTATACCTTACATATAAAAAAAAGGATTCAGCCTTTCAGGTGTTGAAATATGACTAGAGAAAATACCTACAGGAAATTGTTGGCCATAAATAAAGTTAGTTTTAGTTTAAAAAAGTGCCATATTTCAATAAACACCTATTAACTGATTTCATCTTCAATTATATATACTTAATGGGAATTGCGGTATTAACAGCAATTTATTTTCTCTTGTAAAATTAAGTGAAATGGTGAGAAAGTTGTAGCAGATGGTCAATACTCTACATACTATCTACATACACTTCTTTTCACTATTTATTAAACATTTTAAATCTATTTCATATAAGTAAAATAATTAAAACTTAGAAAATGTAAAAATATAACTCATCATATACCTATATTATATGTGTTGAAATAGATAGTAACACTAGGTAGCCGTTTTGGAATTATTATGTAACATACCAATATATAGTGAAAAATAGTGAGACATGAACACTGATTTTTATATTATTTTTAAGAAATGACTTCAGCAATACGTACATTTAAATAGTTAGGTATTTAAATTTCCTGTCTGTACTTCTCTTCTATTCTACTCTGCCTACTAGTTAGATATTAAGCAGCTACACAGACAGCTCAAAGACTAATGTAAAATATTTGTCTCATTTCAGATCTCTCGAATTGTCAACTGATGCAAGTGCCGGATGCCGTATACCACCTCATGAGGCATACAGAACTAAAAACCTGTGATCTAAGTGATAATGTGATTACCAAAATACCTCCCAAGTTCGCAGTCAAGTTTAACCTCATTACAGATCTTAACTTATCACATAACCAAATGGCTAAGCTGCCCGACGAATGTGCAGAAATGGGTAACTTGGAAAGGCTGGATATATCACACAATACCTTTATATCCTTACCAAACTGTATATTTAAGATACCAAAACTTCGAAATTTAAATGCCAGTAACAACCATATAGTAGGTGAGTCTTGTTACTTGACTATCTTTTCAAAAGTGAGAGTACAAATAAGTTCATAGTAGATATTATGGAATTTTGTTTCAATCTGATGAGAAATGTTTATTTCAATAGAATTACTTAATGTTGTAACCCACAGCTCGTTTTGTGCCCAATATAATGTACCAAATTTAGTTTATTTTCTACTCTAAATTATACCTGTTTAGTATATGTATGTAGTAATAACTTAAATATGTCTATTTCAGATGTAGAAATAGAATGCCTAAAAGAAGCTCCATCATTGGAAACGGCGGATTTTACCAACAATCCTCTAGCACCAAGAATTCACAGCCAGTTATCAGATATAACCAAACTTAGGATATCACTGTCACCGAGAGAGAAAGAGGACTGGGAAGATCTCACTATATAAGTTAAACTTCATCGTAATTGCAATTTTACCAAGAATCTAAATAATTAAAAATAATTGGTTTTCTTATTTTTAGTTGGGACACTGAAGTGCAATATGAAAGTGATATTTAGAGTGAAATTTTCACGATAGGTACCTATTGAAATAAGGCAGTCCTCTCAAGAAAGTTTTATAACCATTTCATAATTCATTCACCTATTCACTTGAATTGTATTATGAAATTGAAGATAAATGTTTTATAAAACCGACTGCAATGTATTTGTAAATAACATAATGTATGTGTATTTCTTATTAAGATATGACCTATGTATCATATTTTCCTAGTCAATACGATAGAAAAAATACTTTCTGGAATTAATTTTGTTAAATTATATTTAGGTAGGTACATAATATCTAACATGAAAAAATATGTAAGAATGTGCCAAAATTTTAAACTTGTGTGATACATATGGGCATTTTTCTCATTTACCGACATGCTATTTAAAATATTTTAAATAAGGTAGCTCATCCTATGGGTGCTGATTGAAGACCTATAGACTTTTAGTGAATTAAAAAGTATTTGTATTTTTATAAGCTGGTATAATATACCTAAATGTAAGTAACGTTCATAAAATTACTAATTTGTTGGTACTTATTTTAAAGTACTTATTGTGTGACAATTTTTTTGTACTGACTCAATGTATTATTATAAGACCTGTGTTGTTCTATTATTGTTTATAATTGTATTTGAATTTTGTATGTATTTGACATTTGGCCATCATCTAGTCATATTGTGATAGGGATGCATAATGTCCTTTTTTAGTGTCTGGATGTTCGTTCCACTGAAAAAATGTCAAATAAAAAAAGTTAATAATAAAGTTTGTTTCATTATCCACATTAGGTTTAAGTTCAAACTCGGGTTAAAAATGAGTGGGTCCAAAAGTAAACCCTCCACCATGAGCGTGTAGTTTGTTGTGGCTCCACAAATTATGTAGCATTTAAAGAAAATAATTTTTAGAACTAAACTTTTCACTCTTAGCTCTAGCTATTGAATATAAATAATATAGCTACCTATCTAACAAAGAAAACTTTAAAAGTTCTTGGTGTTTTAATGGCCTGGCATAGGCATATTTTCTGCAAAGTGATTTTGTACAAGCAGTGATATCTAATGAGTAAGTTAAAATCAACAGAATTAATTACAGCAGACTATTAATAATTAATGCCAGTAGGGACACACAACCCTTGGAGTAGTTGTTTTCAGCATCTTCTTCAAATACCCAAGATAGTTACAATTTGTTTGATGTTCAATCCCAAAATAAGAAAACCTAAATGTTATAATTACTTACTGCTTCAACAATCTATGAATGAATATGATTTTAGTAGTTAAATGAATGTTTCAAAAGAATCGTAATTTTAAACTAAAATACTTCAATTAAAGAGTCAAGTGTAATTCCAGCATAAGTTTTGTGTTCGTATTTTATTCCATTCTGATAAATTATAACAACTTGAGTCAATAAATTTGATTTACAAAAATAAATTTTGATTTACAAAGACACCAAAGTTCTTGTATATTAATTATTCTACTTATATCTAATTTTAACATACCACCACTAACTAGTTTCATCTTGACTCTGACCAAAAGGTGTGTAGCTTTTTAATTTTTTATTTAATATTTTAAGTTTTCTGCTGGAGTTATGAATTTTAAATTTTATTTCAGACGTTGAAAAATTAGGATATTCGCGAAGTATTATGGTTTTATGCACATTTTGTTGTAATATTAACACAGACAATAGTTGATCCTTATTATTTTTCTTAACAAATATTGAGTACATGAAAATAAATCACCATTCACTCATAGATTAAGTAGACTTTTTATTTTAACTTATTATCAATTTTTACACATTTCTATAATAATCGAGGCAATGATTTAATTTTAGTTATTGCCTCCTAATGGAATTACTAAATTTACAGTCTATATTTAAGACAAAATTAATATAAATAAGTAGGTACATACAACATAAACATACCGAATATGTATTTTCTCTTTCTCAGTAACTGTAAGTGCTTCTAAATAAAGTTACTGACACATCAATTATAAGTATAGGAAGTAGTATCCAGAATGGTAATAAGACATGATATAACTCCAAATTAAGATGTTTGTACTCCAATTTCAAGCACAGAGTCATCTGTGCGGCGATTTTAAGTAAAACCACTGCAAGTAAAAGTATGTTCTTGTTTTTACACAAATTTTTAATAGTTTCATGCTTGCATCGGATAAATATGTTGAAGAGAGCATCGATCAATAATATCAGATCATATATGCACATCGGCAGAAATATAAGGAACCAATTCCAATGGATTCGAGCCTCTAATCGCAAACAAAGTAAGATGAAAAACATGAGCAAGATGAACCATGTGAACAAAGCTCGGTGCATAACCATTTTTATTCTCAATTATTTTATCATACATTACAGTAGGTACAGTAATAATTACCTGAAACACAAAATGATTTTCATTTTTTTGATCTTAAGCATCTTAATATGTTTATGTTAGTTTATACCTATTATGTCGAACTTAAAAATGTTTTTTAAACATCTTACATTGCAATTCAAATTATAAACATGTAAACCGTGCAAAAATTATTTTTCAACCGTAATAACCTCATTTTTCACAAATTTATATAACTGTCAAAATGTTCAAAACCAAAACATTTGTGACAGATAACCACAGAAATGAATAATTCCAGATAGTAAAGTAAACTCTATTCTATTCCAACTCCCTTGTCATAACCAAGCAGGAGAATCAGTGGTGCCAATGATTAAATGTAAAAATATCCAAGAATTTTTAAAAATCCTTGAAAATACCGACTGACTGGACAACGACAATGACTGACCACAACAACTTACACGCACCACGAAGATCGACATGTAATAATTGAAGATTTCGTAAGTTTAAATTTAAAATATTTACAAATGATAGGTAACAACATTTTTCAAATTAATCAAATAAAGTATTTGTAGTTAGAGAATAGGCAACCAGATATACACAACTGAATTTATTGAAAATTCGCTGGCATACAGTTTTGCTTTCATTCATTTATATACACCAGAGTTCTGTATTGTAGGCAGATAGATGCAGTCAAAATATTTGAAAATACAAAACTTTGTCCATAAACGAACCATACATTCCTTTATGCTTTGTCTATTCACTGGCTTGAAATTACTTATCGGTCTATGCACTGATTAGTGCAAATGAAACTAAAATGCCTTTTGTTCAAATAGTTCTGTTTGTTGGTGAGAGAATAAATGTCGTCACTGATGACAATGAAGTTACTGATTACGTGGTTTTTTGTTTTTGTTTTTGTTTTTCTTACTATACCATACTAAAAGTGCATATGTGACAAATGAATCTACAAATCTTTATATTAGTTTATGTAAGTATCTAGGTGCTACAAACCGTTATAGGTATGTAATAGATGTGATTTGTGTAGATATTTTAGGTTCAACAAGTTTTAGTAAAATCCTAAAGCATGTTCAAAAAAACCACTATCGCCTTTCTACATGATACAACCACAAGTATAAAGATATATACAGTAGTTTCACTCTTTAAATTTTTTGTACAAAAGTTTTTAATGCACATGTCTGCTCTTGGGTAGTATGCGCGTTGGTAGAGATGTAGAAGGGGAGGAATGGGCCGGCGTATGCTATTTTATGGGCGCACATTTGCTTTTTGCTTTACAGGTAATCAGCATACGTTTGTGTGTCTAGGCGTTTGTGTTTGTGATTTTGATAAGTGTTTTGTATTGTGTGTAACATGGCTACAAAATATTGTTTCATTTGTAAACTAAATTCTGTTAGGCCACCTTTTTTTACTCCAAAAAATAATAGTCCGGGCCTGTGCGTGTCTCCCAAAAACGGTCACTAATGCGCATGATTGTGCTTGGGTAGTATGCGCAGTGGTCTTTTTGGGGGGTTAAAAAAACAAAACTTAAGGACACCAACATCAAAGAGATTTTGCCGAGTGAAATTACTGTATATATCTTTATACTTGTGATACAACTACACAGATATGCCAATGCGCATATCGTGACGTCAGTTACGAGGAAAAACAATTTATAAACACGAAAATAATTATATCACTGCCCTTAAGAGTTTTCGCATCGCATCGCCATTTTTCCCTCACGAATGACGTCCTGCGCAGAACAAACGAAAGTTATGAGCATATCTGTGTAGTTGTATCATGCCTTTCTAGTAATACTCTCTAAGGTGCCTCCCAAGTGAGTTTTTATCCAAATGACACCAAGATCAAAAAGATGACCTTATGATACCTATTCTATTCCTAACACTAAAGATTTCAAAGATAAAAATGTTATATTAACTCTGTATTATAATTTGGTATGATCCAAATAAGAATACTACTCTCTTATATATATGCGGTCCCCGAATTACATTTCTATCCTACCCTGGAAAGTGTCCTGCGTAAATTTTTGAATTTTTTTAATTTCCGTGAATATGGCATACTTATATCCAGAAATTGGATTTCCGCAAGAAATGTTACTTAAGAAATTTAATTTTACTAGTTTGGAGAAAGGCGCATCATCATCATACATTCTTATATTTTTGTATAAAATTATGTGTAGTAAAACAGATTTTGTGGACACTATACTACTTCTCTTAATTTTTTTGAAAAAAAAAAAAAAAATTATTTCGAAAACGGTCAGTTTTAGAAAGCGGGAAACTTGATGAAAGTGCACCTAAAATTTTACATATTATCCAAAATTGCAATAATATATAGGGTGTCCCATTTAAAATAAGCAAGTTGATGACAACTTTCGGTATAATCGGAAGTGCCACGTGGGGGCCATTGTTTTATTTGAGTAGGACATGACCGAAAACTTGATATCCCAAATTTTCAAAATTCAAATTGAAGTATAGTCGGTCAAATATTCTAATGGGTGGCATGGTCCCCGTAATACACCCTGTATATCATATATATTACTTATTTTTGTTACTATATACATATTATATTTTTGGATATTTTGTTCCCACCCTGTAATTGACCTCGGCTGTTGGGTGGTTCTATCTTAATAAATAAATAAACTAGAAATGGGAGAAAATCGCTGTCGCGATTTTCGTTCCCATTTCTAGCCCTCCCGGGGGTTAATTTGACAGTTTTCGTAGGAGGTGCTTGTCTCGTTAGTGGGATCTCACATCGGCGGATAAAATGAGAAAGAAGTTAAGATGGATGCGACTCGAGATTTTCGAAGACGAAATAGACGTAGAAGGAGTCGACGTACGGTCTCGAAAAAAAATCTCAAAGGATTAGAGAAAGGACGGAACTTTCGCGTGAAGCGGGTCTCGAGGCCGTAAAAATTAGAAAGAGGTCTCAGGAGTCCCGCGAAAAGTCGGTATTTCGGCGGGCGTGACGGGACCATTAGGCGCGAGGACAAACGCCGGTGCTAGCCGCATCTCTCTCGCCGAGCGGCGATCGACGAAAATTTTGCAGAGGTTTTTCGAAAAGGCGTTTAAATTGGGAAAACGCGTAGGAAACGGGACAAAAATACCCCTACGCATTGGAGAAAGGCTAGGTAACTCATATCATTTATATAATTTCATTTATGAATGAGATGTTCTTTTACGAATATGTACCTACATTCATATACAGATTGAAAGATCAATCTCTAATAAATAAGAGAATATAGGTACCCAAAGACCATAGGCACTATAAAAGTACCTATACCTAACGTGCTAAAAAGAAATTATAGTAATCTCTTGGTCTGCTGCAGAGCACTTTAGTGTTCGTTTAATTTTATTTATTTATAGTAGTACGTATCCAACAGGTACAAACCCAATTGCAGGATACGGAACAACAGAATTATAATAGACATATCACAATAACAAGAGTAGTACTACAATAGAAAAATACACACCAACGAACTAGACATACAATTAATAGATTACAATAATAGATGCTGGTACAGATATGGTTGGGTTATACAAAAACATTCTTAATCTGTGGAATGGTACTAAAGAAAATATTAACCCTATGTTCTATTTTACAATACTGCCAAATCATTTGATACAAAGGAGATGTACTAGAACATTTGTACGTGCAGTAGGTAGGTTTAGATTGTTGTGACTCTTTGCTGAGATTCTAGGAATCTTTATCTCGATATTATTTATATTACCCGGGCAGTCCAAAATGTTGTTAAGAACTTTATCAAGTAATAAATCGTGCGGGTAACCCTCCGGAGGATACATAACGTCAATTAAATACACGGCAAACTTTAAAAATCGTTTTTGTATTTTTTCAAAAGCATTTACGTACAAAGGATTACAACAACCGAAGAGTGGATATATTAGTAAACCCTTTTGAATTACGTATGGAGAATCCTAAACTTTTAAATACAGACGATTTTATGGTTTCAATGTGTTTTAAGAAGATTAATTTGGAGTCAAATATTACGCCGAGGCCTTTTACATAGTCAGGTCTCTGAAGAGAAATGTTACTTAGTTTATAGAAAATAAGCGGATTAGTTTTTCTACAAAACGATATTACATTGCACTTAGAACTTATCCAACAGGATACCGTAGTTAAGTATGTCGAAAGCTTTAGGAAAGTTAGTGTAAATCACATCAACCTGATTTTATTCAACCAACCTCTATTCAATTTTATTCAACCTCAATATTTTTTCTTACACAGCACAAAATTTTACTTTGATGAGTTGCGATTTAATTTGCATTTGGGAAAATTTAGCACTCACCGACATCCAAGTCCTTTTCTTCCATTGAGCAAACAGAAAAAATATTTGGGTATAAAATATAATCTTTAATCATATGGTATTATATATTTAATTAAAAAGAATGTGATATATACAGTATCTACTTTTCTTCTCTTTTACAGTCAGATATAGTTTCACTGCCACTTTCACATTTCTCAAGAATACAAGAGTAATAATTTATATCACGAATATAATTATCGATATCTTTTTCTACATCAGCAATATTTACGTTTTCTATTTGCTGTTTTGTTTTTTTCAATTTATTCAATAGCAACTGACCCTCTTTTACGTTGTATTTCTCATTTAACTTTTCCATTTCAGCCTGATGTTCTTCTTGCATATTTTTCAGTTTATCTTCAAATATGTCATTCGTGTTTTTCTCTAATTTATTAATACTTTCGTTTAATTTTTCAATTTCCTCGGCTAGTGTGAGAGATTCGTTAGTCAAATGATGGACGTCTTTAAATTGTTTTTCTTTCTCTAGAAACTGGTTTGTATTAGCAAGAATGTCTTCTGCATCGTTCCTAAGGAAAAATACCTAATTAGTTTGCATTTGGATTAAATGAGATTACATACTTATTTTTCAATGCCTTTTCTTTAATATTGTCTACATCATCTTTAAAATAATTGAAATCCAATAAATTAGTTAGCTCAACAAATAGCAGCTTCAAATCACTGTGAAATTTATCAAAACAATTTGTATCTCTTTCCTAAAATCACTTGAGTATAAATAACTAGGTATAAGGAAAAAAAATAAAAAAAAATACCATTTATAGTGTCCCTAATATGGAATTTCAGACAAGAAGACCAACAAAAGAGGAAGACAAAACAATAAGAAGACAAAAATTTTTAACAAGACATTTTGCAAATATTGAAAAATAATATAAAAAGTCGGTTTTCCAAATTACTTCAACTTCAATGTTCTTGAAACATCACCACGCTTTTCAATATTCAAACTTTGGAAAATAAAAATGAAGAGTATAAAAATATATACGTAACTGTGTATGAGCTCTTCAAAGACCTAACAGTAGATGCTTCTTTGAAACTAATTTAAATATACAAGGTTATCATAAAGTAAGAGATATATTTCAGCTTATTATATATTTTTAACAAATTAAGTTAATAACAGGATGTGAAAGAAATTCGATTGCTTAAATAGTGGGATTTCTTATGTCCAACAGTGGTTAAAGCAAATGTTCGATATGTCGTTTATCTTGCTGGTGTACAATCACCAACCGTTCCTCCAAATTATACACAGCATTATTCAGCATTTTTGGTTGAATTGCAGCAATTTACTCCCTAATAAAGTTTTTTAAATTCTTCCAGCGTTTTTGGTTGTGTTCTAAACACCAAATAACCCCACAGCCAGTAATTCGCTGGGTTAATATCAGGCGATCTTGGAGGCCATGAATTTACAAAATGTCTATTTGGATGAAGAGTTCTCTCACAGCAATGCTATAGAAACTGATAGACCTGTCTCTAGTAATAAGGGAGATATATGCCGCTACTACCATCATTTTCATTTGAAATTGACTTAAATCTTCTATTAACTTCTTTTAGAAGAAGTGGAAATGGAATAATTATTTTCGACATATTATGTTTTTTTTCTGGGTATTTTAGAGGTACCATATTTCTAGAAGAATATTTGGAATTTATACTTTATGTCAAATATTTATATACCAACGAATTTTTACATTTTTTGAGAAGTAATCATAAAATGGGTCCTTTGCTTTTTGGACACAGATACACTAGTAAATTACATTTTGGTATAGTTTATGCTACCTATAAGTCCACTTGACAGATAGATCTACTTGATAAAATTGGATACCTACCCCTGTTATTAAGTTTTCTAGTAAATTGAGTTCATCGGAAACACTATGAGGTATGTCCATTATGTGCCTAGCATACTCGGGTCCAATTGATTCATCTAAAAACTTTTTCCACTTTCCAAGTTCATTCTTTTGTTCTGTAATATCTGTGGATGTAGGCCCGGAAATAGTTTTCTATAAAGCAGGAGTATCAAGGGAAGAAATTTAAACAGTTCACTTAATTTGTATGTGTCTATCATGTCAACTTGCAAACAAAAAATTACCAAGAACATTGAACTATTTACAACTTTTTTTTTTAAATTGATAGAGTTGGCATCCGAGTAACAAAATACCGACATTATTTTGTCTTGTGACATAAAAGTTAACAATATAAGGCAGGTACTTACATTTAGACTTTTTTCTGCATCTTCCAACTCTGTATGCCAATTTCTATTAGTATCAATCAGTTTGAGTTCATCCTCAATATCTTTTAGATCGTCTAGAAGAGACTGCAGCTTTGCATTTGAATCATTATTAACATTTCCTATATCTTTGTTATATATTTCCAACTGATTCAGTTTCGAATCTGCTCTATTGGTGGTTTGATTTAGCTTACTCAGTAGATCTTCTAAGACTTTATCTATATCTCCATACTTTTCCAATATTCCGTCGAACAATTTTTGAATGTTGTCTGAAATTTTCAGTTGGCAACACTAGCAGATCTAAGGTTATTAGTTATCACTAATACTTTACCTTTTTCATTTTGAATTAAGTTATGATAATACTTGTAATACTTATCTTTCTCACACTGGCTATAAGAGTTAGTAAAGCATATACTAAGAATGAACAAAATTGTTACTTTATTCATAGCAAAATTTTAAATGAGTAAATGGATAAGAATGAACTAGATTAACGAGAACATCTACCAGGAACTGATTTGATAGTTGTAGGTGAAAATAATGATAAGATAAGACAGATAATCTAATGGCAAACAGTGACACATATTTCCAATAGGAAATTTTTTATATTCTTTAACAATTATTCACATGATCAAATAATATATATTTTTTAAATATTAGGATGTTGGATTAAAGAAAATAAGTGGTTTACATAGATTTTAATAATACTTAGTACCTATTACATATTTTCTTCTAGGTTTCTGCGGTTAACTTCATTACATACCAGAACAATATTTAGGGAATAATTGATATAAAAAGAAAATGGGGATTTTATCAAAATTGTTGATTTTTTATTTTACGTTATATTTACAACTTATCTATATACAATATTAATTAACTTAGGACGTAACATGAATTAAAATAAGATAAACTTCTTCATATATATTCAGTTTTCTCTCGATAGTCAAACTCTGGATTGTCCTCAATTCCTATCAGATCCGAGTCGCCACTCCGTATACTGCAAGGTAAAACACAGTAAATAAATAAGTTGTGGAGGAATAGTGACTTACATAAGTACAGGGTGATCGATTTAACTGGAGAAATGAGTTTTCTGGGAAACGGCCGAGAAATTAAATTATTTTAAAAAGTAAGCATTTTTACTTACTTTTAGAAGAAGGTAGGGTAGAAATACAAAAAATATTTATTACGACAAAAGGCGTCGCGACGCTTCAAAAATGTTTCCTCCGGCAATTTTTGCTAATTGTCAAATTTTGCCATTCAAATTTGCCATTTATCAAAAATTATAAAATTTTTGAAATCATCAAAAATTAATCAAATTTTTTAAATTATCAAAAATTATCAAACTTTTTAATACTGAATTAATACAGTTAAAGAATAAATAAGGAATAATAAAGATACATTTTTGAGAATTTCCCAACTTTGTAAATAATAGAAACAAAAAAATTTTATATAGGAAAAATGTTCAAAATCAAGGGATATTTGGAGCTAGGTACATAATAAAAAATGTATGTTGCCCAAAGAAACATTTTTGGAGCGTCGCGACGCTTACCGTTGTATTATATTTTTTATATTTCTACCTTACCTTCTTGTTAAAAAAGTAAGTAAAAATTCAATACTTTTTAATATAATTTGTTTTCTCGGCCGTTTCCCAGAAAAACTTATTTCTCCAGTTAAATTGTAGTACAGTTCCTTTACTATGATTCTATTTGTTGTTAATAAATAAATCTAGTAGCATCTCTATGAAATCCTTAATTAAGGACAGTAACATTCTTCTTAACAAATCTATTGCCTTGATTTTGGTCCAGTTTTGGTCTATATAGTAAACGTACACATATTTTAACTAGGTACTTATATACTTTTAATCTCAATATTAAAGTTTGGAAACTCAAAACTTAGTAGGTACCTACTCAATATATTAATGTAAGGATAGACAGAATTTTTTTCTATCTTCTTTATCTGCAAATCTGTATTTTTACGCCATTATCCCTTTAGAAAATACAAATTCTCAAATGAATAGAGATTGAATATTTTGGTGCAGGGTAGTATTTTGGGTGTGTTCAAGATCTGTAGTTCAAAACACAGAAATAAATTTGTCTGATTCAAGAGCATTGTTACCTGTTTCTGTCAAAATCATCGTATTTCTCAGCATTATTCTTCACCCCAGCGCTGTTCAGATTAAATATGGGATTGGATCCTTCTATGGTGTGTTTATTAGTTGTAGGCGCAGAGATACCCAGTCTGTTCAGGCCCGATTCTTGCGATCCAAATTTATTTGTGGTAAGATTTTTAATTCTACTATTCAGTCTGGAAAAGTATTTCAATTAAAAACATATTTCCATGTTAAGGTGCTATTCGACCCTATGATGTATCATTTTTGTTGTTAAAATAACATCGATGTTAAATCAGAAACTATTATTTTTCAAAAACATGGCTTCTGATTGGATATGAACTTAACAACCCTTGTATAATAACATACGGGATACATCATAGGCTTGATAGGACTATTAGTGACTGGAACACTTACTCTCGTGTCTTCAGGATAAAGGTGACCAATAAAATTAAGCATAGTGCGCCAAGCACCACTGACACTCCCACAAGCCAAGCTCTTAGTATTTCCTCCAAATTTTCGGAAGCCTGGTTGGTAGATGGGAAGCTCATAAGTATCAGTCCAGTTCTATTTCTGAGCTGCCCTACTAGTTGGGAGAAGATATTTATACTGGAAACGTACCTAGAACAGAATTTAGAATCGTTGAGCACCTAAAATGTATTGTTTTGATTTTGACTCTGTTATTATTATTACCCGTTTCATTAAAACAAATTTTAATGCAAAAATTTGTATGTACGTATAAAAATTTCTTTGTTCAGTATTACCTTAAGATTATACTTGCTTCTACGGCTTGAATAGTAGTAGTGCTGTTAGTGAAATAGAGGCTAGCAAAGGTTTGGTCGTCCAGTTCGACACCATCATCCTGAGTTTCCTTGTCAATATTTTGTGTGTATGCAGAGTAATTTAGTACGCTACTAATCACATCTAACATCTGCGGAAACAAACATCAAATTATAACATTTTTATTAACAATAACCACATATCCTATTTTTTAGAATAGTAGAAACAACATAGAATTTGAATAAGATTAGAATTAGATAATTTAAAATAAATGTCGTATAAATATACGATAAAAAACAAAAGTAATAATTCTAATTCTAAGATATGTAGGTACAGCTACTTCTGGCATTCTTCAAGTGTCTCATTTAGGGCCTTTTCCATTTAGCTTTTTACTAATAATGAATTTTCCAATATTACTAATGGCTTACCTAATAACATACATAGTAACAACTATCAAGTGCTTTCTGACGATTGAAAATTTTACAGAATCAAAAACTTAAATTAAGGCCAATCCAATATTGCTTTTAATTTCCAACCAAATTGGAGATGATGCCAACTTGGTTGGGGAAACGCGCGTCGAGTGCCGTGTAGTGTTTTGGTGTTATGTGGGAAACTACGGCAGTGATATTGTTCTCAAAATTGTTACAGTATTTTAGTGTAGTCGCTTTCACGTTCCATTCTGTGTAAATTAAAAGAGTGTACACTAAATCTTTCAAAAGAAAACCTACTACCCATACCTCTTGCTCTTCATTTCGGACTTCTTCTATTGTGTTGTAGAATCTGAAATCCACGGTATTATCACTAGTTATTATGGATATTGTCACCAAAGTTGTATTGTCATGCGGACCTATCAATCAGAAAACAAATATGAAAACACTAAAATACCAAGATAGTCTGTATTATCTATAGCAAATTTCTTTTATACAGTGTTATTCAGAACTTATCCATATAATAAAATTTGGGGATGTTCAACATAAATATATACTGCTCAACTCAGCGTAGTATACGTAGTATACTCAACTCAGTATACAGCGGCTCAACGCCGCTGCATACTGGTCCACTGTAATGGAGTGACCTTGGGACTGACAATGCAAACTGGCTAGCACGAAAAAAGCTTCGGAAGTTCTGAGAGTATACCGACACCCGGCGCAAAAAAGATTTGCAGCGTTTTTACTTTAAAATAAACTTAAAGATAGATAGATGTGACCAAAGTAACGTGTCTTTAAAATGAATAAAATTTTGTTACACTAATTTTGAAGAATTGCGCTATTTGATTACTAGGTATTAGAAACATGAAATTTAGAAAAAATTTGCACATATTTGTTACAAAAGCTGTTCGAAATTTTGTCCCAAAAGCTATCCAATTTTGCCGCACTAAAGCGAATGTTCCTCCTGGTTGCTGATCTTGTAAACGCAAATTATTAAGTAAATTGGGGATTTTCAGCATTTTGCTGCAACAACCACTAACAAAATCTAATCGTAAGTGATAATCCACTGGTAACAGTCCATTAACTCAGCATTACTGTACACATGAGCCATTTTGAAAATTTTACAATTTAACACTCCTAAGATAAATAAAACACCGGCACTGAGAGAGGACACAGATAGACTGACGACTCATAGACAATAGAGATATTATCCCCACTCAAACGTGTTTACTTTTTTTATCACATTCTTAAGAATGTGGTAGAAAAGTATGAGATGTGTTGAAGTACAGTTGCCCAGCTACGTAGCCCTTTATAATGGTATAACTTTAAACATTGTTTACGGGAAATCCTAAGCCTTTTATTATAAATTTTTTTGGTGATATCGATTTCTTATTTAAGGATGCACATACCCTCAAAGTTCTAGAGATAAGTTCTGAATAACCCTGTATAATTATACAAGACATTTAGTAGGTATATGATCACACATATACAGGGTCATTCACGGTGACCGCCTGTTAGTCGTATCTCCAAAATAGGGATGGATGGGATTTTCAGAAATGCAGAAATATGTAGGGTATTCCATTTAAAATATGCAAGTTGACGTAAACTTCCAGCCGTAGAAAACAACCGAAAATATTTTTAAAAAATAGATCGCATGCCAAAATGGCATCTGTCAAAATTTAATATTTATATACCTATTAGTTTTGAAGGTACATCTACAGGCGATGATCGTGACTGACTCTGTAGTATATATAGTGAATAAGATCACTTACATATGACTTTTTTCAAGAACTGTACTGTACTGAGCCACTCATTTTCACGAAAACAGCTAGTAATTTAACATAAGAGACGTTTTTGTTATCGGTAGAATTGTCTCAGCACCCACTATCTATCTCAGTATGTTATAACGTTTTTTTTGCGTGATTACGTTGACTGTGGAAATGAAAAGGGTATACGGTTTTCAGTGTGCTGAATTTGACTTGCCCTGGGCATATTTAGCCACCACCTAGGTAATACATTATTTGTGTTGGTTAGGTGTATGAGTACTTACCATTGTGCCATTGGTCCTCTACATCCCATACAGTAACATTAAACTGAAAATATCCTGACATAGTACTATCTACCTGGAAATTCAACCTAATTTCTCCAGTGGTTTCGGTAATCAAGAATGGATTAGATGGTATATTGTCCAAGCCAGAACCTGAGTTGATGACTGAACCATTTATGTTATAGGTCAGTTTGCCCAAATCAATTTTGTCTGCATCTGTGGCCTTTTAAAATTAAAGAAAATTGAAATTATTATGTCTTTATTTTCATTTTGTTATTGCTACGCGAATGACTAATTTTGACGTGTGGTAGTACACAAGTAAGTAGTTGAATAAATTAGTTTTTTCTACGGGCGTGTGGAAAGTAACAATTTTCTGCACGCATTTGAGTGTAGAAAATTGCACTTTTCCGCACTAGTGCGGAAAATAAATACCTATGTATTACTTGCAATGTGATCATAATATTATCTTAATTCCAAAAAATCATGTTGTCACTGTTCAGATTTTGACATAAAGAAAAAGGAATGCTTGACACTTCTAATTATTAGACAGCATTGTGTGCTGTTCAATTAAAATATTTAATTTTCTTATGTCAATTTTCTTCACGCCCGTAGAAAAAACGTTGTTCCTAACACATGTGGAAGGTGTCTTTTCCGCACTCACTGCTTGTCCGAACTCCGCTTCGCGTCGTTCGGACAACTGCAGTCGCTTGCGGAAAAGTATCACCTTCCACACTTGTTAGGAAAATAACTATTTCTACATCTATAGAAATCTACATCATTTTGTGCTTTCTTCTGACCACCCAAAGTTGACGTTTACCGTGAAGCGAGTGGCAAATAGTTTTGCTGCTTGTGATTGTGGGGGACGAGCCCCAATAGAAGGTATATTGTGTGAAAGATAAGCTTTTACCGCATGCATATGAAATTGCGAAAATAGCAGTAAACGGGTTGTGCAATACAAAAGTGCGGTAAAAATATATATTTTATTAATTTTTCCAACGATGTTTCAAAAAGATAAATGAACATAAGATGAGAAAGATGTAACCTATACGTATGTTTTAAAATGAAACTACCCACTGAATATCTTCATGTATTTTAATAAAACATTCTTGCATCATCCTAAATAAAGGGTGTTTTTTTAGGTTTGATAGAATTTTACATGACAACTACTATCAGATTGAACTGTTAGTCTGACACTGTTTATAAAATTTATTTTCAGTAGGTATACTTTGGCAAATCATTATGAATAGATTCACTCTGGAACAACGCTACCAAAATCCTCAAATTTACTTTGAAAATCAATCGTCGGATCGCCAAACGCATATAGAAGACTTTTATGGCCCACATGATCGCCCATATCTGAGCTATTTATTCGTCGTACTGTGGATAGATTTCGTACAACATACTGTCTACATGATTTGAAAACGCCAATGTGTCGAAGGAATGTGCGTAATGAAAGGAATATTACCGCTGTACGTGAAAGTGTGGTTGGAAACAAGGTTTGGTGACAAATTAATTTCGAGAAATACCCAGGTCCTGTGATATGACGCCCGCAGATTATTTTCTGTAGGGCTATGTCAAGCCATTATGCTGATAAACCAGCAACAATTGAAGCCTTAGAAGCAAACATTGTTCGTGTTATTCACGATATACGACCAGAAGTGGTCGAAAAACTCAAAAAATTGGATCAAAAGAATACGCTATCTTGCGGACAGCCGCGATGGCCACATGCCGCAAATAATTTTTAAATGTTTAATGTAATAGATTGTTTTTTTAAATAATATTACTTTTTTAATCAGAAAATATTTTCTTTAATATTTTTTTAAAGTTTAAAGTTCTATCATCCTTAAAAACACCTTTTATATCCTGTTAAATTTATTATTAATTTGAGAATACCTTCCAGTAAGGTATAGATATTCCAAAAAACATATTAGATGTTTAATCCAAATGTGTTAGTACGAAAATAGGTGTATACAGAGGCTACAACTCTTTATCTAAGACATATTGCTCTTATGGTACACTCTTTTGGTTATATTTCGCTTGTTATTGTCCATTAAATCCTATATTAGTGGATTAGTGAGAAAATGTTTTATTTATACAGGGTCCTGCACCACAGCTCCCTTCTTTTGTAGCTCATGAACTGGTGCCTTTATAAATTTCGTTCAAATTTGACTGCAAACTATTCGTAAAGAGGCACATTTTGAAAATATTTTCAAATATACAGGGTGCTCTAAAAACATGTACCATACTAAAGTTATATTTTTTTAAATGGAACACCCTATATATTTTTACACTTTTGGATTCTGCATGCAAATTTGGTGTCAGGTTGTGTTATATTCCCTATAGCAAAACTTAGCCGTTTCGAAGATATTCGATATTTTATAGAAAAAATTACATTTGTTACAACTATTTCAAAGTTACATATCTTACACAATTGAAGAGCGTTTATTTTAATTTTTATATGTCAGATAGTTTAGGCATTGGTCTTTCTGAAAATAGCTAATAGAAGTCTGTAATACATACAGAGTGTTTAATATTTACTGAGCAACACGTCAATTTTGAAACGTGCAAAACTAATTTTTTTCAAATGGCACACCCTGTATATTATTCTACAGTTGAAAGTACCATTCAATTCTGAATTGAATGATATAGCATTGTCCTATACCTATCTCTTAAGGTGCTCAAGATATAATCAATTTTATAATAAGGTGCTCGAAAATTTAAGTTACCCCGTTTCTACGTGGTCTTCGAATAAAATAAAACAACTAGAAACATTTCAAATTTATTGTCAGTTGCTTTGAGTCTTATTATGGCTATGATTAAGCACAAAATGTAAAAAATTACATCGATGTTAAATAATTGTTTACAGATTTAATTGTTACGTAACCCTATAAGAAGAAGTCTAATTTTGTACATCAAATTATGCTTTAAGAAATCGGGTCACCTGGTAAAGACAACAAAACAACTTGTCTAATTTGTTTGCTGTCAAACTTGGTGTCGACAATTTAAGTTAATTACAAATATTTATACTTATTTCAATAATTTTGTTGTTAGTTTAGTTGTTATAGTTAGTTAAGTACTTAGTTTAGTTAGTTGTTTCAATTTATTTTTATAATGAAGTATAGTAAAGAGCTAGCTGACATGATTTCTATATTATTTTAGTCTGAACGAAACAACTGTCTCTTAGCGAATAGAATTTAACCGTCAAAGTTTTTGAAAATTTATTATAAGATTGTAGACTATGAATAATTATTTAATATTGATGTTTTTGATGATTGTTGATAATTTTTTACATTTTGTGTTTAATCATAGCCATAATTATAGTCAAAGCAACTGACAATAAATTTAAAATGTTTCTAGTTGTTTTATTTTATTCGAAGACCACTTAGAAACGGGGTAACTTAAATTTTCGAGCACTTTATTATAAAATTGATTATATCTTGAGCACCTTAAGAGATAGGTATAGGACAATGCTATATCATTCAATTCAGAATTGAATGGTACTTTCAACTGTAGAATAATATACAGGGTGTGCCATTTGAAAAAAAAAATAGTTTTGCACGTTTCAAAATTGACGTGTTGCTCAGTAAATATTAAACACTCTGTATGTATTACAGACTTCTGTGAGCTATTTTCAGAAAGGCCAATGCCTAAACTATCTGACACATAAAAATTAAAATAAACGCTGTTCAATTGTATAAGGATATGTAACTTTGAAATAATTCTAACAACTGTAATTTTTTCTATAAAATGTCGAATATCTTCGAAACGGCTAAGTTTTGCTATAGGGAATATAACACAAACTGACACCAAATCTGCATGCAGAATCCAAAAATGCAAAAATATATAGTGTGTTCCATTTAAAAAAATATAATTTTAGTATGGTACATGTTTTTAGAGCATCCTGTATATTTGAAAATATTTTCAAAATGTGCCTCTCTACGAATAGTTTGCAGTCAAATTTGAACGAAATTTATAAAGGCACGAGTTCATGAGCTACAAAAGAAGGGAGCTCTGGTGCAGGACCCTGTATACATTGTGTCCAGTTAGTGAGATTGCACGATCCATATCTCCTAAACTACTGGCACGATTTTTCTAATATTTTGTGCGTGTAAGAATTGTTGTTGTCGGAAAGCGGTGGGGTTACCCGTAGCACTCAGGCCTTTCGACTCATTCTGCCTGCCGTCCTGTTAGAAAATGCAACATTATATTGACTCCATTTAATCAGAAAAACCCTGAACTTTGTCGCGAATAAAGTGCCTACTTAATTGGATACATGAAGAATCCAAATAGGATCCATGGAGTAGTAAGTAAGTAAAAAATTTTAATATTTTACCTCAACTGTTAAAATTGGAGTGTTCCGAATGTAATTTGACATTATGGCACCAAAGAACTCTTCTCTTGTCCACTGGGGCCAGTTGTTGTTAATCTCGTCTACCTAAAATCATTTTATTATAATGTAAAACTGTATACTACTAAATATATAAATTACGGAGAGAACTAAAATTCCGCGTTCAAAAAAGTAAAATACTACTTTTTAGTCAATAAAATACTCAAGTTTTCATAATTGGGATTGAGTGCCCTTTGATGATTTCGCATCTGTGACATATAAATCATGTGATGTTAAAATTAGTTGACTCATTGGCAACAAACAAGTACGATAAGTAACAGTAATGTTTATTACTATATCAGAAAAGGGGTAGATTAGCTAACCAGGGAGGATACTGATTCTGAATTCATCCTCGAGCTGGTACCGACTGACCGAGGGCTGAGGGGAAAATTTTGTAGTATTGGTCAGAACTACTAGTTCACAAGACTAGTTCATTCAAAAGCAACAAATCTTTTCAGAACAAGAACTAAAGAACTTTTAGAGTTAAACGATTTACATCTGCGAAATTTAATTGGCCTGTTATAGGTATACCTATCAAATAACTATTTGTAATGAATATTTAATTTATATAATTAATAACTCTTTAATTTATTCTTTTTGTTATTTAAGTCGCAACCTGTGAGAATATAACTAAGTGTCTGAGGTAAATAATGAAAATAATAAGATACATTTTTAAAAATTGTCGCCCGGTATATCTAAACACAAAATAATGAAACGACGTCATAACATCATTTTCTCTATTTCAGTTAGTAAATCTCAAGCTTAATTTCCTGTGGTAGATTATTCTATCCTCATATCACAATGTAATCCAGAATTATCATGTCATTGAAGAGTATTGGTTCAAGTCTTGAACAAGAATCCTTGTTTGATACATTTGGTTAACCACAAGAACACAGAATTACGTTGACGGACTACAAAATCGAGAAATCGGACGATCCTATAAGCTAGTTTATATTCTACTATAATAATAGCAATGATCCAACTAGCAAAATCACATAATTTCCAAAAAATAATCAAAAAAGGTACTTAACAAATGGGGAATTATAATTTAGATAGGTATTCGACATTTTCAAATGTACCCAAATACTGTTTGCATACAGTATCTACACATTTTATAAATTTGGCATACTTTTTATTTAAAAAAGTAGTATTTAACTTATACATCCGCTAAATGTAGTTAATATACAGGGGGCCATCTATAAAGTATCACCTTTTAACAGTTTATAACTCCTGAATGAGAAGAGCTATCGACATGCGGCTTTTTGGGAGAAATTTTAGAAGTGTGCCTCGATCCTGCACTTTGAATATTTAATTTTTATGCTTCTGGTTTGCTGCTTTTTGTTATTTTACAGGTGCGGTAGCCCCAAAAAAGATAGATGATGTTCCATTTAAAGGACGCTCATAATTTTTGATTGAAATAGCCTATGTTGTCCCTATAATTTCTGACGAACATTTAAGAATTGCAATGTCAGGAAAAACGTTAAGGAAATAAGAAGGTCAGTCAAGACCGTATGTGTAAGTCGATAGCTCTTTTCGTTCTTGAGTTGTAAACTGTTAAAACGTGATACTTTATAGATGGACACTGCATTTCAAATAGTTGGGAAGTTAAAGTGGTAGATTTTTGATTGTCACTGTAATCTACTGATCTACTGTAATCACTGATGTGAGCTAATACAGTAGAATACAACAACAATAGAAGATAAACTTTTAAGTTATGTTCCTTGACTATTATGTTTTGTGACTCAGTTTTGGACCTTGTCTTTGAAACGTTTGAATATTTAATACTCCTTAAATATTGTGCTACTTTATAGTTAATTATCTAATGCATGTTTTTTTAATTAATTGGTGCAGCAGGAATCTTGTTGAAATTACTTACGTTACACGTTATATTTAAATACGAGTCGGGGTTGTAGTTTGTTGTAAGAGAATCATTTGAAGCTACTATAGCAAAGCGAAATTCTTCATTTTTCTTATAACTGATGTTTTGCTTCAGTGATATTAATCCAGTCGTCACGTCTATATCAAAAGTATTCGTTATTGTTTCATCCGCCGAAAGTGGGTCTAGAAGATAAAATATCTTCAGCGTATCGTCGTCGACGTCCTCGTACGTCGCGGTGCAAGTTAATGGTTGACTTTGATCCAGAAGTTCTTCTCGGAAAGAAAATACCATTTCTGTGCAGTTGAATGTTGGTATCAGGTTGTTGTCTAGGAAGGTTATTGTTATTTGCGTCTCGGTTGTGTATGGAGCTTCTCCTTCTTGCGGATCCCCTTCCTTCACAGTAGCATACAATGTCAGCTGAAAATTAGAAATGTTTGATGAACACTGACACACGGTAAAAGCAAGTTGGTTAAATAAAAATATGTGGGAAAAAAGGAAAGCTGTCACCGAAGAGAAATGTACAGAACATATCTACAGTGAGGTTCAAAACTCTGGAACGCCCCTAATAACTTTCAAAATATTGTTTTTTTGCAAAAACGCTCAGACACGTCAATTTTTTATTCTACTTTTCTGTATTTTTGAGGTATTGATTTATTTGTATTGTGACGTATCACTGAGGTGCAAAAAAAAATTTTTTTTTAAATGGCAACCCCAATTTTTTATTCGGATTTCATGAAAAACACATTTTTTTACGTATCTTTGACTAAAACTTTACAGAAAAAAAACCTTTATAGGGTTACAGAAGAAATTTTTCGATATGAATGCAATTTACAGTTAAAAAACCTACAAATGTTCTCTAAATTTAAACCGAGTAGGTTCTGGAATTTATTGAAACCAAACAATATCATTGCTTCATCTAATGTCAAAATTTTAATTCGTTTAACACGTAGCAAAATTTAAATCCATAATTTTGGTATTTCATTACTATTATTTTATTGTTTATCTCGTAGTATTCATCTAATAATGTGTGTTTCGAAGAAGGAACGGATTGAAATACTTATGATGGTTGGTTACGGGGATAGAAAGAGAACTGCAATAGAAGTAGTGTGTGCGCTGTTTAATAATACTCATCAAGATCGACCACCAATTGTGCGTTCAACAGTGAGTAAAATTATTAGTAAATACAGAGAATATGGTCACGCTCGTGATTTACCAAGAACAGGTCGTACCAAGATTGGTGAAAATACTCAACTTGACGTTTTATTATTAGTTCAAGAAAATCCCCATGTTTGTACCCGCCAAGTTGCCGCAACCATGGACACAAGTAAAAGTTCTGTTCGCAAGATTTTACTTAAACATAAATATCATCCGTATAAGGTAACACTGGTTCATGAGCTTTCAGAAGACGATTTTGATCGTAGAGTACAATTTTGTGAAATCATGCAGGAACGTTGCAATAACAATACCATCTCAGTAAAAAATATTATTTTTTCTGATGAGGCCACTTTTTGTCTTAATGGGTCCGTTAACAGACAAAATTGCCGCTATTGGGCAACACAGAACCCACGGTGGATGCAGGAATCCCACACGCAATTCCCTAGAAAAGTTAATGTTTGGGTGGGAATAGTAAAAAACAGAATTTTGGGACCATACTTTTTTGATGAAAATTTAAATGGGGAAAGATATTTGGAATTCCTAAGAATGGAGTTATTCCCGACTTTAATTGGTTTATTTCCAAATGCGAATGATCCAAATTCAATTGATGACCAGACATGGTTTCAGCAAGATGGTGCTCCACCTCACTATGCTCTTCCTGTTCGTACTTACCTAAATGAAGTTTTTCCCTAATAGGTGGATAGGTCGACGTGGTGCAATAGAGTGGCCTGCTCGCTCCCCAGACCTGACCCCACTCGATTATTTTTTATGGGGCTACGTTAAAGGTCTAGTGTATGAGAGTAGGCCAGAAAATATTGATGAATTAAAAAACAGAATTCAGCAAGTAATAGAAGACATTCCGCCTGATTTTATCAATAATGTTCAAAATGAATTCATCTCTCGTTTAGCTCATTGTCAGGCAGTCAATGGGCAACAATTTCAGCATTTGATTTAATTGTAATATTATTGTAAGTAACCTAATTTTTGATATTTTGTTTCAATAAATTGCATTGCATTTATATCGAAAAATTTCTTCTGTAACCCTATAAAGGTTTTTTTCTGTAAAGTTTTAGTTAAAGATACGTAAAAAAATGTGTTTTTCATGAATTCCGAATAAAAAATTGGGGTTGCCATTTAAAAAAAATTCCTCACTGTATAATAAACTAAAACGGATCTAACGCTACGATTAAATTTATTAATTAAGGAAATGTATTTACTTTGTATGTTTTCCTTAGAACGGAATCGGGATTGAAGCGATTATTCACTTGAAGTTGCCCTGCACATGTATCAGTTTTGGATATGGTGAATATGGTATCTTCATCTGAAAGAAATAATAAATAAATACAACAACGTATGCACATGTTTTTTACTTATCAATTGAGAAAAGAATGAGGTGGAATTACGGATAGATACATTTTTCTTACTTATTTTTTTGTAAGTAGGTTAACTTAAGAACTTATGAGCCATTGAAAAAAAAATACAATTCCAAGGCTTTCTCAGGTCTTCTGTCATATGTCTGATCCATATTTTGATTAATTTTTAGGTACTTACCCTCAGGTGAAGTTTGTTCAAAATCTATTTCTACGTCCCATTTGTTGCAAGTATCGCTTTCTGAATTGTCGCTTGCATAGAAATCTGGAAGGTATTCTGACTCCGCACGGTTGAATAAAATTAACTGGCTGAATAATTCTTGAGACTAAAATTTAATCAAAAATAGTTTACTAGGCTTAACATAAGGCCTGTAATATAATAGATGTGAATTTTAGAAAACCAGTACTTATGTGTATCAATTTTGTAAACTGTATACACTGTACTGTACTGTATACAGTGCTTTCGAAAAGTAACGAATAAATTCATTATTTTAGAAATTGAGAAGTTTTCGAAAAATCCCCTGACACGTCGATTTTGTTTTTAAAAAAGGCACTTTCTGACATACGATCCATATTTGTGACGTCATCGTTGTTTGAGATTTGACGTCATCGACAATTTTTTTAAATAGCAACCCCCAATTTTGACCACGCCATTTGAAAGAGTGTATCATTCTACATACGCATTAATTAATTTTCACAATACTGAGAATGATAATGATTATGTAGAAAATCGACTAAATTAAATTTTTAAATTGTACACCGTTGGCTGTCTGACAGTAGCCAAGACGATTAATAAATTCTTTTTGGACATTATCTATAACTTCAGGAGGTATACGATGTATCTTGTGACGAATTCTTGCTTTTAAATCTTCTAACTTAACCGGTCTAGTAACGTATACTTTGCTTTTTAAGTATCCCCACAAGAAATAATCTAAAGGTGTCAAATTAGGCGATCTGGCTGGCCACTCAACATTTACAATTTGACCCTTTAATTTAGTCGATTTTTTACATAATCATTGTCATTGTCAGTATTGTGAAAATTAAATTTTAAGATCTTCAAACATTATTTTCTTGAAATTTTTGTTATTTAACACTATAATTTTTCATGATGCTTATGTAGAATGATACGCTCTTTCAAATGGCGTGGTTAAAATTGGGGGTGGCTATTTAAAAAAATTGTCGGTGACGTCATATCTCGAACAACGATGACGTCACAAATATGGGTCGTATGTCAAAAAGTGCCTTTTTTAAAAACAAAATCGACATGTCAGGGGATTTTTTCGAAAACTTCTCAATTTCTAAAATAATGAATTTATTCGTTACTTTTCGAAAGCACTGTATAGTGTGCTTCAAATTGCATGCAATAACACAAGTATCTTGAAAACCGTTAGTGACTAGGTTAAATAGGAGCAAAATTGCGTAATTTGATGACGTTGATAATTCGAGATGTTTGAAAAGCTACTGAAAAAAGGACACGTTCCTTTAGAAACTTTTTACGCTCTATCTGATGAGGTAAACAGTTTTTTAAGAGAGGTTTCATCTCTTCAGAGTCATCCCATCATAATTTTTCTAATATGGCTCCATTAATATTTTTTCAGCATTTTTCCTTGTGAGTTTAATAATGTATCCTATGCTAATTTATCTCCGTCTGTACGTATTAACAAAAGAATAACGAAAAAGAAACAAATCATTAACAGTAAACAACAATAAATTAACAAAAATAAGGAACAATTAACAAAACAACAATAAATTAAAAAATAACAATGAACAGTCAATGGAACAATAAACAAACTGTACAACAAGGGAATTTTCACAAGGGAAAATGCTGTCGAGTGAGATAAAAATGTTATTGGGGCCGTATTACAATAAATGAACTTGATGGTGGTTCTGAAGAAACAAAACGTTACTGAAGGATATTGTTTACGCCATTCGATAGAGCGTAAAAAGTTGCTATGAGAAATTGTCGTGTCGCTTCAATAGCTTTCAAAGAAGCATGAAATTTTACCAAAACGAATTTCCAAAATTTGGATTTATTCAAATATCTCAAAAACTAATCATGTTAGATTTGATTTTTTGAGGCATATTATTGATCATCAAACAACGCAACTTTGATCCAATTTAACCTAGTCTCTGTCTCCAATAGTTGGATAACATCGATAAATTGCACCGTTTTGATATAAAATCGATTTTGTAATTTTAAGGAAGCATTTTTCAAGCCATGTTTATCTGCAGAAAAAGTCCCCTTTTTAACCATATAGAACACACTAGGAAAATATTGCATACTAATTTCGGAACATCCTGTATAGCACCAAAAGGAAAATTAATTGTGAATGAAGGAAGCAGACAGGGTTAGTACCTATCCATAATTTAGATAAATTAGGATTACTTACCGATAAAAGTAAAAAGCTCGCATCAGCAGTACCTGGAACTACGAATCTTGGCGATTCAAAGTTAAATTTATCAACTTGTACAGTTACAGAAGAAGAATTAACACGTGGTGGGTCTCCTTGATCTCCAGCCTTAAAAATATGTTATATATTAATAGTGCAAAAACCTCATGAACTACATGATCACATCAATCCAGCTGAGGATTTCCACTTCATATTCTATTTATGTTTTCACTTGCAATCTCCCTAGTCATTGAATTATTTCCGGAAATTTATCTGAGGGCACGAATATTTTGAAAATTATTCCGAGCCGCAGACCAGGGATAATTTTCTTAAAATATTCGTGACCGAAAAACATCTATTAATTCACAATAATCAATCAATTAATCAATTAACTACATTAATCAATCACAAAGCCGCTTCGGTAAGAAAATTTCGAACCTATTAAATCTTTAGAAATATTGAACATTTTTATTACGAATGAAAAAAATTTAAATTTAAAAATAAAAATAATTAATTTGTTAATAATTAATTTAAAAAGTTCAGTGTTCACTCTTATTTATTCGCCACTAAAGCGAGAAGAATTCTTGTTTTAATTTCAAAATTACTCAAATTTAGTTACCTACTGAAATTTGTTACTTTTCAGTAAACATTAAATAAAATTTGGATTTGGAATAAATAAATAAATAAATAAATAAATAAATAAATAAATAAATAAATAAATAACAAATATACCCATAAAGAAAGTTATAAACAATTTATGACACCTATACGAGCAGTACCTAAGTATTATGAGAAAAACCAAGATTCATGTACTTTTTCCAAAATTTGTCAGACATACATGAGCTATAAAAGGGTACCGCTTCACACATACTCCATACATTTCAAAGTATTAGTAAGTAGCTAAATAAATACATTGAGAGACGCACCTCAATAGTTACGACATATGTTCCGTAGGCTCCTGTCAAATCCCGCAGGGCAACCAGATTTGTTTGTTTATGTGTTAAATTTACTCTATAATTTTCATCTATAGCAGTATCAAATAAACCAGTAACTTCGTCACCATCGGAGTTTTCAACACTCAAAATCTTAAAATCGATTTCAGCATTGAGTCCTTCATCTATATCTATGGCTAATATGGTTCCAACTACATTACCCTGAAAATGGAATGAAAATTATTATATAGATAATTATTCGGTTTTTTCTGACACGATATATATTCGTTTTTTACTGACGTACTAAAAATTGTAATAGATTATTTATTATTATTATTATTATAATCTATACTACATTTCGGCATTTGTGTTTTTGTTTCATAACTGATTTTATATTGGGTGTAATAAAAATAAAAGAATCAGCTTTGGAACTAAATGGAATATGAAAATAATAAGGACATGTTATATAGTATTATAATATTTTTTTAGCAAAATGCTTAAGAAGAACAGTAAATGAAAAAAGTATATATTTTGAAAACCACTTATTGAAATTAACTGAAAGTTGTTACATATTTTATCATCCACTACATACTTGTCATAGTTCTTAAGCTGAAGTCTTGGTTGAAAAATTATGTAATTCAGTTGCAAATATATGGAGCTGCAAAAAGCTTTTTTAAAACAATGCTTAACAAAGTATAACTGTTTTTGTTTTTTGAAGTACGGTGGATCATTTTCAGTTATTTGAGATTCTATGAGACATGACAGATACATTGGATTGTCTTTATTATTCCAAGTTGTTTTAATAACCTTTTGTGAAAATAACTGAAAGTAATTATCTGAAAGTTTTAAGAGATCTTTTTCTTAACAAAGAGTTTTATTAGAAATAATTTTGGAAAAAACATTACAATGTAACGTACTTATATTATTATCACGTGTTTGATCTACTCTCGAAGTTTGTCCTCTTATTTTGCTTGCACCCTGTATATCCGATTATACTGGAAGATTTTTAGGGGGATATACAGGGAGGATTTTAATAAATGAGTACTCTGAAAGAAGCACTGATGAGTTATTTCACCAGATTCCTGTTATGGATCATCTGCCCTTATAAAAATATAAATATGATTGGTTATCCACTAATAACTAACATGGTCGATCACATACCAAATCGATGTCTATATCAAATTGAAAATTAAAAAAATATCTTAAGCCCCTTGTAGACTTTTTCAGATGTTTTTACTTACCTCGGTTATATTCTCAGTTGTATTTATATCTGTAGTCAAAATTTCTGGGGTATGATCATTGATATCGTTCAGACGGATTACGAACGTGGAATATACTGAATGGGGGTTCAGATCATCTGTTGGAAAAGAACAGCAATGAATATTTTTTATGTCAAAAATAAAATGTTTTTTCAGGGTTAAGATCGCAGGTGTACCAATAACTTGTTTCATGGAACACTTTGTATGTTTTGCAAAACTTAAATCTATTATTTTTTCTTAATCGAACGACTCTTTGGGGTTATATTCAATAGTTTTCGAGGTAGAACAAATAGAAAACACCTCATTATAGAAAAATTATGACAGATATAAATCACCGATGAAATTGAAAAAATGAAATTGTTTTTGAAGACGATGAAATTGTTCAAGAGTTCGTCGTAATTTTATCAAGAGATGCAAACTTTGTATGGTCAAAAAAATGGTATGATAGAAAAGACAATTAATTTGTAATTTTATGAAAATATGTTTGTATTTTTTTAGTTAATCAGAGTATTAATTTTGTTAATTTCAAATTTACTTTGTTGTTAATGTTGACGTTATTTTTTAAATTATTATGCTTACTCAGATAGGTAGTTCTGTAATACATTTTTGTTATTGTAATATATTTAAATTACCACCTTAGACTAATAATAATAGTAAAAAATTCACAGATTTCGCAACCATCGGAGACATTGGAAATGATAACACCATATATGAAACATAATTATATATGCGCCGATCGTCCTTTCAAATGAGACACTACTCCATTAAGTGAGTACGGTATTATAACTGAACACTTTCCACTACTCTTCACGTCGCTCATCTATATTAGTGGAAAAAAATCGCCAGTCTAACTCGCTTCTTTCTAGTGGTAGACATCTATAGAGGCACCAATGTTAAAAATACTGTATTATTAGAAATAAATTCAATAACGAAACTTCAATAACTGAAAGTGCAAGTATTTCTGTTAAGATTTGCCCTTCGTTATAATATATATTTTGAATAGGTACTTGTAAAATCTCTCAGGCCCTTTCACACATATGTTTTGTATTAGGTTACTAGAGCCTTCTAAACTGTTATGGTGCAGCTATTTTCTCTTTGTGTGGATTGATGTATAGTTAGCATGAAATAAGCTACTCTATATTGTAGGAGGTAGTTTTAGTGGCGCACAGTCTTGTTTTGGAATCGCAACACCACAGCACTCAATTGAAGCTTTTATTTACTGCTGATGAAACTTCAACAATTTTAAATTGACATATTGAAGATAACCCTATAAAAAGTTACATATCGTCGGATTAAGAAAAAATAGGAAATTTTAGTAAAAAAGTTCCACTAAAAAAGTTAGTTTTTGGTACACCCAGGTAGTCTTGGGTAATTTTTGGTTATTTTTCAAGTAAAGATACTTTGGAAATCGAAAGTTTCAGGAAAAACGGCATGGGTCTGGTTTTGAACTAAAAAACGTGTTGAGAATTAAGACAATAAGGGGTTAACTTCATTGCCATTACTTACTTTGTAATCTGTCTGGGTTATCCTGGCATGTCATGGAACAGGTATAATTTTTATCTCCTAAATCTCTATCTATGTCATTACCACCATTTCTCACTTTTACTACATTACCGATAATGATAAATTTCTCTACACAAGTAGTATCTCTGTCTAAACTACAATCTACTGTGTGGAATGGAACTAGAATTGAATTAAAAAATTATTTATTATAAATATAATATAGAATAAAATACATAATAATATATAGAATAAAACTACTTGAACGTTATAGGTACACATAATTATTTTTTTAAATCTGCATTAATGATCCTTCAAGTTTATTGGGCGAGGACCTGTTAAAAGAATGTCATCCACAAATGATCTTTACCAACGGTAAAAAATTACTGGGCGATGGTTAAAAAATTACTTGTTGTAACACATATCAAAAATACGTCGTGCATGATCATTTCTACCTCTGTTTTTCTATGAACGGAATATATATTATAGTGTCAATACGTCATAATCAAATGTCTGACAAAATCGTTTCGACGTTTTTTCCTACCTAAAATCTAATCTGATATCTGGAGGGAAAAATGACCAAAAACATCTATAGTGCAAACTAGTTTTTTATAGTGTAGTGTATCTATAGTTGAAAATATTTATAAAAGTTAAAAGCGTGGGCAACAATAACTCTGGGGGGGGGGGAAACACCCCGATAAGCATTAAATTAATCCTGCATATTAGGCGAGCCCGTGGCTCAGGGATTAGTGTCTCGGTCGCTCAACCCAGAGGTCGTGGGTTCGAATCCCCATTCAACCAAACAATTTTTTATTAAATTGTTTACTCGTAGATCAAGGTTTGTTCATAGGGGTGGGCTGGCAACCATCCTACCGAAGGCCTAGGATGAGAAGAATGTCAACTTGGTGTTAATGTCAGAGATTAAAATCAATAGTTGATGTTTGACCGTCCCCCTAACTAATGAGGTTTTCCAGATTTCCCCCATTCCAGCACTGAATGGTGGTTATAGGGCTTACCAACTTAAGTCGTTCCTGAGGCACAAATAAATGAGGTGACATAATAAATATGTCACCTCAATAGATTAAATATGTACTTGGGGCTGGAGAGCACTGCTGTGCCACTCCCAACCATTTATTTATGGTTATACCTTTGAGTGAAATGGTCACTCAACGGGTTATAGGTACTTATAATACCTACGATATAACTCTAATGAAAATTTTTTGATTCAGCTCGTAATATACCTAATGTTCGTAAAATTGACTTTAACATTTTAATTTAAATGTAATGCTGTAATTTAATTAAAATTTAATGCTGTTCTATTTTAAAGAAAATTGATTACCTCATTGTATATTGGTAGAAAAGCATTTTTTGAGAGTATAAATGTCTGACTTACTATCTCTGTCAAGATCCTCAGTCTCAACTTCAGAAACGTCTGTAAGTGGATCGCTCTTCTCATCAACGTAAACAGTGTCATTAATTGTTATTGTAGGCTCTTTGTTGTTTGTGTCTATTATGTAGAATGGAACCTGAAGTATGAATGAAAATAAATTAAACTCCAAGTTAACAAATAGGTACTGTGCTTTCCTTCTAATAATATTTAGTGCTGGAAGTACATTATTATTTAAGATGACAAAAAATAAATATAATATGAAATAGTATATTTCCAGCAAGCACAATATGATGCTCATTTTGCACGAGTTTTACCATTTTTCCTCTACTATAAATTACTTACTATCAAAGGTTCTGAGGTATGTGTGTTGCCATCGTCACTTGCCGTACAGGAATAGTTGAAATAAAATGTTTTGTGAGTATCTGCATCTATTAAATTTGAATCTTTCACAGTGAATGCGCCTGTTTGAGTATTAACGTTAACCCATTCGAAGTTTGGATCCACTGGTCTGTAAAACAGGTTTTTTTATTATTTTTCTAATTTCCTAGTTTGGTAATATAAATGGTAGTGCAAATGCTGAAATGGAAACTGAATAGATGTAGTTCATCCAGGGAAAGGCAAAAGAATGCACAAGGAATGTGTTCAAGTAAACGTTACGTTGTTAGATACGTATTAAGTATAATAAAACTTCTAAGCTATTAAATACTGAAAATGAAGGAATATTTTCTATGATACCAAGAACTATCCACGTTTCAAAGTTTTTAGTCCTTTTCAGCGTAACGTATCAAAATTTAAATATCTATCTATCTAATCAGTCTATATAGGATGGCGTAGATCTGAAAAAAAAAAACCATTAAAAATTTTGACAATCTCCATTTAGACGTTAGAAATAACATGTGGTTTCGACATGATGGGGCAACTCCACATTTTGGTTTGAATGTGCTTCAGTATCTGGACTAGCAATTTCCCCGCAGATGGATTCGGAGAGAAGGTCCCGTGGCCTGGCCCGTGCGTTCTCCCGATCTGATCCCCCGGGATTTTTTCTTTTAGGGTCACCTGAAATCTTTTGTCTACGAAACGACTACTTGTGATGAGGAAGATCTCTAAGCAATAATAATGGCCAGTTGTACACATGTAGAAGCTATTCCCGGAATATTCCGTAGGGTCCGCGTATCAATAAACGGACTGTGCAATCTTTGTATTGAAGTAAATTATTAACACTTATTGTAAAACATCATTTATTCATCAATGAAACAAAGTCCAACTCGAATAAAAAGTGATTTATTAATGCCCTTCTGAACATTTTTTGTACAGGAATATTAGTTATTTACCACTGAAATAAACAAAACTTAAAAATCACTTTTCCTTTTTCTGCCAAATGGCTTATTTGCAGAAATGTTTGTTGAACAAAAAAGGTTTGTTGCATTTTTCTATATTTAATTAAACTAAAACGTGTAGATATTTCCCATCGCTTACATAAAGATTACATATTCACTAACTCAGTTACTATCAACCAGAAAAGTGCAATTTAACAATTTACTTACGTGCAGTTGTATGTTACAGTGTCGTCCACATCAAGATCGATAGCCACTATAGAACTAACAGAAGTTCCTTGCGGTGCGTTCTCTTGAACAGTTCTGTTCTCTCGATCCGATTCAGGAAGATTTGCCTCCGGAAAATATGGAGTATTATCATTTAGATCGTTTATACTGATTAGTATGATTACTGCAACATGTATATAAATATTGTAGAAGGTTGAAGGCGTAAAAAATTAGCATATTGAAAATCTTAAAATCTTAAAAAGAGTTGTCTGTGAGAGGCCGTTCTAGCTTTTAGAAGCAGTAAAACTAAGTGATTGATATTAACAGATAATTTAGATACCTTAATGGTGCTGTAATTAGAGACCTTAATGATGTAAAGTAAGTAAGTTGTAGGTAAATATTTTTTGTAAGCTATTATCTTCAGATAATTTTTGCCTCGACTCAATAATAGTTTTCAATAATGATTAAAAGCCGTAGAGGACCTTCATTTATTTACAATTTTCAACAAACATATGTCTAGGAAGAACAAAGTCATCAACAATTATATTAACAAGTATACAGGGCGCCCTATTTCTTGACCCGTTGCATGGGTAACTTTTTTATTAGTAGAGATACAAAAACGCTTAAATGAGCAAATTAGTGCAGTTTCGTATTAGTAATTCTACGGTAAGGCGAAAAATTATATACGGGGGAAGGTTGAAAAGTTATTGACAAAAAACGAAAAATCCAACTTTTCTATTATCCCTCGTAGCTCGTTCATTTGAAGAGTTAGAGAAAAATGCTTCATATGTTTTTTGCAGTATTTTTCATGTAAAATGACATGCACTTGCTACTTTTTATATATCTCTTAAAATGGTTGAGAATCACAGTAAAATATATTTTTTTTAAATGTAATGGATAGGTGGCTGTGACATTAACCGAAAGTCCCCTTTTTTCTCTTTCAGAAGATATAACATAGTCCATATTTTATCCTTACAAAAGTAATAATAATCGTTGTTTTTAAAGAAAGTTTATTGTCACATCAAGAATGCTATGGATTATGGAACAAAAGAATGTTTTGAGGACAGAAATTATTAATTAATTAATTATATTGAAGTAAATGTTCGAAATGACCACCATCCTGTTGGATACATAGTAGGCAACGTTTCTGGATACTTCTTAAAACATTATTTATTGTATGTCCATGTATGCTTCTAATTGCATCTTGAATCCTGACTTTTAGATCCTCTATATCTAGAGGAGCTGTCACATAAACTTTATCTTTCAATAACCCCCAAAGAAAGAAACCTAAGGGGGTCAAATCAGGTGTTCGCGCTGGCCAGTCGATATCTGTTCATGTAAACTGTTCATGTAAATATTGTTTTACCTCGCGGGAATTATGCGCAGGTGCTCCATCGTGTTGGAAGTATTTAAGATTTCTAAAAATATGAAGTGGTAATTCATTTAAATATTCCTCTGTTAGAGTATTCCTTAGAAAATGAAGGTAATTATTCGCATTCAAATTATCTTCGTAAAAATATGGGCCAATAATTTTGCCACAAAAAATTCCACACCACACATTTATCCCAAATTGACGTTGATTTCTTCTTTCAGAAACAAGATGTGGATTTTCTCGGCACCACATTATGTTATTATGGCGGTTAAAAATACCATTGTTGGTAAATCTACTTTCACCACTGAATAAAATCTTTTTCCAGAAGTCTAGATCCTCTTCGCATTTTGAAATGTACCATCGACAAAATGTCATCCTTTTTTGATTATCAGCTGGATATAAAGTATTGCATATGGAATAATGATAAGGCTTTAAATTGTTGACCTTTTAAAATAGCTCTTACAGTTTCCTTGGAAGTGTTGCAGTGATGTGCAATTTCTGCAGTTGAAGAATCAGGTTTAAAATTTACATAAGCCAAAACATTTATTTCAGTGTCTTCATTGAAGTTTCTTTCATCCTTAGGCTTTGAAAAAGAACCGTATAATCGTATATTATTTTCCAGCTGTCTAAATATTCTATGATGGGGTTGTCTTCGTTCCATGTAAGTTTCAAAATAAAGATTCGCTGCAGCTTGTGCATCTCGATTTTGGTTATAATAACAAAATAGCATATCATTTTTCTCTTCATTGGTGTACATATTTGCAACACTATTATTTTGTATGCAGTATTAATAATAAACAATAAACTACTTAACAAAAACTAAAAATGTCACTTATGATCTGTCAATAATTAAATGCCAACTAGGCGGTTTTAAAAATATCAGGAATCTTATTTTTTGTTTTATTTCCATAGCATTCTTGATGTGACAATAAACTTTCTTTAAAAACAACGATTATTATTACTTTTGTAAGGTTAAAATATGGACTATGTTATATCATCTGAAAGAGAAAAAAGGGGACTTTCGGTTAATGTCACAGCCACCTATCCATTACATTTAAAAAAAATATATTTTACTGTGATTCTCAACCATTTTAAGAGATATATAAAAAGTAGCAAGTGCATGTAATTTTACATGAAAAATACTGCAAAAAACATGTGAAGCATTTTTCTCTAACTCTTCAAATGAACGAGCTACGAGGGATAATAGAAAAGTTGGATTTTTCGTTTTTTGTCAATAACTTTTCAACCTTCCCCCGTATATAATGTTTCGCCTTACCGTAGAATTACTAATACGAAACTGCACTAATTTTCTCATTTAAGCGTTTTTGTATCTCTACTAATAAAAAAGTTACCCATGCAACGGGTCAAGAAATAGGGCGCCCTGTATAGGTAGGTACAGTTAATTTAGATATATAATTTTACCTGAAGTGTTTTGGTTGTTCAAAAACTCAGGGTCAGTGTTCCAATCAGTGACTACCAGAGAGATATATAATGAATCAAAGAGTTCGAAATCGGGAGTTGTTCCATCTGGATTGTTATCATTTACTATTAGATCTATTTGTATATCTTTATTAGTGTCGTCATTAATATCCACTCTATAATAGTCCACATTTAAGAACCTAAAAATACAATAATTTCTTTATTTCGAATATGGCATAGAAGTCGAAAAGTGACAGACCATTTGCTTAACATATTCATAAACGTAGACGAACTTAAGCTCTACTGTATCTCCCTGAGGTACTTACTATTAGAAATGCAATTTACTTACATCACTTGCCCCAGTATTGTTTCATTAGTCATGTCCAGTCTTCGCGAATTTTTCATAACATAAGAATTTTCCCAATCTATATATGCAGATAAATTGGCTGTCGTATCCATATCAGAGGCTGTTATGGTAGAATTTAATTTAGCAGTTGAGTTTTGATTTTCATCAACGTCGATCGGGTCTCCCTTAAAGTTAATTTTATTATAAAGTGTATATTATACTCGATATTATACTTTAACTCTTCTTGTAGAAGAATGCTGAATGCCTTACTAAAATGTATGTTGAAATTATGAACTCTCTTCGTTTTTGGTTAGTAAATAATACAGACAAATTCAATATGTTTTTTCAACACGAAAAATAATGCGTGTTAACTAAAATAAATAAGTACAGATAGTTATACAAGGATGAACTTACCACTGAAATAGTTGGTGCCTTATTATTAACATCAAGGAGGTTTATAGTTAAGGGAACAGTGGCTGTATGATTAGCTTTATCTGTGGCCCTGATCTGGACAAATACTGGATTGACTGTGTCATAGTCGAAAGCATTGTCTGCATTTACATAAATTTCTCCGGTATCGGAATCAATAGCTAGGACTCTGTTTGTGTATGATGATCCTATTAAGGTGTGACTGAAAATATAGTAAACAAAGCGAATGTATGCAGGTAATGTTTTCTTTATCATGTAGGTACATTTGGGATCCAGTTTATACAAGTAATATTTCATATTCTGGCATGTAAAATCACATCTACAAATTTGCTTCCAAACATACTCTTGTTTATAAGATAGTACCGGGATATCAAAAATTATCTTGGTCAAGGGTGGTTGTGGATGTAAAACGTGTGTCTTACTTTAAATTTGAAATAATTATGTCACTGTCACACTGACATCATCAATAACCTACAAATTTCATACCTATTTATTTCAGTTGTAAAACAATAATGAACTACAAATTATGAAATAACGGTTTTAGTAACAAGAAAAACTAAATTACAGTAATTGTTGGAAATGTCCCCCGTTTTGTTCGATGCACAAGTTGACGCGCCTCCTCATGCTGTGAAAAGCGTTTTGTAGCATTTCTGGCGGTATGGTTGCACATTGCTGAACAATTCTTTGTTGCAGTTCTTACAAATTATTTACCGGAGTTGCGAAAATCTTGTTTTTTAAGTAAGGAAATATAAAATAGTCCATAATTGTCAAACAAGGTGATCTCGGAGGAAACTCAACTTCTGTATGCAAACTTATCAGCCGGTCATCAAAAAACTCGCGGAGGAAAGCAATATTTTCTCGTGTAGTATGTGCTGTTGCACCGTCATGCTGGAAATAACCGTACCGAAGTTCATCATCGTTTAACTGTTGCACAAATTCAGCCAAAAGTTCAGCCACCATTGAGTTGACGGTGAAATCGAAAAAAATTGGCCCAAATATTCTTCTGCGAGAAACTGCCATCCAAACACCAATTTTTTGGGCATGTAGTGGCGATTCAGTAAAAACATGAGGGTTATCATTGCTCCACATTCGCATATTTTGAGAATTGATGTATCCCGAAAGATGGAACCACGCTTCGTCAGAAAAAAAAGTTAAGTCCAGAAGATCGTCATTCATTAAATTATTGACAAACCAATGGCAGTAAGCAAGGCGTCTGGAGTGGTTTGCGGGCAGAAGAGCTTGATGTGCTTGCATCTTATATCGATGCATGTTCAAGTCTTTCTTTAAAATCTTATGACATGTTCCATAAGAAAGTCCAATTTCTTGAGAAAGACGTTTCAGAGGTTTTGCAGGCTCCTCTTCCATACGTTGACGAACGTCATTGACAACATCTATTGTACGAACTCTTGGTCTACCAGCACCTTTTTTATGATTTACACAACCAGTTTCTCGAAACACTTCAACACAATTTGTAAGGCGCGCATAAAAATAGTCCGGTAATATTGCCACGTTTGGGAAGTGCTCTGGAAAATTGTCCAAACACAAACGTTGACTGTATTGCCAATTTCCATTAACTAGCGCACCCGTTCGAAAATAGGCTTCAATTATGAAAATTTTGTGCTGTGTGGTAAGAGGCATGATTCAAGCACTGGATTAGAAAATTTCAGCACAATGACTTGACAGATTCTGACACAACAAAACATATTCAAAAATTTAAAGTAAGACACACGTTTTACATTCCACAACCACCCTTGACCAAGATAATTTTTGATATCCCGGTACTTGTTTTGGTTTACTTACGTTAAAATTGCATCTTCTGCATCACGATCTGTTGCCAGAACTTGTATTATAAGGGTGCCATTTTTGGCTGTTTCATTAATTTCAGTAGAATAGTCCGTCTCTGGGAATATAGGCAACTCGTCGTTATAATCTATTAATCTAATGTTAACCAACAAGCGATCTGTTTTATTTTGATCTAAGGAACCCTTGGTCAGCACCTGACAAAATAAGAGAAATTTACAAGTAAAATTAATCTTACTTACACACCTGTACTAGAAATCTATAAAATACATACAGTCTGAGTCACTAACCTTAAAAATTGGTAATATATGTATGAAATGGCTTGATATTAGCTAAAACTTAGACACATTAATTTATGTACAGGGTGTTCTATTTTCTGGTGCTAGTAGTGACATTTTTTAAAATGGAAATACATTTTTTTCAACCATTACAAAGGCCGTGAAGGCTTGATATTAGCTAAAACTTAGACACACTAATTTATGAACAGGGTGTTCCATTTTCTGGTGCTATTGGTGACATTTTTTGAAATGGAAATACATTTTTTTCAATCATTACAAAGCCCGTGAAGAGAGCTTTATAAAAATATAATACACGTGTTGTCTGCTTCCATCCTTTATTGAAATATAGCTACTTAAATTTTCAAAAATTAGCCATGCTATACGTATTTTCGCAAAAGTTATGAGCCATGCTATGATATAAGTGGCATGAATTTACATATTCAAGGAATTTGAACCAAGTGAACTCTCAACTAATGCATTTGCAATCAATAATAATAATATCACTATGAAAAATACGAAAAACGAAACTTAAACTTTAATAATTTTTCAAAATTCAAGTAGCTATATTTAGAAAATGGATGAAAGCTGATACCAACTGAATTAGATTTTTGGAAAGCTCTCTTCATGGCCTTTGTGATGGTTGAAAAAAAAATTGCATTCCCATTTAAAAAAAATATAACTTTAATGGCACCAGAAAATAGAACACTCTGTACATAAATTAATGTGCCTAAGTTTTAGTTAATATCAAGGTATAAGGTACGTATATGCTCAATTTTTTCTAAAATGAAAATAAGAGATTCAAAGAGGGGTGAGAAAGGTTCGTGAATCAGATTGTACCAATAAAAGTGTTCAGCCTAAATATTTACATCATTAATGAGAACTGATGAAATCGCCTAAACACGTCGATAACATAACGTCGAAACACGTAATTTAAGAAGGGCTATTTTGACCAATCGTCCCCCCACTACTCAAAATACGCTCTATTTTCAATCCTTTATTCGCCTGAAACATTTTTTTTTATTTATGACAGCGTGCAATCAATTATTGAACAATTAGTAAACAAGTAAAAATTAGTATTTTATATACTATTAGTATATAAAATACTAATTAGTATTTACTATTATTACTATTTATATACCGAGCTTTATTATTAAGATGAACACCTTATTTGAGCAAAACGCATTAACATAGGTAAAACAAACTATATGTACAGGGTGCTTCAAATTCGATGCAGTACATGGGGATCTCAGAAACGGTAAGAGATACGAAGTCGGTTAAATGGAGGCAAAGTTGCATCTTCAGGGGGGCAACATAATGGTGAAAAGAGATCAAGGCTAACTTGATTAGTTTTCGAAATATTTTGAAAAAACCGAAAATTTCGATTTTCGTTTTTGTTTTTTTGCGGGCCTATTTGATGAGGTATTCAAAAATAAAGTGCACTTTTCTATAGCAACTTTTTGCCCTTTTTCAAATGGTGTTAGTGAATTTTCCGAAAAACGTTTCGTTTCTCGGAAACCAACATCAACTTAATTTTTTTAAATACGGACCTGGAATTTTTTTCAATTTTTTTGAATCATTTTTGTAACTTGATAGAATGCCACCATAAAAGGAACCAGATTTAAACGTTTTGTCTAAGAAAAATCTATCATTAGTATTTTTGTTTCGACTTTTGTTAATTCTAGATATTGAATAATATTTTTGAGGTTTCATTTTTATTTACGATAAATAAACAAAAGCTAATAATAAAACAACGAATTAACAACTATAAACTTTGATGTAATTGAAGAAACAATGAATAAAACAACAAAATATGTTAAAACTATAAAAACCCTAAAGCAGATGTTGAAATAATCCTCCGTCATTATTCATGCAGAGGCGTATTCGTCTTTTTAAGTTTTGAATAGATCTTTCCATCGATCTGACTATAAGATCGATGGATCTTTCTATTTCCCTTGCAGGTATTGCTTTCAGAACACGAATAGTGGTATTTCTCAAATCCTCAATGTTATTATATTGATTCTTATATAAAACATTTTTAGTTCGTCCCCATAAGAAATAATGCTGTTCTGTAAGAAATAATAAGGCCGTTCTATGGCACCATGATTTCCAATCCATCTGTTTGGAAATGTCTCATTTAAGTAGTTGCGCACAATTCCTGAATTATGAGGAAATTTAAATAAAATTAAAAAATTCTAGATTGCTGAAAGTTGCATTTTTAAGTACCGATAGTGCTTGACACAACATTGAAATGTGTTTATTATAGAAACGTTTGCCTAGATAAAACTAAATCTAAGAGGACCACGGGAAATAATTAATGATAGATTTTTCTTAGACAAAACGTTTAAATCTGGTTCCTTTTATGGTGGTATTCTATCAAGTTACAAAAAGGATTCCAAAAAATTTAAAAAAAATCCGGGTCCGTATTTAAAAAAATTAAGTTGATGCTGGTTTCCGAGAAACGAAACGTTTTTCGGAAAATTCACTAACACCATTCGAAAAAGGACAATAAGTTGTTATAGAAAAGTGCTCTTCGTGGTGCTCTTTATTTTTGAATACCTCATCAAATAGGCCCGCAAAAAAACAAAAACGAAAATCGAAATTTTCGGTTTTTTCAAAATATTTCGAAAACTAATCAAGTTAGCCTTGATCTCTTTTCACCATTATGTTGCCCCCATGAATACGCAACTCTGCCTCCATTTAACCGACTTCGTATCTCTTACCGTTTCCGAGATCCCCATGTATTGCATCGAATTTGAAGCATCCTGTATACCAACAAAATAGACTATAACAATTACAGAGAAAAAATATAAATAATTCTTCCAATGACCTTAATTTTTGAGATAATCTATTTTTTTATACTTACATTAAAACTTATATCTACCCATTCGGGTACCTCGTAGTCAAGGTAGGTTACATTTCTCACGGAAATTTGAAATTCTCCGCTTCTGTATCCGGAAGTTGGGACAATAAGAAACGCTTCAGTGTACGCTATCTCATTTTCCTCAAGATCTTCCAGCTCAACTGAAAATTGGGCATTCTCTCCCTGCAAAGTATATACCATTATTTATTTAAAAGTAGATTTTTTATAACTGTCCTTACCGTATCAATATCCCTTATGAATATAGTAAGGGGTAAGGTTCCAGAATAATTTTCTAGAAAGCTCATATTCGTTGATTTTTCGGTAACATCATCCAAAGTTCGATTAGTGCCCGAAGCATCTACAATCCATCTGACTAAAGGGGGATTATTGTCAATATCAATGATATAGAAGGCGATCGCTAACGTGTTGTTCCAAAGCATTTCATCAACTACGTATGCCATGATTTCGAAGTTATACGCAGAAATGTCATTTTTATCCCTGTCGATTTTGTTAACTTTAATTGTCCCATTGTTATCAATTTCTATATAATTGGCTGTAACATAAACATTATATTGGTAATATAGTTTTAAAGTAAATTATACTAGGCTTTCAAGTAATTCGTCAAAAACCTGTTAAATTACTTCATTTGATCATATTTTGGTTTCGAGGTAAGAGAAACCTTGGCAACACTCATCAGAGAAATTGAGAAATCACATACATTCACAAAGGGCAAGTTATCAGTTCCGAGCTAAGGTACCTGTATTAAATAAGGACACGTTAAGATTTGACAGCTTAAATTCATTATTGTTTGACAAAATCTCATGAAATTTTAGCAGTAATGGAAAACTCCATAAAACAAACTCTTATGTTTTGTTTAATTTTTTAAAAATCAATGCAGTTGGCCTTATTTAAGAACCTCTGTATCCTAATAAGGCCATGGTTAAATATAAGAGAAAACTTATGATATGAACGAAAAAAATTAAAAATTACCTGCTATAAAAACAATTGAACCTAAAATATTTGTCTGTTTAAATATTTTGTTTTTCTCCAACCGTCTTAAAAGACGCTTGGATACCTTGGCCTTTGGCGCTTGGATGACTTATACCCTAGTTTTCATTACTAGGATAAAAATGAATGGGTTGCTAGGCAATACTTTTAAATCCGCTGGATGAACAGTATATTATGTTACTAGGAGTAGAATGCGATTATTTGTTGAGGCCAGAGGCTTATATAGCCGAGGCTGTGTAAACTGGGCGAAACATTTACATTTTTTATCAACTCACTGACAGTTTTTTAATCCAAGTTTCAAATAATGTGGTCCCAGTTGCCCGGATTTCCCTTACCTACGTCTCTTTCAGACGTTTCGTACAATTTCAAAAACGATCTTACCGTCTTCCTCATCCTCCCAGAGTTTCACATAATTTATATCATGATTTAAACCATAATCTCCATCTATTGCCCTTACAGTGAATGTCTAAAAAGTTAATAGAAAGATTTACTTTCTTGGATTTTATTTTATTATACAGTGCTTTCGAAAAGTAACGAATAAATTCATTATTTTAGAAATTGAGAAGTTTTCGAAAAAATCCCCTGACACGTCGATTTTGTTTTTAAAAAAGGCACTTTTTGACATACGACCCATATCTGTCACATCATCGTTGTTCGAGATATGACGTCATCGACAATTTTTTTAAATAGCAACCCCCAATTTTGACCACGCCATTTGAAAGAGCGTATCATTCTACATACGCATCATGAAAAATTATGGTGTTACATAACAAAAATTTCAAGAAAATAATGTTTGAAGACCTTAAAATTTTATTTTCACAATACTGACAATGATAATGATTATGTAAAAAAACGACTAAATTAACTGTTCAAATTGTGCACCGTTGGCAGCCTGACAGTAGCCAAGACGATTAATAAATTCTTTTTGGACATTATCTATAACTTCAGGAGGTATACGATGTATCTCGTGACGATTTCTTGCTTTTAAATCTTCTAAATTAACCGGTCTAGTAACGTATACTTTGCTTTTTAAGTATCCCCACAAGAAATAATCTAGGGGTGTCAAATCAGGCGATCTGGCTGGCCACTCAATCGGCCTCCTTCTCCCTATCCAACGATTCGGGAACAGCTCATCTAAATAAACACGTGCTGCATAATGGGGAGGTGCACCATCTTGTTGAAAGAACATGTCATTTCTTGGAAGATTACGTCCCTCTTTATCTGGATATAAAGTTATTAGTTCAGGAATGAGGTCGTCTCGAAGAAAATCCAAATATGTTGCACCAGTTAGGTTGACGTCAAAGAAATAGGGACCCAGAATTCTTCCGTCGACTATGCCGCATCACACATTTACTTTCTGGGGACTTTGAGTGTGATACTCCATCATCCATCGGGGATTCTCGGTAGCCCAATAACGGCAGTTTTGCCTATTGACATGGCCGTTCAAAACAAACGTAGCCTCGTCAGAAAAAATTACGTTTTTTACGAAATTATTATCATTATAGCATAGCTCTTGCATTTGCTCGCAGAATTGATTTCGCCGATCAAAGTCGTCTTCAGATAGCTCATGAACAAGGCATACCTTATAAGGATGATACTTTGCTTTTTTCATATTTTGTGAACTCTGGACGCTGCCATATTGAAATCAGAAGCCAATTGATTAATTGTTGAGTGATGATTTTCTTGTATTGCCAACAAAACATTAACCTCATCATCTATTGATTTTGACGGTCGACCAGATTTAGGAAGATCACGAACATGTCCAAAGTTACGGTATTTAGACTCAATATTGCTTACCATGCTTTGGCTAATGGGATGTCGATCAGGATGAGTTTCATTGAACAATTCAACTACTTCTCTTTGGGTGCGCATCCTGTCTCCAAATCCGATCATGCAAAGAATTTCAATTCGTTCTCGTTCAGTTAATTTAACAATTTTTTTTTATAAAATGACAAAATTACTACTCAATAAACATTTCAAACGCAGTGCTTTTGCCAAACAAAAGATAAGAACTAAAGAATAACTCAAAAAACAGAAAAAACTATTTAATAAAGTACGATTTCAAGTTTTTATCTGACAGCAATAAAAAACATTCTCGGTAGCTAAGGCTACTGTCAGGCAACCATGATTTTTCATGATGCGTATGTAGAATGATACGCTCTTTCAAATGGCGTGGTCAAAATTGGGGGTTGCTACTTCAAAAAATTGTCGATGACGTCATATTTCGAACAACGATGACGTCACAAATATGGGTCGTATGTCAAAAAGTGCCTTTTTTAAAAACAAAATCGACGTGTCAGTGGATTTTTTCGAAAACTTCTCAATTTCTAAAATAATGAATTTATTCGTTACTTTTCGAATGCACTGTATGCTATTCAATATTACTTTCTCAAACCTTACCTGCTCTGATTGTTCTTCAAACTCTTTAGACGTGAAGAAGTTTGTCCATTCTGGCGGTGTATCACGTAAATCATTTACGTTTATCATTGCCCTCACCAATTCATTTGGAGTTGTAGAGTGACCAGCTCCGTCCTATAGAAATAAGAAAATTTATAGAATACTATCGATGTGTTGGAATAGTATTTAAATTAAATTAAAATGTCACATAAATTAGACAATGCCAAAGGCTCTACGAAAGGGTGTAACGCATTAAAAAACGCAGACAAACACCAAGGATTGTTAACTGTTTACAGGATTGCTCGATCGCTCAATTTTGTCATCCGCCTTTGTGACGTCGTCGAAGATACTTGTAATCAAACTGTCAAAATATATTTTGTGTTTGTTGTTATATTTCACATTTGCAAGAGAATTTTCGTATTTGAATGATTATTATTTATTAAAGTTTGTAATAACAGTATAAATTGTACCTATTTCTACAATTTCGAGATCACAAATTGGCCTCTGTGCATTATATAGTATACCTGCGAACAGTATACATGTTGCTTATTGTAAAAAAAAGCAGTTAACATTATTAATTATATATAAAACTAATCATCCTTGTATGTATCTTTTAACTATTAAGAAGATGGTAAAGATAAGCCACTAACAAATTTACGTAAATACACACTTAAAACCGCAAAATATATCTTGAACATCTTACAGTATAACCACTCAACATCACACTTTTTCCGTTCATATTTCTCTACAGAATCTCTGCTTCCGAATATGTTCATAATTAAAAAAGCATATGCATATGCTTACCTATTTTAATAATATACTTGGATAGTTTGTATCAAAATGTGCATATAATTTCAATTTGTTGGTAGAATTAAAGAACATAAAGAAACCAAGGAAAATATTATGCAATTACTTATTATAGGTATGCACAGAAACTATTACCAAAGAGGACAAGCTAATTCCTCTTTGCTATTACCCACAAATACAAACAACAAAGGTATTAACTAATGATTTGATAATTTTAAATTCAAATTCCGCTTTCGCGTTTGCAGTTTGACATTGACAGATTGCTTTATTGGATCTTTGATGACGTCACAATTATGGATTACATTGTAGTATAGGGATCGAGCAATCCTGTAAACAGTTAACAATCCTTGGACAAACACCCCATACCGACCGATATTGTCAGTATTTACATTTTCATAAGTTTTCCGCTTACTGCGCGAGGTCCGTATACAAAACAGACAATGTAAATATGTACTTGTCAAAGAAAATTTATCAAAATTGAAATTTATGTATCCGAAAACCTATACTAAGTTATAAAATTATACTACTGAAAACTTATAATAGCTTATTACCTGTGCCTTGATATCAAATAAATAGAATGTTATATTTTGATAATTCAGCTCCTCTTTAACTATAATATACACGTTTGCAGTTTTGTCAGTATCTATAGGTTGTTCTCGATACTCAAATGCAAAAATATATGGTTCATCCTACAACAGAAAAAAGTATTAGGCAAAAGTTTTAAAAGCATCCATTCTAAAATTACAGAAACAGAAGATATTGAAAGCAATAACTACATACAAACGGAGTATGTTCAATGTGAAATACTTACCCGAGTCTTATTGACGATTTCATAGATCATTTGATCTAGCCAGCCATCTGGATCTGACACTATGGAAAAGCAATCGCTGCTATCTACTGTATAAATTGTATTTTCCTAAAGCAAAACACAATCCAAAATTAATATTCAATAATATTGAAAAATACTCATCATCTAGACAGAAGTAGGTCATGAAAATTTTCATGTTTTCTTCTAAATGTTTGTATTTTATGTTTTATGTTCAACCAAACGTCAAAATACACAGGATGCGGCAGATACAATGTAATAAAAAGTAAAGTAGATATTTAAAGATAAAGGGAAACAAAATAGGGAGATTTTGAAACCCTTAAATTTTACGTTATCGTAATCATTATTTTGAGCATGCGCAGCGCTAAAAATTATACCCTTTTTGGTATTGCGCATGCTCACTATAACGATAACGATTACGAGGTGCTAAAATTTAATGGGTTCAAAAACTTCCTTATGGTACAAGCGCAGCAGTGATAATTTTTCTTAATAGGAAAACACTGAAGAAAATCCATTGAGTTAGGATAATAGGGCGAGGAGCTATCTCGTAGTAAAAACATCGTATTACGATGTTTGGTATTGATACGACACCTTTATTTTTATATTTCTCTATGTACGACACTTTTGTGAAAACTAATAAGCGGCTGTGGCGCATACGTCAATTTAGTTAAGTGGGTTTTTTTAGTAAATTTATATAATAAAGTGGATACTCCAAGCGGATGGTTCTTTATGAAACATCGTGAAAATAATTGTTTTGAAAAAAACATTGATCTCATTTAGATGTTCCAAGAAATATATAGAAAACACTCTATATACTAGTATTTCGGCTTGTTAGGCCTTTTTCAATAGAGTAAACGTCTATTACTGAGTAATTACTCGGCGACGTTTACTCTATTGAAAAAGGCCTAACAAGCCGAAATACTAGTATATAGAGTGTTTTCTATATATCTCTTGGAACATCTAAATGAGATCAATGTTTTTTTCAAAACAATTAAATTTATATGTCTTACAGATTTATATTCATTAAAGATAATGGCTTCGTGCGTCCACAGTAGGTGTAATAACAGAGACTGTATTGATAAAAAAAAATTATACAGAATAACATTTTACAGGTTTGCATTACAAACAATATCCAGAATTGTATTTGGGATATTACAAGTATCTAATTATTTAATGTTTTAATTGATGATTGTATGATTGCTTAAACATTATCTAATAGTACTACAATTCATTCAAACTTTCGATAACAACTAACAGATCTAACTAATAAAATCTAACATAAAAACATCTCAAGGTAGATAGACTAAATACATGCTCAGGGAAAGAATAATACGTATATCCATACTGGAGGAAATATTGTGGCTCAAGTGAAACGAGGATGTCTGCAGCAAAACGTTATTTTGTCTCTATACTGCTGTAAGCCATGTGGTGGATGATGTTACTTTTGCTGACGTCGGACTTTACTGGATATTAACGGATATCAATTATCAAACCCATTTCATTTTCAATCAATTATCAAGATAATTGAGTCATACTAGCTTAGAGTAAACCAAACAGCACAGCGATGGAGCATATGCATGTAAGGTGGACAGATAAGAAGAGGAAGAGCGAGTAAAGCTATCGGGGGGAGGGTAGTATAGACTGAAGAATTACCTGGAATCTAGGAGCTGAGAATATCAGATCCTCAATTAAAATTTTGTAAATATATCATAGCATTGCAGGATATACTAAATGTACTACTAAATTTACTAAAAATGTACTACTTTGGTAAAAAAAAAAAAAAATATATAAATTGAAAGCATTAGGCATTACAGCAATAAAATTGTATTATTTAAAGAACAATAAATATTTTTTGCATTTGTATAACCATTGTATTTCAAACTTTTTTATTTTATTGCGTTATTTTGGTTCCCCATTTCTGGCTCTATAATTCTAAATAATCCGGGCCTGGCGAGGCACCCATATTCTTCCGACATTTAGCCACGCCCAGTTAATCTGTTATTTGAATGCGGAAAGGATGGTTACAGCGTCTCCCTACCATACTACCTCAATTAGAAAATCTAATCCAAAATTGGGGCACAAAATTCGGACCTATCTAATTCTAAACCTCGATGTAGGTACCCTACAAATCTAGCCACTAATCTGACTGATTTTTACAATTTTATTTATTTTAATTATCTATTAACTATTATTGTAAATATTATTTGGATCTAGATATCTATTTATTAACACGACGATGCCGCGAATTCATTTTGTCATATGAATATTACGTCCTAGCTGACGCAGGGTAATTAACCACTTAATAGTTGATTATTTAATTCTACACGTAAACCTATGAAAGGGTAGAAAGGACATCTTGTGAAATAATTTTATAATTGCCAGTTTAAACTGTCAATTATAGATAATTTTGAGTTTAAACTGGCAATTATACATAATTCCCAGATCAAACTGACAATTATGTATAATTGACAAATCAAACTGTCAATTATACATAATTGCCATATAAAACTAACAATTATCTATAATTGACAGTTTAAACTGGCAATTATAAAATTATTTCACACGATGGCCTTTTATAATTGCCAGTTTAAACTGTCAATTATAGATAATTGTCAGTTTGATCTGAAAATTATGTATAATTGACAGTTTAAATTGGCAATTAAGTATGAAATTATTTCACACGATGTCCTTTCTACGCTTTGGTATGAACCAGTGTAATTCTGGTCCATTCATTGATGTAAGCAACTCAGTTACATATACAAAACTAAAGAGGAAAATAGGGCAAAATCAGAGGGACAAAGAAAACTAATTCTCTCCTTATACTCTGAAGTTATAAATCCCAAGTTAACACTACGATTCATTGTAGTATACCTTAGGTAAAAAAATTTCAACATCGAATTATTGTCCAATAGCGCATAACTTATTGTTCCAATGATCCTGAGTTGAAACCCTCGTTTTGTTAATTTTTGTATTTTGTACATTTGATTTTTCTGTGTAGTTTAGTTTCTTAATACAATTACTAATTATTTGAGAACCTTAAAAAATAAGCAGAAAGTCGAGCATAACACGTATCGAGGTTCATTTTAACTTTGCTAGGAATACGTGGCAACTTTTTCTCGTAGACTGAACATAGATTATTTTATGTATTGTTTTGATGGTTTATGTTTAAGATTTACGCTACTCAAATGGTAATTTCCCATTTATCAAGTAATCGACCTGTAGTACATAAGAGGTTCTTTCTTCTAGTCGTGTTTGGATTCCGTTTTTAAATCTTTATAGTTATATTTACCACATCCTGTATGTTAAAGAGTAACGAAAACTTACGTCAAATGTACATTGCGGTGGAGTCAAAGTTGGTGGTTCATCGTCAATATTGACTATATTTAACGAGAAAACAGGAGCTTCGCCGTTTATGAATATATTGAATGAATATGAATGATATGTCTCCGTTTCGTAATCAAAAAACTGGTCAGCATAAAATGTATACGAAGTTTCTACGTCAGAGTCTTGCTCGATGACATATGCAAATGTTGCGGCTGTGTTGAAAGTGATATCCAGTGTTATAGTATTTGCTGAAAATAGAAATATATACATATATGTGAGCAAGTAGGTTTCTGAAGGTGGAAGATATTCAAAAGAGACAACCTCGCCGAAAGCACTTTAGCTTGCAATTCTACCATTGGACAGCAGTGCTGTCTCTGGTGGACGTGGTCTACGATACTATTCGTAAATGACGTAGTTTCTGGCTGGTTAGCCTTCGTCAGTACGAAATGAGTATGTCAGCAAAGCGGACGAAGCTGATATTAGACGATACTCTTTCTATTACATTTTTGGATTCTACTTGTTGATTTACTGGGAGAAGATATTTTGATTTCTATAGAAAAAAAGTTTGTACTTTTCTATTTGAAATTTGCAATCCTCAACTATACGTATCTTAAAAAGATGGTTTTTACTAGCCAGCTATTTGAATGATTGCGCTATACATGTAAACATAAATGTGTTGGTAATAAAGTGTTGTTATCTAAAGGTGCTTTTAGGTTTGATGCTAATAATAAATTAATTTTAAAGGGTTTGAAAAAACCGATAAAGGAAATTTCATAAGATATTAGATCAAAGAAAAGAAAAAGGTAGGAAAATATGATATTGATTAAAGAGCTCTTGCTCCTGACACTTGGCATTTGGAACTTAAACCTTTTGGGCATATGTCACGCTTCGTTTATATATAATTTTGCTCCTCATCGCTTCTGTTACCTATTTTCTTTTTTAATAAAATTATTAGTTTTAGTTTTTATAAAATGTTCACTTGTTTTTAATGTAACTTTTATAGCTATCCTTTAGAAGTTATTATAAGTAGTAAATGTACTTGATAGCAAATTGAAGTAGGAATAAAAAATACATGAAGATAGCAAATGTCAAACGAAGAAGTGTAGACATTTTTTTCTATTTATAAAAATCAAAATAACTTTTACATTTAGGGAGGTAGTATCCTGAGAGAATTATTATTAAACTCCCTCTACACCAACGAGGAGAATCCAAAAATATACTGAAAAGGATAACAAATTAAAAATAACAAGAATTTACGAAGAAACAATGAAATTTACGAAGTAGGCAAGTAATACTCAAGTTGATCTAAGTCTACTTTGACGAAAATACTGCAAATTCATGAATATGCAGAGTTAAAAATAAAATGAAAAAAATAATTAAAAAATTGTAAAACATATACACTGAGTATGTACTTACTTACCTACTTACAAGATGAAAAAAAAATCAAAAACTAGCGATCCTATACACATATTACAAAGTAAAACAAAACTATCAAACTAAAAATTTTTCAAATTTTACTGCATTATAGTCGTCGAGACTATTTTTAAAGGATTATTTTTTGTTTTACATATACCTAGGTAAATATCTATACATATACCCAAAATATTAACTTCCTTTACAATATATAGATCGATTCAAGTGATCTTGAGGTACTTATTTTTTATATATGAAAATTCTTCAGACTAGGAACTTTTAGTTATATACTATTGCTAATAAAGTTTATAAGTTATATGTTACTTACCGCCAACAATTCCGAAGAGAGGTGTATATGGCTTACTGCCATCGTCAAAATCGTGATTGTTTTCATTCATTGTGAGTGAATAAACATTATTAACCAACGCAAGAGTCACATTATCATTTACTTCCACAATTAAGTCATCACATTTTACTGAAACAAAATAACTACTGTATACCTATAGTTATACTAACAATAATTATAATGCTTATATAAACTGAATTCCTTTCTTGAACTTGCGAAATTAAATTAAGACAGTAAAATTGCCCGTGGACTAACTGAAACAGCTGTTTCGGTTAGTCCGCGGGCAGAAGTAGATATAGGCAGTGAATTTAATACTTTTGGACATAATGAGGTTGAAGCACTGGAGAGTATATATTAAAACACTGAAAAAAAATATGTTGAATTAAGAAAATATTTGTAATCAGGCATGTTTTTCAACAAGCGAAATGAACCAGTGATATGGCGTTATGATAAGAGTAGTAGAATAAAGAGAAAATTAAAAATAGCTCATTTTATTTGCTCTAAGGCAGTTTTTTCAACGGAAAGAAGTTTCCATTAACATTAAGAAATGAGCCCCATTCTTAAAATTCTTGAGGTTGTTAGCGGAGCTATCAACTACACTTTACCTATGCGTTCTAATTCAACCGCCACCATTTTAATGATTTCTTTAATGAGCCAGATACATGAAAATCGCATGGTGACAAGTCGGGACTATAACATGGATGTTCTAAGACATCCGATCAAGCAGATCCTGAACCGTTCGGGCTCCACATAAAAATTGAAGCTATAAATGAATTCGACGATCCGAATTTTCGTTGGAATACTCAATATTAGAACCATAGGGAAAAATTGATGGAAATTTATTTTCATAAAAAAATAACGCATTCTTTAATTCATCATATCCGAAATTATCCCTATGAAAGCCTAAAGTCCTGTCCCTAAGGTAAATCGGATGCCTAGTTGTTAACTTTGACATCAAAATGAACCAAGTCAAAGAGTACGGCGGCTTCAAATACCTATTATAATGTTATTAAAAATAGGACAGAAAGTTTTTAATAATTATATTTTAGATATCTCTATCGTTTTCAAGTACCTATAAACGATGGAAGCCAATAAATAATATAAAAGCATAAATTAAATATGTAAACAGATGAAATAGCTGGCAAACAATATAAAAAATACAACAAAAAAATATATGTAACCAAAAGTTATAATTCAAAATTTCGTGTCCTATTATCAGTAGTACCTATAGCCACACATCAAGTTCTACGATGAAAAATGAAAAATATATTCTGTTAGTGCCACAAAATAACTTTTATCTGAAGAAACGTTTAAAATTCAAGTTTATCTATTAGCTACTGCCATATCGTTTCCGAATGCATAACAAATGTATTTTGTTGAGAACAGTATCTTTTAAAGACGGACGAAACAAGAATGTCGAAGAGATGAAAATTCTCCATCCTAGACCATCGCCATCGCTTCGAACAAACCTTAATTTACAAGAAGACAATTTAGTTCCTCAAATTGTTTGATGGAATTATGTAAAATCTCACCACACCAAGTATCTAAACATGACCCCTAACTAGTGAGATTTTCCATGTTTCTGTTCCTGTAACTTATGGTGATAGAGTTTATAACCTAAAACAACCTAAGACAGCCTACAAAATCATAATAATATACCGTCCTCTCACCTACACAAATAGGATGAGGGGTACATATATTATTGTTATGATATTAATACGAGTACATTTTGCCAGATAAGAAGTTTTAATTCCCCAAAAGCAATATTATTTATAGATATTTACTAATAGATAAGAATGTCGAGAAATTTCAGGTTTGGTCAACATTTATTTCTCGTCATCCTGGCGAGACTAGATGAATAAAATGCTATATCTAGTCCCGTTTCTCGTCTTATAGCACTAGTTTCCAAAACAGAAAATAAAGTTAGAGAAATTGCCATGGAGATTGAGATCCTACTTAACCCGTCGTATGTTTTAATACAATTACTTATTCTTGGTTAATTTTTAGGTGCAGATATAAAACAAGAAAATTAAATTCTTACCTCCTATCACAGTTATTATAAAATATACCAGGAAGATCTTTGCTGAATGTTTCATGTCTGAAAAAAAATTGTTAAATAATTAAAAATATATCATATCACAATACCCAATCAAAAGCATAAAACGGATCACAATTGTACAAACAATTATTACTATTATAAATTATTACTAAACTCGAATCAAGAATCCAAACGATGCACGTCATAAAGGATTCACAAGGAGGTGCCGAAAACATTTACTCCACGGGCAATGTGCTCCGACTGGCACAATTTATTACTCCGGCAACTCCATAGCACATAGCAGTCGCCACATGCTTCATCAAAATCAACCATCAGGTACTCACCTACACCTATTTAATAATAAGCATAATAAGTGCGATGAAAGATGTGACGACTATTATGGAGATGCCAGAGTAATGCAATGCTAGTCGGGGCATATTGCCCGTGGAGTAGCTGTTTTCGGAATCTCCTTCAAATAAATAAGTAGAATTGTCTTCTTCAAAGACAATAGAGGTCACTGCTATAATGGCACCTGCGAAAAAGCAGGTCGTCAAATAGTTGTCAGACAGATAGTAGCTGCTACCATTACTAATAATAACGATATTTAGTTGCATAGGACAATATATAGAATAAAATTTCACGAGTAATATGTATGTGGTCAGAAAAATGGTTTGCACTTATCCTAGGTTACTCTTATTTTGAGGTTATATTTGGGTCTAATTAGGGCGGGAAATTTGAATAAGTATAGTTGGTTATAAATTGTTAAAGTACATAGCCAGCCTGCATTACAGCTAAAATTGCATAACCGTCCGTGGTAAGTAGTCAAATTTGCATCACTAAGTAAATCTCAAATCCCATCAAGATTTTCTTTAAAACATTTCAAGTCAAATGTTTTTTTAACTTTACATTCTACCTTCTACAGCTTGCATTTATCGTGAAATTTAACGGAACATATTTTTTGACCCATTTAATGTAAAGAGGATTCTTTTTGTTCGATAAATTTAAAATAAAAATCGGTAAAATAGAGAAATATTCAAATTTGACAATAACTTTATGTCCCAGCCTTATGTTCCGGAAGGTAAAATCTCTGGTACCAAAAGATAACCTCATTAGATTAAATGATTCAAAAAATATGGACAGTTAAATTTGACTCCAAAAATAGATGTTGCATTTCATTTGTTGATCAGTAGTTATAGTTGACTTATATGTAAATCTGAAAAATCACAAATTTCAGCAAATTTATTACATTTATTAATTTAAAACTGATAGTGGCTAATAATACAGAAAAGCATGAAACATTTTAAGAAAGCATTTTTAAAAGAATTTTGGCCCTGGCCTTTGTCTACTAATTATTATCATTGCCATATGCTTTCTCAAGTAGAAAGTAAATTTATTAAATTGCGTTAGGCTTACACGAAATATGCAGGATGTTGAGAAAGAAGTCCCCAAGTCTCATTTTATTGAAAATAGAGCAATATATTGTAAAATTTCCAAGGTTCCAACTTAGAATACAAATATATATGTCACTTTTGTAAATTACGTAGCCTTCGTTACCAGTCTTCGTTTTATTTATTCTTTACTGAACCAAGTAGGGATAATTTTCTTTTAAAGTAATATAAAGAGAAAAACACTGACAATTTTTTATGAACGATGAAACTACAAGATACGATACCAAAATAGAAACTCCACAATAACGAAATTTATAGGCGTATTAGGTAAATTTAGGTATTTTATCAACATAATGGAAAATTTGATATTAATAAAAGTAGAAAAACAATAGGTACCCATATCTATTAATTTATTTTTCTGATTGTGTGAAATTAGCGATTGAAATCTGGTACCTCCGATTATACTTAGTGTATTGTATTAAAATATACTTATCATAAAGGTAATAAATATCCTATTTAATTAATATTGAGGCCTTTATTCTACAAATTTATAATTTTTTACTTTTGTAGAAAATTTACGTCAGAACTATTAAATGGAGCTGATAACTTAGCACTAGGAAAAGTAATATTTTAGGTTTTGTTATATATTCAAATACTTTTGTGGAGCCCAGGGTGGTTTGGTACTTATAATTAATTAATATTATTTCATTAGGTAATGATAATAATAAATCTAGAACCTAGCCTCTTTACCCTTTAGTCTCAGAACCTCTTTAAAGCCACTAATACGTTTGCGGTTCCTATATTCATTTGGTGTGATAACATGGCCAGCAATGAATATAAAAAACATAAATATACTAACAACACAATTAACATAGAATAGAATGCTGCATCCAAATTCATGTAAGGAGAGAATCAATATAAGTCGAAAAGGAGGGGCAAGGGAAATGATACACATACAACAGTTACATTGCTCTAAGCAAATACATTCGTTTAAAACCTACTTCCAAAACAAAACTCATCCCTTACATAGAATTGATAATAGTTTCACACCCGTAAGAATTAGAATGCTTACAAAATAATGACCTTGTACAAAAGCAAAATATATGGTCGTCTAAAAGCATTACACGGTAGATATTATAACAGTGTCAACCAAGTCAACACATAAACAAATAACATTCATATACATTTTTCCAAACAGGCCAATTATACCCAGAATCAATGGGATTTATGCTTGTAGACAAATAACTATAAAAAATATGTTTTGAAGGATATTTCAATTACGAGCGATAGGCGTAGAAAATGTCACCAGCTTCCTGAAATAATAGATCATATATATGACATCCGGAAGTAAACTACTAGTAGCAGTATAATATACCAATTGACATAATACAGTGGCATACATTATTGACCATTGACCAGGCAATAGTCTGCGATATAATCTGCAATCACAGCAGCATTAATGGTACTACCAATATGCACCACCAACTAAATAGAAAAGAAATATTATTCACTTCAACACTTCAAGATAAAATAAAAAGGATCTACCTCATCGACGTGTATCTGATCAAAACATAGCTAAAAAATATACAGAAAAGAAAGAACTAGCAATAGAAATTGAAATAAAATATGGAAACACAAACAAGTTCACACCATTCATAATAATAGTAATAATAATGTTGAAATATAATAAATACATGTATGCGCTTAGCAATAATAAAGTGAATCACCTATATGAGGTGTTGAAATACTACTTACTGGCTGATTTAAATCATATCCGTATAAACAAATATGTAAAAATGGGTCACAAACACACATTCACTTTTTCACCTATCACCTATTTTCACCTATCACTTCACTTTTTATAGAATTATACAAAGTAATTTTATTAGTATTATGCGTCTAATATTTTCATCTATCACTCAAATATGTTATCTCCTTCGAGTAACAAATTTTAGCAATTATCGATCAAATGAAATTGCAAACAATACTCTACTGATTTATCATCTGGTTATTAAAAAATATATCTTGGCACTCAGAGATAATTTTTCTATACAACGATAACGATGACAGATGCGATAGAAATAGATTTTGATATTAGCTTATCAATAAAATTGAATTAATTTGACAGTAAATTACATACTGGAAAATAATACACAGGTGCTGTAAGAGCTAGCTAGAATATCTGAATTTACTTCATTTTCCTAGAGGACTGATTTTTAATTAGATATGATAATTGTGGTGTTCCTCTTGAAGACTAGACACACTTTTGGATATTACTTGACAAGTCGCAGAACTAATTCTTGAGATTTAATAAACAATTTAACATTTATCCGAAAGAATGACTTACTCGAATTATGTAAATATCAATAGAAAATGTTTGTAACTTATTTGTGGTGCGTTTCATGATTCATAGTTTCTTTAGGGATTACACCACCCGTAATATAACAAAAATCAGAAAACCAGAAGCATACAAATTAAATATTTAAAGTGATCAATAGATGTTGATCAAACGCAAAATAAAATAATTTTTTTTTAATTTGTTGCTTATTTGTAGGGCATAAAACATTTCAAGGTAAACAAATAGTTTTGTTTTAGCTACATTTTTATTGATTGAACAGAAAATCATGAAACTTAAATATATAAACATTTTTATATAAATTAAAGAAATATATTTTTCGATATTTAACAACAGGTGAGATAGTTAGTTGCAGTGCAGTTGACGAAGAAATGGACTATCAACGTAGTTGAATGAACTTTTCTGTTCTATTTTGATACCAAATAATGTGTAAGAATTTTTAAAACTCAACAGCTGAGAAGGAAGCATTTGGTAATCATTATCTTGCTTTTATTTTGTATATTATTCAAATATTAATAATTTGGATATAAAAAAAATGTTGTAAAAAAATACTTTCAATTTCACCTTTATGTACAGGGTGGCCCACATAAGATGACCCTATACCTTATCTCGGAAACTGTTAGAGATAGAAAAAAAGTTTTATACAAAACTTGTTTGCAGTAAAGTAAATTTTTTATTTTTCATACTTTTACATATACAGAGTGATTCAAAAGTAGTGAATCAAACCTAACTTGTGGTTTTTTTAATGGAACGCCCTATATTTTCTTAGGCCATTATATGTGTCTCTAGGAGAGCAGTCAAATGGTTTTTTGTTTATGAAAATCCGTTGCGGCGTTGCCCAGTTATCGTAATTAAAGTGAAAATGCAGATGTTGGAAGAACCATTTGTTTTTCTATAGCCGATTAAACTTTTCGAAAATGTTTATTAGGTATGTTACTATTACCAATGGTCCCTCATGTAATACTGACCATACAAAATTAACTTAACTTATATAGGGTGTTCAAGTTTGACCTTTGAACTTTTGGATTTTGAAAACGCTTTATCTCAATTTTTTTAAAGGTAATTAGTAGTAATACTATGCACAGCTGCCTAGGAAACCGACCGTAAATAATTGACGACGACCAAAAAATAGTGATTGACTAATATCTCGAAAATGGGAAAATTTTTATATAGGATATTGATTCTATGAATTGTAGATATTGAAACACTTATTTGATTTTTGGAAAAAAAATATATGCATTCCGTTTAAAAAAATTGAGATAGAGCGTTTTCAAAATCCAAAAGTTCAAAGGTCAAATTTGAACACCCTATATAAGTTAAGTTAATTTTGTATGGTCAGTATTACATGAGGCACCATTGGTAATAGTCACATAATAAACATTTTCGAAAAGTTTAATCGGCTATAGAAAAACAAATGGTTCTTCCAACATCTCCATTTTCACTTTAATTACGATAACTTGGCAACGCCGCAACGGATTTTCATAAACAAAAAACCATTTGACTGCTCTCCTAGAGACACATATAATGGCCTAAGAAAATATAGGGCGTTCCATTAAAAAAACCACAAGTTCGGTTTGATTCACTACTTTTGAATCACTCTGTATATGTAAAAGTATGAAAAATAAAAAATTTACTTTACTGCAAACAAGTTTTGTATAAAAACTTTTTTTTCTATCTCTAACAGTTTCCGAGATAAGGTATAGGGTCATCATATGTGGGCCACCCTGTACATACATCATAACTTGGGTTCTATATAATGGAAGCATATTCTAATTTAGATCTTACAAATGCATTAAATAATAAAATCAAAGTATTTGCATTCACAAAGCCTTTAGAGTTCCTTAAAATGAAACCCAGCTGCCTATAACAAGTTGCCGCAATTTCAGATATGTGGTCAACAAAAGAAAGTTTGCAGGCAAAAGTTACACGAAAAGTTAACAAAATTAATTTTTTTATTAATTTTGTTCAGTAATGTAAGTTTTTCATGTCTCTTTCTATTCTACTTACTGTACTTACGAGAGAATAATTAAAATGGGAGTCATATGACTCCCACATATAGGATAATTTATTAAGTTATATGACTATATGAGTTTACTCTCTTATATTGAGTCATATGACTCAATATAACAGAGTAAACTATGTTGACTAAAGACTTTTTATTCTCTTTTGACGTTTTTCAACGTGCTCGTATTTTATAACGTAAAACTAATTACAAAATGTTTCGCGATCCAAAGAAGTATCAGGTATCAAGGAAAAAAATAACATTTTCTTAATTCAGTAGCAACAAATTCGCTTTTTATGTGAACAAACTATAGAGACTTTTATATCTACATTTCTCAGATTTTATGTATAATCATTTAACGCTTTCCATTCTGTATACATAGATTTTCGAGAGAATAAACGAATTTGCACCTAAAGTAAAACATCCACATATTTTCGAATATTTTAATGGAATTATCTAAGGTTGCTAAGGCCATCGCAATCTAGAGTCATAGGTCTTTCTTCCAGTTCAGTCTCAAACGCCTTACGAATCAAACTAACAACTCAGTAGTGCCGGTTCGATCAGATTGCACACCCTCAAAAGTAAGTTTATTCGCTTTAATTAATTTATTTTTTTTCTTAATAGGTTAACCTAGCATTTAGGTATTTAGTATTTAAATATCATAATTGGGTAAACTTTAAGTTACCTATATCTAAGAAATAACAAAGCATGTATAAAAAAGGTAAAAAATACTCTTATACACAAATATGCGAAAGCTGAGATTATTTAAAACTTAAAACAATTGTTTGAGTTTTTGGGGAATATGACTCAAATGTTTTCTATGAAATGGGACGGATTTCTTTTCTATTTTTTGACATTTCGGTAATATTTTCACGATTATTAAAAGTACACTTTGATGTAAGTACAGGGTCATTGGTTATATTTTAGCCACCCATCTAGGGGTTCTCCCTTTAATCTGAGGAAAAAAAGTTAAATACAAAAGATGTAGAAAATCAAGTGTACTTTATTCCAGAATGGAATAAAGTGGATAAATCTTTATATAGGGTGTTTCGAAAACGCGTGACATACCAAACTTGCATTTTTTTAAATGGAATACCCTGTATATTATTAAGTTTTTCGATTCCACGCAAAATTCTACTACTTTTTCATATACCATACCCTATATCTAAAGTTAACCGTTTTTTCATAAATAATCCTTCATGATATACCTACCATAATTTTCTAATAATTTAATTGATCTGAGCGACGCGTGCTTACTATTCCTAATTAGCCGTGAAAACAAAAAACCGATTCCGAATTATTTTATTATCATTTCCTTTATCTTTAGGTACCTATATTTTATATCTTTAACCATCATTTATTAGAAAACGGTTAAATTTACACATAAGGTATGGTATATGAAAAAGTCGTAGAATTTGGCGTGGAAGCGGAAAACTTAATAATATACAGGGTGTTCCATTTAAGAAATCGCAAGTTTGGCATGTCACGCATTTTAGAAACACCCTGTATAAAGATTTTACATTCCGGAATAAACTACACTTGATTTTCTACAACTTTTGTATTTAACTTTTTTTCCTCAGATTAAACGGAGAAGCTCTAGGTGTGTGGTTAAAATATAACCAATGACCCTGAACATAAAGTATATAAAGGATATTTTCAAATGAGAGAGAAAGATAAGAGAGAAAAAAATACCTAACTAAGATAAAGATGTTCTTACGAAATTTGCCTCATGGTCAGATGTTGATCATTACGTGCGCAAAGAATCTAATAATCGCTTAGGTCAGTGCGAAGTTGAGTAAATCTAAAGAATTTTACGCCTATAAAATTACATGAATGAAATTTGACAAGAATACAGTTTATTTTTTGATGCCTATAAATAATAAAAACTTTAAAGAGTTATGATTTAATAATAATATCTTTATCCATCATTATAATCACAATGATAAGCCCAGGTATTTGTGTGGGAGAGGGAGAGGCATATTATTATAATTTCGTAGGCTGCGAGTGCGCCTGTGATGATATACAGGATGTTTTACGGTGACAACCCATTAGAATATGCCAGAGACTACTTACATTTAATAAAGAGTGAAAATTTAGACACTGGGGTTTTGACTATGCTTTCCTCAACTAAAATAATGGCGTCCCTGTGACAACAGGGACAGGTTCCGATTATACCGGAAGTTGCCGTTAACATTGTTATTTTAAATAGAACACCCCTTGGATTTTTGAATTCTACGCGATATTTTAGGAGGACTTTCATAGAACTTCCCTATACGAATTCTCAGCCCCCTTGTTGAAAATTTTAAAAAAATATTCGTAATATTCTCTACCTAACTTAAGATGAAATTTTTCTCAAAAAAATTTATATTTAACAAGGATATTCATATGGGAAGATGTTGAATATCTAAGCTTTGTAACTGTGCGTACCTTAACAATTGTTCAAATGTATACCGGATGCTGAAAATTTAGTATCAAGTTTCATTGACTTCAAGCCAAGAAAAGTAATTTTTTTTAAATAGAACAAATCATGATGTAGAATTTTATTTTCTGCCCAATCTACGTATATTTCACTTTCCTATACCTATTTGTTTTTATGTTATTAAGACTCTTAATTGCAATAACAAAAATCTTTAAATTGGCTATAAATAAAGTGACAGCAGTATTCAGTAACAACAAACACTTAACCGATGACAGATAAATTATTTATTTAATGATACTTTTGTTCTGGTTACAATCTTATAGCCATCTTTACAAGAAATTCAAAGTCTTGTTAATGTAATTAACGAGTCTGAATAACATAAAACCAGAAAGAGATAGGTATAGGGTATTCTATTTAAAAAAATCTACTTTTCTTGGCTTGAAGTTAATAATAATAATATCTTTACCCCTCAATCACTAGGATTAGCCCGGAAGTCTGAGATTTGTGTGGCAGAGGGGGCGGCATATTATTATTTCGCGGGGTGCATTTGCGCCTCAGTAACGACTTACCTTGGTAGGCCCTCTGTTTTCACATTCTTTCAACTTGTATTGTTAGTTACTGATATATTTTTTTCTTTTCTGTATATTTTTTGGATATGTTTTGGTCAGATAGTATTGCCACATCGACAAGGTGGGTGGCCATTTTTATCTTATCTTGAAGTATTATATCTGGCCTATTATGGGCCACCGTTCTATCAGTTTGTATGGTAAGATCTCAGTATAATTTATAACATTTCTTTTTTATTATTATTGTTATTATTATTTTATTAGTATTTGTTTTCTATTATTTATATTATTGTTGGTGGTGAATATTAGTAGTTCGCTTGTAGGTACGAATGCAGATTTTATCGCAGAGCTATTGCCTGGTGAATATTGTTTTCTAGTGAATTATATCTATTTGCACACCTTCACACCTACTATTAGTTTACATTCGGATGTTATATGTTCTATTGTTTCAAGAAACTAGTCACATTTTTCTGCACCTATCGCTCTTAATTGAAATATCCTTTAAAACATGTTTTATAATTATTTGTCGCTATAACTTGGTCTTGGATTGCAAGTATTAATCCCTCCGTTTATGGGTATAATTGTTACAGGCTTGTTTGTAAGAACTTTCTTGAAAGTTCTTTATTTACCTATACCTTGGTTGACACTATTATATCTGCCGTGTGATGATTTAGACCCATACAGTTTGCTTCTGTATAAGAGAATTGTTCTGTTATTATTATTATTAATCAGTAGACCGACTTTGGTAAGAGCTAACCACCATTCAGTGCCACAATGACACTTAGAAAACTTCATTAGTTAGAAGTACGGATAGATATACCTATTATTAGAATATATTTGTCATAATTTTAATACGATTCACAAAATCTGTTTGTTTAGCGTTGCCTGCCCTCGAGGGGCTTCGTGGAGGTGGACTAAGTCGTTGGATCATGCAACCTGAACCGGAAATGCATGCGTTACATTAGTTTAAGAGTAGTCTCTATGTCTCTATGATGTATTGCCGCGTTAGGACGGTGGGGTGGTTGGGTGGTTAAATTTGTATCCAATAAATAGTTGTGTCATCACAATTTTCCCATTATTTCTTGAAAAATTTGAATTGAATAATTGTAACTAAACAATCAGGATGAAAATAAAAAAGGTCAGTTTCTTCTTACTTATATGGAAAACTCTTATTTATTATAAGTTTTAGATAGCAATATGCCTAACTACAATGAAAATAACATTGTTCGTGGTATTTCTTGCTTTATTTTATTACGAAAATCTTTGTAGGTATTTGCTCAAACTATGTATATAGTTTTCTTTATTTAAAGAGATAAAATAATTGATATTTCCGTGGCAGGGAAAATATTTTTACCCCCATTACATCTTAACTAAATATTTCTCGTTAAAAACATTAGTATGAATCATATATTATAGAAAATATACTTGATATATCTACACAATTTTCACCATATCATTAGAATGTACATACACCTAGATCCGATAAGGAATTTACTATCTGTGTGACTAATAAAATCCAGACAAAAAGTTTAACGAACCCTAGCGCCTGCACCATGCATTTTAATGCATAGATAAAATAGCTTTAATAGTACCTAAGTTTTTGCTTCAAGAACTCATGGTTACCCACTGGTACTTAAATTTTGTGGACGCCCTGTATTCTCGCGTAATCCTTAATGACTGGAGACATAGATAACAACTTAAAAATATTTATTCCTTGTCAAGAATGCAGTTCCTAGTGATTTATTTATAGTTTATTTATTTATGTAGCTGTTGTTAAAACATGAATTTGCACTGAAATACGTCAACAACGTGACAAACAATTCCGTGCGACAAACTGCAAAGGGCGTCAACTAACATATTCACTTTGTAAATGGGTCGTTATTAAAATAAAATCTTAATTTATAATTATATTATAAATTAAGGTTTTCGTAGGTTTTTATAACTTTCCATAACGGTGGAAATACAGTAAAGTAAAAATTTATAAAAAATACATGGTTATAAATAAAAAATTTGCTCATGAGCATTACAGATCAGGCAAATATTAATGAGATAGTAGTATATCATCAAAACAGAAAACAGATTACATAAACAGTTAGGCATTAAAAATAATCAGTTAATTATTATATTTATTTGTTTCAAGAATACACTTCCAAAATTGCAATTAAGGGTCATTAAACCAGGGATATACAGGACTGGCTTTAGCACAGCTTCTGCATTTTTCGGTCAGATTTTCATCGAAATTCAGTAATGGTTGTCATCTGTAGATGGCAGTATGTTTCCATTCTAGATTTTTTACTATTATTTTATAACTGTAACTGCCACATCGTTTTAATAAAGCATTTTTCCAGAGTGTAGAAGATTAATCAAATTCTAACCTAACATCTACAGTAGGTATTCAGAAACAGCATAATATAGAAATGTTGGTATCCATAGTTTGCCCCAGTATCTACCATCTAAAATAAGTTAGTAGGTGAGCTAAGCCACTATCAGACCACTTGGCGAAGATTTCATTCAGCAGATTCATGATCATCATCGGGAGAGAAGTTGGTTATTTACAAACAGGTATGGAACAACTGTTAGACAGAAAACAGGTGTTTTCAAACAGGGATGGAACAGCAGTTAAACAGAACAGCTGTTCTGTACCTATTAGCTATTCTATACCTGTTTTCTGTTTAACAGCTGTTCCATACTTGTTTGTAAATAACCAACTTCTCTCCATATTATGATCATGAACACCTGCTAAGTGAAATCCTCGTCAAGTGGTCTGATAGTGGCTTAGCTTACCTACTTAAGTTCTTCAGTTTTCGAGGTATTAAAAAAAGCGACATTTCCAGTTTTTATTTCTGTTTTTTCCAAATCTGTTTCTATACATTTTTAGTTTACACTTGAATAAAGTTGTAAATGAACAGGGTTTGTCGTTAAAAAATGGTAATAAATAGTCTTACTAGTTTTTATGACTCCTTTTTCAACTCATCAGTGAGAACAACATCAATGGCATCAAAATATGAGAAAAATAAATAAAACCGTTTTAAAATGTATGAAAAAATTAAATAAAAATAAAATTTCAACATCATTTCATCAAGTTCTTTCTTAAAATTAGGAATCGAGGAATCACACACTCTCATATTTCGGATTAGGTACTTAGGAAATATCCTATAATCCTACTAAATTTAGAATTAAATTTTAATAATGAATCGTAATTAAAATGTCATTGCATTCTTATTAAAAGCTTCCAAAATTTAGAATTCATCAATCAGGTTATCAATTCTTAAAAGATAAAATTAATTTGCCGCCAATTAAAACAAAAAAAATATTTACCAAATTCAAAATAAAAACAATAAATGACTCTTTTCTAATTGCAGCTAATTGCCACTTAAAATAAGTGATAAAATTTTTATCATAATAATGAGCTATTTCAGAACCATACCCTAAATTTATCAGAGGCTTTCGAAAGGTAAAGGAAATTATTATCTGTCAATGGTGGCCTTTTCTTCAAAAAATTAAATGTTTACATTATAAATAACATGATTTAATATCCTTGCATGTCATAATGTTGCATGCAAATTTAATCTGAAATTCCTAATCTTTTCAATTAATATATTTCAACTTTCATGATAAAATTTATAACGTAAAAGGCTCCTCTAGTGCAGAAAATATATAACAATTGTAAGAAAATATATAGAAAATATATACATTCTTGTATTATAAATATTTTGTCTCCATCAAATAATGCAGCTGTTATATTTCTGTGATAATTAAGTAAGATAGACTCCTTGAGTCATACAACTACACTCTTTAATCCTATAGGTTACTTCCACCATGGAATAGACAACAATAGATGTAAGGCCCCATGTCTCCTTTATACCTAGAAGTAATATGAAATTTTGGTTAGCAAATAAGTTTTAAAATCAATGATTGCAAAATATTTTTCATCAGTATGCCTTTAAAGTATCTATCTATAGGTATAAAGGGTATATACCTCATACTACTAACTAGTAGACAAGAAGAAAACTAGCTGGACGTTATAGAGGCTTCAAATTCGGTTAGCGCATTTTTCTTTCGAAAAAGTATCCAGGGTTCGGGAAACCTGCATTTCTCTATAGCTCATGGTTTTCCTAAATGTCTAGTGATGACATTGCACATAGGATACACTGACACTATACCGGAATTAATAAAAATTATATATACCTACACTAACAAACTATTTCGGGGTATGTTATTTTCTTTAGTATATTTTGCTTAAGTCTGTATAGTAAGTACCGGGATATCAAAAATTATCTTGGTCAAGGGTGGTTGTGGAATGTAAAACGTATGTCTTACTTTAAATTTGAAATAATTATGTCACTGTCACACTGACATCATCAATAACCTAAAAATTTCATACCTATTAATTTCAGTTATAAAACCATAAAGAACTACAAATTATGAAATAACGGTTTTAGTAACAAGAAAAACTAAATTACAGTAATTATTGTTGGAAATGTCCCCCGTTTTGTTCGATGCACAAATTGACGCGCCTCCTCATGCTGTGAAAAGCGGTTTGCAGCATTTCTGGCGTTATGGTTGCACATTGCTGAACAATTCTTTGTTGCAGTTCTTGCAAATTATTTACTGGAGTTGCGAAAATCTTATTTTTTAAGTAAGGAAATATAAAATAGTCCATAATTGTCAAACAAGGTGATCTCGGAGGAAACTTAACTTCTGTATGCAAACTTATCAGCCGGTCATCAAAAAACTCGCGGAGGAAAGCAATATTTTCTCGTGTAGTATGTGCTGTTGCACCGTCATGCTGGAAATAACCATAGCGAAGTTCATCATCGTTTAACTGTTGTACAAATTCAGCCAAAAAGTTTTGTCTGTACCTTTCTGCGTTGACTGTGAAATCGAAAAAAATTGGCCCAATTATTCTTCTGCGAGAAACTGCCATCCAAACACCAATTTTTTGAGCATGTAGTGGCGATTCAGTAAAAACATGAGGGTTATCATTGCTCCACATTCGCATATTTTGAGAATTGATGTATCCCGAAAGGTGGAACCACGCTTCGTCAGAAAAAAAAGTTAAGTCCAGAAGATCGTCATTCATTAAATTATTGACAAACCAATGGCAGTAAGCAAGGCGTCTGGGGTGGTCTGCGGGCAGAAGAGCTTGATGTGCTTGCATCTTATATGGATGCATGTTCAAGTCTTTCTTTAAAATCTTATGACATGTTCCATAAGAAAGTCTAATTTCCTGAGAAAGACGTTTCAAAGGTTTTGCAGGCTCCTCTTCCATACGTTGACGAACGTCATTGACAACTTCTTCTGTAAGAACTCCTTGGTCTACCAGCACCTTTTCTATGAGTCACACAACCAGTTTCGCGAAACACTTCAACACAATTTGTAAGGCACGCATAAAAATTGTCCGGTAATATTGCCACGTTTGGGAAGTGCTCTCGAAAATTATCCAAACACAAACGTTGACTGTATTGCCAATTTCCATTAACTAGCGCACCCGTTCCAAAATAGGCTTCAATCATGAAAATTTTGTGCCGTGTGGTAAGAGGCATGATTCAAAAACTGGATTAGAAAATTTCAGCACAATGACTTGACAGATTCTGACACAACAAAACATATTCAAAAATTTAAACTAAGACACACGTTTTACATTTCACAACCACCCTTGACCAAGATAATTTTTGATATCCCGGTAGTTCTCCCTACCATCTTTTTATGAACATATAGACCGACCTTTGGTGCGCATGTTTTAATGTCAATAATATTACGTAACTATCATTTGATTTGTGATAATACATAATATCTGTTTATAGTTTATTTATTATCCTTTGAACTTCAGTCACACGTTAGTACCTTTCCGTAAAATGTGAGTTTTTACATACAATATTATTAAAGACACGTAAATTAGTTTTTTTTTTTGTATAAATTTCCAGATGTACTCAAAGGACGTAGAGGAGCTTATCAAATTTGGTGAGTCATTTTTACAAATATGTATATAGCAAAATTGAATAAATATAATCGGAAAGAAACCAATCCACAAATTAATTTTAAAAAAATAATTGCCTACTTGTTTGGAATATGCCAATAAATTTAGCATTGATCATAATATGACAGTCTAGTATTTAATAGCAATTGAGAAAATTAAATTCTCAATTTCGTAATACTTTTAATTATGGTTAGGGAAAAGAGGTACTACCAAGGATTATATTTTTACTATTATTTTCTTAAAAAAATGCATTGTTTGAAATTATGTCATTTTCATTACTTTAATCTCATAATAAATTCCAAAGGGAAACTATCGAATTCAAAATATTGCCATAAACATTCATCAGCAAAAGTACCCTTTTATAACATGATCACTCACTAGTGTTAGTAGTATATTTAATTATCTCTTAAAAGAAAAGAAATACTTACATTTAACATAACTTTGTTATGAGAATTTTGTAGACATGTCTGATCTACGGATCAATAGTTCAATTGCTGGTGAATCAACTTTTCCATGTTTGTATAATCTCCGAATATCCTGTTATTTCTTATCGGATTTAAATTGTACTTTGAATGTTTATACTAACATAATTTGGACATAATTATATCGACTTTCAACTTCTAAGTCCTGCTCTACAAATATTTCAAAAATGTTTTGATTGCATCAGTTTATCTCGTGACTGTGAGTTCAAGTCAATATTTACAAAAATTGGTATATTAAGAATATAATTACTATTTAACTTGACAGTTCATTTCACATATTTGTGTAGGGCGTTCCCTCTCCAATACGTTAATATCGTGTTTCATGGATCTATCTCTAGTAGTAAGAGAGATATCCTGAGAAAAGTGTAAGATATGAGTAATGTAGCAGACTGTAATGGTCTTATTACTTTCGTTTCTACTGGAACCGGGTGTTGATTTTTTCATTTTTTGGTTTACAACGCCCCGTAGTTTAAATTTTGGTAAATGGGTAAGAGAGAGAACAAACAATTATACAATTACGAGTTATCTGTTTGTTAATTACAAACGACTTGTAATTGTATAATTTTTGTGTTCATATAGCAAAATATAACCTACAGGACGATGTATATCACAAACATTTGTATACTATAAAGTGAGAAAGTAATACCCAGATCCAGTAGAAACGAAAGTATTAAGTTCATTATTTTCAATCTATAGCAAGTGACATATGGCTGAAATAAAAATTTCTAATTGACATTAATTTTAATATTTTCATTTGTCAGTAATTATTTGTTGTACTTTAATAAATTGTCGATAACAAGACTTCCTCGTAGATGTAGATATATATGCGAGGAAGTCGAAAACAGAAATAGTGTCATAGATTACTCCAAGGACTACTCAAACTTGGTACAATTTATTTCTAGAAGAGTACGGAAACGGAATAGCAACTTAAAAAACTAATATTTTAGTCATTAATTAAATAGAAATGATATAATAGTATCTGAATAATGTTAATTTAAAATAAACGCGGTTATTAACAAAACTTAATTTAAATTTTATACTAGTCAAAGTGGACAACTCGGTTGATGTAAAAATACTCAGCACTCAGCAGTTTTCTTTCAAGATCCATCACATTGTGTTTTTATCTTTTTGCCGGAGTTTTTACAAATTTCTAAGAAAAATTTTAATTATCATTGATTAGCTCAAATTAGTTTCACCTTCCCTAATTACGTATATTAATTAAAATGTTATTTGCGGTGGACAGTATGCAGTTTAGAGTTCTCCTTGCGCATCTTGTTTATTCTACAATCAACGTCAGAACCTCATTTCATGACTAATATATTTTCACAGCCAATTTTATTTTCCAGGCTCATAAAGTATAAACTTCAAAGTTACGTTAAGAGTCCATTCACTGGTCCGAAATAAGCCCAAAATCGGCGTTCGTCTCGTGTCTAATTATAAAAACACTATAAAAGATAGCGACTTTTAGTAAAAAAGTATTGAAAGATAAGACTTTAATCTAAATCCCTATAGTAGTAATTTTTTTAATCCTTTTTATTTTTAAAATTCCAGGCAAACAATTTTGTACTAAAATAGCGTATTTTCAAAAATTATTTTCTCTAAAATATATGTATTGAACAAAAATTTGCTACTATAGGGATCTAGTTTATTTTTCGATCTTTCCGGTGATATATAATTTATAACATTAAAAAGAAATTTTGTTCCAATTATAAGACAAATCCGACACCCCTGCAATGAGGGTGCTTTATTTCCATGTACCTTTTTACTTCAGCTTTACGTGCACCTCCGAAATCTAAATAATTCTTCTTCTATACCAGTCTTCACCCATCGGCTACCCAACCTCTCAACCCGACCCCGAATTCATGTCTGTCAAGTCTACAGTGAATGGACCCTTAAGAACTATTCCATGTAGCTTATTTCTTCTTTAACGTATTTATGTTTATAGAAATATGTTCTTTTATAATCTATCATTCAACAATATTAGGTGTCCCTATTAAGTAGGGATGGTTGGTGATGCGAGAGGTGGAGTGACGATATGTTATGAAATCAATACTGAATACTATGAATTTGAACAAAAAATGTATAATTATTCTTTTTAAAGGCAACTAAAATAAAACCATCCAAACTTTTAGCAAGTTTATTTATCTAAATTGAACGTGGTAACTGTTTACTTGTTCCTATTCCCGATAAATTAAACGCGGCAAATACAAAATTCCATGTTACTTTAAGGTTAAAGTCCTCAACCCAAAAAGAGAGGTTGGTTTATCTTGGTTATTATATCATTTTTATTTCGTATATATATCATTAAAATGTGACCTGTATATTTTCACGTAATTACTCTTTTACATGAGTACAATGATACAGTTTGTTGAGACAGCTTTTAATAACAAGAGAGATATGTTCAAAATAAGGTCCATATTTATAAATAATGTTTTACAAATATGTTATATTGTTTGTTGCTGGATTAAAAAGTCTTACAATGAGCTCAATCCTCTGATGGTATCTTATTTTGAACAAATTTCTATTACTGTTGAAGACTTGTCCCTATATCAGCATACTCGTGGTCATGTAATCTAACCAAACATGTAAAAATATAAGCGGTATGATTAAATATGTTACATTTGGAATGAGGATGACATGTCAATCAATACAAATAAACCAGGAGGTGTGTAATTAAAAACAAAAATCGGCGCGTTCGAGGAATTTAATCTCAAATGCACAAGAATACTCCTGATTTACCAAATAATATCTACGTTCCAGTTATGAGACAGAGTGTACTGTGTACAACAACAGAAGAAGGCCGGTTTGCCCGGAATAATTTCAACTTGCAACATATTTCAATAGCCCTTTTTCTCAAGGTTATGATATAGGATTATTAGGATTAATAGGTTTTTATCTAATCACAACAAGGGAGATGTATACAAGCGAATGTCGCATTACCGTAAATGTGACATCGTTAATTTAGGAATGATTGTTCGTCGAACAAATGATACATCATTTCAGATATTCTCCTTTATTATCTTTTATAGATGAACCTATTACACCCTGAATAATTTTAAAAAAGTGATATATTATTAATGAAATGATTGAAATATAATCGACTGAAGTTTTAATTTCAAATTAACTTCATTCCAATTTTCCAATTCCAATTCCATTTTTAACTTAATTTCAAATTAAGTTAAAAATAACTATTATGCGGACTAGTGGTATATAGGTACTATTACTACCCCCACTATTACAACGGCATATAATAGGGGCAAGCCGTCCATTTTCTATCCGGTACAGGTATGTCGATTGCACGAGCCCAGAGTCATATTTTTAGGTACCTATTTATGATATTTATGGGTTTATCGCGTTTTTCTCTTGAAAAATTACTATCTATTAAATTACTATGACTCTTATTGACACAGGGTTTTCAGTCAAAGTATTTTATTATTTATAATCATTATCTTATATTATATCACAGACAAATTACTTATATATAATTATAGGAAAGTCCCGTTAAAGGAATGTACTTAATTTTATTCTTACAATCATCTTTGGCGGCAATTATTGTATTACCTCAAATTTAAAAAATATTCATTAAATTAATCATTGCCTTGGTTCGAATTAAATTAACACCTTACGGTGTATTTTAAAAGCTTTACTTAACAAATATTCAGTAGTAGTTTACATGGAACATAAGACGATGATAGTTGTGTCCCAAAGTTTGAAACATGAAGAAATATACATTCAACAAGAAATATGGTCAAGTAAGATTTTCCTATCTTCAAGATTTTGCATCTAGTTGCTTTAGATCAATACATAATACTTACTAAGTATTATTTAATAATCAACTAAAGTATTGGACTATATATAATAGGGTGTCTTTTTAAAAAATTTTATAGTTTGTTATAGTATACAGGAGTCATGTGTTGGGCATAACATTTCTTTCGATTTGCTGCTTCGAATTGTATGTAGATATGTACACCTATACGATATATAACATATTCAATTAGATACATTCCGTATGTAGCTAAAGTTAGTAACTAAATGAAGTAAATAAAATGTACAGACATTTATTTAGTGAGTGTTTATATAGCAAATTAATCATAATTTAGTTGACTCCGAGGTTGACTCCTAAAATGCAGGGTCGTGTTGAAGTTCGCTTATCAATTAAAAAGTGTTTTATATTGTTATGCGATAAATTACCATTTAAATTGACAATAATATAAAAGCAGTTAAATGAATTCAAGTAATTGAATTGAGTCACCGTTGTTAGGATTAAAAGTGTCAACTTTAGCTCCTGCTAGGATTAAAAGGAAAATGTCAACCTTACAGACTAATGAAGTGCAATGAGTGATGAATATTTTTATGTACTAATATCATTTGGATTTTATAATCCATTGCTATTTTGAAAATATTTATGATATTGATCACCTATAACTGAAGCAGTATCTAAATTTTGGAATAATGTTTTATAAAGGGTTATTATTTTTTGATAAATCCATATTATTGCAATAGTCCCAAAAAGACAAATGCACTACTTTATTTATTAATTAATAATTATTAATAGGGATTAAGCCGAAAATTACTTGGGTATTATCTCTGGGTAGTACCTTGGGACTCTTATTTATTTGGGTATTATGCAACCACTGTAAATTCAAAAAACTAATAATCAACCTCTTCGCCGATAGATCAGTCAATTCTTTAAATATGAAAACAATATATATACGTATATGATTTACGTTAAAAAAATATTATTTATAGTTACCTACCTTCTCTAATGATACGTATTTCCGTTTCTCACTGGCTTATTTCAGACACATGTGTACCAGGAAGTCATTCAAAAATTGTTAAATTATATCTGTAGGTATCTTTTGCGTATCTTTGTTAAGGAAAATTTAACTTCATTAAATCATAATATTTGTATAATTTCATTAATATTATATTTCTTCGTCCATTTTTTGCCTTCATACCTATAAATAAATGTGCAAACAGTGAAACCAGCTAATAAATATTACACATTATCTTAATGTCACTAGTTTAATCAGTTTTAACATCAACAACAAATGTTCATTTTCAGTTACAAACTTACATACAAGATTATAGATAATAGAGGAATTTTCAATTTGAGGTAGTTGTTCTCAAGATAAAATTGATTAGCTACGATTTGAAATTGACTATTCCTAATTTGAAACTGTTTATCCAGAATTACAATTGTTAGTTTCCAGTTTTAAACCGACTATTCCTATATTAATATTAGATTCATTGATTATTTTCCCCAACAATTTAGCTATTTTGATAAAGGTATGTCATAATATCGAACGTTAATCATTAGTTGCAGTCTGTGGCAGAATGAAGCAAATAATATAACCCTTTATTTGAAGGAGATGCCGAAAACAACTACTCCAAGGTAATGTGCCCCGACTGGCATTGCATTACTCCGGCATCTCCATAGGAGTCGTCAGATCTTTCATCGAGATCATTGCCCGTGGAATAGTTGTTTTCGGCATCTTCTTCAAAGTGAGACGTAAGTGAGATTGTCTTCCTCAAAGACAATAGAAGTCACCTTAGACAGACAATAGAAGGCGCCATTTCTGTGGAAAAGCAGGTCGTTATATGTCTGTTAATTTGACAATAATTGTCACACAGATAGTAGCAAAGACCCAAAGAGGGCACTACGGTGTGTTTCACAACACTACTAATATAATCGTTTCTTAAAATCCCTATCCATATATAAGAATTTAGTGGTGTCTGGTGATATCATTTTGGGAATATAAATTATACATATCCTAGTGGAATTTTTCGTACCTTGAGGAAGACTGATAGGTCACCGTTATAATTATAATTTTCTCTAGCGTATACTCTTTCGGATAACAGATAAAAATAATGATGTAAGATTCTAAATAAAGTTATGAATGACTTATTATTATTATTATTATTGGCAACCCATATACGATTAGATACACAGTTTCTTAATAAATTAAATGTGAAGACATTCGCTGAGTGTGACATAAACGGTGGTGAAGTGCTGAGTTAAGTTTCTTTTCTTCTATCTCGTTTGTATTACTTTGTAAGGATCTGTAAGTAATAATTGTAGTATTTGTTGAAGGTTTCTTTTTAATACAACCTGATACAATAGATATTATTTCTCATTTGACGTTTTTTTTTGTTTAGAGTATGTATTATTTTGAAAATATATTATAACCTTCTATTTTTAAAAATAAGATTATTTCAATCCTTTATTTCTTATTTATTGCTGATAGAGATAATTGTTTTAAGAATAGTTTGCCACGGAAAAAAAGATAAAGGTACATTATCGGTTTGATACAGTTAAGGATGTTAAGATATAATAAAAAAAATGTACATTTTTTATTTCTGATGAGTTGTTATATATCATTAGTGGTATTAAGCTCTTAATATCATCTATAATAAGTAATAATTTCATTAGGTACTAAACTCAATAATACTGTTTAGAGAATCTACTATTATTTTTATTTAAATTGTGTACTGTACATTTAAAGATTTCATATGTACGAGATATGCACTGGTTAACTTTTATATTATACTTCATCCTTAGTTGTCTCTTAATACGTGTGATAGCTTTTGTGACCTTTGATACAAGACACTGTTAAGAGTTGTGGCAGAAGATGCATGTTGTCTTAATATATGTAATATTTTGCTTTCAATGAATTCCTTAAAATATATTTTTCAATTATTCTATCTTTGAAAGAAACATTACAAGCTGGTGCAAAAAATCTTATAATGCTTAATTTACCTATACGCAAATATCTTTTCTAATAATACTATACATATATAAATTTTTAGACAATGTAAATCCTCAGATTTAGTTTCAATGCCTTTAATCCCAATCTCTTGAAATAACTGTTAAGATACGGATTAGCAAACATGATTTTATATCCTTTATGTTTAAACATATTAGCACAATTATAATTTCTACTCCTGTAGCACTTTAAAAGATAAAATATTAATTAGCAACTTTTTGACTGCTAACATTTTTAATGTTCAAATAAATCAATTTAGGTTTGCAGTATTTCAGAAAAGTATTTAACTAATACGCCATTTTGCTCAATTAAATCTATATACACTAATTAGAAAAAATCCACAAATTGATTTGAAGGTCAAATGTTGTGTTTTATATTTATAAATATATTCTACGCGAAAAGAAATAATACAAGGTTATCATAAAGTAAGGGATATATTTCAACTTATTATGTATTTTTAACAAATTAAGTTAATAACAGGATGTGAAAGAAATTCGATTGCTTAAACAATGTGATTTCTTATGTCCAACAGTGGTTAACGCAAATGTTCGATATGTCGTCCATCTTGCTGCTGTACAATGACCAACCGTTCCTCCAAATTGTACACAGCATTATTCAGCATTTCTGGTTGAACTGCAGTAATTTTCTCCCTAATAGAGTCTTTTAATTCTTCTAGCATTGTTGGTTGTGTTCTAAACACCAAATTTTTTAAATAACCCCACAGCCAGTGATCCGCTGAGTTACGATCAGGCGATCTTGGAGGCCATAAATTTACAAAATGTCTGCTTATAACACGATTTTGAAAAACATCAGTTAAAAATTCTTTAACCAATTGAATTCTAAAATAATTTAACTGGTCGGTAAATATGCGGCGGTGCTCCATCCTGCATAAAAATTATGTTTTCAATTCCTTCGAGCTCTTTTGTATCCGTGGAATGAAATAATCTCGCAACATATGTAGATATCGTTCACCAGTAACAGTTACAGATATGCCCTCTCCATTCAGTATCTCCTCAAAGAAGCATGATTCAATGATAAAATTAGACTAAAACTAGACTAAAACGGTGACTCTCTTATCATAAAGACCTTTCTGAACGATTTCATGTGGATTATCTGTTGGCCATATTCGATAGTTTTGAGTATTGACTCCACCATTTAGAGAGAAATGGGTCTCATCTGTTCATAAAATACGAGATGACCATTCGGCTTCAATTTTCATCTGAGCCAATATTTGTAAAGAAAAATCATATCTACAGGTAAATCTGCATCATTAATTCAAACAGCAGTTTAAGTTTATAGGGATACATTTTTAGGATTTTGCGTAAAATTTGTACATGATTTTGTCGAGTGTTAATTATTTAAAGAATTTACAGGTTTTAAAGATTTTATTAATAAACACAGCAGCAACAATTTCCGTATATAAAGAGTATTAACATAATATAAGCCTGTGTTCAAGACATTACCTGAATGATGAAACTATACGCTGGAAGTGGTTATAAATCATCAATACTATCGGTGTATTGACTGATAAGAGGCCATGTTTTCTAAAACCGAGTTTGTACAATACTATTTTCCTTTGATACTTGCGGAATTTTAACTTCAAACGCTGAAATTAAATATGACGGAGGAGGAAAGATAGTATAATCCTTTTAAGTTCATATCTATTCAATCATTTTTTAATCAATTAAATTATTTCACTAAATCGCGTCAAACCAAATTTCCAAGAAAATGCAAAATTAGAAATAAATTGTAAAATGAGATCTATTATATATTTGTTTACTTCTAATCATCTCCAGACAATGTCAACTTGGTTAGCTTCACGCACGCATAGAAAAAATATAGCATTTTGGTGAACACTAAAATTGTTTGTACCGGGATATCAAAAATTATCTTGGTCAAGGGTGGTTGTGGAATGTAAAACGTGTGTCTTACTTTAAATTTGAAATAATTATGTCACTGTCACACTGACATCATCAATAACCTACAAATTTCATACCTATTTATTTCAGTTGTAAAACAATAATGAACTACAAATTATGAAATAATGGTTTTAGTAACAAGAAAAACTAAATTACAGTAATTGTTGGAAATGTCCCCCGTTTTGTTCGATGCACAAGTTGACGCGCCTCCTCATGCTGTGAAAAGCGTTTTGCAGCATTTCTGACGTTATGGTTGCACATTGCTGAACAATTCTTTGTTGCAGTTCTTGCAAATTATTTACCGGAGTTGCGAAAATCTTGTTTTTTAAGTAAAGAAATATAAAATAGTCCATAATTGTCAAACAAGGTGATCTCGGAGGAAACTCAACTTCTGTATGCAAACTTATCAGCCGGTCATCAAAAAACTCGCGGAGGAAAGCAATATTTTCTAGTGTAATATGTGCTGTTGCACCGTCATGCTGGAAATAACCGTACCGAAGTTCATCATCGTTTAACTGTTGCACAAATTCAGCCAAAAAGTTGTGTCTGTACCTTTCTGCGTTGACGGTGAAATCGAAAAAAATTGGCCCTGAAAAAAATTATTCTTCTGCGGGAAACTGCAATCCAAACACCAAATTTTTGAGCATGTAGTGGCGATTCAGTAAAAACATGAGGGTTATCATTGCTCCACATTCGCATATTTTGAGAATTGATGTATCCCGAAAGGTGGAACCACGCTTCGTCAGAAAAAAAAGTTAAGTCCAGAAGATCGCCATTCATTAAATTATTGACAAACCGATGGCAGTAAGCAAGGCGTCTGGGGTGGTCTGAGGGCAGAAGAGCTTGATGTGCTTGCATCTTATATGGATGCATGTTCAAGTCTTTCTTTAAAATCTTATGACATGTTCCATAAGAAAGGCCAATTTCCTGAGAAAGACGTTTCAAAGCTTTTGCAGGCTCCTCTTCCATACGTTGACGAACGTCATTGACAACTTCTTCTGTACGAACTCTTGGTCTACCAGCACCTTTTTTATGAGTCACACAACCAGTTTCGCGAAACATTTCAACACAATTTGTAAGGCACGCATATAAATTGTCCGGTAATATTGTCCGGTAATATTGCCACGTTTGGGAAGTGCACTCGAAAATTGTCCAAACACAAACGTTGACTGTATTGCCAATTTCCATTAACTAGCGCACCCGTTCGAAAATAGGCTTCAATCATGAAAATTTTGTGCTGTGGGGTAAGAGACATGATTCAAAAACTGGATTAGAAAATTTCAGCACAATGACTTGACAGATTCTGACACAACAAAACATATTCAAAAATTTAAAGTAAGACACACGTTTTACATTCCACAACCACCCTTGACCAAGATAATTTTTGATATCCCGGTATATTTTAGTAAAGTTTAATGATGTGGGTAACACAAACAACATGCCTTCATCTGTTAGAGCATTCACACATAATGCGAAGCGTTCAGACTAGACTGCAACAAGTGAACTCTATCAATTCATGTTCGAGTCTGTAACACCAATACCTATAGATATATAGGTATGTATTTAATGCTGTACTTGGTAAGTGCGGGAGATCCTTGCGTCACAGTGATGTCTCCTTTGCAGTCTAATCCGAAACGGAATACACCATGTGTAAACGGCATTAGGTTTAACCTCTACCTTGAAACTGATTCTATAATCTTCAAAGTGAACGCTTCGTGGATGAAGTGCAAGCTTGTAACGCCATCATTTCGTTACAGAACAAGATGGCTCACAACCAACGTAGCCGCCGCCGCCGCACTTGGAAAAATTTGAGCAGATCAGTCTACGCCCCCTCCACCTCGCCTTCACCACCTACTGTGATAATTAAGAGATATGTTTCTTGTTCCGTCCAGACTGAAAGCGAACGTCTTCCAGGTTATTAAAATACACATATTATATGGCTTATGCATGAATCAGGAAAACGTTATGGCCTGTTTGAAGGTGTAATTTCGCTGGAGGGTCACTACTGTCAACCGTTGAGTTCCACGCTGTATTTTAATACATTTAGACGACGACTGTTGTATCGAAAGCGATGTTATTAAAATACATAGATAGCTATATGTGATAGCCGGACCTAGCGGTTAATCGCTACGCGGTCCATATCAGCAGCGTTCAAGCCTTGTGCTGAACCGATTTTCCACCACGAAAGCACTGATCTCGTCTATGTTATAATGTCACCGCTTTTACTGGAACAACTTTAGTCCAAGTGTATTATAATTACAGAAAATATACACCAGAGCTAGATATCCGCTGTCCCGGTCAGACGTTCTAGCGAGATTACACTTTTTTTATAGTGCTTCCTAGTTTTCCCTCCTTTTATATTCTTACTTTTACTTTAAGAATGTTGGTACTACAGTTTACGTCTGAACTAATATTATAATTATATACATATCAACTCCTACAAATTAATTCACTCATAATAATAATCAAATTAATTCACTCATAAGAAAATCATCAAATCGTCAATATATTCTGTCAATTTGATTCTAGTGGCGGTTCCAGACACTACGTGCATTTGGCGAATGTGCGAACATTCGGACTTTGTACTACGCCTTCGGCTACCTTCCCACCCGCTACAGTACTTTTAAAATGCGTCCAGTGTCACAAATATTTCCCGTAGTGTAGAGCACTACGTACTGGCCGCTAAACAAAAACACTATGATACTTCTCCTATCGTACCGAAGCGTATGGGAGCAGTGCCGAAGTCGCACGAAGTTGACTACGCCGCACTACGGAGTCCTTTACTTCATGTAGTTTACCGACAAACGCCGGGAAAATGACGAAGAACGAATCTTCGTCGAAATTGACTTCCCACATGCTACGCGAATAAGCCCGAATACCAAATATTCGCCAAAAGCACGTAGTGTCTGGGACCGCCTTAAAACATACAAAAATATGTTTGTATATGGTCTTATTAGGGATTTATATAAAAATGTACCTAACTAATTCCATTATAATTTGCACGTACCTGTATTTCTTCCTGATAGAAAACCATTTTTTTTTAATAGTCTTACATACATTTAATTTGTTTTTGCTTTGACTAATGCTATGCTATTTTATTATGTAACATTTGTTTTAAACTAACGATAATGAACATGTTTAAAATATTTAAATGATGTACAAAGTTTAATATTATATATAATATTCTGATAACATTTTATCTAGAATATTTTTATCATAATATAAAATATTCATAACGCTTAGAACGAAGTTTGAATCTCATTACCTCCAATAAGATTGCATGGATTAACTTTTCTTATAAGTAACTTTGTCGCGCATAGTTCACCCATGTTGGATGTAAATTTATAATTACTGTTGTTAGGCATCAGGTGTATTATTATATTTATAGTGTATGTAATATCAACTTTAACATTTTGATGATTGAAATTTAGCCTCGTTAGGCGAAATCAATACTAAAAACCCAGAATAAAAATAAATCTGACCCACTTGATAAAAATGTCACGTTTTATTGACAAAATCTTCGTTCTCAAGTCAAAAGCGTAATTAATATGAAACATGAAATATTGAAACTCTTTATGCTTCACGTTGCACAAGCATCATCCAGCTAGGATGAGCTTTTCCACTATTTTATTTGTAAAATATGAAATTTGATAATAGAAATTGAAATTTAAGACGATAGGTAAGATAAATTTGTTCTAGTTTCCTAAACAGTCATTATTAAAGACTGAATTTGCGTGAAAAATGCAACATTTTCTTCTCAGAATCTATCTAAATCATTTTGAAACATTTTATAAACCCCACTGGCGTTAGCAGCGGTACATTTTCCCACTTCTTTCTTTTATTGGACTCTAGACTCAACAAGCAGAAGTTGAATCACATATTTGTCACCAGATCTGAATTTTGCGATGTAGAAACCGTACACGCCTTGATTTGGCCTCAAGAGGTTATCTTTCCCCTAGGTCACAAAGAAATGATTACTTTAGATCACTTTTTAAAAAGAATATTACGAGAAGATATTATACTTACGATATATTACGAGATAAAAAGCAAAGCAATCCTTTGCTTTTTATTGGTGCTTTGCTTCTGCTTTATGTCCAAAATATAGTAAATACAATAGGTACGATTTTTCCAATAAGAACATTAGTTGTATAGAGAGATTATACAGGGTTATTCAGAACTCATCCATAATAAAATTTGGGGATGTTCAACATATATGTACAAATGTGGTAGTGCAAAAAAAATTTTTTGGCGGGGTCTTAAAACTATTTAAAAACAAAAACGTGTCTACTTTTTTATCACATTCTTAGGAATGTGGTAGAAAAGTATCAAATGTGTTGAAGTACAGTTGCCCAGCTACATAGTCCTTTATAATGGTATAACTTTAAACATTGTTTACGGGAAATCCTAAGCCTTTTATTATAATTTTTTTTTGTGATATCGATTTCTTATTTAAGGATGCACATATCCTCAAAGTTTTAGAGATGAGTTCTGAATAAGGCTGTATTAGGTACATACCTACAAATTAAATTACTTTACTTCTAGCCAAGTACATCTGCCAAAATATGGTAGCATGAAACTTTTTCGGACCATAAGCTGACGTCAGTTATTGCTTTCATAAAAATATATAAATTTTAAAATATCAAGAATTTATTTAAACTTATTTCGAAAACCGGATAGCCGTTTAACATTTATTAAAATTTGTATTCAATATTTAAAAATACAAAGTTGAAATTGAATTATTGAGTTAACTACATTGTGAAATTTTATGAAAAGTTTTTATTTCAGTGTCACAATCAAAGAAGTCCTTTGATTTCTATGAGTTGGAGTCTGTTAATAGAATAACCAATTTGCCAATAGTCGAGTCAGGATGGAGCTGCGCCGGAAACATATATAATAGAATTAAGGTAAGTAGGCAAGAAGTTTGTACATTTTCCATATAATTATCCTATATAGTCTTAAATAAGTCTAGAACTTGCTAGTTCAGCAGTGTCAATTTTGAATTACTACATCTTTTGCAAGTTTAGCTGCTTCATATAAATTTTAGTAACATCTCTACCCCTCATTCTAATCACAAGCATTAACCAGGAAGTCTGAGAGTTGTGTGGGAGAGGGAACGGCATATTATTATTCAGTAGACTGCATTTGCACAACCCGCTTCACATCAACCCACCATTTATTGTTTGTCTATAAGAATACAACGAATTTAGGTGACATTTTGTTTTCAGACTTCCAACAGCTTATTCTACTGGACATTGGGAAGAGCAGAAAACTCATTCCAGACAGCTGTAGAAGTTGCCACACCAACTATTGTTTTTTTTGAAGGACCTATCTCTTCCATAGATAAACTTGTCTGTAAAAGTCTAGATATAGTTGAGCAAACAGTACCTTCCATCAATTTACCTCCAGAAATGGTAAGAAATACAAATATTTTGCAAATTTCTTCTAACTGAATACTAGTTTTTCTCCTTATAGCAAACCTTTTCAATTTAAATCCAGTCTACTTATATAATTTTGGTTTTGAAGTATATCCATTGTTAGTTTCACTAAGTTTTGTAAGGTATATATCTTGGCTATTTATTTTAGCGTAATTTAAGCAATATTAAGGGTCCATTCTCTGTAGATTTGACAGACATGAATGTTGGGTCGGATTGAGAGGATGGGTGGTCGATGGGTGGAGACTTATATATTCCAACTATCGAATTATTAAGATTTCGGAGGTGCACGTAAAGCCGAAGTAAAAAGGCACATGGAAATAAAGCCCTCATTGCAAGGGTACCGGATTTGTCTTATAATTGCAACAAAATTTCTTTTTAGTGTTATAAATTATATATCACCGTAAAGATCAAAAGATAAACTAGATCCCTATAGTAGCAAATTTTTGTTTAATACATGTATTTTAGAGAAAATAATTTTTGAAAATACGCTATTTTAGTAAAAGATTGTTTGCCTGGAATTTTAAAAATAAAAAGAAATACCAAAAATTACTACTATAGCGACTTAGATTAAAGTCTTATCTTTCAATACTTTTTTAATAAAAGTCGCTATCTTTTATAGTCTTTTTATAATTAGACACGAGACGAACGCCGATTTAGGGCTTATTTCGACCTAGTGAATGAACTCTTAAGACTGTAAAAAATTAATGTTATGCAATCGGAGCAATGTTCGATTTGTTCGACATGCGTGAGTATATTACATTCTGGCTTTATAAGACTGTTAAAAATATAAGATGGTAATACATTGCTAGTAACCTAGTAAGTTTCCGAACAGGCTTTGAGAACAAACGAGTCCTTTTGCAGCTATTTAGCGTTGGATAATTTGGCAAGCATCACCTGATACTGTAGTTTAACAATCAAACTATTTATAAAATGTAGGATATTCTGCTTTAATTAGTCTTTGTATTCCCTGAAATATTTATTCCTGGAATTTTTGTGTATTCATTTACAAACAGAATTGGCATCCTTTCTACAACTAATACATCAATAGTATCATGTTTTATGGGTATTAAATTAATTAGTATTCTATTGCCGCAAGATTGAATATTTCGTTGTATTTGTAATAGATTAGTTATTTGATACACATCATAATCAGACGTGTAAGTTTTCTCTTTAATTATTATCTCTTTTTAGATTTACTGGAATACTAAGCAGTACGTAACTGACGTTAGCAGCAAAATTGCCCGGCGTGTCCTGAAGAGGGCCGACTCCGTGAAACAGATCGGAAATACAGTTTTGGCTAGCAAGTACACCGTTTTTGCAGCGGAGTCATTAGATGGAGCATTAAATGTCGCCGATAAATATGTAGATAAATATCTGCCTGCTGACGGTGACCAATCGGTTGACGGTAAGTACTTAAACATCAGTATTGGACGTATACGTACCATCAGATATAAGTAATCGAATCTTGAATTATTTTTTAGTAAATAGACATTTGAAGTGGGTAATAGGTTAATCTATAATAAAAACTTATATACATGGTGTTTAATGGATTTGATATCTCACATAAGTAAATTAATACAAAATTTCCGAACAGATTTTAATTGTGACCGCTACAATAATCTGTTGTGTTATATGGCTTTGGTGCTATTATAATAGACGGATTAGAGATACTGAAATGTACGAAAGCGTAGAAAGGACATCGTGTGAAATAATTTTATAATTGCCAGTTTAAACTGTCAATTATACATAATTGCCAGATCAAACTGACAATTATCTATAATTGACAGTTTAAACTGGCAATTATAAAAGGACATCGTGTGAAATAATTTTATAATTGCCAGTTTAAACTGTCAATTATACATAATTGCCAGATCAAACTGACAATTATCTATAATTGACAGTTTAAACTGGCAATTATAAAAGGACATCGTGTGAAATAATTTTATAATTGCCAGTTTAAACTGTCAATTATAGATAATTGTCAGTTTAATCTGGCAATTATGTATAATTGACAGTTTAATCTGTCAATTATAGATAATTGTCAGTTTGATCTGGCAATTATGTATAATTGTCAGTTTAAACCGGCAATTATGAATAATTGCCAGTTTAAACTGACAATTATCTATAATTGACAGTTTAAACTGGCAATTATAAAAGGACATCGTGTGAAATAATTTTATAATTGCCAGTTTAAACTGTCAATTATAGATAATTGTCAGTTTAATCTGACAATTATGTATAATTGACAGTTTAAACTGGCAATTATGTATAATTGCCAGTTTAATCTGTCAATTATAGATAATTGTCAGTTTGATCTGGCAATTATGTATAATTGCCAGTTTAAACTAACAATTATACATAATTGCCAGTTTAAACTGACAATTATCTATAATTGACAGTTTAAACTGGCAATTATAAAAGGACATCGTGTGAAATAATTTTATAATTACCAGTTTAAACTGTCAATTATAGATAATTGTCAGTTTAATCTGGCAATTATGTATAATTGATAGTTTAATCTGTCAATTATAGATAATTGTCAGTTTGATCTGGCAATTATGTATAATTGTCAGTTTAAACCGGCAATTATGAATAATTGCCAGTTTAAACTGACAATTATCTATAATTGACAGTTTAAACTGGCAATTATAAAAGGACATCGTGTGAAATAATTTTATAATTGCCAGTTTAAACTGTCAATTATAGATAATTGTCAGTTTAATCTGACAATTATGTATAATTGACAGTTTAAACTGGCAATTATGTATAATTGCCAGTTTAATCTGTCAATTATAGATAATTGTCAGTTTGATCTGGCAATTATGTATAATTGCCAGTTTAAACTAACAATTATACATAATTGCCAGTTTAAACTGACAATTATCTATAATTGACAGTTTAAACTGGCAATTATAAAATTATTTCACACGATGTCCTTTTATAATTGCTAGTTTAAACTGTCAATTATAGATAATTGTCAGTTTGATCTGGCAATTATGTATAATTGCCAGTTTAAACTAACAATTATACATAATTGCCAGTTTAAACTGACAATTATCTATAATTGACAGTTTAAACTGGCAATTATAAAATTATTTCACACGATGTCCTTTCTACGCTTTCGTAAAAATGAATGTTTACCAATTTGATTAAATTAGCATTGCCTTATAATGGCAATGGCAATGGCAATAGCGAGTGCTAAGGCAATGCAATGCCTGTCGGGACACATAGTCCGTGGAGTAGTTGTTTTCGGCATCTCGTTCAAATAAACATACAAGGTGTTTTAAAAAGAAGAAAACAAATAACGTTTTTGAAATGATGATATACGTTAATAAATAATAAAGATAAACGTGATGAATTTTTGGATGATCACACTATATCTAACTATTTGTTACAACCACTTGAATCTGCTGGCCTCTTTCATAGATAATATTTTATAATAAACAAAAATCACAGTTTTGCATACTTTTATCTGTTAAGGTGATTTTTAAGCAAATAGTAGATATCTAATCTATTTTGCATGTATTTTTTTATTTTATATCAAATAGAAAGAACAATGTTTATCACCTGATAATCCCGCTGATAATTTGTTTGAGGGAAATTAAAATACTATTGTCAAATGTACTTTTTAGTAGGAAAATTTTAAATACAGACCATTTTAAAATATTTTGCCTTAAATTAAATTGTTTAATTAATTAATTAAGAGAGTATTGAAGATAAAATGTTAAACAGAGATATCATAGCTTGACAATAATAATAATAATAATAATAATAATAATAATAATAATAATAATAATAATAATAATAATAATAATGCCTTTATTGCCCAACAGAATCGTATTCCATTAACAGGACAAAACAAAAGTACAGTACAATATAATAGCGGTATAATATTAAGTATAGCGTCTGTTGACATCAGACTAATTTTAAACTAAGACAAACTTAATAACAAAAAAAAAAGAGAAAACAAAAACAAAAATAAAAAAGAAAAAGATATGCTACGAGCTACTACAATTTAATTTTCATTGAAATGAAACAGTCCCAAACCTAACAATTCATTGAGACTACAATTATGAAGGTCGCAAACATTACAAATAAGATTAAAATTTTTTGACATTATATGTACTGGGGATTTTAAAAGTAAATTAGTTCTAGCATTTTGACAATAAAATGTATGATCAACACGATAACGCTGTCTGGGCACTCGCATATTAAACATACTCAGCAAAGTAGGAGAATCAACGTCCCCATGAAACAGCTTAAATAAATATGACAAGCTAGCGAGTGACCTTCTTGCACTTAGAAACTGAATGTTAAATCTTTGCAGAAGCAGACTATGCTCATAACCTCTAACAGGAAAGTAAAGATCAATTCAATACGACAAAAATTTCAGAAAACGCCGCTGTATTCTTTCAATATGATAAATGTGAATATTATAATAAGGGTGCCAAACTAGACTGCAATATTCCAATTTAGGGCGCACTAAAGAAAAATAGAGGCATTTTAAAGCAGTAGCATCATTAAGGGATGATGAGTTTCTAATAATAAAGCCAAGAGCTCTATATGCATTATTAGTTATTTCAGCTATATGGTTAGAGAAAGATAATCTATCGTCAAACAGGACACCAAGGTCCTTTATATTATTGCTGCGTGCTAATGGCACCGAATTGATAGAATAATTAAATAGAAAGGTTGAGTTTTGAGTGTGAAAGAGCAAGTCTTACATTTGTTTATATTTAATACTAGGTGATTATCCGAACACCATGTAACAACACGATTTAAGAGAGCCTGAAGCACTGAACAATCGTCGACAGTAGATATGTTCAAAAACAACTTCAAGTCATCCGCAAAAAACAAGTGATTGTTGTTAAGAGAAAGAGACAAATCATTCACGAATAAATTAAAGAAAAGCGGTCCCAAGTTGGACCCTTGGGGTACACCGGAAGTGGCTAAAAAAATTCTCGACTTAAAACTATTATACGCAACATATAACTGTCGCTGATAAAGATAAGATTGAATAAGAGATTGATAATGTCATTTTAATACATGATTCCTATCCTACAAAACATGTTGAAGGGAATAAATTTATTGCATATTTGTATCCCTGCTGCCAGATATAAACAATCATCACAGGCAGTAATAGAAATATGATTTAAATTTATTTCTATTATTTCATGGCAATGCCTGGACTCAAATGAAACTTTTAACAACGACTGAGATAAATAATACTGAATAATGAGTTTCATTTGGGCCCAACAAATTACTTTTGGTGTTGAATTTCATTTGTTAGAAGTCGACACCCCGATTGATGGTCCCACAGGAAAAGCCATTCACACAATGCATCACGCAGACCGATTTTCCCGGAAGCTAAAGCGAAGGTTAACTCAGAGAACGATTGCTGAAGTCAAAGCTCTAAAACACCAGAGTGCCGAGGCTGTTAACGTGTTGATCTACGTTGCAGAACTGGTGAGTAACTTTCAAGAGATATTTTAGTCACTGTTAGTTATTAATGAAACAAGCAGCATTGGCACTATGTACTGAACTTTCTGAAACGCGATATAGGCTACACTATTGTACTGAAAACAATACGACTTTATTTGTAATTAGATAAGTAGTAATCATCAACAGAAACAATGGAAGTATAGGTATCACATCACTTGCTTCAAATAACCGATATACAATGTGTTATTTTCGTTACTTCCATACTCTTTAACTGAAAGATCACTTTCCAAATGCTTTATAAGAAGAAGTACTCAAAAATATATAATATTATTATTATATTAGAAGTACTCAATCTATATATTTTGGTATTACCAGTGTTAATATACTTAACAGCAGATACCCATATGTTTTACTATACAATTTTTGTAGATACGTATTACCATTAAATACTTGCTCATTCATTTTCGATTTAGTCGCTCTTGAAAGCCCTGAGCCTAAATACTTTTGGATTGTAGTTAGGGGAATATAATATGTGGAAAAGTAATTTAAATCCATTTTTATATTTAGGGTGTCTGGAAGTAGATTTTATACAGCACCTATTAGTAAGTCATGTCATACACTAGAAAGCTGAATTCGATATCTTGCAATTACTCTATTAATGATGTTGCTCTTGTTTGACTAAGTATAAAGATATTGGTTGTTTATAAAATGTTAGAAGTAATCTTAAATACGCATATGTTGCTTGGTTGCCTTTTTATAGTGTCCACATTGGATTCTTAGAACTTTTTCATGGCAATTGTTCTAACATAGGAATAGGATACTTAGAATTATTACAAACTCGAGATATATCCAGCCCACAAAAACACTGCTTTCGAAGGATTTACTTAGCTACTAGGTTCTTGGTTGTTACTTTATGTTGTTAATTTATGCATACACCCATATCAAATGGTATAGATGATGTTAATTTCCTCTCTAGGTAATGTTCCACAATTTTCAGTTAAAAACAGTCTTAGATTTAGTTATACTAGTAATGCAAATTGCAACCAGGATTGTTTTTACCTATACTTTAATTTCCATGTGAATTACAATCTAATTCAGCACACTATAGATATTTTTAAATGTAATGAAACTTCTTTAAAGAATATTTTATAATTGGAACCCTATATTCCCTTTCTTAAATATCATTTTTTATATTATGATTTTTGTAACTTTCTCATAATTTTTCTTGTTTTATTTTGGAGAGTGTGTTTATCTATCTCTATTGTTCTAACCATATAATTTATATCCTTAATATGGACTTAACGACTCTCTAACTAATAAGGCCATCTATTATTTATTAACTTATGCAGGGTATACTTATAATAAGGTACTCCAATTTATATAAACTTTTTTCTTTGCTTTGCATATCGAATGTTCGACTTTATTTAATAACATATTGTAATAATGCATACTTGGCAGGTTGCCAAAGATCCTGTTTTGGCTTACCAAAAAGGAAAGGAACTCTGGGCAAGCTTGAGCAAGAATGAACCCGAGAACCAAGCCCGTCCAGAGAATTTGGAACAATTGATAGTTCTGTTGACAAGAGAATCAGCGAGGAGAGTTGTGCATCTCATCAACTACTCAAGCACTATAGTAAGCAAGGTACCCAGAAACGTTTCTCATTCTATTACTTTGATGGTTAGGAAGATCTTAAATGTAGCCGATTCTATGGTTAAGGTAAGATAATGTGATATACTAATTCCCTAGATTATTTAGGTGTTAATTCAATAACTAGTTTTAGTTATTTTTCTTTCAAGTTATTAACATTATTTGTGAGCCCTATAGAGAAAATATGTCATTTACAATTTTTGTGCTTTAAAATAATACGTAAAAATAAATAAGTTCTTATACAATGTTTAGGTATGTCCCAAGTAATGGTTAATTACTTTAATGATAATAATAATAATAGTAACAATAATAATAATAATAGTAAAAATAATAATAATAATAAAATCAAACATTGTTTGTTTCCGTTAGTTATTTTTTCATTAGTTTTCTAAGTTTCTTTACAAATGCAATATGAATAGAACCCATTAAGTCTAAACAACGAAAAAGTTAAAATGCCAACTGTCATTTGCTCGTGTGTGCAAAAATGCATCTTTTTATTTTTCTGAAGTGAAATATTTTATTTTAATTTTAAATTATTTATCTCTTGCATTTAACACTTAAACTTTTAATGAAAATAAATTCAGTGAGGATTAACTAGAACTTCTTTTGCTAAATGTATTTGTAAAGAAACTCTATCATTACTAATAGAACCAAAGCTTCACATACACCTTAGAATTAACACTAAAACATTGTCTTAATCATTCCCTGTTGCTTTCGCTTTGAGGATATGTTCTTGGGGCAAATGCAAACAGTTATATGATTTGCTTTCTCAGACCGTCCATTTGGAAGGAGTTCAGAAGACCGTTGGCACTACCGTCAAAAAACATGCCCATCAATATACGCTCCTGCTTAGAAATTTAAATTGTCACCTGGGGGACTACTTGGTAAGTCTTCTCTGATGTTTTTAGTAGAAGTACTTTGGTTCTGTTAGTGATTTTAGTACCTAAGAGTAAATGGCTGTTGATTTTATTCTTGTGACGTTGGTGAATGATATTGAATTATATTAGCCTGACAATAAGTTTGAAATTAAAATTTAAATTGACCGTATGGGCCGTCACCATATAGTAATGTAAATATTGTCAATTTCTCCCGCTTTACTAACAGGACAATAGTGTATTTAGGAAAAAAATACCTAAAAACATTTTTCCCTCTTTCATTGACAGATATGGAAAGCTTGACAATGTCAACGACCTGCAATCATATATCCAGAACACGTAGGCAATGCTCATATCACAAATGGCTACTGCCTATAAGTTTCAACAGATATTGTGTTATTTATTTATTAAATTTATTATTTTATAAGTTTGAATATTGCCGCGGAAGGCATTTTTGTTCTAAAATTACATCAAATATGATTGAGACTGAATCATTAACATGCTTCTGAAAGCGTAATGGTGGTTTCGAACTGTGGAATTTAGAAATTAAGTTCCCAGCTTCATCTTTGTACCTCACTCTTCATTTTAACTTTAGAAATAGGTCAACTAGATGCTACTAGATCTAGTTTGATTTTGACACCTCTTTCTTGATTAGCTCAAATCTTAATGGATGGACTATTTATGTATTATATAGAGTGGCCACAATCTCCTTACATGGGCAACTTTTTAGGTTTTGGGGATATTTTAACAAGTTTTAAGTTAATCATGGTATTAACCATATATTTATGTTTCGAAAAATGTCAAAAAAAGGTTTCGTTAAACTAATGATTACCCCGGTCTCAGTTTGTTGAAACGAAAGAGTTTCACCTTCTTCAGTTTTTCAAGGTTACAGGAACCTGAATCTTAACGTTGAAAATGTTAAAGAATGATGCTCTAAATTTTCCCATTTCACCATTGATATTTTTAAAAACCCAAAAATATAAATACGTAAATTACGGCTACCTTGTATAGCATTTTTGATAGTGGTCTTACTAAACGTATTGGTTTATATATATTAATCAAATTTCATCTCTACTAAGATTTACCGTGAATAGTAAAAATTAATGTAAAATGTCATAAAACCAAATGTGAATCTATTTATTATCCCTATCTATATTTTTCTTACAGGAACAATTGGCAGAAAACCTAGCCACTAAGGAAACTCCAAAATCCGCTTTGTCTGTGCCCCAAATCAACATTCAACAATCAAGAGCAACGCTGAGGAATGCTAAGCAGAATTCAAATGGCGTCGAAAACAACTCATAAATATTTGTAGATAATACACTGTTTATAATTATTTTAGTACATTACTTGTAATATCTTACACATATTTAACGACTGACATATTTAATGCCTTGAATTATGGGTCAAATAATTAGATATTTAAGATAAACTGACTTAAAATTGTTTCATATTCAAGGTTCAAGTTCAAGTATGAATCAAAGCCAAGAGACACGCTCGGTTATTATACATACCTACATTAAGACAAGGTAGTTTATAAGAAATTGATAAAAACGGATTATCCAGCTTATCAACTAATCCAGAAATATTATCTATTTATAATAGGCATACAAAAAAATTTATTGAAGTGTCATCGCGTGTACCTAATTATTGGATCAAGTATTAGTCACAGTTTTTCTAGGATTACACCAGTTGAATAGGAAACAACTTTATCAGTAGATATTCATGGAATTAATTAATTATATTTTGTTACAATGAATTTTGATAAAATCTTCTGTTTGGAAACTGTGTTTTTTGTATTTGCAAAACATCCCGGAGTCTTATACTAAACAATTTTTGGTTTATTGCTTAGCTTACTTTATTTTTAATAAGTTTGAGGGAATGAATAGGGCCACTGAACAAATTAATAGAAAATAATTAGCTAGGAAGATTTTGGTCCTTATGATACAAGCATTGGTTCTTGTAAAATCATATTACATGGTCAATATAACTGTAGCATAGAAGCCGTTATCCAAAAACTATTTACAATCTTCTATTATTCATTTTGAATAGGATATATTTAATTTTAAACCTCATTGAATCATTAGGGATCTATCTAAACATTTTTGCTTTATTGAAATTTAACTTTACAATCACTACCAAAAGTCTAAAGTCTAATAAGAAGAAAAATATATACCCATAATAATCCCATATGTACTCATAATATGCCATAATCCTCAAAGGAAACAACGACGCAGCTATAGATGACGCTGTTTGGGAGTTTTTGCTCCTCTTCAGTATACCAGTAAAAGGGAAAGATCTAGGATCTTTACATCTGGAGCAAAACTCATTGCAAATGCAGATCAGTGTTACTGAATTATTTTAGGAATTATTACGAGGTTAGGAATAAAAGACGGTTTACATAAAGATATTTATATCATATGTACAAATGTATACAATGTTGTTTCATTTACCTAGAGTTGAGTTAATAAATAACAACACAAACTTAATGTTAACATAATAATGTATGATATGGCCATTTCATACTAGATAATTATCCAAAAGTACAAAAATACATAAAACTAACTTGCAAATAAATAAAAAGTCTAACGTAAATCATACTAAGAATATTAAAATATGAGAATTGTTTATCACTTTTTCTATAAAATAAACCTGCCACTAGACCGATAAAGAGCTGTTCAGAAACATCAGCATGTGAACTTATCGATCTAATGAAATAATCAAACAGCACTTTTCCAGTCAATATTGTCACTTTAAAAACAGTCTAAGAAACTATTTAAAATTATCCTAAATCAGTTCGGCAACATATTCTGGTTGACCTTCGTGATTGATGGTTAATTCTGAGCCTTTAAATCGAGCACCGTATGGATCGTAGTCATTCGAACTACTCAAACGATCCGGGACCTGGAAAGTTGAACCTTGGAAACCCATGGCTGCTTCATAATACTGCAAAGAAAATATACAGGCAGGTATAAGTAAAAGACAGTGGCGTAGAAGTTTTATCAAAATTGCTGCTGCAACTGACCGCGGTACTTGATTACATAAATTATCACTGAACTCTTCGAAACATGAACTGTGGCCAGTGTAATCGGCCTATAAATTTTGAAATTGCTCTCTTAAGCTGTTTTCGAAATAATTGGATATTATTTTTAAAAAAATGATTTGTTGCAAAATAAGTTTTTATAGTTCCCTCATTTGTTTAGTGATATGATATACACACTCGTATATAGATGTTTTCAATAAAAAAATCTACTGCAGTAAAATAGTTTAGACCAGTACAGTGTAATAAAATCTTGTTTTGAGATTGATTCATTCAGCTGAATTAGAGAATTGTCTATTTCAATCATACATTGTTTCAAACGATTTTGATTGGCAATATTTAGTTTTCATTATCCTCAGTATTTATTGAATTATCATGTTTGTTTTTCCCATAGATTTATAAGACAAGGGAGATGTAATTGTTTACATTTTAAAGCAATCAGAGAACCCCTTGTTTACTCTTTATTTGGTCAACTGCAAGGTTTACTTTATGGTTGTACGAAAAACTGTTGCCAAACTGTCAATTGTGTAATTTATATTTTCACATTTAAACTACCATGATTATGGGTTAAGGTTAAAATATTACATAAAAATATTTTTCCGTTTCCTAGATAAGTAGATAAATCATATTTTGTTAAAAACGTTGCGATAAAAACTAACTTCATAACGCAAAAATGGAATGAACATGCATCATTGCTCCCTACTCCAATCCGCATGTTCATTGATGCCGGTAACAACCACGTGAATCGTAGTATTTTATAGTATTTCTTTTGTGCGGTGTTGCTGCCAGTCGGAATTTTGCTTTTGTGAATTTTTCAGTGTTTTTCGTAAGGATTTTATTACTATTCTTCAGAAAATGGTGCATCAGTGTCAAGTGTATGGAAAAATGAATTCTTTATATTCAAAACTGTCTTTCCACAGGTAAATTTTCCCAAGTTTTGTTTGGTTATTCGGTCGCTATATTTGTCACGCCATATTTACGGATTTTCAGGGGCGTGCTGGCTGGCTTCCTTATCATTTTACGGAATATAGTATATATATACTATATTATATTATGGAATTGCTTTTGTTATTTTTTAAAATATGGCTGATGTGTTAGTTTTTTGAGTTACCTACACACATACTTAAATATGGTCAAAACAAGAATCCAAGCAAGAAGCTAAGGCATCATCATCATTCAGCACTTTGCTGCATAACAAATTAAAAAACCTATAATGTTTGGTAAGTGTGAAGCCAACATGCAACGTAAATTAAAATTAAAATCAGTTGCGTAACCAAGGTAATTTTTAAAATTATCCTTTATACTAATCTAAGAGAAAATCACCATTATCAGGCTTTTAAAGAGTTATTTTGAAAACAGTAAGTCAAATAACTTGAAACAAAAAGTTGAATTAAAAATTAACACCATGTACATCTTTCTTATTTTAAATTATATTTCACTTTTAAATGTAATTGAACCCTGTATACAGAGTTTGGGTATCTTTGAAAAACTGAAAAATACTTTTTTACACTACTGTATATATAAGTTTTTGTAATGTAGTAGGTGTACCACCTTTACTTAATTCAGAATTTTAAGTGTTCAAGTTTCAATTCATATTCCCTATATTAAAACTCCGATACTAATTTAATTTATAATCTCACAAGCTTTTGCTGTTGCAATGTATAGTACTGATTTTCTTAAAATTCCTTTTTTGATGTTCTATTATCATACCCAACCCTTCCAAAAACAGTACGCCTTTGGCGTCGGAAGCAAGTTCTCCCAAAACTTTTGCAACGTTGCACGGAGTCGGAATTTTGCCGTTCTTTCTCTCGGTATTCTTTGTCATACACATTCCCAATGATTGATACAAAACAAAAGGTTATTTATGAATGAACCGTGAGGTCTCCTCTTATTAAGTCTATGGTTTTTCCATAGGACTTCAGAGTAAAACTTCAGAAACCCCCGCAAATTTGTTTCCAGAACAAATCTACAGAATTTCTTAGTTATCTACGATAATTTTATTAAAAAAAGAGAAAAACTATTATAGGTAGGTAACTTTTTCGTTTGAAAAGTGTTATCTTACATTTGGCGCCTCTCGTAACGAACTGTTGTTACTTCCTGGTGTACGATGAGCTACACCTGATAAGGTAGCGTAGTCCGCCAAATCGTCTGAAAGGGACATGGCAGCCATGTGAGAGGACCCCCTTCTGTTAGGATGTTGGATGGTTGCATATGTGTTATCCTCCTGAGAAATGTAAATATATCAATTGAAGTAGAATGTAAGCTACATGTTTTATGGTTTCAAGAAATACAAGACATTGTTAAAAGTTTCTGAAAATTTACTTCCTAAAAATAGAAATATGGAAATATTTAATAGCTTTTTAAACTTACCGGTATATAGTCATCACTATCTCTCCTGTTTAGTACATTCTGCTCTGGTTCATTAAAAACCTGCATTGTCAATTCCTGCTCTTCATAAATTTTAAGTTTTCTGCAAATAAAAGAGGATTTCTTTAAATTTCCCCCAAGATAAAATGAAATTGATCAATACTATATATTCAATATTATATATGTCCACACTTAAGATGAAAACATTATTTTCTTTACTTCTTGTGGAATAAATGTTTGTAATTTATAATTACAAATACAGTTAAATAAATGTAACTTTGGTGACTGGAGTTAAAATTAGACGAAGACGAAATGTTAGATTTGAATAATTATTTTAATAGTTCATTATTTCTGTACCATTGCTCGTATCTCTAATAATAGGAGAGAGTTTGTGGTATTACGATACATTCTTTTGAGCATTTATTGTTGAATACAGAAAATATTTCCATTTTATAACTATTAATAACTTATTTGTTATCACTAGTAAACTAAACAAGTTCGTTTTTCATACTTTTATACAAATAGTAAAAATATATCTGGGCAACTTACTGCTCAATCCACAGGGGGTTTTCGGTTGTGTTCAAATCGTCAATTATGGCCTTCTTGATTAAAGCATCTTTCTTCTTCAAATCAGTTGGTGAGATAACCCAGTGCCTCAAGCAACAGCATATGATAATAAATGTAACAATACCAACAAAAATTACTATCAGTAAAGCTATTAGAGCAGCCAATGCTGGATCAAAAGTTTCTTCCTTTTCTGTTACAAAGGCAGGAACAACATTTTCTATGGCGAAGCCAGCATAGTAGTCTTTGAGAAAGTCGTACTTAGAGTCAATTGTTTTTAGCACATCAGGAACTGGTAGTATCATCTGAGTTTTGGGATTCACTACCAAAATATATAAATCTGACCTGAAAGAAAACTATGTTACGGAGTCTATACTGATTACCTCAATTAATTTGTTCCAAACACTTCCTACACCTCATGAATTCAATGTGAATTACAAGGGCACCCTACATGCTCCTAGCTGCTCATATTGTATACATAATAAAATATGTGTAGAAACAGACGGTTCCCATTTTTTTTCAATAATCTTGATGAACCGAATGAAAAATGAGATATTTATCTTCAAAAATATATTTTCAAACAGAAAACTTTCTTCCTCAATCGGAAAGAAGTTTTGCCTGAAAATGTCTGGATTTATCTGATTTTGTTTAGCTCACTACAAAGAGCGGTTCTGTAAGTTGGGCATATTTAGAGAAAAGCAAACGCAAAATAGTGTGATTGAGAGTTAACGTTATGTTGGACCTCGTCTTCATAAGATCAAGATTAAGGTCTTAAAATAAATGTAACTTTGGTTACATATAACTTTAGTTAAAATAATTTTAAATAAAATTAACTACTATCTACGAAGCAATGTTAGAAACAGATATAAAAAGTACTTACCAGTCTTCATTCTTCAATCCGTTATCACCGATATGATACCTAATTTCATCTATAATAACTAGACTTTGAGTAGCATTACTTAGTTCAGCTATAATTTCATCCCTTTCTTTTGTAACTTCTTCCTTTGGTCTTGATAAAATTACTCGGATTAACTGCTCCGGTTCGAATATCCACACCTAAACAGATAAAATATGGAAAAAGAACTCCTAATGTTTAATACTACATAACTTTAAACCGACATATTCTTATTAATCTTATACTTATACAACATGTATTGGTTACTAAGGAGCCAGTAATGTCACCTTTATCAGCCAATAACTGCTTTTAGTCTTATTAGTTTCAATAAAGTGGATACTGGAAGCGGATGGTTCTTTACGAAACAATCGTGAAAATAACTGTTTTGAAAAAACACAGTTCTCATTTAGATGTTGTTAACTATTTGGATATAACAATAAGAAAGGTAGAAAATAAATTAAAATTCTCGGTTCATAGAAAACCAACAACTTCCGACGCAATATATCATCAAGTTCGCAGCAGTTCTGGCAAATAAAAAAATCAGTTTTTCATCGTTTAATACATAGGCATTTATTGTTTCCGCTAGAAAAAACAGATTTTGAAAAAGAATTAAGTATAATCAAGCAAATTGCTAGAAACGACGGATATAAAGAAATATAATAGATAACATGATAAAAAACAAAAGGAGGAAATTAATTCGTCGAGAGGTTTACAATATTCGGGAAAAAGAAGCCACCTATAATTATATTAATTTCGTCCCAGGTTATAGTGAAAAAATAGCTCGCAGATTAGAACTACACTGGTGTAAAACGATTAGTATCAACAAAGAAAGGAATAATATATCGAAACAATCGGGAGTATACCAAATTAACTGCGTGGATTGTAATGCCGTATATGTGGCATATACGTCAAATAGATAAATAACTAAAATAAACTAGTGTGTTTTTTTAAGGACAACTTTAGCAGCTGGCCTTGGTACTACACTTTCAGTCTTTACTTCTGGTTTCCCGTTTTTTTTTTTTGTTATTCTGGAGGTGGTGATGTTATTCTGGTAAATTTTTTTTATGTTTGTTCATATTGCAAATCCTCAAATGTTAAAACAATAATTTAAAATCTGTTATTATAAGCTACTTACGTATACTCTGGCGTAGGCCTCCCTTTCTGGAAAGGCATTCTCCCTGGCCATCACATCGATAACGAATCTGTGCTGATTATTTTCCGCCAAGTAGGTAGCCGTGTAAATCTCTCCTTTGTCACTGATGTTGAAAGGGGACGGGATAATCGATCCCGACGTCTTATTGGAGTCGAACTTATACAAATTCGAGGCCCTTATATAATAAGTCAAAGAACCATTAGGTCCGAAATCCGGGTCTAGGGCAGTGACGTTCGTCACGAAATCATTGATGTTCGCCATCGCGTTGACAGCGGCGTAGTATACGGGTTGTTCGAACATTGGAGCGTTATCATTGAGGTCGTTTATGGTTACAATAACCATTGCGATGCTCCGGTCGTGCATCACTTCCTCCTCGTCCATCTGGCTCACTTGTTCAGCGCTCAGGTGGAAGTTTGGATCGTTGTTGGCTATGATGAGCAGGTCGTACTCCTCCTTTTGTTCCCGATCAAAGGATATGTTGGTGTAGAGACCTCCATCCGATCGGTCTAGACGAAAGGCGCCGTCTTCGTTGCCGGATATCAAGTAATAGTAGACTTTCGCGTGATTGCCCTCGTCCCTGTCAAGGGCTTTGACTCGACCTTTAATTGAGAGGAAAATTCGTTTAGTATGTGGAAGCCGGTGCCGTACGGGTGTTTTGCTAATTAGTTTTGCTGCGAATGACATCAGGGCATTTCATTTCATCATGCCGGCGGGTATTGCCCAAATATAATTTAATTTAATTTGTCGGCATGCGTTTGATGTTAAAAGTATTGTATCCTTTACGTTTTGTTTGTATGGTACAAGTTACATAGAAAATGTACTCTTGAAAGGGGTTGGCCCCTTTGGTGTGAAGATAACACTGACGTAGTTTTCCACATAACAGCAAAACAGTATACTGCACTCGACGTGCGTTTCGCCAACCAAGTTGGCATCATCTGGAAATGATTACAATTTAATCATCTCCAAATGATGCCAACTTGGTTGGGGAAACGCGCATCGAGTGCAGTATAGGTTTTGGTGTTATGTGGAAAACTACGTCAGTGTTGCAAAATGTGCTTTTGAAGTCGACATACGTTTACCTAATAAAAATTGGTCCTTTAGCAATTAAGCAATTGAAATCCATATAAAATTTTGAGGAAGGTTTTCAAGCTCATATAATTTAAGCAAATCAAGTTGAAGTCTGAGCAAGCCAGAAAATTTGGCATGAGCACAATGTGCCCTACTGGATAATGCATATAAAATATTACAGGGTGTTATTTAAGTACGTGACCAAACTTCTTTGAGTGATTCTAAGACGAAAAGTTTATAATATAAACCAATAGGTCCGGAAATGTTTCATTTTCAAGATATAGGGTGTCAAACAATATAGGTTTTAAACGGCTTTGTTTTTTAACAAGACGACTTACTTTCCTAAGTTTTTGTATCCACTAAACTATTATTTGAATAACTCAAACTCAGTTTTCTACCCACTTGCAATATGTTTAATTTCCGAAGTTTGCCTATATTGCAAAATTGTGGTTACGATAGGGATCTCTTTAATTTGGCTTCTTTTCTTAATAATTTTTACTCGCGTGGTTTCACTTCTCACCTTCACACCCATATAAAATTTTACTGAGCAGCCTGCTTATTTTTTTATCAATAGATATGCCTAAGATGTACTTCTACAACCTAGGACGATGGCGAGGATGTCATTCCACGGTCTGCTATGATTTTTTTTCGACGCGATATTTCGAGAAATCATATTAGCGATTTTTTGACGGAAAATCTGATAACATAGCATTATTCAGCGCCATCAGAAACCCAAATATCCTGAGTTACGTGAAATTCTCAGATGGAATAACTTTTCTATCGACCTTTCAACTTTCAAAATTACGAAATCATGATTTTTAGCTTAAAAGTGCCAGAAGGTATTGATACCTTTGAATAGACATACCATATCTACTGATCGGTGGATTTGGTGGAACTTTTATGCAATTTTTTGTACGCTTTCCCCCTTTCGTCGCCGATCAAGAACCAGTCGCTAGACTGTAATTGGATGAGATTCTAATTAAATATATAAATATAGTTAGCTGATCAATTGATATCATTTAAATTTAAAATAATGTTGAAATATATAATATACGTATCTACTTAATTTCTTACGACGTTATTTGTTATCAAAAAAAATACGATATTTATTGTAGACGAGAAGATGATAACACATCCACTCAGAAATGAATATGAGGCGCCTTGAAATAAACATAGATACATTCATTATCTTGTGCATTCCTACTTACCTATTAAGATATGTCTTTCATTGTTTTCTGTCACATAAAAGTGGTACGGATTCGTTGATTTTGAGCTAGGAAATTCTGGTCTGTTGTCATTTTCATCTACGAGGAGCACTGTTAGGTGCCTGATAGTTTCATACCATTTGGGAGAACCATGATCCCTCGCTACTAATACCAACTGAAACAAATATATTTGACTACCAATACTTCCAGAAAGATCTTTTAAATATGTTTAAAAGTTATAGATGTTATAATAGTAACGCTCATGGCAATTTTCACGACCGTCGTCTAATAATAATAATAATATAGTAATAAAAATAACAATAACAAATGTTTGCAGAGGTCATCAAATATATTTAGAAATGAAGATTTGTGAAAGTTTGACGAACCTATGCACTTTTTTAGATAAATCGTTTTGGTATTACAATTAAAAACACAAGTAGATCTTATCAGGGTGATTCCTCCACATACCTCATAATTTGATTTAGTCTCCCTGTCAAGACTTTGTTTAGTCCTAAGTTCTCCAGTGTTCGAATTGATGCTGAACTCTTCCGTCTCTTGGACGTTTTCTCCGTCTACTTTAAAATGATACGTAAGTCTTCCATTTTCGTTTTCATCTTTATCGGACGCCTTTACTGTCATCACCAGATAGTTTTCTGTGGCTTCATTCTAATAATAAATTACTTTAGGATCAGTATCAAGGAAATATTATCAAACATTTTTTACATGCACGGAGTTCAGGTATATTGAAGCTATTTGAATCAAATACCAAAGTCCTATACATAAATATACCCTTTGAAATAATATTAGTATTTGTATTTTAGGAATACAGGTTATAAGAATATAAGTTCATAATTTTAAATATATGATACCCGGTCTATTCTTGCCTATCCATTTTAAAGTAAAATAAGTACCTTGATAATATTAGAATAAAAAACCTTGCTGATTAACTCTTTACGATATACTCATTTCATCAGTAGAGGCCTTACTAATCAAGGTTTTTATTAACATATTCATGAAAAGTTTTATCTCTATATGTAGAAATATATATGTATGTAAAACCATGAAGAGTTCCATAAAAAAATTTGATTAAGTAACAAAGGATACAAACGGATGTGTATGTATCATCACCACATGAGTGTCAGTTACTCCTAATACCAAACAACAAATAGCTGTTTCGATCAATTAGATCTTATAGATATAGATAGATAGAAAGATAGATATATTTATTTGACTACATTTTGTGCAGCAGAATACAATTATTGTAGCATGTCACAGGTGCAAACAGAAAAATATTTAAAATCATATAGTAATATAAAAACATTAAAAAAGTTAAAACATTTGTAAATAGAAAAAACTTAAAAATAAACGTAGTTAAATCTAAAATAATAAATAAGTCACGAAAAATATAAAAGTTTTAAAAACTATTGGTCAACGTGGTCGAGTTCAGATGATCCTGTACCAAATAAAAACAGCTTATGAGTAAATATTTTTTTATAGTTGTTTTAAATTGACTATTGCTTAACTGCTTTAGGTAAGACATTATAAAGATTTAATTGTAATGTGTTTCTTATCGATTTTGTCAGTCGATAACGTGGTAAGCCCAAGAAATTGCAATTTCGTATATCATATTAATGTACAATAGAACTTCTCTCAAAAGTATTCTTGCCCCTATGCACTTCCAATAGCTGATAATATATAAAAAGAGTTGGCAGATGCATCTCATCCAATTTCCTAGAAAGTGATTGTGGTGGAAATCCCTTAGCAGCAGTGATGTCACTACCAATGGATTGACATTGTAAGTAGTTACGCTCAAGATTGATCAACCTCCAAATGTCTTTTGCTTTGTTATTAGAGTTATTAATATAATAGTCATAAGCCCTTTTCTTAGTTTTTACTACGCTTTACATCTTTACTACGCCAACATCTCCAACATGCTACCTCCAAGCCACAATGAGTTGTCTTCACTCTGAGATCTATACTCCACTGAATAGATCTAATAGATCGAAACAGCTATGTGTCGTTTGGTGTTAGGAGTGACTGACACTCGTGTGGTGCTGGTGGATACACTTCTCTTTATATACTTAGTATACAGGGTGTCCACCTAGTGCGCGTAAGTCCAATATCTGGGTTAATAAAAGAGATAACTTAATTTTTTTTTCTACAGGGTTGTCTAATATCCCGAGCTGCACAAAATGAAAATATATTTACATATTCAGGGTGTTCAGTTTTTCCTGGACAGGTACCAACTTCGTTTATATAAATGGAAATATATATTTTTTATTGCTTTTTCGAACTAAACCCTTGATTTTAGTAGGACTTTCATCAGCCTTCCCTATACCTAACTTAAACTGTTTTTGAAATATTGACGGGTGAATATTGACATTTTTGCAAATTTGACACCCTGTAAAATCTAAACGGTTTGAGATCAAGCAAAACGGTTTGCACATTCCTATCTTAACTTTTCATAAGCTATCGTTTGATACTAATTTCAAATTTATACAGGAATAAAAAATTTTCAAAATCTTCAGAAAATTTTAAATTTTTGGATAATTCTGAAATTAGTACCAAACGATAGCTTATGAAAAGTTAAGATAGGAATGTGCAAACCGTTTTGCTTGATCTCAAACCGTTTAGATTTTACAGGGTGTCAAAGTTGCAAAAATGTCAATATTCACCCGTCAATATTTCAAAAACAGTTTAAGTTAGGTATAGGGAAGGCTGATGAAAGTCCTACTAAAATCAAGGGTTTAGTTCGAAAAAGCAATAAAAAATATATATTTCCATTTAGAAAAACGAAGTTGGTACCTGTCCAGGAAAAACTGAACACCCTGAATATGTAAATATATTTTCATTTTGTGCAGCTCGGGATATTAGACAACCCTGTAGAAAAAAAATTAAGTTATCTCTTTTATTAACCCAGATATTGGACTTACGCGCACTAGGTGGACACCCTGTATATATGAGGGATATCCTCAAAACTTCCATATTTATGTTTGTAACAAATATAGATACTTAAATGAAAATAAGATGCGCAATAGAAATTGATTTATAGATAGAAGTTCTATCTAATTTGATAGAACGCCAAGCTAAACTGATTTGTATTTTTTGCGATGTATTTGCTTATCCTCCACCTTACGTACATGCGTGACTTACCTCTAATACCTCAACTGTAGAGTTGGAAAGCGCAGGCATAATGAACTCCGGCTTGTGTTCGTTAATGTTCAGCACGTGTACATGGATCAGTGCCTTGTCGAATAAGTGTCCATTACCGCCGCCATCCCTAGCCTCCACTAGTAAATGGAAGTCTCTGGTTTGACCCAGCAAGGATTTGTGAGGGTAAAGGATGCCGGTTTCTATCCCCAGTATGAACACGTCTACAAATGAATTAATATTTGTTAGTTTGTCTCGTACCGTAGTAAATGGATTTACGGGTCTTCTGAATGTATGTGTGTGTAGGGATGAGAATATATCCCTCCAGAACAGAGTAAGTTTACTAATGCCCGGTTTCTGAAGTCAAATTATCGAATAATATACAGGGTTATTCAGAACTTATCTCTAAAACTTTGAGGATATGTGCATCCTTAAATAAGAAATCGATATCACCAAAAAAATTTATAATAAAAGTCTTAGGATTGCCCGTAAACAATGTTTAAAGTTATACCATTATAAAGGTCTACATAGATGGGCAACTGTACTTCAACGACATTTGATATACCACAAAAAAAAGTAAACACGTTTTTGTACCTGGAACGCCTGGTTAAGACCAAGCAAATAGAGTTGGAGTGGTGATAATATCTCTATTGTCTATTCACTCATCAGTCTATCTGTGCCCTCTCTCAGTGCCGGTGTTTTATTTATCGTAGGAGTGTTAAACTGTAAAATTTTCAAAATGACTCATGTGTACAGTGATGCTGAGTTAATGGACTGTTACTAGTGGATTATCAATTACGAGTTAGGTTTTGTGAGTGGTTGTTGCAGCAAAATGCTGAAAATCCCCAATTTACTTAATAATTTGCGTTAACAAGATCAGCAACCAGGAGGAACATTCGGTTTAGTGCGGCAAAATTGGATAAGGCGTGCCCAAAAGTGTGTACAAGTCGCGGAATATTATTTCGAACAGCTTTTGTAAAAAGGTATGTCCAAATTTTTTATAAATTTCATGTTTCTAATACCTAGTAATCAAGTAGCGCAATTCTTCAAAATTAGTGTAACAAAATTTTATTCATTTTAAAGACACGTCACTTTGGTCACATCTATCTACCTTTAAGTTTATTTTAAAGTAAAAACGCTGCAAATCTTTTTTGCGCCGGGTGTCGGTATACTTTCAGAACTTACGAAGTTTTTTCGTGCTAGCCAGTTTGCATTGTCAGCCCCAAGGTCACTCCATTACAGTGGACCAGTATCCAGCGGCGTGCAATGAAAAATTTTTAAATAGTTTTCAGAACCCGCCAAAAAAATTTTTTTTTGCACCACCACATTTGTACATGTATGTTGAACATCCCCAAATTTTATTATGGATAAGTTCTGAATAACACTGTATTTATCAGTTCAATAAACTACAAATCATGAACCACAATGCTGTAAATCAGTATTATTTGTAGTTTATCCAATCAATAAATTTATTGAATTCTGTTTCAGAAAATGGGTATACGTGAATTTATTCATCAAGTTCTATCGTATAGTGACCAAGTTACTTGGTAACTCAACGGTTCTATATAAAACATTCATGAAGGAGTTAGGGAATATAGCCGTAGATATCCGTAGATAGTAATATTTACCGCCTCAGTAGGGCATTGGGCTAAAGAGTGTAGTGGGAATATTTATTGGTCACGCTGCTTCTTACGGTCTGGGTTTGATTTCCAGCTCTGATACTGCCAATGTCGGTGGGTATGGAGTGTTGTGTTTGTCTGCTCTTTTTCAATATGTAACACTCTACCGGAGAATCTTTTGCTTTGGATTTAGGGGTTGTCTAACTTATGTGGTATTTTAATAATAAAAATAATAATAATAGATTATGATAGGGTAGTATATGATTGCAGAGGGTATTTGGATATGTTACAATTAATGCTTAAACCTTAGATAAATTGTATTGAAGATAACTAATCTCTAGCTATTGCATAGATATGGTATATAGAATATCTAGCATAACGATATGGTATATAGAATAAAACACTATCTCAAACTAATACATCAAAAAATGAACCAATGAGAGACATTAAAAATTTCCATTTTATATTATTTTTCGTTAATATTATCCTACCACTTCCTTCAAATTTGTGTTTTATAGAATGAGACTCGTTATCACTATGTAAAGATAGTGAAGAGAGTAAAAAAGGGTTTACTCTGTGTGTTGGCCAAGATTTATACAGTGAGGACATAAAATCCGCCCCCCCCCTCTAATTTTTGAACCACTGGGTAGATTGTGATGAAATTTGAAACGATAATATACAGAGTGAGTTTTATGTATGGAACGCCTCAATTATCTCGGAAACGGCTTGCCCGATTTTTATGAATTTTGATTTATAAGAGTTTTGTAATATGGCCGATATTATTGTGGCATTTACATTGTTGTCAGATCTTTCGTTTTTCCGGAAATATACTGAAATTTGTTATTTCAAATGGATCACCCTATATATTTTTTTGTTTTTGAAATCTCTAAGAAATTTAGAATATTTTTCATGTAATGTTCCCTATACCTAATTGCCATAATTTCGGAGTTACAGCTACATTTGCAATATCTCCGCCGAAGTTAAAATATTACATCAGGGCGGCTATGTCTGCGACAAAAACAATTTTGACGTTTTAATAAACTATTATTGTTGGTGTTTATTGAAAGTTACAATGGACCGTTTATCTGAGAAAGAACGAATTGAGATTTTAATGATATTAGGATATGGTGATGTGCGTAGAAGTCAACAGGAAACGTGTAATATCTTTAATAATTTATATCCTAATAGAAATCCCATAGGATCTTTTGAAAACATAAAGTAAAGGCGGTTACAGCTAATGCTCAAAATGTTGTCCGTTTACTTCCATACAAGAAGCCATGCGATGTTTAAAACTTTGCAGTACATTTTGTAACATTCCTGACTGCTCAATTCTTCTTATCTCTGTGGTAATCCTATCTTTTAATTCCTGAATATTGGCAGGTTTGGTTTTATAAACAATATTTTTTAAGTGACCCCACAGGAAATAGTCTAAAGGATTCATGTCGGGTGATCGCGGGGGCCATTCGATAAAACCACGCCTTCCAATCCATCTTCTGGGAAACACATCGTTTAGGTATTGCCTCACGTCACGCGCATAGTGAGGTGGAGCTCCATCTTGTTGCACCCAAATATTGTTATTTGGGACATTGTTATTGTCTGAAAGTTTCAAATAATAAAATTTCTAAATTAACAGGCAATTGAGAATACTTACTTAGATTTGGAAATAACCGAGCCAACTCAGGTATAATATTATTTTGTAATAAATTTAAATACGCCGGACCATTTAAGTTTCCTTCAATGAAAAAAGGACCAATTATTTTGTCGCCTATTATTCCAGCCCATACATTAATCTTTTGTGGAAATTGGGTGTGGGATTCTCTCATCCAACGAGGATTGTTACGTGACCAGTATCTGCAAATTATGCCGATTTACGTTTCCATCAATACAAAAAGTGGCCTCATCGGAAAACATAACATTATTTAAAAAATTTGGATTATTTTGATCGTAACATTTTTCCATCATTGTGTCGGCAAACTCTTCACGTCTATCGAAATCATCATCTGACAACTCTTGAACCAATCTTACTTTGTAAGGATGGAATTTATTGGCATGTAAAATTTTCATTATGGATGTTTGAGAAATATCAACTTCCCTGGATATTTGTCTAGTACTCAAGTGTGGATCTTCTTCTAACATAACACAAACATCTAAAGATTTGTCTTCAGTTGTTGCAGTTTTTATACGCCCTGATTTCGGTAAATCTTTTATGGCTCCAGTTTGGTTAAACTTTTTTAACAACTTACTCACAGTAGATCTTGTTATGGGATTTCTATTAGGATATAAATTATTAAAGATATTACACGTTTCCTGTTGACTTCTACGCACATCACCATATCCTAATATCATTAAAATCTCAATTCGTTCTTTCTCAAATAAACGGTCCATTGTAACTTTCAATAAACACCAACAATAATAGTTTATTAAAACGTCAAAATTGTTTTTGTCGCAGACATAGCCGCCCTGATGTAATATTTTAACTTCGGCGGAGATATTGCAAATGTAGCTGTAACTCAGAAATTATGGCAATTAGGTATAGGGAACATTACATGAAAAATATTCTAAATTTCTTAGGGATTTCAAAAACAAAAAAATATATAGGGTGATCCATTTGAAATAACAAATTTCAGTATATTTCCGGAAAAACGAAAGATCTGACAACAATGTAAATGCCACAATAATATCGGCCATATTACAAAACCCTTATAAACCAAAATTCATAAAAATCGGGCAAGCCGTTTCCGAGATAATTGAGGCGTTCCATACATAAAACTCACTCTGTATGACTAAATTCTGCATTTTTTGACACATCATTTTTTTAAATGGAAATGGGAGTCGAGTAATAACTCATTTTGAAGCTATTTTTATGCTCAAAACATCCCCCAATTTAGAGAACATTTGGTTCAGTAATTTCCAAATAAAAACCAGTACATAATATCATATTCACAAAGATTGGAGGAATCAACATGAATAAGATTTTCGAAAATCTGGACATTGTATAAGCAAACATTCGGTAGTTGCTATTCTGATGCCCTAGAAGCAGATGTGGATTTTGTAATTTTTAAACCTAGATTACGTTTTGGTACTTATTTTCAACTTTAGTTCTTTAATATTAAATATATTTACAGTAGATTTGGAGACAATATTGAGCTGCCTAATTTAAACATAAAGTTTTCGTTATTCTGATAAAAGTGTCTGAGTATCCGAATATCCGCAAATACTTTAAATACATTATCCTTACAAATCCTTGGGCCTTGGGCATTGGGCCGGCTCTTATTTGCTATATTTTTAAACATGGATTTAGTTTACACTCTACAAAATATTTTGCCTGTTATGTACCTATTAATCACCAAGAAAATATAAAAATAGACTCGTGATGTTATATCAGCATGTAGTAGTTTAAAACCGTGAAATTTCGCGAATAATGTAGTTCCTAAAATTTGATTAGATTAAATGGTTGTCACCTATAATATATTTGATCTATTTACAAAATAAGGGAGTACGGGGATTTTTAGAAATATTCCAATACATTTTTTTGTACAAAATCAGAGACTAGTACTAGTAGTTTAGTATAAAACTATTTATATATTTTTAGAAGTTCCAATATTATGTATTTATTATTAGAAAAAGAGGATTTCAAAAATGTTTAGCAAATCTTCTTATGTATCATATCAAGGATAATAATTGCGGAAATATTTATTAAAAGTCGATCACACGATTCAAGTTTTTAAGTTGGTGTGTTTTTTATTTAGTCACATAATGATAAGTCGTATCTTGTTGATTATAAGGAAATCTGGATGTAAAGTGTCACATCCATTATATCCTGTGTATTTATTGGCAGATACAATCAGGTATCTACTTCATTTGACCATGACTTCACAATACTCCACCGATTAAAGCTATTATTAGGCTAATTTTATAAATATATTGCTAGTGAAAAATAGTAGTTGTTAGTAACTTACCATTATCATTTCCCGATGTAATACTGTAGTGGATATTCCCGTTAATTCCAGAATCTTCATCAGTGGCATTGACCTGAATAAGTCTCATAGGAGGATTCAACCTGACATTTTCCATCACCGTCACGTTATACTCTTCTTGCGAAAACTTCGGCGCGTTATCGTTTAAATCATTTATTCTGATGTAAATTGGAACAGATAACGACCTCCTCAAGTTACTTGGTGCACCATCCGAAGCCACTACCTGTAGTACCGTTTCATTGATTTTCTCATGATCGAGAAATTTAGAATTGGCGACGGTGATGTAGCCTGTTTTACTGTCAATCGCGAAGTTTTCACTATGTTCCCCTGTTAAGCTATAACTAACTTCTCCATATTCATCAGCATCTAAATCTGTTGCCTTAACTGCTAAAATGAAACTGCCATTGGGTGAGTTTTCGTCAATACTGGCATTGTATTCCTTAGCTGTGAATACAGGGTCGTTGTCGTTGAGGTTGACAACTTTCACCAAAACAATTGCCGTGGCGTTGAGCTGTGGAACACCACTATCAAAAGCTAAAACGCTAAAGTTTAGTTCCCTGGTCTTCTCGTAATCTATTTCTCTTTTAATTTGAACAATTCCAGTGCCATTGTTAATTTGGAAGTATTCACTTTCTGGAATAATCGAATAGCCAGCTATATCAGAATCCTCATCTATAGCTTTATATGTTGCTACAATAGTGCCAACTGGTTGTTCCTCTTTCAGTTCCAGGTAATAGATGGGATTTTCTGCAGTCCAAGGAGGTAGAAACATAGGTGGGGAATCGTTCACATCACCAATGGTAACAACTAACAGTCCTTGACCTTGTTGCACAGTGGGTGCCGTTATATCTGTTACTAATACGGATATTCGCACAATCGCGGCCAAGTCTCTTTGCAAGTGGTTGATCACGGTCACTTTTCCCGTGTTCTTGTCGACCGAGAAGAACTCTTTGAACGCGTCATTTCCGAGGACCTCGTTGCCGTGCTTGTCTAGAGCAGTGATCGGTTCAGTGGCTGCGAAGTTTAAGGCTTCTGATGTGTTTACGTCTGGATCTAGGGCTATAAGTGTATGGACAACTGTTCCAATCTCTGCATCTTCCATAACCTAAATAATGTCTTATAAACTATCTACATGTGTTCCGAAGAGGTTTCAATAGTACAAAATATTACATTAAAATTGTAAAAAGAAGTCACTTACCTCTGCTGTTTGGGTAGCAGGTTTAAAATAAGGTAGCTTATCATTGGTGTTGATGATATTCACTGTTAATGTCGTAGTCCCCGTTAAACTGGGCGTACCATGATCGACTGCCATAATTTCTATATTATATGTATTCCTCCTGTCAAAATCTAACTTGGATGAAACCGCGATTGATCCAGAAGTATTATCTATTTTGAAATCCTCGTAAGCTCCTTTTTGAATGAAATATTCTATTACGGCATTGATGCCGTTGTCAGCATCGGTAGCTTCTACTTCACCAATAACGGAACCTGTAGGAAGAGAAAATGTATATTCGCATATGTGTCAAGTATATATTTCGTAATCTTACCCACTGGCAGGTCTTCTGGTATGGATTTTACGTAGTTTTCTCGGGAAAATAAGGGCGCATTGTTGTTAACGTCCAGAACTGTAATGTTGACTATAGTAGTAGCAGTATATTTTGTGTCACTTGCCTGAGAAAATAGGAGAAAATATTCTATTTAATTGAACGATTTAAGTAGAAGAAGTTCTAGTGTCTAGAAAAGAGTTTATAAGAAAATTGATACAATACAGTCGCAGAAGAGACAGTTCAGTTAAATTGACGAAATTGGCGTGAAATCAATAAGCTCTGTTCACTTTGAATAAAATACGAGTAAGTCATCTTGTGCTACATATTAGGTTTGACATTTATTTTAAGCTATAAAATGAATATGAGAATACTATATTTTTCATTTTTCTTTATTTATATTTTATTGGTCCGAATGGGTCTACTCTGCCATATTAATCCAGGAAAGGTAAAGCTACAAGCTAGATATCACATAAAAGTCCGCGGTGAATGTAAAACGACAAATAAAAGTAAAATATAACGGCAGAAGATGTGTGCAATTTTCAACTGTATACCTTCGTAAAAATAACTAAAATTTCTCCGTTCTACATCGAGGACGGTGGGATAAAATGTAAGCGATATACCAGCGTATAATATTTTATGATTTCATTGAACGTGCGCCCAAGGCAGAATGCGTAAAACGTAGCTGTATAGCTAGTCTGAGCCGCGAATCAAAAGCCCTGCGATAATTGTACCGAGTTTATATTTTTTTTGTCTACCTTATTTATGTGATTGCGAGTTTCATTTAAAATTGACATTTATCCAGTACGTAGTGATAATAAAGACACTATTTTTTAATACTATCGGAAATAGTGTTCGGTCTTTCCAATGAATTTGGAATAATGGCTTTTACCAAATTTTCTGTAGTAACTCTGGAAAATAAATTTTCAACACACCAAATTAATGACAGTAGACCTACCTATAACATATCATATGTGCTATCTAAAGTATTTTTTGTTATGTAGGTTTACAAACTTAATAAGACAAAAAAAAGTAAAAGTTTAGTGCTAGTTACAATGTTTGCAGATAAGGCCAAAAGGATTTAGCTTTGTTTTAAAAATGCAACAAAACCACACCCTCTATGCAGTTTGTAATTTAGTTAGCACACTCTACAAGATCTACTTGTATTACCTAGCAATTGTGAAGAATAATGTTCTCATTTAAAAAGCACCATCTAGTGGAAATATAGTGACAATTGGATAAACACACAAGGGGTTAATTTCAGATTAACATTTCTGGGACACGTGGGAGATATATTTCAAGAGTAAGTAAGAAATGTGCGACCTCAGCTTTTCCTAAGGTTAGAATGATCATTATCATTAATTGCATTTGGAAACTTACATTCTTAAACATTCGCCCCATTTAGAACCGGAAATAGGACCGCTGGGAGCCAAGGGTGATCTAAGGCAACTTGGAACTCGCGGAAGCGGTTCTGCGATAAATGTTTATAATAAAAATATGTTAAGGACGCAATATGCTCCATTTTGAAAAGTCAACATGTAACGATGGTTTTACGGTACAGAAATATCATAACTGCGTTAATGTGATAAAAAGCAATATTACACTGAGAGAAAAAAGGCTTTAGTAATTATGATTAAAAACAGTTGGTTGAGCATCTCAGAATTTGAAATATTTATTATTAAATGGTAAGAAGACATGTATTTTAGATACCAATAAGTTGTTTGGGACATATTCCTTTCTTTGTACATAATACAGTTATATTTTACTTGTATGTAATTTTAATTTAGTAATTATCAATTAAATTTTTCGTAGTGTTACAAAACGGTCATTGAAAGGATGAATAATGAACATTATATTGAGAAAATTGCACCATCCTCCCGACCCAGTAATTATTTGTATGAAACATAGATTTGGTAATAATAACCAATATAGGTACATAATTATTATATACTCCGTTTTTTATGTACTCTGTTGTATGTATTATATGGGAAAGGCTGACATAATGAAAAACGAATCATTTTAGAGCTTTAGAGTTATTAGTTTGGTCCATGAAATGTTCACCTGTTCTTCAGTCCTTCCAGAGGTATGTAAGTGTTGCGTGTTCACTTGTTTGTTGGATACTAGTTTTATGAGTAAGTTTATTATAATGTAGTGATTGTTAAAAGATTGCGGTTTTGTGAATTCCTAGATAGAATGATGAGAACATTATTTTTGTGGTTATAGGAGTAATTTTAGAGGAGTATATTTTTATATTCACCTGTTGCCTGATCAATTTCATTTACTTCTGGGTGGTGAATTTTAAATTGTAAATATTTATGTTAATACAAGTACCTACTTGTTTGAATATTTTGTAAATATAGGTAATATCATATTAATATACCGGCATTTTATGTTTTTCATTCCAATTAATGCTACTCTATTTGCTTGATCTATATGAACAATATTATCGAATCAACTGAACTAATTTATTCTTAATTTTATTGAAACTCTGGTTATAATTACAGAATAAAAACATAAAGCAAAATAAATATATTTATGTTATATTAATTTAGTTATCACATCAGTATAATACAATCATGAAATTAATAAATAAACCTTTTAACTAATTCACCTAGATATTTATTTTGCAGTAGTTGAATCTACCTACCAATTGGTAAAATAGACAATAAAATGCATAAAATGTATAATTAAATTTTCTTAGTGTAATAACTTTAAGTAGACATTCTTCATTGTAGAAGATCTGTTTATTCCAAGCGATGCCCTTTTACTAAATATAGGAAGGATAATACTTTTCATCAAGGGTAAGTCGCTTACTTAAGATGACTTTAAAATGATTACAAATATCAAAGACTTACTTACCATAACTGTAAGTGTAATAACATTATCCGTATCATTCCTAACGTCCAATCCCTTGTTGTTTGTCATGCGAATTTTTCCTGTTGTCGAGTCGATATTGAATAAATTGTTGTCGTTTCCCGATATTATGGAATACGAAACGTGCGATGTTTTATCAGCATCGGCGGCATCCACTACAAGATCCGGATTAAATCTTACCGTCCCTTCGTTAATAAACGCCCTGTATACGGACTGGCTGAAGACTGGTGGATTGTCGTTGCTATCGATGAGGGTAACTTTTAACGGCGCTGTTGTGGTTTGGCCTTTACCATCATCGTCTATCGCCTAGAATTAGAGTTACTGTTTGTTATTATTAATCCCACCTTGTATTACGGTTTTTAGTGATGAAAATCAGTATAATAGGGTGTGGCAAATAGAAATAATAGTTAGTCATATAAACATACATACATATAGACTAAAACAGACAGCTATTAACATGGCGCAGTCTGATATTATGGAACACAATAGACAGCTGGATAACATGAAAAGTCACAACATACTGGAGATGATTTCAGATGTTAAGCGTGCAACGACCAACCATGAACTGCCCTTTGACATTTAACAAGAGATAATGGAATCAGAGTAAAGCTGACCAGCTGACCTATTGACAGCAGATAGTTGTTGGTTTACAAATGGCCCAAAACACCCACGGGTGTTGGAGCCGGAGTGTATAGTTGCAACGCAATGGTAAAAATATCCTTAAGACTTAGTAGTTATGCAGCTATATTTTAGGCAGGAATCTATGTCATCGATTGTATGCACAGAGGCTGGAACAAACGCAACTTACACGCAAATCGATAAAAATCTTCTCAGACAGCCAAGTAGGTCTTAAAGCTTTTGATTCCTACCGTTTTAACTCAAATACGGTATGGAACTGTCAGTAGGCGCTCCCTCATTTGAGCAGGAAAAATAGAGTAACTCTGGTCTGGGTCCTAGGCCATTCCGGCCATGAAGGGAATAAAGCAGCCGACTCTCAAGCCAGGGAGGGTGCTGGTTCTGAATGCGTCGAACCAGAATCGATGCTTGGCATATCCTCGAGTACTGCCAAAGCAACGCTCTTGACCTGGGGTCAGGGGCAGAACACATATTATGTATCTGATTCACTGGGGAAAGGATCAGATACTCAATATTTGGCAAAGGACAACTTCTGTCAGATGATCTGAATAAGGATCTGGAGGTTTTCGGCCCACTTACTTTTGAACCTAACTTAAACTAACCTAATCAAATAAATGAAAATATAGTTCCAAGACGATTTGGAGTAAAAACGAATTGTTCTTATCCGCCAATTTTTTGTAATGTTATATCATTATCTACAATGGCTATTGAAGACAATCTAATCCTGGTGATTCTTATATAATAAACGGTTAAAATAAAAAACAAGACACAAAATAAATGCTGCAATTTCCAGGTAAAAAGTTCAGTATTGCATAGGTATCACCTTTTAGGGACAGAAATATCGTGAATCAAAAATAATACATAGTTCTTATTACCGCATCGTTATTAAGATGAAGTTGTTTTATTTTATACTCCAGTTAGTTTATTCAGTGTACATATTATATCAAGTATGGATAGATATCTGGTGGCACTTTGGTGTTAAAAACTCACCGCCGATGACCTTGAATGAGTCTAGTGTCTCTTCTGATTTTGACCGATAGATGACGGTCGTTCATAAAAGTCGAACTGACAAATCAAATAAGAAATGACAAATTCAAAGCCAATCACAAGTCTTGCACACTAGTCGCGATTTCATGCTTGCGTTTTTGGAAGGGATGTTATGCTCAAATATTTCAAAATACTCGCCTACTGAGACAAACTTTCGCAAAATAGGTATTTTGATGGCAAATAAAATTTTCACTTTCATGCACTCAAAACTTCGTAATTCTTGTGATTAATATGTTAAACTAACAGTTTTAGATGATAAAGCACTTACTATAAACTGGAGTTGGTACTCAGACTTGGTCTCGTAGTCCAAACAGTCAGGCTTCCCCGGTTCTTCACAGAACGCTACTGTAACAGTACCTGTCCTATTGTTCACCATAAACTTCTCAGCCCCATTACCCCCTAGCCTGTAAATAATTCCATTCTCCCCAAATCTCCCGCTATCCCTGTCCTTGGCGACAATAGTGGCCACCAGAGTTCCAGGAGTTGCCATTTCCGATATCACCGCCGAGTATCCTTCTTGGTCGAAAGTTGGAGCGTTGTCGTTGATGTCGAGGACTGTGACGGTGACCGTGGCTGTAGATGATAACTTTTCTTCGGTATATAACTCTCTGGCTACCGCTAGGATGATGAATTTTCTCTGATTTGGATCCTCGTAGTCCAGAGAGCTGTTTGCAACGCGGATGGTTACTAATGTGGAACCTGTTGCTGTTTTCGGCTCGATGGAGAATGCACCGGAAATATCGTTTAGCTCAAGAGAAAACGCAGAGTTGTTACCCTAGAAAACCAATGGTGAAAAAATGTCTATCGTTTTTTATGTTGTAAACTATAGTTTTCTAGTTTTCAGTTCTTGTTGGTATTTTAATTATTTATAAAATTAGGGAAAAACTATTTATACATGCTTCAGATACTTTATGAATCTCCTCATGAAATGTCCGAAGTATGTAGGTATATATAATTTGTTTTACCAATAATTCACTTTTCTTTTACGCATAGTGTTGCGTCTATTTAACGAAATATATAGCCGGATAAAGGCAGAAACATATTTACCCGACGCAACGCGACGTTTCGCAACGGCACGCTACCCGATGAGAATCTGGCGCATCCATTTCCCATAAGAATGCATTAGCTAGGAACACCTTTAAGTCGGGCTGCGTAGCGTCACGTCGCGTACGGTTAGATGTGTTTGCAATGGTATAGTTAAGTATATTCTATATATTTCGTAATGTTAACTATGTGTACTCTAATTAGGTTAGTGATGTGCTGATTCTTCATATTTTTATATTAAGTATGTGCAATATTGCTTACGAGTAAGCTCATCGTTTTTGGGTGTTAAATTAGATTTGAATATATGTCTTCAAAGAAGCAAGACGTGTTTGATTTCAACGAAGACATTACATGGCGATCCTGCCAGTCCAAAATTGACATGGCAATTTTACATGATTATCAGTATTAAAAATAGAAATTGATTTTGAAGAATGTTAAAGAAAAATAATATGGAATGGTAAAGAAAGAAAAGAAAAAAAAGTTACAATAATGGGAAGTACAGAAAGTAAGGAGGAAGTTATTATAGCCCAGGCGGGTAACAGTGGTGGACAGACAAATTCGTACGCTCTAGGAGACCTGTCTATAAAAAATATTATGGAAATATTGGTTATCTTGCTGGGAATAATATGTTTGATATTTCACTGTTATGGAAAATGCAAGAGAAAATTGGAAAGGAAGATACAAGCTGAGATGAGAGCGAGTCAAGAAATTGCATAGAGAGGCAGCAGCAGGTTTTTTTTTTTTTAGGTTTTTTGGTTAGAAAAATAAAATAATGTATCAGAAGTTTAAGATGGCATGAATATTGTAAAAGAAATTAAATATTTCCTAGATGAGCTGATTGTTTTCCAACGGAATTTACATAAAGACAGTGTTGTGAGACGGAAAGACGCTAAAATAATAAATCGTAAGTTTAAGAAATTAGATAAGTTTAAAAATAGTTATAAGGATTTGAAAAATTTTTGTAATAAATCGACTTTCGATACTAAAGTTAGGGACGAAAGCTAATGGACTAGCTAATCCATTCTTATGGGAAATGGATGCGCCAAATTCTCATCGGGTATCGTGCTGTTGCGAAGCGTCGCGTTGCGTCGGGTAAGTATGTTTCTGCCTTTATCCGGCTATGTATCAGAGCAAATGTAATTGGTTGAATTATATTTATAACGATGATGCGTTTTGGAATAACCCTGCTGTAAGGTGCTTTAATTATGAAAACGTAATCTTTTTACCTCGTCGGGATCCTTGACGAACATATCCAAGCCAGGTAGAGGGGCTCCCTCTTGTATGTTCTCAGGTATCTGGACGAAATACTCCCTTTTGTTGAAGGACGGCGGTTCGTCATTTACGTCTCTGATTTTCACCGTCGCTTCTGTGCTGGTTACGGTCAAGGGGTCGTTTCCTTTCACTCCGTCTATTAATTCCTGGGCCTATCAAATAAATTGGTCTATATTACCTTAACGGATGGGTTTAATGGCTGTCCGGCATCAGTCTCCGGCCATTAGCAAAATTATTGTCGAATAGGGGTTTCATTATACAGATTAAGTATATCTCACTATGTTTAATTGGCGGTAATTAAAAGACAGTGGTAATAAAATGCGCAATAATACCACCGACATAAACCCTCGCATAAAACAAAACTACACACTTAATTTCTTTCTAGATAAATCAGGTTGATAACTATATATTTTCTATAATAATTTAAAATTAGCCTAACTTTTAGATTTATCTATAGGTTTGTTCCCACAGTAATTATAAACAGTCCCCGCTATTATTGAGTACTTTAATAGTTATTTTATAGTTTCAGAGTTGAAGATTTAGGTTGTGGTGTTTAGGACAGTAAAGTTATTTCCTCAATTTTTATTAAAATTTCTGGGTTTATTATAATACGGAATATTGTATGTTAAGAAGATTAAGTTTATGAGTTTGTCAATGTTTGGGCACATAATTTAATATTGGTAAATATTTTCTCATTTATAAATCCATTATCATGTAATGAATCAAACTTTTTAATGGAAATCATATTTTGTACCATTACATTGAATAGCTTATTGTACCTACTTATTAAATATACAATAGTTATTTTTGAACCTGTTTCAGTTTTAGCCATTCCTTACAAAAGTATCTCAAAAAAGGATCATGTTAGAGTATCTTGTCATATAAACTTATTCTACATTACTTATATTTATTTTGCAAGTTTTCTGGATAATCATTGATCTATCCATTTATTGGAATGATTCTCAAAACTTCAGCAAAATAATGTTGGTTAAAACTTATTAACTGTGAAATAAGAAGGGATTACTCAACTCCCCCTAAAGGCACGTGCCTTATGGGGGGGTGTTGGATTGGATTAAAATGAATACCTACGGAATTTATTATTATATTATACCCATAATAACAAAGTGCAACAAATCGTGAGGTGCCGCGAGTCTACAGCAAACTGAAAATAGTAATTTAACTTCAAGATGTATATTACAAATATGTTATACCTATATATATCAATAATTGTGTATAACCATATCAACTAAGACATACTTACCCATGATTTGCAATTTTGAAATACTGGCCCAAGTTATGTACAGGGTGGTCCAACTTATAATAGCAGAACTTCATCAAATGATAGATAACGTTAAAATAATAGCAGTTTCTCGATACACTTATATCCGGGAAAGCTTCCTTTTCTAGATACAGGGTGTTGAAATTTTGGAAAAAAGTATATTATTTTAAATATTGCCAAAACGGCTAGTTAGAAAAATTGGAAATTTTGCATACAGTATCAGCTAAGGATCCTTCACGATTTAAGGCTTATAGTGATAAATTACAAAAACCAGCGGCGGAGTTATGGGTATGCCCTCACCCCTTCTCGAAAAAATCTTTTACGTCACTGACTTTATTGCAAATACAATAACGTTTTTCAATTTCCCATGCTTTTTAGAACAAAAAGTTATTCTTTAATTTTTTTGATACGGCGCACCGTTTTCGAGATATTTGAGGTTTTATCAGGTAATGTTGGGCCATTTACATTTAGAATTTAGAATGCGCCGGACACCCATCGAGTTGGAACCACGCTTGTCTTCGCAAATGGAATGGAATGTCATCCCATATATTCGGATTCTCAGTCTCCAAAAATTCCAGAAAGTTTTCAGAATTTAGTCGCTGTGGAAGTACATAAGGGCCAAAGAGATTTCCATTGTAGATCGCTATCCAAATTATCAACCCTACTAAATTCTTGTTGAAACTTTCATGCTTTGATTTCATGTGAATTTTCATGTGCCCATACATGTTGATTGTGAAAATTTACAATAGCTCGTCGAGTAAAACATGACTCATCGGTCCATAGAATATTTCTTAAGAAATCCTCATTGTTGTCCAGAAGCCACCTACAAAATACCATCCTGTATTCTTCGTCTCCTGGATGTAAACCATGGACAGGTTGGAAATGAAAAGGATGTCGATGATCCCGTTTTAACACTCTTAAAATAGTGCTTTTAGGAGTTCCAGTGGTTCGACTCACTCTTCTTTGATTTGTTCTCGGATCTCTGTTAAATTTACGCAGTATACGATTATTTCTTCTTACGGTGTTAATATTATGACGATTAGGATTCTTAGGTATGGGCCTTAATCCTTGATTAACGAATTGATTGTGCACATTTGAAAAATCATGATGTGGCTGTCGTCTGTTGGGGAATCGTTTGCAGTATTCTCGAGCTGCTTCTACCGTATTTCCATCACAAAATCCATAAATAAAGTGTATGTCAGCATATTCTTGATTACAAAATCGGAAAGGCATTTTAATGTTTCAAAATAACAGACAGATTAGCTTTAAAGTAACTTAGTGACACTTATAAGGAAGCATTAAATTGGTCAAAACTTGCCACAGTCTACTTCATAAAATTTAAATTAAATTAACTAAAAATTTATTAAAATAAATTAAATTTATTAAATTAACTAAAATTAATTAAAACCTCAAATATCTCGAAAACGGCATACGGCGCACGTATGAAAAAAATGAAAGAATACTTTCTTGTTCTAAAAAGCATGGGGCATTGAATCACGTTATTGTATTTGCAATAAAGTCAGTGGCGTAAAAGATTTTTTCGAAAAGGGATGATGGCATACCCATAACTCCGCCGCTGGTTTTCGTAATTTATCACCATAAGCCTTAAATCGTGAAGGATCCTTAGCTGATAATGTGTGCTAAATTTCCAATTTTTCTAACTAACCGTTTTGGCAATATTTAAAATAATATACTTTTTTTCCAAAATTTCAACACCCTGTATCTGGAAAAGGAAGCTTTCCCGGATATAAGTGTATTGAGAAGCTGCTATTATTTTAACGTTATCTATCATTTGATGAAGTCCTGCTATTATAAGTTGGACCACCCTATATGTAGATACTATTGAAATAATTCAAACATAGCTAATCATTGAGCTACTTTCTTCGATATAATTTTTTTTATATATTTCTGTAAACAAATAGCTTTAATTCAACCCGTGTAATATCAAACTGTATGTATATTTGTATAAATCACAAAAAATAAGCTTTCATTGGTGCCAGTTTGCTGGTAATATAGAAACAAACCTAAATGGTTTCCATTAAAAAGATTATGACGAGCTAAAACCTTAGATGTATCTGTTTCTACACCATAGTCTGTATGATAATGGCTATAGGCGAGATTAGATGAGAAAAAGCATTTACATTATGAATGTATCTCTTCAAGCAAATGAGGTATAATTCCGTCGGGAAATGTTGACAATTTGAATACCATGATAATTTAGCCATCTCAGTAACATTCTGCTACAATCTTCAGTTTCAAATTTGTTTTTGCCTTAATTCCTTTTTGAAATCTGCTGGTATTTACTATCTATTAAAATTACATTAATCTAGACTTTCCTCATTAGTCATTATAATTGAAATAGGTACCTCCTTCTGTATAGGTACCGTACTTCACTGACAATATTTGATTGATATCGCATAACTTCAAACCATATGCACTAAAGTCTGTCGATGAAATTGACCGTTATTACAAATGAGGAAATCAAAAATAAGGATAGTTTGCTACATAAGTGCTATAAAAGTGGAAAACTTCTATTACAACATCATTTATAAGCATATATTCCATATATATGTTCACAAATAAGGCATTCAAAGATTTGAACAACATATAAATGCAAATCGAGTAGCATGTAAAAGCTTAAAAGAACTCAACAAGTATAGATGTTCATATTATTAGGGCATATCAACATGTACGTACTAAAATTTATTTGTGTGAAATAAAAGAAGATTCAATTATGAACTTTAGTTTAATAATTACAAACAGCATCTATATGCAATCTATAATTAAATTAATTATAAACAGCATCTATACTGAGAGGAACCACCTCTTTGAATTTTATTTTGTTTTGGTAACTTGAAGATTATTTGTTTTGTAACCCGAATAAATAACACTTGATAAGAGTCAACGCGTTGGCTGTACGGGGTGAGAAGGGGAGGTTGACGAGGACGGTAATGAGAGGGACACGGGAACGCGGTTCAGGAGAGTGTGGTTTTAGGAGTGCCTCGAACAAGTTAGATATTAATTACCTCTACTCTTGAGTTAGTTCCTTAGTTTTTGTGAATTGTGTATTGTTGGATTTGGAGAAATTATCTAATTTACAGGTTAGTAAAGTACTTGTTGATGTTTAGGTTATGTTGCTTTTACGATATATAATTTTTGTTTAATGTCATTTTTTTTATTATTATTAATTATTAAATAACACAATTTCTTAATTAGTTATATTCACCTTCATGAACTCACCTCAATAATTTCTAGTATTATTCAAATAATATAATATACCTAATGTGTTTGTACACTCATTTAATTTACTATGCTTGTATTCGAGGTAAGATAATTTAATTATCTCAATTGAATAATCAATTTTTTGTATTGTATGTTTAGTTGGAATCGAAGTTATACTGTTGAGATCGATATTGTTTTCTTATTAAAACACAGGGTTTTACTACTTATTACTGGAATTTACAGTACTATTCTGTTAGATGATATGAAAGAGCCTTGATGAATTTTTTAATATTTTCTCCCGTGCTTGAGCGAACATCCGAGTATAACAAAGAATAAAATATGATAAAATATCGAGATTTTAGCTCAATTTCAACTATTAGCTGAGTAGCCTCCCGTATGGGACCTCAGTACCTTCCGACGACTGTCGGCTAACTAACAATTACCCTCTTCAGTTTTGTATTGAGAATGTATGTGTGATACTGTAAATTCGAGTACTTCAATATTTCATAAGGTCGTGTATGTAATATTTTCTTTTTCACCTTGCAACAGTATAACAGAGATTCGTTTGAATTGAGATCGGAGGTTTCTCTGCCGTGCTCTTTCCCTCCGTGAATTCAAGGCTGAGTACGGCACTGGTAGTTTTCAGTAATTCAATAAAGTAGGTGTATTTACGAATTGGTGTTGTTATTATTATTATCCAAGATTTTCACCTTCCTTAAGTCTCCCTATTCAGTGACTAATTAGCGCATCCGAGGTAAGTTAATAATATTTATTCTAAATCACCGCAATAAACACAACGTAGGGTATAATTCTTCGATTATTGGCCATAATTAATTTACTTCATTCAACTTTGTTGAACGGACCCGGGTATGTTACACTACAATACAATAATTATTATTGTATAGATTTTTTTATTATATTTACATATAGTGTTTGATTTTTACATGTAACACTCTGTGTATGATTATATTTTTGAAATATACGTCATTTTCTAAGTCCAACGATATAACATAAGTGACTCCAGCTGTCAAATTACTACTTGGACTCTATTTTACTTTAGAATTTAGAGTGCCTTCTTTCAACTGTAATTTCAGGTCTTTTGGGCCCACAGATTAAATAAGGATATAGGTGGATAGCCTGTTAATTGTACATTCTAATGGTACCTTAGTACCATTATGGTACTATTTAATAAAAACTAGTTACGGCTCTATAACCACTTTGAAGAATTTTAACGCCCTGTAAGTAGAGAAATTGAATATTTTTGACGCCAACTCTATTGTTTTATGATTTCCAATATAATGGGTGATGGTCAAGGCACTGTAAATTCAAAAGTAAAATGATGTCCAAAAAGTAATTTTACAGCTGAAATGTCACTTATAACGGTGAATTCAGAAAGTGACATAAATTCCAAAAATATAATAATACACAGGGTGTTATATTTAAAAATCGAGAGTTGGTGTTAATTCCAGAAAAACCGGAAGTGGCAAAAATGTACTTTTTATGTCAAAAAGTGACTTCCACCATGCCAAATTAGGAAATTGTATGTAAAAAATAAGGGGGAAAGATGGGTATACCAAGAAGGGTCAAACTCATAGGCGGTTCTAGACCTTTTGTTTTGGGGGGGCTTAAGCCCTTGGCAGATATAGCATATAAAAACTCATATATAGCAGATGCTCCCCCCCTATATACAGTGTACTGAATAGCAGTGGCGGTTGGTGAGATTTGGATATGGAGGGTGGCGCAGAAATAAAAAAATGCGAAAATTTTGCATATTTCAAGGTCAAACCCCTTAAAATTATAAATGAGAAATTCGCAGACAAAAATATTTGCCTGAAAAAATAACTTTTGCTGGACAGATTAATATCCTCCTTTTTAATACGATTGACGGAAATCTCGACAAAAATTGTTTAAAACAATATTTAAATAGGTAATTCATATTTAGATATCAAAAATTTACATAAACAGCTTGCAAAATTGCAAATTATGCGTAAACCATATTGGGTGCTAAATTAAAAATAATAATCGTTCTAAGTTGTGTTAGTAGCGGTTTGGTAGCGAAGAAAAGAAAGCTTTTTATTATATAATTAAATAAAACTAATAAATTATTGAAATTGCTGAAATTATGTAGTTATGGACTGGGTAAATTTGGGGGAGCTAATTCAAGATTTGGGGGAACTTAGCCCCCCCAAGCCCCCAACTAGAACCGCCAATGGTCAAAATGTATATTAGGTAGTTCTAAACACAAATATAACATTGTAACAGTTTGTTTCAGAATCCAATAATAACCCTTAAAATCTCGGCATTAGTTGAACGATTAATACAGTTCACAAGAAAAGTAAATACAGTACAAAGTACACAAGAAATAAATAAAAATGCGAAACTTGTTCGTACTGAACTGGCTGAAAATCAATAAGAAAATGGAAAGGCGACAAATGATTTTGTTTCAGTGCTGAAATGTACGATCGAGCAACTGGCTGTGTATCCCAGAAGTGATAGAGAGAAGCGGTATTGATTTTAAAGTGAATATTGTATAAAGTTGCCAAATAACATTTCTGATTATGGCTGCATCGCAGGATTGAAGCTGGTGTTGACTTATAGATTGGTAGAGAACAGCGAACCCTCGCACGGGTGAAGATGTTACACACTTCCGCCCACGAGGAACTCTGCATGGAGCAGCTACATTATTGCTTTGCTAGTTTAGAAATTCTGTGCCAAGAAAGAAATTGCACAGCAAAATTTTCTTAAGAGTCCATTCACTGGTCCGAAATTAGCCCAAAATCGGCGTTCGTCTCGTGTCTAATTATAAAGAAACTATAAAAGATAGCGACTTTTATTAAAAAAGTATTGAAAGATAAGACTTTAATCTAAATCCCTATAGTAGTAATTTTTTGTAAAATTCCAGGCAAACAATTTTGTACTAAAATAGCGTATTTTCAAAAATTATTTTCTCGAAGATACATGTATTAAACAAAAATTTGCTACTATAGGGATCTAGTTTATCTTTTGATCTTTCCGGTGATATATAATTTATAACATTAAAAAGAAATTTTGTTGCAATTATAAGACAAATCCGATACCCTTGCAATGAGGGTTAACTTTCTTTCAACGTGCCTTTTTACTTCGGCTTTACGTGCACCTCCGAAATCTAAATAATTCGGTAGTGGAAATATGTAAGTCTTCACCCATCGGTTACCCAACCTCTCAACCCGACCCCGATTTCATGTCTGTCAAGTCTACAGTGAATGGACCCTTAATCATTATCAGTTAAACTTGCATCTGATTAGCATATATCAAGTTTTAAATGTTATTTGTGTATTTCAGAGGTTATTTTTTATTAATAGATTTTCTATATCGTATGGGCGAAGTTGAAAACTCACCATTGCGATTTCGGAATTGTGGGATATTTAGAGTTGTTTAAATGGGGACCAAGGGGCATAATTTGTAGCGAAATAATGTAGGGAGGGAAATACATAGTCTAACTTCGTTTGAGATGGTATTAAAAAATGTTTCAAAGAAATGCAATCAAAAGACTTTGAATACCTACTTCTTGAATAGGAAAATTGAGATATGCGAGACGAAGTATTTTGATACATATACATAAAGAGTAAATCAAAAATACATGGTGTTACTTTTAATTTTGGGGACCGTCTTGGATCTCAGAAACGGTAAGAGGGTGGCCTAAATTAGAAAAAAGTTCAATACTTTTATTCAGAATCAAATGGCGGAACTTTATCTGCTTTATATGCACCCGTTTGTAAGTTATCGTGGGGAAAACGAAAACTGATGATTTACAAAATAATAAATATCTCCACTATAAAGAAAGATAGAAATTTCAGATTTGAAACTTATACATTATCTGATAATGGCGACTCGAAAAATTCAGTTAAATTTTCTCTAGACACTCTAAATTTTGAGATGCGATTTTCAACTTTTCTTATGGGCGCCACATTAGATTTTTATCGCATCAGATGAGCGTTTTGTTACGATGTATTATATGCCGTATTAAAATTTAGAAAATGAGGAGAAATCAAATAATGTATATTTTATAGTTGGCTCTGGAAACCAAATATTATTAACGACAATATCATGTAAGTGCATATCCTAGGAAATACAAAATTTATACTTAATGCATTAACGAACGGGATTTTATGATAATTATATTGTTCCAGCGTCACACAGTTGGGATAGTGAGATTGGATATTTTGGACATGGTAGGTGTCCTTAAAAACTTTGGTAATATAATATTTAAAATTATAAAATAATTAGTGTTTCGGACCTGTGAATATTCTGCAAAATCCACGTATCAGACATCAACGGAATTCAATTGTTTATCGTAAACCAGTTTGCTGTGCGTTCATTTTAAGCTAGATAAATTGCATGTCACTCGCACATACTGCAACCTGGTGACGAAATATCTTGTTATCGGAAAAGTCACAATTGAAAATATTTTATAGCATAACAAAAAACACAAGTGGATGGTGCAAATGTGGTCCTAGTCAAAACAACATATATAAACAAGGTGTTTCCAAATCCAGGGATGTATTCTGTGACTAAAATTAAGGTAATTGTATTAAATAAACATAAGGTCTTAAAGCCGCCGTGCTCGAGTTACAGGGTTTTCACAATAAAAAAAATCAATTTAAAATTCATTTTTGAACCACTTGTGAAGTTTTTTATAAATTTGATATGCATTTTTAATATTTTAGCAGCTATGAATACAAAAATCAGGTTTTATAAATAACAAGTGGCGGAGTTATGGCTACTCTCATGCTTTTTTTACAAAAAAAGATTATATCACCCTGTATAATATTCCAAAAAATGTGCCTTGATATGCTCCATTGCATTCCGTTGATTTTTTATCCCTACACAATTTTTCTCGTCCTTCACCGTTTAGCGACAAAAATGATTTTCTTATCAAGTGTATTTTTATAATATGTATACATATTTAATAATATTACTTTGGTATGCTATGAATGACAAGTTGATGCTAAATTTGTAAAAATATATATATTTTTTTTATTTTGGAAACTTCCTACTATACTATATGTTGTCAATATACTATAATGTGTATTGTACTGCAATTTATTTTTCGACAATCGTAGACATAATACAGTAGATATGCGAAAACACTATAACTATTTCTATTATTGATTATTGTATTAAAAACAGTTTAGAGGAAAGAAAAAGGCTTGCATATACTTATTCTATAAATTTGCAGGCACATAGTGAGATATATTTAATAAATACGATTTCATTTTGATGAATTCTATGTTTATTGAGAATAAGCTACTTCGTATTTGTGTAGGTTGATCGAACTTTGACCTTATCTAACTTTATAACATAATTACCCTTATGTTTAGTTTTAAGATGCCCTGGGGATTGTCAATAGACTCCTTATCGAGGGGTCTTGCGGTTCTCAATTCCCCTGTGACGGCATCAAGGAGAAAGTATTCCATCGGATCTGAAATAAGGAGTTCCAGTGCTTTACTGCTTTATAAAAGTTATTTAATTTGTTAAAATGTGAGATAAATAATGGCAGTTTTGAAAAAATAAAATAAGTGGAAAAAGATATCCTTAGGAATTCAGGAAGTTACACATAGTTTATCCTAGAAGTGGAAATAGGAACTCTGGTCTAGTTTCCATGGTATATTTAAAATTATTACATTTTTTAAATAGTAGTTTCTTTGCAATTAAAATTATTGAAATTATGAAAATAAAGTCATCGGTTTTTTCATTTTTGGGTCTTGGTGTTGCATTAATGAAAATTCATCCTGCATTCATATACTGGGTGATTCGTATCTAATGGTACAATACTTCAATGTGGATCGTACGAAAGAAAATATAAATATTTTTCTAATAAAGCCTAAATGAAATATTGATAGGTAAAAAGGTACAGGGTGTCAAAGCTAAATTTATTGAGTTTAATAGGTGATGTAAAATTGATGAGTGAGAGTTATTTGGGATGGTAAATCATTTACACCTTCAATTTTGAACTAGATCCTAAATGGAGGATTGAAAGTGTAAAAAAAATTTTTATTAGCGCAATAATATTCTTTATAAAGAAGGTGTTGAGATAAAAATATATCGTATGAAAATTTGTATTTAACTTACTATTAATTAATTCATAAACAATTTTTCTCGGTATACCCCGGTCACCATCCTCAGCATGTACAGTCATCACCAAGGTATTTATAGGAGAATCTTCATTGATTTCTGCTGTTAGATTTCCAAGGAAATAAGGCGGGGTATCTTGCACGTCTCCCACTTTTATTGATACTGCCGTGGAGCTGCTCAATTCACCATCCTAAAAGTTAAGGAAAAGTTAAAACTGGGACTTGGTAGTTTTAGAATGTAATTAATAAAAACTCATAAAAAACGTGGAATTTTAAACTGACCGAATGAAACCAATGTTTCAGATTTCAGAATAAAATGTAATGCAATACATACAGGGTTGGCTCAATAGTGTGACAAAGTTCCATAACTCCTATATGTTGTAATAAACAAAAATATGCAGGGTGCCTCACCAGAAACTGGGTGGGTCGAGATCTGGGAAAGTACTAACCCGACATATTTGAAAATTTGGAACCATGGTAAAGTCTCTAGGGCGATTCAGTTATTTTCAGTTATTTCAGATATTAATATTCAATTTTGAGATATTAATATTTAAAGAAAAAAATTGACATATGCTATGGTGCGCAAGAGTGTCCGCAACTTTTTGCAGGAAAGTGACTTTAAGTTGATTTTTTGTATTCTTAGAGAACTTAAGGCGACGCTAAATTATTGTGTATCTTTATCAAAATATTATACCAAGTGTTCCATTTTCGCTGTTACATTTTGATTTCAAATAGCCATAGCTTTTTAAACTCAAATGGAACACCCTGTATTGTTCCAGTCTATCTTGTGCACATTGAAATTCTCTTTCAACTCATATAAGCATTATTAGGGTAGTGATAATAATCACAACCCTAATCTCAAAAGTAATAATTTTTGAGATATTTACAAATTTCTACATTTTGGAAGTTTTGGCATCATATCTAGAATATTATCAAATTTGCCATGGACATAAGATTTCAAAAACAATAAAATCGGTTTGGTATGTGTCAAATACATATTGTTGTGTGTTGTGTCTGTATAATTTACACTGGTTATAAATAATTACTATTGTCATTATGCCGGCGCGTTTGAATTACTTAATCGAAGATTATTTAAATTTCTTTATTATGCTTGGAGAATGTGACAAAGTTTTAACAAGAACTTGTGATATATTTGCTGCTCGATATCCGCAAAAACGGAAGCCATCACCAAGTACAGTGAAACAAATTATTGACAACTTTAAAAACTTTGGTTCCGTCAAAGCAATAATTGAAAAAGTTAAGTCAATTGTTGCAATATATCGAAAACTATACTAGGAAACAAAATAATAAGATAGTAATAACACACTAATTTTAGCAAGTGTTCAAAATTACGCCCTTGAATGTCGTGACACTTCTCGCATCTCAGGATTAAATTCGCATAGATTGTCTTTCTAACTGAGTTTACATTTAAATTATTACATGTATTTGGAACCCTTTCTATACCATCTTGTCTGGTTGTTAGAGGTGTATTATAAACTTGATTCTTAATGGTACCCCATATAAAAAAATCTAGTTGCGACAGGATTTGCTATCCAGCGATCCTGAAATAAATCTCGCAAAAAATGTTTAACTAGGTACTCTTATGGGGAGGCGCGCCATCATCTTGATAAAATATTTGTCTGTGTTTGGCAAGAGGTAAATTATCCAAATACGTTACTTCAAAATTACGTAAGATATTTGAAGGAGACGCCGAAAACAACTACTACTAGGCCAATATGCCCCGACTGTTATCTGTCTGTCAATTTGACAATAATTGTCAGACAGATAGTAGCACAGAGCCAAAGAGGACATTACGTTGTGTTTCTCACCAATACTAACATTACGTAAGATGTTTAAATATCTTGAATAATACTAGTAAACTCTATATTGACGAATCCGGAAAAATGATCCGAATTCAAATATAAAATAAAAAATATGTCATTCGATTAAAAACACAAGTTTGATATGGCCCCGATTTACAGAGGACCCTATGTGACTGTACATATTTTTAAAATGAGTAACCTCTTAGGCTGTATGATATCTTAAAATATCTTTATTTGTTTATTTTGAACTGTGTATACTATTGGGCCACCCATATGAGAGTATTTATATGGATTATTTAAAATTACATCATCATTTAAGCATTTACTTTTCAGAGATCTCTTTTCAGTTCTTGGGTTTCATTTATAAGAGATTTATTAAAGATGAGAGCGTCGTTTCATATCGCGAAATAGAAAAAATGTAAAAAGACGCCCCTTGAGCGCAAATACTTACCGTTGCTTTCAGAAGGAATCTATACTCCTGCTGGATGGCGTAGTTTAATTTTGCTTCCAGGATAATCGCGCCCTGATATGAATTCTGCTCGGAGCTAAGGGTTTCTACGTAAAAAATTGCACATGCATCTTGGTATTCTGGCAGATTTATGCAATCCACCTCGATGTTGGCTCCAGAGGTGTCTTTATCGGTAATTGTGATATTAGAAAATACTGTTGTGCCTGGTGCGGTGTCCTCGTTTATCACTATTTCGTACGGTGCCTGAAAGCAAATAAAATTTCTAGAAAATAATCATTTACTACTTATCGGTGGAAAGAACTGAGACTACTAATACTGTTAATATTAGTATTCTACTGTATTTAGAATATAAATACTAAACAATAGCTACTAACAATAGCTCGCTGTATTATAATCTTAGCAATACATGCTGCTAGAGTGATTTTGGGCTCTTTTACTGACGTTTTATGACTCTATCGTGTGGCTTTATCTCTTTGATTAAGTTGGAAAAATAAAAAATACATAAAATCATAATAATTATATACAGGGTGTTTCTAAAGTTGATACATTTATGTTAGCGGGATATAGAACTCATAAATTTAAGGTACTAATTGAAAAAAAAAAATGAAATTGCTGTGAAACCGTAGCAGATACAAAGAAACATGGAATATACTTTTTGTGGAAAATAAAAGAGGACATTCGAAATTAATGCCGCTTTTGACTTTGCACAGGGTCTTTCAATCAGGAAGATACTTCACTATTTTGTGGCAAACGACCAGTTACAAGTGTACCAAATTTGGTTTTGATAGCTTTTCTAGTTTCATTTATATTAAAAAAATAGCTTTATTTTTTTATGAACTTTAACACCCTGTAACTTTCTTAGGGTGCTCCAGCTGGATAAATTTTATAGGAGAATGTGACATTATTTCAAAGTTCTATTGATTCCCAAAGATTGTCAACTTAAAACTGAAACATCTTGTATTTATAAGATTTTGAATACATATATTGTCTTCAAATCAAAATTCAGATGTAAATATATCTACCCTAATTGAAAATAATAACTTTTTACAGTAGATCTCAATTTGCTTACTCGATATTGACAAGGAGTAAGTATTATTAACGATACCTAATTTTTTATAAAATTAAAAGGTGGATGACTACATAATACTAGTAGTTTTATGGTTACTAGTTACTAGTTACTAGTAGTACTAGTAGTTTTATAGGCTGAGTAAAAACATGTTTAGCCATGCCATGGCTTGCCATTGCAAGAATTAATAAAATATTAAAAATAATATAGAATCTTTATTCGTATATATTCTGTTCATAAATATTTGAATTAAACTTTGGAAGTATAATTACATTTTGAAATTCTGGTGCGTTGTCGTTTTCGTCTGAAATAATTACAGTTATTGGCACCACAACGACGTTGTTCTTGCCTCCTCCTTGTACTTCATCTTCTATGCTTACATTCACATTCAGTGTATTGTTCATCTGCAAAAGAAAAATTTTAAAATAAATAAAGCTTTCTATTGAAAAAAGTAAAAGTATCACTGCATCCGAGAATAGTATATTGTTATATTAGGATTAAAAGTGTCAGTTTTTTGGCGAGCAAATTTTGTATTTGTATTATCAGTTTTTAATAATCTCCAGATGATGGCAGCTTGGTTGGCGAAACGCGCGTCGAGTGCAGTATAGTATTTTGGTGTTATGTGGAAAACTACGTCAGTGAATATAAATTAATTGATCTATTACAACAATAAACTTTACTCATATGTACGTGAAAGCTGTAGTTTGTAGTACAACGAATGTACAGAGAATTTTGAATAATGATTTTTAGTTTTTGCGGTAGGTGGCAAGTGGAAAGACATAATTTGATGGCGGCAAATGCAGCGCAGTTTCCAGAGTCCTTGTACCTAACAATTGCATTACCTGCAGACAGCCCGGTGACTTCTAAGAGACTTACGACTTCATAAATCTGACACGAAACAGTTCCTGTTTCGTTGGTGTAATTTTCTTTTAAAATATTATTTGTAAAACTGTAACTTGTGGATATGTAAGTTTCAATAGATAGACTGAACACATTTTCAAAATCAAATAAACAGTTCAGAACAATAATTATAATATTTTACACTAAAAGATTAACATTACACATCTGAAAATAAAAAAAGAATTAACTAATAAATATTGGGTTATTTTAGCCACATACAAAACAATTAAAAAAAATAAATAACAGAAAGGATAAGAACAAAAAAGAATAATAAACTTAAAAGGTAAAAATAAAAGAGGCTACCATTTTTTAAAACCGCAGTTCTGACGCAGCGTTTATGTCCTTTTTTAAATTTTTTGCAAAAATCTGCTTCGTTCCAATTCCCAACTTTTTGCACTAATCGCAAGTTTGAAACTTGCGACTGTATATTTGATATTTAAAGTAAACATCTAGTATATTGGAATAGAGCAAGTATTCCTCTAAATTACATGACTTTAATTCAGTTTTCATAGTTAATTAATATTGATATTTGTTTCTACCTGAAATATCTCCTACAAAAATTTGGAATTCGGAAAGGATTCAGCAATTCTATAAGTAGGATATACATGTATAACATTTTCAAAAATCGAGCTATAACATAATTTAAGTGTTATAAATAATTTTGTAATCAACTATAATCCCCAGGTCTAATTAATCAACATTTTGACCCTTGATGTGATAAGAATATTATACCGCATTATCAAATATATTATAGCAAAGTTAACACATTTTATCAGTAGTTGATTTGTTTCTAACGGCTTTTATGTAAGTACTGTAATCAGTTTAATCATACTATATTTTCTAACAATTTCGTAAATTTTCATACGGTGCCTATCCAATAGTAATACTAAAACTTCTATTTATAATGGAGCCATAAACTTTCCTTCCAACTTCCCATAAGGTTGCATTATCTCAAATTAATATACCATAGCTCAATTAGATTTTAAATAAGTGTTTTGAAAAAAACATTGATCTCATTTAGATGTTTAAAGAAATATATAGAAAACACTCTATATATATACTAGTATTTCGGCTTATTAGGCTTTTCTCAATAGAGTAATGTCTATTACTGTAATAGACATTACTCAGTAATAGGCTTTACTCTATTGAAAAAGACCTAATAAGCCGAAATACTAGTATATAGAGTGTTTTCTATATATTTCTTGGAACATCTAAATGAGATCAATGTTTTTTTCAAAACAATTATTTTCACGATGTTTCATAAAGAACCATCCGCTTCCAGTATCCACTTTAGATTTTAAATGTTTGGGTAAGTATAGACAATAAAATTAAAGGTTCTTAAAGGTTATCCTATTTTGGCATATTTCATATCAGGACCATAATCATGCACAGTACCTTAAATAATTAACACTAACCTCGTAATCTAAAGGTTTGACAACTGTGACGTCTCCCGTGGTGTGATCAACTTGCAATGCATCCGTTCCTTGAAGGTCGTAATGTACAGGACTGTTTTCGGGATCGTTCCCTCTCAATGTGTATATCATTGTACCTACAGGCGTGCTTTCTGATATGACTATGTTGTTCATGTCCATGGTGAACAGGGGTGGCAAGTTGGCCAGGCATCCTGAAACAAAAGAAATTCTCAAAATCTAGTTTCTATTAGTTTTGTGAATATATTCTATCAAATTACAAAATGCAAGTACACATCAAACATTAAATGTGATAAGTAACGAGTTAGACAGAGAATACTTATATATCTATATACTTTAACTATGCCTCAAACTTAAATGAAGTCTTTTTAGTTGTGTTGAGAAGCACAGTGGTGCCCTCTTTTGGTCTGTGCTGCTTTTCTGCAGGTACATTACAGCTGTGACCTCAATCGTCTTTAAGAAAAACGTACGTTTTTATTGCCCTATCTCGATAAAAGATGTGACGACTTTATGGAGTCATCGCCCGTGGAGGAGTTGTTTTCACCATCTCCTTCAAATTAATTAAATAAAGTAATTTCAAACGTTAACAGGTTTTTTTACTTCAGGGGCCCATCTCATAGAAATGCTATAATTAATAATTCTACTTGACAATTATTGTAAAGCATTTAGTATTTTTAATTACAAGTTGTTAGGAGCGGGATTTTAGGATTTAAGTATTTCATTATTTTATATAGTATTAAATTATATAACATAAAAACTTGACCTAATAAACTTAGAAGTAAATAACATATTATGTGTACTTGTACCTCTATAAAAGTGGCATACGTTACAGACAGTTAGAAATCAGTAACTTCTGTTCTGAAAAGATATTTTAAATCAGGTCAAAATGTATGAAAGAGCAGAAGAAGAAAACGGTAACAATTATTGAAAGAAATTAAAAATAAGCAGGGAGCTTGTACAGTTCTATTATAGACAGTAGATGAATAGCGGCAATTATTTATTCTAAAATCTGGAAATTGTAATGATAAGTTTTCATAATCTATTGGTATAAATAAAAAATTATAACTGTTCTGTCCGTGTCAAAAATATTTCTTGACTGATACTGTGAACTTGACAAACTACACTTGTTTGCTACAATTTGATGCTTTAAAGCTTATGCTTATACCTCATTCATAAGTAGGTAATTTATGTACAAACTTGTGAAAATAAACTTATCATAACAAATGCAAACTTATACCTTTGTGAGATACCAAATAGAGAACATATTATTATTAAGCTTGCAAAAATTATTTGCTACCTACAAGTCTGTACATTTATTTGTAAATTACATTGGTCAGATGGTACTTATAGTTATATTATTTCATCATTTGTTTATTGAAAAGATTTCATAAAGATTTCATTAGACTTTCCTTGATGAGAATTTCATGAAACTAAATGTTGACGTAAGGGAACAAGGGAAGGTTTACTGTACTGTATACTGTGTGTTTTTATGTAATGGGCAGAAACGGCTACTAATTTCACAGTTCGTATAAATGCATATGCAGGACAAAAATAACCGCCTACTAGAAAATTGTCACAGATGGCTGAAAATCAGTATAAATATTTTTCGCCGCAGTATTCTCTAAGGTATACTTTGCATAGCTATACATATTGTCATTAGTAAGTTAGAATCACCTGCTTGATTTTTATATAATCTACCTGCGAATATGAATATAGTGAGTAGTCTATTATTATCTACCCAAGAAAAGTATTTAGTTATTTAGTAACTTTTTCACTCTTCAATCATACTGCGAAGTACATATTTTAAAAACATTTAGAGTAGAATAAGAAACTTGCTAGTGTAATATAATTGGAAGTTATTTTCATTCAGAGTTGAACTATAAGTTTTTAATGTGTAAAGAATTGCTACAAATTGCTTTTGAAATTGTGAGCAGTGGGTTATATATTATGTCTACTTTATTTCTTAAAGTTATTATAGTATTTACCGTCTAGTTTCCTTGTGCCTCGCTTGATGGAAATAAACAAGTTGAAACAAGACTTAACTTAATTAGTTGCCGGAAAAACATTCTTTATGAATTTTCCAACCTCTGCTAACCATTCCCCATTCCCGTTCGGAGTTATAAGGTAATTTAATAAGAAGTTTTTACGACTTGCATTGAAACTGCTACATCCACTAATTCTCTCTGCCTGATGCCTATTACAAACGTATCGTGACCTCAACGAAGAATGAATAATCTGAATTATAAAAAATGTGTTTTATTTTATTTTTAAACTGATATTAAAATAAATATAAACTGATTTTTTAAACTGAATACTACATATTTTGTCGTTACTGTTATAATTTTTTGTTATACTTAAATCTAACAATAAATTGAGAAGTGAAGCGAAATTGTGCCGGTGGGATCGGGTCGTTGAATCAAAGTTTAGTGTTTCGATCGCTATGGAGTTAATGTGAAAGATGAACAATGGTTGATATTTGACTGTAATGAGGATTTCCAGGTTTCCTTCTTTCCAGCATAGAATGGTGGTTAGGGACTACCACCACAAGTCTAAGACTTCTTGGATTATCCTTGCGATAGGAGTGAGGGGTAGAGATATTATTATTATTATGCAGATAGACAGCCGAAGATAGAAAATTAAATCAAGTCAAATAAGCACCCCGATCGATTAAAAATGTACACCTACTTTTAATACATTTGAAAGCAAAGCGCAGCGAACAAAGTGCTGATGTCTGCCCCACCGTTCATCGTCGATCGTCACAAACTTTATTTTACATGCTGTGTATTTCCTCGGATTGAAGTTGCAGGGAAGGCACAATATTAGGTACTCGAACAAATGAACACCTCCGTTAATGTATCCGCAGTTTGGAAACGTTTCGGCGCGGGCCATTAGCCAGGGTCGCCGAGAGAATGAGGGGCAATTTTTAAAGTACACGTCCGCGGAATGGCCGCGCTGGGTTTACGTTGAGTTAGAGCTGTTTTCGGAGTTTGCAATGGATGAGGGTTAATTAGAGTAATGCGGGACTTGGGGGTCTTACACCCGAAAGCACAAAAAATAAACTTTAGTGATAAATCCACTAGGAGGAGATTTATGCAATCCGTGCATTCAATTAATTGGGACTTCCCAAAACTTAACAAATTAAACTGTTTAAAAAAGCAACAGCTTCTGTTGCAAGAAATTTGATAATGTACAGTGTGTTACTGAATAAGGAGCATAAGATGCCCCTAATAGATGTCTATCATAGAACTAAGTAGATAAAATTTCTGGTAAAAGTCTGTAGTTAATTATGTTCAATGTGTTAACAGCTTTTATGATAATACATTAAAAGTTATAGTAATTTATAGTAGATAGCGTACATCCATGTATTATTTTTTATACACAATCTACTTTATAGACACAAAAAATGTGAAATAGTTTTTTTTTTAATTTCGGAAACATCAACGAAATTAAGATGTGAGTACTAGACTCACAGTCTAGTACTCACATCTGAAGAAGCCACTGCGTTGGCCAAACAATTGTCATAGTTTTATATACCTATTTAAAGTTAATATATAAATAAAAATTTGTGAAAATCATAAAACCGTACTTGTTTTAATTCAAGAGTTAAACATGGATTTTCATCAAGTAAAGGTCGAATCAATTAATTATAATTTTTGTTCCTTGCATCCTTGGTTCATCTTTTTGCAGCCTTTTTGTTCTTCCGTTAGTATATTATTGTTACTTAAATGTTTTTCTATTTGATTAGATATAGTTGCTGCCATAATTTTATAAATAGTTGGCAGACAAGTGATAGGCCTATAATTAGCAGGATCCCGCGTTTCTTTATTTTTGGGTTTAATAAATGTCAAGCCCTCCATAATAAACGGTGGCCCAATTTCAGGGTTTTCGATAATTTTATTTATTTGTTTGGTGAGGTAAGTGTGTGTTGCTGTAAATTATTTGTACCAATAATTATGTATCAGATCTTTCCAATTATGCGTTCTTTATTATTTATCTTATCTGGTGTATTTTTATGTCTTATCTCTTTCTATCTATTTAGCATTTTATTATTATTATTATTATTATTATTATTATTATTATTATTATTATTATTATTATTATTATTATTATTATTATTATTATTTAATTAGTCCCCTGGCATCGGTGATTCAAGCTTAATTGCAGAAATAAGCCTAAATAACGAATAAGAAGGGATCCTAATTGTACAGAATATTTATATATTATGTGTGTTTAATTAATAATCTCTTCCCCCAAAACTGGAAAAGGTGAACGCTTTAGATAAACAGCTTGCTTATTACCAATTTGCTTTGTGAGCAATATATTCAGGCATTATTTCCGGAGTTTGGACGTAGTTCTCGATTTAATTGGAAATTGGAAATTGTGCACACATTAGGGAAATTACTAAGTAGGTATACAAAGGCGCTTAGTTAAACGTAATTTTCTTAATGTAACCTAACATAATCGATCTTTGCTTTTAATTTAACCATTTCTCAAAATTTATTCAATTAACTGATTATTCAGAAGTTCTAGGTATTTCAAAGTTAAGTACACAGAAAATAGTTTGTCTCGGTATATTCAACTAATTTATTTGATTAACAATAAAATCAATATAACATTAAAATTCTTTTTGTAGATTATGCGAAATCACTATTTAGGTGAATAATGTAAATATCAATAGACACTGACACTTTTTTTTTATTTTATAAGTTTGTGGATGGTATATGTTAGATCTTCGGCACCCTGTGAAAAACTCTCAAAATGTTGGTGTAATTTTTCTCACAACTTTACTTACATTCTTTAAAGTATAGAGAAGTGAGCGGAAGGTGATTAATTGACACACATCGAGCGGGTGAATAATGTAATAAATTATAGACATACGTTTTTTATGCGGATTAAACCACTAAATTCATGTTAAATTTGTCTACAATTTCGAAACTACATATGGTTTTGTTGTAACTTTTAACACTTCAGACAATAAATCTTCTATTCAATTTATCACATAGCCAGGCATTTAGGACTGACAAGAAAAATGAACAAAAACTAGGCCTCCTCAAAAGCCTCTGGGTCTATTACATTGCAAAAAATGTCTGTTATACCAGCCACTTACAAATTGGTTGACTTTGAGAACAATAGAAAAAGTTGGAATCAAATCTTTCCCATTATGCTCCTATCTTTGTTTTTATTTATTAACGATTATTAGTTGTTTTCGTCTATTATTATTGTTTGGCAGTATAATATTAATCAATCACTGAACAATGAATTGCCCTTATATCCCCATTACTTTTCTTCAGTGTTTATGGATAATGTAGGACGTTTGAGGCAAATATAAAACGAAAATAAACACTTCTATACATATACAAGGTGAGTCAAATTCGATCAAAACGGTAATAGATACAGAGTTAGTTAAATTATGATAAAACTAACAAAAATACTATGTTCATTAATAAAATTTCGGTTTCAGCCAGTTGTGCGTTTTATTAAATTTCTCAGTAACTACTACAACTTGTTTGTATCCAGTATTATTCAGTATCAACCAGTATCATTCATTTACCAGATGTCGATCCTCAGAATAGGGGATTTCATCCTATTTAATCATGACAGATATCTTTTGAATAACAGATCTTGTCACACGCAGATTTTGAGCAATATAAGTATTATAAATTATTATATACACATTTTCTTCCAGGGTAAGTTAGAGTGAGGTCATTTATGAATAAGTATGAAGTGGCGGCACCCGTCACCGATATGGAATGATATGAATTCATTTCTGTTTTCATAGTTTTTCAACTTCTATTGCTAGTTATTGAAATATTTCTTTCTTTTCTGTATATTTCTTAGCTATGTTTGTTACATTGATGAGGTAGGTGACCCTCTTTACTTTATGTTGAAATGTTATATCTGGTCTATTATGGGCTACTGTTTTATCAGTTTGTATGGTTAGGTCCCTGTCAGTGGCGGCTCCTCCTTAAGGCCGCATGGCCGCGCGCCCCTCCAAAAAATACCAAAGAAATCCTTATTATTATCATTATTGTAAATTAAATGCAAATGTTAAACATGTATTGTGGAACAAAACTATTATTAGGAAAGGCTCGAGCGCTTGAGCTATCGTACTCATAATGCCACAGTCCACATTACTGGATCACCATAACACACCACTGCACAGTGAGCAAAGCATCACAGCTTCGTGGCCGCATTTTGAGTCGCGGCCCAGGTAACTATGGCAACCGACCCGATCTTCTTTTCGACTAGACTCGTTAGATACTTTCCGTATGCTTATATTATGCAGATTTGGCCGCTATTATTTCGCGGCCCTACGCTAACATTATTAAACATTATAACATATTTTTAACACATTACATATTTTTAACATTATTAAATTAATTATTCAATTTTTGTGAAAAGACAATTTTATATATTACTTAACATGAATTCTGTTAGTAGTATAATTAGAGTTAATTTTGCAAATCTTCCACTGGAAAATAAAGTATAAATAAAAGAATTGGGCGTTGTCTGCCCAATAAATAATTTCGATGAAAAAGTTATGAAAAAATTTATTTCTATAAAAGACCGTAGAGCTGATTTCAATTTTAGAAAGTGAGTGCACCCGTGTAAATAAATAACTGTATGAAGTTTTGTTTACCTACGTAATAATTTAATGTGTCGTTTGATAACTATAAATTGATACCTAACTAAAATGCTTTTGCGTTTGTGATTGTGCCATATCGTTTTTAATTAACGGATATCTAAAAACTAAAAATAGTTATGTTCCTGCTTCCTGAATTCTCATTTTCAGCTTTTTGAAGATAACGTCGTATAATATGTAAATTTTTGATATCTAAATATTAATTACCTACTACCTACCTATTTAAATATTATTTTAAACAATTTTTGTCGAGATTTCCGTCAATCGTATTAAAAAGGAGGATATTTGTGCAACGAAAGTTATTTTTTCAAGCTCTCAATATTTTTGCTCTGCAAATTTCTAATTTATAATTTTAAGGGGTTTGACCTTGAAATATGCAAAATTTTTGCTTGCGGCGCATTTTTTTATTTCTACGCCCCCCCATATCCAAATGTCACCAGCCGCCACTGGTCCCTGTATAATTTATAATTTTTGTTTTCTATTATAGTTGGTGATGAATATTGGTAGTACGTTTGAGGCTCCTGTTGTAGATTTGATCGCAGGGCTATTGCCTGGTGAATACCGCATTATATCTATTAGTATATTCCACACCCTTTAGTAGTTTACACCCGGATGTTATATGCTCTATTGTTTCAAGGAAATTATGGCATTTTCTGCATCTATCGCCCTTGATTGAAATATCCTCTAAAATATATACCCATTTTACAGTTATTTGTCGATATAACTTGATCTTGTATTGAAAGTATAAATCCCTCTGTTTCTGGGTATAATTGGACTGTTTGTAAGAACTGATATGGAAGTTTTTTGTTTATATGTTCTTGGTTTACGCTATTATAATATCTGCCGTGTAATGCTTTAGTCGCGACTATATATTTTGCTTTATCTTGATCTGCTTCTTTCATTATTATTATTATTGTTTGAAAGATGGATACTAATAAAAGTAATAATATTACTTGTAGGGTAGTAATACAATTTAGTTAGCCTTACAAATACACATAAACATTCTTTTTAAAAGGTGCTGCCAACTGAAACTGTTCAATAAATTTAGCACGTTGCCACAGAATTCGATATTTTAATTTCGAACTCTGGCAACTCAAGTGTTTGAGAGAAACAATGGAGAACTTGCTCAGAATATGAACTAAGCCAGTGGAGTAGCTCCTCTTTAAAGTGGGAAAGAGCACAGCACGGCGGCATTAAGAAATCTTTTCGTTTTCTTACTTAACACTTCCAAAGAACAGGTTTTCATTGAAGCACAATAATGAAGTAGAAGTTCCAGTTGAAAACCATAAGTTTTTAATCTATCTCTAGATATTCTAAAGTACACTTCCTTACCTGTTCAGTTCAACACTATAATATATGAGGCATGCATATATTGCAATATAAAATGCAATATAATGCATATAAATGCAATATAATGCATATAAATTCAATATTTTTAGCTAGTATAAGAGTAAATTTGGAAGTTTAAATATTTCTTTTTTGATTGAAGAAAAAGTAAATTGTCCGTATGTATTCATGGGCCACAAAAACACATTTTCAACTTTTCCAGTTTTGTTCATCTTGCCAGGCAAAATGAATTTCGAAGTGAATTTTATAAAATTTTACCACTATGCAAAAAAATTCGACCTCAATTTATTTGCTATAAAAACGAAAATAGAGTAGGAATTGCTATTAGTCTTTCAGAGAGAATAAATATATAAAATGAATTTTGTGCTCCAGGCAAACGTAGAGAACGTAATGCCACCGTATTGTTTGTATTTGTGCTGGAAAATATGAACTGCAACATTATTCATTTTGTTTATATGTCTAGAAAATAGTGAACTGCACATTTCTTTACATAATATGAAGAACAAAATATATAATTTTGTTGTACTAAGGCCTTTATTCATTTATAATCCTATCCACTAAATTTTTCGTTTTAAAAGAATTATTTGTTTTGATTATAATGTAAACGAGATACAATCAGAACCATAATAATCTCAAGTGGGTATCTCCGGTGATACTATTTTAAGTCACAGTAATATGCATTAATTGGTGTTGCAATATATTGTTTTATATATTATAATGTATAAATACACTCAACAAACGGAGATAAAATCTCAATAAGGAGGAAGAAGTAAATAGGTATATCTGTACATCGCATTTATTCAATTGAATATCAGACAAATATTTTTTGTTGTTGCTGCTAATTGATAGCTGAAAATAGGAAATTAAAGAATAAATAGATATCTCATATTTTTAGCTGAGTTAGTGTCAAAATGAGACTAAAATCATAAATTAGACACAAAAGTGAACCAATAACTAGGAGTGTATCACACAGTAGGCACCTTTGATATGATTAGAGATGGACTAGTGATCTCAGTCCCAAAATGGAGATGTTTTTCCAGGATAGTTAATTGTTTCCATGGACGTATCCAATTAATATATTTATTTACGGTTTTATTTTCAGAAAATATAAAAATAACAGTCACAATTTTTTAAATGAAATAAAATAAATACTTATTTGAAGGAGATGCCGAAAACAACTACTCCACGGCCAACGTGCCCCGATTGGCGTTGCATTACTCCGACATTCGGCATGGAAGTCGCCACATTCTTCATCGAGACCAACCATCAGACGCTGACCGGTTTCGTGCTTATTATGCGCTCGTCAGAGTGCCATAGATAGTGGAATCGATGAACGATGTTGCGACATGAATGCCTAAAGGGCATCGTGATTGTTAGCAGTGGTGAGAAACACACCGTAGTGCCCTCTGACACCGTAGTGTCAGTATCAAGGCAAATATCAATTAAATTTAGTTAATTCATAAAATATTTATTTTTATTGCATATTATACAGTGGTTCTTCGGGGCAAACTTTAGAAGTTTGCCTTGATACTGCATTTTTAATATTTAATTTGAATTCTTCTGGTTTCCTGTTTCTTTTTGTTATTTTAAAGAGGGTGTAATTCCAAAAGAAACGACAATAATTCGAAATATATCACAGTAATGTTAATATTATCGCTGTCGATCGCTTTTATACGATAAACTTAGGGAGTTAAGTACGGAATATGCAAAAATATTGTATCTATATTTTTCGCCCAGCGTCTGTAGCTGAAGTGTATCTAAACAGATTGTAACGCCCCTAGCTCCTATCGTGGAAAAATCTAAAATAGCCAAGTGTTATGAAACCATCAAGGAGGATCACACAAATATAACCATTGAAGTTTCCACAAAATACTCTACTCAATCTCTATAAGCAAATATAGACGACCGTGCGTTGCCACTACAGATTCAAAGTACTCTCTGGGAAGCTGCAATTTCCTTTGGCCGTGTGACACGGAAGAATTCTATTTTTGTATGTGAAATGGCCTCTAGAAATTTAATATATACGTAAATTTACTCTTGGCATACGAGGATGGAATGTAGGATATACTCGAGTCTTTTTAAATAAGAATACTTTACACCAATTCCTTAAGGTTGTGCTCACTGTTTTATTAGAATATTATTTGTATAACATTCTCGGAGTGTTTTTGTTTTATGGAAAAATAAACACCTTTTCAATTTAAGTTGAGAAAATTGGTAACAAGCAATTTCAAGCAAAGTAATTAATTCAAAATGATAGTGAGCATTTATATACAGGTCCCCAAATAAAAATATATTCAATTTGGAAACGAAGACATCAGATATTAGTACAAAATACTTAAATAAAGAGAAATAACATAATACTCGAAAAATAACTCCTAATTCTTTATTTACGGGAGAAAACCGTTTCTTCCTGTATTTAAAATACATTTGGGGATCCGAATAAAGGAATAACATTTATTTATTTCAGAATATATACAGGGTTCCCCATAATACACTACCTATTTTGATATTGAAATAAATTCTATATAAGATAAGTCAGTACGTTTTTCTTTATACCGTTATCTTCTATGGGCTTTGGGATTTTAATCAACATGTTATTAATCGAGTAGGTGCCTGTCGTAAAACTAGGATACAATTGTTTTTCGTAAAACGCAATTTTTCTAATAAATTAATAAATTAGTAAATATCCTAGAGACGTTTTTTATTCCTGAATTAGAATAAAGATGATTACTAAATAATGCGTTATTATTCCAGTAAGATGGAGCAACACCACATACCGCTAGAAACTCTATGAAAGTTCTACGAGAAGTGTTTAATGGGCGACTCATTTCACGATTTCGGGATTGAAATTGGCCTGCGAGGTCCCCGGACTTAACTACACCAGACTTTTTTCTGTGAGGTTATTTAAAGGCAAAGGTTTTTCAACTCGCCCACAAAACATCCAAGAGCTCAAAGTTCGAATTGCTGAAGAAGTTCGGCGAATAGATCAGGTTTTGCTTCATCGTGTCATGAATCATTTCTTGTCCAATCTTGAAAGTTGATTGTTGTCCTGTCCAATCTTGAAAGTTGTCGTGCATTGAAGTTGATGGCGGTCACTTAAAAGACGTAATTTTTAAAAGTTAGGATAAGTCGTATGTAAATCTCAAAGAGTAGATTGTAATTAAGTGTAATAAAATGTTTGTTTAACAATTTTATTGAGCTATTAAAATGGGTAGTCTATTATGGGGAACCCTGTATTATATGTCTATGTTTAACATTTGCCATCGAACAAAGTAAGAACCATCATGTAACTTGGAATCTACTTATTTGTCTGCACCCACAAACACAGACACTGGAAATGCTTCCGCCTAATTTTCTCAAGTTGTGTTTACGGGAAACCTTGCCAAAGGCAGAGAAGGGAAGCCAACGTCATAGCAACGTTTGTTTTCTGTTTCAGCTTCAGATGACAAGATGTATAAGATGGCATAAAATATGCAAGTTTTAGATATATTCTCAACATATTTTTATAGGTCTTTGTTCTCAATGGAATTTTGTAGATTTTACATTTGAAGTTGCTTATAATACACGATACATGAAAAATATTGCTTAAAACTTGAACAAGCAGGCGTTGGAGATTTTGTTTTGACGTTAAATAATGAGCATCGGATACAGACAGCATTGATTTCATTGTTTATTCACTTTATAACTTCTTATGCAAATTAAGAAAACATATTTTTAGTAACCGATTACAATTCGTACAGTGCCAATGATTTTCGTCGACTCTGTTTACTGCGTTGTCCGGAGTACCCCAGGGCTCTATCTTAGGACCTTTATTATTTAACATTTATGTAAACGACATATCTGCTTTACTGGACGTTAAGTTCTTGTTATACGCTGATGATATGAAAATATATTGCTCTGTGTCTAACATTGAACACTGCGAACTGTTACAAAATAACCTTGAGAAAATATACGATTGGTGTAATTTAAATTATCTTGACCTAAATATAAAAAATTGCAATGTTATGTCCTTTTCTCGTAAACAAAGTACACTGGCCTTTCCTTATAATATAAATGGCACTAATCTGCAGAGGCCTACCACATTTAATGATTTGGGAGTTTCTTTTGACGCGCAACTTTCCTTCAATGATCACATTTATACAATTGTTGCTAGCGCGAAAAAAAGTATGGGGTTTATTTTACGTAATTCGAGAGAATTTCACTCTGTCAATGTGCTTATGTGTCTGTATTCTCAGTCTGGTCTCCAAAATATGGATCTCAAGTGCATATGATTGAAGATGTACAAAGAAAGTTTTTAAAACACATTCACTTTAAATCAAATGCGGTTTATCCTCCCATCGGATATCCGCAACATTTAATATTAGCCGAATTTAAGGTTGACAATCTAGGGACGCGGCGACTCTGTCATTCAGTGACTATATACTGTTTAAATTTGTAAACTTTTTAATTGATTGTCCAGGAATGTTGAGCAAACTGGAATTCTATATACCTCGTTTAAATTCAAGGCACCACGATACATTTAGACTTCCAATCCCAAGAACACAACTGTTAGCTTCAGTCCCTCTCTATCGGATATGCAAAAATTATAAATCTGTACAGGGCAGGATTGATATATTTAACACGACTATATAAAAAATCAAAGCAGTTATACTACAGACCTTTTAATGTATGCTTTTTCTGGATACTTTTGTATTGCAGCATTAATTGTTAATAACTACTGTTTTAATTACCATATTTTAAATGTTTGTTCGTATTAGTGCTACGTATTTATTTATAAGTGTTTTTTTTTTCATGCAGTATGTCTTATATTATTGTATAACTATATATTATGTATGGTTCAGTGTTTCTTTACTATATAATTTACTACTATGTTTGTTTGTTAGATTTTATCTATTTAGCCTGCCCTTTAATTGGCTTTTGCTGTTGGGCAGTTGTATAGTAAATAAATAAATAAATAAAAAAAATAAATAAATATTTTTGTCAAAGGCGGTATAAAACGTATTTTCGTTTATAGTTTCACGTACATCAATTATTTATATTGCATTATATTTAATATATTATCTTCTGAAATACAGATAAAACAATAGGTTAATATGAAACATTAGAAAATATTTGGTTACCATGAGCTCATGTTAATATAAACATTTCCACTGCAACTGGCTTCAATTTGCGAGCAATTCGTAACCCAAACACAGATGTAGAATGTCCCGACTCTATTTTCCGTTTTCTCGAGTTTTGTTTGCGGAAAACCTGGCTGCAGGCGGAAAAGGAGACGGCGACTCCCAACAATAGTGGCGCTTTCCAGAGCCGTACAAATACGAGCTCGGTAGGTACATCACGTCAAGCAGGTCAGTCGGAACAACAGCCACCCGGATTATGGCACCACACTCACCGGGATTACTTCAGCGCCGATATTGTTGATGGAAGTAGGAGAGATGCTAAGATCTGAATACAGATGTGCGGTTTTAATACCGTCAGTAATTCTGGGTATTTCTATTTCTCTTAAAGAACCTCACGCACGAGCGGATTTGCTCGCGGTACAGATCCGTGGATAAAGTCATACGTACGAGTATAGTATGTAAAATTACGTTTTTAGCCAATATTAAACCAAGATCGATGAGTAGGCATTTTGACCACACTAAAGCGAATATAATCGCATCATATGCGTCATATTTTCAGTATCGAAAAGGTTGATTGCTATTGCTGAAAACGAAAAATAAACAATTTGTATCATATTATGTATCTAACCTTAAGAAGAAAAGAAAATGGGTTCACGATATTAATAAAAAAAGACGACAAATATAGGGAACTTCATACATTAATGCCGCAATTACGAAAAGACGAGGATCTATGTTATATTTTTGTTACTTTTTTCGAATATTTTTGTAATCGTCATGAGAAAGGTCGTCTAATAATATTAGACGACCGGTATCCTATATTATAGGATACTTTCGCAATAATTCAATGATTTTTTCCATTTTATTAATTACTTTGTCAGTTAAGAGACTGCGAAACTACTACGGATCCGAGGAAAAACGCAGCCGATTGCGAATAAAAACTCCGTACGAAATAAACGCAGACAATTCGCAGTCTAAACGAAAAAAATCGTGTTGGTGTGAACGTACATATTTAACGCAATGGAAACAATATGATGCGAATCGCAAGCGGTGCGAACTTCCGCAGGTGCTGCGATTATCCGCCTTAGTTTGGGGGACCGTTTATGTTAATATTAAACTATTTTAAATGTAACAGTATATAACTAATTTGCTTCGTTTTTATATTGGGCTGTTCTCACGATTTCTCAGATTTTGCACCATGTTAAAGAAGTAATTTATCTCATTAATTTGAACTCATTGTTATTCTTATGGCACACTCTTTTAGACATATCCCTATATTATTAGAGATAGATCAGCAAATATTGTCACCCATCACTTAATTCGTAATATAAATTCGCAATAAATTCAGTAATATATAGTGCACTTTATATAAAGAAACATTTTGTGTATTGCTGTAAATTCTCAGAGCATTCTGTTTAATATTCAATATCATCATAAAAAACTTTGAAGTTAGTCTGTACACCTTTCATATTTAACATTCTGTTCTAAAATAAAAAAGTTAAGGAGACTGAAGTATTTATAACCGATGACCCTGTAGACCTGTTTGCCCCCTAAAACCACTAGCGGTTAGCAAGGGATGGACGCCAAGCCTGCAACTGTCTACCTATTTACTTGCATATTTACAAATTGTCAACACATATCAAGCTGATTCAACGGGTAGATCCGCTCGTGAATGGACCATTATAAACGGAATATTTCACCTAATATCATAAACAGCCGTCACCAGAGGGTGAGATACTCCTGTCTGTTCTTATCCGTGCGTTTGTCTCTGTTGGAGTAAGACAAATTAAGGGAGCGTTAACTTTTATCATAAATTACACACAAGGTTTTTATAGACACAAATACAGCAGATGTGAATTTTCACATCTATTGTTAGATATAAGGGTAAGTCTCATCCGTATCAATGTTTTTAAAGGACCTGTCCTTTTCTCTAGCTAGAGGACATGTTTCTGCATTTGGATGGATTTTTCATGGCCATACACGTAACGGATGAGAAATCGTTTAAAAAATTATAATGATATCGGTGGATCGGTGGTGGTGGTGGATCGTTAGCTAAACAAATACAATTTCAAGAATTATCAAAGGTAATTAGTTTACTTTGAAAAAATAGAAAATTTAGAATCCCATTTGCATGTGCAACGAGTATCAACGCATAGAAGTATGTAAACAGTCAAGAGCCGGAAGAATAACACTTGACAATATTATTTTACTGCAGTTGAAAAAATGTTAAATAACTCGAAAACTAGAAAATAAATTAGAACTTGCTTAAGGGAAACCAAATAGAAGTGACTGGACACTTCAGAAATATAAAAATATACTGGTTGTTCCATATAAAACAATCAAGTTTTAACCCCCTGAAAATCATGAAGTTTGTTAATGTTTCGCGAACACCCTGTATGGAATATCCGACTTCTGATCTTATGTGAAGATAGAGCTAGATCTGTTTGATAATCTGTAGCGCTAAAGAAATTTTCACAAGTACTTCACGTATGTGAAAGATGTATTTCAGGAGCTTTCGAGAAAAATGTTAATAAAGTGGCAAAGCCGTATGTCCTGAGCAAGGCGAATATATAAGGTGTGACATTTAAAAAAATATGTTTCGTACTCGTATGTACCTAAGTATGAACACCCTGTATATATATAAATAATTTTAATTGCTATAGTTTGCTAATAAAACACAACTCACGCATTATTGGGTCACCCTGTATGTAAAATTGAAGTCTTAGTACTCGTAGTGAAACTTGATGTTAATAACAGAATCTGACAAATTCCACGTTGAAATGTTAGCCATAATGAGAAACCCAGAGATAGATGCTTGATTAATTAATGTGCCTATTTTACGGCTGAATAAATTATTTGGCCTGCTAATTTTCCGATAATCAACATCATTAGTTGTTTTGAGAGTTCAGAGAAGCTCAGAAGGTATTTTGATAACAGTAGCAGATTGTTTCTGACTTACGTATGCGAAGCTTAATTACCCTTTTTCTGAAAATAATTAAAAAACTTAAATATAATATACCAAATTTTTCTGACAAAACTTTCAAACAAATTGTTACTATCTTTTAAATGTCCCTTTAAAGAATTTTTAAATAATTATTGCTTAGACAATTTTTACTATCAACTGTATATTGCTTTATCATTTCACTCAAATGATGTCCTATTTGTTTCTATAAAGTACAATATTATTGTCATGAAAATTTTATTACAATATACCAGCTTTAGTAGTAGGAAGAAGATTCTGTTTTAGTGAACAAAATAACTAAAGAATGCAAAAGCAACGTTGTTCCGACAACCCAAAATTAGGATCCATAATGTTTCATTTCGACCTTCTTCTCATAATTCGAAATGGAAGCGTGTAAACTGGGTAATAATATCACTTTTATCTTTTAAGAGTCCCATTTATATTTGAGTATGGTTCATTTGGGAAATATGCCATATCTGAAAAGACCACTGCATAAAAGACAACTGTTCTTTCATTTTGTTGGCTTCAAACAATTCCGGCTTTGTGTCCTGTCTTACTAAGAAGAAGCTTATGTACCAGGTTTTTTAAAAATATACTTTTAATTATTCTACACTATTTTAAATATTAAAGAAGTGAAAATAAGCGAACCGCCGCTATTATTTATAACTATTTTATTCAATGTAAAAAATATTAAATTATCTCAATGAGCCTCAATTAATGAATTAAATGAGCCTCAAAATGTATGATCTACTTTATTTTCTAAATAGAAAATCAAACTCTTATATAAACAGTTGCCGTTAAATTAGAATATTTTGTATGTAGGGAATTTTATAAAGTACTAATCACACCGATTATAAATTCGTTAACTTAGTTCTCTTGATGTTTCAGACTTTTCCTATTTTAGAATAGTTAAGTAAACAAATTAGATGAACTGTGACCTGCTTCATTCAAAGACCAGCACGACACTGAGGAGATCTAATAAATCGAAACAGCTGTCTGTCTTTTGGTGTTGGGAGAGACTGCCACTCATGTGATGAACATTTTTGTCGAGCCATCTGCAGCCAAGTTGCTTAAAATTATGAAAACGGGTCAAAATTGAAAACTTTTTTATCGAGATAAATACAGTAGAACTATTTATATTTTAATACTATGTAATTTATATTATTGTATTTAGAATACCTAATAAATCTGTGATTCCGTATGTCTACCTAATGTAGACATACGGAATTCCATACGAATTCCATATTTTGACGATTTAAAACTTGTTTATAGTTATTATTATTTTATAAAGTAATAATAATATAATACGAACAATAATATCTCTATCACTCACTCTAATGGCAAGGATTAGCCCAAAAGCTGGGACTTGTATGAGAGAGGGTGCGGCATATTATTACTAAGTAAGTTCCATATGCGTCAATTCCCCTTTTGTCGACTGTAAGAAAATTTCCCTTTTTGGCTACTGGCCATTTAACCTTTACATCGGTGTCACTAATAATTCCCCTTTCGTCGATTCACTAAACCTTTTTATCTGAAATGGAAATCTATTAATTATTCTATACTTAAATTTTATTTCGATACATTCTATGATAAATTTCTATAGGTGGTTGCAGCAGCATGTCTATCACCTTACCGATAAAAATTGTTCAAACTTCAATTCCTACCAATAATTCTTTATTTATGCAAGTAAATTAAATCGGGTCGTGTTTTTAATACTCTTCCATCCAGCCCCATGAAGTAAGTAGCAGGAAATATCGGGCACAAAAGCGTCACCAGAATGCGGAAGCTAATCTGGGAGATGCCCGAAACGACAAGCAATCAAGACCGAGACGGCTCTAGTCCGTAATTGAAACTGAGGGATCTCAATCGCCATTCTTCTGTACTGGATCTGTGCATTGCCCCAGATATATAAAATAAAGCAAAGTTGTTGATAAATAAGTCTGGGTTTCATTGAAACCCACTAGCAATTAGTTTTAAGAGACAGTCATTAGAGAAGGTTTTACTTCTCTCAGTTACATACGTATGTAACTGACCGAATACATTGTGCTTAAGTAGGTAGTCTGCACATTTTTTATTTACAGTAATGACTTAAACTAACTATTTTAATAATAAATTTGATTGTTGAATGCTTTGGGTACCTAAAGTTTTTACCCAATATATATTTCCTCCCAATACCTATATATGTATCCAAAATAATCGAATTCTTTGGAATACTTTGACACATATTCGTACAAGTATGTGCTAAGATTTAGTCTTTTGTTTGCGGTACGTATGCAGCAAAATAAAGTTATCACATAAATATTTCATTGAATAAATTAAGGTATATTCAGAACTTCTTTATATATTTGTTTAAAAGTATTCCAATATAAAATAGATCTGGATATTTCATCTACCTACATTCGAGACATTCTCCAACCGATATCTATAAATTCGGCCTCAACAATCACCAGATCGATTCGATTTCGTTTATTAAAACCGTATTTGGAATAAATTAATATTTCCACCATTCCGATTCTTCATAATCCTCCGATCTTCCAAATTAATATGGCAACGAGCATCGAAACAAAAATAAAAATCTTCGCTGTGAAAATAGAAGGCGTAAAAGCACTGATTTTCGAACTGATAATTACGAGATTTATTATAACAGAATCGAAACTAAAAATATTTAACAGTGCAGACGTTACTTCTGAAATCGATACAGGTTAATTATTATGAACACTTATGATGTTTTAAGTTAAGTAAGAGTTAAGTAATTACAAATAATTGTTTAGCTCAGTATAATCAATGAAATTTAAATATTTTCTCAACATTATTGCATATTTTTTATCGGATATAGCAATTTTAGAGCTCTAGATCAAGAAAATAATAGATGTTTTCATACTATGCATAGAAAAGTCGTACGAATCAATTATTTTTTCTCTATGTTTAATCACTTAGAAGTTATTTGATTTTAAAAATCGTCAATGCATTTTGCCAATGCTGTATGTTAGTTTTTACTGGTATATTATGCTTATGACATGTTCCTGACATAAGATTTAACCTTTACTATTTCCTAAGTAAATATACGGATATATGCGAGGATATTATGTTTTATTTAAATTTGTTAGAATGTCCCAATTTAAATAAAAGTGTCACGCTGTGAAAAAAAAATGTGCATATTATGTATGTAATATGGAGTATCAATTTTGTTAATTTATCGGCTAGTGTCTAACTTGTAGTATTTAATTAATAATATACTACTGACGGTATACCAAATGTCGGGACTGGCCAATATTTAATAATATATTGATGAATGTAACAGAACAGGATTAAGTAATTTTAGTTGTGGTGAAAAGCATAGTAAGAAAGCTTTTGGTCTGTGCCACTATCCGTCTGACAATATAGTTCAATTGTCAGACAGATAGCCACCTGCTTTTTTGCAGGCATTGCACTGTGACCTTCTCTGGTACTTGAGGAAAAGCAAGAAAAGTAGATTGTCAAAAGGATAGTAGCACAGACCAAGGACTTGCTTTACTGAGCTTTTCACCACAACCAAAATTCTAGATGCCTTTAGGTATGTCGCAACGTCGTTGATTGCTTCTACAACTTGTACTTTCATCACCTATGTTCACTGCCTATGGAACTCTGACCAGTAGAGAATAAGTGCAAAACCGGTCAGTGTCTGGTAGTTGATCTCGATCAAAGATGTGGCGATCTTCATGGAGATAACGAAAAAATTCAACGCTAGTTGGGCACATAGTCGGTGGATTAGTTCTTTTCAACATCTTCAAATGATTAAGTCATTGTTTTGAATAATAAATGTTTACAGGTGGTGTAATCCCCAGTGAAAAGCATCTAACTGATGTTGTATACGATTGTAGTTGAAGAAGATTTGAGACAAAGGTATAGAATCCCTCAAACCATTCCGTGATATACATTATGAAATAATATGTTTTATTTAAACTACGGCCTAGGTGCCTATATGAAAATTTAGTAAATCCAATATAATCTATTAGGCTACTAACCAAGTTACCAAGAAGAATGTGTTGTGGTTGCCAAATTCTACAGCTTTCTAAACTTGAAACTATTTGCTTTGCTGAGATTTGAATGAGGGAAATCAACTAACATTCCTAAGAAGTATCTTTGACTTTAAATCCAAATATATCTAAGAATAATATATCTAAGAATAAATATATCTACAATATTACTCAAGGGTTGAGTAATATTGTAATCATGCGGACTACTATAGCGATTATAATTACATACTTACTTGTTTGAGTTGAAAAGAATTCCCAAATAGGAAAATAGCTGTCAAAAGTCAAGGAAAGTTTACCACCAAGCAATAATAATTCGATGTTACGAATTGCAGATGAATATTTACATTTAAAAATCCATGCAACTCCCAGCAATAAACAATTATGCAAATGTTTCTAGAAACTTATCAAGAAGCAATTTAGTTAGAAACACAATTCCAACAGAAAACCAGTTTATATTTTGCCCTTAGGGAATAAACAAGCCGAAACCAAAGGGAACAATTTGTTTGTAAATTAGTGGTAAAAAGAAAAATCCAATTGCTGTTGCATTTTAAGTTTTGTTTATTCCCTTTAAAGCAACTTCCAAAATTAATATGCATATAAGAGTGCCAGCAGCTACAACCCGGCTGCATGTATAATTGCGCATTATGTAAATATTTCTCAGCTTACAAATGTCTTGAATCTGGAAGCTGAAACTAAAACGGGTAAACAAATTTGGTTCTAAGAGTATATATTTCCCGCGATCGATTACACTAGGTACATTATAATTTAAAGAATTATTTTCAGATGTCAATTATTAACAAAATATTTGTAGTTTTTCAAAATATAAAAAATATGTACATATAATAATAAATAATATACAATACCTATACAAAATAACTAAATAATAACAAAATAAAATAATAGTCTAATAGGTTCTCTTTTATTGAGTAATTTGTTATATTTCTTGGATCTCCGAGCTAATCTGCCGGTGTCGTTTTAAAATTTTTTCATCCAGCCTGGATGTAGAATTTTTAAACGAAAGTTGGAATGCACTCATTTTGAAGGATGCAGATACACTAAACTATTATAATTGGCCTTGGTCTGATGATTTGAAAATATCATCGTTGTTCGATATACAATACGTTATTAGGTTTGACATCGAAGTGTTTCAAAATGGATCATAAATAAAAATCACAGAGATGCCCAGGTCCTTAAAGGGATACACTGTATTCCTTTAACCGCTTACTAGCAACTAAATTTATTAAAATCATTGGTGTATACTTCTCAAAACCGCAAGAATATCTATTAAAAGTAAATGTCAGAGTACATTAATTCAAAATTTTGTTAAAATGCGTCCCGGAACGACGATTCTCCCTAATAATGATGTTGAAACATCAACACTGGCAGAAGTTATTAATGATCCAGTCGCTCGTGTTGCAACTGCTGCTCAGCCACACTTGTAAAGTATTAATTAATATAATTTCTAGCTACTTAAAAGCGAGGAGATTTTTAATGCCGGCTTTCCTACGTACCAAGTGACGGAATGATAAATTAGGGAAGGATTTTACGCTAACTTGTGGATAACTTGACTCTCTGAATAATTTATATTGTTTGTATTTTATTAGATCATTAAACAGCTTAGTTTTATTTTCCTAATTAAAATGGTACACTGCATTCACTGGACTTTATATGGCCATTTTTAATCAGTTTTGGTATCTTTACTAGTCACTATTTGTATTATTTCTAAATTTCGTACAGACGAGATAGATATTTAATGTAATTGTGGTCTTTTGAACCACGGTTAGATACAGTGAATTCATAAAGTCCCGCATAAATTTATTATTTTGAAAATGGTAAAGTTTTTGAAAAATCGCTCGGACACGTCGATTTTCTTTTCTTTTTATACTTCTTCTACATATATTAAATTTTATGAAACTATGAGTTTCTGCGGGACTTTATGAACCCACTGTGTAATTCCCTCTTTTATTAAGTATAATTTTTTAAATATTAATTAAATAAATTTAGATTTACATCCAACTATAATAATAGCTGTGGGTGTACTCTACCTCTTTCTCATATTACAGATTGTCCATAAAGCCAGACTTGTGTGGGAGACGGGGCGTCATATTATTATTCTATAGGCCACATTAGCGCCATGAAACAGGTACAATATACAAAATTGTTAAATCTACAAAAACCCGATCCCACTATCTATGGATTTATAGATCGAAACACTAAACCTTGAGCCACCGACTCGGTAATTGTTAGTTAAATAATTTATAATTCGTGAGTTCAGATTCATCCGTTCCATAACATTTTTTATTTTATCTTTTTAATTATTTATTAAAACAAGTTCGCATAAGCTATTTCTTTTTCTCATATTGACCTACTTGAAGTGAATTATATATGTTTTATAAATAATTTTTATATGTACAAATCGACGCTAAAATTACATGCAGAATAAAAATGCAAGAACACATATTTGGTGTTTTAATCGAATAAGAAAGTTGGCATTTACATACGGTGTAATTTGAAACGTCAGCACTGTCGAAATATTTAACTTTCAGAAGCCTGTATTTACAGACTGAAAAGTCACAAAAACTACTTTCTGAGATGAGGATTGTATAGACTTCCAGCTGGACACGCTGCTTTTTTTTACAGAAAATCGGAAATGAACTGGATTGAATATGCCTAAAGTTAGTATTCTTCTCTATCAATGAATTTTGTGTAATTATGCTTATATCTATCTAGACGTTGTCAAACGATAATTGCAGTCAGTAACACTTCACGCGCTATAATTAGCGCGTGAAGTGCTTCTGTAATAATAATGTAAACATTTAAATAGTTTTCTATCCAGGAATGTAGTCGTCACTGTAGCTAATAATAAAGATCTCGTAATTGAGATCTTTATTATTAACTAGAGTGATGACTACATCCCTGGATATAAAACTTTTTGAATGTTTACATTATTAAAATAAAATTACAATAAGAAGAACTTATTTGGAATTATCTTTATTTTAAAGCACCTTATATTTTTAGATTTAGATACAGCATCAACATTCTCTATAAATAAATATATAAATCTATAAAAAAGTAAATAAAGCGAAATTAGTTCTGCTTTAATATCCATTAAGTTTAGTATTAGTATTGATTGATTAATTGAAAATTAGTTGATCAAGGCAAGTAACTGGTTTTAATTGCACCTTTGAACACCTCGTAAACTTGAGACCGAACGCGATCAATATGTTTCCCGTTTGGAATGCATTGAATATATTCAACAGAATGCAATTCAAATCTGAACGCTTAGTTAGAAACTACAGTCAGGAAAGTTTCAGATGCGTTCGTTTTAAATACGCCTGAGGTATTCGCGACTTAAATCATGTATGCTCTTTTTAATTAACTTCTCTGGAAAATAACAGTTTTCCATTTATAAAATCTTTCTTTGTTAAACAAGACTGCATTTTCTATTAAGTATTTACATATATAAGGAACGTTGAATCATAATAGAAAATTATAGAAACCTTAGTAAAATTATTTTATGTCTTCTATGTGGGTCTATCAAAATTTATTTTGCAGTAGTTGTCCAAATATGTCTAAAATACTGCCAATATTCCAAAATTCAAAGAAGGAAGAGTATATTGCTATTATTTACAAAAACATACAAGTTCCTGAGGTATGGATACTTCATGTGGACACCAAGTATATAGACATAAATCTCATGTATCTTCACCACATATATGTGTGTCATTCACTTTTATACAGGGTCTATCAAAATGTATTTTGCAGGAGTTGCCCAAATATGTCTAAAATACTGCCAATATTCCAAAATCCAAAGAAGGAAGAATCTATACTTCATATTATTTACAAAAAAATACAAGTTTTTCAAGTATTACAGATCCTTCATGTAGATACCAAGTATCTATATAGACATAAGTATTATGTGTCATTCACTTTTAATGCCAAACGACATCTGTTTCGATCTATTAGATCTCCCCAATGGGTGGTGGCTGTAAGACGGTACATGACACCGAGGTTCTTGCAGTGGGACATAAATAATGGAAAAGAGCAATGCATTAGGCTGAAGTTTTACGTGGATGAGCTGTTTTAACTGTCGTATCCTACCACAACTGCATGTCCGCAGCAAAAAGATACGTATGCAACTCTCATCAGTTATATACTAAAAAATATATATATAAAAAATGTATGTATGAAAGTATATTTTTGATGGACTGCTTAAAGCAAGAACCATAGTATCATGTACCGTCTTGCAGCCACCATGAAACCTGTACGGCACTGAGAAGATCTAATAGATTGGAACAGCTGTCTGTCGATTGATGTTAAAAGTGAATGATGTGGTGTGTGGTGATGAATGATGAAATATGCCTTGTCTGTACACTTGGTATATTTACTTAAACGGTATTGTTACAATACTAATTTAACTTTAATCTTTGTTTGAACTATGAATATGATTGCATCTGATTGAATGCCTAGAAGAGAGGTTACATTTAAGAGGTTAATATTTTCATAATACCAGAACACTATCTCTAACACTATGTATTTTAGCTTATGTTATCTATTGACTGCTGCGTTATGTAATATTAAATAAGGTGTAAAAGGGAGTGATTGATGTTTCTGGTCTAATAAATACGCAAACAATGGTATAATTTTACGATGGTATCACATTTAAAAAATCGTATCAAGTAACTTAATTTGACTAAAAAGCAAGAATGTGAACTAAACCCCGATTCAGAATTAAGCAAAGTGGAATGACCTCGCCGATCTGGTAAAATGCGGTGAAGCATGGGCGTGCGTATTCTGTTTTACATTTCAGTTAATATATACTCGTATACTATTCTATAGAATACTTCTAGTATATGCACTTCCACTTTTTTAACTAACACAAATAAGTATAAACACTGACACAAAGAATAAATACACTGATAATTTTACCACAAATTTTTACCGTTAAGAAACGCGCGCGAAATAACCCAACATCACGCCACTGTTTCGAGCGCAGTCGCTTGTTGGTTCCCATTGGTTCCTAATTCGACCAATCAACGTCGTTGAGGCTCAGAAAAAAGAAAGGGAAAATGCAAGAATATGTATGTTAAATAAGGATAAACAGCTTGTCGTCAACTTTACGGCTTTCATAGTTGTCAGATATTCCGAAATTCCTTGATATTATCACAAGTATAAAGATATATTATGTCTTTATACTTGTGATATTATTGAGTAAAAGCAAATTAAACATTGTGTTTGCTTTAATAAAGTACAATAGGAATAAGGGACGTTAAAGACAAGTAAAAAAATGGGTAAATAAGGTAATTAATACGTTTCCTGTTTTAAATAAGAATACTTTAGAAATAAATGTGACAACACAGATCTACTCTTTTTCCGGTCATTGCACTTTGCTTAATTCTGAATCGGGGTATAGAATAGTACATTGTATGTATTTTTCAGTCAAATTAAGCTATAGTTAAAGGAAAATTAAAACAAAGTGCTTTTATTAAACTTGATATGATATGAATGATAATTATATCTCGTCAGAAACAATATTCATGGATCAAACGTAGCTTCCTTTCCAGAAGGATGTTACCAGTGGAAAATCATACAAACATTACAAACCTTCTACTGGATGACGAGTTGAGTATCAACTTGAAACGTTTAGGAAAAAGCTAGTTAAGTGTTTAATTTCCTTTAAATTTTACTATAATAATTTGATTTGTTGAGACTTAATTCAAAATATGATTTGTAATCGTTAGTAAGTTTAGTTAATTTATCAGATATTTATTTTATTACATATTTCTTCAAAAGTGTTTTACTTAGCAGTTTGCCTTAATACTGCACTTTGAATATTTAATTTATATGCTTCTGGTTTCCTGCTTTTTGTTATTTTATAGGTAACATAATCCCAAACGAAAACTGTGAATCATGGAAACACATCACAAAGCAGTTCCAGACATTATTATAAAATAGTATTGTCGCCATATTCAAAGGCGAGCGGTGTTTACATCCACGAAATGTGCGACCTGAAATCCACTACAGAAAATTTCCGAAACGGACATGTAATTTTCTAGACCATTGACTAAAACATATTATTACTGATGTTGAAGACTTTATTGAATCAAATTGCATATTATAGATAGCACTTGTGCGTGTTTGTAATATGTTAATGTTTGCTAGATCATTAAACTAATAGTTACGGTTATTTGATTTTAATGACGTGTTACGTGTTTTGCTGTTCGTGCGCGATTGAAAATTTAATTGTTAATTAGAGTATTAAAGCAATTGCCCATACTAGAAAAAAATCCCTACACTTTATACTCATGAGTTTGTTTAATTATATGCCTAATTTCACAAAATATGTATAATTTATATACCAATAAAATTTAAAACCAGGAACGATGAAAATAACAATAGCTATAACACTAATAACCAAAAAATAAGTTAAAAAAAGCAAATTTGAATGTGGCAATTTATACAAATTATGTGGCAGAATTATGTGAGATAACTTTTTGTTTGGAAATAACAGAGAGAGAAAGAAGTTTTCCAAACAAACATTTATATACAGGGTTTTAGTTAAACATGCGGCAAAAATTCAAGAGCTTATTCCTTGGACTATTCTAATGATATTTTATCCTTTGATGATTTTTGAAAAAGCGCTTTGTTGCGAAGATATAGGGCGAAAAAAATTTTCAACAAATCCAATTTTGGTATTTTTCACATTATTAATGTAGGTGAAATAAAGGTATGGCGTACTACACTGGACGTATCAAGTAAAAGACATGTAAGAAAAAGGAGTTGTTGAAACGAAGTGGAGGACCAGGAAGGCCAAGGACTGTAAGAACGGTAGACGTAGAAGAGAATGTGCTGGACATGATAGAAGAATATCCAGGTACTTCTACGCGAAGAATTGCAAATACTTTGAACGTAAGTAATTGGACTGTTTGGAAAATTCTGAGAGATAATTTGTTGTACCCATACCACATTCAACGCGTTCAGGTACTTCTTCCTGCGGATTTTGCTCCACGTATTGCTTTTGTCACTGGCTTTTGCACACATTGGTTGAAATCCTTCAACTACTTATGCTGATTCTTTTTACCGATGAAGCCAGTTTCTCGCGAAATGCAATAAGGAATTTCCACAATAACCATGTGTGGGCTGACGCAAATCCACATGAGATTTGTGAAGATCGGTTTCAACATCAGTTCTCGTTGAACGTTTGGGTTGGAATTGTGGGTGACTGGCTAATTGGACCCGTATTTCTATCAGGAAGACTTACCGGCGAAGTATACCGCAACTTTTTGGAACAAACGCTACCCCAGTTTTTGGAGGATGTATCATTGGCTACAAGACAGACAATGTGGTTTATGCATGATGGTGCACCACCTCATTTTAGTATAGTTGCTCGAGAGTTTTTCTCAGCAACATACGTAGATCGCTGGATTGGTCGAGGTGGACCTCACGTATGGCCTGCTCGATCCCCGGACTTAAACCCCCTGGATTATTTCCTATGGGTCCATCTAAAGTCATTAGTTTGTACTAGGCCAGTGGAAGATGTGGACGATTTAAGAGATCGGATAATTGCTGGGTGTAACTCAATCAAGAAACGACCCTGGTGTTTTTGAAAGAGTTCCGGAGTCTATGATGAGAAGATTGTATGGTTGCATCCGAGCTGGAGGTAGCCATTTTGAACAATTCTTGTAGGTTCAGAAATGTTACATGTAATTTTTAGTAATAAATTGTTATTTGTTGAAAATTTTTTCGCCCTATATCTTCGCAACAAAGCGCTTTTTCAAAAATCATCAAATGATAAAATATCCTTAGAATAGTCCAAGGAATGACCTCTTGAATTTTTGCCGCATGTTTAACTAACACCCTGTATAAGGGTAATTTTTTGTTTGTCCATGTTTCATGTGCATTACTCATTGCATGCACAGCTCAGGCTTTAAAGTCTTGGTCTCTAGATTTAGATGTTAGAGAGGTTCAGAGGTAGTTGATTCGTCTCTACGCGGACTCAACAATATTTTATTAAATTGTTGACTCATGTATAATGCTGATATATTGGCAACCAAATCTGTACATTTTTTCATGTTTCCCTTAATCTTTCAATAAATAGTGGTTAAATTTTACTAACCGATGACACTCCTGGGTGGAGCCAATGCGCCATACATAATGATAATATGCCGCCTACCTCCCACACAATCTCATACTTGCAGCTTAATTCTTGCGACTGGAGTAACAGGTAAATATACTGAACAGCAAATGAACCTTTTCGTTTTTAGGGCGAAATTCAACTACCCATATTTGTTTAAACTTCTTCATTTAAGAGATAAGTTCTTCATAGTTTTGGTTTTGGAAATCTTCATTTTTTTTTTAATTTGAAACAATTGAAAAGATAATGCGGGGTTATGTTTTTGTTGAATTTTAAATATGTTTCTGTGTTTTTCAGAAATTAGGGCATATTATACTTTTATTTTATAACCCGGTAGATTGTATATATGCACGTTTTTGTCCCGTTTTTATATTGCGCTTAGTTTTACAGATGTAAGGGTTTTTCTGGAATACTGCAAATTGACTAAAATTTACCACTGCATCAAACACAAACTGATAACGTTCTTTTGCATCAATACTTGTCAAAGTTTGGTTGAAGTTTTACCTTTCTTTAAAAATAATTGTTATACAGAATATACTGGGTTATCAAATAAAAATATATTAACATTTCCATAATTTCAGAAAAAATCCAAAAACATATTTATAATTCGACAAAAAGATAACATATCTACTTAGATTAAGGGTCCCCCAAACCAACGCGGATAATCGCAGCACCTGCGGAAGTTCGCACCGCTTGCGATTCGCATCATATTGTTTCCATTCCGTTAAATATGTACGTTCACACCAACACGATTTTTTTCGTTAAGACTGCGAATTGTCTGCGTTTATTTCGTACGGAGTTTTTGTTCGCAATCGGCTGCGTTTTTTCTCGGATCCGTAGTAGTTTCGCAGTCTCTTAACTAAGAAAGTAATTAATAAAATGGAAAAAATCATTGAATTAGTGCGAAAGTATCCTATATTAGACGACCTTTCTCATGACGATTACAAAAATATTCGAAAAAAGTAACAAAAATATAACATATTCTCGTCTTTTCGTAATTGCGGCATTAATGTATGAAATTCCCTATATTGTCGTCTTTTTTTATTAATATCGTGAACCCATTTTATTTTCTTCTTAAGGTTAGATGCATAATATGATCAACACATTTATTTTTAAAGAATACTAATAATTTTATCTTAAATTGTCTTCTTCCAATGCAAGCAACACAAATGCTTCTTCTTCATCCGATGATGTATACATATTTTTGTATGGTAGGTAAGTATGTAAGATGTAAGTACAAGTACAAATTGTTTATTTTTCGTTTTCAGCAATAGCAATCAACCTTTTCGATACTGAAAATATGACGCATATGATGCGATTATATTCGCTTTGGTGTGGGGTTCTCTGCGGATTCCGCCACGAATTTCGCTGCGAACTTTCCGTCACGAATCCGTTACGAATAATTCGCGTTGGTTTGGGGGAGCCTTTAAGTTAAAAAAATATGGGAAGTTGAATTCACCACCAAATAGGTGTTACATTTCATTTGCTCTTTAGTAGGTATACGTGTTATTATTATTATTATTATTATTATTATTATTATTATTATTATTATTATTATTATTGCTATTATTATTTTTATTATTATTATTAATGCACAAGGATCCTATTTAGTTTTCCTTGACTCCGTAAAATATGAACGTACGTTACTATAAACGATTTGGGTTGCTGTTCTTCTAATACAGCAACTGAAAGTATGTATTTGCTTTGCTTGTCAAATACATCTGTTATCCATTAAACCTGAAATATTTTTCTCTTTTGCTTTTGTCTTTTGCTTTCGCACTGCGATATTATCGACTTCCCTCCGTACTCCACCTCTTCCATTTATTTACTCGTTTCGCTCCGCACAATCTTATAAATATTGGAGGCTTTTTATATTCCTCTGGACTTTGGAGAGGAATATTAATTCTTTTATTTTGTTCCATGGCGAATTTCCGCCTCGACTTCTGAACAGCGTACGAAATAAAATTTGAAATTTGCGAGTATTGTGCATTGTTTTAATGAAAATATAATGTCAGTTTATATTAAACAAAAAATAATTTGTATTTCCTTCATTCTTAAGGAAATACATCAAGAACGATTTATATTCACGTGATATTATATTGAGCCCTCATTTGAGTATATCCATGACTTGTATCTATCTATAAAGGTCCTCAAATAAAAATATGTCTAATTTAAAAACAAAGAATAAGGCAATACTGGAAAATACTACTAATTAATTATTTAGTGGGGGAACGCAGTTCAGAGCGACACCTACAGACTGCCTCTGTGGCCACACCTCTGACCTCTGTCTGTCACGCCTCCCACCCAAGTGAGACCTCGTCCCACTCATGCACAGTTCTTTTTGCCATACCTCTAACCTCTGTCTGACACGCCTCCCACCTATGTGAGACCTCGCCCCACTCATGCACAGTTCTTTTTTTTGTTTAATACACACTTTACTTACTGGGTCTTCTTATCCGTTCGTGTCTCCAAATTGAACATATTTATTTACTGAATTAATTGAAGTCAAAACTAATTGTAAATCAGTACCAAAAAAGTTAATATTATTATTAATACATACTTCATGTATCACCTGTAATAATAAAGCAGTCACATGTAAATATTTATTTTAAATAAATACATCCGTAGATATAAAATAATAATTTGAAATAAATCTATCATTGCAAAATGGCAAGTTATTTACTGGGTGCAAATATAACGATAGTTAAAAATACATAATTTATTCATAATCAGAGATTCAAAAGCTTTTCAATAGAACTTTGCATCTCTCTCGATATCGAGATAAATTATTTCTGGAATAATGCAGCAACTACTAAATGAAGTAAATTAGGCATTTCATTTATTTGTCATTATCATAGGCAAAGAGACACTGAATGACAGTAAAACTTCATCTATGCTGATTTGAAATCATTCGCCGATTTTGCTACTAAATGTAAAATTGATGTAGTATAAATTATTCAAACAGTACCATGTAGCGAATGGTGAATCGTTAAAGCAGATTCTGTGAATATATAATATCTCATGTGAATTTCCCATATTCATGGCATAAATGAAGCTGGCGATACTACTAGTAGAACAGTAATATAATCGATTTTTCAGAATATATGTGCAATATTATTTAGATAACCATTTCAACAGTGATATTTTAATGCATACATTTTTTAAATAATTTTGCCGATAGAGGTCGATATTTCGAGAGAGAATTATTAGATCTTCTTAGTGTCATACAGATATCACTCATTTATCTCACTATTTATTTCACTAAGGGTGACACATTCGAACACTGTGTTGTTGGATGTCAGGGTAAATAAAGGCATTGAAGGAAATGACCGGGCAGATAAACTTACTAGAAAGAGATCTGAAATGGCTTTCATAGGACCGGAGCCAGCTTGTGGAGTCGCTTATAATTTTACTAGAATGGCTCTGAGAAAATGAGTGGAACTGGAACATAGGAACTAATGCGTCTTAAAACCAGGACGGAGTCATGGAACCCTGATGGAAGGTCCTCCGCAGAAAGGAATTGTAGAGATGCTGAGCATGTAAATCTCGGTCCAAGAGTATGGATAAGGCACTACCATCTCAAGAAATCTCTCTATAATTTACGATTAGCAGAAAGCCCGCTGTGCTGGGTCTGTGATGATCCAGAGGAGACTGCACTACACATTCTGGGTGAATGCGAGAGCTACGCTCGTGTGAAGCTAACGCTTCTGGGTAAACCATTTTTGGAACCATGTGGGCTGAGGAACTTCATACAAAGAACAAAGATGGTCGCTGAATAGGAAATCAGCGATATGCACAATAGGCCTAGAAACCAACCCACATGAAAAAGAAGAGCTAAGGGATACTAGAGCTAAGGGTATATGCTAAGCGATCATCTCAAGAACTCCTATCTTGCTTATATATCTCTATTCCTAATATAACATTTAGTGGTGTATGCAGATGACGCTATTGGACATTATTGAACTGACTTGGTTATTTTGAACTTCTTATAAATCAAAAATGTTAAAATCCACAATGTATCCAGATATATGAATGTATTCCTCCCATAGTTGCGTTCTAAAGTGGTTCATTTCCATTTTACTCGAGCGTTAGACACTTTTTCAGACATGTTGTAAAACCAATGATATTTCCAATAATACGACGTATTTTCCTGCTCGAGCACATCCCGTATCATGTAACTGCTGTCAGCCGGCGTTTTAGAGAATATCGATTTTATTAAAATTCACGAGATCATTTTAGTTATGCCAATATATACATGCACAATATACATCTACATACGGATTTACATAATATTATGCATAGTATTTTCATTACGTCGGGATACTAATATCCGCTTGCCCTTAAAAGGCGACGGATGATAGACGTAGATGGTTTGAAAAAAAATGAACTTTCCGTTCTGCTTACGCTTCCTCTAAATAATATAATTATATTTTTTTAAGAATCCACAGCAAGGCAGCTATTATCAAACTAGACTTGGAAATGGGTTAGTTACATACACTGAAATTGCAGAATTTAAATGAAAATATAGCTGTAATTTTTCTACTCTTATTTACTGTTTCAGTTAAAATAAGCAACAAACATTTTCTGGTTTGTTGGTTGGATTATTGTTTTAAAGAAATATTTTTTATTTTATTTAAAAACAGTTCAATGAAACTGTTAAAATAATAATGAAAGCAATTTAAAAATGAAGCCGAAACCTCATCGTTTTCTTTTACTTATTTTTAGATCACCGATAATGAGTTCAGTCAATGCCTTGCATCGTTATCCAGTTTACCTTTCTTCCTATTTGCTGACGCCCTCAAGAACGCTCACGCTCTATTGTTGCATTTTTATACAAAAAAACACATCCGTTCGAATGATGATGAAGCATTTTTAGCGGAACGTCAGGTATAGATCGTTCCAATAATACTAGAAAAGGCAATTCGGGCGAGGAGAAATAATTCATAATCAAAAACCAATACTGTGCAGAGGTTGTGGACTATAGACGTAATGGATATTTATTCGTTCGGTGCTTTGGACTTCCGCGTTTTTAATAAAGCATAAATCTTGGTGGAAGTTCATTTTTCAAGTGGTGCAACTTTCGGAAATCTATAGCCATTACGCAGGTAATGTTTGAAGTTTGGGTGAATTTTAAACTTGGCTAATAACATTTTCTAGTGGCATTGAGATTTTATGAATATTAAGTATAACTATACTATACATCATATCCCTGAATAAGGAGAAAAAGTAAGAGTTTAGAGTACTCGCCACCATAGGCCCAACATTTATATACCCGTAAATATACATATAACTAAAAGTGCTTTCTTCAGTAGGCAAAGCTCTGAGAATATTCATCAGAAAATGTAATAGTTATTTCTCAATAGGGTGGTTGTTCTTTATTAATTTTATTAAATCGGTATTTTCTTGCAATTCTAAATTGCAAATAATCTTCTTTTATCTTATTTCACTAATTATATATGCTAATTGTTGATATTTTTCCTTCTTTCTGTATATTTTTTGCTATGTTTGCTCAGATGGTATTGCCACATCGATAAGGTAGGTAACCTTTTTTATCATAACCCTAAGGTAGGTAGGTAAAGTTATATCTGGTCTATTATTATGGGCTACCGATTTATCAGTATATGTGGTTAGGTTCCAGTATAATTAATAATATATGTTTTCTATTATAGTTGGTGGTGAATGTTGATAGTACTCAGAGTACTTGGGCTCCGATTGCAGATTATATAGCAGGGCTATTGCCTGGTGAATAATTTTTGCCACCGCATTATGTCTATTGATATATTGCACACCTGCTAGTAGTTTACATCTGGATGTTACAATGTGTCCTATTATATCAGGAAATTGGTGGCATTTTCTGTACTTATCGCACTTTTGAAGTATCCTTTGTAACATATTTTTGAGAGTTATTTGTCGCTATAACTTGGTCTTGTTTTGCAAGTATAAATCCCTCTGTTTCTGGCTATAATTGGCCTATTTGTAGAAACTTATATGATATTTCTTTGTTGATATGTTCTTGGTTAACACTATTATAATATCTACCGTATAATACTTTACTCTATTGCCTTATGTAATGGATGGTCAGTGTTTTGGAAGTATGTTTTTAATACATTTATCTGTTTATAGTATAACTGTTGCATGTCTATCATTCCTCTTCCTCCTTCTTTTCTACATATATTTATTCTCGCCTTACATGAATTTGGGTGCAGCATTCTATCCTGTGTTAATTGTGGTGTTATTATCATTACCATTGTCATTACCATTATCATTATCATTATTATTATTATTATGATTGTTATTATGACTGTAGCTCCGTAAGGAAGTTAATGTTTTGAGTGCGTGGCAAGAGTGAAGATTTTTAATTATTTGCATAAAATCAGGTACCTATGTTATTTATTACATTTATAAGAAATGAAGAGATGACGTAATTATTAAACCGATCTTTTTATTTTGTAAAAATTCATTGTCCTTAATTAGTCTTAAAAAGGAAAGGACATAATTTTGCTGTTTTTTTTTGCTCCGATGAAAACGGATCTATTTTTAGAGTTGAGCATCCGCTTATAAGTTAAAGGAGTTATGCTAACCTAACAGAAATTTATGGGCAAAAAATAAACCACGCTGTTGTTCTCCATTCCCGTGCTGTCTTAAATTTCCCTGATATAACTTACCCAACAGAAAGAGAAAATGTATGTACGTGAATTATATCCTTCACCTTTTTGCCATGATTTACTTTAGTGTCGACATGAGAAGGATACCACCCTTGTTGCTATTTTGTTGTGGGGTTGACACTTTAGTGCATGCTGACGTGCAGAGGTGAAATTTTTCTTTTTGTATTTTAAAATAATATGTAAAGAGCCTCTGATCTTTATCTTACACTGAGAGAAATTAAAATGGTAATTATAATAATTAAAATCATTTAGGTCTGTTTGTTTAGGTTTAGGTCATTCAGTTTGTTTAAACATTTTATATTTATCATATTTTTAACTAAACACATTTTACATAATGATTTGAAAAACATCGATTTCTTGGATCTAATAAGCGTTTTGCAATATTAATTTAATAATGAAAAATCGATTGTTTCGTAATGTTGTAAAGCCTGAAAGAACATTGTATTACTGAAACTGACCTGATCCCTTGCAGCCCCATTTCAATTAAAATTTTATAACTGCCTACACTTTCAATTTATGTTACTCACATTTTGACACACTCGATGCATATTTAACGAGTTTCTGAATTAAATAATCTGAAAATTGATCGTATGTATCTTTGTCAATAAAATTGTGTGTACAGGGTGACCCATTCGTCTGGGATTCCTTTATTTCTCCACTATTATCAACGTTAGAAAAAAATATCTAATACAAAAGTTTTCAAAAATAATAAGGGCTATAATTTAAAATTAGTTACAGATTTACAGGGTGTTCGCATCCTTCCAAACCTATAAAAACTTTCTTATTTTAAATGGAACACCCTGTATATTAATAGCTCATTAGATTCCTCATCGCAAGTGCTTTCAATCCATATAACATTTGTTATAGCTAAACCTTATAGTTTCGAAGATATTTAATATTTTGTGTAAAAAATGACAAATGCAGGCTTTGGTGAAAATAACAGTATCTTCCTTAGTTTTTACATTTCGATAATAAATATTGGTATTCGTTTAGTATAAGTCATAGCGAATATTTTGCTGTATATAAATGTTTTATAAATTATACAGGGTGTTAATAATCAGGTAGCAAAATTGGAAAACTGTAAGGGTCAATATCTCGTTTATTTTAAATGAAACACCCTGTATATTTTTAATGGATCAGATTCAGAATTGAAAACTCTATCGATCCATATTAGTATGTTATATACCCAAAGATAATAGTTTTCGAGTTATTTTGAAATTTAAAATATTTTACTCTTTGGTTACAAGTAAACATAATTATGAGCCTAGACATTAGTCAAGCACAAGTTAGTAAGCGTTTAAAGGATAACCAATTTCATCCGTACCAGATTAAGTTACATCAAGCTCTACGTCCAAATTACTTTGAAAAACGACTACATTTTTGCGAACAGATGTTGGAAATAATAAACAATGAAGAAATATTTCTAAATTTTGTAATGTTCAGCGACGAAGCAACGTTTCATAAAAATGGAAATGTGAATCGTTGCAATTTTCATTTTTATTCAACAGAACAACCAAATTTTTTGAGAATTGTCAATAATCAAGGCTAATGGACTATAAATTGCTGGGGAGCAATTTTATGAGAGGACGTAATAGGTCCATATTTTTTTGAAAATCCACTTACAGGAGAGTCATATTTAGATTTTTTACAAAATTATCTTTTGGAATATCTATCTATTGGATGATATTCCATTAAATATCTTACCAAGACTATGGCTTCAGCAGGATGGTGCCCCCGCACACTATAGCGTTAATGTAAGGAATTTTTTGAACGGACATTTTCCAAATAGATGGATTGGTCGAGGGGGTCTAGTAAATTGGCCTGCGCGTTCTCTAGACCTTACATGTCTGGATTTTTTCTATGGGGATACGTCAAAGATAGAGTATACAGCATGTCTCCGACAGCGGACGATATGAAAGAAAGAATTGCTTCCGAAACATTACACCAGATATCCTAAGAAATGTGCAAGTTTCATTTCAAACAAGACTTGAACTGTGCATTCAGCAACTGTTATTGTCTAAGCGTAGGTTAATCTTTAGAAGGGTTGAGCAAAATCTCATTTATATTAAAAAAATCAAAAATTAATTTTTATTACATTGTACTGATAACTTTTAAAAATATCATGTTACGTTAGTATTTATTTGTATAAAAAAAATATTACAAGAATTTGATTTAAATCATGATTTTAATTATGATTTAAATTCACTTGATAAATTATGTTTTCCAAGCCATCTAGGCTTATAATTTATGTTTACTTGTAACCAAAGAGTAAAATATTTTAAATTTCAAAATAACTCAAAAACTATTATCTTTGGGTATATAACATACTAATATGGATCGATAGAGTTTTCAATTCTGAATCTGATCCGTTAAAAATATACAGGGTGTTCCATTTAAAATAAACGAGATATTGACCCTTACAGTTTTCCAATTTTGCTACGAGATTATTAACACCCTGTATAATTTATAAAACATTTATATACAGCAAAATATTCGCCATGGCTTATACTAAACAAATACCAATATTTATTATCGAAATGTAAAAACTAAGGAAGATACTGTTATTTTCACCAAAGTCTGCATTTGTCATTTTTTACACAAAATATTAAATATCTTCGAAACTATAAAGTTTAGCTATAACAAATGTTATATGGAGTGAAAGCACTTGCGATGAGGAATCTAATGAGCTAATAATATACAGGGTGTTCCATTTAAAATAAGAAAGTTTTTATAGGTGTGGAAGGATGCCAACACCCTGTAATTCCGTAACTAATTTTAAATTATAGCCCTTATTATTTCTGAAAACTTTTGTATTAGATAGTTTTTTCTAAAGTTGATAATAGTGGAGAAATAAAGGAATCCCAGACGAATGGGTCACCCTGTACAATTCAAGGTAAAAGTCAAAAAACATACTTTTTCCGAGAGACAGGATTTTTTTGGTTATAGGATAGCAACTGTAAACTGGCCAAAACCGATTCGACGTATCATCTTCAAATACTCCCAGTAATGTAACGCCAAAAAAATTATTTACGAATTGATAAACACTTCAACTTTTTCTATTTTTACATTACCTTGATCTCCACCCTGTAAAATATGAACCTGCTACTACCATACGAAAAACCTTTGTGGGACAAAGTTTCGTGGGACTTCTTATTCTAAACGAAATGAGCTTTCATAATTCGAAACGTTTATCTATAGAAATTCGTTGACCCATTTTCGAACCATAGAAATTTGAAAAGGATGTTAAAAATTGCTTGTCCCGTCCTTTTTGACGAGCAGTTTATATAAAGTTTTACAGTTCCTTTAGGTACTTTTCGCGCAATAAAACTTACACGATCACGATCGAAGGAGTACATCATCTATCCAGGCCAAGCGTTATGCGTTATATTTTATGTTTTATCAATGCATGCATATACATAATATACCTACATGTACTAATATTACAAAAAAAATATTTGTTACAAGAGTTTACAAGCACATTTCCATTGAATATCTGATTAGCAATATACGAGTATTTTAATTTATTTTTTTGGAAAACGTTTACTTTTGCATGCAATTATTCAAATTTCCCTCATCTGAATAAATCGTAATAATTAAATAAAATAAATCATAGAGAATCTACCATCCTTTAGAAATGATTTGTTAGCGGCTCGAATTCGTAGCACCAGCAATAAATTTCTCAGTTGTGAGATGTCTAATTTTATTATAAGATTGCATGATGCTTTCGTGTTTCGTGCTAGAGAGTATCTCCCGTCTTTTTATATAACTTCCCCAAATATCTGCAATCAAGTTCTCTTTGTTCACGTTTGATTATAAATTATGCACCCTTTTGGAAAAGTCGACACGAAATTTCACTCAGGATTATCCGCCCGTTTGGATTCCTTTATGATATGATATTTCCCTGATTTGTGACAGTTCGTATGAAGATACTCCAGAGGTTTCATTTTGTTACTTTCGGATGCCAGTAAAGTGGCCCTCTGTAAATAAACACAATCACGGTAGATACATTTAGAGCACAATTTAGAGCTTATAAAAGACACGTTCTCTACAATCAACCGCACAACGTAACGTAAATGGATTTCTTATGTAAAAGCCCATGCGTAAAAGTTACTACAAACCGAAGAGGATGCTTATTTTCTAGACAAAATATTGGAAAATATATTTCTAGGGCATTAATACGCTTCATTTTAATATAAAATTATTTCACCCATAAGACATATTAAAACATAATAAGTACCTATATGATTGGAAACATCATATAGAGAGGTATTCATTTTAATTAAAACCAGTGGTCTCTTTTCAAATAAAATTCACACTACAGAAACAGCAATTTTATTAATGCTTTGTCAGACGTTCTTTTGGGAATATCCCATCAGTAAAATAAAAATAAATAAATCAATGATATAAACAGTATAACTGCAAATATACTAAATAAAAATAATTTACCAGAGGATTTGGTTGAGAAATTTGTAAATGATATGCGAAAATGTATCAAATAACCACAAATACTAAACATTGTACCGATTGGGCCGTTATTTGATGAAAATTCATTATCACCTCAGATTAACCATTATCATCACATTAAAACAGTACCTAGTTGTTTTTATAAAATGTTTACTTTAATTTGTTAACCTAACAATTGTTTCGCCACAGAGTGGCTCCTTCAGATGTGAGTATTAGAACTGAGTTGTACCTTCGTGTACCATAGTTTAAATTGTGTAAATTCCCCTTAAGATAAACCCTGACTAGTTTTAATAATATTAGGTAAGCTATTAAATATTTTTAAGTGTCTTGAAGCTATGTAAAAATGTTTGAAAGTCGCTGTCAGTTACTTGGTAGCATCTCTGCAAATATAGTTATTTTACATATTTTGCCGCACTTAACAATAATATAATTCACATAAATTCGGATCGCAGTTTATGCAAGGACCGTTCCCTGAGGAACCCCATATTTAGTTACCAATTTTCTTGATATTTTATTATAGTATTTAACTTTCTGGTACCTATTTTCCAGATATGATTCAAACTACTTCTGTATCTTTTCAAAGACGCCTATCCTAGCCTATTTTTCAAGAGCAAATCTCGATTCACAGCTTCAAAAATTGAACGGAATTACAGAAAGACAGCTACCACAAAATTACATTATCCATGGCTTTCAACCACTCATCGCACACATTTTGTAAAAATATCACTTTCACATGAATGACCCTTGCGGGAAACAGATTGACTTAGTTGAAACATCATTATCACAAAAAACTCATGAGCTGATTGAATTAATTGCAATAATTAATTGTGAGCTAGTAATATAGAAGTTGAATTATATTTTAATTATAGTTTAAATATTTTGTGTTAAACTAAATAATAGATGAAAATTTAGTTAATTTAATAAACAACTGCATCATATTAATGAAGTTTTGTGTAAACTTTGGTAGTTTGCCTGATAAAACGTATAGGTACCTAATTAATGTTTTATCATTATATATTTATATCAATGAATGTTTTTATTGGTCGACAGAAAGGTACACCAACTACGGAACAAATTACAGTAATTGTATATTATTCAATTCAATGACTAGCTGTTCTATACATATAATCAATCGATTTCATTTACTTATACAGGGTGCCCGTATTTCGAGCTTAAGCATTGGGAACTCGGCTGTTATAAAAGATACTAACTCTGTTAAATTGGGGCAAATTTGTGGAATTAGTGCAGATTAATATTCTAAAGCAAAATCCGGAAAAAATCCGAAATTTTATATTTTCGTTTTTCTCAAATATTTCATTTTTTATTACAGCTACTGTTTTAACATCATTAGGACAACTTTTTAGGAATATGAATTTGCCGGCTTTTTTTTTATTGTAATCGACATTTTGAAAATTCGACAGGCAATTTTTTTCTTATGGTCGACGTATTAGATTTTCATATGCTCATAGCATAGATAGTAAACAATTCGCACACGTATTGTAAATTATTTAAGTTATTATTATCCTTTTAAATTGTGTTACAATTTGAGTTAAATTTGAAATACTGACAGGTGAATATTGACATTTTGCAACTTTAACATCCTGTAAACCACATTGAATGTAATCGAAAATGTTTAATTATTGGCTAAATCTCTGAAATTAGTGTCAAAAGATGGCTTATGAAAAGTTAGGAATATGCAAACCCTTTTGCTTGACCTCAAACCGTTTAGATTTTACAGGGTATCAAAGTTGCAAAATGTCAATATTCACCCGTCAATATTTCAAAAACAGTTGAAGATAGGTATAGGACATCCTACATAAAACGTGTTTAGAATTTTCCGTATAATCCGGAAATGATATCATATATACAGGGTGTCCACCTAGTGCGCGTAAGTCCAATATCTGGGTTAATAAAAGAGATAACTTAATTTTTTTTTCTACAGGGTTGTCTAATATCCCGAGCTGCACAAAATGAAAATATATTTACATATTCAGGGTGTTCAGTTTTTCCTGGACAGGTACCAACTTCATTTTTTTAAATGGAAACCTATATTTTTTATGGCATTATCGAATTCTACGTAAAAAATTAGTGGGACTTTGTGCATAACACTGCTATTGAAATATTGATAGTTTTCGAGATATTTGACTTTTAATTTTTTTTTCTTATGTTTCGTCACTTCTAATAGTTGACATAATTATGGTTGTATGACAGCTAGAAATTATTTTTTTTCAGAAACTGTAGAGTGAAGATGGCTCTTTCGAAAAACGTATCAAAAGTTGACCTGCGATATACAGGGGGCAACAGAAATCGTGCCAAACCTGATGGTTTAAAATTTAAAAAATCTCGACTTTTTCAAATGGAACACCCTGTGTTTTATGATTTCATTAGATGCCTTTCTGTAGACTCTACAATTTTATAATAGCTTTCCCTATACCTAAGTTGCGTAGTTTTTGCAAAAAAACCACTTTTATGAAAAATACCCGATTTGCGCACTCCTTTGACGGAAAAAATATTGTAAGGCTATTTATTTTTATAAAATGTATTAGTTTACACTTCTTAAAATAAAAATAACTGAAACATTTAGATAATGTCAGTTTAATAAACAAGTCTTTATGGAAAGTTACCATTTATTTGTAAATAAAAGTAAAAAATCATAAAAGCTCTACATGTAATTAAGAATTAGCAAAACTGGCGTATGCTTTAGAAGAAGTTCATGGGAATTATCAACAGCAGAAACCACAACATTAAACTAAATATTATCGTTGTTACTCCCATGTCTCCTGGTAGTTTTCTCATAATTCCCATTTGCTGTTCTTTCAAATCTTTCTTTCACATTTTCAAAACAGTCAGCACGTGGGAATCTCTATAAATACGTGCTGCTAGCAAATAATTCCCATGAACTTCTTCTAAAGCATACGCCAGTTTTGCTAATTCTTAATTACATGTAGAGCTTTTATGATTTTTTACTTTTATTTACAAATAAATGGTAACTTTCCATAAAGACTTGTTTATTAAACTGACATTATCTAAATTTTTCAGTTATTTTTATTTTAAGAAGTGTAAACTAATACATTTTATAAAAATAAATAGCCTTACAATATTTTTTCCGTCAAAGGAGTGCGCAAATCGGGTATTTTTCATAAAAGTGGGTTTTTTGCAAAAACTACGCAACTTAGGTATAGGGAAAGCTATTATAAAATTGTAGAGTCTACAGAAAGGCATCTAATGAAATCATAAAACACAGGGTGTTCCATTTGAAAAAGTCGAGATTTTTTAAATTTTAAACCATTAGGTTTGGCACGATTTCTGTTGCCCCCTGTATATCGCAGGTCAACTTTTGATACGTTTTTCGAAAGAGCCATCTTCACTCTACAGTTTCTGAAAAAAAATAATTTCTAGCTGTCATACAACCATAATTATGTCAACTATTAGAAGTGACGAAACATAAGAAAAAAAAATTAAAAGTCAAATATCTCGAAAATTATCAATATTTCATTAGCAGTGTTATGCACAAAGTCCCACTAATTTTTTACGTAGAATTCGATAATGCCATAAAAAATATAGGTTTCCATTTAAAAAAATGAAGTTGGTACCTGTTCAGGAAAAACTGAACACCCTGAATATGTAAATATATTTTCATTTTGTGCAGCTCGGGATATTAGACAACCCTGTAGAAAAAAAATTAAGTTATCTCTTTTATTAACCCAGATATTGGACTTACGCGCACTAGGTGGACACCCTGTATAGGGTATTTCATTTAAAATAAGCAAGTTAGTGTCGACTTCCGGTTATACCGGAAGTGCCAGAAACGTGAAAATATTTGAAAAAGGTAGAACCCACCGACCTTTGCGAATAACCAAATTTTCAAACTCACCCTGTACCTACTTTTCCATATATCGATCGCGGCCCTTCCCGGTGGGACACCGAATACAGGAAGAAATTATAGATACTCTAAGGACCAGTTTCATAATCAAATTTAAAGGGACTTTAACTAAAGTTGTTATTTAATATCTTGGATATAATTGTGTCAATAATAGTATCCAAGTATCCAAGGTACTCAAAGGGAACTTTAGCTAAATGTTCTTTGTTATTTATTATAAGATCTGGCCTTACTATTATTGAGACACTTATTGTATCCAAGGTATTAAAAAGCAACTTTAGCTAAAGTTCCTTTGTAATTGATTAAGAAACCGGCCCTAAACCACCAGTTCTGTATTCAATTAACTAAGAGTTTGTGATATATGCATTTCATTTCCTCTGAGAGAAACATAAAGGTTTCAATAAATTATTATCTTGAACGGTTTAACAAACCTTTTTGTTGTATAACTTATAGAAACTTCAATATATCATATTTATTTTTGACAAGCTTTTCAAATTTCCCATCCTGAAGAAGGAACATTGTTATCCTTTCAATATTCTCATATTTTGACCCTACAAGGTAGAATGCGAATAAGATGAAGACACATGGGTGGAAATATAATAATGAAAATATTTCTTGATATTCTTGGTCACTCAGAGAAAATTATTTAGCAATATCGCTTTATTGGTATTTGCTACTTTTCATTATTGCAAATGAATGTGATCCATAAGCACATTTCCACCCACTAGAACATTTAAAAACAATTTTTTATTTATAATTTTTATCTGTATATTTATAAGGTACTCAAATAAATATACAGGGTGTGTCATTAGTGGGTAATTGTTCGATTACTCCCAAACGTTACATTGTATCAAAAAACTGTTTATATGAAAGTTTTTTGGCACTAAAAGTGCATATTGTAAAAATATTTTCAATTACACAGGGTATTCCAAAAAGTCAGGACAAGGTACAAGTTGGTTATTTCAAATGCGACACCCTATATATTATTACCTTTTTGAAATCTAGGGATCACTAGGAACATACTTGTATTAAGTTTCCCTATAGCTATCTCTTTTCGTTTTCGAGATATTTAACAGTTAATGGAAAACACCTCGTAACACTGCTTTGGAAAATAAATAAAATTTCCTCTATGACACAATGTGAAAAGGAAAAAAATGTAAAAATGTAGTGTGAGTTAGCACAAGGGATACCTTAAATATTGCACTTGAAATTATTCGGCCATTTTATACAGGGTCATTTTTATCGTGATTTATATTTCACAATATTAAATTGCCTAAATCTCATTTTTTTTTTAATGGAACACCCTGAATTTTTTTATGGCAATAGATGTAGAATTTAATTACCTTTCAAATGGTATTAGGATGTCCTATACGAAAAGTGGACCGGTTTCGAGATATTCACGATTTTCTGAAAATTTAGCTTCCATAATTGATAATTACAAATTATAGTCAAGAAAGTTATTTGTGGAAATTATTTAACTGTCAAATAAATAATCGATTTTGTGTAATCTGTACACTTCATATGCAAGATGCACTATTCCAAAATGCTCTCAAAAGCACCACGAATTCTGTTCATCATGTTTTCTCGTTTGGTTGATGGTGTGCGGTAAACTAAATCTTTTGTGTATCCCCATAAAAAAAATCCAATTTTGTAAGGTCCGGGTACCGAGGAGACCATGAGATAGATCCACCCTTCCTATCCACCTATTAGTGTAGGTACTCCGCAACCGTCATACTGCAACCGCATCCCTGCTAAAATGTTCAGAGGAATATCTTCAAGATAATTTAAAAGTTGATTTTCCAAAAAATGCAAATAAATTTCTCCCTTTCACCCTGTTTTCACATTTTATGGAATTCCGTGTTTAGATAAGAAAGTTAAAATCAGTATCTGTGTGAACCGAAACCAACAAAACTTTAATAGAGTAGCCATGATCGATAATTATTAATTAATACGGAAGATACACTTTAAATGAGACATATTATAATACATACACATAAGTACTTACATACCCGCCGTATTTTTTGTTAGAACTTAGAAGTTAGAACTTTTTGTTAGAAGTCGAAAGTTTTTGTTTCAGTATTAGGAAGCATCGTCTTAAAAGGAAACTTCGCTATACGGCTATGAAAAGAGAAAAATTGGATTACCCTTCTAATGAGATTAAATGGCAGAACTTGTTCCAAGAACATCCTTACAAGCTAAAATACGTAAGTAGCTTCTAATGTATAATTAATTTACCCTGTGCCTTATGACTTTATAATAGGACACTGTCGCAGGATAACATTGGTTTCAAATATGAAAGCATTTCTTAGCTTATCGGCAATTTTAAGTAGGTTCGTTTAATATCTTAAATAAATCAGTTGCACTCCATTTCATTTGTTTACTTATTCCTGAAGATATGGAAAAAAATTATAGCCATCACTGTGCAAAAGAATAGTAATTTTTACTACATAAATTTGCAGTAATATAACAAGAACTATAGTAACTAATTTAGAGACTTTATTTTTCTGAGGTATTTACAGACACAAAAATAACCTTAAAAATTAAATAGAAAAGTAGTTAATTGGTTTGTTACAAGTCTCTATGGTGCAAGTATTAATTAAATGAAAATCCCAATTCAAAATTGAAGAAATAATTGAGAATTGAAGCAATAAATGGTGGTACCTCTTGTGTGTAAATGTGTGGAATAAAAATAATAAGTACCTCTCCCGCGATCATTATTAAATCATGAATATTCAATGTATTATCGGACTACCAGTAAGAGTAGTTTCCAAGTATTTTTAATGACCATATAGATATGCAAAAGATTGTTTTTATTATTTCAGGATTCAACGACATCATAAACCCATATTTCAACATAAATACTGTGGGGAAGTCAAACGAATAAGACGATAATTAATGTTCAAAATCCAATTTACAAGAAAATTAAGCCTCCCGAACTGCTAACCTGCTTAATCGTATTGGACATACAACTTGTAAAGCATTAGGGACGGTGAGTGGAAGGAAGTTAACATGCTTTAGAATTTATGATAGTGAAGTTGTTGTGGAGTGTAGTTTACGCAGCAAGGATTGTTTAAAATGTCATTAATGGTTGTTTCCATAGTCCTAAAACAAAGTTTTCATGATACCTCGAGGGTAGTGTGCCTTTTATTGGAAAATGCCTCATCTGCGACCAAATTCATGAAACAAATCAATAATAAATAATTATAAATTCTAATATTTTCTAAATATGCAGTGTGTATAAATATTATTTTCTTGACAATATTCTGGTGGCTCATTCATGCTGATCGGATAATTGTCGACTTTTTTTATGATTCTTTTTTTGAAGAGCCAAGACTAACACTTAGCGACTTGAGTTCTATTTTGTGTCTTTGTAATACATTATAATTAAACTGAAAAAGAAAATTACTCTTATGTAGAGTAGAGTAGGAAGTTTATAATTTTGATTTCCCTGGCGATGTTCTGCGACAATATTTAAATTTGGCAACGTTGCACTTAGGCATGCCACCGAATTCGCTCAACTATGTATGAATCGGGGCCGTCGGCGGTTAGTGGCAGCCTAAACAAGGGGTTCAAATAATGATTTGAAAATATTTTCCACGCACATTAATATCGATAAATACAGACTATAAAAATGAATAATGAATGAATGAAGCCGCAATAAAGAAGATAATTGAAGAATCGACAAGTAGACTGTTGGAGAAAATTGCAAAAATCGGGAGGAACTGAACAATTCAGAAACTAGAAAAAGAAAACCAAGATTTAAAAAGACATATTGAAATGCTACAGACGAACCAATGTAGTATAGTGTACGAGTAGCTTTAGGATTTCAATACAATTATAGTTATTAGTTATTAAACTAGATATAAAACAATACATACGAAATGATAACATTTTAGTATGATATAAGTAGGTTAGTAAGAAATGGAAAAACTGTAAATATAGAAGTAATTGTAACTAGCAAGTGGTAGAATAGATGCCTCCCAGTGAAGACGTGGTTTCACTTTACCCATCCCCAATAGGGACTGTATAACCAACTAGTATAAAAGAACCAACTCTAAACCATAAGTATATTACACCAACACAATAAGAATTTATTATTATTTTGTTTAATGAAAAACCAAAACGAAATAAGCACTACATTTATTGTAAGTGAAATAAAAAGATTATTCTCTGTGGAACTACAAGATGTAACGTACATTTTAATGTCGTTCCATGAGGTTCACTATTATTATGCACCCCGTAAAACACCCAACCTAATTGTTGTGGCTTAAGTTCTCGATTTTTGAAATAACGCGGTGTAATGTGCTGATTGGCTATAAACGGTAGCCCCTCCAAAATCCAACAGACGATCGGGTGTAATTAGGATCGACAACCGGACAGTTTCCGTCTTCGTGGATAGGCACATGTGAGTTATTTACCTATTTGATATATATAATTTATTCATTTTCATTATTGGTTACGATATAATTATTAGTACAGAAATAAGATAATAGCGATTTGTTGTCATTATTAAGTAATTATATTTCATATATAATCAGGATTTACCTGGATTTTAGGTAAATTATTTAGGCGTGGTCAGTGAGATTTTTTTGTCACCCTATATGGTGAAAAGTAGTACGATTCGAAACAATAGAAAATAGTTTCAATATGATTTTATAAATTTGTGAAGCTGTGCTCTAGTCAGGAGATTATAGAAAACATTGTTTTTTTAAAACCAATAAATTTGAGTTTTCTTGCCTCCATTTTGTTTGAATCGGATTGCGACTATCCACCACGTGTTGTGCCCTTTGGGAATTAAGTTAATTATTTTATCGTTATCTTATCTTCTCTTATCTTATAGTTATAATATATGATTGGAGCTATAGAAAATTGCTAATATCTTAGTTTCTGCACTAGGTTAAGTAATTTGTTACTTATAGAGATTTTAATAACTCACATGCAAGCCGATTCGAAGACTGGAACCTGTTTCCTAACATTAGTAAATTTATTGATTATTGTTCTTTGACAACAAATTTGTACCATAAATCAATACGAATTTCTATAACTTGTCACTCAGTTTTTGAAATATTAATGAAATAATTTTTCTCTTTTACCTAATTAGAGTGGTAATCTTTCCTTGTTTAACCGGTTATGAAACCGTTGTTTTTGGAATTTTGGGTCAGATGATAGAGGGTTTTTTTGTTAAATTATTTTTGTTCCTTCTAAACTATAGTATCTTTAAAGATTAACGAGTAGAGTTTTTTATTAAGAATAATTGTCGAGTGGCTGAACTGTAATCAGTTCTTTTGAATGCAATTTTTTGGGTAATTTTATTTGCTTCATTCTGGGTAGGGTCACTAAAGGTTGACACCTTCCAGGTTTTGTTTTTATTTGTTAATTACTTTCCCTGTGAGAATCACAGAGGATTTTTCCATACCAGATTTGCTGGTACATTCCCTTCAGGAATTTATTTATAATTTTTAATCTTGGCTACACTAGCCGTCAACGTTCATCTATATATTTGTAAATTTTGGGGCACTCTTAACACAAACAATTCTTTGTATGTACTCTTCTGAGACGAGGCTGCTGTAACCTGACTGCGAGATCTATAACCTGCTGAAAACTCTGGACGCTTACCACCTGCAGATCCCTAGATAAGAGGATTGGACTTAGCAGTACGTGACCATCATCTGGACTAGAGCTCTAGCTTCCCCACTTTGCCACGGAAAGTCCACCTGGATCCAATCATCAGCACAGGTTAAGGGTGAGAGTACTGACCTCATAAAGAAGGAACGAGATTTTCAGAGTGACCCCGAACCTCTTAAAATTGTGTAAAGTTAGCCAATTTTAAAATTTCATTTTTCAAATTTTTTTTCATATTTTAGTCAATATTAAATCATTTTTGAATTATTGTTAAATAGTCACTTTATTATTCATTTGTAAATTCCATTCAATTTGTTTATTTGATTATAGTGTATTCAACTAACTTTTATATAGTTTTCTTTTATCTTATATCTAAAAATTATCCTGGTGCCCAAATAACTTGTCAACAGTCAAAGCAGTCCTAAGAATACTAAGCCCTAGTCTCATAAATCTCCCTGAGCTACCGGAGCTAATGTCCATAAACTTAAGCTAGTGGAATTGTACATCCCTAGCTTAGCTGAGTTCCTGGTGACAAAGATCACATTAGCAATTTCTTTATTTAGGTAGATCAAATTCTGCATCATTGAAAATTGAATTGACTTCTTTATTGGAGAATAAAGAAATATTGGAAAGTAAGAAAAATTTGAAAAAAGTTGCTGTTGCTGATGAGCTTTCTACTCAATAGAGAGAAAATTGTAGGTCTATCCAAATAGTGAAAAAGGGAATATCAAGTAAGAAAAGAAGTCAGTGACGAGTACCTAAATACAGGTTTGAGGAAAACAACATGAAATACTAGTTAAGGGAATTATTATTTTAATTAGAGCTTAATATTTTCGTATAATAAAAACGGTTACTGTAATTCAGTAAGAATATAACAAACACCTACTTCATTAAATTCTATATAGCTTTTAGGTGTAGTATTAATTTTCATTTCAATCAGATTACTTGGCAGGATTCAGATAAAACTGTATATGCCTAAATAATGCTACGAACGTGCAGACCACCAGAGTAAAAAAAGACAATTGCTCGGTTCAATTAAAAACACAGAAAATCCATTTTCTTTGTAACAGAACATCAAAGCGCCAAACTAATCAGCTTATTTTAGAGGTATTCCCTTAACATTATTATCAGCGAGCGTTAACAGCGAGCCTCATAAGTACACCTACTATATATTTAGTAAATGGAAAGAGGGTTTTATGTAATGTATGACTCAGAAAATCTAACCAACCGAACCAGAATTATACGGGAAATACATTTCTAAGAAATGTTTCTACTGTAAGTTTATATGTCTAAAGAGAATCTTCAAAAACTTTGACGAAATCGTTACTGAATTAAATTAATTAAATGGATAGGAGGTATATTTTATTTAAACAGATAAAAATAACGCTTTGGTACTGGATTAAATTTTAACATACATATCTACAGTAAATTTATATTAAATAAAAACACATAGAAACGCAATTAACGAGGCAGAATGTGAATGAGGTATATATTTTGAGCAGAGCCGTTGTCGTTTTAATGCACTATGCAATGTTGTTTTAATATTTTTAGTAAAACCCATTTTTTTTATTTATTAGCAAATGTTAGCAATATTTGGGCATTTTAATATATAAATCCATTTATGATATTTCTCATAAAATGTATACGTTTTCAGTAAATAATTTACCATACACACACAAAGAAAACCGCGTTGACATTCTTGAAATTCGATTTTTCTATTAAAGAATAAAATTTTATAGTAAATACCACATGAAAAAAATATCGTCTTGTAATATATGTTACTATGACGGTATAAATTCTGTAATTTAATTATTTAAACTTACTTTTAAAAACACAATAATAATTTAAAAATAAATTATATTCCTTTTTGTTAACCTATGAAAATTGTGACTTCGGAAGTATCCTTATGACGGGATTTTTTATTTCTTAATATATCTTTTAATAAAGCCGGAACATACATAACATTACTCCAGCATATCTTAAAAGGTAGCCACATCATTGGTCAGAGCCACCATCTGACCATAGAGCCGTTTCTAACTTCTTGGTTCTCGTTAGTACATGAAAAACGTTCACGTTAGAACACGTAGTACATGAAGTAAAACTCTTGGAGTATATTATATAAAAAATCGAAGAAATATACGTATCTAAAAATCTTCTATGTCTCTATAGGCATATATCTAATTGAAATATGTGTGTAACTTTTAAAAAATAGGTAGGTACAATGTTTTGTTGTGAAAAAGTAGAATATTATTATTATAGGAACTGTTGGCTGATACATCCTAAAAAGAATATGAAAATCTCTGGGCTCTTTAAGTTTAATTTTATGAAATAAATGGAACAGCTTCCAGTAATTATATAAAATCTGAGACCACCGCTGAAAGCAAATTAATGGCAAAACTGAAAACAGGGCGTTTAAACCATTCGCCTTGTTTGATATAACTTGTTTTCGTGGCTGAGAGCGTAATCAGTGAACGGATAGCCCTTTAAGGGCTATTTGTTACACAATATTAAACTCGTGTTGTAAGAAATTGAGCAGATTACTCTTTTATTAAAATTAAGACCAGAATTATCGTTGAACTTGTATATACCTTTTAAAATTAAATTGTAAAACTTTGTTACAAACAGAATTATAGATAACCCTCTGATCTTTTATTTATTATATTCATGTCTGAAAAAATAAAAAATTTCTTCCAAATTCTGGACCAAATTCAATGTGGATCTTTGAAATATCTTACATTATAATACATATATCATACATGATTAATATCTCGTATATGAGGTGTTTCTAAAGGGTAAGTACTGGTTCCCCTACATTTTTTTTTAGCTTAGAAGCAATAAACTAAAATTAGATATACGGTCGGAGTCCTACAATGTTTTGTACCTCAAACAATAATTACTTTATTTTTAAAATGTAAATAGTAGTAGAAATTCGCAAATAGACGAAATGTATTAACCTTTATTGGATTCAAAACGTTACCCGGTACAAAAAACACTCCGTGACCATCTTAAGGTGCTGGCACATTTGTACACTTTTTGTATTGCGCAACCTGAAAAGTGGCGCAATTTTGAAATTGCGATGTGTGAAAACCACTTTGAATTCAAAAATTGCGCAAGTTTTAAAATTGCGCGCCACTTTTCAAGTTGCGTACATTTTACAAATTGCCGTGTGTGAACAGTTTAAAACCGTGGAGTTGCGCAGTGTAAAAATTGACCAACTTGTCGGTTAAATAATGTGGCGCAATATCTGCTTTAGTGCAACTCGACTGACTGCCAACCGGGCGTGTTTACCGTCTACTAATATTATTTGTCTACTAATTTTATAGCATTTGGATAGAGTATTTGTTGTTATACGAAATAGATGCATGAGTGACTGATAGCTATCACCTGAAACAAAATGAAATATGCTATAATAAATAACGTTCCACAGTGATAATATAAAATTACTTACCTGTGGCTAAATATCTCAACGTTACAACGAGTTGTTCAGTAGGTGTTATCGCTTTCCTCATGAAAGTATCTTTCCTTTTTATTAGTGGAGTAACTTTTTCTAATAAATAATCAAAATCAGTTTTTGACAAACGCAAAAAATTTTTATAAAATATTTCATCGCCGTCTCTTAATTCTTTTAACAAAGTATTTACTGCTCCACAGCGGTCACGGTTTTTTATCCATTCTTTAACCCAAATTCTTTTCTTTTTATGAGTTTGACGTCTTCTTTCTCGTCTCCGCAGTAGAACAAGTGCCAAACATGAAGCAGCTTGTATTTTCTTTTCATCGTCAGAACACATTTTTGTGACTATACCTACTCACATGGATGGACAACACAAGAGTTCTGATATCAAACTGGTACCTACCTATATATAACAAATTTTTTGACATACTTGTAACAAATTGCAGCAAGTTTGGTATTGAAGAATGGGTTATGTGTGAGTATCCTTGCAACTTTAAAAAGCGCCCTTGACACTTTTAAGTTGCGCAATGCACTTATGGCGCAATATTTAGGCTATTTTATTGTTGCGCTATCAAATGTTGCGCCATAAAAGTGTACACATGTGCGAGTACCTTTACAACCGGTTCGATTTATTATTTTTCTCCAACCGTCTTAAAAATCTTATTTTGATAGCCATAATTGCATAGCATTAATGAATGGGTTGCAGGTAACACTTTTAATCCACCGGAGAAATAGTTATTTGTATACCAATACACTAAAGTTGAACTTTTTATCACAAACGTGGATTTTATTTGCAGAGGCCCGTAGGGCCAAGGTTCATCAACAATCATTGCTTTAGGTGGTGAGAACCATCTCTTATCTTTATAATGAATGATTCATTAGAAAAATATAAATAAATAATTCCCTTAAGAGTTCCTTTTTGGTCGGCGGACGATAGCAGTAGGTATTCTCTGACGATGTTCTTTGGTACAAAATACAATCCCAAAGTGACAACAGTTTTAAAACACGTAACGAGTTTATTAGTCGTATCAAGATCATACAGTTCAGTGTCAACACCTGAATATGATGCGGTTTCAGTTGAACAATAAGATATAAATGATTACATACTCGACGGGAGTCTGCGAGTTATGCTACTCGAACGCAGGTTGCAATGTTCTTATAATAAAAAAGGTTTTGTATACGAGAAATGGTGGTGAATTTCTGAATAACTAGACTCCGGTTGCGCGATCAAATCGCCGGTCTGTAAACGGATTAAAAAGACGCTTTAAAACGGACGGCCATGTCGCGCGACTGAGTGGCGCCACTCAGTCGCATTTCTATTGTTTTGGTATAGAGTCGCTGATCCCTGTTGAGCCACAACAAATCACCCGTATGAGAGCGGCCTAAAGGCAGTGAACAATTTTACACTGTCATAACTTCTTGAGTTACTTCCATCATTTCCAACTAGTTTGCAGACTTTTAACTGTAATTACGCGTCTATTTGGGCTACATATTTCTTCGAAATGTAATTTAATTTATTGTGTGCCACTATCACGTAGCGAATTATACATTCAGAGCTGGCTTTTATCGAATTACTTGCAGCATGGATAATACGATTTAAATTCTTATTTCGTTTTAATGCCATTTCAGCAGTTTTGAATAAAATACACTTAATCACAAGGAAACGTAATTTATTAGTCTTTCGTAATTTAGTAATTAAATATACAAATTCCAATGATAGTAACGTTTTCAAGTGTATATTAAAATCGAAAATCAACTAAGTGATAGTTTAATATTCCATAACATTCATTCAGTAACGAATATGCTCGTACTAATCGAATTAAAACTTACGACTGTTAGTACTTGATTGGGTTATTTAAGGAATGTTCCTGCAACACTCACCAACTAGTCCGAAGTATTGTGATTGGTTGAAAACAATGTGCTGACTGGTTTGGATTGATTTTATAATAATAATAATAATAATAATAATAATAATATCTCTACCCCTCATTCTAATCACAAGGATTAGCCCGAAAGTCTGAGACTTGTGTGGGAGAGGGGGCGGCATATTATTATTTCGCGGGCCGCATTTGCGCCTCAGGAACGACTTACGTTGGTAGGCCCTAACCACCATTCAGTGCTGGAATGAGGGAAACCTGGAAAACCTCATTAGTTAGGGGGACAAGTCAAACATCAACTGACTTTAATCTCTCACATTAACACCAAGTTGACATTCTTCCCATCCTAGGCCATCGCCAGGATAGTTGCCAAGCCATCCCTGCGAATAAGCCTTGATCTACGGGCAAACAATTTAATTAAAAATTGTTGGCGGAGTGGGAATTAGAACCCACGACCTCTGGGTTGAGCGATCGAGACGCTAAGCCCTGAGCCACCGGCCCGATAAACGATTTTTTTGGCCCGATTTTATTGCATCTAATTAGTTTGTGATTTCAGCAGGAACAGGGCTTTAGTTTACACAGTAATTCCATAATGATATTAGTTTTACGCCGATTTTTCTGAGTAAAATCATACTCATAAGAAGGTAGTTGACCGATATTTATTAAAATTCACCAAAATTCATTGAATTCATAAAATAACATTTCAAATTCATTACAAAATAAAGAGATGACCGTGAAAATACTGCCATACTCTAAATATTTTTTTTTCATTTGGAGTCTGCTGAAAGGATTATGATATATTCAAGGGTATACAATTTAAAGATTAGACGAAATTATGCACCATATTATTTATTAGGCATAAAAGAAAGAACCAAAAAAGTGTTTTAACTAACTTAAGATATAAAGCAGATTTCTATTTGTCACTTGAATACTCACTTGAGTTAAATGTATGTATTTTTAACTAATCTCTCCTGATTGGTTTAAGTGGTTTTAATAAACAATAAGGATTAAATAAAATCCAGGCACAATGGTAAACAGGCACTATTGTTTGCCGTTACTATGCAATGTAAAATGCTTCATTGTTTCGGGGGTAGGTATTACTTCTATTATGGGGATGATGCTTTTATTATATCTTTGATGAAATAGCCTTTCCATTGCTACGCTTTCTATTCATTTTGCACTATTTATGAAACACAGAATTTGCTTTTGCGGCTTTTCACAAACTTCGTTGCAATAATGTGAAAATTAAATCATTATTAGAGAAATATCACACGGCTTTGATGCTGCCTGAAAGGTGCTTTTAAATAAAAAAAAAACATGAAGAATATTTCACTATACCATTTTTGAAGTATTATTTTCTTTTTTAATGAATACTCAAGTCAATACTGAATGAATACTCAATACCCAATGATAGTTAAAGTTCCAAAACATAGAAAAACCAAACAGATTTAGATAATATTAAAATTTGACCCAAGGAAGATGAATAAAGCATCTGGGACAAACAATCTGTTCGGAAAAGACTAATTTTCCTAAAAATTTTACTTCTGAAATAACTTGTTTACCCGGAAAAGATGAAAAGGAAAAACAAATTTATAAAATTTTAAATAATAATAAAAAAAATAAAATAAAAAATAAAAAATATACCTGATCAAAATAAAATTAAAAAGTCTTAACATAGCATGGGGGATAACGCTTATTCCTTGTTTCTCTACAAAGAATTCACAGACACCCTGAATGTTGTGCTTTTAAAATATATATTTTTTGTTTAATCGGTTGCTTCTAACGCCGCTTCGGCCTATCCGACATGTCAGAAAGTTATAAGGTCAAAATAAGAATTTGCCTAAATCCGAATCAAGTCAATAGATAAATCTATAGTCTTGGACTCCAAATCTAGAGATAGCAAGTTCGGTTCCATATAGACTTACTTGATAGTTTCAATGAAATTACTGACATATCTAGAGTTTTCGCATAGAGATGGATTGGCGCATCTCTGTGGGCGTGCTAGTTTAAAAAATACTTACCTGCAGGTTTCTCTCATTCCTCCAGTATCTAAACGGTAGTTATGGTTTGCCAATTTCAGTCTTTTCTGTGCGATAACGCGCTTTACAGAATAATGATATGCCACTCCCTTACCCACACAAGTATCACATGTATCTGGCTAATGCTTGTGATTACAATTAGAGGTAGATATATTATTATTATCCTCACCGTATCGTGGAGTGTAGATCTTTTACTAGCATATCACAGTATATCCAGAGATTATAATTTATAATCTCGTGTATACATAAATGGTTTTCGGTTTTCTATTCTACCCTAGGGATGGTATGTCTTTTACATCAATTCCGGCAATATTTGTACAGCTTATATGTGAACTCACCGACTTCTAAGCACCTAGGTGGGCAAGGAACGCGGGTCTTCACTACATATATGCGCATCCGAGTGGTCATATATTCAATTAATAATAATAATAATAATAGTAATAATAAGTTTATTTGCAAGACCAAGTACATGCAACAGTTAAGTATAAAATTAACTAAGCAAAATAAACTAATAATCGCAGAAGCTGTAAAATGTTTTACTGCTTTTTGGCGATATGTATACACCATACAGTACAATATTAAATACATTCATTGCACTTATACATTATATACATTACATATTATTATACATTACATACATTGCACCGAGCATTACACACATCTCCAAACCCACTTTTTCATATTAAATCTACAAGTAAAAGAAAGATTGCAATTTCACTACACATATTATTTGCTTTTTTACACAGAAACATATCAATGTTAGGTTTTGGAGTTTATCAAATTTCGAAAAAAAATTCTATTTGTGGTAAGTATCCATTCTTTTATTTTTGTTTTATACGCCCTTATCTTATGTCCTTTTTTTAGTGTATCCGGAACTCCGTTGTATAGTCTGGGGGCCACAAACATAAAGCATTTCTGTCCTACGGTTTTCCGACAGGTTGATAGTTCTACACCTTTCTCTTTTGTGCGTGTTGAGTAAGTATGAGAAATTTCATTTAACTTTATCTTTTTGTTTTTAATGTTTATTAAAATGTTTAAACAATAACATTGCCATATATCGTTAACTTTGCTAACTTCATAAATTCGATTACTGGAACAGGTCATATGTTTGTTGTATATTATTTTCAATATCCACTTCTGCACAACTTCCAAATCCTTTAAATAACAATCAGCAACTCCTCCCCAACTCAAGATCCCGTAATTCAAATGAGACTGAACTAGCGCCAAATATACCATCCTTAAATGAGACCTATTTAAAAAAGATTTTAAAAAGGCAAATCGCGATATAAATGGTCTAATTTTTTTAGTAATGTTTTTGATTTGTAGGTCCGATCTAAGATGCCTGTCAAATATAACACCGAGGTACTTGACGGACTCGGCTTCCGGAATAATAGTTTGCTCATCGATATTCAGCGGACCCATATTTGGTAGCTTGTTGGTATAAGAAGAAAATGGTAAGTATACTGTTTTATCAGAGCTCAAAGTTAATTTATTAAATTTTAACCACTTACTTATATAATTAAAGTCTGTTTCAGCACGCCTTTTTAAGTTGATCCAGGTAGTGTCCTTATATATAACCGAGATGTCGTCAGCAAAACCAACAATTTTTCGGTTTTCGCCAATTGGGTTCAGCAAGCTATTCACATAGAGAACAAAAAGAAGTGGTCCAAGGACTGTACCTTGGGGTATGCCGTATGACACTTCTCTTATTTCACTTTTACTATTTTCGATTTTAACATATTGCATCCTTTGTGAAAGATAGAGCTAATAAGTCTATACGAGTTTCCCCTAAATCCGTATCGTTTTAGTTTATATAATAATTTGACATGAGAAACAGTGTCAAATGCTTTAGATAAATCCAGGAATATACACAAACTGGGGGTGGTTTTGTCTATTGCTTCATTTATACTTGCTGTTACTAATTTTAACGCATCTTCTGTTGATTTCGATTGTGTGAATCCGAACTGCCACTCTGAGAGAATGTTAAACTTCTTTAGAAAACTATTTATTCTATATTTTATAGCCTTTTCAACTATTTTTGAGATATTCGATATCAACGTAACCGGTCTATAATTTTCCATTTGTAATTTATCACCCTTTTTATATAACGGTTTTATTATGCCCATTTTTAAGCATTGTGGGAAGCATCCGACATTGAAACAACTATTAATGATATTAACTAAAGGTTCTGCTATTTCATCAGATATCTCTTTTAACGTTTCAGCGCGTATACCATCGTGGCCAGGAGATTTTTTATTTTTTAACTCTTTTATAATTTTTTTTACTTCTTTTGGGTTAGTTGGAAATAAGTAAAAAGTGTTGTTCACATTATTTATATTTTCCTCAAAATTTTGTATATCCTGTATTTTATCTGCATATTGTTTACCGAGTTCACTATAGTATTTGTTAAACGCGTTACTAATTTCTGTTGAGTCTCCTACTGTCCTATTTCCGATTTTAATTTTTTGTATTTTTGTTTCAGGTTGTAACTTATTGGACAATTTATTCACATGCTGCCAGAGGTGTTTAGCTGAATTTTTATTTTTTTCTATTATTTTTTGAAAATATTCCCTTTTCGATTTTTCTACTAATCTATTAACAGCATTTTTTGTTTGATTATATTCTTGTTTTACTGTTTCATTTTGAGTTTGTATAAGTTTTTTGTAGAGTCTATCGGTAATAACCGATATGATAACCATTGTTTAATTTATATATCGACGATGATGTTAATTAACATTAAGCTAAGTACTACTACTACCATCATCATTCAAATTATATCAAATCATCAACCAAAGCATCAAAGTCTTCTATTTCGGTGAAACAAGTTTTTCAGGTATTCTTGTAAACAAGCCTCTCGACTTCTTTGCATAAGTAACAATATCAAACTATATATCTTTGGAAAGCATAAGATATAAACTTTCAGGATACCAAAGTATATTAAAGGATATCAATATCTACTATAGTTTATTAAATAAATATACAAGTTTGATCTATACGCTGATAACTCGCCAGCAAATAAATTAAATAGGATCATCATTGGGTTTGTCCTTTCAAAATTGATAAAAGGTACATTAAAACATCTTTCCTATATTCGCTTAGTTCTACTCAAGAGTTTGTCTGAAAACAGTACGAATATGTTATCAACTTTCTTCTATAGTTGTAAATAACTGAGATCTTTTCAATCTTAACAAAAATTCTCCATTAACTTCTTTTCAGCAAGTGCTAGCAGCTTCTCCAATAAGTATTAGATTAGTTGTAAGATTATAATGAAATATATCTAAAACATCTGAGTGTAACCACTCATTACATATTTTCCTCAAATATGGTATCTTCCATATGTGCCTTCACTTGTAAATTTTTATAAAAGTGTACGAAGGTCGTATTGCGTAAACATTTCGTTTACACATTCACCCGGTAAAGTCTTCCTATAAATTACAACTGTGTCGCTAGTCACTATGTCAACAGGAATATACCTCTGTTATTTATTCGTCGATCGAATGTAGCTATTTCCATTTGATCAATTTGCACTACATAAATTGGCTTTCAGCCAGAAATTCACGGGATGCAACGAGAAGATGCTATTAAACAATTATGTGCGAACACTGTAAAATTGACATAATTAGGTAGCAGCGTATCTAATGAAAATATAGTCGAGGATAAATACGTTGGGGTGCATTTGCCTATCAAATGAAGTCAGAATATAATAATTATATCTACGTTTTAATTATAAATTTTTAAGTACTCGATTCTATATCTATAAGTCCACATAATCATATACCGTGGTCAAGGTTTATAAAGGAGTAGGTTACCTGGTAACTTTGGACCAATCGGAAAAAGGTAATCCAGACGACTAACTTAAAATCTTGTTGAGTTATTTATATAAAGAATATAGCTAAGTAATTTTGATATGTAAATTAAAACGTGTTTTTTCAAATACCATTTTTTGACAAATTCTAAATGATGAGACATTTATTAGAAAACAAATATTTTATACATATTCTTATGTTTTCCTAATACACATTATGGGTTAGGTGGAAGAACAGGCACTTTATTCTCCAACAGGGAAAGTGTACTAAATCTGGCTGAATCTGAATCTCAAATCAATCAGATGATAAATTATAGATACAACTTGAAAGTGTTTTATGTAAAATAATATAGTGGTTCAGAAAAAATTCACTGCATTGTTTAAATACAAAAAAGTCACTGTTTGAGGTTTCACAATTGGCAAAAGCCTTGTTCTGATTTGAGATTCACTTTAAGTGATGAACTCATTACGCATGAGTTCATCATTACATGCTACATACTACCTTACATGTTATGTGTTTATAGCTAAACAACGTTTTAAATTCCATTTAAGGTCGATTGTGGAAATACCTAGTATCTACCTTCGTTGTATATATATGAGATGTGTGTGTATGTTTATTGTTAAGTAAGGATAAATTTGTATTGAACAAAAATATTATATCTTTTTACTTTTTTTTCCTCGCAATTCTGTGATTTATTAACAACTTAAAATTAGTTTAAATCCAATCTAATAATTGATATAACCCATAAATACGTTTCTCAATTAAATAATTTTTGAATGGAGAATTTATATATAATCACTTGTCGGATTATTGTTGGAAAATGATGGATTTTTGTACATTTTCAAATATATAAATTCAGTCTTTAAGATAAACAGGACACGTAGATTCCATTTCTGGCATCAGAATTGACCTAATGTCAACGAGTGAGTGAAGAAGCGTCAGAAAGTCAAAAAAACTGGTCACATTTCGAAAACCACAAACCCAGATTTATTGTCACTTCGATTCGAGTTACAGAATGATAGCACATCATAATTGAGACACCCTGTAGTTCGGCAACCTCGGCAGTCACGCCAGCCCCATGAGTGCTCTGGATCTGACTCAGAACATGGACCCAAATTTTGTTTATAAATACTGACACGTTTCGATATTGGAGTAATATGAAATTTCTTAAGGCATTCATAATCTAGACGAGTTGCTGTTCAGTTTAGTTATTAAATGATTTAATCTGTACCGAGAGTTATTTTATTTTCAAGTTGCATATCTAACAAGAATAGCAAAATAAGAAGAGAACCGACGCTATAGATAATGAACGTTTCGATTTGTAATAATTCCGATTTAGCCTGCTCATTTCTATTCGATATGTTGAAAATTATAGAATAGGTCTGAATATCCAACTGTTATTTTATAAAATTGTTTTACCTAGAAGTGTTTTTGAGAAAGATTTACCTTCCAACGCCAATTATACTATATTTTAACAATACTTATTTTTATTTGTTGAATTATTATACTAAAACACCAATTAGTTTGGGATTTTCGCCAGTCGAACCCTACCTTCAAACATACGTGGCCTCCCACATCCCTGAATCGACTAGGGAGCTGAACCCTAAAGCCAGCAGCCTGCTTGGATCTTAAGAGACACGTCCCAATTAATTAAGATTTCATTATGAGCGCACGGAGGCGGTATCTGACGGACTAGACGATATTAAGCGACGGCGGGGCTGTTTATTTACTTATTACACGGGGACTATTTCATTAAGTTAGCTAGCATTATGAGACGTCGTTATTTTGGCAAATTGCATTATTTTGTCGCCCTTTGAAGAGGTTGCCAAGCTATTGCGTGTACTTTACATGTGGAAACTGACTTTGCCAGCTACAGATTAGAACAAAATGTCACTTACGGATTGATTTAATTATGATATTTGATACAATATCCATTTCCGTCTTATGCTGTTCTAATTAGTTGATTCTATTACAACGTGTAGTTGGTAGGGTATACGTTAGGAATTTATTTAATATATCCTATGTTTAGTTTTGGTTTCCTAAGACTTGTAACTAATATTATTAAAAATAAAAACATATCAAAAGACAATACGTTGAGGTTATACAGGATATCCCGTTGGAATTCAACAGGTAGATGGATAGAACTTTTCCTACAGATACATTACACCCAGTTACAGGAAATGCTATGCAAGTAAATGTTGTTGTTGGAAAGCGGTTGGGAAAGGTTACCCTAACAGGGTCCCTCAGTCTATATAATGAAGGATATTGGTACCTACCTGCAGTCTGCCCAGCCAGGAGCTTACACCATTCATATCTCAGAAACTGCTGAGACGATTTTTCTAAAATTTTGTACGAGTAGTAAATACAGAGTGTCCTCGGCAAGTAAAATATTTTACAGTTTTGTGACTTCCGTTTGTACCGGAAATAGATAACAACTTACTTAATTTAAATTGAACATCTTGCATATTTCTCCACATTTGGATTCTGCATTAAATTTTAAATCCACTTTGTGTAATAATCCCTATTCCTAAACTGTAGAGTTTTCGAGATATTTATTCTTTTTCCAAAAATTAGACGGATGCAAACTTGCAAAGAATATTTATCTGTGTATAATTGGAAGAGAGCGTTCTCGTTAGAGCTAGTTATTTTCATCTTAAATGCTTTTTGATAGAGCTGGGTAGTAAGAATCCAATAAAAGAAAAGTATAATTATTATTGCAGAGTATAACCATTACGAAGAATCCTCCGTTATGATAACTGCCCCAACAGCCGAGAAAAAGGTTGTTATACCATCCTAATTGTGCTTTTCTCCATAGTCGTCTAATTGCTAGTCGTGGAATAATTGGCCGTAGTTGTAGGAAACGGATCCAGTGAAAAATTATGAAACAGCTGCTTGCTTAAACGGTTTCCTATAAGCTATCTCAATATGTACAGGGTGTCTAAAATAAGATCCTCTATCCCCTTATCTCAGAAAGTATAAAGGGTAGAGAAAAAAGTTAAATACGAAAGTTTTTTGTTTTACCTGAATTTTTCATTTTTATAACTTTCTTGAATACAGGTTGTTCAGTTTCTCTGATCCAGGCATCAACTTTTTTTTTTAAATGAGACACCCTATATTCAATTACGTTTTTGAACTCTCCTTAAAATTCTAGGTCGACATTGTTAAGAGTACCCTATACCTATCATTTACCGTTACGAAGATATTAGCATTTAAAGAAAAAAATATGTAAAAAAACACCTGCTCAAAAAATCTCGGAAAAACAAATAAGACATCCAAAAAAAAGGTAAATAGGCTTTATTTCGTAGACAATTAGACTCAGAAATTACTTCTATGAATCGATATTACCTGATTAATATACAGGGTGCTTTTGACAGATGGCTCAAACATGTAAATGTTAAAACTCCAGAAAATCGAAAATCTCTTATGGAACACCCTGTGTATTATTATATTTTTGGATTCCCTATTAAATTTTAACCTTACTCTATATAACGTTCCCTATACTTATTTTGCTTAGTTTTCAAGATATTGACGAAAATGTTTGGTGCGCTATTTATAAGAGACACATTTTAGGCCCTGTCTTTCTTGGCCAATATTTAAATGGTCCCAGGTACAAACTTGCATTCATTACAAACTTGCATTTTACCTTTATTGGATGCCGAAGAAGATGCCAATCAGTTCATCTATTAGATGGACGGAGTTCCATGCCACAATACTGCAGTTGTAAAGAATTTTATTAAGAACTATTTTGTGGAATGGATAGGGAATATCCCATGGCCGCCAAGGAGTCCAGATTTAACTCCACTTAATAACTTTTTATGGGGTACATTGAAAGCCTGAGTTTATCAAATTCAGAGTAATAATGTTGATGATTTAAAGATTAAAATCAGGATGGAAATTGAAGCGCTCAATCAAAGTGATTGCGCTGTAAGAAAACTAGCAGTTATATACACAACATACATAGCCGAAAATTGAGGACATAGAGGACACTTGATTTAATTTATTATTTTTATTGTTATTTGTTGATTATTGTTAGTTATTTGTGGTTCAAGTTACAAAGAGATTTGTTTATAATAAAATAATATATTCTTAATCAGTATTAAGGCACACTTACTATAATATACCAAATAATAGTAGATATATTTTTAATAATAGCCGATAATGATTAATAGCTGACATTTTTTCCACATTTTCGTCAATATCTTGAAAACTAAGCAAAATAAGAATAGGGAAAGTTATATAGAGTATGGTTAAAATTTAATAGAGAATCCAAAAATATAATAATACACAGGGTGTTCCATAAGAGATTTTCGATTTTCTGAAGTTTTAACATATACATGTTTGAGCCAACTGTCAAAAACACATTGTGTATTGATCAGGTAATATCGATCCATAGAAGTAATTTCTGAGTCTAATTGTCTACGAAATAAACCCTATTTACCTTTTTTTTGGATGTCTTATTTATTTATCCGATATTTTTTTGAGCAGGTGTTTTTTACAGATTTTTTTCTTTAAGTGCTAATATCTTCATAACGGTAAATGATAGGTATAGGGTACTCTTAACAATGTCGACCTAGAATTTTAAGGAGAGTTCAAAAACGTAATTGAATATAGGGTGTCTCATTTAAAAAAAGAAAGTTGATGCCTGGATCAGAGAAACTGAACAACCTGTATTCAAGAAAGTTATAAAAATGAAAAATTCAGGTAAAAACAAAAAACTTTCGTATTTAACTTTTTTCTCTACCTTTTATACTTTCTGAGATAAGGGTATAGAGGATCTTATTTTGGACACCCTGTACACTAACTATTAAGTATATATTAACCTTATTATTTTTAAGATATGTGGAAAATAATATTTTTGAAAAATTCTTATAATATAAGAATATATTATAATTGTTATCTCTATCATTATGTTAGCAGTTAGCCTCCAAAAACGATCTGCTTAATAGTTTCAATGTTTTCACGCAGAGGACGCATTCAGTTTTGGAACAGCCAGCAGTATGAATTGCAATTATCGCTCAACATTTGTTTTTGCAGCGGGTTCTTGTTACATAACTGCCCCGAATTATCCGTCCGTTTTTCTAAATAATTTATTTTTAGTGAACGAGCCAAAGGGTCTATAATGAGGAGTGGAGATAAAGACGCTGTTTTCTCGGCAATTGAAACATCCTCAACAGATTAACTAAACGACCGACATTTATCACGCTGGTCGGGATTTTATCGCGAACGCGCAATTTCAGCTTTGAACGGGCTTATTCTTTTTAATTCCTCCAATAGTTAGTTGTCTGGCGTACAGGGTATCCGCGTATATTTTGACCCCTACCTACAGGGTTTAAGAAAGTTAGGAAAAAAGTTTAAATACAAAAGTTGTTTGGTTCTTCACGTATTATCTTTTGGCTAGGTCGGAAAAAAAATTGATGTCGTAAATTTGAGGAAACCAATTAAACATAACATTTTTAAATAGGACACCATGTATAATTTTACACGCCTGGGTAAAAATTTTTTTCCTGATTTCAAAAATATATATTTTTAATATGCTATATATTTTAATGTTTAATGTGCAATAAATCATAAAAAAAAAAATATTAAAAAATGAAAATATTAGAAAATGTTTAAATAACTAAGGAGGTTACATCGAAAATCACTAAATATTTTTTATTACTGTTGATTTCTACTGACAAATTTTAGTTCCTTGTATTTTTTGTATTTTTTTTTATTTTTTTATTGTACTAGCTGTCGAATATTTCGAAAACTGTCAGTGCAAATGTCAGCAAAATATATATTTTTGAAATCAGGAAAAAAAATTTTACCCAAGCGTGTAAAATTATACAGGGTGTCCCATTTAAAATTATTATGTTCAATTGGTTTCCTCAAATTTACGACATTCAATTTTTTTTCGACCTAGCCAAAAGATAATACGTGAAAAACCAAACAACTTTTGTATTTAAACTTTTTTTCTAACTTTCTTAATAACCCTTGTATGTAGGGGTCAAAATATACGCGAATACCCTGTACATGATTAACTTTTTCGTGTGTGTGTCGGCTCGTCAATACATAAAAAGACGACAATAAGCAAGCGATGATATTGCCTTTTTCGTATGTTGAATTCCACATACATGTTCTCGAAAATAAATGAGAAAAACTGATATAAACCCCAAGTAAATGCCTTTTTTATGGGAAAAAGGCAACTGAGAGTGATATACATCAGTTGTGCTGGAAGACTAAACTTTGAGAGTTAGACAACTTTAATGAATCATTGAAATATTAAAAAGCAATACAAAGGTCTTGTCATTCACGGAAAGTTTGATTAAATATTTTGTAATGAGAACAACAGATAAAAGGCGAATTTAAATACAAGGTATAACACTAATACGAAATACAGACTTGAAGAGATTCAGAATATAGAATAATTATCAGGAATGAAAATAATGAAAAAAGAAAATTTTAAATAGTAAAAGACGACGAAGGCAAGCGGAGAGCAAAAAAGTTAAAGAATATAATGATGGCTTATAGCTAAGTCGAGATGGTTCAATCATGTTTAAAGAATTCTAAATTATAGATATGACATCGTCAAAAACAATTTGGCGTAAAGAGAGTAACAAAGGCAGTAGGTAGGTGATGAAAAAGATAGCTAGAATGTGTAATTAAAAGAGTATATTAGATTAATAGTATAAAAATAGGTTTCATGTTATTTGATTGAATATAGATCATAATGTTCCATCAGTATTAATTTTAGCTAGGTACTAATTCATAAATAATCTCTATAAGTATTTTTACTATTATAAAGGTACATGTCCATTTGAGAGCAATTAGCGCCAGTGACTCTCGATAGTTACTGTTAAGAGGGTATCCATTTGAGAGCAATTTGAGGAATTTTTACTGTCAGCTAGATAACGAAACACTCGCCGAGTGCCTACTCCAGAGATATCTATCAGGAGGATATCCATTTGAGATTTCTGTTTCATCAATTTCCTTTCATTGTGTGTAGTGTGACAGAAAAAATTAGAGAGGTGCAGATAGATAATCAATCAAGAATGTACAAAAACTTCGAGCAATTGTTGTTGCATATACACTGTTGAGAAAGCAACAAAGAAAGAAAAAATGTTGGATCAAGCCATGGATTCAGAGGAGGTGTGAATTTGGAGGATGTTCTACACTAATAAGAGAACTTGAAATTGAAGATCCAGTTCCACTGCTCCGCTTCCACTTTTTGTGTTTTTTGTCTTCTTCAGTTCTTGTGACATCTGAAATCTATACTGATCGAAAATCTGTTTATTTAAAATCCTTACTGTCCTTAACTCCCTTCCTGGTTTCTTAAATTGTGAATCCTTCGTTGAATTTCGTCGGATGTGCACTTGAACTTCGCTGCAATCTCCAGTAATATTTTATTTTTTGTATCCCTATTTCTATACTCAATAGCCTTGGTATCCCATAAAACTGTATTTTCCCTCCCCGTGTATACTTATCAAATTACAAAAATCGTCTTTTGACCACTCTTTACGAATAGCTCCCATTTTAAATAATTATGGCGAGAACTATCACAATACGAAACGTGTTCGTATTTCAGAAGTAACTGTCCGCTAGTAAAAATAGTATGTATAAACTTGAGAGCAAAATGCTGCGAGTAAGCTATATGATAGTAAAATAAATACTCTCTGATAGTTATTCGCAGACGCGTATCCACTTACGAGAACTACTCTCCAGAGGTTCTCGCGCTAGTAACACTCTCAAAGGGACACGTACCTTAAGAAATAATGTTCATATTTTCAACCTATCTTTCAAAATTATTTTGTATTGATAATAATGATAAAATTGTGGTTGACCTATATACATTATTTTTGAATAATACTTATACTTTGAAGAGGAATTATGCATTTTATGATAAGAAGTTTTATGCATACTTAGTTATACTCGTAAAAATGTATTTGAAGCTTTTACAGCGAAGCTCGAAAACATATAATTTATTTTATTGCAGCTGTTGTCTGAACTAATAATAATACTTATGCCCTTGTGTTTTGTATCTAATATTATATAAAATTGCAGTATCTAGCCATGAAAATGGCAGAAGTGCATGTAAGCGCTCTGGAGGTACTTGAAATAAACAGTAAAGGAAAAATGGCCACCTAGGGTGACATAAAGGTGCTAAGATTAAAGAAAATTTAAACAGGAAAGCAGTGAACATTTTATTGCAAAGTCGCGTAATTGTTGTACACGGCAAACTAATTTGAAGTTTTGATGTACAGGATTATAAAAAGGCGGTATAAGAGAGATTACAGGCTGTTTGCATATTTTTATTAAACTTCTAGTACACATAAAATCAGACTTTATCTTCAACAAGGTACTACTTACTTTTTATTTATTGGCTATTTTGCCACACGCAGAAAATGTAATCCTTGTCTCAAAATAATCAGACAGGGTTTAATATTTCTCAACTTATTTTTTCCTAACCAAAATATAATTTGACTTAACAACATTGGTTTAGGTGAAGGTTTGTGACGTTACAACATCTTTCGTTATCAAATTTTAGGCGTAGAAGGATCAGACAAAAATATACTTTTAAATTTAAGTTAAAGTTTCAAACCATAATTCTTAAAATCCGATCTGAATGGAACTTTTCTTATCGGTATTTCTCACCAGACTTGCCTTAGTTAAATCTTGAACTGTTAGTTGCAATTATCTGTGTGAATTCCCTGAATACAAAATTTTCTTCGCTTATCCCTTCTACGGTTTATTACAGACGTGACAGTTTACATGCTTTTTGTTCTACATTTGTAGGCTGTATGACATCATATGTTTATCTATTCCCCTACAAATTTATTGAAAGAATTGAGACAAAATAATCAAATGATGCTTAAATTTTACAGCAGCTACGGAAGATATATATTTTTTTAGAGAGTCACAGGCTGCTGGCTAATTTAAAAGAATAAGTTTAGTTATCAAAGTACTGAGCATTCTAGGCGATTATTGTTGACAGTTTAAAAACGGTATGTGTTGACTCTGAGAACAAACCTAACATATTCACTGTTACAGTAAACACCAGAAATAAGCAAAGTGGAATGACCGGAAAAAGAGTAGATCTGTGTTGTCACATTTATTTCTAAAGTATTCTTATTTAAAACAGGAAACGTATTAATTAGCTTTTTTACCCATTTTTTTACTTGTCTTTAACATCCCTTATCCCTATTGTACTTTATTAAAGCTAACACAATGTTTAATTTTTGTCTTTTACTTAATAATATCACAAGTATAAAGATATATATCTTTATATTTGTGATAATATCAAGGAATTTTCAAATATGTGACAACTGCGAAAGTCGTAAAGTTGACGACAAGCTGTTCATCCTTATTTAACATACATATTCTTGCATTTACGCGTTCTTTTCTCTGAGCTTCAACGACATTGATTGGTCGAATCAGGAACCAACAAGCAACTGCGCTCGAGGTAGTAGGGAAACAGTGGCGTTATTTCGCGCGCGCTTTTCTTAACGGTAAAAATTGTATATAAATTGATAATAGGTACCTATATTACATTTCTACATGTATACATTACTTTTTTACAGTTCTTCACTGAAATATTTTGGTAATTATTTGCTTTAGCGTAAAACTATAAAAATTTTTTGAAATTTTGTCTACCACCATTTTTGTAAATGTTTTTCTTCAAAAACTACATTCGTCCACAAAAAATAACTTTAGATTTGTATTCAGCATACCCGAAAATAGGGGGGGACAATTTCAGGACAATTTGAGAGTTTTACGCTAAAGCAAACAATTTTTCACCTAATGACAAATCTAAAAATGTCTATATTAACTAGACATTTTTAGATTTGTATTTTTTTACCACTGGGCATATTTAAGTTAATATATACTAGAAGTATTCTATCGAATAGTATACGAGTATATATTAACTGAAATCGGCCCAATGGTAAAACAGAATACGCACGCCCATGCATCACGGCATTTTACCAGATCGGCGAGGTCATTCCACTTTGCTTAATTCTGGTCTTGACTTTTTTAGATGAATGGCAAAAAATTTAGAAAATTGCCATTTTAAACACCGTAAATGCGACTTTTAAATTCGGTGGAAATCGTTGTTAGAGCTGCCATTACTTTCAGTGAAATAGCAAAAGTATTTGGGCTTTAAATAGAAGTTGCGCTGAATATATCCACACTGAGGCGCACAAATCCAGAAAGGGCTGATGGGAATCATTTTCACATCAATACAGAGGATTGGGGGATTCTCTAGCACGTCGGCTCACTACTCAATCATTGCAACGCGGCTGCGGAGCGACGTCAACATTATGAATAATTACATTCTCTTTTCGCTTCTGTAACTTGAGTTATCGCCCACTCCACCGTGATATCCTTTTCTAAAATTCATATTTATCGATCCCTTAAATCATTTGAGGCCGGAATATCACCATTCTTTCCACTTTTTACCTTCATCTGGGATCGGCTAAATGGCGTGGTGAAATCGGGCCCGCTTGTAGGTACTTTTTTCATGAAATATAAAATCGTTTAAAGGGGATACTTGAACGACGAGTTTAAATCTGCACTTTTACCAGTCACGAAGTTCAGTTTACATGGACCAGAGAAATAAGTGAATAGAGGTTACTGGTTTAAAATCATACCTAAAAGTCTCAGTTCTGCATCAACTATGAGAGGGTAACTACAACATAGTAAAAGATGTTAACGTACAAGTCGGGCGCGGCAAAAAACACTTTTTCGGCGGTTCTATTCAACCTAGATATAAATTTTCGTTAACGCAGATATCATACTTTTGAAGTCGTATGTGATATTTCGTCAATAATTTACTCCTATTTTATACAGATCTTCAACCATTAATAATTAGTCAAAACCATTAATTCACCATTAATCAAAAATTAATATAATATGAAATAACATATCAAATATGAAAGCTAAACACTGCAATATTTAAAGATCTTATGGCTGAGAAACATGGACAATAAGTAAAAACGCCGAAAATCAGTTAAAAGTGAAAAACATACTTAAAGAAAAAGGAAAATAGAGAATACGAAACATTATGAAATTGACATTTATAAAATGAGGAAACATGGTTTCTGTATAAAAAGATATATGAACGATGAAGGTACAGATAATAACTTATATGTACACTTATGAAAGATGAAAATGAGTTTAAGAAAAGGGGGAGAAATGGAGGATAAATAGGACACTTAAGGAAATATAGATAACCATGTGGAAGATGATATAAGGGCTTCATGAAAGAATAACTGTAAAATGATTATTGATAGATCCAAATAGAGATATATAGTAAAACAAGTTAGGACTTATACATATAGGGTCAAAGGCCAAAATAAGAAAGGGATAAAGAATATGTTGGAAAAGCTTGAACCATCTTACAAACTGATTGGTACAAAACTCAATTTTCCAAACTTCACTTATCTAAGTGAAACAATACTATGTACTCTACAATACTACAATACTATATAATCATGTTTAAAAACATATTGATTTACATTTATTTATAATACATTTTGAAAACCAAGATCTTTATGAGCTGCTTTAAACGATATTTTCTAACTTAAAAGCAGCTTAGAAATTATTGTATCTTGAGACATAAGCATGTTAATTAACACACTGTATGACATTCGAAATACATTTGAACTTTCTCACTATCCTGCTTACTTAATCTATAGCAGTAACAAGAGATAACGTTTAGCTTCAGTATAAGAAAAGTATTGTCCTGAATTTTTCTATAAAATATAAAACTTGTAGACATGTATCAAAGCTTTTAGAACCATACTTTGTTAAAAATAACACGTACTATTCACATACTGTGAAGCTAATGCTGCATTGAGGAATATGAGTATAAAGTTATGCATATCAGTATATCCTTCCAACTTGTTTTGTGTTTAACCTACGTTCAGCATTAAAGAGCCATTGTATGTGCTTATAATCAACTTCCGAGTTGCAGTGGTATTCTCAAAGAGGCATGAATCCCACACATAGAACTTCGGGGAAGCAACGGAGATTACTCCTACTCCTAATTATATAGAGAAAAGCAGTTATGAGCAAGAAGTGAAATCGATTTGATAATCTAGCGGATATTACAAATATTCGAAATCCAATATGAGTAAATATGAAAATCCTTAATGAGGTGCAACACTTTTTTTAAACAAATAATACACCAGTACGTCTGTATAAGGTGTGATACAGGAAATTTGGGGGAGGGTATGGAGATTGTAGCTTTAAGGATTATATAATAGTAAACATTTAAGGCATTGTGGAGCATTTCTTTCTTAGAGAGTAAATAGGGACCTGGCAAATATAAAAGGGATAGTATGATACAGTTATGAGAGAGTTATAAAGTTTGACATAACTTTGGAAGCTTTATTTTTTTTTTTTTTGAAGGTTTTGGAAGGAATTTCTTTCATGTTTACAATCATTCAGATCATATGATATTGTCTATAAAAACATCTGGAAAATATTTAAAAATTGTATAAATAGTATATCCATATACAAGTATATCTGTATTTGTTATGACATTCGTATGATGCAGTCGTAGTTGCAATACGTATTAAAAGTTGAGTGCAATGCTCCATATGTTGTTGCACTGGCTGACGAAGAAGAGAGTTGAATGAACAAATTAATTAGAAACTTACAAGATGTATCTTAAGTAATTTGAAATACTGAAGGAGACTTCTTCCAGTGATTTCATATTATATTAAAAATCCACGAGAGCGGTGTAGAATACATTATTTCTTTTCATAAAAATATTAGTGGCCAACCAGACGCATTCCTCTGATATTCCTGAAAAAATTTATAATAGCTTTCTACCAATATGTGAAGATGACTGCAATTTAAGAGGAAAATTTTAACGGCCCAAAGATAAAAAAAAGTGTTTGCCCTTTATTTCAAAAACTAACGAAATAAATTTATATGACCATTTGACCATGGCATCCGGTGGCTCAGGATTTAGTGTCTCTATCACTCAACCCAGAGGTCGTACCTAGGTTGGAATCCCATACACAATTTTTAATTAAATTATCTACTGGTTGGCAACCATCCTGGCGATAGTTTAGGTTGGGAAGAGTGTCAGCTTGGTCAATGTGAGAGCTTAAAATCAGCTGATATTTGACTGTCCCCCTAATGAGGTTTTCCAGGTTTCCCTCATTCCAGCACTGAATTGTGGTTAGGGCTTACCAACGTAAGTCGTTCCTGAGGCGCAAATGGGGCCCGGAAACAATAATATGTCACATCTCTCGAATACAAATCTCAGCCTTTCGGGCTAATCCTTGCGATTAGAATGATAGAGATATTGTAAAGATGATGTAGATAGTAGAGATATTATTATTTCTTAATTAAATCTGTTGAGGAAGCATCGCATTCAGAAAATCATAAGTCATGGTACACTTCTAGGCTAAATATAGACGCATTTAGTCATATAATAATTTCTACTCCTGCTAAACACTTAAATTTATTTGGAGTGATTCCTTGAAATCTCAGATTACTCAAAAATATGAAGTAGACTTCATTCACGTTAAGTTTAAAGTGACGTCATTTTCAGCAATTAATTGTTTTCAATATTCGATAAACAAATGACCAATAAATTAGCATAGCATTTGCCACTTACAAAGAGTTTTATATCTTTCAACCCTTCACTGCGTTGTCAAGTTTTTATTTATTTATATAAACTTAACTTAAAACTTAAAACTTAAAAACGTCACTTTAAACTTAACGTGAATGAACTCTAGTAGTATTAGTATCATGTTAAATTTCTATTCAAACTGGAATACATATAATTTGGGAAGACGTAGAGACGTGATACTTAATCAAGGTAGGTAATATCATAACATTATAAACTTATTACACAACTACTTTCCGGCACGAAACGAAGGAAATTATTAATTTATACTCCTGCTAAATTTAGTTTCAGTCGGTTTCTAACCATTAAGAGCAAATTTTTTACTTAATGAGTTGTTACCTCTTGTGTAACGGGCGATGAAAATAAAATTTCGTAACACATAAAAATGAAATTTGGATGTATACAGGCTGTTTCTTTTTCAAGTGCTACCACTATTCCATCTCAGAATCGGTAAAAGGTACAGGGTGGCTCAAATTACAAAAAAGTTGACCAAGTTCTCTGCTAGTTCCTGAAATACCCTGAAAATATGAAATGGGCATATTTCTATAATGGCTTGTAACTTCTTTATTTTTGGAGATATCTTTATAAAATTTGGTTTTTAGCCATCTTCTTCAAAACGACCTACAAAATACTCTTCTTCTGAGAAGATAAGTTTGCCTTATACAATGAATGTTTCTACATTTGTACGGCCTAAACTTATGACGCAGCTGTACTTTTCTTGCTGAAAAGGAAACTTATTTCAACGTCTTTTAAAATTTCTCTTAAGGAATCTTCAACATTTTTGTAGTTAAAATAACCTACAATTTTTAACATAAGCATTACCTATGAGGAATAGTAGGTAAATACATACCTAATACATTAGTTTCATGTACCTACACCTGCTTCGTCTGTTACAGGACAGGTACTGTGTTTCTTTTGATCTTTTTCAAAAAACCATGTTGTTCTAAAGTTAGGAACTCTCCTTTGAGGGCTTAACTATTCATACAAGCTCGAATTTCGCCTACATCTTGCATAAATTTGTCAGAAAAAATATCCTATTAGCAATCTGACAGGTTTGAAATTTGACATTGGATGTTCATATGTTTTATGGGTAACTTGATAGAAAAGAAACATCAAATAAAATATAAATCGCTGTTTTCACCGCCATATTATTGACCAAAAATACTAGTGCGATATATGAGTAGATACGTAATATTTTTCTCTATAAAACTAAATGGAAAAATAATATAGCGTCCATTAAAAAAAAGTTTACTATTGCCTTTAAAAAATGGCATAAGATAGAAAAAGACTAACTTCACCATCACAATCAGCAGGTCGACTTATGGCTAAGAACCAAATTTTATAAAGATATATTTTATAAAGATATTTATTATTATTATTATTATTATTATATCTCCACAAATAAGGGAGTTACAAGCCATTATAGAAATACGCACTTTTCATATTTTTCAGGATATTTCAGGAACTAGACTAGACATATATCTTGGCTCTGATTGCAAGATTAGCTTCTGCAAGAGGATCGCGCAACTTTTATGTAATTTGAGTCTCCCTGTATCTATTAGCGTGTCAGAGATAACAATAGTGGAAACCCTTAAAAAAAAACAGCCTGTATATGTGCTAAGATGAAGATAATTAGATAAAAGTGTAAATTTTTACTGTTTCAACAACTTCTAAGGGTTTTCCTTCAATTAACTTCCTCAGAGATCCCAATTTACATTTCAGACGAAATAAAGAATGCCATTCTAAATCTTTCAATGAATTTCAAGTCCATCGTTAAAGCACTTCCTCTGAAATTTAAAAAATTCCCCGAGCCAATCTAACAAGTTACTTCCAACATAAGTTTCTCGCTTCGCAAAAAGTGACAAAGTTATTCGTTCCTCTGACAATGTCACTTTTCAGAGTGCATCGAATAAAAAGCCGGAACGAACACTCCACATTGTTTTGCTGAAAGGTTTAAAGAAAAGACAAATTTCGCCACCGAGCGCAGTCAGAGAACGGTCTTAGCACCAGACTTTAATTTACATAATCCTCACCGAACCCCGCAGTATATCTCCTGGAGTCTCGGAACCCCGCAAATAGGAAGAGTCTTGCTTAGCATACATTAAACTTTTAAATCACCCTACTTATACCTAAAATAATTACGAGAGATAAGTGTAATATGTACACTGGGTGTGGTAGGATTTGGTAGATTGAATTTTAAACTACCAGAATGTCTAATAAAGTTAGCTATCATAAATGACAACCGTCGCATATATTAGCAATCAATTTCATCTGCGTAACAAGCGGTAAATATTCTAGTTTCATGCATTTAACCATGTCCACTTTCATTAGACCGAAGAAATTGTGTTCTTGTTTTTATTGTACCTATGTATTTTTATTTAGTTTTTCTTTTATAAACAGAATCTATACTTACTATATTGCATCCTTCTTCTAAAGAAAACGAAATATCGTAAAAATGTTTTCTAATGAATATTTGTCCATGTATTTGGCTGAAAGTGCTCTTTTTTTGTTTTTGATTGAAGAAATAAATTCTATTTTGACAGGCTACATTTTTTGTGTTTTAAAACACTTATTTACTTAAATATTTAGCCAAAACGAATGTTGCTTTCAAAAGAAACATTTGTAATATCAAAAAAGTTGCGCAATTTTATGACGAATATTTTGGTAAAAGCAAACCTGAAATATCTTTTCTAATTTCTGAAATATTCTGAAAAAACTGAAAATTTAGATTTTTTAATTTTTGCCGTAATTCATTTCTTTTTCAAGATAAGTTCATGAAATTCGGTTCCCAGGCATAAAATGCTCTATTGATTGCATTGGCGAAGTTAGATCACCTCTATCTCTTATTGTTTTTGAGAGACGATAGTCAACTTTTTTTTTTCTTATGGGCGCCATATTGAATTTTTATATTTTCAGATAGCTCTTCTCATTCTCTTTACGACGATGTATCATAGTATGGGTAAATTTAAATTATTAGGGTAATAGTCATATTTTTTTTTTATTAGGCTGTTATGACATCGGTCTTTTGAGAAAAGACCTTTTTCGTATTCCCGATCAGTGTTCGGCTTTTTCTGTTAAACTCAAAGTAAAATAAATAAGTTGATGTGATTATAACTTTGCAAATGAAAAAATCTGTAGTAAAATGTTATAAAATTTATTTAGAATTGGCTCCCTTTTTACAGGGTTATTTAAAAAATATAATACATAATATTGTTTTTATTTAGCCGCGGCGATAGCTCATTCTGTTAGATGCTGGGTGATAGCTTGTGACTAATAGAATGGTTATACCATTCTATTATGGATGGAATATTGCTGCGCGAGTTCGAATCTCGCCAGGGGAGAAATGGGACCTCTCCCAGGGAATGGTTGTGTGTCTGTGTTTTTTTTTATTAATTTTATTAAACCTAATAACGTTCTATGTGGTTGTTCTCTTTCGGGATACATATTTAAATACATCTGCTAAGCTAATATAGAAACTTTCTTCTGCACTGAATATAAATAGAATACATATTTTTCGTCGTTTGAAAACATTTTAATGGTAACAGTAGCAATACAAATACGAACGAATTAGTGCAATGATGCTAGAATAAACACTTTTGATAATCAATGAACTGACAAGTTTTAGTTTAATTTCATAGCAGTCTAATCAAAAATATTTTTTTATGACTATTACCCTAATAATTTAAATTTACCCATATTATGATACATCGTCGTAAAGAGAATGAGAAGAGCTATCTGAAAATATAAAAATCCAATATGGCGCCCATAAGAAAAAAAAAAGTTGACTATCGTCTCTCAAAAACAATAAGAGATAGAGGTGATCTGACTTCGCCAATGCAATCAATAGAGCATTTTATGTCTGGGAACCGAATTTCATGAACTTATCTTGAAAAACAAATGAATTACGGCAAAAATTAAAAAATCTAAATTTTCAGTTTTTTCAGAATATTTCAGTAATTAAAAAATATATTTCAGGTTTGCTTTTATCAAAATATTCGTCATAAAATTGCGCAACTTTTTTGTAATTTGAGCCACCCTGTATCTCTTACCATTACTGATATCCCAATGGTGAGCCTCCTTAAGTGAATCAGCCTGTATATAGCGTTTATTTGTAATATATACACGGTACAAATTCCTATCTTCCCTAGGGTGTTCCACACAAAAGTCCCCAGCCTCGTATCCCGGCAACGGGAAGATATATTTTGATTTTGAAAAAAACAGTTGATAGAGCTCATCTATGGCTTCGTCACGGAGTTCAACTTGATTTTTTTCAGAGCAAATTGGAGATAGTGCTGAAGTCGAAATAAAGTTTTCGTTGGCAGGAACTTTGCAACAAGGTTTATCCGATACTTTGTTCAATTCTAAACAATTTTGTCAAATGACTATTTTTCAAAAACTTAATAGTTTCAGAGAGAGCTCTTCTCAATATAAAAATGAATTACTTGAAATGGGTCCCAGGGGGTGAAAAAACTAGCACCAATACATACAATTTCAATTTCCTCGAAAAGTATTGAGCGGCCCAAATTCTCCTTTGGTACACGTAATAAGCTTCTCATATAGACTACTCAGTATAAAAGTCATTGAGTTGAAATGGGTCCTAGATGGTGAAAAACAGAGAGCACCCAAAATAAACAATCTCAATTTTCTCGAAAATTATTGAGCGTCCCAACTTCTCCTTTGGTACACGTAGTCCCTATCTCACATAGACTTCTCAGTATAAAAATGAATTACTTGAATAGGGTCCCAGGGGGTGAAAAACAGATAGCATCCAATACATATAATTTCAATTTTCTCGAAAAGTATTGATCGTCCCAAATTCTCCTTTGGTACACGTAATAAGCATCTCATATAGACTACTCAGTATAAAAATTATTGACTTGAAATGGATCCTAGGGGGTGAAAAATAGATAGCCGCCAAAACAAACAATCTCAATTTTCTCGAAAATTATTGAGCGTACCAACTTAGTACTTACAATAGTGAAATAATATGTATTTAATTTTCTTTCCATCTAATTAAAACCTACTGTGATGAAGTTTCGTTATACATTCAGGATTTATTTTAGGACAAACGTACAAATAATTATGAATTACTTATTATACAAAATGAATTAGGTATTTAAAAAACTTTTGCCATATTTTACAAAAATACATATTATTTCACTATTCCTTGAAAAGAGCTATTAAATTGACTTGGATAATTATTATTTCATTGTATACGGTAATAATTCGAAACTCTAAAATACGCTTGAGTTTGGGCCTCACCAAATAAAGAGCCCGATATCTCTGAAACTATCAAGCTTTTGAAACATACTCATTTAACAAAAATTGTTTAGAATTGAACAAAGTATCGGATAAACCTTGTTGCAAAGTTCCTGCCAACGAAAAATTTCTTTCGACTTCGGCGCCATTTTCCTTTTACTCTGAAAAAAATCAAGTTGAACTTCGTGACGAAGCCATAGATGAGCTCTATCATCTGTTTTTTCAAAATCAAAATATATCTTTCCGTTGCCGAGATACGAGGCTGAGGACTTTTATGTGGAACACCCGGTATACCTATATTCAGATCTTTCTACGGAAAAGCTATAAAATTCAGTTGCAATTAAATAACAGATATTTTGCGAAAATTAAGTGCGCACCAAAAGGTATCGCTTTTATACTTTATTTATATAAAAATAGATAACTAAACGAGTACTAACAAATAAAATAAACTCACCTTTTGTAAGTAAAGCCACTACCAGAGGTAACAATAACCAGGGACGCTTCATATTCCTGAAAGAAAACAGAACAAACTGTAAAATGCATGTCGTACTCATACACGACAATGTCTTTTATTATATTAAAGGTCGCGTTTATGTTCCAGTTAGTTATGCAGAAAAAACATCACTATTATAATGCTGAACATGAAAAAGCCATCCCGGCATGCAAACCGTAGAAAGTGTCGGAAAACAGCGAATCAAGGCTATAAAAGACAAGATGCGCGCAGCAATATGTAATGCTTTTGATATATGCCCTTATCTGTTTCTCTCTTTTATGTATATCCGTAAAACGGAATTTCGTTGCAAATTAAATGTCGACCTAAACGGTTAACGGAGCAATATTTACAATGGATTAATTTACACAGTTGAAAGTGTATTTATTATCTAAAGTTAATCGATTAATTTATTACCTACTTATTGAACGAACACGGGGACGCAGTATTCCATAATTATTCTCTATACCTATACAGGGTGAGTCACTTTTTGTGGTAGGTCTGTAATAATTAACAGAAAACTTGTTTTAAAAAGAAAAGTTCATTAATCATTTGTCGTAGTGTCGTCCTTTACGATTTACAGGACGTTGAAAAGAGATTTTTTGTTGATAACTAGTTAAGTAATAAAATAATTGTATCATTTCACCAAAAAAATCCACGTACAAATTATTTTTAAAAAGTGGCAGTGATCCCTCACAGGGACGTCACTGGTGGATGAAATGAACAACAGATGTCTTTGTTTTATTCACCATAAATAATGTAATATTCCTGGCAAATTACAGGTTAATATCTCTTATTTCTTATATCAGAAATATTAAGGAAAATCCTTAACCAAATTGTATTTTTCAACGCTCTGTATCTAGCAAACGAAGCGTTCTATGTCCTATGTTTACAGAACTTTTCTTCTTAAAAAAAGTTCATCTATCAATTATTGTTAAAGTCCTACCACAAAAAACTGACTCTCCCTGCATAAGTTTCAGAAAACTCCTGCAAAAACAGCCTGTATAGATTTTTTGTGTGGCGAGGTGTACTGATCTGTTGTATATTGTTTTGTCTAATGAATATATTGGTGATAATTTATATGGTGTAATAGGTTATTCATGAGGTTTTCAGTTTAGAAACTTTTGATGAAGTTGGCGCCTCCAGTATGTTCAGCTAGGCAGTGTTTCGTACCTGTAGATGATGTGAGAGGCATATTGTGTATGCCTATAGGGTGTCCCGAGCTAACTTACTACATAGCCAAATAACTGCATAGCTAAACCACTACATTAACTAAATTACTGCATAGCTAAATCCATTTATATTGGACGTTGTATCACATGGGGCTAGTCTAACCAACAATCGGTATCTTAATATTCTTATTACGACTAATAAAATTATGATCTTACATTAAGAGAGATGTTTGGTGTCAGTTTTACGACTTAATATGAATATATAAACTGTATTTAACTTCACATATAGAAACTTTATTTGTCAGAAGAAATTTTAGCCCCAGGATAGATTACTCCCTTAAGAGCAATAAATTCTGAAGAGCAAAGCGCTTGTAATGAACTGGTTCCCAGATAAATTTGAATTTATTTTAGAGCATAACCTTAGAAATACAATATAATGAAGCTTAGTAGGTAGTAGTAGATTTTCCCTAAGAAAATTGAGTAATTTTCTGCCATAGATTTTTCAGTACTAGCTTTATTTTAAAGCATGGTTTCAAGAGTACGTCGAAAGTAATTATTTATCCGTGTTAAATTCCAGGATTATATGAAGCTGTTACACTACAGGCAGTAATAATTTAATTTTATTGCCCAAAGCTGGACAATTGAAGCTAAACTTACCAGAAAATCCAAGCTGCCTACGCTATTAGGGTCGTTTATATGTTCATCATTTATTCTAATTACAAACAGTTGCATTATAATTTGTTTAGATCAGTATTATATCTCACACTGTGTGAAACGTAAACTTATCTGATATTTTTATCAAGGCTTCAGGGATATTAAAATGTTTTGTGCGGTTAGTACCCTTAAAGGGTATTTTATTAAAAGCAGCTTTTGTAATTTAACTTGAGGATAACTAATTTGGGATAAACCTTCTATCACGGGAATTTAAATTTATTTGAAATAGCTTTAATAAGTTAATTTACTGAACGGTTTGATGACGAAAAGCAAAAATCGAGTCAATACAAGGAGCCGAAACCGAACAAGACGGAACGAAAATCCCCTGAGTTCCAATTCGTTGAGTAAACCGAGCTGAAATGCTATTAGGTTAGACATCCGAGTCTGAAATTCGCCATTTTAATTTGAATCTCTTTCGGCGAGACATCATTAGACATTCATTTTATATAAAAGGAAATAACTACAATGACGAGACAAGAAACTCTCGGGCTAACTTTTATATTTCACTGGCAGTGTATACAATCTTTATCAGCTAATAGCTCTGTCATCTGCCTCTAACCTTTCTTAAAATACACATACTTACAAACGTTACATACGTTTATCACAGTGAAGTATTACGGCACGCTTAGGCTTATAGCGCGAATACTGGCGCCTCTATAGAGATATACCCCTAGAAAAAAGCTACTCAGACCGGCGATTTTACTCCACTTATAGATATAGATAGTGCAGTGCTCGACCTGCGAGCGGCATGAAGAGTAGTGGGGACTGTTCAGTTATAATACCGTACTCGCTTAATGGAGTAGCATCTGATTTGATCGACCATTGCATTGTATTGATTGACCATTGGCGCGCTTATAATAATGTTTCATGGTGTTATAATTTCTAATGTCTCCGATGGTTCTAGGATAGCGAAATCTGATTTTTTTTTAAGAATAACAGGTTAAAGAAGCGTTTATGTTTCTATAACATTTATGACCGATAACTCCTCTTAATATAAAAATTTTAATTATGTTCTTTGATGTGCCATCACTTCCTTAAATTTTTACAATACTTTCTGGGATCCCCAGTACATTTCAATATCTTATTTTATCTTAAAACAACGAATGTTGCCAATGGGTGTGAAGCTTTGCTATTATTATTATTTGCTGAAAGGGTGGAAAATTCAACGTATGATCTACTTATTTCCTGCAATGCAGAAAACTTAATCAACTTTCAACAGTTCATGCCGAACTGCCTTCGTCCAATTAGCACAGGATCAAAGCAGTCACGCCATTAGCAAAAATTAGTAACTCTGACAACTTACTTTATCCTAATTTCATGCATTCCCGACTTGCAGTCCTTACACAGCGAATAAGGGAGCAGGTATTCGCGTTTGGGCAGTAATTACAACTATTCGACTTGACGCGTTTGTTGCATGCGAAGTTACAAGAGATTCAGGTCGTAAAAGCTGAAAAACAAGCACGACTGAAAGCGCTGCGGTATGTCGCTGCCGGTTCCGGTGCGCTTCTACGAGGTCTTAGTCCTGATTAGAAGGAAATTGATTAGTTTATAACATCGTCGCCATCGTGCATCCCCCGGCAAAACGTGTGTGAGGACTTGCATAACTTTGCGTTCACCGCCAACAATCCTGCAGAGTCAATTCAGATATGATTAATAGTAGTGCATCTTATTGAAGCATTATTAACATTCAGAGATTCCATTAATTTGTATTCCTCGTGCGAATTATTTCAGAGTTCAGCATCAGCATTTCAGTACAGGTGAAAGATACAATAAGAGCTAAATTAAAAAGTAGCAGGCAAATTCGCACTGTTCAGAAGTTATAGTGCACTGTTATAAGTGTAAATAGTAAAATTACCTATTTTTCTTTTTCCTGTAACTTGATCTACCTGTAAACTTTTGAAATATTTATATACACTTATGTAGTTCCTGTCTATCAGGCTAAACATGATTTAAGCCTATACTGTTTTTTCAGTAACATTCAACTTTATAGACATCATATTGTTAAGTTTTAAGTTCTATAAAGTTAAGTTTTAATAAACATATGGTAAACACAACTGCCAAGGCGTATAAAACTCTTGGATATGTTATTAGGAAGACGCGCAATTTTATAAATGAAACTTGTCTTAAAAAATGATATATTTCTCTAGTTCGTTCTAAAGCTGAATATGCCTCAATTATATGGTCTCCTAATTATTCAGTTTATATTGACAGTCTTGAGAGAGTCCAGCGCAGTTTTCTTAAACTTGCTGCATTTCGTTCAGATGGAGTATATCCACCTATTGGTTTTCCCATTCTCAACTTCTCGATAGATTTTCGTTTATTCCGTTAATAGAAAGACGTAACATTGCCTGCCTAATTTTTCTTTTTAAATTACTTCATAATCATATTAACTGCGCTGAAATTGTAAGCATGCTTAACTTCCATGTTCCCAGAACGGCCTCGCGCCATTTAAATTTATTTTATTTGCCAACTCCACGGACAAACATCAGAAAATTTTCTCCTTTAAGCAACATCTGTAACATTTATACTAATTCGTCCTTCGATATTTTTTCTTGTTCCCTTTCTTTTATAAAAAGGTTAAATTTGTAACCGTTTCTTTTAAGGTTAAATTTGTAACCGTTTCTTTTAATTCAATGTTGGCCTTATTTTCTTTTCTTATTCATTATTTCCTATAGGTACTTGTGTAATATTGTAATCTTATTGATAGGTTTTGTTAATCTTTTGTTTTAGTGTTTTAGTGTTTAGTGTCATTTCTTTGTGTATTATGTTGATTATGTTAATTATGTTCATTGTTTCGTTATATTATTGTAAACTTATTTTCCCATTATAGTACTGGGCCGTTAGGTCTGTTGAATGGTGTATTACAATAAATAAATAAAATAAATATTGGTTTTCGATTCATTTATTGCAATAAAATACGAGTTTAATGATACATAATACTAGTATTTTTTAATAAACATTGTATCATGGAACATGGAACATGGATCAAAAAACAACAAATAGCCAAATATTAGATTGTAGGAGAAAATATTTGCTATTTTATATAAAACACCAACAGCTATTATTATTATTAGAAAGAACAAGTTTTTAGTTTATGTTTCTTAATGTGAAAACAACCTTGTTACTTTCAAGACAAAGTTTTATAATAATGAATGATTAAAAATAGTTATTATTTAATATTTTGTCGTTTCACTGGATTATAATAAAAAATAACTAATCATGTGAGTATGATAATATATCTAACAAAATACTCGCAACTTTTTCTACAAGTGATGCAAAAATACAATATTGCACCCACAAGAAAATTAAAACTAGTAGGCCTAGAAAATGTTTGCTTTAGCAGTTATTGAAAGTTCTTATAAAAAAATCATCATTGGCGACTATTAGTTAAACTTGGTCTCGGGGTTTGTGACTTAATTTTTTGTTCGTACTGCGTGATTACGCATTGCTGGATGACAATCGATCTTCGATGGAGCCGATAGCAGTCAGTAGTTGTAATCATAGACACATACAGTGTGGTTGTAAAGTAAGGAATAAATTCAATATCTCGTAAACTCTCTCGTTATCTCTTTAAATTTTTTACGAATAAGGTCATATAAGGTTTTATGAATCTATTTCTAATAATAAGGGAGACATGCCCAAAAAAGTGTGCCATAAGAGCGATGTGTTGGAGAGAGACTGTGCCTAGCAACGATTCGATATTCTCTTTCTAGCTCTTTCAGTTTCCACTCTGTACATTTGAGTAGATAAACTGTATGCGTACGGCGCCAAAAACGCGTGTATTTTTAAAGGGGCCTAAAGTTTAGTCATTTTTGAGTAATTTACCCCTCCCACGTCATGTTTTACGTCACGCGCATCCTGATGGGATATAAAAATACGCGCGACATCGAGTCCTGAAAAACATCACGCGTATCCTGATACGCGTGATGTTTTTATCCTGATACGCGTGGGGATATAAGGATACACGTTACATTTTTCAGGATACGCATGACGTAAAACGTGACGTTCCCCACCAAAGTACGTGACGTTTACGTGACGTGGAGAGGGTAAAATTACTCAAAAATTACTAAAATTTAGGCCCCATTAAAAATACACGCGTTTTTGGCGCCGTACGCCTAGAGCTTATCTACTCATTTGCTTCAGCAGACTTCTCCGTACGCATTTTAATTAATATTTTACTACGAGTTTGAAGTGGTGCAATTAAGGGTTTTATTAAGCTACCGATAAAAAGTATACCTTCTTTTCTTCCTCAGTTTAGTGGAAAAACTATGCACAGAAGTAATGTCCCCGTCTTTTTCTAGTAAGTAGTCAATACGTTCTTGTTTCAGAACAAACTTTCTATCGTAGGATACGCAAATTAATCGGGGACACAGCGCTCGCCAGCAGCGTGTCCTAGACCCTTATGCAATTAATTTCCGATTTAAATTCAAATTTATAAGTGCCGCTCTGAGTACGAACATCGATTTTTATGTATAAAAAACCGTCGGCGATAGGGCTAAGCGTTACACTGTAGGAAAATTCCTAAATTGTCGCCTCAGTATTAATTAAAGCGCAAATTACCATTTAACAAAAAACTAGAGCGCCTCTCCGGCTAAGATGGAGGATGCGATACAAAGAAGGGGTAATTTTCATTCGAGGGAATTTATTTACTCGAGAGCCTTGTAAGTTATGGAATTAATTGCATTCATAAAGGCTAATGCGGCTTTTTGTCCCTACAGATACACACGCTGTGTGGTTATAGGATTATCTCCATTGCAGCCTCGTGTGCCACCACGCGACTTGTTATATAAGCGTTGCCAACTGTGATAAAATTCACTTAAATCTTGAAATTGTATAAGGAGTACCCTGAAACTTTAGTAGGAGAAGGGGGATGCTCATTATTATTAAACGAGCCGCCAAAGCACCTATAATCTGTAACATTGCCAAGGGGAAAATAGATACGTCAACTAAATCAATGTCTTGTGTCACACCATATATTCTTATTTTTTTACATTACACAGACTAAAAAAATTTAAAATATGAAAATACGAAAGTGAAAAGTAAAATGAATACACAGGATTATGTAAAATATAATGAACAGACAATTATGAAATTTATGGCTGATATAAAATTTCCAAATTCACTGCTAAGATAGTGTTAAAAACTCAATACAAAATTCTTTCAAGATAACCATGCCCATTATTGCCCATATCGTAACAGAATCTTAGCAGAGACTAGCTTATGTAAAAGTGGGATAATTTTAATTGCCACTCAAATTGACCATGGCGAAAAGAAGATACCAACAAAAGTACATTTTGTTTTTGCATAAATATAACAATAAACAGTTTCGCATCTCTTTGACAAATTTAAAAATACTTTGATCACTCGTTATATAAACGAATCATAAGAGGTTACTTGTAAACATGTTAATCCAAAAGAATACATTTGGTTAATGCATATATGCATGTTAATACTGTAAGTTATACGAAAGCACATTTTAATAAACGCGAAATGATCTAAAATACTAAAAATCGATATTTTTCTACTTGTATCAAAAAATACAGTGAAATAAATTAATACTTCTGTTTTTGTTTTGATGATATTAATGGCTATTTCTGCTAATATAACTTTGTTTGAAGTTATATTGATATATAATGCTTCATAAAGGTGTGATGTTGAAGATCTGATGTGATAAAAATCTAATACACTTATACCAAATCTAACTTATTTCGATTCTTAATCTACATACTCTTTTTGAAGTTAAATGCTCGGGTAAATGCAACATTTTAGATGCGTTAGCGAATCTGTTGGTAATTCTGCAAAAGAAAGATGGCAACGTTCATAATTCTAAGCGAAGCACGTTCCTTCCAGGAATGTCAGAAAGGAGCCGTTATCTGTTCCAGATAAGAGAGACTTAAAGTATAAAATCATCCCTTCCATGCATACAGTAACTTTGATTAGGCCATTTTATGCAAAGCACTAACCATTCCCTTTGTACCTCGCTCATTGTCTTCTTTTAGAAGACTTCCGTACACTTTGGAGCAGATAGCCCCGATCTTTGATGAAGTTTTTAAGCAAACACTGGCGCCTGCTTAAAAAATTACGTTACTTCAAAGTAGGTGAATAAAGAGTATACCGATGATTTTTTTTTCAACAGTAGTATTCTAGTTTCGTTTTGCTTTTATTGTCTTAGCTGTTGGAAGCGCAATTTTCTTGCTTCCTGCGTTTTCACTTATAAAATAAAATATTATTATTATTTATTATTATTAAACTAAAGAGAAGAGCAGAGGTCGAAACCTATTATGCCCTTAAAAATAAACAATAGATTGACAAGAATGGCAACAGTAAATTATTACAGTACTGCTAATCCATTATAGGTAACAGTATATGTACATATTTACTATAAGTAAAAGTAACTGAATAAAAACTACAAAGTACAACTTAAGTAATTTAACTGTATACCATAATTATCAATGAACTGAAAAAGATACAAACAAGAATATGTGTTCTGTGAAGTTAATTTGCAGACACAATACAGGATACCCAGCTACATGTCTTTACATCAAAGCATTTCACCATTTTTAAATAAGTCATATTTATTTTTGAACGAGTTTACACTCACTGAAGTTACCACATCACTGGGTAACCGATTCCAGTTGTTAAAAATTCGGTTGAAATAGAAGTTCTGCCTTATCGTTGTCCTGAAATTTTCTTTTTTGAGTTTAAGTGAGTGGCCACGGAGTCGGTCGTCTGTGTTTAATGCCAATAACTCTCTCATGTCTTGCATAAAGTGATCATGTAGCAACCTATTTGTGAAAATCATGTCACCTCTATTTCTTCGTTCTGATAGAAGTGGGAGGTTTAGAGCTTGAAGCCGATCTTGATAGGATTGATTCCTCAGACACTGGACTTGCCTAGTAGACTTGGACCGTTGAACGTTGAACGTTTTTCAAGAGTTTTATATCTTTTATTAAGTGCTGTGTCCACATTATGTACCAGCAGGTTAGGAAAAATGGAGTTCTATGTAAAAAGATTCGCTGAATTTTTTGAGTATATAGATAATTCAAAAAATCTGTAGTTCCCCTGAGAAATATGGAATTATCGCCAATCAATTTAAAACAGTATCAGTTAATTACCAACTAGAATTCAAGAACCCTGTCAATTCATGACATATCACGAAAATCATCTCTTAATCCTTTAAAAAACCATGTTGAACTGAGCTTAAGATAAAGCGTACAAATATGTTTTTTCTTGGAAAATGTTTAAACCTAATATACATATTGGGCTGGTGAAAAATATGTAATAGGATAAATGTATCAAATTACAGTTCATTGTTAGAGAAAAATATTTAATATGTATACATTTTAAGGACAATTCTTACTGGTTATTTTAAATTAACATTTGAAGTGATTAATTGAACATTACTAATCAAAAGTGGACCCTTTAAAACATGTCGATGAAAAGCTATTGAGCTTTCTTAATTATAGCGGTAAGTTTATCAATAAATAATATGGATGGTCTTGCGTCCTATTACAATACAATGACGCCTTAACAAATGCAACGTACCTACAACTTTCTATTAATGTTAATAAAATATATCTACGTCACATTCGGAAATCCTCGGAATTTGATCGGAAAGATTTCAGAAAAGTAAAAATTCTATATTGACTAATTTTCAACGAGGAATTCAGCTTTTATTATTTTTAACAATTCATAAAAAGTTAAGAATTTCTGTTTTTATTTACACTAGCATAACTGAAAAGCAACTATATTCTACAAACGTTTTTTCTAGTAACGTTAAGGGTAGATATCGACTCCACTTCTGAAGTAGACGTCTTTGAATTGCCTCAAAACAGTGCCGCTGCGACGACCTAACATTACAAATCGCATAAATCCCCTTAAACAGATGTCTCCCCTGCATAAACCTTCTTATACCCTAATGCATCATTTAAGACTAAATCTGTGAATATCAGAGACAGAGACGCGAAATGCCTCTCAGCTTGTATGCCATACGAACGTACGTATTCATGTTCCAGAACTAATGTGCAGGTTAACCATAAATAATGAAACTAAGTTACCTGTCCCGCGAGAAAATTATGCCCATGTCCTGCTGCTTGTCACACCTAGGGTGAAGCTAAATTATTCTGGAACACATGAACTCTGGTTGTGTTATAGCCCAGGATATTACAATGGTGTGACAATCCCATTTAAAAAAAAAAAATATGACAGTAGGTAATTTATTTACGACAGATAAAGACGAAACTATCGAATGGCACTAAGTATATACTAAAATAAAAATAAAATAAGTATTATGAATATGCAAAATTTTACGCTCTACAAAAAAAAAGGAAGCAAATAACAAATAATACAAAATAATAAAAATTATTTCTTCGCGAAAATGCGTCAATCGAAAAATTGGGCATCGCTACAGTCTATTTCAGTAATGTTTCCGGATGGATTTTCTCAGAGTCACGTGTGCCGTTTTGGATTTAGTGGTCTTTTGAATATGCTTAAGTCAAAACAAACGAGAGAGTTCAATAGAAATTTATAATTTTTTATAGACAAGATGTGCAAAAATCAATTCAGAAAAATATAAACATTACTGAAGACAGACTTAAGTGTTGCACATTTTTCCGATTCACGCTCAAATCGCGATTATAAAACTATGACTATAAAAAATTGTAAATTATCCAGTGAATCTTCTCGTTGGTTTTGATTCGAACGTATTCAATACATCACGTTTCCAGGAATCTGTCAAATTGGCAAATTTCTACTTTGGTTTTAGGCAGGTGCAATTCCGCCCAAAAATCAAAGGGGTAAGGGGAAAAAACCTGCCCCAACAACTAAAAGCTCGGAGGCTAAACCACCAACCTCGATGGGAAAAACCAAAATGTCCTCGACTGGGGGAAAATTGTCCCGAACTAGCACCTGCCCCGCTGGGGAAAGGATCAGATACTCATTATTTGGCAAAGGACAACTTCGGCCAGAGGCTATCTGAATAAGTTTTCACCCAATAAGGTGATCAGCTTCATTAAGAGGCTGGACCTGTTGGGTGAAATATAAGTAGGTGTGAGCCACAATAGACCACATGGTTGCGGTGGAGGGTCTGATTTTCGGCCCACTCACTTTTGAACCTAACCTAACCTAGGCAAATTTCCTGATTGCTTATGCACCGGCAACGTCATTCCCATTCATAAAAAACCATACTATGATTGACAATTATTATAAACCAATTATCATTCCAAGCGTGTTTCCAAAAATATTTGAATATGGTTTTCTTAATAGGTTGCTGTCTTTTATGACAGCAATATTATTTCTAGAAATCAACATGGGTTTTCAATAGCTAAATCGACAATGACCGCTGCTCATTCTTTCATTCTTTTAACAGCAAAATAACAGACTTGATCGACGCAGGCGAGTGCCCTATGAAAAACTGTTAGGCAAGTTATATAATTGCAGAATACAGGATAACCGTCTTAGTTGGATTCGAAATTTCTTAATTAACCGTAAGCAATAGGTACACTAAATATCAGGAATAATACAAAAACATATACACAATCTTCATGTGTCGACATAAATATAGGTGTTCCACATGGCTCCGCGCTGGGCCCCATACATTTTCTATATGTATTTGTGAACGGTAAGAGATGACCTCCTCTTCAATTTACCCAGATGAAAGACAATTTTATTGACATTACCATGGTGGGTATTTCATTTAAATCGGACAATAATCGATTTTTTCTACTACGGTGCAGTTCACAGTTGTGACAGTTATCACAACCATTTCTCGAGGTGTGTGCGTGGTACGGTTATTCCTTTCCGTTGTATTGTACAGTTGAACCGTTGGACCTTTTTACACACGTGATCATACACATTTGTATGAATTAATATTAAAAACCCATTGCCACTAATCTTAGCGCATAATACATGAACCGTATCATCTATTCCTGTGTAACAGCAGATGTAACTTACAGTTAATTATGTATTTGGCATTGATAATGTCACACATTAGCCACGTTGTGAAAAAATCCAGCAGCCCAACTATATGTTGTATTCAAATAACAATTTTTTTGTTGTATATTACTGTTGATAGTAATTTAGCAATAAACTATGTCAGACTGTATGTCTACCCTTATGCATGGTAAGGGTAGAAAACGGCTAACAAAGTGAATAGATTATCGGTAAATTTCCGTATATATTTGATAATGATGCTACAATAATTTGTAACGTATACGAGAAATATCAAATACCTGATGTGCTGAGTCAAGTGTGATTGTAAATGTCACGTAAATAGTGTGCAATATAAAAATAAAAAAATTGCGTGCTTTCGACAACATAGTTTATGTTCGATATACTGTTAATGCTGATTGCCTGTGATGTTCTGCACATACTCGATAAAAAACCATTTATGTACGGAGTCCTTGAATAAATATAATTCATTTTAGTATGATGCGTATTCTCATGTCCCGCCTAAAATGACAGCCAGCTTTAATTATGAGTGCTAAATAAGGGAAATAAGATGGTATATTCAAGCTTTCTGATTATCTCTGTCTCATCATTTTCTTACATCTCAATTATCAGACCACAAATATTAGAGAATGAGCCCAACGATTTTCCACAGTAAGTCGTTCATTGTTTCGTATATATAGCCGAGCCAATGAATGTTTTATAAATAGATCCATTCAACCGGAAAGTTATTGTATGGTGTCTACAAGGGTAATGAGGCGAATTGTTAATTTTATATAATAAGCTGATAAATTTCGTAGGCACGTGAAACATGAGAGCGATTAATCTCCCTTCTGATTATACGGTTGTGTAATAAATAGGACTTTATATGTGTTTGATAAACGTAAGAGTAGCACGTAAAACTAACATTATTAATAAATTATACTTTTCGGTTTTCCGTTTTCTGTTATTGGTACGCATATTTTCGTTCTTCACGTACATCAGTTGTTCCTATATCGTATTGTCTTACTAATAAAATAATAATACTGTTAGACATAGACAACCACCTTTGTTACCAGGTTGAGCTTATCCTAAACCAATCTCGAAAGTCATGGATTGTTATTTATAGAATAACAGTCCGATATGGATTATCACAATTTTCAATCCGCAATGCACTTATAGATCCGGCAGCTGCCACAATATTTAATGTATCTTCTGTCACAAAAAATGATTTATAGATTGCACTAAAGAAAATTAAAATCTAAACCCAGACTGCTGATCCGGCTGGAATATCGACGTTTATATTGAGATACTGTGTTACTGTTTTTCTCTAAAGTTTTTAGCCAATTTATCATTCACAGATTGCAAGTTCATTAACTGACTGAAATATTAATACTGAAACTATTGTTAAAGGAAACAAGGATGAAATATAATAATTACAAAGAATATGATAATATGTAAAATTATACCAATAAGTTTGCGTTTCTGAAAGTTGCATATTTTATTTTTAATCAGAAATTAGAACATGAAAGAAGATTTTTTTCTAGGTAGGTAAAACTATTTTAGGTCAATAATTTATGTGTTAATTATCAACATATACATAGATTGATACATATTTCACTCCCATATTCATACGCTGAAGTCCCACTACCGATTCAGAGTCTCCATTCTCGAATTTCTGATGAGATGTTCAAGTATGACATTATTATTTATCACACAGATTCTCGCACAACGCGCATTCTCTCAAGTACTCGTATAAAATAGTCATAGATTGACAATTATGTCGTATGACAAAAAAAGACATGGGAGCAGTGTTGTTGTTGTTAGAAGGCGGCGCGGTTACCCGCAGCACTCAGGTCTTTCGACCCATTGTGCCTGCCGCTAGTCGAGAGCTATTGGAAGAGACCCTTACGTAGGCCAAAATCCGTTCTAGGGGAAGCTCTCTAATGTCCTGGGCAGGAGAAATGCTGCACTCAGATGTTTGTGTCTCTTAACCATGAGGCAGACACAGCGACAGAGGATGTGAATGGAGTCCTCGTCATCCTGTCCGTAAAACCTGCACATTCTAGTGTCACTAAGGCCGATAGTGTTAAGGCAACAATGTTACGCCAATAACTAACCCCAAACCAACACTCTGAACAAGAGCGGCACTTCCCGCCGCCCGAGACACTACCCCCAGTGGGTTAGACATGCAGGTGAAGAAAGAAGACAATACAGAAGAGCGCCAGAAGATCCTACCCAGCCTGCAGGGTAGAGCCAGGACAGGTGAAGACCCCACGATTCGTCCACACCTATCACTTTTGTGATCGGGGTTGGTGAAGGATGTGGTCCACCTTTACGAGGCAGTCTAGGCCTACAGCGATGGGGAGGGTAAAAAGCGATAATCCTGCTCGGCCTTCAACCATCCCAGGTCATGACCACGGTCAATGAATATTGGCGTTGGCGCGAGTCGAGTTACATTAATTATTGATATTTACTCTGATAACTGAGGTTACTGAGATCATTTGGTTACCTACTTATTACTGAATATTTGATAGCAGTGATAGGCTTCCAGCTGCATGAAAGTAAACCAACTAATACCTAAGAATAATTAACTTTAGTTTTTACATTTAACGCTGAGGTAGGAGACTGTCTTGCAATAAAGGGATAATTCTATAAATAATTTAATAAATTGTTCTAATCTATTATGAACCGCAAATAATCTGAATTTGCTGTAAATACCATTTGCACTATAACCGTTAATTTATAGTTAATTATTGGCAAAGTAAATGTTGCTTTTTCAAAACCTCTTATTATTTTCCGCCAACCGAAGCGATGTCACCGCCAGGGAGTTGACGCCATACAAAACTGTATTTCATTCTATTACCACTACCTCAAATAACATGTCACATATCATGTGTCGTGCAAATTTGACGTTTGAACGCAAGAGTGTGCATTTGCATTTTTCATAAATCCAGCATATTTTGCATCCGGGTTGGGTCGCGTTGGATTACAAAATTCATGCATGAAGGAACACGTATCAGCTGTTCTCTGTATTTCTTTTTAACCAAAAGCAAAATAATTTATATATATAAAGGTAAAGTTAGGTTGGATTTTCTTTTATCTTTTCATTGGATCTAATCTAAGCGTACTTTATGAATTTGTTAATTCCAATCTCCGCAAATGTGTACTTACTAACTAAAAAACTCCTTACAGGTTTCTCTTTAATTTGGTTCTGTCTGAAATATTTAGTACTTTTATCCACCTGATTCTGCATGCTGTTTTATTTGGAGTTTCTTTAGGTAACGCAGAATGATAAAATTACATAGGTATGTCATGTCTATATAATATATACCTAATATTTGAAGAATGGTAAGTTAAAATTATATTTTATTTAATCCTATTTCGGTATTCTGAAGCGATTGAAATTTTCAGCGATTGACTTCTATCAGTTCCTAAAATTTAGATATGTGAACCAGAATTTTTAGTAATTAAGAAACTGTATCTATCGGCTTATCATTTAGCAACGTTTTGATATATTATTTAATTATCTGAATTATTGCATTTGCCAAAAACAACACTTCTACAAATAGGAGGAAGTATAGCCTCTTGGCTATTGATAACAGCATGCGTAACGGAGGAATTGGTTTCATCCGGTATTACTAACTTCTACTCTACTCAATAATTTACAATTACTTGATTGTTTTGAATATTTTTTTGTGTTGCCAAAATGATACGTCTGAATTTAAGGGTCTGTTCACTGTAGACTTGACAGACATGAAATTCGGTCGAGTTGAGAGGATGGGTAGCCGATGAGTGAAGACTTACATTTTCCCACTACCGAATTATTTAGATTTCGGAGGTGCACCGAAAGCCGAAGTAAAAAGGCACATGGAAATAAAGTTAGCCCTTATTGCAAGGGTACCGGATTTGTCTTATAATTGCAACAAAATTTCTTTTTAATGTTATAATTATATATCACCGGAAAGATCAAAAGATAAACTAGATCCCTATAGTAGCAAATTTTTGTTTAATACATGTATTTTAGAGAAAATAATTTTTGAAAATCCGCTATTTTAGTACAAGATTGTTTGCCTGGAATTTTAAAAATAAAAAGATTTACAAACAATTACGACTATAGAGATTTAGATTAAAGTCTTATCTTTCAATACTTTTTTACTAAAAGTCGCTACCTTATATAGTTTTTTACGGACGCTGATTTTGGGCTTATTTAGGACTAGTGAATGGACTTTTACTAAAAGTTATACTACGTGTTTCATTTTTATACTGAATTTCCACATATTATCGATTCCATTGTTACCAGTATTACCCAATTAAAAACCGTTGACTATTTTCAATTACGTCTATTTCAATTAGTATCTTTATGATTTATCGGTTGTGGATTCAATTAGCACAAGTTTAATTGTTTGTTTCATTATATCATCCCCAGAAGAGATTCACCGCCTGCACTTTCCGCTAATTCATAATCGATAGCTTCAGTTCAGGTCTTTAGTCTTGGCGCTCTAATTATTTCAAGACAATAAGCCTTAGCCTTAGAAATAGTAGTATGAGGAGACTTAGAAATAGTTTCATCGTGTTCGGCATAGAAGAGGGCGGGATACATTAATTTGCAAAAATTATCACCAGAAGTAAGGTGGAGTTGGGGATGCTACTGATATTATAGTATAAGAGAAATATAAGAGTTTTTGAGCACGTATATTGTTTGTAACTAAACTAACTAGCATTTTTAAAGTCTCATAGAGAATTATGAAAATAGAAATGTTTATGCTAGAAAATTTCGTTACATAGCTTTAAGAATAAAGTGAAACATGTAATATACAGGGTGGTAACAGGTGCCTCAAAATCAAAGCGATTCTACGGTCTATAGGATGTTTGTTTTAATAGTGGCAAAGTACCTACAGATAAATGGATATATTTAAAAATTTTATGAAACAGCGGAAATTTTGAGTCGAACGATATAGCATTCCATATTTTTAAATCCATATGCAGCCTTTTCGAAGATATTTGACATTTTATTACAATCTTGACTGATACAAGGGCTTGTGAATGAGCCCTTATAACTTTTTGCGTTATAAAATTACGCCTTATAAAATTTGAAAATATCGTACCAGGCATTTCAAAACACTCTTTCTTACAAAGATTTTATTCAAGATGCAAAATTTAATTCTTTTACGTTTCAACTTCTTGGGATCTCCTTAAGTCCTTAAGTTTTCAAGGACTTTCTGTAAAAAATTAATATCAAATAAGTGGCGGAAATAAACATGTCTAAAAATGTTGTGACTGCGTTGATTTTTTTGTATTGTTATGAATTCACAGAAAGATGGATTGGATGAGGTGGACCAATTAGGTCGCCTGATCTAATAAAGATGGATTGTTTTCTGTGGGGACACACAAAAAATTAAGTATATACCTTATATATCCCCACTACTAAAGAAGATATGAAAAATAGAATCATTTTTCCAAATAATTTCTGTAGATGTTCTCCAAAACCTCTTTAAAATATTTTAAACAACGTATTCAGTTGTTTATAAATCAAGCTGGGTGGTATTTTAAACATTCTTAGTGATATTTTATTTTTTATAATTCCTTATAGTTATATCCTTATATTTTTCCTAGTTAATTTCTTATATTTTTCGTTACACTTTTTGCCTTTTGTTAAAGTTAAGTACAATTCTCGTACAAGGCCTTGCATCAGTTGTCAAAGTTTTTATAAAACGTCAAATATCTCCATTCGGCTGGGTGGGTTTAAGTATATAGTGCTAACTATAGCACTATATACTAGGCACTATATACTAGCACTTTAAGATTAAGTGGTATATCTTCTCCTATGCATTTTATGCTATTTCAAATAATATGAGAATAATATGAAAATAATATGAAACACACAGGGCGTTCCTTTTTCTATTTAGCTATTATTAAATGAAACACCGTGTACATCCCAATATAATATTAAAAAGAATGCCCTGTTAATATTCTGTAACACCTATATTTAATATTTTCTGTACTTTTCACAACAGCAGAGTATTTTGTGGCACTATTGGCCCATCTTGTACATGTAAAGAAGTGTGGAAAATAAATTATGCAATCAGAAAACCAATTGATAATAATTTCAGAAAAAATGTGGATGAATATCGATCATATATTTCACTACTTCTTTGACCGGAGAAATATTTCATTGGCAAATTTTTCATTCAAATCAAAATACCGTTTCAATTAGAAAGTGTAAGTATTTACGAAATTATTAGAGTAGCACAAAAATGAGTTTTTTTGTAGCCAGAGTATTTTGTTCGCTCTCCTATTTGTCACTGCATCTTTAGCTATTTTAGGAGAATGCTACTGTAGTTGGAGAACGTGTTCCCAACTACTTCTTCAATGGAACATCAATGGTAGGTCACCATGACTCCACTGACTGGTCACGCTTTTCTTGCAACTTTAGTTTAATCCTGAACAACACGTGTTCTATAGACTTTTATCTGACGATCGCGCTATCTGAGTTACTTTCTAGTCATTTGCTGTTTTAATTCTGTTTATTTTTAGTGACACATTTTACGAAACGTGGTGCACCGATAACTTTAAACTCCCGATGGCACTCTATAAACGTGATAAATTACAAATTTATTAACAATAGATAAGAGCTGAGGGTAAAACCCTACTAAGCCCAAAATATAAATATTATGCAAATATACATATAAACATACATACATAGGTATATACATACGGTATACGACATTATTAACAGTGATAGTACACAAAATTAAAATTAAAAGGGAAACAAGTTCAGTGCATAAGTAAAGAGAAAAAATAATAATAATAAAAAAAGAATGCAAAACTTATACACAGAGTACAAGATAAAAAACAAATAACCAAAAAGTAATGATCATATACGCATATATTACAAAGTAAAAACAACTTTCAAACTAAATATTTTTCAAATTTTACTGCCGTCTATTATTATAAGCATCAAGTCTATTTTAATTTAAAGGTTTTAAAAACTTTGTTCCCAATGTTGCAAATAGACAACTGAGAGGGGACGGAATAATTGTCCATCTATTATGTATAACATTTATGTTTAGGACAACTTTTAGGGTAGATACATGCAACTGTTGAACGTTGTATATATTTGTGAAATTATTTAGATATTTTTATTTTTATTGGGCATCTGGTTAAATGTCTAAAAACCCAAAAAAAGTTATTTGATAGCGGAAAAAAGACATTTTTCGATAAGGAAAAGTAAAGTCTGTTTTGTTTAAGAATATGTATCTGCTTTTTTCAGTGCAAGAATTTTATGTTTGGTTCAAAAAATTAAGTAAAAAAAGGAGGAACTAGCAGAATACCCATTTTACCCAAACTATTGTAGTTATACGCTTTTATATACACTGTGCAATGTCAAAAACATTGGTTTATAAAGATTCTTTAATCTTTTAAAATCCATGTATCAAAACTAATTTCATAATAATTCGTACTCTAACTTACAGTTATTTATGTACATTATGTATACTAGTTATTAAATTAAGACTGTCTGTAACCATTTTAATTAGAAACAACTTTTGTGTATGCTAATCTACTTACGTAGTCGATAAGCAAAAGAGGGTGGAATAAATCTTTATGACTTATTATATACACACATAAAACGGTATAATAAAACTAACATAATAAAACTCTAGCACTCAACCAAATCAAATTCACAATAAAATGACACCGTTGGACGAGGAGAGAGATAAACTTAACTACCTGCCATCCCGACCTGCAGCTCTAGACTAATTACCTAAGGGCCTAAACGTCGTTATAGCTAGAAATCTGTTCGAAATCTTTTCGAGGGAATCGTGTCTAATGCCTGTATTTAAATAGATTTCCTCAACAGCTGCCTTGAGCTCAGTATTAAGACTTATCCATTTAAAATACTAAAAAACATAAAGTTTCGGAGGGAAGAGAGAAAACAGCAATGGTTTTAACCTAGAAGGCAAATCTATCCTATAAATATTTACATACTGACAGAAATTAACTAGGACTAAAAACTATTGAAAGGTACAAATGCACGTACTTTCAACGTACCACAGAATAGGCAACACCTAGAACTGCGACTCAAAAGTGGGCCTTTATGTATCTCACTAGAAAAGTGGGGTTTTAGCGTAAAAAATTCCTAGTTGGGGTTCATCTCTTGGCGTCGATGATTATTTGCGGAAATAGGCCGTCGCGACGTTAAATAACACACATCTTCATTATAAGTACATTTAAAATTTCAACTACTTTGCACTACTAATATTAGAACTATTTATTTTACTTTTTCAATATTTGAGCTAGGTATCTATTTTATATATGAACTCACATTTATATATTACTTGAACGTTTACTTGTATTGTAGATGAATAACGATTGTCCGAATTTAATATATTACTAGCCAAACCAGATATTGTGAAAAACATGTTCTTTCAAGTAAAGGAATATTTTGTGATTTGTCATCTAATTTCATTTAATATTCTAAATACATATTTAATAGTCTTTGTTGTTGCTTGATATTTTATATTGGATATTTTTCTGTAAAAAGACAATAAGTTCAAAAAATTCCACTACAATTGACTATAACTTCGGCTAGAAAAGAAGTTTCGAAAATGTTTCTAGTTATTTTAAAAACACTATAAAAAAATACCTAATTTTACTGGTGTTTCATATAAAATTTGAAAACTTCGAACTGAATTACTAAACCAATATTTGGAAGCAAAAAAACTGTCATAATGAATGGAGCACATGGAGCATACCACCACATGTTCAATTTTATTAGGTATTTTATCTACCTATCGAACACGCGGTGCTAAGCACGTATTTATTATATTGAATATTTATACAATACCAATATAGGTGTTTATTGTATTTATAAAATGTATTAAACATTAAACATCCAACTCTGATGCCACATATGCAAAAGAGAGTTAATTTACTCATTTCCCCTTAATTTTATTAAATTGTATCATAGGGCAACTAAGGCGCTTTGAGTAACACAAAAGTTTTTGTATAAGCCACACGACCTCTATTAATTTTCCTATCTTATCACACCCAGCAACTCCCTGAAACTATCCCATTTATAATCAAATGCATTTCTGCCACGCAATATTATGTGTGGTACACATGAATAACTGTAAAGCATCAAATGTTATATTTACGTATTTAATTAAATAAGAAGCCCTTTGAATTTTCTATTTTTATATTATACTAGACGCCCAGAAGATTCAACTTTGATAGCAAGTTAAGGGTCCCCCAAACCAACGCGGATAATCGCAGCACCTGCGGAAGTTCGCACCGCTTGCGATTCGCATCATATTGTTTCCATTGCGTTAAATATGTACGTTCACACCAACACGATTTTTTTCGTTTAGACTGCGAATTGTCTGCGTTTATTTCGTACGGAGTTTTTGTTCGCAATCGGCTGAATTTTTTCTCGGATCCGTTGTAGTTTCGCAATATCTTAACTAAGAAAGTAATTAATAAAATGGAAAAAATCATTGAATTAGTGCGAAAGTATTCTATATTAGACGACCTTTCTCATGACAATTACAAAAATATTCGAAAAAAGTAACAAAAATATAACATAGATTCTCGTCTTTTCGTAATTGCGGCATTAATGTATGAAATTCCCTATATTGTCGTCTTTTTTATTAATATCGTGAACCCATTTTCTTTTCTTCCTAAGGTTAGATACATAATATGATCAACACATTTATTTTTAAATAATAATAATAATTTTACCTTAAATTGTCTTCTTCTAATGCAAGCAACAGAAATGCTTCTTCTTCATCTGATGATGTATACATATTTTTGTATGATATAAGTAAGTATGTAAGTACAAGTACAAATTGTTTATTTTTCGTTTTCAGCAATAGGAATTAACCTTTTCGATATTGAAAATATGACGCATATGATGCGATTACATTCGCTTTGGTGTGGGGTTCTCTGCGGATTTCGCCACGAATTTCGCTGCGAACTTTCCGTCACGAATCCGTTGCGAATAATTCACGTTGGTTTTGGGGAGCCTTTAAGCGTGTACTGCCTGATACAAAGAAACACACGGGAGAACACAATCATGATCATTTCAAATCTGTATAATATACAGATTTGAAAGCACCAGAATTTTCAATAATTTTTTACATCTAGAGAGAGTTATGGGCATAATTACCTACAAAGTAATAATGTGCAATCTACAACTTAAAAGGAAATACTAAATTTATAATAAACTCTGAATTGTGGTCATAGTATTGTAAAAATTGACTATGACTATTTAAAAGGTAGATATAGGTTTTGTTTTAAATCGTTATAATTTCATTGGTACTTAATTGTGTATAAGGAAAGCAAACAAGCAGTTGCAAGCAGAACAAAAAGCAGTTGTGAATCGTTTCCATTTTATTTGCGTAAAAACTACGTTTGTATTGGCGATATTTCTAGACAAGTATTTGTTTTCTTTTTAATGACAGAATACCCGTCGAAGTAAGTGAAATGGCTAAATACGACAATCCTTTTTCACTGAAAATACTTCTACTTAGTAAATGTAAACATGGCTTTTTCGAGATTACTTCCAAGTCCAAACAACACAGATAGCGAAAAAGTAAATCACTTTAACCCACTCGGCTTAAATTGTTTATCAGAAGGGAAGAAGGCTTTACTCGTAGATTTGTAATTTAGACAGGGGTTTTCTATTACTAAACAGTCGAGAGGTACATACGTGTAGAATTAAGATTCAATTACTGCTAAATTCGAGAGATATACATCCTATTACTAGGCGGTCCACAAAAGCGAATCCTGCTTTAATGTTCTATATGTCCAGTTAAATTATTGAGTAGACCAAGTCACATTTATTGATAGGGAGTAAAGATGTTTTTTAATAACAGTTAGGATGACTTATAAACAGTTCTTATCATCGCTCTTTTGTTGATCGACACAGAACTTCAAGTAGTACGTTATATGTCGAAACCTTTCCAGAAGAAAAAGATATTTCCAAATCGCATTCTTTTATCTGTTACCTTTTTGGAGCTAGTTTGTCAATATTCTGTTCTTTATTGAAGAAACAAGTTGTTCTATATAAAACATGTAAGCTGTGTTCCTATGAAATGAAAAATAAGTTGAAAATATTTTTTATTAGACAAATGTATTTTACAATAACTAAAATGAAAAGCAAAAAATTAAGGCTTGTTCAATCCTACATGAATTGAGAATTAATGTGTACCCCGAACACCTCAAACAGGATTGTAAGATTTAAAGAATAACATTTTTTCTGTTCTAAGGACAAAGGAATCTGAACAAGGGGTTCAAGTTATATTAGGTTTACTCTATCCTCTCCCAATTGATGCAAACACACATGACTAACTATATGGGAGAGTAAAGATGTGGGAGAGGATTTTCAGTACCCTCCCACAAGCACTTATTCAGTATTATTTCAATAAACCTTTTAATCATATCACAAGATAATTTTCATTAAAAAATTATGTACCTACTGCACCTGTACAACTGCCAAAGTTTATTTATCCCTTATTGTTAGTTTCAAATCATTCTCTATGCAATTTTTAGATATTTTGTGGCATAGTTTTTGCTGGGTCTTCTTCTATACATTCTCTTGTATAGAAGATTCTCTTCTTCCATAAAAGGAAGCATATAAGATAGTGGCGCGTATTTATGACTAAGTAATCTAAATTAATCTGCAACCTTTTAAAATGGAAAGTTTAATATTTCGTAAGTCGTTGCCATTACTAATATTCCAAGAAGGGTACATGACGACTTTCGAGAATTGACTAATTACCTAATTTCACCAACACATTTAGCAAGAAAGTGCAGCATGCCATATTGCTTCTCAAATGTGCTATTTTGGATTATATCTCCGTATCAAATACGTAAAAATATTCACCCACTATATATCTCGTGCAGTGGACGATATTGCGGTCGCCAGTAAAGGCAGAAAATCAATTTACCGAAACTCCCAGATTTCACCTAGGACATCTCGAAGACTGTATCAGTCTTGTGTCCGGGGTTTCTGGAACAGATCCTTACAAATTAATTCAGCAAGGGGAACATAATTCGCCCGACAACTAAATTTAACATGATTTAGCGAAGGACTTCATGAAATATTAAAATATTCCCGCCATTTTTGCAATGCTGAGGTAGTATGCCGGATGATGATTTTCTTCAGATGTCACTTCTGATAATTAAATCATCTGAGAGTGATAAATATGAAGAGCGCTCTAATTAGACACCGTTTTTCACTCTACTTTACCAAAACTCTACAGGTTGTTAGTTTCGGAAAGGATGTTTGAATGTTAAAAATATGTAAATCATTCGAATCATAATATTTCGATAATTTTTTTAAATATCTCTACATATAGGTCTCTAAGTTATATCTAATAACACATCTCTTATTCATGTTTTTTTGGCTGAATACCTACAAATATATAGGTGAATAGATAAACTAATATACTACTAAAATAAGTCACAATATGTCATAAATGTCTTTTCATGAAGGCATGTATGGAATGTGTATAAATGTGTAGAATGTGAAATCATATGTGGAATAATATCTATCTTTATTATAGATCAACTGTATCTCTTTTAAATACAGAAACCACACCACTACTGGGGTTCAGATGCAGAGATTTTCCCACTTTTGCAGATACTGCTGAGATTCTATGCGATACTATGTAAACTGGCCACTTGGGATATTTTGAATGTCAGCTTTTGATGTTTATAATGTTGTTCACGAGTCTGATTTTGCTTTTGTAAGAAATTAATAATTAGTGATGTTATGTGGTACCACATACACCTATATTTCTATATACCTATGATATTTTTCAAAGTTAATTACATCGGGGGCAGTAAATCTGGTTTGGAATATTTGTATCAGATTTTCTACAAACAATCTCTTGGTTAAAAAATGTATTGACCACTTTCAAACAACTGCATTGCAAGAATGTTCATGCTATGTTCCTTTTTGGACACGTCAACGAAACTACAGTTATATAATAGATTTGGTAATCTCTGAATGTGATAAGATATTCTGGACAGGTTGTCATGCGTTGATGCAAAATCCCACAAGTTTTGCCTTTAGTAATAGACAGCATCTCCACAAAAAGCACTGAAAATGTCTTCTGATGATGATGACGAAACTATGACGAGACTATATTTTTAAATAAATTTGTATACTACTGTCAATAGATAATATTTTTGATGAATAACTTGATTATTGTAACATTGTACACAAATTATCATTTACTTGTATAATATATTTATCCAATTTTTCCATATCCAAGGTATATAACTAATTTTAGTGCTATAGCTGTAAAGAAAAAAATATAATCACTTACAAGCTGACGGGTTATCTGTTATGCAATATTTCTATGCATGAAACTTAGACAATAAAACATGTGTTTACATGCAGCGGAGCCAAGTAATGCATATTTATGTCTTGCAGGTCGGAACGGCAGTTATGAAGGACTTTGCAATCAAATCTGAGTATAAAATTATCCTCCATGGAGACACAGCGTACAGGAAACTTCCATTATTATTATTTGATTAAAGATAATCTAAGATTCTCCCCCGCTCATGAAGTTAATCTATCATTATCACAATTTCCTATTTTTGAAATGACAAATTTGTTATTGAGTTTGTATTTTCTATAAAAAACTATTTGCTGGAAGATCTGTCGGAAGTATGAATGGAATTTTTGATCAACCAATGCATTTGAATTATTAATCTCAAAGATGTGATATGGGTGATATCCGACTTTCTTGATTAAGTTTCCAAAACTTAATTACACACAACTACTTGAAAAATCACGTAGGATTAATAGATATAGCAACCAAAACGTGATTTCAGGGTTCAATTTCATATCGTGTCGAGCGGTAAATGATTAATGAGACTTCGTTTAATTAAGTTCTCATATTACCTATAGGTATACAATTTCCTATTATCCGAATAGGATAATTGGAAATAGGATAAATAGAAGGTAAACCTTCTTTACAATATTTCGTCTTATTAAAGAGAATGCTGTGTAATTTTTATTAAAAATAAATAATACTGGATAAATACTTATTGACTTCTCCAAATAATAATATATTATACTATAAGGGACAGAAATGCGTTATTTTGGCAGAGGTGCAATTTGAAGCACGAGGGCGAAGCCAGAGGGCTACAATGCACCGAGGACAAAATAGCATTTCTCCCGAATGGTATATAGGTACTATTTTTTCCACGGTCTCATTAACTTAAAAACACATATTTTGTTATTATGAAGTAAGTAGCACCAGAATTATTGTATTCGGATTTGAGCATTTATTTAGTAGTCGTTGAGTTATTGTCATAACTACAAAATAAACAAACAAAAAGAATTGTCAAATTAAGATGTTAGTTTGGTTTAGTTTACAGGGGCCTGGGAACTCTTATGGGAGTTTTGTAGACAAATTGATTAGTTTCACTACATCTCACCAGAGAGCGTTTCACAAAAAATTTGAGCATCTGCCAATCATAAGAAAATAAAATATGCTAATAATCATATACCTAAATGTCAAAGACAACTGTCAGTTTATGTTTAAAAATTATGAAGGGGAATCTCAAATTTTATTTTTTATTTATCCTGAATGTGTATTAGCTTGAATTGCGTTATCTTAATTTTTATTTTTTATTTATCCTGTATTAACAGGATGTGTGTAGCTAATGAGCACCTAATGACTAATGAGTATTAGCTTGAATTGTAGTGAATTGTGTCTCAGTATATTTAGTGACATTTCTTCGGAATTCAAAGAAAACAGATTAACAGTAAAATGCAGTTAAGTGTGCAGATTGTATGAAGATAAATAATTGTTCTCATGGTTTAAGAAGGTAAAATAAAAATTAGTTAATGTGATGTGTTTTATTAATTTTGAATTTCGTAGGATAATATACACTTTCAAAGGTATGGAGTCTGTATTGTGTGAAAACAAATAATTTTTCTAGATGTCTGAATAAAACAGGAAGAGAAAGTCGAATAGATATCAAGTGTAGTTAGCGATTGTTGTTTAATTGAAACTACAAAATTGGGCAAATATATTATGGTCTTCTATCATTATAGAGGTATTTTTATCAAATTGATAAATTTGATAATTTGCGAATATATTGTAAATATTGTAATACAAAATATGCAAAAATATACTTATTGTAGTTTTATTTGTTTCTATCTTCATTAAAAAAGTTAAATATGTTACAAAGGTAGGGCGATTTTGTACAAAATTTTTAAAAAAGTTCCACTACATCTCTACAGATGTCGTTTTCCGCGTCGTTTTTTATCAACATTGCAGATTCCTATATATCCCTAACCTAATCTATGATTTACAGTTTGTTTAGTGCACAATGAATAATTGTGAGTCGGAAGAGATTGTGGAGGCTGCAAATATTGCAATAAGCAATTTGTTACCTACGAAGTCAAGATCTTTATACGATATAGCTTACAATCGGTTCAAAACGTGGTGCGCCGAGAAAAATATTCAAGTATACAGCGAGAATGTTTTGTTGGCATATTTCAGTGAAAATGCAAAGAATTACAAGTCTTCCACATTATGGGCGCAATATTCTATGGTTAAGTCATGCTTGATAATTTACGACAACATAGATATAAGCAAATTCCCCAAACTGATCGCATTTTTGAAAAGAACCGGTGACGGATATCAAGCGAAAAAATCGAAAATATTGACAAAGGGTGAAATCGACCGTTTTCTATCAACTGCAGATGACAAAGAATTCTTAATGATTAAGGTAAGATTACTTTTATTGTTAGGTTTTTCAATTATTTAGTATTTTGATTTTTTATAGGTTGTATTAATTCTGGGGATTGCCGGAGCTTGTCGAACTGATGAACTAGTCAATTTAACTGTAGATTATATTGAGGATGTAGGCTCATCCTTGATTGCAAAAATTCCAAACACTAAGACAAAGATTCCACGAACCTTTGTGGTTACCGATGTGGGAAATATGCTTGAATTGTATCGAAAATACCTGTCCCTTCGTTCTCCCCACGTCAAGCATAAGCGCCTTTTTTTGTACTACAAAGCAGGAAAATGTAGTTCGCAGCCAGTTGGCAAGAATACCATCGGAAAAATTCCTAGTGTAGTAGCTTCGTATTTAAAATTACCTGATGCTGCATGTTATACTGGTCACTGCTTACGAAGATCTTCAGCGACATTACTGGCAGATGCTGGTGTGGATATCACGACAATAAAGCGTCATGCTGGTTGGAAATCAACGACAGTCGCTGAGGGTTATGTCGAGAACTCCATTGAAAATAAGACCAAAATTGCTAATCACGTTTTAGTAGGTACCACCACTAGCGCAATCACAAAAACTTTAAATGTAAGCGAAAGTAATATTCCTTCTAATATTAATTTTGAAAATTGTACAAATGTTACATTTAATTTAAATGTCAATAACTAATTTCAATGTTACCTCTTTTTTTGCATGAAAAACGTTCTCCATAATGTAAACTCCCTTGGGAGCATTATACTCCCTTGGGAATAATCGACTACTTCTGTTTCAATTTTGATGTCATAGAAACTGATTTCTACTCCCGACCGTGGAAAAATGATCATTTAATAAAACTATCGCGACCACTTCGTACGGCTTTGTAAAAATTTATTTTCCCTAACCAAAAATCTGAAGTTTCCCTAACAATAAAAAAATATTTTATCTTTTCACAACTTTATTGTAAAAACACATATTTTACACATTTCACTATCGTGATCCCTTGATATGGATTAAAAAGTAGAGGGTGTAAAATTTTGCGCAAAAATTTCGCTTCGGAAAAATAGAAAGCTCTCTCTTTTATTAAATTTAAATATCACATGGACACATGATGAGTTTTAGCTTTAGCACAAAGCTTACAAATAGGTGTTTAATAATTTTCTAAACCTATTGAATCAAATTTGGACGTAAAAAGTTACTTATGCTGGTTTACCTTAAGTGGGACACCCTGTATCATTATTTAGCTGTAAAACTGCTTCTTATTACTGATTTTTCTTCCTTTTTGTTTATTTTAAAATAATTAGTACCTTTTATTGTCTTAATGTACACAGAATATTAATTTTTGCTGGTATGAATTAAAAGCAAATTCAGGCAAAAACTTGCTTTAATAAAACTACTGTTATAGTAGTAACTGGCAAGCAAATTACGAGTATATTCTGTTTATTTCCACTGTGACGTTTAATCTTTTGAGCCAGGCTACTGAGTTCTGCGCTCTTATTAAAATAATTTCCTTAATAACCCGTTTTCTTCACAATAATCCAAACCAATTTAATAAAAGTTCTCAGGCAAGTTTATCTGTCTGCATCTAATAGTCTGTTGTTTGCGGCTCTGTTTATTTTTGGGTAAATTTATAAAAGTCAAACAAAAGTTTGTTCGAGAAATGTTCGCTAATTAGTTTTTAATTACGGCGCTCTTTGTGATAATATTCTTCAGACCGTAATATTAAATTCTTAGTTTTGTACTTTCGAAATGAATAATTCTGGGTAAATAAGGCATTTAAATATTTCTCAGGCTGCTGCGGACATCATCTTGTTATACGTTCTTAGACTAAACAACTTCTCACTAATATACAGTTGAGCTCTAAAAGCAGAAAACGAGTTATGAATATTGTCTTGATTTTACAGTTTACACAAAAATAAGCATAATAATACGAATATTTGACTACTTCGTGTCATTTACGAATATCCTTACTACTTATGGAATATCTACAGATTTCTTCACATTGGCTTAAACCTATTCATATATCTATAATCTTTATAGTCATGTCACCAAACAAAAGACGTTTGAGAAACTCATCTACTGCTGAAGCATGCATCCAATGCATGCTTCATCCAATTGCATACAATCTGTATTACAAGACTCGTAATACAGATATATACTCTATACTCTAGATCAGTGATTCCCAACGGGGACGATAGCGCCCCCCAGTGGGCACTGGAGCCTACAATGGGGGCGGTGGCGGATCCAGAGGCAAACGGGGGGCGTTGAGGCAGTTATGAGAGGCGGTCAAATAAATAAATAATATAAATTTTTTCTCCAACCGTCACAAAACTATGACATTTTCCTTACTAGAAAAAAATGATATCTTAGTAACAAAAGTATAGTCACTTTTAATCCTGACAACGATGAAATAATTCAATCATTTCAATGCACAAATTAATAATTCAATGGGGGATTAAGATTGGAGAAAAAATAACATGTTATATCCGTTTTAAAAGGGTATTTTTTCATGCGGTACGCTTCGCCACGCAAATACAAGATTTGCTCGCCAAAAATTGATACTTTTAATCCTAATATACCAATATACTATATTATACTTAATATTTTTTTTATAATTATTCCTTCTAATACAGAAGGCTTCTAATCCACGAAATACAGACGTATATTAAACCTTCCTAATATAGTGGTAGTGGATAAACATATAAATTAAGTACAGATAATATGAAACAATATTTTAGTATTTCATATAAAATTAACTATTATGGACTAGGTGGCGTTGAATTTTTTGTTCTCTTCTAAAGAGGGCGATGGTCCAGAAAAGGTTGGGAATCACTGCTCTAGATCTATACACTATTCTCGTAATATGTTTGTTTGCAGATCAGGTTCTTATTCTACAATATTTTGTCACGTTCCCAACATGGTTTTATATCGGGAAAATCTATAAATTTGTTAAGTAGCTTAATCTATCTGTCTATTTTCCTTCCACTTTTGTCACAGTGGGGAACTGGAGCGATGATTTTCATGTTCAGGAAGTTGCACGGACAATTTACTAACGACATATTTGTAAAAGACAAAAGTGTATTCATCATCACTACATGAATGTCAATCACCTCTAATAATAGACAGCTGTTTCAGCTTATTAGGTTAGGATTTAACATGGCTTTTTTATGGATTTACTGTTTTATCACATTAGCCTTCCATCATTTTAATATATTAATGTCCTCCTGCTCCTTTCTTTAGTTTGCATTAAACATTGCATCCAATCGGCTACAAGCATTGCAAGACTAGTTAATACCAATACCAAAGTCGAAAGTAAAGACCAGAATTAAGCAAAGTGGAATGACCGTAAAAAGAGTAGATCTGTGTTGTCACATTTATTTTTAAAGTATTCTTATTTAAAACAGGAAACGTATTAATTACCTTATTTAGCCATTTTTTTACTTGTCTTTAACGTCCCTTATCCCTATTGTATTTTATTAAAGCAAACACAATGTTTAATTTGTCTTTTACTTAATAATATCAGAGACGTATAGAATCTACCAAGTCTCTGATAATATCAACGAATTTCCGAATATGTGGCAACTGCGAAAGTTTTAAAGTTGACTACAAGCTGTTCATCTTTATTTAACATACATATTCTAGCATTTACGCTTTCTTTTCTCTGAGCTTCAACGACGTTGACTGGTCGAATCAGGAACCAACAAGCGACTGCGCTCGAGGTAGTAGGGAAACAGTGGCGTGATGTTGGGTTAGCTATATTAACTAGACATTTTTAGATTTGTATTTTTTTACCACTGGGCATATTTCAGTTAATATATACTAGACGTATTCTATAGAATAGTATACTAGTATATATTAACTGAAATGTACCCAATGGTAAAACAGAATACGCCGCCCATGCATCACCGCATTTTACCAGATCAGCGAGGTCATTCCACTTTGCTTAATTCTGGTCTTTACTGTACATATATTCTAATATGTAGACTTTGCCAATAGTTAGCATGCATACTATTTTGTAGCAAAATCGTAATATAGAATACAATAAAAACATAAAGTCCCAAAAGAGTGCCCGCTTAGGGGTTAAAGAAAATGCCAAATATTTCGTCCGTAACGACATGACATTGCCCATTATCGGCTTAATCCCCTTTTCCTTCCAGTTTAATGAGAAAAATCTATTACTTGTCCCACATTCTCTCTGTTTAATTTCCATTTACCGCCGACCTGGTCGAGAATAAATTGCCGAAACTTCTCAAGCCTGCACTCAACGGCATTGTTTTCATTGCAATGGTAAACCGTGAGATGAAATTACGGTGTTAATTGAGAAGGCGAAAAAAAGGTTAAAAATGCAGAACATCAAACACTGTCGGTATAAAGCCGGAGTTGACATGATTGTTAAGGGATTACCATTTATTTGGAGGACCTTAAGTTATTTTTGGCAGGTACTAGAAACGAGATCAGTATAATTCTAATGATGCTGAAGTTATCAGTATTTTTTATATTACCTTTATTTGTGTTTCTTAAATATATTGCAAATATGTTTGGATTTATTTACATTGTCGTACGCTAGCGATTGAAATTCAAATATATGGGAATATGTGTCTTTTCCATTTTAATCGCTTTTGAGGGGCTAATATTTACTAAGTAGGTAGCAGTTAACACTGCTTCACCCCAGAAGCGCTTATTTAAACCTGCACTATAGAGGTGGGCAATGATTGAACGAGTCGTTCATTTGAACGACTATTCAAAAAGAATCGCGTGAATTGATTCAATATTTAGTAGGATGCAACTCGTTCAAGAATCGCCAATATTTGAATTGTTGAATCTTGATTTCCATTTCCATTGATTTATATTTTTATGATTCGCGAATTATCGTTGGCGAAATGAATCGTTGAATGGTACAATATTATGAGAGCTTTTGTTTATTCGATTTTTAGGCACGATTCTACAAGAGAATACAGGCTATTATTATTATTATATTATTATTTACGATTCCGTAAAATGAATTCCCAACAAATTTTGATCATATGTACTTTGATTTGAAGTGATATATAATTGTAATAGTAGTACCTAGTACCTATATATATTTACTAGTATGTTATATTTTATGAATTATTGATTGAAATCATGATGGAATATTATCTTTGAATAAGTATAGAAGTGTTAGGGTTAGGTATAAGTCGTAGGTAAAAATTTTTGCAGAAGAAAATAACAAAATGAAATATTTAACACTTATAAAATATATTGCTTGATTAAAATCAACATTGGAAATGAATACATACTAAAATAAAAAACTTAAATAAATAACAAAATATTATAAATAATATAAAAAACACCTCTGATAATTAAATGAATTATTTCATGTTGTAATTTAAAAATAGAATTTTAGATAATTTTTTAGAGGTTAATTGCTGCCTTTTTTCAGTAAGAATATTGTAAGAATATTCATATTTTATTATGTTTATATGAAGATAGATTCTTTTATAAACAATATACATTAGTAAATTGATGATGATATGCTGTGATATGTTTTACTAATTTATTAGTTTCGGAAAATAACATATCCAATAAAATTGAATGGGGCGGCAGCTTACAATGAATACTTTTTGTAATATTTAGATTTATGATGCCACCGGGACGATGTTTATTTGTTTTGTCTACACAATAGCCCTGTACCTGCTAAATAAGATGAGTAGTATGTATCGGGTAGTGGGTTGTGTTGTGTAGGTCATAGCAGTAAGTATCGCACGTACGTGCACGGTACGAAAGTACGATGTAGACGATTCTATCGGAGTTGGAACTTGCGAGATGTATATTCAAAATTCATCGTTCAAATGAACGAATTGTAGGAATCGATTCATTTTTACAAATTGAATCGTGTGAATCGATTTACCAAAAAGAATCGAGTTGCCCATCTCTACTGCACTATGCACCATTGCACGTGCTTTCTCTGTCAATGTTCGATTCATACGTTCCGCCACAGAATTTTGTTGCGGAGTGTATGGCACCGTCAAATGATATGTGATTCTTTTTTGTTTACAAAAATCTTTCATCTCGCCAGCTAAATATTCACCTCCGTTATCACAATATAAATAGACCACTTTTAAATTAAAATGTGCCTCACTTTTCTCTACATAGTCTTTAAAATAGGTAATTACTTCTGATTTATAATTCATCAGATATGTTACAGTATAGTGAGTATATTCGTCAATAAAATTGACAAAATAATTTTTACCATCAATTGTGGATGGAGTTATCGGACCACATACGTCCGAATGCACAATATACAATGGTCTTTGAATGTGATTTTTATTTTTAACTTTAGCGAACGGAATTCGTGTTTGTTTACTATTTATACACGATTCACACAATGAATCTAGGGGATTTATTTCTTTTAGATAATTGCTATCTTCGGCTAGTATTTTTACTTTGATTTGAGTAAATTTATTTTTACTTATGTGACCTAACCGTTCATGCCATAGCTTATCTTTATTCTCAAGTGTAATTATAGACGCCTGACCATTTACTTGCATTATCGACGCATTTTGAACAGTAAAATGTAAAATATACAAATCGTTCATGCGCTTACCTGTTAATATGGTCTTCTGGCCAATTTTGGCGATTACTTCACCATTGTGACTGAAAATCACGGAAATTCCAGCCCCTTGCATTCTTCTTACTGATAGAAGATTCACCGGGACCTCTTATGCATAAAGGACTCCTCGCAGGACTCCAATGTGGCCCAAATTCGTCACACTTTTACGTGTGTTGCCCAAATACACACTTCCTTTTTCGCAACCGCAATTTTTATTGGTTTTCTCAATTTCTCATAGTCCTTGTAGAACCTTAGGTCGTTTACGAGGTGCTCTGTCGCTCCAGAATCCAACACAAATTTAAATTTTCCTTCGATCTGTTCACATCTATCGTCAGTATACAACATAAAAACGAAACCATCCTCCTTTTATTTAGAGGGTAACGCAACAGTCATCATTCCAGGAGTGCTCTCAGATCTGCGGAATTGTTCATGCCTTTTTGGTTGACGATGTTCTTGTCTTTTCAGTTCCTGCTTATAATAATAGCAGTCCTTCTTTATATGGTTTCTGCGACCACAAAAATAACATTTTTGTTCAGTTTTAAATGTAGATTTTGTATATGGTTTACGAGAATAATTTCCTTTATTTATTGCCTTGCGTTTATATTTATTGACTGGTTGAAATTGCAGTGCTTTCATACTTGTATCGGTACTGTCTTTCTTTAATTTTTGTTCGTGTTCCAATAGCAACTTCTTAACGAAAGCTAGAGTAAGACGATCATCAGACATTGTTTTTATTGCTGTCACTACGCCATCGTATGAGTGAGGTAGTGTGTTTAATAAATACCATACTTTTATCATCTCGTTTACACTATTTCTGCATGCAATAAGATCTCTTATCATTTCATCCAAGTCGACAAAATGTTTCTTCAACGGCATCTCAGGACGTAATTTATAATTAAATAACTTGTCTTGGACATTTAACTGCGTGGCAAGATTCTTACATGCGTACGTGGAGTCGAATTTGTTTAAAATTTGCTTGGCTGTCGCACCGTCAGGTATTTCACCTAACAGCGAATCTTCAATATTTTCTATTATTTGTCCTTTTGTAAATCTCTCCCAGTTCTTCCATTCATCTGTCAGGATTTCTGGTGGCTCTTCGTCTAACACAGTTAACGCCCCTTCCTGTTCAACTATAGCACGTAAGCAATATTTCCACACCAAATAGTTATCACCATTAAAAAGCTTAATGTTCCGTTTTGTATGTTTTTCACTGGCCATTTTTGTTTTTGTTCAATTTGCGCACGGCAAAGTTTTATTTAATTAACACTTAGGAAAAAAGTCTACACTGGGCCCATAACCTATGGGAATTTTAACTTAAAGCAGTGGTGAATTAAAACACAAAATATACTTCGCAGCTTTTATAATTTCAACTTGTTCGTATAGTGGGTTACAGAGAACTAAAAACTATGCTAACTCTGCTAAGACGCTGAGAGTAGAACTTATTTTTATTTCTTTATATTTTGCTTAGTCAATAGTTTACAGTATAAACTAGCACACACGTTTCACAGATTAGAAACTGCGTAACGAAGATGATTAATTTTTGTGTAATTCCAATAAAATATGGGTATGATAGAACATACTTGTTTTCCTAAGAGCCAGTAGAGTTATCAAAGATTATCAGATTTTGTAGGAAAACATCGAACATCTTTTACCAAATACCTACATATTGAAATTAATAAAGAATAAGTTACTGAATATAAGTCGAGATATAAGTTCTGTTATCAGTTTTATAGTTAGTTGCACGTGAAAAGGTAACAATTTTGTAAATATTGGCAAAACTCTTAAATACAATAATTCTCTACTTTGAGCTATATTGGGTTTAATATTGGGTACTGTGTTGTTCCTATTATATATAAATGATATAGACACTATTGCATTTAATATTCATTATACAATTCACGCAGATGTTATTCCATTCTTATTCGTGATAAATGTAATGTCCTGCTTAATAAATTGAATGCGTGTTAATAATCTATATTTCAATGTAGATAAAATTCATCCGGTTGGATTCCAGTGTCACCAGAGGACGGATATAAATTTAAATTTAATTATTGACAAAACTTCTGTGGATTTTGATTCCAAAGTTAGGTTTTAAGGGTTGAGTTTGATCAAAATTTGTCATAGAAACAACACTGTTCAAGTTGTTACCCAAAGCTCAGTTCAATCTGCTGTTTACTCAAAAATCGGGAGAGAATGCTCACAACATGACAACTTACAAACTTGTGTTATGCCCAAGTGGGCAGCAGAATAATGTATGGCGTCTGTTTTTGAGTCGGTCAATTCTACTGATGTGTTTAAATGTCAGAAAAAGATATTAAGATGTATTGCTAATGTTTCTAGTGTATACTCATGTAGAAATATTTTTAGAAATTATTGTATTTTAACATTACCTGGCATTTCCATATTTGAATTGTGTAATTAGGTATTCAAAAATAAAATTAAATTTAAGACTAATAGCGGAATTCATCAAATCAATACACGTCAAAAACCGAGTTTCATATACTATTTATGAGATTAAATCTTGCGAAGAACTCGCCCAAATTACCTGGGTCTCAAAATATTTAATAAATTACCAAATAACATGAAAAATTGTAATATATTGAGTCACTTTACAAACAGCTTAAGCTTTACCTAATTGCTATGTGTTCGCAATCATTATATGAGTAATTTAGTTTTAAGATTGTGATTTGTTATGTTTGTAAATAATATTTGTGATTTTTTATTATTTTAAGTATATTTTTTCTTTCTTTTGATATATCTTCTGACTCTTCTCCTTATACAGTGTACACATGGTCTTACAGAAAAAATAAATATATTATTATTATTATTATTATTATTATTACTATTATTATTATTATTATTATTATTTTTATTATTATTATTATTATTAATATAATACTTAAATGGCATGAAATAATTTATTTTATCACCATTGATATTATCACTGGACAGTATAGAGATGCAGTAACGGTTTTAGGGTCTATTCAGAGCGATAGCATCGTGTTGGCGTTGTGTCGAGCAGTGCTTCGCATATCGCTGGGCTTTTCAGAGTAGCAGCATTTACCAAGCATTAAACGAGCAAATATTATATCTGTTAATCAGTTTACAAAATAGCTCTAACGAGAGCAGTTCGTTTAATATTCTTACATTCGAGGTACCGTATGTAAGAACGTACGTAAATGTTTAAAAGTGCACTTTTAAACATTTAAATAAAATGGTTGGAATTCACTCCCAACGGGAAAACATTTATTTGGGAAATTTCCCCATTTGTGCCATAAGCTAACAAAGTTACCTACTAGGTTACCAGGTTATTTTGTAATAGAACACCGTATATATTTTATAAAAACTAAAATCTCATATTTTTTCTTTAATCCAATGATATATACAGGGTGTTTCATAATATATGCGCAGAACTTCTGGATGTTATAGCTCTTCCAAAAATATGAAAAAAAGTTTCTATTAACTTACCCTCTAAAATGCACCATTTTGGAGATACAGGGTGTTGATATTGAAAAAAAAAAATTCGTTTTTTGCGAATATCTCCGGAACCGTTTGTAGCACAGAAAACAGATTTTGTAAGCATTTTCTACTCATAATAAACTATATTTTGTGCGGAAATTTTTTTTGTAAAGTCATAATTGGTGAAGGTTTTGAAGGGGTAGTGGGTGTTTTTCTCCCCAACTTCTACGCTACTGGAAAAAGTACGATTTTGAGACACCTATTTGAACCGCCAATGTTTTCTACACAAAAAAGGTACTCTTGGTCATAAGCTCTAAAGTCGATCGTTTTCGAGAAAAATCAACTTTTATGTTGAAAAACATGGTAAATTTTTTGAAAACATGGTTTAACATAACCTTTACGGTTTGGGGAATTTTGAGAAGACAACTTTTGTATCATTTTTTCATTTTTTTTTTATTTTGCAATTATGAAATTAACTTTTGATTTCGTTACTTGTTCTAACGTTTAAATAAATTTTGTGTAATTAGTAACAAAAAAAATTTATTTAAAAAAATTGACCATGGTTTTCAACATAAAAGTTGATTTTTCTCGAAAACGATCGACTTTAGAGCTTATGACCAAGAGTACCTTTTTTGTGTAGAAAACATTGGCGGTTCAAATGGGTGTCTCAAAATCGTACTTTTTCCAGTAGCGTAGAAGTTGGGGAGAAAAACACCCACTACCCCTTCAAAACCTTCACCAATTATGAGTTTAAAAAAAAATTTCTGCACAAAACATAGTTTATTATGAGTAGAAAATTCTTACAAAATCTGTTTTCTGTGCTATAAACGGTTCCGGAGATATTCGCAAAAAACGAATTTTTTTTTCAATTTTAACACCCTGTATCTCTAAAATAATGCATTTTAGAGGGTAAGTTAATAGAAACTTTTTTTCATATTTTTGGACGAGCTATAACATCCTGAAGTCCTGCGGATTTATTATGAAACAACCTGTATAACGCAAACTTCGAAATATTTACACTTTCAATTATTCCAGTTTCATTATTCAGTGTCAGTATTAGTCTTTGATGATAATATAATATTATAATAACAAATAAGCTATATAAAATTAAATATAATAAGCTAAATAATTTCAAAAATTAACATCAACAACAAATTAAACTAAAACTTAACAAAAGTAAGATATTAACAAATTAAACAAAAATTAAGTATATTTTCTATTATAGCTCCATTTTCTGCCATACAAATATTACACCTTTTAACAAAATTACGACGAACTCTTACGAGTCCTTCATTTTAAAAGATACGAGTATCTATGGAAAATCTACACAGACAGACGGGTCTTATTTATTTTTTAGAATAAGTACCCTCCCTTAAAAATTTCCCAAGGTTATTCGAGCGACAGATGTTTCTAAAAGCTCGTTTTGTATATGTGCGTCTCATACTTAGTGTAATGTGTACATAAAATACACATTTTCTCAAACTGAATAAATCAAGAGGAGGATTTATTGTCTCGCCGCGACCGTTTTTTGTTAAAAAGTTTCTGAACGTTATTCGAATTTATGAGGGTTTTATCGCTTAAAAAGCTCGTGCATGAGGTAGTTTGTAATTTTTATTGTATATAAACTCCATTAAAGTCCTGCAGAATGATAAATAGTCATATGCCAAATGGTTTTAAAAAAGTACTTTAGAATGCCAATAGGTAAACAAAATTATTTCTCTATAATGTACTGAGATGAAGTATTATAGTGGTAAATGTTTTATTTATTGTGATAGATCCAATAGATACACTGTGTCCCAAAATGATGGAACAATTCCTTGTCCAATTTTATGACTAAAAGTCCAAACAAACTTGTGTCCTAAACTGCCTCGTTTTCGAGATTCAGGGTGTCAAGGTTTGTAATCATTTGTAGTTATTATTTAGGTTTGTCTTGCACTTTTTCTAGTGTTTGTAGATATTAAATTCCTGCTATAAAGATGGCGACGTCCCAGTTTTTTTACTTTTAATATAAATAAACATTGGGGCATGCACTGTAATAGTTTTAATATGTTTTCTCGAAAACGAAGCAAGTTACGAAAAAAATGCAAGAAACAAAAAAGTTGTATTCGAAATTGTTTCAGCTAAGAAAAATCCAAAACTTGTAAAAAACCAGTGGCGTCCGATGTTCTTTCCCATAAATTTCAAATGGGTTACCCTCCCAGACGCCACGGGGGCCAACAATTTTAATCTTTTCACGTTAAAATAAGCCCCTTACTACTTCGAACCAACGTACCAAGTTTCATTCAAATAGGCGAAAGAGTTTTGAAGATATTAATAAAAGGAAAAATGATTTTTTATAAAAACATCGACACCCTGCATCCAGAAAACGAGACAATTAAGGACACACGCTTGTTTGGACTCTTAGTCATAAAAGTGGACAAGAAATTAGCTCTTACAGTATGGACATGATATTAACGAACACCCTATATAGAAATTGCCATTTTTCTGCAATGTTTCCTATTTTTTTTGACGAAGCTATAATATTACCTACATCCAATACAATAAAGGGTTGTAGAAACTAGTTCTACTACTATCAGATGGCATGCATATAGCAAATAACTACGAATAGTAAGGGACATCACTAAGTATCCTCCATCTGTAAACGCCTTATTTAAATAAGGACTAAAACAAATCAAGCTAAAACAGCTATTCTCCTGGCAATATGCCGCGCCGAGCGCTGAATTACAAAGCAAAATTTGCCGTATTTTGTCTAACACAGTTAGAATCAAAATACAAGGATTCGGATTGCAACGAAAACTACGAGGAAATACTAAGACCACACATCGTAGGATGCCACTAATTGCAGACCGGTTTCGACCTTTTTATGATCTCATCAGTGCAATATAAGTGAGTATACCGACGAATGCGAAGACCTGAGTATTTGGCACAATAGGTAAACCTTGCGTACGCAAGATGGAGGATACTTAGTGATGTCCCTTACTATTTGTAGTTATTTGCTATATGCATGTCATCTGATAGTAGTAGAACTAGTTTCTACAACCCTTTATTGTATTGGATTTTTACCCCATTACGATTTGTTTGGATTGTGTTGCGAAAACTACACAGAGGTGGCGCCAATAGGCCTTGCGTAGGTCTTGCGTACGCAAGGTTTACCTATTGTGCCAAATACTCAGGTCTTCGCATTCGTCGGTATGCTCACTTATATTGCACTGATGAGATCATAAAAAGGTCGAAACCGGTCTGCAATTAGTGGCATCCTACGATGTGTGGTCTTAGTATTTCCTCGTAGTTTTCGTTGCAATCCGAATCCTTGTATTTTGATTCTAACTGTGTTAGACAAAATACGGCAAATTTTGATTTGTAATTCAGCGCTCGGCGCGGCATATTGCCAGGAGAATAGCTGTTTTAGCTTGATTTGTTTTAGTCCTTATTTAAAGAAGGCGTTTACAGATGGAGGATACTTAGTGATGTCCCTTACTATTCGTAGTTATTTGCTATATTACCTACATTTTTTTTCAAATGGCACGCTCTATATTTCATAGAACGTATAAATAGATAGCCCTTCTAAATACGAATTCAAAGATATAAGGTTATATCTACTTTTTCTGTTATAGCCATTACATTTGTCCTGTATTTTATATCCCTCTGATTATTTCGTAGTCTTGTACTTTCAAAAACGTACCTACTGTATGTATTAATTTTTTTCGTATACCGTACTTATGTTAAACCTTTCTTCCTAAAAAAAAAACGCCTGGACAAACACACAACATTCATCAGAGTACCTTAGGTATAAGGTGAATCATTTTAGTTTCAATTAATTCCTTGTTAAATTATTTTGAAAAATGGTTGCGCCCGTTTAAGCGAAAAACAAAGAATTGAGATTGTAATTAATATTGGATGCCGAGATAAAATCCGGAGTAAACAAGAGGTAGGTATGAGACATATTTCACCATAAGTATCCAGACCAGAGAATTAGTCGAATTTACCTGTTTCACAATTTTTTAATTTCCAAACTAGAAAAAAAATATAAATTTTGTTGCATCAATTTGAGACACACTGTATAAATAATATATATTACTTTATACAAAACTTTAAATATCCAGTCAACAATTCGTTGTTTATAATGAAGTGGACAAACGGAGGAATTATTCTCATGAAGATCCCTTCCTAAGGCTTTATATGACACAATTTCGTTTTATTTGTTGATAAGGAATTTAAATTATTAATGTCATTTTCCTAATTATGGTTTGATTGGTGACTGCCTTATGCTTCAAGATGACATAGACAATATTCACAACTGGTGTACAATAAATTCCCTTCCCCTTAACTTTTCGAAATGTAACACAATGACATTTACTAGAAGCAATAACCCCATCGATTTTAATTATAGTATTGACGTTAACATGATTAAGAAATGCACGACCATTAAAGATCTTGGAGTAACACTTGATAGTAAATTAAGTTTTGTGGAGCACATTAATAACATCATACGGGAAGCTTCTAGAAATCTTGGTTTTGTCTTGAGGAACTCAAGACAATTTAGAGAAATTAAAACGGTGTCCTTACTTTTTAATGCATTGGTACTCCCAAAGTTAGAATATGCCTCTCTTGTGTGGGACCCAGGTTATCAAATTCACATCAGAAAATTGGAACATATACACAGGAAATATGTTAAATACTTATGGTTCAAATCTGATGATATTTATCCACCCCGTGGAATTCCTCAAGAAAATTTACTCCAACGATTTCAACTTAATGATTTGGCCACTCGTCGTATGTGTAATTCGTTGGTGACTCTTCACAAAATTGTAAACAACAGAATTGACTGTCCGGATTTGTTATACTCTCTATGTCTTCGTGTTCCCCACCTTACCACTCGGTTTTCATCATTGTTTTACCTTCCGACACCCAAGACCAACCTATTAAAATTCTCTCCGCTGTACAGAATGAACTATTATCATTTCAAGGTGCAGAATTTCGTTGCCATCTTTCATGATACTATACCATCTATTAAAAAGAAAATTTCTGCTGCTTAATATCCGACATACAATTTAATAAACTTAGAATCTTATTATTATATTTTGTGTCCTGTTTCTACACTTTATTCGCTATCTATGTTAATTTAATTTGTTATCTATGTTACTTATTTAGTGTAACAACTAACTTTGTTGAATGTGAAGAGAATATGCGTAATATTCTTTTTTATTAGTATTGTATGTTTTTATTCCTTCATCTTATTGTTCTTTTTTTAATATTATTATATCTTTTTGTAATTTTTACACTACTCCCACCCATTAATTGGCATTGCTGTCGGGTGGTGTACGCTAAATAAATAAATAAATAAATAAATAAATAAATAAATAAATGATATGATGTGCTATTTTCCACCTAACAGGTAGCTATTTTAAATAAAACCCTTTGTAGGGTAACTCCTTTTTTGAAGTTACATAAAAACATATTTTGATATGTGTGTATGTATGAGACACTACGACACATTAAATATCTGGCAATAATTTTATAAACCTTTATTTTACTATTATCCTCTCATCGTGCTATGATATATTAGATAATTGATAGAAGATCTGATTAAATTGAAAATCTACGAGCAGATAACAATTATTGCATTATGCGCAATTGTGGATGTGCATTTTTGAGATTAGGGAGAATAGGAATAGTGCAAAAAGTAAAGTTTCCGTAAAATCGCAACAGGATTGTCCGCTATATTTCTGTATTTGCTCATTAAGATTCACATAACTTTCCGATTCTGACCACTGGGAACTGCGAGCGGAGAATTCCTTCGGGACGTCACTTATTGATATTTTATTAATGATTGTTCTCATTTGGTTGTCATATAATGAATATGAATTACTTATTGTTATAAAAATATTTTTTTGGTACGTATATTTACGTACGGCTCATATCCTGCATGTTGGTCAGCAAATATTTACAAGAAATACCTTACTAATGTCCGTCGTAGATGCTACAGACAAAATATGTCACATTCTTTACGGTTCATCCAAAATTCAATGTATATCCTAAAGCGTGAGTGAACGAACCCAAAATTGGTAAAGTTTTAATTGGCCCTTTAAACGCTTCGACCGAGAATGCTTTTGATTTACGATTCGGCGAATAAATTTAAGGTGTATCAACGGCGCTCTAGCTGTGAGCTTTTGAGGCGTCGTGCTTAACAAGGGAATCAGAAAAGATGAGGGAAATACCTGCTTTATTAATTGTTCCATAAAATTCAGACCTTCGAGGTAATGAACTGTTATTAAAAAACGAGTAATCCCCGCTTTATATTCCCGAAGAAGATCGTGACAAACCTAAATAATGAGTGTGGAATTTATAACACCGCACAATTTTGATCGCTGCGGGGGTTTGGGAATTAAAAAACAAGGGGGATTCGAACGGTGGGGCCTTTTAGATGGTTCTAGAGGCTGCTTCAGGCAGACACTCTTTTTCCGGAAATATACAAAGCTGAAAGCAACTGGACCTAAGACTCTTTCCGCAAACTTAAAATTTTAACCAATTTGTCTATTTAAGACACAAAATATTAACTGAAAAAACAAAGTATTAAACTTTGCCTAAAAAATTATGTCTAAAGCACTATTTTAAAGCACTTATAAAATATAGCTGAATAATTTGTATTGTATTTTTATTTTACAGTTTTCAGAAGAATATTTGATGGAGAATACGTTTAAAATAGGCTCTTCCATCGTACCAGATCTGCACATCATCACATTTTCCCTCGTTGGTCACTCTGTAACAGTTAACTTAAGAGTAGAACAGTAAGACCCTGCTTATGGTGGTCATCTTAGTATCTACAAAATGCGAATTTCGTACTTGTCCCACTCCTGGACGACCGCACTGTCATAGGAGCAACTAGATATCATGAAACCTGAAATGTCAAATAGCACCAATGACACCAAGTTTTTCGTTTGGAGTGCTGGATACAGTGATCGTATAAAAATAATACAACTTTCTTTAAATATCACTTATAATTAATTGATAATTGACCGCAGATCAAGCTTAGATTATAATTTTATTATGGATCGTCTTTTAAAAAATATTAATTTGATATGAATATGATATATACTGGCAACATAGTGTCTATTATTTAGACTCTAGTAAGGAAAAGTTAAAAAATAGTAACTCGGAAGGTACATGGGGATCTCTGATCTGATTTTCAATTCAGGAAATGGCCGGGAGGAAAAATTTGAGCGTAAAAGGCCTTTAATAAAGCGGTCCTCGGCTTTGTAAAATGGTCATCCTTAGAAGCACCAAATTCGAAGGGATGAAAATAAGTCAGAACGTGGGTCCTGTAATGTCCGCTCTAATTCAGATATCGATGCCAATAAAAAAGGACCCTTATAAATTTATTTTTAGGCAATATTTCAGCATGGCTGTCCAACATTTTTTATTGCTCTGTTAAGAAATGGATTTTTTGTGCCGACATTTTAATACCCTCCTGAAGGAAATGTATATTAATTTGCATTTTATTTTTATAGGCTACATTGAAAAATTCACAATTTTTAGGTATATTAAAGACTGAAATTCATGTATACATATATTTTCAATACATGTATACACTGAAAGTAATATTACTCCTTTATATTTTAATGTTTATGTTCTTATATACAGGGTATGTCATGACGCGCTGAATCGATTTGTATTGGAGACTCAATAGAGGTAGAATTTTAAAAATGTGTATGGGGGGGGGGGGAGCTAATGGATGATGCCGACTTTTTAAAAAATATTTTTGACTTCCTGTCACTTCCGGTTACACCGGAAATCGATACCGTCTTCCTTATTTAGATGGAACTATTTTTTAAACTTATATTTTGCAATTTATAGATCCTACGATTCTTCCATCAAAACTTGGCCATAAAAACAAATGTAATTTTTAGTTAACCCAAGAAAATTGTAAGCAAAGTTCCTTTCATTCATCAAAGAAAATCTCTGTTATGATAATGAAAACATTATTCATGTTAGTCATATTGTTCCATGTATTCGACAAAATGTGATTGATGGTCAAGAAGACATAACGTTCACATTTTCCATTTTACATTTTATACATGACCAGAATAAATAACGGATTTTTATGTCAATAGTAATACTTCAACAAACTATTTAGTGTCGAACTCCAACTACATACAGTTCCCAAAATAAACATTAATTAAACTTTGGCATCGATTTTCCTGTAGTTTATACTTCAGTAACACGGCAAGAACAGAGATACAGAATTACAAGGGGAGGCAAATCATTTAGGAGACTTTTCTCAAAGTTTGAACTAACCCTCATTTACCTGAAGTCCGTCTAATCTATCAATATAGGATTTAGGTACTTTGGTAAACAGAATAGTTACGTTATTTTGACATTTAAACCGTATTCTGTATGCATTATCACAACTTCATCAACTGTTTCAAAATTATTAACTAGATGATAATATGTCAATCACGCTGATTATTTACCTTTAGGCATAGTAATTTGATATATTAATGTTTAGTTAATAATAATAATATTAATATCTCTATCCCTCATTTTCATCTTAATAATCAGAGACTTGTATGGAAGAGGGAGTAGCATATTATTATTTGTCGGACCGCAAGTGCGCCTAAGAACGACTTACGATGTTATAACTTAAATTACCATTTAGTACGAGAATAAGGGAAACCTGGAAAAACTTATTAAGTAGAAACCATAATTGGTTAATAAGAAGTTAACAGGGCCCAAATTTGAAAATAAAACATTTTACTTTATTTTAACTTTAACAGTTAACCAATTCTATCTTCATATACCTGTTACAGTTGACTTTATGGGTATTAAATCATAAGTAAGATAAATAATGTTTATCCTAGGTCCTGCGTCACCTCTTCAGTCCACCATAAAATATGTACCAGTCTATTTGAAATCATAATTACTAACATTCTTTATTTTAATTCTAAAATATTGGATTTAAAAAATATTACTGTAAACTAATTGAATCTTGAACTCATTACGATATAGGCAAAAAAATTACTTGGTACAAATCTTCGTCATAGTTCTTTGTCTAAAATGAAATATCTTTTCCCCTCCCTCGTATACCCGCAATTCGTTAATTTATAAAAAGCCTCTCCATTTCAATGAAACGCTAAATAATTCCGAAAGCCGCCCCAAAGGCGTATTAAATGGGTTTTAAGAGGATTGAATTAATCAAAAAAAATTTAACTTTTTCCATAAATTTTCAACAGGCACCGAAGGGAGGGACTCCTCGCATAATACTTGTTTGATAAAATCCCCAAGAAAAAATTCTATTTTTCTTCCGCTGTCACATAAGTTGAGTCGTTTGGCGGATCTCTCGCGGTGTCTCACTGCCATAGTCAAACACTTGTTTTTGAAAGACGTGATTAATGGCACTCGAGCGTATACTCATCATGTCTAAAATTCATCACCGGCCCTTTTTCTTCCGGTCAATGAAGGCTCCGTGTTAGATTCCACATATATATGAGGAGCTAGATTACTCTCTTTCATCTTCCAAGGGATTCTTTTCAGAGACAGCTGGAGAAATTGATTAAGCCTGATGAAACTACAAATCATACACTGTTTTGAAGTTACGCTGAGTAACATACAGGATGTTCGTGCACGTGAAGCCGTTATTCTTTTTGTTTATGGATTTAAATGTTGGAATTCGCGAGTTTTGATGAATAATCTTTCTAATTCATTAATATACATTTAATTATTTTAGAGAAATCTGCAGGAGATATTTAAAGTGTTGCCTTTTGCTATTAATTTCTGAGATTTATATTTACTTAACACCAATGCAAAATATGAAAATATTAATTATTTTTTTCACAATATCAAATACTAATGATAAATAAACTACAGATATAAACCTTTTATTTATTTTTTATCAACTTATTTATTTATTATTTTTTTTATATCTCATCCAAATTTCAGCGGTTCTATAACTTTCAAACCACTTTTTTTAACAAAGAAATTTCATTTAATGGCATCAAGTAGTAGTTGAAAGTTGAAAAGAAACTCTTTAAGACGACATGATAATATATAGGGTATTTTATTTAAAATGTTAAAGTAAAATCTGTATATGCAAAATGTATCACTCTGTATAGCTAATGTATTTTTTGTTTAAACCGTTATGTTTTCTTCATAAAAGACATATTCATTAGTCATATCTCTTTTAAAGAGAGAGCTACAATAATTCAAAGTAGCGAACTTTTTCTTACAAAACTGGCAATAACTTTGCAACGTTTAAATTTAGATATATGAAGTGGCATATCGAATTTTCATAAAAATATGCTTAATTAAAAAATTAGCATTATGATATTAAACACCTTGTATGTGGCAAAATAATTTTAAAATATTCAGGTCTCTGGCATCTAACTTCATACCAAAAATTATTTTTCTAATTTTAACGGAATAGCTGGTACAGTCCGCGTACGCACCACCCTGTACAGTATTTATTTTGACAACCTGAGTAATGGAAATGATTGTGAATATTCTCCGAGAGTCGCAGATTGTAGTTTTTGAGATGGAAAATGTAAATTATCTTATTTCATTTTTAGTTATGTATAAAAGATACAAATAAATAATTTCAGTCAATATTTAAAGTACAAAGTACCGCCATTTAGAAGGTGTATTCCAAAACCATGTTGTTAAGATATAAGAGCACCGTTCATTCTAAATAAAGCAAACATATCTCCATGTGGAGTGCATGTTTAATATCAGCACACTCATTCGTGTTCACTTGAAGAGACAGGAAACACTACAAACGTTCACATGTTATGATAACAACATTTTTAATTGCATGGTACGTATAGGCAGCCTGTAGGTACTTACTTATAACTGGATACAATTTTAGTTGTCATACCTAGTATTGAAATGGGTATTGTAATCAATTATTTATCATTTATATTAACTAAAATATGTTCCCGTCGTGTAAACATACCATTTAAATTAACTGTTACGTCACTAAATATTAGAGTCAAATGTGGAAGAAGGTACATCAAAGATTAAACAAAGATCAAATAAGTTTATTCCTCGAATTTTTAATGATTTTTAAAGTTATATATTATAGCAAAAATAATAAAAACTCAAAAATTTGGATAACTCTCATGGCCATGACTAACTAATTGTAATTCTTTCCCAGAATTCAGCGTAGGAAAGCTGGCCATAGCGCTTTTATACCCAGTATAAAGTGACCAATAATCTATCGTTTGACAGAAGATAAGGTTCACCCCTTGTACCGCCGGATTCTTTAACTGAAAAATATACAAATATCAATGAAAGAGAATGTCAATGGCTTTTTATTATTACAATTTTAGTATTAGAAGTTAAAAAATGGTGTGGATACCTATTTCTACAATTACAAAATCATAAATTGGCCTCTGTGCATTATATAGTATACCTGGGAACAGTATACATGTTGCTTATTGTAAAAAAAACAGTTAACATTATTAATTATATATAAAACTAAACATCCTTGTATATAAGTATCTTTTAACTATTAAGAAGATGGTAAAGAGAAGCACTAACAAATTTACGTAAATATACACTTAAAACCGCAAAATATATCTTGAATATTACAGCATAACCCAACATCACACTTTTTCCGTTCATATTTGTCTACAGAATATCTGCTTCCGAATATGTTCATAATTAAAAAAGTATGCATATGGTTACCTATTTTAATAATATACTCGGATAGTTTGTATCAAAATGTGCATATAATTTTAATTTGTTGGTAGACACAGAATTAATAAACATAAAGAAACCAAGGAAAATATTATGCAATTACTTATTACAGACAAAAACTATTACCAAAGAGGATAAACTAATTCCTCTTTGCTATTACCCACAAACACAAACAACAAAGGTATTATATAAGAAATAATTAACTATTGATTTAAGAATTCTAAATTCAAATTCCGCTTTCGCGCTTGCAGTTTGACTTTGACAGATTGCTTTATTGGATCTTTGATGACGTCACAATTATGGATTACATTGTCGTATAGAGATCGAGCAATCCTGTAAACAGTTAACAACCCTTGATTTTACTTTTACTTACAGAAAATTGTATATAAAAAATAAGGGGAGCAAGAGGGCTATACCATGAGTCATGTTGTGTCAAACTGTATAATCAGCTAATATTTCTCGGAAAAATGTCCGGAACATAATGATCATTTACTACGTAACAGTCATGTATTTCTGAAAATAACGAAATCATCAACCCCTTCCGCACTTTATGCTACCCTATGTTTATTCAGTGATATATTCCTGAAGCTTCATCCCTGTGGCAAGATAAGCCGTTATAAAATCACGAATTGATATTTAAAAAAGCCCGAATGCTGAAAAACGTCAACGGATTAACAGATAAGCTGAGCCGTACGATTTTTGATGAGTCGCTTATTTAGGAAATAAATTGTGGGGTGATTAATGGCACATCACGTTTCGAATCGTCAGCGGGTGCGTCCCTTTGCACCAATAAAAGCCCTGCTTTTTAGTGCCATAGGTGTCTGTCTCATTTTTATTCCACTGAAATTTATAATTGGTTGCGTCTATCCATCATACGAATGCGTTTTTGCGGAATGCATAAAACACATTTGTGCCTCCATGTGGGTGGTATTGGTCTAAACGACAGATGCTTTGGTGACAATTTATTTCACAAAATAAAACGTAAGCCGCCTGAAACAATGGCGTTGATTTTAATAAATGGTAACGAAAAAGGTTTAAATTGGTGAGCAAAGTGAATTCAAATCCATGTACTGCAAATGTGTACAATTTAATTGTTTTGAAAAAAACACAGTTCTCATTTAGATGTTTTAAGAAATATATAGAAAACACTCTGTATTTCGGCTTATTAGGCCTTTCTCAATAGAGAGAATATCTATTACTAAATATTTCCAAGCAAATTTTAGTTATTTATCTATTTTACGAGTACCTACCCCGATTGATCCTTCACATCTGGTAAAGCCCGAGTTTTTAGTGCCTACCTTTTCTAAAAAGGGCGAAAGTGTAAAATCTATCTGATTATTCGCAGTACAAGGATTTCTAGTTAGAGATTTTTTAATTTCTAATTGTTTTAACATATCTAAGCGCTTTCCATTCTTTTTCCGATGCACCGATTACCTTTACATTTTTCAGATCTATAAAATGATTGTTTTCTATACAATGCGTCGGCAATCCTGAATTTTTTACGTTATTTAGTATGACTTGTTTGGGTTCTTTTACTCTAGTTTCAATACTTCTACCGGTTTGACCCACATACACGGCATTACACTCCACGCAGTTATTTTAATTAATTTAGTTAATTTATTAACACTTTGTTTGTTGTTTATCAAAATCCTCCCTATATTACGTTTGTTGATACTAATCGTTTTATACCCGTTTGGTTCTAATCTGCTAGCTATTTTTTCACTATAACCTGGGACGTAATTAATAGAACTATAGGCGGCTTCCCTTTGCCGAATATTGTAAAACTCTCGACCTCCTTTTTCCTCCTTTTGTTTTTTATCATGTTATCTATTTGTACAATTTGCTTAATTATCCTAACGACTTGGTAACAATACCAATAGGTTTGTTCCAGTAGTGAATTTTACTGATTTAAAACTTGATAGAATACTTGCTGTAATAATTTACTATTCTAATCTACCCTTACGGCCTATGCGAGTTGACATAACCTTTCTGTGAGTAGAATATCTACGGTTAAAAAGTTCTTATGAAAGGTGCAATTCGTTTTATGGGTTTAAGTTGAATATAGCTCATTTATTTTTGTTATTTTTTACACACTTTACGGTTTAATAAAGCTTTTTCGATGTCAAATACTGCCTAAGATTTATACGTTTAAGTTTACTGCCAATATGCATGAAAAATATTTTTAACGAAGCCAGTGGGTGCTCGGGTACTTTCTGAATTTATAGTTGCTAATTTCACACTAGTCTAACCAATGAAGTTCTACGGTTTCCCTCACTTCTGGATTAAATGGTTTATCAACTTAAGTCGTTCCTTCCGTTCCATGCAGGATGGGATAATAATAATTTATGCTTACCTTAAAAACAATACATCATTCATAAGTGAATAGGTACTTTACAAATATTTTTTTTTATTAAATATCGTTAAAGCATGATCGTCTATATTATCAGAACATTTGAGAAATTCAACTGTGGCATTTTCCATCCCATTTTGCGTGTTTTCTACATCTTCTTTTTAAAATTCGATTCACTATGCAGCGTATTTTTATCTGAAAACCCAACAATATTGGCTGCATTTACGTGGACTTATACCTTTAAATGTCCTTTTCACTGTAAAATTGTCGCAGTACCTGATATTAGGTATTTGAAATTCAGCATATATATCGATTAAATACGATTTATCTACATGCATGAACAAATATGACCCATTTCAGCATATGCCTGAAATATCCATATTTCCAAAAGGACATCCGTCGACTGCATTTCAGAGTAAAATATATGAATAGAATTTAAAATTCTATGTGCTCGAATAGGCATCGTTATTTCCTGGCATACTTCGGAAGCAAAACAGTCACTTTATGTCCTTTCAATAGTTAGGTAGGTGTCGGAAACTAATTTCTGACAGCATATTTCCGAGAGTATTCTTTGCTCTTTAATTGGTTCTTGTAGTTTTTGCTGTTTTGCCAGACACACTTGATTATGTCCAACATTATAAATTACGTAATCCTTTAGTGGTATGGCAGGCTTATATTCGCTGAATCTATTCATTCACAGTCAGCCCAAGCCTTTATATCGCATTTAATTGTCAAACACTAAAGGCCTATGATATTTGTTTTGTGTTATAATTAATGTAATTAACAATGCATTGAATAGAAATCTCAAATATGAATATCCGTCCTGTGGCATTTGCTTTGTTCAAACTAACAACAGAAATAATGATAAGGGATAATAATAATTATACTGATGTAAAATAAATAATAGAAATGATCAATAATTGAAAAGCATTTATAAATAGCAGCTGATGATATAGGTATACTTTAGTCAAAATATACAGGGTTTATATTATATACTATGTATATAATATATGTGATATATAGGGTGTACATAAATTTGGTAGTATTCTAATGTCGATGGTACCGGAAATAGATATCAACTTGCTTATTTTAAATAGGACACCCTGTATATCATTTCATTTCTGGATTCTACGTCAAATTCTAAACATATATATCTACAATATATATTAAAATATTAAATGTGTACTGTATGTACACTTTTTCATATTGGTCAGACCATATAAATATCAGAAAATAATAGCATAACATTTTATTTCCCTGCAGCTCTTTGAATGGCTCAGTTTCAGTTTCAACAATTTTTTTTTTTAAATTTCTTTGATGTCCCCTGATAATCATATTTCATCATGTCACCGAGTACACGGTAGAGAGAAACTTCCAGCAGCAAAATTGTAAATGCCATTAACATAAAATGAATAAAAAGAATTTTAATGCATATTTCATCCATGAGTAAATTTTAATGAGGCTGAATAACATTAACAAGGCGAAATGGAAACATATTACTTGCCAAATGATAGGTAGTATTTCATTTTATAAATATTATTATCTTTATTATATAACCTTTATTATAAAGGTTTGTATTAAAATGCATAGAATTTCAAATGGTGTAATATTTGATAATTAGCTATTATCTACCTAGGTATATGCATTTTTTAAATCTTATTTTAATATTCATACCCACCATAGGAACACACATTTTCTCTCTAAGAATCTTGGAAGAAAGGGAAAGTGCAGATGGGAAAAATAAAAACATGGACAGGCACCAATCGCCTTAGACTTAAGAGTCCATTCACTAGGTCAAAATAAGCCCTAAATCGGCGTTCGTCTCGTGTCTAATGATAAAAAAACTATAAAAGATAGCGACTTTTAGTAAAAAAGTATTGAAAGATAAGACTTTAATCTAAGTCCCTATAGTAGTAATTTTTGGTATTTCTTTTTATTTTTAAAATTCCAGGCAAACAATCTTGTACTAAAATAGCGTATTTTCAAAAATTATTTTCTCTAAAATACATGTATTAAACAAAAATTTGCTACTATAGGGATCTAGTTTATCTTTTGATCTTTCCGGTGATATATAATTTATAACACTAAAAAGAAATTTTGTTGCAATTATAAGAGAAATCCGGTACGCTTGCAGGGCTAACTTTATTTCCATGTGCCTTTTTACATCGGCTTTACGTGCACCTCCGAAATCTTAATAATTCGATAGTGGAAATATGTAAGTCTTCACCCATCGGCTACCCATCCTCTCAATTCGACCCCGCATTCATACCTGTCAAATCTACAGAGAATGGACCCATAAGTCGAATCCTGCTAACAGTGATGATACTAGTCATGACATTCAGTGCTCCAAACTATTGAGTACTCTCCAGGTTTATTTCAAAACCATTATTTGTTGATTTTAGAAATAAGTCATTCATGGAAAAAATACTTAATAATATATAATTTACTCCAGAAAAATGTTCCCAGTGGAAAATTAATAATATCATAGTGATCAGTGCATGCGATGATATTTTGAATTAACAACGTCAATCTAACAAAAAAATTTTATCATACAAACCTTCAACTGATGACGAATGGAGGATCAACTTGAAACGTTTATGAAAAAGCTAGTTAACTATTCAGTTTCTTTTAAATTTTATTATAATCATTTTATTTAGACATAATATAAAATATGATTTGTAATATTACAGAATTTTGTATAAAACTAAAAAACCACTGATAAAATTTAGTTAATTAATCAAATATTTATTTTATTGCATCTTATACAGTGTTTCTTTTTGGGGGCAAACTTTAGAAGTTTGCCTTAATACTGCACTTTGAATATTTAATTTGTATGCGTCCGGTTTCCTGCATTTGTTATTTTACAGGTGGTGTAATCCCAAAAGCAACTATGAATCATGTTAACTGTTATTTCTATAATCACATCAATTTTAGTGCTTTTGTTAAAAAAAAAAAAGTTATTTTGACGAGAACTACAACAAGCTTTGCCACAACAAAAAGAAGAAAGAAAATAGTAACAAATAGTATTAACTTTTTAAAAGTAATGTAACTTTAGGTAAATATGCTTATGTACAACTTTTCAACATATGTTTTTGACAAAGAAATTATTTGCAATGCCCTCTCTAAATCGGCACTGCAATTTTGTCTTCGCTACAAACACCTGTACTATTTGATTTTCGAAGTGATTAATACTTATGTGGCGGCAGTGCAAAGTTCTTGAATGTTTTATGGAACTTATATATGTTTACAATACGAAGGAAATACTACATACATCTGTGAGAAAATTGTGGCAAACTGCTGCTTTTTTTAATGTCTACTCCCTTCCGGGCAGCCTTTCGCTTTAGGTTTGGGGGTTGTTTAATTTATGCGGTATTTTTAAATGTTTTAAAAAATACCAACAGAATTAACAAATAAATGCCTGTTTTTGACATAAAGGTAAATAAAAGTCACGTGCCACGACAAATAACTGACATTGCACGTGGAGATAATGTTTAACACCAGCCAAAATTTAATTTAATTTCGTTGTAGTGGCACCCCTAAATTATGAACGTAATTGTGTTAAAATAAAGTGGATACTCCAAGCGGATGGTTCTTTATGAAACATCGTGAAAATTATTGTTTTGAAAAAAACATTGATCTCATTTAGATGTTCTAAGAAATATATAGAAAACACTATATACTAATATTTCGGCTTATTAGGCTTTTTTCAATAGAGTAAATGTCTATTACTAAACGTTTCCAAGCGCGCTTTCGTTATTTATTTGTTTACGAGCACCTACCCCCGATTGATCCTACCATCTGGTAAAGCCAGAGTAGAACCTTTTCTAAGAAGGTGTATCTAATCATTCGTTGTACAAGGATTTATAATTAAAGATTTTTTAATATCTAATTGCTCTAACAGATCTAAGCGCTTTCCTTTCTTTTCACGATGCAGTACCTTTACATTTTTCTGATCTAGAAAATGATTATTTTCTATACAATGCGTCGAAAATCCTGAATTTTTTGCGTTATTTAATATGGATCTTTTATGTTCTTTAACTCTAGTTTCAATACTTCTACCGGTTTGACCCACATAAACAGCATTACAATCCGCGCAGTTAATTTGGTATACCCCCGATTGTTTTAATTTATTAACCCTTTCTTTGTTGTTTATCAAAATCCTCCCAATAGTACGCTTGTTGACACTAATCGTTTTACACCCGATTCGTTCTATTCTGCGAGCTATTTTTTCACTATAACCTGGGACGTGATTAATATAACTATAATAGGTGGCTTTTTTTCCCGAATATTGTAAAACTTCCGACGAATTAATTTCCTCCTTTTGTTTTTTAGCATGTTATCTAGAGTTTTTCTTTATATCCATTGTTTCTTGCAATTTGTTCGATTGTACTTAATTCTTTTTCAAAATCTGCTTTTCTAGCGGAAACATTTAAAAGCCTATGTATTAAATTATGGAAAATCGACTTTGGTGGTATTTTGCCTAATCGCCGCATTTTTCCCATAAATTGCATATTGCGAATCACAAACCATAGGGCTTGTAAATATAATTTCCATGTCGCGACTGACAAAGCATAAAGCGAATAATAACATAACGTATTGGATTAATTTCTGTTGATTTCAGTGAAGCTAGGTAATAATGTAAATTATATATTTATGTATAGTGGTATATTTATTTTAATGTTACGTTGCAAATGGAACAATTTGTTTGCTTTTATTATAGTTTTACATGATTGTAAATAAATAAGGGTATTAGAGGTTATTATGAGTACTGGGGTAATTATTAAAGTAGTATATTTTCTGTAAAACGTAATTTACAGAGAAATAATGCGGAGATATAACGTATAAAATTCTCCTTGTAAAATCCTAAAAAAATCTGGGTTTTGCTTTTATATTTTTTCAAATATTTCCGAAAAGGATCTTAATCAAACGAGAACAAAAACAAAGAAAACTGTTGGATCAGTCGATAGTTTCCAGTCGGTTAGTGGTAAGTAGCATTCAGTGATCATATTATTAATAAGTAAAATGCCTTGATAGAAATGGGAACTATTTTCACCTGAACTTGGAACACCTTTCGAATATCTGAAAATCTACTGCTTTTATTTGTCAAACATTATTCCGACACTTTAAAAATTATTACTTCAGATGAGACGAGTTTGTAATACTTATTTTCATAGACTAAGTCACTGTCACTATTAGCTTTAGTTACAACTGTAAATCACACAACGCAACGATATCTTAATTTCAACACAGTTATACCAGAAGTCACTATCAACCTCCCTAGTTTTTGGCATGTTTCTTATTTCTGATTTGAAGCCTGCTTATTATTTTATGCAGCTTTTTATGCACGCCTTCCTATATCTAAGAGTGGCCGTCTTTTTATCTTAACACTATGTATGACTTTTGGAATTATTTGGCCACGGAAAAAATCACATATCGTCATATTTTCGCTAGAAACAAGTCTCTGTGTGAAACAGGTAGTTTTCAGTATTAAACGATTGGCGAAAATAATCACTACAAAATAAGCTTTTTCAAATCAATATTATCGTGAGTAAATTGCGAATACTTAAATTCAGTTAATGACGTAAAAGAAATAAGTTACTCTCGAAAAAAGGTACAATAAGTTTGATGGAGTTCATATCTATTCAGAGCAGACCCTTAGATATTTAGTGGAAATTCAAAATACTCCGTGTCAAATGGCATTTGCAAAGCCTTTGCAGTGTTTAAACACTACATTTAGTAGTATACTACCAGTAAGTACGTACCAGTAAAACTGCAGAGCAAAATCATGGTAGTGCAGCATAATTAAAACGGAAACGTTTCCTCACTGTTAGCGAAAGTAATTTATGACTGCTTATTTAGCTCTCCCCAGTGTGCTCTAACGGGGAAATAAAGAAAATTTAAAATCCCCACCGGTGCACAGGGTAGCAAAATTCAATTATTTCTTAGCCTCCACCCGACTTGGAAAGTACCCTCTGTAAATTTAATGTACATTATACGCAGGAAAATTAGTTGAAAGAACATTATTTATAAGGTGGGTAAAAAGTAGCTGCAGGGACCAGCTTCCTTCATCATCTTTTTTTAACTTTCATGCATATTGCATATTGCAATATGCAACTTTCCAGCGCATATTGCAATTATTTGAACCAACTGAAGACAAAAGGGACAAAAAAAAAATGTAGATACAAAATTGTCATCTCTGAAATGCATATATACATATATATGCCTTTTATTTACGTTTACTTCTAATAGAAAGTAACCAGGAAAACATCATCAGTTTTCAGTTATTCAGGCTCGGAAGCATTCAGTTGTCTACGAATTATTTAACAGATCTCTGCTATCTGCATATCACGAGCTACATAGAATATCATCTTATGTGGAATATTAGAATAAAATGTAATATACAATTTGCAATCCTTTTCAACGACTATTTATATATCTCAGTTACAAATAAATGATTTTAGTTAACTATTATAGCTTATAAAATAACTATATGAACTAAATGATGAATGCTTCATTTGTGCAAAGTTACGTACCTCTCACCTGGAAACTGGCATCTGTTACTCCCATATATAAAAAAGGTAATAAACTTGACGCTAACAACTACCGCCCTATCAGCTTGCTGCCTATTGTTTGTAAGGTAATGGAATCAATTATCAAAGAGTACATGACCAACTTTCTGCTACATCAAAATCTTATTCCTCACCAGCAACATGGATTTGTAAAAGGTCATTCAACCTTAACCAACCTTCTCCACTGCGTAAATGCTTGGACGAAAGCCCTTGATAATAAAAACCCAATAGATGTAATTTACCTTGATTTCTCTAGGGCTTTTGACAGGGTTCCGAAACATCGACTTCTATATAAACTAGAATATTTAGGCATCAGGGGTAACCTTAATATGTGGATCTCTGACTTCTTGAGTGATAGACAGTTTAAAGTTAGAGTTGGCCAAGAACATTCTGAAGTAAGGCCAGTAACAAGCGGAATTCCACAGGGTTCAGTTCTCGGCCCCTTGTTGTTTATTATCTATGCGAGTGACATTCAACTTCATATTTCCAACTCCATTTCGTTCTACGCTGATGATACCAAAATATTTGCTGATCCCGTCACTGACTATCACAGCCTTCAAGGTGACCTCGATTCCTTGCAACGATGGTGCTCTGACTGGCTCCTTCCGCTGAATGCAGATAAGTGTGTCATTCTTCATATCGGTAAAGACAATCCTAATTTACCATATTTTATAAATGGACGGTCCTTAAATTCAGTGACGTCACATAATGATCTCGGTGTCATAGTGAACACAAGCCTTACCTGGAGTGATCATATCGCCGCGGTATGCAAACGTGCAAATACCAGACTGTTTCTAATTAAAAAAACATTCTCAAAAGTGTCTTTCGAAACCTCCTGTAAACTTTACAAGTCGTATGTTCGCCCGATACTCGAATACGCTGGACCAGTGTGGTTTTCAGATCTAGCTCGTGACCAGAATATGCTGGAAAAAGTGCAACGTAGCGCAACAAGACTTTCGTTTGGTCCCGTAAGGCCGACTTACGAGGATAGACTGTCAATGGCTAAACTCATGACATTCCAGCAGCGACGTCTTCGTGGTGACTTAATTCTAACTTTTCGCATCATAAAATATAATTTTGGTGACTTAGCTTCGATTTTTCCGCTAAATTCTGATCATCGGCTTCGAGGACACCCCTTGAAACTCAAGAAAGAAAATTTCAAGACAAGGACCAGGCAGCATTTCCTGAGTAATAGAAACTTTGTAGTTTGGAACAACCTACCAAATGATGTGATTAATGCGCAATCGGTGAACTTGTTCAAAAATAAAATTGACAATTACCTCTTTTCTATAGACTAGATCTTTATTTACTAGGTATAATATGTTCTTGTTATTCAAATTGTATTTTATTTGGGGCATTATTTTCTATAGACTAGGTCTTTATTTACTATAATGTTCTTGTTATCAAATTGTATTTTATTTGGGGCATTATAGGACATCTGTCCTCTGCCCTTACTGAATTTGTAATAATAATAATAATAATAATAACTATTACACTTAATTGAATATACCTAATATTGCATTTTTGAATCTCCTCTATAATCGATTTATTGCATTCTAGATTTTCCTTACGTAGGAAATATTTTACAAATTACCTAGTTAGTGTATATACACACTGGCAACAAATGGAGAGGCTTGCGAAAGGATGCATCGTAACACTGAGATGAATGTTAAAATAGTTAGTCGAGTTTTAAATCTGGTTTGATACACAGAATTGTGAAACGTGAATAAACAATATCCTTACCTAAAACAGTGTTTTTCAATTATACTCATAAGTCCAAGACATTGGACTCAGATTGTACAATTTCGGACCAAAGTAAAACAGTGATTTTTGAGTCACTGTTTTTTTTTTAAATTCCACGGAAATACTCATATTTGTTGTGGAACGAGTTAGTCGGGTATTATTGTATCTAAATTATCCAGGATTGTCAAATATCCTTAATACACATTGATACATCTATAAATAACAATTTTATATTAAAAATGTTTGTTTATACTATACGTTCCTATATATTAATCATCTTAAGTTCACCTTACTCTTTTTTGACTTTAAACTTTATCTCCTACCAATTTTATAAAATATTCTAGTTTTCCGTAATTCTAAAGGTTTTTTATGCAGGCTGAATCTGATAATCATACAATAATCCTAATCATATACGTTAATCAAGATACAAATCCTCAATAAAAAAAGACAATCTATATAACACCACAAATAAATACTTATACAACTGGTCTTTTACAAGAAGAACATACTTGCATTAAAGTATAAGTAGTTTTTTAATTATAGTAAGTGAATTCACCTTCCATAGAGTGCTATTTTAGGTCTGTCGACAATCCTTCCATAAATATTTACGTTTCTTGACTTCGACATGTTGATAAACGATGCACGTGTATCTGTTTCATAATTAATATCTGTATATGAGAGCATGTAAACCGGAGATAATTGAAAGCCGAATTAACACAGAAGCCAATAAATGACAACCAGGATATGTAGTACTCGATTTGCTATTTATCACCTCTATACACGTTGTTATTTTTTACATAAATGTCCACCGATCATTACACTACACACTATTTGAATATAAATGTGTTGTCGTAGGTTATTTTTTTTAATTTCATTATTTTTGTATAATAACATGTTAAATGAACCATGACATATATACTAAAGTCGCATTTTTATCATTTAAAAGGGATTTAGTTTCCAAAGGGACAAAAGTTTCGTACTTGTGTGGGATAAATATAATTTTTTTTTATAAATACCAACAAATAGCTTCCCTGTGCAGCTTCTTAATGGCTAATGAAATTGTTCTGAGAAGAACACGATAATTTGTGTTTTTTTGTCAATATTTCTTAAGTTCAAATGGAATATCCTGTGTGTAAAGATCTTTTTCATTGGAAATTTTTGAGAAACTGCAAATGTCTTCTGAATATAAAAAATATTAGGAAACAAATCTCTGCTCCTAAAGGAATACGGTTGTTTTTAAAATTTTATGGAATTTTGGCGAAACTACAAATGTTTTCTGAATATAAAAAATATTGGGAAACAAATCTCTGCTCCTGGAGGAACACGTTTTTTTTCCAAAAACTAATATGTTTAACCACAAATACGTCTCGCTTTACGTTCTCAAAACATACGCCTGAAGTTGAAATTGATTCTAATTTGTCTGACACATTTTCTGGACAATATCTATACGGTTTTCTTCATTTCAGGAAGTTCATATCAAAATTGTGCTGAACAATTGTGATGTGTTCCAAGTTTATCTCTTCGTTTTGGTTTGGTAACTTTATTTTAATATATGATAATTCTATAGAAGATAAAAACCACTATTCCTATAGTTTGCTTATACTATGTTTGATAAAGTTTGATAATATAGAAGTAGGTATAGGTAATTTACAAAATGTGAACAGAGAATGCACAATATTGTTTGTACAGCAGTTTTATATCTTATATTGACTTTTTCAGTGTTTTATCTGGAGATGCTGTCTACGTTCCATCTACTTCACTAAGTTATTGTAGAATTGAAGTTACAAATGAACTGATCTTTCTGTACACATAATAACAAATGAAATTTTATATATTTTCATCTCATATCTCTGAACAATAGACAAAGCGAAATTGCAATAAATTTTCTCTTTACTCAATATTCAAAATGAACATCTGAATAAAAGATCTGTCTGTACAAAATATTGGCCTGCTAGCGTTACGTAAAACTTCATAAATCGCAATGCTGCGCATATGTTTGAATTGGAAGAATATTAGTGCCCATTTGTCAAATGTAACAGAGTAATTTGCCGTCTTTTTAACCGAGAGTGGTGAATTAGTGAGATGGAGAGCCGCCTTGGGTAGATGTATGGTGGGGGTGGGAATCTCCCTTAAGGGCACCGTTAACCTTGCCATCCCCAGAATATCAGGACTCGTCGAACGGTGCAAAGTCTCATCGCAATCCTTGAGGGGAAAATGGTAAAACTTTTAACGCCGGAATATATAAATAACACCGCGTTTCGTTTCTTACATAGTCAACGGCGTTACGGAAGAATTTAATATCAAAAATATTTGTGCTTAAATTTTTTAATTTTTCTGAGTTTCATGTATACAGTGTTATTCAGAACTCATCCATAATAAAATTTGGGGATGTTCAACCTACATGTAGAAATGTGGTAGTGCAAAAAAAATTTTTTGGCGGCTTCTGAAAACTATTTAAAAATTTTTCATTGCACGCCGCTGGATACTGGTCCACTGTAATGGAGTGACCTTGGGACTGACAATGCAAACTGGCTAGCACGAAAAAACTTGGGAAGTTCTGAGAGTATACCGACACCCGGCGTAAAAAAGATTTGCAGCATTTTTACTTTAAAATAAACTTAAAGATAGATAGATGTAACCAAAGTGACGTGTCTTTAAAATGAATAAAATTTTGTTACACTAATTTTGAAGAATTGCGCTACTTGATTACTAGGTATTAGAAACATGAAATTTATAAAAAATTTGCACATACCTTGTTACAAAAGCTGTTCGAAATAATATTCCTCGACTTGTACATACTTTTGGGTACACCCTTATCCAATTTTGCCGCACTAAACCGAATGTTCCTCCAGGTTGCTGATCTTGTAAACGCAAATTTTTAAGTAAATTGGGGATTTTCAGCATTTTGCTGCAACAACTACTCACAAAACCTAACTCGTAATTGATAATCCACTGGTAACAGTCCAGTAACTCAGCATTACTGTACACATGAGCCATTTTGAAAATTTTACACAGTTTAACACTCCTACGATAAATAAAACACCGGCACACAGAGAGTACACACATAGACTGATGACTGAATAGACAATAGAGATATTATCCCCACTCCAAGTATATTCGCCCAGGCGTTCTAGGTACAAAAACGTGTTTACTTTTTTTTACCACATTCTTGGGAATGTGGTATATCAGATTGTCGTTGAAGTACAGATGCCCATTTACGTAGTCCTTTATAATGGCTTTATATTTAATATAACTTTAAACATTGTTTACGGGAAATCCAAAGACTTTTATTATAAATTTTTTGGGTGATATCGATTTCTTATTTAAGGATGCACATATCCTCAAAGTTTTAGAGATAAGTTCTGAATAACCCTGTATATTCCACCTATTTATGTGCATTAAAACATCAAATTAATCATGGTAGAACATAACTTGTAGCAAAAGTATGAGGTTTCTAAACTAAAAAAGGTTGTATCTAATGTTAATGTTAGTAGTAGTGAGAAACACACCGTAGTGCCCTCTTTGGGTCTTTGCATTACTCCGGCATCTCCATGGAAGTCGCCACATCTTTCATCGAGGCCAACCACCAGACACTGACTGGTTTCGCGCTTGACGAGCGCATAACAAGGGCGAAACCGGTCAGTGCCTGGTGGTTGGTCTCGATGAAGAATGTGGCGACTTCCATAAAGATGCCTAAGGCGCTGGTCTACAATTTTGACGCCATGTGCTACGTCCAGCGTTCGCTGACGTGGCGTACAACGTTAGTACGTCACTCGCGACTTCACGTGGTCACTATAAAAAGAGAACGTCATGTTCGCGGAGAGCGCTCGGCAGTATAGTTCGATCTTTCAACTAGTTTTGTTCAAAAATGGATGGTGAAACAATTTTAACGCTTCTTTTACTCGAGGAAGATGAGGATGACGAAGATCTTATACGAATGTCACTGCCGATAAAGAGGCGAAGAAAACACGAGTTATTTGTGATGAGCAATACAGAAGGGTGTTTTAACATGTTGCTGAAACACTTAAATAATAATAATATTGAGTATGTGGAATATCTTCGTGTGCCAAAGGAACAGTTCATGGCCGTGTTGAAACTAATTAAAAACAGCATATTGTTTTTATAGTTCTTATCACTGGCATCAAATATTGGCCTCTTGTCCTTTACCATTTCAATTAACAATTCGTCCTTTTCCTTATTAAATGTATTCATTGCGTGGCGTATTTCATGACATCCGTGACGCTACAATGCTCGAAAATAGCTAAAGACGCGGCCTGAAACGTCAAGGTGCGACGGGTGCGTCTAGGACGTGAAAGAGAGACCGTATCTATACATTTCCATTGTAAGCATACAGACGCGGCGTATGGCGTGACGCTGTGTGCGACCTACGCCGTTTATTGTAGACCAGCGCCTAAGTAATGCAATGCAAGTTGGGGCACATTGCCTAGGGAGTAGTTGTTTTCGGTATCTCCTTCTAACTAATATTAATGTTGTAACGTACATTTTAATGTCGTTTCATGAGGTTGACTATTATGCACCCCGTAAAACACCCAACCTAATTGTTGAGGCTTAAGTTCTCGATTTTTGAAATAACGCGCTGGAAGGTGATGATTGGCTATAAACGGTAGCCCCTCCAAAATCCAACCGACTCGCCGGTGTAATTAGGAATGAACGGAGACAGTCCCGTCTTCGAAAGTAGGCAGATGCAGATGTGAGTTATTTTACCTTTTGATATATATAATTTATTCACTTTCATTATTGTTTGAGATCATTATTAGTACAGAAATACGATCATAGCGATTTGTTGTCATTATTAAGTAATTATATTTCATATATAATGAGGATTTACCTGGATTTTAGGTAAATTATTTAGGCGTGGTTCGTGAGATTTTTTTGTAATACGATTCGGAAAAATAGAGTATAGTTTCAATATTAGTTTATGAATTTGTGAAGCTGTGCTCTAATCAGGAGATTATAGAAAACATTGTTTTTTAAAAACTAATAAATTTGAGTTTTCTTGCCTCCATTTTGTCTGAATCGGATTGCACCACGTGTTGTGCCCTTTGGGAATTAAGTTCATTTATCTTATCTTTATCTTATCTTCTCTTATTTTCGCGTTATCATATTTTGTATGTAAGTTATAGAAAATTGCTAATATCGTACTTTCTGCACTACGTTAATTAATTTGTTTCTTTGCAATTATCTACATTTGTTTAGAGGTAGTGTGGTATTTCTTTGCCTACCTGAGTAGATATTTGACTTTAATAACTCACATGCACGCCGATTAGAAGACTGGAACAGTTTCCTAATATTTGTAAATTCATTGATTATTGTTCTTTGGCAACAAATTTGTACAATAAATCAATACGAATTTTGATAACTTGTCACTCTGTCTTTGAAATATTAAGAAATAATTTTTCTCTTTTACCTAATTAGAGTGGTAATATTTCCTTGTTTAACCGGTTATGAAACCGTGGTTTTTGGAATTTTGGGCCAGATGATAGAGGGTTTTTTTATTTAATTTATGTTTGTTCCTTCTGAACTATAGTATTTTATATTATGAAAGATTAGAGATTTTTTAAGAATAATTGTCGGGTGACTGAACTGTAATCAGTTCATTTGCATGCAAATTTTTGGATAATTTTATTTGCTTCATTCTGGGTAGGGTCACTAAAGGTTGACACCTTCAAGGTTTTGTTTTCATTTGTTTATAATTTTCCCTGTGATAATTCACAGAGTATTTGACAACAACCATATTTTATGGTACATTCCCTTCAGGAATTTATTTATAATTTTTAATCTTGGCTACACTAGACGTCAACGTTCATCTATATATTTGTAAATTTTGGGGCACTCTTAACACAAACAATTCTTTGTATGTACTCTTCTGAGACGAGGCTGCTGTAACCTGACTGCAAGATCTATAATCTGCTGAAGAACTCTGGACGCTTACCACCTGCAGATCCCTAGATAAGAGGATTGGACTTAGCCAGTACGTGACCGTCATCTGGACTAGAGCTCTAGCTTCCCCACTTGGCCACGGCAAGTCTACCTGGATCCAATCATCAGCAACAGGTTAAGGGTGAGAGTACCGACATCATAGAAGGAACGAGATTGTAAGAGTGTCACCGAACCTCATAAGTTTTGTAAAGTTAGCCAATTTTAAAATTTCATTTTACTTTTTTTTTTCATTTTTTAGTCAATATTACATCATTTTTTTAATTACTGTTAAATAGTAACTTTAATATTCCATTGTAATTTCAATTCAATCTGCTTATTTGATTATAGTGTATTCAACTAACTTTTATATAGTTTTCTTTTATCTTATATTTAAAAATTATCCTGGTGCCCAAATAACTTGTCAACATTCAAAGCAGCCCTACGAATACTACGCCCTAGTGTCATAAATCTCCCTGAGCTACCGGAGCTAATGTCAATGAACTTAAGCTAGTGGAATTGCACATCCCTAGCTTATCTGAGTTTATTGTGACAATGTTTAATTAACGTAAAAGATATCTTCACTACCAAACCCAACGTCTACTCTCACCATCATCGTTGCCTTGCATACCAGGTTACTTACCTCAATTTGGTGTTACGATGTGTACCTACTGTTTGTGGACTTTGTAAATGTAGAACCAACGTCTATTCTTTATATTCTTTTGAATACCTCTTCATTAAGTACTATATCTTTTAATATTTTATGCGTTGTGTTGATTTTTTTTTAAATCGACGGATTCCATCGACGATCACGGTATGAAAAGCACTGAAGATGCCGTCATCTGTTAAGAATGGCGAAGCATCTACGATTAAACTTGCCACATGGCAAAACAGTTTAGAAAATCTACATAATTCATATCACCTGACTTAAAAGCTTTCGAAGTATTTATACACATATTATCTAATAAATACTTTTTATAACGATTGAAGGACTATCTTGAATATTTCCATTAAGACTCGTAACTCACTTTCATTATTCGATATAATACGCCGTACGTAAATTTCATATTTTATCTGCTTTCATGTTAGGAGCATTTCAGGTTTTAATAAAGTCGTAATTGCCATCCATACGGTTGTTTTGATTCTTCATTGGTTCTGTTTACATTTTACCATTATTACAGTTGATTTTAAAGTAATAAATTTACGCTGTATAGAGAAGTAAATATTTGTTTAGTATTACACTTCGCCGAAATTTGAAAAATAATTAATTTCCGTGGAAAACAAAACAAACAGCGGGTACAAGTCCAACAAATTAATAAACCTCTGTATAAGCAACTCTTTCTAGCAATCGCTGTGCTTATTTATTTATATAGCTGAAAATTCATTTTGCTTGCATCAGTTTCAGAGTGTGTTTTCGAAATAAATTAATTATTTAAAATTATCAGAGTATAGTAAGAAGAAACTGTGGCAAAATTTTGTGTTAATTTTGCTCCTTTAATTACAGAAAAAGCAAGCAAGCCTCGACAGAATTGGAAAATTTAGTTTTGGAACTGTAGTGACTTTCCCATATATACATTTGAATACATTCTATTAGTGGCTTTTTCTCTTAGAACAGATATTTGAAACTTAAATTAAGTTGTTTCCTCTCAGACGCTTCGAAGCAACAGATGTATTTCTTGTTCATTGGCAGTCAATTATTGGCAAGCCGGTGACTCAGGGCTTAGTGTCTCGATCGCTCAACCCAAAGGTCGTGGGCTCGAATCCCCATTCCACCAAATAATTTTTAATCAAATTGTTTACTGGTAGATTAGGGCTTGTTCACAAGAATGGGTTGGCAACCATCCCGGCGATGGCCTAGGATGGGAAGAATGTCAACTTGGTTTTAATGTGAGAGATTAAAATCAGTTGGTGTTTGACTGGCCCCCTAACTAATGAGGTTTTCCACGTTTTTCTCATTCTAGCACTGAATGGTGGTTAAGGCCTACCAACGTAAGTCGTTCCTGAGGCGCAAATGCGCGTGCGACCCACGATATAATAATATGCCGCCCCTCTCCCACACAAGTGTCACACTTTCGGGCTAATCCTTGTGATTAAAATGAGGAGTAGAGATATTATTTATATTTATTTATTGTATTATTTTTTATTTTAAAAGGTCATTTCTACGTTGATACTCAAACTTTACTTATATAAGTCATTATTTTTAGTTTTGACTTCACACTGTTAATTTCCATCATCTTTCAAGAAGTAAAAATCACGATTGATCTAATCTGATAAAAATATATTTCTGATAAAAATAAACAACCATATTTATTAAAGTTTTATTAAATTTACTTGACTTTATTCTTTCTGGATAATTTTCTCGCTGTTTCTAATTCAGTTTTCTTGTTTTATTATACCTACAGGGGACATTTTCTCAAAAGAATTTTTTAAATGAATCATATAGCTATGCTACAATTAGTTATAAACCAATCTACAGGTTACGTTCCCTTTTATGCGTAAACCTATACACTGCCAACTTAATTTTATACCTATATAGGTACTGAGCGAAAACGGAATAGGCAAACAAAGTATTGCTTGTGTATCCATTCTTTAGTAATGTTAGTAGTGGTGGTGGTCCTACTTATCTATTTGATGGAGATGCCGAAAACAACTACTCCACGGACAATGTACCCCGACTGGCATTGCACTATTTCGGCATCTCCATAGGAGTCGCCACATCTTTCATTGAGATCGACCACCAGACACTCTGGTGAGCGCATAATAAGCGCGAAATCGGTCAGTGTCTGGTGGTTGGTCTCGATGAAAGATGTGGCGACTCCTATGGAGATGCCGAAGTAATGCAATGCCAGTCGGGGCACATTGCCCGTGGAGGTCACGGTCAATGTACCGTTGTTTCCGGCATCTCCTTCAAATACATTATTTAGTAGTTTATACCTACTTTAGATATATGTTATGTTATTATGTATAGGGATCTCTCCAATGGTTCATCAATATATTTTCAGGATATATATAAAAAGCCTGTTTAACCAGGAATTATATGCCGCTGTTTAAAATTTATTGAGGATTACTAAACCATAAAAAACATTCCATTTAAATACCCTATAAAGCCTAACGACCTTAGTAAGTCGTTCAGAGAACCATAAAATACAACCAATATCCGCATGCTTAAAAAATAGCTCTATGTCGAATCCGATACGCCGGATAAAAGTATTCGTCCTAACATTTAACCGATCGTTTGATTGCAGAACCCTGTATTCATAAAAATGTATTCAGCCGTTTCATATCGAATAAAAATTGACGTTTACTCCTAGTTTGATGCGTTTTAAAGTCTGCTTTCGGAAATACAGAAAAAGCTATAAATGGCATATACATTCCCGGACCTAAAACTCATGTCATTGCTGTTTTTATTTGCAGTTTTCAAAGCGATATTTAACAAAACTACAGCAATTGATATAGGTGATTTATTTTTAAAATGGTAACATTAATATCAATTTGGGTTAGGGATCTTGAAAAGCAATGGTGTATGCCAACCAAAAGGTCGCTCAGGCAAGTTGAAGTGTTTGCTTTTGTTAATGATGTACCCTTGTGTAACGTCATAGTAACGATCGAAAGAGCAAATTAAAAAACGTTATTTTTCTGTCAGACACCTCACACAGATTGTACCTACGAGAAAAAATAGATTCCGCTACTTCCTCGTGGAATTGGTAAAGCGAAATATCGAATTACATGAAATGTTCACGTTAGAGTATGATTTTTACTGTATTTTGTAGTTGCAGAGATTGTAGAATACTACGTAGTCACTGATCATTTTCTTGCTCGTAAATAAGCCGCAAACTCTAGAAACATAAATATTTCAATAGGTACGATACTCTTATTGAGTTAATTTATGGTTTCAGTTGCTCTTACAATGTTATGTACTTTATTTCTCGTTCTACTGAACGACCTCTATTTCTACTTTTATTTCCAAAAATTACAGATTGGAATTCCATTTTTATGATGAACGAGAAGAAGTAATCCATGGAGTCTCTAGAGCAGTTTAAAGCTGTGTTTGCACCTATATGTAGGTGTCATACCCTGTACATAAGTATTTTAAGACCTATACAATATTATAGGATTGGCTGAAAATACTCGCAGCGAAATAGTCCAATAAATAAAATAAATACCAAAATAATGGTGGAGTAGTTGGTTGAATTTTTAATATAACAAAAAAATAATTAAATTATTCCCGTTCCAAAAGGAGCAGAAACTCAAGAAACAACATCAGATAATAAACTTTTGTGCTTGAATCTTTTTACCAGACCGGCCTCTCCAAAGCTAGAAGTATTTCAGTAAAATATTCAAGTTTGAAACTCCCATAATAATAGGCTGACTGCAGTAACTGCCATAAATAACGTGCAGTTGGAAGTAACTGATCATATCGCCGCTGTAGGATATTGTTTTCGTACGTGTTGAATTAATAAGTATTGCGTGATGATAATAGGGATCCTGTCCAGTTACTCTTTAAATTTTATATAGTTCCGATAGCGCATAAATATCTTTGTCGCCCCATGTACGTGCAGTTTTTTAACCTTTATAAAATTTAAATGATATAATAATGTTGGCTTTTTAATCAGAAATTAAAATGGTCGGTACAGAATAATGTGGGTTAGTGCACAAAATACAGGATAGTGGACTTATAAAAATTATTATTGATGGAAGGCATCAATGTGGCTGAATACACGGGTGTCCCACGACGAACTGCGGCGATCGATCTCTCGAAAAGTAACACTTGGAAAATTTTGAAAATTTGGTCGTATACTAATGTCGATGTGGGGAATTCGATTAAAATATTTTCAAAATGGTGGCACTTCCGGTTATACCGGACGTATTAGTACAACTATATATCGAGCTCGTAATTAGTTTAAGTGAATGCTTGTAGCATATCGCATATGATAGTATACCTTGTGGTAATAATGGCAATAATATCTACCTACTATAATAAGTTTCAAAGGTATTGGTGGTTAGCTTTGATGAGTACAAAACACTGAGAAATATAAGAACAATCAAATTTTGAAACTTGTTATGTTTTGAAATATTATATATCGGATCTCCTATGACATCTGACTTAGGAGGAATTAACATGGGTTTACCACTTTTCATTAGATTTTATATTCCCAAGGCACACTATGACAAATATTGCTAACGAAATAGATTATACTGATTGCCATTCACTACTGATAACCAAAATACTGAAGTGGAATGCTTTTTTAATTTAAATATTGGTAAAAATTCGTTTCAGGTCAAATTAGACACTTTAGACAATTTAGACACTTTAGCGCGCTTTTAGTTGTCTAAAAGCGCGCTAAGACGGATTGCATGTGATCTAGTAGAGATAAAAGTCGCTGCCTCTAAAACTGAAAATACAGAATTTCAGTAGTTCGAACAGTAAACACTAATAATAGTAATAATCGAAATACCGAAATTTTGTATCTTCAGTTTAAGAGGCAGCAAATTTTACTTATAAGCCAGGCGCAATCCGTCGTCACGCGTTCTTGGACAAAATCTAAAGCGACAATTTTTTAAGGGTATTTTAATTAAAAAAGCATTTTTCTTCAGTATTTAGATTAACAGAAGAGTTTGGCAATCAATTAATTGGTTCCATTAGCAATATTTCTCATGGTGAGCCTTGTGAATATAAAATTAAATGAAATTCTGAAACTTTGTCTAACAAAAAATATATAACAAATACTAAATACAATATTGTGGTTATTTTGTCAAATAAAGTATATCCAATATAGTTAGAAACGTTCAAAATTTAGGAAAATTAGATGAGAAAACAATTGGATTATTCTGCATAAGTCAGTTTTGTCTGAAACTACCAGGTTATGCGACCAATTGAAGAAATACAGTTTATAGTAAGTAGGGATGTAGATACAATAATAATTTAATAGAATTAGAGTACGCTGTGGGATTGATATAAAATTTTCTGTTTCTATTAGTGCACTGCACTGCAACTGCACAGACAATTGACAGAAAACGATAGTTTTGAACATCGACGAATGCCTTATAAAAGTAAAATTGCTGCTCAAACTGAACAAAAAACTTCCGTTTTCTGTCAATTGTCTGTGAAGTTTCGAAAATGTCGTTCTATGTGGTTGTGGCCTTTCTGGGTATGTTTAAAAATATGTTTGTTCAGATCTGGTTGAATTTTTGTAACATTTATAATAAATTTCAATCATATCACATTTTTCTTGATTTGTAAACGGCATTATTACTTATTATTTAAAGCGAAGCTCTTTAAACGTCAAATTGTATTGACAATTAAAATTGTTTTATAACAAATGTCATCAGCCCAAAGCATACTAGATTCGATCGTCTTAAAAGTTATTCCTAGTATGTGAGCAAAAAAAATAATTAAAACTATAAAGTATCATACATCATTAGAATCAGAATAAAAAATCCTATCGTTTTTTTGTAAGAAACATTATGGGCCCCTATTTAAAAAATAAAGTTGAAGATGGTCCTGATCGGACGAAACGCCGTAACGGAAATTGTGTACTGCCACGTTATAGAGCATAAAAAGTGGCAATGAAAAAGTATTGTCAGTTTTTTGATATCGTCTCAAATAAAGCTAAAAAAAATTAAAAACGAAAACTCAAAATTTTGGTTTTTTTGAAATAACTCAAAAACGAATGTAGATATTCTGGATTTCATGACGGCATATTATTGATCACAAAATTACGCAACTTTGCCCCAATTTAACCGTTTTTGTATCTCTTACCGTTTCCGAGATCCCAATAGTGAGCCTGGAATTTCGCCCACCCTGTATATATTATCAGTGACTAGTCACTGATATTATAGGCTGGTGAGTACTGTGTCTTTTTATGCTTTATTAAAAGAAATTCAGATTGGTACTCGCACAAACTGAATAAAATTGCAACTCTACATCTAGTTGGCATAGAAAGTCTTAAGAAAGATTAAAATACTTTATTTCTGCTTCATTATTCCTTGAACCGAACCGATTTGAATGACCCAACTACCTAACTGGGACACCCTGGATTGTGGAACAAGTTTGTGTGACTAATAAGGCAGACAATTCAAAGTAAATTATTTTTTTTACTTTTTCTGAGTCTGATCAACTGTGTCATGAAATGATAATTAATAAAACAAAATACAGATGCTCAGTATGCCATTTGTAAAAATAAGTGTTGCGCAGCTGCAAGATATATTCGGCGCCCCTAGTTTTTTACTCTTGGAAACGAGTTATTAGGGATGTTTACTCGGAATGGCGTGCTTGTCGGCTTTCTTCATAATTTACTCGGGCTGCTGCATAAAACAATAACTTTTCTCGAGCCGAAGCCAGATTCTTATGATTAAAGGAGGCCATGAATCAAAGCTCCACGTCACTTCATTACATTAATAATGTCGCTTTTCTTTTGTCTATGGCAAAGACACAAACATTCCTTATGATAAATCGTTCGTTTAGCGAAATACACGATTTATTATAAAATATAGATAAAACATTCATGAGGCGACAAGTAATCGATATAATCTCCTAATTTATTCCCTTTCTCTTTGTTTTCTTTGTATTTTTTGTTAGAAGAGATTAAAAGTAATCTTATGGCTTTACAATTTTTATAATATGATTAATGGTGGTGCGCGTTTTATTCGGGCTGCTTTCTGGCAAATAAATAAGTTTTTGAAATTTATGGGCCCATTTATTTTTTGTATTTAATACATTATTTATTGCCGTTCAGTTAGCGCCCTATAACACAGGTGAAACGAAATAATTCATTCACAGGATATATGAGTAACATTCCGCCTTCACACAGCAAATACAATTGCGGACATCTTGATGACTCCAAACTCATAATTTATACTAAATCCATGTTACAGATTTATGATTTGACCTTTAAATGACTTTACAAATATTATTGGGAAAACAGTCTAATTTATTTACAGAATATTCATTTTTACGTGAAGAAATTTTATTAATATTCCGGCCCTGTCTTCCTCATGACTGCCTGTTTGTGTGGTATTGCATCATTACTCAAGAATATCACCTGCCGCAAACGGGAAAAATCATTATGCACAAAATTCTTCTAAAGTGCCTTATTTATTACAGTTCCTTCAACGTCATTCACCAGCTATTTTTAGCCTTACTGAAAATATCCAAACGCAAGTATCCCACACATCTATATAAAATTGCAACACTTTGAACGAAAAAAGTGAACATCCGCAGTAACTTGCCACCTATTCATGATATTATTATTGAATATAATATATTTTTTAACCTTTCTAGTAACTTAAGTAATAATTGTTTTGAAACAAACACAGTTCTCATTTAGGTGTTTCAAGAAACATACAGAAAACACTCTATACTAGCGTTTCCGCTAGTTAGGCCTTTCTCAATACTACAATACAATCTATTACTTTCAGTAATAGACCTTTACTCTATTAAGAAAGGCCTAACAGTAACAGTATATAGAACGCGGATAGTATCCGAAATACTAGTATATAGAATCTTTTTTATATATTTCTTGAAACGTCTAAATGCGAACTGTGTTTTTCAAAACAATTATTTTCACGATGTTTCATAAAGAAACAGCCACTTTCAGTATCCACTTTTCTAGACTAAGTTGTTATTACTAAAATCTAATGCATATTATTATTGCGGGTAGTAATACCCATAGGGGAGACCGGGGCTAGTTGGCTACAGGGGCAAGTTGGCACAATGCTTATATCTGCCATTGGTGTGGATGTATAAACGCAAATACCATTAAAATATAAAATCGACAACTCTCTTCAACCATGTAAAAAATTGCGCGCGCAAAGTCACGCGGTGAACACCTGTTAGTTTTGTTCGTTTGTTTTCAATACAAGTAAGTAAATTTTTGTCCCCTTATAGATTTATGGATAATCTGTTTAATATAACGTATTAACTTGATTTTTTCACCGCAATTCGTTGCTAGATGGCTAGTTGACATACTATGCTAGGCAAAGTTATCAAATTATTGTTTGTTTTTTGGAAAAAATATGTGTTGTTATAAAACCTGTGTCGGGGCAGGTTGGCACATTGGTCTCGGGGCACGTTGACACAGTGTGCCAACTAACCTCGGATTTAAAAATAAACTAACAAAATTTAAAATAATAAAAAAAAACAGTTTTAGACATGAGAATCTACAAAAAAAAACTGTAAGGGGTACAACACCCACTGATGTAATTGCAAGAACTCTAGAAATGGTAAAGAATGACGGCAGGTCAATACGAAGTGTTGCCACAAAGACTTCGACATAGCATTTAGAACTTTAGCCAAATATTGCCAAAAAGCAAACAATTCGCCAATTGAAAAAGTTGGTTACACCCGACATAGATTTTTCAGAACCCAGTTTACCTCAAGGTAGAAATACTATACACCACTACCTACACCGGAAGACATACCCCCATTCCCAAAAGCTCCACCAAGAAAAACTGGCACTTCGCGGCGAAAAAGAAGGTCCACAGCTATTCTTACGGATACCCCAATCAAAGATGATTTGGAAGAAGAGCAGAATGCTTCTAAAAAGAAAAAGGAAGTTGCAACCGAAAAGGCAACAAAGGCAGTATTTGAAAATAAAAATGAAAAAGGAAAAATAAAGTTAAACAAGAAAATCGAGACCGTTAAACATGTTTGTGCAGATGAATCTTATTCTGATGAAGAGGAGGAAACTTTTTGCTTGGTCTGCGTGGACAGTTTTACCAGCAGTGAACCAGGGGAAAAATGGGTTCAGTGTGTGTCATGCCATATTTGGTCTCATGAGGCATACACTAAAAAAGAGCCGCCATACATATGCTCAAATTGTGTCTCGGATGATTCTGACTAACTATTAACTTTTTGTGTTTACATAACTGTAACCTTTATTCTACTTTCTGTTTTAGTTTTAGACGTTTTTCTAATCTATTTTATTTTGTATTCTCTTAGTAGATAAATAAATTTTAAAAACTATGAAAACACTTGTTTTTATCTATATAACTCACATATGCCAACTAACCCCAGTTAGTATGCCAACCTACCCCCAAGTTGGGGTATGTTGGCACACTTACACTGATGTTTTTACAAAATTGTAACTATTTAACTGTTTTTTATAAAGACACTTTAAATATTCTAAAATGTAGAGAAATTATGCAAATCTGTTCTACATATTTTGTAATTAAGTTCAATTGTCTGTAGTGCTAAATAAAAAATTAAGTATGAAATGTGTGCCAACTAGCCCCGGTCTCCCCTACCTGAAGTTGAAGTTGAAGCTGTAGTTGATGGTATATAACCTAAAATTAAGCTTGTTTAAAAAATGAAGAGGTAGAAAAAGGAATAACTTCTCAGATTTACATATAGAAAAGAACATGCTAATGCAATGAAATCACGATATTAAACTAATTTGGTATCATGCAGTGGGTCATTGAGAAATAGCGTAGGTATAGAACAAGTAGAAAAACTGTACCTACATAAATATAATGTGTTTTCGAAAGTGTTACTATAAAAGAAAAGAAAATATATTAATAATTTTTATTGTCTAAAAACATAATTTAGTAGAATTTCTTGCGCAAATACCCAGACCCTCAAGTAATTTTACAAGTTTATCCCTCCGCCAGGTGCTTACATATTCGTTTTCAAAATTCATTAGTTTCTAAAGCTGGAAGTAGTCTTGGGGGTTGAATATTTAATGGTTATGTGTTAGTTGATCGAGATAACTTGAGCAAGTTTTATAGTTGGTATATGAATTTTTAACAGGACTTCTGTTTGAAGGCAGGGGATGCTTTGTTATTTAAAATAATGGGATGCACAATTGACATTATTACTACCATCACTATTGATCGGAATAATTTTTACGAAAATTTATTCAATGTGATTGCAAAATATAGGAGGCTATGACTAAAAAAGTTATCCCTGATTAAAATAGTTAAAATGTGACGTAGATGTGAATATCTAAAATCACTTCTAGATATTCAGAAATATAAAGATAATTATATTTTAAACGCTGACTATCACGATTATAATATATTTCATCGTAAAAAATCCACTAAATGTTAATTCCTATAACCTACCTACCTACCGCATTGAAAACACTTCTCTTTAAGACATTAAAGTATTCTTTGAGAATAATTAAGTGCTTCTATTCTATTAATCATGTATCTGATCACCCTGCACTTCTATTCTACAACGTTTTTAAAAACTGCAACGAAACTTATTGATACTGGCCATAAAAAAGTAAAATTATCTCTAGATAAGTGATAATAATAACAACTGCATTGGGTATATGTCTAAGACGTTTAGCATCAAGAAAACAGATCACCTTTTATATTAATATAAAATCGTACAGCTCTTCTGTTCTAAACATTAAATACCTACTTCCTTGCATTCATCCTTCAACTTGCAATTAAAATGCGAATAATACGGTTAATTGAAATCATTTTTCCGAGGTTTGTACAAGGTGGCCCGTTTAACATGGGCCTATACCTTATCTCAGAAACTACAAGTCCCATCGAAAAAAAAAATTATATGAAATAATTTTTTTCAAAGTTATCTTCAATTTTTTAATATTTTCAAATTCGTAACCTGTTTATATACAGGGCGATGAACTAAAGTTCCTTTTTTTTAAATAGCACACCTTATATATTATTACATTTTCAGAAAGCCCTTCTAAAGACAAGTTCAATGATATATGACATGATGGGTCTGACGTCCACCGTTTCGGAGTTATTGAGAATTATCTTCAGGAAATAGCCCATATTAAAATCGTGCTAGGAAAGTTAATAATTAAGTTTTTGAGCATTAACTTGCGCCAAAAGATTTCTAATTTTATTGACTTTATTATGTAATTACTCAATATTCAGTTTATAAAAAAAATTTCCGTGTTGCCACATTTCGAAAACCATAAATTCTCACGATTTTTTCAAATGGAAATTTATCCTTTTTTTAAATAGCACACCCTATATATTGTTACATTTCTAGAAAGCCCTTCTATCGACAAATTCAGAGATATATGATATGATGGGTTTGTATCCCATCGTTTCTGAATGATTATCCTCAGAATATGGAATTTTAATACTGGCTATTTCCCGAAGATAATACTTTTTTTTAAGTAGCGTACCCTATATATTATTACATTTTCCGAAAGCCCTTCTAAAGACAAGTTCAATGATATATAATATGATAGGTCTGATGCTCACCGTTTCGGAGTTATTGAGTATTATCTTCGGGAAATAGCTAATATTAAAATTCCATATTCTGAGGATAATCATTCATAAACGATGGGATGCAAACCCATCATATCATATATCTCTGAATTTGTCGATAGAAGGGCTTTCTAGAAATGTAACAATATACAGGGTGTTCCATTTGAAAAAATCGTGAGAATTTATGGTTTTCGAAATATGGCAACACGGTAAATTTTTTTTTATAAACTGAATATTGAGTAATTACATAATAAAGTCAATAAAATTAGAAATCTTTTGGCGCAAGTTAATGCTAAAAAACTTAATTATTAACTTTTCTAGCATGATTTTAATATGGGCTATTTCCTGAAGATAGTTCTCAATAACTCCGAAACGGTGGGCGTCAGACCCATCATGTCATATATAATTGAACTTGTCTTTAGAAGGGCTTTCTGAAAATGTAATAATATATAGGGTGTGCTATTTAAAAAAAAGGAACTTTAGTTCATCGCCCTGTATATAAACAGGTTATAAATCTGAAAATATTAAAAAATTGAAGATAACTTTGAAAAAAACAATTTCATATAATTTTTTTTCCATTGGACTTATAGTTTCTGAGATAAGGTATAGGCCCATATTAAACGGGCCACCTTGTACACGCTATATATTACTGCAAATATACTGGACTCCTTTTCGGCGAATTTCATATATAACTATAACTGTTAAATTTAATTTGCGGGACTACATAACTGGCATTTCATTTTGCTAGAATTATTCCCTTAAATATTTTAGACACATTTCAATTCCATATCCCTGGTAGCGATATTGAAACCTGTCGAATATGCAGAAATATGATCTGTCTTTCCAATTTTGCTCAGTCAGCATAAAATTGCTACCTACATCTTTACGAGTGTAACACTAGTGTCGATCTCAATATCATGTGCATTTCTAATATATTCCTGAAACAAATACAGCTTTGGCATATATATATCACCTACAAAATTGGTGCTCAAAAAGGTAAACGATAGAACTGCAATATCTATCGACAGCTATAATAGTCGAGATCAACTTAATATCTATTACAATCTCGTTTTCCGATCGACGATCTTATCGATAGGGCCACTCTCTGAGATGCTGTGTGCTGCTGCTAGTCTCATTGATCTGCCTCTTTTATTAGGTCAGGTGTTAAGCTCTGGCGAATCGTGGCAGGGCAAAAACGTGAAATAATGTCGAGTCGACGTATCCACAGATTTTGATTCTTATGGAAATCAGGTGGAAACCCAACTGAATCTTTTCATAATATCAAATAAAAAAGGAAACATTGAAAACAGAAAGTAAGTTTAATGTGATGTTGTTCAGCAAATATCTAACAAACATAAATTTCACTTATGTCTACTCCATCTACATCATTATTTTTGCAATTTGATATTTACCTGTTGAGCACAAACAAAAGATACGCGTTCAAAATAGTTATAGGCATGTTATATCATATATTTAACAAATACATTTTTAAAAACTATTTTTATTTGACAAGGACTCTTCGAAGAGTCTTGTATTTGTTTTATAATTTTATGAGCTAGTTACAACTGTGATAAAACTACAACTCTGAATGGTTATGAAACTACATTGGTTGTCGGGAGGCACCTTACTACCTTTTATAACTTCTGAAACCTTTGTCAGCGGCAACTGTGAAGTTGCATTTCTAGGAATGGTTAAGTAAGATAACTACCGGACGTGCATGATCACAATTTATAGCACGTAGCTATATTAAGTTACGCTGGGGATGGAGAGATATAATTTGAATAATAAGATAAGAATTCCAGTTGCGTAAACATTGTATAAAGCTGATTGAAATTATTCCACAAGTCCACAAACTAATTTATTCGTTGATTACCCTGTAATTTTTTTAATTACCAACCATTTCATTTCCGCGTATTTCATCTTAAAACTTGTATATATACAGGGTGTCCACCAGGAACTCCATCGACCAATTATGGGCCAATCGGCTAAAAAATTTTTCAAGATGGTAACACTTCCGGTTGTATCGGAAGTACCTAGATGCCATCTTGCTTATTTTAAATAACCCTATATATTATTTCATTTTTGGAGAAATTCTAAACACATTTCATGTATAATTTCCTAAGTCCCACATTTTTTAGGCACAGTATAATCAGTATAAACACAGTCACCTGTACAGTCAAAATTGGTAATTATTTTTCGGTCTGCAAACCTCACTTTTTACATTTAATTTTAAATATATCAAAAACGGTTAGACCTAGATATGGAATTTGAAAGACACTAGGTGAGTCAAGTATGCTACGGAATTATGTCAAAACAGTTGAATGTTATATGGAATCATTTAAATTTAATTTTACCTTACATTTAGTAGATAGAAAAATATTAATGTTCTCCATCAATATAAGAGTAAAAATTATAAGAAAATTAATAACAGGAAATTAAATTTAAGTGATTCCATATAACATTCAACTGTTTTGACATAATTCCGTGGCATACTTGACTCGTTTAGTCCCATTCAAATTCGATATTTTGCTTGACTTTGATATCATGTAGAAAGAAACGCCCTGCATATTTTTAGTTCAAATTTCGCATATGACGGTTTCGAGGAGTCTTCATTTTATGGTGGAAATAACTATTATTATTAACTACATCAATAAAACGTTACATACTTTACAATTTTATTTCTAAGTTTCCATGCGAAAGAAAAATTATAACAAGCTACACTCTGTTAGTCACAATTATATCCATGTCATTATCCAGATCGATATCTCTATACATAAGCTGGTGGGTATATAAAAACACCCAGTCTAGTACAATAAACTTCCAATTGAGGAATTGAAAAAGTTTTAAAAGCAGCTGCTTCGAAATAATTAATTGTAACAGTGCAAGAAATCTTCGAAAACTTTTAACTGAAAGCTCCAACTTCGTTATTTCTCAATATATATTGCTGCTCTATCGAATATATTTACTGTACCTTTCCAGTAAGTTTTTAAATTGCTGTACTCTTCAAAATAATCAATTAAGCACTGAAAGAAACAGATAAAATATGGTGGTCTCGATAAGAACCCTACTTAAATATGTATATCCTCCTGGATATGGTGTATCCGGGAGGATGCTTCTATATCTATGTTACTCCAGGTTTTATAGTTTGTATAGAGGTAAATAATAGATCCACTGTTGCTGAATTGCACAATTAAAGGACAGAGGTATAACGAGGAAGAGTATTAAATGCATTTTTTTTGTAATAATTGTTAACTATTACATTTAACTATTCTGATCCATATGAACTGAGTTATGTTTACCTGATTTCTACCAAATCAAGTCCAAACTATATTGTTATTAAAAAAATGCAAGTCTTTTAGGACATCCTCACGTAGGTGTATAAATATAGGTGTATACTAGTGTTCATGTAATGGCGTTACAGCGCAAAAGTATAGTGTATGCACGCTTCTCCTTTCTACTGTGAGTTTTCTTCACTCTGAGGCCTTGTACGGTGTGTAATGGGTCGAAACAGCTATCTGTCAGTTGATGTGAGAGCGACAGACGCTCATGTAATGACGGTGCATACCTATCTATATACCTATGGTATATTTTTGTTGGAAAGACGTGAATAAGAATACCATATTCAATGAAATAAAATTCTAAATAGGTACCTACATTATGGTGTTTGCTTTCTATTTGCAGAACTCTTGACTTTGCTATTGTTAAGATCTTAGTATACCGGGTTTCCCATTTCATTTGACTAATGGCAATTAACGTGGGCTATTACATTTCATTGAATTTTATGTTCCCAGGCCACACTATGAGAAATATTGCTAACGGAATCGATAGTACTGACTGTTAAACACTTCTGATTACCAAAATACTAAAGCGAAATGCTGTTTTAATTAAAATATTAATAAAAATTCGTTTTAAGTTAATAGATGTAGTTTACATAAGTCTTTTAGTGACATTACGTTACGTCAACGATTGGAGTAGTTGGTTGAGCGTCCGTCTTTCAATCTGAACCTCGCGGTTTTGCAGGTTCAAATCCCACCAGGGACAACTTTTTTTTATTTTACTTTTTCATTAATTTCAAATTATTAGTGTTTACTTATTCGAACAAATATGGTTCAATGTCAGTACCTTGTTATTATTTTTGAAAGTCACAATATTTACTTATCAGCAAAAAATAAAACATGGTTTAATTGGTTCGTTTCCTTTATCTTTAGCTAAAGCTACTATCTTACAAAATAAGTAATCAATAAGCAACATATTTTTTATTTATTACGTGCACTGTGCTTTTACTAATAGTGTACTTATCTCTGCTAATAGTTACTACATATTATACCTCAATCTGGATATTGAGTTAAACAGTTACAGAGGAACTGTCGTGAATTAGTAATAGGTTTTTTTAATGAAAAACTATAATTCTAAAATTATGAGTTTTTTCAACATATTTTAAAAAACCTTTAAATTTAGAATTAGTTTTTTATTTAAAAAAAACCTATTACTAATTCATGACAGTTCCTCTGTAACTGTTTAACTCAATATCCAGATTGAGGTATAATATGTAGTAACTATTAGCAGAGATAAGTACACTATTAGTAAAAGCACAGTGCACGTAATAAATAAAAAATATGTTGCTTATTGATTACTTATTTTGTAAGATAGTAGCTTTAGCTAAAGATAAAGGAAACGAACCAATTAAACCATGTTTTATTTTTTGCTGATAAGTAAATATTGTGACTTTCAAAAATAATAAGGTACTGACATTGAACCATATTTGTTCGAATAAGTAAACACTAATAATTTGAAATTAATGAAAAAGTAAAATAAAAAAAAGTTGTCCCTGGTGGGATTTGAACCTGCAAAACCGCGAAGTTCAGATTGAAAGACGGACGCTCAACCAACTACTCCAATCGTTGACGTAACGTAATGTCACTAAAAGACTTATGTAAACTACATCTATTAACTTAAAACACATTTTTATTAATATTTTAATTAAAACAGCATTTCGCTTTAGTATTTTGGTAATCAGAAGTGTTTAACAGTCAGTACTATCGATTCCGTTAGCAATATTTCTCATAGTGTGCCCTGGGAATATAAAATTCAATGAAATGTAATAGCCCATGTTAATTGCTATTAGTCAAATGAAATGGGAAACCCGGTAGAATTTTTTCTTAATTAGGAAATAAAACGACGTAAATTGCTTTCTGTTTTGAATGTGAACAAAATGTTTCTTTTTAGAAATGAACTTTTAATCAGCCGCGAAGTTTATTTTAGAAAAGAGAAAATGTAAAGCATTCGTGGAATTTATAAGTCTGTTTTATTCTGTGCCTCTATTACAAGACTTCAATAGATTTAAGTTTCTGTAATTTATATAGCTCTTTGTTAAAACTTGAATACTGAAATTCTGAATAATTAGGGTCAGTTTGACAATCAACGTACGTAACTAACCGTAGTTGTAGATAAAAATAAATGTTCAAGTAAACCCTTATTCCTTAGAGGAGGACTACGTTAAATTACTTTCACTGAGCATTAAGAAACAGGTCCTTAATGATTAAAAGCTCCACAATATAATAATAAGAAATATAGTCGAAGAATAGTATACTTATTCCTTGTATTAAGTACTAATTGGAAATTTTTTCTACAAATTCTAAAGTATGTAGGTAGTTAATACAACTGCCTGCAGATTAGTTTTATATTAACTGAGATTCAATAAAAAATAAATAATATTGAATATTTGGATTTGTGGACTCAATTTTATTAGCTTTCAGCTACACTCAGCAGTTCAGGTAACACATTTAACACTTAGAAAAACGATTTCTATATCTTTTCATTTTTATACAATTTATACATTATACGAGTATAATAATAATAATAATAATTATTATTATTATTTATTATCCATAAGACCAATACAAGCATGGGAGTCGTCAACAAGTACAAACAGTAGATGATCAAAATCTGACAAAAGTAACAATTACAATACTTAACAACTAATAAACAGTTTTTGTTTTTGCTTCATGTTTTTTTTTCCAAAAAGTGGTGGCTATACCCCTATATCAGGGGTGGCTAAGCTCCTTGATAGTCCGAGCCATTTTTACTAATATTTATACTATGCCGAGCCATACTATGAAACAAATTTAGTTAACTTACCAAGAAACTTACTTACAGTACCAAAAATTCTAGATTACAAATTATATCCGTAGCAAAAGTGATACAAATTGTTTCCTCCAAAGTACAATGTTAACTGTCCGTTGCAATGAGAGTTTACAAATTCAAAATCGGTTTGGAGTCGGTCGCTTACGCCACTACAAATTGTTTCCTCCAAAGTACAATGTCAACTGTCCGTTACAATGAAAGTTTACAAATTCAAAATCGGTTTGGAGTCGGTCGATTACGGACCATTAAGCCACTGTTTAAGTTCGTTCGCGCAGTTTTCGATTAATCATATCATTCTTAACTTGGACGGAAATGAAATTTGTTACAACGTTGCACTTTTAGTCTTTCATATTTGTCGTCAGTAATTTCAAAGACATTTTGAAACAAATACGGAACGATAATAATTTTTTAAAATATAATAGCACAAAAATTAAAAGGGAACTCGGGTATATTTATCGACAGCCACAAATAATCCTTCAAGAGCCGCATGTGGCTCGCGAGCCGCAGGTTGGCCACCCCCTGTTATATATGATTTATGAAAATATGATTTCAAGTATTATTATTAAGCTATTTTTTCACATCTGTGAGGTGGAATAACTGGGTGTCTACTACTCAGTCAGTAAACCTTCTTCAACCGCTGCAAAAGTAAAATCAATAATATCCACCTTCATACCTCTAAGTGGCTATAATAAAAAGTAGATATCTGCATGACTATGTTTCATTATATTTTTAAATCCAGTACAAAACATAATACTCTATTTAGAACCATATTTGTTCGGTAAAATTACCAACTATTTCCATGATAAATGTTGGGATTAACCAAACTATATTAATATAACAAGTAATTTCGAGCAACAGTCATCCAATCCATAAGTAATAATAGTTCACCAATAATTAATAGACTGCGTTGTTAGTAATTTTCAACAGACATATTAAACTCTAGCCTACTACAAATACCTGCATTAATTATATCATACACTGAGATTCAAAGTAAACAACTACTCACCGTATATTTTAATTAGTTGTCCGATATGAACCGCATTCCCAATTATCTGCAAATAAAAGTAGAAAATTAATAGTGTTCAAATACAAACTTCCAAAAAATTATTAACATTCGAAGAATCTTAGAATATTAGATATTAGAGAATATAGAGAATTAGATATTAGTCGATTTTCATTCTCTTTTGGCTTACCTCGTCTTTAAAAATTGATAACCAACAGCTGTCAAAATTTATAGAAATATTGGATTCACATTTTATTAAATGGAGACAAATGTGTATCTAATATTTCTATTGGTAAGAAAACATACATATTGGTAACATTGGTAGTATAGGTATTGGTTTATTTGAATAAAGTTTTATTAAATGGAGACAAATGTGTATGCAATATTTCTATAAATTTTGATAGCTGTTGGTTATCATTTCTTGAAGACGAGGTACGTCAGTCAAACTTAAAAGTTTTGATAACAAAAACTCTCTACTCTAAAAACATCTACTCTAAATGTTAGTGTACTGGATCTTATTCCTAGTGAAGTGAACAAAATGCCTGTGAACTGGGAAAATTGTGTTTCATATGTCAAAACTGTTGAACATTCATACGTTAATACTGCGAATATTATAGAAATAGCAAATAACTACGAATAGTAAGGGACATCTGAAATACATGGTAAATAAATTTGTTTAGTCCTTATTTAAATAAGGCGTTTACAGATGGAGGATACTTAGTGATGTCCCTTACTATTCGTAGTTATTTGCTATATGCACGCCATCTGATAGTAGTAGAAGAACTAGTTTCTACAACCTATTATTGTATTGGATTATAGAAATACTTATTATTAATAAAAGTCATACTGAAACAAATAATTTTTCAACGATACATTTAATATAAGTATAATTTCTTTTAGTATAATATCCTGCCACAACATTCTTTTAGTAGTTAGCTATATATAAATAAGAAATATGCTTCCACATTGTGATCGTTTACGTATATACAGAATAATTGGGGGTCTAATACAGTTCTCTGAGGAACTCCGTGACTAACAGTTTTTGTGGTACTGGTAGCAGCTATCCAAATTGATTGATTATTTGTTAAATAAAATTGTAATGGTTTTCGAATAGCTTATGTATAGCCAATACTTTCAACAAACATAATATACATACTACTGTATATACTTATTGACCCAAGAATAGAATATAGTTTTCAATATATCCACAAAAATGTTTACCAATCTGGAAATAAGTGATATAGTGATCGTAAATATCACTAATGATTTTGATTAACAATGCGGATTAAGCCTTTCTTTTAACTTTAATATTCAAGACTTAATACTTTTTGACTCAATATAATTATATATCGACAACTTGATTTTATTTTTCTGTGAAAACAGTTTACGAAATTAATATTATTTCCTTCACTTAAGTCCCTACACCATTAATTTAATTTATAACGTATTCACCAGCGCCTCCATGTCACTGTTCATAAAACTCTAAGATCTTTTTAGAAAGATGATATTAATAGGAAGTAACGACCATTTTCAACTGTAAAACCTACAAATCTTGGCTTTAATCTAATATTGTATCTACTAGCGCAACCGAAGTCTAAAGGGTTAATTCAATTATCAAGTTTGGCGCGGAGTTTATACCTACTCTGACAATATCCTAGTTGCTTTGTAGGAAATTGTATTTCATATTTATTTTTAACATCTTCCTGCAAGGATCTACAATATATGAAATTATAAAATAATACTTTTTAGTTATTAATAAGGCAAAAGGATAAATAAAAAATAATAAATTGTTTTTAGACAAAAATAAGATTATTATTTATACTGCAAACACCAAATAATGCTAAAATGGAACTGTTAGCTTGAAAAAAGTTATAGATAAGGTAGATAGTAAAAGGATAGTAAGTACATTTAAATTTTTAATTGTGGTACAATATTTATATCGTTTCTACGCAATCGTTATAACATCTGTTAAAAAATTAAACCTCATCAGCCTAGCTTTTTAATTCAGGAAGTTTATTTAGCTCTGCGAATTATTTATTCATATAAAGTTTCAGAAATAGATAGAGACCATCAGACCATATTGATTAGTGGACTGATGAACGTCTGGTTTCCTGTTTTTATTATTTTGCAAGTAGTGTAAATCTTGAGCATTTAATTTTAAATACATTTTTGGTACTTTAAATGTTACCGAACCAATGCATTGTAGATTGTAGAATGTCCTTAAAATCAGTTTTTCAAAAATAATTCATAATAACAGTGACATAGTTTCTTCTGAAAGGTTTTTATTTTATATATGAATGATAATATGCTTTGCAAAACTATTGAAAGTAACTGAAATTAATGAAAAGCAGGATTATTTGCAACTGAACTAAAGCTGATAAAGTATATTTGAAATACGAAATCTTTCACAGAACAGTAATGTTATTGTTTGATATAAAACTTACAAAACGGTATTTGGCTCTGTAAGTAACGAATTCTCAAAATGGTTCAGAGTGGGATTATAAAACTTTATGCTTAAGAATATGAAGGACGATATAAAATTAAAAGAGATTTAGTTGGAATTTGGTAAAGGCGGAAAGAGCAATTTGTATATAAAATTCGTATCTGTATCTTAAAATATGGCAAAGAATCATTGTAGATTTCATAATACCTATATAAACTTTAGTTTTGTCTTACTTTTTCTGTTTTTCTTTCTGATGTAGAAGTCTGACCATGACTTTTCCTATCTGCATTAAGAAGTACTGAGCTTATGGTTGTAAATAAAAACAGAGCTCTTGAGCAGTATTTAGAAGATAAGATCATGTACAAATCCATAAAATGTAAGTGAGATTAAATCTAAAAAACAATACAGAGCGAATGGTCGATCAATTGTTCCTTACAGTATCCAAAAATTAGGTCAACGAAGTTAGTATGTCCTTTGACTTACTGATCCTGTGACAAACATTTCTATAAAATTATTGTCTAAAAGAACCGTAAATGAATTCCAAAATCAAACCTCTGAAAGGGTTGTTCAAATTCTACCAAAATGTTATCAAAAGTTTGTCATCAGTTAACGACTTTGTAACATGGTATCGGTCGACATATTCAATTAGAAAAGGAAGCAGTTATGCATACATATAATTTAGGAGAAAGATGTAAGACGGTCTCTTTCGCCATTTCTGGTTAAGAGTTCTTGGCCCAGGTCTAGAATAGACACAGTCATAGGAAATCCTTGTGTGCCCGCCAAATAAATATAAATTAGCGGTCTGCTGCGTATAATTAGAGAATTTGGAGTTGGGTCTGCGTAATATGTCAAGCAACAGACAAGGGCTCATAACCCGACAACAGTTCGTGCGAGTACGAACGTCGTTTCAGCAGCGGTTTTGCGGAAGAAGTGTGGTATTTGCGGATAACACTCCGATGGAGTTTGCAGCGCCTGGATTTATTTCGACATAGTGGTGTTTTATTCGGGGGTTTATTTGGCGCAAATTAACTTTTTGTTTGTGGAACAAACACCGCCCGTGACTGATGGCTTCATTATGAGGAATCATTGTGACAAATAGAGGGACAAAACAGTTTCTTTGATAATTTGGAGCAAACGCTTTGCCGAAACTTAGGAAGTGCTGCTTCACTTTCTTGTAGCGAACATAATGTATATACAGAGAGTTCCAGAATGATTGTCCGGTACGGGAACGCAGTCTATCCTGAATATAATCAAAATTTATTTCCATTTGCTAAAATTACTTTCTTTTTAATTGTCAATTTGATAATTTTCATATTTGACAGCATTTGACGTTTGACTCAGTGGCGTTTAGCATTTTTCGTGTTTAAATTGTTCTACTGAAGCATCATTTGCGTTTAAAAGAGTATTTTTCAATACTTTACAGATTCAGAGAATCCTAAATCAGGTTGGTAATTTTGTATTCGTTAATATTGAAATTAATATAAGAACCATAAATTTATGTTTTTTAACTCTCCACAATTCACAGTTTAAATAGGTTATATTGGTGATACATAGGAATACAATAATACATAATAATAACTATATTATTGTTAATAAATTGTCTTTATTTTAATTTTAACATAATCTATATTTACTGACGTACCATGGCATGGAACAAATCAAATCAAACCAGTAAATTCCCTTGCCTGCGCTCATGATTCTAGTGCAGATACTAAAAATAGAAATACGGCACATAAAAAATCATTATGAAGCGGCTCGGACAATCATTCTGGAACTCTCTGTATTATGTTTATGTATAGGTCAGTACAGTTAATTTTAATATTTCTTAGAAAACATTAGGTTCTTTCAGATGTTTTGTACTGTCCTACCACGGACCTAAGTGGTGTTTTATGTGTGAGCTGATCTGGTATAAATTTGGCTTTTGATTTCTGATCTTTTAATCTTATTTGTTTTGGAAAACAGTTATTTCCTTTCGTTGTTGATACATTAATGAATGGTAATTTTGAAGTGAATATAATGATTCAATTCACTTTGCAAAGGACAGTGTGTTTTTATAAATAGGTATTTTGTCCAAATGTACAACCAAACATATTTCAATTAGCCTCATTATAATTCATTTGGAAGGTTCACTTTCAAATTTGGAACAGAGTGGGTGCAGTTATCGCCATCAAGAGAAATTATTTATAAATTTCCACCCTTTTGTGGTATAATTCAGCTGTGTTATCTCCCATTTTGCGAACATAAAGGATTATTAGCCATGTGCTCGGTTGGTACGTAATTGCCAAGTCACGTAAACTCCCTCGTCTAAGCTGCCCACATATTTTATATAATATTTCACCCGAATAGGTACGTTGTCATACGCGATATGAAGTCACACTTGTACTACCATTGATTTATAGAGGTTATACGTGCAGTTAAATATTAAACTGCACAATCGTTCAGCACGCGATATGCCTTTGGGATATACAAATTTTATAAACGAATTTGTTACATTGTTACAACAAAATATTATAAATATTTTTTAGAAGCGATTAGGAAAAAAATGTGAAACCTTTAATACCTTTAAAAAGGTATTCGCTATAAATTACTGAACCATTTTGCATAGAAGATTATAAACGTATATAGACATACAGGATCTTATCTAGAAAGTAATTTTTTAAATTCATCTGGGTCCTACTTTAAATATTTTAAATTTAAGCTAAATATTGCTTTAACTTATCACCAGTACTCAAGATATTTAATGTCGGTACACCAATAGACAATGTCTATTTATTGTTTGTCTTTTATATATACAGTACAATGAAACCGCTAGTCTAAATAAATAATTTTATATCAGTAGCATTAAAAATTACAATGCCCATAAGATGTAAGATTTAAATAATTCCGTAGATTTTTTCTCAATGCTGTATGTATAATTTTTTATACTGTGATACGTGTATACTCCACGTACTATGTGCCCTGACTGGCACTGCATTACTCCGCCATCTCCATAGGAATACCAAAAGAAAGCACTACGATGTTTCCCACCACCGCTAAGATTAGTTCAGTATGCTACGAAAAAGTATAGGCAGTATAAAAAAGGCACTTTTTGACATGCGACCCATATTTGTGACGTCATCGTTGCTCGAGATATGACATCATCGACAGTTTTTTTAAATAGCAACCCCCAATTTTGACCACGCCATTTGAAAGAGCGTATCATTCTACATACGCATCATGAGAAATCATGGTTGCCTGACAGTAGCCTTAGCGACCGAGAATGTTTTTTATTGCTGTCAGAAACTTGAAATCGTACTTTATTAAATAGTTTTTTCTGTTTTTTGAGTTATTTCTTTAGTTCTTATCTTTTGTTTGGCAAAAGAACTGCGTTTGAAGTGTTTATTGAGTAGTAACTTTGTCATTTTATAAAAAAAAAAATGGTTAAATTAACTGAACGAGAACGAATTGAAATTCTTTGCATGATCCGATTTGGAGACAGGATGCCCACCCAAAGAGAAGTAGTTGAATTGTTCAATGAAACTCATCCTGATCGACATCCCATTAGCCAAAGCATGGTAAGCAATATTGAGTCTAAATACCGTAACTTTGGACATGTTCGTGATCCTAAATCTGGTCGACCGTCAAAATCAATAGATGATGAGGTTAATGTTTCGTTGGCAATACAAGAAAATCATCACTCAACACTTAACCAATTGGCTTCTGATTTCAATATGGCAGCGTCCACAGTTCACAAAATTATGAAAAAAGCAAAGTATCATCCTTATAAGGTATGCCTTGTTCATGAGCTATCTGAAGACGGCTTTGATCGGCGAACTCAATTCTGCGAGCAAATGCAAGAGCTATGCAATAATGATAATAATTTCGTAAAAAACGTAATTTTTTCTGACGAGGCTACGTTTGTTTTGAACGGCCATGTCAATAGGCAAAACTGCCGTTATTGGGCTACCGAGAATCTCCGATGGATGATGGAGTATCACACTCAAAGTCCCCAGAAAGTAAATGTGTGGTGCGGCATAGTCGACGGAAGAATTCTGGGTCCCTATTTCTTTGATGTCAACCTAACTGGTGCTAGATATTTGGATTTTCTTCGAGACGACCTCATTCCTGCACTAATAACTTTATATCCAGATATAGAGGGACGTGATCTTCCAAGAAATGACATGTTCTTTCAACAAGATGGTGCTACTCCCCATTATGCAGCACCTGTCCGTGTTTATTTAGATGAGGTGTTCCCGAATCGTTGGCTAGGGAGAAGGGGGCCGATTGAGTGGCCAGTCAGATCGCCTGATTTGACACCCCTAGATTATTTCTTGCAAGTATACTTAAAAAGCAAAGTATACGTTACTAGACCGGTTAATTTAGAAGATTTAAAAGCAAGAATTCGTCACGAGATACATCGTATACGTCCTGAAGTTATAGATAATGTCCAAAAAGAATTTATTAAGCGTCTTATTTATTAATGCGTATGTAGAATGATACGCTCTTTCAAATGGCGTGGTCAAAATTGGGGGTTGCTATTTAAAAAAATTGCCGATGACGTCATATCTCGAAAACGATGACGTCATAAATATGGGTCGTATGTCAAAAAGTGCCTTTTTTAAAAACAAAATCGACGTGTAAGGGGATTTTTTCGAAAACTTCTCAATTTCTAAAATAATGAATTTATTCGTTACTTTTCGAAAGCACTGTATACTCTATACTTGTAGTATAGCGAGCTACACAGGGCCGTTATACATAAACCTTACATAAAATCTAGTCGTAGGCGATTCTTAAATATAAATAAATGTATCAGCGTCATGTACTCTCAATATTTGTAAAATAAGAGATTTATTTACATCTAATAGAAATAGATATAAATATCTTTTTATGGGAGTGTTAAAATTAATTATCAAGGAATTTATTTTCCCACGAATAGTTGAAGAAAAAGAGGAAGATTTCTTAAGAGGAAATCAAGTTTGGTATTGGTTTAGAATATAATATTAATTTCAGTGAACCTCCGAAAACTGTTTCTCATAGGAATCTGATAAGAATATTCGAGAAACAAATTATAGATGAAATTAATTATATATACCTATCTATTAAAGCTATTGGCAAAGGTAGACGTGCTTACAGCACAACAGACGGATTACAGCACAACCTCGTAATTTTTATATTTACTGGCAAACACCTAATAGGATGCTTGATTATAGAGGACTTCCTTATCGATTACTATCAACAGGACGATTTACCAAGAGGCTTGTAATTAGAGCTCGGCTATATATAGAAAGCTGGAGTAGAGCAGTGTGGAGTGAACGAGGTTGTTGCCTGTGATTTACGTGAAGAGATTTGGTCAATTTACGTGCAATAACTTAAATGGGTATTGGAAATTTCGGGATTTAGGAAATTGAGAGGAATGCATTAATTTAGCATCGGTTATAAGCTATAGGTGTAGTATTTTGAGTATCGTGCCACTAATTTTGCAGGTCCTCGACATATGGGAAGTTCAAAATCAAATCGAGTGCAGTATCACATTTCTAAGTATAGATATTTAGTAAAAAAGTTCAGCTCACATTATCATCACCCAACCCCTACTGCAATGCCTGTTATATTAAAGACAAAATGATTTCAATGTGAAAAATAAACATTTTACGGTACATTTTAAGTATATAGCAATACTTAAAATGTACCGTAAAATGTTTATTTTTCATACAATGAATCATACAATGTGTACAAAATAACACGTTGTATGATATTTTCGAATTTTTAATAGTTCCTTTTCTTGTGCAAACAACTAGATGGCGTAGACAAAAAAATTTATCTACGTCTCTGCACTCGGTTGAACCTTATCTGAACGATAAGTTGATTTTTCTAATATCAAAAGTAACCGAAGTAGATTCAAGGAACTTACGCCAATGAATTTTACGCTAATAACTCAAAAACCAAAGACGATGGGCCATTTTGCATTTCGGCATTAACTTTGTCTCAGAAAAAGAGGTAGAGAAATGGGGGTTAATTTTTTTGTATATCTCTTAGTTCAAGAGGTGTCCTATAATAGCAAGCAAATTTGATCACTTGGTACATACATCTAAAATAATCAAATGTACTTTAATTACCATGGCAATAATCCAACAAAAATAATTAAATAATACAATATGGTCGTAACAGAATCCTCTTGTCTACGTTATCATTATGTGACTTTTAGGCTATATATAGAAAAATAATAAAATCCAGTCCAATATAAATTGAAAATCATCGAATAATACAATACAAACATATATTGAATATATAATATTTGGCTATTTTCATCAAATATACGCCAGAGGCGTAATATATGTGGATGAAAAAATATTATTATATCAAAAACCAATCTCCATGCGTGGTATTTTATACGCTCTTTTATTTAACTTCAATTTATATTGATATATTTAAATATATACGGGGCGAAGCAGGAAAGACGGTATGTCAACCACATACTCTCTGTTTATTATCTGACGTAATATCAATTATATAAAGTTAAGAAGTAACTATATGGGATCAACAACTAACTGCATTTAAAGAAACATAAAATAATTGTGGTTCGGATGGTTAACAACGAAGAACTAATATCTCAACATTAAAGGAGGAATAACACAACAATATACCGTATGATTGAGTTATGTGATGTGTTTCTAAATTAACATGGATAGTCTCTTTAAAAAAATAATTGTATAATAATTACATATTAAATTTGCCTTATACCTATATGTACATCGATCTTTTGTCGGATCGAATATTATTGTTATTATTATTTTTTTTTTGTTACAATCCAGTCGACCGATTCCCTGGCTCCGATTCTCAGGGTCGGCCGCTGGTGGTAATCAGTAGCTACTCCCCACGTCCGTCAGGTGAATAACTACTGAGTCCAGGAATCGTGTACCCTGAGTAGACGTAATGAACCCAGAATAAGCGCCTTCTGCATTCTTCCGGCTAGAATTATTATTATTATTATCTATTATCAGAACACTTGTATCGTGCAATGAATTGGTGAGAAAATGCATATTATTCAAATATATATAGTCAATATACAGCAAATCATTTATTTTATGAAATTTTTACTTCTGCCTTGTTACACATGCTAGAAAACGATTGACATTTGTCTGAAAACGTATCCACTGAAAACGAAAACCATTATAATTTGTCAATCAACTAAACAGCTATTCAGTAAACTACGTCTATTCGTCCTAAACTGTAGAAAATATTTTATACAATTCATATTATCTAGAACTTAACTGTGGCCGCGTGAAGTTATAAAGAGTGAATATTAAATATATTGTATAATAAACACACGCAAGTGTATAAAAGTACACGCAAATTTGAATCGTGCCGATGGCGTTCCAATTTCGCCGCCCGACAAATTTGTTTAATTACTCGTAGTTATATCAAACTAGTGCGCACAAATCTGGTAGCATATTCTTAATATGTAACCAGTGCTACAATCACAACGTATAAATGGATGACAGCCTACTGTTAACTTTAATTAGTAAGGTTTTCGAGGTTTTCCTTATTTTAGTACTAAATGGTAGTTAACGTTATAACATCGTACGTAAGTAAGTCCTTCTTGGGTGCTATGTGTGGTCTAACACCTAATATACCGCTACTAATCTACAGCTTCCTCTCCCACACAAGTTTCTGGCTTCCGGGTGCAGAATGAGGAATAGGGATACTTCTATAACTCATAAAATATAATACATGTAGTAAAATATAACTTATAGCATATAACTATACATCATAAAAGAAGAAACATATTAATTTAATTTAAAAAGTGTAGAAAATCACACATTTAATTATAAGTTACACAATTAATTGCAATATAATTTTTCCCTTCCTTTGAAAATACGTTTATTCGTCTACAAACAGAATTCCCATTTGAAAAATTATATACTCGTATAATTAAAGTGTTATTCGTTTACTCGGAATATTCGTTTAACCATTTTCTTTGTTGTACATGTAATGAAAAGATAACTCATTTCTTGAAGGTACAATTACTGTACTTCAGCTTGTTTAACTGAAAACAGCTATCATCTGAATAATTCATACCTACTCTGCTCTAATTTTAGATTATTCGTACGACCTGAAGAGGACTGGATACAAACAGAGAGAACTTGATCGTATTCTTTATCAAATATTAATTTATTTTTGTTGGGCTATTAGCAGCATTTATAGAAAGCATTTCATGAATTCACATGTAGGTGTAATAGTGACAATTTAGGTATATTATGACCAAGTTTATACATAAATTAACATATCTCTCACCTATCTTTAGAACACTGAACGGAGTAACATTATGATATATACAAGGATATCCCAAATGCATGGTCGGTTCTTTTTCATTAAAGTCCATTCACTAGTCCGAAATAAGCCCAAACTCGACGTTCGTCTCGTGTCTAATTATAAAAAACTATAAAAGATAGCGACTTTTAGTAAAAAAAGTATTGAAAGATAAGACTTTAATCTAAGTCCCTATAGTAGTAATTTTTGGTATTTCTTTTTATTTTTAAAATTCCAGGCAAACAATCTTGTACTAAAATAGCGTATTTTCAAAAATTATTTTCTCCAAAATACATGTATTAAACAAAAATTTGCTACTATAGGGATCTAGTTTATCTTTTGATCTTTCCGGTGATATATAATTTATAACATTAGAAAGAAATTTTATTGCAATTATAAGACAAATCCGGTACCCCTGCAATGAGGGCTAACTTCATTTCCATGTGCCTTTTTACTTCGGCTTTACGTGGACCTTCGAAATCTAAATAATTCGGTAGTGGAAATATGTAAGTCTCCGCCCTTCGGCTACCCAACCTCTCAACCCGACCCCGAATTCATATCTGTCAAGTTTACAGTGAATGGACCCTTAAGATACTGTTAGTTTATTATTATAAGAAATTATCATTACAAATAAAACCACAACACATGACAAGTTTATTTAAGCGAAACCTCATCGTGCTATGTTAATTATTGGAAAAATCTGTTTGCTTGAGTTGCTTTGATTTGAAATGTGTTTTCCGAATTTCTAACGTATATACTGTACCGACCAGAACGTAACTAAATAACATCAAATATGCACGTCAAATATCAAAGGTAGCCGCTAAAATCATATTTGCTGGGTTCACTACCTATCTTCAAATCAAAGCTAAAACAAAAATTACATTTCCTGCATAAAACTGATTGATTTGACTGTCTATACGATAAATAAGATTTATAATGTCGTACCTCTAATATATCCTTGAGTAAACCAAAATCGGGACATTCCAGCAACATATCTAAATATTAAAATGATGAATATTTATATAAGTAGTTTAGACACAATTGAAATAAACTGATGTTTATTTCAATTGGAATATGGAATATTTGTCATAGTCCCTAAAGTAAATTTTATACGACGTAGCAACCCAGATCAATATTTCGGAATTTTGATCCACTTCAGTAGATAAAATAGCTGAACTTGAAAGGCATAGATCTGCATCGAACATTATGAAATGGGGAGAATATTGAATTTGGGTGTCTCTTCGAACTACATAGACCCATATCTAGGACGTCAGTTGAACATTCAGTTCAAGAAGTTCAGCATTAGCCTCTAACTCCATTGTTGCAGAGATGTCAGTAGTTTGCAAGTATTCAAAATGCAGCACACCATGAACTAACAGAATAAATAACATAAGATTTCAATTTCCCGGTTATCTGTAGGCCCTTTCTGGAAATTCATTTATTATTTTTTTAATGGAAAACCACTGTTTTGCATGAATAAAAAAATATGACAACCGCAAATAGCACCAAACAAAACGTTTCACAACTCACAATCGACAATCCAATAATTTTCCACTCACGCTTTAAAAATTTCTATTTGTATTAAAAGTGCTGATGAGTTAATTCCCAATATATGGGAGAGAACAATCATCGGATCCCGTTTTGCTTTCCAGATTGATGAAAAGCTACTTCTTTCTCTATATCAATATATCGAAGTTAGTTTTTAAATGGTGATGATAAATGAAGACAGAAGATTAATTTATATTCAGGCACAAGTTGAGTTACTGAATAGGCACTTATTATTGCAGCCTATTTATTAAAACTTAAAAAAATAACTGGTAAAATTACAGATCGAAGGATAGTACTTTTGTCAATATGGTTTTCATTGAATGCTTCATTTTACTGAGATGTCGCAGGAATTTGGAAAAAAATTAGGGTGGGAGAAAATAAGGAAAGAATAGCGACATATTGAGAATACTCAGCGAGAGAATATGACGAAAGACTATAAGTTAAAGGAAATAATGATAAATTAATTTGGGTAAAAACGGATTAACTACAAAGATGTGAAAGAGGAGTAAAAGGAATGTAGAAGACCTTGTACGCAGAATTTTTCGGTATACCTTTTATATACCTATCCCTGTGTAAGAAAATTGAAATATTCTTGTTAAAAAAATATTCAAGTTAGTCCATGTAGTACGTTTTACTCCATGTATTTCTACTTATGAATTTCATGAATCCATCAAGTGAAATCAGCTCGCTCACATAAAAAAGCAATATTGTTACATTTTTACAATCTATTCGTAGAAATTGTTGTTTTGATGTCTCTTTGATCCAGATTTATTGCAGTTTCTAGTCAAAATTGAAGCTATACAGCTTAGAATGATACCATCTGGAATATTTTTTTAACTTACCTTAGCCTATTTCCGTGATTTCAATTGGAACAAGAAAGAAATTATTAGTAAAATTACAAATGGAGGGATAGTACTAGGAGGGATGGGTACTTCTTGCTCATACCATGTGTACCATGTGCGTGTAAACATTATGTGGGTGAAACATCAAGACCTCTAAATATTCGAATCGGAGAGCACAAAGATTATATTAAAAGAACAGAATTGGAAAAGATAAAAATTTGCGAACACGCTTGGGAAAATGGCTATAAGGTACAGTGGAAGTCAGATAAAATTTTAGATAAAGAACAAAACAACATAAAAAGAAAAACTAAAGAATCGCGACAATTTTATTAAATAGAGACAAATAGAGTGAGTCCAATGTTTCTATAAATTTTGATACCTCTTATCAGTCTGAAGGACGAGGTAAGTCAAAATAGAATGAAAATAGAATCCTTTTCACTACAATTTTTTACCCTTTCTTATCTTTTTTCAAATACAACATTCGCTATTAACACCCAACTGTTTAATCTAGGAATGTTAACATGAAAAATCCCCTAATCTTGAATTTTAGGTAACACCACAAACATAGTCAATACTTCATAACTGGTTTGGTTATGCGCAAACGTTTACAACGATTTCCTTTCTATGCCTTAATATCCTTTTTTGCGTAGCTATATTTTACATAATATTAACCAGATAGGAGAGAAGCGCCCCTGCTCTCAGTAGTATCGCTACGAAGGAGATTTACGTCAAAATGTTTTCACAGTATTTTGCGACCAGAATAAATAAGAGAGCGAGATTGTCGACTATAGGCCTCAAGTATCATATGGGAATTTGAGCCACTATAACAACCAATCCAGTAATAAGTAGTTTTAATTTATTACACATAATCCCGATCTTCGCTGGTTCTGCTTGAGTGGTATTCGAGAACAAGCTAATTGTTATTGTTGTAAAAGTTAGAGATAATGTTATTTTCTCTACAAATTTCTACAAATTCATCAACTTTATATGGGCACTTCTTGTATCTACTAAATAGCTACTAACTATTACCCAAGAGGACACAGTACAGAGAAGTTGATAAATTATCAATGAATGTTGCCAAGACAAAACAATAATAATAATAACACCAATGTATCTACATATACAGTAGGTGTCCGTCAAAAAGCATGCATATGGGAGACCTTTTTTATTATTATTGTTTGTTTCCAACCGTCGATGTCTGCATCAATTGTAATCCAAAATGAGAAGAAAATATTGAAGCTATCATATTAGCAACACCGCTTTATATCTGTTATTTTATGTTCACAATTCAAAACGAATGAGAACAAAATAATCTAGTTATTGTTTTTCTCAAGCAACATATGTTACAACAAGAATATTAATTAAAATTAAAATACGCTTGGCCTCGTCAAAAATATTTCATCTACTATACTGTGCATGAGAGATTATGTACAAGGAAAATGTGATGGTTCATCATTAGCTGACTAGGTTCGTGTTGGTTCAAGATTCGCCGATTGTACGTTAACCTAACTGTGTCAATGTGGGGTTTACGTGTTCTACGTTTCAAACGCCCTCCTAGGGTTTACTCGTATAAACAAACAAGGAAGAGGATGATCAAAAGGATAACTTAAATACTTGTTGTCTAATTTATGTAGTGTTTTACTTGGGTTTGAGGGAAAAAATTATTATTTATTATTAAGTAGTTATTATTATTTATGAAGTATTATTTATTAAGGTATTTAGGTTATTAAGTACGGCGTAGGTATACATATTTTGTTGGAATTAATAATGTGTCCACTCTTGGTAGAAATGTAATTTAACAAAACTGATTTATAAAAGCTATTTTGTAATAAAATACTTCCAAACATAAATACTTCCAATAAATGTTTATAACTATAACTCGATTGTTAATGGAATTGAATATTATTGTATAATATTAGACAATTGCTTCTGCTTTTATGAAAAAATAACTTAATTAAAACATTGTTACAAGACATAGGTAAGTGGTTTAAAGAAAAAAACTGAAAATGGTACGTTTTTCTACCAAATATTTATAAAGTTTCTTAGACAAAACAGTTGGGAATCATCAATCTAAGTCACTATAATTTTAAAAAAAATTGCCCTATCAAAAAAGTTGTACATCACACCACATACCCCCCAAAAAATGCTCTATAAAATGGTATAGCTTTCGTATATTTCACTATATGTATTGCGTCACTCGATCACGACACCGCTGCCTTTTGACCTTGAACGAAAACTCCTAACTAGGTCCCCTTATAATGTAAAATTTGTTACACCATATTGTCTTCCAAATTATCAGTTTAAAAACGTTTACGAAACTAGTGTCAATATTTATTTTAAAATGCCTAATAGGCATTACAAAATTTAGTGAAAGTTAAACAAATTAGTTTTTCAATATTGTCTAACCTATTGAAACTATTGGAATAGTCGAAGTGCTACTAGATACAGTAGGTTGCAATAAAGAGTTTTTTTTTTTTTAATTTAAACGGGTTTATTTTATTTAAGAAACCCCACTTTTACAGATTCCATCTTATTATTATTACGTGCAATATCAAGGCCAATTATTAAGTTTATAAATATGCAAAACAATTCCTTAAATCAAATTTCCTCAACACCTCACGTATAATAAAAAAGGTATATCGCGAACTCTATGGCAAATCACTGCACCAAGGCTTAAAGCTTTCTATAGTTATAACTTCTACTTACAACGCTAAAAGGAACCAATAAATGGCTTCATTTTCAACAGAACGTGATGTAAGAGCAAAACCAGAACAAAAGGGTGGATAAATGTACAACCTTAGGTAGTTGCCGCCTCCTTGCAAGTGTAACCCATTGTGAGGTTTTCTTGCTTTTTGAACTCATGTGTCAACTTACTTCCTATTTTAACTTGAACTTAATATTATTACATTGTATTTACGACATTGTACTTAGTATTTACTATGTTTTTCATCTTGAAGAGTTGCAAATTCATATTTACCCTCATATTTACTAATACCTATACATTCCTTACATCCTTACATTAGTGGAGTTTGCGTAATTGTGGTGTAAATAAAAAGCTCTAATAAAAGTTTGCAGTAAAAATCTTAAATAATCAGAAACTTTTATAGTATATTTTTAATATTATTTATTGGCTTATTTAGCTGTTTACATCTTTCTTTATATAGAAATTAAGCCTGAGCGCGTCGTAACTAAGTTAACTAAGTTAAAAGTTAACTAATATATAAATTATTAGTGAAATTATCAAATATAAAATCATAATCTGTGATTATTTCTTAATTATTTATCTTTAAGTTAATTTTTGGCTTAATTCGTATATAAAGAAAGATGTAATCTAAAAACTGTTCGACACAGGTATCGATAATAGGGGATACAGAATGCTAATTAGGATATGGAAAAAACTAGAGGTCTTCAAAAAAAAAATGAGTTACAAAAGTTTAAATTTGGGCGAAAGTCAAATAAAAGTTTGGACACACTATAGAAATAACCAACAGTTGAGTCACCAGTGAGAAGCTTAAGGGTTTCTCTAATCTAATCCAATAAACATGGGAAACTCTTTCTCAGAGTTTAGTATGTCAGTAGCTGAACCCAGAGGTGATGGTTTCGAATCCTCATTCCGTCTGCAATTATTTTGAAATAAATTGCCTACTCGTATGTTAAGATCTGTTCGCAGGGGTTGTCAATCAACCTGGCGACATGTACAGGATGGGAAGAATACCAGCTTGGTGTTAATGTGAGAGATTCACATCGGTTGATGTTTGATTGCCCCCCTTACTAATGAAGTTTTCCAGGTTTCCCTCAGTCCAGCACCAAATGGTAGTTAGAGCGGTAAGTCGTTTTTGTGGCGCAGTTGAGGTCTACTGAATAATAACATGCCGCCCCCTCTCCCACACAAGTGTCATACCATACCTATGACTAATCCTTGTGATTAGAATGAATGTCAGAGATATTATTATTATAATCATATAGCGAATACTTCCACTTCCATTTGAAAATATCCGCAGTAAATAATTTTCATGTCTAGATTTATTTATAAAATTAATAATAACTCAAAAAGAGATAAAAAACTTGAGTATAACAAATTAGGTATTGAAAATATGTAATTAAAAAATGCATTCCATTTAATATAATGAAGTAAATCTAAAGCCTTACCTCTAGATCCATTAGACCAATGTTCTAGACTCTAAGCTATAGACTCAGAGACTGTAAAGACCCTAGACTCGAACAATGTATCTCGTTGCAATTTAATGTTCCTGAGCCTCAGGTGTTTAACATAATCATTCTTATAAATTATGAATGATATTAATGCTCTTTTGGTGCATAGAGGACTCATTATATACGATGGGTATTGTAAAAACGGGTGGGTATTGGAAGTTAATGGAGGTCAGGTTATTGGGGGTGACTTGATCATTGAGAGGAGGTAGGTATTTAAGGTCAACTCAGGTCAGGTCATTGGGGGTCACTTGATCATTGAGACGAGGAGGGTATTTGAGGTCAACTCAGGTCAGGTTATTGGGGGTGACTTGATCATCGAGACGAGGAAGGTATTTGAGGTCAACTCAGGTCAGGTCATTGGAGGTGACTAGGTACTTAAGTTTGTTATAGTTAGTTGCGAAGGGTATATAACTGTAATAGAAGACAAATATTTACAGTAATTTCATTACTGTACAGGCAGGGTAATTTAGGCAGGGAAATACGTGTTATATTTAATGCTCGTCCCTTTACCAGTTACCAAGAGTCGTAGCTGACGGGTGAGAGTTAAATTTGAGACGATATTAAAGTCGAATTTGGAGTTACAGATATGCTGTGCTGTGGATCATGTAAATTGCAAGGAAGCCGACATTTCCTCGGTCGAATTAAATGTGGCGTTTCTAAGATATTGCACGTATATTAAGCAGTTCCCAATTAATTTCCAAGCCATTGGCTGAGAGTTTTTAAAAATATAGTGCACCGTTAGAGATAGACATCGCAATTTGCAATCGTTTAGCAAACTTCATCGTTGCAGAACATGTAAAATCGTTGTTAATAATATATTATCACACTTGTGGAACACGGCGTAGTGATATGCAGTATTCAGATGAATGAACGATAGTGTTGTGTTGTAGCTATTTGAATCATCATAAGCAATTCACGGCGATTGTATGAATATGTAAAATGTATCATTAAACCAATAAAACAATAATTTATGTCAATATCTGCATATACTATCATTAACAAAACATATATTCCTAAGCCGACCCTGTCCTTCCGTAAAGAATACAAATTTCTTCGCCTATACTTTTAATAATATTGTAAGTTGTATGATAAAATGTAAGTCTTAAAAGCCAGTCAAGTTTTCACGTAGATACAAAACAGTCTGAAAATGTTTGTCACAAAATGGCAAACCTCAAGTGTAAAATACTCAGAACTAAATTTCCCATAAGATTTATACTCTAGCTGAAATATAGCAAGATGTGACGCAAAACAAAGATTACGTTTGCGGCTACCGAAATGATTTTCGACCACGGCGTGTATGTATTTTTGATACGAAACGACAAAAAGATAAATAGCCTTCTCGGGGAGAGACCCAGAGATGGTCCGGATCATTTACTAGGAAATTTACAAAAACTCCGTTAACCAATGTATTTTTTATTTACTTTTGCCTTTTGTTTCCCAAGGGAAGATAAAGAGCTGGGGATGTCAGTGAACTTTTTTGTGTGGGACCGACCTTAATCCATTTTCATCACGTTTCCATTCGGGTGTACTAGAAGATTTCAGCCTACGTAGTTCTAAATTTGTAATAAAAGCTTAAGGAAATTTTATTTAACTCGAAACTTTTCAAATTGGTCATTTAGCTCTTTTTGGAGCGTGAGCAAAAGTTTTGGTAACCATCGCGTACATTATTAAGATAACATATAAAATATTATTATCCAGAATAACTAAATACGCAATTTTGGACCCTGTCGAGTTGGAAAATGGCAATTAAAGTGTGATTTGTTGTTAATAATACAAATTAAAGTTAAAATTTCCCCATAGAAAACAGTATTTCACAATTTCGTATTGGTTCCGATTTTATGTCACCAACATAACCAGAAATAAGTTTATATTAAGTATATATAAAAATCGAACCATTAGTTAAATACCTAGTTGATACTAAAATGAGATAAGTCTGATTTTAGAAAACAATTAAAATTTGGCTCGAAAGACAAAAGAGTACTTATTTACTGTACATACTCATAGATAAAAGTAAAATATATAAATTATTTTGGCATGAAAATTAAATTTAATGAAACTAAATTGTATAGCTAAAACCAATAAGTATATCAATTTATTTTGATTATTAAAAAATACTGCATTTTCTGCTACTTGCCTTCCATAATAATTTGTTTTTAGTTGCCTTACAATTAGTTTTATATGTTAATATACGTAATAGTTCTTACAACTATTAAATATGTCAATGGGATGAGGTGATTTATTCTTTGAGTTAAGTGATATTAATAAAGTACAGTTATTCTACTTTTCTTTTTCTTTTTCAGCATATTTTACCCAAAACTGATTTACCGAAACATATTCTCTTCAACAAACAAGTTAATAACTCGTCTTAAAGTTACCTGTATTGATAAACGCCACATTAATAAAACAGGTACAAACCCACCTTCTAACTGAGAAAAACCAATACAACAGAATCACGGAAGTTTATCTCTCCTTCACCATAGACGACGGAGCAGACATCATAAAACTTGGAACCTGCATCATAATGTATGCATTATATAACGACAAGGTATAAACACGGCGTGACACAACGGCACCGAGCTAAAAGGCGCAATCCAAGTTGAACCGCCGGAGTTTCAGCGCCAACTAATGCCTGAAACTCCTGAAACGGCGACTCAGCTGTAGGGTGCGCCGTAACTGATAAACCCTATAAAAATGGTCCACCGGAACAGACAACAGAAGTTACGAGCACAGCCGGTAACAACCGGGGACAATGCAATGTTTAAAAGATTACAAGACTAATAACTTCATTGCAGGGTGTACTTTGCTTGGACTCGCTCTGGAAGCGAAAAAAGCCGTAGAGGATTTCCATGTAAATCTGCTTCTTTTAGCAGACAGATAATAATACGTACAGTGTTATCCACTCAGCGTTTTCATATTTCACTTCTATGTACAGGGTATCCCATTTTCTTTGGAACAAATACGACAAATAAGACTCTCCCACTAGATGTACATATGCATACTATTACTAATATTAGGAATGTCACCATGGAAAAATAAAACAAGTTTGTTTTTTACTGTACTATCCCAAATTTGAAGTTGATAACTCTTACAATGTGTTCGTATTGCAAACTTGTATGTGTATGTATATCTATGTAATTTTTTTGAAATAATATGACCTAATAGAAAGAAGATTAATCATGGAAGAATAGGGCTAAGATAAAATTGGATGAGAAATAGTAGTTGCAGACCGTCTCATTCGTTTCTAAATGGGTCTAACATAAATAGATCTGAAATATTGAATTTCAATCGAAAGAATTTCACCAACTGGTGATGTTTTATCACTGCAGACTTAGAACACTGCCTCTGACAGGGGTAGATAACATAATGAACAGAGTGGGGCTTGCACTCTTTAGGGCAATATGCGACTCCAGAGGAAGCTAAAGCGTGACTTCTTTGGTATTAAGAAGAAGAAGAAGAAGGTAGATTTGCTGTGGTGGATCGTGTGTGTGTATATGTATTACTCACCATTCTGTTAAGATAATGCTTACGTCATTTCGTTGCCTTAATTCACATATGGCGTGGGTCTAGGAAGAGACATTTTTTAACTAGAGGTAGAAGTTTCATTTTTCTGGAAATTCTTGGGTTATTTCCGCCAACATGGATTAAATCGACATGACTTTGACAATTAAAGCCTGCTCAATTGGCTCTCAATTTGTGTGAATTTGATTCTTCAATTTTTATCCGATTTTCTCATGTATTACTGAAATTGCTCAAAAGCTCCTTTAATTTCTTCAATGGACTTTTCCTAAATTACTTACTAAGGGATAACAAGAGCTGAAATTTCGGAAATAATATATTTTTTTGCATAAATTCCTTCAGGCCATCCTAAAGCTCTTAAATTTCTGATAAATCTCTTGTCGTTTCATTTTCTCTTTTGGAAAGTACATGACTTTTCCAACCAATATTGGCATATCGATCCACCTGAGCAAATCCACCTCCTTCTGCTTCTTGATACCACAGAAGTCACGCTTTAGCTTTCTCTGGGGTCGCACATTAGAGAGTGCAAGCCCCATTCTGTTCTCTACCCCTGTCAGAGGCAGTCTTCTAAGCTTATAGTTTTCTGCTAGGACATCACCAGTTGGTGAAATTTTTTCGTTTGAAATCCAATATCTCAGTTCTAGTTGTATTGCAGACCAATGACTCGGTCTACAACTACTATTTCTCATCCAATTTTCTCTTAGCCGTATTCTTTTATTGTTGATCTTTCTTTCTATTTAAAAATTCTCAGACGTCTGGCATCCAAGACGAGCTGATTCTTACGGGATTACTATTTAACTAGATTATATAGTTTTGGCTAGTTAGCAGCTTCATGTGCGAGATGAATACTTCCCCACAACATCTGATAATCAATTTTCTAAAGAAGGAATATAACTATACAGGGTACTTCTAAGCACCTAGGTGGGCAAGGAACGCGGGTCTTCACTACATACAGGGTGGGCCATTAGTGCGTATGCGGACCATACCACCTATACCGTTAAAGTTATAAAAATAACTTTCGGTACGAAGTTAGATGCCAGTGGCGTGCATATTTTAAAATTATTTTGGCACATACAAGATGTTTAATATTAAAATGCCAAACCGAACATACATTTTTTTCAATGGAACACCCTATATATTTTTAGAATTTTGAATTAAGCGTACTTTTCTGAACAATTTAGCACTTACTATATCTAAATTTACACGTGGCGACGTTGTTGCAAGTTTTCTATGAAAAAGGTCGCTACTTCGCGTTATTGTAGCTCTCTATTTAAATGAGATATGACCTCCATTTTCTCATAAGATACATTAAGAATATGTCTTTATTCTAAAAAATATAACGATTTAAACAAAAGTTACATTTACTATACAGGGTGATACATTTCGCATATCGTAATTTTACTTCAAAATTTTAAATAGAACACCCTGTATATTATCCTGTCGTCTTAAAGAGCTCCTTTTCAGCTTTCTAAAGATACCATGCTTGGTGGGCTTCAATACAATTTATTTATTAAAAAAGGGTTTGAAACTTGAAGAACCGTTGAAATTAAGATAAGTTGTAAAAAAATAATTGAATAAAAAGTTTATACTGGCAGTTTATTATTAGTCTTATTGTTAATAACAAATTGTGAGTCACGCTCAATAAAAAAATAATTCAAATTTTAACAAATAACGAAAATAACCATGTCTTCGTGGTTGGTTGTAAATTGTAAAGATAAATTATTATTAATAGGGATACCTACTATACTCTTATACATGATACAACTACACAGATATGCTCATAACTTTCGTTTGTTTGCGCATGACGTCATTCGTGAAGGCAATGCGATGCGAAAATTCTTATGGGCAGTGATATAATTATTTTCGTGTTTATCAATTGTTTTTTCCTCGTAACTGACGTCACTATGCGGATAGGCATATCTGTCTAGTTGTATCATGACTCTTATATAGGGTTCTTTGAAAACAAAATTGAAAAGTGGCTTGGGTAACTGTCACTGTCATTATTAATGTTTCTATTGTGTTGGTTTTATTGTATCAGTCAGTATTAGAGGAAATATTCAATCTACCCATATTATCGAAATTGAATTTTACTAAAGAAGAAAAGCTAGACATGATATTAGTTCTCGGAGTGATGGATGCACCATTTAGTGCAATCCCGGAAAACCTCAGTTGGTGGAAAAGTCACACACATATCCACATTAACCTCTCATATATATGCCAGGTAAGTTCCCACCCTGATCTACATGCAAAGTCGATTGCAAATCTATCTTTCCATATAGGCATTATATGAGTACATATATGAGTGACAATCTAACATTTTCGATCCGCCTAGAGACAAATTCTCTACCTCTGTATCTGAAAAAGTATGTCATTTAGCCCTGAGACACAAACTCAGTAAATAACTGTGATAATATAAGTTTAGTTATAAGATGTATAAAGTTGAAATTAAACTCATGTAAACATTTAAGTGTTCTTGTTCGCGCTGATCTACTTTGAAAAGTTTTCTTGCTATTTCTAAACAAAATAGTTTACCTTGAAGCAAATATATCATTGCAGAAGATAACATGAACGGGAAAAGACAAACAAATATCTTCTACTACAATTAAATTTGAACTTTGGTTGATATTTTGAACCATTATAATAGCACTAATACGTTAATTTCACAAGCATACCCTCATCACGCTGACTAAGATTTCTAACCATATTTGAATAGATAAACGTAAATTATGCTGTTAAATTTGCCGTGAGATCTGGCAAGTTGTTTAAGCCAACTAATATTTATTGTGCGCTTCTCCATAATCTGGCTACATAGTTTAACTACTCTCAACTTAGCATGGAAGCAGGTAGTAGCAACATTTTAGTTTACACCCACCTTCCTAGATGCATTAAACAAGATAAAAACTTTTGGGCCGATCCTTTTAATAAAAAAAATAGGACAAAACCTACCCTTTTCAGTTGCCTTAATTAATCAGCATAATTTATAGTTTATCAGTCCTAATGTACGTTGATAATAATAATTTATGCATCCGGGAGGATTTTAGATACATCACAGTTTAAAGCATATATATATAAAACCACTTGGTATACACAATTTAGAGAACAACCCTCGAATATTGCAGAAGAAATGAAGAGACTAAAAACTCAGATCTTATCTATTACGTACTTTTTAATCAGCGGTACTAATTATTTTAAATTTAGTTTTAAGCTTGATATGGATGCAGCATGGTGAATAAATTAGTTTCTCATCTCTAGAATCTGCTGACAGATAGGAATTATAATAATTATTTGGCGTTTAGAAATGAAGAGCCAAGGCAGAAACTTTAAGAAATTTAGTTAGTCCAAATTCGAACATGTGAACCCTTCGAAAGTAAGAGATGATCTCCCCAGGGCCGGCTCCAGGACCCGTGCAACCCTCCGGGGGTGGCATGGCGGCAAAAATCGAAGGGCGTTGAAAATTACAAAATTGCAGCGAACGAGAAATTGAAAAAATACACAATATAAACTTCAAACTAAATTTCCTGGATATTATTAATACACATATAATTTATTTCATCAATTATACAATTATTACTATCCTGCATTGCCGCTCCATATCCTATACAGATAGTTTAAGCTTACTCGGCCTACTCCCAAGTCCCGACTCCCCACTTCAGGTAGTGTATTCGTTTATAGACGACATGTAAACGTTGTAAGGTATGAAACATTTTTCGCCTGCAGTACATTGCCTGAGGCGCTTTCGCGCGGAACGGCAGAATTAACTTTTACACAGGGCGGCGAAATTCCTGGAGTCGGCCCTGAATTTCCCCTTCAATTAGCTCAGATGAAAAACATTTTTGTTGTCATTTTTGGTGGGTATTTCGTCCAGATCTGATAATAGTCGATTTTTTTCCTATAAGGTGCGCGGATCGGAGAAATGTGCAATGTATGTTTTAGTCTGTTTTTAGTAATCTTTAAAATGTTTCCGTATTCATTTTCTCGATATCATTTAAGACATATCTACCCATTCTCAATAAACTGATATACAGGGTGATTCTTAACTCCACGCATAAACTTCTGAAATGATAGCTGAGGATAAATAATGAATTTTTTGTTTATAAAAACTAAGAAGTAAACAAGTCAAGACGATATGTTTGGTATTTCAGTACTTTTCAGCAATGCTTTGTTATCAGTTGTGGTGATATTCGAGTTTATTTTCATGCGATTAGAATAAAAGTATGGGGCATAATTTTTCAAACAAAGAACTTATGGACATAATAGTGGCATAGGAAGCATTTTATGAAATTCACGTTCTTTTGTTTTTATTTGAAATCAAGTGGTATTTCCGAGGGTATTTACGAGACTAAAAATGATTTACATTTTTTTTCATTATTAGTCATTATTTGTCATCGGCTATAATTTCCCAAGTTTATGCGTATAGGTTAAGAATCACCCTGTATGTATGAAAATTTAAAAAAATGCATTTTAGATTTTACTTTTTTATTTTTTTACCACATTTTCTCAGTTTTATCACATGGTGTTTTTCGGTTTAAAATTCGTCATTTCGTGTATAATACATACCTATAAATACCTATACATTTATTGCTTTTTATAGGCAATTACAAATTGTTTTATTATGTGATTAAGTAATTTTAAACACAAAATTATGATTCAATATCTGGGAAGTTATACTTACACTATTTGAAATAAACATTTAATAAAAGTACAGTAATTATTTTAAAAATGTCTTATGCAGACGAAAATACAGTATGCATGTCTGTATAAAAAAATTGTTGAAGAGCGAAAAATTATGCTTTAAAAACAAATGAAACGTCGGATGTAACTCAATAGATTAAGGATAATTCGTTTTTCCACGTATCATTTCAAATAAATTATTAAATGTATTAAACGCAAAATATTTTGTCCTCATAATATTGACATTTAATATTTTTTCATATATGTAAATCGTCAACTAATTGAGTACCTACTAAAATGTGCAAATTGATCGTAATTTAACTTTTACTCTATGTCTTACCATATATGAAGTACAAACATCCTAGTGGCGAGAAACAAATTTGTTCCATTACGTGGATGTATTTTGTGGAGAGGCAATGACTTGAAATTTTAATACTTAATCTGCAAAACATCATCCGAAGTTGTTGAACCCATTAACCCATTCTAAGCTTTATAATTATTTTAATGAAGCCGAATAAGTGTTTCATCCCGGTATACCAAAGTTTTCCATTAATTAATAAAACAAATAGGAAAAGGCATCGCTGGACTTTTAAATTCCAAACAAGAAACGATGTCTTAGTAATTAATTTACCTTTTATAAACTCGAACATGGCTTCGTGATTACGCTCGGGAAACTTGGAAGCCAACTTTTATTTCGCTAGAGTCGCACAAGACATTCTCGATAGTAACTAGAATTTAAAAACTCTTAAAGTCACCACTGCCTATTTTTGCGCAGTTACATAGTTCTATTATAACTTCAAGAAGTTAAATTATTAATGTCATTAGATTGCGAAATACCTTTCGCAGATTAAACTAAACTTTTTATTTAGATACTTTAAATAACAATTTATAATTGGGAATTTTAACGGGACGTAAGAATTCTTTAGCAAAAATGTGCATAGGAATGCCAGCAGTCTAAAAAATTTCTCTCCGAGCTAAAATCTTGCAGAAAGTAAATCGTTTGAACCTGGTGTGACCTTGCAGAAAGAAGAGCCTGGCAAAAATGCTGAAAACAATCTAAATTTCGGTGAAATAATAATAATAATAATAATATAATAATATCTCTACACCTCATTCTAATCACAAGGATTAGCCCGAAAGTCTGAGACTTGTGTGGGACAGGGGGTGGATATTATTATTTCCCGGCTCGCATTTGTGCCTCAGGAACGATTTACGTTGGTAGGCCCTAACCAACATTCAGTGCTGGAATGAGGGAAACCTGGAAAACCTCATTAGTTAGGGGGACAACTCAAACATCAACTGATTTTAATCTCTCGCATTAACACCAAGTTGACATTCTTCTCATTCTAGGCCATCGCCAGGATGGTTGCCAAGCCATCCCTGCGAATAAGCCTTGATCTAAAAAATGTAATGAAAAATTGTTTGATGGAATGGGAATTAGAACCCACAACCTCTGGGTTGAGCGATCGAGACGCTAAGCCCTGAGCCACCGAACGCCGAAATAAATCATTAAAAAATTAAATTAATGGCTGATCTGAGTAGATGAATTATAAAATTGTTCATGCACTCCTATAAGTTTTTGATCCAGATTGGACAATTCTCCATTTTTTATGATTTTTATTTTGAAGAAAAAAAAAATAAATATGGGCACAAGGTGTTCATTTTCAATAATACAGTACTAAACATGTAATGAAAAATTCAATCAGATAAAAACATATTTTATGTTATAGGTTTAGTTACTTTAAGGTTATTTAGAATTAAAGAAATAAAGTATAGTGTGGTGATTTTGTTCCAGGTGTGATACTAATTGCATTGGAGTATCGCTGCGTTAGTCGTGCCATAAAACACTTGTAGTAACGAATTGTTACTAGTTACAAACCACTCGACGAATAATCGTTTCCTTCTACACCTAATAGTAAAAATATAAAATGAAATACCGCATAAAAGGGCACCAGTTAACACGCGATAAAGCAATTCACATAAATCTGGAACTAATAGAACCTACTTTAAGTTACACATTGAAGAAAACGTGAAAATGTGCAACAAAAAACGCCGGGCTACTATGAACAAGAATTTTAAAATCGTGCTCGAAGTAAACTCTCTACTAATTGGTTGAATTTATAGGGACAACGAGAAAGGAAAATATTAAACTTCCAATTGCGATATATTCAATTAAATTTATTGGGCAAGTTTATACAGCCTTATTCAGAACCCATATAAAAAACTTTGAGGATATGCGCATCCTCAATTACAATATAATTACATAATTACATAATTAATACAATATAATTACATAATTAAATCAATTACATAAGAAATCGATATCACCAAAAAAATTGTAATAAAAGTAATTAGGATTTCCCGTAAACAATGTTTAAAGTTATACCATTATAAAGGACTACGTAGCTGGGCAACTGTACTTCAATGAGATCGGATATACCACATTCCGACAAAAAACAGTAAACAAGTTTTTTGTACCTGGAATGTCTATCTATCTTTAAGTTTATTTTAAAGTAAAAACGCTGCAAATCTTTTTTGCGCCGGGCGCGCCGGTTTCTTTCGTGCTAGCTAATTTGCATTGTCAGTCCCAAGGTCACTCCATTACAGTGGACCAGTATCCAGCGGCGTGCAATGAAAAATTTTTAAATAGTTTTCAGACCCCGCCAAAAAAATTTCTTTTTGCACTACCACATTTCTACATGTATATTGAACATTCCCAAATTTTATTTTCAATAGGTTCTGAATAACCCTGTATATAAAATATTTCTACCTTTATCGAAAATCGAAATTGATTTGATAATAATTTAAATAATAATACTTAATAATAATAATAATACGTCTTTATTATCAAAAATCAACTATTGCCAAAAGAAACAATGGTATACAGTGGCGGTATCCATCAGAGATGCTCATATACAACCACCCAGCTAATCAACTATTTAAAATATATACAAATATAATAAAACTATTAAGTACAGACAAAATAGTACAATATACTAGGCAGTAGCGCACTGCAAGATTTGATAACTTAACTTTAAATTTGATATCGCTTACTCCAAATAGATCTCTTTACCTCTCTCCGAAATGTGGCTAAGTTCGAAGTTGTTTTAACTTTACACTGCAAGACATTAAACATTTTTACCGCATTGTATGTCAGATCATATCAATGATCTTTCAAATAAAGCTGATCTGTGTGAGGGAGGGATAGCAGTTGGTGAAACCGAGTTTCTCTGTCGTGTATATTTCCAATCAGTTTTTCAAAAAGATACTGAGGAATTCCGGACTGAGTTACATTATAAACTATGCAAGACATATGTGTGTGAAATCGTTCTTCAAGGTTCAACCATTTCGAACCCCTGAAGCTGGGGGGTACGTGATCAAATTTTCGCACGTTGTAAGAGAACCTAAGACAAGCATTCTGCAATTTTTGAAGGCTACTTTTGTGTCTCTTCAAAAGAGCTGGACAATAAACAACATCTCAGTAGTTAAGTGTAGCAAAATCAAAGAGTCTGTTAATCTTAATTTAATACTAGTAGGTGTAAACATTTTTTTAATTTTCTGTAAGCTTTAGAAATCATCTTTGAAACATGAGTAGAGAATCTTAAGTCATTGAATAAACACAGTCCAAGATTCTTGGCATTGTTGACTGGCTTCAGGACTATGTCTTTTAATATTACTGAAAATTGAAAATTAGCTGCAATATGTTCTCTATGTCCGCCAAAAACAAGCATCTGAGTCTTATTCTCATTAAACAGTAGACCGTGTGCATCAGAAACCCTGCCTATCATATCTAAATCCAAGTTAATCATTTCACGGGCAGCAATTAGGTCATTGTGAGAAAAAGAATAATAAATTTGTAAATCATAAGCATATTGAAGTGAACGACAAAATTTTAAATATCTACAAAAATCCGAAGTATATAGCTAGAAAATTAATATACTTCGGATTTTTGTAGATATTTAAAATTTTGTCGTTCACATCAATATGTTGATGATTTACAAATTTATTATTCTTTGGATATATCAAATAGGTTAATGGATGAATGAAAGATCATCAGTGATTTTAGTTATAAAAAGGCAAATCAATTAAATTGCACAGGGCGTCCCTTAAAGCTGTCAGACTTCATCCGATAATTTCTCTGAGTGTAGAGTTAAATTAGGTTGATTAATAGTGTTCCTGTTTCAAGATATTTTTATGTTGATAATAACTTTAATTTAATTATTATTTTATTATTTAGTTTATAATTACCTTATAAAATACCAAATACAAAATTCTGTAGACAAATACGAAACATAAAATGCATTATTGTATATATTATTAAATTCTGTCTAATCAATTTTGAGAATCTGTAAAGATTTTATTTCTTGCAATTCGTTCTTCTAGTTCAAGATAAAAACGATAGTGACATGCTATGATCCGAGTACAACATTAATAACAAACAAAACGCATAAATTATTGAATTACCGTTTAAGAAAAACTATATAGTTTGTCTTAAATCACACAATAATTATATATTAAGTTAAAAAATTTTGAATTTGTTTGATACCGCTAAAATCTGTTTTCAAACACCATTAATTTATTTATAACTTCATTATTTTGAATAAGAGAACTGTGAACAAAGATTCATTTTGGTATTTAATATTGGTTTCATGTAAATAAAAATCTATGATAGTATAATAAATAATCATTCTGAATACATTTAAATTTTGTGAATGTTCTTACTTCGGAAAAATGTAAAAACCTACTAAATATTTAAAAATGTCACCCCTAAAAGAGGCGGAAGAGGAGGATCATAATGAATATTTTATAGTGCTTAAATATAGGCCAATGACAAACCAATATACTATATGTACTTTACATTGATTAAATAAGTAACACATATCATTTAATTGCTAAGAATGTAGGTGATCTTTTTGTGTTTGCTTAGTCTCTTAGTGTCATTTCAGGCATTTTTCAGTATTTGTTCCATTTTCACAGAAAAATCTATTTAACATGTCATTGCTACCTGACATTGTACATTACACCAAACCAGTATAGTTTTAATTTCATATTTTATTTATCTACATACCACATAGGTATGTTTTCCTTTATTTCAACACGTAGTGACATTTTGTATTCTGTGCACAGATAATTCTGCATTCCCTGCAGATTCGTATGTTATTATTTTTAACATATAAATTCCATAATTAGGTAAACAAAAATATCAGAATCGTAAAACTGTTAGCACAAACTAGAAACTTTTAGAAAATAAAAAAGAAATAAGAATAATGGCTCTTCTGGTACCTACAGCCATAGCATTTGAAGAACTACTTTTATTTACAATTCAGTACCCAGAATGTTATTTTTCATTTTGTTTCATTTTGAAATATACGTTTGCATCTCGCATTAATTTATTGTACAACCAGCGTATTTTTACAGCAATTTCTCGTCTGAGTAAATAATATATTTTGCAACGTTTCGTTAGGGGTAAAGTATAAATGCGAATAAAACAGAGAACCATTATGTCTGAAATTCCACCATACTGTGAATAGAACTTCAGTAACCGACGTCGGAGTAATGAGGGCTAAATTAAAATAAAACTTACCTCAGAATTTATGAATATCCCAAAGCTAGGTTAAATTCATCAACGACTTGTCGTAGTTATGCCAGTCCTGGAACAAACAGTAATTTGCATAAACTCTAACTCTGCTGTTGTACAACGGGAGACAAACTACGTCGTAGTTTGTAGTTCGGTGCATTTAATAGCTTATAATATATTAAGTTTCAGGTGATATGAGCAAAGCTTGGAAAATATATAGTGTAATAAAAATCGGCGACTAATTGCAATGTTTGGATTTAGGTAAATGCCAGTTAGTAAGCGGATTGGTTAGATTCCAAAATTAATTTCACCATAATTCTGCACAGTTCCATTAAGCGATACATTTCGACTAAGCTTTATTACGAGGCTTCGCTATCCTAAAGTTCATTTGGTGATAGTGGCAGTAGATAAAGGATAACTATACGTTAAAAGAGTATGCACATTGGAATTGGGTGCAAGTAACAGTGAACTCATTCTTCTCCAAAGGTGGACAATCAATATCAATACGCTTGTGTGGGTAATCTGTTTAGTTTCAGTTCACACACTTTATTAATATTATCTTTACCAAATGAGCTTTAGGTATGAATATTTTTATATACCAAATTCTTTGAGCTACTATTACTGTTATTATGAATAGATAAAATACCTCGAATTTGGTTTTCCAATTCGAATTTACCGAATTTTATGTAACAACTTTATGGTGTTTCCGAAAAGTGAATGCGGTGTTCAAGGATAAATCTCGGAAACTATTTCAACGTTTAACCGGAAAATTTATACACAGGGTTCCGTTATTTGGAGCAATTTCCTACTGAATCAAATTATTTTTATCTCTGAGGCACTTCGGTTCTATATGAAACTCAAACTAACCAACTAACTAAATTCCACATATTCTACCCTTCAACGGTGTTCGCTAAAATCAGTGCCGGGTTTAAAAGTAACTATTTAAACATAAATAAAATATAGAGCGAGAAAACTAAAAAAGTTAGGAATATTTAGTATAATTTATAGATAACTAAATCCAGCATCGAACTGATGATATATTTACAGGCTGTTATGTTTAAAAAATATTTTTTTTAGTCCATCATTGTACAACTAAAGATTTGTATAGACTAAGATCTGTGAAATTTGCGATTCCTTCAGAACACATTTAAGTTGAGTACAACACTATCTCATAAAAAACTACACAAATTTGAACGTAGCATATAAAAGATGTATCTAAACGGAGGGTGTTCCATTTGAAATAAATAATTTAGTAGATATGAGTTTCTGGTACAACCGAAAGGAGTGGACAATATTTCCATTGAATAAAAAATTTCTTAAGGGTCCATTCACTGTAGACTTGACAGACATGAATTCAGGGTCGGGTTGAGAGGTTAGGTAGCCGATGGGTGAAGACTTACATATTTCCACTACCGATATATTTGGATTTCGGAGGTGCACGTAAAGCCGAAGTCAAAAGGAACATGGAAATGAAGACCCTCATTGCATAGGTACCAGATTTGTGTTATAATTGCAACAAAGTTTCTTTTTAATGTTATAAATTATATATCACCAGAAAGATCAAAAGATAAACTAGATCCCTATGGTAGGAAATTTTTGTTGTATATATGTATTTTAGAGAAAATAATTTTTGAAAATACGCTATTTTAGTACAAGATTGTTTGCCTGGTATTTTAAAAATAAAAATAATTACAAAAAATTACTACTATAGGGATTTAGATTAAAGTCTTATCTTTCAATTCTTTTTTACTAAAAGTCGCTATCTTTTATAGTTTTTTTATAATTTGACACGAAACGAACGCCGATTTTGGGCTTATTTCGGACTAGTGAATGGACTCTTAAGATATTTGTGTGGGCATTTTTGCCACAAGTGTTATTGGTCACCCAGAAACAATCTGTATACTTCACCCTAAACATTTTTCTATATCTGTCACTTAGTAAAAAAATTGGTTTGAAAAAACTTATAGAGTAAATCTTTTTTAATTGAAAAGAAAAGCAATTAATTTTTGGACTCAGTCAAAAACAAAAACATTTCCTAAGGAGGATATCAATACTGTTAAGCAAGCGTTAAGTACTTTGCTTACATTTCCATTTGGATTGGTCTTGATTATATTTTTTTACATGTATTGTAAGCTAGACAGGTAATTAGAGAAACAACAACTATAACTCTAGCAATTATAAACTACAACTATCCTTTATTAAATTTATTATTTTTCCTAAAATAATCCTGAAATATGTATATTTTTTTTTTATTACTATATAGGAGTCATGGAACTTTCTCACACTATTGGACCACCCTGTATATTGATACGTTAAATCATTACTTCCATAAAAAATGTTATTTTTACATTCCGTTCCATCTCTTCGTATAAAAAAATACAATACAAATAATCCATCATGGGTTCATTTAAAAGTATGATGCAATTTTCTATAATCGCGTTTAGATCCCCCTGTTTATATATTTATCTAGTAAATATTTGCTAATGGCTAAATTGAGTACTAGATATCGACAATGTCATTATTCATCAACTAACTACCTATTAATAAAATATTCAGAACGGAAATCCTGAAAATGGAAAGAAAATATTGGTGGAAAATTCTAGAAATAGGAGATCCTAAACCCAATTTACTAAAAGGCTTGCAGGCAAATCACTTTATCCCGTTGTACAAATAAAGGTTGTACCCATTTCAAAGGAGTTTTATATTTTTGTAAATACTTATGTGTATGTGTTACTTTTACAATCCCATATGATATACATATAAAGGGGATAAATGATACTCCAGCAGATAATAAAAAATATATCTGCAAAGAAATTATTTGTCAGTAAAAATAAAAACATTATTATGTGAAACACTTGTTCTCTGAAATTGCTTATATTGTGCCCCTGTTTTCTACTCGTGCTTGAATGTTTTGACAAAAAATAGAAAATACATATATCTCACAAATTTAGAGACTGAAAATGGTTATATGTGAACAATCGTTTAAAATTACAAAGACTGTATCTCTACCATAAAATCATTTATACAACTATTGCTAGTTATCTTTATAATAAAACCCGCTTTCATTGAGTTATGAATAATTTTGGAACTAGAAAAGATAATTTCATAAAAGCAGCTTCGATGAACGATCATTTTCGAATCGTCTTTTCAAATAAAAGTTATAGTTTCAACTATTCGAAAGGCAGATAAAAATTATTTCAATATTTTACGACATATCTTGTACATATCTTGTACATATCTAGACATTGTAGCATCAGGAGATGCGATCTCTTACGTTTCGGAGATTTTAATAGTACAGATAAAGATCGAGTAATATGGCATGGGTATATATAATTCACTAATTTAACATTAATTAACTTCCTATAAATTTAGATCGATATCACTAGCAGAACGTTTTTCAGTGCAACTAAACATCTAGTATGCGGGTACACCCAACGCTTGTATATATGAAAAAGAAACGTTTAAAAGGAAAATATACACATATATATCGATATTATAAGCTATTCACGTACACAATAGTAGATACCGAAGAAGTGACGAATAGCCGAGTAATACACGCCGTTTGCACCCCAGCTGGGAATTATTCAAACACGTCACTGGTTAAGATATTAACAGCCCTCGGCTTAGGAGGGCGGCTCGCTTCCCGCTCGTTCCGGTTTCGATAAACATGAACGATTGTAATTTTTCTGAAAAAAAAACTCCGGTCATATAGCGGCGATATTACCTTGATGGGTTTCCTTCTGTTCGAATGATTTATAGTCCTCGGATGTGGAGATTCACAGAATCTCTCCATTTTCCCAGTATATTTGTATGCATGAGTGTGTACATGTATGTCCGATTTAAATTTATAAACTGAACGGAGGTTGGAGAAAATCAGATGGACGTACTGCATCAGAGGTGATTAAGTTAACAAAAATAAACTCAGAAAGTACATTTTTTATAATTAAAAAACCAAAAGAGTTTTATTATTCAATTAGTTACCTTTTGTATAAAGGCGGGATTAAAAATAAAACTCTTGATAGACTGCTTACCGCTTACCACTATTTTCTTATCTTAGTATGATTTTCATTGTTTTTTACTTACATTGTACTTTTATATCTTTCAAGATTTCTGTCTTGTTCTTTGCACTGAGGGAAATATCTTGCTTAAAACGCCTGGATAACCCATAGTTTTTCAAAATTATTAATTATTTATTTTTGCTTATTTCATTTATTACAAATAAATATTTATCTTTATATACCAAAATTGATGTAATTGTAAAAAATGTATAGTTTGCTCCAACTATTTAAAAAGATATTTATTTTCTAGAATTAAATAATTATTTATCTACAAAATATTTAGTAGTAGATATATCCTCGGTGCTGTGCATAAATTTATTTAATAATTGTTGAAAATAAAGATGTTAAAATTAAAATAATTTTAATCCAACGATTCCAAAATTTATTTCTCGCAAATAAATATTTTATTGCAACCGCCAAACCGCCAAAGAGCGTTTGCGCGTATACACTGTCTTCTTCAGCTTGTGGAACAGTGGCCATTATAACAGTCATGGCACAGCCATTTTTTAATCGTGCTGTGTGTTTCTTTGCAAGTAAAGTAAGTGTAATTAGAAGTTCAGTAAATAATAATATAACGAACTCATTGTGTGCTATATGTTCGTAATAATTGTATACAGGACGTTCCTTAATATCATGTTCATAATTTTGGAGCTAATTCCTTGCCAAATTTTATGAATAAGAGTCCAAATAAACGTGTGTCCTAAATTGCCTCCTTTTCAAGATAGAGGGTGTCAAGGTTTCTAGTCATTTGTAGTTATTATTTAGGTTTGTATCTTACATTTGTCTAGTGTTTGTAGACATTAAATTCCTGCTATAAAAATGAGAGGGATCCCAGTTTTTAGTTTTAATATAATAAACATTTAGACATGCATTGTACATGTTGTGTCAGTGCATGTGCTTGTTCACTACATTATTCGCCAAATATTCGTGTGGGAATATGATGTCGTAAAATAAAAGCAAAATATTCTAATCCTAAATGTTGTATAAAGAAAAACTTATAAAGCTTGTTCTAAATTTATGAAACATACTTAATAGAATAGAATAGTTTATTTACGAAATAACATTACATAACATTTAATAACATTTGTAAATATCACAATAGATAAGCAAGTAAATAAACAAAAATTTCATATAAGCGTAATATACACTGTGCATGAAATGAAAACAAGATCAGTACAAAGAATCTTTCATTTAATTCAGCGAGTTTTTCCAAATAATCTTAATCCTTTCTGATCACGAAAATATCTAATACATATATGCATATAAAAATCAAATATAAACATACATATGAATTCTCACATCTTTAGACACTTTAAGAAAAATATAGTCCAACAATAATACAAATACAACCAACATATTTTTTTGTACATACCAATACATATAATATTTATATACTTAATGTATCGCTGGCTTGAACCTCATATTTAAAATAATTTATTAAAATACTGTTTGGGGATAATAAAGTTGTGAATTTTTATTCTACATTGTTCTAACACATATTTTTTGAGTTATGCCTTGAGTTTTGTAAAGGAAGTTATACCTTTTATATACCCAGGCAGCGAATTGTAAGCTCTCACAGCAAGGTAAGTGAAACATCTTTGCCCACAAGAAGTTTTACATTTAGGCGTTCGTAACATATCATTTAAATTTCCTCTTGTCTTTTCCAGGTCTGCAGATTTTTTATTTTTCCATTAATGAAGAACACACTGATAGAAGTAAAGTGTTATGTCCATTATTTTGTTGTTATTAAACAATTCATTTGACGAGTAACTGCGTTCTTTCCGAAATATATTTTTTAAAAGCCGTTTCTGTAAATTCTCTAAATTTCTGACTGTTGCATCCAGTACTCCCCCCAACCTAATACACCATATCTTAAATGCGATTCGACAAGCGAATAATTTAATATTTTTAACTGTCCGATGTTGAGTATATCTCTCATATTTGCGAATCTATATAATAGTTTCCCATTTTAATTTGCAGTCAATTAATATTCCTAAATATTTAATGTTTTTTTCAGCTTATATTTTTAGATTTCGGTCAATAACAAGATGATTAAAAGGAGGAGCAGATGTTTCATGTAGATAAAATGGAAAGGTATTTCGTTTTTGACGAGTTTAATGTCAGATATTGACTATCAAAGTAATTTTTTATATTTTTCATATCCTTCTCTATTTTGTTTTGTAAACTTTCCCAAGTTGAACTTGAATAGAACACAACGGTATCATCCGCATAACTTAAGATCGACCCAGTAGTACGAACATCAAATAGTGAATTTATGTATATGATAAATAATATCGGTCCCAGTACTGTCCCTTGAGGTACAAATGCAATTATTTAATAGTTATTGTATTTTTAAATGTATGTTACATATTAATTCATATCCCGATGCAGCACTTTATTATGAGACAAGCAAACTTTTGAATGAATGAATATGTAATTTGAATTTAGCCATTGTTCTTCATTCACTTGAAAGTAATAATTTATATTAGCAGTAAAGGTAAATTAATGAGATGTACCAGCCAAGTAAACTTCATTAAATATTCAAAGTAAACGGTTTAAAATTATCAGAAGGACCAAATTATACTTATGAATAATAAACAGTATTGAACCAATAAAATCAACCCCCTTTATCTGAAAACGGGGACAGTAGGAAATTTGTACCAGCAGAAGTTCTTTCAGTTACGAAAACATGTTGATTGATTAATATCTCTCAGGAGTTATTATAAAAAATCCTTTGTCCAAAAGGACTTTAGGCGTATTTAGTATTTTATGATTATATCTAACATAAAATACTAAACCTACACCTTTTTTTTAGCCAAGTGGTTTTAGTTTATTACCGAAATTACTAAAAAAATATTATTTTCAGTTTTATTCGATATTTTGCTGCCGCTGTTAATTCCTGAATCTGATTGTGAAATGTAACTGAAAACTGAACATACATTGTAGCCCATTAAGAACCAGGACACCCTTTTTGAACCTATTATGATGGTCCAGCTGCTAATCCTCAGCCTACTACGATTTTTTTTTCAATCAATTTTTTCGAAAATTACTTTAGGGATTTTTTTATTAAAAAATTGACATCGTGGCATTCTTCAGCATCACTTAAAACCCCTGTGTCCCAAATTTCATCAATTTGTATCGAAGAATAATTTTTTTATAGAGCTTTAAATGTTTCAAGTTTATTGAATTTGTGTTTCGCTTTAAAGATATAGCAGGCATTGTAAACTCTAATAATTATTGTTAATATAGAATACTGTTCCTTTACTTACATCAAAAATTAATAATAACCTTAAAACAAGACTTTACAGTAGTCCCCTATATCCCTAAATCCCTAAAGTAATTTTTTAAAAAATTGATTGAAAAAAAAATCGTAGTAGGCTTAGGATTAGCAGCTGGACCATCGTAATAGGTTGAACAAGTACATCTGGGAAGCTAATATATACAAAAATTTCATTGGAATCGCGCTTACCAAAAATTTTTGTTGTCAAGTCCTGGTGCTTAATGGGTCACACTGTATAAACTTAAAAATGTTTATTAGAAAGCGAAGCCGCCACAGGCTCTCAGAAAACAATTTTCCTAAAAACAATCGAACCTAAATAACCTTCCTTCAAAAAAATTTGAGGTTTGTGATCATTTATATTTATTATTGTGTTTTAATTAAAAACAGACAATTTTAACAGTAAACCATTTAACAATTAGCATATTAAAAAGCACATGTAAATAGAACAGATAAATTCAATTCTGCATTTTCAATTTATGTGCCAATAAATGGTTAAATAATTCCATTGTTGTTTTATTCCAGATTGATTAACAATATATTACTGTTTTTAGCGGGTTTGGTAACGATTTATAGTACTCTATCTCAAAATCACATTCGCCACTGAAGTCATTCTATAGCCGATGCTTGACTGTATAGGATTACTGTCATTGTCCTTTGTTTGCACTAACTGACGTGCGATAGACCCCAATCAGTCGTGACTATAGTTGCATAATATTTAATCCGGATTTGCAATATTCATGATGCAGGAGCATTATATATTATTCATTTCCACTAAACTTCTAGTGTAATAATTTATTAATGCTATGGCATATATAATATTCCAGATAGCATCCATTTTTTTTTTATTTAAAATATATGGTAAATTCATATTCTGCTGTTGGTAGAAAAGATTCTTTCGCTTCGATAAATATATAAAGTGAGTCGAAAAATTAATGCAAAAAGTCGTTATTTCAGAAATACCCATTTTAAAAAAAAAAATCTCTCTAACCAGTCGATTTTATTTTATAACGGGTGACATTTTTAATCGGAAACTTTCAAATATCTCGAGAAGTAAGCACTCTACGAAAAAATACCTATACTTACCTAACCAAAATTTGATAATTTAGCGGGGAAATGCAATAGTACTAAAATTAGTCCACCTTCCGCCTTCCTGTAGATGGGGTGGGAGGTAACTTTGAAATCTTAAATAGGAACCTATATGTTTTATTGCAGATTCGGATTCTATGGCAAAAAATAGGTAGGATTTATCTGAAACTTTTTTCTAATTCGAAAATATAAGTTCCTATTTAAGATTTCAAAGTTACTCCCGCCACACCTACACAGAGGGACGTGGTGGACTAATTTTAGTGCTTTAATTGCATTTCTCCCTGTAAATGATTATATTTGGGTTATAAGGTATTTTTTCGTAGAGTGCTTATTTTTCGAGGTATTTGAAAGTTTCAGGTTAAAAAACTCACCCAGTACATTCACAAGAATCACGAGAACACTATTTAGCATTTATATTGATTACAGACTTACCTGCTTAATTGTTTAAGTTATAAAACCAATAATAAAAGCATAGAACACATGAACATAAACATTAAGCTGGTTTAAAAAAAGGTTTAATCAAAATACCATATATATAATACTACTATATGGAGCGTATGTAATCTTTACCATGCTTCACATGTGAAGCCAAATTAGAATAGTCCAGAATTATATCTATTGTCTCTTTCACGGAGAAAATACCAAATACGCATGCGCAGCAAACCGCGGGAATTTTGCTCCATATACTGTGGAATACAATAAATTAACTTTATTTTATATTGTATTTTATCTACATATAACGGTTTTTCAATCTTGTTATTGGGATGTTCCCGTATTTATCAAGTTTACCAAAATGGTGAATGCAGTTTGTATCTGAAAAGAAAATTTTAAAAATACATACTGAAGGTATGCGAGTTCATATGGAATATTTCCTTCGCACAAAAGTCAAAACCTCGACTGAGTTTTTCGTTTCGGCATTTTGGGATATCTGTGGAATTAAATTAAAGAAAATGAGGTACATACAGTACCTATAATTAATTCATATAATTCACTACCTACATATTTAAATTTACAAAATGTTATTATGTACCTACACTTGCAGTTGCGACTGTAAAAATACCGTCGAAATAATTTGATGAGCAAATGTCTCGTAATCACTAATAAGTCTAATATATGAACAAAACTAAAACTACAAGATACACTTAAATAAAACACTACGAAAAACACAAATTTATTTTCTGGAAACACAAATATACATGAAATACAAAAGTTAAACTGTGACATAACCATACCACAAAACACATATATGACAAAACACATACAGGGTGGCCCATTAAGAACCAGGACACCCTTCAAAAAATTTTTTGGTAAGTGCGATTCCAATGAATTTTTATATATATATATATATATATATATATATTAGCCTCCTAGATGTACTTGTTGAACCTATTACCAGCTGCTAATTCTCAGCCTACTACGATTTTTTTTCAACCAATTTTTTCGAAAATTACTTTAGGAATTTTTTTATTAAAAATTTAACATCATGGCATTCGTCAGCATCACTTAAAACCCCTGTGGCCCAAATTTCATCAATTTGTATCGAAGAATAATTTTTTTTATAGAGCCTTATATTTCAAGTTTATTGAATTTGTGTCTTGCGTAAAAGGTATAGCAGGCATTGAACACTCTAATAATTATTGTTAATCTAGAATACTGTTCCTTTACTTACTTACAGTAGTCCCCTATACTCCTAAATCCCTAAAGTAATTTTAAAAAAATTGATTGAAAAAAATCGTAGTAGTCTGAGAATTAGCAGCTGGACCATCGTATTGAACATATTATGTTCAATAAGTACATCTAGGAAGCTAATATGTACAAAAAAAATTCATTGGAATCGCGCTTCCCAAAAATTTTTTAGAAGGGTGTCCTGGTTTCATAATGGGCCACACTGTATATGACAAAACAAAAGCCCGGTCTTTCTTTACTTTGGTGCCACAGTGAAACTCTTGGATTTGATTGGACAACACCTGGGCATGTGCAAAAAAACATTTGTCCGTGAAAGAGAACGAAATATATAATTCTATCTCATAAAGTGGCTTCAAAACAAACTCGATTAGCTCAATATAGTAGTATTATATACAGTGCGAACGCCGGCTGTGGAACGCTCTGAATAAAAAAATCCCTGGGGGTCTATGTCAAAAATGCTCGGACACGTCATTCTCAGTTTTTGAATGCGCATCTTCTCATGTAGTTGAAATTTGTTTTTACCCCCACCCCTTTTGTGCAATGACGTCATCGACTTTTTTTTAAATAGCAACCCCAATTTTCTTTTACGGATTCTGATTCTATTCGAAATTCTGGTACCAGCAATATTAAATTTAATGTCATATTCATCTGTTAAGTTAGCTGCATTATTACTTTTCATAAAAAATACAGCTTTGTAACAATCTAAGAAAAAACATCTTAGGGGGCCGTGGAAATTTTACTAATTTATGTCAAATAAAACAAAATAAGCTAAACTGACAGCAAAGTGTTAAGATACTTTATTGACAGTTTGTTGTAGAGTCGATTTGGCAGAGCTAATTGTTGTTATTTTAGTAGGTACTCATTGTTACTTTATATTATTTACTTCCCCCTATTATTTGCGTTTGTGAAAAATGGTTCGTTACTTAACAGAAAAACAACGAATTGAAATTTTGATTATGAGAGGTTGTGGAGATAACCAGCGTACACAAGAAGAAGTCTGCGTTTTATTTAATATTAAATATCCCGATGATAACCCCATAGTGCGCTCCACAGTAAGTAAAATTGAAAGAAAGTTTTCCGAAAGAGGTCATGTTAGAAGCGACTCAAGGCACCATCAAAACGTTTCCGAAGAAATACAACTGAATATGCTAGTGGAGTTGCAAGAAAATCCGCATAGTTCTACTCGAGTGTTGGCTGCTAATAATGGAATCAGTCAAACATCAGTTGTAAAATATTTGAAAAAACATAAGTGGCATCCGTACAAAGTTACATTAGTTCATGAGCTGAATGAAGACGATTATGACCGAAGGATTGAATTTTGTGATAGCATTATGGAGAGGTGCAATGCCGATGCAGATTTAGCCAACCGAATTATTTTCTCAGATGAGGCTACATTTTGCCTTAACGGCACGGTTAATAGACAAAATTGTCGCTATTGGGCAGCTGAAAATCCACACTGGATGATGGAGGCCCGTACCCAATATCCACAAAAGTTGAATGTGTGGGCTGGCATTGTTGGTAACAGAATTCTAGGACCTTATTTCATTGAGGGAACACTAACGGGTGACAAATATTTGGAACTACTTAGAGATCATCTCGTCCCAGCTCTAGCTATACTCTATCCGAATCGCAATGACGCTGATATTCCCGATAATGCTTTGTGGTTCCAGCAAGATGGAGCACCTCCGCATTATAGCGTTATGGTTCGAGATTATCTAAATAATACCTTTCCTGAGCGTTGGATTGGACGACGAGGAACAATAGAATGGTCAGCTAGGTCACCAGATCTTACGCCCTTGGACTATTTTTTGTGGGGCTACCTTAAGAGTAAAGTCTATTTTAATAGGCCAAATTCAATCGAAACTTTAAAAGAAAGATTTCGACATGAAATCCGGGCAATTACACCAGCGATGTTACACAATGTTAGGCAGGAATTTATTCATCGACTTGCATTTTGCCAAGCGACAAATGGGGCTCAATTTGAACATTTAGTTTGATATTTGAATATTTTTAGTTTTTTGCCTTCTGTCATTCAATAAAATATAATCTCCACGGCCTCTTGAGATGTTTTTTATTAATTTGTTACAAATCTGTATTTCTAATGAAAAGTGATAATGTACCACCTAACTTAACAGATGAATATGACATTAAATTTAATATTGCTGGTACCAGAATTTCGAATAGAATCAGAATCCGTAAAAGAAAATTGGGGTTGCTATTTAAAAAAAAGTCGATGACGTCATTGCACAAAAGGGGTGGGGGTAAAAACAAATTTCAACTACATGAGAAGATGCGCATTCAAAAACTGAGGTTGACGTGTCCGAGCATTTTTGACATAGACCCCCAGGGATTTTTTTATTCAGAGCGTTCCACAGCCGGCGTTCGCACTGTATATGCAAAATACCTATAATCAGCGACATTGTAGATGCTTGCACCGCAGCTATAATAAAAGAATTTTGACTGGAAAAAAAGTTAGTGCTTGAAAATTAAATAGGAAAGCCGAACTTGATTAAAACTGGCCTGCTTTATATATCCAATTTCTTTTGTATTCTCGTTATGAATAATGGTTTCTTATCTTTTTCTTTCACATGCATGACTATCTTTATGATGATATGCGTTTATTTTATTCCGCAGCCATTTCGTTCTTTGAACAAGCAGTGGATTATACTTTTGTGGGTTTGATACGTCGGTTGGCTAAATTATAATTTACGCTCGCAAAGTTACAGTTTAATCAGAGAATATTTAAATGCAGGTGTACAAAGGGAATATGTAGTTTGAAATCCAGTTTCATATCTGTATTTTGCTAATTACCGACTGACTAATTCGGGTTCGATAAAGGCTTTATTAATATCTGTTAATGTTGTGTAAACACTGTAAATGAATTAATGACTGAGTTAACTTAAAATTAGTTAATTAAGGTACCAAGACCTAAATGATTGGTAGCCATTTTCGAAGGGTGTAAAGCATTCAAGAAAAGATCTATATTATGTATGACACTTTTTAAAGTTCCGGAGTGACCACTGTATCTCTTGGGACCTGCTGGCCAATCTTATTTTTCGACCCTTATTCAATTTAATGCTCGAATTAACACTGTTCCCAAGGGTCTCATCCAACATCATAAGAAAAGGTATTGCGTAAGGGCCGTAAATCCATGAAAGTTCCAAAGAATATTGGAAAATGAATTTTAAGCAGCGCAAAATGCTTATGTAATCAGTAGGCGACAAGTTAGGGGTTACAAAGTTAAATTGAGGTTGATTTTTATAGCGGGTCTCCCATGTCATGAGAATTAACATGAGTTATTACATTTTATATTTCCAAGGCACACTATGAGAAACATTGCTAAGGAAAGCAATGGAACTGATTGTCTAATACTTCTGACAACCAAAAAACTTAAGTGAAGTGCTTATTCAAAAATAGTTTGAAGTTACTCAAGACAGTTTACATAGTTTATCTGGCCTCCCATGTTCTTCAAGTCAGAGAAGGAAGTCCCGAATGGTGAAGAAAATATAATCCTTCATCAACGCAAAGTATATGGGGTCACAAAGAGTTGCCTATAAAGAATTTTTTGGATGAGAAACGAAGCAAGTGCTAATACGAGTGCACCTATCACTGAAAGAAATTTCAAGTAACTGTAAATAGAAATCGCATATCCCCAACAAAATATCTGCATTAAATAGGCTCCAAATAGACAGCATAGTTACTACAGCATAAACGGTTTTGTTGAATCTGTCTACTTACCATTAAAAAAACTTTTTGTTAACTTTTTCTTATTACTGTAAATCGATATTTTTTGCTGTCAGTAATGAAGGCCCATTTTATGCTTAATAAGTGTTTTTTTTTGGGGATAGCAGATACTTCTCTAATGCAGTATTAATATTTTGTTGCCACAAAAAACACTTTTTCTTACTACTAGTAAATTATTTTTGAGCCATTATACAGTATGTTTTAGTAACAATTATAATTACTGGTTCATTACAGCAAGTACTTGTGTTTGTCCTAATAACTTCACTTTATTAGCAGAATGATATAGGTACAGTGGTTCTAGGAAAATGACACTATTGTTATTAGAATATGTATTTTAATATTAGTTTAGTATATAGGAAAAGAAAAATAATATTGCCAGATGCATACAGGATACATCAAGATAAAACATGTTAACTCCTATATATATAGGAACTGTATGATGTTAAGATTAACACACCCACATACATAATTTTGGTCGACTATCTTATACCTACATAAAATTAATAGTTTTCCAGCAAAGTATCTACAAAGCTTAACCTCCAATAGTTTTCAAAGCGTAGAAATACCTTACAAAGGTAGTGTCCATATTCCTATACCAATTGTCTTGTAAAGTACCATAATAACTGATGTAATGTTATGTACTTAATACACTGTCGAATAACTGAAGCACCTTTGTTTTATCTATGCATATCTACTTTGGTCAAGTTATAAAGTGTTTTAGATAATAAATACACCCTTTTAAAATTATTTATTTATCTTTCGTAATCTATACAAGAATTCGAAAGACTAATTACTCAAGCCTCTAACACGTTCTTTGACCAAATTAAATTTACCATAAACTAACCAAATAACGTTTACTCCACGCAGTACACACCAAGTCAACACAGTGAACTCACGTAAAATATGCGTAAAATGCCGTGCGGCTACTAACCGATTAGTGGGAAATCTGTAGTGATCTCTATTGCGACTGCGCATTACATGACTTTCAAATAATAACTTAGTTACGGTAAGTCAGGACCGACTTGTCATAAACTAAGGTAAAGTAACCCCAACTAAGTAAGTCTCAAATTGGTGCACACCCTTACTATAAAAGTTTATTTACTTACCTTTAGGAAAATAAATGCTAGGAAAAATAATTAGAAAAAGCCCTATTGGGAACAGCAAAATGACTATTTAAGGTAGTAAAAGCATATTAGCAAAACGATTGTTCTTATGATTAGTGCCTTATAATATAATGGTAATAAGAAAAAGTGCTATCATAAAGCAGATCGTCTTAGCAAAACATTTTATTTGGTCCATTTCCTTCAGTATACTAGGATTAGACAATGTGAAGTTTACTGTAAAAAAATACTTTTGAATCCTTCATTGTTGTAACAGAAAAATTTGTAACAGTGGTAATAGTGGTAATAATAAATCATATGCACAGATTCATATGTTCATATGTAAATTCATACAAGCACTGACGAGTCATAAGAAGAAAAATATCCCCTTGTAGTCATATAACCGCTCGTATATTTGTCTTTTGAACTTCAAGACCTTATGTATCGATCAATATAGTCTAAATATAAAAAGAATCCATATATTTTACTATAAAAGTTATAGTCCATGGATGTGGATGAGCTTACTCCAGTTCTATGCATCTCTAATCAATATCGCAGTGACGCAAATTATAATCAAGTGCAGATAAACGTGACAAGCGTCCGATATGACGTTTAAATCTCGATTTTAATATGTTCCATTTGTCTCGCAAACGGATGTTCGCTCCAGATAATGAAAGAGCCCTTCGCAATACCACAACTATTGGCACCCACTTGTGTCTATGCTTGATTATTACAGAGAGTGAGCAGGATTCTAATAACAACTTTAAGTAAACAGCATTCTAAGTTAGATTTATATTTACCAAAGGAAATTGAAGTGTTTATTAATGTATTTGCTTTGCGCCGTGAGTCACTTTGATACAATGGTTCAAAGTTATTTTAGAAGGCACTTTATCTTCGTTTTATATAAATGTACATTTGTGTAAGTTATATAATTTGAATTGTACTATGATTGTATTCCTTCTTTTGTTGTCCTTAAAAATTTGTCTTAATAATAATTCCTTATACCTATTTTAGTAGTTCGCATATCAATTTACTTGAGTTGCGAGTAAAATATTCTTACAATATGAAGTTTAAATCATTTTTATAAACTGGCTTTGGCAGTTCTGTATTGTAGTTGGGCATCGATGTTTTCATATTTAATGAAAATGATGAGAGTACGGTAATACAATAATCCTTTGCAGATTATAAATCCTTTTTAACACGTTGAACAGGAGAAAAACAAAAAATTCAGCGTTGTCGGTAGTTGTGCCCTTGTTTCCATTTGGGGACCGACATTTATTTTTTTGTTTTTTAATCAACTCGTCCAATAATCATAAGTAACCAAAGTATAACAGTAATGTTAGTAGTGGTGAAAAATACCGTAATGCCCTTTGTAGGTCTTTGCTACTATCTGTCTGACAATTATTGTCAAATTGACAGACAGATAATAACCTGCTTTTCCGCAGGCTCCATTACAGTAGTGACCTTTATTGTTTTTGAGGAAGACAATCCTACTCATTTATTTGATAGAGATACCGAAAACAACTACTCTACGGGAAATGTGCCCCTACTGGTAATGTGGATGCCAAAGTAATGCAATGCCAGTTGCGGCACATTGCCAGTGGAATAGTTGTTTTCGGCATCTCCCTCAAATATATAACAGTATAGTGTATAGATATAAAAAAAATTCGCTTATTGTTTATTAATAATGGATAAAGCGAAGAAGAGACGAAAGAGAATATTCAATTTGACGCACAAATTATTTATATACAAATACCAGATATTTCACAGGTACCTCACAGTAATATATATTTTCAGACGTTCTATATAATTTATTAAAGAAAACAGGTGACAACCAGGTCAATTTTGTAAACACGTAGCACCAAAAACCGTCAATCATATATTTTATAGAAGCTTCTAATATCCTGATCGCCCGACAAGTTTTTTTAGGACGCGGCCTATTATACTTTTATATATAGATACTTTACTTCCAAGCAATATTTTGTTATACATATTTAAAAGTGACATCGCCAAAGGAAATAATGCGTTATATATAGTCCTAGATGACGTATTTATATCTATTTTTGGTTATTAGCCAGTATTTGAGGTACATAGATTAAATAAAATCGTGATTATACATTTTTAATGTATGTTTATAGTCCAATTTATGTCAATGACATTACTATAAGTTTTAAAACACTATATTAAACAAAACAATACGAAATTTAGAATTACTGTTCCTGCTCGTTATTACTGTTACCCCTATTGTAAGTAAACTAAATGCCAAATGTGGGTAATATCAAAGTTACAGAATTATATTCTGTAAACTTTCTATTATCTATATCTAGTTTCCCTCGATTATTGCTGGATTAGGATTTTATTAGAAAATTTAAGCAATACGGTTCCAAAATCGTTTGGTTTTGATTTGATTTGATCGATGCACATGGTCACTTTCATGTATATCAAAACACACACTGAGCCTAAAAACTTAGTTAAAAAAAAAGATGTTATTTATTTACAATTATATTCAATTGTTAGATCGAGTCAATTAACAAATGTAAAACTAAAAAAATATGTATTTTATAACGTTTTAAAATTGTATAATAATGGATTACTAAATGACATTAAAGTATATGATTACTTTAATAGATTTTTTCCTTCTATTAGTTAACTTCGACCTGTTTCCGCGCGCAAGGCCAATCACCGACGCCAGGAGGCGAGCAACATTCAACCTGGAAATTTTGACCAACGCCCACTTTTTGTAGTGTGCTAGATATCTAATATTTGCCTATCATATCATAATCAAAGTACCTCCGTGTTAGATTCATTAGATTATTTATAAATTTCAATATTTGACATATTTGATTGTATATATTAATACCTTATTTGTGTTAATTTGTACCAAACTACTGTAAGTTACTGAAGTGCTTACATTTTTTTATATGAAAATGAATTTGAAAATAGGATATGATAAATAAACGATATCATTATTACTATTATTAATAGCATACCTCTTGCCATTAACAATTTCAATGATTCCGTTGCATTTCTGCATCAATAGCAGTACTGAATTACCCATCATTAAGCTGGTCCTTATCGAGCATCCACATGCTCTTACCGACTGAAGCGGGCTCATTTTCAATCATATTTCAGCGCGCTCAAATTGAAACAGTGATTGATCCCTCAAATGAGGCAAAGTAGGTGGCCCGTTAAGAGATAACACCATTTGGGCCTTACTTGCTCTCCTGTAGATCCGCCTGGATCTGACAAGGGTTAAGTAATTTCATCAACGTCTTGCATCTAGATAATTTGATAGAGTTCACATCCAGACGGGCAACTGTTTGTGCATAAATATAGTGAACGCGGCTGTGATGCAACAAGGTTGTTTAGTGTTTATTATATCGTGTTATTAAACCATATAAAAATTCAGTTTTTTATATTTCATTGAGCTGTAATTGCAGAAAAAATAAATTGAAGCATTAGATATAATTTACAGAAATATTACTAACATTGGTTTAAGAAAATTGTAACGACTACGAATAACACTAGTATTACTCGAGGTATTAATGGTCTTCAGGGCTGGTTTTGCACGCACAGTTATGGATTGATAACTTTTAAACAAGCGTTTCTCAAAGTACTGTTAACTGATAACTGCCAGTCAAAGTGCCGGTCAATTTAACAAATAGCTACTTCAAAGTATGTTTGCATACTAAATTTCATTTAAGAAAATAATAACCTAATTATTTATTAATAAAAATGACAGTGATTTGAAATTACAAAAAATTTTGTTGCGCATCATTTTATGTTATCAAAGATAATATTCAATTTGAAAATGGAAGTTTTTAATCTTTTAGGAGATTAGGATGAATTTACGGTGGAGTTCTTAAATCGTGAAAGGAGACCCTACATAGTTAGGGAAAGAAGGAATCCTTTTGAAGAATACGACGACTTGGATTTCTTTATTAGATTTCGCTTAAAAAAGAAAACAGTTCTTCGAATTTTGGAACAAATTGAGAACCAAATTGACCCCCCATATATATTTTACATACATACATACCTATTTTCTCGAGTATTATATAATACTGTGATCGTGATCACAAAGACGCTGGTGATAACAAAACAAACATTAAAATTTAATCAGCCTACATTAATAAAATGCTATAATTAATAATATAAGCTAAGTTTCAGACATGGAAATAATAATATAAGTGTCATATATAATAATACCTATATGATATATAATAATAAGACTTAATAAAATAATTTAAATAATCGTTCATTATTTCCATTTACAGGGTGTTAGTTAAATATGCGAAAATTCAAAAAGGTTATTCCTTGGACTATTCTAAGGGTATTTTATCCTTTGATGATTTTTGAAAAAGCGCTTTGTTGCGAAGATATAGGGCGAAAAAAATTTTCAACAAATCCAAATTTGGTATTTCTCACATTACTAATGTAGGTGAAATAAAAGTATGGCGTACTACACTGGACGTATCAAGTAAAAGACATGTAAGAATGTTTGTCTTACCAACATCCCCTGATACTTCGGAGTGATTATTTTGTATGTTTTTGTAGTTTGTATGTGTCGCACTTGTTAAGAGTGATTGACGTTTGGCTAGTTGATGTGTAAACGGTTGTTGACTCGCTATACGAATGCCTAGATAGCTAACATGCATTTTATTTATGGACATGCTGATGGCAATGCATTAGAAGCTAAGTATTCATCAACGTCTTCGAGAAACGAGAACATTGAAGCGAAGTGGAGAACCAGGAAGGCCAAGGACTTTAAGAATGGTAGACGTAGAAGAGAATGTGCTGGACATGATAGAAGAAGATTCAGGTACTTCTACGTGAAGAATTGCAAATACTTTGAATGTAAGTAATTGGACTGTTTGGAAAATTCTGAGAGATAATTTGTTGTACCCATACAACATTCAACGCGTTCAGGCAGTTCTTCCTGCGGATTTTGCTCCACGTATTGCATTTTGTCAATGGCTTTTGCACACATTGGTTGAAATCCCTCAACTACTTACGCTGATTCTTTTTACTGATGAAGCCAGTTTCTCGCGAAATGCAATAAGGAATTTCCACAATAACCATGTGTGGGCTGACGAAAATCCACATGAGATTTGTGCAGATCCGTTTCAACATCAGTTCTCGTTGAAAGTTTGAGTTGGAATTGTGGGTGACTGGCTAATTGGACCGGTATTTCTACCAGGAAGATTACTGGCGAAGTATACCGCAACTTTTTGGAACAAATGCTACCTCAAGTTTTGGAGGATGTACAATTAGCTATAAGACAGGCAATGTGGTTTATGCATGATGGTGCACCACCTCATTTTAGTGTAGTTGCTCGAGAGTTTTTAACAGCAACATACGGAGAACTCTGGATTGGTCTAGGCGGACCTCACGTATGGCCTGCTCGATCTCCGGACCTAAACCCCTGGATTATTTTCTTATTGGGCCATCTAAAGTCATTAGTTTATACTAGGCCAGTGGAAGATGTGGACGATTTAAGAGATCGGATAATTGCTGGGTGTAACTCAATAAGAAACGACCCTGGTGTTTTTGAAAGAGTTCGGGAGTCTATGAGAAGATTGGATGGCTGCATCCGAGCTGGATGTAGCCATTTTGAACAATTCTTGTAGGTTCAGAAATGTTACATGAAATTTTTAGTAATAAATTGTTATTTGTTGAAAATTTTTTTCGCCCTATATCTTCGCAACAAAGCGCTTTTTCAAAAATCCTCAAAGGATAAAATATCCTTAGAATATTCAAAGGAATAATCTGTTGAATTTTTGCCACATGTTTAACTAACACCCTGTATATAAAACCTACTTTACTGGTTCCATTAAATCACCTTTAACTAAAGTTTGTTAAATTCGATGTTATTTTACTTGTAGGTATACCTATGTGATTTACAAACTAGGTTTTATATAAAGTAGGTAATTGCTGAGTATGCATCCATATTTACCCAAATAACGATTTTCACTCCACGGAGCGTCCGCTTTGCCGTTAAAGCGCAGTCATATGTAAACTGTTTCTCGCATTGTGATATATCTTAGGTATTTTATTGAGAATGCTAGACTCAGATACCCCGTTTGAAGATATAACCCCTAACCCGTTAAAGTTAAGAAATAGCCTGGAGAAATGCGGGAAAATCTGTTTTCGATTATTTACTTTTATTACTTCTTTGCCCTTATAAATCGTCGTTCCTATTTACCAGATCATGGACGGAGAGTATTTCCTAGTGTCGCAGTACTTTCTAGATAAATTACGTCCCTGCGAAATTAACTGACAATAAATAGTAGGTACGATAGCAAACATATTTTCTTAATAGAAAACTAGTTTATGTTTTCTATTAAGAAAATATATGGAAAAATATACCCACTGATCGGATAAATTACTATGAATTACCGCAAAAAAAATTATTTGGGGTTTAGAACCTTACTTATCTACAGAAGTAGATAAGTAAGGTTCCTTCTGGACCGGAACTGAGTTACGGAGCACATTGGGACAGCTGCTGATGGTCAGAACGGTGGCCAAGAGTATGGAGCTGCTGGTTATTGTCGTAGAGGCTGAAGACGAAGACTTCACGTGACGCGTACCCGCAAAACACGTGACGCGTACTCGCAAAAACGTGACGTGTACCCGCAAAACACGTGACGCGTACCCGCAAAATACGTGGGGCGCGGCCGTAGTCACCATCTTGACGAACCTACGTCACACACTCTTGGGGTGGTCTTCTACAGCCCCTGGGGTACCTACGTCTGCAGGGATATTACCTAAAGTCTTGGTCTTCAACCCCTATAACAATAACCAGCAGCTCCATGCTCTTTGCCACCATTCTGGCCATCAGCGGCTGTCCCAATATGCCATATAGCTCACTTCCGGTCCAAAAGGAATCTCACTTATCTACTAACAGACAGACAGACAGAATTTGTGACATTTTTCCCCGTGTAATTTTTTCCTGTTTCTCATACTTTGGAAGCAATAGTTTTTTTATATTTGAATGCTACACGCTAGTACACTTTCTACTTTTTCATACAAACTTTTCTATGGATTTAGCTACTTGGGATCAAAATGACTAAATTTAAATTATAACTTCCATCTACTGCTTCTTTAGCGGCTAGAAAGCAACAACATTTTTCAAAAAAGAAACAATGCAATTTGTGATAGAGCTAAGTTATAAGCTATATCTACTTATTTTGGACCCAAGAAACTATATCTATAGAACAATATAGAAAAGATTTATAAAAAAAATCTAAATGCCACTATTAATGTGGATTAATAAACGGTATAAAAAATTTTAATAACAGCTGAAAAGTTTATTTAATAACGATAAACATTTTTAATTTTATGATAACAAAAATTGATACATTCATTATTAAGGTGCCTTCATAACCTTTACTAAGCATCAGAATAAAATTCTGTGTGATGATAATTCTTTGTCATTATAATATGGTTGCAGTTTAGTGACCTGTCTTTCTTACCGAAGTACATACTCGTTATTAAAAAATTGTTACACCGGAAAAATAGTTATGAATAGTTACTATCACTATATTTGTTATTAGGACAGCATACCTACTAATGATTATTAAAGTAAAACCATATATTTTGAGATTATTAAGTATGGCCTCAGTGTGTATTTAATAAAAATAAGTTGATGATGGTCTGAACGAAATGAAACTATTAATATAAAATCTGGTCAATTTATGTTATAAAGGGGAAATAAAACATGCAAAGTGTTTTTTATTTGTTTTTTAGAAATTTCTTGTATTACTAAATATAAAATATTTGAGTATAGGAATACGCAAATTCACGTCGAGTCACGAATTTGTTTCATCTATAGTAAGCAGGTATATACTTAGAACTTGTCAATAACAAGTGTGTACGCTGCGACCTGGGAAAAGCCATAAACATTTTTACAACTTCCAGATATTACAACGTAATTTGTAAGATGAGAAAGCCAATGTACTCTGCTGGATGACTAGAAAAAAATGACCTAAAAACTTCCAATTTAGTTGAAGTGCCTAGCAGTAACTTCCAAAAAGTTTGATTGCACATAATTTCAAGTTAGGATCAACAAGATTTATCAAAACAAATTTTTATTTATACAGAGTAGGTAATCTTTGAGAATAGTAATTTAAACCCGCAATAATATTTATTATTCCTTAATAATTATATACCTACCTAATTTGCAAGAAGAAGAATGGAAGAATATTCAAAATATGTTACTTTATGTTCATACGATGTGTTGTGCAACTAAATTGACTTTTGGAAACATATTATAGTGGAGAAATATCATTTTTATTTCTCCTAGTAAAGCAAATTAATAAACTGTAATATTAAACCGGGTAGCTCCGTGTCTGGATGAAATAAATCCAGTCTAGAGTCCTCATGTTACTTACTGACAAACGTATATCGTGAGATATCGAGGCCGATAATATCTTTACAGCCAACTGTCATTTTTAATGTGTAATGTTATTAATGCCCTAATTTATTATAAAATACCTACAGCCTTGACAACACTTATTTAAATTGTATACGCTTTTACTTGATGAAAGAAAAGTAGAATTAAATGTATTATCGATTTATCGATTATACATTCATTTCAATTTGCCTAGGAAGAACTACTTTCAATTATTAGAGCTATTTGTGTATTACGAGCACAAGTTGGTCATTGGCTATTGTCAAGACGTGTCAGCGGTGAACGTCAATCTCTCTGAATATCGTCAGCGACTATTCGATTGAAATACACGCATGTGTTTTATAAAACATTAATTAAGTATAATAAATAATTGCTTACCCAAAAAAAAAATTCAAGTGCCTTTTTCAATACTGAAATTTGGATAATTTACGCTAGTTGTCTATTTGACAGCAAAAAAAAATTAAACACTTCTTAAGAAAGGAGTGACAATATATCGCGCACCCCCCACAAGAACAAGAAACAAAATATTTTGCCCTTCTTATCTCAGAAAATGTCTGTGTTGTCAAAATAAAGTGTAAATTGTCACTTTTCATACATTTACCATTGTCAGTTAGACCATTGTTAGAACAAAGGTGTGTGGTACACTTCGAGTTTTAGCGCACTCTCGCTGCTGTCCTCTTGAACGATTTACCTCATCCTCTCACCTCAGCTCTCATCAGTATATGACCATAATAGAAGCAATTTTCCATATCGTATCATTTTCACATATTCTGTATATGATACCAGTTTCAGGTAAAACTTCAGGTAAGGTAGGTAACAGGAACCTTATATAAGCTTCCTGTTACCTACCTTTTACCTGAAGTTTTACCTGAAACTGGTATCATATACATAAACATATTGAAGAATATTTCTAAAAAGTTCAAAGAAAGGGATTCAATTCTTATAATACATACTACATTGTTTTCAAGAATTTTCAGTGACGAATTTCATTAATCAAATATCAAAAGACATGAAAACTATATAAAAGAAATTAATACTATAACAAGATATTTGAAAATTATTTGTTTATATTATTAAAATTCAATAGCAAATCCATTTAAGCGGGATGTAAATCCATTTACACTGAAATTAATGCTTAATAAATATTTTTAGTTAATTAGTACCTAGTTCAAAATCATTATTCACCGAATATTACTTTTATCTTTCAAATAAGGTAGAGGAAAGTAGCCCAATTTCGGACAGGTTCCCATTTTCGGATACCCATAATTCTACAAATTAGCGCTATGTTAAAAGCAATTTCATTACTGTTGTGCGTATTTGGTTGTATATTAATAATATGATATGATATGATAAATAGTTGTGTTTAGGCCCGATAGGTGAACTGTCAAATTCTTTTGCACAGCGGAGTATCAGATATATGTGTGCTATTTTGAGAGGGGTGTTTTTGATATTTATTCTCATTTTAAAACTTTGGATAGATTATAAAGAAAAGTTATTTTCACCCATAGTTTTGACAAAAATAGTTATTTTTGTATTAAGTGCGTAATGTTTTTTTAATGGCACATGAGAGTGTTAATTTTTGGCCGAGACCGCAGGTATAGGCCAAAAATTCTCTCGAATGTGCCATGAAAACACGAATTTTACACACGAAATACAAACAACATTTTTTGTACAACTGTGAATGTGAATTTACATCGTCTGAAATATATTAAAAATAAATACTTCCAATCCAGTGATGTTTTTGTGTCGTTACTATAGAAACTATAGAAAGACTTTTTTTCACGGTGAAAAAAAGTAAACATTTACGCATCAATAGACATGCAAAAATGTCAAGTTTTTTTGACTGTTGTACAAAAAAGTAATTTAAGTTAAAACTAGATTTGGTAATAATTTCGGATACTAAAATGCACTCAATTTCATATATCCGAACATCTAAAACTTTTTTAATTATAAAATTTTATTACAAGATGCTCAAAGTGCGTGGCAAAAGCAAACAGTGGGATCCCGTTAACATAAAACGAGCAATAGATGCTGTTAGAAAAAAAAATATTTCAGATACCCTATCCGAAATTAAAATACCATTTTTAACTTGCGCATTCGCCATTTTTAGCTTATATTTTTTATTTTCCATATCTGCTTAAATTTTCTTACTCAATGCAAAAAGTATGTGAAGATATATTACAATAAATGAGGTCATACCAAAATTTGTTTAAATTATGTTTAATTACGTATTATATGGCTGATTTAGCAAACTTATCCGAAATTAAGCTACTTTCCTCTATTATGAGACGCTATATGCTCTATTTTTAAAACTTGAAACTGTGAAATTGAAATTAAACTCATATAAAAATTCAACGGGTCTTAATAATAAAAAAGTGACAAATATGAACCTCAATTATGATGTATGTTTAAAATAAATGCAGGCTGATTTAGTCAAAATTATTTGATATGAACTAATATAAAAATACGTTTCCAATTATTTCTCTCTTATAAAACTTCCTCAGCAAAATCTATCTACATATTCGAGAACAAAAAGTTGCCTTGTCAGCCTTAGACCCCAACAACAATTTTCTGAAAGAAAAAACATAATGTAGGGTTTTATAGACGCAGGGTAACATATGTAATACGAATATTACAAAGGGGGATGGATATAAATCCTAAAAAATAGTAGTTGTAAAATTTAATATTCTCGATAATAAATCACCCCTTTGTAGTTTATTAATCAAAATAAATAATGGCCCTAATAAAAGACTAGGTAATATATTACGGTAGTTACGTTGGAGTGTAAATCGTTAATCATTATCCACAAAAGTATATAAAACTTTTATTAATATACACCTGCTATTGCTGTTTATAAATGCAAACACAGTGAAATAAATCGACATTAATATAGAGGATTAATATACCTAGCATATATGTATACCTATACCAGTAAAGCAATATATTATGCATTACAAACTATTACAAATGTAATGCCCATCTAATTTACATTCACAAAATGACAGTAAACGTCACAAAAATAATGCAGATATAGCAAAAGGATTTATCAGTTTTCAGGTAAATTTGAATTTTTAAATTTAAGGACAGAACCTAACTGAAATTCAGAAATTACTCAAAATAATAATATCTGATAATAATATAAAAAAAAATAAGTTGATTGCTTCTGCTCATGAACCTATCAAGTTTAGACCAGAGAGTGTTGTTATGTACTAATAATGGTCATATGACCGCATAATTCAACCTACGGTCAAGTCATAGTAAAGTATTACCCAACGGGCTATCTAATCTAATCTTTCATTGTTATGTATATTTAAATTTAGATTACTTGACTTCATTTGATAGTCACGTATTTTAAAAATTCTAGACTTAACTTGGGCTGATTTTCTATCGTTACTACTTGACTTGACGTCAAGGAATTTCAAGCTACTTGATAATAATGATAATCGACCGATAATTTACGAAAACGTGCAAACAGTCCTGCAAGCTCATGCATGTATGTGCATAATAATAAACTAGGAACACGATACACTAATAGTGTATCGTGGCTAGGTACGGGTTCCCCTTTGCCCGAGCTGACTGGAACAACTGCGCATATGTAGAACTGAGTTGTGAGTTAGTACAGTTTGTAACAGTGTCTCAATTGTGTGTGCGTGTGCTGCCAGCTGCAATTATTTGATTGTTAAAATTTGGACAGAAACAGGAAATGGAAACAGACCAGTTTCAGATTAGGGTCAGAATATGTGTTGGAAGATATAACATCCGAATCAGAAAATCAGATCTTGTATGGCAAACGATAATAGTAAGGACTGCTTCCTGTCATCAAACGATTGATGCCAAAATTTGACTTGACTTGGCATTCGACTAGGCATTACTTGATTTAAATTGAATTCAAATCATGTCAAGTCAAGTATTTTGATTATCAAGTCAAGCCGTACACATTAGTACAATAGTTAGAGTTCATTATTATCGTTGCATTTCCTACATTGCTATCTGTGATTTAAACACATTTACTGATTTGTAAACATAATTGTAAGAAGCAAGTTCTTTATTAAAAGTAGTACACTAATAATATCGGAACTATTCAGAAATAAACGAGTATTAAATAAATATTCAGTTAATGATATAGATCTAACATAAAATGACGAAATGCTATTTTTTATTTACTGTTAATACGATTTAACCACATTTTTTATAAATGTAAACGTTATTTTCACTAAAGATTGGCTGAAATCTCAAAATATTGTAGCGTGGATAATATTTTTATATTCTTAAAATTAATTTTTAGATTTATAATTAAATGTAACCCAAAAGGAAAGGATGATACTCTACTTCAGCTATTAAAGCAGCATTGTCTTTAACCCATCTTTCCCTTTTAAACGTAATTCAGCACAAAAGTATTAAATTAACATAAGAATCTAATTTAAGTTAGGTATGTCTGCAAATTAGATTAAGACGTCGTATATTGCGGCAACCAAACAATGCGGCAAAATTTGACGTCACTTTACTAGACCCAAGTGATTCAGAGTGATGTATTTGGAATGATAAAGGAAATTTAAATTTGTCTTTCAGGCTCTCTCCACCATAACATTTGAGAAATTCCTTGATTCAGTTTAATTATTGGACAGTATTAGGAAATTTCCGCATTTAAATGAACGTTAATTTTCAGCCGTTATCTCTAGAAAGTTGCGCAGAAATAATAAAACGAGGCTAACTCGTACCGAGTTTTATTTAATTACAAATAGTAGTTTTACACAAAGCTGGCAAAAATATTATGTATCCCATAATAATACCACGAAACTAACTGATAAATCATCCATAAGTATGTGGCTCCTATATGTTTTTTTTAACTGAATTATCCATGGCTATTTTGCAATTTTGATAGTAGTGGTACTATCAAAACTGTATTCTGTTTAATTTCAGAAGGATCGAGGGGAACCACAAAGGAATTTAAGTATGGAATATAGAATAATTCAAAGAAATTAATAAGGAAATGTGTGGAAGTTAAAAATTACTGACGAAGAATTAAAAATTTTAATAGCAATTGAAAAAATTTCCACCACTGACTGAAACGTCCAAGGATAATTTTAGAAAGATTTAAAAGAATTTACAACTATTAAAGGAACTTATGAGGAATCCGATACATTTATCAAGAATTAATTTAATTTATGATGTATTAAGAAATTTATATGGAAATGAATTTGTAGGGGAGATAAATTTTTGTACAACATATCAGCTTGTTTACTCCTCAGGGTGAAGAGATATCAACGTAAAAACAGATCACCCTATATTTTATACTCTGTGAAGGAATTACCCGGTCTTTTTAATGATATTAACTATTTTGGAAATAAAATATTTTTCCGGTATGTTACGGTAACTTCTTTAGTTACAGGATCAATATTGATCCACTCTGTAACACAACCAGACATGTTTCCTTTAAAAAAATTCTAATTGAATACTGTTTATACACCCTTCAGTAATACATTCATTTTGTGATAAATAGGTGGGTTTCCTTAATTCAGTACAGTACAAAGCGAGTTTCGAACAAAGACTTCCCCTGGAACGACCACCTACTGAATATATCTTATAAGAAAACGTCACCAGAGGCTTTAATAGTGGTTTTGTCATTACCGATACAGGTCCAGATCCTCCATTTGCGAACTGTTTACTCTCGGTACCTACTTCCAGTTGGGATTAATCAGGGGCTGAATTATGTGCCGCCTTCATTAATATCTTAGAGGAGCCATTAAAGTTTCAATAGAACGTCGGTAAACTTCCAATCGATCACTGAACAACAGAAACACTCAAGGCGTATACTCGTCCTACCACTCCCACCCAAAATAAACAAGTAGTTTCTATAAACATATGACCAGAAATGCTTTTTAATACTCTAGATAAATTGAACTAAAGGAAGCGAGGTTATATTTAATTTAAATGGTTTTAACTACAACGTCTTTTTATCAGTTTTTCTTAATTTAACAATATCATGATTTACTTATTACATAAAATTTCGTGACATTTTTATCATACAGCTAAAAAGTTTCACATAAATCTTAGGGAAAACTACTGTGCTTTAAATTTATATTTTGAAGTTGGACCTGAGACATGTAATTTATAGTTTTCCCCTTGAATAGCTATTTTCAGAAAAATTATCCTCTTTTTTATTTTACTTTGTGAGATTATTTTGCTTAATTTATATACAAAAATCCAAATATATGTGGGTCCATAGTTTCCCTTGCATCGTAGACCCTAAGTTCGGAAGATCTACATTTAATTACGGAATCCCCATCAGGAAATTCCAAATGCCATCGTTCTTCAAATACAATGGTCAGTTAGCTAAGATACATTTTTGAAAATCCAACCATTACTACTGTGATAGTATAAACTAAACAGTGACAAGTATGATTACACCTAGGAAGCACTGAATGCCATGTTCGTAGGAACTTTAGTTCAAGTTTAGTAGAAAATCAAAAACATCTCAAATTATATCCGCAAATTATATTACCCAACATTATATCCAGAAATTTATGTAAAATGAAAAATAATACATTTCGGTTCATAGTTTGTTTCTTTTGGGATTACACCACCTGTAAAATAACAAAAAGCAGAAAACCAGAAGCATACAAATTAAATATTCAAAGTGTCAAAGTGGAAAAGGCAAACTTCTAAAATTTGACCCAAAAAACCACTGTACAAATTAAATATTCAAAGTGTAGTAACAAGGCAAACTTCTAAAGTTTGCCTTGTTACTAATAATGCCTAATGCCTTGCCCGAATATTTAATTTGTATTTGTAATTTTTGTTATTTTACAGATGGTGTAATCCCAAAAGAAACAAACTATGAATCGTCAAAATGCACCACAAACAAGTTACAGACATTATAATACATTTCGGCTTTAACAACCACGAAACTGATCATGAAACATACATCTAGCTCTTTGAAAACAACATAACTTTAATACTTACTTTTCACTTTTTTTCTTTACTTTTAATCTTTGCTTTCCGCCTCCTCAAAGGTATGTCTACTGGAAAATGGATGGTTTTTTCATTATACGGTGTCTTGTGTCAGGTATATTTACAAAGGATATTTTTTAAATGTTCAACAGTATCCTTTATGGATTTTACTAAGAAAGCAATTTATATGACGTGCTTTGACAATAATTAATTACCTTCCAGAGGTTTGTAAAAACTATAAAGTCGTTTGTGTATTTATTTTCTTAGATTTGGCGCATTAGAGCAAATACAATCTTTCATTTACAGTGTTATATCCAAATGATACCTAAGTCATAATATAACTGAGTGAAACGACCTGCAACTTCCTGGTAATAATGATAACTTCCCACTAGTCTACCACTTATTTCATTAAGAACCCATGAGTAAATGAAAAGTAACTACAAACGATCCCACGCGGATATTATCTACTAAACGTCGAAAAGATTGTTTTTATGGGAACTAATATAAAAGGCTATGATCTTTCAGATACTGTATTTTCATATATTTTATTAGTAAATAGTCAAAGACAGTAGGAATTTTAATTATCGCTTAAAAACTTGTCGTGGAAGCCGTTGCAATAATTCCTGAAGAAATAGGTAGCTGTCAACTCGCAATTTTGAATGGAGATACACATTTTAATACATTTTTAGATTCTGCTCGCTATTTAATCTGAGTTTCGTAAGACTTTCCTATACTTAAATGTAACCTTATTCAAGATATTTTGATTTACTTGAACTCTTGATAGATTATTTGCCACAATTTCATGTCAAATTTCTACTATCTGAATTCCAACATTATATTTTAATTCACATTATATAAAAATAAATTGTTACACTGCCTACTGCGAGAAAAAAATTAATTCGTTTTTTTTCAATAAAATCCTGTGTAATAGAAGAATTCATATTTTTAGTTTTGGGCGTTATTGGAAGGCATTATATTGAATTCCTGGAAGGCGGCTCCGTCCCGGCCCTTCTCATTTTTATTTATTGATACATGAAATTTTATACTCGGGTAGTATTGCCGATCCATGTAGTTACCGATCTCGGACATTTTTAAAAATTACGGTTTCGCAAACGCTTGCCATAAAAAGAGATGGAGGAGAATAGGACGAATTCATGCCAAGGAACTTGGACCGTCTATGACACAAGACGATGTGAAAAGGTGTGTTAATGCACTAAAAAGGTTTTATGTGTAATAGTTTCAGTTTCAAGAATTTCAGTCGGCTTGCAGTTCCGTTAGAGCTCTGCAATGCAATGGAGTCCGCAATTGGTGGCAAAGACTTTTGATCCTTTTGTCAAATGAAAACCGCCGGTGGAAGACGTACAAGGGCAACCCAGAGAAGGTTCTATTATTTCCAATTGCCACTAGATCTAAAAGGATTGTGGTTTATGTACACATAGAGAAAAGGGTTTATTAAAAGAAAACAAAATTACATATATTCAATTAAAGAAATAACTTTTTTTAATAGGTTCAAATGAACTGGTTCCTCAAAATAATTCTTCCGTTTAATTACGAAAATGCAACTTGTTTCATGATATCCAAATTCTATATACACTATCATTATTTTGATACTATACTAACTAGGTACTAGTTTTGATACTACCATATCAAATTGAGTATTCTGAATTTGTATTCATATCAAAGACTGAACTCAGTATTCATACTGAATGAGATCATATCTAAGACTCAGCCAAAAAATAATTTACAAAGTTCAAAATACTGCATTTACAGTGTTCCATGTGGGTACAATCAACATTTTGTGGGTGAAACATCAAGACTTCTAAATGTTTAGATTGGAGAATACAAAGACTATATTAAAAGAAGAGAATTTGAAAATTCAAAAAATTGTTAACACGCTTGGGGAAATGGCCATAGGGTACAGTGGGAATCAGTTAAAATTTTAGATAAAGAACAAAACAATATAGAAAGAAAACTTAAAGAATCCGCGACAATTTTATTAAATGGAGACAAATGTGTTTCCAATATTTCTATTAATTTTGATAGCTGTTTAAAAGACCAGGTAAGTCAAAATATAATGAAAATCGACAAAAATCTGATATGCCCATAGAAGCAGATAAACAAAATAAATTACAAACTGTAATACTATTCTGTACGTCAGTCACACGTAAAGTTTTGGTAACGAAAATGGAAAAGATTTCGAAACGTAAAAGTTTTTAAGGGACGTATTTAATGTTATATAGATATTAATTTGATTTTTAGTCGGAGATTTCTTTATTAGGCAACATATTTTTCAAAAAACCAACCTTTGACTGATCCGTCGGCGCAGAGGTTGATTATTAATTTTTTATATTTTTCAGTGGTGGCTTAACACCCAAATAAATAAGAGTTACGTTATATATTATATTTTAACAAACTTAATCTAAGAAATTATTATTCAACAGTCAACAAATATTTGTTAGTTCGTATCCAACCAAGTTTTTGCTTGGATATTAACTAATTACATTACATAATAACAAACTCTTTTTTTCTAGTAGAAATCTACTTGAAATAATAGTGTTAAATATAATATACGTACAAGCTTGCGTGTGTTTTTATTTTTCTCCAACTGCAGTAGTTCTAATTATTATATAATAGAAGTATTCTATCATATATTTTTTTGCTAAATCAAAACGAACTATACCGCGCCGAAGCGTATCACGGTATTACCTCTGAGACTGAATTAATTTATATTAAAAACATGCTCATCCGAATGCAAAGGTCTCAGGTTTCCAATTATTTTAGGAGAACCGTCTCATGTTGAAAACGTGCACTATCAACTTTTTCCCTGGTTCATATTGAGCGGCGCTCTTCTGGCTTACTAAAAGGATATGCAAAAGTTTTGTTACTTAATATTTATATCAAAGAGCACAGCCAGGCCAGCTGCTTGTACTTAATTACTGTTTTAATATTTCAAAATGTTGGCAACTACTACACTTTATTTACTGTAAGCTCAAAGAGGAAATTATACAAAATAGAAGTACAAAAATAAGGTTACATTTAATCCATCAAAGTCCACCAAACCTTTCATCCATTTAGTCCATCATGATACATTTCATCAACATTATACATTTAGTTCATCATAAACGTTTGATTACTTTTGTAGAAAAATTAATTTGAAAGTATATATGAAAAGATATTACCTAAGAATAGAACGATAATATAATTTTTTTCAACAGAATTTTTTAACAAAGAAATTTAGAATGATCAAAATTGACTTTTAAACAATTTAAAAATTGTTAATCAAATATTATAAAAAATTATAACCTATCCTTCTCAAGCAGTCTATCCACCTGACCATAAGATTCTAATCGTACATATATAAATGCCACATATCGAGATTATATTCTATTTAATACGCTAGCTATTCCAGTGTATTACTCGTCGTTACAATTATATGAACTTTAAGGTAATAATTCTCCGACATTATCTCACGGTCAAAATTCGCGCCGTAAATCCCGTACTAAATATTCAGTACGGAGAAATACATTATTAAAGTTTAACTATAACCAAAGAAAGTTTAACCTCGCATTTTAGTGTTACAAGCAGACAAGTTACGGCCAAAGTTTCCATTCCAAAGGGTTCATCGAGGCATCTCGCGGGGATCAAAGCGTATTGAATGATTTTAAATTTCTCCAGTGTAAGTTATAAGTTCCATTTCTGAAAGTTTGTGCCATTCCCTGTTTTGCTCATCCCACTTCTGATTCCCTAATAATAACTTGACGGGTACGCAGACAAGAAAGTTTCTTAATTACTTAGGTATGCCAATTACTGTTCCAGATCTCGTTTCCATATCACTGAGTTCAGGCTGAGCCCGTGGAAAATCTCGAAATATTTAATTAACGAATTAGACATCGATTTAAATGCTGTCTGTATCGGAGCTTCTTTGGTAGGTAATTAATAAAACGATTTTAATTAAACTTCTTAAATTCTTGACGTGTTCGAAGGATGAACTGTCACATTTTTAATAGAATTACAAATCAAACAGACATCAAAAAAGAAAGTAAGTTGGGTAGGCAGACAGATCGTTTACTTGGATAAGTGTACTAAACTGATACCTGTATTTAAGGTAGTAACATTTTTCTTGATATTACTAACATTCTTATATATCGACTGTGTAATTGACATTTTTTTAATTAACTACTATCACACAGCACTATTCAATTAAACATTTTTCAGTTTTCTTCAAAGAGGGGTAAGAAAACAAATGAAAAATAAAGGAGTGAGTCGTAATTCAGAGTTAAAACATCGTCCACGCAGAAGCAGCAGCGGGTTGAAACGTTTGGAGAAAAATTATTATTATTGCTTCATTTATTGTCTAAATAATTATTTTATATTAAATTAAAAAATCACTGATGAAATTTAGTTAATTATTCTAAATTACATTTCATAGTGTTTCTTGGCTGCAAAATTTAGCTTACCTTCATAATATACTTTTACACATAGTTTATTTATTTATTTTTTATTTTACAGGTGATATATTTTTAATCAATTTATTTTTTTATTTTGATTAACTTTTAGAAAGCTGATTCAGACATTCTTATTTTTAACCGAATAAAAGACATTTTCTATGCAAGAGAAGAAATTTCAAGACGACAAAGAAAGATTTCTTTTTATAAAACAGAACTTTTATTTCGCCATTTTTCTCAAATAGGCAATCTTTCTCGGTTAAATTCCTTCTCCCTGAGAATGATGTATTTCTTTAAGAATAATAAGTATTATTTTAACTAGTTAAATATGCATTTATAACTAAACATAAATGTGTTTAGAATATGTTCTAAACTATGACATATGTACATATGTGTAGATATGTCTAATTTTATTACCAATAAAATATGATTCATTGTAGTTTCTTCAGAAGTATTCAAAATAAAGATTGAAAGTGTAGTAGTACCTATCAAGGCAAACTTCTGAAATTTGCCCCAAAAAAACCACGGTGTATGCAATAAAAATAAATATATGACAAATTTATTGAATTTCACGTCGTTCCTTAGTATGATATAAAATTCTGTAATATCATGAAAATATGAGTTTACATTTATTATGAAAGTCTAGATTTACAGTTAATGCATGTTCTTTTTATTAAGTTTATGGATGTTTTTTTTATATAGCTACTGAAATACAATTGACAAAGTCCCCACAATCCATTCCATTATTTGCTTGGAATCTAGAATTTCTTGTGGATGAAAATATGTATTGGTTTCGAGAATATTAAATTGCCGCAGGCTACTGGATCAATAGAATTAAACGTGGGTATAGGTAATACAAACCAAGCAATATTGAATTTATATTTCTGTATCTAACGTAAACATAAATCTGGTTATCAGAAAAAATAACTTTGGCAAATTACAGTGCTGAGGAAAATAACTAAAAGGTGGATCGCTTGAACAGTCGGAAAATGATTGAATATAATTTTTATTTAAATTTAAAATCCGATTTATGTGGGCAGTATTCCTTTATCTCAAAATAAATTAAATATGTTGAAAAAACAGGGAAAGAATGTATCAACTTTAAGTGATTGTTTATTAAATTTGATATTTAGAACTCATTCAAATTAAGTTTGAGTTAAAGGGTAGGGATAATTTAGAAACAAATTGCTTTAACTGAGTCCTTTAATTCCGCTTCTTCTAGTGATCTGTACGTCGGTAAATTCACAGAAGCTATATATGCTATAAGAGTACCATCCCTCGGTACGGAACCGGATGTAAAGTCAGATGCTCCTTGTCTACGATATGATAGAAATTCCTTGTATGATAGTCGAGTAGAAGATCTCTTACCCTGCTACAAATATGGGGTTTCGCAAAATTTCCGGGCAAAATTATTCTTCTCCTGGCGTCGATGGTTGCCCTTAGTCGCGGAAATATAACCGAAATTAAAACAAAAATAATATCTCCAATGAAATGCCAGTGTAAATTAGATGATAATATTTGATATTACAAAAAATCATAACGAAAATATGTTTGCTATAGTATTTAATTATCAGTCTCAAAGGAAATTACCTAAATCCTATCTATATCTACTTTGTGCTATTATACTTGGACAAAAAAACATTAAGGAAAAATGCGAAAACGCAGAAATAAAACCCAACAGCTACAGAAATTTTAATTATACAAAACAGAACAGAATGAGAAGACGCGGGCAAAACCCTTTTACAGGAATGATGTAATTATCACCAGATAAAGCTGTTTAGCACAAATTGTGGCACTCGAATAGGCTCCCTTAGAGACTCGAAACTCATCACTGCATGCCTGACGTTTTCTTTAGAGTTAAGTACGTATGCAATACACCAATGTTCCGCTATATGAAAAGGGCAACTGCAATTCATTAAATTAAATGGACTTTAATCTAGATAGAGTCGTAGTTGATCCTTTCTGTCTCATTAATGCACTTTATGTAGTTACTCAAAATAATTTCTCCGTTATTAAACGGTCTAATGATTAAAAAAAAACATTTATTTTAATTATTAATTACATAGTTACTCGTTACTATACTAGTTTCTCGTGAGATGTGTTCTATTTGAGGCCCTGTTCGTTCAATAAATTTAAATCTAGACCTTAACTCTTATTGAAGAAAATTCCCTATATATATATATATATAGCGATACACTGTAACACAATGCAATACAATACAACAGAATATTCTCAACTTTACCTGTTGTATGTAAATGTTTCTATTGTATTATAACACAAACTGGACACAAAAATATAAAATGTACCTTTGGCACTTCTGAGAATATTCCAAGTCAATTTGTAGCATGAAAAAAAGAACAATAAATCTTAAAGTATTTTTGGAACATTATGTGTTAGTGATTTGGTCATTTTTTACTTTCGCACTAAGAGGTACAGGCTCATTTCTGTAAGATATATATAATATCATCAGAGTAGTCAGTCAGTAGTATGTAGTCAGTATTCTGTATGTGTTTTGTCAGTATCAGAGCAGTAGTAGTCAGTATTTTGGTAAACCACCTTCAAAAAGGGTCCGAAACCGCTATTTATCAAAAATCAGTCAGTTAATTTCTAATTTGAAGAGAAATAACATTAGAATCGTCATACAATTGCTCATTAGTCAATAATTGAATCAATAAATGGTCAGACCTGTCAATAATTAATTCCATAAGCTTAATTTCCACATAAAACTGCGGTAGCGATGACAGTCACCATATCATTTTGTCAATGGGTCTGTCTTATAGTCAAAATACATAAATACCTAGTTGCAGCTTTCGAGATACCTCAAGATATTAGATAGTCAATAAAACTAGTGCTTTCTGCTTTCTCAGAGAGCATTGTTTTGTTTTGACTCTTTATTGGTAGCAAGAACAATTGAGCGAGCAATTTAAGTCCTGCTAATACCTATACCACTTCGATAACAGCTACAACAGTACTCTTTGCTTTCTCTATCATCCCAAAGTTGTTATACATTTATTGATATATACATACTCTACTACATCTATAAGAATCTGAAAAGCACCCTAACAGTCCCAGAATCTTAAATTATATTACTATTGCGACTAATTTCAGCCAGTAGACTTTTGGACTTTATGAAAAGAACAAATATGCTCGCTGAATAGCAAAACAGCGGCAAGCACATTAGGCTTAGTCGTAGCCTAGTGGTTTGGAACTTGCCTTAAAGAAACCGAGCCGTAACAAGAAGAAGAAGAAGAAGAAGCTTGATGTTCAAAATACAATAGAAGGCTGAAAGAATAGGTGCGAAAGAAGAAGATATTCGCGAAATGGACTCAATTTTATTAGTACACGAGCACTTTAATACGATTTTGCGACATTCCTTATACAATTATAATTCTATTCTAACTAATGTAAGGTAATTCGACCCTTACTAATCATCTTGCCTTCATGCTTTCAGTATTTCCCTCTTCCTTTTCTAATGAAAATAACTCCAGAAATTACGTACCGACTTCTAGTGGGTGACTTGGTTCATTATAAATGTAATGGTGCTGTGATTTACCTAGGCAGGTAAATGAATGTCGGTAACTGGCGCCCAGGTTATCCAACTATCTAAATGAGTTGAGAGAGCGGTCTGATTGGAAAATTGAGTTTTGCGTTACTAGCATTGCAAACGCTGGATTTGCATGCGCTGGGAAATCGGAATTTTTATATTAAGTTTGAAGTATCAGCGAGCTTGATGGGAAACTGTGGAAAATGTTTTACTTCTGCAATTTGTAATATATGCGGAAATGAAAAATAAACGCAATGGAAATATGTTCTAGTCAGTGTTGGTATTTACATTAAACGGAGTAATTTAAATCCAATAGTGAATTACACATTCATCATATTTTCGAATATTATATTGTATACGTATTATTTCAGACATCCTACATTTGAAAATTTCTATTAAAAAAACATGTTTGTTGAGGTTTGGAAAATGTTTTTGTTTCCATTATCAGAATTGAAACTTACTAATATTAGTTACTTACAAGGATAATATTTGTCTCTCTTTAATCTCTATCACTCAGTCTCCCATAACCAACTACATGGAAGTTATCTAAAATAATTACAATATTTAAAACAGGCGAAAAGACAAATATTTGCAATTATAGACCTATTGTAATTATTATCAACTTTGCTAAATGTCTTGAAATGTTACTACCTGAAATAATATTTATTCATACGAGGCACATGATAACTGACTTCTAGCATGGATTTTTTCGAGGTAGATCGACAGTAACAAATCTACTTTGTGTAACAGAATTCATTTCATCTGCCATCGATGATGGGTTCCAAACTGACGTTGTATATACGGATTTCTCTAAAGCCTTCGATAGGGTAGATCATGGTATACCATTAAGGAAATTAGGTTCTTTCGGTTTCTCTTCCTCTTTCATCCTTCTTCTAAAAGCATATCTTTGCAATGGAATTCAGTGTGCGGTGTACCGTGGTTATAAGTCTAGCGAGGTATTTGCTACATCTGGTGTTCCACAGGGCTCGATTCTTGGGCCTCTTTTATTTACACTATTTATTAATGACATAGTTAGTCGGTTAACAGTTAAATGTGCTACTATATGCTGATGATTTAAAGATTTTTACTAGAATCTCAAATTTACAGGACTGCGAACATTTGCAGCAGAATTTAAATATTATTAATGAATGGTGCGTACTAAATAATCTACACTTGAATTCAGAGAAATGTAATGTTATGTCGTTTTCTACAAAACTAAACACCATAAATTTCAATTATTCTATTATTAATAACATCCTTTCTAGACCTGAAACCTTTTGTGACCTTGGTGTTACATTTGACAGAAAGTTAAGTTTTAATAAACATAATGTTAAACACAACTGCCAAGGCGTATAAAACTCTTGGATATGTTATTAGGAACACGCGCAATTTTACAAATGAAACTTGTCTTAAAACATTGTATATTTCTCTAGTTCATTCTAAAGCTGAATATGCCTCAATTATATGGTCTCCTGATTATTCAATTTATATTGACAGTCTTGAGCGAGTCCAGCGCAGTTTTCTTAAACTCGCTGCCTTTCGTTCAGATGGAGTATATCCACCTATTGGTTTTCCTCATTCTCAACTTCTCGATAGATTTTCGCTTATTCCGTTAATAGAAAGACGTAACATTACCTGCCTAATTTTTCTTTTTAAATTACTTCATAATGTCCATGTTCAAACTTCCATGTTCCCAGAAAGACCTCGCGCCATTCAAATTTATTTTATTTGCCAACTCCACGGACAAACATCAGAAAATTTTCTCCTTTAAGCAACATCTGTAACATTTATAATAATTCGTCCTTCGATATTTTTTCTTGTTCTCTTTCTTTTATAAAAAAGTAAAATTTGTAACCGTTTCTTTTAATTCAATCTTGGCCTTATTTTCTTTTCTTACTCATTATTTGCTAGACTTGTGTAATACTGTAATTTTATTTGATAGTTTTTGTTAATCTTTTGTTTCAGTGTTTTTATATTTCCTTGTGTATTATGTTGATTATGTTAATTATGTTCATTGTTTTGTTATATTATTGTAAACTTATTTTCCCATTTTAGTACTGGGCCGTTAGGCCTGTTGAATGGTGTATTACAATAAATAAATAAATAAAATAAATAAATAAATAACCCAGCTTACTAAGCTGGGAGGAAAATCAAGGCCAGAACATTCACTGCTTAGTTATGGCTGATTATAGTATATAATACTACTACATCGCGGGTATAGGCCAAACAATTCCCAAGACACTTCGGCGCCAACGAACTATCTCTATCCTCAATAGATAACTTGGTCAAATGCGCATGCGCACGAAATTGCAAAATCCAATAGGCACTTACCATAAACATTACATTTCTATCTAACGACTTCATTACAAAAAAAAAATTAAGTTGGAAACAAGGGGAATACGCGATATAATAGTAGTGTCACATACCTATATATCATTTCATGACGCTGAAGCTAAAAGCTACCGAAAAGAAAAGAGTCAAGTACCAGCACATGTGACGTTTGTCACCAGATTCAAATGACGCAACCATATTGCATTCCAATGACATTAGAATATAAACCTAATAGTTCCACCATCCTTTGTATATCACTATTTACATTTGAGAGAGTTGGAATGGAATCGAACAATTTCATATGCACTTTTAGCAACATCTCCATCTTCCTAATTTTCACTTTTCGGTATTGTATCCTCTCAATTGTGGGCCATTTCCAGCAGCCCCTTCATAGAAGGCTGTGCAAATTGTGCGTCGAGTGTATGCCGCCGATAAGACTACCCGATGAGCGAAGTAATAACGACTATTACTGCACTAACAAAGCGAGGAAACTGCCGCCACTCGGAGTCATCGACGACGTTCGTTTCGAATTCAACGAGGATTCTCCCTTGGATGCTCCCCGGTTCTCGTGTTTCTGAAAGTTAATCAGCATTGCCTGAGCCGCCGCTGTTGGCATGGTATTAAGGAGTTATGAATTTATTACGAAACGAAATGAATTAGCAGCTTCCCTTTACAGTTAATTCGCTTGCCATATGGTGATCCTTAAAAATACATTACTGCTGCGTGCGAACACATGTTTTTTGATGGACATTTCATTTTGTATTGAAATACATGAACATTATTTATGGTATAAATCCAATACAATAACAGGTTTTAGAAACTAGTTCTACTACTTGTCAGATGGCATGCATATAGCAAATAACTACGAATAGTAAGGACATCATTAAGACTACCCTCCATCTGCAAACGCCTTATTTAAATAAGGACTAAAACAAGTAAAAAAAGCAAGTTTTGGTCTAAACACAGTTAGAATAAAATATACAAGGATTCGGATTGCAACGAAAACTACGAGGAAATACTCAGACCACACATCGTAGGATGCCACTAATTGCAGACCGGTTTCGACCTTTTTATGATCTCATCAGTGCAATATAAGTGAGCACACCTACGAATGCGAAGACCTGAGTATTTGGCACAATAGGTAAGCCTTGCGTGCGTAAGCCCTACACAGTAAAAAAAGGCAAATGGTAAAATTACTAAGTGGTAATCGTAATTTGCTGCAGTGTTATTTTTAACACGAACTGGGTGGTCACTAAACCTTTAGAACTCATATTACACGAGTGATATACCCGTCAAGTTTGTAGAAGTACTCATAAATTGTAGTAAAATTTACAAAACCCTGTGTTAAAAATGAATCAATCCGCCATAAATACGGAATAATTACACGGTGAATAATAATTAACTATTACACATTACCTTGTAAAATCTGCTGTGTTAAATTACTTTTATATAATTTAATAATACACTGATAAGTCTAACACTGCCAAGTGTGGACTATATACACACTGATGAGTGTGCATTCAGTGTTAAAATTATTCGGTTTTTTTACTGTGTATTGGCGCTATCTCTGGGTAGTTTTCGCAACACAATCCAACCAGGAGAATAGCTGTTTTGGCTTGATTTGTTTTAGTCCTTATTTAAATAAGGAGTTTGTAGATGGAGGCTAGTCTTAATGTCCTTACTATTCGTAGTTATTTGCTATTATTTATGGTGTTTGTTACGGCATTGTGATATTAAGTAGACCGTATTTATTGCTAAGATTGGCCCTCTATTCTGGTATACAGGTGAATGATGTTACACAGGTAGTAACTATTTACAACCGATTTATTAGTCACTATTTACACTGTACATATACCTTAAAACCAATGATAGAGATACAACTGGGAGATACCCTTCCAACTATACTGACTTAAAAATATACAAAACAAATTGCTTGTGAGCCTTGAGGGCAGTTTCTTAAGTTACAATGTGGTGGGGCACTTGGCCCCAACCATATCAGCAATGAAGTCACAAATAGTACTGAAAGAATATCACCATATCACACTAAATTGAAATTGAAATAAATGTTTAAGTATGTTTATTCATTGTTTAGATAGGAATGCTGAAATACGAAGTAAAGTTGAACCTTTCTTTAAATAACAAACTGAATTTAAATAAAATTTACAATAACATTTTGTCTAACAAAAAGTCATCGGATTCAAAATAACGAATCAAGTATTAGATATAAAAAGCTTTATCAACATCTGGAACTGGAATGAGGATAGATATTATGTATGTAGGTATACGAAAATATAAATTCTGCTGAAAAATGATGGCGACTGCATATTTCTAGATGTAATTATGCAAAAAGCATTTTCTAAATACACAAAAATTATTAATGACCTAATTACTGTAATGTTCTTAAGTTTGCTAATAAAGCTGCCTGAGAAATGAAGCTAATGACATTTAAATCTCCAGTTCCGAGGCTGATGCGGTTAAAACTTCCTTATTTAGTTAAAGTAAACCCCAACTGAAATCACTTTAACTCCAAAAGACATTTGGATGGATTCTAGACTTCGATTACTGCTTACCTACTATACAGTCCGTTTCAAATTCGATGCAATAATCTTGGTATCTTTGAAATCGTTAAAATTATATTGTTGCCAATATCTCTAAAACGGGATATCCAATTGCCTTCTGCTTTGACCTTGACTTTATCCATTAAAATCAGCATAGTTTTATATGAACTAATTATGGGAAACAAAAACTTGACCACCCTATTTGTCTGACAGTCCCAATTGATTACATTTTCTAAGCAAATAAGTGACAGAAAATAAAATTTCTGTGATCTACCGAATTCGACACGTCTGATTTCTATAGTAGATCCCTAGAGAACTGTATGCATCGTGAGGAGGAAATATAGGTAGCTTTGGCTGGAAATCTGCCAATCGCCTGACGTATGTTTATTATAGTCGTTATATTCTCTCTTCACGCGGAATTTTAAAACAGCATTTCTGATTTTTTGTCTGCTTCCACTATGGATGTTTCCAATCCATCGACTATCTCAAATACGCTAGATAAAGACACTTACCTTAATGTTTTGTTTTTCCAGTGCTTTGAACTTTTCTGCGATTTCCCTTGGGATTCCTGCAAAATGAAAATAGAACGGCTATTAAACTTAATAGAAACGAGTCGAATTTTCTTAAAGTGAAAAATGTAAACTATACCTTTTCCAACTGAAATTAAATACAAACACGTGTGGTTCGCATTTTAATAAGAGATTTTTTGTTTGGATTATGTTATGATGTCTATGCATAGGCTTTATTAGAGCAACTATATTCAAGATACAAGGTGTGTAAGTTGAACTTCATATCATAGAAAGCAATAAAACAATTATTTTCACATTTGATATACATATAACATATACTGACTTCTTCTACCATGTAATATTTGAACTCAGAACGGAACACCGGTGGTGTGCAATCTTTATTATCAGACACCATTTTTAAAGTTAAATTAAGTAGGTATTTATATTATTGCAGTAACGTAATTATTCAGAAACGAAGCGATTTATGAAAGTTTTGCTTGTAACAAAAGCTCACATGGTCAATGTCAAGCGACCTTTTGCGTGTAAATTCAATATCTTTAGACAGGAACATCTGGCTCAAATAGATAAATTTCGTAGAACCATTTATAGTTCTTTAGCAAATATGTCATTTCGGGTCATAAATAGTATTGAGAATTGTTCTGGCTTTACAGATTTATTAAAACATTTTATGGATGTCTAAATCCGTGCACCCCTGGAGACGGAACAGTGTTTAGTAGACAATGCGCCAAATATGCGTACTAAATAAGTCGAGTAAATTATAATGAATTATGGTGGTACTTGGAAATAAGGTCTTTTGTTTGTTCATATACAATATGGCAAAGGGACAGGTCAACCTGGTTTTTTTCGGGGAGTTTTTCCAGGATTAATATCAGTAGACTAAGCCGTAATTCCCCCTCACTTTGAGACAAGGATAGTATTTAAAGGTTTTAGGCAACCAGCTAGTAAACAGTATTTTTATTGGACAGCGTGACAGAAACAGGTCATAGTTCGCGGGACTAGACAGAGAAGAGAAACGTAGGTACTTTAACAACCAATGGGATTAGTGTATTCAAATTTTATAGCAAAGAAACTTTAGTTGGGAAGTTTCGACTGAAGAAAAGTTCATCACTTCAGAAGATGTAGTTTGTATTTATTTAGGGCTTCTCCCCATAGTATGATGGCAAACCACCCAGGCAGGGTAAAGTAAGTTTCTCAGGCTCGACTTAAACGCCGTTAGTTGTTTTATATAGTCATCCAGTTTAGAGTTTATTAGTATTGTATTCATTAGATTCAAATAGTATTTCCGTATTTTGCATTTCACCTTTGTTTATGTTTTTAAATTCTATTTATTCGTTATTAAAAACCCTTGAATGAAAGTCCCGTGTTTTCATGCAAATCCACCCTACTACCCTCTCAGTGTTAGCATATAAGAAGTGTCCCAGGAATACGTTCCTACATCGATGTTCAGGATAAGACAACCCACGGTAAGTCAATACTCTTTTTATATGTCAATCACAGCATATCTCGAACCCAGCGACAGAGAAATTGATTCAGTATTAAAACTTTAGACTCCCTTTCGAGATAACTGAATAATTAAGTAAGTTTCGTGAAGCCTGTATAGTACATCTGGCAGCCTGTTACATGCTAAAACCTACATTAGATTGAAAAAACGCGCCGTTTTTCGACTTCTTTACAAAACAATTTGACTCATGTAACCTCTGTAGGAATCTCCTACAAAGAGTCCGTTATGGTGGAGGTGGGTGGTGTCAAAGTCATGACAAATTCTTTACACAAATGTGTAAATTGGTTTTGTGTTTTCAATTTGAAAGGGTGGGACGATCGATTGGTGAGTAGGTACATAAAAGTATATCGAAAAATATTCTAGGTAATATTTATTGTAAAAATCGTACAGCTATTATTTCAATTTAAATTCCAGCGCAGTTACGATGCAAATACATTAATCAATGGAATGCAACGATTCAGTAAACATAACGTTTAATTAAAAAAATTCAAAAGTAACATTTGATTTCACAATATGTTCTACATATTAGGAAAGGATGGACCCTTTTACAAAATCTTTATTAGGCGAAATGATTACTCTTTTTCTCATTTAGTTCCAAAGGAAGCTGTAACGTTAACCCATAAAATGTCTACCTATATCAGGGAAAAGAAAATTTAATTTTATATACCTAACCTGGAGTGAAAAAATACAAGGTGTTTCATTTGAATAAAACAAGTTTTCGCGGTTGGAAAATCTCAAAATATAACGTGCAAAATAGAACGCTTAGTATATTATTTAGTTAAATTGTGGAAGGTTCTCCACCTTATGTTCTGTCAACATGGCAAAATGCGAATGAAAATCTTCTATACGAATAAAGTTACCAAGTATCCTACAGCTGTTAAAATTTTCATAAAATGTCAAATATAGTTAACACGATGCCCATAGAAAACATTTTTCATTCCCAAAATGTTTTCCAATATTCCACCAATGAGAAAGTGTAGTGATAACTCTAGCGCCCCGAGGCAAAACAACTGAACGTTTGGAGTGAGTGCGACACCGTACGCGTTTTAGCACGTATGGCAAATAGCGTGCTAGCGTGCCAATGATACATGGAAGCGTTTGAGCATCGCGCTGCCAACTGACTAATGAAACAAATATGCAAAGCGCTACACATAGATACGTTTTTCCCTTTTCAGGGATAAAATCCGCCGGAGAAATATACGTCGGAATTTATCATTTGAAACTGTCAGAAAAGGTACAAAGCAATGAGAACTTTATTGTTCGAATAATTATAACACTCAGCTCAAAACAAAAGAAAAAATAAATACATGTTTTATGACGTTTCAAAAAATCTATATTATTCTAAGTTCAATGAGTCAAATTTTTCAAATGATTTTTGTTAGCAAATTTCAAAAGTGAATTTATAATTAACAGGTAAGTGGCTTGAGGACACAATCATAAACGCTGGTCACGGCTACGCAAGAATTAGATACAGAAGATAACAGGGAACGTTAACTGATTATGCCTTGAGAAAGTGTGTCGATGATACGGGCATATATAGTAAAGAACACATGTATTGTCTGTGTAGTGAAGAAGAGGAATTAACCTTTTAGAGTATCTAAGAGTGCGAAGTATTATCTCTTGGAGATATAATCCTCTGGGAGCTGCAAAGTCCAAAGAGGCGTTTTCCAGTAGAAACTTGATAAAAAGACTGTTTAACCTGGAAAAGTTCATAAATGAGTCACATACTCAGATTAATACGCCTGGCAATACAATTAGCTTGCTAGAAGAGTGGTCTTCTAGAAAAAGGATTGTTCTAGCTAATCAAGAGCAACGCCTTCTTTAAAGGATACTCTATATGGAATTAGAATATATAAAGGAGGTATAACATCCAGATAAGATTGGAGCAAGAAATATTGCGTATAACATCATGTGTGAATATGAGATAATGGGACTCTTTGAAGACAGACTCTATTGGACCACCAGAGTTGATCCAGAACTTTATATCACTAAACCATGGTGGAATTGTAAGTATAAGTTAATACAAAGAACAATGTAGGAATATGATGTAAAGAAAATAAGAGAAAAACGAAATAAGGGGGTGTTCTAGACGTAAATGCGATGGTATAGGACTATATATAGAATTGGTCAAATGAGTTTTACTCGGTATTTTGGTATATTTTAAACACCTGCTCTTTAAAAATGAATTAAGGTATATTTCAATATAAAATAAGTAGAAGACACTGTATAGTACTCGTATATAGGTGTTGGGGAAGTCCGCACACAGAAATGTTAACAATTAAATAAGTTGATGACATAACCCACTTTGACCCAATTGCTATTAATCAAATAGAAATACATCTAGCTTAAGTTAATGAAATACAGTATAGAATTTATTATTTTAAATTTAATACTATACCTATAAATTTACAATTATTTAGATCTCAATATGATTATATTGAGAAACACCATATTTGGAAGATATACTTGTTATTAATAACTGAACGTTCAATACGTTCCAAGGTATCGATTTTATCATTGATAGATTGGTACCAATTGGAAGGTTATATTGTATCAATACCAAAAAATAAATAGTACAGGTTTTTACTTATATTGCTATTTCTTGTTTAAATACGTACTTTTATTAATTTTCAATGCCGTACTCATTTTAGACGGATTATTTTTATTCTCTGATGTTTCTCCAATCCTCACAGTACTTTTTACCGCTTTTTAGTTTATTTGTTGATCAAGTTTCATTAAAAACCAATGAAAGCAAGTCACTCGAAAACAACTACAGAGTATTCTATACGGAAAAAAGTAATATTTCAGAAGTCATCGAAATAATACCATTATAAGCGACAGTTTCATTTTAATAATGATAATCCAATACCGAACTATGTATATTAAATGTCTAAATAGTTAGACTATAATTTATTTACCATAAAAACAACTTTATGAAAGTGAATTAGATATAGCAGTCATTTTATTAAAGATTTATAGTAAGAATTTTACCGTCGGTCGTCGATAATATCCAAATTAATAGGTAGCTAATATTATTTATTCAATAAAGTTTGACTAAATTATTCAAAATGAAGTGGAGTCGGCAATGGATGTGGTTATGATTTCTTAATTTTTTTGTTCTCGATCGAAAACTATTTATTATCTCAAGTGTACTTGAACAGTGCTACTAGTGTATATCACCGGTAACTCTTGCAGCATAGTACAAAGTTGAGGAAAAACTAATAAATTAAGTTTTCCAAACAAAACCCTCAACAATGTTATCGACTGAGAATGTAAGACTAGTTTTGGTGTGCAAACGCAATTTACAATGACAGATTTTTCTTAAATAGAACGTGCACCATGCGTCCAAGATGTGGAGGAGCCCGATCTTGATGAAACCATATTGGTTCTGCCGTCTGCCGGTAAGTTGGGATTGTTATTGATAAGGAATGATTGTCTGATTCTGGAACAATATTCTCTTGCAAAAGTAACACATCGTTCAGAGTGTAAATTTCCGTTTACCTATAAAATAGAGTCATATGATGTGCCTACCAATAATGAATGCCACACCAAATACTGACTTTATGTGGTAGTTGGGGGAGAACTGGCTCCTTGTACCTGCCTACTGATAATAGCATACCTACCACCCCTTCTCCCACAGACATCGCGTGGATTATCTCCCACAGAAATATAAAAAAATATATACAATTTTGATGAACTTACCTCAGCGTAACTTAACATAAAGTGATTTAGTGATTACATAATTATAAGGAAACAAATGTTTTTTACCTTTTAACGTCATAGGTATAACTAATTTTATAACTGATGACGTGCACCGCTTGGATTCTTGTTTCGGGTATAATATATTAGTATTATTCATAGATTTATAAGACAAGGGAGATGTAATTGTTTACATTTTAAAGCAATCAGAGATCCTCTTGTTTACTCTTTATCTGGTCAACTGCAAGGTCTACTTTATGATTGTACGAAAAACTGTTGCCAAACTGCCAATTGTGTAATTTATATTTTCACATTTAAACTACCATGATTATGGGTTAAGGTTAAAATATTACATAAAAATATTTTCCCGTTTCCTAGTTAAGTAGATAAATCATATTTTGTTAAAAACGTTGCGATAAAAACTAACTTCATAACGCAAAAATGGAATGAACAGGCATCATTGCTCCCTACTCCAATCCGCATGTCCATTGATGCACGTGAATCGTAGTATTTTATAGTATTTCTTTTGTGCGGTGTTGCTGGCAGTCGGAATTTTGCTTTTGTGAATTTTTCAGTGTTTTTCGTAAGGATTTTATTACTATTCTTCAGAAAATGGTGCGTCAGTGTCAAGTGTATGGAAAAATGAATTCTTGATATTCAAAACTGTCTTTCCACAGGTAAATTTTGCCAAGTTTTGTTTGGTTATTCGGTCGCTATATTTGTCACGCCATATTTACGGATTTTCAGGGGCGTGCTGGCTGGCTTCCTTATCATTTTACGGAATATAGTATATATATACTATATTATATTATGGAATTGCTTTTGTTATTTTTTAAAATTTGGCTGATGTGTTAGTTTTTGGAGTTACCTACACACATACTTAAATACGATCAAAACAAGAATCCAAGCAAGAAGCTAAGGCATCATTCAGCACTTTGCTGCATAACAAATTAAAAACCTATAATGTTTGGTAAGTGTGAAGCCAACATGCAACGTTTGCACACAAAAATTAAAATCAGTTGCGTGACCAAGGTAATTTTTAAAGGTATCCTTTATACTAATCTAAGAGAAAATCACCATTATCATTCTTTTAAAGAGTTATTTTGAAAACAGTAAGTCAAATAACTTGAAACAAAAAGTTTAATTAAAAATCAACACCATGTACATCTTTCTTACTTTAAATTATATTTCACTTTTAAATGTAATCGAACCCTGTATACAGAGTTTGGGTATCTTTGAAAAACTGAGAAACTTATATATACAGTAGTGTAAAAAAGTATTACACTACTGTATATATAAGTTTTTGTAATGTAGTAGGTGTACCACCTTTACTTAATTCAGAATTTTAAGTGTTCAAGTTTCAATTCATATTCCCTACATTAAAACTCCGATACTAATTTAATTTCTAATCTCACAAGCTTTTGCTGTTGCAATGTATAGTACTGATTTTCTTAAAATTCCTTTTTTGATGTTTTATTATCATACCCAACCCTTCCAAAAACAGTACGCCTTTGGCGTCGGAAGCAAGTTCTCCCAAAACTTTTGCAACGTTGCACGGTGTCGGAATTTTGCCGTTCTTTCTCTCGGTATTCTTTGTTATACACATTGCCAATATACAAAACAAAAGGTTATTTATGAATGAACCGTGAGGTCTCCTCTTATTAAGTCTATGGTATTATTATAGCCTTGAAGAAAAATGCCACTTTCAGCTCTTGTTTGTATGGAGCACTTGCTTATTACATACTTTTTTATCGATTGAAAAGTTATTGGCACAATTCCAGGCAGACTTTCAAAGCCATCATCAATATGTTCGTACGTTGGAGCATGCAGAACAGGGAGAATCGTTCCCATACGAAGCGAGGTATTTGTCAAGAACATAAATAGGTGGGGCATCGGCAGAATACTATGTTACACCTACGCCGTTAAAAAGGAAACTTTCTAGTTTGTTCTAAACTCTGAAGAATGTGGAACGGATAAAACCTAGGCTAAAACTTTGCTATCTTAAAGGCTGTATCGTAAAATAAAACAATCACTATCTGCTAGAGATCCATATAATAGCCGAGATATATCGTAAAGTATAGTTAGAAGTGAAGAGGTTTCGTAACAGTAAGGGGCCATATAAACAGACGTAAAATATAGGCCACAATGTCTTAGATCAAGTTATTATCTTTACGGAGCATCTGCGGAATGTTTTAACGGTTTTAATAAATTATAGAAGATGAGTTGCAGGCAGTAACAAAGTGTCAACGCAAACCCTTGCGTTAGCTATTTATCACAACGAACAATTTCCATATTAGTATTGGTCGTGGTATTGCATACCAAGATTTATCAAATGTTATAACTGCCTTCTTAAAATATCTTATATCATCTTATATATTATCTTATATCTATAAGGAGTAGATATTTATAATACAAGTTTCGTTTTTACTGAATACCTAAAATTATTTGAAGGTGCTACATGCATTTCTTACACAGAATTAATTCGTTTGCGAATTAGGAAACCTAATTGAATTTCTTAAAATTTTTGAAAACTAAAATTTACCATTCAAGGATATATCACAATCCAAATTTTTTTGATTTATCAAATCAGTTACCTGATATGAAATCATTGATCGAATTCATTCCTAAAATGAAAATTGTATGATAGCTTCTCAACGTTCAACGTTCTTTATTCGAAGGAGATGCTGAAAACAACTACTCCACGGCAATGTGCCCCGACTGGCATTGCATTACATCGGCATCTCCATCAAGCATCAATTTGACAGATGAATAATAGCAGATGTTACACGAATTTTCTTTATTTTTAAAAAAAATTTATCATCAACAATATATTTGAACCTCCCTTCAATATGATGTCAAAAGCAGAGGTAGGAGCTCGAGAACTCGGAGGACTCTAACCAACTGTGGCAGTCTTAAGCTAAGATTTAATGTGATTGTCTGACGCCTGATGTCAACGAGTTCCAAAGGAATTCCTTCACATCGATATGTTGACATGCATTCACTAGAAGGTCATATGCGTTCGATAAGAATCAAGGAGGTTTAGTGAAACTATCAGGGTTAACAAAAAAGGACGATATCAGACTAAGTACTTGTTAAGCTTCAGCCTTCTTGATGCAAAGCTATAGAACTACTTATAGTAAGGTCAAATTTATACTATATTAAAAGTCAAGACCAGAATTAAGCAAAGTGGAATGACCTCGCCGATCTGGTAAAATGCGGTGATGCACGGGCGTGTGTATTCTGTTTTACCATTGGGCACATATTTCAGTTAATATATGCTCGTGTACTATTTATTCTATAGAATACTTCTAGTATATGCACTTCCACTTTTTTAACTAACACACATAAGTAGAAACACTGACACAAAGAATAAATACACTGATAATTTTACCGCAAATTTTTACCGTTAAGAACCGTGCGCGAAATAACCCAACATCACACCATTGTTTCCCTACTACCTCGAGCGCAGTCGCTTGTTGGTTCCTGATTCGACCAATCAACGTCGTTGAAGCTCAGAGAAAAGAAAGCGTAAATTCAAGGATATGTATGTTAAATAAGGATGAACAGCTTGTCGTCAACTTTACGACTTTCGCAGCTGCCACATATTCGGAAATGCCTTGATATTATTAAGTAAAAGACAAATTAAACATTGTGTTTGCTTTAATAAAGTACAATAGGGATAAGGGACGTTAAAGACAAGTGAAAAAATGGGTAAATAAGGTGATTAATATGTTTCCTGTTTTAAATAAGAATAGGTACTTTAGAAATAAATGTGGCAACACAGATTTACTTTTTTTCCGGTCATTCCACTTTGCTTAATTCTGGTCTTGATTTTAATTAGTATTTTGTTGTGACGGTGACCTTAACCATTACGAAAATAAGATTGGATCAAATAGGTAATTGTGATCCTTTACATTAAATTTGAACTAAACGAAATGCGGAAACATCTGCAGTGAACTTAAATTATATGAAAATTCAGTTCAGTTGCACAGCACTTCAGTTTCGTATTTCCATGGCAGATTTCATAAATGAGAGTAAATCGTTGTAGGTATACATGAAATACGTTTTCTAATTCAAAGCCGACCTCGTCGAAAAGACTTTTTGATCACCCGAAGCCACTCTTTTCATATCGATGTAGTAATTTTTTGCAAATTCCCAAATATAACGCTCAAAATGGGTATGAAAAGAAAGTAATAGAGCAGTAATTGACGTCTTTCGCAGCAGCCCACTTTATAAAAAACACGATTTAAGGCTGCTTTATTTTTAAAAGTATGTACCGTGTCGCCACATAAATACAGGATATATATTTTCGCCTGCCAAAGGCACAAAAGCCGAAAGTGAGTTACCTCTTGGCAAGTGTGCGGAATGCTTCCAGAAAATTATGTCTTCACAGTCCTTATTAAATATTTTCATCAGAAAAGTACTCCTTTCACTGGAAACTACTTAGTGGATATAAAATCAGACATACATTTTTTAACAAGCAATTTGTGCTTACGTTACGTACCTACTTCATAAGCATAATGCACCAACATTTGGAAAATTGTCACTCTATACTTTAACAAGATAGTTCTTCTTGGGGAAGAGGTACCAAAAATAGTACTCTTATGACACCAAGTAATTTAGATTCATAATATGACAACTAAATGACAACAATAATTATTAATTAATACACTATTAAAAAAAAATTTATTAATAATAATATCTCTACCCCTCATTCTAATCACAAGGATTAGCCCGAAAGTCTGAGACTTGTGTGGGAGAGGGGGCGGCATATTATTATTTCGCGGACCGCATTTGAGCCTCAGGAACAACTTACGTTGGTAGGCCCTAACCACCATTCAGTGCTGGAATGAGGGAAACCCGGAAAACCCCATTAGTTAGGGGGACAGTCAAACATCAACTGATTTTAATCTCTCATATTAACACCAAATTGACATTCTTCCCATCCTAGGCCATCGCCAGGATGGTTGCCAGGCCATCCCTGCGAATAAGCGTTGATCTACGAGTAAACAATTTAATTAAAAATTGTTCGATGGAATGGGAATTAGAACCCACGACCTCTGGGTTGAGCGATCGAGACGCTAAGCCCTGAGTCACCGGCCCGATTAAAGACATTAAATTGAGGTTAGATGAAGACATGCCGTTGTAATTCAACGCTGGGGGTTTATAGCACGTAAAATAGTTTTCCAACATATATCTTAAAAATAGTAAAGTTATTCCTTTGCGTACCTGGGAGTCACGAAGAAAATTAAAAACTTTATTGAACCATACTATTTGATAATTTAATTAATAATTTATTATCTTGGTTAACTTTTTGGCTTAATTCCTATATAAAGAAAGTTATAAAAAGTAATGCATATTCTTTTTACCCATGTTTTTTACATACATTTGAATTTAATTTAAATAGATATTCCACTAAAAAAACTAGCGTTTGCGGTATATCACGCATTGCCCCAAAATCATCTTCAGATCAGAAATCGTGAAGCATTTATAGTACCATCTTAAAAAGCTTCAAATAAATATGTATAACTTCAGGGATATAAAAATAAAATTTTATTTTTTTATTAGCCTAGTAGTTAATAGCAATTTCCGGTATAACCGGTAAGGCAGCGATTCGAAATTTGTTTCTATTTATAACCAAAAGTCTGTATTAAATTAAATATTTTGAAAAAATAACACCTCATCTTTTTAGCGAACAATCTGCTGAAATATACCGTATATTCCGGTATATACTTTAATTACTCCTCTCAAAATTTTGTTCACCTTATCTCTGCATACGTGTTCTCTTCCGAATGTTTGGAAACGATCCAGAATTTGCCCTGTCTTTAAAAAGGGTGACAAACATAATGTTGAGAATTATAGGCCTATAACTATAATAAATAATTTTGCGAAAGTTATGGAAACAGCATTACATAGCAGGTTATACCCACATATCCAAGGACAAATTTCTATCCATCAGCACGGATTTATGGCAAATAGGTCCACAACTACCAACTTATTCTGCATCACTCAATTTATCGCTGAAAATATGGACAATAACAATCAAGTCGATGTGATATACACGGACTTCTCTAAGGCCTTTGATCAGTTGGATCATGATATTTTGCTTAACAAATTGAGTGGTGCAGGTTTGTCTCATCATTTAGTAAATTTCTTCCAATCATATCTGTCGAACAGAACACAATATGTTGAATACCATGGTTTTAAATCAAAAGAAATAAATGTAATATCTGGAGTACCGCAGGGCTCCATTCTTGGGCCGCTGCTGTTTGTCATTTTCATTAATGACATTACTGAAAATTTAGGGGTGTCCTATTTGCTGTATGCTGATGATGTCAAGATTTTCTGTGCAATAAAAGCCCTTTCTGATTGTATTAGGTTGCAACAATCTTTGAATAACATAAACTCATGGTGTGTTGCCAATAAACTCCATCTAAATGCCGCAAAATGTAACTCTTTAACGTTTACAAAAAAAATGTATCCTATCGTTTATAACTATAATATAAATGGAACTACCCTAAATCGACCTGACGCAGTTAAAGATCTAGGTGTCACTTTTGATAATAAACTGACGTTTAATATACATGTAAATTTAATAATTAAGGAGTGTTATAAAAACTTAGGATTCGTTATTCGTAATTCAAAGGGTTTTACGGACATTCCTACTTTGATGTTGCTTTTTAACAGTTTTGTAAAATCTAAGCTTGAGTACGCTTCCTTAGTGTGGCAACCTGGATACACCCTGTACACAGAGAGCTTGGAAAGTGTTCAGAGACGATTTTTGAAATTCTTATGTTTTAAATTAGATAATCGGTACCCTGAAATTGGAACGCCACATTCTGACTTACTCAACAGATTTTCTCTTTTAAGTCTTGATCAACGCAGACAAACACAGTCGCTGATATTTTTGAAAAAAATTATAGATAACAAGATTGATTGCCCTCAAATTCTTGAACAACTTTGTTTTCGTGTTCCATCTGTTCCTACGCGTCATTACAGTACTTTCTATGTTCCCACACCGCGAACTAATGTGTTGAAATTTTCACCTTTATTTTTTATGTGTAATAATTGTAACTGCCTGCAGAACAGAATTGATATATTTGAGTGTTCTTATACATCGTTGAAAAGAGTATTTTCTTAGTTTGTATCGGGCTTTTGTATGCTATCGTAAATATAGTTCTTGTTTTGTGTTTTTTTTTTGTTTTCTTTTTTTTAAGATAATAGGCATTGAATTATGTATACTTATTGTGTATTTCTTTGTCTCCTTATGTATGTGTTTATTTCTTTTTTGTATTATGTTGTATTTAATTCTACTGTTTTTCCCACCCTTTAATTGGTTTTGTACTGTTTGGTGGCGTAATAAATAAATAAATAAATAAATAAATAAATAAATAAATAAATATATTTCTGTAGATTTGATTTCCAAAGCCAAATTAATACAAAACAGTATTTTTACTAGAAATAAAGTTTTGTATCATCTAAAGCCAACTTGATAGTTTTAATAACATTCCCGTTTCTTTTTTTTCTTTAAGAATAATCCCTTAAAATTGGAGACATAATATATTTTTTATTTACATCTAACATTTTGTAAATTCTGAATATTAAATCTACCGTGACATGAAAAATTTCATAAAAGCGGTACGAATCTTTTGAAAAATGCTTACTTTAACGTTTCGACAGCGGAAACATCTTATTCATCCTATATCCACTCCACTGGGCACGGAAATGTCATCTTGCATAAGTTTCGCGGAATTTCTACTTATGAAAGAATCTGCGGAGGCGTTAAATTTCGTCTTTAGCAGAGTTACAATTCAACGTAATTAGATGACGAAACGAGATTTTTCCATCGAATTGCGCTCAATTCATTTTAATATTAAGTATTCGTAACAGTAAAAGATTCTTCTACGTTGCAGTTCTGCAAAAAAATTGAATAGTCGATATAAGTGGATACCTACTTCTCAAATCCGCGTGGGAAATACTTAAGTCTAAGTGGCCACTGCTAAATCCCTGGCTAAGAATTACCACTGATATTAAAAATGAACTGTATCAATTGCCAGAGATAGTAATTAATATCTGACGTAATTTTTTTTATTTGTTTTTATACTTTACGTCGGCCTATTTCTGCGACTAAATCTTGAACCCCAAGAGACCAGCAACCCCCAACCTAAAAATGTTTCCAAACCTAAACTTTTTATAAGCGGTAAGGATGTTTATTTGCCTATTATGTCTTAGACAAAGGACCTCCGACAATATATCTTATAAAAGGGACGGTACATTCTATACAAACATCGCCTTAGTTTGTATCGCTTCTGTGAATTCAGGGACGGAATTTTTTGAATTTATTGATTATTTGTTTTTGCATATTATCTATGATGGATAAATAATAATTTTTTAAAATTTCTTTGTAAATATAATACAGTGTTATTCAGAACTTATCCATAATAAAATTTGAGGATGTTCAACATACATGTAGAAATGTGGTAGTGCAAAAAAAAAATTTTTTTGGCGAGTTCTGAAAACTATTTAAAAATTTTTAATTGCACGCCGCTGGATACTGGTCCACTTTAATGGAGTGACCTTGGGACTGACAATGCAAATTGGTGATGTTACATATAGCACGAAAAAAACTCCGGAAGTGCTGAGAGTATACCGACACCCGGTGCAAAAAAGATTTGCAGCGTTTTTACTTTAAAATAAACTGAAAGATAGATAGATGTGACCAAAGTGACGTGTCTTTAAAATGAATAAAATTTTGAAGAATTGCGCTACATGATTACTAGGTATTAGAAACATCAAATTTATAAAAAATTTGCACATACCTTGTTACAAAAGTTGTTCGAAATTTTGTCCCTCGACTTCTACACACTTTTGGGCACGCCTTATCCAATTTTGCCGCACTAAAGCGAATGTTCCTCCTGGTTACTGATCTTGTAAACGCAAATTATTAAGTAAATTGGGGATTTTCAGCATTTTGCTACAACAACCACTCACAAAACCTAACTCGTAATTGATAATCCGCTGGTAACAGTGCTTGAACAAGCTGGATATGATACGGATAAAACTGAGCTTCGTGTAGTAAGCGCCACACCGTTGATTGGGATACCCCAGGCAACTGCCTAGCGATCTGACTTGTACTTATTCGCGTATTTTCACGGACCAGATTCAACACTTGTTCTTCAGCTGCTAAAATACGTTGTGGTCATCCCAAGCCACCATCTCGTCCACTCCAACTTCACCATAAATAAGAATCATGTCCATTAACTCAGCATTACTGTACACATGAGCCATTTTGAAAATTTTACAGTTTAACACTCCTACGATAAATAAAACACCGGTACTGAGACAGCGACACGGATAGACTGATGACTGATAGACAATAGAGATATTATCCCCATTCCAACTCTATTCGCTCGGTCTTAACCAGGCGTTGCAGGTACAAAGTTTTTGTACCTGCAACGCCTGGTTAAGACTTACTTAAGGTTTACTGTTTTTTGTAGGAATGTGGTATTAGTAGGGTCCACGGAGGCTCAAATTGTGATTTTCGTTTGCACTTTCAGATTAAAAGCTAAAACCAATTTTAGATGATTCCCCACCCTTAGAACGTCAACGTTATCAAAATCCCGAAAGCGTCAAAAAAAGTCCTGTACGGGGTGGCTGTAGGGGGTGAAATGTGAAAATTACCCTAAAAATGATTTTTGGATATTTGGAACTAGAAAAACAGCTGAATAGTCACACATAAGAACCATTTACCTCAGAACACTGGAAATATAAAAAAAAATTATTGATTATTCCATAAAGCACGTTGTTAAATGCGAGAGCTTAACACTTAAAGCGCTCTGGTGAAAAGTGTCTAAATATTTTAGTCATGCTCTACATCTAACCTACTGTAACATTTTTATATGTGATCTAATTAAAAAATACCCTTTTATAACATTGTAGAGCAGAGTTTCCCGAGTCTGTAGGATATTTCACTTTTTCATTTGGATGATTTGCAATTTTTTTACGAATTTTTATTCGAGCGCGCGCAAGGGCCTGACTAAGGTCGAATATCGCTTGCGTTACCCAGAGTTGCAGCTCATTAAGGTCGAATGACGCTTATTTCTCTTTTGTGCAAAGATTAGGTCTGTTCTTGCAGAAGTTTCTGATGGTTGAAAACGGTTTTTTTACTTTTTTACATGCGGACAGTGCATTTTTAATGTCTGTCAGTTTAACGTCTGTGAATAGTTTTGTTGGGCGATTGTTTTTGACACTTTCTGACCATTCCGGACTGCTTGTATTGCAAGAACAGATCTATTAAAATTAAGTATATAATTGTTGAAATAGTATATGAAAAACTAACAGGTACCACAAATATAATTTTTAAATTTATATATTATAATAAATATATGTAACATGAAAATCATAAATAATAAGAATTAGGGGCACTTTAACATTTAATCGGATTTCAATTCCGCCGATACGTCCTCTGGCGTATAAAGGTCGACACTTCTGTGGTGTCCGGGAAAATGGAGATAAGTCCAATTTTGGTCAAATTGGAATATGTTGAAATTTCGGCATTACACAATCCAATCTTTCTTCCGGGCAAAAGGGGATATCGCATTTGAAGTAAAAAATGTTACTAAACTTAAGTTCATTTCGAGCCTATATAGTCCCTTAAAAATGTTCCTGTAGAGATGACTCACCTTATCTATCCTTTCGTATAAAAATAAAAATTTTCTGTGATTGTCAAAAAAAGATAACATATCTCAAATCGTCCACAAAATTTTTCGGATATTAACGTAATATTACATATTACATAAATACATATACAACGTTTGTATGACGTTTAATACACAGTATTAAATATTACAGTGTGTAAAATTAGTGTGTAGTGTGTGTAAATGGAATCCAGAGGAAAATAAAAATTTTCATTTGATAGGAATGTATTTTTCTATCTTAAAATCGCATCCAATACTTAAAGTAATAAATCACAAGTTTTTAATACCACTTATACTACTTATAATACACTTATTGAAAAGACAAGAAAACGTACGGATACACCAATTCACCATTCCCTAAAAAATGAACTTATGAAATGAATTAAGAAAAGACTGAAACTGGAAATCCATTTTAATGTTAGTCCAGTTCCAATTTCTGAAAAAAAAGAAAGAAAGCTAATCTAATGCAACTAACACCTTATATTTCAGACATATTTTGGGAATTCTACAAATCCTTACCAACCAACAATGACACATGTCCCTTTATCTTTTGTTTATTTAAATGAATATTAAATAATATAAAATTAATAAATTGTCTGGGTTTTAAATATTTTTCATTTTTGTTTAAAATAGTTGAGATGCAACTAATGAGAAAAGTACATTTTTAATTAGTCTATTTTAAGTCTATTTAAGTCTATCTATCTAAGATAAGTCTATTTTTTCCAAAATATTAGAAACATTGAGACATGATATTTAAATATAAAAAGGGAAAGTTCTTTTCATCTTATTCGGAAAATTGTAAATACATGTATGTATTTACAGTGCTGATAAAGACTATCGTCGATGGGATGTAGTTTGTTTATAGGTTTTGAAGAAGCCATGCCATAATGCTGCGTAAATGACTTATTCAACTCGTATCTGAAGTGGTATATAACGTGACAGCAAATTGAAGCATATTATGTTGTTTGAATATATCTCCAATTAATTTCAAAGCCCCAATAGTACCTACTTAGCAAATCATGGTACAATAAATACATTTTCCAACATATTTTTCCGAAGGCCGACGAATTGACTTGTAGCAGTGACTATAGAAAGATATAGTCACTGCTTCTAGGTACCTAAATCGCACCTAGGGTGACCAGACGTCCTCTTTTAACCGGACAAGTCCTCTTTTTAAAGTTCAAATTTATATCAGGTATATATATATATATATATATATATATATATATACACATTTTATGCTAAATATCCTCTTTTTTATCAGACAAAAAATTATACTAAAAATCTGAAGTAGGTATTTCTAAACAATGCAAGTTACAATAAACAACTTAATTGGAAATTATAAATTATTTGAAGTTCATCCTAGACCTCTAATTGTAACTCTTTCTCTTTCTGTTAACTTAAATCGAATAAAGAGGGCGATAGGAACAAACATGGTTGAAGAAGCCCAGAAAAGCCGCCCTTATTTTACAAATTTAAGCCGAATATTACAAAATTACAAAGTAATTGTTTATTTTTATAAATAAAGACCAATAGTTTATAATGTTTTGACCAAATGATGATTCTATTTTGTTAGCAGTTGTGGAGCGATTTATATTAATTTCATGTACTGCTATATATCGTACATTGTTTGTTGTCCCAACTTTTATCCAGATTTCATCATTTCATCGGTTATTTTTAAAAATCACCTGTCTTTTTATCCATACAAAATATCACTTCAACGTCCAATATTCCTAAACAAAAATCAAACAGCCACACAAGAGAGAAATAAGCGATATTCGACGATAATGATCTGCGACTGTGGATAACGCAAGCGATATTCGACCTTAGTCAGGCCCATGCGCGCGCTCGAATAAAAATTCGTAAAAAAATTGCAAATCATCCAAATGAAAAAGTGAAATATCCTACAGACTCGGGAAACTCTGCTCTACAATGTTATTAAAGGGTATTTTTTAATTGGATCACATATAAAAATGTTACAGTAGGTTAGATGTAGAGCATGACTAAAATATTTAGACACTTTTCACCAGAGCGCTTTAACTGTTACGCTCTCCCATTTAACAACGTGCTTCATGGAATAATCAATAATTTTTTTTTTTATATTTCCAGTGTTCTGAGGTAAATGGTACTTATGTGTAACTATTCCGCTGTTTTTCTAGTTCCAAATATCCAAAAATCATTTTTAGGGTAATTTTCACATTTCATCCCCTACAGCCACCCCGTACAGGACTTTTTTTGACGCCTTCGGGATTTTGATAGTTCTAAGGGTGGGGAATCATCTAAAATTGGTTTTAGCTTTTAATCTGAAAGTGCAAACGAAAATCATTTCTAGAAGACTTTGATAGGCTCGTGGACTCCACTATATATCGGATGTCGTTGAAGTACAGTTGCCCATCTACGTAGTCCTTTATAATGGTATAACTTTAAACATTATTTACAGGAAATCCTAAGACTTTTATTATACATTTTTTTGGTGATATCGATTTCTTATTTAAGGATGCACATATCCTCAAAGTTTTAGAGATAGGTTCTGAATAACCCTGTATACCAAAAATTGATATACCTAATTGTAAAAACTGGTCTAGTTTAATCCAACCATTTTTAAAATAATGTTTCAACTGGTTTAATTTTTAAAACTCCTCAGTTTACTCAAAAGCTGTTACAAAAAATGCCAAACAATAATATAAGTTTTGTATGCCCTCAACCGAAGCGTCAACATAAACCTCTGGTTTTGGTCTTGTCAGAGACCAATTTGTCATTTAAGTATCTCAAAAATGTTGACAAACAAAAATGGTATAATTTGTCTTCTAACGTTAACAGGAATTCACATGATTGTGCCTGAAATCCGCACGAAAAGTTGTTCCTTCTGTATATAATATACCAAAGTACTTCATGAAACAAAGAAATATGGTAGTATTAAAAACAGCGTTTATAAAAAATTATGGCTCTTTTCACATTTTCCGCCAATTTTAATTTTAGATTTCCACACCAACGATTATTTATCGCTATAAAATACTGAACTCTTCGTGGACATCACAGCAAAAAATTACTGCAGCTCGGAGAATTTATTTAGTAAATTAAATCTGGCAGCATTTATAGCTAGATCGGGCAATCAAAGCGCATCGTGTGGAAATCTGTATTGCGGCACGCCAAAATTATTACCGAAGGCCAGTCCAGTCCAAAAAAAAAACACCGAACGCGGCCATGCGGTAAATGACCGAAATAGCTGAGTGGTCAGAAAACAAATGAACTTTTAGCTCTATCTGATTCTCCAGCTGGGCACTCGTATCATCACTTCCATTAGAGTCTGATGGGATCCGATACCACCGGCTTGTCTCAGCGGTTAAAAGGAAGAGTTTCAGTTAATTCCTCGTTTAATTTTGGGTAGTGGGGAATGTGTGGATTACGTAGCCTTTTCGGTGGCCGTCAATAAATGTGCTCGTATCGTAATTGCTTTCATCCAATGACGATATAGGAGTAGATGTAATATAAAACCCTCATTTTATATATTATTAATTATTTATAAAAAAATTGTATGATTGATGGGCGGAGGATATTTTCTTGAAAAATTTTACTTTTGGAATATGCGTAATATGAAATATGCTCAGGTACCTAATATAGTATCCTCAATTCTTGGTAGTTATACAACTATGTTGTAGTGTGCACGTACCTGTAGTTTAAGTAGTGTCGAAGTGTGAAGGTTGTATGACAAGGAGGAGGAAAACTGAATGGGTTGGAGTGAGAGGAAGAGAATAGTTAGTAGGCCATTAGCGGTGGGCCTGAGTGAACTAGTTGTAGTATCCTCCGTAAAAAAAGGTGTAGTGTGCGAATTTGGTGAGAGAACTTAACAAAACCAAAGGGTAATCTTATGTATTTTATGTTAGTGGCCTTACGCCACCTGTAAATAAAACAATAAAATTCCATCGAAAGTAAATAGCTATCATTCAAAACAAAAAGAACAAGAAGAAGAAAAGAAGAGAAAAGAAAATCATTTTATACTCAGATCGATAAAAATCTTCTCAGATAGCCAAGAAGCTCTTAAACCTCTTAGTTTCTTTCATTGTAACTCAAAAATTGCATGGGACTGTCAATGTATTAATACTGATACTTCAACCACCACTACTGTCGAAGGAATCTAATTTAAATGAACTGTCAACGGCAGCTGTCGGACGCAACCATCGGATCCAGCTGCAGACTGCTTGAAGGAAACCAGACCTTTAGGGAGGAAAAGCGGAGTAACACTGGACTTGATTCCGGACTATTCCAAGACGTTTATAAGAAACCCAGCAGAAGCAAGGCCTAAAAAACTGAAAGTTGTATATCTGCGAAGTCTAGTTGCCTACATACTGCACACTGGCAAATGTCAGAACACATGTCGGATTCTCAATATTTGGCAAAATGCAACTGCTAAAGAATCTGGACTATTTGTTACCCATTATTTTAAGGTAATCGACTTCATTAAGATATTGTTGGTTGAAATATAATTAGGTTTGAAACACAAGAGACCCCATGGTCGCAATGGAAATTAATCGTATTGGACTACTGACTAGAGTTAGAATGATGACAAATGCCAATAAAACTTGAAAATTAAACTATAATAATTGTGATACAAACAGCGTTATCTATCTGCGTTTCTCTGAAATTTAGGGTTTTCCGCGATATAAACCTATGCCACATTTGACACCTCCCTTTGCTTTATTTAATATCACCACCAATGTTGATCCTCTTAGGTTTCGAAGCGAAAAATATTGACTTTGTTTATATCAATTCAATTTTTCAATTACTTTTACATAAAAATTCATTAATTAGTTCTGACTCTATACATACAGCAGATGGAACAACTGCTTTCAGGAGATTGCAAGACATCTAATACAATCCTTGAATGTTCAATCCACATTTAAATAAAGAACAATACATATCAAGATGAAATATGTGAGGAAAGCACTTTGTTTATTTAAACTTATTCAAGAAAGTATATCAAAGAAACAAATTTGCATAAAAAGTTCAACACTAGCCGTCATCATAAAATTAAATTTACTGGAACTAACTTGATAATTAAGAGAAAATTAAAGTTTTTATACAGAACTTCCTAGCTTTATCTCTCCACTATGGCGTAGTTTCCGGATTTAATTTAAACACTAGAGCGAGATCAGTGTTGACTTGTTAGTTTGAGTAATTGGCGAAAACGAGGGCAACATGATATAATCGTATCCGTAGTGCAATTTTAATAAACCGTCCCTCATTACTTGTCTAATTAAAAATCCTGATTTAATCCCAGGGACTCATTATATCATTAAATACTCAAGTTATTAAAAACGAGAATATGTATACGTAGATAAAGCAAAACTTTAGAAGCAAAGAAATGGACAAATATTCTTTAAGCATTATGAAAGATGACGAAACAATGAAGTAGTAGTAATGTTATTTACATACATACCTAACCTATGTTTATAAATTTAAAACTTTTACAGTTTTTGAGACTTCTTGTTTCCTCTTTGCAACGTAACACCATTTTCCTGCATGGCATCTGATAGTCTTTCTCTATTAGGAGAGAGAGTATCAGTCCAGAAAGGCGTAAGTCAGAACGTACAATAATAAGTACTCAATTGATATAAATAATAATTATTTCAAAATTTTTATGTATTTGGGCCTTCCGTAATTGTCGAGTCACATTCATCACATGACTGTAGAATTAGACATAGAACAACACAAAGTACAATAGTGTTAGAAAAATTGACGAGGTCGTATAAGAAGAATCGTCGACTTCGGACAGATCATTTAACAGCCTATTGGTGGCAAGATCAATCAAGTAGATGATAAATCGTTAAAGCTATGCATATTTGTGGTGAAGATTACACACCACAGAAGTAAACAGCTAGAGCTCGAGTTAAGTGAGAAGAAGTTAGATTACTATTCAACAGTGGAGTCCGGACTGCAAGTAATTACAAACAAACATCAAGTATATAAAGACCGGATATTTGTTTGGGACAGATTTCTCTACAATTATAGAAGGCCGGAAAACGAAATTTACATGTAAAATACATTAAGAAGCTTAATGATAAGAAGCCAGTACAAGGAGCTCCAAAGACAATCTTCAGAGACACCGAAAATATAAATTGTGGGTATTCTACTTTTTCTAACGAGTCTATGGTATGTATTTATATAAATATACTAAGATTTAACAGTTATTGAGATTTTTTGTTTCCTCTTTGCAACGTAGTAACAGAACGGTCAACATTTTCCTCCATGGCACCACGACAGGTATCTCCGTTAGGAGAGAGAGTATCAGTCTTGACTGGCGTAAGTCCGAACGTACAAAGTGGGCACTTGTCATAAGGGGATTAGGTAGGTATATATAGTGCGTTCCATTTGCTAGAACCAGCATGTATGGGGAAAATGTTGCCTGATGGTTTTATTTATATCAAAATTTGAATATAGGAGTAAATCCTGAAAGTCTCATAAACTGTTATTGATATAAATAATAAACTTAATTGATATGAATATAATTATTTAAAAATTTTTATGTATTTCTGCCTTCCGTAATTGTCGAGAGAGAGAGAGAGAGAGAGAGAGAGAGAGAGAGAGAGAGAGATACGCAAAGCGTTAAAACAACATCTCTATATGGGTATAGAGATGTCGTCATGGGATGTATTATAAAGAAGCTAAATAAATAAATATGTTAATCTGTTAATGGTACACGATCAGCATTTCACTGAAGAAGACTTTGCTGCTGGCAATATAGTACCCATCAAATGTCACTATGTATGGGTGAACAATTTTTGGAGGCTGATATCAAAACATTTACGTAGACCTAAAGACCGGATATTTGTTTGGGATAGATGCTTCCACAATTATGTAAGTCCGGAAAAACGAAATTTACATGCAAAATGCAGTAAGAAGCTTAATGATAAGAAACCATCGCAGTTCATGGAGCTCCAAGGGTAATCCTCGCAGACACCGGAGATCAAATGTGTATATTCTGCTTTTTCTAATTAATTTATAGGAGGTAAACGTACATATACAGGGTGTTAGTTAAACATGCGGTAAACATTCAAGTGGTTATTCCTTGGACTATTCTAAGGACATTTTATCCTTTGATGATTTTTGGAAAAGTGCTTTGTTGTGAAAATATAGGGTGAAAAAAATTTTCAACAAATTTAATTTTAGTATTTTTCACATTATTAATGTAGGTGAAATAAAAGTATGGCGTACTATATTGGACGTATACCGCGACGTATACCGCAGTTTTTTGGAACAAACGCTACCTCAGTTTTTGGAGGATGTACCATTGGCTACAAGACAAGCAATGTGGTTTATGCATGATGGTGCACCACCTCATTTTAGTGTAGTTGCTCGAGAGTTTTTAACAGCAACATACGGAGATCGCTGGATCGGTCGAGCGACCTCACGTATGGCCTGCTCGATCCCCAGACTTAAACCCCCTGGATTATTTCCTATGGGGCCATCCTAAAGTCATTAGTTTATAGTAGGCTAGTCGAAGATGTGGACGATTTAAGAGATCAGATAATTGCTGGGTGTAACTCAATAAGAAACGACCCTGGTGTTTTTGAAAGAGTTCGGGAGTCTATGAGGAGAAAATTGGATTGTTGCATCCGAGCTGGAGGTAGCCATTTTGAACAATTCTTGTAGATTCTGAAATGTTACATGTCATTTTTAGTAATAAATTGTTATTTGTTGAAAATTTTTTTCGCCCTATATCTTCGCAACAAAGCGCTTTTTCAAAAATCATCAAAGGATAAAATATCCTTAGAATAGTCCAAGGAATAACCTCTTGAATTTTTGCCGCATGTGTAACTAACACCCTGTATAAAATTTTACTCTTATGTGGCGTACAAGCTTGACATTGTGTAAAGCCAGTCAGTGCACTGATTGAATGTGACTGGAGTATGACTTTGTTAGTAATTGCAAAAGGGCTCACCCGTTACCACCAGTACGAGTTCTGCGTTTCAGAATATCAGATAAAATATAGTTTTAGGGGTTCCTGCAAACATATTGTGATATTTTTATACCAAATTAATTCAATTTATACAGAGTGCCGGTAACAGGAAATGACAAAATCAAATAATTTGGTGGTAAGGGTAGTAGATAATAGTAAAGATCTTATGATGTTATTAATAAAACTTGTTTGCAATTATACCAAATATTTTAGTATGAAGTTTCATTAAATTAAATAAAAATCTAAATGTTTTGATAAGGAAAACCTTTATCAAAATTTACAAAAGTCTTAATAATATTTAATGCAGATTTATTATCTCGTAAGCCTTTGAATCTTTTGTTTCCAGGGGCCCCATAAATATTTTTCTCATAAAACGTGCCGCAAACGGAAAATATAAATTTCTGGATGAACAGTCGATATTAAATAAGACGTTACGCACAATCCTATATCAAATAGCTCAGGAAACTCTGGGGTTGCAATATTAAAATAAAGGAATGACGATGGCATCCTACTTAAAACAAGTGTACCTGTTTTTTAGAAGCCAAAACGTTTTATTTGACAACCTCCGGCCTTTATTTGCCTTACACTGATTTGCATAGTGTAATTTATCTACCAATATCTATTAGATGCATCAAACAGATCCGATAATGGCAACTGGTAAAGCCGCTTTGGCAGGATATGGAGAGATTCCAAGCCGCAACACCCAAATAGATGCAATCCGCCAATACTACATCAATCATCCTGTTAAGATTGTAGCAGTGTTAATAATTACATCTCCGCAACAATTGTATCTCGCTAGATACTGTTACATTTCGGTCTACTGCACACTAACAATAAGAAGAGTAGCGAGATTATTAACACTGCATAATTTTATTTGGTGGCCAGAAATAGGAGAAAAGTACGTGATTATATTTTCTACAGTAATACCTATAAAATTATTGTAGGTACGCACAGAAAAAAAGTTATTGCAAATAAAAGTAGTACGTAGTAGATATAAAAAATTTGAAGAAAACATAAAAGTTAAAAAAAAGTAAACGGAAAATGTATGAACTCGGTGTATATATAAAAGTAAAGTAACATACATAAATCCTTTAAAATATGTTAGAATGTGGCTGCCTCCAGATTTTCATCTTGAGATATTCCTACAGAACCGAATAAAATCATCAACGGTACAATTTGTTAAATGTATTTCTGACACTCGGTTTGTATTTTCATCGGCAAGTAATATATAAAAAAATGGTCAATGTTCCAAATAATCTGTATTAGCAATCATTCTGATGATGTATAAATAGATAGATAGATAGGGTTTTATTGATTATATACACCAGTATATTTTTGTCATAATACCACATAGTAAAATAGTAAAATCTAGTAGATATCTAAAATAAGGCAAGTAATGCCTTTAAATTCATTGCTTAATGTTTACTACAGCCTCGTCTATTCTCAATTAATATACAATGTTGTACTTTGGGGTAATGCTTCCGATAGTGAAAGAGTCTTTATATCTCAGAAGAAAATTATAAGGACCATATTTAACATCAGCTCTAGGGAGTCATGTAGGCCTATATTTGCTGATAATAAAATTATGACTTTTCCATGTATTTTCATTTTTCGTAGTCTGCTGTATATCAGAGAAAATATTCATAAATATCCTGTAAGTTCATTACACCACAATTATGAAACAAGATATTCTAATTTATTTGTATTGCATAAACATAGAACCTCTAAATTTGAATATTGTCCTTCATACCAAGGATTGAAATTGTTTAATCATATTCCTCTGCCTTTAAGGGAGCTAAATATTGGTATGTTCAAAAAAAAAACACTTAAAAATATATTATTGTCTAAATGTTATTATTGCCTCAGCGAATATTATGAGGATAGAGATTTTTGACTGTTTGGATATTTTGTTAAATGTATAACTAATATTTTACATGAATGTTTTAGTTAATATGTCTCCTATATGTACGTTGTTTATTGTTTGTATATTATATGGAGTTGTATAGTTTTACCTTAATGTATGTTTTATACTTCTGTATAGTTTTGTGTTAATGTATGTTTGTACTTCTATTTTTGACTTGTCCTATACATTGTACAATGTCTAAAAGGATAAATAAATACTATTACTATTACTAATATATGATACTTTCGCACTAATTCAATGATTTTTTAATTTTATTAATTTAATTTTATTAATTATTTTCTTAGTTAAGAGACTGCGAAAAACTACTACGGATCCGAGAAAAAACGCAGCCGATTGCAAACAAAAACTCCGTACGAAATAAACGCAGACAATTCGCAGACTAAACGAAAAAAATCGTGTTGGTGTGAACGTACATATTTAACGCAATGGAAACAATATGATGCGAATCACAAGCGGTGCAAACTTCCGCAGGTGCTGCGATTATCCGCGTTGGTTTGGGGGACCCTTAAAAGCTTGAGAAATAAAGTATATGACAATATACTTGGAAAGGTGTCCCAAAAATGTACCAACAAACTTTTAGGGGTGTAGGCCACATGAAGACAAACCTTTTTTGTTTGATAACGCATACTTGTATTTAATAACTCATGTATTACAAAAACATATATAGAACGACCAAATGACATTTACACGGGAAAAGTCTTCAAAGGTCGAATTTGATTAAAATTTAGAACCCAATTTTCTGTTTAGGTCAGCGTTATTACATTTCTTCATAACGATAATATGAAATAATTTGTAAAAATTGAATATAAATAAATTCATATTATATATTAGTTTTCCAGATTTCCCGCAAATCCAGCATACTGAATAATAATATGCCGCCCCATTTCGCACACAAGTTCCAGATTTTTAGACTAGTCCTTGTTATTAGAATGAAGAGTACAGGTATTATTATTATAATGCAAAGTCAATACAAAATTTGAGTAAGTAAAAACAGTACATATCCTTAACAAGATTATTTGTAACATTTAATACAGCAACTTTGTACACGATATTTCAACAAAAATATATTCCACAAATGTTCTGTTAAGGTCTGGAAAAATTGTACGTTCGCTCTTCTAAAATCCCTATGGTAATATCTAATGTATGAGTTGTTGTGCCATTTTATCTTGCTGTACTTGGAATTACAACAAAAGAAAGACAAATAGTTATCCTACCACGGGCAGTAGTTTAAAGATTTAAGTTCTACCGCTCTATCTCAGTCGAAGTATAAAGCAAGTTGCACACCGATTTACAATCCTTTTTCCCTTTAGAGAATATAGGTAATCAAATGTGAAAATACTTGTTAAATAAACTACTATCTAATCTGTATGTAGGAATTTCTATAATTGTATAGAAGTTACAACTTTATTTTATATCAAAATATCATGGAACAAAATATACTTATAAAGACAGACGAAATTTTGTATCATTTTCTTTTTTTAAACGAGTGTTTTGAAGATAACTTTTGAAGGTTTTGGAGTCATGGATCCCACATCTTATTTTGACTTAGAAAATGAATAAATATAATAAAACATAAAGCTAGAATACAACTCATTGATCTCGTGTCTCAATCGCTTAACTCAGGGCCGTGGATTATAATTCATTTGATGTTTGGCTGCCCTTCCAACTAAAGAGGTAAGCAACGTAAGTCATTCCTGAGGCGCTATTGCGGGCCGCGAAATATTAGCATGCCGCCCCCTCTCCCATACAAATCTCAGGATTTCCGGTGATTATTGTAATTAGAATTAGGGATAGAGATATTATTATTATGTAAATGAAAAGACCGATCCTGAGATTTTATACCAAGGAATATTCGTTCAAATCCTTTGTACTTCGTTGTCGCTCATGCGAAATAAAAACAATTTACAAAAAGTGTCATGTGACAAAATCCTGATTTTTATATTATACCGCGTACCGCAGTATGGAAACGAGTCAGGTAAGTCCTTAACCCTACTCTGGATTCGAAATGTGATTCGTCTGAAACAAGATAAAGAACAGACGACTCCATTTCCTTGGAAATTGCTGAACGTGAGCTGACCTGCAGCACCTACCGATAAATCAAATGGATAATTCCAACCCAACTCAACCGGCTGTATTTAAAAGTAATATGCCAGAAAACTACAACGGCCGGTAAAATAAGAGTCGGTCACGGCACTGTGAAAATAAAACGTTTATCTTAATAATATCTGGAAACGGTATACACGCGTTGGTAATATTCGAAGCGTGAGAGTTGTTCGAATGGCGGTTCTGCTTAATACAGTGAAAGATTAAGCGAAATGAACACGTCAAGGCATTAAAATTGTATCAAGGAATCGAAGCGAGAATTGCCTTGGGTGGTATTTTATGCTTTATTAAATCCTGAATTCCGTGCTTGTTTTTCTTTTACAAATTTAACCATTCAAATTTAAAGTTCAAAGTTTGCAAATGAAAACTGTTTTTAAGGTTTTTTAGTAGTCTGTCATCCCCTCGCTTGGTCTGTGAAAATATTATTTTAAACTTGACTTTTTATTACTCTGCGTTCTTGTGAAACTGATACGTAAAGGAAAAACATATTCAAATTTTATTAATTGTATTTATTCCATAGGGTGTACAAAATATAATGAAACTTTGGGTTTTATTTTGAGTAATTCAATAATTTTTCCAATAAATATTAGGTATATTTATTTGGAGATGCTGAAAACAACTACTCCACGGGAAATATGCCCCGACTACATCCTTCATCAAGAAGGATGATGGAGACATCCATGGAGATGTTGATGTAATGCAACGCCAGTCGGGGCATATTGGCCGTGGAGTAGTTGTTTTCGCCATTTCCAAATAAATAAATAAGTAGGATTGTCTTCCTCAAAGACAATAGAGGTCGCTGTAATGGTATCTGCAGAAAAGCAGATCGTTATCTGTCTGTCTATTAGACAATAATTGTCAGACAGGTAGTAGGTAGTAGCAAAGACCCAAAGAGGGCACTACGGTGTATTTCACTGTATCTCGCCACTACAAATATTAGGTATATTTTATTTTCAGTTAGCGGCATGATAAAAAGTAAATGATTAATTAAATTTAATGACATGATTAAAAATAATTTAACTACGTTAATCACATTAAAATAAAATTAGCAGCATCTCATTTCGTTAAAAGTGAAAGATTACTTCAGCTTACATCGTCATTCTAACTCCTGATAAAGCAAATGTGCCATTTTTACTTGAAAGTAAGAGGTTGCCAAAACTCTGGGACACACTAAACTCTGAGCTACCGATCCGATATAGTAAGGAAATAAAGTTTGACTAAAGAAAAGTGTTCCTTAACAATATATATCATAATTTATCAGTTAAAAAAATAAACTTTATGCTCTTGAAAGGGGTTGGAACCTTTGGTGCATAGGGTGGACAAAATATAATGAAACTTTGTATTGGATATAGACAAAATAAATAGGTTGACCACTCTGTAATTAAAACTATGTGCTCTTGTTTATGTTTATAAAAGACCTAAGGATTGAAGTTGATGTTATGTTAAGAACGCTGACTCAAATAGTAATATAAAAGGCACACTATTATGTGTGGATGAATGTAGTCGATAGTCGATCTTGTTATGAAAGACATCTAAAATATAATTAAAGTTAAAGTTAACAAATCACTCCGTTGTTGTCAGTTCATTGTCTTCCCTAAAATCCAATAGGTTATGGGCCCAGACATTCTTACGTTTTACGATTGGTGCATACCGAGCGTGCGAAAATTAAGTGAGCAAACTATATAAACTATTATTCACAATTTTGTTTTGCTTTTCCTTTGTGCGGCCTTCAGTGTAAATTTGTGACAATGGAAAATAACAGTCGTCGCAATATTTCTCAATTTAATGGTGAACGCTATAGTATTTGGAAATTTCGTTTACGCGCTTTACTCACAGAAGAAAATGCGGTGAAAGTGCTTGACGAAGACCCACCGGAAATACTTGATGAACAATGGCAAACATTTGAGCGCTTGGCCAAAAGTGTGATCGTGGAATATCTCAGTGATGCCGTGATAGGATTTGTGACTCAAGAAGCAACTGCTCGTGAGATAATTCGTAATTTGGATTCCATTTATGAACGAAAAAGTTTGGCGACGCAATTATCAGTTCAGAAAAAGTTGCTAAGTTTAAAGTTTAAAGAAGATATGCCGCTAATGAAACATTTCCTGATATTCGATGAATTAATGCTCGAATTATTAGCTGCAGGTGGCACTCTGACCGAAATGGCTAAGATTGCACACCTTCTACTAACATTACCGCAATCTTATGATGGAATCGTAACTGCAATCCAGACTTTGTCAGATGAAACGTTAAGTCTTGTCTTTATCAAAACAAAACTCTTGGATTATGAAGTTAAACTGAAAAATGAAACTGGCGAAATAAGCAGTAAAGTGTTACATATCGAAACTACTCGCTCCGAAAAAGGCAAATCAACAAAGATGAAATGGGGCAACCGTAACTTCAAAACACAAAAATTTTCATCTCGTTATTCAGGTCCATTTCGGCCTAAATTCAATACGCCTGTTGTTTGTAGACATTGTGGAAGAAGAAATCACATTAAAAGAAATTGTTATTTCTACAAAAAGATGCTTGAAAGACAAGATAATTATGAGCGTAACAGAACCGTACAAATGGTTCAAAGTGAACAAGACAAGCATAGTGAAAGTTTTGCTTTCATGATTGGCAATTATAAATCGCAATCACAAACAGCATCCAATGAAATAGCCTTTATCCTGGATTCCGGAGCAACGGATCATTTGGTGAACCAACCTGATGTTTTTACAACAGTTACTCATCTTGAAAAACCTGTGAAGATATCCGTAGCGAAAACTGATGTTGCTATTACAGCCACATTACGAGGTACCATCAACATCACCACCAATTTAGGGGTAACCGGAGTTCTTGAGAACGTCCTGTATGCTGCGGAAGTACCATATAACCTATTATCCGTACGACGTATCCAAGAAGCAGGTATGACTGTCATCTTTAATCAGTCAGGTGGGGTAAGCGTTAAAAAAGGCAAGAAATTAATTTTAACTGGTAAGTCTTTTAAGAATTTAATTAATATTAAATTTAAAGTAGTAAGACCTTGCGTAAAACAAATAAATTCGGCTACAAATTCAATTGACAATTATGAGCTTTGGCATAAACGTTTAGGTCACATCGGAAAACAAAAATTTTTAGAAATTAAGAAACTAGAAGTAATGCAAGGTAATGCTATTTTTACTAATATTTATCCCAGTGATTCAATTTGTGAAGCATGCATTTATGGTAAACAAGCTAGGCTACCTTTTTCAAAGGCCAAAGATAAAACTCATATAAATAGACCCTTGTTTATAGTACACTCAGATGTATGTGGACCAATAAAACCTGCCACGATTGATAATAAAAATTATTTTCTAATTTTTGTTGACGAATATACCCATTATACAGTCACCTATCTATTAACATACAAATCGGAAGTATTTAAATTCTTTCAGGACTTTGTAGCAAAAAGCGAAGCACATTTTAATTTAAAACTTGTCAATTTATATAGCGACAATGGGCGTGAATATCTTACAAATGAATTTAAAAATTTCTGTGTTCAGAAGGGCATAACTTATTACCTAACTGTACCATATACGCCACAACAAAACTCAGTGGCGGAACGAATGAACCGGTCTCTTACCGAAAAGCCCGTGCAATGGTACATGGTGCTAAATTAGACAAAAGGTTTTGGGGTGAAGCAGTATTAACTGCAACATATTTAATAAATAGAACACCAACTAAAGCAATAACCTCAAATAAATTACCTTTTGAACTGTGGCACAATAAAAAGCCCAGGTTAAATGACTTAAAAGTTTTTGATTCCACAGTGTATATTCACGATAAAACCAGAAAGAGTAAATTTGATGAAAAGTCATTTAAAGTCATAATGGTTGGGTATACATCAAATGGCTATAAAATATTTGATGTAAACACAAATAACTTCATCATAGCCCGCGATGTAATTTTTGATGAAGTGAATTTTAAAAAGTCAAGGCCTGAATTGAACCTTGATGATAATTTAAATAATCAACCAATATACAGTTCTAATACTGAAATGCCTAACTCTACTTCTATAGTAGGAAAGTCCCTAAAAGAGCTTACGAAAGTAAGTGGGTCTGTACTTGATACAGATCATGAACACAGTGATAAATCTGTCATTGGAACAGGGGAATTGACAAGTAGTAACACAGATAAAGATGCATCTTCTTCGGCAGAAAAATCGGAACTAAATATTAATTTAAGACGAAGTGAAAGAATTAAAAATGTACCAGTTGTCTCATACGATGAAACCGAGGAAGATGTCTACTTATTTGTTGTGTGCGCAATCGCTAACTTATAAAATTCCTGAACGTTATTCTGAAATAAAATTTCGAGACGATAAAGAGCAATGGGAAAAAGCAATAAATGACGAAGTTAATTCTCTACTAATAAACAAAACATGGTCAATAGTACCCAAACCATTGCATAAAAATATAGTTGACTGTAAGTGGGTGTTTACAATAAAGAATGATATATTTGGTAATCCAAATAAATACAAAGCCCGGCTCGTAGCACGCGGCTTTAGTCAACAGTTTTTAATAGATTATAATGAAACTTTTGCTCCAGTGGCACGTATTTCGACTTTTAGACTTCTGCTAAGTTTTGCAAATCAGTATAGTTTACTCATTCATCAAATGGATGTTAAAACAGCTTTTCTTAATGGCCGTTTAAAAGAAGAAATTTATATGAAAGTACCAGACGGCATTAAATCTGAGTCAAACCAAGTTTGTAAATTAAACAAATCAGTATATGGTTTAAAACAATCGGCACGATGTTGGTTTGAACGCTTTGACCTAGTGTTGAAACAGCATAATTTTAAAAGCTCTTTGGTAGACCGCTGTTTATATTTCTTAGACCGAGGAGATATTAAAGAAAATATTTACGTTATTTTATACGTAGATGATCTAATCATAGTTACTCATAATAATAACACCATGAAAAATTTTAAAAATTATTTAATGGACCACTTTCAAATGGAAGATTTATCCGAATTAAAACTTTTTCTTGGTATTCGAATTGAAAGAAATGAAAATCAAATTACAATTGATCAAAGTTCTTTTCTAAAAACAGTGTTAACTAAATTTTGGTATGAGTAATTGTAAACCTGTAAATACACCTTTACCTAGTAAATTAAATTATACTGCATTAAATTCGACCGAAACCTGTGAAAAACCTTGTAGAAATTTAATTGGTTGCTTAATGTATGCAATGCTATGTACACGACCAGATTTGTGTACAGCAGTAAATTTATTAAGCAGGTATCAAAATAAAAATAATAAAGAGGTATGGCAATGCCTTAAACGAATTTTAAGATATACCTATTAAAGGCTCACTAGAACTCAAATTGGTACACAAACGCAGTACGTATAATCATATTTTGATTGGTTTTGTAGACTCTGACTGGGGAAGTAATGAAATTGACCGTAAAAGTACGACGGGTTATATTTTTCAATTATTTGAAAATGATACAATATGTTGGAATACAAAGCGACAAAATTCAGTTGCAGCTTCATCAACTGAGGCTGAATATATGGCCCTCTTTGAAGGTGTCCGAGAAGCTTTGTGGATTAAATCACTTTTAAGTGATATTAATATAGACCTGTCAGAGCCTATAACCATTTATGAAGATAATACTGGTTGTATAGCTATTGCTAAAAATCCAACAGGGCATAAGCGTTCAAAACACATTGATATTAAATATCACTTTTCTAGAGAACAGATTGAACAAAAGAAAATAAAACTTGTTTATATTCCTACAGGTAACCAATTGGCGGATGCATTTACAAAACAACTTCCGGCTCCAAAATTTCTTGAAGTCCGTAAGCAAGTAGGATTGGAAGAAGTTTTGGATCCTCTGGTCTGATTGGGTTTTTCAGGGGTTTTTTCCCAATCCACGCAACAAATGTTGGACCAGCACTTAGGCAGTTCTCCCCTCAATTCCATGTAGTTATATTCACATGGAACAACAACTATTACAACAGTGTCAAACATACTTTTTTGAGTGGGCGTATTGGATATAGACAAAATAAATAGGTTGACCACTCTGTAATTAAAACTATGTGCTCTTGTTTATGTTTATAAAAGACCTAAGGATTGAAGTTGATGTTATGTTAAGAACGCTGACTCAAATAGTAATATAAAAGGCACACTATTATGTGTGGATGAATGTAGTCGATAGTCGATCTTGTTATGAAAGACATCTAAAATATAATTAAAGTTAAAGTTAACAAATCACTCCGTTGTTGTCAGTTCATTGTCTTCCCTAAAACCCAATACTTTGGGTTTTACTTTGGGTAATTCAATAATTTTTCCAATCAATATTAGGTATATTTTATTTTCAATTAGCGACATAAGAAAAAGTAAATGATTAAATAAATGTAATGACATGATTAAAAATAATTTAACTGTGTTAATTACAGTAAAATAAAATTAGCGGCGTCTCATTTCGTTGAAAGTGAAAGATGTTCTTTAGCTTATATGGCCATTCTAACTCCTGATAAAGAAATGTGCCATTTTTTACTTGAAAGTAAGAGGTTGCCAAACCTCTGGGACACACTATACTCTGAGCCACCGATCCGATAAAGTAATGAAATAAAATTTGACTAAACAAAAGTGTTCCTTAACAATATATAACATAATTTATCAGTTAAAAAAAAAAAAATAAACTTTATGGTCTTGAAGGGGGTTAGAACCTTTGGTGTGAAGATGACAATGACGTAGTTTTTTTTCCTCCACATAACACCAAAACATTATATCTAATCATCTTCAGATCATGCCAACCAAGTTGGCATCATCTGAAATGGAGATGATTAAAATAGGAGGTAAGTTTTAATCATCTTCAAATTATGGCCACTTGGTTGACGAAATGCGCGTCGAGTGCAATATGGTGTCCTGGTGTTAGGTGGAAAACTACGTCAGTGTTAAACTTCATGCTAAAGTATACCTTTCACTTTCAATGAAATGTGTAGCTGATAAGTTTGTTTTAAAATATTTGACACTTTTCAATTATTTTTAAATTCTGTACGACGCCACTGACATTGCACCTAAATGTCGAGCTTTAGTGATAACTTTCGATAATATTAGTCATAAACCGTTGACTTATATTTGTGAGATTGAGCAACCATTAAAGCATTTTTACTTTGAATTCGACTAGGTGTTTGGATTCCCTTCAATTTTTTTTGTTTTTTGGAGTAAATAAATGTTACTTTCTCACAAAATTAAGTAAGTACCAAAAATAAATTAAATCATTCATGACAATCTTGCGCTGTGACTATATTAAATATAATGATCTCAAAACTAGGTACGTTCTAACACATATTTTACATGAAATTAAAATTAAAACTTCCATCGTCATGGAAATCATATGCACACGCATACTACAATTTACAAGTAAGGACACGGAAAATACACATCCATTAACTTAAATCTTGATTAAAATATTATAAAACAATACTTGAAGTCAACGGTACCTACTACATTACATGTTTTCAAAGTTGAAAGGGTCGAACTTCTCTCCACCATATTCCATAAAGGCTATAAATTTTAACTATGCCACAATAAATATCATTATCTTAGGCACGTAAGCACTTGCTATAATGATATCGAGTGAATAGCGAATGATATTCTGTGAAAATAAACCATGACAATGTTTGAAATAGTAAAAGAAATAGGAAGTCATTTTGAATAAAGAACACTTGCATACATAACTTTTAGATTGTCCGTTATCTTCCACATCATCAAAAAATTAACCAGGTATATCGTTGCAATTGAGTAATAAATAAAATGTCACCAGTTTTCGTTTTTTGTTTTAGAAAATAAAAATTTTATTCGCAAAAATATAAATTTTATATATAAAAATATTTATCTTATATTAATCACTAATATTGCAAACATTGGGTTTAAACATCAGCTCAGATTTTATTTTCATCTACTCTGCTGATTCAGAATTATTTAAGACAACAGAAAAAATATAAATTGTTTTAAATAATTATAAAGACAATAAATTTGATTATAAATCTTCAAACAATTAGCCACATTGCCACATTCTAATTAAAAATATCTATAAGCGTATTTATAAGTTAATTAATTATTTATTTATACGAGTAATATGCTCATCTATGCTCACAGAGGCCATAGTTTAATAGTGACCGGCTTTGATGACTGAAGACCCGTTAACACCACTGTAATATTATCGCTAATGAACTTTGAGCTTCCGTACAAATTCCAAGCTTTAGAGTATGCTTTGACCATGCTGATACATTCATAATTCATACCTGAATTCTGAATTATATGCCTAGTTTCAAAGTTACGTAGAATGTTAATGTTTAGGTCTAGATTTAGAACTTTGCATTAGCTTATACCTCAGGATTCACCAGTTGTTTCTGAAATAAACAACATTTCAACAACATATTACGTGTACCTGCTGAATATGCTGCTCGTTGTATAGATTTCGAATTTTTCGAGAATGTTGATGATTATTTGAAACTACTTCTAGCTCTGACAGTTGCTGAGATCCCTCACAAAAATAACTGACAGACCAAAATTCCTAAATTCCTTAAATCGATGTTAAATTTAATTGAAAACTGGTATGCTTCTTCATGGGCTGTAAAAAAAAATATTTTCAAGACTCTCACACGACTTCTCTCCAGTAGTTTTTGCTAACAAATCATTATAGAGTCGACATTTCCAAATAAAATTAATAACTGCTGTCTTATTATACTGAAGTTGAATCCTATGGGGAGAATCTGCAAATAAGCAGTACATCTGCCAATATATTTATCATCCCCTTTCCAAATGGAAATAAATTTACTTGGCAGCTCTTAGCAAGATGCAAATTATCCAGATTTTTTATTTTGAGTTGAAATAAACATAAGAATTTTAAAGGAAAATACAGTCAAAACTATTTAAATATCTCTGAATAGTTTGTTCAGTAACGACCTTTAGGACGAACTGTATAAATCTTGCATGCAGAATGAAAGAAAAAAATAAAATGAACAATATTGCTTTATATAATAATAATATTAATAATATTGTTTTTCCACGGTCGGGAGTAGAAATCAGTTTCTATGACATCAAAATTGAAACAGAAGTAGTCGATTATTCCCAAGGGAGTATAATGCTCCCAAGGGAGTTTACATTATGGAGAACGTTTTTCATGCAAAAAAAGAGGTAACATTGAAATTATTTATTGACATTTAAATTAAATGTAACATTTGTACAATTTTCAAAATTAATATTAGAAGGAATATTACTTTCGCTTACATTTAAAGTTTTTGTGATTGCGCTAGTGGTGGTACCTACTAAAACGTGATTAACAATTTTGGTCTTATTTTCAATGGAGTTCTCGACATAACCCTCAGCGACTGTCGTTGATTTCCAACCAGCATGACGCTTTATTGTCGTGATATCCACACCAGCATCTGCCAGTACTGTCGCTGAAGATCTTCGTAAGCAGTGACCAGTATAACATGCAGCATCAGGTAATTTTAAATACGAAGCTACTACACTAGGAATTTTTCCGATGGTATTCTTGCCAACTGGCTGCGAACTACATTTTTCTGTTTTGTAGTACAAAAAAAGGCGCTTATGCTTGACGTGGGGAGAACGACGGGACAGGTATTTTCGATACAATTCAAGCATATTTCCCACATCGGTAACCACAAAGGTTCGTGGAATCTTTGTCTTAGTGTTTGGAATTTTTACAATCAAGAATGAGCCTACATCCTCAATATCATCTACAGTTAAATTGACTAGTTCATCAGTTCGACAAGCTCCGGCAATCCCCAGAATTAATACAACCTATAAAAAATCAAAATACTAAATAATTGAAATACCTAACAACAAAAGTAATCTTACCTTAATCATTAAGAATTCTTTGTCATCTGCAGTTGATAGAAAACGGTCGATTTCACCCTTTGTCAATATTTTCGATTTTTTCGCTTTTGATATCCGTCACCGGTTCTTTTCAAAAATGCGATCAGTTTGGGGAATTTGCTTATATCTATGTTGTCGTAAATTATCAAGCATGACTTAACCATAGAATATTGCGCCCATAATGTGGAAGACTTGTAATTCTTTGCATTTTCACTGAAATATGCCAACAAAACATTCTCGCTGTATACTTGAATATTTTTCTCGGCGCACCACGTTTTGAACCGATTGTAAGCTATATCGTATAAAGATCTTGACTTCGTAGGTAACAAATTGCTTATTGCAATATTTGCAGCCTCCACAATCTCTTCCGACTCACAATTATTCATTGTGCACTAAACAAACTGTAAACTAAACCAAACTAACATCTTAATTTGACAATTCTTTTTGTTTGTTTATTTTGTAGTTATGACAATAACTCAACGACTACTAAATAAATGCTCAAATCCGAATACAATAATTCTGGTGCTACTTACTTCATAATAACAAAATATGTGTTTTTAAGTTAATGAGACCGTGGAAAAAATAGTATATACCATTCGGGAGAAATGCTATTTTGTCCTCGGTGCATTGTAGCCCTCTGGCTTCGCCCTCGGGCTTCAAATTGCACCTCTGCCAAAATAACGCATTTCTGTCCCTTATAGTATAATATACTATTTTTTACTACTAACATGAGAAAACCTTATTATTTACCTCATTTGTGTAAAGACAAGTAGTTCATTATTGACCTAGGTAAATAATGAATTATTATTTACCTAGGTTAATAATAAATTGTATTGAAACCCATCAGTTTGACATTTCACGCATCAGTTTGACATTTCACCTACTTGATATTTCGATATGTTTGAGTAATAGGGGAAATGTCTGATTTTAAAATAAAAATAAGATCTTCTGGTGTTAATTCGACTATTTGTAGTAAAAAAAATACTATATATACTTCGGTTGAGAAGGCCATTATTTACCTCGAAAATTATATAAAATTTCTCGGTCAATAATAGCTCACTTCTCAACCTAGGTATATAATATACTATTATTCATCGTTATTTAAAACAATTACATTCTAAGTAACAAATAACAACATTTGAGGAGGAAACTTGCAAAAGGACCCAGTAGAGACTGATACAATTAATTATACTGAGAGTGTTTAACGAAATAACAGTTTTAAGTTGGTAAGTAACACTGTATACTTACCAACTCCAAGATAAAGATCCGGTCCAAGATAAAGATGGGATAGCATTGGGATCTTGGAAACGGCAAGAGCTAAACTCGGGAAGCGTTTCCTGGTTAATTTTTAATGGTGGCAACAACAAGCTAAAAACGTAATAAAACTATTACTTGTGATACATCATTGAATTTAGAATAAAAAATAGTATTAAAATTTAAATTTAAAAATACAGGGCCGTATTTAAAAAAAAGAAGTTGATGATGGTTTCTCGGAAACGAAACGGCGGACAAAAACTTGAATGCCATCTTGTTAAGCTCAAAAAGTGACAATGGAAAAGTATTTTTTATTTTTTGATGCGGCTGTTAAAATAACGCCAGAAATAAATAAAAACAAATATCGCAAAAAAAATGTTTTTCCAAATATTTCGAAATCAAAAAAAGATAACTTATTTTTGCAAAGTCCATGTAAAAGGTATTCAAACTGCTCAACTTTTTCATAATTTAACCAACTTTGTATCTCTTACCGTTTCCAAGATCCCAATGCTATCCCATCTTTATCTTGGACACACTGTATAACAAACAGATTGTAGTATTTCTGTGCACAGATACTAGTTGAATAATTTCATTTACTTGTCTCAATTATTATGTGAAAAAAAAACTCGTGACTGCTTAGTTATCTAATATTTAACTATTCGTTTAGTAATCTTAATGAATTAAACGTTTTAATTTCAGGTGATAGATATTAAAAATTCGCGGGTCAAGGTAATAACAAAGAGGATAAACTAATAAGAGTTTTCACTTAATGTAATTTCCTATGCCCAAGTTTCATTTTTTACGATGATTTCTGATGCACCCTGCGCACGCGTAGATCTACACAATTCATTAACTAAAACGAACATTGGACATTGCCTTTCGGATAGGTCGAGAGCACAGGACAGGATACAATATTTTTATAACTTTTATAACGCAAGATAACTGTTATAATATAATTAACGCAAGCACTCAAACACCGGGACACTCGAAGCTTCCAAATTATTTAATCAAACAGATAACAACAAGAACGAAATGGAAATAACGAAGTAACACGAAAAACTATTCATTTTCTATTTCATTCATTTGCATGTCACTAACAGAGATAACTAGATGTGCGATATGATGATGATTAAAGCAGTCTCATAAATTTACTATAATTTACTATAACCTTCGCCGAATGCATTATTTTTCACTCAAATTCTATGCACCTGACGCATAGTGATAGAAATTTGGTCGATGGCATGAATGAATATGAAGAAACTAGTTAATTCTCTTTGGAAATAGTGACTTCGTTGGTCAATTGTTAACATAACAGTAACATAAATTAGACTTGTACTTTTCGACCAGAGGATTATTAACTGTGTAGTTACAACTATGGTGTTGATCTATTGTTGATAATGTATTTACCCCCATTGCATGAGGGTAATTTTGAGATAGGTAATATCTGAAAATATTTCAAACCAAGTAACAAATTAATCTCACATCTACATTGTATTTAAAAAAATCCTTTCTGAAATATTCCGTAAAGCATTCTGATTTTAACATGATGTAGTATAATATCAAAAAATCCGTTAGAATACATATGGTTCTTGTAAGTCTGGTTTACTTCCGCTTTTGAAATCTGTACTTGAAATTGAATTGAATGAAACTAGCAATGCCGATATTTTTGGCAGCTGACATAACTTTTCTGATACATTTATCTTTCCGCTGCCTGTTTGCTCAAGAAGTATAATTTGTTTTAACGCGGCATGATATTTTATCTGCAGCAACACAGCTAAAGATATTATAACAAAGGATTCAAATGGGTCAAAGCCAACAGTAGAAATTGTGAGTTCATGCTTTCACCTTCTATTATCATTATTTATTATTAATAATGTCGATTTATGTGTATAAATGTGTTATTAGTTTTTTGCGTGTTTTCCTACGTACGGCCTCGCAATTCACATAAAAATGAAAATACCTTAATTTACATACTAACTAAAACGTTCAACATAAATGAAAAGAATGACGGAAAAGTATTATGTTTTGAGTAATAGGTGTGAGCGATTAAAATAAGTTATTTATTGTATATATATTTCGTTTGTTGAGCTGTTTTTCTGTTGTTGATCCAGTAAGTAAATATACCATGTGTCCCAAAATATACTGACAAACTTTAAGGGGTGGTAGGGAACATGAAAACAAACCTTTTTTGTTTAATAAACTCAAATGATCCGGTTAAATTGTAGAGCATAAAATGTTTTAAATAATATCCAAATAACTAAATTAATTCTTGATTTAGTTGGACACCACTGCATTTCGTAACAACATTTTTTTTTCAACCACGTTCCTTGTTGGAAGAAAAAATCTTTATCACAATAAACATTCCAAAGATGCCAATTTTAAGACCGTAGTATTATTTGTGTCTTATCTAGTTGGCATCAGAACATTAAGAACATTATCAGATTTTTTATTCAAAGTTTGTATTGAAAATGAACGATAATTTCTCATTTCAAGAACTTGCTGATATGCACCTTGCTTATGGTACAGCAAATTGTATGGACAGAGATATCCGGAACCCCGGCAACCTCATCATACAACCTTTGCTTCCATCCATCGTCGCCTTAGAGAAAGTGGGTACCTAAAGCGGAATTAAAGCGTCTTGGTGGAAGAAGGAGTTCTACACCGTGTGGAGGAAAATCAATTTACAAGTACACTGAAAGAAATTTCAAGTAACTGTAAATAGAAATCGCATATCCCCAACAAAATATCTGCATTAAATAGGCTCCAAATAGACAGCATAGTTACTACAGCATAAACAGTTTTGTTGAATCTGTCTACTTACCATTAAAAAAACTTTTTGTTAACTTTTTCTTATTACTGTAAATCGATATTTTTTGCTGTCAGTAATGAAGGCCCATTTTATGCTTAATAAGTGTTTTTTTGGGGATAGCAGATACTTTTCTAATGCAGTATTAATATTTTGTTGCCACAAAAAAAACTTTTTCTTACTACTAGTAAATTATTTTTGAGCCATTATACAGTATGTTTTAGTAAAAATTATAATTACTGGTTCATTACAGTAAGTACTTGTATTTGTCCTAATAACTTCACTTTATTAGCACAGAATGATATACAGTGGTTCTAGAAAAATGACACTATTGTTATTAGAATATGTATTTTAGTATTAGTTTAGTATATAGGAAAAGAAAAATAATGTTGCCAGATGCATACAGGATATATCAAGATAAAACATGTTAACTCCTAAATATATAGGAATTGTATGGTGTTAAGCTTAACACACCCACATACATAATTTATACCTACATAAAATTAATAGTTTTCCAGCAAAGTATCTACAAAACTTAACCTCCAATGGTTTTCAAAGCACAGAGATTTCTTACATAGGTAGTGTCCATATTCCTATACCAACTTTCTTGTAAAGTACCATAATAACTGATGTAATGTCATGTAATACACTGTCAAATAACTGAAGCACCTTTGTTTTATCTATGCATATCTACTTTGGTGAAGTTATAGTGTTTTAGGTAATAAATACACCCTTTTAAAATTATTTATTTATCTTTCGTAATCTATACAAGAATTAGAAAGACTAATTACTCAAGCCTCTAATACGTTCTTTGACCAAATTAATTTTACCATATACTAACCAAATAACGTTTACTCCACGCGGTACACACCCAGTCAACACAGTGAACACACGTAAAATGTGCGTAAAATGGCGTGCGGCTAGTAACCTATTAGCGAGAAATCTGTATAGTGATCTCTATTGCGACTGCGCATTACATGACTTTCAAATAATAACTTAGTTACGGTAAGTCAGGACCGACTTGGCATAAACTAAGGTAAAGTAACCCCAACTAAGTAAGTCTCAAATTGGTGCACACACTTACTATAAAAGTTTATTTACTTACCTTTAGGAAAATAAATGCTAGGAAAAATAATTAGAAAACGCACTATATGGGAACAGCAAAATGACTATTTGAGGTAGTAAAAGCATATTAGCAAAACGATTGTCCTTATGGTTAGTGCCTTATAATATAATGGTAATAAGAAAAAGTACTATCATAAAGCAGATCGTCTTAGCAAAACATTTTATTTGATCCATTTCCTTCAGTGAAGAATTCCAATAGTCTTAAATTCAAAATTAATACAAATAGTGGCCATTTGAAGTCGTAAATTGCCAGAATGCATTACAATTGTCATTACTTAAGCAGCAAGTTACTTAATATCATGCAAACCTTCAGAATTGTATATGGATTAACAAATCTGCATATCAAATGTGTTGTAAATTATGTTATACGTCACATTCTATATAATCTCTATAATAGTTATCATAATCAATATGCCAGTCAACCATAAGTTCAATGCTGAGCGATATTATTGCAGAAGAGATGTATTCTGTATTGCTTGAACACTATATATTTTTAAAATAATAATAACAGCAAAATGACTATTTAAGGTAGTAAAAGCATATTAGCAAAACGATTTTCCTTATGGTTAGTGCCTTATAATATAATGGTAATAAGAAAAAGTGCTATCATAAAGCAGATCGTCTTAGCAAAACATTTTATTTGATCCATTTCCTTCAGTGTAGTATTCGCGCAATTGCACACCAAATGGGTTCCTCCAAGTCGACGGTACACCGTGTCATGCATGAACAACTCCTCTACCCCAATCATTTACAACGTGTACAAGCTTTAAATCTTGAAAATTGTCCACATCGATTAGTTTGTTTCCGATGGTTTTTCTGTCACAACTTGATAGATCCTCACTTAAGGAGAATAGTATTATATTCTGATGAGGCATGATTCACGCGCGATGGTTATTTTAATGGCAGAAACAACCACATTGGGCATGATGAGAATCCTCACGCTGTGGTCTCTAGAAAACACCAGCATCAATTTTCTGTAAACATATGAGCTAGTATTGTTGAAGAGAATATCTAATAGTTCACTTGCTGCCTGCTCGTTTGAACGCAGATATTTATCTCCATTTTCTGCAAAACGTTTTGGCTCTATTATTAGAAAATGTCCCTTTAGACATTAGAAATAACATTTCGTTTCAACAATGACAGGGCACCTCTACATTTTGGTTTGAACGTGCGCCAGTATCTGGACCAGCAATTTTCCCACATGTGGATTGGAAGGGGAGGTCCGTGGCCTGGCCCGCGCCTTCTCCCTATCTCAACCCCTAGATTTTTTTCTTTTGGGGTCAACCGAAATATTTAATCCTACGAAACGCCTATTCGCAATAAGGAAGATCTCTTAGCAAGAATAATGGCCAGTTGTACACATGTAGAAGCTGTTCCCGAAATATTCCATAGGGTTTGCGAGTCAATGAACCGACGGTGCAATCTTTGCATTGAAGCAAATGGTCAACATTTTAAATACTTGTTGCAAACCATCATTGATTTATCAATGAATCATTATTTATCAAAGTCCAACACGACCAAAAACTGATTTATTAATATCGTCCAGAACATTTTTTGTAAATGAATATTAATTATTTATCACTGTAATAAACAAAACTTACCAAACCATTTTTCTTCCAAACTTTTTTCTGCCAAAACGCCTCATTTGCGGACATATGTTCATTAAACAAAAAAGGTTTGTTTTCATGTCCTTATACATAATGTACATTTTTTGTCATAACTCAACTGTAGGTAGAAAAAGTCAATGCACTACTAATAGTAGTGCATTTAATAGTTATTTAACTACCACCACCACTATCCACCTAAGTGGATGATAATAATAGTAATAATATAATAGTATATTATTAGTATAATAATACTAATAATAACAATTTCATCAGTACTAATAAAAATGAGGCAAAGGCACATTGTTCCTTAAGCTTCAACTTCGAATACATTCAATCCACTACGTATTGTTTATAAAAAATATTTTAGTAGGGCAAAATATTAGGATACGTATTGACTTCTATAAATTGGCGAAGGCGCCAGTTGGTAAAAAATTTGATACATAAATTATTTTAATTTAAAGTTGATTTAAAGAGTAAGGATATATATTTACATACTGCTATCATACCAAACATACCATACATGTATGGTATATTTTTGGCATACCAGGCATATCTGCCTGAGAATTATTATTATCTATAAGTACGGATGTTGTGCTTCTGGAGCTTACAAAATGAAGATAATTACATAAAAATTATTGAAGCATCTAAAATAGTCAAGACAGTATTCATTTAAACATCTCGTATTTATTCCTCAACTCAACGAAGAAATAAATCTTGAAATTTTCCGAGAAAAGTCCATTTTTGGTCTTAAAGCCATTTAGTAACGTTTCATTAGCTAAGCCAGGTTTGTTTTGTATTTCCCAGAGAACATTTGTACAGATTGGTGTGGAATGATACTTTTTTCTTGAACATTCTACCACACTTCAACAAAAAGAAAAAAAGAAAATAGAGAATGTTTCAGGATCCAGAAGAATAGGAAGTTGGGCGTATATTTTAACAAGGTTAACTATTTCCAATGAGATGTAGAACGTTTTCTCATAAATATGAAACCTGGAACTTTTATCACCATTCACCTAATCGAGTTACAGTGATTCAAGCCAATAATTATTCAATAATCAGGAAGAAAGTGTACTCTGTATCATTGGTTTAATATACTGTAGATTGTTAGCTACATATAAAAAGCTCTTACCCGATTTGGAAGCTCGGAGCGTAGCGCCATCTTTAGTAAGAAGCTTAAGGTCTACAAGTTTATGAAACTCACGCTTCTTACTAAGAGATGGCGCATTGCAATGAGTTGGATCTATAAAGGCACTGTAAGTTGGATTATAGAAAAGTCCTAATCATAGCAATGGGACATCTGTTAGAAGTGCTTTTAAACTGTCAGTCTGTGATATATTAGAAAGCCATTGTGTGATATTTGTATATTATCCTACTATTAAGAAATGCGGTACAGTAAAACGTAAGTTTCTGACTGAGAATTTATTCTGAAGATTAACTAAGGTACGTGAAGAGAAAGCATTATTATATCCTAAAAATATACCTTTAACGATACGTACGATAACGGTAATGGAATGCCTACATAGAAAGTTTTCAAATGTAGTATTTCGCTTCAGTCAAGGCACTAAATCTTTAAAATACAAAATATAATCATATTTTATACCCGTGCGATGATAAAAGTGACACATACGTTAAAATATGCTATATAAATTACAAAAATGTATTTCCCCTTTACCATTTAAATGGGGCTATTCATAATTTTGCCTGTTTATTATGGTTTAAGGATACAGAGAGAGAAAAAAGTCGCCTTAAAAACAAGGAAATTAAAGATATTAAAAGAGCCGAGAGAATGTGAATTCTGGAACTGACTACCCTGCAGAAAACTTTGTAAGTTAAGAACCTAAAAGATTATTTTAAAACTAGCCACTATTGTCGAGACATGTTTTATTTAAAAAGTTTGGGTACAGATTTATGAGCGACCATTTATAATGTTACATGACAACGATAGTACTCAGATATGTGTTATTTGTTGTTATGAAAGTATGGCTTTAAATTATCTGACCGTGTATTGAAAATATGCGGCGACATTTCTAGGCCAAAACCTTCCTGATATACTTATAGCTCGTACACAATGAAGCCACTGCAAGCTGTCTTGCAAATAGAAGTAATAGAGCATCACTCCTTGCGCAGAGGTGTGGAGCGGCGTTAGAGTTGCTAGATGGTTGTTGATGCTTCTAATCAATTAATTGATAAAAAACAAGATCAGAAGGGGGATTCCGTGTCACGGTTCGATATAAAACCCGATAATGCTTCTCATTCTCACTTGATAGAGGTATATTGCTCCATCGCAAGCATATTTAGGGTTTAGGTAAATATATAAGTTAATATATGAGAAAGGATCATAATATCCTTTCTCATAGGTTAACTTATATGTTATATGCATGTTAGTATCTACAGTGTGTCTCGTCTTTCACCTACAAACAGACCCTCACAAATTTCTCATAAATAAAACTCATCATTTACCCTACATTATAACTTAAATAGAGTGCTACTTTAACCGTATACCCTTCCCAAATTAATCAGGGTAACCATTGGAAGTACTTCTGTCGATAAACTCTTATTGCAGTATCCTTAATTATGTCTCTTAGGCGTATAGGTTCGATATAAATATAATTATATTAATTTTAAATATATTATTTAATACATTAAAATGAACATCTAAAGAAATTAGATGTTCAGTGATTCTATCTTAAAAAAGATTAAGTACAATAGGTATTACTTTATAAAAAATCAGAAACTGATTTAATTTATCATCTAAGGTATCTTTAATTATTTTATGCAATTAAAAATGTTTTATCTCGTCTCGTGTTTGCAGAAAAGCCTATATATAATAATTTGGTACGCCACAGCCTTTGTAATTTCACTTATTACTCTCAGACTGCGGCTGTACAAGATAATTTGCTAACAAGGATGTATCAATTAAGTTTTGATTTATGTATGAAGTTCAAACAACGCACACACATGCCGTTTACCGAGTTCGACCACTAAGCGACGTTGTTTATATTATCTGGAAGCACCAATAACCACAAAAACAAAATACACAGGCCACATTATAAATGACCCTGTCATGGACCTCGACGTTTCATTGGAATTACGCGAATATCTTGATTAACAGGGAAACTACAGACAGACAAATTGCTTACCTCTGTTCCGGTAATTTCTCAACGATGCCTCCACCGATGGTTGACGGAAAACTGAAATGACAAAACATTTGTTAGATGTAGCATATCGCATGGCATTCATTAGTTAATACACGGAAAGGGGTAGAAAGCAATGTTGTTTTCACATATACCTACAAGGATTTCCAAATTATCAGTTACACGAGACAATTTTTTTTATTAGATTTATACCTAGACCTGTTCTAATGATCTAGACTTTGAACAGCAAAATAGTTCTATTTGATGTAGTTAACTAATTAAATATATACTAAATGTATACATTTTTGGATGGAGGGGTACCTTTAAAATATCTAATTTTATTGAACACAAAACATCATAAGATAAACCGATCATTCACTTACTTATATCAGTGACTATAGAAAGAATTTCTATAGTCACTGCTTATATTGAGTGATGGAAAGTATTTTAATTGCAGCCAGTCTTGGCAAAATATTTTAATTATTTGACAATTATTATATATCTACGATGTATACGCTAGAACTAAGATTGTGTTCCAATATTAATCTTGGCTAACCAAAACCCTGGTTAAGCGTTCCATTATATACAAATCCTCCAATATTCTGAAAATTGTTTAATTTTGGAACTGTGGCCACCTGAAAAAGTTAACCAACTGTCAAACTATCGACCGCGATCTGGGAGTGGTGAATTTCTCAACCGCAGAGTTAGGTTAGGTTATATTTTGTTTAGATGGAGAAAAGAGATGAAAGAGAGTAGAGAGATTTTGACACCTTAGTTTTTACCTTATCGTTATCGTAGTCGATGAACTGAGCAGGCTTAGTGCCAAAAAGGATACTATTTTTGGCACTGTGCAATACTGTGCACGCTCAGCCCTTAAATTTACAAAGACTACTTTTTTCTATTGTCCAAGTAAGTGAACTAAGTGATAGAATCTAAGCAACGATCGACAACCTGTTGATCCATCAGTACAATTGCACTACCAACTGTTAACAAAAGTAAAATTAAATTTAAGCTCAGATTATTAGAAATTTTTATTCCATAAAGGTCAATAAATTTAGTATAATATACAAGAGCATCTACTCCTTCATTCATTATTCGAACGGCTGATTATATGATTTTTGACTGGATTTTTTGTCAATTAATCCATCTAAATTAATCCTATGAAATAAGCACGGAATGTGCTTATTTATGTAATATGTACTATATGTGGTTAAATTAATCAAAATAACAATCCATGCATCCTGATATTCTTAATTAACCAACCAGTTCCTTTATTACACATTTTTCAGATTTGATGGTTGGTTTAAGTATGTCTAAGGTCTCGCAACCTTAGGTTAGGTTCCAATATTATCCGAGACTAATAGAGGAACTGGCTGGTTAATCAAGATGTATGGTGGACTGCTTTTATTGGGATTAATTTAACCTTAAATACATATTTCGTGATTTAATATTTTAAGGGATTAATTGAGAATTGAATGAAAATGCAGATGCTTTTATCACTTATTCAGTCGTACTTGATTAATAGATCCCAATATGTTTGTTTTAACAAAAGCACGTCACCAAACAGATCTATAAAGTATGCAGTTCTACAGGGTTCTGCCCTTGGTCCCGTATTGCTTCTTATCTACGTGAATGATTTGCCAAATTGTGATAGAGACTGCTTATTTACTCTTTTTGCAGATGACACCACTGTACTAAATAGTGATAGTCATAGTAACTCTCTTCTTGAAAAAATCGAAACAACACATAATAACATAAATCAGTGGTTTCTGGCGAATAAGCTATGCCTAAATCGGGAGAAAACGCAGTCAATTTTGTTTACATTACACGACATTAGTGATATCGATAAAAATAATTATGATTCACACGCTAAATTCCTTGGTGTATACATTGATGAAAAAATGACTTGGGAATATCATATCCTCAACCTTTCTAAGAAGCTAGCTAAAAATATTTTTCTGATCAGGAGTCTTTCTAAATCAGTCACAATAAAGACATTATTGACAGCATACTACGGCTGTTTCCATTCCAATATGTGCTAGGCAATTTTGAACTGGGGTCATTCTTCGCCATGGCTCTGACATCTTTAGCTTACAACGTACATGTGTACGAATTATAACCGGCCTTCATTATAGAGCAGATTGCAAAAAATCTTTTATACATCACAGTATCCTCACCCTGCCCTGTATTTATATCTTGGAATGTCTTCTTTATATTAAAGATAACATACATACATTTCAACAACACTGTATGAGTAATGATTATTGCACAAGAAATAGAGACAAAATTAAGCCTGATTTTCTGAGACTGAGTAAGGGTAGAGATGGAACTAATTATTTCGGTATCTTTTTTTTTAATAGGCTTCCAGATTGTGTTAAAAATTTATGTAGTAAACATTTTAAAATGAAAATGAAAAGCTATCTGAAAAAAACAGGCATTTTACACCTTTGAAGAATATATTGAGAATGATTTTTCTGATATTGTTACTCTTTGTGATGTTCAATGTATTGTATGTAGTTTATAAGTTTTTATTTTAATATTTTTAAACTGTATTTTCAGGTTTTAACTATGTTATTTCTTTTATCTGTGTAAATTTCTTTGTGTGACGTATGTAAACATTTCTTTAATGTGGTGACATCAATAAAGCATTATTATTATTATTATTATTATTATTATTATATATTATAGTAAATTTGTTGATACTTTGTACGGAATAATTGCTTTTTCTTATAATCTGAACTTAAATTTTGAGCAGGTTGTCGATTATTGTTGAGTTTCTATCACTTAGACTATTTGGTCAATACAGAAAAGTAGAATTTATAAATACTTACAACTATTATCCCAAGTTTTCGTTTTCCATCTGTTTTCGCCATCTAAACAAAATATTAGGTACCTAAAACCTAACCTAAATCTTCAGTTGACTAGTTCACCGCTCCCAGAACTCGATCGATTGTTTGACGTTTGCTTAACCTTTTAGCAATTTTCAGGAATTTGTATACAGTGGAAGGCTTTACCAAGACTTTGGTTAACCAAATTTAATATTGGAACACAGCCATAACGTATTCCTGATTGTTTATTATTTCCACAATTGTCCATTTTAATGTTAGTTTATACTGAATGCGAAATCGTTGAAATTCTCAAGTTATAAACGAAATAATTTTATGCTTAAAGCTGCTTGGATTGGGAATAACTCTTTCGGAATAACTACCTACTAAGTGTTGATGTAAGAATTAACAATATATTTGTGTTCAACTGTTTTCCTAACTAATAAGAAGATTGCAAGGTATCTCTCGTTCCTGTTGCCTCACATTAGTCTCTGATTTTCAGGATAGTTTTTATGATAATATTAGTTAGAGGCATTATTGTTATTTTATTATTGTTATAGTAGGTATCAAAAAAAAATATATGTCATATGGGAAAATATAAAACTAAATGGCGCCACCGACAATTTAATTTTATATTTTCCATTAGAAAAGCAAGTCTAACCGCAAAATCTGAAATCCTGGATATTAGTTTGCTTATAAATATTCACCATTCAGAAACACAGCCACAAGTTCCAAATATACTAAGCGCTGAAAATTCCCCAATTTGAGCCCCAAGTATTAATTCACTTTTAATTTTAGCATTCAGAAGCAGAACGAGGAGGTACCAACTTCTAAACGATGAAAAATCCCCGAGCGTTAATTCACTTTTAATTTACTTATCCCCGCACACGACTGTTAACAACTTGTACGACGAACGGCAAACTTTCAACATTAAAGTACCCCGCTGAATTTCTGGTTTGTTTACGTAGGGCCGTAAATATTCGACGGGAAGTACTTTAAAAAGTTTCTGTTAAATTTGCCGGAGGAAGTGGCAGTATTAATTTTCATCACTTTATACAACACTTGGGGGAGAAGGCTTCCTTATAAACATATTACCCGCCCTGTAAGCCAAAGAAAACTTCTCCAACTTCACCAACTATTGTCGAACAGATATTCATCACTGGGGAAGTTTAAATGGAATAAAAAATGTAGCCAGCTCCAGCGCGGATTGAACTGTTTGCATACAAAACACTTTAATTAAGCCTTGCATGCACGTGAAAAGTAGCTGGAGTGTTCTTCAGACTGACATTTAACTCTACATATACAGGGTTATTCAGAACTTATCTCTAAAACTTTGAGGATATATGCATCCTTAAATAAGAAATCGATATCACCAAAAAAATTTATAATAAAAGTCTTAGGATTTCCCGTAAACAATGTTTAAAGTTATACCATTATAAAGGACTACGTAGATGGGCAGCTGTACTTCAACGACAATCTGATATACCACATTCCTAAGAATGTGGTAAAAAAAAAGTAAACACGTTTTTGTACCTCGAACGCCTGGGCGAATAGAGTTGGAGTGGGGATAATATCTCTATTGTCTATTTAGTCATCAGTCTATGTGTGTACTCTCGGTGTGCTGGTGTTTTATTTATCGTAGGAGTGTTAAACTGTACAATTTTCAAAATGGCTCATGTGTACAGTAATGCTGAGTTAATGGACTGTTACCAGTGGATTATCAATTACGAGTTAGGTTTTGTGAGTGGTTGTTGCAGCAAAATGCTGAAAATCCCCAATTTCTTCTATCTCTTATAGTTAATGAGATACCCTACAAAAACATCGAAGTTTGCCCACCCTGTACACACACAGTGAAACGCAGAATACCTGAAAGCTTAATTTCATTTTTTATAAACTCTAGATTACCTACTCAAAACAAAAAATTATCGATTTAACTTTTTTATTTTAAAAACAAGTATCATCTTTAAGAAATTTAAATATGTGGTTCAAAGGCTTAAAAATAGCTGTACAATTTGTAATCCATAGATAAACGTAATCTGAGGATGTATAAAACTTTTGCTCTATTTTGCATTGGAAATTCTAATTCCTAACAAAGTATTTTAACAATTATATTTTTAAAATGTATCTTTTACTAATTGTACATTCTGTATTATACACACAGGATATCTGTTTTAAAATAATACATACGTGCGTGACTGCTTTGCATTAAAAATTTCTGTAACTTATTTGCATTTGCACAATATACAAACACATGCATACATACATTCATCTCTTTCTTTCATAAATCACCATATTCAGCTTTATGTTTTACTCAATTCAAATTATACGTAAATCTTTGCATTTTCCTTCTTTCATTGAAATTAATGTCGCAGGATTTACGACAACAGGAAAACAATAGTATTATTTCCATTTTGCTATTCTCTTTTATCGTTTCTGCAGGCATTTCGTATATGCCATTACGTATTTCTCCGGTTTAAAATTTGAATTTCTATGAACCTTGCATATGACGTGACAGAAACGCGCGTACAAATACAAGTTTATTGCACTTTACTGTAAAATATTAATATATTCAGGGATCAGGGCATCCCAGCGACGAGCAGCAAAAGAAGGCTCTATGTACCAAGCTGAAATTACCTCATGCACTGTAGGATAATGCAGTGTACCTTTTTGTATTACATTTATTAACTGGAATCTCTATATTTCCACTGTATTTGTTACATTGAACATTTTGAAGTCAATTTTCTCACCGAATTAAAATTTTAATTTGAGAAATGGAGAATTATTATGATAGCAAAAGTGCTATTTAAGATTAGGTATATACAGTTTTAGTAAATCTGAATTTTTAACAGTAATTGAAAAATAAACATAGTAGTTGCAAAATCAAACACGCGTTAGGTTTTAAACAAAATTACACCATTATTATATTTTATTTTCAATTAACTTATCCCCGCAATGTTTTCATTTAACTGATTAAAAATATAATTTAGTAGTAGTTACGCCTGAGTGCGTTTTCAATTATTGTTTGTTAATGACAATGTAATGTAAGTAATGAACATGCGACAATAACTAATGAAAATGTTAAGTAATATTTTGAAATTAGTATTTTTGTAGTAAGTTCCAGTTTGATAATTAAAATTAATTTAGTAATTTTCAATGTTGAGGAGCTAGTTATCAGTATGACGCCATCGATCGAAATCTTTAAAAATTCGTTGATGGGAGGTGGGAAAACTCTCGGAGTTTTGATATTACAAAATTCATATACCAATTTATTTATCCCAATTGATTACCGAGTCTTTTTTTGTGGTATAACGAGTGCTAAAGGATACTGTAGGCAGTTCCTTACTGATTTTGAATTGGACTCTTATTCATTATTTCAAGGTATCCAGCTCATTTCCTATTTGGAGATAGAGCTGGAGATAAAAATGTTATACCAATTCCATTTATAAATCAGAACTTCATGTAGCCACACTTTATTATAATTTTATTCGCCTATTTGTTTCTTAATTATTTGTGTTGTTTTTTAAACCGATGATAATATAATAATTAATTTGATATATTTGTTAAACAGCTAGATTTAAATATTGGAAATTAATTAGACAGTTTCTCAAACCAAATATGTCCAGCAGTTTGGCAGTCAACAATTACTGATAGAATACCGAAATATCGGTTTAAACTTTCACCTCACTGAACATTTAGCTCAGTTCCCTCTACGTATGTGTTTTATGTTTTAGTTGCGGCACAGCGAAGCCCTAGGCGAAGTCTTATTTGCTTACGATTGTTTTCTGTACCCATCAAAAACAAGAGCCTGTCTCGCTGTAACAGCTTTGCATCTTTCTTTAGAGAATCCTGAAATTTGAACACAAAAGAGATTGCTGTTGATGTGTCTCCTCATTACAAGGGGAGCTTAAAACTTTTTTGTGTTTATTTAGAAAACTATAATCCTGCATTGTTACAAAAAAGTAGATTTTAAACCGTACGTTTTTGGGATATAGTTGTTTTGATAGTCATTTTTGAGCTACGACATTACATACTTATTTATAACTTTACACTTTTACTAGGTGTCTTTGTAATCTACATAAGAAATACAAATCATGTCTAATATAGGTAAATGCGGATTTTTATTTTTTGTAACTTTTTTGCCTGAAGTTTTGCTTGACTTATGGCATCTCTGATGGTATACAAAATAAGCTTATTATTACTCGAGCTTGAGGCTTACTTCTTTTAGGTATTAATAATGGTTTTAATTTGAGCATATTGCCATGTTTTTATTATGAGCACTTTTTTAAGTTATCAGATCAACGGGATATCTAGTCCATAAGATTAATTTATCGTTCGAAAACTCCAACAGGTACTCTTCAGTAGATTACACTAAACGTTTATTTCTTCTGTATTGAATTTTGTACAATTTCGAAGAATATTATCGCATAACCTACCTCGCCTGTATGTACTAATGCGTCATTTCGTGTGAATCTAAATATCTTTTCAAGTACCTACTTAAAATCTTAAACCAAATCCATGATCTTTTGTGTTACAGACATTATTGGTAGATTCGTCGTTTCAATATCACTGAATGCCATTGATTTGACTAATGGAAGTAGCAGCAAGAATGTTATGATAGTTAAGGTAAATTTATCTATTCCATATGTTCCAGATTTCTAGTTATATTTCTATCAAAGGAACTTTGCTCAGCAGAATGTAAATTATGTAAAGAACAATTAAGCGAAAGACCTTTCCAAACCACTCGTTTTTCGTGTCCTCACACGAAAACCTAAAGGGACCGGTAAAGAGAAATCAAAGACCACGTATCCTCTAGGCACAGGCGTATCAGTATTAGGAACGTTTCCTGTCCTTATGGGCAGGAATATTAAATTACACCGGAGCATCTCCTAAATTTTTCCGCGTCCCTTCAACTTTCTCTGAAGGCTGTCACGCTCACTAGATTCGATCACAACTTCCGAGCTGTTTGCATGTTGTAGTTGCGTCACTGGAGAGTTACATAAATATTATAACGGCACCATCTGCACGGAGAAAGACGGTAATTCAACGGAGAATATTAATACAGAAAGATCGTTTAAGTGGGTACAATTTATTTTTCCTTTCATGTGGTTGTATCGCTATATGCTTTGTTTTCCTTTGGATTACGGAAATAATTTCAAAACGAACAGAACTGAACAGATGAACATAGTATGTAATATCAGTATGTAAAGAAGGAATACCTTTTTTTGTAAAAATATGTCGAAATGAACAACATAGACCACAAAAACTTTGTATAAAAAATAGATTTTTTTTTCTTAAGAATAGTTTATATACAGGGTTATTCAGAACTTATCCATAATAAAATTTGGGGATGTTCAACATACATGTACAAATGTGGTAGTGCAAAAAATATTTTTTGGCAGGGTCTTAAAACTATTTAAAAATTTTTCATTGCACGCCGCTGGATACTGGTCCACTGTAATGGAGTGACCTTGGGACTGACAATGCAAACAGGCTAGCACAAAAAAACTTCGGAAGATCTGGAGTACACGGACACCCGGCGCAAAAAAGATTTGCAGCGTTTTTACTTTAAAATAAACTGAAAGATAGATAGATCTGACCAAAGTGACGTGTCTTCAAAATGAATAAAATTTTGTTACACTAATTTTGAAGAATTGCGCTACTTGATTACTAGGTATTAGAAACATAAAATTTAGGTATAAAAAATTTGCACATACCTTGTTACAAAAGCTTTTCGAAATAAATTTCCTCGACTTATATACAATTTTGGGCACGCCCTTATCCAATTTTGCCGCACTAAACCGAATGTTCCTCCTGGTTGCTGATCTTGTAAACGCAAATTATTAAGTAAATTGGGGATTTTCAGCATTTTGCTGCAACAACCACTCACAAAACCTAACTGTCGATGTGTCGGTGTGTCGATTGGGAAATCGTTCCGCATACAAGCGCGAAGCTGCCAATGAATTTTGTCCAACTTCGCCATAAATAAGAATCATGTCCATTAACTCAGCATTACTGTACACATGAGCCATTTTGAAAATTTTACAGTTTAACACTCGATAAGTAAAACACCCGCACAGAGACAGCGACACAGAAAGACTGATGACTGCATAGACAATAAGAGATATTATCCCAACTCCAACTGTATTCGCCAGGCGTTCGCCAGGTACAAAAACTGTTGTTTACTGTTTTTTGAAGGAATGTGATATATCAGAGGTGTTGAAGTACAGTTGCCCAGCTACGTAGTCCTTTATAATGGTATAACTTTAAACCGAGCTTTAAACATTGTTTACGGGAAATCCTAAGACTTTTATTATAAATTTTTTTGGTGATATCGATTTCTTATTTAAGGATGCACATATCCTCAAAATTTTAGAGATGAGTTCTGAATAACCCTGTATAGTCAAATAAATAACGAACATAGTGAAACAAGATAAAATCGAAATTATTATTAGAATTCAGAATTATAATCGGGAGGCGACTTACTGATCTCTAATATATCTCTTATGTTCCGAGCTAATCATAAAACATTCAATCAGATATGAAAAATGCTTATGGTGCTAAAAGCTACATTTAAATGCTTAATAAAATACTCTTAAACTACCTTCAGTTTAACCTGAAGTAATTTCAACATTTAGAAGTTAACTGAATCTGAAGTAAATTTAATTAGAAATTTTCTGTATCCATCGGTAGTGGTTACCAATATTTCGCTAAACATTTTCACAAAATTATTAGTTTACTTGTTATACACCGCTGTTATGTTAAAAATGAAGAAATTGTTTGTTTCAAAATAGTTATTTTATTCAAATCGGGAATATAATTTATTATTATATCCAATATTTGAAATTTTTCGTATGTGTATGCTGTCAAGAAGTTTTATTTTTAATAATTCTAATTTTATAGTAGAGTATTTTCTGAAATTTGGCATTACAAATATAACGTTAAATTATATGTTTTATTATAGGTATATGTATCCGAAAAAAGTGAAATACTATAATAAATAATAAATAAATAAATTTCCGTAAGCAACATTAAGAACTATGCTTTATTACTGAGTTCAATGATCTGAGGTTTATGTAGGTATTTATTATTAGTTTATTTTTGTTTTTAAATTAGTTCAAAGTACTCGTTACACTAATATATAAGGAGAACTAATTTCATCGGTGTTATATGTAAATACCTGCATATTGTTTATCCGTAGTTCTTTTTTTATTATAATGTTTATAAATATCTGATTAGTGACATGCAATCATTGGTGCTACAGGTAATATACTATTGACCGCTGTTGTTATCACTAATAGATATAATTTTTGAAATTACCAATAATAAATAATAAATACCTATCACATTTTTTAACTTTTGAAATAGGTACCACCTTCACTAAAATGTTTAAAGGACCATTTTACTTCTTCATTGTATTATTTCAAGATAACCAAATATACAGTATGTAAGAAATTCGAGCACCAGTATAGCTATCTCTTCTATTATGAAATTTACATTTGGTGAACTGGGGAAAAATAAAAAATTACAAGGACTTTTCGATCACATTGTAGCGTAAAGTCTTACATAAAGGTTTACATTTTCATTTGTTTCTAAGATAAAGTTATATACTTTGATATTTCTTATGACATCATTAAAAAAAATGTTAATTCGTATTATGTATACCTTATTTTATCTTATTATCTTCTTTTGTTGTAAACTGTTCTTTTTATTCTTCTTAGTTCGCCATGGATTTATCGTTAGCGAGTTTAGTTTTATTTTATCGTATTCCGTTACTTTTAGGCAAATTTCGTTTCAATGCGAATTACCGTCAGGAAATAGGATTATTACTTATGCATATTATGTTAAATTTAAAATAAACATTTTAAATGGGAAACTGTGTGTACAATTTATTTTGCTGCACGTAATGTTTACACTAAATCACTTGTCTATCTATGGATCAACTCTATGGCCAAGAGGTATATAATATCCCAAAAATTTTCCCGAAATAGTTCATAGTTTTTATAATAGCCGAAATACCTACTCTAACACTTGCATTTTGGATTCACTGTAACCTACCTACAGCAACGTTTTCAGAATTAAATTGATATTCTGTAAACTTTACCTACAGTATCTACAGCGGATGCAACAGATATTTATACAATACATAGAAATATTTGTCTTAATTGGCTTTACGTCTCTTTTAGCAGTTTTAAAATGAACTATCCTCTTTAAAAGCAAGTCAATTTTTAAAAGTACATGAGTGCAACAAAAACCGTATAATCCTAGAAATCCGAAAGCCTTTGATTGATCAGACGATCTTTCTTCACAAATCTATTGAATCTAAAGCTAAATTATCTCAGAGTGCCTCTGAAGTATATACTTCTTAGATTTTATCAAAGACAGAGCGATTGGTAGGGAACGTTTTACCAGTAAAAGCAAAAATGCTTCCTCTTGATCTCACAGCTATTACACAGGAAGTGATTAAATTAGATTTGCTAAGACTAAACCGAGTTAGATGGGGTCTCTGTACAGCATGCGGAATTAACTGGTATCTGTATAGGTTCGGATAATGGCTTTAAAATCTGACTCAGTGATTATAGACAAAACATTCGAATGTGGTTTGTTCGACTTAACTGGAAATCAGTTAACTGATAGCAAGTGAAGTCATTAATAGCGTATAACTGACACGCAAACACCTTTAAATGGGTGAACATTAAAATGAACTGAAACATGTACACTTCGTACAAAATTTCACTACATACAGAGTGATTCAAACTCTAAACCGATGTGGAATTTTAGTGTACAAGAAGTTGTAATTTCTTAATGTACTGGTAATTGATTTTTATCTTTGCTCTTTGGAATTTTCTAGAATTATTTTTGAATTTCTTCATATTTTTACAGCAAGCTCTTGTCTAATAGACATTATATGCGAAACGGACGTTCTTATTATCAACCTGTGTTTTCAACGATAGTTTAATTGAGTATGTAGTGAGTATATATGAATAAATAAATAAATAATTTAAGGCATTATTTGCACGTCCTTGATCAAAATATGAACTAAAAGTTTTCAGACTAAATTTCGGTAATCAAAACGTAGACGTTGCACTAAAAATACAATCAGCTAAAGAATCAATTGCCAACTAATAGTTAAGTCAGGATTCAGTACATCTTGACGGCCCTTAAAATAGTTAAACTCTTCCCTGTTAGGAAACTTCAGTAAGCATGTGTACAAAATATATCAAAATAATTATCTACTTCCTTTTTTGTGTTAGTAGTATCTAGCAGTTACTGAAACTAGGTATTTTAACTATTGATAAATCAAATAAAGATCACAAATTGTATTATGTATATATTTTATGTAATTTATATGGATTTTTATATATTTTAACTAAAAATTCATAAAAATGTGTAAAGGTGTGTGAATTGTGATACATGTTAAATCAACCAGTCTTAGAATGTCACTCTAAAGAATAAACAATAGACTAAAAAACAATAAAATAATATTAGGCACTTATATCCTAATTCCTCAACGACCTATATTTATCGGCATTAAAAACCATCATGGATTTTTAAGTAAATTTCTTGTCTTGAAACGAAAACTGTTATTTTCAATTTGATAGAATTTATATGCCTCTATTTTTTCCCAAAACTAGTTAGTCTTTATACTGCTTTTCCCAATACATTTTGAAATATCAGTAGTAGATGCATATTCTAAACAAGAATTTCTCTTATTTTAGGAGATATAGTTTTTTAACGAAAAGTAATATGAAAATCACTTATCTTTTTAAAATAAACATGCTTGCCACGGGAATAGATTAAAAGGACAAAAGCATTCAAGCCTGGTGTTAGACTCATTTATGTTTAACTGGTGAAATAATTAGTACCAATGATTGGAAGGAGATGCCGAAAACAACTACTCCACGGGCAATATGCCCCGACTGGCGTTGCATTACATCAACATCTCCATGGATTATTGGAAGGAGATGCCGAAAACAACTACTCCACGGGCAATATGCCCCGACTGGCGTTGCATTACATCCATGGAGATGTTGATGTAATGCAACGCCAGTCGGGGCATATTGCCCGTGGAGTAGTTGTTTTCGGCATCTCCTTCCAATAATTAAGTAGGATTGTCTTCCTCAAAGACAATAGAGGTCGCTGTAATGGCATCTGCTTTCTGCAGATCGTTATCTGTCTGTCAAATAGACAATAATTGTCAGACAGGTAGTAGCAAAGACCCAAAGAGGGCACTGCAGTGTATTTCACTGTATCTCGCCACTACAAATTAGTACCAATTTTATATTTTTTCTTATTACGTGCTTTTCATCACATAAAATCACAAACATCAAGTTGTCAAACTTTATCTAAACTTTCCGTTATAAGAATCTAAGTGGAACGGAAGTTCTGTGGAATCATTCCTGGCCAGACCATCAGTTTCATTTACTGAGGAACGGCGTGAAAGGAGATATCTTACTGAAATAGTAGGTATAAGGGTGATATACGGAATGGAAATGGAAACAATAAATTAGATTTTAGATCTTTTTCGACGCGCGAATACGTTAAAGCTATTCATGGTAATTGAAGCATGGCTTAGGGTCTTAACGCTAAATGCAGTCGACAATATTTTCACGCTATCTCTTGTCTCGTTCGTCCTTTGCACAGCTGCTTTTCGATGCACTGAATGGCTTTGTTTAATTATTAAACTCGTGCTAAACCGTTTGATAAACCGGGATATAATTTCAAAGAATATTTTTTAGAATATGAACGATTTTGGATTCCGCAGTAGCTGTTATTCTTATGCTCTAACTGTCCCTAATTCTTAGAGGCTGAAAGATTTAATATTTGTATCGGTGCTTTGGTGAGAGAGTGTTCTATCAGATATGCATAAATATAGTGTCCAGATATACCATTAATTAATAATTAATACCATAATTATTAAATACCATTAATATTTCCGCAGATTGATATTACGCTTATTTGAATCCAAGCAACCGTTGTCACTATAAAATAAATAAATCCTTCTGTCCCCATTAAAAAAATATTCATTATATATAATAAGAGATTTTTTGCATCTTAATGATTAATTTGTCTTTTCTACTGGAACATTTTCTAAAGCTTTAAAAAGAAGAAACACTTAAGTTTGAAACAATATTTTCATGAATAAAACATAGTTATCACAATATTTTAATTATATCTTGTTGCATTCATTATTTTTCGCCTTTTCTGTTAATTATGCTGACTGATAAAGCCCTTAAAAGCTAAAACTCAAATGTTATAACAAAAAATTTTTATTATTATGGCCTTCGCGTTTCTAGTTTCCAATTTAATCTATATTTGATGCTTAGATGTCAGTAGGAAGCAGTAGGTATAACTCTCACTTTAAAATCGCTATGCTATTCAGAACTTAAAAGTCTGTTTAATAAAGAATCAACTTATCAACGCTAGAGTGAATTGTGTCTGAGAATATGTAGAAATTTCTTCTGGGCTGCACCAAATTACTCCGGTAGGTACGTATTTTATGTCTGTGTTTTATTAAAATAGACAAAGATGAAAACACGTACTTGAGGGCCGTAAACTTTTGGAGTAACTTCACTCTCAAATGGAATTTATTTGTTGTACAAATAGTACATGTTGTACATGGTATTTCCAATATATACATAACTGTCGATTTTTATTTTAGTAATTTCAAGGAGAATATATTCAAAGTATTAATTCCTAGAACTATATTAATAGGATTTCTTACAAGATCTATTAATTAATTACGTATATATGTGTTTATAATCGAGCAATCGAGCAATCATAGTAGCGTTTGTCAAAATAAAGGAAATTCAATGCAACTTTAAACTTACATAACGCAAAAACGGCTGAACCAAATGTCAACTTAATATGGTACATTTTAAATCAGAAAAAAAATATATTTCATTTTAGTCAAACATATAAGTACAGGGCATTCCATTAAAAAAGATATAAGTACATTTTGTAGCCCCCCATATATATGCAAAGTTACCGGAAGTTACACAGCAGATTTGTAAAAGAAAAAGTTTTACCTGTATGGAAGTTTTTTAATTTTTCCCATACGATAAAAAATTAAAAAGTTACGGAGGAGTGCTAGGTTATACGAAGTCACCTGGTACAAAAAATAGTGCTTTTACATATTTATTTATAGTTATTCAGTCAAATGTTAGTCAAATTTAATTAGAGCATTTATGCATCCTGAAAAGATACTAATTTTTGACATCTATTTCTTATATTTGTAACTCTTATTTATTTACTGTAATTTAAGATATTTTAGATATGAAGACCTCTGGCCACACATGTATCTGAAGATGGTGGAAATAGAAAAGTTTATTATACATTAGACCCAAGGAGACTGGTAGAAAATACATAGAACAAATAGAAAATAGAAATTTCAATAATGGGTTTTCATACAAAAGTTAATACAAAGGGTAGTGCCTATAAGTAACCATAGTTAATGTTAAATAAATGAATGAAATTCAAATAAGTTTTATAATAACAATAACAATAATAAAATTTATTTATAGGCAAGTAAAGTTTACAAAAATTAGCGTTTCGCTAACTAAGTTGGCATCATCTGCAGATGATTAAAACTAGTTATATGATCAGTTTTATTCATTCCTAGATGATGCGAACTTAGTTGGCGAAACGCGCGTCGAGTGGAGTATAGTGTTTTGGTGATATGTGGAAAACTACTTCAGTGTTATCTTCACACCACAGTTCCAACTCCTTTCTAAAATATTTGTATTTACTAATAATTACAAACAATTTTATCCCCAACATTTCAGTGAGGAAATTGCTGTTACATAGTCACTACCCGTATTCCAGTATTTTCACTGAATTAGCTAAAAGGGGTGTGATTTATGAAAATAATGCGCCCATTCGGAAAGTCCACGGTCATAAACATTTTTTATCTAATTCGAATCTATAGCCGCTATTTTCCATAAAACTCGAAAATGGGCTAATAAAACATCATGCAAACACGATTATTTCAGTGTAACCCCAAGGGAGATAATTTTTAATTTGCGCGTACTTTACAATTACGCGAAATATATGCAGAATGTTGACATTAATAGTTAGCAATAATTAATACACCGCCTGTGTTGAATTTAGATGGCATCACGTAGGTACACTGGAACTTTAATAGTCGTGCACTGCATTGCATCTGTCGATAAAGCTTTGCTGAGTTGTTTAAAGCCATTTCAGTGCCACTTAATTACAAGAGACATTCTATAAGATACATAAGAAATTATTTATCTTAATACTAATACATGGTCTTCACAGAAAAATATATTTTTTTCGAAACAATTACTTTTTAACGTATACAGGGTGTCCCGATTTAAAATGTCAAACTTTTCAGGCGGATAGAGCCGTTTCATTTTAAGAAAAAAAAGTTCCTATAAACATATCATTTTTCTCGTTTAGTCGAGGAGCTAGAGAGTGTTGAAATTTACATAAGATTTTTTCTAAAGATTTCCTTAAAGGCCTTAGCATCTCCAAGGACAAGATCCGCTCTTGTCCAAGAGTGCGGAGATACCCCAGGGGAATTGGCCAGAGGAAAAGAGGTCAAATTGGTATGGGTACCGGGTCATAGTGGAATCCCGGGGAACGAAAGGGCCGATGAACTAGCTCGACTCGGATCTCAGGGACCCAGCCAGGGACCAGAACCGATTTTAGGCATTAAACGAAGGCAGGTCAACATGGCTCTTAATGATTGGGCTCATGAGACACTAAGTAAACACTGGAGAAGGAGTGAGAGATGTAGACAAGCTCGCAACTTTATAGTGGAGCCAAGCAAGACCAAGACGGCCTGTTAAGTCGTAGCCAGAAGGCTCTAAATCAGTTGGTGGGAGTTTTAACGGGTCCCTGCAGGCTTAGAAGACATTTATCATTGATGGGTGTTGAGGGAGACTCTACCTGCCCAAAGTGTGTGGAGGGCGATGAAACGCCTTCCCACTTCTTGGCAAAGTGCGCGGCTTTCGGCAGACTGAGACACGACGTCTGGGGGGCCGGGGAGTTGCAAGGGGAAGAGGTCACTTCCCTTGAATGGACCGACATTCTGACCTACATTAGAAGATCGGGTAGGTTCGATGAGGGAAGAGGTGATGGAGTAGGGACGACAGGGGTAGGTAAAAAGGGCCCGCTTGTGGCATACTTGCCAGGTTTTGGCCGCCCCACTACCACTACTACTACTACTAAGATTTTTTCTAAGATATTTTGACCATAGCGAGATATTAATTAAATTTTACACACTTCTGAGCAGTATAAGGGTAATAGTTGACAGCGTTGCTGTCAAAATTGCAATACTGGGTGTTACTTTGTGAGTTATTCAGCAACCCGTGAAGTTCCAAATGGTACACCACTGAGATTTCTTCTGGATAGGCGGAGATTTTTCCTAGATAAAAACAGTGTGTCATTAGAGCAGTAACCTGACTACTTTGTGAACGAAATGGCTTCCTTGTGGCTAAACACCATGTGATATATATTAGAAATGAGTAAAAATAAAATCAATTTTCATTGAAAAGATGCCGATTTTGTCTAATATTTCCACAATGTGTTCAATTCCAACTACTGACTATAATATATAGATCTTAAAATTCTACCAAAGTCTCATACACTTAATAAGTTCAAAACAGTAATAGTTATTATATAATTAATAAAATATATATCATAAGACATAAAACCAGATTTTGATCCTAATTCTTGTGGCTAAGGAGCTAATCTTTGTATTTAGCAGTAATTACTACTGCAAAACAATTCTGAGTTGACATTTTATTTTTTTAAATCTCTAGTGACATTTAAACCTGCACTTTAAGTCCTAGACACCTTCTATGAAGACTGCCACATCCTTCGTATGTGGGTGTTGATAAGCTGTAAAAGCCGTGTTAACTTCAAAAACATTCTATATAGGCAATACCAAAGTGAATATTCAACTTTGTTAAATGGTCACGGATCCGCCGACAAGCTTATAACAAATTTCCCAGCTCCGCCACACACTCCTGCATCCTCAGTCGACAAATGGCTCACTGAATAGCTTTACTTAGCTCCTGACAAGTATGGCAAGATCGAGAACGTCTTGCCATTGTGATAAAGTACTCAATCTGCGAGTTTATTGAACGCCGTTAAAACATCTCCCTTAAAAATGTTCGCTTTGATTTCCACTCGGATATTCCTAATGAATATTGACTTTGTCTCCTAATGCTCAAATTTTTCACTTCCGTCTGCCATCTGGTTGTTTTAATTTGCCCGAGACGGAAAGCAGGGAATTTTATCGAGGTTGTGTAAACGGCCTTCTACAGACTAATGATATACAAACTTGAGAAAATTAAATGACGACGAAAGTCTCCAACATTTCTTAGCGTAAACTCGAAACTTTATACATATTTAATAATATACAATATGTTCCATTCTCTAGATCCAGATTGAAAATATATTTAGATAACATATACATAATTAATCTGTTTTCAGATATCTTTTTGTGGATAATGTAGTGGCTTTTCTGTTTTATTATATGTATTACTAAGATTTAAGATACAGGGTGATTCATAACCTATTCGCATAAACTTGGGAAATTATAGCTGAGGACAAATAATGTCTAATAATGTAAAACATTTTTAGTTTTGGAAATAATTTGAAAGAAATGTTTACCAAAACTTATCAGGTGATATTTTTGGTTTATAAAAGCTAAAAACAAAAAGTAAACATGTCAGGACGATATGTTTGGTATTTCTACCAGTACTTTGTTATTAGTTGTTGTGGTTGTATTCGAGTTTATTTTCACGCGATTAGACTAAAAGTATGGCACATAATTTCTGAAGCGAAAAACTTAAGGACATGATACTGGCATACGGGGAATCACATCAAAATTTAGTGGCTGCAGCTCATTTTTATGCCCAAATATTTGTCCAAAGATATCATTCGAGACGTGAAGCCTTTTTACGTGTGGTTCAGCGGGATAGAGAAACTGGCAAATTGACCATAAGTCTAATGGCCCCCATTAGACTTATACAAATTGTGAATTTCGAGGAAGAGATGGTGAATGTCGTCGAGGAGCAGCCTGGCATATTCACTTGGGCAATTGGAGCGCAATTTGGGATATCACAATCCACAGTTTAGTAAACGTTAACGCAGGACTTACTTACGTAAGGCTTATAAGCCTTACTTCCAAGGGATCTTCCGCTTCGAGTGAACTTTTGCTAGTGATTGGTACATCAGCAGAAGTTACATACAAACTTTACCATAAACATTTAGGATTTTGCGTAAAATTTTTCAAACAGTGGTGTATTGCATTTAAAATCGTTTTGATATCGAATTCACACTACTAATTGCTAACGGATTAGTGTTGACTATGTTTTGATTTTCCCGAAGAACTTCTGCAACTTGGACATCACTAATCCTTGGTCTTCTTGATCTCGGTAGGTCAGTTACAAACCCTGGTCTTTCAAATCTGCTAATCAAATTACAGTACGCTGTAATTTGACAAGGCTCTGCTCTCAAACCCATTTTCGTACGAAATCTTCGTAATCCGGGAGTGTAATTTCTGCCGTATTTGTAATAACATTGTAAGTCAAGTCAACAAGTTTAAGTCGTTTCAATTTACGTTTATGTGAGTTTTATCTTGAGAACAATTCTCTAAATCGCAATTATTGCGTTTGACACTTGTATCAGCAATTAACACGATAACTCTTTAAAGTAAAAGATACAGTAAAATCCCATTATTGAACCAACTAGATTCCATTTACTTTTTGCTACTAGTTGGATTTCTTAAAATTATATAAGATTTTAAAGTATACCCCTTACTTTATGATGACTTACTGATGATGTAGGACATATTTGTCCTACAGTTTCCGGAAAAAAGTTGTCTTAAGTAAAGTGGTGACGAGAAATTCAACTTTATTTTTTTAATTGCCAAAATGGACAGTAGGGGCGTAATACGCGTAATAGTAAATTTTAGTTGAATTTCTCGTCACCACTTTACTTAAGACAACTTTTTTCTGGAAACTGTAGGACAAATAATTTCTGAGATACAGCTTAACGAGACACCCGGTATAGTACCTGTATTAATAAAAGCCCTTTTCTTACACTGACGTGTTTATATCAACGGCTGTTGCCTTGATATCATGTTTGGCATACAAATGTAGTATTTACCTACAGTGTAGCAGTAGGTAACTAGACTGAATTTCAATGTAATGCACACAATCTAGGGAGCAATACCATACAGATGATAAAAATATCAACCAACATACAATAACTTTCACAGTAAATGATTAACTTTCTCTGATGTTATATAATTCTTAACAGACACAAGATGCAGCTCATGCAAGTTTTTTATTAATCTCTGTTAGTACTATCGTTTTCCATTTAATTATCAAACAATTTACGTAAGAAGTTTGATGTAGATTATAATTTAAGGTGAGGTTGGATTGACAGCACCAACTAGGGTAAGGCTCAGGTTAAGACTTATATAAATTACGGTGTAAATTGTTTTCTACCTACATGCCTCCGCAGTCTTAAGAATGTTGCCACTCCTGTTTGAATAATAATTGATAAAGCTAAGGTTGCTGCAACTGCTGTTACCACATGTAGGTGATAAAATCCTGTTGATTGTTCTGTAAAAGTAGTTATTAATATTCACATAATAAACAATCTGCTGAAAATATATTAAAAAAGTTATCAATAAAGGCATCTACATTAATTTCGGCCTATATTTAGACAACAAATTCTGTATATTTTGCTTATAGTTATCGTTCAAAGTAGGTCCCTTAGCTACTATACATTACAGTTAAAATTTGCTTATTTATTAGTATTGCTATCCTTTTTAACTATGCCAGCTAGAGCTGATAAATCACTAAAACTTTTTGAATATGACAGTATTAATCTTTGCTCTCTAGCTTTAGGTACCATTCATCAGCTGTTTTTACTTACAATTATTTTTGAAAATATCAAAGAAATATTTGTTATCAGAGGAATTTTGATACTATCTAATCATCATATTATACATACCTTATGTGCGGATGTTGGTTGCACAAAAGTGGGAGAGTTTCGTATTTTCGTATATGAATTATTTATATACGAGTGTACCAAATAGATACAACACAAGGTTGTTACACAAGTTAAACATTATACACATAAATAATTTAAAATTGCCAATAATTAGTTACATAAACAATTTATAATTTTACAATAAACAACGATTTTCTCTGAGCGTACCCTTGTTATCTTTTTATAAATAATATGAATTTGCAAAGTTTAAATGGAAATGATATAATATATATACAAGGTCTGACGTATGCATGAAACAGTGCCTCCAACTTTTTAAATATTATTTTTATAAAAAATATTTGGAATAAAAATTTCTTGATGTAATTTTTTGGTGATCTACAATTAATTGTTTTTAGGTATTTTCATTTCGTTCATGGATAACTACTAACTTTAAATTTCAAATGACACTATGTTCTTTATTTGTATTTTAGAATCAGCATTTATTTTTCATACCTATTATTATTATTATTATTACTTTATTGCTTAAGAAAATACAGTATTTTATAGCAAGAGTCTGGAAAGATTATAATTATGTTTTTAGAAAAAACAATTAAAAATACATGAAAGAAAGAAAATGAGACAATATAACTTTAAAGTCGAATAGTTATAGGAGGCAAAAGGTGAAATTAAATGAATTATTCATTCATTATAAACGATCGCAATTTCAATACACTCCAAATGTAGTAGGCGATTGTCTTAGCCGAGTTAGCAGTGGTATTTTCTAATGAGGAGTTGAAGGAGTTAAAATTTAGTAGAATTGAGTCAGAGCCTGGGGTCCTCATAGAGCAGTAAATAGGACAGTCAAAAGTAGTACCTATTATTTTTACTTGGCATTATGTGTGTCAAAGTTTAAATTATTTAATTATTTTAATTAATGACCTATATCTCAACACATACCCCATATTTTGAAATCATTCCAACGTTTTTTATGGTAATTTTTGAGGTAAACCATAAGAATATATTTATTTATTTAAGAAAATTAAAAATTTTTTTTATCTAACCTCAATAATAATATTTAATATTGGTGAGAAACATAGAGGGCACCGTAGTGCCCTCTTTGGGTCTTTGCTTTATTATCAGTCTGACAATTACTGTCTAATTGACAGACAGATAGCGACCTGCTTTTCCGCAGGTACCATTATAGCAGTGACTTCTATTGTCTTTGAGGAAAACAATCTTACTTATTTATTTGAAGGAGACGCCGAAAACAACTACTCCACGGACAAGGTGCCCCGACTGGCGTTGCATTACTCCTGCATCTCCATGGAAGTTGCCACATCCTTCATCAAGACCAACCACCAGACACTGACTGGTTTCGCGCTTATTATGTGCTCGTCAGAGTGCCATAGATAATGGAATCGATGAACGATGGTCCTGCGGTCTCAAACATATCGTTGTATAGATTGGTGGGTGATTGATAAAGAAAGGAGATTGATAGAAACATTTTTTTGATCTAGTATTGTGTCCTTGACTAGGTACATATATCAGAAACGCATAAAGAATTTTTGTACAGCCATAGAACACACTGATATGCAAATAACTAGATTTTACCATTTACTGTTACCTTTTACCGTTTTACCAATAATTTACCATTAGGTGTAATGGTAAAGACATTTCTTTCTTTGAACTGTAACTTTGAAGGATGGTGACGATTTCGTTTAATTTATATTTTTAAAATAATTTTGAGTTACATTTAAATTATTTAAGGTATATTTTTAAACATGTTACCCCCTATTGCAATTTTTGATCAACGTTTTGACAGTTAAATTGATCTTTGACTCTACCGGTTAATTGCTAACAATCGGTAGATTTCCTTTTTTTAACACATCTATCAGCATGAAATAAATCGGTATTTTATATTTTACTACAAACAAAATCACCTTGTATTATAAATTATAATAAAATAATTTTCTGCAAAAGCAATTACTTCTTTAGCAATCACAGCAGTTACTTTCTTTCACGTCAGAATGTAATTATATTTATAACAAAAAGTATAAAACGCGATAAAGGTTTAAATTGAATCATAATTTGCGTTTAGCCCGACAAAGCGAATCAACTAATTTCCGATGAAGGGTTAATATCGTTTTTGACAAAAACGCTTTTATTTATATAAAACTTCTAAGTAATTAGAATGTCAGAAAAGTTGTAAACTTTATTGAAAGTGCGTGTACCTACTATGCGATAAATACCAATAAATATCCATATAAATACCATCGAGCCGGTGGCTCAGGGATTAGCGTCTCGATCGCTCAACCCAGAGGTCGTGGGTTCTAATTCCCATTCCACCAACAATTTTTCATTAAATTTATTTCAATTAAATTCATCCTGGCGATGGCCTAGGATGGGAAGAATATCAACTTGGTGTTAATGTGAGAGATTAAAATCAGTTGATGTTTGACTTGTCCCCCTAACTAATGAGGTTTTCCAGGTTTCCCTCATTCCAGCACTGAATGGTGGTTAGGGCCTGCCAACGTAAGTCGTTCCTGAGGCGCAAATGCGGCCCGCGAAATAATAATATGCCGCCCCCTCTCCCACACAAGTCTCCGACTTTCGGGCTAATCCTTATGATTAGAATGAGGGGTAGAGATATTATTATTATTATTATTATTATTATTATTATTATTATTATTATTACTATCATTATTATTATTATTATTATATAAATGCTCACTGGTTATTAAATGTTTACGTACGTTTACGGTACGAAAATAGTTAAATTTAAATATATTTTTAAATGGACAACCTTACATGTAAAATATATGGTCCTAGTATCACCATTTTGATTAATATTTTAAAAATAATATTTTGATATTCGTGCCTGGTTTCTATTTTATATTTTCTGTGCTGAAGCCCGATTACTATTTTAGCTTTGGGTGCCCTGACAGACAATAGATCGAGTTTGTATCATCACGCGATATCATCAGCAATTCATGAATAGCCGTTTTGTTTATTGTTACCGAAGTACACCTGTCGCTTTAATGTTAACGACTGATTTAATAGTGGATATACATGACAACTATTTGCATGCCTATTTACCTCTACGTAGGTACCTACATATGATAGTAAAACCATATAACTTTGTAATTATACCCTAGGTACAGATTATTATATTTAAGCGCTCTAAACAATTTTGATATGAAGTATATTTATGTTTAAAATTTTAAATAAATGCAACATGTTTAGTGTATACTAGGTAATTACTTAATATGGACTTGGTTCTTTATTCCATTCATTTTGTCTAATTTTTTTTATTAATTTTAAATTTTGTTTATATTATTATTTTTAATAATTATTCTTCAGTTGCATAATAGAAAATAAAAATCAATCTGTGAATTTTCGAGTATTACCCGTTCAGAGAACGTCTTCGTCGACCAGTATTATCATATCAAAATATATTTGATGTAATTCCAATATATCTTCGTCAACCGCCGCGGAAATCTGCTTTATTACAAATTAAATTTATCGACTTTCGGTTATCGGTTATCAATGTAAAATATGATATGATATAGAACAAAATATGCGGTCAGCTTATACGCAATACCAATTTAGCTCAAATATACTGCATTTTTTTGCAATATACAACAGGCATCCATAGCATGAATTATGATTATAAACAAAGTTTTTACTAATAAAGTGGATACTCGAAGCGGATGGTTCTTTATGAAACATCGTGAAAATAATTGTTTTGAAAAAAACATTGTTCTCATTTAGTTGTTCCAAGAAATATATAGAAAACACTCTACATACTAGTATTTCGCCTTTTTCAACAGAGTAAATGTCAATTTAAATATTTCCAAGCGCGTTTTCGTTATTTATTTGTTTACGAGCACCTACCACCGATTGATCCTACCACCTGGTAATGCCCGAGTTTTTAGTACCTTTTCTAAGAAGGGCGAAAGTGTAAAATCTATCTGATCATTCGTAGTACAAGGATTTATAATTAAAGATGTTCTAATTTCTAATTGCTCTAACAGATCTAAGCGCTTTCCTTTCTTTTCACGATGCAGTACCTTTACATTCTTCTGATCTATAAAATGATTGTTTTCTATACAATGCGTCGAAAATCCTGAATTTTTTGCGTTATTTAATATGGATTTTTTATGTTCTTTTACTCTAGTTTCAATACTTCTACCGGTTTGACCCACATACACGGCATTACAATCGCCGCAGTTAATTTGGTATACTCCCGATTGTTTTAATTTATTATCCCTTGCTTTGTTGTTTATCAAAATCCTCCCATAATAGTACGCTTGTTGACACTAATGGTTTTACACCCGTTTACCTGTTTCGTTCTATCGTCGGGTTCTTCGTCATTTTATAGTTCGTGTACTTTTTCACATAGCAATTTCTAAGACTTTAGCTTTGTTCGGGTTCTCAAATTATCCGATATTGAACCGTTCCGAGCATGCGTGCTTTGAAATATGCATTCGAGTTTGAAGCCAAGAATACAGAATTTTATGGTTTCCTGTTTTGGTTTAATGTGGACTGGATTCAGAAACGTTTCGAACCGTTCTAACTAAGTCCTTACCTTAGAATTTGACGCATTTCATAATATTTATTTCGGCAATAATTTTATGTGCATTTTGCATTTATGTGATTTTCGCGATTTATTGCAAATTTTGAATAAAATTGGAGATTACTTGTTATTAAATAAATCGTTTACCAATAACTAGGATAGGGATTTATAATTTTCAAGTTCATCATCCCGAAGTTCGTCGTTCCCAGATATCGATTGCCTTTTGGAGGATTTTTTGAAAATATAATGAATTTGTTAAAATGACAAAGATGTTTAAGAACACTTTAGATAAGTAGACAAAGTAAATATTATTTTTAGTTATGTAAAATTATCGGTAAATAACCATAATTTACATCATATTTACATAACCCTAAAAATAGTTTAGCGGTGATTTTACATCACTAAAAATACTATTTACATTACCTAGATAAAATGTTCTTTAAACTCTTGGAGTCTCTCTGGACTCTCTTATTAAACATGTACAAAATGGTAATAAATTCAAGGCAAACATTTTCAACGTGAATGGTATAGCGTCCTTGTTTTACATAAATGTACGCATTTATATTTCGTAAGGTAAAACAAAATAGATTATTAAATGCTTTGATCATTTTTCCCTCTGTAGGATTCCGACATCAAATAAAAATTCACTTTCAACTTTTGCACGGCCTAATTGGCTCTGTATTTAAATGCCTCATAACCTTGTGTGTACTTTAAACCAAATGGAAAATATTTTACAAAGTAAAAAAACCTGTTGAAATGACCTGCCATCCGCCTGTCCACCTACACGTATCTGCATCGATTTATTTTTACCTGTGCCTATGTACTTATAAATCCATAGTAATTATCTCCAAAATATAATTATAGATTAAAATATTTAGGATTGTGGACTATAGACTATAGATAATAGACTATAGGTAAGCGCGCATTTATTCGCATCGGACGGACGCATCGGACAGACGAAACGCATGGAAATTCGATCGAACGGATCGTAAGGACCGAATTCCGTCCAGAATTTTTAAAGAAGAATTAAATCTCTGCTTATGATACGCGCGGATAAAGTCATTCGTAAATCCGAATAAATACACGACAAGTCACAGCAGAATTCGGCTCTGATTAATCGTATTTACATTCTTGTGTGCACGTCTTTGTTTGTACCACAACAAATTATAACGGATGATGGTTTACTAATAAATTTGGTAGGTACAACAATATGAATAAATTTATAATTTGAAACACACAAATTTATAATCTTTTCTTCTCCTTTTGTTCTCAATCTTTAAATGCCAATACAATTGCAAATATTTTTTCTTCAGAACTGCTCATTTCAAAGCCCAAAAATAAACAGAGTGGAAAGAGATTGCGTACTTATTCGTATTTCGATTGCATTGTGAACATACAACAAGCAAATCCGAATGATGACAAAAATATTACAATTCGTCCGATACCTCCATTGCGGTCGATGCGTACAAATGCGCGCTTACCTTAAGAATAATTTGTAATAGGCTTGATATATAATAACTTTTTTCTACTGTAGAACTTTAGGTAGTAATGGGAAAAACATAAAATGGAAAAACTTTTTCTATTTTCTCTAGAGGAAATAATTTTACATAGTCCATAACGATTTAATTTATTATTTTGTATATGAAAGAGAAACATTGTCACGTATCTGAATGACTATAATAAATATTAATTTAATGAATCAGAGAAAATAGTATACATAGAAAATTGGATATATTTAAAATTTTCCACAAAAATTTAGTGGTAAAAGTTATAATATGCTGTTTAACTTTACTAGCTGCTAAATATAAATGATGTACAATTTTAGAGGCAGAACAATGATAACAACCTTTAGATTTCCCAGCTAAACTCCCAGAACTATGCCGCAATGTACTATGATACCAGTATACCTACACTTTAAATACACAGTTTCACTTTGTTTAAACTGGGGCTGCAGTAAATCCACTTGAGTAAATTTATGACCAACATGGCAGAACTTATGTAATCTTTTAGAAGATGCAACATGTAATATGTTACCCAATATACACCAGTACTCCGTGCATAACCCTGTTACAACAAAGACAATAAATGTCTAGCGTTTTACAACTCAAGTATTCAGAAGCATCATTTTTACAAGGATCTGATTTTAAGTAATACAGTTAAATAAAGATAGATTCTTTTTGGTAAAAAAAAAGAAATGTAATAACTAGATTTAAAGACCATACATATCACACAAAAAACTTGAATGTAGATAAGTCGGCTCTAGCCTTACATAGTTACGAATCAGAGCACAAATTTAATATAAACAATACCTCCCTCATAAAAGCTGTAACGTACATTTTAATGTCGTTCCATGAGGTTGACTATTATGCACCCCGTAAAACACCCAACCTAAATGTTGGTGGCTTAAGTTTTCCATTTTCAAATATTCTGCGTTGGAGAAAGCTGATTGGCTAAAAAACGTTGGCCTCAAGCGAGAACGCCGGTGTGATTTAGGAATGAAGATAGACAGTCCCCGTCTTCGTGGATAGGCACATGTGAGTTATTTATCTATTTGATATATATAATTTATTCACTTTCATTATTGGTTGCGATTATAATTATTAGTGCAGAAATACGATCATAGCGATTTGTTGTTATTATTAAGTAATTATATTTCATATATAATCAGGATTTACCTGGATTTTAGGTAAATTATTTAGGCGTGGTCAGTGAGATTTTTTTGTAACCCTATATGGTGATCAGGAATACGATTCAGAACATTAGAATACTGTTTCAATATTACATTATAAATTTGTGAAGCTGTGCTCTAGTCAGGAGATTATAGAAAACATTGTTTTTTTTTAAACCAATAAATTTGAGTTTTCTTGCCTCCATTTTGTTTGAATCGGATTGCTACTAGTCAAAACCACGTGTTGTGCCCTTTGGGAATTAAGTTCATTTATCTTATCTTTATCTTATTTTCTCTTATCTTAGCGTTATCATATATTGTATGTAAGCTATAGAAAATTGCTAATATCGTACTTTCTGCACTACATTAATTAATTTGTTTCTTTGTAATTATCTACATTTGTTTAGAGGTAGTGTGGATTGCTTTGCCTACCTGAGTAGATATTTGATTTTAATAACTCACATGCACGCCGATTAAAAGACTGGAACAGTTCCTAATATTTGTAAATTCATTGATTATTGTTCTTTGGTAACAAATTTGTACAATCAATCAATACGAATTTTTACAACTTGTCACTCAGTATTTGAAATATTAATGAAATAATTTTTGTCTTTTACCTAATTAGAGTGGTAATATTTCCTTGTTTAACCGGTTATGAAACCGTTGTTTTTGGAATTTTGGGTCAGATAATAGAGGGTTTTTTTATTGAATTTATTTTTGTTCCTTCTGAACTATAGTAAGTTTAAATATTAACGATTAGAGTTTTTATTAAGAAATTGTCGAGTGCTGAACTGTAATCAGTTCTTTTGAATGCAATTTTTTGGGTAATTTTATTTGCTTCATTCTGGGTCGGGTCACTAAAGGTTGACACCTTCCAGGTTTTGTTTTCATTTGTTTATAATTTTCCCTGTGATAATTCACAGAGTATTTGACAACAACCATATTTTATGGTACATTCCCTTCAGGAATTTATTTATAATTTTTAATCTTGGCTACACTAGCCGTCAACGTTCATCTATATATTTGTAAATTTTGGGGCACTCTTAACACAAACAATTCTTTGTATGTACTCTTCTGAGACGAGGCTGCTGTAACCTGACTGCAAGATCTATAACCTGCTGAAGAACTCTGGACGCTTACCACCTGCAGATCCCTAGATAAGAGGATTGGACTTAGCCAGTACGTGACCGTCATTTGGACTTTCCCCACTTTGCCACGGCAAGTCCACCTGGATCCAATCATCAGCACAGGTTAAGGGTGAGAGTACTGACCTCATAAAGAAGGAACGAGATTGTCAGAGTGACCCTGAACCTCATAAAATTTATGTAAAGTTAGCCAATTTTAAAATTTCATTTTACCTTTTTTTTTTTCATTTTTTAGTCAATATTACATCATTTTTTTTATTACTGTTAAATAGTAACTTTATTATTCAATTGTAATTTCAATTCAATTTGCTTATTTGATTATAGTGTATTCAACTAACTTTTATATAGTTTTCTTTTATCTTATATTTAAAAATTATCCTGGTGCCCAAATAACTTGTCAACATTCAAAGCAGCCCTACGAATACTACGCCCTAGTGTCATAAATCTCCCTGAGCTACCGGAGCTAATGTCAATGAACTTAAGCTAGTGGAATTGCACATCCCTAGCTTAGTTGAGTTTATTGTGACAAAGCCAATAATTTTCAGCATATAAATACATTAGAATCAATATATATGAGAAAATATTGAAATCACGTACTGAATTTCGATTTAAGCCCATTATCTAATGACCTTCTAAATTTAATACCCTGTATATAAGAAAAATAAAATTAAAAATAGTCAACAATAGTAAAGAAGTATAGTAGTAAATATCCAACCGCAAATTCAGAAAAGTGCAGACAGGCAGTCATCTGTAGTTTACCTAAATAAAATTATTTTACAGCCTCAACCTCTATAAATTGGGTAACTTTATTGATAAACTTGTTAGTGTTTAAGCTACCGACGATGAGTACACAGTACTCGAAATGTATACATTTAGCATTGCTAATATAGATATGTGAAGAACTTACTTTTCTTATTGGTGTATTGTCTTATTTAATTAAGGTATTTATTGGTGTAGGCTTCATTTCATGTTTTATAATTAATTTTAATAATTTTTACTCTAGCCTCGTTAGGATAGGTCCAAGGATTGCTTGAGAGGTTAACTTCCCGATATATAAAAATATTTTTTTTTTTTTAATTAATAAATTGGCATGTATACCATTTTTCCCGGTACAACATGAGTTACGACATTTGTGTCGTTTTAAACCTATCTTTGCTATCATGGAAAAGACAACACTGAAAATTATAACATTTTTCCAACCCTGAAAATTATATCATAGGTCACTTGACGTTTCTGATCATTTCTGTCTAATTTCTCTTTACCTGCTACATCAAACAATTTCAATATTTGTATTTACATAAAGATGTAATCAATCAGCTAAATCCATGTGATACATAAAGTTGGAGCACCGTACTGGGACTTAAAAAAGAAACGTAGATATTTATTTACAGATACCAAGGGGGTTTTCACAGAGAGAAATTGAATTTTTCCAGGCTACGTTAAATTTAGTTGGCAGGACGAAAAAAGTGAATATTTCAGCCGGCTTACGACGAAAGTTTGCTAATAAGATATTGTTGGAAAAACGTACGACTACAACGTGCTACTCCGTATCACACGTTTAAACGTAAGAAGGAAATGGAACCAGCTAGGGATAAAGGCCAAGTATTTACGATGCGAATGGCAAATCGAAAAAGGAAATAGCCAAGAGCTTATAAATATTGAAGGGCTAGTCTAGCTCTGGCTGTTGTTGCATGGAAGAGAGGTAGGTAGTGATTTGCATTTCGTTTTTAGGGCACGCCGACCACTCGTCAGAACACGGGAAAACTCGGACTGTAAAAAAGTTTCTACTGAGTTTGAAAATTCAGCAGCGTCTCCGCAAAAAGTTTTAATTGTTTTACGTTTGAGCAAGGAAAAATATTTTCTTAGGTTTAAGAAGGCACATAAAAAAAAATAAATAAAAATAAGTTTTAAACGATCCGACTTTTGGTAGCGCTCGGAAGTAAAAAATAAGAACTTCAGGAGTCCAATAATTTTCATGAAAGTTAGTCTTACCTACTTAAAAGATTTAAATTGGAATTTTTCAGTCGAATGTTGAATTAATGTATATTAATAATAATAATAATAATAATAATAATAATAATAATCGACTTTATTGCTTCAAATTTCACAAGTATCGTATCTATTAGTAATAAATAAACAAAAGTATAAAGCAAAAGGCGAAGTTCAATTTATTTAAATAAATTGTTCTTCCACTTAACCTGAAGAAATCATCGCCAACATTAAGGCACAATTTTTAACAGCCTCTATTGACCTTAGCCTTGCTATTGCACATTAAACATTAACAAGAATTGACACTATTGATGTTCAAATAATAATTGCTTATAGGCAGTCCTAAATTTTTGGAGAGGGTAACTTTTGAAGGGCAAAGGAATGTCATTATAAATTAAGCATATTTGGTACGTAAAGGCTCGTCTGAAAATTTCTAGTTTAAAAGATGGAGGAGAGAGGATGCCCTTATGTCTTACATTTATGTTGTGAATATCTGCGCGGTAGGTAATTTTTCTATGCAGGTATGTAGGGGTTTTGTTAAAAATAATTTTATAATATAAAATTGCTGCATGCAAAATCCTCCTTCTAGACATATCCAACCAATTACTATCTTTTAGCTTATGGGTAATATGTTCCCCCCCTACGAATGCCATATATTAGTCGTAGACAAGAATTCTGCACTTTCTGAATTTTGTTCTTGTATTGAACGGTTAAAAATGGACCGTAAAGTACATCGGCATAATTAAACATAGAGAGAATCAATGTTTCACAGATGTAGATTTTACATGCAAAGACAAAAAGCGCCTACTTCCATATAATATTTTTAGTGTACAATACGCCCTTCTTAAGAGATGATTTATATGTTTCTCAAATTTTAAATTAGAATCAATTATAACACCCAAACTTTTAGCTTCATGAACAATTTGAATGCATTCATTCTCGATACATATCTTGACATTATCGCGTATTTCATTTATTTTTATCTTATTTCCAAACATTAAAACATTAGACTTATCACAATTAATATTTAAACAATGATCGGATGCCGCTTTAATAAAATTATTTAAATCTCTGTTTACAATAGTACACGCATTTACTACTTCCTTGGGGTCAAAACTATAATAGAGCTGGGTGTCATCAGCGTAGAAGTGAATGCTACAATATTCAAGAGTTTTAATACGATTAGACGTATACACAGCAAAAAGTAAGGGGCCCAAAATAGAACCTTGAGGAACTCCACTCTTTAGTTCTAAGTAATTGGATGATTTACCATCAACCATAACTATTTGAGAACGATTAATTAGGAAAGATTTTAATAAAGTGACAGCATCTTTTGAAAGACCTATATAATGTAAGATTGCAGTCAATAAATTATAATTAAGGGTATCAAAAGCGCGGCTAAAATCGAGCAACACCAGCACAGTACATTTTCCCTTATCCATGGATCTTACAATATCATCAATAATATGAAGAAGAGCAGTCGTGCAACTGTGACCTTTGCGAAACCCGGATTGAGAAGAGATATTAAATCAAGTTAATAATTGAAAAAATATGCCCATACAATTCGTGAAGAAATGAGAAAATAAACAAGAAGGAAGGTGCCATATAATCACCAAAAGAAAACACAACGCAGTTGCAGACATCGATATTTCGAAGTTTTTGACTATCGCCAATGTAACCATAGATAAAAAAAGATTTCACTCACTCCATTTTCAAGTTTTTAGACTTTTTATAGATGGTTGTCATCTGGACAACACCCTTTGTTCTGTACCCCATAGGAGGTCTCAAGTTCCGGAACGGAGTTTGCGTAGTGTGAACTTAAAAAAAGATGACAGGGCAGTAGGGTCTTAACATTTTCACAAATTATTAAAATAACACGTATAATATATACAATATATCCACTAATATATTTACAATAACATTGACTTGTCACATTGTTGCACAAACCATTGTGAAGAATGTAACAAGTCAGTTTTATTGTCACAATTTATTGTTGGAAACGGCACTGTGCTGGTCGTGAATACAGAAAGAATAATAGTGGAGTAAGCCAGGAAAATCCATTAACTAACACCAAATATTCCAATATTTCCGATAATCACTTTTCTATATATGTAATTTCATTGTTATTGCTAATGGATAGTGTTATAAAAAAATAAGCTTTTTATTATTCGAATGATTCTATTACGAATAATTTATATAAAATACGTTGAATCATTCAACTGGGCTTTTAATAATTAATAATGGTTACAATGTGAAACTGTTATTGTATGAAAAGTAATAGCCGTTCTACATAGAGAGGTTAAACGGTTCTCGAACATAGGAGAACGAATACCAGACCAGTTTACAATCTACTAAATGTAGCACGCGGGCTTACACGGGAGAAATTTGAACTTAAAATTAAATCAGATGTGTCAAAATTCAAAAATTCTTAAGGTTTTCAATTGTTAAATTTGTGTGATTGTATTGAAACATAAGATAGTCTACCTCCACCAATGATAACATCTACAGTAATTTTATTTAGGAATATATCCATTTTAAAATTTGAAAGAAACGCATTAAGATTAAAGTTTTGTTGTGTTTTATTATGCAATTCTAACAACTAAAAGAAGGTAAACAAAGGCACAAATTGCACTCTTCAAAAATGTTATAGGTATGTCTATGTTAGATAAATATCCAGAGAAATAAGTTGAAATTAATAGTGAAATCATTAACTAACATTAAATTAGGTTTTGATGTAACATATAAGAATATTGTAAACAGTAAACTATTAAAAGTAATACAGCAAATCGTCTGTTATTTCAAAAATTGTCTGTAGAATCAAAGTATATCAAGATTTACCTCTACTAATTTTAACATTTCTAGTTCTAGTCCACTGTATATGGCTATATAATAGTTAGCAACATTTATTTGTTATAAACAGTTGACAAGTAAACATTTATGTCTATTTATATGTAGATAACAACATACTTAACTATGTTTTATAAACAATTATTTATAAATAATAATAATTAGTAGATACTAACCTCATTGAGTGCAGTTTATATAAAAAAATTAGGAATTGTATCAGACTTTTCTCTATAATACTCTCGTTGACAATAAATGCGTCTTATGTGAAGACATCCAGATGATTGTTAAATTGACATTTATATTAATTAATAAACTGAACTGTACCTATACCGGGTGTCCCACAGTGACGGTCCATTAGAAGTAGGTATCTAGAGAACCAATTAAGCTATTAATTTTAAATTTGAGGTGATGTCAAAGTGAGAGATGATCAATTTAATAAAAATATTTTGCAGTTTCTACCACTTCCGGTTATACCGGAAGTCGACATTAACTTCGTTATTTTAAATAGGACACCCTATATATTATTGCATTTTTGAACTCTACGTGATATTCTTAACACATTTCATGTAGGATGTCCTATACCTATCTTCAACAGTTTTTGAAATATTGACAGCCGAATATTGACATTTTTCAACTTTGACACCCTGTAAAATCTAAACGGTTTGAAATCAAACAAAACGGTTTGCACATTCCTATCTTAACTTTTCATAATATATCGTTTGACATTAATTTCAGATTTAACCAAGAGATTAAATTTAATCGAAAATTTGTAATTTCTAGAAAATAGAACATTAAAATGTTATTTTATAGGTCATTTTGCCCTAAATTCAACTGTGATATACGTACACATAATAATGGTGAGTGTGCTACACATATAATAAATTTAAAATACGTAAAATATAAATTTACTTCAGCAACATATTACAGTTAGGCAAAATATATTAGCAAATATAAACCCATAGCAAATTGTACTTAACGTACGTTGTTATGTTTTTATGTATATTTATGCTACTATGATGACAAGCATAAAACAAGTTAACCAAGGATTCCTTTTAGGGAAATGTATAATGTAGGTAATTTATCTGGCTACGTGAAGCGTAATTACGATTTTTTCCTTAAGTTCTTTCACACTTCCCTTACTCCCGAGACTCGTAATCTGTATAATACACCACTTCTCCATCAGCGTTTTCCATTCCACGGACGAAATACCTAGTAGGTAGTAAAAGTGCCAATTTCTGCTCACTGAGGAACAAATATTTAGAAAAGTATTTGCTCTGTTTATGTCTCGAATATTTTCTGTTTACGCAATCGTTCTCAAATATTTTCTTTGTGCATTTCAATTTTGTTTTCCATGATTGCGATATAAAACAAGCAGAACACGTGAACCGGCAATATTAGTGGCAAAGAAAAAATATGTGAACTTCGCCCTCCAGTTTTATTACCATTATCTTACATATTTCGTGTTGTTCAGTCCAATCCACTCCATCTTGGATATTTTTACATCTAAAAATACCTAATATCGATGTAATAGTATAAGTAATTTTGTACATGGGACTCCAGTCACTGAAAGCGGTGCTGTTAAACTACATCGAGTTTCCAGCGAATTTACACCTTATATAAACTCTAATTTTAGGTTGTGTTCCGATATTATCCGCGACCAACCAGGATTTCGGTTAACCGAAATATTGGTAAACCTGAAAAATGTGTAATTAAGGAACTGGCTGGTTAATCAACATGGATGATGAATTGTTTTTATTGGGATTCATTCAACCTTAAATACCTTCATATTCCGTGCTTAACTATTACTCTAGTCTTCAGTCAAAAAATAAATGAAACAGCAGATAATTTGGTATATTATAGTAAGATATAAGTAGTTTATAAGTAGATATAAGAGTAGCTTTCAGTCGACTTGGTCAAGTGGACTACAGAATACAATACAGAAAAGTAGAATTTATAAATATTTATTATAACTCTTAACGCAAGAACACCACCCCATCTGCCTTCACCATTTAAACAAAATATAATTAAAATCGTTGAGAGAATTGATTTTTCTTCTCTCAACGCTAAAACCTAACCTGCTAACTCTTCGGTTGACCAATGCACCGCTCCCAGAGCACGGTCAATATTTTGACGTTTGGTTAACCTTTTTCAGGTGAGCACAGTTCCAAAATTAAACAATTTTCAGGAATTTTTATTTAATGGAACGCTTAACCGGGATTTTGGTTAACCAAGTTTAATATCGGAACACAACCTTAGTGAAGCATTAAAAGTTGTTTACACTTGACGTAACGTACAAAGAATTGAGCTTCGTGTTTACAACCAATTAGTCCAAGTCGTTTAGGCGCATGCGCGCAGGTGCGATAGCAGCTCCATTCAACTGGTAGCCGGGTAACACTAACATTTTATCGAGGGGTAAACCGCGACTATAATTTTGTACACCAGATTTCCTTCTCACAAGAGAATTCCTCTGATTTCCCCATGATTTGGGGAATTTATATATTTCCTCTGAGTTCCTCAGAATTTCCTTTGAATCCCCCTGAGCTCCTCCAGAATTCCTAATTCATGTACACCAGAATTCCCCCGCGGTTTACCCCTCGCATTTTACAGTATTATTATTCACCTCTGCACATTATATGTTATTCACTTGTGTAAAACAACAGGTATTAAATATATTTGAATTATGATTAATTGTGATACTAATTGGAATAGATTATGTTTGTAACATTAAATTAAAAGCATTATACAACTCAGATGACCGTATACTCCAAAGTCAAAGGGTTTCCGGAACGGGCACACTGAAAATCCAGAGGAACACCCCATAGCCACCGACAATACCAGACCTAGAGCTGAGGACTGAACCCAGACCATAACAGTCAGTGTAACCGAGAAATGTTCCCACAACACCCTCTAGTTCACTGCACCATTTTAACAGTATAAATTATTATTATTTGGCATTGATTTGTTTGTATCTGATATGTTATATACATTTTGTTAATTATCAATGTACAATATGGTATTTTGTACTGGGTACTACATTTTTTTTCAAATAAATTGCAATTTATATATTTGTTTGGTTTTCTGTACCTAAATCTGCAATTCAGTGTTGTTGGATAGTTGCAAACAATTAAGGGTCCATTCTCTGTAGATTTGACAGGCATGAATGTTGGGTCGGATTGAGAGGATGGGTGGCCGATGGGTGGAGACATATATTCCAACTATCGAATTATTAAGATTTCGGAGGTGCATGTAAAGCCGAAGTAAAAAGGCACATGGAAATAAAGTTAGCCCTCATTGCAAGGGTACCGGATTTGTCTTATAATTGCAACAAAATTTCTTTTTAATGTTATAAATTATATATCACCGGAAAGATCTAAAGATAAACTAGATCCCTATAGTAGCAAATTTTTGTTTAATACATGTATTTTAGAGAAAATAATTTTTGAAAATACGCTAGTTCAGTACAAGATTGTTTGCCTGGAATTTTAAAAATAAAAAGAAATACCAAAAATTACTACTATAGGGACCTAGATTAAAGTCTTATCTTTCAATACTTTTTTACTAAAAGTTGCTATCTTTTATAGTTTTTTTATAATTAGACACGAGACGAACGCCGATTTAGGGCTTATTTGGCGAATGAATGGCGGTGAATGGACTCTTAAGTAAACGAAGAGAAGTAGAATTGGAGATATGGAGAGATAAAAACAGACAGATAGAAAGAAAAGAAGAAACAAAGAAGTGAAGAAATAAAGGAAATTGATATATAATAAAGTAAAGAGTTGTGTGAATTAAAGTGAGAATAAGAAATAGTTCCCTATTAAGCTTTTTATTTTATCAATAACCTCATTCAAAATAATAGAATCGCTTTTTAAGAAACCGATACGGTTTAGAAATTGATGCTTGTCTAACATTTGATGACGATTTCCGTTTTAATTTTCATCAATTAAGATTAATTCTAACCTCTGCCTACGAGAATACTCCATTACAAAATATAACATCATTATATTAGTTCAGCATGTGAAAATGTAGAACGTAAATTAAATATGTGTTAGAAAAAACTTAACCAAACGACATTGTCTTATTCAGAAAGACCGCCTACATTACTTCACTCGTTCTCAGGTACAACAATGAACCCCGTGCTTTATATTCGTATTGTTTCGTAACTTCCTAAATAACTGTAAGTTCTTATGGGAAATAGTTCAAGTAATGGCTTACAGTTATGAAATAAACCAAGAGAATTTATGATACAACCGACTGCGGGTTTCTATTCACCTAGGAAATACAATCCGAGCACAAATCTCATAATTTGCAATAAGCTAGTTTCCTAAACAATATTCATTTAATAACTATTAAGTCAACGCGGAATATTTCAAAGAAAAAGCTTAATTATAACTTACCGTATTAATGTACACATACGTAATATATTCATACGAGTATATACTGTAATAACATAAAACTGCACATTCAGTGATCGTTCAGTTCAACAACTGAGGAGAGATGTTCATTTTTATAAAATATCGTATCACTTTATTCCTCATTTTAATTGCAAGAATTCCAGAGAGTCTGGAACTTATATGTTGAAGAGGGAGCTGTATATTATTGTCTTGTAAGGTATTGACTGTATTATAGCCCCTCGGTATAATCAGAGACTTATACATCTACAAAGACCGTTCACCTAATGTATTTTTTTGAAGTATAGACTTTTTCCTGATTTTATGCAACCATATATACGAGATGACAATTAGCCAATCAAAATCGAGTAATTTCAACCCGGCAAGTTGCGCCCCCACAGTACCAGTAGATTACATGTGTAGGATTCTACTATCGCTTCGCATTGCCATACAGGAATTTAATTTTTCAAGCGTACACGTTTAAGAGAATAGTGCAGTGTTGTCAGACGTAACCTAACGAACGCTATGGATTTAACATAAACATCATTTTAATAATTTTACACGGAAGTATAAATTCTCCTACGTTAATAATTTTATTATTGTATTTATTTAATATTCTGGTAGAATAAAAAGTGCTTTGGCGTTAAACGGCATCCGAGGATCGAACTCGGGACCTTCGGCATAACAGGTAATGCTCTTACAACTGAGCTACCTCCCTACGCTGTTTTAAACTTACTATTTCGGGTAAAATATTTACTACATTATAAAAAAGAAATTTGTATGTATCTTATGCATGCCGTGTACATAAATGAATTCAATAATGTAATAAATAAAAGTAAACCTTATTAGGTACTTACTACACTATTTATACCTCGCTGCTATTATTAAAACCATCATAGTACCTGCGGCTATAAATAAATAGCAATAAATAGTCACGGCTCAAATAAAAACTATAAAAATGTATAGTTTTTTTAATAATCATATAAAAAATGCACGTTAGTATAGTGTATATAGGTAGTGACTGAAGATTAAAAAAAGTGTTATATTAGTTATATAAGAATAAAATAAGTTACCCCACTCGGGTACCGTTCGGCACTCAAACGTTTACTTACACAGGAGCTCACGCTCGACCTGTAAAGTGTTGGGTGCGATTGATATAGAATGAGAAAAACAAGTGATTATATATTTATGTTTTATTTTATTTTATTTTTTGTAAAAATGCCTGTGGTAGATTATAGTGAGGGTTGCTGTCCCTCGCAATATTGGTAACCGAATACTTTTTAAGAAAATGTGTTACAACATTCCTGTGAAATTTGTAGCAATTTTAGCAAATAGAGAAGCCACGTTCTGTAATCTTATCCTATAGTAGCACAAAATCAGGGGTATTAATTGTACCATTTAGAAACATCGTGGATAATTGGTCGTAGTATGAGAAGACATTTGTGTTAGTAAATTTGAGGAATTAGTTTGCCACGAAAATATTGAAAAAACAGTAAAAAATCATTTCTTAAATATAACTTTTAGTAATACCTCAAGGTAAAAACTTTCCTTTGGGCTATTTTATTAATTTTTATATCAGAACCTCTATTTATTTTACATTAAAATTTGTTAAGCAAAATATAAAAACCGGGACAGCATCCAGCAAAGTTAATACAAACCATTCAAAATTACAACATTTGTAATTTTTCTTAATAATAGTATAGATGAATGGTATTCAGATTATTTCAGAGGCCACTTGGATTTAATTTTTAAAATTTGGTATTCTGAGGTTTTTTGGGTATGCTCTCTTTAAATGAAATAATAGCGTCCCTGCAGCTCTTCCGGTTATACCGGAAGTTGACGTCAATTTTGTAATTTTAAGTGGAACACCCTGTATATTATTCAATCCATCAATCCATGCATCCATCAATAACCTTGATCGTATGATTAGAAAGCTTATCCAGCTTATGGATTTAACTCTCTCACTTGTGAATATTGTCGTTCTATATCGTTCTTGGTATAAACAACACAGGGTTTTAAGTTAGGATTTTCGATTTTTCGAAAACAGGTAAACTTGATGAAAGTGAGCGTAATACCGACCGAAAGTGTAGAATCCAAAAATGCCATAATATACAGGGTGTCCCATGTAAAAATTCAAGTTTTTATGGCTTGCAGTTGAGCTAATATGGTATTAAATTTTTACCACCCTGTAAGCAACCACCAACCCTGAAGATGTGATTAGAAAGCTTATGAATTTAACTAACTCCTCTGTGATTATGACCGCTCTATCTTTCTTAATATAAAAAACACGGGGTTTTAAACTATAAACATATAGTTTGTATGTTTAAAATATATACATATAAAAAAAATAAAATATATCGAAAATGGTTAACTTTAGGAATAGGGAAACTTGATAAAAGTAACACTAAAATCCAAAAATGCGATAATAAACTGCGATGTTCCATTGTAAATAACAAAGTTGACGCCAACTTTCGGTGTAACCGGAAGAGCTACAGGGACGTCATTATATTATTACCAATTTCAAAATTTAATTCCAAGTGGTCTCGGTCTCTGAAATAATCTAATAGGATACTTAGAAACTTTTAGCCGCTCGGTATAGACACCAGTTTCCAAAAGTGTTTCATCTTTTACTTAGGCACAATTTAAACATAAATAATTAGTATGATGTATTTTTGAACATAGTCCTTCCTACCCATTGAATAATTTCAATTTATATAATTTAATGCTGCACTTTTGGAAATCAGTCAGTAATCAAATATTCTCGGCGCGAAACCAAACTATCTTTGTAATGTCCCTCGTAACGAGGAGATTTTACTGTCGAACGTAGATGGCCGATCGCGGCGGCACGATTATGATCTCGAAAAATAAAAGTTCCCACGGAGAGGAGCAAGCAACTGATATAGTTATATTCTGTAAACTTTGGAATATCAACCGATATAAAAAATTAGCTATTAACAGCGACGAATACCTACCTACAGATGTAGATCTAAGTAGGTATATAAAGTACCTACCTCGCTGCACCAAGGGAACTTATTCGAAAAACAAGAATTTTGTAAAATTGGACTCCATAACAACGTTCTAAAATTCTATTTCAGCGACTAAAATTATCCTCTATAAAATAGTGACATTTTAGTTAGTTAGTTACAAAGCATATATACCTACACTTTGGTTATTACCTAAAAAAAAGCTATAAAAAATAAACGAGATTGTTAAGATACAGAAGCCTAAATAAAACACCAACAGTTCAAACATTCTACGATCTTTAACGGTGTAATTTTTTACACATTCTTTAAAACTATTATACCTATGCAACTAACCCAGTGTAATCAGTGTTTTAGTATAAACACATCAACCCTTCATTGTGTTTACACAAATTACTAATTTATATAGTTCGAGATATTTCCATATACTTTATGCAATATTAATGTAATGTAATGTAATTTAAATACCTACTTTTTTAGTAGGCACAGTAGTATGTATACCTATAACCTTATATCTTCATTATACGAACACCACAAACAGCAACAAAAGTCCCAAACTTGCAGATTGTGGAGATATTGAGTACCTACATAATTTTTAGACAATGTGTATGCATCACGTCCATATGGCACGAATTCTTAAGAAAAAAATCGTTATCGACTACGGATCGAACCTGGGACGCTCGGGTGACACGCCATGAAATAATCAAATGTGTTACTAATGACACGCGTAAAAATTAGACTTTTGTAGACTACATTTGCAAAACTTTCATTTATTGAATGTTTTAAATTGGTATTATTGTAATTTGATTTTTATAATGTAAGTATATCAAATGCGAAGTATTTGGTAGACAACTGTTAAGAAAACATATTCACAAATAATATTTCACACCAGTTATGAATATAATAAATCCGGCAACAGCGACAGCACCTATACATGTGCAGTCAACCTTATTTAGCGACATCTGGTATTAAACGGTGGAAACAATTGTGGAGAATGTCCAATTTAGTTCCAATGGACACTCCTGCAAGCGCTGCTGGTAAAATTCCAGCAGAGCCATCTACGAATGGCCAGTAACTTTTCGGCTTCATGTCGCCCATAAAGGTGAAACGTCTTTGTAGATTCTATACGTCTCTGGTATAATACAATGTTATTCACGCAAAGCGGGTATTAGACGTTTTTAGAGTTCTGTTAACGATAAAAATCTGATTTTTTTATGGGGGAGGTTTTCCATTATTTCTGATTCAATGAAAATATTTTCAGGTTTGCGTCACTTCCGGTTATACCGGAAGTAGAGCACAACTTCGTTATTTCAAATGGAACACGCTGTATATTATTGCAATTTTGAACTCTACGTGATATTCTAAACACATTTCATGTAGGATGTCCTATACCTATCTTCAACTGTTTTTGAAATATTGACAGGTGAATATTGACATTTTTCAACTTTGACACCCTGTAAAATCTAAACGGTTAGAGATCAAGTAAAACGGTTTGCACATTCCTATCTTAACTTTTCAAAAGCTATCGTTTGATACTAACTTCAGATTTAACCAAGAGATTAAATTTAATCGAAATTTTTTTTATTTCTGGATAAATTTGATATTAGTATCAAACGATAGTTTTTCAAAAGTTAAGATAGGAATGTGCAAACCATTTTGCTTGATCTCTAACCGTTTAGATTTTACAGGGTGTCAAATTTGAAAAATGTCAATATTCACCTGTCAATATTTCAAAAACAGTTGAAGATAGGTATAGCACATCCTACATGAAATGTGTTTAGAATATCACGTAGAGTTCAAAATTGCAATAATATACAGGGTGTTCCATTTCAAATAACGAAGTTGTGGTCTACTTCCGGTATAACCGGAAGTGATGCAAACCTGAAAATATTTTCATTGATTCGGAAATAATCGAAAACCTTCCCCATAAAAAAATCAGATTTTTATCGTTAACCGAACCCCGAACCGAACGTTTAATACCCGCTTTGCGTGAATAACCCTGTATATTATTTATATTATTTTAAATAGATGCCGAAAACAAGTATTCCACGGCTATGTGTCCCGACTGGCATTGCATTACTCCGGCATCTCCCTATAGGAGTCGCCACATCTTTCATCGACCCCAACCAATCAATGTCTGGATTGGTTTCGCGCCTATTATGCGCTCGTTAGAGTCCTATAGATAGTGGAATCGATGAACGATGTTGCGACATGATTGCCTAGTGGGCGTCTTGAATGTTAGAAGTGGTGAGAAACACACCGTAGTGCCTTCTTTTTGCCCATTGGACACATTGCCTGTGGAGTAGTTGTTTTCGCCATCTTCGTCAAATATATAAGTAGGATTGTCTTCAACTATTGTCACGTCTGTGACTAGAAGGCTAATTACCTAGCACTTTACTTGGCTGCAAGAGGGTTTTATACTAATTTAAAATAATGCGACTGAGAACAATACAACAACTTTATTCTTTATTCAGAACACCCAAATAAATGTGGCTAAATGCCAAGCATAAAAAATATATATAATAATAAAATAAAACTTACTCAAAGGACAACATTTCAAGAGGGGCTGTTGCACAGCCTGATTATCTTCCAGTCAACTAGTGACTCCCTTCATAGTCCAACTACAACTCCCGTTCCACCATCCACAATTTTAATTTTTATGGAAATAGATGCTTACACTTCAGAAATCATATTGGGAGTGGTGGAAGTTCAATGCATGTTAAAATCTCACTTTAGATTGAGATGCATATATATCTGCCGTTCATTGAATCATGCATTTTGTAATTGGACCTGTTACATCCTTTAAAATCATTAGTCAACAGAAATGTGTGTGAATTATTTTCCTGTTAGAATGAGAAATAAATGGTTTAAGTGATTTTGTACTGAATGTTTAATACTTCTATATACAGGGTGTAATTAACCTTACCAACAAAATAATATTTTCTTATATAAATTTTGAATAATTATTTGAATATTAATTTCTTAAAAATGGATACTCATATTATTGACACTATTGTCTTCCTCAAGAAGAATAGAGGCTCAAAAACAATAGGCTATAATGGTCGTAATCTGTGTGTCAATTTAACAATAATTGTCAGACAGATAGTAGCAAAGACCTAAAGAGGACACTACGGTTTGTTTCACACCACTACTATTATTTGTATTGTATATAGGTACTGTGATAGAGAAACATTTTTGATAGTGAGTGTTTCTGTGATAGGGAGTAGTTAGTTATAAGTTTAAGTTAAAAGCTAAGTTAATTTAGTTTAGCTTAAGTTAAAAATTAAGGTGAAAAATAAAAATATATAAAACTGATTCCTTGAACGTAGACTGGAAGTATAAAATCTACCTTGGAGTCTATAATAGCAAAAACGTACAATTTCAAACAACATATATAAAACATCTATCCTGAATTTGTGTCTCAAGTCTGTTCTTTTCGCTTTAACAGTCCTTCTGCGTTTCCACTAAGGTAGACAGCAACTGCTGGATAATTTCGTTGGTACGCCATTGGCTGTATTTGGCAAAACTTTTCCTTTTCTGAAGAGGCATCAAATACGGTAATATAATAAATTTTGGATACATTCAGCAAACAACGTATTTCCAGGACCAGTACGAAAATAAAACAACTAACGAAGCATTGATCATAACGTTACAATTAAATTAAACTGGGCGGAAAATAATAATTGTGACATTATAATGTTCTCGTATAAGAGAACAAAGACAAAGGGAAAAATTCGTATAATCCGCGTCTGATGTAATGTAATAATAAACTGAACCCCACTTGGTTTTACTCCGACGTTTCCAGCATTTCGTTTGAAATTTGTTGGTTTATATGTATAGCCAGTCGTTTATACAGGGTGGCCCAATAGTGTGACAAAGTTCCACAACTCCTATGGCGTAATGAACAAAAAATATATATACACACCCAACAAAAATTATCGCAACACTAAAAATTTGCTATTATTTTAATATTCGTTTTCTCTGGAACTAATTGTCCGCTTTAATTGATTTTTTTTTTGTAGGTTGATTCGTTAGCAATGTGACTGGTTTAGTTACATTCTAGAAAAAAATTATTTTGAATACATACAGGGTGAAACAAGTGTAACATGATTTGTCACAGAAGTTTAGAACACCCTGTGGAGTTAATCAGTTATGGCAACATAGTAAAACTTAATAGGAGTTAAAGCGACTTCTTTTCTTAACATAATCGTCTTGGTTTCACATCGATATCTCAATAATTAAAGGAGATATTTCAAAATAAAGGGTTCAGTGTCATTTTAGTAAAAAAAATCGATTACAAGTGCATCATTAAACAAATTTAATAAAACAGTATATCCTTACAGCAATAATACACGTCATAAAATTAAAATAACAATTTTCAGTATCGGGTATTTCCTCCCCTAGCCTCAATTACCGCTTGAATACGCTGTGGTAGACTTTCAAACAGACTGTGTATGTAATCTTCCCCTATATCATTCCAAATCTCTTGAAGCTTGTTCTGGAGCTCATTTAATGTTCGGCAGGGGATTTGACCCTCCTTGATTTTCCATGACATGTAGTTCCATACATGCTCAATTGGATTTAGGTCTGGACTGCGAGCAGGCCAGTCCATTATAGCAACATGACTGTTTTCAAGATATTCTCTTACTATACGTGCAACGTGAGGACGTGCGTTAACTTGCATTAAGGTAAAATTATTACCCAACAAGCGTCCATATGGAATCACATGAGGAACTAAAATATCCGTTATGTAACGTTGGGCAGTCATGCTGCCATTGTTGACAGGCACCAGTGCCGTACGCCCATTAACAGAAATTCCTCCCCACGCCATTACCGATCCACCTCCAAAATTTTCGATCTGTCGAAAATTGCACTGCATATGCCGTTCACCTGGCCTTCTGTATACTGGCATACGTCTATCTGACGAATATAAACAAAATCTTGATTCGTCAGTAAACAGTATACTAGACCATTCTTCTAGGCCCCAGTTACTGTGTTCCCTAGCAAATTGGAGACGGGCAACTCGATGTTCCCTGGTCAGACGTGGTCCCTTGGCTGGAACCATAGGACGTAAATTAACTTCTCTAAGACGGTTTCTAACAGTTTGTAAAGAAATGTTTGCATGTCTGGCTCCCAAAATTTCTCGTTGAAGCATACGAGCAGTACAATGTCGAGTTCTTAATGCCGATAGTCTTAGAAATCTATCATCTGCAGCTGTAGTTACCTTTTTACGCCCTTGTCCTTGCCTTCTGGAATGTTGTCCTGTTTCTCTATAACGCCTGATTAATCTGGAAATAGTACTTGGTTGAACACCTATTACATTTGCCACATATCTTTGACTTCGTCCGTCTTCAACGAGTGCAATTGCTCTTACTGACTCTTCATTTGACAAATGTCTGTTTAAACGAAGTTCAGCATTTATTTTTTTTAAATTTAGCACGCAAATTAAAAGAGTTTTAACAAAACTGTAACAATCGTATTTCTATAGAAATAATGATTGTAGGAATGACATTTCAAATTTTGTTTTCAGAGCCTGCTAAGTTTTCGTAAAATCTGTAAATGTTTGTTAAGGTTCATTTGATTTTTTTTACTAAAATGACACTGAACCCTTTATTTTGAAATATCTCCTTTAATTATTGAGATATCGATGTGAAACCAAGACGATTATTTTAAGAAAAGAAGTCGCTTTAACTCCTATTAAGTTTTACTATGTTGCCATAACTGATTAACTCCACAGGGTGTTCTAAACTTCTGTGACAAATCATGTTACACTTGTTTCACCCTGTATGTATTCAAAATTATTTTTTTCGAGAATGTAACTAAACCAGTCACATTGCTAACGAATCAACCTACAATACAAAAAAAAATCAATTAAATCGGACAATTAGTTCCAGAGAAAACGAATATCAAAATAATAGCAAATTTTTAGTGTTGCGATAATTTTTGTGGGGTGTGTATTTTAGAATCGCATAGAGATGCTCATATAGGATATGAGACTTACTATATAAACCGGGGCCATATCAACCTTATGTTTTTTTAAGCGGAATGACTTACTTTCTATTTCATGTTTAAATTTAGATAATTTTTCCGAATTCGTCAATACAGAATATACTAGTATTATACAGAGTAGTTCAGAAATATGAGCATTTCTGAATCTTAATCGCAATGAATTGAGCACCCTGTATCTTTTTAAGAAAATAAATACTAGATGATTTTTGGCTCCTTTAATTGTGCTATATGGTGTAGTTTTACGTTCTATAGAATTTATTGACTTGTATAGAGGAAAACTCACAACTACAGTTTTCCCAATTTTTATAAATGAAACCCTATATTTAACATCATTTTCATTAAGGTATCTCACCATGACATTGAAAAAACGATAACAAATAAATGATAGAACGATAACTTAGCAAACCATAACAAACGATAAACAACTACCTACCTGCTAAATATACGATAAATAAACTCTAAAACTGTAACATGCAAAATAACTTAAATGTCAAATTAGCGACTTCTCGATGACAGTTTGTACTGTTTGTATGCCGGTTTGTATCAATTGTACTTACTTATGTTTAGAATAGGAACAACTTATACTTGCATATAACTTTGCATTTAACACGCTTAATTAGGTATTATAATTATTAATTAAAATAAAAATTTATGAGCTTGACAAAACGACATCTCTTTACCTGTAGTAAATACCATAAATAGAGATCAAAAATGAATCACCCTGTCCAATCTTTACTCTGCTTGGTCTGCACCAAGAGATCATTTTAGATCTCAGCATAAAAATAAATCCTGTTCTATCGTAAGTCTATCTATCATAAAAATTTAAGTTCAAGAATATAAATTATTCACTTCGACCAACCGACCAATGAAAAAAATTTAAATAGTTTAATGTTTGCAAAGCTTATGATTTGACATTAGCAAAGCTAATGTTAAATGGTTTAATGTTATGCACTATACAGGTATTATACGTATAGTTCAATTACTTCTACTTTATATCTTAATATAATGCTAAAGCTATTAAGCATAGTTTACAACTAGTTGGAGAAAGTTATTACTTTACAGCACTTCATCAGCTGCCGCCCTAATACTATAATACAAACATGTCGAATTAGTTCAGAACTCGTAATAAACGGCTTGGTACTTGCACGTGCAACAATAGATCGTACTTACAAACAGCCTTTATTAATATAAATAAAGTTCAACAAGTATAGGTAGGTAGATGGGCAAGGTACTATGTCATCAGGACATTATATTAAATATACGTAGGCACTCTACTACACAGCAACTAGTAAGTCAATAAAAAAAAATAAATTAAGATGGTAGTGCATAAGTAGAACATTTGTTTGTTTAAAATTTAAATAAAAATCACCATTGAGGAAAAAGATTAGTAACAATAACTTTAAAACTGCTTGGCTGTGCACAGTTTGCGTCATATAAAACAAAGTTTTTAGTTAAACTATATATAAATAAACACCAGCCTTATTAATAATAAAACTTAGAATGTTCTAAGACGTAACTAGAATGTAATTAGTGAAAACTGCATTAATAATGCCATTTATATGCATGTTAACGCTAGAATGATGCTAAATCACTAGGTATCAGTTTGGGTATGTTTTACAATAAGTTAAAGTTAACCTAAAAGTTTGACAAAAATGTCAGCAGTTTTTCTTTTCCCTCCCAATTAACAGATCAAGAACGTTTTTCTGAAATAATAAATACCTAATTTAATGCGAAATTTTCCGTATTTATATGCCAGTAACCTCAATAATAATTATAAAATTTTATTATAGCATGGTTACTTATCGAATTCATTAGGGAGTTTTTGAACCCCTCAAATTTTAGCACGTCGTTATCGTTATTCTGAGCATGTGCAGTTCCAAAAAGAGTATCATTTTTGGCACTGCGCGTGCTCAGTATAACGATTGCGATAACGATAAGGTAAAAATTTGAGGTGTTCTAAATCTCCCGTAACCCCCGAGTTAACGTGGGCTACGAATCTCCATATTATAAAAGGCAAAGTTAATGCTTATCAAGAGCGGATTTACCATGAATTCAAATTTTACATTAGCAAAAAGCAAAAACGTAATAGTTAAAAAAATATAAACGTACTTCACTTAAGGATATTTTATTAAACACTTCTATTTGCTATTTCATGTTTGTCCAAAGAAAAACATACCTATCTAAATACACAGATAATTTCTAATTTCACAACATTTTTTTAAAAATATGATTCTTTGAGATACTTCCCCATGTTGAAAAGCTAAATCCACCCTTGATTGCGTATTAACACAAAACAGTCTTGACACGAGACACTTGTCAGTCTTGTCACTTTGCGTAAATGTTTGTAAATGCAGGCAGATTGCAGGTTAGATTTATTGCAGTGAAATTAGCTCTATGTATAGAATGAGATGTTGTCACATTAACTTCTTATTTAGCATGCTGTTAGTTATTTGTCTATAAATATTTAATTATTAATATGAACTACTTAGATTGATTTAAGAATACGGTTAGTTGTCATTAGTTAACTTTATGTTATTGTGATTATTATTAATATGGGTGCTAGTGTTTTAGATATAAATAAATTATTGACGAGCTTTTAATCGACCAAAATTCGTAATCGGGAAGTCTGAAGACAAGGACGTGCTGATAATAAAGTGTGTATTAAACAGAGAAAAATGACGGTGCGTGGGTGGGCCGAGTATCAATATTTATGAGTGGGAGACGTGACAGAGGTCAGAGGTGTGGCTACAGAGGTGTCTGTGGATGTATGACTTTCAGTTGCCCCACTAAATTACGAATTAGAAGAATTTTTCACTACTATTTTATTTATTTTTATTAAACTATCATGTATTTTCTATATACTATCATGTTATGTTATTAACTATATTGTGTCTTTGTGAATAGTGGTCCGCATATGATGTTCGGTATCAGTATCAGTCCTCATGTATGTATGTATGTCCACTTGTTGCAGCCTAGTTTTATGAATTGGTTCATTCTAATAACGAAGTGTTTGTAGAAATATTGAAACTGTGAATTTCTAGTGGCTAGATGAGAACATGTGTGATTATTATAAATATAAATCAGAGACATGCTATTTGTATAGTTAAACTAAGCTAAGCTAGGTTGTAAGTAAGTTTTTCGTTTCCCTTAATACCATATTAATTAATTTCAACTATTATCCGATGTTAAAATTTAGACTTAAATATAGTCGTATTTGTTTGTATTTACTGTACATATGATAGTAGATCACCCATATACTCTACCCATATACTCACCCATATACCACCCATATATACTATACAGGGCGCCCTATTTCTTGACCCGTTGCATAGGTAACTTTTTTATTAGTAGAGATACAAAAACGCTTAAATGAGCAAATTAGTGCAGTTTCGTATTAGTAATTCTACGGTAAGGCGAAAAATTATATACGGGGGAAGGTTGAAAAGTTATTGACAAAAAACGAAAAATCCAACTTTTCTATTATCCCTCGTAGCTCGTTCATTTGAAGAGTTAGAGAAAAATGCTTCACATGTTTTTTGCAGTATTTTTCATGTAAAATGACATGCACTTGCTACTTTTTATATATCTCTTAAAATGGTTGAGAATCACAGTAAAATATATTTTTTTTAAATGTAATGGATAGGTGGCTGTGACATTAACCGAAAGTCCCCTTTTTTCTCTTTCAGATGATATAACATAGTCCATATTTTATCCTTACAAAAGTAATAATAATCGTTGTTTTTAAAGAAAGTTTATTGTCACATCAAGAATGCTATGGAAATAAAACAAAAAATAAGATTCCTGATATTTTTAAAAACGTCTAGTTGGCATTTAATTATTGACAGATCATAAGTGACATTTTTAGTTTTTGTTAAGTAGTTTATTGTTTATTATTAATACTGCATACAAAATAATAGTGTTGCAAATATGTACACCAACGAAGAGAAAAATGATATGCTATTTTGTTATTATAACCAAAATCGAGATGCACAAGCTGCAGCGAATCTTTATTTTGAAACTTACATGGAACGAAGACAACCCCATCATAGAATATTTAGACAGCTGGAAAATAATATACGATTATACGGTTCTTTTTCAAAGCCTAAGGATGAAAGAAACTTCAATGAAGACACTGAAATAAATGTTTTGGCTTCTGTAAATTTTAAACCTGATTCTTCAACTGCAGAAATTTCACATCACTGCAACACTTCCAAGGAAACTGTAAGAGCTATTTTAAAAGGTAACAATTTAAAGCCTTATCATTATTCCATATGCAATACTTTATATCCAGCTGATAATCAACGAAGGATGACATTTTGTCGATGGTACATTTCAAAATGCGAAGAGGATCTAGACTTCTGGAAAAAGATTTTATTCAGTGATGAAAGTAGATTTACCAACAATGGTATTTTTAACCGCCATAATAACATAATGTGGTGCCGAGAAAATCCACATCTTGTTTCTGAAAGAAGAAATCAACGTCAATTTGGGATAAATGTGTGGTGTGGAATTTTTTGTGGCAAAATTATTGGCCCATATTTTTACGAAGATAATTTTAATGCGAATAATTACCTTCATTTTCTAAGGAATACTCTAACAGAGGAATATTTAAATTAATTACCACTTTATATTTTTAGAAATCTTAAATACTTCCAACACGATGGAGCACCTGCGCATAATTCCCGCGAGGTAAAACAATATTTACATGAACAGTTTGATAATGTTATAGGAAATAGAATGGATATCGACTGGCCAGCGCGAACACCTGATTTGACCCCCTTAGATTTCTTTCTTTGGGGGTTATTGAAAGATAAAGTTTATGTGACAGCTCCTCTAGATATAGAGGATCTAAAAGTCAGGATTCAAGATGCAATTAGAAGCATACATGGACATACAATAAATAATGTTTTAAGAAGTATCCAGAAACGTTGCTTACTATGTATCCAACAGGATGGTGGTCATTTCGAACATTTACTTCAATATAATTAATTAATTAATAATTTCTGTTCTCAAAACATTCTTTTGTTCCATAATCCATAGCATTCTTGATGTGACAATAAACTTTCTTTAAAAACAACGATTATTATTACTTTTGTAAGGATAAAATATGGACTATGTTATATCATCTGAAAGAGAAAAAAGGGGAATTTCGGTTAATGTCACAGCCACCTATCCATTACATTTAAAAAAATATATTTGACTGTGATTCATTTTAAAAGATATATAAAAAGTAGCAAGTGCATGTCATTTTACATGAAAAATACTGCAAAAAACATGTGAAGCATTTTTCTCTAACTCTTCAAATGAACGAGCTACGAGGGATAATAGAAAAGTTGGATTTTTCGTTTTTTGTCAATAACTTTTCAACCTTCCCCCGTATATAATTTTTCGCCTTACCGTAGAATTACTAATACGAAACTGCACTAATTTTCTCATTTAAGCGTTTTTGTATCTCTACTAATAAAAAAGTTACCCATGCAACGGGTCAAGAAATAGGGCGCCCTGTATACTCTAAATTCTTCATAATATCAGAACAATGTACGAATTTTTACTATAAAAAAATATTAAATATTTGAATATTTTATGTTAAAAGTTACAGTATAATAATAACTTGGTTTTAATAGCATATTAATAAAATTATAACCATCAAAGTTAACAAACCCTTTAACTGATACAGCTAGATATTTATTTTCTTGTTTTTAAGTTTATCATTTGGTAAAATGAATCAAATATTAGGGTATAATGAACAAACCTTTCTCTGAACGCTGTTTCTCAAGCATCAGACAGATGAAATATTCTTAGCTTAAGCACATATCAAACCAAATACTAAGTTTTTCTATAGAGGGATTAAATGATCGAAACTCGTGTATCAAAAATGTGTATAGTAATAAAAAGAACTTTAATAACGATTTATTAATGGTAGATATTTTAGATTTTCATAATACAAGTATGTATTATTATTATTTTCCTAGGCTAGGGGGGTAGGATGTTTAATACAATTTATAGGTAGCTGCGTAAAATGTTTTTCGAAATAATGACATCTCGTTTACACGTAGGGAATAGTACATTACCTGTGCTCCCTTTCACAGTGTAAGTAATTCATTTAATTCAATTAGCTAGTACCTACGCGTGGCGCAGGATTCTATTATGTCTATTTAGCCGTTTTCAGACTACAACAGTGGCATACTCGATGGCATAGTAACAACACGTGTTATTGCTAGTGTAAATAAATATATTCATTGTTCATGTGTTCAGTCGGAATGTTCAACATCGAATACAATGTTTGCCATTAGACGTACACGACATAGTTGCTTGTATTTTACGAGAAATACGATTAGGCTGTAGTTAGATCACGTACCTGGTATTTTTATTAAATAGTTTTAACCCCTGCTACCATTGAATTTATTGAAATAATGTGCTCGTATAGACACATATAGAAATTAATGAGGATTAATAATAATAACGTTGATAACCTCTAACCACCATTCAGTGTTGGAATGAGGGAACCCTGGAAAACTTCATTAGTTAGGGGGACAGTCAAACATCCTGATTTTAATCTCTCACATTAACACCAAGCCGACATCACATCATTCTCTAGTAAAGAGAAGGCTGTGACTGACATTTATCCCATTCTAGGCCATCGACAGCAGGACGGTTGTCAACCCACCCCTGCGAACTAGTCTTAATCTACAAGTAGAGAAAATCATAAATTATCTGGTGGAATGGGCATTCGAACCCACGACCTCTGGGTTAAACGGTCGAGAGACTAAACTCTGAGCAACTTCTGTATCAAAGATTGCATCTGGAAATTCCATTAGAGCTTAATCTCAAAGCCTAAATGCAACTGAATGCATATCATCACAACTAGCCTGAACATAAGTACTTCAGTAAAGAGAATTCCAGTTAAAAAATTAACTAAATCATTAGTAAATATGGATATACTTAATTATCTATTTGATTTTTTGCTTTCAAATTAAAAATACCATTATCTCAGAATCAACTAAACTAAATCCTATAAAAATACTCTAGTATTAAATGTAGGCCAAATTGTCGAAGTTCCTACATGATTACCTACATTCTTTTTTGGGATTACACCACCTGAAAAATAGCAAAAAGGAGAGAACCAGAAGCATACAAATTAAATGTTCAAAGTACAGTATCAAGGCAAACTTCTAAAGTTTGCCCAAAAAAAAACCCAAAAAGTGATACTGCACTTTGAATGTTTAATTTGTATGCTTCTGGTTCTCTGCTTTTTGTTATTTTACAGGTTGTGTAATGCCAAAAGAAACTATGAATGTTGAATATATGACGTTATGTCCTATCTATAAATATATTGAAAATAATGGCTATATTTTCTTAACGAACAGATTTTTTGGTTTGGTTATTGTACTTCAATTACAATTAGATATATTAAATATAAACAATATATTCAATATGCGAACACTTTATAAAAATATATGTTAGCTGTTCTGCTTACTCCAGCCGCCTTGGCCCTATCTGTTTACGTGATGACAACTTAAGTACTTTTATTGTATACAAATATTCTATAAGTGTTAGTTCAGTCTACAGTCTACGTCCTAAGTTTGAATGGAATGTATCATTTTGTAAGCTCGGAGTGGTGGTTTGGGTGGATAAATAATTGTTAATAAAGTTAGTTTCTGGATTTTGGATCATTATTTCATCGGCTTTTTACATAAAAGCTAACATATATAAAAAATTGCACACCTTTAATTTAAAATAACAAAGTTAATATCTACTTGGGGCAGAAGTGATAGTAAATCATGCCCATTGAATTACATAGCTGAAAAAAAAAAATTCAATTACATAGCTAGTTAGTTACGAAATTAGAGTAACTCGTCGGTTACCCTGTATAGCTAATTCTGTCATATAGCTATTTCGAATTTGCACTTCTTTAGAGAGGCACCAGCTGGATAAAACTGTATTTCGAAGTTATGTCACATATAGCTAGACAATGGCAAATTGAACAATAGAAGTCCACTAAATTGTCAATGGAACTATTCGATATTATATTTCGCTGCGAGTTTCGCTATAAATGTCTTCCGCGACTGGCGAAACTGACGCTTGAACAAGAATTGATGAGCAGAGATAGTCTGGGCGTTATTTAATCTCCTGTAAAGCTAACTGGGTAGTTGTTTTTCATTTTTTTGCAGTATCACGGATATGTGGGATGTTGTTGAGGGTGAGACAAATACTTCTTTATCTTATCGTCAGATCCATGCCAACTAGATGTGCAGTTGCTGGCTGTGACTGCCAATAGTTTACTCGGTTAATTGAAAACTGGTATATAAAAATGCTTCTCGTTCTCCTATACGCAGTAGAAATGATAAAACTTTTGCATTAACGCATTAAGTAGAATTGATTTTATAATTACATCTGCAATCAACCCCTCATTACACACTATGTATATCATTGATTAATTACATTTTTCGAGGCTATTTTCGCGTTTCAAGGCAATAAAACTAATTTAAAAATTGCTGGGCGAATTATTTATATGATACTATTACAGCAGCTTATTTACCTGTGACTACGAGAATAGTTAAATCATGTGCTTATAGCCTCATTTCATCCATGGTTAAGAGAAAATAAATTTTCTCTAATGTTTTTATTACTAATTTTAACTAAATAAAGATTGGGAAGATGTAGGTAAATGTGTTTTTTACCATATGGAATTTTAGGATATGGGTTCGAAGAGGAAACAATAAAAACTAACAATACTATTAACGTTTGTGTCAGTTCAGTCTAGATACTTTGTTCTACCACATATTGTTGAGGAAAAGAGTTTTTTCTAAATAAAAACTTTATATTAAAGATAACAGAAAAACACAAAACTCATAGAACTAACCAAAACTTTAGACAAAATAATTAACGAAGACAATTCGGATAGCATCAAAATAATCATGAAAACTCTACCAGATAGGTTTGATAGCTGTCAGCCTGCCACAAATCTCATTTCAAAACAAACAATTCACTAACGTAAACTTAACCCTACGTGCTGCCAATGCTGGTAATTGCAGAAAAACAGTAAAACAGGGCAATTGAACAGATTATTATAAAGAGGTGAGGACTAGGTGACTTGATCTAGCCGATTATAACCATACAATTAGTTTTTACACTGTGTCTCGCACTTGTACTAAATAGAAACGCTTCAAGCTTTACAGGGCACAGAGTTCAATTCATGTTCCTGTTTACGATATAATTTTTTAACGATACATAAGTAATGCAGGCATTTTTAATTGTTTGAGTTATCCAATAACCTCGCCGAGTCAATAAGAGTAATGATAAGGCTCATTTAATTACAGAATATATTTGAAACCGTTAGCGGTCGACAACTTGCCTTGAGTACTAATTTCAAGACCACAACTTTACCGTTATCTCAGCCGTAGCCTAAATCAGCTGGGTCGGGACGTAGATGGCTAGCACATCGTGTTTGCCTTGCATAATAAAATAATATACGTAGAGGTGTGTCCAGCTGTTAATTAAAAGGATTTTACTATATCTAGTTCTTAGTCCTATATGTACTCAAAATAAACTATAAGTGCACTTAAGATTTAAAACCAATTGAGAGGTTCATAATGTCGTGTTCTTAAAAATTAAAACAAGTTGAGAGGTACATATTGTTGGTTTATTTCTCACTTGAAACGATGAAGATTTTAATTTCGAACCTTCAGAAACACCACCATCGTTTTGCAAAATTTTGCAAAACAAGATAGGTAATTTTGTAAATAAATATTTTGTTAATTATTAAGAAATAATTATTACATAATAATAATAATTATTATAATAAGTACACGTAAATTTTTAAATGAACACACCATCCCATTTTCGATAGAGATCCAAGGATTCTTAATTTTTTTAAAGTTATCTTTATGATGTACGTATTTTAATGATTTGAAAATCACACCAAATCAAACAATTTCAGTTCTTTGTATTGTAGGTAGTAAGTTTTACAAAAGTTATTCAATGTACAATTCTCCCTATAATTCATATCTAGTGCGTTCCCACCTTAAAACGTATAAAAATAAATATTTTAATGGTTACAATATTAATTGTTCTATTAAATACTTAATTACATAAACTTAAGTTGAAAACAACTGCCACGAGATTGTCATGTCGACCAAAAATCATGGGACATTGTATATCTATATTCTCTTATGTTACATTGGATTTCACCTCAATAGTGAGACCTAGGATACTTTATGGTGCTCTGGTGTGGTGGCATAAGGCCATGCAAACCACTGTAATGGTAAAGCTGAATGAGATTCAGAAGTTGGCTTCTGTAGGTATAACTGGGGCCATGGTTTCGGCACCTGGCTGCGCTAGTACTCCTGATAAATCTACCACCACTTCACGTGTTGTTGGAAAGAGAAGCAAGGATAGCAGCATATCGAATCAGGACCAATAATGATTGGATAGATGGTTCCCAAGGGAAGGGGCACTCCAAGATAAGAAACACATTGATGTGACAGCCTATCCCAGAGATAATATCTGACAAAATGTTCAAAATGCGGTTCAAATAACGGATCTCAGTGATTGGAAGTTGAAGATAAATTCTCTGGAGACTTGGAGCCTTGTGTGGTTCACAGATGGCTCCAAAACAGACAGAGAAACAGGAGCTGGAGTATTTGGACTGAGACCTAGATGGCATATAAGCTATAGTCTGGGGACTTATCCCACGGCATTCCAAGCAAACATTTTTGCAATAATGGCATGTTTGGCGGAGAATGTGAGGAAAGGGTACACACGCAAACATTATAATATAACAAACAATGTAGTAACATTGCCTTGTTACTACACTTTGAATATTTAATTTGTATACTTCTGGTTTTCTGCTTTTTGTTATTTTACAGGTGGTATAATCCCAAAAGAAACAAACTATGGATCGTCAAAATACACCACAAATAAGTTACAGACATTATACGCAAACATATCTACATATTCTCTGATAGTTAGGCCGCAATAAAGGCTCTGAATTCAAACAAGATCAGTTCGCGACTTATTTGGGACTGTTTGCAATTGCTGCAGATCATAAAGGCATTAAAGGAAATGAACTGGCAGATGAACTTGCTAGAAAGGGATCTGAAATGGCTTTCATCGGACCGGAGCCAACTTGCCGAGTCACTTATAGTGCTGCCAGAAAGGTTCTGGGAAATGGGTCGAACTAGAATATAGGAATTTTTTAAAAGCAGGACAGAATCATTCGAAGGCACTCATGGAAGAGAAGAACTGTAGAGATGCTGGGCATGAGTAAATCTCGGCTCAGGAACAAGGCTGGGCAGGGTACTGCCATCTCAAGAAGCATCTCTATTATTTAAGATAAGCATAAAGCCCGGTATGTCGGGGCTGCGATTATGCAGATGAGACTGCACTTCACATTCTAAGTGAATGTAAAGGCTACGCTCGTATGAGGCTAATGCTCCTTGTTCAACGATTTTTGGAACCTTGCGTGCTAAGAGAAATTTCAGCAAGTAGACTTTTGGACTTTATGCAAACAACAAAGTTGCTCGCTGAATAGAAGATCGGCGGGATGCACAATAGGCCCAAATGTGGTCGTAGTCCTTTGGGACTCGCTACAGAGGAACCGACCCGCAGGGAAAAAAGAAGAAGAAGAAGAAATACTTGATTATATAAACTTAAGTTGAAAACAGCTGTCACGAGATCATGATTATCATGTTGATAAAAAATCATGAGACATTCTGTATCTATATTTTCTTAGGAGGCAAAGACATTTGAAACAGAAGTTGAGCATTTTATATATTTTCTTTAGATGTGCCTTTCAATGGAATAAAATTCTTCCTTGAATTCCTTTTCCTGAATAGTAATTCAAATTGGTCAAATTAATTACCTAAATATAAAAGAACTAGACTATGAAGAAAAGTATTTGTTTGAGATGATGTAGGTACGCATGTTTTAACATTGAAGGAAGTTTAAATTGTTTATCTTTATGCGAGTCTTTATGTTTCAAACTTGATCTACGGTAGATACAATATGTTGATTTTTTGACAAATACTAAGTGACTATTTCTATTGCTCAGGATGTTGATATTAAAATTTGAGCATTTTTATTCCAAATTTTTTTTATTTCCTATAAAATTTATATTACCAGTGCCAGTGCCAATTTATATTTCCATGATTTAATTATCACGAGGGAGCTAATTTATTAATAATTATTCCTGCAGCTGACAAAATGTCAACGTTTTCATTTAACTATTTAATTCGAGACTGAAATGCAAAACAGTTTTTATTGATTTAAATATTTAGTTATTTAAATAGTTTATACTTGAATAATTTTTAATTCCTAATTTATTCAAGGCATTTTAATTCATTTATTTTACAATTTATTGGATTATTTTTATTTATTTATACATCTAACATTTCGCTACTACAAAGTAGGTACATAACATATATTTTATATCCATGATATCGACAAATTAACCTCAATAAAATGAAAGGTCAGTGTCATTTTTAAGTGTGCTGCTAATGTGGATATACATATTTATTCTATAATTGTTTCCTTTAAGAACAAGGTTAATAAATATCTGGTATATAAACAAGTGTGTATTTTAATGACTGAAAAATGGAACTAACAAACTGAATTATCATGTTGGAAAAGTTGTTGTATCGTAACTAAAATATTTTTTGCGATTTTTTTCTACGGAAATATTGGTAATACTAATAGGACTTTATAGCTGTTACTTTTTACTGTTATATGGATCCATAATTTGACTCGATAGGTATTTGATTAGATACAACCGAAAATGGTTGTAAAATTTACAATAGTTAATTTTTCATTTTTCCTTAGGCACTGCGTTAAATTATAATCGGGTTATATTAATAATATCATTAAATATATAAAAATTATAACCAACATCAAAACTAACGCGGTTTTTTTTATAAATACTTTGACTATAAAAACTGGAAATCTACAACTTCCAGTTGACGTGTATGCAATCAACATGTTTATTAAGTTTTCCAAATTGTTTCTGGCTGTTAAAATTGCCAACTTGGTAAAAGCTGTGATTAAAGTTTGGAGGTACATAATTAAACTTCAGCTGATTGAAACTGGATGTCTACGCAAACAAAACAAAAACATAAAAGTGTACAATGTCGTTAGAGTAAATTGGGTGAGCCTTAAAAATAGTACATTACTATACTATAATCATCTTCATGATTCAGATTTTGTATAAATACCATATCAGCAAGTTAACATACACTACAATTGAATAGGGTGTTACGAAGGGTCGAACCATCTGACCGATGATTAAAAGCTATTAACTTATCAATCTTGATGCATGCCATGCCATGCAATGGAACTTTGTTCCAGACTCGGCCTTTTGGCATGCTAGCTTTTGTGTACGTTTCATGCTTTGTACACTGTAATATGCCAATAAAAGCCTATTGTTATTGTTATATTACGTTATTATTATTAATATATAAGTTACTGTAAAGAGAGCACTTGTTTTTTATGACTTAATACCTAGCGACTAGTAAATCCTTAAACGTCAAAAAATTGTACTACATGTTAATTATTGATAGAGTAACTTTATTGAATGATTGATAGAGTTAAGTTAATCACTAAATATTATGTGATATTTTAAATTTTAAATTATTTACTCTTTGCTTGAAAGTTACTTCGAAAATTGAAGGTTGCTATATGGCAAGGCAATATTAGAGGTATGCTTATATGCAATTGTAATCATAATTTTTACATTCAGGGTTGTTGCCATAGTATATTACTTACAAAGCTCTATTGAGAAACCGAATAATATTCTCCGAATAAGCTACATTTTCTCTTCGATATAGTCAATCCGCAGAACTGCAGATACTGGGCTTTTGAAAATCCACATTGGATGATTGAGGCCCATACCTACTCAGATCCCTGTAAATGTAAATGTTTGAGCCTGAATCATAGAATTTAGGGGCCATTTTTTTTTTGAAGGATCATCAACCGCTGAAAATATTTATATTTTTTTAAGAAATGAATTAACTTCAGCCCTAGCCGTTCCCTACACAAATCACGAAGATCCAGACTTACTAAGAAATAATTTGTGGTATCAACAAATGGTGCACCTACACACTTTTTAGTAACGGTCCGCAATTACTTAAACCAAATTTTCCCCAACAGATGGATTGGTAGGAGAGGAGCTATTGAGTGACCCGCACGATCCCCTGAGCTTACCCCACTTGATTTTTTCTTGTGGGGCTACCTAAAGAGAAATTTATTTTAATAAGCCATACGATAGATGAATTGAAGCAAAGAATCGCCAATGAAATTAGAGCAGACACTATCCGCCATGTCCTCCAGGAATTCTTATTTCGACTAGGATACTGTCAAAAAGTGTTTGGGTGGCAATTTAAACATCAACTTTAATTCTTAGTATTAGTTAATTGCGATTTTATTAAATTTACCGACTAATTAAAGAATTAGGTACTATAATACGTTTCATTTGAGTTTTCTTTTTACTTTAAACTCTTTTATCTCGAAAAATATCAACGTCAATATAATAGTGTGGCATATCACCGGAATCACCATTCTAGCGACTATTTAACTACCATGTCAAAAATATGAGTTTTTCGAAATAGACGAATTTTCGCCAAGCGCAAGTCCATTCTCTCGTTGGATTTAGATAATAGGGGGTTTATAGTTGCGCACTGATAAAAGAAACCGTTATGTAGGTTCTGGAAAATAGAATGATACCTAACTTCTTATCATTGATTTACCCCAAACTGCAAAGTGTATCTAACATTTTAAAACGGGGCATGATATTCATTACGGGAGTCCCTACAATCGTCGCAAAAATAGTTGGAAATGTTTTCAGTAAATTACCATTAGTTAAAGTCGAGATTGTAGGTGAACGTTGAAACAAGAGCCTGTCTAAGTCAGGGCTCACTTATTCACACCGCAACTAATTCAAGTTCTAGCTCTGACCATAAATAAAACAAAATACTGTTGGCCGTATAATGAAAATGGACTTATCTTGTTAGCTCTTTCGGCCACTGAAGTAGTTATTTTTCATTTTTAATTGAATTCGCGGTACTTGGACACCGCCACCAACTGAAATTTAATCACTGCCCGAAATTGCTGGAAATTATTTTTAATTTATTTGTTAGTTGGCCGTTTAAATCTTCCCTGTTTTAAGTGCTGTGCATGGCGCTTCTCAGAAAAAATAATTCGTGACAAAAATATTTCATACCTATTCGGATTGAATTTTCTTTAATTCAAGAGTCAGGGCATATTTTGAAATGTATTTTCTGTGGGTTCCTGAATCATGGAATAAAATATGCGATAGTAACCACAACAATTTAATTTTTTTAATTCTTTGTTTTAGAATTTAGGTATCATGATCTTCATAAAGCATAAATGAATGACAGCTTTAAACCCGGCTTTAAGTTTTAATTTAGGTCAGCTTCGAGGGGAGCTCGAAGCTTATAAAAGTAAATACGATCTTTGTCCGAAGTTTTGTACAAAATACAATATAAATAAAAAAAATTTTGTAGCGAATCAGTTCAATATTACGTTGATTTATTAAAATTTCTTATTCTCCGAATATATAAAACCGTTCTGCATAGCTTTAAGCCATTAGACCCTTTGAAATGCGAAGCTGAATTTAATATTAACTCCTGATTGAATAGAGATATCGAATCAGATTTAGCTGATCTTGGGATAAAGTGACAGAGAAGACGGCAAATCCCATTTACTAATTATAGGAATGGCTGATATAATTCTATTGAAAGCATAGTAACTGAATTACGATTTAAAATCCTTATTCCGATGTACAAGGATTCAATATCTCCCAATGTATAATATCTAAAGTTCAAGGCCCAAGATCGAGCTTAAATCTACGTATACTATTATAGAAATCTTAGTAACAAGGCAGGTAAATTTTATTTTTTCAATTTCAGACATATTAATGGCTGGATTGGATTGGATGCGTATTAATCGAATTGCAACTAGGTTTCCATGAAAAGTATGAGTAAAAAGTGAGGCAATTTCTGTTGGATATTCCCGGAAGTATACCTCTATAAAACTCGATATAGAGCCGCGTATAAAACTTTCAGAAACGTAGAGCGTATTCTTTTATATATTAGATGTAAGAATTGTAAGAAATACATGAGGAAATGCACCTAACTTTGATTATATTTTATAATCAACATTTAAATATTTCGGAAGATCACATGCACCTTATGTTGTGTTTGCTTTATTATCAAATGAATGAAGATTTATGAATACTTTGCATGCATAAAATGTCGTTATAATAGGAAGAACAATAATAGATTATCAATCATAAAATAACTTGAAAATACATGTAAGTATTATTAAAATATGTGAAATGCATCTTTCAAATACAATAATTTATTTAAATCAAGTTAACTTCTCATTTCATCCCATTCAGGTTTAGGTTTTGATGATTTTTTCTTTTTGTTTTCTTTTTCCTTTCATTCCTATGTTCATAAATATTTTTCAACACCTTTCTTTTTTCCACGACGTAGCAGATATTTACAAAATACCTGTAGGATTATTTTTGATTTTATTCATTGGTAGTTTCATTTTTATCTTTAGTTGTCATATAAGATAGAGTTGTTATTTTATTTCATTCTTTCATTCATATTTCAATCATGTTATTCTCAGTATAATTTACGGTATTTCCTTGGTGCATTTTTTGTATAAATTAATGTTATATTAGTTTATTTGTCTTGCAAAATCTAGGTATGTTTAGCGTCTTTATATTTATCCAAAAAATGTAATTTTATTATATCAATTAAACTAAATATAAAGGAAATGGTCGACATAATTAAAAAAAGATTTATTTTCACCTACTTCAGCACTTACGCAGTTACACCTACTTATTCCCTAAAATTAAGGAACTGTTGCTAAATACAGGGTGTCCACCTAGTGCGCGTAAGTCCAATATCTGGGTTAATAAAAGAGATAACTTAATTTTTTTTCTACAGGGTTGTCTAATATTTCGAGCTGCACAAAATGAAAATATATTTACATATTCAGGGTGTTCAGTTTTTCCTGGGCAGGTACCAACTTCGTTTTTCTAAATGGAAATATATATTTTTTTTTGCTTTTTCGAACTAAACCCTTGATTTTAGTAGGACTTTCATCAGCCTTCCCTATACCTAACTTAAACTGTTTTTGAAATATTGACGGGTGAATATTGGCATTTTTGCAACTTTGACACCCTGTAAAATCTAAACGGTTTGAGATCAAGCAAAACGGTTTGCACATTCCTATCTTAACTTTCATAAGCTATCGTTTGGTACTAATTTCAGAATTATCCAAAAATTTTAAATTTTCTGAAAATTTTGAAAATTTTTTATTCTTGTATAAATTTGAAATTAGTATCAAACGATAGCTTATGAAAAGTTAAGATAGGAATGTGCAAACCGTTTTGCTTGATCTCAAACCGTTTAGATTTTACAGGGTGTCAAAGTTGCAAAAATGTCAATATTCACCCGTCAATATTTCAAAAACAGTTTAAGTTAGGTATAGGGAAGGCTGATGAAAGTCCTACTAAAATCAAGGGTTTAGTTCGAAAAAGCAATAAAAAATATATATTTCCATTTAGAAAAACGAAGTTGGTACCTGTCCAGGAAAAACTGAACACCCTGAATATGTAAATATATTTTAATTTTGTGCAGCTCGGGATATTAGACAACCCTGTAGAAAAAAAAATTAAGTTATCTCTTTTATTAACCCAGATATTGGACTTACGCGCACTAGGTGGACACCCTGTATAAGTTGCAATTTATAGAATGAAGACTTACAGGTGATATAATGATATGAATAACTGGAGTATCCAATTCACAGTAAATAGTTATCCTTAAAGATGAATTTTTAATGTACTCGATATCAAAGTTACTTAAAATTAAATTGCAAAATGTTCTGGTCCATAATGAGTACCACTTCAAAATAATAATGATGTTCTATTATACTTTTTCTCTAAATTATGACTGCCTTTTGATAATTTATTAATATTTGCTATTGGTTATTTATTGGTTAAAAACTGGTCAATGTATTTTAAGAAATACATCCACAGTTGGAGCATAAGATTTAAAATTATAAAAGAATGGCTGAAAAACTGCAGTTTTTGGGAGCTTTTGAAAATAACAGGAGTGGGAAGGTCTGCTATTGAGATATCTCTTCATTCTTTAAAACATATTGCTGCTTCGACATTGCTTTATCAATTACCTACATCTAACCGAGGGTCTAACTGAATCCAGGAAGTATCAACCACAGCCACAATCGCTGTACAAAACCACAGCATGGGCCGGATACATTGAATGTTACAATACAAGTTCAGTGAGAGGAACCTTTCACTTTAATAATTGTAAAGTCATAACAAGAAAAACACGTTTTTAAAAAACATTGTGTCCGAGATTTCAGTGGTTTTACTAACCTTTCTAAATTAATACCTACCTATTGTCTGTCTGACATTGTCTATTATATTCTTCATTTTATTGGGTAAGAAAGTAAACTCTTGCGTTAAAGAAAAAGATATAGACAATAGTTAGGGTTTCAATCATAATTTAAAAGATACACCGACTTAGCAATGACATTTCAAATTTTTATTTTGCATTTATAGTATTTTTGAATGTGATAAATATTTTGATGGAACTTCAAGAACTCTTCATATTAATTTTGGCGAGCAATGGGCACCTTATAAAAGCAAGGAGATTTTAAAAATTCAAAATTTTATGCACACTTGGGAAAACGGGTGAAATATACGGTGGGAAAGGGCTAAAATTTTGGAAACGGAAAATAATTCTGTAAAAACAAAATTTAAAATAATCGGCTATAATTTTATTAGATGAACTATACTTGTACTTATTTGAACTATATTTCATAATTTTTAATTATCGATACCGATATCAACACGTATTTTAAAATGCATTTACCTATAACTCTAAGTATATATTGAGTTATAGGTGTATCAGGGCCATATTTTTAGCCGCTTTTCATCCATTTAGCCATTTTTATTTCATTCATTCATTTACAACAATTTTTAATTAAATTGTCACTCATATATAAGGCTTGGATAGAGAGATGAATGGTAATTGCTATTGCTGCATTTCTATGTCGTGTTAAATTATGGAATAGCTAAAACCAACAGACATTAATAACCTGCAATCACAGCTGCAACCTCAGTTGCAACACTTAAATTTTACACTTGACTTAATAATATCATTTTAAGTTTGCCCCAATTCTACAAAAAACTGATTCTACTTCGCGACTGAATTTCACTTTTCTTATATAGTTACGTAATGTATGTGTAGCATTGCAATAATGAAAAGTAATTGTTTAAGTAATCGTGTATAAATAAATAACAGTACAATATTGCTGTGACTGCAGAAAGCAAACTGTAGATAAGCTATTGACTGTAATGAGTTTAATTTTATTTTTGATGGAGAGTAAAAAGAATTATAGTAGTTTTAAATTAATATTCCAGTTCAAACCTCAAAAAGATATACTTAAGTTATACTTACTTAAGTTCTAGGATATGCTCCCACAACTTATAAAAACATGATTCATAGTTTCCTTTGGCATTACACCACTTATAAAATAACAAACAGCAGAAAACCAGAAGTATACAAATTAAATATTCAAAGTGCAGTATCAAGGCAAACTCCTAAAATTTGCCCCAAAGAACCACTGTATAATATGCAATAAAATAAATATTTGATAAATTACTTAACTAGCTTTTTCCTAAATGTTTCAAATTGATCCTCAACTCGTCATCAGTAGAACGTTTGTATGTAACAAATTTTTTGTCAGATTGGTATTTTTAATTCAAAATGTTATCACCTGCACTGATCTACTGATCTGATCTCTATCCTGGAATAGAACAAGCCACGTTTAATCCATGAATATTGTTTCTGACAAGATACAGTTATTACTATTAAGTTTAATAAAAGCACTTTTCATTTTCTTTTAACTGAATTTTCTTCTTTCTGTAAAATTTCAGCCTGTGTCCCATCAACCCAGTAACCGTTATCCCATACATGTTTTACTAATGTAGACCTATTAACTTGGTAATCCTTAACATAATTTTTATGTTTGCGGACTCTTATTTGTAACGATCTAGATGTTTCACCAATATTATATTTGCCACACTCACACAAGGAATTTGGTAAATACAATTTTATGTTATAAATATGTTCAGAAATAGAGAAAAATATGAGTAGCAAGAATCAAAATAACACAAAAATATTTAAAGGCTGAGGAAGAACCAATAATTAAATAAATTATTTAACACTAATTATCACAAAAATTCTGATTATGGATGTGTGATGTGATGTCACTATAAAATTAGTAACAGTAAGTTCTTTCATATTACCTATTAACTATAAAATATTGGACGTATACTAAAATATTTTCAAATAGGAAAAATTTAAAAAAATCCTAAGAAAACAAGAGGATTTGAAATTAGCTGGAAGGAACTCATTTTTGGAAAAATGCAATGGACAAAGTTATAATGATTTTAGTTCACAAATTACACGTTGTTATTGAAACTTCGAAGAAGAATTTAAGAAGACTCCAAGATTCCAAAATAAATTTTGTAGGAAATGAAGTTTTAAGGGAAATTCAAGCTGCTTGAAGCAAATGGAACTTAAGAGAGTGGGCTTGAGTAAATTTAAAATAGAATTTCAAGACATCACTATAATTTTTAGTTAGTAAGTAGTTGAAAGATACTAATATTTCCTATGAAGGTTATTGCTTATTATTACAATACTGCTAATTATTATAACTAGTGTACTGACTATAATCGTTGTTTTTCTGTAAGTTTATAATATAGGTAAAATAAAACAACAAATAACTATGTGTATTGACTTAATGTAATAGTATCTATGACTTGAAGTCCTAAAACAATTCTTAAAAGAGTTCAGTTTAAATATTGAACAGATAATTGAAAATGTGTCTATAAATTCAGCTAAGTATTGATAATGGATGACTCTTGAAATTGCACCTTTATGCATATGAGTGCACAATTCTAAGAGTCCACACCCAGCATCAGCTTCTGCTACGTAGGTGCGTTCTGCAACATCTATCTATACCGAAAGGTCAAGTAGGGGGGAAAAGATAACCTGTTGCCTGTTGCTTACGATGGAATGCCGCAAATCCCAGGTATGCGAAGGAGTGTACTAGCCTAACGGATAGAATCTAAATTTATAAATCACTCACCTTTGCGGCCGTCTAAAAATACCTCCTATATAATCAATAAATATATCCACAGTGGACACTTAAAAACACGAATGAAAAGCACCAAAACACTCACTGATGTGACAGTAGAAAAAAACACAACACAGCACTTCACTCTAGGTAAAACAAACGGACACGTACACACAGAACACAACACACAGGGCACTCGCGACGCTTAGAACGTAAAAAAAACTGTTTACGTACTCATTTATGTTCGCTGTAAGTTGTAGCAACTACAGTTAGTTACTTGCCCGAGACTGAAATACCAGTTTGGTAAAGTAAACGTTAAAGAAACAGAAAGGACGGTTGGTAACCGTTGCCAGAGAGGGGATTCCGAGGTACGGGTACGCGGTGATGTTGAATAATCATTTCAAGGTTGGCTTGTATAAGAGGCGGACTTGTTCCACAGAGCTGCATAGTGTTCTCATTGTTAAATTGGTACTGTGTGGTAAGAATTTAATGAATAAATGAAGCAAAACGCAAAAATGTTTGTGTTACAGTTTTTTTTACAGTTACTGATGTTATCATCTAGAATTTTCACGTATATAGAGTTTTTATCATGTTTAATTACTTATTTCCAGTTCTAGAAATACTGACAATGAAAACCCAGATACTGTGGACAGAAAAAACCTTTGGTCTACTTCACAGATATAGAACTTACAGCAAACACAAAAAATCCGTAGTTAACATTCGATGAAGACGCTGGCCATCTTACAGCAGAAAGCAGGAATCATATAAAGACAGGACATTAACTGGATACTGTGTCTTGAGAAAATATATGCACAGTATATAGACTTCATCCCTGGACTCTGTAACAAAAAAAAAATTAGCCCTCCTCTCACTATCACCTATTATTCCAAATCACCAACTCATCGGATATACCTTCTGGGAAGCGCGAAATCCTGGAAGACTTTTTCAAGTGAAAACTTAAGGCAATCTATTCACCTACAACAGTTCAACTGAAAATCCAATAAGCCTATTGAAATTTCTGAAACTTTATCGTCATTTTCCATGAATCAATCAGTACAGTGCATCATTTGTACAATAAAAATGCATTATTTATTAACATTAATGTATTTATACATAAACACACTGCTCACAACGTCAGTGCTCTGCCTCGCTTAATGAATAGACTAGAGATAAATGTTATTTTCACGTATCTGAAGAAATTTGCTTATAGTAATATCCCTCGAACATCCTAACGACGTGTGGTTAATAAAACAGTTTTGTAAAAAATAGATAGAGGCACTATCACATCTCATTACCTCGTTACATAAACACCGATGTATATCTAGAAGACCGGGCCTGAACATGCCCTCAAACCAATAGATATGTATTGATTTTAAATTAGCAAAACCTATTGCATATGTACAGAGTTGGCCCATCTGGTCCAAGCAAATGCTTTGCTTACCAGTCGCATATTACACGTCGTTTTACGAAGTGCATCATATGGCGAATTATAACGGATAATAAACGTCACATATTGAAGTGATTATTGTATGTTATCTTTGCTCTGTAGATACTACTAGAGGAATAGTAATTTTCTTCGAGAGTTTTGTAACCCTAAATTTAGAATTTTTGTAACAGTAATCAGGGTGTTCCAGTCCAATGTGTAAATTGGAGCACAATCATCTGACGGTAATAAATAATACATCATGCACTGTCCAACTTTATTACTTTGTCGGGCATTTTAATAGAAATTGGAAACACATTCACATTATAATGCATTATATTCTCAAACAACTAACATTATAGACTCCTCATACAGTGATGTCTAATACAACACAACTTTCCAAAAATATTTGATATTATCTCTATCGAATACGTAATTCGTATATTGTATGCAAAGTAGGTACCTTTCTGCAATTTAAACCTGACGTTAGCGTATGCCTTTAATTTAAGAAAAGAGATGGTGTATATAGCCCAAACATGTAGATGGCAGGAAAGAAAAACTAGAAAAAAAAATATTTCTATAAATTATTTATGGGCAATGTTTAATAGAGCCACGTATGACACGTTCTTTACTGTTTTTTTTTTATAAAGTATTGACGTAGTTTTCCACACAACATCAAAACACTATACTACACTCGACGCACGTTTCGTCAATCATTTTGGCATCATCTGGAGATGATTAAAACTTTGATTAGTTTTAATCATCCAGATGATGCCAACTTGGTTGGCGATACGCGCCTCGAGTGCAGTATAGTGTTTTGGTGATATGTGGAAAACTACGTCCGTGTTATCTTCACACCAAAGGTTCCAACCCCCTTCAAGAATAAAATATTGAATATTTATTTGTATGTAAACCAGTGTATATATATTTGGAACTATTTAAAGAGAGGCTATCTGGATAACTAAACTATCCTACCAAAAACAATAGCATATAAAGACAAAATTAGACTTCACCATTGTCATTAGCAAAATTAGCGTCATTATCATCAAGTTTTTTATGTGTAGACGTTGAATTTCATAAAATTATTTGTATACACATCAGATATAGAATAAAATGCAACATATGATATTCCAATTCTTTCAGAATATTTCAGGATTTCTCAGCTTCCCAGTATATAACATCTTTGTAATTCAATATGTGTTTAATAGTTGACGATATCTCTTTATTATCTTTTTAAATACCTCTAAACTTGTATATGATTTCCCGATGCAAATACTATGTAGGACGAATCATTGTTAATATAAAATCACCCCAAGATCTCCTAAGAATCAACCATCCTTATTAAAGTATTCTTATTAAAATCTTGGGCATAAAATGGAAATGAATATCCCTTGCAGATGTTTTTCGTAAAACTTCCCAATAACAAAGTGATAATACGAAAATTTTACTTCCTAGCAGAAAAGCGATCAGATCTTTATTCCTATTACAGTTAAGAGCAAAGGGAAAATCCCACGGCGCGGCGTTCCGAACTCAAGCTACAGCCCCAAGTAATTATGATTTACGGCATCTGAGATTTATCAAATTTGAATTTACTACTGCGTCGTGTGTCAACAGAAACAGATTATTGGCCATAACGCAACCTGTATCAGTTATATTTCCTACCCTTATACTTTCTTTTCACCCTCGCGGGGAAAATATGGAGAGAAAAAATGTAAAACCACGTACCAGTATTTTTCTATACCTACTTGTGTAAGAAAATGACTACCACTGCATTATTTTAGTTAAAGAAAATCGTGACTTGCTGCCTATGCAGATTTTAGTTTTCAGTAATCTGAACAGTGGCGACTCGTGCTGTAGAAATGTAAGGATTCCAACTTTTTTCAATGGCAGTTATTTTATAACAAGTTAAATGTTACTAACTATAAGTACATGTTTTCTAAAAAAGTTTCTGAAGTTTACACAACAGGATTTACGTTAAAATATGCTAACTTGCAGACTCACCAAAATTCTACGTTATTGGAAGAGAAAATCCACTTTCATTAACACTTTGAGTAAAAGCGAGTATGCTTTTGATTAGGTTCCTTTCTTTAGAAAGTATCACCAATGCAAACAATTGTTTTGACTATTGACGATGTGTTTCTATAAAAAAGTGTTAAATTATTTCTACTTTGAGAAACACATAAAAATAACGTTAGAAAAACGTCATCAAATACAAACACATAAAAATAACGTCAGAAAAACGACATAAAATACAAGTATTTTACTGAAATTAATCTCATTTATTTGGAAAGGAATATTAATTTATTTATTATTCTGTATAATTCATTTATTAATCTTTTGTATACATTAAAAAACTGATAAAACCTTAACTGTGTCTTGAATTTTCACAATCGATAGTCGTTTATGTTACAAAGTTTACTGATTTGGTAACTATTTCTGATTTGTGTTAACTAAGTTCCTAATGCTAATATATTTTTATTAGCAAAGACAGATCAGTTTCCCTTGTTTGAAATTTTACAAATAATATATCTACTTAAGGTATTATCTTGTAAAATAAATTTAGCCCGGCAATGGTTCCGACCAACTACACTGACAGAGAAGTAAAATGTGAAAATGCAAACCACGAAATGACCATGCAAACAAATCACAAATTATCTAGCTCTGCTAAATAAAATCCTAAAATTGCAGTGCTATTTGAAATGCAGAATTCAAGATGTTATGTTAGTGGTAAGAAACACCGTAGTATCCTGTTCTTTCAGTCTGTCCTACTATCCGCCTAACAATATTTATTGTCCAATTGACAGATAGATAGCCACCTACTTTTCTGCAAGTCCCATTATAGCTTTGACCTCTATCGTCTTTAAAGAAGACCATCCTATTGGCATTGCATTTCTCCGGCATCTCCATGAATATCGCCACATCTTTCATTTTTCTTTCACTAGTAACATACCAGATGCCCTTTAGGCAATCACGTCGCAACATCGTTCATCAAGTCCACTACTACTTATGGCACTGTGATGAACACAAAATAAGTGTGAAGCTTTTGGTGATTGTCTTGATGAAAGATGTACCAACTTTCGTGGAGATGCCAGAGTAATGCAATGCCAGTCGGGACACCAAGTCCATGGTGTAGTTGTTTCCGGCATCTTCTTCAAATACATTTGTTTGGACAAAACATAAATAGTTTTTCCAATAATATAATTCAAAAACGATTTTGAGTGGTAATGAATAAATTTGCATAATATATTCTGGAATTGACATGCATGAAAATTAGTTTGTATTCAACACATTTTGTTTAATTTTAATGCAGGTTGTCATAAATATTTGCTTTCATATGCCACATATGATTAAATAAATATTTATTGTCAAATTAAATTCAGCAAAATGATACGGTCACGAATTATATTCAATACATATTATATACAATGAGCAGCTCTTCACGCTTATATTTTATCGCTAGATATACTGTTTATAATACATATTTTAGTGGTCAGTATATATTAATGATTTAAATCCAACCCAGTAGAAATTGGACCTGCAAACATGAAATTGTTAACGAACGTATTAAACCATTTAATTGCAGGTCAGTCAAACCACTTACAGTGATGTTTTGAAATGAACTAAATAAAGAAAATGATTATTTGTTTAAACAACCATAACCTTGCACTTGAACATAAACTTCCGTTCGTAGGTATAATATTTTTTTACACATGCACATCAGTCGTGTCAAGTTCAACCAAGCTGATCTGATTTAAATATAGCTTTTACCACTTCCTGTTGAAACTAGGAAACGTTGTGTCTAGTGAAATATATTTTATTATCTAAACGTCATACATGTACAGTCTGACTCATCAATTATGCTCTCCCATTGTGGCCTTATACTTTTTATACGATTTTCGCATAAAAATAGTAAACTTACGTATAAATTTTTTTTTTATTTTGGTTATTCCGCGACTAAGGCCAATCACTGACTCCAGTAGACGAGCAACACACCTGGAAATTTTGCCGAACCCTCACTTTTTATAATGCCAGAGTAGGGATCTTTTACTTGCCTATCATTTTATAGACAAGGAATCTCTTGATTTACATCCTATCCAAGGGATGGTACCGTCTTCTACGCAAACCTCGCCTAACTTTTCATAGCTTCTGTGCTTAGCACTAGAAGATGCGGGCAGGCACCGCCGGTTTTCCCTCGATGGTCATTGGTCACATGGTCACCCATCCAAGTATTAACCACGGCCAACCTTGCTTGGGGTTCATATCGATAATTATGAACGCCAAGTAGCTACCACTAGTTTGTGTTTATATTTTGAATGGTATGTCTGTGCTTCAGGTACAATTCTACAAGGAATTTTAGAAAATAATACATAATTTGGTAACAAATGGCAATCAGATAATTGACATGTTTATTATTGATGAATACAATTTCAAATTCCTGTATACATTCATGCATATTCGACTAAAACGTTTTCTTACGTAAATGTCCATGGAAAGTTTGAGGAGTCTGTCTCTAGGAACGAGGAAGACAGATACAAAATAGTGCACTTATTTGTTTTCCCAAACTAATGGAGTTTTCTATGTTTTCTTACACTAAATAGTGGATACAGTACAGTACAGTAAAATACAGTTTACCAACGTTATACTGTGACTTACAGAATACAGTAATAATGTCACAATAATAATAATGCCCTATTTCTAACACAAGTCTAACACTTTCGGATTAAATATAGATATTATATTTCTAAATCATTAGAAGTCAGTACAGGCGCATTATTGATGAAAGGGGGCTGTTGATTTGAAAGAAACCCTTATTCGTCGTCTGATGTCTCCTATCATCCCCATCAACTAGTTTCCGTTTCCCAGTTTGTCTGCCCTATATCAGTGTCAGCCATTTGTCTGATATACACCCCAGCCCTAGATAATTGGGGGTATGTTTCATAGTTTCATTCAATCAAATATGGGATGTTTTACCCAACCCAAACTGTTTTATCTTAAATAATTTCTTGAGATAGGTAATAAATCACATCTTCATATTCTTATTTAATGATATTAATTGTTTATTGCCTGTTAAAGTATCTACAACATTTAGGTCTAGAAGAAGTAGATGACTGCATTATGCACTATATATCTACTAAAATTCTGTCAGACCATGAAAGCGGTATTAACTGAAGGTATATAGGTAGGCATATAGGTAAAAAGAATGATCAAGCCCAAAAGAAAATTGATAAAAGCAGCAGAAGAGAACTTAACAATAACAATGGAAACTGTTTTCCTCATTCCAGCACTGAATGGTGATTAGTGCTTACCAACATAAGTCGTTCCTGAGGCGCAAATTCGGGCTACTGAATAATAATATACCGCCTCTATCCCTCACCAGTCTAAAACTTTCGGGCTAATCCTCGTGATTAAATTGAAAGGTAGATACAGTATTATTATTTGTAGGAGTTAAGCCAAAAATTAACTTCTGTTTAAATTTTTTTGTTACCTATGTTACCATTATTTCTCAAACAATTATTTTTGATATATGGAAAGCTTTCTCAGGGCTCAAAAATTACTGACTGTTATTAGTATCATCTGGCAATATACATCAAATTTTTTTAAAAATAAGATATCTCTTGACTTTCACAGTAATTTTAAAAGAAGAAATGAAATGGAATAGGGCTACTTGATTATCCGATTTAAATTCAGTTGACTTCTTATAAACTTCTCAAAATGTGGCCTGTATTACTAGATCTAGTATAGAGAAAACAAATTCATAAGATTTATTGGATTTTACACTGAAAATGAAAGATTGCATATACATAATTAAAAACAAACATATAACATACATACAAATAAACAAAGAAAGAATACTTATCTGATTATAAAAGTTAAAAAAATCATAGGATACAATTTAAATAACCCACATCTTTTAGTAAAACGTTAAAGTTGTTATGATGAAGCAGTAAGAAAAAATACAGCCGTATTTCCTTCACAGCAAATATTTATCAAATATTTTTTTAGTTGACGAAGACTAAGTGGGGACTTTATCAAAGTTTATTTAATATTATTATTAAATTACAATCTCTACAACAACATTCAGATTTGTGAGTAGCAAATAATTATTGATTCCGACAATTATGTCAAGTATAATACGCATAGGGGACCTTTATTGGTTACCAAACATTTAACGCCATTAGCGGTCAAAATCCAAAGCTGTTACTGGATAGTATGAAATTACGTTGGGTGTATTTGACGTGAGTAATGTGCATGAAATTAGGGTTCAGTATTAGTTTCATGTACAGAATTGGGAGTATAAGCGATAAAATTTCTATACCTAGGTGGTTCCTATAAAGTACTTTTCATAGTAAACACCACTCAACAGCAGTTGATGCAAGTAATTGATAAATTTAAATCATATTTATAGACAGAGAAAAATAATGAATAAAGAAGCGAAATGATATTATTTTGAAGAACAAGTAAACTAATATCAGTACTGAGAAAAATGTATGAATGTGTGAAAAAAGTGACAAGGATGACAGTGACAAGATAATTTCAGATGAAATTGAAATAAGTGAAGCAGTTAGTAATGGTGAGAAACACGCCGTAGTGCCCTCTTTGGGTCTGTGCTACTATCTGTCTGACAACTATTGTCAAATTGACAATTCAAATAAATGAAGTATTTGTTAACAATTATTGTGTTGAAATAACTAGCCTGTGTGCCCAAAATTTTACTGTGTCTAAAAAGATAACACTATTACTGAACAAAACTATAAAAAATTTTATACATAAAGTACTTTTAATGAAAAAAATATGTTTTGAAAAACGTTTGTTTAAAAAAATTGCTAGTTGTATATAGCGTTCCTTGAAACATTACTGGATATTATCAAAGAACGAGAAGAGAAAACTTACCTTGTGTGGAAGATGGACTGTATAGTATTATTAATGAGGCAGTATAAGCTCTCAGTAATTACTTTTCTGACAAGCCTTCACGCAGAGATTAAGTACAATTCTATTAATCGCTTAAATAATCTTTGATCAATACTTTCATGATTTTACGGAAACGTAGAAGGGCCAACTAATTAAAAATATTTTTTTTTCTTTAAATTCCGAGATAAAAGTCAGAATTCTGAGATAAAAGTCGGAATTATGATAATTCCGAGATAAAAGTCGGAATTCTGAGATAAAAGTCAGAATTCTGAGATAAAAGTCGGAATTATCATAATTCAGAGATAAAAGTCGGAATTCTGAGATAAAAGTCAGAATTCCGAGATAAAAGTCAGAATTCTGAGATAAAAGTCGGAATTATGATAATTCCGAGATAAAAGTCGGAATTCTGAGATAAAAGTCAGAATTCTGAGATAAAAGTCGGAATTATCATAATTCAGCGATAAAAGTCGGAATTCTGAGATAAAAGTCAGAATTCTGAGATAAAAGCCAGAATTCTGAGATAAAACTCGGAATTATGTTAATTCCGGTTGGCTATACTATACCACAGCAAATGTATGCTGTGACTACGCTCTATAATATAATGTTTCGTGATGCTAACTGTGCATCGCCACAGCCTACTCTAGGTTGTGGCATCGCCAAGCCGCAGGTTAGCTAATCCGTTACCAAAGGGCTAGCTCATAGTTTATTATACATTAGCTCATACTAGCTCATAGTTTAATATATATATATATATTAGGTATCACAGTTTATCCAACTATAGGTGCAGACAGATAGGTGCAGACAGGTGCAGAATAAAATGGTAATTTTCCATACAGTTTGGTTACTTTGAAAGTGTACACCATTGGGATGTTTTGAATCAGAAGAGCCTTCAGGGTTGCTTATATTACACAAAAGTTGTGCATTTTCAGGGAATTCTAAAATATGAAAAGAAACTGATGATACATATTTATTTTTATAAGAATTAAGCCAAAAAAGAAACAATTGGCCAAGAGACATACCTACCTATTAATGAAATTATTCAATTATGATTCAATTAAGTTGTAATTACCTACATCATTTTAAATATGGGATTATAAAAAAATATCTACTTTACAATAAAAAATGTTATTTTTTACGAAATACGAACAATACGATTTTTAGAAAAATGGACTTAATACACTTTGGCTCTAGGGTACAGATTTTTATATGACAAATTCTGTAAATTATTATGTCACTGTATCATTAAAAAGTACTCTAATCTCTAATAGAATAACGTGTATCGACATTATCATATACAATCAAGGACATTTATTATCACAATTTAAAAAAGATATAAAGTACCTAGGTAGGTAATTAGAAGTAAGATCATGCCCAAACTAGAGAGCTAAATATAGTTGTAGGTGGTAGAATGGTAGAATTTTGCAACTATTGGGCAAATGAAAAACAGATACTAAGTTAACAAAAATGTAATAAATAACATTGATTTCCCGACTATACAGTTCAATATTACCTATACTTATGGTTTCAGAGTCCAGCTACAACTTTACAACTTATGCCTGTAATTTTTTTAAAGGGAACCCTATATATTTTTATATTTTTGAAATCTGCATATAATTGTGATTGCAAATAAACTTATAGGGTAATATCATCTAATATTGACAGGTTGATTTACAATATCAGACAAGAATGCCAACGTCACAAAGATTTGTTAATTTCCGACTTTTATCTCAGAATTCTGACTTTTATCTCGGAATTAACATAATTCTGACTTTTATCTCAGAGTTCCGACTTTTATCTCAGAATTCTGACTTTTATCTCAGAATTCCGACTTTTATCTCGGAATTAACATAATTCTGACTTTTATCTCGGAATTTAAAGGAAAAAAATATTTTTAATTAGTTGGCCCTTCTACGCTTCCGTATGATTTTGTTTTATTTAAAATATTTAATTAGAAAAGGTACAAACTTACACGTGCTATGACTGTTCATGGATTGATTATTGGATACATAAGTTTATTGGGTTCATTTTGAAAGGTATTTGCAAAGTCTACATATATCCTAATTATGTAGACTTTGATATTTGTATTGCTTCAATTGCTATGGAAAAAGTTTAGATATTTGTATGTCATCTAATTCAAATATAAACTAAATAAAATTATTTTTATTATTATATATTAATTATTGCGTTAACTAGCGTTTAAAGTTCAATTTTTTTATTCTTCTCCCTATTTTACCTATTAGTGTAGATATGAAAATAAATAAATTCCTTTGCGTTACATTTTATTTTGTTAAATATGAAAATTAATTTTAATTATTACGTTCCAGACCATAGTAGTGTATAATTAGAGGAAAATAATTTTCCCCAGCTTATACCTACCTCGAAAAATATATAAACATTAATTTGTCTCACATCAAAGGCCCTAGATCCCGCGGACTATGTAATTAACTGAAATAATTTACTGCTCTCCACTGAAAACTTCAGTCGCTTCCACAGATTAAGCATTGAATTTATACCGGAGATCGCTTTATTAACGTCCTTTCAACGTAATATCCGAAGTTATAAGTTCCTTGTTAGCTATATATGGACATGCCTTTGTAATTTAATTAAGCCGTCTACAACAAACATAATATCCTTTTCATCCTGAGCTTTCATGCGATGGCTAGCAGAAATGTGAATTTCGCAGCATGTTGGCGCTTGTCAACCCGGTCTGTTTCCGCAAAACTTCCGTACTTTCCTCAAGTCGGGTTTTAAATGGTGTTAATCGAGACATTTTGAATGTTGTAGAAAAGTTAGGGCAAGGGCGGTGTTGCAGAAGTGATAGAAGGGGTAATTACCCTTCTAAATGGAGACACAATCGTAGGTGGCTCTAAGACATCGGGAATAAAATAATACTGATTATAACAAAATGTTCAAAACAAAAAATATATATCGGTGTAATCTAAGAAAATAAGAATTTATTTCTTCGATAAAAGACAAAACAAAAGAGGACTTTTCGTTTAAGTTTTCGGACTTTTTCAGGGTTACGTAATACCTAAAAATATTGGATTAAATAAATATAATATACAATTAGCACACAGAAATGATAATAGCATAAGAAATAAATTATTATATTTATTATAATTGAATAAATTAAATCAAACCAATGTTATTTATAGGACTGATTGCTCAGATTGCGATAGATGTTATATTGGACAAACCCAACACTATTTTCACAAACGTATAAATCAACATAAATTATCAATTAGAAATTCCATAGCAACTCCTACTTCATGCAGCACAGCATTAACTGAACACCCCGTAAATAAGTTACACAATTTTAACTTTCTGGATACAACTATACTGCATAAAGAAAGAAATACCAAAAAACGTTTGGTTTTGGAAATGGCTGGAATACAAAACAACAAGACAGTTGTAAATTATCAAACAGATATGGAAAATACACTTCGCATCAAAATTAACGCACCACTTAGAAAAACAGAAAAAGTCAAACTGAATTTCCTGACGCACCGTCAACCCGATTTCGATGAATTTTTTTTTAATTGTATCCTACTTCTTCAGCAAGGGCACTATGGTAGTATATCTTATTCGAATTTCAGTTTTGAGCATACACAGGGTGTTACAATGAAGTAAAGTTTTTTTCATGAACTTTGCAACACCCTGTGGAATGCTGTGATTAAAACGGTCGGTGTGTACTGATGTTAGACTGTAGCTACTTTTTTTTCGAACCTTTTCGATCTTTTTTTAAACCGTTCCATGTTTCCTGTGCTCACAACTGAAATTCGAATAAGAGATACTACCATAGTGCCCTTGCTGAAGAAGCAGGCTACAATTAAAAAAAAAATCATCGAAATCGGATTGACGGTGCGCCAGGAAATTCAGTTTGACTGTCGGTTTTTCTTAGTGGTGCGTTAATTTTGATGCGAAGTGTATAAGTAACATATATCGCAATCTTATTCAATAGATTTTTTTTTAAACATGCTGTATATGAACAAACTTAAAACCTCCTCTCAACTGCTTCCATTTGGATCGAAAATAAACTGGTATACCTTAATTCTCACACTATTTTCAGTTTCTTTCAAGGCCTTTATATTTAGCGATGCAATATAGAATTTGTACTAAACTTTTTCATCCTTTTACACTTTATACCCTCCTGATATAGGTACTCCTGCCACTGCTACCCAGAATCTTGGGACTGACCGTAGTCATAGTTAAGTGTGAGTTCTGTTGCAATTAAGAGAACTCACATATTCTTAGGAAACTGTTAATTTGGAAAGATGCTGGCTTGTTGTTCAGCGAGACATTCCGCAGCAGTAGAAATTTCCTAATCTAAATGTTTTGAATGCGTCAGTGGGGCTATTAGTTAAGGTAATTTGCCACTATATTTTGGACGTCAGTGCTATCTGGTGCCGTTGTACTGAATCAAACTGAAGTTTATAGTATTATGACTAAATATATCTGGTTGCAATAGAAGCAACATCTACATACAGTGCTTTCGAAAAGTAACGAATAAATTCATTATTTTAGAAATTGAGAAGTTTTCGAAAAAATCCCCTGACACGTCGATTTTGTTTTTAAAAAAGGCACTTTTTGGCATACGACCCATATTTATGACGACATCGTTGCTCGAGATATAACGTCATCGACAATTTTTTTAAATAGCAACCCCCAATTTTGACCACGCCATTTGAAAGAGCGTATCATTCTACATACGCATCATGAAAAATTATGGTGTTACATAACAAAAATTTCAAGAAAATAATGTTTGAAGATGTCACAATACTGACAATGATAATGATTATGTAAAAAATCGACTAAATTAAGTTCAAATTGTGCACCATTGGCTGCCTGACAGTAGCCAAGACGATTAATAAATTCTTTTTGGACATTATCTATAACTTCAGGAGGTATACGATGTATATCGTGACGAATTCTTGCTTTTAAATCTTCTAAATTAACCGGTCTAGTAACGTATACTTTGCTTTTTAAGTATCCCCACAAGAAATAATCTAGGGGTGTCAAATCAGGCGATCTGGCTGGCCACTCAATCGGCCCCCTTCTCCCTATCCAACGATTCGGGAACAGCTCATCTAAATAAACACGGACAGGTGCTGCATAATGGGGAGGTGCACCATCTTGTTGAAAGAACATGTCATTTCTTGGAAGATCACGTCCCTCTATATCTGGATATAAAGTTATTAGTGCAGGAATGAGGTCATCTCGAAGAAAATCCAAATATCTTGCACCAGTCAGGTTGACGTCAAAGAAATAGGGACCCAGAATTCTTCCGTCGACTATGGGATTCTCGGTAGCCCAATAACGGCAGTTTTGCCTATTGACATGGCCCTTCAAAACAAACGTAACCTCGTCTGAAAAAATTACGTTTTTTACGAAATTATTATCATTATTGCATAGCTCTTGCATTTGCTCGCAAAATTGATTTGATCAAAGTCGTCTTCAAATAGCTCATGAACAAGGCATACCTTATAAGGATGATACTTTGCTTTTTTCATAATTTTGTGAACTGTGGACGCTGCCATATTGAAATCAGAAGCCAATTGGTTGTGTGTTGAGTGATGATTTTCTTGTATTGCCAACAAAACATTAACCTCATCATCTATTGATTTTGACGGTCGACCAGATTTAGGAAGATCACGAACATGTCCAAAGTTACGGTATTTAGACTCAATATTGCTTACCATGCATTCAATGGGATGTCGATCAGGATGAGTTTCATTGAACAATTCAACTACGTTTCTTTGGCTGCGCATCCTGTCTCCAAATCCGATCATGCAAAGAATTTCAATTCGTTGTCGTTCAGTTAATTTAACCATTTTTTTTTTTTATAAAATGACAAAGTTACTACTCAATAAACACTTCAAACGCAGTGCTTTTGCCAAACAAAAGATAAGAACTAAAGAAATAACTCAAAAAACAGAAAAAACTATTTAATAAAGTACGATTTCAAATTTTTATCTGACAGCAATAAAAAACATTCTCGGTCGCTAAGGCTACTGTCAGGCAACCATGATTTTTCATGATGCGTATGTAGAATGATACGCTCTTTCAAATGGCGTGGTCAAAATTGGGGGTTGCTATTTAAAAAAATTGTCGATGACGACATATCCCGAACAACGATGACGTCACAAATATGGGTCGTATGTCAAAAAATGCCTTTTTTAAAAACAAAATCGACGTGTCAGGGGATTTTTTCGAAAACTTCTCAATTTCTAAAATAATGAATTTATTCGTTACTTTTCGAAAGCAATGTATATTATGTATCAGGTTTGCATATTTATAAGTATTTTATTGTTCTTGCAAATTTTATAGAGAATCTGAAGTGAGAAAATTAACGATAGCATCTCCATACTTTTCCAGAAATAACATTTTCTTTCCCCAAATATACCTGCATCAATTTGCTACAAAAACAAAATCATATTTCAATAAAGACTACCAAATAGAATATTTCTGTCTCAAAGTTTATTCTTTAAAGAACTTACGATTATCGCGACCTTTTTCAAAACGCCATCTGGGGTGAAACCGGAATAAGTTGAGGATAGCGGCAAGAAAATTTGTGGCGCAGAAGGAAAATACAATCTCTCCGATAAGGGCAGTAAAAGGCAGGGCAGATAGAGCACTGAATGTGGCGATACAGGATCGGCGTTTGAAAGCAAGAATGGAAATAGCCCTGGGACAAAGGTCCGAGTAAATAAGCAAGTCCCAAATGTCCCACGAGGAATGAGCGAAGTCCACGGGAAGCTGTATCTGACGATAGGTTTAGACGGACGCGAGCAATATGAACTAAAGCCTCTTACAGACGTTACATGTGAAGTCTATTGTCTATGTGACAGCCAATTATTTTATTTTTACATTTAGCTAGCGCTATTATAAGATTAGTTACGAGTATATGACTTCGATGAAACCGTTTAGGAACAATCGGTTGTAAATGTTTGAGCACTTTAACACTAAGAGAACAAATTGCTTACGTCTCAACTACTCAACTTACGGTTATTATTAATTACTAACAAAGGCTGATTTTCAGTTATGGAATAACATATATAAAATTTTCATTAACAAATATTTTTTCTGAAGATATTTAATAAATACTGACAAACAAATTAAAAGAGGTTTTATATAATTATCGTCTAATAAATATATCTCGTAAAGAAATAACGTATATGTATATTAACACCTAGAATCAATATATTGAGAACAAGGCAGCGTACGTATTATTGAATATAAAAAATAAAAACTCTTTTTTAGAAACAGAAAGGGGACTCTTGGGACAGTCTTGAAGGGGGACAATCTTGAAGGGGGCCTCTTTTTTTACGGACAGGATTTTAAATATACCTAAGCACTTCTAACAGGACATTATTTCCAAGCATAAAAGCAATATGAGACTGACCAATAATATGTCATCGATTATTAGCTAATGGTTTTTCTTATTATTGTTTTTCGCACCATGGATGATCAAAATTTTTATTTAAAAATCCAAAAATGAACACAGCATAACCTTACGTAGCGTAAAGACCAAAAATTAGTGGTTATGTGTCATTCTTGTTCCTGCATGATTATAAGTTTTTATCATAAAATTAGAAATTATACAGGCCTGAATTTGCTGCCAACCTATCGTTTTTTTCCTAGGTGTGAGGTTCTTAACGTTTCCATGCACGTGTGGACCCGGCCTTTTCGTGTGTCGTGTAATTTCATTTCAGCGAATCATAAAAACTTTTCAGACCGATTTCATGCTTTGAATATAATACCCCAGAGCACGAGAGTATCTGAGCGGCTTTTTATTATTTTTACAGCTTGATATTTACAACTTTAATTTTAAAAAGATATCCGGGGCAAGCGAAAAAAGTTTCCAGAAGAAATTAACTTTATTGTTGGAAGCTATTGTGGCAGAACTTTTACAGCGAGATGTTGGATAACAAATTTAACGTTATTTTGTATAAGTTAAAAGTCAAGCATTTTCGAGTGTTTGATATCTAGTAACACTTAGAAACAGCTAGTACACCCATGGAATTGTGTTTCAGTAAAGCGTTTCGGTTTAACTTTTTATTTTTAGAGGTATATGAAAATATTATATGATTTTTTATAGATTCAGAGAACTAAATTTATCCAGCTGGTGAACAAGAACTTTAACGTGAAATATATAGATGATATGTATACCCAATAGTGAATGTTCTTCTACCACACAAGTCGTCCTTCACATCCTAAACCAACGACAGAACGACAGACAGCCTGTTTCGACCTACTAAGTCTAGGCAAGAGCAGTGGGAACAAACATGTAAAGGGAGATGGACAAGACAACTGATACAGGAAATAGAGCCGTGGATGAACAGGAGACATGGTGAAACAAATTATCATGCGGTACAATTCCTGACAGGCCATGGAAATTTTAGAACATATACAAAAATATAGGTAAAACAGCGGAAGACAAATGTATATACTGTGAAGAGGTGGATACCCCTGACCAGACCATCTTCAAGTGTAGGAGATGGGAAGAAGAGAGAAGACAAATAAGGGAAGGGATACACATAGGAATAGATAAGATGAATATAATCAGGCTAGCGTTAAAAAGGAGGAATATTGGGCGAGGATCATGAAGGTAGTAACAGTGAAGAGGAAGGAGGAAGAGATGTGAGAAAGATAGACCATCTAGGCACCACCTCACGTTGATGTAACATTTGTGGATTCCAGGGTGAGAGTAGGTCAAAGAGTAGGGGTTTTAGTGAGGTAAAAGTCCCACAGTCCCCTACGTACTTGAGAACATCATACAGGGACCCTTTTGAAGGTTTCCTTTCCCAAGTAAAAAAAAATAACGTCTCAACAGTGCTGTACAGGTCCAGGATAAAGACAACTTATGTGGCACCAAAGCATCCATCTCATGAATTTTTGGCTACGTGTAGCCGCAGGATACAAACACGCCATCTATTATGGAGAAGGAAAACACGGTCTGCGAATTTTTCAATGTGACAATGTTTTCGAATGTGATTGCTCGTCACATATTTATCTAGTGTCTCTTATAGTCCTATATATTAAATTTAGCAAACCCTATATTATAACCATAAAAAGAACATACACATATAAGGACACAGGAGTATTATTACAAAATATGTTTTATAAATGTATATTTAGGAGATCCGGGATATATTGATAAAATGTCATGGATATATTGTTTTAGAGTTGATTTTAATTTCGATGGTGACTAATTTCTCTTGGATTTGAATTGCTAATTTCTAAACGCGAAATTGGGACTAAAGCGCACAGTTTTTTAACTTTCTCTCATTAGAACAATAAGTAGTCTGTAGTATTAATGAAAAATGATATCGACAGCATATTACTGACTATATTTACTATAGCCCTATTTACTTCGGTGTCAAGATTTTTGGTATTATTAGGTACAACCAGAGACTTATAAAATCTACATGTATAAGTCTCTGGTACAACGTATGATTTGAACGGTGCCTTATTTCCGATCTAGAATATTTTCTCTACTTAATTTACGGAAGGAGACAGAAGATATAGTGGAAGGTACCATAACTTGTTTTTCTCTCACAGCTTGTTCACACAGAAAATAAGTAAAACTTCAAATTCGTTTATATGAAATATTTTAACATAATTTCCATTTGCCAGTCGAGTTAACACTAAAGTTTGTAAATAAAATATTGATTTACTTTAGCGCAAGTTGAAGGAAGAACTTCCAATTCTGGACCAAAACAGTTGAAGTGCTGCAGAATTGCATGCCTTTGATTTAATATTTTATATAAAGTTTATCAAGCAACGGCAATATTATAAAAGTTTCAATGTTGAAAACATGTGTTTCAGTTCCACAAATAATTTTAAACGAACGTTCGTAACCGAGGTAAATCAAGGTAGGTGTAAAAGTAACTAGCAAATCAAAATTAGTTTTTCGTTGCGAATAATAATTTTGTCTCACCAAATCAAAGTGATTCTAAACATTTTTAAGCATAAGTAAAATTGTTTATGGAGAACTTTTGTGATACCCGATTTAATATACATATTCCCTATTATTATTATTATTATTATTATTACTATTATTATTATTATTATTATTATTATTATTATTATTATTATTATTATTATTATTATTATTATTATTATACTCGAAAAATACTTCTAATTCGTTATTTACTGGGGAATGCAACTGAGAGCCACACCCACAGACTTACTTACCTCTGAGGCAACACCTGTGACCTCTGTGACCCGTGTCACGTCTCCTACCCATAGATTTTACAGGAACTGCAAAGTAGGTCAATGGTGACCATTAATTCTGAATTCTTGTAAAGCTTGGCAAATTTGTTCATTATATTTGAGGGAATTTTGACGACATCGACATTTTTTTAAGAAACACCCTTATATTTTTGGCAGATTTAATTCCAATGTTACGAATCGAGAAACAAGTGTTATAAGTTATTTTCAGGATCAGTAAAGATATATAATTTTTATGCATAAATATATCCTATACCTATGCCATATATTTAAATCACAAAACACAATACATGTTAGATGCATCTTTAAAAGTGTATCAGACCCTTACGCAGCAAACACTTCAGTATCTCTTTATATAAAATCACTATTTAGGTATGCTTAGCAGATGCTAATATATACATACCTACCTTTATACCTGACATTAACACTCTGATATTTTTATGTTTGATTTACTATATAAGATAAGGAGGAACTTTTATTTGTATTATTTTATGGATTAGGCAGCAAATGGTAGGTAGTTTTCTTTGTTTAATGTTTCATCACCGAAATTTCTCGCTCCTGAAAGAAATGTAATTACTGAATATATCTGATCAACTAAATCCATTTCCCGATCGATAGGATCAAAAAGCTGCCTTTATGAGGAATCAGTCGTCCTTTTTTTATTTAGTAGACTTAACTCTATGAAGCATGGAGGATTGAAGTTAAAAAATAGGAGAAAATAATTATTTTTAGATACTAAACAATCCACGAGTTACGGTGTTTACGGTAACTCTTTTTGCACAGTTCAGTGGTTTCTAGAAGACATACTACTTCCTGGAATCTTTTGATATGTTACCTAATTTCTCAAACATGCAAGATGCTCGCAAAACAACACCAACAGGATATTTCTTTTTTATCCGAGACTTTTTGTTTTCATTTTAGTACATATTTGACTAACTGTATTTCTTGACTGATATCTCATATCCAATTTGAATATTTTTTTCACAAATCTATTTACCTGGTCTAATGCCTGAAACTAGTTGACAATGTGTGATTTACCTCAAGCAGCAGCACAGTTTTTAAGATAAAGAATACATAACAGGATAAATATGATACTTAGATGTTTGCACACGGTATGCTGTTAAGAAAGCGAAACTAGACATATTTCTCTACTTCTTATAAACGTGCAAGTATGATAATGCGGTGATTTGAATAAGAGAATGTGTCTTATTAATTTAAAACCATTTTTCACGCTCACTGAAAATATCATAAGAACGTAGGAAACCATATCCGTGGAAAGTAGAAAGAGAATTGTTTGTTAAGTGCACTTTCATTGAAGAAATGTTTTTTTTTACTGACAAATGCAAATGCATTCCGCACTCATTTAAAAAAAACTTTAATATTATAAAAAGCATGGAATAATTGGATACACTGTCCTATGTGAAATTAGTTATCAAATGGCTATGAAATTTAACCGAGTATTAACAGAGTTTGGTTTATTGTATAGTAACATTTTGATAGAGATGGAGATGGGATATAGCAAAAATAATATATTATTTTATTATTATTAAAGTTATATCCCGACTAATTGCACCCAATATTTTTTGTTTATTTATTTGGGTTATTTAAAATAGAGCTATTTAATTAAGCGGCAAAGAGCCGTTCTTAAAACTGTCTGCTAAGTAACTAGCAGTTAAGGATAACTGACAGTCAAAGTGCCTGTTAATTCTAGAAACGTTTTTTTTCAATGGAAATTTATGTGGAAGTTAAGTAACTATCTGTTAACAAAATATTGTGTAGAGTTGGCAAGAGTGACTTTTAAATACTTTTCTGTTATTGGCTATTTTTTTTCTGACTTTTACCAAACCCGAAAATTCTTCAAGTGTCATTGATTGTCAACAATCTGAAACTTGCCTTACCGACGTTTTGTGATGAGAGGATTATAATCCGACCAAATATTATATAGACAAATTAACAATTAACAACTTTTTGTTTACATTGGTATCCAAGCCTTTGGTCCAATCAAAAAATGCCATTTTAATTTACCGCCTAAATTGTTAGGGATTTTGTGACCGTCATAGTATTTTACATTGTTTGATAAGTAAAATGACAATTAAAAACGTATTTTAATAATTTTTTTACTATACCTGCATTATAGATCCTCATTTAAATTACAAAAAAGGGTACTTAACTTAACTTAAAGTTTGCTAGGCAATTAACTAAATTTTATTGGTCAAATTACGGCAAATATTTATTTGTTAATTTACATAAACATACATTTTCAACTATTGTAAACAAAATTATTTGAGTAAATGTTAAATAAATGTACAATTCTAAGAGAGTTTATAATTATATCTGATTATAGCATTGGATATCTATTTTATAGGAAAGTTTAATGGAAAAACCAAATTGTAAGACATATAGGCATCTATAAAACTGCTGTCTGTCTTTAACTCATACTCTTTTAAATTTACTGATTATACAAAATTGCTGTTTTCAAATACTGTCACGCAATGCATTGAAATTATTTTAGAATCAGAAATCAGGTTTAGATATGATTTATTTAGTAGTTTTCGTGATGATTTTCTTCAAATATACCCTTGAAAAACATTTATACATATTTATATTTGCTTTTTGTGAAATAATTATCTCAAATAGCTTAAGGGTCTATTCACTCTAGACTTGACAGACATGAATTCGGGGTCGGGTTGAGAGGTTGGGTAGCCGATGGGTGAAGACTTACATATTCCCACTACCGAAGTATTTAGATTTCGGAGGTGCACGTAAAGCCGAAGTAAAAAGGTACATGGAAACAAAGTTAACCCTCATTGCAAGGGCACCGGATTTGTCTTGTAATTGCAACAAAAATTCTTTTTAATGTTATAAATTATATATCACGGGAAAGATCAAAAGATAAACTAGATCCCTATAGTAGCAAATTTTTGTTTAATACATGTATTTTAGAGAAAATAATTTTTGAAAATACGCTATTTTAGTACAAGATTGTTTGCCTGGAATTTTAAAAATAAAAAGAATTACAAAAAATTACTACTAGAGGGATTTAGATTAAAGTCTTATCTTTCAATACTTTTTTACTAAAAGTCGCTATCTTTTATAGTTTTTTTATAATTAGACACAAGACGAACGCCGATTTTGGGCTTATTTCGGACCAGTGAACGGACTCTTAAGTATATTTTACGTAAATCTATCTATAGAAGTTGGTTGTAGAAATTTTAATTTATTGTTGGTTAGTGTGCCCGCTTATATCTAAGTTATTTTGTGGCCAGTGACTTCCACAGTCCCGCAGGAAATTGAATCCGTACGCCGTCTTTACAGAATAGTGTGCAGGATGTAATTCCTTCATTGATTTACTGTTATAGACGTACATCCGTCCATTCTATAGTCACTTGTGGTTATTATGTAGGACATAAAATAAAATTATTTTTAATTTTAATTGACTTTCCATTCTATAATCCAAGCCTTTTTGACAACTAAAGTGTTAATTCCTTTTAGGAAATATACATAATATATAAAAATAGAACTTTGTACTTGTTGCGAATACATTTTTTTAAGTTATACTGTACAAGACAACGCAGTATTTCTAATGTAGTTTAAAGAAAACGAGACAAATGAGTTGTCTATTTCATTTTAACAGCTTTTATTATATCTAAAAGTGTAATTTTCCTACTGAAATAAAACAAAAACGACTTTATTCCAAGAAACTTCTATTGACGGGCTGACATTAAATATCCTAAAAATAAATGTATCTAAAGGCAGCAGAAATTCACTTGATATTATTAAAGGATGATTAATCTGTGACATTATTCAAGCTACTCTACGTGGACTCGATTGAAAAGTCAAGTCTTTGTCAAATAAATACTTGCATAATGTTTAGGTAAAGCTAAAACTATTACCTTGCCTTGTAAAAACATATTGGCTAGAACCCAAAAACACATTATCAGTAAATTTTTAGTAAAGAAAAGTTATCAGACTGAAAATTAGTGGATATTTCTATGGTTAGCCTTAACTACGAGACTAAAAGTCCGAAAAATCGCATACGGGCAACAGGACATCTCGGTAAAGTTTGGATTTTTATTTTCCACCCTCTAAGTAGTACCTTTCATAAAAGTGATAGCAACTTATGTAGAAGTACTTACGGGAATGCCAACTAACTACACAATAAGAAAATCCGACTGATTTTAACACTGAATCCACACTCATCAGTGTGTATATAGTCCACACTTGGCAGTGTTAGACATGTCGGTGTATTATTACATTACATAAAAGTAATTTAACACAGTAGATTTTACAAGGCAATGTGTAATAGTTAATTATTCACCGTGTAATTATTCGGTTTTTATGGCGGATTGATTCATTTTTAACACAGGGTTTTGTAAATTTTACTACAATTTATGAGTACTTCTACAAACTTGGCGGGTATATCGTTCGTGTAATATGAGTTCTAAAGGTTTAGTTATTATACTACCCAGTTCGTGTTAAAAATAACATTGCAGCAAATTAAGATTACCATTTAGTAATTTAACCATTTGTCTTTTTTTACTGTGCAGGCGCTTATTCGAAGCAAGTCACCAAATGCACTGTGGACCCATTGCATTATTCATAGAGAAGCGCTTGCGTCAAATCATCTGCTTGCACTGATTCAGGTGTTAGAATGTGGTAAATTTTATAAAATCTCGTCCACTGAAAGCAATGTTTTTTTTAAAAAACTGTGTGAGGATATGGGAGCCAAATACTCGTCTTTGTTGTACTATCAAGTGGCTATCAAATAGTCAAGAAGCACCATCGGTCAGAGTATTATTATCAGAAGAATTCAGATACCTCTTAACCTTCATACCTAGCCCTTCAGATAACACATCAAGAAAATTAGAAAATGATCTTCATTTTCATGTGAATGTAGATTTTTCTTCATCACAGTTTTACCCTTAGCAATTTTGAAAATCTAATGAATTATAAGCACTTGTCTTTTAGAAAACTCGCCGCTAAAAGTACGCTTTATGATACTCGTTGTTTAATATACTATTACGCTCCAGGATTAATAAGGATAAGGAAGGCTTCCTTCGGAGCTTAAAACTTAACAAACGTAGACTGAATACGCTGAAACGGTTCTGTTTCTAACTTTACGCTTCTTCTTTCCTATTACTAGACTTATAAATTATAAATTAAAACATAATACATAATAATTTTGAGCGGTTAACGTATTATCCAAATTGCACTGGCAAATTACAGATTATAGAGGCCATTTAATTAGCGAATAAATCACTATATTGGAGTGTTTAATCTTGTTTGCCTATCTATGAGCTCTATTCTCGATTATTGGTAAAGTAATTTATAGATATATGTATAGTAAATATAGTAAATAGCGTTTTCAGTTCGATTTACAACTCATATCAACAGGTCACAAGGTAAAAAATAAGTAATAAATAAATGAAGAATATCTTTCAGTGTACTTGCTTTACGGTTTTGTTTTGAAAAAATGTTTCACAGTTTTTTAGATGTGTAGAGATTTGAAGTGTGAAGTAATATTATTTCACTCTACCCTACCAGTTTTAATAATTGATTAATGATGTGTGATTAAATAATTTTGCGGACCATTTTTTATGGGTGTACAAATTTAAATTGTTTACAACATGTTTTCAATACTTTTAATAACCCTGTTTTGTAAAACAATACTTTCAAAGTTTAATTGAAATAAAACTTGAAGCAACGATATAAAGCTTACAAAATCATTGTGAGGCATATTCAAATTGCCAAATAAATCCAAATTGGCATTTTCGTAAGATTTATAGTAGCAAAATAAAACCGATTCATCCAAAACTTTACAATATTGTTCACATATATGATACTTGACATATATGTTAGTGAGACATTTTTTTATTAAATACCCTGGTAAATACCTTACAAAATTACTGTTTCTTCAATTCGGTTTTAATTACAAACTAACTGAGGTATTATAACTACAAAACTAGATAAAATGTCTTATTAAGTCAATTCAAGATAGCATTTCAGGTTAACCGAACATCAAAGTTACGGGACAAGGTTGTTGTCTAAAACTTTTAATGGAAAAAATACGTATAAAGTTAGTCCGTGTGTTGAAAAACCGTTTCAGGAATGTAAAACGTAGAAATGTATATAAAATATAAATTTGAAGAGATGTTAATACCATTCCAAGTTGGTCCATACCTACAGGTATATATCTGTGAAGTTCCTAATCATAACCATAAGCTAATCTATAATTTAAGGTTTGTAAAGAATGCAATTCGTCGTGTATAAAGTTGGTTGTATATATTATTTTATTTATTTTTAATTCATTATTTATTATTTATTATTTATTATTTATTATTTATTATTTATTATTTATTATTTATTATTTATTATTTATTATTTATTATTTATTATTTATTATTTATTATTATTAAGGCCCATTGTTTATTATAATATGTAGGCATACATCTTGCTTTAAAATGTTCATATAGATTGGGAAGATCACCTAATTATTATCATTAATTAGGTATTTCTGTTACTCAAACAAAGCCTTGGGGCGGTAAACGAAAGATCACGGTTAGATATTCACATAATAGTTGCCTTTTCATACGTCCTATAAATACCAAACATTCCAAATAAAATCACGAATATACTAACTTTATTTAATATGCCTAAGTAAATTTATGGGACAGATTGATTTCACAAAATAAATTACTAATAAACGGATTAGGAATTTTCGGGACATTGATTAGAAATTGCGTCGTAAATTTGAGTTTGATTTATCTTCATTTGGGATATATATCTTTCAGCAGAACTTTGTTAAACATATATTAAAAACGGAACCTCGAACACAGGGTTTTGTAAATTTTACTACAATTTATGTGTACTTCTACAAACTTGGCGGGTATATCGTTCGTGTAATATGAGTTCTAAAGGTTTAGTTATTATACTACCCAGTTCGTGTTAAAAATAACACTGCAGCAAATTACGATTACCATTTAGTAATTTTACCATTTGTATTTTTTTACTGTGTAGCAACATTTTAATTTCTTTAGTTTAAAAAATATCAACGGCTAAGAAAAATCCAAATTTGAAATTTGAAAGGCCAAAAGGTCAGATCAGAAGTTACCCAATTTTCGAACTATTTGATTTTCAAGTCAAGTCAAATAATATAAAAACAAAAAGCTACTAGACATGATGAATCTTTTAAAAATTGGATGAATCCTTTTACAGAGGTCACAGTGTATCAAAGTACCTCCTTATATTAAATGAAACACGATTCTCATCTCCCTCGGAGATGTCACTTTCACCTGAATACTGTTTCAAACACGTTCTCCATTTCGCGGTGAACCACCCAGCCGTAATAGCCTCTCATGTTAATATAAAATGGCGGTCTACGACGCGTCATCTTGTCGCACATTTCATTTTTCGTGATACCCACAACTTGACAGTTACGGCTCCGCACAAATATCACGTCTACGTTTTTTAGGCATAACATGATTTAATATAACCCCTTCTGATATAAATGGACAGAAAAAATACATTTTGTCTGTTTTTCTGGTAGGTAGTAAAGGAATTTATGATATGTGTCTTTTTTATGACTCAGGATAAAGGAAGTTAAGGATTTTTAATTTAGAATTATATACACCAATAAAACACAAACTGAAAAAATATATACCGGGTGTTGCACATAAAAGTCCTCAGCCTCGTATCTCGGCAACGGAAAGATATATTTTGATTTTGAAAAAACAGATGATAGAGCTTATCTATGGCTTCGTCACGGAGTTCAAATTGATTTTTTTCGGAGTAAATTGGAGATGGCGCTGAAGTCGAAAGAAATTTTTCGTTGGCAGGGATTTTGCAACAAGGTTTATCCGATACTTTGATCAATTCTAAATAATTTTTGTTAAATGACTATTTTTCAAAAACTTAATAGTTTCAGAGATATCGGGCTCTTCATTTGGTGAGGCCCAAACTCAAGCGTATTTTATAGTTTCGAATTATTACCTTATACAATGAAACAATAATTATCCAAGTCAATTTAATAGCTCTTTTTAAGAAATAGTAAAATAATATGTATTTCTGTCAATTATGGTAAAAGTTTTTCAAATATCTACCTAATTCATTTTGTATAAAAAGTAATTCATAATTATTTGTACGTTTGTCCTAAAATAAATCCTGAATGTATAACAAAACTTCATCACAGTAGGTTTTGATTAGAAGTAAACAAAATTAAATACATATTATTATTATTAAGGAGAATTTGGGACGCTCAATAATTTTCGAGAAAATTGAGATTGTTTGTTTTGGCTGCTATCTATTTTTCACCCTCTAGGATCCATTTCAAGTCCATGATTTTTATACTGAGTAGTCTATATGAGATGCTTATTACGTGTACCAAAGGAAAATTTGGGACGCTCAATAATTTTCGAGAAAATTGAGATTGATTGTTTTGGTTGCTATCTATTTTTCACCCCCTAAGACCCATTTCAAGTCAATGACTTTTATACTGAGTAGCCTATATGAGATGCTTATTACGTGTACCAAAGAAGAATTTGGGACGCTCAATAATTTTCGAGAAAATTGAGATTGTTTGTGTTAGGTCCTATCTGAGTTTTCACCACCTAGGACCCATTTCAACTCAATGATATTTATACTGAGTAGTCTATATGAGATGCTTATTACGTGTACCAAAAGAGAATTTGGGACGCTCAGTACTTTTCGAGAAAATGTATGGGTGCTATCTGTTTTTCACCCCCTGGGACTCATTTCAACTAATTAATTTTTATACTGAGAAGTCAATGTGAGATGAGGATTACGTGTATCAAAGGAGAAGTTGGGACGCTCAATAATTTTCGAGAAAATTGAGATTGTATATAATGGGTGCTGTCTGTTTTTCACCCCCCCCCAGGACCCATTTCAAGTTATTGATTTTTAAACGAGTAGTCTATATGAGATGCTTATTACGTGTACCAATGGAGAATTTGGGACGCTCAATAATTTTCGAGAAAATTGAGATTGTTTGTTTTGGGTGCTATCTATTTTTCACCCACTAGGACCCATTTCAAGTCAATGATTTTTATACTGAGTAGTCTATATGAGATGCTTATTACGTGTACCAACGGAGAATTTGGGACGCTCAATATTTTTCGAGAAAATTGAGATTGTTTGTTTTGCGTGCTATCTGTTTTTCATTCTCAGGGATTCATTTCAAGTCAACGACCTTTATACTGAGTATATCTATATGAGATGGATATTACGTGTACCTAAGGAGAAGTTGGAACGCCCAATAATTTTTGAGAAAATAGAGATTGTTTGTTTTTTGTGCTACCTGTTTGTCACCCCCTGGGACCCATTTCAAGTCAATGATTTTTATACTGAGTAGTCTATATGAGATGCTTATTACGTGTACCAAAGGAGAAGGTGGGACGCCCAATAGTTTTCGGAAAAATTGAAATTGTATGTATTGGGTGCTAGTTTTTCAAGCCCTGAGACCCATTTCAAGTAATTCATTTTTATACTGAGAAGTCTATGTGATATGGGGATTACCACTTACCAAAGGTGAAGTTGGATAGTTATTGTTTCATTGCATAAGGTTATAATTCGAGACTCTAAAATACGCTTGAGTTTGGGCCTCATCAAATGAAGAGCCCGGTATCTCTGAAACTATTAAGTTTTTGAAAAATAGTCATTTGACAAAAATTGTTTAGAATTGAACAAAGTAAAAACGGATAAACCTTGTTGCAAAGTTCCTGCCAACGAAAAATGTCTTTCTACTTCAGCGCAATCTCCAATTTGCTCTGAAAAAAAATCAAGTGGAACTCCGTGACGAAGCCATAGATGAGCTCTATCAACTGTTTTTGTCAAAATCAAAATATATCTTTCCGTTGCCGGGATACGAGGCTGAGGACTTTTATGTGGAACACCCTGTACACCTGTTTGTGCTAACTAGCAAAATAAAAACGTAAAATAAATGTAATATTTTGTGACTGGGAAAAATTAAGTATAATTGTAATTACAAAGCAATACTTTGGTGCGACAAATAAAATTTTGCCAAAAATTGCATTTCGATTTCAGTCTTTAGTCTGCAAAAAACAGTCAAAACTGTTGCTTTGTGGTTGGGCTATTTCTACGATTCATTTTTAATGTAGTTTATGTACCTAACTAATTGCTTAAATAAATTATTTATGACAAATAATTTTTTATCGTTCATCGTTCAGATTGATAATTAAGTAGCACGCACTTTTTAAAATCCTGGGTGTACCTAATATGTCCCTAAATTGGCATAATCTTTATAATTGTCATGGACAAAACAACTAGATTAGTAACTGATATCAAGGTCAACATAATTATAGTTTCATAGGACTACAGGTTTAGCTTTGCACCGCGCTTTTCGGTTAGTTTTATAGAGATATTATTTTTCGTGTTCAGAAAAGTTGTCCCTGACACATTTTAACCATTTTTTTTACCAGACTAACCCTATACATTTTCTGTAATGTCTATAGCTGAATTTTATTTTGATGATTCTCCCTCATTCTGCTTCAATTGCTGTTTGCTGAAGCAAAGCGAGCGTTCGAAGTAACAATTAATAACACGGTAAAAGAAAATTTAATTTTTGACTAGTCCTCCCGACTTGAAATTCTTAAGATAATTTATATAATAAAATTGGTAAAGTTTGAAAAGTTTACAAATTAGATTATTTATTTTCCTCCCTTTGTTAAACACTGCTCCCTTAAAAACCAATTAACTTTGGAAATATTCTCAATTGTAATCAACAGGGTAAATACTTCGCGAAAAAAGAACGAGATCTGACTTTTATTTCCTCTTTAAATATATTTCTTTTTACATTTTTTATGCTGAAAAATAAATTTAATGAAAGCTGTTAACTCAATAAAAGGCGCAAAGAGATATTTAATTGTCTTTCGAGATAATGCAATTTCAATTAGTAAGTAGATAAAGGAAAATATAATCAATAATTACATGAACTCAAGTAGGTAATAGCTAGATATCACGACAGCCCATGCAAAACGACTGGTCATTCCAAAACATTCCAAAACAGATGAAAAAAGTAGACATATTCTAACTTATAGAATTTTGAAAAGTGATCAAGTGGTTGGTGGTTTTGTTTCTACGAAAGCGTAAAGACGCCACCCTTTTTAATTATTTTTTTCAGGATAATTTCGAGTTTGAACTCAAAACTTGAAATTTTGAGTTTAAACTTGAAACTTTTCACTTTAAACTCGAACTTTCAAGTTTAAACTCGAAAGTCCTTGTGCCAAAAGCCAAACAAACAATGAAACTTGATGAGACTATTCATACTACAAATCGATACTTATTACGCAATAGACGCAAGTCACTGCGACACTTTCACACTGTTAAGGTCTCTACATGCATGAAGTTCGAGGAACATACACGTAAAATTTCATTTGATGTTGAAATTTCGAGTTTAAAGTCGAAATTTCAAGTTCCAACTCGAAATTTCGACTTTAGACTCGAAATTTCGATACCAAACTCGAAATTTCAAGTTTGAACTCGAAATTTCGACTTTCAAGTCGAATTTTCGAGTTTGAACTTGAAACTTTGAATTTAAAGCCAATAGTTCGGGTTAAAACTCGACATTTCGAGTTTGAACTCAAAATTTGAAGTTCAAACTCGAAATTATCCTGAAAAAAAAAATAAAAAAAGGGTGGCCTCTCTACGCTTTCGTATGTTTCACTTATTTGTTTTAATAAATAATTAAGAAAGTGAAGAGAAAATAATTTGCAGCTTCTTACACATTTAAAACTAATATTATAAATATATAGCTGAAGAATTGATAGAAAAGATAATGTAATAATAATAATAATAATAATAATAATAATAATAATAATAATAATAATAACGATATCTCTATCCCTCATTCTCATCTTAATGATGAGCCCAGAAGTCAGGGACCTGTATGGGAGAGGGAGCGGCATATTATTATTTTGCGGGCCGCGAGTGCGCCCAGAAACGTCTTACTATGTTATAAATTTAACTACCATTTAGTACGAGAAGTTTCTTGAAAAAACTTATTAATTAAAGTATTAAAGGATAATGATATCTATATAGCCGATTCATCATTTAATCATTGAACTGTTTTTAAAATATTTATTGTAGAAAAGAGACTAATCATAATCAACCGTACTAAGTTCCAGACTAGGTATAAAAATAATGAAATGTGTAATCCCTCTTGGTTAACGAATGACACTTTCTGCAATGTTATTTTCAGGCTTATCCATTTTTATAAGTGAGATAATGCAGCTAGTCGAACACCAACATTTTAGCAAATCCTTTAGCGAATTTATCATTTTCTTTTAGACTCTGTTATTGACATATTATATTGATGACGCGAGGATATAAAACAAGCAGTGTATACCAAGAACATTCGTTTTTTAAATTTAATCCACAGCATTACGCTGAAATATATCATACATCCTTCTGATAAATAAGCGTCAGCAACTACTTTATCTAAGTATCGGTTCTGTTTTTTTTATAAACATAAGAAAGCAGTTCTTATACAGGGTGCGGCAGCATAACTTCCTTTTTTTAAAACTTAATAAAACCCATTGTATAAATCAGAACATTTTTATTTGTTTTTTTATAATGTAGGCGCATGCCTAAAGTTTTGTTTTACATAGTTTTGAAGATCAAATCAGATAGGTGACGTCCCCCATTCTCCATACACTGAGTAAACCGATTTCTGGCGTTTTTCATGACTCTTGCCAGCAGGCGTTATGTTAGAAATTTCTTCCTGGATGTTGGTCTTCAAATCTTGTAGGGTCCTTGGACGATTTACATAAACACGGGATTTCAAAAAACCCCATAGAAAAAAATCACAAGGGGCCAAATCGGGAGAGCGGGTCGGCCACTCCAAATCGCCCATAATTGAGATGAGGCCGTGGGGATCGCAACATTGAAACTCTCACTGCCTCAATGTTTTCAGGTGATCTAATGGGGCGAGGGACTTCAGTTCTTCGTCTTGTCGCACTTGCAGCTTGCCTGAACGTAGTGACCTACGTAACAATTGATTTCCGGTCCGGGACAAGAGCCAACGGGGCTAAATTAAAGCGATTCCGAAAGGCACACTGGGTTGCGATCACAGAACATCCACTCGAAAAGTAGGCCTCAACGGCAAAAGCACGCTCCTCCCTGTTCCAACGCATGATGGCGACTGAACTGTATCGGGACAAAACTTTATAGTCCCGCCTCTCGAGCGAGACCACTAGGGCTCCGCTACGACATCAACCAACCGACTGAATGGCGCGCATTTTAAAAAAGGAAGTTATACTGCCGCACCCATACACTGCTTTCGTAAAGTAGTGGGTAAATACGTTATTTTTTATATATCCCAATTTTTTTGTTAATCTTTTGGACTCGTCGATTTTCTTTTATTTTTGCCCTCATTTAACATATATTTCATTTTGTACTGAGTGACTCAATGAAGTTACTTATGTCGATATAAAATTTAATATTTTAATTTGGACACCCTGTATTTTTTTACAAATTATTTTTAGAGAATACGGTCATATAAGATTTTATGGGTCTAATTTCAATATTGGCTTAGGTTAGGTTGGTATAGCAAAAGTTGGTTATTCGCACAGTCTCATCATAATTTGCGTTAGCTGTACTTATTCAATAATTTTTTAACAATATAAGAAATATTTATTTAAAATCAGGAGAATCGTAAACGCTTTTTTATGGCAATATGAACTAGATATCTCTAAAAATATCTAGACGCAAGAAAATTCTACAGATTTTGCTTTAAAATAGTAGGTATTCGATAAAATAAATTTGCATATTGTGGACATCACGATAACAAATGCAAATCTAATAATACTGAAAGCTTTTAAACTGGGTATACCCGACGATTTCCATAAAAAGGATGTGTCAGTTAGTAATTATTGTATAAAGGGGGTCGGAAAAGTTCGTACAATCATTTTGAAATTATAATTGAGTAGCTATTTGCATAATTTCAATTATTTCGTCGGGTATTTTTGCAGTTCATATTCCTACTTTATAAAAACTGCAAAAGAATTGACTGATTAATTCAATGCCGTAAACAATTCAACTACTATATTATATTGTTTATTGTTTCATATTAATAATGTTATTAGTATGTTTCAAAAATAAATAACATAACTCTTCGTAAGCACCGTTAAATGAAACACCTATGGCCTTCAAGATATCTATTGCATACCTAGCTCTCAATTTCTATCGAGATACACTATTAGATGATATACGGAAAGTAACTGTTTTTAGCCATTAAGAAACTAAGGACTATCATCATCCTAACTAAGGATAATAGTGATCTAGATAAACATAAATTATCATGGTTCCTCATCAAAATGAAACAAAAACCATGTTTTGAAGCGGGACTATTAACGTTGGTAACAATGGAGTTATTGCTATGAAATATAAACACGATGAAAGTTTTCTATAAAAAAAAAATTGAAAAACTTTCTTATTATAGGTACAAAATCTAACTACAGGAATCACAGCTAGACAGATAACTAAAATATGTTCTAAAAAACTAAAAAAAAAATCTATAAGGAATAAGCGAACCCAGATCAAGATAGTCATTCAACGCCAGTTGACATATTATGTGTCCGCAGCATGGGCGATTGCTGCCAAGACGTATATAAAGAAGATCAGGCCGTCGAAAACATCGCACCGAGGACCGCCGTAGGTGCCCCTTGGTACCTGCGGACAGCTAATATATGGATATAGCTGGACCTCGACTACGTTCCAGTCCTAGAAGTCATCAGGAGGCGCGGAGTCAAGTTCTTCGCGCGAGCCGCATAGAAACCCTCTAATCCGGGAAGCCGTGGACTACGAGCCCGATGCGGCCGCTGTACACAAGCGGCCAAGACTCAAGACTCCAACTGCTGGACCCAGGATGAGAGTAAGATCTTCTTATGTTTCAGATTCCACCCGGAACAAGCGTAGAATGCTACGAAGCGACTAAAAAATTACCCTCAGATCTCCCCTCGAAGCACAGCGGTCGCGGGCTCACTTCGAGTACCTTTCCCTTACCTTGCATAAAGCTAAAGGGCCAGTTGGCTCCTTTAGAGGTGCATCCCCGGCTATACAGCCACTGCTGACCTACGCCAAACCTCCACCCAGGACGAGAGCAGCACTTGCCCCCCCCCGAGACAGACTACCCCCCGGGGGTCAGATATGAAGACGAAGAAAGAAGACAAGACAGAAAAGCGCCAGAAGATCCCAGCCTGCAGGGTAGAGCCAGCAGAGGAGGAGACCCCACGAATCACCCACATCTATCACTTTTTGTGATCGGGGTTGGTGAAGGATGGGGTCCACCTCTACGAGGCAATCCAGGCCTACAGCGATGGAGAGTGTAAAGAGCAATAATCCCGCTCGACCCCAAACCATCCCAGGTCATGACCACGATCATTAGATATGGGCCCATCACCCATATAATGAATGGTATGAACTTGTTTCTGTTTTCTATTCTTTCAACTTTTATTGCTAGTTGTTGATATTTTTCTTTCTTTTCTGTATATTTTTTTGCTATGTTCCGGTCAGTTGGTATTCCCACATCCATGATATAGGTGTTCCTGTTTATTTTATCTTGAAGTGATATATTTGGTCTATCATGGACTACCGTTTTAATTTGTATAGTTAGGTTCCAGTACAATTTATAATATTTGTTTTCTGTCATTATTATTATTACTGTATTATATAATATATATTAATTAGATTTTCCGAAAAACCTCAGAACAACTAGAATATTGTAACATAACATTAGAACAATACAACTCTCTTGTGTAATATCACTTTATATTACACAAGGGAAATATTATTTACAGGATATGTTTCACTACATCGCCAAGTTAATAAGAAATTCCCTTTCTGTATTTGTAATTATTAATTATTTTGCTGAAACGGCTACTGAAAAATATTTCATTCAGTCCACTTCCTCTACAACCTACCACTTCGATTACCATGTAAACAATACATCACGCTAATTGAATCTGTAATAATGGCCTCCATCGGAGCAGGTAGATTAATTACCGTTAACCCGAGGAAAGGAAACATTTCATTGTTCTCTTGCTGCCAATTTACCTTTTGTTTCAGGCATCAGATAATAATACGTATCTGTAGCAGAGCGGCATAAGGATGCACATTGTTGTTGAACCGTAGAGTGGTTCTATGAAAGCTCATGATGGACGATACTGAACACGACATGTCCTAGTCTACAGCTTCTGAAAGTTTTCGAGATACTTATTGGCAATTTAACATGTTTCTATTGTAAAAATGCTAGACGGTTTTCATGTTGTGTTATTATATAGTTGGCCTTGAGGCGTTAGAAAATAATCAAGTGCTACAGCAGTGTCACTATTACCATTGAGTTTATAAACCGTCAAAGCTATTACTTGTCATTTGCAAATTGTCAGTAATAATCATGTAGGGACGATTAAATTATTCTAACGAAGATTATTTAAGTTTACTTGTTATTTATGGAGAATGTGATAACATTAAATTGCCAATCTCTCGAAAACTACAAATTTTCGGAATATACAACCTTATACAAACTGCATTTTTGATTATAACTGCGTTTAGACCAAAATACGGCAAATCTTGCTTTGTAATTCAGCGCTAGGCGCAGCATATAGCCAGGAGAATAGCTGTTTTGACTTGATTTGTTTTAGTCCTTATTTAAATAAGGCGTTTGCAGATGGAGGATAATCTTAATGGTGTCCATTACTATTCGTAGTTATTTGCTTTATACAAACTTACCCTTAATGCTAATAAGGGTGAGTTAATAATGTTAAATAAGATAAAATAATAAAAACCGGGAGTTTCCATTTGAAAAAATTTACTTCTGACAATTTTTTCAATTGCATATTTATTCTGCCTATTTGATCACCCTGTATTAATAATAATTATCAAAATATCATCCAGACTACTAAAATAGGAAACCAGGTTCCCTTCTACAAGGAAACCAACTCAAATTAAATAATAAAGGCTCCCGTATAGGAAAAATTAATAATTTTTTTCGATGTGCAAACGTCATTTTTGACATAAAATTTTAAATATGTCAAAAACGGTTGGACTTAGGTATAGGACATTATACATAAAACGTATTTCGATTTGTACGTAGAATCTAAAAATCTAATAGTATACAGTGCGTTCTTTTTAAAATAACCAAGTTGCCATCTATTTTTGGTATAACCGGAAGTGCCATCATCTTGAAAATATTTCGGTCAAGTGTCTCCCTATGGTCATAGTACCGTACCACATTTTCAGATTTGTTTCTAATTATAGTTTTCCCATAATAGATCGATGCAGTTCCCGGTGGACGATCCTGTATTATAGATATAGTTGAATTCCACTAATGGTATTTTATTACTTTTAAATAGTAAACCATACAAACAGGACAAAATAAGGGTTTGAGGTAGGACCATTTGAATATTATTGCCACATGCCAGGATGTAGGTCAGCATTGTGAATAATTTTATAGTTTCTGCAATAAATGTTACCAGATTTTTAGTGGATAATAAACTGCTATATCGTGCAACTCAATTATAGACTTTATTAGGAGACGAAAGTATACTTAAAGTGTCAGTTTTCATGTACTCTCATCCATCATTGTACAAATATGTCTGCCACCTTTCAGAATAGATGACCCTTATCAACAACTTCTGTTTTATTATGTACAGGATATGACGTAGATCTTTGAAGTAAATATAGTGTTTGGAGTATACTTTCTCGAAGTTTGAGGTTCAGTTTGTAATGGAGTTTATTCTTTAGCACATATGTTAGATACATTTCTTACTTCTAGCAATTCTCCTCCACTGTCAATTTATATAAAAGCCAATTTGGACTGTTTAAAGTGTCGTATCTGGTATTTTTCCTGGATTTTCTGTATTTACATAATCTCCCAGCTCATCGCATAGCTTTAGTCGCATCCTATCTTTTACTATATCCTTGCTTGAGCATGCCTCGCAACATTTGGAGGCATTAACCCTGCGAATTTAAATAAATATACATTGAATGATGCATGGATGCAACTGAAGTAGGTATTATATACCAGGTTTCATCTACCATAATAAATATTTTATTATTATCAAAACATGTTTAGAATATAACGAAACAACAGGTATTTCTAGTTTTATATAAACAGATTGCAGATAGTTGCATACGAAAGGCATGTAGAAACTGTAAAATTGTTAATTAACTTTTGTAGTTTAATTATTAAAACAGATTATTAATCTTTCCATTTGCTGCATGCGTTTTAGCTTCCCAAGAAAGATAAATAAAAAATGTGGCTTCTTATCAGTACCAATCAAGGGAACACAATGTTATGTTGAAGAAATTTACTTCCCTTCTGCCCACTGGTTTGCCTTTTGCTTATAATAATTTGATATACGTTTTCATTGAAGAGAAATTCGCATTATAAGTTTTCAATGTCAAACCTTGTAAATCTAAATAATTTGTATGAACTTGTCTTGCTTTGAAAAGTGTCGTCAACTAAAATAAACAATACAATATAAAACATTGATGTCATTGACTTCAATGCGTCAATTTTAGAACATAAACATGTTTATATAAACTGAATACCGCATGATATTTTATCTCAATAAATAATCAAATAAAATGTCATCTAATAGATGTACATAGCATATTACGAATACGTATTTATTCTCAGTGTTTATTCTCTTTCTAGCACATTGCTCTTATGCTACACTTTTTTGGGTACATATCCTTTATTATTAGAGATAGATCCATAAAACCTTATATGACTGCATATTCGTAAAAAAGAGTTCTTTCCAAATATATAAAACAGTACTGGGTGTTCCATTTCAAATATTAAAGTTTATATCGACGTAGCTTCATTGAGTCATCCTGTAAAAATGAAATATATTTAAAATAAGTGCAAAAATAAAGGAAAACGTCTCCGAGCGATTTTTCAAAAACTTTACTGTTTTTGAAATAATGAATTTATGCGAGACTTTATAAACTCACTGTACATATACCAAATTTAAACAAAAAATAATCGAGATGCTAATACTAATAAGGAAATTGTTCAAGTTTCAAATAAAAACTGTAAGTACATATTTTTATTCCATTATACATGGCAGAGCTCTTTTTAACAACTTGTGAAACACGGCAGGCGATTTTGCTCGTAACCAACTACAGCTGCATAAATTTTTATGTGCCTCGTTCTTTATTGCTAATTCGAATTTAATAGTACGCCAGTAAAAGAGTGCTGGATTTTGTATAATTAATTTAGGTAAATCGATGAAGCGGATATTTGAATTAACGTACAGTTAATTAAAATATAAGCAAATATATATACATATAGTATATGGGCGTATATAAGTAGGTATTATAATATAAAGCAATTGTGATGTTACTCTTAGTATTAAAGAGCAGTTTATGCAGCGCGGCGCATTGAATTCATTAGCAACAAATGGTCCTGTAACTAACGCACGATGTATAAAATGTTGCCTCGATAACGCTAATGCAACGACATATTAAAAAAAAAATATCATATGCTTAAATATTTAAGTTTATTATTGTTTTGTTTCGTATATACTTAGGACTTAATGCCCAGACCAGCATTAAATTACATCGGCAGTAGATAACTAGGTCATAATTTAATGCTGATCGGGGCGTTTGCCTGCAAAGTGTCGCGAATTGGTTGTTTCTCCATATTTAATTCTAAATAATATTTTGGTTAATTGGTAACGGTGCCTCTCAGGTAGGTCTCTAAATGTCAAGTGAAAAAATGTCAGACAGATAATAGCATGGGGTACTACATCAGATGCACTACTGTGTAGGCAGATTGAAAATAAAATAAATTTAAACTATTTTTAAAAATGGAGAATTCTTGAAATAAATTTTAGTTTTTATTTCCCTAAGGGCCGATATATCCAACTATTGTTGGGATATAGCTTTCTTAAACTATTTGATATGTATCTATTCACATTCTAAACTTCTATTTAGTTAAGAGTAACTTATCTAGAGGTGGATATATCAGCCCTAACACCTATAAACTGAGCAGATTTTAAAAGTTTTATTCGGAAATAAAAACAAAAGATCGTTAAAAACCACATTTGTATAAATCAAAGAGAACAATGTGAAGTTTTAACAAATTGCGGAACCTGCAGATATAATTTATTGCGTCCAGAATTTCTGTAAGAAAATATACAAAAAATTATATATTGTTTTGGAATAAAACATTATAATTCATAAATATAATTAGTATCCACCAGAATTTTACTGAATGTGAATTTTACATTACTTTTAAGTATTACTTTGTATAACACTGATATAACTGGATTACCTAAACATTATTCGGTGCAAGACAATGATGATAGTAAACAAAGTGCATTGCTGTACAATACTATTTGCTGCTAGTAAATCTCGAATCACCTTATACAGGGTAACTCCGTCTTTCGAGCCTCACCATGGGTATTTCGACTATCTTAAGAGATATGAATATGGTTAAATTAAGGCACAGTTGCTAATTTTTAAGCTGACAAATAATGTGATCAAGACATTTTTCTACGTCTTATAGTTTTTGAACATGAAACGGATATATTTAACTTTTGTTTTTATTTACTGTAAAAAATTGTTGATGAAAAAATGTCCCCATCATTTTCAAGCACTTCTGGCAACACAAAAAAACCTAATTTTGGAAAAAATGTAAAAAATATCAAGTGATACATCGCCGTAATCAGAAAAAACAAACTGGAATCAAACGTGTAAAAATCCAATAAGTCGGCCGTAAGAAAAAATAAAGTTGACAGTGGTACTACAACATCTGTCATACTGTCATTGACAAAGAAATATCATATTCTGATACCTTGTAAAAAAGTGTATGAACAATATTTTTTAAAAGTGTCTATGTACTTAGTATTACTTAAAGCTTTTCAATTTACACAATAAAAACCAAAATAAAAATGTGTTTTCTTTTGGCGGTATCTTAAAAAATATCAGGCGCAGATATTTATTTTCAGATTTTTGATAAACTTAAAAATGCCAAACTTTTCCTAATTTACCCATCTTCGTATCTCTTAAGATAAACTAGATAAAAACCATTAAAAGAGACATTATGCCAAGCAATATTCCTTTTACACGTTTTGAAGGCATATGGTTTATATAAGATCATTAAATAAAAATCAGAAGATTCTATTTCATTATTTATTATTAATCATAATAAGTAATGTATTTTAAAAATGTATTTCTCGAATTTTCACAAATTATGGACAAGCACATGGGCAGGCTGGTGGAGGAATTTGTATTGGTGGCCATGCTGGCCAGTTGACAGGGCACTGGAAAAAAATTATATTGTAAATAAAAAATATTACAGGTAGTCGGAAAATGTTAAATATTATAAAACGGAATTGGACCAAGGTACTTTTTTAAGCTAGAATTAAATTATATAAGCAAGAGTTAAGAATTCAATTATGTAAATGAAAATGTAATCATTGAATTGTATTAGAAAATGTAGATTACGTTACAAGCACATTATTCAATCAAATGCTGTGATCACTTCTAGAGAAGTTGTTCTGATAGTTGTCAACCCTTTCAGAGGTTGCAAATATTAGAGTACTTGTATAATGTAATATTATCATTTATTTAATATCCTTTTTGGGACAAACTTTAAAAGTTTCCCTTGATACTACACTTTCGATATATATTTTGAATACTCCCGGTTTTCTGTTTCTTTTATATTTTACAAGTGGCGTAATCCCAAAACAAAATAAAATGTATATCATTTAAATTACACAGTTACAAACAGAATAAAAACTTACTGGTTTTGGACCTGCTAATAAAGAAGGTTTGATGAGCAGTTTCTTGCAAGCGCAGATGTTTCCAAGTGGGATTACTGAGGGGAGAGCAAGGGGGATGGACAGAGGGCTAGATTGAACTACAATTGGTGGGGATGGAGGTAAAGCGGGGAGTACGACTGGAGCTGTGACGTCTGGTGGGCACGCTGATGGGGGTAGGTATGTTGGTGGAGGACTATATACTGGTGGTGGACATGCTGGTGGAGGGCATGCTGGTGGTGGACATGCTGGTGGTAAAGGACATGCTGGACATAGGTATGGTGATCCTGCAGATGGAAGCACCTGAAAATGTAAAACACTTTAATATTTAATTCATCTAAACGTGTAAACAGTGTCAAATCTATTTCCAACCCCTCTATATTTTCACAAATAAAGAGATAAAGGGGTAGTCAGAATTAGAGTTGACACCCTGTAAAATAACGTACATATATCTAAAATTTTAGAAAGCGACAGTAAAAAATTCAAACAGAAGAATAGGGCTGTAAATTGTTGAAACGACAATATGTCACCAATTTTTATCATTTTCGTTTTAATAATCTTGGTGAAAGTTAAATTTTGGTCGATTTCGTCCATATATTATTGTCATATCTATATATTTTTTTTATTTATAAACATTTTTGTTTAGGCATTTGCTAATTTATTTTTAATAAGACAAAAGAAAGTTTGTTGAACCAATACCTGTTTGACTGATTCTTTCGACAAAATGTTTTAGTTGTAGCGGGATAGGAATATAGTTTGCAGAATTTATAATTTAAAAAATAATGAAAATAAATAGTAAGAAACTTTAAAATACTCTATATGTTCTTGAAATTTAAAAAATATTGTTTAAGTTAGTTTTAGTAGATGCAGAGATATAAATGTAGATGTTACGAACTATTTAAATTTTGATAAAAAGCCATTTGATAGAAAGAAATTGTAGAATATCCTGTATACTTTACTATAGTTTGTATATACCTTACTTAGGTTAACGCTGATCGAAAAAAAATTTGTAACGTTCTTTCGTAAGTAGGAATGTTTTTCTGTCTTACCTGAGTAGCCACCAACACTGCGAAAATGGGTAAAGCAAATTTAGCTACCATGTTGAATGCTGATACTTGATAACAGTTTTTTTGCAAAGTTTTACTTATATACATTTTTAAAATCTTTATTTACATTTTGTCGTGCCTTAATCTAAAATAACCATATTCAGGTTTCCTTTACCAAGTTCAGTCAACTAGTTAATTATAAAAACAAAACATTATTTCCAAGCAGTTTATATTTCCCGTACAGGTTTATATTAATTAAACAACTTTTTGTCGTGGTGTAAGCTGAAATAAATGTTATTATATGCGTCGAATAGCAAGTAATTCCTAAAGTCAAGCGGACATCGCTTTTGTTGAGTTACTCTTGAGTGTCCATAATTCACATCGATGCTGAGCATACCATTTCAATAGAAGGTAGATACCATATATACTCCTTAAATTTACTTTATTGTGTCAAAGAAGGCTCATATTTAGATGAAAGTATTACAGAGATTAAGGCCTACCCTCAGAACATCGTACGACGAACATGTGTTTTGATAGGAATCTTAAGAGAAACCAAAAAAAAATGAAAAAGGTGTTGAAATATATGCGAAAAAACAAATGAGGCTAACCTTAAAATATGTACCAAATTATATTCGAGTCGCATGTAGTTATTTCATTAAATATTTCAATTTTTGCAAGTAAATATTTCCAAAAATATTCAGTGCAAAAAACATGTAGGCGGCGTTCTAGTTGTTTGTAATTGTTGCGGGATGTACACTGTTTGTGTGTGTTATGTAATAAGGTCTATTGAAAACTGGATCAAGAAAAGATCAGAGGAAGAATGGTTGAGCGGAACTGAGCTGCGACAAGCCAGACTACTTAGAAAGGGGGTAGGTAACCTAAATTTTCGAGCACTTTACTATAAAATTGATTATATCTTGAACACCTTAGGAGATAGGTATAGGACAATGCTATATCATTCAATTCAGAATTGAATGATACTTTCAACTGCAGAATAATATACTGGGTGTGCCATTTGAAAAAAATGAGTTTTGCATCTTTCAAAATTGACGTATTGCTCATTAAATATTAAACACTCTGTATGTATTACAGATTTCTGTTAGCTATTTTCAGGAAGACCAATGCCTAGACTATCTGATATATTAAAATTAAAATAAACGCTGTTCAATTGTTTAAGATATGTAACTTTGAAATAGTCAGGGCCCGAACCAGCGCTGGGGCTTCCGCCTAGTTATGTAGCAAGGTCCATTGGAAACTGAATCAAGGAAAGATCAGAGGAACAATGGTCAAACGGAATTGGGCTCTGACGAGCCAGGCTCTTAATTGAAGGGCCTTGGTCGAATGCAACTCGATCAATACTTGGGCTAAGTCGTAACAGCATAAGGATTGCCACAGGACTGCTGACAGGTCACGGACATCTTAACAAGCACCTTAACACTATCGGCCTTAGTGACACTAGAAGGTGCAGGTTTTGCGGACATAATGGCGAGGACTCCATACACATCATCTGTCGCTGTGCCTGCCTCATGGTCAACAGACACAAACATCTGGGTGCAGCCTTTCTCCTGCCCCAGGACATTATGGAGCTTCCACTAGAATGGGTGTTGGTCTATGCGCATAGCACGAGTCTTTTCTAATAGCTCTCGACTAGCGGCAGGCACACTGGCTCGAAAGACCTGTGTGCTGCGGTTAACCGGTCCGCCTTCCAACAACAACAACAACACTGTTTGTGTCTGCTATCTGAATATGTTTTAATTATTAATCGCGATTACTTTTACAATCATTGGTTATTTAAATATTTCTTAATATGTAGTGAACGATATTATTGACAACATTTGTTGTTTTTTGTATAGTGACGTGGTTTTGTAATCATTTAGTCAATTGCTTATATTTAACCTCTACTTTTCGTAAGTACCATGCTTTATTGAATGTTGATTATTCGTAATTAATAAATGAATTTGTAGTATTTCTAAAGAAGGAGCAATAAATGGCTTCGAAAACTTGAATTTGGAAAAAAGAGTACCTACTCTTCTTTTCTGCCTTATTTGGCTGCAATCTCGTCAAATTAGTATTATTAAAATAATTAATAACTATTATTAAAAAATTCGTATACAATTTTTAAAATCGACCGGTTCTTATCCTCTAGCTCTCTCAACAAGTTCATATATGAATATGTTTCCCGATGTAAGTACCAGTTCTTACATCACTTTCTCGTCCATATTACTTGTATGTTTGCTGCATCTTCGTCGGTTGGCAATACTGTAACTAAAAATGAAGCAGTTTTTCTTTTTGATATTCTCGACATGACCACAACAGACTAGTTACACGTCTGCACTGCATTCGTTTGATATATTGGACCGCGTATAGGGAGAACGAACATACTGCGGGTTATACGATATCTTCTACAACTTGCAGTTCAACACGCAGTACAATAAATCGTAACGTGTATAGGGCGTTTAAGAACGCAAATTATATGCGTATTGCGTAATATATCTACGAAACGATTACCCTATAATAGGTTTTCCCTTTTCCGTAGACCTTACGGATAAAAGTAAGTTTAAATTAATGAACCAATTTAACAAGAGTAATAAATAAGTCATCAAATTTGAAACGTGTGGCTGATTCCGCATTCTTGTTAGATGGGGCGAAAAGCTAAAATTACAGTTATTTTTCAGGCGCACCTTGGGGTAAAAGTAATCTGATTTTATACTTCTATAATGCCTAATGAATTGCAAAATTGACATTCAAAAGGCATTTCGGGGTAAGTGGAGCATATTCTTTGGAAATCACACCATTCATGTTCCTAATCAAATAAACCTTACCTACCTAGTTTAAAATTTTCTTCATCAAATAGAGGAGTGATGCTACATTATTTGAAGTAATAGAATATATTTCAAAATTGAAAAATTTTCGACCTTGAAAAAGTCGTCGAATTCGGAGGCACGTGTCGTCTATTAAGAAAAAATAATATATAAGATTATTTTAAAAGATTAGAGATGTATAATATTAGATTTTTTTATATCTTTTATTTCTTGCTAAATGCCTATAAAAATATATAAAATTACTTTTTAATTAACAATAAAATATAAATTTCATTCTAAACAAATTAATTTTAAAAAATTTGGAACGTGTACTAAAACATTAAGTACAATTAGAATAATTAACATCAGTACTTTCAAGTCAGTGCTGTTAAAAGGTACATTACATGTTGGAATGTGAGTCCCGAAAAATACCGATGACGCGGATTTACAGTATGGGAAATTACTTATCACGAAGATTAGCCATGAAATGGGAAATTTCCATTGTTATTGTGCAGCTATATATGTAAATCAAGGCACTTTTTCCACAACGGGCGTAAAAAAGACACTTTTTCTAAATCTTAAAAATTTAATTTTGTAATTATTTCTCGATTTTTACAATTCAAATCAGGGGCAAAAACAATAGTGCTGGCTTAATTTTAATCGCCCTGTACAGTACCTATACTTTTTACATAATGTCACAGACCTGCGTGAAACTAAATCCGCTACCTCTGAATCTAAAAACCAAATCTTATATCCTCAGGTATTGACTGCATAATACAAAAATAAAGTTAGTTATTAAGTAGTACCTACTTCTGAAATGAAAAAAGCCCCACTTCTGATATCAAAATAATCCCACTTTTGAAATCAAAATAATCCCGGTTCTGATACCAAAATAATCCCAGTTCTGATCTTCTGAATCTTTTTATATAGGTATATCGAGATATCACCTGGATAATACAGAAGTAAACTTAATTATTAAGTAGTGCCTACTTCTGAAATAAAAATAATTCCACTTCTGATATAAAAGAGATACTGTAAACAACCTAGGACATTCCATGAAACCATTGCAAAAGAAACATCCTATATACTATATAAAATGAAAATACTTCAATGGAATAAATTTGTTATATAAAAATATACATTTTTAAATACTGATAAAGTGTCACTTCCAATGACATTCTGACAGTTGTGTAGCAATTGAAAACGAAAACATAAAAGAGCTGCTTTTGAATTCACAGAGTAAACATTGATTTCCATCAACACCGACTATAATGCCAGAGGGAAAACCTTGCTACCCTAGAGACAAAATAAAATGAGGTGAATTTAAACCAGTGCCTTCAAAACCATAAAAACGAACGATCATTCAAATAGGTTCTTCGCAGGCTATATGTTTTTTCTGTCAATAATTCTCATATGATATATGGGTTCTATTGTCACCCTAACAAAGTACTCTCGTTATATATCATGCAAATACGTAACAAGCTAGTTTGTGAGAACACTTACAAGCACGCCAGATTTATAGTTTAGTAGCATATATGTGGAAAATGTTGAACTGCAGTTCTCGATCAATTTTGTTATAATAATTGTATCTACCAGTTAGATCTTCTATAGGTTTAGTGCCTATATATTTGTAACGATCCAAATTATGAAGAAAAGTAGCGAGGCATATAGTATAAGCACTCTTGATTACCCAATGTTAGTTCTTAAATGGACTCTACAGATTAGTTAGATTTATATAAATAATAGATATAATGATTTATAAGGTTATAAGATATGTTACTAATTATTTTTTGGTTATGTATGCAGTTTAATTAGAAGCATTAAATATATATCACCCAGTACATTAAAATAGACAAATATTCCCACTTCCTTGTATTTAGTGGTGTTTACAAATATTATTTATTAGTTATTTATACATGTTAGTTTTTTTCTAATGAATTTTTTTGATAAAAGAAAGCCTTCTATGGTTTTTTAAATTTTCAGCTGCTTTACCCATCCTCCTTGGGCCGTGATCGACAATGAAGTTTTTAAACATGTAATTGTTTTGAAAAAAACATTGATCTCGTTTAGATGTTCCAAGAAATATACAAAAAACACTCTATATACTAGTATTTCGGCTTATTAGGCCTTATTCAATAGAGTAAATGTCTATTACTAAATGTTTCCATGCGCGTTATCGTTATTTATTTGTTTACCTACCCCCGATTAATCCTACCATCTGGTAAAGCCCGAGTTTTTAGTACCTACTTACCTTTTCTAAGAAGGGTGAAACTGTAAAATCTATCTGATCATTCGTAGTACAATAAGGATTTATAATTGAAGATTTTTTAATTTCTAATTGTTCTAACAGATCTAAGAGCTTTCCTTTCTTTTCACGATGCCTTTATATTTTTCTGATCTATAAAATGATCATTTTCTATACAGTGCGTCGAAAATTCTGAATTTTTTGCGTTATTTAGTATGGATTTTTTATTTTCTTTTACTTTAGTTTCAATACTTCTACCGGTTTGACCCACATACACGGCATTACAATCCACGCAGTTAATTTGGTATACTCCCGATTGTTTTAATTTATTAACCCTTTCTTTGTTGTTTATCAAAATCCTCCCAATAGTACGCTTGTTTGCGTGTATGCAAATGTACTGGCATCGTGAAAAGAAAGGATAGCGTTTAGATCTGTTAGAACAATTAGAAATTAAAAAATCTTTAATTATAAATCCTTGTACTACGAATGATAAGATAGATTTTACACTTTCGCCCTTCTTAGAAAAGGTACTAAAAGCTTGGGGTTTACCACATGGTAGGATCAATCGGAGGGTAGGTGCTCGTAAACAAATAAATAACGAAAACGCGCTTGGAAACATTTAGTAATAGACATTTATTCTATTGAAAAAGGCCTAATAAGCCGAAATACTAGTATATAGAGTGTTTTCTATATATTTCTTGGAACATCTAAATGAGATCAATGTTTTTTCAAAACAATTATTTTCACGATATTTCATAAAGAACCATCCGCTTCGAGTATCCACTTTATTTTAAACATGTATTTTTGTTGCGTGCACAACGGACTAAATTTGAAATTTATTTAAAAAAATAAATGAGGAAATCCAGGCGAGGTACTACAGATAAAAGAGGTAGTGTATAGTAGGCGAGAGATCGTAATACTCACTCATATATGTAACTGCGGTACATATAAGTTACAGACTTTATCTAAGTACCGATCTTCCACTCCACGTATAATATCAACACATACCTAAACTGTATCTTTCTTAAAATGTAATTCAAGTATAAATAATATTAAAAAGTTAGGAATCATACTAAAACTACATTTTCCTCATATCCAAGATATTGCACAATGCTCCCCTTATATCATCATTTCAAAACTTTATTATCTTTCTCGTAAAATGGAAAGCTGTAAAAATACAAGCATGGCAGAATTATGTTTTGTACCAATAAAGAATATTTCTATTATTATTAGAGGTATTTTATTTTACTGGGGCCTTTATATGAAAGAGAAGAAATTGTACTTATACTGGTCACACAACAATGTACAGGGTGGACAAATGAGGTTTAGAAAAAGATAAAGAAAAAATGCGATAACTACAATTAGGTAATACAAGAAAATAATTTGAGACAAATTCACTGGTGAAGACCAAAATTTTCTATCGTCTTTTGTTTTCAAGTTACCAACTACTCGATTTTTAGCATTTGTGGTTACCTCGATTGATTTTGAAATTAGATGAAAATAATTAGCATGTTTTAAGAACCTTTTTTGAGGAGAATGCAGTGGCGTTTAGAAGTATTTAACAATTTATAAATTTTAAGTATTGACATAAAATTTTCTTTTTCACACTGTGTAATTTTAGATTTGTGAAATCTTAGCCTTCCAATGAAATGCCACACATTTTATTTTTTTTTCAGAGCAGCAAAATATGGACTACCTTATAAATAAATCAAAATACAAATTATATTGTCTCTATTCTCTATTCTAGGGGCTGCTGGTGCATAGGTGCTGGAGAGCTGCAAAACTGTCAAAAATTTCTTTTATTTATTACTGTTTTTTTTTTGTTAAAATCCAGTCGGCCGCTTTCCTTGCTCCGATCCTCAGGGTCGGGCGCTGGTAACCAGTATCTATTCCCCACGTCCGTAGAGTGAACAACTACTGAGTCGGGGAATCGTGTTCCCTGAGTAGCGGTAGTATTCCGGCTAGAAGATTTGCCGAATTTAGGCATACCGGTATGATCTTCAGTTCCGAAAGCAGCCTACTTATCTCTTGCTCCACCGAGGGCTCCTATAATCAGTACCCCAAGTTTCACAGTGTGTCCTGGATGGAGTCTGCAGAGTTCGAAGAGAAGCTCTCAATATTTCGTCCGTTTTTTCTCCTCTTTCAACAAGATAATGTTGGTCTCGGCAGGAGCCGAAAACTCGATGACAAACATTGTCTTGAGCTGGTGGTCGAGTAGGACTACATCAGGCTTATTAATTCGAATCTGCCTGAGAGTGAGAAATGAGTAGTTCCAATAAATTCGGCACTTTTCATTTCCCACAACAGACTCAATATCCCCCGGAGCGTATAGCAGCACTGTATATTTTAATTTATTGGTGGCATAAATAAAGTAAAAAAGGTTAAAGAAATAATACATTCAATAGTCACTAAGTTATACTTATATTATTCCAGACTTTGGAGGAACTTGGGGAGATTGTCACTGTAGGAAAACTAGCACGGAACTGCTGGATTATGACCCTGTTTGATTAGGTCCCCCTCTTTGGCAATTTTACCCGACTATGCAGTTTTATCAGGTCATTGGCATCATACTTTTAACTTTGATCGGCGATTATTGCAGTTCCGCAATTTGCGAATTGATTTTATTTTAATACTTATTATACTGTGTGAAATATGATTATGAATAAATACAAAATTTTTAAATATTGTACCATTAATTTTGTTTCCCTTTTTGGTACAGCGACACATTTCCCCATCCTCTCAAAGCTGGCGACCAGCTTTTAAATAAATTGACCCTCTGATAAAAAGGTCAATAATTGCAATAAGTATTTAAAGTACATATCCAAAGTATCGCCATTTATAGCTATTGGATATAAGCTCTGAATAAGAATATTTCTTTTGCAATATTCATGCCATCTTAAACTTCTGATACTTTATTTTATTTTTCTACCCAAAAACCTAAAAAAAACCTGCTGCTGCATCTCTATGCAATTTCTTGACTCGCTCTCATCTCAACTTGTATCTTCCTTTCCAATTTTCTTTTGCACTTTCCATAACAGTGAAATATCACACATATTATTCCCAGCAAGATAACCAATATTTCCATAATATTTTTTATAGACAGGTTTCCTAGAGCGTATGAATTTGTCTGTCCACCACTGGTACCAGCCTGGGCTATAATAACTTCCTCCTTACTTTCTGTACTTCCCATTATTGTAACTTTTTTCTTTTCTATCTTTTCCATTCGATATTAATCTTCTTTAACTTTCTTAGGTATTAAAAATTATTTTCATTCTCCCCCATGCGAAAGTATAATTTTCTATTTTAAAGAGGCGAGCAAAAGCGAACGTAAAACATGCTAGGTCGGTTGCTAGGCATGAACAACTTTCGCGCCCTGGACGACGAAAAAATAAAACGTAAAATTATTAAGTAATGTCAAATTTTTATTTAGAATGGAAATTTTATGGCAATACACCGCCTATTTTATATAAAATCGAGGGGAGAATGAAAAGTTTAATACATTACACGCTGCAAAAGCCCTTTCAGGTGCTCGGAGATATTCAAATAGCCTCGGCTTCGCTTCGCTTCGCCTCGGCCATTTAAATACATCTCGCACCTAAAAGTAAGCTTTCGCAGCTTGTTATGTAAATAACTATTTTAATACTGATAATCATGTAAAATTGCCATGTCAATTTTAGGACTGGCAGGATCGCCATGTAATATCTTAGTTGAAATAAAACACGTCTTGCTTCTATGAAAGACATATATATTGAATATATTTTAACACCCAAAAATACTAGCTTACTCGTAAGCAATATTGCAAGTACTTAATATATAAAATGTGTATAATCCAGCACATAACTAACCTAATTAGAGTACACAGACTTACAGTTCAATGTATTATTAATATTTAATATTACAAAATATATAATACTTAACTATACCATTGCACGGAAACATTTCATATATTTTTTCTTATATTGGCTTAATTGAAAAATTATTAACAACTTGCGATAACTTTAAATATATAGCTTTATAGCCTACTCTGAAAATACTTACTTTATATTTTTTTCAATTTAGACTTAATCACAAACAATGCAATATGGCATCTATAAGAAAATGATCGCAAAATATCGGTGTTATTTAACTGAAATTTAAAAATAAAGATTATTTTATTCGTCCCATTATACCTAACATATTCTTGCTTAGTTTGTTATTTATATCCGTTGTTCAAATAAGTTTATATTACTTTGACCTTAGATATCCTTGACATTGTGATACTAAAGTATAACTGGTAAAAGTAACATCAAAACAAACAAGTTACTTTATTAGTCATTCACAGCATACTACTTGTAGTAAATTAATTATTAATATACTAATATAGACCTGTTTTGTTCTTCAGATATTCATTAAGTACCTACCTTGTTTAGTTTATAATTGGAGAAGTTTTGTCTCCAATTGTAATTCTAATAGAAAACCTTTATTTTCAAGTCAGAACCAAAACGGTTGCATTGTGTTACCGTTAATTATAACGGGGTCAGTTCAGAGAGTTCAATATTGTTCATTATGTAGATTGATAAGTTCTTAATTTGGTATACAAATTAGAGGATCAATTTGCAAATTAGGTTAACAAACACCTTGGGTTTTTACAACATAGTCTCTAAAGTAGGGAAAACCTATAAAATAAATAAAAAAAGATATGGGAAATAAAAAGTATTGTTACTTGATAACATTATTATATTCAACAAAAGCTCTACATTTAGCCTTTTATTGGATTTGTTATGACAGTTCAGAAAATATTTATAAAACTATGAAATAAAAGAGCTTTAAAGTTAGAAGTTGTATTTTTGAAATTTAATCTTGCCTAATTAATACCTTTGAAGGTCTTAATTTTCAAAATACATTTCGTGTGGTAAAATATGCAATAAAAGCAAGAATATTTAGATAGTGACACAAATAGTTATGGACAACAAAAACCCAACATTTGTTATAATACCTTTACGAGAATTTTTGCTCCTATATATTATAAATAAATCTTTCAACATATCACCCAAAAAAACAGATAAAGTTACCCTGTATATAGTTCATCTAGAAAGTTTCCGAAATTTTTATTTTGTACGCATTTTAATTAATTTTAAGATAAGTTTCATAATGGATGTTATAGAATAATGGCGAAATGCAAAATTCCTTACATATGTGTATATGAGAGACTTCCCAAAAGTAAACTCCGCTTCTCAAAGACAAAAACTAAATATATAAAAATCAGCAAATTGACATAATTCTTTTCTGTCAGCCAAAGATTGTATGTGACCAAAGGACGAAGAGATGAATAGGACGAAATAAAAAACCTGAACTAATATTTGAAATCTTTTAAAACTTCAAAACTACTAAACTAATAGTTAACTTCAAAAAGTTAACTGCATTAGTGTCTGATAAAAGTGAATATGTTTAATATAATGTTATCTTGTTTTCTAAATAAATTTACATTGTTTAATTACCACTGACCAAGTTATAAATATAATTCATTATTTTATTCACTATTTATCTTTCCACTGTCAACAATGAAATACGGTTTAATTGTTTACTTTACAACAATTCCGGTATAATTCAGGGCGCCGATTTGAAATAGTTTTTGTTGTGGAAAATATAAAACCGCGATCATAAATAATGAGCGAACACTTTGACACCACGTTTTCACTTCACAAATCGCTTCTATAAAAACGTAAGCTAGCGCGAAGAAGAACTAAGTAGATAATAATTGTAAGGAAAATTAATGACAGCGATCTCTAAATGGTATTTAAGGGATTTTTGTTGTTGTTAGAGCCACTTTTGGTTTATTATCTATCATCGCGTAAGCAGATGGTGATGGATTGCATCCATGGTGAGTGCTCTCGGAGGGAGCATTAATCACAACTTCAGAAAACAACTGTTTGCTAAATGTAGGTACCGGAACATTACCCAAATTATTGCTTAATTATCTCGTAAACGAAGCGTAAATAGTTTTGCCTGTTCTTCCACCTAATCCATAGTATCTATTAGGAAAACAAAGATATGTATAAAATAATTGTATAGAATATGTATAAATGTAGAATATGTATAAAGAATATGTATAAAAAACAAAAGGAGGAAATAAGTTCGTCGGGAGTTTTACAATATTCGGGAAAAGGAGCCATCTATAGTTATGTTAATCACGTCCCAGGTTATAGTGAAAAAATAGCTCACAGATTAGAATGAAACCGGTGTAAAACGATTAGTGTCAACAAGCGTATAGTCTTTATAATCTCAATTGAAACTGGATAAAAAATTCCGACAAACGACACACGTGCGTAAACAAAGATGCCGCCGTCGAGGTGCAGGTGTTTCTTTTGTCGCAATTTTTTTTACAGTTTCAGTTGACATTATATAGACAATACTATTGGGAGGATTTTGATAAACAACAAAGAAAGGGTTAATAAATTAAAATAATCGGGAGTATACCAAATTAACTGCGTGGATTGTAATGCCGTGTATGTGGGTCAAACCGGTAGAAGTATCGAAACTAGAGTAAAAGAACATAAAAAATCTTTACTAAATATCGCAAAAAATTGAGGATTTTCGACGCACTGTATAGAAAACAATCATTTTGTAGATCAGAAAAATGTAAAGGTACTGCATCGTGAAAAGAAAGGAAAGCGCTTAGATCTGTTAGAACAATTAGAAATTAAAACATCTTTAATTATACCTAAATCCTTGTACTACGAATGATCAGATAGATTTTACACTTTCGCCCTTCTTAGAAAAGGTACTAAAAACTCGGGCTTTACCAGATGGTAGGATCAATCGGGGGTAGCTGCTCGTAAACAAATAAATAATGAAAACGCGCTTGGAAACATTTAGTAACAGACACTTACTCTATTGAAAAAGGCCTAATAAGCCGAAATACGAGTATATAGAGTGTTTTCTATATATTTCTTGGAACCTCTAAATGAGATCAATGTCTTTTTCAAAACAATTATAAAATATTTGTTTTTTAAGGGCTATATCATTTAGAATTTGCCAAAAAATTGTATTTAAAAAAACACGTTTTAATTACATATCAAAATAACTTAGCTTCCATTCTTTATATAAATAACTCTACAAGGTTTTAAATCATTCGTCTTGATGACGTATTCCTGTGCATTAAATGTGAACATCTGATTGGTCCAAAGTTACCAGGTAACCTACTCCGTTATAAACCTTGGATTTAATCCAGTTGTAGTAGTAGAAACCATGAAGTTTGCATCACATAATGAGCCCAGAAAGGTAATTGCCACTTCTGTATTTGTTCTCAAAACCTAGAGCTTGTTAACACCTTGTATACCTTTAAGTATATTGGTTTAAACATCTGTCTATTTTTTCAATATACTAGCTCTAGTGACCTCTCCGTCCGTCATATCTTATAGCAGAAAAGTGATCCTAGTATCTAATAATCGAATTTATTTTGTTGAAGATTTACACTTTTAAAAGTTTTGCATTAATATCCGTTGCAAAATATAGTTTTTGGTGGAATTATTGAGACAGCTTTAAAGTCTTGTATTCACAAGGAAATCAGCGCCCGCCTTTTCGTGGAATGTATTGTTTTAAGATTTTACAGTATTTTTTTCGATTACCTCCGGTTACCTCTCGTAGCCTGCAAATCAATTCTGATGGCAGAAACGTTATCTACATTATTACACTACGCATCCGATTTCTTACTGGATGAGCTTTTCGGGGCGCTAAATCCACAACTCAATCCGGACTATTTGTTGAAAGTAGATACATTTCTTTGTTGTCAGTCTCTGTCTATCAGAGTGTGCATTCACAAGGAAATAGGACACGTAGTATCCAGTGACGGCATCCCTTATTCCGTGAAGTTCACAATTTTCGATTAAAAACTTTCAGGCTTTCTTCAATATTAAAATGCTGGTATGTGTCTTTAATTCAAGAAATCTGCCCTTTCAGGAAAGTCAGTAACGCTCCGCAAAACTGGTAATTTATCATGTGTCGACACGCATCTTGACATTAACCTGTGTCGGGCCAAAGTGCATTACTCTAATAGAGTTAGCGAGGCTTTAACGTCTCACCTGTGTATCCATTACCGAAATATGCAATAAACTTAAGTGGGTTTTTTGATCCCGAGCAAGGAAAGAATTACATCGTGGAGTGTGACCTGTATTCTTGGCACGTTTACGTATTACGTATTTGCTAGATAGGTAAACCCGGCGTATCTTCCTGTTCGGAGTGGAATACTCAGCGAATAGGGGTCACAAAAAATGTTTTGTCTGAAAGTAAAATAGAACTTAAAAAAGGCGACATAGACAGGATAAGTACTATACTAGTTTATATTTTGATTCTGTTTTAATGTTAAAACGTCCATTCACCCAAAATCGACGTTCGTCTCGTGTCTAATTATAAAAAAAACTATAAAAGATAGCGACTTTCAGTTAAAAAGTATTGAAAGATAAGACTTTAATCTAAATCCTATAATAGTAATTTTTGGTAATTCTTTTTATTTTTAAAATTCTAGGCAAACAATCTTGTACTAAAATAGCGTATTTTCAAAAATTATTTTTTCTAAAATACATGAATTAAACAAAAATTTGCTACTATATTTAATTTCAAGCAGTATATTATTTACTTAATTTAAAGTACCTATACTAATATGCAAAGACAAACATCTAGATCATTAAGTTAATGACTATAAATAATTTTTTACATTTGCATAAAGATAAAAATTCTTACTGTAGTTAACAAAAATATTATCTCTATATAGCTTTGAAATGTATACATTATTAAAATACTGCTACTACTCATAATACTACTGACCATTTAATTTATATATAAAAAATCGCATATGCTACAGTGCAATTGTCACTTTGACAGCGACAAAAGTTACCTGCAACTTTTACAGTGACAAATGCACTAATGGTTTTTTTACTTATACATTCTTAAATCAATTATCGCAGTGTCCGTTGCCTAAATAAATAGTTTGACATTTCTGTTGACAAGTTATTGAATTATTAAACACTAACAATGAATCGATTCGGTAATCCTCAAAAAAAATGTATTTATTTTTAGTGTTTCATAAATAAAGTTTGCATTCATATGTTTCTAAATTTCTTATTCATTAAATTTTCACTTATAATTGCACAAGAGGTTTGTATTTTACCGGATAAATTTGAATTATTTAATGAGAAACTGTTGCCAAGCAATTAGACGAGAAAAACTGTCAACTATTAAAAACGCGACACCGAAGATGGAGCGTTTTTAGGTTGACAGTTTTTCGAGTCAAATTGCTAAAGGAAACAGTTTAGAATCTAAACAATACAAATAATTTATCCGGTATCAATACAAACATCGAGTGTAATTCGGCAGGACAATTTAATGAATAAGAAATTTAGAAATATATAATGCAAACTTTATTTATGAAATACTACCTAAAAATAAACACATTTGTATTTGAACATCACCGAATCGATTCATTGTTATTGTTTAATAATTCAATAACTTGTTGACAGAAATGTCAAACTATTTATTTTGACAGCAGACATCGCGATAATTGATTAAAAAATGAATAAGTGAAAATACCACTAGTGCAATTGTCTCGAAAAACTGTCAACCTAAAAACGTTCCACCTTCGGTGTCGCGTTTTTAATAGTTGACAGTTTTTCTCGTCTAATTGCTTGGCAACAATTTCTCATTAAACAATCCAAATTTATCCGGTAAAATACAAACCTCTTGTGCAATTGTAAGTGAAAATTTCACACATATATTATCAGCCAACAGCCAATCAGAAGCTTTGTATTTGTTTCGTTAATAAAGCAACAGAGACGATTTTCATCTCTCCTCCTTCAGGCAGGAGGCGGTGCTTACAGCGGAATTTTTTTGACAGCCAAAACATCATGTGTTATTTTGACATTTGTTAGTGTATAAGTATTTAAAACCTAAGTAAGTGTGAAATTTTCTTACCGACTCGTTATTGAATTAATAATCGGGAAATTTTAGTCGTCAAAATTGCTGCACTCACAAAATTTTATAATTTAATCACTAGGGAGATTATAAGTGAAAATATTCTCTTCTTAATTTCTAATAAAAGTTCATTAATAAAATGTTTCATTTATCAATATTTATAAGTTAAATGGTTAATACATTTTCAAGATAATTTAGTACATATATTAGGGTGTTTACCAATCACTGCACCAGTAATTTCTAGACAAACTAACAAAATTTGGTATTTCTTCATATAATTAATTAACCCCTTCTAAAATCTAGATACGTTGCTAAAGGCTTAATTGAAAGTTTGCATGTTTTATCAGGAGTCTCATCAATCATATAGAATGTTGTATCTAATTTTGATAATGCGGAATAGTTACAACAGAAACATTGATTTTGCAATTAAAGTGGCGCGGAGATGTTAAGAGAAAACTCAAACAATTGGAACTTAAAATACTGTATATAACTATGTTGTGGTAGAATAATAATAATAATAATAATAATATCTCTACCCCTCATTCTAATCACAAGGATTAGTCCGAAAGTCGAAGACTTGTGTGGGAGAGGGGGCGGCATATTATTATTTCGCGGGCCGTATTTGCGCCTCAGGAACGACTTACGTTGGTAGGCCCTAACCACCATTCAGTGCTGGAATGAGGGAAACCTGGAAAACCTCATTAGTTAGGGGGACAAGTCAAACATCAACTGATTTTAATCTCTCACATTAACCCCAAGTTGACATTTTTCCCATCCTAGGCCATCGCCAGGATGGTTGCCAAGCCATCCCTGCGAATAAGCCTTGATCTACGAGTAAACAATTTAATGAAAAATTGATGGTGGAATGGGAATTAGAACCCACGACCTCTGGGTTGAGCGATCGAGACGCTAAGCCCTGAGCCACCGGCTCAATTACATACATAAATACTTACCTTACCTCAATACCTAACTGTATATTATAAGTAGGTATCTACTCTGGACATTTGATAAATCATTGTTAATTTTAATTTTGTACAATAGACTGGACTATCTATAGTTTATTGTATAAAAAGTACAATAAAGACTTCCTAGGTACTTCAAAGCCTTCGAAATAAACGAACAACTGGTTTTAATCATCTCCAGATGATGTCAACTTGGTTGCCAAAACACGCGTCGAGTGCAGTATGGTATTTTGGTGTTATGTGGACAACTACGTCAGTGTTATGTAAGTTTTTGTCTCATTTACAACATTTTAGTATATATCTTTTAATTTTAAAATTCAAATAACGAGACAAGATTAGCGGAATACCCTGTGTAAAAGGTACCAGCTCGTTACATGTATTTAATTATTCAATATATTTCAGGCTAGGGATCAGCGATGCCTTTCATATCAAGAATTTTTTTGAAATATCAAAGTTACAAGTTAACTGTTATAGAAATATATATTTATAAATTATAGAGACAGAAATGAAATCTGTATGATTCTTTACGGTATTGTATATTGGTTATCCTCCAAGTAAAACTAATGTAGAATACTGCATGCGGACTGGAATAATTTAACTAATCTTGGAGATACATGAAGAGTTCAACAGCAAATTGTCAACAGAGAAATTTATTATTTACTTAATGAGCGAGACGTGTGAGTATGAGTATGAGTATTTACTATTGACAGACAAATTTCTGCCTTTTGTATGTCATCAGTGGGGAGCAGACGTACGAACCTATGGATGCCTCTAATTTGAGATAAATCAGTGTTTACAAGTATTAGATAGTAAAATCCACTTAATGTGGTGGCACACGCAACTATACTATACTTGTATATAAAGGCTCCGAATGCTTGTATAAAAATCTGTCAGTCCCAGATAATTAGACAAATAACAAATTTGAACAAACATGAAAATTGGTAATCTCTTACTAAAATTAGTATTAAATTGTTACTCTCTGAACAGATAAGTATGGATAAAAAATTTATGTTCAATATAATTTTATTAGGTAAAAAATTATATTGAGAATTTATAGAATAATTTATTTATTTCCACTGTTTGTAGTTCTTCATACCAATTATCTAAATTGGATATGTCGAGCAACTCTTAAAAATGCTCATTACCATTTGCGGTTATCGATTATAACTAATGGTTTCTGTAGGTATAACACGCTTCACTGTAAAACGCCAATTTATGTTAGTAAGCAGGGATATATACCCACTGAAATTACAAGAGTTATAATTATTAAATTCATTCAAACTAGCAGCATGATATTTTCTCTATTGTTGTACTTTAAAAGTACTTAAACTGTCGTAATAAAGCTTCATTTATATCGATATTTCATTATACTTCAGAATCTTATATTAACTACTTTTATATTATCGTCTTTTATTTAGGTATATAATTTTGATATTATAGGATTAGAATAATCAATGTTAGGCATTATCTAGTTAATGTTAAATATTTTTTCTATTTTATCTAGATGACAATTCAATCAATCATATTTTATCTTATAAAGAGATCATTTTGATATCACAATGGAATTATGCATGCCTTTAGTGGTTGTACGCATCTAGAAAAATAAATTTAATAATAATTTATTACACACTTTAATTGCTCTTTATTAAATATAGATAGCCTTTGTCAAAAAAAGAAAAATTACAAAAGTGAGTGGCTGTAAAAAGTAAGAAGACTGCTTTACTGTAATCAATCCCCACTTTTGCTAAATACTAATGTTTTGTACTTGGAATAATGCTTAGGAATAATTGAACAGCGTTTTTTTACATTATCTATAATAAAGATTTTAAAATTATACCTCTATTTTCATATTACACTTTTTTGGTTTTAAATATTTCATCGCGGCGCCTCCGCCAAAACTTTAAACGAAACATCCAGCATTTTTTTGTTTAATTCATATATGTTATGTATCTAGATTTTTGTATAAGGTAATTTTATACGTACCTAATAGTTGTATGTACTTAGTAATACTTATGTTTTGGACGTAGTTCTCGAGAATATATTTTTTTAGGTTGAACAAGTGTTCATAATGTTTGAACACGTAGAAGATTATATAAATTCGTGGAAATACCCACTGGCGATATTAAGGAAGTATAAAAAACCGTTCCATCCTGTTGCCGGACCCAGTATTTAATTTGTTTAACTAAAAATTTCATCAGAACTTTATCTGTATAATATTAAGTAAATTATTCATACTAACTATAATGATTTTATGTTTCCCTCAGTGTAAGTTTCCATAACAATATTTGCTACAAAATAAATGTATCTCGACGTGTGCAACTAATTCCGATAATAAAATTGTATTGAAGAATGTTTTACGAATTAAAAAAGCTTTCCACAAATGATTTATAGGTAAATAATAAATGTTTAACACTTCACGTAATTACACAAGCAACAAAGTAAGCTTCAGATACTCGTATTCCTTAATACCGGATTATGTAGAAAGTAATTAAGGCATTTGAAACTTTCGTTCCACGGGACACAATGGGATAGAAATGCAACTTCTTGTGAATAGCATTTCATTCCTCTCTTAGTTAGTTAGATTGCTACGCATCAACAAGAACAGGCACTCTGCCCTTGACTTGCCAACACAAGAAGTTGAGCACGTAATTGTAGAAAACAAACACATCTCGAACATTAATGAACCCAGCAAGAGTTGGGTAGGTTTAATCATTATTTACACTAAACAATACGTACAAGAAGCGACTTGACCTAGTTCGTAAAGGCGCTATGGAATCAGGTGTTTGGAGCAGGGAAAGCGTCAACCCCTTTGTTTCTCTTCTTCAGGCGGTGCTTTCCAACACCGCGGTGGAGAAGCCTCTGTTTTAATACAGGCCGATGACGTTAATGAAATAATAACTAGGTATTGGTTGGGTTGATTTGATAATGTAACAGGCTGGCCGATGTTCTATACAGGCTTCACGAAACTTACTTAATTATTCAGTTATCTCGAAAGGGAGTCTAAAGTTTTACTACTGAATCAATTCCTCTGTCGCCGGGTTCGAGATATGCTGTGATTGACGTATAAAAAGAGTATTGACTTATCGTGGGTTATCTTATCCTGAACATCGATGTAGGGACGTATTCCTGGGTCACTTCTTATAGGCTAACACTGAGAGAAAATAGGGCGGATTTGCATGAAAACACGGCACTTTTAGGCAAGGGTTTTTAATAACAACTAAATAGAATTTAGAAACGTAAACAAAAGAGAAAAGCAAAATACTGAAATACTATTTGAAACGAATTAATACAATACTAATGAACTCTAAACTAAATGAATCTATATAAAACAACTGACGGCGTCTACTTCAAGCCCGAGAAACGTACTTTACCCAGCCTTGGTGGTTTGCCCTTATACTATGGGGAGAAGCCACAAATAAATACCAACATCTTCTGAAGTCGTGACGAGGAAGACTAACTTTTCTTCAGTCGAAACTTCCCAAGTAAACTTTCTTTTCTCTAAAATTGGTTGTTAAAGTACGTTTCTCCTCTCTGTCTAGTACCGCGAACCATGACCTGTTTCTGTCACGCTGTCCAATCAAAATGTATTTAACCTAGCTAGTGACCTAAAACCCTTATACCCGGATTCATGAAAGGGGAGTAAGGCGTTAGTCAGACTAACCAACTTTGCACCGCCGACTACACCTTTTACTTTAACCCGCGCAACAAGGGCGCAAATTTTTCGCGTAACCTTCGCTAGTCGGGCTAACGTTAGTAGCGAATCCGTCGTTGATGAATCCGTACGTTAGATATTATCCTCGTCTCAAAGTGAGGGGGAATTACGGCTTACTCTACTGATATTATTCCCAGAAAAAATCCCCGAAAAAAATAGGTTGACCTATGCCTTTGCAATATTGTATATGAACATACAAAAGAACTTATTTCGGAAAACTTCCAAGTACCACCATAATTCATTAGAATCTACTGGATTCATTTAGTTACGCACATTTGGCGCATTGTCTACTAAACACTGTTCTGTCTCCAGGGGTGCACGGATTTAGACATCCATAAAATGTTTTAATAAATCTGTTAAGCCCAAACAATTGTCAATACTATTTATGACCCAAAATGACAAATTTGCTACAGAACCAGAAATGATTCTACGAACTCTATCTATTTGAGCCAGATGTTACTTTAGAAAGATTTAATTTACTTGGCGTTTACCATGTGTGCTTTTGTTACAATAAGATGTGGTATCGTACTGATGGTATAAAGTTGTTTAGGAATACAAGGTATCTGGTATTGTTGATGTAAAATAGTCGCTTAATATGAAATGCTTTACAAAATGGGACCAATTTTAAGGGGGTATTTCATATAGAAGGCGCTATAAAATGGAGACATAGAATCAAGTTTCCATAAATCTTCTCATGAAGAACACAAATTGAAAAAATTGAAGTTGGTGTGGAAGTAGTATTTACTTAATGACATTGTTCCTCGTAAAACCACTGTATAATATGTGGTAAAATAAATATTTGATAAATAAACTAAATTTCAACAGTGGTTTTCAGTTATGTATAAAATTGTGTAATATTACAAATCACATTTTGAATTATCTATCTAGGAAACCAATAAATAAATAGTTTTTAAACTTAACATGGCGTTTGCTATCTTTATTGACAAATAAAATGTGATTCAGTAGGAAATGCCAATATCATGCAGAAATTAGTCCCTGATAGGTATCATTTTCAGAAAGTGCTGCGTTCAACATGCCACTATAATGCGCTATAAAAATGTATGTTCCAAATTGTTCGAAAATCAAACAATTTCTGAGGAAATCTATAAAGTTATCGAAAAGTCTGCTATTGCAAAATGTCATACCTTATACTACTTTTATATGCATGAAATTATGTATAAAAGCAAAATTTCTTTTAAATTTCTCAGTAATGTTTAAAGATTTTACAACGATTTGTTATTCCGGCCTCATATAACAAGTAGGCCCTGAACCCTCTCCCAAGGGCAAGAGATATCTTACTTCTGCAAAGGGCATTGCTCTAAACGCGGCGTAGTCGATAATGAAGTAAGGTTAAACGTTGGCGTCTATCTCCAAAAACTGACACGATCACACTGTCCTTTCTTACCAGCCAAGTCAAAAGCAGCTGCCGATTTACCTCATATTATGGTTTTGAAGCTTATATTCAAACAATACCATTCCTTCTTGCTCCAGGATACGCCTAAGTACTTGTCACTCTCAAATAAAAACATTTTTAACAGTACCTACAAAAAATGCTTGCAGTCCTTTCTAAAGCCTTTATAGCTCCCATATTTAGGTAGCTAGAGCTAAAATATGGTTATAATATTAGAAAAATATAAATACTAAAATAAATATCACTTCATAAATACGATACCGTTATCATATTCTAAGCATTCGATGCAGTTTGTATTCGATACTAACCATTTTTGTCAACTTTCTTCCGTAAATTCTGATAGTAAATAAAATCACGGTTAGATTTTATTTATGGCATCTATTTAACATATACGGAGTATGTAGATTTCGAAATACGCCAATAATTATTTTTTTATTTCCCTTAATATTGGAGTGCTTTCACGTACTGCGGTCTATTTTTTTTACTAAACTTTTCATCAACTTTTCCTGATAACTTCGACATTAAATATTCTTGAGTTTATCTAGGTAGTAGAATTTACCCACTACAAATAGTTTTATGTAGTAACTGTTCTTTTCAAAATAAAACTAGTTTTCATAAAATTATGCTTTATTTTTTGACTCGATGCCTTTAAATAAATAAGTAGATAAATTTAAATAAGCCAATAAAGAATATAAAAGATATACCACTGATTTAGCACTTAGCTGGTTTTAAATTAGGCAAAAGAAAATTTGAAATTGCCGGCCCAAAACAATTTTTTATTATTTAACTTTTTATTTCTTTCAGAATTTACAGTACAGAAATGCACTCTGACTATTTATAGGTACAACATTTGTTAAGAACACAGTAATTATGTTTAGTCTAAAGGACTGGACTAGTGCTTATGATAACAAAGAATCCACTGAAATCATTTATTTGGATTTCAGTAGAGCATTTGACAGAGTCGTCAAAAATTAAATACTAATGAAACTTGAAACTTTGGAATTCGAGGCCATTTTCTGAACTGGATAAGACAATCGTTCATTTAAAGTGAAAATCGACACTGACTTTTCCCCTGATATTGCTTGTTTAAGCTGTGTCAGTTCTAGGACCTATTCTGTTCCTACTTTACATATCTGGCATTCCTAGATTATTACGCTGCGAGACATCACAATACGCAGACGACACCAAAGTTTATTGCAATTCGAATGTACAACGCACCGCTCTTCAAACAGATTTAAAATATTTCCTATTGGTGCGATGATTGTCTCATACCGTTAAATTTCTCTGGCTTCACATGGAAAAGAAAAATCCAGAACTAAATTATACATTAAACGGTATGTCTTAAATGTCTTAAAAACTGTGTCCTCTCAAAGTGCCTTGAGATATTAATAACTGAAAATTGAACTTGGTCTGATGATATGCTGCAGTCTTGAAAAAAGGCAAATAGTGTACTTTACGTATTTGAAAAAGTGTCTAATCGTCCTTCGCTAAATATCACCTGTGCTGTTTATAAATCAGACCCATTCAAGAATATGGTTCTGCTGCCTGGTCATCGTGGTTAGTCCGTGACAAAACTGTCATTAAAAATGTTCGCGTTTACTTTATGGACTCCAAAGGCCATCTTATCCTGAAAGAACTTGATATAGAGAATGATTTCCTCGAGATTAACTCGAGAAGATCATATTACAATCTGAAAAGTATTAAATAACATATTTTGCTTAGATCTAACGAGGATGTTTTTGTTAAATGATGATGAAAGACTTAGAAGACACCGTCATAAACTTCAGTATGCAAAACTACAGCACTAAATGCAGAGAATTCTTCATCAGTAACTGAGTTTTCCATATCTGAGTTTATCATCCCAGTGATGTGGTAAATGCTCCTTTAGTGAACTCCTTTAAAAATAGACTTGATAGTTACAATAATAGAAGACAGTACATTTTTGGTATGATAGATCTTTTTACTTTCTAATATGTGTACAGGAACATTGGTTGCATTTGCGTAATTTTTCCAATAATGTGCGCAATGTGCAATAAAACACCAATACTTGTTCACTGATCTTAAATTTACATAGTCAAACGTTTCGCGTTTCCTCCATGTAATTTGTTTCATGAATATTAACGACGCATATAACCGAAATCTGCTCTACTCTCAGTTAAACCGGGGTTTCATAACGACATACTATTTCCTCAGCTTCTAAGAGGTAGATCGTTAGTGATTATAATGAGTATCCCCAATAACGACTTCTGAGACTACTTTAAAATACACATTTTCATATATATATTGGCTATACAGTAACTGATAAGCAAATTCAGTGAAGTATAGACCCGTATAAGGTTCAAGCGTCTTTATGCTATCGGTTTCTTTCAATATCCTGTTCCTTCAGAATCTTGATAATTGATTTTATCAACGATATTTAATTTATTTTAATGAATAGAATAAGAAATAAGAGAGTTCGAATTTCTTTTGTCGTATCATAATTTTCTTTTGTCGTATCATAATTTTCTTTGGTTGCATAATAATGGAGTACTCAGAGGAAGTTTTAAATACATTCACTAACATCGTAGCTTCACTGAAATGGGTAGAAAAGCATTGTTTATATTTGCCTGGTTGCTAGTTTTACTAAATTATAGCGGATAAATGTCAAGAATTGATTTAAACTTATTAAAACGTAACAGTCCGGTAAAGTGTTGTTAGGAAACAACATTATAGTATCAGGTACTGCCATGTTCCATTTATTGGCCGAAAAGCAATGCAGGGTAAGTAGATCTACTGGACAGTATAAAATAAATGGAATTCACACATGATAAGAAATCCTGCTAAGCAATTTTTGTGGCTTATTTGAACAATTGTTACAAGGTTATTTAAATTATCAAATAAATTAGTTAATAACTTTAGTCAGGTTCTTGAAAATTCATTTGAATATTAATTTACTAACCTCTGCACTTGTCATTTTATTAAACAACAACTTCGTTACTTTTAAGTTTTACTGCATTAAATACGGGCATATTATACATCGTTGTAAGGGTTTTAAGGGTTACCCAGTGGATCCGAATAAATTTTTAGCTTACTATTTGATAGGTGGTAGTCGATTACCTTACTATAGATAATTTCAGCATTCAAGTTATAAGCAAAAAAATATAAAGACCCAGTACCTAAATGAAAATAAATGATCTAGTAAATTATGAAAAAAAAATTAAGTCTGAAACCTCTTCTGAGTTGCCTCGCTACTGTGAAATATAGCGTGTATAGTATTGTATAGTATAACTTGAACCATTCAAATAAAAAATCTCAGAAATTTTCAATAGGAATGTAGTTAATATTTGTTCATATTTATTATGAAAATTTGTGTGGTATGACATATAGGCTTGATATATTAATCTTCTAGAGGTCACTAAAACTAATAATTAAAACTATGTAATATTTTCCGAATAAGTATCATCAATTTTCCAACGACTCTGGACAAGCTGAACCCAAGCCCGGATTAGCTATATTATATTACGATAATGTAAAACCGGACTACTGAATTTAATAATCTTATGAATATTCAACGAAATTATTCAAATAAAGATTTTTATTTGCATTATAATGGAGGATTGCCTTTAGAATAATCATTCTCTTGACTTTTAAATTTATTCCATTTGATAATTTGGGGTTTATTATCGGGTGAAGCATCCCTCGCGTATTTTCATTTCAAAGAGACGCCGAACTCCAATCATGATAACATAAAATAGAAAATTATACTGAAAAAAACATTGCGTTTTCCTCCAACTCATATAGTTACGAAAATGACCTAATCGGTACTATATTAGATCTTAAACAACAAAAAAAAATGGATAAACGAGTAAGAAAATGATAGAGCACAATTTTTCCTTTATGTCTTTCTATGAAAGAAATTCAATCAGGAAGAAAATTATCTTTTTAGCCATGTTTGTTTCAAATGTGTATGCCAAGCAGCAATTAAGGACTCATTGTTGCAATCGTTCCTAATTAAGTGTGTCTGTTTGCTACTTCAAAACGGACGATGTGTATTGATAAATTGTCGACACACACACATATTCGCTTATGAGAAAATATAGTATTTGTTCTCATTGCAATGGTACTGCTCCTTACTCTGTTAATTTCGAAAGTGCATCCTTCTACTGTACTGCTTTTAATATTCTTCAGTTAAGCACAAGAAAACAATAAAATGGAATTTATCGAACGGTAAAAATAGGTAGGCATAACAACAATATTTTCCCAGTAAATATAATTGAGAGACAAGGTCAAATAAATGTAAATATCCAATACAATAAAGGGTTGTAGAAACTAGTTCTACTACTATCAGATGGCATGCATATAGCAAATAACTACGAATAGTAAGGGACATCACTAAGTATCCTCCATCTGTAAAAGCCTTATTTAAATAAGGACTAAAACAAATCAAGCTAAAACAGCTATTCTCCTGGCAATATGCCGCGCCGAGCGATGAATTACAAAGCAAAATTTGCCGTATTTTGTCTAACACAGTTAGAATCAAAATACAAGGATTCGGATTGCAACGAAAACTACGAGGAAATACTAAGACCACACATCGTAGGATGCCACTAATTGCAGACCGGTTTCGACCTTTTTATGATCTCATCAGTGCAATATAAGTGAGCATACCGACGAATGCGAAGACCTGAGTATTTGGCACAATAGGTAAACCTTGCGTACGCAAGACCTACGCAAGGCATATTGGCGCCACCTCTGTGTAGTTTTCGCAACACAATCCAAACAAATCGTAATGGGGTAAAAATCCAATACAATAAAGGGTTGTAGAAACTAGTTCTACTACTATCAGATGGCATGCATATAGCAAATAACTACGAATAGTAAGGGACATCACTAAGTATCCTCCATCTGTAAACGCCTTATTTAAATAAGGACTAAAACAAATCAAGCTAAAACAGCTATTCTCCTGGCAATATGCCGCGCCGAGCGCTGAACTACAAAGCAAAATTTGCCGTATTTTGTCTAACACAGTTAGAATCAAAATACAAGGATTCGGATTGCAACGAAAACTACGAGGAAGTAGTAGAACTAGTTTCTACAACCCTTTATTGTATTGGATTTTTACCCCATTACGATTTGTTTGGATTGTGTTGCGAAAACTACACAGAGGTGGCGCCAATAGGCCTTGCGTAGGTCTTGCGTACGCAAGGTTTACCTATTGTGCCAAATACTCAGGTCTTCGCATTCGTCGGTATGCTCACTTATATTGCACTGATGAGATCATAAACAGGTCGAAACCGGTCTGCAATTAGTGGCATCCTACGATGTGTGGTCTTAGTATTTCCTCGTAGTTTTCGTTGCAATCCGAATCCTTGTATTTTGATTCTAACTGTGTTAGACAAAATACGGTAAATTTTGCTTTGTAATTCAGCGCTCGGCGCGGCATATTGCCAGGAGAATAGCTATTTTAGCTTGATTTGTTTTAGTCCTTATTTAAATAAGGCGTTTACAGATGGAGGATACTTAGTGATGTCCCTTACTATTCGTAGTTATTTGCTAAATGTAAATATTGTTTATTTGCTAATTTTTCACATATATTTTAGGAATTCTATTTATCATACCTTTATATTTTTTACCCATTGTCTCAGGCATATCAGTATCAGCTTTGCAGTATGTATGTATATAAAATATTTTTTTGTTAAAATTGCTACGAAAAATAAAAGGAAGCAGCAAAATCATTAAGAAAGTCTTCACAAGATATCTGCTGTGCATAAAGAACAAAAATATTAACTTGCTCTGGTTAGTCTAAACAAATATTACAGATGCTAGATTCTTACTGTAGATTTTCCAGTGTTACTGATTCGACTCATCATCCGGTTAGAATTCCTTGGTAAAGAAAAAGACATTTCAAAATGGTTACGCTGATCTCGTTGAATAATGTATTAGGTGCTTTTTGCTACGCGTGGTATGTTGTATGGTTTACAAATATACATTGTATATTTCCTTATAATGTAAATGACTTTGTAGGAAAAACATTTTAGAAGCTTTTAAAATATTAAGTGTCTAAAAGCTGTATTACACGTTTAAGCACAAATAGATTACTTTTAATCTGTTATGTATCTTATAAGTCACAGTCTCAACTAAATGATCAAATGGAACATATGATATATGATCTACAGTAAAGTGAAAAGTTATTTACAAATTATACAGGGTGAGTCAGTTTCTTGTGGTAGGACTTTAAAATTAATAGAAGATCTATTTTTAAGAAGAAAAATTCATTAAACATAGGTCGTAGAGCGTTCGAGACACAGGGCGTTGAAAATATTTTTTTTTTAAGAATTTTCATCAATATCTCTAAAACGTCAATAGATATTAACCTGTAATTTGACATGGATAATGCATCAGTTATGGTGAATAAAACAGAGATATCTGCTATTCATTTCATCGATCAGTGACGTTCCTGAGGGGAGTCACTGCTTCTTTTTTTAAAATAATATGACTTAATTCTTGCAATAAAATATGTTATGAAAAATAGACCTTTTTGCATATGAAGTAATATGATGCAGCCTAGTTTATAAACACAGATATTTCTTATTATCCATTGGATATTCTAAATATTTGCATTTTTATTAGCCCTTGTAAACAAAACACAGTTAGGATCTGTTTTAATGGTAAGGGCTAAGTATATGCAAATTGCACTCTTTTGGGTATATCTTCTTAGTTGTTGGATAGAAACTTACCCATCCTATATCAATAGATTCGTGGGAGGATATTATATTCTATTCAAATATCCAAAATACAGATGAATAGATACAGCGAAATGTTTCATAAAAAATGTTATCATTGGCATTATTATATATTGTCCTGTATTTTTTACTATAGAAGAAAAGTATTGATGATAATTTTGATATAGTTATGGTTCTTTCTTTCCTTTATAAGAAACAATTAGAAAAAACTATATGAATTTTAGTATAAAATATCTCCTAAATGGATATTTTATTTTTCTGTAATAGTCTCGAACATGGTTACTCTTCTCTAAAACGGGAAAAATATTGAATACAACAGGTAATTTAATGAAAATAGATAAATAATTTCTTACAAGTTTTATATTTACACTGATAAAATACATTTTTCTTCACATTGGCCTTACATTATATACTGTATTATAGGTTCACATTTACGGCTACTAAAATCACATAAATTATCAATTAAAATAGATTGGTTTTTAATATTAACTTAGTACTTTCTAACTAAATACATACAAACAAATACATACGTGTAATATACATGTAAAAATGTAAGTACATACAAAATATATATAAAATAAAATTTGTATAAGATCTTAAGAAAATACAAGACAAACTAAAATTATGAAATTTTAAACAATACTCCAAGTATGAAAACACGTTTTTTGTGTGTCTCTTAAAAGAAATAATATGAAGTTGAAAAATAATACTTAGCCTATTCATGAAATATTTCAAATGAAAAAGAACAATATTTACTATTTCACATGACCTAAAATATCAGTTTTTAATATTTCTAAGTATCTATGAGTTCCACTTGTTCATTTTTTCTGCCAAATAGTTTTACAAGCTTTGTGTAGCTAGTATACATAAAACACAACATCGCACATAAGATTATAGCTAATATAATGATTATTACAACTAACAAAGCAGAATTGCCGTTTCTTTCCTCTGAATCCACAAAGGTGCTAACTAGCTTTTCCACTTTTGTATTGTTTGCATCCTCAGAATATTTTATTGCGAACTGAGGTTTTTTGAGTGATTCGAGGTATTTATAAAAATTACTATTTACAAAGTCCTTATTAAAATAATTGTATATAACACTGTTTGTAAAACCATTATTCAACATATCTTCACTCTTTTTGAAATTTTCCAAGTATTTGGCAAAACTGGTGTTCCTAAAATCATTATTGAAATAACTATTAACACCTCTACTGAAGTTATCTTGTGATTTCTTGATATCTTTTACAGTATCAAAGATTTTGATATTATTGTTGGTGGTAACATTGCCGACAAGTTTAAGATCTTCCAAGTACTTGTAAAAATTACTATTTTTGAAATCCCTATTGAAATAATTATACAAACCGCTTTTAGTAAAATCATAGTTAACTATCTTGTCCAACATTTTCCTCGAAGTTTCATCTGCTGCTCTATTAGTACTAAAATTTGATTCAGGAGGAATGTCCGAATTATAATCAGTGTCTGAACAAGCTATACCGTGAATATTGCTATCATGGAAAGAATGCCCACTGGGTATTGTGATATTTTTCAAATTATGAAATATTTCAATTAACATGTCACAACTAAAATTATTATCATCTAAAGATATAGCTCGTAAATTTATTAAAATTCCTGTTAAATCTTTGGAATCGAAAAGATCAATTTTATTATGGTTTATATATAATTCACGTAAATTTTTCAATAAATGGTAATTGTATTTTTTAAAAGAAGTTAACTGATTATGTGAAACATCTAATGTTTGCAAAAATGATAGTCCATCGAATACGCCGTATTGGAATTGCTCTAACCCATTTGATGATAAATTTAGAAAGGTTAGACTGTGTAAACTTGAGAAGAACCCATTGGGAATTGAACTGATATTATTATTTTTTAGAGATAAATATCGTAGATTATTAAAAGTAGATATGTTCCCAAGACTTGACACTAAATTGTGACCCAGGTTTAAGCTAAAAATAATATTTCTTTTGTTATTTTCGCAAACACTATTTTGAAAACTAGTTAATAAGTTATGGCTTAAATCTAATATAGATAATGTCTTAAGACACCCATATGCATTATGTATATGATTATTGCGTAGTTTTAAAGTTTGCAGTGCATCTGATATTATCGAAAAATTGAATATGCTCAGTTGATTATAACTTAAATCCAGTACCTTGAGTTGTTTCATATAAATGAAAATATTACTATCAGCGAATTGTAAAGCATTCGAAGACAAATTTAAAATTTCCAAATTGTTAGCTCCAGTGAAGGAATGTGGACTTATACTTTGAATAAAGTTGCTAGATAAATCCAAAGTTTTCAATTTATCCAACGAGTTGAAGATACCCTCAGATATGGATGTGAGGTTATTGAATGATAAATATAATTCTGTTAGTGAATTCAAAGAATTGAATGCCCCTGGTAGAATTTTTTCCACTCCATTGCTTTTTATATCAAGTATGGTAGTTGACAGATAGTTGGTAAAACTAGTTGGTGGGATGACAGCAATCCTCGATTCTGTTATCTTTAATGTTTCTGGACAGAATGAGCAGGTATGAATCTTTAAATCTTGTGGGGGTACAGGTCCATCTCTTAAAGTAATAGAATGACACGTTACTCTTATGGAATTTACTATATAAGACGGTTGCTGTTCATTATAATCGCTGTCGTAATCTCTTTCATCAACTTGGTCGATGTCTGCTGTCTCCACACATGCTCCATTTGTTTCTTGAGCGAAGCAGCTTATCAGACAACTTGCTAGATATACCACGAACGTTGACTTCAGTACCGTCATTTGTCTAAAAATACATTATACGCATTAAAACTTATTTGTTACGTAAAGGTATCACTTCTATACAACCTTGCACTACACTATCGTGGGGTCAAGTCCAACCCTAGCAATTACTATGGTGAGTTAATAAACACGATTTATTAGCGCACAATAGTAGTTATGTTATATTATTTTTCACGCTGCTAATTCTTGAATTTGGAAGCATTTAAAAATAAGGTTTGCCATACCCATTTTGTCCAGATAGCGTCGCTCAGTAATCTCCAAAAAATTAAGGGTGCATTCACTGTAGATTTGACAAGCATGAATGAGGGGTCGGATCGAGAGGATGGGTAGCCGATGGGTGGAGACTTATATATTTCCACTACCGAATTATTAAGATTTCGGAGGTGCACGTAAAGTCGAAGTAAAAATGCACATGGAAATAAAGTTAGCCCTTATTGCAACAGTACCGGATTTGTCTTATAATTGCAACAAAATTTCTTTTTAGTGATATAAATTATATATCACCGGAAAGATCAAAAGATAAACTAGATCCCTATAGTAGCAAATTTTTGTTTAATACATGTATTTTAGAGAAAATAATTTTTGAACATACGCTATTTTAGTACAAGATTGTTTGCCTGGAATTTTAAAAATAAAAAGAATTACTAAAAATTACTACTATAGGGACTTAGATTAAAGTCTTATCTTTCAATACTTTTTTACTAAAAGTCTCTATCTGTTATAGTTTTTTTATAATTAGACACGAGACGAACGCCGATTTAGGGCTTATTTCTACCTAGTGAATGGACTCTTAAGAACAAATGGAATGACTCATGAGACAAGAGCCTAGACAAGAAGGTTATAGTGGAAGGCGGAGATGCTACTTGTTTCCCAGGGGTAAATATACCAAATATTCCACCCTTTGCTCAGAATGTCTTAGGATAATCTGTACAACTCATTCACTACAAGTCGGCTGTACTTTATGCAAAGAATAGATAAGCAATGTATAATAAATCAATTTCTATTGGTGTAATATAATTTTTCTAACAAGTCAAAAACCTGCTTAACCTTTTTTGCAAGAGATTTGAATATACTTTTCTTTTGTTACAGACATTAGCACCTAATTTCCAGAGAATAGACAGCGTTTTAATTTTTTTATTATATTTGTATTTGTTACAACTGTTATGTTTTTGTTTATATTATAGGATCAGAACTGATGTTATTTGTGTTCTAAAATTTTAATTTTTACAAATAAAAGTATAAATTCTTACAGTCAATTAAAAATTGGGCCCCCACAATAGTAGTTGTTTTAGTGCAAATGGACAATAGTAGTTCAGGATTAAAAGATTGATATTAAATAAATCATATTGAAAATATATATAGACGAGTGTACAATTTATCAATGATGTAACTGATTTAAGGCTCCCCCAAACCAACGCGAATTATTCGCAACGGATTCATGACGGAAAGTTCGCAGCGAAATTCGTGGCGCAATCCGTAGAGAACTTCACACCAAAGCGAATGTAATCGCATCATACGCGTCATATTTTCAGTATCGAAAAGGTTGATTGCTATTGCTGAAAACGAAAAACAAACAATTTGTACTTGTATGATGTATATACATCATCAGATGAAGAAGAAGCACTTCTGTTGCTTGCATTGGAAGAAGAGAATTTAAGATAAAATTGTTATTATTATTTGAAAATAAATGTGTTGCTCATATTATGTTCTAACCTTAGGAAGGAAAGAAAATGGGTTCACGATATTAATCAAGAAAGACGGCAATATGGGGAATTCAATAATGCCGCAATTACGAAAAGACGAGAATCGAATTCAATGATTTTTTTCCATTTTATTAATTACTTTCTTAGTTAAGACACTACGAAACTACTACGGATCCGAGAGAAAACGCAGCCAATTGCGAACAAAAACTCCGTACGATAGAAACGCAGACAATTCCCAGTCTAAACGAAAAAATCGTGTTGGTCTGAACTTGCGAATCGCAAGCGTTGCGAAATTCCGCAGGTGCTGCGATTATCCACGTTGGTTTGGGGGACCCTTTAACTGTATATCTAGGGTTCTGGATGTCCTACAGGTATTTTCCAAGGGACTCCATGGAACACTTACAATCTACAGAAGCTAAAAAGATACTTGAAAGTTGTACATGCATAGATAAAGAGTTTCTTCAATGAAACGTATTAATTTTCTTGAAAAAAATATTTGTAACAAGATGAATTTATTTGATTTGATGAAAGAGTTTAAAATTTATATAAATTGCTGTTCCTGAATTAATGTACAAATTTGCTTACCATCCATTTGTTTCTGTTCAATACATTTTTTCAAGCATTATTTATTTGTATTAAGATTTTTTTAAAATAAACTGTACACGCATGCCCAACTAGAAACTCGATAGTATCAGGGACTGTGCAATCTCAGTCATCCGTTTATGACTGTCGTTACTGTGATTGTGAAACTCAAAAGCGTTTTGCAATAAAAGTAATCAATCTACAAAGTGAACAGAAATAAATATACAGCTATATATAAAAAGTAGAGAAAAATCATACAAAACACATACAGTTCAATAATACCTCCTTTAATGATTATAAAGGTACAGGTATATCAGACCAGTACAGGAGAAAGCATTGAGAATAATATATTGTCATTGACATTGTCACAAACATTAGATACATTGACCTTTATGGGTTTGAAGTACGCATTTTTTCAAGCTAGTCCTATATGCAAATAAACACTTGCATATTTTTTAACTAAATAGATGTATAATTATAAATAAACTATTGTCCTTCCCCTTTAGAACAACTTACAGTTTGAATAAAAGGTGGACAGCTAATGATAATGAATTTAGAAACATGGAAAGGTGCGAACTTTAAATAAAATGATTAACTTTTAACGTATATTATTATACTTAGCAAGGACCACCCGTTAATAAAGCATAAAGCAAATGAAAATTGGAAGGACTACTTACGTTTCAGTTTTCATAGTTTTGTGGAAATCGGCAGCTGAGTAATAAAAAAGCATCACATTTAACACTGGAGTGATCAAGAAGTAATTTATGCGTGTATGCAGTTGATTAAATTTATCGAATGACACAATGTATTAATGATAATTATTATTTTTGACATCCCACACACGAAATGATAACCAAAACAATGGCATCTGCCAATTGTATTGAGAGTTTAGGTCCAGAATAATAATATTGCCGTATATACAGGGTGATTCGGTTCGGGAAAAAAATTCTCATAATAAAAGTAGCCATGAAAATTTCAGTAAAAATATTTTTATCTTCCGTAAATCTCCGCAAGACGACGCAACTGATCATGAAATTTTTAAAATTGGCTTTAATTAAAAAGATTCCTTATTAACCTGGATATATTTTTTATCAGTTCTAATAGTTAGTCCATTTCCTAAAACTTTTTCTAGTGACATTTTTCATTTCCTCGGTAAATAAAGGGGTGGGAGAAGTTTTTGTTATTTATTAATTTGAAAAAATCCTGCATTTTCGGATCGCTTTAACGGATTTTCTTGCAACTGGGTTTGTTTAAAAGAGAATACTTTACAGACTTAATAAATGTTTTAGTGATTGCAAAAAGTTGGTTAACAAAGGTAGAACAAGGCGATATGTTGAAACCTAACCAATTTCTTAATTTTTCTTGTAAATTTTAGATGGAACGATATACTTTTTTCACGTCATTATAACCAACATTTAGTTAAAATAACACTGGTTAAAACCGCATCTCGATATCTCGAACCGTTTAGGAAATATTTAGATTTTCGTATTGTACCTAAAGAAGGAGAACACATTTTCATTTACCCAGCAAATAAATATACGTTTTTTTTAAATGACACGGGGGTAAATGAAAATGTATTCTCCTTTACATAGTAAAACAACTTCTGTCTACAGGTACACAATGGATCTTTATTTTTGATTTGCAATTTGATTTCTACAAACTATCGACCAAATGATTCATTAATGTTTAGTAATTTTCCATTCTTAACTGCAATATTTTTTTCATAATCACTATGGCAAAATCCATAACTGAAATATTAATTAATTTCATGTTTGATCCTGAATCATGAAAATTTAAAAATTCTCTTAACGTTACAAACAAGTTGTAGAACGAATTTGGTCCCATGGATACGGTAAAATCACGCAAAAGTTTTATTATAAGGGGCCGCGCACATGCAGGTAACCAAATAAAATATGCCAGGGCATTTAACAAGAGATACATAAAATATCTAAGTACCTACATATTTTGTTTATTTAGGTATCAAATATAAAGGTTAATGAAATGAGGATGGCTTCTATTCTCCATGAACCACCCTATACATAAATCCTATGTTTTATTAGGTAAACCTTAGTTGACGGAGAAAAACAGAGTTTTTTTACAATGTCATTCTACTCTGAACATTAACTTCAAAGGACATTAATGAATTTTCAGAGTAATAAATTTTTCGCTTTGCGTTATTACATCATAACGCATGTTGTTCTGTTTTATGTAAATTCAGTTTCCAAATGGATTTTAGCACGCAAAATAGTAATAGTCGTAATACTGTTGTGAAAAATATAAAGCCAACCAATCCTTTGTGTGCAGCTTACAGGGCGTACATTGAGTTAAGTGAATATTACGACACACGCGATAGGAAAATACTTATAAATACAAGATATATATTAATCGAACCAAAAATTAAATATTTAGGAATATGAAAGAAATATACGTATTGTTAGAACCACAAAATATAAAAAAATACTTTTTTCCAGAAACAAATATATTTAGTCAATGTTGATACATTGGAGGATAAGTATCGTTCTGCTTTCTGCGATTCTCTTGACATCCCTGGTCTCTATACATGTTACAATGTAAACAAATCTACAGAAATTTCGCATGTCTAATAAACTAACTCTTAACATTCGGCCTTAATGATTGGGCACGTCCTCGGGTCACCATGACCCAGACAACAGAAAACTTAGGCAGTATTATTGGAAAAATGGCAACATTTTTTACAATCTTATTAGGCAATACAACATTAAAATATCTGTTTCTTCAATAAAAAACAACAGAAAAAAACTTTCAGCCAGGTACATGGACAAATATTCTACGTTTCATCCAAGTTTTCAGACTTTATCAGAGTTACCTAATAGCTGATATCAATTTCCTATTTTAATAGTTTTGTTTTTCATCCTTTTCTATTTTTTAAAAGAATGCAATGTGGGCACCTACGTGTAGTTTGAAGAGTTAAGCAAAAAATTATACAGTAGAGAATTAATATCACTGACGTAATTTTTCACATAACACCAAAACACTATACTGCGCACTCGACGCGTGTTTCGCCAACCAAGTTGGGGTTATCTGGAGATGATTAAAACAGTTTTAATGATAATGATAAAGGATAATAACTATACGTTTAGCACAATATTGAACGTAAATAAACAAAACAAAAAAATTGACAATTTATTTTATGAGTAGGCTGTATTATTTTAGTACCTATAACCAACGTTTACAAAATCTGTAAACTTTCCTACAACCACTATTCTTATTTTGCTAAATTTTATTTGTCAGTTGGTGAAATAGAGCCATAATGCAGGTGTATTATATTAATATAAACAAACAGTAGCAGGCAAAACATAGACAGCTATTAGTGATTGATGATACAAGCAATTAAATAATAATATTTAGTTTCATTCAACCTATTTTATGCTTTCATGAATAAATACAGCAACACATATAACCATTCAATTACATTTTTTATTCTCTTATTAAAATTATAGTAATATATAACAATCAAACTAATTTTAAATAAAAACAATTTCAATGTCAAACTTTGTCAGTTTGTAGATAACTTAGATGTTTTTTTAATAAAGTTTCCCTAATTTCCTACCCTACCTAACCACTAATTTATCCTAATAGTGTTTGAGTCCTATAGCTCTGTTAGTTTTTTATAGTATATTTTTAATATTATTTATTGGTTTATTTAACTGTTTACATCCTTCTCTATATAGGAATTAGGCTAAAAAGCTAACTAAGAGCTAACAAATATTCTGGTTCAATAAATAATATACTTTTCCTTGTTACCTATAACCTAGGCAGGGTTGTATATAAGTGTATGGTTTTGCTTTTAATAACATTGTAGATGATTGGGATGAAGTTCACAAAGCAGTGAGCGAGCGCTGACTAAATGATTTAATAAAAATCTCAACTTAGTAGAAGTTTTAGGCATCTGAATTTCTCTAACGAAACACCAGATTTCCGGAAAAAATTCGTTATTAATTAACTGCTTAATAGTTACTTCAATATAAGTACAGAATAAAATTGGATTTTTTTCTTTAAAAAGGTACTCTATGAAACATTTTAGAACCCAGTCTAGTCTTATTACAGCCATAGTCAATGCTCTGAGTTAATATGGCAGTGTATAACTTTATACAAAATATATTTTGGAGGAAGTTATCCTTTTACGCCTTCTGAATGCATGACCACCAAGAAATTAACAATTATTTAGTTGACAACAATAATGGATGAGCATTTTACTTTATTTTGAAACAACTTCGTAGTTGTTTTCCTACTTTAAAAACTGGAAAAACGTTTTCATCTTATGTTATAGTGCTTCTTTTTGGCGCATAAGAAATTTATGGATTGTATGATAAGGATCTGTCATTTTATGCCATGAGTCGACAATGTTAAGATGTAATAAATCAATTTAAGCTGTTTTGTTAAACACATTGGGTCATTATAAATGTATGTGTTGATACGTAGACTACACAAAGAAAATTTTTGCTACACAGCATCTGGTCTATGACATCTAACATCCCATAACTATGTTGGGCAACACCCAAGCTGATTATGAGTACGCTATTTATACAGAAAGTTCATTTTGTTGGCAGATTTTTGAATACCCCCAAACCTAAGTTTATTAGAAATGGGTTTCTTCTTGATATAACATATCAGGATAATTATTTTTGAAAACCCGCTAATTTTGGAGAAGAAGGTGCATGAGATCTATATTATACGTCTTAAATGAGTAATTTTTCCATATTTTATATAGAATTAGCATTACTTAATTAAAAAAAAAAAACATAAATTTATCAAAACATGGTTATAAAGTCGCGAAGAGTTATTCATCTTTGTTTCTATTTCCCGTAATAGCTTGAGAGCGACCAATATTTTTTAAATTATCATACTGAAATTTCTCTTCTAGCAAACTGAAACAGAATATTCTATATTGGAAAACTTACTGGAAGTATTTGATCGAAGTTTCTAATACGCTTCTCAATAAGATAAATAAAATACTACATAGAAAGATTTAAAGAAAAAACTACTTCACAAGATTCTATCTGCGGTTTGGGAAGTGGTAAAACGTTGAAATTTTATTTTTGTTTATGAATAAATTTACAATTCTTAATGAGTGAGAATCTCCAAACATTTTACATTATTCTAACCACCTAACATTATCGTAACATTGTCGTAACAGCTTCTAATGTTTTTAGTTAATCGAAATCAATCCGAAAAAGTGGAAAGTCTGAGTTCAATTACCTTTTTCAATATTTCAACGCTACACCGAACTTTGCACATTGAGGAAAACATTCTAGATTTTTACTCAAATGAATTCTACCTTCGTTTATCAGAGTACAAAATAAACTGAAATTGGGCTTTTTTAATAAATCTCTACGAGATTATTTTCAAATAGGCGGTGTGCTATCCAATTATTCACTTGACAAGATTGAATTGCTATGTAATTTATAGCTTCTTTTATCTGTCCTCTAATCGTTTCATTTCCTTATGTTGGAGGTTAATCACTATAACTATACTCTGAATAAAGATAAATAAGCAATAAATTTCCTTAAATGGCTTGGAAACTGTAAAAGGTGAACGTAGAACCAGAACTGAAAATAAGCTAAAATTAGTACTGTTGAACTCAAGACGTAATAAGACGGAAAAGCAAACTAGTGTCTTAAATTTTTTAAAAACAGATGATTTAAATTTTCTGGTAACAATGTTCGACAGATTTTATATCTTTTTAGAGGCTTCCTGTTTAAACGGGATTGCCAGTCGTGAACTGAGCCTCTAGTCGCACCCCATTCGATTTTTTTTTATGGAAAACGAAATTTCAAAGCAAAAACCATACAGTAATACTACAAATAAAAAATAAAGATATTGTACATATAGAGATAGGATATATAATACATAATAGAGACAGGATAGCATATGAGACGTACTATTATGAGATATAAGTATTTACTTACAAATATTCGGAACTATATGGACATTATATCAGTTACATTATGATAACTGAGACGTACTTTCCCTTAGGCCCTTAATTAGCCTTCCATCTAGTTCTTCGGAGGTGGAGGCAACAGTGAAGAATCCGGTTATCGGTAATGTTTGCACTCTGCGAATTTTTTCGCAGTTTTTGACGGATGTCATTCTCTCCAGTTCAGTTTCGAATCTGAGGTTCTCAGCCTCAGCTCTTTTCCTCCGTTCGAAAATACGTAGAGACCGCAGTCTTTTGTACTCTCCAATCTTCTTCCTCTTTACTCTCTCCTCTCCAATTAATTTGATCCATTATGAATAAATAGCTCACGACACTTACTCTACTTAGAAGCAGAATAAATACTGAAAATTTGTCTCTAGGTAAGCTCTATTTATCCTACTAGGTTTTACCGGGATATCAAAAATTATCTTAGTCAAGGGTGGTTGTGGAATGTAAAACGTGTGTCTTACTTTAAATTTTTGAATATGTTTTGTTGTGTCAGAATCTGTCAAGTCATTGTGCTGAAATTTTCTAATCCAGTTTTTGAATCTTGCCTCTTACCACACAGCACAAACTTTTCATGATTGAAGCCTATTTTCGAACAGGTGCGCTAGTTAATGGAAATTGGCAATACGTTTGTGTTTGGACAATTTTCGAGAGCACTTCCCAAACGTGGCAATATTACCGGACAATTTTTATGCGTGCCTTACTAATTGTGTTGAAGTGTTTCGCGAAACTGGTTGTGTGACTCATAAAAAAGGTGCTGGTACACCAAGAGTTCGTACAGAAGAAGTTGTCAATGACGTTCGTCAACGTATGGAAGAAGAGCCTGCAAAACCTTTGAAACGTCTTTCTCAGGAAATTGGACTTTCTTATGGAACATGTCATAAGATTTTAAAGAAAGACTTGAACATGCATCCATATAAGATGCAAGCACATCAAGCTCTTCTGCCCGCAGACCACCCCAGACGCCTTGCTTACTGCCATTGGTTTGTCAATAATTTAATGAATGACGATCTTCTGGACTTAACTTTTTTTTCTGACGAAGCGTGGTTCCACCTTTCGAGATACATCAATTCTCAAAATATGCGAATGTGGAGCAATGATAACCCTCATGTTTTTACTGAATCGCCACTACATGCTCAAAAAATTGGTGTTTGGATGGCAGTTTCTCGCAGAAGAAAGGTACAGACACAACTTTTTGGCTGAATTTGTGCAACAGTTAAACGATGATGAACTTCGGTACGGTTATTTCTAGCATGACGGTGCAACAGCACATACTACACGAGACAATATTGCTTTCCGCCGCGAGTTTTTTGATGACCGGCTGATAAGTTTGCATACAGAAGTTGAGTTTCCTCCGAGATCACCTTGTTTGACAATTATGGACTATTTTATATTTCCTTACTTAAAAAACAAGATTTTCGCAACTCCGGTAAATAATTTGCAAGAACTGCAACAAAGAATTGTTCAGCAATGTGCAACCATAACGCCAGAAATGCTGCAAAACGCTTTTCACAGTATGAGGAGGCGCGTCAACTTGTGCATCGAACGGGGGACATTTCCAACAATTACTGTAATTTAGTTTTTCTTGTTACTAAAACCGTTATTTCATAATTTGTAGTTCATTATTGTTTTACAACTGAATTAAATAGGTATGAAATTTGTAGGTTATTGATGATGTCGGTGTGACAGTGACATAATTATTTCAAATTTAAAGTAAGACACACGTTTTAACATTCCACAACCACCCTTGACCAAGATAATTTTTGATATCCCGGTACTATCCTACCACATTGTACTTCTATTTTATATTTCCTGGAAAATATTTAATGTATTCAAGAATATTGAATTTCTATCCTCAATAACCCTTTCATTACCCCCAGTAGTGAAAGGGTTACATGTAATTGGATGCATAATTACCTACCTGCTATTATAAAAGTTATTTAAATTAATACTTTTATCCTCCTATAATACCTCCTATAACCAGTACTATTATGAGTACCTATTTATTATCATAGTATCAGAAATATATTTACATAGGTATATTTTTTTATTGTGATTAGCCAAAGAATAATAGCTGTAAGATCTCATACAACATAAATGAACAATAACAAAACTGTTGACACTTCAACAATCGATGGAGACCTTGTAATAGAAATGTAATGCTTATAAATATAAAATAATGTGCGAAGAAGAAGAATCAGGTGTTTCTTCTTTAAAAACTACCTCCATTCGACCCCGCCAGAGTCGACCACCATGTTAAACCAGAGATTTTAATATAAATATCAGGAAAATTTGTTATTATAATCGGTTATAAACTTGCAGGCCAAGTTAAGGTGCAATCAATGATGGTAACCCTTTGGGAAATTCCCTATTCGAAGAGAAACTTGTACTTAAAATTTAAAATGTAGGGATATAGGAAAAAATGGTTAGTAGAGATATTTTTAATTTAATGATCGTAATTTATTATTGTCATTTTGAAATTCCAATTAAGTCCATGTAAAATTTAAAATATCATAATTTATTGCAACGATGGCATGAAGCGATGTATAATATTTTCATATAAAATACTTTGTACAAAATTTCCTTTATAAAGTTATTTTGATATAATAAATACTGGAAAGAAAATGAAACTTTTTAGCCATCTCAAATAAAAAATTGATATACGTATATGCAAGGAAAATGTTAAACTATACTTTACAAAATGAAAAGTAAGTTTAATACATTTATTTATTAAATGATTGTAGGTATACACATTAACTAGAAAATCTTTAGCCCAAATCTAAAGAAAGACGAAGCGATGTAAACAAGCACAGCGACGGTGGTGGGCAAAATACGGTCGGCCCAGGCCACGCCTTTGTCTTCTGTTGCCTCCGGCGGGCGCGGTGGTCAGCCGGCAGCTAGTACAACCACAGCTTGACCGACATTCGCTATCGCTCTCGCACTGAGAAGAGAAGTCAGAGTTGGACGTATAATATTTGTAGTTATCGTAAATGAGCGATAACAGTGCCGTATTAAAAACTCTTGAAACATTTTATAAATAACTTTTGAAATAGACATGAATAAAACGGTGATGCCTAATTTAGAAATAAGTATTAATGGGATTCAGGTCTACCTATTTGGCAAAGTTTTAAAAAAGAAATTTGCGATAGTAATTATGTACATATGTTTATTACACATTAATTATTTACAAAAATAAAAATAGACAATACTTCAATACAGTGATGCCTAATTTAGAAATAAGTATAATAATGGGATTCAGATCTACCTATTTGGGAAAGTTTTAGAAAAGAAATTTGAGAAAGTAATTATGTACATATGTTTATTATACATTCATTATTTACAAAAATACAAATAGACAATACTTTACAATGAGGTACATATAATAAATAATAATAAAAAATCTTTATTGTGTTCTTAACGAAACAAGAAACACAAACGGTAAGAATTCGGCGTTGCCGTTCTTCCATTCCACCTATATAAATTTTCAAAATTGAAGCTTGGCTTGGCTTTTATGAAGTGTATCCAATTTGTCCAAAAGGTATTCCCTATTGGCTTTCATTAGCCATATCCTTGCCCTTAAAAAAAATTAATATTTTTAAAAATTAGTTAAAATTATTTTTAAACACACCGCAAAACATTAGCAAAAAGAATTTACACTCGACTACTTGCGCAGTACTGTTCTATAATTTTGTTTTTCCTAAAACTAAAATATAACAGCTGGCCATCTTTTAAACGAAATTCATTAAATCTTAAATTGAGTGATTGTATAAACCATATTATTGGCTGTCTATGAATGAATTTCCTAAATTAAGTTAATTTAGATACTAAATTACATTTATGTATAACACATTTTTATCTACTTACCGATGGGGTTGTTTAGGAAAGGTAAAAAAGCTCTTATTACAATTATAGCTTTGATTATTGCAGTTTTTAGTTGCACATACGTTTCCTGTTTTTCTATTAGTCATTATCACTAATGAAAAAAGGAACACTATAGAAAACAAAACCATAAAAAAGCACAATAAATAAACACAAAACATTACACTCAAAATAAATTCGCAAGAATAACTACGTCGCTGGCTTAATCGATAATCAACACGAAGTGATTTCCCTATTTCGGTTCGAAACTCTAGCCACTGTGCTGTTCTCTTCTCAAAGCCGGGCCTAAGAAATGGCGCGCGTGGATCGGCGCAAACCGTTCCTGTCAAGAAAGCGAGCGTACCCTTCCACTTAGCTGGGCGGTGACTCTACGTCTACCGCAACATGCATGCCTTTCACCCATTCGCTGAGGACTCTCTGTTTATCACATTGTTATCTACATCGCTTCGTCCCTCTTTAGATTTCGGCTAAATATTTTTTAGTTAATCTGTATATACAAAAAGCTGTTATTCATTAGAGAACGTATTTGTAAACATTTGTCTCGATTTAAGAAAATTATTGCTGTCTCTGCCAGCATTCCTGTGTGATGTTTGCTTTACTTATTCAAATTTCAGTAAAGCAAAATACATAGGTACTCACCGAGTATATGAATATTCACTGTGGTGGGTTACCGAACAAGAAAGTAATCAAAATCAGATTGTGCTTTATAATAGAACTCGCTTAATTTCTCGCATTACCGATAGATCTCCACTCCATAGTCTTCCTATTTTATGGAAATTCAAATGGGAGACCTCCACATTAAAAAACTTGTATGTTTTTGTCTAGAGCTGAGCTAAGTCGCCAATTTTTGTTAGCAGTTGCGATTGCGATTGCGATTGCGATTTTTCATTCACTGTGAATATAAATTGCGATTGCTGCTAACTGCAAATAAAGGGTTTTTCAATAGGAACGCTCGATCTTTGTAATGTAATAAAACAAATTGTGTAAGTTAAACTGACATGTTTTTATTTTTATTTTAAAACATATGTGAGCACATTATGTTTTAAAAATTATATCAGCTAAATGTCCGCCGCGGCTTCGCCTGGTGACACGAATCCTGGAGATCCAATTTTCGATGACGTTATCGCATAGAAGTGGCTCAATTTCACCAATGATGTTGGCCTTTAAGGCGGCAACCGTCTGGGGTTTGTCGGCATAGACACGAGATTTCACAAAGCCCCAGAGAAAAAAATTCAGTGGCGTTAAATCGCATGATTATTTTTCGTCCAAAATTAGGATCAACCTCCAACTGCTCTAGCGCCCACTCAGCGAATGCAAGCGGCTGTCTATGATCGTTGGGCTTTAGTTCTTGGGTTAATTTCACTTTATAAGGGTGAAACCCTAAGTCCTTATGCAAGATTCGCCAAACTGACGTCGAAGAAAGGCCAAGTTCTTGAGCACGACGTGGAATGGATTGTTATAGACTGTGACGCACACTTTCCCGGACTGCATAATATTTTCAACGGATCTTGCGCTTCGTTGACGTACAGACGTTGTCTGATCTAACAGCGACCCGGTTGCTTCAAATTTATTTATTAGACGGCGAATTGTGGACTCTGAAGGACGACCATCGAAACCATAAATTGGCCGAAGTGCACGAAACGTTTGCCGAATAGAACATTGATTTTGATAATAAGTTTTAACCGTTACGAGGCGTTATTGAATCGTATAGCATTCCATAATGAAAGGTAAAGACTAACAGAATACGTCCGTCAAAGATACAACCTGTTTCACTACCGACTTCGTCATACGCTGTTGCCAAACATCGAGCGTTCCTATTAAAAAACCCTTTAGAATGCTATTTCGCATGCTATTTCATATCATGGTATGCTGTGCCTCATATCGTTAGCGCATAGTGCACTCCACAATGATAACGTTACTGTTACCAGCGTTAACTCTTAAAATATTGTATTTATTGTTAATAATAATGGATATTAACAAACATTATAATACACCAAGTAAGGTTATTTATTTTTAACAAAAATAATATTTATTTAAAAATGAATTAGGTCTTTAAAAACGTACGTCGCGAATTATTCGTTTCGTTGCGATCGTTCGCTTCGTTCCTCTTTACATTTTCGATGGTTTTTTTTTCGCTCAGTTCAGTACAGATTTGCTAATCGCTATTGGCAGTTCGTAGTTTATTTCATGATCGTTAGCAGATTGCGATTGCGAATTTTCATTCGCAGTGAATATTTCACTGTTCGCGATTTATTGCTCATCTCTAGCGTTGTCCACTTGTCGTGTCATTTTCATTTTCGTTTCGCTCACGCTTTCATCGCTTATGTTTATTACTTTTTGTCGCTGCTTTTATCAGTCGGTAAAAAGTGTCTTGGAATAAAAAATAAAGCAGAGGAAGGACACCTAGCTTGAAAATATTCATGTTTCCGCAAAATGAGGAATTAAATAAAAAATAGTTAATTAATTGTGGTAGATATTTTCTTGAAAAATTATTCAATTTTCTAGGGACAACAAAATATAACATCTTTCCTTGATTTACATATAGTTTTTTTAAAATATGTTGAGGTAATGGATAGCTACCTTATAAAGAGGACCTGTTTTTCCCTAAAATTAAAATACTATTTCTACAGAGAGTTCCAGAATGATTGTCCGTTACGGGAACGCAGCCTATCCTGAACATAATCAAAATTTATTTCCATTTGCTAAAATTACTTTCTTTTTAACTGTCAATTTGAGAATTTTCATATTTGGCAGCATTTGACGTTTGACTCAATGACGTTTAGCATTTTTCGTGTCTAAATTGTTTTATTGAAGTATCATTTGCGTTTAAAAGAGTATTTTTCAATACTATACAGTTTCAGAGAGTCCTAAATCAGGTTGGTAATTTCGTATTTCTTAATATTGAAATTAATATAATAACCACAAATAAATGTTTTTTAACGCTCCACAATTCGCTGTTTGAATAGGTTATACTGGTGATACAGAGGAATAGAATAATACAAAATAATAACTATATTATTTTTAATAAATTGTCTTTATTTTATTTTTAACATAACCTATATTTACTGACGTACCACGGCATGGAACAAATCAAATCAAACCAGTAAATTCCCTTACCTGCGCTCATGATTCTAGTGCAGAAAATAAAAATAGAAAGGTGGCACATAAAAAATTATTATGAAGCGGCACGGACGATCATTCTGGAACTCTCTGTATAACTCTTCACTAGTCGCTGAAAACTATATTTTACATAGTAGTACCAAACTCTACCTATATCCTAATTATATGTAGACTTTGGTAGTTACATACATTACTATCAAATTATAGTTTAACTTTACTGCACAAAATTGAAATAGTATACAATGCAGTGGCGGCTGGTGAAATTTGGGAATGGTGGGCACAGGGGAAAAAAATGCGCCGCAGGCGAAAATTTTGCATTTTTCAAGGTCAAACACCTTAAAATTAAAAATTAGAAATTTGTAGAGCAAAAATATTTGCTTGAAGAAATAAATTTCGTTAGGCAAAAATCCCCTTTTTTGATGCGATTGACAGAAATATGGAAAAATTATTTAAAATAATATTTAAATCGGTTCTAAAAAGTATACATGTCAGGAAAATGGCAGGCGAAACTTTTGTTTTCTGCTAGACCAGAATAAGACTTGTGAATGTTGTGATATTTTATAAACTTTTATAATTATTATAATTTGGTTCCCCCAACCCCAAAAGCGTTCATAAATATTTCCATTTTTAACATACCTAACGATAAATACCATTTGCATCTTAGTTGACGAATCTGTTGTTTCATCTGCTTGTATCGCTATATATTTCGAACTTTTTACTTCTGCTTTTATTGTACTACGACAAACTTGTAACATCGATTCCAATAATTCATTTTGAATTGTTTTTGACGTCCCTTGAAATAAGTTATTTCCCTGTAGATGTGCCTTAAGTACACAATCTATTTCTGCAATGAAATTAATAAGGCCCTTAAATATTCCAGGATTTTTAGAATCTAAACTTTCGTCGTGGCCACGCAAAGCTAATTCGAATGCTCCGCAGAATTTAATGCAGTCAATGATTTTAAATAAAATGTACCTATTTTTTTTACAGTCTCATTGTGATTTTTTAAAGATTCGCGAAAAGCACTACTTAACTGACTACGAATGTCCACTTTACCGAGCATAGCTATTTCTAATTCATTTACTAAATGATTTTCTGAAATACCATGTGCTTTAATTCTATTGTCTAAATGTTTTAAATCACACATACCGTCTTTAACCCAACTTGAATCTTCCTCTTTTTCCTTACCAGCCAATATACATGGAAAACATTAAAATTTATTTGTCACTTCACATCCACAAAGCCACGAACACTTTTTATAAATAGTTTTATTAAAAGAACGTTTGAATGTTCGCTTTTGTGTCACATTCACTTGAATTATTTGCAAATCCGGTGTAGGTCTTCCTAAATCTCGAACACATGTACGTTCATCAAATGTTAATTTATTTTTTAAAATATTCTGAACTGCATTCATCTTTAATTCTTAATTAAAATACACGGTCTTACACGGATAATCAAATCAAAGAACTAAAAAACATTAACGATAATCTTAATCTAACCTAACAAACTGTAGTAAACTAAATTGTAAATTCGTTGTGGACAACAAACACCACAACACAAGTTTTGGTGTTTGTTTTGTTGTGTCTAGCTATCTATAATCTGTGGTTGTGTCTAGCTATCTATAATCTGTGGTTGTGTCTGTACTCTGTACCGTCTGGTCGACGGGGCAGCGCCCATTCAATGACGTAACAGAACGCATTAGAAAAGACGCGCTGGAAAAATAGAAGCTGTGTATCCTTTTCTTGCGCATACAAATAGAACAGAAAAAAGAACAGGCACACAGCGGCCGTGCCCAGCCCAGTCCACAGACGGTGAAGCATGAAGCGGTCTAGACGCTAGACGGATATGTATGCACTAAATGATTCAATATTCATGATGAAAAATTAATAAAAAAATCCACCAAATTATAATAATTATAAAAGTTTATGAAATATCACAACATTCACAAGTCTTATGTGCTTACGCATAGGGCACGTGCCCTTGTGCCCATTATGACTAGCCGCCACTGATACAGTGTGTCCAAGATAAAGATGGGATAGCATTGGGATCTTGGAAACGGTAAGAGCTACAAAGTTGGTTAAATTATGAAAAAGTTGAGCAGTTTGAATAACCTTTTACATGGATTTTGCAAAAATAAGTTATCTTTGTAATTTGGAAAACAATTTTTTTTAAAATGGTATCAAAATTTCCATTTAAAAATACAGAGCCGTATTTAAAAAAAGAAGTTGATGATGGTTTCTCGGAAACGAAACGTCGGACAAAAACTTGATGAATGCCATATTGTTAAGCTCAAAAAGTGACATTGGAAAATTGGTATTTTTTATTTTTTGATAGCTGTTAAAATAACGCCAGAAATAAATAAAAACAAATATCGCAAATAAAATGTTTAAAAAGATAACTTATTTTTGCAAAGTCCATGTAAAAGGTATTCAAACTGCCCAACTTTGTATCTCTTACCGTTTCCAAGATCCTAATGCTATCCCATCTTTATCTTGGACACACTGTATAATCAGTTTTTGATTATGTACTTTCAGACTTAATAATTTCATGTGCAAAATTTACTAATTTTACTTTCTTGCAAGTATCTTATGTATTTAAGGGTACGTTCCTCAGCCTCCAAAGTCTTACAATTTATTACGAACTATTTGTAAATACGTTACATCTAGTTCTTCTTTTGGTCTTATACTTTTAATAAGCTCTTATAAATTTCTTATATTGACTTTTAAGAACGAGAGTTTGGCAGAAGTATTCATACCCCATAAAAGTTTAAGGATTCCCGGCACACAGGGTAAAGTCGCAAAGGGTAATAAGTTGTAAAAAGCGCCGCAGACGCTGCCAGCAACCGCAAGCATATGAAACTTCTATCAGTTCCACCACCGCATGCAAATTTAGGAAGCTGGAAACTTTTCTTCCATTTCTTTTCAAACGCTTTTAAATTGAAGAGTTGTTAGGATATCCCGCCGCTCCTATCCATAACGGGGATGTAAAATGTTTTGGAAATCTATCAAATGTGAATTTGTGAAATCCAGTTGGCAGTGGAAATCTGATACGATATCGTAGCCCTCATGCCTTATTATGATGATGACCGGGTAATAGGAGGCTAGGGGTAAATTCCTCATAGATTTGATTGTAAAGCGGGTTTGGACTCATTTCAAACCACCAGAAATAATCGATCTAAGATAGTATATGTTAAACCAGGGACAACCTACTAATTAAGACAATAGGTTGGATATTAAACAGTTATTTTTCAATAGAATTTTAGTAAGTTTCTATTACTAAAGGTAATAATTATTATTAAGGAGTTTGCTAAAAATGAGTATTCGAAATTTACAAAAATTGTCAATCTAGAAATCATGATAAGATAGGTAAAAGGTGTTTTTTTAAGGATGATAGAACTTCAAACTTTAAAAAAATATTAAAGAAAATATTTTGTGATTAAAAAAGTAATGTTATTTAAAAAAACAATCTATTACATTAATATTTAAAAATTATTTGCGGCATGTGGCCACCGGGGCTGTCCCCAAGATAGCGAACTCTTTTGATCCAATTTTAGGTGACTTTTTCAAGCACTTCTGGTGCGTATGTCGTGACTAAACACGAATAATGTTAGCTACTAGGGCTTCAATTGTTGCTGATTTATCAGCATAAACTAATGACTTGACATAGCCTCACAGAAAATAATCTGCCGGCGTCACATCATAGGACCTGGGTGGATAGTTAACAGGTCCATTTCTCGAAATTAATTTGTCACTAAACCTTGTTTGCAACAGTGCGATAGTTTCGTTCGCTGTGTGACACGTAGCGCCATCCTATTGCATCCACGTTTCGTCTGGATCAATATCATCCATATTCTGAAACAAATATTCATTAATCATGGTCCAGTAACGTTGTTCATTGACCGTAACGTTATCTCCAGCCTGATTTTTAAAGAAATAAGGTCCGATGAATCTACCAGCATGTAAGCTGCAGCAAACGGTCACTTTTTCTGAATGTAATGGAGTCTTTTGAATTTCCTGTGGATTGGCATCACACCATATTCAGCAATTCTATTTTTTCACAAAAATCCAGAAAGTCAAAAATGGGTTTCGTCGCTAAACAGAATTTTACGGTAAAACAACGGGCAACTTCCAACTGCACTAACTCCAACTAGCGAAATGACGACACAAGCCATGATCTTGCGGCTTTAATTCTTGCACCAGCTGGATCTTATTTATGAGTATAGATTAAGATCTTTCTGTAAAATTTTCCAGGTAGTCGACGGGCAGAGCCCAACTTGCTGCCACCCACGACCAATGGATAACTTTGGATTTTCTTCCACACTTTCACGTATAACGCCAATATTCCTTTCATTACGCACATTCCTTCGACGCATTGGTGTTTTCACATCATGTAGAGAGTAAGTATGTAGCACGAAATCTATTCACAGTACGACGAATAAATAGCTCAGATGGACGATCATGTGGGCCATAAAATTCACGAAGCCTTCTATGCGTTTGGCGAAACAACGACTGATTTTCAAAGTAAATTTGAGGAATTTAGTAGCGTTGTTCAAGCGTGAATCTATTCATGATGATTTGCCAAAGTATACTGAAAATAAATTTTATAAACAGCGCCAGACTGACAGTTCAGTCTGACAGTAGTTGTCATGTAAAGTTCTATCAAACTTAAAAAAACACCCTTTACATGGAATCAATTACAGTTATGAATATAATTTGATCAGTTACATAGCGATGTTATTTTACTTGAATGTCACAAAAATTTAGCTATGTCAAATATTGACATATTTCATATTAATAGTTTACATTCCAAACTGCGAAAACTTACTTTAAGATGCTAGTTGTATATTTAAATAGCCTAGGCGAAGCAAACATCTATTGCTCACCTTCTGTACACTTTCAGGCATGCCACCGGAGTGTATTGTTTACTGCACCTCTGTGAGCTATTTTTTATTTTCCCATTCACTCTATTATCTGTTTATTGCTATTGATTGCAATTTAGTATTTAGGGCCTCTCAATTTTTACTTATTCCTGTGCGGTATTTACAGTACCTATGTATCCTCTTTTTGAAGTCTCGCCATTTATAGCTTATAGGATATGAGCTCTAAATTACGGCAGTAAACATTTCATATGTTTTCTGATATTGCTTTAATTGAAAAATAATTAACAAATTGAGGTAATTCTGAACATATAGCTTTATAGTCTACTCTGAAAATCCTTATTTTATATTTTATCTCTCACTTAAAAACAAATTCAGATGATTTAAATTTTCTGGTAACAATGTTGGACACATTTTATATATTTTAGAGGCTTCCTGTTTAAACGGGGTTGTCAGTCATCAACTGAGCCTCTAATCGCACCCCATTAGATTTTTTTATGGAAAACGAAATTTCAAAGCAAAGACCATATAGTAATGGTATAAATAAAAATAATAGAGATTTTACAGTATGTACTATGTACAGTAGGATAGGATATAGATATAAGTATTTACATACAAATAGGTTACTTATAGGGTTCCCTTATTATCGTACTAAATGGTAGTTAAAGTTATAACATCATAAGTCGCTCCAAGGCATACTAGACGCCTTGGAGCGCAAAATTATAATATAAAGTCTCTCACACACAAGTCTCTCACTTCTGAACTTATCATCGTGATGGGAATAAAGAATAGAGATATTACTCCTCTGGTTTTCAAACTCTTCATCTTCCTCTAATCTTCATACTTGCCAAGAATCTTTCACCAAGAGGTCTTGCAGGGAACCTAACCTAAGTAATAGGGTGTTTTCCGTATGTGACGAATCAAGTTATAAACCTATACCTACTTAGTAATACTTCCACAAAGAAGTTGTAATGTGTTAAAAATGCAAATTTTGCATTTTTTAGAATAAAAGCGAAGTTAGAAAATTAAAAAAAAGGATCTATTTTAAACGGGAACCAAAACACAAGTGACGTCATTAAGCATATAAATGGCCGCCGTTTAGTGTTTGTTTATTACACATTTTGAACTGGAGTTTTTTATATACAGAGTGAGTTTTATGTATGGAACGCCTCAATTATCTCGGAAACGGCTTGCCCGATTTTTATGAATTTTGGTTTATAAGGGTTTTGTAATATGGCCGATATTATTGTGGCATTTACATTGTTGTCAGATCTTTCGTTTTTCCAGAAATATACTGAAATTTGTTATTTCAAATGGATCACCCTATATATTTTTTTGTTTTTGAAATCTCTAAGAAATTTAGAATATTTTTCATGTAATGTTCCCTATACCTAATTGCCATAATTTCGGAGTTACAACTACATTTGCAATATCTCCGCCGAAGTTAAAATATTACATCAGGGCGGCTATGTCTGCGACAAAAACAATTTTGACGTTTTAATAAACTATTATTGTTGGTGTTTATTGAAAGTTACAATGGACCGTTTATCTGAGAAAGAACGAATTGAGATTTTAATGATATAGATATAGAAGTCAACAGGAAACGTGTAATATCTTTAATAATTTATATCCTAATAGAAATCCCATAACAAGATCTACTGTGAGTAAGTTGTTAAAAAAGTTTAACCAAACTGGAGCCATACAAGATTTACCGAAATCAGGGCGTATAAAAACTGCAACAACTGAAGACAAATCTTTAGATGTTTGTGTTATGTTAGAAGAAGATCCACACTTGAGTACTAGACAAACATCCAGGGAAGTTGATATTTCTCAAACATCCATAATGACAATTTTACATGCCAATAAATTCCATCCTTACAAAGTAAGATTGGTTCAAGAGTTGTCAGATGATGATTTCGATAGACGTGAAGAGTTTGCCGACACAATGATGGAAAAATGTTACTATCAAAATAATCCAAATTTTTTAAATAATGTTATGTTTTCCGATGAGGCCACTTTTTGTATTGATGGAAACGTAAATCGGCATAATTGCAGATACTGGTCACGTAACAATCCTCGTTGGATGAGAGAATCCCACACCCAATTTCCACAAAAGATTAATGTATGGGCTGGAATAATAGGCGACAAAATAATTAGTCCTTTTTTCATTGAAGGAAACTTGAATGGTCCGGCGTATTTAAATTTATTACAGAATAATATTATACCTGAGTTGGCTCGGTTATTTCCAAATCTAAGTAAGTATTCTCTATTGCCTGTTAATTTAGAAATTTTATTATTTGAAACTTTCAGACAATAACAATGTCCCAAATAACAATATTTGGGTGCAACAAGATGGAGCTCCACCTCACTATGCGCGTGACGTGAGGCAATACCTAAACGATGTGTTTCCCAGAAGATGGATTGGAAGGCGTGGTTTTATCGAATGGCCCCCGCGATCACCCGACATGAATCCTTTAGACTATTTCCTGTGGGGTCACTTAAAAAATATTGTTTATAAAACCAAACCTGCCAATATTCAGGAATTAAAAGATAGGATTACCACAGAGATAAGAAGAATTGAGCAGTCAGGAATGTTACAAAATGTACTGCAAAGTTTTAAACATCGCATGGCTTCTTGTATGGAAGTAAACGGACAACATTTTGAGCATCAGCTGTAACCGCCTTTACTTTATGTTTTCAAAAGATCCTATGGGATTTCTATTAGGATATAAATTATTAAAGATATTACACGTTTCCTGTTGACTTCTACGCACATCACCATATCCTAATATCATTAAAATCTCAATTCGTTCTTTCTCAGATAAACGGTCCATTGTAACTTTCAATAAACGCCAACAATAATAGTTTATTAAAACGTCAAAATTGTTTTTGTCGCAGACATAGCCGCCCTGATGTAATATTTTAACTTCGGCGGAGATATTGCAAATGTAGCTGTAACTCCGAAATTATGGCAATTAGGTATAGGGAACATTACATGAAAAATATTCTAAATTTCTTAGAGATTTCAAAAACAAAAAAATATATAGGGTGATCCATTTGAAATAACAAATTTCAGTATATTTCCGGAAAAACGAAAGATCTGACAACAATGTAAATGCCACAATAATATCGGCCATATTACAAAACCCTTATAAACCAAAATTCATAAAAATCGGGCAAGCCGTTTCCGAGATAATTGAGGCGTTCCATACATAAAACTCACTCTGTATATTTAAAACATACAATACAACTTGTAATTTTTTTTAACTAGACGATAATAGGGAAGGAAAACTCAATTTTTTGGTATTAAAAAAAATATGTGAGAACACCCCATTCCGACGCGTTAGTGCGGCCTACAAAATAACAATAATAATATACTGTCTCTCTCCCGCACTTGTCTTGATGTTTCGGACTAATCCTTGTGATTAAAATGAGGTATAGATTATTATTGCCATTATTTATATTTATAATAATTCGTTGTTCGTGGCACATTTCGTTATAAAAACGCAACAGTCAAACTAAATATGGATTTGTATTTTTAAGGGTTGTTTTGTATGTAAAATAAACTCGTGGGCTAAATAAAATATTTCGATGAAAATTTTATATTTAATATTCAACAAATTTCCTGTTTAATGTTTTTTCCTCTTTAATGTTTTTATATAATTATTTTACTATACTGTTTTAATTACCGTGGTCTTTTGAATACATTCGCGACAAAGCGAACGAGAAAATTCACTAGGATATTTAATATTTGTTTTAAGGGTCCATTCTCTGTAGATTTGACAGGCATGAATGCTGGGTCCAATTGAGAGGATGGATAGCCGATGGGTGAAGACTTGCATATTTCCACAATCGAATTATTAAGATTTCGGAGGTGCACGTAAAGCAGATGTAAAAAGGCACATGGAAATAAAGTTAGGCCTCATTGCAAGGGTACCGGATTTGTCTTATAATTGCAACAAAATTTCTTTTTAGTGTTATAAATTATATATCATCGGAAAGATCAAAAGATAAACTAGATCCTTATAGTAGCAAATTTTTGTTTAATACATGTATTTTAGAGAAAATAATTTTTGAAAATATGCTATTTTAGTACAAGATTGTTTGCCTGGAATTTTAAAAATAAAAAGAAATACCAAAAATTACTACTATAGGGACTTAGATTAAAGTCTTATCTTTCAATACTTTTTTACTAAAAGTCGCTATCTTTTATAGTTTTTTTATAATTTGACACGAGACGAACGCCGATTTAGGGCTTATTTCGACCTAGTGAATGGACTCTTAATAAAGTTGCGATTTGCAATTTGCCTTTGCAATTATTATTTCGTTCTCGAAATTCCAGGATTTCTACCGTTCGAACGGTAAGAGATGCCCCCTCCCTTCAATTTACTCAGATAAAAGATAATTTTATTATCAATATTTTGGGTAAGTTTCTCCTCCAGATCGGAAGAATTTTAAATACAAAATGTTAGAAAAATAATAACTTCTTTATTTATCTCAATAAATAACTAACTTATAAATTACAATAATGGTACGTATAAGCAGAGACATATACACATGTATATGTCTCTGGTATAACTGAGTGTTGATAGTTGCCTTAGGATTCGATACTTAATGGTTTTCTAAACCTAAACTGATTGTCTTTTCTGGGTCTGGAACCATATCCGTTGTAAACATCTGCATAGAAGAAACAGTTTGTGTATCTGCAAGGTCTTCTTGCGAAACGGTTAATTCTTTTTGGCTTAGATGATTCACAACTGCAGCGCCAAAGGAATCTCCCATGACGTTGATGGCAGTACGAAACCGGTCCCTTAAATAACATGTAATTACTGCATATTCAAGGAAATATACAAGAAACTGATTAGTGTGGTGATTTCTTGTTTTTATTTTATTGCAAAATAAGTGTTGACAAATATAGCTATATGTCAGCATATAATACAATTACGTCTACATCTAGCGCCCTACCATACAGGGTGTCCTAGTGAAAACTTTTAACCGGAATAATGTTTAAAGAGTGGCATGTAGCTCTCCCCCTTTCAGCCCTAACCACTGTACCCCTAAAATTTTAAATGGCACTCCACCCTTTGCGTGGCACCTCAAACTTATTTAGAAACAGTCAAAACAAAAGTATAACTAATTTGTGTCAACCTAAAGAGCCATTGATGTATCTTAGCTAATTTATGGAATATTTATTTCATCGCATATCGTAACAAAGGTACATATTAGTGACATTTTGCGAACATTAAAAGTTTTCCTTTATCCTACACCCTGAATCTTTATTTTGAATGCGTCTGGTTGGCTGTTTTTGTATTAATTTACAGGTGGAAATTGCGATGAAACGTTTGATAATAATTTTGAACGTTTTGAACTTTTATAATGGTAAGAATCTGAATAAATGAGAACACACTGACGATGTTAGCTAATTGAAATAGGTACTTAACCTATCAGTCAACAAACAAAACACTTGAAAGGCCGGATCTTACATAGCAGATAATAGTTACAATGAAGTAGGTAACTATTACTAACTTTTTACAAATTATTTTGATCTCCTAGCCTAGATCTTACGCCATAGGCGAATAAATGTTATTCTAGTGGGTTATAAGATAATAATTGAAAAAATCTTGAACCTTCAATATATCACATAATTAACATCATTCGAAAAATTTGGAATAAGAAAATATTAGATGATAACAGATTTAAAGACAGGTCATTATTTTCAATGTCACCAAACTCCAGAGTACCTTTGAATGAGAAGGAATATTTCTCACTCAAAGATAGTATGTAATTCGCTTTCGTTCCAAACAACAACAACTGGATGTACCAAAAGTGTTAAATCAGAAAATACTTCAAATACAAATTCGGACATTTAAATTTTCATATTACTATCTGGTTCTAATCAACTAATTTAAGTAGTTGCAATGAATTATCAATCTTTGGCAAGGACAGTTTCTAAGTGGATAAACATTTGTATTTAATGTGTAACACTTATGTTTAAATTACAAGATAAAAAATAATTAGATCAAACCAAGGTTATTATATTGACTTTTTAAATATTTTCCAGTTTAAGTAATTTTGTCGCTTTTGGATGGAATTTATGACTGTATTGCAATAAACCATGGTTTTATTCAGAAATTAAAAGAAGGGCTTTCTTTCAGCACTGTAAATATTCCATTTTTTCTTTCACATGTTCGATTTATTGATGTAGTTGTAGGTCTGTTTAAATTTTAAAATATTCTTTAAATTGTCATCACCCATCTGATAGTTGCTATAATATTGCTATATTTTAGCTCGCCCAAAATCCAACAATAATACAACTACTGCATTTAAAGCAATACCTCTTTTAAAATAAACGACTAAAACTTAAGAGACATTGCAAATGGTTTACTTTTTACCAGTGGTGGCAAAAAGTAGAATAAATAAAAAATATACCTATGTATTTTTTCCTTAAATTACTCTGTCAAGACTTATAATAATTATGACAAAATCTAATACGTTTAGAATATTTTAACTCCCAAAAATGGACCGCGTTTAATAATATAATACCATAAAACGTTTAAAAAATTTACAGTCCGTAGTTTTTTATTACGTTTTAGACTTACAGTAACCAGTCAAGAGCAAGGATAAGACTGACATCGCCCGCATCCAGCCCAACCGTATCCAAAACCATCACCAAAGTCACCATACCAGCTTGCGGTATTCCAGCAGCTCCTATACTTGCGGCCGTAGCTGTTATACTAATGGCAATCAATTTTCCAATACCCAGTGGAATGTTCCTAATTTGCGCTATGAAGATAGCTGCCACAGCTTCGTAGAGCGCAGTGCCATCCATGTTTATTGTCGCACCAATCGGCAAGCAAAACCTTGCCACACGTGTATCTATGCCCAAATTGCCCTCCAGGCAACGAATAGTGACAGGAAGAGTTGCAGAGCTACAAAATATAATATTAACTTTTTTAAACAATAATAATACAAAATATACTTATAAGGATAAGTCGCTCAACTAAATCATGTAAAACAGAACATTAGTTACAAATATAGTCATCATTTTTTAAAACTTAGTCCATGATACTTGGATAACTGTCAAACTTTTGGACTTCTTTCCAATTCACAGTGGTTACCAAAATGCGAGTATTAACAGATTTATACTCAATTTAGGAAAAATTAATTTTACCTTGAAGCAGTTCCAAAGGCAGTTGCTATAGCTTGTGCGAGGCCCATAATAAAGGTTATAGGATTCTTCCTCGTCAGTAAATAATATAATGAAGGAAGAACAATAAACCCATGAATGAAGAGACCTAGACAAACGGTGCCAAAATACTTGCCAAGGGCTTCTAAAACTAAGGTTATATCTTTCATTTGCAGCACTTGGTAGGCCACTAGAAACATAACTCCTACAGGAGACAGCCAAATCACCCATGTGGTAATTCTCATCATCACCGCCATCAAGCTGTGGAAAAACTTGGCCAGTGTTTTTGTTTCGTTTCCCAATTGTGCTAGTGCTATGCCTATTGCTACAGATGCAGCTACCAAACCCAAAATGTTAGTAGTCTGGACCACTTCTGATTCTGAAAGTGCAGATAGGGTTGGGATATATATTTCTTCAAAATAATGAAACGTTGATTACCTGATTTTGCAGCACCATCTGACGATTTTGTGCGGTGCTAGGTGAAAAAAATCGGGAACAAGCATATTATTGTTTAGTATTAGTAGCATTTATACCGTCAATATAAGTCTTTTGTTTTGATGTAATGTATCTAAATCCAACGAGAGAATGAACTTGCGCTCGCGCGAAAATTCGTTGTGTTTGCGGTCTGCGACCTCGTCGTAATTGGCTCAGCAGTTGACAAGGGCCGGCGCCTTGCCTTGACCCGATACCTATCTTTTTAATGTTTTTACCTTTTAAATAATAAATGTCTAATTTTACGAATATTCAGAGCTTATATTACATGACGCTGATAAATTTATTTCACCTAATTATCCTTCTACACTGACGAAGCGCCTACTGCTAGATTTTATATACGGTTATTTTTATAAGGGTCCTGTGTAGCTCGCTATACATTCCTCCCACTCTAATCGCCAATTCGCAAAGCAAGTCCATTCTCTCGTTGGATTTAGTTAGGTATGTTCTAAGTACTACCAAAGTTTATGCGTTTTACTATTGAATTATATAATAGTTTTAATATCTTGCATATTTAGAGGTATTTACCTACATAAATATGAAAGTTATATATTTAATAATTCTCTAAACACTAACCACTGCTTTTCCAAACTAATATTATTTATAATACTCGTAATCATTTAAAAATTACCACTTTACCATTGTTTTTTAAAAATGCTAAAATGAACTTACTTGAAATATACAAGCTTCGATTAAATTTGGAGGAAACATATTTCTGAAAAAAAAAGAAAATAGTTCAAGTGCATATTACATAATTTATTGATTAATTTTCTTCTAAGAAATGTTTTCATTGCATATCCTAGTTCACTATACCTAAAAGAATTTTATTTATCATCAGCAAGTGCCATTCAATTCTATCAATTGATACTTTGAGATAAGCTTTGAAGTGGTGTACCAACACAATTTTATGACGAATGTTTATCTTTTCTTTGATTTTGTTGCCCGAATCGCGTTATAACTGAATTTGTTGTGTACGAAAAATTATTCATGGATGATAATAAATGCATTACAAATTCCAAACAAAAATACGATAATAGAAAACGTTTTCTTTAAAGGCGAGCATTTTTGTCTGAAATACATTTTTGTAAGTTGGTAATTTAAAAAGAAACTGTTTTTTTATAAACAATAATCTGTATGACCACAGAAAAACAGTTAAATTATTGTAGAATGAAGCTTTTGTATAATAAATCAAGCAAATGTAATTTATTTACCTAGTTGTACGCTGTTTACAACTTTTGGTTTACACTCTATTCTTATTAAAGTTAAATTAAATGTTTTATACGTATTTTATACTATACCATACATAATGTATTCCCACATAATACAACATAACATACAACATAATCCCATAAAGTACAAATTTTCACAAATTTGGATAAAAAGGAAATATGTGGTCTAAAATAATATTTGTTATATTATGAACAACAATTATATTAAACTGTCTTCTAATTTCGTGACAAACAGTAAATCCTTATTTAGCCAATTCTTTTCCCCATTTATGTTTTTTTAAGTGAAATGATATACTTATTTTGTATTTCATATTTGAATTTGGATTATCTTTCCGAATTCGCCAATATAGGGTTTACTAGTATTATACAGAGTAGTTCAAAAGATATGAGCATTGTTGTATCTTAATCACAATGAAGAACATTGTATTATTGAATATTTCCTGTATCTTTTATTTTATTAGCTTACAACATCGGCGAAAACTGTTCTTTTTTCTGTTTTGTACTGTTTTTTTTTAAATAAGTCACATTTTTTATTACCAAGTCTAATATCTTGAGTGTTGAATCATCATATATTATCTGCATTTGAAACACGTAATCTAAATATATATTTATTCCAACTCCACAGACTAGTCTTCTAAACATTCCACCCTTACATTTTAAATATAAAATATATATGTATATTATATGAGAGGAACCGAATATGAACAATACTTTTCGATAATTATTATGTTTTATCTAACAATTGAGTTACGTAAATTGTTTATGAAATTGGTCTTTAAAATGCTTGAAACAATATATTAAAAATGCAATGAAAAAATTTAAACTAATTTTCGGTTTTTATGATCTAGAAGCACTATGGCATCGATAAAGACTTACTTGACAAGATCCAGCAAGGTATCTGCTGTCGTAGTATTACTTTTCGTGCCACTTGGATCCGTATTCCAGTCCCCATTGCTTCCTTCTCCAGGTCTTATAGCCACCACTAGGATCATTCCTAGAATAACAGCCGCTGGTGTGGTCGTCAAATAATAAGTTACGGCCCTGCGAGCTATTTTACCAGATAAGTTTAAGTCTAAATTTGCTATGGCAGACACTAGAGACGATACGATTAGAGGCACTATTAACGATTTCAGCATCTGAAGGAACACATCACCTATATAACCAACGTACTCCTGCTGTCTTGGAGTCCAATCTTTTCCTCTAAGTGTGATTCCTAGAATAACACCAAAGATTACCCCGCAAAGAGTTAGAATGACGAGGGCGTTTGTTTTGAAGCATTTTAAATATTTGTTGTCTTGTTCTTTAGATTCTACAATATCAAAATTATGATGGTGTGCCATGGTACTGAGGTACTGCTTTCTGCGTAGTAGCTACTTGAGTGGTTGTACCAGATAAAAGCACTTCAACATTCCTAGCATTTTACTTATCAACAAAACTGTTAAGCCATATCAAAGGTGTAACTACAGATAGAGTAATTTCATACGCACACTAAACCAAATTTGATTATCACCACAGAGACCTCGCACAGTGTTAGAGCTATAAAAAGGTGTACTTACATGGAGAAAGTAGTGCAGAATTTAATGTGTGCCAACATTCCGATGAGAAAACAATTGAATTATTTTTCTTTCCATTTAAATTAAAAAAAAAGAATGAAGAATATACAGGGAATTACTTAAACATGCGGCAAAAATTCAAGAGGTTATTCCTTGGACTCATCTAAGGATATTTTGTCCTTTGATGATTTTTGAAAAAGCGCTTTGTTGCGAAGATATAGGGCGAAAAAAAATTTCAACAAATAACAATTTATTACTAAAAATTACATGTAACATTTCTGAACCTACAAGAATTGTTCAAAATGGCTACCTCCAGCTCGGATGCAACCATCCATTCTTCTCCTCATAGACTCCCGAACTCTTTCAAAAACACCAGGGTCGTTTCTTATTGAGTTACAACCAGCAATTATCCGATTTCTTAAATCGTCCACATCTTCCACTGGCCCCATAAACTAATGTCTTTAGATGGCCCCATAGGAAATAATCGAGGGGGTTTAAGTCCGGGGATCCACACATGGTTATTGTGGAAATTCCTTATTGCATTTCGCGAGAAACTGGCTTCATCAGTAAAAAGAATCAGCCTAAGTAGTTGAGGGATTTCAACCAATGTGTACAAAAGCCATTAACAAAATGCAATACGTGGAGCAAAATCAGCAGGAAGAAGTGCCTGAACGCGTTGAATGTGGTATGACTACAACAAATTATATCTGAGAATTGTCCAAACAGTCCAATTACTTACATTCAAAGAATTTGCAATTCTTAGCGTAGAAGTACCTGGATCTTCTTCTATCATGTCTTACAGTCCTTGGCCTTCCTGGTCCTCCACTTCGCTTCAATGTTCCCTTTTCTCGAAGACGTTGATGAATACTTTGAAAAATTTTTCTATCGGGAGCAATGTGGTTAGGAAATCGTTCAATCTACAGTCGCCTAGCTGCTTCTAATGCATTGCCATCAGCAAGTCCATAAATAAAATGCATGTCAGCCATCTCGGCATTCGTATAGCGAGCCATGATAGAGGACTTCACTAACAACCGTTTACACGTCAACTAGCCAAACGTCAATCAGTCTTAACAAATGCGACACAGACAAACTACCAAAACATAATATACAAAAAAATACAAAATAGTCACTCCGAAGTATCACGGGATGTTGGTAAGAAAAAACAACTCCTTTTTCTTACATGTCTTTTACTTGATACGTCCAGTGTAGTACACCATACTTTTATTTCACCTACATTAATAATGTGAAAAATACCTTTATTACAGCTGTAAAACAATCTTATTTAATATTTTTTGTTTCTTGCATAGTGGTTACGTAAGAACAGGCAGTCTAACAAATAGAAAAAAAAAACGTGAATTCCAAAAAAAATACAGAAATTGTTTAGACCATTTTAGTTGATTATAGTTCAAAATATATGTGCACACTTTATACAGTTTCATTTTAGTTAAATCTTACTTATTTTTAAAATATAGGTATCATTTACAAGAGCACCTACCTACTTTATAAATATCTAAGAAAAGGGTTGGTACCTGTTGTCCGTAGAACAATAATTAATTACTATGTACTTAGAAACAGTATTCCATTCTTCAAATCCCTGATTTTATGCTTATCTGTAGTATTGTATACAGTTTATCTCGTTTGGTTTGTTTAGACCGACGGAAATATTAGCTTATCTCATTCTAATCCAAATGCGCATTAGCATTTCTTTGAAATTTAAATCTTCAAGGATAGAGGGATGCCCCAATTCTTATGTGACATTTAATTTGAATGCAAATCACCTAGATCACAGTGCACAGACACTCGAAAGTGTAATAAAAAAGTCATTAACTGAAATAACTTTGGGATTGATGGTAAAATTAACTCGCTTAGAGCAACTTTTGCATTCTATAGATTATATCTTTATTTTAGTTTGGGACGAAAGTCAAATAATCAATGCTTTTTTTACTTGTATTAGTTGCGATGAAGCTTCTGGGTTATCACAAAGTAATGTTAAAGTTAATTAAAACCATACAGATACATTATTTTCTTGTTATACAGGCTGAACTGATTTGTTTACAGGTTCAATTCCCTTTTCGGGAACATAATAAAATATTATTTATTTAAAATTATTTAGTTTGACTTTGAATCCTCTATGAATTCCTTCCTATATTTCATTGAAAATAAATTGTAGTAAGGATATGTTTTTTTTTCAACAAAGAGGAAAATCAGAAATGTCTGCCCATTAGTAGGTTCCTATTATGCTTATATAATTGAGACTGATGAAGATGAATAATGCAGGAGCGCTTCAGGGCTTTTATACACATGAAAATTCCATTTTCCTAGTTAAATATTTTAAAAACTAATTCGGAATAGTTCCTTGATAAAAAATTAATATCATCTGATGGATTATTCTATTTTTATAAATACAAAGTGTTTTCCGTTGTTAAGAGCGAGGGCTTAAGTACATTAAGGGTAAGACGATGGGTCAGGGTTTAGTGGCTCGATCGCTCAACTCAGAGGTCGTGGATTCGAATCGCCATTCCACCAGACAATTTTTAATTAATTTTCTGCTTGTAGATTAAGAGTTGTTCGCAGGGATGGGTTGGCAACTATTCTGGCGATGTCCTAGAATATGCAGAATGTCAGCTTGGTGAGAGATTAGAATCAGTTGATGTTTAACTGACCCCCTAGTTATTGAGGTTTTCCAGGTTTCCCCCATTCCAGCCCTAAGTCGTTCCTAAAGCGCAAATATCGAGTTTAGTAGTATATATTCAACTTGTCCGTGCATTTACAAATAATTGATATTCTAAATATAGGGTGTTCCCGGTATAGTAACCTGAAATATCTACTAAAAGAAACTCTTCCTCGGGTCATTTGATATTATATCGAAAATCAAGAGGAGCAGTAGCCTACATTATTTTTGCCTTCAAATATTAAAGTGACAAGCCTTAAGCACGACAAGTCTTATGCTTTAGATAGGGCTAAATATTTGTGAATAGCTTTCCATCAAGGTGTGTAAATGGATCATTAATATTAAATGAGATTCAGTGCTACTTCTTATTTACCTACTTACTTAAAAATTATTATTATTTTGTTGAAATCTCAGGGTCGGCCGCTGCTGCTTATCAGTAGCTACTCCCCACGTCCTTGGGGTAAATAACTACTGAGTCCGGGAATCGTGTGCCCTGAGTAGACGTAATGAGCCCAGGATGACCGCCTTCTGCATTCTTTCGACTAGAAAATCTGCCGACTTTCGGCATGCCGGTATGATCTACAGTCTCGAAAGCAGCGTATCTCTTGCTCCACAGAGAGCTTCTATTATCAATACCACAACCTTCACAGTATGTTCTGGATGGAGACTGCAGAGTTCGAAGAGAAGGTCTCGATATTTCATCCGTTTCTCTTCCTCTTTCAAGACAATGTTGGTCTCGGTAGGAGCTGAGAACTCGATAGCAAACATTGTCTTAAGCTGGTGGCCGAGGAGGACTACATCAGGCTTATTGGCTCGAATCTGTCTGATGTAGTCTTACTGACTTAGAGGGGAAAGATTGGACTCCAAGGCAGCAGGAGTACGTCGGTTATATAGGTGATGTGTTCCTTCAGATGCTGAAATCGTTAATAGTGCCTCTAATCGTATCATCTCTAGTGTCTGCCATAGCAAATTTAGACTTAAACTTATTCTCGATAGTCTCGATATTTCATCCGTTTCTCCTCCTCTTTCAAGACAATGTTGGTCTCGGTAGGAGCTGAGAACTCGATAACAAACATTGTCTTGAGCTGGTGGTCGAGGAGGACTACATCAGGCTTATTGGCTCGAATCTGCCTGAGGGTCGGAAATGAGTAGTTTCAATAAATTCGGCACTTCTCATTCCCCACAACGGGCTCAATATCCCCCGGAGCGTTTGGCTGCACTGATGTTATTATTATTATTATTATTATCATTATTATTATTATTATAAAAAACCATGCCTTTTTAATTTATGTATAGTAGTAACAAAATGATGATCCCATCTATCTATTAGAAATTCACAGCCCGTATTTTCTTGAAATATCTTCATCAGGATTTATTCATTTATTGATGACTGACCAACATTACATGGGCCAATACTCTGGACCTCTAAAATGATTTGTTTCCGTGATTTCAGTTTCCTCGTATTTGGATTCAGATTGGTTAAAAGCAAGACATTCTGATGAAAACTTGTGACATTACTACGGAAACTTGTGTTATATAAAACAGAATTTTTCATAACCTTGGTTATTCTTTCCAAATCTAAGCTTAATTACAAGAAGGGCCTAGGTTACGTAACGGAGAGGATCGTAACGTTTTCTTAACAGAATATTAGTATTATTTGTTATTTTAGTCGATGTTTTATTTAATAACAATACCTACGAAGTTTTGATTTATAAGCGTAATTACGAAATTTAAGTTTAATTACAAGTGTAAACACAAACAAAGAAATGTCTTGTAAATAATTTATTTATTAATATCTGAAATGGCTGGCTTAAAATTATGCAGCTTGAGACGAATGAAATGTTGTAATTTATAAGTATTAATATATTCCCTGTGAAGTTTTTCTTGCGTCTAGTAGTGTCTGAATCAGCCTGTATGCTAATTTCTATTCGGTTTCTTTCAACGTTACAAATTCTTCCACGTGTGCATTTACAGGAGTGAAAAATGCTTGTAGGAATAATAAATAGGCAAGGATCCAGGCTAAAACTGTGCTTTAATTAACGTGCTTGTTACTTCGTCGGAAGGGATTTATTGTTTTGAGAAATAATCAACTTCGTGGATAGCGAATAAATGTTGGTTGAACTGATTTATGTATGGCCAGTTTACGTTTCATGTTCATGTACATCTCGTGCGTTCACCACTTTCGATCTAAATTGAGTCCTCCTTTACCGTGTTTCAAAGCTCTTCAGTCGATATGTGCCTCCTGTTTTGTGGAATTTGGCTATATTATTGTACAGGGTGTCCCAGTTATAAAGGGTAAAAAAGTTTATTTGGATACATTATTAAAAGATCACTACTATTTTCCTATAAAACTTATTTCCGTATTAAAAAAAAAGAACGTGTACTTATTCCTCATAAGGTACCTAATATACTTGAAAAGTTTACAAATTCACTTGTAATTTTATATAGCTTCATCATTATTCAAAACATAATAATAATAATAATAATAATAATAATAATATTTATTTCAAACTGCCACACAGTGTAATACAAAAGTGGGTTGAAACAAAGTCAGGGGAAAATCGGTATAACCAAAAATACAAATACATCATAAAATCAAAGACATTCAAATAAAATACAATCGTACATAAAACTAGTAGGTAAGTGTTGTAAATAATCGAAACAATATAAAACCATGACAATACTAAAATGCATCTAAAAATTCGGCAACTGTATAAGGTTCTATATCTACTATCAATTTAAAAATCTCACGTTTAAAAACTTTAAAGTAAACAATTTTCTTAATACTCTCAGGCAAGACGTTAAAAAATCTTAAAGCCGCGTAAGAAGGGCCCCTTTCAGTATTACTTAACTTATGGTGTGGAAACATATAATTGTTGTTCCTAAAATTATATTTTTTCTTTGATATAAAATCGTTGAATTTTCCTTTATACTTAAAATTAAACAATAAACATTCATATATGTATAACCCTATAGTGGTCAGACATCCAAATGCTCGAAATTGATTCCTACATGAGCTATTAAACCCCAAATTCATTATCAAACGTATAATTTGTTTCTGGATAACAAAAACCCTGTATATACTGGTGCTTGCTCCCCAAAATAAAATTCCAAATTTCATCCTTGACAAGAAACTTGCATAATATACTGTTTTTAAAACTGATTGTGAAACATATGGCTTTATTACTCTCATACTATAACATCGGCTGTTAAGTTTTTTCGTTAAATCATCTATATGATCTATCCAGTTCAGTGTTGAATCAACAAAAATGCCCAAAAATTTTGTGACTGAATTGAGATATATATGTGTCTCGTTTATATATAGGGTTGAAACTCTATTATTTGATCTATTTGAAGTAAATAAATAAAACATATTGAGGGATTATTAAAAAAGTGAAACACAATGCTTGGTTTTATACACTTAGTATACTTGCTGAAACATCAGGCATCATTGGATTCATGGTACACAGGATTTTATTCCAAAAGAAGTATATTAAGAAATATATCTTTTTCCAAAAGAAATATATGTAATGGTTAAAAATAATATAATACTGACGTAGTTTTCCGCATAACACTATACTGCTCTCGACGCGCGTTTCGCCAACCAAGTTGACATTATCTAGAGATGTTTAAAACTAATCCTACGTTAATACTTTGAACTATTTACACCTAAACTATGGTTACGGTTCAATGAGTCGTTGCGACGGCTCAGTGAACCGTCGCGACGCATCAGTGAACCATGATTTACTAACCAATAAAGCCAGAGGAAGAATGGTCAAACAGGACTGGGCTGCGAGAAGCCAAGCTCCTAATTGAAGGGCCTGGGTCGAACGCAACTCGATCAATACTTGCACTAAGTCGTAACAGCATAAGGATTGTTACAGGACTGCTGACAGGTCACGGACATCTCAAGAAGCACCTTAACACTATCGGCCTTAGTGACACTAGAAGGTGCAGGTTTTGCGGACACGATGACGAGGATTTCATTCACATTCTCTGTCGCTGTGTCTGCCTCATGGTCAAGAGATACAAACATCTGGGCGCAGCATTTTTTCTGCCCCAGGACACAGGACCCAGGACAGGCAGTCACAATGGGTCGAAAGACCTGAGTGCTGCGGGTAACCGCGCCGCCTAACAACAACAACCAATAAAGCGGGCTGTATGGGATTGGCCCTCTGTCACCATTCATACTATTTTTACACTTTGCAATTTCCAAACCCCCAAATGCATCCAGTTGTCTGGAATTTGTTACATTCTTAATTAGTCTTAAATTGCTACCATCTATCTTATAGTACTTTTGATTACAGTTTTTATAGCTAATTTCGTAAATCCCAGATATTTCCTTAGTTTCTATTTTGTCTTTTGGATTGCCTAAAAGTTGTAGTTTATTGCCCTATGAATACACCACTGACATATATCTTTAAAAACCTTACCAAAGCCGCAGGTGAACGGAGGATCGTGGTGAATAGATATGAATTTTGTATTTTCTCTTTCATTGTGAAAAGTCGAGGAATTTCGAAGTAAATAATAATAATAATAATAATAATATCTCTATCCCTCATTCTCATCATAATGATGAGCCCGGAAGTCAGAGACTTGTGTGGGAGAGGGAGCGGCATATTATTATTTTGCGGGCCGCGAGTGCGCCCAGGAACGACTTACGATGTTATAACTTTAACTACCATTTAGTACGAGAATAAGGGAAACCTGGAAAACCTTATTAATTAAAGTGTACAGTAGGTTGTTAGCCATTTATACAGTGATATTGTAGTACTAGTTGCATATTAAGAACGCTACCAGCCTTATACGCACAGATTTAATATTGGAGCAATTAGAAAAAGTTGACCACGGTGAGATTCGAACCGCCGTCAACCGCGAAGAACGATTAAAAACCAGACGTCTTAACCGCTCGGCCACCGAGCTCCGAAGTGTCTCTTTAAATTTACGTTTCCTAATTGTTTTATCAATTAAACTTGGAGAATATCCATTTCTAGCCGTATCCCTAATAAATACTTTTTCTTTTTAAAAAATTTCAAGATAAAAATAATATAACTAATAATTTTCTTTGAATCCGCCCGTATAGATATTTAGTAAATACTTTGGTTATAGATAGCACTAATTTACGTCGTATCCCCGTCATCGGCCCACCGCATATATGGCTTTACACTGCGAACTCTGTGCATAGATAAAATCACTGAAATACATAAATTATCTAATAGAGATGTTACTTATCGCAGAAAGAAATAAAATTTAGTCTATCTATGTTTAGGAAGTTATGTGCTATATTTTAAATCTAAGATGTCCCTAAATTAAACAACCTCTTCCGTTTGACCGACATTGTAAGTCTTAAAGTTACACAGAAGTCTCAAAAGTAGGTAAACATGGAACCGAATCACAAATCTTCTGAAAACTTTCCCGAAGGAGACGTTATAGTAATACAGAAATAGAATAAGATGGCAGAATAAATGGATGCTAGAAAATAAACTTATTTAAACTTAGGGTTACCGTAATTTCTGTCTTATGTCGGATTATTTATGGATTTAATCTGCCATATTTCGAGGTTCCGTTTTTAATATATGTTTAACAAAGTTGTGCTGAAAGATATATATCCCAAGTGAAGATAAATCAAACTCAAATTTACGACGCAATTCCTAATCAATGTCCCGAAAATTCCTAATCCGTTTATCAGTAATTTATTTTGTGAAATCAATCTGTCCCATAAATTTACTTAGGCATATTAAATAAAGTTAGTATATTCGTGATTTTATTTGGAATGTTTGGTATTTATAGGACGTATTAAAAGGCAACTATTATGTGAATATCTAACCGTGATCTTTCGTTTACCGCCCCAAGGCTTTGTTTGAGTAACAGAAATACCTAATTAATGATAATAATTAGGTGATCTTCCCAATCTATATAAACATTTTAAAGCAAGATATATGCCTACATATTATAATGAACAATGGGCCTTAATAATAATAAATAATAAATAATAAATAATAAATAATAAATAATAAATAATAAATAATAAATAATAAATAATAAATAATAAATAATAAATAATAAATAATAAATAATAAATAATAAATAATAAATAATAAATAATAAATAATAAATAATGAATTAAAAATAAATAAAATAATATATACAACCGACTTTATACACGACGAATTGCATTCTTTACAAACCTTAAATTATAGATTAGCATATGGTTATGATTAGGAACTTCACAGGTATATACCTGTAGGTATGGACCAACTTGGAATGGTATTAATATCTCTTCAAATTTATATTTTATATACATTTCTACGTTTTACATTCCTGTTTCAGATTTGAAACGGTTTTTCAACACACGGACTAACTTTATACGTATTTTTTCCATTAAAAGTTTTAGACAACAACTTTGTCCCGTAACTTTGATGTTCGGTTAACCTGAAATGCTATCCTGAATTGACTTAATAAGACATTTTATCTAGTTTTGTAGTTATAATGCCTCAGTTAGTTTGTAATTAAAACCGAATTGAAGAAACAGTAATTTTGTAAGGTATTTACCAGGGTATTTAATAAAAAAATGTCTCACTAACATATATGACAAGTATCATATATGTGAACAATATTGTAAAGTTTTGGATGAATCGGTTTTATTTTGCTACTATAAATCTTACGAAAATGCCAATTTGGATTTATTTGGCAATTTGAATATGCCTCACAATGATTTTGTAAGCTTTACATCGTTGCTTCAAGTTTTATTTCAATTAAACTTTGAAAGTATTGTTTTACAAAGCAGGGTTATTAAAAGTATTGAAAACATGTTGTAAACAATTTAAATTTGTACACCCATAAAAAATGGTCCGCAAAATTATTTAATCACACATCATTAATCAATTATTAAAACTGGTAGGGTAGAGTGAAATAATATTACTTCACACTTCAAATCTCTACACATCTAAAAAACTGTGAAACATTTTTTCAAAACAGAACCGTAAAGCAAGTATACTGAAAGATATTCTTCATTTATTTATTACTTATTTTTCCTTGTGACCTGTTGATATGAGTTGTAAATCGAACTGAAAACGCTATTTACTATATTTACTATACATATATCTATAAATTACTTTACCAATAATCGAGAATAGAGCTCATAGATAGGCAAACAAGATTAAACACTCCAATATAGTGATTTATTCACTAATTAAATGGCCTCTATAATCTGTAATTTGCCAGTGCAATTTGGATAATACGTTAACCGCTCAAAATTATTATGTATTATGTTTTAATTTATAATTTATAAGTCTAGTAATAGGAAAGGAGAAGCGTAAAGTTAGAAACAGAACCGTTTCAGCGTATTCAGTCTACGTTTGTTAGGTTTTAAGCTCCGAAGGAAGCCTTCCTTATCCTTATTAATCCTGGAGCGTAATAGTATATTAAACAACGGGTATCATAAAGCGTACTTTTAGCGGCGAGTTTTCTAAAAGACAAGTGCTTATAATTCATTAGATTTTCAAAATTGCTAAGGGTAAAACTGTGATGAAGAAAAATCTACATTCACATGAAAATGAAGATCATTTTCTAATTTTCTTGATGTGTTATCTGAAGGGCTAGGTATGAAGGTTAAGAGGTATCTGAATTCTTCTGATAATAATACTCTGACCGATGGTGCTTCTTGACTATTTGATAGCCACTTGATAGTACAACAAAGACGAGTATTTGGCTCCCATATCCTCACACAGTTTTTTAAAAAAACATTGCTTTCAGTGGACGAGATTTTATAAAATTTACCACATTCTAACACCTGAATCAGTGCAAGCAGATGATTTGACGCAAGCGCTTCTCTATGAATAATGCAATGGGTCCACAGTGCATTTGGTGACTTGCTTCGAATAAGCGCCTGCACAGTAAAAAAAGACAAATGGTTAAATTACTAAATGGTAATCTTAATTTGCTGCAATGTTATTTTTAACACGAACTGGGTAGTATAATAACTAAACCTTTAGAACTCATATTACACGAACGATATAACCGCCAAGTTTGTAGAAGTACTCATAAATTGTAGTAAAATTTACAAAACCCTGTGTTAAAAATGAATTAATCCCCCATAAAAATGGAATAATTACACGGTGATTAACTATTACATATTATCTTGTAAAATTTACTGTGTTAAATTACTTTTAATGTAATGTTATAATACACCGATATGTCTAACACTGCCAAGTGTGGACTATATACACACTGATGAGTGTGGATTCAGTGTTAAAATCAGTCGGATTTTTTTACTGTGTGTAATCCTCTATAACAGCCAGACATGGAGCGAGCTCCATCTGTACAGACACCATCGCATTTAGGCCAATTCAAATTATTTTCAGATATGAATGTATCAAGAATCTCGAACAGGTCCTGAGCCTTCGCTCCTGCAGTGATATTTTTACAAAACAGAAGATCTTCTTTAATATTATTACCATCTACAAACGTTTATATCCTCCGCTATATTCTCCCGCCCCTCGCCTCCGTATTCTGAAACTAATTGTGTTATTGGACAAAGGCACTTTTAAAAGCAGCTTTGCAGCAGACTCACTAATCAGGTTGTTCACCATATCTACAGCAGCCGGTAGAAAAAGTTCTTCTGCGATGGTATGAGGCTTCTTACATTTAGTGATTCTGTAAGCAACCTTGTAAGATGCTGGCAAAGCGTTGTTTGGTATTGACGCAGTTTTAAAAAATGTATTTTTTTGTTGTTTCAGTTTTTTTAACTTTCTGGCAAAAAAATCAAGAGGTTTGCCAACCATTCTGTGGTGATTAGCTTCTAAATGGCGCTCCAATTTATTTAGAAGCATACAATTTGTTGCCAAAACTTTTATACACAATACACATTGTGGTCTTTCTTCACCATTAATTTTTGTTGACGTAAAACCAAACTCTATATGGCTGTCATCATATTGTCACGATAGTAAAAAGGAAAGGAAAGTTAATTGAAAAATAACAATAACAACTTGAGATAATTCTGAATATACCTATGTATAGGTTTATAGCCTATTCTGAATATACTTTATCTTTTGAAGGGGGTTGGAACCTTTGGTGTGCAGATATCATTGACGTAGTTTTCCACATAACACCAAATGGCCTCTAAGAAGCCATTTCTTTTTAATTATATGATGAATAATATTACATTAGACAGAAAGTTTGAAGTTAAGGATTTGAGAATTTCATTTGAACCTAATTTGAGTTTCTCTAAACACATTAATACAATTACAGCTGAATCATATAAACTATTAGGCTTAGCTTAGATACTTAGCTTTAGCCCCTTAATTAGTCTTCCGTCCAGCTCTTCGGAGGTGGAGGCAGCATTGAAGGATCTGGTGATCGGTAATGCTTGCATTCTGCGAATTTTTTCGCAATTTTTGACGGATGTCGTTCTCTCCAGTTCAGTATGGAATCTGAGGTTCTTGACTCTTTTCTTTTGTTTGAAAAGGATGGAGAATACGTAGAGACTGCAGTCTTTTGAATTCTCCAATCTTCTCTCTGTTTACACTCTTCTCTCCAATTACTTTGAACCATTATGAATAGCTCACGATCTTCTCTCTCTTTAATTTCTTCTCTCCAATTACTTTGAACCATTATGAATAGTTCACGACACTTACTCTACTTTTAGGAGCAGAATAAATACTGAAAATTTGTCTCTAGGTAAGCTCTATTTATACTTGGTTTTACTTACCCCACCACACTATACTTCTATTTTATGTTTCCCCGAAAATATTTAATTTACTCAAGAAATAGAATTTCTATTGGTGAGACAAGAAGGCGACACACCCCCAGTAATGAAAGGGTTACAGGTAGTCAGATGCACAATTGCCATACTCTGTTTAATAAACATCTATTAAATTGTACCTATTAACTGAAGGGTTATACTTCGCATATTTCCTTGAAAAGGTAGGTAAATACATGTGTCTCCACCCTGAATATATATTAAAATCTCTGGTGCAAATTATCTGATAGTAAGTACTTGAAATTGTATCACCACAACTAAAAAATATTATTCCTAAAAGGATTCAGAATTTTATGGAGCAACTTTGACGATTTTATTTGTGGTTCATCAACTATAGTTCATCAATAGACAACAGTATTGGTAATCGTAAAATCTAATATTTAGAATTTCATAATACTGTTTTATAATATTCGTTCCTAATTTGAATTTCAAAATGACAATAACAGGTACTCTAGATCTAAAAGAAAAGTGCCTCATTTAATTAGTCACGGGCAATCTTATCACGGCTGTTACCATGGGTATTTACTATACATATATCCATAAGTTACTCTACCAATAATCGAAAATAGAGCTCATAGATAGGCAAACAAGATTAAACTATCAAATATAGTGATTTATTCACTAATTAAATGGCCTCTATAATCTGTAATTTGCCACTGCAATTTGGATAATACGTTAACCGCTCAAAATTATTATGTATTATGTTTTAATTTATAATTTATGTCTAGTAATAGGAAAGAAGAATCGTAAAGTTACAAACAGAACCATTTTAGAGTATTCAGTCTACGTTTGTTAGGTTTTAAGCTTCGGAGGAAGCATCCAAAAGAGAGAAAAAAGAAATTGTTTGTTTTATATTGTACCTTATTAATCCTGTAGTGTAATAGTATATTAAACAACGAGTATCATAAGGCGTAGACGAAAGACACTAGACGAAAAAATGTTCATTTTATTTGTTTATTAACAAAATATTGTAAAATTAACTGATGTCATATCATGTAACATTCAACTCTTTTGATATAATTCTCTGTTATATCTTACCAACTCAAAAACTATCGTTGCTTTCCTTATAAATTTATACAAATAAATTTTGGGCACCCATCCTAAAGTGACCATTTACCACATTTTATTTAATGGCGCATAATAGTAATTTTAAGGCCATGGACATAAAATTATATTTGTATGCCTTATAGGACGTAAAAATGAAATTTCGTAGAAAATAAGCATTGAATTTAGAAAACGTCATAATTACCTTACAAATGCCTTGTAAAGTTTAAAAATATTATCTACACGGTGTTTTTAATAATCCATTTATTTTGATTATAGTTTTTGGATATTGGTATCTGCTAATTTTATTCTCGTGTTCTGGTAAAGGATATTTTTAGTTGTACCTCTAAAGAAAAATAAGTTTTTTAACCTTTAGTGCATGGTTACCGTGGGTACCAAAATCATAAATGCTGTACGCCCTTCATACAAAGACAAAGCAACTTTTGTTTTAGGTATTAAAAGTAATAACAAAGGATGTGACCTAACGAATACATCCACAGAGGTGGCAGGCAAACTAGAGACGGTCCTGAATGGAAAGTAGATTGCCAGGGGCCAAACCGAAGTGTGGTTGTCGAGATAACAGTTTTCAAAACAATTCGCGTAATTTCAAACTCCGCTACTGAATAAAGTAAAGAGCACAGAGCACAGCTTCGTTGCCAGGTTAAGCCTTACTAATTATCCACTAACATTCCGGCCCTGCCAACTGTTCATTAATGAAACTAAATTCTGAATATATCTCGGTACTAAGCGGTTTGCATGTGTAATTTATTTAATTATAATGTTTATAGCGGCCAACGTGCAAACTTCTAGGAATGGGGAGGTGGAAACAAAAGCAGCTGCAGAACGTTCCACATGCCGAGGAAGTTCTCGAATTTCTGATAATTTTAGAAATTCTGCAGCACACATTCGGCAAATAAATAATTAAATACTATTAACTGGGATGGAAGACCTCAAAATGATTTAACTAATGATGTATTTTTAATGTTCCTTATTGAGTTATTTAATTATTCTAAAAAGACTTCTACAGAAGGTATTCTTAATATCATCTGAAATTAATTACCCATTTTTTTCAGATTTGGAATCTACAGGGTTCCAGGGAGGCCACAGGGGAACAGAAAGGGTGTTACTCTGTGTCTCCGCACCAGCGGTTACCAGACTTCCTGGTCCGACCGCTGGTACGGAGTACGGATCTGAGAATTAAAAATTCTTGTAAATCCATGAAATCTAAAGAACACATGCGTTTACTTGAGTAAATGTTCAACTTATTACTTTTTATCATTGTTACCTGACATTTTTTAAGATTAACTCGTCGAAAATTGAAATCAACAAAATAAAATAACGGTTCTAGCGCTTCTACCGGATATTATGTGAACTAAAGATTGTGTTCCAACAACAATACCTAATTCAAATTAGTTGCCACTTGATTCATCGCACTTGTACATTAAACCAGTGCTGCAAACTATCAGAAACTGCTGTGTATTAACAAACTTATAATATTACGATCTAATGAAATTTTAATATTCTTCGTTGCCTATAACATACACATTATACTATTTTCCAGAAAAGGCACTCTCAACTATGACTACAAAAATGGCTAGTTACTTTATAGCTTTTGCGATGGATCCTTGCATATACTTTGTTTAAAAGTGTTTTAAAATTACCTTCAAGAGCGATGAGATTATCAGTTTAAATGTGCCTTCACTCTACAATTTAAACATTTGTAGCCCGAACAATGCAGAGCGGTAGATTAATGTTTCTCTTTACGTTGTAGGACATTTTCAGAGAAAAGTTTCGTTGATGAGCTCACCGACAGTAAAAGTCACTGGAAGGAGAACGAATGGCGGTACCCTCATGCACTGAAGGAACAATCTAATTTAAAATGTAAACTTTCCGCTCCTAATAAAGTTTTGTTTGCCTTTTTAAGGATACATCAGAACTTTCAGGTCCTGGATGGAGATGTTTTAACTTCCGAGAAGGTTTAAGGTGTATAGAGTAGCTCACGGAACATCTTCTTGAGATAATGAAATATTTCTTCAAATATTCCTGCATTTTCTATTGATTTTAAAAAGAAAATAATGTGCAATGTAAAGTTTCAAAGCAATACATTTTGTCTATATAACTTTATTTGTGGCAGAGTTCTATGAATAATAAAATATTTAATTAGTAATATCAGTATTAACACTGACGTAGTTTTCTACATAACACCAAAACACTATACTGCACTCGACGGTCGTTTCGCTAACCAAGCATCATCTGGAGATGACTAAAACTTAAATAGGAGGTTACATGGATCTAACCCAGGTGTATCTAGATTTTACTGCTTGCCTAAGATTCATAAACAAGGAAAGTCGGTGCGTCCTATTGTTTCAAAAATTGGATCGCCGAATTACTACCTATCAAAATGATTAACAGAGAAGTTTATAAGTTTACCCATTGCACCACCTAGTTTTTATGTGATTAATTCCAATGATTCATTAATAAAAATTCTAGTATTTCTCCAGGATTTGGTTTAGATATGTGGATGATATCTTTGCAGTGTTTGATACTGCAGTGATATTTGCAGTGACAAAAGTTACTGATATTGACAACTTTGTTTCTAAATTAAACAGTCGTTTCGCCTCACGTAAATTTACATATGAAACTGAAAACTCTGGATAATTAGCATTCTTAGATGTATTAATAATTATAAATAGTGAAAATAAGTTAGAATTTGACATATACAGAAAAGATACCAGTACTTTAAGATGTATCCCTAAGAACTCGCACTATTGTGCTCTACATAAAATGGCGAATTTCAGTTTTTTAATTCATCGCCTTCTCCCAAAATATGGAGAGGAGAGGAAGAGGAACGGTTGAAAATGAAATTAATTAGGCACGTAACTTGGTATCTATTTTCTTTTGTTTTTTTCATACGCCTCGATCAGACGAGTAGGTGCATGTCATATAAGGGTCTCTAAAACACGTAAATTTAATTTGAGTTTATGAGGCATTCTAAATAAAATATTAAGGGGGTAAAAGCCTTGCCGTCTAAAAGCAAAACGTGTAGGAAGTTTACATTTTCTTTGTCGAAGAGGAAAATTGTGGTTCTTCAATAATATAGCAGGTTACTATGAGCTAACAGAACTGCGAACTTAGAATGAGAGTTCAGAATATGGCTTTAGTAAGGGCCGTACAAAATATAGGAAGCAAAATATAAAAACTCGATATTATGAACATTTTAGAGCTTGAATTCAGCTGTCAATTATATTATAATTACTTTGGCCGCAAATCTTTCCGTGAAATTAAAGATTATTAAAGATTATTGGAAAACATCATGGTGGTGATCAGGTAATGTAATTAACTGTAGGTGTTTTATTGGTGTCAACTGGATTAGTGAGAAACTGCCACCGAGAAACGATATGGAAATGGTGGAAGAAGTGATACCATAATATATAATAATAATAATAATAATATCTCTATATACCCCTTATTCTAACCACAAGGATTAGCCAGAAAATCTGAGAGTTGTGTGGGAGAAGGGGCGGTATATTATTATTTCGCAGGCCTCAGGAACGATTTACGTTGATAAGCCCTAACAACCATTCAGTGCTGGAATGAGGGAAATCTGGAAAATCTTATTAGTTAGGGGACAATCAAACATCAACCAATTTTAATCTCTCACATTAACACCAAGTTGACATTCGTCCCATCCTAGGCCACCGCCAGGATGGTTACTAACCCATCCCTGCGAACAAGCCTTAATCTACGAGTAAACAATTTAATTAAAAATTGTTTGGTGGAATGGGGATTCGAACCCACGACCTCTGGGTTGAGCGATCGAGACACTAGACCCAGAACCACCGGCTCGCCATATGATTTAAATTATTTCCAAAATGAAAATAGTCGTCTTAAGAGCTTCAGAGTGATCATCGCTTTTTAAATACGAAAATATACTTAGACAGTTTAAAAACTGTGTACTGATGCGGCGCTTATAGGACCATTTTTAATTAAAAAAGACGATATATATATCGTCAGAAAATAATTCATTCTACATGATTCACTCTGTATTCAGTTCAAATTCTGTAAAATAATTAGGTAATGTAACCCGGCTTCGCCCATTTAAAAAAAATGTGTTTCGAAACAAAGTTAATTTTTGGTACTTTTTTGTCAACAATTATTAGGTTTGTTCTAACAAGAAAACTCTGATCAATGCCCAATTGATTGTAACCACAATATCTGCCCATGCGTTAGTAGAGACAAATTTGCAACAAAATCAGAAGTTTGTGATCGAACAACTGACAAATCTGACAAAGAGTAAAGAGTGGCAGTCTGTGGGCTGAATTTATTGTTACTTAACCTCATTTTTTGACACAAAACGAAAACATTGGACGTTTTTTATCGTTTTGCCATTTGTGGAGTGTTTCATGGATAAGAAAAGAGTAGATAATGTCTGTAACTTATTTGTGGTGGATTTTCATGATTCATAGTTTGTTTCTTTTGGGATTACACAACCTGTATAAAATAACAAAAAGCAAAAAACCATAATAAAAGAGTGTTTTATGATTTGTAGTTGTTTAGAAAACTTCACATAGACTTCTAACATAAAAATCCTTCAGTATCTAATCACAATCAGCATGAATAATAATAATGCAGGTAAGACTTTACTAGTAGAGATGAATGTCATTTCATTTAATTTACTGCGCATGATTCTGATTCAGAGTTCCTAAAAAATCCGAAAACTTTTCTGATTGTCCACAAACCAATCATAAGCCATGATAGAACAGTGTACTGTCAATCAGGAACCAATCACCGATTTTCTTTTGGCTTTGATGGAACGGAAAAATTGCAATGCGCATGCTCCCGAGAGTCACCGACGATTTGGGATTCTTGTTAGAACCAACCTACATATTGTTTTACACAGTAAAAAAAAACGAGCAATTTTAACACTGAATTAACACTCATCAGTATGTATATAGGTCACACTTGGCAGTGTTAGACATATCAGTGTATTATTACATTACATAAAAGTAATTTAACACAGTAGATTTTACAAAGTAATGTGTAATAGTTAAATTATTCACAGTGTCATTATTCCGTATTTATGGCGGATTTATTTATGAGTACTTCTACAAACTTGGCGGGTATATCGTTCGTGTAATATGAGTTCTAAACGTTTAGTTAATGTACCACCCAGTTCGTGTTAAAAATAACACTGCAGCAAATTACGATTACAACTTGGTAATTTTACCATTTTTTGTCTTTTTTTACTGTGTAGGTCATCTAAATTGATTAAATATGCAGATAACTCAAAAGGTCTTTAATAATAAAAATAGTTATTTGTTTAACTAGTACAAAAAATATACGTTTTCAGGACGAGGGAAATGGACGAGGATTTAATGTTATAGTGTCTTATTCGTATAGTTGGAAAAAAAAATATTATTTTTACAACAATTTCTGGCTTTAAATGCAACAAATATTTTAAAAAAATCGCAGTATTTTTCAAATTTCGTGACAATGGAGAATAAACATTTCTTTGGAATCTTCGGCATAATAAACATTTAACTTCTATTTGCATGATATTTATGGCACCCAACCGTTGCCTGGTTAAAAGAATAATCTTGAATAAAAGATAACAGTTCCTTCTATAACTGATAGTAATAATCATACAAAAATAAAAGACGACAGGGAAGAGTTATAGTATATAAATAATACTAGTAGACTTCATTCACGTTAAGTTTAAAGTGACGTTTTTAAGTTTTAAGTTTTAAGTTAAGTTTATATAAATAAATAAAAATTTGACAACGCAGAGAAGGGTTGCCAGATATAAAACTCTTTGTAAGTGGTAAATGCTATGCTAATTTATTGGTTATTTGTTTATCGAATATTGAAAACAATTAATTACTGAAAATGACGTCACTTTAAACTTAACGTGAATGAACTTTACCTAATTAGATTAGACATTCGAAATTATGGCGAATGCGCCAATATAAAAAATACAAAATCAATAACAGATCAATTTAAGGCCGCATAACAAAATCAATTCAATAATTCATACAGCTTTAAGTTAGTAGATCAAATTTGAAAATATGGTCTGCTTTACACAGGCCAAATGTTTAAAAGAATGCACAGAAGGAATAATAACATGCCGCGAACGAAGACTGGTCGAATAGGAAATCTTTTTCGAACACTGTATTGCTTACGCTCATTTTAAACATATCTCGATCCCTTTTAGGATAATTTTTGAAAGAAATTGGTGTACTTAGTTAATAGAAAATATGTAGTTAGTTAACTGCAGCAGCTATAGTTAGTTCTGTAGCTAGTTAAAGAAAATATGTAGTAACCAGACCTCGAAAATTCAATAACACAGAAATGGTACATTAATAGGTATAATCTTATTTTTTTACAATATAAAGTTTTATTTGAAGTATCAACTCTGCGTGGGAGTGACTATGCATGGGATCATCTCATCAATTTTTGACCATTTTCCTTCTTCAATTTATTCGATAATATTCATGATAAAATTTAATATGCAAAATGTATCGCCCATGAAATATGTATATTATGTTCGAAAAGGAGACGTTGAAAATAACAAGCAAACTACAAAAATATATTTCATCTTCAACGCTTAGTTGTTTGTCACATTTTATGGGATTAAAAATTAATTATTAGCTCTACAAATATGGGTAAAGCTTCAAACTTTCCGTTTATAGAGTATATTGATGAAATAATAGGTATTTTTCCACTGCACATTCCCCATATCTCACCCTTAATTCGAGTTAGAGGTTTTGTAGAGAATTTATACGCCTTATACACAACGATGTAAACATTTTTATTCTACCATTTCCCTAGTTTTAGTATACTGGTGGGTTATCAAATGAAATCAGTTTGTCGTTTGTCATTTTCGATGGGAGAAATAAAGATAATGACCCTATATTTAAAACAACAAGAATACACATAACCCCGATGCTCGGTTAATCTAAGATTCTACCCCGAAACAGCCAATGCTGTAGCGTCTCGAGTGTTAGTATGTCAGCAGCAAATTGTTTCTTACGCATTAGGATATTTTATCTAGTTTTTTTAATCATACTTCATTAAACTACGCTAATTTTAATTACTTGGTGTAGTTAAAACCGAATTGCAGAACTTTAGAACTTTAGAGAAATAAACTTTAGAACGACAAAAAACAAAATTTTGATAATTTGGAAAAATCAATAAATATTATTCTTTATTTAAATAATTACTTGTTTAATTCGAACTAAAAAACCGGGATTGTATATTAAAACAATTTGTCAACCCCAATCCGTAAAAATATAAATTAATTAACCACTTTTGTGGCAAAGCAATAAAATATCCTGGAAAACTGTATCGCTCTTGGAACCCAGGCCACTAATCCATCGGTAAGCACTTCAAAGGTGTCGCCCGCAAGATATGCTTCTCGTTATTTATTTATTCTTCTCTTTGAAATCCAGATTTCTGGGATGAGATTTGAGACGAGACGAATTATGATAACTAAGAGATAAAAAGGATTACGTTTTTCGTTTTGAAATCGTGTATTATCTCGCTCATCGCATCTTATCTCATCTCGTCATCACTTCCAATAGATACACATGGTGTTAATTAAGTAGAAAGTCAAACTTCAGGTGATTTCTATTTAAATTTGTGAAAATAAACGTGGAATGCATATCTTGATCTGTAATCAAGCAGGTTTGCCAAATGAAAATAGTAATTACAAAATATAAACTTTAGATTATAACACTTTAGATTATAAAAGTATTTTGAATGAGGTTTACAGAATAAATAAACACTTTACTAAAGTTACGACAACAGAATTGTCGTCATGACATGATTTAGTGAATTAATATTATTTACTGACTAGGTTTATTTAAAAAATTTGATATGTAGGATACGATGTGGTTGCGATAGGAATAACGTTGGAGGAATTGATGAGAAATCTTTCTTTACTTTTTGTTATTGGCTTAATTTGTTAAAAATATATAAGTTGAATAAGTTGAAATATATCCCTTACTGTTTACATCTTTCTTTATATAGGAATTAAGCCAAAAAGTTAACTAAGATAAATTATTAATGAAATTATCAAATGTTATGGTTCGAAAACGTTTTAATTTTCATCGTTACAACAAATAATCTTAAGTACGCAAAGGAATAACCTTATATGTCGAAAACAACTATTTTTTGTGATATATGAGCCCCCAACATTGAATTACAACGGCATATCTTGATATAACCTCAGCTGATTGTCTTTAATACATTTTTCTTTTAATAGGGTTATATACATCCTTTAAAATCCTATATTACATTAAAAATAATTCGGTAGTTTTGGTAATATATCTTTTTGTATTGAATTTTAATGAAATAAATTATTTTTTACTGACAAAACAAAAATTGTAGTAGAATGTTATAAAATGACATAAATATATATATATATATATATATATATATATATATATATATATATATATATATATATATATATATATGTATATATAAAGTGGTGATAAAGTGCTGTAGAAAGGTAAGCTGAAACATAACTAGTCAGCTAATAGATGTAAATGAAAAATGAATCCAGAACATAACTTCCAGGACTTAAGAACATTTTTTGTAGGCTAAGGGAACGAGGACATACAAGAGTGTCTAAAAGTACACTTTTTAAAATATGTAGACGATTTAAATGTGGAATTCATTCCTTTAGATACAGGCATGGTAAAATCTCTAAAACACTGTTCGTGGATCTACATAGTATCTACTGCAATTTTTTATCCGGGTATCTGGAAAGTTCTATTGAAATAATAAATAGTTCACAAAACAGTTTGTGTGCAGCTAGGCACTTATTTTATTCCAAAGAACTTACATATTTTTTATAGGTAGGTACCTACATTTTTGTTGACTCGACAGAGCTATAAACATATTTTATAAAATCAGCCACGCTTATTTTTTTTACTTGTTTATTTATTTATTCCAATCAAGCAGGGTTTGCTACTCCTTTGTTCCTGCTTAAATAAAAATAATTATGAATCCACAAAGGACCTAGGCGACCCTGCCATTAGAGAGGGGTGCTGCAGGATCCTATTTTAAATTAATTTACTTCTGTACCTATGGGAACTCATATAAATTCTATTTAGAGAGTTAGGCGAGGTGAACCATATGGATGATTTCGCCATTGTTAAACTTATCCATATTATGAAGGTTTTCCCAGAGGCACATAAAATGGAATTTAGGGTTATTGGATAATTCATATCGTGTATTAGTTTTAATACGAATCGTGAATATTTGTTGGGCATTGGAGCCCCATAATATTACAAAGCAATTATAAACCAGTAGGTATATTCTATATAGGTACAGAAAAAATGCTCTTTATTAAAGAAATTATACAATTATAATATATGATATTTTTGAGTGTGATCTAAAATTGGAAACACAAAGACTTTTTCTGTAGGAAGTTCATTCTGTGTTACATGTCCCTATATGCGGTATTATACCTGTATTATACCCTTTTTTAAATAATGAATAATGTAAAAAAATTAACCACATGGACTCCTACTTATTTTACTTTATTACATCATTGTGCCTTGTCTATGCTAACAACATACTAAACCAGAATAAATTATATTCCAACGTTTCGATAAGAAAATACATCTTCATTGTTTCCGTTCCTAATTGTACAATTACGTACATACATTTTCCTCATTCATCGTGCACATAAATGTCACTGGATATTACCAAATCTAATAATGGCCTTAAATTTTGCTGTGATGCACTTTCTACACCAACGCAGTGCTCTTGAAAAATGGATATGAAATTGTGGGGTAATTGAATGGCCTGCAAGAACTCCCAATTTATTATTACACCCAAGTATTATTACATCCAAGTATTTAAATAAATTAAATGGACGATGGTTCTGAAAAAACGAAATGTTATATTGAAAATCTGAATATTCTGGTCAATAGACAGAAAATTGCTTCCGGAAAGTGCTTTTAATTTTTCAATAAATGCTTAAATAAGACTGCAGAAAAATAAAAACAAAATTCCAAATTTTCAGTTTTTTCAAATATTTCAAAACCTAATCAAGTTAGACTGGATTTTTTGGGAGCTTTATATTAGTACCCTGATTTTGCAACTTTCCCTTCTTTTAAGCTTTCTCATATCTCTTACCTGTAAAGATTGTTTATGCAGCACGTCAGTTTAATTAAAGAGCTATTCCTGGATCTAATGTATTGATATTTTGTAAGCAATATTGACTGTATCTGTTGACTAAAGGATTTAATCATTCAGTCAATACTATGCTATATCATAATGTACTAAATAATATTTTGAAAATGATTTTGTTAAAGTTTCAAATTAAATATAGAAATGAATATAATGAAATATTTGTTTTGAATTAACACTAAAATATTTTTATTATTTTCAACATTTTCCTCAGACGAGTACACTGAAGGAAATGGATCAAATAAAATGTTTTGCTAAGACGATCTGCTTTATGATAGCACTTTTTCTTATTACCATTATATTATAAGGCACTAACCATAAGGACAATCGTTTTACTAATATGCTTTTACTACCTTAAATAGTCATTTTGCTGTTCCCATATAGTGCGTTTTCTAATTATTTTTCCCAGCATTTATTTTCCTAAAGGTAAGTAAATAAACTTTTATAGTAAGTGTGTGCACCAATTTGAGACTTACTTAGTTGGGGTTACTTTACCTTAGTTTACGACAAGTCGGTCCTGACTTACCGTAACTAAGTTATTATTTGAAAGTCATGTAATGCGCAGTTGCAATAGAAATCACTACAGATTTATCGCTAATCGGTTAGTATAGCCGCACGCCATTTTACACACATTTTACGTGTGTTCACTGTGTTGACTGGGTGCATAATGCGTGGAGTAAACGTTATTTGGGTAGTTTATGGTAAATTTAATTTGGTCAAAGAACGTGTTAGAGGCTTGAGTAATTAGTCTTTCAAATGTGTATTTCTTGTATAGATTACGAAAGATAAATAAATAATTTTAAAAGGGTGTATTTATTATCTAAAACACTTTATAACTTCACCAAAGTAGATATGCATAGATAAAACAAAGGTACTTCAGTTATTTGACAGTGTATTACAAAACATTACATCAGTTACTATGGTACTTTACAAGAAAATTGATATAGGAATATGGACACTACCTATGTAAGAAATGCCTATCCTTTGAAAACTATTGGAGGTTAAGTTTTGTAGATACTTTGCTGGAAAACTATTAATTTTTTGTAGGTATAAATTATGTATGTGGGTTGTACAGTTCTTATATATATAGGAGTTAACATGTTTTATCTTGATATATCCTGTATGCATCTGGCAACATTATTTTTCTTTTCTTATAGGTATACTACTAAACTAAACTAATATTAAAATACATATTCTAATAACAATAGTGTCATTTCCCTAGAATCACTGTATATCATTCTATGCTAATAAAGTGAAGTTATTAGGACAAATACAAGTGCTTACTGTAATGAACCAGTAATTATAAATGTTACTAAAACATACTGTATAATGGCTCAACAATAATTTACTAGTAGTAAGAAAAAGTTTTTTTTGTGGCAACAAAATATTAATACTGCATTAGAGAAGTATCTACTATCCCAAAAAAGGCACTTATTAAGCATAAAATGGGCCTTCATTACTGACAGCAAAAAATATCAATTTACAGTAATAAGAAAAAGTTAACAAAAAAAGTTTTTTTAATGGTAAGTAGACAGAATCAACAAAACCGTTTATGCTGTAGTAACTATGCTGTCTATTTGGAGCCTATTTAATGCAGATATTTTGTTGGGGATATACGATTTCTATTTACAGTTACTTGAAATTTCTTTCAGTGTATGCTACAGATGTCTCTCTACTGGGTGTATAATGCTAAACTAGATTTATGAACCAATAAAAAAATACAATTAATAAATATTTTATTGTTTACAAAATGTAAATGACACACAAATACAGAAGTGGGAAGATCAGTCGCCATCAGTTGTCCATGTAATCATTAGTTTTATTGAGCTACATTAACAAAAGGGAGCAGGTAATCTTCTTCTCATTACCTGTCCTCCCTTATGGTTTATTACCATAATCCTTGAAATTGGATATTTTAATCCATTTAGGCTTATATAGGTACTTATTATAGTTCCTACTAAATATGTGGTAATTCTTAGATTGTAGGATTTATTATTCTACCAAATAATCTAAAAATCAATTGCCTTTGTGTTTTTTATTATATCTAAATTCGACATCTTTAGCAAATATCTTATTTGTGTAGTAACGATTCCGAATCTGTTGAATAAAATTTCATTTTTCCCTCCAAATATTTTCTGAAAAATCATAACAGTAAATTAATGGCAAATTAAACATAAACCCATATTGCTGACTATAGAAATGAATAAGATGCACAACATAGTATAATATCAGTACAAAAGTTCAGTTATTTATGGTAAGTCATCGGCTAATGTCAGAACAGTTTTAAATCATGATGTATTTGCTTGTACATAATATTATATAGCAAATAACTACGAATAGTATGGACATCATTAAGACTATCCTCCATCTGCAAACGCCTTATTTAAATAAGAACTAAAAGAAATCAAGCCAAAACAGCTATTCTCCTGGCTATATGCCGCGCCGAGCGCTGAATTACTAAGCAAGATTTGCCGTATTTTGGTCTAAACACAGTTAGAATCAAAAATACAAGGATTATATGCATGCCATCTGACAAGTAGTAGAACTAGTTTCTACAACCTATTATTGTATAAGATAATATTATATGCTTATATTTTAATTTCATATGTATGTGTTTCCTTTTCAAGAGCTCATCCGCGTTAATCCTTTAAGTAAATTATATAGATATACAGGGTGTCTCATCAGGAACTGCGTCGATCGATAACTGGGAAAGTACTAATCCGAAATATTTGAAAATTTGCCGACATGATAAAGTCTCTAGGGCGAACGCAACCAAACTCTGTATGGGGAATGTAGAACTCTCCAGCACTTCAGGTTATACCGGAAGTCGACATGAACTTCGTTATTTTAAATGCTGGCAAGAAAATTAATATTTAATTTCAAGTTACAAGTTTACAGTTGCTTATTTATTAATCTGTGTTTATTATTTAAACAAATCCACAGAAGAAAACGTAAAAACAAATATGATAATACATGTTTACAGACCTACATAGTTAATTTTTGACTTGTGGAAAGAATACTAGGTTTCGACAAAAGTAATATACCTACAAAGAGTTGTTCGCGTCGCGTTTTCGCTCTATCTTAGGTTCTAAGGTTTCTTAATTTATTATTTTCTCTGTAACAAAAATACTTTTTTAGGTAAACTAAAGTACTTAAAATAATTAGAAAACGGCTGAATATTTACTGAATGTTAGTTTTTTAATACTTTAATACTAAATATACAAAAGTATTACCACATTAAAACTAACCAGTGTGAGGGCCAAGAGTAATTAATTTATATTGAGAAAAAAGGATTTATAAAAGATTAGTCAAGCCCTAGTGTCTTTGAAACTCCATTTCAAGCCCATAACTTTAGCAACCCATTTAATTTTATAATGTAGGTATAGCTATTATTATAATTGATAAATAAGACATTGGCCTTGATTTCTTTATATTGTTATATTTGCATTGTAAGAGCTTTTATTAATTAATGTAAGAACAACAAAAGTATAATCTCAGTATTATTATAGCCACCGTATTTTTATATTTAACCCATTTTGTCAAACCCAGGTATTAAATTAATATACAATATCCAATAAAATTAAACCAAAATATGATCAGGTAGGTCACAAGAGCCTCTGAAATTTAATCCTTTCCCAGCCTCTGAAATGTAATCCTATTCATTGGTTATTATTTTCAAAAGGTCTAAGTTTCATATAAGCAATGTTATATAAAGTGTAAAGTACCTACCTACCTAGCCCTACAATTTTAAAATGGACTCAAAAATGTTAAAATATAAAGGGTGTGCCATTTATTGCCACGCTCATGTAGAACACCCTGTATATACAAAAAAAAATAAAATATATCCATCCCAGTTCCTCGTACTTTTGAACCTTTTTAATAATGTTAATATAATAAATATTTGTTAAACTAATAATAATTTGTTTAACTAGTACAAAAAATACACGTTTTCGGGACGAGGGAAAGGGTTTACTAATTTTACTAGTCTCGAAAACGTATTTTTTGTACGAGTTTACCATAATATTTTTTTCCAACCACTTCTAATTAGCACCTCCAGATTACCGATTCATCGGAGTCACTATCTATTTCTATTTTTCTATTTAATTAAACTTCAATATATAATGTGACATGCAATGTCAATGTCAAATTAGTTTTCGGTACTGTACAACTGTACAATAATCTCTTTTTTGTACAGTTGCTATGACGATTTCAAACAGTCCCCAAATGGCCCTTCTTTTATACAAAATAATTTAATGTTATAGTGTCTTATTTGTATGGTTGGAAAAAAAAATTATTAATCGAGTTAAAACAACCGTTTTCCTTATAATAATGTCTAACCCTAACCCATACATCCAAAACACCCACCTACCTACCTAGTTTGTAACAACTAACCTATTTTATCTAATCTTATTTTACCAATTTTAAAAACTTACATATTGTTTTCACTATTCACATGGGGAGTCTTGGTAGTTTTTTCAATTAAATATAAATAACACAACCCAATTGTTATTAAGACAACTATTATACAAATTTTATCTTCGAATGAGATACTAAAAGCCATTTCTGTTCAAAAGTTGGATACTTTTGTTGCTATTTATCAACAACTATGTTATCTAATACCTTATCAGAACTTATCGATTTCAATGCCTACATACTTATAAGTTATCTATAAGTAAATGTAATAGTCAAATAATGTCACTGGACTGAGGTGTGGTACTCTGGCCGGAAAGTATACCTACAGATAAGGAATGTATTCAGTTAGATACATCTTAGTTACAAGAATTTCGAGAAAAATATAGTACCTATATGAAAAGTACTAGGTAATATACTTTACATGTAGAAGTATTATTATATATTTAGATGTTTCATATTTAACAATCAAAATAACTTTTCTGTCAAAAGAAGCTACCAATCATATTATATGACATAACTGGATCAATCATTATAGGGCTAATCGTATAACCTGCTAAAATAATTATAAACAGTATTATCACAACAATTAATTCATAAATATCGAAAACTATCATTTTTATTGTACCTACCTTTTATTTTATAATATACCTTTTATATGTACCTGTATCACATTTGGAAAGGCAGCTTTACATTACCTATGCAAGAAGTTGAGCAATACTTAAATGGTGCACTTCTTTTACTGCATTATACAGGGTGTCCCAGTATGAGCGTACAAAAATTTACCAGTGGGTAGGCCAGACCAAAATAAGAATAAAATTCTTATAATAAAAAATTCTCTGATGCACGCCTAAGGAGTGAAAGCAGGGTGTTATTTTGTAAAAAAACAACAATTTTCCGTAATAACTTAAAAATTATTTCGTAGATTTAAGTAATTTTTAGGTGACGTGTACATCTATTAAAGGTTAATAAAACTATATGGTGTTTGTTTAACTTTGACACCTGTGGTGGCATAGGCCTACTCTTCTTATGATTTTGTCTTCAGAACTCTTGCATATCCTACTTTTTCGTGAATTAACTAAGTTTTCCTTAATCGGATATCAATTCTGAACAAAAGAGGTGTTCTTGTTACACAGCTCTTAAATCCACCATTTTCGAGTAAATTGAGTGTAAAGTACCGACTGCATTCCTTTATATAGAAAAATACAAACACCATGTAGTTTAAATGACCTTTAATAGATGTACACGTCACCCAAAAATTACCTAAATATACGAAACGAGTTTTGAAGTTATCGCGGAAAATTGTTTTTTTTTACAAATAAACACCGTTTACACCGTAAACACTGTGACTCGTTAGGCGTGTATCAGAGAAATTTTTTTTATAAGAATTTTATTCTTATTTTGGACTGGCCTACCCACTGGCAAATTTTTGTATGCTCATACTGGACACCCTGTATATATAAAACTTAAATTAAAGCAGTTTTAAATAGGCAACACAAGAGCAAGTTTACCTAATTTTATTAACTTGGCTAATTTTTAACTTGTCTACATAAAAATGTGTACAAATAATTCCAGTTAATTACTTAATTGCGCATTTATTGTGATTTCTTGCATTGTGTAAAGATTGCTGCTTATGATTAGGAAAATGAGTAATTTTCACTTTCATGTAAAACTTAGATATAGGTGCATACTCAGTTATTATAATTAATTCAAGTGATTATAGATACCTACTATAATAAGCCAATAGGCTTATGTTATATTATTTATTGGATAGAATATTCGTATAATAGATATGTATTTATCTGTAGGTACTTTTAATACTTAGTTAACTCTTTTTTCATATATTTTCATTAGAAGTTGATATAAGTACAGCAGGTATGCTATTAAATAATATTTTATGCAATATTTCCAGTTTGTGATCTATTTTTCATGAAAAATAAAGCAGGGCTTGTTTTAAAGGGTCTATATATCAATTTTCTTAGCTGGTTTAAAATTCATGGAATCTTTTATAAGAACACGCTCCTTTTGATATTGATAAGCCCTGTAAGTATAAAATGAACGTTATTTATGCGTTAAATAAATAAGACCTGAAGAGAATAAATATTGTACTAGGTATATCCCTATATATACAGGCTGGGAAAAATTTTAATGTGCAGCATTGATATCTCGGAAACGGTAAAAGATATAACGTGGCTCATATTAGGAAAAAGGTGCTCAATTTCATGCTGATTCAAAATATGTGAACAAGTTTAATATATTCCGGGCCGTTCGGGAGTTATGCCGGAAAACACAAAATTTGCCAATTTCTTTTATGTCAAATAACTTTTCTTGAAATAAATGCAGAGTTTTGAAATTTGGTATGTTTACATAGTTTGTTTTCGATTGCCATACTAAAACATGTTCTAGGCCTACCAGTTTTTCGGCAACGATATTCAACTTTTATATTTCTTATGGGCGCCATAGTGGATATTTACTTAATTAAATACAGCAAAAAATTACAAGCACGGTGATATATCATACTTGATACTTTCTTCAATAAATATGGATAATACACGCGAATAACGATAAATAGTATTTATTCACAAATAATAGGCAATCATTCAATATATTAAACTTGTTCACATACTGAAATCAGCATGAAATTGAGCAACTTTTTCCTAATTTGAGCCACGTTGTATCTTTTACCGTTTCCGAGATACCAATGCTGAACATTAAAATTTTTCCCACCCTGTATATTATGTACTATACTGCATCGTCAACATATGGGAGGTATACTATTCTGATGCAAAAACATTAGAATTGTGCCAGTTTCTAAACTGGGCATCATATATTTTCATTATAAATTAGGTATAACTAAATATAATTTTATAAATTTCCTTGAAATCTATTCTACTCTACTCTAGATTTTCTTTACATAATACGTAACTGGAACATAATTTCGTATTACGTAACTATACATATACGTAATAATCACTTGCATTAGGTTACTCATCTGTAATCGATATTTTCTTTAACTTTCTGTACAATACCAGATACAGACAATCACTTGTTATTTTACATAGGTACTATTAGTAGATACTGTAGGTAATATCTTAGTTAAAAATAGGCAGGCGGGAAGACCCGCTATAACCGCGAATACCTACACAATAATAAATAATGTTCCTATCTACCTACCCTCATTGATAATGAACTTAACCACGTAAATATCTGTTATTTTCAGATTTTGTAAAAAATATCTCTCTTCATCAACTAGGTAGATTTCTTTACCTACGGCGGTAAGGTTATAAGTACTAATACTTAAAGTGACCTATTTGAAAAAATAACTTGAAGTACAGTTTTAATTGGGATTGGGATAATGCATCAATGTTTTATTTATTAATATTTTTTATATATAGTGTTTTTATATTTGTGTTTGCTAATTTATTGTATATGTATATTGTTGTATTCTTACTTTTTTGCATATTTTCCTGCCCTGTAATTGGATTTTGATCTGTCTGGGCAGCTGTACTCTAAATAAATAAATAAATAAATAAATAAATAAGTAGGTAGTGTCGTGTTGTACTTGTAAATCGTAGAACTCCTTATAGTTTCTTTTGTCCTACTAGTGATTTAGGTAGGTATATTATCTAGGTAGGTATCTTTATGTTTCACGTTGTCCACGAACGTGGTTCACGAACCATCCGCTTCGGGTATCCACTTTATTTCACGTTTTGTCAAATAAAATATATAATTACACATTTACAAGCAGTTGAAGTAAGTTACCTGTAATCACTACTTATACCTAGGCACAGAATTATACACTGTGTAATTCTGTGACCTAGGTACCTACTTACGTATAGGTATCGATGATGTACGAAAGGAAAATAATTTCTATTAAATTTTAACACAATTTCCACTCGTAACAGCAAATCAAGAATACTAGTCATAATCAAGAATCAAAGAAGTTATTTAAATTAGAAGAGTTGAATACACCATTGCTCTGCTCTCATAGGCTCTTGCTCCATCACCTCTCTCAATAATATAGGGATATGATACTAAAGTACCTATATGTATAAAGTTACTTCAAGTGTTATAAATTGATAAAATATGATCGTTTTAAGAGTTTTATAACTCAAGAACCAAAAGAGGTATCGACCGATATGCGGTCTTCACTGAACTCCTGCCATTGTTAGGTACTTACCTACCAATTCTTAAATGGTGTCAGAAATTATTGGAAAACTAAAGCTTCCTTTAAATGAAACAACCACTCGCTGTTACATCTGTTACATCACATCTATCTGAAAGCCTGATTCTTTTCCTTTAAGAAAATGTATACATTGCTGCCATTCTGAAAAGATTTTAATTAAGGAGATAATAATTTTTTAAGAAACCATGTTAAAAAAAAATATTTAAAAAAAATACACAATGGCTTATAACTATAGAGGACTAAAAAAGTTATGAGTATATAACATATATTATACTGTCTTGATACTTTATAGATGGACACCCTGTATATAATATAAAAGTAAGAAAGGGACGTATTTTATGTCCCCCTCTTATATGCAACCATAAATACAATCGCTCTTTTATTAATTACCTACTAATATTTAAAACTTACAAATGTCATGTTTTATCCCCACTCCAATATAACCTTAAAAGTTATGAAAACACTAAATTCTGTTATAAGAGTAATAATAACAATAACGTAAAAGATAAACATTTAATTTATCCTTTAATCATTTCAGGTTAAACTAAAAAATATTTGTAGATTGTCTAGTCAGCTAACTTCTTGCAAAATGGTGAAATATCTTGGGCAGCAGGAGGCTATCAATATAGATCAGGAGCTTTTTAATGAGTACCGATACTCTGTTGATCAACTAATGGAACTTGCTGGATTAAGTTGTGCTACAGCTATAGCCAAATCGTATCCTAAAGAACAGCTTGCGAACAAATCTATACTTGTATGTTGTGGACCTGGTAATAATGGAGGAGATGGCTTAGTTTGTGCAAGGCATTTGAAATTGTTTGAGTATAAACCTATAGTTTACTATCCAAAAAGAACCGATAAACAGTTGTACAATGATCTCACCCATCAAGTTACTTCAATGAACATTCCTATAACGGAGTGTTTACCAGAAAAATCCACTATTGAGAAAGAATTCGGACTAATTGTTGATGCATTGTTTGGGTTTAGTTTTAGACCCCCTGTACGAGATACGTTTGTACCTGTAATAAACCTTTTAAAGACTACTTGTTTGCCAGTTGCCAGGTATGTTCACTGTTCATAAGCTATTTCGAATTAAAACTAGTTTATTAGGAACTGTTTATTAGTTTATTAAACCAGAAAATTAGGCACTTACTTACGTTTTTGTAACTTACATGTTATAAGTACAAATTTTAAAAACTGAAATACCTATTATATACCTACCTATTCTTTTTATTTTAATCCCAACACAAATCTCTTGTATTATGCACTATATTATTTAGTTTTAAATACATATAAGTTCTGTGGTTGTAAAAAAAGGAAATAGATTATTCCTTAGGTCTATGAAAAATTAAGTATTTATATAATATAAAGAGATGTGCAGAATAAAACATTTAAAATAAAACAAAATATTTCGAAAATATATTTTTAAGAGCTGATACTAGATAAGGAAAAGTATTGATAATAGTATTGTGTATAGAAAAGTTGGTTTGATAAATGTGGAAATCTCTACCACACAATAAGATATTGTAATTGCAGTTACAAACACATAATTTACACTGTTAATTTGAAATTTTACATACTTGTGAAAAAAAGTATTTTATATGTATACTTTATTTTTGTAGTGTAGATATTCCAAGTGGGTGGGATGTAGAACAAGGTGAATCCGAAGATGGAGGCATCAAACCTGAGTTGCTGATATCACTCACCGCCCCGAAAAAATGTGCACAAACATTTAGAGGAAAATATCACTACTTGGGAGGCCGATTTGTACCACCAAAACTTGCAGAAAAATATAACTTGAATTTACCAACGTATCCAGGAACTGAATGTTGTGTGTTGCTTCATTAAAAAAGCCAAGGGATTTTTATTTATCTGCAATATTAATAAAATATTGCAGAAGTTTGAAGTATCATTTTAAATAATACCATATTCATATTTTCAGTATCATATTTACATAAATGGATAAAAATTTGAAATGGTATATTCTTATTTTATAAATAATGTTATATTAACTGGGGGAAATTTAATTAACATATTGGTAAAGAAGAATTATACCCTTTAATACATTTTGAAATATTAAAAAGTAATTTTTAATATTTTCCAGATCTTAAGAAAGACCTTTTTGAAGATTATCTTATTTCAATAGAATAATTTGGCTGCAACTGTATATTGTGTAAATATAATAAAACAACTTTCAGAAAGTACAGAGTTTATTAGACAATAATCTACCAAGCAATCATCCCCCAAATTTTACCGATAATCCTTGCAGTTAATACATATACTGGCATAAAAATAAGGCCCATTATTAAGAATATAATAAACAAAATTACAATAATTTCACCCGCAAATACAGCTGCTTTTACAACTTTTTCTTTTGTATCTTGAGTTTCAAATATGTCAATTAATTTATCAAGTAAAAATCTGGCAAAATAAACAAATCCATCTAGTAAAGGTGCCAGATTCCATAACATCACTAATATTGTTATTGCTGCGGTGTATGCATGGGTGCAAAGAGATGTAATCAATGTCACAAATGAGACTGATCTAGAAAACAAAATATTGCTGAACATCACATAATTAAACACAAATATAATATATTACAACATTAGTGGATTCAAGTAATACAAGTACACTTCAATAGAAATAAATTACTATTAACTATAAGAGCATTAGTATGCATGTCTATATTTTGAGAAATACTGTAAACTCTAAATGATGTTTTCAAAGTATTTGCGGTACTTGATATTGTGGTATGTTGTTTCACATGATCCAATATTATGCAATGAATTCATATAAAATGGCAAACAGATCTGATTACAAACGTGAAATGTATCTAAGTCTGTTGCAAAGTTTAATTTCGTATAATAAAAAAATACGATATTTTATCTTTTTAGGTAAGTGTTTTCACGATACATGTGGGTGGATAGATTTTTGAGTTATTTAATACAAAACTTAGTTCCTCTGTAAGTTTCTCATTGATTATATGCTAAAAACCAAAGAAAAATACACCATTTGTGATGATTTATCACCAGAATATTAGCTTCCATATCAACAGTTGAAGGCTTAATTATGATTTATAATTGATCTAATTTAACTTATTTTAAATTTGAAATTAAATCCTTTAGGTTGTTTTCAATAATACAGGAATGATATATATTATTAATAGTTTGTACTGTTGGAAATTGAAATAATAACTCTTCAACAATGTATTGTAATTTCTTTTGGCATTACACAACCTGTAAAATAATAAAAAGAGGAAAGCAGATCTACTCAAAATAAACGTTTCAAGTGTAGTATGAAGTTAAAGTTTGTCTTGATACTACCACTTTGTATTTTCATATTCAATACCTCTAGTTTCTTGTATTTATTATACAGATAGTTTAATCCCAATACAATTACGACAAATCAGCAGCTGTACAAATAAGTTACAGGCACTAATCGTTTTTCATTTTCCAAATTTAAATTAGGAATTGTTAGTAAACATTGTCTATGGAATTCTAAAAAGCTTTACTTAGTAAAATGTACGTACTCATTTCTGGGAACACCCCTCCCCTCTTGGTAATCTACTATTGGTTCTCTTACTGTGCGCAATGTATTTAGTATACATGATGGTGAAACATTCATCATGGTATATGCAGTACCACCACCTGCTACAGCTCCGGGATTAACACCAGTTGGTCCACTGGGAAATACTACTTTAGATGCGAGAGATGATCCTGCTGGCAGTCCTCCTGAAAATTTATAACCATATGCCTGTCTAAAGCTTCTCTCTGCAGCACAAGTGACTAAATGATTATTGATATATGAACAATCATTTTTAAGCTCACATACCTGCAGTAGATGCCATTTCAACTGGACATAGTTTGTGGAAAATTTCATGAAGAAAAAAACATTTTTGATGATTATCACGAATTGGTCATGACATTTAGTAAATTTTGACTTTTAAGGGAACAAATGAAAAGAAAGTCTTATTATCCAGGTAGTCTACAGTGTTTAAGCTAAAACCAATTACACTGAAACAAATTCTTAAAATAAAGTATGTAAGTTATCAGATTTTGTACATTTTAATGGATTCTCCCAAAATATGTAAAATATATTTATGGGGTCATAGATGTTACAAATCGTACAAAGGAGAATGGAACTCAAATATCAGAGAAAATTTGCTCTGACAATGATAATCATTTTCCTAATAGTAAGCTATTAAAATTTGACATAATTTTATGTAGATAATCATCCGCCATTTTTAATAATACTTGTTACTTGGCTAGCAATCATGATGTACAGGGTGATTCACTTTCGAGTGTGCAACATGGGTATCTCGCTTATTATAAAAGATAGACTGTAGGTTTAAATTTGGCAAAGTTGCGGAATTTTGTGCTCAATAAGTTGGCGCAAAAAAAAACCCACCCCTTATCCGCTTTTGTTTTTGAGTAAGAGGCAAAAAAACATTTTTTCCTGTTTTTGTTTTCTGGCCATAACTTCTATATTTTTAAAAATATTGGCTTATCGTTTTCACATTATTACGACACTTTCTTGAGACAAATACGATGCCGTAAACCGTTTTTTAAAAAAATGTCACTTCTATTGTAAATCATCGTCAACTTTTTTTTTCTTATGGGCGCCATATTAATTTTTCTCGTATTTGAATAAACCGATTTTTTCTGAATACAACAATGTAATATATGTGAATATTTGCCTAAAAAATAAGGGCATTATGAAGGAAAATAGGTATTTTTTTGAAAATGTCTCGTTAGCCATGGCCATGACAGTCAATTCTTGACAAACCACAAAAAATGTCACTTATAATTGTTATAAACTGCATCTGTGGAGTACTTTTTACATTAACTAACGATATATTCAACCAAAGAGAAACAAGATATTATAGATATTTATTACAGATGTATCAAAAATTTAAACAGAACAGTTAAAGAATATTTAAACACATATCCTGAAAGACGACAACCATGCAAGACATATATTACTAAACTGCACTATAATTTAAGAAATTATGGCAGTTTTTCTAAACCAAGAAATAGGTATGGATCTCGCATGAATGAAGAAAATTATAAAAACTGTCATAATTCCTTAAATTACAGTGCAGTTTAGTAATATATGTCTTGCATGGTTGTCGTCTTTCAGGATATGTGTTTAAATATTCTTCAACTGTTCTGTTTAAATTTTTGTTACATCTGTAATAAATATCTATAATATCTTGTTTCTATTCGGTTGTATACATAGTTAGTCAATATAAAAAGTACTCCACAGATGCAGTTTATAACAATTATAAAGTGACATTTGTGGTTTGTCAAGAATTGACTGTCATGGCTATGGCTAACTAGACATTATTTTCAAAAAAATACCTATTTTCCTTCATAATGCCCTTATTTTTTAGGCAAATATTAACATATATTATATTGTTGTATTTAGAAAAAATCGGTTTATTCAAATATGAGAAAAATTAATATGGCGCCCATAATAAAAAATTAAGTTGAAGATGATTTACAATAGAAGTGACATTTTTTTAACAAACGGTTTACGGCATCGTATTTGTCTCAAGAAAGTGTCCTAATAATGTGAAAATGATATGCCAATATTTTCAAAAGTATAGAAGTTATGGCCAGAAAACGAAAATGGGAAAAAATGTTTTTTTGCCTCTTTCTCAAAAACAAAAGCGGATGAGGGGGTTTTCTTTGCGCCAACTTATTGAGCACAAAATTCCGCAACTTTGCCAAATTTAAACCTACAGTCTATCTTTTATAATAAGCGAGATACCCATGTTACACACTCGAAAGTGAATCACCCTGTACATGAAGTATGGTAAATTTACAGCTAAAATATCAGCAACTTCTGACACCAGATTTTTTTTATTTTATTTTAGTCTCGTGGTTAGATACCTCATATATCTCATTTAATCATACTGACTTAGATATAATATGTGCCAAATTCTGAAGGTGGGCAAGCCTGCATTTTGAAACTAGAAATAATAGAGGTTCTATGTAAACTCGAAATAAGAATCCAAGCGGTGCACGTCATAGAGGGTCTACAATGTTAATTGCCAAAAATATAAAAAACATACAATTTTGATGTACCTCAGCATAGTGTGTACTACTAGTGTGATTACATAATTACAAGAAAACCAATGTTTTTGACCCTTTAATGTCATATAACTAATTTTATATCTGATGACGTGCATCGCTTGGATTCTTGTTTCCAGTATGTTATAATATGTACCAAACAATTTACTACACTGTGTTACACATAGACTAATTACACACTTGACATCGAGCCATAAACTTTTGCTACCTATATTAAAAGTTGCCTGCTAGGCTATTTTCCATTAATATATACCTAATTACAAAATCTTTTTTCTTTCACATTTTGTTTATTTCTATAGGGTGATCAAACTTGTAATCATGGCAATATTAGTAATAAATTAAATAAGTTATGAAGGCATGTAGAAATATATTTATAATAAATTTATAATTGTAACAAAAACAATTAACAGTATATATAGCACAAATTACAAAATATACTAATCACCAAATAGAATTAAAGTAGAAATATTAATATTTTCCAGTCTCAGGTCAACGAAATCTAGATGTGTCGGAGGTAGCTAAAAAATATATGTATAAATTAAATAATTCTGAGGAAAGAATAACATAATTCATGAACTTTAGCTGCATGCATACTTAAGTTAATAAACTTTGGTAAATCATTATTCTGAGTGTTACTCACTGTAAGAGTAGATATAAATGAGAGATAATAAAGTAAACTGCTATTCTTCGACATTTGTACTAGGGAAAATACATACCACTTTTTTACTGTAATCAAAAGAGCTTTTTAAGAAACATACACCATCTTCAAGAACATCTAATCCATAATATTTACAATCACTGATTACCTGTTCATCAGTATTATACAACAATAAATTTTTTAAGACTTGTATTGGGAAGACTAAGTTTTTCGAGTTATAAGCTACAGACATTATTTTTAAAGCATTCCTAAAACATTAACCAATGTCCAATGTAAAAAAATTGTATAAATCTACAAACCTTCTCAACGTTGGGAAATGTAATGCTGCTTTTGCCATAAGTATTGTAGGAAGTTGTTTAATTATTCTACAAACTCTGACAAAGTTATTGTTTGTGTAGGATATAGATAGTTCTAAAGCCATTTCTACCAAATCCGTTCTGTATAAAAAATGTACCTACAGTATTTTCATAATTCTTTAGATAAGTGATTATTGATTAAATACCTCCATACTTCTGGTAAATTCAAAGCTCTTGTGATAGCCTCCACATTCCCTATATTCAAAACTAAATATAATGCCTCAAAATGTGGTCTATTATCAATTAAAAATGGATTGACTTTAACAAAGTCATTATATGTTTGGTCTAGGTCATCACAGCAATCAAACATATATAAAAGTCGTTTTAAGCATTCTTGAAGGTGAGTATTATTTATAACTGGATCAAATTTATTTATATCCTCTTCACATAATCTGAAAATCGTTTATTATAAAATATAATGAAGAACATTCGAAGTTATATACCTACCTAGATGAAAATATATATTAGAAATTAGAAGAATAAAGATTTAGAAAAAAAAGTACGTATACCTACATTTTTTATGTTGACTGTTGATACATAAAATAATTACTTAAGTTTAAATGCCATTCTGTTTGTGTCAACAGTGTTTTTCCGTGTTTTTAAATGTGTAACCCCCTTCCGGACAGCCTTTAACTGTGGATTTGGGGTTGTCTAATTTGTGGTTTTTTTATTTCTATTTTTTTTTAAAGAATGTTATTAATATTGTTAGAGATTCTTAGTCCAAAAAACCATGAAAGTAATTCAAATTTTCTCTAGTTCTGAAAGTTTATAAATTACTTCTGTAGTGGTAGTAGCATGTAGTCATTTAGAGCAAAACTCATTCTCATCAATTTGTACACATGACTTTCAGGCTAATGTTTGTGATAGAATTAAGAGAGGTATTAATATTATTATGTCAAGATTATAGGTACACAAACTTACAAATATAATTTACAATAATACTCATATGAGAATAATAAAGCAGTAGTCAAGTCGCTACAAAATTCACGTTATGAGCCAATTTGTTGCCTGCAATGTTTATTTTAATGTAAATATAATGTTAGGCCATTTTGATCCTACTGAAAACAGCATTCGAGGAAACAAATATCTGAAATAACATGGAATAGAGAAACAGCTGATATTTTTATTTACATAAAATATCCGGAGGCGGTTATTATTGCTATATAGTATTACTGATATTTTGTTGTATATTCAATGCAAATCTAGACTATGGATTTACAGTAATTACTATTATTAAATAATAATTGTACATAAATATATACAAACATTTCACGTGTTGGCGAATATATATTTAAAGCAAGAGAATATTTAGCAGGATAACACATTTCTAGCCAAGTTATGTTTTGGGTACCTCTTACACCTCTGTTAACCTAACATATACTTACATTATTAAAAGCAATACATATATTATGTACCTGTATGATGCATATGCATGAAACCTTACTATAGGTTGAAGAATACTAATACAATAAGCATGAGAGGCATTCTGAATAACTAAGTCTTGCCTTATCGACCTCAATCTATCCATTATAAAATCATAAATTATCGTCCATGGTACATCTTTCCTACATATAACGCTACAAAAAAATGTCAAATAGTCGTAATCATCAAATGATTATCTATTAATTACAAAATATATATCTTACTCATCTAATAAGTAACTTAAGGTTTTTAATAGAACATGTGGTGGTCTTAAATTGTTTGATTCTTGCATGGCTTTCCCTGCTGCAGATCGACAAAATGATTTGACCATGCGATTTCTGTCAGCTTTTGGCATTTGATCTCTTTCAGTACCTGGCAGCATTTCCAAAACATGTAAAAGTCTTCCTTTTTCACGACTGCATAGAAAATATTTCATGTAAATATAATTTCAGTCATATTAGAATAAAATTTAAGAACTAACAGTAGTATTTCTTCAGCAGGACACATTTCATTACACGTTCCAACTACGTAAATGTTTAAAGTTTCCATTGCCAAAAACAACACTTTTAAATTTTACAGTTTTCAGTTTTATGCATATGATTAGCTTGCTTTATTGTCGACAGGACTGACAGGAGTGATGGAGTTTAATGCTAAAATTATACACAGTACCACTTCCACTCATTGATCTGGTATATCTATACTCATACTCGACACTTGTATTTTATTAAAGTTAACACCTTTAGGCATAAAATATAAAAGAGACCTTTAGGGACTTCGGATATATATATAAAAAAAAAACCTTTACGGTAACATATGACAATACATGCTTTTCTTCTTTACCCGCCTCTATACCTATGCGTCAAGCGTCAAGGAACATAAAAAGATCTGTAAGTATATTTAGCTAAAGTAGCCTATCATTGCAATATGTAAATTAAAGATTTTAACACCAAACCCTACAAATTAAAATTACAAAACAGTTGTCAAGTTAGGTTATAATTAAGGTTACAAAGGTTTATTTGTCTAGGGGTTACAACCATAGATAAAGACAGAATAATCTATGGTTGCAGCGCAGTAGGTCGGTTCGATTGCCGGCTAGTGTAGTGTACACTAGTGTACCCTAGATTAAAAAACAAGTAAAACCTTTAATGAATGTTATCTTGTAGAAATTTCAAGATTTGTTATTTGTTAATTGTTAGTTACCACAGCTTAAATAAATGTATCTAACTACTTACATTTTTTTATAAAAAGAAACATGTTCTGATTGAATTTTGAAAATGTTTCTGGCACTAAAATTAAATAGTAAAGATCGTTTTGAGAACATTCGAGTAAAAAAAAATATAACATTATATTTTTCGGAATATAGAATAATTTCTGTTGTTTTATCAGCTAGGTATCTGTACCATCAAAACAAGGACCTTATTTTGTATTCAGTTGATTTGAATTTTCGCCATAGTTTTCTAACTTACTTTTTAAAGTTTCTATACCCTACCTATAAGTAGGTATTTAGGTACATAAAATCCGAAAACTAGTAAATAACAAACATAACCACGTAACCTATATGTGTTAGTGACTATATAATAATTGTTAAAGAAAAATTATTCAACTAAGGACCAGCAACACTAAAAAGATGAGAAAGAGATGCATTCAATTATCATTTGTTAATTTTTCAATGAAGTAGGTTTATTTAATTAAAAATTAATCAAATTTGGACTGCGTTATACCTAGGTACTCAAGCAAGGAATTTATATTGTATAAATTCCTTAATATACCTAAGTTAATACGAACAGGTATATATATCTAAGAACAGTTTAAATAGTAACTATGGTAGGTGTAATAATTAAAATACGAAATAAATAAAAAGTAAGAACTAAAAAACTTAAAAAATTTTCCAATTATTGCCTTAGATATATTATAGTTACTGTATTACAATAAACAATTTGATACCAATATGATAATGATCAGTGGCGGCTGGTGAAATTTGGGAATAGGGGGCACAGGGGGAAAAATGCGCCGCAGGCGAAAATTTAGCATTTTTCAAGGTCAAACACCTTAAAATTAAAAATTAGAAATTCGGAGAGCAAAAATATTTGCTTGAAGAAATAGGTTTCGTTAAGCAAATATCCCCTTTTTTGATGCGATTGACAGAAATATGGAAAAATTATTTAAAATAATATTTAAATCGGTTCAAAAAAAGTATACATGTCAGAAAAATGGCAGGCGAAACTTCTATTTTCTGCTAGACCAGAAAAAACACAGATAGATAAAAAAAAATAAATAATAAAACATATTTAAGTACTTAACCAAACCCATAACAAATCGGTGTGCTTACCTTACATTCTGCAACCACCCGCTCGTCCATCGAAAACAACTTAGTAACTTTTAAAATGAAACTCCATTCTTCTTGACTTATCATTTGCAAAATGTTCGATAACTTGTTCGTTAAAATCAGTCATAGTGTTTACTAAATTTTTCTCGATGGAAAGCATTGCTAGAGCACATAACCTTTCTTGTGACATCGTGTTTCTTAAAAATGTCTTTATTCGCTTAAGTGTTGAGAAGCAGCGTTCACCTTCGACTGTAGTCATAGGAATTGTGCACAATATAGTTAATAGTTCAACCAATTCCGAAAACGTCGTAAATAAATTATTTTTATTTAACATTTGTAATAAAGCAACCGCACCACTATGTTGTATGAAATCATCTCTAGAATACATTATATACAGCTCATTTTTTAATTTTGTAATGTTGATCTTTGGAAATAAGGCACACACTGTTCTAATATGTTCCAGAGGAAAAACTATTCTATAGTTGTTAAATTTCTCCTTTTCAAACAAATTGGCTATAGTTAAAAAATCAGTAAATTGAAATCTCTCACGTACGTTCATTAATATGATGGGGTATTCCCATCTCTAGTACTCTGTACTTCAGGTCGACGGGGCAGCGCCCATTCAATGACGTAACAGAACGCATTAAAAAAGACGCGCTGGAAAAATAGAAGCTGTGTATCCTTTTCTTGCGCATGCAAATAGAAAAGAAAAAAGAACAGGCACACAGCGGCCGTGCCCAGCCAGTGGACACAAGGATTACACAGACGGTGAAGCGTGAAGCGGTCTAGACGCTAGACGGATATGTATGCACCAAATGATTCAATATTCATGATGAAAAATTAATAAAAAAATCCACCAAATTATAATAATTATAAAAGTCTATAAAATATCACAACATTCACAAGTCTTATGTGCTTACGCATAGGGCACGTGCCCTTGTGCCCATTATGACTAGCCGCCACTGATAATGATAATTCGTGAAGTGTAGGTAGTTATGATGATGTAGGTACCTATCCTACTTATTTTTCAAGTTAAAAAGTAATCTACTTTCTTGTGAGATCGGACAGGATTAACCTATTGTCCTGATAACGACCAAATATTCCAGGTTATTAGTAGATTAGTTACGTAAATAGCTCATAGACTTAATTTTTAAAGACAAAAATCTTTAAAAGAAGTGTTTTCTTCAATTTAATAAAAATATTAATCTGAATATATTTGAATTTTATTTTTAGGTATTATACTTATAGATTTATATAATTTTTTTTTTTTAAATATAAGTGTACCTACCTATATTGTAAGTAAAATCAACAATTATTAGGGGTACAGGAAAAATAGATAAAAAGTAGTTCACTGATTCAAAAAGTATTTATTTTATTACTTATATTTCATTTTTTATAATAGTGTGTGGTGTAAATGTACCTAGGTAGTGTAGACAAAAGTAGGTATATATTTTTTCTTCAAACATCAAAAAAATTACATTTAGGTATTTAGTTTATTTGCAGGTACTTGCAAAAGTATAATGTTTATGGGAAACCATAGTAATGCAACTATTACAACAAACAAGTCAACATAAGTACCTATCTAAATTTAGAGCCAGACTTATCACCTATACCGCCAAAAATATAGTTACCTATATAAATTAAACCTACACTTTCAACTTTCAGGACAAAAATATTTTTTTTATATGAGGTATAAGTCACTCATCTATACTTGGTTGTTATCCAAGTTTCCAACGCTACAGAAACATTATTGGCACATTAATAAAATTTAACTTTTACTTCCAATAATAGTATATATTGTGGTAACGCACGCGAGTGAAAGTTCACTCACGAGTGTGTCACTCGAGTGCGTTAATAACCAGGTACCAAGTAACAAAAGTAATAATTAAATCTGTATTGACGTTTCGATCACCTTTAAAATGATATTAACATCAGTAACGTTTCAACAATACTTGCAACTGATATCAGTAGTAATCATCGTTGTCTTGCATGAATTAATGACAATGGCGTGCGGTAAAATATTATAGCTCGGCGTGCGGTAATGTACTACTTACCGCACGCAAATCAGTACGGTAAGTATCACCGTATCGCATGCTTGTAGATAAAACCATATATATGTATCCACTTATACTGCGTAGGATACTGTAGCATAGAACTATAGAAATTATAATGTTTCTGTTTCTTTTAATTTTGTAGCAAGTAAAATAATTTTTTTTTCATTATCAGATCACTTCCTGGGACTTTTTGTTTTCCTTGGATTTTGATGTAATTTTTCTCGAATCAAGATATATATTTTTTTCAGAAGATCCTTATCGTAAGCAGTGTTTCTTTTGCTCCTAATAGATTTTAACTGTTTCAGATTTTCATCGTCAAAGACAGATTTGTGTGTACATTTAGTTAAATCGATAATTTTATTTTTCCCTTTTTTGAATATGTGAAGAAAATTTATTATATTTTTAATAAACCTATGCGTCTTAAATTCATATAGACGCTTAACGATAGAATTCATTCTTGCTATAAAATTTGCCACCTTGACTTGCTTATACAGTTTTCCTGCTTGTTGCATTTCGTCCATGTCTGCCACAATCAATCCAACAAGTAAATTATTCAAAATAATCGTCATGCAAAAAATAAAAACTGCTATTATCAGTCTCCCAAAAATGGGATAGCCCTCCGGCTCTAGTACTCGATCACTGAATTCCCCTGTAAATAGTATAAGTGTATAAAATAAGCTTTTAAAAAGACCACCGATGGTATTGTATACATCTTCTTCTATAAAGTCTCCACTACTTGTTGATTTCCCTGTTGAAACATCTTTAACAGTTGCCTCAAATGGAAAAATTATGTAAAATACTAATGCAAATGAAACAAACTGAATGAAATAGAAACCAGCATATTGAAGGAAATATTTTGTAGAGCCAAATATGATCGTGTACTTGGCGCAGGCGGGTATTTGGCCGAGTAACGTAACAAAAATCACAGTTGAAAAAAGTATAGCAATTACTGCACAGTATTCATTATAATGGAAAATACTTACAAAACAAGCTATAATAACTGTCACTTCTAGATAATTTGAAGTGTCTGAGAAATACTTAAAACGATAGAGAAACAATAACTGCATACATTCCTTTATAGAATGTATAGCTAATAAAGAGTAAAATTGTATATTTATAAATTTGTGATAATGATGTTTTTGTGATGAAACCATATATGCATAGATACTAAGAAGAAATGCAAAGTAGAGGAACAAGTCGATGTAGAAAAAGTAAAAATTTCGTAGCCACTTGTTGTGGATGAAATGAACTAGTAAAGGGTGTCGTAACAACTCACTTTTTTCGTAATTATTAGCTAAAAAATGTAAAACTTTTGTTTCAGAGTAGCTACTATTATCGTCTTCTATAATACTGTCATAACAAAATAAGTTGTTTTCGATGCAATCATCAAAATGCAGTTTTAATATATCCGGATGGATGCGTTGGATAATCATTTTATTTTTCCCAATTTTTTTGGATAAAGATGCTCCAAGCCTTAAAATTTGGTAAATGTTTTCAGAATCATCTCCTTTCTCATCATCACATTCCAAATTTAATTTGTGTAAAATATTATTTAAGACGCTTAATTTTTTACCACTGAATATTTCATCTCCTTTTAAAATAAGTAATTTATTTAACAACAAGCTTAACACAAATTTTCTGTAGTATTCATTATTTTCTAACTTATGCTGATCTTCATATAGCTTTGGCAGAATTTCGAATATCTCGTTAGAAGTAATTTTACAAGATTTATGATGCAATAATATGGCAACTACTGGATAATATCCAACAGTCGCTGCTGCTTCTAATAGAGGCTGAGGAAATTTTCTATAAGTCAGCTTAGGATCAGCTCCATTATTTAACAAGTGGTCTATGCATCTCCCAAGCCCTTTTGAACAAAATACTGTAAGCATTAGATTGTCAGTAATACTGCTTTGTGTTAACTGTTCATTATACAGCTCATGCTGTAGGTATTCCAAATAACCTTTTTTAAAACAAAGTTGTAGCATATTTCCGGAAGAATTGTATTCACTATCACCATCCACACAGTTTGCATAATCTTTAATATTTTCATTATTGAACTGTATAAAAGATTCTTCATCCCCAGATTTTAGGTAACCGAAAAGAATTTTAATTGGATCTTCATACAAAACGTTTGATTGAGAGATTGTATCTTGATTGACATAATTTTCCTTTAAATATGCTCTAGTAGTAAGTCCACTTCCTTTATAATTATCAAGGTCTATCGTAGGTACAGTAAGCAGTAGCTCTGTAATTTGTATGTATCGGTATCGTACGGCTATGCAAATTGGTGTCTCGTCCCAAAGATTGCTGTGATTTACGTCTATACCAGCGTTAATGAGTATTTGTGCACACTGAAATGTATTTTGTTTTTCTGTATTGACTATTATACATTCCTTGGATTCAGTACCATTATACACAAGAGCATTAAAAGGCTTTACACATTTTTGATATTCCAACAGAACATGCAATGCGTTTTCTGAGAATGTCGTTAGACAGTCCACACTAATGGAGTTATCTAACAAGACCTGAAGTTTTTCCGGATTTGCTATTCTCGCTACATAGTGTAAAGGTTCCCATTTGTACCAGTCTTTATCAAAACAGTCAATGCAGTAATAATGTGATATTATCGATTCACATAAACTGTTTAAAGTATCTTTTGTTACTTCTGGATATATACATGCTATTAATATAATAGGTTTATTTCCATAATGTTTGTGTTTGTGCTTTAATATTTCTTTTGTTGATCTGTTAATTAATGGATCAATGTCATCCTTTCGATTGTTCAATACCAGATCCAATAACATTTGGGAGTTATTTATTTCACTAGTTTTAGTTTCATGATTCTCCTTACACACCTTCAATTCTAATAACTCATCTCCCATTTTAACCTGAAGCAGGAAATAGGAAACGGTTATTTTCTAATTAAATTTATGTAAGCTACTGCCTAGTAATTTTAATTTTTGATTAGGATTAACAATATTTGGAAGAAAATAGAAATGTCAATTGTGTTAACATTGACGTAGTTTTCCACGTAACACAACAACACTATACTGCACTCGACGCTCGTTTCGCCAAGAGAGTTGGTATCATCTGGAGATAATTAAAATTGTTTTAAACCAGTTTTAATCATCTTTAGATGATGCCAACTTGGTTGGCGAAACGCGCGTTGATTGCAACATAGTGTTTTGGCGTTACGTGGAAAGTTACGTCAGTTTTATCTTCACACCAAAGGTTCCAATCCTTTCAAAGTCAATTGTGTTATTAAAGTTTTTTAAATGGCAAATGAAGAAATTATCAAATAATTTTTATATTGAATTTGCGTGTTTATTTAGTTTTTGGTTATAGTTAATTTTAAATTCACCATGCATACTGTGCGTTTCACGAAGTTGTATTCCGGATTGGAATGTTCGGATTGTCAGAATTCGTTGGCAAATCCTGTACGAGACTGGCACGCGGGCTTAAATCACACCACCTCAATTTGTAGTGGTCCGTAACCGAGATGTGCCATTGCATTGACTTTAACTAATAACATGACGACGCTCCATACGTTGGAGATATATACTAACATTCCAATCCGGGATACAACTTCGTGAAACGCACAGTACAAACGTATACAAGTTTAACACTATCATCTAATTGCATTGATGTATTTAGCACAGTGTTGAGAGAAACTGACATTTTCAATACAATCTTTTAGTAGAAAGTAAAGACAGGCGGTAGTTCGGGTGGTACAAAAATATGTATTTGTATTGTTTGAAGAGCTATTAAAAAAAAGCAAACTCATAACAAATTTTTACTTTTTGTATAGATGGCGTAAACCGTTTTTTTTAAAGAAACGTTTTGTCTCTTCAGAATCATCATCAACTTAATTTTTTCTAATATGGCCCCATAAGTGCTTTACGTCACCTAACGACATTTTTTCTTGTTAGTTCATCAAACACATCTGCGTCTATTTATATGTATTAACAAAAAAATAACGAAAAAGTAACAAATCATTAACATTAAATAACAATTAATTAACAAAAATAGAAAACAATTAACAAAACAACAATAAATAAAAAAATAATATTGAACAGTTAATGAAACAATAAACAAATTATAGCATATGATGATACATCATTGAACTCACCAGGAAAAATGCTGTCGAGTGACGTAAAAATATTAGTGGGACCGTCTTAGAAAAAATGAAATTGATTATGGTTCTCAAGAAACGAAACGTTACTAAAAAAACTGTTACGCCATCCGATAGAGTGAAAAAAGTTAAGAAAAAGTGCCCTTTTTTCAATAGCTCTTCAAATAAGGCTGCGAAATATTACAAGACGAATTTTCAAATTTTTGATTTTGTTCAAATATCTCAAAAACTAACCATGGTAGCCTAGATTTTTTTGAGGCAATTATTGAGCACCAAATTACGCAATTAAACCTAGTCTCATTTCTAACGGTTTCCAAGATATCAATGTTATTGCATCCAATTTGAAACAAAATGTATATGGATAATATTACATATTTTATATATAATTATCAAATACAAATCTAATATATTTACTTGCCTGCTTTTATCTGCATGTCATAGGTATTATCTGAAACTGAATAATAATATTGTAAATTTTAAAACTTCTGGGAACAGACGATAGACGATACTATAGAAATAACAGAAATTTTATGCTAGATAATGAAGGTAAACTAGTAAAAATCTTGCTAAACTAGAATCGGTTAAAAAAAATCATAAAACTACTCATAGTAGGTTGTTAGGTTCAAATATTTTATTATAAATTAATATATTGGTGTTAGATTACGAATTGGGTGCACCAAGTCGATTATCACATGATTAGATAAGCCAGTATTTTGTGATAAATGAAAGTTAGTAGGTAGTTAACCACATCATGGAAGCAGATGTTCATTCCAATACCAAGGATGTTAGTAATTCTGCTGTCAACAGTATGTTTTCATATTCAATATTTTAATTAGTAATTAATAAATAAGTAGGTATTAGGTTAGATGCTAATAAATAAAGTATATATCTACCTATGTATCAGTTGTTGTTATTAGATTTCAATCAGTCATATTCGTTTTTATGGTGCAATAAACATTAAAAATTTACGAGACAGTTGTAATAAATTTACACATACTAATATTACTATAAACAATATATACTTGAAGTACTTACGCTGAAATGTATTTGATATGTAGGATTAATTTTATTATACCTCCTGCTACCTATTCAACTTTATTACAAATTTTTAAATTTCAACTATCTTTTACAGTTATTTATTTATTTTATATTAGCTTCGGGATATTTTATCTTCAAAGCAGATAAAGTTATCTGTACAATGATAGTCCATAATAATTGATCAATCAAATCGTTGATATTAAATGCATTAATTCTAAGAGTAGGTATTGTAAATTATGCAAACTATATCTTCTATTTTTATTTCTCTTTCTTCATTATATATACAAGGTGGCCCACGAATAACGAAACAAGCGAATTTTCGGATACTTACCAACTTTTTCGTGCAAATCGCTCGGACACGTCAATTAAGTTTTCGAGGGGGAAATATTTTCCGCATATTTTCAATGTCGTAGTTATACCCCCTAAGAGAGGGTGAGGTTCACCCTTAAAATTTTAAAAGGGAAGGGGGTCGAGTCAAACCTCATTTTAAAGCTTGAAAAAAGAACTTTACAATGCTGCATACTTTTTTGAATTTGAGTCACTAGTTCTTGAGAAATTTAATTTTTTGTTTTTTATTTTTTTTCATTTTTGCAAAATAATTGGAAACATTTTGAATTTCTTTTTTTTTTTAGATTGTATTTCTAAATTTCTAGTATAGTAAACTAGTTCTAGTATAGTATAGTTCTAGTTTAATGGTTAATAATATTTTTACAGATTCTAACAAATTAAACTGTGATATTTGTGGATTATTTGAAATACATAAAAATGATTTGGAACGCCATCTCAACAGCCGATGCCATCGAAAGAAACTTCGTGAAAGGGACAGGAAAATTGATAAAAGTGCGTTGACATCATATTACACGAATTCATTAATTTATACTTATATTTTATTTCTCTGCTAGGTGAAGAGCAAAGACTTGAGTGTGAAATTTGTAAAAGAAAATTTAGAGGGGAGGACTTCTATAAAGCACATTTGGGAAGTAAAACTCACAAGAGAAATTTAAAAAAACAGCAAGTCACCACAGGCAAGTTTTTTTTATATCCCTATCATGTAGTAGCAGTAGTAGTAGTAGTAGTAGTAGTAGTAGTAGTAGTAGTAGTAGTAGTAGTAGTAGTAGTAGTAGTAGTAGTAGTAGTAGTAGTAGTAGTAGTAGTAGTAGTAGTTTTTTTTTTTTTTTTTTTTTGTCGGGTGAGGAAACTCATGTTCTGCTCCCAGTGCTTGTCTCAACCGCAGCTGGGAAGTGTGGGACTCAGAGATCGTGTGCTAGTCTCTGCCTACCCACCAAACCTCACCTCGGGGCCTCTTAGTGTATTCCTGGCTACCTCTTCCTGAAACTGCTGGGGCATTACTTCGGGAAGAGTTGAGGGTATAATGGTGGAATTTTACTCTATCCGTGCACGTTTTCCCTTTGTCTAACATCTCTTTCCTTGCGATCTATAACAATTTTCGCGAAATTTGCGATGACGTCCCAGTTTCTCGTGCTTGTTAACATTTTACCAATTATATTATCTGGTGTTATTTCCCCTAGATTTTCTTGGATCAGGAATCTTTCATTTTGCCATCTGTCACAGTGGAAGAAGGTATGTTCCAGTAGTAGTAGTAGTGGGGCGGCCAAGACCTGGCAAGTAGGCCGCAAGCGGGCCCTTTTTACCTACCCCTGTCGTCCCTACCTAGTTTCATCACCTCTTCCCTCATCGAACCTATCCGACCTTCTAATGTAGGTCGGAATGTCGGTCCATTCAAGGAAACTAACCTCTTCCCCTTGCAACTCCCCCCCCCCCCCAGACGTTGTGTCTCATTCTGCCGAAAGCCGCTCACTCTGCCAAGAAGTGAGAAGCTGTTTCATCGCCCTCCCCACACTTTGGGCAGATAGGGTCTCCCTCAACACCCATCAATGATAGATGTCTTCTAAGCCTGCAATGACCTGTTAAAACTCTCACCAACTGGTTTAGAGCCTTCCCGCTACGACTTAACAGCCAGACCGTCTTGGTCTTGCTTGGCTCCACTATAAAGTTGCGAGCCTGTCTACAGCTCCCACTCCTTCTCCACTGTTTACTTAGTGTCTCATGAGCCCAATCATTAAGAGCTATGTTGACCTGCCTTCGTGTAATTCCTAAAATCGGTTCTGGTCCCTGGCCGGGTCCCTTTCCGTCATCCGTCTGTGTCCCTATCATGTCACTTGAACATAATTTGTTATAAGATTGTTCTCAAATATATCATGATGATAGGAATATGATTCCTATAGATAACAGTGCTGAACTTCTACAGACTGCACTTCTCAGTATTATTAACAAAATAGTTTTACAACTGTGTATCATTTAAATACTTCAATTTTAAATATTTCTCTTGTTTTTAGATCCAATCCCCTATACTGCAACTTCCATACAGGTAAGCCTATAGGAAGTGACTATATCACTGCTATAGGTATATTTAAAGTTATCCAATATATTTGAAGCATAAAGAACAAAAGATAAAATAGCTATAAAACTTGAACTTTTTTTCCTTTTAAAACCATAATTACACATTCTTAACTATACAACTTTCTTACAGGTCAATCGTGCCAGTAGAAGACTTCGAAAAATTATAATTGGTAAGTGTACAGAGTGTCCAAAATAAGATCCTCTATCCCCTTATCTCAGAAAGTATAAAAGGTAGAGAAAAATGTTAAACACGAAAGTTTTTTGTTTTTACCTGAATTTTTCATTTTTAGAACTTTCTTGAACACAGGTTGTTTAGTTTCTCTAATCCATGCATCAACTTTCTTTTTTTAAATGGGACACCCTATATTCAATTACGTTTTTGAACTCTCCTTAAAATTCTAGGTCGACATCGTTAAGAGTATCATATACCTATCATTTACCGTTACGAAGATATTAGCATTTAAAGAAAAAAATCTGTAAAAAACACCTGCTCAAAAAATTTCGGCAAAACAAATAAGACATCCAAAAAAAGCTAAATAGGGTTTATTTCGTAGACAATTAGACTCAGAAATTACTTCTATGGATCGATATTACCTGATTAATATACAGGGTGTTTTTGACAGATGGCTCAAACATGTATATGTTAAAACTTCAGAAAATCGAAAATCTCTTATGGAACACCCTGTGTATTATTATATTTTTGGATTCTCTATTAAATTTTAACCATCCTCTATATAACTTTCCCTATTCTTATTTAGCTTAGTTTTCAAGATATTGACGAAAATGTGGAAAAAATGTCAGCTATTAATCATTATCGGCTATTATTAAAAATATATCTACTATTGTTTGGTATATTATAGTAAGTGTGCCTTAATACTGATTAAGAATATATATATATTTTATTAAAAACTAATATTTGTTTAAAATTATTTCATTAATTAACTAATATAAACAAATCTGTTTGTAACTTGAACCACAAATAACTAACAATAATCAACAAATAACAATAAAAATAATAAATTAAATCAAGTGTCCTATATGTCCTCAATTTTCAGCTATGCATGTTGTGTATATAACTGCTAGTTTTCTTACAGCGCAATCACTTTGATTGAGCGCTTCAATTTCCATCCTGATTTTAATCTTTAAATCATCAACATTATTACTCTGAATTTGATAAACTCAGGCTTTCAATGTACCCCATAAAAAGTTATCAAGTGGAGTTAAATCTGGGATCCTCAACGGCCATGGGATATTCCCGTTTGGCCCTATCTATTCCAGAAAATAGTTATTAATAAAATTCCTTACAACTGCAGTATTGTGGCATGGAACTCCATCCATCTGATAGATGATCTGATTGTCATCTTCTTCGGCATCCAATAAAGGTAAAATGTAAGTTTGTAATAAATGCCATTTCCTGATATTTTACCTAAGGTACCTGGGACCATTTAAATATTGGCCAAGAAAGACAGGGCCTAAAATGTGTCTCTTATAAGTAGCGCACCAAACATATTCGTCAATATCTTGAAAACTAAGCAAAATAAGAATAGGGAACGTTATATAGAGTAAGGTTAAAATTTAATAAAGATTCCAAAATTATAATAATACACAGGGTGTTCCATAAGATTTTCGATATTCTGGAGTTTTAACATATACCTACATGTTTGAGCCATATGTCAAAAACACCCTGTATATTAGTCAGGTAATATCGATTCATAGAAGTAATTTCTGAGTCTAATTGTCTACGAAATAAACCCTATTTACCTTTTTTTTTAATGTCTTATTTGTTTTGCCGAGATTTTTTGAGCAGATGATTTTTAAAGATTTTTTCTTTAAATGCTAATATCTTCGTAACGGTAAATGATAGGTATAGGGTACTCTTAACAATGTCGACCTAGAATTTTAAGGAGAGTTCAAAAACGTAATTGAATATAGGGTGTCCTATTTAAAAAAAGAAAGTTGATGCCTGGATCAGAGAAACTGAACAACCTGTATTCAAGAAAGTTATAAAAATGAAAAATTCAGGTAAAAACAAAAAACTTTCGTATTTAACTTTTTTCTCTACCATTTATACTTTCTGAGATAAGGGGATAGAGGATCTTATTTTGGACACCCTGTACATTAAAGAATAACATTTATTTATTAATTTATGCATGGTATAAATTATCAATTCGAACATAGCTTTTTATTATGTAATTGTAATTTAAACAATTTTACATATTTTATTAATAATAATACTAATTGTTATCACATTGTGATTTACAAAAATATAGAATTCAAATAAAAACATTAGAAAACCCACAGAAGACTAACCTTGTTTGTGGAATTAATGTAAAGGCTATATACTATTTTTCTAACAATAATTATAATAATCTTAACCACTATGAAATAAAATAGAATGGACAGTAGATGAAGCCAGAACAGCAGGGATTTTAGTTATTGTTTATATCAATTAACTGATGAATTATATTGTATTTATATCTTTTTAGGCCAAGATGAAGCAATTACTGACTTTTGTAGAAAGGTAATATTTCAACTTCATTTACTTTGAGCACTTTATTTAACAGTTGAATATCAATCTACTGAATTATGATTATTTTTTAGAAGTATAAAACCCGTGTTGTGAAAATTGAAGACTTACATTATAAGACATACATATACTCCTTAGCAGCTTACCTTACTCTACGTTTAGCTTTAGATCAGAATGTTGAAGATTTCATTATATCTGTCAATGATAGGGATTGGCAAGTATTTGGAGATGTAGTTATACACATAACTTATAAAGAAAAAAAAGCTGTTTATGTCATCCAGTGCAAAAAAGTTACACAAGTAAATAGGCTAATCGAACATTTGGAGGAAGCTAAGATACATATAGGAAAACAATATAATTATATTGCTCAGTTAAGAGATGCTGGAAAGGACGTCAATGAGACCAAATTTGTAATTTTTACAACATGCGGTACAAGTTCAAATTTTCGTCATTCCGTTCAACTGAAGCCAGCAGTATTAAATAAATGGAAAACTTCTGATGTAGATATTTCCCTTGATGCTGCACTGAAGGTAAAGCCTCTAGCCAAAAAGAATGAAATAGTAAACATCACTAATGATCCAGAAAACGTATATTCGCTTACATTGTTAGATAATGTAGACTGTCACTTGCCTCATCTTTTCATATACACTAGCCAGAGGATTTTCCCAACAATGTTGAATCAGCTCTTAAAGTCTAAGTTTGATAAATATCCTGATATTTCAACAGATTATACAAGGTATATCGAAAACTGGGTAGATGGCAGACTGGGAGGAAATTATAAATTGAGGAAAAGAGATGTAGTTCTCAAACTTGGCGAAATACTTCTATCTCCATACACTATTTCTCCCAAAAGGGTTCATTCCAAACATGACAATTTTGCAGTTTGGAATCAAGTTATTAACAAAGTTGACCTAACTGTTGTAAAAAATGAACCTTTTATAATAAGCAAAATCTGCCGCCCACTGAATTTGATGATAGAGGAAACACTTTCTACAAATATAGACACTACAACAAAATCTATTGAACTCAAAAAAGGGATGCTACGGGAACTTGGAGAACCTATCAAATCATACTTTTTTGAAATTGTCCAAGGATGCTTAAATGATGATATTCCTCTTCATTTAGTGTATAATATATTTTGGAAAGCTGGTAGGATACCTTTACTGATGTCGTCCGAAGGTCAAGAAGATGTTAAGGGCTTCATACTAGATGTTATTTTGTTTATGAAGCAAATGGGAGTCCATAAAAAATTCTTAATTAAAAGTGCTGACCTCAATTTGAATCGTTTAAAAGGAGATTTAAAGATATTTACCAGTTTAGAAAATGTAAAAACTTTTATTGACTTAAATGAGGTCACCATTAGGGTTTCCCAATCTCTCCAACTACCACTGAGTACAATAGAAAATTCTGATCCATTTTTTTCCAAATGGGTAACTCCAAATATATTTTTTGATATGTCTCTGGGTAGATACAGCCTCAAACCTAGCTATTCTTCAAAGAAAATTCATAATAAAAGAGAAATATTGAAAATAATATTAGATGACAGTATAAAGGATGAAGTGGAAAATAATCTTTATCCAGAAATGGATTTATCAGAGGTAGATTCAGGAAATGATAGTGATCATAGACTTAGGGGTATTGACCCTGGTATATTGTAATTGTCTTTAATAATTATTGGTAATTGCATAATTGTCCAGTAATACATATACAATAAAAATTATCTAAATATAATCCTGCTGTCGTATCATGACATATATTTCTTATATCCCTTTCTTATTTATATATGCATACCTTTTAAGCATCATATGTGAGTAGTATTTATTTACTACTACAACTCCATAGTAATATGGTAATACTTATAAAAGAGTAATTTATATAGTTCCTATTTGTACAGTAACTATCTGTATTATAATAATAATAATAATAATAATAATAATAATATCTCTACGCCTCATTCTAATCACAATGATTATCCCGAAAGTCTGAGACTTGTGTGGGAGAGGGGGCGGCATATTATTATTTCGCGGGCCGCATTTGCGCCTCAGGAACGACTTACGTTGGTAGGCCCTAACCACCATTCAGTGCTGGAATGAGGGAAACCTGGAAAACCTCATTAGTTAGGGGGGCATTCAAACATCAACTGATTTTAATCTCTCACATTAACACCAAGTTGACATTATTCCCATCCTAGGCCATCGCCAGGATAGTTGCCAAGCCATCCCTGCCAATAAGCCTTGATCTACGAGTAAACAATTTAATTAAAAATTGTTGGCGGAATGGGAATTAGAACCCACGACTTCTGGGTTGAGCGATCGAGACGCTAAGCTCTGAGCCACCGGCCCGATTGGATTGGATAGAAAGAATGTATAAAAATAAATATATTTCCCTATATTGGGTATTTTGATATGTTCCTAAAAGCTTAAATTTTGAAACTAATTGGGATGAATGTAGAACGGATTAATTCTGATGATATAAATACTGTCAACTAGACATCATGAGATATTTGCAAATAGCAAGGGTTGTCATATATATCACTTAAGAAATTCGATTCTCTATATATTTGTTCTTTAAAATGAAATGAAGTTATTCATTATTTAAACACAAGCATTTCTCATAATAGAATTAAATGCAGTCATTACATTGTTTTAATAGACAGAACTATCTCACGCACTGTAAGCAGATAAAAAATCACATTTAACAATTTTTGCAAATGCATAGTTTTCCATCTACAAGTAAGTACATAGTTATAATTACGAATACTGATATAATTTTTGAAAAAATTATATTTAAGAAAAGGTTGTCTTTTTTTGTTAAGTTGTAAAAAACCAGCACCTGCCATTCTTTTGTCAGTTGTTTTGATGCAAAGGTTTATCTTCATTTTTTAACATCTTAAGTTGAACAGAATATCCAATCAAAGGAAGAATATTGGTAAGAAATAATATAAAAATACTTAAATTTTAAAAATATATTTTTATTGAATTAATAGTAACTAATTAGGATTAAGTAATTTGTATTTAAATGTTGGGTATGTTCTTAGACGAAGTAATTCGAGCTCTGTTTGTAAAACTAATATTTCACTGTGGTTCTGCTGAATTTGCTCTATTAAACTGCTTCTTTTAAGCAAACCTTCCATCCTAGAAAACATATTACAACATTACAAAACAAATTAGAAGGTAGTGAAGGAATAGATTGAATCTTTATAGCTTCCCATTGTTATTAATTTGTTTGTGCTTAATATACCTGCCTGTATAATAGGGTAAGGTAAATATTGACTGAGCAAGTTATTCCGTTACAGTAGGTATTGGTTTGTATCTGTGACATTAGCTGAATAACTTCAATATACTATCAGTGAACATACAGGTATTTCAACATACCTAGTTCTAATCACAATTAAAATTTCGAATCTGGTAAACAAAATATTGCATTAAGAACTACATGAACCAAAACAGTTTAAAAATTAACAATTTCATTAAAATCAAATATTACCTTGATTTTAACACTTCCTGTTCTTTATCTTGTAATTCTGTGTTCTTCATCATCCCTAAATGACACACATCTATATTGAGACTGTTAATTTCTTTGTCTAATGCGATGTTACTCTGTTTGTAGAACTGCATCATTTTGTAAATTTTCCAATATTTTTCTCTCTTGGCCATGATCCGGTTTTCAAAAGCAGATCCAATCCGTTCTATCTCTACTTCAAAAGAATCTTGTTCGGTTTTTCGCCCTAAAGCTTTAGCTTTCAAATACTGTTGCATTTCTTTACCTGTCTAGAATTATCAATTAGTTTTATTAACGAGAAGTTTCAGGAAATGAAGATTATGTATGTAGACGTATTGCACTATAATATGTATATATTACGATATTGGTTAGAACTAGATGATATCTGTCATAATCTTAATTCCAACCAAAATGAAATGAACCCGATGATGTTTTTGTATATATTTCGATATCTATCTACTATTGGATCTTATAAGAATACAAAAAGTTGATATCGTGTAAATAACTCTAAATATAGTTGAGTCTACTGTTCCGGGTATACTGTTTTGGTTTTTAAATCCAAAAGTTCGATTCCACACAGAACTCCGGATGTAAACTCTTTGTAGATTTAGAATTCTTTTACATAGTTAGTTAACTGAGAGATGTTAAGGCCGCATCGTGCATTGTCAGATAACTTAAATGCATTAATATTTTGTTCTTAATACGAGCAACTATAGCTGTCTAAATTCATGGTGGCTTTCCCCATACTAAATAGGAAGTGTTTAATAGAAATATTGAATCCTGACCTATTCCACATAGCACAATATAGTTAAAATAAAAGAAAATGCGTGTATATTTAAGTAAAACGTCAAAACAAAAACCAAATGTGCAGAAATGGTTAATAGCATACAATTACAATCATACGCACTTATTTTCTTTTATTACAAATCTACAAATAAATGAAGTCACAACAGCGAAAGTAAAACTTTGAACTCCCTGGTCACTAGCTATTAAAGTAGAACTTTCATAGCCACGACAGAAAAATAAAAATATTTAAAAAAAAATGCATAGGATGATAATAAAACTAAAAGAATAATTAGATATCTTAGAACTCTTTAGTGTTGGTGAGCGATTACTCATTCAAGGCAGTATTCGTTGAAAAATAGTACATTTTAAATTCATGTGCCATTCCATTTATTCTTCATCTTATAGGTTTCTCTTATTGCAAAATATCTTGATTTTTGTTGTGAATGTGAACATTGAACATACTAACTAGAAACTTGCCAGCGTACATATCTGAATTATTTCATAAAATACCTATACACTGACATTATATTTTCACAATTATCGGAAGCGTTTTTTTCAGCACAAAATTTACAAACATTTCATAGGCTTGCTTGTGCCACCTCATACCCAAAAGTAAACTTTGACATCTAGTAATGTACCCAAGTAACTTCCTTTTATTTTTTTCACATTTTAATAATCTTTTTATATAGAGGCACGCTGGATCAGTTCGCTAATTGAAGAAACTACTATGAAAGCTCTAACTACTAAACCCAAACATTAGTAGTATTTTATTCTAATTAGGTACTAATATTAAGGCCGTCTTATTCCAAATCTGACAAGTTGGTGACTTCTATTGAACTTTCCGTCGAAATATTTCAGATAACGTTCCTGATTTCGTCGACTCTAACTGAAGACAATCGGCGAGAAAAGACTGGTAGGACTTTATTAGTATTTCCAGAGATTAATTTTGTGACTTAGTTCTAAAAGGGCCAATGTCGTAAATATTGATGTAGAGAAAATTAATGTTGAAAAATATTAAGAAGCTTTCACTTACTACAATGAAGGAAATAATTAAAATGGAGGAAATGAAAACATTAAACACTTTAATTTCCTCAACGTTAGTTTGATAACATATAAGTTTGGAAAAAGTAATTTTACATGGAAAAAAGTATATGTATTTAGTTTTCAGAAAATATAGCAATTGGAAAGACATTGCTTCTTTTGGTTTACAGAAGAAATTCTTGTTTGAAGGAAATGCCATGCCATCATTCTTCCTATTTTTTAATTTTTAATAACACATTATTATAATACAACAGAATAGCTCTTAATACTTTCTGCTATTTCACTTGATATAAAGCAAATGAAATATAACCAAAGTCACACTATACAAATAGTATCTTTCAGTTAGAAGGCACAATGTCAACATTGGCCTTTTTACGTTATTGCCACATTGGCCTCATTGCCACAAGCTTCATTGAATACACATTGGCCCTAAGAGTTCCTGTATTCTGTACTGGCCGTTTTTACAGAATGAAGGTTCTGCATTTTCTACTTTAATGCATTACATAGGCCATTGGTGGTAAAAAGTAATATTGTCCCTTTTAGAACAAAGTCACAGAGTTAATCTCCGGTATATCCCATATCATGTAATTCTTGTAATCACATCTACTTACTTTCACACTTTCTATATCAACTAGTTGTTCATTGAGATCATTCAGTCTCAGTCTTAGTTTGCGATGTTCCCATTCTGTGACCATGATATTTCTCCGGAAGGCCATGTTCTGCATAATGGTTTGTACTTTTTTACTACCTGCGTCCTAAAATCATTAACAAATTATTTCATTATTGTCATTATTAATAATACCAGCAAATTAAGTATATGTACTACATTCTTAAGGTTTGCTTCTGCCCATCCACTGTCAAAACAAAAACTCTGTATTTGAAGAGAATTGGGATTTTGTTCTGTTATTTATTTCGGTTGCGTTAACTTGATGTGGCTTGGACATACTAGAATAATATGGTAAAAATCATTAAATTAAAACTAAATCTCATCTTCCTTAGTAATGGATTTTCTTAGTCAGAAATGATTTAAGTATATTGTCAAGGTATTACAGCCATCACCATTTTTTAAAAATATTTTTCGTAGATCCAAATATTTTTTTAGTATGAAGTTTCCTTCATATGTATACAGTTGCACCGCATCAGACGGTATTATGCTGATATCCATATAAGTTAAACTTACCAATATTAATTTATTTATATCTTCGATTTCCTTCTTTGGAACTAATATTGCATCTTGGAAGTCAGAAATACTTCCTGTCAAGGGTAATTCCACCAGACCTCGCCTTAAGACCACCTGCATCTGAATGTTATGCATTAAGTAGAGATAATCCATTCTAAATTGTTGCAGTTCCGACAACAATTTTGCAACATTTTCTCTATTTGCATTGACACGCTTTTGAAATGTAGCTATTGTAGCTTCCCCGTCCGCTATTTGGTTCTGAAGAGCTCTCACCTAAAAAAATGTGTACGTTTTAAAAATCAACTACCAATTCAGCAGATCGTATTCGGAATACGATTATCGGGAAAACAAAAGAAGTGTTGTAATTCCATTCCCATAGAAAAATTTCAGAAAATCAGAGATAAAAAACAATTGTAAATATATTTCAGAAAAAAATTGATAGCAAAAAATTTTTCAGGTACAAAATCAGTTTAAAAGTCAGTGGTAATTATCACCCCCTCCTATTTTTAACAATGACAAGTGTTTCAGATTAATATTATAAAGTACCTTTCTTCATTATATGATAGATCTTTGATAAAGAGAAAGGGGAGGAGCGTATTATAGCAATCAATGAAACTCATATATTTAAAATTAGAGGCAAAAATGCTTAACTTCAAAAGTTTCAAGAAAATAATTTTAGTTCTCTTCAGGCACAATTTCAGAACGGTTGATGGTACTTATTGCATTTGTCCACATAGTATGAATGAAATATGTCAAGGGCGGCTCGAATTATAACTCTTAATACTTTTATATAGAGTTCATCCAAATTTAGTGTTCATTAGTTAATTTTATAGGTTAATATAGATATCGTATTCATTCATTTCGATAAACCACAGGTAATAGATTTAGATAACCACAGATTTAGATAAGAGGTACCTTGACCAAATATGGGTATCATGGTCCCTAATATGGTCACCCTCTTAAAATTATTGACAAAATGGAAAAAAGCGAAGTTTACACATAAAATTGTTTCCTGTAATCATTTAATATGCATCTATTTGCTGCTAAATGGCAACAAATTTTAAGTGTTTTAATTTCGTCATATATAACATTACATTGTGTCAGCTTCCGTAACCATGGAGATCGACGATATATGCACACGCGCAAATCGAACAGTTCTCTGTAAGAATATAGCACTATATCTTTTGTCCTTCATTGTGTTTTCGGAGAAAACGCTTATGGGCTAACCTCATACTTCTAGTATGTGGGGCTAACATAGGGGATAAGCGATATCATAGACATCGCGATACTGAAAAATTGCTTGTCCTTTAGAAAACTCGCAGCTTGGATGCTCGTTTTCTAAACTTGGTCGCGTGCGATAAAAGTACCTACGCCTTAGGGCTTCTTCAGACGGTGCGACTGCGATGCGATTTTCCGTTTGCAGCATGTCGCAACGATATCGTGAAAGTATCAAAATATATGTAATCACATGTGTAATTTTCACATTATGCGGAAGTGACAAAAAAAACCGACGCTTAGTGCGGCATTTTGTTGCGTCGCAAGACAGTGCGTTTGTTGGTCAGATACCTGCCGATTTTTTTCCGTGCGATATTAAACCAACCACTAAAATAAATGCACATTTCCAGACTTGTCGCTGCTTGTCGCGATATGTATCAGTAAAATAAAATTTCAGTGTTGCAATTTTGTCAGTGTGTCTTCAGCTTGTGCAGCGTATCGTTTGTGCCTTCGCAATGGCTTCGAATAATTTTACGTTTCCTTCGCCTTCGATGTAGCAATGCCAATAAAATAATTCGTCTTCTATTATACATACTGCAAATACACTTCACTAACTGCGAAGAGCAACTGAGCAATGACAACACTGCGCACAATATTTTATTTTTAAATCATTGGAGAAGAAATTGTATCGCCTTGTGTGAAAGCTTTCTGCGAATGCAATACGATATGTCGCAAACGGAAAATCGCATCACAGTCCTTATAATACTTGTTGTTTAATATAGGTACTATTTTCATTGTTAGTTCCTTACCCTGATTTCGTATTCAATTCGTAATCTTCGATGTTTGCAAATGTGACTGTAAGTATTTTCGTCTATGGTGGGAGGCAGACCAACGAATTGGTCTAGCTGATCCACTGCCCTCATGTAATCGTTGCATTCGCCTGTAAGAGTGAGAGACTTTTCTTGGGTTACGATGCACCGTGCGAGCTCAAACATGACGGTGACGTTAGTTATTTGACGATAATTGGCTTTCGGCCTCTTCCTAAAAAATATTAATTTTTGAAATACATTATGTTTTTTGACGTTTTTCAAATTCAGTTTTTGAGAAGTAGCTTCCAAAACCGTAACTTTTAATTATGTGGATACATACAATAATTGATACAATGATATGATAATTGATACATCAATTTCATTCATTAGGCGTCTACGAAATTTTGTCACTGTTATGGTCTATTTTCATTTTTGTAAGCTTACTTCTATAGAAGTATCTAAATTATATTTTTCGGTTAATTAAACCGTTAGGGATTATCGCGGTATAGGTAGTGTTATTTTCAATTATTATATAGTTAGAAAAAGAATAAATAATTACTTATACAACTTGACGGCTTGCTCCTGTAAAATGGGCGAAGCCTCTTGAAAATCTTTTTTAAACGACTTTTCCAGAATCTTTTCTTTTAACTGCAGAGTATCTAGACTTGTTCTGCATTCCCCAATAGCTTCTTGTATAAAATTGATCGTTTTCCTCAAGTTTGATATTGTGTTTTCTGTTTCCTTCACGGCCTTTCTAAAATAGGAGGGTTATAACTTATTATTTCTAACTAAAATTATAGGATCTCTGAAATAATATTGGGCGATACATTTATATTTAAAATATACTAGTTCTTTCAGAAATAACCAAAAGTTCTGACAGTGATCCGATTGAGTTTAACTTGCTTGTCAATATTATTTGCGATATGTCTCAGTAATTTTACCATTTGCCGATATTAAAGTATATAAAACCAATAAAACTATAGAACATCCTTCAGATATGTTACTTATTCAAAGTCTAAATCTCGATATGTGTTATACCATATTATATTTTTTTACTTGTCAACTTGTCTACAAGATTAGCTATTTAGATGTACCCAATCCTAGATTTTGGGTAGTTCCTCGTAGATCGTGATTATTGCATAACGGAGCCCATGGCTCCGGTATGCAATGATCAGGAGCTACGAGGATATTCAATGGAAGTGTTTGATCTACATAGTAGTGCATAGCCCTGATTTCGTCGCAATGGCAACGTAATTCATTTGTGTATATTGTTTAAGTATGGTGACGCGTCTGTAAAAAGTATTTCCAGTTTGCCGTTCTTCAGTTTTTGGCTGTTGAGGGAGATCAACTAACGGATTTATACGAGAATGAAAGTTGTTAGTTATTCTCATACACCAGTGGTTGAATGACGCAATAAATTTTGACAAGGAGGAGAATACGCAACTTTGTAATTAAGTGGTTTTAACTGTGTTAAAGTCACTGTCGTATTTTTACCTGTCTTAAGGGTATATTCTGTATCATGTCTGTTAATTTTAACGGGACTGTTAAAATTCTTACCCAATCAGAGATTATGTTTTCCAAAAATACTCTTTTCCGATTCGCTATAAATTTTAACAGCGCCGGTAATTTTAACAGATATGATACAGAATAGACACCTTAATCTGTTAATGTAATACACAAAGAAATAAAATTGACTTACTTGAGTTCTTCCTTTTTACTAAACTTTGCAAACCTCATGTTCTGTGTTTGTCTATTTCTATCCATTATCAAATGCCCCTGGTTGATCACTGCTGATATTTGCATGTTGTAATCTACTGTATCCTTAACCTTCTGATTGAACTTTCTGACTTGGTCTCTAATAGAAATAGTGACCTTCGTGAATTCAGCCTCAAGCAAATATTTGTATCTCTCTCGTTCGTTGTTTAGAAACACTACTTTCTCTTCGTAGTCTTTTATCGAACGTAAGTCTTCTTCGTTATACATCTCTGGTTGTTTTTCAATCTGAAACCGCGGTATGATTATTATTAAAGTCTAAAATTGATGATATTTTTACTACGATCCGTTCTCTACATTTATCATAGGAAAGCAAAATGATAATAAAACTTGAAATAATTCAATCGTTATAGTGCAGCAGCTTTTCCTGTCTTTAGAGAACAAATATCAAATTAATTTAAGAATACCTTAGTGAGAATTAAGAATATTTCTTTAGAGGGAAATTAGGTACTCCATGAAATGATGTTAAGAACAAAAATTAAATAATTGTACATAGCAATCTTGCATCTACTTTTGTAGCATACATTTGTGACGTCAAAAAATTCAATAACTGGTTCAGCCAAAATGAAAGAAACAGTTTCTATAAATGTACTCTATCTACCTACTGGATAAACCTTACTATAGCATTATGTTTACACTATAGATAAAAAAATTGACCATTGAGTTTAAATGACAAGTTTTATTTGAGAATGTCACGAGGCACCTTAAATACTTGTGGATATCCACGTTTATGAGTATTTCCTTATAATGAGCGGAGTGTTAGTCAAGTTACAATGTTAATCAAGATTTACCATGCATTTCGGTAAAGGCACTTCCTTTTTCAGCTCATCCTCCCACTTCACCTCCAACACTCCATTCATCATTGCCATCAAGGCCCTTTCCTTGAAATCGTCGGCTAGCAGTGCCAATCTGATTCTTTCTTCCTCCGCAGCTTTAGCGTCTAAAATGGCTTGCTCGCTAGGAGAAATATAAGGAGTGACAGACAGTTCATAGTCAAATACTTGGGTAATCATCTCCGGTATCTCGTTCTGAGACCACTGCGGATCAACTACGTTATAACTGATCTTATTTTCGGAGAAATAGTTGTATTCCGATATGATCTGTCGCAGCCTGTTGTTCCTCTCCTTAATAACTGCCATCTCTCTTTGCTTCAGAGAAACTAGTTCTTCGAATGTTTTGTTGTACGTACGTTTCAGTATCATTAGGTCGTCCTAGAAGAGATTTAATGGAAAAATTTAAGGCCTCTTATAGGTATTAAATATACGTATAGTTTGGAAAATTATACGGGGAAATATGTACCTACCTCGAGCACTGTTTGTTCTAAATGACACTGGTGGAAAGAAACAATCTGCCTTTGTTCAAAGTGTGCCCGATTTACTGTCATGTAGGATTGCGCTGCCGATCCTGCAAGTGCTATTTGTGTTTCTACAGACTGAGTAGCCGTTGATTCGACTATTTGGGCTCTCATCATCTTGTTTAGGTGTTCGGAGTCTCCTAATAATTTGAAGCACAAGGGTTGGCAGAGTTCTGCTAACAGACTGGAAAATATTAATATTGCTATGATAGTAATACGTGATGATAGGCATGGTAGGGATAGGTAGGCCGGTATTTTTAGTTCTGAGATTCTGAGAGTACTGAGATCCAGAATGATTGACCGGATTCTGAACACACCTCGACCCAATTGCTATCAAAGCTGGTTTCCGTTTGCTAAAATTACATTCTTTTCTATTGTTAATTGTTAGGTTTCGAAAATTGATCAGTTGACAAAAGAAAATAAACTAATCCGAAGAGAAGTGCGGTCCATAACTCCGGAAATGGTTGAAAACGTGCAAAGAGAGTTTATTGATCACTTTGGATATTGTCAAGACATAAATGGGACACATTTTGAACATTTAATTTATTTTGTTCTGTTTTTTTTTAATAAACAGGTCTTCCTTATTAATATGTTCGATCGTAATTTTTTCGATAACTGTTGAGTTTAAGTTTAGGACATGGTACAAGACACAAATTTAGGATTCGTCGCAGAATCCAAAAATGAAATAAAAAATAGGTGTCTTCATTTGAAAAAAGTTGATGGTCATAACTTATTTTTGGGCTACCCTATATAGATGAATTTAGCATAAAAAAAACCCAATTAAAAATTAAAAATCGCCGGGTCCGAGCGTTTTTACAAAAAATACACCGCTGAATTTTAAATGAATTTAGACATTACTTCTGGGACTCACTGTATGTAATATATACAGGGTGTTTTCATGGTTTTCATGTTAAAAGGTATGAATGAGTAAATATCTCGACAACGCATCGATCAATTAAAAGAAAGAAAACACCTACATGTAGGGATTAAAAAGGCTTTTAAAATGAAGTATTACTCGATACCCTTTCCTATATAAAATGTTTAAGGGGGTAGCTCCCGCTAGAAAGGGGTAAAAGGGGGCGCGTCAGTTTTTATATGAAAAGTTGTCCCCCTCGATAAAATTTTTCACGTATTTCGGGATTTTTCAAAGAAATATTAAATTTCTTACTCTTCGGACAGAATTTTCCATGGCTCAAAGCTGTCCCTCATATTGAGAAACTGTTCGACTTTCCTCTGTTCTTGGACCCATGCTAACTCTTTATTATGAACAGGATCTGGGGGAAGCAAGGCGAAATTCCTTGCAATCAAATTGTTGAAAATACCGATTACCATTTGGCTTTTAACATCCATTGGATGCCAACAATGTTCCATTAAATATTTTGAAACTTTGTCTTGAGCCACGATGAGGGCCTTCAAATAAATTTCAGTGCTTTTACAGTCCTCTTTGTTGGCATCCCTTTTTTGGTTGTAAAGTGCTGTATCCAGGAAGAACTCCGACAAATCTAACTTTTCATTGTCAGGGCCGTTTATATTGTTGGTTACCAGTTCGTTCAGTATTGACTTAATATCATTGAATTCCATAAGCATCACTGTCTTTTCAGGTGAACATATTTCTTCTTCCTTCTCGGTTTGTAATATTTGTTCCACTTCTAACCATGATTTGTTTTTGAAGCGCTCTTAAACACAAAACATTAGATACATCAGAATAAAATTACAGATAACTGATTTTGCGAGAAGCATACAACAGCGAAGAGGAAATAAAAATTATGAAATAGGTAATATTGGTTTCTATTTGTCTCATGCAGAATGTAAATGTTGAATTTTCCTAATTTTAGAAAACATCTTGGATCTATAAAAATATGATTTGCTTATAAATAGCTCCAAAGCTTTAAAATATTATTATTATTATTATTATTATTATTATTATTATTATTATTATTATTATTATCATTATTATTATTATTATTATTATTACAATGGATAAGAGCAGAGGATAAAACCCTTTTAAGCTCAAAGAAATTAAACTTAATGTAGGTACATACATATAACATTAAATACAAATAAATACAAATCAAAATCAATGAAATAACAAATAGGTATACTCAGTAATAAAAACAAGACGTTTAATTACGCGTTATACAAAAATGTGTCCAGTCTATTCTTAAAACTATTCATTGTGGGTGCGTTAACAACTTCATTAGGAGGAGAATTCCAAATATCAAATATACGATTGCTTAAGAAAAATTCTCGAGATCTCGTGTTGTATGATTCATGAAGCAACTTGTAGTTATGACCTCTCAGACGAGTGTCATTATTTAATGGAAACATGTCAGATAGATCCAACGAGAAGGTATTATTAAGCACTCGGTAGGTGGTAATGAGATCACCACGAGTCAATCGGTCTATAGGGCAACCGTGTCGCCTTATGTTGGACATTTTCAATGGCTGTTTTATCGCGCACTAACCATGGTGACCATATTGCTGAACCCAACTCGACGATGGGACGCACATATGTTTTATACAAAGCATATGTATATATCAAGTAGTATAATTTCTTTTGGCTATTCAGAATTAGACCTTTATCATCAAGGAGAATCAACGTATTTTTGTTGAATGGATTGCCTGTAATGATTTACTGTAATTATATTTAAATTATTTAATTCAATCTTGCCACAAAAAAAAAACATTTAGTTTTAAGACCAACAAACAATAAAGTAATAACTTCTTTTTGACTGGGTGAATTTGTAGGTAGCTTATTATAGGACTTTTTATAATTGCATACTTTGGAAATATAATCTATTCTAGAACATTATCCTATAATTTACCATTTTTATATAATCAGATTCGGACAGTGGGGAGAATGTAAAATAGTTTTAGTTCTAAAATTTTTCGGGCCGCGAGTGCACCCAGGAACGATTTACGATGTTATAACTTCAACTACCATTTAGTACGAGAATAAGGAAAACCAAGAAAACCTTATACATTAAAAGGTACAGTAGGTTACCCATTTATACAGTGATATTGCAGTACTAGTTGCATATTAAGAACGCTACCAGCCTTATGCACACAGATTTATTATTGGAGCAATTAGAAAAAGTTGACCACGGTGAGATTCGCATCGTCGTCAACCGCGGGTAATGCTTAAAATCCTGACGTCTTTAACCGCTCGGCCATCGAGCTCCTTCATTCTTGTGTTTATATTGCAGAGCTTTGATGAAGACTTGGTAAAATATGGTAAAACTTGCTAAAATAGATTGTCCGAAAGTTAACGAAAGAATTGTATTAGTTTTTCCCCCACTGTTCCATTCTGGCTACATAAAAGAGTAAACAAATTGAAATTAACGGGCAACGAAGATTATTAAAATCCTATAATTTATTTATTACACTTACGCTCTTCAGGTTTGAATCCAATCGTAGGCCTTCTAAACATCAACTGCAATTTCGTCGATTCCATTAACTCTTTAATCGCATCTTTCCGGCCGGTATTAATTACGCATTCCTTTAATTTTGTGCAAACCAAGACATTGTCCCTTCCTAAAGATATAATGTATTTTCCTAGGGGGTGTATGTAAGCCTTCTTGACACCACCAAGGTACCTGTGATTGGGCAGAACAATTCCCACTGCATTGTCAAAATTACTGTCCCGAGCAATTACGAAGCCGTCGTATCCCCAAGTTACGGCATAGAATTTTGTCAAATGTAAGTGAAATTTTCTTAGGAGATGGCCAGTTTTTATTTCCGAATGCAGTCGTATAATATTATCCTAGAAATGCGTCAAATAATATATTAACTCGACGAGTTTCTACAAGTGTAGCTCTTTCAATGAATGATTATTTCCTACAATCACAAGAACATGTCTTTGGTACCTAATAATTTCAATTGCAATTTCAGTAAATAATGTTTGTAGTGGCGAGATACAGTGAAATACACTGCAGTGCCCTCTTTGGGTCTTTGCTACTACCTGTCTGACAATTATTGTCTAATTGACAGACAGATAACGATCTGCAGAAAGCAGATGCCATTACAGCGACCTCTATTGTCTTTGAGGAAGACAATCCTACTTAATTATTGGAAGAAGATGCTTCATTAATCAACATCCATGGAGATGTTGATGTAATGCAACGCCAGTCGGGGCATATTGCCTGTGGAGTAGTTGTTTTCGGCATCTCCTTCCAATAATTCAGTAAATAATGTTTCTACCAATTTTTTGTCACCAAAGGAGATGATAAGAAAAACTGTGAAAGGGCCTTTATTGAAGTAGTTTTCTCTTTTCATTTTAAATTGAGACATTTTAACAAACAAATTCGTGTCTATTATACAACATTTATGTTAAAATTATTACAAAGATTGTGAAAGGAAAATTGTGTTATACTTACACCTCTTCTTAGTTCTAAAGCATGCACTGTTCTAGAATTAAAAGGTAGAGCATACAAAATTTTGTCCCTGTTGGATTTGGTGGTCGGTACGATTCGATGGTAGAGGAAGTCGTCGTTCTCCAGTTTATATTCCTTGATGCTTATGTTATCTCTGGTAATGATGCAGTAACGGATTATTTTATTTCCTGCCAGACGATCTGTGGTTACCGGAATAAGAAATAATCTATAGCAATTTTTAGAAGCAACCAGCATGCAGTCGACAATCTGACATTTGGTGTTGATATTAGCTATTATTTTCATTTGTGTCCCCGGAATACCCTATAAAAATGTTAAGTTAGTGTCTGTTGTTTCAACTTTACTGTAGATACTCTTAAACAACATTAAGCTGTTGTCTTACATGGACAAGTCTAATTAAAATTGTCTGATATAGACAAATATATACTTCTTCTTGTACCCAGTAGTATAACTATGTAAATATTGATTTTCTTATTTATTAGGTAGAGGCTTACCTCAATTAAAAAGAATTCTCCAGCTTCTAGAAATCCAGCAACGATGACACACCCCTGTTCAAAGAACTTGACAGTATCTAGAGGATTACTTGTTAAATGAAAAGAAGTCATAGCACTCAATTTTTCTGGAGGGAAAGCTGAGATTAGTTCCAAAATGCCGCAGTCATAACCTACTGCCACATAAGGAAATTCCGGATTTTCAGCCATAGCTACTGCCTTATATTTCAATTCCATAGTGTTTATCTAAAATATAATATAATATTGAGTACCGTAATGGGTCACTAATAGCAAAGGAGTAAGTGCTATTGCTGCCTCACTAATGCAGGTACTGAGAGAGCCATTCTTCCACTGTTTAACTAAGAATATTTCTGGCATTCGTGCGAAAATAACAACTTTTTTATTCTACACTAGGTGAAAATTCTATTTGCATGAGCCTTTAGAGGCGCGAAAGTAGGCATTTACACGGGTAGTCGCGAAAAAAAAACAACTTTTTTATCAATAGGTAGCGCATTAATTATCTGTTTATACGTCATCGCGGTGTCATTTAATTAAATATTATAGTAATAGATTAAAGACATTTAGATAGATTTAAGATTATAGTAGTAGTTTGTGTTCCTAGAGAGCAAAGTGAACGTTTTCCTCATGATTTATTTTCAACAACAGTAACAGTTTCCGAACAAACTCAGTTTATCTAAACAATTCCAAAATAAATTTCACGATACAGGTTCATTAGACGTTGGAAATTGGAAGAGATAATTGTGTGATTGGAATTGGAAAAGATCTTCTGAATGTTTGGCTATCTAAATTATAACATAAAACAATTTTAAAGTCATTTTATTACATTTGATTTCTACTCCTTGATTTATTAAGGATTTCCTATACATTAAATGTAACCTTTTCCTTAAGATATTTTGAATTTAATGGAAAACAAAATTTTCTCATTAAAAAATTGAAGATAAAAGTTCTGGCATCTAAAATAAAACTATGAAAATCACATTAACAAGTGAATGTTGTCACAGTATGAAACTGATAATTTTATTAAAAAAAGAAATAACAGAAACGTAAGAGTGTTGAACAAAGGCCCATATAAATATAAATTGCATAAACTGCTCTGGTGCTATATTATGTTCAAAGTACAATAAAACTCTTGTTTATTTCAGAGGCTGTTTAGATTCTATTTGTGGTCACTTCACTTTTAATATGCCCTATTATGAAATCAAGCGGAAGCAGATCTGGTAATCGCCACGATCCGTCATATATTAGTTTTGTGCGTCTAGAAAATAATAGCGTCCATATAAAGCAGTTTTTTAATTTGTATTTATGAGTGTTCCTTACTTATAAAAATCTAAATATCTTAAGAATCGTTAATTTAAGTATTGGGGAACCTCAGGAAATTCCCATTAAATCAACGAGCATAATCCAAAACTGTAGGTATTAAAAAGTGTATCATTCCATTGAAAATAACGACTCACCCCGAAACGATCTACTGTATTTCTTACCTACTGGTAATACCACTCACCCTTCGTTTAATAATAACCTATAATGCACAATAACTATAATAAGTAGGTACTTACTAATTGTCCATCGTTAGTTTGGTAAATACTAAGAAACTTATTTAATCGAAGAGTTACTATATACTGCCCTGCGGGGTAGATCAAACAAATGTCGTCAAATAGAGTTTCGCCTTGCTTCAAATATGTAATTGGTTCCGTATTACTTAATTTAATTATTTCTTCTTCAACTGTTACAGCTATGATGTATTCTGACTTGTTACATTCTATATATTTAACAGGTTTTTCTAATGGGATCTTCCAGTCACAATCCCACGAGCCAAATTTTTTGTAATGCTGTGAAAAAATATTAAGAAATACTGCACAACTTTCCTACTTGTATACTTTGCCCTACCAAATGAGTTTATTTGAAGAAAATAGAAATATTTCAGAATTCTCGCGCGGAATCTTCTCTCAATAGACTCATTTAGTGGTGACGTCATCTACATTCCGTTATTATTTTAAAAAACAGATTGTACTTTACAGTTTTAACACTGAAAATGTTTATGTTCGGATATGGGGACCAAGTTAGGAGTTTTCCTTCAACGCCAAAATACGTGCGTGTACATACATGTAATTTTTACCGATATTCTAATTGGAAAAGCATTTCGCTTCAGTATTTTGGTAATCAGAAGTATCTGGCAGTCAGTACTATCGATTCCGTTAGCAATATTTCTCACAGGAAAATAACATCTTTGAAGTTTAATTAATTTGACAGTTTTCGTGGGAGGTGCTTGTCTTTAGTGCAATCTCACATTGGCAGATCAAGTGAGAAAGAAGTTGAGACGGTCGCGACTCGAGATTTTCAAAGACTAAATAGACGAAGAAGGAGTGGTCGTACGGTCTCGAAACAAATATGATTAGAGAAAGGACGGAAGTTTCGTGTGAAGCGGTTCTTGAAACCTTAAAAATTAGAAGAAAAGGGTCGAAGAGTGTCCTACGAAAAGTCAGAATTTCGTCAGGCGTGACGGGGCAGAAGTTTTTTGAAAAGGCGTTTAAATTGGGAAACGCGTAGGAAACGGGACGAAAATTTGCCTAAACATAGGAGAAAGGTTTGGGCCGACCTTCGGTCACCCGGGGGTATCGCTTCTGTGCAGGTTTAGTACTTTCCTCTATTAAATGTCTTTTGGGGAAATAACAAAATATATTTGAAGAGATGTTTTATAGTGATCTTTATAAACCACAATTATCTTACACATAAGGTGGATAATCCGACAGCACCGTTTTCTGATGATAGTGCCCGCCATATCTTACGGGTGACGTCATACTAAACGAGTTCATTGTAAAAAAATTTCAAGAAGAACAAATAAATATTTAATAATAACAAAAGATCCTGCTTTTTAGTGGAATCTTATAAAGTACCATAGACCGACCTCCTGTATATTTTAATAGGGGTCGACATGGCTACCTTTAATAATGAAGAAATTAGCAGTTGTCTGTCAGCATCTTCATTTCATCAAATACACTCTCAAAGAAACCACCAAGTTCCTTCCTTTATCACTAGTACATAACAAAATAGAAAATATACATTATCAGAAATTTTTATTCTTAAATACGAACCCGTATTTCACTATTTGGACCGGACACAGCCAGCCCTCCTTTATACCAACACATCGATGTAGGGACATTTCCCTCCAACTTTTCTTCTATAACCTGTTCCAGGTAGGTTTCATTTATCATCTAAAATGATTATTGTGAAATTATTACGATTATTATTATTATGAAACTTTGAATTTCTGCAGTAATAAGAACAAAATTATTATTTAATTTTTGTAAATAGTAATGATCCTTTCATAGTCCTTTTCAAATTCTGTAAACATGTATAATTATAAATAGAGTTCTGTAAAGGCTCCCCCCAAACCAGAGCGGTACGGCGGGAGCGGGATCGGGAGCGACTGCAAAGCGGGACCAAAGTATGTGGAGGGATATCTAAGCGTCTACATGAAAGCGACGTCTCGCCCAGATATCCCGCCACATACTTTGGTCCCGCGTTGCAGTCGCTCCCGATCCCGCTCCCGCCGTACCGCTCTGGTTTGAGGGATCCTTTATAGTTATTTCCGTAAATATTCCGGAAAGTAACTAACTGCATGAGTGAGCAAGTTCTAGAACGAGCCGTTTGGCGAAAAACTTCGCTGTCTACTCATATTTCTTGCATGAAGCCGTGATCAACATCATAATTACTCCCTTTTTGGTTTTCAACGTTGCATATAGCTTACGTCTAAAAATATTTAAAAACCATACAACAAAATTCAACCCAACCCAAATAAGTTAAAAATTGTGGGTAGTACCTACATTTTTATTATTTTTTCACTAATAGATAACTATCTAAACTGCAACTAAAATGAAATGTCAAATATTAAATAGGTTAACTCTAAGTTAATATTATTTGCCTTGAAGTTGCGATGTTTTCCCATACACACAATAAAATCATAAAAAAATAAACTACACGAGATCAGTTAATAATGTAACAAACAATATGTAATATTAAATATTCCTTTTAGTCTGGGTATGGAGAAATAAGCATTAACTAAGAAACATTCTGGTTGATTTTCTGGTGATGGGGAGAATAATATCTCCAGTACCTAAACTACCGTTCATCTAAAAATATTTATCTACTTTCTCTTTGTCTTCCTCATCTATTCTCTTTATGTGTTAAATCAGTTGTTACTGTTGCTTTAGAATTTTTAATTTTATAGTAAGGACATTTTTGGGATAGTTTATGGCAGGAAAAATAAGAAAATAATCTTTTTGATATTTTGGATAATCCGTATCTCGAAAACTAAATTTGCGTTTCATATTAGTGCAGATCATGGAAAACTTCTGTGCACAATATACCCTATAAGAGAAGAGAGATTTTTAAATAAATTGCTCTAAACCTACTTACGGTATAAACACGCCCTCTGATGTCTACAACATATAATCCTCCCTCTGAGGTCCACAGCGTGTCAAGAAATTTGAAGTGATTTTCATCTTCTGGAAGCTCAATTTCACGTTCCTCCAGAACTGCGGTCTTGCAGCAAACAAAAACGTCCCATACCAGTAATCTATTATGATACTTACATATTTGCGATACGTACACTGGTTTACTCCAACTGCATCTGTTAAAACTCTTATTAGCTTTATTTTCCAGTAATTTCTAAAGTAAGGATTTTCATAAATATAAGATGTACGCAGCTACATGGAATTCTGGTATGGTGATAAAGATAATTTTTATAAAATTAATAATTTTAAAATATAAAAGATGGACAATTTTAACAGCTCGTAGCGGTTAAAAGGACGAGGAGTTACAGCTTATAATGAGTTCCTAGTGCACTATGTGAATGAGAGTTAGGGATAATTTCTAAGTCCCTCTATTGTGGTAAACCGATTTAATAATAGTTTGAACTATTTCATTTTCCTCGAATAAATGAAAATACCTACATATTTACCTGAGTTTGTTTCTAGATTTCAACTAATATTAAAAAAATATAGAAGAGACAGTTACAAAGAAAGATAATAAATGTATAGTAAATATGTACACACCGTTACTTTTATATGTTTATACTGTAGAAAACTGTTTTACATTTTAAACAAATTGGAGCTCCAAAATTATTTTATTTTCTCTTACTGTTTTGTTCATAGTGGCAAAAAGATAAGGACTATCGCTTTCTTTACATGTAGTAGGATTTGAAACAAATGAGATCTGTCACTCCAATAATACTTGCCTGATCAGTTGCCCTTCCATTTTTAATTTACTGTTTAGTTCTCCTATTTTCTCGCCCTTCCTCCAATTATAGATTGTTAGGGTAAAATCTGGAAAGTTGCTGACTGTTATCAGAAGGGAAGTTTCTGAGAATGCCATGGTTGTGTATCCTTCAGGAGGACCATCTGAGATTATTTAAAAATTATTATTAATATGTGGTCAATGTTTACTAATGGTTATGAGGAAGACATTCTTAAATTTCCCCTTAGACTTTGAGTTCCAATGAAACCAGAAGCATTCGTTCACGGTTAAGTGTTACTACATTTTTAATTAAAAAAAATTATGGAAATATGATACCTTCTAAACAACGTTAGCAGTATTTTTCAAATCTTATGATATTTGTATAAATATTTTTAATAAGTACTTCGTGATTACAGGAAACATGAAGATGAAACTCTCGACATGTACTTTATGACAATGTTAAATCATGCTAACGTAAAGATATAAGTTATAAATAATACCAATGTGCTCCCCTATAGCAATAGTAAAGTATATAGGTGTGGTAAATGGTAAAGTTAATACTTCTGAAAGAAAATCAACGAGTAGCTTCAAAAGATTTAGAAGAAACTTCTTTATGTTTGATGTAATCCAATATTAATTTTTTTGTTTATGTTATTTAACATTGGCCTATTTCCGCGACTAAGTCCAATCACTGAAACCAGAAGACGATCAACCCCCAACATGGAAACTTTACCGCACGCATCGCGACGTCAGCCATCCAAATATTAACCGCGACCACGTTGCTTAGTTCTCATATCGATGATCTGAGCGAATTAAAATTAAAAAAATTGAGATATATCTTGAGCATGGATAGAAGTCGAATAGGGAAACCAAATGCCTAGTTATATCGTTTCCTCCTTTTGAACAGTTTATTAAAATAAAGTTTAAATTTTTTAATTACATATCTAATAACACTGGCGTAGTTTTCCACATAACACCAAGACATTATACTGCAATCGATGCACCTTTCGCCAACCAAGTTGGTATCATCTGAGGATGATTAAAACTAAACCTATGCTAACACTGCGTCATATTTTTACCTAAACTTTTGGTACGGTTCAGTGAATCGTTGCAACAGCTCAGAGAACCGTTACGACGGATCAGTGGTCAACCATTTTGATTGACCAACGTTATTTCATACAAATAAATCTCTAAATTCGTGATTTTAGTGAAATATTAAACTACTTAACGAATGTAAATATTTATTATTTTATTATCTATAACTATTTGCTCACCTGGAACTGAAACTATAGTTGTGAGTGATGGATAATTCTTAATGTAGAAGGTCGGATGTCTACAGTTCTCAGCATAGCAGAATACATAATTGGTCCTGTGTCCTGCAAGGACGCCGATGCCATCGCCGTTAACACTAGGTAAATTTACATCATGTCTCACTTCTTCGCCCGTGTTTATGTTGAGGAAATTGAGAAAACAACCAGTTCCATAAATGACCACATCCTTCTGCATGAAACATAGGTGTTGAATAGCACCTACTTTAATCCACCTAAAATTGTAGAAATTACATAATAACAGTATAACTCAAGAATTACAGGGCAAGTACTCATTTCAAAATTGGAGTAAAATATTGGCAGTTTCCGTAAGGACACTTTTTATTGCACCAAATTACAGACAGTGCTTTGAGATTTATGGAAAAAATACAACTTTGGCTCAACATAGATCATGTTCTCCAAATGACCGCCATTGACTTTGTTGCTTGGTTCAAGCCTGTATTCAAAATTTTACATTAATTTGTGAAGCATGTTTCTGCCTATTCCTGCGATTTCATCGTGCATTGGGCTTTTCATCACCTCAATATTTGCTAGACCTCTTGCATAAACTATTGTTTTTAAATACGTCCCTAAGGAGAAATCAAGCATAGCGGGCTGTGAATTCCCAAATCAGGAAATGGTACGACCGTCATAAAATTGTCGTAAAATTCTCATCGCAAATTGGTAAGTTCGTAAACATGTTTATGTCGCAGGTCACCATTAACAAATATGGAACCAATATATCAAACAACACTTTTGGACTATGGAGATTTCTCGTTTGTAGTTCGTGAGAGTTTTCAATTCCCCAATATCTAAAATCGCAGTCCAAATCAACATTTGCTTTACTACTGATCCTAACAGAGAAAATCACCTTTTAAGAATAGTTAATTAAAGTACTGACTGAAGCTTTTAAATATATATGTGCATTACTTATATCTTGAAATAAATGTCGTATGATCAATATAAAAAATAAATCAATAAAAAAATATGTTTAACCTTCACTTTAAAGCTTAAAACATTTAGATGAAAAGGAAACCAACTACTAATTAAAACTAGCTATTACTTAGTGATAATAAATTGTCTAGTTTGGCAACTAATACTAGGTATATAATATGTAGTGTCCATAGATCTAGTAGTGTACTCATAGATTAAATACACTTAATTATAGATTGTCATACTTCCAGTGACAGCAAATCAAATATGGTGCAATGTTAATCAAATATATTTCAAAACATCTTAAGCTGAAATTTTACGTATTGAAATTAAGATATAGCATTATGATATTAAGAGGCAGAAAGAATTGCCCAAGGCAATGAAAATTTGAACAAGTATTTAATAAATAATAATACCTAATAGTGTGGGAAATTTAAAAACTTACTGGACAGGGTTATCTGATGCCTTCATTGCCACAAAAGTGGGGTTGGTTTGTTTACTGAGGTTACCAGGATACAGAATCGAAGTTGTTGTGAGCCTATAATGCTGAACAATGCTAGAGATACCTTCTTTCTATGTATAAATTGATTTTCAACAAATATATTGTTATCATCTGCATGTGTAAAGACAAATTTCATGTCTTTAATAATTAAATACCTAACTTTATTCTTATAGTTGCCACCTTTAGTTCCAACAGAATAGTGCTAGTAATAACTCAATTTATAGGGCAGTTGCCTCTTAGATTTAACTAAAAACCTTAATAAGTTATAGTCGCTAGTCTGACTATTGTAGTAATGAGTAATGTAACTTGAGAGTAATGTAACTAGCAAAAATGTTGAACTGTTATGTATATAAAGTACAAAAGATGCATTCTTTAGACAAATAAAGGCTTTTTGTTGCTGTGTGCTGCTGTGAAAACACAAAAATTATGAACAACCTATATTCCTCAACAAAACCAAAAGTTCACTTCCAGTAACATAGAGAAGTTTGATCGTTTGATCTATACTGGCTCACAACCACATACCTAGATCAATAGTAGGTGCCCGGTTGCCTACCTATTTTGAATCCTTTAGATTTATTAGTAATAATTATTTAATATCTCTATAATATTTTGAGCTAAAATAGATTGATGTTGTTGTTGGAAAGCGGCGCGGTTACCCGCAGAACTCAGGTCTTTCGACGCATTGTGCCTGCCGCTAGTCGAGAACTATTGGAAGAGACCCGTGCTAGGCGCATAGGCCAACACCCGTTCCAGAAGAAGCTCTCTAATATCCTGGGGCAGGAGAAATGCTGCACCCAGATGTTTGCGTCTCTTGACCATGAGGCAGGCACAGCGACAGAGGATGTGAATGGAGTCTTCGTCATCGTGTCCGCAAAACCTGCAACTTCTAGTTTCACTAAGGCCGATAGTGCTAAAATAGATTGCTCAATCATCTAATCTATTGACCCAAAAGACTTTTATCACCTGTTAGATATGCAATAAAGTGAAGGGAGGTACAGAATGTACTGTCAATTAAAACGACATAAATAAACAATTATTCATTTATATTCTGAACCACTGATAATAGTCCTTGTTGTTCTTTGTGGATAAATGCAATTCTAAACCTTTATTTATTCATTCAACATTACGTTAACAAAACTAAAAAATAAATCAAAACTAACTACAAAATTTAACCTAACTAACATTCAAATGTATTTATTATTGAACCAATCGAAGTTTGTAGTTGTTCAGAAACCATGTTGCTTGAAGTAGAGTTTGAATCCTTTGTATTGAGACTAGCACAAAATTCAGTGCTCCTCGTTTTTTCTTTTTAGATAAACCAACAAGATTATATTCCTTCATAAATTTTTACTCTTGCAAGTTATTATTTTATTAGGAAAATTGGTTGACAGCTGAAAAGATGAAACTTTAAAACCAACTATTGAAAAAGCACTACCAGTTGAGTCTATCATCATCATTGCTACCAATTGCTGCTACTACTACTAAATTTCAGTTAAACAGCTAAGAATGAATGAATGAATGAGCTTTTCAAAAAGAACCACAACGGCGGCGGCGTCTTATATCAAGTTTTATATTTTGTGGCCTGGCCCCAACAAACCATCTCACAGCCCAGGCCCAGAGCGTGGAATATATTTAAGGGCATGATATAATAAGTGTATCATGATTTAAGGGTGTGTGGTACGGTATGCGGTATGGTGACGAGCTGACGTGACATGACCACAACACCCTCAAACGCAATAGATCAATATTATGTTAATTTAAATAACACCGGGACAGCGCGTACGCAGTCCCGACTACCAAAAATTACGCGCCCGAGTTATCCGCATTAGGGATAATCGCAGGGGTCAGCCCAACCGTAGTGCAATGGAAGGGCCTCACCCTGGGGGAACCGCCTTGTTGATCACGGTAACCCCTACGCCAGGTAAGTATGATTTTCTTACCCTCACTTGTATAGTTCATAAAGTTCAGTCATTTTATAGCAGTGAGATACTTGGAATAATAGTTGGGCGCCATCTAACATCCTATAAACTCACTATAAATGAGCGTCATCCAACATCCTATAAACTCAATAACAGACAGATTTGTATAGATGGTTGCCTGACCAGAATCAAACGTAACAGATATGAGAGAGTTTAAAGGCGTTGTTATGCAACACTTCTTGCTAAAAGAATTCCAATTCTTGATTAATGGGAAACAATTCGCAAGATAAGAAATTCATTCCTAAGAAATTATTCATAAGAAAATGACGTAATTTTGTGACGTTCAAAGAATTATGCACATGAAAAGATAGTTGTCAAATTACGTCACTTTTACGAAATTTTATTTTCGGGAGTAGAAAGAATCTGGTACCAGATAAGAAAAGACCGAGGTATAAAAAATACACTCTCATTTTATTTTATTTTTTTCTATATACCTGCGTACACACCTATATACGTAAGAGATAGTACTATATACATAAGGGATGTCCTCTGGAACTTGAATCTTAAATTTTTAATGAATACCTTTTGATTATGTTTAATTTACCAGTCAGTAGGGGGTTTTTGAACCCCTTAAATTTTAGCACGCCGTTATCGTTATCGTTATACTAAGCATGCGCAGTACCAAAAAGAGTATCATTTTCGCCACTGCGCTTGCTCAAATTAACGATTACAATAACGTAAAATTTAAGGGGTTCAAAAACTACCTACTGACTGGTAACTTAACTACCTACTCATATTTTTATTTTATATCTATATAAAAATAATTTTAAAGCATTTTTTGATAATTGTTTAAATATACTTTATTTATTATAATATATATGTTGGTATAATATGTTATGAAAATTATATAATATTATATTTTATCTATCCAAAAATTCATATTGGAATAAAAAATTGTGCAGATTACCGAGAAGAAAAGGTGTTTTCACTGGTTCACCCTAAACCATTTTTAACAATCCTAAAGCTCAAATATTTAATATATTAACAAGTTGATTAAACATGTACTCTGCGCCCAGCTTAAGAAGACTGGCCGTGGAACGTCACTAATTCAAGGGCGCAACGTTTTTTCAAACGTTCCTTCTCTCTTTTCCTTCTGGTCTTTTTCTTGCTGGACGCACTGTATATATAGACCAAGTGCTAAGGGTTAAGGTGTTTCTTCTAGATGCTCCATTGAAGGTGACAGTATGAAACCGTATGGTATTCCAGAACTAACGACACCGTTACCTTTCGAATGTTGACTTTCTTTGGATGATTTTGACTTTGAATGTGGTGGAGATTTCGACTTAGATCTAGATTTAGTTTTCGACTTATCGATCTCTCCAGATTCTGACTTGGAACTATCGAGAGAAGATTTGCTAAGGACAGGCTTCACATTGCTGTTGAAGTCGATGTAAAATTTAAATTCTTGCTTGAATGCTTCAATGAACGATACTTTGGCTTTCTTGCTAACTTTCAGAACATAAAGAAGGTGCTCTATCAAAACAAATATTCCTGCTATAATTGTTCCGTAAATGGTAACCCAAAAGCAACCTTCTACGTTCTTAAGACCCAATGGGGTGGCTTCAGCTGCATCAATATTTCCCTTGAACAAAAAATTTTAAATAATTGGTGAAAATTACAATTAAAACCTTAAAAAACAGAAGTTACATTTTTATTCATTCATGTATTCCTGCATCCATCTTCATTGAGTGAAGTATTGACTGTAGAATTAAGTAAGAACCGCAAGTGAATGGTATTGAGGTTTCAATAATGTTCCAAATAATGATAATGATCTAGAACAAAATTTGGTATTACGAGACTACTTGATAGCCACTTCTATACGACAAGCATAAACATTATTTTTTTCTACCATAATATTCCCGATTCCATTCAGTTGCGCGTCTTTAATCCTCAATCAATTGCTTCAAAATATTTTTAATAAAATGGATAAATTTAGTAATAAAATAATAATAATGATATGCCTTTATTTTCATTTAATACTGAGTGATTACAACAAATGTAGAAAAAGAAATTTTTATCTACTTATAAACTTTATTAAAGTAAAGGTTACATTTTAGAAAATAATTCAGGTCCCCTCCAATTAAGACTTTTTGTAGGTATATACCTACTGAAAGTTTTAAAGCTTGGTAATCATAATGCACAATTTGCATCAAAATAAGACCATACAACCTCTTTTTCTTTAATTACCTTCCACTATGTTAACATAGACTTGTAGTATTAGCTGAATAAAAAATCTGTTATAATACAGCTATAGTTTAGTTTATAGTTATATCGCTCAATGCGTATTTAAGTGAATAGACAATAAATATTTTACTAGTGTGTCATGTGATTAAAAAAAGACTGTTCTTATAAACTCATGGATCTAAAAAAACCCGAAATTAATTCAGCTAAATTTTTGAAATTCACCTGGTATCACGCTAGTCCTACACGGTAAATCCTTCGATGAAAACAAACATTTAAATTTGTATCCTGTATTCACCTACATTTTAAACTATGTAGAAGAACTAGAGCCCGAAGTAGAATACGTTTTACTAGTTTTTATTTCTTGATTTTTAATTTTTTACTAAAAAATTAGAAATATGAGTGACTTAACTAAAGGAAGTTGCTGTTGTCCCATATTTATAGGATCAGAGTTTTTAAACAAACTTAGATGCGTTAGAATCACAGGATTCAAAATTGTAAAATAATTTCGGCCACAGTTGTGAAATTAGGACTATTTCTTTTGTCCTAAAAGGCATTTGCGTGTAAATTATAGAAGATTTTTATCCATACTTTAAATACTTTTAAGAAGTTAATGATTTGATGATGAATGAAATGTTAATAACATAGGCAATGTGAGTAAATTCACAGTAATTTGTTGCTACATATATAATTGAGGTTTACACAATAATAAATGATTACAATTTTTGTTAGTAAGAACTCAATACTATTTTATCGAATTGTATTTAATTATTCTATAATATTTCAACACCCTTTACTGTATCAGAAGATAAGTATATAGCCATGGGGGTCGTCACCAAAATCTCTAGGGGGTGGAAATATTTTTTTTATAATTTGCCTTCAAACAACTAAATATAATTTTTATATCCACGTAGTGAATAGTAAAAAACATCTTTAGTTTCGTTGAAAGGACAAAAATTATTTGGAAACATATTATTTAAAATTTAAGCAAATATACGTATAAACGCGGCCAAAAAAATAAATCTCCAGTAAAATAAAAAATACTACAAATAAAAAAAATTATTCTATCTACGTGATCAAAGCACAAAAATATTTTTAACAAAAAGCCATTTTCTTAAAATAAAATAACAAAATAATGGAACTATATTAGAACAGCTAATGCGTAAGTATACAATTTGCAAAACAAATAAACTGAACAAAAATTGAAATATTGTATTAAAAGAAAACAGTGAGTTTTTCACTGAACCCCAAAATACTCCATTTAGCTTTAATCGCCTTGAGATGGTGCTTGTTCTCTAACAATGTTAGCACGCGCGTCGAGAAAAATGCAGTGGTTTCATTTGGTAGGATATAATTTACACACATACGACATACGAGTATATTATTGGTCATCCCTTCTTTTGCAGGATGGAATGGTTAATTATTGATAGTATGGTCTCATTCAAACCACACAAGGAACTGATCTGTGATCTTTTTAATCGGTGGTGGCAATTCTTGTTAAAAAAGCCAATGGATTCGATATTTTGTTTTATATAATATATTTATATATGACTAAAAAATTACAATAAATTTTATTTGTGAATATTAATTTAGGCTATTTTTTTAAATTATGTGACGATGTACTTAGTATTCGACTCGAAAGTTGGGGGGAGGGAGTGCTTGGCCCCCCGTGCCCCCTTGGCGACACCCATGTATATGGCGTTATCTACATTTTGTATCCAACAATTCTTAGAAAGCTTATACTTTTCGACAACAAATATGAAATAATTGATTAAAATAAAATACCAACTTCTAATGATAACGTATGTGGAGATATCTTTAAAGCAAATACCCCATTTGTAAAATAATAAGGAAAAAAAAACATGAAAACAAATAACCTAAATAAAGATTGAAAGTGGAGTATCAAGTTAAACTTGTACAAACTTTAGAAGTTTGTCTTGATACTAGGTACACCTTCAATCTTTATTTTGAATACTTCTTGTACGGTGGTGTAATCCCAAAAGAAACTACAATGAATTCTATGTAATATTTCAAGTTATTAAAAAAATGTCAAATTATTACTATCATTATTTATTATTATTAAGAAAGGCCTGTGACAATTCACATGGTCGACGTCCTTATCTTAGGTATTTTCATCTTTTTATGTAAAGTACACCAACCTATCTTTTGAGATATCTCGCTTATCATTGGAGATAGACTTATCAAACGTTATATTGGTGTATGCGTAGGCGTACGCTCTATCAAGAAATGTAGACACACACAGGGTGTGCCGCTGAAATAATACAGTTGCCCCCCATGTGCCACCATGTTTTTTTTAGACATTCTGTAACAAAGTTATGAACTTTATCATAACCCTGTATATTAAATCAAAGGATCATCAAGGAAATTGCTAGGATAAATAATAATCCACATTGTCTGCAACAAGTTCGATGAAATGTCTTAAAACGTTTGTGTATACAAAAAAAAAACGAAGAACGTATTGGAAACTACTTGTAATTGTGTAACTGTAATTATATTTCTTATTGTTTTTTTTTCAATTACTTTTTTAGATACATTTGTCAAACTAAAAAATTGATAATGCTTATTGTTAGCTTTGTTTCATCTTCATTCATTTGGAATATATTTATTAAAGTGGATACTCGAAGCGGATGGTTCTTTATGAAACATCGTGAAAATAATTGTTTTGAAAAAAAACATTGATCTCATTTAGATGTTCCAAGAAACCTTCCTTTCTTGGAACATCTAAATGAGATCAATGTTTTTTCCAAAACAATTATTATGGAATATATTTGTTCTCCTGTTTATATTATTTTACAGATAGTGCAAAACCACAATGAATTCGTATGGGATCACCCATAACCGAATTATTTCTGACTTGAAATCTTATTTATTTAGTCGTACCTACGTTATAGGAGCTCCGTGGCCGAACGGTTAAAGATGTCAGGTTTTTAATCATTCTCCGCGGTTGACGACGGTTCGAATCTCTCCGTGGTCAACTTTTTCTAATTGCTCCAATATTAAATCTGTGTGTATAAGGCTGGTAGCGTTCTTAATGTGCAACTAGTAGGTACTAAAATATCACTGTATGGCTAACAACCTACTGTACACTTTAATTAATAAGGTTTTCCAGGTTTCCCTTATTCTCGTACTAAATGGTAGTTAAAGTTATATCATCGTAAGTCGTTCCTGGGCGCACTCTCGCCCCGCAAAATAATAATATGCCGTTCCCTCACACATACAAGTCTCTGACATCCGGGATCATCATTAAGATGAGAATGAGGGATAGAGATATTATTATTATACGTATCTATTATTTTCTACCTGCGTGTTCTAGTGCGTGTAATTAATTGACTTTTCCATGAATACGGTAGCTTCAGTAATATTTAGATAAAATTAATATTTAATCTATTTTTAACGCATCTGTCACCATTATAGTTAAAGACAAAAAATGTCTTTGAGTGGCAAGATATGCATTTTAATAATGCGATAAATCAGTGGAGTATTGTTTGTAATATGGTGTATTGCAAAACTGATCATTATCGAAATTATCTGTAATTATCTATCTATGTATATTATTGATTTGATTATTAAATCTGTTACACAAAACAGATAACATATATGAGATAGATAACATATTAGAGTTATAATAATTGACCAACAAGTCTGTTTCCATAATTCTGGCTGACAGGTGAAATTAGTAGTATATGTCCCATTTTTTCATATTTATCCATGAGGATACGGTTTATGTAAGTTATAAAATAATCCAGCACCTTACCTATATATATTTAATGTTTTATTTCTTTTTCAAGTCTAAGATAAATTCAATAATTTTGGCACTGAAATGGGACCCGTGCCAAATATTTTCCCGATCTTGGTATATTTTGTATTGGTTGTGATAGCGGCAGGTAAGCGTCTGAATTATTAATTTATAGAAAATTTAACTAACTATAAATACGAAGCTGAGCGAGTATAATATCTAGGTACATCTAAAAAGACATATTTTGTCTTTTAGAAAAACTATTGCATAGCCTCTCGTATGACATATCTGGAATTAGTCTATTCCAGGTGTAAAACAAACTTGGCTCTCTCCTGAGTATTTTTTAAGACCACATTTTTGACATGATATTGGGACCAATAACTGCATTTAGAAACGCCGAAATAGACTATCAATTGAGCATCTCACTAAAAGTGACCACAGTTTTTAAAGTGTAAATAGAAGAATCCATTATCGTGATTGTTTGAACCTATTAGCTATTTCTTATTTTATCGCAAATTTTTTTATTCGATTTACACAATTGTAACTTTTAAGCTAATTTTCATGGTACTATCCTCCTTGGAATAGTCAAAATAAAGATATTGAAAGGGGTTGGAACCTTTGGTATGAAGATAACCCTGACGTAGTTTTCCACAACACCATGCTGCACTCGATGCGCGTTTTGCCAACCAAGTTGGCATCATCTGGAGATGAATAAAACTGTTTTAATCATCTCCAGATGTCAAATGCAATAGAAAGCTCGGTAAATTGTTTATATATTTTTTTGGCAAGGTTTACCATTTTGTCAAAAAATGCTGATGGCCTATTTGGAAGCTTGTCTTTATTTAGCATAACGGTCTTATATTATTACTGGGTTTTAAAAATGGAGCTAAAAGTGAAAAGCAGGCTGTTTCTGATTACATGAATTGCTATTTTGAAGTGAAATCGAAGATTTTTTAAATGTTGCTTGCATTTACCTTTTGCCTTATTTTATCCAAAAATATTACATTCACTGCATACCCCCTGTAGAACTTTTCTCTCTATTTAATATGGAAAGTTTAGCATAGAAAATTATGGGTATCCATTTTCTCTTGCATTATATGTTTAGTATAAAAATCTAAACGCATAATAAGAAGCAATTTTGTTGTAGTAAGATGTGACAACTTGATTGTGCCAATAAATGATCATGTGACTGTTGAGCAGACTGACAATGATGTTTATGTAGTCTCAATGGATGAAAACAACCATGACTTTGACGATATTAATAAGCCACATACACCTCTCTTCGGAATTGTTGGCGGTAAGTAACAGATAAATAATACTTTTATATCTTTTGATTTCCTCATTTCTAAAATAATGCATACTTACTAGATATAAATCACTACTGAACACAATATCTTTTGTCCCTCAAGTCATTATAATCAATATAGATAAAGTGATACATTTTACTAAATCAAAATAACAATATGGACTTTGCCTGAAATTAGCATATAGTTGTTTTCTACAATCTTTTTTGTCCCCGTCAATATCCGAAATCAGTTTGGCTTCAAGTAACTGTTAGTTCATTGCACTTCACCTCTTGGTAACATCAAGTTCCATCATTGATCCAAAACTAATTCTGTATTGTATTTATTATAGGTTTTTCATATTATATCATAAAATAACTAATGGCTGTCCAGAATTGATTATTTATTTGTCGTTTATACACAACAGTATAAAATTTAATCAATTCCTCTCTTTTATTATATTTTTTCATATTCCAGGATGTTATATGTCATCGAAAAAATATTAGTTACTGGCCATTTGGCAATCCTATCGTCAACATTTCAAAGGCGCTTTGAACTGAACAAAATCAGCAGATTTATCATTAGCATAATATATTAACTTCACCCCATTAGATCCCCTCTCTCTTTTAAACATATAAATATAAACACACCACACACAAATAGATACCACAACAGCACAATAATTATAATTTATACATTTCTCTTTTGTAGCAAATACTTTACAGCGCGCCATCAGTTTTATCCAGGGACCTTTTACATATTCCATTGAAGAAGATTCTGATACAGAATCTTTTTATATATTTTATGCTGACCAATCCTTTGATTACGAAACGCAACCCCATTCGTATTCATTCAACATATTCATCAACGATGAAGCTCCTGCTATCATGTTAAGCATAAACAATATTGACGATGAACCGCCAACTTTGTCTGCACCACAATGTTCATTTGAAGTAAGTTCTCGTTATCCTTCAACGTGCAGGGTGTGACAAGTATAATTATAAAAAATAAAAATAAGGAGACGATCAATCACGGCACGAAGGAAAGAACGTCGAAAGAACTAAAGGTCGATATCTCTATAAGAAATAATTATTGTTGTTATTATTACTATGATGATAATGATAATAATAATGATAATTATTATTATTAATAATAATATTCGGTGTCAGGTGTATTATTGTATTATTATTATTAATGTGTAATGTAAATGGGGAAATAGATGAGGAAGTCTGCGTTTCGTTTCCACTTACCTCGGATATTACCTCGATTTGTTTTCCAATGTTGTGCATGTGACTGAGTTATTTGTATGAATTAGCGATTTTAATTGCTCTTCACCACGTCCAAAATTAAATAGTGAACTATTAAATGTTTGATTAATATTTACTGTTTATACTAAATTATAAAGATGAACGTAATAGTACTTATAACATATTAAAATTTCAATGTTCTAATTTCAATGACGTCAAATTTAATAGGAAACGTAACATATAAGTAAATATCTACATTGAAATAATATTTACAATTCACAGGAATAAAAATAAAAAAAATACTGGAAAAATCAATACAATATAATGAGCCTATTATATCTGCTGCACCCTGTACATATATAAGTTCGGTTGACACATCTGATAAACAATAGGAACACGATTTTTTTTAACGTATGCCTATCTGATGTTTAACTGACAATGCCATAATATTATTGAAGACGAAGACAGTAGATCACACCCTGAATACATAACTAATAGATAAATACTGTTTAATTTTGCTTTTGCTTATTTAAGGAAAATACCATTTACACATCAGCAAATAGCACTTGCTTTTCCGTAGTCTCAGATCCAGATGGGTGGTTAGATCAAATGACCTTTGAAATCGCCAATAATGGACATGTAAGTATTTCAACATTTTGTTACATTTTAGTTGGCCTTTGTATATAGATTTCTTTTTCTATAGATTTTGTAGTGAATGTTAAAAAGGTGTTCTTCGATAAAATATGTGTACTTTTTATTGTTGCAGGACGAATCACTTGTGTTTGCACTGGAATACCGGGAACAACCTGCAGACACTGTCTATTCTGCAAATGTATATATTACAGTACTGGAAGAGCTGAATTATCAAAATATATCGATCTACTTATTTGACATAAAGGCACAGGTAATAACTTATTCTTAGACCGGTGACACTGTAGAAATAAAACTCGTTTGAAACAAAACACATGAAACTTTATTTCATGGTCAAAGCATTCCAGTGAAATTTATATATTACATTTTTTCTCTGTATTGACAATTCAAAAATAACAAGTGGCTGATGCCTCGGCTCAAATAAATAATGTTCACCTTCTACTCCAAGTAACAAAATATACTATTGTTGTATACTATCATTGTTCCAAAATCTTTAACATTTAGTAATACCGTTTGTGCTTGAAAAGTCATGTGGTGCATTCTTTTTTACATTTTATAATTCACAATATTCACATGCTTATGATGCCATTGTGTCCTTTTAATAAAAGACTCAAGCAGAGATACCTGTATCTTAGGTATATATTTTCGATTTCTATATATTTTCTTATTTCTATTATAGGACGGAGCTGGTCACTCTACTACTCCAAATGAATTAGTAGCGGCAATAATAACCGTAATTGATTTACCTGATACACCACCAGAATGGACAAACTATTTTACATGTCAACAATTTGAAGAACAATCAGAGCACGTAAGTTTTCTTACCATTTTCTCTATTATAACTGATTCTATTCTGAAACCTTTTCCAATCTGTCGATTATAACTTAATAATGAAATCAAAATGAAACAAGATTTCATCTCATGCAGTATTTTCCACCACTTTGTTTTAGGTATTCGCCGTAACGGCAATAGATGGAGATTATGGTTTAAATTATGAAATAAATTACATGAAACTCTGGGAAGATGACGAAGAAGGTAAGTAAAATCACATCAAATTATAAGAAACATCAAACAGACAACTATATACCAAAACTTGACCAAGGGGGAATAATCGAACATGTTTTTATACACAATCGAAACAACTGGTCCGCCTTCTAATTTACTTTAATGCTAATTTACAAATGTAACACCTATTTACTTGCAGCCAATTATATAAGCATTGATAACAATGGGACAATTAAAGTTAACAAGATCGACAGAGATAAGAATGACATTTCTACATATAATTTCGCAATAATGGCATACGAAGTACCTAATGCACCGCTTTGGAACAACACGTTAACTATTACCTTCTACATTATGGATATTGACAACAATCCTCCTTTGATTAATTGGATTTTAGATAACTCAAACATAAATCGAACATTTGATGATGTTCCCGAAAAATCTACAGAGATGGGTTTTCTTGAAAACTATTCTGGGAATTTAAACCTCACTATTTTCATTAGCGATATTGATACGGTAAAGTATTTCTTGAAAAAAACGTGACTAGAAAATTAATAGTTTGTACCTTGCAGGGAGAGAACGCGCGGTTTTCAGTTGAACTGGAAGATCTTGAAGAAAATGAAATAGCCTACACTGAAGCATTTTTTATTGCCCCAACTGCTGGATATAGAAGCGATGTGTTTCAAATTTCTGTGAGAAATGCAACCTATCTTGATTACGAAGTACCCGAATGGGTACATATAAGTTTTAATGTGAGTAAAATACCTATATTGACATATGACCTATTGACCATGAGCTATTATGTGGAGAGATAATTATGGTCTGTTTTATTCGAATGGTTTAGTTGGTTACCCGTATTAGTTTTTATTTGCATTTTACTATCTTATCAAATATTGTTATATTTCAGGAGAAATTAGATAACAGAATGTCGGTACACACAATTATCATTTATTTTTATTAATTTGTTTACGTTTTATGTGGTATGTAGTTGTAGTATATTGTGATTAGCTACATTCATGTAGCTAATTTTATGTTGCTGTCATCTATATCACGATTATTTTAAATTTTTCAATTAGTTGGTCAAAATGTTTTTGGAGTTTTATTCATACCAATCTCATGATGTTTCAGACTAGCCTGACTACTTTTGATCATAATTCTTTTACTCAGTTTCTCAAATCTTAAACTATTCTTAAATTATGTACAATCATTCCTTTATACTAATTATTTTCTAAAATCTATGTAATTTCGTTGAACTAATTCTTTAGTCGAACGTAAATTCTAGAATTCCAATACCAAAAAAATCCTCTTCACTTCTGCTAGTTTCAATTTTGTCCATGCACATTAGAGAATTTTATTGATCAGTTCGGCTGAAAATGGAAATCCTGCGCATTTCCACGATACACTTTTATGATGATTGTGACTAAAATGATATTTTTTTAACTTGGGCTCAGATTAAAAGTTTTCTTAAAACTGGACCTTCCATATGGATATTCACACAGTTCCAATAAAAATATTTACGTAATTTATGTATTCTAAAATATATTGACGAAAAGCATCAATGAACAATTAGAGGGGGTGTTTTCTGCAGTAAATCAATCAGTATTGCGTCTCTCCTCTTGGCCTCACCTCCATTCCCTAAAATATTGTGATCCTCGATTCAATGAACTAGCACTCCTCTATTCAACCATGTAAAAATTAGTAAATGCTATATTTCTTTCTTACATAATAGAATTGTAAACATCAAGTAGGGAAGAATGATATTTTTATCATAAAAAGCATTATTGAGTAAAGTATTTTCAAGAATTGTTTCCTAGCGTTTAGTGAAAATGTCAGGAGACATAAAGCGAAAAACATCTTAATTTTCAGTATCTGAAGATCATATAGGTAATCCCAGGACTTTTTGCTAACTCCAAAAAAAATATGTAAATGTAGTCTTCCATCTGTCCATAATAGACAGGTCTATATTATTGAAAATAATTATGCAATTTTGAACATTTTGTTTAATAAAGTTACCTAATGTTTTCTTGTATATTGTTAGGTACCTACTTTCTGCGTTAATTACTGTTATTTATTAGTGACATTTTTCATCGCCGGAATCATGTGACAAAAATGTTTACACAATGGTTGTATGTATGTATGGTTGAATAGACATTAATAACTCTTTCCAATGAGGTGCCACATGAGTACAGCTCTCATTTAAAATATTAATATTGACTGAAAATATGTAGAAGAGGGGATAGGTGGGATTTGAAGAGAAAATAGGTGATTGCAAGAAAAGTCTCCCCCAAATTTGTTAGTAGAAATGTTTCGCCAAATTCTTAACCAAATATTTTATATAAATAATTGAGGTAAACACTTTTGTTTGGCAAGCACTGCAAATATTTCATTGGCTTAATCTTCCTCGTTAAAGGCAAGAGGTGAAGTCAATTAGATACATTTTCAAATTTCTCTGGTTTCGACAGGTGCTGACGAAAGGTCTGTTAGATCAACAAAAGACAGATCGCTTATTGGTTAACATTACGTTAATAGATTACAACGACGAGTGGCCGATATTCCCAGAAACGGAATATTCTGTAGATATTAATGCGGCAGCCAAAAAAGGCGATTTCATAATCCAGGTCCTGGCAACCGATCGCGATGCTGAAGATGCAATTTTAAAGTAAGTAAACAAAATAGATACCTAATATCACATAGAGGAGGGAACTTTTCAAACTCCGTCTACATCTTTACAGTTTAATGTTTTGTTTACTATGTTTTTAGACACACTTTAATAGGATCGTCATACACAAACAGAGTCCTAGCTATTGAATCCGATACCGGAAATATTTATGTAAACGCAGACAATGCTTTCGACTATGACACAATCAATCCAGTATTTGTCCAAGTCAAGGCCACCGATAAAGCTAATCATACAGCCACTGTTCTTCTAACTATAAACATTTTTGAATCTGATATTAATAAGCACGCTCCAATTATTTCAGTGGTAAGTTTATCTTTAAATCTCCATTTAAATACAAAATATAATCCATTTAATACTTCTCTTCTTAAGAAAAAATTAAAGCATTGGGTTTAGTTAATTTCACTATTACAGAGTAAGGATTACTCAGTATGTTTATTCTTTACACACATTTATATACTTGTATTTATACATTATACGGTTTAAAATTATATTAAACAATTGTTGAAGTGAATCTGTTAAAATAATTTTAAGGGAGACCCAATCAGCGTTGATGAAGATCAACAATCATCTGTTGTATTAAATTCAAGCATAAGAGCATCGGATGTAGATGCCACAGCTAATTTATCTGCAGAAATAGACTGGGATAGCTCATATGCAATGAAAAATTCGCGAAGGCTAGATATGACTAATGAAAGAACAGCCCAGCAAGTGAAGTAAGTAAATTATCGTGTTATATATATTATGTTATTTTCTGCTTCTTATAAGATTTTTTCAAATAGAAACACAATCTGTATTTTTCAGATTCTTGAATGTGCGGTATTATAGAATGGATAGTGATGACGACACTAATACAGATATAGTAATAGATCTAATAGTAAATGATAACAATCCAGATGGAACAACTCCCGATTTCGAACTCTTTGATTCATTGTATCTCTCCCTGGTAGTCACTGATTGGAACACTGACCCTGAGTTTTTGAACAACCAAAACACTTCAGGTAAAATTAGTTATCTAAAACTAACTGTACTTAGATATGCTTGTTAATATAATTGTTGTTGACTTTATTCTTCCTAGATATGTGTTTGTTAAAAACTGTAAATAAATGAAGGTCCTCCACGGCTCTTAATCATTATTAAAGACAATTATTGAGTCAAGGCAAAAAGTGTCTAAAGAGAATATCTTACGAAAAATATTTATCTTTTCTTTCACCTACAACTTTTTCAAACATTTTAAGTTATATTATATTTCCGATTGACTTTATACCATTAAAGTTTCTAATTACAGCATAATTAAGGTCTCTAAAGTCATAGATATTATCTATTAAATATCAATGATTTAATTTTACTGCTTTTGAAAACTAGAATAATCTGTAACAAACAACTCTTAACTTCAAGATTTTTAATATCCTAATTGTTCACGCCTTCAACCTCCTACAATATATATGTACATGTTGCAGCAATCATACTAGTCAGTATAAACGATCTAAATGATAATACTCCATATTTTCCGGAGGGAAATCTTCCTGAATCGGAGCGAGAGAACAGAACTGTCCAAGAGAACGCACCGCAGGGAACTTCTGTTAGTTCTATAGTGGCTATCGATCTTGATGTGGATGATATTCTCACATACAGCTGCATGTAAGTAAATTGATGTATTATATTTTTATGTAAATGGTAAAACAGATGTAGAAACTTTTGGTAATCAGTGAGAAAAACCTATAATTTTTAGTTTAAAAAAATCCAAAAGATGAAGGTAGTACTTATGTAGTTTTTTAAAATTATTTCTAGTCAGTTCCCATTTAAGTACCTACACAATCACTTATTTAAAAAAAAAATATGTTTTTCAGACCTGTGGATCCAAAATTCGACTGGATTGACGTGAATACTGAAACAGGTGCATTCACTGTGAAAGATTCAAATGTAATAGATGCAGATACTCACAAAACATATTATTTCAACTATTCCTGTACGGCAAGTGACAACGGCAACACACATACCTCAGATCCTTTAATAGTAAGTTATTGATATTAGAGAAAAAATGGTGGTGAATATGAATATGAAAAATTTCATACTGGTACAAAATCAGCATATCATATTGTGCTTGCTGGAAATATACTATCTTATATATTTATTCTTTGTCATCTCAACTAATAAATGTATGTACTTCCAGCACTAAATATTGCTGGAAGGAAAGCACAGTATTCATTGGCTTGGTGTGGTTTAGTTAATTTTCTTTTATACTCCAGGTTCCGTTCTACATAATAGACACAAACAACAAAGTACCTACAATAACAATTAATGACATTGTTTTTGTTTATGAAAAGAGCGCTCCACTTACAGATGTTTCTGATATTCAGACTGAGGATCTTGACAGAGATAGTAAGTCAGATGTTTATACTCTCAAAAAATGCTTTTCTACCAATCTGCAGTGAGATAGTGAATTTTATTGAAAATATAGCAGCATTAAGTAAATTTTACTGGCATTAGGTACATTAAGAGTTAAATCCAAAAATGATATATATTAAAATTAGGTATATGGTATTTTAAATATAGGTAACCATAAAATGTTGTAACAGGCACAGCAGTGCTCTCCAGCTCCAAGTACATAGTTCGTATATTAAAGCGATATATTTATTATATTATAGACCAACAGAGGGCCCTAGTGTGCCTCTCACGCCACCAGCAAACATTGATTAAGGTGATACTCATTTTTTGGTACATTATGGCATAATGACCAGAGCTAATAAGACTGAAAATTTTTGTATTTAGTTGTGAAGCTGGAAAATGGTGACCTTCTGAGATATGCAGAACTAATTTAATGTTTTTTTAATGCTTTTTGTGTTTTTGCCCCCGGAGTTGTTGTTACACTTTTACCTATTATAACTATCTGTATTTTCAACTATAGGTATATATAACATTATAAAAAAACTAGGTAGCACTATGATATCACATTATCCCATTTTATGGAGAAAATAACGTTTAGACCAAATATAGCTATACATTTGATTATGATTTATTGACAGTATAATATATTCTATAATATATAGAAAAACAGAAATAGAAATGATGACACAGGTACTTGTTTCATATGTTACAACAAATCATTTTTTAGCCATAACCCAGTGATCTTTTACCGGTGGAAAATATTATTTGTGGCTGACATTGTTTTAACAGCTAGTTGCCAATAAACTTGAAGGATTATTAATGCAGATTTTAAGAAATTATTCTGTTTACATAAAATGTTTAAGTAATTTTTATTGCAAGATATTTCTTCGTAATTATAAAATTCTTATTGTAGTTAGTACATTTATAAATTGTACAATTCATTTCTAGTTCCATTTCATACGGTAGAATGTACTTTAGACAGAGATACTACTTGTGCAGAGAAATTTATCATTATTAGTAATGTAGTAACAGTGAGAAATGGTGGTAATGACATAGACAGAGATTTAGGAGATAAAAATTATACCTGTTCCATGACATGCCAGGATAACCCAGACAGATTACAAAGTAAGTAAATAAGCAATGAAAACTTAATGGTTTGGTATTTAAACAACATTTCAAGTATTGTACATGATTTGATACATATTCAACGAATTAAATGTTTATATGTTCAAAGCGACAAGGCTCGGTTCAGATTTATTAATGTGTATTGGAAATCAAAGTAGGTAATGCTTTATTAAAAAGTATTTGATTTTTTATATAAGAAATAATCATCGCCCATATTTTTTTGTAGATGACCAGAATCCCCATTCAGTAATTTCTACGTTTGTTATCAGTCTAAATGATATTAATGATCATGCTCCAGAAATTTTGACCAAAAGTATAAATACAACTGAAAATGCAATAGAGGTAAGTTATAAAATTAAAAGTTCTCTGCATCTGAAAGAGCCCTTCATTTGTGGAAATGAATCTCCTTTAAAAAGGGATTTAAGATTTTTTCTAATTTAAAGTTAGATGCAGACATCGATTCGGAATTTAATTGATTATGTTGTTGTTTTTCAAAAGACCCCATACTAATTTTTATAAGAGCAATCTAGTGAAATAACTTCCAGTTTCCCTTCCAGAGTACTCAATATCTAAGATTTCGAAAATCTTCCATTGCAATCAGATATACAGAGTGCAAAAAAATAATGGAGCAAACTTTGGGAGTAGATTCGGGGGAATACATGAAAATAATGGAACGTTTTATACCGTTTTATTTTTAAGGAAATCAGGACAGATCAGTGAATTGTGATTTACTAACCAATAAAGCGGGCTGTATGGGATTGACCCTCTGTCGCTATTCATACTATTTTTACACTTTGGAAATTGCAAAGTGTAAAAATACTATGAATAGCGACAGAGGGCCAATCCCATACAGCCCGCTTTATTGGTTAGTAAATCACGGTTCAATCAACCGTAGCAATAGTTTAGGTATAAATAGGACACAATGTTAGTATAGGCTTAGTTTTAATAATCTTCTGATGATGCCAACTTGTATGGCAAAACGCGCGTCGAGTCATGTCGCATTAAATGTAAGAATCACAAGAATGAAGTATATAGGTAGTTGTGTGGAATCACACAGTGTACGATTACTCAGGAATATGAATAGACACTATCAGTAGTGGTTTAACATTCATCCGAAGCCAACTGAGTTTGAGTTATAAACTATAGCACAATATTACAAAATTAGTTACAAGATATTAATGTTAAATGTATTACTGAATATATGTATTATAAAAATAATAATGGGTTTTCTACTTATTTAAAAAAAATATATCCTGGTATAGAACACAAAAACGACGTTAACCAGCAGTAAATATTTAACAAGGAGCATTCGAGGATATCGAGGATATTGAGGATTGGACATTTTTGTGTTGTAGGCGTTGTGCTCTGACTTTGGTATTGTTTAACAATTTTGAATATTTTGGCGGATGCGCCGTTGGTAAATTTAGTACCTAGGTATAAAGACATATAGATGTATATGTCTCTGGTATAACTAAATTAGAGCTACTTAAAAATTGATGTTAAGGTGTGGTTTTGACAGTGGCACACGTTACAATGTCAGTGTTACCACATCAAAGGTTCCAACCCCCTGAAAGATTATTAACCAATATTATGAGTAATATCTAATACGTATGTATAAATGCATAAACCATGTAGGTACCAACATTCAGTTTATTTCAATAAGCCTGAAAATATAAAAAATACTTTTCTTTACCGCTCTGTATATTCTTAAAGAAACATCATTGAAGAGAAAGGAATGCAACGAACCCCCATTATTTTCACGTATTCTATATACTCCTGAAACTTATCTCGTTATTTCTACAAAAGAATGATTATACTCTTAAACCAAAAATACAAGTGCATAACAATGAGACTACTTGCTTTAATTTAGTACGTCAGTAAGAAAACATAATCAGTTTCAAATATATCTATAAAACACATAAATTAACATTGTATTTTCTTCGCAAATAAAGCACAGGTAACTATCTAAAATGTTTATACAGAGCTCCAAATAAAAATTTTTACAATTTGGAGACAAGCACGATCGATAGTATAATAATAAATAGTGTAATAAATAGATAAATAAATAGTAGTAGTAAATAGATAGTGTAATAAATAGAGACCAAGAACGCTACATAGGTGAGTGCCGAGATATAAATATCTATATGTGGGATACGTTACACCTGACACTTCACACGGATACGATATAGCAAGCGATGGTGGGGTGATAGAGGTGTGGCTGTCACCTGCGAATAACGAATTAGGAGTTATTTTTCGAGTAATATGCTACTTATCTTCATTTAACTATCATATACTAATATCCTGTGTCTATGTTTCCAAATTGAATCAATTTTTATTTGGGGCTCTGTATATAAGAAGGGTATGGTATTAAAATTTTCGCAATTATTTTTCAGGGAAGTGTAGTTGGAACAATATTAGCCATGGATATAGATGAAGGACCCAATGCTGAAATCGATTTCAAAATTTTGAGCGTTGAAAACTCAAGTGGTGAAGAAGTTACTGGTTTATTTGATATTGCTACAGATGATAGTTATTATGTTAATTCGACACATAAACAAACAAAGCTAGTTGCTCTGAAAGATTTGAGTGGAGCCTACGGAACGTATGTCGTAACTATTCAGGTACGTCTCTCAATATATTTATTTAGCTAATTAATTACTTTAAATAACCATTTAAATAAATACCTTTATAATAATATGGAAAACATGGAATACATAGAAAACAGGATATATTTTTGAGACGGTGCCATTATTAGTGATTAACAAATTTTTAAAAAACACATCAGTGTTGACTTTTCTAAACATACTTGTTATAGTTACTATACAACTTTTAACATTTACTTGATGGATACATTTACTTATACTTAATTAAAATAGGTTATTACCATCCTCCAAGCAAGGATTGTAGATTTTAAAAATCAAATACATGTAAGAATAAAGGGAACGAGGACCTACAACTTATAATGGAATTGCAGTTCAAATCCAAAGGCTTTCTATATTTTTTAGATTTGGATAAAATATTTTCTCAAATATGTTATTGGATTTTAGGGAGTAACAACAGCGATTTCTTCGAAATCTACTTAATCTACTTCGTGCCTTAAAAAGAAATTTTCACGTTTGTTCCAAGAGATCAATCTTAACTTCTACTACTACATCTATGGTGCATATATTATACTTGATTTTATGGTGCACTCGTCAGAAGATCTGCAATCAAATTTTGAAAATATAAAATGAAAATATTGAAGTCGTCTAAACTAGATATGCTATCCCGTTCAAATAACTAACTAACTATCAGGAAAACAAAAATTTATTGAATTTTTAACAACAGATTTTCATAGAAAATGTGTATTGATCTCTTAGTCTACAACTAAAACAAAATATTATGAAGTACTAATCCTCATCAGGTAATTATTAATTGGTATTTCCCATTATTAATTTTCTACTAATTTTTAGGCTAAAGATGAAGGGAACCCGCCACTTGTTACATCTTCCTCTATAACTGTACAAGTTGATAAATTTAATTTAGAATCTCCAAGATTCGTAGTTCCAAATACTGATGATGCGAACTTCTTACTTTTATCGGTAAGTAATCGAAATTTATTGATATGTGTATCTGGTAGGTTTTTCTTTCGGTTATACGTACCTTAATTTAGTAGTAAGTAACAAATAATAATAATATGTGAATAATAAATGTAACTAACGCAATAAAATCTCAAATAAAATGTATCTTGTCCAAAAATAAACTAACATCTGAAGTAGGTTAATTGAAAAAAAGAAAGACTATTTTATTGGAGATGCTGGTTACTATTTATATTCGCGATATTCCTGTAGGTATAACTTTATACAATAAGACTATAAAATTTTAAAAATTGACATGTTGTTTCGTAATAATCGCTTAAATGATTTAAGCCTAGTAAACTATTTTTCGTTAAATTTCAGTCTCAAAAATTATACAGCCCGCTTCTTTTATACAGGAGCGAAGATTCAGAATATCTTACAGATTTCTATGCGTGCGTCAATTCAGAAAATGATACTTGCAGCAAATGGGATGTAAACATAGATTTCGAGCAAACTTCACCTGATGGTAAGTAAAAATTAGATAAATTGTTATTAAAAACTTACTTCACAAAAGTCACGGAGGTCTTAAATGCTGGCGAGAATTTATAAATTAAGATTATTACAATGTAAACAAGGAAAATTTACAATTAGCTATTCAGCTAGTTCCTGTATATATTTACTTAGAGGCCCGTTTTGCTTCCTTTCTACAATGCTTTAGGCGACAACGTTGAGTTTTCTGCTGTTAAGTAAAAAAACTAAGTACCTACATACATTACTTTATTTCTTTTTTTTTTCAGATGAAGAAACCATATTCACTATAGTCAAAACTGATCCCTGTAAGGGACAACTGCAAGTGAATGACCACTTCAATCCAGTTTCCGTAATAGGCAAAACTTATAAAGTAATACATTTTTCTTTTTATTTCATTTAATTTTAATTTACACACTTTATCGACACTTAGGGCCATTTTGGTTATTTAATTAAATATTTTACAACTTTTCCCCTATTGTCAGCATAATATCTATTTTTTCAACGTTTTTTTTTTTTATTTAGCTGTTAGTTTATTGCGCTTACTTACTATGTATATAAGGGTTTAATTAAAAAAAACATGAAAACATAAATTAGATAACCCTCAAATCCAATGGCAAAGGCTGCCCGGAAGGCAGAAGGCATCTCCGTACATCACAATTTGAAAATAATTGTCAGACAGATAGTAGCAAAGACCCAAAGAGGGCACTACGGTGTATTTCTCACCACTATTAACATTAACGATGCCCATTAGATGCCGACGTAATGCAATGCCAGTCGGGGCTTATTGTCCGTGGAGTAGTTGTTTTCGACATCTCCTTCAAATAAATAAGTAGAATTGTCTTCCTCAAAGACAATAGAGGTCTCTGCTGTAATGGCGCCTGCGGAAAAGCAGGTCTTTATCTGTCTGTCAATTTGACAATAATTGTTGGACAAGTAGTAACAAAGACACAAAGAGGGCACTACGGGGTGTTTCTCACCACTACTAGCATTCACGATGCCCATTAGATAATCACGTCGCAACATCAATCATCGATTCCACTGTCTATGGCACTCTGATGAGCGCATAATAAGTGTGAAACCGGTCAGTGACTGGTGGTTAGTCTCGATGAAAGATGTGGTGACTCCTGTGGCGAGATTCTGAAATAATGTAATGCCAGTCGCGGCACATTGCCCGTGGAATCTCCAAATAAATATAGAAATGTTTATATACCTACTGTGTTTATAATTTTTTATATACTTATGTATTAGAGTTTTATATATATTTTATGACAGTGATGAGTTGGCGGTACATGAAAGATTGTGTCAGGATGACTATCACTATGAGGTGATTTAGTTCCGATTTTATAAAAGTATAAACTATATATAATATATAAAAGTTGTTGTTCATCAAATATTTCTAATTTTCAGTTGACCTTGTATGCCACTATCAAAGAAGGGGAACCGCAAGATGGCGAAGCTCCATACAAAACCGAGACACACATAAAAATTAACTTCATATACAACAACTATATATAACTACACTCAACTGCACACAAATGCAGTTGCCTTCCAACAAATGGCCATGTAACATAAAAAATAATTTAATCTGAAATCATTTACTTTAAATTGTATACTTTTTATTTATTATATAGTATTAGTCGTTAAGAGTCCTTTTTAAAAACCTTATGTACCTTAAAACCCAGTCATAGGATTCGGTTAATCTCACAGAGATTTTTGATTATTAAGGTGGGAAGATAATTATACCATTTATCAGAAATATCTTCTTTGGAAACAAGCAATAGGGTTGCAGTTTTATGATATATGGTATATTCATAGATATAAGAGATTTACTTAATGATTGAAAAGAATTTTATACGCCAAGTTGTCACCCACCATAAAATTCAAAATGAGTTTATTGCCCACATGTGGGACCGTATGAATAGACAAAATTCTTGAAAAAATAGTCATTTTTCATGAAACTGAACACATAACACCAAAACACTATACTTACTGTACTCGGCGCGCGTTTCGCCAACCAAGTTGGCATCATCTGGAGATGATTAAAACAGTTTTCATCATGTCCAGATCATGCTAACTTGGTTGGCGAAACGCGCGTCGAGTGCAGTATAGTGTTTTGGTGCTATTGGAAAACTACATCAGTGTTAGCTTTACACCAAAGGTTCCAACCCCCTTCAAGACCTACTAACATTTAAGTGCAAATTCTGCCATTCAAACAATACTTGTTATTGAGTATAAAGCACAAAAAACTTACAGAGCATTGACCTCCACCTCTTCTTTCTTCCCACCACCTTCTTTTGAGTTCATCTACAACACCTGAAGCTTGTAGTTTCAGGATGGCAGTACTAAGTCTTTTCCGATAGGGTGACTCTGAAAATACAAATGAATTAAATACAGTGCAAACAACAATGTGGATTAAAATGTGGATTTCTTAAAATCCTTATATTAACAATTCTTGAGTAGGACGAAAAACAAAATAGTTATATGGAACAAAAATTTTCATGCATAACCTTGTCCACGTATTTATTAACTTATAAGTGAAATTTTACCTTTTCTCATTGCGATTCCATAGCCCTTGTCATCAAGCAGCCCACCGTATTGCTTTAAATCGCAGTGCCTCTGAATACTGTACTCAATAGATGTAGATTCCATAAAAAAGGCATATAGCTCATTTTCTGCCTTTAGAATACCTTCATCGTTCTCTTTTACTTGATTTTCCGGATGTTCCTTTATATATTGTCCAATTTTGTGAAAAATACCATCTTCAGCATTCTAACGAATAGAAAATAGATAATTTTAGTTTATAATATAAATATATCCACATCCGAAATATCACACCAAATGTTAAATGAATGTCCTAAGCTCTTATTAGTCATATTATCTCTAAAATGCTCTGATAAACAATACTGTGGTAGCCAAAAACACCCTGTTATAGGGATAACTGTAAAATCTATTTTCATCTCAAATATTTTGTTTAAAAGAATTCATTTGAAAATGAGTCTATTAATTTGAAATCATATTAAAATAATACATATTGTATATTCATATTCATTATTCATTCACACTCATTCAACATATTCATATTTTAACATCAATGTGTCCGTTTTCCCTAGTTATATGAAAATTATTTGGAAATCTACAGATTTTTTATTTACCGTAAAAAATTTTTCGGTTGCTCCATTTTTCTTAGCTCCAAATTTGAGATTATGAACGGGTGCATTGTCATATAAAGTTTGAATATCTTTGAAAAGCTCCACCGGATTTTCAGTTGCCAAAAAAGCTGCTAGGTTAGCAGTGTATGAAGCAACGATGAGCAAACAGAAAAACCACCACGTTCCTGCTACCATTCTTGTTGACATAGCTCTGAAACACAATGCAATATGAAGGTTTTGTCCAAAATCTTTCACATCTTATCATGAATAGCCAGGGGTTGTTGATTTTCTTATACATTTCTTTGATAAATAAATATGGGACCTGTAACCATGTTCAGCCATAAATGAACTAATAAAATTAAAATTGATAAAACTGAGTCTTCATTAATTTTTTGCATAATGTATTCTTCAAATCTGGGTAACTCGTTGGTTGGTTGAATAATGAGATTCTAAAATTTATATAATTTTTATAAAATATAGACTAATTGCTACGTCATTATTTCTTAATATTCGCAATAGATCAGGTGCAACAAAATGACACAAATGACAGAGGATATTAAACAAAAGAAAGGTTCGTCAAAACCTCCTTATTACTACCAGACGATTAATACGTCTGGTCGAACCCTCTGTTGAGCCTAAATGCCACCTATGAAAGCACTATAATAGTTTGCAATTCCACCATTGAACAGGAGTACTACTTCTGGTGACCATCATGGTATTCGCAGACCGTTGGATGAAATCACATAAGGTCTTCGCTGCCGGTGGTGTTATTTTGCTTATTTCGTAAACTACGTAGTCTGCCAATACCATGATGACCACCAGGGGCAGCACTGTTGTCCAATGGTGGTCATCAGTAAACTACAATGTCTCTACTAAGTATAACATTTAAATCTCTAGAATGAAATGTACCTATTGATTATACTATAGCATACTTATTATATACTGTATTGATTATTATATATAGCTATAACATTTACAATTTCTAAAATGAAATGTACCTACAGTTTCAGTCGTATTAAGGCTTGAAAAGGTTACTTTGATTTCGGTATAAAATACTTACATTGGGGCAATTTCAGAGCCTTGACACATAAGACTGCCAGTGGCGAACCAGATGGAATTCGACATACTAAATTGATTAATGAGATATTCCGGTTCCTCGACACAAGGGTACGGGTTGGTCCACTCGTCGGGACACAGTCTTCCCATGATGAAAAGGGAAAGAGCTACCACGAAGAAAGCTACAGCCAATGCTACCCAGGTATTCAGAGCAAAAGGATCAGCGAAAGAAAAGAAGCTTGGAGGTGCTGAAAAGGGTTTTCTAAACAGGATGCTGATCCCTAAAAGAATCAAATTAGACTTACTTACTTACATAAAATTACAGTGCACTCAAAAAATGTGGATACAAGATGATTAAATTTATTCATATACTTCTTTAACTATTAATAGTATTGTGCATGATTTAATAGTGTTGTTTTGTATTTTCCAAAATTTGAAATATTAAGTTAATTGCATAACTTTTGCCACTTTATCCCATAGAGACAAGCTGGTTTCAGTTAGTGTTAATAAGAATAATAATAATAATTTTTCTCAATTGCAAATACCTACTTTGATATTTATATTACAATATAACTTGTTACATATTTACCTAAGTTCATGAAGGGCACTGTAAAATCTACAGCTTCCTCCCTATCAGAAGTGATGGTGAAGTCGGTTATGGCCAGATCTGCTCTCTGAAAATATAATATAATATGAACAATAATATATCAATACCTCATTCTAATCACTAGGATTATCCCAAAAGTAAGAGACTTGTGTGGAAGAAGGGGGTGTCAAATTATTATTAAGCGAGCGGCATTTGGGCCTCAAAAATGAGTTAGCCCTAACCCCTAATCACCATTGAGTACTGGAATGAAGAAAACCTGGAAAACTACATTAGCTAAACCAATATAAGTATTATAATCATATAATTATGCATTCCAGAGCACATGATACAAAATGGTTTCTGTGTATCAAAGAAAGTAAATTTTTGTGGTTTTTACTCTTATTCAGAAATTCTAAAACCACTTTTTATCTTCAAATAACATTAAGGAAATTGAATCTTTTGCTAGAATTCGGAAATATTCGTGGGAATGAGTTTTAAGGTAAATTTCCATAACAACATAAGAGAAATCTAACAAAATATACAGCTAAAAATCACCTTCACCAGTATTTATAAGATGTATTGTATCGCAATGCATATTGTATTGGCAAGACTAATTTTCATCTGATGTTTAACCCTCCAGTACCCGTTTGCGGTCTCTGAGTCCGACGGAATTTTAAATTTCGAGTATTAAAATGGCCGTCATCCCTACTTGCCTGTCCATTCGTGTACCTTCCTAAAGTGGGACGCCTAAGCTTAGTACGGCACAGCGATTTTATATGTACCGTCGTTTTTGGTACAGTTGCATTTTCGGTCCCTGAGACCGAAACGGGTATATAAGTAAATTTTTTTTGTGTTGATATCTAAAGCATTTTCAATAAAAGGTGAGTAATTAATTTTATTTCTACATTTTTTTTTCTTTGTTTATGTACAGTAATGTTAGAAAACATATTTAAAGCCAAAAGGTATTTTTTTTAGTTTGGTCATGGGAGACTATGAAAAGGAACAGGCACGACTTGAAAACCTAATGTATGATGCTTTGAACGAAGAAGATGAAGAAGGTCTTGAACATAATTTTGACGACGCTTCTTCAGACTCCAACGAAGATATTTTAGAGCCTAGGGAAATAGTGTCCGACACAGAGCAAGAAATTTCTGATCATGAAAATGAAACTGAGCCCGAAGAGACGGAAATAAATCGAAATAGTTTTATTGGAAAAGATGGAACTACTATTTGGAATAAAATGGCTCCTCCTAAGAATATAAGAATCCGATCAGAAAATAAAGTGATACGTCTTCCAATATCAAAATTACCGACAAGATCACTAAAAGAACCAATAGAAATTTCTTTAACGACCAAATGCTTCATTAGCAGAAAATTTGTTTACTTTTTTGATGTCAGTATAAATAAAAATATGTCTTGAACCGAAAGTATATTTATTTGAGTCAAACAAACCTTTTATCAGTAAATTAATAATTCACGGGATAAATATTGATTATTGGTCTCACAGACCGGAACGGGTACTGGTTTCTCAAAGTTCCAAACGGGTACTGGAGGGTTAATAAATGTTAATTTGAATTGTACTAAAAATGTATCTTCTTCATTTTTTACTACTCTTTTTTTTTTGTTATTTAACGTCGGTTTTTTGCGCGACTAAGGCGAATCATTGACGTCAGGAGACGATTCGGGAAATTTTGTCAAACCCCTCATCAATCATCTCATAGACAAGGGATCTTCGGCTCTACATCCTATCCAAGGGATGGTCTTACGAAGTACTAACCGGGGACCATGTTGCTAAGCTTTTATACCAATGATATAAACACTAAGTCGCTACAACGGCTTACCCATATGAAGCACATAGGCAATGCTACTAACCATTTTTTTAATGAAACATAAATACTATTTACAATATAATTATGTGTGAATCAGTATTTATAAATTTTAAATTGCTTTTATCACGATTCTTGTTCATTAGGTATTGAAATATATAGAAAATCATCTATGACTATACTATAGCTCCTATATCACTATATACTATATCATTAAAAATAAGTAAACTATAACAATTAATAACAAGCATCAAATTAATGTACTTACACCTTCCAGAAGGTCTCCTATCATCCCAGACCATCGTCCTGTAGCAGGATCTTTTGCCCCATTCTGTTTGTCTTCTCTCAAAATAAAACTGTAATTGAATCCCTCCATTTCCGATAGTTTTTGAATCAAGTCGACACCAAAACCTTCGAACCTATCGTTTCCTGTTAGCGTCTCGTAGGTTTCCTTAAGCATTCCGTAAGGATCTGTCTGAAATTTACCAATTTTTTATTCAATTTGATAATAAAAATTGAATGAAAACCGCTTTTAAGTAACATAAATTTCACATAACTTAGGCATATCATAGGCTTTGTAATGAGTGTCATTTGTGGATAGATTGTAAACATTTCTAATATCGCGCCACGATATTATGACGAAATGTCTCAGAAAACATTAAAATGTAATAATTTAAGAACGTAAATCACGTAACTTATGGAACAAATAGTCAGGAAATCAATACGAATGGGAAAAGATTTAGTAAAATAGTTGAAACGTTGTCAAATTTGTAGAAATTAAATTGCGTTTAAACTTTCCTCACTGTCCGCTAATCACTGTACTTAGGTTTACACCAACTTTGACCTTCTTCCCATATCTAGATCTGCGAAGATATTTTAAAATTTTAAAATTCAAAATTATCTAATTCCAATACAAATATATGTACATACAAATATATTCACGGATAAGCAAATAGAGAATAGAATATCAAAATTAGTGTTGCCACTTTGTAAGTGTGTAAAATAAACAAATTAACAGATTCATGTCTTACAAATGATATTTTGGATTGTTCAATACTACGTTACTGGACATAAAGTTATATAATAAACCCTGCCTTTAACCTGTTTCAATCTGTTACTGTGAGTCCGAGTTTCTATTAATAATCCTTTTTGTTTCTACTTACTAAAGTTGTGATTATTATAAAGGTTTTGTTTTTTAAGCTATCTTCATCAGTCGCTGGTATTTCTATCGATTTTCTGGCGATGGAAAGACCAGTTGATGTGTTCCAAATGCCGATACTCGTAATGCCTCCTTCCTTAAGCTCATACAAATTTAATTCAAACTCATCTCTAAAAGATGTGTTGAATCTAATCATACCAGACACCCCTACGTAGGAATTCTGTAATAAAATAAAACATAACTAATTCAGTTTCCAGATGTAATATGGGTGTAAGGGTAAAAATTGTAATGACGTATATTGTATTGTCTGGTATTTGTGACATTATTTAGAAATTCTATTGATTTTGGATATTCTACCACATTTTAGGAAAATAACTAAAAGTCTGAACATAAAAAAAGAGAAGTGTCATCAGACACTTCATGCATTCACAAATGATTATAAATTTTGAGATCCTCAAAGAGACATTTAAGCATTTTGAAAATGTTTACCAACTATTATTCTTCTAGTATATTGAAAAACAGTCACTCACAGTTTGTAACATGTTGACAACGCTGTACCCATGCTGCCAACTATCAGTACTATCACAATGCAAGCTATTATTATTGTTGACTATTGGAAGAGAATTCTGCTTCCTTATGTCATTTAGGACAGCTGAAAACATATGAACGGCGTCTATAATCAAAGCTGTTTCCGTTCTCATTTTCCATTCCGGAGGCATCACATTTACATCATCAGCATACAATTCGCTACTAACCGTTTGCACCAAAGCTTTCTCTGGATTTACAATCCGAATCTGAAATCAAGAAAAGTTGCAGAATGTACTGGTTGCAGTGGTTTATCAATATCTAATCTCTTGGCGATTGATTATAGAGAAAATAAAAGTGATCCTTGAGTAAGAAATGTTTTTTTAATATAAAGTGACAGGATCAAAATGAATCAAATAATACACAGATGATCTAATATTCTCGCATAGAGATGCACGATTTTTTTTGCACAGGCAAGTAGGTTATTTAAATAAATAGGTACACTGTTAGAAAATTGAGGAACTTAAGATTTATACTGAGCCGTAATAATTTCTACATATTTGTATCGATTTGAACATTATTTTTTAAATTTAATAGTGAAATCGGCTATGCAATTCTCCAGAACGGTTCCTTACCCCAGTGATATTGGTCTCCCCATATTGGAAAGGCGTTAAATCCTCAGTGTGTGCATCAAGATTTGTAATGAAAAAATTATATGTATCGGTCATCAGTCCGACTTGTTGGAATTGTAGCAAAACATCTTTAAGGTGGTCTATTTCACAATCTACCACGAAATGCGTTTGCCCACTTGCTTTCAGTTCCTTTAAAGCTATTCTAAAAAAAAAAAAATATAACATTGTCAATACCTTGATTAAGAAATATTAAACACAGTTAAAAGATGCATAAGTAAATACTTGCTTCATCATGTTTCTGTGATCGGGAGATAATAAACGGTATCTTATCTTTTAAACCGAGCATCCTGCATTTTATTGATGCATACATATGCATCCTGCATATAAATACTGTAGGTAAAACATCGCCTTGATTAAATCATTGATATTAGTAAATTTCTCTCTAATAGCATTGAAAATCAGTATCTGGCAATCCACTAAGGGAATGCTTGGTGCATCAGAAAACAACACGTAAAATACTTATAGTCAATTACCTGTAATTCCCAGAGTGAGATGGGTCTAAGTGCTGAACGGTAACTAAAATCCCCATGTCCTTCGCCATCTGAACTAAACCAAGTATCCTGAAAAACCCATTGTCATCTTCATACAATACAGTGAACGTTTTCCACTCCAAGGCTATCACAATATCAAAGTAAGCCTTAGTCATAATTGGGGGGTGAGGGTAAAAGTTTATTTCCGTGCTATCCCTTAAAGGAAAGTAGTTCCATTTAGTGATAATGTGAGGTATTTCCTTAACGTCGCATAGAGACTGGATAACTCCTATGTTAGAGGAAGACCTTGGCCCGAATATTGCTACTACTCCTTGATTCAGCAGAAGACAAGTATGGCGTAAAGCTGCAAATGGTTTATCTTCAGACATCTCATTGTCTACGAGTGGCACCAGCTTGAACTCATCTTCTTGGATCTTTTTGTTAACGCTCTCGATGGCATACCGAAATGCTTTCTCATGGAGTTCATTTTGCTCAAAAATAGCACCTATAGAATAAGTAGAAGAATGTACATATTTATGTGTATATATTTTTTAATATTTAATATTTTTTATATGTTTTCCTACATATATTATAATGAATAACCTTGTACAGGGTATTCGCGTATATTTTGACCCCTACCTACAGGGGTTATTAAGAAAGTTAGAAAAAAAGTTTAAATACAAAAGTTGTTTGCTTTTTCACGTATTATCTTTTGGCTAGGTCGAAAAAAAAATTGCATGGTGGAAAATTAAGAAAACCTACTGAACATAATATTTTTAAATGGGACACCCTGTATAATTTTAGACGCTTGGGAAAAAACATTTTCTCTGATTTCAAAAATATATATTTTGTTGACATTTGCACTGACAGTTTTCGAAATATTTAATATTTAATGTTTACAATAAATCATAAAAAAAATATTAAAAAATGAAAATATTAGAAAATGTTTAGATAACTAAGGAGGTTACATCGAAAATCGTTAAATATTTTTTATTACTGTTGGTTTCTACTGTTAAATATTTTTAGTTCTTTGTATTTTTTGTATTTTTTTATGGTACCTACTCGCTGTCGAATATTTCGAAAACTGTCAGTGCAAATGTCAGCAAAATATATATTTTTGAAATCAGGAAAAAAGTGTTTCTCCAAGCATATAAAATTATACAGGGTGTCCCATTTAAAAATATTATGTTCAATTGGTTTTCCCAAGTTTACGACATGTAATTTTTTTTTCGACCTAGCTAAAAGATAATACGTGAAAAACCAAACAACTTTTGTATTTAAATTTTTTTTCTAACTTTCTTAATAACCCCTGTAGGTAGGGGTCAAAATATACACGAATACCCTGTACATATGTTCATATATAAAATTATATAACACAGATCAAATATGTCAAATAATAAAGTAGAGTTACAGAAATCATATTTTTAAGCTGATATCGTCTTATCATGGTGCTCTTACAAGTTGTTAATTTTACAATGACAATTTAAATATATTCGCGAAATATATTCATATATTCTATTAATTTATATATTCACATATTCATATTCATATATTCATATACTCATATATGAATATGATTTATATATTCATGATAGTAAATGAAATATAAACCCGTTGAAATATATAGATAAGAACAAAATATACAACAGTGCACCATCAAATAACTACACATTTTCCTTCATTCTAAGACTTGTGTGGGGAAGGGGTGGTATATTATTATTATTATTTTGGAAGCTGAATTAGCGCCGAGGAACGACTTACATTATAAAATCCTAACCACCGTTTAAAAGTGCAGCAATGCGAGAAACTTAAAAACCACATTATCTAAGAGACAGTAGAATAAATGTCCATGAAAAGATATATTAAAATCTAAATGTCATAGAACTGTTTCAACTAAGCTATAATATATTTTTATTCTTCAGTCTTGCTCAAAGCCTGTATACATTTCTCTCCGGTATATACATTGATGCTACTGAGTTAAATAAAGTCTTTGTCGATCAGTACAACAGTGAGTTTTAGTATACTGCTCTTCGTCAGAGTGCAATAATTTATTAATATCAGGATAGAATGCGTGGAAAAATATATAAAATAGTAAAAAGGTTTATGCGATATCCCAGTAAGAGAATCAACGACAGAGCTACAGACATCGATCTCTTGAAGTGTCTGCTCCATGGAGCTCCATCCTTTTCTTCAATCCATCCTTACCATGTAGAAAAGAATATTATAAAAAAGAATAAAATAGAATAATTATTCTACAACAGATGCCCTATAGCTCATCAAATATATCAAGAAAGTGTAAAATGAATAGTAAAATTGAAAATTCTGCATTTCATTGCGTTTTAATCGAATTTATACCATCATTGATTATGTCCTTTAGTTACTCGAATGCAAACAATCCGAAACATCGATGTTGTAGCAGCGTCGTTTCTTCATTTCTGTGAATATGATTTTTATTTACTTTATTTTTAATCCTTTTATTGTTTCCTTGTCCTTGTTCCTATATTTCCTTACAAATTCCATCGTTCTGTTTATTCCATATTCTAAATTTTGTTTGTTTGGATATAAAAACATATTTACAAACGATTTACTTTTCATTCCTTAGTGAAACATCACTTTATAAATTATGTTCAAGTTTTATTTGATCCTCTGTTTGTGTACTACGTATATTTTTGCTGTATGTTATCTGTTATTTGTTATCGATTTCGAAGTTACTCAAGGAACTTTTAATAGAGATAGATTGGTGCAGGTAAATGTATCAGATATTACAACCTGTAGTGGAATGAGAACTAGTTTCACCTTCAATGAATTTGAAACTACTTCAATTAGGTAACAAAATTGAAAAGCTGGAACATCCGAATACCTTGCCTCAGTTAAAATACAACAAAATCACTTTTAGAGTCACTCGTTTAAATTATTTCCTGTCAGCCTTGTACTGTTAGCTGAAAAATGCGCAACTATTTGGAATCGATATAGGTATCTGAATTTTTCTGACTATTCTTTTCTTATACTCGTAGATATTAATCTATAAGATCCCTGGATTTAGTTAAGTTACTTATATAATTTTGTCAATACAAAATTGATTATCTAAAATAACTTCACTAACCAACACAACAATGAACCAAGTTCTATCTAATATACTTAACAGTGAAATGTTATCGTTTCTATTTTTAAATTCACTCAAAAAATAATTGAATCCAATAAGAGACCTACGCGTACCTAAAAAAATTGGGTTATACGTCTTAAACTGGATGTCAAACTGGAACAGTGCAACAAGTTATCGACACATTTCTCTTAATATCGAAGAACATGCAGTATTACTACTGATAAAACTCCATATTTCCTAATTAAATTCGGTAGTAAGTACTACTGCTAAAAAGATTAGTGTTTTTTTTCATAAATACAGTGTATCAAAACATCTCAATTCTAGTCAATTGCGCATCTTATTAAATCCCTCAGGCAACGTTCCACGAGAGTATACTAGGTACTTTTAAAACTATTATTCAATAGCCTTGAAATAATATTTTTATATTAAAAATAATCTTCTATAATTCCTAAATTTAATTTGAATTATGAGTACTTGCAGTATTGATCAGGGTCTATCACTATGACACTTTCCTAAAAATTGTGAACTAATTTGTACATAAGAATATAATTTCATTAGTTAGATGCAGATGCAGTAACGGTATATTAGGTGAATTCAAAGCTGAAGTGCCAAATAATCAAGCATAACTATTATATACGTATAGGTAGATAACTCAAATACTTACCTAAATTAACTTCCTCACTATGTATACACTTAACCAATAAAAAAATCAGTGCCCATTTTAAAAACATTTTCCTACGGGCGGCAGGTAGAATGAAATGATGCGGTTACGTATTTTCTACATAGTATAATCTGTGTGTTGTGGACGAGTATAATAGTGTTATACAGTACTTAGGGTCTATTTTCAGTAAAGTTCGCTGCTTTTAACATCTATTTTTTGGCAGCAGGAATATTGTCGAGCGCTAAAATTAATATTGACATTTTTAAATGTATCTTATCATTATCCACGTCGAGGACAACATGTGTATATTTATGGAATGTTATAGAATTTCTGGACAAATTAGAAAAGAACCTTGCAAAATATTGTCTGCAATTGTTTGTCACACTAAGTGTTTTATAAATATTGTATAAAATACATGGACGGTTATAGTTTATTAGTCTAACAGGATAGCTCTAAGGCTCTTTTCTTGATATTTAAATTCTGTCCAATTAATCCAAATCATCGTTTGAATGCAGCTGTAAGTTAATGTAGAACCAACTGGAAACAGTCAGTTCTATAAAGCTCACTATTACATATTGCCTTACCAATAGATACGAAACTTATCTGCCTATTACAATTGATAATATACACTAACTATGGCGGTTCTGTCAACTTCTGAAAATAATTAATTATTCCTGCAGTGTCCAATTGCGTCATTCTTAATTACGTCATTTAAGTTGGTTTCACTAAGGATGCGGTGCAGCTCATTTGGTGGTTTTTCTTATTATTCTAATTCGTTTATTATTTTTAGGTGGAAGGGTTCTAATTTTAAGTTTTTAAGCCACGATTAAATTTAGTCGAGTTGAGATTTATAGCTTACGAATATATCAATCATGAAGAGACACTAAATTTAATAATAAACACATCAATTAATTTGGTAAGTATAATAATTACTCCAAAATGGATATACATGGATAATATAATTTTTTTTAAGGTTTCTTAAATCTTGTTTCGCAGTAGGTATCTGTTCTTTTCGGATTATTCTTTAATGTTTCTGAACATTTCATATAATTCTGAAGGTGTTCTAGAAAAAAAGCCACATTTCCTTAACAATTCTTCTTATAAAAGGTACTGAGCGTAATATTTTTGTTTAATATGTTAACAAAATAAATATTTTGTTCGAGACATTGCTAACTATGTTCACTAAGATTAAATAGAATGGAGAGTTAGATTAACATTTTCTATAGAACTTGCGGTTACGTATGGATTAAATCTAATAATGCAGAAGTTTAACAGGTTAATTATTATTTCTATGTATTTGTTTTATGCGATTAAATAAAAACCATACATATCTGTTCAGCTGTTATAATTAGATTAGTCAGTGATACTGTCACTGTTGTGGATTCCTTTGTGACTTTTTCGGGTATTTTTTGGAAAAATTGAAGTGAACATGTAACTTTTATAGTTCAAGAGATACCTAACTAAAATTAATATGCTGTGAAAGCAAAGTTAAGTGTCTGTTTAAACTTATCCCTATAGAATTTCATATTTTACAGAAAAAATGTCAAATACAGATCGTTTTTCAAAGATTTCCAACACTTTTTCAACCTGAAATATTTTAGCGAAACATAAATTAATGTAACCTTTAAAAAATATGATATTTCTATATGGTTTAATGGCTTTCATTTTCTTTATATTAGCTCTATTATAAAAACCAAAAATGTTTTATAAAATGGATAATAAAATTACATTAGACTTAATACATTTTATTTGGCTTTCTTTTCTTTTCATAAACTATTATTTATAACAGTTTTACAGTACTGTATAACAATAACAATAATCTTATAAAATATACAAACAATAAAATTTAACATCTATCATTACTTGTCTGTTTATTGAACTCTTTTGGATCCTTTTATCTTATAAAATATACAAACAATAAAATTTAACATCTATCATTACTTGTCTGTTTATTGAACTCTTTTGGAGCCTTTTATCTTATAAAATATACTTATCTTTTTATCTTATAAAATATACAAACAATAAAATTTAACATGTATCATTACTTGTCTGTTTATTGAACCCTTTTGGAGCCTTTTTACTTTTTTTACTTTTATTACTATTCGTATAACTATCCAACGTATCAATGCTTACTTGTTTATTTGGAAAATTGAAAGGCACCTCCTGCTCCTGAGACTGATATTGGTTGCTCGCAGTGCCATCTGACGAATTGCCTTGTCTCACTGGTTTTACCATTTCACCAAAGCGAAAGTAAAACTTGATTTCGTCTTTTAAGACAGTCTTGAGTGGAGTTTTTGTTTTGACTGATTTTTTTATTGCGTGCATGACTGTTTCTACAATTCCCATAAAAAAGGCAAGGACAGTGCCTCCCATTGTTACCCAAAAGACGCCCTCGACGCTTTTTCGAGTTAGTGGTGTAGCATCTGAATTACTAGCGGAATCCTGAAATAATTTTATAGGTAATTAGGATAATTAATAAATTAAAAATAAGAGATTGAAAAAATAACTAATCAGGGTAATTAATAAGATAATTATGATAACACGATCGTGTGTTAAATCTTACAATAGTTATATTTGGTCTTGAAAACTTTTTGAAAGAATTTGAAATAGAAAGTTTTTAATATCTCTCTTATTATTTCCAGTCCATTGTTCACTGTTTCTTCAAAAAATATAAAGAAATAAATAAAAAAGTTGATTCGTTTTGAATATTTTAAAATTCTGAGGAATATACAGAACGATTACATAATTGAGCCCCCACTAAATAGCCCAATACTCTAAATTTGTTTGGATTTTCAGAAATAACACAAAAACTATAACCTTTCATATAAATTTTGTAGTGTAAATAGAACACTTTTTACACTAAGTTTTGTTTCATCTAGTATACCCATTGTAGGTGATGGTGAGTTGAGATTACATCTTAGATATTTGCGATTTCCTTGGGAACTAAAATTGACTTGAACCTTGCGTTACACATTTATATCATAAAACATTTCAGTTTTGATCCGAGTGTCACAAAGGATTTGTTCACTGATATACTTCAATTTTCAAAATTATAAAAATTAAATTATGTATTATATTCCAACTTAAAGTTATACTTGGTTAATGAGGTTCAATTATTCTTATACAGCATATCAAACTCAGTGTTATATATCATTTATTTTTCCTCTATTACTAGGATTGAATATTTCATTTATCAGATTACCGGATACATACTTTACAATGACCGCCTCCTCTTCTCTCCTCCCACCACCTTCTTTTAATCTCATCTATTTTTCCAGAACTTTGTAACATCAAAATTGCTGTACTTAAACTGCTTCTGTAGGGTTCATCTAAAATAAGAAGTACATTTAGAAATAAACACGTGTATTGTGTGTACTACATCAGATAAGATTTATTTATAAAATTATAGGTAACAATAACTGTAGATATAATTATTTATATTTGTTTATATTATAGATATATTATATGTAAAAAAATACGTAAACATTTGTATATTTTATAATACAAAATACTCACTTTTTCTCATGGCAATGCCATATCCCTTTTCATCCAATAATCCATCTACTTGATGCAGGTTACACCTCCTTTGTGTTTCATACTCGATAGAGCTGCTTTCCATGAAAAATGCATATTTTCCTGCTTCAGCCTTTATTACACCGTCTTTTGTTTCATTAACAATCACCTCATTTGCATGTGTCTGCATAAAGTTCCAAGCCTTTTCATAAACTGGGTCTGATGCTGCCTTATCCTAACAAAAATAAATTGCATAGTTTTTATTTAGCAGCTATTTCCATAATATAAATAATAAGGTTTTCATATATATATATGTATATAAACCAAATACATAAATAAACAATTTCTGTGATATCTAAGCTTTTTTAACTTTTCGATAAAGCCAAATGATATAAATAAGAAGTAATTGTATTTACCCTAAAAAAGTTAAGGGTTGCACCACCAGACTTAGCTCCGTATTTAATATCTTTTGTTTCAGCAACCTGTATAAGTTCTTCAAGACTGTTGAAATGAGGATCGGGAGTTTCAGTAGCCAAAGAAGCTGCCAAATTCGCAGTGTAACTTGAGACCATCAACAGAGTGAAGAACCACCACATTCCAGCAACCATTCTCGTAGCTACAGATCTGCAATCATTTCGAATTATGTAACCTTTCATATATCAAATTCATAATCGGATTTGGATGCAGCGAAAGATTTTATCCAGTATCAATAATTGAAATCAAATTAGTCTACCTCGTATTTGGACAGAACTCTTCGCCGTTTAACAACATAGTTAATCAATAGTGAGGTTTCTACCTAAGGTATAGGTAATCAAGAGTAAATTAAGGTTTGTCGTTTCATGAATCATATGATTTTTGTTTCTATATTCTAAAGAGGGCTTACCAAATTAATTCAAGTTTGGTACAATTAGTTAATAAGTGTGGATACATATTTAAGGGTATTGTCATCTTTTATGGCACATTATACCACTAATACGTACACTTATTTATTTCTTTTGAAACAATTTATCTTTTTATTATTGATAGTAAAGAGATTACAACATAAAATTTGATGACAAAAACGTGGCAACACAAATGATCGAATGTTATACCAATTGAGAAATGAAATAAAAGGTTCCTTATGAAGTCGATTCATACAGAGTGTTATATTGGAACTACTCATTTCCCACACTCAGGGAGATTTGAGCCAATAAGCCTGATGTAGTCCTCCTCGACCACCAACTCAAGACAATGTTCAGAATGTACAGAACGTTATCTGGTCCAGATAAATTTTTATTTTTGAATTTATTTCCTAATAACGTCAACAACTCATCAGACAAAAACGGTAGAATAAAAAAAGGAGGGTACTGTCGGTTTTGGCTACAAGTGAGGTAATTATTATTAGTTAATTGAATATTCTCAATCAACTTAAGCAAAGCATCAGATGCTTTTCTTCAGTCGCAACAGTTCACTGAACTGTATGAATAGTTTAGGTGTATATAGGACATAGTGTTTAGCATAGGTTTAGTTCTAGTCATTCCTAGATTATGTCAACTTGGTTGGCGAAACGCGCGTTGAGTACAGTATAGTGTTTTGGTGTTATATGGTTAACACCAAAGGTTCCAACCTCCTTTCAAGACTGCTATATGAATTACCATATAATTTTATACTAACTTTAACTCAATTTCAGACCCTTGCTGCATGATAGATCCAGTCACAAACCAAGCACAATTTCTCAAATTCAATTGATTAACTAAATATTGAGGTTCTTCGATACAAGGGTATGGATTTTCCCATTCGGTTGGTGATATCCTCCCTAGGATGAATAGGACAAGTGAAACTCCAACACAGGCGACCATCAACAACCTCCACACTTCAAACGCAAATGGATTGGCGAACGAAAAGAAACTTGGTGGGGCCTTAGTTGGCTTCTCGTAAAGGATACTTATCCCTGAAATCATGGATAGCTTTATTCATCATGGATATACATTTGGATATCGATATATATCATATACATATAACTAAATTTGAGATAATATGTACACAATAATAAGTTTTAAGTTAGCCAATTTAATTTTATTCATTATACTGAACTCAGACGTGGTGAATAATAAAGGAAATTATCGATTGTACTACTTACTGCTTTTGTTTTGTGTTTTTTTTCTATATTTTTCGTCCACACTGGATCAGGTAGGCAGGTAATAAGTACTTACCGAGCATCATAAATGGAGAGGTAAAGTCAACAGCTTCTTCTCTTTCCAGAGTTATAGTAAGATCTGTTATGGCCAAATCTGCTCTCTAAAAGATAAATTATATTTAGTTATTCGCGAAAATGGTATACTGAGTTTAAAACTGATTCTATTAACAATTATTTCTCGAATATTAGAAGTAAAACCACTTTAAAAATCATCAGGGATATACAACTTTCAGTATACTAGTTCCTGTGTGGATTCTAAAATACCTTGGATTCTTATCACTAATGGAGGAATCACATAAATATTCTTCTATTCATATATAAATTGTTTTAAGTTCAACATTTAATACCGAATTGAATACTCACGTTTTCCATTAAATCTCCAATCATCCCAGTCCATTTTCCGGTGGCATTATCATATTGGCCATTCTTCTTATCATCCCTTATTATTATTGTGTAATTGAAACCTCTCATCAGTGACAACTCTTGAATAAGATCTATTGCGAAACCCTCATAACGGTCATTTCCTTGTAGATTTTCGGTGGATACTTTTTCCATTCCGAAGGGTTCTGTCTAAAAACATAATTTTCTTTTCAATCAAGTGACATGTACGGTGAATCAAATACGTGTTTCGCTATCAGACTCCCGGGAAAAGGACAGGACACAGTAAGACTAAATTAGGACACAGTAAGACTAAATTAGGACAAAATTAATTTAGAAATTTCAAAAATTCCGAGTCTTTGTTTCTAAAATTACTGCGTTTTGGATTTTGACTTTTTATAGACTTATTTGAGCTGCTACTTAAATCTTTCTTACAGGCACAACGTCCAGGTTTAATTCGTGATAATGAAAGCAGGGTATAAGGATAGAAAATACCTTAAGTTATTTTATAAAGTATTAAATCACCAGCAATTATTTATTTAGTCAACTTCAGCTATTTTATTTAATGTTTATTTTCATAATCTATTTTAAAATATACAGGGTTATTCAGAACTCATCTCTAAAACTTTGAGGATATGTGCATCCTTACATAAGAAATCGATATCACCAAAAAAATTTATAAATTCCCGTAAACAATGTTTAAAGTTATACCATTATAAAGGACTACGTGGCTGGGCAACTGTACTTCAACACATCTGATATATCACATTCCTTCAAAAAACAGCTAACAACAGATTTTGTACCTGGCGAACGCCTGGCGAATACAGTTGGAGTGGGGATAATATCTCTTATTGTCTATGCAGTCATCAGTCTTTCTGTGTCGCTGTCTCTGTGCGGGTGTTTTACTTATCGAGTGTTAAACTGTAAAATTTTTAAAATGGCTCATGTGTATAATAATGCTGAGTTAATGGACATGATTCTTATTTATGGCGAAGTTGGACAAAATTCATTGGCAGCTTCGCGCTTGTATGCGGAACGATTTTCCAATCGACACATCGACACATCGACAGTTAGGTTTTGTGAGTGGTTGTTGCAGCAAAATGCTGAAAATCCCCAATTTACTTAATAATTTGCGTTTACAAGATCAGCAACCAGGAGGAACATTCGGTTTAGTGCGGCACAATTGGATAAGGCGTGCCCAAAATTGTGTACAAGTCGAGGAATATTATTTCGAACAGCTTTTGTAACAAGGTATGTGCAAATATTTTATAAATTTCATGTTCCTAATACCTAGTAATCAAGTAGCGCAATTTTTCAAAATTAGTGTAACAAAATTTTATTCATTTTAAAGTCACGTCACTTTGGTCACATCTATCTATCTTTAGGTTTATTTTAAATTAAAAACGCTGCAAATCTTTGTTGCGCCGGTTTTTTCGTGCTAGCAAGTTTGCATTGTCAGTCCCAAGGTTACTCCATTACAGTGGACCAGTATCCAGCGGCGTGCAATGAAAAATTTTTAAATAGTTTTAAGACCCCGCCAAAAAAATTTTTTTTTGCACTACCACATTTGTACATGTATGTTGAACATCCCCAAATTTTATTATGGATAAGTTCGGAATAACCCTGTACATTCTTTAGGATTGTTTATTAACTTTTTAAGTATCTTTTAGTTAAGAACAAGATTGAACTTTTAAAGCATTTAGGAATGTTTTCCAATAAACAATAACAAAATAGATTATAACGAATAGTAGATTGATTTCAGATCGATATTATATCAGTTTATCCGTGTAATGCACGTATTTTTGATGTTTGACATATTATTACTTTTCCTAGTGGCTATTTATTATAATCAAATCAATGTAAGCCAACTAATTGAATTGGCAATGTTATGAGTTGGCACAATAAGCGAATGGTGATGTAAGTTGCATAGTAGAGCAGTATATAAATATTAGTTTCTGTTCTTACTAAAGTTGTTATAACGATGAAAGTGCGATTGCGGATGTCCAACATATCTTCAGGAAACCGAGGATATAATCTTGTGATATTTAAAGGATGAATTTGAGTTGAATTCCAGGTACCAATTTTGGTCACTCCTCCTTCTTTGAGCTCTGTAATTTCCAAACCAAAGTTGGTGCGGAAACCTGTGAGGCCGAACTTTATTCTTCCTGTCAGTCCTGGATAATCGAGCTGAAAGAACGAGAAATAGAAGTGTTTATTTTTAAAAAGTATTCACCAGTTTATTTCAAATAGATGTATAAGACTTACACACTTAGTTACGTTCTTAGAGATAATTCCTTATTTGTATTGTCTTAATATAATAATTATCATTGCATCATTATGCAGGAAATTATTAAATATTTAGGTACATATTTGTAAGTACAATTACTATTAAGAATTCATACCTATTTTATAGAATACCAGATATAAAGACAAATTTAGAAAAAAAAAACAGTGTATTAGATTATAGTATTTAAACAATTACTGTATTTATATAGTAATGGATAATGGAAAATGAAATGTTCAGTTATTATTAACAAATAATAACTTTTTTCCAATGAGAATGATCTATAATTTTTGTGTTGAAATATTTTTGCCAGACTTGTTAGGAAAAGTTCGAAAATGAGTTCCCCCTTTCATCTTCCTCTAACGACAAACTGCATTAAGCTCTTCCACTACGTCAAATATGTGCCGATAATATTTTAAACGATAATGACCAGCATTAGCCAATTTAAATATATCTGTAACTCTCGCGTTCGATGGGTTGACTATAAACATATTGGAATGCCAATATTGAAGTATTTCCCTCTCAGCCCAGATCAAGAGAACTCCTTTCCAATACGCTGGTTCTATCCAATGAAGGAGTACCCTTTTTAGCTAAAGAGTCTACCACTTTCTTCCCCTCAAGACCAGAATGACTCGGGATCCAGATCAGAGTACTTCGTTTTTACTCCCATACTGGGACCTGTTCCACGGGCTACAAAGTGCCCCGACCTCGGTGTTCATTTTTAGCAAAGCATTGATTCGAATAAGGTGATACCAACGAGCGACAAATCTCAGCTACTCCGTATTTTAGGGTTCTTAAATGAGTGTTAATCCACGAGACATCGTAGTGTTCCAGCAACAGTTAATGAGATCTCTGCGTTTTGTTAAATCGTTTATTATATTAATTTTGACAATAATGGATTCCTCTAACATTAACACAGACGACTATAAGTGAAAATGGAAACGAAAAAATGTGTTTTCATCTTTACGTAAATCACTGTATACAGTATGATAAAGTCTCTTTTTTTTCTTTCGGCCAACAGAGGATGAATCCAAAATGTTGGTTTCGATCTCCACTTCTTTCTCAACTCTTTGAATTAGCACAGTCAACAGCATCTTTTCGCAATTCATAACTACGTACTACGTACTGAAGTGGTCGGTGAGTGATACTGAGTACGACTGTACGTTGGTACAGTCGTACTTTGATGTCAACAATTAAGGTGCCAGTGAAACAGGTCCCTAAGCTAGCGTCTTCTGGCTGTTTCATACGTTTTTGAGTTTTGAGCAAGAGCCTAAAGCTTTAAAAACTGCTTGGATATCTGAAAATATTTTTATCTACTTGAGTGTTAGCTGTCTTTGTTCTAGCTTTTATACACACACTTCAATGGCATAAATTTCTGCTTGAAGAATAGTTGCATACGAATCAAGGTTTGCAGATAATTCTATCGGGGTTTACCATATACTACAATCCTAACACCCACAAGTATTTTAAAGGTGTCTGTAAACCAATATATCGGATTTATTCCAATCCCATTCATCCCACTCTTCCTGTAGGCATCTCAACTACAGAAATAACAGGTATAACATCTGAAGTCATCTCCAAAATGATGTAAATAGTAGAAAAAAAAAAGAGAATATTAACTTACATTTTTCATAAAGTTTATTATACTCGTTCCCGATGAGAAAATTTCATTGTCGCTGTGGCAACTTATGTTGGAGGGATATTTTATGGGTCCAACAACTTTTATGGCCTCTGCAAACATCATAACAGCGTCATACATAAGGGCTTCTTCTAAGAGCATCCTCCAACCAGCTACGAATTCCATCCCAGTGGGTACCTCGTGGACTTGAGCTGCTACTCTTACTAACTTTTCTTCATTTGGGTTAACAAATCGCATCTGTAATATCAAAACATGACTATAGCTACAAATTTTAGGAATACTTTCTAGGCCTACGGGCTGGAATCTTTCATATAGGTATTTTTATAAGTAAATAAATCTTATCTATGTAAGAAAAAAAATAATAACAGCAAAGAGCAAGAAAAACGACGGGTGCGTGAGAATGTCACTTAAGTAATGGTCGAATTTTATATTAAATGTTGTCTACTTTCTTACGACAAAAGATCCTACTCACAAAATTGTTAAAAATTAGTTAAATCTATCTTTGAAACTTGCTTGTTTGATTTCACAATATTAATAATAATAGTAATAATGTTACGTATGTAATCCATAACTTATGTTATAGATTGTTTTTTATTTTTTGTTTGCCTTTATTTTAAATATCTGATTTTATACAGGGTGTTAGTTAAACATGCGGCAAAAATTCAACAGGTTATTCCTTGGACTATTCTAAGGATATTTTATCCTTTGATGATTTTTGAAAAAGCGCTTTGTTGCGAGGATATAGGGCGAAAAAAATTTTCAACAAATAACAATTTATTACTAAAAATTACATGTAACATTTCTGAACCTACAAGAATTGTTCAAAATGGCTACCTCCAGCTCGGATGCAACCATCCAATCTTCTCCTCATAGACTTCCGAACTCTTTCAAAAACATCAGGGCCGTTTCTTATTGAGTTACACCCAGCAATTATCCGATCTCTTAAATCGTCCACATCTTCCACTGGCTTAGTATAAACTAATGACTTTAGAGGGCCCCATAAGAAATAATCCAGGGGGTTTAAGTCCGGGGATCGAGCAGGCCATGCGTGAGGTCCATCTCGACCAATCCAGCGATCTCCGTATGTTGCTGTTAAAAACTCTCTAGCAACTACACTAAAATGAGGTGGTGCACCATCATGCATAAACCACATTGCTCATTGCTCCATAATCGGCATTGCACAACTCTTTTTTCTTACATGTATTTTACTTGATACGTCCAATGTAGTACGCCATACTTTTATTTCACCTACATTAATAATGTGAAAAATATCAAAATTGGATTTGTTGAAAATTTTTTTTGCCCTATATCTTCGCAACAAAGCGCTTTTTCAAAAATCATCAAAGGATAAAATATCCTTAGAATAGTCCATGGAATAACCTCTTGAATTTTTGCCACATGTTTAATAACTAACACCCTCTATATTAGCTAATTTTCACTCTATATCTAAAGCAACATGACCATTATTAACCCTGTATAACTGTTTTGGATACAGTATCTGTTAGTTGTGCAGCACAAATAAACTTCTATTCTTATTCAAAATATTCCTCATCTACTAATTAACGGGTTTAATGAAAGGCAGGTTTTCTACTTACCCCAGTAATGTTGGTTTCGCTATATTGATACTGTATTAAATCAATTGTATGCAAATCGAGATTAGTTATAATGTAGTTCTGTTGGTTGGTCATCAGACCTACTTGTTGTGCTTGACGAAGAACTTCTGGCAATGTTTCGATGCTACAATCTATCACGAAATGCATTGCTCCAGATCTCCACAGCTCCTTTAGAACCTTTCTGAATAATAACAAAACATAAATAAAACATTTAATGCCGATTAGGAGTGTATCAGTTTAGAGTTCTTCATATCGACCATCTTTATATAAAGTTAACTTTAATACTTCTTTATTTTCACTAGTTTCATGCCACTGTTCACTTGTCAGTATCTTACATCAGTTTTTATGTAGGTACATAAATATCTTACACTGTTAATGTACAGGGGATTCATCGAATCGATTGAGAAGTGTGTTTGTCTTTAATTGGGTCAGCAGCCATAGATTATTTTTTCTTATATAGGCATAGGTTATATGAAACAACCGGTACATTTTAACAGTTGTTTTAGAAATATCTTCAATTACTTAAGGTTTCGATACATACATACTTTACGTTCTGTTTTCAAAAATACTGTAATATGCTTTGGAAATTACTCTATCTATATGCCAAAAAAGGACATTATTGATTATAGTGTACATAAGCACAACTGAAACTGGTCAGTGTTAAGGCACAGGACCGTGCGCACTTATCTTGATATTTCGTCCTATGTATTTAGCAATGGTATCGCGACTAGAATAGTAACTAAAACTGTACATGTTAGTCCTACACTGGAAATCTAATCAGCCCGCTGAACCATCTACGACTGCGCGCTGATGTAAAGAGAATAAACAGACTGGTCTGCTGGGTTGCAAATAATTTTTTTGTTTCCCGTGCCGAGTGCTGAAATATCATCAATAGTTTTCCAGTGCAGCGCGTAAATACCAATTACCAAGCGTAGTTTAGTTTTGTTAAATAAACTATAAAAATAACAATAATAAACATAAACAATACTTAACAATAATAAAATATGTTATTGGCTACACGAACAAATAATAGGTATCTAATAAACAAAAAGTAATAAAAATGAATACAATTCTCATAAAACGATCTCTATAACATTTTCTTAATAGCAAACATTTCTACCTCCGCCCATGTACAATAAAGAGATGCCGACTGTTTTTGCTGGCTTTTAGTTTTTATACGGTTTCAATTGTGCTTATATACACTATACGCAGGTGACAATTAGTTCCTCTCAAAATTAGGTACACGTATTTTTACATTCACATTTTCTAGCAATATTTAGTGAATTATAGTAACGATATAACGAAAATATTATATTTTATTAGTTACCTGTAGTCTTCTTTAAGCTGTCTAATAATAATCCTGTGCTGCGTGGGAACAAATCTTTTTAAAACTTCCCCAATTCTCTGCAAACTTTCATTATTCTCATATAAAATCACGAAATCTCTCCACCCCCATGTGTCGATTATATCAAAATACGTGTTGGTCAACACATCCTGGTAAGGATACAGATTAACAGTGGTACCATTTAGAGGATGGTCATCCCATCTCACCTCAATTTGAGGTATTTCTTTCATATCACAAATCGAGTGTACCACGTTCGAAGTCTCTTCCTTGTTAGGACCAAAAATTCCTATCACGCCCTCCTCTAGTAGAGAACAAGTGTTGATCAAGGCTTCATAGGCGTTGTCAGGAATGGTTCTTATAACTGGTTGAAATTCGAAATCGTACTCGTTGGATTCATTGATGTCGTTTATTGCTGTGTTAAATGCCCTTATCAATGTGAATGGTTCAATTCCATTCTTGTTTTCAAAAATTGCACCTGAAATATATTATTACTTTATTACGTGGTTGTAGTATACACTGCGTCTAATATATGATGAACTGTATTGGCATCTCGAAAACAATTAGAGATAGTGAGTTGTTTAAATTGGGAAAAGTTAGGTACTTTCAAGTCCAAGAAGAATCCAAGGTTACAATTCCAAGAATTCCTTCCTTAAGTAGATACAGGGTGAAAACCAAAAATGTTCATTTGCTGGAATCGCTTACAGCTTGTATATTGTATGGGCGCCATATTGGATTTTCACTGTTTTTAAAACGATATACATATGTTTAAACCCGAGAACCAATAATATCACCCATGAAGAATAGATCACAGGACCTTACTCCACGGGATTTTTTTGTGTGGGGTTATCTAAAAAACAAAGTGAATGCAAGATCGTATGAAACTGGAAAAGAATTTGAAGCAGTTAAAGATGCAGTAATTAGAATTACTCCAAACATGTTTCATATTTTTTCGTCTTTCAATCTATTATTCTATATTGTACCTACATGGTTGAATAGCACTTTTTGCAGAGTATTCAAAAATACGAAAATCCAGTAATATCACCCGTAAGAATAACAAAAGTTACCTGTTGTAACTATGTTAAGTTGTATGTTATCGCAAAACCTAGTACACCTAGATTATTTTAGAGACCAATTTTGAAGTCCTTGCTGACTGCTACTCCTGTCTTGAAAATTTGATGAATGTATCTTTTACAATAAATGAGCCATGGACGTTTCAAGCAAATGCACATTTTTTGTTTTCGCCCAGTATCTACTTGAAGGCAGGAATTCTTGGAAATATAACCTTGAATTCTTCTTGGGCTTTAATACCCATAGATACCCATACAGTTCCTCTTAAACTGGATATAGTGTATATTATATGATAATGATTATTTTCGTAAAACCTAAAGCCGTTGAAGAAAATTGTTACGTTACACATAGGAGTCCGAAGAGTAGAAAAAGTTGTTGACTAAACTTCTTTATAATGATACATAATAGTTGTAACATGTGTCAATTTCAAGGAACTGTCTTGACTTGTTTATTTTTAAATGTGTTTAGCAATAATTGCCACTTTCACTAGATCATTCTAACTCGAGACTAAATTTGCTATTACAATGCAATTCTAACTAAAAGAAAGCAAACAAAGCACAACTTGCGCTCTTCCAAAATATGCCCCTATGATCAAAAACCTTTTATCCTGTTATGTATTATTTTTTTGTTTCCATAACGTTTCTTCCGATGGAACTAAAAACCTGTTTTATGTGCTCATTTTATTCAACATCAAAATTAGTTAAAAGAATCGGGCGTTCCGTATAAAAGAAGTTTCTTTTCATACATGCTAGGTATAATGTTTAAATCATCATTTAAATTAGGATTTAAATGTTTAAATCAAAAATTTAACAAACATCTTTGCGATTAAAAAACCTCCATACATTATACAAATTTATATTTAGAGCGTGGTGCTTTCCATTAAAACCAATTATATATACCAGATCTCTATTTTTACCAATATACTGCGTGCCAAATTATTCTGTCTATCTGTGTTATTCTGTGGCGTTTCCGATATATTAAGAAGTTAGTTTTGAAGAAAATATCAATAATAATAAATGCTAAGCGCAATGAGTGTTGGCTGTGTTCCATCTATTCGCAGAAAACCAACTTGGTCCATGAATGTTCTCAATAATTATAGAAAACATACAACAACAACGTAAATAATGATTTGTTTTTAAAGTGGGAATTTCTCTTGCAAATAAAAGTTGCACGTCAGGCGTGAAACAATTAAAAAATATTACACATGAAATTTATATTGGCACTTGCTAGTAAATCTTAATTACACAATAAAAGTACCTACCCAATAAATTTATATTTAATTCGACCTATTTATATTGTTTTAGAAATGCTGACTATAATTTCATGTCGTTTCGTCTAAAAATACCATTGAACCAGTTATCTCAACTCTATTAATATATTTTCATACAATGGTACCTATTTATCAGTGGCGGCTCCTCCTTAAGGCCGCATGGGCCGCGCGCCCCTTCTCCAAAAATACCAAAAAAATCCTTATTATCATTACTGTAAATTAAATGCAAATGTTAAAACATGTGTATTGTGGTACAAAACTACCACAGCATTACTGGATCACCACAGCACAACACTGCACAGTGAGCAAAGCATCACAGCTTCGTGGCCGCACTTTGAGTCGCGGCCCAGGTAACTATGGCAACTGACCCGATCTCCTTTTCGACTAAACTCGTTAGATACTTTCCGTATGCTTATATTATGCAGATTTGGCCGCAATTATTTCGCGACCCTACGCCAACATTATTAAACATTATAACATATTTTTAACACATTACATATTTTTAACATTATTAAATTACTTATTCAATTTTTGTGAAAAGACAATTTTATATATTACTTAACATGAATACTGTTAGTAGTATAATTAGAGCTAATTTTGCAAATCTTCCACTGGGAAATAAAGTATAAATAAAAGAATTGGGCGTTGCGTGCCCAATAAATAATTTCGATGAAAAAATTATGGAAAAATTTATTTCTAGGAAAGACGGTAGAGCTAATTTCAATTTTAGAAAGTGAGTGCACCCGTGTATAAATAACTGTATGAAGTTTTGCTTACCTACGTAATAATTTAATGTGTCATTTGATAACTATAAATTGAATAACTAAAATACTTTTGAGTTTGTGATTGTGCCATATCGTTTTTAATTAACGGATATCTAAAAACTAAAAATAGTTATGTTCCTGCTTCCTGAATTCTCATTTTTAGCTTATTGAAGGTAACGTCGTAGCTATATGTAAATTTTTGATATCTAAATATTAATTACCTACTACCTACCTATTTAAATATTATTTTAAACAATTTTTGTAGAGATTTCCGTCAATCGTATTGAAAAGGAAGATATTTGTGTAAGTTATTTTTTCAAGCAAATATTTTTGCTCTGCGAATTTCTAATTTATAATTTTAACGGGTTTGGCCTTGAAATATGCAAAATTTTCGTTTGCGGCGCATTTTTTATTTCTGCGCCCCCCCCCCATATCCAAATGTCACCAGCCGCCACTGCTATTTATTTTACTTTAACTATTACTACTACTTTTACTTTCCTTTATAAAGCTTTTTATTAAATTTTATTGACCTATATATACACTCTGAGCTATTTTCTGTAAACTGTATACACTTTAGTGGTGTATTTTTCATTGTTTTTTTTAGCTGTGTAATATTTATCTGTGTATTTAATCAGAAAATGAAACTAAGAATAAGTAGTTATGTAATTAGTGAAAATATTTTAATGTAATCCACTGAAGTATCAGTTTTCCTTGTAGGAAATAGACTAATAACATATGCATTTGAATATTTTAATTAAGACAAATTATAATAGACTAAGTGTGCTCAATTTTGTTAATATTGCTATAGCAGGTTCAAACGGTATCATCACGTAATTATCTATTCAACAACATCGTTTCTATATCTTTAGTGGGGTTATTTACAATAGCAGTTAGGTATTTTTAAAATTATCTGTTTACTGCACAGAAAAACATTGTTATTCTTAACTAAAATTTCTGAGAACTTCCCGATATATTCATAATTGTAAATATTATGAAGCAATTGAATCAGCAATCGAAAGCTATTTTCTTTCAATATAGAGCAGCATTCGAAAGCTATTTGCTGCTCTATTCTATAACTCCTGTTGTATAAAGTCAACAAGAAATATGTACTTTCAGTTAAGATTATTGTATTACCAGATTTAGCTGAAATATTGTAGATGTTGTATATTCCGAGATATAAAGAGTTTTGCGAAATATTAGGAACCATTGTTATAAGTAACATATAACAAGTCTATATAAACAAACAGTTAGTATCCGAGAATCTATGGAGAATAGGGAATCTAAAGAGATACACAAATATAATTAATCTGAAAAGGTTTATCCTTGAAGGGGGTTGGAACCTTTGGTGTGAAGATATCACTGACGTAGTTTTCCACATAACACCAAAACACTATACTGCTCTCGACGCGCATTTCGCCAACCAAGTTGGCATCATCTGGAGATTATTAAATCTGATCTGATCTGAAAAACTGAACTGATCAGTTTTAATCATCTCCAGATGACGCCAACTTGGTTGGCGAAACGTGCGTCATGTGCAGTATAGTGTGTTGGTGTTATGTGGACAACTACGTCAGTGATATGAAAATGTTTAGTCATTTGAAATTGACAACGATGGAATTAGTTTTATTTCTTCTTCATATTTTATTTACTTATTTTACTTATTTTACTTATTTTTGAAAAACCTGTACCGATTCATGTAAAATATGTTATATGGCCAGGGGAATAGAGTATGCTTCAGTTCCTTGGATGAGTTTGTCTATCCGTTTATGGATAATCTCTTATATCAGATTCATGTTGATACCAAAAGAATAATATAATAATATAATAATAATATCTCTATCCCTCATCTTAATGATGAGCCAATAAACCCATAAATCACATAATTTGTGGTATTCATAAACTGCATACCTTTAGAGTCTTAGAATATATAAAACAACAGTTCTTACTACTACTTCTCTAGTAGTATAAACTACTAAAAAAGGTAGACCCAATGTAAACATAAATCAGATGCGAAATTTAGAAAATATATTCGAAACAGAAACATCTTTTTTCATACAATCTTCAAATTTGGCATGGCTGAAGTTTTTATCAAAGGTTACTTTTTCACATTAATATTACCTTTTTGCCACTTCCTGTTTTACCAGAAGTAATACCAACTATCGGTTTTTATATGGAACACTCCGTAATATACGTCATTTTCTGAATGCAACGATATAACATAAGTGACATTTCAGCTGTCAAATTACTTTTTTGGACTCTATTTTACTTCTGAATTGAGAGTGCCTTGACCATCCCCGATTGATTCTAGTGGACCATAGCAACCATAAAAAAATCCTTAAGGTTAAAATTCTTCAAAGTGGTTGTAGACCTGAAACTATTTTTTTAAATAGTACCATTAAAGTGCCACTAGAAAGTACAATTAATAAGCAATCCACCCATACTATTCAAAAGGAAAATAGAGTCCAAAAAGTAATTTGACAGCTGAAATGTCACTTATATATGTTATGTTAAAAAATGACGTAGATTTAAAAAATATATTGGTTGGTATTGGTTGGTAGCGTCAAAAGGTTATTTTTATGTCAAAAGGTGATCTTTAGTAAGTACTTCCGTCATGCCTATATTTCAAAATTATATCTAAAAAATAATAGGTGGTATACGAGAGATATACCATGACTGTATGTCACACTTATAACCTTTATTTCATAACCCAAAAACTGTACCCTTTAGGTAGTAGACCATGTATATATAAAGAATTTTTAAATTTATTTATTTAACCTAACATTAACATAGGCAGATTTGACTGCTGTTTGAGTAATTTTAAGAAAATATAGGTACTTACTTGATAATTCTGGGTAGTATGGAAATTGATTTCCACTTATTTTAGAAAATGTAAGTATACAGCTGTTTTTTCGGTTTTTAACATAAAAGGAAAATAGAAGGAATATGTGTATAAGATTAATTTAAAAAATAATGAAGAGAAATTAACGAATATAATAGAGAATAGTATAAAAATAAAATACCAGGAAGATTTAAAGTAAAAACTGCGCATTTGTATTATTACGGATTCAATAGCATATAGGAGACTTCTTGTGTATTTCAAATGTACGTTTGATTAATATGAGTACATTATCAATTATTTGATAAATTCACCACATAAGAAAGTTGGCACGAACCAGTAAAATTTACTTTCCACCGACCCAACAGGCACAATAATTACATACAAATCTATTTTTAAGTACCCCACACTACACAGTTTAAAAACAAAAGTTTACTCACCTATCTTGAGTATTTCCGCATTGCAGTATATTGTTGAAAGATGGAATAGTAGCACATATAAAAGAGGAGCATTGTTTGTCAACATCTTCGCAATATTTGGTGATTGTTTTTCGCATAGTATGTTGGTTAGATTAAGAAGGAGACTAACGTTGAACGTATGGCGTCTGCCGCTGATTCAACGATGTGTTTAAGTCGGGCGTGTCAGATGTTGGGAGCTATTTTTGGGACAAAAATTTCAATTATATTTCCAGAAGAATTTCAGTCGCGATGGTTGTAGAAAGAAAATATTTTATTTTGGTGTATCTTCGTGGAGAAAAGTGGTAGTGGCATGTTTTTGGACAAAATCATGGTCATAACATGATCTTTACACAAAGTGTAAGACTAAGTTGAAGAAAGACCATGCCGTAAAATATATAGAAGGATATTTATTTCAGGTTTCGCAGTTTATTTTGTATAAATAAAATTATTTTCTTAAAATACAATTTTATATAAAATTCTTCATCAAAAACAATATAACGGAAGAAAGGCTCCCGTATTTTAACAATATCTATATTCTATGTAACAATAACTATCTTAATCAGATAGTTATTTATTTGAAAAAGTTAGAATTTCAAGTAATGAAGTATTTATTTTTGATATTTACAAAAACAATATGCTCAAATAAATTTCTGAGTACCTATATTGAGTTCTATTAGTCAGTGTACTCTAGTCCAGTATACTGTGTAGACATTCTTTACAAAATTAGTGTATGTTAGTAGTTAGGATGTAGAAAACACCTGATTAATAATAAATACGGTCGAAAAAACAAACTATCTAATGCTTTATAGAAAACTCACCTTAATTATGTAGACAATGTTTATCAAATATTTTGATAAAAACCAGAGATAATGAGAGAAAGCATAAAAAGTCCTGAATCAATCAATCAATCTAATAATAATTATTTAAAAAATCAGTTAATTTATTGTCAAAAAATAACCACAGACCCCAACGAAACCCGCGAGCGTTTTTCGTTGTAGTTGTTGAGTGTGGAGAGGAGAAATCTAGAATATCTCCTCTATATTATATATTATGATTATTATTATTATATCAGGAGTCAGTATGATTTTATTTTTAGTTTATGTTTGTGTTTCTCTGGCATACCTACGAGTATTTAAATGTTTAGTTCCTTTGATAAAAACATATACCTTATATTATTTTATTTCAGTGATACTTAACAATACCCAAGAATAAACTTAACACCATTTACGCAATTTATCATTGTTTATAATAAGCAATAAACCAATAGTCCTTTGATATAGTTTCCTTATAAAAGTTACTAAAGCATTTGTTATTTGTGCGTTATAACCTCAAATCTTTCCTTAAAAGGAGGAGGTTGTTTTTTCTTGGATTAAACTCCAGTAATATCTTCTGTCTTTACCTGGGATCTGTAAATCTATGATTTGCTAATCCTTTTCACGAAACATGAAGTAAGAAGTTCTTAGAAATACAGACATAAATGCACATGATATAGCATACATGATATAACATTTGTGAAATGGGTTAAACTTGCAAAGTTACTTTAATTTGTATATAGAGAGTCTTCTTATTGATTACACTAATTATTTTGTTATTTTCATCTCTTTTGTCACAAACACTGTACTAAAAAATAAATACGAAATAGTTTTTAAAAATATATTTCATTCAGTGAATTACTAAGGCGTATTTGGCAGAATGCCACATTGTAGTTATTAAAAAAATAGTATCATTCTTTAGAACATATTATTTTGTGTAGAATTCCGCTACCTACGGTATGAATTTATTGCATTATTGATATTAATGATGAAAAGTGATAGCTATATTTCTCCTTACTATTGATACTTCAATACCAAAGTGATGTTTCTACTTTATATACACAATGTCTAAATCTGTTTTCTAATAAATGTGATTATGTTTTGGATTCTATGGGTGATATAGTCGGTATACTAATTTACATCATTTTTGGAAATCGCAAACATGTCTGCATATTACAGACATAATAATAAATTCTTTTAGAAATAATAAAGGAAAACATAATGAAGATATAACTTGTATAAGTCACTGCCCCATATTGGCATACGCTTCCATTTTTTGTTTTAGTTGATGTTAATAAGTGCTTTGGAGGCTGATTAATTATATTATAAAGATGCTTTAGCAATTTAATTTAGTGTATAATAATTGTAATAAACAAATTAACTATTATTTAATAGTATGGGGAAATTTCTTACGAAAGTATGTCAATTTTAATAACATCCATGTTTACATAGTCATAGTAAGTGCAGATTATGAATAATACATCGCTTATATGAAAGTAAAAAGTAAAAACCGTAAAAAAAATCAGCCACAACAATACGGCTTTAAATTTATACATATTAATGTGCCTCTACTAATTTGATGAAGCCCAAATTTCTATTGGATTTGGTGGCTTGGACCAACTTTCTATTACATTCGCCAGTGCTTGTAGACATAATTGAAAAAATTAAGGATAAAATGTAATTCATTCCGTTGCTTGTAAGTTACTTTTAATATTGCTCAGCATTTTTAGATTAATCATAAATTAGGTTAAATTAATGATCTTCTGAATTTAATCAACAAAGAAACTTTGACAGTATAAGAGAAATGATGAAATACATTCAGTGAAATAAAAAAGTAAAACCATTAACAGAAAAATAAATACTAAATAATATAAATACAGAGTACGGAGCATAGTAGTACGGAGCAAAGGCTAAGCAAAATTTCTCGCGATTAGTACTTGGAGGGGTGACCAAGACCATGCAGGAAACTTGGAACAGAAAAATAGTTCTCACAGACTATTTTAAGTGTGGTACCCCAAGGGTCAATCCTAGGTCCCTTACTTTTTCTCAGTTACACTTCTGATATTCTTGAGATAATAAAAAATACCAATAGGTATACATTTATACGCCGACGATTGTCAACTATACTTACCTTTTCCAACCGATGATTCTAAAACAGCAATTAAACAAATTAATGATGATGATGATTAATGATGTTAAACAATATATAAAATTAGTCACTTAAACATGGTTTACAACAAAATCCAATAAAAATAAATGTTTTAGTAACTGGGACAAAGATTCAACGTAATAAAGTTAATTTAGAATCTGTTTGATTATGGTAATATAGTCATCTACGATCCATGTGTGTCAGCTCGTGATTCACATCGGATTCAAGTAGTGCAAAATGCTTGCATGAAAATTTCTACTATGCTCAGAAAAGATATCATGTGATACCTAGCTATTTTCAAAACGGGTGGTTAAAAATGAATATAAGAAGACATTCATTTCGCAGTCTTTGTCCAAAAAAATAATTATTACAAATATGCCTTCATATTTAAAACCAAAAATTATCTTTGCAGATGATATCTAGAATAGATCTAGAAGAAATCCGTTTCAGTTATGTATGCCATGACACGTTACCTTCTCGTTTAAAAAAGTCGTTTTCGTATTATGCGTCATCACTGTTTAATTCATTACCAAATTACCTAAAGATTTTAAGGAGTGTTAACACGTTCAAAACAAAAGTTAAAACATATTATTGTAATCTTGTGTGACAACAATGTACACCACTATGTTTCATATATCAGTGATAATAAAATAATCAGTGCCAAGTGATTTAATTTAATGAAAATTTCTGTTATTAAATTATATTAACATTATTTATTACTATAATTATTATGTTATATTTCTACATATATTATTACTTATAATTATGTTATTATTTATATAATCTTGTTTTTTACTTTTTCTTCTAAACTGTAATGTTATTATTATTATTATTATTATTATTATTATTATTATTATTATTTTTATATACATAGGTACATGCGTCGGTGAAAACAAAACCTATACAAACCTGGTCGAGGTTTATGTGGAAGATATAACATCCCTTGGATAGGGTATAAAGTCAGAGGTTGAAAAAAGGTTCAAAAGTAAGTGGGCCGAAAACGAGACCCTCCACCGCGACCATGTGGTCCATCGTGGCTTACTCGTCTTTCTATGATAGAACTAAAAGCCTAGTTCCCTATATTATGACAAATTGGAGGTTCTGCAAAATTTAGAGTAGGAGTTGTTAGTCTCGGTGATTAGTTTTCGTCGCGAAAATAGGTTTTCTACACCGTCTAGAACTTTTCGTTTCATTAAGTATGCTACATTAAATAAGAAGAAAATATCCGACGTATATCGTAGAGTTTCGTCATAATTTAAACGTTATATTTACTTCAGACATCGACTAAATGTTTGGCTAAAAATAAGAAACACTGATCTCTGGAAATTAGTCAAATAATAACATAACATTGTTGCTTGTAGTACACAAACTCAAAATTAATTACCTGCTTCCATCTGTTCCCATTAATTTCCCAGAAAAAAAGTTATATCAGAAATAATGATTACATCGACCTACATAACATATATTCTGAAATACTTGATTTGAACGTATTGTTCTGTGTGATGGTTTCAGAAGGATTGGGGATATTTGTGTTAGGTTAAACATTGCATAAAACACACGGATGTACGACAATATTGCTGGAAGGTGACACAAGACGTACTTCCCTAGTGAAAGTGGCAGAATCCTATACCTACCGTTTAGAGGAGTAATGGTTGTAATAATTTTATATTGTCTCAGTGCCAATGACTTGTTTTGCCAAATGTATTGTGTACACGTATGAAAATACCAATTATTTTCATTAAGCATATTTTACGGTCACAGTTCCAAAAAATTTCGCTTTCATTTTATTATTGTCATTGTGCTGCTGTAATAGGTTCTCATGTGATGTAATGGATTCCTTTGTTTAACAAATGTTATGCTGTGGGTATTAATGATATCAAAATTTTGTTTTTAAAAAAGTTAAAGAGATCGAGAACTTATCAATTTATTCTTGCTTCTAACTTTTCGTAAGTACCCATGAGGGGTATACCTGTTATTTTCTAATATTTGGCATGGGGTAAAAATTAATGTAGATACTTGAATGTGTATTGGACGCTTTATTTTTACTACTGGTTATCTGTGATATGAAATAGATCATAGAATGGCGAATCCTTTAATAAAATAATAATATATCTGCCCCTCGTTGTAATATCAATGATTATTGCCCGAAAGTCAGAGACTTAAGAGACACGTGGGAGAAAGGGTAGCATATTATTATTCTGTGAATTTCATTGGCGTCCAAAAAGGACTTAGGTTGGTAAACTCCAATCATTTAGTACAGAACTGAGGGAAACCTGGAAAAACCTCATTAGTTAGGGTGGCAGTTATATACATACCCTCTCACATTAACAGCTGATAGGTATACTTTCCATCCTGGTTTATATATAGAGTCGATTGCCAACTTATATCTTCATATAAATCTTATATATGAGTCACAATTTATTTAAAAATAATTGGATTTGCCTGAAAACAACCGACTATCTCTGGGTCTCAAAATGTATACTTTAGCCTTGAAAATCGAGATGCTCTACTTTATAGATACATATTAACAGAAATAATTTTACTAGGAATACTAATGCCATGACTACCTATACACAGAAAGGTAGTTATTCTCTCGTTATAGGAAGAATTTAGAGAGACAATTCCGGGAAATGTTTTTCACTAATATATTTTAGAATTATTATTGGCGTGTCTCTAGCAAAAATTTATGTAGGAGAATATTTCGTTCTACAGTAAAAACAAAATATTGATTTTTATATAAAAAAAGTTTATGACTTTAGAAAACATTTCACAATAAAGAGCATTTGTAAATTCTTATAGGTATATAATTTGATGATTGTTCAAAAACTATAACAGACAGATGCAACCGATAGGATGACAAAATTCCCGTTTTGGTGAATAATAATGTTGCGTTCAGGCGAATGACTTTACCATCATGATAATCCGAAGAAACGCTTTCTATTATGATTCATACAGGAATTTAAGAATTCCAGCCCATTAATTAGTAAAAAATAAACATGCAATACCCAAATGGGTTATCTCTTTGATGTTCCAACGACTTGTTAGGTATTCTTTTTCAAGTGGAATGACATAGCACGAATGCTGATGCTTTGACATGTATTTATGATACATCTATATGCTGACTAACATGTTTTTTCTTTCCTTTGAATGTGTAACTACCCATAAAACACCTCTTATTGTTTCATTTGATAAACAAATCAAATTGAAAACCAATTCTCCGTACTCACAGGTGAAGTGTATTCACGGCTAAATATTTGGCATGAAAGTTGTTGTAAACAGTTGGTCACAGTTCACACTAAAAATAATTTCGTTTGCATTTTTTCCAACGGATATGATTCAACACATCAGTCTTGTAAACTTCTATATTATTGTCATGTGACATATATATTTCTGATCTGCTTTAATTAATTTCTTATACTAAAACTGATTTTATATATTATAGTCTAAATTGAGACAACGTTTTGAATTTAACGATATTACTACAGATAACTTTATGCAGTTACATCTTTTTAAAAAGTTACTGACGAACTATATCCGAGAAATACTTTGATTTGACTTACACAGATATAAACATTTTACATTTATCAATTCTAATAGAACATAATTTTATTAGATAAATTTAACATTGGATAACTTAAGTGACTTCCTCCATTAAGATTATCCCCCGAGTAAATAAATAGATATAAATAATAAAAATGAAATATTTTAATTTAAAAATTGATAATCCCTTATTCATTTTACCATTCATCGAATATCGAGATAGGTGAATCAGATTATTTCCAGCATAAGACTCCAATTTAAGATCACTTATGACTTGATTGGTTGATTGAACACTTATGACTGATTTATTCAAGTTGACAAATTAAAAACATTTTAAGGGATATCTATTCTCAAATTACAAACAACTTAAAAAACATTCTATGCATGTTTTCAAGGAGGTTATATTAATAATTTAATCATTACTCTCATCTGAATGTAATGAGTACAGTCCATAAACATAATCCAGATCTTATTTCCTGTATTATTTCAATATTGTTACATGGACACCATTCCGTTCATGCTGTTGTAGGTGGTGTAACTAGCATGAATAATGCTAGCGATCGATAGCATTGTGCATAAAGTGCAATTCCAAGTGCATGTAACTCACTAAGATATGCAGATCCGCGTCCGAGATTACACAGTCGATGTATATAAACTGATACGCTGATACGAGTAAAGATAGGAAAAAAGATGCGAATACGGTGTGTAGTTTTGCCAGTCTTTGGTTACTTAATCTAATAATAATAGTTATTATATATTAATTGGTATTGCTCATGTTAGCTATTATTGACTACCTATACTACGTATTCATTCTTTAGAGAAAGTAAACTTAGTTTTCCATGAGTCAGTCACATAGATCACTGTAATGTCTACAAAAATATAATTTTATATAGGTGGATATATTTTTGTGGCTTAGTTTCAAATAATAATTATGCATCATGGTGGCAGGTTTGTTATAAAAATCTCCAAAAGAAAATATTTCATTACAGAAACAATGGGAGAAATATGCCATGGTACACCATAAACGAGGCAGAGATATAGGTAAATGGTTAATGGCTAAAGAACATGATAAGTCCGATACGTGATGTTTCCTTATTCGTGAGATGACATTTTGGTTTGAGTAATTGAAAATGCGTGATAAGCTTCTTATATTGGTATTTAAAAAATCTTTCAATACCCCTTTGCTTCGTATATTTATTTCTGCTTTATACAGAAAAAAATCCTGCAATACAAGCAACGACAATTATGTTAATAACTATTGTTAAATAAACTTAAAAATTATTTCAATATTACATAATGTTGTGATTTTGGAATAATGATTAACACTGACGTAGTTTTACACATGACACCAAAACCACTATACTGCGCTCGATGCGCGTTTTACCAACCAAGTTGACATCACCTGGAGATGATTAGCACTAAACCTTTGCTAACACTATGTTCTATTTAACACCTAAAATATTGTTAAGGTTCAGACGGTTCAAGATGTAATGCAACACCAGTCGGGGCATATTGCCTGTGGAGTAGTTGTTTTCGGCATCTCTAAATAAATAAATAAGTCGGGTTGTCTTCCTCAGAGACAATAGAGGTCGCTGTAACGGCATCTGCAGAAAAGCAGATCGTTATCTGTCTGTCAATTAGACAATAATTGTCAGACAGGTAGTAGCAAAGACCGGAAGAGGGCACTACGGTGTATTTCACTGTATCTCGCCACTACAAACATAGTGTTTTGGTGTTATGTGGAAAACTACGTCAGTGTTATCTTCACATCGAAGATTTCAACTCTTTTCACCATCTTGATTAAGTTCGTTCAACAATATTCTACTTATAATAATTGTAAAAAATAAAACAAACCTTTTTTCAGTGTAACCATCTTGAAATTCTATAATAAAACAATAACTTTATCAGATATACTACTCGTTTCCATACACAACTCAAGTACATCTACTTTCTTCTGTTCTGGAAACACCCAAAGTAATTGTTTAATTTTTTAGTTTTACATTCAGATGACAAGCAGTGAATAGTGACATTCGTATTGAAATGAAGATTATATCAGTTAGAAAGTTCTCAAATCTTCGAACTTTTTTTTAGTTGTCGGTTAATATTTTTATTATGTATAGGTATGTGATTTCTCCTGCTTATTTGAAATAAATAACAAGTATAGATAAGATACAGTTTACCGTAGGCATATTAAAAATATGGTGGTACAAATTTCAAACATTATTTTAATATAGTGTTTTTTTACTATTATTTATTGGCTTACTTATTTGTTTATAATATCTTTCTGTATATAGGAATTAAGCCAATTTAATTCCAGTATTACGGATCAAAACTGTATTATCATTTTAGTTCTTAGATTGTACTTTCGGTCTTCTTGGTATTTATTGAAGTTGCAACTTTATTTTGAGTAATTCGTCTAATACTTTTATTATCGTCTTCTTGGCAAGAGTTTGGTTACATCAGTACAAACACCATTGTTGTTCCAATTTACTGCCAATTTATATGTTGTAGTGATATAGTAAAATTCTATAATCCTCTAGCTGTCGAAAGCACTACATGAAATATCAGAAATTACCATACACTTTGCATATTATTTTAATTAGGACTTTAAATATTTTAGGAAATCTCTTAGGTACTTGACATAACAATGAAATTAAAAGAAATCTATATCAAAAAGATAAAGAAATCATCGACGAAAGGAAGGCTAACATTCTCTTGGTTTTTCCAGTGGTTCCACTATATGTCACTACGACATAGCGGAACTCAAGAACTTAAAAACTCAAGAAATACTAACAGTCAAAATTATTAGAATAGATAATTCATAAAAGTGTCAACTAAATAATCAATTAACTGTTACTAGAAGCATAATTGTTATATATTTTACTTACGACATGCTCTTCGTTTTGTAAGTTGCCGGTGTCGTACGCTACTCTGGAATACTAATTTGTGCATCCAAGCATACAAGCTCATACTGCATATTTTCAGAGAAACCATAAAAGAAAAAGTAAAGAAACTGTCTCTAGAGACTTAGGGACTCTTACATTGAATTGTAAATCAAGAATGGCCTGCCGTAAAAGAAAAATGTTAATTGTAAAATTATCGTGCATCTCTTACAGATAAAACGTTAAGTGAATATATGGCTGGTTAATTACAATTGTAATATTTTTTATGATGGATCGTCGTTCCACTTACTTAGCGGAGATTCACCTACTTTTATAATTTGTAGGCCGAAAATTTAAAATACAAATTTTTATTGTGCCTCCTTTATAACCGTAATGGTTTTACGATTTCATTGTACTTTTGTCTTAAAATGCAATTAACTGGTGCAAGTTGATGGGAAAAGAGATGACCGTCTCACCTAATTGGGTTGATATTCATCTCCGTGATTATCGGATATTATTCAATAATTATTGTTATATCTATGGACTTTTATCTAGCAAATAATCTGTCAGAGGTGCTCAATGAATCGTTAAAATAATTTATTATTCAGTTATTAAACTGTGCGGGTAAATCTGACCGCTCGGGTCAAATTACGTTATAATTACGTCATGAAACAAATCAGTTGTATCAATTAACCGATTTAGTCAGATTTAAAAATTAAAGTAATACCGCATATAAGTTTTAGTGTTACCTTACTAGTTTCAGTGTTACCACATATCTTACAGAGTGTTTTGAACTTAAGGGAAAAATCACTTCATGAATTTCTTCATGAACTTTATCAACCAGTCTACATCATCAACCAGTGCCAACTTATAATTCAAATAAAGTTTCTAGGAACCAGAAAATCCACATCTACATGATCTTGTATATTGCATGGATATACATATATTGCGATTTCTCTTTAAAATATCCATTCGATACTAATGGACGTTAGATGTAATGTAATTTCTAAGAATTGGTACTAGTTATAGTGATCTTGCGGATGATATATAAATTCTGCAACATTTAATAATACGTCCATTAGGGTTTTTAATATAATTTATTTTACATGCTTAGAATGGGATCACGTAGGTACAACTAATGAAGTATGTACAGGGATCGGCAAAATTCACTTAATAATTTTAACTGGAAATAAATATTTTATTTGTGAAGGTAAATACATTTAAGAAAAAAATTTACAAAGAAAAAGACTGGGAGTTATTTTTATGAAAAAATTGTGTGGGTTAAATGGCGCCCTTCCATCTCTATACACTCTTCCAAATTAAGAGCCTATTACAGCTCGTAACTCCGTGCCAGGAATTCCATGAATTTCGTCGCGAATCCCTTCTTTTAATTGGTCGATGTTTCGTGGCTTTCGTCGAAATACCCTACTTTTGAAAAAAAACCCCCAAAAAAAGAATCGTGTGTAGTCAAATCAGGTGAGCTGGCGGGGCAGTTCATTTCACCACGACGTCAGATTAGACGTAAAGGGAAAAGCTCTCTACAGACAGTTAAATTTACATCTGCGTTATGACTGATAGCACCGTCCTGTTGAAACCAATACTGGCGTTCATCGCCCTGAAGTTCAGGCTCAAAAATGTCGTTATATCGTAATATCTGCATATCTCCTATACCCCGATTCAGAATTAAGCAAAGTGCAATGACCGGAAAAAGAGTAGATCTGTGTTGTCACATTTATTTGTAAAGTATTCTTATTTAAAACAGGAAACGTCCCTTATTCCTATTGTACTTTATTAAAGCAAACACAATGTTTAATTTGCTTTTACTTAATAATATCACAAGTATAAAGACATAATATATCTTTATACTTGTGATAATATCAAGGAATTTCGGAATATCTGACAACTATGAAAGCCGTAAAGTTGACGACAAGCTGTTTATCCTTATTTAACATACATATTCTTGCATTTTCCCTTTCTTTTTTCTGAGCCTCAACGACGTTGATTGGTCGAATTAGGAACCAATGGGAACCAACAAGCGACTGCGCTCGAAACAGTGGCGTGATGTTGGGTTATTTCGCGCGCGTTTCTTAACGGTAAAAATTTGTGGTAAAATTATCAGTGTATTTATTCTTTGTGTCAGTGTTTATACTTATTTGTGTTAGTTAAAAAAGTGGAAGTGCATATACTGGAAGTATTCTATAGAATAGTATACGAGTATATATTAACTGAAATGTGCCCAATGGTAAAACAGAATACGCACGCCCATGCTTCACCGCATTTTACCAGATCGGCGAGGTCATTCCACTTTGCTTAATTCTGAATCGGGGTATAGACAATCACTGCAAGTTCGTCTACCTCCAAAAAATGTGGCCCAATTATTCTTGTTGAAGATAAAGCACACCAAACAGTAACCCTTTGCGAATGTAGAGGTCGTTGATGGAGTTCAAGTACATTTTCTGTGGCCCAAGTAGTAGTAGTAGAAGTGGGGCGGCCAAGACTTGGCAAGTAGGCCGCAAGCGGGCCCTTTTTACCTACCCCTGTTGTCCCTACCTAGCTTCATCAAACCTACCCGACCTTCTAATGTAGGTCAGAATGTCGGTCCATTCAAGGGAACTAACCTCTTCCCCTTGCAACTCCCCGGCCCCCCAGACGTCGTGTCTCAGTCTGCCGAAAGCCGCGCACTCTGCCAAGAAGTGGGAAGGCGTTTCATCGCCCTCCCCACACTTTGGGCAGATAGGGTCTCCCTCAACACCCATCATTGATAGATGTCTTCTAAGCCTGCAATGACCCGTTAAGACTCCCACCAACTGGTTTAGAGCCTTCTGGCTACGACTTAACAGCCAGGCCGTCTTGGTCTTGCTTGGCTCCACTATAAAGTTGCGAGCCTGTCTAAAGCTCCCACTCCTTCTCCACTGTTTACTTAGTGTCTCATGAGCCCAATCGTTAAGAGCTATGTTGACCTGCCTTCGTGTAATGCCTAAAATCGGTTCTGGTCCCTGGCCAGGTCATTGAGATCCGAGTCGAGCCAGTTTATCGGCCCTTTCGTTCCCCGGGATTCCACTATGACCTGGTACCCATACCAATTTGACCTCTTTTCCTCTGGCCAGCTCCTCCAGGGTATCTTCGCACTCTTTCTGTGGCCCAAAGTCGACATTATGTTTGATAACAAATCCATCCAAATAAAAATGAGCTTCATCGGACATAAATAGACGGTGTTCAATGTCTGAATGTTGTTGTCGTAATTCTTGGAATATTACGCGGAAGTCTATTCGACTAAGTTTGTCTCGATTACTTAGTTTTTGCACAACAATTTTGTAAGAGTGAAATTTCATGTTATGAAGCATTCTCCGAATACTTCTATCGGATATGCCCAAGACCTGGACATTTGCTTAAATTGGTCTTCTTGGATTTGCTATAATTGCATCACGAACTCGCCTTTGATTTTCTTCCGTGAAACTTTCTGTTCATTTCTGTTAACTGATCGCGGACGACCTGAATATTTAGCATTGACAACGGATCCTCCAGTTCGCCATTTTCTGACCCAACACATAATTGTTGGACGTGATGGAACATTTCTCAAAAGTTCTTCTGAAATCACGCTGAACTTGATTAATGCTATTATTTTTGATAAAATTTTCAACACAAAAAATTCGTTTGGTCATTTTGACGACTGTCAAAGAAACTCCAAAGCATGCTTTATTTAATGGATAGAAATGTCTTATGTTCTTATGCTACGTCTTATAGTCATTATAGGCGCCACAATCCATACCGATATCCATGGTAGGAGATAGAGATAATAAGTAGAAAACAAAGCATTTTATGCTTCTAGAATGCCCAGTATTGGAATCATTCTGAGCCTATTTCAGGTGAAATTCACTGACCCTGAAGTACATTATATTTATTTATGTTGTATAATATGTAGGTACAAGCTTCTTAAACATACAATGTTATAAGTTAGAATCAGAGGAAATCAGAAAGCAGCAGTAATTAGTTGTATACATATACATTATTATTAATTAGAATGCAATTATCTCACTTTAACTGGCAATTAAATTGGCACATATTTTAACAGTCTGTTTAACGGACAACAATAATTCTTGTTTCACTTCTCTATGTGGAACTAAAATATCCAGCTTTAGACTAATAAGTTCAACTTTCGCGTATAACAATAAAATCCTATTTAATTACAGTTCCTATTCCTATTCCAGGAGATTTCAATTTCAGTATTTAATTTTTTTACTAGTCTATGGACTACACCAGATATGGCATGGCATGAGATAAATTGCGAACATCTTATATAAGAAACAATTCACCTCAACTACTTCTACACTATGAACTATCAACATTTTAACGAAATGTTAAATATTTCAGAACGCTTGTTTCCGACTAGAATCCCCGTTTGCACTTGTTATATTTCCATTATGCGTTATCAATATATAACACAAAATATATGTTATAATTATGCAAAATATATGCCAAAATCATATGTAACACCATGTAGATTTCGCACATGCATTTTTTATAGGAAACGTTGTTATAACACTATTTTTTTTTATAAAAATAATGTTAAGCGATATTCCTAATGATACTGATACTGATAATTTTATACTTCCTTTTACTTCATACTTCTTATACTGTCTGGAAGGCACCTAGACAATCTCTATCTATATTCCTAATGTAAATTTTATACGCTTGGTATAAAGAAGCGAAACCACAGGTGTAGAGTCATGATTATCATACGCCTAAATTGTAATCAAGATCTGTCACTTAATTAGCTGTGTATGTGTTTCATAATTATATACAGTTGAGCCCACCATAGAATAAAATACTCAAAATCAACTTTCTCTTTTGATACCTATTATGATATGAGAATTGATATGGGTGTGTAGAAGAGTTTGTCAATTAAACCTCTGTACTAGGCTGCAGTTGGGAGATTCTTTATCTGAATACTTCAAATTGAAGTCAGACACAAGAATACGTAAAGGGATTGGATAAGACACATTGGAGTTTAAAGTCCATCACAGATTTTGTTTTTTACTCCGTTTTACTCGTAAGTTGGCATATGGTGGCTGACGGTAAAAAGTGCATTCTGTATTTTTTCGACATTTGAGGGATTTCATAGTTGACACTAATTTGTTTCACTTCAGATTTGACCAGAAATGATTTACACCTGCAGGAATATATATTATTATTAATAATAATAATCATAATAATAATAATAATAATATATTATGAATATTGTCCATATTATTATTAGTGTACATCTTTTTGTAACCGCAAGGATTAGCCCGAAAGTGTGAGACTTGTGTGGGAGAGGGGTAGGCATATAATTATTAAGTAGGCCGCATTTGCGCTTCAGGAACAACTAACGTCGTTAAGCCCTAACCACCATTCACAGCTGGAATGGGGGAAACCTGAAAAACCTTATCAATTAGGGGTATAGGCAAACCTCAACTAATGTTAATCTCTCACATAAACACCAAGCTGAAGTTCTTCCTAGGCACGCACGCCAGGATTATTGACAACCCATCCTTGTGGACAGGCCTTAATATATGAGAATATAATTTAGTGAGAGTGGATAATTAAAAATTGGGCGGTGAAATGAGGTCTGAACCAATAACCTCTGAATTAAGCGATCGATACTCTAAGCGCTGAGCCACCGAGACGATATTATCTGAAATAATTATGAAGGTAGTGGTAATATTCAATAATATTTTCCATATATTCTAAGCGAATTCATACAAGTTAAATATCTTCACAACTTCACAACTTTTGAATTGTACGTTTCGAGAAAACAGAAATATTCGATAAATAACAAACACATCTGAATATATAATTGTTTTAAAATTGTTAATATTATTATTTTGTTACTATTCACAACTTTTATGCAATCCATTATTAGGTATCTATAAAGCAAAAATTCAAGAGATACACAGACATATACACGCGAACTGAGGCATAAATAATGAGCATTACAATTTATTTACCATTGGTTAGTAAATAACCATATAACCAATAACCTAATTCAGTGATAAAATTCTACTTGTACCTCTATGTAAAGTGGCTATGGCAGGTCATGTTTGGTAATCCTTTTAATATCAAACCAGCATGCATCTCTGATACCTATATAGAAAATGTTTCGAAAGTAACATACGCCCTCCTGCTGCACGATACACTAAAGCGTCACACAGCATCACGGGACATCCTTGTGGACAGGCCTTAATATATGAGAATATAATTTAGTGAGAGTGGATAATTAAAAATTGGGCGGTGAAATGAGGTCTGAACCAATAACCTCTGAATTAAGCGATCGATACTCTAAGCGCTGAGCCACCGAGACGATATTATCTGAAATAATTATGAAGGTAGTGGTAATATTCAATAATATTTTCCATATATTCTAAGCGAATTCATACAAGTTAAATATCTTCACAACTTCACAACTTTTGAATTGTACGTTTCGAGAAAACAGAAATATTCGATAAATAACAAACACATCTGAATATATAATTGTTTTAAAATTGTTAATATTATTATTTTGTTACTATTCACAACTTTTATGCAATCCATTATTAGGTATCTATAAAGCAAAAATTCAAGAGATACACAGACATATACACGCGAACTGAGGCATAAATAATGAGCATTACAATTTATTTACCATTGGTTAGTAAATAACCATATAACCAATAACCTAATTCAGTGATAAAATTCTACTTGTACCTCTATGTAAAGTGGCTATGGCAGGTCATGTTTGGTAATCCTTTTAATATCAAACCAGCATGCATCTCTGATACCTATATAGAAATGTTTCGAAAGTAACATACGCCCTCCTGCTGCACGATACACTAAAGCGTCACACAGCATCACGGGAAGCCATTGCGGCAACAAGTGAGAATCTAATTACAATGTGCCTGCTGGATAGCTACATGATACAACTTGAGCTTCATTAGAGATCAAAGATTCCTTATCATTTGCGATAGAAAACTCCGCTATTGTTACAATAATAATTTGTTTTTTGTCTTGGTCTTAGATGTTATGTAGCGCTTTAGATATTACACGGATTAAGATTGTTTTAGGGCCAGAATCTCGGTAGTTCTATCTTATCAAACTAGAAAAACCAAAATAAAGCCCGCTTCTATCCATCTGGAGCCACTTACTTCTTCCGAAGATGGAGCGATTATCTGCTTTAGTGCAAAGAAGCTCCAAGTATTGCTCCATCATGAAACAGGAAGAACAGAAGCGTACTTTCAATTTATGTAAGAACAGTAGTTATCATGATACGTCAGAATGACTTATTGAAAGCTCTAAACAAAAAAGTGTCTGTCGCAAGCCCACATTTATATCAATGGTAACGATGGCATGCGTAGCTTGTTCACCTAGTAGTGGTTTATATGTCAGTTAATTCTCAGAAGTTACCCAAACCTGGGCGAGGGGTATATGGAAAACGTACTATTTTCCCTTGCCTCTAATCGTATAGACAAGAAACCTCGGGACTTTTTATCCTATCCTCACCTAGGTTAGGCAGAGTGGGAGATTTACAAAATCCTCGATCATGTGTCTCTTGTCAGGTGTCTCTTGGTTTCTATCCAATGAAAAACATCGGATTGGAACTGTGTCTTTTCCAACAATCAATGCAATATTTGTTTCAGCGAATACCCACCGTATTTCCTTCTCCTTCTTATTCTTCTTCTTCTGATTCTTCTTCTCTCTTTGCTGGTCGGTCTTTATAAAGCGAGTTTCAAAGCACTACGGCCACAGCTAGATATATTATTATGCAGTCCACTAATTCCATATTCAGAGTTCTTTGTTCTTTGCATAAAGTCCAAAATTCTATTCACTGATATTTTCCTTAGCATGCTTTACCTAGAAAAGTTAGCTTCATACGAGCGAAGCCCTCACATTCACTTTGAAACGTAAGAATAACAACTAGAAGTGGACGTTATTATTGACATTTTTAAAGAAAATCTTGTGTTTATGGCTATTTTTGTGGGAAAATGGATATATCTATTTGTAGATAAAACTATTTTCAGAGAAAGTGGATAAGCTACTGAGTCATCTGAGATTTAATGAAATTTTATTTGTTGCATATACATTTGCGAAAGTTTGTATCGCTATCTTAAAATCAAACAGTGATAATCCACTTTGTGATTTAATTAATTGGAGGCTAATGAAATTTCAGCTTTGTCTCGTCATTGAAAAAAAAAACAGGATCGCCTCCAGATATTTTTTAATTAGGTGCTAGCGTTTTAATAATTCCGGTCTCTTTCATGTCATCAACGCTTGAGGCATACCTCGAAGGTTTTTACTTGGTTCCAACTGACGATGTCTAATAACACTTTGCTTAAATTTTCTATTTATATTATGATAATTTCAGGTTAATGACTTGAAGGTATTTCGCTTATATTTATTGCAACTTGTAATTGTTGAGTTGACTTTCAACTCTACTTAAGTAAATGTTGTCTGTAACTTATATAACTAATGCCGTTCTAGGCAAAAAATATAAAATTTCAGATTTTCGAATCGTAAAGTTCTTCGAGTCATGCAACTAACTAACACTGGTATAATTTAAAGTCATATAATTTTAAGAACTCAAGTTGATAGTAAAACGTAGATTTCATCATTCGATTGCGATCGCGATGCGATTTAGAGAATTCTCAAAATAAAATTCACGTAAACGTAAATTGAAACGATTTAAACTTAAATAACATAGATCCACAAACAAGAATTGGTTTATTAGAAAATTTGGTGCTTAGAACACGACCAACAATGCTGGAAGAATAAAAAGAATCTATTAGGGAGCAAATTGCTGCAATTCAACTAGAAATGGTGAATATTGCTGTGTTGGTGGAACTGTTTGGTGGTTGGTGGTGCTGTTTGGAGGAACGGTTGGTGATTGTAGCAGTAAAATGGATGGCATATCAAACATTTGCGTTAACTACTGTTGGACATAAGAAATCCATGTTTAAGCAATCGAATTTCTTTCGCATCCTGTTATTAAGTAACTTAATTTGTTAAAAATACATAATAAGCTGAAATATATCCCTTACTTTATGATAACCTTGTATATTATATTTAGATGAATTAAGTTTTCTTGACCGTTATTTTATGTATACAAGTATTTAATGTTTGTCATTAGTATCCAGGGTGTTCCTTAATCTCATATCCATACTGTAGGAGCTAATTCCTTGTCCAATGTTATGACTACTACGCCAAATTGTTCTGAGACAGCCAAGCGGCTCTTAAAACTCTTGATTCCTACCGTTGTAACTCAAAAATGGCATTGAGCAGACGCTCCTTCATTTGAGCTAGAAAAATAGAGTAACTCTGGTTTGGGTTCTAGGCCATTCCGGCCATGAAGGGAATGAAGCAGCCGACTCTTTATCCAGGAAGGGTGCTGCTTTTGAATTCTTCGGACCAGAACCGGAAATATATCCTCGAGTACTGCCAATGCAACTCTCATGCCCTGGACTGAGGGGCAAATCCTCCAGTACTGCCACGAACTACCAATATTAGTTAATTCGAGGGTGTTCATAATAAACCCTCCAAAAACAAGAACAAAAAAACTTTTAGAGTTTAACAGGTTGCATCTACGAACACTGGCCTATATACTGGGCACTGCCAGTTAAAATATCATCAGTACAAATTCGGCCTAGCAGAAGATGATGAGTGCCGCTTGAGTTTAAGAGATGATGAAACGGCATGAGAAAGCTGTAGCAGAACACATATTATGTACCTGCCTCGCTGTGGAAAGGATCAGATTCTCAATATTTGGTGAAGGACAACTTCTGACAGAGATCTGAATAAGTTCCAGCTTCCAAATAAGGTGATCAGCTTCATTAAGAGGCTGGACCTATTGGGTGAAATATAAGTAGGTGTGAGCCACAATAGGTCGCACATGGTCGCAGTGGAGGGTCTGGTTTTCGAAACACCCACTTTTGAACCTAACCTAACCCCCAATATTTCCCTAGTAATATTGTACTAAATCATGAACACTCAGAACATGAAAGCCAAACACTATTATGACCTAATAGAAGCACAAGGTACTTCACACTTGGGAAGAGATTGGAATTTTGCATATGACCCCTTTTGTATATTGAAGTGGATTTCACTTAAATTTACCAATTCCAATAGAACTTATGATACTTAGTAGATCCAAACTCTAACCAAAGTGAGTATATGATATTCGTATATGAGGGCACATTGTTTGACCGTTCAACATGTTTCAGTAGTAATACACAACAGAACTGTTCTCTCAGTGTACGACAAAAGCCCTTGAGGCACACCACACCTTGAGGGCTCTAACTGATGAGTACAATTGACTGCTTCTACTTGTCCATCAATAAGGAGGCACGAGGTGCGAGATGAACGGCATCGCATACTGCACGGAGGGTGTCTGGGAGAGAGTTTCCAGTGACCCACTTGTCTGCAAGATGTGTGCCATCCTCGGCTGTTTCAGCCAGTCGGTAGCCGATTGTCGCAGTGTGCCTGGCGCACTCTTTTCTTCCTCAGCCGACTCGGACAATCTCTTGTCGAAAGGTGCAGCAACGTGCGAGGCACCCGGACGTCTACCACGAAGAGCTAACAGTTTGGACATCGCGGACAGTTGGGCGAGTGTAGTTTTTTCGGTGGTTTTGTGTTCTCGGAGTTACTTTGTTGTAAGATAAGTTGAAGGTAATTTCATTACAATTTACAATAATGGTAAGATATTATACAGAGCTACAGAGGAAGTAAATATGGTAAATAAGATAAAAATACCATAAATCTTATTTTCTTCATATTTCATTGTTTTTTGTATTCAGCAGATATTTCAGATATCTCTTAATGAAAATGCATGTATGTACTTGTAAAACTACATACATGTAAATATGGCATCAGTTTTTATATTTTTAAATAGCAATTTTTTATTAAAAATATATTTTTCTAAATTATATCATGTTACATTTTAACATAATGTGATATTGATAAGCCAGTACTTGCCACTCTCTTAAAATAACAGAATTTGAGTTTTCCACAACCATGTGTCTAAAATGTACCATTTATACCAAAACAGGGATAGTATTTATTGGATATGTTCCATTTATAACAAAATTTGTCTTAAAATCAGCAAAACATTTTCCTAAACTCTTAAATCAAAATTGAAACTCTCCAGAGTATTTTAAAACTTACCTGTCAAAACACATATATACTAGAAAATATTCGTTTTAAGTAGGTAAAAAAGACTCCTGTGTGCATGGATCCTTCAGCTTCTAAAACATATAGTTCTCAGGGACATCTAACTTTATGTTTGACTTCATTTGGGATAAAATTAAGACAAAATATCGTCATTTTCGAAACTAGTAGAAGCTATTGTTTTGATTAGAGGAAGTTGATCATAGTAAAGCTCCCAAAGGCCAGCAGTATACTCAAAAAAATTGTGACACATAATGATCGATTAGCCTCTTAGTTCTATGTACCTAATGCATATTTAATTTCTCTGTTTTTTATAAGTAAGAACAAACGTAAGGCACTATATCCACTTACCATTGAGCACTATAGTATCCCACTATTGGTTTAATGGTCGGTATATCCATCTCCTGATGATGTTACTGTCAACTAACTAGAAGATAGAAAGTTATTTTGTTAATATAATATTGATTCAAAATTTTGCTCGATGCTCAGCCTAGACAGCCTATGAGTACATAGGCTGTCTAGGCTGAGCATCGAGCAAAATTTTGAAGACAAAAAAGTCAATCACTTTTTCAAGATTTCTTTTTAAATTAGATTCAACGATAAGCGACGACTCGCAGAATTACGAATTCTGCGTATAATAGGCAAAATATTGAACTACCTAGGGTAACATTTAGGGACGCTAAAAGATTTTAGAGATATTAATGATTAAATATTTTGTAATCTTATAATACAATACTTCAGAAAGTTCGCATCAAACGGGAAAGTTTGTTATGGTTATGGAATGGAATAGAATGGAATGGTATTGAATATTTGTTTTTCTACGAGCGTATGTGATTCTCAGTTTTTCCTCATGTGTTTTGGTTCTGAAAGACCAACTTTTCCGCACTGTGAGGGAAAACTTTTCTCGCATGAATTTTACCGAAATGCGTGCAGGAAGACGGTGAATCACAGACGCTTGTAGAAAAAATATTGATGCATGAACTCATGCGAAAAGGCACTTTCCCGCACTCGACTGGTTACCCGCTTCCGCTTCGCGTCGTTCGGGTAACGACTGTCGCATGCGGGAAACTGACTCTTTCCGAATTTGTTAGGGTAATAACTATTCTAAGGAAAAGTTGGTTTTGCATGCATTGAAGGAAAAAAACAGTTAAGAAGGTGTCAGATGTCACCTGTGAAATTTGATATAAAAATTCTGGCAAAAATATTGATCCTATTTAAAAAAAGGTATTAACAAAAATTATTTAGAATCACATTTTACGTGTGTGGGTAAATTTCCAGTCCGAAAGAAGAACTTTTACAACACATTGTTTTTAATTAAATAAAAAATCAGAGAAATTTTGCTTTCAAAAATAGTAAAAAACTGATTACTTACGTTTTAAGGTGTATTATTAGTTAATATGACAGGTTTTCCATAAAAAAATATCACATACTTGCAAGGATGAACAGGTTTTTAAAATAAAACGAAGTTTGAATCAACGGGAACTAGAATATTTAAAAGAGAAAACCTTAGCTTCTAAAAGTATTCAATGTAATAGTATTAGATACAAAATATCGAATCAAAAAGGGTTTTTATGTAGTTTTAAAGGAGGCGGTTAATTTTTCCATTATTACTTCAATGAATTGGAATATAGAAGGTTGATGTAATTAATAAAAACCCAACAGAGCAGGATTCTTTTAATGTATTCTATTCAACGACGAAGTTTGTTCAAACGCATTTGACGGTGATTAAACAAGCATTCAATTATCTCAATTTTAAACAAATAATTACCATTTTAAAAAACACTTTCCAAGATTTAAATTTCACTTTAGGTACCTACAAATTACTACTGTTTATATACCTAAATGGTATTTCATTTGTCGATTTTTATTCGCACACCATATAGAATTGTATAGTTGTAAAATCCATCTATAGTTCACAAAAACAGCTGACGGTTCTCAAAATTAAATAACAGTTAAATTGGCGAGGAATGCATTCAATAATTTTCAGTGGATTCATTATATTTAATGATCCTCAAAATTTGTTTACTTGTAAATCTAGTTTATTTGTTTAGAATAATGTTGATGAGAGTGTGTGACTGCTTAAACGGGACTACATTGTTGGTAACATGTATCCTCTTTGAAATATTAAAATGTTTTACTAGCTCTATTGCAAATGTTTTCCTATTAGGACGAAAAGGAAATATTTACTGTATCTTTAACGAGACGGATAAGGAAGTTATTACTCGCCTTTTACAATTCTTTTTCAAAGAAAAGTTTAGAGGTAGTAACCTTATCAGCAAATAAGTCTACACTACATCCAACCAATAGCAATTTGTTGGATTAAGGCTAAGCTTAGTTGAGCCACATCGGTTTTCGAATCTTCACATCTTTTTCAAATTATTGTTAGTGTATTTACGGAAAAATTATTAAAGAAATATATGAACCTGAACCATATGTATCCTATTACAATAAATTATTCCATTTTGTGCAGTAAATAATGGTAGATCTGAAAATAATCCATGTTAAAGTTGTTTGCTTAAATATAGATGAAAATAATAAATCATGATAATTTTAATCAGAAATCGGATCTTCGACTTTGACTGAAATATAATCTACTTTATTTTAGGCCACCTGGACAAGAAGTATCATGGTAAAAAGCGGTCATGGACATCAGTTTGATTTTAGTACTGGTAGCCATTAAATTATATACTTATATAAAAAAGACTAATAAATAATATAACTAAGATACTTTAATACAAGAATACATAAATTTGTGTGATTATTAGTAAATAACAGTGCAGTGCATCGATACAATTTGTTTCTGTCTTTGGATACCAGGACCGTCTTCAGAAACCTGGAACCATTTTAGAGAAAACGTCTACAAATCTTGTTTTAATGGGTAAGTTTCAATTTTATTTACCTACTAATTGTAACTAAATAGTAAAGGTGTAAGTTATTTTACAGGTATCCTTTATTCAACCCGAATACTTTTAAATTAAATGACTTAAGACTTGTTTCTGATTCGAGATAAATTGTAGATCCCGGTTTTCTTAAACCAGCTTTTGGTCTATGGGAGTTAAGTTGATAACTTGAAATACGGTAACAACCTTTCGTAAAATTATAATCCAATGACAGCAAATTAAAAATAAGGTAATACTAAATACTGGCACAAACTTATTGGCTGCTTACACAGTAGAGCAAACAATACGTAAAAGAGCTATGAAGTTTGATACAGTGAGTGAATGTAACTGCACACCTTTAACCCCCTGCGAAAGCGCCCTAAACTATATTATTGAACTACTGTATAATTTACTAGGAAATAGGAAATATAAATAATTACTCTGCATGGCATGAGCCATAACCATTACTAAATTACACCGAAAAATCATCCGCCAGCGCCACCACCTAACGTGGACCGGTTTCAAACTTACTAATTTTCATCAGTATATAATGACAATTATTGACAATGTTTTCGAACAGATAATAGCATAGGCCAATCGAAGCCAAGATGCATCTGGAATAGTCAAGACGAAATTATGTAAAAAGCGATACGAGACGAGATTGCTTTTGTCTTGTCTTGATTTATATCTGTTAAAATAAAACTATTAAGTGAGAATTTATTAAAAAACGTAGTTATGAGTTTTGAGTTATACCCAGAGAATATTGTGATATGAAATTTGAATTTTTGAAACAAGTTTAATTATTAAAAAAGTTCTATACTGAAGAATGCCTTATCGAAAAAACAATACACAGGGTGTTTTAAATTTTGATCTCATTCTCATAAAGGAGAAATACGTTCCTGTGTATACTATACTATGCATTATTTTAAGGTTCAACACTACATTTAATAAAATGTAGGGTAATTCCGGGAGAGATGGACCACCTTTTTTGTTTTTCCCATATTTTATTAAAAAATAGCATTATCGGCATAAAAAAATAATTACTAGACTCATTTTAACGAACTGTAATTATATTTATTACAAAAAACATAAATTATGTACGTATTCTTTTACAAAAAAATAAAATAAAAAACAGCTATGTGGTCCAACTAACCCTGAATATGCGGGATAGTTGAACCACCATACATGGGATAGTTGGACCACTCCAGGGCAGATGAACCATAACACAAAATCACAGATAATAACTTAAAAAAAATTCTGTACAGAGAAATAGGATTAATGTTATTTTAAAGAGATGCAAGAGCTGCTCTTTTGCCACATATATCGCACATATTTTCGTATTTTAAGCAAGATTCATGTAGCCAACGCTTACATAAAATACATTGAATCCAGTCGTCAGTCTTTTGTGTAGCATTATAATTTTCTCTATAGCCAACGCAATCATTTTCCTCCCATTCTTCTGGTGTGTCACTATCATCTTTTAAAGATATTTCACCTTCTGATTCAGAAGTACTACTTAACACAACCTTAAAGTGTTTGGCTGCAGCATTTACTCCCATCGTTCTTGTATTTATAGCTTCTATTGCATTTATGAGGTCATCTTCGGCCCAAATTTCCCTTTTCGAACGCAACTTACGTTGATATTTTGTAGGAATTCTAAAAAGAAGAGCAATTAAAAGTGGTTCAACTATCCCGTCCTGTTGTGGTCCATCTATCCCAAATTTCCGGGATAGATGGACTACTGCAATTCTAACCTATAATAGAAAACCTACTGTTTTCATACATAAAAGTGATTAGAATGAATACCATGTTGTTATTTTTCAACTAAAATTTGCATTTTAATACTTACGTTTGGCGAGAATCGCTTCTTCAAAATCGGTGGCAAAAATTTTTTAGCGCCCGTAAATATGTAAACAAAGGCAGTCACTTAAAGAAAACACGTGCGAACGCCGAGACTATCCCAACGTAACTAGTGAACCGTTGGGCCCACGACAAAATTAAAATTGACGCCCTCTAGTAATTTGAAACAAAAATATGAAAGTGGTCCATCTCAGGCGGTGGTCCATCTCTCCCGGAATTACCCTAATATATAAAATTGTGACAAAACGGTGTAAGATAGATATCTATATAATAGTTAATATTTATATAATAGTATATTGAAATAGATAACTGAGGTGAATTAACGAAATATGAGTCACTCTGTATATACCAATATGTATTGTCTCATCTCACTCTTGACTCATTTAATTTTATTTCGTCTGGCGATTTTTTTCTTGCCTGGAAAATAGGGGTAACATTCCAACGAGACGATATGAGACTTTGTTAAGAGTCCATTCACTGGTCCGAAATAAGCCCAAAATCGGCGTTCATCTCGTGTCTAATTATAAAAAAACAAACTATAAAATATAGCGACTTTTAGTGAAAAAGTATTGAAAGATAAGACTTCAATCTAAATCCCTATGGTAGTAATTTTTTGTAATTCTTTTCATTTTTAACATTCCAGGCAAACAATCTTGTACTAAAATAACATATTTTCAAAAATTATTTTCTCTAAAATACATGTATTAAACAAAAATTTGCTACTATAGGGATCTAGTTTATCTTTTGATCTTTCCAGTGATATTTAATTTATAACATTAAAAAGAAATTTTGTTGCAATTATAAGACAAATCCGGTACCCTTGCAATGAGGGCTAACTTTATTTCCATGTGTCTTTTTACTTCGGCTTTACGTGCACCTCCGAAATCTAAATAATTTGGTAGAGAAAATATGTAAGTCTTCACCCATCGGCTACCTAACCTCTTAATCCGACCCCGAATTCATGTCTGTCCAGTCTACAGTGAATGGACCCTTAAGAGAATTTGACTCGTCTCGCAGCAACACCAACAAAAATACAAAAAGTTTATATCGTTTCTTTGATTTCATTGTTAGAATACCTGCTTTTTAGTAATATATAAAATTATCTACAAAATCGTAAATTATCTGTGAGGAAAATAATATTCCGGAATGATCAAATAACGAGCTGATTATCAGAACGATTTATACTAATATAGCAGTTATCCGTACCTAATGTGTGTACCTCTTATAAATTGAATTTGCAATATGTTTCCTCTGTTCCTATTGGCCATTATGCCAATTAATTCGTGCGGTCAATGCCACATAATTTTATTGCCACAACTTGTTTATTTCCTTGACTTTACCAGTCGTTAAATATATCAGCAGGTATTTGAATGCCTCATACACTGAATTCATATGTATTGGGAATACCAAAGCAACTATGAAATTACGTTTTTAATAACACTCGCGATGAGCTCTTTCATATTTTTAAATTCAAGATGTTTTTGTGTTGTACAACAATTTTTCTGGCTATGATTTCTTATCATAAAAGGTTTATATCAACACGAAATTATTATACAGTGAGGACATAAAATCCGTCCATCCCCCCCCCCCTTTAATTTTTAAACAGCTAGGTATATTGTGATGAAATTTGGAACGATAATATATGACTAAATTCTGCATTTTTTAACACATCAATGACAGCTCTAAATGCTAAAGTGACAGCTAGGCGTGCAATAGGAATATTTTTTTAATGGAAATAATAATTCATTTTGAAGCTATTTTTATTCTCAAAACATTCCTCAATTTTAAGAACATTTGGTTCAGTAATTTCCAAATAAAAACCAGTAATATCGATTTCTACGTTATCATTTTTAAATTTTGAAACTACATTTTGTAAATATTTTCTGCATATTTGGCGTTCCGGATAGCGTTCATTGAACATACGAACAACAGCATGGTAATTTCGGTTAGCTTCACCAAAAATAATAACCACTTCAAATTTATCTTTTAAGGAGCGAGATATTGTAGACATTTTCGAGCAAAAATTAACTGTCAAACATGACAGCAACAATCAACAATGAGACCTAATAGGTAACAAGACTATGTTACAAGCTGATACTACTGGTTTTTATTTGGAAATTACTGAACCAAATTTTCTCAAAATTGGGGAATGTTTTGAGCATAAAAATAGCTTCAAAATGAGTTATTACTCGACTCCCATTTCCATTTAGAAAAATATTCGTATTGCGCGCCCAGCTGTCACGTTGACATTCAGAGCTGTCATTGATGTGTCAAAAAATGAAGAATTTAGTCATATTATCGTTCCAAATTTCATCACAATATACCCAGTGGTTCAAAAATTAGAGAGGAGGGACGGACTTTATGTCCTCACCGTATAATTTAGAAACGATTCCAAGAACTCTGTGCATCAGTTTTCATCTGAGACGCCAACTTTGCAGCTTTTTCCATTGATACACGGAAATTGAGTCGTTGGAAAGGTTTCGTACTATCATCATCCACCTCGAAACACACCTTGTATTCGAGTTTCTCGACTACAGATTAGAATACAAGCCCTAACTATCTAAATATTTTTCATTTCCATTTTTATCTTCTAAATCATACCCTAAGCACTTTAAATTGCTAGGTGTAGTTTTACTTACCTGATGAAAAGTCCGAATTCTTTTCCTTCATCACTCACATTTACCTTTTAAACTCGCAAGAAAATAAAGCTAGAAATAAAGAATTATCCCAGAATATGCTCAATGCGCAGGTTAGTCTGAACATTTTTTACTTTTTACCATGTACTGAAATTTTGATTACTTACTTTTGGTTTGGTCGGAACACCAAAATGATCGTCCAATAAACCGTTCATCTATGAGTTATAATAGTGCATTTTATTTAGGTATGGCGCATGAGCGTTACTACACAGTAAACAGTTCTTCGAGGTATTGGAACAAACCTATTATAACCCGAAAAATATTAAATTGTAACTTTGCAGATTATTTTACGCTCTTAAGAGAAAGTTACAAAAGAGGAGTTTTCATGTTTGACGTAGATAAATGTAAACCTATGCTTCCATCGTATCTTCACTGTCAGTGGTGGTATCTTGGATGCCTACATATTTTTAGGCACCATTTCATCTGGTTTTTTGTTAACACCAACTACATGAATAATCATTTAGTTATTTATAAAAAAAATTCTACTATCTATAGAGGTCTTTACACTCTAGAAAAGTAATATCTATCTAATCTAGTAAAGTAGGTGGCATTTCATGGAAAAAATGACTCGTTTCATGAAGCTTTCTTCCATATTTTTGGGAAAAATGTCTACTAGTCCAAAGATATCTAAGACAAAAAAATTGTCTCCATAGTTTATTACGTATTCAACACAAACAAACACGAGTTTCATATTTCTTCGTAGTTTTTTGGAATCATTAGAATTGTAATATATATTATAGAGTATATTTTCCCAATTTAAGAAATTATCAATAAAGTTTCATTTAGATCGGAGCTTTGGTAAAACTTAGCCTAATATTTTCATTCTTGCGCTTACAAAATCCAATAAAAGTGCACAATGTTACAGGTTTATTTTGCATTTATGACATAAAACTACAAATTGGCATCAACTCAACACCCTGACTAGCGAAACTCATAAAGATGATATTTAATGTTTAAGGTGGGTTCACTACTTATACATATTATGTTGCAAATAGTTTTACGAGTTTGGTTATGTAACCGTTGCTTGAAATAAAAATTGTAATATAAAGCGAATCGTTATAAAAATTATTCGAAATCGAGTTCGAAATTATTCTTTTTTTTTATTCGAACACTTTTTTATTGGAAATCAGATTTGGCTCATATAAAGTGTGCATAATTATTTTTTGAAACTAAGGTAAGATTTAATTGAATTTAAAAAGTTGCTTGAGAGTATTTCAATATTTCAGTTAAAACAATTGATTTTCTAGAAGCTAGAAAAACAGACTCAAAAGTAATGTGGAAGAAAAAGTCACATCATTCCTAAATTTAAGAAATATTTATTTTAGATAATAGGTATTTTTTTTGTATTATTATATGGCAGATTTGGTAAATAATTATTAATGTGTTTCAAAGGCCATTGCATCTACATTTCTAGCATCTCAAAAATATGTTCAACAAGAGAACTCAAAAATTTAATGATCAGAATTTGATAAACATCACCCTCATCCTAATCACAAGGATTTGGCCCAACTTCTGATATTTGTCTAGAAGTGGGAGCGGCATATTATTATTCAGTGACCTGCAATTCTGCCTCAAGAACAACTTACGTTGGCCTAATCACCATTCAACGTTAAAATGAGGGAAACTTGGAACACCTTGTTGTTGTTGTGTTGTTGGTAGGCGGCGCGGTTACCCGAGGCACTCAGGTTTTTCGACCCATTGTGCCTGCCGCTAGTCGGGAGCTATAGGAAGAGACCTGTGCTATGCGCATAGGCCAACACCCGTTCCAAAGGAAGCTCTCTAATATCCTGGGGCAGAAGAAATGCTGCACCCAGATGTTTGTGTCTTTTGACCATAAGGCAGCCACAGCGACAGAGGATGTGAATGGAGTCCTCGTCATCGTGTCCGCAAAACCATTCTTCCTCTGATCTATCCTTGATCCAGTTACCAATAGACCTTGCTACATAACTAGGCGGAAGCCCCAGCACGGGTTCGGGCCCTGTAAACTGTATACTTGAGCCTCTTTTAACCAGTGCATCAGCCTCCTCATTTCCTGTTATGTTGTGATGACCCGGTACCCAGGTCCACTTGGAACACCTTATTCATCACCTTATTCAGGGACAGTCAAACATCAACCGAAGATAAAATCTCACATTAACACCAAGCTGACATTCTTCCCATAATAGGCGCCAGAGTTGTCAATCCAATTGCCCGGCAGAATCCGGATTCGAACCCACGAAATTAACCTGTGAAATGTTGTTATGCATAATTTCATTTTATCAATACAGTCTCTGTTATTACGGCTACTATGGCCGCACGAAACAATTACCTTTTAATGTTGTGGGTATATAAATCTCCAAGGCATATAAATTTACTAAATTTGTATGCCTTCCGACTGCGACCGTCGCTTTTAATCATATCATATCCTGCAACTTAATTTTTTTCATTTTCATTTCGATTTTCCTTCAAACAGATTCATAAACACGCGACTGTTCTCTATGTTCTTACTTGTGCGGGTATAATTATTACTTCGATGTGTCCATGTTATAATTACAGATCTTTACCTGGTGGATCAGTTACGCTTAGCTATCACATGCATAATCATGGGCCTCACATGAAATCGGTGACCTAATTAACAAGCTAACTTATATTACTTAACTTACAGAGCGTGAGCCCAAATAAATAATGTTTTCTTTGATACTAACCAGTCGTAGACATTGCCTAGCTACACTGGTTTCTACTGAATGTATCAAGTGAATACCTTGAAATAAATAAGTTGCATTTCTTGCATAACATGTTGACCAGTCCTCAAAGAGAATATTGTCCGATCTTCTGTCAGAGTTTTCAAAATAATGGACAATTGAGAATAAGGAAAACTAAACCTACATCATAACCATTTCTGACATCTATGTGATGCTATTGATGTTATAGATATGTGAATATTTTTATCGTTAGGCTAATGTATGTTTGAACTTCATTTGTTGTTTGAAACTATGTGATGTTTAACTATAAAAATGAAGGAAAACGTTTTGTCACATATTTCAGCAGTAGCAATGAGTCTCTCTTTGTAATAATAAATTAGACACAGAAAGCTTCTATAATGCATCGTAAAATTAAAGATTCACTATCTTTTTACGCTTATTTTATGACACTTCTTAGTTTCCTTTAGCCTTTTCATAATCATGACATATTTTTCTTAGTATTAATTCGTCCACCATATGCCGGTAAATTTATGATTCCTCTTTATTATTCAATCAATTTTATTACTCATAAACATAATTTAATTGAGATATTCCATAAATTATTGTGGGTACCATGATTCAAACATTCAATTTAATCAATCCATGAAATTTACCATGAAATACATGATTCTCATTTATTGCTACTAATTAGTTTGATTAATTACTAAATGTGTTACATTTGCGTACACCATTAATATTGCAAAACTGCCTCTGATATACTCCTGAAGATGATTATTTTATAATTTATATAAAGATGCATATAATAGAGTAATATAGGTACCGATTCATATTTATAGGAATACTTAAATAGGTAATATATTTTTAATTTTACAGTTTCATCTCAATTATTGACACTTATGACTTATGATACTGTTATAAATTTCTCAAATTAGATGATGATGTTTAGAGAGGGATACATACTATATTCAGCAGATTAAATCAAATGAAGGTCAAAGTTTGTAGCATTAAAATTAATACTTTGTGTGTATACAGAATGTATCTGTATATGTATGTATCCCGTTTCAGAAAAATTATCAAGTAAATTTCACTTTTTGCTTGAAAGTATTCCAGTTTTAGTTATTTTGCTGGCATTTCTAATTTATATGTATGTGTATTTGTTGATAGATTGATTCCCAGTATAAGGGAAATTAGTAGCTACACCCTATATATTATGACTGAAGGAATTTCGAAAACTACTGACGTTCCTTCAAATTGAATTTGTATAAATGCTGGTTCTAAAACTACCATTAAAATGTTAATGAGAATTTATTATTTTTTTGCAATAAAACTTTTCAATGATAAAGTCCTAAAATAAAGATTTCTTCACTAATTTACAGATCAAAAACTACATTACAAAATAGTTACATACATTATAATACATTTCTCCGAAAAGTAAAATGTGCATATTTTTTTATGAAATGCCAGTTACAAAATTGAAGCGATTGCGGATATAAAAAAGCTTAAATATTATTATTCGTACAACTTACTCATTTACCTAAATCTATGCCTATTCTATAATTTTTTGTATAGATATATGCTGTTTTATATAGGTATATGCTATGTTATATATGCTTATATATGCTGTGCTGTTTTTCTTCGTAAGACAACAGTAAAACATGTTTTATGACCAAATTACAGCGCATTTTACCGAGAAAAAAATTAATGTTGTAACAATGCACTGAGTTAGAAATATAAAAGTCTATTGTAAAAACATAAAACGAGTTTTTGAAAGAGTTAATATACCAATATGTGTTTCAAAATGTTATATTAAATTACAGGAACAATGGGGATATTATTATAGGCATATTTGTCAACGGTATTTGGTTCGATTGCACCAGGAATATTTAACTGGTTACACTTTTATAGTTTAAAACAATGCTCCGCGGGTTGCACGAGGATTTTAATATCCCATCCATGTTATTGCATTGTTACGAGCATGTCATCATTTTCTTGATTTTACTTTCTCCGCTTACCATAATGATACGCCTACGTCTACAGGCTATTACTCTGCGGTGAGTCTACTCGTATTACGAGTGCTGTAGATTTATGGGGGTACCACACATTCGGATCTAATAGTATGAGCTTTATAATAATATATTAATATTTATTACGTGTTTTGTCCTTCCTTATATGGACTATACTATTAGATGTTCCTTTTGATGCCGCCTGATACTGGGACTATTGAACCTTGTCCTTCACTGTTACCATTTGGGTTAAGGCAGTTATCCTTCAAGGTAATAATACAGGGCGCTTTAAAAGTATGGTTATTTACAGGGTTGTTTCCTATGTCAACTGGTCTACTGAATGAAAGATGTTTCCTCGAGTGATTTTATGAATAAAGTTAGCTTGACAGTGGCTAAATTTTCATCTTAAATTACAGTCAGCATCAGGGGCGTGCATGCGGGTAGTTACTAATGTTTTTATGAAAAAAAAACTGTACGTCACTGTTCATCTAGAAGTTTATTATAATTTTTTAAATTCACTTTTCTGATACTGAATTTTCAGTATCTCACAAAATCCGTTTATTGACATTTTTTGATTTAGGAATTAGCTAAGATGTAAGAAGTAAGAAAATGTAAGTAATTTTGGAGTTCACCACAGAAGACATAAATAAAAATATTGTCTAAATTAAAAAAATCCCAGAGCCAGGGAACCGGTCGACTGGATTTCAGCAAGAAAAAGATAATAATAATAGTCATAACAATATTTAATGATAATAGGATAATCTTAATAATGATAAGGATTAGCCCGAAAGTCTGAGACATATGTGGGAGAGGGATGGCATATTATTATTCAATAGGCCGCAATTGCACCTCAGGAATGAATGGTAGGTCAAGTTCATCAACTAACGAGGTTAACATTTAGCGCTAGGAAAATATGTATTTATTAATAGTATAGTGAAAACATATTTTTAATTGTACCGTAATACATGTGTGTATTGTTTCATTGAAAAAGTACCAATCACTAGAATTGAGGTTAAGGGTACACTTTATTTAATTATCTACAATTTTGAGCGCTGCAATACATTATATTGAATGAAATTATTCATGTAGGTGTAGTGAATGTGTGTTTAGCAGCAATTGTGCTTAATTGATAATATGTCCAATTTTATTACCTCAGATACATTCTGAAAGTCTATAAAATAGAAGGAGCCCAATTAGGAATTTAAGATACATTTTTGCAAATAAAAACTGTGTTCAGGCTTCAAAACGGGCGATGTTAGCGATGTGCAATAATAATTTATTCACCCAGACATTATAATCTTACGATAAACGATAAAATAGTATGTTTCCATTTCACTGCGTATTGCTTTGATAGTTTGGAAAATTATGAACTTCAATTGTACTATACACCTTTAATTAGGTATAAAATACAAAGAAAATAGAAAATAAAAAGTACACAAACGCAGCTAATAAATATAAGTACCTACCTACCACAGTTAGGGACTTCGTGGTGTATACTTTAAAATATAGAGTTTTCTGCGTATGTACAGTAAAAGTTCTTTACGGTTATAATTTTATAGATTATTATTTTTTAAATACACCTCTATATTTTTATATCGTCTCAAATACTTTCAATTCATTTTGTAAAGAAAAATTAAAATAATTAAATTTTTCATTAATTTACATTTTTCCTTCAAATCCTTCTAGTATTTTACACCAATAAAGCTACGGCTGTAGCAATCATCTACGAAATTCGCTTAATCGGTGATATTGAATCACGGAATCATTTGTTCAATCAATCAAATTTGTTACAATCCAAGAATCTGGGAAATTATCAATAGCAATTAAGTAGGTTCCAAATACTTAGTTGCTAATAGTAAATTTAATATCTTAATCCAATTTCTTCCAGCGAAAAGCAACAATATCGATGCCAGCCAATATCCATCAATTATGTCCTTATAATTGCAGATTTGACATATTACATTCCTGTCAGTTACAAACGTTTTGAAACAGAAAACCTATAAGTCTTAAGAAATTAAAATAGTGGTCTTCTAAAACTTCTTACATTTCTAAATATTTATACTTAAAATGTTCTACTTATAATGAGGCTTGGTTTCGTTTATTTTGTTTTATTTCCTATTATTCTTTCATAGAATATGTATAGAAATATTAATGAAAAAGTAGAAAGAACACCGTTTCAGTAAGTTTTGATATTGTATGGGTCTTCCTTTGTATAAATCAAGTCTCTAAAATTGCAATTCCTTTAGAAAATAATTTAGAATACTTGATTTGCAGAGAGAAATGTATATAAGCATAAAAATTGGTGCAATTTGTGATGACATTAGAGTAAAGGATATATTTGAGATCGTTAGTTCTAGAAAACACTTGAGTATTTGAAACTGAAGCATATAAAAACGTAGAATTGGGGTTTCCGAATATATCCTGAAAATGTTAATTAGGAATAATTTTCCATTTTAGTTGTGTATATTCGTTTTCTTCTTCTACACTCTGTATAATGTAGTATATCCCAACAATTCCTCAGGAAAATATAAAAAATTATTTAAAACGAAAAGAATAATGGGTTCGAAAATAAATTTACTAATATACTGTGGCATAAATTTTGAAACATATTATTTACATACATTATTTGTGAAGTTCTGAGAAGATATTTCTGCAAACCAAAAAGAATTACTGGTGAAACAAATTTTACTTGAAATGATTCTGGTTAAAGTACCAGGAAACATTTAAGGTACAATACCTCTTAAATATACGTTGAAAAAATGCACTGCGGTATTGCTAATATACTTTGTGGTTTATAATCATTGGCCTATAACAAATTAAAATCATGTCTCCAGACGCCCAGTCAGTTCCGAGAAAAATCGTTCGCATATCACGTTATGGTTCTTAATACTTCTTCAGATTTAATGAGGCGGTTACTTTTTATTAAGAAGAAGCTGTTTTAAGATCATTAACGACGATATATTTTTTATGTTGCAGTTAATAAAACTCTCATTTAAATTCCTGCTATCAGAACCCAACTCGATTCGGTATGCGACAAATGTAAGGCACCTAATAATAAAGATAATTAATTATAAAAACGTTTATATTAGCTCCCCCGCATTCTAATCTATGGATTAGCGTGAACATATTGTGATTTGTGTGAGGAGGACGTCATATTATTATTACATAGGACGCACTAGCGTCTAAGAAGTAGTTGATTTATAATAGATACGAGTAGATACTAAATTAGTAAATCACCCAGAGACATGTATTTGAGCATTGTCACCATCTTCTATTGTTTTGTTTTCTTAATTTTCAACTGATATTTGACTTTACGACCTTAACAACAATAAGGTATGAGAAAGGATTGTTGCGAACAACAAAAACGTTATCAAAGCAACACTGACGTAGTTTTCCACATAACACCAAAACACTATACTACACTCGACGCGCCTTTCACCAACGAAGTTGGTATCATTTGGAGATGATTAAAACTGATGATGAGTTTTAATTACCTCCAGATGATGCCAACTTGGTTGAGTGCAGTATAGTGTTTTGATGTGGAAAACTATATCAGTGTTGTTTTCACACCAGAGGTTCCAACAATCCCTTTCAAGATAAAGTTATTAAAATAATGGATTTGATAAGTACAAACTGAACGATTATTGGAGAATTAACCACCACACGGTGTCACACAGAAGACCGTCGCACATTTTTGTTGTTGCAACTAAGTGCATTTCAGTGCAACCAATAAGAACCAAGGAGGGTCGAGTTTATGAGCTAATAAACTAAAAACACGTATCGGAGGTTGTATTACATTTACAGACTTACTCATTTTTGCTCTTGGTTCGTATTTGTTAATGCATCGACACTAATTTTTCATTCGTATTGTATCGTATTGTAATGGTTGTCATATATGTGATCCAGACTGCCCCTCAGGTCGTTAATTGTGGCTAACAAAAATTGAATCAACCAAAAGCTGCGAATATGCGAGTAATTGCTATAGTATTACTGCGTAGGTTAAACATTATCCATTCCTTCAAATTGCATCCAACAACCTTGGTAACACAGTCTTGATAAGGACTAATCCAGAAATAAGTATTTGTGTTTATGTTGGTCCTTCTTTTGTAGGTTTACCTTTTATTTCTTTTCGTTTGTGGTTTTCTTTACACAATAGCATGTAAAACAATATTAATCTCCTTACAAGATTGATTGTTTTTATATTTTTTGATGTTTCTTCAGTTTAATTGCGTTGAGCAACTTATTTTTTTGTTAATGTTATTATATAAAGAAGATAGTTTCAGTCAAAATATTTTTATGCTTTTATTAAGTACAGGGATTTACAGTACAGAGTGGTTTTTCTTTATGCACTTGTTATCTGGAGCTGTTGCATATTTTCATAATACCAACATATTATGAGTATAGGTATAACACAACTAAAATATAGGTACAAGAAACATTCAATTTTTATTTTCTAAATATTTATAGCGAGAAAAGTGTATAGGAAAGTGACGTGATGTAGTACCAAAATTGCAATTAATTATCAAACAATTCACTATTACTGATTATCTATATGTATCACTATTTTCTAATATTCCCATTATTTATTAACACACTGTGTTTTATAGCAAACTACTACAGTACAAACTTGTCTTGCAAATATTTTGGAATCTTCTCGCAGGTTATTTTAATATGTGTACCTGATATATGGTGTTAAATTCGCTTTATTACTCTTCATTTCTATACCGCTATTACCGCTATTAAGCTATCCAAATGTAACTTGGCTCCAAACCAGTTAATTTTGAGGAATGTAGTCAGGCGGAATGAAATTTTGAAATTACAATAAACGAATGTACACGGTGGATGACTAGAAACTGTTTTTTAAATATAATTATGTAATTATTATATAAAGATCTACTCTTATAATTCTTTATTTTAAAGGCCAATCATTTCAAAATAAAACATTTGATTCAAGGAATAGCCAACTTATCGTTGGTAAGTACTTATGATTGAATACAGACATTTTCTCAGATTGATATACCTACAACCTGTTTTGGATTATATAAAGATTATATAAGTATCTGAAGTTTCACAAAAATTAACTGTTCCAAATTAAATCCGTAGGCATTAAATTGTAGGTTTATCTTAGAAACCACATGATTCTTAGTTGAAATTTACTATTGGATAAATACTTATAAAGGATTATGTAAGTTTTATCCCAAAAATTCCTAAAATCCTGTGGGGTGCACTACCAATAAAGTAATTATAACAGATTAACAAATTTTTGGAACCTTTGGTACGAATTGAGCATCATTTTTGCAGTAGTTATTTAATTAAACACAACGTTCCTGAAAAGCTAACTTACAATATACCAAACTCTGTAAATTTCTATTGGAGTAATTACTGTAAACAGTAGTCTGTCTGACTAGTTTGTAAAATGAGTATAGAATAAATTTAAATTATGATCAATCTGACTCCTCGATAGAAATGTACCAGTGACCGTTCGTCTTTTATGGAAATATTGGAAACATAAAAGTTGTCGTAAAAACCAGAGAAATTTGCAAAAACAAGACATGTGAAACTTTAGTTCTACTCAGTGATGGATACGAGATGAATTAACAAGTTGTTTGTGATAGATCGCGACTGCAAGAAGTGTGTTGTGGGAAAATAAAAATAATCGATGTGCACTTATCAGTAATAAATCGACGTGCACTTAACATAGCCGGAAGGCCTTTAGTGACAAATTAATTTCAAGAAACAACTTATAGCGGAACGTAGGTATAATTACAAAAATTGTTTATCTATTTTTAATTCCATAGTACCTAATCAATAGATGGCAGACATAAAATCATGTACAGTGTGATTGGTAGAGAATCGACCAATGTATAGTGTAAAAGTTTTCTGGCCGCAGATATACTCTTTCTTGGTAAAGATAAACCCTACATCAGTGCATTCGAAATAAAATAGCAACCAGAAGAATTCCGTTTAGAATTTATTTTAAATATTATTTAAGTATAACCCTTTTATATAAAATTTAAAAGCCCCTTTATTAATGTTTCTGAAAAGATGATTAATAATTAAATATTGCAAGCATTAAAGTCATTTTGGATTCCAAATTGAGTTCATTTCAGTTTGTGGCCTGATACCTATTTATCAAATTTAATTGATCAAATATTCCGCCAGCGAAAGCGATTCAATTAAGTAGCCGTGACTAAAAAATAATTGACCTTTAATTCATTAATGGAACCAGTAAGGAAGGCACCTGTTTGGTATTTTATCGTAATAATACTGTGACTGAAATACTGTCAGTAAAAAGTCTATAAATAGTCAGATATAAGGAAACTCCTAACGAAACGGTTTATGTTAGTTATAGGGTACATACATATGTTATGAATATAGCTGTTGTATTTTGACTCCTTTGGCAATACTGTGATTTTTAAAGGAATTTAAAGAGTGTTGCAATGGTAGTTAGTAATACGTAATTATCTCACCACAGCTGTATATACAGTTATTCAGAACTTATCCATAATAAAATTTGGGGATATTCAACATACATGTACAAATGTGGTAGTGCAAAAAAAAATTTTTGGCGGTTTCTGAAAACTATTTAAAAATTTTTCATTGCACGCCCCTGGATACTAGTCCACTGTAATGGAGTGACCTTGGGACTGACAATGCAAACTGGCTAGCACGAAAAAAACTTCGGAAGTTCTGAGAGTATACCGACACCCGGCGCAAAAAAGATTTGCAACGTTTTTACTTAAAATAAACTTAAAGATAGATAGATGACCAAAGTGACGTGTCTTTAAAATGAATAAAATTTTGTTACACTAATTTTGAAGAATTGCGCTACTTTATTACTAGGTATTAGAAACATGAAATTTAGGTATAAAAAATTTGCACATACCTTGTTACAAAAGCTTTTCGAAATTTTGTCCATCAGCAGTAAATTGGGGATTTTCAGCATTTTGCTGCAACAACCACTCACAAAACCTAACTTGTAATTGATAATCCGCTGGTAACAGTGCCCCAGGCAGTTTCCTAGCGATCTGACTTGTACTTATTCGCGGATTTTTACGGACCAGATTCAACACTTATTCTTCAGCTGCTAAAATACGTTGTGGTCGTCCCGGGCCACCATCTCGTCCACTCCAACTGCACCATAAATGAGAATCATGTCCATTAACTCAGAATTACTGTACACATGAGCCATTTTAAAAATGTTACAGTTTAACACTGCTACGATAAATAAAACACCCGCACTGAGACAGCGACACAGATAGACTGATGACTGATAGACAATAGAGATATTATCCCCACTCCAACTCTATTTGCTCGGTCTTAACCAGGCGTTCCAGGTACAAAAACTGTTGTTTACTGTTTTTTGAAGGAATGTGATATATCAGATGTCGTTGAAGTACAGTTGCCCATCTACGTAGTCCTTTATAATAGTATAACTTTAAACATTGTTTACGGGAAATCCTAATACTTTTATTATAAATTTTTTTGGTGATATCGATTTCTTATTTAAGGATGCACATATCCTCAAAGTTTTAGAGATAAATAGAGTTCTGAATAACCCTGTATATTCATTAATATATTTTTAAACTTATGACTTATGACATGTAATTTCATCATCTAAATCACCATCATTTTTTCAAATGCGGTTTGAATCCATTTTTAGAGATGTTACAGATTAGTAGGAGTTCCTTGCCCATAGATATTTAAATTTCATAATAGCCTAGTTGAATTGAATAGAATATATAAATATAAATAAGTGGCACATTTACTGGATTATCATTATTAACATACACAGTATTCATTAAATCTAATTGAATTATTTATGTATTTTTCCACAGGTAATCTTTTATTTCAATTGGTACTTTAAAGATATATAAAGAAATTGTTTTGATTATTGCATTTTCATTATTTAATAATGAAAATCTCGCAAAGCTGTTAACTAAGGAAAACTAAGATGTATACTAATTATTATTTACTTTATAAATCCACTGATATTTCACATTTTTAAATTAGTGACAATTATATGAAGTTATAATCATCGTATATTTATTATTCATAATTTTTTATATTTAGTTTGATAGAATTTATCTTGCCTATTGTATATAAATATGTTTATTTATTATATTTATAAACTAAAATGAAATACAACACAATAAAGACACGGCTAGATGAAACAATATATGTTTTTATATGGTAATTATGTAGCTTATTTGATAATAATTAATTGTGGTTTCGGAGATGCACTATCCGGCTTTGGAGATAGTTAATATATTAGTATTTATTAAGTATTAAATTACACCATTTGGATAAACCAAACATTAATCTTTTAACTTATTACAGTAGATACCGTAACTATTTTTAAAAGTTTTAAATTCTACTTTAAATCGGTCCGGAAATATTTATCTTCTTTGAAATTATATCTATATTTGGGTTAATTATATATTAGTATAGGAAACGATAGTTTAAGTAGGTGAACCATATATTTCTTAAAAAATAGACTCCACATAATAACTTTTAGTTTTATATTAGATACACCGTGTCACGCTGTGGGTTGGTGGTATGTTTATTATTGTTAATCGCTCAGATTAACCATATAAAAGATAAATAACAGCGAGAGAAAGACGTCCACGAAATGAAATATAATAAAATAAACAAATCCCACTGCATGCCATTGGTTCGTTACATTTTTTGACGGACCGAGATATGCCGAAAATACACGACACAACGACTCGTGACTTCATATTTGTTTTGAAGTTTTGTGAACGTAAATTTTTTTAAGTATTTTATGTGATATAAGTGGTCATCAGTAAATAATCTAGACTGTGTTATAGATTTTTAGTTTGTGGAAAACCTTTGTGGACAGTGAAATGACTATTAAATCCATAGTTTTCCATAAATCGGGGAAAAAAAGTGATGGGAGATTGTTCCACCGGTATGTAAACAATGCTGACCATAAACGTATCATTCGTTAGGAATTCAACTCACGTATAATATTCATGGGTAATATAAGTAATATAGATAATATTGTAGTTTTATATTGTATATTTTCTATGGATAATAGTTTCTGATCCTCATAAAATTATTTGAAGACGATGAAATTTTTATCGTTTTTCGTTCCGATAATTTTATGTCTGGTGAAGGTTAATAATGAAATAAGGAAAATTTCAAATGTTTACCCTTCTTTGAAAAAAAAACCCGAATAATTTAAAATACAGATAAGAGTATTAGATGTAGTTTTGATTTAGAATGGAAAGTGATTTCCGAACCGAAAAAAATGCATTTTCTTATTTTACCCAATTTCTTACTCTCACTTTCAGGTTTTTAGTAGGTATAAAGTATTCTGAATATCTTTATATTATATCGCTTCGGTATTTGGCCACAGTTCTGACAAAATAATAAAATTTTGAGTAAACAGTACGTACTCCTCGCTAAAAGATCCGTTACAGTTTTTTTTTTAATTTAACTAATCAGTTCTCATACTGAAAAATGTATAAATATCATAAAACATAGTACACACTTTAAGTTAAAATAGCACTAACATTTCGGAGACTTCACTGTCAGAAGAATGTATTGTGTTCTATAGTTCTATGATATTTTTAAAAAAAAAAACAGACTCTTCGGTGCAGAGGTTCATTTTCTTACTTGTTTATTAGTTTTTTCTGAATTGTAGGAAAATAGCTAAATAAAGTAAAGTATGTACCGATTGCGTATTGTTATATACCTACATATTAGTTTTTGTAGATGTTAGGTGTTTTTTTTTAAATCGTCAGACAATAGGTAGGTACCTTACGTTGTTAGAAACACCTTTAAAAACATTAATAAACCCTCTTATTTTGAGAAATACTGGCCGCCACTGGTAGCTGTGTTAAATAAACACTCCCCCCTTTCGTAAATTGTTGTTTATTATATGGACAGGCATATTAATGCTTTGGTATTGCTGTTACTTATCTTTTACATGGTTAATCTGAGGTTAATCGACATAGCGCGAAATATAAAAAGCGTACATTTGATTAACTAAAAACAATAATTTTCTCTATATGTATGTGTATGATTATGTTTATTTCAATTTCTCCAGGAACATTTTCCCCTTGGCATTGTTATTTCACATTCCTTGAATGTAGGGTGAGGTTGTCATATATTAATCGTTTATTTCGTGTCCTTGTGGGGAATTGGATGAAAATAGCTATTATTTTTCTTTACTGAAACAATAACTTTTTCTGTATAGACAAAATATTTCGCTTAAACTATAAGTTATCAAAATCTACATATTTCTAAAAATGTACTTACAAAATTATTCATGATATTTAAATACCCACCTACTATGCAAGATGTAATTAAAACTATTAAATTATTAAAAATTTTAAAAAATTGTATTATCAGCGACATATACCTACATATATGTCGCTGGTATTATATATTTTTCTCGAAAAATGTTACTTATAAACTCTGTTTATTATAATTTAAAATGTTCAAAATCAAAGTGTTAACAAAGCTAGTTAAGTGTTTAATTTCTTTTAAATTATATTTTACTTAGACATAATTCAAAATATGATTTGCAATATTACAGAATTTGGTATACAACTGAAAAACCAGTGATAAAATTTAGTTAATTTATCAAATATTTATTTTATTGCCTATTGCAAGAGACTACAAAACCAATGTTTAACGACATTTCTCCCCCAATTTCATTAAAGCATATATACTTGGTCCTGGTAATTGCTGCCCATTAATTTTTATTAAATTAACGCATTGTTGTTCGGTTGTTCTAAAGTCTGACAAACGTGCCATACGATGTAAAGTTTAAACGAAACAGTTTTGATTAACCTCTAAATATTCATAACTGAATCGGTCATTTGAGTAACAGAACATGTCTCATCACATGTCACAGCACATCATGACAGTTTTTGTAAAATCTATAACAATTGTTGGCGTAGCCCATTTTGAATTGGCTATAGTTAAAAAATCGGTATCTTAATAAGATCGAGCGTTATTTCGGGCGTTTTTCTGAATTATTGATCGTGTAAGCTCCCAGCTATACACACTGTATAATAGTTATAAATTATATGCAACTACATTTCGATTATAACTTTAATTAGTTCATTTCATTCATTGACGAGAAATATTTGAAAACGTCTGGGCTTTTACTTTAAACCAATGTATATTGATTTAAATAATGTGGAATGTTTAGTTTACTATATATTTGTTGTATTGCCTTATTTCATTTACCATTTGACTCGGTTAGCTATTACTCATTCTTAACTATTTTACATTAGCAGATTTCTATATTAACGTTTCAAAGAATATATTATTAATTTTCTATTTATTGAAACATTAAAATTAGTATTGTTTTCTACATCTCTAATGTATTTCCAGCTGCCTTTGCTGTTATTATATTATCATAAATAAAAATGGAAATTGCTTTATGTTCAAGGTGTAATTTAAAAAATAGGTAAATTTTTTATAGCCGATTAGATTCATAGAAAGTTTGCATATACTTTCATCTTCGCACGTTCACAATACTTTATTATTTAAATATACAATAACAACGCATACAATAAAATCTGGTTACTTTAGTATGTCGGTACACTGCAACGTTAATGGTTTGTTTACTGACACTAAATCAGATATGAAACAGAATAGGTATAGTGAAATTGACAGGAAACATCTAAACAAATTTAAATAAAAAGTAGAATAAATCATCGATATTTTCAATTCTCACAGTTAAGTGAATTACTTGTGCACAAACAAGTTTCAGTTGTGTCCTATTTCACATACTTTTAGAGGTACTGTTTTTGTTTCTTTATTTATTGGATACATAGACACGTAGAAGAAAGTAAAATATTTGAAGTCGGATCAGAGAGGCAGCATGAAGAGGCATTTAGATTTAGGAGAGATTTTTAACGAATAACTTCCTTTTATTTTAACTGCAAATAAAGGCGTGGCTGTTGTGGCGGAAAGAACCGAATTTTACAAATACCAAACCTCAATTTAAAATACCTCAGTTGTATAAATTATTTCAAATAGACTTTTACGCCCACAATTAACATCGGCACATAGTCAGAGTAATTTTTTTGCCATCATAGGAATTGTTAGCAATAGAAAGTTAAAATGAAAGAGTAGTGGGTGCCCGCAGTTTTATTTGAATCACTATTGATATGTCCTAAATGGTTTGATATAGTTACTAAAGAGATATACTGCTAGCTGAATTAGTATTCGTGTCTCGTATTGCCCACAGTTCAGAAAGACGATGAGATAAAAGTTATCGAAGTTTGTCACGCTGTTGACAAACTGTTTAAATATAGTCTTCCAAACCTCTTACATAGCTTGCAAAAGTCATCAAAAGTAGTCGGAGAGTAGTCTAACCTGATGTCAAATCAGGTCTGAAATGATTAATTTCTGAACGGTCAATCTTGCACCCTGATAATATATATTTTACAGGTCATCTGTTTCAATTGAAAATCAATAACTGCATTGCAAAACTGAAAGGATCATGTGCACAATTATTGTTTTTCTAGAAGTACATATTGCCTCTGTTGACCATATCGATACGCTACTGAATAAGAATTAGGTTTCAGCAACTTTTCTTTATTTTCTATTAACAGCATTAAGATTTCTATAACTATACCGACAACTGCATTACTTTTTCTCCACATATTTGTATTTGTGAAACACGAGGTGAAAACACTAACGACATACAAGGATTCTTTCAATAAAATCTCTTGACTTAAAAGCTTTTTTGCTCTGCACGCAGATTAAATAATGATTTTAATTATTGCACTGTTATAACAAGTTTTTACGGAACCTACATAGTACAGATAAATCTGTCGAAAATTTCCTGTTCTCTTTTTTAATGCTCATTAAAGACTGTCCTTGATACTGCTGATCTTCATCCGGACAGAATTGCAGGTGAAATAAGGAAAGTTAATTTATCTTTATCATTCATTTTGTGTCTGTACATGTTAAGACGTTAACTGATGGAAAGTTGTAGGAACTGGGTCTTAATGAAACTTCATGATTTCCCTATAAAAAAGTGTGTAACAATACACTTTTAGGAATTACTAATACTACTAACAACAACGAAGACAGGCATTATGTCATAATTTATGTACATAATAAAAATGTATTACCTAGGTTCTAATTTGACCAGTGCAATTCCTGGAGTGATTTATCAATATTAGTAGATATATACAGATTTGAAAATATATTTATCTGTGAAAGTTTAGTACCTACTTGAAAGTTTTGCACAAAAATTAAACAAAATAAAGTAAATACAATATTTAATATGGCAAGAGATAAGTGTTAAACAGGAAGTGCTAATAGTGTATTATTATTCAATTTTTACCAAAATAAATGTGTCTGACTGAAAACTGTTTGCAGAAAAAGTATATTATATATTTTTTTAATTATTTTTTTCAAAAGCCATGCAGAATTTTATAAGGTCAAATCTAAGAATATGTAGCGTTCGAATAGTAAGAGATGACCTCCACTTCAATTGCCTTAGATGAAGAAATTTTCAGTAATCTTAAAATCTATTTCAATTAAATTTTTTCAGCGTCACGTGCGCTATTTTAATTTTCGTGGTCTTTACATAATTCTGCCATATACATATATTATAATTCTGCCTAAATTGTAATAAGATATCTATATTAACATTGCGGTGATATCTTGTCTCGCCTCAGTCTCGTAAAGTATGTATCTCATATCGAAAGACATTTTTTTAGGATGAAATAAAGTAAAAGAGAGACTGGCAAGATGAAACAATATACACAATTTATGTTATCTCACGGCAATAGTAAAAATACGAAACGTCTTTTTAGAATTAGCTTGGGCTAGAGTATGAAACTTATTATAGATAGTGTCCTTCGTTTAATGATCTAGAAATATACATTTCGAGGATGCCCAAAGTTAATAATCAAGATGCTGTTAGTTGTTATACGAAAAACACTGCATCTATAAATTTTTATTTCACACAGTTGCGCGTCTTGCTACATCATTTAGATTTAAGATTCTTATATATTATTATAGTGTATCGATCTTAACCATAGTGAAACTCCTGCTTCTACTTTTTTCTAGCAGTTTATATTTATGTGTGCCATTGAATTGATCAGGTTGTGTTAATTATGGAAATCAGCTATAAATTTTCCACTTTATGGCAGGAAGCAGGTATTTACTAGAAAAAAATCTGAAAAACTCTAACAAAAATGTCAATGTGAATTAATATCATTTCTATAAATACCTGTTTCCATAATGTTATTCACAGCAACTGAAAATTAATGTTTATCAGCTTCTTGGACTGTAACACAACTTTTACCTTCACAAGGCGAACTATTACGTTTTCTGTCTTTACGTTTTTTAGTTGTATATTTTAGCATATTCCTCTGACAATGCATTATGATAACAGATTTTTTATTACAAAATAGAAATTTCATATTTCACTTATTATCAATGGAAACACAAGTAGATAGTGTAATTATTAAGATTACAATAGTAGGATAGTCCTAAATTAAGCTAGGAATTGAATTATCGTAAAATAAATTTGAATAGTCCTAGAAACAAATGTCAGAAAATATGTATTTTTAAAAAATCTTAGAGCCTTCTACAGAAGGTTTATTTAATACGAAATTAGAGTTTCGAATTCTAAGAATAAGCACTCGAAGATAGCTTTGAAATCATGGAATTCTGTATTTTGAAAGTAAAGGGTTTAACAAACGTAGCATAGCCTACCATTTCTGAGATTACGGTGCAGTGCATTGCGTTTGATATTGATGTAAATATAATTTTCCTATTACTATATTTATTCTAGTTCTAATTAACTTATTAGTTCCATGCAGTACTGCGTTCTACTGCAAATTCTATTTGTCGCACCAATTAGACAAGTTTCTACCTTTTATCACCGACTACTATGAAAATGATCAAATCCCTGAATAGAGATTTTTTATGGTATTTCTCTTAACCCCTCTATTATTGGGAAAATTTTACATTATATTAAAACATCAAAACATCACATAAAATAGACAACCCCAAATCCAAAACTTACACATTGAAATAATTCAGGCAAATACCCCAGACCCACCAAAATTGCCAGTGCCCTATGCCAATATACAGGGTGGGCCAGTGAAAAGTTTCCACCTTAAATAACTTGGTATACAAGTTTTTTCAAACAAATTCCAGAGACATGTAGATTTTTATTTCAAGGGGGACACATTTCCATGTTAATAACATTTATACAGGATGTCCCAAAAAATAGATATTTACCTCTACTTATATTTTTTAAATAGAATACTCTGTATTTTTACAGATTTGGATAGAACGTTCTCTAACGAACACATTGATATAGGGTTTGATGGATCTATCTCTAATAGTGAAGGATATATATCTTAAATAGTATTCCATAAGAGCAATGTGTTAGAGAAAGACTTTGTGACGGCTGAAGCTTAAGCAACGAATCAATATTCTCTTTCTAACTCATTATGCTTATGGAACACTCTTTTATGTATATCTCCATCACTATTAGAGCTGTATCTGTCAAACCCTATATTAATGTATTGGTAAGAGGTTGTTCTATCCAAATCTGTAAAATACACAATGTGTTCTATTTAAAAAATACAAGTTGTGGTAAATATCTCTTTTTTGCGACACCCTGTATAAATATCAATAATATGGAAATGTGTCCCCCTTGAAATAAAAATTAACCTGACTCTGAAATTTGTTTGAAAAAACTTGTATACAAAGTTATTCAAGGTAAAAATTTTGGTCCACCCTGTATATCCGTGAGGGAACTCTATCCAAATATATTTAAATATACAGAGTACTTCATTTAAAATAGCACAAGCTTTGTTCATATTCACTGAATTGTTTTCTTCTTTTATAAAATCTGACTGAAAAACTGTAAAAAATATTTAAAACTAATTCAAAATTTAATAGATTGTGAACATTGTATACAGATATAATCTTAATATAAAATTATTTATACACTGTATTGGTAACTCTCGAATGAAAATTAACATATGCATATCAATGAAGTGGAAATAATTTATTAATGAATGTAATAATAATTAGTACCAAGTTATTTAATGCAGATATTTGCAAATTACTATTGCATGGACATATTGCTAGCATATTACCAGTTATATAGCATTACACTGAATCTGGTAATGATGCTAGATGCCAGTGTAGAATCAGTAAGTAATTATTAACAACGTATCCTTTTTGGTTCGCTTATTTGTCATAGTTTTGTTTCCTTTTTTACATTTATTTTATTTTGTGTACCAGAAATAACAGTAGTAAAGTTGAAATTGTCAATGTATAATAAATAAGTAGGTACGAAAGACTAGATACGAATATGTAGGTATTAAAAAATGAATGGAACAGTTGTTTCCGGTACAATCACCCTTCAAGTTAAACAGTTCTAGGTGCAACATTCTTTATTTTTAATATATGAGTTTAGCAAATTATAGCACATTATCTATAATTTACAGCCCAAAACTAGCATTATCCAAAAAATGTAACTATAGGTTTCCAAAATGCACGCTGTCATTCATTATACATAAACACAGGTTAGCATTCATTATATATATTTGTGTATAATGATGCGTTTAGAAGTTCAGAATACTCTTCAACCAATGGCTCTTTTATAATTTAGCTTTTTTTATAGACGCAACCACACGCAGATTCCAGTCACAGAAATAAATATTCTTGTGGTCATCCACAAATAACTTTGAAGATTCAACTTTTTAGTTCCTTGGCGGAATCATCTATAAATATATAAGTGTGAGAAAATTAAAGGAGAAAAAATCATGTATACAGGGTGTATAATAAAAAAGGATTAGACTGATATGTCAAGATGACTATGTTTAAAGATACAGGGTAAGCTAAAGTTCGAATTGGAGTATAACTTTTTGAAAACATAGTATTATAGTTATTATAATATTATTGCAATTAGAAATATATTAAATAAAAACCTAAAAAACATCACAGACATGAACAATCTCCCTTCTGAAAGCCTCAGGTTTGTGTAGAGGAAGGTTGTTGAAAACTACCTTGTTGCTGAAAAACAAAATAAGAATAGGGAACGTTATATAGTTTAAATTTAATAGGGAATTCAAAAATATACACAATGTGTTCCATAAGAAATTTTCGATTTTGTGGAATTTTAACGTCACATGTTTGAGCCATCTCCCAAAAATACCCTGAATATTGATAGGGTAATGTCGATTCATTGAAGTAATTTTTGAGTCTAATTGATCACGAAATAAACCCTGTTTAAATTGTTGCCTGTTTTGCCGAGATTTTTCAGGCAGGTGTTTTTTAAAAATTTTTTTCTTTAAATGCTAATACCTTCGTAACGGTAAATGATAGGTATTAGGGTACCCTTAAGAATGTCGATTTAGAATTTTAAGGAGAGTTCAAAAACGTAATTGAATATAGGCTGTCCCATTTAAAAAGAGAAAGTTGATGCCTGGATCAGTGATACTGAACAACCTGTATTCAAGAAAGTTATAAAAATGAAAAATTCGGGTAAAAACAAAAAACTTTCTTTTTTCTCTACCTTTTATACTTTCTAAGGCAAGGGAATAAAGGATCTTATTTTGGACACCCTGTACATGTTATTTGGGATATTATATATAATTTATATTACATATATTTTTATCCTTTGTAGATGTCAATAACCTAGGATTACATTAATTATTTCTTATAACTAATAATTTCGACAAACAAATGAATAACAGTTTTTTCCCAAAGAATGACCAAAAATTTTACTTTAACATTGTGTCTTAAGAGACGCATGTTGTCAAATAGATAACTTAAGTTTTTTTATATTTTGGTGCCAATAATCTGGATCATTGATTGAACGATTCAATATTACACACAGGCGAGTGGAAATCAAAATTTTATTGACAATACTAAAGATTTCTAAACAATTTTTCGTATTAGCTTGCCATTTGACACCCACTTACCCATATAGCACAAAAATTAACAAGGTCCGTCTTTTTTCTTAACAAATACAGTGTGTAAAGTAATCTAGATCCCACTGAGTTGCGCCTCTTATTAAAGTCCTCAGTCTGCCTCAGTAATTTAACCTTTTTTTAAGGTATAACCCGTACGTATGTTTTTAGTTTTCCAGGGCGTTACCGTAGGAGATTTATTTCAAAACAACTTCATCGTGCTCTATTTTCATAAATACTCTCAGTAATTGCACGTACGATATTAAACATTCTTATGCCTAAGAAGATATCCAATAAGATATCCATAAGATATCCAATTTAAGGATAATTTTAATGAGAAGTCAACCTGACAATAAAAATGTTAAAAGACGCTATAAAGGGTTGCTTCAACTAAGTTTTTCTTAAATAGAGAAAAGACTAATAATAAATTCTTGGTAATAGTCTACAAGAACTGATTCTTTAAAAGCAGTCGAATTAATCCGTGAAATCTGAAACTGAAAAATTATTTAGTTATTTTTTTATTGTGAGCATCATATCGAGTGCTTTCATTTCTGAATAGATCATGAAAACACTCATCCATGTAAACTATCTATTAGTCAGAATTTATAGCGTTCGTGCGTTGAAATTTATTTAATTCGCTAAATTTCTGACAATCTTACAATAGGGTAATAGCAGTTACTAATAGAGGTCCTTTTATGAAATTAATGAGCGAATAGTCAGTAAGTTCCAGGGTTTCTTTTGAACTGTGACTTCAAACAAATGAGGTCACCGACCTCATAGGGTTTTGGCCCTCATATGTTACAAAACCTTTGCGTTGACAAATAATTGACAAAATATGAAATATCGGTAACTTTTCCTTATAATGAAAAAGACAAAAAACTTAGTGTGAATGTTATAGATACTAAGTTTATTTACTATATTACCGAAATACCAAGAAATCATATTGATATGACTTTGAAAATTAAACGCACTGTGTAATAATAACATTTATAACGGTACTTACATACAGAAACGCGTATAACTTGAGAACGGATGGAGCGATTTCAATTTTTCAGACTAATATGCAGAGAATTAAAATACCTTTTAAATGACATCCCGCTTAATCATTCAAAACATTTTATTTGAGAGCGTCTGTAGCGCCATCTCTAATTTTAGAGTCATCAATAACACCAAAATGTATCAGATTTTCTATATCTTTAAAGGGAAAAGTCCTTCCCCTTTAAAGCGATCCAAAATTTTCCACCCTGTATTTCATGAGATACTAGGAAGCAATCGTTAGTCCTTATTATCAAAACATGAAACAGGCGTACATGTTATTTATGGTAATGAAGACAAGTTCCATATATACTGAAGTGGAATGCAAAGCACTTTTTGCTCCTGAATTACTTATCCATTCGTACAGTAGGCTTATTTCCAGAAACAAGTGAACAGAAATGCATTAAAAAGATAAATAATTCGTCGACGACAGTAGTTACTGACACTCTACTTTCACAACAGGTGTGTCTTTTCCAGTCATTATAATTTGTTGACTGGTGCTTTTCGATCTTTATAACAGAAAACACCAGTTTTACTTATTTACGGCCGGTTTAATAATTAACCATGTAGGTTCAGTGGATAATTAACACCTTTTTATTATTAATATTAATATTAATTAAAGCTGATGGTGTCGTGGAAAACTAGCTGTTATTTAGCATAAAATATCTCTATGGTTTTATTTATCTAATAAAATAGAATAAACTTTGAAACTATGGCTAATAATATGTAATAGTGTTCTCACTCACTATATTTATAAGTCACTTACAATTCATTTGGAAGGAGGTTACAAAACAATAGCGTAGTGGTGATTGAGTACTTGTTTTACAAGTAACTACTTTGTGGTTAACAAAGATGATAAAAGAGATTTACTCCTTCTCGCTGATTTAAGATATCTTTTAATGACCCTTGAGACACTCGATAGAAAACTTGAAGTAAAGCAAAAGTAGCGAGTTTAGAACTATAACCTGTCGTTCTTAAGGTCCGTACTGATTTGAGCATTTGGCACGCACGAATAGCTTGCATGCACGAACAATTTATGAGCACACATTTTCGTTCCCGTAAATGTTTATTTTGGGACAATTTGGGTTTCAATGTTTGCACACAAATATCCGTTCCCTCAGTTGAGTGTGTGTCATCAAGATGTCATTACAAAGAAATATAGTTACTATTGCAAGTGCAGCGTTTATTGTAATGCACAGTATAATTAATAAAAAGAATGAAAAAAGAAAGAAACGATTGTGGATTACACAGTTCTATTGAAGCCGGAAGTTATACGGTGGTACTGATTTATTAGCTGACGTGAGGCTGGAAGAAAACAGTGGCCATTTCAATAATTTCATCCGGATGTCATCTGAGGATCTCGAGTTTTTTGTCAACACTATTATTTAATTAGCTTTAACTCTACGTTTTTTTTTTGCGACCGGAGATTGCTATTCAAGATGCAATATTTGTTTAAAATCTCACTAGTACAGCGCACAGCCTATTTTATTAAGAACATCATCCAGACTGAGCAAATTATACGCGTAAATCTCTTTGATGTTGTCACAGGGACCGACAAGCAACGGAGTGTGTTCGTGCGTGTTAGAAGTTACGCGCACGCATACTCAAGTCAGTACCGACCTTTAGGCTTAAAATATATATTAACTAAATTGCCATACGTGGTAGCTAAAATAACATGTACAATCTGCGAAGAAGAAGTATTAACACTAGTCCACTTATGGTACCACTGTAGAAATTTAAAGAAACTTATTTGTAAAGAAAAATAAAGTTACTATACCAATTATAGAGACCTGCTTTATTGGTATAGTCATTGCCACTTGATTTAATAAATTGGTTGCTTCTGTTTAAAATCTGCAAGGTAAGGTACTGAAAGGTGAGTAAACTGCTTCATGAAGATTCCATAATGGTCCCTGATTCATTCAGACTGAGATGCAGAAGATTGGTCAGAGATAGAGATAAAAAATCCTATTTGTTACCACTGAACCCCAAGGGTATTTAATAATGTGGAACAAAACAGGTGTTTATAAGTGTTACGAATTCTAACAATGCCAAGATCGATAAAATCTTAAAATTAAGGAAACCAAGAAAATTGCCATTTTTTAAAGCTATGTATTTATTTGAAGCATTGTCCAGAAGAATTGAAGAATTTTCCACAAGTGTGTTAGAGCATATAAGAAAATATTAACATTTTAGTAAATTGTAATAGAACTAACAACCTAGCATTCCATTCATCTGAGAAGATATACAACTTCTGTATTTTTATTTCATTTGAAATATTTAAGAAATATTGAATACACCTACTCCCTGGAGAAATTCAGTGGAAAGATTAGAATTTCGAACAGAAAAAAAATTTATTCTCACAGATGAAAGCTACTTTTAAAAATTTGAAAAGCCTGGTGTCATTTCATGTTACGGTATATCTATATTGATATAACCAAATTATTAACACAAAATCATTTTTTTATAAAATCAAAATACCTCTGCAAAGTTCCAAAGGATATTATATCACTTAATCTGCTCAGGATTAAATATCATTAATTAATTACAGAATTATAAATAAACTATAACTTGTTATGCATAATTAATGTGACAGGAGTTGTATTATAATATTAGATAAACCGATTAATATGTGACAAATATGTAATATTCTTGTTGCTAAGACTAAGGAAATACGTTAATTGATACATTTTTTAACATGTATTTAAATATCTAATTTGTTAGAATTATTCGGATCAATGAATTTCAGAATATAATATGTCACGGATGAATAAACATGCCAATTACCGAAATTAGTGGGAATGTTTGAAAGACCTAATTGACTGCAGGAGTATTTACTTTCTTTATAAATAACCAATCAATATAACCAAAAACTTTTACATAAAAAATTTGGAGATTACCAAATTTTGATTTCAGTATATTCCAAGTATACTGTGTCCAGTTTATGATGAACTGTAACCATTCTCTCCATATCTCTGAAACCATTAGAGATACATAGTTCGTTGTAATAGGAAAAAGTTGGGCAATTTTAGGCGCAAGAAGAATCCAAGGTTACAATTCCAAGATTTCCTTCCCTGAAGTAGATGCAGGGTGAAAACAAAAACGTGACTTTTCTGGAAACGTCCGTAATTCGTTTATTGTAATAGATACATTCATAAAATTTTCAAGGTAGGGGTAGCAGTCATCAAGGTCTTCAAAATTGGTCTCTAAAAAAATCTAGGTCTACTAGATTTTGCTCTAGTTTACTCAACTTTTGATTTTCTTATGGGCACCACATTGGATCTTCTCATTCTTTAAAAGACCGTAAACGTGCTATTCAACTATGTATAATATGCATATGTTCGAATATTAGGACTGGTAAGATGGCCTTCTAGATCACCTGACCTCACTCCACTGAACTTTTTTTGTGGAATTATCTAGAAAACAAAGTGCATGCAAGATTAGATTCAGCAATTAGCGTCAGCTAAAGACGCAGTAATTGGAATTCGTTTTTTAACATATTGATACTATACATAGCAAAAGCAAACAAAGCGGTGTTTTAAAAAAATGTGAAGATAGGGCGCCCATAAGAAAATCAAAAGTTGAATAAACTAGCGCAAAATCTAGTAGACCTAGATTTTTTTAGAGGCCAATTTTGACGTCCTTGTTGACTGTTATCCCTGTCCCGAAAATTTGATGAATGTATCTATTATAATAAACAAACTATGGACGACCAGAAAAAGCACATTTTTTTGGTTTAATCTGGTATCTACTTAAGGGAAAAAATCTTGGAAACGTAAGCTTGGATTCTTCTTTGGTCTAAAATTTCCCAACTATTTCCTAATTTAGCCAGGTATGTATCTTTAATGGTTTCAGAGATGCCCATGCAGTTAGTTCATCTTAAACTGGACACAGTGTATAGTTTCTTTCAACTATACAGATAATATCAGTATCGTGGTGTAATACTGCAATGTTACGTGGTGTAATTCTTATAATTTTCTACCATAAAATAGCAGTATTTGAAATACATATATTAAAGATACTAAGCAATCATTTCCCGTAGTGAACCTCCCACTATTCACACCTGCTCAGAAAGTGTTCATTTATTATTTAGCAGATTCAGACCTGAATTAATGGTCTAGCGCGGGCACTAATGACAATGTAAATATGTTAATCTCACCTTTCTAAGCAATTAATATTTTTATGACAGACCAAAGTGTTTTCGTATCACGGAATGTGCACGTAAGTGATGGGATCGCCTGCTCCATATTTCAGGTGAATTAAAAAAGGAAAAGTACTTGGGTTGATCTAGATTACCTCTATCGTGAGTAGCATTTCTCCTTCAAAGGAGTGGAAATTTTTATTTCTAATCGATCAGAACAGATACAATATGTGCCTTATAAAATTATGTAGGGACTCCATTCGCTTGTCCCATTTATCTTTTTCATTTTATAGATCCAATATTATAATAATATCTCTCTGACCCAGCTCATTCTTATGAGAAAATTGAGTAATAGTGACCAGTATCACAAGCGGAATTAGTACCACAAGCTTCACGGTATGTTCTGGATGAAATCTGTGGAGTTCGAAGAGCAGGTCTCGAATAATATTTCGTCCGTTTCTCCTCCTCTTTCATGACAATGTTGATAACTTGTCACAGGAGCCGAGAACTCGATGACAAACATCGTCTTGAGCTAGTGGTCGAGGAGGACTACATCAGGCTTATTGGCACTAATCTGACTGAGAGTGGGAAATGAATAGTTCCAATAAATTCGGCACTTCTCATTCCCAACAATGGTCTCAATACCCCCCGGAGCGTATGGCAGCACTGGTGTTTCGTCTATCTCGTACGAGTGTCGTAGAAAGTAGTAAAGCACTCGTAAAGCCGCATTATGTCTATGGATATAGGCCGAGACTGCATATGCGGGACAAGCGAAGAGCTTTATTGTCTCCGGCGCCCTATGGCAGGCCCTGCAGTTGACAGACATCCATACCCATATACCCTATAGACGAGGGTGTTAAAAACAGAACACCATCCTGTCAAGCCATTATGAATTCCTCTGTTTCCGACTTAAACCCGCTGACCTTCACCCGAAAATATCAGAAAAAATTATTCAACATCTAAAGGAACAACTACAGGTACTTAATTCGTAGTGCTCATTATCATAATAATAATTACAATCATAGCTCTTCTGGGAAAGGTACTGCCAATTTAGAAAACGATATACAAAATTAGCAACAGGATTACATAAGTTTGCACTACTCCACACCACTGGATTTATGTTCAAGTACATTGGAACAAAATTTCATAAGTATAATTGAAAAACAAAAAAGTGTAGAAATTTCCCTACATCGTAGTCGTGACCGCATTAACATACATTTAATTCTATATACATATTATATTTATCTCATCAACTCCTTTGAAATGAAGTGAATATAATTAAAAGCGTTTCTGTCGAAGCTCAAGCTAAATGGATGAATAAATAATGTTCCTATGCTCAAGCAGGCGTGGTAAATAGAGTGTGAGCAAGTTTATTTTAGATTCGAGACAAGTATGCTCGTGACTTACACCTTCGTCGATAAATCGGCATTTATCAAGAATATCTTCTCATCTCTTTAGATGCTGCGAAATATCGTTGGATTTACTGCCTATTTGATAAAGTTTGGTGATTCGAAGTTTTACAAAAACAGGAGGAACTACTAGCTACAAATTTATTTAACTAAAGTTTTTAAATAAAAACCTACATATGTATTTACATTTAGTTTGCTTTAAGTAGGTAACGAATTTCAGGCAAAGAACTAAATTATCATATACATTAGTCCTGTGAGCTAATGAAAAGTAGACGAAATGTATTATTATCATATTAAAGTTTAGGTTTAATAACCCTGTACCTATATATCTTTTGTGATACCTACTTAAAGAAAAATATATAATTTTTCAATATGAGATATTCAATAAAGAAAATTGGAAGATTGTGAAATAACTTGCTAAGAATTTGCTGATTTTTACATAAGTCTAGAAGATTTATGAAATAACTTTCAAAAATATAATTGTTAACTTTCAAAACGAATTATTTTCTGTACTCTTTATCTTTGATTAACTTATAAAAATGTACATGTCTGGTTTTCCAAATTACTATATTATTATGTTATTAAGTAAATTGCTATAGGTCTATCACAATTTATAGTCAGCAAATGTTATACCTAACAGCTTCCTTTTCATTTTTGCCAGCTGTAGCAAAATTATACAAGTTCGCAGAAATAAAATTAAAACACAATTAAATAAGCATTTAATACATATAAATCATAGAGTAGAAGTTGAGATCTATATTTCTTCTTTATTTAATTAAAGATGTTGATGTATACTATTAATCAAACTGTAAGTATGTAGGTTGGTAGCTCCAACAGTAGACTGAATAAAAAATTACATGATAACTAATTATTGTCTAATTTCTAATTCAAAGTATAATGATGATTTCTAATAAGCTTTTAATAAGTCATATCTCTATATGTATATTTTTAATGATAGATGTAATTATATTTAAAGGCTTTTATTTTAATTTTAAATGTATATTTCAGGACTTTCTTCTAACAAGTTCATCACAAAGTGTTTAAAGGTAATGCACATAAAGATTATTGTGATAATAATTGCCTCATTTACATCATCTGCAACCTGTAACTGTTATCAGGATTTGTTGTGAGAATTAAAATAATATTCAGTTTCCTACTTAATAAATCTAAAATCCTTAATTTATTTAAACATTATTTATAGGTATTACTAGAATTTTAAGCAACCAAACAGTTACAATACGAATCGTTCGTGATTGATCGATTGGAATGAATCAGGATGCTTCCCCAATTAATAGGTTCACTTTTTAATAATATAATTAGACATGTAGGTTTGAAAAAATAGTCAGCATTTATAAGTACAGGGTGTTTATATTTTGAACTACTCTGTAACTTCTTAATCTTTTATTTTACAAAAAAACTTTGTTAATACGGATTTTGGAGTGTGTTTTGAAGATTCTGGATATCAGAAACACAACCGGACATCTCAGATAAACATGTATTACAATTGTTTTTTTGTTTATTTAATAATGATTACGTAAAGAACCGACATAGAACAGAAAAACAAACGTAAAAGAAAATAATTCCAGAAATTGTTCGAAATTATGACCATTTTAGTTCAAATTCTACGTGAACCCTCTATACATATAATGGATGTCCCAATAGGTACCTATTTCAGAATTTCCTTTCTAAATCCAAAATATTTTTTTTTTATATGAGGTAATTTAACTTGATGTTAACAATTTTATTTTAACTTACCGACTAAAACTTATTAATTAGGTACTAATTTATTGGAGATTTTCTATAGAGATTATTTAGTTCATGTAAATTAAGAAATATATTCTCTCTAATATTTTTATTATATTTATATGCTTATATTGAATTTTTCTGAAAATATTTTTTGAGTTTGTTTCTAATCTATGTCACATAATATATTTTGAGCATATACTATATGCATTTTTAAATTTTATACTGTGCCTATTAATGTAAATACTTCATAATATTCGTTTAAACTTTTATTTTTATGTAACATAAAAAACTGCAACTGACGGGGGTATTAACTTATGACAAATCAACTCACTCCATAATGTGGCATTTGGTTTATAGAACGACATTGCAGCATATTAGAATCATTAAAATTGAGTGCATTAATATAAGGCATAGATACACTTTTTTTTCATTCATGAATAATATAAATCTGTGAGAAACGACTATTAAGATATAGGACACAGATTATAGATAAGACTGACTAAAATTGATTAACTTTTAAATTTATTTATCTATAAATTGTTATTATTATACAGAATTTTTAATTAAAAAGCCATAATTTTACATCCGATAATCGTTTCGTTAAAGCTTTATAATAAATTATGTGGATGTAGCTCACATTAGTGAAAATATATTAGTACCACCAACTGTGACTTGTTACAGATACATTTTTCGTAGCTTGTTTGTATTCTGCTTTTCAGTAACCATAACTATACTAGTATACAGTGTTATTCAGAACTTATCCATAATAAAATTTGGGGATGTTCAACATACATGTACAAATGTGGTAGTGCAAAAAAAAATTTTTTGGCGGGTTCTGAAAACTATTTAAACATTTTTCATTGCATGCCGCTGGATACTGGTCCATTGTAATGGAGTGACCATGCAAACCCGCTAGCACGAAAAAACTTCGGAAGCTCTGAGTGTATACCGACACCCGGCTCAAAAAAGATTTGCAGCGTTTTTACTTTAAAATAAACTTAAAGATAGATAGATGTGACCAAAGTGACGTGTCTTTAAAATGAATTAAAATTTGTTACACTAATTTTGAAGAATTGCCCTACTTGATTATTAGGTATTAGAAACATGAAATTTATAAAAAATTTGCACATACCTTGTTACACAAGCTGTTCGAAATAATATTCCTCGACTTGTACACACTTTTGGGCACGCCTTATCCAATTTTGCCGCACTAAACCGAATGTTCCTTCTGGTTGCTGATCTTGTAAATGCAAATTATTAGGTAAATTGGGGATTTTCAGCATTTTGCTGCAACAACCACTCACAAAACCTAACTCGTAATTGATAATCCACTGGTAACAGTCCATTAACTCAGCATTACTGTACACATGAGCCATTTTGAAAATTTTACAGTTTAACACTCCTACGATAAATAAAACACCGCACTGAGAGAGGACACAGATAGACTGATGACTGAATAGACAATAAAGATATTATCCCCACTCCAACTCTATTCGCTTTGTCTTAATCAGGCGTTGCAGGTACAAAAACGTGTTTACTTTTTTTTTACCACATTCTTAGGAATGTTTTATATCAAATGTCGTTGAAGTACAGTTGCCCATCTACGTAGTCCTTTATAATGGTATAACTTTAAACATTGTTTACGGGAAATCCTAAGACTTTTCTTATATATTTTTTTGGTGATATCGATTTCCTATTTAAGGATGCACATATCCTCAAAGTTTTAGAGATAAGTTCTGAATAACCCTGTATATGTACAGTCTTTCAACGAAAAGTCCTCCCCCCTATAATTATAAAACCGACAAAAAATAGAATCGACACTCGCCAATTTCTGTTCTTGGGGGGAGCATTTTTGACAGTCAAGCCTACTTGATGTTCATCCTCCTAACCTCTAGCAAGCCCAACATTACTATTTCAAATGAAACTACGCTACTTCTCACACATCATTTTAATGCGATTTTCATTACGAATACACTGGTGGATCATTTTTCAGCATCGATTAAAATTTGAAAAATTTAGGAACTCTACATCACCATACTTTTTGAGTTGATGTACCTGCTATTAGGTAAAGTAAATGATAAAGCTATGAATAAATAAAACTATACTGTCTCTTTCAACTATAATATCTAATATCATCATTCGAAACTACCTAATGTCAATTTAATGATATAGTTGTTGGCATCAATAACTTCATCTGTACCTAGATTAATAATAGTCATTCAGTTCATCCTACTTGAAATCAACCAGTGGTGCTAAGTGCCTTAGGAAAAAATGCATGGTTGTAAATTATTAGTAGTAGTAGTAAATTATTAAATTGCAGATATTCTAATGTTTATTTTGTACATCTATATATTTATTTTTTTATAAGATTAATCTGATTGATATAAACGCAAGCACTGGCTCATTAAGTTCTTATTCAACTTTCAGATCGAATATAAAATATTTGTTACAGGATTTTTAGTATATTTAACGGCTATGTAAGAAGCAAGGCTCTCGCTGCTCAAACGCGTTAAGGATAATAGGTAGTAGGGATAGTAGTTTGTTTAGTAGGACTAATATGAAGGTATTACTAAATAAATCTACTATTTTATTTTTTGTAAACCATTTATTTTTACTTTTAGGATATTTTGAATGTCTGCCTCTCTTTTGACTAACACTGAATATCTCTTATGCGACCAATTTTGATGAATACTGACAAAAATAAATAAATTAGTTGTTATCATTAATTGTCGCTATGAAACCTTAATACTTGTCAGGAAAAAATTAAAAGGTAAACGGTTTAAATAATCTAATCAAAACACATTTGACAAGAATAAACCCTTACGCCAGATTAACAGTCAGTAGTTGATTTAAAACCTGGTATATTGTAAATAGATAATTATAAGTAGGATTGATGAAGATGCGAGGGCAGACATAGACGTGAGCATCATATTATGCGTAATACAAGAAATTAATTATTAATAAAAACAATAAACTGTTACAATTTATAAACTATACACAATACAACAACATACAACACAACGGAGAAGATATATTTACACGCAAACACCACGACAATAGCCAATGAACTTAAATCCACAGTAATAGCCTTGCAGCGCGGTGAGGTGTTTACCAAGCACACCACTGGTCTTCCTCGCGACTCGCCAAGCCTAATTATAAGTAAACACACCACTTGATGGAATAATTTCTATTTTTCAAATATGATAGTTATACCGATTGTAATGCCAGACTTAGGATATTACTCCAGTTATATTAGGCCGGAAAAAGCAGCATCTGCTAAAAAAATCCAAGTGAGCCTAAATTTTGCATAACTTTGGAAGCAATGTCTAAAAAGTCCCCATCAATATCGCGCTTGCGATTTTAGTTATTTAAGGTCAAGGGCCATAAAACTCTTATTTTCTCAAATATCTAGCTTTTCGTGAGTCGTATGACTTTTGCTTTATTACAAAAAATAAAGAATAGGAAATTCTTTACAAAAAAGAGTGTATTATCAAGTACAGAATTGGCTTGGTAATGATTTAAATCCTAAACAATGGGGATGGAAGATAAATAATGTTTTGGAGCCCATTAAGACTTTATTGCCAATTGCATTTTTTGCAATTGTACTAAAGGATACAACACAAATTGCAGGTGCAGAAGAGTTGGACTGTCCTGTTCAATACTTTGTGGTCATTGTCACGGTCAATCATGTCTCAACGCAAATGTCGATAGCGCTACGGAAGGAAATATTCAGGATGAAGAATATAATGAGTTTGATCCCGTTGACCTCTTGACACAAAATACAACAGAAGGAAAAGAAAATGTTGGGGAAGAAAGTAACTACGACATAGAAGAGAACGAACAGGTATTTGAGGGGACAGACGATGAGAACTTGGAGGAGGGGACAGAGAACGAGAATGAGGATAAGCTGTAGAAGACACTAAAAAGAGCAAACTCATGGATTAGGCCTACTGGGAAACCATGTAAAAAAATGCGCCTTGTATCCTGCCTCTGAGGTGGTGTGGAAACCGATGCACCGCTACCCTGTCCTTTACTGGCGTATAGAGTGAAAACTATTGGTTTTACGTAAACTATGTATATAACATTTTTTGAAGAGCATTTTTTAATCTTTGTTTTCTATAATAACCAAAAAAGTCATAGAACATACAGGAAGCAAAATATTTTCGAAAAACCGATTTCTGTGACATTTGACCTTGAATAACTTAAAACGCAAGCAACGTATCGGTGGGGACTTTTGCCACATTATTAGTAATATAAAAGTAAAGGTGTATGCAAAATTTCAGCTCACTTGGATTTTTTAGTAGATGAACCCTTATGTTACTGGACTATATATGTTATGCGTAATCAACAGTTGGTATTTGACACTATAAAAAATTAAATTGATGGCTTTTTTCATACCTTTTAAACCTATACATACCTTTTCATACCTCATAACCACATACCTTTTCATACCTCATAACCAATTTGCAAAGGCTGTCATAGCAACCAATATTTACTAGTCATTATTTTTAAGAGGGTTTTATTCTTGTCCGAAAAATAAAGTAGACCATAGTGAAACTAGTATGAATGTTCTCAAATTTATAGCCTAAATGCAAAATTGGCGTAATTAAGTTGAGTTGAGAGCAGTAGGCAACAAAAATAACAGTTAATTGTTGATAATAAATATTGCTAGTTATAGAATATCCAAATATTTTCTTATGTTTGATGTGAGGTCGTTAACAAAATTAATGTGTTCATTTCTTTAATAGCTTTAGTTTCTAATACCTACATTTATGCAAAACAGTAATTTTAATAATACGGTATCAGAGGAATGTGTTAAGAAAATCATAAATAAATTATACAGATTTTTTACAAATAGTCAATGTTTTACTAAATGGAGGTCGCCCACAATAAATGTTCGCGGTACTAAATTATAAAAGCTATTTATACTTAATAACCATAAAAACAACCGAAAACTGTTTCAGAAGTTAAAATTTAACGAGTTTTTCGGTAATGCTATGCCGGCCCACCATAAATTCTATAAATTTATGGGAAGAGGTTTGCATCAGCTTTGTGCCTACACAAATGTACTCTTTAATAGTGTGCTTACATGTATTAATTAATAAAATGTCTGGACATGGTGTTAGATAAGTGCTTATACAGGGTGTAATAAAGTCCGGTACTAGTGTACCGGACTTCGAGGGATGATGTTGTTGTTGTTGGAAGGCGGCGCGGTTACCCGCAGCACTCAGGTCTTTCGACCCATGTGCCTGCCGCTAGTCGAGAGCTATTGGAAGAGATCCGTGCTATGCGCATAGACCAACACCCGTTCTAGGGGAAGCTCTCTAATGTCCTGGGGCAGAAGAGAAATGGTGCACCCCACCCAGATGTTTGTGTCTCTTGACCATGAGGCAGGCACAGCGACAGAGGATGTGAATGGAGTCCTCGTCATCGTCTTCGCAAAATCTGCACCTTCTAGTGTCACTAAGGCCGATAGTGTTAAGGTGCTTGTTGAGATGTGCGTGACCTGTCAGCAGTCCTGTGGCAATCCTTAAGGTGTTACCACTTGGCGCAAGTATTGATCGGGTTGCGTTCGACCAAGGCCCTTCAATTAAGAGCCTGGCTTGTCGCAGCCCAGTCCCGTTCGACCATTTTTCCTCTGATCTCTCCTTGAACCAGTTTTCAATAGACCTTGTTACATAACTAGGCGAAAGCCCGAGTACTGGTTTGAGCCTCGAGATATGATACATCTAAAAATAAAAATAATAGTTCTTATGAACATACGCCGTAATATTTTTCCTACGGAAGTTACAGCCCCTTAAACGCAGTCGAAGACCAATTTTTTTTGAAATAAGGTATTGTGGTATACATTTTTATGTCAAAGTGAATGGTGCATTTTGATCATCCTGGTGCATTAGTGAATTCTGAAGGGTAGATATCATAAGGCTAGAGTGTTATTTTTCACAAATTTTTTTATAAAAGCAAATATAGTTGTTTTAACATAAGATGTGAAAAATTACAACTTTTTAAAATAAAACTATTCAATAATTTTATTTTGAGGTATTATTTTGCTAGGAAAGGACATGATATGGTTTCATAAAATATCAATTTACTCCGTGACGGTGTGTTTTGTGAAAAAAATGTAAGAGTACTTTTTTGTAGATAAATGGGTGGGATATCGAAATATCGTGTTATTTTGAACGTTAATCAGTGGCGCAATATATATTTTTTAGAAAAGGGGTCCCAAGAGAGCATGTTGCACGCCACTGGCTATTCACATCGAGCTGAATTTTTTTATGGAAGTAGTAAATTCATAGTAACATCTACCAAACACAATTTGAAAACAATTGGTTTATTACTGTGGGAGACACAAATAAAAAAAACATTTTTTTCAACTTCAACACCCAGTATCTCAGAAACGGTATAGATTTGGAAATAAGTTTATATAGCATAATAAGTCCAATTATTTTTACTGACTCTACATGTTCCCAAATTTCTCAGTACAAAACTAGGACACCCTGTGAATTCAATTTCTATTTCAACAGTATACATATTCAATGGTGTTACAAATAAAATAGGTTGTAGTATATGAAGACAGTTGCAGAACGATTGAAGCTGAAGCTATAAAAATTACCCATTCGCTTCTATTTTATCCATATCATGCAACCTTTAGAAACGCTCGTTTTAAATATCGTTATTGGAATAATACTACTATACTATTTACATAGTACTCTATTTCATTTTTTTGTTATTTCCTCAGTTCAAGTATAAACATTTTTTGTTGTTCTTTTTTATCACTACCAACCACATTCAATACTATCAAAAAATTTATGTTTTTAAAGATATCTAGATATTAAATCTTCCTGTGTAGGCTTTTACAGAAGGAAATTTTTAACGCTGTTTATGATGAACAACATTAAATACAAAATCTGGAAAATTTATAAACAGTATACTTGTACATATATGTAATACTTGGATGCCTAGATTGTTCATCTTCTGTTCTATTTACCGTTCTGAAATTGCCGAAGTCTTAATTGAGCTCGGTTAAATTCAGGATACCTCGCTTCCACCAGACACCCTGTACACACTCTGCAGCCTCCTATTGAATAAGATAACGGCAAAGGAGAATACCAGCTGAGGTTGCTACTGTAATCGAACGGCAACAGTCGCGGAACGCTCTGATTGAATGACGCAGCAGAGATAGAAACCCCATTCAATTTGCTATTTCTCATATCCTCACGTACCGCTCGACAGATCTGAATGGCCGGCAGGTATTTCTTAGTTATGTTATCCAAATAGTGGGCATTCCGCGCATAAGACCGACGCGGTTTTTACTCTTAGAGCATATGGGCAGACATGGGGTCGTTGCCAAAGGAATTGTAACGGAATACTGCTAAAAGATAGTTCTAGTTAAAATGCAAAGAGGCAAATTTTGTATTCATTCTATTTTATTCTATGACGTATTAAATTATACACTACTACTAATAAATGAATAATATAAAACATAATAAAAGGAATAGGGATGTAAAAATAATAAAACCAAACATTCTTCCTTTTATTGTATATACCTGTACGAGTATATATTGAGTCAAGTGGGTGATTCAGAGTTCAATTTCTCCATCGCTAAACCCAGAGGTTCTGGGTTCGAATCCCCATTGTTTAAATAATTTAATTGGCCTAAATAAATGGAATGGACAAAGAATAATTAATAAAGTAACCAAATAAACAGGAAAAATAAACTTTCGAAAAACATGTATACTATAGTACAGTTGTGATAAATCCATTATCGAAACCTGTAAAAATATACAAGCGATTCAATTAAAAAAAAAGACACTTTATGTCTACTTCCTACAGAAACGAAACTAACAAAATGCAGCCATCATTTTCAATCGATCGAACTTGATGTCTTAAGGTAGGCACCAATATATCAATTATGTATACAAATTAGTTTCACAGTCATGTCTAGTAGCAATTTGTCGCTACACACCATTCATCAAGTACTTTTACCTAGTTTTATTTGCCATTTATGTACCTTGTCTCTGTAAAAATTGGAATTACAAAATTATCTAAATTGAAATTGAAGTAAGATACTACTATTTTAATTTTATGGCAAAATAGTCGAGTTGATATATCTAGTACAAGGATACACATCCATCATTTCCATTGGCCATTTATAAAGGTATCTTTGCCTTTATTGGTAGTTAAAATATGTGGAAATATGCATATCGGAACCATTCCATTAATTACTTTCGCACTTACACGAGATGATAACTAATAATGAACTTGGATTTAATGCATTTCTAGGCCACTTATGTACACTTTTATTATATTTTAATCACCACAGGCATCCCAACATGGAAAGTCTATCAACGCCGCATTCAAATAAGCAATATACAGCGTTGTCAGGCACTTTTTAACTTGGACTTGCTACAAGTACATGTGAGTTAATCTTTCAACTCACGTTTTACAAATCACTTTCTTTTAACAGAAATATGAGCATATTAATTAATCTCTTGTAGCAGGCGTACTTTCCATGAATACCAATGGAATGTCAGTACAAATTTCTTTCTGTTGTAACTTCCTTCTCCTTACACCAGTGAATTGTGTTTGGTTACTACCCTTCTATTTATATAACATAAATATATATATATCATAAAACACATCACAGAAACGGACAACCTCCCTTCTGAAATCCTCAGGCTTCTGTAGAGGTAGGGTACACATGAAAAAAGGCAGACATACAACTATTGTGCCAGGAGAGATTCTATTTCTCCCCCCTGGATGAGATTGGAACTCGCACCGCAATTATACCATTCTTTTAGTCACAAGCTACCACCCAGCACCCAATAGACTGAGCTATCGCCTTGGCGATATATATCTCCATTTAAAGTATCTATTTCTCCTTTTTTACTGTTCAGTTGAAGGAAAAATATTATTATTATTATTATATGTATGGCTTTAAGCCAACCACAAGTTGAGTAAAGAATTTAATGAGAGATGCAACTGAGTGGAGTCGATATTTTAGTAGGTAATCTGAATTTCTGTGGCAATACTCCAGCTTTCCGAACAAAATTTACTGTTACGGGACAAACTAATAGTGCACTTATATATACAGGTCCCCAAATAAAAATATGTCCAATTTGGAAACAAAGACACCAGTGAAAATACCAATTCTGTGGCAATACTCCTGCTTTCCGAACAAAATTTACTGTTACGGGACAAACTAATAGTGCACTTATATATACAGGTCCCCAAATAAAAATATGTTCAATTTGGAAACAAAGACACCAGATAATAGTAAATCATAGTTAAATATAGATAAATAACAATACTGGAAACATACTTCTCTAATTCATTATATCCACACTCCACTTTAGTGGAGGAACACAGCTGAAAGTCATACGCACAGACTACTCTGTGGCCACACCTCTGACCTCTGCCATCCGTATTACGTCTCCCACCCATAGATATTGATATCTCGGCTTCCCTCATGCACCGTTCTTCTTCTACTACCGATCCGTCCTTGTCTCCAAATTGAACATGTTTTTTTTTGTGATCCTTATATGGGCCAAAATTAACAAGTTTTCTTTTTTTCTTTAAACGTATAATGCGTCAAAAAATTTTGTTTACCAGTCAGTCCATTGGGAATCTGATTAAATCCATTCGTCAACACTTTAAGAAATAAATATGATTTTAGTTCAAACAAATATTTACAGCAAAACATCAGTCCGAACATATTTATCGATATTTAGATATTTCCTAGAAAAAAATTGTTGCGATGGGTGACCTAGCTATAAATGGATATACCTAATATTTTTCTAAATTAGAGAGATGTAGGGAGATATACATCTACAGGTATATTATTATAGTTAATATATCATTAATAATACCTATACTAGGGCCTAGGGCCGGTACTTTCATGCACGGTTCACGTACATCCCACGGGTTAAAATGAACTAGTCTTTAGATGTGAGTTCACCGATTTACTTAGAACCAAAACACTCACAGTCATAAACGCAATAAGCCTCATAAATACATTAATCGAGAGTGAAAGTATGACCACCCTCTACAAATATTCTACACCTTACAATTCATTCTGAAAATCAGTCTGGTATTTTGTTGATGACTTCCGGTGGATGAGATAAAATAAAACACCACCCTGAGATAAAATATATTACTTACTTTACTGGACAGCCTTTAATCACTCACTAATTACGAAATGTACCTTTGTTTTGACATATTTACCTTAGTATTTCGTAGAATTTCTTTACAGTTATTAACCTAACTAAAAATTCTGGAGTGGAATTTTAAGAACATCGTTAGTTATATTTTAACGTAAAGGATCCCAGAGCAGTTTCTTAAGATGGTTTGTTACGTATTACGGATAACGTCGAAACTAAATTTCGCTTGGCTAAGAAATAGGAATATGCATATGAGTAATGTCTGTAAACTTTCTAATCCTTACAAAATTTTTAATTAAAGTATTTAATTTGACCCCATTTCATCTCAAGAACAAATTAAGCGGGAAGAATTCTGTAACAATACCTTTATAAGAAAAACAATTTAAAGATACATTCGATCGCAAGCCAAATAGATTCATTCACTTATTTCTTGCATTAGTAACTCGTAATGACAAACCGGTAAAAGGTTTATTGTTATTATAGTTAAAATGCACTATATGACCACAAACTGTCGATTGTTACTGTTTCATCCATTCTGTGTAGCCATTACACAGCCAACATTAACTATTATTTTTGCACAAATATTTAGGTATCATATTATCTTATCATGTATTGGAGAAAGACTGTGCCTAGCAACGCATCGATATTCTCTTTCTAGCATATTTCTTTTATGACACACGTCTTAGGGCATATCTCCCTTATTATTAGAGATAGACCCATAAAACCTTATATTCGTAAAAAAGAATGTTTTCCAAGAATATAAAACAGTACTCCATTAACTGCGTGCTCCATTTAAAATATTAAAGTTTATATTGACGTAGGTTCATTGAATCGCCCTGTAAAAAATTAATATAAGTAAAACAACTGTAAAAAGAAAAAAATCGACGTGTCCGAGCTATTTTCCAAAAACTTTACCATTTTCAAAATAATGAATTTAATAAAGTTCTGCACTATAGATATACGTTAAATAAGTAAAAAAGGTAAAAGTTTTATTTCAAATTATGATGATGTTTTTTATTTACCTATAAATGTATTTTATCTGTTCAAATAAAACTTGTAAGTTACCTTTTAAGACGGTTTTCCACCAAACGGACAAGACAAAAACGCAACAAAAACTGGTGTCGAAAAAAACAAAACTGCAACTTGGCACAAACTTTTTGAAGACTCGAGGTTTTTGCGACAGTTGCTGTTTTGTTTTTCGAGTCCCGTTCGGGAGCGTTAAGATCAAAGAGTTTGACGTGTTTACGAACTGAAGTCTGTCTAGAGGAAACAGCAAGTTGCGTTTTTAATGCGTACCTAGTTTCTTTTCAGCTCTCTTTGTGTAAAGTAAATAGTGTGGTTAAAAAATATTAAATATATAAAAATAAACAATAGGTAAGTTAATACGAGACGTTTATCAATAGATATTACAATGCAGTATAAATATAGGTATACTACCATGTTAATTCGAAAGGAATCTGTCAAAATATATAAACGAAGATAGTTAAGTTTTTCTGTTTTTAGTAGTGCCTATATTAAGTACTTCTGCTCCATAGAACGCAGTACAAACCAACCACCAGCCATGATAAGAAAATCATCTTTAAACATTTTCAAAACTATTGTCTTCAAATCTCAAAATTGAAAGCAACGCACTAGTTCGTTTGGTGGAAAAGAACTGAAAAGTAAAACGAAACTCCGACGAAACTTTGTCTGCTTGGTAGAAACAGAGTTTCAAATTTGTACGAGTTTTGTTTTTTGTTTTCTGTGTTTCAAAAAACAAGAACAAAACAGAAACTCGACTAGTCCGTTTGGTGGAAAACCGCCTTAACTCTGCTAGTTACAGTTTGCACATATTTCTTATTCAGAAAAGCATTTCTTTGCCTCCTTCTTGTTTATGTACTTGAAGATAACTCACAAGATATAAATATCTTCTACTGCTCAAATAATTTTGTTACCTATTGCCATTTAATAATCTATTATAATAATAGTAGCTACTTCTAAAAGATTAAAATAAAGATAGGAACTTTGGAAGGAAGGAAGCTTCGCTTTCATAAGGAACTTTCTCGTGTCGCATTTTCCTACTCCGGTCCTGCAGTAATCAGTGTGTGTATCGTCAGCATCTTCCTGGTAAGTGCCAAAGCATTGTACGTGCTTCCTTACTATGAGAGCCTATTAATTAGAAAACGCGAGGTTAAAATACCCACTGTAATTAATAGAAACGTACTGTCGCAGCTAATTCTGGGTAGAAACAGTTAAATGGCGATTAAATTTGTAACATAATTTTATATGTGTCAGTTAAATAGAGGTATATATTTGTCATACTATTTTAGCAGCATATAATATGCACTTTTTCATTTTGTGGTTGAATGAACGACCTTATTATGACCTCAGTATGACCGTATGGGGCCCTTGTAATGACCCTAATAACCTTAATGGCCTTATAAAGACCTTAATATAGCCTTATTTATGATTTATGACATTAATATAATTATTACTATTATGACCTTATAACCTTTAGTTGAATGACCTTCATTTACTGGACATTTTACTGGAGTAACATGAATTAACTCCTCTAAGGAGTACGAATTTGTAATCTTTACTAAACTACATTTGTGCACTAAACTGCTAGTGTTCCTTACCAATAGTATTATAAACAATAATTTCATTTCGTAAAAATCTCGGTCGATTTTAATAAAAATGAATTCTAAAAGTCTTGAAAAAACAGAGGCTGAGAATGATTTTTGGAAAAAATATTTTGTATGACTGTTGACACTTTTATCGTAATTATTTCAACAGTTTTATAGTAATTTTCTTTTTAATGCATCTATTTTATTTTTAATGCATTTCTATACATTTTCAATCGTAAAATATAGATACAAAAATTTGAATATCTCCATTTATGTACAGGGTGGACCCAAGATTATACATATGACTTTAAAATAAAGTAGGTAGGTACTCAATAAATAGTAAAGTTACTAGAAAACATAATAATTCTTTGGTTAAAATCTAAACCTTAAAATATTTTCTCTTAATCGAGCTACTTTCAGAGTTCATTGATACCATTTTTCTGTTGAAAAATTATTGTTTACGATTTTTTTTTATTTTTTATTAAAAATATTTCTTACATAATAATAATAGAAGCTGTCTGAGAAACCTGTACTTAAAACAGTTGTGAGGTTTTCTCACCTATTAAAGTGCTTCTATTTATTTAGTAAAGAAATTATATTTATTCTAAATTTCATAAACTCACTTGTTAATATGCAAATATATGCAATATTGACATTCAAATTATAACTATAACCGTTCCTACACGTCTTATTATTCAGAATACGATGGACTTATATGATATAATGGAAATTGATATAAATATAATAGTTTTATTTATCCGTTATTATTAACGGATAAAAAAACTGCAATTAATGACTGCGGCTAAGAGTGCTACTTTAAGAAGCACTCTTAGCATTGATATGTGTACATCATAATTTTACATAAGAGTTTGTGCTGAGAAAAACATCTAAATATATTTCTATGTAAATGATCCTGAAAAGGAAAATGTCTTAATTTCCCTAAAAATGTCTTGAAGTTTACATGAAATATTCCTAACAACTACGTATTCGTTGATGAATATACCCTTCAAGTCATAGATATTCGTACGGTTAGGTACTGAATCAAGTTAAATACCATCATGGGCAGGACCACTGAGGATAAACGAGACACTTATCCTAAGAGATACAGACTAGGTTAGAATTTGGCAAATGTTATCACTGGTTTTCATTTATTTTAGCATTAATATGGAGATAGTCAAAAATATGATGGTATCGCCTCACTCATTAGTTCTTGGTTGAATTATTGTAACACAATATTTTATAATGTTTTCTTTGTTAGTACAGTTTAGAACAGATGCCCTAAATAATTAAACACATTTTTTTCTGCTTTGGATCCGCATTTTCGTAACCGTATAGGTTTTACTAATGATATATTCTTCAATTATTCTTTGACCAACTGAAGTTATCTTTGTACCCTTGAAATAAACGTGAGAAACACGAATTTATTCATTGGTTTCTTTAAACAGAATTACTGTTCTATAGTCGTACAGGATCTGCGTTAATGAAGAAATCGAATTGCTGGAAGTAACTTTGAATAGCTCGTAAGAGTCCATTCAAAATGTTTTTATTTAGCAAAACGTTATCAAACATACATATACATCATGTTCCAGATTTGAAAAATGAACTGAAAAGCTTTACCAGCACGTATGGTACTTAATTTTAAGTAGAAAAACTTCTTATTTCAAAGTTTGTATCGTGCACTTCTCGATATAGATACACAACAAATTTTTCACAACACAACAATTTTTTATTCTTGAAAAACTCACCGCTTATTTTGGCAAACCGGTGGCTTAGGGTTTAGTATACTATTATATATACGTAAACATTATTTTTAAACAATATAGATAAAGACGGTTTGAGGTTTTAAATTGAAATTTTTAGATAATTGTGTAACATAAATTGTGTTACAAAAAGTAAACAGTTGGTAGACAAATTAGTGATTACTTTGATAAAATATTTAAGCAACTAACTCACAGAATTAATGTCCAATAAAACTGCGAACTAAAAAAACCGTTAAATTATTTTGTCCTTTAACTACGATTTTTATTTCAACTGTAGTTTCCACTTGATGTAATTAATTACAGACTATCTACTAGTGAGTGAATGAGATATTTTAATACACGATAAAACAGCAGTTGTATCCTTTTAGTCGCAGTATCCTAAGATCTGCATCTAACTAGACCTCGCAGAGTTCTGTAGAGACCGTATCGACCTGTTATCCACTCCGTTAAGTATATCTTGCATGGTGTCGGTGCTCGAGTTAGATCTTCCGTGCAACCAGAAAAGTGTGGTGTACCACCGGTGTTAGTCGGCTTCTTGCCTTGACAAACGATAAGTTTAGATCAGGGTATCGGCATTGATGGAGACAGTGAACTAGAGGAACTTGTGGTATGACTACTAGGACGTTTTGAAATTCTGTATGAAGATGTTAATTGGTATATTAACATTCGTGACTTAAACAGTTCATAGCGCAAAGATGTGCAGGATTCGGTTTTATTAGCTGGATGAATTGGTAAGTTACATATTTAGCCAGCAATATAAAATATAGTTTATTATAGATACATATCTAAACTATTTTAGCATGTTTAAGTAATATGTCAGTAATGGATTTTATTATATATAAGTATTTAGTAGTCATATAATATTTAAATCAAACGTTCACTTTTCTACTTTTTCGCATTTTGGTAGTCGTTAGTAAATTTTTACTTCCAGATATTTTTTGTATAAAAAAGTATTACTTATTGAAAACTATTACTGAATTTATTGGTACGAAAAATAGCAACATGTTTTACAAATATGAATAAATTAATATCATACATACACTGAGAGAGCTTTAGTAATTATAAATAGGTATAGTATTATATATTTGGTTCCGTTTTAACAAGTAGTCAGTTTGAATAGGGATAAATAAATATGTCTCTGAATTAGTTACCTATATGATTTGTTTACTAATTTTGATCCTAATATAATGATATTGTTTCTATATAATAACCATAATATTACAGTACTGAAGACAACCTAAAATGTTAATATATACTACATAGTACATATATGAAAATATATGAGGATAGACTAATAATGGACCAATAATATATTAATATATAATAATACTAGGTTAATAATAAAACACTAATAATATATTTGTCGACTATATTCCATCTATACAAGTGATTCCTAATTGGGGGAGTCATGAGGGGTGGTCAAATAAATAAATAAATAATATAAATTTTTTCTCCAACCGTCACAAAACTATGACACTTTTTTACTGTTAGGAGTCTGTAAGGTTGACATTTTCCTTACTGGAAAAAAAAAAGATATCTTAGTAACAAAAGTAGTTACTTTTAATCCTAGGAGCTAAGTTGACATTTTTAATCCTGACAACGATGAAATAATTCAATAATTTCAAAGTACAAATAAATAATTAAATGGGGGATTCCGGTTGGAGAAAAATAACATGTTATATTCGGATTAAAAGGGTCTTTTTTGTCTCGCAATTTTGCATGCGCTCGGCTACGCTACGCTTCGGCTCGCAAAGACAAAATTTGCTCGCCAAAAAAGTGACAGTTTTAATCCTAATATAACAATATACTGTATTAATATTTTTTTTATATAATTATTCCGTCTAATACAGAAGACCTCTAATCCACGAAAAACAGACGTATTAGACCTTCCTAATATAGTGGTCGTGGATAAACATATAAATTAGGTACGGATAATATCCAACCATATTTTAATATTTCATATAAAATTTAGTATTATGGACTAGGGGAAATTTTCGATCTCTTTTAAAGGGGGCGATGGTCCAGAAAAGGTTGAGAATCACCGATATATACTATATTGTACAGGCATATGCATGTAAAATTCTACCCATCCTCGTTATCGTTGTTCGTCCTGGGAAGAAATGATAAATACAGAAGTTTTAAGAAATTTGTTAGCTGATTCCACAGGCTAAAGAAAAAAACCATAGTTCGTCGTGCTTCAGAGTTATACACTAAACCGAGGTTTTTTATATTAAATACTTATGGATATAATATGAATCATAAATAAATATAATTTTATAAAAATCCTGAAACTGCTTTTCCACAGTTACGTTATCAATATTTTTAAAATATTCGAGCTTTGAAGTCGAGATGATACTTACAGATGAGTCTTCAATTGAACCCAAGATTTCTTGTGAGATTAATCTTTGAATGATACATATATATATCCTTCGGCGACTGTTGCGAATTTCTATATACCGCGTGTATTTAATGATATAGCTGTCGACGAAGACATATTATTAAAGTAGCTGAAGATCTGCCTCAATAGTGACAGATAGTAGTAATCTGTTTCCTAAATTTCCAAATTTTATTATACCAACAATTTTAATTTGATTACTTTACTTTTAGTTCTTTCAGAGAAGCAGGATTCATGAATATTGTTTGGATGCAGATTTACATATTTTTGATGTTTTATTTATATAAATTATTTAAAATTACTCATTATTGTAAATACTTTTATTTCTAGGTACTTACATTAGGTATTTGAACCTCCAAACTGTTAAACTTAATTCTTTAAAATTAGTTATTGTTATACTATACCGTCTCTGTGGTAAATATTACACATACATACAGTATTTGGAGCTTCTGTAATTACCTTATTAATTTGCTTTAATTGCTATTCATTCAATTTTTGCTTCAAATGGAATTTTATTTTTTAATTACTATAGCTAGATCGCATAGGTACTACTAATCTTAAAACGAAATTCAGTGCATATAAAGAGTAGGTAAGTTTCTTTGAGAGATCACTAAAATAAGCCAAAAAACTTTTCAGAAAATACATTTTTCGCAAAATCGCATAGAATGTATTAAATTTACTATAATAATTAAAAGATACATACGTGCTACATTACAATTAACGTAATAACAAAAAATAATTGAATTTTAATTTGGGAGTTATCTGCATTTTTGTTATAACACTTTCTCTAATGGTGAAACCCAAATTAATAAAATATGTTAGTGTACACAGTAAAAAAAGACAAATGGTAAAATTACTAAATGGCAATCGTAATTTGCTGCAGTGTTATTTTTAACACGAACTGGGTGGTATAATAACTAAACCTTTAGAACTCATATTACACGAACGATATACCCGCCAAGTTTGTAGAAGTACTCATAAATTGTAGTAAAATTTACAAAACCCTGTGTTAAAAATGAATCAATCCGCCATAAAAACGGAATAATTACACGGTGAATAATTAACTATTACACATTACCTTGTAAAATCTACTGTGTTAAATTACTTTTATGTAATGTAATAATACACCGATATGTCTAACACTGCCAAGTGTGGACTATATACACACTGATGAGTGTGGATTCAGTGTTAAAATCAGTCGGATTTTTTTACTGTGTAGAACTAAACAATAAATGATAAATATAATCTCCAAACATTATTGTCAATATGTTATTTGCATACCGGTTGCGGTGGTTATATTCTTTTGATTAACATTTTTCATGCACTAGTTGAATAATTAAGTTGAATTAAATCACCTACATGAGATATTCAAATTAAATAAATAAAGTGAAAACCATCAGACCCAAACAGCGCGGCATCAAACTGAAAAGTGATTGCCTGTCCTTTCTCACATTACTTTGATGCTTCTGCATCACAACACTTTTCCTACCTCACCTCATTGTCGGTCTAAATGCACGTAATTAGTGTTACTTATAATAAGCGAAATCATACGATCCCATGTAATTAATTACTGAAGAAAATCATATAACTTACCCGACAATATTGTCAATTTACTGTGGGAAGTTATCTTGTTTTACAGGCTGTGATAAAATATAATGATGCTGAAAACTGTTACTAATTTCTCATGTAAGTGCATTCGCACCACAAAAATAACGAGATTAGCCTGGAATTAATACGTTGACTGCCAAATGGGAATAGAGCTACCTATGTACCTACTTAAGAAACCAGCATGACCTGTAGTATATAGTTGATTAAACGTATAACACGTATAACCTGATATAAAAACGTATATAAACACTCTGCCCTAAAAGATAAAAATATCTGCCAGCACTGAAATAAATGGGCTCATAAAACTGTCCCTTTGAAATAATGTACAAAATGTACATTAAATCTTTTATAGCCTGTATATAATATTTATTTGACAGATTGCAGTCCAATAAGACAGAAAAGAAGAGTATTCTCTTTTTTCCAAATTCAAGTTTTCGAAGCCGTACTGTTACTGCTCCTTCTTCAGGAATACTACCAAATTTATTAAATTACTTCTAATAAATGCTAAAGAGAGCGTGGTACTTACGAAAAGTATATAGAGGTTACACAAAAGCCATTGACTTAAATGATAAAAAAACCACATCACAATACAATAAAGAATTACAAAAGTGTTATTAAATAAAGTAGGTTTAATGAAATAAGCATAAGATATTGTTTATTTAATAAATACAGTTGAAGTGCTATTTAGTACGCATACTTGTAATGTTGCGAAGTCTATGCATATTAAGTTAAGGACAAGCAGCTTGAATAGTTCATGGGCTATACTCTCCTACAGTTACCCATTACAAATTTCAAATTCCATGCCCTAATTTAAGTAATTAAATAATGAATCCTTTTATTTTCCACTATCTATAGGGACATATTATTAATTTTGTAATTCGTAGATATAGGCATATAAGTAATGATATAAAGGTTTCGCGTGTACTCTATCACTGAGCTTACTCAATTAAGTTTACGCAATTATATTACTCCATTCGCCAACTGCTAGCTCCTTTTTTAGGAGGATTTCTATTTTGTTGAAGTTACCTAAGTGTGTTTTAAACTGGTGCTCGATAGGTATCTGAAAATGCCTAGTTTAAAAATAATCAAAGTGATGTATTTAGGTCTACTTACCTAACAAATAATAGGTATAATCTTCTGCTCGTGGGGTGCATGCTAACGGTACAGTTTAGGCATGTTAAGTTAAGAACAAACAGCCTGAATAGTTCATGTGCTATGCTCTCCTACAGTTACCCATTACAAATTTCAAATTCCATGCCCTAATATTAGTGATTAAATAATAAATCCTTTTATTTTCTACCATGTATATGGGCATATTATTAATTTTGTAATTCGTAGATATAGGCATACAAAATATAAATAGTGATATAAAGGTTTCGCGTGTACTCTATCATTGAGCTTACTCAATTAAGTTTACGTAATGATATTACTCCATTCACCAACTGCCAGCTTCTTTTTTTTCAAAGTAGTTATAACCTAGAAGGACTTCTATTTTGTTGAAGTTAAGTTTGTTCTAAACTGGTGCTGGGTACGTACCTGAAAATGGTTAGTTTAAAAATAATCAGTCAAAGTGATGTATTTAGTATACTACCTACTTACCTAACAAATAATAGGTATAATCTTCTGCTCGTAGGGTACATGTTAACGGTATAGTTTAGGCATGTTAAGTTAAGAACAAACAGCTTGAATAGTTCATGTACTATACTCTCCTACAGTTACTACAAATTTCAAATTCCATGCCCTAATATTAGTGATTAAATAATAAATCCTTTTATTTTCCACCATCTATAGGGGCGTATTATTAAAGTTGTAATTCGTAAATATAGGCTATAACGGTAGAAAGATAATGATTAGTTAAAAGTTAAAAAGAAATAATTGACGGCACGTTGGTCGCCAATTGAATAACGACAAATTCTCTTAGATTAATTAGTTCAAGGTAAAATAATGAATAAAAAAATTTATAATTACACCAGCCTTGGGACTCTCTAGCAGGGGTGAGCAGAGTGAATTACTTAGGGTTAATTATTAGCTGCCAAACTTGGGCGCCATAAATCGATATTTTTTTTTTAATTAAAGTAAAATCTAAGTTCCTATCTACGTGAAGACAATTACAAAAAAACACTTGGATAGAACAAAGTTAATTTTTAACATAACAATATCAGATTTATATTTACGAAAAGTTTATAAACACAATATGAATATCGAAAAAACGTATAAATTCAAATCCTACAACATACCCCCTCAGTTTCACATAAGTGAGGGATTAGTAGGTATTTATTAATAAATAATCACAAAAGTATAGTTCACATATAAAGTTACAGTTCGCGATATTTGAATCAAGGGCCCTTATTATTAATTCCCTCAAACACACGACCTATGGATAAGGTAATTTAGGCGACAAAAAGGGACGGTACACTCAAAGTATTTCAGGATGCACTTATCCAAAAAAATGGGAAATGTACTCGCATGGCTGGTTCCGGAAACGTTAACGTTGGTCATACGTTATAAAGTCAAGCACCATCAAAAACATTCTGGAAGGACTTTATTTAGGTACTATTAACTCTATTAGCGATTCGTATTCTGTTAGCTAATAATAATCAGATTTCCATAGAGATTTTTATCAGCTTTACACTTTTAAAATCAGGTCTTCTTCTCTCTCGAAAGTTTGTTTTTTCAATCGCACGTCACACATAAGTTAATGCACTTTCCCCGAGATGGAGACACTACACAGTAAAAAAAGACAAATGGTAAAATTACTAAATGGTAATCGTAATTTGCTGCAGTGTTATTTTTAACACGAACTGGGTAGTATAATAACTAATCCTTTAGAACTCATATTACACGAACGATATACCCGCCCATATACCCATAAGTTTGTAGAAGTACTAATAAATTGTAGTAAAATTTACAAAACCCTGTGTTAAAAATGAATCAATCCGCCATAAAAACGGAATAATTACACGGTGAATAATTAACTATTACACATTACCTTGTAAAGTCTATTGTGTTAAATTACTTTTACGTAATGTAATAATACACCCATATGTCTAACACTGCCAAGTGTGGACTATATACACACTGATGAGTGTGGATTCAGTGTTAAAATCAGTCGGATTTCTTTACTGTGTATATCGTTTGGAACATAGATCTGTGATAGTGCGTATAAACAGATACAGAGAACAGACAAATATATTGAAGTCATTATTATAAATAATTAAAATACACATAATAAATATAAACCTTTGAATACATTGTTGTTTTTTAACAAAAAAGGTAAAATGCAAAGAGTTAGATAATAAATAGGAATTTATATTAACTAAGAAAGGGTATTTTCTTATTTTTTTAAAAACGGGACCGTTACAAGGCATGCAAAATATAAGTAATGATATAAAGGTTTCGCGTGTACTCTATCATTCAGCTTACTCAATTAACCAGGTCTTTTTTTTTCAAAATAGTTATAACCCAGAAGGATTTCTATTGTCTGGAAGTTAGGTAAGTGTGTTCTAGGTACTGAGTACGTACCTGAAAATGCCTAGCTTAAAAATAATCAGTCAAAGTGATTTATTTAGTGTAGGTACTACCTACTTACCTAACAAATAATAGGTATAATCTTCTGCTCGTAGGGTACAAATTTCTTTAATGATTTCGAGGAAGGACATTTATCTATATATAAATAATATGTAAACACATACCTATACGTATATGTTGGTGCTGGTGAGAAACACCTCTTTTGGTATTTCCTATACTTGCCGACTGACAATTATTATTATTGCCTAATTGACAGACATCTAGTGGAGATGCCAGAGTAATACAATACTAGTCGGGACACATAGTGAGTAGTTGTTTTCGGCATCTCCTTCAAATATTTATTTATAAATAACATATTCCCAATTCAAATCTAATAAATTAAGTAATTTTTTTAACTAAAATATTTTAGGAAACGTGATATATATTTTAATTTTACATAATCGATCACTAATACTTTATTATTAGTTGTAAATTAATATTTCGTTATTTGATCTTAGCCATTCTAGGTATATAACAATTCTAGTCGTTTCATTTTCCAGTGTAGAACTTAGTTCTACACTGGATATATTAGTTATATAGCTACCTTCTAGTATTAAATAATAAATTTAATTCGAAAATAGTTAGAGAATACGTGCATGGCAATTTTCTGATAACTGTAACAAACCGCCACAGATCAGAGAGCTAATGGTATATCATTACCAAACAATTTTTATTCTGAGCCAATTACTGTGTTATTGAGAGTGTAATGTAAGATGAAAGTTATCATTTTTCAAGAAAATTTCACTCTTTATTAGGTACCTACTCGCTTGTAGATGAGGTTACTGATAAAGCAGTCCATATACAGTAACGAGCCAAAATTGTGCATCTTTATTTTCTTTCTTATGGTGTAAACATAATTAGACCATTTCTAAATACACTGATGGAAAGGATTATTAACTGTAATTAACATCCCTGACTCTTCACAGTTTGCTTAATACAAAACAAAAATCATGGTTCTTATATAACATTTTTAGCTAAACAATAACTAAAGACATATTTTAAACATAAATAATTAATTTGAAACGCATTATTTTCTTTCTATGTAATAAACATTTATTTCAATTTATATTTTAGTAGATAATAGTAAAAAAAAATACTTCGTAATGTTATTAAAACTGATTAAAAGAGGGAATAAGGGCAGCATTCGATTAAGAAAACTGACCTGACCAAAAATAAATATTTTTAATGTAATATAGACGCTTGTTTAATATTTTATTATTTAAAGGAACACTATTAAATAATATTAAAAAGAAAAATGTATTAAAAACAATGAGTTGCGGTTATACGAAGATATGCCGGTGTAATTCAATGTTGGGGGTGCATATTTAACGCAAAGTAGTTGTTTTCGACATATCTTAAAAATAATAAAGTTATTCCTTTGCGTACCTAGGATTATAGGTAACGAGGAAAATTAAAAACTATTGAACCATACCTAATATTTGATAATTTAATTAATAATTTATCTCTTAGTTAACTCTATTGCTTAATTCCTATATAAAGAAAGATATAAACAAATAAATAACGTATTTTCATTCCAAAATAGTCAGCAAGCGCAAAGAACCATCTACATTACCAAACAGCTGTATCACATTCGGCTGATGTCAAATTCGATATATTAGCATCACATAAACCAAATGTATCCAGGTTATTTACACTCTAATTGTTTTAAAAGCGTTTTACGCTTGGACGCTCTTCGCATAAATACAAATTTTTTAAAGGAAAACTTGTTATTATTTCGAATCAACTGAACAAACAGAACAAAAAATTAACGAGAATGTCATCAATTATTTTAAACATTTATACAAAAAGATGATTGTGTTTACGTTTAAAATAACTGTATTTAATTATAATATGCTGTTATTATCGCTTCAACTTTTTAGGCATGCCGAATATTCCGAACAATAATCATGATAATGAATGTTTCGATGAAATAATTAAGATTTAAAAATACTTGAAATGCCTTCAGGTATATGTATAAAAACGACTGGACATCTGCTGAATGTAGATGAGCTTCCAGATAGTAATGATTTTCTTGCACTGATTCTGTTTTCCTAGTGCTTGCTGCTTTACAGATTAAATTATGGAAGGATGTTAAAAACTCTATGTTTACCACAAGACTCTTCCTCATAGCGGTTCTCAAAATTAGACAAAACAGAAAAACTATAAACTATATCAATACAGTTTTATATGCAATATAATCTTTGTACATCTATATACTGTGAGTAAAAAAGGTGGAACTAATTCGATAAATAGTATAAGTAGTTATATTAGGATTAAAAGTGTCACTTTTTTGGCGAGCAAATTTTGTACGTGCGAGGCGAGGCGTAGAAAGCCGAGCGAAAGCAAAAATGCGAGGCAAAATAGACACTTTTAATCCAAATATAACCTGATATTTTTTCTCCAACCGAAATCCCCCATTTAATTATTAATTTGTGCTTTGAAATTATTCAAACCACATTAGGATAATAAAGCAAAGTTGATAAGTAGGATACATCGATGTAGTCAAGGATATTTTGTCAAACATTAGTCGCCATATTGCTATTTGAGTTCATTTGTGATTTGTGTTTGAGATCCAATTTGCTGAAAATCTCTAAAAATGGAATCTAATGAGGATTTGCGTGTACCTGAGGAGAGGTTTCTTTGAATCTTCTCCCAACGAAATCTCGAAAAATTTGTGAATATGGCTACCAACGTTTTATGGATTGGTGTAAAGAAAAAAACATTAAGTGGTATTCAGAAGATGTATTGATGGTGTATTTCTCAAACATAATAAATAAAATAAAGCCGCCAATGCTTTCGTCACAATATTCAATGTTGCGGTCAATGTTGGATGTAAAGAAGGGGTTTGGTATAAGCAGATATTCAAAGTTATGTGCTTTTATCAAGAGACAAAATGAGAGATATTTACCAAAAAAATCGCAAGTATTTACAAAAGAGCAAGTTGATAGCTTTTTGAATAGTCCACCTGATAATTTATATTTGACGATGAAGGTAAACGCTTAAAAATAAGACAACAAAATTTTTAAAAAGCTTCTTTATATGTTGTCCTAACTCAAATTAGTTTTGATTGAATTAACGGTAAAATTAAATGGATGCCAACGTAAATACAAAAGAAAAGCTCTACGTATTATTTCTAAATAAAAAAATCCACTTTATATTTACTTGAAATAATTGTATAATAACAATAACTAAGAAAAGCTTGTAGAGAAAATATGTGTAATGTTTAAATAAACAAGTAGTAATACATTGCAAACAACGTGATGTACAAAGCGTTAACAATCAGTTGTGATTAATATTTACTTAACAAACCCCTAGGCAAATTATCTTTTTAAGTAGGTATCCAAGTGATTAACCGTGTAAAACAAACATGTCCTAATGGTGCTGAAAAACTAATCTGAGAAAGAAAACAGTGTATGACCTACTTGAAATATCAACATCAACACAGGTAGTCGTAAACTGCTGCCCATATTTACGACTTTCCTTTGTTTTAGAGTTATCACAGTGTGAGTTATAATTTTTCAGCATTACCGATATGAAATCTAATAAGTTTACTCAAGAAATCTAGGCGTGCACGTGCATAATATAGATATTAGACGTATGTTTATGCTCAGACACTTGTATTCAAAAGAACATGATTAAATTCGTAAATATGAAACAGTAGTTTATCACCCTTTAATTATTTACTGTTTTGTGTTTGACTTCCAGACAGGCACTTTAATTACAAGAAAATTTATAATATCAGAACATTTAAGGGAAACAAGTGGCTACATATGACCAAAATAGTTAGTTCAGGCACTATTACTTATAGACAGGAAACAAATTTAACAACTTCTTCAAAAATTAATATTAACACAGCAAATTATTTTCGTAAATTTATAAATAATAATTTAAATATAAACGATTGTTCAATGGAAACAAGTATGATCTGCGAAACCTTGACTTCGTACTAATGAAAATGTCATTAATTGGTGTATATTGTTCGTTTAAGTAGGTATCTACTAGTGTGGCGTTTGTCAAACATATTTGCAGTTTTCTTTTTTCCACGTGTTGTGACTAAGTTGAACGAAATTTTTGACAGAAAATCCATCCTAAGATAATTTAAGTGCTGTTATTCAGTTTTTGGCCTCTGAGGAGCGTCAACCACGGAAATTTATGTGTAATGATATATGATTTTGATCAAGAAATTTATATTTAAATTTATATTTAATGAAAGCTGTATATGGGATATATATCCTATAGTTATTCTCATAAAGCAGTAGTTGAATGGTGTATTCAATTCCGACAGGGAATAGAATACACTAAAGATCTGATTCGTAGTTTCTTTTGGGATTACACCACCTGAAAAATAACAAAAAGCAGGAAACCACTTTTAGTTAATTTATCAATTATTACTTTATTGCATATTACACAGTGGATTCTTGGTGCAAACTTTTTTGCCTTGTTATTGCATTTTGAATATTTAATTTGTATGCTTCTGGTTTCCTGCTTTTTGTTATTTTACAGGTGGTGTAATTCCAAAAGAAACTATGAATCATGAAAACGCACCACAAATAAGTTAGACATTATACACTAATAATTTGGTCCGTCCCGAACCTTCACGAGTTGCTGCGTCAGATGAAAATCTTAGATATCTGGAAACTGCTTTACGCTCGAATGGGCGGATCAAAGTTAAAGAACTTTCGCAGATCTTGAGCATCTGCGTAGAAACTATTCATTCGATCATTCATAGCCTTGGTTATCACGAAGTTGCTTCTCGGTGGATTCCACGACTGCTTACTGATAAGCAGAAGAATTTGCGTTCTACCTTATCAATGCAGCAATATAAGCAACAAGCAAATACCTTTATACACCAAATTTTTGCTAGTGATGAGTCTTGGTACTGCGACTGACTACAAACCAGAATCCAAAGATCAGAATATGAAGTGGAAGCATGCACAATCTGATGGCGAAAATGCTCGTGTTATGGTGACAGTATTTTTTATTACAAGGGTGTTACTCTTAGGTTTCAAGAGCCTGATATCATCATGGACGCTGAGCCATACTCAGATATCTTAAATACTTACCTGTCTGTCTCAAGAATAAACGTCTCGGGAAACTCACAAATAGCGTCATTCTTCTCAATGATAATGCTCCCAAAATAAGCTTGGTCATACGAATTTCATACGTATTCAGGTACAGAAATATTTTTAACGAAAGAACATTCTTAGGGAATTTTTGCTTAGTCCTATTCTCGAAAGACTTATTTATTTAAAGCTGATTATTTAAATACCACTTACTGCGTAATTAGTGGAAATATAAAATAGTCCATAATTGTCAAACAAGGTGATCTCGGAGGAAACTCAACTTCTGTATGCAAACTTATCAGCCGGTCATCAAAAAACTCGCGGAGGAAAGCTGTATCGTTTTGTACATTGTTGCTAGTTGCTAATTGTCTTGTAAATCGAAGGACCAGCCTTAAAGTGATTTTGGGCAATAAACAAAGCAAAATACTTCAAGGCAATTTTATTAGTTGTATCTGGGTTGTGTCCCACCAATATTTAACAAACTTAAATACAAAAACCACTAGAATCGCACACTGAAAGCATGTGCAACTCCTGTCAGCTACACAAACTATGCTAGTGAAAGCTGTTAAAATTACTTAAATTACTGTTTTCTAATGAAAATTACTCGTTTTAGTAAACGTCTTTTGACAACCCCAAAAAATTGTTTTTCCCTCCTAGGCAACCGTTGTCTGTTGTTTTTCTTGAACTCCTGTTTTTCGCGTTGCCCGTCGTGTGGCATTGACAATCATATAACTGCCGCCAACTTAAATTTAAATTTACGATTCGTAACAAAAGCAATATTTTCTCGCGTAGTATGTGCTGTTGCACCGTCATGCTGGAAATAACCGTACCGAAGTTCATCATCGTTTAACTGTTGCACAAATTCAGCCAAAAAGTTGTGTCTGTACCTTTCTGCGTTGACGGTGAAATCGAAAAAAATTGGCCCAATTATTCTTCTGCGAGAAACTGCCATCCAAACACCAATTTTTTGAGCACGTACTGGCGATTCAGTAAAAACATGAGAGTTATCATTGCTCCACATTCGCATATTTTGAGAATTGATGTATCCCGAAAGGTGGAACCACGCTTCGTCAGAAAAAAAGTGAAGTCCAGAAGATCGTCATTCATTAAATTATTGACAAACCAATGGCAGTAAGCAAGGCGTCTGGGGTGGTCTGCGGGCAGAAGAGCTTGATGTGCTTGCACCTTATATGGATGCATGTTCAAGTCTTTCTTTAAAATCTTATGACATGTTCCATAAGAAAGTCCAATTTCCTGAGAAAGACGTTTCAAAGGTTTTGCAGGCTCCTCTTCCATACGTCATATATCATTGACAACTTCTTCTGTACGAACTCTTGGTCTACCAGCACCTTTTTTATGAGTCACACAACCAGTTTCGCGAAACACTTCAACACAATTTTCAAGGTACGCATAAAAATTGTCCGGTAATATTGCCACGTTTGGGAAGTGCTCTCGAAAATTGTCCAAACACAAACGTTGACTGTATTGCCAATTTCCATTAACTAGCGCACCCGTTCGAAAATAGGCTTCAATCATGAAAATTTTGTGCTGTGTGGTAAGAGGCATGATTCAAAAACTGGATTAGAAAATTTCAGCACAATGACTCAACAGATTCTGACACAACAAAACATATTCAAAAATTTAAAGTAAGACACACGTTTTACATTCCACAACCACCCTTGACCAAGATAATTTTTGATATCCCGGTATAAGCTCTTTTATGTAATAAAGAAATGTTTTTGGACGTTCTACTTCTAAATTACTAATAATGCTTGTTCATTCATTACGTTAAAAATTCACGATATTTCTGTACGTAAAAAGTGAAACTGGGCCCTTAGTTATATTTATGGGTGCATCTAGAAGTGAGATGCTTTGTTATATCGGTGAATGCAAACCACATTGGCCCACTTCTGGTGCAAAAAAATTAGGATATTTTTTTGTAGTGTATACATTTTTTACATTTATTGCAAGTGTTTACTTTCTAGCCTTGATCACTTATTCAGACACCGGCATGCGTTGAGTTCAAATGTCTTAAACTTGTAATAGACGGGTGATTAATTATATCGCACCATATCATCGCTAAATAATTGCTTTCTTTTCTGTCTCAATTACAGTTAAAAGCGGTTGGCAAAAAGTAAATTAAATAACTTTCTTCGGGCCGGTCGGCAAAAAACTAGTTCATAAAAATTAAGAGTGAAAAAGTCAGACCTACTGATGAAGGAGTACAGTTAATATTCTATAGCTAATCTATTAGTAAATATTAACACCTTATTGTGATACCAACCTTTATTAAGATATTATTTTGTGAAGTTTGTCGTCACTCCCAACTATTTTTCCACCTTAAAAGAGAAATCTATTTGTAGTGCTAGGAGCTCAATTATTTTCCACACAAAATATACAGTGCTTGGATTATGTGCTAATCAAATCTAGTCCAATCTAATTCAAATATATTACGTACGGGTCTTCAAATTAGATGAGATTATTTAACAGTACGTATAGAGTACAGAGTACAATATGATCCTAAATAAAAACGGCCGTAGATTCGGAATACATGAATCTGTAAAATTTTATGTTGTTACGTTCTTTTCAAAAACTTGTCGTTATGCAGGTTTATTATTAGGTCATTTTTTATAAAACAAAACATCTAATGTGTTTATAAGTCATTTGTGGTAAAATATGATATGTTTCTCAATCAACGCTATTAACATTATTATTAAAAAATACGAGGTCGGTAAAATTTGCCAAAAAATTTTGAATTTGATATCCAAAGTTTGGTAAAAAAAAAAATTGGGCTACTACTATTTGGTCTAATTAATTACTTTAGTTTCGAAAGTATTCGGAAAGAAACTGACAGTTATATAACAAGCATATGACATATGTTCCTTGAATCTAGTTTGAATTGACCTTCTAGTTTGTCCAGCAAACTTTTGACAGTCCTTACAGCTAACTTCGTAAATTTTCGACTAATTCCTAGTACCTATTTTGTCTAGTCGATTGCCTAAAAGTTGTTGTAGTTTATTTTCCGATGAATAAACGACTGACATACCTATATCTTTAAAAACCTTACCAAAACTACGGGTGAAACGAGGATCGTATAGAGTAAATATGGAATTTTGGAAATTTTGGTTCACCTGGCTCAGGAGCATATGGCTCATCTCAAAGGTACATTTCAGGAACAAGCCTAACTCTATCTATTAAATTTATGCGACACATAACACACACTTTGTAATTCTTATACATACTAATTAATCGAAGATGCAACTATTATATATTTAGAATATATCAATAAATAGTTTATTTTCTTTCACTTCTTTCGTCCTCTTCCATTTGTACGAATTTCCTTTCCCATATTAAATCATTCATTAATCGTTTAAGAATCAGCTTTTTTGTTTTCCCGTAGCAATTGATTATACAAAGTGAGTTTTATGTATGGAACGCCTCAATTATCTCGGAAACGGCTTGCCCGATTTTTATGAATTTTGGTTTATAAGGGTTTTGTAATATGACCGATATTATTGTGGCATTTACATTGTTGTCAGATCTTTCGTTTTTTCCGGAAATATACTGAAATTTGTTATTTCAAATGGATCACCCTATATATTTTTTTGTTTTTGAAATCTCTAAGAAATTTAGAATATTTTTCATGTAACGTTCCCTATACCTAATTGCCATAATTTCGGAGTTACAGCTACATTATTTGCAATATCTCCGCCGAAGTTAAAATATTACATCAGGGCGGCTATGTCTGCGACAAAAACAATTTTGACGTTTTAATAAACTATTATTGTTGGTGTTTATTGAAAGTTACAATGGACCGTTTATCTGAGAAAGAACGAATTGAGATTTTAATGATATTAGGATATGGTGATGTGCGTAGAAGTCAACAGGAAACGTGTAATATATCTTTATCTTTAATAATTTATATCCTAATAGAAATCCCATAGGATCTTTTGAAAACATAAAGTAAAGGCGGTTACAGCTGATGCTCAAAATGTTGTCCGTTTACTTCCATACAAGAAGCCATGCGATGTTTAAACTTTGCAGTACATTTTGTAACATTCCTGACTGCTCAATTCTTCTTATCTCTGTGGTAATCCTATCTTTTAATTCCTGAATATTGGCAGGTTTGGTTTTATAAACAATATTTTTTAAGTGACCCCACAGGAAATAGTCTAAAGGACTCATGTCGGGTGATCGCGGGGGCCATTCGATAAAACCACGCCTTCCAATCCATCTTCTAGGAAACACATCGTTTAGGTATTGCCTCACGTCACGCGCATAGTGAGGTGGAGCTCCATCTTGTTGCACCCAAATATTGTTATTTGGGACATTGTTATTGTCTGAAAGTTTCAAATAATAAAATTTCTAAATTAACAGGCAATTGAGAATACTTACTTAGATTTGGAAATAACCGAGCCAACTCAGGTATAATATTATTCTGTAATAAATTTAAATACGCCGGACCATTTAAGTTTCCTTCAATGAAAAAAGGACCAATTATTTTGTCGCCTATTATTCCAGCCCATACATTAATCCTTTGTGGAAATTGGGTGTGGGATTCTCTCATCCAACGAGGATTGTTACGTGACCAGTATCTGCAATTATGCCGATTTACGTTTCCATCAATACAAAAAGTGGCCTCATCGGAAAACATAACATTATTTAAAAAATTTTGATTATTTTGATCGTAACATTTTTCCATCATTGTGTCGGCAAACTCTTCACGTCTATCGAAATCATCATCTGACAACTCTTGAACCAATCTTACTTTGTAAGGATGGAATTTATTGGCATGTAAAATTTTCATTATGGATGTTTGAGAAATATCAACTTCCCTGGATATTTGTCTAGTACTCAAGTGTGGATCTTCTTCTAACATAACACAAACATCTAAAGATTTGTCTTCAGTTGTTGCAGTTTTTATACGCCCTGATTTCGGTAAATCTTTTATGGCTCCAGTTTGGTTAAAATTTTTTAACAACTTACTCACAGTAGATCTTGTTATGGGATTTCTATTAGGATATAAATTATTAAAGATATTACACGTTTCCTGTTGACTTCTACGCACATCACCATATCCTAATATCATTAAAATCTCAATTCGTTCTTTCTCAGATAAACGGTCCATTGTAACTTTCAATAAACACCAACAATAATAGTTTATTAAAACGTCAAAATTGTTTTTGTCGCAGACATAGCCGCCCTGATGTAATATTTTAACTTCGGCGGAGATATTGCAAATGTAGCTGTAACTCCGAAATTATGGCAATTAGGTATAGGGAACATTACATGAAAAATATTCTAAATTTCTTAGAGATTTCAAAAACAAAAAAATATATAGGGTGATCCATTTGAAATAACAAATTTCAGTATATTTCCGGAAAAAGAAAGATCTGACAACAATGTAAATGCCACAATAATATCGGCCATATTACAAAACCCTTATAAACCAAAATTCATAAAAATCGGGCAAGCCGTTTCCGAGATAATTGAGGCGTTCCATACATAAAACTCACTCTGTATATTATAGTGTCGTATTATAAAGTATTTATTATTTTAGTACCTCCTTTATTGCATCAGAGTGATTTCTTCCAAAGTTACTTGCACTGCAAACGATGTGTAAACATGATTAAATATTAATAGGTATATGCGAAATGGATAAAATTTGCATATGAATATAGAAAATAACACATACAGCCATTGCAATCGACCAAATGTAGGAAAACTTGTTAAAACGTAGGGTACATGAATAGTTTCTGTGTTTATATAAAATAAATTGTTTAACAAAATTTATTATAACTCTGATATAATTTTCTATATAACACCAAAACACTATACTGCACTCGCAGAGTCGGTGTTATTTTCACACCAAAGGTTCCAACCACCTTCAAAATTTATTATGCTAACAAAGTATGCAATACCCAAACTCATCTGGTTTTTCGAATTTGCATAATTCATATCGTTTGTTGTATCAGGATGTCTTCATTTAAATGAAAAATGTGTACTTCACCTAGCTTGCTTAATTTATAAAGTATTAAGTTTATATAGCCAGCTTATGCGGCAAGAGCCATCGTACCACTTATTCAACAAATTATTAAAAGGATCCCATGTGCGCCTCTAAAACTAGACACCAAGATTTGTATTTTGTTCCGAAACATGGAATCACCCAAATTCCAAAGATCTTTTACTTACAATAATGGTAATTCTAATATTGTTCAAGGATTTGCCTCTCTAGAAGTAAACTTCCAGAAAGTGTCAAAGTATCACCCAGTTTAGCGTAATTCCGAATTCTGGTTAAACATATTTGATGGGAGGGTTAAGTCATCAGTAACATAACAGATACGGTCTCTCCATTCTGTATCTCCTCAAAAAAGTATAAACCCATATTGCATAATGCACACATTGTTGAAAAAGATTTAAAATTTTTATATATGGTTGTGTATATACAGTGTGTCCAGTGTAAGATGATCTGTATGGGTATCTTGGAAACCGTTAGAGATACGAAGATGGTTAAATGGGAAAAAAGTTGCATAATTATATGCCCAAGTTGTAACAATTATTAGATTTCGAAAATTCCCTTCCATTCGTTAGATACAGGGCGAATACAGAAAATGTGCGTTTTCTATAAATTGCTATATCTCGTTTATTATGAGAGATACATCTAAGATATTTGCAGGTTAGGGGTAATAACTGGCGAGAATTTTAATAATGATATTGAAAAAAATCTAAGCCTACTAGATTTTGAGATAATGTACCTAACTTTCGATTTTTTTATGGGCGCCATATTGTATTTTTGCATTTTTGAATTCCTCATAAAAAATGCTTTTCAGCCATATGTAATATGTTTATAATCGGTTAAGGGAAAAGTAGAAAATTACGTTTTTTAATTCGGAATGAAGTAGACCTTGATCGATCAGCCATATTATGTACTTTTATTTTACTATCGCAGCAGAATAAGTAGACGCTGATATCTTTGACATGTTTACAAAACAACTGCGTCATTATTGCTACATTTGTGTAAACGTCAAACAGTTATTGTTAAAGGTTTCTGTGTTTCCATTTTCTATTAAAAGTTAGAAATGAATTCATTTTCCAATAGTGACAAATATGATATGTTGGAATGTTTTATTCTCTGCAGAAGAAATAGTGATAGAGCTGCCGGATTGTATTTTGATAATTACCCGGAAAGACGTCAGCCGGGAAGAAGCATATTTAGGCGTATACGTGCAAATTTAATAAACCATGGCAGTTTTAATAAAGTAAAGAGAAACCGAAATATTAATGAAAACAACGAAATGTTGTATTACAAGCCGTAGTTGAGAATCCCTGCATATCTTTACGTGAAATTGAAAACAATATTGGCGTTTCTCGATCATCAGCTGCTGTAATTTTAAAACGTTATAAATACCATCCATACCATGAACGACCCAGCCAAGGGCTTCGAGAAGGCGACCATGCAAGGAGGATGGAATTTTGTTAATGGTTCATCGGACAATGTACTCTAAATGCAGACTTTACGAACAAAATTTTGTGGTCTGATGAAAGCAAATTTACCAATTGGGGCATGTTCAATAGAAAAAATACCCACTACTGGTCGGACCAAAATCCGCATTTACACCAGGAAATCCGACAACAGGGAGATAGGGATTTAATGTATGGATAGGTATTATTAATACCTCCATTATTGGTCCTTTTTTTACCATGAAAATTTGACCTCTGCTACTTATTTAAATCTTCTTGAAACTGAGGTAACAGAAAGGCTAATGGAGCTTCCTCTTGCTACTGTACGGGATATGATTTTCCAGCAAGATGGCGCTCCTGCACACAATGCACACATTATTTCCGATTTTTTAAATATAGAGTATCCCAATAGTTGGATAGGAAACCAGGGACCAATAAGATGGCCAGCCAGGGCTCCTGATCTGTCGCCTATTGATTTCTTCTTGTGGGGGTATGTAAAAAATAGGGTGTATGCAAGGTCCTACAACAATGAGGCGGAATTACGGCAAGCAGTGCAACAAGCTGTAAATGATATAACTCCAAATATGATAACAAAGTCTTGTGCTGCAGTTCTGACTCGATGCAGATGTTGTCTCCAGGAGAATGGAGGTTTATTCGAACATTTACTTTAATTGATTATTTGTAAAGTCCTGTTTTCATTTTTTGTTGCTTGTTTTCTTTGTTACGTTTAATGTTATTAAACAATAATTTAAATTTCTAAGACATTATTTGATAATAAAGAAATTAGTTTTCCTTTAATTTAAATGCATAAGCCAAGGCCTACTTCATTCCGAATTAAAAGACGTAATTTTCTACTTTTCCCTTAACCGATTATAAACATATTACATATGGCTGAAAAGCATTTTTTATGAGGAATTCAAAAATGCAAAAATACAATATGGCGTCCATAAAAAAATTGAAAGTTAGGTACATTATCTCAAAATCTAGCAGGCTTAGATTTTTTCAATATCATTATTAAAATCCTCGCCAGTTAGTACCCCTAACCTGCAAATATCTTAGATGTATCTCTCATAATAAACGAGATATAGCGATTTATAGAAAACGCACATTTTCAGTATTTGCCCTGTATCTAACGAATGGAAGGGAATTTTTGAAATCTAATAATTGTTACAACTTAGGCATATAATTATGCAACTTTTTTCCCATTTAACGATCTTCGTATCTCTAACGGTTTCCAAGATACCCATACAGATCATCTTACACTGGACACACTGTATATTTTTCATTCCTATGTCTATCAACACTGACGTAGTTTTCCACATAACACCAAAACACTATACTGCACTCGACGCGTGTTTCGCCAACCAAGTTGGCATCATCTAGGGATGATTAAAGCTAAACCTATGCTAATCATAATCATCTTTAGATGATCACAACTTGGTTGATGACATGCGCGTCGAGTGCAGTATAGTGTTTTGATGTTATGTGGAAAACTACGTCAGCGTTGTCTTCTCACCAAAATTTCCAACCCTTTCCAAGATTCCTATATATATGTTCAGACCTTAAGATATAGTTTTTTTTTATTTGTTTTGTTGTTACAAAGATGGTTATGCAGAAGAAATAGTGATCGGACATTGTCATCTGTCTACATTATTTTTCTTTAATGCAAATTGTTAATTTAAAAATTTAATAAAGTCGTTATTTATTTATATAAGAATGCGGTAAATGTAAAATACTGTTTATAATTAAAATTAATTCGAAGTCGAAAAGCGAAATCACACCAGATGCATTAAGATTCGATTATTTCATTTCAAACGCTGAAAACACTAAAGAAAGGAAAATGAAAGGCGCTTTAAAATATCTTAATATAGAACGTACTTTGCATCTATTCTAATTACGTCAAAATTAATTTGGGCGGAACACAACTAACAAAGGAGTAAATGATTCATAAGTGATTAGATCTAAATGAAGTAAGCTAACTGGAGCAAAAATATCATTTCTGGTAGATTTTCTAATGTGGAATAGAAATTGTAATTCGGTATCGAATCGTAAATTAATTACTAAGATTTATCGCCGCGTGTATTGATATTTTAAATCTACAGAGAATAACAAGATATTTTTTGTACTTAAGAGCCAAAAATACAAATAATAAGTAACTATAAACACTGTTTTATCCACAGTTCTAAACAGAAAAATAGTTTTATATAGTTGCAAAATATCAAACTATTTTTTTAAGATATCTGTATATTGTATGTTATATTTTTTCAAGAATTTTACAAGGCAAACCATATTGAACCAAATTTCCCCAACAATCAATGAACTGAAGAAAAAACAACGTTGCAGAATATTTGCAACAAGTTTTTCTACATTACAAAATAAACATAATCATTGTACATATTTTAATTCTGTGAAAGTAGATTAAAAATTTGGAACTGTGATATATTCTTATAAATAAAAAAATTCAAAATTTCAATCTTTTCAATCTTTTCAATTGGAAGAAGTTGAGATTTGGAATTAGCTTAAATTATTTCGACTGGTTCTACGTGCCTCCGAATATTTTTCAGCATAAAACTGGAACACCCTGTACCTATATGAACATTTTTGCAAACTTCAATACGATACGCTGTAGAAGGTACCTAATATCTACCTAAATTATAATATTCATTAGGGTGGTTACTAAATAATATACCTCGGTTATTATACTAACTGTAAATTATTTTATCGCTCTCATAGACAGACAAAAACTTGCCTTTAATGTTAATTAAATATTGATTAAAATAATTATTCAAGGACATAAACCTAACAGAAGATGATGCATTTATCTGTCTGTAAACAATTTCGTTGTAACCTGTAATTAATTCAGAGTGACAAGTACTGGTGTTTAACCCAGATAATTGTAAAATAAGACCTTGTTAGCTGCTGTCTATCAGCGGATGCAATCTAGTTACGTAGGTAGATCCTAATTAGTCGTTTCGAGCAGGAATACCACAGCAGGAATAACATCTCCGCAGGCAGCTGGCTGCCTCCGAAAATTATGGCGGGCACCCTCGTCAAACGCACGTAGCTGTCTTGTCTTCTCGCATTAAGTCTGTTTGAAGAAACCTGATGTACTGTCACTTTTCTAGCTGTAGTTTCGATAATTTTTGGGAAATGTTAGTAACATGCGAAAAATGTTATGTATAGAGGGTAAAAATAGTTTTATATAAAATATGAAATGTAACCTTATTTACAACTTAAATCCTTTATCAGGTTACATTTTACAAAATGTACTCTTCACTTGTTCAGAATGGTGATATTTATCGAATTTCGTTTAGAAGAATGAGGTGTTGCCATTAAAAATTTTGTATTTTTTTTATTTATTGCCCAAACAGGCAACGTTGGAAAACATTTCTTTTTCGATTTTTCTTAATCAGAACAGCCTTTATAAATTTGCTTCAGGAAGTATGTGTCTATCTCTTTAAAAAACAGTCTATGTTAGGTTTTAAAAACTGGTATATCATCCAAAGCGACTTCTTTCATGAGGGTTCCTGAAACTCCATGTTTCTTCACAAAATCCAATTACTTAGTAAAAAATCGCATTTTTCCGCTATCCATCCTATCCCAATTTAATTTTTCCCCAATCAAGAAACCAGGTATAACTTAATAACCTTATCGATGTCATTTTATTTCAACTATTGATTTAAAATTATGCTTGCAACATGTGAACTAAAAATTTGACCGATTTTAGTTGAGCAATTAAAATCGAATCATGAGAACCCGCCTTTAGAGCAGTGCCTTGCCGACTCAATACACGAAATGATTACTTAAAAGCCAATGTAGGAAACAACCTGCGTTGAATTACTTGTTCATAATATATCGAGAATAATTGGTGTATATTCGGTGACGATGCTGGTGATTTATGTAAATTCCTCAGAGATGACTTGTAGTTGCACTCGAAATTTCGTTTTTATTCTGTCACTTGCACTCGAGTATTTCATTGAACTCAGATTAGGTTCAATGCTCAGCGTTGATGAAAAATATGAATTTCTTACGAAGATGATTAATGAGCTCCTATATGACTTACCCTTTTTAGCCTCTTTTTTAGCTTTATGACGTCTGACATGCTAAAAATAGATAGGTATTTGAAAGTATCACTATCAGTATCACCATTGAAAGTATACACATTCAAAACCTTTTGAAATTTTGAATTACTTTGCCATCCTTCAACATATCCAAAAAGTCCAGAAGAATAGAATGTTCAGAAACAAAGTACAAATAGACACACATCAAAATTAAACATTGGCTAGTAAGGTTCTTGATTGTATTTTGAATCATTTTTACATTCAATATTTCTAATAATACCAGAAAGTATTTGCTTGCGTTTACATTTTCTATATTTATATACTATAGCTGTATCCAATACTAAATAAATGATACAGTTCCTAAAAAAAACTGTTGACAGTTAACATTATTTTATACATAATCTTAAAACTCTGCCTAAGTAGCACAGTGCTTGTAATAAATCCTTATCGAAAAAGTATGTTCTGTTGAAGAAGATTTATGTATCGCATTTCGGCACCATGCAATTACCGAAATAAAGAGATGTTAATACTAAAATTAATATTGTTTAAGAGTGTCAGGTCAGAGCTACAAGACAATAAAAAACCACTCCTTAAGTCCTTTAAATATGGTTATTAAAAATGTTAACCTGCTTTCTTCAGGTGGCTGTAATTCGATTTTGACCCGGATAACTTTTTCTCCAGCACCTACCGGTGTGGAGTACATCAGTTTGTTTTTTGTACTTAAGTAGCATTCGTTGTAGCAGATAACATTATCATTTTAAAGGTACTGCTGCCTATTAAAGTTAACAGTCTTCATAAATAACTGCTGTTATCCCATCTAGATTTGTATGAAGAGCCAGATGTAGTTTCTTTGTCTGGAGCAGTGGTGTTTAGTGCAAAATCCGAACTAGATATTAATTTTCATAGGACAAATTTAAGTCATATATTTCGTGTAAGCTTCAGCCATTAAAAAATTTCTTATTCTTTGAACAAAAGCACTGGAACTACTAAAATATGTCGTATACATGATGGCATATAGTGGAAGTGTCCAAAGTGGTTGTATGGGTGATTCAATTTTGAATGTTCTTTTTTGCATAATATTTGCAAATATCTTGAGATACGATTAACTGGCTGTGCTCATTTTACTTTTCATTTCCAGTAAAAAAATCATAACACCAGCAGATATTGAGCCTCCTTTTCTCTTTTATATTTATACTTCCAATTATTGCACTTTATCCCACAAAAAATACTGATTAATCACCGCATAAAATGGCATATAGAATTGAGTTTAAATGTACAGGTGGACTGATCTAAGAGTTCCAATTGAATTAACAGCTGGTTATCACACAACTCATACGAAAAAATAGATAAAAAGAAATTATTCTGATCTGTGATCTGAAAAATAAGTATATAAAATATAATTATATATAAACCTATTAAATAATAGGTATATATATATGGTAATATTCCATATATAAAAAAGTTAATTTAAACATATTCATTATATATTTAAATGTGTTATTACACTATAGTATCTTAATAGAAATAGTCTACTGGTAGTGGCTTGAAAAGGCTTTGGGGCTCACATTGTATTGTTGCATGATAAACATCATAATCCATCAAAAGTGACTAATTATAAGTTGCACATGCAGGCCAGTATTTTGATTACATGCACGTCAATCCATCAACTTGAATTTCGGAATGCAGGGAAAAAGTGTACGCTCGCCTTACTTACTCAGGCATGCATCGAATTTCGTTCTGGATTTCAGTGGCTAAACTGAAGTGATTTAAGCTGTCAGTTTGGAATTTTTTCGTTTAAAATGCGTAAGGTAAGGCTATTAAAGCGAAAGTTATTTTTGGGAGTATTTTGCATCAACATCTGTCAATAAAGGTCTTGTTTACACTAACCATAATTAATGGTTCAAGCATTTTTTATTTATGATCATCAAAAGCTGCAGAAAAAGATTCTGTTTCCACTAATAAAGTTGCCTCTATAAGTCTCTGTAAGTATTGTTAAGGACGGGAAAAAGATGTTGTTATGCTTCTCAGTAGTTGCGTAAAATTTAGATCTGGAAATATTTTTATAACTCAAATGTATTCAGCTTCAGATATAAAAGTATTAAAAACTCTTTAGATGCCTAGATCTTTATAAAAATATTATTATGTGGATCTACAATGTCCGTACGATTATAAACTGTAATAGGATTTAACTGTAACAGTTAGAGATATGTTCACAACAAGCAATTATCCTTCCAGTCAATATTATCCTTTTTAGACAGAGCCTACGATTGGTTGCTTTGGTATAATTTGTCTTAGTTACAGTTACAGTTACAGTTAGCAAGTGATTGCTTACATGTGATTTATCTCAAAAAATAAATACTGCTACCGATCTTTGGAAAATGTGATTTTCAATTGTTTTGCTTTTACATATTAAAATCGGTACCAAAAATCACATAGCTTTGTCAATTTATCTAATTTTATAACAAGAGGTTCAATAACAAGGAATAACATTAGGGGGCGCTGAATTTTGAACGCCCTATACACTATAGTCCTTTTATATTTACATTTTTACTCTTTTATTCATTTCGTTAGAAGAAAAACGAAACACACCAGCCTTCAATCAGCTTCACAACATTTTTAGAATTAAATGTTTAATCACCGTTTATATTATGCATACGCGAACAGTTACTTACACTTATTATACTAACGGGACAAGCAACACAAAGCAATATAAACATTGCTCGTGTTCTATTACTATTAATCTTACAATTCTCCGAAGAATTTCACTTTTACGATGCACACTAAAATGGGATACCTATGCAGAAAACATGGAAGAGAAATGTTAACCTGTTGCCTGTTATGTGACTGACGAAAATCTCCAGAGCGTAAATTTATCGGTATTTGTGTAAATTAGTATTGTACTTGGCTTGGTCAGTAAACTCCCGACTATCTTGAAACGATATCAAAGAAAAAATATTGTCGTGGTAAATTGGTGCATATATATTTTGTTAAAGTTAATATTTTGTTAGTATGGTTGATTAGTTGTAACTAGTTGGCGAGATATCAGAAAAAATAATGGGTTCCAGTTTCTCCTGGTAGTACACCTTCTGGTGCTAAATTATGTATTTTATACACATAAACTAGTTTGTGTTTTTTATATTGTATTTTTAATTTTATTTATTGGATTATTTAACTGTTTACATTTTTCTTTATATATGAACTTAGCCAAAAAGTTTATGTGCTTTTTATAGATTTTAACTTGACAGCTCAATTGGAGGTATACACCAATAGCCCTTCAGCTGTAGGCACCAGCTGCTACCACCTTAATTTCAATAAGGGTTTATAGAACCTGCCCTTTTATGGAACCACTCCTTTTGCTGTTATAATAATAATATTAGGAATATTAGATTAGAATGCCGAAGAATCAAAATCATGTATAATGTTTTTAAATGGTCACTCTCCTGGCTTGAAAAGGTTTTGAGAATGAACGACTCACGTTTACCGAAAATTTGTTTAAAAAGACAACTTCAACTCACTGACTGCGATCCTAAATATAATTGGGCTTTACAACTTAAAACAACTTTCTCTTTGCTAGACGCTGAAGACGTTTGGAACAACCTATCCCCTATAACTTTAAAAAACAAGAAGAATTTTCTCTTATCCAAATTTCGTAAAAACCTGTTTGACTCAGATTGTAATCTTATGGAACATACCACATTTTTGCCATTATATAATTACTTTTCCAACAGACAATCCGTTAAACCATATTTAATGTTGAATTTACCCATTCAGAAGAACCCTTGCTCAATTACGCGCTTGTAATAATATTATGATTAAGTTCAGTTATAAAGGTTCTACTTATAACATAAACTAATGACATTTGTACTGCCTGTAATACAAATGAATTCGAAACAATAAACCATATCCTCTTTGACTGTCCTATTTACTGTTCTATAAGGACCCCAGGCTCTGACTCATTTCTACAAAATTTTAACTCCTTCATCTCCTCATTAAAAAATACCACTGCTAACTCGGCTAAGACCATCGCCTACTACATTTGGAGTGTATTGAAATTGCGATCATTTATAATGAATGAATAACTCATTTAATTTCACCTTTTGCCTCCTATAACTATTCGACTTTAAAGTTATATTGTCTCGTTTTCCTTCATGTATTTTTAATTGTTTTTTTCTAATAACATAATATTGTAATCTTTCCAGACTCTTGCTATAAAATACTGTGTTTTCTGAAGCAATAAAGTAATAATAATAATAATAATAATAATAATAATAATAATAATAATAATAATAATAATAATAATAATAATAATAATATTAGGTATATTAGCCTGGAAAATTGTATAGCCGTATGTAAATTCACTTCAGAATAGCAGCAATTTTCAGTGCTAAGTGCAACCCAAACCTCAGACGTTGTGGAGTGACTTAACGTGTGCACTAGATACTAAACATTACATAATATACTTAATTTATGGTTTGTTACCCAGTGGTAGCAACTGTAGATGTCATTTTGATGTCAACTTAAAATTGTTTTTCAATGCCAGATTTGCTAAACACGATCTCAGTTATGAATTATGAGCCTGACAGTTTGAGTAATTTCAAAAAGGTACAATAATTTTTTTTAATGGAAAAGCATACATGTTCTTATAGCCATATATTACACCAAAGAAAAAAAGTAGGTCATCATCATCACAAGATGAAAAATTGAATGAGGATTTCGCAAATATAATGAATACGGGGGTGCCATTAAAAAAACAATGTTAAGTTAGACAGCGTTTTAGGTTATGCGATTTAACAAGCCTTGCAATCTTTTTCCATACTCCAAACGTTAAACGAAGAAGCGCTATTGACGAAACACGCCCAAATGGGACATCCTGATAAGCTCTTCCGGTTTTTTTTTTATATGATTAGGATTTAAGAATGAAATTGAGTCCCAGATGCCTTTAGTGAGCAATTATTTCGAAACTTCGTCTCTTATTCTTCCAATCAACATGGACGTACCTCGGTGACAGCTTTCTCCATTTTCTTAATATACTATGTCAATGACAGTATTTTGTGAGGAAGCCTGTATGTATTTGTCCTTAACTCGGCTTTGCTAAGATTTAGTAACACTTTTCTATGTACAAAAGTTAAACACTTTTTCCCATGATGTTGCGAAAAGTCTCTCATACTCTCGCACTCTGAAACAGACTTCACACAGGTCTATTTATTGCTTGTGCTTCACTTTTTAACTGAGAAGTCTGTCCATATGTTCGAGGAAATATGTACTGATATTCATTTAATGCTGTGAGCTTTAAGTACTTGTCGCTTGTGTTTATCTTGGAAATTCTTGGGGATGGTTTTAAAGGTTAATAAAAGTCTACGTTTGGATTCAACTTCCATACCTCAACGCCAATCTCCGTTCTGAACCAATATCCATATCCGAGTAGATGAGTAAATTTTAATTAAATTACTGAAATGATCTCCAGTTTTAGCAAAAAGATTAACAGCTTTTATTTATAACTTTGTAGAAGACTAATTTATTATATCTTAAAACCCTGCATCCAAAAGTATTGTAACGATCATTAATCAATTAAAAAAATGTAAAAGAAGAATAAAGAATATAACGTCTCATGTAGTTTTTCATCAATCAACAAAGATTATTTGATAACATTTAATAACAATATGAACAAATTTCTCTTCCTCGCTTTGCTTTCACGAAATGATCCGAAGGTAGTATTTACTGAAAATATTACCTCCGCTAGGAGGTAACTATTATTTGTTCACTTTCCGTTATCTTAATTATATAATACTCCACTAGAACTATGTATTACTATGTGTTTTCTATTTCATTCCTGATTTCCTAGTAATTGTCTATCATTTTTCCCTTTCATCTGTATCTGTCTGACTCATTCAAGAATTCATACTTCAGACAACATAAATCATTGGCTTATTATTTGTTACCTTTCGAATCACCATAAAGTAAGGATAATAATATAATAAAACTAAATATCGCGTTTCTGTAACTTCTTGTTTGTATGTGAACACATTTTTATATATAAATAAATTTAGATTTGTCAGAAATATGTTGATAAGTGTTGATGGGTCACCAATTAGTAATGGAAGTCTGTGTCACCAAATACATTAAAGAAACATATTTTTTTTATCAATCAATTAATTATTCTGTGTTTTCTTAAATTCTCAGCACAGATTTTATGCTTCTCAGTGCCAAAGCGTTGCTGTAGTAACATCATTTTCATTATTAAATTCTCCGCTGTTTCTAAAACATATCATAATTCATAGAGTACCTTCAGTAAATAAACCAAATATTTCCTTGGGGGTATAAACAAACACAATAATCTGCTCAATCATGTGGATGATCTAGTATTTAACAAAATTACTGCTACGGTGTATAAAATTACCTATATCTTTAAAGACTGATAGCTTGCCTGGAGGCGGTATATAATTTGATTCTATTTAACATTTGTTTAATGGTAAAATGTTACAACCACCACTATTAGACTGCGGCAGTTAGAGACAGACTTTTTGTTGTAATTTTAGTCAGTATGCCTTTTAGTGTACAAGATGGTAATTCCAGTCAAGAAATTTTATTATATAAAAGACAGAAGAGCCCATTGACAGAAAAAGAAGAAAAGACAGAAGAGACAGAAGATTCAATGGAGGCAACAACACGGAAATGTAGAATCTCCGTTACCCAAATAGACCAATTCCGAGGAAGAGGTTATGGAAATAGGAAAAACCTCATACGGGTTAGAAGTAAGCAAGAAATTAAACAATTTCAAGAATTTCTACAATCAACTAAGGATTATGAAAACAAAATAACAACGGTTCGAGTGAAAAAGAAAACTTGTAACTTGTTTGTCATTACCGACGATTATACATTAGCTCACTGTGTCTGCTGACATGAAAATGCGAGCTAGTATCAGTGGCGGCTCGTGAATTTTTCTTTAGGGGAGGCATAGATAAATCAACCAAATCAAATTTCATTTTTCAAGGTCAAACGCCTTAAAATTAGAAATTAGAAATTCTCAGAGGAAAAATATTTGCTTAAAGAAATAGGTTTCGTTAGACAAATATCCCTTTTTTGATGCGATTGCCAGAAATCTCGACAAAAAATATTTAAATAATATTAAAATAGGTAATAGTAAATAATAAGTAATATTTAATACCTATTTGATTATCAAAAAATTATACATAGTATGCAAACGTCTTGCATACTTCAAAATATTCATCCGTACATGCTTATTTTCCCGCAAATTTCTAAGAGGGAAAGGATGGGAGTAGTGGGCGGTCTTGCCTCCACTTGCCTCTAGCTTTATTCAAAAGGCACGTGTTCAGCACGGCTCACACGCATGCGTAAATAATTCATTTATCCGAAAACATCGGTTCAAAGGAGGCATCTCATACTTATGCCTCCGGTCGGCCACACTCGGCCGCAGCCGTCTTAAAGACGAAAGACGGCTGTTGTGACTCGTCGGCTTACCAGCGCTACTCGCGCTACAAACCAAATAGTTAGCAGACTGTGGTAATTTTTACTGAGGCGCCCAAGAATGACCATAGATGGCGTTGGGTCGTTTGTGATTGGAAATAATTTCAAATAATAGTACGGGAACACAAGCATTTACATTTTACATTATTATTTATTATATTAGTGGATATTATTAATATATTTATTAGTTGTTAATAAATATTATCTATTTAAAAATTGGAATTCTTTGTAATTTTTACAGGGGAGGCACTGTCTCCCCTGCCTCCCCTGACGAGCCGCCACTGGCTAGTATTGTCAAAACATTTAAGGACACATTTGATGGGATACAGGAACTTCTTGAGCAGAATCAAGAATCTGGAGGGATGGCAATTTTACAAGAAGGTAGGTGATTTTTGTGCTACCTGGTAACTAATCGGCACTTCTGGGAGAAGCCAAAACCAGAATCTTTATGGGTATCGATGCAAATTAAAGGAAGCAGCGGTTGTAGCAGATAAAGATAATGACAAAACATACCGAACGTTTCAAGACAAGGAATAATTTTATTACTCACGAAGTCTGACCAAGACCAAGATAAACTCAGCAAACTCAACAGTAGAAAAGGTTAAAGATATAATACTGTCAATAGTCACCAAGTCATAATTCCATTATTCTAGACTTTGCAGGAACTTGGGGAGATGGACACTGTAGAAGATCTAGCACACCACTGCTGGCCTATGACTCTGTTTCATTAGATTCCACTAGTTGGGCAATTTTCCCGGATTATGCAGTTTTACCAGTTCAATGCATCAAACTTTTAACTTTGATCGGCAAACATTGCAATTCAGCAAATCAGCGATTTGCGAATTCTTTTATTTTTATACTTAACTAGCTGCTGACAATCCGCTTCGCTGGTTGAAATTGATAAAGATACACTTATTCAGAGACAGTCAGAGATGTGGCCAGAAAGGATCTGCGGGTGGTACCTCTCAGTTGCATTCCCCACTAAATAACTAATTATAAGTACCTATATTTCCAGTATTATATTATTATTTAACTTTATTTAACCATCATGCACCAATATCTTGTCTCTTTGTTTCCAAATTGAATACATTTTTATTTGGGAATCGGTATAGTTATAGTTTCAATTTTTTTCAGAGCTCGCTTGCGCTTTATTATGAGATATTCGCAGTCATATTGAAGACGTAGTATATAACATTTCAAATAAGTCAATTACTTATTCAATTATGTGTCATTAAACCAGCAAACATTAATTTTCTGTGCAGGCATTTCCCTGAAACAGGTATTATACACGTTCATTAAATATATGCAGTAAGATAAAACAAGAATAAATAATAGAATTTCATTACACTACATTATATGGTGCGAAATGCGTATAAAAGTAGTTTAAATGATTCCTTTTCATGTTTGCTGAGTAAAACGATATAAATTTGCTCTACGATACATTAATTATTTAGATTACAGGATCATGTGCGTATCGGTAATAAAAATAAATGAAACAGCCTTGATTAAATTAGCGTTTCTCTCTTTAAGAAGTACGTTGGTAATGTAATGACCTTGTTTAAGATAACAGTTGATTGCAATTATTAGTTGAATTAGACCAGCTAATTAATTACTTTCTCCTCTACTAATCATTGTCGATTTCAATCTGCTAAACTCCAGTTCTGATTCCACTTGATTTTCCTGTTGGTCATTATTAAATTTATAAAAGAATAATAAAATCTTGAAAATGGATAAACTAACCGCTTATTAGTTTTCACACACACACAAGACTCATAATGATACATTTTAATTGGTAAATATACAGGGTGTTTCACGGTCACCAATCATTAGAATATGTCAGAGACTACTTAGATATAAGAAGTGAAATTTTGGACACTGCGGCTTTTGAGTATGCCCTCTCCTCAAATAAAATAATGGCGTCCTCGAGACACTTCCGGTAATACCGGAAGTGGCCGTTACTTTCTTATTTTAAATGGAACACCCCATATATTATTGCATTTTTTGATTCTACGCGTTATTTTAGGAGAACTTTCATAAAACTTTCCATACGAGGTCTCAGTCGTTTTTTGAAAAAAAAACAATTTTTTTAAACATTTGTAAAATTACCTACCTAACTTAAAATTAATTATTTCTCTAATAAAGCAATATTTAACTAAGATATTAACATGGGAAGTTGTTGAAATCATGATTTCGTAATTTTGAAAGTTGAAAGTTCCATAGAAAAGTTTCCTTCCTGAGAATTTCAAGTAACTCGGGATATTTGGGTTTTAGAGGGTGCTGAATAATGCTATGTTGTCAGATTTTCCGTAAAAAAATTTGACATCATAGACAAATTAATATGATTCCTCGAAAAAACGTGTCGAAAAAAAATCGTAGCAGGCTGTGGAATGGTAACCTCGCCGACGTACTAGGTTGTAAAAGTACATCTTAGGCACACCTAATGATAAAAAAATAAGCATCCAAATCGTGCTGCTCAGTAAAATTTTACAGGGGTGTGAAGGTGCGAAGTCAAACACACTGTATGTTTTTGTAGCTCGAAAACCGAAAATTGTCAAATCTAGATTAATTTTATGTAAATATAATTATGAATTACTTGTTTGGGTTGTTTCACGAATTTTTTATTTCATTATATTTTGTTACTTCACTTTAATTATTATAATAAGCAAAGTTTAATTTTCAATAAATGAAAATGAGGTAACAATTAATTACTACATAACTATATTTCATAGAAAAAGTAGCACGGATCTTCTCTCTGAATGCACTATTGTTCTCAATTTCCTAGCAATAAAAACTAACCAAATATGCTCACCTTAATTTTTTCCCAAAGTAGAGACACGAAATATGAACCACCATTTTCATCGTCAAACGATTAATTACTTAATAGTGTTTGTTCATTAACAGGTGATATCCAATTACGCATTCTGTAATAATTATGTGGCACTTAACTCGAGAGAAAACAGTGTCAATAGTGTTTGACTTACGGACATAAAACCATGGCAAATACTATGCTTGAACTTGTATTGGCTAAATATAGCTTTTCGTTGAATTATACACTTGCTAACAAATTATGCCGCTGAAAATGCCACTGTCTTTTCCGATATATTAACAAAACTTCATTAAATTTTCAAATTATAAATACCTATACAAAAAGTTATAACAATCTCCCTCCCAGCATAAGTGTGATGATAGTCCGTCGGATGGAGCGCGAAAAGCCTTCTAGTTTCGGAGCTAAAAAAACTGAGGTATAACCAAATGGGACTTTCTCCAGTTGAAAAGGCATGTTTTCTTACATAGAAAATCGAAATTGACGACTCTCTCCATTGGTCGAGAGAAAAGATATAGACAAAAAACTGGAAAAATATGGAAATAATTTTTTTTAACTTTGAACACTCATAACTTTTTTTCTAAAGAATGTAGAAGAACAATTTACGTACATTACAAATTTTTGCTTTATAAATTCACCTAAGTACATGCAGTTTGAAACTATCTTCTGTAGGGGGCAATTCCTCAGTTTGTATTTTGCTCTGATTTGTATGGTTTAACCGAATTTCATTCAGATATTTTGTATTTTTATTTTTGTATAAAAAACTTACAAATCTTCTGGCGAACCTTATTCCTTCGTCAGGTGCCATTTCGGCAAATTTGTGAAAGTTGAGTATGCCGCAATTTTTACAGTACACCTCTCAAGAATTTTTTTTCCTAATTTAAATGTGATACGCCCAGCCGTATCACATCCCCATCAAGTTGTATCACATCCTCTGAGGCTGTGTAAAACTTGGTAGTCCTTCACATGCCAATTTAAAATTAAATAAAATTTACCACTTTTTTTTAAATGAGGTGAATAGGAATATATCGTTTTTTTGTTAGTTGTCGTATTTGTGTAAAGTTTCCATGAATATTTCTTTGGTATTACTATTACTAAATTTTTTGTGAGTAGGATAATAATAAATTACAGTCTACCATTCTTATTGGAGGATGCCATGTGGAAAATAATCCCTGTATCAGAAATAAATTAATAACTGCTTATCCATCACCAAACATGAAAATTCATTAAAACAAAACCACGACAAACGTTTCAGCAATTATAAATAAAACAAAACACAACATTTTTAGAATAAAACTTACGATCTCTTCTCACTGCAAAGTGCAGATATACCAAATTAAATACTGTAACTATAGGCGCGGGTACAACGATCGCGATGGGAAAAATCGCCGTCTAGCCCGCCGCAGGGCCATGCGCCTCGAGACGTTTAAAAGCCGCCACCGGTTTTATTTTTAAAAATAGACCATATATTAATCGAGACAAAATGAAGTCCATTAAAGTTATGCACAGTTTTTGGAAAATAAACATTCAAATATCTTTTTGTATAAGAAAGTTATGGTGAGGTGAGTTTAAAAAAAATTTGGTAATTTATTGTCTTTTTTTAAATATTCCTGTTTTTTTAATATAATATAGTTTATAATTTTTTTTTAATGAAATATATACCAGAAGAAAGGAAATTGAATGAGGAATAAAACTTAAAAAAAATTGTTGTTCTACATTCTTTAAAAAAAAAGTTATGAGTGTTAAAAGTTGAAAAAAAAATGTTTCCCTTGCCCTTTTTCCAGTTTTTTGCCTATATTTTTGGTCTCGACCAATGGAAAGAGTCGTCAATTTCCATTTTCTATGTAAAAAAATATGATTTTCCAAATGGTGAAGGTCCCATTTGGTTATACCTCGGTTTTTTTTCTGTGCATTGTAGACCGGGCTTTCCGACGGACTATGAGTTATCTCTCAGACGTAGCGATGATGATTCGGTTTTTCTAAAATACTAATAGTACCGAAGATATGTACCGGCCAAAAACGCACTCACTATATTTAGAAAGATTTTTAATTAATATTAATTGTGTATTATTATTCGTTTATTCCCAAATTATTTTCAAATTAGAAGGGTTATATTTATACTATCAAGCATACAGGGTGTACCACATCGTAGATCTTCAAATAGCCGTTTCTAGAATACTAGGCGTACTGAAGTTCTAAAAATTTGTATACGGGGGTTTCTCGCAATTTTCTATCGATTAAAAATATTGGCATTGAGGTGCAACTTCCGGTTTCACCGGAAATTGATGTCAACTTGCTTATTTCAAACGGAATATGCGTTCTGTATCCTTATTCTTAATCGTTTTCGAGATATCCAGATTTTCTCAAAAATTTCTCAAAGAATACAGTTACATTTGTCTCGTTCTACCTCTTTCAGTTTTTAACCCAAACGCTTGAAATTTTAAGGGAGTAACACTAAAATGTATCGAAACATGTAAAAAATACGAAAGGCGGTGCAAATTACGCAGGGTGTCAAAAATGGGCTAACCAATTGTGACAAATTCAAAACCCTATAACACTTATTGTAAATGGAACAGTAGAACGGTAGAATAAGAATAACTAAAGAAATTATCAAAAATTGCGGAATTTAAATTTTTAAGTTGATTGTTTCTCTTTATGACTTATCTAATAATAATTCGTCCAGATCTGAGACTGAAGACAACCAAATAGTTCAAGAGATGGCACACTTCAAAATGTATTTGCTAATAATAAACTTGCGTATGCAATTGAATTGATATTTGTAAAAAGTTTCAATAATCCAAAAAGCCCAGGGCATCCCGTCATTCCATAGCTCGTCTGTACAGGATAATAATTGAGAAAGGAATTTCACAAGATACCTAATAAATTTAATATCCACTAATTGCCCTCTATACAATTCGCAGATAAAATCCCCCGCCGGGGTATATTTACCTCAATTCGATTAGCTCTACTGATTAACAAATTGTATTCATCATTGTAACATAATTTAGTGGTTTCTCTTTATATTTCTGCGCAGTGCAGCTTCGTGAATTTTCTGCCTGTGTAATTTCTGGCAAAATGGGACCAGAAGATGCCCTCCGGTGTTTGCGCTTTTATTGTCCGTGGTGACTTGCAAAAGGCATTTTTGCACTAAATACAGTCCACTTGTCAATATGTAGCGTCACGTAGCTAATTGGATTACATCTTATCCTCCATTCTGCGTGGAATATTAAGTGCACTACACTGAGAAAAAGTAAATTTTACCAAATTTCTGCTTGTTATTTTATCTATACAAAAACAAGGGATTTCGGTTAATTTCGAAATTGAGTAGCTTCCTGAAATCATTCCAATTAGTTGGTGGATACTTAATTATTAACACCGTTTACTCTGGATATCCAGATTAATCAATAGAAACAATTATAAAACTCATCCTTAAGAGCAGAAAGAGAGAAAATACAACGGGCAGTACTATTTTCTCATAAGAAAATACAGGGTTATTCAGAACCTATCCATAATAAAATTTGGGGATGTTCAACATACATGTACAAATGTGGTAGTGCAAAAAAAATTTTTTGGCGGGGTCTTAAAACTATTTAAAAATTTTTCATTGCACGCCGCTGGATACTGGTCCACTGTAATGGAGTGACCTTGGGACTGACAATGCAAACTGGCTAGCAAAAAAAAAACTTCGGAAGTTCTTTATTCGGTCGATTTTAACCAGGCGTTCCAGACAAAAACGTGTTTACTTTTTTTATCACATTCTTAGAAATGTGGTAGAAAAGTATCAGATGTGTTGAAGTACAGTTGCCCAGCTACGTAGTCCTTTATAATGGTATAACTTTAAACATTGTTTACGGGAAATCCTAATACTAATGTTAAAATTTTTTTGGTGATATCGATTTCTTATTTAAGGATGCACATATCCTCAAAGTTTTAGAGATGAGTTCTGAATAACCCTGTATATATGCGTGAAAATATATGTATGAAAATATGTACTCAAGTTTCCGTAATAGACACGGTTTATTGGAAATGTTCGCAAAATTGTATCTTAAACTGCTGTTTGGATATATGCGTGTTTGGATATATGTTTGGTTTTGTGCGTTTTTTGAATTAAATCAATTTAATTATATTGACATTATTATTGACTACTCGATGTACTCATATTAATTATTATTGACTACTCGATGGCTTCAACTATTTCGATCTTATCTGTTAAACAGATCAATGTACATATCATATCACGGTTTTACCTCTTGGGAAGTATCTGCTACATCAGGAGTGCCACAAGGATCGGTTCTTGGTCCATTTTTTTTTATTTTATTCAACAATAATATCTGTCTAGAGCTTGAAAGTAATGTACTCCTGTATGCTGATGATCTTAAATTATATTCGGCTATCAACTCTGAATCCGATTGTGTTAAGCTACAGAGTGATCTATCTAAAATTAGCGTGTGGTGTACAAATAATAAACTATCGCTGAATATATCAAAATATAATGGACTTTTATAAGAAAATCTAATCCAGTTTCATTTACATATAAAATTGATGCCAAAATAGTTGTTAAATGTTCAGAATTTAAAGATTTAGGTGTTGTATTTGACTCCATGCTTACTTTTGTTCCGCATATTAATGGTATTGTAGCCAGCTCTAACAAAATGATCGGCTTTATTATGAGAACTCAAAGTATTTCAAGAATACGTCAACTTTAAAGCTATTGTTTCATACTTTTGTGAGGTCTAAACTGGAATATTCCTCTGTTATTTGGAATCCTCATTATGAAGTTCATATAGCTGCCTTGGAAAGAGTTCAAAGAATGTTTGTTTGTTAAGTATCTTGCTTACAGAGAGGATGGTCTGGAACTAAATGATTTGGAATTGCGCCGCGTGTATTTTTAGTGTTGTTTCTTTACAAGCTTATAACCAATAGTCCAAGTATTCTTAGTGTCATAGGATTTAATGTAACATCTTTTCAAACTCGTTCTTATTCGCTCTTTTACCTTTCCATACCTCGTACGAATCTATTGAAGTATTCGCAACTTTTTAACATGTGTTTCTACGGTAATGAGTATCAGTCTTCTTTTGACATTTTCAATTGTACTATGGGTGACATTAAAAGGTGAATTTTATATTCCCTAATTAATGTATAATGTATTTTTTATAATTTAGCTTTATCTGGAAAGATATTATTATTATCCGGAGGTATTATTGCTCAGTTATTGTTGTGCCTAAGATTTGTAGTATTTAAGTTATTGTTATGTTAATGATGTTTTTACTTCAATTTAAGTGATATTTATATTCTAATTGTATGTATTTCCTGCCCCATAATTGGAATTTATTTTCTGTCAGGGCTTGTAACTTTCAATAAATAAATAAATAAATAAATAAATGAATAAATAAATAAATAAATAAATAAATAAATAAATAAATAAATAAATAAATAAATAAATAAATAAATATCTTTTTGATTTGTTTCATATTCCACCATAACTAGCTTCTAGTTTAAAATATCATACCCAAACCATAGGATATGTGAGGTGATACTAACTATTATTATACATATAGATACACTAAATACTTCTGATTGTAATTCTACCTACGATTACTTCTTAAAACGGAATGAACTACTAAATAATGTGAAAGGGGTAGAGTAGATATATTTAAAATTATATTTTCGCACATACCTACCCAGAATACATAATTGTTGAGATATACATTGAATTATTGAGTATGTATAAATAACTCACTGGAACATTATCTTTATTAGTTTTTTTCATATATAAACGTTTCGCCATCGGTATACTTTAATATATAGATATCACATTGAACATAAGTCAAACTAGTTAGCTAATAATTTGGGTCACCTGGTATAACCGACCTTTTCGTTTTACCACTTGTCACTGAAGGTTAATGCCAGAGAGTAAATTAAGCACATGTTAGACAGAGACTCCTTATTTACATATGCAGAAAGAGTGATAAATAACAAATTTGTTTTGCCCATGTGAGCATCGGGAACACAGTAACGTCTCAGCCATGGATCCTAAGAGCATGTGCAAGTGGAAGTGTGGCCAATTTGTATGAATGTCACATAAATTACTGCAAATATATTAATAATTTGCCAACAATGCTCAATAATCATGTGTATCCTTTCCCTGACAACTACAACCCAGTAACCTCCTTCCCCAGCAAATAATACATAGTAAATAAAGTCATACATTTTGTATAAAACTACCTATTCTTTCATAAAAAATAGGCTTAAGTTCTATAAAAATGTATTGTTACTGTATTTCTATAGAGTTTTGACAGCTTCAAAAATAAATTTCTCCAATTAATTTCTCCATGATCGTATACATGTGGTGTAGAAGTTATAAAATAATAAGTTATTCTGAATTCAAACGAAATTATAATATGAACGTGATGAAGATGGTTTCGGTTTAATTATTTTATCTGATTCCTTACAAAGCAATAGTAAGGCTGATATGATCAACAGGGCGCATAATAGGTATAATATATTAAAAAAAAACTACTTACTATTGGAGATCAATATATATGCCTCTATTTCAATTTATTTCTGAGGCTACTTTAAGTCCAGCTTGCTAAAAACTTATTTTAAAGTTGGTGTTGGTAAAAGTATGTTTTCTTTGAGTTTACATTCTAGAAATCTATTTTCAGCTGTTTATTGGAAAACTGAATCACTCCATATAAACAGAATCCAATGGAATTTTTTTCCACTAAGAAAAGTTCTTTATACTAATAAAAGTTCTTAGATTAAAAAACTAAACCCTGTTACAATTTGTAGTAGTTACTTCAACAGAAAATCAATGGATTGTATTTTGTAATCTACATTTAAAAGAAAAGCTTCTATTTACTTTATATATCGAATGGAATACTATCAAGGAGCCATTGTTTAATAACCGTTAGAGAATAAATTCTACGGAAACGCAAACATCGACTCCTTTGAATTCATTATAATGTTGGCTACTAATTTCAAACTGTATCTTACACTACCTATTTGTTTCAGGATCAAGTATGCTCTGGATGGCCATTCTGGGCGCCATATTGGTATGGTCTGCAGCCCCGGGTGCCGCTGTCAGCTCGTCGCAGAGAGGACAAGGTACACTGAACTATATATTGTGTTATACAATAGGTACCCGGAAATATGCCAATGTGCGCATTGGCGTGCGCCTGCTGATATGTTTATTCACAAGCAATAAAGCAAGCAATTCGTAAACAATTTACTTTATAGAGGTTTTCAATAAATTGATTCACCAGTGAGTGATAAATCAGCCGAAAGGCACGACTACCCTCATGGACATGTTGACGAATCTCTGGGAAATCTTGAGGCATTGGTCCCAAACAAATATATGGGCTGTACGTGACGGTGATATCATAGGTCGTCTATGATAGCAGTACGGCTCCATAGTTTTGGTGGTCGAAAGGATTACAGACTACAACAAAGAACCAAAATCAAATTTTCTGGTTTACGGAGACAAGCATAGTTGGCCATTACTGGAGAAATTATCTCTATACCATCAGCAGCTCCGGAAATCCTTCTGGACCTACCTCGTCTTCATATATATTAGGAGAGTGATGCCAGAAGGACAACATACACTAAAGCACGCAGCTATTAACATGTCACAGTTCCGCATTATAGAACACTATAATCTGGTGGATGACATGAAAAGTCACAGCATGATAGAGATGATGCAACTGTATTTCAGGCAGATATCTATGCCATCGAATTGTGTGTACAGAGGCTGCAACATATACCAGTCACATACAAATCGATAAAAATCTTCTCAGATAGTCAAGCAGCTCTTAAAGTTCCTGGTTCCAACCGTTGTAACTCAAAAACGGTATGGAAACGTCAGCAGACTCTCACTCATTTGGGCAGGAAAAATAGAATAACTGAGCTATGGGCCTATGAAGTGATTGAAGCGGCCGACTCTGGCCAAGGAGGGTGCTGCTTCTGAACTTTGACCTGCTTTTTTACTTGAAAATATAATATTCCTTCCAGATAATTTAGAAATTTTTTCACCAGCTTTTCTAAAATAAAGTCTTATACTGTCCAATATATACCTTAAGTCATAAAAGTTCCTAGTTTTTAAACCAATATTTGGACACAAATGAACTGGCACATAAAATATTTAATTTTGTGCACGTACTTCTACTGTCGGTGATCTTATCATCCATTTTATGTGTAATATAATTTAGGTCCATTGTTTAAGAACATATTTATTAGTAATAGTGAGAAAAATACTATCCTTATGATGCAGGATAAATGTCCATATATAGTGTTTCTGGATATCATTAATACTTGGTTCAATAAACTTCATCTTCGATCTTTAAACAATTGAGGTAATGTTATATTTCGGGGATCAATATTAAGAAGATATGTTATGTGTATGTTACACATAACGCAAATCTATGGTAAATTACTTCTATTTCAAGAAAGAAGTGTTTTAACTATTTATGAGAATAAATACGACACTATACTTTCGAAGACTTTATAACTTGCACCAAATATTGGACCAAAATTGGTAAAAAGTTAGACATAGAACAATATCTTTCATTTATTGAAGAATTGAGGAATCTGTTTAAAATATCTTGGATGACTTTCATAGGTTAAATTGAGTTGCTGAAAATTATAAAAGGTCGGAGTAAATGCAGATAATTAAAAACAAGTGAAGCAGCAAACAACTAAAGCTCTTGCAATTATTAGCAATAAGATTTCCTGCACGATAGATACTGTACACCAGTCTAGGCAGTTATTTATGTGGCGCTCCGCATCTCTTTTGCACCTGTAACGGCAAGCCTAAGCACTTATGATTCCTCACCTCTAGTAATAACGACCAGTCTTATTACAGCTTCCTGATACTTCGATCGTAATTAAATTCTTATGCAACGGGTTCCGCTGCATGAATCAGCGAAATCTGTAAAACATGCTCCAATTCGAATTGGTAGGTTTTGAACATTAATCATTATTTATTACAAACTTCTGTGTTGACGTTGATAAAGGTGGCCCTCAGTATATTTTCAGAATTGTCATCAAGTTTTTAAATGCTATATATTACCTGAATGCTTTCAATGATATTTATTTTAGTATGAAACTATCCATCGTAAAGATAGAGAATTATTGGGTAAGACTTCCTGAAACATAATGAAAACTTTCAAAGAAGTTTATGATATAGCTTTACCTATTATTATGATGTTCATCATGTTTGATACTATCACTGTTCCATACCGGTGTGGGAGCAGGGATGATATATTATCTTTCACAAACCGTATTAGCGTCCAGAAGTGACTTGATGGTTGCAGGACCTTCCTACAATTTTTTGGAGGAGTAAACCCATCTATAAGTATCTTCAGAAATGTGATCATAAATATTACAGTAAAATAGAATACCATATAGAGAAATTATTCAATGATGATAAATGATTTCGAGGAAATTATAAACTTCTTCCTAGCATTTTGAAAATTACTACAAAGCTTCTGGTAAATTAAATATATAAATGTGCTCACTATAAGAAACACAGATTTTGATGGTTGACGAATGCAGAGCTCACATTGAATATAATATAGATGTATATTACCATTAAATCACCACAATTAGGCAAACCTCAAATCCAAACCCAACGCCGTCCAGCAGGGGTTATACATTGAAAAAACGCACAAAATTATCCCATACACGCAGTGTGAGCAAAAAATATTGCCACGACACGCTCTATAACCCTCTACGCTACCGTGATGATATCTAAAACCAAGTTCATTTTACGTCACTATCACAGAGTAAAATTCAGGGGTACATTTTGATATAGAGGATAGGCGCGTCTGAATGTTTCCAAAATATTCTTAAACGTAAGACATTCTTTCGAGAAAATACTTCCGAACAGTTCGAAAATTTAAAAGAAAGTAGTCCGCGTAAAAAAAGTTAGCTACGTCGGAGAGTATGGTAAAAGTTACCCGACATGGTCAGTGTGCAATCAACACGGGATCAACTATTAAAATGAAGGAAAATCACGGATTTGTTAATATTTCTGATATCTGTGAGGATAACCACAGCATTAAATCCTACAAATTATCATTTAATTACCGATATCGGTGATAAAACCAAGATACAATTTTACTTGAAAGGATTAGAGGTAAAAGTATATGTACAGCAAAATAAATGTTATTTTATTTTCACACTTGTACTTGGTGCTTCAAATTTCTCATTACTACTTGAACTGCTTGGGTTCTCGAGTTTATATTGAAAAGCTTCATTATTCTATTTCAATTCAATATTTTTTGTTCGATTTCTTCTGGTAGAAAGTGGGTTATGTTGACATGTTAGGACGAAGGAGGGGTGAGAGAAGTCAACATTGTTCATTCTTGAAGATGGAATAACGAACTTTTATTGTTTCTTGTGAGAATGTGTATCCAAAGTACGTTCTTTATAACGCGCCTCAGGTGTAGTTTCAGCTTTAGTTTGTTTGTGCGTAACATATGAGTTTTCCAAGTTCGTCATGAATAATCATGCAAGCGTCTTTTTTTCTTTTAACGTAATACAAATTATATTCGTATAAATGCACATCCATTTGATTTTGTAATCCTTAACAGTCTGCTAAGTACTTTATCAGTCATAATTAAATATTACCTCGTTGCAGCGAAAATTTATTACAACTCACGCCTGCTAGTGACATTAATAACAAAACACACACTAATGCAAATGGTTTATTTTAATTTATTTCACTAGTAATTAACATGATGGTCTGCATCTCATTATAATGAATTATTGGTAAAATATTTGCTTTATTGATGCAGACAGACATAAATTTTATGATTTTAACACAGTTCATTACTTTAGTGCTTATCTATACATATACAATGTGGCCCAATAGTATGACCAACTCCTATGCCGTAATGAACAAAAATGTATACAGGGTGTCCACCTAGTGCGCGTAAGTCCAATATCTGGGTTAATAAAAGAGATAACTTAATTTTTTTTTCTACAGGGTTGTCTAATATCCCGAGCTGCACAAAATGAAAATATATTTACATATTCAGGGTGTTCAGTTTTTCCTGAACAGGTACCAACTTCGTTTTTCTAAATGGAAATATATATTTTTTATTGCTTTTTCGAACTAAACCCTTGATTTTAGTAGGACTTTCATCAGCCTTCCCTATACCTAACTTAAACTGTTTTTGAAATATTGACGGGTGAATATTGACATTTTTGCAACTTTGACACCCTGTAAAATCTAAACGGTTTGAGATCAAGCAAAACGGTTTGCACATTCCTATCTTAACTTTTTATAAGCTATCGTTTGATACTAATTTCAAATTTATCCAAGAATTAAAAATTTTCAAAATTTTCGGAAAATTTTTAATTCCTGGATACATTTGAAATTAGTATCAAACGATAGCTTATAAAAAGTTAAGATAGGAATGTGCAAACCGTTTTACTTGATCTCAAACCGTTTAGATTTTACAGGGTGTCAAAATTGCAAAAATGTCAATATTCACCCGTCAATATTTCAAAAACAGTTTAAGTTAGGTATAGGGAAGGCTGATGAAAGTCCTACTAAAATCAAGGGTTTAGTTCGAAAAAGCAATAAAAAATATATATTTCCATTTAGAAAAACGAAGTTGGTACCTGTCCAGGAAAAACTGAACACCCTGAATATGTAAATATATTTTCATTTTGTGCAACTCGGGATATTAGACAACCCTGTAGAAAAAAAAATTAAGTTATCTCTTTTATTAACCCAGATATTGGACTTACGCGCACTAGGTGGACACCCTGTAGATATATACTTTAGGATCACATAGAGCTTAAGCGCATACAAATTTTAAAAGAACACCCATTTCAAAACTATGTATAGTCATATAGGGTGCTCTATAAATCGGGGCCATATCAAACTTATGTTTTTTTCTAATGGAATAATATATTTTTTATTTTATATTTCAATTCGGATTATTTTTCCGAATTCGCCAATATAGGGTTTACTAGTAGTATACAGAGTAGTTCAGAAGATATGAGCCTTTTGTATCTTAATCGTAATGAATTGAGCACCCTGTATCTTTTTAAAGAAAATAATATTGATTTAAAATCAATTAAAAATTAATTGCATGGAAAATTGAGATTGCATGTTTTGGGGGCTATCTGTTTTTCACCCCCTGGGACCCATTTCAAGTTAATGATTTTTATACTGAGTAGACTATATGAGATGGGTATTACTAATTGAGATTGCATGGAAAATTGAGATTGCATGTTTTGGGGGCTATCTGTTTTTCACCCCCTGAGACCCATTTCAAGTTAATGATTTTTATACTGAGTAGACTATATGAGATGGGTATTACTAATTGAGATTGCATGGAAAATTGAGATTGCATGTTTTGGGGGCTATCTGTTTTTCACCCCCTGAGACCCATTTCAAGTTAATGATTTTTATACTGAGTAGACTATATGAGATGGGTATTACGTGTACCAAAGGGGAAGTTGGGACGCTCAATAATTTTCGAGAAAATTGAGAGTGCATGGAAAATTGAGATTGCATGTTTTGGGGGCTATCTGTTTTTCACCCCCTGGGACCCATTTCAAGTTAATGATTTTTATACTGAGTAGACTATATGAGATGGGTATTACTAATTGAGATTGCATGGAAAATTGAGATTGCATGTTTTGGGGGCTATCTGTTTTTCACCCCCTGAGACCCATTTCAAGTTAATGATTTTTATACTGAGTAGACTATATGAGATGGGTATTACGTGTATCAAACGGGAAGTTGTCCTCCTCGAGTTTGTGATGTAGCTCATCAAATGAAATAATCGACATTCGAAAATACATAAAGAATTTGCGGGGATGTTCTCGTAAATCCGAATAAAGGGTGACAAAGCACCTTTTATTGGCCTTTCAAGGCATAGGGGATGCATCCAAACTCTTCCAAGTTTTATATTTTTTTTCGCCTCTCTATCAACCTTTTTACGCACAAAGCGACAACAATGCGATGCTCTGCACTTTCCAGATACATGTTGATGACTGACCATACGACCTCATGTGGAACCACTTGTATAGAACTGATGATCAGTTGCGACCGATTGTCAGCACCGATCATCGGTCCCATGTGAAACGGCACTAAGGCATGCAAAAGTATACAATTTTAATTGTATGTCCCTTAATTTCCTTATATCATTGATTTTGTCACTAAACTATATTTTTATTTCTAGCATATCAGATAAGTCCGAAACCGTGTTGGGTGGATGGGCAGCAGGGTACATGTATGTTCGTTTATGAATGCATCAAATCAGATGGTTACCACATAGGTAGGTATAAATAAACATATTTATTGTTTCTGCTTCAAATACCTGTTAATGTTCTACCTTGTCTGTATGTTGTCTTTTGAGGTATTATTGGACATTTTCTTAATATTTCACTCATTACAGTTTTCTATATATTTCTTATTCAATGTCAACCATTGAGAGTAGTATATTATGAACACAAGTAATAAATAAGTTAGAATCGTTCTTTTGACGCAACCAAAATTTGAAAAAATTCAATAGATATATTAGTTTATGTTTAGAAAATGCATCTTACAAAGCACTCCAGTAATGCCAAACCACATAACTCTCCGGAGTTGTGAGGTTTGCCACGATGAGGCATTACAACACATCTGTATCTCTCCAGTAAACTGGTAAATCCTAATCTGGAGGTCATTAGTAATTTATTTATTCTTTTATATATTGTTTCTAGTATAAATAAAGTAATTTTCTATTATAGTATATTTTTAATATTATTTATTGGCTTTTATATCTATATTTATATATAAATTAAGCCAAAGTTAACCAAGAGGTAAATTATTAATAAAATTATCAAATATTATGGTTCAATAAAGTTTTATGTTTCCTCGATATCTATGGTCTTAGGTAAAGGTAAAGGAATAATCTTATTATTTTTAAGATATGTCGTAGACAACTACTTTGCCTGGAACATGCACTGACCAACATTGAACTATAACGGCATATCTTCATATAACCTCATCTTATTGTCTTTAATGGATTTTTCTTTTTAATAGTGTTATCTACATTTTTTAAATAACGAAATATTTAACAAAACTTATTTACTTTAAAAATAATTATTTTTGGTTACGTACCTTTTGTATTGAATGTTAAGGATGTTTTTTTAATTTTCTATTAATTTATTTATTACGTCTTAGTTCCAAAAGGAAGTTCCGTACTTCGGACAATATTGCAATTGAAAATACTTGTATAAAAATGAGGATATGAAAACGCTATACTTTTGTCATTGTGAACTTCATTAACAAACTGTTGTACCTCCAGATCTTGTCAACTTATTGTCTAATTTGCGATATTTGCGATGTTCTTGTATTTTTTGCGTGTTTTTATTGACTGTTCCATGCTCTGTTTTAGGGATGTGCGTGGATACTTTCATGTTCGGATCTTGCTGTGCCCACAACAACACAGATAATACAGTGGTACCACATCAACCTCACCATCAGGCACAGAGTCAAGTTCGCCCCCAAGTTTTGTACACCGCACCTAGTCAAAATAGTCATAATACTAAGAAACCAAGCAAACCTGCCAGTCATCACATTTCGACCAAACCCAGACCCACGAGGTAAAACATCTTTATCAGTCAACATATGCCAATGACAATTACCTAGAATCGTAGTGAATGGACTACCTTTTTCTTTTCTAGTCGTCTTCTTCTTTAACATTTTTTAGTTTTTTTGTGTTTTTGAAGTACCAGATCGAATGGTTTGGATTCAACTGATGAGTTTGCGGGATAAATATTTTTTCAGATGCTTCTGGATGGAAAGAAGAAAACAAGATAGAAACAATTGATTCTTATTTAGTCACCTACAATAGCTGTCTAATACAGTCTGTCCATAAAGTAACCCCCCCCCCTGCTAACTTTTGAACGAATCGAGTTAGAGAGTTTTAACAAAATACAGGGTAAATCACGTAAAATGAAGTTAATTTTGACGATAAATTCAATTCTTCAAATTCAAAGATGGCGCCACGGGCGCTGTCAACTCAATTTTTTTAAATGGCAAAGTGTGCCGTGTTGCACCTCATTTAAAAGGTAATTCAATTCTCTACATTCTCGTTTTTGAAAAATGACAATCGAGTTGTCCGTTCTCTAGTTACAAGCGTTTGTATTAACGATATTTAAAAATTTTGCTTTTATCAAGTTTCCTTGCCTTGCTTGCCACTGTCACTGAAACGTCAATAAGGTTCGAGAAAGTAGTTTAGCGTTTAATTTAAGAGTGTTTGAAGGTTTCTACAGGTTTTTTTCTTAATTTTTTAAGTTATTCGATTTGATAGATTTGATAAATTTAAGAGAAAATTTAAGAGCAGAGCGGTACTTAAGAATCATGCGGGTGGAAATTTTGCCAAAGATAGAAAGAATAGCAGACAATAACATTCAAAGTATTGTATTTCAACAAGATGGGGGGGGGCACCTCATTTCTATGGACCTGTTACCGATTTTTTAAATAACCATTTCCCAGGCAGATGGATTAGCAGAAAAGGCCCGATAGAATGGTCGGCTCGTTCTCCGGACTTAACTCCTCTTGATTTTTTCTTATGGGGATATTTGAAGTCAAAAGTCTACACAACTCCTCCAGTAAATATCGACGAACTACAGCAACGTCTAACACATATGTGTAGAAATATCCCTGCAGAAATTTTAGGAAATATCAGGCCAGAATTTCAAAGTAGACTTTTTATGTGCCAAGAAGTCATTGGACAACATTTTGAATAACTTATTTAATTATTTTATTTTTTGTTTTAATAAATATTTGTTCAAAATTTGTTGTATTAAAATATTAATTAACATTTTATTCATGGATCAGATTAGAAATAGAAACGCTTGTAACTAGAGAACGGCTAACTCGATTGTCATTTTTCAAAAACGAGAAAGTAGAGAATCGAATTATCTTTTAAATGAGGTGTAACACGGCACACTTTGCCATTTAAAAAAATTGGGTTGAGAGCGCCCGTGGCGCCACCCGTGGCGTGGCGCCGAATCGAATTTATCGTCAGAATCAACTTCATTTTACGTGATTCACCCTGTATTTTGTTAGAACTCTCTAACTCGATTCGTACAAAAGTTAGCAGGGGGGGGGGAGTTACTTTATGGACAGACTGTATATGGTATTAAATATGTATATTTTTAAAATAATTGTCACTAAAAAGAGTAGGTACCTATTCATTAATTTGGAAATTTGGGATACTACTTTGGGATACTAATAATAGAAGTTCAATTTTTAATGTATAAAAGTTATTCTGCAGATAGTATATAGGTTTTATTTACCCAAATATAAATAAGTAATATCAAAGAAGTTTTATTAACAAGTGATAAAACAAAAGAATAGCAAGTATAATTTTAGGAAGACTAAAAATAAAAACGTAAAAAATAGTATTTCTCATTCTATTAATTTCCGCGTAACGGGATTTATTTCATAATAAACCTTCTTACTGCAAAATACATTCACAACTGAAAATAAACAACAGTAAGTTTAATTATTAGTGCCATAGAGTAATTCACCTATCTCGCTGAATCACTTCCGATCAGGTAAACATTTATTATTACCGTTGCACCAAGCTGCATATTAAACCAAACAAAACAAAGCAGTTCACATAATCGCAGCTCATAAAACTTTACTTTCATTCAACGGGGAAACGAAAACAAACAAAGCGGTCTCATTCAAATGGATATGTCATTTATTTGTAATGTCTTTACACCCACATAATTTCCGCTTTCGCTTTCAGTCGACCTCCGCTTAGTCACTCCACGAAGAGCAGACCCGTCACGATGGCTCCGCACAGCTCTTCCGCCCAGACGGTAGCGGCATCTATGAATGTGAGGCCGGTTTCGTCGTCTCGACTTCCAACGCAACCACCAAGGTAAGATTCGCAGGTAACTATAGATTAATGGAAGCCAGTTTTACTGAATTCTACTCTATATCTCATGCCTTTATATAGTGTGTCCTTTTACTATTGTGTAGCTAGTATGAAGGAAGATTCCTTTCCTGAAAGAAGTAACTCAAAATGTATTCAATCTGAAGAATGTAAAAGTCTTTTAGAATAAGGACCTACCTATAATCCATTTATTTCTAAATAAATGTATAAAACAATATTAAATGTTTTCATCTTATACTCCTTTGTATGATGGTAATTTACTTAATTATGGTACCTGTATATTGTTTGGAAAACCATATTTCTTGGCCTTACTTTCAGTCCATCATGAATTTGTTCTAATTCCCTTGCCACAAAACTTATATCAGCGAATTTCAAATTCTGCAGACTCATTAAAAACTCACCAAGTCATCATCATCTTTCATAGTGGCTTGATGGTATGCATACAATCAAAGAAATTTCAAATGTTGAAAGATCTGTTTCCAGATTTTTTTAAATAAATGTATTAACATTTCTAGAGAAAATCTGCTATAAAGCTATGCCTCAGACTTGTCTCATTTTTATTTTCAGGCACAGCATTAGACCAATGAGCACGGACGCTTTCGCAGTGGCAAACAGCATCTCCATAGGTCACTACACGAAACCAGGATGGCAATCGACCACAGAACCGGGGTTCATCACCTCACTAAATCACAATTCCATTCAGCATGGAAGCAAACCCGTATCTCAGTGGCAGTACACTACGGAGCCGGGAGTCGTCACCAGGGTAAAGAAGCCGAGTAGCTTTAAGCCCAAGAACAAACCCACGAAGAAACCTGTACCCAATAGCACCAATAAATATACTACGAAGTTTGGTACCAAAGTTACCAGGCCTACAACAACGAAGAGGTAATTAGTTGGCCTATTTGTAGAAGCAGAATCAACTCCACAGACTGTGTGAAATGCAAAGTTTTAAGTAATTGTTCATATGTTTCAAAGTAGTTTGTTTAAACTAATTTTAAATGATTTTTCATAAATTTTTCTTAACATTTCTTCGTGCTTCTCACTTTTCTTGCATTTTCGAAAATTTTATAATTTCACTCGAGGGAAATTCCAACATAGTGTTTCCAAATGGAAAAATCTATCTAATAAATTATTAACTTTTCTGCACTAAAGATTGATGCTGATTTTTCTTCAAATTCGACACCTATTCAAAGATACCTAGATATACGAATAGATAAAATATTTATGTGATTTAGCTAATATATGTGTTTTCCTAAAGTTCTTATATATTTTTTTTAGTTATATATTTTCTTCGTTTGAAAATCGTTCAGTTCAAAAGTAGTTCAAATATTTACAGAAGAAATATCAAGAGAATTAGGAAAAAGTATCAGGTCAGGAAAAGGCTACTTTACCTTTATAAATAACAGGAAATAACGGAGTTTGGTGTTTAGTTAGATTCATCTATGACTAGATAGCTTTCTAATTGGAATCTTTATTTTAGATACAGTTGATTCTTTGTTTTTATTATATTAGGAGAACCATTCAAAAATTGGTAAAAAAGTAGATTTCAATTTTCAGGAAATTTGTGAAGCTTCAGAACACAGATATTCCACAACATTAACATTATGCTGTTATTCATTGTAGTCTTCTTTTGGGAATTGACTACCTGGAAAATAATTAAAAAAAAACAAGGAACCAGAAGTATTTAGACTAGGAAAATTTAAACTTTATTGAACCATAACACCTGATAATTTCATTAATAATTTATTTCTTAGTTAACTTTTCGGCTTAACTCCTACAAAAAGAAACGTATTACACAATTTTAATGTCTGTAACTTATTTGTTGTGTGTTTTCATGATTCATTATAGTCTTTTTTGGGATTACACCACCTGTAAATTAACATAAACAGGAAACCATAAGTATTCAAATTAAATATTCAAAGTGCAGTATCAAGGCAAACTTTGCCCCTTCTGGTTTCCTGTTTTTGATATTTTACAGGTGGTGTCTTCCCATAAAAGCTGCAATGAATTAGACCATTTTGTATACAACTGAAAAACCACTGTTGAAATTTGGTTAATTTATTAAATATTTATTTTATTGCATATTAAACAGTGTTTTTGGGGCAAACTTTAGAAGTTTGCTTTGATACTACACTTTGAATATTTGATTTGAATACATTTGGTTTCCTCTTTTTTATTATTTTACAGATGGTGTAATCCCAAAAAAACAATAAATCATGAAAATGCCCCACAAATAAGTTAGACAATATTATGCCTTTAGTTTAAACATAGTAGTTAATATATTTCATTATTTCATACCATGTATTCTCAATAGTTTAGTTATACAAAATACTAAAATTTATATATCATTTATGTGTCAAAGTGGTAAATCCATTTCAAGAAAAAAATTCAACAATATAGGTTACTAAAAGTGCTCACTGTAAGAAAATTCCGAACAAACTTTCAAACCCTTTCAATTTCTACCAGAACTTCGCTAATCAATACTTTTTAATGTCGTAACATTATTAGTCTCTTGCTTTGGAGTAAAAATAACTAGCACAGACTTAATGCCGACTGTCAAACTTTCCACATCAAAGAGATTTATTACATTTCGAAAGTTTTCAGAGAGTTTTCACATAATAATTATTCATAATATTCACTGAAGACTTGTACAAAATAGAACAGAATATTATTCACTGCACTCATTTTCGTAGATACTTAAACTGGGGCACTGTTTAGGAATCATTTTTCACAAATTAAACAACACTGAAATATAAAAGTATACATCTCATTTTACAGAAAATATAATATATATTTTTGAAATTACTAAATTGAAAATAAATAGGAAACAATTCAGCCACAAATGATGTGCTTTCCTATAAAATATGTTTGAGCCTGTTAAGTTCATTTTTAGCTTATTTTTACAGTTCATGAAAATTTAAGAGGAGCATTAAAATTGGCCTAACTCGTTTATAGAGCTAATAAAATAACTTTCCAGGTTCTGTAGGCGAAAAGGGTTTTAAATCTCACTAGCACGAATTCGTTTTAAGTGTGTATTTAATTATTTGGCTCAATAAATCATTTTCGTGAAAAATAAGAGTGGAATCTAAATTAATGGCTTTGCATACGAGTTATTATTTATTTGATAGCATCGGGTATTTTTCCCTTCAATTATTTTAAACGCTGCTATATGTTAACTAGATATATTATGAGTTTATGAGATAGGATAGGATTGACAATGGATATATTATTTGTGACTGTGTGTAAAAATACTCTATTTTAGGCCGGACTCTTCCAAAGAGTATAGTGCCTCGTAAGTATTAATTCTAAAAATGATCTCTAGTGCGAAAATATATTTAGTGTATGTATCTTTGATTATAATAAACCGATTGAAATGGTTTGAAATGTCCCAATCAAAAATGTACATCAGTAAAATTACAGTAGTAAGTGATTGTAATGCAATTTGTATCCGAAAATGTGTAACGATATTTCTAGATCCTTTGAATTTTCACAAAAATTTAACAGCTTCCTAATTCTTTAAAAATGGTACTTTTTGGAATATTTTTAACAAACCAAATAATATTATAATAATTGGTTAACACTGTACAATTTGGAGATACTGCGATTATTCCCAGGAAAGAAATCTAGAAATGTTCTTGACCTTTTCAAAATAAGAATAGCGTAGTAGTAAAATTGGCAAAACAGATTCAAGCTTTAACCTAACGCGGTTGTTAAAAATTTAGGAGGTTGTCAATTTTTGTTAAAAGTGTTTAAAGTGTTCTAAAAATGGTCGTTTTAGGTACATCTTAAGATATAAATGGCGTTTAAACCGAGTGTGTAAATTACTAATAAACTTTCTGAAAACATCTTTCAACCTATATCTTAAGTTAACTCTAACCTAGGATATAAAAGAAGAAAAAGCTGCCAAAATTTCAGGTGTTCCTTGAGTTTCCCATAATAGTTTAGTAGAAGATAAAATTCAACTATGGAGTATATATAGTAAAGAAACAGATTATCATGGTTTGAGGTATTTTCAACATTCAGAGACTCATTTTAATAAAAAGACTTCTGTTCTTTTGTGAAACTGAATAGCTATTCAATAATTATGCAGAAACAAATAATTCATTCATTCAATTTTAAATTATTTATTTACCACACGCATGTATCTTTATCTAGAACCATTATAGTCACTTGAAATGCGTCACTCCTTAGGTAAAATCTTACGGTACAAGTTAATACATTCGACATATACCGGGTTTCCCATTTCATTTGACTAATGGCAATTAACATGGGCTATTACATTTCATTGAATTTTATATTCCCAGGGTACACTATGAGAAATATCCCAAGTAGCATTTTTAGTGGATAGAACGTAGGGCCCACGAAACTAGGAACTGTAAAGTGTATTGCCAAAACTACCACCACGTGATAGAAATGGTTCCATTACGTGGAGGTGACCAAAATGGGGAACACTTTTTGAGTGGCAGCTACGTTCCAACGACGTTTTCGGACCTTATACATTAACGTTTAAGCCACGTTGTGATTACGTGGCTAAAACGTGGTGGTATGGTATCCGACACTAAAAGCGAAACTTAGCCGCTCGATTTCATTGGGTTAATGTGTTATGTAGTTCGGTCTCTTTCCTGCATATTATTTCTCTCATTATGCTATGCCTTTTCGGTAACTTGACATACTTACTGAATATAATAATTCTATAATAATATAATAATTTAATAATAGGTATAACATGCAAACACATAAATAGACCAGAATTGGAATCTTCTGGGAAAAAATTTAAACGATTAAAAATTTTACTGTCAAATATGGGTGTTACAGCTCGAAATATAAGCTTACGCCATTGAAATATTCCGTATTTAAAAAAAAAAAAAGACGAAACATATAAAATTCTGCGAACCTGAAAATTAGATACCTGGCCGCACAAATAGTTTTTTCATCAATCTTCGTTACGGAAATCAATAATTATGTATTGACATACAAAATTTGATGCAGTACTGACGAGAAATTAATTTTTTTAAGATAATTCGTTCATTTTTCTCATAATGGCGACCTTAAACATGTCTGCTTGTAGAAAATATTACTTTAAAGTGGAATATACTAAAAATGTATATTTAAAGTGGCAGAAACAAAAAATTTCTCACTTTATAGTTATATTCATCAAACAAGTGGCCAATGAAACTTTACTCATCAACTTTCCTGCCACGTGAAAGTGACGGCTACCCTGCAGCCACCTTCCGCCAATATTCTTGGCTGTGAACGTGACCTTGTATGATTCGGGGTCGAGTGGGACTATCACTCTTTGCCCTCCTCATCTCTGTAGGCCTGGACGGCCTCGTAGAGGTGGACCCCATCCCTCACCAACCCCGATCACAAGAGTGATAGGTGTGGGCGATTTGTGGGATCTCCTCCTGTCCTGGCTCTACCCTGCCGGCCGGGTAGGATCTTCTGGCGCTCTTCTGTGTTGATGTTCTTTCTTCGCCAGCATGTTAACCCCCGGGGGTGGTCTGTCATGGGCGGGGTGCAGCCACCTTGATTCTCCACTTTAAAGTTGTATCAACCTTGCGGCCACGTTGCAGGCACCTTAAAAATTCTTGACGAACACCTTCATCGCGTCGAGCATAGAACTTATAAATAAGTTCTATGTCTATGATCTGGCCCACTGAACTATATCTAATCATGATCTAATAACCCTGGCCTCGAGTAAGTTATAACCTCAAAATGACAACATTGTTATTTTGTGTGTTTTGTTTCGCGCCTATTTTACTTTTACCTAAGTATTTAGCATTTTTACCACAGAATATACAGTTTTCTATAAAACGTTGTTGAATGTCGAAAAGTTTTCTTTTTGCGAGGCTTTTTTTTGTTACCCATCTTATACACATACACTGGATATAGATATAAGTACTAATGACACTAATTTGCGCACACCAACCACACCTTGAGGCTTTCCTGTTCATCGTAATGAGGCCATGTAAGAAGCAGGCCACTATGGTGTAATGGTTACTATCTAGTGACTTTTGAAGGTAATATCAACTTTGTAGCGGCAATTATCCCATGCAAAATGTGGAAATCACTTATTAGTGTAGCGAGAACGTGGCGACAACTACCGCAATTATATAATCGAGTGCTGCCACATTAAAGGTTTGGAAATGGTTTCCAAAACGTCGCTAAAACTATTATATCCACTTTAAGGTCACTACAACTTCTAAGTAATATTTAAGTGATATGGTTAAGTTGCGGTTACTTTTAATTTCCACTTTAAAGTTTGAACAACTTTAAGGTGGTTTAGCTTAGTTGTTATAACGTTTCGGCATCAAACTATCTCACCAAAAAGTTACAAAACTTTGAAGTGACTTGCAGCTGTGAGAATTTCGTGATTACAACTATACTAATATAAATTGAAGATATTCCTACTGTATAGTGATAGATTTAGTGATTTTTACGTAATAACCACTCAGTTGAAGTTGAAGTCACTCAGGTATCAGTTTTCATCACTGTAATTGCTACTTGGGATTGCTAACGGAATCGATAGTATCGACTGTCAAGCACTTCTGATTACCAAAATACTAAAGCGAAATGCTTTTTTAATTAATATATCAATAAAAATTCGTTTTAAGTTAATAGATGTAGTTTACATAAGCGTTTGAATTATAGTTTTTTATTAAAAAAATACCTATTACTAATTTACGACATTACACGGACACATGAAAACAGTTCCTCTGTAACTGTTTAACTCAATATCCAGATTGAGGTATAATATGTAGTAACTATTAGCAGAGATAAGTACACTATTAGTAAAAGCACAGTGCATGTAATAAATAAAAAATATATTGCTTGTTGATTACTTATTTTATAAGATAGTAGCTTTAGCTAAAGATAAAGGAAACGAACCAATTAAAACATATTTTATTTTTTTTTTTTGATAAGTAAATATTGTGATTTTCAAAAATAATAACTAGGTACTGACAATATTTACCATATTTATTCGAATAAGTAAACACTAATAATTTGTAATTAATGAAAAAGTAAAATAAGAAAAGTTGTCTCTGGCGGGATTTGAACCTGCAAAATTTTGCGGTTCTGTTTGAAACACTGCCGCTTAACCAACTACTCCACCAGATGATATAACATGGCGTTTCTTAAAACGCTTATGTAAACTACATCTATTAACTTAAAACGAATTTTTATTGATATTTTAATTAAAAAAGCATTTCGCTTTAGTATTTTGGTAATCAGAAGTGTTTGACAGTCAGTACTATCGAGTCCGTTAGCAATATTTCTCATAGTGTGCCCTGGAAATATAAAATTCAATGAAATGTAATAGCCCATGTTAATTGCTATTAGTCAAATGAAATGGAAAACCCGGTATGTACAAAACAAAATCTGTTAGATATTTTATTGTTATTAATAAAACCACACGTTATTTAATTTCCACTATTGTGCTTACACATTTAGGGGTTGTAATAGCTTCCAATAGCGTTCATAAATTCGAACTGTTATGTTTATGTCAGACCGTATACACATTTTCATATTGATTGCAGGCCGCCAGAAGCGATAAATCCCCTCGTAAACACCGAAAGCCCGGTAGAAAAAGTCTCCACAGCTCCCGATTTGATGCCCACATCTACATTTAGCAGCGCAGTTACATCGTCTACCAAGGAAAAAGTCGGTAAGTTATGGACCTTTGAATAGATTTTCTCTCGGAGAAAATTTACTTTGCGGAGTTCTCCTGGGAGAAGTTATGTTACGCTGAGTTTTTGCAGCAGCTCGCTAGGTCTGTTTAAGTTTATAGTTCTAGTATTTAACATTAATTGTTTATGTCTTAAATTTATCAGTTAATTACAGTCCTGTTTCAATAATTCGCTTTGAAAAATATACTTGAATATACTAAAATGTACTTTATCGCAAAATATTGAAGAATATCTAGAAATGCAATCCGTTTATATTAATGGTGAAAATGCTGAGATAGAAAATAAGAGTTAATTTATAAAAAATATAAGGAACACTATGGCACCTTAGTTGTATTCTTATAGGTAGTATCCACTTATGTGGCAAAATATTAGTTACAAAATAACGGAAAATATTGTTGTTTAAGCTTTACCGTATATAAGGCTTAATAAGTAACATGTTCTGAATGCAGAAATAAGATTATACAAAAACATCCAGTGAAGAACTTGTTTATAACTGGCAATATTTTATATCGCACCAATTTCAATGTCTTTTACAATTACAAGTATCCCATTCCACCAAATTCTTCTATCAAACAAGGCACTTCGTTACTTTTCCAGAGTAAAGTAATTCAACAAAACTTACAGAAATATATAAATTCGATGTGTAAACTATAGAGGTCCTAGCCGATGTAACATTTTATAATACCTTTTCCTAACTTAACTATGACTACAATAAAGTTATCACGATCTATAAAGCAACTACTGACTATTAGCTTGAAAACATAATAGACGTGACGTATTCCATCCAGGAAAAAAACTAGCAACTGGAAGCGATAAAAAGTGAATATTGCTTGACACATTTCTTCAGTAACTTGTTTTAGTTAATTTACTACATCTACTTTTGCGTTAATATGATCACCCTGTATGAAGCTATAACAAGTAGTTTCACATGTTGTGCCCTATCCAGAAAATTTAAGTTATCCCGTAAACGGCAATTCATATGAAAGAGCTCTTATCACAGCACCTCAATAGAAGCTATTTGAATGTTATCACCTCACGAAATGTTCGACGGCTCAGTCGTTTCGCAGCTCTACGATGTTGAAAGGGAACCATAAAGATAACATGTATCTGAATTTTGCAGATTGCGGAGTACCGCAGATGCTCGGCCAGCCACAGACCAGGATAGTGGGAGGAAAGAATGCGCCTTTCGGACGATGGCCTTGGCAGGTAAGACAGGGAATCGGGGGATGGCAAAAAATGTCTGTATTGTTTCTGAAACCGATAAATTCGATCAGATTTCAAGAACTATGGGCCTTTGAATTCAATAAAATTGTTTCATTAGTAAAGGGTTCCTCATAGATGTTTATAAATTTAATTCTTCCTGTAATGGTTCATATGGGGCTATCTGAAAAATAAAGTGAACAAAGCCTCTTTAAATTTGGAAGAGGTAAAGCAGACAATTATAAATAAAATCAACTACATTCCGCGTCCATCGATTAGTGATCAACTATTTCAATGCAAGACTAAAGGATTGTAAAGTGATGGTTTAGTTTTACACTGTTCTTCATAAATTAAAATTTTACGATTATGCTTGGCTCTATACATCATACATTTGTAATGATCGAGAAAATAGCTAGGTTAGCTAAACCAATAGGTTTTAATTCGCTAACCAAATTGGCAGTTATTTCTGGAATACCCTCTATTTAATTGATTGTTAACTTGAAGCTTTTTACCCTTAATAATTGTCAAGACATGGCAATGTTAGATTCAGGTGCGAAATTCTTTGACCATTTTCCACTTATTCTCTTGACGACACGTAAAGAAATTGAAATGTTTTGAAAAGATGTGTATGAAACTACATCGAAACTACCAATTGATTAGCTAACTCGCTGTCCAGGACGAACTCGTCTAAATTTCCTTTTGTGAAATGTATCGTTCATATTCAATTTATTCTATAATTAAATTATGTTTATTAACATAAAGTAACTTTCTAAAAATAACTTATATGCTCATAGTCCATGGGAATTTACTTTCCTGCTATTTTACCTTAATTCCCCTATTTGTTAATCTGACATTATCTCCCCAATGCGGCAAACAATTTTTAAAATAATCCCCTATAAATATTTTTTTAAGAAGCTTTATATCCGGAAATTTATGTATAGTATTAATTTTCAGACGCCGTAATAAAAAATGTTTATCAGATTTTTAAAAATATATTAGTTCTTCTTCCTAAAAATTGGTGGCACACAAAATATTGACGATACAATAATTCAACCAAAGAAATGCAAATAAAACCAGTGCTTCCATTAGTTATTACATGACGGGGACTTTTTTAATAATTAAAATACTTCTATCGTCTTTTTGTGTCGCTAGTATCTTTAATTTTAATTATGTTTTGGTTGTAGATTGATTTAATAAAGTTGAATATCTTGTGATGTTTGAAATTTCTACAATTTAGTAACTATGGAAAATAAGTATGGACTAATATATGAATTAATATAAGAAGTCGGTCGTCGTAGTAGTGTACCATGGTCAGGATATATTCCTGAATATATCCTGACCAAAACCTTAATTCATCAAATAATCCATATTTACTTTCTTTCCATGAATGAACCATGAATATTTCATGGATCTGACTTTTGAGGATATTTCTTTATTATGTACTACATATCAAAAAATGTGGATTAACACATCCTTTTAATTTATATATAAAGTCATTTTGTATAAAGTTTATCAGGATCTCGATGAATAGCATCCAAAATCTTTCGCAGCTACGGTATTTTTCTTAGCGTAGATAACTCGTATAAAATTTCCCATCTACAACAAATCTTAGGTCATTTTTTATAAAGTATATAGGCCAAATTTACAGCTTCCAAAAACGTTGCTTTCTTATATATCATCTCTTAACACCCTACCTATTACCGCCAATACAGAATCACATTTATCTAGCTTTAATAAGGTATATTCTTTGCAGTTTCCAGATTATTTTTATTTACGCTTCTCTTCTCACCATAACAAGACCAAAATGCGGATATATGTCGCCGACTGAGGTATATTTATGTACGTTTTATGTATATTTCTCCACGTCTCTGAAATTACTCGCGAGAAGGACAAATGTTGAATTTGTTTGTGATATTTTATTTCTTTATTTTCTTGGGTTATATAGGATTTTCGTGTTTTGTTTGTCAGCGGATATGGAAAGCGAGCAGATGCGGCTCTCCATATTATTTAAACGTGAAATGGTGAAATATTTATCAGGTTTTCTTTGCTAGAGGTAGGTACGAAACCCCGCTTTCCGTAAAATGCATAGACTGGAATATTTTGTATGGTAATGTGTTCATCTGTCTCGTTTAATATCCGCTTTTTAAAATATGGACTACACAAAACATTCTTAGATATATATATTGGTTTATAGTACGGGCTTTTTTTTGGTTAAGTTAATCATGCCGATCCTCTACTTAGTTGTTGGGTTAATTACCTTTTACTTGCATATACCGTCTCCATTCCTTTACAATCCTCGAACCTACCTGACCTTCTGAAGAATGTCAGAATTTCTTATGAGGAACTCCATCTCCTCTCTGTGCAGCACTCTGACATCAAATACATTATGTCTCAGCTTCCCGAATGCTTCACATTATCCTAAAAAGCGAAGATATGTGTCTTCCTGCTCCACGCTTTCAGGAAGGTCCTCCCTATCAGGAATAGGTGTCGCCTAAGCCTGCAGTACCCTTCGCCAAGTTGATAAGCTTCTTTGAATTCACGGATGTACAAGCCACCAGCAGGTGCAGGCATCGTAGGTTTCTCCTACATTGTCATCCATATCACATAAAAATAAATGTAGGTTAATAATGTATTCCTTAATTTTCAGAGACTTGCTGTTGACCTGAAAATTTAACGCTTTGACAAGATTATGATATTTTATTATCATAATCTCTGCATATATGTAGAGTATGTGTTGTGCCTTTAGTTTTTGCGTTACTGCATAAATAAGTTTTAATATCACAATATCACGTTTCGTAGGTTTCAGTCAGAAGAACGTCGTTTTTTGGCTTTTCGAGCACTCATAGATGTGGAGGGGCTATTCTCAACGAAAACTGGATCGCAACAGCAGGACATTGTGTCGATGAGTAAGTACCTACCAATATTGTTGTTTTATCCATGTAGACTTAAATTTAAATTAACAAAAAAAATTAATATTATAAACCTTTGTTGGGTCACTTTATTGATTTGACCAAAGCCTACTGAGAATTAAAATATTTTTAATAATCAGTAGGCTGTGGTCAATATCAATACGTTATCAGGTAACTAAGATACGAGGGATGCTTATAAATGGCAAATTATCAATTTCACCCTGTAACTCAGAAACTAAGAGGAAATGTGAAGATGCTGTGAAAATTTTGTTTATGGCATCTGTCGTTTCTCAAAAAAGTATCATAATGTCGCGAAAACCTCAACTCTGCATCTTTATTAATAAGCGAGATATCCCTCAAAGACAACGAAAACTGGACACTATTCATAGTAACTACTACCCTAATAGTTTATTTTATTGTCTAATCTCATTTCAATTAACTTTTGTTTCGATTATCGTTGGCTTCTTTTTTCAGAGTAAAGGAGGGCGCTATCAGATCTTACCTATCCTGTTTTGTCTTCAAGTTATAACCAAAAATTGAATTTTATTTGTTTTCGTGAGTTAATTAACCATAAATTCCTCAAGATATCCTACAGATCTTTTAGGGTAGAATCCACTAATGTACCTATTTTGTGGTTGAAGCCAGTTTTTGAGTTATAAGTGCATGGTTTACTTTTTACATGGAATTTGTTTTATTTTGAGAAGGTGCCATTATGTTCTTCCTATTTGTTTCCAACTTCTATAAAAAAGTAAAAAGCAAAAGTGCTTATTTACTTCGCTCTTCAATTATGAAAATTAATTAATTTAATGAAAATGAAAAAATGATCGAAATGCGAATATTGGTTCCTTGGTAATTACCCAAACGCAGTAAAAGAACCTTCAGTGCTCAATCGTACTTCGAAGGAATTATTAAATTCAGCCCTAAACAACAAGTTTAATTTGCTTCGCAGTTTACGTTGTCCCCACAGTAAACTTAATTTGAGTTTCACTTAGAGCTGGGATTTTAATTAAATAGAGGACTACCAGGGCACATTACCGAAATGAAATGAAAGAAGTAACCTGTTTACGCTGAATAACTTCGTTTTGTTAATTATTTACGTTTTTGTTAAGCGGATTAGGTGGGTAAACTTTGCAGACGGTCGGGTACGGTTCACAGTATACAAATTCATTAGTATTTCCTGCCACTTTTTAAACAACGCCTCTAAGATTGGCTACCAAATTTTTCGTTTTATAAGATGGGTTTTGAGAATACCATAGAGTAAGGTAAACTTGCTGGCGATTTTACCAACCATATAAAGAAAACGTTATTCTAAAAATCACACAAAATAATGAATACCTAAACACTATTTAGAGAGAAACGTTTATGAAAGTTATTTCGTTTAATATTTCGTTTTATAAATCATTTACATTTTTGTTGATTAAACTAGATAGACTGCAGGATATTTAGACTAAATACTATACAAAATCGTTAATATTTTGATTTCCACTGTTTGAGCAAGACGAATAAACATCAGTATGAGAAATTTTACACCCAGAGGTTTGGTAATTATACTCGCTATTTCCTTAATTTAACAAAGTAAAAACGTTACTCCTAGAGAAGGCTTGCTATTGTTGTTGTTGGTAATCGGCGCGGTTACCCGCAGCACTCAGATCTTTCGACCCATTGTGTCTGCCGCTAGTCGGGAGCTATTGGAAGAGACCCGTGCTATGCGCATAGGTCAACACCCGTTGTAGGGGAAGTTCCCTAATGTCCTGAGGCAGGAGAAATGCTGCGCCCAGATGTTTGTGTCTCTTAACCATAAGGCAGGCACAGCGATAGAGGATGTGAATGGAGTCCTCGTCATCGTGTCCGCAAAATCTGCACCTTCTAGTGTCACCAAGGCCGATAGTGTTAAGGTGCTTGTTAAGATGTCCGTGACCTGTCAGCAGTCCTGTGACAATCCTTATGCTGTTACAACTTAGCGCAGGTATTGATCGAGTTGCGTTCGACCAAGGTCCTTCAATTAAGAGCCTGGCTTGTCGCAGCCCAGTCCCGTTTGATCATTCTTCCTCTGATCTTTCCTTGATCCAATTTCCAATAGACCTTGCTACATAACTAGGTGGAAGCCCCAGCACTTGTTCGGGCCCTGTAAACTGTATACTTGAGCCTCTTTTAGCCAGTGCATCGGCCTTCTCATTTCCTGTTATGTTGTGATGACCCGGTACCCAGATCAATGTTACCTAGTTGTTCTGTCCCAATTGGGCCAGACCATTAATACACTCTAGGACCGCCCTGGAGGTGATCCTGTCGGTGAATATCTAGATATGCTGATTAGAATATCTCCTTTTGAGATTTAGAGAAGGCTTACTACAGGGTAGATGAATTTTTTAATGATAATTCAGTGTAAATCTGTTTTCTGTTGCATGTTAAACTTACTTGGTAATTTCAACATCTAACTGTGTCTTGCCCTATGCATTTCTATGTTCAGAGGATTAATAAATATTTATTTATTTATTTATTTATTATGAAGAATAATTGGTTATCATTCTGATATAAGATAATATAAGAATGATATACGTATGATAATAAATCATTCATTCATTGTATATTTTCTTTTCCAGCCTCCTAACTTCCCAGATCCGAATCCGTGTCGGCGAGTATGACTTCTCCAATACGCAAGAGGAGCTGCCGTACGTCGAGCGAGCAGTGGCGAAGAAAGTTGTCCATCCAAAGTACAACTTCTTCACGTACGAGTATGACCTAGCTCTCGTCCAGCTGGACAAACCCCTGGATTTCGAGCCGCACATCTCCCCCATCTGCTTGCCGGCCTCTGATGATCTTTTGATAGGAGAGAATGCCACTGTTACGGGATGGGGGAGATTGAGTGAGGGTGGTACATTGCCCTCCGTACTGCAAGAGGTGTGTTTAACATTGTTTGCTCTTTTATATACCCGAAATGTACTACAATAATACATACACTACAATACATTGTCGAGTGAATGCAAACCTCTTAGATTAATTAACATTCATCGGTTAGAACATTTTAATATTTAGAGTAAAGATGGCCGACTCGATTTTAATTTTTGTATAAACGGTGCGAAGAGAATTGAAAACCTTTTAAAGGATGTGTGACACGTGCCTACTATACTATTTAAAAAAAAATGTGCCGACAGCGACTCTGGTGCCATTTTTTACTTCGCAAAATTCCGTTTGCGGGTAGAAACTATTATGGTATTTTATACCATTCATCACACATTCTGTTTTAGGTCGACATTAACTCGTTCAAAAGTTAAGGAGGGGGGGAGGGGGTATTTTACGGACGGACTGTATAACAAAATAAAATCAATAGGTCGGCATTCTGTAGATCCCAATGCTTTGGGTTAATTATACACATGTGTTTGCTTGACAGCATAATTCCAGATAGTCTCTAAATGACCCCTTATCTTGATAATTACTTCCCCCGTACTGTCCTCCAGAGAGGATCCAATAATGTAGGATAACGGTCTACACTATCTTAAATTACAAGGCGTACAACAGAGCCAGTAAATCGTGAGGCACAGTATCCACCAGTTATTTTATCGAGATTACTCAGGAAAAACAATTATTATTGATCGACTTGTCCTACTTATTCTTTTTATACAAGATTTAGTTTGCTAGGTGTCTGAGCGTAGACCTTAATCATTTATTCAATAGTGCTCACGAGTATTTCAACGTTTCATTGGAGAAGCATTAATAAATATAGAAAATACCTCACGACTCCAGTAAGATATTAATTTTGATTTTGTGGGTTGGACAGAATATGACATGTTCCAGAAAGGATTCAGTGAAGGAATGAAAATGTAGCATATATTTATTAGCTATTAGTTATTTTTTCTGCTTTCTCAGGAAAAAGGACCCGATTGCAAATATATTTCTTATTTATGTCTAATAACCTATATTTTCCGCCCAGTTTAGTTGCAGTATATGTTCAATTAAAAATTCCTTGTCAACAATTGACCAGTTTATATTAATATAAAAGTAATAAATATATTATGACATCTTCCAGACCGTTGAAATGTTATGGTTACTAGACTTTCTCATAAATGCATTTTCCCTCGTCTTATTGTGATCCCTTATTAAACACAATATAAATAGTAAATAATTCGTTGTATGCCATATATGTTCTTCTATAAACTTTTTTTATTGGAATTTATTACAAAGTGAGTTTGTATATTAGCATAAACCAGTTGTTATTTAGAAAGATTAATTACTTCTTGCTACAAGCATTATAAATGGTTTGTTGTTAACCCTATTAGTCCCCCAATTATAAGCACATAGGCAAAAACAATATAACAGAATTCATAACAAAAACGGCCAATCTGTTACGTCCATATATTTGCAAATCATTCCGTTAATATTACAGGTCCAAGTCCCTATAGTGAGCAACGACCGATGCAAAACGATGTTTTTACGAGCTGGGAGGCACGAATTCATTCCGGATATCTTCCTATGCGCTGGTCATGAAGGCGGAGGACAAGATTCATGTCAGGGAGACTCTGGTGGTCCCTTGCAGGTAAACACAATTCATAATTTGAAAAACATAGTCTACAGATAGATATGAACGATAGAATACACATTGAACCTTATTAATTTTGAAACTGACAGAGTTATTAAGTCGACTTCCAGATATATCATAAGTGAAGTCTTTACAGCTATTCAAAATTATTATTTCAAATAGAAGATTCTGCATATTTCATCATGATCCTGAAAATTCTTCTTCGCTCCAAGTATGCTGTATCTTTCTTAAGAGTCTAGTCATTCACTGTAGATTTAACAGACATGATTTCGGGGTCGGGTTGAGAGGTTGGGTAGCCGATGGGTTAAGAATTACATATTTCCACTACCGAATTATTTAGATTTCGGAGGTGCACGTAAAGCCGAAGTGAAAAGGCATATGGACATAAAGCTAGCCCCCATTGCAAGGGTATGTACCGGATTTGTCTTATAATTGCAACAAAATTTCTTTTTAATGTTATAAATTATATATCACCAGAAAGATTAAAAGATAAACTAGATCTCTATAGTAGCAAATGTTTGTTTAATACCTGTATTTTGGAGAAATACATGTACTAAAATACGCTATTTTAGTACAAGATTGTTTGGCTGGAATTTTAAAAATAAAAAGTATTACAAAAAATTACTACTATAGGGATTTAGAATAAAGTCTTATCTTTCAATACTTTTTTACTAAAAGTCGCTATCTTTTACAGTTTTTTTTATAATTAGACACGAGATGAACAGTGATTTTGGGCTTATTTCGGACTAGTGAATAGACTCTTAAATAAACAACTAAATTACTACATTAAACACTATTACAATTACACAACTAAAATTACAAATAAACATGCAACTAAATTAAAATGAAGATATTATAATTTCGTCTAGTATTGTACATACAACTTTTTAGAAGAAATTTTCATGAATATTCCAATATGTTTATTTTTTACACAACGAAAAACCAAGGACAGAGTCAAACATTCATAAGAATTTTTGAGAATATTATGGTTGAAGGGAATTAAAATTCGGAAAATGTTTGATATAAACTGGTTGATAACAGTTTCTCAAAAGCACCCGCTCCCCCTTATTTTTATTATGTAGTAGCGAAGTGTGATTCATTCTTACCCTTCTTCTATCTTCTTAGAAGATATCCTTATAATCCCATTATCTCATTTCTTAAATGATATCTTTTATCATTCATAAAGAAGGCACATTAACTTTAAAATACTTGAATAAATATCATTGTATTGTTGTGTATAATGACTATAAGCTATACGTAATATAGAGTATGTTTCACTTCTCACATTCGTACACCTGTAAAAATTTACTGAGCAGCACGATTTGGATGCTTATTATTTTATGAATAGGTTTGCCTAATCTGTACTTCTACAATCTAGTGCGATGATGAATCATACCATTCCACAGTCTGCTATAATTTTTTTTCGACACGATTTTTCGAGAAATCATATTAGCGATTTTTTACGGAAAATCTGGCAACATAGCATTATTCAGTGCCCTCTAAAGTCGGAATTCCTTTAATATTAATACGTTTTATATCGAATTTTCTTTGTCGTTAATAGGTTAAAGGAAAAGATGGTCGCTACTTCCTTGCAGGCATCATCTCTTGGGGAATTGGGTGCGCCGAAGCAAACCTCCCCGGAGTGTGCACCAGGATATCAAAATTTGTGCCTTGGATTCTGAAAAACGTCACATAATGATACCGTCCACGTAAGTAGTAGGTGAAATCTTGCCCTTTATGAATTTTTCTATTGAAATTGCTGAGGCAGAAAATGGATGTGTTGTTACAAGATAGAGAAAGGTGCATTTCTCCAATAAGAATAGCTCTGAGTGAGTTTCGTAATACTATTATTGTATTATACGGGTTATGATTACATCCATGTAACTTGCTTTCATTTGTATTTGTAAAAAAATTGCTCCATAGTAGGGAGTCGATTACTTTATTTTTAACTTTTTTCGCTTTATAAGATTATCAACACATTTGAAGTCACCCCTCATTTTAAATTACCATATAAATTGAGAGTTGCCTCGACTTTGGGATCACGACTACTCACGAAGAGACTTACCTAATATCGAGTGAAACTCGATGACGGCTCTACCTCGTGTATTTTTTACACTTATATTTGGATTGTATTCTCTCAAAATGCATTGATAATATAGAGTTTGGCCAAAATTATAAAATGTAACTCATTCGCAACATATAGAGCTGTTCGGCGGGTAAAGAGGCAAGGGATCGAAATTCCATAGGCGAGACTAGTAAGATTGAGCCCAATTTTAGAGAATTTTAAAAAGTAACAGAAATATTTCTAATAAGGATATTGGAAGCGGTTGGTTCTTTATCGTCAAAATAATTGTTTTGAAAAAACACCCTTCTCATTTAGATGTTTAAAAAAATATATAGAAAACACTCAATATGCTAGTATTTCGACTTATTAGGCCTTTACAATAGAGTAAGTGTCTATTACTAAATATTTCCAAGCGTATTTTAGTTATTTATCTTTTTACCCCGGTTCATCCTTCCCATCTGTGGAAGCCCGAGTTTTTAGTACCTTTTCTAAGAAGGACGAAAGTGTAAAATCTATCTGATTTTACACAAACCGATAGAAGTACGTACGTCAAATCGGTAGAAGTGTTGAAACTAGAGTAAAACAACATAAAAAATCTGGAGAATGTAAAGGTAGTGCATCGGGAAAAAAAAGGAAAGCGCTTAGATCTGTTAGAGCAATTAGAAATTAAAAAATCTTTAATTAGAAAATTTTGTACTACGGCTAGATCAGCTTACTTATCAGCTAGATTTTACACTTTCGCCCTTCTTAGAAAAGGATTAACCAGGGTAGGTAAATAGATAAATAACTAAAATGAACTTGGAAATATTTAGTAATAGACATTCTCTATTGAGAAAGGCCTAACAAATCTAAATGCTAGTTATAGTGTTTTCTATATATTTCTTGAAACATCTAAATGATAACTATATTTTATTCGAGACAATTATAAAATATTTCTTTAAATAAGTTAAATTTGGTCTTTGAAGGACACTGAAATCCTATAATGTTTCGATATTAATCAATCACGTGATTTATTTTTTAAAATACACCAATCACATTGAACTTCATATAGAGTCCATGCAATTACAATCAAGAACACTGCTCCTAGAGAACAGCACATTAAATTTCTATACCCACTCATTTTATCGGGCAAAGATTATTTTATGCGATGAATAATAATAGCGATCTGACACCACTCTATAATTTTGGCCAACATTTTTATCAAAATATTGTACAACAGGAATGGTTTAGAAAGATATTTAGGAGCTCTTCATTTAACGTTTTACTATTGTAGTAGATTCTTTTGATTATTTCTCTTACTATTCCAGATCCTTAAAGTGTAGAAGTTAGTTCAGCAGTCTTTTATATTGCCTTTAAATTCAGTTTTTGATTTAAAACACTAACCTATATAAAAAAAATGATGCAGGGGATTTACTACGTCCTTTGTTCCACCTTGTATATTATACTTTCACAGCTATAGCAATTTGAAGAAATTTCTGAAAGAATATGTTATTAAAAAAAATATTTTTATGAAAATTTTCACTAAAAACAATAATTATTGTCAAACGAAAGTTCATTAATCTAAATTATTAAAGGTTACATACTTACAGTGCAACTTTTGCCACTAATTATTTATTTTTTGTAGCATTTCAGAGACTTAATAACTAAGTAAAATAATTAAGAACTAATAATAAACCAAGGCAAATACAAATAACTTTACAAATAACCCGAAATAATTTTATTTTCAAATTAAAATTTTCAAAATGTGATCCATTTTGTTGGATACATTATCGGCATCGCGTTTCAATAGACCTTCTTGCTGAAACTAAGTGATGAACTCTTATGTCTTCGTAAGCATGCCTTATACGCACTCTAAGATTGCCAACAGTGTTATATCTGGAGAACCTGAGGGCCGTGCGATTGGACCTCCACGTCCAATCCACCTCTCTGGATAATTGTCGTCTAACCAAGCTCTTCCATTTTTTTCAAAATCAGCTGGGCAGCAATCCAACAGAAACCAAGCTTGCTGTCTTAAATTTAGAGGGACATCTTCCCACATATTAGGATGCTCGGTTTCTAGAAACTGTAAGAAGTTTTGCGAACTGACCCTTTCTGGCAAAAAATATGGTTCAAATAAACGATTTTCAAAAATTCCTACCCATACGTTAAAGCTAAACTCATTTTGGAATCTTCTTGGCCTAATAGCACGTGGATTTTGCTCTACCCAAATATGTTGACTTTTGAAATTTACTATCTCACGTCGGGTGAAGCAAGATTCATCAATCCATAATACGTTGGATAAGAAAGTTCTATTATTTTCTAATGTGTTGAGGATCCAACGACAAAAATTCATTCTGCGTTGTTCGTCGCCAGGATGTAGACCTTGGTTCATTATTAATTCTTAATTATTTTACTTAGTTATTAAAAGTCTTTGAAATGCTAAAAAAAAAATAAATAATTAGTGGCAAAAGTTGTACTGTAAGTATGTAACCTTTGACAATTTAGATTAATGAACTTTCGTTTGGCAATAAGTTTTTAGTGAAAGTTTTGATGAAAATATTTTTTTTTAATAAAATATTCTTTCATAGACTTTTTCAAATTACTCGATAACTGTTACAGCTACGATAAAAATCCAAGAGACAAAAAAGTTTCTAAATTGAATATGGAATTCAAATTTTGGCAAATCAGCAGTCAGTTGCGCACCACAAAAAAGTTCTGAACGATAAAAGGGGGCCTAACCCCCGAAAAAATATCACCCTGTACGTTTTCAAATCGTTTACATATGTCAAAATTTGTGGACCATCATAGGTAATCTACCGTAAAAATTTGAATAAATTATCTTAAAAACTATAGGAGCTGTGTGGAAAACACTAAAAAAAAACCAAAACTTTGACACCCTGTATCTCAAAAACGAAGCGATTTCCGACATATGTTTATATGACAAACTTAACTTAAAATCAGGTGTTCTATCGAATGCCAGAGTCCTGCTAGTATAAACTGACTCACCCTGTATAAATAATATCAATTGATAAACAATTAAACAAAGGAGCAGTTTATTTACGAATTTCAATCCAGTGGAAGTATTATAGTGTATAGTAGCTGTATAAGATAAAATATAATATATTATAGCACACACAGTAAATAGTATGTATTATAGTGTATATTTATTTTGAATTTCACAGTTGTGATATTATGGGAAATACGTCCTATTCAGTAAAATAAGTAGGCTATAAATAAATATATTACAAAAAATTACATTGTAAGTAAGCTGGTAGATCTTCCAAATTGCAGGGCTTTGTATAGTAACACGTACATTTTTTTATAAGAAATTAAGATATATTTTTATAACTTATTTTTGTGTAAGCATACATTACTATGCTATGTAAGATGTTACTGTTAGAGCTTTTGAATTTTATATACAGGGTGATTCTTAACCTATACGAATAAACTTGGAAAATTATAGCTGAGGACAAATAATGACTAATAATGAAAAAGAAATTTAGTAAAACACTTTTTGTTTCGGAAATACCAATTTATTTCAAGTAATAATAAAATAATGTGTATTTCATAAAATGCCTCGTATGCCAGTATCAGTACTTTCATTCTAGTTGTGTGAAAGTGAAAATACGACCACAGCTGATAATAACAAAGTACTGCTAGAAATACCAAACATATCGTAATGACTTGTTTACTTCTCAGTTTTTATAAATAAAAAATTTCACCTGTATTTATCCTCAGCTATAATTTACCAGGTCTATGCGTATAGGTTAAGAATCATCCTGTATATTTAGGTATTCATTATTCTGTGATTTAAAAATATCATTTTTTATTAAAATAACTTATAAAGTAACAGTAATCTCATATTGATCACCGAAATCAAGAATTCTACCTTTTAGGTTCATCAGACCTTTATTTTTGACCAGTGATTTTTGTTGTATGCTATAATTTTTCTAATATAACATTCTAATACATTGTAAATATTACTATACTATATTACTAGTTACAAAAATATGCAATCATTGGAAATGTATTATTTCTAGCATTATAAGTATTGTAGTTTGTAGCATCAATTATTTTCGTCAAGCTTTGAATACCCTGGTGCGTTCATATTTTCTAGAAATAATTATTATAATGTGATACTTAATTTATTTGTACTATATTCATAGTTAAGTGATTTATGTTATACATAAGTTGTTTTGTTTTTGTTATTTCATCTTTTGTTGTTGATTGTACTTTCGAATAGTGTCAAGATAGCCAGAATGAATTGAACTGAATGAATTTATACGTTTATAGATTTTATGGTGATGTCGAACAGTCATGTGGTTGTAAAATAATTTACTAAAATTATATGACTGTATAAGATACATTCTATATGGTCCTTCTCGGTGAATATTCACCATATATATTATTAAATTAAATTGAAATTATTACAGGTTTGGAAATACTGTTTTAGCTAGGTATTTTAGGTTTAAATTTTTTGGTAGAGAAACGATTTCTATCTTTCATAGTGTTTTTACTAGTTATATCTATAGATACAAGTCATTGTCAATATGTCAAGGAACAGATAATCAGATTCATACCACAATCTATTCACATTCTAACCATAGTGGTCTGAGGCCATCGAAAATAATTAGCATCTACGACTATACGACTACGATCACAAAATTATAAATAAATACACTTTGCCGAGACCGCAGTTGAAACCGCGAAAATAATAATAATAATAATAATAATAAATGCTTTTATTACAAGTTATTACAAGTTTATTACAAATTAAATATTAAAAAGCAAAAGTGTTCGTACTATTACAAATAAATACCTTTCTGTTCAAAAGCCAACACATAAATAGTATAATCCATATAATGGGGACATAAATAGCAGATTTGTACTTAGAAAAAATAATATATTTTCTGTAGTATAATTTTCTTTTTTTCTTCTTCTTCATGTGGGTTGGTTTCTCTGAACAAGTCCCAAAGCACAACGGCTACAGCTAACCTTTTATCCACACCACCAAAGCTTTCTCTATCTGAAGGCTGTGATACCACTGAATCCCACATTCAACCAGCATTTTTGTTCCTTACATAAAGTCCAAAAGTCTTCTCGCTGAAATTTCCCTCGACTTATAAGGTTTCAAGAATGATTTACCTAGAAGCTTAAGTCTCATCTAACCGTAGCCATCACATTCACGCAGAATGGGCAGCGCAACCTCACCTGCATCATCCCAGACCTGGCGTACCGAGCTTTCTGCTAATTCTAAAATATAGAAAGGTTTCTTGAGATAGCAGTGCCCTGTTATGAGCCCTGTAATAGTCCTGAGCTGTAGTTTAATCATGCCCATCTCTATACAGTTCTTTTCTGCAAAGGGGGCCATGCCTCCCCATGACTGTTCTGGTTTTAACTCCTAGTAATTCCTGTATTCTAGATTCATCCATTTTCCTAGAGCAGTTCTGGAAGCGCTATAAGTTCTATACAGTTCTTTTCTGCGAAGGAGATTCCTTGCCTTCGCTTGGATCTGTTCTGGTTTTAAGTCCTAGTAATTAGTAAAGTAAAGACTATCCGTCTTCGATTAATGTCACGGCTCTTGCAACTAGGTGTCTCATTTTAGTATCAAACACTTTAATGATACGCACACTCGATTTGACTTATTTTTGTTAATTTAAATTGATGTCTACTGATGAGTATTAAATTTAAAAAGATGATTTTCTCCCTGAACTGTTTTATGTCTTTTTTAGGATAAGATTGATTTGCTCAAATTTCATTAATCTCTTGGTGTTCCTCTAATTTATTGGTGCACTGTATATTGCAACTCAAACCAAGTCTCTAAGTAGCAACTTAGAATAGTTAAATCTACAAATTACTGTAACACTTCGTTTTACTTACTTTTTCGGAATATTTTTCCTTTAATTCAGTAAAACAAATATGTTTATTGACTCAAATAAAAATTACCAAAAGCAGAGTTTCATTTATGTAAAAGTGTTTTTTTAGCGAAACAACTTCAGCTACATAGATAACGAATATGAAAGATAACTGTAGCAGAAATGTTTATTAGTATTATATCCTGTAGTTTGCCGCTTTACACTACGTACGTATATCAGATAAACCATAAAGAGGTGCATGCACATGACATTTATAATATAAACAAGGCCCAACTGCAAACTCACTTTATCATTTTCACACAAATTTCCCAGAATACGTTTGTAATGCTCGCTACAAATGGCTAGTAACGCCAGCAGCATATGAGGTGAATTGAACTTTTTACGTTCAAAAGGGATTTTGCGTAACTATTCAATGTACAGCTCCGACCAAATAAAAACAGTAACATTGATTTATATATTTTATAAATGAATAAATCTCTTATTACTGGATAGTTTACCACTGGTACCGATTTATTAATTTATTAGGTAATTATTATTATATTAACCTACAATACCTACAATATGTAAGGGGATGGTAAATTTATTGTGTTCCTTGTTAATATTATAGCCATCATTAAAGTTAAGGAAATTTCACTTGTATACATCATTTACAATTTTAAGGTTACATTTAAAAATGTTTTTCATTGCACAGAATATCTGTCTTTTTAGAATAATCGACTGACAGACCACAAAAATACATCTTATTAAGTGGAACGCTTATTTTCTTTCATATACTTTAAATTTACTTAAAGTTTCTGTTACAACCACTGTCCATAAAGCAGTCTAGTTTTCTTAACTTCTCAACGAATCTAGTTAAAAAGTTTTTAAACAAAATACGAAAAATTTGATATTTATTATAAAAAATGAGGCAATGTCAACTGAATTTTTTTAAATTGCAACATTTCATTTCCGTTTATAAAATAAAAATCGAGTTATTCGTTCTCTAGTTACATTTGTATGTCTAATCTGACTAATGATTAAAATCAGCAACTAACATTTAACTAACACTGACGTAGTTTTCCACATAACACATAAACACTATACTACACTCGACTCGCATTTCGCCAACCAAGTTGACATAATCTGAAGATGATTAAAAACTGGAGATGACTGAATTTCAATCATCTCCAAACTACGTCAGTGTTTGGAGATTATGGAGTGAAAATTTTCTTATCGGTCGTATTACAAGTTTTATCCATTGGAAATAATGGCTCTATTTAATTACTTACTAGATCCTAGATAACCCTCCTGTTTTAAGCAGAATATTATGTATGCTAAATACATTTCGATCTCGATTTCGATAAAGCGTTCCCATATAAATAGATTAATGTAGGTGTTGAGGAAGATATTCCAAAAGAACATAAGTGTAATGTCTTAGAACCTGCTTTTACGCATGTGCCAGTATAGCAGTCACCTCTATTATTTTTGAGGAAGAGAATCCTACTTATTTATTTGAAGCAGATGCTGAAAACAACTACTCCACGGGGCACATTGCTCGTGAAGTAGTTGTTTTCTTCTCCCCTTCTCATCTCCTTCCTTCGGCATCTCCTTCAAATATATATGCGTTCATTGTTAGGCAATGGAAACCACGAGCTTTTTACCAACGCTTTACCCTTATGGCATTACTCCTTTGAAAAATATTGTCTTATTTTTAAAGATAGACCCATCAACCCTTATATCAACTTATTCGTGAAGGAGAGCTGATGTCTATCTAATGTTATCTGGTAGAAACTGAAGTAATGAAGTGTGATCACTTTATTCACTTGATATGACTTTATAAGGCTAAAACTAAAATTTGAGTTCGGACCTACATTAATCAGTTTCAGAGACTATTGATTACTGATACCTCATCATAATACATCTTATGTATGCAAAGGCATAAATAAAAAAGCCCAGTCAATAAGATTCCCAGTTTTGTTACCTGAAAGTGCTTGAATACAGTACATATTATCTAGGTTACTACCTAGATAATATATACTGCATTCAAGGACTTTCAGGTCACAAAATTTGAAAGAATAAAAAACATTTAAAGATATTAATTAATATCCATATTACTATATGGATATTAATTGTTGGAAAAAATATATTTTTACATGTTTTGGACTTAAAGATACTTCTTCCTTATTTTTTAAAATAAAATCGGCTCCTCTGTTCTACTATATAAATATTTAAAGTCTTTCATTTAAGAATTTTTTTAACGCCGCTTAATAGCGCTCAAAATTATTTACTCTAATTTCTACTGCTATTCAACCAATTTAATGTATAGAAACTTATGCTGAGTTTTATTATGGTACTAATTAAATAATTTTCTCGAAAACTCCATCCACGACACGGTGCTGAAAGTCTCTTGAATACGGCTTTGTTTCGTCTACAATGTTTTAATTATGTAAACTTCAACATGCAGGCTGTTAATTGTTTATTTTCCTAAAGACAGAAACATTTCGTTAAGTAATATGTAGCTTTATGGCTGTTAAGTTGTCACTGAAAATAATATTGTTGATTTAATTAAGAATCGAATTAGGTATTAATGATTAAGAGGCCCAAAATGGTACTTACTTTTTTATTATAATTTGTAAAACGTTGTGTCAAAGAAAATAGTGAACTTTTTAAAAAACGGTAGCTTCTATAATCAGCTGATACTTTTCAAATTTTCACCAAAAATGAAGTGGTCTGTAGCTAAAATAATGTTGTTTACTATTCAATTTACGATCTTGGTATTATTATCTCTCTTCTGATTTTAGTTGTTGTTTTCGTTTACTGTAATTAATTCAGTTACAATTTTTGTTGTCGTTTTTAATAAAAAAAGTTATTTTAAAATGTATCAAGTATAATATTGACTAGCACTATAATCAGAAGTAAAAGCTACAATTTTAGTTACTTTGCTAAAACTACACAAGCACATTCAGTTGTTTATTTAAATTTTGAGAAAACTAACAAACGCATGTCTGGTATTTGTGTGCTTTATCCAAAATAAAAATTCTAATTTGTCCATAAAAAAATAAAAGTTATGTGTTGATCATCTCACTTCTAAATCTATGAATACATACCAAATTTGAGTCCACTATAACTCTGAATAAAAACTTATGCACTTCTTTGAAACGTGATTTACTACGATTTATTTCCGAGATACCAATATATCTACCCCCATCTGAACTGAAACATCTTGTATAGCGAGAAAACAATACATTAAGGAGCCTTGGATAACATCCTGTATATTCGCATTCCACGAATTGCTCGTGCTTTGTCTGCTTATTGTCATGCAAATCGATATGCAGGTATTGTAATAATTATTACGCAAATCAGTGAAACCGATCTTCGAATACTAGAACAGCGTTATATTGCATTTCAGTGAGGATCATCAAAGTGTATTGAGGAATTTGTATTGTTTAAGTTAGAGGTAAAGTGATGGAGCCAAATACAACTGTATGTTTGCAAATTGCAGATATAGTAACGTATTTTTATCTGTAAAGAAATTCCAAAATTTGCAGCATCATAATATTTCAGAAAAATGTTTCATTAACATACATATATATAGTTAAAAATGAGAAACCCTCGTTGAAATATCAATATGTATGAATACGTACAAGGAATATGCGATGATGTGTATAAGGAACCCATGCTGTAATATAAGTAATATACATACCACATAATATATGAAATATATGTAAATCTGTGTTTATAGGAAAGTTTCCTATTTTTACAAGTCTGTTCTAGTTGTTGTTATTAGTTGTTTTACTGTTTGTTTATATTATGTTGTAGGCACATCTGCGCATTACGGTTATTTAAGTATATTTATTCAGTTTTTTTCTGTTTTAATTAATTCAATTTTATGTCTGATATTCTTAAAAACGTTAGAGGTATATTTTATTAAATATCCCCTACCTACTATTAATTTTTTAAAGAATAGTGTTTTCACACCCTTTCTAACATTGATTTTAAGCAGAAACTCAGTCGAGATATTATATAAGACAAACAGGATACATTATTATGACGTAATAATATTATGTCTACAGTTTAAATTGCATTTATGTCTGTCCTGTTTGTAAAATCGTTAGGTTATTGCTTCAAAGCATTCGAATTTAATTAGAAACCCAACTAAATTCTCATAAAACACTCTCATCCCATTTTCCAAAGCGGGAAATTGTGCAAAACGATTTGAAGACTTCCTTTTTATATAAACCAGAGCTTTTGCGGCGACGTTATTTTGCCGCAACTCGGTTTGCAATTTCCTCATTTTCACTAATTTATTTATGACGTCTCCCTCAAACATTTAACCGTGATGGAACTATTTACAGCGTAAGTTAAAGTGACAAATAAAGCTGTACTGAATTTAACTTCTGCGGGAAACGACACGATAATCTAGCTTGGAATTGAATTCAGTGGGAAATCATGCAGTCAGCCGTAGCCGACCGACAGAACGGTCGGCTACGAGTCAGCCAGGACGCGTTTATAATAATATCAGCTGTCACACTAGTCCTGCAAAGATTGATTACACTCACCGTTTCATATAAGTCAAATAGTCCTAGTTAAATAACGTTAAGGTTAGCATATATATTAGGGTATACCATATATATAATACTACTATATTGAGCTATTCGAGCTTTTCTTGAAGCCAGTTTATGAGATGGAGTTATATATTTCGTTCTCTTTCACGGACAAATGTTCCTGTGCACATGCCCAAGTGTTGTCCAATCCAATCCAAGAATTTCAATGTGGCGCGAAAGTAAAGAAAGACCGGGCTTTTGTTTTCTCATATACAGGGTGTCCCAGTATGAGCCTACAAAAATTTACCAGTGGGTAGGCCAGACCAAAATAAGAATAAAATTCTTATAAAAAATTTCTCTGATGCTCGCCTAACGAGTTACAGGGTGTTATTTTGTAAAAAGACAACAATTTTCCGTAATAACTTAACTTAAATAACTTTAACAACTTAAAAACCGTTTCGTAGATTTAGGTAATTTTTGGGTAACGTGTACATCTATTAAAGGTCATTATAACTATATGGTGTTTGTATAACTTTGACACTTGTGGTGGCCTAGGTCTACTCTTCCTTATGGTTTTGTCTTCATAACTCTTGTATATCCTACTTTTTCGTGAATTAACTAAGTTTTCCTTAATCGGCTATCAATTCTGAACAAAAAAGGTGCTCTTGTTACACAGCTCTAGAATCAACCATTTTCGAGTAAATTGAGTGTAAAGTACCGACTATATTCCTTTATGCAGAAAAATATATGCAATGATTTTAAAGTTTAGAGTTAAACAAACACCATATAGTTTTAATGACCTTTAATAGATGTACACGTCATCCAAATATTACCTAAATCTACGAAACGAGTTTTTAAGTTATCTCGGAAAATTGTTTTTTTTTACAAAATAACACCCTGGAACTCGTTAGGCGTGCAGCGAAGATTTTTTTTTTATAAGAATTTTATTCTTATTTTGGTCTGGCCTACACACTGGTAAATTTTTGTTCGCTCACACTGGGACACCCTGTATGTGTTTTGTCATATATGCGTTTTGTGGTGTGGTTATGTCACAGTTTATCTTTTGTATTTCAGGTATATGTTTGTGTTTCACAGAAAATAAATTTGTGTTTTTCGTAGATCCGGCAGTTTTAGAAGTGTTTTATTTATGTGTAACTTGTAGTTTTAGTTTTGTTCATATACCTATTAGACTTATTAGTGATTAGAGACATTTGCTCATCAAATTATTTCGACGGTATTTTTACAGTCGCAACTGCAAGTTTAGGTATATAAGAACATTTTGTAAATTTAAATATGTAGTGAACTAGGTATATGAATTATACTGTACCTCATTTTCATTAATTTCATTCCACAGATATCGCAAAATGCCGAAACGAAAAACTCAGTCGAGGTTTTGTCTTTTGTGCGAAGGAAATATTCCATATGAAGTCGCATAGGTACCTGAAGTATGTATTTTTAAAATTTTCTTTTCAAATACAAACTGCATCCACTCTTTTGGTAAACTTGATAAATACGGGAACATTCCAATAACAAGATTGAAAAACCGTTATATGTAGATAAAATACAATATAAAATAAAGTTAATTTATTGTATTCTACAGTACCTATATGGAGCAAAATTCCCGCGGTTTGCTGCGCATGAGTATTTGGTATTTTCTCCGTGAAAGAGACAATAGATATGATTCTGGACTACTCTAATTTGGCTTCACTTGAGAAACATGGTAAAGATTACATAGGCTCCATATAGTAGTATTATATATATGGGGTATATACAGACATGAAGTAAGTACTATATAATATGTAGGCACAGAGTTCCCCTCCTTGGTTTTAATTATTTTATTTACTTTTCAAAAGAGTAATTTAGTTAGACTACGTATATTTCTGATATATTTTTATAGTGATGGAAATACTGATACCTACTTGAAAATCCTGTTTTCTGTGAAAATTTAGAACAAAGAAAAATAAGTAAAGTTATATCTGCTATTTTACATATGTAAAAAAAAATTATACATTGTGCCCACAATTGGTGATGCATGTATTGTGATCTCGGAAACTATAAGATATAGAAAGATTGTCAAAGGAGGAAAGTTTTAGACAATTTTATTTGTAACCGAATGCCGTTTTTTTTGCGATTTTATCTCTTTTGGTTTTTGAGATATTTTGAAAAAATTAAAATGATGCATTTTCGAAAATACCCTGTAGTTTCTTTATTTAAAACAATTTTTAGATTCTGTAAAAACTTTCTTAGGGCAACTTTTTACGTAGAAAACGCCTGTGTAGTTCGATTTTATTTGCAACGTTTCGGTTTTTTGGAACCATCATCAACTTTTTCAACATTTCGTATGGGCGCTATATTGGATTTTTACGGTTTTGGAAAGCCTCTTTTCTTAGCTTTCTAATGATGTATCACAATTAGTAAAAAATAGTTAGGTTATGGTTAAAAATTCAAAAATTAATATTTTGTTATAAATTTGGCAACAATTTGGTTATTTTATATATTATAATTTATTCATTGCGTTAAATTATGTACTGAATTTCTGTTTATACATAATAATTAAATGATTTTTAGGTGACAGGTGTTCTGAAAACTATTAGTTGATGTATATTTATCCAAACTTACGGCTTTTGTAAATTTATTTTTTGTTACATGGTAAGAACTTTCAACAAATATTTTAATGTTTTATTGTGATAGAGATTAAATTTAATATGACCTAGAATTTCTGTGTTTTACTGTGTGACGTTGCCAAATTTATAACAAAATATTAATTTTTGATTTTTTAACCATAACCTAACTGGTTTTTACTAATTGTGATACATCATTAGAAAGCTAAGAAAAGAGGCTTTCCAAAACCGTAAAAATCCAATATGGCGCCCATACGAAAATACAAAGTTGATGATGGTTCCAAAAAACCGAAACGTTGCAAATAAAATCGGACTACACAGGCGTTTTCTACGTAAAAAGTTGCCCTAAGAAAGTGTTTACAGAATCTAAAAATTGTTTTAAATAAAGAAATTACAGGGTATTTTCAAAAATGTATCAGTTTAGTTTTTTCAAAATATCTCAAAAACCAAAAGATATAAAATCGCAAAAAACGGCATTCGATTACAAACCAAATGGTCTAAAATTTTCCTCCTTTGACAATTTTTCTATCTCTTATAGTTTCCGAGATCCCAATACATGCATCACCAATTGTGGGCACACTGTATACGAAAATAATACTATATTTTTTATTATATGACAAGATAATGAGGCTAGAATTGAACTATATACTTAGTGCTGCAGTGGAAGAGCTTAATATATAGGAATTTTACACTACGGCGGAGTGAATCCAATATATCAGAGTCAGGATTTCGCTTGTCAAACATTTTTCCCGAACCGTGAAATTAAATGATTTATTTCCCAGGAGTACATGCAGTTACATTAAAATCAGGAACAGATCATTCGCGTTGTAAATAAACCAGTTAATACCTATATTTAAAGTTTTATTTTGCTTAGGTAGTGATTTTCTGTTTATATTTTTCTTTATATTGGAAATAAGCTAAAAAATTAACTAAAAGGTAAATTATTAATGAAGTTATCTTCAATAAAGTTTTTAATTTTCCTCGTTACCTACAATTTAGGTACACAAAACTTTATTATTTTTAAGATATCTCGAAAACAACTACTTTGCGTACAATATGCACCCCCCGCAACATTGAATTATCACGGCATATCTTCATATAACCTCAACTTATCGTCTTTAATACATTTTTCTTAAAAGACACAGATAACACTCTTAAAAGTGTTAGTGTTGTGTATTTTTAGTGGAGTAATATTTTAAAAGATGTAGATAACACTACTAAAAATAAAAAGTATTAAAGACAATAAGAACATGAGAATAATTATTATTGTAGTCGTCTACTTCTTTTGAAAGCAGGACTCCTTACAGAATCGAGCCTTCAAATCTGCCTTGTTTTGTCTCCCAATGTCGTAGTCTCTATTCCTTTTTTACTAAATATATAGTACTTTTTAGTACTAGGACTTCTTTAGTTTTAGAAAAGGATAGTAGTACTATCCTTTTCTAGTTAATAGTAATTTTTTTATTCCTTATTAATAGAAAACACTTGTTCTCGAATGTTTCACTTAAACAAATTTATTATAACTACCTATAAATGGCATGAAGTGAGATTACTGGAGAAAGGATTTATTAATTTTTATTTTTTGATACTAATATTACAGCTTCGAGTTTTTTTGTTATTAAAACTGAAAATTAGTTTTATGGGACTTGACATAAAATTCCGACGTGATTTTTTTGTGCATGTCTGCCTCTTAATGTCCATTTTATTCAAGATTATACGAGATACAAGGTTTTTAAGCCGACGCAAATAAATCAAAAGCAGTCCCTGCCTCGCAATTGCAAGAGTAAGGCAGAATGAGGAGAACTTTCAGATTAAAGCCAGTTAAACGGCTATAAACCGAAAATTCTTTGGCAAGGGTGAATGATGAGCTAAAACGTAGAAAGTGAAAGTAACAATCGCAGTCTGCTTTTCTCCCTGCATGATTTTTCTGTGTTGTAAAACATTTCTTCTTAATTAAATTAATTGTTCATCCACCATTATCTATTTTAGTTTAATATCAGTTTTGAAGTGACTGTGAGCTGAATGTTTATAATAACGCATATTTTTTCCTTTGTTCTTAAACAGGAAAAAAACTCTTGTATGAGAAAAACCATTTACAGAATGCTGGAAAGTAGACATTTCATTATGATTTACTGTGATCTAGCTCACTAGTTTTCTATTATTAATTTTATAGACTTTGAACAGAAAAGTATTATTAGTAATATTATGTAAACATATACAGATCCCCAAAGAAAAATTTGTTCAATTTGGGAACAAAGGCAGAAGATATTACATTATAGATAAATAAAGATAGATATAATATCCCACACCTCTGTCACCTCACCGCCGCTGGCTGTATCGAATCGTATTTAGACAGTGGTACGATTAATACCTTGGCTCCCACTCATCCACCCGTCCTTTTCTCTGTTTCATCCACACTTTAGTTACTATTGACCCGTCCTTCTCTCCAAATTAAAGAAATTATTATTCGGGGAACTGTAGGTTGTCTCGTAGGTAGTTTTAATATTCACTTCTAGTGTATATTGTGATACCTATTCAATTTGAGTAGGTGCGAAATGTGACAAATAACTGCAATTATTAATTTTGGTGCTAATTAATCAGAAAAAAACAAATAATGAATTAAACATTAAGGAATATTAGTATCAAATAGTTGTAAAAACATTGTTACTGTCACTGGTATGTTTAATATTAGTTAAGTATTCTAATAATTTTAGTTAAAATAATGTAATATAGCAGTAACTAATATCATATGTGATTTTCAGTCATTCCTATATATAAGATCTAGATATAAACACCTCAAATTGTTAACTAGTTAATGTTGTTTGTTGTATATTACTAAAAATTTCAGGGTTAACTTATGTTAAAATATTGTTGCACTTTATATGTATTTTTATAAAAACAGTTGTAAATATTTAGTTTGTTAAGGATATAATATTTTTTATAAAGTTATTTATAGTGCTCCCCAAAGATACAATAAATATTTTACTAGTTAATCAACACTTGGATTTTAATTTAAGTTTTAAGAGCTTTCGGAGATTTATGCATATTTTAGTGTTTAAAAAGTTAGGAAGAAGCGATATTTAAATTTACAACGATCACCAGATTATTATGCAAATGGAATCTAAAAATAGGAAATTATTAAAGTACGTAATCTTATGTATATAGGATTCTATTAAGTAGATTTTATAGATTGTAGCTCCTTAGAATGAAACAAGGGATAATTTCTTTTCAAACTCTCCAAACTTACTGTAATGCTGACATTAATGCATAACATTTTGATAGTTCATTTGATCGACATTTATCACTTTAGCAGTTTTTAAATGTGACTTCAAATAAGCCAACGAATCATACATATAGTGTTAAATTAATTTTTTTCCCGGTATCTTGTACCCTATACCAGTAAGCAGTATGTTGCCACCACGCATCATTTTTTAAATCATTTAGTGGTATCGGTAACCGGTCTTAAAACCGGTATTAAAACCAATTCAAACTTAAAGTTTGTGAAATCACACCAAATTTCACTCCTTTTACTCAATGTTGCAGAAAAAAATAGTAAATGTAATAAGCCTGAAGTTTAAAAGTTATGTCCAGATTGCAGTTGCCTCTATACAGGGTTATTCAGAACTCATCTCTAAAACTTTGAAGATATGTGCATCCTTAAATAAGAAATCGATATCACCAAAAAAATTTTAATAAACGTATTAGGATTTCCCGTAAACAATGTTTAAAGTTATACCATTATAAAGAACTACGTAGCTGGGCAACTGTACTTCAACACATCTGATACTTTTCTACCACATTCCTAAGAATTTGATAAAAAAAGTAAACACGTTTTTGTCTGGAACGCCTGGTTAAAACCGACCGAATAATGTTGGAGTGGGGATAATATCTGTATTGTCTATGAGTCGTCAGTCTGTGTGTCGCTCTCGCGAGTGTTTTTTTATCTTAGGAGTGTTAAACTGTAAAATTTTCAAAATGGCTCATGTGTACAGTAATGCTGAGTTAAAGGACTGTTACCAGTGGATTATCAATTAAAAGTTAGGTTTAATGAGTGGTTGTTACAGCAAAATGCTGAAAATCCCCAATTTACTTAATAATTTGCGTTTACAAGATCAGCAACCAGGAGGAACATTCGGTTTAGTGCGGCAAAATTGGATAAGGCGTGCCAAAATTGTGTACAAGTCGAAGAATATTATTTCGAAAATCTTTTGTAACAAGGTATGTGGAAATTTTTGATACCTAAATTTCACGTTTCTAATACCTAGTAATCAAGTAGCGCAATTCTTCAAAATTAGTGTAACAAAATTTTATTCATTTTAAAGACACGTCACTTTGGTCAGATCTATCTATCTTTAAGTTTATTTTAAAGTAAAAACACTGCAAATCTTTTTTGCGCCGGGTGTCGGTAGGTATACTCTCAGATCTTCCGAAGTTTTTTTGTACTAGCCAGTTTGCATTGTCAGTCCCAAGGTCACTCCATTACAGTGGACCAGTATCCAGCGGCGTGCAATGAAAAATTTTTAAATAGTTTAAGACCCCGCCAAAAATTTTTTTTTGCACTACCACATTTGTACATGTATGTTGAACATCCCCAAATTTTATTATGGATCAGTTCTGAATAACCCTGCATAGATAGAATTGATAACAATTTTTGAAAATAGTCAAAGAACAACACAGAACAATACAGAAACAAATATTTTGTTTCTGTATGGCTAACGAAGTACACATTTCTTTGTTTTTAAAACTGAATTATTTTGAAGATATTTTCAAAAAGGTTAGTAAACCGTATAACTGATCAAAATTTCTATCTGGTATAAACGAAATACTAACCATAATTATCAAACCTTTCTTTCAGTATAATATTTTGAAGACTTTATCAATAACTGTAAATAAAATATGTATGACTTGATGCATATTTTGATTTAACAGTAATCTAGGGTTATTATTGCTGTTACAAAAATAATAGGCTTGAACGGGTGATTGCATCGGAGAAAATTTGCTATATCTGAAGGAATGTAGATAGTGTATAAATATATACCATTTGTTTATTTCTTTATGAGATCTTTTGTGAGTGAGATTTTTTTACAAAAAAGAAAGAATATGCACATATAATTTAAAAACTTAGCATATAATAAACTATCGACACTAATATCTAAGCTGATATCACCAATAAATGTTATGGACAGAATAGGTCCAAAAAGGGAGCCTTGAGGCACACCAGATGTTACTAAACTATCCTTAAATCTATGCACAAGGGATTCCGCAAACTGCCTATTATGGAAGTAAGCACAGGAGAATTGTTGGCATGTATATGTGATCAGAATAATCAATTTTTAATAGTATAATATATATAAATATATTATTACACTCATAAATCAAAAGTATAATGAGTACACTCCAAATAGGTATTTGTTCGGATTTCATTTAGTGCAAACTGGACGCATTAAATCAAATGAATTTCTGTTTGCAGAATGACTGCGAAATAAATTGCCGTAAACTGTGTCAATATCCAAAACTGTAAACATAATAACACAAAGCAAACAGGAAATGTATCAGTGGAAAAGCGGAATACATCATAAAGCACAGTATGTGTGGAGTATTACATAAAATTTATTCCCATATTAGATTATGTCATAAATTCAGCTTTATAATAAGGCTTTTCTCAAGAATACCATTTAGAAATGTAGGTGAGCATAAGGAAAATACAGAAAGTAGGTATTAAATTAAAGTAGCAAATTAAATAAAAGACTAAAAATAATTTTAGTTGACTTTGTATTAGTGATATCGGGTGTTCAAATTAGACCTTCCATTTTAAATTTGCCGCTATCTCGCATCTGTTGAAAGTACAGATGTCGCTCCTTGATATTGTGGTAGTAAAGACAACGTGGCGTGGCGTGGCGTGGCGTGGCGTGGCGTTCGTAGACAAGGACAACGAAAATGGTTGAAAATGTTGCACAGTTCGCAGAGTTCGTACTGAATTTCGACGTGAAGTGCCTTCTCGGCCAAGTATAGTGAATTTAATCGCTAAATTTGAACGTCTCGACCAAGTTCCAGATGTGAGAATCCCAACACGTATTCGTATAGGCAAATCGGCTCAAAATATTGCTGCTACAGCCGAACGTATTGCGGAAGAGCCGAGAATGTTAATTCAAAGACGTTCACATCAAGTAGACATAAAAACAACCAGTCTGCACACTATTTTACACAAAGATCTTAGCCTAGAAGCTTATAAGGTCCAGTTAACGCAAGAATTGAAGCCGAGAGACCACGGACAACGTCGAAAGTTAGTTAATTGGTTGTTGGAAATGCAGGAGGCAGATGCCGATTTTTTCAAGAAAATCCTTTTTAGCAACGAGGCACATTTTCATCTCTCTGGATATGTTAATAAACAAAATTGTCATGTTTTAGGTCTGAAAATCCAAGAACGATAGTCGAACAACCGCTTTATCCATAGCGAGTGACAGTCTGGTGTGGTCATTGGACCGAATTTTTTGCCAATGAGGCTGGTGAAATCGTAACATTGAATGGAATGCGTTATCAGGAAATGATAACCGACTCTTTTGCCCTGCAGTTGATGTGTTGAATTGTGAATAATACATTTCTTAAGATTCTTGCAAATGGGATACCTTTTATATTACTGTTAAAATACAGCCCCCTAATACGTGTCACCCCGTGCGGCTGCACTTGTCGGACCGCGCCAGATACGGTCCTGCTTGATATTGCAAATATATGTACAGGGTGTCCAATATCAGATCCTCTATCCCCTTATCTCAGAAAGTATAAAAGGTACAGATAAAAGTTAAATACGAAAGTTTTTTGTTTTTACCTGGATTTTTCATTTATATAACTTTCTTGAATACAGGTTGTTCAGTTTCTCTGATCCAGGCATCAACTTTTTTTTTTAAATGGGACACCCTATATACAATTACGTTTTTGAACTCTCCTTAAAATTCTAGGTAGACATTGTTAAGGGTACCCTACCTACACCTATCATTTACCGTTACATATAATCGAGCAGAAATTTGAAATGAAGCTAGTAATATTATTTTAATATAGTAGCAAATGTTTAAGTTCTCTTTGTTGACAACTTTATATCTTTAAAAAATATAGTTTAATAGTTACTCTAGATTAGGATAACCATAGTTTAATTAATAAACTAGATATATTTGTTATTAAATTTAAAGCGAATAATACGCGTTCACAAAACTTATACGTTACCTATAAATTTAAGCAATGGCATTTTATTTTGCCTGGTTTATACCAAATAGAAACAAGGATGGAAACATTAAAAATATCACTGATATATAATGTACCATATTAAAAAGATAACAATAACAAACAGTAAAGTATAAAAAAGGTATTTCCTTTTAATGAAAGTAAACATTACACCTACATAAAGATACATAAATACAATATAAAGTAAATCCTTTGTTGAAAAGACCCTCATCTTGTTGAAATTAATCAATTCTGTTACTACCAGAAAATAAGGAGAAAGGTAATAGGTCCAGATTTGAGTCGCTAAAGAAAACTAATCAACCAAGCGTCGTATTATCTTTTGTTTAGGGAGGATAGCTTTAATTTTCGTATCCTTTTGTACAGGAACAGTTAGTCCATTGATTGGTAGATCTTGGACTTGTAAGACATACAATTAAACCTCATTTCTTATATATAAACGCAAAATATGTTGTACATACCTTAAAAATTGGTAGTAAGAACTACGTATTTATAGTTTATAGATTCTTAGTTTATCATTATATGTTTATTCTATAAACATATAATAATAATTACTACATTTTATTATATTTATTTATCCTTTTATAAATATATACCTAGAAGCTTTTAAATGTTTTAACTGGTTCTCAGGTAATAATATGTAATTAATATTATCAATACTTTTCTAGTGATTGATTATTATCTATGATAGACAAACCTTAGATATATCATATCAATTAGATTCTCCTGGATCGATGCCTTTACAGTCCTCTACATTTTTACTTACCTCTACACCTTCCATTTATCTAGTTGTAGGTATGTTTACTAATACTGACTAATTAATTTGCTAGATGCACACAGAGTGATTGTTTACCGGTGCACACATATTATGCCTGAAGCTGTATATGTCATCATCACAGGATCCTATCGATTACCAAGTGCTGTTGGTCATGGGATGTTTAGACAATAATGTATTGACGACAACATGACGACTCTTCAGATGTTGGAATTTACAGCTGAATTTAAATAGATATCTATGACTAAATTCAAGATGCGTTGTAAAATAAATGATACGGTAGATAGCATATTTAACATAGAAAATAATTCCAAATAATTTTTAATCTTTAATATTATTTGAAATACCATACAATTTCAATTTCAAATACCAATACAATCTTTTTAAGAATTTTCTTTAATATCTCTAAAACGTCAATAGATATAAACCTGTAATTTGGATTGAATAATGCATCAGTTATGGTGAAACAGAGATATCTGTTATTTATTTAATCCATCAATGATCTTTGTTAAATTCCCGGAACACACATGTTAATTCTCTCTTGCTGATAATAATTGATATTGTTTTATCGATCACCGTGAACAACTTTTAGTCCTTGATTTATAAATCGGCGATTAATATTTATAAATACAAATGGATGGGGATGTCCTCTATTTGGAAATTTTCTCCTGTTTCCCTGGGTGACAACTCAGACAACGAGTTTTCATTTGTGAATCCATTAATAAAATGAATATTCGCTTGTTCTTGATTTGAAAAAATAAACATTTTAATGAAAAACCTAAACACTGAGAACCTAGAAAAATAACTAATTGACACACAAGTTACACAATGTTTGCGTTTTTATGTCAAATATATGACGTTCAAGGTTTTTTTGGTTGTTTTTCAATATATTATTATTAGTTTTGTTGTTAATTTAATTACTAATATCGTAGGAATTGTTCTAAGTTATATGAATTTGCACGAAAAATGTTCATTTTATGAAAAAAGTGAATAAAGATTTTTATTCAGAATAGATAAAAACATTCAAAAATTATATCATTTTACAGAGAAATCCACTGTCGTACAAATTATTTTTAAAAAGGGGGTAGTGACCTGCAGGGACGTCACTGGGGGATGAAATGAATAACGGGTATCTCTGTTTTATTCACCATAACTGATGTTTTGATCACTGATGATGTATTATTCATGCTAAATTGCAGGTTAATGTCTATTGACAGTTTAAAGAAATTAAGAAAAATTCTTAAAGAAATTGTATTTTCAACACCCTGTAGCTCGCAAACGAAGCGTTCTGTGACCTATGTTTATTGAACTTTTCTTCTTAAAAAACGTTTTCTGTCAATTGTAAAAGTCCTACCTCAAAAAAGTGACCCACCCTGTTTAGGATAATATATTCTCGAGGCAATATTAAAACTAGGTTGTTTTCTGTATACTCAATAAAATAGCCTTGGTTTACAACTGTGCTTTATGAGAAAATATATCCAGCTTCGAAAAACATTGAAGCTGGATATATTGAACGTCACTGAATTGATAATAAAAAACATTGCTCTGTGGTATTATTTAATATATTTATTGATATAATAGAAATGGTTATGACACTATGTACAGTAAAATTTTCTAACAAATAATTTACATTATCTGAACATGCGAATATGTTCTATTTGTAATACAGTTCAGGTTTATGTTTATGACCCGTGTAAAACCAAATTATTGTCTGTTTCATCTAGTGTAAATAAATAATCTACATAACGTAACACACCGTGTGTATTTAACAAGTGCCTATTGTCAAGCAGGTACAGTAATTTATAAAAACAATGAAACATTTACGATTTCTGTATACAGTATGTGTAATATATTACAAAAGTTATTAATATTATTATATGCAGCTTTTTACTAACACACAAGTTGACATCTTAGTATAATTTACGTTAAAACTTTTAGATTTTCTTTTGTTTATATATAAAATGAGTTTGCCCTTAACTGCACCTACACAAGTTTCTCCATCTGAACTAAAAAGTTATCTAATTTGAGACTTAATCTGTATATACAGACATACCTACACTTATTTGATTTTTACAGGTAAATAAGTCTAAATTTCTATTTTTGATCCAATTTGGAGGCAAATTCTTCAGGAAGAACTTTTTTAACATACTTAAATTAGATTTTCTTTTTTTTTCAACCGAAACTTAACATTAGTTAAAGAATTTTGACAGTAAATATTAGTAGGTATCAATACTTTTATCACTTATAATTTTTAGTCAACTTTATTCTTTTCTATATCTTTATGTATTCTCATTACAATGTGCTTCCCAGATTTTTCTTGGATTTCTTCAATTGTGTCTTCCACTTCGGGGTCTATAATTGGCGTTCTGAGAGGCGAACACTGCAGGTTCACGAGTCCTGGGTCTGGGACTACTGACAATTGCTCTAAATCACCCTAAAATTACAAAACTTACTTATTTGTAAAAATGTGGATGTTGTGTGTAATAACCTGCTAAATATAAGTAAATGAATAATATAATTAAATACTAATAGAATAAAGACTACAATGGAAATGCAATTTTTCATTGCATCATTGCGTCAAGTCATATACTTGACGAATTCACAAGATTTTTTGTTTTAATACTGTAATAAAAGAGTTGTTTCTAAACTGATATAGATAGATTCCGAACCCGAAGAGGTTATAGGGGATAAATAATCCTACATACTTATTTTCGATATCAAATCAAAGGAGGTAAAATATGAGAAAGCATGTTAATCCTTCAATCGTCATGTTTTAAGTTTAAGAACTCATTGTTACCCATTGATGCGTACATTCCAAAGATATTTTATATCCTAAGTAAGTAATCGTTTACAGCAAAATACAAGAGTAATACAATATAACATATACAACTACTTCATGTTTTCAAATGTTTTCTTGGTCTTTTAGTAAATATAATTACATTAGATGATCCTCTAACAAACTCTGGTAAGTTATTGTTTTGTCCCATCCCTTTATCATATATATTCTTTTTTTTTGCCTTGTATTATAGCTATGGATGTCGCTTCTGAATTTGACATTTTCGGATAAATACGTTGGCAATAAGTTATTTAATAGTTTATAAAGAAATATCAATGTTCTAAATTTCACGTAGTCTCTAACTGAAAGCCAATTTAGGACTAACTGTATTAACACAATGTTTGTATAATTGTTACATCTTCATAATATGAATCTCATACAATGATTTTGCAGCAACTGATGTTTATATAAATCAGTCTCATTACACATATATAAAACTGAAGAACAATAATCAAAAAGTGGTTTAAAAATTGACTTTAAATATATAACCTCTCTAACATATTAAGATAAGTTTTTACTGACACGATAAGCATAACTTTTTTTTAAATGTTCTTGCATATATATAGTCAACATGCTTTAAAAATGTTAATCCTTGTTCAATAACTAACTACACCTAAATACTTTGAGCTTTCTATTATTTCCAAATTTATTACTCTAAATTTAATATTTTCATTATGATGCACTTTTAAATACTTACTATTACCAATTATCAAATATTTATATTTATTTGGATTTAGTAGCAGGTTGTTACTGTTCATACAGTATTCAATTTTTAACAGCACTCAATTATTGAATAGCAGTATCAGAAACATATGAAACGGTGTCATCGGCAAAAGGAAGCATTTTAATCGTTCCAAATCAATTTAAGAAATATCATTTACAAACATAATAAAGAGCAAAGGACCCAATACACTACCCTGGGGCACTGCAGCTTTTACTTCCAGTTTTTTAGAAAATACTTAATACCCCGATTTTAACTATTTGGTAACGTTTTTGTAAATACGAATGAAATAATTTATAACTATTACTGTTAGGACCAAAATAATATTTTAGCTTACTTAACAGTAGTTTTCCTGTTAACCAACTCGAAAGCCTGTTTAAGGTCTAAAAAACTGTAATATTAACAAAACCTTTGTCCATTGAAAACTTTTTGAAATGCGGTTTTACAAGAGTGCCCATGTTTGAAGCAAGTTTGGTTTACAGATAGTAAATTATATATATTTTTTTCAATAAATTCAATTAACTGTTGATGAACTATAGGTACCAATTCAAGAACTTTCTCTAGACAGCGTAGTGTATTGATGGCCCTGTGCTCCTCAATTAATATTGTCCTCTCTACTGTAAGTATGGCTGTAAACAGTGATGTTTTTAAAATGTCTGAAACCTGACACTTAGATAAAGATGTACTAATTAATTTCAATGGGCAAGGTATCCAATAATAAAATATATTGGAACAAACTTTGAAAGATCTTATAAACTAAAAATTTTCCGGTGTCTTATTTGAACTTACCGTGAATAAATATCCGATGATCAAATCCGAATCCTCCGGTATATCGAGCGTGTGGGACCTCAAAATGTCAGTCCTGGACCACTCACAGTCGACGTAACTATCCACGACGCTGTCGTCCCGGATGCTGAAACCAGGACGATTTATTAGGATATGTGCCGCATAAATCCTAGCGGAGTTGGCAGAGACATAAATTATTTATACAGGATTTTTAGTTTTTGTTCGGAAGAGTTTGTTTCGTGGTTCTGCATAAGAGGAAATGGGTTTTCGGATAACTTACAAACTTAAGATAACGAGATGTATTTATTTGTAAAACAAAGCTGTAGTTTTAGAATTTACAATACACAAACGTCGAGTTTAAATAATTTTAACAGAAGTAACGTACGATCTCTAGGGATGCTATCGAAGAAATTTGCTATCAGACTTGTCATGCTTTTAATATAAAATTACGTAAAAAAATTTACAGATTTCGCAATCCTTGCAACCACTCGAAACATTGGAAATGATAACACCATACATGATTGTCCGATTATAAGCGCGTCGCTCGTCCTATTAAATAAGACGTCATTCCATTAAGCGAGTACGGTATTATAACTGAACACTCTCTACTAAGCTTCAGCGAGCGCTGCGCTATCTATATTAGTGGAGCAAAATCGCCAGTCTAACTCGGTTTCAACTGTACACGTCTATAGAGGCACTAGTATTCGCGCTTTAAGCCTGAGCACGCTATAATACTTTACTCTGATAAACACGAGCGATTTTTAAAAATACTCAGAAACACATGCTTTCGAATTGTACGGATAACGCACTCTCAGGTCATTTAAAAAAATTTCTCTAATAAAAAAAGTTGGAGGTCACACTGGATATGTCCCAAAACATGCTCTACAAGATGGTATAGGTTTCATCTGCTCCACTATACAGGGTGAGTTTTTTTCGATGTTTAGTGTAGGGTTTTGGGAAAGTATAAGAGATACAAAAAAGCTTAAATGAGGAAAGATGTGCAGTTTTATAATCCTTATTAAATGTTTCTTTTATTTTTTGAAAAAACGTCATGGCTGACTAGATATTTGGAAAAATCCGAATTCGCCCAATTCCTTCAGATGCGTGTAGCTCCGTTGCTATTTATTTTACAAAAAAAATTTAAATTACAAAGTTTCATGTTTTCGCAGTGTTAATAAGACAGTGCGATCAAATTATTCGTGAACACTTTTGTTTTCAAGTTATAACACAAACTTCAAGTTTTTTAAATGTAAACCATAGTTTGCCATGAGCTAGAAAAAAATGTGTTTTTTTATGCTTTCCAACAATATAATATTTGGTATTCTTATTTTGAAAAATGGGTGAACTGCAGCCGTTTTTAACTTTTCAATTGTTCGTTAACGTAGATGGCTGTGAAAACAATCGAAATGTTTACTGACAACGCATTTAGTTACTGTAGCATTATTTGACAGTTATTTTTCTTTCTTAAAAGTCGTTTCAATTGCCAAAGACAATTAATTTTTCAAACGAGGAAAAGCGTGATATTATTGAGTGTTATATTCGTTGTGATAAAAACTGCGTTCGAGCTGCACAGCAATACTTCAAACAATATTTCGATCGTCGACAGCCTAGTCTACCTACATTCAGAAGACTGTATGACAATTTGGGACAATATGGTTCTTTCTGTAAACCGAAAAATAGAGAAAACAACATAATCGAAGCTGCGGAAATAAATGTACTAGCTTGTATTACACAAAATCCCTCAATTTCAACACGGCAAGTTGCATTAGAGGTAGGTACGTCGTAGAGAACTGTCGTAAGAGTACTAAGGAAACATAAATTTCACCCATACAAACTATCAGTATCACAGACGTTGCACGATGGTGACTCTGAAAGGCGTCTAGAATTTTGTACATGGTTTATAAATATGTGTAGGGTTGATCAACAATTTAAATTTAAAGTACTGTGGACTGACGAAACCCGTTTCACAAATTGTGGAATGTTCAACCGACACAATGAGCACCTTTGGACGCAAGAAAATCCAAATCATGTTGTACAAAGGAGGCCGCAAATTAAGTTCGGATTTAATGTTTGGTGTGGTGTTATTGGTTCAAGAATACTCGGACCGTATTTTTACCAAGGTACTTTAACTGGTGCAGTTTACTTACACTTTCTGCAAAACGAGTTTGAGAATATGTTAAGATGAATTAAACCTAGAGCATCGTGCTATGCTTCAATGGTTTCAGCACGATGGTTCACCCCCACATAATCATCTCCCTGTGCGAACTTATTTAAATGAAGTTTTTCCCAATTCATGGATTGGAAGAATAGACCAGTCGAATGGGCTCCTCGGTCCCATGATCTTTCAGTTTTAGATTTTTTCTTGTGGGGGACAATAAAAGATAACGTTTATCGGACAACCTATGCGACATTAGAGGATCTTATGGAAGCTGTTCAGGAAGCTTTTGACAATATTGATAGGCGTTTTGTGAGAAAAGCCTCAAATTCTGTTTCAAAAAGATGTATCTTGTGCATTAATAATAACGGTGGGCTTTTTGAACAATTTCGTTAATATCCTTAAAATAAATAGGTAATGATTTGTTCATAAAATTTTTGCATCTTTGTTAAGTATTTCATTCACTTACCACAAATGATTTCCATCCATATAATTTTAAATTCTTTCTGAAAATAAATCCGGTTGTTACTTATTATTATTGTTTTACTTAAAATATGCCAGTCGCATACTTCTCCGGTGCTCTGACACATATAGAGGTGCTCACACGATGCCGACTTCGATCGTTTTGATTTAATCCGCTGGATTGCGTATAATTTTCACAGCCATCTACGTTAACGAACAATTGAAAAGTTAAAAACGGCTGGAGTTCACCCATTTTTCAAAATAAGAATACCCAATATTATATTGTTGGAAAGCATAAAAAAAGACATTTTTTTCTAGCTCATGGCAAACTATGGTTTACATTTAAAAAACTTGAAGTTTGTGTTATAACTTGAAAACAAAAGTGTTCACGAACAATTTGATCACACTGTCCTATTAACACTGCGAAAACATGAAACTTTGTAATTTAAATTTTTTTTGTAAAATAAATAGCAACGGAGCTACACCCATCTGAAGGAATTGGGCGAATTCGGATTTTTCCAAATATCTAGTCAGCCATGACGTTTTTTCAAAAAATAAAAGTAACATTTAATCAGGATCATAAAACTGCACATCTTTCCTCATTTAAGCTTTTTAGTATCTCTTATACTTTCCCAGATCCTTACACTAAACATCGAAAAAAACTCACCCTGTATATATTGCGTCACTCCATTGCGACACCGCTGTCTTTTGGCCTTGAACGAAAACTCCTAACTTGGTACCCCGTATACGAACATAAATATTTCCAATGTTAAAATTAAAAATTTTTAAAACTGGCAAGGATGTTTCTGCAGAATATAGATAGGTAGGTATATAAATTGCCGGATATGTCTCAATTAAGTTTAAAAAAATCTAATATCTTTGTTGTTTTCTTTTGATTTTGTCTATATTACACAAAGTACAAAATATTAAAGGCAAATATAGACCGCTTTCAAGAACACAAATATTATAATTTTATCTAATTAGGCAGTGCCTTTTTACGGCTGCGTTACATAAAATAAGGATCATATTCCAAAATAATTTAGTAATGTTTCTCATTTAAACATAATGATTACCTTCAAAATCCAGAGATACTTTGTGTGTATACATTTACGAAACAAAAGGTAAAGGAGAAACTTTCATAAAAAATCGGAGTTGTATTAAAGATAATACCTTTACAACGTTCTTATTCAAAGGAAAATCCGCCATCGGTTAGCTATTTCTCCAGATTTATACAAAAATTGATACAAGAAACGTGAATGGAAGTAGATCACGAAAAGAGAGTATTATACAGATTATAATATAGTAGCCAATAAATCATCAGCAAATTTCTAGCGCTATGTTTCCTCTTGGGATATTTCACATTTCCACAAAAGAAATCTATTTCTGGAAGTATACCAATTAATATTATAGAAACATAAAATCTATGTGTATACACTATTCTTCTGTTTAATGATAATAATATCTCTACCCCTCATTGTGATTACAATGATTAGTCCAAAAGTCTGAGAGTTGTGTGGAAGAAGGGGCGGCATATCATTTAGCAGGCCGCATGTGCGCTTTAAGAACGACTTAGGTTGATAACACCTAACCACAATTCAGTGCTGAAATTAGGGAAACCTGGAAACTTCAGTAGATAGGAGGACAGTCAAACATCAACCGATTTTAATGTCTCACATTAACACCAACTGACATTTTTCCCATCCCATCCTAGCATGGTTGCCAACTTAGCCCCGCGATAAGGTCTTGATCTACAAGTAGACAATTTATTTTAAAATTGTCTGGTGGAATGAGGATTCGAACCCACGACCTCTGGGTTGAGCGATCGGGACACTAAACCCTGAACCACCGGCTCGTCGGTGTTTAGTTGAGTCAGTATAAATAAAGCTGACCATACAACTCGGATAACTAAACATTATTGTACCTATTTTTATGTTGTATTCTGACAGAAATACACCGGCATAAATACACCACATAAGTGTCAATCACAGAAAACACCAAACAGCAGTCAGCTGCATCGACCTATTATCTCTCATCATCAGTAACATAGAGATCTCAGAGTGAAAATAACTCAAAATGACTTCAAAATTATACTAATATTATGTTTATTCTCTGAAAAATCAACGCTATTTTTTAAAGAAATTTTCAATACGTACACCAAATACAGCTAAAATATCCAGAAATAATACATTTGTTATTGCAAATTAGAAAACATATTTTATACGGACAGTTTAGTATTCTTCAGTGGCTTTAATATTTTTTTCAGATGAAAAAATGAACACTTTATTAGAAATAACTATAACTTATTTATATATTTGAAGGAGATGCCGAAAACAACAACTCCACGGGAAATGTACCTCGACTGGCATTGCATTACTCTTCGGTAATGTAATGCAATGCCAGTAGGCATTAGTCTGCATTGCAATACTCTGCATTACTCTGCATTACTCTGCATTACCCTGCATTACTCTGAATTACTTATGCATTACTCGGTAGTAATGTAATGCAATGTCAGTTGGAACACATTGCCCGTGTTAGTTGTTTTCGGCATTTCATTCTAATAAATAAGTAGGATTGTCTGCCTCAGTGACAATTGAGGTCACTGCTATAATGGCACTTGCGTAAAAGCAAGTCGCTTTCTGTCTGCCAATTAGATAATAATTATCAGACGGATAGTAGCAAAGACCAAAAGAGGGTACTATTGTACGTTTCTCACCACTACTGACATACCTATAACTTATATTTTGAAAACCCTAATCATATTAACATACTTGATTTACGTCTGTCATTTACGTCATTACGTTTGATTGATATGAGACGTAATGGGTGTATCTATAAAGATAACGGTAAAGTCCTTAAAGACTCCTAAACTTGTATAAAATGTTTTTCTTAAAACTGCAGGATAAAATGTTATAACCCTGAACATTTTTGTTGGATAACCCTGTATTTACAGCGAAATTGCGTTTATGGATGACCCCTTTCAAAAGTTATTCCACCAAGAATATTTTTCCCGAGAGCCAACCCGAATTCCAGACGAAATTCATGCAATCCTGAATTACTGACCTGATTGCAATCTGGTGCCAATGGCCGTCGTCCAATTCCGCAGGTATCCTGACGACGTCGGTGCCATTCGCCGCGGCGTGGATCAACTTCAAGTCGGATCCTGCAACCTCCAAGGACAAATAAGTGTCCTGTCGTCGTCTCGAACGCAAACTGAAAATGGTCCCCATAGTCCCCTGGAAGAGAGTTACGTTGGTAATTAGTTTTAAGAAAAGCAATTAGTGTAGCAGGGAGTTACAGATGCAGATGTTTCTGGTAATGAGCTCTTATTTTTAGAGCTAACATAATATTAACATTGACGGTGTTGAAGATGAACGTCGCTCAGTCTTAAAAGAGACATAGTATGTTACTTTAGAGACCTCTATTTCATGGGCACAGAATAAACAGATTCTTATAACTAATAAACAATATATAAAATCTTTTTCTAACCTATCTGATATCATGTTAATATTTCCTTTTTTGGTGTTTATAATTAATTGTTAATTATTGCCAAAAAATTACTCTAAAGGATAATTCCACAAAGGTTGACTGAAAAATTTTCAAATTAAAAAACAATTTTTACAGAAATGTGACAATTAAAAACTACAAATATAATCATTTAGGTATAATTGCACAAGAGGTTTGTATTTTACCGGATAAATTTTGGATTGTTTAATGATAAACTGTTGCCAAGCAATTAGACATTTAGAAACATATGAATGCAAACTTTATTTATGAAACACTAATAATAAACATATTTTTATTTGAGTAACACCGAGTCGATTCATTGTTAGTGTTTAATAATTCAATAATTTGTTGACAGAAATATCAAACTATTTATTTTGGCAACTACCACCGCGATAATTGATTAAAATATGATTAAGTGAAAAAAACCACTAGTGCATTTGTCACTGTAAAAGTTGCAGGCAACTTTTGTCGCTATCAAAGTGACAATTGCACTGTGGCATATGCGATTATTTATGTATAAATTAAATTGTCAGTGTACTATTGTTCTAAAATTTTCCAAAATATATGTACGTTTCTAAATGCTGTGTAAAACAAAATGAAAATATTTTATATTATGATTACAATATCATTTATGTATTTGTCTCCTAAAAGTATGCAATAGATAAAGAGAAATCAACAGCACAAACAAAAGCGATTTATTTGATTATGAATTAACCTCGAACTACTCAAATTTTGCACCAAATTTGGAAATATGAATTATTTCAAATAGAATCGGATTATTTGATCATATTTGAGCACTTGAAACGTATCTGTTTTGTGATAGATAACTCATAATTGTAAAGATAACTGGAAGAAGACAATCAGAGGAAAACTCGACTTGAATAATTCCAAATACAAATAAAAAAATATAGTTGAATAATATTTGATAAATTATCTGTGGATATATTTATATTTCTAAAATAAATAAGAACAGTACTGGTGCTTGCTTCTATGCTGCTTGACAAATGGCGACATTCAATTTAATTTTTGTTACTGTATCTGTCGTTTTATTGCCTATAAGTTACTGTATTTGAAAAGAACGTGAAAATTCTTATCTAAGAAAACATGTTCAAAAAAGAGAATGCCAGAGAAGAAGCAATACCAACATTTTATTGCAGCGTGAAAAAAATATATATAGAGAGAATGATAATAAAATAAATAATAAAAGATTAACAGATTCTTTAATATACGTATTTTATTTTGGTAAAAACATAAAATCCGTAAAAACAATGAAAACTATATCATGAGAGTTTATTAATTAAATTGGAATTTATTTTTCATGAGAACAAAAACCTAAAGAGTTTTCCACATAGACATGAAAAACAGAATCAATAAAATAATAAAAGTCATTCAACAACGTTGTTGTCTGCTCAACAACTTAACTCAAATCACTTTACTTCATCTGATCACCTGATCAGCGAAGTGATTCATCTGAATCATTTCACTGGTGTCTCAATCACTTTAAACATTTTAGTTTTCACAAAATCATTTTACATTTTATGTTTTATAAAAGCATATTCTTCTGCCGATGTGAATTAACCAAATTAGCAGCATCCGAAGATCATTAAATCTTAATAGTTACCTACTTATAATTAACAGTTTCTTAAGCAGATAATATCGACTTTGTTAATTAGGCGTCTCGAGAGTACTCTGTTTTAGTTTTTGTCGAAAAACTCAATGGGTTTTTGTGTCAAGCGCGTCCTTCAGCTGGTATTTTTGGTACAGAACCTATTGCTTTTATTTGATTGAATGTAGGAATTGAAAGATGAGGAAATGAGCTCATGCAACAAAATAATTAATCCTACAGTGATGAGTAACTTTCTTCATATTAATTTTGTTTCCAAAGCAAAATGAACGTTCGATTATAAATAAAGAAAAACCTGAAATTAAAAGTAGTATACAATAGTGGAAGACCATGTATTAAAGTTATGTTCAAATAGATCTGTATTTTAAAAAAAATTATATTTATAATGGATCCTTCAATGTGTAGAAAAAGTTTGATCTATTCGACTGTTCTCTTATTTTCTTCTTAATATTTATTTGATCATTTATATTATTTCCTACTTTAGGTATTACACAATTTTCTTCCCAAGGATATCGCTGAACATTTATCATTCCCATGATATAAAATCAATTATTGGGGATCACGCAAAGCTTCTATCGCTACAAAATTGCGTCTCTATACTCGTAGACTGAAGATACTGGAAATACAAACAGGGAAAAAAATGTGTACCAACTCTTTTTTAATGAACTACATTGACAACAAAAATATCTGGAACAAACCACGGATGACAAGACAATACGCTTCTGAGACAAGGACTAGTTGAAGGAAGAACACAAATCTCAAATAAATCTCTGTATCGAGGAAAAAAAGGATATTATCCTTCTCACAATATAAAACAGACACATTTTGGTATAAAATGTATACTCTTAGTCTTGCAATTTTTAATATCTGAGACACATTAACTGAGATATCAAACTCTTACAAAGAAGTAATAAGATTGACTAATCTCTATTTTATCAAGTATTTTTCGGTTAAAAGTGATGTTGTTTTATATGTAATTTTAAGTATTGGCTTTTTTAGTATAGGAGTTTTGTTTTTGGTTAAGCAAAACGACAAAAAGCAATGTGAAGATGTTACTTTTGGTAATTTGGAATTTTCTAACTTTGTTTACACTATAAATCGCAATATATCTCACTAGTACTTGTTTAATTTATATATACATGTATTGTATTTCTCTCGACAATAAAGACAGAAAAATATTAAATATGTATGTAGAATCATATCATATTTAACTACCGCTGAACAAATGTTTACCCAGGAATGAAAAAGATAATACATTGGAGAGAAAAAGCACACATTGAAGGGAAAAGAACAAAATATCTGTTCGAACAAATCTTGGTAGGGATATATGAAAATACGAGATTACCCTTCCCGTAATTATATACTGAGAATTCTCTGGAATATAAGGACTTGCAGACTAGAAAAATATATTTTTATTTAAAAGAGATGCCGAAAACAACTACTCCACGGCCAATGTGCCCCGACTGGCATTGCATTACCTCGGGATCTGCATAGAAGATGTGCACTATGGTGTATTTTTTATTTCGCAACATCGTTCATTGATTCCACTACCTATTAAAAAACATTTTTCTAAACGTGCAATTAAAGATCTCTTATAGATCAAACTAATTTACCGATAAAAAAGTGACATTTCTAAGATAAACAGCATTAAAACGCAAGCGCACTAATTTATATTACACAACTCACAGGTCATTAGATATTATTTCATCTTGCCATGCAGTTTCCTGTTTTTAGTGTCCTAATATATATTTTACCTCATACTCATACATATTTTAACAAGGTTCTTGTTTTTTTTATCCTCGTATCAAATTTTGCATAGGATCAATTTCTTTACTAATTTTTTATATTTGTATATAATATTTAATTGTGTTTTAAAAAGTATTTTTGTTTTATTTCCCTTAATATTTTTTCTAGATTTTACAGTATACGAAACTGTAACTTTGTAATTGATTTTCTTTCCCAGATTTCCATATCGGTCAGACGAACGTTGGTAGGTACTAATGTATGAATAGATAAATCTACAGCTCGAATGGAATTTATTTTTTTTTAGGTAGACCTACAATATATGCAGTAGCTTTATTGTAGGTACTTGTGTCTTGTGTATAATAAATATAGCAATGTATATTCGACAGTAAATTCGTAGGCAGTTCGACAGTGAATATAGCACGTGAAACATTTGAAGCAATTCTGAAATAATCTCAACAGAAACAAAGGAAAACGATATATAATCTCACATTATGCAGTCTCATGGTCACAAATAAGGCGAACTCCCTGGGGAAAGGGCGGTTTCTCTTGTCGGAGAAGAGCTGCGTGGAGGGCACCCAAATATACGAATTCGGCCGCAGACGCCACGCCGTCGGACGGTCGGGCACGGCCTGCCATCGGTCCTTCGTGGGGTGGAAAAAGCGCCGCTCCTCGAGGGCCAACGGATTCACAGTCTCGTCGCAGCTGAAACAAAAAACAAGCAAATATTTTATCCCCTTGTCCACTGATGCTTTTAAAGTTGAAACAGTCGTTGGAGGTCTCTTATGCAATGTAAGTACACACTGGAAAATTTAAATAAATATTTTTATCCGACGAATATTAATCACTTACTGGCATTTCCAGTTCTTAGTTAGTTACTATTATTATATGGAAACCTGCAACCTGCACTTGTTATAGAATAGAATATTATAATTTATTGTTTTACTTTTTTACTTTTAATAAATCTGGGTTTACAAAAGGCAGTTCGAATATTTATTTAGATAATATTAAACACCTGTACTATATAGGTCAAACTATACATGATAATCTACTAAGAATACCACAGCATAAAACATCTTTGTTTGAGAAGACACCATCTTGTATGGGTACCAAATTTTGTAATCACGTACTTCATGATATTAGGATTGTAAATTTGAAGCTATTAACCCTTATGTTTTTACGATTACTAACCCTTATAATTATATTTGTTAATGTATAAAAACAAATGTTTTTATAGTACGTATTAAGTATAGAATATATAGGTTAGGAAACAGTAATTTAATACTTTTATACTTTTTTAAAGATATAGCTATGCTATGACCTGGTATCCCGGTTTCCAATACAGTAGTTATATACTAAAGACAGTGGAGATAATAGGCTAAAACTCCGCCTCACCCCCCCCCCCCTCAGGCATGAGACGTCGATTCTGCGATTGGTTAGAAGTTAGCCATATAAAATTTGATTGACTTCCAAACCAATCGCTTAGCTATTCTAATTAGTTCCGCCGCCATTAGCGGTTGAATTAGTCGACCAATCAAAAGGTGGTAGGTACTATTGTCGCCACTATCTTTATTAGGTATATAACCACTGTAGCTTCCAAATCGAAGGAATATATTTTTAATACGTAGCTATCCGTCTAGAGTACCATAAAAGTAATAATAATAATGGACTAAGAAAGCAAAAAAAGATGATCATGTCACAATCGCAGATCTCTTATGTTAACAGCAACAAAAGTTGTGAGTACTCGACTGATATTTTAGTGATTGATTGATTTTTTCTTCATTGTTGTTGTAACGTGGCAGCGCGGATACCCGCCGCACTCAGACCTTTCGACCCATCGTGCCTGTCGCCAGTTGAGAGTTAGTAGATGCCAGTCGTATGCGCATAGGTCAGCTTCCAATAGAACAAGTGCTGACCTATTTTCCTACATTACTTATATACAACATCTTTAGTATTTTCAAACTGGGTAGATGGAGAAAAATACGCAGATAAAAATAGCATTGCATGACAAATAAAACAATATAGATTTGAATCTGGTAATGTAATAGGATCTCTTCTGCGACGGCAAAGACGGATAACATTAAAATGACTAAAATGTTTTCATATTTTGAACTGACGGGAAAATTAAGTATTGATATTTTACAATCGTAATAATGTCATACAAATCATACAAATTCTCTTTTACAGAAAACATTTCATTTGTAGGGAGTCCAAACAACACAGGGAGATCAATTTTTCAATTTTCCAAGAGACTATCTAGGAAAATTCCAGGCACAACAGGAGCCTTAGACCGGGCGTAAAGTACCTGAGGTCAGCAGGGATTTAAAATAGTTACCATTTTTAAGGATGACACAATATAAGAACTAATTAAGAACTCTTATTGTTCAGAATTATTTCCTATGCCTACTAAGAGGGACGGTATTCGAATAAAAATAACGAACGGTACTGGCTTAACTTAATGTGCAGCTAAACAAATATTAATAATTACCAGACACTATATTCATTATACAGTGCAGTATACAGTAAATAAACATTGATTGTATGCCTTTTAGATTACAGGAAACAAGCTATGCTGGTATGCTGAGCGTAATCATAGTCATAGATGGCCTTGCTTTTAAATAGAATTAATAATTTTGGAGTCATACGTAAATTTTGACAACTAGTATCTTTTGAAAGCAATTCGATTCCAACTGGGATCAAAATTAAAGGTTACAGTCTTAAGCATATAAAGTTGAAGTGAGGAATGCTTATTCCATTAAGAGAAATAATGGTTGTTTTGATCCAGTTCCCCACAAGGGCATTAAATAAGCAACTAATATATGGCAATCTCAGCCTACACTCAAGGAATGAAAAATAACAATGCCAGGAGGGTAAACTTTCTTTGAGAAATTGAGATAAACAATCTTACGATATACCGTGTAGATATGTAGAGAAAATTGAATTATACGGTACTCGCATAACAATATGAAAGGAGACAGATATTCAGTGTTATTTATCATCACTTAATTAGATGTAAACACTTATATTTTCCGCAAAGAGCATTGATATTATGTTTCATTTCATTCAACAGGCTCAAATATAATACAAATTAATTTAATACAATCTAAATAATACAAATTAATTTAAATCTATCGTTAGTCATTTTTAAATTATTTTATAAAATAGTTATTTTTGCATTAAGTGCGCGAAATAACTGTTTTTAATGGGACATAAGAGCGTCAAAAATTCATTCGAATTCAGTCAAATTAAACACGAATTTCGTTCACGAAATACAAATATTTTTTGTACTACTGTATTCAGGACAAAGTTAAGAGGATTATTAAATAATTTAAAATATTTATCATATTAGTATTGGTGAGAAAGACACAGTGGTGCCCTCTTTGGGTCTTTGCTACGATCCGTCTGACAATTATTGTAAAATTGACAGACAGATAACGACCTGCTTTTCCCCAGGCGTCATTACAGCAGTGACCTCTGTTATTTTTGAGGAAGATAATCCTACTTATTTATTGGAAGGAGATACCGAAAACAATTGCTCCACGGGCAATGTACCCCAACTGGCGTTGCATTACCCCAGCATCTTCATGGAAGGAGATAAAAAAATTACCAAGGTAAGGCTTTATAATCATTTTCCAAACTATTACAGTACATATGTAACTATTACAGTACATATCGCCGCGGCGATAGCTCAGTCTGTTAGGTGCTGGGTGATAGCCTGTGACTAACAGAATGGGTATATTGCGGCGCGAGTTCGATTCTCGCCAGGGGAGAAATGGCACCTCTCCCAGGGAATGGTTGTGTGTCTGCGTTTTTTTCATGTGTACCCTCCCTCTACACAAGCCTTAGGCTTTCAGTAGGGAGGTTGTCCATTTCTGTGGTGTGTTTTATGTTTTTTTTTATATATAACCTTTTTTACATATACAATGATCACTTTTAGCAATATAAATACAAGGATTACCTATAAGTTGAAAATTGTATTTCCAACTATGGTTAACTTCTAGATAACTATAATACTGTTTAAATTTCATTTAATATATCTATTATATCTTAACATTTTGGGATACATAACATCCTTAATGATGGTAACCGTATAAAGCAGCGTAATATTGATTTTCTGATAGAAGCTTATCAAGATAACTCAGCACATAATAGTCCTGTACCATATAGCGTTGATATGGGATTTAGAAAAGGCGATTTATTGCTCAATATATCTTATACAACGAAGTGATTACGAATGGCTTACGTGTAACATTTTACACCTACTTCGTCTCCTTCTTCTTCATGCAAGTCGGTCTCTCTGAAGCGAGTCCCAAAGCACTCCGGCCACAGCTAGGCATTTTGTGCATCCAGCTGATTTCCTATGCAGCGACCATCTTTGTTTTTTGCATAAAGTCCAAAAGTCTACTCGCTGAAAGGTTTGAAGAATGGTTACTCAGGAGTGTTAGCCTCCTAAAACGAGCGTAGCTCACCAGAATGTGCACTTGTGTAGCACAGTCTCGTCTACATCATTACAGACCCGGCACACCCGAGTTTCTAGCAATCTAGATTATAAAGAAGATTCTTGAGATGGTTGTGCCCCTGTGATGACTTACTGTTGAGCTGAGGTCCCAGCATCTTTACCGTTCTTTTCTGCGAAGAACCTTTCTAGCAATCTAGATTATAAAAATGATTCTTGAGATGGTTGTGCCCTGTTATGAGCAGCTTTACTACTGTTGAGCTGAGGTTTACTGATACCCAGCATCCTACCGTTCTTTTCTGCGAAGGACCTTTCGCCAGTGCCTTTTCCTAACTCTGTCCTGGTTTTAAGACACAGTAGTTCCACCCATTTTCTTAGAGCATTTCTGGAAGCGCTGTAAGTAATTCCACAAGCTGGCTACTGTCATACGAAAGTCATTTCGAATCCCTTGCTAGAAAGTTCATCTGCATTACACCTACTAAATCAGAGCACAGCTACATACAGAACTGAAGAATTACTTATCTATACATATGTTCAAGTTCAAGGGGTAATAACACCCTTGATAAACACAACCATTTATTAGACACAAATTTATCCACCCTTCCACCACTCCGGGCTAAAGTGACATACTTTTAAACTAGTAGTAGTTAAGAGTAGTCTAGAGACTACTCGCATGACTAGTTGCATGATAGAATGACTCGGTCCACCTCTACGAAGCCCCTCGAAAACAAGCAACTAGTGTTGCTTGTTTTCGAGGGGCTTCGTGGAGGTGGACCGAGTCATTTTACACATATGTATATGAATAATCTTTGTAACTTGTATTCTGTTTACAAAAAGTGTAATGCAGCAAACAACGAGAACAACTAATGTTCTTAGTAAGATAAGCTGCAAAAACATCACATTGTCAATATTTCCCTTAATGAAAAAGCTAAGGCCTTTCAGCAGATATTAATTGAATGCCACATATCGACGAAGTTATTTGTATTATTTTCTTGACAACATTCTTATCAAACCAGCAAAAAATTGTATTTTCTCCTCTAGATTGAGTCTCATTCAATACACTTTTTTATTAACCTGACCAGAAAAACTTCACGTATCTCTCAAAAATGATTCATTTATATACTGTCAATACCGTTGTTTGGTTTGTGATGAATAGACCCCGAGACGTGTCTGATATATAAAGGAAGCGACATTTTATTGGTAGAGGTGGAATGAAGCGGAGAAAATTGTAGGTAATAATTATTTATCTTTTAGGTGGGACACAACTGGATACGATCCTTTATTACTCTCCAGTATTGTAATTATTTACTAGTTCGAAATCTTTATAGCGCTTATATAACAATAATAAACGGATATTTGTGTAGACAAAGCAATTTTAATGCAGACACTTTTGTTTTCTAAGTTTTTAAAGTATCGAATTAGGTGCATTTACTTCTCATCAGCAGCTTTATACTTGTCTAAAATACGTAATATAAGGGCTTATATGACGCAATATCAAGGGAAAAACAAACAAAAATTAAAGATTGCATTACAAAAAATATTAAAAAGCAAAAATCGATCACCCAATCATAAAACAGCAATAATAATACTATTTGGTTCTGATTAAGCCTCGATTAGCTAATCTAACGATATAAATGTGAAAGTTAAATAAATTTATCAAATATCTCTGAAATAAAATGATGTTTTAGGTTGAACATTCGTAAGGTATGGATCTAGTTTTCTGGGCATATTTCTTAAATTAAGAAGTTACGAATTCTTAATCAAAATGGCCTATTACTTTCTTGGACATAATATGCTTGAATGATCAGAAAACTGAGAACAATAAAATTATTGAGTCTCATATATTAACCATCTTTATACATTTGATGACATTCTTGTTTCTTGTATTTCAGTTGGCAGAATTTAGTATTTATACCTATATTATTTTATTTGTTTATTTATTTTTGGCTAAATAATAACAGACCTACGGGCCTCCTTGTGAGAAACAATAATCATGATATCACGAGATCGCCAGGTTACAGTCTCATATAACATGTGTAGTTTAAGATATAACAACTAACTCTCGGACCTTCTAGTGAGAAACTATCACCAGAGCGCCAGATACAATCTCATAGAATTTGTTTAATTTAAGATATAAGGTTGCAAAAGATGAACATTCTGTGAATAAGGCACTGTTTCCCTGAAATATTGTTACCTACTGGTTCGGTGGTTGGCACTTCCCTAAGGAGTTTAAAGATCCAGCGACAACAAGGTGGACCAAATAAAGGTTAATTTCGTTATGGAGACATTAGTTTACCAAGTTTTAACTTCTTTTCTAATTTAGAATGTATTTTTAAATGTTCAATAAGCTATTACATGCGGTAGAACAATCACTTCAGTAAGTAACTTCACTATATAACCTAAAATATGTTAGTTTATTCATAATCAAATTTTGTTTCTACAGAAATGGGTGTGTTCTATCTTCTTTTTAAAGTTACGTATATGGCTACCAAGCTTTCTACAGATTGTTGTAAAACGTTTCTACGATTATTTGTCAACTTGTGAGTATTAGATATTATTTAAATAATAGATAATAATAGATTTTTCGAAGGCGTTTGATAGGATCAGTCATGAAGTTTTATTACACAAACTGGCAAATTTTGGTTTATGCACCGTCCTTATTGAATTGCTAAAGTCATATCTTCATAAAAGACCCCAATTTGTTAGTTACAATGGTTTTAGTTCCAACACTTACATTGCCACGTCGGGGGTACCTCAAGGCTCAGTTCTTGGGTCCCTTCTATTTTTATTATTCATAAATGATTTGACTGATACTATAACTTGTTACAAACTTCTATATGCAGATGACTTAAAGATATTCTATATCTACTTTAGATGATTGTTTAAATTTAAATATGCAGTTGGAACTTGATAATATCCAGCATTGGTGTCTAATAAACAGGTTGCACCTGAATCCTTCAAAGTGTAAGGTAGTCAGCTTTACCAGGAAACAAACTTATTGTGAATTCAATTATAACATAGACAATCTTCCTTTGGCCAGGTGCGGCTCTTTTAGGGATTTGGGTGTAATGTTTGACTCAAAGTGTAATTTTAATGAGCATTTAGCGCTCATAACAAATGAAGCTTTAAAATTTTATGGTTTCATTATCAGAAACTGTAAGGATTTTACTAATACTAACTCATTAAAAATTCTATATTTTGCTTATGTGCGTTCAAGACTTGAATACGGTGCTTTAGTTTGGTATCCTTTGTACAATAATCAAAAGTCAATGTTAGAACGTGTTCAGAGAAGGTTTTTGAAATATCTAGCGTTTAAGGAGGATAGTGTCTACCCTGAGAGAGGGATTTCTTATGACGTTTTAACCAACAGGTTTTTAATAACAAGTCTTGAGGCAAGGAGAAAATGCTCATCCTTAATATTTTTATTTAAACTGCTTCACAATAATATTGACTGTGACTCTCTGCTTTCTGCTATCAACTTCTATGTACCCAGATTGAATTCAAGGCAGAATGTAACTTTCAGTTGTAAGACGCCTAATTCTAACTTGTTATTAAGATCACCGATACATATTATGTGTAATAATTTTAATTCTTTAAGTCAGTTTTGTGATATTTTTTGTTGTTCATTATCTGATCTTATAAGATTGGCATACCAGCATTTCAATGATTAAATTATTATAGTTTATGTAACTTATTACTATGTATTACTATCTATTATTTGTTTGTTTATTTTGCTATCTTTTATTTATTTTTCTTTTTTTTTCCTCTGAAATTTATATATTATTTGTCCTGTAAATGGATTTTATCTGTTGGGCAATAAAGGCATTATTATTATAAAGGTATTATTAATACAGTAATATTCAATAGAAATACCAATGATAATTGAAAGTTAATATTGAAATATTAATTAATAGTCTCTCGGGTGTCTGAATATTTTCGTCTAATAATTAAAATAATGCACAAACTTAGTAACATCATCCTTCCCATTAGTCTTCAGACGTAGTTTACAACTTATCCGAGTATTTGCTCTGTGCATTAGTTCCCGGTAGTCCCACTTGAGATCGATTAAATTAAATGACTACTTTCCAGAAATTAATGGGACTTTTGAACTTATCTTTCAGCATCTCGTTCGATATTCACAAACGCCGATGGGGCTGATAAATTATAATTATCTATTAACTACGCAACTTCCACCTAGCAGAGACCGAAAAGATAAATATAAATTATCAGATCAATGCATAAACATGGCAATAATTTGGATCCAATCGTTATTAACTTGAACGTGGATTGCATCTCTCAATTAGTATATATTATGTATTAAATTCCTTAATGATGGAATTTCTATATGTGTCATGCATGCACTAGTTTCGTAATTTGTTTATGATCTAGTGGAGATATTTCGATGGGATTTGTTATGCTAAACAATTTCATCGTTTAGTTGATATTGCAAATGCTAAGGATTGGTGGCACAAATCTATATTGAAATTGTTTTAAAATCCACTGATCCACAGATCAACTTTTTCTAGGTTCTAACTTATTCAAACAACAAACTGTTACAGTGTATTTAAGGGAGAACACATTCCAGGTGATCCCAGAAAATCTTGATTGCAAAGCTGAGAAATAAAAATCATTTTATTTCAAGCGAATAATATTATATTATATTATATTATGTAAGACGTATTATAGAAAAGGCCTATTTTTCTACCAGTAAAGAAATATTGTCATTTTTTTACTATAGTACTATAGTATAGTAGTAGTAAAAAAGTAAAAGTGTAACCACAACAACGGATTAGAAAAGACAGTATAATGTGTCATGCGGTTATAATTTCTCAGAACTGTCAGTGTAAAACTAACGTCACGTCAGATCACTTTCTATATAAGCATAAATGTTTAAAGACATACAGTTTTAATTTTGATCCCTGAAGACAAAATAGTATACATCACTCGGTGTATAAAGCTCTTTATGTGTTTCGCCCAGTTTACACAGCCTTGGCTAACGCCTTGGCTCTGTAAACTTCTAGTCTCATCAAATAATGTTCATCTTCTACTCCTAGCAACAAAATATACTATTCAATTGTATTTATTAATCCTATATAGTATAAAAAGTATAATATATCAATAGAATTAAATAAATTATTTTTGACTCGCCTAGACTGGAGATACTAAAAAAAATTGCTCTGTGTGAAATTTTCTAACAGAAGAACTTATGTAAGAACTAATTAATCCATTTTTGGCATAGTATCCTGTCCAGGATATATCTGAGAAATACACAAAGGAGTTTTCACAATTCACAAGTCCTCATGCAAAAAAATATTTACCGAAAATTTATTTATTTACAGATTTTGAATATTAACAATCGCAATTGAATATTAATTTTAAAATGTAAACTGTCATGTTGCCAAAAATAATATTGTAAACGTTGTGATTAACACAATAATAGACATAAAAACACATTATCTAAAGAAAAGAACTTAAAGAACTTGTAGAAACTAATAGCTGATAAGACAATTTAAACCATAGAGGAAGATCTATTAAAGACTATTAAAACGACTAAATGGAAAATGATGGAAAGCACCCGTTGTACATTATTCTGGATTCTGAAAGGAGGAAACTGTAAAGCTGAAAACAACTTGCAGTCTTCATCCCAGACTTTCTGTCTCCAAATTATTTAAAGTAAGTAAGAATTTGTCTCTATGTTAGATAGAAAATTTAAATCTCCGGAGGCAATTTAAAATACGACTGTGCTGTTTATTCTTAAAGAGAAGTAATCAAAATTAAATACATATTAATAATTTTAATAGTGTTCTTTGTAGATGATAAAATGTCTGTCTGTACCTACAGAAAGGAGTCTGAGGTAAAATTTATATTCATTCGAAAGAGGAGGAGCACATTTCTATATTAATATTATAAAAGCCGCTTGGGTATAGTTAAGGGTAATTGTAATGTTTTAAATTATTTAATATCTAAATAATTCTCATACTTAACTAGCATATATTAACTAGTAGACTTAACTTTTATATTTTTTTCAGCAATTATAATTTGCAACACAAAAAATATTATGTTTTTCTTTATGGATGTTCCACATAAAAGTCCTCAGCCTCGTATCTCGGCAACGAAAAGATATATTTTGATTTTGAAAAAAACAGATGATAGAGCTCATCTATGGCTTCTTCACGGAGTTCAACTTGATTTTTTTCAGAGTAAATTGGAGATGGCCCTGAAGTCCAAAGAAATTTTTCGTTGGCAGGAACTTTGCAACAAGATTTATCCGATACTTTGTTCAATTCTAAATAATTTTTGTCAAATGACTATTTTTCAAAAACTTAATAGTTTCAGAGGTATCGGGCTCTTCATTTGATGAGGCCCAAACTCAAACGTATTTTAGAGTTTCGAATTATTACCGTATACAATGAAACAATAATTATCCAAGTCAATTTAATAGCTTTTTTTAAGAAATAGTGAAATAATATGTATTTCTGTAAAATATGGCAAAAGTTTTTTAAATACCTAATTCATTTTGTATAATAAGTAATTCATAATTACTTATTTGTACGTTTGTCCTAAAATAAATCCTGAATGTATAACGAAACTTCATCACAGTACGTTTTGATTAGAAGGAAACAAAATTAAATACATATTATTTCACTATTGTAAGTACTGGTCCCCTAAGTTGGGACGCTCAATAATTTTCGAGAAAATTGAGATTGTTTGTTTTGGGTGCTATCTATTTTTCACCCCCTAGGACCCATTTCAAGTTAATGATTTTTATACTGAGTAGTCTATATGAGATGCTTATTACGTGTACCAAAGGAAGAATTTGGGACGCTCAATACTTTTCGAGAAAAATGAGATTGTATGTATTGGGTGCTCTCTGTTTTTCACCCCCTGGGACCCAATTCAATTAATTCATTTTTATACTGAGAAGTCTATGTGAGATGGGGATTACGTGTATCAAAGGAGAAGTTGGGACGCTGAATAATTTTCGAGAAAATTGAGATTGAGATTGTATGTATTGGGTGCTATCTGTTTTTCACCCCCTAGGACCCATTTCAAGTCAATGATTTTTATACTGAGTAGTCTATATGAGATGCTTATTACGTGTACCAAAGGAGAATTTGGGACGCTCAATACTTTTCGAGAAAATTGAGATTGTATGTACTGGGTGATACCTGTTTTTCACTCCCTGGGACCCATTTCAAGTAGTTCATTTTTATACTGAGAAGTCTATGTGAGATTTGGATTACGTGTACCAAAGGAGAAGTTGGATAATTATTGTTTCATTGTATAAAGTAATACTTCGAGACTCTAAAATATACTTGAGTTTGAGTCTCACCAAATGAAGAGCCCCATATCTCTAAAATTATTAAGTTTTGAAAAATAGTCATTTGACAAAAATTATTTAGAATCGAACAAAGTATCGGATAAACCTTGTTGCAAAGTTCCTGCCAACGAAAAATGTCTTTCGACTTTAGCGCCATCCCCAATTTACTCTGAAAAAAATCAAGTTGAATTCCGTGACGAAGCTATAGATGAGCTCTATCATCTGTTTTTTTCAAAATCCAAATATATCTTTCCGTTGCCGAGATACGAGGCTAAGGACTTTTATGTGGAACACCCTGTATATACTGCTCTGATATATTGTTATACTGCTCTACTTCTGTTATACCGCACTCGAGGCGCGTTTCGTCAACCAAGTTGGTATCATCTGGAGATGATTAAAACTGATGACTCCAGATGATGCCAACTTGGTTGGCGAAACGCGCGTCGAGGGCAGTATAGTGTTTGAGTGTTATGTGGAAAACTACGGCAGTGATATCTTCACACCAAAGGTTCCAACCCCCTTCAAGACCAGCCCTAGAAATTACTAAGAGAGAAAACATAATAATTCCATTTAATCTTCATTAAAATAAAAAATTAAGAAAAATATTTACAATTAATTAATATTGGCTAAAGAAAATAACTTATAAATATGTAGGTACCTAAACGCATCAAAAAATTGTATACACTCTCACTCTTGTTAAGCAAATGTTAATTCCTATTAGCTACGATCTCGAACACAACACCAATGAATGCAGTTTAAATAGAACTTTGAGCAAATTAACCCTCAGCGTTTAATATAGAACGGCATACATCGAAAAGGTCGAAGAGCAAAAGGCTTACTGTAAGCGGCATTAAACCCGTAACAAGCTTACCCAAATAGATTACAATGACGTTGCTCCACGTTGAAACCAGGACAATCGGCGAGCAGGCAATGGCGCGTTCGCTGCTGGATACCAGAGGAGCAGGACACGCTGCAGGACGACCACTCACTCCATTTGCCCCAGCCTGGAATCACATGGGTTAGATTAGTTCATGTGTACAGTTACGAAAATGTTATTATATAGTCACATAAACCTAACTATAGATAAACTAAATAATGACAGAAATTCATGGTCATTTCTTTTGGGAGAAAATACCATATACATACCCGTAAAATACCATAAGTAGAATTCAAATAAAGATTTGGAGTAAAGTGTGTGTAATTCAGAACCAAATGTGTGTTTTGGATATTTTCACACTTATTCGCAATTTTTGTTATAATTTAAAGATGGCTTTTATGATTGAAAAATACCTAACTACTACTACTAACTAACATAATATCTACTATCTATTTGAAGTACCTAATAATATATTTCAATTACGAAGAAGTATAAATTTAATTAAAGTATGTTTGTAGTGGCGAGATACAGTGAAATACACCGTAGTGCCCTCTTTGGGTCTTTGCTACTACCTGTCTGACAATTATTGTCTAATTGACAGACAGATAACGATCTGCTTTTATGCAGATGCCATTACAGCGACTTCTATTGTCTTTGAGGAAGACAATATTTGAGGGGCATATTGCCCGTGGAGTAGTTGTTTTCGGCATATCCTACCTATAATTAAGTAGGATTGTCTTCCTCAAAGACAATAGAGGTCGCTGTAATGGCATCTGCATAAAAGCAGATCGTTATCTGTCTGTCAATTAGACAATAATTGTCAGACAGGTAGTAGCAAAGACCCAAAGAGGGCACTACGGTGTATTTCACTGTATCTCACCAATACAAACATTCACATATGCCCCTTAGGCAATCATGTCGCCAGATCATTGTCTGGGCATACCGGAGATTCGGTCAAATATCGATCATACTTAAAAACGGATCTCCTGACACATCCACACTGCTTTACAAATCCTACATCAGACCCATCCCCATCCTTACATACGCCGCTCCCGTTTGGTATCCTTTTAATCAGTCCCACACACAAACACACCCTTCAGGTAATACAGAACAAGTCCCTCAGACTAGCAAACAACCTCCCACTCGGTAGACCCATCCCCATCCTACACAACATATCAGGCACCCCGACAATAGACGAATTCATAAACCTCAGACTTATTCCCAACTTCACACAGACGATTCGACACCATACAAATCCTTCCCTAACAGATCCCTTAACGGCCAAATTCGCCATCCGTCCTAGACATCCATCCCTTAACTTCTTTTACAACCCTTAAATCCCAAAATCCCAAAATACGACAATTCCAACAGTAAAACAAAAATCAATACAAAAACCCACCCCTAAATAAATCATCCCTTAAAAAAATTTTTTTCCCTAACTTACCCAAATATCATCCTACCCGAAATAATAAAAAATCCAAAAAACCACCCTTATTTTGTCAAACCTCCTAAATCGACCCAAAAACTATCCTACCCTAAACAATAAAAAATCCGCCATACCAACCCTTACAAACCACCCTTACATAGCAAAAACCCAAATCCCAGCCCCAATATCCTTCATAAACAATAAAAAATCCATAGTCCACTACCCTGAAACCCACCCACCTCATCCCAGCACTACTCTACAATAGAAGCCATAGATGCACAAACAACTGAAAACACACATCCTGAGGCAAGCACCAGAAGGTGGAGAGCCTCGTGGTATCGGCACTCACGCCAGTCCACCCATCGTTAGGATCATTGTCTGGTATTTGGTCTTGATGAAGGATGTGGCGACACCCATGGAGATGTTGATGTAATGCAACGCCAGTCGGGGCATATTGTCCGTGGAGTAGTTGTTTTCGGCATCTCCTACCAATATTTAATTAAAGTATATTATTTTAAACAGTCAAATTTTTGATAATATCAATAACAATAACTTATACTGATTGTTCTAATCTAGTTAACCTATTTCCTAGAGTATATTATTGTGCTAATATCTAACTGTTTCATATAAAATAAGGTGGTTGATTGTATATAATTATAATGGATCCAGCGCCTCATACAATATCTCCTCCACAGTAATTATAATGTAATGGTTCTTGGTATGAAACAACACAGTTGCTATTGAAAACAGGAGCAATAAGGACACAATTGGTGTATCTAGTATAGAACAATAATTATTATGCTAGATTAGTACGTATATATAATTCATAGTAATAGTTTGCGACTTTAACATTCAGCAAAAGACTTTCCTTAAACCAATTAAAGTAAAGTGGCTACAGTACCTGACAGAGCGATGACAAAAACGAAATTAGGTTCTAAAACGGTCTACTATTAAAAAGTTCCATTTAACCTTATACGGTCTACCCCATAATTTTCGCATGTGCTACATAAAAAGAGGTTAGAAAGAGCTCACGTTGCCGAAAGTTAATCATATAATTTACGGTCCAGCTTAGGGAAGATTGTCGTTTAGTTGGGCTAATGAGGTGTACTAATCCTATTGTAAGGAATTTTGTGCGTTGTTTCAGGCGGGTTAGGCATTAAGGACTTCTGCACACTAAGCCGAGATACTCATTTATAGGAATTAAGGAAAGGTGAGTTATAAGATAAAGAATGTAATCATTTTCGTAAGTGTACGTGTGTTCTTTGCCTATAAACAGGATTACCTAAAGGACTATTCACACGCAAAATATTATATAACATTCTAAGTAGTTGCTGTTGAAGGATACCGAACGTCAAGTCTCGTGTGCTTAAAACCGCTTATAAATAGAGAATGCATTTTCATTTGTTTATTTTAAATACAATCACAGGATTAGCTTTCCTAATTTAGAATTTAGGACTGATAGAGGAACATATTAAATTAAATTACATATATAAATAGATATACACATACACAAACATAACACATACTCGTATGTAGATATTCACTACAGACTAGATTATCAAGACTAGATATACAATAATAAATAAAAAATGCTCGAGTACTACCAAAAACATTTACATAGATAATCTATAAAATACAGGATTGATATTATCTATACAATCCAAACGATTGTTAACTAACTTGAAAATAAAGATTCTAACTTTCTACAATTTTTAGGACTTCTCAAATTAAACCGTTGTAATAAGAGGGAAAACCTCTAGGTGGACATATGTCACCCTCAAGTGTATAAATAGCAGATTTTGAAAATATATGCGTAAAAAATGATGGCAAAGAATACTAGCAGAGTAACTACATTGTGAATCACGACCAATTATATTTCACCCAACAGCTCCAGCCTCGTAATATAGCTGATTATCTTATTGGGTGAGAACTTTTTCAGATCCTCTGGCAGAAGTTGTCCTTTACCAAATAACAAGGATCTGAATCCTTACCCAATGAGGCAGGTACATAAAATGTGTTCTACCGTTTCATCATCTTTGAGTACAAACAGGACTCCCCGTCTTTTGCTAAGTTGAATTAGTGCCTACAAATGATATTTTGAACGACACTGCTCAGCATATAAGCCAATTTAAGTTACCACGTTTGTTGTTGTTTGATTTTTGATGTCCCAATAATGGCTATTAAGTTTTAATTATGCTGTAACTGCAGTAAAGAGTAATGATCATGGATCAAATGAATCAAAATGAGTAAACAAAAACAGGGATGGTACTTATTTTCGGTTAATACAGATAATAACATTTTTTTTTATTTTATTTTACAAATCCCATCTGTGAGAGCAACATTTCAGGAAATTGTTATTATTTTTTTTCATAAACTATTATACATACATACATACATATGTATCATACATAGATGCATACATACATACATACATACATACATACATACATACATACATACATACATACATACATACATACATACATACATACATACATACATACATACATATTTCCATTATTTTTTAGCATTACTTATTAGAACAGTAATAATTAATATCAGTTATATTGAAAGTAAGTGAGGAACGCATTTTATAGACGTAATAAAGTATTATAAGCCGCATGATGTAGAAGTACTTTAAAATATACAGGGCGATTCACTAAAGAAGAGTGGTGGGTTATTTTAAACAGTCCGCCATGTATACCGCCTTCAACATTGCAACCACCAAGTATTGATTATTGCTAATTGAGTATAGATAAGTGCTAATTTAATGTAAATCACTTTAATGTGTTGTCACTTACCACTTAATCGCGAATATATTTGAAAAGGGAATATATTACCTAGGTGTTATTTTGTACTGCTTGTTATTTTATACTTATTATTTTAAAGAGCATTTTTCCATTTACTTAATTTCTGGTGTAACCGGAACATCTCATAACTTAAAATATTTTAATAAAATTCTTATAATTTTTCATTCTACAAGGACACGATGCCCTTGCCCCAAATTTTGCAAATTCTATTCTGATAGAAAGTTGTAATCTTTAATGAACGAGATATGTCGAAGAACATGCACGGGATTTACAAACCCGGTGTAGACCCCAGAATATATATTAAATGATTAACGTCTTAGAACAAATGCAATGGGAGTCCTAAAAATTATAAAAGCAATTTAAGTTAGATACAGTAAAACGGCGCGGTAATAAAAAATTCCATCAGGGAATTCGTGTCTGCCTTAACATTCAAAGGTTGTTCGCCTGAGATCACGTCCTTTGTCGTTTTTTTTTTTTTGTTTTTCTTTATTGAGGGGTTGGATATTCGACATTGCAATGGAAACGGAATGATCTGTATTCGGAAAATAAGAATTGCATTATTGGGGAATCCATTCCATCGATGAAAGGAGAAAATAATGGGATATATACGATCCACTGTTCGAGTATAAAAGAACAAAAACCATTTTTTTTATCGCAAATGGGAAAGGCGCTATACGTAATTTATTGTTTTATCAAAAATTCTCCAGCAAAAAATGTGTCATTATTCTTAAGCATTGAAATTGGTAACTGAAAGATGGATTCTGTATGTCAACATTTATTAGAAGGCATGCTCTGACTGAAGGGTAATTTGACTGGAGATGAAATTAAATAAGAGATGAACTTCTTCCTATTACTTTCAGAAAATATATTGAAACTGAAATGCAGAGTGCACCTACAATGTTTACCGGCGGCGGATAACCAAAAGTTCTTAGAGTTAGAATAGGTATGTGGATTGAAGACACCTTATCTACTTAAAAATATACTATATATAAAATCACACCGCAAGACGTTTCATTAAATTATTTTTCAAACACTTGCAAACATTATTAATCTTCAGTAAAACGGGAAAACGGGAATAGATTTAAATTAAATGAATATGATTAGTAAATAACGTTTTCTATGTAGTTTTAGCAAATAAACGGCTACATTATTATGAGATTTTCGGATATTGTTAATCAACAGATAAATATTATACCTACTTAATAAAGAGTCATTATCATTAAATGCAATTTTAAAATCGTTTAAAATTACTTTCTAAGCGCTTTTATATTGACACTGCTAGTTATAGCTTTTGTTTTCGAAGACGACTTGTTGTTTTGAATGCAAATTTGATAAAAACGATCCTATTTGCGAAGCCACATGTTATAAACAGTTTTATAACAGCGATGTGGCTTCGCAAATAGGATCGTTTTATCAAATTTGCATTCAAAACAACAACAACAACAGAACAACAAACATATTTTATGGAATTTTGAAAATGATGCAAATTTAATTGTAAACGCATTTTTAGTTGAGTACCTAATAGAATCATTATCAGTATAATGGTACCTATTTTGTTACAAAATCGAAATTAAAAAATTGATAAAAAGTGTAGATCTTATAGATTTTTGCAAGATAGTTTAGGCAAAGTATACAGAATAAATATTTCTGTTAACTTTGGCTATAGGTAGGTATAGTATGCACGCCATAAGAAACTGGGGAAAACATTCTTCTGTATGTAATAGTGACAGTGCTAAATAAACAGAAGCGCTAGTGCTTTAGCAAGTAAAGATATACAAGGTGTCCCACAGGAATTCTATCGATTGATTATGGAAAGACTATAATAAAAAAAAAATCTGAAAATTTGGTGGTATATAAAGGTTCCCGAGTATCCCGAAACGACCTTGACCAACAACGAATTAGGAACTCTGCAGAGGGCGATAATGTCAGCTGTAGATGAACTACCAGATGATGGACCTCATCTTCAATCCGTGCAGGGTGAGGATTTACCCAAACCACATATATCTGTGGCCTATATACCGGATGAAGCCGACAAACGGCTCACATCGGATTTATTTCTCAGCAGGCTGAGAAAAATGAACCACGGCTTGAATACCCGGGAGTGGAAAGTACTACACCGGGAAGAGTCTGGCCCAGGGCAGGTCTGGACATTGTCTATTGATGAGATGTCTGAGGCAGCTCTAGAGGGGCTGAACAATCGGCCCTACTTTGGTTTTGGGCAAGTGCAATTCCGCCCAAAAATCAAAAGGATAAAGGGAAAGAATCTGCCCCAACAACTAAATGGTCGGAGGCTAAACCACCAACATCGATGGGCAAAACCAAAATGTCCTCGACTGGGGGAAAATTGCCCCGAACTAGCACCTACCCCGCACTCATTATTTGGCAAAGGATAACTTCTGCCAGAGGGTCTGAATAAATTCTCACCCAATAAGGTGATCAGCTTCATTAAGAGTCTGGACCTGTTGGGTGAAATATAAATAGGTGTGAGCCACAATAGATCACATGGTCGCGACGGAGGGTCTAGTTTTCGCCACACTCACTTTTGAACCTGACCTAACCTAACCTAACCCACAGGAACTCTATCGATTGATTATGGAAAGACTATAATCAGAAAAAATCTGGAAATTTTGTGGTATATCAAGGTTGATGGAGGCCGTTTGGCTATAATATATCTAAGATGATGGTACTTTCGGTTATAGAGGAAATAGATATCATCTTATTTTAAATAGGACACCCTATATATTATTTCATTTTTATATTCTACTCGAAATTCGAACGTGTTGCATTACAATGTCCTATACCGAAGACTAACTGTTTTTGATAGATTTAAACTTTTATGTAAGAAATAACTTTTATAAACCGAAAAATAATTACTAACTTTGACTGAACCTATTGGGGCCTTTATTATTTAATTTGGAGTGGTTTTTATGTAAGAAGGGACCTATCTTAGCAGACTTCCTATAATATTTCGATAATTATTATACAGAGTGCTTTGAAAAAACAATTAAAAGTGTATAATACATATGTCTGATATTTTAAACACAATTTTTAACTCTAATTTACATATTTGAAGGAGATGCCGAAAACAACTACTCCACGGCCAATGTGACTCGATTGGAGTAGTTGTTTTCGGCATCTCCTTCAAATAAATAAGTAGGATTCTCTTCCTCAAAGACAATAGAGGTCACTGCTATAATGGCGCCTGCGGAAAGTCAGGTGGCCATCTGTCCAATTTGATAATAATGGGCCTTTTCCACATCTTTTTTTTATTCGCTTATTATAAAATATATACCTACTTAGTTATGCCTAACAAGCATTTTTTTAAATTTTTTTCTTCGCCAGATATATTTTGAAAAAATTGTTAAAATTACAATATATTTCAAATAACGCGCCATTGACGTCATACTTCAGTTAGTTGTTGTCTGTTGGCTGCCCTGCATTTTGTGTTTTGTCAAATGAAGTGTGCTTAACCTAACTTTCATTTTGTGTTTTGATTAATTTGATTTAAAATGAATAAAATTGAAGAGGGATATCTTAAGGATGATTCAGACAACCTTCCAAGAGTTGACAGTGAAATGGTTAACGATTTCTACGTCACAAATATGAATTTTCTTAAGTGCTGAAGTGCGCAATGTTAAGACAAGAAGGTTAGGTTTTATAACCTAAGTTATCAAATCATCATTTAGTTGATTCTACCATAGATTGTGCAGTGTTATAATAATAATAATAATAATAATAATAATAATAATAATAATAATAATAATAATAATAATAATAATAATAATAATAATAATGCCTTTATTGCCCAACAGATAAAATCCATTTACAGGACAAATTATAATATATAAATTACAGAGGAAAAAAAAAAGAAAAATAAATAAAAGATAGCAAAATAAACAAACATAAATAATAGATAGTGATACATAGTAATAAGTTACATAAACTATAATAATTTAATCATTTAAATGCTGGTATGCTAATCTTATAAGATCAGATAATGAACAACAAAAAATATCACAAAACTGACTTAAAGAATTAAAATTATTACACATAATATGTATCGGTGATCTTAATAACAAGTTAGAATTAGGCGTCTTACAACTGAAAGTTACATTTTGCCTTGAATTCAACCTGGGTACATAGAAGTTGATAGCAGAAAGCAGAGAGTCACAGTAAATATTATTGTGAATCAGTTTAAATAAAAATATTAAGGATGAGCATTTTCTCCTTGCCTCAAGACTTGTTATTAAAAACCTGTTGGTTAAAACGTCATAAGAACCGTGTTGTCACCTTTAGCGAAAAATACCTAAAAATTATTTTGCTCAAGGGATAAATTGTAAAATAATCATCTTGATTTGCTTTAGTAATAATTTATGGAGAATATTTCAGCTAAAAATACATATTTTCATTTTAAAATTACCAGTTCACCTAAAATACATAATATTTTCATTTCAAAATTACCAGAATGTAAATTTAATCGTTGCCAAGAAAAAAGTAAAATTATATGTGGTAACGTGGAGCCGTTCTTTAACTTCTCTACATTTTATTGGCTACTGGAGTGTGATGTCTGCGAACCGCGCAGTTTGAAATGATTCATGAAGAGCGGTCACTTTGTACTTGGAAAACTTCGCTTAATTACAATTCTGTAATAAATTGGGTTGATTCTACCTTTACTTATGTACCTACCAGTATAAAGTTTGATATTAATAAAGTAGTAAAATTCAATACTGGAAAAGGCACATTGTCAGACTGGTATAGTAGCAAAGATCAAAAGAGGGCACTACGATGTGTTTCTCACCACTATACTAACATTCTAATTTACATAGTAACAAACTAGTGATATTATGTAGAAATTCTTAAAACCTCCTATAATGCCAAATGTCACGATGCTCATAAAATCCAAACATATTCTATTTTATACATCATGAGGATATATGGAATATTGAGGCCAGACCTATAAATTTCTTTTAAAATCTATATTTTATGTGTAATACTTGGAAAATGCATTTTACATGGTTATTTGGATTTTCCATGATTTATTGTGCACGGTCGACGGGCTCTATCTGATTTAATTTCTATGTAATAGAAAATACCCCGAATGAAAGGAAATCAAATACTGAGGCTGCCTTGTGTTCATTGTTTTTCGTACGAATGACGTTACATTTATTCAATGATTTTTAGAACGAAGCGACTATGTTTCCACATAGTTGCATTTCACATGAATTTGTAACAAACAATAAAAGAGAACATAATGAATTATACATAGTTTAAATTTTAGTCCCGGGAGCGCAAAACACGGTTTGAGGTGGACAATTATTAGTTATTAACGTCTCTGTACCATTTTTTGTAACATTTTTTTGTACTCTGTACCAGGATTTTGAAAAACCAGAAGTTTGAGCTACTGAACCTTTCTTACTGTTAGAGAAATAATATTTAGTGTATATCCTGTATTGACAATGGATATTTGTTTTTTTGATTCTCATAAAAAAGTTATATTAACAGTTCTATTAGAGAGGAAGGCGCTGTTCTTTCATATAGACATTCCAAATATAGAAGATAGAGTTATAAAAGACATAAAAATAATTATTGGTTATATTTATATGTACGTAAGACAAATAAAATTTCAGAATTTCATTAAAATTAAAACAAATTAGATAAATTTTAAAATTGTATCTAACAAAATAAGGTGGGACAAGGGGTAGGAGAGACTGGGGCTGGTTGGCTACAGAGGTTGGTTGACATGTTCCTTTTAATTCAAAAAATTGCCCGCTGGATGTAGGCAAAATCTGCTTCTAGTTCAGTAAACATGCTCTCAGTTGGCTCCTGAAAGGGTGAGCGTGTGGTCGCATTATTCACCATTTAAAACCAATTTCGTGTTTTTTCAGACGCTATGGTAAATATTGTAGAAGTAAGTCATTTTCTCAATTTCGAGTCTGTAATAGAAATTGTTTCCATTATCATATTGTATGTAAAGGGTATAAAAATACCTATTATTTGACATGTTTGGTTTTAATAATATCTTTAAATTTTTATCGAAAATATCGTTTGATATTTCTAAATACTTACTGGGGTTGGTTGGCACAATTAGAAACGGGGTTGGTTGACAGTAGAACCAACCAACTCCGTTAGTCCTAAGCTTGGAACTAATTCATTTTTTCCTTCGTTCTCAAGGAAAATGGTTCGAAATTCGAAACCTAAAATGACCAAGGCACAAACGCTTAAGGATATCATCTTTAAGACAGTTTATATAATATGTTTTAGATATCATCTTTAGACTTCGTTTTAGTGAAATTGATAGATGACAAAAAGCCAAAAAAAAAATACTATATTGCAAGAATTGTCAACACATCTAAAAACAAAAAATTATATCTTATTTATGACAAGAAGTGAAAAATTAAACCGATTCATTTTCCCACTTGTTGAAGATAATGCCACTATAAATGAAGAAAATGTGCAATTAATTCTCCCTCCTCCAAGTTTTGCAGGTGCAACTAAGCGCTTGCAATCCATACATAAATTTGATGTAAACCTAGATTTGTTAAATATTGGCTAATAAATGTTCTCAAATTTAGATTCTCAGGTTTATTCGAACTTTTAATGATGCGTCAACCTACCTCGCGTGTTGTATCAACCTGCCTCGCAAACGGGGTAGGTTGACACACCTGTTTCTAATTGAAAACATCTGTACTACAATTTTCTCTTTTAAATCTATTTGATTCTGCGATGTGGCATAATAATACTAAAACATATAACGTAATGTCTGTAAAAAATTACTTTTTAATATTTAATACCGTGCCGAAAATTTGTACATTTTCAAAAAGTGTATCAACCAGCCCCGGTCTCTTCTATATCATGAATCTGTATCACAGTGTACAATACTGCTTTTAGTTTCTTAGTTCCTCAGAACCTAATTATTAAATACTTAATCAGGTTTTGTGTTAATCAGGGGGTTTTGGCTTAATCAGGAGGGGGATCATTGTTACATGAGTGATACAGTAGGTACGTGTCGGTCCGGTCAGATACACAGACATACCGACGGACGAAGATAACATGATATTGTGAAGTGTCAAAAAACGTTGGTCAGACTTCCATACTTGCCATATAATAAAAAATCGTTTGCAGGCGCCAAATTTCATGTTACAATCTGCAAAACACTTACACAACAGTTCTATAAAGTTAATTAGATCCTCGTGTGCCCCTAACAACCCAACATTTAATTACTTCGTGTAAAAATCAGCGCAAATTTTCGCTTCCATTACAAAAGCGGCAACGCCAAAATGAACTTTAAATTGGCTCAACGGCACGTGCCCGTATGTTTTGTTTCTCCAACGCGGATTAGATTTTGTAAATGGGGTTTTAACATCTACCTAAAACCACATACTCTTCAAGGTACGCTTAGCAGTAAAGTGCTTATATGTGTTTAAGGCTAACATTAAGAGAGATTCAAAAATACGAACAAATAAAAAGTTACACCATTACTAATAGTAAATATTTATGTGATGTAATAATTAGTTAGCGTTTTTTACAAATCTGACAGATTGTGTAAATGACTTTTTCTAATTTTGCCATTTAAAGTGACACTTTTCAAAACCCTTTGACGTTAGGAAACGATAAAATTGATTTAATTGATGATTAATTTTCAAATATTTATTTTATTGTACCTATATTATACAGTGGTTTGTTAGGTGCAAACTTTAGAAGTTTGCCTTGATACTGCACTTTGAATATGTTCGTTTGTATGCATCTGGTTTCCTGTTTTGTGTTATTTTACACGTGCTGTAATCCCAAAAGAAAACTAATATTAACTAGCAAATAACTACGAATAGTGAGGGACATCACTAAGTATCCTCCATCTGCAAACGCCTTATTTAAAAATAAAGACTAAACAAATCAAGCTGAAACAGCTATTCTCCTGGCAATATGCCGCGCCGAGCGCTGAATTACAAAGCAAAATTTGCCGTATTTTGTCTAACACAGTTAGAATCAAAATACAAGGATTCGGATTGCAACGAAAACTACGAGGAAATACTAAGACCACACATCGTAGGATGCCACTAATTGCAGACCGGTTTCGACCTTTTTATGATCTCATCAGTGCAATATAAGTGAGCACACCGACGAATGCGAAGATCTGAGTATTTGGCCATCTGAGTATTTGGCCAAGATCTGAGTATATTGCCAGGAGAATAGCTGTTTTAGCTTGATTTGTTTAGTCCTTATTTTTAAATAAGGCGTTTGCAGATGGAGGATACTTAGTGATGTCCCTTACTATTCGTAGGTATTTGCTATATGCATGCCATCTGATAGTAGTAGAACTAGTTTCTACAACCTATTATTATAATATTAACTAATTTAATATTTGCTGAATCTCCTCATATCATATCATAATCCTGTCATTTTTATATTTTCTAATAGTATTAGAAGTAGCTATAGTATTAATAAACAAGCTCTTATTATTTTATAATAAGATTCCTTTACGTTATAACTATCATAAGACACTGACTCGTATTTCCAAAATCCTGACGTTGCATGCCTTAAAAGTAAGGTAGATGACAAAACAAATATATTTCGCAATAAAAATCTACCAAATATTACATTACCTAGTGCAGCCCAAACTCTTTGATCCGTCTCCTCGTCCCATTTCGCAATCGACGTTGCTCTTATCTCGCCGTTCACCAGATCACAGAAGATGATGTACTCCCTGCGGACCTCGCTGCCTTCCACGCATTCCGCAGAGGGTCTTGTTAGGAAAGTCACGTTTATCCGTCTGCAAGATGAAAAGCGAATTGAGTCATATCATAATAAAATTATTGCATAATGCGGTATTCGTTTCGCAGAAATCGATTTCGGCTCCACGTAAAACTAACCCCCTATTGTGTGCATTCTCAACATACTGTTTTGTTTCAGACGCCATACATTATGTGATTTTTATGTTAAACACTAACTTTATATAATAGAATACCCTCTATATGTGCTGCAAAAACTAAAACTTTCTAACTATATTATATCCAAAAAGTTTGGATATTGCAACGACTGGAAATAAACCCATTTCGCAAGGTCGGTGCTGGCCATAAGCTCGCGCGTTTATTGTAGATACTAAATGAAAAAAAAATTAATAAATGTAGCAACAATCACTGTCTCAAACTTTAGTATTAATCAAGGAAAAAGACTCGCAGGGGCCAATTTAACTCAAGACTTTAGAAAACTTTTAAAAATATTTAATAAGAACTTTACATATTGATTAAAATCTTGATTGAAAAAGTATACAGATGCAGCCTTATACTTACGGCCAACAGTGTGTTCAAAAATGGGTATCAAATTGGCGGCCGTATTAAATCAGCCGAATCTCAGCACCTTCACATTGAAAATCATATAGGTACACTATTTTACTTTAGATTTGCGCGTCACAAAAAAATTTTAATCAGTGATTAAGATGCTACACTGAATCTTAGCTACTGTATAATAAGAACGATTATTATTCAAAGGTAATGTATTATAGCAAATGTTATCAATTTATTCATGAACTACTCACTTTTCCAAACTGATAATAAATAAAATAATGTAATACGCTTGTCTGCAATGTAATAAAATAATGTAAAGGAAAGTCCTGCTTTCCTTAGTATACTTTCTCCAACTTAAAATTTGGCTACAGTTTTGAACATCACATAGTACCAGCATAGCTATGACTAAAAAAGATGAGAAACACTTGGTAAACAGGAAAATATTATAAACGCAACTCATTTAGTCTTGGATATAACTAAAGTTTGCAGGTCACATTGTCGACGCCAAACTCAAGTTCTCATTCAAATTAATTAACAAATACAATATGAAATGTTATATTTCGGTTTTGAAAACATATACCCAGGTACCTTATATATTTAATAAATATACAGATTTTTTTTAAGTTTTCAATATTCTTTGTTATATTGAATAGTATGGAGTTTAATTATGTGGCCTAAATATTTATTACCACACGGTTTAGCATTGTCATATTTTAAATTTAAAGAATATCCAATCTTTATTGATACGCCCACACCAAATTTTTTAAATTAAAAGCCAAATAAAAAATTTATGATTCCAATTCTCCGGGGTTCTGCATATCAGCCTTTGATTATGAAGGAACTTTAAAATTCAATACCGAAATCTGCTTCAAACGTTCATGATTCATGAATTATTGATAGAGCCCTTAGATTAAAAGGCATTTCAATTTAAATTTTGTGTAATACAATGCCTATTTCTTCTGGAATATACATGCCTATAATTGTTTAGGAATAAACTCTAAAAGTGATAACTAGTAAGTTGGGAGAAAATTATAAAATGTCACATTTTAAATTCAGTAAAATTAAGGAAAAGTTTTTGTGGGGGAAATTTTATGATGAAAGTTGACAAGATAATTTTGCAACATAAACATGATGTGGAAACTCACTTCGGAACACAAACATTATTAAGGATAGGATTTATTATATCCTGTGCAAACAGAGTTTCTATTTTGTGTAGAATAAGTTTTATATTTTAGCCTAATACAGGGTGTCTGGTATAAGCAGACAGCCCTGCCCAGGAAAAATTATAGAAATGCAAATATACTGCTCAAACTTTAAACTACTTTGAAAAGTTTAGTCCTTAAAAACCAATGCATGTTTTACTTATATGTTTTAGTTTTTTTCATATCAGTGTTATCTAAATGCAATATTATGCGTCGTTCTCTCAACAAACAAGTGTATTTTTCTATTTTTAAGTGTATTATGCACTCTACAATTTAAAAAACATTTCGAAGATATTACATCAATATGATTTTGAAACTAAAACAAGTAAAGCATATTTTCATAATTAAACTTTCTAATTAATGTATTATTGTAAAAATGTTATCAACTACCTGTAATTCCAGGTCATCCCTTAAACAATCATTTGATTACAAACCTTAGTTCAATAGTCCAAAATTCGATAGGATTCACTATAAATTAACTGAGCTAAATTCTTAAAATTTTCAACAAAGTTGTCGCAGAGCTTTTTAGAGGTATTTCTCCGTTGTTACTATCCAGTCTGAGGCTATCTGAGGATAATCTGAGGTTATCTGAGGATAGTCTGAGGCTATCTTAGGCCCTAAGATGTACGATAACCAACTATTTTATTATTGGTGTAATATAATAAGGTAATTATTATTAAATATTAACGGAAATCTGAATGCAATCCCAATGGAGTTTTTCTCCTCTTGCTAGCTTTTATAATTAGTATAGTAATCGCCTTGAAAGGGATAACCCCAACACCAACACAACCATCTAGGTATTTGTAGATTAATGTTTTCAGGTCTATATAATACCTATTATATATGTACTGTTTTCTTTGCGAAATATATTACTCATTATTATCCTATGTAGTCGTAAATGTGTTTTCCAAGAGGACACTGTCTCCAACAAAATACTTTGAAGAGTTTCTGAATTCCGGACACCGTAAGTTTCCGCCTCGAATGGATTCGTTAAAAGATTTACAACATTCTTTCTGAAGTATGAAATATTACTTGTTTCAACTTATTACAGAAGTTGCCTCGCCACATCTTTGTAACTTTTCCTGTTCGGTCAGTATTCGGAAAATACTTTTTAAGATAATTCAGTTTTATAGAATTTAATCACACCTCGCGATTTTGGTCGCTACAAAATCAATCATGAATTAAATAAAAAAAAATGGAGTATTTTAAAATTATTGTGAAAAGTTTTACAGGATGTAAAGGAATATATGTATACTGGGTGTTGAATTTTCAATACTAAAATACTTTTGGTGTTTTGAAATTTAATTTAAGAATAAAAATTACGACACCGTAACTATACAGGGCGCCCTATTTCTTGACCCGTTGCATGGGTAACTTTTTTATTAGTAGAGATACAAAAACGCTTAAATGAGCAAATTAGTGCAGTTTCGTATTAGTAATTCTACGGTAAGGCGAAAAATTATATACGGGGGAAGGTTGAAAAGTTATTGACAAAAAACGAAAAATCCAACTTTTCTATTATCCCTCGTAGCTCGTTCATTTGAAGAGTTAGAGAAAAATGCTTCACATGTTTTTTGCAGTATTTTTCATGTAAAATGACATGCACTTGCTACTTTTTATATATCTCTTAAAATGGTTGAGAATCACAGTAAAATATATTTTTTTTAAACGTAATGGATAGGTGGCTGTGACATTAACCGAAAGTCCCCTTTTTTCTCTTTCAGATGATATAACATAGTCCATATTTTATCCTTACAAAAGTAATAATAATCGTTGTTTTTAAAGAAAGTTTATTGTCACATCAAGAATGCTATGGATTATGGAACAAAAGAATGTTTTGAGAACAGAAAATATTAATTAATTAATTATATTGAAGTAAATGTTCGAAATGACCACCATCCTATTGGATACATAGTAAGCAACGTTTCTGGATACTTCTTAAAACATTATTTATTGTATGTCCATGTATGCTTCTAATTACATCTTGAATCCTGACTTTTAGATCCTCTATATCTAGAGGAGCTGTCACATAAACTTTATCTTTCAATAACCCCCAAAGAAAGAAATCTAAGGGGGTCAAATCAGGTGTTCGCGCTGGCTAGTCGATATCCATTCTATTTCCTATAACATTATCAAACTGTTCATGTAAATATTGTTTTACCTCGCGGGAATTATGCGCAGGTGCTCCATCGTGTTGGAAGTATTTAAGATTTCTAAAAATATGAAGTGGTAATTCATTTAAATATTCCTCTGTTAGAGTATTCCTTAGAAAATGAAGGTAATTATTCGCATTCAAATTATCTTCGTAAAAATATGGGCCAATAATTTTGCCACAAAAAATTCCACACCACACATTTATCCCAAATTGACGTTGATTTCTTCTTTCAGAAACAAGATGTGGATTTTCTCGGCACCACATTATGTTATTATGGCGGTTAAAAATACCATTGTTGGTAAATCTACTTTCATCACTGAATAAAATCTTTTTCCAGAAGTCTAGATCCTCTTCGCATTTTGAAATGTACCATCGACAAAATGTCATCCTTCTTTGATTATCAGCTGGATATAAAGTATTGCATATGGAATAATGATAAGGCTTTAAATTGTTACCTTTTAAAATAGCTCTTACAGTTTCCTTGGAAGTGTTGCAGTGATGTGCAATTTCTGCAGTTGAAGAATCAGGTTTAAAATTTACATAAGCCAAAACATTTATTTCAGTGTCTTCATTGAAGTTTCTTTCATCCTTAGGCTTTGAAAAAGAACCGTATAATCGTATATTATTTTCCAGCTGTCTAAATATTCTATGATGGGGTTGTCTTCGTTCCATGTAAGTTTCAAAATAAAGATTCGCTGCAGCTTGTGCATCTCGATTTTGGTTATAATAACAAAATAGCATATCATTTTTCTCTTCGTTGGTGTACATATTTGCAACACTATTATTTTGTATGCAGTATTAATAATAAACAATAAACTACTTAACAAAAACTAAAAATGTCACTTATGATCTGTCAATAATTAAATGCCAACTAGACGTTTTTAAAAATATCAGGAATCTTATTTTTTGTTTTATTTCCATAGCATTCTTGATGTGACAATAAACTTTCTTTAAAAACAACGATTATTATTACTTTTGTAAGGATAAAATATGGACTATGTTATATCATCTGAAAGAGAAAAAAGGGGACTTTCGGTTAATGTCACAGCCACCTATCCATTACATTTAAAAAATATATATTTTACTGTGATTCTCAACCAATTTAAGAGATATATAAAAAGTAGCAAGTGCATGTCATTTTACATGAAAAATACTGCAAAAAACATGTGAAGCATTTTTCTCTAACTCTTCAAATGAACGAGCTACGAGGGATAATAGAAAAGTTGGATTTTTCGTTTTTTGTCAATAACTTTTCAACCTTCCCCCGTATATAATTTTTCGCCTTACCGTAGAATTACTAATACGAAACTGCACTAATTTGCTCATTTAAGCGTTTTTGTATCTCTACTAATAAAAAAGTTACCCATGCAACGGGTCAAGAAATAGGGCGCCCTGTATTTAGCTCATACTTTATAATTTCATGAGCTCTGTATATTTGTAACCAAAAATAATGCAAGAATTTTCCAGTTTTTATATTTAATTTGTTTTGTCGTATTATATTGTATAGAATTATACACTTCCATCATCAGTCCACATTCTACATCATTTCCATTATACATTATGTAATTATAATTTGATATAAACAATATTTAATTAAAAACGACGAAGGCACCCTCCTCGATGTGCGATATCTTAATTAAAGCACCTGGGGAGTTTAATAAAGGAACATTTTACGCGAACAAAGAATTAGAAGCACAGACATAAGACTCAAAGTAAAGTAATTAATAACAGTGGTAGTATAATGTGATTTAAAGTCGAAATTATAATGTTTGACGATAAAGCTTTTAAGAGACATCTTCACGATGAGACTCTTTAGTGAGATTCTGGTTTGTTCAAACGGAAATTTCAACAATGACAGTAATATTACACGTTAAAAATGCCACGTAGTCATGGGACTTGATGGACTATGAAATATTCTGCCTTTTTGTGGTGTTCTACCACACTTCTATCATTTGATATACTGGAAAATACTACGTACGTATCTGTCGTTATTCAATAAAATTATAAGACAATTTGTTGCTGATTCCTAGAGACATAATTTTTACAGGGTATATTTCAAATTTTCAAAGGTTTTCATTCAATTCTATGGCCAATTTCGTTGTGAAATGCAAATAAGATTTTTTAAATAGAACACCCTGTATTTTATATGGTTATAAGAGGGGGCACCAATAAATACAAAAAATGTATAGTTATTTATATAAATTGTAGTATTTGTAGTTTTCTTGCCGAAAAATAATACTTAAAGTTTGTCAACAGTTCAAACTTGCCAATGTCACAGTTTTAGTCAAAAATTTTTGTCGCAATGTAATGATATTTTTTAAAAAAAGTTAATTTCTTATTATCATTAGTAGCATTAAATTAAGTATCAAGTTTTATTTCATTTATAATAATTACTGTATTCTATCCGTAAGTTTCATCACTCTGTATATGCAGAGCAGTTGGATTGTAGCTACATATAGTTGTATAATAAAATATAAGTGTTATCCAATAGCGTATATTATAAGTATATTATAATAGTATCACAATAGCGGGCCAAAATAGACCAAATTCAATAAACTCCTTAAGTTAGAGTGGCAGTAAAACACATACAACAAACTATAGTACCTGATGTCGCTCTGACTTCTAAACATTTGCTAAAACGTAGTACCTGTGTAAACAGCTATACAATATTGCACATAACCGAAGTTTAGCTAAACTTTAACATATACTAAAACTGTCTTAACTTCTAGAAAGTGGTTAATATGTGGTAAACTTGTCGATATTGCCTTAGAGAAAACGTATTATCAGACTCCTAATACCTATTAATAATCAATAAAATCCTTCTCTCAAAAACCTTATTTCTAAATAGAACCGAAGATGCATTAAAATATTTTTCTTTCATTGTAGTTATATCTTTACTGTTTGTTATTTTTTTTTTTTAAGCAAAAAGCAGCTCCTGGCAGATACTTTTTTATATATCTATTTTCAAAATTGTTGCAAAGTATTGGAGGCAAAGGAATAGCAGTTTCACTTTCAATATGATCGCATAATGACAATTACGGACATTTTAAATATGTAGGGAAATGATTAATTCAATTTTAATTAGTTCTAACTGTATGCTCATATTGGAAGCTCCAGTAAATGTAATTTATAGCTCAACAATAACGGTGAAAATTTGAGATAGGGCCCCGTACGAGCTGTTAGGTATGTGCCAGAAATTTAATTACAGTATTGTTTATTGCTTTAATTACAATGCAAACAGTAGAAAATTAAATCGGCAGATATTTATTATTTAATATTCTGCGTTTATGAGCGTAAATCCAGTCATAGTGCAAAATACTCCTCTTATTCAAGTATCTATAAATGAACTGATGCCTAAGGCCAGACGAGACAAAACGTTATACACAATAATTGTTTGCCATGAACTTACAAATTAATACTACTTCGAAATTATCTGATGTAATAAAAATAATTTACTGAATATATTAACTATTACATGAATGAATATTTAATATACTATTATTATTTTCCTAGAATGATCTGCCATTCTCTGTTAGTGAGGATTATTGAATATTAATTGATAATGATAACACGACTCTGCTTAGTAAAGGCGATGTTATCGTTGATTTGAATAATATTTAGTTTATAGTTTAATGTATGTAAAAATATGGTTTTCCTCGAATAAAATAAAACTAAATTAGTCAAAGACACAAACTATACTATTCACGTGGACACTATAAATGGACACATGGGTCTGAATCTAAATTAATTCAAATTATACTACTTGATACTAGCTTAAATTGGTCATCTCAAATAAACTGTCTTTGAAGGGATCTTCGCAAATCCTTTATATCTTTTTCTTCATAAGCGTTACGATGTTACATTGTGGGGAAGTGCAACTACATTAGATAAATTATTTATTTGAACCTGGAACATAACAGAATGATATGCAAAGAATAGGGTACCTACTAAAGAACTCAATTTGCATATTCATACTGCATTGTGCCTCATTTCATGTATATATATTTAGGTACACATGGCATGTTGTAAAATGCAACCAGGTTAATATGAGTTGAAGTAATACTATACATATACTAAAAGGTGGTGTTGGATCAATTCGAACTTCCAGCGCATTGGAAAAAATCTGCGAAGTACTACCTTTATATGCATAGAATACGAAATAATAAAAACTAGAAATGGAAGAAAATCGCTGTCGCGATTTTCGTTGCCATTTCTAGCTCTACCGGAGGTCCAGGCCTACGGCCTGGGGTCACCCTTCGGGTGACAAAAGCATCTAGAATAATATTATTTAAAAAAAAATACATATTAAAAAAATTGTAATGTAATTATACTAAACGATTTTTCTTAATATTTTGATGAATTGTAAGGGTACTCTATTCTTGTTCAAGTGATCAAGTGTTCTAAGGAATCAATTTTATCAATGGGACCAAAAATATTGTAGATTTTTACTTTTGTAAGCTAAAATGATGAATTTAACAGACTGCCAAAATGAACGAATTCCAAACTTTACGTGCAGAAAGAATAAAAACTACGGATAATTAAACAGAATAACTAAACACTAAGACTAATAAATAATTGGAATTAAAAAGTAAAAAAAAAAATTTGCCCCCAGCGTGACTCGAACTCACGAAATCAGAGTTATCACGTTTTGAATCCTACGACTTTCCCATTGCGCCACAGCGCCTGTTGTCAAAAAGTTTACCCTGACATGTTTAAGTATGTAAACTGTAAGTGTCAACCTGAAAAAGTAATTTTTACCGATTTTCTAATTGGAAAAGCATTTCGTTTCAGTATTTTGGTAATCAGAAGTGTTTGGCAGTCGGTACTATCGATTCCGTTAGCAATATTTCCCATAGGAATATAATGAAAAAAACCTATCTGACGTTTAATTAATTTGACAGTTTTCGTGGGAGGTGCTTGTCCCCTTGGTGCAATCTCACATCGGCAGATAAAATGAGAAAGAAGTTGAGACGGATGCGACTCGAGACTTTCGAAGACGAAATAGACGTGGAAGGAGTCGACGTACGGTCGCAAAAAAAATCTCAAAGGATTAGAGAAAGGACGGAACTTTCGCGTGAAGCGGTTCTCAAAGCCGTAAAAACTAGAAAAGTGGCGAGGGGGTCCCGCGAAAAGTCGGGATTTCGGCGGGCGTGACGGGACCATTAGGCGCGAGAACAAATGGCGGTGCTAGCCGCATCTCTCTCGCCTAACGGAGGTCGACGAAAATTTTGCAGATGTTTTTTGCAAAGGCGTTTAAATTGGGAAAACGCGTAGGAAACGGAACGAAGATACCCCCCCCCCCTCGGAGGAGATAAATTTGAGACTTTGTGGATTCGGCGACGGAATTTAGAGCGAGACAGAATCCACGCGTTTTAATATATATGGATTAAAGACTATTGAAATATTCCATTGCCAGCAGAATTTTTAAAATGCATAGTATAATTTAATATTTCCTACTAAATCCAGACCGAGAGGAAAGCTTTGGAATATGATTTATTTCGATATTACAAACTACCCCAGCGTTGTTTCCCACCCGCTGTCCTGCACTGACGTAGCGAATGTTTATGGGCCGTCTCCCAGATAGGCTGATTAACTCCAGGAAATTGGAATATAAATTTACGTATCACTGGTGTAATGGACACTATCCTATTAAATTGCACGTCAGTAGGCATCGCTCTGATGGACGGTTTGTACCAACTTTAGCAAATGAAATTAAACTAAACGGCTATTATCTTTAGTGTTTTGGGTTGGTGAAATTACACATTCTTTGAACTCAATTTGGACATATATTTTTGTTAAAAATATTAAACAGAAACATAAAAATCCCTTATTCATTTCGCACAAAAGATTTCCTGCATTTTTCCTGTATTTTAGCTGAAAAAAATTTTAGCTTTTAATCACGCACTTGTTATGGAAAGTGTTTAGCTAGCCTGACAAAGAAATGTGCTAATGTGAACCAACCAACCACCACATGGCGATCCTGCCAGGATCGCCATGTGGTAAAATCATAGTCGTGTTATTCTTTCTATAACATTTATTACACTGTCCACATAAATAATATACATACTGTAATATCAATTTACTGTTTTTCTGCAGATACCATTATACGAGTAGCTTTGACCTATATCGTCTTAGATGAAGGCGATCTTATTTAGTTATTTGAAGAAGATGCCGAGAATAAAAATAATAATTAGAAGTAATAATAATAATTAATAATAATAAGTGTGAAACCGGTCAGTGTCTGGTGGTTGATCTCGATGAAAGATGTGGCGACTTTCGTGGAGAAGTTATGCAACGCAAGTCGAGGCATAGCTGCTCCCCGTAGAGTAGTTATTATCAAGTATTCAATATTCAAGTATTCAATACTCCATGCCTAAATTAAATCATATATTCCGTAGTTAGACTGCTAATTATATTGTCCTTGATTTTTATTTTAAGGATATTGTTTGTATTAATACATAATATAATTACCTTCTTGAAAGTTTGTAAGAAGACAATTTTAATAAATTAAAAAGAAAATGAAAAGATATTTGTTTTCTTCGACCGTGAAATAAGTGGATAGTTGTTTAAAATCAGTATATATTTTTTTACCAGTATATACTATCGTGGAAACACTGATTTACTTTACAATGATCGATTTGATTTATGACGCAATGATATAAATTTAGATGTACTACCAACCCTAACAACCTCGAATTAAATTACCTATCAAAATACTTTTGTCTCCAGAGTATAGAAACAATATTCATTACATGGGAAACGGTCTCTGATACTAAAGATTTCTTTTCAGTTTGGAGTTCAGGACTCTGAACTAACTTTATCCCCCATCCTGAAATTCCAATTAATTCTTATCTTTAAGAACTATCTAACTTGCGTAGAACATAGAACAGAGACTTATCCACAACTTCGTAAGATTCTTCAGATTGGGGCTATTGTTACTAGTATACCTAAGTGAATTGAACTTACAGCTTAAGTGCTTAAACAAGCTCCATTTTCAGAAATTTCGGAAAATAAATGTTGCTACTTAAATATTCGTAGTATACTCGTATATTGAACCATTCAGTTTTTAACTAAGAAAGCTCCTACAATTCCTACCACAGATGAAGACTACCAATTATTTCTTGTGTATGTTGGACCAATAAGTATAGTACCTACACTTAGAGAAAAATCTTGCTTAAAACCGCTAAAAAGCCATAGGTTTTTGAAATTATTAATTATGTCTATTTGCAAATTATATTTATTATAGATAAATAATTATTTTTCAAAATTCCTTTATAAAGAGAATATATTAAGAATTGCTATAACTGTAAAAACTCTATAGTTTGTTCCAACCATTTTTAAAATATTAATTTTTTAAAATTAAGTAATAATTGTTTACGTACAAAATATTTAGTAGTAGATGTACTCTCAGTGCTCTGTATGAATTAAACAAATAATGTATTTAATTGTTGAAAATAAATATTTGATATTAATAATTCTACTACAATGGTTTAATAAATCCACCGATTAATTCTAGAACCAAATATTTATTTTTAAGAAATACATTTATTTTCCGCAATTAACAACTATCTTCTCCAGCTGCTCGGACAGTATGGCTAGTGGCCATTATAGCAATCATGGCACAGCCATTTTGGTATCGTGTTGCGTGTTTCTTTGCAAGAAAATAAGTGTAATTAGCCATTCAGTGAATAATGATATGGTGAACAGATTGTGTAGCGTATGTAATAATTATATATTGATTTTGTGTAGTGTTTTATCCAATAATACGCAAATAATAGGTTTTATGGGTTATTCATAATATCTTTAAATCTAAACATATTTACATTTATTATTTTCTGTTACTATCATGTTAACGCGATATTATTGAAAATATTAAAGGAAACGTAACGTCAGTACTTAAAAAAAATAATATGGAAAATATATATAGAAGTTAACTAACAAATGAACTCTTATGACAATAGAGACCCTTATTGACAAAAGCCTGAACCTTATTATGTGATTTTTCTAACATTATTGATCGCTTCAACTCGATAGTATCCTATTTTACATCACCACATAACCTTTCCATTAACATGCTACCGTCAACTCATTCATTTCCGATAGCACACCGTCTGGAACGGAATGCACAAATCAAGGAATCCAGCAATTTAATTCCAACGTACCTGTAATTGTTCGCGACCCAGGAACTCAGGGCTTCGGCGCCTTTGTACGTGTTTATTAACTCGAAGTAGGCTGTGAAGACGCCCGGTACATCGGCCGCCGCCGCAGCCACCGTCGTCACTCCTCGGAACACGATCTGCGACGAGGACGCGCTCTCCTCGACGCTCACTTGTCTCTCACTGAAGAACTGTTCCAAGTCGCAGCAGAAGGCCGGATAGATCGCTAAAGTCAGCAGGGCGAAATGCCTTAGCGACATATTTTTGTCTTTTGTTTTTGTAAGCACTAATCCATCACTGTCCACTGGAAAGCGCTAGTGTGATTTTTTTGGGTGCGACGAAGAGGGAGTTCGGTTGGGGTTTTCGGGGCTGAAAGAAGAAATAATAGTATTATCATTATGAACGAATCAACTCATGTGATGATGAGACATGACTTAATGCTTAAATTTGTGTGTAAAAATACATTTTCATTAAAAAAAAACTTTTTTTTGTTCATAACTCTTCTAACATACGTTTTAGTCATCTTGGTCGGAAATTAAAGAGGGGAGGTTGCTACAAACAAAACGACTGATGAATGATTATGATATAGGTACCTTTTAAAGTATAACTCCATTAAATATTTAAAATGATACAATAGTTGTATTATTGGAGAAATATATTAACACTATAAAAGGATACATTGCGTATAGTCTGCAAAGAACACAATAACGCAAACGAGGTTTTTGGTTCGAGTTTTCGAATGATTTAGGTACTTATAGATCTGAAATAAGAGCTCCTCATACCGATTGCTCAACGAAATCCTATATGTGATCCACTATAGCTACACTTACTTTTCGCATTTTCATTCAGCTTTTATTCCAAATCTGTAGCATTCCAGATTATTTCCTTAAGGTTCACTACATTGAAGAGAACCAAAAACACCGAAACGTAGATGTTCGTATTTACTTTGTTGTTGTTGTTGTTGTTGACAGGCGGCGCGGTTACCCGCAGCACTCAGGTCTTTCGACCCATTGTGCCTGCCGCTAGTTGGGAGTTATTGGAAGAGACCCGTGCTGTCGTATTTACTTTACAAATTACTTTATTGTTGTAAAACGTTTTTACAACACCAGAGGAACCATTTCAACACCAGAGCAATAATTTTACCAGCAGAGAATCTATATATTAGTGCAGCAATGGGACTCATGCTTTAATGGTATTGAAAACTTCTTTTAGATTCGTTGAATAAAAACTGCTTTACAGCTTTTAAACTTGTTTCTGTTGAACAATACTTGTAGATATTACTTAGGATAAAGTTTATAAAAATGTAAAAATATGATTAACGTAGTTGACTAATAATTATAACACTATTGTTATAATTGACAAACAAGTGGTAGTAAATTCATTCAAATTTACTAATATGATCATATTTACCTTTAGTAAGAGATTGATTATTGAGTTTAATAGTTATTACCTGTATAATATTTTGCAAAAATAAAATTAATTAAAAGTTTCTCTAGAGGTCACATTTTTCTTTTCAATAGTAATTAAATAGTTTATATTCTAATAATACTTCATTCAAGGTTTTGATTTTGTTCAAATTTATATACCTAGGTATTTAATGTCACCATCTCGAGGGGTAGATGAGAATCTCTTTCCAGTTAAAAAATGTCGCATCGCAGCAATTTATATTCAAGCGATAGGGGATCGATAGCACATCAGTCGCTGAATATATTGCACAACTTTTCAAGAATACAATTTGCCACTTTAAAATGAATTAAGGTGCTATGCATTAAATCACTAATCGGATCGTAACTACTACCACACAGAATACTTAATAGTGTTTTATCAACACATTATAGATTAATTAAGATTCTTTATTATATTACCTATATTTATTCTAAGTACCTTATTTGACAGTCTGCTGAATATAGTTTATTTCTATTACAGTGAAAAAGGGTATTCCTAAGGTCATGCCCCAAAATTACAATGTTTAAATCGAATTAGAAAATATATTATAAACTACATTGTGTCACCATGCAGTTATCGTCTTTGATAGTTCAAGAGAAGAGATCTTTAATTTGAAGTGTAATTTTCTTCTAAATAAAACTAACTATAGCAAATAGACAGAATATATTATGTTCATATTAAAATAACAAAAACATACAAAATGCAACGAGGAATATTAAATTTATCCGATTTGTTATTACACATGATGGCTTTTACTTTTATAGTAAACCTCTTCAATACGTGAATTTAGTTTTGTTTCAGTATATCAGATTTCCTGTGATTCCGCATTAAAATCAATGGAGTTAAAATCAGCTAAATGAAGACACCATCCTATATTTTATATCCTATTTAGACCAAAGTGTCTTGGGCACAGTTTAAAAAAAATAGATATCTAATGTTTGTTTGGAAGCTTGTTCTGTTGTCAGTTCAGTAGTTGTAAATAGGTCACTTTCTGATCATAAAGTGTATAATTATTTCAAATCTAAATGACAAATTTCCAATCTATTTTAATAAATAAATATTTATCTTTTCTGCTAATCTTATTATACCAATATTTCCTTTTATATTAATGTATTTCTAATTAATTTTAGTGATTAACATCTGCTAATAATGCAGTCTATGTGGCCTACAGAATAATAATACAGCGCGTCTTCTACCACACAAGTCCTAAACTTATGTGGAGTCCTAGACATGATAGAGAAATTCTTAAGGTAGAATGGTTGGTGAGAGTAAACGGGTGTCAAAATGACTTTGTCGACCGCGGCTTTGAGAAAACGTACTTGTATTACAGCTTCTCAGTTATCTACTGTTTGATATTCAAGATGACCTCAACAAAAATATACCTCAAAGGTACACTTGCCCTTTCAAAAATAAATACCTAGTATATTTTTAAATATTTCAGCTGTTATGACAAATTAAAAAATGACATTAGATCAGTATCAGAAGCTGTAAATCACACGTATTTTAAAAAGCCCGCGTGACGAAAAGACTGATCACCCGTTATATTAATTAATACCTTAAGTTAGTAATATCTACTGATATTAATAACTACTCTGTCACATGATAAATGTTAGTAATTTTCATTTGCAAACCATACCTAGCGGTAATGAACTCTCGCACACTATGAAAACACCTGTCGTATCACCAAACGCACTACCACAATTTTTCACAAAATAAAATTTGCTGTTTCCAAATGGACTAACATATTTTACACTAAACCACAAATTATATTTTATCGCCCTGCATGTAGAACTACAAACTACGAACCAAAATTACGGTGTAATAATTATTATTCATCATAATAAATAATGTATTTTTGGCGACTCACATTTACGATCCTTTTTCGTTAACGCGTGAAGGCGAACTGGTAGTTAGTATAAACAAATTATAGATAATTATTGTTGATGCGTCACCTGCTAGAAGCTAGAATGTTTTTAAATTATACTCGCGTCCTAAGGTTCTCATTTCAGTGACGCACGTAAGCTCATTACCAAAAATTAAAGGTCAGGAATATTTAAAATCTACGTTAACATTTTTTATTTCTGAATTGTGTAAATACAATAAACCCACCAAGATATAAAGACAAATTCGTCAGAATTGTGTGTTAATATTTTAGCTATAGCGTACATCGCTTGTAGGATTGCAGATATTTAAAATACAATGTAGTAAATAAGATTACTATTGTTTATAGTAGATAAATAGCATTTGCAAAATAAAAAATATTTTAATCGGTCTTTTACGTCTTTTAATCTAATACGTAAATGGTTGTCAGTTTCATATTACAATCAAATGCATTTTATGATCTAATAGCGCTCCCCAAGTTTAGTTGACATATCTTGCAAATTAAACGTAGTACAGGGTCGAGTCACTTTCCTTTTCCACCGGTATAGTGAGTGTAACTTTGTATGATAGAAATGTTTCCATTGAATTGACATTGTTTATTATTTATTATTTATTTTGTTCCAACTATTTTCTTTAACAAATATTTTATTAAAATGCTAGAAGAAAAATAGATTATGTATAAAAAACCTATTTGTCGATTAATGTAGAACTAGGTTATAAATGTTTCAACATCTTTTTAGATTAGCTAAGGTTTTGTCCAACTAATTATTATTAAAAATCTTACTTCACTTTATGTTGTTACATATTTATTCCAAGCATTCTACCAGTCAAGGACATATGCATGCAGGTGCCAGAAACAATTATAAAGAATTTCATACTTCGTGGTAAAGATGTGTTTAAAAAATTATTGCAGGCAGTACCTACGAAATGACTAATAGTTACAAGTTAAGGAATAGTAACACTATGAAACGATATAAACATAACCTTGACAATTGTGACAGTGATTACGCTAGATACATATTGCATCGCATAACCTGTATAATTTAAATGGTATAGAATATGGTATAGGTATAGAATGTAAGTAACATTCTAATTTTAGAAGTATTTATAAATTTTCACGTAGACAGGTGAATGTCTATGTAAAATGTAGAGGTTAAAATGTAATAATAATATATATCTTCCCGTCTTTGTGATCCTAAATATTAACCCGAAAGTTTGAAACCTTTATGGAAGAAGGGCGGCATATTATCACAGTAACCCCTGCTATACATGTCACATATTTTGTCCATGTACGATGAAGACCAATCTTCAAAAAATATAAATATTTCTGGAAATTTAGCACATAATTATTAAACACTTCCCTTATAAAAACAATGTAAACCGGCAACCAATAAGAAACATATTTTGATGGCAGCAATGTGCTTTTTTCACATTGATTTTTGCAATGGATAAAGCAAGCCTTGGAAATTAAATGTCAGAGTTGACATATATCACAATGGAACAGTTTCATGTTCAACCATGTATGTTTTGTATTCGCAATTCTTATGAATTTAAATCACTCTTATCTCGCAGCCGTCGATTTCGTATTCGTTATAATCTTCGTCAGTGAAGGCTGAAAATATTGGCTCTCGTGGACTCCCGGGAAGTGAGCGCACTAATCTAAATGTTGACCCTGTTCGTGATGTAGTGGCATGAGAAAGCCACCGATCAGTGCGAAACAAACTTTGGATTGGCAGTTATATAGGTCTGTCTTTCGCCGTCAGTATAGGTCGTCAGTTATATAATATACTGTCTTTCGCATCTGGAAAAAGACTACACCCTTTTAAAACTCAGTTAATGTATGAATTAAAGGAGACTAAGATTTTTTACTTTAGATTACCCTAAACAATTAGCATTTGCCAACCAAACGTTGGAAAGATTTGACGACTTTATCAGAATTTTCTTTTCTGATTAGTTTTAAGTTCCAAACAATGCTAAATTGTAAAAACTGATGAAACCTGAGCAAAATTAGAAAAAAAGGTGCAAAACTCTTGAGACACTTTGTATAATAATAACTCCATTAAATACAGGAGAAACACCTGCGAAATTAAAATGTTCAAAAAGTTGTTCCTGTTCAAAAATATTATAAAATCCAGTATATAATGAACCTGCTTTAGGAATAAACATTTATATGGATTTGCTCTTCAACTAATATGTGATAAGTGGAGAAAGAGTGAGTGTTCAGGTAAGGTAAGCGTGTTTCTTGGTAAAAGGTTTAAAATAAATGAATAATGTTTGAAGAATCAGATATCTCCAACATCTGAAGTAATATAGAGATTACCAGAACCGCATCTATTCTTATTTTACGTGAAAAATATATATCTCTACATATAGAAAATTAAGTTTTAAATCTTGTTTGCTGACAATAGTCTTCCATCAGTTTCTGGTTCAAATTTTAAACACGGAATTGACTTAGCAATCTTATATTATTAGTATTAGATTAGTAGTATGATTACTATAATTACGTGACATATTATTGATTTTAAACTTAAAATAACAGACACGGCACTTAAAAATTTATATTATGTTTAAATAGCTTTAAACAAACGTTACTTTATAAATTGGACAGAAATATGTAAGGATGAGAGGAAGATATAACAAAAGAATATCCTGAATTCATCGGTAGGTAGCAATATATTTAATGAAACTACCTACTTCAGAGGAGTAAATACTTTTCAATCTAAGCAAATTTGCAATGTATCAGAAAGTCCACAGTAGATATCAGATTCAATATTATGATTATATGAATTTCTGAGCCAGAGATAAACCAACCTGAAACCAAGTAAACCGTTGAGTCTGAAAATATATTTTTCACATATGGTTCGGGGAAATTTATAATGAAAAAGCTTTTCTATTAGTTTCCCGCCCTTGAAAACATATGCTTGGGGTCAGCTTTAGAAAATCTGCACGTAATATTGTTTTTCAATTTAATTTAGCCCTTGGGAAGGCATAGGGACTGCTTAGTATAAATTTTAAGGTTGTGTTTCCCTTGGTTCCAATTATAAGTTTATGAAGGGTCAGTTGTTCAGTTTCTATTCACCGACAATTTAATTGAATCAAGCTATAATTTCTCTGAAATAATACTGGCCCGTTTGTATTAAGGCAACAAGATTTATTGTGTTAAGTAAAAGGTAAACTGTATTCATATAATTGGCTAAATATTTAGTTCGTTAGTTAAGTAGTTCGTTTAGTAAGTTAGAAATTCAACGTTATTTGGATTTACTAATCATTTAGTCACCGTGTCCCACTTAAAACGCTCGCACTCACTTGAAACGTACTCTCAAAACTATTTAGTTTTTTTCGATTTAAAACAAAATTTGAATTTAAGTTTTGCAAATAATACCACGCAGTTTTGTTTATAAAACATATACGGTTTACTAACAATAATATGTTATACTTTTAGGTCTTATATATGGTCTATATTTGATGGCGATTAATAACAAAATACCTAGATCTTAATAATTTGACTATCTTTGAACCTTCCTGACCTTCTAATAAACGTCAGGCATCAGCCAATATCAAGAACACAACTTCCTCTCTCTGAAGCCCCTTACTGCCAAAGACACTGGGCCTCTTAACCTCCCCAGGTCTGTAAATTGATCCAGAGAATAACAGGACTTTTCTTCAACCTTCCTGCATTCCGGCCAAATAACCCTTCTTCCTCTATTTCTCTTATAAAGGACATTTGTCTACTGAACCTGCAATGTCCAATTAAAATTCCTACCAGATAATTGCTTACCACAATAGTGATTGTCAGAGGTTTATGCAAGGACAAAAAATTATTTGTGTTTGAATCTTATTTTCTCAATATCATGTCAGATTAAAAAATATCAAACCACTTGCTACGGAAATACTTTTGAATCACCCATTTAAAAGTAATTAATACGTGATATTTTTATAATACAACCATTACTAAACAATTCAGAAAATTTCAAGTAACTTATAGAATATACCTATTATATAATAATGATAATAATAATAATGAATTTTATTTTTTCTGACCTTAGCTCCTTTAAGGTAAGCGGGGCTTAAGTCGGAAACTGAGAGATTCATAATGGCTTGCTAGGATGGTGTATTTAACACCCTCGTCTATCAAAACCGTATCATAGGTATGGAGGTCCCTGATGTCAACTGCAGGACCTGCCATAGGGCGCCAGAGACAATTATGCATCTGCTCTCCACTTGTCCTGCATATGCAGTCTCGGCCTATATCCGCAGACACAATGCTTTACGAGTGCTTTACTACTTACCAGATGTAGTCCTATTTGACCATCAACTCAAGACAATGTTTGTCATCGAGTTCTGGGATCCTGCCAAGACCAACATTGTCTTCAAAGAGAAGGAGAAACCTTCTCTTCTAACTCCGCAGACTCCATCCAGAACATGCTGTGAAGCTTGTGGTACTGGTTATAGGTTACCCCGGTGGACCAAGAGATACACTGCTTTCAGAACTGAAGATCATACCGGCATGCCGAAATTTGGCAGATCTTCTAGCCGAAAGAACGCAAAAGGCGGTCATTCTGGGTTCATTACGTCTACTCAGGGCACACGATTCCCGGACTCAGTATTTATTTACCTCACGAACGGACATGGGAAAGCTACTGCTAACCACCAGCGCTCGACTAGATTTAAATAATAGTAATAATAATAATAATAATAATAATAATATCTCTACCCCTCATTCTAATCACAAGGATTGGTCCGAAAGTCTGTGACATGTGGAAAGTCACATGTATGATTCAGAAGGCCTCATTTACGTCTCAGGAATGACTTATGTTGGGAAGCCCTAACCACCATTCAGTGCTGGAATGAGGGAAACCTGGAAAACCTCATTAGATGGGGATGTAGTCAAACCTCAACTTATATTAATAATAATAATAATAATAATAATAATAATAACAGGTCTTTATTTTCCTTAAAAAAAATATAACAATTACTCAACAATATTAACAAACACCAATATGGAAAAAGGCCGAGGAGCAGAATGCCATGCACGTAAATGCACAACTTCTGACTTCTGCTATTAACCCTAAGCTAAAGTAGGTAAGGCGCAAAGCTAACACTACAGCTAACCATAGTTCAACATCAAGTAAGGCTACAGGACACGATCATAGAATAGAAAGTTAATCAATGGGGAAAAGTAGTATAAAGAACAAGTTATATTAAGAAAGTAAATCAGTTATACCATAGTTTGACTCATAAAAAGCTTAGATTTCAGCATAGTTTTAAAATTCAATGGAATTGAGTTATAAACTTTAGTTATCTGATACGAGTACAGCGTTTGAAGAATTCAGTATGGTGTTGGGGAGGTGTCAATGCACCTTTATATCTGATATTAATATTATGCACATCAGTCCTAAAAGAAATTTTATTATGAAGATAAGAAGGAACCTTATATAAAATAATTTTATGATATACACAAGCACTATGCAACAAGCGTCTATTAAACATATTCAACCAGCCAATTTCAGATAATTTATGAGAGATGTGTTGACCTTTCCCAATTCCAAAAATTAATCTCAAACAAGAATTTTGTACTACTTGAATTCTTTTAGTGTCAACAGCATCAACGCAAGGACCAAACCTCTCACATTAACACCAAGCTGATGTACCCTAGGCACGCATGCCACTATGGTTGCCAACTCATCCCTGCGTACAAAACTTCATATATAGGTAGATAATTTAATTAAATCTTGTTCGGCGGTATGGATATTGGAACCCATGATGTCTGGGTTTAGTGATCGAGACACTAAACTCTGAACCACCGGCTCTATAGTATAGTAGTAGCATAAAATTTAAATAACTAGGTAACTATAATAGTATACTCGTATATCATACATTAAAGAATATTGGGTAGATTTCTTTGTGCAAACATACTATATAAGTAAGCCAATTTCCATGTTCCTACTTTTGTATGTAAAAAAACTTCCTTCTGCGGACGGTACTCTATCTGATGGATTTATAGATGGAATGAAAAAGGGATAAACAAAACGAAAAGGGAAGCCGCACCAATTCACTTAGTAAATGTAGTGGGCTTAATTTTGAAGTGGAAGAATAAACAGAAAAACGCATCAGAAGGCAAGTATGGTCATAATGATTTTGTAATGATGTATAATCAAGCCAATTTATTAATTAGAATTATATCCTTAAATTCCTTGCCTTAAATATTTCATGGTAAATAAACTTCGGGTAAGTAGTTTCGATAAATATTTAAAAGAAATTGTATTTTTGTAAAAATCACTGCACTGCGGTGTAGACAAGACAATTTTACGTTGTTATTACATATTTCTTGTCATATGGAAGTATAGCCCAATATCAGGAATCAAATTATTATTGGATATAACCAAAGTATATTACACTTATTGCTAAAGAAACAATCTTTATCCACTACAGAGAAAAATCAATATGCATTTATGCTTCTACGTATTATGTTGCATCCAAATTGACTATTTTTTTTTAGATGGACATAATTCGAGTTATGATCAGTAGGTATAGTTTATAGACATAATGAAAACATTGGAAAACAACGCAACGATTTAATATAAAACTGATATTAATACTAAGTATGAATTAATAGACAACAAAATTGACATGCAAAAATTGACCCTTTTGTACAGAACACTTGTATTTTATCTATAACTTTATTTTTCAGTTAATATGTGTCGTAGCTTTCCAACTAGAAAGTTATCTCAATTTATCTGTGCCACTTAACAACATATCACTACTAGTAAATATTCTGTGAAAGTGACTAAATTCTAAAATTTCAAATTTGCAACTTAACAAGTTAATGTCTTAATTAAAACCGATCGGAACTTTTGGCGCGGATTCTCGACGTATCTAATATCTACAGTGGGTTTCACTTCTCACCGTAACACCCCTGTAAAATTTTACTGAGTAGCACGATTTGGATGCTTATGTTTTATGAATAGGTAGGTATCCCTAAAATCATTGAGTGACCAAATTGTTGGCCACTCAACGCTAAGATGTACTTCTAGAGGCTAGAACGACAGCGAGGTTGCCATTCCACGATCTAACTATCATTTTTTGGCATGATTTTTTTCGGAGCGTATTAGCGATTTTTTTACAGAAAATGTGACAACATAGCATTATTCAGCGCCCTCTAAAATACAAATATCCCGAGTTATGAGAAATTCTCAAATAAAATTACTGTTCTATGGAACTTTCAAAATTACGAAATTAAGATTTTAGTTTAAACGTACGGAAGGCTTTGGAAATAAATAAAAACTGAATAACTAAATGCAAAAGAAGACATAATATCCTTACAATTGAAAAAAATATTAAAAACTGTACCGAATTTTTTTATTCGTAATTTTAAAAAGACTGTCAAAAACATTTGCGAAAAATTAACGTTAGATTTTAATAATTCTATATTAAATAAAAATTATCTCACGTAGATAACTAAACTTTATCTATTATCTCTTTCCATTAATATCCCTCCCGCATCATGGTTTATATACTTTTCAATGTATCTTCTGTTATTAATGACATGAAACTTTTTCATTGTTTTCCTGTTATTTTTTACATAGTTGTTGAAATTTCGTTCCTCTCTACCTCAAATATTTCTGCTGTACACTTTTTGGTATAGTAAACCCTAGAAAAAGTGTATAAGACTTGATGGGGGGGTTAGTAGATAGAGATAATATTTAGTTACCTGAGATAACTTTTATTTAAAAATTAATTATTAAAGTGAAATGTTATTTGTAACAAATAAAATTGATTTTTATTTATATTTTTAAAGATATCAAAATAAATATTTGTTTTGATCGAAGCTTGAATTTACATTATGTAAGTGTTTCTGAACAACTTTTCGTAATAATTTTTTTCGATATAACCATTCCTACTAAGAGTTTTTATAGTTTGTCGCATTTACTTTTGATCATTTTTCTGACATTATACGAATATAAAAATTCAGTACAATTTTAATTTTTTTTCAGTTTGCAAAGATATTATGTATCCTTTTGCATTTAGTTGTTTAGTTTTCATTTAATTCCAAAGCTTTCTGATTGTTTAAACTAAAATAATTATTTCGTAATGTTTAAAGTTCCATTAAAATGTTATTCTGTCTGAGAATTCGCTCTAACTCAATATATTTGGGTTTTATAGGGCGCTGAATAATGTCAGATTTTCCATAAAAAAAAATCGGTAATATGATTTTTCGAAAAATTGTGTCGAAAAAAATTGTAGCAGGATGTGGAAAGGCAACCTCGAAAGCTTACTAGGTTGTACAAGTACATCTTATTCCTATTCATAAAAAGGACCTATTCATAAAAATTAAACATCCAAATCGCTCTGTAAATTTTTACAGGGGCGTGAAGGTGAGAAGTGAAACACACTGTATAGAAAAAATAACAACTAATCTAACTACTAGGTCCTCAGTAAATTCAATGATTATGCTAAATTCGATATCAACGTAATTATGAGTATTAAAGTACACTCCTTCAAATAATATGACTGATAGAGTTGATTCCATACAAAGTAAATATTACTTGCAGGTTTTAACACGCACACCTTTACTAGGAACAAAAATGTTTTACGAGAATATTGATTAAGATAAACAATCGTGAATGCTGACGTACTATATCTATGCTAATTTTTTTGTACTTTCCATTTACGCTGTTAATTGAGTTTCAACTGCTGTCGCCTGCAGACTAAAGGGAATTATCGTATTTTTTCATTTAATGAAAACTCTCCTCAAAGTAGATAATACATAATCAGTAACAGAACAATAAGAGTATCTTTTACAGTATTAAAATACCCCATTTTTTTACAAATATGCGTAATGTATATGAATATAATAATTTAAAAAAATACATATTTATATAAATTTATATAAATATATACAGGGTGTTAGTTAAACATGCGACAAAAATTCAAGAGGGTATTCTTTGGACTTTTCAAGGATATTTTATCCTTTGATGATTTTTGAAAAAGCGCTTTGTCGCGAAGATATAGGGCGAAAAAAATTTTCAACGAATAACAATTTATTACTAAAAATTACATGTAACATTTCTGAACCTACAAAAATTGTTCAAAATGGCTACCCGCAGCTTGGATGCAACCATCCAATCTTCTTCTCATAGACTCCCGAACTCTTTCATAAACACCAGAGTCGTTTCTTATTGAGTTACACCCAGCAATTATCCGATCTCTTAAATCGTCCACATCTTCCAGTATAAACTAATGACTTTAAATGGCCCCATAGGAAATAATCCAGGGGGTTTAAGTCCGGGGATCGAGCAGGCCATACGTGAGGTCCACCTCGACCAATCCAGCGATCTCCGTATGTTGCTGTTAAAAACTCGAACAACTACACTAAAATGAGGTGGTGCACCATCATGCATAAACCACATTGCCTGTCTTGTAGCCAATGGTACATCCTCCAAAGACTGAGATAGCGTTTGTTCCAAAAAGTTGCGGTATACTTCGCCGATAAGTCTTCCTCGTAGAAATACCGGTCCAATTAGCCAGTCACCCACAATTCCAACCCAAACGTTCAACGAGAACTGATCTTCTTCTATCATGTTCAGCGCATTCTCTTCTACGTCTACCGTTCTTACAGTCCTTGGCCTTCCTGGTCCTCCACTTCTCATTAATGTTCCCGTTTCTCGAAGACGTTGATGAATACTTTGAAAGATTTTTTTATCGGGAGCAATGTGGTTAGAAAATCGTTCAATGTACAGTCGCCTAGCTTCTAATGCATTGCCATCAGCAAGTCCATAAATAAAATGCATTTCAGCCATCTCGGCATTCGTATAGCGAGCCATGATAGAGGACTTCACTAACAACCGTTTACACGTCAACTAGCCAAAAGTCAATCAATCGTAACAAGTGTGACACATACAAACTACAAAAACACAACATACAAAAACATACAAAATAATCACTTCGGAGTATCACGGGATGTTGGTAAAAAAAAACAACTCCTTTTTCTTACATATCTTTTACTTGATACATCTATAGTGTAGTACGCCATACTTTTATTTCACCTACATTAATAATGTGAAAAATACCAAAATGGGATTTGCTGAAATTTTTTTCGCCCTATATCTTCACAACAAAGCGCTTTTTCAAAAACCATCAAAGGATAAAATATCCTTAGAAAAGTCCAAGGAATAACCTCTTGAATTTTTGCCGCATGTTTAACTAACACCCTGTATTTCGAATTGTTAAAAATTGAAAAACTGGCAACTTTAAGCGTTAGGAACACGTAGGTGAATATTATAAATTAGTAATTATGGAAAAATACAATTTCCATTATAGCACTCTATGTAAGTAGGTAGTTGAGAATGACATTATTTTAATTAGAATTAAAAACAACACACGACTCATCATACTTCAATTTCCCTCTCTACAGAAGTTAAATTATAAATTTGGAAATAGTTTGCAACTATATTTAAGAAAATATCTGAGAAATAGCTATTGTTCTTTTTTACTCCAGACAATGCACTCTAGAAAACTTTGTCGGAACAACTTTTAACAAGAATTTCAGCAATACAATATTGCTGTGCAGTGCAGTAATTTTAAAAAGTAACAGCTATTGTATTCGAAAAGATTCTTTTCCTTAAGACAAGTAAAACCGTATATTATTTTGATGGAAGGTAAAATTTCGTTGAAACTAAGATTCCTCTAAAAAAGTAGCCAGTCGTGCCTAACGAAAAGAATTTCTTGAAAGAAGTTTTGTAGAAAATTGTTTTGCTTAATATATTCAAATCACATATTATGTCTGTTTACCATTTATATTTTATCAGAATGAAATGCTTTAAAATATGCACAAGCTTTATATTTTCGGGCTGTAATATGGATTTAATTAGAAATTCCTGACATATTTACACATTTTTAAATTGTTATCTCCCAAATATGCGTTGACGGTAATTTGAAAGACTTTATTATTTAATACCAGAGAAATACCTAAGAAGTCCTCATAATGATAATTTCTATACCAACCAGTCAAATTTAAGAAAGAACAGTATTTAAAGCACGAAGTATTGCGTGCTATAAAAAATTGTCTTGAAACTCAATATAAGTAATATGTACAAGGTGGCCCGTTTAATATGGGTCTATACCTTATCTCAGAAACTACAAGTTCTACAGAAAAAAAAATTATATAAAATTGTTTTTTTCAAAGTTATCTTCAATTTTTTAATATTTTCAAATTTATAACCTGTTTATATACAGGGCGATGAACTAAAGTTCCTTTTTTTTAAATAGCACACCCTATATATTATTACATTTTTAGAAAGCCCTTCTAAAGACAAGTTCAATGATATTGACATGATGGGTCTGACGCCCACCGTTTCGGAGTTTTTGAGAATTATCGTCAGGAAATAGCCAATATTAAAATCGTGCTAGAAAAGTTAATAATTAAGTTTTTGAGCATTAACTTGCGCCAAAAGATTTCTAATTTTATTGACTTTATTATGTAATTACTCAATATTCAGTTTATAAAGAAAAATTTACCGTGTTGCCACATTTCGAAAACCATAAATTCTCACGATTTTTTCAAATGGAACACCCTGCATATTGTTACATTTCTAGAAAGCCCTTCTATCGACAAATTCAGAGATATGATGGGTTTGTATCCCATCGTTTCTGAATGATTATCCTCAGAATATGGGATTTTAATATTGGCTATTTCCCGAAGATAATACTCAATAACTCCGAAACGGTGAGCATCAGACATATCATATTATATATCATTGAACTTGTCTTTAGAAGGGCTTTCTGAAACTATAATAATATATAGGGTGCGCTATTTAAAAAAAAAGTATTATCTTTTAAAAGTAAGGGAAATAGTCAGTATTAAAATCCTATATTCTAAGGATAATCATTCAGAAACGATGGGATACAAACCCATCATATCATATATCTCTGAATTTGTCGATAGAAGGGCTTTCTAGAAATATAACAATATACAGGGTGTTCCATTTGAAAAAATCGTGTGAATTTATGGTTTTCGAAATGTGGCAACACGGTAAATTTGGTGGACTTGTACTTTCTGAGATAAGGTATAGGCCCATGTTAAACGGGCCACCTTGTACATATTTGTTTACATTAATCTTAATAGATTTACAGTTAGTTGTACAAGAACAGTGTGTCAGACAAAATTTAGCCAATACATAACACAATACTAATCGTAAAATATCGTAAATGAGTCAATTCCGAAGTGGATTCCATGGAAAATCATTGAGTGTCTAACATTAATTTACTTATTATTTATAAGTGTGAAAAAATATTAAAGAAAGCGTCATCGTTACACAGTCCCTTCAGAAAAAAATAAATAGTTGAATAACCATGAGTTGGAAATTAACGTATCACATTTTATCTGAAAATTTGAAAGTGTTGCAGTTAATTACAATTCGTTAATAGATTTGTTTAACATACTAATGAATACATTAAAATTACTTGCGATACAGAGATATTCCCGTTACATTTCTAGCTAATCTGTGAACATTAATACTTAAAATCTGAAAATGCACGTTTTATTTCAAGTTATATTGTTTTTAATATAATTTCGCATGCCGTGGCCCACTATCTTCCACAATAATTGTACAAACTTTGCAATAGTATTTATTTTGATCAGTTATATAGTAACACGTACCGATTCTTTCTCCTCTGAAAGTAAAGTTAAACAATTTTCTACAACACAAAAGCGTAAATAATTCTCAAAAGATTCTACTAGGTACCTCTGTATCAGCCACCACCCTAGGGCACAAAATAAGTCGTTATCTAGAGCAGGACTCTCATCGCAACAAGCTTAAGGAACCCACTTCACGTGTTCACCGAAACGTGAGTTTAACAAGCACGAGTTACCTTTCGCCTTCCCGTGCTGAAACTGGCTGAAAATTTCATCCGTGCGAACCGGCGGACTTTCAGCGCTCACTGTTGGTACAGCTTTCAGCCTGCTCTAATGAAGACGGCGTGCATGCGCGCTCCTCTGTTGACACAACAGAAAATCTCTTTTTAAATATACTTATTTCCACCTATTTCTCTCCTCTCTTTTCATTGTTATTCTGTGGGGGATTTCTTCTATTTGGAGTTATTGGGATGAGATGTACTTTCTTACTCTATTCGAGAGTTTGGTAGGTATGCTCAGGATAACTTGGATTGTATATCATTCTAAATCCACTTCAAAAGTTGTATTACGAAGAAGAGAGCTCAGAAAGTTGTCGCATATATATAGATAAGGATAAAGTTTCATATACATACATGAAAACAATCCTTGGAAGTGTCGGATGGATTTCTTTCGTTTAACTCTGTCATTTACGTATGAACAAAAATAAAATCTTTGTAAACGACATCAGAAAGTGATTACAATTGACGTTAAATGAGTTAAATGTCTTCAGGATTAGTGAATTAAGAACAGGCACCTACAATGAGAGTAATATTGAATATGGTTGCTCGCAATGTTGGTCCCCTCATGGATTCCATCAGGAACTTACACCCATAAAATGAGTTCATATTAAATTATTGTGAAGTAAAAAAGGTCATGATATGTTATTCTTTTAATATTGGAAATGTTTATATTCGTATATTATTATGTGGACCAAGTTAGGAGCTTTCGTTCAAGGTCAAGAGACAGCGGTATCGCGATCGAGCAACGCAACAGATATAACGGATCAGATGAAACCTATACCACCTTGTAAAGGCTGTTTTGGGGCATATGTGGTATAATCTACAACATTTGTTAGTAGGGCAATTTTTTTTAAATGGCCTTAAAGTGCGTTATCAGCACAATTCGAAAGCATATGTTTCTGAGTACATACATTATCATTAAAAAAAAACGGCTGCCGACTTAAAGCCCTGAAATTTTAACCACTTATGCACAAAACTTCACAGCAGAGTATTTTGGGCGTGAACTTATGTTCACGGTGTATTTCACCTAAGGTAAGTACTACAAGTACATAGCTTAGATGCCTGACATGACTAAATTTGATATGCAGTATAGCGTATATATTGGTCAAACACGTAAAAGTTCTGAATAATGTTCATAGAACTTTACCATAATTGATTGATAAAAAATGTTCTGTCTAGTCTAGTGAGTAAATCTTTTATGTTAAATTCCTTTACGTTCAACGAATATTTGCGAAGGCAGTAACTCATGTTTAAACTTAAAGCAGCACAGCTTCTGAACAATTTTTCTTGATCTTATCTATAAATATCCAGATATTCTTCAGACTTTCGAAACTTTCTGTGTCATTAGAAGTACCTACCCACTATGACACATTTTAGTAATTTTAAGATTTAACAGTAAATTTTGACTATTAAAACAATATTTTTTTTATTTTTAAATATTTTTGGTAAATAATGTGAAGGCAACATTTACACTAAGCGCAAAGTTTTTCTTCAAAATATAACATATTCAAAATCTTCAGCTGGTTTTCATCATGAACTTGGATGTTATACCGTAAAATATATACCATCAGATTCCTTTTAAACTAACCATCATTTCTCCATATATACCCTATTAGATTCATTGCTATTCTACGGAGGTTGAGTTCGCTTTGTATTTGTTTGAGTTCACATCGAGGAAAGAATAGACGATACATTTTCTCTGTTATTTCCACTTTATCCGAACTACATACATGTTATCATTCCATGCACATACTAGAGAAACAAATATAAACATAGATGATGTTAAGAAGATACATATTAATTGCACGTATTCGCGAAGACCTATTTGAAACGGAAAGAAATTTCAGTTTGAAACAAAATTATTTTTTAATTGTACACGGCCTTGGGGAACGTATGAAAAATGAAAACATCAAGTAAAACACCCTTGATTTACACGTCGATATTTTGATCAATTGAAAAATTGAGTCAGACCAATCATCATGATCTGGTATTTCACATGTTGTGTATGTAAAGATGTAAATAAATTATTTACATAAATTAATGGACTAACAATTAAGCTATAATTTGGACTTAATTTGGGAAAATAACCCAGCCTAACAGTCTCGAAATTTTTGGCTTAATTTGTATATAAAGAAAGATATAAACACTTAAATAAGCCAATAAATAATATTAAAATTATACTATAAAAAATAATACCACATGTCCAGGTTGTCCAATAGTGCACTGCTGTCGGTCAGATTTTCAGAAATACTTTCTCGTGCTTAGAAATGTTTCTACTATGATCGACAACCTTTTGATCTCTCTGTATATAATTAAGTAAGAGGTACGTTTAAAATGCTGTAAAAATAACTACATTGAAAGAAAAGTCTCATAAAGCTTATTGATTTAAATGGAGAACCTAAAATGCTATCAAAATCGTTATTCATTGTCGTCACTATAATTTAATAGAAGGCCCTTTTACTCAATTAGATGAAGTAGCTGACACAAATAATTCATTTAATGACTCCTTAAAACTCTTCTTCGTAGCTGCTCCCCCACCTCTTTCCCATTTCAGCTGAAACACGTACACTTATATTTTTTAAGCTGTGACAGCAGGCTGCGTATTATTTGGCAAATGTGAATTAACTAAATTTCCAAATGATTCACGCTGAATTCAGAGCCTGATAAACTGGGGGAGTATTAAGTAACACAGGATTCAATTTAAACATAAGCTGCTTTACCCTTGTTGTTTATTTTGGCGTTGCATGTTCTGCTAAATCTGAGAATGTTTATCGGCTCTCCGGTAAAAATTAGAATATTAATTACGGGCCCTGAGGATTAGCTTAAAAGTTAGTTTAAATCATTGTAGCATGTTGTAAAGTCGTGGGATTAAATTCTGCTTTTGAAGAAAATCTTAAATAAACTAGAGCTATTTAGTTAAGAACTGTAATACAACTCTCACGTCCTTTTAACTCAATTACAATTTCATCATATTATACTGATGGATATGAAATTTAAACACTCACACATACATTCCTTATAATGATAATACTGATATGAAAGTCTTCTGTTAAATATGTTTTGATTATTTGTAAATGTACAGGGTGCAGCTGCAAATATAACGATATTTATTGAATCGGTTGCAATTGTCTACCTACTCATATATTAAGGCCTGTTCACAGGGCTGAGTGGACAACCATTCTGTCGTGCGTGCCTAGGGTGGGAAGAATGTCAACTTGGTGTTAATGTGAGGGATTAATATCGATTGTTGTTTGTTGTTGTCCCTTAATTAATGATGTTTTCCAGGTTACCAACCATTCCTGAGACACAATTGTGGCCTACTGAATAATATGCCGTTTCCTCTCCCACACAATTCTCAGACTTCCGGTCTAATTCTTGTGATTAGAATAAGGGATAGAAATATTATTATTATTATTAGTCCAGGTCGTGACTGCAACTACTCCTCCCTACCGGTCGGTAAGTAATTGCAGGTTCCCAAAGCGTGTGCCCTCAGTAGACGTAGTGACCCCAGGATGACTGATTTCTGCATCCGACTTACTAGGATCTCGGCAGAGTTTCTGCAAGCCAGGTTTACATGACTTTGTGGCCAGGGTATAGCGTGCGAAGCTCGAACAGGAGATCTTGGTATTTGGTCCGCTTTTCCTCCTCCTTCAGGACTATGTTTGGTTCCGCCGGAGCGGTTTGTTTGTCGAGGAGGACAATGTCAGGCTTATTAGCGTGTATAAGCCTGACGGTCGGGAACTGGTAGTTCCTGAAAATCTGGCATATGTCGTTCCCGACGACGGACTCTATATCTCCTGGCAAGTAAGGCGGCACTGGCTGTTGGTCTATCTGATACGAGTGCCTAATGTGGTAGTATAGCACTCGTAAAGCCGCATTGTGGCGATGGATGTACGCCGAAGTGGCTTTTGCCGGACACGCTGACAACAAATGCATCAATGTCTCCGGCGCCCCACGGCAGGCCCTGCAGTTGACATCAGGGACCTGTACACCCATCACGCGGCTACGATAGACCAATGTGTTTATAACGCCATCTTGACAGGCCGCAATAAATCCCTCAGTCTCCGAAGTGAGCCCGGCTGACCTTAGATAGTAGAAGGTCAGCCTTGTCGACAGACCGCGGTCCTCGATGTGTCGGTAGAAAACACCGTGGACCCGCCTGTCGACGTGCCGCCGAAACAGTTTCGCCTGTTCGGCGATTTTAAGTTGGGCTCCTAGGCGGTGTGGCTGCAACTCAGTTAGCAACTCGGAGTTGCCACCTCGTCCGCCTCTCCGCCTAACAGCAATTATTATTATTATTATTATTATTATTATTATTATTATTATTATTATTATTATTATTATTATTATTATTATTATTATTATTATTATTATTATTATTATTATTATTATTATTATCACTATTATTTTTGTTAGAAATCCAGTCGACCAGTTCCCTGGCTACGATTCTCAGGGTCGGCCGCTGGTGGTTATCAACGTGGTTATCTACTCCCCACGTCCGTGGGGTAAATAGCTACGAAGTCCGGGAATCGTGTACCCTGAGTAGACGTAATGAGCCCAGAATGACCGCCTTCTGCATTCTTCCGGCTAGAAGATCTGCCTGCTGTTGTTGTTATTCAGTAGTGAATTTCAGTAGTGAAAGTGCTAAATTTCAGTTTCAGTAGTGAAAATTTCGTTATTTTATAAGGATGAGAGGGTGGAAGCGGTACATTTATTAAAATTTTAGGTGGAATTTGGTAGCTACTGCTTTAGCGTTAAGCATTGAACTTTGTAGATTATAGTAAAGATTTCCATTTATTGTGTTTTCAGTATGAGCAGTATGAGCAGTAGTTTCCAAATTTGAAAGTCCATTTAGCGTAATTATAGTATCTATTCATTTTCAACGGAAATTATTTGAAGCATGTCTTACGCATACAAATTACAGTACCTACAAAGGTGATTACAAAAATAAAATTACCTAATTTAGAAAGCATATAAAAAACATTTCACGTATAAGTAAAGATAAAGATAAGAAAAGCATTCTTATCTTTTAACTTCCTATCATTCTTTTTGCTTGAGCCTATAGTCTACGTAGGAGAGCAACGCTTTCAAACAGAAAATGATAGAAGACTGTCTGCTGACTCACTAGTCTGCTGAATCTGCTGTCCTCATTTGGCAATTTTTTCCTTTTTTTTTTTTGATAAAAAAAATTTATTAATTAGAAATAACACAGAAATACACGAATAAAGTTGTTTTCATACTTGGACAACTCATGAAATTTATATTTTTAACTTTATAATTTGTTTGCCCTCATTCTTATTATATTAACAATAACCTGACACTAACCAAAGTGGTAAAATTATCCGTAAATATGAAAGTTCTACCGACTGAAACCTTTTAGTATCTACCCTAACATAAGACTGATTTGTAGTGGAACTTTTAGCCGCACAAATATGCATATAAAAGTTTATCTACACGACAACCTCTTTCTCATGTAAAAGAGCAGCTATCAAAGTATTGAACGATCTAAAGAATATAAAGGTTACCCGATTCGTAAACACTGATTGATTTAATAAAAACTTGCCTGAAAAACAGAAAAACACTTTTTACTGCTGGCTAGGCCATAAGGTGGAGCAATTCTAGGGCATAACCCTGCGTGATTGGAAGCTTAGAGAGAATAAGGGGCAGACATTCGATGGAACCTGCTTTACAGTATCAGGCGGTGATATGAAACTTCAAAGCAGTAACTTCCTTCGCTGTTTCAGGGCTTCTCTTTAATTAGAGTATAAGGAACGCGTAAGGTGACTTGAACTGGAGTAAGTAGGGGATTTTGAAACATTTTAGTATGTTTCTTTATACCTTCTCATGAACCTACTGCTTTCATTGTAACTTTAAATTTATATGAGAGTTTTGTTATCAGGAACAGGAATACCGGAATAGTACAAGTAATTTCCTAGAGTCCTGAAAGTATGCTAGGAGCGAGAAATGCCTAGCGGAGTTAAGCAACATTCATCGCTATTAATACTTGTATGATTGATATAAATGTATGGAAGAGCAATGATTCTTGCTCTCCCTTTAGTGGCCTGTACGACAATGAAGTTACGGAAGCTACACAAACTTATGCGAGGTTTTTATAGAAGAAATTGACTTGCATAAGCAGGCTTACTTCCTTTGAATAATAGGCAAGTAAAAGATCGACTCGATGATTATGGATGGTTTGCCAAATTTCTTGGTTGGGATGGTTGGTGTTCTGGTGCCAGTGATTTGCCTTAATCGCAAAAATTGGAGCACGAAAGAAATAAAATACATTTTTTAGAAGTCACTGCTATATAATGGCACTTGTGGAAAAGCAGGTCGCTATATGTCTATCAATAGACGGATAGTATAAAAACCACGGCAAGAAAAAATTGTCCGACCATTGTGAAATTCTCCAACCATTAATCACATCAGTTCAGGGAGCCTTAATGCCGTTTCACATGGGACCGATGATCGGCGCTGACGATCGGGTGGGTTCCTTGTTTCAAACGTAGCTATTACATGAGTGCGTATCATCGGTCGACCGATTAAAAATGCTCGAGCCATCGGTTAGCCCGTGACTTGTCCGATCGTCGGTTTGTGATCAGGGCTATTCAACAAAGGGAGCTGTTCACATGCAGGCAGATCATCGGTTACGTTTGAAATAACTGTGTTGTCAAATTTGCGATTTTGCAAGCACATTAATGATATAAAATGACAATGAGCAAGGAAAATTATCGTTTTAATACTGAAATGCTAATAAGTGTAGTCGAACAAAAACCAGTAATCTCGGATACATCGTCGGAAAATTACAAAAATTGTGATTTGAAACTTAAAGCTTGGGAAGTTGGGACGCTCAATAATTTTCGAGAAAATTGAATTTGCATGGAAAATTGAGATTGCATGTTTTGGGTGCTATCTGTTTTTCACCCCCTGGGACCCATTTCAAGTTAATGATTTTTATACTGAGTAGTCTATATGAGATGGGTATTACGTGTACCAAAGGAGAAGTTGAGACGCTCAATAATTTTCGAGAAAATTGAGATTGCATGGAAAATTGAGATTGCATGTTTTGGGTGCTATTTGTTTTTCACCCCCTGGGACCCATTTCAAGTTAATGATTTTTATACTGAGTAGTCTATATGAGATGGGTATTACGTGTACCAAAGGAGAAGTTGGGACGCTCAATAATTTTCGAGAAAATTGAGATTGCATGGAAAATTGAGATTGCATGTTTTGAGTGCTATCTGTTTTTCACCCCCTGGAACCCATTTAAAATTAATGATTTTTATACTGCGTAGTCTATAGGAGATGGGTATTACGTGTACCAAAGGGGAAGTTGGGACGCTCAATAATTTTCGAGAAAATTGAGATTGCATGGAAAATTGAGATTGCATGTTTTGGGTGCTATCTGTTTTTCACCCCCTGGGACCCATTTCAAGTTAATAATTTTTATACTGAGTAGTCTATATGAGATGGGTATTACGTGTACCAAAGGGTAAGTTGAGACGCCCAATAATTTTCGAGAAAATTGAGATTGCATGGAAAATTCAGATTGCATGTTTTGGGGGCTATCTGTTTTTCACCCCCTGGGACCCATTTCTAGTTAATGATTTTTATACTGAGTAGTCTATATGAGATGGGTATTACGTGTACCAAAGGGGAAGTTGGGACGCCCAATAATTTTCGAGAAAATTGAGATTGCATGGAAAATTGAGATTGCATGTTTTGGGTGCTATCTGCTTTTCACCCCCTGGAACCCATTTCAAGTTAATAATTTTTATACTACGTAGTCTATAGGAGATGGGTATTACGTGTACCAAAGGGGAAGTTGGGACGCTCAATAATTTTCGAGAAAATTGAGATTGCATGGAAAATTGAGATTGCATGTTTTAGGTGCTATCTGTTTTTCACCCCCTGGGACTCATTGCAAGTTAATGATTTTTATACTGGGTAGACTATATGAGATGGGTATTACGTGTACCAAAGGGGAAGTTGGGACGCTCAATAATTTTCGAGAAAATTGAGGTTGCATGGAAAATTGATATTGCATGTTTTGGGTGCTATCTGTTTTTCACCCCCTGGGACCCATTTCAAGTTAATGATTTTTATACTGAGTAGACTATATGAGATGGGTATTACGTGTACCAAAGGGGAAGTTGGGACGCTCAATAATTTTCGAGAAAATTGAGGTTGCATGGAAAATTGATATTGCATGTTTTGGGTGCTATCTGTTTTTCACCCCCTGGGACCCATTTCAAGTTAATGATTTTTATACTGGGTAGACTATATGAGATGGGTATTACGTGTACCAAAGGGGAAGTTGGGACGCTCAATAATTTTCGAGAAAATTGAGGTTGCATGGAAAATTGATATTGCATGTTTTGGGTGCTATCTGTTTTTCACCCCCTGGGACCCATTTCAAGTTAATGATTTTTATACTGAGTAGACTATATAAGATGGGTATTACGTGTACCAAAGGGGAAGTTGTCCTCCTCGAGTTTGTGATGTAGCTCATCAAATGAAATAATCGACATTTGAAAATACATAAAGAATTTGCGGGGATGTTCTCGTAATCCGAACAGAAAGTGACAAAAGCACCTTTTATTGGCCTTTCAAGGCATAGGGGATGCATCAAAACTCTTCCTCCAAGATTTCTATTTTTTTCGCCTCTCTATCAACCTTTTTATGCACAAAGCGACAACAATGTGATGCTGCACACTTTCCAGATACATGTTGATGACTGACCATACGACCTCATGTAAAACCACTTGTGTAGAACTGATGATCAGTTGCGACCGATTGTCAACACCGATCATCGGTACCATATGAAACGGCACTTAATTGTCGGTATCTCGATGTCGTGTGCCAAAAATATTTTATATGGTATTACAAATTTCATTTTAAGATTATTTCGTTGTATTTTGATTACATTTAATGCTATGGTTGCCGATACATTAAAAGGATTTATAACTTGGGTTTGTTGGCCTGGAAATAAATCTGCCAAAATCCCAGTATGTTTATGACCACATCTGCATATAACTCTATAATATAGAATATTGAAACATTCAACTAGGTCTGCATTTAAATAAACTTCCAAACAGAGAACTTTACCAAAACCTAGATAGCACTCGCTACATTTGGTTACATAATACAACGCAATCATTTCCAACAATTGGACTAACAATCGCGGTTATCTCAACACGAGCTTCGTTATCTCCCAAACATGTAAAGTGCAAAGCGTTTTTGTTGATATTTGTAGAGACAATATCATTAGTTCAACCTATACCTACTCGTTAGCATTCAGATAAGATTGTAATTTAAAGTTGTTATCAGACTTAGCGCGATAGTTAGAGGCAAAGATTCCAAATTAGAAGTTTAATAGAACTTTCCATATTATCGTGTTATCAAGCCTTTCCACAAACTAATTTGCTTTAGGTGTATAAGTTATTGAAGGCATACCTAATTAATTATTCAAGGTTTCTGCAAGACGAGAATTGATTTGTCCTACTAATTTATTATCTTTCCATAAGTACATTTTAGAGTATACTTCCCTAAATGACTGATGGGTCACTGATCTGTCCATATTTAAAAATTCATTAAGCTAAAATCCAAAATCGTAAATGTATAGAATATTGTTATTTTTGGGTAATTAATGCCTATTAGCTAATTAACCAAATAACTGTAACAGTCTTTTTAATATTACCGTTATTATCTCTCTTCTATGTTTTTTTACATAGTTTTTCAATAGATATGAAATAGGAGTAACATTCTTACATCCTTCAGTGCTTCTCGTATCGTAATCATATTGTCATTCAGCTATCGATCATGATGGAAGAAGCACTGAAGATGGCATCTGTTGAGAATGACGAAACGTCTGGTATTAAGTATAGACAACGGCAGAGAAATACAGAATATACAACTACAGTATCCACGCAATGCTATAACATAAAAATTTTATAAATCCACTTGAAAATTGAATAAAAAAGCTCTTTATAAGAAAATTTAAATCATTTCAGCATGAGACAATATTTTGAGAAAATTGGCTTAGTATTCTGGATGTTTGCAGTGTACTTCATCACCAAAATTTCTGAAAACTTAAGACAAATACATATAAAGAGGTTAAAAGGTTTTCGTTCCTAGGAGAATAAATACCAGGATAATTTACAACTTCCTGTGAATCAGTTATCCAATTTTAAATTTTAATCCTAAATATTTCCTAAACTACAGGAGATACACAGTAAAAAAATCCGACTGATTTTAACACTGAATCCACACTCATCAGTGTGTATATAGTCCACACTTGGCAGTGTTAGACATATCGGTGTATTATTACATTACATAAAAGTAATTTAACACAGTAGATTTTACAAGGTAATGTGTAATAGTTAATTATTCACCGTGTAATTATTCGGTTTTTATGGCGGATTGATTCATTTTTAACACAGGGTTTTGTAAATTTTATTACAATTTATGAGTACTTCTACAAACTTGGCGGGTATATCGTTCGTGTAATATTAGTTCTAAAGGTTTAGTTATTATACTACCCAGTTCGTGTTAAAAATAACACTGCAGCTAATTACGATTACCATTTAGTAATTTTACCATCTGTCTTTTTTACTGTGTAGAAAAACAAGTAGCATATTCCTCCTTTGAGAATTAACGTAATGAATATTGGAAAATAATTACTATGTTTTGGAGGTCCATTTTCAAGATCAGTTCAAATGTCAAATTTGCATGTCTGTACCTTTATTTCTATACAGAGTGTACTTTATATCTCTGGTGATGCTTGTAATAAAGCAGTCATAAGATTTTAGTATATCCCTTCAAAATACAAAAAGATCTTAATGAACATTTTCTTAAGTAACTTGTCCCTTTTAAAATTTACACAAAATTGATATTTTTTAATTATCATTATAAGTATTAATAAATATATAATAAGTGCACCTAACCTAGACTGACACTTTTTAGTTTTTTATCAAGAAATCATGCGAAAATATCTGCAAAATACATCCAGAAATTAGATTATACACCTTGCACTAACCCAAGGAATATACCCCAATCTAGAGAGCGAAAGGGTCGCAAATGATATAATTACGACTTTATTGAATGCTCTTAGTATTCCAAATGGGTTTCGACAAACATGTCTAAAATAAGCTGCTTAAAATAACGGCCCCCAAGGGACGAGAACAGTTATGGTGCTAACTGTCGCTTTGGGATCTTGCGGGTACAGAGATAAGGCCCTTTTAGCATGTAGTCCTTCACAAACCTAGAATGACGCCTTTTTGCCTTCGGGCTTGATACATTACATATTCAGGACAATGTTTGCAGTGCGATAAAGAGTGGTGCAAAAAATAAATAAAAGATGTCTTATCGTTATTAAAATATATTAAATTATTTTCTCCAATGCTTATTACCGAGAATGTGTAACTTTTTTATTGCTATTGAATGATCGACAGTATATTCTGTGAGTGGTATTTATAATTTTTTTTTGAAAATTTCTGAATAAACACAGTCGACCATGCCCTAGTCAATGAAAATACTTACAAAATATATACGCTTTCGGTAATATCGGTGGAAGTCGATACCAACTTCGATATTTTAAATGAAATGATATTTTTTATTGTTTATTTATTATTTATTCATATAAATAGGAATGACATAATTCCAAGAATCTATACATGTCTATACTTATTGATATTTATTGTTATATTTACAATAATTATACGCTTTACTTACACTAAATAAGTTGGTAAATATACTTCTTAAGAACTATAGAAGAAAACTAACATTAAGAACCTCTACGTTTTCGGTAATACCAGCGGAAGTCTATACCAACTTCTATATTTTAAATGAAATGATAGTTTTTATTGCATATTTTGATATGCAATAAAGTGTGTCATCAAAAATAATTTGCTAATAAGGATTATTTTTATCCTGTTAGTTCTTTCAAACCATCTCTTGTATAAAAGGATAGTAACTAAATGGGGAGACTCTTTACGAAAACACCAATAAAAACAAGGAAATGGCCACCTTCTTGTACTAATGGAGAAGCGTCTAGGGCGGCTTAATGAGATTTCTTTTGTGTAAAAGCTAAAAGAAAGGTGAAGAAAAAACTTGGTTACTTTTGTGCGTAAAGATTTGCTAAAAAATCTTCCGAGAGAAAATAAAAACAACTCAAATAGTTGGTTGCTACCACAATTCGTCTCTTAATTAAACAAGGAACATAAAATTCAAATAATCCTACAGACTTAATAATATTTCACTACAATACTCTCTCTTAGTAGGAATTTAGGTCGCAAAAATATACAGGGTGTTTCAAAATATATACGCAGGACTTCAGGATGTTATAGCTCGTCCAAAAATATGAAAAAAAGTTGTAGTTAACTTACCCTCTAAAATGCACCATTTCAGAGATACAGGGTGTTGAAATTGAAAAAAAAAATTCGTTTTTTGCGAATAACTCCGGAACCGTTTATCGTACAGAAAACAGCTTTTGTAAGCATTTTCTACTTATAATAAACTATGTTTTGTGCGGAATTTTTTTTTTAGTCATAATTGTTGAAGGTTTTGAAGGGGTTGTGGGTGTTTTTCTCCCCAACTTCTACGCTACTGGAAAAATTGCAATTTTGAGACAACCATTTCAACCGCCAATGTTTTCTACATAAAAAAGATACTCTTGGTCATAGCTCTAAAGTCGATCGTTTTCGAGAAAACTCAACTTTTATGTTGAAGAACATTGTCAATTTTTTTAAATAAAATTGACCATTTTAAAAAAACAACTTTTATATCATTTTTTCATTTTTTTTAATTTTGCAATTATGAAGTTAACGTTTGGTTTTGTTACTTGTTCTAACGTTTAAATAAATTTTGTTTAATTAGTAAGAAAAAAAATTTATTTCAAAAAATTTACCATGTTTTTTAACATAAAAGTTGATTTTTCTCGAAAACGATCGACTTTAGAGCTTATGACCAAGAGTACCTTTTTTGTGTAGAAAACATTGTCGGTTCAAATGGGCGTCTCAAAATCGCAATTTTTCCAGTAGCGTAGAAGTTGGGGAGAAAAACACCCACAACCCCTTGTGACACCCACAACCCCTTCACCAATTATGACTTTAAAAAAAAATTCCGCACAAAACATAGTTTATTATAAGTAGAAAATGCTTACAAAAGCTGTTTTCTGTACGATAAACGGTTCCCGAGATATTCGCAAAAAACGAACTTTTTTTCATATTTTTTGACGAGCTATAACAGAACCTGAAGTTCTGCGCATATATTATGAAACACCCTGTATAAATAGGATGAAAAATTTCAGGAATGCTTAATTTGATGTAAAAGCTGGAGATAGGCGTATTTGCAACAGTAAAATTTTGCATCTTAAAACATTATAATTACCACAGGATTCACATAGTGACAAATAATGCATGAGGTAGTAAAAACTCAGATTTCCCTTTCCTATGTGGTATGTGTATAATGAGTTGAAAGGTTTAACTTGTAAATACAATACAAATATATAATAGTGGCGAGAAACACACTGTAGTGGCCTCTTTGGGTATTTGCTTAGTCTTTGGTTTCTCACCACTATGCCTATGCACATTCACTATGCCCCTTAGGCAATCATATTCGAACATCGTTCATCGATTTTACTAACTGTGACACTCTGATGAACGCATAGTAAGCGTGAAACCGGTCAGTGTCTGCTGGTTGGTGTCAATGAAGGATGTAGCGACTTCCATGGAGATGTCAATCTTATCAGTCTGGATGAATACAGTCTTATCTCGATTCAATAATAATTTTTCGTTTTCGAACCAGGAAGCAAATGCTTCCTGAAATAATATTACCCCTGTCCTAAGTATAGGTGTACTTAGTACATATTAGTTTACGTAACCAAACGACTTTAAGTAACTGTAAAAAACAGTTTATATGACCTGTCACCAGTTCAGTTTGAATGAATCAGTTTATAAATGTTTTTTACTGATTTAAAGTTTTGTAGTAAACTGTTGCCTCTAAGTACCTTCCACAACATTACAACCAACAGAATATTTACTAGTAACTGTGGTAACCACAATTGTTAAGCTATTGTGCTTTTAATTGAAATAATGTAACCATTTGTAGCTACAAATATGCGGCCACTAACTCTAATGGTACATGAAGTGAACAACGTATTATTAACTGTTCCCCACACAGTAACAGACTGTTCCAAAATTTTAAATGAATTTTAATTAAACACATTAATATTACATTATATACTTAGGTATTAAAAAAAAATTTCCCAATAAGAACTGTATCTCTGTTCAGTATTTATAAAATTTGAAATTGCCATACAATTTATTTCTCGTTGACAAATGTTTCAGTTGCCAATTGAACCCAATAATCAATCAGGTAACTAATGTCCAATACAGACAGTTTGTAGATATATATCAGAGGTATTTCTTTGGTATTTGGTCATCTACAAATCTAAACCAAATTCGATCCGAGGATATATGTATTTAATTTCTACTTCCAATAAATATTTATGTTCGAAGTCACAGCGTTTAGTGGAACCATTATTATACTTTATGTGACGTCTATTTTAAGCAGAACTTAAATATAAATTATTTATGAGACCAATACTCTTGCCGACATAAGAAATATTGCGATTTGTTATATACTCCTGTTTCAGTTGAATTATATAAAGTAATACAGAATATTCTGGGATTGGGAGCTGTTATTAGTGCGAAATGCTACGTTGGTGATCGATAATTAAAGTTTTTATACGAGGCGTAGTCCAACCAAAAAATTATTCGAGACCGTTAAGAAGCATTTAGCATACAAGGTGCATACAATATTTTCTCTTATAAAATACTTTAATTACATAAAAATTCAATATCGTTGTAAATAATATAAAATAATTATACAGATGGACCGATACATTGTTATACGTGAGATCCAGAATGATTGAACGCACCATATTGCTATCATAACTGGTTTCCGTTTGTTAATATTACTTTTTTCCCGAAATTATGACTCCGAAATACCAATCCACTTTGACCCATACCGTAATTAATACCTATTATAAATTAAGACCAATATTAAATTTCTCATTTCCTTTTGTTCCTCCGCGTAATATCGCGATTGCAATTATGCGCTACATTTACTCCTTTTTACGTCATTGTTATTCAGGGCACGTTCTTTTTAATTAGAAGGTCTTTTTATCCACTGTGCCATGTTTTTATTTGCCTCCGGCCGAGTCAGCGGTTTACAGTCTACGCCAGATGCTTAATCAGATTAATTTCTCTACCTAATATTTTATGGGTTTAAGGAGAGAGCGGTGTGGTTTCTGAAAACAAAGCAAACTAACGATTGGGGCTTTTTAGAATAAAAATATATACAGTTGCTGGTTTTCCCTATATCCACTTAAAATTAAACGAGCAACAGGAAAATTTGTTTATTCAAGTAGAATATAAGGATATCCTAGATATTGCGCTAGGATATTCATTCGGCCATGATTCCATGATAATAAATGCAAAGCCTGCAGTAGTAGTAGATAAAATAGCGCAGTAAATGGTTTATATCATGTCATGAGGTAAAAATGTAAAATGTGAGAAAAATAGTAACAAAACAAGAATAGACCAAGAAATTCACTTAAAGGATGAGCTGTCTCAAAATAGTATCGAAGAAAATCAAGAAATGGGAGCGTAAATTCGTATACCATAATATAGAGGCCAGCACGTGAATAATGGAATTAAAATATACAATAAGAGGAGATAGCGAGACGTAGCAACACCTAGTTAAAACTTATTGATGAAGTGGGTGTGAGTATGGAGAAATAATAAAGCAAGTGGAACATTTTGTTCCACTTGCGAACGCATGGAAGACATGAGTGAATAAGGGAAGTATGTATGGAATAGAAGCTATTATTAAGGTAATTTAAAGTCACACTATAGAATTTATTTGAAAAAATGCCGAAAACAACTACACAAAGGGCTATTTGCCCCGACTGACATTACATTACTCAGCATCTCGGAAGTCGCCACATCCTTCATCGAGACCAACCAACAGACACTGACTGATTCGCACTCATTCTGTGCTTATCAGTGCCATAGGAAGTGGACTTGATGATCGATGTTGCGACATAATTGCCTAAAGGGGATATGTTGTTAGTTGTGTTGAGAAACATAGTAGTACCCACTTTTGGTCTTTGCTACGTATTGTCAGACAGATAGTAGCAAGGACCAAAAGAGGGCATTACTGTGTGTTTCTCACCATGTAACAGGCTGGCCGATGTACTATACAGGCTTCACGAAACTTACTTAATTATTCAGTACTATATCTCGAAAGGGAGTCTAAAGTTTACTCTACTGAATCAATTTCTCTGTCGCTGGGTTCGAGATATGCTGTGATTGACGTAGAACAAAAAGGTTTGACTTACCGTGGGTTGTCTTATCCTGAGCATCGATGTAGAGACGTATTCCTTGGACACTTCTTATATGCTAACACTGAGAGGGTAGTTGGGCGGATTTGCATAAAAACACGGCACTTTCAGGCAAGGGTTTTTAATAACAAATAAATAGAATTTAGAAACGTAAACAAAAGGGAAATGAAAAATACTGGCATACGAATTGAAACGAATGAATACAATACTAATGAACTGTAAACTGAATGACTCTATACAAAACAACTAGCGGTGTCTACTTCGAGCCAGAGAAACGTACTTTACCCTGCCTCGGTGATTTGCCCTCATGCTGTGGGGAGAAGCCCCAAAAAATACAAACAACAACCTATTCTGAAGTAGTATCGCGGGAGACTGCCTTGCCTTCCGTCGAAACTTTCCAAGTAAAGTTTCTTTTCTATAAAATTTACATACACTAATCCCATTGGTTGTTAAAGTACGTTTCTCCTCTCTATCTAGTACCGCGAACCATGACCTGTTTCTGTCACGGTGGCCAATCAAAATACTGTTTACTAGATAGTGACCTAAAACCCTTAGATATTATTCTCGTCTCAAAGTGAGGGGGAGTCACGGCTTACTCTATTGATATTCTTCCAGGAAAAACTCCCCGAAAAAACCCGGTTGATCTATGCCTTTACACTTAACTGAACATATAAAAGATCGTATTTCCGAGAACTTCCAAGTGCCACCATAATTCATTATAATTTACTGGGCTTATTTAGTACGCCTATTTGGCGCATTGTCTACTAAAACCTATTCCGTCTCCAGGGGTGCACGGATTAGACATCCATAAAATGTTTTAGTAAATTTGTTAAGCCCGAACAATTCTCAATACTATTTATGACCCAAAATGACATCTTTGCTACAGAACCAGAGATGGTTCTACAAAATATATCTATTTGAGCCAGATGTTACGGTCTAAAGATATTGGATTTACACGCAAAAAGGCCGCTTGACGTTGACCATGTCCGCTTTTGTTACATCCACAACTATTATACCTACTATACAAATTGAACATCATTCTTTCAGGATCTAATAGCTTAAAATTTCTTCCAAACAAATTTCGTTATGATAAAGCTAAAATCTGTAAATGCTCCTATAGTATAAAATACCTAAGTAGTTTTTACTCAAACCGTAAAATCATAACCCCATAAGCCCATATAGTCTGATCTTTCGGATATAATTATTGATTTAGTTCGCTAACATAAAGTTTCCGTGAAATACCGGCGCTCCCGAGGCAGCACTTTTCTTATCCTAGGGTTAAACCCAACAAATTTGTGTATTACACACTATCGCAAGGTATTAATTATTTTAAACTAATGGACCGTAAACCCGATAAACCCTTGCCAGTAATTACTAATACAGCCAATATATGTATACAATATTGATTATATGGCATCATAGAAGGCATATTATAACCTGCAACTTCACAAACAACAGATACTTTATACCTGTGAACCGTCGCCGGATCAAATCATACAGATATCAGTTTTAGATTCAGATGGTTGGTAATTATATGCTGAATTGTTGCTGATATTATCTATATCTGTATTTCATTAATTTTCGGTTTTACAGACCATAAATTGTGTCTATATTAATCCGAAGGGATATTAAGTTCAATTAGTTTAACTGAAAGCAAAACCTCGTTTACAGAGTTACCATTACAGAGTGAGTCAGAAATAAAGTTCACGGACTTCAAAGTCTTATTCAATCCGCGAGTTAATCCCGAGTTAAATAATAGCCGCCACTCGCTGCTAACTTTAAAAGGAGTGTAAAGTCGAGATAAAGACATCGAACTAAAACTGAATCGAGGGGCTACAACGATGACGTTGGAGGTGCCATCAAGTTTGAAGCACGAAATGACAATGTGGGAACGTGGATTTGTGATGGGCGATATCGTGCATGAGTTTTTAATCATAACAAGATTTTTTAATATTATCAGATTAATTTTAAATGAGACATTACAGGAAAATATATACTCATCCTCCCACGACACAGTAGTTATTTAGGTTACCATATTGTGATACAGGGAAGACTTTCACATAACATACTAAATTTTTGAGGTGGCACAACTCTTTGTTAATTGGAAAACCCCAGAACTGTCCTAAAAATGAATTTATTTCGCGATATCTCGATTCCTGCGGCTCTGTGGTTATTAAGGTTACCATCATGTGAAATATGGAAGACTTTCACATGACATACTGAATTTTTGAGGTGGCACAACTATCTGTTGACCGTAAAACACAGAAAACCTGAGGACAAATTCGAAAAATAGCTATAGGTGATGTCTCCGATGATGTCTCTGCTCCCACGGCACTGTAGTTATTCAGGTCACTACGATGTAAAAGAATGTTGGCTTCTTTTTCAAGATATTTCATTTTTTCGAAAATCTGAATAGCTTCGGCATCAAATTCATTTTTGTGACTACTAGTGAAAATGGACTACATACGAATCAGAGAAATAAATCTATATTTATTCTGCTTGGAGAAATATGAAGTTGTTTTTATATATTTGCGTGTACAATTATTGTAACAAGGTTGCTCTTTGTGTCACCTAATAGGTATACTAAAATAAGATTTTCAATTTCTTAGAAAAATAATTCTAAAAGAAAAACAAACACCTATGAGCACTCATTACCTTATTGGTTTTATTTATATCAGTTATGTCTCGTTTTAACTGAAAAAAAAATGCATTAACTTTTATTTCCTTTAAGTTCCAGAAGGAAAATTAATTACGTTTCCATTCCCCGTGACATTTTAAAATAGATTTACGTTAGTTACGTGTTTAAGGTCATGAAATTTTTACCTTTACGTTCAGCTGACTCTACGCTTGCCTTAGTTAATTTAGTGTGACATTTAATAGATTTTACTCACATTACTCTTCTTTCAGTTAGGTACAAAATGTAAATTAACAAAATATTATTTTGCAAATAATCTGTACGAATGGGATAATTAAAATGTAATTTTGTTGCAACTAAACAAAATAAAATCCTAGCTAAGGATAAACGTAGTTGTTTTTCTATACGAAGAATACAATAAAAATTTATTGAATACTGTCAAAACTATGACAAAATACTCATAGACGGGAAGGAGGAATGAGTAAGTACGTTAGTTCGCGTAAAAATTATTTAATAATTTTAAATAGGCATACTTTCAGAAAAAAATATTTTCCTTAAAAATTCAACATCCTAAGTGGGTAATCCATACAGATTACCCACTTTTCCCAATGAAGAAGCTACTCCGTTTTCGTACATATATATTTGCCATAAGCGTTGTAAAATCTATAAATATCAAATACACCAGCGCATTCGCCATATTTTGAAAACAATCTTTATAGTGTCTATTTTCTTATGGTTGCTAGTATTTATGCATTATTAGGTATTACTATTATATTATTTTGCCTATATTATGTTATATTATATTATGTTGTACATACTGCATTAATAAACGTTAGATATCTTTAGACAAAGTAGGGATTTAGAAACTTATATAGTTTAGTGGAGCAGCTCCCAAGGGAAGGTTGTGTACTTTTAAAACCCCATTATTTTTACCGGGGTTTTCATAGATTGTATCTTATTTCCTTTCACAAAAATAAAGCATTTCATTTAAAAGTAATGTCATTTTCACAACACGACATTGTAGCAATCAGACAGTTGATATAGGAAAAAACTCTTTCATATTTTGAAGAGTTTTTTTAGGCACTAAATGCGAGAGAAGCTATAATAAATTGTTTCACTTTATCGTAATGATTGTTTCACTTGTAAAAAAAACTTACTCTTAATTATACTGCTGTGCTTAATTGAACAAAAATTACCGGGTTTATTGAAGTCAAATAACAATTCGTTTTATATAAGATACCAACGCTTCCTTCGGTAAATGAGCCAAAACGTAGGCATTTCTATCCAAAACGTACTGCGACTTAAATTGTCCTCAGCACGCTAATATTTTTACGTAATTATAATAGCTTACGTAATATCAGTTTTCCCCGTATTCCATAAGTTTCCGTAGAACGTTAGGTAAGGCCTATTCGTGCCTAATGGAATTCTAAGTACGACCACAAAAACGAGACGCAATTTTCTTATCACACGGAGTTGCATGTAATGTGTAGAACTTAACGGGTAAATGTAATTTGCTTATGTCAGAGATGTAAACGTTTCCTCGGAATTTATTCCTACATACAGCCTGTTCAACCAGGAGCTGACACCATATTCTAGGAAGTACAGATATGATTTTTCTGAAACTCTGAATATAATAATGACCAAAGTAGATGCCAAATTTCTTATTTTAAATGAAATGGAACATTATATATGTTCCACTTACACCCTTATACTTAAAAGTGGACAGGGTGTCCACTTTTAAGCGTATACAAATCGATAAAAAAATTTTGTGAGATATTTTCAGAAACCCTTTTTAATAATATAATATAATAATAATAATAATAATAATATCTCTACCCCTCATTCTAATCACAAGGATAAGCCCGAAAGTCTGAGACTTGTGTGGGAGAGGGGACGGCATATTATTATTTCGCGGGCCGGATTTGCTCCTCAGGAACGGCTTACGTTGGTAGACCCTAACCACCATTCAGTGCTGGAATGAGGGAAACCGGAAAACCTCATTAGTTAGGGGGAAACGTTTGGTTCGAAATGTTTTCAAAAACGCTCCTTTTGTCGTTATTACTTTCGTCAAAAGGCAAATCCAGAGACGCTTACGATTTTTTTATACCCCCGATTTTCACAAAAACCATTTAGCGATTTTTTTATTTAAAATCTGATACAACGGTGCTAATCAGGATAGTAAAAACTCCCATTTACCAAATTTAAACAAAAATATAGAGAGTGTTCGGTTCTACACCGTGTTAAAGTTGAATAAAATAAGGACTTCAAAGGCACCGGGGGAGTCAAGCGTGCCATGAAATTATTTCAAAACAGTTGAAGAATTAACAGGACCACACAAAGTGTTGATGATACCTCCAGTACTTCTTTGTTCACTTTATATAAGATTATCGGGTATCAATAAAACATTGACCAATGGTTTAATAAAAAATAATATGATAAAACATGTTTTCACAGCCCTCTTATATCTCATATTTTGTGATATATCTCATTTTTGTCCAGATAATATGAAATATTCGTCTTCAACACAGTTCAATTACTTATATATTCACCCTCGGGAGATAATCCAGTTATCAATAAAATACTGACCAAGTTCATATCAGAAATACTAGAATAAAATCTGTTTTCATGCTATTCTACACACTAATTTAGTTCAATTGCTTTTTATCACCTTGGAAGGTACGGGGTTTGTCTGTAATCTGTTTTTTCTGGCCTGTTTTCACGGGTCTTCGTATTGTACATACAGCTGAAGTGAGTAAGGACGTATTTTTCCATCTAACATTTAACACATTTTGTATGAAATGGGGTTTCTGTGTTAATGTCATATAAAAATTCAAGATCAATCTGCAAATCCCTCCAACGCCGAACACATCTCAGCCATTAGGTTATCACTTTTGGCATATATTCGTTATTCTCTAAGCTTGCGCTATAAAAGTGATGTTGACTGAAAAGCATTTTCATTTGTGTCAGCTTTTTATTGTCTCCTATTCTTGGGTAGTAACAGATTTTCAGGAGACTAAGAAAGCATATTTAGAAATATATACTTTTTTCAATGAGTAAAATGGGAGAATAAAGAAATTGCTGAAATCACAATTTATTTTAATTTAAAGTTACCTTTTTATTTTAAATGCTTTAATTAATAACTATTTATAAACCTATAATATAGCCTCTATCGGCCTTAATTCAAATAAAAATTTCTATTCATCAGTAATTATCTAAAAAATCCCTGGTAATACAAAGGATAATAAAATTTAAAAAAATAAATAAACAAAAAAAATTTAATGTTAGAACATTTATTAAAATAATATTTATATTACTCAAACTTATATGGGAGGGGGCACAATCGGTATATTATGTAAACCCCATCAAATTTATGATATGACCCACTACCTCTTGATATAAATACTATTGTACTTTGGCCCTCAACTACGGACTTGATTTATGAAATAATTAGAAATATTAACTCGACGGCAGTTAGTTTTACTTCTGCATCCTGTATATTTCCTGGTTATTTTGTTATAATATTATTATAATAGGAATGTTTCTTTTACCTATCTCTAAGCTTTTGCCTTCAACTGATTCTTTGATTTACCTACTTATCTACAATTTTTTATATTCTTATTTCGTTTTATTTCGTTATTATCCATTGCTTCATATTCCATCCCAATTCTCCTGATACTTTATAAGTTTTACTAATTGTTGCAAAATACCGTTGCAACTCAAAAACGGTAGGGAGCTGCCAGCAGGCACTCGCTCAATTGAGCAGGAAAAATAGAGTAACTCTGGTCTGGGTCCCAGGCCATTCTGGCCATGAAGGGAATGAGGCAGCCAACTCTCTAGCTAGGGAGGGTGCTGCCTCTGAATTTGTCGGACCAGAACCGGTGCTTGGCATATCCTCGAGTACTGCCAAAGCAACGCACTTGACCTGGGCTGAGGGGCAAATCCTTCAGTACTAGCAGGAACTACCACAATTAGTTCATTCGAAGGCGTTTATAATAAACCTTTCAAAAACAAGAACTAAAAAACTTCCGGAAACCTGCTTAACTCTAGTTAAGCAGGTTTCGCCTACGAACTCTAATTGGCCTATACACGCGTCACTGCCGTTTAAAATATCATCTGTGCAAATTCGGCCTAGCAGAAGATGCTGAGTGCCGCCTGTGCTTAGAAGATGATGAAACGGTAGAACACCATATTGTGTACCTGCCCCGCTGGGGAAAGGATCAGATACTCATGATTTGGCAAAGGACAACTTCTGCCAGAGGATCTGAGTAAATTCTCACCCAATAAGGTAATCAGCTATATTAAGAAGCTGGACCTGTTGGGTGAAATATAAGTAGGTGTGAGCCATAATAGACCACATGGTCGCGGTGGAGGGTCTGGTTTTCGGCCCACTCACTTTTGAACCTTACCTAACCTAACCTAACCTAAATATCAACTAATAATAATAACATCTCTACCCCTTTTTCTACTCGCAAGGATTAGCCAGAAAGTCTGACACTTGTGTGGGAAGAAAACGCCATATTAGAAATGTATTCACATTATATTGATGATAGCGAAAAATTCTAGAGAAAACTAAATATTACTATTTTGAAATATATTCTGAAGCCATCTGATAAAAGGTCAGGATCGCTTTCGTTTTATTTACTTAAACTATTTTGATTACTACGAATAAAAAGCTACATTCAACGAGGACGTACCTACTTAGCCCCATTTCTATCTTTTAAACCAATCAAGATAAAACTATCAAACGAAAGTAAACTTAAGTGGCAACGAGTTTACAACTTTCTGATGTGAAACAGAAGTACAAATTTATCAATATGAGTGACACTGGGATCGTTATCCGCTTTACATTTCAAATGGCAAGTAAGTTTGAAATATCTTTCATTACTGTATTCAAAGATGGTTTAGCTTTCTTATGTACCTACTTTATTAACAGGCTTATGTTATACTTAATGTTTAAGTACAAGCAAAATTTTAGATTATTTAATTATTTTTAAACTTTACTGATGTAGGTACAGGAATACTTTAAATTATACTAATACTTTTCATTAAAGAACAAAGTTGCCTAATCCTACTTAAAAATGGCGATAACTAAAAATAAATAAATTCAATAGAGCTAACCAAAGTGGTAATATCAATTACAATTCTAACCGACAACCAAATAAAAGCCTTGGAATCATTCCACAACACTAGATTCCTCTCAACTCCACTAGTTGCAATTTTCGGAATTCTCTGAAAAGTTCTTGGGAACAATACCAATAATTTGTCTGCCACGTTACATAAACACATCGGAATAGCAACCGCTGTAAGCTCTTCTAACGCAAAGCCACTTGGAGTCGTTAGAGTGCCGTGTTAGCGGGAATAATGAATATTAATGAAATCTTGCGTTGTGTCATTTAAACCGCTCCTGGCGTTATCTCTGCGAAATTTTAAAGTGAAATGAGTCTAATATTTGCTTAATTGTAGAAAAAGCCATTTTAGGTGCAAATGGATTAAAGAACGTGCTTACAGTGAAGCGAGTAGACTATTTAATAATACTTTCAAGAATGCACATGTATGAACAGAGAAGGAATATACAGGGTGTCCCAGTTTTATGATTAAAAAATTCGGGAGCATGTAGAACCAGTAAAAATAATGGGACTTTGCTATATACACTTATTTCCAAATCCAAGTCTGTACCGTTTTTGAGAAAAAAAATCTTTTTTTTTTCCAACCATGCGAATAAGACACTATAACATTAAATTATTTTGTATAAAAAGAGGGCCATTTCGGGACTGTTTGAGATCGCCATAGCAACTGTACAAAAAAGAGATTATTGTACAGTTGTACAGTACCGAAAAGTAATTTGACATTGATATTGCATGTCACATAATATATTGAAGTTTAATTAAATAGAAACAGATAGTGAATCCGATGAATCGGAGGTGATAAACTGGAGGTGCTAATTAGAAGCGGTTGGAAAAAAATATTATGTTAAACTCGTACAAAAAATACGTTTTCGAGACTCGTAAAACTGCCGGACTCTGCTACGTGTCGTCCGGCAACCCTTTCCCTCGTCCCGAAAACGTTTATTTTTTGTACTAGTTAAACAAATAACTATTTTTACTTATCTCTGAGAGTAATACACCAATTATTTCAAATTTTATTTGGTAGCTACTACTATAAATCTTTATTTCCATAGAAAATTTCAGCTCGATGGGAATAGCTTAAAATAAAATTATATTTTATTTAAGTAGATATTATTCTGTTAGGAAAGGACATGACATGGTTTCATAAAATATCGATTTACTCCGTAACGGTGTGTTTTGTGAAAAAAATTTAAGAGTACTTTTTTGTAGAGAAATGGGTAGGACATCGAAATATCGTGTTATTTAGACGTTAGTCAGTAGCTTAACATATATTTTTTAGAAAAATCGTTTCAAGAGTCCAGATTGCACGCCACTGGCTATTCCCACCGATCTGAATTTTTTTGTGGAAGTAAAGATTCATAGTCGGTCAGATATATAAATAAAGAAATATTTTCTTTAAACTTCAACACCCTGTATCTCAAAAACGGTAAAGATTTGAAAATAAGTTTATACAGCAAAGTTCCATTATTTTTACTGGTTATTGATGCTCCAGAATTTTTAAGCACAAAACTGGGACACCCTGTATATATCTGAAATTGGTATTACTTTTATTTGTCAGTCCGTCTGAGGGGTAAAAATGTGTGAAGATAATTTAAAAAGAATCGTAACAAATGCAATTTGCATTGTAGAGATTCAAAATACAAGCAGTGACTATAGAAATAGTCACTGATACAAGTGAATCTATAGAGAAGGAAAAGCTAGATTAGAACATAGTATTTCTTTTATCTGTCAACAAGTCTGTGGGCCTAAAAAGAGATGATGATTCTTTAAAAAATCGTAACAAGTTCAAATTGCTTTTTCCAGTTTCAAAATGCATAGAGAAGAAAAAGATACATCTGAAAATAGTATTAATTCTATTTGTTAACCCGTCTATGGGGACGAAAATAGGTGAATATTATTATAAAAAATCGTCACAAGTTCAAATTGCGCTAAAGAGCTTCAAAATACACGTGAATGTGTAGAGAAGGAAAAGTGTAGCTAAAAACATAGTATTTATTTTATGTGTCAGCAAGTCTGTGGGGCTAAAAAGAGATGATAATTCTTTAAAAAACCGTAACAAGTTCAAATTGCGAAAGTGGTATTATTTTTATTTGTCAACCCGTCTGAGAGGATGTGAAAGGATTAGGATTATTATAAAAAAATTTTCATTCCTTTACGTTCTTCCAGACAAGTCTCGACATCACAATTAGAACTTGTTACGATTTTTAAAAATAATCTTAATTAAGTAGGTACCTACTTTTTATCCTATCAGACGGGTTGGCAAATAAAAGTTTTATTTTCTGGTGTAGTTTTTTTTCTATCCATCCACATATATTTTAAAACTCGACAATGCAATTTAATCTATCTACGACTTTTTGAAAGATACTTCACCATTTTTAATGAATGGGGATGAAAACACCCTTACACGATCTAACAGATTAAAACCCAATATTACTATTCAGTCTAATTATTCGTTCCCTATCCACCTACGCCTTCACACAACATCATAGAGACGTTTTGTAAATGATAATTGTAATGTTTTATTTTGTACTTTTTTTAATCAATCAGTTCATGGTCATTATTAGTTTTTGTTAATTATTTTTTAAGTTTTTTTAGCTACATTTTAGGAGACTACGACGTTATCAATAAGATAACTTCATATCCGCCTTTCTTCCATAATATTTACTTTCGATATTGATGGTGGACTTTTCTAAATCACGGTTTTTTTATTATAAATGGCATCTTCCTTTACAGAAACTGATTAGACTGGAAAATTGAAAATAAAATAATTCTCTGTGACCTTTGTATCAAACTTACACTAACAAAGCATTGATTAGAAACCTTTAGAAAAAGAATAGCTAGTTAAGCTGAATTATTATTGTTTCTCTAATTATCTTTTAAATGCGTTGTCTGTGTTAAACTAAAAAACCACCGATTCAAATTTTAAAACCTGAAAAAATATAGTTCTATCTTTTTCACTTTATTTCTTTAGATAACAACTTTTAAATCATAGACGGGTGTATTGTTCACTTGTTTGGAATCCTATGTATAATGTTCATATCAATCTCATCGAGTCGGTTCAAAAAAGGTTTTTAAAATTCCTCACGTTTCGTTCAGACAGAAGATATCCTGCAAGAGGCTGCGACTATAAACTTTTGTTAACTCGTTTTAATTTTGACTCACTACAATTTAGAAGATACTTCCACAGTCTGAAATTTTTACACGCACTCTTGCATAACCATATCGACTGTCCTGATATATTAAGCCAGTTAAATTTTCTAGCAGTTAGATCAGCCAGTCGTGCTCCACTAACATTTTATTGTTCTGCTGTCGACACTAATGTTGGATTAAAGTCTCCCATTAGTGTTATGACACGTAGCTATAATGGCATTTGTAACTCCTGTGATGTCTTTAACTGTAATGTAAAAAGTTTACATAATGTTTTTAGAAGTGTTAGTCAACTTTAAATTTTGATATTTTAATTAAATCGAATTTGAGCACTTACTTATATATACATGTTTTTTTTTGTTGTTGGTTAAGTCCCACTGTAGGTTTGCATACACGTATTTTTTTTCCACTTTTGATCTTTTCATGTTCTTTTATATTATACTTTGTTCTGTAATTGGTGTTTACACTGTTGGACAAATAAAATTATTAGTATTATTATTATTATTATTATTATTATTATTATAGACTCGTTTTTGTGTAGCAAACTATAGAGGTTTATACCTCATACTATCTTGTGCTTTTTATAATACTTTGTTATTTGGTATATTTTTCAGACCACATATTCCCAGACTAACATTTAATTAAAACAGTGTACATTTATTAAACTATTTATTTTAGTTCTTATTAAAGTTAATTTATTAAAGGCTTATTCTATTTAAATCCTCAAATAAAAAAAAACACCACAGAAATGGACAACCTCCCTACTGAAAGCCTAAGGCTTGTGTAGAGGGAGGGTACACATGAAAAAAATGCAGACACACAACCATTCCCTGGGAGAGGTGCCATTTCTCCCCTGGCGAGATTCGAACTCGCGCCGCAATATACCCATTCTGTTAGAGACATGCTATCACCCAGCACCTACAGACTGAGCTATCCATATATATAATACTACTATATCGCGTGTTTCCTATGTTAGCCCATAAGCGGTTTCTCCGAAAACATTAAAGGACAAAAGATATAGTGCTATACTGTTCCAGAGACCCTTTGTTCGATTTGCGCATGCGCAATCTCCATGGTTACGGAAGCTGACAGACTTCCCAACTTTCAACTTTTTTTAAAAGAAGTCGGTAGACAGAGATGCAGTATTTATGCTGCATGCTTATTGGATGTCGCGAAATTCGTGCGCATGCGCATATTTGACTAAGGTACTCTCGATAAGGATAGAGATTGTATGTCGGCGCCGTGTTGTTTTCGGAACTTTTGGGCCTCTACTCGCGATATAGTAGTATTATATATATGGAGCTATCGCCGCGGCATATAAATATCTCAACATCTCCTTCGAAACAGGCATACGATTATCTTATTGGCATATACAAGCGTTTGTAAGATGTGTTACCTTCGAAGATATTTTAACATAGTATGCCTTAGCCATTTTTGGAACAGTAAGTAACAGTCTTATGAAAATTCCTGTACCTAAATATAGCAATTTCAATACAATGTCTACGAATGACATGTATGATTTGAATTCGTTCTGCAAAATAATATGTAATTTCCTGTCTATTCTATATTTTTGTACGTTTCTGATCGAGCAAGTATTCCATCAGGAAATTTTCTGCAGTAATACACGGAAACGATTTTCGTGCTAACATTGAAGGATATTGCAAAAGTATTCGACGACAGTCCGAGGCTTTCCACAATCCTAATCCCTTTTATATATATTAAGGATCCGCATCCGGTTCGCCTTTTGTTTGTCCCTTGCTGTGGCATCGGCTGAGCCTTGAACTGTGAGCTGATGTTGAGATTTTCTCATATATATTCCGCGGTCTTCGAAGGCGCCAACCGTGAAATCAGGTCCCAATTTCCGTGGTGCCTTTTCATTCTCTGCTGCCCAGAAATTCCCGTTTTATTTCACTTCCAGCTATCTTTTATTTCCATCTTGAAATACGTTAAAAGCGATTCTGGAAGGGCTAGGAAATCATTAGATACGGTCTTTTGTGAAAGACGGGTGTCATTACTTATACAGCAATATATTGCGATTAGAATATTGAAATCTGTCACAGATTTGAGCAGTTATATAGGGCTACTTACTGTATCAGTCCACTATTAAAATATCAATTGACTTATTCAATAAAAATGGAAACCCTGCAAAATGTTGATTGCACATTTCGGAAGACAAGTTAGCATCATCTGGCAGGCTTACAAATTAGAGTAAAAATAGTGTTTTGTGAAGATTTCAGTCAGTGATCTCCAACGCTGCAGCCTATCTAACTAATCATATAGTTGTTGCTGTATGACTAGTACTTCATTATCGTATTTATTCAATCCTGTTGGAAATAGTATACATAATGTCTTTGTTAATATAAATAATTCATAGTTTTTATTTGATTTCCGATATGCCTTTTTGTTCTCTGCTACTCGGAAACTACAGTCTTTTGATTTTATCTTGATATACGTTGAAGTGCAAAGCCTGAGGAATTATGAAATCATCAGGAATCAGCCTTTTTTTGGAGATTGGCGGCCTATTTTATTAGCACAGGAATTTTTATTTATTAAAATAATAAGTATTATAAAGTTAAAGTGCTCTGGATCTCAAATCGCTCTCTAAACAGTAACATAGACAGTTTATCTTGTTATCAGTAGAGTTTGGAGTTTTATCCTGACAGGATCGTATTCAGGACCATTTTAACCATTTTTAATGTTAGTTCACATTTAACTATTTATCTACATAATTATGCATAATTATAATTATGTATAATTTTACATGACAATAAATCATATGATAATGATATGATTAATAATATGGCAATAAAGATTGTTCAATTCTTGTGCTATATTAACACAACTCTTATTATTGTTCTAGTACTGTATTAGTCAATTAATTCAACAAAATTAACTTAGATATAAAAATTCGCTCATTATATCAGTAAATACTGTATCTTACTGAAGTCTCCACATTTTCTCCCATGTTGACAACTGCACAACAAACTGAACAAATAACTACCAGAGCTGGTTGGTTTCCCAACGGTAAACCGAATCCCCACCATGGGGAAATAAGTTAATATCAAGCCCACCCCAATATACGTCTCCGGAGCCACCGATCCAGGCTGCAACTGCAATTACGAGAAACTGATTGAATTTCATTTGGATTGGGGAACAAGGACTTTCTGTGTTTAGTGGAGAGTCCAGCTTGTGAAAAGACTTCCGAGTTAATAAAAAAATAAAACCAAGGGAAATTAAATTTAATAAGTTGACAATAGGAATTGAAGAAATAAAGAAAAATTTATGGTAGTAAAAGTCAAAATAACAATTTTTATTAAAAAATTACAGTAGAATTAGAAGAAGAGGCGAAATTTAAGTTTAATTGGAAGTAACTAGGGAAGTTTAATTGAAGTTAGTGAAGACATTCTGTCAAATAACTAGCATAGTTCATATACTAATATTAATAAATACTGACCAGATTTATCCATTTAAAGTCAAGACCAGAATTAATCAAAGTGGAATGACCTCGCCGATCTGGTAAAATGCGGTGATGCATGGGCGTGCGTATTCTGTATTACCATTGGGCACATTTCAGTAAATATACACTCGTATACTATTCTATAGAATACTTCTAGTATATATTAACTGAAATATGTCCAATGGTAAAAAAATACAAATCTAAAAATGTCTAGTTAATACAGACAGTTTTAGATTTGTCATTAGATGAAAAATTATTTGCTTTAGCGTAAAACTTCCAAATTGTCCTGAAATTTTGCCTATCCCCCTATTTTCGGGTATGCTGAATACAAATCTAAAGTTATTTTTTGTGGACGAATGTAGTTTTTGAGGTGGTAGACAAAATTTCAGAAAATTTTGATAGTTTTACGCTAAAGTAAATAATTACCGAAAAATTTCAGTGGAAAACTGTAAAAAACTAATGTATACATGTAAAAATGTAATATAGGTACCTATTATCAATTTATATACAATTTTTACCGTTAAACAACGCGCTCGAAATAACCCAACATCACGCCACTGTTTCCCTACTACCTCGAGCGCAGTCGCTTGTTGGTTCCTGATTCGACCAATCAACGTCGTTGAAGCTGAGAGAAAAGAAAGCGTAAATGCAAGAATATGTGTGTTAAATAAAAATGAACAGCTCGCCACATATTCGGAAATTCCTTGATATTATCACAGGTATAAAGATATATTATATCTTTATACTTGTGATATCATTAAGTAAAAGACAAATTAAACATTATGTTCGCTTTAATAAAGTGCAATAGGGATAAGGGACGTTAAAGACAAGTAAAATAAAATGGGTAAATAAGGTAATTAATACGTTTCCTGTTTTAAATAAGAATACTTTAGAAATAAATGTGACAACACAGATCTACTCTTTTTCCGGTCATTGCACTTTGCTTAATTCTGGTCTTGACTTTAAATTAATGAAACAATTCAAACTTGCCAGGGTAAACACATTAACAGAGTTTTGTAGCAAAAAGTAGCAATCTGGAATGGAAAGCATTTTTGGAAGTGTCGGTTTCAAATGTAAACATATACGATTCCCCAATAAAAATTTCTTCAAACGGAAAGGTTGTGTTGTATTTTGAAAACTCCAGATTGTATCAAAGTTCTCTTGACGGTAAAGAGTAACTCTTTAGGTGTGAATATCTCAATATGTGAAAAATAATTTATTTCTAGATGAAGCAATAAATAATTGCTCTGATCTCTTAAATTACTTTTTGATTCGAATCCGCCCGCATGACCTCAGAAACATGAGTTTATCAAGGACTCCCGAATACCGATAGTTGACTTATTAATTGAATTTGATTATATAATCAAATTCTATAAGAATAGTTTTACTATAGTTCTCGATTAGATACTCAAGAGTTTTATAGCTTTGTTACATTATTCTGATCAACAGTCGTTAGGGAGAGGAATTTATATTTTTAAATAAAATAAGTATAAGTAAAATAAGTAATTTGGATTCATTTTTGAAACCGTTAGTAATGGAAGTCATCCTAGACCCCGTACTAATTCAAATTTCCACAAAGTTACGTCGTCTTGGTACACGAGTTTTCAACGGGTAAGTCTCGCTTCCTTAGTGCTACTTGGTTGTGAATTTGCGATAAACTCGAAACAGAACACTGAACAGTAATACACCAAGACCACACTTTGATTTCCGATGCTAAATACAGACTTAACTTTGTTGAATTTATGTAGATTATACAAAATACAACCAAATAACCCAAGGAGTGTCTAGCAGAGATAGATACACATGCATTACCGAAATCAGGAACTTGAACACTCAAGGTCTTGATTCCATCTGAGAGTCTTATTGCATCTTCATGAATTAGATATTAACTAAGTACCTAGCAGCTGCTCCCTGAAACACAAAGTTTTAAAACAAATTAGTTTATCTACAGTACAGTACAGTGCAATGCGTATGTTTTGGCATTAGGTTGTTATAAAGGAGGCTAGTGCATGTCTTATTTTCAGAAATTGGTATAATAGTAAATATAAAATATATACAAAACTAATTCGTAAATACATGTAAATTGAACTCGTTAATAACAAAGTAAAGGTAATAATACTTTATGGGTTATGTGTTATTGATTAGTTTATTGCTATTTCCATCATTTTCATGAATTTGTACCAAAAAAACTTGCGATATGTACAGGGTATTCGCGTATATTTTGACCCCTACCTACAGTGGTTATTAAGAAAGTTAGGAAAAAAGTTTAAATACAAAAGTTGTTTGGTTTTTCAAGTATTATCTTTTAGCTAGGTCGAAAAAAAATTGAATGTCGTAGATTTGAGGAAACCAATTAAACACAATATTTTTAAATGGAACGCCCTGTATAATTTGACACGCTTGGGTAAATATTTTTCCCTGATTTCAAAAATATTTTTTTTTGACATTTGCACTGACAGTTTTCGAAATCTTTAATATTTAATGTTTGCAATAAATCATAAAAAAAATATTAAAAAACGAAAATATTAGAAAATGTTTAAATAACTAAGGAGGTTACATTGAAAATCATTAAATATTTTTTATTACTGCTGGTTTCTACTGATAAATATTTTTAGTTCTTTGTATTTTTTGTATTTTTTTATGGTACTCGCTCTCGAATATTTCGAAAACTGTCAGTGCAAATGTTAACAAAATATATATTTTTGAAATCAGGAAAAAAATGTTTACCCAAGCGTGTAAAATTATACAGGGTGTCCCATTTAAAAATATTATGTCCAATTGGTTTCCTCAAATTTACGACATGCAATTTTTTTTTCGACCTGGCTAAAAGATAATACGTGAAAAACCAAACAACTTTTGTATTTAAACTTTTTTTCTAACTTTCTTAATAACCCCTGTAGGTAGGGGTCAAAATATACGCGAATACCCTGTACATCAGATTATGTACGTTTAATAAAATGGTTTTGATTTGAAAAAAAATATATATTTGGAACCATGAAGTAAACAAACAGGGTTTATTTCGCAGAAATTTTAGGGTCTAACACGAATAAAAAGAACGTATTTGGAAAAATGTGAAACAATATAAAGACATAATATTCATAATTCTTTATTTCAGTTCAGTTAAAAGATGGTCAATTCAAATTGTAAACATATACTATTTAAAATAATTTTAGATGATATAATTTTTTTATACAAAGATATCTTCCTAAAACCATATTTAAATATATGTTATTAACCGGGTTGGTGGCTCAGAGATTAGTATCTCGATCATTTAACCCAGAGGTCGTTTGTTCGAATATTTCCACATTTCCCTCATTCCAGCACTGAATGGTGGTTAGGGCTTACCAACATAAGTCATTCTTGAGGCCCAATTACATCTTCAGAGGCGCCAATGAATGAGTATGCCGCCTCAGTCCCACACACGTCTCAGGGCTAATCCTTGTGATCAGAATGAGGGGTAGTGGTATTATTATTTGTGTTCTGCGCATCATATTATTATTATGTCTAATTTTTCATTTCATTCAAATTCATTTTATTAATTCCTATCAAGAAATCCTATAATAGTACAAATATTTATATCTTTGTTGCTTGAGAATAAATGTTTACGGCAAACACATTGGGGGTATTTTCCTTCAATCGAAATGAAAGTGGAAACCTGTATTTTTATAAAATATATATTTTTTTTAATTTATTAGGATAAAAATTATTAAGATTGAATCGGTACAAAATTTTTAATTCAATTTTGAAATTTTATTCTATATTCGTGACGTCACTAAGCGAAAACTAGGGAATATGCATCTATAAAGAGGCCACACTGATAATATGTGGCTAAATTCAGTTTGTAACGATGATAAACGACAGTCGACATTTCGACAATTGACATTTGAAATTTCCTGTTTTTGTTTGGTTTCGACAACTTGACGTGTTGTATTGTTGTTCTCTTGTGAAGTAAACTTTTATTAAACATGGAACAAGGTTTTGTAGAGGCTAAGTCCGACAATTTACCGGTTATAGATCCTTTTATGATAAAGATCCTATAGATCCTTTCAGAAATAAAAGGGATGTAAAATGTAAGGTTAGTATTTAACTTAACAGTATTACTGCAAAGTCGATTAAATATATTTAAAAATTACCTTTACGAATTACGATGTTTTTCTATTACTAATTAATACACTTGTAATCAGTCACAGGCAGAGACAACAATTCACAGGTAAAAATATAAACTGAAAACAATGTCTCATGTTTACCATGATGTTTACCCTAACCAAACAATTCAAACATAAACAAAAGTAAAGTTGTGACGCAGTGACACCAACCACACAAATGAAAATATCCTAGAAATCACTAAAAAATGGCGCAAATTTTGAATTTTCGCTTAGTGACGTCACATAGATATCGCGCACAATAAAAAAATAATTTATGGACTTAAATGAACCCAATATTAAAATTCCAGAAATATGTATCACTTCTTTTTCCAACTACTTTCCATTGCCGATGTAAAAAAAAAATAGGAAAACTCCATTACGTAGCATCTGGATAAGAATTATTTAGTCCCTTCACATATTCTCCACATTTTTATCGGAGGCGCGACTTCTAATCTCCACATACATTAGTAAATTCTTCACACACATTCTTCCAGCTGGGAAGTTTCAATAATATATTTTAAAACAGCCATAGTTTCCAACTCACGATGTCGACAATTCTTACACCAAAGAGCTGCGAGTAATTTATCTTTGTTAGAAAGTTCTCGAACTTTTCGTCATCGGTATAGTTTTGCTACCCAATAAAAACTTGTCTTTGTACTCGAGAGAAGTCGTTCCTTAGTTTGTCTATGGGGACAATATATTTTAATCAAACATTCTTTCGACTCTAGTGCTGGAAAGTGCCATGCTCTCAGACAAAGGGCACAGAAAAAACAAATTAAATTGGATCAATCAAGACGTAAGCTCAGGGAACAAAAGCTTGATTTGAAAAGTTCAGGAAGTTGCTTTGGGAGTACGGCAAAGCTTAATTAATAACCTTGAATGTGCTCACTACTATTTGTAGGTACCTGAGGCTGGCGAAGGAGTGTCTCCGATGGCATTAATTTTATACTAGGTGCATTGTATAGAATCAACACATGAAAATATTCATCCCTCTTCTGATATTTATATTTCGTTTTAATTTATTTTAAAATCTTTGTAGTATTATACAATTTATTCTAAATATGATTGTGGAAAAATAACAAACAGAAAAAAAGTGACAAACAAGACACTCCATAATACCTATTGTACATTTGTATCTATCTCTAATTGTAGATAGGTACGGAGGAAAATACGCACTATGAATATATGAGAATTAAATTATCGGTTGGTCTTAACGAGAGAGTATACCTATGTTATCATATTTTTGACCTTGTGAGTATATATACTATGACATTTAAAAATTTAGTAGTATACCGACATCTATAGAGGCCGTTCGGATAAAATATTTGTAATATGATGGCATATATATATAATTACTAATTTTGACTAGACGGGAGCCTTTATTATTTAATTTAGGTTAGTTTCTAGATAGAAAGGACCTACTTTAGCATACTTGATATAATATTGCACATGATGCTTAAAATTGCTACATTTCTAATATTTCGAAACTACAAGCTTTCGGAATAGACAACCTTATGCAAAGCTAGCATTATGTTTAATGCTAAATAAGATAAAATTATAAAAACAGCAAGTTTTCAATTGAGAAAATTTGCTTTTGAAAGTTTTTTCATTTCATTTTTATTCTTCTTTTTGAGCACCCTGGTATTTTGTATGATATAAAAACTCGAGGGTATACAGTTATGATGTGTATGTATACCCAATAAACCGTGTATCGAGATTTACATACTTTTCAGAATATTCTGTACCAGGGCCTAACAAACCTCAAATATAGTAGCACTTGAAATTATTTCGTATTGCTATTCCCATTTATAAAACAACAACAAAGAAAACACTCAAGTTTCTCTTGTTCTGGAAATATTTCAAGTCTGTGGGGGACCGGAAAGTATCTTTGGAAGAGACTCAGTCGATATTAAAGAGCAGTATATTATTTTGCATACTCAACATGAACAGTTGAAAGTGATACTTTGACTATAATTAAGACAAAAAGTTTTTTTTTTCTGAAATACAGTTCGTTAAAATTTATTTTTTTTACATTCTTCTAATCTATTTTGTACGTTAAACCAAATTCACCTATCTACCGAAATATTAAAAATAACGAAATATTAACATATAAAATAATCTAAAGTGTGATATATTTTTTATTTTATAATGCAGTTTACGTCCCACCAAACGACAGCATTGACTATGCTTTTCCACTTCTCTATTTTAGTCTTTACCTTATTGTCCTTTTAATTTTTTTATATTTTAATCCGTTTGGATGATATTTATCAGAATACTATTTAAATGTTTTTTTAATATAATACCCTTCTATTGTCTCATAATTTTAAAAAATCCTAGATTCTATGAAAAAAAAGACAAAAATTTAAGATGTTATTATTAACCAACTATTGCTTTTGCTTCAAGTCATATTTTAACAAATATTATTGAAACAATACTAGGATATAAAGAAACGCTCAAAAATGTGTTAAACGATCAGAATAAATCACAAAAAATATTATTTATAAAAAAGATCGAGGTGTCTCTACTTCTCACTAAAAATATTCCGTTTTCCTTGCAACTAAACTTCGTGAAGAAATGATATATTATTATTCTTACTTATAGTTATAGGCCAGTCATATAGTACATTAAAATCGCAAACTAACGGCTAGTTCTGATTTTTTAATATGTTGTTAGGACTACTACCAGTAGTGTATATCCAAGTTTGCAGCTTCGAAAGACCTGTGCTAACTTCGTAGCATTCGTAAAACCGCGAAATTTTCACACATTTTTCAGTGTTTGCACTATATCTCCAAAACCATGCGTTTGTTCATAAAACATGTTCAGAACGTTTTTAAAGTAGATTAAATATCTACTATGTAGTAACTATGACTCTCTTAATGATTACCTTGCTCAGGAACGGCTTGAAAAGCTTACAAAGTATACCCCGCTGCTACCTGTCCTCCAAGAGAGAATGGGAGCTCTCTCTGGGGAAGTCCTGCCGATTGTGGTAGGAACGAGGGGGGCTATGCCCAAAGAGACGATCAGTGCTCTGGCCAAAATCGGCTTAAAAGATCGTCACTCGCTATTAACAATTTCGTTGATAGCGTTGCGTAGTTCCATAATCATTTATCAAACGTTTATGGACTATGACGCCCGCCCTCGGCCCATCGGAAACATTCCTGATGGGTAAATTCCTCCGCCAAAGTATTTAAGAGCCCACTTACCAAACACAAGTTTTTATTGTCCTATGTTTGTGTTTTATGTTACTGTCTAGGAGCTTTTATAAATATGTGGGCACTTTACACCCGCATAGACTTTGTGATAGGAAGCGGTCTGATACTCCGCTTCCCACTCCGAAACAGTATTTTATTATATGACTATATTTATTATTTTAAACTTGTTTTGTCCTCTTTACATAATTTATTATTTATGTATGTACAAGTGTGAAATTTTAGATTAAGTTTTAATGCTGCACGTGTGCACGGCAGCTGATTGGCAAGTGGTGCAAGTCGTAGAGCGTAGTCTAGGACTTAGTCCTATCCTACTGCCACGGCGGCTGAGCCAACTGCATGGGCATTCGCAGTTGGGCGGACGCCTCCACGAGGTTCCCTGTGGGCAATGGGTGTGCTCAGTGCAAACAGAGTGCACCTAGCAAAATAGTCCGTTTCCTCGCTTCAGAGGTTCGCCTCCCTAGAGGACTCAGTTAAACGGTTTTTCCAAGTCCGATAAAATTTTCTTGGATGGGTGGTTTCCTCTCTTACGTTCAGAGAGGCCAGTGGCGGAGGTCGCAGATAAGTGGGCATAGCAAGGTTGAGCGCGACAGGCTTGGTTAGGGTGGCCAGTGCTGCAAGCGACGGATAATCCCCATCATCCGTCCGGAGCCGGTCACTGTTGTTGACGGTTACCGCACCACATAGCGGGAAGTAGCAGGGGATTCCCTTGCCAGGACCTAGCCAAATGCCTCGTCATCTAATTAGTGACGCGCATGAATGGATTAACGAGATTCCCACTGTCCCTACCCACTATCTAGCGAAACCACTGCCAAGGGAACGGGCTTGGAAAAATTAGCGATAGCGTAGGTACAATAGTTACCAACATACAGCCCTCCAAAAGTGGCAATTTTTTCCAACAAAGTGAAATTTTCAGATTTGGTCAATTTTCGTCCCCGAAATCGGGGAAAATACTCATTTTACGGGTAAAGTCATGTACCCGTAGAAGGTCCCGTCTTTCAGGATATGTCTATAAATATTCTTCAACTGTTCTGTTTAAATTTTTGTTACATCTGTAATAAATATCTATAATATCTTGTTTCTCTTCTGTTGACTACATCGTTTGTCAATGTAAAAAGTACTCCACAGATGCAATTTATAAAAATTATAAGTGCCATTTGTGGTTTGTCAAGAATTGACTGTCATGGCCATGGCTCACTAGACATTTTCAAAAAAATACTTATTTTCCTTCATAATGCCCTTATTTTTTAGGCAAACATTAACATATATTATATTGTTGTATTCAGAAAAAATCGGTTTATTCAAATATGAGAAAAAATAATATGGCGCCCATAAGAAAAAATAAAGTTGACGATGATTTACAATAGAAGTGACATTTTTTTAAAAAACTGTTTACGGCATCGTATTAGTCTCAAGAAAGTGTCCTAATAATGTCAAACCGATAAGCCAATATTTTCAAAAATATAGAAGTTATGGCTAGAAAACGAAAACCGGAAAAAAAATTTTTTTGCCTCTTGCTCAGAAACAAAAGCAGATATGGGGGTTTTCTTTGCGCCAACTTATTGAGCACAAAATTCCGCAACTTTGCCGAATTTAAACCTATAGTCTATCTTTTATAATAAGCGAGATACCCATGTTACACACTCGAAAGTGAATCACTCTTTACATGGGTTTTCCTTTCAAACTACCCTCAAACCATCGTGAGAACTCAATAGAGCAAATTTGCGAAGAATGAGTTTTCCCATTTTTTTAAATTTTTAAGCATTGTGAGGAAACTATCAGACCTACGGACGTCGTTCTATGCTTAAATTAAAGCTAATTACACTCGTTACAACATCTCTTCCTATGACTTTACCCGTAAAATGAGTATTTTCCCTGGTTTCGGGGACAAAATTTGGCCAAATCTTAAAATTTCACTTTTTTGGAAAAAATTGCCAATTTTTGGAGGACTGTATCTTGGTAACTATTATACCTACAGAGCTTGTTCTTATCTAAAATTGTAGCAAATTTAATTTGCTTTAAAAACGTTCTGAACATGTTTTATGAACAAACGCATAGTTTAGGAGATATAGTGAAAACATCGAAAAAAGTGCGGAAGTTTCGCGGTTTTTCGAGTGCTACGAAGTTAACACAGGTCTTTCGAAGCTGCAAACTTGGATATACACTACTGGTAGTAGTCCTAACAACATATTAAAAAATCAGAACTAGCCGTTAGTTTGCGATTTTAGCGATTTCTAGTGTACTATATGACTGGCCTATAAAGTAAAAACTGATAATTAACTGGACTAAATGGATATGTGTAACGAAAATTCTAACAAACTCTGTGCATGTTATTTGGTAAAATGGTTCAAAATTATATGTAACATTTACTGCATTTTCATTCTTTTACATATTTTTAAAAGAATTGTGCTTATTTTTACAAAGATATTTCATATACAATCCTACCACTTTATAATTATACTCCTAGTGCCGTTCAACTTCCCGGTTATCCTTACTGATGCCAAGTCCTGTATCTTCCTTACAAAATAACTTATTTGACGACTAAAAACAAGAAATGGCTAAAAGCAAGTACTGTCAATAGAATAGCGGTAGGAATTTAAGCTGCTTATAAAAGATAAAGGATTTCTTCTTTCAGTGGTTAGTAGAGACTCGCTAGCAAGCGGCTTATTATAATTTCTTAAATATGACTTTAAAATAAAACTGGAACAGAACGTTTTGATGCATACAACAAACTCAATAAGTACGTTCCTATGTGCCTCTTCCAATTAAAACATATTTGCCTACGATTTTAAAAATTCTATTATTAATATTGGTAAACGTTGGAAAAAGTTATTTGTGAGATCGGGAAGCTCAGGAATACCAAAAGTCAAAGTAAAATTCGCTTGTTTTTTAAGTAGTAAGCTTAAAAATTCGTAGCCTAGATGCTATGGAATTGCATTATAACTATGATTATTTTCTATGATTTTATGATTATATAACTACCCAACTAGCATACAAGTAGTTGTCTCCGATACAGGAACCTCGAATAGGTAATTATTACAGAACTGTGACCAAAAATACTACTTTTATGAATAAACAACTTTATTGGGTAAATAGTCAGTTCTAGTTACGTAGTTTCTACCTTTAGTAGCTAGTTTATAGTTTCATCACTAATAAGTAGCTCTTTTAGTATCGGCAAGGTCTTATTTACTTGAGCGGCAACATTGAAGTTTTTAAAACTTAAAGGTAGCAGGCGAAAGTAGCAGACACTATTTCAAGTTACTAAAATTCGACTTCAAAGTAAACAATTACTTCAAAGTGTCTTTGCTGGTTTCCGCGACGTTTTGGAAACTTGTTTCTCTTCCCCCAAAGTTGTAAAACTTGAAAGTAGTATGTATTTGTGCTAATAACGTTTGAGCTACCACGACATGTAAACTTTATCGAAGATGGCTACTATAAAGTGGCTATCACCCTTTCAAATCCATCATGAAATAAATTTTACCACTACGTTCCCGGCAGTTCGCGTTTTTTAGGGTGTGCACTGTGCAGGCAGTACCTACTTGTGGTTTTCTTATAATATAATTGCTCAGTGTGCCGTTGTTTTACAAAAATGTTTCTTTACAAAGGAAGAAAATGTTATAGACATTTCACAAACTTCTACAGAAAATTTAAACTCAGGACAAATGTAGGTAATCTGTAGCAGCACGACAGTGAAATAATATTTTTTTGTCGTGAATAAACCACCCGTGAATGCAGCATGCTTTCAATCAAGACAGCAAGTGGAGGACGAGGAATTAATTGATGATTTAGATGCCAGTCGTTTTGACAGGCATTGCTATGAGAGGTACGTACCCGAAGATCAGTACAATGACAATGAAGAAGTAAATTATGTAACCTCACAAATATCACTTTCTGAGCAACTGAGAATATGGTATTACTCTCATAGAGTTTACATCTAACTTACTTAACCATCTGCTTAAAATCCCATGACATAAATTTACCGGTGATAGTAGAACTTTATTGAAAACGCCAAGAGTAGTTCTCATTGAAAAATGGGAAATCCATACCTATCTGGTATTAAAATAATGATAAATGACTCAAAAATTATAATTTTAACGATTTTTAAAGTCGATACGAACACCATAACGAACACGTTCACCATATATAAATGACGTTCACGGTATGTTATGATTTTATGATAGCACATAACCCAACATTCCCAACAATTTTCCAGCCCAAACAAAAACCATAAGACAAGGAAGGCACGACAGAAGTTCCCCATAGAACTGTACAGTAAAAAGTTGACTTTTGAACAGGCAAAAGCGACTTTGAAGTAAATAATTACTATAAAGTTAGATTTATATTGTTCCCGTTTGATTACCGTCACTGTTGTCTAGTAACAATTAGTTTGAAGTCGTATTTTTTAGTGGAAAGTACTTTAAAGTTAAATTTCCCGAAATGCGCCATTTTTATGCAGAATATTCCATAAAACATTAAGACGCTATTTTAACAAAATGATGAACTTTCACGTAATAACGACTTTATAAGATGTTTCTTACAATTTCAACATTAATTATTACAAATTAACAATTCACATTAAAATTGCAAAAGGTATTAAAAAAATATATTATTTTATTTTATAGTATTAGACAAAATTTTATTTAAAAAATCTAAATATAAGCGGCGCCTTGTTTATTTGGATCTATCATCACCATATTTGACAGTAAACTTACATTCGTTTTGATTTTCTCATGGGAGTCACTGCGAAAATGTCTATTTTTCGTACATTTAACCTCTACTACTCATATCCATGTCATGTCAAAGATTGGAATCCATATTACAGTAGTTAATTTTATTTCACTTCGGGAAATAATGCACAAGGATCATAAAAGAATGATATAGAAATATAACAAAATCATGTGCAAGACAAAGCAAGCACAATGACCATGTTTGTGGGAGGGAAGTCCCGTGAAAGTCGTGTCTACCACCCAACAATGGTGGCTCCACGTAATCACAACTCCGCTGGAACGTCGCCGTGATTGTTCCAAAAACGTTCGCAAAACGTCGTAATTACTGAATAATTGTTCCCCATTTTGGTCACAGAAACGTAAAAGTAACGTTGCTTTTACGTGCCAGTAGCTTGTAACTAAACACTTAAAGGTTCTTACAATGGTAACGGTCACGTTCCAACGACTAATTGTGCTAGTTGGGTATCATTATTATTTCTGCTATGAAATACCAGAAAATACCAGTGGAATAAATGATCCATATTTACGTGAAAAGGTATATTCTCATATATTTTACCTATGCTACGTTTCGCCTTTACATTTAAGCCTTCTTCTGGCATTTAATAAGCAGTTATAAAGCAGTTATTTCGCACTAAAACCAATTATATTAATTGGTCATTAGAATAAAAGATATAAAGAAAAAATACTACTTTTGTTGCTTAATGCCCGAGCAGGACGCACCACGATCTCCTAGATGGACTTCTCCTAGTGTCAATCTATGCAGCGGTGGGATGAACAATTCTAAGAGGAGGGATCTGTGTTAGGAAAATTCTCCTACCTTGTTTGTAGTTCTTTTGTAGTTGCATGATTTAGGATGCGTAAATTTATTACCATTTTAATGTACTCTATTCAAGAACTATTTTACAATTTTCAGATAAATATGACAGTTTAAATATTTCGTAAGTTTTTCCTTTAGTTTCTTTGACATCTAATACAACTGAGGTAACGTTCACACGGTAGAAATGTTTAACTGACATCTCTGGAGCTTAGACCCAGGTGCTTGCAATTGAAGCTGCTCCACAATCAACAAAATGTTTAAAAAATGTACTTAATAATTATTATACAATTCCTATCTAATTTATACAAATAAAGTAACAGTATATAGTAATTTTATCATTACACGTGTATATTTCGAGCACCGTTGATATATTATATAGTTATGAGATAGGAAACTGTCATTATGGTCTATGAAATGCGGCATAATATTAGTAAAATTATCTGACAGCAGTCTCTTTAGCGAGCAAGTCGATTGTTCAAAACAATACCTCATCCTCAAGTTAATGTCAGATATGGTAACAAAACAACGTAACTGCAATAGTACAATAACTGCAATTGAGACAGATATTGATCACGATTACGTAGTCCTTTGTCTCTGTTTCTGTTAATAATATCAATTCCTGTCACCGATCAGTTTCGTTTTGTGTTTATAACTCAAGATGATACCTAGATATTGATTTTACTGTAGAAAATCGGTTGCACAAGCAGGAAAACAAGATACTCCGTGTACAATAGACTTACAGAACGAGAATTATGCAGAAACCTTTATTTAACATTTTTATTAACTTTGAAAGTATAATATTTCCTTATTTCATATACAGGGCGCCCTATTTCTTGACCCGTTGCATGGGTAACTTTTTTATTAGTAGAGATACAAAAACGCTTAAATGAGCAAATTAGTGCAGTTTCGTATTAGTAATTCTACGATAAGGCGAAAAATTATATACGGGGGAAGAAACGAAAAATCCAACTTTTCTATTATCCCTCGTAGCTCGTTCATTTGAAGAGTTAGAGAAAAATGCTTCACATGTTTTTTGCAGTATTTTTCATGTAAAATGACATGCACTTGCTACTTTTTATATATCTCTTAAAATGGTTGAGAATCACAGTAAAATATATATTTTTTAAATGTAATGGATAGGTGGCTATGACATTAACCGAAAGTCCCCTTTTTTCTCTTTCAGATGATATAACATAGTCCATATTTTATCCTTACAAAAGTAATAATAATCGTTGTTTTTAAAGAAAGTTTATTGTCACATCAAGAATGCTATGGAAATAAAACAAAAAATAAAATTCCTGATATTTTTAAAAACGTCTAGTTGGCATTTAATTATTGACAGATCATAAGTGACATTTTTAGTTTTTGTTAAGTAGTTTATTGTTTATTATTAATACTGCATACAAAATAATAGTGTTGCAAATATGTACACCAACGAAGAGAAAAATGATATGCTATTTTGTTATTATAACCAAAATCGAGATGCACAAGCTGCAGCGAATCTTTATTTTGAAACTTACATGGAACGAAGACAACCCCATCATAGAATATTTAGACAGCTGGAAAATAATATACGATTATACGGTTCTTTTTCAAAGCCTAAGGATGAAAGAAACTTCAATGGACACTGAAATAAATGTTTTGGCTTATGTAAATTTTAAACCTGATTCTTCAACTGCAGAAATTGCACATCACTGCAACACTTCCAAGGAAACTGTAAGAGCTATTTTAAAAGGTAACAATTTAAAGCCTTATCATTATTCCATATGCAATACTTTATATCCAGCTGATAATCAAAGAAGGATGACATTTTGTCGATGGTACATTTCAAAATGCGAAGAGGATCTAGACTTCTGGAAAAAGATTTTATTCAGTGATGAAAGTAGATTTACCAACAATGGTATTTTTAACCGCCATAATAACATAATGTGGTGCCGAGAAAATCCACATCTTGTTTCTGAAAGAAGAAATCAACGTCAATTTGGGATAAATGTGTGGTGTGGAATTTTTTGTGGCAAAATTATTGGCCCATATTTTTACGAAGATAATTTGAATGCGAATAATTACCTTCATTTTCTAAGGAATACTCTAACAGAGGAATATTTAAATGAATTACCACTTCATATTTTTAGAAATCTTAAATACTTCCAACACGATGGAGCACCTGCGCATAATTCCCGCGAGGTAAAACAATATTTACATGAACAGTTTGATAATGTTATAGGAAATAGAATGGATATCGACTGGCCAGCGCGAACACCTGATTTGACCCCCTTAGATTTCTTTCTTTGGGGGTTATTGAAAGATAAAGTTTATGTGACAGCTCCTCTAGATATAGAGGATCTAAAAGTCAGGATTCAAGATGCAATTAGAAGCATACATGGACATGCAATAAATAATGTTTTAAGAAGTATCCAGAAACGTTGCTTACTATGTATCCAACAGGATGGTGGTCATTTCGAACATTTACTTCAATATAATTAATTAATTAATAATTTCTGTTCTCAAAACATTCTTTTGTTCCATAATCCATAGCATTCTTGATGTGACAATAAACTTTCTTTAAAAACAACGATTATTATTACTTTTGTAAGGATAAAATATGGACTATGTTATATCATCTGAAAGAGAAAAAAGGGGACTTTCGGTTAATGTCACAGCCACCTATCCATTACATTTAAAAAAAATATATTTTACTGTGATTCTCAACCATTTTAAGAGATATATAAAAAGTAGCAAGTGCATGTCATTTTACATGAAAAATACTGCAAAAAACATGTGAAGCATTTTTCTCTAACTCTTCAAATGAACGAGCTACGAGGGATAATAGAAAAGTTGGATTTTTCGTTTTTTGTCAATAACTTTTCAACCTTCCCCCGTATATAATTTTTCGCCTTACCGTAGAATTACTAATACGAAACTGCACTAATTTGCTCATTTAAACGTTTTTGTATCTCTACTAATAAAAAAGTTACCCATGCAACGGGTCAAGAAATAGGGCGCCCTGTATATGCAGGGTGTTCCGTGAGTAACTGTACTTAGCATAATGGGAGGACATTGAGTTGATTCCAAAATACTCCCATATCTACCCCCTGAAGGCCTCCGTTAATGATATACAGGGCATTTTCAAATTCTTGCAAAATTATTGAGCCGCCATATTTTTTTAATCGTTTTATCAAATACATTCAAATTTAGCGTACATGTAGCAGTTTATTTCTCTGTGCTCATTTTATTTTATAAAGAGCAATAAATGACTGGCAAATCACTAAAAACTTGATACATTATTTACGGCAAAGCCCAGAAATATTACAATTTCTGTGTTTGTTTAAGCCTGAAATATGGAAAAGTAAATGACATTGTAAATTCACCGGAACTAAAAAACGAAATCTGCCCTTAAATCAAACGGAAGTAACAAAAACCCGAGCATTATAAAATGCGAGGAATCTTAACATTGAAAAATATGGTTGGAATTCCAGTGATAAATTGTGTCAACATATATTTCTTCTCGCTTTGTAAAAACTGCACTCGATTTGTCTCCTGAAAAAATCATACGCGATATTCAAAGTTCTCCCTACATTCGTGGTTACAAATGATATTCCTTTGATGTGCTTTTTGTTTCAGCCATGAAGAGGTGGCGGCGTAGGGAATGGCATCACAGCCACAGGCGTAACGAGAGAGTATATAATAAGAATTTTGTGATAATGTGTTTCATTTAGTCTCTATCTTTGTTGTAACAAATTAAAATTGTAATTGACACCAAAGAACATCATGTAAACATGCTGGTATTCATCTCCACGAGATTTTCAAGCAATGTATGTAAGTATATTAAATTTTTTATATCATCCAAAAAGAAATAGTTAATATAGTAATAATTACAAATAAATGTTTTTATTTTTATTTGTGAAAAAAATTTGTTAACGAAGGTACTTATAATTCACGTATTTTCTTGAAGACACCATATATATGCAGGGCAGTAAGTCCCCTAACTAATGAGGTTTTCCAGGTGTCCCTCATTCCAGCACTGAATGGTGGTTAGGGCCTACCAATGTAAGTGGTTCCTGAGGCGCAAATGCGACTCGCGAAGTAATAATATGCCGCCCCCTCTCCCAGACAAGTCTCAGACTTTCGGGCCAATCCTTGTGATTAGAATGAGGGGTAGAGATATTATTATATTATATTATTAAGTATATTAGTTTTGTTTAGCCTTGTACTAGGTGCCATTATTTTATATAAAAAAATATACGTTCGGGTACACTTTTTTCACAATATATATTCTGTATCATCTTATTACTTGTTACTTTATTTTATTTATGTCAGTACAACATAAGATTTTCCTTTATTATCATTTAACGTGACAGTCTGTATAGTCTGTATAAGTACATGTATATTATATTACAATTACTATAATACTAGAATTATACAATAATAAAAACTACAACAAGTATATAATAATTACTCTATAGAGTTAAGGTTTAGATTGTTTATGGAAATAAGACCAGCAGAGCCAAAAATAATATAATCCAAATTTGTTATTGGCAAAATGAATAGTATTGGAAATCAGTTGGATATAAAGATCTATTTTCTTATTCTGTTGACGTTTTTATAACCTTTATATTCTTTGCGATTAATGATATGTGACTTTTATTATACATCCTTCAAAATTCTCACAAAAATATCTAAATACGATATGCAATCAATATAGAAACAGGTTTCAAAATGTGTTTCTACTCTGTTGTATTCAAATTGAACAGCCACTTGCTCGGAAACTAATTGCTGTGCATCTATTTGTGTTGTAGTTGTAGTAATATAAATTTAGAGCAACTTCGAATATTGTAGAAACTGTATAATTATTTGATTATGATGTTTAACTAACCCAGATATGTAATTCTAACGTTTGCCAACGAATTTGCAGAAGAAAATCAAAAATCACGCGCAACTACGAGTAGGGATAGTAGAAAGTAAAATTATAGTTTATTATAAGAATTCTACTCACAGGAATATGCCATCTTTTATGCCATTCGTAACATCTTCTACATATGTTTCTTTTTAGTGCGTAATTTGCAACACTTAACAGAAATGATAAAATAGAAGACAATATAAATAAACAAAAAATTGTATAAAAATTGTATAAAATTTATAGTAAAAATATAATAGGTAAAATAAGTGCAGGCAACTTATTTCATTTTTTTTTTTTTTTTTTTAATAAAAACACAACACAACACAATACACACAATAAAATAAATAACATTTATTATTATTGCTTTATAAATTAATCTTGTCTCTCAAGCTTCTGATGGTAAGAATAAATAATTAATAGTTCTCTTTATTTTATTGAGCCTACGCCCATGATCTCCGTTGCTCCTAAATTCTGAAATCCCTGAAATCGCTTCATGTTAAAAGGTCTTTGATTAATGTCAGTATGTGGAAAGGCATTTGTGCTTTTTCTGGCCAATCGTCAAGTTTTTATTGAATGGAGAAGTATTTAACGCTGTACAGATGCTTTTAACTGAATGCCTAATTTGATTTATGCGATAGCAATGTCTTTGTATCTTTTGTCTAGTCTAAAAATAAAGGTATAGACGAAAAGGAATTAATTATAATTACAAAAACCACCATAGATATAGAGGTGTTTCTATTTGTTATGTATACTGAAGCAATATTGAGATAAAAAAGGATTTTTATTTAAAATTGAAATTGACTATTTCCGTATGGGATAAATAAATATAAATCTTCAACTGCAGCTGACAATATAATTTTTTGTGAGTTTAAAATTTTTAGGATTAGAAGTGTTCAAATTAGAGTGTGTTATAATTTATTTTTATGAATTTTAATTTATAGAAAATTTATATATTATATTAAATAGTTGCATAGTTATATTAAATGCATGCAAAATAATAACCTACTCAACTAAAGAAAATAAATAAAATAAATATATTATTCATATGCACATAGTTTTATTTGATAAATGGATATGAAATATTTTAAGGAATATCTTATAAAATATATAACTGAAATTTGAGGAAAAATAGAAACATTAAGCTAAATCTAAGATAAAAAGTTTTCAGTTTAATTAATTTTTAAATCAATTTTCAATCAACCTGAGGTGCAAAAATATATACTTTGAATTCTTTGCCTGTAAAGAAAATACTAAAAGAAACTTTTATGATGGGTCCGCTTCCTTTCGTTTTTCTGACTGAAATTTCTTTTCAAACTAATTGTTTTGCTTATTCTTTAAACGAAGGTTTTCGACATTTCAGGAGCCTTTGAAATCTATAGATATTCTACCATTTTCTCCTTTATATTCAAATTTATTCTATCTATATTTATATTCTACTCTCATTTTCCCATTTCTTTAGATTTAGTTGAATTGTTACTGTTTAGTTTGATGCCATCTGAACCCACTATTGCCTACTTGAAAGGTTGAATCATTAAATTTCCTGAAATTGGAACAAACCAAAATTAACCCATAAATGATAGATGAGAACTTGAAACAATAAACAAATTAATTGTTGAAATTCCTGTTTCAAAATCTATCAAATTATTGTTTCAAGGAAGTTAAAATCCTAATAAGTATGCATTTTTTACGTAGGATTTATTATAACAAAGAGATATAGTAGAGATGTAGCAGGCAACCAGTATAACAGTGTCGAGTACTAATAGTAACAGCGTAGTGGTTTTAAGGAAGAGTCTTTCATAAGTAGTAACATTAGAGACATATACATCTACATTCTACATATATGTCGCTGGTAACATATACATTATGCAAACTCACATGAAAATCATTTGATTAACATAATACCGTACGATGCAATTAACCAAATGTCACTCCATTCGAATTTGAAATACAGCTAGTTTATGTTACAGTTTGCATGTATATGATAAGGCATAAATTAAATTGGCATTATTTACTTACAAGAGGAACAACAAAGGGATAATTTGATGCTGCTAGGCCTCGCGATGCGTACGTCTGTACTGTATTGTTGTTATCGCTAGTCCTTTGTTGCTAATATAATGTTCATCATTTACTTCAAAGTATCGCTTCATGGAATCATTGTTGTGCTGCTCATGTAATTACCGTTTATAGAATATCTAGGTATAAAGTATTGTCTATAATCCATATCAGAGATGATGGTTGAGTAGTATTAATTATCAACGCTCTATTTCAGGCACATACATTAATGGAAACAAAAATGAATTTAGTTATATTTTATAATTATAAGATTAAAATTACTCATGTCAAAATTATTATTTATCGTTATGAGGAAAAGTGATAGGTATAAATCAATTATACCTACTTAGCTACGATTTAACCATAACCATTAAAATTTTGGATATAATACGCGAAGTTAGTTCAATTAGGACAAGTTACGTAATTTTCTATCCAATATAACTAATTTGATTTGGTTTTAATCAGAACAATACAAAAATTTCCAATGTACTATTAAATTTCAAAAAAGCAGCATGTACACAAATAAACTCTAAATAATATTAATGTTCAATGAATTTTGTCCTAGATTTATGGGTAGAATAAAATCATCTGCTAGTGGGCCCTATTTATTTTTGTTTTATATTTATTTGACTTCTGTTCAATCAATGCCAAACTACGATTTTTTCTACAACCACGTGATTACGTTTTGCATTTAATATTTTTTAAGTAGGGATGCATTGTAATATTTTTTTTATGAACTTCAATTTTTAATATAGAGTTTTGGGAAATTTATCCCCATCACTAACCCGTAGGTACGTCACTGATTTAAATCGTATCTAGTTGGACAACTAGCAATCTTATTTAGTGAGGTATCTATAATATAATTAGTCTCTATATCTCTAATTATAAAAAACATGCACTTTCAAAAAGAAAAGTTGACGAGTCTCAGGATTTTTTTAACAATTCGACATTATTTTTTATCGAATTAGTTTCACATTTTTATTCACAATGTATGTATGTATGTATGTATGTAACTTCAGATACAGATGTCTCTTAAATATGACAGGGTTATCATATCTCTTACTATTACAATCGATAAACATCTAAATTGGAGCACCCATGTCCTTTACATCCTTTGCAGTAAATTGATCAAACAAAATTATATACTTTTCAATCTGAGGGAGCATGTTTGCCTAGATGTTTCAAAAATGTACTTTTATAGACAAGTATATCCAATTTTTGAATTATACAATAATTTTTTTGGTTTATTATTATTATTATTACTATTATTATTTCCGCAGCAAAATAATAATTTTAATTATAACTCGAAACACTCCTTCCTAGTGGTTGTTCCCCTTAAAATATTCAAATTCTCCGCATATCAGCTTGAATGATGTTATTGTCTGTCAACGTGTGCACGAAATATGAAAAAATATGTCTATGGCACTGCGAACAGCTGGTAGCTACCAGCATTGCGCCGGAATGTGAATGACAAAGCGACTATTAATTTAGCAAACAACGAGTACGCGTCTGGTGATGGACGAGTTCTAGTATCACATGATGTTTGGCCCTTGATCGAGGTTTAATTACCGAGGAAAATAGGAAGTGAAAGATTTATCGATACGCCAGTGACAAGCTAATGGATTTTGTAAGCATCAGACTTGATTAACGGTAGAAAATTATTTGCGTCACATAGATTATTTCGAAGTTTTAGAGTTGAAATGTGATATACTACTCTGCCAAATTATGGAGAATGACTCCTGAATAGTATCAGAGCGCGTTTACTGTTCACCACATAAAATAATCCTTAACCAGTACAATGATAATGAGCAGTGCCCTTTTACTACTCATAGTGATCAAGACTATAATTTCTTCAAGTCTATATGGTATAGCCATTGCACAAATAATTTCTGGTTGACGATAACATGGTTAACCTGTGCTTAACGCCAGGTTTCTTGAGATCTGTGACTACATGGTTGCTTGAAATTAGCTTTATTCAAGCAGGAGTTCCGAATAGTCACAAACTATCAGAAGCATGGAAAAAAGCGTTCAAGTAGAACAATTCCCAACTATTTTTGATAAATTCACTGTTCAAGCATAAAATCATGTACAGTTCCAATGAATTCCGGATTGTAGATTATGATTGGGGATACAGCAACGAAATGCGGATGATCTGTGGTTTGGAATGCCAAACTTCATAACCTTAATCTTACTACTATTTGCTAGAAAGTACAAACAAAATATAAAAGGTTTTCATTGGAGTTTTGGGATATTTGTTTTACTAGTTGTTGCAGAACAGTTATAATACTTAGGTAACTCAAATTTTATTCAATAAAGTTTCAAATAAAAAACAGAGCGACCTCTGACGGATACCTCCTCTTAAAACACTATTTTTGTTCCACCATTACAAAAATCCTAAACGGAATCTTGGAGCACAGTCCCTTTCAGTATGATTATTGAAATTTGGTGCATCAGAACTTCTCTACATGTTCTCTTCGAATAAAATAATGGATTGTTTGAACCACTTCCGGTTATATCAAAAGTTTTATTATTATTTTTATGTCTTTGTCTTTCTTTGTAATTTCTGTTTTTGACTTTTCGTTGCTGTTCTAATTTGCGTTAATTTATACTCTCACAAGTAAATTCATTTTTTAAGTTTTTTTTGGTTCATATTTGTTATTTTAACAAAAATTACGCTCTCCACGAGCCATCCTCGTTTTTCTCTCACTGTGATGGTGTCGAACTTAATTATTTTAAAATATTTATAACACTCTGTATATTTTTACATATTTCGATAAAATGCCTTCCATTAATACATTGGAAGTTGGAATAGCCTGTACATAATTTTAATTAGTAATCGACAATGTGAGAATCCCTCGACTCGACACCCAATACTTTTTTCAGCGTACTTGTACCTATCTGGTGCATAAATAATACTCCCGCATTAACATTTCAAGAGCCACTTTAAAAACCTCTTATCATTTTTCCACATATCTCCGATTATTTAACGCGGCCTCATACATCATCTGGTGGCAACCTGGGGACGAGCACGAGTCTCCACTCCAGTTGTCATCCCCTCGAACACGGTGAACGAACTTTAACGTGCTGAGCGTGCGACAGTTGGCCTTGGATTTATTTTAGTTTTTAGTGCAACTCCTGATTTGTTTATGCAGTTTGTCTCTAACTTAAATTTTTACTATTATTCTTCCTCTAATGCGGGGGCCATACACGTTAAGGTATATCTGACAGTTATACCTGTTCAGGTAATCCTGATGTGCCCCAGCTGGGTAGATCACACTACGTAGCAATAAACCTGTACAGCCTCAATAGAAACCATAGCATCGGAGGTGGGGAACGACAATGCATTAGCGCAAATAGATATTTTATTAGTCTCGAAGTACAAAAAATCATGAATAGTGGTGTAAAGAATGGTTGTTGACATGGATACAGTACTGCCAACTGCTGATATTTTTTTTTGCAGTGACACGATCCCCCGCGAGCACTGAACGACTGAGGTCCCTGCTGATAGTAAAAAATATTAATTTTGGTATCCATCCATGTCGCTTGTACAGGTGAAAAAATCACAGACACGCTCCTATTTACCTGTAGGTACAGTTGAGCTGTACCTACATCTAGACATCTGTACATCTAGACTCATAAACAACTGTCATAATTATTAAATTACTTATCAGTTTTTCTTTTCTTCGATATGAGAATGTTCTTTTTAGAAAGTCAAAACTATAGTTCCCAAAAAGTGATTAATCCTCTCATGGATCAGCGATTAATTTTCTAACACTTTTATGTTATCAGATTTGTGACAACATCCCCAATTAATACAAAAATATATAGGTATGCCATAAATGAATAATTACAGGAAATACATTACAAAAATACATTTAATAATTATGTTCTGAGGGCGTCTGAGGGCGGACCGCAAGATTCTCCCCGCAACCCACGTGACCAACGTTATCACACAACGGAGTGAAAGGGAGCGAGAATGGTGAGAATGGGAAGAACGCCACCCGTAAAAAAACAAACTGAAAAAAACAAATTGATATGCATTATGCATTCAGATCTTAGATCATTTGAAACGAAACTGACTTTATTTGTCTTTATCAAGCATATCGATGAAAGAAAACCCGATCATTATCCAAATTACATGAAAGCAGAGGAAGGTGGGGTAAATTTTGTGAACAATGTGAAGTCGAGGAGTATTCAAATAGTCGTCGTTATCTACTATGTCAGGCTTGACAAGAAAACGCAACAAAATTTGAAGAAACCTAGAATAGATATCCTTCCAAAATATTATCCTTGAAGAACTTTATTTTTAATATTAAAAGTTATTATATTTTTGCTCTATTCTCTATTTCATAAAAAACCTCGTTCGCAAACAGTGGAATATTAAAAATAGAAACGAGGCAACGACCTCCTAAAAATAATTCAGTCCATCTCACTCATCCGTATTTCTATTTGCACTAACAATTAAAGCAAAAAATATGCAGCTGCTGCAACCTTCAGCATCAGGCTCATGATGTACGAGTAGGAAAGACAAAAACCGAGTTGACACACCCTGTAGTGTCAATAAAAAGAGCTAGAAAAAATACTGACTTCCCATGCTAAATTTAGAACATGAACGAAATGTTAAATTTATCACAAGGGGCTATGGAAGGAACGCCAGTAGTTGGCTTTGGGCTCTGGGCACCACGGAATCGGGGTTGGCTGTGGATTATTGCCTATGCCTCCCGCGAACATGTCAAGGCAGGCGCGACTTACGCTTGGGAATGACTGACTGAATTGACTGAATCGGTACACTGTAAGACCGCGGCTCTGTACTCGGTATAAATATAAAAAGTGTTTTTAAATTATTTATTTAATATATTCGTATTTATTATATTTATTATTTATTGTATTACTTATTGTGTTGCGCATGTGCAAGTGAATAACAATTACCTCGACTTACAAGAAGAAGGTGAGTATTGCTTATTTTAATTTTCTTATTCTTCACCGGTTTTCATTTCATATATCCAATTCCTAGTTAAAAACAGCGAAAGGAGAAAAGCTAAAGTGGCAAATTATGTAACTGACTATTTTGTATCCTTAAGTCTAGTCTTTACGTATAAGTAAATTGTTTTTCGTCGGTAGCTATTGTTTAATTAGTGAATTTGTTCAAATTATATTTACCTATATTATCTATTCACTTTACTAATCTCACTCTTGTAAGTTTTAACTGATTTAATTGATCCATTCGTAAAATATTCGTAATAGATAATAATACTAACTTGCTGTTTTACAAAAATTCCAACAGTAAGTAGGTACCTTAAATGACAGGTAAATTTAATCACACCCATCATATGAGATTTACGACCAATATAAGGTTCTGACAGTTTTGTATATGATTTTTATTTTATATTTTCCTTGCATTTTCACTTATGATAAAACATTCAATATTTCGCAACTTGTCGCAATTGTCAAATGAGGAAAATATGTTTGAATAATAAAGAAATATATGAATTTTGTTAAGATTATGTTATAGTCACAGTGATAATTTGCCAATTCTTGATGCTTTTGGAGTATATAAACACAAATGACTGCTTTGACACCCCTAAAATAAGATGCGTTAAAGCAGAAATGTGAATAATAAGTAAAATGCTGTTTTTAAACATTAATATGAAAAATACCTGTTCCAAAATCTTCTGCATATCTTACCAAAACAACTAGACCATGATAAATAATCCACAAGGATTTTACAAGGATTCTTTGTGGCACTTTGACGCGGATCGTAAGCAATACTGGGAATATTTTGTCTTTCTATTATTTAAACCTGGATTGATATTAACATGTTTTACACAGTTCTAAAACAATTTTAATCGTACATAGTACGCAGTATAATAGAAGAAATAGTAAACAAATGAAGTGGTGTCACAATAATAAGGAGGCCATTTGCATGACGTAAAGTCATTATAGCGGTAATTTAAAATAATGTATTATATTTTTTAGACATCAGATCAAAATTCTGCTATTTTCTTGTTATTTCGATAGTAATTTGGTAAGTAAATTTGCAAAACTACACTTAATGTAAAAATCATGGGCGTATCAACATTTACAGGTACCAATTTATACAAGGTACAAACTTGTTGTTGATCCACCCAATATATTTTATATATCCTACTACTCATTTCTATATAAAATCAATTTGTGTTATTAAATACTGATTAGTTTAAATTGTAGTACCTATTGAATTAAATATTTTGATGGTGTTCAAAACAAAATCTGCCTTTACGTTTAAATAGCAATATGAAACAATGGGCTATTAGGATTATTCATAAAAACATTAGATTATTTTCAAAATCAGGTCAGTTTATTCTACACAATGCATATAAATTTTATGATTTAATTTACTATTGATTGATATTAATTAACTTTCCATGACTATTAATATTACTGCAAATATCCACCTCTCAGTATTGGTTTAGTGACTATGCACTTTCTTGGCAAAGATAAATCATTTTAATAAATTGTTAAATTTGCTATTTGCCGTGCTAAAGCTTACTTAGATATAAATTAAATTCATAATGGTTTTGAAGTAAGATTTTATTTTATGTGGTAACGATTTTTAATTGAAAATCTTGCCATTCCTAATTTAAATTTTCCGTATTTATTCTAAAAGAGAAATTTTATAACAAAATAGTCTGGAATTCTATTTTATGTAAATACCCAGCTATATATTCTTCCTTTATATAGCTAAAGTACGACGACCCTTTTTAAACGGTTCTAAAAAGTTAATGAAATTATTGCATTATACAGTAAATTACACTGTCATTACTGCTTGAGTTAAGTTTATTCTGCTTAATGTAGTTTAACGTACTAAAGTAATTTTTAAATTATGACTAAAGAACCATGATATAGGTTTCATTATGTTAAAAATATGATTTTGATTTACTCTAATTCTAAATAGTACGTTTCTGTATAATAGATCATAACCTGTATCTTTAAGGGTCATGTTCTTGGTCAGTTAGAGATAACTATGGCGTTACTATACAGTGAGGTTCAAAACTCTGGAACGCCCCAAATAACTTTCAAAATATTGTTTTTTTGCAAAAACGCTCAGACACGTCAATTTTTTATTCTACTTTTCTGTATTTTTGAGGTATTGATTTATTTGTACAGTGACGTATCACTGAGGTGCAAAAAAAATTTTTTTTTAAATGGCAACCCCAATTTTTTATTCGGAATTCATGAAAAACACATTTTTTTACGTATCTCTGACTAAAACTTTACAGAAAAATACCTTTATAGGGTTACAGAAGAAATTTTCATAGAATCGATATAAATGCAATGCAATTTATTGAAACAAAATATCAAAAATTAGGTTACTTACAATAATATTACAATTAAATCAAATGCTCAAATTGTTGTCCATTGACTGCCTGCGAATGAGCTAAACGAGAGATGAATTCATTTTGAACATTATTGATAAAATCAGGCGGAATGTCTTCTATTACTTGCTGAATTATGTTTTTTAATTCATCAATGTTTTCTGGCCTACTCTCATACACTAGATCTTTAAACGTAGCCCCATAAAAAATAATCGAATGGGGTCAGGTCTGGGGAGCGAGCAGGCCACTCTATTGCACCACGTCGACCTATCCACCTATTAGGAAAAATTTCATTTAGGTAAGTACGAACAGGAAGAGCATAGTGAGGTGGAGCACCATCTTGCTGATACCATATCTGGTCATCAATTGAATTTGGATCATTCGTATTTGGAAATAAACCAATTAAAGTCGGGAATAACTCCATTTTTAGGAATTCCAAATATCTTTCCCCATTTAACTTTCCATCAAAAAAGTATGGTCCCAAAATTCTGTTTTTTACTATTCCCGCCCAAATATTAACTTTTTTAGAGAATTGCGTGTGGGATTCCTGCATCCACCGTGTGTTCTGTGTTGCCCAATAGCGGCAATTTTGTCTGTTGACGGACCCATTAAGACAAAAATATTATTTTTTCTGATGAGGCCATCAGAAAAAATAATATTTTTTACTGAGATGGTATTGTTATTGCAACGTTCCTGCATGATTTCACAGAATTGTACTCTACGATCAAAATCGTCTTCTGAAAGCTCATGAACCAGTGTTACCTTGTACCGATGATATTTATGTTTAAGTAAAATTCTGCGAACAGAACTTTTACTTATGTCCATGGTTGCGGCAACTTCGCGGGTACAAACATGGGGATTTTCTTGAACTAACAATAAAATGTCAAGTTGAGTATTTTCACCAATCTTGGTACGACCTGTTCTTGGTAAATCACATATTCTCTGTATTTACTAATAATTTTACTCACTGTTGAACGCACAATTGGTGGTCGATCTTGATGAGTATTATTAAACAGCTCACACACTTCTGTTGCAGTTCTCCTTCTATCCCCGTAACCAACCATCATAAGTATCTCAATCCGTTCTTTCTCCGAAACAGACATTCTTAGATGAATAATACGAGATAAATAATAAAATAATAACAATGAAATACCAAAATTATGGATTTAAATTTTGCTACGTGTTAAACAAATTAAAATTTTGACATTAGATGAAGCAATGATATTGTTTGGTTTCAATAAATTCCAGAACCTACTCGGTTTAAATTTAGAGAACATTTGTAGGTTTTTTAACTGTAAATTGCATTTATATCGAAAAATTTCTTCTGTAAACTTATAAAGGTTTTTTTTCTGTAAAGTTTTAGTCAAAGATACGTAAAAAAATGTGTTTTTCATAAATTCCGAATAAAAAATTGGGGTTACCATTTAAAAAAAATATTTTTTTTTGCACCTCAGTCATACGTTACTGTACAAATAAATCAATACCTCAAAAATACAGAAAAGTAGAATCAAAAATTGACGTGTCTGAGCGTTTTTGCAAAAAAACAATATTTTGAAAGTTATTTGGGGCGTTCCATAGTTTTGAACCTCACTGTATAAGATTAGTAGGTACCTAATAAATATTTAGAAAAAGGTCAAGCTTATTGCTAGCAATCTTTTAATTTTTTTTAAATTTTCAAGGAAAAAAAGTCGCAGAAACAAAATATAACATACAGCTTCTACAAAAATTGTAATTAATTTTATCTCTTAAGATTTTTGATCATTGCGTTTTTTATAAGATTTTGACGTGCAAGATATGATGCAATACTTTTATAACTCGTACTAAGAGGACGCTTAACTGTGACTCTAAATAACATATCCACGTGACGATCATTAATATTGTGACCCTAGGCAGAAGGTACACCCACACCTCAATAGATATATTATACAGAGCATACTTCTTATATGGTTTTAAGACTTTCAATTTCCTAGGTACCAGTTTAAAAAACTCTATAATGCGAAAAAACATTTTTCTTATTTTGCATTGAAAACGCTCTAAAATGTTTCTGCTTAATGTTTTCTAAACAGAGAAAAATCAAAATATTGTAAAAATTGCGTGTTTGTTGTGACTGAAATTGACTAGATTAAAAATTACACATATTAAAAGAAATCAGTGTTCCTTCTTTAGGAACACTACAAATTTAGTAAATCACTCCTAATAAATATTAAAGAATGCATGGTTCTTACGAAAAGTACCAAAAAAGTTAAACTAAAGTAATTGACTAAATGATTACAAAACCACATCACTATACAGTGAGGACATAATGTCCGCCCCCCCTCTCTAATTTTTTAACCACTGGGTAGATTGTGATGAAATTTGGAATGATAATATATAACTAAATTCTGCATTTTTTGACACATCAATGACAGCTCTGAATGTCAAAGTGACAGCTGGGCGCGCAATAGGAACATTTTTTTAAATGGCAATGGGGGTCGAGTAATAACTCATTTTGAAGCTATTTTTATGCTCAGAACATCCCCCAATTTTGAGATCAATTGGTTCAGTAATTTCCAAATAAAAACCAGTAATATCAGTTTATAACATAATCTTTTTACCACATAATCTTTATTATAGGACTTACCCATGAAACATTTATTTGTCAGGAGGTTCATGGTGATCATTTTCAACATCTTTTGAAGGAACACGTGTTTTCTAAATTTATTTCTGCCTCTACGTTTAATTTAAATTATTTCATAATTTTTTAATTTAGGTTATTTTAGGTTAGGGATGGTTTATTGTTATTTGTTTACTTTTAATTTTTGTTTTGCCTTGAATAATTTACAATAATATGTAATATGTATGTAAAAAAATGATATAACAGAAATCGATATTAGTGGTTTTTATTTGGAAATTACTGAACCAAATGTTCTCAAAATTGGAGGATCTTTTGAGTAATGAGTTATTACTCGACCCCCATTTCCATGTAAAAAAATGTTCCTATTGCGCGCCCAGCTGTCACTTTGACATTCAGAGCTGTCATTGATGTGTCAGAAAATGCAGAATTTAGTAATATATTATCGTTCCAAATATCATCACAATCTACCCAGTGGTTCAAAAATTAGAGGGGGGGGGGGACGGACTTTATGTCCTCACTGTATAATAAAGAATACCTAACTGTTAATGACAAATTATTTGTGGTACTTTTTAATATGTGAATTTTTTCTACTTTTTCCAATTGACAAACAATTTTATTGGTTTTAGTAAATAAAACCTTTACTAATACTGTTCATAAAAATCATATCTATATTAAATTAAATTAAAATTAAACCTAATTAAAAAGCTAATTAAAAAGAAGACCCTATACATTAATATATCACGTATTTTTACATTTTTTTAATCCATCTCTCTCTCTCTAATTGTCAAAACCGCCAAAATCAAACTGCCAAACTGTGAAGAATTGTCAAAATTGACTTATTTACAAAAAGGGTTTTATTTAGTTATCCATAGTTATCCAGTATTACCATTATCCTTGTAATTGTCATTGTAATTATCATTACCATTCTCATTATCATTATCATTATCGTTGATATTACTGTTATTGTTATATTTTCCTATCTTTTGTTACACCCCCTACTTTCTATAAAAAAGAAGTTTAGTAGTTTACTACTTCCGATTAATTATATGAACTTATCTCGGCAATCGTACTCTTAAATAAGTACTTCTACCTGTCCCCTTCCATCAAAAAGCTAGGGGTGCCCGCCCATGATCTACCAATTTTTCATAACACAAGCATTCTTTAAATCACCTATGCGATAACTCATGTGCGTGTGCTTCCCCAGGTGTCGCCGTTCTTACACAGATAGGAATATCCCGCATCCTTCTCAAGCCTCCGCCACACCCTTCATCTATTTATTTTAATATACACCTCATGTGCGTCGCAGACGACTGCTGTTTCGCGTATTAACACAAACAACCTCGATCCGTTTTAAACTCGATGCTCATTCGTCAAAGGGGGAGATTACTTTAGGGTAGGAAAATCGTACTCTGTATTATCAGAGACTTATTCATCTACAGTATTATCTTAAGCAGGGTTCTATACACTACCCGTAACATCTAGCGAAATAACCATTTGAAACTGCTTTTGGAAATTCGAGACGTTTCAGATAAAACAAGTTGGACGCCATTTTGTTATCGTTTTTATAACATACGAATAAAATATTGTACTGTCATATTTGTGTAGTGCCTTGGTGACTTCCATTTGTAGTTCTTCATCTGTAGTATGACCAACATCATTGTCAGTATTTATTAAAACCAATTTATTAAGATAGTAAAATTTTCTTGTACGTGAATTTTGATTGTTTCCATGCGGGGATAGATTAAAAGTTTCATTTTGTAGGTACGTGATCATAGATTTATAAGACAAGGGAGATGTAATTGTTTACATTTTAAAGCAATCAGAGAACCCCTTGTTTACTCTTTATCTGGTCAACTGCAAGGTCTACTTTATGATTGTACGAAAAACTGTTGCCAAACTGTCAATTGTGTAATTTATATTTTCACATTTAAACTACCATGATTATGGGTTAAGGTTAAAATATTACATAAAAATATTTTTCCGTTTCCTAGTTAAGTAGATAAATCATATTTTGTTAAAAACGTTGCGATAAAAACTAACTTCATAACGCAAAAATGGAATGAACAGGCATCATTGCTCCCTACTCCAATCCGCATGTTCATTAATGCCGGTAACAACCACGTGAATCGTAGTATTTTATAGTATTTCTTTTGTGCGGTGTTGCTGGCAGTCGGAATTTTGCTTTTGTGAATTTGTCAGTGTTTTTCGTAAGGATTTTATTACTATTCTTCAGAAAATGGTGCATCAGTGTCAAGTGTATGGAAAAATGAATTCTTATATTCAAAACTGTCTTTCCACAGGTAAATTTTGCCAAGTTTTGTTTGGTTATTCGGTCGCTATATTTGTCACGCCATATTTACGGATTTTCAGGGGCGTGCTGGCTGGCTTCCTTATCATTTTGCGGAATATAGTATGTATATATTATATTATGGAATTGCTTTTGTTATTTTTTAAAATATGGCTGATGTGTTAGTTTTTGGAGTTACCTACACACATACTTAAATATGGTCAAAACAGGAATCCAAGCAAGAAGCTAAGGCATCATCATCATTCAGCACTTTGCTGCATAACAAATTAAAAAACCTATAATGTTTGGTAAGTGTGAAGCCAACATGCAACGTTTGCACACAAAAATTAAAATCAGTCGCGTAACCAAGGTAATTTTTAAAGGTATCCTTTATACTTATCTAAGAGAAAATCACCATTATCAGGCTTTTAAAGAGTTATTTTGAAAACAGTAAGTCAAATAACTTGAAACAAAAAGTTGAATTAAAAACTAACACCATGTACATCTTTCTTATTTTAAATTATATTTCACTTTTAAATGTAATTGAACCCTGTATACAGACTTTGGGTATCTTTGAAAAACTGAAAAATACTTTTTTACACTACTGTATATATAATTTTTTGTAATGTAGTAGGTGTACCACCTTTACTTAATTCAGAATTTTAAGTGTTCAAGTTTCAATTCATATTCCCTACATTAAAACTCCCATACTAATTTAATTTCTAATCTCACAAGCTTTTGCTGTTGCAATGTATAGTACTGATTTTCTTAAAATTCCTTTTTTGATGTTTTATTATCATACCCAACCCTTCCAAAAACAGTACACGCCTTTGGCGTCGGAAGCAAGTTCTCCCAAAACTTTTGCAACGTTGCACGGAGTCGGAATTTTGCCGTTCTTTCTCTCGGTATTCTTTGTCATACACATTGCCAATGATTGATACAAAACAAAAGGTTATTTATGAATGAACCGTAAGGTCTCCTCTTATTAAGTCTATGTACGTGATACACCGTATTCTGCACATCTTTAAAAATATCCGGATTCACATGATTGATGTCTATCTGTTGGGCCGTGTTTCATCAATAAAGTGTTTTTTTTTTAATAAAATTAATAGTCTTTTTTGTCTGAGAAATACCATCATGAATCTTCATTTTGACGTAGTACGTAGGGTATAACATATCTTCTTTTTATGAATGAGACGAAATACAAACCCAAATTTACTATGATCTACGTAATAAAGTATAATTTAAACAACGAACCCCTACGTCCAAGCTGTGAACACCCCACCGGTCGTCTCAAATGACACTCAACCTGCGTGTATGATCCCGTATCCGCTGACAGTAATATAAGACCCCCGGTTTCGGCTAGACAAGACATTTGTTGAGGCATTTATCAGGTGCGAGGAGGAGCACAAGCACGTGCAGCCACTTTAGAAGGCCCTCCAAAGAGCTCATCGCTCTTTGAGACGTCGCCTGCTTTAATAATATGGAAAGAGCAAGGCCCTATTTAGCACTCTCTGGTGGCTGCCCCTTCTTAGATGTATCGATGCAGCTTTCATGGTTTTAATTCAATCAGGCAGATAGTAACAGTAAATAATTAGCGGAAATGTCCCGTCAGAGGTGCTAAAGTTATTAATAGAAACGTCGTAGCAAGTTATCGTCTATTTTTTATTGTTTCGACTAAGGAAGGGTGGAACTTCCTCTTGAATACTATTAAAGTCAGTATTGAATGGTAGAAAATAAAGAAATATGTCTATATACAAATAATCTCTTTCTAAGACATTACACTTACCTATTGCTTGATCGATGTCTATATTAATGCATTCATATTGAATATTCTGTCGATGGCATCACATCTTTAACATATGATAAAGGTACTGAAATAAATACCATCAAAAGTAATAGAAACGCCTATTTATCAATAAATCTACAGATGTGCTCGAATATTTTTGAGTAGTGCAAAAATTTAAAAGAAAAATGGACTACACGACGTGAAATCTGCATAACATCGTGAATGGTCATGAAAAATGCATGATGTAAAATATCAAAGTTATGGTTGAAAACCGGTTTCAACTAGAACCAACTAGATTACGGTTTTAACTAGAAATGTAATAGAAAGAATTACCGTGCTTACTAGTGTTCCTATCATTTTACAACATTGAATGAACACAGAATATTATTATTAATATAGTCAAAATAATTTGCTTTAAATCCCATTTAATGGATGCTTATTCTGAATCAATATCCTCTATTTTCTTTTGATTACATTACTTACTTTTTTGACAATGATATTAATTATATATTTCAACTTGATATCTAGGAAAATTGTTTAAACTTTTGTTTAGGCGTTTGAAATTAATAACTATAGTTAAAAATGTAATGGTTATATTTCTTGAGCCTCAAACAGCTGCTATACCTAAAAAAATTAGTCCAGAAATTTTGAAATTATGGTTTCATAAAATTCTCCCTAGTCGACTTACAGTAATCACTGAATTAATAAATATTGAGTGGCAAACAAATAAAACCAAATTTAAAAACATATCTAAAGCCTGTTCTCATCGTTTACTAGTGCGTATAAACTATTATACATGGTTTATTATACGAAGTTTGTTTTAAATGTTATCAGTCTGGATTTCTATCGATTTGACCTAATTGAAATCTATTTTCAGAACTGTTTCGTAAATATTTCTAAAACTATACATTAAATATTAGGAATTTAGTACTGAAATCATGCGAAGGATATACAAACACAACTAACAGAATGATTCTTAATAACAATTTCTAGTAATTGAGTTAATTAACAAAGCAAACCAATACACTATAAATATAATAGTTTTCAACAAAAGAGGAAATAATTTAAATAATTTATGAGTTAGTTTACATTCTTCCTCTTCAGTAAAAATATCAATATTAGCTGACGGCAATACTAAAAAATATTGTTTGCCTAAGTTACAGAAATAGACATTAAGAAATATAAAATAATGTTCCAAAAATTTTCGTTCCGGAAAAATGTCATCTTATAATGCTCAGAGAAAAACGGTAAATTAACTTCGTCATTATTTTGGTTTGTTTGGTAATCAATGAACATATTTATTTAATGTCGTAAGACTGGCGCCCCAATAAATTTTCATGGTATCATATTACTACAGCTTTCACTGAAATAAAGAGATCAAGAGGGAAGGTCGTAAATCTCATTGCGTTTATAGTAGTCAATAAGCTGTAAAAGTCTCTAAAGATAGACGCACGGAGATGAAAACGGTCAAATAGAAGTGTCGAAGATAGCAATAATTAAAGTAATTATAATAACCCAATGTCAGAAACTCTTTACTCAACAAATGTGGTAATGTATAGCCGTACCTCATTATTTCTTTAGACTTTATTGGTCTTCCCCTTATTCTTCCAATATCTCTTTATTTAATATAAATTTTTGTGAAATTTACAGAGAATATGTTGAGATCAGTGTTGTCACGCCACTAGTATAGTACTTCATCACCTACCTCTTGGACTAGGAAAGAGAGGAGATATTAATTAGCGAATTACCTCATATAGTCTCTTGTGTTGAATTTGCTACTCAATTGGTAGCAAACGTTGGATTTTACTCAAAGATTCATTTGTGATAAAGGAATAAAACCGTGTGTTTTTGTGATTGACGTAAAGGCAAATTGTTGTGCCTGTTGTTAAGTGTACAAATAGAAGCGAAAAGAAATTAGAGGTAATTACAGTAATTAAGATTGGTGGCAACTTGCTTCACGTTCATGACAGTGATTACGAATCCACTTTCTTTCCTAGTCTAAGATTTGCCTTATCACAGCGTGTTCGGCTTTATGCCACTGTATTATATCACCATAAAGAGTCAGGAGGGTCATAGTAGTTGCCACTACTGTGGTTCTATCCACATTTTAATGAAGTTAAACCAAACAGTAAAATCATAGTCAACTCAGAAAGTTTGTTTCCAAGAACTTTATCCTTCATCATCATTATCATTAACATGCATTATTTGACATGCATCTTTAGGCATTTATAAACATATTTCTGTGCTCTTCTCACCTGTTAGGTGTTATCTATTCTATTCACTGTTGTTTATTTTGAGTCCTTATAGTCTGTATTTCTCGGTTAATCCTGTAATTGATATCTGCCTCTTCGTTAACATCAACAACTTTGTCATAATGCGAAAAAGATGAGGAACTTCATTCCGAAGTTCAGTATTAATATTATATTCTTTCTTTAATTTGATATTTTGACATTTCTGAAAACATGAAATTTTATATACTGTAAAATTAACTATACAAAATGAACAGTCAAGGATAGACAGGTTTTTAAAAATTAATTTTGACTTTAGTTTTCTAAAAGCGAAACCCGGATTGTTCCTTTCGGCGTATGGGTTTATTACAATATGTATGGTATAATATATATGGCGTATGGTACAATATTTTTATGGCTTCAAAAATATGTCCAATTTACCAATTTATTTACAAATTCATATTTTCCAGGTAAGTATCCTGTTTCATGCCGAAAAACATTAAAATAAGTTTAACAAAACAATTTGAATAAGTTTTATGATTTTCTTTTTCATACTGTATTTTTTATGCCAATTCCGAACATCAGTAAATGTATGTCTATTAAATATACAGGGTATCCCAAAATTAGTTTGCCAAACTTCACTTCCGGATTCTATGTTCAAAATTAAGGAAAAAAGTTCAAATAAATATACGTTGAAAAAGGTTTTCTAAAGGAATTACAGCTCTTAAAGATGCACCCATGAAGAGGTTTTTATCGAATAGTTCTGAAACGTGTGAATAGAATGTGAATAAAACATTCAAAGTTTAGGTGTTTACTAACCTTTCTATTTTCAACAAGGCCGTCATTACAAATCCAAAAATGTATTCAGGTGTAGGTCAAAATTCGAGGAGGTGGGGTAAAAACAACCCCAACTTTTTTCTTAGTCAATTTTTTTAGGCTTTGATGTGAAATTCTTTGTTTCTCTTGAAAGAAACACATTTTCACATTTTGTGAAAATAATGAAAACTGTGCATCCTATAGAAGGTCGATAAGAGTAGCTTTTTTGGTACTAAACTCTAGAATTTTAGAATTTCACATCATATCCTGAAAAAATTGACAGGGAAGAAAGTTGGGGTAGTTTTTACCCTACCTCAAATTTTGGCCTACTCCTGAACACATTTTTGGAATTGTAATGACGTTACCTTGTTGAAAAGAGATTGATTGTAAGCACACAAAACAACAATATTCACAACTTTCGATAAACACCCTTTTCGGGGGTGCATCTTTAAGGGACTGACCTAACGTTTTTCCTTAATTCCGTAGAATTAATATGTCCGCAGAGGTAATACGTAGAATCCGGAAGTGAAGTTTGACAGGCTAATTTTGTGCATGTCACTATACAATAGGTTTTAATTTGATAAGCAATTTTTTTACAGGATTCTATTATTTTTTCAATTAGGTTTTATTTAACTGACACAATTTTATGCATTTTAACTAAAAGCACTTCTAAGTAATTAAACCTTCGCTTAAGAAAATATACTGCACGTAATTAACACTTCCTAGCTGATCAATGGCCTAGATTCCTTGAAATTGAAAAGATCCTTACAAAGAAACTTTAAATTAAGTCGCTAATGCCCGAGTGCCTTGCAGAGCCCTTAAAATAAAGTTGCAGGGGTCACGTGGCTAATCCGACGATAAGGCAACTTTTATTATCCACCGTAAAAATTTGCTCTGCTTTGCGAGCTAATGAATTGAATCAACAGCTCTCTTTATCAATCTGCAGGGGCCAATTTAATTGGAAGTGTTCCCCGGTCTTCACGGCTCGAGACCGCCTGGGGTTCAATGTTCTTGGTGTGCACCCCCCCAGATGTTTTTTGTCTTTTCCACGTCCGGCAGTGGCAGCTTGTTTTTATGGTGTCTATAAATATATAGGTAGCTGCTAACGCCACATTTGGGCATCAGTCTTACATTTCAAATGGTAGTCAATAGGGATATAATACAGCATTGTACAAAAATCCGTAAACATACAATGTCTGATTAAAGTGCTGTGTAACAGAAATATATATTTTTATTAATTATTAGCAGAGTAAATTAAAAAAAATATCCTTTTTAGGTAATAATAATAAAAGTAATATTATTTATTTTGGAAAAATTACTTATCTATATTGCAAAGTACGTATAAAATTGTAAAAAATTAAAACTTTTACTCACTTTTTAATATAAAATTTAAATATTAGTTGAAAACAGTAGGTAGGTATGTAAAATATATATTTCATAGCCATTCGGAGTGATGTCTCACTGGTGTGAGAAATTTTCTCTCATTCTTTTTAATTTTCAGCTTTTAAAAATTATTTTTCTAACTACTGTATAACTATTTTTCTTATATAGTTACTTTCTCTTTTTATTTTAGTTATTTTTATTTTATTTTCTGGACTATGACTATATGTCTTATATATTTTTTAGAGAGGTCAGTATACTGCGCATAGCCTTTTTGTATTCTTTAAAAGTATATATCGAGAATACCGCCAACTTACCAACGTAAGTGGTTTCTAAAGCGCAAATGCGACATACTGAATTGTAATATTCCATCCCTCTCTCACACAAGTGCCCGAGTTTTACTTTCAAGTCAAAACATGTGGTTAGAATGAGGGGTAGAGATATTACTAATAGATTTAATATCCTGTAAAAATTTGTTAGATGTATATAATCTTCATAATAACTTTTCGTTCTACTGTCCAATACCCTGGATGTGTAGCGATTGATTTCTGCTGGAAAAAACCAGGAAATCTCTACCTTTGGATTGGGAGAGACGAGAGACTTACTTATAACTGCACCAAGACAGAATATTTGCAGGAATAAACGGCATAACACTTAATCAATTGTTTATTTAGTTTTAACACTATTAAAGCAGAACCAACCAATCCTATAAAAACAACTTTCAAAATGTGTGGGTAATAATAATAATCAAGTTCCTCCTTTATTAGCTAGTGACAAAATCTCTTGTGCCATGTATCTTGCCTTAACAGAACAAACAGCAAATTAAAACAATCCCCATCCAGCCCAAAATAAAGCAATATAAACTCCCCCTGTTTTCATAGGACTAGTCAAAACACCTTAAATTAATTCAGTTACACTACGGAATAAATACAAAATGCCACGTTAAATTATGAACTAATTTTGAATTCAAAATGCACAACAGTGTCGGCACAATACATCAAGTGGCGTCACAAAGCGAGTCTAAATCACATTAGGTTAAAATATCAACGGGATGACACCAGTTAAATTTAAATTTTAATATCTTTTTCAAAGACAATGTTTTTGTCTGTTAAGCCAGTATTAGATTTTATTAAAACATAAAATAATAATTAATCCCATGAGAATAAATAAGTCAGCGCGAAGAAAATTTATAGATCTTGATCCTAACGATAGGGATTGAAAGATAAAAATACAAAATTTCCTTCGGCCTTTCCGTTGGAAAGTCCTCTATCATTTACTGCCTCTATTCTAACATTGCCAAGCTATTATGTCAGCATGAAAATTTCCTTTTCTATTACTTTCCAAATACGAAATATTACCTGAACATATTATGAAGACACCTTTTGTTTGTAATATTATAAAGGGTGTATAAATTTTTATTATATAAAAAATAATCCTACGCTCCTGGAGTTTCTGCAGGGCATTAGGAAACACCCTGTATAGTATAGTCACTTGAAATCTTTGCGATTCACCGCAATATTTTGAACCGCTAGGGCATCAATGCTATGACGTGGAAGATTTCAATACAAGGGCCCATTAAAATTAGAGTGGTGGAGTGACACTACAGCATATGGGCTCCCTGGTGACGCCAATGAGTACAGCTACAGCCCTACTTATTTTCCATTAGGCCAGATATATCGCCTTGTTTTACAGTATAAGCGCTGCCTATAAATTTATGGATAAGAATAGTTAAATGGAATACTGGAGTGTATCGTTAATTTGAACGAAAACTTAAGAGGTACTTGTCCGCTGAAGACACGAAATAACTCAGTGGCTCAAGCAGAGACAAATAAAATTTGTCAACTCGTATTTAGCAGATTATTGGATCAAATTTGGGATGCTGCGCCACTCACTGGTTAATTTATTTTACGAGCTACCCCCGAAAAAGTAACAGCTTTATTTAATAGTAGTAATATTAATAATAATAATAATAATAATAATAATAATAATAATAATAATAATCTTAATAATGATAATAATTATACTATATATAATTATTATATATAATAATGTCATCTAGTTTTCGGCTCCTGCCGAGACCAATATTGTCATCAAAGAGGAGGAGAAACGGACGAAATATCGAGAAAGAGTTATCTTCGAACTCCGCAGACTCCATCCAGAACATACTGTAAAGCTTGTGGTACTGATAATAGGAGCCCTCGGTGGAGCAAGAGATACACTGCTTTCGGAACTGAAGATTATACCGGCATGCCGAAATTCGGCAGATCTTCTAGCCGGAAGAATGCGGAAGGCGGTCTTTCTCGGTTCATCGATCGGTCTACTCAGGGCACACGATTTCCGGACTCAGTAGTTACTTACCCCACGGACGTGGGGAGTAGCTACTGATAACCACCACCAGCGGCCGACCCTGAGAATCGGAGCCAAGGAACCGGTCGACTGGATCTCAACAAAATAAAAATAATGGTGATATTAATAATAATAGTAACAATAGTGATAGTAATAATAACAATAATAGTAAAAAAATATGTTGTAAAGGATATTTCAATTAAGAGCGAATGATGCAGAAAATGCCACCAATTTTGTGAAACAGTAAAACATATATTATTCCGATGTAAACTACTAGCAGGTGTACAATATGCCAATAGACATAATGCAGTGGTAAAAATTCACTAATCATAATAGAAAACAAATATTATAAATTATACTGGAACCGAATCATACAGATTGATAAAACGGTAGACCATAATAGATCAGATATAACACTTTAAGATAAATTAAAAAGGGTCACCTACCTTATGGAAAATAAGAAAAATATCAACAGCCAGTGCGACAGAAATTGGAAGAATATGGAAAAAGAACTCACTTATCATTCCATTCATTATATTGGTCACTGGTATCATTCCATACACATCACCTCACTCAAGCTAGCCTAGAAGCAAGTATAATACTCATTCACAAAAAACAATAGCGAAAATGGTTCACCAGGCAATAGGCAAAGGCCTGCGATAGAATTCGCAAACTTATGCGTACTACCAGAGACGTATAGTAGATGTATAAGTCTCTGGTACTACCAATATTGATCACCAATAATAATAGAAATATTTCTGGGGCCTAACCATATATATATCTGATCAAATGATAGCCCCTAATAGACCAGGTACAAAGACAAGGTAATAGACTTCTAGACAAAGTTAAAAAAGATCACCTACGCCCCTGACTTAGCGTCCATCTGACTAAAATATATCCAAACATTGTGCAAAAAAGAAACAACAAAAATAGTAATACAAATGTTTAAATATGCAATAATTTCATAATTTTTTTAATATCAATTAAGTACCTACCTACTAATAAATTAAATGTTCAACATTTTCTTCCAGAAATAAAAATTCCTCAAACAAGTAACTTTACATTCAATATCATCATTTCGTGATGTATTTCCTTCTACATCATGCACTTTAAATATTCGACCCTATTTTTGTAAGATGTTTTTTAAATGGGCGCATGCTGGTACTTAAGCTGAGCTCTGGATGGTCGTAAATTAGACATAGTGATTAACTTGTCTTCAAAAACTGACTTAATGGAAATAATGTTGTGAAAACCTGCGCTATCAATTTTCACAAAGTAACTTATTTGAAAAGCTGAAATGATAATAAGACCTTATAGACAGGTATTAGAGATACACATACAACTTGCGGCAACTTCGCATCGCATCAACTTCTTCCAAAATGTTTTTTATATTAGTCTTACTATACAGACTACTAAAAAATACCGTTTTATCTCTAGTTAATAAGTAAAATAATAGTCTCTTGTACTTTAATATAGCCAAGACGTCGTTAAAAATTAACAGAGATTCTACTGTTATATTTATAACGGAAACTGACACAGAGAACTCTTCTAATTTAGGAATTTTAAGAAATGTATACAGATAATCCCATAGCTACTTTAATAGGTTGAGAATTCCAATATTATGAAGCAGATGAACTTTGTCGCGATCCATTAAAGAGATTTATTTAAAAAAAGAACGTTGATATCAAGTTTATTCTACCTACTATACGTTACGATAGGTAGGTATAGGTACTATAAAATGTCATGTCAGCCAAGATCGTCATCGTTTCACATCAATTTGATACATTTAAACGTTTTCCGACTTATTTTACGATGGAATAATGTGCCTTGTATGTGAGACGAACTCAATGGATTGAAATTCAAAATGGATGTACATATCAGGACATCTAGCGGCGAATAGGCAAGATTTTCATCGAGTTGGCGCAACTTATAGATTTAATTATTGGAAGGAGATGCCGAAAACAACTACTCCACGGGATGTTGATGTAATGCAACGCCAGTCGGGGCATATTTCCCATGAAGTAGTTGTTTTCGGTATCTCCTTACAATAATTAAGTAGGATTGTCTTCCTCAAAGACAATAGAGGTCGCTGTAATGACATCTGCTTTCTGCAGATCGTTATCTGTCTGTCAATTAGACAATAACTGTCAGACAGGTAGTAGCAAAGACCCAAAGAGGGCACTGCAGTGTATTTCACTGTATCTCGCCACTACAAACATTATAGATTTAATGTTTTAATTAGAATTGTCTCTTCGTCCGCTGAAGATTGTACCTGCATGAATTCAAGTTACCACTTCTTACCGCTGTGTCAGGCCTATGTTTTAATGGTTATGTCACCGGTTGATCAGATAAGCATTAGATATTATTTGGTTATTAATTAATTATTTAATGATTATAAACATATGAGCTTCACTCTCCTAAATTTTATAAAACCTTGTAAAATGATCTAGATTCTTGACATCCCTAGAGAGACCCATTGGCACGTGATACTCAGGTCAAGTCGTCCATAAACTTAAATTTTTTACTTAAATTAAATTTTAATTAAATTAATTAAATTAATTAAATTTTTACTTAAAGTAAAAACTTATATTTTCATCTTTAACAGTGAATATTAAAGAGAGCATCTAATTTGTTGCTTTATTTGTCGAAACAGTTACTATAGTTTCTTCCAACTATAGATACCATTATTTTCCATTTGGTTTAGTATCCTCAAGGGGTTCTTCACTGACCTCTACCAATTCAACAAAGGTGAAATGGCGCCCAGCAATACAAAATTTGTTGTTTCTCATAATAAATACACGACTTACAAAATTGAACCTACGACCAATGCTCTAAACAGGCCAATAGCTGCCTTTCACTGTGTTACATAATTTCTCACAAAAGAACCGAGAATTATTTTGTATGATCTTATTTTGTATTAAATATGTGTAGCATAGCGTCGAATATATCTCCATAGTATTTTTTCAGATAAGGTTCTTCAAAATTTCACAAATTATTGAGACATTAATAAAATGGAAAAGAGACTTTATTATAACTGTGAACAATTTCAAAGATAACAAACTTACCAGCAACTAGGCCTTAAGTAGGCTCTTTTTGAACTAAATTACACTACACTCCACTTTAGCATCCTCTAATATCCATGGTTCTATGTGAATTCGATGTACTAGCTACCAGTTTTAAGTCCAGCTCGATGTATAGTTTAGCTACCGCTTAACTACATCAGCTACAGCGTCCTCCTGTATCAAGACTGGTTTGTCTATTTCTCAAAGCTTGAATGTAATTATTCCACTAAATAACAATCAAACCCATCTATTTATATTATTTTTTTATAAAACCAGTATAATTAGGATAAGAAGATGGGAATTTTAAGTGGTTCATCCTGTACGACTAACTCTGTGCAATATTTTCCTCAATTAAGACCAACTCGTTGAGATGTTTTGAAGAAATTTCAACCTCAAGTACAATTAGACACTTCATTACTCGCATCTCGTTGTAATTTATATTCATTAGATCCAATAGATCCCCTCGTTTATTTTTTTCACCTGAAAGCGCCTGAAATGTAAAATGCAGGAACAGAAAGTGGCAGAATCCATCAGCGCGGTGTCACTAACAATCCTCTGAACGGGAGTTTTCCGAGCAGTGCCGTAATTATCTTTTTCTGTACCCCGTCAAGCGTACATCTTTAGGCATGCCTCACAAGTTTAGTTATAGTCTGTTTTTCAATTAGAATGAGTGATTCAAAACAGCCTTAACTTCGGTTAACATTCATTCACATACTGTTATCACTGTGATAAAGGATTCACTTCAGTTTATATCTATCCATTCCTTACCTTAACAAACACATATAAATGTAAAACTGTAAATGTATAAAAATCAAAATATACATGGTGGTCAAAATTATTTTGCCACTATTACAAGCTTTTTAATGTTAAATCTAAGGTTTCGGTTTATTTATCAAAATTGTGTAATGTTTGTTCTTTTAATGGTAAAAACAGATAAACAATTGGACATTGCATTTTCGAGGTATTAACAAAAATGTATCTTAAATATAATACTGTATATTTTAACATTAAGATTTGATGGATTTATTCCTAATAATTAGATTTACAATTGGGAACGTATTTGACAAGAGCAACATGCCAGAATAAAAGACTTAAATTCACGTTTTGACTAATTATATGTTGCTGAAGCAAACTTTTTTTCAGATCAGGTAGCACTTAAAAAATTTTCTGTTCTAAATTTTGACTTCGATCCAACTGCTGCAAATGCTGAAAACTTCTAAATACGGTCCTGTTCTAGATAACCAAGATACGCGTAATGAGAATCGGAACTAGCGCGTGCGAGTGATTAAAAACGATGTAAAAAATAGCTGCGGAACATCGGAAGCGAACACGTTTTTCATATGTTTTTTTGCCCCATCCTCAAGTGTGTCAGTCACCCCGGGTTGGTAATCCCTTAACAGATGTTATCCTGCATCCAGCGGTAAAAGTCAAACACTTCAACCGTATCGCGGTGTCAAAATATTGTCACGTGTTAAGTTTTTTCAGATATGATTTTTATTTATAAATTTTCAAGCCTGTTTAAAATTACTCTCTGTTCTCACAAGAGGTTAGTCTAAAGTCTGCAACAAATATCAAACCAATATTTAACCATTACAATAACAATAAACATTAGAAAACGCGTATACTTGTATACACAAGTCTCCATAATGCAGTAAAAGTAAAATACTTTTCATCCTCCAGTGTTATAAAATATCCCTGATGGTTATGATAATATAGTTTATACATTTATATACCCTACAGCCTATATAAGCCTAATGGATGACTTTATCCTGGAAACCCAAAGAAATAATTTTATTGTAACCTACTAATAACGTCATTTATTTACATTTTTAAATAAACCAATAGCTTAGTTTTGGCACAATCTTAAATTTTTGGCACTCATTTTAAATGTATCTAGATGAGTTAGTGGCTAGAATTTGAGATGATCATAATAATAACCTTTTTTAGTAAAGATTTTCTTTGCTTATTTACATATGCTTATTGAACAAATCAGTTCTACTCAAATTTATTCAATACTACTAATATACAGAGTGTTCAAATGTACAGGAGATACAAATATTTTAATTAAAAATTTAGTTTAGTAGTTAATCTTGAAGGGGATTAGAACCTTTGGTGTGAAGATAACACTGACGTAATTTTCCACATAACACCAAGACACTATACTGCACTCATAGTGCAATATAGTGTTGCGCTATTCTGGTAGTGCAGTGTAGTGGTCTACTATACTACACTATCGCACTATTGCACTGCACCAAAACACTATACTGCACTCATTGAGTGCAGTATAGTGTTTTGGTGTTATGTGGAAAACTACGTCAGTGATACTTAGTAGTTAATTAATTTTAAAATAGAATTATTTAGGTAACTTATGTATTACATCAAATCAATAAAAAAATCCATCTCTAATATAAACAATTCATAATACAGGGCATCTGATATGTTAGATATGACAGCAATTTCTTAATTATTAGTATGAAGTTTATATCAAGTAGGTACTAGGATGATAGAAAACGACTTATGCTTACCTTTTAGGCCTCCGTTGAATGGATTTCCTTCAAAACATCTAAAATCTGAAAGTATAACTAGATGTGGGTATATTTTCACAGAAACTCAATTATATATTCTTATATAAGGCATCCATCATATTACTGTCAAAAAAATTATAGATTTTTTAGTATATAGTGCTTATATTATGTACACGAACACATAAAAAAATATATCTAGCCTCTCTTGTATACGTTAACTGCATCTGATCCCAGGGAATTATTTAGAGAGGAGGAAAAATGAAAATGTCCCCCATTCCAGAAAATCTTATAAAACCCAGTTCAATATATATGCTAATGCAAACCGCCATCTTGTATGCCTATTTACCGATTCTGTTTGATATAATAACATTTTTATATTCAAGCACACCCTCCTATGTTTATGATCCGTTCATAAACATTATATTAAAGGAATGTTATTAAGTACGAAATTAGAAATAACGCTGCGTTGTAAATTCTCAGTTTATCAAGAAATATATTCATATAAAGTTACCACTAATACCAGTATTAAGATATGTATTATCATTGAAATAAAGCATTTTTTTTCATTCAAATATAAATTCCTCTACTGCAGTACATTTTCTCTTTATTAAATACATAAGATTCTTATTCAGGACATATTTTTTTATATGGTAATATTGCATATAATAAAATTTCCTTGATAAACAGTATTCTGCTGAAATTAATAATTTTACAGCACTTTTGCTGCCAAATAACTACTTTTTGCATACTTGCAAAAAGCTGACGCTAGAGAAGATCATATAATATGGATCATTACGTAAAAATCTGTACTCTTCCTACACTTCAGAGTTCAGAAGCTGATAATTTCTCTGCTAGAAAACATAAAAGTGACAAAACTGAAATTTACTAGTTGCAACGAATATAATTTCTAAATTATGCTGTATGAACGTTAACTTTTTGGCAATTAGCCTTGCACGTACTATTTTATGATAACATTACATAATTAAAACAACTTTTCTCATATAACCGTATCTATTGTTTACACGAAAGCTGTGCTAGTAGTAGTTCATATAAAACGACAAAGCTTGGTTATCAAATCTCGCGTTTGGATGCATTAAATTTGACATACAACTCTGACTTTACTCTCAATAAATGACTTCAATGACTTCACAGCAATAAATAATTACTGAAATTTCAGTTGCAATAGAACTTGTTATCATTAGTGTAAACCATACAGGGGAGGGGTGCTGAAGTAAAGTCGGGATGTGATATAGGTACATAGTGTGTTTTGTTCTTGTATTTTAGATAAATTTTAATAAAAGTTTATCTTGAAAGGGATTAGAACTTTTGATGTGACTTGGTGTGATTAACACTGACGTAGTTTTCCATATAATATCAAAACACTACTGTACTCGACGCGCGTTTCGCGCGTCGAGTTTCTGGAGACGCGTGTTTCTGGAGATGATTAAAACTGAGTTTTAGTCATCTCCAGATGATGCCAACTTGGTTGGCGAAACGCACGTCGAGTGCAGCATAGTATTATGTGAAAAACTACGTCAGTGTTAATAAAAGTTTACTAAATAATAACTTTATTCAAAACTTTTTTTATGTATAAAGCAGGTATATGCTATCATCTTACTACTGCCTAAGTACTTTCTTAGTAATAGTAATAAGTAACTAAAAGGTTTTAACACGTTATGTATTTTACCATTTTAACAAAATAATTAGTAAATTAGTAAATTCAGAGTGCTGAGGAGGAAAACAGTTTAGCCTTAAATATCCATTTATCTTCAAAACTGTATAGCTTCTGAGAGTATATTTTTCAAATGAATGCGGAATATTTACTCTAAACTAAACATCTTAAGTTCATTAACATAATTGGCACCTAAAAGCCTAATTACATTTTGCTTTTTCTGAGCTACGATATACAGAATTAAAAGGAATTACTTATTGCTATTACTATACGGAATATGGTCTTTACAAGCAATTAAGATTTCTGCTTCTATCATTAAAAATTACAGGTTCTATAACAAGGAATACATTTTTTTTGTCCACTCATGGTCACAAATGCTCCTAAAACACCATGTACCTATTCCCGTAACACAATAGTATAACAGATGAGTTTTTTAACCTGAAACTTTCAAATACTCTACGAGAAAATACCTATAACTAAAATTTCATCATTTAGCGGGAGCGATACAATAGTACCTAACCTACTAAAATAAGTCCACCTTCCTGTAGGTGAGGCAGAGGGTAACTTTTAAATCTTAGGAACCTATATTTTTTATCGCAGATTCGGGTTCTACGGCTCATCCTACGTATTTTTAGCCGTAGAATCCGAATCTGCAATAAAAATATACCTAGGTTCCTGTTTAAGATTTCAAAGTTACCCCCAGCCTCGCCTACAGGGAGGGGAGAGGTGGACTAATTTACAATTGCATTGCCCCCCTAAATGATTAAATTTTGGTAAGAGGTATTTTTTCGTAGAGTGATTATTTCTCGAGATTTTGAAATTTTCGGGTTAAAAAACTCACTCAGTATAGATTTACAGAGTTGCCTTCAAGAAGATTACTTATATAACATACAGAATAAATGTCAACTAAAATCATATATTCCATCCTTATAAGTCGGTAATCCTTTCTTCACTCAGAAAATCTTATTACACTGTTAGGTGGTCTACAAAATATTCAAACTAGTTAACAAGAATAAATTGAACTTCCAGACTTAGACTTACATGTCACAAGCACAAGCACGGTAACGGGAACTCGACAGAAATTCTAAGAAGGGACTATGTGATCCCCAATAAAACTTGACTGCACGCGGGTGCTAATATTAATCTGTTAGCCAGATATTTTCCCTCAAACTTTTAATAAGTAATATCAATTTACTACCGAGGCTGCTTGAATATCTTTACTTACACCGATAATGTCATTACAAATGTAATTTTTTCTCAAATATGTGCATAATAAATTGTGGAAACTCCACCAACAGAGTGTGATGAGATTTTCTATTTAACTGACCGTCAAATGCGAGAAACCGTATGTCCCTTAGAACTTTTATATATGACATAGGCGATAAAAAAACGAAAATATTTCATTTTCAGTTTTCAACAAAACTCTTAAACGAATAAAACTGAAAAGTTTAGTTTTATATTTCATATAAAATTTAATATTTTTGTCATTTAACTTAATATCAAATTTAGTTAAAATTGTTACAATCATATTGCTGCAATAATAATGTAAGAATAGAAGGTATTTCTTTTGGAATCGTATTTATACATTAATACTTGCATGTTAGTTCAAATTAAATGTCAAGTAGTTGATAATTTTAAAAATATAAATGACATACGTTTTCTAATTCTATAAAAAGACTTTTATAATCGATATACATCACATTCTATATAGATGTAATAATATAAAAAAATTGGATTTTTGCCCATGCCCCCATATGTTGCAGGCAGGATCGGCGTTTTCTCTCCAAATTTGGAATGTACAGAGCAGTCCATTTTTTATGGGAATCCAGGATAATTCCAAAAGTGTAAAAGTTACGGACAAATTAACTCGTCCTACTTTTTCAAGGCCAGGTTGATGGTACTATCAGATTCATTCTATTGTCAGATGTTTTTTATTCACAGGGTGATTTTGAAATTTTGCCTATTTCAACAAAGCCCTGTAACTTTAAAAATCTAAAATATTCCGATGAAAAGTGTATTTCACACACAAAAAAATATGGAGTTGAAATAACTATAAAATAATCATATTGAACCTATCTTAGATTCATATATGCGCCAACTATAACTAATAATTAACAGGATCCTAATTTATTTTCAACAAATAATGTCCTTCCAACTATAGTTAGACGTAATTAGATACTAACCCTGTGGTCATGCCAACTAAACACTATACAAAAATGAAATACAATAAGTAGTTTTAAAATCACCATAACTTATAGTTAATTTAAAATTATATTAGTATGTGTTTAATAAATTGTTATAGTCAGTTTTATTATAGTTTCGCTTAGAGGTAACAAGATCTTAATGTTTTATCAAATACTATTATTGGTTCTTGACAAACCTAATTAATAGTTATTTATACTTTTATATGATAACTCTTAGAGTTAAGTTTGACCATATATTTCTCTGTGTGCATTAAAAATAACAAAGTTGACACCTACCTCCTAAATAATCGAAAACACGATTATCTTGAAATTATTACGGTTAAAAAGTTTGTAAAACATAATCTAGATAGCCAAATTTTCAGAAAGAAATGGTCACCCCCAACTCATCAAACGTCTGACGAACCAGCCACGTCAACGAATTATGAATTTTAGGAATTGGATTTGATCAGTGCGAGATACATTAAGTATACGTGTATTACGTGAATTTTCTGTTCTTTCTTACGTTTCGGCGCTTCCACAGCGCTGTGACCCTTCACATTTCATTTCCTGAAAACCTACGTCTCCCGTTTTAAATTTGGCCAACTGGCATATCGCACATTTTATTATGACTAACAATGGGAGAAATGAGATGAAATTGCCGCACAGAAGCCACCGATATAGCGTTGTAAGCTTAGCGGTTGACAGTGAGCTTACCGGAAAGGCAGAATTTCACAGGAAGTGACGTCGGCCGACGAGACCGAAGCTTCCGCTGTCGTGAGCTTTGTTCGCGTCCTTCGTGACACTTCTCACTGTTTTATTATCTTTTTTGCACGATTATCTCCTCTAAAATAACATCCAGAGATCGAAGACAATATTGCAGTTTCAGCGTGGAATTGCAAACTCTTTTAGCATGCAATTTAAAGTTTCTGCGGACTGCAACAAGATATGTAAAATATAATTTTACTTTGAGTAAAGCTGAGGTTTCTCTAACTTCCCTTATTTTTATAGGTCATATTTTTTCTGGTAACTATTCAATCTCACCTAAGCTACATGCGATTCTTTATTGCTAGTATAGAGTATGTATAGCAGGTGACATTTATTCATAATTTTATGACTGTGATATTTTGAATTTACAGAGAATAAGGAGAAAAGTTCTGCAGCTTTGAAATAATGTACTTCGAAACTTTTATTTCTACAATTGTTCTTTATTTTAATACGAGTTTTAAGTCAAGTACTTCAGCTAGTACTGCTGCTTTTTAAAATATGCACATTATTTTGAAACCTTTAAAACTTAGTAATACGTTTCCGCAGCTTTTTAAAGTTTTGGCATACTACCGAGTCGTTTCCAAAAGAACAGTAGAGAATTAGAAAATATGATCTACACTTGAGAAATTACTACATTAAAAGTAAAATTATTTGGGGCCAATAAATGATGTACACTGACAAAAAGGAATGTCACAATTTACGTTATATATTTTGATGGCACAACATGAAAATGATGAAGAAATTACTTTTGTCATACTGTCCAGTAAATCAACTTACCAACCTGATACTATTTCTTGACTTTTCTTGATATACTATTTCTTGAATCTCTATAATATCTCAGTTACTTTATGAGATAGCAAATGTCGTTTAAATACAAGTCGGCTTGTTCTTTTAGAAAGGGGTTCCGCGTAACCATTTTACAGTTACAGTTACATAAATCCTGGATACGTCCATTGACTGAAGCAGTTTCCCCAAGTGTTCCCTTTTACCTTAATAGAATTCCCTTTTCGTTTACGCTGACTTCTCTAATCTGTATCCCAAAACAGGGAAAATTGCCGATATTTGTCAGCAGAACGGCTCGAGTGTGCTACGAAAAAAGGGATGCAGGAAGTATTTCCACAACATTAGATCCTCACAGAAATAAATCTGAGGTTTCGTTTGGATAAGTGACACTTCTCTCGAGTAACAGTAATATATGTAGCGCAAACTGTTGTGAAATGTACACAAGCGTTGTCATACAAGGTGGCCCACAGAAGATATATAAGCCATTGTATTAATAAGTTGTATTTACGTTCATCGTTAAAAAAATGTTCGAATCTGTCAGTTTTCTTTGAAAGGGGTATATTTTTATTTGAAATTCTCTATTTCATTATTTCAACCCCAACTTTTGACTAGGATCAATAGGTTTCAATACAGTGATTTAATGATAATGAAGAATTAAATGAAACGGATTTGTCCATTATTAAAATGTTGAAAATAAAACTTACCAATCAGCTGTTTTCACTCAATTTTTGAAAATGTAAAAAGTAACTGCTTCCCAGCAGGGTATAAATCTATATTTTCACATCATTAAACAAGGTAACCTTGATCTAAATTTGGGATATTTTGGAGGATACAGTCGTTAGAAGGCAATATTGATTCAATATTAACTGATATTAAGTATAGCAAGATTGTTGTGACCTACAAATTTAAGTTACAAATGTAAAATTTATTAAAAAAACGATGTACCTTTGATATGCCTAAAACCCTTGCGATATAAAAATTGATTATCAGGCTGCGACACATCGACAAAAACTTCTCTACGGGATATTGATGGTTTTTACAAAAATGCCTCTGTAAAACAGTTATTCGACATGTCAAACATGCTTATTAATGTTTTCATATAATTATTTTTTGTAATATCGATGTTTAACAGACATTTTTTTATTGGTGTACAGCGTATCCCACCTTTCAAAACATCGGCGTATGAATACTATCAAATCTGAATTATACCGTATAACAATGCAATATTGATGGATGGTAGATATACATGCCAAGAATTATTATTAAAAATTTTGCAATTTTTCTTTTATACTGGTACGTGAAAAATGATTATGTAATAAAATTTTCAATATTTTCACTCTACCATAAATTTTCGATTTCGTTTTCGTGAAACGCAACTGCTAAACCAAATACGCAATTTCTTAAAAATTTTAGTTTTGTGGACATTTTTAGGAATAGGTTTTCATGTGCAAAATAATCTGAAGTAAGGTAATAGTAGGTACTCTTGGCATGAAACTATGTCAAATTAATTTTATGTATGGAATTAACCAACGAAAATGTACAGGAGTAAACTGTTTTATTACATTAACTTTAAAAAAGTTTTACATGAAAGGTATAGGAATGGCTTTAAAATCCTGTGGCGCTTTTGGCGAGGGGGTGACTCAGGGTTTAGTGTCTCGATCGCTCAACTCAGAGGTCATGGGATCAAATTCCCATTCCACCAGACAATTAATTATATTGTCTACTCAGCTTATAGGTTGGCAACCATCTTAACGATGGCCTAGGATGGGAAGAATGTCAGCTTGGTATTAATGTGAAAGATTAAAATCAGTTGATGTTTTACTGTCCCCCTAGCTGATGAAGTGTTTCAGGTATCCATCATTCCACCACTGAATGGTGGTTAGGGCTTACCAATATACCTAAGTTGTTCCTGAGGCGCAAATGTCTCGAAGAAAGATAGTTGTTTTGTTTCACGCTTAAAATATTTAATTAAAAAGCACAAGAAAATGCAGTATATCAATAATTTAAGAATTATGTCTACGAATAAGGATGAAGATATCGTCGAATGTATCATCACTCAATCGGTATCCTCACTAGGTACGCTAAATTATACTGCATTGATAAAATAAATTAAAATGTTTAATAAATAGAAGTAGAAGTAATTCTAGACAAGTAAGAATAACAAAATGAATAATTTTAATTAAAAATTCCTTAGCTTCCTTATGTTTATTTTGTGTTTTGTTATTCAAGTTAAAGGAAACAAACGGATAAATGTATCGAAATCCAAATAGTATTTGTGTGTTTCCAGTCACCTAGATCTCGGAAATATATGTGACTGTATTCACTTATTTGTCTTCTGATCGGAAAAGAATCTTTTGCTCCGTGTTTAGAGAAACAACAAACATATCCACGTGACAAATCAGAGGGGGTGCATAATCTGTTACGTATCCAAACAATTTCCTCAAAGATGTTCAAAATAGAAAGGAATGTCGCGAGTAATGATCCGGAGGCGTAATTCCAAACTGTTCAATGTGCTACAACCGATTCGTATATACATATTCAGTAGTGAGTCATTGCAAAAAAGTAGCCATTTGTTAGCCATTTTAAATCTGCATGTATATTTATATATTGTTCGCTATAAATATTTAATTTATTAATGTGTCTTTTCATTGTGTTTTTAAATTAGAAAAATTTCTAAGTATAAATTAGTAGATACACAGGTGGTAACACACATTTCTTACTCAGAAATATTTTTAAATATCGCAAATTACCTCGAATTACCTCAAAAATTATAAGAAGTTCACACAATGTCAAAAACAAGATCTGCTATACCTATATCACCTCTCAACCAAAACTGTTATCGCAACCTGTATTGAGTAAAACGTCAAACATTAATAAGTGTGAAAATTATAATTTTGACAGACGAAAATAGAGAAATTTTAGCAAACGGAGAAAAATATTGATTACATTTGGGACATGGTACATTCCTGTTCAAGACAATTATTGTAGATCTTTCTGTATTTTTACATATTTTAGACCCATGTTTTGTTTTATAAATTCTGCGAGCCTAATAAAGCGATTTGCCAGAAAAACTCAAAAACAGCAAAACGAATATAAAGAAAACTTTTTAAGTTTGTAATAGAAATATACCAGAAGATGTGCGCTGATTTGCGCAAGACAACAAAATAAAATTGATTTTTCTTCATCTTATATTTGAACATTTATACTTCTTATTTTGAAATTAAATATATTTTCAAAGTTTTATTGTTTGTATGATAATTGCAAATATAATATTTTATTCGTTTCATAGTACAAACAACTATGATTAGAACGACATTACGCGCCCTGACATTCAAAATTAAAGACAAGCAAATACCATTTCCAACGACAAATAAAATATTTAAACTTAATTACGTACCATGCTGACTATATTTTTTGTTGGATTTGAATGAAGATTTTATGTATAACATTTCTTTTTATATCTCTGGTAATAAGTTTTAACGAGGACATTTTATTTTGCTGCTGTTGCAGAAGTTAGTTGGTCGGTTATATTTTAGAATATAAAGTCTTATTTAGTGAAGCTAGAAGTACAGCATATAGTGAGGGAGTCCTGCAAAGAATACATTCTATTTAAAGTAATGAAAACGAACATTTTGAATATAACGAAAATCTACTCCAAATACCTACCTACATCAACTTATTAACACAATATGCCCATTTATGTAACTAGTGCTTACCTAAGCATCATCCGTGGTTTCCTACTTTTGGTAAATATTTATATTATAAAATCATAATCAAAGAAAAGCTAGTATTTTATAGAAATATCAAAATTCTTTTGCACTATACATATATACCTACAGGGTGACCTATTAAGAATGGAAACACTCGCGTACAAAATTTGTTTATGAACCGATTTGAACCGGATTTTTTTTTAAAGATAGATCTCCAAAAGCTCTATGTTGATGCAAAATTTGGAGACGAAATTTTGATTTTCAAGGCCTACTACTAATTTTCTTTAAAGCGAAAAATAGCAAAATTTTGTTAGAGATTTTTTTATAAAAAATCTGACTGCACCACTGGATTTAGGAGCCCGTGGAATGCATTTGTACCATTTTTTGCGAAAAAAAGTTTGTTCCCAAAAAAATTATGACAATATCGCCATCACCAGTGTTTGCCTTTGTCGGTGAACCTATTCTTTTATAAAATTAGAATAGAATCCAGAGTGAAACAAAATTAAACAACATAAACACTGGTGTAATTATTAATAAGGACCGTAAAAACCAGTATACATAAAATAACCAACAGTTACTCTAATACAAACAACAATTGATAGGTAAGTTCGTCAAATTAGTATTATTTCGTGGTTATTATGCCAAAACCAATAATATAGGTACTTATAATAATTACTTTCTTAGGTAAAAAATAACTACATTATAATTTTTTATTAAAAAAATGTGAATCAATTTGACAAACTCCTTTTTCATTTCTAAAAATATAATTTTCTAATCATTACTTTTTTTTTATCAATTGTTGTTTATATTAGGGTTATTATCGGTTATTTTGTGTATACTGATTTTTATGGTTCTTATTAATAATTACACCAGTGTTTAAGTTGTTTAATTTTGTTTCTCTTTGGGTTTTATTCGATTTTTATAAAAGAATAGGTTCACCGACAAAGGCAAACACTGGTGATGACGATATTGTCATAACTTTTTTAGGAACAAACTTTTTTTCGCAAAAATTGGTATAAATGCATTCGAGGGGCTTCTAAATCCAGTGGTGTAGGCAGATTTTTTATAAAAAAATCGCTAACAAAATTTTGCTACTTTTCACTTAAAAAAAATTCGTAATAGGATTTGAAAATCGAAATTTCGTCTTCAAATTTTGTATCAACATAGATATTTTGGAGATCTACCTTTTAAAAAAAATCCGGTTTAAATCGGTCCATAAACAACTTTTCTACGCGAGTGTTTCCATTCTTAATGGGTCACCCTGTATATCTACAGAGACTTCGTAAATGTTCACAACCCACGTGACTGCCGAGTTTAGACAACCAACATTACGTAATTGGCAACGATTAACTAAAAACTCCCTAGGACAGAATAATTAACCTCACAAGTTTACTGTCCATAATATTGTATTTATATGGCATTTGGTGTTACATATGAATAACTATTGATAACGACGACAAAAACTAGAGTCAAACTTCTAGTTATTAGAGAATTTAATCTCATTCATCTCATACCATATTATGTATCTCATTCCATAGAGACCCTCAGTATTACTTCGCAGTATTGCTGGAACGATTTTTTAATGCGATAGCAAAATATAAAATAACATACAGAGTTTTCCATTTCAAATTTTCGAGAAAAATTATACTTTCTCGTAGTTCTCAAAATACAACCATCATATAATATGTGTAGATTTCCGGAAAAAAAAAATTACGCATTTGAGACTTCACGTGTGTAAAATTTTAATAGCATAATAATAAGTACATGACGTTATAGTCCCAAATTTAGTCTTTTTGAATATAGCATTGCTCATTATCTTGGAAAAGGCTAAAGTTAGGTAGATGGAATATTAACAAATGTGACTCTAATTGTAAGAAGAATAAAAAAATTCATAATATAGAAGAAATGCTGATTAGAACATCATAACTTTACATTATCCCGCTTATGGGGGTCACCTTGTGTCATTGCATTATTTGTAACTCCTGGTGTAGGTAATTAAGTCTTTTGTTCCATCAGAAAGAAATAAGTTAATATTAATTATGTTCATCTTTCTCTCCTTGGTGACTTCTTTATTAACAAATTAATTTCCTGTTGACCGTTTTCATGTTTAAAAGTGTCCAAGATGGTTGGTTTACTAATAGCTCAGATACACAGTACCTAATATTTTTTTGCTATAAATCAATATTTATTTATTTCCTGTAATTGGGGCAATAGATATTTTATATAATTAATAATTTTACTTGCAAATGGCGTTACATGACAATACTAATAAATGAATATATGCAAGCAATAAAATTAATTAAAACCCTCTGCATTGTTCAAATAAATAATTACTGTATTGTTTATTCAAATTAATAAACCCGCTGAAAATAAATGTAATCTGTCCCTGTAATGATGGCAGGGGTTAGATTCATGTCATCTAATTAGTGACAGTTATATTAGTGACTCGAATAATAAAGGTAAGTATAAAGTAATTTATCGAAATTAACTTTCCCTCCCCGCTTCACATTTCTTAATGCTTTTATTTTAAAATGAACGAAAGTTAGGTACATCCAATATTAAATCCATCCAATACATCCAACATTATTACTACCTGATATTTAACGTAATAGTCTGCTTTTTGTTAAATGGAATTCCTTGAATATTTTCCAAATATTTGATTAGTGTTCAGCTCAATCCAATTAGTAAGTCGAATCTATTCAAAAGAGTGCGCTTTCGAAGTTCGGTGTTAAAACGAAATGATTACATTGTTGCCTGATACTTCAGTTTTCGACAGATACCTTACAGTACAGTTTAACTTAGAAAAGAAGAGGGCAGTATGCCTTCGACATTCCATTCGATATTAAGTCTAAATGAGTTAAATTAATTATGTATAACATCTTTTTGATTGCTTATATCCGCAGATACTAGGTCTATTCGATTGCCGGCTAGTGTAGTGTGCACTAGTGTGTACTACACTACATTTTCATCAGCTGATTTATGTCAGTGCAATATACACCTTATGTACAGGGTGTCCAAAATAAGATCCTCTATCCCCTTATCTCAGAAAGTATAAAAGGTACAGAAAAATGTTAAATACGAAAGTTTTTTGTTTCTACCTGAGTTTTTCATTTTTATAACCTTCTTGAATACAGGTTGTTCAGTTTCTCTGATCCAGGCATCAACTTTCTTTTTTTAAATGGGACACCCTATATTCAATTACGTTTTTGAACTCTCATTAACATTCTAGGTCGACATTGTTAAGAGTACCCTATACCTATCATTTACCGTTACGAAGATATTACCATTTAAAGAAAAAAATCTTTAAAAAACAACTGCTCAAAAAATCTCGGCAAAACAAATAATACATCCAAGAAAAAGGTAAATAGGGTTTATTTCGTAGACAATTAGACTCAGAAATTACTTCTATGAATCGATATTACCTGATTAATATACAGGGTGTTTTTGACAGACGGCTCAAGCATGTATATGTTAAAACTCTAGAAAATCGACAATTATCGACGAAAATCGACTCTTATGGTACACTCTGTGTATTATTATATTTTTGGATTCTCTATTAAATTTTAACCTTACTCTATATAACGTTCCCTATTCTTATTTTGCTTAGTTTTCAAGATATTGACGAAAATGTTTGGTGCGCTATTTATAAGAGACACATTTTAGGTCCTGTCTTTCTTGGCCAATATTTAAATGATCCCAGGTACCTTAAGTAAAATATCAGGAAATGGCATTCATTACAAACTTTCATTTTACCTTTATTGGATCCCGAAGAAGATGCCACTCAGATCATCTATTGGATGGAGTTCCATGCCACAATACTGCAGTTGTAAAGAATTTTATTAAGAACTATTTTGTGGAATGGATAGGGCCAACGGGAATATCCCATGGCCGCCGAGGATCCCAAATTTAACTCCACTTGATAACTTTTTATGGGGTACATTGAAAGCCTGAGTTTATCAAATTCAGAGTAATAATGTTGATGATTTAAAGATTAAAATCAGGATGGAAATTGAAGCGCTCAATCAAAGTGATTGCGCTGTAAGAAAACTAGCAGTTGTATACACAACATGCATAGCTGAAAATTGAGGATATATAGGACACTTGATTTAATGTATTATTTTTATTGTTATTTGTTGATTATTGTTAGTTATTTGTGGTTCAAGTTACAAACAGATTTGTTTATATTAGTTAATTAATGAAATTATTTAAAAAAAATATTAGTTTTTAATAAAATAATATATTCTTAATCAGTATTAAGGCACACTTACTATAATATACCAAATAATAGTAGATATATTTTTAATAATAGCCGATAATGATTAATAGCTGACATTTTTTCCACATTTTCGTCAATATCTTGAAAATTAAGCAAAATAAGAATAGGGAAAGTTATATAGAGTATGGTTAAAATTTAATAGAGAATCCAATAATACACAGGGTGTTCCATAAGAGATTTTCGATTTTCTGAAGTTTTAACATATACCTACATGTTTGAGCCATCTGTATTGATCAGGTAATATCGATGCATAGAAGTAATTTCTGAGTGTAATTGTCTACGAAATAAACCCTATTTAGCTTTTTTTTGGGTGTCTTATTTGTTTTGCCCAGATTTTTTGACCAGGTGTTTTTTACAGGTTTTTTTCTTTAAAGGCTAATATCTTCATAACGGTAAATGATAGGTATAAGGTACTCTTAACAATGTCGACCTAGAATTTTAAGGAGAGTTCAAAAACGTAATTAAATATAGAGTGTCCCATTTAAAAAAAGAAAGTTGATGCCTGGATCAGAGAAACTAAACAGCCTGTATTCAAGAAAGTTATAAAAATGAAAAATTCAGGTAAAAACAAAAAACTTTCGTATTTAACATTTTTCTCTACCTTTTATACTTTTTAAGATAAGGGGATAGAGGATCTTATTTTAGACACCCTGTACATTGATATAACGCACTGGTTGTAGTGCACACTGCCCTAAATAGTGACAAACGAATGTAATTCTGAAATTAGTGTAGTTCAGTGCTACACTTTTTGAGCAATCGAACGAACCTATTGATTCAAAGAGATAATGTATTTATTTTTATAATATATCGCTGTCGAGGCTTCTGTCACCGATGAAGCAATACTGCCATTATACGTACTCATACTATTAGAGACAGTTTCATCTAATTGATATCAATATGAATATTCATCAGAAAAACTCACTGTATTTTTATATAAGATTTAAACCAATAAATACACCCCAAAAAAATAAACATAATATAGCATACAAAAAAGCTAACATAATATAGGAAGAACAAAAAATAAAATAATATATTTTTAAATGCTTCAAACTGGAGCACTTGTACCAGACAAGGAGTCTACATCTCCAGTCTCTAACAGAAAACTTTAAAACATATAATCTGAAAACCATTAAGTTAGCTGTTAAAGCTGCACTAGTGTCGGTACGCCGGATTGGGGGAGACAAAACGGCATTTGTTCGGCTATCGGAAGCGACGGCCTTTTGGAAACCTCCATTTATCTGGGGAGGATGCTGTGATTTACTCCTTCCAAATGTTACCTGAAAGACTAGTTGGTTCGGTACACCAATAGAAATGTATAAATGCAATAAATAGTTTTAAATATCTAATTGATATTCCGACTTCACGCAGGCTATCACTTTGGTTTTCTATTAATTATTGATTTATTTATTTCAATTACAAATTGGTAAACCTCTAAGTATACATATATCTAATATAATGAATTACAAATAGAGGTATTGTTTCTTAAAATGTACATTGCAATATTTATAAAAAAGAATTATTGACATTGACGTAGTTTTCCACATAACACCAAAACACTATACTGCACGCGACGCGCGTTTCGCCATCCAAGTTGGCATCATCTAGAGATGATCGGTTTTAATCATCTCCAGATAATGCCAACTTGGTTGGCTAAATCCGCGTCGAGTGCAGTATAGTGTTTTGGTGTTATGTGGAAAACTACGTCAGTGTTATCTTCACACCAAAGGTTCCAGCCCCTTTCAAATTGATAACTTATAACAAAGAACAAACTTTGTATATCAATCAACAGAAAATCATATATATCCGTCTAGTAATACATGTAAACTAAAGAAAAAAATCATTAATATACAAAATGGGAGAAGAATTGATAGTTCTAAGCTTAAGAAGTACCTTCCGAATCCTACTTCTTGAACATAATTGGTATAATCAGAGACATATACATAATATATGTCGCTCACTATTGACTCACCACAGTCAATGCAGACTGATCTGTGTTGTTCTGGTTTATATAATATTTTTATGTTCTCATTCTCTTCATATATAGCAAATAGGTGCTTAAGTTTTTAGGAAGCTTACATAACATAATATAACATGATTTTAATCTGTTTAACAAGTCTTCAGTTCGATCCAAACCACTTTGAAGTCGTTCAATTAGGGATCAAACTACTGACATACTTTAGTAAATTTATTGAATAATTGCTTTTCTGCTGTACTTGCCTACTCTTTTTTGAATATTTCAGCTTTCCTGTTTTTTATTAATTTAAAGATAGCGTATTCCAAAGAAAATAGGTCGAAGAGCATATCATTTGTTTTGTTCACTGTATTGTATTGTAAATTTTCTGTAGTGAAACACCATCCAATACATTTGATCACCAATGTAATAAAACTCTTGTGAATTCCGCATTCGAAGTATTGTATAGATGGATACTTACCTACTTTATGTGGGGTTGCGAAATCGTTTATTGATCGAAAACTTTGTTCTAGCACTTCTATTCCATTGAAGTTTTAAAAATCCCACATATGTATTATGTAATACGTCACAAAAGTTAGAATTGTCTAAATTTTGAAGGAGCGAAATAAATAGTCTAGCTTTTAGGGACTAACTTTTTGCAAAACTGATTCTGAAGAGCTGAAAAGTTTTCTACTCTTCAATGTACGTAATTGATTTTTGCACACATGTATATATGAAGATGTTTTACATTACATAAATTAAGTAAATATTAAATTAGTGACTTTCGTGTGTACTGAGTAGAAGTTTGTAGTGAAATCGAGTTTATAAAGTTACCAACCGTTTTATTTATATAGTAATATTATATATATTATTCATAAGTTTAACTGTAAAATAGCTACTTTTAAGTAAAATATATAACTAGAATTCATAATGTAGTAGAAGATACATCCAGCGGTTATATTAGTAAGATAAATATAGAATCATCTTAAGACATAGAGAAAGCGAATATTTTAATAAAATCCTGAAATATTGATTATATAGCTGTTTGGAAAATATCTGAAATACTCTCAATTGCGTCATAGGCTTGATAGAACGGATATAGAGCAATAACCTGAAAAGTAAACTAATACTGTTATTTCGCACGTGTCTTTAAAAGTGCGTCTCTTCAAACCACTGGCCTAGAAAATTGCAAAATCGGCCGGTATTGAAAAGATTTCACAGACTCCTTATAAAATTTGGAGGCAAATATTTTTTATTTTTATTTTTTTTATTTTTTATTTTATTTTAAATTCATCCAACGGGAAGACCCCAGTAACAGGATAAATATCAGCTCCATACAATTTAAAAAAAAATAACATTTCAGAACTAGTACAATAGTAATAGTAGTACAATCACAAAAATAACAGTTAAAATACTCAATAACATTGACAAACTAATAAGATTAAGGTTGGGGTAAGAGAAACACTCAGCTATACAAAACAGATAATAAAAGAAAAAAGATAAGAACACTGAAATAATAAAACCTTAAGTTTAGAGAGTTATCAGAACATATTTTTTATATCAGATATTTTACAGTTGAATATATCCAGCCTGTTCTCTAGATCGCTGTAATTGGCAATCATTTGATGCAGAGGAGAAGAGCTTAATATGTTGGTACGCGCTGTGGAAACCACGAAAACATTATTATTTGTCCTTGCATTTATTCTTGGAGCATGAAGGGGAATACGAGATAAAATATTGGGACAGTTTATTCGGTTATTGATAATCTTGTATAAGAAAATGGTTGAAAACATTTGTCGTCTCTTTACCAAGCTACTCATCTGGAATCTATTTAGGAACAACTCCTGCGGAGTTCCCCTAGTTGGATAGGTACCCTCCAGGATGTAGGTTGCAGATTTAAAAAACCGCCGTTGTACTCTCTCAAGAGCTGTTATGTGCACAAAATAACAGGGACTCCAAACTAAGGATGCGTATTCTAACTTGGGCCTAACAAAAGTTATAAACAATGTACGCAGTGTATGTAATTCCTTAAAGTCCTTGCTGTTTCGCAATATAAAACCCAAATTTTTGTAGGCACCAGACAAACATTCCTGAACGTTTAATGTCATCAGCATAGATTAAGTAGTGTACATTGAGGTCATTTACAATATCGTTTACGAAAAGCACAAAAAATAGTGGTCCAAGTATCGATCCTTGTGGAACACCCGATGATTGAGAAAAATCTGCAGATTTAAAACCACGGTATTCCACGAATTGGGACCGATAAGATAAATATGAATTAAATAAATTCAGTAGGGCAACACTAATTCCGAATGTCTCTAATTTATTCAGTAGAATACCATGGTCTAACCTATCGAATGCTTTGGAAAAGTCAGTGTAGATAACATCCACCTGACTTCTCCGATCTAAAGCTTATTTGGTAGCATATTTGCTACCTTCAAGAAATGTTATGTTAATTTTTCATTTCAGAGTGACATTCATTGTGTTACAATATGTAGGAATGCTCATACTCTTAAATATAGGTAGAGACTATCAAGTTTGTTTACTGTATTTACTCATGTATTTTATAGATCCTTATTATTTGGTATTCAAATATTAAAATACCAACGATGAAAACAACTTGTGTCTAGCCAAATGATGGGAGAAATTGTTATTTTTCACTGTACAAACTATTTAGTTGTCCTACACTGTTGTAACTGTTAGCTATCCTACAATCAGTGATATATAAATTGATATCGTACTTTAAACGTTGACATAAGAGTTGAAATAGATATTTTTTGACCAAACAAATTTTTGCATTTAGACACTTGCTTCGATTTTGCTATTTTAAAGTAAATATTAATTAGGTTACAACTCAAGAAAATACAAGCATTAATGTTGGCGTTTCGTTTCCGTATTGATATTAATTCTTGTCAAAAAACAAACCGTTGACTGAGTAACGAATATTGGAATACATTTACAAAATTTTAGCCAAAACATCATTATATGATATCAGATAATATATTTGTATTTGTATATACTTACAGTGTCCATATTTTTTAAACATAACAGCTTGAAAGCATTTTTGTAAACTTATATCCAAAATTTTGAACTGGGAACAATAATATACTATCCTAATATAATCGGGATTTTATCCTTAAATGTAAAGAAATAAGTATCGATAGAAAAATACACATTTAGAGATAGATAGATGTTATATCGATGTATTTGTTAAGGAGTTATTTATCCAAATCTGTTAAAACACACGCACACACGGCGTTATCATCTAAGCGTTCCCATACGAGTTTGCATGTATACTTGTTTCTAATTTTGTTTAAAGCAAATATGTAAATACACAATTTAGTCTAGTGTCATTATCACTAAAAATTGTCGGTATCCCAAAAAAATATTGATTTTATTTTGTTTGTAAATTACAATCAGCAAAAAGATAACTAATTTCACAGAATTTTTATGTCTCCTATAAATAAGAGAATCCCTATTAATGGAGATATAAATTGAAACGGCGTAGTGACCAAAACACCAGATTTGAGCCTGTATCTATACATCCAATATCACATCACATAAAATGCACATCCAATATCAAAATATGCCGCATGTTTTTCTATTAATTTATTCCAAAATTACGTCAGTTGTCATTAATGATACTCGATAAATAGTAAAGAAAGTTTAAAATTCTGGTGAAGCTCTACACGGCAATAATAAAATGTAATAAATACGTTATAACCATATTTCGTATGTAAAACATTATGTTGACGCTAGTATGTAACCCTAATGCATAATTCAATATACGAGCATTCATTCATTTATATATAATTTATAATCATGCGGAAGTAATCATGTATATAATATATTAGCAGCACCAAAATATAAGTTCCCTACTGCCATTAAGCTCCTATAAAAATATTAATACACATACACGCAACTATTACCATTAATTCAAGTCCCCGCGGACTGTTTGATTTATTACAGTTATCCACTTGAAAAACACAATTTATAACGAGGGGGTTACCACGATTTTGATCAATTGTGACGGGCTGTCTGCTGCGAAAAGAATCTGGGTAGACGGCGTTAGAAATTTGAGTCGCGATCTGGTAAATAATAAATAACTGCTGGAGGAATTTGTCATTTTTTCAGTGAGACGACGTTTAAATCAACCGTAAAATATGCGTTTTCGAATGAATGTTGATCTGCGATTCTTAAGACCTTCATTTTATTGGAAATGTATCGTTTAATCTGAGCAAATTTATATAAGTAATACATAATTTTTAGTATAGAGTTGTGATTTGTGGAAAAAGCTCTAAAAGGAATTTCTAAAGAAGTGTAAGAACTGAATAAATTTGAGATATTACACTAAGATGTACTATGTATTTTCTAAACTTTAAGTAGTGCAATTTACTAACTCGTAGTAAAATACTTGCACCATAACGTGAACAGCAATTTTTAAAATACCAACGCATCAGAGATAATTCAAAATTAATTTTAAACTGTATTTGCCTTTGTAAGAGACAAACATATACATATATGTGAATATAATTTAAATGTTCATTTTATCTGTTCTTTTTATAGACAACACATTCACTTTCAAGATATAGAGATATAAATACTTGATTTATCTGCTTTTCTTAACTGAAATACAGTTGGAGCGAATCAAGGTTATTGATTTGTCTAATAATACTATACTTTGTGGTAATAGAAAAACGCTTAGGGCTTGGATCCAACAGCCCCACCCCCAGCAGCATGTAATGTCGTTATGTCGTTATTCGTAAACGTATTTCGTTACAAGAAATTGTCTGAATTTTTTAAAAATCGCATCAAAAATTAGCTAGCTGCAATATATACAGGGTGGTTAAAAAGTCAAAGTGTTTTCAAATGGGGCACCCTGTATATTATTACATAGATTTATAGTACTTAGCAAGCTGATTTCAAAAATATATAATTATCTTGGTTTTAAATACAAATTGGCTGAAATAATCAAAGATGAACATGGAAAATATTTGATTTTATGGAGGATTTTATTTTTTTCTATTTGTTTTGTGGCTTGTTCATTATTTTTACCTGTCAAAATATATGTTCTTTCATCAAATTAAAACTATGTTCATTACATATTATCCACAAAAACTTTTTGCTCCATTTTCTTCGATCCAAAGTCGACAACGCTTTAAAAAGTTTGCTCGTACTTGCCGCAGGCGATAAAGATTTTATTGTTGCAACTTCTTGGACTATTTTCTCTCCCAATATATTAATATCTTGAATTTCCCCTTTATACATATTATTTTTTATTGTACACCACAAAAAAGAGTCAAGGGGAGTCAGGTCGGGACTACGAGCCAGCCGCATAATTGGACCTCGATTACCGATCCACACTGGATAATGCTGATATAGATATTGATGTACCAAATTATTATTGTGTGGAACCGCATTGGCCTGTTGTCACAGCACCTCGAATTTTCGTCTAACTGGAACTTCGTTGTCGAATAGGTCCTCTATTTCATTCCTCAAATAATTTAAATACCTCTCCCCGTCTAACCTCCCTTCTATAAAGATAGGTCCTATTATTCTATTACTTAAAATTCCACACAAAACATTGTTGATACTGTTCCATTCTTGTTGCTTTAGTGGGCGCACTAGATAAGGTTTTTCGATCGCCCAGGAATGTCATTTTTACCATTTAAACGATGAATCGTTAAAAAAATAGATTCATCGGTAAATAGTATTTTATCACAAAATAGTCTGTTACGATCACCTATACGAAGAATTTGTTGATAAAAATTAAGTCTGCGTTCTAAGTCAAGTGGTACAGTTTTTGACACTGTAAAAATTTGAAAGGTTTATACTTGTATTTCTTTAAAATTTTATGTATATTTGTTATACACATTCCGAACTGATGTTGAGTTATTCTTATAGATCTTCAATTATTTTCTATACAATATAAGAGAACTGACCTTTCCATATCTTCTGTAAGTACTGCTCTTGCACAATCCTTCTTTTTATCTTATTATATAGGTTTTAAACATGTTTTTAACAGGTACCTGAACTCCGGAAAATCTCATAACAAATTATCTATATGCCCCAGCTTTATTTTTGTTACATGCGATGAAAATCTCGACCATTGCGCACCTGTCTTTCCCAGAATATCCCATTCTCACAAAACTATAAATAAATAAAATTTACAGTACTTCAAAAATCAACAATTACTTGACATAAAATGATATGAAATGGCAAATGATATAAAAGAATACAACTAGGAAACTATACAGGTTTTAATGATCCTACCGCAGGAAGGAAAGTCCTTGAAATGCCATCATTCATTTAAATTACTGCAAATTACTCTACAGTATTACGCAAACAGAGGCAATTTCCTCGAGGAAATTGTAACCAAATACATTCACAGTAAACACAACCCCAAGATGAGCCTAATTTGAGCCATTCTAATTTGTCATATTCATATCGGCTGCCACGGGGTAGCTTAGGTAAATGGAGCTTCGATAATCACTGTCTGCTCTGATGTATTAATTGCGACCCTGATAAAACATGATGGATGATAACCTTGATGGGACGCCCCTGCGGGCTCAATCCCGCAGCATTCAACGTCTCGACGCCACTAGACAGACGCAAATAGAATCGGGAATTCCTTTCAAATCTGCTAGACGGGATTTAAATTTAGCCGCCCCCTGCGAACTTTTCCCATGTACACACACACGCTCTCGAGATATGAGGCCAGGCAGGGCCGTATTCTACTCTGGGTAACTCTATGTATATCACAAAGATGTCATTAGAATGATCAAATAATAATAATCATTCGAATAGCAATAAGTGATCAAAATCAAGAATTAGTATGGATGGAAGTAGAGAATTGTTATTGACCCACCATTTGATATGGTGCATTATTTGTATTTATTACACGTAATTCAAAACGTTAGTTTTTAAATTACACCATTATTATGCTAGAAATTTAGTATAGTGTATTTAGTTTTAGAAAATTTTTAGTAGTGTGCCACAAGTAACTGTTTTAGGCCCCATTTTATTTACATCAAATATAAACGCTCTTCCATTATCAGAAACTACTTAGAATGGCTGAATTTTCAAAAGCATTACCAATGCATTTCTATAGAAATAAGAATCACTACGTAATGTATATTTTGCACTTAGTTTAATATAAAAAAATCAATGAAAGTACCATAAATTGAAAACAAAATCAGAGATAAATTAATGTATCATAAACTGTTTTTGAGATACCGGGTATTGAAAGTTATATAGAAGAAAACGTGTAGTGGCATATCCTGATCATATGTAGTGCACATCATAAATGAAAACATTTTCTAAAAATGTCATACAGAATTTCTCGTTCGCAGTAACACCATCTGCGTTTTACCGTACCAGTTTCCTTTTATCAATCGGCTTGGTATTCTAGAGAATTATTTAGTTGGCCCGCACTTTTTACCAGGAATTCTCAGCGGTAATGCATACAGAAATTTTTTACAAAGTGTTCTACCATGTCCTTTGCAATGAGAATGCCCAACAGCTCAATCAACCTTGGCCCGCAAGATCCCCTGACTTAAATCCTGTGGATTTATTTTGTAGGCTCAATTGAATACTTTAGTCTTTGACTATACTACTATCAATGTTTTAGTCTACTCTACAGCATGCCAATAGACATGTAACTTCGGGAATGCATCATAAATAAAATGTGAAACCATAAAAAACATTTAAAAACAAAAAAGACGCCCAAAAATTTTCTACATGTTATTTATGAAATACTCTATATTAAAAATGTTATAATTACCTGATTATACCTTCATTAATTTCAATATTGGTATTGGCGATTCAGATTACGGATGAAGGCGCTGCAAATTGTAAACAAATATGGAGGAAGACGAGTAAAAATTTTACATTTTATATCACATCATCTAGCAATTTAGCATTCAACTGCCATAAATATAGTGACTTCATGTGTTCATACGTCCCATAAGTGCTTCTTTGCTAATTATATGAATTTTTTGGGTTGAAAGAGGTACCCCAGTTTTTGTTTACTTACATTCTGGTCTAAAATAAGTGTGACAAATGGTAGGCAAACTGTATAGTGATCCCATATTAGTGCTTGTATTTTTTGTTAATCATGTTTAAATTAAAATATATTTTTATTTATAAGACTAATAATAGAAAAGTATAGACAAACTGTAATAAAGTCGTTATGTTGTGTAAATAAACGTGTTCCCTGTTATTAAATTGTTACATGTCTTTTGGAGAAATGAGTGAGAAACAATTTCTTATACTAGAGGTAAACTTGTATCCATTCTTCTATCTTAAACACTTCTATAGACATATTTTATGGAATAACACCAATAAACACGGCAGTTTGTGTTGTGCTGATTTCCACATTTCCAAGACTCATTCCTTTTGAATGTCATTTTAAAATGTAAAAATAAAGGTGTACAAATACTAACCACGTCGTTTTTAACTTTGAAATACCAAAAAGTCACAAGCACCACAAAATTATTTCGTTAAACAAACCCAAATGCGTGTTACTTTACTTTACTTTACTTTATTTAACGACCAAATTACATACAATTAAAGGTACATTTGAAGTCACTGATACATTAACCATTAGAATTTGACCAATTAAAATAATCAGTCACACTATAAAAACATTTGTCTATCAGAAACGTTTTACACAACTTATTAAAACTCAAACTAGTAACATTAACATTGTTAAAACAATGAACAAAGTGATTATACAACCCAACATCCAATTTATTTATTTGCGTTGTACGAATCCTAGAATAGGACTGAATCAAATTTGTTGCATTCCTAGTATTATAGGAAAGCACATCACAATGCTTTTGAAATTTGTCAAATTCACGGTTGTGGATTAATTATCATTATATCAGCAATAAGCCTCCAAAAATTACCTTTTAAGTAGGTTCAAATATTTTCATGTAGAGGGCACATTCATTTTTGGAATCGCCAATACATATGTAACAAAACGAGGTACATATTTCTCGACTATCCAAACCCAGACCTGCCTGACGTAAAAGATCCCAGTGTGCAAATGACCGAGAGTATATTTTAAAGGCAGTTGCCTAGGCCATGAAGAAGACCCCCGGCTATTTATGTGTTAGGGATTTCATAAATAAAACGACTTTCCTGTGTCTCCATTACACTGTTTTAGGAGAGATCTGCGTCGCTTCTATTCTGGTTACACAAAAGACTGTACCGTAAACAAACTGTGTATATGGTGCGTTAATATCGTTTACTTCATTTTAAAATAGCACATTAACATATAAGCTTTGTGTCCTTAATTTGTAATAGTCTTGGCACACACCCTGAAAAAAAAACAGAAATATTATACGATCTTAAATTACAGATAGAACAAGTTACTAATTTAACATGAAAACACTGGTGTGGTAATATGGTTTAATCTGGGTGGCTTCAACAGTCCACAAGATTATTTAGAGATAAAACAAATCTGATTTACTCGCCAAGAGCTTTCTTATCCTATAAATAAGAATGACGCAAAACGCGTCCTTCTATCCCTTGCACTCTTCAAGTTAATCTCTCGATCCTCTTCTTATTTTAAGTAAGACATTGTTCGAGATAAGTTGTAATTATAACTCAAGAACGAAAAATAATCTATATCTCAAAAAAGTTTATGCAGAATTGCTTAAAAAGTACTACAATAACTTGGTATGAAGAACGGGAAACAGGAGGCTGTTGAATCGCCTTGAAACTCGATTGTTCATATTTATAATAAGTTAAACACAAATACCTTCATTCTGAATTTTTAGTGCATATTTTTGAGAAAACGTTTTTTGGGTATAATTAATCTAAAATTGCATCCGCTATGTACTATTTATTTGAAGGAGATACCGATGAAGGAGATGCCGAAAACAACTACTTCACGGCCAATATGCCCCGACTGGTATTGCCCGTGGAGTAGTTGTTTTCGGCATCTTTCTCAAATAAATAAGTAGGATTGTCTTCCTTAAAGACAATAGAGGTCACTGCTGTAATGGCACCTGCGGAAAAGCAGGTCGTTATCTGTCTGTCAATTTGACAATAATTGTCAGACAGGTAGTAGAAAAGACCCAAAGAGGGCACTACGGTGTGTTTCTTACCACTACTAACGCTATGTACTATTTTATAAATCTTAGGAATTCAGTGTTCCAGTATCTGACATTTTCTTTTATAAATAACTTCTCGAAATGGTTTGTTCAGATACCATAGAAAACATTATTAGAGCTTTTAGTAAATTCATTATTTTGATTTTAATAATATTCACATTCACGTTTTATGTAACTATGGCCAACGGCCCATCATTCTTTTTCATTTTTTTAATTATTTCACTGATGTTCTAACTAAGTATCCACTACTTTAGCATGAAAGAGCTCTAAAATTATCTTTAAATAGGACTTGTATCTACCTGTACTTAATTTATCTACATCTAATTTCTATCCTAATCTATCTGTACGATTCAGGTATGGCATGATATTCTATATAGCTACTACCATAGAAGAAACGTTTTAGTCTATGATACTACTAAACTGGATTAAAATTACTGTAAGATCCTTCATAATTTTTAGGTATATTTGCCTTGGTTTGGTCATTGGTACAATTACAATTTGCTAGGAAATTAATGTTTTCGAATATATATGTAATTTTTACAAATGTTACCTTTATTTTATAAAATACTGAAACATTATCTGATATCTTTGAAAATATACTTTTATTTATCGTCCTCCATCCAACAAGCTTCTCCGGAAGTTCACTTCGAGCTTGAAATAAGTTTCTGTTTCGTTGGTGTTGCGACACAATCGCGAAACCTTGCACAAATGGAAATACCAAAGTTCTTCGTTCAATCACTAGAAAGCAGCACCGTGCCAGATTCACGTTTAAATACAGAAACAATCATAACAAATTCTCTGAGTCCACTCATATTAAAAGGGTATTAATTTATTTATTGATATAATAAATAATTATAATTTTACTATTATTACTATAATAAACAAAATAGTTGCAATAAATGCTAGCTATTAAAATAACTATTACACTCATCTACTAATTACTAATTAATAGATTTTCGAAATTACAATTTTTAAAATGTCATTAGAAAAACGATTATATTTTCCTTATAAGGATGCAGGAGTTTTATAAGAATTGTTCAAAATTATGAATTATATAGGTGTTTAATATTATTTAGAAGCTGCGGAGCTCCTTTACAGGAGTATATTATGAGCTCCGTAGCCGAGCTGTTAAAGACGTCAAGTTTTTAATCATCCTCCGCGATTGTTGGCGGTTCGAATCTCACCGCAGTCAACTTTTTCTAATTGTCATTCAATCTGTGTGCATAAAACTGGTAGCGTTCTTAATATGCAACAATGCAATTAGTACTGCAATATCACTGTATAAATGGCTAACAACCTACTGTTCATTTTAATTAATAAGATTTTACAGGTTTCCCTCGTACTAAATGGTAGTTAAAGTTATAACATCGTAAGTCGTTCCTGGGCACACTCGCGGCCCACAAAATAATAATATGTCGCTCCCTCTCCCGCACAAGTCTCCGACTTCTGGGCTCATCATCAAGATGAGAATGAGGAATAGAGATATTGTTGCTTACTTTAATAGCTCTATCGATGTATATCGGCTACTATACAAATCTGATAATCTCAAAATGACGTAAGTAAATGTAATTATTCAGGTGAGTCGAAATATTAAAAAACCCCAGTTTTTTTAAATTATTTTACATTTGGAAAATTATTAAATTGTAGTTTTTGGTCTCCAGTAGTGTAACTAAACTACAGATGTGAAGAAAAATTGGTATTTTCAAAATGTCTTGAGATTTATGTTTATTGAATTTCTTTCTATCTTGTGGCTGTTAAACTAGCTTTGAAATATAGACAGAAGCCAATAAAAACGGGTATATCCCTAAAGAGAATAATATTGTTATTGTAGTCGATCCCGCAGTGCAGAATTTTGTACAATGTTGAATCCACCGCAAAACGTTATCAATAAATATGATTAATTCAATTCAATCTAACTTGATATCAAGATATCTTGTTAAAATGTTGCAGCAAGACAGATACCTCGGTAACTTAACTGAAATCTATATACGGTATCATATCTCATATCATCTGTTGTAGCCTTTTGTCATGCTCCAACAAATTCTACAAACGTCCCTGTAGCAAATCTAATCTGATTAAATACTGTAATCAGGGCTTAAGTATTATACTTTCCATTCCGTAATAGTTCACAACATTATGACAGTCATTTTAAAGCGCAAAATCACGATTGGCATATTAAAGGTGATTTACATATTTGCGTCTTTGAGAAAACAGGGCGCAGGTGCAGCTGGTGACCTGTTAAGCAGATTAAAAAAATTATTTACACGAAATCAATAGTCAGCAAAAGATTTAATTAATTACGTGAAATGTAACTAACGAATGTAGACTGGAGATTCGTATCTAGTATATAGCGTACAATTAACCATTTCCATAATTTAAACCTTGTTCTTTACATACTTAAGTAGGTTTCTGAAACGACAGTTTATCTTGCATATACAGTGCTTTCGAAAAGTAACGAATAAATTCATTATTTTAGAAATTGAGAGTTTTTCGAAAAAATCCCCTGACACGTCGATTTTGTTTTTAAAAAAGGCACTTTTTGACATACGACCCATATTTGTGACGTCATCGTTGTTCGAGATATGATGTCATCAATAATTTTTTTAAATATCAACCCCCAATTTTGACCACGCCATTTGAAAGAGCGTATCATTCTACATACGCATCATGAAAAATTATGGTGTTACATAACAAAAATTTCAAGAAAATAATGTTTGAAGATATTAAAATTTAATTTTCACAATACTGACAATGATAATGATTATGTAAAAAATCGACTAAATTAAATGTTCAAATTGTGCACCGTTGAGTGGCCAGCCAGATCGCCTGATTTGACACCCCTAGATTATTTCTTGTGAGGAATGGGGGATACTTAAAAAGCAAAGTATACCTTACTAGACCGGTTAATTTAGAAGATTTAAAAGCAAGAATTCGTCACGAGATACATCGTATACCTCCTGAAGTTATAGATAATGTCCAAAAGAATTTATTAATCGTCTTGGCTACTGTCAGGCAGCCAACGGTGCACAATTTGAACATTTAATTTAGTCGATTTTTTACATAATCATTATTATTGTCAGTATTGTGAAAATTAAATTTTAAGATCTTCAAACATTATTTTCTTGAAATTTTTGTTATGTAACACCATAATTTTTCATGATGCGTATGTAGAATGATACGCTCTCTCAAATGGCGTGGCGGGTTAAAATTGGGGGTTGCTATTTAAAAAAAATTGTCGATGACGTCATATCTCGAACAACGATGACGTTACAAATATGGGTCGTATGTCAAAAAGTGCCTTTTTAAAACAAAATCGACGTGTCAGGGGATATTTTCGAAAACTTCTAATTTCTAAAATAATGAATTTATTCGTTACTTTTCGAAAGCACTGATGTATTTTATAGCATGACCGGGCCACAGACAAATTCGAATAAGTATGTGTATGTCAAATTCAATATTTCTTTTTAAAATCCTTTTTTATTTTTTATTAATTTACATGAATTTGTCATACAAGTGTGTTACAACCCTTACTTACACTTATGAGTGTTATACTATTATACAAATATTAAATGTTCTTTTTTCTGTTTTAGGGAAAAAAGGGTGGGATTTATGTATCCCTCCAGCATTTTACATTGGGACAGATAGATCCCAAAAGGAAAATTGCTACAAATAGTCCATATTGTACTTTATTATTTGTAATAGTGAACAATTTCAAAAAAATATCGTCGAATTGCGTCGAATCCCTGTTGAGATCAAATAATATATAGGTCTTCAGGTATTTGTTTTCTTGGCAAAAATAAATCATTGACTTTATGCCCACAGAACACTGTTTAGTTGTATCTACTTCTAGTTGTATCTTCTTCCTCTCCATTTTCTTCTAAAGTCTGTTGAGGAAGCCCTGTTTGATCCAAAAATATTGTTTTTGACGAGATATACTACTTATCACCATTAAGTTTAATAAAAGCACTTTCTTTTAATTTTATTTTAACTGATTTTTCTTCTTTTTGTAAAATTTTCTCTCGTGTCCAATCAACCCGGTGACAGTTGTCCCATACATGTTTTAGTAGTAATGCAAACTTATCGGCTTGGTAATCCTTGATATAATTTTTACGTTGGCGGATCCTTATTTGTAACGTTCTAAATGTCTCACCAATATAATATTTCCCACATTCACAAGGAATTTGGTAAATACAATTTTTTTAATTTTGATCATGATTAAATATTGATCGTAAAGTGTTTTTCGTTTTAAAAGTTCAAATTATTACCAAGTTTTTCCAGATATCCCTGTAATAATAATAATATAAGGATAATATATGTATTTAAATGATGTTTCATAAGAAATAAACACAATAGCTTTGACTTTGAATGAGTTGCTTAGGCTTAGGAAAAAGAAATATTTTATAAGCAAAAACATTTCTAAAATGTACACTCTAATTAATTTTATTTAGGATGTGAAATCTCCTAAAAAAATTGTGAATCATTTTCAGATATTTCCACCATTAAACCTGCATAGCTAAAGTAATCTCCATAATATCTGCGGATCTTAAAATACATAGTTTGTAGCTTATTTGAGGCACAGCTTTAATTCAACAATCATTCTTTTGAGATTACGCCTCTTGCAAAATAATAAACACTGTTATTGTTATTAGTGTTTATTATGTCATCGACTTTCTTCAAATTCTATATTGAGAATAGAATATTTTCTAATTATTTTTCTGTTTAAGTTATGAGTAAACTATAACCATAAAATCTGCTTTATTTTCAGAGAAAATGGATTTCCGACAGAGCATAGATTTCGATACTTTCATGGAATGCAACAGCATAGCTGCATCGACGGAAGAGATTTTATGGTCTGACGATGAAACCATCATAGCAGAACAAGAAGTTGCGTGGAATGAAGGTAAGTAAATATTTATTCAGCAAAATATCAGCAGGATAATATTCCATTCAAAATTATGGATTCTCTGGTATTCTGACTAGAAAATATTTAGTGAGCATCACTTTGAGCATTACCTTTGATCAATCATATTGAGCCACAGATTATGTAGATAATCTAAAGCCGCTATCGGATCATATTATGGTCAATATCAGCCAATGTTGCCATGACAAGTGGCAGTACGATATACAATAATAATAATTGTTAACGTAAACTAGTCAACCGTTAACGTTGATGTTGGAAGACAATCACTTTGAAATGAAAAATATTTGAACTTATTGATCGGTCTGTCCATAAATCGAGTTAATCGAGTTAGAGAGTTCTAACAAAATACAGGGTGAATCACGTAAAATGAAGTTGATTCTGACGATAAATTCGATTCTTCAAATTCAAAGATGGCGCCACGGGCGCTGTCAACTCAATTTTTTTAAATGGCAAAGTGTGCCGTGTTGCACCTCATTTAAAAGATAATTCAATTCTCTACTTTCTCGTTTTTGAAAAATGACAATCGAGTTAGCCGTTCTCTAGTTACAAGCGTTAAAAATTAAAAGCGATATTAAAACAAAAAATAAAAGAATTAAATAAGTTATTCAAAACGTTGTCCATTGACTTCTTGGCACATAAAAAGTCTACTTTGAAATTCTGGTCTGATATTTCCTACAATTTCTGCAGGAATATTTCTACACATACCTATGTGTTAGATGTTGCTGCAGTTCGTCGACATTTACTGGAGGAGTTATGTAGACTTTTGACTTCAAATATCTCCATAAGAGAAAATCAAGAGGAGTTCAATCCGGGGAACGAGCCGACCATTCTATCGGGTCCCTTCTGCTAATCCATCTGCCTGGGAAATGGTTATTTAAAAAATCGGTAACAGGTCCATAGAAATGAGGTGGGGTCCCCCCCCCATCTTGTTGAAATACAATACTTTGAATGTTATTGGCTGCTATTCTTTCTATCTTTGGAAAAATTTCCACCCGCATGATTCTTAATTACCGCTCTCCTCTTAAATTTTCTCTTAAATCTATCAAATCGAATAACTTAAAAAATTAAAAAAAAAACCTGTAGACACTTTCAAACACTCTTAAACTAAACGCTAACTACTTTCTCGAACCTTGTTGACGTTTCAGTGACAGTTGCAAGCAAGGCAAAAAAACTAAATTCTTAAATTTCGTTAATCCAAACGCTTGTAACTAGAGAACGAATAACTCGATTGTCATTTTTCAAAAACGAGAATGTAGAGAATTGAATTACCTTTTAAATGAGTTGCAACATGGCACACTTTGCCATTTAAAAAAATTGAGTTGACAGCGCCCGTGGCGCCATCTTTGAATTTGAAGAATTGAATTTATCGTCAAAATCAACTTCAGTTTACGTGAATCACCCTGTATTTTGTTAGAACTCTCTAACTCGATTCGTTCAAAAGTTAGCAGGGGGGGGTTGCTTTATGGACAGACTGTAGATTTCATTACAATATAGGTTTCATTACATAGATTATTGTAACACAGAAAAGTGCGATGAGAAACAATTCCGTTTATCAAGCAAACAAGAAATGAGTAATAATCAAGTTAGTTGTGCTAAGTTATTGCGCACAGAAAAGCTATTATCTTAAAAGAACTTGCAACAGCATGTCATCGTCATGGCTATTCATGTTACTAGTGCTGCCCCACATTTGCTATTACAGATACTGCTTTGAAAAGGCTACGACGACCAATGGATATATGGATACTGCGGACATTCAAATGATCATATATGGCATGACTTGAGTTGGATATATCTAAAGATTATCCGAAACAGGATTCCATACTGAAAAACGGAGACTGGGGGATCGAACGGAGCTGGGGATTGAACCTAGACCATAATAGTCAGTGTGATATGCTGCTACAACATGCAAATACATATGTAATAATGGAAAAATATTAACTTGGGGTCTCGAAAATAAAATTTGTTTTGACATATCCAACCATAAGCGTCATGTACGATTCTTATCCGTTAATTTCGTTATTAGATTACATTTTTCCAAGCAATCTGTAAATAGCAGGAAGGTATAGAAAGAAATTGAAGACTCCAAACAATTTGAAATAAAAGTAGTCCAATTTTTTGTAACAAGCAGTGACTGTCATTTTAAAACATATTGTCAGAAGTAATCTTGACAAAAATATTGTAACCCCACATTTGTCGAATGTGAATAATGTTCGTTCACAGATTCTGCAAGAAACTGCTAGCTTGCAGTTTGCAGATTTAAGCCCTTTATTACAAAAATTGTATGAAGTTAACCAACAAATAATTATTTTAACTTTGTGATCCTGCACTTCAAAGTAAATTTACTTACATATCCCCAAATAGAAGCATGGAGTTAACAACATCCGGTGCAGCGAAGAAGGTCGCACGTCAAAGAAAAGTTCGTCAATCGTTTCATTTAACTTCTTATGTTTATGGCCATACATAAATTTGTATATTTACGAAGGGTTGCCCGCTTTAAGAATGAAACTCACTTAAGTTTATTAATTGATGTATAGGTCAGTCAATCAGCCAATAAGCAAACAAAATGCATTGTTAACTCGTGAACAGAAACTGTGCGAGTACTTACTGCTACTAACTGCTGGTATTGCAGCTTTGGACTCCATCTATAGGCACAAGGGAGCCCCGTATTATCTTCATGTGTAGTTCATACACCCTTTTGTTTATTACCAGTGTAAGCTTTCACGAAATGAAATATATCTTTATTTATTTACAACAAACCGTAAACTGCTGGTAAAATATTAACAAATCTGGCCCCTTATCCAGCAGTGGTATAGCGTACTGCAATATCAGTAAACTAGATTTTTTGGAACTGGTATGTCAAATCACAAATAAAATAACTGAACAGATGAACCGATACATTATTATATTTGGCAGTATTAAAATGATGCCAAGAGATGCCAAATTATTTTATTACTTGACTATGAAGATGAACGAAAGAGACAGAATTGTTGCTTTATGGTCCCAGCTAGCTTCCAATAATGAAAAGTTGTTGAAGAAATGCGATATTTAATTTTTTGTCTGTGAAGATGAAAGCGATGTAACGCTTAATTTTTGTGTATACGTCTATCTATCGGTTCTTCTGTAAAGTTTGATTAATCTGTGATGAAATGAAGCAGAATATTACACAATAAAACTATGATCTCTAACCATGGAGTCACTTTTAGCAAATAAAATTGTAATTATGGAAAATACTTCTTAGTTCTTAGGATTTTCGATGAGAATTTGACTTCAACTTTGATAACATAACCTAAAACTTTCTATTCGATTTTATCTGAAGAGAAAAAATTGTTGATCTGAAACAAAGGAATAATCATAAAATGACAACACTGACGTAGTTTTCCACATAACACCAAAATACTATACTGCTGTGGACGCGCATATCGCCAACCAACTTTGCATCATCTGGAAGTGCTTAAAACTCAGTTTTCATCATCAGTGATTCAGTTTTAGTCATCACCAGATGATGACTTGGTGACGAAACGCGCATCGAGTGCAGTATAGCGTTTTGGTGTTATGTGGAAAACTACGTCAGTGTTATCTTTACACCAATGGTTCCAACCTCCTTCAAAATGATGAAATGGTTTAATAAACCCTATGATTTAGCATGAATACACATTAAAAAAATCTTACAAAATTTTGGCTAAAACTTAGGTACCAACTCTGACAGTTCTGGAATTGTTTCGAATTGCCAGGAAAATAATTCGAGCCACAAAATATTCAAATAACTCTATACTGTTTCCTAAAAATTCAGACAACTAATTACGTCTTTGCGAGTGCTAGGTTATTAATTAAAGTCGAGCAAGGATATCACCCACGTAATAAAAAGGAAATTGTTTTCCCAACTCGACTCACATTTTTTAAAAAATATTAAGTATTATATTTTAGCTTTTTAGAACATTAATAAACAAAAGGAAATAAAATCCATTGATTCACATTATCAAAATTAATATTAATGATGAGAAAATAACGGGTTATCATTCTAAATGACCGCTACAAATTACCAAATCGTATCGTCTTGCCTTAAATTAAAGCTTTCTCATAATAAACTTAATTTATTAGTATATTCTTTCGGATGATGACCTACAATAAATAATTGCCGACAAATTTTACTTGATTCCCGTCCGCTCTTTCGTATATCTGCCATTTGTCACACGGAGATGCACAACTTAATTATAGGCCGTTAATCAATGCCGCTTCGATTTACTAAAAAAAGTCTTCGCGAGACGATTTATTCGTCCAGAAATCCTTAATTTGATACAATGTTTGGTAATGGTCCAGAATAAATGAGAATAATTTTTTGCTGGTCAGGAAGACGTCCTGCCAAGTCGGTCCTTTTTGGTAAGTGTAATACCGCTAAAGTAATGAGCTACTATTAATTATAAATAATGTGAAAGACAAAGGTACCAGTTTTTGTACTACTTATGCAGAGGAACCTTTGTATACAGAGTGAGGCATTTTGGTTGGGATCGCAGGGATCTCAGTTCCTAAAATTTAGGAAAACGTGTGTTCTTCTAAACGCAACTTTAGGTTCATCTAAGATTAGATTACACGTTCTTCTAAAATTCAGTTTCGAAAACAGAAGTCCAGTACCACGATTTGAAAAACATAGTAAAAGAATAAATACAATCAACACATAACTACGAATAGTACGAATCTACTTTATATCCACCATCTGTAAACCCCTCATAAGGACTAAAATAAATTAAGCCAAAACAGCTATTCTGCTGGCTATATGCCACGTCCAGCGCTGAATTACAAAGCAAAAATTTGCCTTATTTTGTCTCACACAGAATCAAAACACGAGGATTCAGATTGCAACTAAAACTACGGGGAAATACTTGGACCTCACATCGTAGTTTCCGTTGCAATCCGAATCCTTGCACATTGAATACATATTTCTTCAAAATAAAAATGTGGATCCTTTATGACGTGCATCGCTTGGATTCTCGTTTCGATGGTTACCTATATGGTTTGATATAGTTATCTTTAGAACGTTTTAAACTACAGCAATTTTTTACAGACATACTGTTTTTATTACAATAAATAGTTAAATATGAAAGCAGGTAAACAGAAATTGATGACTGAATAATTTTAAATTCCATATGCAATGTTTTCATAATGAAAATATAGATGCAATTTCTGAAACTTGTCGAAACTCGAAACTATCCGCTTTTTCGGTATGATATAGTTTTCCTTAAGTTAAACTGATTGATTCTTTGATTTGTTGGTTTACTAAAATTTGCGTTCATTTATAACATACAATTGTTTTTTGGAGCTAATGTCTAAACATTGCGATTGAATAATTTCGAAAACTTTATATATCGTTTTTTTATGAATCCTGCAGATTATTTTAAAACGCCAATCATATTTTCAGTCAACTCACACCTAATTACAGAAAAGTTAGCATCAAGAAAATATTTTCATTTTAACGCTAATTCCAAATGATCAAATTATATAAGTATGATTATTCCATTTCTTGGTATTATTTCGATTAGTTAGTTGTACAATAATATATTCTTAAGGGTCCATTCACTATAGACTTGACAGACATAAATTCGCGGTCGGGTTGACAGGTTGGGTAGCCGATGGGTGAAGACTTACATATTTCCACTACCGAATTATTTAGATTTCGGAGGTGCACGTAAAGCCGAAGTAAAAAGGCACATGGAAACAAAGTTAGCCCTCATTGCAAGGGTACCGGATTTGTCTTATAATTGCAACAAAATTTCTTTTTAATGTTATAAATTATATATCACCGGAAAGATCAAAAGATAAACTAGATCCCTATAGTAGCAAATTTTTGTTTAATACATGTATTTTAGAGAAAATAATTTTTGAAAATACGCTATTTTAGTACAAGATTGTTGGTCTGGAATTTTAAAAATAAAAAGAATTACAAAAAATTACTACTATAGGGACTTAGATTAAAGTCTTATCTTTCAATACTTTTTTACTTAAAGTCGCTATCTTTTATAGTTTTTTTATAATTAGACACGAGACGAACGCCGATTTTGGGCTTATTTCGGACCAGTGAATGGACGCTTAAAGCCAATTGTATACTATAGTGAGTTATTTCCAGCATCTGCTTCGAACGGTTAAGATGCAATCTTTAGAGATAATCATTTGACTGAAATAATCTACTGTCCCATGCCTTGCCCCTATTCTAAGAACAAATTATATACTAATTAACTAAGGGACTGCTATTTTGCTATAATTGCTAGTTATTATGCTAATGCATTAATATTTTAATTGAAATTGTCGAACGAGTTGACTTACATACATGTGTTTCATGTTGAAAATTATTATTCTTTGTTTCTATTAAAATAAAATAGAAATTCTTTCAAAACTGTTTATAATACTCTTGTCTATATTTTTTATTTCATCAATATTTTCCCAATATTTTTGAGTATAAATATAAACAGTCTTATATTTTCTTACATTGGAGATCTGATTAGAATTTGTTTCACGTTGTCATGGGAAAGCTATTGAACTTTTTTTCTTCAAATGACATAGCGTGCTGATATTTGGTTAGTAGAAAATTTTAAATGAGACGTCACATTGCTAAGAAGAGAAATAAATATTTTCTGTTGAAATAATAGAAAATACATAATAGACATACTATATCATTTAAATAAAAAAGATTGTTTATAATTCATTGTTTTCTTTTGGGATTATACCACCTGTAAAATGACAAAAAGCAGGAAATCAGATGCTTCCAAGTTAAATATTCAAAGTGCAGTATCAAGACAAACTTCTAAAGTTTGCCCCCCCCCCCCCCAAAAAAAAAACCACTGTATAATCTACAATAAAATAAATATTTGACAAATTATCTAAATTTCATCAGTGTTTTTTTAGTTTTGTTCAAAATTCTGTACTATTACAAATCATATTTTCAATTATGTCTAAATAAAATAATTGTTATAATAAAATTTTTATTATAATAAAATTTAAAAGAAATTACACTTAACTAACTTTTTCCTAAACGTTTCCAGTTTATCCTCAACTCGTCGTCAGTAGAAGGTTTGTATGATAATTTGTCAGATTGACATTTTTACTTCAAAATGTCATCACATGCACTGATGACTATGATATTATTAATTTTCCACTGGTCCTTCAAAAGTAAAAAAAGCCACGTTTGATCCATGAATATTGTTTCTGACGAGTTATCACCATTAAGATTAATTGTTTTGAAAAAAACACAGATCTCATTTAGATGTTTCAAGAAATATATAGAAAACACTACTAGTATTTCGACTTATTAGGCCTTTCTCAATAGAGTAAATGTCTATTACATACTCAATATTTAATAAATAACTAAATATAAGTAATTTATTTGTTTACGAGTACCTACCCCGGTTGATCCTACCATCTGATAAAGCCCGAGTTTTTAGTACCTTTTCTAAGATGGGCGAAAATGTATATATAGTGTTTTTTATATATTTCTTGAAACATCTAAATGAGATCTGTGTTTTTTCAAAACAATTATTTTCACGATGTTTCATAAATAATCATCCGCTTCTAGTTTCCACTTTACCATTAAGATTGTTTATATTTATCCTTCAAAAATAACGAATGTATTCAACTATGATACTACATGTTAGTAGTGGTGAAAGGTACACTGTAGTGCCCTCTTTAGGTTTTTGCTACTATCCATCTGACGTCTATGTTATTTAGAAAGACTGAGAAATTGTTTTACTTCCTAGATGTATCTATAAACGAGGCTAACACATAATTTTACCTGTACCAGAAGTTTATTTAGATTTTTAGCTAGACGGCCACATTATTTTGTCGCTCTCTATATATAACATCAAAATATATTATTTCCTAACACTAGAACATTTTAAAAATCTAGACTCTTTTGCAAAAATAACAACAAATAAAGTGAAACCGTGGTGGTCAATTATTCATTTTGTACATTCATGGTGTACACTCCAGTATTGTTTTGGATTCTTTTCCGCTCTGTGAACATTTACCAGTCATTGAATACATTAGCCGTGATTTAATGTGCTTTCTTTACTTTGCAAATGTCAAAAATCTCACCTCTGGGTCGGCAGTCGGCAGGTACAACACAGATTGAAACTGATGTGGTAGCTTAATGGATTTCCTCGAAGTCTGCATGAGAATTTCATAGACCACTGAATCATGCGATTATTTGCATGCAGGAAGTGGTGCAATGCACATAAAATACATTATAGTGGGATTTTTGACCCTATGTTAGGTCATAGTTTTTATTTTATACAGAGGAAAAGCTATTTGGACAGCACGGTATACATAAGCTGTGTATTATTACCGCAATATTTTATGTACTGTAAGTATATGCATGAATAATAAATACTGTCATTTAGTTGATTCGTTACACTGCTGCGACATATCCACAAATACACCGTCAACCATACAATTTACAGTAAGCAAGGGTAATAGCAATGGTCGGTAGCAGTTACGCCAATTTCCATGAAATAGATGTATATCTTTTTATTATATATGAATTACTACACGAAGACAAATAAATTAATGTTATTGTAAATTATATATTTTATATGATGTTTCTGCTTGCATGAAAACTAATAATATTCGCCTAAACTAAACTATAACTAAATTAAACCAAACTAAAACTAATTTCATATTGGCATAAATAAATGTATACTTGTAGAGAAAGAAATGTCTATTAAATAAGAAATATAAAATATTTTATTGTGCAAATTTAGTACTATGAGTTTATATATTTTTAATAATAGAATCAACTGAGACAATACTCTAAATTTAAGCACACAACTAAATCGAAGTGTTCACAATAGGTAAAAGATTTGATAATTGGATTAGATTTATCTGCATTGATTGATGTATTCAAGGAAAACTCGTAAATTAACATGCCATATATTTAATAATGCTCTGAAGTTAACGTTATATTTATACTATGTACCTAAACTAGACTTATTAAGAAATCATTTGGCTTTTTGGGCCTTTCAGATATTTTCCAGATACACAAAACATGTATTCATCTTTATATTTCTATTATAATGGGGCAACATTAAATTTATATATGGCGCAAATCAAGCAGGAACCTGAAAGCTATAGGTCATTTCTATAGCATTTTCCTTATTTCATATAACTCCACTTCTAGATATAAAGAATTAATATTAGAAGCAGTCTGTAATGAATTTTTTAGATAAATTTCTTACGTGTAATAATGAATAGGTGTATTAAATTGTTCAGGAACTTTGTCTGCATTGTTCCAATTAGGTATCTTTTAAGTTAAATAGATATAAATACCCATTCATACAAAATAAAGAGTAATAAACTAAATGAAATTCATGCTATTGAACTACAAATGTTAATTAATAAAAGTAAAGGAAAATAGAATTTGAACTATATTTGTGACCAACTTTATATGAACAATATATAAAAATATATGAATATATCAAGCAATTCGTAGCTTCCGTGTTATATTTTTACTAGTAAATTTTACCAGTATAAATGTTTGAGAGAAGTAAAATTTTGACAAATTTACATATATTAATCCGATGAATAATATATAATAGGTAAAGTATATAAGAATTTTATGTAAAGAAAATGACTATACGTTTACGTATCTCATATTTTTTCAATCAGAGCTGCAACCAATTTATTATAATATTTTACTGCTGAGAATATTTGAATTACATTCTGCTGAGCAGAACTAATTAAAGGAATATCGCAGCTAATCGCAGCTATAATCGCTGACTTGTCGAAGTTATTTTGAATTTACAATTTGTCCATTTTTATGTCATATGTTACCTTATAAATCTCTCACGCAAATGAGGGTCAATTAAAGGAAATTTTATGAAAATACTTTAAACTTAACTGCTGGCAGTGCATGCATTGCATATACTGTTCATAAATTCCAATTCATCCCAACTAATTGGCGAAATGTTTGACTTTGCATGAACGAAAAGTGGAACGATTTTTATAGACATGCAGCAAATCTCTCAATCGACTTAATTTATACAGATATAATTGAGTGTAAAATAATTATGTAAATATTAAAATACATACCTCAACTTGATTATGACTAGTGATTATGTACTAAAGACAACGGTGACAATACGACCTGCCACTTTTTGATTGGTCGGTTAGTTTGACTACTCATGGCGGCGGAACCAATTAAAGCATCGCGCTTCGTTTGGAAGTCAATCATATTTAACACGGCTAACAACCAACCAATCGCAGAATCGACGCCTCATGCCGAGGGAGCAGAGCTTTGGCCAATTGTCATATAGCCACTGTAGTAGTAGTACCTTGTACTGTCTTTTAAATGTGTGATGTGAATATAATGTAAAATTAAAGATATTTTGTCTATAGGATGATAGAGAAGTAAAATTTTCCCACTCCACGATACAGTGGGAATTCGGAAAGGTATCCAAGGTGGGAGGAATTCTTATTCTTAATCATCGTCATGTGGGCGATTCTCATGTTCATTTTGTATGACAAGTACTATTAGTTTACAAGGAACTTGTTCTGTAGATCCAGAATTATAATTTATCTAAGCAATTAATTCATTTAACAATTTGTGATTATCTCAGCAACTCTGCTGATGTGCATAGCTGAAGAAGCAGGTTCTTATCAGCCTCATCTTCATGATTTTCCATTCTATCTACTTCCATGTTTTATTAAATGAAAACATCAATCTGAATATTAGTTGTATATCGATACTGCATGTAATAAAAATTAACATACTTATTTTATTGTTTTGTGAATTTGTGAATGCTGAATTAAAGAATAATAAGGTTGAGATTATCCAGCTTCCTCCTCACCATACTATTTAAAAGAAACACGAGCATAATCTGTGTATGGACATATATTTAAATATTTTTAAATAATACAATGTATATGTACTTATTTCTGCATAACGAAGCATATCCAAAACACGAAACATTCATTCTGACGCATATTACCGCTCTTAGCAATATGCTTTTTGTAATTGCTATCGTTAAATTAATTGTACAAGATGAAAAATGAAAAATTCATAAAATCTGGATAACATAACAGCATTTTGCGAATAAATTTTAAGTTAATTCCTTTAGTGTACGACCAAAAACGATATTACCGCAAATATTTTGAATTTTAAAGATGGATGTTATATGCGAGTTTGTGGTATAACACGCCTTCGTTGTACCGCCCGTGCCGACGTAACGGTAGATTGTGTGCAGTTTTATTATTTTTATTAATTGTATTAGGTCATAATAACAGCTTTTAACATGATTATGGCCTGATGTTTATCGGTAATTGCGATTTTTTACATAATAAACGCATAAATATCATGAATTTCACTTGATTCCAGAACACTTTCTCGACAATTTTTTAATTTGGCAAATAATATTTCGTAAAAATGATGTGTATTCCACTTACAATCTTTATTGAGTAGAAATCTTGATTTATTGTTGATTATTATAGGACGCTTTACTTCCTATACAAGCCTATATTTAGTACATGAAACAGTTTTCAATATAGACTTAATTATTCCAAGGCAGTAAGGTTTAAGTAATTTCTGCACTGAAAAAAGACGTAGTGCATCAACGAAATAAAGTATCCTGATAAAAAAGTTTCTTATACCAAAGTCTACAGAGTTATTATTCTGTAAACTTTGTTTATACCAAGAAAATATTATTTTACGAAGATGAAGTATCCCTACTAATAGATATAAGGTTTAGATTTAACAATTAATTTGCTATACATAATAGATAAAGTAAATGAAGCAAATTTTGGAGATTATAGTTTGTAAACAGTTAAGAATATATTTTGAAAGTAGCAACCTTATAAAGGACAACTAGTTTTCGCGAAAAGCATTCGTGTGAATCTGTGCTTCAATTTGTTTGTGCTAAATGGAGAGCTATTGATCAGTTGCTGTTACTTCTGGTGATGTTAGTGAATCTAGTGATGCACGCGCTGTAAAAAATAGTGCACTATAGTGTCTGAGTAACTAAGCCCTTAAGTAACAATTTCCCAAGAATTAGGATTAATAATAAATTATCGAAGTTGGTAGTATAATAGGTGTTACACAAAGAAGTATATTGGGTCCGTTGGTGCTTGCAATGTATGTAATTGATCTGGATAAGGTATAGAACGATCCATTTATAAGTCTGTTAGCTGATGGTACGCTTATAATGATATCAATGACTATATTCCTATCCAAATTAATAATCTTAAAGTTTTTTACAATTGGTTGTGCGCTAATAAACTGAAATTAAATTCCAATATATCAAAATGTATGATCCTTGGTACAAAGAAAAATGGACAGATGTACTTAGATATTTATATTAATGACACTAAAATTGAAAATATAACAAAAATCCAAATACTTCGATGTTAAACCAAATCCTCAGCTATTATTTAGTTGCTACTATAACTTTGATTGATATCAACCTAGTCCAGAGAAAAACGACACAATTTTGACAGATTATCATAATTAATAATATAAATTCTATCTACAACTCTAAAATATGTTGCTTTCGTTATTTTACAAATAATAATAATAATAAGATCTCTACCCCTCATTCTAAACGCAGCGGTTACCCAAAATTGTGGAACTTGTGTGGGAGAGGGGCGGCATATTATTATCAGTGGGCCTCATTTGCGCAATTCATTGCTAGAATGAGGAAAACCTCACTAGTTAGGGGGAGAGTGAAACATTAACCGACGTTATAATCTCTCAGATTAACATCAAACTACCATTCTTCTCAGCCTAGGCACGCATGGTAGGATTGTTACCAACCCACCTCTGTGAACAGTCCTTAATAATATACGAACAGACAATTTCCTGACAGCATGGAAATTCGAACCCACGACCTCTGGGATAAGCAATTGACACACTAAACTAAAAGTTTTTTATATCGAATCATGTTTAGACTATAATATTTGAAGGAGATGACGAAAACAACTACTCCATGAGCAATGCGCCCCGACTGGCATTGCATTACTTCGGCCATAGGAGTCGCCACATCTTTCATCGAGACCAACCAGCAGGCACTGACCGATTTCGCGCTTATTATGCACTCGTCAGAGTGCCTTAGGTAGTGGAATCGATGAACGATGTTGCGACATGATTGCGTAATGGGCATCCTGACTATTAGTAGTAGTGAGAAACATAACTATAACTACCTAGGGCACCCTGATGAGCCAATAAGTAGGATTGTCTTGCTCAAAGGCAATAGAGATAACTCCTATAATCGCACATGCGGAAAAGCAGGTTGTTATCTGTCAGTCAATTTGACAATAATAATAGACTATAATAATTAATAACTACATTCTTGATGACTGTATTTGTTGCAACTTGTATAATATATATTTTTATACAAACGGTTTTTCTTTGTAGTCTTCTCTTAAGAACCTCGACGTCGGGAATTAAGGATAAAACGTTGAAAGCTCATTGAAGGTGTTCATGGAGTGCTTAATCGTTTAATTTATGATGCCATATTTTTCCAAAGCGAGGAATTAATATCATCGATATATAAATCATGCTTTCAACTGATTTCATCGGTAACGGAATACCGCAATAAAGCGCAAAATATTTGTTGTTGATAATTCGTTGCCACCATAAATCTCCCAGAACAAATTAACTGCAAATAGTATTTCGAGGCGATAAGGATTTTTAATTAGCGATGCTTAAGCTAAATGTACCTGGGTAAGTGGGACAAATTTATTGCTTTCAAGATGTGGGAAAAAGTATCACGAAGGGAAATGTATTAATTAGAAGTATATATACAGAGAACCAACTAGTATATTATTATTGATATTTGATTAGAGATCTTATTGAACTAAAAATATAAAATAATTTCTCATCAACAACTAAGTACCAATTCTGGTACCTATCTATTATCATAGATTTTTAACTACTTACCTAAACACATGTTTCTATTAGAACGTGACGCCTATTAAAGTCACGAAGAGAACTAGTTTACTTATACTAAAATATATCCTGTGACGTAATTTTAGTTTTAGTACAAGATGTTGGACGCCACTGAAGACTGTACACTTATTAAAAAATAATATATTGTAAGAGGTGCAGTTGAAGTGCATGCAGATATAAGAAAACAGTAAACAGACATCTATATTTTTTTAAATTATGTATCACATTGTATGACTAATAAAACCATACATCTGCAAACCCAAAGTGAAAATTAAAGTAGCAGTAAGAGAAACGTACAAAAAAAATTCATTAGCCAACACAAGGAGTAAACTTTTAGACACAACGATCCTGTAACAGGACAAAAGGTATATTAATACAGAAAAACTAAAACTATATAAACAAATGATGACATGTCTATAATTATTCGTAAATAGGTGTACATTATATATAAAGAAATAACTAATTATTTACTCAAAAGGCTACTTAGTACTTACTATTATCGGGGAACCCTTGGTTAGTTGCTCCAACCTCTTAAGAGTCCATTCACTGGTCCGAAATAAGCCCAAAATCGGCGTTCGTCTCGTGTCTAATTATAAACTATAAAAGATAGCGACTTTTAGTAAAAAAGTATTGAAAGATAAGACTTTAATCTAAATCCCTATAGTAGTAACTTTTTGTAATTCTTTTTATTTTTAAAATTCCAGGCAAACAATCTTGTACTAAAATAGCGTATTTTCAAAAATTATTTTCTCTAAAATACATGTATTAAACAAAAATTTGCTACTATAGGGATCTAGTTTATCTTTTGATCTTTCCGGTGATATATAATTCATAACATTAAAAAGAAATTTTGTTGCAATTATAAGACAAATCCGGTACCCTTGCAATGAGGGCTAACTTTATTTCCATGTGGCTTTTTACTTCGGCTTTACATGCACCTCCGAAATCTAAATAATTCGGTAGTGGAAATATGTAAGTCTTCACCCATCGGCTACCCAACCTCTCAACCCGACCCCAAATTCATGTCTGTCAAGTCTACAGTAAACGAACCCTTAAAGTCACCTTAATAAGGGCAACCTTTTCTATGCATATTTGTACTATTATTACAGAATTAAAACGAATTTGACAAATTATAACACAGAGGGAGCTGACAAAATGCTCCCTCAAGATTGCCCCTGAATACCCCTGAAGAGAATACCCCTGAATACAATATGTTTTCTGTGTAGTGGAAGTAGAGGTATAGAGACCCCGAATTCATGTATATCAAGTCTTTAGTAAACGGACCCTTAAAGTGACCTTAGAGGGAGCTGAGAACACAGAGGGAGCTGACAAAATGCTTCCTCAAGATAAATACCCCCAAATAAAATATGTTTTATTTGTAGTGGAAGTAGAGGTATATTTCCTTTATTTATAATTTCTTTCATTAAAGAACTCGTATATGTCAAAATATCATTATTTACATATTTCTATTAACTCTGTATGGACTCTAAACAATAATGTAGGCAATTAACTCGAAGCATTATAAACGTCTGCATACTAAGTCATAATTACGCGAACACTTTTTTCTCACCATAATATTTTAATCTCACACGCACATTGTATGGTCACTAAATCCTAAAATTACAGTGTCTGAATAATTCATAAATTTAAATGTTTTAATATCGACAGCATAATAATTTTCATTCTTTATGTTAACGGGTCGCAGGCAGTGCATACACAACTGGTAATACACACAAAAAGTCAATAAATAACATTCACCAGAGGAAATAATAAATGCACCAGCAAATAAATAAACAAGAGGGCCATATAAGTGCTAATAATTCAGAATATGCCCCCTAATTAAACGCCTGCTGTGTGCCTTATTTCACCTAATAAAGTTGGGGGGAAAAGCAATAAAAACACGTTAAGAACTTGTTGGCCAGTTACGATACAACGAGTAAAGGGGCATATAATTAAAAACATATTTTTTATATCACCTTTCGGTAGAAACTGTGTAAACATTATATTTAGTCAATTTATAATCACCTAAAACCAAAAGTATCATACATAATTATTTACCAGTGTGAGAAATACTTAGGCCTAAGAAATACATAAAGAATGTGGTTTTTAATTGAACATATTAACGTCAAAATTTGATATATGCTTTCAAAATTCCGACATCGGGAAGATTGTAGGTTTTTGTATAAAGATCATTTCAATGAAAACGAGCTACCCTGAATAACTCCCTTACTGTTTTGTTTCCAGAGAAATCCCGGGACAGGTCGATTTTTGCTTGGAGGAGGACATATTTTGCTACCAAATTTGACGTGGCAACATGTACCACTCCCCCCTCAGCACAAATGTCAAAATTTTAAATAGGGAATAGGGGTCAAGTGACCTCTGTGGAAGTATGAAAGGTCTTTCAATTTTCTTTTCGACCATATAAATATGTATGATATTCATTTGTCATTTCGCGACTAAATCCATCAATAACTTTTTCTTGAATGTACTATAGACCACAGTATTTAAGAATGATTCGACATAAAACTCTTGAACTTCAAATAAAAGAGATTTCCAAATGACATTTTATTATTTAAATTATTTTATAGCGTAATTGGTGGTAGATATTGATTGGTTGATTGTTAATTAATATATTTAAAAGATAAAGTTAGAATAAAAATACAAAAATTACTAAATAACATGCTGAAATAGGCCGCCATTAACTTCATATAATGATAAAAACGAGATCCCTCTGCTCTTCTTACAGTCTGCAGAACTTCAGATGTTATTTGTCGATAGTGCAACATTATTGTTTCTTTTAATTCCTCTAATGATCCTTGTTGTGTTTCATACACTTATTTATAACTCATAAATTATTGATGATGGATTTTGTCGCGAACTGACAAATGAACGTCAAACATATTATTCATATGATTGAATTGAAAGACCTTTCATATGGGGGTCAAGCCCCTATTCCCTATTTAAAATTTCATTTTATTTCTGCTGAGGGGAGGGGGTACATATTTGCACGTCAAACTTGGTAGCAATATATGTCCCCCTCCAAGCAAAAATCGATCTGTCTCGAGATTTCTCTGGAAACAAAACTGGTGCTTCGATTCTGAATTACAAATGTTGAAAATTTAAATCATTCACTTTTGGCGTGAAAAAATTTTAGATTTTTTATGTGTTACACATGGTTGCGATCGAAATTTTTTACTCTTTTCAATGGCATCAAAATTCAATATAGCGGCCATAAGTAAATCAAAAATTGACCATGGAAGTTTGGGTATCTAGTTGGCGCAGAAAATGTTTGTCAGTTCAATTAGAAAGCTCATGTCGAAAAATGTAAGACCAAAAAGTTTCATAATGTCTCGTTGAAAAATAAAACAGTTATAAAACGGAAAACAAAATTCGGGTTTTTAATTTTACTATGATAATTCAGGAACTACGCAAAATATCTCGTATTTGTTTTCAATGAATTGAAAAGCATAAAAATGCGCAAATTTTTGCGAATTTTAACCACTGAGTACATTTTATCCTTTCCAAGAAGTTATATATGTTTTACTTGATTATATAGCTTTAGCGACATAAACATATATGAGAGCAGCAAAGTCTATCTTTATGTCTAATTCTATAGACATCGTGTTCATCCGCGATTATTATATTTCAGCGTCCCGCCTTGTCCTGCAGGGTCATTTTATGTTTAGTTTATGAATAAATGAATAAATAAATACGCATTTTGATTCTGTATTGTTATTGTTATTGAGAAACGTATTTGACATTTATTTTTTATCATGTTGAATGATTGACTAATGATGAAACTCACATCTGCCTTATATTACGTACTAATGTAATGACTTAATTCATTTGTGTTGTATGTGTTAATTTTTTGGCTGTAATGCCGATTTCTTAGATTCAAAATTCATTTAAAAAATAGTCTTATACTTACTAGTAGTAAGTGGTAGCTAGTTAGTCGATGGTCGAAATAAATACCGTTTTCCAACCTCTAGAATATTGAAATTAGGACAGTTTGAGTAGGAGAATATGTCAAGTCATAGAAAAACATGCCAGAGCAGTAATTCTACCTTCTAAAAAGTATTTTAGAAAATGAAGAAAAGTGTAAGTACTTTATGGTGCAACATTAGTACCTATAACATTTTATTCCCTAATTTCTGCAAATTGTTTGCTTCGGCGGAGTATCATATTGAAATTATCACTTTATAATCTCATTGGTAACCTCGATATTGAATTTCGATGGACGCAGTGACGTAAATGAATGACTTACAATAAAAATTAATTTAAGCAAGACTGGTTTGCCTACTTCTGGAAAATATATTTCATCGCAGCCGAAAATCTTTATAATTACAGACGAGTTTTACATAGTTCATCCTTTTTTAAGGACGAGGTAGACTGAGAAAGGAAAGGATCATTATAGGCTTTCATAAGATTAGTCAAATTAAGTTTTATTGTGATCTGTATTAAACGACTTGATTACATGGTATAAGGAGAAATTTAATCTAATAGATTTAATTTTTAATTCTTAGTTTTATAAAAATATTAATATACAGAAAATCACTAAAAAAATGTATTTCTAGTTCAGTTATTGTGGGAAGCGTATGAATAGTACTTAATCATTTGTTGAATTGATTAAGCAATTATTAAATTTCTGTTAGCTAGTGTCAGGCACTCTGATGTTAATAAAATAAGCTATTCAAGGCAGTTGATTTCATTATTAATATCTTAAAACAGAAGCACTGAATTGCAGATCATTTTTCAAGACTAAGAAAGTTACATTTCTTTATAATTCCTACTAATGAAACCAATTGAGTTTTATTCATCTCCAGATGATGTCAATTTGGTTATCGAAACGAGCGTCAAGTGTGGTATACTAGTTTTGGTGTTATGTGGAAAACCACGTAAGTGTTATCTTCACATCAAAAGGTCAAACCCCCTTCAATATTACTGGAAATACATTTTCTTGTATGTTGTAACATTATATTTCCTTGGATAGAAAGGCAGATTATTGTTGAAGAGCCACGTATTAAGGACATACATACATATCAATCTTGGTTGTATAAGTAAAATTTAAATAAAATATTAAATTGTTCGTGTCCACAAAAGATTTTAATTTATTTAACAAAATACTATGATGCAAACAATCAAATGCTTCTGAAAGTCTATATATAATATCCACTTGACTACGCTGTTGGTCCAATTTTTCACTTATGAGTTGCGTAGTGCAGAGTAAAATGTGACAGTGAACGACGACATTTCATGGAACCATGAAATTTCATGATGAAGATGTATATTCATGTATATATGAGTCGGCTTTAGGACCATTCCAATGCCTGTGCGAATAAAATGACACTTATAAATTACATCTGTGCCTAATACTACGTGAACAAACAGCATCTGAGTTCTGAGTAACGCTGAATTTGAAACATTACAGCTGGTATCAAGTTTACTGTATCTGTACCTTTCCACATGAACCGAAACACAAACAACAGACGTAGATATCTTAATATTTTATCAAGGCCCATTCCTTCACTTGTGTAGGTGTTAGCATAACAGCGACATCTTATATCGTACTTATCAAGCTGCAGAAAGGACATCTATCTGCGTTTGTGAATGAAGATGAACATGAAAATATTTCACGTAGATGAGCGGACATATTGATATATTAATATAATATTTACATCTAAATGTGACCCGGATAAAGGAAAACAGTGAATTTATCAGCGTTTTCTAAACTCTCACTTAAGAGTTCCTTATGAAACTCAGAAAGCCTAAAAAAACAGCAATAAGCAGAGAAGTAGAGTTAGAGTAAGGCGCAAGAGTACCTATTGGTTAGAATACCGTCAGTATAAATTCGGCTGTTCTATTATGACTATAAGACACTGCATATAAAAACCCAAGAAGCTTCAGTGGATGGAATAGAGATGTACATACAGCCAGACCGCCTACGGGAAAATTTACACTTCTAAATATCTACCTACTATTATACCTATCCATTGTAAAATAGGAAATAAAACACATAAACTAACAACTATTTGAATATTCAGAACCATATTTATACTTTTTCACAATTTCTTCTGTATTTATGTAGAATCATCTCTTAAACTTTTCTGGTTTAAGTCTCTCTTTGCATTTTGATTTAAGATCAACTTATGTAACATTTAGAAAATTAAATTACATAACAACACCAATTTCAACATATTTCAGCAACCATATAACTAACCGATGTCTTCTAAAACAATATCCTGCACAGGTAGGACCTTTCGAAAAATGTTCCCCAATTTAAGCGGAGATCCCAACAACGCAGTAAAATTGTACCACCTCGTATGTACTTCCACCTGATGAAATTATTACCTACATTGTAAATTCTTCGTTCATTTTCTCTGCATAAACTTTTATAACTCTATAAGTATTTAACTGTGCCTGCATGGCTCATTTTTATCGCGTGTTCGCATCTCGCGGTATGCTTTTCATCCAGCAATACATACATTGAAAAATCGCCGCTGCGTTTATTTTGCCACGGCAGAATGCGAAGTGGCAAAAACCATTTCGGAGTCAAATGAAATTACCTCAATAATTCAGCATTAAATCAGTTTAAGTCAAATTTATAAAACCGCTAAAAACAGTTGATTTCGCAGAAAAAAGTGGCCAACAATAAAGCGGCATTCCGGCATTCTTACATCCCGTTTAATATAGCGACTGGCAGCGCTTCCTTTTTTATACAATATTAACAACGAAATTAAACAATTATGTCGTTAAATAGCTTAACTCTGCTCTCTGATAGCTCACGTTAATGGTAGCATTCCACAATGTTTGCTCGGTGGATGTAAATTTTAATGTTTTTGCGACAAAATAGACAAATTTTGCAGGACAAATTTTGCAGAATGTCCAGTTTTTGAAGTCTTTAAGGGGTATCTCACTTATTAATATAGATACAGAGTTGCTGTTTTACCACACTGTGATACTTTTCTGACAAAAAATATATACAGTGAGGACATAAAGTCCGTCCCCCCCTCTAATTTTTGAACCACTTTGTAGATTGTGATGAAATTTGGAACGTGAATATATGACTAAATTCTGCATTTTTTGACACATCAATGACAGCTCTGAATGTCAAAGTGACAGCTGGGCGCGCAATAGGGACATTTTTTTAAATTGAATTGGGGGTCGAGTAATAACTCATTTTGAAGCTATTTTTATGCTCAAAACATCCCCCAATTTTGAGAACATTTGGTTCAGTAATTTCCAAATAAAAGCCAGTAATATCGATTTCTGTTACATCATTTTTTTGCATACATATTACAAATTATTGTAAATTATTCAAAGCAAAACAAAAATTAAAAGTAAACAAATAATAATAAACGATCCCTAACCTAAAATAACCTAAATAAAAAAATTATGACAATTTAAATTAAACTAAGAGGGAGAAATAAATTTAGAAAAGACGTGTTACTTCAAGATGTTCAAAATGACCACCATGAACCTCCTGACAAATAAATTTTCCTAATAGTAAGTTCTATTATAAAGATTATGTGGTAAAAAGAATATGTTATAAACTGGTATTACTGGTGTTTATTTGGAAATTACTGAACCAAATGTTCTCAAAATTGGGGTATGTTTTGAGCATAAAAATAGCTTCAAAATGAGTTATTACTCGACCCTCATTTCCATTTAAAAAAATGTTCCTATTGCGCGCCCAGCTGTCACTTTGACATTCAGAGCTGTCATAAAAAAATGCAGAATTTAGTCATATATCATCGTTCCAAATTTCATCACAATCTACCCAGTGGTTCAAAAATTAGAGGAAAGAGGGACGGACTTTATGTCCTCACTGTATGTTCAAACTATTTTGAGGTACCTTGAAAGGGAAACGAGAGCAGGGCATGTTCCCAAAAATTGAGAAACGCCCTGTAGTTCTAAATTGGTAAGAGATAGAGAGATGCGGTTTGCGCCATCCTTGTTTTTTTTTTCGAAAAAATGGCAACAGGACTCGTCCTTTAGATAAACTCTGTCTTTTACACATTCTCGGTAACTCTCTAAAATATAAAAATTTTAACCAGCATGTACATTACTGTAATTAAATGTTCGTTATTAACAAATAAAGCAAAATAAGAAAACAGGTAAAATAGGTACTCCTTTAGAAATAATCTGGCATCTCAACAGTCTAATAATTCTTGCAATACTAACTATAGCGTATATGATTTAAACGCCGATATAAACCAGCTTCCGTTTCGACCCTACGGGCACTATCAAAGTGTAGACAACTTACCCAGATTGCATTATTATGGGTTCTATCGACATGTTTTGAGGGGGAATTAAAGTATATCTGATGTCAGGCGCTACTTCATAATATTCAGTCAATAATAACAACACAAGGCATATTAATTTAACATTTTATCAGTTAAATAATAATACTATTACAGCAAAAGATAATAGACTAGGTATATTTCTAAAATATCACTTATCTAGTTTTAAGAAGTGACAATATCTAGATTCCCAAAAGACAAGGGAAGGGAAACGTTTATTCAATAATAATATTTATCCATTTCCTTCACATACAGGATTTTCCTAACACAAGTAAAAAAAATAATATAAATAATGTAGGTTTATGCCTCAATGCAGGATATTATAAGAAACGTATATATTGTAATCTCGTGCCATACTTACTAAAAAAAGGTTGTATCTATCGATGGAATTTCATCTTTATTTGTGTAGAATCTTTTCATAAATTAGGCTCGTTTCAGATATGAATCTTTTGAATTTTATCATTCCTATACTGAATAAAATATACATTTTCTAAATTATCTTGTCATTCTGATAGATTTTCTTTTTGGTAAAAAATCACTTCTACTTAAAGTAAGGAATTCAGTAGGAAAAATTTAGTTATTTCTTTACCACAAAGCAGATATTTCAAGCAAAGGGATACATACGACTATTAAAATGCCATATTCAAAAAACAACATCAAATTAATCACGTATATTTATACCATCGTATTTGATTTAATTAAACTTTTAAACTTGGACTGCAAGAGGCATAGAACATCTCAAACACTACATTAAATCAGGGTTTTTTATTTAAATCGTCTCCAACCTAGGTATGCAGTCCCAAAAGCATCCAAATATACTTACGTGTGTACACGTATTTCAGCCAGCCGTACTGCCGCTGTCTTTGTCGTACGGCCGTTGTCCTGATGTTTTAAATACCTAGCAGTGCAGGCCCGGTCTTAACCTAATAGTAATAACATTTTAATAATAAATGTAAACAATTTTTTCAGGGCTAAATATTCAGAAGAATATTAATCATCAGCAGCAGTATATTCAGGGTTATTCAAAACTTATCCATAATAAAATTTGGGGATGTTCAACATACATGTACAAATGTGGTAGTGCAAAAAAAAATTTTTTTAGGCGCGTTCTGAAAACTATTTAAAAATTTTTAATTGCACGCCACTGGATATTGGTCCACTGTAATGGAGTGACCTTGGGACTGACAATGCAAACTGGCTAGCACGAAAAAACTTGGGAAGTTCTGAGAGTATACTGACACCCGGCGCAAAAAAGATTTGCAACGTTTTTACTTTAAAATAAATTGAAAAATTATTTTGAAGAAGTGCGCCAATTGATTACTAGGTATGAGAAAGATGAAATTTATAAAAAATTTGCACATACCTTGTTACAAAAGCTGTTCGAAATTTTGTCCCTCGACTTGTACACACTTCTGGGCACGCCTTATCCAATTTTGCCGCACTAAAGCGAATGTTCCTCCTGGTTACTTCACCATAAATAAGAATCATGTCCATTAACTCAGCATTACTGTACACATGAGCCATTTTGAAAATTTTAAAGTTTAATACTCCTACGATAAATAAAACAACAAACAACAGTACTGACTTCTAATGTACCCAGTATGTGCTGACTTCGTTTTGTTTACCACCGGCACTGAGAGAGCGACACAGATAGACAATAGAGATATTATCCCCACTCCAACTCTATTCGCTCGGTCTTGACCAGGCGTTCCAGCTACAAAAACTTGTTTACTTTTTTTGTAGGAATGTGGTATATCTGATGTCGTTGAAGGACAGTTGCCCATATACGTAGTCCTTTATAATGGTATAACTTTTAACATTGTTTACGGGAAATCCAAATACTTTTATTATAAATTTTTTTGGTGATATCGATTTCTTAGTTAAGGATGCACATATCCTCAAAGTTTTAGAGATAAGTTCTGAATAACCCTGTATGCACTTACTTTTCAGGAATTCATTAGCAAAAAAATAATTAATAAATTTACCATTCTATGATTTGGGTTCTTTAACGAAAAATATTTAATACTACATTGTTTCAAGTTTCAAATAATGATACATATTTTCTGTTCGATTGTGTTAAAGTTGATTAAATAAGACTAAAGCAAATTTTTCAAATATTTAATCTACATTAACCGATTATATATATTTCTTTAATTTTACTCGAAAGAAAATTTAATATTACTATATGCATGGTTTTTCAACGAAAAGTTGATCTCCCCCTATAATTATGAAACAGGCAGGTACAGATGTCTGATAGCTTCATCTCATTTAAATATTGTATACCTACTGATCCACATAAATTGCTTGACGAATCCTTTTCTTATGTATTTCATACTACTTAGAAAACAACCTGTAAATATAGGTAACAGAGCAAACACGAGAAGAACGTAAATTAAACTTAAAAGTATTACATTTTACTTTACAACGAAGATGTTGCATATAAAAAACTCCTCAACATGCATAAAGTTGCACGCCTAAACTCCTTCCTATATAAATTCTTCCGCAAATGCAAGTAACATGCTTTGCAGACGGCCCTGTATGCCACTTCAGTAATCTAATCATGTCTTATTCGTCTTTTTATAGATTCCCCCAATAGTAATCACTAATTAGTTGAGGCTGATATGATTTTCAATTCCAACTTGACTCCCCTCTGAGTCTGAGAATTGGCTAAAAATAGCAACTAAAATTAATTTGTTGATCTCGCGACGTGATGTTTACCTTCATAATGAAAGGAATAAATAGCTACTCCTGAGGGAGTATGCCGGAACGGTTACCTATATTAGGAAACTGGCGTAGATGAGCATACTTTTACGAAAATATGTGCAAACAGTAGTAGTACCTACTTCGATTTTTTCAGATACTTCCCTTTTTTCTGTGGATTTTGTTTCGTTGTGTTTATATACTATTTTTTTTTTGTAAATATATTAGGGTACATTAGTATTGGTGAGAAACACACCGTAGTGCCCTCTTAGGGTCTTTGCTACTGTCTGTCTGACAATTATTATTAAATTGACAATAATGTGGCGACTCCTATGGTGATGCCGATGTAATGCAATGATTGCAATGCCAGTCGGGGCATATTGTCCTTGAAGTAGTTGTTTTTGGCATCTCCTTCAAATATATTAGGGTACATGTTACAAATTTTAAAATGTTTATTATCAAAAAATATTCTTCACCACTTTTTTAATGTTCAGAGATTTACCTTGTTTAATTTAAGAATGATATTATTCTTTAAATATAACTGATTCAGATAGTATAATTACAATCCCAAGATAATTAATTTAAATATAATTTTACATACATATTCCAATAATTTTTATTGCACACATTTTAGTGGGTGATAAATAATTCTTATGTTCTCTGTTTGCATAGGCCCAGAGATAAGGTACCTATTAACAAAACTAAAATTTTATCTGCATGACTATATCGCTGATGTATTTAGAAAACATACGAAACAAAGAAGAATCAAAATAACTCTATTATCAACTTCAATTTTTATTTATATTGAATGCACTTACTTCAGAGTGTACCAATAATGTGACTGGATAATTGGTAAACATTGACATCAGCGCCTTCGCCAGAATCTAGAAAATAGCCGATTTTTTTATATCGATAATATGAATATTCTTCTGACGCCATACAAATGAATGTTTTCCATGGAAATCCATATTGTTTTATAAAAGAACATTTTTCTTTTCTAAATTTTTGAGATACTGTGCTTTTTAAGTGCTCACTGTATACTGTGCTCATATAATTATTTTTCTTCGGTCGTAACAGATGGCCTCCGAAACTTTTATTTTCTCTATATATAGGAATGTACAGATACTCTTGAAAAATATATTATCTGTGCTACGATTTCGATATTCTTCCAATTACTTGTTTTAACTTACCCACTTCTAAAAACTTACAAATATTTTAAAATAAACCATATTATGCAGGTATATATTTTTACAAGAAGTGTATTTCACAGAATAACCAATTAGAGAAAGAAAAACTGTTTTATGAAATTTAGATGGATTCAAATTAAATTTAGAGATAGATTTAAATATTAAATGAAATTGTAATAACTGCATTTTTATGTCTTTATGTACGAATTTCTTTAAAATAATGAAAAAGTAATAAACTAACTTAGCAGAAACAGTGTTAGGTACATGTATTAATCTAAACCCCTGCTATAAACCACTACTGAATGCCGTCTACTTTTTTAAAAGCATTCTACCGCTACCACAGCGCAACCCGACACCCCGCGCTAGTAGCAGATCGCCATCCGCGAAGCCTGCCTCATCGGTCGCGACGAGGCCCCAAATGGAAATGCAGTGAGTGCACCACACCGCAAGTGCACCAGAAAAGCAGCAATCAGTGTCCGTTCGCGTGGACGGTCAGACGACTCAAGACAGTAACCGCGCCGTTTTCTTCCTCCAATGTAGCTTCGGGTTGAAACTAATCTGTTTACGTTGTATCTAGGCACAACTAGTGCATTAGTGTAGGAAGACTCGACTATTTGACGCTTTGGATTTTTTTCTATGTAGGTGTGTTGAGTGATTTTTACCCCGAAATTCCTTTGTGGAACTGTAACAAGGCTATTTTGTTAAAATGTATGGTGTTTTTACTTTAATTCTTAATTAATAATGATCTGTTTATTTTTATATCCTTCTTACTTCTTGAAATGCCTTGTGCAGAAACTAGATGTAAAAACAAATATAGCCCTGCGCTAATGGGAGAGTTATTATTCTCCTAACGCACACTTTCTAGATCGCCAAAAACAAAATACCTAAATAAAGCTGATTAATATTATCAAAATAACATCACATCACTTGAGTTAAAGTTCAGAAAGTAAGGATATTATCGTTATGAAAAATCTACCTGATATCACATGTGACATTATAATTATTTTGTTTACATTCTTTCACACCCACACAATTATGATATCAAACAGTATTTTTTATTTGTACATATTTCTATATTATCTTTATTAAACTACATATTTATTTAGTTACCAGAATAGATATTTTTGACATCCTTTTAAGAAGTAATAAGACTATTTCAAACAACATTATAACAAAAAAAAACTCAAATTCTGTTGGGTAAATAACTAAATAGATATGTAAAATATTTACTTTAATAGTTTAATAATTTTAATAGTATTTTACGCTACAAGTCCGCAGTAGGTGAAATATTACAGTATGAGTTTTTTACGGAAAGTGTAAACGACTACTGTAAATACCTAATGGATCTGTAATGAATGATATTTTATTTCATACTACAGTCGTTTTAAAATAAAAATAAATTATTGTAAATTTTAAACCATCAAGCATTAAAATAATATTCAAATTGCAACACCATCTTAACAGTCTTGACATACAAGATGATATGAATGTTCTTTTGAAATATCATAATTGACTTTGGTTGTATAATAAAGCAGTGCTCAGAGAAAATTTTAAATAAATTCCCTAACATCGTTGCTTCACTGAAATGGGTAGAAAAGCATTATTTATATTTGCCTGACTTTTAGTTTTACCAAATTAAAGCGGATACATATGTCAAGAATTGATTTAAACTCAAAAACATACCTCCCTAATAACAATCCGGTAAAGTGTTACTAGGTAAAAACATTGAAGTATCAGTACTGTAATGTTCCTTTTACCGGCCGCAAATCGGTGCCGGGTAAAATTGATATAGTGGACAGTATGAAACAAAATACATTTCTCTGGCTAATATGACAATATTATTGAACATAGGTATTTATTATTCAATATGACATCATTTAATAATCGAAAATCTTCCTTCATCTAAAATTAAAGCAGAATGCTGGTATGTACCTGTAATTGGCTAATTATAGTATATACGGAATATACCACTTAATTTCATGTCTATCTAAAAAATGTATATGTCTGTACTTCTTTTTGAAATAGTAGACTGGAGTTTAAGGAAATGCTTGTAGGTCTCCTAACAGTTAAGGTGCCTGTTAATTACTTAATTGGTTGCAGAATCTTGTTTCTTGCACTACTTATTTCTTATTTCAATATCAAAGATTTCCGCTGAACGGTATGTGTATCGGTTACAGACAACATTCATCCGATTCAGTAGCACTAGTGTACGTATTTTTTTAATATTTTCTTCTGGTGTTGAGATTCACCTTAAAACTGATAAATTAAAACATTTTTTTATTAGGTACTTTGTTATATCGCTGTATTAATTATATTATAAAAAAACATCCATCTAAAAAATGTTGTTTTATTTAATATGGACTTTTCTGTCAGACTAATAATTCACCATAAGTACTAATTAAGTAGTCAAAATTTCTAAATACCACATAAATATCCGTTTTTTAGTGGGTATGAATTCGAAAAATCTTATTTCTAATTGCCTTTTCTGAGAAAATTCATTGATTCATATACCTACCAAAGTATTCATAAAAATATTTAATATCGAGTAACTAAAATTTAAAATGAGAACAAAATAAAATAAAGGACACCTAGCTGGGTTTGTTGGCAAATATATCACTAAGTAAGATTCTTAAAAATGCTTCTAAAGTTAAAAATAGTTAATTAGTAGTTCAAATTATTAATTCTATATAAATAAAGATTTTTATAAATTTGTTAAATCTGTCAACATTAATAAACATTGTTTTTATCCCATACGTTACATTAACAAAGAATTGTATAAGAATTAGTCTGTTTTGAAAATAAATTGTTTTCCACTTAAATATCTTATTTTACAAACTTATATTCCTATTATTAAGTGCATGTTCTAAACAAAAATATTGTAATACGATGCCATGCTATTTTTATCTTGTCTTCACTATAAATTCATAAATTAAGTACCTATCTGTATAAATTACTTATCAATGTATAAATAAAACATGTTTAAATTATGAAATTAGTTGAAAAAATAATACTCATTACTTGAAAACCATGAATGTTTAAGTAGAACACTTGTAGAACAAGAATAAATTAAATATTTTTACTATTTCTAGTTGAAAAGTTTGATTTAAAAACATTAATTGCCAATTAATAACTGCTGCACATCAGTTCCTGTTTCAAAATAGCTACCAGGTAGTTTTAGCTTGTGCAAGCAGCTATTAGTAAAAAGTCAGTTGAGGTTTTTTAATAAAACCCCGTGAGAAGACTGAAAATTAATATTGTAATTCTCTAAATGATTCAGTATCCCACGTAAATTATGAATCGTCAATTAATTTAATATTCTCAGGTTGTTGATAGTTTGCTGATTATCCCGATCTCAGTTATTGGATTTGCATATATTTTAGAAAGATATATTATCTTACCGACGCGAACATCAATGAATTATTTCAAATTGCAGGATATCCTGCATAATATTCAAGCGATATTGGATACTGTTCCATAAAATTTAATTACCCTCATATTTCATAGTCTAGTATGTTACTTATTTTGTTAGACATGCTCAAACTACGATTCCTAAGTATTTCTTTTACAAAATGTTTGATATAGTAGGTACCTATTGATATAATATTGACCTTGTCATATATTTTGAAGTTATAGAATGAAACCTTTGGTTTCTATAAAACTTAAGAAATATCAACTTATTAACAATTATCTAAATATTGCCTCAAAATTTCTTAGTCCTCCAAAAGTTAAGAAAAGAAAGTAAAAATGAAAAAAACTTTGGTTTCTATAAAACTTAAGAAATATCAACTTATTAACAATTATCTAAATATTGCCTCAAAATTTCTTAGTCCTCCAAAAGTTAAGAAAAGAAAGTAAAAATGTATTTTATAATACACATGATTTTTTACCGTTCTAAAAATTGTGCTGTAATTTTTCCTTCCATAGTAGCCTGACATGCTTGGCATTAAAAGTCGAACCTTCAAGTTAACATTTAAAAAAAAAAAATTTTTTGAATAATGGAAAGAATACTTATTTCTAAACTGTCCTATCTTTTGTATTTGTCGAAAATGGAACAAAAAATATTTTTATTACTTTAAATGTACCTAGCAGTGGTCTATTTCTCATAAATAATAATTTAATTTGTTAAAGAGTTATTTAATATATAGGGTGGTCCAACGAGAAAATTTCCATCTTAATTAACTTGGTATATAATTTTTTTCAAAAAGATTCCAGAAGCAGATCGATGTTAATTTAAGATATTTTTATATTATTGTCATTATACAGGGAGGTTCAAAAAAGAGATTAATCACAACATATTATTTATTAAATGGAATATCATATATTTTTAGAAATTTATATATAACGTTCTCTCACAAATACATTAATATAGAATTAGATGGGTATAGCTCTAAAACTAAGATGTTATGACCAAAATGTTTACCATATAAGAGTAACATGTAAATGTGGTGGAGAACAACGTCTGGCGTTGCAAAATAAGTTTTTTCTTATATGAAACACCTTGTACATTTTTAAAGGTTTAAATAGATATTCTGCCAGAAATACATTGATGTCAAGTTTATGGGTCCGTCTCTAGTAAGAAGGTCACTTCCAAAAGAACTTACTAGAGGAAACTATGTATTACTGGAGACTGCATGATACTTTCTGCAACTCTATAATTCTAAAATAACAAAAATAATATATAGTTCCATTTTTTTCGGGGTATACTTGCAAGCCCTAAAAAATGTTGGGGAAGGTTAGATTTACTCTGATGAATATAATAAAGAACTAGACTTTCAGTAATTTATGGTTTAAGGTTAATTTTAACTTTTATCTATTATTATGACACATTCAACCAATCAAGATTTGAAACATCTCATGTGTTTAATATATAAAATATAAAAAAGGCAGATGCAGGTTAATGAAAGAAAGTCGAAGTTCATTTTCAGATCCTGCTAAGGATTATATAAACAAAAATGCAATAACAAATAGGTACACAAGTTTAGAAATACTTAATATTGATATACGTTCTTCTCTGCCAAGTATATAGTGTAAAATAAAATATATTCTTGTTATCCAACTAAATTGTTAACCCAAATACATTCAGACCTCCATGCGGTGACTTTAGAAGATTAAGAAGCATCATCTTACTTCAAAAGTAGGAAGCAATTATATGCAACTAAAAGTTCAAATAAAAAGGATTAAGGGATTTTCTCCACATCCTTAATGGTTCGAATAAGTTTCGTGACGGCGTGCTAATGGGCGTACAAATCAGACAATTGGTGTATTTTGAGGTTTTCAAAGGGATTAAGAAGCGCCCAATTTATTATCATGTGTCGTATGTTGTTTGTTATGATTAAAATTAAATCGCTGTGGTTTGTGCCGCACACAGAGAACAAATTTGGTTTGTTAATGATTTTCTTTTGTCGTTTTCCAAATCGCAGATAATACTTTAACAGTTCTGGCACTCTACCACATCTGAAAATGTATTGTATGTGTCCAGTTAGTTAAAAGTCTTTGAGCTGTAATCGCTTCGCAACTTGTCAATTTTAATCTTCAGCTTATTCATTTCTGTACGCAATTGAAATTTTTAAAGTATGTGTTCAAAAACATAACTTTTAGTTTTAATTATTTTTTCTTCTCTATGCATGCTCCTATTTTTTTTTTCTCTTTAGTCATATTGGCAATCTAATTAACTGATTATAAGAAAAATTGTAACGACAGCTGTTTAGCTTACCTCGTTGTCTGTGTGTCAGTGTGTGTTTTAAAAAAAACCGTGTTTTTTTCAAAAGAATTATTATGACATTATGATGACGCAACTTTCCTCGTGTAAAGGAAAATAGTAGTTTAGTAATTTAATATTAAATATAAATTATTGCTCCTAGAAAAAAAACTATTAATGAGTTCTAAAAGTTGTGCTGTGCTGTGTACCGAAAAAAGACTGTGTTGCAAGAAGTAATTAACGTGAGATGCCTTCTAGTCATTTATCCTTTTGTTCCGGTGATGAAGATTACGACATCGACGCAGGTGAGTAACCATATTATATATTTTAAAAAAATGTGACATTAACATCATTACATATGATATTGGAAAAGTTGTTGGCTGTTCAAATAGAATTTATTTCTTCAATAAAAAACTAAAGAGGAGGACTTTCAGCCAGATACATGAACAAATATCCTGCGTTTCACTCGAGTTGTCGGACTTTTTCAAGGTTACCGAATTGCTTAAAATAGAACTTAAAAAAATTGGAGAATTAAATGACATACACTACACTTCTATCACAACATAGTGTCTTCCGTTTTTCTGTAAACACCCTCCAGGGAATTAGTGCATTCACTAGACATATTTATTTCAGGATTTTTTAAATGTTAATTTTTTATGAGAGTTAATGAAAGTCAAATTAAGGATTATTTTGTAGAAAAAATATTACAGTAAGTAGGGTTATTTTTCACCCATAGAAATTATATAATATAATACTATAAAGTATATTACATACCCATAACACTATAAAGTATTATGTTTTTAATTAAATAAGTCCCGATTTAAAAAAAAATACCTTAAAATATTGTAATGCACCAAAATCAATATACACAAATACAGCAAATACACGACGCATAGAGTATAAAAAAAATGAATCGTTATTTAAATTGATCTTACTTAATCTAAAACCTTAGTGTAAAATTAACAAAGCGAAATCAAAGTGAAACCTAGCTTTCACTAATTGTCAAGTACAGTACAAATATTTTTTCCAAATATTTTTTATTATACCATAAAGTGGAACATTATTTAGTCTGATTCTTTTTACTCTTGAGAAATGTAATTTCTGGTTTAATTGAGATAATACAAATATACTGGATGTCAAAGAAATTAGTAGACAAGTCATCATTTTCATCAAGAATTGATAGAAGATTGAAAAGAAATTGGTAGGCGACAAGAAAATGATCAATTTCCCAATATTTTTATGTAACGGCAAATGGCCTTAAATAAGAGACCCTCTATATTTTTAAATATTTGCATTTTCTCACTATACATTATTATGGGAGACGATGGGTATATATCTAATTGTAAGGAAAGTATAGCAAATAAAATTTGCAAATGAAGGTTAAAGCGTTCCTAAATTAAGAATCCCTCTATTACTATAACATCATGAAAGTTGTATAAATTATAACATGTCTGATCATTCCCTTAAAACCTATTATATTATTACTTGAACAGATAACCCACTTAACGAATCCAGGTGTGTATACAACAACTTGAATTCCAGGGCTATCTGTTCTTTAATGAAAGCCTTTTGAAATTAATTCGAGGGGTTTATAAATCCAACCCAATTTTCAAACCTCTACGGAACATAAATATGATGAGTTATATAACATGACTTCCATATAACGTGGACTTCGTACATATTCCTCATAATTGGTTACTAGACAGAAATATGGTCAATTAACTCCAACCGCGTTTCAGAATTTGATTACATTAACTCAGTTCCCCTATATAATTACCTACATTAGGCCTCGTGAATCTCGACCCAATGCTGCTTACTAAAATCCCATGCTCAGTCTATACTTTCTTCGAGTGGTTCAGGAAGGTAGACAGTGATTCAGTTATAATTTCCCAAAGCTAGACTTACCAGCTCGTAGGAGGATCATAATCTATTTCTTCGTCCGCCTAGCATTACTGTCGGCATCATTAATCAACCCGTTCAAGCAGTACCTTTAATGAGCAAATATAAAGCACTTCCTAGAAGTGTTATGCTAAATGAGAGCTATAGGTACTATCACTAATTTGATGTGCTATTCGCGTGATCACTTTTCGTTCGGCTTTTCGCTAACATTTACAAATTAGAGATTTCTGAAGATTAAATGGACAATACGAAATACCGTTTTATCGAAGTTGCTAAATATTGTAATAATGGTTTATGGTATTTAAGGCTCTCACCGTCACTCATAAATGTAATTTGAAGATATGAATGTGTAAATGCACATTTTGTCACAACAACTTTTGTATCTGAGAAGCCATTGATGGTTACTGGTACTTACATTTTGACAATTAGTAGTGGATGAAGGATCTAAATGCGCCTAAGAACACAAAAAGACACCATACTTTATCTGCTTACATTTTGAAATAATATTTACATATTTAGTAGTTGGCGTTCTGTTATTGTTAAGGTAACTTGTGACATTCTAATAATGTATTTTTAATTCCTAAGCAATCTTCAAAATAAGTAGATTTCTGCCAATTGCTTCAAATGCCCATTGAAAAGTCTAGAAATATTACCCCAATGATTTTTTATTATTTCTAACCTTTTATCAATTAAACAGAACGATTTGTAATGCATTTTCATATAAGTATTTTATTTTCGATTTTTTTAAATATTTTTTGGTTCCAGTGAGAATTACAGCCGCCTTCATAATCTGTTTTTCTCGTTTCATCTAATTTGTGCAATGAATCACTTCATACCGTGGTAATATTCATGCACAGACTGATTTAAATGCTGTAATACCTCTAGGGCCTGCACCAATCGAACTCTCTTGGTTCATTCAGAGCGCTAAATCATACACATTACCATAGAGATTACATCGCCGTTGCCTGTTAGAAATCTTCCATGTAATACTTAACCTAGATAAAGGAATATGTATCAGCCAGTACCTACAAAACGTCACGAAATACGATATAATAAAACATTTAATATTCTTATAGTGCAAAAAGGACTACATTTATTAGAATTTCCTTCCTTGCCGAATTCCTTGTTTATTTCCTTAAGAACATTTTCAACTACTTACATGTATACAGCCAATATGTAGTTTTTCCCTTTTTCATTAGTTATTGATTTTTATTAAAAATTAATCTTGAAAGGAGGTTGGAACCTTTGGTGTGGAGATAACACTGGCATAATTTTTCACATAACACCAAAACACTATAGTGTACTCGACGCCCGTTTCGCCAGCCAAGTTGGCATCATCTGGAACTGATTAAAACTAAACCTATGCTAACACTATGTCCTATTTACACCTAAACTATTGTTATAGTATTGTGCGACGGATCAATGAACCGTGATTTACTAACCAATAAAGCGGGCTGTTGACCCTATGCCACTATTCATACTCGTTTTTATACTTTGCAATTTCCAAGCTCTCAAATGCATCCAGCTATCTGGAATTTGTTACTTTCCTAACTAGTATTAAATTGCTGCTATCTATATTATGGTTGTTCCCAAACGCATGTTGGGCGACATTAGACTTATCTGTTCTACCATATTTGAGATGATCCATATGTTCCTTGAATCTAGTTTGAATTGACCTTCTAGTTTCTCCAACATATTTTTGATTGCAGTATTTACAGCTAATTTCGTAAATCCCCCGACTTTTCCTTAGTTTCTATTTAGTCTTTTGGATTGCTTAAAAGTTGTTGCAGTTTATTTCCCGATGAATAAATCACTGAAATACCTATATCTTTAATAACCTTACCAAAACCACGGGTGAATCGTATGAAATAGATATGAATTTTGGATTTGGAAACAGTATCTATAGTATTTTGGTGTTATGTGGAAAATTTTACTCTTTTCACTTGTGTTCAAGGAGATATAATATCAAGGTATGTAAAAATATATACTGGGTATTATTAAATTAATTATTAACGAGAAATATATCTGGTTAAAAAACTAATTTTACCATATCGATAGCTCACCCAATTAAGTTTTTCTTAAATCAACGGTTTGTAATATCATAGATTTCTGTTAGCGTCGGGTACTAATCGTAAAGGTATCTCTAACTGAAAATTAATGCTACTTGTTTGACGTGATTTATATAGAAACCTGTAAAATGCAAAATAAAGCACAAGTTAAAATTCATTACTGTGGTATTTAGAACTTGTCTATTTTTATAACCTTGTGGGATACATTCACACGGGACATAAATTCATACCCTTTACCGAGGCTCAGAATTATTTTCATGATAACACTCATTCACCATTGGATTTTTCTTGGGAGTTGGTATGCCATGCAATATTTTTGAAATAATTAGGCTACTTTTGTCATGTTCACAGAAAGATATAAAGTTGTGTTCTCGATATTCCAAACAAGACATTCTAGTTGATATACATGAACTGTATTATTTCTCACATCTACAGAAAAACGCATTATTTCCATATCATTTTTATAGCAATAATTTTAACGTCAAAATTTTGCCCCGATCAAAATGTGTCAACGTCCAATATATTTCAGAATTGTAATTTCTTTATAAATTCAAATAATGTAAATAGGAGTACAAATAAATAATTGAAAACTAAATACTAAAAGTATTAACAAAATACAATATCCTATGTACAAGTAGTACAACTTTTATCGGGCAAATCTGTAATTCCTATGAATCTTCTAAATATTTGTAAATATTTGCAGCAACCATAAGTAGATTGTTTTAAACATGGTGGTTTCTCATGAGATATGAATTTTTACATAGCTGTAAAAAATTACAGTGGTGCTATAGAACGGACCTACTAGATTTTTCAAAATATTACAAATAATTTACCTAACTGATAATTTAATAATTAACAGTTAGGTAAGTACTTAACAATGTACTTTTTGTAAAATAATTTCAGTTCAAATTACACAACCATATTGTTTACGCAACGTATTTTAAAACATCCTTATAATTTTAAGTGTATGAAACTGACAACTCTGACAACTATTTTCTATCTAAAATAAGTGAGTCTCACAATCCTATACGTCTTGACTCTCACTTTAACTGAGGGGGTTTCGCAGATTTCCCTCATTTCCCTTGTCACTAAAAGTCGTTCCTAGGCGTTGTTACAACCTAGATAATAATTATATGCCACCCCCTCTCCCCCACAACCCTCTGAGTAACGTCTCTATCTATCCTTGTAATTAGAGTGAGGGGCATAAATACTATTATTATAATATTATTATTATTACTATTTTCTGTTAATGATTTTTTATTAAACATATATAATTTGATAGTAATCAAATCATGAATCAGAATTATACCAAAATGCGATATACACAACATATTATCACAGTCCGTGTTAAAAATGTTTAGTGAAGAATGCTTTACCTCAAATAATTGCAAAAATTTATAAGTAAACAAGTACAAATAGTAGTAGATTATTTAATAAAATGTTTTAAAATCAATTCACTCTTAGTGTACCTAGCTATGAATACAGTGTTTTAAAATATAACTATTATACTATCTGATCGGTACTAAAAACAGAGGCTTCGTACAGCTCAAAATTTCTTCCCACGCAATAAAATTTTTGTAATATTTTGCGGCACTTGAACTTTGGGTTGGCGGCGGCATTTCACATTGGAATTCGAAACAATTTACGATTTACTACACTACACCACAGTGGCGCGGTTGGATGCGAAGGCATGAGTTAGAACCCACCCTCTTGCGGCTACCTTTTCAACTCTAAGGTTATTCATGTAGATTCACACAAATGAATGTACAGGGTCATTGGTTATATTTTAGCCAACCACCTAGAGGTTCTCCCTTTAATCTGAGGAAAATAAGTTAAATACAAAAGTTGTAGGAAATCAAGTGTAGTTTATTCCAGAATGTAAAATATTTATATAGGGTGTTTCAAAAACGCGTATATATAAGTTTTTCGATTCCACGCAAAATTCTACGACTTTTTCATATTCCATACCCTATATCTGAAGTTAACCGTTTTTTCATAAATAATTGTTAAAGATATACCTACCATAATTTTGTAATAATTTAATTGATCTGAGGAACGCGTGCTTATTATTCCTAGTTAGCCATGAAAACAAAAAACCGATACCTGTCATATACATTGTCAAACATTTTGGTTTTCCGATTCCGAATTATTTTATTATCATTTCCTTTATCTTTAGGTACCTATATATTATATCTTTAACCATCATTTATTAGAAAACGGTTAAATTTAGACAATGAAAAAGTCGTAGAATTTTGCGTAGAATCGGAAAACTTAATAATATACAGGGTATTCCATTTAAAAAAATGCAAGTTTGGAATCTCACGCGTTTTTGAAACACCCTATATAAAGATTTTACATTCTGGAATAAACTTCACTTGATTTCCTACAACTTTTGTATTTAATTTTTTTTCCTCAGATTAAAGGGAGAACCTCTAGGTGGTTGGCTAAAATATAACCAATGACCCTGTACATAAGTATAGCAACTGATTTAAACTAACTACTGAAATTCATGATATTTACGATGTCAGAAAGATTGAGTTTCCTGAAAATAAATATCAAATAAACTTAAACAAGTGCAAAACTATCAGGTTTGGTTGTGGCAATAACAATAATAATAACAATGTGGGTGGGTGGGTGTCAAGTTAAATAATCTTGGGAGTGTTACAGAAACACGTTTCTGAAAGGGACATATCCGAAAACATTGAAACTAACGTCATACCTTTTAGGTGGAGAAGGCAATACGAATCATGAAAGGTCATGTCAATAACAGGACTAAAGAAGAATATCTTTTTGCATTATGTCAACAAAATGACATGAAAGGAATTTATTAGCAATAGATCTGTAAAGGTCGTGGTGGAGAAAATCTCATACATCTCGTCACTGGAGATATAAATCTGTGCTTTTATATTCCTTCTATATTATAGGTTTGTTCGGGTTCTCAAATTATCTAATTCTGAACTGTTCTGAGTATGCCTACTTTGAAATGTTCGAGTTTGAAGCGAACGATTCGGGATTTTGTGGTTCCCTGTTTTGAGTTAATATGTGGACTCGATTCAGAACCGTTTCGAACCATGCTAACTAGTCCTTACCTTAGAGCTTAAACTACTAAAAACTGATGCTCTAGCACATACGCACTTCGTATTATTTATTTCGGCAATAATTGTATGTGCATTTTGCATTTGTATGCTTTTCGTGATTTATTATAAATTTTGACTATAATCAAAGTTTCATATCATATCATTTACCAGCGGCTAGAACATTGACATTATAATCTTCAATTTCGTCATCCTCAAGTTCGAGGTCCAAAAATATCGATAGACTTTGTGGGTTATTTTCGTGAACTGCAAATTCCTCATGTTAAAAATGAGGAATTTTTTAATAATACAACGAATCTATGAACGACAAAAAGTTTTAAGAACACTTTAGGTAATGCAAATAATATTTTCAATGATCATATTTACATAAACTAAAAATAATTTGGCTGTAATTTTACATCACTAAAAGTAATACTTACTTGCAATACCTATTTAAAACGTTCTTTGAACTCTTTGTCAGTTAACAAATTCATTATATTTTCAAGAAATCTTCATATTTAACATGAGAAGTATAAGTTCATAGAAAACAACTCTCTCGATATCTTCAAACTTGATCTTTCATCTGCTTTTACTACTCCACCAATAGATTACGGTACAATCACATAAGAAGAAAGCTAAGGAAATTGATATTACCTATTAGGTAACCTTAAAAAAGTCCAAAAACTCGGACGAAAGATATTTGTCCATGTATCTGGCTGAAACTCCTCTTTTTTTGTTTTTTATTGAAGAAATAAATTTAATAATTTAATATTAACCCCGTAGAAGAGCATTTTCGTGCACGGTACTGATTTATGGAACATTCGGTTGTTGCTGCCAAGGCGGTCTTAGATTAAAAGGCCTTGGCACATCCAAAAAAAGGAAATCATAACAGTTATTATACCCGAAGATGTATGAATAATGAGGGTGTTTCGATCACAAATGGTGCTGGGTTCCCTGCGTTTATATAAATATTATTGTTATTACATTTAGACGAAGCCGTTTGAAGTGGTAGGTAAACGATGGGGTAGAAGCTGTATTTAATCTATTTCGTATTATAATTGACTGTTATGTTTGTTGCATTCCCTGCTTGTCAGTAGACCAAACATAAATTCTATATTTAGGCAATATTGTGCCAGAAGACGAAAATGTGTTGTACAAGTTTTATAATTTCCAATATTTTAATTGCTATCTAAGCTTACAAGCTCCTAATTTATTTAAAAAATACTGCTAATATAATGTTGTCATATACGTTATATACTTTATATTATATATTGATCTAATTTCTTGTAATTATCAAATACGTCCTAAGAATTTGGTATGTTTAATAATAAGTGTATTTTGGAACCCTCAGATTTTTTTTAAACTACTCCGCAATTATTACATTATTCTTATGTAAGTCATGTTCTGCATATTAGTTTGATTATTTATTTGGATATCCTCTTTTCCATTATCAGCAATCTATCGAGCTAGCAAGTTTAAAACATTTAAATGAAAATTAACTTTTAAAAATGTTACCCTTCGCCTTATTTGGTAAAGAGAAACCAAGTCAATACGAACTTTCGACATAAAATAAACAAAATTAAGCCTGTTTTTGTATGTTATTGCCTTATGTTCCAATGCCTAATGATGATATAACGAATCTATTCAACGCCAAACTAAATTTGGTTCCTAATTTAGATTTCAAGCGATAGCAATACATACACGCCCCGTCTGCTGAACTAAAACAACTCTATATTCTATATTTCAAATAATTCTTACATTTAAAATCGTTGTTGATGTAAGCTGCATGTCTCATTTGAAAATACACTGCAATTTATCCGTATTTTTACGTAATTCAAGGTGATCCGTTTTATGCGTTCGTTACGGGTTTTAGCTGTTCGTTACTTCTCTTACAATCACGCTCCACATTAGTTTAATATCTTAATTTATGCATATCTTATGCTGTGTTTATATAATACTAGTGATAGTTAATAATTAATTGTAATGATCGTGCTGTTTATTATTAAGTTATTCCATAAATCTGGCCGTGAACTATTGTTAAGGATTATGTAATCTGCAAAAACACGAACAGCAGCATAACTTCATTTTTCTATATTAAATATTATGGTACATGGTGCTTTATAAGCCGGGTGTGATATTGAAAAGGTGATGTTTTCTTGTCTAATACTATTACGCATGTTCGACTATCTCTTGTTGCTATGCTATGAAATCTATTTTACACTTTATTAATATTTCATGAAAGCCGTGTACATAACTTTGATAGGTCTAACAGATAACTTCCCCATCTCCCCAAATGGGGTTAGATGTTAGATAAATGCCATCGTAAATTCCGTCAATTTTTGCCTTAATTTCAATGTGCCAAATAGCTAAATAAAGTGACTGAGAAATTATTTTTCTCCTGCAATTTTAATTTGGAATTAATTTAGAAACATAAATATAACGAATATGATAATGAATTGTCACATTTGATAAATCAAAATAAGTAAATTATTTTGATCTCACTTATATTTCAAATAGTGTGCCGTGATAACAGAAATAGATATTTCCGAAACATCAACCAACAAGCATTTTGGATTTAATAATTACTATAAGATAACTGACTTCCCTCAGCCAACAGTACATAATGCATTCATATTTATCTCTCATTGCAGTTACATATTTATGCTATTGAATCGATCAATCGAAGAGGTGAAAATACCTACAAACTCTCAAAATACCTCCAAAATGTGTTACTTACGAAAAATATGATTAAATACGTTACAGGGTCATTTGGATTCTAAAATAATTCTGAATATAACTTTCTCAAGATTTACTGCCATATAATTATCCGTACAGCCCATTCTGAAAAAACTTCAATAGCATCATGTTTTCTAAATACCATTATTTGAATATTCATCTTCATTATTTGTCATGATTGTGACGCAACTCTATAAATTAAATATGTTATTCGTAATCATTATAAAGAAAGACATCTTTAATAATTTTAAAATATTTCTTCATATAGCTATTTGCTTAAAAACGACAGAAATTTGTTTCATAGAGATAAATTATTTGTCTGGAAGACTATTTTGAAACTGCTGAAAAACAATACAGAACTATAAATGGCAAAGCATTAACGATAAACCCTATCAAGCTCTATTAATGCAGCCAAATTTTCAAAAACATATTGTTGGAATTTAAATTAAATGCTTAAACGTCAGATCAGTTCTTTTCGTTAATTCAAAAAAATATTGTTATTTCCAACTAATTTTGTTGGACAGAGTGCCATCATCAGGGATTACAATTTTAAGTAAATCTGACGAACATATTAAATATTATTGACCCATATATTTGCCTTATATTCATTAAGTAAAATTGCCAGACAAAATTTTTGTACCAGTCAAATAACATCGTAATGAGACCAACAAAAGTTTTTTCCAAATTTTATTGATTGAGATCTTTTGGTGAAATTTTCGTATTCATAGGTCTCTAATGAAGAAGGTTATCGGCTCAAAATAGTTATAAATAAGAGAAGTTGTTGTAGGTATTATTTTATCTTCTTGTGCTACTTATCCATTCAATATGAAAATTTCACACCTCCACTTATTAACCAATCAGGTGTGTCAAATTTAGGGCATTGCCATGCCAACGAAAAAATTTACGGATATTTTTTCACTTTGGGGTACAAAAGCCAAATTATAGTGATTATATAACTCATGTTAAAATAAGCCAATAAAATCCGTGAATTTTGCATAGTTACCGCGTATTGATAAGTGAATATATCCTTGGCGACGTTGTATAACCGTTTTGGTGTTTCGCTTCGTGTCAAAATGTGAATGTTTTCATATGGACGATTTTTTGACGTTTGTCAAAAAAAATTAACAATCAAGTTTAGTGTTTAATTATTCAATATGCAACCCTTTGGTTGTAGTTCTGGCAGTGAAATAGACCAAGGAATTGAAAATTTGACACCAGAAAATACCACAAAAACGCATAAGTATGTTTGGAAACAGTTTACGGAGTTTTGTGAACATCGAAATTACAAACTTTATGTTGATACTTCAAATGAACAATTAGCAGATATCCTAAAAGATTGGGGGTTTAACATGAAACGTGTAGACGGCACATAATATAAAGAAGGTACAGTGCAATCATAATTGTACCTTTAATTTTAATAATTAATCAATAAAAAAATATATTTGTTTATTTGTTATATAATCGTAACGAATACCAACTCGAGCAAACGAAAATAATCGTTATACTGACCTCTACACTCGACGTATTTCCTTAAAACACCACTCGAGCTGCGCTCTCGTGATGTTTCGCAAAATACATCTCGTGACTCGGAAGTATAATCGATTATTTTCTATGCTCTTGTGATATTATAACTGATTATATAACTCATGTTAAAATAAGCCAATAAAATCCGTGAATTTTGCATAGTTACCGCGTATTGATAACTGAATATACCCTTGACGACGTTATATAACCGTTTTGGTGTTTCGGCTCCTGTCAAAATGTGCATATTTTCATAGAGACGACGATTTTTTGACGTTTGTCAAAATAATTAATAATCAAGTTTAGTGAAGTGTTATTTAATTGTCAATATGCAACGCTTTGGTTGTAGTTCTGGCGGTGAAATAGATCAAGAAATTGAAAATTTGACACCAGAAAATACCACAAAAACGCAAAAGTATGTTTGGAAACAGTTTACGGAGTTTTGTGAACATCGAAATTACAAACTTTATGTTGATATTTCAATTGAACAATTAGCAGATATCCTAAAAGATTGGGCGTTTAACATGAAACGTGCAGACGGCACAGAGTATAATAATAATAATAATAATAATAATAATAATAATAATATGCCTTTATTTACATTAAACACATTATTACAAAATAATAAATTAACATGGGTGGCGGAATCCAACATGGTTGCTCAGTACAATCACCCCATTTTAAGATACATTTAAAACAATAATTCAACAAAGAATTAATATCTTAATAAAAATTTTATGTAATTGCGGCAGAAATAATGAAGGACATACAAACATAAATAATAACTACAAACTCTCACACATTGTCACGTCTCATCATTATAAAGTTTTTCACCCTTCTCTGAAATATAGCGTAACTTGGAGATAACTTGATGTCGACTGGTATTGAATTAAAAATATTAGCAGCGTTATAACTAAAACCACGCTGGAACATGGCTAAATTATGCCTGGGCACATTTAGAAAATCACAATGTCGAGTAGCGCGGCCATGAATATCAGAATGTTTTATAAGTTTTTCATGCAAGTATTGAGGCGTTTTGAGGTTAAGAATTTTATACACAAGACCAGCCATGTGAATTTCAAACCGTTCTTGAACACTGTACCACCCAGAACTCCTAAATGATGCCGAAATATGATCAAACTTTCTAATATTGTAGCAGAACCTAAGACAAGCATTTTGAATTTTCTGCAGAGAATTCTTATCTTTTTGTATTAACGCAGGCCAAAACACAACATCACAATAAGTCAGACGAGACAGTACTAATGAATCAGTAAGTTTCAACTTGACGTCAGTTGAAAGAATACCTATCTTTGTACAGGTACATTGTTCTTAATTTCCCAAAGGATTTCTGAACTAAACTAGATACATGCAAATTAAATCTAAAATCTGTACTTAAGCTAACCCCTAAGTTATTGCATGTATCTGATGATTCTAACAACACGTTATTCAATATAATTGTAAACATTGGATTGTGTAAAATTAGTTGACGATGCCAACCGAACACCAGTACCTTCGTCTTCGATTCATTTATAATTAGTCCATGTGCAGTAGAATATCTACTAATAACAGCAAGATCAGAATTAATATTTGCAACAGCCAAATCGAGCTCGTTACAAGCAAAAGAATGATAAATTTGTGTGTCGTCAGCATATTGATGTGACTTGCAATGTATCATATGGTTCCATAAATCGGAAGTATACACTGAGAACAGCAGGGGACCTAAAATGCTACCCTGAGGAACACCTTTTTTTAAGGTTATATATTCTGAAAAGAGGTTATCTGTAAGAACCCTTTGATGTCTATTTTTTAAATAATTTTGAAAAAAAATTTATGGTAATTCAGTGATACCAAAGTATTCAAGTTTTGTTCTCAGAGTCGTATGATCAAGCATATCAAAAGCTTTACTGTAATCGAGTAGAATTAAACACACATTTTTACCCGAGTCACATGCTCTAAGAATATCATCAGTCACATTAAGCAGTGCAGATGTTGTACTGTGAAATTTCCGAAAACCAGATTGAGTCGCTGCCAAAATATTGTTCCTCAGTAAAAATGCATTAAGTTCTTCGTTGACTTTCTCTAGTATCTTGGACATAACAGGTAGAATACTTATTGGTCTGAAATGCGAAATAAGTGTTGGATTATTATTTTTTGGTAGAGGTATCACATTAGCATTTTTCCACACGTCAGGAAATTTACCTGTTGTCAAACATTTATTAAAAATGTAAGTAATGTGACCGCTTAAATGAGGAATCAAGTACAATAGCATCTTAACAGACACACCATCTGAACCAGTTGCATTCGATTTAATTTTATAGATAATTTTTTCAATTTCTAGAGAAGTAACAGGGGTAAATTTTAATTCATCAGATAAGTTAGGCCAATTACCACTATAATTAGATTCTAAAAAGTCTGGATCATTTACATTAACTTGCGGGACATTATTACTACTTGTGAAAAAGTGGTTAAACATATCAGCACTAGCAATGTCAGCGTGAGATTGCTGATGTGTCACGTTAGAGCAAATATTTAAATGTTTTAACGTTCGCCAAAAATTTTTCGGATCTGTCTTGAATGCATGTTGCAAATATGCTCTTTTTTCAGATTTTACTGCCATGTTAACAAGATTACGGAGATTTTTGTACTCGGTCCATGCGGTTTCAGTTTTTAACTTTTTATATTTTGTATGTGCTTTTTTCCTAAGTTTCATCATAAATTTAAGATTCTCGGACAACCATGGAGCCGGGGATTTCGTTATTCTTACAGTTTTAAAAGGAGCATGCACGTTAAATAAACACAAAGCTTTATTATTAAAAAAGTCTACCATAATATCGACATCATCAAGGTAATATATATAGTACCAAAAAATTCCTTGTAGGTCCTGTAAAAATGAGTCATAATTAAACTTAGAAAAGTCTCTATATGTTTTATACATTGTTTTCTGTTTGGGCTTAAATATTTTTAAATTAGTATGTACAATGCGATGATCTGAAATGCCATCCATTCTAAAAACATCTGTATTGCGTGCAATGTTAGTGGAAGATGTAACAATTATATCAATTAGAGAGGAAGAAATTTCAGTAACAGGAGTAGGTTCGGTAACCATTTGATTAAGGCCATATTTAGATAATAAACTGTCAAATAATTTGTAATTGTAAGACTCGGTGTCCATAAAATCGACATTAAAGTCACCACCAAGAAGTACATAATCATAATCAGGTATTAAATCAATTAATACGTTTTCCAGATTTTCTATGCATAAATTAAAATTTGTATTAGGTGGTCTATATAATGTTCCCAAGCATAATTTCTTACCAGCAATCCAGAGCTGTTCCAGCGCACCACCATAATCACTGACTTCAGTGACAGTAAATTTTAAACCATTTTTTATGTAAAAAGCTACACCTCCAGCCCTGGTATCCCTATCTTTCCGAATTATTTTATAGTCAGGAATTGAAACACTGCAATCAGGTAATGTGGGATTAAACCAGGTCTCAGATATTCCAATAATGTCATAAGAGGCTTGGTATAGGCAGGCTCAGTATATAAAGAAGGTACAATGAAAACATAATTGTACCTTTATTTTTAATAATTATTCAATAAAAAAATAATATTTGTGTATTTGTTATATAATCGTAACGAATACCAACTCGAGCAAACGAAAATAATCGTTATACTGACCTCTTCACTCGACGAATTTCCTTAAAACACCACTCGAGCTGCGCTCTCGTGATGTTACGCAAAATACATCTCGTGACTCGGGAGTATAATCAATTATTTTCTATGCTCTTGTGATATTATAACTGAATATTTTTTACTCTTAAGAGATGAATTTAAAAGTGGCATTAGCACCAGAATCAGTGTTGAATTTTATATCGAACTTCTGAAGGATTCTCTATTCCATAACGAAACATTGTAAATTATAATCACAATAAACATGAAAGCACCACAAGTTTTTTTGAAGGTATGCGTCAAACTAGACATTATAAATTAGACATTAGCCTCCTTCGTAGTATTAGTTTCTTATTTTTTTAACAAAAAAATAATATGACACTGAAATAATTTTCTTACCGAATATCCCAAGTGTACAAATTTATTGCCCGAAATTGGCAACATTTGAGATATAATAAATGATTATTTTAGTAGTAAATTTATTCAAATAGACAATTATAATTTTTTTATTTTTGTAAAGCTTCATACAATATTGAGGCAATAACTTCAATCATAATGACTTAATACGAAATACCTGTACTTTCTGTTATGAAATGTCTAAGAGATGGAACCATGCAGTAATTACTGTACATTGAATATCAAATCAGCTCCAGTTAATAGCACATTTAACGTGATTTACTGCCAATAAATATCCGAAACAAAATTCCCTTACTTCATAATCGCAGGTAATTATATTTATTTGAATAATACGGAGCTGAGTTACCTAATATCTCCTGAGAGGCATAAATTTAGCGGATTTTGCCTTTAACCATTGTTATTATTTATCACCGTTGTTTTTCACTCAGCACTCTTTGTTCGACGTAACGGAGTTCCACTATGAGTTATTTAATAATTTCAAAACTGCTCACCATAAAACTGATGGATTGTACAATAAATAACAGCAAGGATTATCTTTTTTATTACATATGATATATAAAATAACGTTAACTGAAATTACCTCCGCGGTTTAATAGTGCAATCACACTTGCACATAAAACAGCATTTCATAAAGACACCGGGAAAAATACGGTCTTAAAATGAGATATTTTAATTTATCTCTTGCAATAAATCGCCAGTATCTGCTGAGCAGTGGCATACGCTGAATGTACCTCAGGAGCAAGCCATTGGAAATTTTATTTGCTGCTGCTGACGATTGCATTGAAATATCGTGACAAAATGAAATAGTATGGTACATCGTTACTCATTATATAATAGAGACCTTGAAGTTTACAATTTGTTTACGATAGAAAACACGAAGAATTGGAAAGACGCGCACTTTTTCATAAATCAAGGAGAGTTGTAGCTATCTTTATAAGGATTTCAGGATGTATGTCCTTTAATATCTGTCTACCTTCACTAGAAGATCATGATGATATTTTTCTATAGACTCCATATGACAAAAACTATTATCTCCAATTATCTACTGCTTTGATATCGTACAATTAATGAGTTTATGGAGAAAGCTTAGTGTTATTATCCACGTAGTTAATTTTAGTTTAGTGGCAAAGCTGCATACCAAGACATTAGAGAAAATTACAAGAAATTATGCAATGTATGTATCTAATCACTCACTAATCAGTATTCAGTACTACACAACAATAATATTATTTCATCTAACATGTTTTGCTCTCCTTTTATTGAACTCTAGATAATCATCACTTGCTTTTCTCCTACGATAAATTCTGTTAACCTGGTTTAACAGACATATTGAATCGTTAGGAAACGAAATACTGTCCGGATTACATCATATAGATTAGCGATACAAGGTCTACTAAAAACTGCTTTCCATTTTCTGCCTCATAGTAAAAAGTAAGTCAGGATTTTCATCACTAACTAGAGGAGGAATTCTAGGAAATTGTACAAAATATTCTGTACTCAATATAATTTATTCCAATACCGCCTCGATTGCATACTAGGCTAGTGCCTTATTGGGGCAACGTGCCCTGGACAAATATCTATTATCTTCTGGGTTCGATCCCCACCTCTGGCATTGGCAGTATCGGTAGGTATGTGATATTTGTTGGTGTTTTTAAAGTTTCCTTTTCTTCTGGCTTTAGGCTTGGGATTTGTCTAACATATACGGTACCTACTTCAACAATTTTTATCAAATTTTTTGGATATGGTCAATCGAAATCGATATGTTTGTCTTAATCGATTGAAAACACAGATAACTAAGATATATAAGCAACCATTCAGTACCATACAGAAAGTTGTGCCTACACTCGAAGACAATGATGATGATGATGATTCCTTTCTCTTTTAAAATCCCTTGGTGTGTTCTTCATTAGATATACCAACAATATCCCTTGTGCCTATTCAGGGCCTATTCCAGTTACTAGTTTTGTTATCAATGTCATTTCATTCTTGCTTATCTGCAAAAATGTGCTCTTCCCTGTAAAATCTAAGTACAATTTCGGCCCACCAAGTCCTTATCAGTATTCAGTATTAACAATACTTCAAGATTTTTTGTTTTGAATTTTGCATCGGTGAATTCATCTATAGATCTTTCTATTCCTTCAAAGCATGCCATATGTGATAATACTCATGTAGAATTAACTCGTTATGTTTGCCATAGTTATAGGATGCTGTAGGAACTTCCAGAACTTCTTGACTATCTATATCTTGGCTATGTATTTAGGAACACAGCTTATTTGTTTACCTTTGTACCCTAGACACAGAGATACTGGATGTGACTTTGATGTGAAAAAAGAGTCAAGATCCAGAACTTCTACTCACCACAAAATCCGTAGATTGAGACAAAATGATAATTTATTTATATCTCTCAATGGTATACTTGTAACATACATTTTGTATGATTTTCAGATTTAGTTCAATCTTATAACATCTTGTGTTTTGTTAGCGACTCAGAGCGACTAAAATTTATATTTTATTACTATACCATTTTTTTTTTTACATTTATTGATATTCATCAGTTTACCCAATTTAAGTTACGCCTATGGTATTAACGGTACCAGATAATGTCTTATTCTTGTTATGGAACTAGTTTTATATTTTGGTTATTTGTTTAATGACAGCCAAGACGTAAAAATATCCATGCACAGCATACTGCAGGAAACGAATAATTAGAGACGTAATAAATTATTAAATGATTTATCGATAGTTGTCAATCTAAATTGAAATGAACCGTTTCGAGTGGCTGATTTAATGATTTAATTCAAAAGAAGTGAAATTATTACCTAATTGGGCCGTTAATGAATTTTATTGTGAAAAATCGATTTTGTAATTGCCATAAAGGCAAGCATGATTATGTAGTATTTTGGTAATTAAAAAGTGAATACAAATTTATACCATTTTATACCACATAATGCATCACAAATTCTTATAATGAAATGAAATGTAAAGTACTGGGTGTCCCATCGAAAACTATCACATTTCGTCGCCTTATATCTCAAAAACTAAAAGAAATATCGGGAGTCGGGTTGAACAGAACGACTTAGGATTTTTGTAAGTTTTTTTGGCACTGTTGCCAAATCTCCAAATATATTAGTAAATTTTTTATGAAATTCGCTCCTCTTTGGAGTAAAATTACTTGCTTATATTAAATGGAACACCCTGTGTATTTTGCCATAATCAGAAAGCCTAATCACTCTACTTTTCAAAAAGGTATGTATTGTTTACATTATCTTGAGAATTGGAGCCACAAAATTAAATTTGTTAGAAGTACTCTTATTTGGGTTATTACGAATGAAAAAAATACCTCCGTCTTTGTAAAGTTATTTTTAAGTGTTTGTAAACTTATTTTAAATAAAATACCCTATATATTTTATCATTTTAAAATCTCTGATCAAACTTGATGTGGAACTTGACTACATTTGCTTTTTAAATGAAAACAGATAGGGAGAAAAGAATAATTCTTTAATAATCGGTAGGAACGAGTTTTGTTAACAATAACAACAAAGCACAATGATAGTAATAAAAATAACAGATAAAATAATCAAAATAACTGTATAAATAAAAAGTACTTGAATAAGTTAGAAAACAATTTGTTTTAACCGCCCACCATTTACTTCAATATACATTTGTGCATCCTTAGTAGTAAATGATCAAAAGTATGTGATCCTTCTAATGTGAACATTTTTATATCTATATTTCAAATGTTTGACACAACTAACAATACAGTTTATTATTGTGCTTTTGTTTTTCATGACTACTGTGAAAATGAAGACTAGCTTCACCAACTGTTCAAGTAAGAGGTGCTCCCATTCAACTGAATTTTGTGGCTCCAATTCTCAAGATAATGTAAACAGTGCATACCTTTTTGAAAATTAAAGAGATTAGGCTTCCTGATTATGGCAAAATATACAGGGTGTTCCACTTAATATAAGCAAGTAATTTTACTCCAAAGAGGAGCGTATTCAATAAAAAATTTACCAATATATTTGAAGATTTGACAACAGTTCCAAAAAAAACTTACAAAAATTTTTAGTCGTTCTGTCCAAACCGCATCCAGATATCTCTTTTAGTTTTCGAGATATAAGGCAGCGAAATGTCATACTTTTCGATGGGACACCCCTTATTATAAATACCAAATGAAGTTTATTATTTTTTAATCTACATTTTAATTGCTAAAATCAGATTCTGGAATACTTGACAGAACTTCACTAAGATTTAGTAACTAAAAAATGGTAGTTAATAAATGTGTGAATGCTAATTTAACCAAAACATATATGATATATTGATAGTCAACAAAGTTTGAAATGTAGGCAGTTCAGTGTGAAGCTTATTGTTAATTATTTTCTGTCTATCTACGTACAGATTTAGTATCTATAGATATTGCTTATGGAACAGACATACTCATTTTCCCAACATCGATTAATAAAATATTTCGCTATTTTTGCCACTTTCTTCTACGAAAACGATATAATTTCATCAATGGAAGTGGTATTGTTTTTCTTGGAGCCATTGGTAGTCACTGGCGAACATGAATAATAATTTAATATCTCTAGCTTTGTCACAACAGTTAATTTTTATATCAGTGGCCAAAATATGAATATGCGATTCACGAAATTAGTCCATAGTAGTAAAACGTAGTGAACAGTCATTACAAAAGGAATTTTACAACATGTTTATAGAGTTCCCACAGAGAAAACGGTCAGAATTTTAAATAGCGGCTAATGCCTCTTTTAACAGGTGCGCTGCACTTGGGGCACTACATTGTGTGTTTATAAGTCAAAAGATAACATCGTAAGCGCAAAGGCCTATATTCCCACAAGTAGGTATAAGTCAAGCAGACAGGAACAAAAAATTATGTTTATTATTACGGCACTGGTACACAACCCGACGGTAAATGTTAAATCCCAATGGTGTGTTTGTCTGAATTCGTGATGTTTCGGAATTTTCTGTTACGTACTTTGTGTTTGTTTAGCAGAACGTTCGAGTTTCAGCACTTATAGCTGAAATAAAAAAGGCTACAAAAATAATGTACTTATGTAGGCTGTGGTTAGTGAGTCTTTTATCAAAAATATAATTCCAATATTGCATGTCTATATTTACTATACAAAGTAGGTAGTATTTCAACAACAAATTTTTTACACGTGGTATAGTACATTTGCAATTGAGTTTTACACTTGCCAACCCTAGCAATGACACACATGGAAGCATGGTTGTTGTAGAAATTTTGTATACAGCGTTATTCAGAACCTATCTCTAAAACTTTGAGGATATGTACATCCTTAAATGAGAAATCGATATCACCAAAAAAGTTTATAATAAAAGTCTTTGGATTTCTCGTAAACAATGTTAAAAGTTAAACCATTGTAAAGGACTACGTAGATGGGCAACTGTACTTCAACGATATCTGATATATCACATTCCTACAAAAAAAGTAAACAAGTTTTTGTACCTGGAACGCCTGGTCAAGACCGAGCGAATAGAGTTAGAGTGGGAATAATATCTCTATTGTCTATCTGTGTCGCTCTCTCAGTGCCGGTGTTTTATTTATCGTATAGGAGTGTTAAACTTTAAAATTTTCAAAATGGCTAAAGTATAAGTCAGATCGCATGATTGGGATACTCCAGGCAGGTGCCTGGAGTATCCCAATCAACGGTGTGGCGCTTACTACACGAAGCTCAGTTTTATCCGTATCATATCCAGCGTGTTCAAGCACTGTTACCAGCGGATTATCAATTACGAGTTAGATTTTGTGAGTGGTTGTTGCAGCAAAATGCTGAAAATCCCCAATTTACTGCTGATGTACTAGTTACAGATGAAGCTTTGTTTACTCGAAATGGAATACAGAACATTCACAATACACACGTTTGGGCACTCGAAAATCCCCACGCAATTCAACGAAATCACTTCCAACACCGTTTTTCGAACAGCTTTTGTAACAAGGTAAGTGCAAATTTTTTATAAATTTCATGTTTCTAATACCTAGTAATCAAGTAGCGCAATTCTTCAAAATTAGTGTAACAAAATTTTATTAATTTTAAAGACACGTCACTTTGGTCACATCTATCTATCTTTCAGTTTATTTTAAAGTAAAACCGCTGCAAATCTTTTTTGGCCGGGTGTCGGTATACTCTCAGATCTTCCGAAGTTTTTTCGTGCTATATGTGACATCGCCAGTTTGCATTGTCAGTCCCAAGGTCATTCCATTACAGTGGACCAGTGCAATTAAAAATTTTTAAATAGTTTTCAGAACGCGCCAAAAAAATTTGTTTTTGCACTACCACAATGAATTGCTGCGTTTATTGTTTACATGAAAACTTGGTAGGCCTTGTATGAATAATTTCTTGATATACAAGTAGAGCATATCTCGTTTTCCATAACTTTGATAAATAGATACGTCACATGTTCCAGCTATTTCTTTCAATTAGTACACTGATTTCATTAGTATTATTATATAGTATAAGTATAGTAGTATAACCCAAGTTGTTCCTGGGCGCTTCTACCTACGGGATAATAATAATATACCGTCCCTCTCCCACAAAAACCTCTAACTTTCAGGACAATAGTGATTAGAATAAAAGGTAGAGTAGCCTTACTCTGTGGCCCAGACATACATCGTCAAATGCATTCTCCCCTTTATGATTCTACCGAATTTCGGCATCCCCTGATAGCCTGTATTTCAGAAAGCGCAGAATTACTTTCGCTTCATTAAGAGCTTCAATAATCTGTCGCTTATTAACAATCTGATCCGACACTGATTTTGAAATCATCCTGTATATGTATATTATCCTGTATATGTATATTAAGTCGTGATACACTGATTTCTCGTTATTATTTCTGGAAAGAAATCTAATTACAGAATAGCATTTCTAAAACATATAGCCTCATCCTTAGTTTAATTGATTGCTTGCTTCTAGATGCACAGTGCGATAAGGCTCATGCCACTACACCTAGGATAGGCATTTGTGCAATCCCATATAACATTTTTGACTTATAATTGCTGTTGAAAACGTCAGTATAGTCTATAAAATGCGCGGAACGAGGTAATAATTCTCTTTCCCTGACACCAGGGTACCCTGACACTTGCTCTTTGTTACTTGCGCCGACTAAATGTGAAACATGAGTGAAAACTGTTACTTGCCTGGTTGTTTTTTATATGATACAGTTACAAAAACATTTTTATGAGTTTTCGCATAGCAGAATTTAATGTACGCAATTATGGCAGAGAGATAACGAACGGATACACCCAGTAACATTTGATTTTAACTGCTGTATTGACACCATTTTTCGATTTCTTGCAAATACCGGTCTCTCAGAAACCTGGAGTCGAAACACTAACACAAATTTCTTTACTTTAGAAATTAATTATATTAGTCTGTTTTTATACAGATATTTATAGCTAAATTAGGTTATGGAAACAGCATGTACTGAAGAATCACATTTTTTTAATTTTTCTTGGAAATTCTCTCATCTGTAACAATTAAGGAATTATTAAACAATTAAAATGAAAGCTGCAGCCGTAAATACTTCCAGGAAATGCAATCTGTGGAGAATCCATTTGATCAGGGATACGCTAAGTTCTAGCAAAAATAATGCTTCCAAACCAAGTAACAAAAAACTTGATCTTTAATTTTACAAAAAACTTTGTGAATACGGGATTTAGGATATCTTTTGACGATTCAGAGTATGCTATCAGGAACACAGTTGGGCATCTGAGACTAAAATTACTTGACAAATTGGATTTTTTTTTTAAATAGAACAGACTACATATTTATTGTCATAAATTTGGAAAGACCCTTTTCTTCTGTCTTATAATTTTAATAAATTATCTCCAACTTTTAGTCTTCTAACATTGGAAATTTTTATGTTCGTATATGAGGGTCCAAGTTTGGAGTCTTTGTTCAAGGTCAAAAGACAGCGGTGGCGCGATCGAGTGATGCAATACATTAGTGGAGCAGATGAAACCGATACCATCTTTCAGAGCATATTTTGGAGCATAAGTTGTGATCTACACCTGTTTTTGGTAGCACACTTACCAAAAATATGGCGTAAAGTTGGCCTTCTAAAATTATTCATGACAAACTTTGCTATGTGCAAATGCGACATCCAGTTAGCTATGTGAATTATTCAAAATTTGTATACAGGGTTATGCAGAACTTATCTCTAAAACTTTGAGGATACGTGCATCCTTAAATAAGAAATCGATATCACCAAAAAAATGTATAATAAAAGTCTTGGGATTTCCCGTAAATAATGTTTAAAGTTATACCATTATAAAGAACTACGTAGATGGGCAACTGTACTTCAACATCTGATATACCTACCACATTCCTAAGAATGTGGTAAAAAAAAGTAAACATGTTTTTGTACCTCGAACGACTGGTCAAGACCGAGCGAATAGAGCTTGCATTGTCTATGCAGTCATCAGTCTATCTGTGTCGCTGTCTCAGTGCGGGTGTTTTATTTATCGCTAGGAGTGTTAAACTGTAAAATTTTAAAAATGGCTGATGTGTACAGTAATGCTGAGTTAATGGATATGATTCTTATTTATGGTGAAGTTGGAGTGGACGAGATGGTGGCCCGGGACGACCACAACGTATTTTAGCAGCTGAAGAACAAGTGTTGAATCTGGTCCGTGAAAATCCGCGAATAAGTACAAGTCAGATCGCTAGGAAACTGCCTGGGGCACTGTTACCAGCGGATTATCAATTACGAGTTAGGTTTTGTGAGTGATTGTTGCAGCAAAATGCTGAAAATCCTCAATTTACTTAATAATTTATGTTTACAAGATCAGCAACCAGGAGGAACATTCGGTTTTGTGCGGCAAAATTGGATAAGGCCTGCCCAAAAGTGTGTACAAGTCGAGGAATATTATTTCGAACAGCTTTTGTAACAAGGTATGTGCAAATTTTTTATAAATTTCATGTTTCTAATACCTAGTAATCAAGTAGCGCAATTCTTCAAAATTAGTGTAACAAAATTTTATTCATTTTAAAGACACGTCCACTTTCGTCACATCTATCTATCTTTAAGTTTATTTTAAAGTAAAAACGCTGCAAATCTTTTTTGCGCCGGGTTTCGGTATACCCTCAGTAACTTCAACTTCCGAAGTAATTTTCGTGCTAGCCAGTTTGCATTGTCAGTCCCAAGGTCACTCCATTACAGTGAACCAGTATCCAGCGGCGTCCTATGAAAAATTTTTAAATAGTTTTCAGAAGCCGCCAAAAAAATTTTTTTGCACTACCACATTTCTACATGTATATTGAACATCCCCAAATTTTATTATGGATAAGTTCTGAATAATACTGTATATATGCAAAGAATGAAATGTAGCTTAGATATAGAAGAAGTTTTTAAGAAAAAGTTTGGGTTGATATCTGTAACCGTTTTCGAATATTTTTAAAAAGCGCTCGCATTTTTTATCGAAGTATTAGGGTGGGCTAAGGCTTATAACGCAAATGCTGGTACCTCTGTAGATGTCTATCCCTAGAAAGAAGGGAGTTAGAGTGAATTCTAATAAATTAACTGCATTCAAAAGTTTTCCTCTATCACCTGGCTTTATATCACATGCAGTTTAGGTCCCTCAAAGGAATTTTATATCAATTTTTTTCTGAATGCTTTTCTAATTATGTCTTCAATAGACCTTGAAATACCTCGGATATGCAGTATAATGCACGCAGGAAAAAAATAGAATGGTAAATATGTGAAACACTTTCGATCCACTTAAACAAATATCTCAGAAATATTTCTGAAACTCGTCCTATCAATAACCTGGAGCGAACGAATGCTGCTTACATGTGATGGTAGCAATGGTGATAAAATGGTTAAAATGGTTATAACTCTTGTGGTACTAAAGTATATACTTATGTGCTGGAATTTTATGGTTCTTTCAGATAATATGTAAAATAATGAAACGACTTGAAACTAAAAATGATACCAGTTATTTGCGTGTCTCTTTTAAAAGTCACAATTAATAAAAACCTATTGGAGAGGCATGATTGCCATAAAGTCAGCTTGTGCATTTATTCACTTATAATTGCACAAGAGGTTTGTATTTTACTGGATAAATTTGGATTGTTTAATGAGAAACTGTTGCCTAGCAATTAGACGAGAAAAACTGTCAACTATTAAAAACGCGACACCGAAGGTGGAGCATTTTTAGGTTGACAGTTTTCCTGGTTAAATTGCTAAAGGAAACAGTTTAGAATTTAAACAATACAAATTTATCCGGTATCAATACAAACATCGAGTGTAATTCGGCAGGACAATTTAATGAATAAGAAATTTAGAAACATATGATATCAAACTTTATTTATGAAACACTAAAAATAAACACATTTTTATGTGAGCATCCCCGAATGGATTCATTCTTAGTGTTTAATAAAAAAAAAAAACATAAAACACACCACAGAAATGGACAACCTCCCTACTGAAAGCCTAAGGCTTGTGTAGAGGGAGGGTACACATGAAAAAAACGCAGACACACAACCATTCCCTGGGAGAGGTGCCATTTCTCCCCTGGCGAGAATCGAACTCGCGCCGCAATATACCCATTCTGTTAGTCACAGGCTATCACCCAGCACCTAACAGACTGAGCTATCGCCGCGGCAAATAATTCAATAACTTGTGACAGAAATGTCAAACTATTTATTTTGGCAACGGACACCGCGATAATTTATTAAAAAATGAATAAGTGAAAAAACCACTAGTGCATTTGTCACTGTAAAAGTTGCAGGTAACTTTTGTCGCTGTCAAAGTGACAATTGCACTGTGGCATATGCGATTTTTTATATATAAATTAAATTGCAATGAAAAAATAGAACAAGCAATGTACTAAATATCAAAATTATCTAGTTTGCATAAAGATACATAGATACAAGCATTATATCTACATGTTGTAACATAAAGTATACAGAGGGTTTAGAAACAATGTAAAGTTCGGGTTTTTTCATTTTTCAAACTTGTCCTTTTCATAGCTCGTATTTTGGCAGAAACTAGAATTTCATCGCGTCACAGAGGCGTGCCTTTAGGAAGGGTCCACGTTATTTTGAGAAAAATTGCACACAACTAAATTTAGTTTCAAGTTTTATATCAATCAAGTTTATATTCCTTCAGTGCTGAAGATGGTGTCTCAATATTGAGTTTAGTTTAAAATTAAAACTACATTTTATTATTAATAATACAATCGAGAACTAATTGTAACATTCACACACACATTCGTATACATTTTTTGAAATAAACATGATAATTTTAACATGAAATGATCATGATCCATTCATCTTACGGAAAGACATCAAACTTTAAGAAACCAATCTAGTTCAAGATATTTCTAAAGCATTTTTCAAATATTTTTATATATTAAAATACTGCAGACACGAGTTTTTTACGATATACATTTTAGATAATAATAATAATAATAATAATAATAATAATAATAATAATAATAATAATAATATATCATAATAAGTTTTATTCATAAAACCATCTGCGGAACCACCTTAATCTTGAAAGAGGTTGGAACTTTTGGTGTGAAAATAACACTGACGTAGTTTTCCACATAACACCAAAGCACTATCGTGCACTCGACGCACGTTTCGATAACCAAGTTGGCACGATCTGGAGATGATCAAAACTCAGTGCAGTATAGTGTCTTGATATTATGTGGAAAACTACGTCAGTGTGAACCACCTTAGATTTTTAGAATAATTTTAAAGTATATCATGTTTCAAATTAACGTCTTAGTTATTTCAAAATATACTATCAGTAATATATTAATAAATTAACTCTGCAATAGCAAAAATGCCATAGAACTCCATGTTTGTCTAAATAAACTTGGGCTTTGTTTAAACTATTGAGTCCATTTTAATCTAATTATTTAACGCCCTGTGAAATAAAAAATTGTACCGTTTGAGGATGGTCCATTTTTTCGGTGAAAAAAGAGTCGGTTGTGATTAGTATCTTCTTCCAACACATTATTTTTTTTTACCTTCCTTCCCACTACGTATCGAATTCCATAAGAAAACTACTAAGTTACATACCTAAATAAGTTTTATTTTTACCTAAACAAGATCAGGTTGACGTATCTAGTCAACTGGGTGGTTATATAAAAAACATATCGGATTTCTCATCGACTTGTGTGTTAGTTGTGGAATGTGTTTGGAAGGCTGCTGCAAGATTTTTTTTTATAAAAACCGTATGCTCTATAATTTAAACATACCTATGAGTTTTTTCACATCGTTGGGTAGCTTACAAAACACATGACGTCTAAATTACATAAATTACTAAGTACAAAATTAAAAAAATTATATTCGTATTGGCTAGGTGTGTTGATGCGACTGAAAAAAATAATCAGAATGATACATGTAGGTACAATTAAATATACACCAATTTAAGTAAAAATCATTATGTAAAAATATTCCTAGGCTGTCTATGTTGTTTTATTTTCTTCTTAATTTTAAATTTTTAATTAAATTTATAAAAAATTATAAATTTAACTAATTATTGCCTTAATTATAAAACTCACAACTAATCATTCGGTTTATAATGACTTATTAATAGATATACAGGGTGTCCAAGAATAAAGGTAAATAAATTGAACGGCTGATAGTTCTCGACAAAATAAGGAAAAAGTTCATATAAACATATTCCGAATATGCATCCATAAGAAGCATCTCTTTGAATGTGGAGGAAGAATTGCCATTTTAAGTTAATAATTTGTGAACTTTAACTTTAAATAAATAATATTTTATAGGTTTGGGTTGTTTTTCACTAAAAAAATCCGGTAATAATAAAATGCATGTGTGACACTGATAAGAGGTAGTTTTTAGGTGCATCTTCTTGAGATGCATTTTCGGAGGTATGTTTATAGAAACCTTTTTCCTTATTTGATCGAGTACTATCAGCCCTTCACATTTTTTACTCTTATTCTGGGATACCAAAGTATAAGTTTATGGAATAATGCATAATTACTATCATATAATAAATATATATATTGAAATATAAAGTAAGTGCATGAAAATGTGTAACAACAATGTTAAATACAAAACCATGCCTACACAAGTAACAGAAGTTTGACTTTTTCCACTGTTAGAGGTATTTTGAAACTTTTGAATTTACAATTCAGTAGTTCAGTTAATTAATTAATTAATTAATAATTAATTAATTATTATTAAAACTTTCGCTCACATTTCTTTCCTATTGTCTGCATCTTATCCCCGTATCTCGAAGACCTTATACTCAAATTTCAATTAAAAATTGAAAAGAAACATAGAATGAAGAAACTCTAAACCGTTATTCTAAATAATGCCTATTATTATCTACTGCAAGAGTTGGATTGTAGAGCTTGTTTGCAGCTAAGGTGATTTAATGTAATTGTCTTTTCAAATCAAATCTAGAACAGTAGGGCTGTTCGTCTTGTACTATACCATGTGTCCCAAATTCGATGCTCACATTGGGATCTTGTAAAGAATAAGAAATAGAAAATCAGTTGAATGGGAATGTTTCAGACATGTTTATGCTGATCCTTAATCGAGTCCTTAATCTCTTTCTCAAGGGAACGTATCATAATCGATTAATCGGCAATATATTCCTATTTAAATTCTGTTTTAATAATGTTGATGTGTGCGCAGATATTAGTGGACTGTATTATGGGTAAATAGGTATAGCACACTTACATAGGTCGCTGGGATCCCTGGCTTCGCTGATGGTACACGCGGCGTGTTGGGTTGCAATTCTGCGTCGCTGTTTCCACGTTCGAGCACAGAGGACACAGACCAGAGGCGAAGGCTAGTGATGTTTAATGGCTCATTTTCTGTACTAGTTACGTCTACACTAAGAGAAATAATTGCTTAATTCTAACAATACTACCTTACTATACTCTGAAAAAAGTGTTTAATGATTATATTTAACGGCTATTGTAAATTAAGTATATCAATACAATAATTCACCTTATGTAATGTAACTAAGCTACATTACCAATATTTGTGTTTCCTTTAAGTCTGCTGTTTAGACTGTACTAATACATAAGTATATTAGTAGCAAATTATTGTAGTTGCAAGTGCAAAAAATTTGCAGTGCACACCAACAAAATTCAGAATAAGAATAAATGAATTAAATATTAAATTATTTAATATAGATGGACATAAATAAATAGTCCATGTGATTTATCATCGAGATGTACCTCTAAATTATTCTAATACAGGAAATAATCTTACGAAGCTTGGAGGTTTCTTGGTCTACATGCGTTTGCGCTGTATTCAAATTTATGGCTTTTTTTGTTAGAACTTGCTTAAAAATATGTTGTATACTGGTGATTGTTATTAAAAATGCATCTGATTTTACAAAACCAGTGTAAAAAATATCAGTCGGAAAATAATAATTATTGTATTACTACTTCAGTTATTAATAAAAGCATAGGTACATTTATAAGCAAAATTTTGATAATTTTCCTAATTCTAATAATGATCTGCAACTTATTCGGGTTATTTTCTGGGAATAATAAAAAATACAAGATCACATATGGATAATAATAAATCTTTTATTTGCAATAAATGACATGAAACATTTATTAAAAATACATAAAACAAAAAACTGAATGACATTAGTAATATAAGTAATATAACATATCAGTCACAACCACAAGTATCATTAAACACTTCTTTCAGAGTATAGTAAGGTAGTATTGTTAGAATTAAGCAATTATTTCTCTTAGTGTAGATGTAACTGGTACAGAAAATGGGCCATTAAACATCAAAGACGCCGCCACTAGCCTTCGTCTCTGTTCTAGGTCCTCTGTGGTTTAGTTACATTACATAAGGTGAATTATTGTATTGATATACTTAATCTACAAAAGCCGTTAAGGATAATCATTAAACACTTCTTTCAGAGTACCTATAGTAAGGTGGTTTTGCTAGAATTAAGCAATTATTTCTCTCAGTGTAGACGTAACTGGTATCGAAAATGGGCCATTAAACATCAAAGACACCGCCGCAAGCTTTCGCCTCTGGTCTGTGTCCTCTGTGGTTCGAGATTGTTGTTGTTACATTAACCAGCCGGCACACTTGTAACTCGCGTAAACGAATATTTATGTCGAGAATGAGAAATTTAAGAGGTTTATAGAAAAATTAGATGTGCGTGTGATACGATACGATTCTTCACACACGAGCGTTTTCTTAAGAGTCTTTTTTCTCTCAATCCCTTCTTCCACACTGTCGGCATCGGCGCATGTGCTTTTAGGAAGTTAGGTGGGAAAGGGTATGAAATGCGTGTTGCATATTAATTATTTTATTAGGGAAAAATAAGAGTTTAAATTTATTTTTATGGTAAAACGAATTTACTATGGTAAAGACGGAACAAATGTACAAACCCAGAACCTGTCAGATCAAATATTGCTCCACTACAGCTGTAAAAATAAATTACCAAATTTTCGTATTTTTAAAACATTTCAAAAACGGGCGCAGTTTGCCTTGATTTCGAAAATGAAAATCGATCATCATAAAAATGTCTAAAATATTCTCCATTTAACCGACTTTCTATCTCTTACAGTTTCCGAGATCCCAATGGTGAGCATCGAATTTGAGACACGTGGTATAGCAAGGGTTTGCTGTCAAGTTACTCCATACATCTTGAATAGACTGTACAAAAGAAATAGAATACCTTAAAGTGCGAACCAGAATTAAGCAAAATGGAATGACCTCGCTGACCTGTAAAATGCCGTGAAGCATAGGCATGCGTATTCTGTTTTACCATTGGGCACATTTCAGTTAATATATAATCGTATACTATTCTATAGAATACTTATATATTAACTGAAATATGCCCAGTGGTAAAAAAATACAAATCTAAAAATGTCTAGTTAATATAGACATTTTTAGATTTGTCATTAGGTGAAAAATTATTTGCTTTATCGTAAAACTCTCAAAGTGTCCTGAAATTTTGCCTATCCCCCTAATTTCGGGTATGCTGAATACAAATCTAAAGTTATTTCTTGTGGGCGAATGTAGTTTTTGAGAAAAAAGCAGCATTTACGAAAATGGTGGTAGACAAAATTTCAGAAAATTTTGATAGTTTTACTCTAAAATAAATAATTACCGAAAAATTTCAGTGGAAAACTGTAAAAAACTAATGTATACATGTAAAAATGTAATATAGGTACCTATTATCAATTTATATACAATTTATATTATCATTATCAAGCAAACACTGTACAAACACATGTGTCCCTCGTTGACACATGTTTCATCCATGTAGTAAATTTTTCTTCCTTGCTGTCAAAATTCGTTAATTTTCATAAGATATTCGTTTCTCCATATTACTAAATTATTTCTTTCAATAAGAATGCTCTTCCTGTCAACCTTTCCATATCTAAAATTCATCTAATGTAAAACTCTCCTTAATGAAGTCTTGCTCAGTTTAGGAATTATTTCGTTGTCGTGGATGACGTGCATTATTTTATCCAATGTTGGCAATTTATTTTTAAAGAAAAAGCTATGAACACCGCGTATTGCATCTCCATCAATCTCCACTTCTCTTCTACCTCGTTCATGTAGTTTAGGCTTCTGCACCTCTCCATATATTTTTTCTTCCCTCAAAACTTTATAAACAGCATATTTTGTAGTACCTGTATACTCCGCACATATTTCGACTAATTCATCTTTTGAGCACGGACGATCCCTTGCAAGGCACTTAAAAACTTGGGCTATAATTTTCTTTTCTCCAACGGATAAAGGTGATCTTCTTTTAACTAATGCTGGTGTCGATATATTTTCCATTATTCAATATCACTATGAAAACACGATATATCACAATAAATAATAATAACAAATGAAGTAATACACACTTAATGCACTTCCACTTTCTTAACTAACACAAATAAGTATAAACAGTAACACTGACACAAAGAATAAATACACTGATAATTTTACCACAAATTTTTACCGTTAAGAAACGCGCGCGACATAACCCAATATCACTCACTGTTTCCCTAGTACTCGAGCGCAGTCGCTTGTTGGTTCCCATTGCTTCCTGATTCGACCAATCAACGTCGTTGAAGCTAAGAAAAAAAGAAAGCGAAAATGCAAGAATATGTATGTTAAATAAGGATGAACAGCTTGTCGTCAACTTTACGGCATTCGCAGTTGCCACATACTCGGAAATTCCTTGAGATTATCAACGAACATAAACAAAGCCTTTGTTTATGGTCGGTGTGATATTATTAAGTAAAAGACAAATTAAACATTGTGTTTGCTCTAATAAAGTACAATAGGGATAAGGGACGTTAAAGACAAGTAAAAAAATTGGTAAATAAGGTTATTAATACGTTTCCTGTTTTAAATAAGAATACTTTAGAAATAAATGTGACAACACAGATCTACTCTTTTTCCGGTCATTGCACTTTGCTTAATTCTCGTTCGCAGTTTAGATCTCTGGGGAATCGACGCTGGGTACGCCAATGCGAAAAACAGATCATCTATACGTAACATACATATATGTATGGAATATTATTTTTAATCATTTCAAACCTGTTTCGGAATACTGCATAAATCTGCTACTTGATGATAAAAATTACGCTTGAATAATTCTGTACCGTCCTGTAGACTTTCAACTGCTGTACATTTTAAATAATAATAATAATGTACATAGAATGATTTCAACTCATAATAAGGTGTTGCGCGCCGTCATATTATGCAGAAATTAGTAGTGCTAGAGGAGCCAGCGAGGTATTTTAATAACGTCTAGAGACGCCCGACCATAGAAAATTGCCCGCTTGTCTGGGAACAAAATACTCCACAAAACCATCGTCACATCCCTCTTTCCGCGAAACTCATCTCCACATACCCAGACTGCATCGTAAAAATAACTTCAATTCTACCGAACCAAATAGTTAAAAGGAGAAAAAAGGCCAAGCACAGACGGGGCATACCAAATTATAAGAATGCTCCTCTTGGTTTTGTTTTAGTTTCTTTTAATTAGCCGTTATGCGTTTGATGTTCACTTTTACACCTTCGAATAGGAGAAGATATTTAATGTTGATGATAATCTCTCGTTGGTTAAGTACCCTTAATGGCCTAAGAAATAGGTTGCTAGTATGCTTAAGTTTTCTTTTTCTGTTATTTCTGTTTATTTCTTTACTGTGAGAAAAATTTACTGGTATTTTATTGTAAGAACCGTGTAAATTTAGGCAGCCTCCTAAATCCTCCATAAAATCAAATATTTTCCATGTTCATCTTTGATTATATATTTCAAAAGAGTTATATATTTTTGAAATATAGCTCAATTTAGCTCGCTGAGTACTACAAAGCTATGTAATAATATACAGGGTATCTGAACACTGTCCGGATTTGAAAAAACTATGATATGTTTACCGCCATGTATGTATTGCAGCTAGTTAATTTTGAATGCGATTTTTTGAAAATTCACAAAATTTCGTGTTAGCCACTTTTTTCAAAATCTGAATATCTTTACTAATAATGACTTACAGGTTACGGGCGGGGGTCAAAATTGTTATATTCGACTTATGTTTCACTTAACAAATGAAATGGATAACTATCTATCTCTATAATGAATGGCCACTGTTTTTTATATTATGAAATAATATTCCTGCTTCTTGGTGCCCGTTTTATTGTGGTCTACATTTCTTCTCAAGTGTAAATTATCATTGTCTTTCCCAACTGTATAATTTTCCAAGTGCTCACCCGGGCTACAAAGAAATAAATCCCGCATAACGGTATTAAGCGTCGATTAAAAATCGAAAATAAAATCCAGTATCGATATCGCCTGCAAATCCGAGCTGCACTCCACGTGGGCTGTTAATACCACCCACTTTTCATTAACCTTTGATCTGACATTATCACCTGGAGTCTCGAGTTATGAGCGAGGTTAAACCCACTTTCCGAGCTTTGGAACGCTTACTTTGGATTTATGCGCTTTTAAAAGTAACCGGGACGATAAACGCGGCTAAAAAATACCGGCTCGTGGATAATTTTGATATTTTTCGTGGAAGAACATATTAGTTTCAGTAATTTATTCCAAAAATGGTATTATTGCACATATTAGAAAGTTATAAACTATTCATGGCTCAGTCTAATTATTGTGTTACTCGAGATAGACCAGAGAGCTGTCGTAGTTACTCAATGGAATAAATAGTTATTCCGACAGTTCACCAGTTAATACAGTCCATGTACTAAAGTTCCGTAAAAAAATTTAGTTCTGATTTATGTAAGTAACAGAATCGAGTAAAGTGCATATAGGCGAGTCAGAAAAAGTTGGGTAGTCATCACCATATTCTGGACCGGGTGTTTCAGACGCCATTTTATAAAATGGCCGACACCTATTTTATTTTGTATATATTTCTGCTCCTATTAGAGTCATACTCGTCATTTAGGTGTCCAAATATATGTTTTTAAGGGTAAGGAATCGATTAAGATGGTTTTTGAAGTTGCCTGGCTGCTATTTACTAAAGAAAATCACTTATTTTGGATTTTAAATAAAAATATGAACAAAAGTGGAATGCAATATTTTATTTGGAAAGCGATATTATTATATCTCTATACGGGCGCCCTATTTCTTGACCCGTTGCATGGGTAACTTTTTTATTAGTAGAGATGCAAAAACGCTTAAATGAGCAAATTAGTGCAGTTTCGTATTAGTAATTCTACGGTAAGGCGAAAAATTATATACGGGGGAAGGTTGAAAAGTTATTGACAAAAAACGAAAAATCCAACTTTTCTATTATCCCTCGTAGCTCGTTCATTTGAAGAGTTAGAGAAAAATGCTTCACATGTTTTTTACAGTATTTTTCATGTAAAATGACATGCACTTGCTACTTTTTATATATCTCTTAAAATGGTTGAGAATCACAGTAAAATATATATTTTTTAAATGTAATGGATAGGTGGCTGTGACATTAACCGAAAGTCCCCTTTTTTCTCTTTCAGATGATATAACATAGTCCATATTTTATCCTTACAAAAGTAATAATAATCGTTGTTTTTAAAGAAAGTTTATTGTCACATCAAGAATGCTATGGAAATAAAACAAAAAATAAGATTCCTGATATTTTTAAAAACGTCTAGTTGGCATTTAATTATTGACAGATCATAAGTGACATTTTTAGTTTTTGTTAAGTAGTTTATTGTTTATTATTAATACTGCATACAAAATAATAGTGTTGCAAATATGTACACCAACGCAGAGAAAAATGATATGCTATTTTGTTATTATAACCAAAATCGAGATGCACAAGCTGCAGCGAATCTTTATTTTGAAACTTACATGGAACGAAGACAACCCCATCATAGAATATTTAGACAGCTGGAAAATAATATACGATTATACGGTTCTTTTTCAAAGCCTAAGGATGAAAGAAACTTCAATGAAGACACTGAAATAAATGTTTTGGCTTATGTAAATTTTAAACCTGATTCTTCAACTGCAGAAATTGCACATCACTGCAACACTTCCAAGGAAACTGTAAGAGCTATTTTAAAAGGTAACAATTTAAAGCTTTATCATTATTCCATATGCAATACTTTATATCCAGCTGATAATCAAAGAAGGATGACATTTTGTCGATGGTACATTTCAAAATGCGAAGAGGATCTAGACTTCTGGAAAAAGATTTTATTCAGTGATGAAAGTAGATTTACCAACAATGGTATTTTTAACCGCCATAATAACATAATGTGGTGCCGAGAAAATTCACATCTTGTTTCTGAAAGAAGAAATCAACGTCAATTTGGGATAAATGTGTGGTGTGGAATTTTTTGTGGCAAAATTATTGGCCCATATTTTTACGAAGATAATTTGAATGCGAATAATTACCTTCATTTTCTAAGGAATACTCTAACAGAGGAATATTTAAATGAATTACCACTTCATATTTTTAGAAATCTTAAATACTTCCAACACGATGGAGCACCTGCGCATAATTCCCGCATAATATAGGAAATAGAATGGATATCGACTGGCCAGCGCGAACACCTGATTTGACCCCCTTAGATTTCTTTCTTTGGGGGTTATTGAAAGATAAAGTTTATGTGACAGCTCCTCTAGATATAGAGGATCTAAAAGTCAGGATTCAAGATGCAATTAGAAGCATACATGGACATACAATAAATAATGTTTTAAGAAGTATCCAGAAACGTTGCTTACTATGTATCCAACAGGATGGTGGTCATTTCGAACATTTACTTCAATATAATTAATTAATTAATAATTTCTGTTCTCAAAACATTCTTTTGTTCCATAATCCATAGCATTCTTGATGTGACAATAAACTTTCTTTAAAAACAACGATTATTATAACTTTTGTAAGGATAAAATATGGACTATATTATATCATCTGAAAGAGAAAAAAGGGGACTTTCGGTTAATGTCACAGCCACCTATCCATTACATTTAAAAAAAATATATTTTACTGTGATTCTCAACCATTTTAAGAGATATATAATATAATATATATAATAGATATATAATGTTCATATTAATGCCCTTGAACGCATTCAAAGACGGTTTATGAAATCTGCCAGTTTCCAAGTTGACAGCACATTTGTACCTAGAGGAACGCCAAATGAGCTTTTGTTACAACGCTTTGGTCTTCAAAGCCTGGCTGCCCGTAAAACTAACTCCTCGGTATTATTTTTATATAAAATACTACATAACTTTATTAAATCGGAACAGCTTCTATCTATGTTGTATTTTAAGGTTCCACAGTTTAATGTAAGAAATCACCATCTGTTAACTTTGCCATGTGCCAGAACTAATAGGATGACCTCATCCCCCATGTTTCAAATGATACGAAATTATAATAATATAGAGGAGTCGCTTGATATACTTTTTTGTTCTATTTCTCAAATTAAGAAAAATAATTATTTACCTCCAAATCTGTAATTTTACGAAATACTTTTACATTAATCGCTGTCTCCTGTTGTGATTTATGTATGTATGTGTAGATGTGTGTATATATGTGTAAATATATATGTATATGTATATATGCATATTTTAGTTGTTTATCTGTGATAATTGTATTTGAAGTTTATTTTTACATCTTTTAAATTTTTCTGTACTTTTATACCTATTTGTCTGACCTACTGTACTTTCCTGTGAAGTTGTGAGTGCCTAGGTATGGATATTACTTGTACTTATTATATTTTTTCTCTCTGCCTGTTCTCCTCACCCTTTAACTAGGTTTATCCTGTAGGGTGTTGTATTCAATTAAATAAATAAATAAATAATAATAAATAAATATATAAAAAGTAGCAAGTGCATGTCATTTTACATGAAAAATACTGCAAAAAACATGTGAAGCATTTTTCTCTAACTCTTCAAATGAACGAGCTACGAGGGATAATAGAAAAGTTGGATTTTTCGTTTTTTGTCAATAACTTTTCAACCTTCCCCCGTATATAATTTTTCGCCTTACCGTAGAATTACTAATACGAAACTGCACTAATTTGCTCATTTAAGCGTTTTTGTATCTCTACTAATAAAAAAGTTACCCATGCAATGGGTCAAGAAATAGGGCGCCCTGTATATAACTTTCTTAAATAGATCTCGCCAGACCAGAGATATTTTTCTATACGAACAGGTTTAATATAATACTCCGTAGAGAATAACAGAAAACAATTTTGCGGAAAATTTGTCTTCTGTGTCTAAAATAAATACAACTCAAAATAATTTCCCATTTTGATATGAAAAAAAAGACTTGGAAAAATAACCACGTCGTCGAAATAGGTTTTCAAGACAAATTCAACTGTTAAATTTTATTTGTTTCATATTTTAGAAGGTATGTGTAACTCCGGTGCTAAACTAGTTTCAATGGAAATACAGTATTTTTTTATCAGTATCGTAGTATATCCTAAAAAATCAAGTTTTTTGTGCTTTTCTATAATGTATAAATAAATGTTGAGTTGTATATCTTAAACAGTATCCATTCTTATGTATTTTGAATCAAAATAGGCTATGGCGATGGTCTATTTTTAAATAATGTAAACTTCCATCCACGTCCTAAAATAGTGTATAAATATATAATACATTAATAACTGTGAGTTAATATAGCATCCAACTGAACGATGTAAGGATAAAAAATCATAACACAAATAATTAATTAGTACATTAACAAAAACTAGCAGTAATTAACAGTAAATTAAAGAAACATCATAAAGAAGCAATAAATCTGTTTTACAGCATGTATGTTTAAATATAAAATATTTACAAATGCTTTGCAAAGACATATTTACAATTTTTTAAATAAACATACTTAATTAAAAATAACTACGACATTGTACAATTTTATAAGCACGTGTTTAATCAGATCTTTTTACATAAGAACCACTTCCACTGCGTTTCGCAGTTTAAACAAGTTTTGTTTTTGCAATTACGTTAATATAGTAATACAATATTAATATAACATACAGGGTGGAAAGTCTATAAATTGATATACTTGTTAAAGTTTTATTTTTTGCATACCTTGGAATAAGGCTTATACCAATTTTTTTCAGCAGATGAGTACCTGCAGGTAGCCACTTAAATATTTTTATTAATTAATAAAGTATGGCGCTACTTTAGATATTTAATATAATATGATATCACTTATCACTTGAGAAAGCGTCCCCTTGAATATTTCAGATTACTTAGGCAGCCTTCTAGACATCCAAAAAAAATTTTGCATTATGTAACGACTTAATATTTGCAATCATAAGATGGACATGTTAGAAAGTAATCTGAAATGGGTGTCATACAACTAGAGCCAGCTTGCGGAGTTGCTTATAGCGCTACAAAATGGCTCTGGGAAAATGGGTGGAACTGTCACATATTAGGAATTATTGGGTCTTAAAACCAGGACAAAGTCATGAGAAGGCCCTGATGGAAATTCTTTCGGAGAAAAGAACTGTGGAGATGCTGGGCATGAGTAAACCTCGGTTGAGGAATATGGCTCGGCTCATAATAGGGCTCTGCCATTTCAAGAAACATCTCTATAATTGAAGATTGGTAGAAAACCCGGTATTGCCAGGTCTGTGGTGATGCAGAGGAGACTCCGTTGCACATTTTGAGTGAACCTGAGGCTAAAACGCTCATACGAGCTAGATAAGGTACATACTACACTCCTAGATAAACCATTCTTAGGAACTTGTAAGTTGAGGTAAATTTCAGCGAGTAGACTTTTGTACTTTATGCAAAGAACAAAGTTGCTCACTGGATAAGAAGTCAGAGGGATGACAATAATAGCCCTAGCTGTGACCAAAGTGCTTTGGGACTAGTCTTAGAGAAACTATCCCGCAGGATGAAGAATAAGAAGTGGTTCTGTACCTGAAACATAACCAAGTTTTCGTACAGAAAAGACGAGTGTTACCCTTTAATCATATGTTTTCTGGCTGCAATAGTTGTTGAAATAAAGTTTGTGGATTTTGTATAGCCCACCAGCTATTATTCTGCTTCTGTCCACCCCATTTACTTAGAAATAGGTCGTGGCTTATAATTAAATTCAAGATTCAGATACAAAACTCGTCATGTCGATGAATTTGTTCAAGTTCTTTTTTCTTTTCAATATGGTGGGCAGTCTCGAACATGAGTTACAGAGTAAGTTATGAAAAACAGCTGTACTATTTTTGTATTGATCAGTATCGGGAAGCGCTTCACACCAAAAAGATTAAGGATTGAAAAATGACGTATCATCTGGAGTAGCTTGACATTCCATACTGTGAAGTTATTATAAATTCCATTCTTTAGATTATCAACTCTGACAGCATATGAATAAGGTGCCGTAATTTTTTCGTGAAGTTTACACAACAGTTGACACCAGTAAAAAGAAATAAGTTTCACTGGTCCACAAGCGCAAAATATAACGCGTACGAGCAGTGACGCGATCCGCCCATCTTCCAGCACGGTCACGACTTTATTCTTCCGGTGAAGAGGATTTCCAGTCTTCGAATGATTTGTTCGTTGCTAAATAATAGGGCTTCATTAATGGACGGTGATTTTTCAACAGATTACGATTAAGATATGCAAAATATATAAATCTCTGTGACTCCTCGCCCATCTGGAGAATTTGGAATTACTACCAGATGTGACTACAAAGAATTTTACCTTATTTTTGTATATTTTTATCTGAAATATCTTTACTTTGCGAATCACAAATAATAAATGTGTTTAAATCAATGTTTCTTGTAAATTTTTTGGTCAACTATTAAACGAGTAGGTATGAGCTATTATTATTCATGTTCCGGTTTCATTGAAAATATTCTACGCAAAATGAGAAATAAAATATTATCATCAAGAATGAGTAAAAATAAAAGAAAACAATCTAAAGGACGTCGTTGGATGAACTTTAGTTAATAAATGTTTAATTTGTAAGATTATTAGAGGAAAATTAATGGTTGGTCATCAGACCAGTTTTAATAGAAATAAGATTCTCCAACAAAGAATCTTAATAATAAAAAAAAAAAAAAAAAAAAAATCAAGAATGAGTGAGCTCTTCTCCTTCCTTTTCATCTCTTTTGAACTATTTTCTATATTCCACTTTCTATTTTTAGTGACTTTGACGTTGCATTTTATGTTATATTAAAAAATAGGTTTTAATTCCCCTACTGTCCTTTCACCTGAATATTTCCCCTACTCCCTACTGTCGTAGGGGAATAAGACAGTAGGGGAAATACATTTTATAATGACAGGTTTTTGCTTCTGGAAGTATCTAAAGATTTTTTGTATGACCGTTCATATCTCTGGACAGGTCTCCTAATCTTATCAATGCTGATATTCTCAGTATTCTAGATGAATTATATTGGTGGGCAGTTTTGCTGACCTCTTAATCCATTAAAGGGAACGAAGGAAAAGAATTCTACCACTTTCATGCTGATATCATATTTCGGCCAAGACTAAAACTCTGTAGGTAGAACTACTGATTTTTTATCTCATGAATTATGTTTGGCGTAACCGTCAGTGTTTTTCTAAACAAAAATCATCACGTTATTGATTTCTACCCCAGATCGTCATTTTATTCTAACGGGTCATCTGGAACAGAGTAACTCCTAATCTCCCATTGTGTTCCATTATCTCTTGGTGCATGGTATCATGCTCCATACTTAAAAAAATAATGATGACTGAAAATATCAGGACGTTCATATACTAAATGCGTCCTACATTTATGATAGATTGGGACATTCATATAACTTTTCAGTTTGATAAGATCGACATAAAGGGTGCAATGCCAAGTAGTCTCTATTTATTTATTTAGGAAATGGTATAATTTTTTTATTGGCTAGACTATAAATCAATATATTTTTTAATTCTGCATGAGGTTAAGATTTTTTTCTATATAGCTTATGATCTATAAAAATATACGATGTCAGAAACTTTATAACCTCAATCACAGTCAAGAAACATTTTCCTTTTTAAAATAATTTTAGAAACTTTGCTTAATATTTGAATTTTTAACATTTAACATTTTTGAAAATTTCTAACCGTTATGATTGCAACTAATACTTTCCTAGAGATGCTGGATGAGTTAATTAATGTTTCAGTGGTAAATTAATCGAAACATGTAATCAATAACTTGCACAGATGCGGTGTTCCATTAGAAACACCTTACGGTAACTATCCTATATAACTCATTAAAAGTTATTTATTCGAACTGATCCGTAGATAAAACCTCAGCGGATTTCTTTATGCCTTCATAAATTATCCTGAATTATATAATTGCATTAACGTTTCTCAATTTCCAATTAAATCCTTACGTAAGAAGTGCAACTCCAGTGATACACATATAAATATCAATCGTGATATCATTTCTACTATTATTGCATTCGTCTGTGTTAAAGTTCAAATCGTTGCACGAGAAAAATCGCTACGTAGTGATTCATGTTTACCAGATTAACTTTGAGGAAATAGGTACACTCTCTAGACGTTGCACAAATAGACTCAGTCACTATCAAAGTTCACTGTGATTTTGATCGAGGCAATATTTATTCCTGTAAATTGCAAGGTGTCGATTCACAATGACCTTAGAAGTGTTACCAGAAAACTACTATGTAATTTTAATATCACTATTATCTAACAATCTATAATAACTAATGCTGTGTACCAGTCACGAGCCAAGAAGATAGTTTGGAAGCACGTTTTAGAAGTGCCATTAAGAGAGGAGACTATGAAGTAATGATCCTTAAGAACGTATGGAGTAGAAGAAACATTATATGTCACCTTAGTACGCATATAATTTCAAAATTATAATTAATAGTTCAGCAACAACATATAAAAATTAATGGAATAGTTGGTTTAATGATATTAAAATTAAAATACCTATATAAAATTTGTAAGATAAAAAATATAGGTACCTAACTTAAACTCAATGAGATTCCTTGCAAAAAGTTTTACTGACACTTTAAAAATATTTGATTGGCGTTTTCAGTAGATACCTTTTATACACTTGATTATTGGTGGGCAAATGATAAATTTTTTTTTTACTTGCCATGATTATTGAAGACGATCATAAAATGCAAAATATCTACGGAGGCGATTTGACTCATTGTATTTTAAATCTTGATAACAAACAGCTTCAAATATTTTTTAAATTAATATCTCTATCACGGAGAAGTATACTTCGGATACATCTAAACAAAAATATTTTAAATTTGCGGTTGATCGAAGTAAAGATATGGATTTTAATTCGGCAGCTCTTAGTTTCCTAGATACCCTGTCCAATCGAAAATGGACATTTTGAACATTGTTAGCAAACAACTAGACGCGCTATACCATTTGGCCAAACTTAAAAAGTGTACAGTTAAGTCAGCTTCCATTCATACACATTAGTTAAGTCTATAATGCGCTGAAAATAATACTTAACACTGACCTTGCTTTTGTCCTTACGCGTATACAACCAACATTTACTCTTATTACTGCATAACACACGTACATAAATCATTTTTTTATATATTCATATTCAAGTAAACTACTTTGACAATATAGTGCTACTATTTTTTATGAGGTAGATATTTGAAAAACATCTTAAATTTGAGAAAGTGTAAAACATCGCTGAGCCTTTTAAAGTTGTATCTCACCATTACAGACTTACTGATATTTCGTATATATACAGATACTGTGACGAGTTTGAATGGGAGGTGTCGTACATTTTTAACTGAGGCAGATAGTTTATTACAATTTATCTACTTCAGGGAGAGGGTACGGTCACTTTCCTTTTGCTTTTGAAGTCAATATTTTATAATTTAATGAATATAGGATGCTGACTCATATTTCCGATTGCAGAAAAAATATTCCAGAAGTACGATTTTGAAAATGTTTCCAAAGTTAAACAAAATATTAAATTTAACACCTTGTTTGATGAGTTATAATTATTTCAATATTTTTTACAATTATATACATACTTCTTACTAGCATAAGTACAAGTACTACACATATAACTTTCAAATTTAGAAATTTGGGTTCGTTTAATTAAAAAAGTAACATTTAAAATCCTGCAACTTATCTGCAAAAACCAAATTACTTCGCTGCCACTGTTTAGAAAACTCTCCCAGAATTTTATAATTTTTGAATATAATTATTCCTTTCCGTAGAGGTTCCGTTACAATCATTTTGCATTCTTACTCCTTTATTCAAAGTATTAATTGTGTTTCTCCTGACCATAAGTCGATTAAATTCCTTGAATATCAGTCAATGTTTATTAATAAACTATTTTCGTGTCTGACTTTTCGGTTTATTCGACCATCTTCAGGAAACTACAAAATACATTTTTACAAAAGTAATTACTATGTCTTTTAAAAAATGCTTTCCCACTTACGTTTTATTTTAAAGGAAAAACTATTTTTGTACGTTATATCTAAATAGCTATGTTACAGTGTGAGTTCTCTACTTGTCTAAACAGATTTGCTGATTGAATTTTGTTTGTCATAATTAATTTTGTAAAAATATATCTTGTAGTTCTCTGATCATAATTGCTTAAGCTGAAACATGCACAGACACAAAAAACACTGTATCAATCAACACCGATATCCTAGTAATTTAACCAAAAAAAGAATTGAAGGACCTTCAATAGTCAGGCAAACCTGAAACATTCCTAAAATTACCTACCAAAAAATAATTAATTTAAGTCTAAAAATTAAATTTAAAGTAGAGTATGATTGTCTAAAAATGTATTTAATTTTATTTTATGCTTTTCTTTTACAATAAAATTTAATTTCCTTATATAGGTACTACACAATTCCACCACATTTGATATACCTAGATAACTCCACATAAAGTTAACTATTTTAATGATTCTTGGATATAACACTTCCTTATAAGGATGTAATAAATTTATAGCTATTATATTTTATTAAATGTAATAAAGTAATATTTCATACTTTTCAAGTTTTTCTAGTTACAGCTATATAAAATAGCTGAGAATATGGTTTTACTACTTCAGTTGCTGAACCCATTACTAACAATAATAAAGATTGTATTAAAGCTTGATTTATACTCTCAGCTATTAACGGGAAAATAAATTAGATTCTTATTATACTGAATCGAAATTAATTTTCTGTATTTTTTTAAAGTAATTATCTATGAAGTTATCATGTGTAAGTAGTGTTAGTAGCTGCAAAGTAATACTTAACAATAAACAGAACAAAAAAATAATGTACTCAGGATGAAAAGCATTTAATTCTAAATGCATGTAGGTTTAATGAAATAAAATTAAACAAATGATGCAGTGTAAGAAAATATATGATTTAGAAATAACAAGATTGTCAATAAAAGAAATATCGATGTCAGTAACAAATATGTAAGTTAATAGGTAATATAGGTAAAAAAATAGGTATGTATTAATGTGGAATACTTCACAAAGAGATTTGTTGAGAGGTTGGAAGGGAAATGAAGTTCATATTAAATAAATGATTGCATTCCACGTTTTAATGTAAGACAGTTAATATTATCCATCCAATTAGCTGCATTTTTATCTAATTAAGTAATGGTGTCGGTAATAAGGTGTGCCGAGTCGGCTTCGATTCAATTGTGGCAATTTGTCTACCGGGAAATGAATAGAGGCAAGCACGTTGATAAATTATTCTGTTTAGGAAGCAAGAAGAGACAGGTAAGGCATCTGTTGGATTAATTTATTTTTGCTATGATCGTTACCTGAAAATTGATTAGGTTGGAGACACAATAAAAACCTAGACAAACGTAAATGTCGGTGTAAGTAGCTTATAACGCCGCTCCTATAATGTTTGTTTGAAATATATATCCCTCATATAACAGGCTCAGGTGTTCAACCCATACACTTACCTCGACACCTCTATAATAAGAAAGTGTTTACGATTAGATAAAAAATACGTTTCTTCAATTCTATCTTCATATAAATTTAAGGATCGATATGGATCTAATCCCAAAAAACTTATTGTTGTATTGTTAACATGAATAAGTAACACAAATGTAGAACTTGTAAGAATATATACAGAAAGAAAATAGCGGCTTCTTTACATTCTTGTTCTAGCGGAAAGGAAGGCAGCTTCTTTGTAAAATTGTTCTATCTATTTGTATCTATTCATCGGGAAATAAACTACAACAACGTTTAAGCAGTTCAAAAGACAATATAGAAACTGAGGAAAAGTGGGAGATTTACGAAATTAGCTGTAAAGACCGCAAACAAAAGTATGTTGGACAAACTAGAAGGAGAATTCAAACTAGATTCATGGCACATATGGCTCTTCTCAAAAAATATGGTAGTACAGAGAAGTCTATTGTCGCCTAACATTCGTTTACATCACATACATTATGGCGAGAACAGCCATAAGATAGATAGTAGAAATTTAAGACTAATTAGGAATGCAACAAATACAGGAAGGTGGATACATATCTAGAGTTTGAAAATTGAATTTCGAAGGTGTAAAAATAGTATGAATGGTGGCAGAGGGCCAATCCCGTACAGCCCGCTTGATTGGTTAGTAAATCACGGTTCACTGATCCGTAACAATAGTTTATGTGTAAATAGGATATAGTGTTACCATAGTTGTAATCATCTTCAGATAATGCCAACTTGGTTGGCGAAACTCGCGTCGAGTGCAGTATAGTACAGTTTTGGTGTTGTATGGAAAACTACGTCAGTGTTAGTTTCTATTGTTAGTTTCTAGAGCGTAAAAAGTTGCTAAGAGAAAAAGTCCTTTTTATTTCAATTGCTCTTCAAACAAAGTTAAAATTTTACGAAGACGAATTTCCAAAATTTCGATTTTTTCAAATATCACAAAACTAATCATGTTCGCTTTAATTTTTTTGGCGCATATTATTGGCGATTCCGAAAATAAATGCACCCTCTGCATGAAAATATTTGAACCTACTTAAAAGGTTATTTTTGGAGGCTTATTGCTGATATAATGATAAATAACACGTATTTGGGATTGTTTAACGTAATAATTTAGTGGTGCTTGTAATTTTTTGGTATTACAAAGTTAAAAACGACGTGGTTAGTATTTGTACATCTTTATATTTACATTTTAAAATGGCATTCAAAAGAAATCAGCACAACACAAACTGTCGTGTTTATAGGTGTCATTCCACAAAATGTGTCAATAGAAGTGTTTAAGATTGAAGATAGATAGAAGTTTGGCCAGTAGTATAAGAAACTGTTTCTCATTCATTTCTCCAAAAGGCATGTAACAATTTAATAACGGGGAACACGTTTATTTACACAACATAACCACTTCGTTGCTGTTTGTCTATACTTTTCTATTATTAGTCTTATAAAACCAGAATATATTTTAGTTTAAACATTATTTAACAAAAAACAAGCACTAATATGGTGACACCATACAGTTTATCACACTTATTTTAGTCCAAAATGTAAGTAAACAAAAACTAGGGCACCTGTTTCAACCCAAAAAAGTCATATAATTAGCAATGAAGCACTTATGGGACGTTTGACTGCTTTTACCGCTCTTTTTATCCTTTATTTCACCCGAACTAGCACATGAAATCACTACATTTATGGCAGATGAATGCTAAATTGCTAGATGATGTGATATGAAATGCAAAATTTTTACTCGTCTTCCTCCATATTTGTTTACAATTTGCAACGCCCTCATCAGTAATTTGAATCGCCAATTGGTCACCAAATTACGCAACTTTGCTCCAATTTAACCTAGCTTCTCTCTATCTATAACGGTTTCCGTGATGTTATTGCATCCGGACCAATGTTATTGCATCCAATTTGAAACATACTGTATACGATTCTGGTAAATACACATTTAAAAACCTCCTTCAAGTGACCGACATACTTCCCCCTTCTCCATCGGAAAATAAATTAATATCAAAATGGAAGTCAATCCCCTTACATGCATAATAAACAGAACCGCATGCCGCGATACGAATGTATGTTTATGTTTATAATTTTACGAAATTATCTCTACGATCGATCTTATATCAAGCATTAACTGTCATGTGTTCATTGTAGGCTTAATTGTTACTGTAATAAATAATACATCAACTTCTCTGACCCAGTAAATTGTTGCAATGTCATGTGGTTGGACAGCAGCAATAAAAACGAAGCTAAGAAGAGCATGCCCTGAGTTGGATTGCAGGAACTGATTTATTTTTTCATTAAAATAACGGAATGCCTATGTTGTAATAAAAATGTTCTTACGGATGATTAATTTACGTATTATTGAGATGTGTATGTTTATCGGTGGATAATATGCGTTTGAAGCCAGATAATGATATGCAAATTGCTATGAACCAATTGAAAATTTTTATAAATTAACTTGTTTTCCTTTCTCAACCAAAGAAGAGAAAGGTGAAGAGGAACCCAAAAGTATTTTGGTTCCCACAAAAGATACCATTATTTTACTTAAAGAGCTCCATTCTAATTTGATTTAACTGTCTAAATTTTAAGTTACTCTAAGGTCTGAAAATAAATTTAAGTACAGGCAAATTTCTCCTACTTTAATTTTATAAATACTACATTTTTTTAGTACAAATGAATAGATGTTACACTTTACGCGTTGTAAATTTAGCCACATATTTCTATCTAGAGAATTACAACGAGGAGATAACTGGGAATCTCTTATTTCGACTATTCTACGAAAAATTATTTATATTCGCCATATAATACAGAAGTATCCTTCTTCACAATTTCTAAACATTATTCAAGACATTTTCTTCTGAGGTTAGCTTTTCTGAGAAGTATCTTTCTACACAATTTCTAAACATTATTTAAGACATTTTCTTCTGAGGTTAACTTTTCTGTTTTTTTTTTAATTAATAATAACGAATTCTTAATATAAGTTGATGCTTTTCCTCTGTCAACCAATAGTCAAATTTCAAATATATTATTATTATTATGCAAAATTACTTCTGGGGTTGCGTAATTTTTAAATATATTTGCTAACGTTCAATGGAAAGAAATTTTAAAATAGGGTGATCATATTTAATCCAATGGCATCTTAAAATAATTTTGTTCTTTCACAGTATTTTGATTTTTAAATCAGACTATTTAAACACTATGTTACTATTATAACTGTCAAACCCATTAAAAATCTTCATGTAGCAAATATATATCTAAACTATTGGTTTTAGTTACTTTAATTAGTTTCTTTCAAAGACGTTTCTTTCATTCGTCTCTTTCCTCTTTTCAAAATCATCGATTCGTGAAACGATTCGAATTCCTTAACATGTTTTGTAGTGATTTGAGGATGGCACCTTCACTTCAAGTTAAATTTGTATAAAGTCGAGAGGAAAACATTGTGTGAGACATAAAATTTGCTTAATGAAAACTGAAATCCTTTATCAAAAATAATTTATACATAAACTTTTAAACTAGCAAAATAATTTTTTTAAATGGCATTTTAGTTGACTAAAATCAGAAAGCAAATTATTTAAAGCAGTAGACATCATAATAACAACAGATAAAAAATACAAAAATATAAAAATTATCTTATAGGAAAAACAACCTGTACAATAAATAATGTTATAATGAGCCTTTCATTGTATTTACATGGTATACTTTGAAAAAGACTTAAGTTTTTTAAGATCTCATGTCTCATTTGTCTCATCCTAAACCATTTCCTTTAGCTACATCACATTGAAGAATCAAAACACCTGAAATATCGATGTCTCATCAAATTTAGCATTGAATTTGAGGAATATAACATTTTTTGCAAGATTTTCAGTACCTATCTATTTAAAATATCTAGTAGATGCCTACACTCAACTCAAGTGTAGGCTCTTTGATTTGATATCAGAACATGTTGCGTTACTATTTGTACAAAATCTAGCAATTCTCTATTTATTTCAGTGACGATAAGAAATCTAGAATAACTGTTCTATCCACATGTACTGATTTTATTTATCACTCCCTTTAGTATGTCTGCAATATCAATAAATAATTTGAGGACTTACACATGTCCCTCTTACTTTTTGTTTGTACTGCATTTACGAGTTATATTTAGCAGACCTCCTGAAGACGTTGAACTTTTATTACAAGGTTCAACATTTGCTAAATTGCCATCCCCAAAATAAAAACAAGCCTTCTGAATGGATGTGTAACACACGTTGTATTAATTCGTATCACGTGCATTTTTATTTTCGTTGGTTCTGCAATAACTAACAGCACTCAGGTAATGCGTTATTTCAATGATTATTAACGCTTCGTTAATAGTTCATACACTCGCGTTGCTGAAAAATTAGAAAGTAGGTAAAGTGCTGGTAATTCACACATTTGAACAGGTAATAAATAATATTATATTTCGAGTTATATTCTATAATACAAGAATGTTTTTGCTCAGCAGACGCGCAACGTATTCAACAGTGAAGTCCACCGATAAAGTAGCTGTATAGGTACTTAATCTGTGATATGGCTAGTGTTTTTCCCATCACGTTTATTTAAGTTATCATCATTAAATGCAATGCAAATATTAAAATAAACAATAAACAGTATTTAGTTATTATTATTTATTCAAATAGGTTTTTCTGACTATTAAATTGCGACTAGTCGTAGAAAAGGTTTGCAAATGGAAGAAAATTATATTTTCAATAATGTCGTAGGTCTTCTATTAACGGCAGCAGAAGGTTATCAAGTTATTGATTCTTAAAATAATGTAACTTTCATACGAAAACTGATTTGGAACTAATCTATCTCGATCTAAGTCCAAATTGTACTAATACTATGCTGAATACTATAAACTGTATTTTAAAAATCATCCCTTGACATCCTGATGATACAGAAATCCATCACAAAGAAAACTTGGTGGTTTGGTGAACACTGTAAGTATTGAGAGTTGTTGTTGCTGTTGGTAACTTACCTATACGCTACCAGCTATTATTTAAAAGAAATACATCTTTTAAAAACAAGATGCATTCGTTTTTTTTTCTACTGAAAATATTATGAAGTAAATATGGATTTATTGTTTGATTAAGAAAAATCAATATATCGAAAATATCTACTATTTACATATCTGAATAAAACTTCATTATTTCGCGATTCTTTCGATGTGTGGTGCCTTCTCCCTAGAGGCACTACAACTTTTTGGCTAATTCCTATATAAAGAAAGATATAAACAGTTAAATAAGCCAATAAATAATGTTAAAAATATACTATAATAAAAGTTTCTTAACTGTTAACTGTAGTGTAATCTAGGATACAAGTTATTATAGGTCTTGTAATCTTGTAATACCAAAAATACTTATGTCATGTCATCATAATGTTTTACATGTCAAATGTTCTTGAAACAATGGCTAAGCGCCAGTGCGCTATAAAACAGTAAATGATTGTTCTCAGTCAAATAAAAGCTAAAAGACAACAGACGCGTTGAATATATCAACCGTGGACGACAGCCGTGTATACGAATATGAATATTTAACAAGTCCTCGACTAGTGTTGAGGTCTGGTGCAGTGAACGGATGAGTAGTTTTTGTTTTTGCGCGGAAACAGAACTGGATGCAGGCTCAGGTGCCTTATACGGATTGGATGTATCATCGCGTCCAGTCAGACAAGTCTCGAGTAATTTTATTGCCTTTGGTTTGCTATCTTCAACGCCACTAGCTCGTACGATGCCATAGACACTACTCTGAGAGACATTTGCACTGTTTATATTCAGTTGCTTGAAATATACTCGAGTTGTGGAGAAATTTGTAGTGCTCGTCTTACACAGATCAACATAACGGAGTCTATAAAATTTTCAGTTATGCCTTGTTTTGATTTAGTTCCATTTTTGCAATTGACAGTTTAAAAGTGATTTATACATTTTCATTAATAATAATAATAATAATAATAATAATAATAATATTTATTTCAAACTGCCACACAGTGTAATACAAAAGTGGGTTGAACAAAGTCAGGGGAAAATCGGTTTAACGAAAAATACAAATACATCATAAAATCAAAGACATTCAAATAAAATACAATCATACATAAAACTAGTAGGTAAGTGTTGTAAATAATCGAAACAATATAAAACCATGACAATACTAAAATGCATCTAAAAATTCGGCAACTGTATAAGGTTCTATATCTACTATCAATTTAAACATCTCACGTTTAAAAACTTTAAAGTAAACAATTTTTTTAATACTCTCAGGCAAGACGTTAAAAAATCTTAAAGCCGCGAAAGAAGGGCCCCTTTCAGTATTACTTAACTTATGGTGTGGAAACATATAATTGTTGTTCCTAAAATTATATTTTTTCTTTGATATAAAATCGTTGAATTTTCCTTTATACTTAAAATTAAACAATAAACATTCATATATGTATAACACTATAGTGGTCAGACATCCAAATGCTCGAAATTTATTCCTACATGAGCTATTAAACCCTAAATTCATGATCAAACGTATAATTTGTTTCTGGATAACAAAAACCCTGTATATACTGGTGCTTGCTCCCCAAAATAAAATTCCAAATTTCATCCTTGACAAGAAACTTGCATAATATACTGTTTTTAAAACTGATTGTCAAACATATGGCTTTATTACTCTCATACTATAACATCGGCTGTTAAGTTTTTTCGTTAAATCATCTATTATGATCTACCCAGTTCAGTGTTGAATCAACAAAAATGCCCAAAAATTTTGTGACTGAATTGAGATATATATGTGTCTCGTTTATATGTAGGGTTGAAACTCTATTATTTGATCTATTTGAAGTAAATAGCACGCATTTTGTTTTATTTTCATTTAACACGAGTTTATTTCGTTGAAGCCAATTGTTAACATTTTTTAAACATTCTGTTGACTCATACTCTAATTCGGGTAAAGTTTTGCTGGTTATAATCAGAGTTGTATCATCAGCATAACTTAAAATTTTATGCGGTTTGTCATCAAAATTGGAACCCAAGTCATTAATATAAATATTAAACAACAAAGGGCCCAGTATACTACCCTGAGGGATTCCTTGTCTAACACTTTGCTTTGATGACTTTACAGTTATTCCATCGAAATCAATGTTAACCATTTGTGTTCGATTTTCTAAATATGTTTGAAACCACTGCAAACAGTTTCCTCTGATACCATAATTATACATTTTTTTAAGCAATATCTCATGATCCACGTAGTCATATGCCTTTGATAAATCTAGAAATATGCCTAAGGTCAAAAACCCATTTTCGATGGCACTAAAAATCCCACCCAACAGTTCAAAACCAGCTGTCTCAACACTTCTATTTTTCAAAAACCCATGCTGTGAAACACTGAACAGTTGAAACTCCCTGAAAAAATTTGTTACTCACACCATTAAGTTCACCATGAACTCAATTGAAGAAGAGTGACAAACATTTGATGTACCTGGAAAAAATAACAAAAGTTAATAAACCCATATGCAGTTATTCACTTAGCATTCAAGCGACGAGCCACTAGTTCATCCAAACCTAAAAAATGGACAATGAGTAAACCGACAGTCCATCATTAGCTCTAATAGCGCCAGTAATAGCAACTACATCTTGCCATTTATCATAACTGTTCAGCGTTGCAGCTTTTATAGTAGTGGATGATTTGCAAAAACTAAAGAATGTGTCAATTACGATGGAACATAAGCTGTTATCGAACCCAAAGAGAAAATTTCTTCTATACCTATAATTAGCAGATTATAAAATAATGGCTTGGAGTAATTACAGGTACAAGTTAAATGCTGCTGCTTCTTTGATAGATGTTGATTTGTTGGTATGGATTCAGACGGATAATGAATTATCTCGATAACCATTTATTTTCCATGGAATTGGATATTGGATGGAGGCAAATACCTACTTAACATGACTTTACAAGTAAAATAAATACCATGTACATGTTACATGATTTAAAGGCTATTATTTAAATAAAAATATTAGTAGTTTTTTATAGTATCAATTTTAATCAATATAATTTTTTACTTGCCTAATTACCTTAGGGCCAGTCTTTCCATCTCTTCATAAAGTTGTTTTTAACTAAAAAAAAAATAGATTTAACAGGTGAATTTATCTGGTAGTTAAAAAATTGCGTCTTTTCAATACAATTTAACTGCTCTTTTGCAAAAAGACAGTAAGTTTAATGATATTGGCAATATTGATTAAATAAGAAAGTCTATACAGTGTTATTCAGAACTTATCCATAATAAAATTTGGGGATGTTCAACATACATGTACAAATGTGGTACCTAGTGCAAAAAAAATTTTTTTGGCGTGTTCTGAAAACAAATTTAAAAATTTTTCATTGCACGCCGCTGGATACTGATCCACTGTAATGGAGTGACCTTGGGACTGACAATGCAAACTGGCTAGCACGAAAAAACTTCGGAAGTTCTGGGAGTATACCGACACCCGGCGCAAAAAAGATTTGCAGCGTTTTTACTTTAAAATAAACTTAAAGATAGATAGATCTGACCAAAGTGACGTGTCTTTAAAATGAATAAAATTTTGTTACACTAATTTTGAAGAATTGCGCTACTTGATTACTAGGTATTAGAAACATGAAATTTATAAAAAATTTGCACATACCTTGTTACAAAAGCTGTTCGAAAAACGGTGTTGGAAGTGATTTCGTTGAATTGCGTGCGAATTTTCAAGTGCCCAAACGTGTGTATTATGAATGTTCTGTATTCCATTTCGAGTAAACAAAGCTTCATCTGTAACTACTCCAACTCGATTCTCTCGGTCTTAACCAGGCGTTCCAGGTACAAAAAACTTGTTTACTGTTTTTTACTGTGGTATATCAGATGTCGTTGAAGTGAAGTACAGTTGCCCATCTACGTAGTCCTTTATAATGGTATAACTTTAAACATTGTTTACGGGAAATTCTAAGACTTTTATTATAATTTTTTTTGGTGATATCGATTTCTTATTTAAGGATGCACATATCCTCAAAGTTTTAGAGATAAGTTCTGAATAACCCTGTATAATAAAGTGAGACAGATGAAATGCATTAACCATAATCAACAAAATATGTCAATTATGACATTACCTAGCTATAATATGCTGCGGCTATAACCAATTATAACTTTTTTTAAGTTCTAGTTGTTTCTGGGATCTCAAGTTTAAGTTTAATATTCAGAAATGTAAAAAAGTCTGCCCAGGATGATACAGTAAAAAACTTGGAACCAAATTGCCCAAAACTTTGTGGCCCTTAGTAGTACAAATCGTACCAGTTCAGTCCTCCGTTCAAAATATGATTTAATAAAACACGTCATAAAATCTAACAAATACGTAGATATCAATTTCGTTAGTCGGTTTGGTAGACACCAAACCGACTAACACCCAGTAAAACCCTCTTGACCCATATCATAATGGACTGATATTTTCTCCACTACACTGCGTTGGCTAACTTCGCCCGATGATCGAGGTTGGGCAAGGAATTAAAGAGACTTACCGGAGGCCTTATAAGGCAGAAACTAGTCGGAGACCCAGACTCCTTGGCTGCCCTGATGGCGCAGCGAAAGCTGACTCATTGTAGCATACCTACAGTCTGGCCAACAGAAATTTAACATTAAAATTGCTATTTATGTAGCGGGTCCGATAATTAATTGAACGGGCCTTTTTAAATAGCTGTTACTATTTTGTGTGTCTGCTAGATACTAGTCGCTACCTACTTACAGTCTATTTAATAGAAACATAACATAAATGATGGAATGTATATAAAGTTTGTTCACTAATTTTTGTACCTATGTATTTGAATTACACAGCAAAAAAAGACAAATGGTAAAATTACTAAATGGTAATCGTAATTTGCTGCAGTGTTATTTTTAACACGAACTGGGTAGTATAATAACTAAACCTTTAGAACTCATATTACACGAACGATATACCCGCCAAGTTTGTAGAAGTACTCATAAATTGTAGTAAAATTTACAAAACCCAAAAACATTAGTATTTCATCTGTTTCATTCATGGTATCTTCTTATACTATTACACTACCTATAAAATAATAAAAACGAGCACTCAGAAGTACATATTAAAAGTATGTAGATAATATGTAAAAAAATATGTCAAAAATATAGAAATATGTATTAAAAATATTAAGACTTCAAGTGTAGGATTAAGATATTTTTAGTTTACAAAAAAAAAACAAAGGATTATCCATGTATTATTAAAAATACTTAATATTTAGAATTATTTTTAAATAAAAATTTAAGATACATCATTACACATCATCTTCATTAGCTTATCATCATTACTCACCATCTTTGTCAAGTCGATCATACAGACCCTTCGTCTGTGGACACTTTCGTTATTATTTTCCATCTGAAATTAATTACAGAGCACTTAATTAATAGTTACAATTGGTAACAATTTAGTTTCTTGTTTTTATTATATTACAATAATTGATAAATTTACCTATATTACTGTTTTTAGTAGTATTCTAGTATTTAAATGAGATATTGTGTTTAGTATTATAATATTAATAATAATTCTACCTCTCATTATAATCAGGAGGATTAAATAAATATTTAAGTGTTTAATCTGTTTTTGGTAAAATAAAATAAAATTGACAAAAAGATTCAATAGTATTGACGGAAAACACAAATTTTCCATTGCAGGTTATCAGTTGTCCCACTCATATAAACCTGAGCTCTGAGCTATATACCTAGTATTTTTTTATCTACCAAAAATCTGGTAAATACAGAACAAGGATCTAAGCGATACACTTCATAAAGGATCCACAACGTTATTTGCCAATATAAATAATATATACAATTTTGATGTAACTCAGCATAGCTTGCACTAGTGTGATTTAGTGTAGTTACATAACTACAAGGAAACAAATGTTTTTGATACTTTAATATCATCTAACTAATTTTATATCTGACGACGTGCACCGCTTGGATCCTTGTTTCGAGTATAATATCAATTTCATCAGCTACAAAATGATACACAATGCTGACGTATACACCCGGGGATGTGACTATGAAATTTAGATAATTAGGTACCTCAAAGTACCCTTTTTTATCAGTGGCTATCTCGTTGAACATAATAAGGTATATAGGTTCCTAAATAAAATCGGACATCTTTCTCCATGGACTCAATTTCGCAAAATAATGAAATCATCAAATTAACAAACACCGTCATACCCACACAAATTATATATCCGTTATCGAAAGGCAATTTTTAACCTGTTGAATATTCAAATCATTGACCTTACCAAATTCGGCAACCACCCAAGGCCTAATTCTATCGGTGACTTCAATGGTCGCACAAGCGACAATCTAAGACCATTAACGTACAACTACAACCTCTCGGTCATTCATTCATGCCCATAATAACTGAATATATATTTAGTTAAGCCTAAGGCATAAATAAAACATTGAACACTGTACTTAAGATTTGGATTTAAAGATGCAGTGTACTATGTTTTAAACACAGTAATTTTTTAGCAAATTATATACGTCACTGACACTAAAATCGAATTTTCCATAAGGTGAAAAACATGTAAAATCATTTGTTGTATAAATAAATCATGAAAATTTGGTATTTTATTTAAATACGATATATTACTACACGGCGGATGGACGGCACTAAGTGCCGATTCCATGACCCTCTCCACTTTTGCAGTGCTTGCCTCGGGGACTATACAGTGTGTCCAATGTAAGATGATCTGTATGGGTATCTTGGAAACCGTTAGAGATACGAAGATCGTTAAATGGGAAAAATGTTGCATAATTATATGCCCAAGTTGTAACAATTATTAGATTTCAAAAATACCCTTCCATTCGTTAGATACAGGGCAAATACTGAAAATGTGCGTTTTCTATAAATCGCTATATCTCGTTTATTATGAGAGATACATCTAAGATATTTGCAGGTTAGGGGTACTAACTGGCGAGGATTTTAATAATGATATTGAAAAAATCTAAGCCTACTAGATTTTGAGATAATGTACCTAACTTTCGATTTTTTTATGGACGCCATATTGTATTTTTGCATTTTTGAATTCCTCATAAAAAATGCTTTTCAGCCATATGTAATATGTTTATAATCGGTTAAGGGAAAAGTAGAAAATTACGTCTTTTAATTCGGAATGAAGTAGGCCTTGGCTTATGCATTTAAATTAAAGGAAAACTAATTTCTTTATTATCAAATAATGTCTTAGAAATTTAAATTATTGTTTAATAACATTAAACCTAACAAAGAAAACAAGCAACAAAAAATGAAAACAGGACTTTACAAATAATCAATTAAAGTAAATGTTCGAATAAACCTCCATTCTCCTGGAGACAACATCTGCATCGAGTCAGAACTGCAGCACAAGACTTTGTTATCATATTTGGAGTTATATCATTTACAGCTTGTTGCACTGCTTGCCGTAATTCCGCCTCATTGTTGTAGGACCTTGCATACACCCTATTTTTTACATACCCCCACAAGAAGAAATCAATAGGCGACAGATCAGGAGTCCTGGCTGGCCATCTTATTGGTCCCTGGTTTCCTATCCAACTATTGGGATACTCCATATTTAAAAAATCGGACATAATGTGTGCATTGTGTGCAGGAGCGCCATCTTGCTGGAAAATCATATCCCGTACAGTAGCAAGAGGAAGCTCCATTAGCCTTTCTGTTACTCAGTTTCAAGAAGATTTAAATAAGTAGCAGAGGTCAAATTTTCATGGTAAAAAAAGGACCAATAATGGAGGTATTAATAATACCTATCCATACATTAAATCCCTATCTCACCTGTTGTCGGATTTCCTGGTGTAAATGCGGATTTTGGTCCGACCAGTAGTGGGTATTTTTTCTATTGAACATGCCCCAATTGGTAAATTTGCTTTCATCAGACCACAAAATTTTCTTCGTAAAGTCTGCATTTAGAGTACATTGTCCGATGAACCATTAACAAAATTCCATCTTCCTTGCATGGTCGCCTTCTCGAAGCCCTTGGCTGGGTCGTTCATGGTATGGATGGTATTTATAACGTTTTAAAATTACACCAGCTGATGATCGAGAAACGCCTACATTGTTTTCAATTTCACGTAAAGATATGCAGGGATTCTCAACTACGGCTTGTAATACAACATTTCGTTGTTTTCATTAATATTTCGGTTTCTCTTTACTTTATTAAAACTGCCATGGTTTATTAAATTTGCACGTATACGCCTAAATATGCTTCTTCCCGGCTGACGTCTTTCCGGATAATTATCAAAATACATTCCGGCAGCTCTATCACTATTTCTTCTGCAGAGAATAAAACATTCCAACATATCATATTTGTCACTATTGGAAAATGAATTCATTTCTAACTTTTAATAGAAAATGGAAACACAGAAACCTTTAACAATAACTGTTTGACGTTTACACAAATGTAGCAATAATGACGCAGTTGTTTTGTAAACATGTCAAAGATATCAGCGCCTACTTATTCTGCTGCGATAGTAGAATAATAGTACATAATATGGCTGATCGATCAAGGTCTACTTCATTCCGAATTAAAAAACGTAATTTTCTACTTTTCCCTTAACCGATTATAAACATATTACATATGGCTGAAAAGCATTTTTTATGAGGAATTCAAAAATGCAAAAATACAATATGGCGCCCATAAAAAAATCGAAAGTTAGGTACATTATCTCAAAATCTAGTAGGCTTAGATTTTTTTCAATATCATTATTAAAATCCTCGCCAGTTATTACCCCTAACTTGCAAATATCTTAGATGTATCTCTCATAATAAACGAGATATAGCGATTTATAGAAAACGCACATTTTCAGTATTCGCCCTGTATCTAACGAATGGAAGGGAATTTTCGAAATCTAATAATTGTTACAACTTGGGCATATAATTATGCAACTTTTTTCCCATTTAACCATCTTCGTATCTCTAACGGTTTCCAAGATACCCATACAGATCATCTTACACTGGACACAGTGTATATATTACGAGATGTTTTCAAAACTTTTATAATGTACTTCACAGCAATCTCGAGTTCAAATATCAGGTAGATTAACTTCATTATACAGTAAGACCAGAAATGTATAGTATTAAAATAAAAAAATTATATTCAAATATAAAATGATGGTGAAAATGGTGAGAACTGGTCCAAAATATTGAATTTATAGAATAATACAAGCAATCTCTTACATCTTAATTAACAATATAGTAACTTATCTTTATTATAAAAGTGAGTAGTACCATCTTTATCTTCATATGTCTATTGCTATCTATTCATATGTCTATTCAATGTCTATTCTATGTCTATTGCTATCTATTATTATGAAAATGTTAACTGTGGAATACGTATGATTATAATTATTGGTCTATTTACAAAAAATGTCACCGCTGGAACAGTGGTGGCACAAAACTTTAGAGTAGGTATTACGCCTAAAAGACCTCTCATAGGGGAACAACAGGTAAGAGGTATGATATACCTTCCAGCAGCATTTCAAACATTTCGTCTTACACAAAAGCCACTTGAAGCCACTTACCTCTTCTTAGAGAAAGTGCACTAAAGCCATAATTCTTATTACAAGGTAATAGCTACTATGACATGTGACATACATATTGTGTATTTCTTCTAATAATAATTGTATTTTTTTAATACGATATTATCTTTGAGAATTAATAAATAACTGCAGCAATTTGAATATATTGAAACGCAAATCATACGTTCAGATTCAGTCTATTGATTTCCTTCCTGCCCTACTTTATATTTTCTGTTTATAAACATTACGGTAATTGCTCAAGCAATTGACACCTGATATATCACGAAACATAATGTAAACAATTATTGAACTATAAATAATTATTATTAATGTGACCTTGCTCAAGCACGGTTTTACTATTTAAAAAGATTGGTATAGTTTCTAATAACTTTATTATCTGAGAGAACTTGAAAATGTATAATAGCTAGATAAGTTTCTCTACATAGCTAATTATAGAATGTATATTTTTACGTACAGTGAAATTATATTACAATATCAGCGAGATAATTATCTAGATGTCGAACTAAATAATTATAAACGTTCCCAGAGAAAAAAAATATTATTTAATTAACTATATCGATATATTTCACAAATGCTTTGAAATGATAGGCATAGATAGGCATCACAGCATCACAACAGATCAATATAAAAGATCCTAAGTTATATTTAGTGTTCCTGCCTGTTAATACTTTTCCCAAAATGCGAGTTATAAAAAAGTTTTATTTATACGCGCAGGTAATTTTAAAATAGTCATTCCATGGAGTTTTGTTAAAATTTTTGCATGTGTATGAAGTTAATGATTGAAGAAAATACGTATTAATATTGTTTGAGTGGTTAAAGAAGGATGTCAACAATCACAAGTTTAGTCTCATGGACTAATTGCTTGCATTTTTTTTTGCTAATATCGACTGGAACGCGGGAAGCACATCTTGTGTGCTCTATAAGCGTTCCTAAACCATAATTTGTTAATATCTTCACCTTCATTTGTTTAAAATAGGTTGTATAGGTTGATAATAATAATTAATGTATGAAAAATGAATGAGCTAGGACCGTCTGCAACTCCCAAAAAGTCAATAATCAACTTTTTCCTTCATTACTTTAGCGTGTTTCTCTTTTTTATCAACAACATAATCTCGATATATCAGGCAAACTCGAAAATGTTATTTTCCAGAAATATATACATTTTTTTTTGGTCCTTTAACGTCCTGTAACTAATTTTATAACTGATAGCGTATATCGCTTGGATTCTTGTTTTGACTCTGCTATTAAAATCATAAAATTATTAGACATGTTTTCTCTATATTTCCATTATGTAAATACCTCTTATTTTTATTCTTCTATTTTCTTACTTGTCAGTCCTTCCTCGATTTTCTTTTTCCTTTAGAGTTTTTTCTCCCGCGACTATGATTTTAGTTGCTTCTCCTTAGGCTTGTAGGTATATGCTTTTATTTAGATTTTCCTCTCTCACGCCTATTTTTCTCTATGCTGTTTCGTCTTTCTTGTACTTCATATAAGCAACACGAAAATTATTATTTATTTCGTAAATGTCTTTCGTAGAAATATAATTTTAGACTTTATACTGTTAGGAGGCTTTTCAGAAACTTGTTTTTCTGGAAATTGTGGAATGAATAAGGAAATTAACATAAAGGACACAAGAAAATAAATAGTTATTTTCATGACATTCATCCACAAATCAAATACCTATGATAAATATTTAAAAAAATCACTGATCAGTCGTCTACAATTTTCATTAGTGGTTTGAGTGGGACCGTATTAATTAATTATTTGTAAAATTAATTAAACAAACATCTTTTGGGCGAAAACAGTTAACCTACAACTTTGAATTAATTAAAAATTAAAACGATGTGTTATCGGTGGCCATAAACTTGAAAAATATATGTTGCTGTATATAACGCAAGCGAATTACAATAACTTACTTTTTATTAATGAGAACCAGTAAAGTGCCAGCTTATTAAATAAATTTCAAATAATATTACATAAATATTAATTAAACAACAATTTATAATAATACTTCACTGGAACACCTTTTTTAAAGAGGTATTAAATGCGCTGTTAAGTGGAAAGTAATTTATTGACACGTACCTTAATAACATATTTTCACTTTGTACAAAATAAATAATAATGATTGTAAAATAAACATCCACGGGCAATAAGGACGATATACCTTTTAAGCCACTGTGTACGTGGAGGTATTTATAAGTTTATTTAAACTTTGAACTAATTTCCTTTTTAGGTTAATTACAATTTCTTGATTAACTTCACTTACGAAACATTGCATCTATTTGTAAATCGTTTGTAAATATTAACTATATATACACTTTTATGCATATAAATGTATGGATTTTAAAACACTTTCGAAAGGCTACTTTTTCTATTCTCTTTTATCTCCTAAAAAGTCCTAGACGCTTCTTTAAGTGAATTCATGAAGAAAAGGTCACATAAAGTCATTTCGCAAGTGGTTTAATTTTTGTTTTGAAATATAAGACATTAAAGTTTACACATTTTTTCATTTACTTTTATTTCTAATTTTGATGACAAAGCATGGCTGAAGTATTTTGATTCGTGCCTCGTGCGGATACCAACAATCCAGAGGAGCAGCGGCGTATCTACATTAGTTTTTTCAAAAAAATATTAATGTAACTACCCACACGCACACTCTTGATACTGTTGAAAAAATTAGTAATAAATACCAAATTATGAAAAGATGTTTAAAAATTGGTAGTAGTAGCAACAGTTCCATAGTCCATAGACATGAATCTGTCAAAAAACCAGAGTTGGTATTTTTGGTTGCTAGTCTCCAATGGATAAATAAAAACGAAAACGACTAATAGTCCTTAGTGTTAATATAAACAAATGAATCATCAGTATTTGTAGAATTAAAATGTACCACCATTAGTGATCGACAAGTGATGATCGGCTGTATCTTCTAATTAATAGGATATAATCATAACAAACTTGAAAAAAAAATATATTCAAAGAATAAGTCTTCAGCCCAATTGTGGAGAAAATATTTTTAACTCTCTTAATATAGCTACTATATCTTTAAACAGACTCTTTCATGCACACTTTTATTTAACTATTGCTGAAAATAAAAACATATAGCATAGAGGTGTCTAGTTTCAAATACTCAAATAACACCTCTTGTAGAACCTTGACTTCACTTCAATAAATCTTCAGGTTATTTATCCCAGCAAGTCCATCTTGCTTAGCCACAAATTAGTTATTTTTCTAGACCATTGCCTTTACGGCATAGTATTATACTGGCATAAAATGTTCATCATAATGGAAAATTTTCTTGTAAAATTATTATAAATATCTACATGAGCAACTACTTCAGCAAATTCACTTGAAAATATTTTTAAAAGGGAAAAGTTTCTGAATGGATATTTTTTGTTCTTAAATTTGTCTCCAAATTTATTTATAACTATAAAACTTCATTTGAAACGATTTTTTTAAACCAAATTTGACGATTTTTCTTGATATAAGATGGCGCAACTTTTAGCACTTAATTAACTTTTTTAAATTTCCCGCCAATTCCTAAAACACCAACTTCAAAGTGTTTATACTTCGGTTTTGTAAAGTGGTCAATATGTGACAATGTTGCAAATGTGTCAATGGATTTAAGAAATGTTACAAAACTAGATCTCAGTGGACTAAGAAATGTTCATTTATTTATTTGCCATTTGATACCATGTACGTGTTTAGTGCAACCTTTTCACACATGAATTATATGAAATCAGTACACCAGCTCTATGGTGACATGTCCTAGTTTGTTTTTTGAGATATGTTTCACCTTGAGCAATATATTTTTAGCATATCTACATCGATGTTAATGACATTTCAGCGTCGTTTTACGACTTTTCTTCACTCGTGCATGTAACTGACTATATAAACTGTTGCTACAATTTTAACATATGCCATTACAACCGCAATAATATACTTACTATGGACCTAGACACGTTAGTAAATATTGTGATAAACGAGTTTAACAACCTTTCTATCAGTAAATAGTGCATTTAGAACGATAAAATGACAGTTTCCTTTCATGAAACTGTTATGAATGAAAGTTGTGGTTCATAAATCAATACCGGAGCTTGCTTGCCTCTAAACATATACCACAGGGCCCAAAAAGGTTTTCTTAAATGGCAGGTATTATTTGATACTCCAATATACATTCTGCTTCAAATTTAATCATAATAATGATGAATTTGTGAATGTATAATTGTTATTTATACAACAAAACTGTAAATTAACTATTTTTCCATTAATGAGTAACATTTATGACGAGCTATAGGTAATAGTGACAAATCATCCTACCATAGGGAGAATAGCACTATGATGAGGGTAGATGATATATTACAAATGCAAAATAGAAACTTTATATATTCAAATTGAGATATTTTAACAATGTGTAGAGTAAAACTACTAGTATAGCGCATGTTTAATAATTTCCAGTTATGTTAGTTTCTAAGAAGTTAAGGTTCTAGCAAGTGAAATGAAGATTGCCAAGAATTAAGCAGTGACCAGTGACCATGTTTGCGTTTCCGATGAGGTGATAGAATCAGCAGAAACTTTTATCTTCTTTAAGAAAAATCTTAATTGTTGTAAGACACAATTACAGAGCCCTTGTCATCTGGTGTAGAAGCAAAACAAATTACAAAATATATTAGGGCCGGTATTCGTTGCTTCTTTAGCAGAAATTTTCTAGTAGTTTGTATATTGGCATGTACGTCGTACCTACATACCTAAATGTCGAAAGCATAGAGGAAACACTTTCTGTTCTGAGTATATATAACGCACTTACATAGTAAGTTTCAGGTCTTTGATCAGTGCGCACACTGATTACATTCAATTTAACATTCGTGGTAAGAACTTTAAACTCTTCATCCCGTTGATATAAATTTTCCAACTTACTTGTAAAAGAAAATATAGGTATAGGTAATTATCCAAAGGTAAAAGTTTTCCCACATGAAAAATGAAAGATACAATCCAAACAAACCAATATTTTGAAGATAAAAGAAGTTTTTCTTTTATTTTTAAAATGCTCTTAATGAAAATACCAACCTGCTGCTTAGAGGAACAATCGAAAATTACGGATGTGACGTAGGGGATAAATATACCATCATAGTTGTGAAAATTACAGATTCAAAAACAAAAATTTAATGAGGTTCAAAAATTGTACGATCAGGGAAGAATGTAATGACTGAAAAAATTAAGATTATACATTTACTGATAAAATAAGACCTTTTAGAGACATTGTCACTCACATTCACTATGATTGAATGAAAATTTACGACTTTCGATACATGTATCTGTGGTTGACGTGCAATAATTCTGCTCAGTTGGCCCGTGCATACCAATTAACTGAAAATATAATAATTAGTTGTTTAATAGTGTCGTAACTGGCAGCCGTTTTGCATGTTCAATTCCGAGAAGTAAAATATCATTTATGTTATAATTTATACTTCCTATACATGAATTCAACCTGCGTGGAGATATTTGCATATTGATTATTTGAGAAAATTTCGCAAGTTAAATGCATGCAAACGTCGTGGGTGTCAATTACATAATTAATAATGAAGTCGGTTGCCTGTGTGCCCTATTTGCCGAAATAAGAAAAGGAAAACAAACAGACACGTGGGAAAGCTTTGCAGAACGGTAATTTTAGTAAATAGTATTTTATAATTTTAAAAACACTAAAAATAAAAATTTCATCTGTAATTTTAATTATGGAAATATACAGGCTGTGCAAATTGGCTTCTCACCATTGGAATGTCGGAAAGTGTAAGAGATAAGAAGAAGCTTAAATGGGGGGGAAAGTTGCGTAATCAGGAGATCAACATATTGCCTCAAACAAATCAAGGTTAACTTGATATTGAAATATTTGAAAAACAAAACAAAATTTTGGAAATTATTTTTTTTAGCTTTATTTGAGCAGATATAGAAAAATGAAGAGCACTTTCTCCAAGCAAGTTTCTGTCCTCTATTATCCAGGATATTTTCGTAGATACAAAATTGAACAATTTGAAATAGAAACATTGAAGATGTATTTTTTTAGTTCACAACGGCAGAATAAGATTTATTTTGGGCTATATGTTGTTAGGGGTAAAGGAGACTTGCCAATTATGGTTTCAAAATTCCAGGTCCGTCTTAAAAAAAAATGAGGTTGATGCACTCAAAGAAATAGTAAGGGTTGATTCAACCACAATTAATGTTTATCTAACAAAGTCGTTAATTTTGTTAAATCAATTTACATTAATGTTAGTTTTAAACAAAAGCAGATTGTTAATACAACCAATTAAAAATTGTGCCACAACAAAACAAATACGAACTTAAAAAATAGGTATACTGCACTATTATTTTGTCATCCTAACTACTAATCTGCGGACTTTTGTAAAATCAACCTAAAAAATAGTTTATTCTATTTCTAACTATTATGGAATTGTAATTCTAACCCTGTATTAATTTATTCTACTATTTTAGTGGTAGACCAACCAATATTATCGGTAAAATCAACTTACTATCTGTTTACATCAACCAAAAATTGCTCGGCAATCTATCGTTTATTAGTTAAAGTGACCGAAGTTACAGTGAAGACGCTTCAGTTTGTGTTTCTGTGCGTTCGTAATCTAAACCCTAAAACTGCGTAAACATAATACCTAGTTACATACATATTAGGACGTATCTACCTAAAAATTTTCTAACTTGTTGGAGTTTGTTTTATGTCTATTGGGTGGTGAATTGTGAGTGTGTGGATATTCTATACAAATCAGGTATAAAACAAGATGGATGATGAAACGAAACTTGGCCAAATGATGAACATAAGTTTAATATAAAACACCAAACTATTAAATCAACTCTGAAAGACCAGCCTTATTACGAAAATATCCTAAAATTTAAATATATTCGGTGTTCACGATTTGAGCAATGAATGCCTGACTTTTATTAAAAAAGTAAAATATAAAAATATGTTATAATATAATTGCGTATATACACCTCATAATTCGTGGCCTGAACTAGAAGAATGAATTTTTGTTTACATGTTAAGTGTATTTTAAATTTATATACCTGTTACATTATGTGGTAAGTTTATTGGTTAATAAGTAAGTAACTATAATAGTACTCTTTTTATTATGTCAATAAAGAAATAAAACAATAAATTGTATTTAAATAAATGAATATTTTAATTTTTATAAACATTTAACATACCTATCTATACCAAATCAAACATATTGTTAGGAAACAAAAAAAAACCTAAATAATAAGTTAACTATTTTATAGCATAGAGCATAGTAAACAAAAATTTGTAGGGAAACAAAAAATTGTTAAAATACTTTTTGTGTAGGTAAGTAAACTGTTGTTCAACAAAATTTAATTGTTTATTTACTACTATTTGCTTATGCAACAAATTAAGTTGTATTAAAAATAGTCAGCTAACTAAATTGCTTGTTTGAAATAAAAATAAAAATTGTATTATGACAAAATTAATTTAACAATTCTTGTCAGGTTGATTTAACTAAGAAACTAGATAGACGCCGTTTCATATGCTCTTTTTGGTTGATTTTACCTATCATTTTCGTTGAGTGTGATGGTTCAGGAAAAACGAAAGTCATATTTAAAATCTAAATATACTGGCCAATAGAGGACAAACAGTTATCTGCTCAAATAAGAATGCAACAATATAAAAATAAATTTCCAAAATTTCGGATTTTTCCAAATATTTCAAAACCTACTCAAGTTAGCCTTGATTTTTTTGGGTAATTATGTTGGTGCCCTCATAGCGCAACTTTGACCTCATTTAAACTTCCTCGTGTCTCTTACAGTTTCCGAGATCCCAATGGTGAGAAGCTAAATTTTAAAAGCCTGTATAATGTAAATAGCAACTACCTGTTATAATAATCATACTGAAAAAATATTTGTAATGTTATCTACTCATATTTACGATGCAACGCACCTTCTAAAAATGTATAGGAATGTATTGTTTTATGTTACTATAATTGTGCAATTTTGTTGTCAAATTGTCAAATTATGAAACCATAATTTCATCATAATTATATTGTTATTCCGCTACTTGTGTCATCCATTATTTTTCCTTCGCCCTTTAACCAAGGCCGGTTTAATTTTTTTTTTACTGTGGCTTTGTTCAATTGAACAAATACTTCAGTAGATCAGTAAGTACTTATCAGCAACAATAAATTATCAGAAAAAATACTTGTATTTTTATTTTTTCCGAAAAACTGAGCTTAAGAGGCAACTTTATCTAAAGAAAAGTGCAAAAACTCATGAGGATCATAATTCAGCTGCTTAATTATATTGTCAGCCGCGTAGAAACACCTGATTGACATCATTTTTTTCAACATAATAAACCATTCATTTATTGCAGAAGTATAGTCGTTTTTTCCATAACATCAGTAGGTTCATCAATGCTCCTGATTTTTACATGTTTCACAAATGTGTGACGTGGTCAATTAGCTCAAAATCAGATTAGTGTTTAAGCTACTGACGATGAGTACATAGTTCTCGAAATGTATACATTTAGCATTGCTAATAGATAGATATGTGAAGAAAGGTGTGTTGTCTTATTTATATTCTTTACTATCTCAATATTAATGTGTGATTTCAATTTAAGTCAATAATGAAACGGCATGCATTTGTATCTTTGATAAGATGATTACTTTAAATTATTGCGAGTTTCAAATAATTCCTGACCCAGTAGGATGATTCACAGTCCTTTTGTGTATATGTACAACCTCTACACTGTTGTTCTTGTTTTGAGATTGTTGTGGCTTTAGAATTGATACTCATTCTTACATTTTTTGGAGTTATAGAAGCAATGGTTTGTCAGAACAGTCTGCCGTCACCAGCGAATCAAACTGCGGTGCAAATAATGGTTCCAGTATGAATATGTATTTTTAGATATTGACTTAATTGTTGAGAATCAAGTATCCTTCAGATGGCAATCCAAATGTCTGACGGTCAATATACTTTTTATACCCTTATCCTTTTGAAAGAACAACTCCCACTCTGGTTGGGTAATAAAAAAGGAACCACGAAGTCAAAACATGTTTCTTGCTAAAAGCAGAGGAGGTGTATATCAAATTTTCGTAAAAAGAAGATTTTTTACAAATCATTTTTACAAATTTCATGGTACATATCATATCAGTGATCATTTTGCCTTTCTCATTTATAAAATTCATGTTGTTTGTCTGTAGTTTAAGCCGAATTTTTAATAATTTGGAAAATATCAACTAGTACCAGACGAATTCAGCGGCCGGTACAGATAGGATAAGATATTACAAAAGATATATTTAAATGTATACTTTTCATTGCTTAATATTAGCAGGTATTTTGAGAAACAAAACCAAATAGGATTTAAAAATGAAAAATGTCTCTTTACCTGTCGTTACCATTTGATTTATTTATCTATTTTTTTCCTTAACTCGTCGGTCTTATTAGTATACTCATTGTTCTCACAGTAATTATAATTTTATTATATTTATTTAACTAACATTACTTTTTTATTACAGGTACGTATATTCGACGAGGTGTATTTGGCAAAGACTTGCAGATATCAAGGTAATTATTTTATATATTTCGCCAACATATTATAAAATAACGTTATACAGGGTGAGTTTTTTTCGATGTTTAGTGTAGGGATCTGGGAAAGTATAAGAGATACAAAAAAGCTTAAATGAGGAAAGATGTGCAGTTTTATGATCCTTATTAAATGTTACTTTTATTTTTTGAAAAAACGTCATGGCTGACTAGATATTTGGAAAAATCCGAATTCGCCCAATTCCTTCAGATGCGTGTAGCTCCGTTGCTATTTATTTTACAAAAAAAATTTTTAATTATAAAGTTTCATGTTTTCGCAGTGTTAATAAGACAGTGTGATCAAATTGTTCGTGAACACTTTTGTTTTCAAGTTATAACACAAACTTCAAGTTTTTTAAATATAAACCATAGTTTGCCATGAGCTAGAAAAAAATGTCTTTTTTTATGCTTTCCAACGATATAATATTTGGTATTGTTATTTTGAAAAATGGGTAAACTGCAGCCGTTTTTAACTTTTCAATAGTTCGTGAACGTAGATGGCTGTGAAAACAATTGAAATGTTTACTGACAACGCATTTAGTTACTGTAGCATTATTTGACAGTTATTTTCCTTTCTTAAAAGTCGTTTCAATTGCCAAAGACAATGAATTTTTCAAACGAGGAAAAACGTGATATTATTGAGTGTTATATTCGTTGTGATAAAAACTGCGTTCGAGCTGCACAGCAATACTTCGAACAATATTTCGATCGTCGACAGCCTAGTCTACCTACATTCAAAAGACTGTATGACAATTTGGGACAATATGATTCTTTCTGTAAACCCAAAAATAGAGAAAACAACATAAACGAAGCTGCGGAAATAAATGTACTAGCTTGTATTACACAAAATCCCTCAATTTCAACACGGCAAGTAGCATTAGAGATAGGTACGTCGCAGAAAACTGTTGTAAGAGTACTAAGGAAACATAAATTTCACCCATACAAACTATCAGTATCACAGACGTTGCACGATGGTGACTCTGAAAGGCGTCTAGAATTTTGTACATGGTTTAAAAATATGTGTAGGGTTGATCAACAATTTAAATTTAAAGTACTGTGGACTGATGAAACCCGCTTCACAAATTGTGGAATGTTCAACCGACACAATGAGCACCTTTGGACGCAAGAAAATCCGAATCATGTTGTACAAAGGAGGCCGCAAATTAAGTTCGGATTTAATGTTTGGTGTGATGTTATTGGTTCAAGAATACTCGGACTGTATTTTTACCAAGGTACTTTAACTGGTGCAGTTTACTTATACACTTGGTCCACATGGTCGCGGTGGAGGGTCTGGTTTTCGGCCCACTCACTTTTGAACCTTGAACCTACTTATACACTTTCTGCAAAACGAGTTTGAGAATATGTTAGATGAATTAAACCTAGAGCATCGTGCTATGCCTCAATAGTTTCAGCACGATGGTGCACCCCCACATAATCATCTCCCTGTGCGAACTTATTTAAATTAAGTTTTTCCCAATTCATGGATTGGAAGAAATGGACCAGTCGAATGGCCTCCTCGGTTCCCTGATCTTTCAGTTTTACATTTTTTCTTGTGGGGGACAATAAAAGATAACGTTTATCGGACAACCTATGCGACATTAGAAGATCTTATGGAAGCTGTTCAGGAAGCTTTTGACAATATTGATAGGCGTTCTGTGAGAAAAGCCTCAAATTCTGTTTCAAAAAGATGTATCTTGTGCATTAATAATAACGGTGGGCTTTTTGAACAATTTCGTTAATATCCTTAAAATAAATAATGATTTGTTCATAAAATTTTTGCATCTTTGTTAAGTATTTCATTCACTGATTTCCATCAATATAATTTTAAATTCTTTCTGAATATAAATCCGGTTGTTACTTATTATTACCTATTATTGTTTTATTTAAAATATGCCAGTCGCATACTTCTCCGATCCTCTGACACATATAGAGGTGTTCACGAGATGCCGACTTCAATCGTTCTGGTTTAATCCGTTGGATTGCTTATAATTTTCACAGCCATCTATGTTAACGAACAATTGAAAAGTTAAAAACGGCTGTAGTTCAGCCATTTTTCAAAATAACAATACCAAATATTATATCGTTGGAAAGCATAAAAAAAGACATTTTTTTCTAACTCATGGCAAACTATGGTTTATATTTAAAAAACTTGAAGTTTGTGTTATAACTTGAAAACAAAAGTGTTCACGAACAATTTGATCACACTGTCTTATTAACACTACAAAAACATGAAACTTTGTAATTTAAATTTTTTTTGTAAAATAAATAGCAACGGAGCTACACGCATCTGAAGGAATTGGGCGAATTCGGATTTTTCCAAATATCTAGTCAGCCATGACGTTTTTTCAAAAAATAAAAGTAACATTTAATAAGGATCATAAAACTGCACATCTTTCCTCATTTAAGCTTTTTTGTATCTCTTATACTTTCCTAGATCCTTACACTAAACATCGAAAAAAACTCACCCTGTATATGCAAAATCTATTATCCTCAGCCACCGGACCATTCTAGGCAAGGCAGGATATTATCTAACTGATGACTGATGATATTCAACCATCGCTTGCGCCAGTGCCGCTGCTGGCCAATTTAACAGTTTCAGGCATGGTCCCCTACACCGAGCGAACATTTCATTTATAATTTATTATAAATTTATTACAGTAACTTCAAACAAATGCTAGTTTCAAATATTAGGCAGCATACATAAAGTTCGATTCAATAAATAATGGAAGACATTTAGGAAACAATAAGTTATGTATGTTTGTAGTGGCGAGATACAGTGAAATACACTGCAGTGCCCTCTTTGGGTCTTTGCTACTACCTGTCTGACAATTATTGTCTAATTGACAGACAGATAACGATCTGCAGAAAGCAGATGCCATTACAGCGACCTCTATTGTCTTTGAGGAAGACAATCCTACTTAATTATTGGAAGGAGATGCCGAAAACAACTACTCCACGGTCAATATGCCCCGACTGGCGTTGCATTACATCAACATCTCCATGGATGTCGCCACATCCTTCATCAAGACCAAATACCAGACAATGACCGGTTTCGATCTTGTTATGATCTCGTCAGACTGCCATAGGTATTGGAATCGATGAATGATCTGGCGACGTGATTGCCTAAGGGGCATAGTGAATGTTTGTAGTGGCGAGATACAGTGAAATACACTGCAGTGCCCTCTTTGGGTCTTTGCTACTACCTGTCTGACAATTATTGTCTAATTGACAGACAGATAACGATCTGCAGAAAGCAGATGCCATTACAGCGACCTCTATTGTCTTTGAGGAAGACAATCCTACTTAATTATTGGAAGGAGATGCCGAAAACAACTACTCCACGGGCAATATGCCCCGACTGGCGTTGCATTACATCAACATCTCCATGGATGTCGCCACATCCTTCATCAAGACCAAATACCAGACAATGACCGGTTTCGATCAATCCATGGAGATGTTGATGTAATGCAACGCCAGTCGGGGCATATTGTCCGTGGAGTAGTTGTTTTCGGCATCTCCTTCCAATAATAAGTTATGTAGTTTTGTTTAATAAAAAATATAAGTTTAATAGTGAAAAAACATAAATTCCATTGTTGAGATCATGATAATCTCGAGCTTTTTCTCCAAGTTAATAAAAATAATGTTATATTATCCTTATACAAACGATACTTATCAATTAAGTAGGTATTATTCTAAAGTTAAATTGAAATCGATAGTTAATTAGAAAGTGCAGATATTATCAGTAATCGAGCAACGCAAATTTTTTTTTTTTGTTAGCGCCCAACCTCCGAACTGTTCTTTCAGTGTAAAGGAGACCATATTTTAGGACAACATGGTGTCATACGCCCGTTTTATTTATTATGCGCAAGGTTAATATTTGTGTACATTGTTGTTCTCACGGTAGTTACTTCACTTTAATGAGCCCGTTCGATTGAATACTAATTGGTAGATACAAATGAGCTTTTTGACGAACTCATAATGAACAATGCAATTGTGTAATGGATTGTATCCATCGTTTTTAGTTTTATTTGTTTGAGTCATGACATTTCGTGTAACCTTTGACTTGTCGCGGAACTTCGCAAGATTCGATCACTTGCTGGCCCTCTTATTTTCCGTCAAATTATCTTATTATTATCCGTATTATTTGTCTTATTATCCGTATTTATTATCTTTTATTATATAAATTATATTGATACCCCTATACTCCGAGTGTATAATAAAAAATGTACTCTTAAAAATTGTGTTTCTAATATAGAATAACTTTTACAAGATGGTAGTAGTTTGGTAGGTGTTAAAAGCTTTCTATCCCTCAGTTGTTTGTCCCGCATTTATGGGGATGGCTATCTCAGGTAACAAGTTTTTAACAATGTGTTTTACAGTCGCATCAGATCAGACTTGGTTATGGCAACATTTTAATAATTATTCTGGAAAACAGGTGAATTTGTTTGTCCGAAACTTCCCAAGTGGTATGAGATAATTTAATTATGATATAAAAATGTTTTGGTTTTAATAACTTTAATAGGGTTATATATTGGTTTTATATGTTTTGTTACATATTGTGTTTGCTTTACGACAATGCATTTGAATGCTGTAGACCATGAAAACAAAACAGATAATTTGTACATTAAAAAATTATAAAATAAAACTTTTTTCTCGAAAAATTTTAACCCCTGTAACTTGAAAACGAATCGAACTGGAACAAAAGGACTTTTTTATTACTAGGACACTCCCAAGTCTTTGTGACGTGATGGTGACAAAATTATAAGAAATCTCATGTTTTTCGTAATTTTAAATGTTCAAAACACTGCTTGCTTGTTGAATACCTGATTGACGATATTTCTGTACCTAAAGAGAGATATGTCATCGTTAGACGCCTTTTTTGATCTTGGTATGGCGCTTGGTAACAAAATTGCAATATCTAAACAAACTCCACCGGTGGCCATGATTAACTAGGATAGACTTCATAACAGCTTGTAACATTTTTTAATTTCACAAACGGTATATGTAAACGAAAAATATTTTCTCATGTAATAGTATTGTATTATTTTGTATCGTACATACAAAATATTAGTAATACGTTTTTAAAAGTAGATATGTTAAACGTCAACGTCAACTCAAGTCAATAAAGTTATTGACTTCTGGAAACATTTGTTTTCAGAAGCTAGTGGCAATTTTTACAATACTTTTTGTATTTTTGGTAATATAACATTATATACAACAAAGAATAATGTATCACAAGCTATAAATAACTACAGCGTTATTGTAAGTCATCCATAATTGGCCTATTTTCAGTTAGAATAACATTAGTGTGGGCATTTTACATCTTATTGTACTACTGAATCACTGACTCATATTTATTTAGATGTGTCCAGGTTTAGATGTTCTCACATTGATTTAACACCCCAACAGCGATGTAAAATGTTTCTGGAAGTATAGTTTTACAAATAAAACATTGATTCTGTTATATTATATTCTATTATATATATTTCCCCATAACTAATCAGGCTTTCCAGGTTTCCCTCATTCCAGCACTGAATGGTGGTTAGGGCCTACCAACGTAAGTCGTTCCTGAGGCGCAAATGCGGCCCGCGACATAATAATATGCCGCCCCCTCTCCCGCACAAGTCTCAGACTTTCGGGCTAATCCTTGTGATTAGAATGAGGGGTAGAGATATTATTATTATTATTATTATATATTACTGTTTTTATGTATTTTAGTTATTTATATTATATAACATACCATATACCCTATTAGTCTTGAATCAATAAATAAATCTGTCATAGTTTTATAAAAAGTGTTCCGAGCGATTTTCCAAAAACTTTACCACTTTCAAAATAATGAATTTATGCGCGCCTTTATGAACTCACTGTATAGTTGTTAACGAAGCAATTTGCCCACATTCTGATTTTAGCAATGCCTTACACCTCGGACTAAAATTCCAAAGCCCAAATTGTGGCATAAACCAACGGTCCAGTCCGTCAAATCCAAGCGAAAGCGGCAAAGAATCCACGTGGGTACCTCCAGTCGAAATACGAAAAAGTGCAAAGAGCAGTAGGTCGATTGCAAATCCCACTTCGTGGTAATAGGTTTATTTGACGCCCAGTTACACGTTTCATTCACAAAGTGCCAGAGTAGGCGTTCGGGAACGGGTTCTCATGCAAATGAACGCGAAAGGGAAGTCATCTGCCCACGGATACTCTAACATACACTTGCGCTTATTTACACTTATACATACGCTGTTGCACCATTGAATAAATATCACATCAACAAACTCAATGAACTGACGAATGCTAATGGCCAGTGGTCATTTAGATGGTGTTGTCTGGAGTACGAATAGAAATTCATTCCGACACTCTGGTTCCGAAGAAATTTGATCTTTTAAAATTAATTATCTTATGCAGTTACATTCTGTATTTGACAGTTTCTAATTATGATTTGGAAAAGTGTAATGTGGAAATTATTCAACAATCTTTAAAAATATCATTATCTACTTTCCACAGCATGTAAATAACAAGCTGAGCAGAATCATTCATGTGACTAGTTTATTAGATTTATTTGAAATTCTGAAAACTTGGGATTAAGGTAAAACCCCTTATCTTTTTGAAATGTTAATAACCCTGTACTACTTCCAGTAATACCGCCAACAACAATAGGTGAGCCACAACTTCCTTTTTTCAAATAAAATGCCTAATTTTTTGTAGCATTTTTTACATCTACGGGTGATTTTTGATATCTACTATATCTAACATTTAGCATTTGAGTTATTTCTTTTTTTTGAATTTTGAATTAACACAGATATATAAGTACTATTGCTTAATAATAATAATACTGATAACAATAGTAGATTTTTAGGATTTTACCAAAATCAAAGAACAGGCCATTCCAATATTAAACTATACCTACAGGAACTATACAAGGAACGATAGAAACTACTATTTCAATCAAAACTTCACTGTAGAAACCTTTTTAAAGCCATTAATGCATTTGCGGTTCCCGTACTAACATACCTATATATTTGGTGTATTAAAATGGTCAGCAACGGATGCAGAAAACATAAATTTACTAACAAGAACACAATTAATACAGAATACCTGCAATGCTGCACCCAAATTCATGTAAGGAAAGAATAAATATAAGTAGAAAAGAAGGGTGTAAAGGAATGTTAAGACATACAACAGTTACACTACAAACAGATAAATTCATTAAAAACATACTTCCAAAACGAAGATCATCCATTATATAGGGCAGTAGTAGAAATTGATAATGGTTTCATACCCTTAAGCCTATTCTGTAAGAAGCAGAATGCTTACAAAATAATGCCATTGTACAAAAACAATTTAGGCCACCAATTTCCTGAAATGATAGAACATATAACATCCGAATGTAAACTGCTAGCAGTATGCAATATACCAATAGACATAATGCAGTGGCAAAAATTATTCACCAGGCAATAGTCCTGCGATATTATCTGCAATCGGAACCTCAAGCGTATTACCAATATTAACCACCAACTAGATATAATAGAAAACAAATATTAAAAATTATACTGGAACCTAACCATAGAAACTGTGAAAAAAATAAAACGGTAGCCCATAATAGAGCAGATATAAAACTTCAATATCAAATAAAAAGAGTCACCTACCTTATCGATTTAGCAACACCATCTAATTAAAACATACCAAAAAATATACAGAAAAAAAGAAAAATATCAACAATTAGCAATACAAGTTGAAACAAAATGGAAACAGAAACAAGTTCATATCATTCCATTCATTATATCGGTGACGGGTGTCTCTCCACATTCATTCATAAATCACCTCAATAATTAGGCAAAATAACAAAAATTGGCTGAAAGTTTATTTGAAGGCGATGCCGAAAACAACTGCTCTCCACGGGTAATATGCTCCGACTGGCGTTGCATTACATCGGCATCTCCATAAGAGTCGCCACATCGTTCATCGAGACCGAAAACCAGACACTGACCGGTTTCGCGCTTATTTTGCGCTCATCAGAGTGCCATAGATAGTAGTACAGACCCAAAGAGGGCACTACGGTGTGTTTCTCACCACTACTAACATTGGCTGAGAGTGCAACCAGTCACAAAAAGCAGCCATACTTCCATACATGCAATCTACTAAGATAGATTCTAAATCGAAAATAATTTCTTGTTAAACTTGGTATTAACCCGTCTACAAGAAAAATGAACCAGTGATAAACTGAGAAGTTCATGATGCGGCAGAACACAGTAATAATAATAGTATCTCTACCCCTCATTCTGATCACTGGCGGATATAATTTTATGGGAGAGGAGCGACATATTATTATCCAGTAGACCGAACTAGCGCAAGAACGACTTGGTAACCCCTAACCATCATTCAATGCGGGAATGAGGACACACCTGGAAAAGCTCATCAGTTAGAGTATCAACTGATGGTAATATCTCACATTAACATCAAGCTAACCTTCTTCTCATCCTGGGCACGCATGCCAGGATAGTTGCCAATCCACCCCTGCAAATAGGCCCTAATATACGAATAAAAAATTTAATTAAAAATGGTCCGGCGAAATGGGGATTCGAACCCACGATGTCTGGGTTAAGCGATCGACACACTTAATTCTAAGCCACCGACCCAATTGTAACTCATTAAATTTTACAAGGCACATTTTTAATGCAACAGCCTAGCAAAAGTGAAGAACATGGCAACGCTGCATTAGAAGGTCCACTTTGATGGTACTCGTTAACAGATTGCCTCCTGGATTGTTACTGACGCACAGTATTTGTCACCGCCTTGTAAATCTGCAAGCGAACGAGAGTACGATTTGTAGCTGATAAATTGTTATGAATTATTGTAAATGTCACGAACCTTCAATGGATGAATTTGCATTAAAAACTGTGGTGCTATTTCAGTCGCTGAATTGATAAATGGATATAAATTGATGTCACGAACTTAAATATGTATATATACATTATTTGCAGCCGGACGTCAATAACGGTTTGTCTTCACTAATATTCAGAATATTTATTCGACGCATTTACTATGTACTGTGGGTATCCCAAATATGATTCACCACCCCCTTGTCCCGGAACGTCTAAAAGATGGAAAAAAAGTGTAAATACGAAAGTTTACTAGTTTCTTATAATTTTTTTTAATTAACTAATCTCATACACACAGGATGTTCAGTATTTCCGAAACAGATATCAACTTTAGTTTTTCAAATGGAATGCCCCATATATTATGACATTTTTGGATTTTACATAAAATTCTATATCAGTTATATAATAACTGTCAAAAATTTATAGTTTTCGAGATATTTTTCGTAGCATATAGGTAAAAATAAATTAGAAGTCGACGACTAGATTTATATTGGTATCCTCAGTAGTCTATTGTCAATTTAGAGGCTATTGAAGAACATGTACAAAACAACAATAATACTACTATACTAAACAACAATATTACTATTCATTACCAGTCTTATTCTACTGAACATTTATTTTTATACTATATTTGAACTTGAACATAAAAGGGGTTGTCACAACTGTAGGGAAAGACAAGTTAACCCTTACCAATAATTTATCTGCGCTTTTGATCACAGGCATGTAGGCTGAAAGACAGTTAAAATTAATGAACCATTTCAAATGCCTTTCGTTTTCAAAATCCGGTTTGTGCATATAAACATTTATATGTTAACACCAACCAAAAGTTTTCACCTTGAATAACTTTTTAAGTAACAAATTCCAGGGACAGGTCGATTTTTATTTTAAGTATAATACATTTCCATAATACAAGGCGTCCCAAAAAAGGCAACTTACATTTTTTAAATGAAACGTTCTTTGTATTTTCTTGGAATCATTATCTGGAAAACTGCTTAAGTTAGGTATAGGGAATGTTAATAAAAAATGCCAAAATATACAGAATGTGGCATTTAAAAAACATAACTTTGCATTACCGCGATTAAATGGATATAAAACCCGGTATAATTGAACATACTTTTAATTATGTTTCTTGGAACTCTTCACCCTTCTTCTAACATTTTAAATAACCTAGTTATGGCCTACCATCTACGTACTAAGGATTCACCCTGTATATATAATATTTAAGGGTCACTGGATGTTATGGATAAAGTCCATTTTCTCTTGAAATATTATAAAAGCCAACTCGATTCGTTTTTTTCTAATTAGTCAGGATACTCATGGCGACAAAAATTATGCTGTGTTAACCTTGTTTTTGTTCGGAATCTAATCTGGTTTGTTAAAAATAATACTTCCTCTTCCTAGCAAATAATTATTTTAAATTACATCCTCACTGTGATTATGTAATATTCTGCGTAGTATTTTGTGACACGTGTGCATGCATTTTATTTCAAAAGCAACTAACAAGTACTATTAGTGATTATGACTATTTATTAACAGATTTGTAATAGAGATTTTAATGGATCGAATAAGCATGCATTGTATAAAATTTTTGTAATTATTGGATTTTGTAATTATTATGTAATTTTTGTATTTTTTCTTATATAGTAATTCCATTATTATTAACAAGTTAATAAGAAAATTCTAAAGCTGTCTTGATTTTTTCATCTGATGTAGAAAAATATAGGTAAAACAGTTCAAGAAGCCCAAAGTAATTTGTATTTATTTTTAAGGAAACGAAAGTCATGCAACATCTTGTTAAGACTTGTCAGAACCTACTTAAAGTAAGTATGTTCTAAATTTAGATTTTCTATTTTTAATATTTGGTTCACCAATGCCACTTCCTAACAAAACAATGACTCATATTTCCATTAGTACCCTTGATCATAAATTCGTAGTCAGCTACGTGATTTGCATAGTTGTTTCCAAATATACACTTCTGTTTGCGGTCTCGCAATCAGAGCTTTGTCTAGACCGTAAAATATCTGAAGCATCCCACAATTATGTAAGGCTCACAAAATGCACCATTCCACTGCACAAACAAGAATCTACACCTTGCCTACCTGTTCTGCCCAAAGAGGCTCATTTTTATGGTACCTGCGCCTATATTGAAAATTGTTTAGAGTGTAGGTAGGTATACTTGCCGACGCAACCTTACCTTTGAGTCTTTTGTGTGGTGAAATTTGGCTTTTAAGCTCTTTTAATATTACAATAATTTTAATATTATGTCATTCCTTGTATGATACACTAAACAAATGATTATATTTTTAAAAAATTGGCAACTTCATCGCTTGTTTTACAGTGATTTTTACGAAAAAGGTGCAACTTTAATTCCTCCAATGCATATACAGGATTAGTTCTTATTAGGTATTGATTGTACCTCTTTTTTTATGGTACAAGGTTGCAGGATGGTTGCCGACTCACCCCTGCGAACATGCCTTACTATATATATATAACTAGCTAGATAATTTAAGTATAAATTGTCCTGCTGCAAAAGGGATTCGACCCCACGACCTCTGGGTTCAGCGATTAACACACAAGATCCTCAGTCCTGAGTAAGGTATTTTTTTCTAGATACACAAATAACTTCTGCCAAATAATTTTCGCGAGAATCTAGGCAATTATAAAAAAAATGTGCATTTTAATAAAATAAATTAAAGATATTTTAAGCACTCGAGTACTTATATCTACAAATTAGAGCAAGGAGAAATCAATACTTGGTGAATAATCTTTGACTAATGAGAAAAGTGCTATTGCAGAAATAAGCACTGATGCCACATCCAAAGATTTAATTTAGAATGTTGACCATCCTTGTTGTTTTAATCCGGCTACGAAAATGATCTTGGAAACACTGACAAAGTTTATATTCAAGAAAATATTGAATCCACGATATGTTTGAGGAATTTCGAAACAGTCCTTAGTTATCCTCCATCATTTACAGTCCATTGTTAATGAAATATTCACTATAATAAACAAAATTAAAGTAATTGTTGTGGAGTTATTAAATTCAACTGTTACACAGAACTGCAAAATTACACAGAAATAAAAAACATAATTTTTGGTAATGATAATAAAGTTTTTTTTATTGAGTTAAAAACAAGAAGGTCGGAATTCTTCGACTGATTATTAAGTTAACAACCTAAATATGATGCATTCTCTTCTTGGAAAAGGTAAACACCTACTCAAGATTTTTTCTTCTAGGGCAATGTATTGTACTGAATTTCTAGTTCCTTAGCTGTGAGTTATTTGTTCCTGGAAAAAATGACCTGTTCAATCATATTCTATGGACGGTGTCATTCTTAAAATAGATCCCACTGAGAATGAAGCACTTACTTCCTTTCTGAAGCCGCTTTGTATGCGGTAGCTTTTGTGAGAGTCCGCTATTGTCGAAAATTTTTTTTTTTTTCAGACAACTCATCACTCATTAGTACTTACAAGGGTAATTATACTGAAAAACCCCTGCAGTATGGTTTGTTAAGAACTTTGGGATGAGTCACTACTAACACTTACAGATAGGTCAAAATTGAATTGGTATTTATACTTTTTATAATAAAATGTCCGGCTTGCCTATGCATAGATGACATACATACATTCACGGGTTGAAAAAGTTGTCACCTTTTCAAAAAATAGAAAATTTTCTACCTGTAAACTAATCTGTTAGTCAGTTACAAAATATCAAGAATTCTTCTCAATGCCTTTTACATAAAATTATATCAGACATGTCATTGTATGGTAACGTGTAGTAATACTTATTCATGAGCGTACGTAGGACTTATTTCCTTTTCCTTCTAATTTACAACCAAGTAGGCGACGTTTTGTAAAACAAACCTTGTGGGTTTCGCTAATTTTGGCATGTCCGTTCTGTTTTTTATATTCTTGCGCTATTTATTGCACGGCTGGTCTTTCGAAAATATTAAAATCTCAGAATAAATTATTTGTTTAAGGTAAATGTTGAATGAATGGTAGGTACTGTTTTGAAGTATGATTTTGAATTAAAACAAGGGTGCAAAAAGAGTGAGACTTATTTGATGTAATATCAGTTGTATCACAACTCAATTTTATTTAATAACAGCTACTTTCAGTAAATATAAAAAGAAAACAATAGGGGTTCATTCCAGTAGTGTCTAAAGTTTTGAAACACGTCACGTCACTACGTCAATTTCACGTGGACCACACTGTGTATTAAACAATGTACTTAACTCCTTTCCACAAGATACTATTAATTTAAAAATGAAATCGTTCACACAAATTTGACACCGTTTTCATATAAATCCCAATCAGATCCCTAAAAAACTCTGAAATATATGTCTAAAACATATTTTCATAATAGAAAAAAACCTTACCCAATTAAATATATTATTGTTAAATTAATAATCAGTAGTAAATAAAAATAGTCTAAAAAATTGCTATGGTTGCAAATGGCAATTTTAAATAATTTTGTAAAGCTTAGAAGACTACGAAAGACTCAATATATTGAGAATTTTCTAAATACATTGAGAAAAAGTCAAGATATTGATAGTTTTCTTATTGTATGGAGAAAAAGTCAAGATATTTGAGAATGTTCTCAATATATTGAGAATTTTTTCAATATACTGAGAAAGGAGTTAAGATATTAAGATTTTTCTCATTGTATTGAAAAAAAAAGTCAAGATATTGATAATAACCTCATATTTAAAAAAAAAGTCACGATAGTGAGAAAAAGCTCATTATATTGAGAAAAAAGTCAAGATATTGAGAATACTCTCAATGTTTTGAGTTTCTTAAAAGTAAAAAGTATATTTGACACCAGGTTGCTTTAGTAGAAGAGAGATAAAAAGGATATAATTATTTTTTGAATTCGCCTGAATATATTTGACATTACCCATATTTAACCAAACGTCCAGAAACATATATAGGTATATCCCGTAGATCTCACTTATTGTTATTACGAAACAGCATCTGACGTCAGCCTTTCATCCAAGTAAGGACAACCTACTTATCGCAGCATAATAATATGCATAAGTGCATTCTCACTCTGTTCACCAAATTCAGCCGAGGATAAAAATAAGTACACATTGTGTTAAAGAAAAAACCTCGTCCCACGCGTGGTCTGGTTTTCGCAAACCTGTTTCCACTGTAAAATATCCACGAATTTATTATATGAAAGTAAAGTAGGATGCATATCAAAAAACAAATTATTCAGTGCCCCTCCCCTATGGAAAGCCTTTGCATATATTTAGTTTTCAATATTACGTATGGAACGTACTTAGAACTTGTAAAAAAATATATTTATTTGTGTACCAAGGCACTATAGTTGAACTTACAAGATAAGAAGGATTGCTACAATTTCAATTTTGTCAGTAAAAAATAAAAAAATGCTCATTAAAATTCCATGCACAAGGTAAGTAACCAAAAATAATTATTTTTAATGTAATGTAGATTCTTGTTTAATATCTCATTATTTAAAAAATGTAGATAACACTTTTAAAAAGAAAAATGTAAAGACAATAAACTACTTGTTTGTGACATATCTTAAAAATAATAAGGTTATTCCTTTAAATACCTAGGATAATAGGTAACGAGGAAATATAAAACTTTATTGAACCAGAATATTTGATAATTTCATTATTAATTCATCTCTTAGTTAACTTTGTGGCTTAATTCCTATATAAAGGAAGATATAAATGACTAAATATAAACTATTGAAATTGCAATTCTAATCTGAGTTGCTATGGAAGGTATATTCATGTCAAACTTTTTTAAACAAACATTAACTTGTTATCTGTCAGACTATGCAACATTATCGTCGAATAAGATGGTTACAACGGAAGAAAAATTTTTTATATGTGGAGCATATAATCTTTTATACGAGTTTGAAATAATGCACCCAGCATTAAGTGGGTCGGATCTCAATTTGATCAGAAGTTTCAAAAGCCCATACCATCAAACAGTGTAGTTTTGTACGTTGTTAAAAAAATTACGACTACTGGTAGCTAACATACAAGAAAGAGGCAAGTCAGAAGAAAAAAACCGTTCAAGTAAACGAAAATCACGACGAGTAAAGCTGCAAGTCGCACAGTCGTCAAAAAGAAGATTGTGAAGAACTTGTCAATAAACTGGGTCTAAAACGAGAACATATTCGTTTAATAGTCAATGATATTGGAAGGTTTTCTTACAAAATTACAAAACTCAACCAAAATAATAAAACACAATGTTTAGTTTACTGTGCTCGGATGGTGGGTAGCATTTATGAAGATGACGAGTTCTTGCATAATGCCTGTTTTTCAGATGAATCCGATGTGTTACTTTCTGATCACATTAATAGACAGTATTTTAGAAGCAATGGATTTACTCCTCCTGAGGAATTGATTGAAACACCTCTTCATGAAGAAAGAGTGACTGTACGGTGTGCAGTTTCTGTAAATGAGATTATTAGCCCTTATTTCATTACTGATGCATTCCGTATTATCCCCGTCAACACTGAAAAAATTTAGCAGCAAATTCTGATACTTCTGTACAGGACCTAAAAAGCTTCTGTAGACCAAGAAATCTGTTGCTGCGTAGGCAGTGGCTTCAGCAAGGCGGTGCGACGAATACTGCTGAGCAATCGTTGCGAATGATTAGAGATAATTTTGGCGATTTTGAGTGGTTTCCTGAAAAATAAACTTTAATTATCCTTCAGATACCTCGGATCTTATTCACCCCTATGCATAACATCTGGTCATGATGAAAACAACAGTTTTTCAAAACGATTCACCCACTACGGGGTGTCCCATCGAAAAGTATCACATTTCGCCGCCTTATATCTCGAAAACTAAAAGAGATATCGGGACGCGGTTTGGACAGAACGACTTAAGATTTTTGTAAGTTTTTTTTTGCACTGTTGCCAAATCTCCAAATATATTGGTAAATTTTTTATTGACTACGCTCGTCTTTGGAGTAAAATTACTTGCTTATATTAAGTGGAACACCCTGTATATTTTGCCATAATCAGAAAGCCTAATCACTTTTCTTTTCAAAAACGTATACATTGTTTACATTATCTTGAGAATTGGAGCCACAAAATTCAGTTTAATGGGAGCACCTCTTACTTGAACAGTTTGTGAAGCTGATCTTCGTTTTCACAGTACCATGAAAAACAAAAGTACAATAATAAATTGTATTGTCAGTTGTGTCAAAAATTTGAAGTGTAGATATAAAAATGTTCACATTAGAAGGATCACACATTTTTGATCATTTTACTACTAAGGATGCACAAATGTATATTGAAGTAAATGGTGGGCAGTTAAAACAAATTGTTTTCTAACTTATTCAAGTAGTTTTTATTTATACAGTTGTTTTTATTTTATCTGTTATTTTTATTACTGTCATTGTGCTTTGTTGTTATTGTTAACAAAACTCGTTCCTACCGATTATTAAAGAATTATTCTTTTCTCCCTATTTTTTTTTTCCTTTAAAAAGCAAATGCAGTCAAGTTCTACATCAAGTTTGATCAGAGATTTTAAAATTTTAAAATATATAGGGTATTTTATTTAAAATAAGTGTACAAAAACTTAAAAATAACTTTACAAAGAAGAAGGTATTTTTTTCATTCGTAATAACCCAAATAAGAGTGCTTCTAACAAATTTAATTTTGTGGCTCCAATTGTCAAGATAATGTAAACAATGCATAACTTTTTGAATAGTAGAGTGATTAGGCTGTCTGATTATGGCAAAATACACAGGGTGTTCCATTTAATATAAGCAAGTAATTTTACTCCAAAGAGGAGCGTATTCCATAAAAAAATTACTAATATATTTGGAGATTTGGCAACAGTGCCAAAAAAACTTACAAAAATCCTAAGTCGATCTGTCCAAACCGCATCCCGATATCTCTTTTAGTTTTCGAGATATAAGGCGACAAAATGTGATACTTTTCGATGGGACACCCAGTACAATTCCGGAGCTGATTATGACAATTATCTACTTTTTCTGAACTTTACAGAGAACCTACCTTTTAAGACATTGTACGAACCCCCAAGACCGAATTATACGTCCAACCAGAATGGTGGGCATATAGAGCATATTTTCTGCTTTTATAATAGATTTTAACCTTGTCGTTTTTGTTAAATTTGTTAATGTTTATAGGTAAGCAATATTCTGGTCATACTGTATGAAATTTAAAACTGTAAAAATAGTCTCTTACTAGTGTCAGTTTAACCTTAATTTATCTGTTCCTCAAGTGGTCCTTTTCCTGTCAGACAAATAAATATGTCAGTAGTGAGAGGATTGTCACCAATAATTTATAACAAACTTATTTCATGACCCAATTATTTGAGCATATCTCCAATTAGTATAATTTTCCATCTGGATAATAATAATAATTCTAAGGTATTAATGCCTCTGTCTTGTAAAACTATTTATACAGCACTAAAACTCAATTTATTCACGAGGCATATAATTATTTACATTATTTATATTTTATTAGATTGATAAATAGTTGCTTTGATTTTCCATTGAAATTAGTTTGTCCCAGATAGTTTTTGCCGTAAATCTTAAGTACAAGTTATATTAATAGTTGGTAATAATTAACTCGCTATTATTTCTAAGAATGTTATTATTAAATGTGTACATACAATGTTTTGCTTCTAGTCAACTAATGAAAATTTGTAGATTAGAGACTATATTAAAAACTGGACTAGACTAAGAGTATTTCTCTTAAATCAATAAAATATATCTGTATTTCGGAGCTTTTGCTTCCTTCGATCTATAGCTAAAAATAGATATAGTACTTATGTACCGATCTAAAACAAGACTCAATGAAATGCGGGTATAGAATACTGCTACAGTAGGTACTCCATTATGTGATTTAGGTCACATACATGTATATATGCCGTTGACAATGTATATTTTAATCTTACTTAAACGGCTGGTGTAAGACATTGTTATTTATTATATTTTTGTAGGAGAAAGTTTGTAAAATAAATATCAAATGTTTGTTTAAAAGTGTGTGTGATATACCTAAAAATAATTATTCCTTTTCAGTAAATTTAGTAACTCCTCATATATTCATTCAATTGTATAAAATACTAAGGCATTATTTCATGTTAGTGATAAAATAATAATCTGATAAAAAGGTGGGTGAATTTATTAGAATATATACTTAAGCATCATTTCTCCAAAAATTGTAATTTCTATAGCCTTTATAAGTAAGTGATCCTTAACATTTGCCCATTAGAGGCTGCTCAGCAATTTTGTATGTATTGTACAAATGTGAATATTCTCTAATAAACATATGTATAAGTAACCGATTCAGTTATATGAATGGTAAGTTCAGAGAAATTCAATTACATGACATTCTTGTCGATATTTTTGCAACCATAGAAAAATTGCTCACTTTATTTTTGCCCTTTAATAAGCAATACAAAACAATAGACACTAATACAAACTTTTGGAAGGTAAAAGCCGTTTATCGTCCCAAAAGATATGGTAGGTCCCACATTGTTTTTATAGCCAAGATAAATCATTGCAGTTGGTGTACTGATCATTATTAGTTAGTTTTGATAAAAAAGAACTAAGTATCACTTCTATTATTATTAATATGGGATAAAAGATTAATATGGGAGTAAAGGAGGACGACAGGATTCAAGTAGCAAAGATGTTTATAAGATTCCTTCTTGCACTATTAAGTTTGCATAAACTCCTCTTTATTTTCTAAAATCGGAATCAATGGCGACTTTACTAGTAAATGAAAACTAGTAGATTGGCAGTGGAAATTTCGATTTATATTTGACTGACCTCATGCATAAAGCTTAAATAATAAAAAAATTGTTACTTCCTCGTAAATGTGCCAAATATTATATTTTTTAAGCTTGTAGGTCATTCAATTTTAGAATGAATTAGTATTTAACTTTTGAGTAGGTACCCTCTACTAAAATAGCTTTACTATTTAGTTATAATAAGGAGCTACGTGGCGGAGCCGTTCATTTCGTTTTAATCGTTCCCTGCATTTTTGGCGACGAATCTTCGAAAAAATTTTAAACCGATTATCAAAAAATAATTTTTTCATTTCATTTCAAAATTCAATACAAAAGGAATGTGAATAATTATTTTTAATGTAAAGTAGATTTACTATTTCATTATAAAGATGATGTAGATAACACTATTAAGGAGAGATTAGTTGAGGTCATATGTAGATTTGCTGTCGTAATTTAATATTGGGGGAGGTGGATATATTATGCAAAATAGTATAGTGGTAATAGTAGCAAAATTTTCGATATATCTTCAAAATAATAAGGTTATTCCTTTTAGTACCTAGGTTATAGGTAACAAGGAAAATTAAAACTTAATTGAGCGATATTATTTAATAATTTCATTAATAATTTATCTCTTAGTTAACTTTTTGGCTGAATTCCTATATAAGGAAAGATATAAACAGTTAAATAAGCCAATAAATAATGTTAAAAATATACCATAAAAACCTTACTCTTCTTTCCACTCATTTCACACTTACTTCTATTCCTACTAAGATGTATCTACTCCCGAAGTTTTCACGAAAATGCTGAAATGTTAACTCACGAAAATCAAGTAAAAAGTCTATTAAATGAAACAATTCGTATGACCACGGACAGAAACGGGACATCATTGAAGTCGTGGAGACTCTGATGTAGTAGGTAACTGCTAGACTAACCCATGAACATGAAGTCAAAAATCTATTTTAGGAAAGAATTCACTTAAATGTCTACTAAATAACTTTGTTTCCGCTTTTAAAATATTAAAAAATCACTTCCTCACCATGACTTTCAATTCGTGCGTCTCCGAACAAGGTTCATCCATGGTTGCTGTTGTTGTTGTTGTTGGAAGGCAGCGCGGTTGCCCGCAACACTCAGGTCTTTTGACCCATTGTGCCTGCCGCTAGTCGAGAGCTATTGGAAGAGATCCGTGCTATGCGCTAGGCCCAACACCCGTTCTAGGGGAAGATCTCTAATGTGCCGGGGCAGGATAAATGCTGCACCTAGATGTTTGTGTCTCTTGACCATGAGGCAGGCATAACGACAGAGGATGTAAATGGAGTCCTCATCTTCGTGTCTGCAAAACCTGCACGTTTTGGTGTCACTAAGGCTGATAGTGCTAAGGTGCTTGTTGAGATGCCCGTGACCTGCCAGCAGTCCTGTGACAATCCTTATGCTGTTACGACTGCAAGTATTGATCGAGTTGCGTTCGACCAAGGCCCTTCAATTAAGAGCCTGGCTTGTCGCAGTCCAGTCCCGTTCGACCATTCTTCCTCTAATCTTTCCTTGATCCATTTTCCAATAGACCTTGTTATATAACTAGGAGGAAGCCCTCCAGTACTGGTTCGAGTACGGTAAACTGTATACTTGAGCCTCGTTTAGCCAGTGCATCGGCCTCCTCATTTCCTGTTATGTTGTGATGACCCGGTACCCAGGTCAATTTTACTTGGTTGTTCTATCCTAATTGGGCCAGACCATTAATACACTCTAGGTTCATCCATGATAGAAAGAAACACTTTACGAGGTATGAAGCAGCAAGTGCCTACCACAAAACTATATGCTACCATACTGCTCTTTCTTTTCCTTGTAGTTTTGACGCTATTTTAACTGTAACGGAATATGTGTAAAGTAGTACAACCTGCCATTGGGAATTTATTTTATCCTAATAATTACAGCATTATTTAATTAGTTATGGGCCATTTACCATACGAACAGCGTTCAACAGCGTAAAACGTCTCTAATATTTAGCACATTAAGAGATTGTAAATGATTAAATAACACCGATAAATTATTCTTGTTATCCGAAGTACACAAATTTTAATATATAAATTTTGCTTTATAAACAACTGAAAGAAAAAACCGTTAACGGCTTGCTCGCTTATAAACTTTTCAATGTGATGTTACTTATGGTCAGGGTCGGATTCAACGAGAGTAGAGTTTGCGACCGCTCCAGAACCCCTACAAGTCCACAAACCAATCGTAACATTATATTTTGGTGGTACACGGTGATGGTAATAATCATTAATATTTAGTATTCACCATCGTAACTAATAACATTAAAAGAAAAAAGCTACTCAAAGTTCCCAGCCATCCAGATTCACAGGCAATTTTTGAACTGGCAGCGTCAAATTTAGATCTGGGAACTAATATCTTACTTATCTTAACTTATCTTAATGTAATTTTCTATGCTTTATATTTTTTTGAAAATTTGGAAACGGGGAGGTTTCGAGAAAGTTCTACTCATCTGAAGTATTTCCGTTTTTCTGGCACTTCCGGTTATACCGGAACTGGTTATTAATTTTCTTATTTTAAATGGAATGCCTTATCTTTTTTAAATTTTTTATTTCTACGCTAAAATCTACGTTATTTAATTTGTCATACCGTTTTCCGTTTTTTTGTCGTTAAAATTTGATTTTGTCGTACCCTGTCGGAAGTGCCAGAAAAACGGAAATACTTCAGGAAAATTATAGTTTTTGACCGTGGATATTATCGATAATTTCGATATACAGGGTGTCCCAATGTGAGCGTACAAAAATTTATCGGGGGGTGGACCAGACCAAAATAAGAATAAAACTCTTATAAAAAAAATCTCTGATGCACACCTAACGAGTTACAGGGTATTATTTTGAAAAAAAAAAATCCGCAATAACTTAAAAATCGTTAGGTAATTTTTGGGAGACGTGTCCATCTAAACATCTGCATGGTGTTTGTTTAACTCTGACATCTGTGGTGGCCTAGGCGTACTCTTCCTTATGACTTCCTTTGCATGTATTTTTCTGCATAAAGAATGTAGTCGGTACTTTACACTCAATTTACTCGAAAATGGTTGATTTTAGAGCTATGTAACAAGAGCACCTTTTTTGTTCAGAATTGATAGCCAATTAAGAAAAACTTAGTTAATCCACGAAAAAGTAGGATATACAAGAGTTATGAAGACAAAATCATAAGGAAGAGTAGGTTTAGGCCACCACAGGTGTCAGAGTTAAACAAACACCATGTAGTTTTAATGACTTTTAATAGATGTACACGTCACCCAAAAATTACCTAAATCTATGAAACGGTGTTTAAGTTATTGCGGAAAATTGTTTTTTTTTTCTCCAAAATAACACCCTGTAACTCGTTAGGCGTGCATCAAAGACATTTTTTTATAAGAGTTTTATCCTTATTTTGGTCTGCTCTACCCCCTGGTAAATTTTTGTACGCTCACACTGAGACACCCTGTATAGATCTTTCTCGAAAACCCCCGTATCCAAATTTACAAAAAAAATTCTAGTAGGAAGTCGTTCAACTTGAAAGGAACAGATTAGCTGGATTTCCCTGTATATGAGGTAATTCCAATTGCCTACTTAGATTATAGATATCAAGAGAAATAAAATACTTCGTTAGATTATAATCATTTTAACAATGTATATATCTATTAGGTTAACTGATCTACCTATTGATAATAGGTGGGTAGATATTATCAATAATCAACCATATTGATAATATATAGATATAATTTAGATAATATCAATAATTTCGGTAATATCAATAATTTGAATAATTTTGATGGTATCAATAAAATTATAGTTTTTGACCTGGTCAATATATATTGTTCTAGACTATTATTGCCACATTTGTGACCAAGGGCGCCCGCACTTCCAAATTCGGCCCTGATTACCATCAGCCTTACGGCCAGCGGGATGCCAAGTTATCTGGTTAATTTTTGACAGGCGACTTCACTGCTTCTCGGGCCTGGATAGTTGAAAACCGTTTTAATTTAATGGTAATGGTACCACTAAGAAGTTCGGCGATGACGGTTTTATTAATTCAAATCTTATAAGGCATCGAAAATTAGTTGTTTATACAACGTATTACCTACAAAGTATAATTTAATTTACTTTGCAATCGTGCTTCCTTATTAGCTGTCTTGATGACTTGGATACTAGGCGTCTTTCGCGTATTTTCTTGGCTTTGTATTAGTTAAGTACCTCTTTCTAAAGTTACATTGCAGTGTAAATTATCTTTAGTAAGTGCTACAGCATTAACTTGAGTTGTATAATACACACACAGTATTCCTTATGACTTGGAATTAAGTTTAAAAGCACTAAGCTATAACATATATAGTATTCTTCATTAATTTGGTATTCTATCACAGACCCAAAGAAATAAAACCTTATTTTCATTTAAGAACTCCTAAAAAACAATAATTTATTATATTTTATACTTCCATGGACATAATAATTACCATTTATTTTATTACTAATTAATACAAAATGTTAATAATTGAATTATTGAGTTGAGACTAAATGAATAATTGAAGATCGAGAAAATATTCTTATAGAAAGCCACCTGCAAGAATGATGAAAAACTGGAGAACAGAAAGTATTGAAAATAAATATTTATAACAGATCAATACAGCTGGATTACAAATTAGTTATATAAACGATAAGACATGTTGACTAGAGCATTCCAGTTTCTTAAACTCAATTTTTTATACTCAAGATATTTATTTTGTTTATTAAATTAATGAGATACATTTACCGTGTTATTGACACGAAAACTGTACAGTTTCAATTACTTCAGGACAAAAGGAAGCTGCAAGTATTTTTTTTTCGTGTATATTTACAACAATAAATTTACTTAAAGTAATTACAAGTAGTTATTTAAGTTTTTGTTTGCAAGATAATTATAAACAAAAAGCTATTTCAATGAAACAATAAGGCAGACTTCATTTCCGCTGAAACCAAGAGAGCGACAGTTCCGTCTGGTCAATTAAACTCAAATCTGTTCATCTGTGTCTTGTGCAGACTCGTAAAAGTAATCCTTGGATAAGTTCCAAGTTCATTGAATTAAATTGCTGCTGTTCTAAAAGTAAGGTATAAAAAGCTCAAATGACGCAAATCAGATATGTAGTAAGCAAGACACTCATTGTATTTCCCGGTAGTTTTATTTCGTGCCAATTTTTTCCTTGTCTATAATACTATTAGAATTTACAAAAACAACTTCTATATATATATATATATATATTATGAAAGATTTACTTTTCACTATACTGCACTGTAACAACTAAAATGAAAACTTGGTGTTATTTTAGATACCCACATATAAATACAATCATTCATATATTTAGGAGACGTCATTTCAATTAAGTTATCTCCAAAAACTCTTTGGAATTCTAGTATCAATTGTAGATCTACGTCCCATTTACCTGAACTAGTCTTACTGACTTCTGGGAGTTACATAGGTAAATTAAAAAGCAATAATAACCAGTAAAAATTGGACTTGCAGTCCAATTTTTTTAATCGATATTGAAATATAATAAATTGGTTCTCCAAATTGAATATTAAAGATGTGTGACCAACAGTCTTAAAGAGTCCATCTGTTTAAAATGGGTTGATATATATTTAATAAAAAAACGTTGTAGAAACAACGCTGTTGCTAACATTTTAGAATAGATTTGATTCTACAGTCTGTCCATAAAGTAACCCCCCCTGCTTACTTTTGAACGAATCGAGTTAGAGACTTTTAACAAAATACAGGGCGAATCATGTAAAATAAAGTTGATTCTGACGATAAATTCGATTCTTCAAATTCAAAGATGGCGCCACGGGCGCTGTCAACTCATTTTTTTTAAATGGCAAAGTGTGCCGTGTTTCACCTCATTTAAAAGGTAATTCAATTCTCTACATTCTCGTTTTTGAAAAATGACAATCTAGTTATCCGTTCTCTAGTTACAAGTGTTTGTATTAACGATATTTAAAAATCCTCGCCTTTGCTTGCCACTGTCACTGAAACGCCAATAAGGTTCGAGAAAGTAGTTTAGCGTTGAATAATTTAAGGTGTTTGAAAGTTTCTATAGGTTTTTTCTTATTTTTTTAAGTTATTCGATTTGATAGATTTGATAGATTTAAGAGAAAATTTAAGAGGAGAGCGGTACTTAAGAATGCTGCGGGAAGAAATTTTTCCAAAGATAGAAAGAATAGCAGGCAATAACATTCAAAGTATTGTATTTCAACAAGATGGGGCGCCGCCTCATTTCTATTGACCTGTTACCAATTTTTTAAATAACCATTTCCCCGGCAGATGGATTAGCAGAAGGGGCCCGATAGAATGGGCCCCGGGCTCGTTCCCCGGACTTAACTCCTCTTGATTTTTTCTTATGGGGATATTTGAAGTCAAAAGTCTACAGAACTCCTCCAGTAAATATCGACGAACTACAGCAACGTCTAACACATATGTGTAGAAATATCCCTGCAGAAATTTTAGAAAATATCAGGCAAGAATTTCAAAGTAGACTTTTTATGTGTCAAGAAGTCAATGGACAACATTTTGAACAACTTTTTAATTCTTTTATTTTTAGTTTTAATAAATATTTGTTCATAATTTGTTGTATTAAAATATTAATTAACATTTTATTCATGGATCAGATTAGAAGCCGAAACGCTTGTAACTAGAGAACTGCTAACTCGATTGTCATTTTTCAAAAACGAGAAAGTAGAGAATTGAATTATCTTTTAAATGAGGCGCAACACGGCACACTTTGCCATTTAAAAAAATTGAGTTGACAGCGCGCGTGGCGCCATCTTTGAATTTGAAGAATCGAATTTATCGTCAGAATCAACTTCATTTTACGTGATTCACCCTGTGCTTTGTTAAAACTCGCTAACTCGATTCGTTCGAAAGTTAGTAGGGGGGGTTTGCTTTATGGACAGACTGTATATACATACACATACATACATACCTAAATAAAATTTAGCAAACTTCATCCTCGTATAAAATTTTCATATTTTTAGGCCTAGCCTAATATCTATCTTCGTATAGACACCTTATTCAAAATGACTAGACAATACAATTAATTACTGCATTCTCTCATCCAATATTATATTATAAGTCAATTCAAATCAGTCTAGCGACAGATGAAATAATGGCTGTCGTCTACCATTGACAAACCGATGATTTACTCTATGCGTCGACTTATTGTTCCAATGTTACGCAAACGATGTGTAGGTCTTGAATATACTTAAAAGAAAGAATCATGTTTCATACTGCTCATAGGATATCACCTACGACTGGTCTGAATTTAGCAATAACAGATACTCTGATGAATGTGACTCACGTACGGCACGAAAACATGGCTTGGGTTTTCGATTTCGATTGAATTTGTCAACGCTAGTGAAGTACGCGATATCGATATCGCACGCCATTTACAGTCAAAGTGAATTTATTAGATGGTAAGGACATGACATAACAACGGTATTCTTCATGTGTTTATAAAAATGTGTTAGTATCCAATACTTCTTGAAAACGTTTGAAGTGAGAGTAAATGTCGCCTTATTTTAGCTTCTATAAAACCTTATGTAACGATTATAGCAAAAATTAAATCAAGCAGGGAATATCGAAAAAAGGATAGTTGGCTCTTTAGCTACTAAGGAAAACTTTATCTGATATAAAACATCATCGAAAATTATTAATAAGTATCCACTAGCTCAAGGAAGACTCTGACCAAGAAAGACTTATAACAACTGGCTACTAATATTACAAGTACTAAGGTAACATATCATGTTATCATAGGGTCAATCGTGTCCTCCAATAATTATAAATAGATGTTCCCATCAAGATTCCCTTCAATAAGAAACGGTCCAATTAGATGGTTGCCGAAAATTCCGGCCCAAACATTTTTGAGGAGTCTGAATATGAAATTTCCTGATTAAATGGGGATTAGTATCACTCCAATAGCTACAATTGTGTCTATTCACTTCTCCATTCAACATAAATGTACATTCGTCTGAAAAACACATATTGTAGAGAAGATTTCGGTTCAATAGAAGTCGCTCACTAAAATATTCATAAAATTGAGTACGACGATCTTTATGTAATTCTTGAACCCGCATCATCTTAAATGGATGAAACTTGAATTCGATTAACAATTAAACTGGATATGCCAGAAGCTTGAGACACTGGTTTAAGTATTTTAGTTATTTTTTCCTTCTTCCATATATGATATCATTATGTCAACAAAGCTTTTTGAGCAGAAAACTATATTTGACTCTCTTTACTACTAAGAGTTCATACATAATAGTAATTACACCTTTGTTTATCTTACAGTTAGTCAAACATTTCTAAAAATATTTGAGAGTCTTAAGGCAACCGGCGATTCAAGACGTGAGTATGCATCAAGTTGCAAATTTGGTTGGAATACGTCTTTAATCATCAGACATTGCTCCAGACAATCTGAGCATTGAAAATATGAATTGGGAAATTATTTTCCACAATACCAGTGGTCGGCATTACAGTTGCACACTTTATTTAACAATAAATTATGCACTATACCACACTACGAGAAATTACTCTTCAGGGTGCCATAAACTCCTGCAATAATATTTAATTTTAACAGCCCGCTGCTATTTTATTATGTCCTTAAGGATCAGCTAGCAAACCATTCAGTATGAAAGTTTACGGAACAGTAATAATTTACTGACAATCATTTGGTTGTATATTTACTTTTAGAACAAGGTTACAGACGCTTCTAATGTTATTTATATATACAAGTATAATGGCGCTTCAGAAATAATAACTATAAATAATAATCTCTTCCTCAATTTTGTAGACATGGAAATTATTTAAATGTGAAAAGAAAATATTTATTGATAATTATTATAAGTTTTCCTTCATATTCATTCCTCAGTATTAATTTCTGAATATATAATTTTAATTTTTTTATAGTTAACCCAAAGTACAGAATATGCAAAACTTCTTCTGAGTACTCAATGGTTTATGCTCTTCTTAAAAATAGTAGAAATTTGTTCATCGTTAAAGGGAGAGGAAACGTAGGTCAGTTGGTCATGGTCAAATGGTCATCCAAAAATTTCTGCACAGTGAGAGATTGCGCCATCTTATTGGAAAGTTATTTCATTTTCTACTAAATTGTCGTCACTTTCTGAAATTTCTGTTATAGGGTCAATCGTATCTTCCAATAATTATAAATAGTGATCCCATCAAGATCCCTTGAATAAAAAACGGTCCAACAAGATGGTTGCCGAAAATTCCGGCCCAAACATTCAATTTTTGAGGAGTTTGAGTATGAAATTTCCTGATTAAATGGGGATTAGTATCACTCCAATAGCGGCAATTGTATCTATTCACTTCGCCATTCAATATAAATGTAGATTCGTCTGAAAAATACGTATTATAGAGAAGATTTAGGTTCAGTACATGTCGCTCACTAAAATATTCGCAAAATTGGGTACGACAATCTTCATGCAACTCTTGAACCAGCATATTCCCTCGTTTTCTTTATTCTCTTGTCTTCTTTGACTTCTCTATCCTCATTAAACTTACTATGCATTTTGAAAGATTCATAGTAGATAATTATTACATGCACAATGTTCCAAGAAATATCTGATAAATTTATAATATAAACTATCAGATTAGGTTACAGACACATTTATAAAAAACTAAATTAATACCTTTAACAAAACTTAACAAACCTTTAACTTAACAAAAAGCACCTCCATTGATAATAATTTAATTGCATATAAAATAAAACTCTCTAATGGAGTAACCTCTAGTAGAGTGATCCAGGGTTGTTAAGATCCTATAAACTAAGTGAGCTAAATGTGATTAAAACAGACCAAATCAAGTAAATTAGCTTACTACTTACTTATATCACAGATAAAATAGCTACGAGCTATTTTATCTGTGCTTATATGCTAATTTTTATTATGCATTTTACTTTAAACCGACTCTTTTATTTGGTTGGTCCAATACATTAGATCAAAATAGCATTCAGTATCACTGGTTTCAAAAATGGAACTAATATCTGTCTTCCCGAAACTCAGTAATAAATAACATTACAACAATAAAAATTCCAAACGAGTACTTTTTACACCTTTCACCTTTTAGATTTGAAATAAGATGTTAAACTACGTGCTCAAAACAAAATAATACTAGTATATCAAGGGTTTACAACACTCTGTTACCTAATAAAACAATGCACAGGTAGAAGAACCAATCTGTGACCACTTCTATGAAAGGAAGTGTTAATGAAATTATTTAAGGCCCTTAAAACATGTCGGACATTCGATCTGATAAGTGCACCCCAACCACGGGCGAAAAGTATACCCGGTATTAAAGATCGAGATAATACAACGTTTTCAGTCTGAATCGGTCTGCTGCAAAGTGGACTGTGGAGAGACCGTAGCCAGCTTATCAGGCGCTGTTGCCAAAGATGAAGCTAGAATATATTTAATGCCAATGCGAAACTATCATGTTACAAATTATTAATGAGTATTCATATTTGTGTGTGTTTTTATATTAGAAACCTAAGTACATAAAGTAAAATATCAATAATACATATTAGACGTACACGTAATTTAAAACAGCAGAGATTTGGTTTTAGTAATGAAAATAAAATATATTTATATCTTTAGTTATGTGCCCAAATCCGTTCTTCATTCACTTGATAGGTGGGTGTTTCTTGTTCCTTCTCTAGCAATAACAGTCGGTAATCATTTTTAATTTCAATTATTTTATTTTATCATAACCTTGGAACTATATCTTTGTCTAATATTATGATCTGATTTGAGTAACTGAAACTATTCTTATTTCGGTATATTCTCCTATATTTTATAGTCCGGCTGTCTGCAATTATTTTATCGAATTTTAAAGTATAAACTTTGAAACAAGCCACCTGAAACTTTGAATATACTTTCGGTGTAATCTTCAATAATTCCTACAGAAACACTAGTATTTTTCTGGTATTCTTGAAACAGATTGAAACAACAGATACCTTCTCATTTCCTAAAATCAGTCCATATGGTTAATTACCAACACATAGCGTAGCAGTCCACTATTACTGAAAATTAAGCTCTGTAATTATCTGAAAGCACACTTGTTACAAATACATTTTGAGACATTTGAAATAAATTTGATCGACTAGAGACATAGTGATAATGAAAATATTTCTACCCCTCATTCTAATCTAATGGATTAGTCCCATAGTCTGAGATTTGTGTGGAAGAAGGGGAGGCATATGATTTTTTCAGGAGGCCTAACCGCCGTTCAGTGCTGGAATGAGGAAAATCTGGAAAATCTTATTAGTTAAAAGAACAGTTAAACATCAGCCAATGGTAATCTCTCACATTAACACCAGGCTGATATTCTTCCCATTCTAGTCACGTTGCCAACCCAACCTTTGGAGCAGCCGTTAATATATTAGGAGACAATTCAATTAAAAATTTTTTCCGGTGGAATCGGGATTCGAACCCACGACTTCTGGGTTAAGCAATCGAGACACTAAACTTTGAAGCAGCACTGACTCGAGAATGCATAAAAAAATAGGGCATGGTATCATATAGGTGTCTCGGAATTAAGAATTTTTTCAAATAGAAATGTGTAGTATATTGATAGTTTGAAATCAAAACCAAACAGGGGAAACCGTACCACTGAAGTGTAACGAAAGTGATCGAAAATGGCCGAACAAGTCCTGTCATTATGGAAAGGTTGTTATTCCATAGTCGAAATTGGGAAAGATGGTGAAATGAATGAAGTTTGAAGTTGGAAAATTAAAAATTTTTATAAATGAAGGGCTCGGGTGTAAATAATGGTATCTGACAAAATAGTCGAAATCGAGTTTGTTGTTGAAAATAATGGTAAGTGGCAAGATAAATAGGTTTCTGGTGTTACTTCTTCTATTTGTCAATAGATGGCTCCACTATAGCATTGCTTATTTCTGGTATGTGCTATTACATTCATGTAAATAGTGGTATGTGTTCAAGATGGTGGACAATGAAACTGTGGATCGCACTATTGGTGCAAGAAATCATAGTGAAAATTCTGTTGAAAATAGTGAAAGTGATTTTTATGATTCAGACCGAGATCCAGAATACATCCCCAGTGATGAGGAAAATCAATTAAAGGTAGGATTTCCATTAAATCAGTGTTACCCTGTAGCAAGTAAACAATGTTATGTGTATGTAGATACCATTTTTTACACGCAAACAACATAGGGTCGGTATGTGTACATATGTCATTGTTTACTTGCAGAAGATACGTAATAATGCATTTTTTATGCATACAAAGCATTCAAAAAGAAGTTGGATTTCTTTGCAAAAAAATACACGTGATGTTTTTATATTTGCAAGTCAAAATATTTTTTGTTTTTTCCTTATTTTGTGAATAAGCTACTATACTATATTCTTTTACTTGATTTGCAGAAAAGAACTCTGAGATATTTAAATTCAACCCAGGATGTATTGGAAGAAAATGATGAGGCTTCAGAAAGTGAAGCAGAACATAGCGACAATCAAGAAAACACTTATCAAGACGAAAATACAGAAATTCCAATACGTAAAGGCAGAAAACGTAAAAGAGGCAAAGGTAGACAAAACGAGGAAAAGGAAAGACGAAATAGTGGGAAAATATACAGGACTTACAGGGGCAAAGGAAACGACCAGGAAGAGAAGGTTTTAGGGCCGGATTGTAACTGTAAAAGAAAATGTTTTTCAGTTTTCACTGTAGAAGAAAGACAGAGTATCATCTTTAAAGGATTTTGGGAAATGCAAAGCTTTAATCTTCAAAACTCATACATTTTTGGTTGTTTGGAGGTAAAAAATAAAGCTCGAAGTACAAAGCTCAATGACCAAAATTCAAGACGAAGTCACACAGTTTACTATTACATAATGTCAAAATCACAGAGTTCCAAAGTACAAGTATGTAAAAAAGCCTTTTTAAGTATACATGGGTTACAAGGAAATAGAGGGAGATTAGAGAATATTGTAAAGACAATAAAAGATGGAGCACTCACTCCGAAATTAGATGGAAGAGGAACTCATTTAAAGCACAAAAAAAAATATGATGATGCTCAAATCAACAATGTTAAATCTTTCATTGAGAGGCTACCAAAGTATGAGAGTCATTATTCGCGAGGCGATAATCCCAATTCTTTTTTCATGACTATGGAATATACGGTAGAAAAGTGCTACGAAGAGTACAAAAATGAATGCTTAAGGCAAGGAGTTAATTTTGTCTCTTCGGATAAATTTAGGAGAATATTTACTGAGGACTTTAATATTAAGTTCAAGTCTCCGAAAACCGACACTTGTAGCGTTTGTGACAGCATCAATATTGCTCTCAAAAATGCTGGACTTGATAAAAATCCAGAGGCTACAAATAAACTTAAGGTTGACCAAGAATTACATCATAGAAAGGCAAAAGCTGGTCAAGACGCCATCAAATGGGCAACTGTAGAAGCAGCTCAAAATGAAGCTACTTACGCCATAACATTTGACCTTCAACAGGCATTACCCACACCCAAGCTTTCTACGGGACCCACATTCTACAAAAAAAAAATGTTTTGCTACAACTTTAGTATTCACAGCTTACATCCTTCTCAAGGATATTTCTATATGTGGGATGAATCGACTGCTGGGAGGGGTGCAGAAGAAATCGGAAGTTGTTTGCTGAGGCACTTCTCAGAACATAATATAAAAGGTTCGAAGTTAATTGCTATCTCTGATAACTGCGGAGGCCAAAATAAAAATTGGGTTTTAATATCAGTGTGGCTTCGATTACTGGCTCAAGGAACATTTCAGGAAATTTTGCACATCTTCCCTCAGGTTGGTCATACCATGCTCCCTTCAGACAGAGATTTCGCTTACGTAGAAAAACATGTCAGAGCTCACTATCAGTATGTCTATACTCCAGATGAATGGGAACAGATTCTTAGGTCTGCCCAAAAGAAAACTCCATTTATCGTACACAGAATGACCCAAAATGAATTTTTTAAAATATCCGATTTGAGAAACACCTTTCAGCAACCAAAAGCATTTGAAGAAATAGGAATAAGAAGTGCCGTAAGAATTCGATGTTCTGCAACAGATTTAGATACGATAGAGATGTCTAATACATATTCAGGCAACTTTACTTCTGTTTCTATAAAGAAAAGAGGGAGGCCAGGAAATATTAAGGAACGTTTAGTTCAAAATTTGGAAAAAAAATACAGTACCACATTACCAATTGACCAAGGAAAACTAGAGCACGTTCTTTCTTGTCTGAGCTGGATTCCATCTGTACATCACCCATTTTATACCAATCTACATTCCAAATAGTTTTTATAACATTAATGTTTCTTAGTTTAATCAGTACAGTATCTGCTATGCCATTAAATATGTTTTGAAGTAAACAATGGTATCTACATAATTTTTCCTTTAAAAATGTAGTTTTTTGCAATTTAAAAAAATCCCGTAACTACAATAACTTTAAATAATACTTGAGACATGTGAAGCTTTACAAGTACATTAAATTCGATTATGAATGTTACTAAGCATTTGTTCAATATTTTTTTAAACTTTCAATCAGCCATAACTTAAAACTTAGAAAACTACAGTTACCACTATTTACACCCGAGCCCTTCAAATATAATGTGTAAATAAAATGGAATCTCCGTCGCCTAAATGGTTTTGTATGTGTCCAAGGATGAAAGTGATGTAAAAAATAATTCGAAAAGTGATGTAATTCCGAGACACCCACCCATATAACACCAGCACCAAAAATCCATAAAAATATGTTAAAAGCAAATAACTATGAATATTAAGTTTCTTCGGTAGACGAATCTGCTTGTGTAAAAGCCAAATCTATTTCTTTAACTCGGGGACAAATAGTACGATCTGGCAACGCTACAGGCGCTTACATTAGCTGTACCTCGCACTTCTCTGGTCTACGAAACTCGAACCGAACGTAGTCCTCTCTCAACCAAGTTGTTTGAAGGAGCAGCTTAAACGCGTCTAGATCCTCTGCGATGAAAACGTGGGAAAGAAACAAACCATCCGATATTTAAAATAACAGAGTGATACGAAAACAGTGCCTTGGATTATATAGTTTCATGACATTAACTGTGTTAAGTGAATATTTTACATTATCTATAATTTACATTTTGAGGATTTAATTTACACGAAATATTGCAAAAAGTAAGTATTTTTATTTATTTGCGCTAAAATCTCCAACAATGAATGCATTGGGTAATTTTTAACTTCGGACACAGTCTTCGACAGGCATTAACATCACCGTATAACGGGTCCTTCAAAACTGTAAAAATGTTTAATCAACAGTGCCTTTTTAATTTTAATTAAACTGCTACTATAGAAATGCCGTTCACTTTTCCAAAGCAATTACAAAACTGATAGATTTAACAACACAAAAGATTAAATCAATATCTATAGCGTTTAATTTAGTTCAAGTATTCTTATTAATTCTTCTTTTTTATATGCATCTTATGCAAGTAAGTAGTGAATAATGATTGACTAGACTACTGGAGTCAGCTTTGTAATAGCTTATATTACAAATAGTAAGTTATAAAAAGGTATATACGAACAAGAGCTTTCTGTGTTACCTGTTACCTAATTACTCATTTTCCTACCACCCATCATCACCTCGATCTTCACTAATCTACTCTGTAGTTCTTCAGAAATGTTACACAAGTTTCAGTAACACCTGTTGCATGAGATTTATTCCAAGCCATTTAAAATTCAAGTAGTGATTTGGTTAACGTGCTAACCATTTCAACGTGTTTGGCGTATATATATATATATATACAGGGTGTCCAATGACCTGGAAAACCTGAAAAAATCAGGGAATTTTGACATATTCCTGGATTTTATCTTTTCATATATACATAGGTATTTGTATGAAACCGTATATTCTGATATTTTTTTTTCTGTTAATATGAGTTTAAATGTTTAAATTTTGAAAACCGTTCTTGAAATAATACAATTCAATGTATTATTTTTTCGATTTTTTTCATTTCATGAGACAATGCTGGTTTGTCGAATGGTTCTGATTTCGATGATTCACAAATTTTTTTAATTATTTGAACAAAAGTATAATTTCAGATTTGAAATACTTCGTTTTTTGTCGACTTCTATTTCTGAAATTACGAGAATATTTTTCTGATTTATTTTAAATGTTTTCTTACTTAAATTTTACAGGTATGAAATCCTGAAAAATGGCATATTTGTGCATAAAAACATAAAAATGTTGTATTATGTTCCTTTCATAGAGCTTGGTCAATTAGATAACGAAATATTTATTCAAATTTTTGTTTAGATCTCATTTCCTATGTGAGATTTCTTTTCAATAAAACTAAGTCCTGAATTGAATTTACTATTGTAGTAGTTTTTATGCAATGCAAGTATTAGAAATTATACATAATAAATTTTTGTTTACCATAAAATAAAATGCACTTCTTTGTCGTACAAACCAGTCAACTGCTGGAAAAAATAAATATATTTCTGGAGAACCTAGAAAAGTCAGGGAATTTTTTACCTATAAACATTATGCTGGACACCCTGATATAGGAATCGATCTGCCGAAAAATGTATCGAATTAAATTTAAATCATCAATCAATCAGACTAAAGCTCATGGTTCATATTTTTATTTCTATAATTTCAAGCTTTACAAGTACCTCCTTAGATAAAATTAAATATACTTTACAGTTTTGAAAGCTAAGAGTATTTACAGGCTCGTTAAATTATTTTTGTTCCTAGTTTTCCTTGGAGCTGGTTAGAAATATTCTCATGGGTTAATTATTTCATATCAGGCGTAAAGCAATTAGTCCAAGTGTTCGAATGATACGAGTATCATACTTACATACACAAAATGCCATATGATAAGTTGATATGATGGACTGAAATTATTTTCCCATGTTTTATACCCCGAAAAAAAAACATCTGGTGTTCATATTATGTATAGGATATAAAAATACCATCACTATTATTATATACCCACTCTTCTATCAATATTTTTATCTTTAATAACTTTAAAGTAATGGAAATACATACATAGTGGTAAAAAAATATCAATAAACCCTGATTTGTGCTAAAAATCCTATCAGCGTGGGCAAGTTCGAGTTATGACAATTTCATTATTCATAAATTGTGATATATTCGACAGGTTCCGGTTATGACTGATTTAAAAACCACTTTAAGGATAATTTAAAATCAATAAACTTCATTATTATCTTTCGTAGTTCGAACTGCCAATAAATTTTATGTTAACAGCCAAGTTTAGAAATGCTACCCTAGCCTTCAACTCTTTTATTCACATTCCTTTGTTAGTTTCTGGAAGTGCATATAGAAAAAACTGTAGTATCTGGTACGTGTTCCTCTTCCTTTGAATTTAGCTTACTAAGTCGGTCATGTCACAAGTAACTGTAGTGAAAACATATATTTACTTTTTACTTATTTATTTATTGTCTTCCTCAAAGACAATAAATAGAGGTCACTGCTATAATGGCGCCTGCGGAAAAGCAGGTCATTATCTTTCTGTCAATTTGACAATAATTGTCAGACAGATAGTAGCAAAGACCCAAAAAGGGCACTACGGTGTATTTCTCACTACTACAATAGTTATTTTCCTAACAAGTGTGGAAGGTGATACTTTTCCGCAAGCGACTGCAGTTGTCCGAACGACGCGAAGCGGAGTTCGGACAAGCAGTGAGTGCGGAAAAGACACCTTCCACATGTGTTAGGAACAACGTTTTTTCTACGGGCGTGAAGAAAATTGACATATTCGTTTTATATTGAAATAAATTGTGAGATGTCAAGTGCACACAATGCTATCTAATAATTAGAAGTGTCAAGCATTCCTTTTTCTTTATGTCAAAATCTGAACAGTGACAACATGATTTTTTGGAATTAAGATAATATTATGATCACATTGCAAGTAATACATAAGTATTTATTTTCCGCACTAGTGCGGAAAAGTGCAATTTTCTACACTCAAATGCATGCAGAAAATTGTAACTTTCCACACGCTCGTAGAAAAATATGTTTACTTGTTGAAGCAACATTACCAAATTTTGTATTTGCACCATGTTCGTTGTAATGATCATATTCATTGAGAAGTCTAGTATTTCAGTACAGTAACGAACATTAGGAAATATTTTCGAGTTTATCAACAAAGTACTACCGTGATCAAAGTTGTTTTATTTGTTACTACTATATCTACTTCACTGAGATCTATTCAGAATGAATATCAAAGAGCAACAAGCTTAAATATTTGAAAGAATCCGTTATGTGTAGTTAATATATGAATCACGAACAACAGTAATAAACATTATCTGAATACATATAGAGTTCAAAAGCTAGGTGTCAGCTTCGATGCAATTTGCAAGCACAAGCCCAATTCCGTTTTTATCGAAATGGGAGAATGTCCGTTTATATGTTTGTATGTATAAAAGTGGTTTTATTATATCAGGAAAACCAGTTTCTACATAACAGTCACTCTAAATAAAATGTTATACAAAATCCAATTTTCCAGACACACACACAGTTTCTTTTGAGAAATATAATAATCTATGCAGAGCTTTATTGTTTCGCCATATGTAGCTCCACCTTTACTTATGCTCCTTTGGCCAATTTTTCAAAAAAAAACAGAAGTACTATCAGGGTTAATAAAATAGAATTTAAAATAAGTGTATTGATAATATATGTTGGATTATAAGGAATTACTGCCAAGTAATGAATTCATTGAAATCTGGTTCACAGTAGCTTCTAAAAAGGTCCAATGATTTTACAGGAATGTCCCTTTTTACTTCTGATGTATGCCCACATGTCGAAAAGCTGTTAAAACTTACCCAATGTATCCGTTTCATTGTTCTAATAATTCTTGTAGTATTGTGGGAAATGAATAGGTATGTCGATCGGTTTAAATAAATTTTGTTCAATAATTACACAAGATGTAACCAACAATTAAAAACTGGTGTAATACGTTGAGATTATCAATAGTTTCTAAAAATTGTATTGAGAAAATAATTAATATGGCAACCTGTTCAGATTAATACAAAAACTTGTCCTAATTATTGTAAGGTATCTATAAAACTTTATGTATTATTATAATTTCTTTATTTCTGGACGGTGGGATTCCATATCAGTTGTAATTACATACTTAATCCAATATAATCCTATCACGCAAAGAGTGGTTTGATGACTCTCCTATAATGTCGTCAAGCGGTATTGCTGCAAAAATCGTTATACCACTAACACCAATTATGCTTTATAAAGCTAAAGGTTTTAATACTGGTTTTGCTGTCCCATTCCGGTTCTTGTTTTAAACTCTTTGCTAATTGACTCAACATCAAATGACCCGATTTGCGAGATTAAAAAATTCATATACACACTCATATACATTAACGAAAGGTTATTTCATTACTATGTAGAATGGGTAATCGGAATACTCATGTATTAAATTGTATAATACACTACCCTGCTTTGTGTCATTAAAATGATAGGTACTCTTTTAGATTGTTTGTTTTAAAACTACTATTATTCATTATTATAGTGAATGACATGTATATGTTTGTTTTCTTGCCATTTGTATATATTCTACGTCTGTATAGGTGGGTTCACTGAACAAATGTTTAATTTAGATAGAGGTGTTTTACCTTGAATTTCGCAATACTTGTTTCATGAAAATAGATTCTCTATAGAAAGTTAAAAGTAAAAATTAGTTCTACAAATTTTACTCAACTGACATGTACGGCGTAAAAGTTAACACTTTCAGGATGTGGTATTTCTCATCTTGAAAAATTTTTTTTTTCCATTAAAGATATTGTACCGAGCTACTTTATTACTCTAGAGACTGTCTTGTACCTACTTCCTGTAGAAACTTATCCCATAACTCCACCACTGGTAAAAGTTAAAGTCCTATGGAACTAAAGACGTGATAACTTGTCCATCAAAGAGCATATTTGAAATATAAAAATATTTGAAAAAGCTATATTCTGTCAAGAATTTATAAAACCTTATCTCATAATAATTGGAATGAAACTAATGAACTATACCTAGAAGCAAAATCTTATACAAATACAGTCAAGATACACGAATCTAGACATGGTCAAATCCAGTTGACACACGGTTCACCAAAATCTCTGACTCAGTTTTATGTTAAGAATAAACTATATATAATTTCCGCAACATAATTATAGGATACCCCGTATAAAAACCTAACATTTGTTTTGTCTAGTGCCCTCAACATCAACATTTACTAAGAGTTCATAGGATTTTTACAACACAATCTCCAGATAAAATTTTATCTTCAATTTGCTTAGCATAATACGCCTCATGATAACCTTATCGTCTATTTATCACATTGCATGGCGTCTTGGAAGTAAACTTGAATTAGAAAAGCACTCGAGGAAAGCTTGGAATGTACCAGCAACCCCAATTCGGGAATTACATGATTAATTTCTCAGTTCATGAGATAGATAAATAGATATGGTTTTATGACATGAAATAATAAACTGTTATCAAATATTCGATCTTGTAAATAATAATGATTCAAGGTGATTTTAGAGGAATTTTACACAAAAGTAAAAACTTCAAATGGTCTTTACGTGGTCTAGAAGTGGAATAATAAAAACCTCGCCAAACCTATAGACAAAGGTATAAACGGTTTAAAGGTATGTTATTTTGTTAATACCTCTTCAAATTATTATTTCTATATCTCGCTTATTTGATAAACTACAAAAGAAATTTTGGATTAAACATATCATATAGGTATTTGCTTGCTAGTGACTAGTAATGATGTTAATCAAACATCCAGAGATTGACAGGAAGTTAGTTAGCTATGTGGTATTAAATGAGTCAGGCCTAAAATGAAAAAGGAAAATTATTTCTGAGGTTTCATAAGTGATATGTCCAATGTAACATTAAAAGATACAAAATATGATATAAGAACCCGCATAATATATTTTTGCTTTTAAATGTTAGGTGAGGGATCAACTGCTGCGAAAAACAAACAAGTTTCTTAAAAGACCGATGTTTCGATTTATTATAAAATCATCGTCAGGTCAATTCACATTCTAGATTTCTTGTTATTCAAAGATATCTTAACTACTGACCTCATTAGATCTATAAACAAAATTCTCCATAAACAAAGAACTTAAAAAATAGTTATAATACAAACTGCCTATATAAGCTGTAGTAATATGCAATTATTTATTTTTTAATCCAAAATTGAAAAGTATCCCTGAATGACAAAATTGGTCTGCAGTACAATTTATCTGTAGTCTGTATATTCCTTATAAGATTTCGTAGGTGGTAATTTGAGGAAATTAGATTACTCTCCACAATTTCGATAAGGTATATAACCCAGGTAATAAAAAACCTCGAGTGCCTTGTTTTATCTTCAAAGTTAGATAAATTAAATGATATATTGCTTACCAGGAAACGTGGAGACAAGCTAATACCTACTTGTAGGCACTCTACACAACTATAACAAATTTATTTATATCACTTTCTTGATAAAAGTGAAGATCGACATTACTAATTTTAAATTATTTCTTATATTGGAGCATTTCGTGTACCGACTACAGACATTGTGTATAATAAGAGCCGTTACAGGAAGTTGTCCATCTAAATTAGTGGCGCCTGGGATGGCCCACTTCCCTCTTGGAAAAACGAGTGTAGTTGCACTAAATGTAGCGACAGATTTTGAACTTTTACAACGCCTCTTTCAGCAGTGATATAATTTACTACATATTTTAATTGATTTCGGGGAACGCCAATGACTTTGATATTTTGGAAGCTTAACTTTACTGCAGTTAAAACTGGAAACCGAAGACAAAATTTAAGTGAATGATAAGCTAAACACAGAACTGGAGAGTGCTTTCTTTTTTCCAAATTATCAAGTATCAATATTCGTCATGTTTGCCTTTTTTGATAAGTAATCAAGTTGATTTGAGCTACAAGAAATTTTCCCCTCACTGCCACTGTTTAAATACAAAAAATTACACAAATATACGTCTTGCCTTCCTCCCACTTCAGTGGATAATTAGAATTAAAAAATTGATGTTTGCAACTAAACAGGAAAAAATATCAAACTGATATTTAAAGATGTGCCTATCCTCAGTTAGCTATCCACTAAATACATCTTATCAGCTCGCAGATACTGTGAGATTACCCCGAATTTTGAATCTAATTAGCTTCCAATGCTCCGATCTTAATCAATATTAAGATGATTCAAAGGTTTAGCTCTCTTAGCAACCAAACAACATAAGTTTGATTTAAAACCCAGACACAACATTTCATGGTGTCTATCACTACCTTCTATCATTACCTTCACTTTCTTCATTGTATTTTTTGCGATGTACAGTAAATATTAAAAACAATTATAGTTTATTATGCTCATAAAGCCAGACATGTAGAAAGGTTGGCACAGAGTTGTAAGGCTTTACCATCAATAAAACAATTTGTTGACATACTTATGCAAAGAAACTTCTTACTTATTACAAAGCCTAGGCATTAATAGCGGATACACGTTGTCTAGCAAGTTACTGATATTAAAAATATCTACGTCTACTTCGTTAGAAAAACACGTTTTACGACCGAAATACTTGACTGAACTTTTACTGGTACTTAACGTAAAATATGTTATCTATGATGGTATTGTAACATTTAATGACTGCGGTCTAAGTCACAATACTTGTTCGATATAAGGTTTTTATGCCTAGGGTTATTTTAAAACACATCCTTTTTTGTTAGCAGATAATCAAACTGTTCATAAATAAGGACATAATAAAAGTAAACAATAAGATCTATATAATGAACTAGGGTTTTTCTATCAAACCGCTTCCACAGCATTTTTATTAAAAATTTCCAAAGCAGATTCTAAGAACTAAGATAGAAAATAAGAATACCACAGTTCAATACAATGTTGGCAAATGGAACACCCTGTATATGTCTACACTAATTTAAAGATAATTAAATTTTATCTTCAAATTTCTGTCATCAAGTTTTTTATCAAATATTTCGTAGACTTTAAGCTCTTGAATTGTTAATTCTCTTCAGAATGATTATATAGTTTCTCTTACCTTCATTAGACAACTAATTTGCTTCTAGTTGTTAAAGAATTAATCCTTACCACAAAATTCAGTCTTCATTAATTGATATGCTCTCAATCTAGTTGGAGAGAAGGAAAATATGCAGATACCATTCTTCTATTTATAGAAAGAAATATGTTAGTATATCTCGGAGATCTCCTATCTCATTAACATGTTTAATTATTAACATACCACACCAATTGTGTCATTCTAATTGTTTTTAAGTAATAAAACACGCCGCAGGTATTTTTATATTTACATCCTTTTAACGGTAACTTAGTGCTAAAAGTATAGTGAGTGAATGCAGCACAATATTTAGGTAACGGTATTTACTTCACAATATAGTTTTTCTTTAATAATTTCCGTGTCACGGAAAATGTCAACAGTACCAAGTATAGGGAAATATATGTAATGTGGTTGAAGTATTTGTAAAATCCAATAATTTGTATAGAACCCTTGTTCTATATATACAAGTATAGAACCCTAAGCTGATAGATCTAGCGTCGAAAATGCCTTAGAAAGAACCTACCTACTTTTGAAGGACCAATAAGAAAATTACTTTAAGCTAAAGCTCTAGAATTCTGAAAATGTTAGATAGCAGTAAGGACAGTGTTAATTTTTTGAGAACGTAATTTTTTTTATTTATCAGTGACATGACCGAAGGTTAAGATTGTTAAATTGTCTGATTGGTTTATAAAACATTTCTTTGGCATTTTTGTAGAGACCATCTCATATATTAATTAATAATAAACTGCTTAAAAAACTATTTATATTAATAATTGCAACATTTTTGCCAGAAATCGATAAGACAGTCGTTAGCGATAAGAAATGAGAAAACCAGGAAGTCATTCAGTTGCAGTCAGTCATTTGGTGATATCCAGTAATATATAAAAATTATTAAAAATTCCAGTAGTGTCCCATATTATTAATATGTCCCAAAAGTTATTCTTGCTTCCACCGATTTCATTTTGTTGTATTGCCAATAATGGTGATGATGACAAAGTGACTAAAACTTTAATTTTAAAATAACACGTTTATCTGAAACACCTTGAAAAAAATGATAATCTTAATTCGGTTATTGTGTATGACCTTCAAAATTGGTTGAATCAAAATACCTACTACGTATGACAAACGAGTTCTTTATTAGATAAAGTTTCATATTATATACTACGTTACATATCACCAAATCTATAAAAATTTAAATAAAATTTATTTTGATGAAGATGGTTGTATATTAAGAATTTTAAATGTTGGTAATGCCTCTTCATTAAACTGAGGCGCATTTTGATATCCAATTAATATTCTACGAATAGTTAATATATGTCATAGTAGCATATATCGAAGATCTATAGAAGCAATTAAACATTGACAATACACTAATGTATAAATAATCTATTTAATTAGGCACATAATATTGATTTTTTATTAGTAGCTACTGTCTATAGACAGATCAGCTGTTAAAATATAAAAAATGTAATATCATTTAAATATTAAATACTTGTATTAAAATATATTGATAGAATAGATAGAACTTGATTTTTTAATTGCGCATATCTTATGCTTTTCATGGTTTAAAATTCCAAACATTTTTATTGGAATCGTTTAGATAGATGTTGACAATTTTAAATATAAATTAGCAAATAAAAAATACCTGTCGTCATCATATAAGTTGCATATACTCGTAATTCGTAGCAGACCTATTTTAAAAAATGTTTACAATGCTTCCGGATATTTTACTATTTCAAACACTATTGTAGTGGCCGCAATTTCGAGAAATGTGTCTATATTTTTAAAATCGTAGGTCACTATGGACTGATATCTGCTTAATAAGAATTAAGGATAATTTGATAAGGATAAGACAATACCAACTGAAGAAGGTATTACATAGATAAAATATAAACTAATATATTGTTAAAATCACATATTGCCTATTATTACCTGATTATGAAACTAATTCTTCACTCGATCTTCACTGTTTGGTTAGAGTTGCCTGAAATAATGCAACAAACTTGTTATCAGTGTTGCCAAATTAAAAATTCTGGTAATAGTAGAATATAACATAAACTAGTGGTATATTTACCAAAAACTATGTACAGTACAGGTTCAAGATACATTTTGTTTTATAGAGTCTATAAAGTACCAGTATGTGTTTGATTTTCTTCACGCTAAGTTTCATAATTTTTCACTCTTAGCGTGAAGCGTTTTTATTAAGGTTTTTAGTTTCTTTAATCTTTAGAACACAAATAATAGCACATTATTTGACAATTTTTTGAAAAAAATTCAACTGTCAAAATTTTCGTATTTACACTTTTTTGTATCTTATCATGTAACAGACGCATCCAAAAATGTTAAGAATGTCAGCGTATAACAACTCGAAAACGAATCAAGATATTCGATTACTATTTTAACAATTGACAAACTTGATGTGCAATCACTTTTCTTCTACCATCGTACCCCATATGAGTATTCTTGTAAGACTTTCTGATCTGTACTATTTAAAAATATAAAAGTGTTTTGACGATTTACGATAATGTTATGAACAACCAAACTAACGCCAGTGGTAATTGTCAATGAGTCACCCTGTAGAAATCGAATTCGCAAGTAATACCCAGTAATTAAAACTTGATATTATGCCAACCAACAATTAACACCTTCACCTTTAGTTGATTTCATGATAATCTGGATATTAATAGTGTTACTATTTCCAGCGCATTTTACAAATTCACTTCCCACAATTCTCTCGCCTATCTCTATTAGGGCTCCACCAACACCACTGCTTATTTTAGGTATATACCTGTAACCTTCACATGTAACTTCCTGTGCCGACTACACCAGCTGACGATCTTTGGCACGGAAAGACAGCACAGCAACAAAGGAAAATGACAATGGGTGGTTAGTGCATTCTCCTTGCCTTAGTGTCAAGTGTTAGGTAGCTCCGAGTGAAGTGATAGTTCAGTGCCCCTTGCAAGTGTGTCTGCTATGAGAGCAGAGGACTAATAACGCCATGACGAGTCGACTGCACAAGAGCAGACCAGGAAGTGGCCTGAGCCTCAGCGTTCTGGGTGAGTTTGCCAAACTATTTGCGGCTTCCCAGAAATGAAGATACATTTCTCTTACGGGTTCGGTGTACAGATGATAAATACATCTTCATTTTGTTCACTCACAATGGAACAGCAGAAATACTTCAAAAAATGTTAATAGAACATATATGTGTACAGGGTGGACCTTCATTAGTTTTAAAATTATTATTTTAATGTTTCCAACCTTTTCGACGAACTTTGTATCTCTGGCGATAAAATCTTGCTCTAGATCAATTTTTCTATATATAGAATCCAATGATATTAGTTTTTCTTGTTGTAAGAATATAAGATGACGTAAACTAAAATTTTTTTTTTAATTGGGAACTATACTTGGTTATGTATGACCTAGAAAAATGAGTAATTTTTACGAATATATGAAGTACAAGGTGTTTTATATATTTATAAAAAATTGCGTACCGACATTTTTAAATATTGAAAGTTGGCTAAACAAGAAAAAATATTCAGAGCTATTCAAATTAACTTCCTTTTTGGTAGATAACATATATTTGTTAACGAAATCAGACAAGAAAATTAAATGAATTTTAAATAACATGGACCTATGATTTACGGGAATGTAGTAATACTGTTTCTTAAATTTTTACTACAAAACTACTATTCTCGAGTTTTTCGGTCTCGAGAACTTGGTGAATATTAGAAAAATATAAAGTGTTGGTTCAGATACTTCAAAAAGTTCTCACAAGCTAGTAGTCTTAGTCTAAAAAACTAGAGAAGATAAAATATAGATAGTTTTATGTATATATTTTGAAATGTATTGTATTTTTCTTTATTAATGTACATTGATTGATATCCAATACCTAAGGTTTATTATCCAAGGTTGAATCTCATTTACAACATTTTCATTTAAAAGAAAAAATGCAAGGAGTCTTACTCTAGTCAATTGTGAATTCACTAAAAATTACAATTATTGGTACTGCTTCAACAGCAATTTCTAAAGTAGTAAATAAGAACATTATATATCTTGGTCTTTTATGCCATATGTAATTTTTTAAAATGCTTACACTTAGTTTTTTGAACATTTTTATCAAAAACTTCACTGTTTGTAGAATTTAATCCCGTTGGAAAATTTCATATAAAAACTATCATACAGGGTGTTTGAAATCTGATTTTACAAAGGAACCCATGTACCTACCTATATATTTTTATAAACCTATATGGAGCATTATTTCAGCACTACAATAGTATGAAGAGGTTGATACGTCCATATATCTAATAGTAAGAATAATACTGGGGGTTTTCAACCTATCGGCCCCTATATAAATATATTCGCGAGAGAACGCTTATAAGTTTTAAAAAGTCTAACCTGATTTTAAAAACTACTGTCTTCTGTATGTCCGGTTTCCTCTTTTAAGTTTTCTCATTCAATATAAAAATGTTGTAAGCAATATATACAGGGTGATTCTTAACCTATACGCATAAATTTGGGAAATTATTGCTGAGGACGAATAATGACTAATAATGAAAAAAATGTAGTAGGTAAAACATTTTTAGTTTCGGAAATACCAATTTATTTCAAATAAAAATAAAAGAACATGAATTTCATAAGATACTCCGTATGTCTGTATCATGCAAGAACCCTAAACAAAGAAGGACTGATCAATCAGTAACAGCCAATCACATTTGTTTATCACTTATGTGACGTCAGTGGATTTCCTTTAGCGGGAGGTTTGAAATTTAAATATCCTCTTTGTTTTAATTTGACAGCTTTAACCTTTTAACATAACCTATATATGTCACATTGTCATGTAGAATGTCCCGGTTGTCTTTGGAATGTCATCACTGTCATCAGTCATGTCATCATATCAAAGTATTTCTGTATCATATCAAAGTAATCTGTGCACTGATTAACAAAACACAAGTTATCACAGTTGTCAAATCGACAACGATTTTTGCACAACGCACTTCAAATCGTAAGATATATATCGTAAAACACATATATAAGTACTTTAAAATCACATTTGATTGCATTAATACTGTCTGAAATAATATTGGGTTGAATATTTTGACTGAAAATTTTTGAAATTGCAATTAGAGGCAAATTTGGCAATAGGGGATCCACTGACGTGTTACGAGAAATCGGTTGAAAATGACCTTCAAATTTTTATGAATGAATTGATCAGTCCTTTGTTTAGGGTTCTTGAGTATCATGTTCATAAGTTCTTCGTTTGAAAAATGAAGGCGTCATATTTTTATTCTAATCGCGTGAAAATAAATTGCAATACGGCCACAACTGATACAGTACTGCTAAAAATACCAAACTTTTTAGTTTTTATAAACAAAAAATTTCACCTGATAAATGTTTGTAAATATTTCTTTCAAATTGTTTCCGAAACTAAAAATATTTTATGTACTACATTTTTTTTATTATTACTTATTATTTGTCCTCGGCTACAATTTCTCAAGTTTATGCGTATAGGTTAAAAATCACACCCTGTATATAGAATATAGAACTACTCAAAAATTGAAACGCAACATTCACATATTATGAAATGCCATCCTTGTAAACTGACTATGCATATAGAACCATTAAGTTTATCTCAGTTTACTACGACTGAAATTTACCACTGTAGGAATACCATTTTGTCATTGTATTTGTCATATTATAATATACTGTTTCCTCCAAAGATGCCATCTTGAACGAGGGGAAGAGTGTATGTGCATATAAATATTATTCCATTGAAGATTTACACCAAACTAATAGTAACATTAATCGTATACATTTGTCTATAGCGACCATACATTGTACAAAGATCTCGTCTAATATTAATCATGGCGGCACATCTTTATCATCTCTGTTAATATAATGAACTTCGTTTTATAAACCTAAGGAATGTTTGATATGTCAAAGACTTCATTTCGTCCTTTTACTTTTTTTATAACTAACTAAACTACATTCATTTATTGACTATTGTCACCCGTCTATTAAATACTACTTACGATTTAGATAGGTAGATAAGTCTGCTACATTATATGAGATATATATTGAAGTTAGAAAGTAATTTGAGAATTTCCATTGTAACAGGGCTTTATCGTTTGTATGTCATGTCCTAAATTAGGATTATTTAGGTCATTTCTCTTATTAGAATTGCTGTCCTGTTGATTGATTGTCTACTTAAATGATATTATTTATTACTGAAATCCTATGATATTGATTGACTGATATAGTGTTAGTGAGTGATGTTCTTTGTTTTAATGTAAATAATATATATTATTATAAATACAGGGTGTACAGGGTGAACCGAAAATAAACCTCAATATGTCAACCACTGATAGAAAATGCTAATCTGAGAAGAAAAGTGTGTACAGCTTTATTCCTATCTTGATCCATTAACGAGGTACAACCCGTCAAAAAGGCGCTATGAAACGTGTGTCTTATGGTATTAACGAATTAATTTTATATATATTGGCCATTATAAACCAAAAACGAGGCGTTACATGAAACTATTGCTTACTTACAAGTCTCATTTAATTGTTACCAATGATAGTAGCCATAAATGAGATTTGTAACTAAGAAATTAATTGTAGCGGTAGCGTCAGAGACATATCCAGCGCCCAGCCAATCACGTCGCAGCAAATGAGTATTTCGGCACATGCGCATCACATAATTCAACAATATTTGTATGACAATAGATAAATAGTTATTACTCGTATAATACAGTCTGTCCATAAAGTAACCCCCCCCCTGCTAACTTTTGAACGAATCGAGTTAGCGAGTTTTAACAAAATACAGGGTGAATCACGTAAAATGAAGTTGATTCTGACAGACAATAAATTCGATTCTTCAAATTCAAAGATGGCGCCACGGGCGATGTCAACTAAATTTTTTTAAATGGCAAAGTGTGCTGTGTTGCACCTCATTTAAAAGATAATTCAATTATCTTCTTTCTCGTTTTTGAAAAATGACAATCGAGTTAGCCGTTCTCTAGTTACAAGCGTTTTTGTTTCTAATCTGATCCATGAATAAAATTTTAATTAATATTTTAATACAACAAATTTTGAACAAATATTTATTAAAACTAAAAATAAAAGAATTAAAAAGTTGTTCAAAATGTTGTCCATTGACTTCTTGGCACATAAAAAGTCTACTTTGAAATTCTTGCCTGATACTTCCTAAAATTTCTGCAGGGATATTTCTACACAGATGTGTTAGACGTTGTTGTAGTTCGTCGATATTTACTGGAGGAGTTCTGTAGACTTTTGACTTCAAATATCCCCATAAGAAAAAATCAAGAGGAGTTAAGTCCGGGGAACGAGTCGGCCATTCTATCGGGCCCCTTCTGCTAATCCATCTGCCCGGGAAATGGTTATTTAAAAAATCGGTAACAGAAATGAGGCGGGGCCCTATCTTGTTGAAATACAATACTTTGAATGTTATTGCCTGCTATTCTTTCTATCTTTGGAAAAATTTCCTCCCGCAGCATTCTTATGTACCGCTCTCCTCTTAAATTTTCTCTTAAATCTATAAAATCTATTAAATTGAATAACTTAAAAAAATAAGAAAAAAACCTGTAGAAACATTCAAACACCTTAAATTGAACGGTAAACTACTTTCTCGAACCTTATTGACGTTTTAGTGACAGTGGCAAGCAAAGGCAAGGAGACTTGATAAAAGCAAAATTTTTAAATATCGTTAATACAAACGCTTGTAACTAAAGAACGGATAACTCAATTGTCATTTTTCAAAAACGAGAATGTAGAGAATTGAATTACCTTTTAAATGAGGTGCAACACGGCACACTTTGCCATTTAAAGAAATTGAGTTGACAGCGCCCGTGGCGCCATCTTTGAATTTGAAGAATTGAATTTATCGTCAGAATCAACTTCATTTTACATGATTCGCCCTGTATTTTGTTAAAACTCTCTAACTCGATTCGTTCAAAAGTTAGCAGGGGGGGGTTACTTTATGGACAGACTGTATAATAGATTTTTACATATACTTACTCTAATATGAAATTAATTAGTAATAGCTCACAAGAATATGAAACATTCATTAAAACGTCACCGTTTTCATTCGGGCATTTTTTTATTTTCCGATAACTGCCGAATATCTAAAAAAATGTCTTAAAAATGTATCGCTATTATAGGTATTAAAAAGAGACTATACGCTATAAGAGAACTGAAACACATGCATGGACTCTTTCTTGCAAGCTAATCTTCCCTTTCGTCTATACTTTAACTATTGTTTTGTCGATAAAGCTAAGTTACGACATGCCTTATAGATTTTATATCATTATTCTAACGTCTCTATACCGGAGAAATACGTACCTATTCAAGCCGATCCGCACGCATTGATAAATCGGTTAAAAAACCACCCAGCCCCATATCAATAAATAAAGCATTGCGTTTTGTTCCACTTATACCCGTTCGTACTGAATGAATACATTCGAGAACTTACATTCGCTGCTGGTCAAAGTATATAATTCTCGAGATACGGTAATATTTCATAGGTATTCATGTTGTATGGACCTCGCAAATCGCTGGAGATTTAGTTCAATGCAACGGAGCTCTGGTAGAATACTCGAGACCCAGATAATGGGCAATACACCTATTTGCATTCTTTATGAAGTTCTGTAACGAATGATTTAGGTTTAAAGGTCTAAGTAGATAATATTTTGTGCATGTCACAATAGTATACATAACGGTAACAAACATAACTGAAGACTGTACGTTTAATAATAAGCGGATAGAAGTTCCTCAGGACTCAGGGATTTCAGGATGAATCCTTAAAAAATACGTAACTAACTGATAGACGAGTAGTAACAAAAAACTTTCTTTCGGTTTAGGATGAGAACAATAGGGAATAAAATAGAAAATATAATAATTTAAAGTAGGTATAAATTTAATTTTTGTAATGCCCAATTGCTCTACTTATTACAGTATCAGTATCAATACAGTATCTTTAACATAATAGGCACAAAAAAAGTCTTCATTAAAGCATTTGGTATTTTGAAAGATTAGTTTATCAATGTAAGAAATCTTTATCAAAAAAACAAGCTAAACAAACCTAAGATCCTTTCTTAAAGATAAGAAAATAATAAATACTGCTGGTCCAATAACCTGCTGGTCCATCTTTTGTTCAAATAATTGGATATTTTTCGATATTCGAGTGTTGATTTTCCTTTTACCGTATTTTAAAATTTGAACATAGTAATTCTCACATAATAACAGAATTAATCATTGTAAAATAATAAATTACATATGTAAATATAAGCACCGTATGCAAGTCGCTAGTTAGGCAGATCCAATCGCCATCTGATAATGAATGATAGGCAGACAAGTGACAGACAAGGAGTAAAATGAATGTAATGCCTTCTAATAGGTAGTCTTGTTATAAGAAAACCTTGAATCAAAAGCACAGCGAAGGGGGCAAAAACAGAACAAATGAATTCTAATTGCTAATTGAAATGAACGTAAAGAGATAGCTGTAATATCTACTATAGACGTGGAAATTGTTGTGCCTCAAGGTACTGTCCCGATACTCATTAGAGTTTGTAATTATACAGACTGTGTATTAGAACATAGACAGGCCATTAAATTGGACACTAATATGATTATTACGCTTCAAACCATATGCATACTTTTACTTTCCAAATATTTTAAAATTTTTCATTATTATAAAAGCCCTCCTATATCGAAAATTAAAGATGTCCCTATTATTATTGTTAATTGTAAGTATCTGTTGTATTTAATTATATTTAAGTAACGCACGCCAATGAATCAAAGCCTCGTATCATCTTTCTCAATTTTTATATTAAATTAACCGTTGCTTTGATTACTTTGTAACTTTCCATTTACGAAAGAGTCGTTAAAATAATATTACAATAAAATTGATCCCCTCTTTGATTTCCAATAACTCCTTTTATGAATCGTGCAATCTAACGTTTATTAGCCGAGTTAATCATGTGTCTGAAACACATTAACCGTAGCTACATTATCTAGGCGGCTATAAATCAAGCATTCCCACACTTAACACCTTGCGCTCACAATTTGGGCCCACTAGAGAGTATAGAAAGATAGAAACGTGAGTTATTACAACCAACAGGTGGTATACGATTCGTAAATAGTAGATTCCTGTTGAAAATTACGTTATAAAATCATCAACCCTCCTTCGCCATATGCTTCTGGGTTTGAGCACTTATTGTTTGTTTTCGTTTGATGTGGAATTTGTTTGTGTATATATAACTTGATGGGATTAGGAAGCTTCTAGCGTAATATTTGTTTTCTTTGTGAATATACGACCCATATTTTATTATCCTGTAATATCTAGGGTAAAATGTCGTAGATTCGTATACAAAAAACTTATAGATACACACAAGCAACGATTCTATCAGCGGTACCAAAAAAGATCTGTACTGGGTTTGAATGAAGCGAAGTATCTGTAACTTTCTTTTTCTATGGTTTATTGTTAATAGCAATAAGGTAATGGGAAGACAGGTTTTAGATGTATTAAATCGGGCTTAACCCTGACTTAATCAGGCCTTAGTGGTTATATTTTAAAAGAAATACTACACCAACCCGTAATTCTTAACAATACGAAATATACAGTGCTGTACTATCTCCGACTAGCGATGATCTATTTAGACACAGCCGTGGTCATCACATAACCGACCACAATGAATCACCGGACCCAAGGATGAATTAATTATGGTATAAAAACCGGTGGTCGGTCACGAATTTTGCAAACATTGGCAGACTCGCCTGGAACTTTTGCTGCAGGCTACTTTTGTGTATCGGTTGTCCGACAACGGAAATAAGCGTCGGTTGGATTTAAATTTTAACGGTCAAAAAATCCTTTGTTTCTTCACTTCTCGGTCTAGTGACCTATTTTTGTTGGAAAAGCTATGCAAATAAAAACTATAATCAGGATTAACCTATGACAGTGTTTCACTAGTTATACCTAAACAGATTGTTTTAATTTATTGCTCCTTTCCTTTCTCTTCCTTCTGAGAAATGTATGTAGCAATGCTCAACCGTGATCTTTCCTAGTTATGAGTCGAAGTGCCTATAAATCTGGAGTATAATGATGTAACTATAATTATAAATTACTTCAATGAAGTTCATGTGTGCTATTAAGTTCACGGTTAATCTTTTAGCGTATTGTGTATGACACAACTTAATTGCTAGATGCAAACTAGTTAAATAATAAAGTTCAGACTATTAGTCATTCTTATACGTGAGTAATATTTTTTTAAAAGTCGTGGAACGTTTAACCACTATTATTAACCTATATTTAAGAGGCAATATTTTCTATTAAAGTAAACAGTCACCAAGAATTCGAAACATCATATTCCAAAATTATAATCTAGAAAATAAGTTCTGTAATGGATCTAGCTTTATTACAAACCCCGTTTTGTTTTACGTTTATTATGTTATAGAAGACCAAGCTAATAAATACATCGACGAGCCGGTTGGCTCAGGATTTAGTATCCCGATCGCTCAAGATTGCTCGACCCAGAGGTCATGGGTTTGATCCCCATTCCACAAGACACTTTTTAAATAAATTCTCTACTAGTACATTAAGGTTTATTCGCAGGGGTGGGTTGGCAACCATCTGGGGGATGGCTTAGGATGGAAAGAATGTCAGCTTGGTGTTAATGTGAAAGATTAACATCGGTTGATAGTTTGACTGTCCCCCCAACTACCTCACTAGGACTTGCCAACCTTACCAAGTCGTGCAAGGGTGCGAAATAATAATATACCGCCCCCTCTCCCATACAAGTCCATAACATCTGACTCCAATTTAATAAAAAGTTAGCGTTAATATATACAACCGAGTATCTTCACCACTTTAAAACAAGAAATGTATACAGACTTTTGTTTACCATCATTTTTGGCTTTATCGAAACGGATATCATATCATAGCACCAGCTCATTAAATACCTAAGCATAAAATACATTTTTGAGACCATATTCTTAGGCGATAGAAAGGTAAAAAGATCTTTAACCACTCCAATAATCCAGCAAGGATAAAAGCTGACAGGTATTCAATTCTGAGCACAGTTCTGAGTTTTCTACCACTAACAGGGACAATGAAGCAAAACTTAAGTAGGTTCCAAGGCACAAAGGAGTAGATAATGAGAAAGCAGATACTTTAGACGAAAACATCTACAAATTAGTTTTGAGGTGCAGGACTTATACTTGGCATGGTGGACACAACACCAATTTTTACTAGGCCCAACACGAATGAAAGAAAGAATCAACCTCCCGTATTATATAGGTACGCACTAGTACCTACTAGCTGCCTGAAGGTATAACCTTGTGGTAGCTGAAAGATCCAAGGACATCTACTAGAGTTGAAAACTTGGTGAGACACCTTTTACATAAGATAACAAATTTCAAATACAGATGGCCACACAGAAGCTTATATAGGCTTCTCTGAAACTTAACTTGATTAACGGACTTAGGCTTCAATGATAAATGAATCAAATAATAGAGATTATAAAATAACGAAAGTCAGAAATACTATTGATATCTTAAACTTTACGATACTCTATATTTTAATACTGTATAAGTATATTAAGTTAAAAAAAAGGTAAAAATTGCAAAATAATTTTTTTGAATTTTTAAGTATTACTCTAGCAACTTTACGTAGACGTTTTCTCTTTTGAGAAATATTGCTTGTGATTGTATTTGAAACTGTCATTAAAAATCTATTAGACCTGTCTGATAAAAACATTTATATTTATTGGACTCGGAAAGGCAAATCACCTTATTCATAAACTTCGTAATAGAAAAACCATTATAAAAATTACAATTATCTAGTCAATTAATCAGAAACCCACAAAAGCTGCGAACGGAAATATCTATACAACTTACTAATTCGCATTCAAAATAGATAAATCAATAGAGAAACGTCTTGCATTATTAAGTGAAAATCGGCGGAGGCGGTTGTAGTACCTACAATGAATTACGTCACCTGTTACAACTGGTTGACGTGAAATACTTACATGTACTTGTAGGTAAAACCAGTCCTTATTTCAGGCAAGTATGAAATAACCACAGATATGAACTCCACTTCTGCGAAAAAATAGAAACGGATATATAATTTAACTCATTTTATTACGTTGTAATTTGTAGTAGGTCACAGTTATATCAATATACAAGGTATCACTGACGTAGTTTTCCACATAACACCAAAACACTATACTGAACTCGACGCGCGTTCCGCCAACCAAGTTGGCATCATCTCGAGATGATTACAGCTGACCGTTTTAATCCAGACGATGCTAACTTGGTCGGCGAAACGCGCGTCGAGTGCAGTATAGTGTTTTGGTGTTATGTAGAAAACTACGTCAGCAATATCGTCACGTCAAAGGTTCCATCCCCCCCCCTTCAAGAATATACAAATCAGGAACCAGTTCTGTGTTCCAGATTTCAGGAAAATAAATTTTCTGTTTATAAATAAGTACGTGTTTGCACCATGTGCAATAAAGGTACTAATAAATCAACTCGGTATACGATCTCTACCTTTTTTTAGTAAATTTTGAAGTAAAATGTGCTAAAATGTATCTCTTTATATAGGTATCTACAATGATACATGCATACAATTATTACAAATGGTACATACAATGATTACAAATGAATATAATATCCGTTTTTTTTTAGATACTTTTACCGGATTTAACTAAACTTTTTTTCAAAACATCTGAAAAAAATTTAATAGAAAGACAACAAATTATTTATGTTTTTGTTTGTATTTATCTGTAGTATAATTCAATTGCGATCTCAATTCTTACACGCCATGGAAACAACCGTGTCATTAGCAAATTGACCATAAAATTTATGCCACGGGCTGTCTCAGAGATGTTCTTAGTACGATTTTCAACATCTCAGGCTATAATACTAAAATCCATAGCGGTCATTTGACTTTACAATTCAAAAGTAAGGAATAACCTCGGGAATAACTAACGCAGCATTGAAAAAATGTGTTGAAATACACCTCCTAATCATAATAAAACATGAAAGAGCTCGCCTTGGAACATAATGACGGTTAGATTAGTTATGCTTGGACGGAGGGAGAGATAACTACATTTCAATATATTTTTTCATCATGGCTGCTAGAGGAACGTATACCATGGCGCCTCTCTTTTTTATTCTCTCCATCATAGTCATCTTCAACGGTCGTTACCAGCCGACTCCTTTGTGGCGGAGCTCAGTTGTTTATTAACGTTAAAATTACAGCGTGTACAACATACTCGTTTAATGTAAGAACAATTTTAAGCAGAGGACTTCACGTAGATGAACAAAACTTATTTTGTGAAGGTACAGGAGACAGTAAAAAATAGATGTTGGAATATAATGTCTATAACTTATTTGTGGTGCTTTTTCATGATTCATTGTAGTCTGTTTTGGGATTACACCGTCTATAAAATAACAAAAAACAGGGAATCAGAAGCATACAAATTAAATATTCAAAGTGCTGTATCAAGGGAATCTTCTAAAGTTTGCCCCAAGGAACCACTGTATAATATGCAATAAAATAAATGTTTGATAAATTAAGTTGATTTCAACGTAGTTTTTTAGTTTTATATAAAATTCTGTAATTTTACAAATCATATTTTGAATTATGTGTAAATAAATTAAAGGTTCGTATGATAAAAACTGTTTGTCAGATTGACATTTTTAATTCAAAATGTCACATGCACTAATCATTATGTTATTATTAATTTTCCACTGGTACATAACATCCTTCTGGAGTAGAGGAAGCCACGTTTGATCCATGAATATTGTTTCTGACGAGTTACGGTTATCACCATTAAGCTTAATAAAACCAGTTTCTTTTAATTTTCTTTTAACTGATTATTCGTTTTTTTGTTAAATTTTACCCTGTGTCCAGTTAACCCGGTGAGCGTTATCTAGACCGTTATACATGTTTTACTAATGTAGACGAATCAAATTTGTAATCCTAACATAATTTTTATGCTCGTGGACCCGTATTTGTAACGGTCTAGATGTTTCACCAATATAATATTTACCACATTCACAAGGAATTTGGTAAATAGTTTTACTAATTTTGATCATTATTAATTGGTTTTGTTTTTGTATGTATTGATCTTAAAGTGTTTTTCGTTTTAAATGTCGTTCTATGTTATAATCATTACCTAGCTTTTTAAGTCTTTCAGATATCTCTGGAATATAAGGAATCGTAATGGTTGTTATTAGATTTTCTCTATTTATTCTGGGAATATTATTATTTTGCCCATTATCATTCTTTATAAATGTTTCTTCAACAAAATTATTGGGATCGTTTTGCCCTAAGATATTTGTAATAACATCATCATAATAACATCTTTTTCTTTATTGAAAGTATCTGAGGCTGATGATATTAATTTGGCTCTGTCATATAAACGTTGAACTATACCTCTTTTGATACTTATGTGATGATTAGAATTAAAATTTAGATATCTATTTATATTGGTCTTTTTTTTGGATTTGAAACAAATTCATTGGATCTGACTAGTTTGTGATTCCTGCAGGAACAGGGATTTTGTTTAAATAAATACTTGTTTTATTTCATATAAAAAATTGTGATTCTTTTTAAAACATGTTTTCAAAACAAAACCGTAAAAATATAAATTAAAAGGTACGTCTATGGAAAACCAATAAAATTGCCTTCCTTTTGGAACCGAGGTCACAAATCCATCGATAACCACATCAAAGGTACCGCCTGTGAAATATCCTTCTGGCTATTTATTTATTATTGTGTCTAAAATCCTACAGTAACGCCACCATAAATTCCAGTGGTGCTGTTTTGAATTTAATAGCTTTTCATAACTTCTAAAATGGACGATCCTACAAGGCGCCCTTCAGAAATCCTGTTCGGGTCTAGAAAAACTAGCACTTCGAGTACACAAAGTCATGAACTTGCCTTGTGTACTATCAACCTTATAGGACGACTACGTCAAACACTCATTAACCAGTTAAATATTGACATTGTTCTTGGTGTTTTCTCGAGAAACTTGACCGTCTGAAACGCTAAGTTTGTACAATATGCGACTCCATCAATGAATCGACAAAGCCACACAAGTAATAACATACTCTGTAATCGTACAGACGTAAGTTAGATATTTAACTTAAATGGTGTTTGTTTTCCATTAAATGAGTCAATAGCTCGGTCAATAGAGTAGTAAAATTCGTGGATCTGATTTCAGAGCGCATTATAAAATGTATGTAAATGGAACATCGCCCACCAGTACGAATTTATTCATGAAAATTTAAATAATTCAGTTATATTATAACCAACTTAATGGTTTTGATTTTTACAATATTTACAAGGTTTATAAAAAAATATGGTTTTAAGTATTCTTTAATAAATTAACCTACGCTGAGTTTCTATATTAAAATTTGTCGGTTCAAAAATTAGGGGAGCCATGATAGTAGGGTATATTCCCGTTTTGTCTATTGACCTTTTCGTCGACCAGAACATTCTTACCGTTTTGATACCCTTTCGTCGACTGAGGCCAAAATCACTTTTAACCCTTCCCGTTTTGTCGACTCGTCCAATTAATCATACAATGTACGAGTGCGGCCGGTTAGGTTAGGTTTAGTTAGGATATATGAAGGAAAGACTTTTGCTCTTGCCTATCGACTATGATCTAGCAATTTATGCAAAGAATAGGAATTATACAAATTTAAGGAACAATAATTCATATTAATCTATAATTATTAAGGAATAATTAATAGATTTCCATTTCTGATAAAAAGGTTTAGTGAATCGACGAAAGGGGAATTATTAAAAGGGCAGTAGACAAAATGGGAACTGTCGACTAAAGAGGAATTGGCGAAACAGTAATGAATCATTATTAGGGGCAAAAAGGGAAGTATGTGTGTACACAGTCTGTTCCTTAATGACGTGCTAATATTTCAGAATCCGCAACGACTTAAATTTTCTGCTACGGGGAGTTTCTTTTTAAATAGTTATTTTTTAATATTTCCGAAAGTACTTAGATATTATCTGCAATTTTGATATATGTTAGTAGGATATAAAATCAAATATTTTTTCTCATCAGCCTGGTCAATTCTACATGAAAACAGTCCCTTGGTATTTCTCATCAAACGCATCGTTATTGACTTAAATAATTAAAATACAGTTGAAACTCATTATTATTAACATTGATAATAACATGGAACCTCATTCCATGTTTTTGTGGTTAGTATCCATTCTTCATTCTCTCTCTCTCTCTCTCTCATCTCTCTCTCTCTCTCTCATCTCTCTCTCTCTCTCTCTCTCTCTCTCCTTTAAAAATATATCCAAAATGACGTTTACTTCAAAAATCAACAAACAATTTCGTACCCCGATATCATTTGCGAAACGAGCAGTATGGAAAAAGGGTCACATCTACTTTACCACTATTAAGTATTGTAAATAACTATAAATAAACTTTACTGAACATCGCAACATTGTATTTGTTTCATTCTAGCAACAATTTAAAATCTTTACTTTCATTTTTAACCACAAACAAGCATTGTTCATGCTCTCGATTTCCTTCACGAACCCGTGCACATTTTATAATAGTTAACGTTTTTTTTTCTCCCTTTGCTATTGCAACTACTAATCTCTCTTCATAATTTCACTGACTTTATGTAATTTCCACATTTCATATTTAACCACAATGCATAAAACAGCTTGTTCCGAGCAAGTCTGATCGTAATCTCTCCTTAATACCTCGTTTATAATTTGTTGTACCTGCACGCAGACTTAGCATTTTTCCGTAAAGAGTTGTTCACAGGAGACTGTGGTAGCCTTGGTACCGTCTCTAGCCGTAGATGTCGCTTATATCACCGGATATCGTCATTAAGCAGGCTCTTCAGCGCGAAGCTGGCGAGTAATTACAGAATATTATTATTACCGTACAGGTCTTATACGGATACAAGTCCTATCAGACTGGTACCAGTCCGGACAGATTTAGAATTTATAATGGCTTGGAAGTCGTCGGCGGTTGAAATATTAACATTAAAATGGGATATTCAATAAATTAATTACCGTAATTTCCAAAACCGTTAGATTGGAAAAGCTGGAAAGAAGGGGAATCTTCATTATACTTGACTTACGGCGCCTGTCTATATTTTAAAATGTATAATTCTTTTCCATAATAGGAAGCTTTCATACATTGAACGTTTTAATTGTTCCTGATCATAATTTTTTGAAGTTGGAGGTAGCTACTGGTTTTCTTTTCAATATCTTCTCAATTATCTTTATCACGAAAGTATATTTGAACTCCCAGAAGTAACTCGTAGGATGAATTATTTCAGCAACCTAGGAAAAGTAAAATCGCCGGATACTTCGCATACTTTATATATTTTGAAAACAACTAAAGCTTCATTATTTATATACGAATATTATCTGGTTAACTCCTCCAAAGTTGTAGATTTTGATATCTAGCAGCTGGTATGTAAAAATAATGTCCATTAATGTTGGGGAAAAATTCAGATAGAAATATTCTTTGCACAAAACAAAACAACAAGTTCCTATGAACATGTGTTCGAAACTGCTTCTTTTTAGAGATACAGGGTGTTACAATTTCTATAAAAATTCGATTTCGTTTGTACAAAACCGATTTTTTCATAAAAATTTTGATATTGAAATTAACTTGGTTACCATCTGGGATGCCACTGGAACAAATAAATAAAATCTAACTGCATTAAAAGATGTTTTTTATAATTCTAAATAAAGCTGAATGTATCAATCAAATCAGTTTCAAAGAGTTTCTCCAATATTGAGTTTCCAGGCGGATGTTTATAGGTTTGTTTTCCTATTCCTTCTTGTGCAAAGAATCTCCACTTGAACTTTTTTGCAATATTAATGAATATAAGTATATTATAGTAGGTATATAATTCTTTGCCATTACTATCTTAAAGATACTATGATCCATCAGTTATATTTCTCAGTTCAACAAACGTCTTGATAGTGTTTTCTGCCAAACCTTAAGAAATAAGATTTTCACAACACGTGTGTAATGCTTCACTTTGCCTCACTAGTACTAAATTGGAGACCAAATTAGTATAACTTTGAACTATAATTCTTTGTTATACGATATAAAAATAGTCTCCATATTATTTAACATCGCGTGACTTCATTACCAATTACCTTTAATGGAAACAACGGAATTTTTTGACATTTGTCGACTCTCGATGAATATTAATATGTTATAATTTTATAAAAATTAACGGAAAAAAAGGTAATAAATATAATATAAACGTATTGCTGAAAACATTGTGAAGAACAAAATGTGTACAACTAGCAAACTTATTATTAAAGAAATAAAGAAAAAGAAGGACGAAAACGTCTCCTTTGAAATATAAAAGTTAATATCGACTATCGACTAATCGATCACTAATTAATCGACTATCGAATAATTTTGTGAGCAGTTTTTTAGCGAAATTGGCGATTCATTTAAAAAAATCAATAAAACATTGTGAAACTGATATATGATTTATTTCAATTGTTTTCTTATGTAGTTCAATTGGTACTTATTGCATCAGATAGTTATACTGACTAAACAGTTACTAGTGACTATCCCATACTTGAGACTAAAGAAAATGAGAATTTATAGTACAAAACCTCATATATCTGAAACACCGTTGCAATTAGGTATAGGGAATGCTTCATATTCTAGAAAGAGTCGTAAGAAACCTTAATTAAAATGATATAAAATATAGGGTGTTTCATTTATAAAATTGCGATTATGGTGCGACAAAAATACTCATATCTTTTGAACTGTATATAATACTAGTAAACCTTATATTGGCGAATTCGGAAAAATGTTCTAATTTCAAATATGAAATAAAACATTCGTCATTTCATTTAAAGAAATATAAGTTTAATATGTGCGTCCTCTTAGGTTGTACGAGACCCTAAAATATTATCTTTTTATAATTTAGGGCATGGGAGTTAAGGAACTTTGTCACCCTGTTGGGCCACCCTGTATATGGACATAGTTAAGTGATTACATTAATTTATTTAGGTGTATCTACCTAAACACTGCGACAAATAATGTCAATGTATTAATTGAATAATTTTTAAATTGTAGGTATACCTTATAATCATTACCGCAGAAATAAGAGGGGGATTATACTCTTTTTGGCACTGCGCACGCTCAGTATAACGCACGATAACTTCCAAAAAACTTCCTATTAATTGTGTTTTGAAAATGAGCAAACTATTTATCGATGTTGTATCTAACTACCAATTACATTGAATGATATAAATAATCGCGTACTTCTTTTCCATGGAGCTAGATATATAAACAAATGATAACCCAAGCCGTGAAGTAACAGATAAGCGAGATCAAGCAAACTATCTCTCTTTTGTTTATTTACACAGCCTTCAAGAAATTCATCAATCTTTTACTGCGGGATTACAATAATTTACAATGTGTACATGCGTTCAACTGTGCATGCATTCCGATGCTGCTCGTCTCTACATCTCAATCAGGATAAACATTTAAAGTGACAAATTACGTTGACGATTTCTCTGGCAAATTGAAAATCCCAGAAATAGTGCAAATCTTTCATGTTGAATGGGAGAAATTGTCGACAGTTTGCACAGATTGGTTCAAGTTAAAAAAATGCATGTATCTTATTATTATGTAATCCTCCACCTAATTGTGTTTTTAAATATGATATGAAGCACCTCTTTCTTAGATAGATCATCTGGTGTATTTTCACATATCTAGTTTTTTTAATAATTGCATTTTTCAAGTATTGTATTGCAGTTAAAATTGGGAACTGTATTTTAATCAGAAGTAATTTATAGAAAAATACATCAAAATACAAATATATGATGAAGTATATAAAACTGTAAATTTCAGACAAATACTGAATTGATACTTACTGCGTAACTTTTCACTTTCTGGCATATTATTTTCACATACCTAAACGACACACAGAAAATTGGGTACTTGGGAAACTTTTTTATAATAAAATTCGCAGAAAACGTTATTTTTAGTAGAAGTTTACAATGCCAAAATGAACTTACAAAAATTCTAGGTATATAGTGGATATACCGGGTGTTCCACATAAAAGTCCTCAGCCTCGTATCTCAGCAACGGAAAGATATATTTTGATTTAGAAAAAAAAACAGATGATAGAGCTCATCTATGGCTTCGTCACGGAGTTCAACTTGATTTTTTTTTCAGAGCAAATTGGAGATGGCGCTGAAGTCGAAAGAAATTTTTTGTTGACAAGAACTTTGTAAGAAGGTTTATCCGATACTTTGTTCAATTATACACAATTTTTGTCAAATAACTATTTTTCAAAAACTTAATAGTTTCATAGATATCGGGCTTTTCATTTGGTGAGGCCCAAACTCAAGCATATTTTAGAGTTTCGAATTATTACCTTATACAATGAAACAATAATAATTATCCAAGTCAATTTAATAGCTCTTTTTAAGGAATAGTAAAATATTATGTATTTCTGTAAAATAAGGCAAGAGTTTTTTAAAAACCTAATTCGTTTTGTATAATAATTTATAATTATTTGTACGCTTGTCCTAAAATAAATTCTAAATGTCTAACGAAAATTCATCACAGTAGGCTTTGATTAGAGGGAAACAAAATTAATTAAATATTATTTTCAAATAATTCGAAACTCTAAAATACGCTTGAGTTTGGGCCTCACCAAATGAAGAGCCCGATATCTCTGAAACTATTAAGTATTTGTAAAATAGTCACTTAACAAAAATTGTTTAGAATTGAACAAAGTATCGGATATATCTGTTACAAAGCTCCTGCCAACAAAAAATTTCTTTAGACTTCAGCGCTATCTCCAATTTGCTCTGAAAAAAATAAAGTTGAACTCCGTGACGAAGCCATATATGAGCTCTATCATCTGTTTTTTCAAGATCAAAATATATCTTTCCGTTGCCGAAATACGAGTCTGAGGACTTTTATGTGGAACATTATAGAATACTCTCAATAATATAAATAAATGTTTATCAATGTTTCATAATAAAAAGTGGATGATCTTATTTTCCAAAATGACAAACATATTATTTGGAAAAATTGTTTGGAATTGGACGTGTCAAATACTACACCGGGATAATATACCTACATAATATACTAAAAACATCTCACTGCTTTTTCTTATTATTCTCCATCGCCTTATGCATTACTGAAAATGTGTTATTCTACTAAACAAAGTCAAATATTTTGTTTTGAATATAAAAAACCAGATGTATCATCTTATTCCATTTAACTCTTAACTTGTGGATCACTATCCAGCTTTTAGAATTAAATTTTGATCCATACAACAGAAATCTGACTGCGCACATTTACTTCAGTATTATCTCAATACCATCCAGTATAAGGAAACGTGAGAGAAATCCGGCCGTAAAAGCGTCCGAAGTTAGTTCGCGCTGTAAATTTAGCTAAGAGTTAACTTTAAAGGCAAATCTGAACATAAATCCGGCAGTAAATACGACGTATGCCGCAAATAAAAGTATATTAAAGCCTAAAACTGCTTTACTACCCTTTCACAAAGAACATTATTTATGAGCCAAAACTATGAATCACATCGTATTGATAAAGCCAACATTAATTGTGTCTGAGTATATAAGAAGGCTTTTTAAAATCGCATATGTAAATTTAAAAGCCAGTATTATTCCTGGACCGTTGTTGATTTATTGAAATTTTGGTGCGCCTCTCTTTTGTAAGATCTGCCAAATGAATTATTGGAATGCGCTCGGAACTTAATGGAAGCTGTTTGGAATCTCGACTGGAATTATTAAAGGCATAGGGTTGGTAATAATGCGACGTTGATGGATTTTATCTATTAAATTTAAATTGATACAATTAATTTTGGTTAATTATCGTATGTGCCTTGCATCCAGGGCAGTTCTGACCTCGATTTGTATCTACTTTGTTGCAGTATGCAGTTGAGTGGAACACTTTAACAAGTGTCTTACCTTTATGTCAAATTAAGATTCGAACCAGATGGTCAACGATGTTTTGATTGTACAGGGTGTCCAAAATAAGATCCTCTATCCCCTTATCTCAGAAAGTATAAAAGATAGAGAAAAATGTTAAATACGAAAGTTTTTTTTTTACCTGAATTTTTCATTTTTATAACTTTCTTGAATACAGGTTGTTCAGTTTTTCTGATCCAGGCATCAACTTTCTTTTTGTAAATGGGACACCCTATATTCAATTACGGTTTTGAACTCTCCTTAAAATTTTAGGTCGACATTGTTAAGAGTACCCTATACCTATCATTTACCGTTACGAAGATATTAGCATTTAAAGAAAAAAATCTTTAAAAAACACCTGCTCAAAAAATCTTGGTAAAACAAATAAGACATCCAAAAAAAGCTAAATAGGGTTTATTTCGTAGACAATTAGACTCAGAAATTACTTTTATGGATCAATATTACCTGATTAATATACAGGGTGTTTTTGACAGATGGCTCAAACATGTATATGTTAAAATTCCAGAAAATCGAAAATCTCTTATGGAACACCCTGTGTATTATTACATTTTTGGATTCTCTATTAAATTTTAACCTTACTCTATATAACATTCCCTATTCTTATTTTTCTTATATTGACAAAAATGTGGAAAAAATGTTCATTATCGGCTGTTATTAAAAATATATCTACTATTATTTGGTATATTATAGTAAGTGTGCCTTAATACTGATTAAGAATATATTATTTTATTAAATCTAATATTTTTTTAAATTATTTCATTAATTAACTAATATAAATAAATCTATGTTTGTAACTTGAACCACAAATAACTAACAATAATCAACAAATAACAATAAAAATCATAAATTAAATCAAGTAAGTATCCTATATGTCCTCAATTTTCAGCTATGCATGTTGTGTATATAACTGCTAGTTTTCTTACAGCGCAATCGCTTTGATTGAGCGCTTCAATTTCCATCCTGATTTTAATCTTTAAATCATCAACATTATTACTCTGAATTTGATAAACTCAGATTTTCAATGTACCCCATAAAAAGTTATCAAGTGGAGTTAAATCTGGGATCCTCGGCGGCCATGGGATATTCCCGTTTGGCCCTATCCATTCCACAAAATAGTTCTTAATAAAATTCTTTACAACTGCAGTATTGTGGCATGGAACTCCATCCATCTAATAGATCATCTCATTGGCATCTTCTTCGGCATCCAATAAAGGTAAAATGTAAGTTTGTAATGAATGCCATTTCCTGATATTTTACCTAAGGTACCTGGGACCATTTAAATATTGGCCAAGAAAGACAGGACCTAAAATGTGTCTCTTATAAATAGCGCACCAAACATTTTCGTCAATATCTTGAAAACTAAGCAAAATAAGGATAGGGAACGTTATATAGAGTAAGGTTAAAATTTAATAGAGAATCCAAAAATATAATAATATACAGGGTGTTCCATAAGAGATTTTCGATTTTCTGGAATTTTAACATATACATGTTTGAGCCATCTGTCAAAAACACCCTGTATATTAATCAGGTAATATAGATTCATAGAAGTAATTTCTGAGTCTAATTGTCTACGAAATAAACCCTATTTACCTTTTGTTTGGATGTCTTATTTGTTTTGCCGAGATTTTTTTAACAGGTGTTTTTTAAAGATTTTTTTCTTTAAATGCTAATATCTTCGTAACGGTAAATGATAGGTATAGGGTACTTTTAACAATGTCGACCTAGAATTTTAAGGAGAGTTCAAAAACGTAATTGAATATAGGGTGTCCCATTTAAAAAAAGAAAGTTGATGCCTGGATTAGAAAAACTGAACAACCTGTATTCAAGAAAGTTATAAAAATGAAAAATTCAGGTAAAACCAAAAAACTTTCGTATTTAACTTTTTTCTCTACCTTTTATACTTTCTGAGATAAAAGGATAGAGGATCTTATTTTGGACACCCTGTACACTGCATGTGACCACTTAAGATTTCCACTATATTTTTAGTTACTTCCAAGTAGTTGTCTATTTATTCATTTAGTACACCTCCAACTGGCACTAATAATTTTGTTTATTGCAAAAAAGAAACAATATTTTTATAGATTGTAATATAAAGTGTCTCTCCTGACCACAACGATTTATAGTTTAGAAGATAGGTCTTCAAAAGTAGGAGCTGTATGGTTAAGAGAAGGTACCATAGAAATAATATGTTTGACGAAGATATTGTAGGATAGTAATCAATGGATAACTTGTTTCTACCACCACATTTGTTTGAACATATGACTATTAGTTTTAAGAAGCAGTTTCATCAAATCTACTCGAACTTGTCACCTACTTGTCAGAGGTCACAATTCAAATCAGAAAAATATAATATAGGATATTGCATTTATAAAATAAAAAAGTCAATATCAGTTGATTGTTCCGGTATGTCGTTTATGTTGCAACAACTATAACTAATATACTCTTTTTCTTTCAGGTATGTGAATTATATGTTCCCGCCTTCAAAATGAGTGAGTATAAAAATATTGTAGTCTATAATTTAAACTTGTAGAATAAAGAAACCAGAAAATAGATATCTGAACAAAACATCCTGAACATCTGTGACTATATAAAAACACAGATTTGAAAAACAATTTATTTTTTATTCGCATGTTGGGAACTACTTTTTAAGACTAATCATCTCAAATATCTTCTTCCCATGCTTAAACCAAGATGAAAATTAGTTAACAAATATATAAAACATAAAAAAACAAATGTATAATTTAAATATCACGCAAAACTTCTCTCTCTGGGTAGGTAGGTAGAATAGTGTTTATTTCTTTTTTGTATGTCACGCCAAATGATCCAATTCAAACCCCAGATCAGGAACAAAGGAAACATGTGTTTCTTTTTTATTCTTAACAGTAGAAATAAGGAAATTTTTTAGTAACAGTAGTTCCACATATTTATTTAACAATTAGGAGATAAAACTACAATAATTATTTCAAGAATGACCGACAAAAAGCTAGCCTTCTTGAGAGGAAATACCAAAATAATTATGATCTCTAGCAGAGAAGATTGATTAGTATAAAAACGGTTCTCACGTAATCCTCATAGATAGATAGAGGAGGTTAAGATCCTATCAGGTATTTTTCGATATGTTGCCGAGGAATCATTTAATTATTTTAACATGTACAGTGACATTTTCAGTTGACGGTGGACGTATTTTGTCACGGTTGCTGAGCAGTTGTATGATATGTGATGTAAAATTAATGATATTTATGGCGTACAGCTTGACATTGTTACGTGGAACTTCTCGTGCGTGGAGAACTGGTACGTGATATTCTAAAAATGCATAGAGACTGATCTAAAAACAAAAAAGTAATTGATATGCTCGTAATGAAGCTGCTGCGGTTTGTTCTTGGATTATTTTTTACCTGTGTTCAGATATTACCTTGCAGAATTTCAGAAAAACTTATGAAAGTTGATGACTTATTCGTGTAATAACCTCCATTTGCAAGCATTTTTATTATGATCTATTTGAGCAAAAATCTGACAACGTCCATTTTTTCGTAGGTTGACACCACAAGCATTATTTGATTCTTTAGTTTAATTGTGACATTTTTATTTATATTTTAACAGTTATTTATACTGTTTATCATAAAAGACAGAAATGACTGTTTATAAAAACAGTAAGGGCCGGTCTTTCCATCTCCTTATAAACATCTTCTTAAATTTATCTTCCTTGTAACTACAAAATGGGTCTTTTCACTGTGTTTTAAATTAAATTCTGTCTTTAAAGTTCTTTATCTGCTCCTTAACATATCGGTCACTTTTACTGGCCTATAAGTAGTTACAAAGAGATTTCTAACCTCAGAAATTTTACAAATTTGAGTGTTAGTAAACAATTTGTTTAATAAAATGTCAAAAAATATATTTTTATAATGGAAAACAATATTGATTTTGAAGAAGAAATATTATTAGATAATGAAATTATAAACATGGTAAATATTGCAAATCGCGAACGAAAAATATATACTGTAAGGCCTCATATAGACAATTTAAACATCTGGGATGATGAAGAATTTATGAGGAGATTTGGTGTATCAAAAATAACGGTGTTAAATGTTCTAGAAAAAATCGAGCAACATTTACGGCATCACTCTATAACAGGTTAATAATAAAAAAAGAAATAATATCTACGTATTTGTTAGATTTTATGGCATGTTTTATTCAATCATATTTTGAAATGAGGACTGAACTGCTACGATTTGTACTAGTGAGGGCCTCAAATTCTTGGGCAATTTGGTTCCAAGTCTTTTTACTGTATCATCTTGGGAAGACATTTTTACACTTCTGAATATTAAATTTAAACCGCAGTTTAATTAAACTGTGTTTAAACTAGAGATCCCAGAAACGACTAGAACTTAAAAAAAGTTATCCTTAGTTGGTTATAGCCACAGTATGTTATATTTAGCTAGGTAATGTTGTCATAATTGAGATATTATTTTGATGATTATGATTGACGCATTTCATTTGTCTCACTTTATTATATAGACTTTCTTATTTAATCAGTATTGCCAATATCATTAAACAGTCTTTTTACAAAAGAGCAGTTAAATTGTGTTGAAAGACGCGATTTTTTAACTGCCAGATAAATTCACTTGTTAACTTTAAGTTCCTTTTAGTTAAAAGCAACTTTATAAAGAGATGGAAAGACCGGCCCTAAGTAAGGTAAAAATAAACATTGCAGGTTGTCGAGTTAGTAAACTTATAGATTTTCAAATAATTATAATTGTTGATACATACATACGTTGATATATGGATTGGTGTACTAATAATTTTTAAATATTTGACAGAGCGTTCTGCTCGAGCTTCTACCACCATAAATAAATAGACTTATGCTCTATCCAAATATGTAAGCATGTACAGGGTGTTCAAAAGACCGCACAGAATCAGGATTGTATAGGATGGTATATTGGGTATGAGCAGGATGGTATATTAGACAAAGCTCAGGCACAAACAATTCTCTAAGGGATATGTCAACTTTCTCCTACTGAGAATCGAACCCGAGCGACAATAACTCACGACCTGCAACGAGCCCTCGTCCTGTAGGTCAACTTAACAGAGTTAAGTGTAAATTATCTTCCTATAAAGATCCCTCTATTCAGTTGTATGTGCACTACTTGATATTCTTCTTAATTCGAACAAGAACCATATTTATTGGTATAAGAATATTTTTATCATTGATCATAATTAATGCTGGGTATCCTACAGATAATTGCAGTTTTTACTCTAATGGGTTAAGAAGGAAAAAAGTTGATTGTTATAGTATAACTATCCGTCTTTTTCATGGTACAGGGCGCCTCGTAGGTCCATTTTATAACATCGGTAGTATCTCAGAGAGTCTTAATGAATCGATAGGCGAGTCGTGGCCGTCCTGCCGATCAACAGGTGTGAACGTGGGCAGCCGTGGGCGTCCGAGTGGGCACCAGGAGTGGTGCCCGTGTCTTTGGATGCCCTCCGTCTCGCAAGGTCAGTTCTGCTGCTTGCACCCCTGTCTCTCGCTGAATTTATCGTGGAGTACCTCTCACGCGAACTACAGGGCGAGTCAAACCATGAGTTATACTTTTTTTGTCTTCATACTCAGCTAAATCAGCTTAAACTTAAATCGTGATTCACATAAGATTAGCATTATATGAATATTTAAATTTAGGATTATATAACGCATGATATCCTCTCCACCGTGTTGCCTTTACAACAGATCCCTTGTGGGTTCTCCTTTTTGATATAGAATTCCTCATCCAGGGTCGAACTTGGACTCTCTTTTATATCTCTTTAATGCACATGTCTTATTGACTACATATTTTGTAATATCCCTAGTTTTTACTTTCGAATCATTAGGAATCACAGTTCCTGAGACACAAAATTTTGAGGTATTTTCACTCGCTTGACAGAATATATGGCTTGACACAAGTATTAGTTCTAACAGACTTATCAAATTGGAGAGTTATGTCCTGTCAGCAGGACCATGTTTTTGGGGATAACGTGAATGTACTTATTGTGTGCAACAAGGACTAATCCTAATCCACATCCTAATTGATTTAACTGTGTAAGGAACCAACCACGAGTCCTTGTTAACTGTGCATGGGTATTTAGTATAAAATTTCGTGAGAATTGTGCTGAGTTAACCGCTTTTTTATAAGAATGCCCAGCAGTATTTGAATCACCATGATATTTCTGTGATGCAACTAATATTCAAATTAATTAATAGCTTCGTTTGAATTTTCAACTGTCCAGACAACACATCTACATTGCCATTGTCACCCATAAGCGAAGTACCTACTGATATTCTGGTAGACAGGGTTCGGGAGATCTTTACATCTAGTAAAAATACTAAATACTTATTCACATTTATCATCCTATCCAACACCGTTTCTATTAAGTAATAATGGAGGTATCACGATTGGGTCACCCTGTATTTATTCTTAAGTTGCCTCTCGCACCGGATATTATATTTTACAGTTTTATGACCAGCGAGACACAGGAGTCTGATCAGAATCGATTATTGTAGGCTGAATTTTATTTGCTTCTTGGTTTTTTGGTCTCCCAAGAAGCACCGTTTTTTTATACGCTCAAAATAGTAGCCAATAGTCTTACATATGTTTCAGATGTCTATCTTTATTGAGCGTAAAACTTGGTATTTATCTGCTACTAAATGTTCACAGGAATGGGTTCATTAATCACTTTCTTCGAGAGACAACCTTGAAAATATAACACTTAACACTAGATTATGTCCATGTGAAGGTTCATTTGGTATTTGGTCATTTCCTTTTGTAACTTAATTTGGTTTCAAATCAAGGTCGTAGGTGCTGTGCTGTGCTGTGCTGTTTCATTGTTATTATTGGTAAAGGTAGTGGAAATTATAGATTCACGTAAAAAAAGATGTGTTTAGAATTTTGCTAGTTTATTTTTAATTTGCAGGATGCTCCTAACATTTGATGCTTTGCTTTATCTACGTATTTTGCAGCTGTAAAAATAATTTTATATTAGGCCTAAATAAAAATACCATCCCAGAAAGAATTTCGATGAATGTTGAAGCGCATTTTGTTGACATTTTAGATTCCTAAAAGAAGCGAAAACATCCTATTATTGGCGATTTTTTTATGTTTAATTTAGCCTCTTCCCAGTATGTCAATTATATAAAACTGGTTCTAAATTTAAATTTAATTTAATTGGATGTTTAATTAGTTTGAGAAATATTTCTGCCTAATTTGATATTTTTTAGATATTATGAGTATTCTGTTTGGATAATTTTAATTTGTCACAACTCATTATGCCATCCACTTTGGAAACACAAGACGGATGTTTTCATTAGTAAATAGATTGTCTAACCAGTAATATTACGCTCTAGCAATGAGCCCGTATCAAGCCTTACAAGATATAATTTATTCATAAACTCGTCCTACAGTAATTTATCTTGTCCATATTTGTCACAAACAGAATATTTTTTGCTGTTTAAACAGACTGTCCTTGGTAGTATGTAAATATTTTCATCTCTTCACAAAGATTTTTCTTACTGGGACCAGTTTCTATTTTTAACTCATACCTTCACGTACTAGCACTTAACAAGTTGACAAATAGACCAGGCACTGGCTGAGGTTTCATATTTTTGCAGTTGTTCGCTGAAGTGTGCAAAGGGAAATGGTTTGCAAATTTGGACTTCTTCTATATGTGTCTACGTCATTTTTCTACAATTTCTCTGTGAATGTTGAGAGCTGATATGACAATATCACTTCAACTTGTTACTATTGGTTAGTCTAACTATTTTTGCACTTAATATTTATTTAAATACATTCATACATATATTTATATATATTTTTTAGTTTTCTTTACCGTTAAAGTGCCCATTCACGAACAGGCGGACATTAGATTTAACACAGTTTATTCTTGGGTTCTCTGCCGTTTAGAAATAACCGAGAAACCAAGAACAAAGTAATGGTTCTAATTATTTCTTTAATAATATCATATAATAGTGACAATGAGAATAAGCACAAAAATCGATTTTTGCATTAATAATACTCTACTTGGAAATACTTTAATATTTTGAAATTTCCTAAAATCACCCCAGCATGATCATTACATTACTACGCCAATGGTGTTCGTTCGTTCATAATCGAAGCCATGTCTCCCTGAATGAATATTGCGGATATATGAATTAACCTCATGCAAGTGCAGTGGGCGTTGAAAGTTGAAAATTTTATTAGGCACAACTAAACAGATATGAATAAAGTGGTCAGCCATTCATAATTCTGGTAATATGCAAGAACATGGAATCAGTATGCTCATTAGGGCATATGATACATTACATAACACAGTTACTTTCCTTATTGACTTAATTAGTCATTTGCGAGGTCATTACTTTAATGTATCAGTAATAATTACTTATTACCTTCTATTTACCAAAAAATATTGTTACAACATTAAACATAATGTAAAAATGTACTTTTTTGGACTAAAAAACTTAAAAAGGAATCTGCTGGTAATGGCGAAAATACGAAATAGTGTTAAAGAACATCTGATGTCACTGAGCAAAGTGGAAAAAGTTACTGGATACCTGACACACTGCACACTTCATATGCCTCAACAGAGGTTCTTCCTTCTTATTACGAGTATAGTCCAGATCAGAAGCCACAGTTCCATAAATGGAACTTCCTCCTCAATACCACACTTCCACTAAATGCCGCCATTTAAAGACGTAACTTGTTGAGGATTGTTATTGAAGAGAGTGATCTTGTTACATAATTGTCATCTGTTTTGTGTCTATGCAATTATGCCTGAGGTTATAGGAATATTTAACTGTCCTCTTAACCTTGAAGAAGGTTGGAACCTTTGGTATGAAGATATTACTGACGTAGTTTTCTACATAACAACAAAACACCATACTGAACTCGACGTGCGCTTCGGCAACCAAGTTGGCATCATCGGGAGATTATTAAAACTGAACTGATTAGAACTGATGAAACAGTTTTAATCATCTCCAGATTGTGCCAACTTGGTTGGCGAAGCGCACGTCGAGTTCAGTATAGTGTTTTGGTGTTATGTGGAAAACTACGCCAATGATGTCCTCTTAACTACCTGGGAGATTTTCAGATTTCTTTAATTCTGCACTGAATGTTGGTTATGAGTTGGCAACACTGGTGTTTGATCTACAGAATAAAAATTTTGCCGTCGTCATCCGACACAATTATCATGTAATTGTTACAATTTTTTTTCCTGTAAGTTTGTAAGTTTTTCCTTTCTAGTTATTTCTTAGTGTTACCTACATCTGTGCAGCGATTGAAGACGTAGATACTTTTGTGTCGAGACACTGGTTATTTCAAATTATGACCTGAAGAACTGTCGGGTGTTGCTAGCATGTATAGGCAAATAGTTTTTCTGGCTCTTCTCGTATTTAGAATCATAAGATAAAGCTGGCGATCTGCCAATAGATTGAAGAGATGGAATAAGCTGAGCATCATTGCCTTCCTAATCACGTACTTTACGTGCTGATGGACTAAGTGCGAGGGCTTGTAAACATAAAATTAATTAAGAAAAGACTCCTCGAGAATAGCAATAAAGAAATATAAAAACCGTGTTTATTACCATGTAGCATGTAGGCGAATATAATAATAAAAAGACGTGAGATTTAACGGACATTTCTTTTGGCAGCTCGATAAATCTCTGCTCGTTTTGTTTGCGTTGCTAATAAGTGAAGTGGTAGCAAATGGTATCCTCGGATTTGTTTTATGTCTGACAGAAGTATTTGTATATACTGTCAATGGAACTAGGATAAATTATATCAATTCCATAAAAGTATGAATTAATAAAAGAAATAACCGCGTCTTTCACAGTATATAAACTATGACAAAGTGTATATCCAATTATGATCATGTTTGCTATAAATAATAACGGACGATCAAATAGTTTTTTCGTTACGCGGGATTTTGAATTAGAAAACGTATATCGATTGGCTTTGGTTAATTATACCGAAAATTTGGCAAAAACGGATTTGGATTTTATAATAATGTCAATAAACTGGTTACTATTTGTTATGGCCATAGTTGTTACTAATTATTTTCTACTATTTTTATGATTAGGAATGCATGTTTAGTGTTTATGTGTTAAATTATAAGTGGACTACCCCTATGGGATGAAACGACCGGGCGATGAGCGGGTGACGTCTGGCGCCAGCACAAGGGGTGGGCCGGGAGTGCAGTGTGCAAAGTGCAACAAAAAACTTAGTATGTGTCTTGCCAGGCAGTAAGCGTGTACTCACATAGTTAACAATTCTAAGCTATGAATATACCTCTTACGGTAGTTGTATATATGTAAATAGGTTGTTAGTCAAGTACGAGATACAGTATATAGTAAATGTCAAGAAACAATCCGTGTTTTATTTACTGTATTAACCAATGGAAGCAAACAATTACAGTCCACAATCGAAGAAGGTAACAATTGGCTAAAACATTGGTCCTTCTAGATCGCCGGATGTTATCCAGTGAAACAAGTTAACAAGACAATTTAAGCAATAATTTCTGGAATTGCTATACAAGTACAAGTTCGAAGTTCGAGGAACAAAGCTAACCTAGAAGACAAGTACGAGTTCAAGACAACAATCGAGCATTCCTGGTGAGCCTGTTCCATTTACATTTCATATTTATCCCTTCCATTATTTACTATCAACTAGCTTTAGTCTAAGTTTCCGCTATGGAGCTTACTGAATTAAAGTATCAAAGAGGTCAAATCAAATCAAAGTTAACAAGAGCTAGAAAGTTTTTTGATACTATCGATAAAAACAATATTGACGAGGTTATGTACGAGCAAGTCGAGTCACGTCTAAAAAGAATACAACCGTTGTTCGATGAATTTTCAGACATTCAAAATTCAATTGAAAGGCAAGGTGAATCGGAATCACAAGAATTAGAAAGAGAAGAAATAGAACGGGAAGATTTCGAAAATTCCTTTTATCTTTTACAAGCACAATTTAAAGCAATTCTTTCGGCTTATTCTAAAAAACAGCAGTCGGAGATAGGTTCAATCAATGCAAGTTCAAGTTCTCAATCTCCTCGTGCAGAAATTAATGCATTTAACAATAGTACTAGAGTAAAATTACCAATCATTGATCTACCTAAATTTAACGGTGAATACATGAAGTGGTTAAGGTTTAAAGAAGCGTTTGTCGGTTTAATACACAACAATAATTCTATTAACGATTATGAAAAATTTGTTTACTTGCGATCTTCACTAGAAGGAGACGCGTGCAGACATATAGATCACTTAAAAACATCGGCCTCGCTATACGCCACAGCATGGCAACAATTAACCAAGCGATACGACAATAACGAAAAAATAATTAAACATCATTTAACGGCCATTTTCGAGCAAAGGCCTCTAGAAAAGGACTCATATCGCGGGTTACGAAATTTACATGAAAATATTGCTCAAAATTTGCGAGCACTTGAGTTATTAGGGGAACCTACGAATCAATGGGATACTATTATTCTTTATGTAATATGTAGTAAACTAGACTCTACGTCCCTCCAAGAATGGGAAAAATATAAGTGGGGAAAATCACAAGGGCGAGATAGCGAAAAAGAAGTGGAAGACGGAAATGAAACGCCAAAAATTAAGGCCACGTTAGAAAATATGAATGAGTTTCTAGAAAGGCGTTGTAATATTTTAGAAAATGTTCACGATAAATGTGAGAAATCTGATAGGTCGCGCAACGACAAAAGGTATTGGGACAAAAATAAACATTCCAATACGAAATATTCAAACAATGATAAGTCTGGTTCTCAAACAATATCTAGTTCTTACGTTGCTGTGAGGAGCGGGTTTAATTGTTATTTTTGTGATAAGCAACATACAATTTACCAATGTCAAAACTTTATAAAATTAAAGCCGAGCGACCGTTACAAGGAAGTTAAACAGCGTAACCTGTGCATTAATTGTTTACGTCCAGGCCACACTGCCGAAAATTGTAAGTCCTCCAGATGTAGGAAATGCGGTAAGGGTCACAACACACTTTTACATTTTAAAAATGAAACGGTACATGCCTCCACTAGCACAGAGGGCGAGGACTCTCATTCTCAAGTTCGAGTTTCGCAACCAATACAAGGTGCGGAAAATACAAGTGGAGCCATAATACAGAGTGATACGCTTTGCAACGTCGCAACAGATGGTTCGATATCTTTTGCTATGCTGTCGACCGCTGTCGTAAGGGTAAAGGGTCGAGATGGAAACTTCCATGAATTTCGTGCATTATTAGATAGCGGAGCACAAAACTCGTTTGTTACAAAAAGGTTGTGTAAAAAATTAAATTTAAATTGGAATAAGGCAAACATCTCAATTGTCGGCGTCAGTCAAATAAAAACTGAAGTGGAGTTTTTTACAGACATTTCCTTAAGCTCTCGTAATTTAGCTTACAATCGTTCACTCAGCTGTTTGGTATTGCCTGAAATTACGGGTCATTTACCCACAGTTTCATTTGATGTAAAACAATTAAATATTCCAGATAATTTAAAATTTAATTTGGCGGATCCTACGTTCAATCTATCAGGTCCGGTGGACATTTTGTTAGGATGCAATATTTTTTGGGAATTACTCTGTGTAGGACAGGTAAAATTGGACAATAATCTTATATTACAAAATACCCGATTAGGGTGGGTAGTTGCGGGCAACGGAAACAATTTCAATTCAAAGGTACCCCCCTAAAAAGTCAATAAATTGCTTGCAAACAGTATTAGAGGATAACAGCGTACTAGATAATTCAATACAAAAATTCTGGCAAGTAGAAGAGGTTGATATTAAACATTATATCTCGGAAAAGGATAAATTTTGTGAAAATCATTTTCTTAAAACGCATACACGAGACAATGACGGTCGATTTACGGTAGCAATACCATTCAAATCAAATTCAAACGAGTTGGGTAATTCTAGAGAATTTGCGCTACAAAGATTTTATTCACAAGAAAGGCGGTTATTAAAAAATCCCGAGCTTTATGCAGAATATAAAAGGGTGATGTTAGAGTACGAGGAATTGGGGCATATGACCGAAATACAAGAATTCGGAATAGACAATGAGGTGAATTATTATTTACCACATCATCCCGTGATTAAGGATACAAGTTTAACTACCCGTGTGCGTATTGTATTTGACGCGGCTATGAAATCTGACAATGGTCTCTCTCTCAACGATGTACAATTTAGCGGTCGGGTTATACAAGACGATCTGCTATCAATAATTTTGCGATTTCGTAAACATGAAATTGTTATGACGGCGGACATCTCGAAGATGTACCGTATGATATTCGTGCAGGATAACGATAGAAAATATCAACGAATATTCTGGAGAGATGCACCATCTAAACCGGTGAAATGTTATGAAATGAATAGAGTTGTTTTTGGTACAGCATCAGCTCCATATCTCGCGGTTAGGTGTTTATATCAACTAGGAATAGAACACGAGCAATCACATCCCCGAGCGAGTCAAGTAATTAAACACGATTTTTATGTCGACGATTGCTTAACGGGCTGCAATTCTGAAGAACAATTATTAGAATTACAAGGAGATTTAACAAAAATACTCACCAGTGGCGGGTTTCAGTTACGAAAATGGCTGTGTAATCGAGCCGATCTATGTAAATCATTTCAAATAGAAAGCGAATTAGAGTCTAATATATTGCAAATCGGTGCAGGCGAAGCAAATAAAACGTTAGGTATCATGTGGAATGCCACATTGGATACAATTCAATATGTAATATCGGACTCAGGGAGACAAACAGGAATAAGTAAGCGGTTAATTCTCTCTGAAGTGTCGCAAGTATTCGACCCGTGGGGCCTCCTAGGTCCTGTAATAATAGTAGCCAAACTACTGATACAAACACTGTGGCAAGAGAAGATGGGTTGGGATGCGCCATTGCCTCAGAACTTACATACAAGGTGGATACAATATCGAAATGACTTATTAATTCTGAATCAATTAAAAATTCCGCGGCACGTCATAGCTTCAAACCACCAGAGGGTAGAGCTGCATGGATTTTCTGATGCTAGCGAAAAGGCGTATGGTGCCTGCGTTTATATACGTTCTCGAAATAATAAACAAGGTTGGCAGTCTAAGTTATTGTGTGCCAAATCAAGGGTCGCGCCGTTAAAAAGGGTAACCTTACCGCGATTAGAGTTATGCAGTGCCTTATTGCTCGCGCAATTATTTAATAAAGTAATCAATTCAATGCAAGTAAATTTTGACAAGATTTCGTTGTGGTCTGATTCGACGGTCACATTATCGTGGATTCGGGAATGTCCTAGCAGATGGAAGACATTTGTCGCTAATCGCGTCAGTGAGATACAGCGGTTAACAGATTTAGCAAGTTGGAATCATGTCAAATCGTCAGACAACCCCGCCGATCTCCTTTCGCGAGGTATGAGTGCATCTAACTTAATGGATTCAAAGTTATGGTGGGCAGGGCCGGAGTGGCTACTTAGCGATAAATTACCTATTGAGAAATTTGATATTCCTTCAAGTTTACCAGAACAGCGAGCTACGGTATGCACGGTAACTATAAGCGACAATTTTAATATTTTTGACAAGTTTTCATCGCTGAAAAAACTCCAACGTGTTTGCGCGTATACTTTAAGATTTGTAAACAATTCTAGAGTACCAAAGGAACAGAGAAATTTGCAAGCTATTTCTGTAGTTGAGCTTCAAAATGCACTAAATGTTTTAGTCTCTATGGCTCAACGAGAAAGCTTCAATAGGGAATATTCAGATTTAATCAATAAAAAACCGATAAACAAGAAAAGTAAGTTATTATCCTTAAATCCATTTATAGACAATAATAATTTAATAAGAGTGGGCGGTAGGCTACAAAATTCCAGTGAAAATTATGAGAAAAAGTTCCCAATAATTCTACCGTCTAAACACAGTTTGACACGGCTGATATTGACACACGAACACTATAAACTATTACACTGTGGTCCCACAATGCTATTGGCTTCTATTCGCGAACGGTTTTGGCCGATTTCGGGTCGGAATATAGTTAGACAGATTGTGCGTAACTGTGTAGTATGTTTTAAGGTTAATCCCAGACCTGAAAATTATCAAATGGGAAACTTACCAGAGTACAGGGTGACTCAATACTTACCATTCCATAATACGGGTTTAGATTATGCAGGTCCAATTCTAGTGAAAGATCGCAGTACAAGAGGCGCCAAATTAACAAAGGCGTACATTTGTCTTTTTATTTGTATGACGGTTAAGGCGATTCACCTGGAAGTCGTAAGCGACTTAACCACCGAATGTTTTTTCGCCGCATTAAAACGCTTTATTAGCAGACGAGGTAAGCCAATGAACCTATTTTCAGACAATGCAAAAAATTTCGTAGGAGCTAACGCTCAGTTACGGGAAATGTTTCAATTTTTAACGACAGAATCTAATACTATAAGTAATAAATTAGCTGATGACGGTATAACGTGGAATTTCATCCCCGCACGGTCACCTAATTTCGGAGGAATTTGGGAAGCGGGAATAAAAAGTGCAAAATTTCAATTAAACCGTATTTTAGGAAACTCTCATTTAACCTTTGAAGGTCTTTACACCGTGTTGACTCAGATCGAGGCCATTATAAACTCCCGTCCCCTACACCCTCTTAGCTCCGATCCTGATCAAGTAATCCCCTTGACTCCAGCTCATTTTTTGGTGGGAAAGACGCTGACATCAATTCCTGAACACAGTATCGTTCATATTCCTGAAAATAGACTGAAATATTATGAACGACTTCAGCAGATGGTGCAAAATTTTTGGAAGATATGGCATGCGCAATATCTGTCAGAATTACAACTTCGAGTCAAATGGCGACAAGAAGCAAGTAGTAAGGTTCAAGTTGGCATGGTGGTGTTAGTGAAAGAAGATAATGTGCCTCCATTAAAATGGCATGTTGGACGTATCATCAAATTACACCCAGGGCAGGATGGGGTAGTGAGAGTGGTGACACTTAAACTGAATAATTCGATAGTGCAACGTCCTGTCACAAAATTGTGCGTATTTCCAATTGATTGTGGTAATGACTCGGTGTTAAGTGATGCCCAAGGCTGTCTTACTGAACAAGAAGGGGAAACCCAATAATGGACTGGTATTAATTACAACAAGTATATTTAAGTCATGTTTAGGTTACATTATTCTCTATTATTGAAATAGCATAGTATTTCAAGGTGGCCGGAATGTTATGGCCATAGTTGTTACTAATTATTTTCTACTATTTTTATGATTAGGAATGCATGTTTAGTGTTTATGTGTTAAATTATAAGTGGACTACCCCTATGGGATGAAACGACCGGGCGATGAGCGGGTGACGTCTGGCGCCAGCACAAGGGGTGGGCCGGGAGTGCAGTGTGCAAAGTGCAACAAAAAACTTAGTATGTGTCTTGCCAGGCAGTAAGCGTGTACTCACATAGTTAACAATTCTAAGCTATGAATATACCTCTTACGGTAGTTGTATATATGTAAATAGGTTGTTAGTCAAGTACGAGATACAGTATATAGTAAATGTCAAGAAACAATCCGTGTTTTATTTACTGTATTAACCAATGGAAGCAAACAATTACAGTCCACAATCGAAGAAGGTAACAATTGGCTAAAACACTATTTATTTGTGGAAATAATAATACATTATGCACGTTATTGATGACTTATGTATAGCACGTAGTTGACAAACAGGCTGTTTTCCATTTCATGAGATTCAATTTATCTCTGAAATGTATCTATTTCTGATGCATCGACCTAAAGACTTTCTTACAGCATTTCCTTTATTATTTATATTCTTGTTGATAACAAATTAGATTATTTATGTAATCTTTACAGTAGGTCTATATGTGTTTGCTAAAGTTCTGAAAAAGCATACAGGTAAATATATTACTAAATTAATTACGAATAAATCTCAAATTTGAAATCAAATAGTAAATGTGTTTCCTGGCATGCAATTCCCGTTTCTTTTCTCCTATTCATCATAATACTCTTCAATTGCTACTTCCATGAATTATATTTATAATATTACAAAGTCGATTATTTTCCATTATCTGTTATTCATTCGCTTCTGACCTAATTGATAGATATAACAAGGTTATCATAAAATGTCCAAACATTTTACAGCATAAGTCATAATATTGGCACATATGTATCTCTTACAAGCACTTATGTCTGTCATTTTTTAAATTTTACATAAGAAAACGATAATTTGAGGAATGGAGATACAGTATTAGAATTATTAAATGAAAAAGACTATTTTTTTTTCAGAATAAAATATTCAATCATATAAATACCATATTTACAACAGTATATACAACAACTTCATATCTACCTATTTTTTTATGTTTTCGTATCGACTACCAAGTGTATATTATTACTCTTATCTAAAAAAAGCGGAGTTCAATAATAAAACTGGATAGATACTGGATAAAAATGAATAAGAGGATTTTATGCAAATTTAGTTTTATATTTTGAAAATAATCCGTAGCAAGTTTGTGGGTGGTGCATATTTAGGGTATCCTTAAATGTTGCAACGACTTAAGGGAATATTATTACAAATGCCATTAATATATCACGAATTAGAAGTGTTTGAGATCGATAGTAACAATTCTAACTGTGTTTTTCAACTCCCTTCCACTAAGAGAACCAACTCTACTACCAATTTTTTCTATTTAAACTTTACTTACATTAATCTAATGTCGTATTAAATAATAATGATCTATAACAATAATATTTTATTATGAGGTTTAGATTTTATGATACGAGTCGTAGTTCCTTGATAGGTAATATATCTAAATTTATTCGTTACTGAGATCTGGTCGTCGCTTGAATTAATAAAAAAACAAAATCTAAATTATAACACATATTTTCGTTCCCATCCATAATGTGGACGTAAATGGAGATTGGATTTGCCTTAAAAGGCGAGCCTTTCAATTTTGGGCTAGACAGTAGTAGCGTCGTTAATTTAGGTTCAGGTTCAAGCGATAATAGCGTGATTACAAAACTGAGAATATATGTTTATGGGACACGATTTAATCCACTTCCATTAGAAGTAAATGTCGTCGTACGACATTCATTCAGTGTAATGGATATTTCAGGTTCTCACGCCTGGTTCATCTACACAGAAAAAGAATTATATGGGTTATAAAGACGCAATAATAATAATTGATATGGCGTGATAATAAATGTAAACATAAAGTACTGAGGGTATTTTTTTAGACGAGGAAGGGTGTTTGAAAATCATAAATGTATGTAGGAAAATAGACACGGATTACAATGATTCTGTATTTCATATTATCCAACGTTTTCGAAAGTTTGTCTCGAAAAACTAAAAGTTTTTGGCGTTGGATTATTATTTTCTTTTCAACATGTGTGAAGCAGAATACCAAATATTCAATATCATGTAAGGACTTCAGAATTTCATTTTCTATAGTTAGGAATTTCCTCACTGCAGATAAATGTGGTTTGTGTTACAAGTAATTCTCGGACTGTACTGCTCCTTCAAGAGAAACATTTTCTTTCAAACAATCTTGTAAGAATGTAATTATTTTTATATTGAATTTCAATTAGACAATATTTATTATACTCCTGCAAAATCAAATAAATCACAAAACATCAACATCACAATAGTTAATTTAAATCTAATATAATAAGTTTACGAGCTTCACGTTATCCTGTGAAAGTAATTTGTTTCATTATTAGATATATTATTATTAATTAGAATTGGCTTATTACTGCTCGTAAAGATTGTATTTACATCAATATAATAATATTTCCTCGGTTAATAATGGTTTAGAGTTTATGGGAATATTGACATGGCGTTAAACAAGATAGTAGTAATCGGTACTTATTTTTCTAAATCCATAATAAAACAACGTTTTAAAATATATACTTATATACAAATTTATTTTACTAAATTTATTTTTATGTAAAACAGTCACCGTTTTCTTAACATTACTGATTATTTATCATCTGTTACTTGATCAGTTTGAGTTATCGTTATCAGTGAGAACTTTTGAAATATTCTAAGATTCAAAAAGTGGAAGTGGAAAATCCCTTGGCAGTGATCATTCCTACATTTTGTAGCGCAATATTTTCCAACTCAACTCTGCTGCGGATTTGCCAGGTATTAAAATTATGTTTCATTTTTATTATGAACACAAATGGATTTACTAGAAACAAAAATATTCCGATTGTTATTATGTTTGAATTATATCTATGTATACAAGCTGTGAAGACGGAGGAAGCAGAAGGTTAATCATCGGCTCGATGGAATATTTTTCTGTAGGTTATGTTGGCAAGCTAGATTTCTACATATCGCGCCCTAAATCGGCACGGGGAGGGGATACTTAACATTATGCATCCATGCTTTGTTTTGGATTGCATATTGACAGTAATCTGTTTTCGCTTTTGTGTGAATTATAGCATTTTTACAGTGTGAGAGGTTTGCGTATTTTTCGAAGTTTATGTTTAATAAATATATACAGAAAACTAAAATTTGTCACATTAAAAAACTTGTTATTAGTAACTTAAGTTTAGAGAAAAAACTGGATTAAAAAAATAATTCACGTCCAAAGCCAGGGAAATATCCCCGGCTTTGGGAAATATTAAATTTAGATATCCCGAACCAGCAAGTAAGCTATGCATCCAGGTTCTTGCGCCCCCTGAAGTCAAATTCACGGGCCACCACTGGAACACTCTAATAAGATCTAGATTTATTTCATACAATCAGATGTATATGCCCTATACCAAATATTAGCATAGTTGTAAAACAAATTTTATATATTATCCTGTGTGCTTCTAATACTTATCTAATATTACCTACTAATAGTTTTTTTTTGCAATTCGAGTAGTCTAAAGTGCTTTACATAATACAAAACGTTATCACTAACTTATTAAAGTTCCATATTATATTTCAATTATAGTGTCTAGTTCTAGAGTAATTTATGGTTCCTCTGATACTGATAATGGAATCAGTTTTTTCTTACTGCTAAAATTCTAGTAAATAATAATTACGCATATGCTTTTAATTCAAACAAAACATTAAGTATTAGGTCATTTTTTAAAATAAATCTAACGATAAAAGTATCTAGCGAGAATCGTCATATGACATCACTTTTAAAAAATGTACCGACAATTTTGTAGGTTTTAGCAAAGTCTACCTACACATAAAATGTAGACTTTGGCTTTAGTAAATAAATAAACTGATAAGGATAAAATAGGATGTACGGAAATACCTGAGAAGTTTCCTTATAAATCGCAGTGCCCATTCTCAAATATTTATAATGCATTCTAATCCCTAATTAAACGTGTATCTAATTGAGGAAACAGTATACCATTATAATACTGGAAACTTAATACAAAAGCATTACTTCATTGGCGTGTAGGCGTTACTTTTAATAATCCTTCTTCGACTAGGCTCTAAATTACAATAATTTTATATTATCATAAAATTCTTTATTGTGGTATAAAGTTTCATCTGCAACATACAATGTAGGTATAAGTATAGTTATTTATCGTTAAAGGTTGTGATTAATTTATATATTTATGGTTTGCCCATATAGTCCAACAGCGGGAGGGATTTTACAATCCTCTTTGTTTTGGGAATGTTTAATAATTAATTATTCACTACTGAAAAAGTATAGTAGTCAATTATATAATTTTCCAGTAGGTACGATAAGAAATAGGCACCTACTCGTTTTCTCTGAATATATAGTAGTAATAAGAACATTAATAAGTACTTTAATTATACTGGGTGACCCAACGAGAAGTTTTTGCGTTGAATAACTTGGTATAAAAGATTTTTCAAACAAAGTTCGAATTTTATTTAAAGGGGGATTTCAGGGAGACTTGAAGGGGGAAGAATATTGATTTGTTAGGCAAGGCTACAATTTATATCTCTTTCACTATTAGAGCAATATCAAACTCTACATCAATGTATTTTTTAGATGGCGATCTATCCAAATCTGCAAAAATACACAAGGTGTTCTATTTGAAAATATATAAGTCGTGGTACACTTCTTGTGTTGTTTGGGAGACCCTGTATAAATGACAATAATATGAAAATGTGTCCTCTTTGTAATAAAAATCGACCTGTCTGTGGAATTTGTTTGAAAAAACTTTTATAAGTACCAAGTTATTCAAGATGGAACTTTCCGTTAGGTCACCATGTAGAAACATGTATTTAGCTTAGTTTTGTAACTACTAAATATGTAGATAAAGAATAAAAATGTACCATAATATCTCTACCCCTCATTCTAATCACAAGGATTAGCCCGAAAGTCTGAGACTTGTGTGGGAGAGGGAGCGGCATATTATTATTTCTCGGACCGCATTTGCGCCTCAGGAACGACTTACGTTAGTAGGCTCTAACCACCATTCAGTGCTGAAATGAGGGAAACCTGGAAAACCTCATTAGTTAGGGGGGACAGTCAAACATCAACTGATTTTAATCTCTCACATTAACACCAAGTTGACATTCTTCCCATCTTAGGCCATCGCCAGGATAGTTGCCAAGCCATCCCTGCGAATAAGCCTTGATCTATGAGTAAACAATTTAATTAAAAATTGTTTGATGGAGTGGGAATTAGAACCCACGACCTCTGGGTTGAGCGATCGAGACGCTAAGCCCTGAGCCACCGGCCCGATTTTATGACAATTATATTCAATTTTCTTTTAAAGAATAGCAATTTTTTAAGTTTCTGACTTTGTATCCCCATTCAAATAATGAAAATGAGAAATACTAAAACAAAATTGTTACTTTACCTAAATACTTCTTGGGAATGTAAATTTTAATAATTACTACTACAAAAATTTTTACATGTTCCCGTGTACGTTCGATCATTGTGAATATTATTTGTTGTCATAATTTTGTTAATAAATTATAAATATGTACTTCCTTTATACAGTATACAGCTGAAGAAAAATACGGTTTTTTCATAATTATAACGATACAAAATTTTTATGTATTAAATAAACTAAAAAAAGATTATACATTTTATCTGTCCCTGAAATAACTTTCCAATCACAATTGTTATCTGTACTCTCTGTTACAAATAAGGAACAAAAGTTATTTTATTATAAACATTGTGATTATTTTCTTGATAGTTATGTTAGCCAAGGAAATGCAGCGGAACTTTAGTATGCATAGATACAGGTACGAATAACTCATTAATTTCCTTAGTAAAATGATCTAAATTGGTTAATAAAATAGCCAATGTTTGCAATTTAAATCAAATTGATGTGACCTTGTTGACAATGAATGATATTTTTATTAATAATTATTATTATAACTATTAACAATGTTGATTAATGTTACTACAGTGTTATAGTATTATTTAAATATTAATGCAGTGTGCTTTACCACAGATTATTATACAGATGAGACAGTGAGACAGAGAAATTAAATTTAAAGAGAGATGTCAAGCACTTCCCATTTAAATGTCCACTGAAGACTAATGCGCGTATAATACCACAGAGTACCCATTATACTATGTGATAAATACTACATTCTGGTATTCTGGAAGACTCAGATTTAAAGCTAACATTTCGGTGTGTCGCATCATAATTATTCAAGTGGTTTTGTATTTTGATTTATTTGGTATTTGTCAGTGTTGTTTAGTGCTTTATATTTCTATTTTGACATTTAAATAATGGAAAGTGGAAGTGTATCAAAGTTACCATCTTTATATAATGTAGTTATTTTTTATCTAAGGAGGTAATATTATAAGTTTTGGCATAATAACCACAAAAATAATAATAATTTGACGAACTTACCTATCAATTGTTGTTTTTATTAGAGTAATTGTTGGTTATTTTGTGTATACTGGTTTTTATGGTTCTTATTAATAATTACACCAGTGTTTAAGTTGTTTAATTTTATTTCTCTTTGGGTTCTATTCGATTTTTATAAAAGAATAGGTTCACCGACAAAGGCAAACACTGGTGATGCCGATATTATCATAACTTTTTTAGGAACAAACTTTTTTTCGCAAAAATAGGTAGGTACAAATGCTTTCGAGGGAATCTTAAATCCAGTGGTGTAGTCAGACTTTTTATAAAATTGCTAACAAAATGTTGCTATTTTTCACTTAAAAAAAATTCGTAGTAGGCCCATAGTAGGCCTGAAAATCAAAATTTCGTCTTCAAATTTTGCATCAACATAGACCTTTCGGAGATCTATCTTTTGAAAAAAATCTGGTTCAAATCGGTCCATAAATAAATTTTGTACGCGAGTGTTTTCATTCTTAATGGGTCACACTGTATATACTCTTTTTTGTGTTTAATAATCCTAGTTATATGTTTTAACCAGTATGTTATTTAATATATACCTATGTCGATAAAAGTATAAAAGTTTTTATCACTGTTCATGAACTTATGAAATATCATGGTTCAATGTTTTCATGTTTCTAAGGGCCAATTTTTCAATGCTTGGTTAACGTAATTTAACCTAGAGTTAACTAACTACAAGTTTAGAATGTGAATAGTTATTCATAAAATGTTCGAAGTAAATTACATTTTCAACTTATAGCTAGCTTAACTATACTGGTTAAACCGTGTTAACCAAGCATTGAAAAACCGTCCCTTAAGAAAAAAAATAACTAAGAGATTAATTATTAATGAAGTTGCATGTTTAACAAATTAAACATTTAAAACTGTATTGAATCATGACTTCATAACTTCATTAATAATTTCTCTTAGTTTTTTTTTGCTTAATTCCTAATTAAAAAAGATAGCAACAGTTAAATAAGGCAATAAATAATATTGAAATATACTATATAAATAAAATATTCTACACATTTCTACTGCATTTTTAATTTGAACGAATATTGTATGTAAAAGCTCTGTAATTGCTACTTAAATAAGTTCATTTTAAATGTGTTTGTAAATAAAAAATATTAAAACCGGTTTACGACACAATTTATGTTTCATTATCTTATGTACTGTATAATGAGCCACTAACTTAATTAAAAAATATATAAAATAAATGTTAGGTAAAACACAACAGCGCTTCTCAAGAAAAAATTGTAAGTTTGGCAACGTTGTACACTTCCCGTTTAAAGGGACGAGGTCATAGCTATGAACTGTCAAACATCAAAGACATTCCGCCGGCTGTCCCCTCTGTATATACTCCTCTGTGGCTTTACCACAAAGAGTGAGAGAGAGAGAGAGAGAGAGAGAGAAAGTAATACGTGTAAGAGTACCTACCTAATAATAATAGCCCGTGAATAAAGCCGAACATCAAATTTTAATTGTTTAAAATAAGTGCTCGATCCCACCAGCATTAGGGGTTCAAACAAATTGAATTTTACAAATTTATGGCCAGACGCCAAAATTAATTTTATTGTGAAATCCAAGAACCACAGAAATATATTTCTTCGTGATAAAAATCCAATAACAAAGAAGTATATACAAAACGTTATTGACAAATCATTGATAGATAACTCTCAATGGATTAGGTATACCCTTACATTTAATCTAGCTGTGTGCAACGCGTGTAACAATTTTAAATCACCTCAGTTGTAAACTTATTTATGGTAAACTACCTATTGAGAAATGTAAGAGCACTTGTAATTGAACTTGATTTACCATTACATGTAAATGTAATCAAGAAAATGTGTCGGAGCGTTTTATTTAATACATAAAGTGGTAAAATGTAAATCAGATTGTGTTAGAATTTTGAGTTTTTCGGGAATCTTAAGTAAATGCATCTGGGAAAGGAACGGGGTCTTTGGTCGAAGCCGAAATACTAGTATATAGTGTTTTCTATATATTTCTTAAAACATTTAAATGAGAACTGCATTTTTTTCGAAACAATTATCGTTATTTTCTATTTAAATTAACGCATAGATACAACATCTGTATAAAACACAGAAGGTCCATTGATTTCACACTTTTAACTAGTTCTTTAACTAGGTACTCTGAAGAATTTCTGTATTCTGAAATTTTAATTTTATTAAAATTACATTTCTCAGATAAGTCCTTTACAAGATTTTTCTTTTTTCTGAGAATTGTTTAAATTTTTAATACTCAGAAATGAATAAAAAACGTGCGATATCCAGACAGCGATATCTTCTAAATCCCCTCCCTCTGTGGGAAATGTCTATCTACACCACTGTTTGTAATAAGGCCAGCATCCATATATAGATATGAGATATTGTTTTCTGTCAGTGATTAATACGGCATCATCAAATTTGTACAATTAGGAAAGATGTTTTAAGAGATGCAACTAATGAAACCTCCAAGTCATAAGCAAAAGCCGGCTTTATTATTAGATATATTCTGGTATTAATCTTAGTTTTATTTGGTACCAAGTTCAACCTCCTTCTCGTTTAATGGTAAGCATTGCATAACGTTTCCTTTTATAACTGAATGCAGTATCAGGAACAAGGTTAATCTGTCAATAAAGCGAGACATATTTTCAAACAAGTATTTTGATATTATTTACTTAATTTTGGTAATACCTAACAAATATAGCATATGATACACTTACTGTTATCTGCGGATGCTTAAAATATTAGCACATAGCCAATATTTTGGTCATGCATTTGATTATGTAATGCTGAATAACAATAAAATTTTCCAAAACTTTCATAAAATCAGTTATCAGTACTGGCGCCAGATGTTATCTGAATACATTTTCGGAGTTTTGTAGTAATCGATAAAAAATCCGCTATTGTTCCTAGTAAATTACTAATCCATGTTTTTAATACGATTTCCTAGAATTCAGAAAAAATATCGTGTAGTTTATTAACCGCCTTTATGTTTTACATCACCTAGATTTAGGAAAATGATTAATTCTGCTATCTGATAAATATATATCGTTCAAACTCAAGGAGACCAGATCGCGTATTTTTAGGAAAACTGTATATATTTGTCGTCGAGTAAATGAAGAAGCTATGCAGTGAATTCCCGTAGTGAAAGTCCATGACATTTGAATAAAGAGGCTAAGTAAGTACTAGAAACTGTTCACTAAATTACTACTGTACCTTTTAGAAAATTATGCTGTTCCACCAAAGAACTAATTTTAGTCATATGAGTTACTCCCATAATAATCTAGATTTCACAGTGACTTTGGTATTATGACCATCTAAACCCACTTTCATATGAAATAGAAATATTTAAAAAAATCTCATTCATCAGTTGCTCTCCAGTTAGTTCCACAGTTGTAAATATATAGGATGTTTCCCAAGTAATCTATAATACTTCCGAATCTGAATCCCTCCCACAAGTAATTTCATGAAGAAAAAAGGTGATATAAAGTAATTATGCAACCAAGTGGCTTAGTTTCTGAGACAACCTAAGGAAGGATTCTTAGTTTTAAAAGAAGAACCTGTTATAAACCTTGGAAGCTGCCCCTATATTGTTCTAGAACCTTTTCTAAATTATCATCTTCTCTAGTTAAGTGACTATTCTCGTTTGCTAACACCAGAATTTTGCAATGTTTGTTTTCTCTTTCAAAACCTCTGGGACCTGTTTCACAGAACCATCTACGAACAAGTGTTTAAGCAATTGGTAATACGTATTTGTAATTATAGTAGCCAAAAAGGAACAGAAATTTCACGTTAATTACTTGAACCTATCTATAACAAGTGTAAATAGGATCGTCAGTATCGGGACAACATGATATAGGTTGTGAAAAGTTCAAAATAGTTAGACAGTTATAGCTATGTAGTCATAGTCATTTCTTTTAGGCCCATTTGCACCACCTCTCCTTAGGAAGTTTAAGTTTAGCTTAATTTAAGTTTCAGATTAGACTGCGAAGTCTTTGGCGTTATGTCCTGGTTATCTACTGGTTATAATCATAGTCTGATCTTTACTTAAATTAAATAGCGACTTAAACTCGCTAAGCAAAGGTGGTGCAAATGGGCATTAGAAGTTTTCTAACAAATTTGACAATTTTCTAACAATATCTAACGAAAATTGATAAAACCGTGTTAATAGCAACTATATTTTCTTATGGAACTTAACAAGCCTGCAGTTAGTAATGATGTCTATTTTACTTGTCAAAGATAAATATTAAGTTCAAAGATTAAAAGCTATTTTTGATTTGTTAAAAACGATGTAGATTTATAATGTTTTTGAATAAATTTAACGAGTCAACCATTCTGCCTATCCCTAAGTATAAAATGTTACTATGTTGTATAAAACTACAATTATTGTCAATAATGTGATTGTTGGAGATTTACCGATAATTTGTTTGTAAACATGTCATAACGAAAATGTAAACTGGTACCTTATATTATTTATAGAATCTGTAACTTATACTACAGTTAACAATTAAAAAAGTATTACTACTTTGTATACTGTACTGTGGCAAAATAGACCCTACGATTTGTAAAAATTAGAATGTTGTACAAATAGATTTACTTCATTAACCGCGCCTAAAGCTATCTGTACTTTTTTTGTGTAGAAAGAATGTACAATTAATAAACTGCAGTGTCAGTTAAGAGCCTATTCCGCCTGTTCGTTCCAAGTTGAAATGTGAAACTCCGACACAATAAAAACTACCTACCTCCGCCTATTATTTTGTATAATTATTTATTAAAAACCTTAACTTACTTTCATCAGATATGCATGAGCGCTTGTGTTGCACTTGCTTGTCACGTAAAATTATTGTTCTGGTCTGCCGATTCGTACACCTTCTCAAGCAAGAGAGCTGGAAAAAATAATATCATCTAGAGGCGCCGGCATTGTTGTATAATTTAAATCTGCTAAGAGACCAACTATTTTTAAACTATGAAAACAGAAACAATATAATAATAATAATAATAATAATAATAATAATAATAATAATAATAGCGTTTATTGCCCAACAGTTACCCATTTACTGAGCAAAATTACAATAAAATAAAGAATATAGTATACAGTAGTTAAACCAAAATTATTACAAATGTGCGTTAAAATAACTTTTTAATTTAGATATGCTACAACAGAATATGTCACAAACATCAGATAATATATTTGCATTTGTGCACATGAAGTGCACAGGTGCCTTAAACATTATATTAGTATTAGCTCTTTTACACAAAAAAGTGGAAGTACTTCTAGATGCAAGCCTTGGTACATATATATCAATTTTTGACAAAAGAACCGAACAGTCAACTCTACCATGTAACAGCTTATACAAGAACAGCAAGGACGCTTGTTTTCTACGTTTTTCCAGCGATATAAAGTTAAAGCTATCCATCAGCTCATTGTAATTACAACCTCTTGGAGGATAGACCCCATGAACCCTGAAATTTAAGAATTTAAGAAAGTTCTTCTGCACCTTTTCTAAAGCAGATGAATACTCGGCGTATATAGGGCTCCAAATTAAGGAAGCATATTCAAGTTTCGTCCTAACCAAACTAAAATAAAGTAATTTGATTGATGAAGCGTCGCTGAAATTCCTGCAGTTGCGAATAATGAATCCCTGGGTACGGTAAGCAGATTGAATCAAATTATGGATATGAAAATTAAATGTAAGTTGGTTATCAAAATGAACCCCTAAATCCCGAAAAGTATCAATTCGCTCCAAAGTAACATTGCTGATAGTATAATGATATTTTATTGTATTTAACTTACGAGTAAACGTCATGACTTTACATTTAGAAATATTTAGATGAAGGTGATTTTCTACACACCACTTTTCCAAGGCGATAACTTGGTTTTGAAGTCTCAAACAATCATCTAAACAGACGACTGAGGTGTACAGTTTTAGATCATCTGCAAACATCAGCCTGTTACCACTCAGGGAAACACATAAATCATTAATATATATTAAGAACAACAATGGACCCAAATTTGACCCTTGAGGGACTCCACTGGTTGAAATATATGTCTTTGAAGAAAATCCATTGTAATACACATACTGTCTCCTTTGACACAGATAGGAGCGTCAAATACACCTTACTAACGTTTAAATGCGAAAGCTTCCCGAGAAGTATTTTATGGCTGATTTTATCGAAGGCCTTAGAAAAGTCAGTGTAGACTACGTCAACCTGGCCATGGTTATCAAGATTCTCACATATATATTGACTAAATACTGCCAAGTTACTTACAGTTGAACGAGAATTCATGAAGCCATATTGCTCGGTAGAAATAAAATTATTCGCGGCCGCATAGATGCGGTTATATAAGATAGTCTCCAATAACTTTGCAAAGTTGTTTAAAATGGAAATAGGTCTGTAATTAATTATAGAAGCGCGATCTTGAGACTTATGTACTGGGCAGACTTTAGCAATCTTCCAGATCTCAGGAAAAACAGATGCCTTTAGAATCAAATTGAAAATAGTTTGCAATGGCGAAGCTAATACTATTAGACAATCTTTCACGATAAATGAAGGGATTTTATCTGAGCCAGAGGTGAATTTACTTTTCAGTTTTTTTCCCGCAGCTAAAATCTCTTCTACAGTTATAGGTTCAGTGCTAATGTCAAGAAAGACATTTGGGTCAAATTCAGAGTTTAATTGTTGTTCATTCAACTCCGGCCCAGAATATGTAGAAGTTATTCCAACACTGATATTCACGAAGTGGAAAAGTGACCTACACCTGACGGCGAAAAAAGAAAGTACAATTTTCAAATTGAAAAATTGCTTCGGTGGATACAAATTGTACTTACTGCCTGTAGGTGCCTCTCAAAATATTATGAAATCATGCCATTTATACCCACATTAGATTCATCGACATTCGGTGGTATATTAAGTAAAAATCATAACACGAAACAGTGGCGCACCTAGTGGGCAAGAAGCCATGGCCCCCTCCAAGATCTTTAAAAAACTGATTGCCAAGAACGACTTTGAAATGTTTCCAACAATAAACATTATGTACTGATACTGAAATAACATTTAATGTAAAGTTAAAATGTACTTATACACAGTAAAAAAATCCGACTGATATTAACACTGAATCCACACTCATCAGTGTGTATATAGTCCACACTTGGCAGTGTTAGACATATCGGTGTATTATTACATTACATAAAAGTAATTTAACACAGTAAATTTTACAAAATAATGTGTAATAGTTAATTATTCACCGTGTAATTATTCCATATTTATGGCGGATTGATTCATTTCTAACACAGGGTTTTGTAAATTTTACTACAATTTATAAGTACTTCTACAAACTTGGCGGGTATATCGTTCGTGTAATATGAATTCTAAAGGTTTAGTTATTATACTACCCAGTTCGTGTTAAAAATAACACTGCAGCAAATTACGATTACCATTTAGTAATTTTACCATTTGTCTTTTTTTACTGTGTAGTTTTAAAATATTACAATGGAACATACCATTAAGACTCCTTTGAAAAATTAAAAACCTCCTCACTCGTTCTTGTCTAGGACAGGGGACGGATGATTCACTGCTCGCTATCTGATTTGGTGTTTATTATATGAATCCCCAATTATTATCTGAAGCATTGCCCCCCACAAGATTTTTTCTGGGTGCGCCGCTGACACGAAAACGATGAAGATTTGATAAACCTCACTAGGTTTGTCACTCACTCAACTGTGAGTATTATAAGTACATTTTGGGTATTGACTGTAAGGTTTGACAGAAGATGTCTAACATTAAAGGTTCATAATTTGTACTAACATATTATATTTTCAAATAAGTCCAAATAATAAGTTATACCGATATTTATAAAAGATACCTAATTATTTACAATAGTTCTTTGGGTTTGAAATTTTTTGGACTTTCCCTCCACTAGAATGTAAGCATTCTGACAATTTTTTAATAAATCTGAACCTTCAGCAATTAGTGTAAAACTACGTCTGTTCAGCGTATATACGTCTTCCTTTTTAGTTAACTGATTACACTGAAAAAAGTGACGCATCTAAAATTTAGTTCTCCCCTTAATTATTTGTTTTGCATACAAATAATTTCAGTGACTTTGTAATATTATAGTCACGGTAATTTCCTCGAAATTTAAAATTGTCCCATAATGATTTCTCGATTAATTTGTTACAAGCAACGGTCACATGACTTTGCATTAATCGGTATTAAAGCCAGAGAAAGTAGACGGGAACGTTTTACTCTGATTAAAGGAAATAACAATGTCATGAGAAGCTCATTCTGCGTTCCTAATTTTTTTGCCTCATTAAGGACTAATTAACAATTAACAACAAATGTTCTAATTTATCTTAAAGAAAAGAAATAGTTTAGGTTGATCCACAAATTATAACATTTCTCACATTTTCACTGCATATTTTATTATAATTCTAAAAAATAATTGAGATTGAGGTCGTATTTATTATTATCTAACTGTATTTTACATAAACCAAAATATTGTTTGCAGCCCAAATGTTGCCCCAAAAACATATTTCAGACGTAAACCCATCTATACACAAAAGTTTTAGTAGTAGTAGAGTAAAAGTAGTAGTAGTAGTAGAGTATTATTCTAGAACATTAAATCGTTACACAATACGTGGTTCCTAAATTCACGTTTTATTTATCTATCCCAGCCCACTTATCTATCTATCATCCCATTGTCCAGCGTCAGGAAGATAAGTTTTTATAATCCATCACTTCATCTGTCACATTACATGGGAAGAGATGGTACTAAAGAAAAAATTAAATGATAGACAATATAACAAAGAAGTTAGCATTAAATATAAATTTATCTGATAACTTTAAACTGGATAATCCTTCATTTGATGTCATAATAGACTCACTTAGAACAAAATGACGGAAAATGGACGATGATATTGTCCAAATACCACCCAAATGCCACCGAGCAGGTGGCTCAGGGCTTAGCGTCTCGATCGCTCAACCCAGAGGTCGTGGGTTCTAATCCCCATTCCGCCAACAATTTTTCATTAAATTGTTTGCTCGTAGATCAAGGCTTATTCGCAGGGATGGCTTGGCAACCATCCTGGCGATGGCCTAGGATGGGAGGAATATCAACTTGGTGTTAATGTGAGAGATTAAAATCAGTTGATGTTTGACTTGTCCCCCTAACTAATGAGGTTTTCCAGGTTTCCCTCATTCCAGCACTGAATGGTGGTTAGGGCCTACCAACGTAAGTCGTTCCTGAGGCGCAATGCGGCCCGCGAAATAATAATATGCCGCCCCCTCTCCCACACAAGTCTCAGACTTTCGGGCTAATCCTTGTGATTAGAATGAGGGGTAGAGATATTATTATTATTATTATTATTATTAAATACGACAGATATTTGGATATTGTTACTGATTTAGCAAAATTGTGGAAAACGAACATGATTTTTTCGTTAACTGAATACTTCCGACGATCTTCCGTTGTTGAAGATGATCATTTATAACAGCAGGTGTCCAGAATTGTTTCATATAGAAGGAAAAAAGAAATTACCTCTTAGATATTTCATTTGTACTATTTAAATTTGGTGTTAATTATTTTAATGATAATGACAATAACATTTTAGATGAGATGATGATTTTAAATTAAAATAGATAGGTGCTAATAGAATTTAATTACTTAGATCACTAACATTGCAATGTTTATATTAATGGCTATTCAGCAGTTTGAAAGTAAATTTCTTTCTAATTCATTCCACATAATTATTTCATCTTTTTTTATAATTTTGTTGCATTAGCATGTCCTTCATTGTGTCCCACTCGCTAACAGCTAATGCAAAGAAGTCAGTACACAAGACATTTATATATCAATTAATTTGCATATTAAAATGAACACCTGCATTTGAGAAAACATGTGTCTTATTTAGATTAAGTGTTATTAAAAGGCTTTTTTAAATTCAGATCCGTGTCAACAACATAACGTTACCATGGCAAATAAAAATTGGTGAGTCCCCATCTTGTAAGTGGCTGCTGATGGCTTTGTTCATTTCGCTCTTGATTTTATTCCTCGATTTACTGCTAACGGTTGCTTGTACTGTTTTATGGTTATAGCCGAAGAACGAATTCTGGAAATTAATGGTCTCTCTTCCAATTAACTTGTCATAAATTTGTAAAGCATAAACTGGGATGTGGGACTGGAAGACAAGCAAATAAAAGGGACTGAGTGGAATATGCCATTAATTAGATACTAGGTACAAACACGAACTAATCTTTATGTTCATTACTTCTAGCTGTATTATTACTCTTACCTGAGCTATTCGTCTTGTTTCTACATCATTTTAGTTGGTATATTAAACTTCATAATAACAGGAGCATTTTGCAAGACCATCTTATTCCATAAAATATTGATTTATCCCTATATCACCATAATAACATTGCTGATTGGAAGTGCATATTTTATGACTTATATTCATTCTTTTGTTCAGTTTTTGACATGGTTTGTGATGATGTCAATTGTATACAGGTCCCCAAATGAAAGTATATTCAATTTGAAAACAAAGACACGAGATATTACTACATGATTGTTAAATAAAGATAAATAACAATAATGGAATGAAGCTTCTAATTGATTATTTAGTGGGGAACGAAACTGAGAGTCACATCCAGAGACACCTCTATGGCCACACTCCTGACATCTGTCGCCCCTATCACGTCTCCCATCCATAAATATTGAGACCTCGGTCCACCCATGCATTTTCATTTTTTTAACATATTATTATTAGGGGACCCGCATATGTCACAGTATAATATAGTTAACAAAGTACCCAATAAAAGAAAGTATATTTAAATAATACCACATAATTAGTTAAAGGCAATAAGTACCGTCATATAAACAGATCACTCAAAAACATATCCTCCAACCTGAAAAGAGGCTCCAGAACTCCAGGACCTCAGAACTCAAAGGAAAACCTCCGTAAGCAATGTATATAGTTTTATTGATTTTAAAAATCTAGAAGACCTTAAATATATACGTTACGTTATATACGTTTCAATTTTTTGCTGAAGCTAATCCTCCAATCGGACCCGAGATATCTCTGCTGGTTCCTAAAATATCCTGAAAGGTATGTAGATTAGATTAGATTAAGTTCAAAAATGAGTAGACCTAAAACCAGATCATATATTATGCTATCATATGGTCCATTGTACCGGGATATCAAAAATTATCTTGGTCAAGGGTGGTTGTGGAATGTAAAACGTGCGTCTTACTTTAAATTTTTGAATATGTTTTGTTGCGTCAGAATCTGTCAAGTCATTGTGCTGAAATTTTCTAATTCAGTTTTTGAATCATGCCTCTTATCACACAGCACAAAATTTTCATGATTGAAGCCTATTTTTGAACGGGTGCGCTAGTTAATGGAAATTGGCAATACACTCAACGTTTGTGTTTGGACAATTTTCAAGAGCACTTCCCAAACGTGGCAATATTACCGGACAATTTTTATGCGTGCCTTACAAATTGTGTTGAAGTGTTTCGCGAAACTGGTTGTGTGACTCATAAAAAAGGTGCTGGTAGACCAAGAGTTCGTACAGAAGAAGTTGTCAATGACGTTCGTCAACGTATGGAAGAGGAGCCTGCAAAACCTTTGAAACGTCTTTCTCAGGAAATTGGACTTTCTTATGGAACATGTCATAAGATTTTATTTGAACGCAACAAAGAATTGTTCAGCAATGTGCAACCATAACGCCAGAAATGCTGCAAAACGCTTTTCACAGCATGAGGAGGCGCGTCAACTTGTGCATCAAACAAAACGGGGGACATTTCCAACAATTACTGTAATTTAGTTTTTCTTGTTACTAAAACCGTTATTTCATAATTTGTAGTTCATTATTGTTCTACAACTGAAATAAATAGGTATGAAATTTGTAGGTTATTGATGATGTCAGTGTGACAGTGACATAATTATTTCAAATTTAAAGTAAGACACACGTTTTACATTCCACAACCACTCTTAACCAAGATAATTTTTGATATCCCGGTAGCTCGCACCTACTTACATTTCACCAAACAGAACTGAGTAAGAGTGAGAACTTCCTCAGAACCTCAGATCCTCTGGAAGAAGTTGTCCATTGCCAAAATAATGCCTGAATAATGGTGGATTGTGATGGTATAGTTAGTTTTTCTATATTACGCGATTTTTTAGAGGTGTAAGTCAACTTTTTTTTAATGGGCGCTATGTTATTTTTCCATTTGGTTTTACAGAAGAAACATTAAATTAATATTTAATATTAACGTAAATAAAATAACAAGTGTCTCTGATCAATTAAACTTGCAGAATTGAATTCAGTTGGTATTGTTTTTTGAGCCTCTGTGCAACGTGATTAGTATTCCATACTAACTAATTCTACAAATGTCTAAATAAAATCCTTGATAAAATCTAGAAACTAGATCAATACCTGACTGACATAAGTCAAAGATTAGTTTCTCCAAAAACTGTATAGTTGAAAATCAAATGGGCGGTCTCCTCTTAGAACATTTTTTTAATCCCCCTCTTATTAAAGTCTGATCTTATTATAAAATCGTATTTCTGAATAAAAAGTATGCAATTACGATTAGATTCATTGAAATGTCAGAGATTATGTAAGAATCGATACGATTTAGTACTAGATAATATACTCAATGCCATGTTAACCCTGGTTTAGTCAGATTTCAAATTATTTTGGATCAAACCGTAGAACATTTAACCCGTTATTTACCACTATGCATGAATTCTATGCTCAGCGTTCCTGAATTCAAGCAAATCGTTCGTGTGATTTTAATTTAAAATCAGACCATAATTTCACATTTTATATTGTGGTTGAAACAAACAGTTAAAATTCTCCATAAAAGTTCCTGTTTAACATTCCATGACGTCTCTATTATCTCCGCACAAGCTGTGGGTGTATTACTTCTTTAAAATAGAGAGGTGTATCTCGAAATCTTTCCCACAGAATTCATGTAGTACTATCATTATTACCGCTATGGCATTGTGGAAAACCTAACCACAACTATTCACAAATTGGTGTAAACTATGTTTATTGCATACGTGAGATACATTCCATGCACTGTTGCACAGGAAGTGACTCGAAAAAATACTTGTTTTGTACTAAACAGTGCCTCGTTGCAAATCTACATGCAGCCTCCTATAAGAATTAAATCTGAAGTACAACTCAGGGTGTTTATCAATTTCGTTGATTGAATAACCTATCTAAAAGTTGAAGAGCGTAAGCTTTTATAATTGCATCTCTTTCGCGAATTATTTTTACAGTAAACGTTAGCATCTAGTATTAACAAAATTCATTTCGCAGAAACAGCATCATGCAAATATTTCTTTTATAACTTCTAACTCAATATCCATAACGTTTTTATGACTATTAGTTAATAAATGATAAAATATTACAGTAGCAACACCCAGACACCACACACATCACAACTCAGAGGTTTTAAACCGTTGGTATTTATATATTTATGATTGAATTTTAATAAGAATGGACCCACAAATTGCTTTTGATAATGGATATTTAAGTTTTAATGGTATTTTCATTGTTCTTTTTTCAAATTAGCCTGATAATATTTGTTGATTTGTTAACTAGACACCCAACTAGCACACAAGTAGTTGTCTCCGATACAGGAACCTCGAATAGGTAATTGTTACAGAACTGTGACCAAAAATACTACTTTTATGAATAAACAACTTTATTGGGTAAATATGTCAGTTCCAGTTACGTAGTTTCTACCTTTAGTAGCTACTTTATAGTTTCGTCACTAATAAGTAGCTCTTTTAGTATCGGCGAGGTCTTATTTACTTGAGCGGCAACATTGAAGTTTTTAAAACTTAAAGGTAGCAGGCGAAAGTAGCAGACACTATTTCAAGTTACTAAAATTCGACTTCAAAGTAAACAATTACTTCAAAGTGTCTTTGCTGGTTTTCGCGACGTTTTGGAAACTTGTTTCTCTCCCCCCAAAGTTGTAAAACTTGAAAGTAGTATGTATTTGTGCTAATAACGTTTGAGCTACCACTACATGTAAACTTTATCGAATATGGCTATTATAAAGTGGCTATCGCCCTTTCAAATCCACCATGAAATAAATTTTACCACTATGTTCCCGGCAGTTCGCGTTTTTTAGGATGTGCACTGTCCAGGCAGTACCTACTTGTGGTTTTCTGATAATATAATTGCTCAGTGTGCCGTTGTTTTACAAAAATGTTTCTTTACAAAGGAACAAAATGTTGTAGACATTCCACAAACTTCTACAGAAAATTTAAACTCAGGACAAATGTAGGTAATCTGTAGCAGCACGACAGTGAAACAATTTTTTTTGTCGTGAATAAACCACCCGTCAATGCAGCATGCTTTCAATAAAAACAGCAAGTGGAGGACGAGGAATTAATTGATGATTTAGATGCCAGTCATTTTGACAGGCATTGCTATGAGGGGTACGTACCCGAAGATCAGTACAATGACAATGAAGAAGTAAATTATGTAACCTCACAAATATCACTTTCTGAGCAACTGAGAATATGGTATTACTCTCATAGAGTTTACTTCTAACTTACTTAACCATCTGCTTAAAATCCCATGACATAAATTTATCGGTGATAGTTGAACTTTATTGAAAACGCCAAGAGTAGTTCTCTAGAAAAATGGGAAATCCATACCTATCTGGTATTAAAATAATGATAAATGACTCAAAAATTATAATTTTAACGATTTTTAAAGTCGATACGAACACCATAACGAACACGTTCACCATATATAAATGACGTTCACGGTATGTTATGATTTTATGATAGCACATAACCCAACATTCCCAACAATTTTCCAGCCCAAACAAAAACCATAAGACAAGGAAGGCACGACAGAAGTTCCCCATAGAACTGTACAGTAAAAAGTTGACTTTTGAACAGGCAAAAGCGACTTTGAAGTAAATAATTACTATAAAGTTAGATTTATATAGTTCCCGTTTGATTACCGTCACTGTTGTCTAGTAACAATTAGTTTGAAGTCGTATTTTTTTAGTGGAAAGTACTTTAAAGTTAAATTTCCCGAAATGCGCCATTTTTATGCAGAATATTCCATAAAACATTAAGACGCTATTTTAACAAAATGATGAACTTTCACGTAATAACGACTTTATAAGATGTTTCTTACAATTTCAACATTAATTATTACAAATTAACAATTCACATTAAAATTGCAAAAGGTATTAAAAAATATATTATTTTATTTTATGGTATTAGACAAAATTTTATGTAAAAAGTCTAAATATAAGCGGCGCATTGTTTATTTGGATCTATCATCACCATATTTGACAGTAAACTTACATTCGTTTAGATTTTCTCATGGGAGTCACTGCGGAAACGTTAATTTTTCGTACATTTAACCTCTACTACTCATATCCATGTCAAAGATTGGAATCCATATTACAGTAGATAATTTTGTTTCACTTCGGGAAATAATGGACAAGGATCATAAAAGAATGATATAGAAATATAACAAAATCATATGCAAGACAAAGCAAGCACAATGACCATGTTTGTGGGAGGGAAGTCCCGTGAAAGTCGTGTCTACCACCCAACAATGTTGACTCCACGTAATCACAACTCCGCTGGAACGTCGCCGTGATTGTTCCAAAAACGTTCGCGGAACGTCGTAATTACTGAATAATTGTTCCCCATTTTGGTCACAGAAACGTAAAAGTAACGTTGCTATTACGTGTACGTAACGGTTACGTTCCAACGACTAATTGTGCTAGTTGGGCATAATTTGTTCTATATTTTGAACACTCTATCTTTCTTTTAAAGAAAGATAAATAAATATATTGTCTGGAGCGCTTAATAGAAGCTGTGGAAATGACTGAACTTGTACTTCTTGTAAATTGTAAATGTGGAAAAATTAGAAATTATAATCCAAAGCGATATCATCGTTAACAATTTATCATTTTTGCCAATGTTCAAACAAAACATACTTGATTAATACTATATGTTTACAAGATTATGTTTATATAAATATTATCTTTATTAATAATAGGATATGTTTTGACAAGTTAATTAAAACATGAATCGCGTATTAATGAGGTTTCTAAGGATTATCATTATAATGAGAACCTTACATAGAATCTAAGAAGCTTTAATGCTCCTAGCTGCTTTAAAAGACTTGTACAAATCACAGCTATTGAAGAGTTGGATAATGAATAGAAAATATTAGGTGTACAGCTCGTTTAGTCAAGTATCTAAGAATAAAGAATATGATCAAATGTAAATAAGCGGGATAGTACATTTTGAATGTTGACCTTTTGGATTCCACTAATAAAATTTAAAAAACACTAGTCTTGTTACTCCCATAATTATCATGTCTAAATCGAATGCCATGTTTTATGTTTTAAAAGTAAGAATAACATACCTAGCTTAAAATGGTAATCTTTGTGATTGTTGACCTACTTTTCAAAATCAGTTGAATGTCTAAAAATTGTTGGCTAATCATAGCAAATAAGAATTTTGCGATAATCTAAAAAGAAATCTGTTTGTCGAAATACGTACTTATCTCTTGGCGCAGGTATCTTATTTGTTTTTTCGCCAGTTTTAATAGCTGTGATTGACTATTTACATTTATATTTTCGCAGATAATATTTAAACCACATAATCTCAAATTTTACCAGATTAATGTCATTGTAATATGTATAATACGATAATATCCCCCAAACAGATCTATAAAATACTTATTTTGTTTACTAATAGATAGAAATTCTTGTAACACACACATACCATATATAAATCCGAGTAAATATTGAACACTCTTTTGAAGTAGGTACATACTCAGCATCATTACATAGTAAAGACAATGATGTACATATAAATTGGTTTAAACCAAAGCAAGCAATCTTAATGTTAAAAAAGAGTATAATATGATGAGTTACCAGGATAAACCATAGGTACCTACGCAAACAGCGGTTTAGATAGACACCGCAGAATTGAAAAATGCAAAAGGAAATCGATTGAGTATAATTTCTGTATTACATATTAATTTTATTATGCGTCTGGAATACAGAAAAGGAAATTGATTTTCCTATTCTTAAACAAATAGCGATTTTTAGAAAGCAAGTAGCATTCCATAGGTGTATTCCTACTATAGATATATCAATACCACTATATTAAATATAAAAAACACCATAGAAAAGGACAATCCCCCTTCTGAAAGCCTCAGGCTTATGTAGAGGGAGGTATACATGAAAAAACGCAGACATACCACAATTCTTTGGAAGAGGTTCCATTTTCCTCTGGCGAGATTCGAACTCGCTCCGCAATGTACCATTCTATTAGTCAAAAGCTACCACCCAGCACCAAATAGACAGAGCTATCGCTGCGGCATTATACACTACCTATTGCTATTAAACCGTAAGTATCATTGATACTTTTCATAAACTGAATTGTAGGATCCTACCTCGCAAGGGATAAATAGTACAAACAAAACTCTAACTGTAAAATTACTTGTTTGGCGTCAATATTCTGATATGTGCATTACTATTTTGTTTAGCAATCAGTAATCCGCTCGTCAATCGACCATGGTAGGAAGCAAATGCGTGAAAATTGATTGAATACAAGCTACATATAGAGAGTTCAGAATGCTGAGACATTACTCCAGGTTATATAAAAGACATATCCTTGCGTTCGAAGTGTTATATTATTTACAAGGTGTGTCACCTACTTAGCTAATGACTGATTTGTCCATCTCCATTACCATAGCTTATCGACCGCGGTTCTTAATCGCTACCTTTTCTGAAAATACTGCTAGGCGAGGAAAAAAGAAATTTCATTAAATCACTACCTTAAGATAGACACAACTGTTACTCTTTTATGGATTTTTTAGATTTTATCGGAAAATGTACGAGACGGTATTGCACCAGATGTAATTAGAAGTAATTGAGAACTTGTTTTCTCACTTGCTTTGACCGAAGATGCGGACAATGGGGCGATAAAATAATTCTTATGTTCTGTTACTAGCTCGCGACATATCCATATTAATGATGTTGGAATTCCAATAGAAGTCATCGACGACAAAAGATACTCTTATATTCGTGTTTCAATGCAAATAAATTCATGTTCCCAGATGAACAGCTTAGTAAACGTTAATTCCTGATTTTTTAAATTGACTTTCGGGATTTGGTTTATTCTCTTTAGTGAATGATGACTTAATGTAGAGCTGTGTTTAGAACAATAATAATTTCGCCTAAATAAATTCAACGCCATGAACCAAACTATTAGGTATTCTCCTAGTTAAATTTCTAAAGTAGAATCAACTAGACAACAGTTTATCCCTCACGCCTCTGCTGTTTCAAATCGACAACATCCCAATACTTCCATGAACATTTCCCCAATCATTAATGCGATCACGCAATTGCAATCTAGCTGAACGACGAGGGCAGAGTGACCTCCATTTCCCGCTTACCATAGCCTAGGCTCGTTCATCACAGTCACCTGCGCTGCCTCATGCCCAAGCCTGCTGTTGTAACTACTCAGCGCCAAGCTGACTAGAATGTTAAAAGTAAAGGCGCGTGCACATCAACAAGAAAAACTATGTTGAAGAAAATCCTTGTAGTAATCAAATATAAAAAATTGCTAAATACACGTTCTGATACTCGCTGAAGGGAGGGGAGTCCTTACTATCCTGCTTCCAAACACTACTTAGTATTACTTAGTATTCGTAGATATGCAGATGTTATTTCGTTGGCAGAAATTTAAGGATCAAGTCAGTTGGCTGAATCAAGTCAGTTGTACAGTCAAATTGTTATACGAACGTATCAGCACCTAAATTATAAATCCTGTTGGGGGGGTATGATCACTTACTGCACTGATGAGATCAAAAAAGATTGAAACAGACCTGCAGTCAGTGACATCCCATGGAAAAGCTGCTAATATTTTCTGATATGATCTCCATTCCGTCTGAATCTTTGCATCTTAATGCTTCGCAAAATACATTTTGCCTTATAAATGTTTAAAAAAAAAATGTTTTTCAGGCGTATATAGAGACAATAAGTATTATTATTTCTTCAAAATTAACTATAAGATAAAATTTCTGAGATAAATAAAATCATGATATAAGCAATAATCTATATTAAATAGTTACACTACCGATTTATTCGCTATTACTAGTATATTGTCAACAATTATTTCGCTCAATATACGTTGGTATGAATGATACTTTAAAGCTTCAAGCTCCAAGTTAGTTCTTTAGTTATCACGCACATTCAAAGAAAGTTACGTTGTCTTGGTAAAATATTTTTTAGCCGTGGGACGGCGAAACATGTCTTGAAGGTCTATTTCTTGACTTGACTGTTGGGTTTTTGCAATAATTGCAATACCTTGACAATTTTGGATGTTTTAAATAGGCTGTCACTTGTTCTGTAGGCAGACAGTAAATTTATTAGTTTTATAGAATGTGCCTACTTAACCCATTATTCTTATAGATGTACGATAGATAAAAATTTTGCAATCTCAAGTTTTATACGCATTCCTGCGCCTATACAAACGCTCACTCAAATTTCAGAATAGTTTGGTAGAAATTTTAGAATTTTCTAATGTATGGATTAACATTTAAATTGAGTTTTTATACACAATTTAATATTATTTATTCATTTTATATCCAAATATCGATTGACCAGAAGATAGTTTTGAATATGGATCAATAGGAAATTGATTTGTATTGATTTGTATAAATTTAACATGTAATGTAACAAATTTAAAAATCACTACCTTTTACACCATTTCACGTAACAGTGGACATCCAAATATTAAAAAAAATTCACAGAATTTGCATCTTACGCAAATATCGTAGGCGTATTGAAAAAATACCAGACAACTATTTTTGTTACGCACTTTATGCATTTCTTACTGGGAAGTTTTTTATTTAATATGCTCGAATTATAAGGGCCCACTACCGTGATACAACCAAGCAATCTCTGTAAGTCAAGGAACCATGTAACCCAAACATAAACATATACTGCTTATTATAACAACACAACTAGGTCGTCTCCATGAGCACGTCACCATGTCGAGGTCGCTCGCATTTGCATATCGCTAAGCGTTAATATTTTAAGAGACAGCTCCCATATACACGTGCCCAAAAGTATTTTCAATACTAAAATGTGTGAATTACCAAGATGTACTAAGAAAGAATAATTGTAAAATGTATGACTAAAATTAGGCATATAAATTAGGTATTTGGAAATTATATATTCAGATTGATATTTAAAAAATTAGCAAACACCGAAGACCTAAGAAATTTTGTCCTAAATTAAAAAATAAATATAGTAGGTACAAGAAATGAATTTATTTCAGTTAATAATTCAATAGAGATGGGTAAGAAAAGAAATTTTCTTCCTTGGTCCACTACGGCAGCACATGAAGTACTTAACAAACTTATCATTTGCACATGAAGTGCAAATCTCTATCTATCTATCTATCTATCTATCTATCTCTATCTATATTATCTCTAGTGTTTTATTTCAGGGGCGCTTTGAAACATTTTTACGAATAAACCTGAATTGCATAGATGTGTTTCGCAATTGTCAATGTATACAGTTAACGCGATGCATAGCTAATAGCCATTTCAAATGTTAACTTTTCCTCTGGTATAATTAAAAGCGTTTACCGTTCAATTTCGAACAGATAAACTTGCAGTCGTTACGGCATTATGCAAAATGGCCATATCTTTAGATTCTCCGGTGTTTAGATTCACGATAGTGCCAATTAATTAAGATGCTCTTCGGAGATTAAGTGTTTCATGAATTAATGCAGTTTTCTAACAGAATTTATTTCCAGTGCACTTGAATGTCTGCACTGACCTACATACAACTTCACACTTAATACAATTTCGAATTTTACTGTACAAAACCTTATATTTTCGTTAAAGAAACTATCTGAGTATTTTGTGAGGCCTAGGCCAAATTTTCAGCATCAGTCTCATAATACCTGTAACATAAGTGAATGTATACGAGTGAGTTTTTAGTGCGTATTTCTTCTATAACTCTTGTTATTAGAAATAGAAGAAAAATTCCTTCAGGGGAGCTTTTTGTACATTTTTGTGCATTTTGCAAAAATATTGACAAGTATGCAGAGTACTCGTAACTCAGGTACTCAGTTAATTCTATACTGCAATTAACTTTCTTATTTTAAATGGAATACCTTATATTATTCATGCATTTTTGGAACAGTCAAAACATTATTACCAATACCCTATACCTAAACAGCAAATATCTCAAAAAGTTGTAATTTCAACCCGTACAATGGCTATACTAGGAGAAAGAGAAATTAATTTTGCATAACCTGAAGTAAAAAATACAGCGTGTTCCGTTTGAAATAAAAAAAATTTCGCTGTTTGAAATTGCCAAACTGTAACGTGAGCAATGGAACACTTTGTATATTATCTTCGACTTTATTTTAACTGGCAGAAGGTAGCACATCTTTTACTCTTTCCACATGCCAAAGAACAAATGAAGATCTCATCTATGAAAAAAGTTCTAAACGTTTTTACAAACCCTTGCATCTGTCAAAATTCTTATAAAATATCAAATATTTTCGAAACGGCTGGGTTTAGGTACAGGGTATGCTACGTGTTTTCAACTTAAAATGTTGCGATCTTTCCAAAAATTCATGAATATATAGAGTGTTCCATTTAAAATAAGAAAGACAATTGCGGTACAGAATTAACTGAGCACCCTATATACTTGTCAAAATTTTTAAAAAATGCAAAAAAGGCACAAACAGCTCCCGTGAACGATTTTTTCTATCTCTAATAATAACAGAGTTATGAAAGAAATAAGTACTAAAAACTCACCCTGTATACTTGAATTTGTTTTTCATGTTGAAATATATTGGCGACCAAAAGTAGTACTGGATGAAACAATAAAAAATTTATTTTGAAATGGGAAACAATTTGAAGATGTAATATACACATAAATAGAAGGCAGACATTGGCACCATTCGTATTTTTAGATGAGGTTAAATTAAATGTCTATAAATTAAATGTCTAAATGATGGAATTTGTATTTAAAAATAGATCTAAATTCAAGATTGGACTGAAAAAAGTCTGTCTTTCTATTATAGTGCATGACCCTAACTTATTATCTAGTACTTCAGGTATGTTCTAGAAATACCCGATCTCCAGAATTAGTTTATATGCCTACCTAGTTGCAGCCTTGTTATGTCAGTAGTAGTTGTGTTCCATATAATGAATTGCCGTTATTATTTACAATGTTGCTTTCCATCGATGTTTACTACGTTCTTAACATTTTTTTCCTGTCCACTAACCGATTTTATTAATGTTAATTCTTCACCTGACCATGCATTAATTATCTTTTTTACATTTTGACATTTTTTGGAATGAAACAAATAATCAGTGAAATGGAGAGGTTAATTTTTCCAGTTTTTCTTAGGTTATTTCTGTTTTATCTTTATTATTACTACCCAACACATAATTATTTATAAATTCATCTGATTTGAATTTAATTTTCTAGCAGGTTTTATTTAATTTACAGGTTACATTTACAACAATACAACTAACAGGTTATATTTTTATACTATATAATAATTTTGCTATTTTAAAAACAAAACAGCTACACTTGAATTCGTGGAACGTACATTCGTGGTTTTTGTTTATTTTACACAGACTCGCTTCTGTCGTTAAGTAACAATTTTGTTGAGTATATTTTGTCACTAAACACTTCTGCGAAAAATGTAGTGTTCATTCCAAAGCGATGAACCCCCATGGGCTTGTGTAACCCATGAAACCCACAGTTTATATTTATTAAACTGTCAGTAGATATATACGATTTGATTTCAGTCAAATGTTCTCTAGCAACAGCTCACCAAATAGTCTTTGTCAGCAAACCTTCCCCAATTTCTACAATTTATTTTACTTGATAAATACTTTGCTATTTTAAGCTAAGGAATATTTCTAATATTCTATCTTTGCTATTCTAAGCTAATAAGGAACGTTTTATCGTTGACTAAAGGATTAAATCCTTCAATCAACGCGTTCATAAACTCTTGAAATGTTGCTCTTGAAGCAAGTCACTAAAAAACTGCCTTCAGGTCAACTAAATAGAAGCAGGATTACCTATAAGAAACTATACCTACCTAAAGTAACTTGAATTTGTGAAGTACACTCTCCAAAATTAATAATTATAAAGTAGGTACCTCTCAACTCAAAGACTAATAATTATTTGTTTAATAAAAAGTAAAATCAATTAATTTTTAAAACCAGCTCTTTCAATATTTCATATTTCATCATCTCATACTTCATGAATATAAAACCCTGACGATATTCATACTCGTAAAGAAGTATTTATGTAACTGACTGAAAATTAATTAATAATTAAAATGATCACTAAGTAGGTACAAAGAAATTTTAGTATATGAAATGGCAACTGCTTTCAAAATATACATTCATTTACTTTATGTGTAATTAGATACAATAGAATGTCCCAATGCTATCATGATTTAATTATACCAAGATTCGAAAGTGAAGTAAAATATCTCTATACGTCGCCGTTTGGGTCGTGCATTTCTTTAAATGGAAATGAATTTGTAATCCAATAATGTTATAAGCTGCATTACGAATATATAATTATGGATACAGAATATGTTATTAAATTGTAGCTGCTGCTCATGGTCGAGTGATATGCTAATTTATGGGCAGATCTCTGCGCTACATATAAATTATATTAAGTGACATTTAAAAATAGGGCGCTCAGTTTTTTTATATATCTATATATCCGCTCGATAAATTCACTATTGTTTCACGTAAATTAAATACAGACAAATGCATTTCAATTCTTAATACCACTGGATTGAAATGGCAAAATGAGACCTTGGAAAAGTTGTAACAAAAGTGCATTCAAAATCTTGTAGACCTCTAGAATACACTCCTGTACAGAAGAGTAGGTATCTTAAAGAGTGGTTCAATTAGTAGCTCAGAGTAGTCGATAATAGTAGTCGAAAAAGTAAAAGAGTCAAATAATATATCGATATCAGAAATTACCTTGGTCAAAGGCTGCCATGAAAAGGAAAACAGCCTTCTTTGCTTAGATGTCACAGTTTGTCCAAACCAGCAGCTTTGTCCAAAATCATTGATTATTTTGGTCAAATTTGGATTGTTATTTGGTATACCTCCTACACGATATCGGTAAAACCTTTTTTAAAGTAAATGTTTTCGAAAAAATACTTAGGAACAGTAAAATATAAAAGAGGGACATCGAATAAAGGGATATCGGAGGAAACTTGTATACACATGACACATTGCAATACCTGAGATTGTAACCCTAACGTAGTGTTCCACATAACACCAAAACACTATACTGCACTCGACTCGCGTTTCGCCAACCAAGTTAACATCATCTGGAGATGATTAAAACTGAGTTGAGTTTTAATCATCTCCAGATGATGCAAGAACTGCAATGCAATCGTAATTCTTGTGCAATTCTTGCACATTATATGAAATTGCATTTCATATAATGTGCACTTATGAGAAACTTGAAATAGAATGAAAAGTATATTAATGACAACATAATTGGTTATTTATACTCAGTTGTGCCTTTTCCCATAATTTTGTAATAATTTTATTTTTTGGGAACCCTAATTAGGTATACTTAATCTATGAAAATTTCCTGTTTTGAAAATCCTGATTATACCTACTCAATGTAGCCATTATAGAAGCATGTCTCTTTTAAATCGTCTTTTATATTCTACTCTATTCATCTAATCATCTTTTGACTCATTCATTCTGATCACATTAGCAGTAATATAATAATAATTAACTTCTTTTGTCACTAACGAAGCAAAGCACCTCTAATTTTTTAGTCATTAGAGCAATTAGTACGACTGAATGTATCTAGTACTACTTCAGTAGAAAAAACTGGTATTTATGCCGACTCATTTGCTTAATGAATTTGCTGCGTGTAAAATTATCTTGGCATAATTTAATTAAGAAAACCTCTCTTACGATTGTCCACCGTTTGCAAGTCATTTAACAATTATTTTTTTGACCGCTGCGATTTTTTTCGAGAGTACCGTTGCTTCGCTCCTCTCGTATTAGTAGGGCAGTGAAAGTGCGCCGATCGGCGATACTGCACCATCATAAAAAAAGTGCAATACGTGTCGAGAGGTTTTTTTATGGAATAAATTTGTTTACGCCATTTCAATAACGGCCCAAGAGGCTTAATCTCCACCAGTTTGCGTCGTCGCGTTCACAATAAAACTGATTTACTGCAATTCTTCGGGAGATTATCGTAGAGGAATCAAGGTTGGCTGTTTTTAGGCCAGAGGTTTAGCTTACAGCGCTTGACGAAAATAAATTAAAGATAATGAATCGATTTATATAAAAATTATATTCAAAATTACCATGTTTGGTAAAGTACTTCTATAAAAGACTACTGTATCTCAGTATAAAAACAAAATCATAGAATTCTTAAATCTAGTGGTAAATGTATCTTCCTGCATGTGTAAAATCAAAACAAAATCCTTTAAGGAAACACAAAACTGGAGAAATGCAACGTTCTTCTTTGTAAAATGCATGGTAAGAGACCCTTTAATAGGGGGTATTTACTATATTACTTGTCAACCTACACATTATATCAAACAATATATTTTTTTTTAATAGTCGTGTTTTGAAAAATTGTACATTTAGTAACTAATTTTAGTTAGGAAAAGTTCAACTAGTGCGGGAAAAATTTTCCCGCATGCAAAAAATACATCCTAATTCTTGAATTAACTATTCATTTATTGTTAACTTAAATCATTTCTTATTATTATTATAAATTTTAACTATCATCAAGTAGGTTTATCATCTGCTTCTTTCAAAAATTTCTAAACTTGTGATTTTCTTAAAACACTCGACTTCCTGGATCTATGTCCTACCCATTTACGTTTAAAGGAAAGCAATTAAACTTGAAAATTTCTTTGTCAATATTCTTTTTCAGTGCCAATGTTGTTCTTATCATTGAGTAAAGACTCCACAGCGTGGAACTCTGATATACTCTGTATTTTTGTTTAAAATAGACTAGTAGAACTGCTTCAGTGATAACAGTTACTCCCTTTTGATGACTTCAATCTTCAAATCTATTTATCTTTAGATTTTATGGGCAATAATGATTGAATCACGATTTTTGCTGATTCTCTTTTTATATTCTTTTTCAGTGCCAATGTTGTTCTTATCATTGAGTAAAGACTCCACAGCGTGGAACTCTGATATACTCTGTATTTTTGTTTAAAATAGACTAGTAGAACTGCTTCAGTGATAACAGTTACTCCCTTTTGATGACTTCAATCTTCAAATCTATTTATCTTTAGATTTTATGGGCAATAATGATTGAATCACGATTTTTGCTGATTCTCTTTTTATATTCTTTTTCAGTGCCAATGTTGTTCTTATCATTGAGTAAAGACTCCACAGCGTGGAACTCTGGTATACTCTGTATTTTTGTTTAAACTAGACAAGTAGAACTGCCTCAGTGATAACAGTTACTCCCTTTTGATGACTCCAATCTTCAAATCTATTTATCTTTAGATTTTGTGGGCAATAATTATTGAATCGCGATTTTTGTTGATTCTCCTATATCATCTTCCATATTATCGTTCTGCATGCGTCCATATCCTGTCAAAGATGACAACAGACTGTCTGAACTAAATTGAATTTTTAAAATAATTCTATTGAACAGTTGTAGATGGGAGCAAGTTTTAAATATAATACATCGAGGCCAAGGCACAATATACCTTAATCTGGTCTTAAAAAAATTCCACATTAAATATTATTTTGATGTATTAGCATTAAAATAAAAATAAATGAGTCCAAGGCTGGTAGTGAGATTAAATTCGACATTTGTAAAAACTATTGAATATGTCGAAGCGTTTGTATTAAACTGGATGACTAGTTTGTAGGTACATTTTTTAATTCAGGAGAATCCAACAATGTATTATGAGCATGATAGTTTGCCAACAGATTATCTGGCCAGTGATTAAAGGTCTCAAGTTCAAATCGTGAGTTTAACTTTTATGTCATGGATAAATTTTAAGATAGACGATCTTTAGGTCATCCTTTATCTGATAGCCTCGATAGCCAGGGATAGAGATGTATCTTAATGGTATCTTAATGGATGTTCCGACGTTCCCTCCTTTTTTCGTGCATGCAAATTTTTGCAAAAATTACATAAATTATAGTAAAAGTCGTTTATGCGTGACAAAAATACAAATTACTGGCAGAAGTTCATTAATAAAAACGGACATTATTAATCATAAATTAGGGGAGACCGGGGCTGGTTTACACACTTTTTAAAAATATACAAATTTTGGACATGGTATTAAATATTAAAACGTAATTTTTTACAGACTTTGTGTTATATGCTTTAGTATTACTATGCCACTTCTCAAATCAAATAGATTTAAAAGAAAAACATTGTAGTATACATTTTTTAATTAGAGGCAAGTGTATCAACCTACCTCGTATGTGGGGCAGATTGTCATAACACGCATAGTAGGTTAACAAATCATTGAAAGTTCGATTATATCTGTTTTAAGAACGTTTATTAGCCGATATTTAACAAATCTAGTTAATGTATATATAGATTGCAAGCGTTTCGTTGCAGCAGCAAAACTTGAAGGAAGAAGAATTAATTCCACATCTTCTTCATTTAGGTATAGTGGCATTATCCTTAACAAATGGGAAAATGGGAATATTTTACTTTTCTCACAAATAACACATCCCATTATTTTTTCTTTTGGATGCGTTTACAATCTTTGCAATATAGTATTTTTCTTTTGGTTTATTGTATATATTCTCATCTATCAATTTCACCAAAACGAAAACTAAAGATGATATCTAAAACTGATATTAACTGCCCTAAAGGTTATATCATTAAGCGTTTGTGTCCTGGTCGTTTTACGTGTAATGAAAATATGAATCGTCCGTAAAAACGGAAAGAGCCCGCCATTTCACCCGAGGTTCCAAAATGTATTAAGAAGATCATTTTATCATGACTTGCACATTATTTGTAATCGTGTTATGGAACTGCATTCTCGAAAGTGCGCGAGGTGCAGTAATTAATTTGACAAAATTTAATTAAACGCCGCTGAAACCTATATAATGGATGGAGCAAAAACAACCGAAAAATTATAAATAATTAATCATCGGGAATATTGCTGAGGCCAACCTGTCTTTTTTTCTGCTAATGATTACGTTCCAGATACGAAGCTGGGGCTAGTTTTTGGGTAATGATTATTATTATTTTTACAATAATTACGGTTTGCTAAATGGCAGAGACCAAAATAACTTTTTCTGTGAAACACAACGTAAAATGTGTTATTTAAGAAATCTGATCTGAACTTCAATCATATCGTGGTAATTATTTATATATGGGACAGTCTGATAGTTAATTTTAGAGAACTTTCCATCAGAGCTTTGATCTTTTCTGATTGTTTCTGATGTTTATGTATTGCCACGTTTAGGTACTTTAAAGTACATCAAACATCATATTTTACAGACCGTATCAGTAAAGATTATATACCTACAGTATTACATACATTATTTAATAGTATATTGCCTAACAGAAAGTTTAAGAAGCACAAAAGTTATAAAACAATCATAAGCTATTCCTAAATATATATCCAGAAAAAAATGCCTCGAGAATTAGAATATTCGGACTGTCTTCCCAATCTATCCGTTTGCAATGAATTCGTTAGACAGAAAACGTAAAAAGATTAAAAATCTGTACGTTTATTTTATTTTACGTATATACATTATAACCCCTTACCCTTTTATCTTAATTTTTCCTGTAAAATGTAACTTCGATTTCAAAATTTTTATTAAAAAATGTGTATTAAAAACTAATATTTTTTTAATGGAATCTCCTATTTTTTTTTTAATTCGCCCATTGGGGTTATCCCCAATAGCTATCGAAATAGAAATGCACAACCTCATTTTGAAAAATTCTTAACCATTGTAAACCTGTATGCATTTTCTATTGAGAGATTGTTTACCATTTACTTTTAATAGAATTAGGACGAGCTTTTTCAAATTTTTAATTTTAGAGAAATGCACAGCCTGTAGTGTTTTGTTATAGTCTTAGTATATCTCCGTCTAAAGGGAAAGATTAAAAGAAACACAGAAAATGTTAGAGCCCTGTTTTCATAAACAAATATGCAAGTAATTAAGGCATATTTTATTGGGCTACGTCTGTTAAAATTAGACAATCAAAATCAATTCGAAATGTAACATGTATGACATTGGTTTTGCGTTTTTATTACCATTACACGTCATTCAGTGTAACCAACTGGTTAAGCTTTGCTAGTGAAATTTAGGTAAAATACTATAAGTCAAGCATTAAGTCTCTAATTGACATTTACAGTGGAGAAGGCGGAAAAGTTCCGACTTTATGTGTCATTTAATACATTTCATTTAACGGAAGTATAAATTCTGTTTTATGGCAGCCACTGTTTTACATAAATTATAGAAGTAAATATTAATAATAAAACAACTTCAAAAAAACAGGCATTATAATTATGATATCACAGTCAGCTTTGTGGGTTAATAATTTTAAACGCACGAGTCTGATTAGCAACAAAATTTATGGATACAGGATAATTTCATGATTATTCAATTTTGTTATGTGTATTAATTATCAATATACGTCTGTTTTGTTGTAGAAAAATACTTTCCGGTTTAATGTGGTATTCAGGACGTGCTGCTAATAAAAAATCACTGACCTTTCATGTTTTCCTATGGTTTCCCCACAGCCATTAAAGCAATTAGTAATTACCATAGTCACAATAACATGCACAGCAGTTTGAAAAAGGGAGATTGATTACAACGTGCTACGTGATCCTGGATCATTTTTATTGCTATTATTTTGTGCAAACTTTAACAAACAATTTTGATTGACTTTCAAAACTGCTTTAAAACATGCCGTCGCTCATTCTGCAGAAATTATGTTAAAAAATTCATAGTAATTATTAATTAGACCTTATTACGAGGAGGTGATACAGTGTGTCATACATATCTACCTAGTGTGTAACATGCACCCCAAATTTTTAACTTTTAAACACATTGAGCTCATTATATTTGAGCTCATTATATGTGAGCTCATTATATATGAGCTCATTATATATGAGCTCATTATTTAAATAATGTGACTGGTTAAAATTAACAAATAAAAAATATAGCACAAATATTGATTTCGTTAGCGTAAATTTTGATCTCAGATTGTTATAAACTAACCCATGATCTTGTATTGGTCCAATTATCATTTTAAATCAATTTTTTATTTAAAATAATACCCACACGCTTGCACAGTGGTATTTATATTACGGTGACAATTTTTAAATTCCTCTACCATAAATCATTTAAAAGTAAGTATACAAGATATATAACGATCACAAGAATTTTTTTCATTGCTAAGGAAAGTTGTTTACGGTGATGTCATGACGTTGCAATCTCAATAATTTTTGTTAGTATTCAAATGAACTGAATCGATCTTATCGGTTTAAATTTAAATAAGAAAACGTTATTTTTAATGAAAAAACATTTCTTGCAGCGACAAATTTCCTTGAAAATACTGCAAAAATTACGTAAAAGGTTACTGGTTCAGGGGAAAGCTGCATTCCTCTTCGTAATGAAATGCATTTTATAATAAAGAGGTGCCGAAACACCAAGCAGAGTAAGGTAAGAAACGTCATTAATTATGGGTAAACATGGGCGATATATAAAAGTCGAAGTGGGTACTTTAACAACTGCCCGACGGTTTAAGTGTACATTTTGTAAAATTGTAAGATTTATGTAAAACACTTACGCTTGTTATTTCTCCTAAACTCGTTTTTTTTTTGCCAGATTTAGTGAAATACGAAACCGTTTTGCATATAGCATGTACGTAATTCATTACTGATTAATACATTTACCAATTAGAAATATCTACTTCTAGAAAATCCACAAAATAGGGTATAAGTATAACATAGAGTACCTCTAAATAAATTCCTGCTAAACAGACGCCATAATTCTGCTAAACCGGAAAGTGCATGGTACAGACACGTCCGAGTTCAAAAATTACGCGTATGTTCGATGGCGCGATTGTTTGCGACATTGAAAAATAAAATATAAACGTAATTCCTGTGTAAAACTATTTAATTCATACAAGAAATCTCCTAGAGGGACTTCAATAGATACAATATACATTGGCTATATATTAAAGACAGTTCCGATAATACTACCTGCCATTTTTTTGTTGGTCGACTAGTTCGACCACTAATGGCGGCAGAACTAATTAAACCAGAGCGATTACTTTGGAAGTGAATGTATTTGACATGGCTAACTTCCAACCAATCGCAGAATCGACGCCTCAAGCCGGGGGAGCTTGAGGGGGAGCTTTGGCTTATTGTCATCACTGTCATCTTTAGTACAGAGCAACTATAATACAATACAAATAACCTGTAATACCATCTACTGTAATACTTCACGAGTAAAATTTGTCGTTATATAAATATATTTTTCGTTAAATGTACACTTTTGTAAGGAATTCAAATTATATGATTATACCATCATTTCAGGGAAAAATATCAGATACTGAAATAAGCTGAGATTTGTGAGATCAACTTTAAGCTCCGATAGTCTTTAGAGGTACAATAATGTAAACATAAAAAAATAAGTAAAAATCAGTGTCCAAGAAAACATAAATGTTAAATGTCAAATGATATTTTAAAATAAATAATAATAATATTTTATTTACTATTTAAACATTCCTTCAAATCATATTAACACACTTTGGACAGGTGTAATAGAATATCAAATTATGTATGTATTTAATTTGATTTTATTTTGTTCTCTAATTACTCAATTAATTATAAAAAAAACTATTACATATGTTATAACCATGACCTACTAAACTTTATAAATTTTGCACAGTAATATCAATACTAATTAATTCTATTGATATCACGTTAAATATAAAAATTTGACCTTGTAAATGCATTTTCCGCTCTTATCCTCCAGGCCAATAGAAATGTACTATCTCTCATACCAGATCTATATTTTATAGACACTGCACTTTTTTCATAAATATCTATATATAGTATATAAATCATAAGGCAATTATTCCATGCTACGGGAAATATGCCACGGGATGTCGTAAATTAATATTAACAATATAAAATGCTAACCAGCACTGAAGGTTTGATTATACAGCTAATACACTTCGGCTAATTGAAAAGTTCTAAGCCATAACTATTTACCATTCCCTCGAGATTGGATCTGTTTAATCGCTCTAAGTACGCTACGCTCTTTTGTAATATGCAGCAGTAAAAGGCAAACGCTCCACTGACAGGAAGAATATATTTTTAGACGATTAAATAGTTTAATGCTAATGGAGTGCAAGTCGTGTTTATGCCCAATCAGCCCGGAGCTACCTCAAATCTGACCTATAGAAACTATTGTTAATTGGGAAAGAACAACTTTATGCCAAGCCTTCGTCGAACGGTCTACTTATTCGCCTTAACTAGTCTATTCACCAGTTTTGATGTTGTAATCCACTTTCCTCATGTAAATCTTTCTGTTTGTTCTTAAAAAATGCATCCCCATTTTGTACTCTGAGAAAAATAAAGAATATGATCGTTAAGTCTTCATCTGGTGTTGTAGGTGTCTATTGTATTAACTATAATTTTCTCCAACCTTTTCGTACCTATATAATTTTATTTGGCTGTTGATTCTCCACAAAAAATACTGATGATTTTCCATTTACTTTATTTTGAGGACGTTTCGCAGACTGTCATCTGCTTTTTCATCCCTTAACAATATAATAATCAATAATATTAAACTTTCAGAATCGATACCTATAATCCCAAGAACAGCCAAGTAAAAAAAGATATCTTGTGTTTCTGTAATCTAGAGCTTCCCTGCGCTAGTCTGACATTATGTTTAACTGAAGAAAGAATGACAGAACTGTGTGCAGTAGCTTGTTTACCAAGTTGGTAAGCCATTTGGATTTTGCCTAATCAAAGAACTATACGCAACAAATACACCATATTTTTTCCCCCAAATTCTGGCTATCTGGAGTCTAATACCAGACTCCTTTGCCACAAACTTTTTGGATACATAAAGTATATATTTTTATTCGATTAATCCCGCCACAGACTGCGACAAAATTTAAAAAATATCTTTACATGTAGTACTTAACTTGCATTACAATATTCCTCATCTTTTATGGCACTTTTCTTGAATGGGGTTTCACTTATCAAGTTAGCAGCATCTGGAAATGATTAACATACCGTATAATTCTAACTGATACAATAGTAGTGAATGTTATTTTTTATTTTCAGATCTGGCAGCTATAAGGAGACTACTGGATACCGAGAATTCGGCGGGAACGATCTGCCCGAGCTGTGATATGCCATTCGACAAGGGTAAAAAGCGGAGGCTTATCGATAACTGTGGACATGAGCGGTGCTACTCCTGCATGTTCACTAACGAAGTGTGCCCATTGTGTTCTGGAAGCAACCCTACAACACAAAATGGTAAGCTGCAGAATATAGTATTTTAATCATATGTTCTATGTCACTGTATCTTCAAAAACACTAACGCAATGGAAGAACGACTTTTAGAAATAGACAAAATCCTTGTCTTCTGCAATTAGTAAAGGTGTTTTGGCCTAGTAATTCTTTAGGTATATTTATAATTTGGTTTTTAAAAGCAATATTCTGGAGAGTTTCAACAATGTCTAATGAGTATTTAGGAGATCTCTTAATATGGGGCCTTTATACCCCCTAAAAAGAGAATTAGTAGAATTGACATACTTATTGGATTGAATTGCAAATTTGGGATGTTAATCCCTATTAAGACGCTTAGCATATTTTATTCTCTGTTGGTTAATTGGTGAAGTATATTTTCAAGTAATACTTCGCTTCAATATGTTTCGGAAAGACGTTAACTCAAGAATGAATTGGTGAAGAATAAAAATAAAGTCACTTTTGGATACAGATATGAAAAATCTTTTAAACCTGTGGCATTTTATTTCAGTACTATCTTTCTAGACTTGCATTTACTTCAAATTCACGTCAGAACGTAGTAAACTCAATACCTCTTGGTTGTTATCTCTGTATATTATTGTTGCATGTTTGTAACATATTATATAATAGACGGTATAACAAAAAGCAGGTAGAGTGTAAAACAAAAACGAATAAGCTTTGTGATTCCTTTATTATATCTCTATTTAGCAATTAGTGATTTCACAATCACTCTTTTTGCAGTTTTTCAACAGTTCCTTCAGCAGAAGTCTATAGTTTTTGTTTTCTGAATACGCTAATATACCTGTGGTTTATTATCCACTATTTACAATTACAAAGAACTGAATAATTTCTCTGTAACAACAAATCAGGTGAAAAATGTTTTCAAGTTATTTTAAATTAATCTATGATTAATTTAAAATTAATGTTATATGTCGTTAAATTAATCATTTAACGACATAAAACACGACTAAAAATGTGTAGAGCAAGTTTGTTCGATGTTTTGAATACTGTCAGGCAAGTAAATGGTATGTACCCAATTTGTCGTACGTAATAATGTTTTCCTTTTCTTATTGACTGAACTTAATTTAGCATTTTTTTCCAAGATTTGTCCGCTTATTTGTTCTTCAATTGTTCTTCTCTTTCCGTAACGGTTTTTCTCTTTATGATTTCTATAATTGTTGGTAATAGACATCACGTCAATATAGAATAGACACCAGAACATCAGCATATTCATAAGACTCGCTATATTTATATTACTAGCGTGATAGAAAACAATATTTAGTGTAAAAATAATAATGGGAATTATTTCTAAGTGCTTTCCACAAAACTTGTTTGTGTTTTTCTTTTACACTGAATAATCCTAAAGGCTTTTTCCATATCCCATATATAGATAAATCTACATTTACATTTTCTGCATCATCTGAAATGACAGTGATATGCATAGGTACATGTAGAGTTTACTAAGTATTAGGTCGGTATGTTTTTTAAAGCTTAATGATATTTTTTATATTAGAAAGCGTTGTGTTTGTAGTTTTTTTATCTTGTTACACTCTCTAAACGTCTGTAAACAATAGTAGAACAGAATAAAGTTGAAAGGCTGTTCTAATAAATATGTATGTACCCGCGATATGATTTAAATCAATTCATCAATAGGTTACTTAATAATCCGTGACCATGATTTAAATCGACTCTATCGTAGGAAACAACTGTTATTGTATTAAACAAATACATACCGGGCGTAAATAGGTTAACTTGATCCTTTCCCAGTCTCACGGCATTTCGACCGCACCGCCGCAAAACAAACTGAGAATCGAGAAATAAGCCCGTTTTTTGTGGGGGTAATTTAGTAATTTAGGAGTTGATTGCCTTTTTCGCCCCGGGCCTTCATCTCAAAAGGTACAAGATGGTCTTAAGGCTTTATCCCTGAAAATGTCACGGTGATGTGGCGGTTTCGTTGCGGCCGATCACTCTTACGGTGTTCGGGTCATTTAGTGACAGGTCACCTTTCAATTAATTGTGCTGTGGAGTTATTTAATGGCGTGTATTATACAGGGTGTGTACAGGTATTGCGCAAGTACATTTACGTCGAAAATGTAGGTACGATATACCTTATTTTAATAATAGTTTAGTGATTTCTTGTTGAATACGAACCACGAACAGATTCTGGGAATGAATGCACAGCTCCTAATTGTCCGCAACCTCTAATAATGGATAATGCTTTGGTTTATTTATGGCATCACGCACCGTGGGAATGCCTTAGATGTATTTTTTACTTCTAATATTAGGTACTAAATTTTTGTAAAAAGTTATGAACTACCTACATTATTTGTCAGCCGTGAATTCTGGGAAGCTTACCAAATCTCTCTCGCTCTCTTTCTCTCTCTCTCTCCTCTCTTTCCTCTCTCTCTCTCCTCTCTCCTCTCCCCCCCTCTCTCTCCTCTCTCCTCTCCCCCCCTCTCTCTCCTCTCTCCCTCTCTCTCTCTCTTATCTCCCTCTCGTTCTGTCTCTTCTCTGAAGTCAGTACTATTCTTACTTATGTTACAATATCCAATTGTTAAGAAATATATCCTCCAAGCTGAAATTTTAAAATCTTATTGAAGACCATTCACCTTATAAATCAATCGTTTTACGAGTAACATCTAATTACATCTTATATTATCAGATTCACTAGAATTTATTGCTGATATTCTGACTGGGATCTAGAAGAACACCAAATATAAAAATCATTCTAAACAGTGTTGACATTTTTATATATAAGAAGAAGTTCCCGAATCAAATGACAAATTGCACTTCATTTTCTTTTCTGTACGTACTTACTGACTGACCGATTTTTCCTATTAAGCCTTATTTCCCTCTTGGTTTCAAAAGTTTCCTAGGATTTTATTAATCTAGGTTAAATAAAACAAATTATAGGCCTAATCTTTTACATAATGTTTTGTTAATCTGTGGTGTATACTACAACACAATATCGTATACTTCAATTTCTTGATTATGTTACTTTCGGTTTAGATGTATTCCCTACTCATAAGAGTCTTGCAATCACCGGTATAAATAAAACTTTTTCAAATAAGCCTATCTACGCCACTGCGTACACTACTGAGTTAACTGAGTTTTAAATTAATGTTGCATTTGTGAATTACATTTATTGCAATTTAAAAAGTATCTTATGTGGGGTTGCTCAGTTACACGCCCTGTACAATTTAATCAAGATGCAGGCCAAAAAACTTGCGTGCGCCTCTGATTGTCACTTACGCGGAATCCTTAATGGTGGTCTGTTGATCGTTTTCGAGATAACATCGACTTGATTGACACGTGCTTTTCTTTTTATGAGGCACCGCCGCACCGGACTATTTTTCTCACAATGGTCGGTACAGTTACTTTTTTAGTTAAAATTAGTGGCCTTCATTGTGAAAGTACTAAATTGTGCTGCCACCCAACGTTCTCTTTCACCTGTTTCTTATTGTGCGGTTTTGAATCGATTTAATTTGTTATGGTTATTATGAAATCAACAGTAATGAACACATTATATACTGCATCTGAACTCATTTAGGTACAAGATAAATATAAACAAGCAAGAATGTATCGACAAACACATACACATGAATAACACATTAACATGAATAAGTACGTATCAAATGTTCCACTAAATATAAAACGAAATTCCTGAAACAGCTAGAGAGCGAGAATAGAGTGATCGTAGCTTCGGTACCTGGGCACGAGGGGCACAAAGGTAATGAAGAGGCAGACGCACTAGCCCGAGAAGGCGCATCAAAATACCACATAGGACCAGAACCCTTTTGCGGCATAGCGAAGCCATGTATTAAAACATCCATGGAGCAATGGATGAGAAACAAATCTCTAGAATGGTGGAGGAATCTGCCACGACTGAGACAGGCAAAGCTATTCATTAAAGAACGGACGCCTAAATTCACAGCAGATCTGTTAGGCCAGAATAAAAAGGCCATCAGAATAATAGTAACTCTCCTAATAGGACACTGTAGGCTAAATAGGCACATGAATCGTTTGGGACAGTCAGAAGATGCAACTTGCAGATTCTGTCAAGTACTGTGCCAGTGCGAGGGCCTGACAAGACTGAGATTTCAAATACTTGGGGAAGGAAGACCAAGAGCCAGTAGCTACATGGAAGAGCTATCAAGGCTGTGGAGTCTAATGCAAAGGACAAAGCTGGACAAAGTGCTCTAAATAGGTTGGGAGTGCCACAATAGATCTTCTAGGCCGCAGTGGACCAGGCCAGGGGGCCGACTCCTATATAAATCTAATCTAAACATAAAACGAATATGAAGCAAAACGGCTGCTATAGCAGCTTTGATATATTTAATATGTTATGTGCTCGAAATTTCATAAAATACAAATCTATCATTAGCTAACATATACTACTTTTATTTCACGTATTGAGAGGGAAAAAATTCGACTATATGACAGCAGAAACATACCTATTCATCCTTAACAGTCAGTTAGATCAGGGCAGGTTTGTTTTTGCATTACCTGTATTAACTTATTCGATTAATTATAGAGCTTCTTTGTTTTTCCATAGAAGATGAGTTGAAAACTTTACTTTGATAACAACAATTGTTTATACAGAACTTTTAGCCTGTGATTGGGTTGGTTGGAAAGAGCATTCCTGTTTTCATACTATCAAAAGTCAGTAATTATAATCTTTGGTTATTGTTGATTATACATGTTTTGTTTTTCCCGACATTGGAATTTTATACCTAGGTATACAGTGTTTGTCGGTAAAAAATGTTCAACGTGCATATTTGTGTAATTTTGTAGTTAGGCAAATAATATTTGGTTCTTCCAATTTTAACTGGACTATTATGTCATGTGGCACCTTATTTAAAAGAGGCAATCAGTATTTTATTTTGCTGAAAAATAATATTTTTTAAATTTAAAAAACAGAAACAACACTAAAGGTGTGTTAACAATGACTTACAATTCCATTCAAGAATAAAGTCTTGGTTAATTTGTAGGCACATTTTGTTACATTTCCCTGGTTGAATAGGACTGATAGTCTTTCAAATGAGGTAACTTTTTAAAAATGTATAAATATACATTTTTGAGAGTTGCATGATCCAACTCTCTGGATATTATTACTATTTGAAAAATTAACAATGTACAAAATAAATTGTACACTTAATCAACTATAATCAATAAAGAAAGATATAGTTTTCAAAGAAGTTTCTTTTATAACAATCAGTAAAATATTCAAATACTAGTTTGAACACTTTTAGATAATACAAAAAGATGTATTCCTATTTGTTCTAGAATATTTCCAGAATTGTCTGATAAATTTTCGAAAATATTCTTGGATAGCATTTGCTTTGTTTATTTTCCGTATCTATTGCTTATTATCTTACAACTTCTTACACCATATTTGTTTTAATTAAAGTGACGCGATTATAAACATATTGATTACAATGCCAGACTTTATAAAATTTGTTTAAAGCGAACAGTTTTAAAAAACGATAATAAGGGAGTAGGTATGGCAATAAGCTTGATATTTGAAGTTTTCAAAATATCTAAGCTCCAAGTTTGGAAAGATAATTTATAAAATACTGTTGTATATACAATAAAATAATTTAAATAATAAATTTTAAAATTTATTTGATGTTACTGTTTCCCATTTTTTGGGAAATATGGGAAATATGGGAAACAAACAATTCGTATCGATCTGTCCCAGGATTTTTCCCGAAAATGTCCAGAAAAGTATAAAAGGAAAGTTCAAATTTCTATACCTATTAACTGAAACTACAAATAGCCTAGATAATAAAAGTAAGAAGCTTAGATATATTCTTTTCTGTATTAGGTATCTAGGCTTAATTAGGTAATTTATAAAGCAGAGTTTTGAGGCAAGGAAAGGTACCTACAATAATTATTATTCCATAATAGGCAATTTCATAATAAGTATTGTATGAAAAAATATCCAATGTAAAAATAATTACCTCGTGACTTTCTCTAATTTTTTTGATTTCATGAGTACTTGACAATTAAATTAATGTATCACTTAAAACTGTTTTGTTGCAAAATTTTCAGCAACCACAATTATCGTCAATTTTAGGACACCATATATGTTTGTGATGAGATATTATGTAAATCCATTTTTTACAAATGATTAACAGGTAATTAGCACTCAACACTTGGATACGGATTACACAAAAAAAATAATCCACATACTTACTCATCGTAATATGAATACTGTTTTTTTTTCAAGAATCTTTAGAGCATAAGAGGTTTTTTATAAGAATAAATTAACAGTTCTCCAAGGATTAATGTTACAGATGGGACAGTAGAAATCAAAAAAACTGTACAGGTATATTGACATAACACTGATAAAATACAAATCGCACAGTTACTATTGGGATAAATGTCAACTAGGATTAAACTATTGCACTGTGAATGAAAGAATAAAGGTCCAAATAGCGGTTCCTTAGTGAGACGGTAATCTTAAAATCTAAGTAGAATTTGGTGAAACAGTATATCAGAAGGCGAAGGAATAAAAATAATATATTTAGTAAAATAATAGCCAATCTACGTATCTGATAATTACATAGGATTTGTCACCCGTCAAACATTCCGCATGATGGTAACGTCATTAGCGAAACGAGCCTCGATAAAAGTGCAGTGTTTTGGTGTCGACACAAAAGCATCATCTTCCACTTGGTTGTGATTATCGATGTGTAAACAAATATGTGGACATTGTACCCTCTTGATATGGATAATATGTATTACGAAAGAAGCCGCCACCCGACCACAAAGCCACTGAATGGGTGGAAGAAACGATTACAGGAATGGGGAAAGAATATGCATATAGATTAAGAAATATACTGTTACTCCTTCCGAACTTCTAAAGATAAGTGAAACTTACAACAACAATAAAGAAATCTTTATTTAACTGTTAAAACACAATGCAACACTTTTTCTGCAATATCTAATTAAATACATGCCGAAAACCCTTCGAAAATTGCAGTTATTTCACTGTTAAGTATTGCTTCTTCGCTGTCGATCGCTGCCTGATTAGACTGACTTCCCTCGCCGGCATGCTGTGGCCTTTATAGGCGAACTAAAGTTCTAGATCCTTGTAAAAATTTCCATCGAGTATGTAGGTACCGAGTACGTCCTCAGGATCCTTTCAAATTAAAATTATATGAGTGACCTGGAATTCATATTTTAATATAGTATTATGGACTATCGAATGTTGTTCCAAGATTGAGTGTTTTTATTAAAAACATGGGCGGGATTATGTGTTCTGAAAAATCATCGTAATTACACTTTGAAAAGTTAAGCTGTAACCGGCTTTTTGTACGCAAATTCTGTTAAAAGCAGTAACTACCTAATTTTAAACATAAGCTTGGCTCAAGGTCATGTGAATAGAGAAGAACTTTGCAAATTATGAAGAGCAGAAGTAACAACGGCCTGAATACTGAGCCTTGAGGAAGTCCAAAGATTGCCTTCATTTCATAACTTTTACCCATTAAAATTCTGAAATTTTTTTTGCAACAACTATTCTGTTTCATTATCTAAGCCAATTTTTCGGTTTGGAGAGTTATTTTCTCTCTTTTAGCACTTTTTTTTTATTCGGTCATTTATTTCATTATTTCTGAAAACAATAATAGTTTCTGATTAAGTATATACCCACCTTATTTTAAAATTTGCAATGTTATCCTCTCCTAGACTTCACTAAAAATGTCTGAAAATTAGACAATTAATGTTCTTAATTACCTACTTAGGTATAAAGCAAGCTACAAAACTATCAACTATCGAAATATTGGCAAACGCCTAACCACTTTTACAATGATGTGCTAAAAGAATTTACCGAAGCACAAACAATGCTTATAGGAAAACCAGTTTCTTATTTTTTATTTGTATAGATACTACTTATTGTTTGATGTCAATCAGTTGTTGTCCAAAACCTTTTTTGTACTTCATGGTGGGATACCGAAATCGAGGTTTCTAAAAGCCCCAGGCCATAAGACGTGTGTTTACTTAACATGAACGCAAATTTCGCCATTACACTGATTGGTCGAATTAAAAATATTTATGGCTGTCTGCCTTTGATTTGTTGGGCACGTTGGCGAAATTGCGGCCGTTATGCGATGCTAAATATGAGTAATGGCAGCTCTTTAAATTTATTACGAATTAAATCATTACATTAGAAAGCTGATGTAAAATGATTACTACCTCATTGGGAAATTCGGTATTTATTTAATTTTTCCTTCGTCTTTCTTTTCAGATGGATCGGTAAAGAAGGACATCGGTTGTAACGGACTGAGAGGATCAGAGATCACGCTTTATGGGGACACGCCACAAATTCAGATCGAGAAAGCAGACAAGATGCAACTCAGAACCAAAGTCAAGACCAATGGACACTTCACCACATACATGCAGGTAATAAATATTCTCTAAGTGTATTAGAATATCTTTTAGTCGCATACTTTTTTTATTTTCGTTGTTACCATAATTATTTAATAAAGGAATGAAATGCAAAATGTACGTAAGCCTAAACAGTAGCTTTTAATTTATATTTTAAATTAAGCAAGTGCATTTCATATATTCAAAATGACTAGTATAATTATAATAGTGATAGTAAGAAAGTTCAGTAAAACGAAATATCTATGAGATAATTTCCTGTTGCGCACCTATATGTTATGTAACAAAGACAACAATGCCCCCATTATACTTAAACATCTACTTAAATAGTCACTATTTGTTAATTTAACTTTTTTTGGTTAAATACCTAATAACACGTGCAAATTTATTAGAATTCAATAAACTTGGTGGGTATATATGATAGTAAATTATTTTCTTATAAAAATAAAGGCACTGCACAGTGCTGGGCTCTGGTGCATGGTCATCCTGTTATGCGCAGATTGTTCCGTTTCAAACTTATTAAGCCCTCGTCAGTGCAGAATAAGACTGATTATGCACGCACACTTGGTTCTTTTCATTATGCTTATTTCGCAGTACTGACGAGGTCCTAGTAAGTCCGAAACTGTACAATTTGCGGTCAATGTTCTCGAGGTGGCTGTAACAAACCTGCTGTCAATAAATACAAGGAAAGTTTTGAAACAAGCCAAGATGCACTGAAAAATTGATGCAATTTAGATCACGAACACGTTCCATATTACCATTTTAATCGTTAACTCCTCTCTGAAAACCTAATCTACTTATTTTTAATAGACTTGTGTCTAGACTCTCCATAGGCACTGCCCCCTGACACTTTTTTAATCTTCGCGGGCCATAATTTTATTTTGACACTTTTTAATCTAGAAGGGTTCATAATACGTGCCGAGAATGGGACTGCAAGATTATGGCAGCATTTAAATTAACAATGATATTCCAGCAAAAAAAGGAACACTCCAGATTCTGCCCTAGAGGCAGATGCTCTGAATGTATTCAAACTAATTTATACAAAATAAGCGCGGTTGAATCTAAATAAACACTACTTCAGAAATAGCACATGGCATTTTCCGGTTTTCAGTCATTTATTTTTATTTGGCAAACATTCAGGAATGCTTTTGTTCAGAGATTTGTATACAGAACTGTACAATATAATGCCAAGCCGTATCTATCGATTAAGCATTATTAGAAACGATACAGTTTGGCCCCGATGTGTATCGTAATAGATCTTATGGGAAGACACAATCAAAGTTTACAAATATGTAATGCTGTAAACTTTTGGTTTGAACCGAAAAATTTGCATTACATTTAAATATTGTTTAAGAATAATGTTACCCACCAAATGCTTTAATTTTATATCAAGGTGATTATCTATATTTTGACTATTTTAATATTGATATGATGACTATTTGTCTAAGATCTTTTAAACCAATTATTATTGAAATGCAAAGTGTGGTATAGTTTCGTCAGTCTTCTTCTTAGTTCTAATTTTTTTTAGTGTAGGTAGTTTTTTAGTGTTAGTAGAATTTTTTTCAGGGCAATTGAAATTGGTTATTTCAAATACATTTATACTTCTCTAGCATTGTTATTTGTTGTATCTATTGGTTTCGTCAGTAAATGTAATCTGATAAAACGAACAGAAAAAGAAAACTTCCGGTGTAACTTAGAAGTACTAACTAGGATAATGGAAACTTTAGTTGTATTAAATAGATATCAGAATTGAATTTTGCCATAAATAAACCGTTCTATGATTTACGGGAAATTAAAGAACTTGCTCCAGGTTTAGTTTCGTGCTATAGTTTTATGCAGTAAAAAATATTGTGTTTTTTGGCATAGTAGTTAACCACATGTAGTAAACGTTTCTAGAGATTCAGCTTTAGTTATTTTATTTCAGACTCGATGTTTATTGCACTGCGCTACGGTGGTTTTATTTTTAAAATTATAACCTCAGGTCACTGTTAATGTTCATTTAAAAAAATTACAAATACAAACAGGGGCACAGCTGTTAGTTGAGGTTGTCCACTTTGTTACAAATATCAGAATCAGGTCAACGTCTTTGTACCTGAAAACCACATCCTGCAGTTTATATAACACGACGTATATAATATGGTTCATGAAACTCCAAGACACCAAGTAGAATATTTTATAACGGCTTATGGATACATTAAACATAAGTTTACCGGGAAAGCCGCAAATGCATTTGAATTTATACCAACTTAAGTCGATTTCAGTAAGAAATATGTCTTGTATAAGTTGCTGTTTATGATAATAGTTAGACGTTATATTTTAAAGCTACAGGATGTGATTAAGATCGGATACATGTTGCGCTACTATTTTTATTTTGCGCAAACCTGTACGGGGATGTATTCCAAGACTTGCGTATTTCACTCATATATCACATAAATATAGGACAATGCTAAACTATGTATGGCGTTTATCTGTAATCTGCAGTAATACTACAAGGCGGAGGATAATTTTCCGACAATTTATTGCACAGTAACGTGTCTAGGTTCTGGGTGTACCAAATTCGCGTTACTATACAGGTTTGTCGACATGTTATTACATCTATAAAAAGTTGATTAATGACCACTCAAAGCTTTGAACCAATAAGACTCAAATTCAAACCCAAACTTTTTTAAAGGGTTATACAATTCGAAGCCCTTAGGTTTTGTGGATAATTGGTTAAAATTTGAGGGCTGTAAGTCTAGCCGGTTTTTTTTAATGGCGATATATGTACTTAGATACACATACGTTTTCGAATTGTGCAAAAAAAAAACCTATTACTAATTCACGACAGTTCCTCTGTAATACTGTTTAACTCAATATCCAGATTGAGGTATAATATGTAGTAACTATTAGCAAAGATAAATAAGTACACTATTAGAAAGCACAGTGCATGTAATAAATAAAAAATATGTTGCTTCTTGATTACTTATTTTATAAGATAGTAGCTTTAGCCATTGAGTTTATAGTCGTATAATCAAAGCTTTAGCTAAAGATAAAGGCAACGAACCAATTAAAACATGTTTTATTTATTTATTTTTTTTTTGATAAGCAAATATTGTGACTTTCAAAAATATTAACTAGGTACTGACAATGAACTATATTTATTCGAATAAGTAAACACTATTAATTTGTAATTAATGAAAAAGAAAAAAAAAGTTGTTTCTGGCGGGATTCGTACCTGCAAAATTTCGCTGTTCAGTTTGAAACACTGCCGCTCAACCAACTAGTCCACCGGATGTCGTTTAATAATGTTTCTAAAACGGTTATGTAAACTATACCTATTAACTTAAAACGAATTTTTATTGATATTTTAATTAAAAAAGCATTTCGCTTTAGTATTTTGGTAATCAGAAGTGTTTGACAGTCAGTACTATCGATTCCGTCAGCAATATTTCTCATAGTGTGCCCTGGGAATATAAAATTCAATGAAATGTAATAGCCCATGTTAATTGCCATTAGTCAAATGAAATGGGAAACCCGGTTTAGGGCTGGTCCAACTTTTCCTATCTACCTAAATTAATCAAATGTTGTTTAAAGACAAACAGAAATGTTTTTATGTTGCACTATGATTGTATATTTTAAAATCACTAATTTTATTCTGGACCGTGGAAACAAGCTAATGTCTTAAATTTTTTATATTAAAATATAAAACATGTTTAATTACTCTTCTTATTAGGTATTGTTTTATTACCTATAGATTTCTTATACCTGAAGAAGAATTAATTTTAAAACGATGATTATCCATCAGACTTCGTTTTGTACTAATCATAATAGAATGTTAATTTCGGTTTCTGGTAGTAAAACTGAGGTTTGAATTAATTATTTCTTTGCACAAATCTAATAAACATAAAAATGACGGTCATTTCCTTTAGAAAGCTATCAAGTAATTACCACGACCACACTGCGATTTATTTTAAACCATTATCAACAGTTAATTACATTTACACAGTTATTGGAAGCAGCTATTTCCAGATGTACCTATTAGTGTCTTTATTACCTATTCGATAGACAGGAGACTACGTCCAAGGAAGCACATAATTTTAACTTCCTCATTTTGGCCGCATCTGTCAGCATTATTTTTAAGGAAGGAAACTGCTTATAATGCTACAATTTTAATTAATTTGAACTTTTACAAAAATTAATTAATTTTTTCAAATACAGACGTCGATAAAATATTCTAATGATCATTTTTGAATTAAAGTTGCAATACATTCAATACTTTGTTATTATTTAATGTTGGTTTATATATTAGAAGAAAAACCACCCCATATACTACACCATATCATTAGTAGATAACTTCAATCTATGACGCAGTTGCACACTGCAGTAATAATATATCGTCAGAGGTTGACAGTGTCGCTAGAGTTTGGTACATCTGAACGACTGTAGTCGGCGGCGAGCCTAGTAGGATTAGTAGGATTAGTAGGTAGGATTCTGCAGCAAAAAATTAGAACAACTAAACAATTCATGGATTTTCAAAGCAGCGGTGCAAATGCTGTATAAAATTATTGAACATGATAGTACGAAGCAGTTATTTACCTTACGTATTGTTGCTTAAGGTGTATGAATTCCTATTAGCTGGTGGCTAGTGATAACTGGTAAGCTAGATAAGATAACCTCTTTTTATGATGATTTTCAAGTTTTATTAGTTTTAATTATTAACTAAGAGTATACAATAATTAAAAACAAAAAAAATATAGGTATATTTTTCAGATTATTTCAAAATATCTTACTATGTACCTAATACAAAATTTGGTTTTAGTATTTTTCTTATTTGTTATTTCGTAAGCCTTTACTACCTTTACTGTTATTTTTAAATATCTGTTGAATGATTTCAAGTCCCAAGGTACGAAGCAAGTATATATTTTAAATATTCGTTCATTTTATTTTTATTGGATTGGAGATGAGGTAGTGTTGAAAACCTTCACGTATTTGTGCCGTCCCATCATTACACATACAAGATATTTATATTAACTTGTCACTTTAGATGATGGCATAATTTGAGTATGGTAGAACCAATTCAACATTTTTTTTTTTTTGAACCATTAATACAGTATTAAAAATTCATTCACTTTAATTGATTTACATATTCCAACCTTGTTACTTCCATTATTTATTGACAACATATCAGACTGCTCCAAAACACAAATAACGTTTTTTTTTTTAATGATGCGGTGGAAAACATAAAATTGGTAGGTACTAGGTACCTTTCACACATTTTATGAATAAAACTATAGGTACTTACTTCGATCTCTGCTTCGTACTTTGCTATAAGTATCTACTGGTAATTAATAATGAACTTTTTATTATATCTAACTATCTACATTAGACTATTTCTTGAGCAATGTTAGGCGACAAGATACACTTTGACGCAAGTTGCACAGAGTTTTTTCAAATAACAAAATATGTATAATATTACTTACTCACAATCGATACTATATAATTATTTCTTAAATTTCATAGAATCAATTACTTCTTATTATTATTTTTAAATTATACTTTCCTTTGACTCTAACACTGCGGATAATATAAAATCTAAGGAACATCACGTAAATATTTTTAAGGTTTAATAGTATTCAATTAGCCTTACTTTTTTAATATTAATAACCGATATGCACGTAAACTAAACCTGGATTGGACGAGTGGCAATGAGTAAATGTATAAAAGATGAACCTCCGGCAACAATAGAGAATTTCCTGATAAACAATAGATAATTAACCACAAACGTAATGTTTTATGTATTAGTGCTGATATAATGCAGCAGTAATAACATTTAAAACAATCAATAATTTATCACAATAAGCTGGTTATTATCGTGATATTGAAGGTACACCGTCATGCCTAATTAAAATACCTTAGTAATGCGATTTATAGATGAAGTATTATTGTAAATATTGGAATGTTTAGTGGAAGGATTTATTATATTAACGATTTTATAACAGAATTAATAATCTCCTTCTTCTTCTTCTTCTTTTTATGCCGAGAAACAGATATTTTGACACAAATTGTCTATGGATAAATCACTTTTCCTACCTACATGTTCATTTAGCACTAATGTTTGAACGCAGAAGCTATAATTTCTGACCAAACTTATAGAACATAAATAATCATTTTCTTTTTCACATTTCCAGAAACTGTTGTTGCAATTATAAGACAAATCCGGTACCGTTGCAATCAGGGCTAACTTTATTTCCATGTGCCTTTTTACATCGGCTTTACGTGCACCTCCGAAATCTTAATAATTCGATAGTGGAAATATGTAAGTCTTCACCCATAGGCTACTCATCCTCTCAATTCGACCCCGCATTCATGCCTACAGAGAATGGACCCTTAAGAACCTTGCCCATTCAGGTAACACACATCATCCTCAGGACATTCTGCAGTGGCGGTGGTATGTATAAGCGGAGATGAGAGGTGCTTAGGGGCCCAGGTTCTTAGGAAGCCCTTAAGGACCCCAGTCCAAACTTATAATAAGTGGTCCACTTTTTATAGAAGCTTAGTGATCCAAGATCGTCTTGAACCGCTACTGTATCCTAGAATATCCAAGGGTAGTTACCAATGTCCTCTAGGACATTCTGGTTACGATGTGTGTTACTTGGAGAGAAACAACGTGTTAGCCGACACGTTGCTACAGAAGAACATAAAACAACCACTGGGTCTTCAGAGTCATTTTAATAGAGATTTTAAAGAATTTAAGATTGCACACAATATTCCCTGGATTTACCACATATTAAGTAGAAATTTATAGTTAGTAAGTAGAAATTTTAGAGTAATTTTTCCCCATGGCCTCTCAGCGCTTCCGCACTATGCTAATATAGATAGGTTACAACAAAAATGGTTCGAGCAGTTTGAGGAAACATTTTCAACAGAATTTTATCCATTTTAAGTAACTACTATTGTTTTTTTATATTATTATTTTTTTAAATATAGCAAGTAGTATCATGAATTAAAAAAGTGTAAAAATGTGTTGGGTCGAAGATATCATATATTTCATTATATTTAGGTTTTATAGTTGTGCGACGTATATTCCCGTTTTGTCGATTGACCGTTTCGTCAACTGGATATCTTACCCGTTTTGATACCCTTTCGTCGACCGAATCACTTTTAAACCTTCCCGTTTTGTCGACTTTTCCAATTAATGTTCAGCTCCAGGTTAGGTTAGGTTACATTAGGTTAAGTAAATTCACAATCTTTCCCTTTGACAGTCCTTTAAGTTAAAATAAAGTGTGAAGGAAAGATTTTTGCTCTTGCGTAACGACTAACATCTAGCGATTTATGCAAAGAATAAAATTTAAGTCAACAAACAAATAGTCAACAGATTTCGATTTCAGATAAAGAGGTTTAGTGAATCGATGAAAGGGAGGTTATTAATGACACCGATGTAAAGGGCCAGTAGACAAAACGCGAAATTTTGTTACAGTCGACAAAAGGGGAATCGACAAAAGGGGAATTAATCTTGTATGAACCTTGTATCCAGCTATTGCTTATCAAATCCTGCCTATTACTGAAAAATATAACTATTTAATTGAATATATTCTATTTCTGCCGCATTGAGGATACATTTATTGATTTCGCGACATCCATACCAAAATATAATTTAGTTCCTGGTCTTACATACGATTAACTATCCAATATTTCATAATTTAACATAAATCACTAACCTTATCTGCCAAGTTCTCGGTAAAGCACTTAATGTTATCGGAGAAATTATTTTTACTCTTAGCATTGCGATATAAATACACTCAGTGGAGACAGGTTTTTTTCATCCCAATAGCACATCTTATTTGTCTCGACAATAGGCTTTTGTTATTCGCGAAAAGCAATCTGTCATTATCAAATCGGTCGCCTGGACGGATTGAAAATAACGACGATGTTGTTGCTTTTTCATTCATTATCATCTGTGTTGATATCTATTTACGTTATTATTGCAAGTAAAATTAATTTCATGTCGACATTATCTGCTGTTTTCTTTTATTAGTATCCGGATAGCATGCAATACATTTACAAGGCACTTTTAATTAAATGTTACACTTTACTATTTTAAAAATTTTTTTATTGCACTTACAATTTCTTTAACTTTGACAATTTAAAATAATATTTCACAAAACATTCACTAAAAACTCTTTACCGCTACTATCACTTGGATATTCTTTATTTCCCATCACTTCTTCGCAATTTGTTCTTCACTTGTATCTGTCCAAAACTATCCCGCCCGCCGATCCTCTCATATACAGCTGAGGAATAAACTAGATAATCTGAATATCGATTCGTCAACAACTCAGAACATTTTTGGATGCTCTGAAAATTTAAACTATATTAATAACCTATATTATAATATTAGAGTTATAATTATTTAGCTGCATTTTGTCTTGAATCCACCTGTCCTATCTCTTTCTATCAGACGATCACTTTATTGTTATTCTTATCAGTGTGTCTATTTTCAGACCCGCCAGGACCTATCATCATCCGGGGTCGAAGTAGGCCATCCAGAAAAACTACCAAAGACTCGTCCAAGCAACCCCAGGAATCGGCTAGACCAGGGGGTGATGACCCAGAGTTGCCCAACGCCACCTCAGTCGAGAAGGAAGTTCTTCCTAAGTCCCAAGGGCCTCAGAAGCCCCTTCGTGGGCAGAAATGCCAGGCAGCAGGGTGACGCTGCGGCCTTATCTGGTAGGTACAAAAACTGATTTCACCATATTTCATATTGTACTACTCGTACAAATAATGAACGATTATTTCTAGATGGTCAGTGAATATTTCCGTTATTAGAAAGAAATCAGAAGTTATTCAATTTTATTTTAAATTAATAATGGGCCTTTTCCACTAAATTGAATTTTACTATTTTATTAATATCAAACGTTATACTGGTACATAAGTAAAGGTAGAATCAACCCAATTTATTAAGGAATTGTAATTAAGCGAAGTTATCCAACTACAAAGTGACCGGTCTTCATGAATCATTTCAAACTGCGCGGGTGGCTGACATCACACTCCAGTAGCCAATAAAATGTAGACAAGTTAAAGAACGGCTCCACGTTGCCACATATAATTTTACTTTTTTCTTGGCAACGATTAAATTTACATTCTGGTAATTTTGAAATAAAAATATTATGCAGTTTTAGGTGAAATGGTAATTCTGAAATGAAAATATGTATTTTTGGGTGAAATATTATCCATAAATTATTACTAAAGCAAATTAATATGATTATTTTACAGTTTTTTATCCCTTGAACAAAATAATTTTTAGGTATTTTTCGCTAAAGGTGACAACACTGCACAATCTATGCTAGAATCAACTAAATGATGATTTGATAACTTAGGTTATAAAAACTAACCTCCTTGTCTTAATATTGCGCACTTCAGCACTTAGAAAGTTCATATTTGTGACGTAGAAATCGTTAACCATTTCACTGTCAACTCTTGGAAGGTTGTCTGAATGAGCCTAAAGTATCCCTCTTCAATTTTATTCATTTTAAATCAAATTAATCAAAATACAAAACGAAAGTTAGGTTAAGGACACTTCACTTGACAGAACACAAAATGCAGGGCAGCCAACAGACAACAACGAACTGGAGTATGACGTCAATGGCGCGTTATATGAAATATATGGTAATTTTAACAATTTTTTAAAATATATCTGGCGAAGAAAAAAATTTAAAAAAATTCTTTATAGGCATAACTAAGTATATATTTTATAATAAGCGAATAAAAAAAAGATGTGGAAAAGGCCCATTATTCGGCACAAAATTAAAGCGCGCCAGCATACCTATCCATCCGTAATTTATCAAAATTAGTGAAATTCGTTCCAAAAACACGTACTCTATTTCATTTGTACCACTAGGCAGATTGACGGACGAAGGCGTATATACATATATATATTTTCTGTTATTCTTTATACTTAGATATATTTTGTACAGAAATAGTGATAAATTATTGTTATTAAAAAATAATAATAATATTTCTCCTACAGAAATTTTTACATAATTATCAAAAATAAAAATTTCCCAATATTTTTCGGATAACCCTTTTTTCAGTATTTACAAGGGTAGGTAATAATAGACCGACTGATAAATTTAAATATTTCTATATTCAAATAATGGTAAACCTAAACAGAGCAATGTTTTTTCTCCCATCGATCCGACATATTTTTAAACGGGAACGATACCCACTATCCATTTCAGTCATCACCAGTAAATAAATAGGTAAGTGTAAGTGTGATCGCCGGCCCCCTTTCCGGATTATTTATAGACGTGTATGTAGTCGTCCCCGTCCGTGTCACGCGCCTCGGAGACACATTTCCTTTGAAAAAAATCTCCCTGTCGTCTGCATTTTTACCTGCCCACCGCCGCGCTGTCGCGACGGCCGGGTTACCCACGGAGCGGATATGCGCTGTCCCCCCACGTGAGACGCCCGCGAGATAATCGACCTTTGACCCCACGTAAATCGTGAAACACTGCGAATGTAGTTTGTGATGTGTAACGCCCAGACTGGGGTTATGAATTGGATGAAATACATCAAAAAGATACCATCTCCCTTCATTAATCTAGTCCATAAAAAATGTTTCTTCATTGGCTACGAACCGCGTTACAAGATGAAACCAAATTCTACACCGAAGTATTTTTAGAATATTTGTTTTATTATATCCAGTTCTCTATTCGTTATCACATTTACCTAAATATGTAGGAACTATACAATGCTACTTTCAAATTCCAAAAGTGGAAGTCTCGGTGGAAGTATTACCCACCTTCTTTGTCAAACCGTTATCCCAAATTTGGTCATCATTAAAAAAACAAAATATATGAAGCCCCCTTCCTGTTTCTATATAGCAATGAAAATTTTAATGTTTGATTAATGATAAACATCAATGTTGTTGTTAACTGCTGCCTAGTCAGTAGTTAACTTGATGTAGCAACGTTTATATCCTTTTGTCCCAAACAGTGATTTTGATCACAGGGCAGATAATCTCAAATTATCCAATTCTATATCTTCGAAAGAGTAGCCACTTTTCAGGCATCAGAATATTACCCTCGAGTAGATTTTTTCATTTAATGATCTCTATTTTTGCAAATCATTTGGTTACAACTTTGAGCACGAGGAAACAAGCGTAATATTATTATTACCAACGTTTTCTGCTAGGCTGTTGTCAAGATTCAAAACGTATTACACTTGAATGTAGTTAAATCTGTAATCAATGAAACTTCAGTTTGTTCTACTGAATAACTAGGTACCTACTGTAAATAGATAATTATTTTCAAGAATAGTTATCTATATATAATAGAATATGACTTTAACATCATACACCAATATTTTTTTAATAATACACCTCCTTTCTGAAGCTATTATACATACACATGCCTACTGTATTTACTGTATTATTATAAGTACTGTGTGGAGTGGAGAATAAATAATTAAGTTTTTAAAGTAATGATTAATATATGCAATCAATTATTTGTAACCTGTCATCGTTCTACAGCGGTAATGACCTCTTCGACAACTTCCAATGAGGGAAGACACTGGCCCAGCGTAGTTTTAGGGAAAATTCGTTCTTTATGGACTGCAGGAGCGTCTTCTGCAAGCGCCGGGTTGAATCAGCTAGTAGTATCAGGCACGAAAAAAATTTATATTGTTTTTAGTATCCCTTTTATTTTTGGTTGCGTTCTTATTTTTATTTTGTTTGATTTTTGTTATGAGCATGTCTTTTTAACACATTAACAAATGATATGAAAATGTGAGATGTGATGTTGTACCATATAATATGTTTAGATTCCTCTTTTTTCTGTATAGTAAACTATCTTAATGCCCTATATAAATACTGGCGGAAACACTGTTTCAAACAAATTTTATTTTGTTTTCATTATCTTATTCCTAGTGTAATATTTTTTGGCACACTTTCTCACTGTAATAGTATCACATTTTACTTCACATTTAATTTTTTTATGCAAATCCATTAAATACCTAAATGTTAAACATATTGTATGCACTTACATATTGCATTCATCCATTATTCGTGTTTCCTATTTGAGCACATTTATTGTATTTATCAGCATTGTTTGTCGTTGTGCGTTACGTTTTAATCAGAATTATCAACAATAATAATAAAATCGTCCTTGTAGATGATGAGGCTACTTTGAAACCCACCCCAAATAAGAAAACCTCCGAAAATGATATGTACATGCGACTTGGTCTACTCCTGGGTGAAGGTGCGAGACGATCTAAAAGGACACAAGGTCGCAATCATGAATCATGTTCGTCCTTAGCAAGTTACGAGACTACTGCTATGTTATCAACAAACACCAGCCCTGTTTCAACCCTTACAGGAAGTTCCGAAGACCAACACAGGACAAATCCAAGTTCAGATAGTGTCGCTTCCTTGATGTCCATGTCAATGTCAGGCCAAAGTAACTGCAGTTCAAGTCCGGTTAGTAGGAGGCACAGTGTCACCAGTAAGTCTATATTTTGGAAGGCAACTGATATTAATAGTAAAAGTAACTTATTGTTGTAGCTACTCAAGCTGGTCCAGTTGAAGATCTCAACATGTTCAGAAATAGGCGAACATGCATACGAAGATCGGCGAGAACGGGAACAGTAAAAGGTCCCGTAGACCCGAAAATACGTTTTGCCCAGTACAGAACACCCCAACTTACCCTTAAACCCCTATTCTTTGAAGTTCCACTCCAAGAACCAGATCCATTATTCCTTGGGCGACACTGGCTTATAAAAGAAATAGAAGACATTATTAGTAAGTCCTATAATATATTTTTTTTAATAATTTTAACATTGTCCTTTAAGGTTCTTCTAGTCCTGGTGTCCTCCTCACTGGTAATCCAGGAACAGGAAAGACTGCCCTCATCCTACAACTGGTGGAATATAGTTGCTTTGGAAGAAGAAAAGAACCAGTTTACCAGTCAATCCATTCACCGGATCGGTCTCGAAGCCCCCAAAGCATTTATTATCAAATTGACCTTGTCTCGGAAAAAATCCGACAACTAGCAGGCTGTATCGTCGCATATCACTTTTGTCAAGCTGACAACAATAACACTTGTTTAGTACCTGACTTTATCCATTCTCTAGCAGCTCAATTATGTCAAGCTCCACAATTAACTGCTTATAGAGAACATTTACTTAATGAGCAGCATCTACAATCCGTTTTATCACTGAAAGAATGCATAGCGAATCCAGATATAGCTTTAACTAGAGGTATTCTCGAGCCGTTAGCGAGCTTGAAGAGAATCGGTAAGATCGATAATATCAATTGCGTGATACTGGTAGATGCTATATGTGAAGCAGAATACCACCGTCCTGACCATGGTGATACCATCACAACATTCCTTGTTAAACACATGCCATCTTTTCCTTCCTGGTTGAAGATTGTGGCAACAGTCAGAACACAACTACTAGAGGTTACCAAGCAACTTCCTTACACCAGAATTTCTTTAGACGACATCCAGGCTAATGAGAATATACAGAAAGACATATTGGGTTACATTAACTTTAGACTACAGAACAGCCCTAGCATACAGAGCAATATCACTTTATCTACGTCTGGAAAACTAGAAAGCGGAAGTGTATCACAACACAAATTCTCACAACATTTGTTGAATTTAAGTCAAGGTTCCTTCTTATTTGCAAAACTGACGCTGGATCTATTAGAAAGAGGGCAGTTGGTTGTGAAATCTTCTGGTTACAAAGTCCTTCCAGTCACTTTAGCTCAAATTTACCTTCTACATTTTAATCTTCGATTTCCTACAATCCGGTCATTTGAAAAAGTCACACATATTCTAAGTGTGTGCTTATCTGCTCTTTACCCATTAACTCTCTTAGAAATTTACTATTCCGTAAACTCACTACTGGTAGACAACTTCTTGCCTTGGACTGAATTCCTTCAAAGATTTAAACTGCTCTCTGGTTTCTTAGTGAAACGTTTGGACAATACGTACATGTTCTTTCACCCTTCCTTTAGGGAATGGTTAATCCGGCGTGATGAAAATGAAGCTACAAAATTCCTGTGTGATCTTAGATCTGGCCATGCTGGAATTGCCTTTAGGTTATCTAGAGTACAAGCTCCTCTAGATCCTGAAAAAACTTTGGAATTGGGTCATCACATTTTAAAAGCACATGTTTACAGGAACATGTCCTTGCCTAATCTAAGTTCAAGAGATCTACAAGCCAACTGGGTAGCTGAAAGTTCTGAAAATGTATCAGCTGCAGTTTGTCACTTAAGAAATATGTACAATCCTAATGTAAAAGTATCTAGGCTGTTGCTCCTTGCTGGGGCTTCGCCCAATTACATCACAGACTTCCTTGGTAAGTATTATATATATGGCACGCGACACGAAAAAATTAATTATATTATTGGTTACAGGAAATGCCCCGGTTTTGTGTATGTATGCTAATGAGGGCATAGTTCCAATGGTGTCTCTTCTACTTGAATTTGGAGCTGATGTGGAGCTAACTAACAGCCAAGGATGTACAGCTCTTTCTCTAGCTTCAGCTAAGGGTCACTGTGATGTTGTTAGACAGTTAATTGCTGCTGGAGCTTCTCCAGGTCATGCAGATACAGCAGGATTCTGTCCTTTAGTCCATGCCGCCCGGAACGGTTGCCTTAATGTTGTCGGTTATCTACTAGCATGCGATTGGATAATGAAAACTCCAGAGGATGTAGAATTGGCAGAAGCTGCACAGCAAGCTTTGGTGGCTGCTGCTGGACAAGGTCATACTGAAATAGTTGAGTATCTACTGGATATGGCTGAGGTTAATGCTGATGTGCGTGATACTATAACAGGAGAGACTGCTCTGACTGTAGCTGCTGCAAACGGTTGTCATGCCGTTTGCTCGGCTCTTATTAATCGAGGTGCCAACATTTCTACAACTAACAAAAAGGAACTGGCACCATTGTTATTAGCTGTTAAGGAGGGACATTGGGCTGTGGCTGAAAGACTGATACAGAACTATGCTGCAATTGAGCAGTGTGATACTACTGGGAGATCGCCATTGATGATTGCGTCTTCTGAGGGCCATCTAGGATTAATTGAACTACTGCTTGACAGAGGTAAGACTACATTAAAACGAAAAATGAAAAAATGTTTTGTAATACATCTTAGTGGTATTATAATAGTTTTAGTTTGGAACACATTGTTCATGTAAGTAATCACTTTTTTTAAGGTGCTGATATAAACAAAGAAGACCGTGAAGGCCTTACTCCATTGTGCTGGGCTTGTCTAAGAGGAAAACTTCAAGTAGCACAGAGTTTGATAGAACGGGGTGCCAGCATTAATCATGCAGATAAAACGGGACGTACTCCTTTAGATCTGGCTGCGTTTCAAGGGAACCAGGCTTTAGTTCAGTTTCTATTAGACAGAGGAGCCCTTATTGAACATGTAGATGTCAATGGCATGAGACCTTTGGATAGAGCTATAGGCTGTAGAAATATTCAAGTTGTCCAGTGTTTTTTGAAAAAGGGAGCCAAATTGGGACCAGCAACATGGGCTATGGCTGCAGGCAAACCAGAAATAATGTAAGGAATTAAACATAATTATTTTATCAAATAAATAACAAGTACTTAATTTGTATTTTAGGCTTATACTTCTTAATAAACTTTTGGAAGATGGCAATATTTTGTATCGCAAAAGTAGATTAAGAGAAGCTGCCCATCGCTACCAATATGCTTTAAAGAAATTCCCCACTGATGACCAAGGAGAACATAACAAAGCTTTCCATCAACTACAGATCAACTTTTTACTTAACTTCTCCAGATGCAAAAGAAAATTAAACGTAAGTCAATTTCATTATTGACATCTGTAAAAATAGTATTTCTAATAGTTGAAAAAATACTTGAAATAACCATTTAATATTTCAGGAAGCTGAAGAAGCTATTAACTTAGCTAATGAAGTTATCGACATGAAACCAGAGTCTTATGAAGCTTACTATGCAAGGGCAAAGGCTAAGTTGGACCTTAAGCTTTACGAAAGTGCTTTCCATGACGTTAAAGAAGCTCAGAAAAGGGCTCCAGCTCAAATCACTGAAGTTAAAAAAGTGCTGAGCTTCCTTCATGAAGAGATCACCAACAAGATGTCTTCAACTAATCGAATTTCGAACCACCGAGATCTAGCCATCTCCGTGGATACTTTACACGAATAAATTTGTATGTAAAAAAAATATAATAACCCAGTGCCTTTTCAAGTGCATTTTTTGGAAGACTGATTTCAAAATTAAACATTTGTGAATATTAGGATAAGTAATGGCTTTGTAAATATTTTAAATTAATTTATTTTTGACTATTTTGACTGTTGACAGTTTTGGGTTCATCTCATCATTCCCGAGGATAATATCCTAATTGTTATTTATTTATTTTAATATTACTAGATATTTTTGAACATAAAAAATAGTAAAGGACTAAACATGTTAATAGTAGAACATCCAAGCTCAAAAAAAGTGATGATACCTGTTACATAGGACAGGTAAAAGCAGATGAAGCAATATTCCATAAAATAAAGATATAAACGAGATAGATATAACTTTCCTGAACATATTTTCAATTTTTTATTATACAAAGGTGGTAGACTACTATATTAGTCAGTGCTTTAATAATATGATTTCACCTGGCCGAAAATATTTATGAATATAAAATATTTTTGCCTGTTTTATGACTTGTATATATCAAAAAATAAAGAAAAAATTGCCCCTACATACTACTGTTGTTCCCTATTGTTATTTTTATTATAATTGTACCTTTACACAACTTTTCACAATAATTAAGATATTTTATTTCCATTTCCAATATGAAAATTGTAAATAATAGTAACAGAAACGTTTTATTACGTATGTATTGTATTTAATACAATTTTAATGATCTATTTTTAATTCTTGCCAAGCATGCAATACTTTCTTGTTCTTCAGTATTTTTAATTTATTTTTTGGCAGTATAACTGTTTTGTGTGAAAAATATTTAATTTATTGTATAAGATTATAAAGGTGCTACCTATATATATAAATATATTAAAAAGTGTATCAAATATATAAATTGACAATGCAATAAAGAGTTATGAATTTTATTTATTATTATTATTACTTTGCCTTTCTTACAAGTTCCTAGATACTCAATTAAGTACTAAATAACTGGGTACCTATTTTTAATTGGGTAAATAATTTTTCTTAAGTTAATTATTTCATACAGCTGCATAATAGATACCTACCATGATCTATCTGACTACTAAAGAAACGTTTAGTAAAATGTCTAACCTTGTGTCTAACTATATTTAAAGCTGCCGAAGATTGATAAAATTACACAAAACTCAGTAAACTGCGGTTGTTAAGCTAAACCTAGGCCGCACAGTAAGACGCTAAACAAGTACAAATGCTCAAAATTTACGGTGTTCTACTTATGTTCTGTTTAATAATGTGAAGCTTTTTAGTGCAACTCCAAAAAAAAGCATCTCCAAAAAAATATTATGAAACTAATTCTACCAGATTTATTACCAGGAAAAATGACAAAAAATTACCATAAACGGATGAATATCATCAGTTGGTAGGGCACTTGAAGTTAACCTGATTTATATCCTTTTCAGATACTTTACCACAGTAACATATTTTCTGGCACTTAACAGTTACTTTATAGCAGTTGTAGAATATGATTATTGAAGGTAAAGATTACTCTACAATGCTTAAAAAGATCTCTATAAAAGATGTAGAACCATTTTTAATGACAGCATAGTAATTTTCCATAACAGTGAAATCATTTTCCATAGCTTGCAAGTTACTTTATAGTGACAATAGTGCCACTTTTCAGCAGCAGCAATGATTACTTTACAATAATAGCAATTTTACTTTAGTGGGGCTAAAATGTAGGTCTTTATAAGTAAGTTTACTGGAGCAGTAAAGTCTTGATAGCATAATGAATTTTACTGCTATGCAAAGAGTTACAATGGCGGCTATGTTATTATAGTTTTCTGCTACATCTTTATACAACATTATAGTATTCTGCATTTTTTTACTTTGATGGTGAAAAATTTTTCTCAGTGTAGGTACAGTTTTCGTCTAGAATTAAATTATTTTATTCTAGGATTATTACCTACTTTTTAATCACAATTTGTAATTAATTTATTAACTAATATGACACCTATTGATTAGTTGATTTCTAATATTCGGTGATTTCATTACACAAAATCTAGTCAGTAGAACCATTGGTAAAACCGTGATAATCACATCGTAAAGCATCCTATAAACTTACTATATAGCAAGTATAAATTCTCTACCCATCAAATTTAGTCAAAGAGAAATAAATATATATGCTCTAAATAAAGACAATAAGGAAAAAGGAACAAATTTATATAAATGTTTTGTTCTTAAAACTGACTAAGGAATATCAATATTATATTGTGTACTTGCTATAGGTGGTACCTACTTGTATAGCAAATAATGTTTTATGTGTCTTGGTCATTATCTATACCAATTTCTGAACTAGGAACAATATTTTCATACATTAATATCGAGATTTATTGTTACCAATACTTATTTCAGTTATTTGCAGAGATAAGTAATAATTAACGGTACCTATATTACATAAAAATCCAGAACTTATATAATACTTTTAGGTAGGTATATATCAAAGTTAAACTTTGGGTACATATAAAATGTTTTTTTTAAGAATGATAGAACTTTAAACTTGAAAAAAATATTAAAGAAAATATTTTGTGATTAAAAAAGTAATATTATTTAAAAAACAACCTGTTACATTAAACATTTAAAAATTATTTGCGGCATGTGATCACCGCGGCTGCCCACAAGATAGCATATTCTTTTGATCCAATTTTGGGTGACTTTTTCGAGCACTTCGTTGTATGTCGTGAATAACACGAATAATGTTGGCTTCTAAGGCTTCAATTGTTGCTGGTTTATCAGCATAAACTAATGACTTGACATAGCCCCACAGAAAATAATCTGCGGGCGTTATATCACAGGACTTGGGTGGATAGTTAACAGGTTCATTTCGCGAAATTAATTTGTTACCAAACCTTGTTTGCAACCACACTTTCACGTACAGCGGTAATATTCCTTTGATTACGACGCATTGATGTTTTCAAATCATGTAGAGAGTATGTGGTATGAAATTTATCCACAGTACGACGAATAAATAGCTCAGATGGACGATCATGTGGGCCTTAAAATTCACGAAGTCTTCTATGCGTTTGGCGAACCGACGAATGATTTTCAAAGTAAATTTGAGGAATTTGGTAGCGTTGTTCAAGAGTGAATCTATTCATGATGATTTGCCAAAGTATACTGAAAATAAATTTTATAAATAGTGTCACACTAACAGTTCAGTCTGATAGTAGTTGTCATGTAAAGTTCTATCATACCTAAAAAAACACCCTTTAGTATAATATATTGTTTAGGTACGTGTCGGAAATCGGCTCAAGGAATACCTAAAGCACTTATATATGGAAAATGTTTTCAATTTATTGGAGGAGTGAATATTTTATCTTTAATTCCTTTCGAGATTCCTTTCACAAGTTTTTACAAAAAAAAAATTTAAAACGAATTACAATACAATTTATTCATATTCTCTTCTAATCACACATAAAATTAAAAAGTATTTTAAACAGCTGCTAACAGTTCAGAGACTGTGTAGTTTCAACAGCCGTAATGTAACACAATAACTTCTTCAAACATTGCCTATTGCAGCCTTCTTTCAATTGCACGTCACTATCCCTAACCAAAAATCGGAAATATTGCCACAGGAGGTCCTCATTATTGGACATTTTCTTAAGTAGAGTCCCAAAACTCGACAGACTCAGATCTGGTAAATCATATGCTTCTTTGAAAGAGTATTGCTTATACCACTGTGGAGGTGTTTTGTTCTCATTGGCTTGTGTCAAGTTGAAAATATACTGATCATAATCTACGACCATCTAAAAATTAAATTAATGTGAATTAACTAAGTATGTGTTTATCAAATTATCCATATCTTCCTTGATCCTGAAAACACTGAAAAGTATACTTACAGCATCTGAAGGATTCACTTGATAGATCTTAAAGTTCGGATTATACCCTACAAATGTTGTAAAACTGGCGCCATTGAACGCAACATTTATAACCTGGTTGGAATCGTTTTCATCAAGAAATACCCTCAATTCGTCTATGTGTGTATGGCCATTGAACTGAGCTGATATTACATGAGCAAATCTAAAATAACAATTAGAATACTTATCAGCTTCCTTCCTATTTATTTATTATCTAAGTATACCTAAACTTTGTCTATAAGCATGAAAAGTGCTCGGAAAAATGGTTTTTATATTACGAATTATTTTTTTAAATGCTTAAGATAAAATGCAAGACCTTTCTACTTTAAGAAACCTAAATATATGTAGTCAAGATATCTAGGATATATTTATATTAACCAAATATGTGTTTATTAATATTTACTGGTTTTTATTTGAGCGTGATCGATTTTTATTGTATTTTTTATTATTATATATTATTATATTTATTATATTGTTCTATTATGATATTTTATTTATATTTAAACACGAAGTAATTGTTTTGGGTCAGGGGCATAACTTTTAGAAGGTGGTCAGAGAATTAATACTGAGAATGTTGAGTTGTAAAATTTTTCAATTGACATTTACTTATATCTTATAGGATACCTTAATATTCGATTTGCTACAAATTGTTTTTAATGCGGACCCCGAGAGAATGTGACGTTTATTTTCCTTATTTACCTATCCTATAAACTAGATATAATAAGGTATTAGCCAATAAGCCAATAAAAAAATAAGGATATAAGTACAACTACCAAAAAAATTATTAGTAATGAGAAAGAGGCCCTAGAAGCTTTCACATACAAGTTTCAGCCAAAGATATTAGCCGAAAATTCATTGACATCGATGACAATCAGTCGCTATCGAGTATAGTCGCTCTGATCTATATGTATTGACCACCCCGGCTTTACATAACATTTGGACCATAGATAAAAGATTGCTTGAATATAGGAAAAGAACGAAATGCGTATAAAATGTAATGTACCTTGATCCACTTGTTTTACTCTTTTTTTTAATTAATTTATAAGAAAAAGTATGCCAATATACTACTGGATAAATGTGATCGCCATATTATTACCTATTTACTATTTTGTGAAACTGCTTACTCCACTGTTTATGACATAAGATTTCTCCAGGTGGAATGTGAGACAGGATGTGTACCTTTTCTTTGTTCATTTCTGCTTGGTATAGTTCCTCCACTAGCCAGGCTAGTTGTTGGCGAGGGTCTTCGTCCTTGTATATTAACCACCTAAAAACGCAATTACACAAAGTAGATCCCTTTCTACATAGAAACCGCCCAAGTTAAATAATAAAGGTATTCCTTTTTTGATCTGCAAACGTCATTTTTTACATAAAATTGGAAATGTCAAAAACCGTTAGACTTAGGTACAGGAAACTATACATGGAATGTGTTTAGAATTTGATGTATATAGTATCCAGAAATGAAATAATATATAGGGTGTCCTATTTAAAATAAGCAAGTTGCCATTAACTGCCGGTATAACCGGAAGTACCACCATTTTGAAAATATTTTAGCCGAATTGCCCCCATTGATATTAGTATACTACCAAATTTTCAAAATTTTCCAACGGCTACTTTTCGAAAGATCGATCGCCGCAGTTCGTCGCGGGACACCCTGTATAGCTTTTACTAGACCCTTTTTCACAAGAATTTTACTTTACATTTTTATTGCCATCCGGTCATAAGACCGTCCCGGAATTTTTTCCGGATCCTGTATATTATTTACTATTATATTTCCCCTGGTGATTTTTAAACATTTTTAGATAATGTCTTCTTGATCGTATATATCTATAGTGTAGATGAAATAAAAATTAAACCATTTGGACACTTTATTTTGTAAAAATGTATTATTCTATTCCCTTCTACCTTAAAGTATATTTGTTTCCTCAATGTTTATTTATGTTGCCACCTAACAGTATCGAATTATTATTATCAATTTGAATTAATTTAACGATTTGAACATTTGTTAGAATGTAAGTGTTTAGGATGTATTTAGGATATTTTTTTACTGTAATTTTGTTCATTAATTTAATTTTATTTTCAATGTAATTTTATTTGTATTGTGTTTGATGTTCATTATTTATACTATTCTGGAGGTGAATTATCGCAGTTTTTATTCTACACACCGATTAAGTGTTATTCTACCCACAGACAGCGTAAGCTTTGTGGTGTATGTTTATTTGTATAGTGTAATTTATTTTACCTACTACTTTATATTTTGTATTTTTTGTATCTTTGCAAATAAACTATTATTATTATTATTATTAATGGTTCTACTTACAAGTTGCTGGTAAAACAGAAATTGCTGTTTAAAGCAATTATCCTAAATCCTGGCTTGACTAAAACTGAGTAATAACCGCCTTTCGTAATAGTTTCACGAGTATCTTGTGGAAGCCATCTGGACCATTCTGTAGCGGATAAATTGAATATCCATTGTGTTGATAGCTGGGTTTGCAAAACATTGTCAGGCGAATAACTGTAACAGGTTTTAAAATAAACAATCTCTTAACTTTAATTTTAGTGGGTGTTGAAATATTTCCGAAGATTGTTTTTTTGGAAAAAAAAGGTGAATAGAAGAAATTAAGAATCTCTATTCTTAATCTCTTTATTCACTGAACACTAGACTGTTCGATAAAACATTATATGTAGGTAATAACATTTTTCAATATGATGGATTTACTTACAAATCTGTAGGGTGAGGCTCATGGTTTCCTAATATTGGAAATATAGTCTTGTTCGTAAAGGTATTCGCAAATAATCCGTATATTTCTTTTATTGTTTTTATATTTTCAGTCTTGGATGTTGCCCATGACTTGTGACTTATGACGTCTCCCGTGTAATAAATGAAGTCTACATCTTTTAACTACAAATGAAAAGAAAAGTGTATTGGTAGTTAATTCTTAAGTTTGTGTATGTAGTATCCTGAATTTTGTATCTGTATATGTTGAATTTTAATGTATATATTATTTTAACATATTCTAAAAAAAGTAACCTAAACGATCACTAAGCGAAAATGTAATAATTACAATATTAACTCCCTCTTGAAGTCATTATTACATTCGTTTTCTTGTAAAGTCTGGTCCAGACCCAATGAGCAAGCACGGGCGAGCGATCTTTTCAAATTTACAATGTCAGGACAAATATATGGACATATCGGACAAAATAGTTGCCTTCTTTAATTTCATAAATTGTTCAAATGAAAATAGAAAAAAGACAGCTAAGAAGATTGTGAAACATAACACTTTTTAACAATCAACATTATCATGGTGGCAATCATCTACTGAGGGATATACAACCAGAAGATTCGAGAAAATTTAAGAGTATTTGCCGAATATAAAACAGATTTTCAGGCCCTATCAGGTTTAATTTACCTGAAAATAATGAAGAGTGACACCAAATTTTTGAAAATGCAGTGCCAATAAATTTTGTTAATGTAAAGATCCAAACACATCCATAAAATCTCAAGAGCGAATTTATAAACTAAATATATCGTCTGGACCAGAGACATCTGGACTGAACGTAAACTTACTGAAATACCTACACCTCGTGGACAGGGATGTAAGCCTGTAATATTACATGCGTAATATAAAAGTGTAACGTAATATATCGTGTAATATGACACTGCTGAAAATATATAACTTACATATTATGTTACACATGAAAATTCAACTGCACTACGTTGCTATCTTAAGCCGCGCGCCGGCGCCGATTCATGTTCGCAGCCAGTGTCCATCGGAACACCGAACAACACCGTGTTCAATCATTAGTCATTACTCATTCTTACAACTAACTACGACTATTCATTTGAAAGTTCTGAATCAACAGACGAAGAAGATGTATTTAGTTTGCAGTTCAGGTTCAGAAGAATCAGAAGAATCAGAAGATAATGCTTAGTTAGCTAACCATTTTCATTTTTATAGTTTATTTGATAGATTATTTAGTATCGTTGTGTTCTGTTTCTTTCAGAAGTTTATTTGGTTTTGTTTTATCTATCTAATAAATATATGTTATAAGAATTTTTTAAATTTTATTAAGTAGATATTCTCGTATTTATTGACGTGAGATTTGTTATAATATATGGTGCAGATAAATGAATACATTTTGGAATAGTGTAATATAAAACGTAATATTACAATGTTACATGTAAAAATACCGTGTAATATTATATAAAAATAAATTACATGTAATTTTACATGCCTGCTCGTGGATAATCGCCCAGCATAAGCGAGCAAATATTCGCTAGCACTAGCATAGAGTCTAGTGCACACCAAGTGAGTATTCGTATAGAACATAAACATACTCCCGCTCGTTATTGCTCGTTAAATTGGTCTGGAACTGGTTTTAAATTATTAAGTGAGTTAGATTATACAACAGATTTTCAGTTATGTATGAGCTCTTTGGTCCATATGTCCATATATTTCTTTATACACATTTCGAGTTATAAGTATATTTATGTAAATATCGTTTCAATATGGAGTCTGGGCATTAGAATAATGTGGGAAAACTGACATGCTAAAGCCTTTGACCGCACATGGAAAGCTAGCCAATATTGGAGTAAAACTTGCCCGAGATTATGCACTTAGGTGGCGTAGAACCAGATGAAAGCTATACCATCTTGTAGATCATATTTTGGGGCATATGTGGTGTGATCTACAACTTTTATAAAAGGGCAATTTTTTTAATGACCTTAGAGTGCGTTTATCTGCACAATTCGAAAATATATGTTTCTAAGTACATAAACTGTTATTTAAAAAAAACGGCTAGACATACCGCGCTGAAATTTTAATAATCTATGCACAAAACCTAAGCGCTTCGAATAGTACAATCCTTTTTTTGGTAGTACACCTATACATTACCAAAAAACTGACGTAAAGTTGAAGCTTCTACAATTATGCATGAAAAACTTCTCTCGAAAGGTAAAAAAAAGTTTATACCTTTTCGAAGCGCTTAAGTTTGTGCATAAGTGGCTAAAATTTCAGGGCGGTAAATCTAGCCGGTTTTTTTAATGGCAATGTATGTACTCAGTAACACATGTTTTCGAATTGTGTAGATAACGCACTCTAAGGCCACTTTAAAAAACGCGCCCTACATATACAAACAAAACATGATGCACAGGGTGTCCAAAATAAGATCCTCTATCCTCTTATCTCAGAAAGTATAAAGGGTAGAGAAAAAAGTTAAATACGAAAGTTTTTTGTTTTTACCTGAATTTTTCATTTTTATAGTTTCTTGAATACAGGTTGTTCAGTTTCTCTGATCCAGGCATCAACTTTCTTTTTTTAAATAGGACACCCTATATTCAATTACGTTTTTGAACTCTTCTTAAAATTCTAGGTCGGCATTGTTAAGAGTACCCTATACCTATCATTTACCGTTGCGAAGATATTAGCATTTAAAGAAAAAAATATTTAAAAAACACCTGCTCAAAAAATCTCGGAAAAACAAATAAGACATCCAAAAAAAGGTAAATAGGGTTTATTTCGTAGACAATTAGACTCAGAAATTACTTTTATGAAACGATATTACCTGATTATTATACAGGGTGTTTTTTACAGATGGCTCAAACATGTATATGTTAAAACTCCAGAAAATCGAAAATCTCTTATGGAACACCCTGTGTATTATTATATTTTTGGATTCTCTATTAAATTTTAACCTTACTCTATATAACGTTCCCTACTCTTAATTTGCTTAGTGTTCAAGATATTGACGAAAATATTTGATGCGCTATTTATAAGAGACACATTTTAGGCCCTGTCTTTCTTGGCCAATAGATTTTAATGGTCCCAGGTCCCTTAGGTAAAATATCAGGAAATGGCATTCATTACAAACTTGCATTTTACCTTTATTGGATGCCGAAGAAGATGCCAATCAGATCATCTATCAGATGGAAGGAGTTCCATGCCACAATACTGCAGTTGTAATGAATTTTATTAAGAACTATTTTGTGGAATGGATAGGGCCAAACGGGAATATCCTATGGCCGCCGAGAATCCCAGATTTAACTCCACTTGATAACTTTTTATGGGGTACATTGAAAGCCTGAGTTTATCAAATTCAGAGTAATAATGTTGATGATTTAAAGATTAAAATCAGGATGGAAATTGAAGCGCCCAATCAAAGTGATTGCGCTGTAAGAAAACTAGCAGTTATATACACAACATGCATAGCTGAAAATTGAGGACATATAGGACATTTGATTTAATTTATTATTTTTATTGTTATTTGTTGATTATTGTTAGTTATTTGTGATTCAAGTTACAAACAGATTTGTTTATATTAGTTAATTAATGAAATTATTTTAAAAAAATATTAGTTTTTAATAAAATAATATATTCTTAATCAGTATTAAGGCACACTTACTATAATACACCAAATAATAGTAGATATATTTTTAATAACAGCCGATAATGATTAATAGCTGACATTTTTTCCACATTTTCGTCAATATCTTGAAAACTAAGCAAAATAAGTATAGGGAAAGTTATATAGAGGATGGTTAAAATTTAATAGAGAATCCAAAAATATAATAATGCACAGGGTGTTCCATAAGAGATTTTCGATTTTCTGAAGTTTTAACATAGGTATACATGTTTGAGCCATCTGTCAAAAACACCCTGTATAATAATCAGGTAATATCAATTCATAAAAGTAATTTCCGAGTCTAATTGTCTACGAAATAAACCCTATTTACCTTTTTTTGGATGTCTTATTTGTTTTTCCGAGATTTTTTGAGCAGGTGTTTTTTAAAGCTTTTTTTCTTTAAATGCTAATATCTTCGTAACGGTAAATGATAGGTATAGGGTACTCTTAACAATGCCGACCTAGAATTTTAAGAAGAGTTCAAAAACGTAATTGAATATAGGGTGTCCCATTTAAAAAAAGAAAGTTGATGCCTGGATCAGAGAAACTAAACAACCTATATTCAAGAAAGTTATAAAAGTGAAAAATTCAGGTAAAAACAAAAAACTTTCGTATTTAACTTTTTTCTCTACCCTTTATACTTTCTGAGACAAGAGGATAGAGGATCTTATTTTGGACACCCTGTACAAGGTTTCATCTGGTTCTACGCTACCACTAGAAAGAAGCAAGTTAGACCGGCGAAGAAGCGTTTGTCATCATCATCAATGGACAAGTCAGTCTTTCATCCTAATATTTAATTATATACATTACATATTTGGCCTTGATGTGATCCAATAAATTTACTACTGAATGCCGTGGCATATCGCAGACATTGTAATCTCCCCAATATCCAGCTGCATTCTCAGGTTTTGAGGGAGTTCCGTTTTGGCAACATAGAGGTTCATCACACAGGGCGTTGCTACCGGGTTGATATAGGGGATCGTAGTGGATATCCGTTATGTGAAGTATTCTAATTGGAATTTCGTCGTTATTCTGAAAATGCGTAAAAGTTGTATATAATATAATTATTCATTGTGGATATACTATAGCTATTTGTGCAATAAGTTAGGAAAAGTCACTTTTTTCGTAGGTTTTTAGATCGAGTCGCCAGCCGAGATCAAAGAATACGCCATATGCGAAAAGACACTTTTCCTACGAGTTGCACACATGATTTTTTAATAGTGTTTTGATAGCAGGAATGGTTATGATTGCGTAAATAAATGCAAGGATTACATACTAACCTTGACTTCTAAAGTTGGTGTGTTTTTTTTGGGCGGAGGTGGAAGAGGAATATGCCATTTACTTGCGTCCGGATCAACGCACTTATGTTCTTGGAAAGAAATTGCGCATACTCTCTCTGGAGTCAGATTTCTCTTGTTATCTATTATGAATAGTGCCGTATCCTAAAACAGTTACTTACTTAATTTTGGATCAATTTGATTACCTCTTAATCTAGAAACTACGAAATTATTCGATTTGTTCTACACTATTTGAAAAATAGTATCTAAATAAAAATGTCTTACTATTTCAATGTCTATGTATCCCTGACAGGCTGCAATGCCCCAATCCGAAAAGGTTTTGCACAGTTTATTGACATAAACCTTCATAGAATCTTTGTTAGCTCCAGTTCTTCTATAGGCAATTACCTGGTTTACGACTATTTTGCATGATTGACAAATAGTATCATGTATTTCTGAAGTAGTTGTGAGTGTTGAAATATTCTTCACTGTTGAAATAAGGAATTTGGGTGCATGTTCAGCGATTATAAGCTTTTCAACGATGTTACGTACTGCTTCTAAAATTACTATAAAAAAATACATATGTATAGTATCTAACTGATTATCATTCTTCCATTATATTTAAAATTCCAGTGATTATGTTATTGCATTTGTTTTAGAGGATATCTTGCGACACTTCTGAAAATATGTAAAAAGAAATTTGAAAATAAACTCCTGATCAGAGGTTTTCTTAACTGTTTTGTCTAATCAAAAATAAAATATTGAACACACTGAAAACAATAGCCTACGTACCTAACTCTTCTGAAAACAAGCCTTTTCTTTTTTTTGAGTTTTTCATTTATTTCAGAAAATGTATTCACGTTTAACAGATTTTCCAAATATTTTCAATTTCCAAATGCAGTTTTTTTGATAACAAACAGAAATATAAATCTAATTCCCCAAGCTTAGGTAAGTAATTAATATTTATAACTGAACTGACTTTTTGAGTAGTTTTCGTATAAACTAAAATAATGATTATTTGATTAGGTATAAACAGAGACTTTTCTATAAGTCTCTGGTATAAATAAAATTATATATTTTTTTAATATAATAATAGGTAAGTAGGTACTCCTTGTATAGTAGGTACCTATTAGGTAGGTATCTGTATATTTACTTAGACGAAAATAAATCAGTTATGATAGTTCCTCATCATCATCAAGATTGTCGGATCAATGGGTGCGAAAATGCACTAATCAAAAATTACGAATCACGAGGTTTGCGGCCGGCTTTATGTTTGAATGATTAAACTATTTACAAGTGGTTACGAGATACTCTTCTGATTATCGATTCCTCCATATAGTCTCAGCTACAGCTGAAGAATTCCGAAGTCTGCCTTCCACCTTCAATTCATAGATGCTGAAGATCGTCGTAATGTCTTGGTTATTCCGCAATGTGTTTTGTTATACCACGGCGAGAGTATGAAAATGTGAGGTAGAAAACAAAATTGTCTTCTACTATTCATATTATACAGGTCATAAATTACATAAGTGTATGGTACCTATGTATCTAGTAGTCAACCAAATCGTCTCTTCGACGTGCGCCGAAAATGTCAAATATTAAAATTAAGTATCTTTATCATAAATCAATAACTCGTCGTTTTAGTCGACATGTAGGTAACAAATGTAGGTAACAAATGTAGGTAACAAATTTTGAAAAAACAGCTAACATTCAACATTCACTTTTTCCAGCTAGACAACTTTTCCGGACATAATAAGAGAAAAATAATATTGGAAGAATAGGTATAATAGCTACATATCAGGTAGTCTCTGATATCACTACCTACTTCCATCTTTTTTACCTATCTCCATCGCTCCGATCAATATCCATTGACCGTGGTCATGATCTGGGATGGTTTGGGGCCGAGCGATATTATCGCTCTATACCCTCCCTATCGCTGTAGGCCTGAATTGCCTCGTAGAGGTGGACCCCATCCTTCACCAACACCAACCTATGGTATGGTACCTATGTATCAAGTAGTCAACCAAATCGTCTCTTCGACGTGCGCCGAAAATGTCAAATATTAAAATTAAGTATCTTTATCATAAATCAATAACTCGTCGTTTTAGTCGACATGTAGGTAACAAATTTTGAAAAATAGCTAACATTCAACATTCACTTTTTCCCGCTAGACAACTTTTCCGGACATAAGAGAATTATAATATTGGAAGAATAGGTATCATACATATCAGGTGGTCTTTGATGTCACTACTTCTATATTTTTTATCTAGCTCCATCGCTCCAGTCCGGTCGCATCTATTGACCGTCGTCATGATCTGGGATGATTTGGGGCCGAGCGATATTATCGCTCTATACCCTCCCTATCGCTGTAGGCCTGAATTACCTCGTAGAGGTGGACCCCATCCTTCACCAACACCAACCCCGATCACAAAAAATTATCGGTGTGGGCGATTCGTGAGGTCTCCTCCTGTCCTGGCTCTACCCTGCAAACTGGGTAGGATCTTCTGGCGCTCTTCTGTCTTGTTTTCTTTCTTCGCCTGCATGTCTAACCCACCGGGGGTAGTCTATCTCGGGCGAGGGCGGCAAGAGCCCCTCTCGTCCTGGGTGGTGGTTTGGGGTGGTCAGGAGTGCCTTTGTAGCCGGGGATGCACCTCTAAAGGAGCCAACTGGCCCTTTAGCTTTATATCTTTTTTACCTATGTACCATGTAAAGTTACCAAGCTTTTCAAGCGCTTTGCTTGCAGCGTTTTCTAATAGCGCCAGTTGTGACACTTGGTGACACGTTAAGGCGGATTGGTTTGATTTGTTGCATTTACTTTTGATTCTCGAAAGGGTTTGTCTAGAGTCTAATGGAATGGGAAATAAATATAATCTACCTATAAATTTGAAAAGCATGGCGGTTCCTTACTATTTTTGTAGTTTTTTAAAAACGACAATACAAAATATAGTGTCAAATGCAAGATCAATATTAACTAATGCAGATAACATGGGCCTTCAAAATGATGTAGGTAAAAAATATAATATTTTTTGACAAATTATTCTTTTATTAAGACTTCACTCTCCATTAATTGTCAAAATGATAATTCAAGCGTAAGCGACCAAGCTGATTATTTTTCTGTTTGCTGCACAAAAACCTGCTTTATTTGAGCGAAATCGTCCAAGATTCTCGAAAAGCAAGCTAATTGCAATTTATATGCAAGTAAACAACAAAACAAAAACAATGCCAAACGAGAGTTATTACATTTTTTTCTAACCATACGAATAAGACACTATAACATTAAATTATTTTGTATAAAAAGGGGGCCATTTCGGGACTGCTTGAGATCGCCATAGCAATAAGGAATTTATATACATGGACGAGTGCGCATCCAATTTTGTGTGGAAACATGATGGGAGCCGCCATTTTGATGTCACACTGCTCCCAACTTCTACATTTTGTATTGGTACACCTGACCAATACCCTAGAATTCTAGTGTCTTTTTCTTTATAATCTAAAAATTCAATGGTTCAAATCTTCCTAACACGGCAACAGTGGTATGGGTAAATTTGGTAAATAGCTCAGAGTAATTTATTCCTCTGAGCATGCAATCATAGTTCCTAGCTAATATAATAGTAAATTATGAAAACTACGAACATAAACAATACAAAAAATAAGCCACGATAGTTAAAGTAATGTGAAGGATAGTTAAATTTTGTATACATAATGCATTTTAAATATTTACTTTTCTAAACGGCTAATGGTGTATTTTACATAAATAATGTGAACAAAAGGTAAAGGTACATAGGTAGGTACACAAAATATTTCGTTTGTACCTTCATCAATTTTACAAGAAAGTTTGGTGACGATATATTTTATTTTTCACAAATAATTGTAATTAAACTATAAAATATTGAACATTTCTTATACCTCTTTAGAATTTTTCTTAGCCTCAAAAGTTTTACTTGCTGCTTTCTGTGGTTTTTATTTGTTTTTGCTATCTAATTGAAGAGGCTAGGTTAATACTGTTAAATTTCCCACCAATTTTCAGACATCAAAATGGCGGATTCAAAATTGGAATACTCGCGCAGCTTTGATAATCGTTCCATGTATATAAGTTCCTTGCATAGCAATAAGGAATTATATAAATTCCTTGCGTAGCAACTGTACAAAAAAGAGATTATTGTACAGTTGTACAGTACCGAAAAGTAATTTGACATTGACATTGCTTGTCACATAATATTGAAGTTCCATTAAATAGAAAAATGGAAACAGATAGTGACTCCCATGAATCGGTTCTTCATTCCTGGACACCTCCAGATATATAAAAGTCCAATAACTGTTCACCTCCAGTAAATGTAATATTAATTGAGTTTATTCCATTTTATTGAATATTATGCTTATTTTTCTAAACTAAATTGGGAAAATGTTTCATGAGGAGAAAAACAGGGAATCACCTAGCTCTACTCTAAATAAAAATTAAATTAGGTAAGTAAGAAAATTGTTCAAATTAAATTTAGATATGACTTAATTCTGTAAACGCAGTTTAAATACTATCGGTATTATTATTAGTACATAATATGATAAATAATACATGTTTACTTACTATCTTGTCGCTCCGACGAATAAACGCCAATTATTGCGAACGCGCACAAAAGGTACATAAATATTGTCTTCTTCATTTTTAATAACTAATAAAAGAATGCACGGTAATATAAATAATACGATGACTACAACATGCTTTCTATTTATTTACGAGAAAGATAAATAACAGAACTAAAGTCAAATTCCTAAACAATTGTATATTTATATTGCGGCCGTCAGCAGAGACGGACTAAAGAAAAATGGCATATAAATTAAATAATTGAGAACGACGTGACGATTACGGTTTAAAAGTTCTCTTCTCATTGTTCCGGAATTTTTGATTTCCTAATTTTCTTCAGTGACTTCTCATACCTGCTGGGTGCTGATTACGAAAATTACCGTCATGTGACATTTAAGAGATGACAAACCCTTTTTTATCTCCAGAAGATGTAGCAATAGCTTTGTTGAAGCATCAGTCGATCGTATAGTAGTAGATTGTAATGGGTTTTTCAATAAGAATATGATAAGAATGATATAATTTTGAAACGATATAGTAACCATGGTAATAAAGTTAAACCTGTCACTAATTGTCATTTATATTCAGTATACTCCAGGGCCTAGTCACTTACATTGCCCTATTGTTTCTTTATTTTTTCGCAGCGGACTTCTCAACAGATGGCGCTGCTTACCACTTTTCCAACTTTTCCAGGTAGCACTGAAACCAACAGAACTCCTTACGTCAAAACAGAAATGACCTGTCTTGTCTCTCTCTTATCTCTGGTCTTGTCAGTTGTCAAATCAACATTTGACAGTAATTTGGCGGTAATTGTAATTGGCAGTAGTGACTCGGTGAATCATAGATTATTTACACGTGGTGATTTGATTTTATTATATTCCGTTAATTATTTTGTGAGGTGATTTATTTAATTATTATTCTGGTAAGTAAATAAGCATGTTAAGCTGTATATTAAAGTGATGTAGATGATGTGCATTGAAAATAAAATTTAACAAACTCACCGTCTCATATACGTTGTAATACCTATACTATAATATATCACCTATCTTCTGTTCATTTTTTTAACACGAAACACGCCACAAAGTTTATTATACAGCATTGCATAGCCATCATTTTCCTCTAAATAATGTAAAATACAGTGTAAAATAAACAAATAATCAATTTTAGACTTTCATCATGGTTAAAACTGGATACTGTTCTGTAGCTCAATGTAAGGATCGGGAGTCTACTAGACACCGCTTTCCCGATCCAAATACTAACCCGGCTTTATTTAAAAAATGGTTGCAAGCTTGTGGAAATGAAAAATTGTTGTCTATGACACCTGAACAAGTACACAAGACACGTAAGGTGTGTCACTTACATTTTACTCCTGAAGACAGATCTACAAACATGTATCTGAAAAAGGGTGCTTACCCTGTTCTGCATTTACCTTCAGCGATATCTGCCCCTATTGCAGAAGCAGGTATGTTTCAATTTTTATTGTTACGATTTAAAAAATGTTTACAATATTTTCATGGAAGTAAGTATTCATAATATTTTTACTATTTTTTTAGGGCCACTAAAAGAGACAGTTATCCCTGAACCAACAACTTTTCCCATTGCAAAACAATGTTTTGAAGAGATGCCTTCAACATCGTATTCTATTAGTACTCAATCTGCAAGTGAGGAGCAAAGACAAGATATAGTATGTACACCGGTACATTTCATGCATACCGAAAGTGATAGTATAAGTAAGTTACCACAAGTTATTATATAATAATAATAATAATAATAGGGGTCATTCACTGACTAATTTGCATTAGTATGGAAGTCATTATATTATAGACTTGAGCAGCAATGCTCTACATACAAATACAATAAACATATTAAACAATAACAAGATTTATAGTTCACTCTATACACAACCAAAAACATAATATATATAAAGACTTCAATAATGTCCATAAACATTATATAAAGACATGTGATCTATTTAAGGTAAAACATCTGCACTTTTAAAAGACGTAGGTGTTACAAGAGAAATTCACTTAACCCCCAAGGCCAGAAAATTATACAAAAGAGCAACCACTTTAACAAAAACATTGAGGACGTTAAAAAGCCGTAGATCGAAGTTACACAAGAGGCGATTGTATAAAGAATTTTCTAAAGATGAAATGCTGGATCAGATAATCTCTCCAATGCTTAATTCTGTTGCAACATTTGTGCGATGTCAAATAAATCAGAGCACTAGAAAACCTCATGGCAGAAGATACACTTTGGATGAAAAAATACTGGGCTTGATTTTACACAAACAAAGTGGTAGGGCTTATAGAACTATGGAGAAGATGTTTTACCTTCCATCTCGAAGAACATTATCAATATTGTTAAGTCGCATACCTATTACTGCTGGAATTAATGAATCTATATTTGACAATCTAAAGGCAAATGTCATGTTACTGCAACCTAGGGATCGATTATGCACATTGATGTTCGATGAGATGGCATTAGAGCCTCACATAAATTTAAATGTACATACTTCACAGTTTGAGGGATTTGAAGACACAGGTGATGATGAGATGACAGGGAACATAGCAGATCACGTTCTTCTATTTATGTTAAAGGGCATTACAAAATCCTGGAAGCAACCAATTGTGTACACATTTTGTAAATCTTCTACTAAAACTATAGATCTAGTTCGGTTACTAAAAACAATAATCTATCAATGTCAGCAAGCCGGTCTCAAAATTCTGGCAACAGTAAGCGATCAAGGGACTACCAATTGTGCTGCTGTAAATTACCTAACGAAGTACAACTCTATAAGTGATAATTTCTCGGATGATCTAAAAATTTTCCAGGTAAATGAGCAAAGAATTATTCACATATATGATCCACCACATCTTCTAAAAGGCATTAGGAATAACGTTCTAAATAAACACTTAGTATGGAAGAAAAATGGTATTCTACATACAGCCAAGTGGGATCATATTATAAATGTTTATAAATTTGATAATGCTTCTGGGAATTTAAGATTATTACCAAGACTAACTGATAGCCATGTGATTCCCGATAAGTTAAAAAAGATGAAGGTCTCATATGCAGCCCAAGTATTTAGCTATTCTGTAGCATCTGTGATGCAGCTTTTGTCATCTGTAAAAGGTAGGTATTATTAATATTTAGTCTTGCACAATGTAGGTAATGCAATTTTTTTCAGATTCCGGTTTGGATAAGTCGGCCACTGAGACAGCAGGAATACTTGCTTTTTTTGATAAACTATTTGACAGTGTCAATGGAAATAGCTTATTATGTAATACAAAAGAACTAAAATGTGCTGTTACTGGTTCGTCTGGACATATCGAGTACTGGAAAAACACAAGAAAGGCATTAAAAAACATGTATTTTATAAAACCAGAGACAAACGAAAAAGTAATTCCGCCATCTATTAGGAATTGGATCTACACACTTGCAGGAATGGAAGAACTACAAAAAATGCTTAAAGCAAATGATGTATCTTTTTTCAAACCAAGATTTATAAATCAAGACCCTGTTGAAAATTTTTTTGGTCAACTAAGGCAACATGGTGGTCGAAATACAAATCCAACGGTTCAAAATTTTAAACAATTCTTTAAAACATTACTGTTAAATAATTTTGTTACCAGGCATTCCTTGTCTGCAAACTGTGAAATAGATCAATCTGTTAATATCATATCGTCAGTAAAGCGGTTTGTAACACAAGGGGTGCCTGAAGAAATCGAATACACATCAGAAGAGTTCGATGCTTTACTTGTGAATATATATATTTCAGAAATGCCACTCACATATGTAGACACTATGAGTGTTGGATATGTAAGCGGTTTTATATCAAAAAAAATTAAATCATTGAACAGCTGTATGATTTGTAAAAATAATGTACTTTGTAGGGACAAATTGAATCAGTGGCATGATCTTTGTGTAGCAAAGGAATTCAAGAGTAGTGTTCCAAATAAATTACGATATTGCACTCCAAATTTTGTTAGAGCAATTGCTCAAATTTATAATTTTTTCAAATTGTTAGTTTTAAAATTTTATAGAAAAAGATATTTTCTAAACATTTTAATTTATTTCTTAAAAAAAAATGTAGATTTTTCATTCCAAGAGTGTGAACATAGCGAGGACACGAAAGCGGCAATTATTAAGCATTTTGCAACTTTATGTTGCCATAATTGGGCAGAGGGCATAAACAGAATATTACGGGGAACTGACACAAGGTATAGGGGCACCGATATGGTTTATAAGGCTGCAATGGAATATTATAATAAAAGAAAAAAGAATAAAGAAAAATAAGTTATTGTCTTTATATATAGTAAATTTAATTATGGTACCTACTCCTAAAGTCAGAGTTGCAATTCATTAATTTTTTTGTATAAGTCACTAAAAATTTGGATTTGATGTGTTGTTTTATAAATTTTATGTACTTATTTAAGTTTTTAATACAAGTGAATTTTATTTTAAGGTCAGTAAATTTAACTTGAATTTTCATTATCTTGATGTGTTTTATTACTTATATACAATATTGTTTATACATTTTGTCCTAAGTGATGTAGAATTATGTAAACTTTGTAATGTAGTAAATATAAATTTATTCTTAATAACCAATTTATCTAAAAAAATTTGGTAACCTAATTAATTTTCCAATTTTATTATTGTAACCCTTTCTGACTATTTGTATATTCTAAATTAATTTATATTGTACAGGGTGGACCACATAAGATGACCCTGTACCTTATCTCAGAAACTGTTTAAGATAGAAAAAGTTTTATACAAAAGTTATATATACACGGCAATTCAAAAGTAGTGAATCATACCAAACTTATGGTTTTTTAAATGGAATGCTTTATATTGTCTTATACCATTATATGTTTCTCTTTATATGTCTTATACCACTTTATCTAATGCTTTATATGGTTTTATACCATTCTATCTTTTGTTTTTGAAAATCCGTTGTCAAGTTATTGTAATTAACCCTTTCGGGACGGTTGACGTATAAGAACGGCTTTGGTATGTATCACTACTTTTGAATCACCCTGTATATATAAAAGTATAAAAAATAAAAAATCTACTTCAATGCAAACAACTTTTGTTGCATAAAACATTTTTTTCTGTCTAACAGTTTCTGAGATAAGGTACAGGGTCATCTTATGTGGGCCACTCTGTACATATTTCTGAAAATAATCCTTTGTGCATTTTTTCAGTATCAATTAATTTAAATATATACAATTAGAAAAAGTATTAGGCCGGGTTTCATAATACAAAATAATGGATAATTAGTTAAAGTTGCTTTTAAATACCTTGGATACTATTATTGACACTATTATGTCTCAATAATAGTATCTAACGTATTTAAAAGCAACTTTAACTAAATCTCCTTTATTTTTTATTATGAAATCCGGCCTAATAATAATTGCAGTAAAATTTTAAACAATCCTGAACCCTCCGCGCAGTATAAACAGGAGCGGATTTCTCGGCAGATAGCGCTAAATGCAGTATCAAGTCATATAATGGGAGTTGCCTATCTAAACCCTCTATTATCTATGGTATACTCTAACAATTTATTATGGCTAAATACGTGCTTCAAAAACGTTTGGTTATTATCCAAAAATTTTATGAAAATAGACGTTCTTTTGTGAACACTTATCGCGCACTTCGCGATAACTTTGGTCCAAATAATCGCCCTTCTTTGCTTACCATTCGTCGCATCGTTGAGAAATTTGAAAATAATTTTACTCTTTACGATGTACAAACACCGGCAAGACGTCGAAATGCAAGAACTGTTGAGAATATTGCTGCTGTAAGAGCTAGTGTTGCAGAGGATCCAAATTTATCAATTCCTCGTCGTGCTCAAGAGTTAGGCCTTAAAGACACGACAACTTGGCGGATTTTGCAAAAAGACTTGAATTTACACCCATATAAGATTGTTTTGACCCAAGAACTTAAACCACTGGACCATCGTCAGCGCCGAGAAATTGCTGCTTGGAGTTTAGAACAACTTGAAAGGGATCCTAATTTTGCGAAAAAAATTATCTTTTCAGATGAAGCTCACTTTTAGTTAAATGGATACGAGAAAAAATTTCAGTTTCTGGTGTGAAAACAATCTACAACAGATTCACGAGAAACCCATAGGAGAAACCTTTGTATCCGCTAAAGGCAACTGTATGGTGTGATTTACAACATGGCGACATCATCGGACCTTTTTTTTTTTGTTCAAAATGAGGTAGCAGATCCAGTTACAATAAATGGTGAACGATACCTACAGATGTTAAGAAATTTTTTGTGGTCAAATTTAGATGCACTTGATTTAGAGGATACGTGGTCCCAGCAAGACGGTGCCTAATGTCACACTGCTCATAAAAATGTCGACGTATTGTAAGAAAAGTTTGACGAAACGATAATTTCAAGGAATGCACTGGCCTCCAAATAGCTGTGATTTACTGCTTTAGATTACTTCTTTTGGGGCTCTTTTGAAGTCTAAGGTTTATGCAAACAGACCACAAACTTGATGTATTAAGATTGAATATTGAACGCTGCATTCATCAGATCACGACCGTTTTATTGCACAAAGTCATCGAAAATTGGGTTCGTCTAATTCGCTCGTGTAGACAAAGTCCAGGTGGGCGAGGACTTATTTCGGTGTTGTTCAACGGTTCATAAAGGAAATGGTTCCTTTATGAACGGATGTTATAAACGATGTGTTACCAGTGGCGTAACTAGAATTTTTGAACCCTTGTGCAGAAATCTTCTCGGGCCCCTCGCCAACACTCGACCGAGTTGCAATAGTTAACTTCTTTATTTCGCACTAACACTGTGCTCTTCTGGGGCCCCTCAAGCTCTTGGGCCCTTAGGCGTCGCACACTACCGCTCCAGCGTAGTTACACCACTGGGTGTTATTCAAAACATAAACGTTATCGACTGTACTTAAGATAATATAAACAGTTTGGTTATATCTGAAATAATTTTAATTTTATTCATTTTAAAATCATATCGTTTTAATTGAAAAACCCTTTACAACGCAAGCACAGTTACTTTTTAATGGTATTAAAATGCTACTGCGCATGCGTCGTACATATGCGACTATTTCTGACTTCTGCTTGAACAAAACAAAATCTAATATTTTATTTTATACTAGTCTCAGATAATTTGGTCTTGCTAGAAAAATAATTTAAAATGCTTTTTATTTACTTTCCTTTGCTGAATTTGTGAAAATGTGATACCTTACCTGTATGTATGTGTATTTTTCATAAAACATTACTCAATTCTTCTTACATGTGTAGCTAGGATGAAAAGAACGTCAGCTTGAGTTTGATGTTTAACTATCTCTCTAATGAGATTTTCTAGATTTCCCTCATTCCAGCACTGAACGGTAATGGTACATGGTGAGGGTTTACCTACTTCAATCGTTCTTGAGGCGCAAATGCGGCAAATAATAATAAGCCGCCCCTCTCCCACACTTTTCAGGCTTACTAATCCTTGTGATTAGAATGATGGGTAGAGATATTATCACTATTATGTTTATGTATGCATATTATGTAGGTATAATAAAAACGAAATCGGGATTTTGATCATAAGAATTTCTCAGACAATTAATCTTTTTTTCCACAAAAATATCTTAGTAATTTTGTTATACCTACGTGAATATTCTTCTGGGGAAAATGACTAATCAAAAACTCTTCCTAATTCTAATACAGTACTGGATATTTTAAGTTGGCAACCAATTAAGTATTTATCTATATATTTTATCCTAATCAATTTGTTTATAGTTATAGGACAGATATGAGTACCTATTAATATATTTATGTAAATTAGGTAAGTACCAAAAAGTTTATATTACAAAAACTGCTACTTCTATAATCAATAGCTTGTAAAACAATTCAATTTCAAGTTAGATGTGCCCTTTCTAAGCAATGATCTATTGGAGTACCTGTGTAAATAGATACACTGTTATATTCAATAGCTTGTTTTAAAACAAGTTATTTCCCTTAATGTGTGTATTATAGTATTTTTTAGAAATTGAAAGCTCAAATAAAAGTCTAGTATCAAACTAATCACTAACAAACATTGTTATGCCAATAAAAGGTCATGCCACTATGAACTTTGGTCTCAAATCCCAATCACCTGATACATCATTCCATTTGATAATTTTTTTATAATTAAATGTCATCTGGGTAAAGACCTTACCTTTTTTTAATTAGCAAAAGAAAGATACATCATTTTTATCACTGGTTTTATAAAAAATGAACAGTGTTTCAGAATATCCAACTTGCAGGACATTGTATTTTATACAGGGTTATTCAGAAACTATCCATAATAAAATTTGGGGATGTTCAACATACATGTAGAAATGGGGTAGTGCAAAAAAACATTTTTTTGGCGGGGTCTGAAAACTATTTAAAAATTTTTCATTGCACGCCGCTGGATACTGGTCCACTGTAATGGAGTGACGTTGGCACTGACAATGCAAACTAGCTAGCACGAAAAAAACCGGCGCACCCGGCGCAAAAAAGATTTGCAGCGTTTTTACTTTAAAATAAATTTAAAGATAGATAGGCGTTCCAGGTACAAAAAACTTGTTTACTGTTTTTTGTCGGAATGTGGTATATCCGATGTGTTGAAGTACAGTTGCCCATCTACGTAGTCCTTTATAATGGTATAACTTTAAACATTGTTTACGGGAAATCCCAAGCCTTTTATTATAAATTTTTTTGGTGATATCGATTTCTTATTTAAGGATGCACATATCCTCAAAGTTTTAGAGATGAGTTCTGAATAACCCTGTATATTATTTCTTTTAACCATTACCCTGTGGTGTATTAAATTATTGATTAACTTATCAAACAATAGATTGAATCTGATACTATAGCTGGCACTTATTATATTATTATATAATATTAATAATTTTGCCTCCTTTTAATTTTTTATAATGAAAACATACATATTAATGTTAAATTAGCCTTTATTTTTCAATATTGTCCCCTTCCTAGACACATTTTGTGATTGCATCCCTGCGATAAGTAAACATATGTTTAATTCAATATCATAATATAATAGTTACAATATAAGTTATGACACTTCCTCCATTTCTACATCATCAATAACCAAATCTTCCAACATTTCTTCTAGTGTCACGTGAGGAATAGTTTCATCATATTTATCGTTGGAATCAACTGGTATCTGTTTCGATTTGTCCTTAAAAATATTAATATTTTGCCTAAGGGCTGGATCCTCTTCAAGGTCATCCAAGAATTCGTTGAAATCACTAAAATATAAGGTTTGAATTAACAAAATATAACTAATATAAGTAAAATATAAATATGTCTGAATTTTTAAGAAAACAAGCATTCAATTTATTTTTATAATTTAGAGAAACTAGCAATTTACTGTCAAAAATGAACTCACTTTGCCTCTGGATCAAAGGCAGTATCGCCTTCGGCAAGACGTTTCAATTTCCAAATTCTTTGTCTCCTTCTGAATGACCTATCTCCATAATGCTTCTTTACTAGGAGTACATCAGGAACATTACTTCTATCTAGTTTTTCAAAATTGACATCATTAATATTACTATCTTCAATATTGTATCTAAAATAAATTTATAAAATTATGAAAGGAACCTAATGGAATTATTATATAAAATACCTAAATAGGGTAGCATATACAAGTTTTATATCTAAAATTGTTGAAATTTCACTATAGATGGATGTTGAAGATACAATATAATTTTATAAATGTTTATATACATTTGAAATCTTTGTAAACACTTTTGTTTATAAAAGATCTAAGCAATAAACTAGAATATTTCTAGCTTGATGTAACTGCAGTTTCACCTTACCCAAGAACTGAATCTCCTGGTTTGAGAACATGTCCCAAATGTGTCCTGGTGTGAATAGTATTATCATTTATACCCAATTCTGACGCTTTCACAACCCAAACATCAGCCAAAACGTGTCGGTTGGAAATTGCACCCTGCCCAGGGAAAAATTTACGTTCTTTGTGCATAATCGGCTCAATATCCATTACAGCATATTCCACAAGCTGTTTAGGGTTGCATATGCTACCAAAGGGGTAACGCCAATATGTAGTGCTGTTCACTTCTGCAACTAAAATAGTATAAATTAATTACACGAGTTTTTTAATATGATATAAAATACCTACTTTGAGCACTTGCTGGATCAATGAGATGGATAGAATTTGTAACCCTATAAACTAAGCATATAGAAGAAATTCCACCCAACTGCTGCGTTAATTTCTTTGGCAGGCAAACCACACTATCTTTTGATATAGGTACTATCTCTACAGAAAATGTAAATTTGTAATTGTAAATGTTGCTATGTATATCATGAGATATTAATTTTTTTGAGTGCTGATACTTGCATGGAAGAACAGCAGCGAGAAAATCCACCATCTTCCTAGCATTACCCTCAGTCGTATAAAAAAAGTCCAAACCTCCTAAAAGTAGAAATAATTTCTAGATGTACTTCATACACTCTTTGGTAAAAGATATGGCGAAAGAAAATGGTTTCGATAATAATATATCGAGAACTATCGCTTACCATGCATGGGCTTAATCCCCAAAGTATTTTCATGAGCTTTATGCTTTAAAACGAGCTGTTCAAGGTAGTAAAAGGTTTTCTTATTTTCAGCCTTCTGTCGAACTTGAACTGATGCTCTCCAGAAATCTTTTGCCTCCGTACGGTGGCATTCGTCACACATCTGATGAGCTATTGTATATTCCACAACAAACACTTGCTGGAGTACTGCACCTCCAACAACTTCTCCATGGACTGTTAATTTTACCTACATATAAAATTGGCCAATTTTATAAATTTAAAAATACAAAACTTTAATCATCCGATCATTAAACATGGTATACTCTAAACTCAAACTAATAGTACCTAAATACAATTTACCTTGATCCGTTTTGAATGAGGCTCCGTCCATACAAAACTAGCATCCACAAGCTTAACTCGATTTAAACCTTTTAACTTTTTCAAGCACAATGAAAGTAATTCTCTGGATTCTAGAGCGCACTGTACCCAATCTGTAGGAGGTTGAAGGTAACGCTCACAGCCTCGACAAAAATATAATGTGGCTTGTTTTGGAATACCTTCTGTAATGTCTACATCTGTTCGAAGACAAGCTACACACATATTTGCCGGGTTTGGTTCTATTTCAACCCCACATTCGCAGCATAATCTGAAGAAAATGGTTTATTTAAACACACTTAATACAAACTGATCAGGATATGTGGTCAGATTAACATGAAAACTTACATTTTGTTTTTGATGGAATCACTTGATGAAACGTCTTGGATATATTCCATTTTTTTAACAATAATATTCTAGAATAGTACTCGGAATAGTATATAGTTTTTATATTCAAATTTCCTCCACCAAAAATGCGTTTTTGTTAAACCTAACCTTAAAAAACCATAGAAGACAGAAGGAAAATATCTTTTAGCTTTGATTACTTTACGACATCTATAATCTGTGCTTTATGACTTATGACATATGACATTCTCTTATATATTTTATGTCTGACATCTGACATCTTTATGACCAAGGATTTTTAAAGTTAAAAATCCTTCCTTTATGACTACCCTCTGTAATCTTTTTAGGAGCTAGACAGAAAATTAAATATTCTATAACTTTCTATCACAGATTATCTTTCTATGGAGCTAGACTAGCGAGTTAGCTAGGCGGCTAGTAGATTGTCCCAAGAACCATAACATCATAAAATATATGAGAGAGAAGACATAACACACAGAATACATAATACATAACATCTTAAATCTTAGCCCTATTCCTGCAGGAATTGCAGGAATCACAAATTAGTCAGATCAGGATCCAATTAAATCATTCCAAACCAGTCAGCAAATTGTTTTCAATCAACCACAATCGTTCTGATTAGAAGCGGGATTGCTGCAGGTTAATAATATTTAATATCGACTGCAAGTACTGAAGAATCATTCAATATATAATTGAAAGGGGGCAAATTTGAATGGTGGTCAAGCGTCTCGTATGGTCAACCCTCCAAAGTCTCACTATTTTATAAAAACTACTAACCTATGTAGGTTAAGAAGACTGTTAACAACAAAACATTTATAAACATTAAAACTAATTTGCACCAAAGTATTACCAGTACAAGAAATAGTTTTTAGAAAAAACAAATAAATTATTAATAAACATTCAATATTTCAATCTAAATAACCCATCAAATTCAACGACCTTGGTAGTGTTGTGTTATCAGAGTAATAAATAAAGGGGAGACCGCATTCCCTATTTCAAAGCATAATGTAAACATGTAACCTCAACCTACTGGATGTTGATAAACAAACAATACATAATGTACACACAATGGTCCCTGATCGTATCAGCGTAGTGGCGTATCAAGCTATATCACGGAAATGCTTACAATATACATAATTATATACAAAAGTTAAGTTCAAAAACACAGTTTAAGAACACATAAAACACTCGGCTTCACCAATTTTTTATTTCAAAATAATGGCGTTACTTGCTATATTAGGTTAATACCAGGCAATGTTGCCACTTCCGGCGCTTAATATCGCTAGAAATTTCAATAATGTATTGATGGATATGGAGAGCCTATAATTATAACACAAGTCACAAAAAAATAGTGGGTAGCCTTAAACATATTACAATGTAACTAATTTGTAAATTGATTGAGGTCAAGAATGTGGTAGATCTTTACATGTTAATCAATGAAAATGATGACGGCTGTACCTAGCTATAAAAATAAAAAAATAACTTCGGCATCAATGTCAAGGACGTTGCAGGGACCGATGTTTGTAAATACATCTACCTCAAGGCTTCACTTTAGAATGTAAATAACGGTCTCCCCTTTATTTATTACTCTGATGTTGTGTTAGATATTTGATATTTCCATTTCCGCATGGTGCCGCCACTGCAGTTGAAAATAAGAACATAACATTGAGTGAAATATTTATCAATCATAAACGCCAGAAAGTAATAAAATAAGCGTAAATGAAAAATACACTTTTGTATAGTGGGTTGCATACAGCGCAGTCTTTGACTGTTTAAACATACAAGTAGGCACAAAAAATACTCGGACATGAAGCAAGAATTTTAAACCCAACTAAGTATCATAAATGAACATAATAAAGACATTGTTAGGAGTAGTGTATTTAAACCAGAAAAATATCTAAATATTGCTATATGATAAAGTAAATAAAACAATTAGAATAACTGAAATTTATTTAAATCCTGCGCAGGTATTGGAAAATAGGCTACTCATAGGTACTTATTATACTAACATTTAATTAAGTACTTATATTTATTGTAACAGACGGTATTTCTGGAAAAGTGTAAGAATAAATTCACTAAACCTCGGGTTGTATAATGATGTAGATATGTTAGTTAATAATTAAATGTTTTTCATTTCAACATGTACGGCACTAGTTATTCAGTAAAACCTTAAACTGTGGTAACTTCCATATTTCTCTGGGTCAGACTGAAACCTGCTCAAACTGTTTAAAACCCTTTAACTTTGTTATCTTATTATTAATCTTAATATTCTGAAGTTTTAAATTGATCACGAAAGAAACATAATATATATAAGTATTAATAATATTTATTTTAGCAAATTTAATTACTATATACGACTTCATGGATTATAGAAAATAGGTAAGTACCCTAGTTAATGTTTGCATTTGAATAATAGGTATTTTCCTCTCTCTATTAATGTAACCAAACACAAAAGTTTATTGATTTTCCGTAGTTTTAAAATTTATTAATAGAAAATCAAAATATTGTATAGTAAAAATATAAGTATAAGTAATGTAATAAACAATATTTGTTTTACTAAATATATATTAATTATTGGAAACAATTAAATAAAATGTAAAAATGAGGTGCGGCTACCATTTAAATATATTTTTCTGCGTGCATATATGTAGGTCCGATATTAAGTTTGTCCAGCACCCTCAAAAGAACATCCTGTGATATAGGTAATGAATGGAAATGGTTACGGTTACCTAACTATGTACTGCATTTTTAGTTGAGACCATTTAGATGAATCAACATCCATCATCCACATCCATTCTTGCATTAGTTGAACAAGAAAAGAAACATGAAACATGACTAATATCGAATTAATATACGTACGTATCTAATAACAATAACCAATAATATTACTAAAATGAAAATGTAACAAAGTGAAACCAAATTTTTTATTAGGAGTTATTCGTTGAGCCACCCTATAGAAAGCAACAAGTTCTTGAGCTGGCTGTGATAGCGAAGCGGTGCACGCGGGACTTACAAACAACAAAACAGTCGCGCAGAGCTTGATGCTTGATGTTGATGATTCCACGGTCTAAGCCTGAGGCAGTCGTGTATCACTTCATTTCTCGTTCCTCGTTTCCTCATAATTCTACAGTCAGTCTTCAGTCTTCGCTGTTTGTCGGTTGGAGTGATTTGTTTTTGACATCTCTTGTCTGTGTTAATTCCAAATCGTTTGCAATACTGAAATTTCGTGCTTTTTAATTACTTATCACCATTTTTGGATTAGCTGGGAAGTTCTCTAATATAACAACTGAATTTGATGGTAGGTATACCTTCGTACGTAATTTATTTGCTTATTTTTATATTGTTATTGTATTTGGAGACGAGGATGGTGGTCTCTTGTTGTCATCTGACTCTGACACAAAAATCAAAAATTAGTATAGTTAGGTAGATATCTCATCTTTAATTAATTGCTATCCATACATTTCATAAAATAGGTAGGTAGGTACGTTAGGTAATTAAAAACTTGTACTAGATAATATCTTTTTCCATCTTTTTATAGACTGGAAAATTATGTTTTTTTACAAAAATATCCATATAATCTCTATTATTGGCTGTTTTTCTGTCACACTTGGTGAATTATAAAACAATTAACCTAAGTATACGTCAAAAGGATCAATCAGTGATTGGATTTCAAATTGAACTTTACCTAATCGAAAAGTAATGCCTATTAAGCAAGACACGTTTAAAAAACTCACAATTTTTTTTTATGGCAAAGATGTTGATTTTCTAATATTTTTATCTCAGAATGTATCAAAATTCCTAAAGTACAAGAATATTTGTAAAGATCATGGTTTAGGTACAAATAGATAGTTACAGACATGATACAACTTACAGACATAAACATTTAAACTTTTGTCCATTTAAATGTTTGCCCGCCTTATTGTGTTACGACTGATGACGATTAAGATACTAGGTATTAATGTTGATGGTAATGTTTACATTTTATATGATAATAATATATGCCTAGGTACATACTTATTATATAGCAAAGAGTAGTAAATAGTATAGTTCATAATAGGATATTAGGTAGGTATAAGGTGCCGAGTTAGGTGTTTATCTTATGAATTTTAAATTTTAAACATTTTAAAATACCTAAATATGACTAAAAAATAACATTTGGAACTTTATTTTAAAATTAAATAAGTCACTTTATCATGTGCTTACCTACCTACTACAGATTTTAGAACTAAGTACTTGATTTAAATATACTTTATCCTATTAAAAAATATATTATTGTCGATTGCTTAAACTGTTGGATTAATTTTGCCAGTTTTTTAAGTAAACTATTGATTGTTGTAGGTACATAATTAACATTAACAACAACAAAATAATACATTTAATTTTCATAATCTTGTACCTACGTGAAACGGGGTTTGTGGTCTTGTTTATTAAATGTTTAATATTTTCCATCCAGTTTAATTAGGCTTGATAGTATCCATATTATACAGGGTGTCCACCTAGTGCGCGTAAGTCCAATATCTGGGTTAATAAAAGAGATAACTTAATTGTTTTTTCTACAGGGTTGTCTAATATCCCGAGCTGCACAAAATGAAAATATATTTACATATTCAGGGTGTTCAGTTTTTCCTGGACAGGTACCAACTTCGTTTTTCTAAATGGAAATATATATTTTTTATTGCTTTTTCGAACTAAACCCTTGATTTTAGTAGGACTTTCATCAGCCTTCCCTATACCTAACTTAAACTGTTTTTGAAATATTGACGGGTGAATATTGACATTTTTGCAACTTTGACACCCTGTAAAATCTAAACGGTTTGAGATCAAGCAAAACGGTTTGCACATTCCTATCTTAACTTTTCATAAGCTATCGTTTGGTACTAATTTCAGAATTATCCAAAAATTTAAAATTTTCTGAAAATTTTGAAAATTTTTTATTCCTGTATAAATTTGAAATTAGTATCAAACGATAGCTTATGAAAAGTTAAGATAGGAATGTGCAAACCGTTTTGCTTGATCTCAAACCGTTTAGATTTTACAGGGTGTCAAAGTTGCAAAAATGTCAATATTCACCCGTCAATATTTCAAAAACAGTTTAAGTTAGGTATAGGGAAGGCTGATGAAAGTCCTACTAAAATCAAGGGTTTAGTTCGAAAAAGCAATAAAAAATATATATTTCCATTTAGAAAAACGAAGTTGGTACCTGTCCAGGAAAAACTGAACACCCTGAATATGTAAATATATTTTCATTTTGTGCAGCTCGGGATATTAGACAACCCTGTAGAAAAAAAAATTAAGTTATCTCTTTTATTAACCCAGATATTGGACTTACGCGCACTAGGTGGACACCCTGTATAATAAATTATACCTTCCTATAGCAGAATTATGCTGAACTGAAATGTTTATTATCAAATATACACTTTAAATTGTTAAGTTTATTCCATCCTGTTGTGTGTTTTAGTACCTATTACAAATGTATTGTAAAAATAACTATAGTATAAAAAACTAGGTAACTTACCTTCTTTTCAAATTCATTTTCATACAATTTAAATTTTTAAAGTTCTTATTTTAATATAAATATTAATTCTACAATCTAGTTCAAAATTCCATATCATGATAGAAAAGTGCAAGCAAGAAAGGTATATGAACAAACTAAGTAGGTACTTCCCATAAATAAATAGGTACTAATTCCATTCTCTTTCCATCAATACTATCAGTGACTAATTAAATTAGGAGGTATAAAAAAATAACTACTATTACTATAGTTCTAGTTCTGAAATGTTTCTTACAAAGTTGATAATATAATTTCGGTAAAGGCAATTAGATAAAGTTAAATTATTTTTTTTAAACCATGCATTCATTCATTAAATCTCTTGTAATAACAAATCCGTAAAATCAGTTTGGTGATTGATGATTGATGATGATGAAGATGAAGGAGAAAGATGATAGATACGAGAAAGGGAATGAGAGAAAGATGAAGAATCCTTGTTTTTGTTTTTTTTTTGTTGAAACGTTTTTTTTGTTGATATGTTGTCCAAAAATGTTTTAAAATATAATTCGAGATAAATTTCAATTACTCAAAGGATTACAGACTTATGATCATATCATTTTAAGGGTTTATCGTGGATTTTGTAATACTACTATTACATATAATATATGTCTGTGATATAGACCCTGTAGACGGATTATATTCCCTTCAGCAGAGACCCACATAGTTCTACCAAAGACAATATACTAATTATATTCTTTGGTTCTACCTGTCGGAGTATTTGTGCTGCGATTGTTCATCAGTTTGGAGCGAGAAAATAAGCATTCCTCGAACCCAGATGCATTTCAATCTCCCGTGTGCAGCTGCTGCATCTTTGCTTCTTAAGTCTATGCTTCTTATACATAACTTTCCCAAGGTTTTCAGGTAGAGACCACGTAATATTGTAAGGGCTTATTTTTTGCCTTCTGACCTTTTGAGATATTTTATGATTTCAATTAATTCTTATAGCCACCTAACATTGAGCAACCAAATAACTACAAACAAGACTAGAAATAATGCCTTGTGTAGTGTGAATATTGCTGGTAATTTAACATTTTTAAGAAATTTGTGTTTGATTTTTTACTGATTTACAGAATCTTGCAAAGTTATTCACCTTATTATACTCTATATGGGTTCCCTGTTCCCTTTGATGCCAAGTAATGAAAATAATGTCTCCATAACACCTTGAATATTAACTATTTTATTGAAGTTCATAACCTTCGCTACTCGGTTGTTTAATTTGCAAATTGGTAGGTCCTCCAATTTTAATATATTGCTTTAATAACTTAATACAAGTAATATTAACCGTAATATAGTTCGAAAAGTACATATTTGACCAAAATTGATTACATAACGTAAGCTCTTTCGAATGTCAATATTTTAATAAATAAGTTGTTTTATTGGTAGTGAAAAATTTTACATTTTTACGTAAAATATAAAACGGTGCCTGCAAAATAGCATTTTGCAGATTCTAGCATTGTCTAGATGCTCATAAACATACTTTCTAATTCTTAAAAAAATCCTACAGGTGTGTTTGAGCACCGGGAAATTTGTGCTACTAATACCATTGAAAAACCTACTATGCTAGGTGAATGGTGAATTATGCTAATACCTATGCAAATAAAAATATTAGGTAGGTAGGTCCTTTTGTTATTACTGGTTATTAATTATTTTTTTCCATTTACTATTGACGGTTTTGTGTATACATCATCGAAAAAAGTGACTTTAACGTTTTGTTGTTTGTACATATATTCACACTACTACCAAACGTAGAAGTTAAGCTCATATACAGTATGCTGTAGATTAGACAAGTATCGGTAATTTTTTGCTGTAAATGGATGTAAACATTTCAGAATACTTTCTTCCTTTAAACATTGTTTATCTTCATCTATTCTGTACTACCTACATACCTACTATGGCTTGGAAAAATCCAATGATTTTTGCGGCATATTACTTAACCAGTAGATATAATCATTAATTATTTAATAAATTTTAATTGTTTTAAACGAGACTGAGCTGCTAATATATTGTTTATATGGTTGACATGTACTGGCGTAGACATATTAATTATTATTACTAATAAGTTTTCATATATGGTGTTCGGATAAGCAACATTATATCATCACAGTTGTATTAAGATACCTTTGAAATATTTATAAATTATAGGAGATCCATCCATGAGAATAGCTTATATTGAAGATATATATCTGGTACCTATTTTACCTTATATTTTACAGTTAACAATATGGAGATTTACAAGAATTTTAAGATTCTAAATATGTACCCATTGAGTAGGTATCACAGTAGTGCCGGTAGTACCTATCTTTAAAGTAGTAAAATGAGAAATATATACTAAATAAATAAATATAAAAAATAATAAATGTTAAGTACCTATTGTCGAGCTTATTGTAAATATTGCATGTGTTGTATCAACTCGATTATTTATCTAAAAAAGCTATACCTGATATAGGTATTTCTAATATACTTCCAATATTTATTTTGAGTTAAATTAGTCAAGAATATTGCAGTTTTGAGCAATTTTTTCAATAAGAATAGAATACTTGCTAGAGTATGTTAATTTCTAGCTCATTTAATATCTGATGAAATATACTTTTTCAGAAACCCACCTACAAAACAGTTTAAAAGTAACTTCCACTTTAAGAAATAACTATTAATTAATTGAGTAACACAAGTGGTTTAAAGATAACAAAATAATTTAAAAAGTTTGTACTTATTATGCAAACGTTACAATTCAAGAAAACCGTATGGATTTGCATATTTGCTTTGTAACTGGAGTATTTTTATCTTTACTAATTGTTTCGATGCATAATTTGCACGTATTTAAATAATTCCAATGTTAGACTCCTCTCACCAAGATTTTGCATAACATCCTCCGTGGATAATAGCTTACAATTTAAACAAATGTAATTATGTAGCCTCAGTTCTTGATTATAAGCTTGTTATGGTATGTTCCTTGGTAATTTTTTATTATTATACAAGTATAGTTAAGTTTACAATATTAAGTTTATTATACAATATTAAGTTAAGCACCTACATGTTTTTATAGATACGTGTATATCCTTAAATATTGTATTTTAGAAAATTACATATATGTCTAATTTTGAAAGCTTCTGTTTAACAATATTGATACTATTGATAGACTCTTTTGGGGATATTTAAATGATAGGTTTTCGTTTTAGGTTTGTCTAATTTAATATTTTATTTATTTTTGACACCTCCGATGGCCTGCAAGTGGATGCCACTGGTATCACAAAACTAATAAGTATGTCTGTTACTCAGCCACCGAGTTTCATCCTGTTAAAATGATAGATTTTCATTTTAGGTTTGTCGAATTTAAGATTTTATTGCATAAGGCCTGTATCAGTGTTTATAAACGCGAACATAATTAATAATGTATGCCAAACAAACCAAATAATAATAAAAATAAACAGAGGCTACGGCTACATCATGCTCTACATCTCTCCATGTGGGAACCATACATTTGAGTATTATAGTAACAAAATACGATTCTAAAATATAAGAATATAAAAACTAAGTCAGTCTAGAACGTTGAATGGCCAAGTTGTATAACAACTAGAGATAATACAATAATATATTTATACACCTACTTTTAGTTGTGACAATAATCGTTTTCTATTTGACTAATACTAAGGGCCGGTTGTACAATCGTGAGATTAAGCGCGGTTCACGTGAGCCTGGGTTCAGCTTGAGGTAGGCTTACAACAGTTGCCAGTTGTACAATACGAGCTTAAATAAGGTTCAGTTAAACCCTAGTTCTTAACTACATATGTGCACGTTGGTAATACTGAAACTTTATAAGCATGCGCAAATAGTCGAATATTTGATTTTTGACAATTTGTGGTGATTTTGACGTTGACGGCAATTTGCATTTAACCGCCGATACTGTCCATTGTGGCTATTATTTGCTTGTAAGTAGGTCCCCCTCATGATACAACTACGTCCCCCTTATATATTTTATCTATATAAGTAGGTGATAGGTACCAATAAAAAATAGAAGTACTGCTAGAAAGCGATAAAATGGAATATTGAATTTTTCAATTTGTTAGTATTTATTTGATTAAAATTTATTTGTAGTATGGTTATGAATTCTGATAGAAAAAGATCGTTAAACTTCTCTCAAACAGAGGAAGCTCTGTTAATATCTTTAGTAAAAAAGTATAAACACATTATAGAAAACAAAAAGTCAGATACAGATACCAATTTTAAAAAGATGGAAACGTGGAAACAAATTGAGAGTGAATTTAATAATTTAAGTGGTACATCATATCGTCATGCACAAATTTCCATAGAATGTTGACAACTCTTATTTTGTTAGGTTATATTTGCGCTAAGCTTGGTTTAAGCCCTTGATTTTGCTGGTTCAGATTTAAACTCAGCTCAACTGCTGAACTTCACTGGTACAACACAGTAAGCTGATACTTTTTAATATAAAGGTGGTTCAGGCTTGAGCTTCTGTTAAGCCTGAACTGTAACAACCGGCCCTTAGTTGGTTAAATTGGAGCATAAATGTACGGTTTTAAAATGTAAAAATTTAAAAACCAAGTCAGGCTATTATACTTAGTTATGACATTAATCGTTTTCCATTTGACGGAAATATTTTCTGATCATTTAAATGAATTAAGAAGCCCTAGCTTCTTCTAGCTAAATAACTTAAAACTTATTTATTTCTTAGTTACTTATTTCAAAAAAATGTATTACTTGTGTGTTTTTAGTGCTTATTACTTATTACTTCAATGATAATATTAAAACTTCACTTAAAGCCAAAGTTATAATACAGATAGATCTCCATAGCTGCTATAGCCTAAACCACTATCGGCTAGGTCACACTTCCCGCGAAAAATAGAGCCAACTGGACTGTGATCTAGCAGATTGTGCCCAAATCAAGTTCTAAAAAAATGACGTTTTGGTTAAAACGAGGTTGACAAACCTAGTTGTCAAATGAAAGTCAATCTAGAAATATTTTCTTTTTAGAGATAGAGTTCCTATTTCATAGGAAATTAAATCATTACGGTACTACTAATACAATATAAATGGTATGGTATTGATCTATAGTAAAAACACTTTCTGAATTTTTTTTTTTTCAGATTTCAGTGAAATAGTTGTTGTGCTTGGATAACCTGGAATGTTCAAAATGGTGTACGATTGTGGATCATTTATGGCCAAATATGTGCTGTGCATTTTCAATTTCGTCATATTTGTAAGTAGAATATTTTTAATTTATACCTATATAACCCTTAGTTTGATGTAAGTACTTTTGTTGCTGTCTTTTGACACTACTTCGTCCTCGTAAATATTTTGTGATACAAAGGACTATAAATTGTATAGCAGAAAAAGAATAATTTATATTTGAAAACATTGTGTTCTTTAAACACATTAACATGCACTGAAATTGATACCCTAACATAATTTATTAGTTTTGATCAAATAAAGGTAGCAATTTCTGTGAAATATGACATTGAATTTACAGGTAATAAGCACTGTAACAGTACACCCTAATAGTAAATATTTATTATTTAGAGGAAGAACTGGATTTTATCGATATCCTATATGTATATATACAGTGAGGACATAAAGTCCGTCCCCCCCTCTAATTTTTGAACCACTGGGTAGATTGTGATGAAATTCGTAACGATATTATATGACTAAATTCTGCATTTTTTGACACATCAATGACCGCTCTGAATGTCAAAGTGACAGCTGGGCGCGCAATAGGAACATTTTTCCAAATGGAAATGGGGGTCGAGTAACAACTCATTGTGAAGCTATTTTTATGCTCAAAACATCCCCCAATTTTGAGAAGATTTGGTTCAGTAATTTCCAAATAAAAACCAGTAATATCGATTTTTGTTATATCATTTTTTTACATAAGTACATATTACAAATTATTGTAAATTCAAAGCAAAACAAAAATTAAAAGTAAACAAATAACAATAAACCATCCCTAACCTAAAATAACCCAAATTAAGAAATTATGAAATAATTTAAATTAAACCTAGAGGCAGAAACAAATTTAGAAAACACGTGTTACTTCAAAAGATATTGAAAATGACCACCATGAACCTCCTGACAAATAAATGTTCCATGGGTAAGTTCTATTATAAAGATTATGTGGTAAAAGGATTATGTTATAAACTAATATTACTGGTTTTTATTTGGAAATTACTGAACCAAATGTTCTCAAAATTGGGGGATGTTTTGAGCATAAAAATAGCTTCAAAATGAGTTATTACTCGACCCCTATTTCCATTTAAAAAAATGTTCCTATTGCGCGCCCAGCTGTCAGAGCTGTCATTGATGTGTCAAAAAATGCAGAATTTTGTCATATATTATCGTTCCAAATTTCAACACAATCTACCCAGTGGTTGAAAAATTAGAGGGGGGGGACGGACTTTATGTCCTCACTGTATATTATTTACAGTATGGTGAAAATGTTAGGAATAAATTCATTATTTCGTAAATCGGTGACTTCGGAGAAAAATCCTGTAACATGTCAATTTTTATTTTTAAAACTGCATTTTGCGAAATATTTTTTTTACATGTGACGTCATCTGTGTGAGAGTGATGACGTCATCGATGATTTTTTAAATACAAATGTGGCCCATGCGATAGCTATTCTGAAAGTTTTTGTAATTCTCTATTCAACGTTTCTATCAAATAGTTAATGCTGAGATACTAGGTAGAAATAGCTACAAGTGTGTTTTATCAACATGAGGCTTACTGAAACAGAAAGAATTGAAATTATAATAATGATTGGTTGTGGAGATAAAACCAGGACTTGGAGAGAAGTTTGTACTTTATTTAATAATAAATACCCCAACCGAAAATCAGTTTCTTAATCCGCAGTAAGCAAAATTAAAAAGAATTTAGAGAAACGGGTCATATAACGGACCTGCCTAAAGATAGTAGGAAACAAATACCCGCTAGATGTTCTATTAACATTTCAAGAAAAGCCCCATACTACTTCAGGGCAAGTAGCATTAGAGAATAACATGCATCATTCAACAGTTTTTAGAACGTTAAAAAAGGAAAAGTGGCATGCTTACAATGTTACCTTCGTTCAGGATCTTTTGGAAGATCCCATTTTATGAACGAGTTGAATTTTGTGAAATTTTAATGGGAAAAATCAAGAGATCCGATGTTTCTAAAAAGACTCCTTTTTTCTGAAGCCACATTCCCCCTAAATGGTCATGTAAACCGTCAAACTGGTCGGTATTTGGCAACTGAAAATCCACATTGGAAGCAGGAGTATCGCACTTTGTACTCAGAGAAAGTGAATGTTGGGGCCGGAATAATAGATAATAGGATCACAAGACCATACTTTTTGAAGCGACCTAACCTTGATATTTAACATTTCTCCAAGACGATTTGCTCCCCGAACTGAAGCGCTGTTTTTGAACAGAAATTGTTTGTGATTTCATAAGATTGTGCACCCGTACACTATACTGTATTGGTAAGAAACTACTTAGGCAACGTCTTTCGAGATAGATGGATAGGGTGAAGAGGATCAATTGAATGACTACCTAGGTCTCCAGATTTGACTCCTCTAGACTTTTCATGGGGACGTTTAAAAAGTAAAGTATAGACCAAAAAATCTGGATGCGTTAAAAAAACGCATTCCGTCGGAGATGGCACAAATAACTCCGGAAGTTATAAAGAAAGTTGAAGAAGAGTTTACTTCTCGTCTTTCTCACTGTATTATAACTGAGGGTCGTCAATTTGAAAATCCGTTCAAATCAATCAATTCAATCTGTTCTTGGATTGTTAAAAATAAATTCTTTGTAATTTTTTCTTTGGCTCTATACTGCATTCTATTACCTAAACTTACTGATATGGTTGAATAGAGAATTATGCAAGACCTTTCAAAAGAGCTATCGCATGACCCAAATTTGTATTATATGCATCTAATTCTGAGAAAAACACCAAATTCTATAAGAATTGTGCGTTGTTACGCAAACATAATAGAGAGTTTTTGAACCCCTTAAATTTCAGCACGTCGTTATCGTTATCGTTATTCTGCGCATGCGCAGTGCCAAGAATAGTATCATTTTCGGCACTGCGCATGCTCAGAATAACCATAACGATAACGTAAATTTTAAGGGGTTCAAAAACTCTCTATTAATTGATAGTATACCCATTCGTTAGTACCGGGATATCAAGAACCCTAAACAAAGAAGGACTGATCAATTCATTCATAAAAATTTGAAGGTCATTTTCAACCGATTTCTCGTAACACGTCAGTGGATCCCCTATTGCCAAATTTGCCTCTAATTGCAATTTCAAAAATTTTCAGTCAAAATATTCAACCCAATATTATTTCAGAGACAGTATTAATACAATCAAATGTGATTTTAAAGTACTTATATATGTGTTTTACGATATATATCTTACGATTTGAAGTGCGTTGTGCAAAAATCGTTGTCGATTTGACAACTGTGAAAACTTGTGTTTTGTTAATCAGTGCACAGATTACTATGATATGATACAGAAATACTTTGATATGATGACATGACTGATGACAGTGATGACATTCCAAAGACAACCGAGACATTCTACATGACAATGTGACATATATAGGTTATGTTAAAAGGTTAAAGCTGTCAAATTAAAACAAAGAGGATATTTAAATTTCAAATCTCCCGCTAAAGGGAATCCACTGACGTCACATAAGTGATAAACAAATGTGATTGGCTGTTACTGATTGATCGTCCTTCTTTGTTTAGGGTTCTTGCCGGGATATCAAAAATTATCTTGGTCAAGGGTGGTTGTGAAATGTAAAACGTGTGTCTTACTTTAAATTTGAAATAATTATGTCACTGTCACACTGACATCATCAATAACCTACAAATTTCATACCTATTTGTTTCAGTTGTAAAACAATAATGAAATTTCCATTAACTACCGCACCCGTTCGAAAATAGGCTTCAATCATGAAAATTTTGTGCTGTGTGGTAAGAGGCATGATTCAAAAACTGGATTAGAAAATTTCAGCACAATGACTTGACAGATTCTGACACAACAAAACATATTCAAAAATTTTAAGTAGACACCCGTTTTACATTCCACAACCACCCTTGACCAAGATAATTTTTGATATCCCGGTATATTTCCAACGGCTTGTTACTGGACATTGAAAACCGACGAGCTTTTAGGACAAACTAAATAAGTTTAATTTTAAATTCTACTTCTATAGGTGCTGGAATAGTCTTACAAAGGTTTAACTATAAGTAACCATAGTGATATGAAAATCAATGTTTTATAAATTTCAACAAATATACCTACTTTCAAATTTCTGGTTCAAAGTTTATAAATTACTCGGATATTTCATTAAGAATGATAAATAATATAATGTAACAAATGTAACATTCACGTTTTTTTTTTAGATTTTGTTTATTTTTATAATTAGAAACTTGCTCTTTTATTAATTGACAGGACTATTAGAGCATAAAATTCAGTTCTATTTGTGACTAGACCGTTTCAGTTGGCAATAATGCAGACAGAAATATACGTAGTGAATGTTTTAATGATTTTCATTTCCACCAGTATTGTTTGTACAGATAAATTATATTAATGAGAATACAGGGCAATCAAATAATTCAGTGGAGTAACCACCTTATTTTAAATATTATATGTTAACATTTTTTCAAAAATATTACATTTTCTCGTCTACCTCTATCCATATTATTCCCTCTACACGTTCATGAAGTAAAGGACATACATTGGACCCGCAAGTATTTTTCAGATGTTATTCATTTCCTGTAGTTAAAATAATACACCAAAGGATCTTTTTGATTCTTTGGTGTATTATTTGAATGGAAACTTGATTAGTAAAAGTAATGTTAATGATTAAATAAAACTACTTTTACTACAATTTTCAATACCATTAAGAAGGTAGGTGTTTTTGTACCATGTTCTTAATAAAAATCTGTAAATTCTATAAATATTTAGAAAGTAAATTCCTTTTCTTATAGGTATTTAATGCAACATTTGAGTCGAGCTAAATAACAGTAAAACCGCTGATATTTCTTTGGCCTCGAATGCCTACCTCAAATGATTTTATTGTTTCTTTTTACTTGTCAATGGGTGTATAATTATATTGTACATATTACAATCATAATACATTGCATGACATCAGTGATGCGAACAGATGTAAAAGAATTTTGTGGGAACAGTTTTGAGATGATACTGGTACTTTAACTATGAGTGCAAGGCATCACATCGGTTTGGGGCGAGGTTTGGGGAGAAGCATGAGGGTGACTTGCTTTTAGAGAAAACTTTAAACTCGCCAGTTTTTTTAAGATATAGAAAATGTGCATTCATCCGCATTCATTCATCACAGAGGCGGGTATAAATGGTTATGGGAACATATAACTTAGTTGTTCAGTGTTAGCTATCGATACAATAGTAGAAATATTTGAAAATAACATTATTATATACTGCATTTTCCGATTTTTTTATATATTTTCAATATTTTTTACTGAAATCCTTTCAAAGAGTATTTCATGGCTCCAGGACTGATATGATTTATCGTTATATCAAAGATAAACATGAGGACTATTTATTTTCACTCTTCCGATGTGGCTTTGTTCTACTACATTCTCATGTTTATTTCTAACTGTCAAAATAATGACACTTCTTAGGCCCAGTCTTTCCATCTCCCATTAAGTTCCAAATCAAATAACTATTTGGCAGATTAGACTGTGAAAATTGAAATACTGAAACGTCACGTCTAATCTGCCAAATAGTTATCTGGAACTTAATGGGTGGTGAAAAGTTTTTTCTCCAAAATCAAACATTGTATGAAACAACTGAACGATGTATAACAACATAAAAATATTGTTTATTATACTTGCATCATAATCCTCATTTAAAATACTAAAAAGCCTGCATAAATTATCATTATCGCACGCCGTGTTTCAAAGGTGGCAATTAACTAAATTTTATTTGCCAAATTATCTACGTCAAATATTTATTTGTTAAGTTACATAAATATGAATTATCAACTATTGTAAAGAAAATAATGGCCGCATTCAGGGAAACATAGCACTCCAGCGCTTTACCGCTTCACGTTCGCTGAATCGACATTTTAAACGCAAGCTTAAAGTGACATAATTTTCAGTCATTCATATTTTATAATTAATATTAATAATAATTAATATTATCCATAGATATTTTGTGCGTAAACCCATAGACGTAAACCTAAACTATATTAATTTTATCGCTTGATGGAACTATTCATCGATCCAGCGGGAAAAATATATGCTTTACCGCTTTAATAAAGCGCTGCAGCGCTTTAATACAGCGCTGCAGCTATTTGAATAAAGCGCTGAAGCGCTGCGGTTCCCTAAATGCGCCCAATTTCAAGTAAACGTTAAATGTCCAATTATTCTGATGATTAAATTCATTGAACTGTCGAAGAAACGTTAACAATACTTACTGAAAACATCAGGTAGCCTACTTTGTACCTATAAATGTATTAAATTTTACAAAAATTGTATTTATTTTTTAATTTTTAGCTTTATTTAGCCCAAAACATGATGAAAGTTGCAGATATAATAAAAAAATAGCGTATGATACACGTTTATAAGTGCCTTTAGAGCACTTGCAACGTTCATAGTGCGTGTTTTAAAGGCTTGTTTATATAAACTTGTATCATAATATAGGTACTACTTTTACCTAGAAATACCTAGAACTAATTTAAGATAAAAAATAAGTAATTTATCATATTACCTCATATTACCTTAAGAGACTGATTTTTTTTTGTTTTAAGATACGTAAGTCTAATTTTTAAATGTTGAGCCTTTGAAATATTAATTTCTTAATAAAGTTGTTTCGTACTAGGTTCTTGTAATCATCAAATTTGTAAGATATTTGTGTGTTTACTCTCACCATGTACCTACTACTCTCACTTAAGAAAAAAACTAAAATGTTATCTGTCGCCGAAATAATTTCTTTGTGACCATATCGCTAATTACATCTAGTGATTTATTACATAATTTCATCGTTGCTTATCTTTGCTTTCTAAACTTTTGAACAGAATTTGTTTGCGCACGGCTTATTTCTCTGGGCGTTTCTTCATTTGTGTATTTTAATCGTTTGTTAATAAGAAACACAAGTATTACATTACCTGTGTGAGCGATACGGCTCTAGGTAAATAAAAATTAAAAGTTACGTAAACATCATGTGATTAAACACTTATCTAGCTGCTCCTTCACAGAAAATTTCCTCATGTTGATTGTCCTGTCTTAATTCTGAAAATTTTTAACAGATTAAATTTTTAATGCACTTAAAATAAACATATTTTTATTTGAGCATCACCAAATCGATTCATTGTTAGTGTTTAATAATTCAATAACTTGTTGACAGAAATGTCAAACTATTTATTTTGACATCAGACATCGCGATAATTGATTAAAAATGAATAAGTGAAAATACCACTAGTGCAATTGTCACTTATAATTGCACAAGAGGTTTGTATTTTACCGGATAAATTTGGATTGTTTAATGAGAAACTGTTGCCTAGCAATTAGACGAGAAAAACTGTCAACTATTAAAAACGCGACACCGAAGGTGGAGCGTTTTTAGGTTGACAGTTTTTCGAGTCAAATTGCTAAAGGAAACAGTTTAGAATTTAAACAATCCAAATTTATCCGGTATCAATATCAAACATCGAGTGTAATTCGGCAGGACAATTTAATGAATAAGAAATTTACAAATATATAATACAAACTTTATTTATGAAACACTAAAAATAAACACATTTTTATTTGAGCATCACCGAATCGATTCATTGTTAGTAATTAATAATTCAATAACTTGTTGACAGAAATGTCAAACTATTTGTTTTGACAGCGGACACCGCGATAATTTATTAAAAAATGAATAAGTGAAAATACCACTAGTACAATTGTCGCTGTAAAAGTTGCAGGTAACTTTTGTCGCTGTCAAAGTGACAATTGCACTGTGGCATATGCGATTTTTATATATAAATTAAATTGTCCCTTATTAACGTTGACTTTATTTTTTACTGAAAAAACCTACTGTATAGTGCTTGCACATTCTTGAAATATCTCGATATGGTTGACCCTTGAACTTTGACACTAGCGACTTTTCTATAAGATTTAGTACAAAATATAACACATCCAATATCATAATACTTAAATGTTTAATAAAAAAGTAAATCAAATTAAATTAAAAAATATTTATATATGTAAATTTTACCAGACCTCCAGCGTTGTTATACCTAAGACATCAACGACGCAACGAATGTTCGACGCATTAACGCATTACTGAAATTAATTTTGTGACTAATACTTTACGAACACATGGGACACAATAGTCCATTGTCTATTAGTTATTATTTCCGTGTAAAAAACTGTACCTTAATCCACTATTTTCTGTAAGGTTTAGTCCTCGTTCCACGTCGAAACAAATCGCGTTTTGCGATGAAAATAAAAATTTATCGAACAGATAAAATCACAATCAATATACACATCAGGAGTATCATGTTGCCCTGTTGGAATCATTAACTATTGACGGAAATTGTTTTGGGCAGTACAATGGAAGGGTAGTAGGTATTGCTATTGATACCTTTCACGTTTTCTAGGAATTATTGATTTTGATCTTCATTTAGTAAATAACACGAATAAGATGCAAGGCGGAATTTTAATGTACAGGAAGTTAGCCCCCACTTTTTCGAATTTTGGAAAAATGATTGTTGTGCTGTGTTGTGCTCAACTTGTGCTATGTTGTGCCGGTGTCTGACTTTCATTACCTTTTTTCATTATTTTTTTATAACTGATAATAGAATTCAGGGCGAGAGTTAGCCCCCACTTTTTCGAATTTGGAAAAAATGAAAGTTGTGCTGTGTTGTGCTCAACTTGTGCTATGTTGTGCCGGTGTCTGACTTTCATTATCTTTTTTCATTATTTTATTATAACTGATAATAGGAATTCGAATTAGCCCCCACTTTGTCGAATTTGGAAAAAATGAAGGTTGTGCTGTGTTGTGCTCCACTTGTGCTATGTTGTGCCGGTGTCTGACTTTCATTATCTTTTTTCATTATTTTTTTATAACTGATAATAAGAATTCGGTGTGACAGTAAGCCCCGACTTTTTTCGATTTTGAAAAAATGAAATTTGTGCTGTATTCTCCTCAACTTGTGCAGTTGTACAACTGTTTTGTGCAGTTGTCAAATTCTCATTATCATTAATAGTTAAATTTTTATATGCTTATATGAGATGTAACGGAAGTAAGTCGGGACTTTTTCGAATTTTGAAAAAATTATTGTTGTGCTGTGTTGTGCTCGACTTGTGCTGTTTTGTGCCGTTGTCTGACTTTCATTATCTTTTTTCATTATTTTTTTATAACTGACATTAGGAATTCGGTGTGGTAGTTAGCCCCCACTTTTTAGAATTTGGAAAAAATGAAGGTTGTGCTGTGTTGTGCTCAACTTGTGCTGTTTTGTGCCGGTGTCTGACTTTCATTATCCTTTTTCATTATTTTTTATAACTGAAAATAGGAATTCGGTGTGGTAGTTAGCCCCCACTTTTTCGAATTTGGAAAAAATTAAGGTTGTGCTATGTTGTGCTCAACTTGTGCTGTGTTGTGCCGGTGTCTGACTTTCATTATCCTTTTTCATTATTTTTTATAACTGAAAATAGGAATTCGGTGTGGTAGTTAGCCCCCACTTTTTCGAATTTGGAAAAAATTAAGGTTGTGCTGTGTTGTGCCGGTGTCTGACTTTCATTATCTTTTTTCATTATTTTTTTATAACTGAAAATAGGAATTCGGTGTGGTAGTTATCACCCACTTTTTCGAATTTGGAAAAAAAATGAAGATTGTGCTGTGTTGTGCTCAACTTGTGCTGTGTTGTGCCGGTGTCTGACTTTCATTAGCCTTTTTGATTATTTTTTTTATAACGGAAAATAGGAATTCGGTGTGGTAGTTAGCTCCCACTTTTTCGAATTTGGAAAAAATGAAGGTTGTGCTGTGTTGTGCCGGTCTTTGACTTTCATTGCCTTTTTTCATTATTTTTTTTTTAACTGATAATAGGAATTCGGTGTGATACCTACTTAGCCACGACTTTTTTCAATTTTGAAAAAATGAAGTTAGATATTGTGCTCGACGTGTGCTGTAGTAAATAAAGTTGTTTAATATGATTTATTTTGAAAATATATTGTTTTGTGCTTATTTAGTGAAACATTTTTGTTCATTCTAATTATGTGATTTAATACTTACAATTGCATAAAATGGACCCAATAATAATGTAAATGTTTAATTAAATTTTTCTGAAAAACAGTCAAGCTATTCTATATTATGAACCCACAGTTCGTATTTCAGGCACTTTTTAGACATACATTCGATGGCTTAAAAATAAATTTGATTTAATTTTTCGTTTTCTTGTTATGAATGATCTCAACTTGTTTTAAAATCGGAACACCCTGTATTTAATTTCTAAAATCCGACAGATCCGCTTCTCCATCAGACCCGCTCTTTCTATTACAGATTCTTGGTAACAATCGAAAACATACCAATTTGAACCACCCTGTAGAAACCAAGATCAAAGCGTACTATATTTTGATGGACGGAGACGGACGGGTGAATTTTTAATTAAATATTCTGTTTTTTTTTTGTAGATCGAGTTTTCTTAAGTTCTAGCAAAAAACAAACATAAGGACAGCCGAAAATAAGCTGTCTGTGGGCACAGAGGTGCCCGCACATATAAACTCTTTTTACATGCACCAAGAGTGACTATTGCCAACAGAACCGCGTTGACCTTGATGTCTGAGATAATCTCTATTAAAAATTGCACAAAACAGCACAAGTTGAGCACAATACATCACAAACTTCATTTTTTCAAAATTGAAAAAATTCGGGGCTGACTATCACACCGAATTCCTATTATCAGTTATAAAAAAATAATGAAAAAAGAAAAGGTAATGAAAGTCAGACACCGGCACAACACAGCACAAGTGGAGCACAATACAGCACATACTTCATTTTTTCAAAATTAAAAAAAGCTCGGAGCTAACTATCACACAGAGTTCTATTATCAGTTATAAAAAAATAATGAAAAAAGATAATGAAAGTCAGACACCGGCACAACACAGCGTAAGTTGACCACAACACAGCACAACCTTCATTTTTTCCAAATTCGAAAAAGTGGCAACTAACTTTCGCTCCGAATTCCTATTATCAGTTATAAGAAAATAATGAAAAAAGATAATAAAAGTCAGACACCGGCACAACATAGCACAAGTTGAGCACAACACAGCACAACCTTCATTTTTACCAAATTCGAAAAAGTGGGGGCTAACTCGAATTCCTATTATCAGTTATAATAAAATAATGAAAAAAGATAATGAAAGTCAGACACCGGCACAACATAGCACAAGTTGAGCACAACACAGCACAACTTTCATTTTTTCCAAATTCGAAAAAGTGGGGGCTAACTCTCGCCCCGAATTCTATTATCAGTTATAAAAAAATAATTAAAAAGAATAATGAAAGTCAGACACCGGCACAACATAGCACAAGTTGAGCACAACACAGCACAACAATCATTTTTCCAAAATTCGAAAAAGTGGGGGCTAACTTCCTGTACATGGAATTTTAACTGTTTGAATCAAACACTGTTTAAATCAAAAAGCTCTATTTCCAATAGTTGGTTGACAATAAATAGACCCACCTATGTACGAGTTCAGTACAAGAATTTTCGCGGGGATGCTAACATACCTTACAGATCTTTTTTTTCTATTAAATGGTAAAGAAAAAGCGCTAGGTATGGCATACATAATTACATACCTATGACCACAAAATGTATTTCTAACATTCTCACTCTTACGGTACTTTACGGTTTTAGAGATTTCTATATATCCATTATTTAATTGCAATTAAACTGTTAAGTTTAACTATCTCTAATTTTTTGTTTGTTTACCTATACAATTTAATAACATACCTATTTAAATTGTTATCTAGTTTAAAATTAAAACTACTCACAATAAAATGCAATTCATATGTACCTACTTATATGGTTTTTAGTTTTTTTTTCAAAATACATTTCTGCTTCATTGAAATTAATGACCTATTCTTCATGTTAATTATTTTACTATGAATGCTAAATTGGACTTTGTTTTATTGATTTTGTATTCCTCACAATCGCTTAAATATTTTTTTATTTTCTTTTTAGTTGGCTGGCTCTACAGTTTTGGCGATCGGAATATGGCTAGCAGTGGACAAAAATTCTTTCATAGGACTTAGTAAGATCGTTCCCAGTGATCAATTACAGGTAAGTACCATATAGTACACGTAAAAATGTCATACAGAAAAGTGGCTCGCCCCTGTACCATTCTATTTTCCAAGATATGTCAACTAAATTTAGGGGGTGCTTAGGAAACCAAACAATGCATTTAAGGACAATATGAAATGGACTCTACCACTTCCTGTTTTACCGGAAGTGCCATCACTTTTTGAAAGTTAAACACCCAGCATATTTTTACAGATTTGGATTCAGAGTGAGATGTGATCAACTATTTCTGATGGAGTTATATCTTGATTCGGTAATACCGATGTAATTTTTTGTAAATTATCTTCATTTTCTTCAGATGTTAATGCTGGTGGGGGTGGAAATACCACACATAACGCTGAGAAAATCCATTCGAAAAAATGTAAACATTAGTTTAAACAGACTGAAAGGTTGCACATTTCTCTTTGACTCGACCGAAGATATTCAAAAGGCCACCATCCGAAATATTTAGTGTAGGAGGAGCACATCAACTAGCATCATTATTTTCTATTTTTGTCAGCTGAATGTAAAATAATGTAAATATGTAAATAATTTTTTTTTAAAATTTGCATCTTTAGTGATTTTATTCAAAATCATCAGAAAATCATTATATCAATCGGCAAATCCCTTTAAAACTACCTATTATTAAACAAAAAAATTATTTCTACAATTAACAATTAACAATAAACGATTAAGGGTCCATTCTCTGTAGATTTGACAGGCATGAATGTTGGGTCGGATTGAGAGAATGGGTGGCCGATGGGTGGAGACTTATATATTCCCACTACCGAATTATTAAGATTTCGGAGGTGCACGTAAAGCCAAAGTAAAAAGGCACATGGAAATAAAGTTAGCCCTCATTGCAAGGGTACCGGATTTGTCTTATAATTGCAACAAAATTTCTTTTTAATGTTATAAATTATATAACACCGGAAAGATCAAAAGATAGTAGCAAATTTTCGTTTAATACATGTATTTTAGAGAAAGTAATTTTTGAAAATACGCTATTTTAGTACAAGATTGTTTGCCTGGAATTTTAAAAATAAAAAGAAATACCAAAAATTACTACTAGGGACTTAGATTAAAGTCTTATCTTTCAATACTTTTTTACTAAAAGTCGCTATCTTTTATAGTTTTTTTTATAATTAGACACGAGACGAACGCCGATTTAGGGCTTATTTCGACCTAGTGAATGGACTCTTAATAGATAGTTAAACTGTGATATAAGGAATGTAATGGCTCCGTATAAAAAATCCATCCTCCATAACGAATCAATTAATACATACTTACCAACAATATGAATTTTCCTGAAGTAAATCCACTCTCGACGCAATTTAAAAAAATTGAAAATTTTTACTAACTGTAAAAGTACAAAATAATAGTGGATGCAGAAAATAATAACACTAAATCCAAATATACAGGGCATGTACATGGTGTTCTCTATTTAATTTTCAAATGTTCCGGTTGATTTAGTCGCATTTATATTGTTCTTAAATACATTTTTTGTCTACAAAGCACTCTTAAAATTTAGTTGACACAATATAATGACACAAGGACCATATATAATAGCTAAATGGCATAGGCCCACAAAAAATATATTCCTCTAGAGACTTAATCACTATATATCTATGCATTTTGTGTCGCTGAATACGAATTTTACTTCTACTATCTCGTCCTGATTTTTTCCAGCCTCAAAATACAATAAAAAATCATTATATCGCGGATTTTGTGAACTTAACATGAAGCAATTCTAGACACGTAGGAACAAAATTTACATTTAGAATTTTACATGTAGAAAATACTGACAGACTTCGATAAATTCATGAAAAATGCTGTAAACTCGCATCTCTCTTGTGACGCTGAAACCAAATAATAACCCCTGATGCTTCACAGACAAACAAACTCAAAAACCTCAGACACATAATTATAAATCCTATATAAATCTAGAAACTTCCCCTGGCCGGATCCCTCATCTGATTTTCGTAAATATCAAGAAAGACAAAACGTCGACGTGATGGCATTACGTAATAAAGAACTTCGTTATTATAAAAAATAAATATATTTTATATTACATTTCGTAATATCCTCAGTTACTTTATTACATTACTTTATCCTTAGTTAACAGTACTTTCTACAATGATAACGCCATCTGCTCAGCGTGATATTTTTTATGAAATTACTGAAGCACATATTTAGTTCCTCCACAGGAAAGGTGATTGTATTGCTTTTTCCGGTATAACTTTAAGGTTGGTTAATTTTAATTAGTACTGTACTTAAGTTATACCAGTAAGATATACAATTTTTATTTTATCTATAAAATTATAACTTTCCACGAACTAAACTTGGCTGGGTTTATAATTACTTGTCAATTTAAATATGTATAAGCGGCTCTAGATATTTGTTTTTCATATTGCATATTCATAGCGATAGTTTTCGTTATATTCAAATAGAATACTGGATTGTTCGTCGATACATAATTCTCCAAACATGGCGCCATAAAATAAAAATATTTATAGCAAATAACTACGAATAGTAAGGAGGTCATTAGGATCATCCTCCATCTGCAAACGCCTTATTTAAATAAGGACTAAAACAAATCAAGGCAAAACAGCTATTCTCCTGGCTACATGCCACGCCGAGCGCTGAATTACAAAGCAAGATTTGCTGTATTTTGGTCTAAACGCAGTTAGAATCAAAAATACAAAGATTCGGATTACAACGAAAACTACGAGAAAATACTCAGACCACATCGTAGGATGCCACTAGTAAATAAAATTATTTATTTTAAGAAAACAGAGAGTATTCGTCTCGATATTGGAATATTCGAATAATTATTTGAAAAAAAAAACAAAGTGAATAAAACAATGACAATAAAAAATATCAAAACTATAAAAAATAAATAAAAAAAAATATCTAGGTTTGTAGTAGTGTTCTTATTCTCCAGTCAAATATATATTATATTTGGTCGGAGGTCCTAATTATTTCCAGTCTGCGAAGTCTACTTCCGACTGAAGTAAGAACTTAGATTTGGTGCGAGTATAAGAAAAACGACCCTGATAAAAGACTTTATTTTATTATTCTCCACGAAAGATAAATTAATAATTTACTTTACGTTTTTTAAGAATTATGTTTCAGTTAAACTGTAAAGCAGTTTTTGTTGTAAACTATTGTAATACCTCAATATTGTATAGTTATCTATACATATGTACTATAAACCAGCACTTTAAGTACCTGATTTTACCTTGACGTTAAATTTTGTCGAAATGGTCAAGAAATTTATACTTTGACAGAAATCTATAATCGCACAGTATGAATATAGAATTCTTATTTGAGGACTTTAAAATGCCATGTCCAAAAAAACACCTCTGTAGTATTTCAAAAATGAAACATTTCTAGGCATATACATATTCAAATGAACATTTACTTACCTATTTAAATGTGTTTTTGTAGAAACACATAGGTAGATACACTTGCATTTCTGTTATAAAATGGCCAGCAAAATTATTATTTATTTATTTTTTTTTTTTCGAGATGTGAGTGAAGGTGATGGTAGTTGCTTATATGCAAAGCAAGGTAGTTGCTACTCATGTCCGAGCTTATGTCTTTATTTTTTTAAATTAATATGATCAGTTTCGTTGCGAAAAATCCTACTGTTGCGTTGTTCAAAATATTTCAACATGAAATTTTCCAGCATCAAGAATTTTTGCAGTACCTATCGATTTTCCAATAAAATGTACTTTTGCCAAAATTCAAGTTTGGTACTTAATGCAATTCGTTACGCGCACTTTTACTTTTGCTAGTGTCTATTTCTAATATGTGAATCATCGGAACTTAAAAAATTCTGGTGCAAATAAAGTCGATTTGTTTATAACTACATTTATAGTTTTAATAGTGACTCATTTTTATAGCGCATAATTTGGTTAAAACCTAAATTATACTAATATGACGGTTATCTCGGAAAAAATAATGAAAGTGTAAATATTGTATTTATTAACATAATTACGTGCAATTAATACATCCTTCATGTTTATAAGCTATACCCGGGTTAATTACTATTTTTATGATGAGTATTTAAACCAGTACACCTATTATGATTGTTTCATATCTAAGAAAATATTTTATATATAATTTTTTTTATGTTTAAAAATTAATTTGCCGTGATGAAAATGTTTGAAATTCTGTAATGTACAGGGTGACCCATTCGTCTGGGATTCCTTTATTTCTCCACTATTACCAACTTTAGAAAAAAATATCTAATACAAAAGTTTTCAGAAATAATAAGGGCTACAATTTAAAATTAGTTACAGATATACAGGGTGTTCGCATCCTTCCAAACCTATAAAAACTTTCTTATTTTAAATGGAACACCCTGTATATTATTAGCTCATTAGATTCCTCATCGCAAGTGCTTTCAGTCCGTATGACATTTGTTATAGCTAAACTTTATAGTTTCGAAGATATTTAATATTTTGTGTAAAAAGTGACAAATGTAGACTTTGGTGAAAATAATAGTATCTTCCTTAGTTTTTACATTTCGATAATAAATATTGGTATTCGTTTAGTATAGGCCATGGCGAATATTTTGCTGTATATAAATGTTTTATAAATTATACAGGGTGTTAATAATCTCGTAGCAAAATTGGAAAACTGTAAGGGCCAATATCTCGTTTATTTTAAATGGAACACCCTGTATATTTTTCATGGATCAGATTCAGAATTGAAAACTCTATCGATCCATATTAGTATGTTATATACCCAAAGATATATAAGATTTCGAGTTATTTTGAAATTTAAAATATTTTACTCTTTGGTTACAAGTAAACATAAATTATGAGCCTAGATATTAGTCAAACACAAGTTAGTAAGTTTTTAAAAGATAACAAATTTCATCCCTACAAGATTAAGTTGCATCAAGCTCTACGTCCAAATTACTTTGAAAAACGACTGCAATTTTGCGAACAGATGTTGGAAATAATAAACAATGAAGAAATATTTCTAAATTTTGTAATGTTCAGCGACGAAGCAACGTTTCATAAAAATGGAAATGTGAATCGTTGCAATTTTCATTTTTATTCAACAGAACAACCAAATTTTTTGATAGTTGTCAATAATTAAGGCTAATGGACTATAAATTACTGGGGAGCAATTTTAGGAGAGCACATAATAGGTCCATATTTTTTTGAATATCCACTTACAGGAGAGACATATTTTGATTTTTTACAAAATTACCTTTTGGAATATCTATCTATTGGATGATATTCCCATAAATATCTTACCAAGACTATGGCTTCAGCAGGATGGTGCCCCCGCGCACTATAGCGTTAATGCAAAAAATTTTTTGAACGAACATTTTCCAAATAGATGGATTGGTCGAGGGGGTCCAGTAAATTGGCCTGCGCGTTCTCTAGACCTTACATGTCTGGATTTTTTCTATGGGGATACGTCAAAGATAGAGTATACAGCATGTCTCCGACAGCGGATGATATGAAAGAAAGAATTAGACATTGCTTCCGAAACATTACACCAGATATCCTAAGAAATGTGTAAGTTTCATTTCGAACAAGACTTGAACTGTGCATTCAGCAACAGGGTAGACTGTTTGAAATGAAATAAAATAAAATTTAACGACTGTTATTGTCTAAGCGTAGGTTAATCTTTAGAAGGGTTGAGCAAAATCTCATTTAGATAACTTTTAAAAATATGTTACCTTAGTTATTTATTTGAATAAAAAAAAATATGACAAGAGTTTGATTTAAATCATAATTTTAATTATGATTTAAATTCACTTGATAAATTTTGTTTTCCAAGCCATCTAGGCTCATAATTTATGTTTACTTGTAACTAAAGAGTAAAATATTTTAAATTTCAAAATAACTCGAAAACTATTATCTTTGGGTATATAACATACTAATATGGATCGATAGAGTTTTCAATTCTGAATCTGATCCATTAAAAATATACAGGGTGTTCCATTTAAAATAAACGAAATATTGGCCCTTACAGTTTTCCAATTTTGCTACGAGATTATTAACACCCTGTATAATTTATAAAACATTTATATACAGCAAAATATTCGCCATGGCTTATACTAAACGAATACCAATATTTATTATCGAAATGTAAAAACTAAGAAAGATGCTATTATTTTCACCAAAGTCTGCATTTGTCATTTTTTACACAAAATATTAAATATCTTCGAAACTATAAAGTTTAGCTATAACAAATGTTATACGGACTGAAAGCACTTGCGATGAGGAATCCAATGAGCTAATAATATACAGGGTGTTCCATTTAAAATAAGTAAGTTTTTATAGGTTTGGAAGGATGTGAACACCCTGTATATCTGTAACTAATTTTAAATTGTAGCCCTTATTATTTCTGAAAACTTTTGTATTCTAAAGTTGGTAATAGTGGAGAAATAAAGGAAACCCAGACGAATGGGTCACCCTGTACATGCAGATATTCAATGTACTTAGTGTTAGGTTTTCTACATTTAAATAGATATTTATATTATATATTTATTATATATTAGATTTATTATTATATTTTTGGAATCTACGTCATTTCCTGAATCCAGCGATATAACATATAAGTAACATTTCACGAAACATTTCAACTGTCAAACTATTTTTTGGACATCATTTCTCTTTTCAATGTTCAGTGCCTTGCCCATCAAGTAGTACCATAATGATACTAAGATATCATTTGAAAGTACAATTAATAAGCAATCTACCCATACCCTTATTTTTTCTGTGGGACTAACAAAACTGAAATTACAGTTGAGAGAAAGCACCCTAAATCAAAAGAAAAATAGTCCAAAAACCTATTTGACAGCTGAAATATTACGTTGGGCTCAGAACGGACGTTGTACACTCATGTGGTGATTGGAAATAACTATTAAAGAAATTATAAATAAGAAGACTTTAATAAATTCAAAAAGAGAAAACTTATGTCATTAATTTAGATAGGACATAATCTACATAGGTAATATTTTTATAATAATTACCCACTTGTACAAAATTACAAACAATGGCAGGAGCTTCTTTCAATAATGTGTAGCAACGTGTATTATATTTGCTTAGTTTTCCATGAAACATAAACTTTCCATAACATGTAAAAACACGGTTGTGTAACAAAATGAAACAAAAACTCGAATAATCCGTTTCACCCGTGGTAATGGTCGTCTTTTCTATTAAAAATTCAACTCGGGCACTCTAGCAGAAAAACATGAACGATATCAACCTAAATTAGTAATACCTATATTAAGTTATCAAATTGTTATTATGCGAAGTGCGGGCTAGCTTTCGCTCAAGTGCCAATCACTAGGCATTCTTTTATGTCTAAAAACAATTAACGCAGACGTGATTGTTTTCTTGTCACGAAAGTACAAGGATAGTCCACCGAGGATATTTGCCCATTTCGTTATGTTATGTATTTTGCATAGGAATGGAGGATAAAGTAGAAATGTCACCTAGATCGGGTGATTAGTCTTCAATTGTGCCTTGCATATTATATCAGTAAATGCTGAATATGATGTGTATAACATAATGACATCTGATAGCAAATGTAGATTCAAATTATTTTGAAAATGTGTTAAAAGGGCAAACATATTTTACTAATTCTTTGCACCCATGAAGAGATGTAATGTTTACAAAACACGTATACTTATGTAAAATATATGGCTAGAAACACTCAGACTAAGTAAAATTTGGGCAATGAACATATACAAGTGAACATCAAAAGTAGAAATAAACAGCTTAGAATGTTTAAATAATGGACTTTCGCATTTTATTTTCTGAAAATCGTTTTCAAAAGCTTTTCTTCTATAAAATGTCATTATATATTTTTAATCTAACATAGTATTTGTTAACTGTAAACATTTATTTATAAATAATAATTATATACAGGGTGTCCACCTAGTGCGCGTAAGTCCAATATCTGGGTTAATAAAAGAGATAACTTAATTTTTTTTTCTACAGGGTTGTCTAATATCCCGAGCTGCACAAAATGAAAATATATTTACATATTCAGGGTGTTCAGTTTTTCCTGGACAGGTACCAGTTTCGTTTTTCTAAATGGAAATATATATTTTTTATTGCTTTTTCGAACTAAACCCTTGATTTTAGTAGGACTTTCATCAGCCTTCCCTATACCTAACTTAAACTGTTTTTGAAATATTGACGGGTGAATATTGACATTTTTGCAACTTTGACACCCTGTAAAATCTAAACGGTTTGAGATCAAGCAAAACGGTTTGCACATTCCTATCTTAACTTTTCATAAGCTATCGTTTGGTACTAATTTCAAATTTATACAGGAATAAAAAATTTTCAAAATTTTCAGAAAATTTTACATTTTTGGATAATTCTGAAATTAGTACCAAACGATAGCTTATGAAAAGTTAAGATAGGAATGTGCAAACCGTTTTGCTTGATCTCAAACCGTTTATATTTTACAGGGTGTCAAAGTTGCAAAAATGTCAATATTCACCCGTCAATATTTCAAAAACAGTTTAAGTTAGGTATAGGGAAGGCTGATGAAAGTCCTACTAAAATCAAGGGTTTAGTTCGAAAAAGCAATAAAAAATATATATTTCCATTTAGAAAAACGAAGTTGGTACCTGTCCAGGGAAAACTGAACACCCTGAATATGTAAATATATTTTCATTTTGTGCAGCTCGGGATATTAGACAACCCTGTAGAAAAAAAAATTAAGTTATCTCTTTTATTAACCCAGATATTGGACTTACGCGCACTAGGTGGACACCCTGTATAAATAGTTTTCAAAATCTTTTCTTCTATAAAATGTATTCATTTTATATTTTTAATCTGACATATGCGTGGCTATTTTGCGTTATCGATATCGATAAGGCAATAGTTTTGTAAGTAAGACATTTTTTTTTAATATTGTAAAGAAATTACAATTTTCATATACTAATTGATGAAATTACAGAAAATAAAATTGTGAGATGTACAGAGCAGTCCATTTTTTATGGGAATCCACTCAATGCACTTGCGGCACTTTTCCTTCACAGCTATTATAGCTCCATTCCTTATTCCAATAATGTTTAAATTATTGAAAGCTTCTCGGGTCTCTAAAAAAGAAATCAATGGAAATACGTGTTCCCCCCCCCCTTTATTCGTAAAAATGTTGAATAAAGGTACTTAAATTCAAATAAAGTCCTATATAGTAGATATTACTATAACCAGCATCGAAATGCCATTAAAATTTACCAAAAATACGCAGGGTGTTGTATTAAAAAAACATAAATTTGGTCTGTATTTAAAAAACGGGACCCAATAAAAAAAATTGGCTACCTCAATGGATTCTACTTGAAATTATCTAAAATTTTCCCTTCAAGCTTTTTTTGATGATCTGAAAATAATAGTTACAAGGCCCTAAGGAAAATAGCAAAATTTGAAAAATGCCTAGTATCTCAAAACCTAAACATAGTAGACTCGATCTGATTCCACCATTCATTAAGTCAAACCAGAAAACGTAGCTCGAGGATGCGTAAGCGGTTTTGTTGTGCATCTTGTAGTTCCAAGATTCCCTGGATTCCAATCAAAAATGGATTGTTCCGTACATGTATTCTGCTTTATTTGCTTCATATGATCACAATTTATGTTTAGAATTTTACAATAATGATTGGTTGCAATAGCGTTGAAACTGCAATCGACATAAAGTATCTGAATATTAAGTACCTAGTCGAGTATGCTTGCAGTAATAGATTGATTTAGCAAAGTCATCAATCAGTCATATGTCATCATCACAGTTGCCTTGATATCAGGATAAATATTGTATCAATTACACACACGGAAATTAAATTAATGTAAATTTTATGATATAATAAAAACTTCCTTACTTTTAAGTGCTACTTAAACACACTTTTCTGTCAAAAAAGGTAGTCTCCCTTTTAATGTATCCCATAATATGGTCTTTTAATAATTTTATTATTTTAGGTAGATTTATTAAGAAATTATATACTTAAATGTATTTATGATATAATATTGTATTTAACTATGTAAAAATAAAGAAGGCACTTCATTCAAAATGTAAAAAAGTGAGGTGACTTGAATTGAGTACCTGCTTAAAAATTATTCGGTAGTACCTAGCAATAGGATTGGAATGATACGATACGAATGATGAGATGATGAATATGTTTTGTATACTCATAATCCATGATACATGCTCATAATCCCTAAATTTAATTTCACACAACAGAGAAGAGACAAAACGTTATTTGCAAAAACTGTTTACGCCCTTCGATAGAGCGTCAAAAGTTGCATGAGAAAATGTCCTCTTTATTTTAATAACTCTTCCAACAACCCTGAAATTTTACAAAAACAAATTTCCAAAATTTCGATTTTTTTCAAATATCTCAAAAACTAAACCTAAGAACTTTATATATATATTAATTGGTTGCATATATTAAGCATGTAAAACCGGTCTGCTCTACTGAGTTTTCTCGTAAATATTTTGTTCCTGTATTCTCACTGCTTGAAAGTGAATAATTTCAAAAAAGAATTGTTAAATCAACCATAGCAAAGGAATTATTTATATCTAACGGTGTATGAAAATAACATGATGCCTTTAACATGCGCGGTGTGATGTAACTAAATATAGGGAAATTGTGGAGAGTTTAACGAACTTTTGTTTAAAAGGTTTTGACCAAAGTATCTGAAGCATTACATTTTTTGACTTGTGCAGCAGAGGTTGATATCCATAACCGTATAGTCAATGTATCCATCTTATAAATATAATTTCCCACACTACGATAAGTAGTACTACTATGCAGGGTGATTGATTGAAACAGTTAATTAGATGTATTGGGAGTTCCATTTAAAATTGGAACTATACTTCTGGTTATACCGGAAGTCCTTACTAACTTCGTTATTTTAAATAAAATGGTGTACTTCATTTTGTATGTTTGGATTCTACAAATGATTTTTAAGGCAACTTTAACCAAGAATCCCATCCCTATATATATACTTAATTTTGAACATTTTTGAGATAATTCAATTTTCTTGAATTAGGGTAGGTGGTAGCGACTTGGCGTCCGTATTATTGGCGATTCCAAAAATGAATGCGCCCTCTGCATGAAAATATTTGAACCTACTTAAAAGGTAATTTTTGGAGGCTTATTGCTGTTATAATGATAAATAACATGTATTTGGATTTGTTTAACATAATAATTTAGTGATGCTTGTGATTTTTTGGTATTATAGAGTTAAAAACGACGTGATTAGTATTTGTACATCTTTATTTTTACATTTTAAAATGGCATTCAAAAGAATTCAGCACAACATAAACTGCCATGTTTATGGGTGTCATTCCACAAAACGTGTCAATAGAAGTGTTTAAGATATAAGATATAGGTAGAAGTTTGGCCCTAGTATAAAAAACTGTTTCTCAACTCATTTTTCCAAAAGGCATGTAACAATAATTTTTAAAAAGGGAACCACGTTTATTTACACAACATAACCACTTTGTTGCAATTTGTCTATACTTTTCTATTATTAGTCTTATAAAAACAGAATATATTTTAATTTAAACATTATTTAACAAAAAACAAGCACTAATATATGGTAACACCATTCAGTTTATTATTATTATTAGCTTCTTTTAGCTTAGTTTATCAGCTTATTTCAGCCCAAAATGTAAGTAAACAAAAACTAGTAGGGTACCTGTTTCAACCCAAAAAATTCATATAACTAGCAATGAAGCACTTGTGGGACGTTTGACTGCTTTTACCACTCTTTTTATCCTTTATTTCATCCTAACTAGCACATGAAGTCACTATATTTATGACAGTTGAATGCTAAATTGCTCGATGATGTAATATGAAATGCAAAATTTTTACTCGTCTTCCTCCATATTTGTTTACAATTTCTAGCGCCCCCATCGGTAATTTGAATCGCCAAACCTACGACGTTTGCCGCGATTAGGATTTGGATGGACGACCATCCAAATGCAGGGAAGACCCGCGGTCGCGGAGCCTGCCTGCATCTTCTACTGGCCTGTACGTCGGTGAATTCACAGAAGCTATGCAAATTTAGGCGAGGTTTGCGTAGAAAAACGTCCATCCCTTGGATAGGATGTAAAGCCGGAGATCCCTTCTTGTCTATGAAATAATGGGCAAGTAAAAGATCTCTACCCTGCTACAAAAGTGGGTGTTTGCCAACATTTCCAGGTTGGGGGTTGCTCGTCTCCTGGTGTCAGTGATTGGCCTTTGTCGCGGAAAAAGACCTACGTTAAATAAACAAAAAAAAAATAGTAATAATAATAAAAATTTTAAAATAATAAAAATTAAAATAATAATAAAGCATTTTTGGTTTTATATTGTAAAACTGTGGATTTACTGTGGCCATTTTGAAAATGAAAAAGACGATATTGACATTATGAATAAAAAGTCCCCTAAGCTTTGCACTGATACTTTCGAACTAAAGAACGTCGAAATCGGCAGTAAAGAACGATAAGTAATCAGAAAAGTAATCAACTGATTTTTTTTTAAGTAGGCGGAGTGACAGATAAACGTCAAATTAATACACAACAAACGCTATGCAGTAATTAGAAATTGTAGTAATAAGTCGAAAAAAACATAATGTGTACCTAGACACTAAAGTTTCTTTGTACCACTCATATTTGCCTCGGCCCTATGGGCCCCTGCAAATAAAAGCCACATTGGTGATAAAAAGTTCCACTTTAGTCCCATGGTACACAAATAACTATTTTAATATAATAATAATAAAAGAAACATCTAATATGTAAGCTAGGACAATTAGGTTGCTGCTGTTCTTTTTTTTACTGTACTTATATCTCAGTTTTAACTAAATACACAGAAGAAATACTCTGCATAGTTCTGTGCCGTCGTAGAGTGACGAAGTATACTTCGTCACTCAACGGGGCTGTTTAATTATCTTAGTGTATATTTGGGCCAAGGTACAAATTTTAAAATATTCATACTGTAAGTTTCCCTTTAGTTTTAGTACACGGATACCAACCTCTTCCTTACTATAATAGCTTTTTCAGTTAATAATTTATTCATTTCTCGTAACCTACTTTGTCTGTTTCTCATGGCCAACGAAATCTTTAATAATTGAATGAATGAAAATTAAGTTTTCTATACTAAGTAGGTTACTATGCCTTCAGTACAAACGTATATAAATCGTTCAGAATGGGAAAATCGGAGTAGAACTCGTATTTACTTATATTATTACAAATATTTTATTATATCATTAAACATTACATACGGTATACACTGAAATTTAAATAAAAAAATCACAAATGAACATATTTGAGTAGAAAATAAATTAAGTATAGAAAAGTATAAAATTTTATACAATAATTAAATAGTTATCAAGCTATCACAGGTTATATTTTCTAGAAGTTCTGTATTTATGTACAGGGTGAGTCATAAGTCATTAGTACGTGGTCCATAACTCAGTTATTCAAAATATCGTTCAAAATATTATAAAACATATATAAAAATATTATTTAGAATTAAAAGAGACACATTTTAAAATTATTTTCAATTATACAAAGTGACCCACGGAGCAATACTATTTGATATAGGTATTGTTTGATTTTAGCCAGTTATTACTGACAAACTGTAGAATATGTCATTAGCAAATGTGGTATCTCTGGAAAGATTTTTAATGCGCTCTCAGAATATGAAAAACATGCAGGGTTATGCCATTTAAAATTTTCCAGAATTATAATTCTCAAAATAGCATCTTACTGTAAAACGTGAAGAGTTTTTGAAGAAAAAATGAACGCAACTGATACTTTAGGACTGTGAAATTGTAATGGCATAATAAAAAAAGTTAAAAATATTATAAAGTACATGACGTTATAGTTGCAAATTTATTCCTTTTTGGACATACATTGCTCTGAAGTTAGGTATAGGAAATATTAACAAGAAGGCCCTAGAGTAGAATTGTAAAAGGCGAAGCCTAAGGGCAAAAATATATAGGGTATGCCGAGGGGTATGCCACTTAAAAAACATAAATTTGTATTACTCCGCTCACGTGGGTCACCCTGTATAATAATAATTACACATATTCTACATACTTTTTATATTTCACATTTTTTTCTAACACTTTTAATGACCGAGTTATGGTCTGTTCACGTACTAATGACTTGCCATGTATCTCGATTTATAATATAAATAGGCTCGTATTTTTATAAGGCCTTAGAGCAAGGAACAAGAAGATGGTACACCTATGTGGTTTATCTATTATTTACTATGTCCTTATTGTAATTAGTTTTTTACTGTTTTCTCTTGAAACATTTTACCGCGGTTTAAGAATTAACCTATTGATTACTGGAATTTACCCATTGATTATCATTTTAGAATTTTTGTTAATATATTAAAGTCACAGACAAATGATTTCTTATGGCAAGTCTCAGTATAAGCAAAGAGAAGTGTTAGTTTATTCTCTTTAGTATACCCACAGATAAAATAGCTACGCATAGCTAGCGTAGCTATTTTATCTGTGGTATAACTATTGCCGTATTTCCTTGAAAACTATATTGCAAGTATAAGAGTATACATCTAGAATCGTTATCTTTCTCTTATTCTATCAGAAAATATTGTACCTTGACTCATATAGGTACTCATAGAGATGATTTTGGTGACCAATCATTTTAAAATTTTTGTTTGAAGTCTCATAAATTGATTAATTTTTAATCAACGCATATTAATTATTTTTAATAAGCTATTTAGGAAGGTATTTCCTTCAAAAACACAATATTGAAATTGTAAATCTAGAATCTTGAAGATTCATCCCCATTCTATCACATTTTTTGAAAATTGTAGGCAATTGTTATTTTTGTTTTATTACAATGTAGTTAAATCATCTTTTTCATTTTATATACATGGAATTCTCCCTTTGATGTATATATAAATTCATATTCACAACCCAACACAAATACAAATATGTAATTATCATGATTGTCATGTGCCTTGAAACGCGAAATTAGGCACGTGGCAGGTCCCCGAGCAAAGCAAACCCCTCTTGTTTTGAATGAAAGACCGAGACCCGAGACCAGTGGCGAGTTTAGGTTCAACAACCCCGGGGCAAATGCGTTTTATCGACATTTTAAATAACGCATAAAATGCACGCTGACCTACTTTACAGGAGGGTTGCAAGTGGTAATGGAACACATCGATTTGCTAGGGTATTATTATTATTAAATTAATATTGCATTATTTAGTAGTATTAAGCAGCAGTGACAATTAGATTCATATATCTATAATACAGATGAATATATTATTTACCTATCAATAATGCATATGGGAACTCGTCCACTTGGTAACGGAAATTATATTTTCATAATCGTATTTCAGTGTGAACAATAGTTGTCTATGGTATTACTTTATTAGTATATTAAAATGATTTATTAAAACAAAATTCCTGCTTCTCCTATTGAATATAATTTTTTTGGTAACAATTAAGCTTGAAAAATTCAAGCCCTGATTGATCATTTAGAAGCAGGGATTTCTATAAGAGAAATACAATCAAAAAGATTCTCAACCACGAATATGCAAAGTTGGAAGTCCAAAACTTATAACTTGCTTTTCTTGAAATTAAATAATATGCCCTGTTAACAATTTTTTAACTATTTCATGGACAGAATGTTATTGTTTCTAGGAAAGCAAAAGCGAAAACGAAAAGCTAAATATAGATGAATAAGGTCAAACAACAATGCATCAATTGACCTTTTTGATTTGCTAACTTGTTCAGTTATGTACCCAACAGTTTCGTAGGTGGTGTTCTGTACTCTAAGAAAAATAATCCAGTTTGAGAGATCAAAGCTGGTATTATCTAATATAAATAAAATATTTATTTACGGACATTTTTCTTAAACATTCCTAACTAGTTATATTATTGTTAGTGTTACATCTAAACCATACTACCTATGGATTTTATCTGTTGAGTACCTACATCCAGAGCTACATTTTAATCACGATCCTGTTTAGAGTTTTAACAGAATAATACTTTTTCTCGACTTTCACCATAACAAAATTAAAATTAAAAGTTTGAATGTCAATTGACGTATAAAACGAATAAGTAAATTGAAATTCTTGTTTCAGAATTTTACCAAACCAGGAGTTATCGAACAGGTGTCCTATATCTTAATAGCGATAGGAGCTCTCATGTTCTTAGTGAGTTTCTTGGGGTACTGTGGAGCCCTTAGGGAATCTCAGTGCATGCTAACAACGGTAAGTTAAAAAAATGTCTAATATTTAGAATTCTCTTTATCCTTGGGCCTCTGATACAACATAATTTTTTTAAATCTTCCTAATTGTATTATCATAATCGAGAAAATAATCTATAAACTATTACCGTTGAGTGACCTGGTCACTCAACGTTAGCACTAGAAAGTGTACCTACTCTGCTAGTACCTACCCACAAGGTAAACATTTCAATGGGGTCTATTTGCTAAATACAATATAGACAGCCTGCATGAAGCAGGAATGCTCATACCCATAGTGAAAATGAAAATTTAAATTGGCAGCAATTCATTGAACTAGTTAATTTGCAGCATCCGACTTGTTGATAGACTAGAATGCAGGGTGTAAAATAGACAAGATAAGTTTTTAAATGTTTTTTTAGTTGGGATGTCGAGATATAACATATTTTTTTATATGTTATTTTTTTTATTTTATATTTTAGCTAAGGAAAATTGAGAATGAGACTGAAACTAGAATTTTGTTTCGAGCAGATTGCGAAAGCAATAGGTTTTATAGTTAATAAAATTGTTTTAGTATTATAGTGTAATGTATATTCCATATATTATCATTAGTATTTTGTAATAACAATGACGTCAAATGTCCCGCATAAATTTGATTAAATTATTATTTTTTGTCAAACTGTCGGTCCCTTTAATTGTTAATAGAGATTTTTGGGTTTAGGATGTTATTAGAAACACAATTGAGCATCTGAGACCTAAATTACATGATAAACTTGTTTTTTTTTTATCAGAACATACCTACTGTATATTTTATAAATCTGGAAAAATGTGTTTCTTCTGTTTTCAAAAATATATCATTTTAATAAGTTATCTCTAACCGTTTTTTATATATCTAATATTAAAAAATATTCATCTATTCCTTCACATTATCTATCATCAGTGTCATTTAATTTCATATTATAATAGTATGTACATTATTTATGATATATCTAGTACTTAGTGTACTTGGGCGGGAAAGTGAACGTTTTCCTCATAATTTATTTTCAATAACTGTTCCAGAACAAAGTCAGTTATCGGGTTTATCTAAACAAGGTATTGGCTTTGCTAATTGCACTATTCATAATCTTGTATTTAGGTAATATCAAAGTTACTAGGATTAGAAGCCGAACATTATTTATTGAGCCCAGAAGCTTACACAGCCGAGGTGTTACCCAAGGCTGTGTAAACTGGGCGAAACACATAAAGAGCTTTATACTCATACATACTATTTTTTCTTCAAGCGTCACAATTAAAACTGTATTTCTTCAGACATTTATGGTTGTATAAAAACCGATCTGACGTGACGTTTAATTTCAAACTGACACTTCTCAAAAATCATGGCTGGTTACACTTTTACTTTTTTGCACTAGTAAAAAATGAGAATATTTCTTTACTAGTAAAACAATAGGCCTTTTCTATAATACGTCCTGTATAATATAATATAAGTATGTATTATTATACGCTTGAAGAAAAAGTACTATTTATGGCAACTCAATAAAGTTGTGATAATTTTCATCGACAATAAGAAACATATTTTTATTATGATAAACTATTTGTCTTTCCGAATAAATAATCTATATAAATGTTCGTAATAGTCCGAATAAGGTTTTTAGGTAAAGAAAAATAGGAAAGTTGCCCGAAAAATTGAAAAAAATCGAGAAAAACTGAAAGTGCTTTTTTCGATGGGAAATTTGAACAGGACAACGTCTGTTGGGTCAGCTAGTTATTAACTACATGTTACTCAACTGACAACGTTATTTACATTTACAATTTGCAGTTAGGTGACCTGTGGTTTACTAATGAAAATATATGAGATTGTTTACCAAGAATAATGTCATATGCAACAGTATTTTTATAAATTTATTTTTAAATTGTCTGAAAATACGGGAACACCATACGGGTACATCACAGATATTATGATTTAGTCAAACTTACTTCAAATCAAAATATAATATTAGAAGGTACCTATATAGAGTCCTAATATTATGGAAATTTATTATTTAATTTTTATAAGTTGTTTTGGAGATAATCTATTTGAAATTTCGAACTAAAAGTGAAAAATTTTAGAAAAGGTAGTTTGTTGGTCATTACAGAAGGGCCACCTGTACAGGAAATTTTTTACGCGTTACACGGTACCTACATCATGGTATGCAATATCTGCTATAATATTGTAGTATAAATATATTAAGAAATGGGCACATTCTTGAGACAGATCTATAAAAATGCAGTCATTACCTTGATCTGTTGCTGCACCAATCGATTAAAAAATAGCATAATCGCATTTCGCATTCTCCTGAAGAATGTATATGCACTATACAGATGACAAACCTGACATTTAAACCAATCGTAATATGTGCGTAATTAGAACAAGCTTGTTTTTAGTAGGTACTTAGGTAATTTTGTCTTTAAAAAAAGTAGATGTATTATAAAAGTGAAATGCTTTACACAATTATTTAAATTATTTTATATAATACCACTTATACAAACCTATATTTTTTATGCATTTTAAACTGTTATAAATATTTATAATCTTGGTTAGCAATTCGTTCTTGGTGAGGCTAATAATTTTATAAAAGCACCTATAATGAAGAAAACGAAACCATTAAAAGATAGCACTTTTTATAATAGAGAGTTTAGTTATTGGAAATACTATTGCGCAGTATTAACGATGACTTTATTTGAATATTGAGTAGTACTTGACCTTATTTTGTTCACAAAATTATAATTATTGGAATGGACTATTATAAACAGCTTCCCTTTGACGTTACACTCCCCTTCTATCCTAATTTTTTTCCAAATTAATTGGAAATTTTTTTACATTTTCATATACCTACATATTATACTATTCTTAATAGTTTTGTATATTTATCCTTGTTCTAAAAATGCACAAACAATATTCTAAATGTTATATCGTTTTCTTTTTCATGATTGTTGTCGGTTACCCCCAAAACATTAAATAAGGGAGACATAACACAGGCTTGCATATTCATTTAGGTATTCTTTTATTAAAAAGCATATACGCGATTGCTTCGATGTCAAAATATATAGAAAACCAAAATACGTCCAATGACTAATGTGGCAATGAGTACCTATTTAATTAATTTCAAAAAAGTCATCCTATTTTGCAAAACCAATTGTTCTGGGTGTTAAAAAAGGGGAGTTCCCTAAAATATTGTAACTTCAAAAACTAGTTATTAAAATAAAATAAAGTCGAATGATTCTCATATCAAATACGTGAAAACATCCTTCAAGATGTATTTTCTTTCAAGATATTTTATTTCTTATTTTACTTGCAGGTGCTTAGATCTATTTTCATTTGATTATTTAAGACTTTCGTTGGCCTTTTTACGAATAGTAGTTCTAATTATATTGCTTGTATTAAAGCTGAAATTGATTTCATTATAATTGTCTTTAAATAAATTACAATAATCAACTGGTCAGATTAATATATTACGTATATTATTTACAAATTTTCGCCATAAATAAAAGCAGTATTTATATTTTTTAAGCAAAAAAGTAGATATCACCGTTTTGTAAATTTTAAATCTGCAATTAGGCCCCAAGCTTCTGTTGGCCTCTGACAGCAGGTGCAAGTTTGGGATGAAACCGCCCGAAAGATAATAAGCGCAAGTAAGCAATTAATCGCTCATCAAAATGATCTGATTATTAGCCGAGTACCGCGAACGTTCGCCTCGAATTTCTCTGTCCTTTGTAGTCTCGTGATTACTGCAATTTTAATGACACCCACAGGCGCAAGACGCGGATGTAGTTGTTTTATAACATTAAGCTACTTATAACCTGCTGTATAAGAATGAGTTGTAGAGAGATATATTAAAATCATTAATATATAAAAATAATAACATCTATTATATCCCTCATTCTAATCACAAGGATTGTCCCGAAAGTCTGATATTTGTGTGGAAGAGGGGGCGGCATAGTATTATTTCGCGGGCCGCCTTTGCGCCTCAAGAACGACGTACGTTGGTACGCCCTAATCACAATTCAGTTCTGGAATGAGCGAAACCTGGAAAGCCTCATTAGTTAGGGTAACAGTCGAACGTCAACTGATTTTAATCTCACATTAACACCAAGTCGACATTCTTTCCATCGTATATAGGCGATTATTTTTCAACTGAAAAAACACAAAAGTTGACCTCAAAGACCTCCTTTTTGTAATAACAAATAACATTTTCAAGGCAATGACAATATTCAAATTATTAATATTGCTTGTTCATTATAATAATTTATCGATATTTCTGAACATGAAAAGTGATGTAAAGGAATTTGTTTTATCCTAAAGCGATTTTAAGGTACCTCCGCATATTTACAGTTTCAGTAGGTGGATATTCTATATAAACTTTTGTTTATTTACAATAATTTGAATATGATTTGACACAATAGTTTTACTATTCACGGTATATTTAAAATTATTGTCATTATGAGTATAGGTTAAGGAGCTTTCTATTGTTATGACAATACACCAAATACTGATTAAGTTATTTATTGTATTTTTCTTTTACCTTTAATCACGTAAGTTTTTCAGTTTGGTTACCTACTTTATTTATATATGTAGGTACTCACTTCTACTGTTTAGCAGAATAAGGTTACTTTTAATTTACACAATGTATCTACGAACGTTTACTAGATACATATTAGTTTCAAAATTTAATAGACTTGTGTTCAAGTTACTATAAATAGAGGACGTGTATGCACATTACACATTTCCTGTATTGTTTATTGTTATGGGCTGTTAAGGTGATACGTAATGGATGTAATATTAATAATAGCTCTATAATTTGAATTGTTTCATAGGCTATTAGTCATATTCTGCTGGACGAATTAGGTATGTTTATAATACGAATATCCAGGTACTCAACTTGCCTTCATAGAACCTATATGCATACGTAATGATTAATGATTTCATCAGAAATTGTATGCAAAGATTATGTAGAATCGTTGATTGTAAGTTCTGTGATTGAGTTACAACAGATTGTTTTATGTTATAATATTGGATTATTAGATCTGTTCAAGCAAACAGTCCTCGATAATTAAAAAATGTTTGAATATTTTCGACCGGTACCTACAAATAATACCAATATTACTTGTATCAATAGAATTTGTGAAAGAATGGCAAATATGGAAACTTATACAGGAAGTATGCTGTTAAATTTCTGAATCCTGTCAAGTCTTCTTGTTCGATACACAACAAATTTTTCTCAAATTTCTTCTTTTTTTGTGTTCCATTAAAAAAACCTGATGTACCCGGTACAGCAATATTATATTAATCACTTTCGTTTGTTAAAATTTTTTATTTATATTTCACAAATTCATTTTTATTCAAACCCATAATAGGTACTATTATTTTAAGCGACTAAAGTTAGTTAAATTATTATCCTCTTTACAGTATGGCATTCTCCTCCTCATCATTCTAGTTTTGGAAATAACTGTAGGATGTTTAGCAATAGTCTACAAAGCGAAGGTAATTTATTTTTGAAGCATATTATTATAGAATTGTATTTTTAATGTACGTAAGTAAATAATTTTTAGAAAGTATTAATGGAATATTATATCTTTCAGGCTGAGGATGAGACGAAAAATATTTTAAAATCTACACTAGCGAAATATTCGCAATCTGAAAACGGCGACGCCATAACTGTAGCTTGGGACTCGTTGCAAGTTAGTTTACATTGTTGTGGTGTGGATAACTACACAGATTATCAGAAGAATGATGCTTGGGCCAGAGGCGATAAAATCGTCCCTGAATCATGCTGCGTCTTGGATGAAAGCACTTCAGCACCCTTAGCTCCTACTTGTACTACCTCTCCTAATGATGTTAACTCTTACTATATGAAGGTACATACATAGTGTCTAAATATGTATAATTCAGTTTGAGAGAGGTCTTATAATTTTTCTTTTTATCATATGTTTATGTTAGCGTACAGCTAACCTACTCGTTTTATATTTCCCTTATTGGTATTATTTCTTATTGGAATGAGGTAGGTAACTATAGCTAAATGTCCCTTCTCCTACAAGTAGGCACATTGATAATAGGTCCAACTCGAATAATAAAGGAGATATGTTCAAAAAGCAGCTGATATAAAGGTATTACAAGTACAGCACGAATGGTTTCTTGCTTAGTTATTAACAAATAATTTCTCCAACTCATTGCTTTTATAGCACACTCTTAAACATATATGCCTTAATATTAGAGATACACATCGAACTTTATATCACTATATTTATAACATAATTATCTATACAGTTTGTAAAATTAAATAGGGTGTTCTATTTAAAAAATTGATTTTGACATAGATACATCCTTTTTAGGTCACCCTGTATAAATCAAAGGTGGATAAGTATTCATAGTTTGTTTCTTTTGGGATTACACCACCTGTAAAATAACAAAAAGCAGAAAACCAGAAGTATACAAATTAAATATTCAAAGTGTAGTAACAAGGCAAACTTCTAAAGTTTGCCCCAAAAAACCACTGTATAATGTGTGATAAAATAATATTTGATATATTGACTAAATTTTATCAGTGGTTTTTTAGTTTTATACAAAATTCTATAATATTACATGTCATATTCTAAAATATGTCCAAATTTATTATATACTAACTAAATCTATGCTGACCAAATGGTTAACTTATCTATCTACTATCTTTAACCATGTTTTCACCTGCAAAGAATGTAGCTACATGTAAAAACATTCTGAAATATACTTAATGAGAGTTCATTATAATATGATTTAATAATTTCACATTTTTGTTTTCCAATGTAATTAATTCAATTTTTACTTTCAGGGATGCTACAAAGCTGTTATAAACTGGATGATGACCCATTTAAACATCATAATTGGAATTGCAATTGGTTTTGGAGTTGTCGAAATTCTTGGAATATTCTTGTCCTTCTGTTTAGCAAAATCAATAAATAGTTATCGTAAATAAAAACATATTTACTGATTGCAAAAATTCTTAATGGGATCAAACCTGAAGCCTAATTCTTGGGCTGTGATACAAACATTCAGATTTCTAGTCGTAATATTAAAATTAATATTATTTTATTACATATCATCTGAAAGGATGTGCATATAACTGCTCATGTATATAAATACTTTTAGATAGGTAACTGTTATGCAGAATAAGATATTTACAGTCAGTTTTATTGGTTTAAGGAATGTGCCACCAGCTTTTCTACTTATGGATATTAAGTTGGCACTCAGTTAATATGAATGTTACTAGAAGGATTTCAGTCCTTAAAAAAGAAGTGTTAGTACCTACGTTGTTTGACAATGACATTCTGTGGATTGAAGTTGATGCAACCACCTTTGCGACTGTAAATAACTTGAGGTTTTCACCAAATCACCAGTACTGAATTGTTTGTGTCTGTTTTATATATATATTTTTTACTCAGTAAAGTTATTATATATTCTCAGTATTATAGGCAATAATATATTAAATGTATAATATTAAAGATAGAATAACGAACTGTGCCTTTGTTGGTACTATTTTCCAGTATGTTGATTAATGTAAATTTTTTGTGGACCACATATGAATTGTTACCCCAAGTTCTTTGTTTTTATTTAGTTACTGAATTACATGGTAGATCTGTATTTGATGTACAATTTTTGTTACACTTAGAAATGTAGATATTTCACGTTTGTAAAATAAAAACTAAAATATACTACACTATTATTTACTGCCATTCACCTACTAAATTTTACAAACCATTAACTATACCTGCAGTGGTACTATACAAGTGTCTTAAAGTTGAGACATAAGTTAAGCGATTTGTTTAAGATCATTCAGAGTCAACTTAAACATTAAGCTTAAAAATTTCCTGTAGTCTTAGTATTCTCGCCTATACCTAGAACTACATAATATCAAAATCTCCCAAAAACTTAAACATCCAGAATAAAATTAGAAGCGGGACGAATTTATGTCGCAAATCGTGAGTTCTAGCCATCTAGAAAAAGTACATAATACCACTGCAGCTGAGTATCTACTTTGTTCCAGACTTTTGTTTAAAGTAGATTATTTACAACCAACAAAATATTTTACGAAAACTTTACTTTTGCAATTTGCAATAAAGTACATAGTAGCAGAAACTAAATCATCAGTACGGTAAATACAAAAATGGTTTTGTATGTTGTATTTTTTCTTAATATTGCAGTTAAAATTCGCGGGTAGAATTGTTTTACGGACGAGAGCGACACCAGACGACGACAACAGTAATTAATGACGATGCAATGCAAGGATTGTTAACTGTTTACACAATCCTTGGGTGCAATGTGCATCCACCACAGAACATTTACACGTTCAATGAACAACATAGTTTTTTTCGTCCGGTGAGGAGTTTGCGCAGTGAGGAAATGGTAAATAAGTTACACATAAAGTCAGCTACTTACATATAAATTGCAAACAACTTACATATAAACTGCATGGTTTGTTTTTCTATTCCTGAAGTAAAAGTTAAAGAGTGTATGAAGACACTCGGTATTCTATTGAGCTCTCACTAATAAATATCGTGTCATTTCATGGGGCATCGTCTTGAGTTCCAAGAAAAATGCCGACATCCGTCTGCAAACGGGAGCTGCGCAAAATCCATACCGGACTAAATCGTTCTCGGTCTTCAAAGTTTATTGTCTTTGGTGTCTCAACCTCACATACATTTCCGTGGTTCTATGGTCTTTATTTCTTTTCGGTGATGGTGTCATAATCAACTTGGATCTAGCCGTAGCATCGCAACTTTTGCGCCGAACCAATAGAATACTTTTATCGCTTCTATCACCCAATTGGTTGATTTTGTATACTTTCGCCTTGAAATTTGACATGTATTTAACCTAATTTTGTGCAGATATTTTGTGCACAGTATAATGCTCTAAAGAAATTGTGTTTGTTGTATACAGTTGCATATTTTTGTGATAATTAAGATTAGATACCATAAATACTTAATTCAATTCTGGAGTAGACTACAGTCTTTTTTTTATTTTGTGCTACAGTGACTACAAGTGACTGTATAATAGACAATAGATATTACCTAGATACGTTTTGATTTGATACCTGATGATGAATAAGTGCAGTGAGTGTGAAAAACAATTTGGAAGGTTGACCGATTTACGAAAACATGCGTTAAACGGTTTCATAGTCACAAATCTGACGAAATTGCTCCATTGAAGAGACAACAAACACATTTTAAATTTACTTGCCACTGTGGGAAAAATTTTAACCGCACAATAAAAATTTTATTTCCCATAAAACGGCTCGAGAGGGAGAAACAATTTTTTTTTTGAAATGACGGGTTGAAATAATGGGTGTGTTGATACCCCTTTGACTGCTACATGCAACTCTAGAAGAAAAATAAAATCGGCAAAGCAAACAAAAATAACAATTTTTTGAAACTTCAAAAATTAAAAACTTGATGCATTGCATAAATGTAGGTTTTATTAGTTTTTTGCTCCCCTTTGAGCGGTCCCTCTTGATTCCACACTCATATTTTCAGAAACTATCCATACATTATATGGATAGTTTCTATAGTAGTAGATAGTATACTATCCAATATAAAATATAAACATTGACCTGTCAGATTTTTTTATATCTGCATGTTATATTTACATTATTGTTTAATATAAAGTTGAAGTATAGAAAGTGAATGGTGTTTTATTTCTTTGTCACCAATCTCAATATTATCTGTTACCCAGTGTACCTACATGATAGAATAAGTATCATATCCAGTGTATCAAATAAAACTTTAAATTTATCATATTTATTATTCATAGTTTCTTTTGGGATTACACCACCTGTAAAATAACCAAAAGAAACTATGAATCATGAAAACACACCACAAATAAGTTACATACATTACTTATCATATTAATTGTATTATGTATATACATAACTTGGTGGATACAAGGGAAAGTTTAATTTAAGGTAATCATAATTTACATAGATGATCATACTTTTTCTGTTATATTCACAATAGATTATAGAATAAAAAGATTGTTCTATTTTAAATGGAACATACCTATATAATGTTATTTAAACAGGTCTGATGATTTAGTTTGATGTTTGCTTTACATTTTTTTTTGTGAAGGAAACTTTCACACCTTCATTTATGTACATATCATCGCCAGAAGATGTTTTGATAGTGTTTCAGCCTTAATTTGATCAGATTCAATGATATTTCTTAAATTGTACCGAGAGTTAGTTTGTTTAGTTGTCAGTATATTTGGATATCGTATACCTAACAAAATAAGTCGCAATAAAAAAACAAGGTAATTTTGTGTTAAAATTGCAGAATATGTTGTTAATGAGTCCATAAACTTAAAATCAATCAGACCATTATAGTAAACATAGACATGATATGAAAAATAACTTGATATTTGTTAGGGCTTCGTGTTATTAATCTATGTACATAACAGTTAAAAGAATCTGTGGTTAGGGTTCGTAATGTTAGTAGGTATGTTTTGTGAGGTTTAAAACTTTCATCTCGTTTTTGTTCAGGCGCGGCAATATTTAAATGGGCAATGCGTTTTTATTGGCCAGGCGCAATAGTTGCCTTGCTACGGCTAGATCCAAGTTCATAATCATAGATAATAAGTCATAACTTTTCTATGGGCAAAACACAAATGGACAAATGGCACAATTACAAAATAAAATAAAGTAGAAATAATAATGTACAGCGTTGAGTGGCGCAAAGTGGCAGTATTTTATAAACTAACCCTTCATCTGATTAGCAGTGTGTGAAAATTGTGTTAAATAATACGTAATATAAATATTAAGCAGAATATGTAAAACACGTTTACAAGAAGTGTTTACAGTTTACACATATATTAAGTAAATAAGAGAAACGGAGAGTTTAGGTACAATGGCCCCTGTACCATTAGAGGGGCTACAAACTCCTGTAGCGAATTCAGTTGCCCAGGCAGGTCTAGGCGGACCCCAGGAAGGCAATAGGGGCACAATGATGTCTCTTGCAGTGCTTATAGAATTTATTGTGCAAAGAACTTATCATGAACTATCAGTTCTTGCCGAACTGTAAGTAGCAAACTTGAGCTTAAAATCATTGTTATTTGATATCATTTATATATTTATATGATTTTTTAAATTTGTTCACCAGGTTACCGCGGAAAACGGATATGGAGCGAAAAATTGAAATTTATAACTTTGCCACAAGGACAAGGCAACTATTTGTAAGACTTCTAGCATTAGTGAAATGGGCTAATAGCGCATCAAAAGTAGAAAAGTCTGCTGTAAGTGTATTAAGATAATAGTTGGTATACGAAATAAAATAAATTATTATTTCAGCGTATAATGAGTTTTTTGGACAAGCAGTCTCTACATTTCGTAGAAACTGCAGATATGTTAGCCCGAATGGCTAGAGAAACATTAGTACAAGCTCGTCTACCTAATTTTCATATCCCTGCTGCTGTGGAAGTACTAACCACTGGTACCTATGGACGACTACCTGCATGCATTAGAGAAAAAATTGTACCTCCTGATCCAATAACTCCAAGTGAAAAACGTAACACATTACTGAAGTTAAATCAAGTTATACAGCATCGACTTGTCACTGGAAACTTGTTACCTCAAATGAAAAATCTTAAGGTAATAGTAATAATTCAATAATATATTTATATTTTATTGTTACAATCATTTAATGTAACTACTTTTCTTACTCACAATTTTTTCAAATATTGGTGTAATGTAGGACCTATGTTTTTTGAGTACCTATGACTTCTTATGTAATTAAAAAACTTAAATAAACTGAATACCAATATTTCAGATCGAAAATGGGAGAGTAACTTTTCACGTTCAACACGAGTTTGAAGTTGCTTTAACTGTAATGGGAGATGGACCTAATATTCCATGGAGATTACTTGAAATTGACATTTTAGTAGAAGATAAAGAAACTGGAGGTAAATGTTTCATCATATTTTAATATTGGCAAATATTGTAATCATCATTTTAGATGGAAAAGCATTAGTTCACTCACTTCAAGTACAATACATTCACCAGCTTATCCAGAGTCGACTGGTTGACAACCTCCAACCATTAACAGAAGTCTACAATTGTTTACATTTCTTCTGCCAATCCTTGCAACTTGAGGTACTATATTCTCAAACTTTAAGGTTGATGAGAGATCGCCTTGATGATCATATTCATGTTGATGAATATATCCCTGGTAAATCATTAACAGTTTCTTATTGGAGGTGAGATTACGTTTGTAGATTCTTTCTGGGTCATTGGCAACTAATTTTTATTTCAGAGAATTAACCAGTAAAGGTAAAGAACAAGCAAATAAGGACTTGCGATCTGAATTAGGGTACAGACTAACGGTGCAAGTCGATGTGCATGATCCAGCAAGGCCATTGGCAGTTTTACATATACCTTCATTAGGAAATAAGGTTTGTATTGTTTTTATTTGCAATTGTTTTAACAAAAGCTCATTATATATAATATCTTGCAACAAGAAGCCTTGAAAAAGTCTTATTTTTTGGCAATCGTAGGTATACATTTTTTAACATGAAAAGCAAAAAATTAATGACAAATGAAATGTAATAATTGTGTATTTTTAATTTTATTTTATAATATAAATATTTTTCTTGTTTAAGGAAAGTGAAATTGCTGACAGAGCAATAAGGTCGGAGGTCTTATCTATGGAGAGACTATTGGTGCATACCATATATGTTAGAACTCGCAGTAGATTAAGCGATATAAAGTTAGAACTTCAAGGCATGCTGAAGGACATAGAATGTAAAATATTTAAGATATATCTGACAACATTTTAATATCTATGTTTTTCAGGTAATTTACAGGGATCACCAGCAATATTATCGGTAGCAATACTACAGCCTTGTTTAAGAGCAGAACAATTACTGATTACTGTCGATACTCATACAGGCATGTTGCAGTGTCACGTGCCTCAGTATGATCCACCGCTAATTCCCGAGTTAAATAATGCATTGAATGGCGATCATTCAAAGTTGACACATTTAATTGGAGAATTAAGGTATGTGGCTTGTATTGTAAATATATTATTAATAAAAAATAATATTATTTATAAACAATATCTTTATCCCTTATTCTCATCTCAATCATGAACCCAGAAGACAAAGATTTGTCAAAGAGAGGGATCAGCATCGTATTTTTATTCTCTTTTAGATATTGGATTACACAGCGACGATGTGAAAAAACCTTGCAACATTTGCCTGCCACAGCTCATGAAAAGTTGCCATTGCTACCCCAACCTGATCACTCTATCAATAAAATTGGAAGACACCGAATGTATATCCAACTACACAGGCATCCAAATGTAGTATTGGTAAGTAATATTTTTTATTCCATTTAATCTTGATTTTCCTTTATTTTTAATACCTACTGATTAGGGATATCGATACCCGTTAATTTTACTACCCGGGTACCCGTTTTCAATACCCGGTATTTACCCACTACCCGTTAATTACCCGCTACCCATTAATAACCCGGTATACCCGTTAATTACCCGTTACCCGTTATTTACCCGTTACCCGCTATTTATCTATTATGAGATATCAACCCATAGCATTCAACATAGCAAATATTTTCCAATTCATATCATATTTTATATCGCCAAACCTGCGCCAACGCAAAACCGCAAAAAAAATAAGTGGCGACCGAATGCAGGTACTTATCAGGGTTATCGGGTTTTTAACGGGTTATCGGACCCTAAAATGGGAACCGGGTAGCGAGTCGTTATCGGGTACCCGGGTACCCGTCGGCATCCCTACTACTGATTAGTAATGAGAGAAAGTTGTTTGGAGAAATATTTATCAAATATTGACTAACCATTTATTAACTATTTGTATATATTAAAATATGTATACACATAATTTCACATTCATTAAAAATATTCAATCCCTTGAGTCTGAAAAGTTTGTAATAAATTGTTTATTTCCGAAACCGAAAGATATTTATTTTAAATGAAATGTATATTTTTCATTTTTGGATATGACACTCTCTCAAGAATAGATTGATATAGATCAATGTATTCATGAGAATATCTGTCAGCCTAAAGATGTTGATTATATCTACATATATGATGTTGAAGATATCTATAATAAATAGAAAGATATTGCTAAAATAGTGTGCCATAAGAGTAACATGTTGGACAAAGACTTTGTAGCACCTGAAGTCTAACAACCAACTTATGTTCTCTTTCCAACACACTACGCTTATGGTAGGCTCTTTTGGTTAAATCTCCCTTATTATTATGATTATGAACAGACCCGTCAACACCTTACGTCAGTGTATTCATGAGAGAATACCCTAATCAAAGACAAATACACAGAGTGATACAATTTCAAAGAAATATTGATGTCATAACTAAAAACAATAGATAAAATTGTTGCACTATTGAAAATTGAGTCAGGTCTTTCCTAAATATTTTTTTGGAAGTCAAAGCCAGAACTAAGCAAAGTGCAATGACCGGAAAAAGAGAAGATCTATGTGGTCACATTTATTTCTAAAGTATACTTATTTAAAACAGGAAACATATTAATTACCTTATTTACCCATTTTTTTACTTGCTACTTTACTAACGTCCCTTATCCCTATTGTACTTTATTAAAGCAAACACAATGTTTAATTTGTGTTTAACTTCATAATATCAAGGAATTTTCGAATACGTGGCAACTGCGAAAGTCGTAAAGTTGACGACAAGCTGTTCATCCTTATTTAACATACATATTCTTGCATTTACGCTTTCTTCTCTCTGAACTTCAACGACGTTGATTGGTTGAATCAGGAACCAACCAGCGACTGCGCTCAAGGTAGTAGGGAAACAGTGGCGTGATGTTGGGTTATTTCGCATGCGTTTCTTAACGGTAAAAATTTGTAGTAAAATTATCAGTGTATTTATTCTTTGTGTCAGTGTTTATACTTATTTGTGTTAGTTAAAAAAGTGGAAGTGCATATACAGGGTGGCGCAGATGGATCGGGTGGTTTTAAAATACTTGTCAAACTGTCAATTTTAAAGGTATTGGATTGAAATAAAGTGCAAAACGTGTAGTTACAATGGAAGTTTATTAACAAAAAATTAATAAAGTTAGTTTTTAAAAATTACATCCATCAAATGCCCTCCTTCTCGAGCGACGCATTCTTGAAGTCGGTCCTTAACGTTCCGCATTGCCCGCTCAAGCACATCACCAGGAATTAATGTGATTTCGTTGTGAATTGCTGCCTTCAACTCCTGAATGGTCCGGGGATTGTTCATGTACACCCTTGCTTTTAAATAGCCCCATAAGAAGAAGTCACATACCGTGAGGTCCGGTGAGCGAGGGGGCCAATGGAGATCTCCATTACGGGAAATCAAACGGCCAGGGAACAGAGCGCGTACAGCTTGCATTAATATCCTAGCGACCTCACGGTATGTGACTTCTTCTTATGGGGCTATTTAAAAGCAAGGGTGTACATGAACAATCCCCGGACCATTCAGGAGTTGAAGGCAGCAATTCACAACGAAATCACATTAATTCCTGGTGATGTGCTTGAGCGGGCAATGCGGAACGTTAAGGACCGACTCCAAGAATGCGTCGCTCGAGAAGGAGGGCATTTGATGGATGTAATTTTTAAAAACTAAATTTACTAATTTTTTGTTAATAAACTTCCATTGTAACTACACGTTTTGCACTTTATTTCAATCCAATACCTTTAAAATTGACAGTTTGACAAGTATTTTAAAACCACCCGATCCATCTGCGCCACCCTGTACTAGAAGTGCCCAATGGTAAAACAAAATATGCACGCCCATGCATCACCGCATTTTACCAGATCGGCGAGGTCATTCCACTTTGCTTAATTCTGGCTTTGACTTAGAAATGTTAATTTATTCCATACTTTTCAAAATGAATTAGGTAGTCATGCGTTGATAATTATTATAGGAAAGGACATCAACTGAAGTTATTTCTAGAATTTCTAAGATATCTAGTTTAATGAATTTTTCAGATAGTAGAATTCAAAGAAAAAGAGAACAGTCCATGTGAGATAGACTGCTCATTTTTTATGGCCGTCGTGAAGCATTGTGGTGTTGAAGATAATCCCAACGACGATGCCATAGAAACAGAAGTCCCGAAAGCCTTTTTAAGGGTGCAAACCTTAATAGAGTTTGACACGTTTGTCGCCACACATGGGCCTTTCACCAGCATCGATGGTAAACAATAAAAACAAAATATTTATACTGCATATTTTATCTGTTTAATGCATATTTATCTTCATCTGTTGTTTCAGGTTCCTGTGATTCTGATCATACTGAACCAAATGTTTTAAAAAGAAAAGGAGGTGTAAAGCCTGAATCTGCAACTCGTAGATCAAAGCAACCGGCATATTTTGTGGCAGAACTAGCCCACGTTGTAGCTATGTGTGATGAAAGACTGCCATATGTGACTCTAGCCAACGAGGTTAGTTTAAATTGAAATGTTCAATTTTCAGATTTGGTGAAATACTATTCTTTGTAGCTCACGAAGAGAAACGTATTTCATCAAGGTCTACAGGTGGAGGCTAACGCTACTGGTTTAGTTTTGAAACTTATTCAGTTGCCATCACCGACTAAAGAAATCGGTACTTCTCCTGCATGGCACGCTCTGCTGAAGAGGCTTTTATCAGTTTCTATCCGGGTTTTGAGTAAGGGTGTTCTAAAGAGTTGGATGGTGGAATTCGTTTTTTATTCTACCCCACTTTCAAGCACCCATCCCAAAGAGCAAGGTAAGTAAGTTACTATTGATCTATCAATTACCTTTACAATGATATTGTTCTCGAAGTATTTATGGAAAGATGAACTCATCCAAATCAACTCTTACAGATGAACACTAATACCAGAGGCAGAGATAATATCTGTAGTTGATTTATAAGACGTAATCATTGTAACAACCTGTCTATTTAAGTCTAAAACATACACTTCGCATCAAAATTAACGCATCACTAAGAAAAACCGACAACCCAATTTCCTGGCGCATCGTCAACCCGATTTCAATGAATTTTTTTTTTAATTGTAGCCTACTTCTTCAGCAAGGGCACTATGGTACTATCTCTTATTCAAATTTAAGTTTTGAGCATATACAGGGTGTTACAATGAAGTCAAGTTTTTATCATGAACTTTACAACACCCTGTGGAATGCTGTGATTAAAACGGTCGGTGTGTACTGATAGCCCCATTTTTTTCAAACCTTTTCGTTCTTTTTTGAACCCGTTATCTCTATTATTAAAGGAGATACACAACTAAAATGAAAATGCTGTATTGTAGTAATTTAACAAGAACAAAAATCAACAAAACGAACGAAGAAAATCAATACCGTGTATCCCTCTACTTCTAATAACGGCTTGGCATCTACTACTCATACTTGAAATCGGATGCACAATCTGGTCTTGGCCAATATTGTTCCATATTTCTCTCAAAATGTTTTCAACGTCGTCAAGCGAGGCGGCAAGCGGCTGATGATTTCTAAGTTGCCGATCCAAACTGTCCCACAAATGTTCCATAGGATTGAGATCTGGACAACGCGGAGGCCAGTCCAGCGTTTCAATGCCCGCCTCTTGTAGATATTTGTGAACCATACGAGCAACATGCGGCCTTACATTTTCATGCATTAATAAGAAATTATTGCCAATATTAGGAATAAAAGGGACAACATGGTCGGATAAAATTTCCTCAATATATCGCGCACTGGTCAAGGAACCTCCACGTAAAGGAACTAGCTCTGTACGAGTTGTCTTAGATATTCCTCCCCAAACCATTACAGAACCTCCATTAAATGACACCCTCTCCTGAATATTGCATTGAGAGTAACGCTCATTTGGTCGCCGGAGCACCCTTATGCATCGATCGGAGCTGTATAAACAAAACTTGGTCTCATCAGTGAACAAGACGCGCTCCCAGTCCTCAAGATTCCAATTCACATGCTCACTAGCGAATTGTAATCGCAATCTACGATGGTTTACGTTTAACTTCCGTCCTCTAGCTGGAATTCTAAAACTTAAATTCTGTTCTGCAAGACATCTTCTTACAGTGTACTTGTATGGACGTTGTGAATGGTACAAACTTGTATTTGCAGACTACTACTCATTTTAGTTGTGTATCTCCTTTAATAATAGAGATAACGGGTTCAAAAAAGAACGAAAAGGTTCGAAAAAAATTGGGCTACAGTCTACCATCAGTACACACCGACCGTTTTAATCACAGCATTCCACAGGGTGTTGCAAAGTTCATGAAAAAAACTTTACTTCATTGTAACACCCTGTGTATGCTCAAAATTGAAATTCGAATAAGAGATACTACCATAGTGCCCTTGCTGAAGAAGTAGGCTATAATTAAAAAAAAAAATTCATCGAAATTGGGTTGACGGTGCGCCAGGAAATACTGTTTGACTTTTTCGGTTTTTCCAAGTGGTGCGTTAATTTTGATGTGAAGTGTACTTACTTTTTTTCAATTTGTAATTTTAGGATCAAGACGCCCAATTTATTTCCAATATGAGATGGCCACTATCGACAATACATCGAAAACTGTTGACTCGCTCTTGAGCGATTGGGGCCAAATCGTTCACCTCTACACTATTGTTCATGATTTAAGTGAATATTTAAAAATAGGTAAAGCTCACTAACCCACTCATACACTTCATCATTGCTATTCATATTTTTATTCTTTTTTAGATAAATACAGTTTTCTCTCGAATATGTTCTGTATAAAATCTTACAACTACAGCAAACTAGTGCTATGTTACGGACCCGACAAGGGTGCAATGGTCTCGGTCGCTTGGAATAACAATGACAAAATTTTTAAGTTAGCATTTGGTGCTACAAATAACGCTCTCAACGCCCATTCCTTGATACAGGAACAGCTGGAATCTCATTTAAATGAGCACAAAAACTTGGCTCAAATAGTGCAGTTGCTGCACGAAACTTATGAGTCTCTTTTATCCATAAGTAAATTGCCGATGATTCCTCAACTGGGGATACAAAATACTGTAAGTACACTTAATACATTTATATGCAGTACTTTTTATTTACATTAGAAACCATGGTTACCAAAACACAACAACTAACCAACGGCTTAATTTTAAGAATTCATGCTGATGGAACTGAAATATTAATATTTATTTTCAGAGGCCGCAGGTGCCAGTTCAGACTTTCACGATAATGCCCCAGTCTTGCACCCTGATCCGGTTAGCTTATCAGGGTATGTACTGCCTAGAACTCAGAATTCGTGGTGCCGGGTTGGTGTCTTTACGAGACGGTGCTTATAGTAGATTCGACCGCAGCAACGTGGTGGATGTTTTCTCGCCCACTCAAGGTTTAAAGACGTTTTTGTCGAAGTATGTTGACGAGACGGCTGTGTTTAGAAGACGGTCACAGTCAGAAGACGATAATCCGCCTTCGCCTATGGAAGTGGAAGGTAGTGGATTTCTTGGTGAGTACAAAGAAATTTACCTGTTTCCTGTATCTTTTAAATCTTAAATTTATCTGTACCTATTTACCTTATAAAAAGTGAAACCTACTTGATTTAATAAGTTTTAAAAATCACCAAAGTGTTTACTACCTACTACAGTGTTCACCTACTTTTTGTACAGTTAAAGTAGGCTATAGAATGAGCAAGCAGCATGGTGTTATCTATTTTGTAAAATCTCTGAAAACATGTTTTACTGACTTAATATTAATATGTGTTTAAGATTTTATAGTATTCGATTTGTCATGATCCTATTAAAATTGGAGTTCTTGAATCATTTGCCGCTCTGTACAAAAAAATTGACATCTCATAAAAAGGAATGTTCTAACGAGTGATGGTAAATTGATCGTCTATTTATTTTCGGTCAATTGACCAACATAATCGACCGGTCAAGTCGGGAAAAAAATCTAGATTTTGGCAAAATTGGCAAGGCCTCACCGTGACGATCAATTTGATACTGATCAATTTAATACGTCATATGACGTATTAAAAATAACATATGATGTTTATATATATGAACTTATATGATAAAATTCAGGATTATCTTTTAGTCGAGGTTTTAATTTAGGGTTATATAGCATCCGAAATTCAAGGTCGCAACTTTTAACATCAATGAAGGAGTGGTTCACTAACCTGATAATATTGAATATGATATATTCCTATACCGGATGGTGGAATCATGAATACACATGTACTCAAATCATGGATGTTGATTAATAGTTCCTCAATCAATATTTAAAGTACAACCCCTAAATCTAATCATAGTATATAAAACAATCAATAAGGAAATTCCCATTTTCTGCCGTCGTCTAGATTTTTAGTGCACATGGCTGTCCAGCTCCATGATGCTAGGCTATTAACAAATTTTACTAGACATTACACAATCCTAATATTTGCCTAGGTATATTTATATTGTGTTTACTGTTGTTTAATATGTTTAATTCACATTTTCATTTCCTATTCATGTATAATTCACAATTTAATCGTATGTAATTATTAAAAAATAAAATTGACAGCTAATATCCGCCATGTCTCTAGCGACATCATTCGTAAGTACGCACTGTTCGAGAGAAAGGGTGTTTTAAAATCTAGCCGACACATTTTATTCATAATTTGGAGACATAAAAATTGGTGTTATCATTATCTGTTTATTTATTAAATTAAAGATTTCATCCTGTAACAAGCATTCTCAACCTAGCAGTATATAAAAATGGAAAACAAGGTTATTGGTATACTATTAATAAATAAAATGTATGCATCTTTAACCAAATCTATTTCAGAACGAAAAAATATTGCTTTTGTTTTAACTTTAAACCTTTTGTGGATTTTAAACAGCTAGGTTAGACTCCAACGTTTGAGAAATTTCAATATTCTAGGTACCTACCTTCTACATCATCATCAGTCAAAAATGTGGCGAAATTTGGGGAATTTTTGAAATTTATTATTGACTGCGGTAAATTTATTTATAATTGCCCATCACTAGTTCTAACAAACAAACTTTTTTGATGTTTCATTAATATTTTTATAGAATTTGAATACAAATATTTTTCTGCCTTTAGAGTCATAAATAACTTGACTATATTTGATAGTAACTGTTTTTTTGCACTTTTCAGGGCACCATAGAGGTCCACAATCTCCTGCGGGTCAACGAGAACCCGGTCTCCGTTTCCATCCCCCTCTAACCCCACCCTCCGGCTCGAACCCTCACACACCCGCTAGCCCCCACACTTCCAGCATGAATCAGCCCACCACTCACACCAGTTTTGGTTCAAGCCCGGCCACATCCTTCAATTTAGCCTCCCCCACTTCCTTACCAGCAAACATAAATCCGAGTCCAATGCCCCATCCGAGTCCCAGTGGTCTAGTGGCAAATTCTCCGCTGAATCCTCAGCTAGCCAGCCCCGGCGGACTTCTGAGTAATTCTTCTCCGGGACCGCAATCAACGAGTTTGCCTGGCCATTCTCCGGTGAGCAGTTTTATCCCAACAGGTAAGTTATATATTTGATATTTTTTTATGTATGGTGGTGATATTGGCAAATTTTTAAAACATGGAAGCTAATAATATAACAAGAATATTTTAGATCGGTTGGTTCTTTATTTATTGTATTTTTCACACAGTAATGTTCTATGGTATCAATCACTTTTTATTCATAATGCATCATAATCATAAAGTTTATTTACCACAATGTATTTATAAAATATGTGAACTCTTAAAATTTTTTAATTTATTAAAATTTATTTATTATTTTTTTATGGACTTGCAACATTTCCTTTTAAATAATGATAATAAAACATGTTGTGTTTCTGTCGATTGATAGTATTCGTAGCATATTTCACTAATTTTCCCATAATATTACTGCAAGCTTGATCTGCAACGAATTAAGTTTGCAGTAATTATATGGTAAAATTATGTTGAAAGGGGTTGGAACCTTTGGTGTGAAGATAATACTGGCGTAAATTGCACAAGGGGTTTGTATTTTACCAGATAAATTTGGATTGTTTAATGAGAAACTATTGCCAAGCAATTAGACGAGAAAAACTGTCAACAATTAAAAACTGTCAACAATTAAAAACAGGACACCGAAGGTGGAGCATTTTTAGGTTTACAGTTTTTCGAGTCAAATTGCCAAAGGAAACAGATTAGAATTTAAACAATACAAATTTATCCAGTATCAATACAAATATCGAGTGTAATTCGGCAGGACAATTTAATGAATAAGAAATTTAGAAAAAACATATGAATACAAACTTTATTTATGAAACACTAAAAATAAACACATTTTTATTTGAGTATCACCGAATCGATTCATTGGTAGTGTTTAATAATTCAATAACTTGTTGACAGAAATGTTAAACTATTTATTTTTGCAACGGACACCGCAATAATTGATTAAAAAATGAATAAGTGAAAAAACCACTAGTGCATTTGTCACTGTAAAAGTTGCAGGTAACTTTTGTCGCTGTCAAAGTGACAATTGCACTGTGGCATATGCGATTTTTATATATAAATTAAATTGTCCACGTAACACCCAAACCCTATACTGCTCTCGACGTGCGTTTCACCAACTAAGTTGGCATCATCTGCAGATAATTAAAACTGATCCGCTGAGTTTTAATTATCTCCAAATGATGCCAATTTGGTTGGTGAAACGGGTGTCAATTCAACAAGACTGATAATACAAGGACTCGATGCTCTCGCATGACATCACCACAAGCAGGTATCGCGTTGAGCCAGCGGCCTATATCGACGGCATTTAATCAAGTTTTGCATTACTTTAACATTAAAAAAGAGATCTTTTTGTATTTGGATGAAGGTAATATAAGTACACAAAAATGTCTCAAGTATTTGTAAGCATGCGGATTTTGAATTTGTTGCTGTGTAGAACAATTATTATATTTTCTTTAGCAAAATGTAACTCGCATACCCGACTGAACCTCAATGGAGTAATTTTTTTCCTGTCAATAACCGGTACTCATTTATTAGACATGTTTGCATCCGTTGGAAAACGAAACGCGTGCACTTTTGGTCCAATTTTAGAATTTCCACGACACCCCGGCACCACACTACAGAAATACGGCATTCTAAGTAACAACACTAAAATAGACCACAACACAATATTATTTCACAAAACTAATTTTTTTAATTAAAACTCAAACAAAAAGGGAAAAAATGAATCGCTTTAGGCTTCAAACTGGCCCAAGAGAAAATAATAACAACTGTCACTGTCAACATGCGAATAGAACTAATGCCTTCCTACTGTACCGAGTCCTTGTATAATCGATGTTGGTCGAGTGCAGTATAGTGATTTGGTGTTATGTGGAAAATTACGTCCGTGCTATAGTAAAATTAGTGATCTATTCTACGGATATTATCAAAATTATACAAGATTGCCTTAGAATTTTATTATCAACAGATACACATTCATAATTGGCGAAATTATTAAAGTGAGCTCTACTTTCAGTGGATAAATAATAATCTTCACTTCATTCACAGACAAATAAACAAATTTACAGATTCCAATTAAATTATTTTTGCGTTTATGGACTTATGGCCCATTCTTGTAGTAGATTAAGACACCCTTTATATTACAGGTCACACTGATGGTAGCCCATATCCTTCACAAAGCATGTCATCTCCTGCTGCATCCAACTGGCCCGGATCACCTGGGATGCCAAGACCATCCCCCGCTCGTCCCGGACAGTCCCCCGGTGGTCATTCTATCATGCACAGTCCTCAACAGGCCGACCTCAAAATTGGCAGCCACTTGTCCAGGGTGTTGCCTCAGCGTTCCTGGGCCGGTGCAGTACCGACGTTGCTCACGCACGAAGCACTGGAGATACTTTGCTGTCCGTCTCCTCATCCACAGGCACTTCCCGGGCCCGAGTTGGCACCCCTAGAAAGATTTTTCGGTTGCGTGTACATGAGGAGGCAGCTGCATCGATATATACACAATGAAAATTATGTAAGTGGCAAGTGGTATATAATATTGTATGTAATGACTTTACACTTAGACATATTTAAGTTTAACTTATTGAATGCACACCATTCTACTATATAGTTTAATTTTTCTTGTAATGTCTCGCAATCCTCTATAGAATAGATACGTATAAACAATTTTAAATCGTCAGCATCTAAAAGTGACTTAATATTAAAATTCTCGGCTAAATCATTGATAAAGATGTTAAACAGCAAAGGTCCCAATATGGAACCTTGCGGAACTCCTGATGTAGCCATAAACGCGGGCGATTTCAAACCCGTAAATACAACACATTGACAACGACAACATATTTTGAAAGGAAACTTTCCACAACTAAAGTAAACACCAGAATTAAGCAAAGTGGAATGACCGGCAAAAGAGTAGATCTGTGTTGTCACATTTATTTCTAAAGTATTCTTATTTAAAACAGTAAACGTATTAATTACCTTATTTACCCATTTTTTTACTTGTCTTTTACGTCCCTTATCCCTATTGTACTTTATTAAAGTAAACACAATGTTTAATTTGTCTTTTACTTAATAATATCACAAGTATAAATATATATTATATCTTTATATCAAGGAATATCAATATCAAGGAATTTCCGAATATGTGGCAACTGCCAAAGTTGTAAAGTTGACGACAAGCTGTTTATCCTTATTTAACATATATATTCTTGCATTTACGCTTTCTTTTCTCTGAGCTTCAAGGACGTTGATTGGTCGAATCAGGAACCAACAAGCGACTGCGCTCGAGGTAGTAGGGAAACAGTTGCGTGATGTTGGGTTATTTCGCGCGCGTTTCTTAATGGTAAAAATTGTATATAAATTGATAATAGGTACCTATATTACATTTTTACATGTATACATTCGTTTTTTACAGTTTTCCACTGAAATTTTTCGGTAATTCTTTACTTTAGCGTAAAACTATCAAAATTTTCTGAAATTTTGTCTACCACCATTTTTGTAAATGCTGCTATTTTTCCTCAAAAACTACATTTGTCCACAAAAAATAACTTTAGATTTGTATTCAGCATACACAAAAATAGGGGGATAGGCAAAATTTCAGGACAATTTGAGAGTTTTACATTAAAGACTAAAGCAAATAATTTTTCACCTAATGACAAATCTAAAAATGTCTATATTAACTAGACATTTTTAGATTTGTATTTTTTTACCACTGGGCATATTTCAGTTAATATATACTAGAAGTATTTTATAGAATAGTATACGAATATATATTAACTGAAATGTGCCCAATGGTAAAACAGAATATGCACGCCCATGCATCACCGCATTTTACCAGATCATTCCACTTGCTTAATTCTTGTCTTGACTATAAAGATGTAATATTGGCATCTTTAAAATACTAATGTAGACTATTTACAGTATTTCCTTCCTAATGGATATTGCAAAATATTACGTACCTAGCTGTGCAAGGTCTGGATTTTTTTGTAATAAGTTATAAAGCAAAACTATCACTAAATGCTTTTCATAGACCTATTCCACCTATATTCCACCTTAAGAAGTGAAAGCAGATATTGGAAATAATACATAATAAAAAGTTCGCTAGTTTTAATTTTTTTAAATAATATACAAAAAGACGTGTAGTACACTGGGAATGATATAACATAAATATAACAATGCTTTCTCTTATATTATGTGAGCCCTAGCTCTATAATTAACAATTTTATTTTTTTTTTTTTTGTCTTTAGCTTACAGCAATACCTAACACTGAACCGGGTGTTATTCATTTCAAAGTGGCGGAAACACTACAATGTCGCATTGGTTTAAACAACCAACATTTACAAAGCTTACATCTCAAGATAACACCCCTTACTGACCACAAAGATGTCTGGTCTCAAGAGGAATTACAGGTAAATATGCCAGCTAATAATATGTTAATTAATATACTTCAGCAGATACACATATATTACAAAGCGCGAATATATATAACTTGAACAATTTTTGTTTTATGAAGGTTCTGGAGAAGTTCTTCGATACTCGAGCAGCTGCGCCCCCATATAAACCAACATCCATGTTCACGTTCTGCAATATGTTGAATGTTCCCGTGAATGTGCTCAAAGATTTTATTCAAATTATGAAATTAGAACTCATGCCTGGACTGGCTCTGTCACAAGGGATGAAGTGGTCCGTGCAGTGGATGTTAAGAGTACCACCTTCCGCACCTCCAATCGTGCCAACTGGAATGACCGGTGTCCTGGCCTTCAAGGCCAAGGTGTTGTTCTTTGTAAGTATTCATGTTTATTCAGGCTTATAAACCCTGCACTGTTCTGTTTATGTATAACTAGAGAAACCCACATGGTACATTTTTATTATTCTGTCTTCCTTTTCCTTTCAATTTCATGTTATTACATAATTTTTTTTCCAGTTACAAGTAACGAGAATTGGCATCCAGTATCCACCTAGCATGGAGCCTCCTTCAATAGTGTTGCCGTTAATATATGACATAGGGGCAAATGTAACGCAACTGGCAGAAAAGCGAGAAACTGGTCCCATGCCTGCCATGACGGCGGTCAGTCAGCTTCTTAAGCACTTCAGCCAGTTCCAGCCGAACATGTCAGAGTGTTCCGTTTTCCCTGCTATAAGAGAGTTACTGCTTAATCTTACTTTACCTTCAGAACCCCAACAGCCAAGTCCAGGTCCCGGGGGCGTTCAGCAGATTCAGTCCCCAGCCATGCAAATGTCTGGTCAAGGTGGGCAACCAGGATATGCTGTCAACATGCCAATGGGCATGATGGGACCTCAATAATTTATTTAAATATTTCGTTGCTTTTTAATAGTCTATATGTTATTTGTAAATATTTTTATAGTAGTAAATTGCTATAATTTATTGTATTTAAAAAATAATATAAGTTAATGTATATAATAAGATACTCTGAAGAATAACAATATTTGCTCCTGATGCTACATGGCCATCACATATATTAAGGACAAATACCTCATCACCCTTCTATGTTGCTGCTGGCATTTGGGATTCCCTTTTAATAAGTACTCGATCAGGTATTTTATATGCTTACTTTCTCATATTTCTGTACTAATAATGATATTTTCCATATTCCTTTTTTGTTCATTACCAGGACTCCTTTCCCTACTCTAGTTATCTGGATATTTAAGTTTTATAAACTTATAACTTATGCTCTTTATTAAGATAAGGTGCATTGATCCAAGTAAGTCCTAGTTTAGCAGCAATAGGACATCTTTTAGCAAGCTTAATTTTTAAGCTTATAAAACTAATGTTTCTTACTAACACATGGTGCATTGATGTAAATCTCATGCGGCTAAATGCCTCAAGTCCCTTTAAGAATTGTTTGTACGCAGTGGGGGACTGACACTTGTTAATGGTTGTGGCGATTTGTATCACTTATGGTAATTATATGGATTTTTTTACTCCGTATCTTGGAATTATTACAAAAGACATTTTTTGGGATCGAGGGGTTGTTTTGGACCAGGGGTGTTGTGGCGATCACCACCACGCCACCATGGTCAGTCCGCCACTGTGTACGCCAATAATAAAAACCGCACCCAGCATTAAGTAGGCCTACCCACATTTTTTCCTTTTTTAAATGGGTAAAGGTGACATTAGGACATCCACATCGGGGTGTTTTTATAGATATTTAAGGTAAAATATAAAAAAACGCCCCAATGCTGCTTCCCTAAAGTCTTAAAGTAGGAGTTGGCCAACAATAGCTTCCAATTTCTTTTCTTAACAAAACACACCTCTGAATACTAGTATAGTATTCCGAAAGAATAATATTACTATGAAAATCAATAAACACTTCTGTTGTTATTGTAGACATTAATTTATTTTTTAAATCGAATACATTGTTAATGTTACATTTAAAAAAATATTCTCTTTAAAATATCCTGAAAAGTAAACAAAACTTCTTTCTATGAACTTTAAAAGTATAAGGAAAATAATGAAATGTTGAACATTTACTCAAAAATGATAATATAAAAAATATTGATAAACAATATTTTAAACTTACAACATACATACATAGTTTTAAGCCGAATTTGAATTACATATTATAAAATAAATAATATTTTATGCACATCAGTCTTTCACAAAATATGTTCCAGGATTAGGTAACTATAATTTTGAATGTTCGAAGTTTAAAGAAGCTGATAATTTTATAGGTTGAGAGGACTCGGTAATAAGCGGCTGTGAAGGTTTATCCAAAGTTTCATTAGAAACTTCAATAATAGTCTTATCATCTAAACTTTTTGTGGTTGGTTTTCCATCGTTAATGGAATGAAAAAATTGGCTGCGCAAAATTGCTGCTTGGGAGGAATATTTCCTTGGCTTCTCATCTATCTCAATATATATACTGTCGTTACTAAGAGTGTCACACACACGATCATTCTTGGAAATCGTTGGTTTAGTAGCACATCTTGCACGGAAACTGCAACTGCTCCCAATACTTGTTTTTTCTGCCTGAGACGATGTTATGAAGCTTACATAATCATCAAAGCGAACTCTTTCTGATGTGCAGTCTTCAGTTGTTACACAGCTACATGAATCACTACCTGGGGCCTGCAAAAGAATTACAAGAAATAGAAAATGTGTTTTCCATATAAATAACCTGTTTCAAACGTCCATTTCAGAGAAATAGTTTTTGAAATCGGGTTTAGGTACCTTCAAATTTTGCTTTCAATGTATTTATACAGGATATAATACATTGAAATACCCAGTTTTATGCTGAAAAAAATTCGGGAACATATAAAACCATTAAAAATAATGTTACTTTGCTATAGGTATATAAACTTATTTCCAAATATATACCGTTTCCGGGATACAGGGTGTTGAAGTTGAAAAAAAAAATTATTTTTTTTATTTATATCTCTGACAGTAATACACCAATTGTTTTCAAATTTTACTTGGTACATGCTACTATGAATCTTTACTTCCACAAAAAATTTCAGCCAGTAGCAGTGGCATGTAATCTGCACTCTTAGGACCCCTTTTCTAAAAAATATACAGTTGCGCCACTGACTAAAGTTTAAAATAATACGATATGTTGATGTCCCACCCATTTCTCCTCAAAAAGTATACTTCCATTTTTTTCACAAAATGCACTGTTACGGAGTAAATCGATATTATTTTATGAAACCATGTCATGTCCTTTCCTAACAACATAAAACCTTAAAATGAAATTCATTCGTTTACAGCGTGAGTCAATAAGAACAAATTCTTTAGTAGCTCCTTAATAAATAAAGGAGATAGCGCAAAATGTTGAAAAAGGGAGTTGTTCCATCTCTTTTTTTCTACAATCCAATTATTATTCCCATTATTTTTAGATATACAGGGTGTACCATTGAGTGGTTACAGCATCTACATTTGTTTTTTATATGAAACACTGTATTTTATACAAGATTTTGATTAAGCTTAAAATTCCCCATACATTGGTGCCCTGCTGGCTTGGTCTTGTATGGGGGTTGTCAAATTATTTTGGTTTTCTAAAAATTTGGGGAAAACATAACCTTGTAAAAAAATCATAGTAGCCTTGTTTCTGATAATTAAAGGCTGAGATTCGGTATTTAAATAATCAAACCCTTATACTATAAACCGATATCATCGTACAATTATTTGCTTGTACAGGGTGTTTTTTCTAAGCAACTGAAGTGGTCGGAATATATTGTGTAAAAACTCGTTCTTTTTTTATGGAACCCCCTATATATTATAACAACAGACAAACGTGTATTAAATAACCTCTCAAATGATATATGGTTTGCTATATTCTAACTCTAATAGTTTTCAAGATATTCAAATTTATACAAATATGGCAGTGACTCGTCATCGACATTGTTATTAATTTATTAAGTAATTAAGTATTTCAAGAAAAAAAAGACATTTTGTAAAATTTTTCCTGTTTTGTTCAAAACTGTAGTTTTTTTTTAATATTTCTTACTGCCATGAACAATATTTATATCTCTTAGGCCCAGTCTTTCCACCTCCCATTAAGAGTTCCAGATAAGTATTTGGCAGATTAGAATGTGACGTTTCAGTATTTCAGTTTTCACAGTCTAATCTGCCAAATAGTTATTTGGAACTTAATGGGAGGTGGAAGAGGACTGGGCCTTAAACAGCCAACGGTATTTTCATTATTTCAAAAACACATCAGTTAACAAATCTGATAGGAATCTGATAAACATTGAAGAATGTATTTTTTAAATAAATTAAAGAAACCAAATACTAACAAAAAATAAAAAGGGATGAAACAACCCTTATTATTTTATTATATAATATATAATATAAATATTGCTGGAATTGTCCGCCACCTTGAGCAATGCATTGTGTAACACGTGTTACAAAGGAGTCTCCAACGTTTGTGAGCATTTGTCTGTTTACCTGTGCAAACGAGTTCCTTCAACACTTCAAGATATGACAAATGCTCATAAACACTGAAGGACTCCTTTGTAACGCGTGTTACGCGATGCATTGCTCAAGGTGGCGGACAATTCCAGCAGTATTTATAATATTATATATTATATATTAAAATAATAAGGGTTGTTTCATCCCTTATTATTTTTTGTTAGTATTTGGTTTCTTTAATTTATTTAAAAAATACATTGTTCAATGTTTATCAGATTTGTTAACTGATGTGTTTTTGAAATAATGGAAATACCGTTGGCTGTTTAAGGCCCAGTCTTTCCACCTCCCATTAAGTTCCAAATAACTATTTGGCAGATTAGACTGTGAAAACTGAAATACTGAAACGTCACATTCTAATCTGCCAAATACTTATCTGGAACTCTTAATGGGAGGTGGAAAGACTGGGCCTAAGAGATATAAATATTGTTCATGGCAGTAAGAAATATTAAAAAAAAACTACAGTTTTGAACAAAACAAGAAAAATTTTACAAAATGTCTTTTTTTCTTGAAATACTTAATTACTTAATAAATTAATAACAATGTCGATGACGAGCCACTGCCATATTTGTATAAATTTGAATATCTTGAAAACTATTAGAGTTATATAGCAAACCATATATCATTTGAGAACTTATTTAATACTCGTTTGTCTGGTGTTATAATATACAGGGGGTTCCATAAACAAAAACGAATTTTTTTTACACAATATATTCAGAGACCAATTCAGCTGCTTAGAAAAAACACCCTGTAGAAGCAAATAATTTTACGATGATATCGGTTTACAGTATAAGGGTTTGATTATCTAAATACCGAATCTCAACTTTTAATTATCAGAAACAAGGCTATTATGGTTTGTTTACAAGGTCATATTTTTCTCCAAATTTTTAGAAAAACCGAAATAACTTGGCACCCCCGCATACAAGACCAGCAAGCGGGGCACTATTGTATGGGAAATTTTAAGCTTAATCAAAATCTCGTATAAAATACAGGGTGTTCCATATAAAAAACAAATGCTGGATGTTGTAACCGCTCAACGGTGCACCCTGTATATCTAAAAATAATTTTAGATTGTAGAAAAAAAGTCATGAAACAACTCCCTTTTTCAATATCTCCTTTATTCAAGGAGCTACTAAAGAATTCGTCCCTATTGACTCACGTTGTATTAGGTATAATTCATTTTAAGGTATTATTTTGTTAGGAACGGACATGACATGGTTTCATAAAATATCGACTTACTCTGTGACGATGTGGTTTCAGAAAAAACTTTAGTATACTTTTTTGTAGAGAAATTGGTGGTACATCGAAATATCATATTATTTTAAACTTTAGTCTCATAAACTTTAGTAACATATATTTTTAAGAAAAGGGGTCCCGGGAGTCTAAATTGCACAAAATTTTTGTGGAAGTAAAGATTAAAGATTATTAGTAGTATCTACGAAGTAAAATTTGAAAACAATTAATTGGTTTATTACTGTCAGATATAAATATAAAAATAAATTATTTTTTTCAACTTCACCACCTTGTATCTCGGAAACGGTACAGATTTGGAAATAGGTTTATAGCAAAGTCCTATTATTTTTACTGGTTCTACATGTGCCTGAATTTTTTCAGCATAAAAGTGTGACACCCTGTATAAATAAATAATATTAATTAATTTAATAAATTCCCTTTAGTAAATTCTACTGAATTAATATTTGTAACATTTTAGGCCAATCGTTACACAAAGTGTAAATCCATATTAAATAAATGTACAGTTAAACTCACTTATAATGTACAGGCTTATTACAAGCCCAGTTATAATGTACCAAATAAAAAGTCCCGGCTGTTATTATGAACATTCAATAGAAAAATAATTTTTATAATTATTTTTAAGTTCCCCTCTGGTACATTATAACCAAACTTTACTTTATATTATAATAACCAATGTGATGATATCTAATCAATTTAATGATATAATTTGAGAATGAAAAATATTACAATAACATCTTATAATACTAACCTTATAATTCAGCACAGACCCGGCTAGAGCCCGAACGCTAGCTCCAGCATCATCAGCTATACTAGCATTGACCGATTCTGTCAGACTACTGAGGCTGAATCTTTGTGCCGATACCAGATCAACCTGCACTTCCAACCTCTGACCTGCCTGGCCCACACTACCGGCCAAAGCCATTGTGCTTGCCGACTCTCTGTCCATATCCCTCAACACTTGACTACCGCTGGCCATTGATAAACTCGCTTCTCCTATAGAAGGATTAGGGCCTTTTGTGCTCACAGCATCTATGGAAGTGGTGTCTGCAGCTCTTGATGTGATGATGTTGGAATCATCAGAAGAGGAGGAGCCTCCGCAGCCTCCTGCGCGACACAAGGAAACAGGCACTACTCCATAGACATAAAAAAGAAGTATTGGTACACCTATTCCTACAGCCAAACCAGCCAATATGGGAGAGATCATAACCTGAAAAGAATAAAAAACCAATTACGTATTTAAACATTTGTCACAACCAATTAAGTATTTTCCATCATTATTTGTATAGAATATGGTTTGATTACATTAATTTATATATACTTCGCATAGAGGATACAAGAAAAAGTAGTTGTTTGTCATACCCTCAGAAACGTCAATAGGTAAATAGTATGCAATGAAGTAGCGGGTAAAAAATATCAATAAGAATGAATATATCTCCTTATTAATTTCTAATCGTGGAAGTATCTTATGATGGTTGTTTGTATGGGCATGATATTGGGCGCATTCAGGGAAACAGCACTCCAGCGCTTCAGCGCTTTACCGCTTCAAGTTCGCTGAATCGACATTTTAAACGCAAGCTTAAAGTGACATAATTTTCAGTAATTCATATTTTGTAATTAATATTATCCTAAACCTAAACTATATTAATTTTATCGCTTGATGGAACTATTCAGCGATCCAGCGGGAAAAATATATGCTTTACCGCTTTAATAAAGCGCTGCAGCGCTTTAATACAGCGCTGCAGCTATTTGAATAAAGCGCTGAAGCGCTGCGGTTCCCTAAATGCGCCCATTGACATTTCACTCATTAAGTGATCTTGGTGTCAAGTGGAAGCAGGTAAAACATATCAGTAAATCGATTATGATCGCAAATCAACGCAGCTTTAATACTTAACTTGCCTGATACTTGAATTTGAAGGTAATTTCATTTATAAGTTTTTTCTGAAAATTGAGGGTTAATAACTATAATTTGGCTTGGAGAAATTATTTTTGTTTCACCTCGGTATATTATGGTGTACTTACACGTAATACTTGTTACCTGACTGATATGTAAAAGACTATATAAATATAAAAAGCTGGACTTTTAAAAAAATTAGAATTACTGATAACTATTTTGCCAAGAAAATATATGAGATTAAAAAGTATAATTATTTTAAATAAATTGATTATCATAGCTGTTTGATGTTTTATTTATGCATAGACCTAGTATGCAAGAACTGATACATTTTTCTATAAATTCAGAAACAGAACTATACTAAGAATATTTTAGTGAGAAAAACCTCGAAGGGTATGATGTCTCAACAGAGGCTTTATTAAATAGGAAGAAAAATAAATAATAGTCCAATAATATATAACAAAAATATATATTAATTTAATATTTAATGATTAGCTCAAGTCACAGACCTGTATAGGAGACAAGACAACCTTTTCCGGCGTATTGTTACGCACTTAAGTTGGTAAACCCTAACTCTTATTTAGTGCAGGATTGAAACCTGGAGATCCCATTAGTTAGGAGGACAGTCAAACATCCACGCATATTAACAGCAAGTGTTCTTTCCATTCCAACTTACATGCAGAGTTGGTTGTCGATCCATCTCCACATATAAGCAACATATACACAAGTTTCAATTTACTTAAAAATTATTGGATCCACATGGAAACGAACCCGCTATTTTGGAATTAAAAAACCAATACTCTTGCATTGTCTAATGCCAATATTTACTTACCACTTGTAAAACCCCAAGTCCCTGGCTCAATAAGTATATGTATAATACTTAAATCCATTTCAGATTCACTAATTTCTGAAAGCAACCCATTCTATATGGTTGAGAATAAACACAAGGAAACTAACATAATTATTTTCTGACCAACAAATCATATATATGCATATCATAAAGTAACCATATATGCATATTATGTCGACCAGAATCACGTACAGCATATATGAATTTTAGGCTTTTTTATAAATCTCCAAGTTCTAAGGAACGCTATGGAGAGAGTTTCCAAAAATCCCATTAAAACAAACAACCTTAAAAAAACTTGTTTATTTGTCTAAGCAAACAACAGGACTATAGGCAACTTCTGGTATAACCAGATGCAGGTGCTACAATATCGAAAATATTTTTAGTGAAGATAGCCATGCTGAAAAACCTATACAAAAATTTCAGCTTTCTAACTCTCCATAGATTTTTAATAGAAACTCATGAAACATCAAGTATTAGTGGCCCCCGGATTTTCTCGTTTCAAGTTCTTCAGCCCTTAGTTGTGCAATCTGTGTGACGGTCAAGCATCGCAAATTTTTTAAATAGGTACCTAATTAAAAAGGACATTATAATCCAAGTGTCGTTCCATAACTGAATATTATAAAAAATATAATCGGCAATATGTCCGTAATCATTACGGGTTTGCTAAATTTCAGTGCAACTCCACGACTATAATCAATTCACGCCTTCATCATTTGAAAAGCAAACTGACCCCCACACACCGTCGACGGGGCAAACAGATAACCTTTAAAGCGATTTAATTGCAATTAATTCGACTTTACTTGAGAGGGCTTGAAGAGGGACATCGCTCTGACGACCGCATCTCTAATGGTGATGATGATGCTCATCGTGATCATATCATATGGACACGGAATATATCGATTCCTGGAAATGGGACTACGTCCGCCGAGAGAACAGAAAGGATCTCGTAAATCCCGCTCATCCGTCGTCAGACATCAAAATAGTTCTGTCTCCTCCTAGGTGAATCTATATATATATCCCTTTGCCAAATCCAACTCCATTGATCCCTTATCCTTTTTATATCAGTATATTACTGCCTGATCTGTATTCCTTTTCGATCACGAAAAATATTTTGAAATGTATACATAAATGTGTTGAGAAATGTTACATGACGAAAGAATATCATCCACCCTTTCGGTAGATTCACTTTATTAATAATGTTTCATTGCTTTTAATTATTCGCAAACCCAACTATAGTATAACTTAAGGAAAATATGTTCTTACATTTGATTCTAAACAAAGGGAAACGGCAATCGACTGATAAAAAACATTTCAGAGGCTCATCTACACTTTCAACTAATGGCAGCGTTGGACCAAGACCACTAGACACCACTAGCCATAAACATCTTTCTTTTCATAACAATTGTACCTGTACCAAAAACTAATTTTCCAGGTTTGTTAGAGCGGTGTTATATGGATTTCGTATTCGGGCCGATTTTGTCATTTGTAATTTAGATTCTATTGTTCTATTTAATAACTTTAATAATTCAATGTTTTTTATATAATTTTTCATGAATGAACAAGACTTAATTAATTTTTATACATTTCAAAAAAGCTTCCAGTTTCTGCATTTTATTTAACATATAGGTAGGTATTAAAATTTTTACTTCAATCTACTATTCCTGCAGAAAAAAATTTTACCTGCATCAACATTTATATGTTTCAACCATTGTCTTGTCTGGCCCTATTTTTGAAAGTACGGCGATGAAATGGTGGACATTTTTTACAAATTTCAGGGATTAGACATAAATCGAAATGGAAGAAATAGGTACCAAAAGCCAAATTTAAAAACCTCTCAAAAAGAGGGAAAATCTACTTCTATTAGTTACAGTTTCGGCAGCAGGAGCAATTGCGGGCGGCCAAAATTTTCCGGGCACACAGCAGACTGCGTCCTCCCGCCATCGCTAAAACAGCAAGTCGAGAAAGCTTCCACCACCACACCACACCCTTTACTCGCGCTGTAGACTCGGCGCATGCAATACGAACATCCTGCCGTCGCTCCTGCTACGAACAACGACTTTTGCCGCCGCGAGCAGGAAGAATTTTACTCGCAATCGCCAGTGAGTGACCAAGCCCGTGTTACAGAGGTGCCTCTCAGCTAAAACGATGGACGATTATTGACGTCGTCGAGGTTTTCGCGAATTAAAATGTCTGAGAGTGAGGAAGAATCCACTAGCGGTGCCGACTGGCCCGTTACGGAGGAATGGCTCCAGGCAGTGTTAAAGGAGCATCACAAGGAACTTTCCGACCCCACGATGATCACCGTATTGGATTTTACCGTGAGGCCGGGATGCGAGACCGGAGAAAGCGTCCTCAGCGATATACTAGCGGTAGCTGTCAAGTATTGCTTGAGGTACAAAATTTACTTGAATTATTTGAAGCACAACACGATTCAATATCCCTTGTGCAATTTTGTATTAATATTCCAAAGATAATTTTGACTATTAAAAAAAAACAGTAATTTTCACATTTCCTTTGTTCCTCGAATGGGTCAATGAAATGAACAATCACCGCCCTATTATTTTCAAAAGTATAAAATAGCAGAATACCTAAGTACATACATAAGAACGTACAGATAATTTTCTAACTAAATTTCATAATACCTACAGAAAGTAGAAAAAGAAGTAAAATCAAATGGTGATTGCAAATCGAAATTTAATTTAAAACTTATCCAAAGACAACTTTTCTAATTTGTATGTCATTCACTCGTAAAATAATGAAGCCAATCCACACATACCTATTGGCTTAATTTGAAGAACATTTTTTTGTTAAATTATTTATTAGTTTATTTGCTCTGATGGCCTAGTTTTTTTCATCCAACAAGTAACAAGCAATTTAATATATATTTAAATAGTGTTCAATTTCATTTTTTTTAAATCATAATTAAAATTCAAACCAATCTGCAAATCTTATATTATTAGGGGGTTGTCCTTCTCATAAATAATATATCTATTTTAGACATTGATCATTATATTTATATAAAACAATTTTCACGAGTTTTAAATTTAACATAAGATATTATCTAAAACATTTATCCTAGGCCAAAACGCAGAAAGTTGTTGCAAATAACCACATCCACCTAAAATTATTTTTCTTTTGGTCTCAATAATACACTTTAGTGGAAAAACCTCGACATAATTATCATTAAGGATATGTAATCTAACTAATAAATACAAAAACCAATTACTAAAAGAAAATACTTATACCTAGAAGGTTAAAATTAAATCATATCCTACAACTGAAACTGAAGTGAATATTTTAGCTATACCTAAATACGATCTTGAATATAATCTGCAGAGTAAAATATTTGAAGACTTAGTGTTTCTAGTAAACGAAGTTTTACATACGAAAGAAAAGGCAATTCAACAATAATCAGAAAAACCAATATTCTAAATCAATTACACCAAGAATTTACCACAGGAATGTCTGTGGTGAAACGCACAACCTACTTAACAACTTAACATAATCACAGAAGCGCAACGAAAATTTTATTTGATTTGATATTCTTAATTCCACGAAAAAATACAAATTCAATAAACAAATTTTGGCATCCTTTTCACTTTTTCACAAATAATCTATCCATTTTCAGAGAAGAACCGGACGGGGTGACTCACAGCCTGAGTTTCATAATAAAATTACTACCTCAAGATCCATTTAGCAGGTACTTCGTGACCGAGGCTCAGTTTGATTTAAGGGAGATAAAATTTTACACCCAAGTAAGTCGTTTTTTTATCGCTTTCAGACTTTGTTGCCGCAGGTAAATAAAAAATGCCGTAAAATTGTCTGCATTTGATTATCTGCATTCTTTGTTTATGCCAGTTATGATTATGACTACTAGAAATTATAATTAACATTAACTTAAGTATAATATGGCTGATTTCACTGAACTGTTTAGAAATATGTGAAAACGTATTACTACTAAAGAACAATAATTATTATTTTTATTACCGACAATAACTTGCCCAGCAATTGTTATACGTAATGAAAGGAACAATTGAATCATTCTATACAGACTAATGACAGTGATGACTAAGCTTCCGTTATGAAATTATTTGGTCATACCTACGCTGCTCAAAAAAAGTTAAGCTTTACTTAATGTTCGATGTGAGTGTAGCTTGAATACAAATTAATATAAAATACAATCATGTTAATTTCATAGCCAAATCAACTTGCAACCAAAAATCGATTTCTATAATTTTATTTTTACATATATTTTTATTTTAAAAAATTCCTAATATTTATTTACCAATTCATAAACAGAATAAATTTAATGTAGGGACTACAAAAAATGAATTCCTTCTACCAATGATGAACACTAATAGTAATAATGTATTCTTTTGTTACATACTGTTGCTGATATAATCAGTAATCACAATCATACAATGATGGTACCCATATCAAAATAAAAATATACAATAATTATCGTTTCAAGTAGGTATTTCTAGTATGCTCTTTCTTATAAAGCATATAAACAAACAGAACATTGCCATGCGAAACTTTACTCAGATATAAACAAGATGTAGATCAAACAATTTGTTCTTTAAATAGGAACTTTATTGGGTTTAAGTTTAATCGATATTTATGTCTGTACGGGAATTTAAAATCGTAAATAAATCAGAAAAAGCTATTGTAAATGATTCAAAAAATAAAAATACATCACTAAAAACTTGAATATAAAAAACAAATTATTATCTTTTAGGTGGTACCAGACTTGGAAGCCTTCAAACAAAACGCAGCTAAAAGCACAGACATACGTTTACCCATTCCTAAATGCTACTACGCACATTACTCTGCCGGTAAGTCAATAGGACTCATATAAGGAGCATGATATAACGCAACGCACTTACTGTGACAGATATCGATAAGACAAATTTTAATGAATTATGAAAATAATCTATCCAATTACTATTAATCTATATTACATCTCATTCATGTACAATTTCCAAAAAACAAGATCACAATATGGTTTCAAAAATGAATTTTTAGAATCTTTAGAATTGTTGTAATAAATCAGATTATTTACATTGCCAGATTTTAATGTATGCCTACCTTGAATGGTAAAAATGCGGGTATATAGTAAATAGAAAAATGTAAGTAGTACTTTTGCAATAACTGCTACTTTTTGTCTTACCAGGCACCAACGACCCCGAACCGAGCCCACCTGAATCCGTCCTAGTATTAGAGAACATCAAACCCCAAGGCTATAACAGTGCAGACTTCGCCCATGGACTCACCCTCCGCCAAACCACGGCCGCTGTGGAAGCCATCGCTCAACTGCACGCCCTCTCACTATCTCTCAAGGTCAAAGAGGGTAAATCCCTGTCCGAAAGGTACCCCTTCCTGTTCCAAACCACCAGAGCATCTGACTCTTACCAGCAATTGGTCGAAAGGGGACTACCGCAATTGTCACAATTTTTAGAAAGACGGCCTGGTTTGGAGACCGTACTGGCAGCCCTCAACGAACTGAGACCTCATACCAAAGAGATAATCGAGAACCTGTTGGCGCCCGAAGAACCAATGGCTCTAATCACGCACACCGACTTTTGGTGCAACAATTTGATGTTTCGCGAAGACCAAGAATCTTGCGTTTGTTCAATCCTAGACTGGCAGATGGTGACGTACAGTCGACCAACCAACGACCTGGCACTTTTGCTCATCAGCAGCGTACCCGCCGAATTACGAAGACTGCACACCGACTCTTTGTTAGATGGGTATTGGGACTGTCTAACATCCACCTGTAGAAAACTGGGCCTTGACATCGAAAGCGAGCTTGGCTACGACAGAAAAAGACTATCAGACGACTATAAAAGGTCACAACTTCTAGCACTATTGCTCTGCATAGGGTCCGTCGATTTGGCACTTGGTAACGCTCAAATGGAGGAAAGACTGCTGGTTTTGTTGCAAGACCTGTATGCCGATGGTTTGCTGAACGCCGATTTAGCTGGACAAGCTCAAGAAGTATAAAGTGAAATAAATATACGTTTCCAAGTGATATTTGCTGTGCGAAATAAAGACACAATATATATATTGTTAAAAGCTTTACATTAATCATAATAGATTGCAAATTAGTTATTCCTACTTTAGCCCCATGTGAGCAGTAGAGTTGTCTTTACTAAAATTGGAAATTCAATAAATCAAATAAAATAAAAAAAATCTGGTCATAGAATGTGTTTGCGCGTGACTTATGATTATTATAAAATGAGAAATCTCTGCAACATGTATATATATATATATATAATGCTGATATATGGGGCGTCAATTTAGCAAGCTTTTTTTATGTTATCCAGCACTGAGAAAAATGGAGTTTCATATTGGAGTGCGAAACTTTGTGATCTATTACGAAATTATACATATAAAAATTCTTCGCTTACAAAATTATACACTATATTTTCGTGTGCAAGTTTGACACTGTGTTCCGTGCCAATAAATTAAAAAGTTTAATTATAACATTTAGATGAATTATATTATTCCATTATAAAGTAAGCAAGGAATTATAGCAAGTAGAATTCAATCAGCATTAATTATTTTGTTGTTACTTTATTATTTAAAATATAGTTCAAATTAAAAGTCACACTTTATTAAATGTTGTTTTTTTTTTGCTCCATAATATAATTTGTAGCACAATTAATCGAAGAACCATATTAACTATGTAGGTACTGTATGGACTTGAGTGAACAAAATGAGAAAATCTTACATTGATTCTCAGGAAACTGGAAAGCTTTTCTATATAACAAACTTTACTTTTATTTAATTAAGTAAATTAAATTATGTTGCGAACTATTTTATTGTCAGTTTATTGTTGTTGGACTGATTTCCTTTAGTATAGACTGACATATAAGCAGACACACATGTAGGTACGTACTTTGTCATAAGTAAAAATAAAATTTTAATAAATATTTACTAAACTTTAATAAAAATATTAGTATATTTGTCTAAAATTTTTCAACAATAAATTATTTTGTTCAGGTGATAGTTATCTCATACTGATAATGTATAAAAGCACTAAGCAATAACAAAAGTTTGGAATATTGAGAATATATTGTATATTACAAGAAGATATTTTGAATTTTCCAATAAAACATTTGTAAACCAAAATGTAATATAAGTTCAAACTTAACTTTATTTTTGGTAATTTTGGTTTTAGTATTGTAATAGTTTTTGTACAAATCAAGACTTGTTTCGTTTTATATATGTTAAATATATCATTGGTAAAATGAAACAATAAATACTGAATTTTATACAAATAATTTAAAACTTCCTGTTTTAGCCAATTGTTACCTTCTTCGATTGTGGACTGTAATTGTTTGCTTCCATTGGTTAATACAGTAAATAAAACACTGATTGTTTCTTGACATTACTATATACTGTATCTCGTACTTGACTAACTACCTATTTACATATATACAACTACCGTAAGAGGTATATTCATAGCTTAGAATTGTTAACTATGTGAGTACACGCTTACTGTCCTGGCAAGACACATACTAAGTTTTTTGTTGCGTTGCACTTTGCACTCTGCACTCACGGCCCACCCCTCGTGCTGGCGCCAGACGTCACCCGCTCATCGCCCGGTCGTTTCATCTCATAGGGGTAGTCCACTTATAAGTTCGAAACATAAACACTAAACATACATTCTTAATCATAAAATAGTGGAAAATAATTACTAGCAACTATGGCCATAACATTCCGGCCACCTTGAAATACTATGCTATTTCAATAATAGATAACAATATAACCAAAATATGACTTAAATATACTTGTTGTAATTAATACCAGTCCATTATTGGGTTTCCCCTTCTTGTTCAGTAAGACACCCTTGGGCATCACTTAACACCGAGTCATTACCACAATCCATTGGAAATACGCACAATTTTGTGACAGGACGTTGCACTATCGAATTGTTCATTTTAAGTGTCACCACTCTCACTACCCCATCCTGCCCTGGGTGTAATTTGATGATACGTCCAACATGCCATTTTAATGGAGGCACATTATCTTCCTTCACTAACACCACCATGCCTACTTGAACCTTATTACTTGCTTCTTGTCGCCATTTGACTCGAAGTTGTAATTCTGACAGATATTGCGCATGCCATATCTTCCAAAAATTTTGCACCATCTGCTGAAGTCGTTCATAATATTTTAGTCTATTTTCAGGAATATGAACGATACTGTGTTCAGGAATTGATGTCAGCGTCTTTCCCACCAAAAAATGAGCTGGAGTCAAGGGGATTACTTGATCAGGATCGGAGCTAAGAGGGTGTAGGGGACGGGAGTTTAGAATGGCCTCGATCTGAGTCAACACGGTGTAAAGACCTTCAAAGGTTAAATGAGAGTTTCCTAAAATACGGTTTAATTGAAATTTTGCACTTTTTATTCCCGCTTCCCAAATTCCTCCGAAATTAGGTGACCGTGCGGGGATGAAATTCCACGTTATACCGTCATCAGCTAATTTATTACTTATAGTATTAGATTCTCTCGTTAAAAATTGAAACATTTCCCGTAACTGAGCGTCCGCTCCTACGAAATTTTTTGCATTGTCTGAAAATAGGTTCATTGGCTTACCTCGTCTGCTAATAAAGCGTTTTAACGCGGCGATAAAACATTCGGTGGTTAAGTCGCTTACGACTTCCAGGTGAATGGCCTTAACCGTCATACAAATAAATAGACAAATGTACGCCTTTGTTAATTTGGCGCCTCTTGTACTGCGATCTTTCACTAGAATTGGACCTGCATAATCTAAACCCGTATTATGGAATGGTAAGTATTGAGTCACCCTGTACTCTGGTAAGTTTCCCATTTGATAATTTTCAGGTCTGGGATTAACCTTAAAACATACTACACAGTTACGCACAATCTGTCTAACTATATTCCGACCCGAAATCGGCCAAAACCGTTCGCGAATAGAAGCCAATAGCATTGTGGGCCCACAGTGTAATAGTTTATAGTGTTCGTGTGTCAATATCAGCCGTGTCAAACTGTGTTTAGACGGTAGAATTATTGGGAACTTTTTCTCATAATTTTCACTGGAATTTTGTAGCCTACCGCCCACTCTTATTAAATTATTATTGTCTATAAATGGATTTAAAGGTAATAACTTACTTTTCTTGTTTATCGGTTTTTTATTGATTAAATCTGAATATTCCCTGCTGAAGCTTTCTCGTTGAGCCATAGAGACTAAAACATTTAGTGCATTTTGAAGCTCAACTACAGAAATAGCTTGCAAATTTCTCTGTTCTTTTGGTACTCTAGAATTGTTTACAAATCTTAAAGTATACGCGCAAACTCGTTGGAGTTTTTTCAGCGATGAAAACTTGTCAAAAATATTAAAATTGTCGCTTATAGTTACCGTGCATACCGTAGCTCGCTGTTCTGGTAAACTTGAAGGAATATCAAATTTCTCAATAGGTAATTTATCGCTAAGTAGCCACTCCGGCCCTGCCCACCATAACTTTGAATCCATTAAGTTAGATGCACTCATACCTCGCGAAAGGAGATCGGCGGGGTTGTCTGACGATTTGACATGATTCCAACTTGCTAAATCTGTTAACCGCTGTATCTCACTGACGCGATTAGCGACAAATGTCTTCCATCTGCTAGGACATTCCCGAATCCACGATAATGTGACCGTCGAATCAGACCACAACGAAATCTTGTCAAAATTTACTTGCATTGAATTGATTACTTTATTAATTAATTGCGCGAGCAATAAGGCACTGCATAACTCTAATCGCGGTAAGGTTACCCTTTTTAACGGCGCGACCCTTGATTTGGCACACAATAACTTAGACTGCCAACCTTGTTTGTTATTTCGAGAACGTATATAAACGCAGGCACCATACGCCTTTTCGCTAGCATCAGAAAATCCATGCAGCTCTACCCTCTGGTGGTTTGAAGCTATGACGTGCCGCGGAATTTTTAATTGATTCAGAATTAATAAGTCATTTCGATATTGTATCCACCTTGTATGTAAGTTCAGAGGCAATGGCGCATCCCAACCCATCTTCTCTTGCCACAGTGTTTGTATCAGTAATTTGGCTACTATTATTACAGGACCTAGGAGGCCCCACGGGTCGAATACTTGCGACACTTCAGAGAGAATTAACCGCTTACTTATTCCTGTTTGTCTCCCTGAGTCCGATATTACATATTGAATTGTATCCGATGTGGCATTCCACATGATACCTAACGTTTTATTTGCTTCGCCTGCACCGATTTGCAATATATTAGACTCTAATTCGCTTTCTATTTGAAATGATTTACATAGATCGGCTCGATTACACAGCCACTTTCGTAACTGAAACCCGCCACTGGTGAGTATTTTTGTTAAATCTCCTTGTAATTCTAATAATTGTTCTTCAGAATTGCAGCCCGTTAAGCAATCGTCGACATAAAAATCGTGTTTAATTACTTGACTCGCTTGGGGATGTGATTGCTCGTGTTCTATTCCTAGTTGATATAAACACCTAACCGCGAGATATGGAGCTGATGCTGTACCAAAAACAACTCTATTCATTTCATAACATTTCACCGGTTTAGATGGTGCATCTCTCCAGAATATTCGTTGATATTTTCTATCGTTATCCTGCACGAATATCATACGGTACATCTTCGAGATGTCCGCCGTCATAACAATTTCATGTTTACGAAATCGCAAAATTATTGATAGCAGATCGTCTTGTATAACCGGACCGCTAAATTGTACATCGTTGAGAGAGAGACCACTGTCAGATTTCATAGCCGCGTCAAATACAATACGCACACGGGTAGTTAAACTTGTATCCTTAATCACGGGATGATGTGGTAAATAATAATTCACCTCATTGTCTATTCCGAATTCTTGTATTTCGGTCATATGCCCCAATTCCTCGTACTCTAACATCACCCTTTTATATTCTGCATAAAGCTCGGGATTTTTTAATAACCGCCTTTCTTGTGAATAAAATCTTTGTAGCGCAAATTCTCTAGAATTACCCAACTCGTTTGAATTTAATTTGAATGGTATTGCTACCGTAAATCGACCGTCATTGTCTCGTGTATGCGTTTTAAGAAAATGATTTTCACAAAATTTATCCTTTTCCGAGATATTATGTTTAATATCAACCTCTTCTACTTGCCAGAATTTTTGTATTGAATTATCTAGTACGCTGTTATCCTCTAATACTGTTTGCAAGCAATTTATTGACTTTTTAGGGGGTACCTTTGAATTGAAATTGTTTCCGTTGCCCGCAACTACCCACCCTAATCGGGTATTTTGTAATATAAGATTATTGTCCAATTTTACCTGTCCTACACAGAGTAATTCCCAAAAAATATTGCATCCTAACAAAATGTCCACCGGACCTGATAGATTGAACGTAGGATCCGCCAAATTAAATTTTAAATTATCTGGAATATTTAATTGTTTTACATCAAATGAAACTGTGGGTAAATGACCCGTAATTTCAGGCAATACCAAACAGCTGAGTGAACGATTGTAAGCTAAATTACGAGAGCTTAAGGAAATGTCTGTAAAAAACTCCACTTCAGTTTTTATTTGACTGACGCCGACAATTGAGATGTTTGCCTTATTCCAATTTAAATTTAATTTTTTACACAACCTTTTTGTAACAAACGAGTTCTGTGCTCCGCTATCTAATAATGCACGAAATTCAAGGAAGTTTCCGTTTCGACCCTTTACCCTTACAACAGCGGTCGACAGCATAGCACAAGATATCGAACCATCTGTTGCGACGTTGCAAAGCATATCACTCTGGTTTAGGGCTCCACTTGTATTTTCCGCACCTTGTAATGGTTGCGAAACTCGAACTTGAGAATGAGAGTCCTCGCCCTCTGTGCTAGTGGAGGCATGTACCGTTTCATTTTTAAAATGTAAAAGTGTGTTGTGACCCTTACCGCATTTCCTACATCTGGAGGACTTACAATTTTCGGCAGTGTGGCCTGGACGTAAACAATTAATGCACAGGTTACGCTGTTTAATTTCTTTGTAACGGTCGCTCGGCTTTAATTTTATAAAGTTTTGACATTGGTAAATCGTATGTTGCTTACCACAAAAATAACAATTAAACTCGCTCCTAACAGCAACGTAAGAACTAGATATTGTTTGAGAACCAGACTTATCATTGTTTGAATATTTCGTATTGGAATGTTTATTTTTGTCCCAATACCTTTTGTCGTTGCGCGACCTATCAGATTTCTCGCATTTATCGTGAACATTTTCTAAAATATTACAACGCCTTTCTAGAAACTCATTCATATTTTCTAACGTGGCCTTAATTTTCGGCGTTTCATTTCCGTCTTCCACTTCTTTTTCGCTATCTCGCCCTTGTGATTTTCCCCACTTATATTTTTCCCATTCTTGGAGGGACGTAGAGTCTAGTTTACTACATATTACATAAAGAATAATAGTATCCCATTGATCCGTAGGTTCCCCTAATAACTCAAGTGCTCGCAAATTTTGAGCAATATTTTCATGTAAATTTCGTAACCCGCGATATGAGTCCTTTTCTAGAGGCCTTTGCTCGAAAATGGCCGTTAAATGATGTTTAATTATTTTTTCGTTATTGTCGTATCGCTTGGTTAATTGTTGCCATGCTGTGGCGTATAGCGAGGCCGATGTTTTTAAGTGATCTATATGTCTGCACGCGTCTCCTTCTAGTGAAGATCGCAAGTAAACAAATTTTTCATAATCGTTAATAGAATTATTGTTGTGTATTAAACCGACAAACGCTTCTTTAAACCTTAACCACTTCATGTATTCACCGTTAAATTTAGGTAGATCAATGATTGGTAATTTTACTCTAGTACTATTGTTAAATGCATTAATTTCTGCACGAGGAGATTGAGAACTTGAACTTGCATTGATTGAACCTATCTCCGACTGCTGTTTTTTAGAATAAGCCGAAAGAATTGCTTTAAATTGTGCTTGTAAAAGATAAAAGGAATTTTCGAAATCTTCCCGTTCTATTTCTTCTCTTTCTAATTCTTGTGAATCCGATTCACCTTGCCTTTCAATTGAATTTTGAATGTCTGAAAATTCATCGAACAACGGTTGTATTCTTTTTAGACGTGACTCAACTTGCTCGTACATAACCTCGTCAACATTGTTTTTATCGATAGTATCAAAAAACTTTCTAGCTCTTGTTAACTTTGATTTGATTTGACCTCTTTGATACCTTAATTCAGTAAGCTCCATATCGGAAACTTAGACTAAAGCAATAGTTGATAATAAATAATGGAAGGGATAAATATGAAATGTAAATGGAACAGGCTCACCAGGAATGCTCGATTGTTGTCTTGAACTCGTACTTGTCTTCTAGGTTAGCTTTGTTCCTCGAACTTCGAACTTGTACTTGTATAGCAATTCCAGAAATTATTGCTTAAATTGTCTTGTTAACTTGTTTCACTGGATAAGATCCGGCGATCTAGAAGGACCAATGTTTTAGCCAATTGTTACCTTCTTCGATTGTGGACTGTAATTATTTGCTTCCATTGGTTAATACAGTAAATAAAACACTGATTGTTTCTTGACATTACTATATACTGTATCTCGTACTTGACTAACTACCTATTTACATATATACAACTACCGTAAGAGGTATATTCATAGCTTAGAATTGTTAACTATGTGAGTACACGCTTACTGTCCTGGCAAGACACATACTAAGTTTTTTGTTGCGTTGCACTTTGCACTCTGCACTCACGGCCCACCCCTCGTGCTGGCGCCAGACGTCACCCGCTCATCGCCCGGTCGTTTCATCTCATAGGGGTAGTCCACTTATAAGTTCGAAACATAAACACTAAACATACATTCTTAATCATAAAATAGTGGAAAATAATTACTAGCAACTATGGCCATAACACTTCCAGTGATGTAAATTCAAAGTTAATTTTAGGGAATCGCTAACCATGATATTGGTTAATATTTAAAAGTATATAATTTGTGAGTTTGTGACTAAAATGAAATATAAAATATTTGCCAATAACAGGCAAGTTCAAATATTGATTTTTTAATTCTTTATTGTAAAACATATATTTTGAAACACTGATTTCATAACCAAAGTTAATTTATGTTGAAGTGTTCTTGCTAACAGTACAAGTTAACAACACATAACATTTTCTTAATATTCCCTTGACATGTTAACCTTACAAACACAATTTTGCCATTTTTAAATATTTGCAAATGATGGTGGATTATTTTTTGCAACGATTTTGTATGCAATAAAATGTAATGCGTACTCCACTGGCCAACAATTTTACAAGAGAAAAGCTATGAATATTCAAGATTCATAGTGGAAGAGAGAAGATATGACAAAAAAAGATATATTTTACTACGAGTACAATTATATATTTAAGAGGAAAGTGGAAATATGACGTAATTTTTATCTTCCCTCAAGGGCGTTTTCTGACATTATGAATGTATGTTATCGTGCAAAAGAAAAATCCTATTCGGCGCTTGTACTAATAGCTTTTCTCCAGTATCTAACTTCGTAGGCTATTAAGGTTAAAATAAATGACTTACGACACGCCAAAGCGGCTTGTCATTTTTTCCACGTGGGAGAGAAAAGAAAAAGAAGATCTATTGTTCAGTTTTAGATTCCTTGTTTTTTCCACGCCACGGTGGTGCGGATCGATATCAAGAAGTAACGGATAACCAAAATTTTTATTTTCCTCTTTAAGAGTTTCAAAAACAATGAATTAATAATTCATTGTTTTTGATTAATATCGAAAAATTTTCAATATTTAAATATTTTATTTGTAGAAATTAAAATTCAAGGAAGTGTGCAATACAAATTTAAAGTGATTGTGCCGCATTAGTTTGAATTTGATTAACGAACAAAATATATATAAGGAGCTAATGAAACATCAAAAGTTGAAAAATCATCATTAAAATTATGGAATTTTAAAAAGCATTGCAAACGTGCTTTTTATACAGGGTGTCCACCTAGTGCGCGTAAGTCCAATATCTGGGTTAATAAAAGAGATAACTTAATTTTTTTTTCTACAGGGTTGTCTAATATCCCGAGCTGCACAAAATGAAAATATATTTACATATTCAGGGTGTTCAGTTTTTCCTGGACAGGTACCAACTTCGTTTTTCTAAATGGAAATATATATTTTTTATTGCTTTTTCGAACTAAACCCTTGATTTTAGTAGGACTTTCATCAGCCTTCCCTATACCTAACTTAAACTGTTTTTGAAATATTGACGGGTGAATATTGACATTTTTGCAACTTTGACACCCTGTAAAATCTAAACGGTTTGAGATCAAGCAAAACGGTTTGCACATTCCTATCTTAACTTTTCATAAGCTATCGTTTGGTACTAATTTCAGAATTATCCAAAAATTTAAAATTTTCTGAAAATTTTGAAAATTTTTTATTCCTGTATAAATTTGAAATTAGTATCAAACGATAGCTTATGAAAAGTTAAGATAGGAATGTGCAAACCGTTTTGCTTGATCTCAAACCGTTTAGATTTTACAGGGTGTCAAAGTTGCAAAAATGTCAATATTCACCCGACAATATTTCAAAAACAGTTTAAGTTAGGTATAGGGAAGGCTGATGAAAGTCCTACTAAAATCAAGGGTTTAGTTCGAAAAAGCAATAAAAAATATATATTTCCATTTAGAAAAACGAAGTTGGTACCTGTCCAGGAAAAACTGAACACCCTGAATATGTAAATATATTTTCATTTTGTGCAGCTCGGGATATTAGACAACCCTGTAGAAAAAAAAATTAAGTTATCTCTTTTATTAACCCAGATATTGGACTTACGCGCACTAGGTGGACACCCTGTATATACAGTACTTTCGAAAAGTAACGAATAAATTCATTATTTTAGAAATTGAGAAGTTTTCGAAAAAATCCCCTGACACGTCGATTTTGTTTTTAAAAAAGGCACTTTTTGACATACGACCCATATTTGTGACGTCATCGTTGTTCGAGATATAACGTCATCGACAATTTTTTTAAAAAGCAACCCCCAATTTTGACCACGCCATTTGAAAGAGCGTATCATTCTACATACTCATCATGAAAAATTATGGTGTTACATAACAAAAATTTCAAGAAAATAATGTTTGAAGATCTTAAAATTTAATTTTCACAATACTGACAATGATAATGATTATGTAAAAAATCGACTAAATTAAATGTTAAAATTGTGCACCGTTGGCTGCCTGACAGTAGCCAAGACGATTAATAAATTCTTTTTGGACATTATCTATAACTTCAGGAGGTATACGATGTATCTCATGACGAATGCTTGCTTTTAAATCTTCTAAATTAACCGGTCTAGTAACGTATACTTTGCTTTTTAAGTATCCCCACAAGAAATAATCTAGGGGTGTCAAATCAGGCGATCTGGCTGGCCACTCAATCGGCCCCCTTCTCCCTATCCAACGATTCGGGAACAGCTATCTAAATAAACACGGACAGGTGCTGCATAATGGGGAGGTGCACCATCTTGTTGAAAGAACATGTCATTTCTTGGAAGATCACGTCCCTCTATATCTGGATATAAAGTTATTTGTGCAGGAATGAGGTCGTCTCGAAGAAAATCCAAATATCTTGCACCAGTTAGGTTGACGTCAAAGAAATAGGGACCCAGAATTCTTCCGTCGACTATGCCGTACCACACATTTACTTTCTGGGGACTTTGAGTGTGATACTCCATCATCCATCGGGGATTCTCGGTAGCCCAATAACGGCAGTTTTGCCTATTGGCATGGCCGTTCAAAACAAACGTAGCCTCGTCAGAAAAAATTACGTTTTTTACGAAATTATTATCATTATTGCATAGCTCTTGCATTTGTTCGCAGAATTGATTTCGCCGATCAAAAACATTATTTTCTTGAAATTTTTGTTATGTAACACCATAATTTTTCATGATGCGTATGTAGAATGATCCGCTCTTTCAAATGGCGTGGTCAAAATTGGGGGTTGCTATTTAAAAAAATTGTCGATGACGTCATATCTCCAACAACGATGACGTCACCAATATGGGTCGCATGTCAAAAAGTGCCTTTTTTAAAAACAAAATCGACGTGTCAGGGGATTTTTTCGAAAACTTCTCAATTTCTAAAATAATGAATTTATTCGTTACTTTTCGAAAGCACTGTAGAAGGGGGTCTCGAAAATAAATATAATTTTGGAAGAGACAAATATAGTATTCCAATGTTCATTTCCTCCATCATGTCCTGAAATTCAATCCAATGTTAAAATCCAACACTTTTAATTAAGTGTATAGCAAATACATTAATAATTATATTATACTTTTTTAAAAAGCGTTTATTTTGAAAATTTGCTGTTGATTGCGAAATATATTTATTTTATAAAACCATTAAACAATTTAATAATGGTTATTTATAAAAATTGTGTACATAATGCATCATATCATGAATCCAAATTAAAAAAAAATCACGATACTCCTACCTATCCTACCGATAGTCCTAATTTTAATTCTGAGGAATTTTCCCCATGCATCTACTAGCTTTATTTCTCAACAGGATTTGTAGTACTTTAATCAGTGCTTAAAAACAACAGACGGTATAAATATTTTTGCGAAAAAAATTGCTGAAAAACTTCAAAAACAGTGTAGGGAAGCAATTCGATATTATTTTTGGAATTCTAGCAAAGTAATTTCAATGTGTATAGGGGATAAACGGAATAGTTTTATTGTCAGAAAATATATAGTTTCCCCAGTAAGTACCATTTAAACAAAAACCTACATCGAATATTCTAAATACATATTTTGTTTTATTAAGTGAAGGGTGAAGGTGATTCAATAGGCTTACTATAGCTTGGAGTCGCTAAATTCACGCCACCGCATCTGCGATACAAAATGACCAAACCGAGCGTTATGCACTCATTAGGCATAGCTGATTTATTTTTACGACAAAAATAGGACTTTGCTACTTGGTATTCATTAAATTGGGTCACGTTTAATCTGGGCTAGTCCCAAGAATAAAAAATTTAGATGCCTGCTGTACAATTTTTTAATCAAGAAACATCGATCTTGGTACAGCAACTAGGACAGCGTGAAGTTATGATGTTTTTTGTACTTTCCACAATCTGTTTCCCTGTGGCTTACGGATTACAGTTGCCTAGTGGCTTGTTCTCCCAGCTTCCCTAACTGCAAACCATTTACATAATCATGTCTTTGTGAAAATAATACAATCATTTCAACATGTACTCGTATTTCATTAAATTACAATTTGCGATTAGTTTGTTTAACGATTTATTTTCAATGCTCAAAATTTGATGAAGGAATCTATTTTATGTAGTAATATAATTTTTCAGAAAGGTTTATTGGAAGCAGAAAAGTAGTATATTGCGCCAAAATAATCATGTAGGTTTTTTTGTTTATTTTAAATTAAAAATACACTGAAAATATAGCAAAAAGTTATATGTCTGTTTAAAATCCGTATATTCTCTTTATATACTTGTTCAAAGGTATTAATGAGAACTGACAAAAAGGACCATACCACAGATTAAATATTATATGTTTACTCTGCGACCATACACTGTTTTTAATGAATCAACTACCTTTAAAAATTTTAAATAAATATAAGCATAGGAAAAACACTGTACAAAGTATTCAAAGTGTAAACAATATTTATGTTTTGTAATGTGAGGACAATTTCCCATGAATTTAATTAACTAGGTGGGTACGTACTGAAAATATTCACAAATGTATTTAACGTTTGACCTATGCCTATGACTGGTATATGAAAATTAAATGGACCAAAATCCAGTGGTTTCAACAACTTGAACTATTTATTACACTTAATTTTAATTTTCATTTGAAACTAGAGTTGTTATCTATATTTTGCATTGGTACCTACTTAAAAAAAATTGCATAAGTTTGTTAGAACTAGAACCAAATGTTGTTTTAATGTAGAAGAAACTGTCTTAAGCAATGCTAAATGTATAGAAATGTATAAATGTATATGTGCTTGATTATAAGCCGATATACCTATACAGATATAAGAGGGTAACATCGAACAAAGAAACAGAAAGTTGACAATTCTTAAGAGCACTTCTCTAAAACCAGCAGTCATTCTTTACGACTGTCGATAGTCGGAAAGCTAGAACATTGATTTTTTGCTTAAAAAAAAACTCCTAAACGAATCACAACTGCTGAAAACAACGACCCCTCTGCGAGAAAAAACAGCCCTTGCGCTACAAACTTACGAATCCGAACACCGTTCATCACCCTTCCCACTTGCAAATCCTTACCCTTCTCGGATTCTGGAAATAGGAATGTAGACGACGTCGGACGGGGAAATCCAAGAGATGCAGGATTACTCTCGGCTCTCGGCCTTCGTCGAGCATCCAGAAGCACCCCATTCACATACAGATCTATCTGCTGAATTTGCTCGCCGTACATTCTTCGACAATATGCGTTTAACAAAAGAAAATCGGATAGTATTATACAGCTATTAGGCGTGCAATTTTTTTAAATGCACCGAGAGCTTGACCACAAACTGCCCAATTTGTATGGAATAATGTATATAACTTTAAAACACCCAGTATAAAAAAATTGTTCAGATAAAAGTTTTTTTAGTTAAGTTTTTTGCATCTTTTGATAACTGAATTTGTTTCGGAGCCAGTACTTTCGTTGCCATAGAAACCAATTTTATTTTTTTAAATGGCAAGCAAATGCAAAACAAAAGCAAGGGCATCGTGCACTCTTTTACATGCATATTTTTGTCGTCGTGTACCCCAAGCAGATTCGCCGGACAAGTCCCGACGTGAATGGGCCGTTTAAACTAAAGCGTTGGACGATTTACAAAGTCGTCGTGACGTTCTGTCTTCCCGATTTAATCGAGGCACGCTTTTGAGGCTTTTACGATAAAACGACAAGACGACGTCACACGCAATGAACTTTATTTTGGGTAATTTCAACAAGATCGATGGAATGAGATGATAGATATGGTCTCTGCCTAATTTTATGGGCCGATTTTAACAAGTCAGCAGGAAAGTTATTCTATAGATGCCACATAGTTGCGAAACCAACAAATATTATTTGTATATCGTGATTGAATGCGTTCAGGTTTTAAAATCTATTAACAACCTTGTAGGAAGATAGTAGTAAAATAACATACATTTGAAAAACCACAGGATCAAAAATTAGAAAGGGACGACGAACCCTTGGATTATAAAGAAATCGTTGGGAGAAGCCAATGTTGAAGCTCGGAAACAACACAAAAGAGCAAGAGCGCAATGAAGGGACTTGACGACGAAACTATCGATCGTGCTGGAGAACCCTTGCATTTGTGCGACAGGTAAACATTATGTGCAGTGCACCAGGATGCAGGTCGCGGAGCATCGTATCGTGACCTTTCCAATGAAGATGTATTGAGTGCGACAGAGCAACATTCATATCTTATGAGTTATGAGGGAACGTTCATGTTATTTTGGAACAGGGATATTTAAATTTCCATCCGAAGTTCCATCCATTCCATCACAGTTTCTTAAAAATGTCCAATTTTGTTTGATCTATCTAATTAAATTTCTCAGCATACCTCCAATTTGTTTTTAAGTATCAGCAAGGGTATCCCCTTTCACATTATATTTAATATAAATTTTTTGTTTATAATTATATATTATATAACTAGTGATCTATGAATTTTATAAAACGTATCCAGTCCTTTTTAGACTACAAATATCAACACCCCTAATTTTTCCAATATCGATTGTCGTAACTCGTAACATATCGTAACGTAAAAAATGAACATATCAACTGAGTTAAAGGTGAACATTTTTTCCCTACGTATTTTCCGACGAAAATACTTTTGAGGAGACGCTAGGTATATATTACTTTTTTAATTGGTGCATAATATCAGATGATATAAGGTACGACAAATTTCCATATTCCAAGAGCATCATCAGTGCACATTCGTTTGTAAAATATCTATATATTTCCCATTAATTATATTGGGATATATACAGGGTGATTGATTAAGGCCGGCCACCGGCTGTATATGGGAAACTATTGGTCCTACAGGTTGGGGAAAAAAATTCTCATTATTAAAGTGGTCATGAAAATTTCATTAAAAATATTTTTATCTTCCGTAAATCTCAGCAAGAGGGCGTAACTGATCATGAAATTTTTAAAATTGACTTTAAATGAAAAAATGCTTTATTAACCTGGATATATTTTTTATCAGTTTTAATCGTTAGTCCATTTCCTAAAACTTGTTCAGTGATATTTTTCATTTCCTCCATAAATAAATGGGTGGGAGCAGTTTTTGTTTTTAATTTGAAAAAATGCTGTATTTTCGGATCGCTTTAACGGATTTTCTTGTAATTGGGTTTTTTTAAAAGAGAATACCTTACAGATTTAATAAATGTTTTAGTGATTGCGAAAAGTTGGTTAATAAAGGTACAAAATGGCGTTATGTTGAAACCTAACCTATTTTTTTATTTTTCTTGGAAATTTTAAATGGAACGATATACTTTTTTCCACGTCATTATGACCAACATTTAATTTAAATAATACTGGTCAAAACCGCATCTCGATATCTCAAACCGTTTAGGAAATATTTAGATTTTCGTATTGTACCCAAAGAAGGAGAATACATTTTCGTTTACCCCCGCCCCGTATCATTTCGAAACAAAACGTATATTTATTTGCTGTTTTAGTAATTTGATATTTTACATAAACCCTTCATACTTTATCCAGGCTGAGGAAGAATTACGATTAATTAAAATTAAAAAAAAGTATTGCCCCGACGGATATCGAACTCTCAACCTTTAGCACATGCAAGCAATGAATAAATTGTTGCTTACAAACCTATTACTGAATCTGAAGTAAACATTATAAATGTTTTGGCTTACATCCATACAGATCCACATTTAAGTATTAGAGATATTTCAAGGGATTTAGGACTAACATTTTATTGTGTCTATAAAATATTAAAAAAACATAAAATGCACCCTTACCATATTGTGCTACATTAAGCATTAAACGAACAAGATTTTGATCGTAGATTGGATTTTTGTCATTGGCTTAAAGGTTTCCTCACCGAAGATGCTACGTTTCTGTCAAAAATTTTATGGACCGACGAAGCAACTTTTAGTAGCAACGGGAAAGTAAATTTGCACAACATGCATTATTGGTCGGCAACTAACTCTCATTGGTTAAGAGAGGTCGATCACCAGAACAGGTGGAGTGTAGTAAATGTGTGATGCGGTATTTTAAACCGCACCACACATTTATCGGTGTTCCTGAACACCGATTTGCTGCTTTTATTAGAAGAGGTGCCCATTGCTGAGAGGATGAACATGTGGTACCAACATAATGGATGTCCAGCTCATTTTGCCCAGAACGTCTGAAATTATCTTGACGATGCGTTTCCAGATAAATGGATTGGCAGGGGAAGTCTTTTTCCGTGGCCTCCAAGGTCCCCAGACCTCACTTGTTTAGATTTTTATCTATGGGGCAAAATAAAAGACGTGGTTTTCAAAAATCGCCCCACAACACCAGAAGATATGAAACAAAGAATTCGTGTGGCTATAACAAATTTATCAGGTGCCGAAATTGAAGCAACGGTACAATCTAAGAGAGAAAGACTTAATTTGTGCATCGACAATGATGGTAAACATTTTGAACATCTTTAATTTTTGCTTTTCGTTTAGTTTTTTGTTATTGCTGTTTGGCCCATTGGCCTTTAAACACGCTACAATTATTATTTCACGTACTATTTGGACCAGTCCTAAGCCTGGATAAAGTGTGAAGGGAGGCCGGTTTTTGTAAAATAATATCAAATTACTAAAACAGCAAATAAATATACGTTTTGTTTCGAAATAATACGGGGGTAAACGAAAATGTATTCTCCTTCTTTGGGTACAATACGAAAATCTAAATATTTCCTAAACGGTTTGAGATATCGAGATGCGGTTTTGACCAGTGTTATTTAAACTAAATGTTGGTCATAATGACGTGGAAAAAAGTATATCGTTCCATTTAAAATTTCCAAGAAAAATTAAACAATAGGTTAGGTTTCAACATATCGCCATTTTGTACCTTTATTAACCAACTTTTCGCAATCACTAAAACATTTATTAAATCTGTAAGGTATTCTCTTTTAAAAAAATCCAATTGCAAGAAAATCCGTTAAAGCGATCTGAAAATACAGCATTTTTTCAAATTAAAGGATATAGAAATATATAGAAAACACTCTATATACTAGTATTTCGGCTTGTTAGGCCTTTTTCAATAGAGTAAATGTCTATTACTGAGTAATAGACATACACATTAATAGACATTTACTATTATTTTTCATAATAGTAAATGTCTATTAATGTGTATGTCTATTACTCAGTAATAGACATTTACTCTATTGAAAAAGGCCTAACAAGCCGAAATACTAGTATATAGAGTGTTTTCTATATATTTCTTGGAACATCTAAATGAGATCAATGTTTTTTTCAAAACAATTATTTTCACGATGTTTCATAAAGAACCATCCGCTTCGAGTATGCACTTTAACATTTATTTGTTAGTAAAAGCGTTATTAGTCGTCATTTTATTTTTCAAACTTGTAGTTCGTTTCAATTTTATCTCTATTAGAATTACTAAAATATTTGCACATAATTTATAATGTATGTATGGCATATAGTTTGACAAACTTTGACAGCCAAGTTATGGCCATTTTTCATTTGGTGATCACCCTTGACAAAAATAATTTCTCATATCTCAAAAACGACATAAAATTATGAAGCTAAAATCGAAGGATTTGTGCACTTAACATTATAATAGGACCATTGTAGGTCTCAGGTGTAGTTTGTAGTGACTAGGGTATATGAAAATATAAGAGTAGGTTTAATAATTTTGTAGGGAGAAACAAATCTGTACATAATGGAACAAAAACTACAGAAAATGAAAAGATTTAGGGAATTTACTAATATAGGTGCAAAATATTTTTTGTTTATATATGAAAAAATCCTTTCCTAATGGTAGTAGACTTTCTGAAATACTTAGGGCAATCCTAAATTTATATAAAATAATGTCACCTCCCACAAAATAAAGGGTAATTATTTTGGATTCAAAAGAAAAAGTAGAACCTTACTAAAGCAGACTAAGGCTAGTTTGTAATTATTTTAAAAAATGTGAAGCTATTTTTCTTAGTCCATGCATATAAAATGATAACTAACATTTGCAAATGCATAAAATAGATAATTTCTAGTAAAATCCCATTTATTTACAATTTTCACGTACTGCGACATCTACCGAGAAGAGTGGCAAACGTCTGAAAATCAATACGGCTGAAAGTTGGTTACGTATCAAATGGCCATCTATTGGAACTTACACAAACTATTGCATAATTTAATTCCAGAAAAAGACTGTTGAAAACTATTTGAAAATTTTAAATGATTCAACGTTAATTTGATATTTACTGCTTTAAGAGCTTGTTTTTCCCGGCTCAGTTTTCATATAAGTAAGCTGTGAGAAACCAGCTGTGTTTACAAATAATTTCCTGATCATAAACTAAGTACAAGTATAGAATGTGATATGGTACTACTTGAATATCTTATCTATAATTCGTAAATATATTCACATAGATACATGCTTCTTTCTCTTTCGTTTATGCTTTGAGTTTTATTAACTCTTAGCAAATATGCTAATAGAGAAGAATAATATACATAGTAAAACTTTTACACACATCATATATCTATCCTCCATATTATTTTTTCTACTACCAACTTAAAGATAAAATAAGTAACTAAAAATAGTTTAAAACATGAACATAATTAATTTCTTAACAGTTTATTATTTGAATCAACAATCAACAATAATTATTATCTGAAGAATTGGCCAACCCCAAGATTTTTTTGGGTGCGCCACTGATGTTAAATTACATTAACTGGGCACTGAAATACAAGCTGTATTTCAGTGAAATGTGCTGTAAATTGTGACGTGATGTCAATGGGTGATGGTTAATTATCATCTTATGTTTTAAGTAGCAGAGAAATGTATACTGCAAAATTCTGGCAAGAAAATATTACTCCCATTCACACATTTTTGAGAGATCTAAATTTACTTTTACAAGTTTTGAATATTAGTTTTATATTATGCGAAATGATCTGCTTACTTTTAATGCTTATAATAATAAAATTTTTTATCTTTTTCGCATATATCATCAGTCACAAAACATGTGTAAAAATTTGAATGAATGTAAAAACATACTCCTACATAAGTAGTCACTTTCATGGGCAAATAAACATATATGGCATAACTATCATTTCTTGAGTGATGGTTGCATATTTGTCGTGCATTGGACAATGACATATTTTCACACATATTTTTTTGCACAAAATAAACACCCATAACGAAAAGGGTGTGCTAGTTTATACTCCAACATATGTTCACTCTATGAACCAAAACTAACCAAAAAATGTTCTAACCACAATAAGTATATTTTTGTTTAATTAAAATATGTATATATGTTAACATACTAAAGTACAGGGTGGGCCGTATAAGAGTGCGTATCCCCTTATCTCAGAAACTATGTGAGATAGAAAAAAAAGTTCTATATAAATGTTGTTTGCGTTAAAGATGTCGGTATTTTTTTAATATAGTTATATTTGTAGCTCTTCAATATACAGAGTGATGAACTAAACTTATCTTTTTTAAAATGGAACACCCTGTAAATTATTACATTTTTGAAAAGCTCTTCAAAATACTTGTTCAACGATATATAATATGATGGGTCTGTAGCCCACCGTTTCGGAGCTATTGACTGTTATCTTCATGAAAAGGTTAATATTTATAGCGAGCTAGAAAAGTTACTGATTGAGGTGATAAGCTGTAATTTGGGCCAAGAAATTCTAATTTGGTCTATTTTATGAAACTTCTCTCATACTAAAATAAAAAAAATTGCAACAGTGATGCCAAGTTTCGTGAAATTTAATTTTTCATGATTTTTTTAAATGGAACACCCTGTATTTTATTACATTTCCTGAAAGTCCTTGCAAAGACGAGTTTATTGATATATATAATATCAGGGGTCTACGACACACCGTTTTGGATTAATCTGCGTTTCTCTTCAGGAATTGACACATAAGTTATGCATGTTTCGGATGGTATTATTAAAATTCTAGATATATAATTTGAAAAATGTAGATGGATTAATATCATATTACTAATATGATATTAATTAATATGCAAAAATAGAAATGAACTGTAGTCATAGCTATAGGTATATCATAATAACCATCGTAATAGAAAACATAACACCTTTAATCAGATTAATCCAAAACGGTGTGTCGTAGACCCCTGATATTATATATCAATAAACTCGTCTTTGCAAGGACTTTTAGGAAATGTAATAAAATACAGGGTGTTCCATTTAAAAAAATCATGAAAAATAAAATTTCACGAAACTTGGCATCACTGTTGCAATTTTTTTTATTTTAGTATTAGACAGAAGTTTCATAAAATAGACCAAATTAGAATTTCTTGGCCCAAATTACAGGTTATCACCTCAATCAGTAACTTTTCTAGCTCACTATAAATATTAACCTTTTCCTGAAGACAACAGTCAATAGCTCCGAAACGGTGGGCTAAAGACCCATCATATTATATATCGTTGAACAAGTCTTTTGAAGAGCTTTTCAAAAATGTAATAATATACAGGGTGTTCCATTTAAAAAAAGATAAGTTTAGTTCATCACCCTGTATATTGAAGAGCTACAAATATAACTATATTAAAAAAATACCGACATCTTTAACGCAAACAACATTTATACAGAACTTTTTTTTTCTATCTCACATAGTTTCTGAGATAAGGGGATACGCACTCTTATACGGCCCACCCTGTACTTAAAATTCCTTCATTCACAGTCAAATATTTAAAATAACTGTTTCTCTTTTATTCAAGGACTTTGTTCACTTTTGCAACTGTTCAATGTAGGTAATATAAAGTAATATTTGCACGTATACAAAATAAGTAATTTATAGTGGTATTGTCACATTTATTTACTGCATGTACTAATTATTTTGAGCCTGAAATATAGTGGAAAAGCCGTAAATAGAGATTAAACAAACATTACAACAAAAAAAAATGCTACTCACCGACGCAATCACGCCACCCACAATAGCAGCATTCCTCTTGTGCTTGTTTGCTGCCTTATACCTTGTATACATTTTCCTACCAGCCCATAATGGAATGCCTACAATAAAAATTAGAACATAATAGAAGATGAACTATTTCTGAATATAAATTTGAGTCAGGATAGAAAGTTTGGACTAATACCCTTTTATTACATGTTGTGTTATTATTCCACTTACCTATTATCATAGCAGGAACAGTGATTCCTGCTAGTAAAGCTATACCCACAGGAGCACCCACTAAGGTCCCTAGCTGCCACAGAATTTTCTTTTTCCTCGACCATTGCTTCGTACCCCAAAAGGTACAACCAGATGGGCTGCAACAAAAAAGTTAATTAGTTTATTTAGCATAATTTACTTTTATTGTATATTATGCAGTTTTTTACAGTTTTTGGGCCTAATTTTAAGTTTTCTTTGATACTTGAAATGTTTATTTTGATTACTTCTGATTTTTTGTTTTTAATATTTTACATGTGATGTGATGCCAAAAGAAATTACGATGAAGAATTAATAATCCAACTAAGCACAACTAATAAGCCAAACACAATTATTAATACATGACTTAAATTATTATTGATTATGATCAAACAGCATGATCTACAATCTTCCTCCTAACTCCTTACCTCAAAAAATGAAGATCATTAATTTCTTTCATACACAGCCAACAGAATTCGGCTCCACAAACGGTACACAACATGTGATTGCAGGAGCCATCATCGATCTTAACTATTAATACCTGACAACGAGGGCATGGCTTTATATCATCCCCTGAAACAGTAGAAAATACTTGAATGGATGAACAGAAATTATTCACTGGGCAATTGAGCACACTACATTTTAAAATGTTTCTTTTTGTTTCTGTTTTTATTCTGTACACATTAAACATAAAGTAACACTGAACATATAAAGTCATGTAGAACATGTTCTATATTCTGTCATTCTACATGATTGTATCTAAATTTGGATAAATTAGTTTAATTCTCACAATGTTCTGTGCCTACATCTGTAAATGTAAAGTAGACACTGCTAAATTTCTGAAATGATTTATAAGTAACTTGGACCCACTACCCTTCAAGAAATTGAAAAAACTAATTTATTTACATAATAAAACATTATTATCGACTATTTTTACTAATATTCCTTCTTGGTGTATAATTATAGTCCACAGTAATGTGTATTATGAGTTCAAACTGTTCAGTATAGTTAACCTCATCAAACTTTTTTCTTTTCTCATTCTTTTATACTTTAGGTACATATTCAAGATCAAATATGCATTTTTAACTAACAAATGTAAAATAGTATCACATAATATTTGACGCTTCAACAAATTAAAGTTGTGAAATCATAATCAAAATCATGGAATTTTTTTTTCAGATTATTCAAGAACTAATCATACCTACAATATTTACAAATAGTAATTTGGGTTAAGGGTCCATTCTCTGTAGATTTGACAGGCATGAATGTTGGGTCGGATTGAGAGGATGGGTGGCCGATGGGTGGAGACTTATATATTCCAACTATCGAATTATTAAGATTTCGGAGGTGCACGTAAAGCCGAAGTAAAAAGGCACATGGAAATAAAGTTAGCCCTCATTGTAAGGGTACCGGATTTGTCTTATAATTGCAACAAAATTTCTTTTTAGTGTTATAAATTATATATCACCAGAAAAATCAAAAGATAAACTAGATGCCTATAGTAGCAAATTTTTGTTTAATACATGTATTTTAGAGAAAATAATTTTTGAAAATACGCTATTTTAGTACAAGATTGTTTGCCTGGAATTTTAAAAATAAAAAGAAATACCAAAAATTACTACTATAGGGACTTAGATTAAAGTCTTATCTTTCAATACTTTTTTACTAAAAGTCGGTATCTTTTATAGTTTTCTTATAATTAGACACGAGACGAACGCCGATTTAGGGCTTATTTCGACCTAGTGAATGGACTCTTAAATAGTCTACTGAATATTTTTTTATTTTTCTGAATATTGAAAAAAGAATAAAAACCCCATCAGAATTTCAACAATTATTATGGACTATAATTAATATTTTATTTGTTTGTTTAATGAGGATTTATAAAGTAATTTTTAATCTCATAATACACTTAAAAGTTACTCGTAAACTGCTTGTAATTTCATAGATATAATAATGACAGTGGGATAAACACTCAAAATTTGCAAAAATAATAATATACTGCAAAAATAGTAACACATATTCCTAATAAGAACATCGATAAAAACCAAATGGCACATTTATTTTTTCTGTGCTGTCCCTCAGTTTGAAAAAATAATGAAACTAAATTAATTACATGACAAATATAAGAGAAGAATATTTCGCAAGAAAAAAACAAAATATTTTCTTCAATAAAAAAAAATATTTGAAAAATAAAAGTTAACAAATTTCTGTTAAAACAGCATTCACATCAGTCTGAGCAGTGGAATAAACAAATTTAAATAAAATATACCTATAATTTATGCAAGAGGTTTCTATTGATTTATGAAATAAGAAAATTACCACCATTTACTATAAGTCATTAATGTATTCAATTAATAAAGGTTGAAAAACAGCAATTTCTGATTATTTGTTTCTAGCTTGTTTCTATAAATAGGTAAATATACATAATTTGAAATTGTTTTCGGTCCACAATTACTATAATTTATTTCTTCAAACTGCTTTATAAACATAATATTTTATACCCACAAAAAGTATTTAAAACAATATTTGTGTCAGAAGTTGTTGGGCAATTTCTATTGGATAAAGCCTGTTTCAGTTGTCCTATTCATAAATTTTCCAATATAAACAGTTGAAACTTGACCAAAACTTAATGTTTTTTTTTATTATACATTATAATGTCTCCAGACATCATTAATAAAATACAAATACATATTAAGATATTAATTGTATTTTAGGAATTTGCCTTGTGAAACCATTTCAGATGAATTAAATCAGAATTGATTTGGAAGATGATGAGGATATTAATGATGATGATCATAATGACAATGTGAATGGATTTGTAACTAGAAGAACAGTACAAACTAAAAGTAATAGCCATAGACAGCACAAATTATTAATCCAAGGCTAAGTGATAAAAAGTACAACACTAACCTTGTAGACCATCTGAATAAAAAAATGTATGTATTGTGATGAAACAAGGTTTATGACTCAAGTTTTGAAATCGATATAGAATTTAGTGAATTCTACTTTATTCATCTGAATTTAGTTTCGTCTAAAAAAAACTTTGGTATAGCAAATTCTCTGAAACGGCCAACTATAAATGGCTGTGTTTAAGACCTTGACAAGTGGGACACAAAAGTGGAAATTTAAAAATCGTTGAGCCTCGGATATCACATGGTGGTGTTCATTATAGAGCAAAATAAAAAATATTGCACTGGGAAACAATAGTTTTTGTTAAAGAATCAGATACCCCAGAGTAATGAAATACTGGTTGGGGCTTTTGCCCAAGTTAGAGTAGTTGTTTCAGACATTTTCCTTTAAATAATAATTTTGTCTATTAGGGCAACAGGCTATTTGCTATTTGTTGATTGACAATATGGTTGAACAGAGAATAGCATAGACCAATACAAGTAACTACTGTGTCTTTTACTTCATTGTTGTACCGTAAACAGTTCATATTGTAACTTCAAAACAATAGAAACTATATAAGAAGAAACATTTCTAAAAATATATAATTCAAGACTTTTATTATCGAGACACACCACTTCATAGCTCGTGTGTATTCCAAAGGCAATATAATAAAAATAATACTCACTATGCTGTGAATCTTGACTGTAAGTAATCGACGATGACCTAATATTGGGCGATCTTTGTGCTCTGGCCGCATCACAAGTCTGGTTAGGGTGCCACTCGGCCTTGCAGTGGTAACAGAAGTAGGAGTCGCAGCCGGGTCTCTCACACTTCAGCTTCGGACAACTGGCGCATTCACTGGCTATTACAGCAAAACAGCAATCGGGGGCCGGGCACCACCTGGTGTCCGGGTCGACTGCCAACACTCTCCTCACCATGAAGTCCTCGTACTTCTCGAACAGGGCAGGATTGTCCAGAACAGTACGAATTTCTGAAAAAAAAAAACCATATACAGTATGAAAAGTGAACTTAAATATGATCTAGTCAAATCAGATGTGAACATAGTCAATAATAAATTACACCATAATTTAAAGTGTATTTTTTGTAAAACAATAGACATGTAACATGTAACATGCAGGTAATAATATCATTATTTTCTCTATAAGCAGAAGAATTTCTGAAGGAAGTACACATATAAAAGCGAGGAAGTGTCATAACGAGTAGCTTGAGCCATGACAGTTCAGTTTTAAGTTAAGCTAAGTATGCCACTCTTTTAAAATTGTTTTTACTCCTGACTGTAATTATTAAATTGATTAAATTACTGCAATATGGGTAAATTTTAGAAAAACAGGTAAAAGCAGCTTAAAACATGCAAATTTGAAAGTTGAAAAAAACGCAATCATTTAAATGAAACTGCTTGATAATATTTTATAATGACAACTTTAGCAACAAAGATTTAAAATAAGTAAAAGGTGTATAAAAGATCCAAGTATTTAAAGGTCAAATAACTAATTATATCTTTGAAACAGAGATTTGTATTCCGCTCTACACTTTGTTGAGTACAAAACATGGAATTGCAACATTAGTAGGTACTTGGTGACAGCTATATATTTAATAATATCTGACGGAAGTGGATTTGTTTTATTAATATTTAGTAATACCTAGGATTTAGTATGATAAAATTGGGTATGTAAAGAGTGTTATATAGATAAATCAAGTAACTCCCATTATTGATAACAAAAAATTAATAATGTAAATACTAGAGCCCTTATGTGCATTTCAAAAATTAATCACAAATGTTATAAAACAACAAACTTATATTTATCCTTTTAGCATCGTATACAAATGTAAGTCCAGAGAGATTTACATAATTTATTTTAATATATTTCTTAAGACCGACGTTTTTAATTCCACTTATTTTGATGTAATGATTTTGAAATTGAAATTTAACATACCATTAGGGCGCATGGGTTCCAAACATTCTGGGCAAGATATGCACACTCGTGATTCTGTAATTTCCACACGCAAATATTGTTGGAAACAACATATACATGCTCGATGGCCACAACCAGCCAATTCACAAAAGTCCTCTGGGGTTAATTCGGCCAAACACAAAGGACATTCCATTGATGATGGTGCTGCTTCTCCGCTCTGTAACAAAAACCGTTTTTTATATCGGTAGTCACAGTACCATACATAATTATGAGACAAATAAAAAGATGATTTAAAAACACAGTTACAGATATATAACAGAACATAATTAAAAAAAAGCCCTCCCCCCCCCCCCCCTTTATGACAGAAGTATCATGAAAGTACTTACATATTTATATTTACTCATAGACATTTTATGTAGAAATTATGTTTGATTGTGACAACAGAATCAGTATATATTCAGAATAAGGAATAAGGGATACTCCTAATGTTCCTTAAATTAGGAAAATCTTAATTAATTAAAACATTAATTTCAAAATATTATTGAGATAATGGAAATACCACAGACCATAGTAATGAACAAGAGAGGTATTGTATCGTTATTTTGGGGGGGAGGGGTAATTTTTTCCATGTTCCTACTTTATCTATGTTATTAGCATACAGATATATAAATTCCTTGATACAGACTGGGACCGGAACACACTCTTGGCATTCCAGAGGAGGGGGGGGGGGGGTTCCCCGTAACCGTTTCATTACCGCGCTTGATAATGAAAAATTTGGTAGAAACATGAAAGCAACGAATCGTGCTTAAAATTTTAATGATTTGACACTTGCAAATCACATTTATTTGCAAGTATCAAATGATTGAAATGTCAGGTGCATTAAGTCCTTATTAAAATGGGCCAATATCTGAATAATAATTTTAAGAAGATATTATAAAATTTCTCTGGCAATTAGCCATAGCAATTTTTTTCAAACTAAATTGAAAATCTTTGTTTTGTAACAACAAAGATAATAACGTTTATCAAACTGTTAATGCTGTGGGTATATATAATAAATGGTGCTATTAAACTATAAAAGAGTTTATGCTGCATTATTTTTAGAGATATTCACATTTTTATAACAACGGATTTTATAAATTATGATGTGATAAAGCTGCTATAAATCATTTTAACAACATGTTAATATATAACATAAGGTTATATTAAAACATTCAATATATTTAGGGATATTACAGTACCTACTGGCAAAATGAACATAGTATATAGTATGAACTATAAATGGTAATCCAGCATATTATGAGGGTAATAAAATAAATTAAAATTCTAATGAACTAACAACTAATGAAAAAAGTAATATTCATAAAATTAATTAAACAATTCTTAATGGCATAAGGATAAGGTGCGTCGTGATCTGAACATTTTACTACGAACGAACCGAACGCGCAGCGCCCGCACGAACAAATAGGAACAAATGGTTCGCGAAAATGATCGGTGTGTTCGGAGTATTCGCTGTGTTCGCCATGTTCTCGATCACTTTCATCTTTTCGTATTATCCCAGATTTGAAGTGTGGATGATGTTATAGTGGCAGCTGGTGCTTTTCCCTGATTCATACCTCGACTTCAAAAAAAAAAAAGGAAGAAAACGAAAAAATAATGTATTGCTGAGACATGGACATTGGGCATTTGAAAAATTTTACTTGCATGCCCGCAGAAAAGAAAGATTAATAATTGTTGTGGGTCCTAAAAAATCAAAATTAGATACAAAATTTCGGAAAGCCATACCTCTCCAGGATCATGAACGTACATTTAGAAAAACCGGGCGTTCACTTCAACTAGGTTAGGGAAGGTCTAGCTTCCAGAGAAGTGGTTGGGGTCCACCCCTCCCGCGTGACCCTTTAATATCCGTTCACGCATGTATGATGGGTTGCTATAGTATTCATTTAAATTTATTTTTATCATTTTAACAATATTGTAAGCGATTTTTTGCAAACATAACTGTTAAATGTACCTACCTAACAAATTTTGCTGTATCTGCAAAAAAACTGTACAAATTTTGCTGTATATCTGAAATTGTCCCAGTCAATCCCTTTTCCTGTTTCTGGGATGCACATGATACTTCTTAATTTTTGTTTCCTTTTGATGAAAATGTAATATTTCGTTGCTGCCGAACAATAGTAATCTTCTTCGCTAGACATTTTGAAATATACTAGCTGTTAAAAGCGTTTATGCAGATCTTCGTTGTGAACGCCTATCAGCGCTTATATTTTTCACTATTATTCTATCATCATTCATCTATCATCTATATCCTATCATCCAAGCTCCGTACTGAACGTACCTTTACAGACAAGCTACGGAAAATGTTTGGCGCGAAGAAGTTTTTACTTCGTTCGGAGTAAAATGTTCAGATCAGGACGCACCTTTAAATGTTTTTAGTGGTTTTCTATGTCAAATTTCAGAAATACAATAAGTTTAGACTTTTCGTAGATAGATAGAACTCTAGATAAACAGACAAACAAAACAATCCATGACAAATGATTAGATTAAAATTTACAAATCTGAATGACAGAAATGTACAATCTGTTATTCCTCTGGGTATGACTACTACTTAATATATATGTTACACTTGGAAAATTTTAATTATCATGAAAACCAGTGGAATACCAATAGAGAAGCTTATCCTTCAATTAACGAGCCACTCGTACTTTTGTTAATAAGAGGAGATAAATCTGTGTCTACTTAGCTATTGTAAACACTGTTGTGTATTAAGTTATTAACACCCCAGTTCTATAGGTAGCTGGTTATGTCACTAGTCTGGAATTGGCATAGCACAACCCGTACCTACTTGTATGGGGAGATCTTGAATAAAGAATAGCTTCTGTTAGTACACAGTGAAATTTTATTTTCCAATTTTCATCATTTAAATCATAGAGGTGCCAAGTATTTTACATTAAGTAGTCTTTCAGATTTCTTTTATTAAAATTTGTATACATAAAGATATTTTCCATATAATCAGAGAACTTTAAATGGATAAACATTATTTAAGTGTGATTATTCTTGATTTTCAACATGACAAATTACATTTACATAACAAATGGAGAATTCATGAATGCAAATATAGAATGATAGTCTAACAATAAACTTCTCATGGTGTGACATAAATAAATATTTGATCAATGTTAGATTGAATGTTCAAAAAATTGTAAACAGTTAGAATGTCGAGTCGGATTAATAAACTACGTAGTATATTGTACTGAAAAAAAAATATATACATAAAAGGTGAATGAAATTAGTACATACTTTTCCGCATAAAAAATATAAATTATTTTAGAACTAAACTGAATTATAATGCTTACTCTAGAACTAACATGATATAAAATACAAATAACCGTATAGGAAAGGGCACATTCACATATTGCAATAAGTGCAATACTAACTATTTCAGCTAGACTTATTAACACTAGAAAATACTACTAATGGTTCAGCAGATACAGCTATAAAAAAAATATAATTAAAATACAACCATGACAACTTTTGCACTAATTTTAGGCAAAGTACAGGGTAAATTATATGGGATCATGTATTTTTTATGTTAAAATATAATTTTTTTAACTATGAGTCTCGATCATTTCATATTTTTTAAGGACTATACGGCCGTGGTATACATCATTTACTTGACAATATATTCAAATTCTCTATATAATCGTATATGAAAAGTGAACATCGAGTTCATGTTCTCTAGTTACAAGTATTTCTAAGACAAAAGTCGCAAGTAAATAAGTATGTACCATAGTGGTGCAAGTACCATAAAAAATGCAGTGACTTTATAGATGCCCGTAAGGTTCCCGAACAGGTCTAACCAGTTGCAATCGAATTTCAGTATTTGTACATTTCATATTGGTAGTACTTATTTCTGTAAGACTTTTTACCTGAAACTAATAAATGCTCGAAAATTTGATGGGAATCAGTCAGATGCGTTCCGTTCACGAAATTAGGTAGAACAGGGCATTCATGAAAACACAATCAAACTCAGCCTAAAACACTCCCTTCACTCCAATGATACAGTATAACTTTTGTACATAAATTCCACTACTCTTATAAGCACTTATTTTGAATAAATGCATAAATGAACCTTTGTCAGTGTTGATGAGTGAACAGCAAATACTTGGGCAATATGCTATCGAGTATATATGAGGAAGTAAGTATCTGCGGTATGATTCACGAGCACATAAATAAGACAAATATGGACAAAACATACCAACTACTCATAATGAAGTAATGTTAGATAATAATATCTAGAATTCCTTAACACACAATAGTGGTTTAATGATTGTGTTTGTTTTATAATGGGTAATATAAAAACTATATCACAATCACTCATTCGAGATTAGTATCTTAAGAATCATGTCATAAAGTAAATGCAGCTTCAAAGAATTCTTTGAAAATGTAAATTTTTCAAAAACCAACTTCAGCACTTTAATTTTTTATTTGAATTAAACAGAGGCAGGTAACAGTACAGTATTTTCATGAAAATGATGAGAGAGGTCATCAATATGCATCTAGCATGAAATTTACTTTGAAAATAATTAGTATATTGGTTTCCAGGGTATACAATATTTTATTTTGCTATAAATGAATAATTGGTATGCCCAAAAACAACTAATTTCTTAATCCATGTTCATTAACAAATAGGTACATAAATTTTTAACATTAGATACCTAGAGCAACCTAAAAATATATTTTCAAGTGCCTAATTGAACATATAAGTAAAATATAACTTCTAATTTTCAATGGTTAAACAGGAGCCATTATTCAATAATATATAACCACCTTTTACAGCTCTGGATATTCGGGTATATGAACATTTTCTCTGATAGAAGTTTTACAAATAAGCTATTTTCTAATACAAATATAGCAAGAAATTCACAATAAATAGTCATACAACCGTAGAAAACACTATGCCGTAATAATAGACAACTTACCTTTGTACTTGCAGTAAAAACTGAAGTCCGACTAGTTGCTTGATGTATTTCCACGGGATGTCTTTCATGTTCCCTTGAGGAGTTACCCACTTTTCCATCTGGCACTTCCTTAGCTGTAAAATATTTGTAAATGTATAATTGCAAATATCAGGCTCTTTTCTTACAGAGTAACATAAAATTAATTTGTAAACCTTTTCATAGTGCAGAAGAGTACATAAGGAAGCTCGATTTTAAATAAGTCAAACAGAACGAGGTATGATCACAATTCCGCCAAATTCTACAAAAATTTTAATCAAAAACGCACATCCATATTTAGAAATAAATTCGATGATAGAGAATGAGATTAAAAATTCAATTCGAATTGAAAAATTAAAAAAATAATTTTCTAATAGCATAAATGCAAAATTCTGTATTAAATTAATCGACGGTGTACCTCTTATCATTTCTAAATCCCGAGATTAGATACACTGTATACAGTCATAAATTATTTGTAATAGGTATTTCCCTGAAGTACTTCAACTCAAATCATAAAATACATCAGAGTAATCAGATAGATAGGCTAAGAATAAAGTGGAAAATTAAATTTCTAAAGCGTAAAAGGTTCCGTTGTGGTCTTCTAATGAAAGTAGACACGGTTGACGCAAAAAAATTGGATACTAATGCCATCAGTGGTTTTATTTTATTGGACAAATTGTTGTCTTTCAAATAAAAAAGCTGTGGTTGCTATTTGACTGAGTGAAACTAAGCAATTGCCTTGTTTCCCTAATACATTTTGTGCAAATTCTATATTAACGCAAAAAAATACCTTTAGATATTTATAAAGAGAAAGTTTCCTGGAGAGAAAAAATATGCAATTACATGCCACTACCGTTTATCAGTTATCCTTGGATTATTCCAAAATGAAAATTAAAGTGAACGGTGAAGTAAAATACCCGATTTCTTTGAAATTTTATGCATCTAGTTAATTCAAGGTTAAGATGAACTAGGTATTATATCCAAAAAGAACCGATATTTTTTTTTAATCCCCGATTAAATTGCTCATCTACATCTACACAGAAAATATAATGGAATAGAAACTGGAAACAAAATCCGTAGTACTCAATAAAAAATTATCTCGTTATTTGTTTAAGTTAAGACGTTATGTCTTTTGTTTTTCTAAATTGCTGAACAAACCGCAACAGACAGCAGATAATTTGAGATGACTCACTTCCCATCAATTATTACATGAAGCACAATTACGAAGCCATAAAATTAATTTATAGTAAGTACTTTTAGATTAAATATTTGAACAATTAGATATAAAAAAATAATTAGTGGCTTTAGAGAGTACTTTCCTGTCCCATAATTTAGTAAAAAAGATGGAAAGAAGAAGATTTTCCTCATCCACAGCGTTGATAACATAATCAATACATAAGACTAGTTGCAATTAAAAGGTGCTTCGATAGCTATTCATTAATTATAACTTGATTATAATCAAAGTGTATGAAATTTAGACTTTAGTCTAATGCTCATGAATGAATACTAATTTTTACAGTCATTTTTGTACTATCTTTTAATTAATTAATGACAAGATATTTTTTAATTTATTTTAATTAGATATAATTATCTAATTTAAATTACATTAATGACGTATACAATTAATAACAAACAAATCATAAAAATTACGAACAATCAACAAACAATTTTTTATTAGATTTTATTATTACACTATAGGGATTGATCAACGAACGATGTTAGGTGCAGAGGACGTGTTGCCATAAAATTAACACCTTTTTGCGAAATATTATAGAAAAAATAGCACTTAGCTTCTTTCTCAATGAGTATATTCAGATGTAAATAACCACAAACCTCTGTCATGCATTGAATGACCAATTTATTTACGCTAAAAATCGGGAGGAATGCCAAAAGCACGTTCGTCTGTGTCGAATCAGACCATATTACTTAGATACCTACACACTTAGTCGTATTATACACTAAATACAGTGAGTTCATAAAGTCCCGCATAAATTCATTATTTCAAAAACGGTAAAGTTTTTGAAAAATGGCTCAGACACGTCTTTCGACGAAAATAAGAAAAGAAAATCGACGGGTTCGAGCGATTTTTCAAAACTTTACCATTTTCAAAATAAATAAATTATACTTCACAAATGGGTATTCATAAGAATAATAAGAAACGCACATACCAGAGGGAAAATAATAAAAATACGTATTTTCTGCAGTGAAAAAAAAATGATGAAAAGACTACAAAAGTAATAAGGAATATTGTATTTAGTACGCATAGAAGAGCTTTGTAATGTTTCTAGGTAACATCATATATAGAGTAAGTACTAGAGTTGTCTATAGTAACATGATCGGAAAAGAGAGAAGAATCACTTCGGCTATGCGACAATGTTGCAATATTGTTATCAATAACCAACTTGGGAACAATAAACTAAGTCATAAACTTATTTACTGCTCCCAGAATAGTGAAACTGCATCATTTTAATAAATAAAACTTTTAAAGTAATACATTACATACTATTTAGATTTCGGTTTAGATGTAGAATATGAAAAGTAAGAACATACCTTTAAGACCTACCGTTCTATAATTGCAAAGAAATATCAAATATAGGTATGTACGGCCATAAACAGAAATATTTCAAACATGTTATAAGAGAGTGATGCTCTTTCTGTCAATATGACAATATAAAAATCCAAACAACCGCCAATTTAAAATAATTTTTGGTGGCCTTTGTTGGTGTCACATACATACAACTCTTTAAAAATATGAACATTTCCGCCAATATCGTATAAACCACCGAATGACAAGCAAAAATCCACTATGACAGCAATAGCTCAATTTTCGAATTTTATTTATCAATTCTTGAATAAAAGACAATATAACCTTCCTCTCTTGCTCTCGACTCTGTAAATCATAAACTATTATTGGACAAACTCTCTCAGCTGGTGCCCGTGGGATTCCTATTGACTGGATATCAGCATACTTGTGTAATAGAAGTCAGATAGTTACCTTAAATAAATACAAATCTAAAACAAATAATGTAGAAGTTAGTGTGCCACAAGGTACTATTTTTTTTATAATTCATCAAGTTTTTGTCCGACGTTTCGTTTCCGAGAAACCATCATCAACTTCTTTTTTTTAAATACGGCCCAGTATTTTTAAATAGAAATTTTGATACCATTTTTTATTCTCAATTCAATGATGTAGCACAAGTAATAGTTTAATTATGTATTTAGCTTGTTGTTGCCACCATTAAAAATTAACGAGGAAAAGCCTCCTGAGTTTAGCTCTTACCGTAACCAAGATCCCAATGCTATCCCATCTTTATCTTGGACACACTGTATATATGAAGACGATACGAATTCCTGATTGGACAGCAAATAATGAGAAGGGGATTTTGATTTTCGAGGTTCCTAAACCAGAGCCCCCTTGTTACGGCCCAGGCAAAGGTGTATCGTCCAATAAGTTTAACCTCTGTTTTTTAAAAACATTAGAACGGCTAGTGGATAGGTACATAAGGGATGAATTGTGGATCCAGCGCTACACAAACTAGTTTCTAGGGTAAAGAAAGCGCTGGACGACAAGAATCTAGCACTTGCTGCATTCTTAGATATCAAAGAGGCTTTTGACTATACACCTTTCGAGTCAATCAATAAATCGGGCACTTCGCAAAAGGTGTTTAAATGGCACATTGTGCCAGTGGATAGACACCATGCTGAGAAACCGAACGGTAAGAGCTTCGGTCGTTGGTGAGACGACACAGTGCAAAGTAAGCCGGGGATGTCCCCAAGGAGGAGTGCTGTTACCCCAGATGTGAGGTTAGCACAATAGGCCCAGATGTGGCTGTAGTGCTTTGGGACTATGGATATATTAAAGGATAAATCTATTATGAGAAATGGTGACCTCCATCATACAAACAAGAATTAGACATAATTATGCATCAACAATTCTCTCTGTTGCCCAACATTACCATGTATATAGGGGTATTATTTGGGTATTTTTTAATAAGTATTTAAGTATTTGTGAAGACTGTGAGATTGTTAATGTATTTAAAGTTAAACTGTAAACTTTCTTTTAATCAAATCTTTTTACAAGTATGATGATTTTGTGGAATGTTAGGTGGCGAATCTTTTCTTTTTGTTAACTGTACTTTAAATTGACTAGTCCAATAACTATATACCTACTGTAATAGTTTGAGTGATGAATAAATATTAGGATTATTATTATTATTATTATTATGACATTTCTGCCAATATCATTCTTTCTGGTATTCACGTAACACGTTTCGTTGTGATGTTGGACCTGTTCGAACCCGAAAAGAAACATAAGAGACGAATAAATCAACTATAAAACTCATAGTTGAAATCGTTGTAAAACTAGAACCTGCTTGGAAAAAATTTCCATGGATTAATTTATTACTTCTATTCTATACAAATAAATTATCATCAAATTAAAGATGTTTTTAAAAAGTGGTTTCAGTATTTCTTTCAAATGCCGATTTCATTCATTATTATTATACAGTTTTTCAAGGCTTTATAAAACTAAAAATACTCGTATAAAATATTTATCACGTTGAGGTACCTACTTTTATTTACACGATTTTGTTAGGTAATTATTGTCAACTTCAATTCAAACGGTGCTTTATCAATTAATAATCCATTATCATTATTATTAATCATCAGACACATTAGATACGACAACAAATAATATGACAACACTGATACACAAAATAACAACAAAACAAATAACAAACGAAATTTTAAAAAGGGAAACTATTAGAATTGTTGTGATTTTTTCAGATATTATATGAATACATTATGGTTATGCAAATCCATAATAAATATACAATTAATAGTGAAGTAGGTTCAAAAGTAAGTGGGCCGAAAGCCAGACCCTCCACCGCGACCATGTGGTCTATAGCAATAAATCACTGGGTTATATACATAAAAGTCGTCGTTTATTAATGGAAATATTAAAAGCTACAATTTACACAAAAATTAATTATACAAGGTGTTTACTTGAATTTATAAAAAGATTTGGATACAAATCATAGGTGCATCTTTTCGTACATATAGGTATCATTGGTGTATATGAAGTATACTCTTTTTTATCTGAAATATGTTCCTAGTAAGTAACTGAAAGTTGAAATAATAGCAAGCAAATTGAAATGATGGATTATGGCGACTCGTTTTGTTTTATGTTGACGGTGAATTTCAGATAACAGGATACGTTTATGTGTTTATGTTTATATAAAAATCGGTTTGTTTTGACTAACAGGTCTTATCGATACAATAGCTTCTGAAAAGTCAACAGCAGCAGAAGCAGTCAGCTCTTTTGATCTTGGGCTTGAGATATTCACGGAAAATCCTGAGCCTTTATTTTGTGTCTGCTTTGATGGCTTGCCATCAAATCATTCGACAAAACAAAATTTTATATACCAATGTCTTCTCAAAAATTGTATCTAGATGCAATTTTCAGAAGCTCAAAATATATACAGTGGGTATTTTACTTTATTGATGTTTCTCAACCCACTTAGATTTTATCTCCTGGGCAATGTAATTTTGGGGCACCGCAGTGTAACAATATCTAACAAAGAATAATCCGATTCTGATACTTAAAGCATTAAGTAACTAATTTAATAACAGAAATTCGAACTAAATTTACAATGATGATGAGAAAATAAAAAAAGTGTAGGTTAAGGTAAACCTCCCAAGCCTTGAAAGTAAACCTTGATTTTTTTCAATGGATTCAATGGATTATCGTTTTTCTAAAAAAAGCCATGAAATAAAAATTAAACTGCTTTTACTAGATTTAATGTGGTTATATGGCCTTTGATCATTATGCTTTCTGAAATGAAAGTGATTAGTTATGATGTTCTGAAATAGAAGCCTAATATCGGTGAGCTGCTATTTAGTATTTAGCCTCGGCAACTTAATAGTACGGCAAACCGTATTCCTTCCATATCTATCTACCGAACAGTAATCCTCTGGCGACACAGTCGACGGTTCGTGAATATAGTTTACGAAACCGTGGGCACAATCATCCTCTAACATAATAAATTAATAATACACTCTACAAGTGTAACTTCCGAGGCAACTTAATTTTTTTTAGGTACCGTCTGCCTGCAATTAACTTGAGATAAACTTTACTTTTCAATACTTATTGCTGTTTTGCATGCTTGGTTTTAGTAATAAATGAAAGTACGTATAAGTACATATATTTTTACTGTGTGGCACGTTTTTTTCTTGTATGACCCATTCAGATGTTGACGTCCATCAACATCAAAAAAGAAAAAAGTATTTTTTGCATAGGAAACTAGAATGTTTTGTAAACAATCCTCTCCTTTAGACCTGAGACCCCCAACTAAAAATTCGATTCGACTTCAGTGTGACGTCCATTTATAAAAATTGTGTTTATTAAAAGTTCATTTTGTTAATCAATTTTTTAATTCAAATCGTGAATAACATAATTATTAAGGCTTAGAATAATTGACCGTAATGTTACAGTTTATATTTCTCCTGTTGAAACAAGATAGATCCAAATAACATTGCCGAGACTAATATAAACCAGCAACATTAATTCTTGTTTAGAAATCGAAAAGGAGGATAATCCTCCTTTTTGGAAATATACCATTGTACGACCTCACCGAAAATATTCAAATCCGAAAGGATTTTCTTTTAAAAAATTATTGAAAAAATAATTTATAAACAAATGTATGACTTTTTAATTATCAGTTTGGGGCAAAAAAAATTTAACGGTCCTTTTTTCAGTCCTTGGGCTTAGCTGTAAATGAAAGTACGTATACATAGTAGCACGTTTTATTTTTGTATGACGTTTGTTTTGTCATTTTTATCGGGGCGTACACAAACTGTCATAATTAATAATAAGTAGTCATCTTCTATTCACCATCCAAGGGGGTGCCTCAAGGCTCAATACTAGGCCCATTGTTGTTTATACGTTACACGGCAGATTTTTATAAACGTCTGGATTATTGTAGCATTCATTTTTATGGTGATGATAGCCAAATTTATTATAGTTTCCATTCTGAAAATGTAAATTTAACTAATCATCTTATGAATAATGATTTACGTTAATTAATACAGATCTCCAAGCGACACAATTTACCTATTAATCCACTTACTAAAAATCTGGGCGGACAAATGGACGACATGATTAATTGTTATAGATAATTATTGTAAATATAAATTTACAACAATTATCTATAAGAATTAAGCATATTCCCAAGGAGGTATGGATTCTCAGCATATATTTCATACAAATTCCTCCCCCCCCCCCCCCCGCAGTTTTGGTTCTAATTTAGATAATTATTTATTTTGCTTAATTTCTCATTTATTTAGGTTAATGTGTAAGAATAGTTTGTACCTAACTTTCACCTAATAAAGTCGATTTATTATTATTATTAATACTGACTATCGCATTGCAATGCTCAAGCGGAATCAGAAGTACATCCGAGTAATTATTCATATGAAACATAAAAAAAAAAACTATTTCAAATGCATCAATTATGTTTTTCAAACCCTTTAACCTTACAGGCACTGTCAGCGTGGGGCTGACATTCCATCTTGTATCATGACATGAGATTGCTCCATGTGGTTTTCCCGCCTATCGAAATGTAAGATTTCTTAGCAGCATTTCAAAGTGCATTCCGGTGTCTGTGACGAATTTATGTACGACTGTGGAAGTAATACGTCCGGACAAAAGGACTGTTACTAACTGAAACCGCAGCTAATAAAATTATTTATTTATATTTTTTTTAACGCAAACAGAAATGGAAGTTGTTCTCTTACGGCAAATATGTGACAGTTGCGTGCAAATGAAACAGTGTACTATAAAACGAATGCTGAAAGATTTTGAGATACAAAATCTATAATTACAAAGATTTTTTTATGTTCAAGTTAGCAAGAATCAGAGCGTAAGATACACTGATGTTTATACAAATTTTGGTAAAAAAAATCTAAAGTTACTATTTACATTTGCCTAAATTTCCAATAGCTACCTAAAGTAGAATATACAGTTAGGCCAAACTAAATAATAATGTTCTATGATACTGCACCAGTTAAATACTGATTTTTTTTATATACAGCCCTGTATACAGGGTGCCCATTATCTATCTCCTTACATGGCTAACTTTGTTAATAGTGGAGATAGAGAATTGGTTAAATTAGCAAAATTGGGCAGAATTACAAGAGGAATTGAGTGCCTCCTTCAAATTTAATTTTAATTTTCAACTTTTCGAGATATGAAAAGTTGAGATCTTGAAAAAACCGAAAATTGCTAAAATTTTTAAACTCTAGTAATATACTGTGTGAGAGTTTTTTTTATGTGGCATTAAGCGGTGATATTGAAAATTTCACGGACATCTTAGTTTTTCAGAAAAAAAATAAAGTTACGTTTTTTTAAATGACAACCATAGTTGGCTATGGTATCAATAAAAAGCTTATTTTTTTCTGATTTCAAAAATATAACATTTAATAATCGTATTTTTCTTCGTTTGTGTACATTTCACAATAACTATTTTAAGATGAACGTTTAATTTTGACGTTTATAATGTGACTTTAGTGTGATCTGACATTTATATTTTTTTGTTGTTTACTGATCTACGTTTGTTTTTCATAGCTTACTATGTTAATAAATTATTTGTTCATTACAGTAAACAAAAGAAAAGAGAAAGGTATATTAAATATTATATTTTGGAAATCAGAAAAAAATAAGCTTTTTATTGATACGATAGCCAACTATGGTTGCCATTTAAAAAAACATAACTTTATTTTTTTTCTCAAAAACTAAGATGCCCGTGAAATATTCAATATCACCGCTGAATTCCACGTAAAAAACACTATCACGCAGTATTTTTATATTATTTGTATCTTTTATAGTTTTCGAGATATTCGAGTTTAAAAATTTTGGCGTTTTTCAGTTTTTCCAAAATATCTCGAAAAGTTGAAAATTAAAATTAAATCTGAAGGAGGCACTGAATTCCTCTTGTAATTCTCCCCAATTTTGCTAATTTAAACAATTCTCTATCTCCACTATTAACAAAGTTAGCCATGTAAGGAGATAGATAATGGGCACCTTGTATAAATAAAGTGTTCGGTGTTAGAAGAAGTTGCTAAATTCAGCAACGGGCAGCAATAACACCATGCCCTCAAAACTATTTTAATTTCTTCTTCTATCTGTCTTCATCAAAGATGAGAAGAAATATATAGTTTGGAGTTGCTTTGAGTAGTGGCTAGAGTTGCTGTGGCCAGCCATCATTCGTATAGAATCAGAATCCAATACAAAATTACAAAAATATCCACTCACCCTCCTTCTTATGCGATTTCGACGACCCCGACGAATTTTGGCTGCGTCTCCTATTCAAGATGGGACTAGAGTAGATCAGATGCCGGAGGGACCACCGGCTGGGGAACCTCTTTTTGCGTTGGCCCGCAACGCATGGTGGAACGTCATTTTCTAGCGAGCTATGCATCGTGCAATATCAATATCCTCAGCGGGTTGCCGTGGATAGAAAATTTGCTTTTAATTAGTACGGGAAACTAGGGGGTTCATTGTCTTAGGCTGCGGCAGCGTATCCAAGCTTCTGTAAAAAAAATAATACTAAATGGATTTATTAACAGAACAAAGCACATAAGAAAATTTAAAACTATTCATACAGGGTGACCCATTAAGAATGGAAACACTCGCGTACAAAATTTGTTTATGGACCGATTTGATTTTTCTAAAGATAGATCTCCAAATGCTCTATGTTGATGCAAAATTTGAAGACGAAATTTTGATATTCAAGGCCTACTACGATTTTTTTTATGTGAAAAATAGCAAAGATTTTTTAATAAAAAATGTTACTACATCACTGGATTTAGGAACCCCTCGAATGCATTTATACCAATTTTTGCGAAAAAAAGTTTGTTCCTAAAAAAGTTATGACAATATCGGCATCACCAGTGTTTGCCTTTGTCGGTGAACCTATTCTTATATAAAAATCGAAAGAGAAACAAAATTAAATAACTTAAACACTGGTGTAATTATTAATAAGAACCATAAAGACCAGTATATACACAAAATAACCAACAATTAACTCTAATATAAACAACAATTGATAGGCGAGTTCGTCAAATTATTATTATTTCGTGGTTATTATGCCAAAACTTATAATATTACCTTCTTAGATAAAAAATAACTACATTATAATTTTTTATTCAAAATGTGTGAATCAATTTGACAGACTCCTTTTTCATTTTGTAAAATGTAATTTTCTAATCATTACTTTTTTTTATCAATTGTTGTTTATATTAGAGTAATTGTTGGTTATTTTGTGTATACTGGTTTTTATGGTTCTTATTAATAATTACACCAGTGTTTAGGTTATTTAATTTTGTTTCTCTTTGGGTTCTATTCGATTTTTATAAAGGAATAGGGAATAGGTTCACCGACAAAGGCAAACACTGGTGATGCCGATACTGTCATAACTTTTTTAAGAACAAACTTTTTTTCGCAAAAATTGGTACAAAAGCATTCGAGTGGCTCCTAAATCCACTGGTGTAGTGGATTTAGGAGCCTCAGATTTTTTATAAAAAAATCGCTAACAAAATTTTCCTATTTTTCACATAAAAAAAAAATTCGTAGTAGGCCTTGAAAATCAAAATTTCGTCTTCAAATTTTGCATCAACATAGAGCTTTTGGAGATCTATCTTCTGAAAAAAATCCGGTTCAAATAGGTCAATAAACAAATTTTGTACGTGAGTGTTTCCATTCTTAATCGGTCACCATAGGAGTAGGTATACTATATATTTATTTAGAATTTCTGAAAGTATTTTAGATATCAATAAAAATTTCAGATGAAATTAACTGATAAAGGCAGGTTTTTTAATTAATTTATCTAGTTTAATTACTCACTGTACAGGGTGATTCACTTTCGAGTGTGTAACATGGGTATCTCGCTTATTATAAAAGATAGACTGTAGGTTTAAATTCGGCAAAGTTGCGGAATTTTGTGCTCAATAAGTTGGCGTAAACAAAACCCCCATATCTGCTTTCGTTTTTGAGTAAGACGCAAAAAAAAATTTTTTCCGGTTTTCGTTTTCTGGCCATAACTTCAATATTTTTAAAAATATTGGCTTATCGTTTTCATATTATTAGGACACTTTCTTGAGACAAATACGATGCCGTAAACCGTTTTTTAAAAAAGTGTCACTTCTATTGTAAATCATCGTCAACTTTATTTTTTCTTATGGGCGCCATATTAATTTTTCTCATATTTGAATAAACCGATTTTTTTCTGAATACAACAATATAATATATGTTAATATTTGCCTAAAAAATAAGGGCATTACGAAGGAAAATATGTATTTTTTTTTTAAATGTCTAGTTAGCCATGGCCATGATAGTCAGTTCTTGACAAACCACAAATGTCACTTATAATTTTTATAAACTGCATCTGTGGAGTACTTTTTACATTGACTAACGATCTATTCCACCGAAGAGAAACAAGATATTATAGATATTCATTACAGATGTAACAAAAATTTTAACAGAACAATTGAAGAATATTTAAACACATATCCTGAAAGACGACAACCATGCAAGACATATATTACTAAACTGCACTGTAATTTAAGAAATTATGGCAGTTTTTCTAAACCAAGAAATATGTATGGATCTGCCATAATTTCTTAAATTACAGTGCAGTTTAGTAATATATGTCTTGCATGGTTGTCGTCTTTCAGAATATGTGTTTAAATATTCTTCAATTGTTCTGTTAAAATTTTTGTTACATCTGTAATAAATATCTATAATATCTTGTTTCTCTTCAGTTGAATACATTGTTAGTCAATGTAAAAAGTACTCCAGCTGCAGTTTATAAAAATTATAATTGACATTTGTGGTTTGTCAAGAACTGACTGTCATGACCATGGCTAACTAGACATTTTCAAAAAAATACCTATTTTCCTTCATAATGCCCTTATTTTTTTAGGCAAATATTAACATATATTATATTGTTGTATTCAGAAAAAATCGGTTTATTCAAATATGAGAAAAATTAATATGGCGCCCATAAGAAAAAATAAAGTTGATGCACAGTAAAAAAAGACAAATGGTAAAATTACTAAATGGTAATCGTAATTTACTGCAGTGTTATTTTTAACACGAACTGGGTAGTATAATAACTAAACCTTTATAACTCAATATGAGTTCTAAAGGTTTAGTTATATACACGAACGATATACCCGCCAAGTTTGTAGAAGTACTCATAAATTGTAGTAAAATTTACAAAACCCGGTGTTAAAAATGAATCAATCCGCCATAAAAACGGAATAATTACAAGGTGAATAATTAACTATTACACATTACCTTTAAAATCTACTGTGTTAAATTACTTTTATGTAATGTAATAATACACCGATATGTCTAACACTGCCAAGTGTGGACTATATAGACACTGATGAGTGTGGATTCAGTGTTAAAATCAGTCGGATTTTTTTACTGTGTGATGATTTACAATAGAAGTGACATTTTTTTAAAAAACGGTGTACGGCATCGTATTTGTCTCAAGAAAGTGTCCTAATAATGTGAAAACGATAAGCCAATATTTTCAAAAATACAGAAGTTATGGCCAGAAAACGAAAACCGGAAAAAAAAATGTTTGCCTCTTACTCAAAAACAAAAGCAGATATGGGAGTTTTGTTTGCGCCAAATTAATGAGCACAAAATTCTGCACTTTGCCGAATTTAAACCTACAGTCTATCTTTTATAATAAGCGAGATACCCATGTTACACACTCGAAAGTGAATCACACTGTACATATTTACTATTATTTACAAATATAGATCAATTTATTACGTCTTGTAACTTTTTCAGCAACTAAAAAAACTACTAGAGCAGCTGCAACAAACATATGGTTCTGAAAACTATTACAAGTAGTTTCTGCAACGGAACAATGACCTGAATTCATTGTTTCTCAAAAATTACTGATAAAATTTTCAAACGAACCGAAATACCTTCAATTCCCAATACAATAATTACACATAATTAAGAGCAATTACGTATGTCAGAATTATTTTAATATATATACAAATTTATAAAACGAATATTAGATCAAATACAGTAGGTACATATAACAATCTGCTTACAATTTATTTTATAATAAATAATGAGACCTAGAAATCCAGTATAGTTTTCTGAATCTATACGCTCCTTTTGCGTTTTTCATTATTACTCAGTGTCAGTAGGTATTAAGGTTTAAAACAATTCTTTATAAATAGATCGTATCGCCTGACAGCCTACATTACATACATTACACTGACCTACATAGAATCTGCACATTACTTATTTTAATAATAATTACTATTACATCTGTTTAACAAGACCACGACTTTACTGCAAGCTGCACGATATCACGAAACATCACACATCTGTTTTGTATACTGTTGTTTTTCATATTATTGTAGTATTAAATTAAGTGCTAGGCTTTTTATGTTTAAAAATAAATGCTCAGCTAAAACGAAACTGTTGTTAATTTCCTCCACCAACGCAAAGAAACCACGTATCCTCAATTTGCCAGGAATTTCGCAGGAATTATTTCTTTCATGTTGGCTTTACAGTAGAAAATTAAGTTATTCAAGAAAATTAGTACATTTAGCTAATAACTAGAGCAGTATATTTTATGGACCATTTACAAATTATATTAAATTTCTTCTCATTATCGGTATTCATGTATTATTTGGATCAATGTGTGATTAACTATGTTGCCAAACTATGCACTGCTGTGGGCATTTTCAGGAATTTGAATTACTGCAATAATATAAAAGCCTGTGTACCCAGACTTATTGACAAAAACATGCGACATGAGACCAGTAATTCCGTACGTATGTGTAAGTATGTGTACTTCCGAGAAAATACAGGCAGCGGATACAAAGGTAAACTGATCGTTTCCACTTCTACAGTGGGAATGCGATGATAGATCTAGGCTGTATCTAGCTTCATCGGATTCAATCAGACCATCAATTCACATCAAATTAATCTCCATTCGATGACTGCTGGTATTTGTAATGAAAATTTTGTAAATTTCAATATTACGTTCAATCAATAGAATTTATATATTGTATTAGGCAATATATAAATCACCCAAGGGTAATGCTGATAGTAAATAAATTAAGATGTTAGTTTTATAGCACTGGGATAAAATCGATATATGGAACCAACATACAAAAATCAAGGTTTTTCTATGTGTGACTTGAATGGCAGGTATACTACTATTTAATCTTAATTTTGGAGTTTCATTTTTAATATTGAATAATTAACATATGGCTTATGAGGTTAACCCCATATTAACATATGGGTAACATATGTAAAAACACTGATGTTTTTAGTAGTATTGTAGTTAATATGTATTATGTTTTGTATGTATTGTATGTTTTTTTACTGATTGTATTTTTACTGCCCTCTAATTGGATTTTGTCTGTCTGGGGAGCTTACCTTAAATAAATAAATAAATAAATAAATAAATAAATAAATAAATAAATATGTAGATTCCTTAATGAAAGGAAAGAATCTGCATCTGATATCAACTATGAATGCGCAGCACTATCTCACCAGGTACAGTCATCTAGGACATACAAACCCCGGGGAGGCTTTCTCCAGTGAAAATGCTGTTATTTATGCTGATAAAAGTTACAAATCTATTCATCCAGAACAACAGCTGACAAGACAATCAGTTTATACAGTGTCGGGCTCTTTGCAACCTAGCCAGCTATACTCTTATCAATCAATGAAATCTGTAATAAAGGTTGTTTGTTCTTAAAACATACTCTATGTTCGTAGTCATCTGACAAAAATATGCGAAAATATTCATATGCGAAAAGACCTATGACTTATGGCTGGATAAAATGCCGCGTGAACTATTATAAATATTTGTCTCGATTGCAAACCTAAAAATTATGCCAGATACTGAATATCAGCAAAAATTGTTTTGATCGCTAAATTCTATAGCGATAATGAGTTACCGTTATCCTGAACTGCAGCAAATTGTCTACACGTGCGCCTCATAAAACTGAAATTATCTAAACAATTATTATGGGTGAAGAAGAAAGAATAGCGTATCTACGAAATTATCGTTTAAATAGTTCACACAAATAAACACAAAAAAATATAAAAGGCATGCTGATTAGAACATCTCCCTTTGATATTTTACTAAACACAGCAAAGATAGCAAACAATTCCACCTGAAAGACCGTGACATACTTTGCCAAGGAGGATAATTTCGCCCTTGGGCGCACGCGAACTCCCACCCCTGAGCCCTGGTCTGTCTTGGAACCATCTGTGAACCGGAAGAGCCCATTCGAGACCTGAGCATCAGGATTTTCCATATATATAATACTACTATATTGAGCTATTCGAGCTTTTCTTGAAGCCGGTTTATGAGATGGAGTTATATATTTCGTTCTCTTTCACGGACAAATGTTCCTGTGCACATGCCCAAGTGTTGTCCAATCCAATCCAAGAATTTCAATGTGGCGCGAAAGTAAAGAAAGACCGGGCTTTTGTTTTGTCATATACAGGGTGTCCCAGTATGAGCATACAAAAATTTACCAGTGGGTAGGCCAGACCAAGATAAGAATAAAATTCTTATAAAAAATTTCTCTGATGCTCGCCTAACGAGTTACAGGTAAAAAAACAACAATTTTCCGTAATAACTTAACTTAAATAACTTTAACAACTTAAAAACCGTTTCGTAGATTTAGGTAATTTTTGGGTAACGTGTACATCTATTAAAGGTCATTAAAGCTATATGGTGTTTGTTTAACTTTGACACGTGTGGTGGCCTAGGTCTGCTCTTCCTTATGGTTTTGTCTTCATAACTCTTGTACATCCTACGTTTTCGTGAATTAACTAAGTTTTCCTTAATCGGCTATCAATTCTGAACAAAAACGGTGCTCTTGTTACACAGCTCTAAAATCAACCATTTTCGAGTAAATTGAATGTAAAGTACCGACTACATTCTTTATGCAGAAAAATATATGCAATGATTTTAAAGTTTAGAGTTAAACAAACACCATATAGTTTTAATGACCTTTAATAGATGTACACGTCATCCAAATATTACCTAAATCTACGAAACGAGTTTTTAAGTTATCTCGGAAAATTGTTTTTTTTTACAAAATAACACCCTGGAACTCGTTAGGCGTGCAGCGAAGAATTTTTTTTAATAAGAATTTTATTCTTATTTTGGTCTGGCCTACACACTGGTAAATTTTTGTTCGCTCACACTGGGACACCCTGTATGTGTTTTGTCATATATGTGTTTTGTGGTGTGGTTATATGTCACAGTTTATATTTTGTATTTCAGGTATGTTTGTGTTTCACAGAAAATAAATTTGTGTTTTTCGTAGAGCCGGCAGTTTTAGAAGTGTTTTATTTATGTGTAACTTGTAGTTTTAGTTTTGTTCATATACCTATTAGACTTATTAGTGATTAGAGACATTTGCTCATCAAATTATTTCGACGGTATTTTTACAGTCGCAACTGCAAGTTTAGGTATATAAGAACATTTTGTAAATTTAAATATGTAGTGAATTAGGTATATGAATTATACTGTACCTCATTTTCATTAATTTAATTCCACAGATATCGCAAAATACCGAAACGAAAAACTCAGTCGAGGTTTTGTCTTTTGTGCGAAGGAAATATTCCATATGAAGTCGCATAGGTACCTGAAGTATGTATTTTTAAAATTTTCTTTTCAAATACAAACTGCATCAAGATTAACAAGATTGAAAACCGTTATATGTAGATAAAATACAATATAAAATAAAGTTAATTCATTGTATTCTACAGTATATGGAGCAAAATTCCCGCGGTTTGCTGCGCATGAGTATTTGGTATTTTCTCCGTGAAAGAGACAATAGATATGATTCTGGACTACTCTAATTTGGCTTCACTTGAGAAACACGGTAAAGATTACATAGGCTCCATATAGTAGTATTATATATATGGGATTTTCCAACCAGACATCCCTGTCAGGTATCTCTACTCTGAAAGGTTTACGAAACAAATAAATGGGAGATATCCTGTCGCTAGGTGCGTGTCCAACAGACCGTCTCCTCCCACGAGTTAATCAATGGGATGGAATTTCTTGAAACAGCTTACTGACATTATACTAGTTCATAGTAGTGTAGAGTATACAATTTACATGTACCTAGTATCCTTCATTGTGCTGATATCACCAGTTAAAAAGTTCCTTTTTAAGAAATTCGTAACTGCTCACACGACAACGTGGCAATATTTATGAAAATTTATTAGGCCATTTTTTTTGTTTATTTTCAGCTTATATAAATAAATATATATATAATAATAATGAGCAGTTCAAGGAAGTCGTAGTCGTACATTCTGTGTAGGACAAGCAGTGCTGTGAATTTTATAGCGGAAATATAAACCTATATACTACTACGCCAACTATAAATTGGCGTAGTAGTATATGTAGGTATAGGTAATTGAGGCACACATCCTATATTTGTTTTTATGTATCAATAACAAAACAGCACTCTTTAAAGGTTACCCAAACATTTTACTTTAAAAATATAAATGTAAGATATATAAATACAAAATAAATAATAAAAATATTTTGTTTCGCATTAATATGAAAAATAAAAATATTATGCGCCTGTCAAGAAATTGTTTTTTGGCAAGTAACCAATAACTTGGTTTATTTGATTTTACTATCTCTTACAAGCAGATATACCAAACCCAATATTTCAATCAATCAATGTCTATACAGTGTTATTCAGAACTTATCCATAATAAAATTTGGGGATGTTCAACATACATGTAGAAATGTGGTAGAGCAAAAAAAAATTTTTTGGCGGCTTTTAAAAACTATTTAAAAATTTTTCATTGCACGCCGCTGGATACTGGTCCACTGTAATGGAGTGACCTTGGGACTGATAATGCAAACTGGCTAACACGAAAAAAACTTCGGAAGTTCTGAGAGTATACCGACACCCGGCGCAAAAAAGATTTGCAGCGTTTTTACTTTAAAAAATTTGCACATACCTTGTTACAAAAGCTGTTCGAAAAACGGTGTTGGAAGTGATTTCGTTGAATTGCGTGCGGATTTTCGAGTGCCCAAACGTGTGTATTGTGAATGTTCTGTATTCCATTTCGAGCAAACAATGCTTCATCTGTAACTAGTACATCAGCAGTAAATTGGGGATTTTCAGCATTTTGCTGCAACAACCACTCACAAAACCTAACTCGTAATTGATAATCCACTGGTAACAGTCCATTAACTCAGCATTACTGTACACATGAGCCATTTTGAAAATTTTACAGTTTAACACTCCTACGATAAATAAAACACCGGCACACAGAGAGTAGACACATAGACTGATGACTGAATACTGAATAGACAATAGAGATATTATCCCCACTCCACTCTATTCGCCCAGGCGTTCTAGGTACAAAAACGTGTTTACTTTTTTTTACCACATTCTTAGGAATGTGGTATATCAGATTGTCGTTGAAGTACAGTTGCCCATCTACGTAGTCCTTTGTAATGGTATAACTTTAAACATTGTTTACGGGAAATCCTAAGACTTTTATTATAAATTTTTTTGGTGATATCGATTTCTTATTTAAGGATGCACATATCCTCAAGTTTTAGAGATAAGTTCTGAATAACCCTGTATAAATGGTATATAGATAAAGTGAGAATGCAATTTAGCACCTTGTTAAGCCCTCAAAACAGTTTTCGATACAAAATTACGAAAATTTGTCTTAAAAAAAAGTAATGTTTTCATAAAAATTATATATTCAAAAGGCTATTTTTTGAGGAATCGCAATATAAAAAAACAATATGAGAATTTACATTAAAACATGCACGAACTCATCGGTGATCATGATCAATAATAATGGTGTTATAATAGCCATAAATTAACTAAAAATGATACTGACGTATATCAGATCAGAAATATCACCACTGTTATCGGAAAGATCCCTCGTGTATTGTGTATGTTATTTTTAGAATTACACATAGATAAACACAAACAGGCATTCATTTTTTAATATATTATCCGAGTTATTAAAACAGATTAAAAGTGTTATTTGAACTGGCAGTTTAATAATAAACACATTTTCATAATTATTTACAGAGAAGTTGGCTGTTTTCGCCCAGCAAATATTTCCACAATTTATACTTAAATAATGTTCAAGCATTAAAACATTCCTGCAAGACTTCTGACTATTTGAAGTTGTATTACCAGGCGAATATAAAATGTATCAGCAAAATGCCAGTGTCTCACTAATAGTTAGATAATTACGAATTTTAGAAATAAGAAAAAAGTCCAACCAAGTGGTATTTTCTATCTTTTGGGATTACAATATCTGTAAAATAATAAAAAACGGGAAACCAGAAGCATACAAATTAAATATTCAAAGTGCAGTATCAAGGCAAACTTCGCAAGGCAAAGTTGAAAAGAAATTAAAACTTGTGGGGCAAGCTTTAGAAGTTTGCCTTGATACTGCACTTTGAATATTTAATTTGTATGTTTCTGGTTTCCTCTTTTTTGTTATTTTACGGGTGGTGTAATCCCAAAAGAGACTACACTGTATCATGAAAACGCACCGCAAATAAGCTACAGAAATTATCTACAAGAATGGTATTTTCTGCTTTAAACGCTTTTAAAATATTAAATAACTAAGCAGTTCTCGATAAATTTGATAGAACTGGTCGTAAAAATATCCTTAACATTCCCACGCCACTGCTGTAAACGATAAAAACATTAGCAAATATTACCACATTAAGAATTTTATGACAAAAGATCAAATCTGTAAATATATATCATTAATCATATCAAAAATACCGTTAAAATTACAGGGAGAAAACAAATATATACAGCTATTCTTCTCATTCTGCATAAAATCGACTTACTAAAGTAGAATGAACTAATGATAAGTCAAGTCAAAAACAAACCACTTGGTAAACATACATTAGTACAATGTGTTTTATTATTAGCTAAACTTAGACACACAAATTCGTTTACGAATAATTAATCATTAGAACTCCAACACTCTAATACGCTTGTAATAATCAACAGAAAAGTTAACATACATCTGTCAAATCGGTTAATTGTGGATGATGTATATGAATGAACTGGAGGATGGTAGACAAAATGTTTACCCACATGGTATCTATTAACGTTTGTATTTAGGATATTGAAGTATTGTATTCATTCAGATAAATAATTCATTCATTAAAGATGTGAAATGCCGAAACCAATGATATGAAATTAGTAGGCATTATACGGTTTTTTTTAATAAAAACCGTCAGTTCACAAAGTTTCGGAAAATCCCATTCATTACATATATTATAACTTAAGTGACATGATGTTATTGTATGTATGTTTGTAGTAAGGAATTTCCAAAGGATGTATAGGGAGATAACAATTGAATTCCCTCACTGCTCGCTCACTTCTAAATTACCATGCATGTTTAAATAAGTAATTAAATTTTGTAAATTTGATTCTGGATATAATTGTATTTATTGGTTTTTAGTCAATCGAAACAAAGGAAAATCATATAAACGTGAAGAATTCAATTTCAAAACGAAAAAAAGATTATAGCATGCAATCCCTAATATACATTCAGTAAAATCTTAAAAATAAATCTATTGTGACATTTTTATATTAACTATATAAGACAATATGAAATGAGATTTTGTATAAGATAATAATTATTATTAATACGAAATGAGCTAGTTAGCCGAAAAATATACAATTTATTAAGCCGCATCCAGACGACATGGTTGTAGACTGCATTGGGGGGAGGGGGGGGGCAAAGTTCAGCCAACGTTGGGCATGTATGGGCATTTGCACATATGGTATTAAATTTTAATAAAAGGGTATGGCCAATGTGAAGCGAATATACCAACATTGAAAACATGGACACCAAAGAATACGACGGTGGTTGCAGGTGCTTGTGTACTTCTTTCTTGTACACAACTGTTAATGACAAGAAAAAATACATTAAAGAGGAAATGGTGGATGTTGCCTTTGAACAGACGTAGATAAAGGTAAGTGTTTTCTTGAGATAATATGAGAAAATGCCTATTCAGGAACGTTTAGCATTGGGTGGCGTAGGCCTATCGTCTGGATAAGGCTTTAGAACAAAACCTAATACGGTTTTATTTAATCAAGTTATACAGGGACGTATAGATATATCCTTTCAAGGGTATATTCTTATATAATTACGAAAAGTTCAAAGAAAACGAAATAGATGCTTCCGTTTGGTCAAGAGGTTTATTTAGTTCATTTTAATTCTTCAAGAAATACCTGACCAAATAGTAATCTTAAACAATATATAATAAGACTATAACTATAGAAAAAAATTGAGTTTATTTGCGATATTTATGAAAAAACACCAAATTACCGAGTAATTATTGCCAGATCTATATATTCATAATCAAAAACAATGACTAGCCTTAATAATAGACTTGATTTAATTACAAATTAAACATAAAACGAATGACCTAAGAAAGTATCTACATGAATACTATATTTTTCAAATTTATATCTTTTTCGTACATTGACACTTTTACAACTCACATAACGGTTAAACACCGATATTCAGTATTAGCAGATATTAAAAGGATATGTAATAATTTAATACAAGGATAAGTATACTAATTATGGTATTAGCTGATGTAGTATTCTACTACTAGAAAATTATTTTTAATATTACTATAATTACAATCAGCTACCAGACTTGCATATTGAGTAGTAATACTACAAGTATTTCAAAATTATCGGGTTATGCGTTAATATCTTTTTGCAGGACAATAAAAGGGAGCCAGTTTGACGTTTAAATAATCCAACAGCGCAGAAGGAAGATCATTCTGTCAAATCAGCAGGATATGTTATTGTGTAGGAAGTTTGAGACACATATTTTTTAACTATGACCTTTTATTGTCAAGAAAGATAGAACAATATTATTTATTGTTGCGTTGCCTAGTGATGTTAATAATATCATTGTCTCCACCCCTCATTCTAACGACAAGGACTAGCCCGGAAGTTGGAGACTTGTGCGGGAGAGGATGTGGCATATTATAGTATACATTTGCGTATCAGGACGATTTACTTTGGAATGTCCTAACCACCATTCGATGCTGGAATGAGAGAAACCTGAGAAATCTCATTACCGATATTACTTCAGCACAATAGATTTTGTATTATCGAAATTATACAAGCTAACTTAATTAAACACGTCTACTGAGGAAGTTACTGTCACAGTAGTTGTTACAATAGTATAGAGTAAAAAAGGACTAATGAAATTTATCGTATATTTATTTTTAGTGTATATTCTACAATAGTTTTGTTGCTTCTACAACTAAATTTGCTTTGATACTACTGTGCGTTTCACGAAGTTGTATCCCGGATTGGAATGTTCGGATTGTCAGGATTCGCTGGCAAATCCTGTGCGAGACTGGCACGTGCGCTTAAATCACACCACCTCAATTTGTAGCGGTCCGTAACCGAGATGTGCCAATGCATTGAATTTAACTAATAACATGACGACGCTCCATCCTAATTACGTCCATCCTAAATCGTAAAATTCAGTATACTTACAATCTTTATGTCTAATATTCCTGCTTTTCCTGTTTATTGGTATCTCAGAGGAGTTTATCATAAATGAAGTATTAATATCATAATCGAAATCGAAATAGTTGCAGTGTAGAATTTGGTAGTAGGTACGTCTACATTGAGGGAATATACGAGTTAAATTGTTCTACAATCAGAGCTGATTCTTTAAATACCTCATACTTCTTCTATTATTATTATCATTACCCCGATTAGTATAGTCTTTATAATCTCAATTGAAACTACATAAAAAATTCCGACAAACGACACACGTGCCTAAACAAAGAGGCCGCCGTCGAGGTGCAGGTGTTTCTTTTGTCGGAATTTTTTTCACAGTTTCAATTGACATTATATAAACTATACCAATAAGTACACATACTACATAGATTTTGTACATAATTGCAACAAAACACAACTAGGCAGACTTTCACTTTAAAAAGGAAACGACTGTTCACTTACACAATCAGGCTCGTTTCTTAAATCTACACTCCTTGTCGATGAATCACGTATTATTATTAAACTTAAAAACACTTAACTAATTTAATGAATTCCTAGAATTATTTTCCGGGCGCGTCTATGAGATACTACACGTCTGGTTTATTGGTATCATTTATTTCATATTAAGGAAATTATATTTGTAACACTCTGGTGTTAAAATAGTATGCGTTAATGTCTAATCTAATGAGCTAATGGAATAATACAAAGCAATAACCACGGCATGGCATTAAACTTTTACACTATCTGGCAAAATAAAATGTTTTTAAGAAGATAAAGGTTTTATTTGTTATTGGATTAATAAAACGAATCGTGATCACAGAATGATCAACAATTTCTCTATTAAGTAACAGTTTAAATACTGTGTGCTACTGAAAAGACCCAATTATCTAGTTGATTAAAATCATAAAATTCGTGCCCTCTGCATTTCACTATTTGATTTAGTTTGTAAAGTAAATTATGATGGGGTTTTTAAGTAAATACATACTACTCACGTAATTTGGGGTAAAATAATATTTTTGGTAAAATATAAATACTAAACTATAATTACGGTCGATAAAGGTAACAATTTATTTAATTAAATTGATAAATTTACCTCAGCTGGGCTATTCAAGAACATTTTGAAGTGATTTGATAAGAAAAATGAATATAATTAGACAATAAGTAAACTAATTGAAAAACAGAAATCGTAAAATTCGATCTAGAACATCGGCAATTTAAAATTAACCTTCACCGATGAATAAATGTCTGCAGATATGCAATTTCGTAATTATTAGTGCCAACAAAATAAATAATTAACTCAAAACTGGAACAAACTTCATCCTGACATTGTCTATTGATACATTCTTGGGAAGGCATAGTACATACAGGGTTATTCAGAACCCATATAAAAAACTTTGAGGATATGTGCATCCTCAAATAAGAAATCGATATCACCAAAAAAATTGTAATAAAAGTAATTAGGATTTCCCGTAAACAATGTTTAAAGTTATACCATTATAAAGGACTACGTAGCTGGGCAACTGTACTTCAACGAGATCGGATATATCACATGCCGACAAAAAACAGTAAACAAGTTTTTTGTACCTGGAACGTCTATCTATCTTTAAGTTTATTTTAAAGTAAAAACGCTGCAAATCTTTTTTGCGCCGGGCGCGCCAGTTTCTTTCGTGCTAGCTAGTTTGCATTGTCAGTGCCAAGGTCACTCCATTACAGTGGACCAGTATCCAGCGGCGTGCAATGAAAAATGTTTAAATAGTTTTCAGACCCCGCCAAAAAAATTTCTTTTTGCACTACCACATTTCTACATGTATGTTGAACATCCCCAAATTTTATTTTCGATAGGTTCTGAATAACCCTGTATACAGACTAGTCTTTGTAACTACTATACTTATTAAATTTGATAGTGTCCTATATTACAAACTACAATGTAGTGGAATATTTTATTATAAGATTGATTAAGAAGGATATGACCAAAATATTTAAATCGGTCGGCATAATCGTATTTTCTGTAACATCAGTAAATATTTAGATGTATAATTTTTAAAGAATTTCTGAAACATGTAGGTACTGATTGTTGAAGTATTATGGATGGTTGATAATGGAGCCTATAATCCTTAATAAGTACTTATAACAACTTGAATTATTTATAGTACTCACAATGATGAAATGGTAAAATTAGCTTATGTGATTGCGGCACCTATTTCAGATTATTTGAGTGACAAACTGTAAATTCATTACATTTATCCACTAAAAGTGAGAACACTGGGAAAATAAAAATATAGATAGCGTAGCTCTATTTGTAAAACGCCAGTGAAATATAATTTCGTTAGTAATAACTATGTACTACCCCTATATAAAATCTATTTATATACAAGGGTAGTACATACTACGCTATCTATAATCCTCTGCAACCGGGGAAAACGGTTTTACTAAATTTTAGAGATTCACTATACAAAAATAACAGTAACATTTTTAATGTATTTATATTAGTTTACATATGAAAGAAAGGTATATGTATAATTGTTATTTATTCAACTATTTATTATTTTATCAACTTAAACATTGAAACTCGCACATTTTGTAATTTACCGTTCAAACAGTCATATTACCTTTTGATAAGTAAAAAAGTAAAACCCTTCAATTTCAATTTTCTATACCACCTTAGGTATTGTTAACCTAATTATTAACTCTGACTAAGCTGCTACTATACGATAAACCATAATTTATAAGAAATAATTATGTTGGTAATTAATTATAAATTTGGCGGTATTAGAACAAGCCTTTTTACATTTATTTTAGCTTATTTCATACCCGAGTGCACAAATAAGTTTGCATCTAGGCAAAAATGATAATAATTGTAAATCGACCCCCAAAATTCACGTGCCGCTAAAATTAATTCCTATTTTGTTACTATTACTGTTACTGTTGTTACTATTACTACACGCTCTTATATAATTTCATTGATAATTTTGGAAATAAGCAATGAAGAAAATTGAGAGTTACAATGATTGTTATTTTTTAATTTTGTAAGACACATTCAACTGAATCGTAAATTTCTAAAAAAGCAATTTGGACTCTACCCAAATCCATCAAGAACGCCTTCAGGGCGTTGTGAATAAGAATAAGAAAATATGTTTACACGACCTTGTGTATTTAATTAATATTTAATTCTTAAATTGATTAAATAAGCATGCAGCGAAGAGAATGACATTTATTATCCACAATAATTACTATCATAAAGAGCCAGAAGTATATGCAAACATTTCTGTGTAAATACATATCTAGATAAATATTAACACTTATAGTATATATTATTGTACGAGTGTATGAGATATGATAATAAGCAGAAGCAAGCCTTACTAGACAACATTATATCAAATACGTTATCACATGTTCACAGAAGCCAAACTGGCTTGTTTAAAAACTTCAAACACTGAACCGCTGATCTAGAGATTCTTCTAATTCGCCTCGAATTAGACTAGACGAGAATAGATTAGAATAAACGAGGAGAAAAGAAATTTCTCCTCGTGTGGTAGAGATTGTTATGTATTTTCTTGCAAATATATTTGATATATCAGCATCTTTACCTGGAACTAAACTTGAAAGGTGTTGGAACCTTTGGTGTCAAGATAACACTGACGTAGCTTTCCACATAACACCAAAACGCTATACTGCACTCGACGAGCCTTTCGCCAACCAAGTTGGTACCATCTGGAGATAATTAAATCTAAACATCTGTCACCATTCATGGTATTTTTAATTTAGCAATTTCCAAACTCTCAAAAGCATCCAGCTGTCTGGAATTTGTTACATTCCTAATTAATCTTAAATTCTTATCACTAGATAGATTATATTCTTATCACATTAGACTTATCTGTTCTAGAGATGAGCCATATGTTCCATGAATCTAGTTTGAATTGACCTTCTAGTTTGTCCAACATACTTTTGATTACAGTATTTTATCCACGATTTTATCTTCAACTCACTAAACTTTGCATGAAACAAAATTGCTTTCGATTCAATGGTAATTTCTTTGAACAACATGAGGGTACAGCAAGAATTCGCGTATTTCCCCACGATTTGGTTTAGATATGTGGATGATATCTTTGCAGTGTTTGACACAAAATAAGTAACTGATATTGACAACTTTGTTTCTAAATTGAATAGTCGTTTCGCGTCAGTTAAATTTACATATGAAATTGAAAACTCTGGACAATTACTATTTTTATATGTATTAATAAGAAATAGTGAAAATAAGTTTAAGATAGATCCCTAAGGACACTCACCATTGTGCTCAACACAAAGCTGCGAGTAATCGATATTCTGTAAGTTTAATTGATAAAATAATTAGGAAACGTAAATTTAAAAAGACACTTGGAAATCCCTCGACTTTCAAAATGAAAGAGAAAATCCAAAATTCATATTACATACGATTCTCGTTTCACCCGTAGTTTTGGTAAGGTTTTTAAAGATATAGATAGGTCAGTGGTTTATTCATCAGAAAATAAACTACAACAACTTTTAGGCTATCCAAAAAACAAAATAGAAACTAAGGAAAAGTAGGGGATTTACGAAATTAGCTGTAAAGACTGCAATCAAAAGTATCTTGGATAAACTAGAAGGTCAATTCTAATTCGGAATGTAACAAATTCCAGACAGCTGGATGCTTTTGAGAGTTCGGAAATTGCTAAATGTAAAAATAGTATGAATGGTGACAGAGTGCCAATCTCATATAGCCCGCTTTATTGGTTAGTAAATCACGGTTCACTGATCCTTCGCGGCAGTTTACTGATCAATCGTGATGGTTCACTGAGCTGTCGCGACGGTTCACTCAACCGTAGAAATAGTTTAAGTATAAATAGGACACAATGCTCAAAAGTTTAGTTTTAATCATCTTCAGATGATGCCAAAGTGGTTGGCGAAACGCGCGTCGAGTGCAGTATAGTGTCTTGGTGTTATGTATAAAACTAAGTCAGTGTTGAAATTAAATATTAGACAAAACTATTAAGAAGAATATTTATTACTTAATTGTTGATAATAATTGGAATTGGCGCATTCGCCATTTACAAAATTTATGTGCAGGAATATACAATGAATGCAGTATGCCAACTTGGTTGGCGAATCGCGCGTCGAGTGCTCTATAGTGTTTGGTTAAATAAAGTTTCACCTTGGATTAGAGGTGTGGATTTGCCTGTGATCTACAACAAGCAAGAGTAACATGAACTTGAGCCTTCTTATATATATTTAAATATCAGTAGTACAATGTTGGCAATGTTGGAAATTGTGTATTTTCAATAAATCATTACTACTTAGACTCATTTAATATGAAGTTATTTTTTCCGAAAACCCATTTTCTGAACCAAAGGGAAGTATTCTCGAAGAATCACCGGGTATGAATACTAACTGACAATTCAATTGTGTTTATATCAACATCATATTTTCAGCATTTTATCCGTCACAAACCGAAATCCAAACGAATGATTGCTCTATAGACTTAATATGTTTTTATCAACGGCGAAAGTTTAAGAACCTCTGATCGAGTCATTGTACGTACACTCAACAGACCACAGACCAAAAAATACCGATCACTTTCTCTCATCTACCTACTTTACTTTTGAGACATTATGATATATTATTATACAACTCAGTCTGCCATAACCTATATAAAGAAATCAACATATTATGTAATGGTGTCGCCAGTCGGCATTATTATTGCGTTGCCATATCGAGTCTATATAAAATTCTATCCAGGTCAGATAGACCAAAACCATAAAGAGATTTCTACTACTTGATTTATATTTTTAAAAGGCAACATGAGATATGCCACCCTCTCAAAGAACAAAATCTATGAAAGTATCTCAGAAACTATTATAAATATGAAAAAGTAATACCACCACCTATCCTCGAGCGCAATTTTCAATAAAAATTCACCTGCCCAATCAGGAATTCTTTCATCAGAATTTTTTTCGAATTACAGGGAGATGTATGCCTTTTTGGCACTTTCGATGGCCCTTTCCACTTTTTCAAAGTTGACTACGAAATATTAATATCGTATTTCTAGTACATTGTATACTTACGGAGGTAAGAATTAAAACGTGTAATTTTTTTTAATAAGAATCTTGGTTTGGTTATTTCGATCTATAAAAATAGACTAAATGACGGTTGGTTTCTTAAAATATGTTATATGTCACAGTTATTTCCACAAATCTAGGAAATACATCTAGGAGTGTTTTTATAAAAATGGTTGACCGAGGCAATACTTTGTATTTACATGACATTTTATACATGACCTAAATATCAAGAAATAATACGGGGTCTAGTAAACTCAAATAAAATATTACCAGAATATTTAAATTTATTCCAAATGTCACTATGGAAAATACATGTGATTTTCTGTGCGAAAGCAATCATATACATTCGTTAATGAGAACGGAAGCCAGTTTATATATTTTCCGTACGAATCTCGCTCTTTATTAGTTTATTATTCATTATTATTGCAATTTTTTATGCCGAATAAACTTGTGGTAAGTTTATTTAATATTTTATGTACTATGAGCTTCCTCAGTTAAACGTTATTGTATGTTTCATGCAAGTGCCACTGAAAAGCCTCTATTTAAAAATCTCCATTTTTCTACGTATCGCCCCAACCATAATTTTCCATTTGTAACAATATCTTTTTTTGAGATCCATTCTGTACATGTCACTGTTATACTTTATAGCTCTTATAATTAGTCTCCATGTAGAAAAAATATATAGATATTGGCAATAAATGAGTATACATTATACACGACAACTTATTTAGTTTTGCCGTTTATTATGTTTTGCTATCATTCAAAAATATATAACTACGTTTTAAACCTATCGAGTATCCAGTAAAGACAGATTGTATGTATGTTGATAACGCTTTACACGTGTTATTGTTATTGGTCACAATATGAGCTGGATAACTAATGTTAATTATCCTTTGTTTTGTTTCTTGATTGGACCTACTGAACTTGCCAATGAAAACAAAAATAAAAAATTGTAATGAAAGAAAGACATCCATATATTTCTATTAAGATAAAATCATTAGCTGTGAATTTTTGTCAAACACATTTCTATATTTAATAGCACAGAAACTAGACATTCAGAGGGTAAGAGATTTTCTCGAAAAAATCTCAACATCGTTTTTAAAACACCTCGAACATTTTTATTTTATATTTTAATTTATATTTTTCTTGGGAATTTCGCTTTTTAATGTTGCAAATAATTTTCGAACTGTTTCTATTGTTGGGTAAACATTACGATAAAGGAATTTTATGTTAATGTTTTGGGTTAACAAAAATTTCCTACCACAGTAGTAGTAGTAGTAGTAGTAGCAGTGGGGCGGCCAAGACCTGGCAAGTAGGCCGCAAGCGGGCCCTTTTTACCTACCCCTGTCGTCCCTACCTAGCTTCATCACCTCTTCCCTCATTGAACCTACCCGACCTTCTAATGTAGGTCAGAATGTCGGTCCATTCAAGGGAACTAACCTCTTCCCCTTGCAACTCCCCGGCCCCCCAGACATCGTGTCTCAGTCTGCCGAAAGCCGCGCACTCTGCGGAAGTGGGAAGGCGTTTCATCGCCCTCCCCACACTTTGGGCAGATAGGGTCTCCCTCAACACCTATCAATGATAGATGTCTTCTAAGCCTACAATGACCCGTTAAAACTCCCACCAACTGGTTTAGAGCCTTCCGGCTACGACTTAACAGCCAGGCCGTCTTGGTCTTGCTTGGCTCCACTATAAAGTTGCGAGCCTGTCTACAGCCCCCACTCATTCTCCACTGTTTACTTAGTGTCTCATAAGCCCAATCGTTAAGAGCTATGTTGACCTGCCTCCGTGTAATGCCTAAAATCGGTTCTGGTCCCTGGCCGGGTCCCTGAGATCCGAGTCGAGCCAGTTCATCGGCCCTTTCGTTCCCCGGGATTCCACTATGACCTGGTACCCATACTAATTTGACCTCTTTTCCTCTGGCCAACTCCTCCAGGGTATCTCCGCACTCTTGGACAAGGGCGGATCTTGTCCTTGGAGATGTTAAAGCCTTTAGGGCTGCCTGACTGACGGAGCAGAAGTAAATATTCTGCTCCGGACAGTTCCTTACTTCCTCCTTGTTTGCTGCCATTAGGATAGCAAAGACTTCAGCCTGGAAGACTGTGGCATACGAACCCAGTGCAAAACTTTGCTGCACGCCCCTATCCTCCACATAAATTCCTGCCCCCGAGAACCTGTCCGCCACACGAGAACCATCTGTGTAGCAGACCAGAGAATCAGGGGGGAATTTAAACTGATCCTGCTTCCATTCCTCCCTCTCTGGAAATATAACGGCATATTTCCTCTTTAATCTGAGACGGTCTTTTGCTTCAGTTACTCTGATAGCAGATATGGGTATTTCCCTCTCCGCCATCTGTGCAATTGCCGCGTGACCGGTATTTCTTCCTCCCGCCTGCCAGCTTTCTGAGTCCCGCATTCTTAAGTAGGCCGCCATTGCCTCCCTCATTATCCATGTGGGTAGGCTTGGCAGCCCTAGCAGGACTTCCAGAGCAGCTGTAGGTGTCGTCCTCAAATTTCCTACCACAAATAATTTTACAAGTATTTTTTTTATTTAAATAAATAACTTTAATCAGATGTCCTTAACACTACATTCACAAATAAAAAATAAGTAGCAATGTGTCAATGGAAAGGAGAAAAAGGAATGCAAATAAATATATTAAAATGTATGTTTTTCCGGCATGTATGTAGGTATGGCTAATAAAATGACAAGCGAAATAATCCAGAGAACAATGGGAATATCTATTTCGGTATTACATCAAGACTCGCATAATCCTTCAACAATTTTTAAATATCATAAAGAATTAGTCGTATTGCCACCGAGAATGAACTACTAGGTAAATATAATTCTTACCACAAACTTGGAACATTTATCTCACCTTAACCTGAAACAAACAAAATGAATTAATAACTTGGTTTAATCAAAATTATCAAGGTACATTTTATTTTCCAACAATGTGTAACACTTGAGTATGAAGCATGCAAATTTCTGCAAAAAAACCCCTTTCATATTTTACAATAAATGCTTAATAAAAAAAATGTTAGGTTATTACGTAATTACTTCATTTTGCCTTCTAAACACAGTACAGTAGAAAAGTTTCAACATTTTTATTTCGTAATTTATAATATAAATAAACATGAACATTCCAAAACCTTGAACAAAATGCATTATATAAAACATAAAATACGTTATTTAAGAAAGAGGAAGACAGCGAGTTAGTATTAAAACACTCTTAATTTACATTATTACCTAGAGAAGATTTAAAAAAATGTGTATACATATTAATCCCAATCGATTTCTCATGATCGATCATAATTTCTATATGTATAGGTAGTTTATTTATTACAAAATTTAAAAGATTAAATGTTAAAACAGTATCTGCCACAGTTCTCAAAACCAAACAAGGGCGCGGCTACAGACGACGACGTTTCGGAGTTTTAGCTCCTCTTCAGTGTAGTCTAGGTAAAGTAAATGGTACAGTGAATCAAAACTCAATCAAATATGTTGAAATGTGGACCAAAACTGGCACAACAAAAGATAATACACCTTACAGATTACGATTTTTACCAATCGTGCGCGATTTTACTTTACCAACATTGTTTCATATACTAGACGGGATATTTGTTAGATTAAAAACAAACATCGGATGTTTGATGTTTATTTTGGCAGATATATTATTGGCGCATAAAACTTGTTCTAAACTGCTATTCATCTATTAACCACTACTCATTTTATTAAACGTAAGCAATAGCAGATTGAGATTGAATTATTGAAAAAATGTGAATACATTCTGTTGTTTATTGGTTGATAATTAAAGGAGCAGGAAAAAGTCATTCAAATTTGAAGCCTATCTACCTAATAAGACGTAATAACAGAAATAATGTTTCATTCGTTCAAAAACGATTATAAAGTAACCCATTTTTAATAATAATTGGTCTAGCACTCAAAATGAAAAGATGAATTCCTGGTGCTGTTGCCAATCTTACCTAAAATGTTATGTAAACGCTCAACAAAGAAATGTATACAGTGAGGACATAAAGTCCGTCCCCCTCCCCTCTAATTTTTGAACCACTGGGTATATTGTGATGAAATTTGGAACGATAATTTATGACTAAATTCTGCATTTTTTGACACATCAATGACAGCTCTGAATGTCAAAGTGACAGCTGGGCGCGCAATATGAATATTTTTTTAAAAGGAAATGGGGGGTTGAGTAATAACTCATTTTGAAGCTATTTTTATGCTCAAAACATCCCCCAATTTTGAGAACATTCGGTTCAGTAATTTCCAAATAAAAACCAGTAATATCAGTTTATAACAATGTTATCATTACAAATTTCCCAACCACAATATACCCAGTGGTTCAAAAATTAGAGAGGGGAGGACGGACTTTATGTCCTCACTCTATATGTAAATGTATACAGAGTCCCAAAAATGTGTTCAATTTGTAGACAGGGATGGGTCGATAGTACCTATGTCAAGTGTGTATTAAACAGAGAAAAAGAACGGTGCATGGGTGGGCCGAGATCTCAATATCTATAGGTGGATTTCTTCACATGGATACGATACGATGACAGCGATACAGCGAGAGGCGGGGGGAAGACAGAGGTGTGGCTTCAGCTGCGTTTTCCCGTAAATAAGGAAATAGTTGATATTTTTCGGGAATTGGTTTGCTTTACCTTTATTTAACTATTATATATCTTGTGTCTTTGTTTCCAAATAGAACAAAAATTTATTTGGGGTTCTGTAGTTGAACAAAACATGTCATAAGTAATTTATTATCATCAGACGTCAACTGTTTGCACTATTCCATGTAACCTCCACACAGGCCATGTATATCCCTCCTTATCCAACGTGTTTGGTAAAAGGTAAACCTGACTGTTTTCTATTCATTTATCAACAAATAGGACATTCAACTAAAACACGAAATGTATACCCAAATTTCTGAAATTCCCCATACATACAGAGTGAGTTTTATGTATGGAACGCCTCAATTATCTCGGAAACGATTTATTACGATATATCTCGATTTTTATGAATTTTGGTTTATAAGGGTTTTGTAGTATGGCCGATATTATTGTGGCATTTACATTGTTGTCAGATCTTTCGTTTTTCCGGAAATATACTGAAATTTGTTATTTCAAATGGATCACCCTATATATTTTTTTGTTTTTGAAATCTCTAAGAAATTTAGAATATTTTTCATGTAATGTTCCCTATACCTAATTGCCATAATTTCGGAGTTACAGCTACATTTGCAATATCTCCGCCGAAGTTAAAATATTACATCAGGGCGGCAATGTCTGAGACAAAAACAATTTTGACGTTTTAATAAACTATTATTGTTGGTGTTTATTGAAAGTTACAATGGACCGTTTATCTGAGAAAGAACGAATTGAGATTTTAATGATATTAGGATATGGTGATGTGCGTAGAAGTCAACAGGAAACGTGTAATATCTTTAATAATTTATATCCTAATAGAAATCCCATAGGATCTTTTGAAAACATAAAGTAAAGGCGGTTACAGCTGATGCTCAAAATGTTGTCCGTTTACTTCCATACAAGAAGCCATGCGATGTTTAAAACTTTGCAGTACATTTTGTAACATTCCTGACTGCTCAATTCTTCTTATCTCTGTGGTAATCCTATCTTTTAATTCCTGAATATTGGCAGGTTTGGTTTTATAAACAATATTTTTTAAGTGACCCCACAGGAAATAGTCTAAAGGATTCATGTCGGGTGATCGCGGGGGCCATTCGATAAAACCACGCCTTCCAGTCCATCTTCTGGGAAACACATCGTTTAGGTATTGCCTCAAGTCACGCGCATAGTGAGGTGGAGCTCCATCTTGTTGCACCCAAATATTGTTATTTGGGACATTGTTATTGTCTGAAAGTTTCAAATAATAAAATTTCTAAATTAACAGGCAATTGAGAATACTTCTTAGATTTGGAAATAACCGAGCCAACTCAGGTATAATATTATTCTGTAATAAATTTAAATACGCCGGACCATTTAAGTTTCCTTCAATGAAAAAAGGACCAATTATTTTGTCGCCTATTATTCCAGCCCATACATTAATCTTTTGTGGAAATTGGGTGTGGGATTCTCTCATCCAACGAGGATTGTTACGTGACCAGTATCTGCAATTATGCCGATTTACGTTTCCATCAATACAAAAAGTGGCCTCATCGGAAAACATAACATTATTTAAAAAATTTGGATTATTTTGATCGTAACATTTTTCCATCATTGTGTCGGCAAACTCTTCACGTCTATCGAAATCATCATCTGACAACTCTTGAACCAATCTTACTTTGTAAGGATGGAATTTATTGGCATGTAAAATTTTCATTATGGATGTTTGAGAAATATCAACTTCCCTGGATATTTGTCTAATACTCAAGTGTGGATCTTCTTCTAACATAACACAAACATCTAAAGATTTGTCTTCAGTTGTTGCAGTTTTTATACGCCCTGATTTAGGTAAATCTTTTATGGCTCCAGTTTGGTTAAACTTTTTTAACAACTTACTCGCAGTAGATCTTGTTATGGGATTTCTATTAGGATATAAATTATTAAAGATATTACACGTTTCCTGTTGACTTCTACGCACATCACCATATCCTAATATCATTAAAATCTCGTTTCGTTCTTTCTCAGATAAACGGTCCATTGTAACTTTCAATAAACACCAACAATAATAGTTTATTAAAACGTCAAAATTGTTTTTGTCGCAGACATAGCCGCCCTGATGTAATATTTTAACTTCGGCGGAGATATTGCAAATGTAGCTGTAACTCCGAAATTATGGCAATTAGGTATAGGGAACATTACATGAAAAATATTCTAAATTTCTTAGAGATTTCAAAAACAAAAAAATATATAGGGTGATACATTTGAAATAACAAATTTCAGTATATTTCCGGAAAAACGAAAGATCTGACAACAATGTAAATGCCACAATAATATCGGCCATATTACAAAACCCTTATAAACCAAAATTCATAAAAATCGGGCAAGCCGTTTCCGAGATAATTGAGGCGTTCCATACATAAAACTCACTCTGTATAATATAATCGGTCACGCTAAAAAGATACACATATTAGAGCCTCATTCTTGACCCCTATTACAGCCTCGCATGGCATTATTGCGCATGTGGTAAACGTTCTAAGAAACTGGAAAAATCTGGGTCACTGGGTAACAACATATACGTATTGTGGATAATTTTTTATCGCACGGTGTAAATTATAACGCAAAACATAATGGAAAGTTGTTTGTTAAAGGTTATGTACAAAAGAGGTACCAGCTTATCGCAAAGTCGCTAGTAATATAACAACGTTGAAGTGTTTTACTCTCCCAGAAACTCTGTTTTGCAATGAAAATATTTTATTTGCAACGCCACTATTTTATTTCTACAACAGTTCGTAATTTTCCTTGAAAACTACCTACGATAGAAGCATTTATTTTAAATGTAACCCTGCGATACGAGTAAAACAATATAAATGTAAAGAACATGTATTAAATTGATGAAAATAAAAAAAATCAGTGATTATCATTATTCATTGTCACGTCTATCTGAATGATTATTATTTGTTAATTGATTAAAAGTATAGGTGATTTTAACAAAATAGAATAATGATGACAATTTAATGATTATTTCGGTCGCAACGTGTGTCGTCCAGTTCTATACATATAGGTAGTTTACTTTAGTCATACCTATATTGAATCCTGGAACTCGAATTTAAAACTTAACTGAGTATTTTCCAATGCTATGATTGAAAAAAAGACTCTACAGAAACAAAAAAAAAACTAATCATGTGTCCTTAGTCTTTAAATTACTCTAGTCCACTAAGTCCTTAAATTACTAATAACTATTATTATTACCTACATCTTATTATCAACTATTTTTAAATATAGAAATTTGTGATACTTTCAGAACGTATTTTATATGACATTTTCTAAAAAATACTTGATCAGAAATACTTTTTGCTTTCGAAAATGTAAACATTCAATGATTCCTCAAAAAAAAAACTAATCTAAATAACTAGTAATTATCCTTTGGAAACAGGGGTTAATTTCATGTTTTTTTAAGCATATATTAAAGAATCTATATGTACAGGATGTACGTCGGTGAATTGCCAAAAGCTATGCAACATAGGCAAAGTTTGTGTAGAAAGACGTACCATCCCTTGGATAAGATGTAAAGCCGGAGATGGAGATCTATGAAATGGGAGGCAAGTAAAAGATCCCTACCTTGCTACAAAAGTGGGGGGTGGACAAAATTTCTCGGTTAGGGGTTGCTCGTCCCCTCGCGTCGTGATTGGCCTTGGTCGCGGAAATAGATCGATGTTAAATAACCGAAATAAAAAAAATATGTACAAGGTGTTCAACTAACGGTACTAAATTTAATTTCTACAGTTTCATAAAAAAATTAAATAATTATTTACAAATAAATCTCGGCTTTGAATAAAGCATTTTATGTGGTAGGTATATATCAATTGAATAAAAATATGGGTTACATGCAAAAATGCAATATGGCTCTATAAGAAAAACTGACCTGAAAATTTGATTTTGGAAGCAAAACGTTTTACTCAAACTTCACAAACTTGTTTAGATTTCATTAATAGTTTCAATGTTAGTATATACTATATTAAATTGTAATAAAGAATTTTTTATATGAGCTTCAAACTGTTTCCAATCGTTTTAAATGAAAATTTCTTTACTTTCCTGGTTCGCCAAGAAAATGTGTTTAATTCGCCGCAAAAGAATTGTTTTTAGATTGGATAAGTGAAACGAACGGTCGGTAATCACTATTAATGGTATTGCACTGTGGGTTTTTTCAAATAATTTGCATGCCTACGTGCGCCTTTTCATAGACTAATGGAAAATGTTGTTATTAAAATTATTATCTGGATACTGGTATTTATGTATGACTTCTAACAGAATGTGTATGCCCAGATAAGGCGCCAGACCCATTTTATTGACCATAAAACACCAAGTTCCAGGTCATAGGTTGTAATTGTACATAAAAAAATCATATGAGTCTTTACATGACTCATTATATGTTATACTACACATACTTATCCTCGTTAACAAAACAATCAAAATAAGTTAACTAAAGCTATGCTATTATGCTAAGATAAGCTAAAATTATTGTATCAGTTATCATAGCGAATGAGAGACTCGAATGGGATATATCAATTTGATCAAAAATAAGTTGAATTGCAATAAACCATGTACTCATATAATTAATTTTTTTTAGGTATCATTCATTACGAGGAAATTTATCGGTTGTGTTCGTTAATTCCATGCTTGATGATTAATTTGATGGTGGTCTTTCCAGACTGTTTCAAAATTTTCCTTGAAATTCATGGAAATGGTTTTATCAGCATTTTGCAAACCGCAATCCATATGCATTGGCAGACGGTGCTGAGAAATGAAAATGAAACCTCTTTATAAACATTTGTATACTTGAAGCAGATCCTGACACTTTTACAAAAACACCAGGCTTGAAGTTCGTTTTGGATTTTATTTCCATAATACAATACACAGAAGGTATTTTACCACAAATTAAAATCTGATTGCCTTTTTTAGAAAAACTGTTTCCTCTTCTACTCTACTTCTGAATATTTCAAACACTTGCCGTGAAAAACAGGCAAAACCAAGTAATTTAAAATACACAAATTCATCGATGAAACATCAAAGTTAATTGTTAAATGGAATATCTACCCACTCAACGCTTTTATTTGGTTCACTGACTTATACTTTATATTTATTGAGAGAAAATGGTAGGTATTTAATTATATAAACAAATCAAACAACCTTTTGATATATTTACAATTTTTATGGACTTATTAATATCAATGGCGCGGTATGACCTTCGGATATTTTTATTTGTATCACTTTTTGTAGATATTTTTGGTTATCTAATGATAAGTTGCAAATTAAAAATACGGAGTTATCTGCTTTCTAGAGCAACAATATATTTTCTATAATAACTAATCATATAATATGAACAATAAGGCCCTCATAGCGCCGTAAGAGTTCATATCGATATGAAGGCTAAGGGCTTTTTCAGACGGTGCGACTGCGATGCGATTTTCCGTTTGCGACACATCGTATTGCATTCGCAGAAAGCTTTCACACAAGGCGATACAATTTCTTCTCCAACGATTTAAAAATAAAATATTGTGCGCAGTGTTGTCATTGTTCAGTTGCTCTTCACAGTCAGTGGAGTGTATTTGCAGTATGCATAATAAAAGACGAATTATTTTATTGCTTTTTGTTGGGCGTCATCCATAGAATCATAATTTTTTTCCAAACACCTGCACACTTCTTTCCATGCCTTTTCCCTTAAACGCTTATTTTTATAGTCTTCACATGTTTTGTCCCATATAGACGGATAACTTTCCACCGCCTCAATAAAATCAATTATTTCGTATTTGAATTTAATTTCGAAGCCATTGCGAAGACAAAAACGATACGCCGCACAAGCTGAAGACACACAGACAAAATTGCAACACTGAAATTTTATTTTACTGATACATATCGCAACAAGCAGCGACACGTCTGGAAATGTGCATTTATTTTAGTGGTTGGTTTAATATCGCACGGAAAAAAATCGGCCGGTATCTGACCTACAAACGCACTGTCTTGCGACGCAACAAAATGCCGCACTAAGCGACCGTTTTTTTTTTGTCGCTTCCGCATAATGTGAAAATTACACATATCATTACATATATTTTGATACTTCCACGATATCGTTGCGACATGCCGCAAACGGAAAATCGCATCGCAGTCGCACCGTCTGAAAAAGCCCTAAGAATCAACGTGGTCCCCGTAGTAGTTGGATGGCTGATCGTGCGGGAAAAACCCGGGATGCCTGTTCGTCCCTTCTAGTGGCCCGCAACTCAGTCAATACCCTACGCAGTAGCTATATAAACTTAGGCGAGTTTTGTATAGAAGACGTATCATCCCTCGGATTGGATGGAAAACCGGAGGTCCCTTGTCTGTGTTAGTTATTTTTTGTTTTTCATTGCACAAGTTAAAAGTAATTTCAATATATTTTTTGTATCCCATTATAATCCCATTTTCATGACCTGCTTAGGAATTTAATATTCAAAAAAATATATTTTGCGCCGCAAGCCTATTTCACACTTTTGAAGTATGGCATATTATACATCATATTAATCAGAAAAATTCGCCGAGTTCGAAAATGATAAAATCCAATATGGCGCCCATAAAAAAAATAAGGTTACCTACTGTTATTTTCTAAAAAAATAATTAACTACCCCGCTGTAAATCCCTTAGAAGACCAAATAAAACGGTTCAAGATTTTTTCGATCGGACCACAAATAAACAAGTTATAGATATTTTTAAAACATATTTACGCTGAAAAAATATTTTCAGTTTAAACCCCTCATTTAGACTGTCACGGTGCTGACGGCCTTGATTCAGACTTTTTTCTAAATGCAGGAATTTACCAACGGTGAACATATACCTACATAAATATAAAACTAAATTTAACCACTTAGTAAACGGTTGTAAGTACGGAACAAGTAAAATATGCATATTTATAACGTCTTTATAAATAATGACGTCAACAATAACATGTTAATGTGCTAGTGTTGCTTTGTTTTATGGAACTACTTTAGTTGGTAAGTATAAATCCCCACAAGTCTAATGCTATTCTCTTTTCTCGCAGATACAGACAGATGCTAGCTGGACACGTCAACATGAACGGGGAACGGGGCCGACATCGAGTGGAGAGACACCGTCACTTATCTAGGGGTACATCTGGATAAGAGGCTGCGGTAGAAACACCACATAGAGAAAGTCGTAGCGAAGGCGAAGCTAGTCAGGGCCAAGCTATACCGATGTTGTGCCGCACCAGCGAGCTCAGCCTAAGGAATAAGCAAACCCTGATCAAGACAGTCATCCAACCCCAGTTGACTTGTGCGTCAGCAGCATGGGCGATTGCTGCAAAGACGTATATGAAGAAGATCCAAGCCGTCGAAAATATCGCGCTAAGGACCATGGTAGGTGCACCCTGGTACCTACGGAGAGCCGATATATGCCGAGACTTCGACTACGTCCCAGTCCTAGAAGTCATCAGGAGGCGTGGAGTCAAGTTCTTCGCGCGTGCCGAGACTCACAGCAACCCGCTAATCCGGGAAGCAATGGACTACGAACTAGATGCGGCCGCTGTACACAAGCGGCCAAGACTCCAAGTGCTGGACCCAGGATTAGAGTAAGATCTTCTTATGTTTCAGATTCCACCCGGAACAAGCGTAAAGGGCTACGAAGCGACTAAAAAACGACCCCCAGACCTCTCCTCGAAGCCGAGTACCCTTCCCTTACTCAGCATAAAACTAAAGGGCCAGTTGGCTCCTTTAGAGGTGTATCCCCGGCTACACAGTCACTCCTGACCTACCCCTAACCACCACCCAGGACGAGAGCAGCACTTCCCGCCCCCGCCCGAGACAGACGGTGGGGGGTCAGACATGCAGGTGAAGAAAGAAGACAAGACAGAAAAGCGCCAGAAGATCATATTCAGCCTGCAGGGTATAGAGCCAGGACAGAAGGAGACTGGAGGATTAACCCGAAAGTCTTAGACTTGTTTGGGAGAGAGGGCGCCACATTATTATTTCGTGAGCCGCATTTGCGCCTCAGGAACGACTCACATTGGTAGGCCCTAACCACCATTCAGTGCTGGAATGAGGGAACCTGGAAAACCTCATTAGTTAGGGGGGCAGTCAAACATCAACTGATTTTAATCTCTCACATTAACACCAAGTTGACATTCTTTCCATCCTAGGGCATCGCCAGGATGGTTGCCAACCGCCATTCCCAGGATATATTATGACGATTTTCATACCGAGTGAATCGAGTATCTACTCGTAGAGGCACAGTAATAACAGTTATAAAAACATTACAAAACTAAATTAAATGAGGTTATGAAATCCCAGGACATAGAACAAAATTACACGAGCTCTCAATCTCGAAAAGTTAGCAATTCGTTGCAACTGAATGCAGTTTCCAGTCACCAAACAGTGCCAAAGTAACACTTGCGCATAAATCAGTTCTGAATTGATCCATAAACGGTAAGTGAACGATACAAAACGGCGAGTTCGAACAAACCTATTGTAATTTTACATTGGCAGCTGCTATGCTGTAACTCTGGATTAAATACTTAATTGATAGCCATGTAAATAGAATGATCTGCCTTCATCTCTAACTCAATTAAAATCTAACTTTCATGGGAGGTAAATTGTCCTGCCAAACATAAACCAAGGTTAAACTAACTTGGAATACAATTTCAACTGTGTCAATTAGTAGTAAACATATTTAATAGCGTTTTAAATAAATATCCCAATGAATAAATCTGCAATTAAAGTAACTTAAGAGTACAAACGATCCATTCGAACATTTTCCTGTGGAATATGTTTATTTATTAATAGGTATTAATAAACAGATTTACTTTAAACATGCACACGGGGATTCGATAATAAATAATATCAACAGATTGTTGACAGTACCGACGTAACAGTAACTTGTCATTTCCTGGAAAGGCGCCAAATGTTTATCTCTCTGAACAACGTAAATTCCATTAATTATCTCCCATTTATTATATGTATTACTCTCATGGATGTAAGTGTTATATTGCCATTTAAACGTTCTTATTGTGAACGAGTAATGTAGACAATGCGGACCCAAATTTAGTTTCCAGAGATGGCTTTGACACAGAAAACATAATGGAAACACCTGAGCCAAGAATATAACAAAGCACGGTTACGAATTAATAGTTATTAGTTTCATTCTATAGTAATCTAAAAAAAATATGGCACTGCACTAAACTTTTATTTGGTAATTAGTCTCTACTCTTATCTTAAGGTGCGCAAACATATGCAACAGAACTTCGTGTCGTAACACCGTCTCGTAACAATTTGTTACGCATCCAAGATACGGTGTGTCAACAGTGCTGCCAGATTTGGTGATTTGTAGCCAAAGTGGCGACATTTTAAAAGGTATGCATCATCGTTCATCAACCATTATCACTCTGTGGATTGAAATCTGAAGAAGTCCAGAGACTTTTAATTTCTAAGTTTTGCCGCGCTGATACTTCAGATGGCGCTGTACTAGGGGTGGTTTATGTTGCCATAAGGTCTTTATGGGCTACCCTAATAGATGGAAATCTGAAAGAAGTAGATGGTTGACAACAATGACCAGAGGATGCAGCATCAGCTTTTAGTTTACGTTATATGAGCCGGGTTTTAATTATGGCTCACCTGTATGAGTACCTGATCTACCTGTTTAAGTGGCAAAAAGGTCTGATGCGCGGCGGTGTTGCGTTACGTATCTGTGTTCTGTTGCATATCTGTACCCACCTTAATATTACTTGCAAGTTATAAGTAAAGCATAACTAATATTAATCCAAACGTGTATATCTAACTGATACTAATATTATATTTCAATTAGATTTTGCAGGAAACCTGTTTTATACTGCCTATAACCTACACAATATATTATGCAAATAAGACTAACCCTCTGTATCTCATTAAAATACATATTCTCACTTTAACATTCTGACACAAATTTAGTAATTGTTATATACTCTTGTAATAGCCGAAATATTTAGATCACACTGACAATATAAATTAGCAAGCCAATAATGACTACTATACTTGTGTGAATATGTATGGGTATTTGAGAAACCCTATTTAGCATAATGTTTTCATAAAGAATAATTAAAATTTGAAGTCACTTGGCCACTACGGTCTTGTATGCATTCTAACTGATGGATGGCGAGGTATCACATAGAAAATAAAAAAGTACTAGGTATTTAAAACTCAATATAAACATTAATTACAATTACTCTATGACATTATGTATGCACCTCTCATACACGTAATCTTTTGTGCAAATTTTATTCCACAAATAATAAATATTATAATACTTTTTTAATATGGGATTCCCCATTCCCCGTCATAAACAACATTGTATTAATAACGATGGGAAATACTCAGGTGGCTTTAGATAAAAGAGGAAAATTGGGAAGATAATTCAGTAAGTATATATATGCGAACAAAGGACCGACAAAATGATTATGACAACTTCCCTTTCTTTAATAAAATAAAAAAGATCTACGACAATAGATATCTACCTACCCCTTGACCTACACATTTATATTATTTGTCCAACCACACTCTATTTGAATATCCGACTGATGATTGATATGATAAATCAAATTCATATAGGATTTTTATCATGAGTCGCTGCCAAAACATGTGAATTGGCCCTGAAGGTATCACACACCTTGTAACTACCTTAGGTATTTTTAAAAAGTGTAAACAGACTGAAGGCTGCACATTAGTTCACATGGATCACAGATAATGTATACTGTTAATAATATTCCTAATTGTACATGAGTATTTACTTAATTGGAAGGTATTATCTACGCGTAACAGACAATTGAAGTTTAGAATACACTGAAACATACACTGCAACGCAAAATTAAAGGATATTAATTTTTGCCTTCTGATTTAAATTTCGAATAATTTAAAAACTGACTGGCCGATTTTCAATATATTTTTTTTAACTCATAGCTGCATCCTTTGATTTTTAAATTATTAATAGCTGAATATTTTATTTTGACGCAATTTAATTATACAGTGTGAAATAGAGGAGTATGTTTTGATAATGGATATTTATTTGAAATATTGCAACCCCTCCTTTTCAAGCCGCTATTATTTAGCTCTGCCTTACGCTAAAAGAGAGGGGCTGCTGCCTCTTTTTGTTTAGAGGGTTGCGGCTAGCTGCCGTGGAGATGGTCGCGGGTATCAGACAAAGCACCGAAGGAAAAAAACAATAAAACAATATCCTGATTACCAGTCTGAAAGTCTGAGAATCAATAAGCTGAACGGCCAGAGTGATCCGCTCAGTTCCCGAAGAAGCTCACTTACCTATCCGTTACTCTATGGGTCCATGGCCCATGGCACTGTTTACATATATTTTGACTACTGTCAAAACTAGATATTCTGTGATCAAAACTACCTATTTCCACTCTATGGTTAACTATTTCCTATTTACGTTTTGTGTGGTAAATTACCTCACCCACCAAAAATAATAAACAATAATAGTTGTGTAAACGGTTTACTCGGGGGAATTATCTTAATAACTAGATACATAGACGAGAAATCCCACCCAGTAGCGCTATTGGTTGGGTTACACGCTTTGTTATTAATCCTCAAAGTATAAATTTTAGGTATGTATGTCCTTAATATATAACATAGAACAAGTGTTATTAAATTCTTGGTTTTAGAGGGAGGCACGTACGGTGATATAAGGATTAGAGTGTAGATAAGTAGTGTTAGGTGCAGAAATCAAGTTATTATAGTTTGGGCCGAAGCAATCAAACAAGCTGTTTAAATTAAAATTAGTAACAGAGCTTTAAATATTATAATTAGAGCTATAAAGCCTTAAAGTTTGTGCAAGAACAACTAAGCCAATAGTGGTTGATTGATGCATCCATGTGAACAATTAAAAGTTAAACTATGGGTTAAGCCCTGTACAAGCAAGCGACGGTTGAACTTATTCTAAGCTTATCTGGTTCTGGCTGCCTCGGTGTTTGAGTCAGATCCTGGTCCTGGTTCTGGATTAGCGATAGGTCCTCCTAGACTATTAATTACGGGCTGCCTGAGATATCGCAGTCTCGTGAACAAACCACATGCGGTCAATGCCAAGCGGAGAGGTGAATCAAGCAGGTACATGCATACTACAAGCTTTTAGGAAGAGCGGAGATGAGTAGCTATGGTAGAATGGAGAAGAAAGCGAAGAAGAGAAAGAAGACGAAGAGGCCTAAAATATGAAGGTTGCATCAAAGTAGAGAATTTTAAAATGAAGTACTGAGTTTACTTACCTCGGATGGCGGATGGCCTCAAAGTGAAAGCGTGAAGCTATTTTCTTTATTGAAATTTGGAAAATCCAGCCAAAGCTGTAACACAGAGCACCAGTCACCCTGGACTGTGTCCAAAAAAATGATTCCAAAATTTCTATAAATTTGACCCCAAAAATCCGCGAGAGCGTCTTAAACTTGTCAAAAGTCAAGCATGGGAATACAAAAAAGCGGAAAAGCACGTGACGGAAATCATGTCAAAAATCTCTACTAGGGAATTTACTTAAAGCCAGCCTGGTTTTTAAAATTTACAATGACAGATGTCAATTCAATATTTTTAAGAAAAATTAAGATGTTTAAGGTACAATATGGGCTATTTTAGTGAAAACTATCTGGACTGGATTAATCTGGCTTTTGTTTTAGGTACCTCTATGTAACAGGTGGTTTAGGTTCCCCAAACCACTTAACCTCAACTTGCCACATGGTTTGTTTACATATTTATGGTTATACTTTATGTGCGACAGGGCAACTATATTGATTGGAATATATGATAATGCGATTCTTAGAATTTCCTTGGTCTGGAGGACCCATCGTTGAAGGTACTGTAATAATCAAGATATTTATATTGTTCCTTTGCGGGGACTAACAAAATACTTTTTAGGTACTAACCGAAGCTACCAGGGGACCATCTAAAAGTACCGCTGCTGTGCCTGCTAATACACTTAACTATGTCTGTTGATTTAATTTATAAATAAAGTTAATGTTTATTTTGGTTTATATTAATATATGATTAATGTTTATTTTTGACACGTAACACACCCCCCTTTCCCGGATAAAGTCGACAGGGTAGACTTTAATTGACAAATACAGACGTTCAGCGTACTAATACTAATGAACATTGACACGATTTTCATCTGGTGCGTCACCCACTTGATCATCTGGAGGATGAGCTTTAATGTCTTTGGCATGCCAAACTCCCGCTGGTTTGCCGGTGTCATCCTCTAGCTCATATGACCATGGCGACAGAACCTTGCTGATCTTATATGGTCCCAAAAATTTGGATGCCAACTTAGAGGTGAAGTCTTTGCTGGCATCGGAGATGGCATAATTACGCCTCCAGACACGTTGACCTAGAGTAAATCGCTCATCTCGCTTTCGTAGGTCATATGTCTTCTTACTCTTTTCATATGCCTTAGATAGTCGTACTGAGACATCTCGGAACACTTCTTCTAACGATTTAGCCCGTCGGGTTTGATCATTGTTTCGGTCAAATTGGATTGGTTCGTCCGTGATGAAGTTCGATGTATTGGGTACCTTAATTTCCCTTCCAAAAGTAATAAAATTTGGGGTTAATCCCGTCGCTTCATGGCGAGCAGATCGGAGGGCCCAGGCTACTTTTGCCAAATACTTATCCCAGGTCTTGTGGTGTTCTGCTACATAGGCCGTTAGCATAGTTTTAATCACGCGGTGAACACGTTCCACCGGGTTCGCCTGGGGATGGTAATTAGCAGTGTATGCAATATTAATCCCGTATTCCCTCATTTTGTCCCGAAACAAATTGCTTCGAAATTGAACCCCGTTATCAACTATTATCTTAGTCGGAGCACCAAATACCAATATAACATGGTCTTCGACCAACTTCGTAATTTGACATGCGGTGGCTGATCTCAGAGGGAACAGCAACGTGAATTTACTGAAACAGTCACATACTGACAAGATATAGGCATAGCCTGCGCTAGTCCTAGGGAGTGGACCCACTATGTCTGCACTAAAAAGAACTCCAGGTCGGGACAGTGTAGGAGTCTTGCTAAGCATAAGTCCTGCAGGTCGGGTCTGCTCTGGTTTAGTTCTTAGGCACGTCTCACAATTCCGAACGTACCTGGAGACGTCACACTTCATCTTTGGCCAATAATATTTATCTGAAATTCTGCTAAGAGTTTTAGAAACTCCTAGATGACCACAAGTAGGAGGATCATGGTGGTTACTGATGATGTCCTTTCGGTTCTTCTTGGGCACCACTGTTAGCCATCCATCCGTTTGATCTGCCAGATCCGGATATTTGATTCGGGCGCGTTTGTATAACTTATCCTCTTCTATCATCCAAAGAGGGTAACGTGCAGGGTATTGCTTGATTCGTGCTATCATTTTAGTATACCATGAGTCACCAGAGACATCAAGTGGTGTTTCTAAACCGGGTCCGACAGCGTCTAATTTCGGAACCGCTCTAGACAGGGTGTCTGGCACAACGTGTTGTTTACCCTTTCTGTGCACTATCTCAAAGTCGTACTGCTGTAAGCGTACTGCCCAGCGAGCAATACGACCTACTGGATCTTTTATATTGTATAGCCATTTCAAACTATAGTGATCTGTTATTACCGTGAACCGGGAACCTTCTATATACGGTCTTAGTTTCTCGATCGCGAACAGAACAGCAAGACACTCTTTCTCTGTCGTGCTGTATTTTCGTTCGTTTTTGGCTAACGATCGACTAAGGTAGCATATTACCTTTTCCCCATTTTCATGCATCTGGGAGAGAACTGCCCCCAAACCATAGTCAGATGCATCCGTTTGAATGACAAACGGTAATTCAAAATCGGGACATGATAGCACTGGTGCTGATATTAAGTAACTCTTGATAGTATCTAAAGCAACTTCGCAGCTCTCGGTCCATTCAAACCGCTGGTTCTTCTTCAATAAGGCTGTGAGTGGAGCAACGACAGTTGAAAAATTGGGTACAAAACGACGATACCACGATGCCATACCTACGATTCTACGTACCTCAGACACACTACCAGGAGTGGGGATTTGCAGGATCGCTGTAACTTTTCCAGGGTCAACCATTAGTCCAGAGGCGTTGACGATATAGCCTAGGTATCGCAGCTCTGGCTTACAAAAGTTGCACTTTTCTCGATTGAGTGTGAGGCCGGCTCTCTTAACTCGGGAAAGTACCTCTCCCAGTACTTCAACATGTTTGGCAAAAGTCGGCGTACAAATAATTATGTCGTCGAGGTACACAAAGGTGTAGGTCTCAAGGTCGACACCGACCACTCGGTCTATAAAACGTTGCCAAGTGGCTGGCGCATTGTGCAAGCCGAAGGGCATCCTCCGGAACTGAAATAAACCTCTCGTAGGTACGACGAAAGCGGTGAGTGGTCTTGAAGCTTCAGCCACTGGTATTTGCCAGTAGGCAGATTTTATGTCCAAAGTGCTGAGGTAGCGAGCATCCCTCAACTTGTCTAGAGTAGCGTTAACGAAAGGTAGGGGATATGCATCAGGAAGACTGACCTCATTCAGCTTCTTATAATTTACGCAAAACCTGTAACGTCCATCTTGTTTACGTACTAGCACAATGGGTGACGCCCAAGGCGATGACGACGGTTCGATAATCCCATCAGCCAGCATTTGCTCGATTTCTTCATTGACCTGCTTTTGAAGAGCTGGTGAAAGTGGGTAGTGCCTTTGTTTAATGGGCGGTGAGTTGGTTAGAATCTGGTGTTCGACTAGGTTGGTACAGCCCAATTTATCTCCCATTTCTTGAAAGGTCGTCTCAAGTAAGCTTTCCAGCTCGTCTCGTTGTTCCTTAGTCAGATGCTCCACTGCTTCTATGGAGTGGATCTCTGGAGAACCCACGACATTGTCCTTCCTAAACGCCCATTGACCAGAGAACATGTCTGGGATAATTTCCATTTTTACCCAGAAATCCATTCCCAGGATTAGTTGGTACGGTACTGAGGGAACGACGAGTACCCTTAGAACCTTAACGCGACCAGATAGTTGAATCGGTAATTGAATTGATCCAATTACCTCACAAGAGTCTCCATTGGCGATAGAACACTTTTTTGTTTGAGACTTTTCTAATCGGCAACAACCCATTAGCAGTTCCCATCCCGCTTTGCCTAAAACCGTAGTTGAGCAACCAGAATCCAGCAATCCAAGGAAGTCAAGGCCATATATGTGTACTCTCAAGTAAGGTCGGGTATCATTTTGAGCATGGGCTAACACATAATCTAAAAGTATTCTGTGCTCAGCCTGATTATTTCTAACGACCGGACTGGTAGTGGGGGAGGTCGAAGGCCGGTCTTCTATTGACCCCCTGTCGAGTTTTTTCGACAGTTTGGACACGCGTTAGTGTAAACGCTATCTCTTCCACATCTAAAACAAAAAACCCTGCGTGGTTCAGAACATTTTCGAAACCGATGACCAGTTTTCTTGCAGTTCCAGCAGGCCACGGGCGGACTGGTGATTGTCGTCACTGGTACCGTCCCTGATGCGGCGGCATTTAGCTCCATTAATGGAGAAATATTGGTGTGCTGATGACCTAGCAATGCTTCCTGAGTCATAGCCTCAACTACATTTACATGAGGTCCAACATTCCCACTAGGCTTGTGGTAGGCCAACTCAGGCTCTACCAAATATTTGTAGTTGACTGGTGGCGGACAGAATTGTTGAGTCCTTAAGGCAGTTTCCTCTATGGCTTTTCCCAGCCGAATCAACTCCGCAATACTACCAATAGTAGTCAAGACCAGTTGAGTCTGGACATATGGGAGTAAGTTCCTCCGTATCTGATTTACTCTTGCGACTTCTGGAGGTTTCTCGGGTCCCAGCTTATTAAACAGGTTCTCCATTGCAGCAACATACGTAATCACACGCTCCCGGGAACCTTGGGTCCGCTTGCGGATCTCTTCCCACAGAGCGTTGACATAGTCATATGGTTGGAAATCTTCCTTAAGTTTCCTAACTAACTCTTCCCAAGTTCTAAATTGCTGCATCCGGTACCATAATAAAGCTTGTCCTTTGAAAAGTTCAGGAGCTGATCTCAGAAGTCGTTCATAACTTATGCCTCGCGACTGCCTTAACTCATCCAGTCGTTCCAGGAAGTCGGTTACACTGGTTTCTCCATCATAACGAAGATTCCAACGAGATACGTCGACATATCGAGAATACTCCTCTGGTGGATGTTCATGAGGGTAGACAACAGGAGATAGTCTGAGATCTCTCAGCCTGTCTGCAAAATCCCGCGTGGTATTGAAAGTAGCCATTCTTTCTTCAGTAGGAGGTGGAAAATATGGATTTCTCATCAAATTGGGTTCCGGTGCTCGCATGCTCGAACACGCGTAGTCGGCAGAGACAACTCGTCGAGGAGACGTTACGTTATGGTCAGAAACGTGCTCCAAAAATCGAACAGTCGATCGACCAGTTTCTACTGATGTAGTCCGATTTTCCGGCCCTTGCAATATTCCTTTTGTTTCACGGCCTTGCCCCCCAAAATCGATCAAATCATTCGTCATCCTTATTTGCGAATGTCCACCTGGAGCCTTAGTCTCCACCGGGGAGGTCGATGGCTGTACTGTAGCACCATACTCATGAGAAGTCTGTGGGTCCTCACGGCTTGATGCTGCTGAATAGTGAATTTCTGGAATTAACGGATTTGGGTCGTCCAGTATAGATACTTCTCTATTTGGACCTTGATCGAGTGAAATTTCGGTTCGATTTGTGCCTATTGATGCTAAGTTGTCGTAGAGGGTTCCTACAGAATCCACTAGATGCATACAACGACATATCAGTGACTTCCTTTGTTCTTCCACGCCGTCGCTGCCACGGGGCAATCTACTTAGCCTCTGGTTAATATGGCATAGTCGCGAAGAAATGCGTCTGTATTCATTTTCCCGATTTTCCACATTAAAATTTTGAACATCGTTATGCAAGTCTATTAGTTTATCGTTACATATAACTAACTCTCGTTCGTAATCTAATTTTATGGTATTGGAGTATGTCGGAGTACCGCCTTCGCGTTCTGAGCGTAAGGCTCCCCTTAACGTGGTTCGATTCTCTGCAACAGTGCGTTGTATAGGAAGACCCCTAATACCGAGTTCATATACAACTTCATCCCCTAATAAACGGTTAACTTCCATATTTTTAACTATTTCCCTACTTTGCTAACAAAGAAAGTATATAAAAAAAATAGATTAGAAGAAATTATGAAATACTTTGATTTACCCAATACGGTTAAAAAACCACGAAAAAGTAAAAAAAAAAAAACCGAATATATATACCTATATATTTATTTTCCTCTTCGTAATACTTAACTAATATAATAATAATAACTAATAGATTATAAGTTTTCCCAACACGTATATAAGAAAATGAAATCAATACTACCACTTAGTACTCACTAATAATAGTTTTAAACCATTTATTTAAACTTATAATTGCAACTAAAGTCCCTAGCTACTAATATCCGTCCTCTTTTTTTTTGCTTCCTTTTGCAGTACTTGTACTCCCCCCCTTTCCTAAAAAAAAAGACGTAACCGTGTGTATATGCAGGAAAGAAAATTAGGAAGCACAAATAAATTTTGTATTAGTCAGTAGACTATTAATCTAAAAAACTAAGCTACTATCTCAAGTGTGCAATCACACTTGCATGATTGCTCTTATTTTCAAAAAAAATAAAATATTATCAAAAAGAGACACTAATATACCGTACTAATTATATCAATAATAAATTATTCAACCTAATCACGTTGGGCGCCAATTTGCAACCCCTCCTTTTCAAGCCGCTATTATTTAGCTCTGCCTTACGCTAAAAGAGAGGGGCTGCTGCCTCTTTTTGTTTAGAGGGTTGCGGCTAGCTGCCGTGGAGATGGTCGCGGGTATCAGACAAAGCACCGAAGGAAAAAAACAATAAAACAATATCCTGATTACCAGTCTGAAAGTCTGAGAATCAATAAGCTGAACGGCCAGAGTGATCCGCTCAGTTCCCGAAGAAGCTCACTTACCTATCCGTTACTCTATGGGTCCATGGCCCATGGCACTGTTTACATATATTTTGACTACTGTCAAAACTAGATATTCTGTGATCAAAACTACCTATTTCCACTCTATGGTTAACTATTTCCTATTTACGTTTTGTGTGGTAAATTACCTCACCCACCAAAAATAATAAACAATAATAGTTGTGTAAACGGTTTACTCGGGGGAATTATCTTAATAACTAGATACATAGACGAGAAATCCCACCCAGTAGCGCTATTGGTTGGGTTACACGCTTTGTTATTAATCCTCAAAGTATAAATTTTAGGTATGTATGTCCTTAATATATAACATAGAACAAGTGTTATTAAATTCTTGGTTTTAGAGGGAGGCACGTACGGTGATATAAGGATTAGAGTGTAGATAAGTAGTGTTAGGTGCAGAAATCAAGTTATTATAGTTTGGGCCGAAGCAATCAAACAAGCTGTTTAAATTAAAATTAGTAACAGAGCTTTAAATATTATAATTAGAGCTATAAAGCCTTAAAGTTTGTGCAAGAACAACTAAGCCAATAGTGGTTGATTGATGCATCCATGTGAACAATTAAAAGTTAAACTATGGGTTAAGCCCTGTACAAGCAAGCGACGGTTGAACTTATTCTAAGCTTATCTGGTTCTGGCTGCCTCGGTGTTTGAGTCAGATCCTGGTCCTGGTTCTGGATTAGCGATAGGTCCTCCTAGACTATTAATTACGGGCTGCCTGAGATATCGCAGTCTCGTGAACAAACCACATGCGGTCAATGCCAAGCGGAGAGGTGAATCAAGCAGGTACATGCATACTACAAGCTTTTAGGAAGAGCGGAGATGAGTAGCTATGGTAGAATGGAGAAGAAAGCGAAGAAGAGAAAGAAGACGAAGAGGCCTAAAATATGAAGGTTGCATCAAAGTAGAGAATTTTAAAATGAAGTACTGAGTTTACTTACCTCGGATGGCGGATGGCCTCAAAGTGAAAGCGTGAAGCTATTTTCTTTATTGAAATTTGGAAAATCCAGCCAAAGCTGTAACACAGAGCACCAGTCACCCTGGACTGTGTCCAAAAAAATGATTCCAAAATTTCTATAAATTTGACCCCAAAAATCCGCGAGAGCGTCTTAAACTTGTCAAAAGTCAAGCATGGGAATACAAAAAAGCGGAAAAGCACGTGACGGAAATCATGTCAAAAATCTCTACTAGGGAATTTACTTAAAGCCAGCCTGGTTTTTAAAATTTACAATGACAGATGTCAATTCAATATTTTTAAGAAAAATTAAGATGTTTAAGGTACAATATGGGCTATTTTAGTGAAAACTATCTGGACTGGATTAATCTGGCTTTTGTTTTAGGTACCTCTATGTAACAGGTGGTTTAGGTTCCCCAAACCACTTAACCTCAACTTGCCACATGGTTTGTTTACATATTTATGGTTATACTTTATGTGCGACAGGGCAACTATATTGATTGGAATATATGATAATGCGATTCTTAGAATTTCCTTGGTCTGGAGGACCCATCGTTGAAGGTACTGTAATAATCAAGATATTTATATTGTTCCTTTGCGGGGACTAACAAAATACTTTTTAGGTACTAACCGAAGCTACCAGGGGACCATCTAAAAGTACCGCTGCTGTGCCTGCTAATACACTTAACTATGTCTGTTGATTTAATTTATAAATAAAGTTAATGTTTATTTTGGTTTATATTAATATATGATTAATGTTTATTTTTGACACGTAACAATATGCCGAGTAGACGACAGTTGTCTGACTGACATTTTCAGCTAAATTGACAGAATAAAGGTTTACCTACATGCTAGTTTTTGAAATTTCTCCCTATCTTGAATAGTTTCGGAATTATGATTTTTTTTCCAACTTGCTGTATTTCTATTAAAAATAAGTTTTGTTCGTTATCTAGCCATCAGCTTAGATTATTACTACGGAATTATTGCTATGGTTACTGTGCACCTTTATGTCATTCTGTCTGACAAAAATTAAAAATGTTATCCATGGTATAGTAGTTCCCCTAGCTCACCAAACAGGAGACAACTTTATTTTTTTGGATGATAATGCTCCTCCCCACAGAACACAAAATGTTATTCGTATGCTAGAAGATAATTGTATTAATCACCTCAGGCTACCACCTGTTTCCGCCGATCTAAACCCAATTGAGCATGCCTGGGATATGCTACAACAGACATTACATCGACATGAGCCACCTGCAGAGAATCTCCGGCAGCTTAGAGAAGTTTTACCAGTTTTATGGCAAAATTTACCACAAGATGCTTTGGATAACTTAATTACAAGTATGCATAGAAGGGTTGAGCCGTAGCCGACCGACAGAACGTAGCCGTTCTGTCGGTCGGCTACGGTTGAGCATGTGCTTCAAGTTCACGGAGGTCATACCCGCTATTAATTTTTATTAAATTGTTGGATAATTAATTCTTTGTTTTAATTTCTTACGCCTGGGGCAATAAAAAAGTTGTTTGCTTACAAATCTGTATTACTTATTATTTATGTCGAAGCATTTTTAATTTTTGTCAGACAGAATGACATAAAGGTGCACAGTAAAACCATAGCAATAATTCCGTAGTAATAATCTAAGCTGATGGCTAGATAACGAACAAAAATTATTTTTAATAGAAATACAGCAAGTTGGAAAAAAATCATAATTCCGAAACTATTCAAGATAGGGAGAAATTTCAAAAACTAGCATGTAGGTAAACCTTTATTCTGTCAATTTAGCTGAAAATGTCAGTCAGACAGCTGTCGTCTACTCGGCATATTTCAAATAAATATACCTTATCAAAACATACTCCTCTATTTCACCCTGTATAATTAAATTGCGTCAAAATAAAATATTCAGCTATTAATAATTTAAAAATCAAAGGATGTAGCTATGAGTTAAAAAAAATATATTGAAAATCGGCCAGTCAGTTTTTAAATTATTCGAAATTTAAATCAGAAGGCAAAGATTAATATCCTTTAATTTTGCGTTGCAGTATATATATATATATATATATATATATATATATATATATATATATTAATTGTTTTTAATGTCTCATGGAATTTTAATTATTTTCCCTCATGGCCTACACAAAAAATTCCGCCACTATTGATTTGACCTTGAGAATACACGCAAAACTAGGTGAAGCAAAAATCAAATTTTTTCCAAAGCCCTTACGTATATTTTAAAAAAATATTATATAGACAAAAATATTGCAAAGCTATTCAAAATCAGTACAATTTTACAAAAACGGATAACACCCAGTCAGGTCATAATATGTAACTATCAAACAAAGGTTGTTGATGGTATAGGACATCGATTTAATGGTTAAACATGTCATAAAAAAACGTCGGAAACCTGTGCTATTGATGTAACGATTGATTGCAAAACGGTTAATTAGTTACAACCTGAGTTTAGCAATCAACTGTAAATAGTGGCTTGTCCAAAATAAGGTACCGTATTCTTAAAATCACGAAAAAATTAGCACAGTTTGTAAATCTGCTATTACATAATGTTTATTTAAGTGCTATCAAAAAAATATTGGTTTGATCCACTTTTCCAGTTGTAGTTCTAATTAGGTACGAGTATTTGTTAAATTATATAAGTTAATATGTATTAATTAATTCCTTATTTTTTATGTCCATTTATAAGTGTATTCTGCATTCTACAGTTAAATTATGTAATATTACATACAAAGGAACATTTTGGTGATATCTGGTTAGGCACTTATCCAAATGTGTGATTTAAAATCTGTAAAAAATTAATTATTACGCGTCACGGTTTAAACATAACATTTTCTCTAACAACGATATTTATTTATTGGAAGGAGATGCATAAAACAACTACTCCACGGCTAATGTGCCCCGACTGTCGTTGCATTACTCCGGCATCTCCATGGAAGTCGCCACATATCTAGGCAAGTGCAAAGGCCCAAAACGGTGTGTTTCTCACCACTACTAACGATATTTAATGTTGTAAAATAGGCTACGTACCACAAACATATTAGTTAAAGCTCCTCCAATTTATTTAAATTATTAAAATTCCAGAACGCCTTCAGACTGAAACGAAACGGCCAAAATGTGAAATTTCAGGCTAAACGATACCCAGAAGTAATTTCGATACCCGAATTCAATTTTCAATGGTATGCACACTTCTTTTTTTGGGAATACGTCACTTGCAAAATAATAAAAACAGACAAACAGAAATGTTCAAAATAAGATAAGCAACTTCTGATATTTGCCTTTACACTTTAGTTACATTTTTGTAATGAATAAGTATTTACTTGTTTTTCTGTTTTTTATTTTGCATAAGGTTTTCCCCAAATCACTTTTTTATGATCATAGAGGTGCGTCATTAACGAAGTTACAGACAAAACATGTATTTATAAAAATATTATCCAATATAGAAATTCTACGTTACTACATTTTTTATTAATAATAAAATAATTATTTATATGTACTTACAATGACCAAACTTTACATATTTATTTGCTAATACATAATATAAAGTGTCACCAACAAGAAAATTCACGACTAGTTAAACAAGACGTAGAACGAATGGTACTCAATAACGTCTTCAAGGTTTTCTTCTACTATAAACCGGGGGGTCATGTTTTGATCACCTTCGCGAAATTTCCTAATTTATACATTCACATTATGTTTCAGGGTAGATATAATGTGTGATTCTTCTTTAACTAAATATGGGTTGAAAAAGTCAACATGAAATAATCATTAGTCAATATATCCTGAAGACAACGGTACTAAGGCACATACAACAGGGAAAACCGAGGGGAAAACTGCCCACTCGATTAACTGGGTGATTGGCTGATTGTTACGTCTTACGTCTGTTGGAAATTTGTTTTTATTTTTTTACAACTTTATTTGAGCAAATATTGAAAAATGAAGAGCACTTCTTCAAAACAAATTTCTATCCTCTATTGGTCAGGATGTTTAGACTTCCCATATGATGTTTCGTTTTTCCAGAAACATCATCAACTTCATTTTTTTAAATACGGACCTGGAATTTTGAAACCATAATTTATAAATCTCCTTTACCCCTATAATACCTCCTGAATAAATTATATTCGAACGTTTGGATAAAAAAATGCATCTTCAACGTTTCTGTTTTGATTTATATAATTTTTATACCTGCCCAGTTTGTGCTGATTTATCGTACACATAAATGTCACTGAATGTTACCAAATACAATTAGGCACTTAAATTTTGATGTGATGCACTTTCTACACTAACGCAGTTTCCTGAAAAATGGATATGAAATGATGGGGTAGTCGAATGGCCTGCAAGAGCACCCGATTTATTTCCACTAGATTATTTTTTGTGAAGAACCCTAAAAATAGGGTGTACAAGAACAAACCTGATCATGTTACCCTAGATTTTCTGGGGCATTGTGTCGGTTTCCTGGTTATGCAACTTTGCCTCCATGTATCTCTTAGACTTTCCAAGATCCTAATGCTAAGAAAAGAATTTGTAGCAGCCTGTATAATATGTATATTATGTATCCACGATATAAAATTGGAATATGATTATATACTTTAACTGTTAATGGAAATCCAGTATGACGTGTTCTCAAAATTTTGGCTTTGAGCTGCGGAGACCCCGTTATTTAGAATTATATAACAATTCTTATTTTTTTTATCACATTGTTATTTATATTTATATTTGTTGTAGACGAGTTAGTACCAGGTCTATCAAGAATACGCATGCATCATGTATGAAGTATGACTGTTTTTTTGTGAGTGGGTATATACTCTTTCTTCAAGATTATATTGAGTGAGGTGCTTTGCGAATGAGTACGGGATGATACCTGTCGCCGACATAATGAATGGAATGATGTGCACTTGTTTCTGTTTCAATATTATTTCTACTTCAATTGCAAGGTGTTAATATTTTTCTTTATTACTGTGTATTTTTTAGCCAAGTTTTGCCGATGACTGTTCTATAAATAATATAATATAATAATACTCTTTAACTATAGCTACCTAATTTTTCAAAATTTTTATTATTTCTCTAATTTTTAAAGAATTTACGTCCCATAAAACAAATATTGCTAATAAACAGAAACAAACTTGATTCAACAAGATAATTAATTGAGCAAGGAGTGCTCTAATTATTGTAGATTATAAAATACGTGGGATGAACTACTTTCGGATGAATTTAAACATTTGAACATTAGTAACATTTCCGACATAGTTTTTAAACAATGAGCTATCCTTTGCATACCTAGATTTTATGTAACGATGACAATAAACACTTCATTGGGCCATATAATTTCATTAATAATATATCTCTTATGTAACCTTTTGGCTGAATATCTTAAAGAAACAGGTAAATCGACTAATAAATAATGAAAAAAATATACCACGACTGAAACACCTGAGTTCTCCTGTCTAATATCCCTATACATATAATAAGTATATTAGGTATACCTGTCTAACAGGCAAATCAACTAATAGATAATGTAAAAATATACCAAGACGGTAATACCGAAATTCTCATGTCATGTCATAAGTACCTGTCTTCCTGAAACAATATATTGGCCGACAATAAAAATTTTGAAAATCGTTCTTGATTTTCCAGTTTTTGAGAGCAAACATTTTACAAACTAATTTTTATATGGATGAGCTAAAAACATAGTTATCTATTATAGGTTTATCTATTAGATTATTATCCTTTTAAACAGAAACTATTGTTATGTTATGTATACATTATTTACTTAATTAATTACATTGTAAATGTTTAAATTAAGTTAATGCTCACCTATGTTAATCACTAGTATTTAAGTGGCATATAATTACAGTTTTAACTGCTTTACCTATTAAGTCCTCACTAGGAATACAAAACACTATTTAAATTATTCTACCTTACTTCTTCTATTCAGATTAAATAAAACTGTAAACGCGAGTGAACTCCTCGTACAATTAAAAAGAAACCCCTGTAATAGTGCAGATATACTTAGTATAGTTTTTACATATTTTACATCTGCTTTAATTAAACAAGCTGAGTAGAAATTTCTCTATAAAATAATAAAATCTATAACTATGGAATATTTATATTTTGTACTTGAAATGTAAATATTTGTAATCTAGCTATCCAACTGCAGTTTCAGCATGCCTGTCCGTATGCATTGTTCTGTAAGGAATTTGTAGAAAACTGTTAGATCCTATAATGCTGTTTTGTTCTGTTTTAATTCTACAAGATGTTTAAGTTACATTTTACAACAGTAAACATGGTAGCGGCAATTATGCCATCCCAATTACAAATCTCGCCTAAATAATCACTCGTGGACACGAGTAGATGTATTTCGAAAACATGAAGTTTCCTATTTTTTTTATGAATGGTACAATTTAAAAAATGGTGCCGCCGTGATATTGAAAACTGAATTTTGATTGAGAAATATTATATTATGGAATTGTTTTTCACACAAGAAATCTTACAAAAAACCAAAACCATGAACATGAACCAAAAAAACATTGAATATACAAATTTTGAATTATTACCAATACATGATTTAATGCATTTACTGGCAATAATAAATTATAATATCAGGTAAAACAAAAAATTTTAAACAAAACTTTGAAATAATTAAGCTGGCCAAGGGTATTATCTGGGTGTTTTATATATTTCCTAAAAAAGTATAGTCCATTCTAAAATAAAATATAATCTAAATCCTCAGTAAGGAAACATTATAAGAACATTGCAACCATAATTTTCCGTTTCCATCAAATAAAACCTAAGCCAACATAGAGGAGAGGTATTCAATGGAGGCCACGGCACACTTAAGGCTCTGCTTCATCATAATCAGTCGTAACGGTAATCTGTATTTTACAGCAGTATATTCTAGCAGAGCGGAAAACCGTGTCGTTTGGCTTGTATTACTTTACTTATTACTGCAAAATTTATATATTGTGAAAACTATGAGATAAAACGATCATACTAACTTTAGTCCAAACTTTGTTTAGAAATATAGAATAATAAGTATTGAGCAACTAGAACCATATATAAAAATTAATATAATGTGTATTACCTAACCTAACCTATAATATTACCCTATTCTATTACAAGAGAACCGTCTAATTTACACACATACGTTGGTTATTTATAATTAAATATATATCGGCAATAAAACGAACAAATTAAGACCCTTTACTATTTCAAAGCAAGGATGGAGTAAGTAAGTAACTTCTACTAATAATATATATGTATGAAATCCTCCCTGCATCATTCGCAACAACTTTTAATATATCTTTTATGAAAATTAACAAATTATAAAATTATAAAAAATAAAGTAATTATTATTCCCTACTGAATGTTGCCTCTATTCCCGTTGCCATCTATTAAAGCCTACTATCCCAAAACATTGAATTCAAGAAGAAATACAGTGTTGCGAACTTACTCCCTACACGCCGGCTCTGTCATATTTCCCCTACCCTACGCGCGAAGAAGCAATCACGCTCCTATTGGTGGACGGGTCGACTGCGGGCATAGAGAAGACAACACACACAAGAGAGCTTCGAGAAGAACGTATAACATATCATTCATTCCATTATTAATACATAAATTACCTATCAATACTTACAGTTTTTTAATAAAAACTTAACAAAAATATTAGTGTGGTGTTTTATACAAAAGTACACACAACATTTGGTCCTTCAGAGCGTGATACTAGCAAGAAAACACAAAAATACAAATTTGCAAACACGACAGTGACGAGCAAGCGGCATTGACCTTGGCCCGGTTTAGTTCACCGTTCGCAAGAAAATCAGCTGTGCTGTAACCAGACAACATCCAGTTCGAGGTAGGTGCGCTCCTATTATTCTTTTTAAAAAACTCCTTATATCACATCCTATATCTTTTTGTGTTAAATATCAAGTACACAAACAAGCATATTCTTATACTCGTATATATTTACATACATTTAGCTGGAGAAACCAATATGGCAGATCCACTTAAAACTTTAAAAGCTAAACGAGGAGTTCTTAAATCAACATTAACTCGATTCGAGACCTTCCTTGAGAAATTTGTCTTGGAAAAAAGCACTGATTTTATTTCATTACAAGCTAGATTAGAAAACATTCAACCCTTATTAGAAGAATTTAATAATATTCAATTTGAGATTGAAATTCTCACATCAGAGGATAATGATGTCATTATACAATCTGATGAACGCGAACACTTTGAAGAATGTTATTATAGGCTAACAAGTAATGCTAAAAAACATTTACGTAATGTCGAAACAGAGTCTATCATTGGTTCAAACGATTCTAACAGTAATGCTAGTGTACAGGCTATATCACAACATATTAGTGGTAGTCAAAAGTCTCTACAAAATCCTAATGTTGCTGCCAGGCAAGAATCTAATCCTATTGTTAATGCTAATACTCTTAATATTACTTCTGCATTGCGTGAAAATGCTAGTGATAATAAGATAACCGATTTTAATCAAATTCAAAACAAAAACTTTGTAGTTGACATAAAATTACCCGATGTAAATCTGCCTTCATTTGATGGTTCTTTGCATGATTGGCTGTTTTTCAGGGATACCTTTAAATCAGTTATTCACAACAAACCAAACTTATCGGATGTAAACAAATTTCACTATTTGCGCTTAGCACTCAAAGGCGAAGCCGCCGAGGTACTTCGCGATTTAGAAATTTCTGACGATAGTTATGAAATCGCATGGAAGGGTTTACTCGAACGGTATGAAGACGAAGCTGCATTATTATCTCATCATACAAAGGCTTTGATTAATTTGCCTGCATTAACGAAAGAATCTCACACTAACATTAGGCAACTACATGATGCTATGACTCGAAATCTACGCGTATTAAAAAAGCTTGGGGAACCGGTTGAGACTTGGGATACCCTCGTAATACATTTAGTTTCCTCAAAACTTGACACTCGATCTAAGAGTAAATGGGAATCTAAAATAGCTAACATTAAAAGACCGTCGTTAGATAACTTTAAAGAATTTTTAAATGATCGATATAAACGATTGCAAAAAACTAGTGAAACTAATGAAGGTTATTCTCAACATTCTTATAATAAACAGGTTAAAAATAAATCTAAATCATTTGCAACTACAAATAAGGTCTCGTGTATTTCATGCAAGCAAGAACATACCATTCAAAACTGTTCAAAGTTTTTAGCACTCAATAGCAATGCAAGATATCAACATATCAAAAATCTTAAACTATGCATCAATTGCTTGAGAAATAATCACTCGACTAAAGATTGTAGGGCAAGTAAATGTCGAAAGTGCAACAAAATGCATAACACTCTACTTCACTTTGATAATACAACGAATGAAACTGTTGAAGAAACCGCAAACGACACAGTAAACAATATTCAACCAACAACATCAAACTCATATTGCTCAACAAAGGGTAAAAATTGTATTTTGCTGTCCACTGCAATAGTAACTATATTAGATAATTTTGGCAAATCACACAATTGTAGGGTTTTACTAGATAGTGGATCGCAGAGTAATTTTATAACTAGGGATTTCTGTTCTAAATTAAATTTAAAAATAGACAAAGTTCATACTCTGGTATCTGGATTAAACAATACTATATCCAATATAAACTCTCGAGTTAATGTCAAAATTAATTCTCGAACAAACGCCTTCAATACAACCTTATCATGTTTGATTATAGAGAATATTACCAGTAATATACCTTGTAATACTTTTGAAAAGGAAAAACTAGATATTCCGCCAAATTTAATGCTAGCAGATCCTGATTTCAATATTAGTAGAAAAATAGATATGCTTATAGGGGCTGACACCTTTTGGGACCTCCTTTTTGCGGGGCAAATAAAACTTGGGCGTAACGCTCCTATGCTACAGAAAACATCTTTGGGATGGATTATATCTGGACCATTGTATCTGCACAATAATCATGCAAAACTAAATACAACTTGCAATTTAAATATTAATATGAATACTGGCGATACTGCTTACTCTTTGGAAAATCAATTACAGAAATTCTGGGAGTTAGAAGAGTTATCTCATAAAAAACATTTAGCTCCAGACGAAGCATTCTGTGAACAACATTTTATTAAAAATACCAAGAGAGATGACACTGGTAGGTTCATAGTTCGGTTACCTTTTAAGGAACCTATTTCTAAATTAGGAGACTCTAGACACTATGCAGAAAAAAGATTCTATTCATTAGAAAACAAGCTTTTAAAAAACCCTGAACTAAAAATGCAATACGCTAATTTTATCAATGAATATGCTGCTTTAAATCACATGACATTAGTCTCAAATGCTAAAGTAAATTCTGATTTCTACTTACCGCACCATTGTGTATTAAAACAAGAAAGTTTGACAACGAAACTTCGAGTCGTTTTTGATGGCTCAGCCAAATCAGCGTCGGGGTACTCATTGAATGATTTGATGCTAGTAGGTCCAACCATACAAGATGACTTGTTTTCAATATTAGTGCGCTTTCGGAAGCACAATTATGTATTGTCTGCCGACATAGCCAAAATGTATAGGCAAGTTCTTGTCGCTAAAGATCAGAGACCTCTTCAAAGAATTTTATGGCGCAATAATCCTTCTGAACCTCTTTCCGTTTACGAACTAAACACAGTTACCTATGGTACTGCTGCGGCGTCCTATCTAGCAATAAGGTGCATACATGAAATTGGTCATCAAATCTCTTCTCAAAATCCTTTCATTAGTTCGATTATCTTACATGATTTCTATGTGGATGACTTACTAACTGGTGGTTCAACCCCACAAGAAATTATAAACATAAAATCAGATTTAGATACTATTCTTTCCTCATATGGATTTCCCCTTAGAAAGTGGCTATCAAACTATGTTGAAATATTAAGCAACAAAAATAATACTTCTGAACTTATCAATTTAGGTGACAATGACCTGACAAAAACTTTGGGTCTATTATGGCATCCAAAATCAGACACATTGACTTATTCAATAAAATTTAATGATTCACAGGAACGTATTACCAAAAGGTCAATATTGAGTTCTATAGCCCAAATATTCGATCCTTTAGGATTATTATCCCCTGTTATAATCACAGCGAAAATCATTATGCAAAGGCTTTGGCAAGTTCAAGTCTCTTGGGACGAATCTATACCTCTTCATATTCACACTATGTGGAATTCTTTTAAGCAAGATCTTGACAAACTTAACAACATAAAGGTACCTAGACATATACTTTGTTCCTCACCAAAACTAATTGAGATACATGGGTTTGCTGATGCATCAGAAAATGCATATGGTGCTTGCATATACCTAAGATTTCTCGACGAAACTGGTCAATATCATTCTAATCTGATTTGTTCCAAAACGAGAGTTTCCCCTCTCAAGGTATTGACTATTGCACGATTGGAGCTTTGTGCTGCTTTAGTGTTAACAGAGTTAATGGAGAAGGTTAAGGAATCTTTAAAATTAAAAATTGATAAGACATTCTATTGGTCTGATTCCACTATCACCCTGTCTTGGATAAAGTCATCACCACATTTATGGAAAATCTTTGTAGCGAACAGAGTTTCCCAAATACAATCATTTTCTGATCCTGTCCAATGGCACTATATATCCACGCATGAAAACCCAGCTGATCTCTTATCTAGAGGTGTTTCATCTACTATACTATTGTCCTCATCTTTGTGGTGGCATGGACCTGATCGTCTATTATATCCAAATAGCGAATGGAATAATACCAACCCGAACTTACATTTTGATAATCTTCCTGAATTGCGTCCTAAAGCGTTATCTTTAACCACCACTATCAAACGAGACTTCGAAAAATTCCCTCAATTAGCGAAATATTCTACATTTATTCGACTTCAAAGAGTATTTGCCTATGTTTTACGATTCATTAATAACACGAAATTCCCATCCAAGTATTCAGGACCCCTGAGTCCGCTTGAACTAAAACATTCTGTACATTATTTAACCAAAATAGTTCAAAACGAGTCTTTTGGGTCTGAAATTCGCGAAATCAGAAAAAATGGCCAAGTAAATATTAAAAGCAATATAGCCAGCTTGAACGCGTTTATCGATGAGTTTGGTATACTGCGAGTAGGCGGAAGGCTTAAAAAATCAAACTTCAATTATGAAAAAAGACATCCTGCATTACTACCTAAAGGGCACACATTTTCACGTTTAATTACCTCACATGAGCATCTGCGTTTATTACATGCAGGACCTCAACAATTACTAGCTTCTCTCAGAGAACAATTCTGGCCTTTATCTGGTAGAAATTTGGTGAGAAGGGTTGTTCATGATTGCATGAAATGCTTCAAATTCAATGCTAAGTCAGTTAAAAATATCATGGGTGATCTACCTGTTGAACGAATAACACCAATGCGTCCATTTCTGATCTGTGGAGTCGACTATGCAGGTCCCTTCTTATTGAAGGACAGATCTACTAGAAACTACAAAACAATCAAAGCATATATTTCATTATTTATATGTTTTGCCACAAAGGCAATTCATTTAGAATTAGTTAGCGACCTAACGACAGATTCTTTCTTGGCAGCCTTAAGACGTTTTGTAGCGAGACGAGGCAAGTGTGTAAAGATTTTTTCTGATAATGCAACCAATTTCATTGGGGCAGATTCTAAATTAAAACAATTTCTAAAAAACTCACATCGTGATTTACAAGACAGATTTGCCCAGGAGGGTATCTTGTGGAGTTTTATACCTCCAAGAACCCCACACTTCGGTGGCCTCTGGGAGGCTGGGGTGAAATCAATAAAATTTCATATAAAGCGAGTAATTGGTGATACTCCATTAACATTTGAGGAGTTTTGTACTATTTTAACACAAATTGAGTCCTGTGTAAATTCCAGACCCCTGTATTCCTTATCTAGCGACCCCAATGATCCTGCTCCTCTCACCCCTGCGCACTTTATCATCGGTGAATCGCTAACCTCAATACCTGAAGCTGACTACACCGAGCTGCCCATCAACCGTCTGAAACGTTATCAGTTAACACAGCAAATGGTCCAAAGATTTTGGTCTAGATGGACTAAAGAATATATCAGTCAACTCCAAACTAGAGCCAAGTGGAAGGATAGTTTTCCTCAGAAACTGAAACCCGATGTCTTAGTTCTCGTTAAAGAAGATGGACTTCCTCCATTAAAATGGTTACTTGGACGAGTAGTCGAAGTATTCCCGGGACCCGATGGCATTGTCAGAACTGCAACTATCAAAACGTTAAATGGAATTTACAAGCGTCCCGCTGTCAAACTCTGTATCCTGCCGATGCCTCCGGATCATGACTTATGATGTCTTAAAAGCCCTGAGGCTTTCAAGGGGGGCGACTATGTTGCGAACTTACTCCCTACACGCCGGCTCTGTCATATTTCCCCTACCCTACGCGCGAAGAAGCAATCACGCTCCTATTGGTGGACGGGTCGACTGCGGGCATAGAGAAGACAACACACACAAGAGAGCTTCGAGAAGAACGTATAACATATCATTCATTCCATTATTAATACATAAATTACCTATCAATACTTACAGTTTTTTAATAAAAACTTAACAAAAATATTAGTGTGGTGTTTTATACAAAAGTACACACAACATACAGAGTAACTAAGGTTAACGCCACTTCTAGTAATCTATTTGTATATTTTCCTAAATAGGAAGTGTGTATTTTAATTTTTAATGGACCAAGTAGGTATTTTAAAATTAAAAAATGTACTAAATTTTTGTTTAGCATGATTTTAGTTTAATCTTTGGTTTAAGTAATGTGATGATATTGAGTTTGCAAATATTTCAATAATGATTTACCTTGAATCTTTGAATTGGTACATAATATAAGCATTGTTTTGCTCTAATATTATCAAAAAGCATATTGTAGACACGTATTACCTTTTTATCTGGGTCATGAGAAATATATAATTCAAAGTAAAGGCGCATACCGAAAATATTTAATATTTCAATCAGTATCCCAGGATTGATATTGGATAAAAACAGAATCCTGGTTAAAATCTTGGATTTAAATGTTTTCCAGTGGTAAATTTGTATTTAAATAATTGCTAAAATCACATATAGGTATTTCTACTTTTGGCAGATAAATGTATCTAATATATAGTGAAGAACTTTGAAAAGGAACAGGACTTGTTCCGAAGATTTGTCGGTTTGGGAGATTTGTTGTCACCTTTGTTCAGAATATGTTTGTTTTTTAAATTTTTGAGAATTTAATGAGCTACTGAATTTATTGTAGCGTACTGTCCCACCCTGTATATTACCATATATAAGCTCTTCATTAAAATAATAAGCAACTTCAAATTAATATAAAAAATACAAAAACAAAAAAGTGAAAGAAAAAATAAACATGAAATTTTAAGTCGGTATAGTAAAACTACTATTTTCACTATTTGCACATACAATCGACGAATAGAAACAAAAAAGAATACTTACGTAGAGAAGAAATTAAGAGAATAATAATTAATGAATGCCAGAGATTCAGTGAAAATATGTTTCATAACATTTGTTACAAACATTTGATGTAAAACATGTTTTATTCAAACTCTACATGGGGAAAGTAGGTATGTAATGGCAAAAGTAAATACATAAAATGTTGGTGCAAGCACTGTACTGAATCGTGAACTATATATTATTATGCATGGGATGTATAAAAATATTTCCTCGTTCTAGTAACTTTCTAGATAGGTAGGCTGTGTAAGGGTAATTAAATTGTTTCTTTCTTTTCAATAATAGCAACTAAAATAATGTAATTATATAATAATATAAACAAAAATAAAATTTTATCTCACACGCGCAAACGTTCATTATCTTTTTAATTTTTATACCTACTCCATGATCACTACATTAATATTTAGGTACGATTTTTGTTAGTTTATCCAAAATAAATTGATATTTTAATAAAATTATAATTGAAACATTTATTTTTCAACTCATTGAATATTAGAAAGATTTGCAGTTCTCATATAGGTACCTACTTAAGATATTAGGATATATATATACAGGGCGCCCTATTTCTTGACCCGTTGCATGGGTAACTTTTTTATTAGTAGAGATACAAAAACGCTTAAATGAGCAAATTAGTGCAGTTTCGTATTAGTAATTCTACGGTAAGGCGAAAAATTATATACGGGGGAAGGTTGAAAAGTTATTGACAAAAAACGAAAAATCCAACTTTTCTATTATCCCTCGTAGCTCGTTCATTTGAAGAGTTAGAGAAAAATGCTTCACATGTTTTTTGCAGTATTTTTCATGTAAAATGACATGCACTTGCTACTTTTTATATATCTCTTAAAATGGTTGAGAATCACAGTAAAATATATTTTTTTTAAATGTAATGGATAGGTGGCTGTGACATTAACCGAAAGTCCCCTTTTTTCTCTTTCAGATGATATAACATAGTCCATATTTTATCCTTACAAAAGTAATAATAATCGTTGTTTTTAAAGAAAGTTTATTGTCACATCAAGAATGCTATGGATTATGGAACAAAAGAATGTTTTGAGAACAGAAATTATTAATTAATTAATTATAATGAAGTAAATGTTCGAAATGACCACCATCCTGTTGGATACATAGTAAGCAACGTTTCTGGATACTTCTTAAAACATTATTTATTGTATGTCCATGTATGCTTCTAATTGCATCTTGAATCCTGACTTTTAGATCCTCTATATCTAGAGGAGCTGTCACATAAACTTTATCTTTCAATAACCCCCAAAGAAAGAAATCTAAGGGGGTCAAATCAGGTGTTCGCGCTGGCCAGTCGATATCCATTCTATTTCCTATAACATTATCAAACTGTTCATGTAAATATTGTTTTACCTCGCGGGAATTATGCGCAGGTGCTCCATCGTGTTGGAAGTATTTAAGATTTCTAAAAATATGAAGTGGTAATTCATTTAAATATTCCTCTGTTAGAGTATTCCTTAGAAAATGAAGCTAATTATTCGCATTCAAATTATCTTCGTAAAAATATGAGCCAATAATTTTGCCACAAAAATTTCCACACCACACATTTATCCCAAATTGACGTTGATTTCTTCTTTCAGAAACAAGATGTGGATTTTCTCGGCACCACATTATGTTATTATGGCGGTTAAAAATACCATTGTTGGTAAATCTACTTTCATCACTGAATAAAATCTTTTTCCAGAAGTCTAGATCCTCTTCGCATTTTGAAATGTACCATCGACAAAATGTCATCCTTCTTTGATTATCAGCTGGATATAAAGTATTGCATATGGAATAATGATAAGGCTTTAAATTGTTACCTTTTAAAATAGCTCTTACAGTTTCCTTGGAAGTGTTGCAGTGATGTGCAATTTCTGCAGTTGAAGAATCAGGTTTAAAATTTACATAAGCCAAAACATTTATTTCAGTGTCTTCATTGAAGTTTCTTTCATCCTTAGGCTTTGAAAAAGAACCGTATAATCGTATATTATTTTCCAGCTGTCTAAATATTCTATGATGGGGTTGTCTTCGTTCCATGTAAGTTTCAAAATAAAGATTCGCTGCAGCTTGTGCATCTCGATTTTGGTTATAATAACAAAATAGCATATCATTTTTCTCTTCGTTGGTGTACATATTTGCAACACTATTATTTTGTATGCAGTATTAATAATAAACAATAAACTACTTAACAAAAACTAAAAATGTCACTTATGATCTGTCAATAATTAAATGCCAACTAGACGTTTTTAAAAATATCAGGAATCTTATTTTTTGTTTTATTTCCATAGCATTCTTGATGTGACAATAAACTTTCTTTAAAAACAACGATTATTATTACTTTTGTAAGGATAAAATATGGACTATGTTATATCATCTGAAAGAGAAAAAAGGGGACTTTCGGTTACAGCCACCTATCCATTACATTTAAAAAAAAATATATTTTACTGTGATTCTCAACCATTTTAAGAGATATATAAAAAGTAGCAAGTGCATGTCATTTTACATGAAAAATACTGCAAAAAACATGTGAAGCATTTTTCTCTAACTCTTCAAATGAACGAGCTAAGAGGGATAATAGAAAAGTTGGATTTTTCGTTTTTTGTCAATAACTTTTCAACCTTCCCCCGTATATAATTTTTCGCCTTACCGTAGAATTACTAATACGAAACTGCACTAATTTGCTCATTTAAGCGTTTTTGTATCTCTACTAATAAAAAAGTTACCCATGCAACGGGTCAAGAAATAGGGCGCCCTGTATATATACAAACATTGTAAATAATACAACATAAGTATTTTTCATCGTCCATCTTATAATATGCAATAATGTTTTAGAGCTTTGAGGCATATAAGTTTTATAACATATCGTTCGACATCTGGATGCCTATTATAAGTAGTGTAGTGGTGGGGTGTCTGTGTCATTTAAAGTCAATCCAAATACGTGTCGTAACGGGCTAGTACACATAAAAACATGTAAAAATGTCTCCTCGTCGGAGCTATGTCTATCAAATTAATAAATTTGTTAAACGTTTTCCTTATACCTACAAAGGAGACCAACCACTACAGGAGTAATTTTAATGATGCAGATATAGGTACGCTAAAGTTCACCTTTCACTTGCAACGAAATGAGACGCTGGTCAGTTTATTTTATATATACAGGGTGATTCAGTCATTAGTACATCAATTTTAACCACGAATTCGGAGAGTCTAATATAAAGACAGTAAATCTAATAATAAAATATTTTACTCGATCTTCAAAATTCCTGAATTCAGAAAGTCTGAATCGAGGCCGTCACCACCGTGCATGAGGGGTTTAAATAATTAATTATTTGAAAATATGTTTTCAGCGTAGATATGTATATAATTTTTTTTTAATCGTATATTCACATTAGATATACTCATTTTTCCCTATCTTCTCTTAAAATGAAAGTACTAATGATTGAATCAGCCTGTGTAACGTTAAATTAGTTTTATATTTCTACGACGCCGCTGATTTCGCACCCAAATATCTATCGCTAGTTATATCGTATCATCAAAGGATCTATAGGTATGTAAATAATAACGATACATTCATCTTCATATCTGATAAGACGCAGATGACCTTAAAATGTTATCTTATGAGCTTATCAACTAAATTCAGTAAATTCTGTTAGAAATAATAAATATTAATATAGTTTTGCATAACATTGTCCTCTTTAAAATTTTTAGTCATATAAATTAATTATTCAAAATTGCTTTACACTGACGTAAACACACATGTAGATGTAGTTCTTGAAACTTGAAACAATACTGCAAGATGGTTTGTTTACTTTCACATGCATCACTTAGGTAAAGATACATTGATATTTCACAGAGATTTGCGTCAAGATTTGCATTAATGAAAATGCACAATATTTCACATAAATCTGAGACATGTGGTTGCACCATCAGAACTTTATCATAATAATAAGAAACTAGAAAAGAGATTAGGTATAAAAATAGTTCGTACCTAAAAATACAAGAAGCTTCATAAGAATTCAGAACTAAAGAAACTGTCAAACTTTCAATAATTACATAATTATATCGTCATATTTTTTCCTAAATTATACTTTCTTCTTCATATTGTAATAAATCGATATTAATTATTAATAATGAAATCGCTAAAATAAAAATTAGACCTCACTGAAATGCTTAAACTAAGTACGTACATATAATATTAGGTATCTATTTATTTACATAACTACTGATTGCATAAAATAAAGAAAAGAACGCTGCACAAAGGAAGAAATTTTAAATCCTTTGGCTTTAAATTTGGGTTACCAAACATAACATTAGCGTTTTATATTGCTTTCATTTAATCTGAAACGAAAATACTCACACTATTATCGTCGTACAAGCAAGACAAAGGAGAATGTCCTCGATGAAAAACAAGTTTAAAAACAATGATTGTCTTAAAGCACCAAAAGGGGCACACTTACACTCGCCACTGCAGAAACACGATACGTTAAAAAAAAACCAAGGAGCGCCTTTGGATATTTTAAAAACAACGTAGGTAATACAATAAATACGATAAAATTAGAAGCACAACTAAAAATCGCGATTGCCTCGGGCGATGTCTGTTGCAGCCTAGACGCGACCGTCAGAATGCTAAGCTAACTGTATACGGACTCGCGATTCGCGAAGTCATACGGCACGGCAGTGGGACACTACCGCGTACTCGCGTATACACAGGTGGTGGTGGGAAATGCGTGGAAACCGGTCCGAGGAGTGTTTGCGTAAAATCGTACCTTAATCCTTAATATAATTAAACAAAGTTTGAAGGAATCTCCGTTGCGGAAATGAATGGGTGTCAACCAACGGCGATCAGACCAGCTGAGTCAGATTTCCCGGAAGGGCCGACCCATAGTCTTATAAATCTATGGGCCAACCCTTTTCTGCACGTTTACGGAAATGATTCGATGAGCATGTGGTAATAAGACATTCTCAAAAATATCCAAGAAGCAGAATCACCACCTGTTTATGTTTAATTTTTATCAAAAAAAGATAATTGTATCACACCTCAGTCAATCACGATCTCGCCCGGCGCATCCGCCATATGAAAAATCAATTAAAACTAAAAATCTTAACTACTATCTATTAACAGTGATATGGGAAGGAGCCGCGAGTTTTGAGTGGACGCCCCAGTCTTTTTTACAAGTATTGTGACTTAAATAACAGTAAACTATGTCTGATTTATAATATCTATATACAGAGCATTTCAATGAAAACGAACCACCCTAAATAACTCCCTTACTGTTTTGTTTCCAGAGAAATCCGAGACAAGTCGATTTTTGCTTGAAGGGGGACATATTTTGCTACCAAATTTGATGTGCAACATGTACCCCCTCCCCCTCAGCACATATGTCAACATTTTAAATAGGGAATAGGGCTCAAGTGACCCCTCATATCAAAGGTCTTTCAATTGTCTTTTCAACCATATAAATATGTTTGATATTCAGTTGTCATTTCGCGACAAAATCCATCAATCACTTTTTCTTGAATGTACTCCTCACTTTAGACCACAGTATTTAAGAATGATTCGACATAAAACCCTTGAACTTCAAATAAAAGAGACTTCCAGATGACATTTCATTATTTAAATTGTTTTATAGCATAATTGGTACACCAGTATATTGATTTGTTGATTGTTAGTTAATGTATTTAAAAGATAAAGTTAATATAAAAATACAAAAATTACTAAATAAGATATTGAAAATGGCCACCATTAATTTCCATGCAATGATGAAAACGAGATTACGCTAGTCTCCTTACATTGTGCAGAACTTCAGGTGTTATTATTATTAGTTATTACATTCAGGTATTACTACTGGCAGTTGTTATAAAAATAGAAAAAAAATTGCGAATTATTTTCAAAAAAAAGTTATTGATGAATTTTGTCGCGAAATGACAAATGAATATCAAACATATTTATATGATTGAAAAGAGAATTGAAAGACCTTTCATATGAGGGGTCACTTGACCTCTATTCCCTATTTAAAATGACATTTGTGCTGAGGGTAGCAAAATATGTCCCCCTCCAACCAAAAATCGACCTGTCCCAGGATTTCTCTGGAAACAAAACAGAGTAAAGGAGTCATTCAGGGTGGCTCGTTTTCATTGAAATGCTCTATATATACAAGGATAATATGTATGAAGCGTAAAGTCAATATCTGTGTGGTAGCACTAGCAAGGAATATAGATTCAAGTCTTTGGTACTAGTTACCTACGCAGAGATATTCGTTGGCATTTAACCGCTCTATTACTTTTGCCTTTTTTTTAATAGGTATAGATTAAACCGCTATAAATATTTATAAAAAGCACCTACTTTCCCAGCATTACGAAAAATAAAAAAAAAACATGTGTATCATATAAATGTAAAAACATTGAACTAATAAAATTGTATTATGTCCACGAAAATAAAAGTTTTTCAATATATAAGAGACTACCAACACAACTAAATTCAGTTAGGTGAAAGATAAAAATGATCACCTTTCCCTGCATTCGCTTTCCTCTCTGTCAGCATGCCAATATCACTAGATTTATTTATAGTGAAGGCCAAAAGACCCCTGAGAGCAAAAATAAACAGGGAAATGCCATCTAAATATTTGTTTAGGCGATAGCCTTGTTTTCTCAATTGTGTTATTTATTGATTTATGCTCGGGTTTATGTAAATTTTTTTAACATTTATGAAAAATTACCAACCGTTAAAAATACGTGTAGTAAGACCTCGTTCCTGTAATTAACCATTTATTACCCATAAACTTTTAAAACTTATATGCCCATAATTTTCTAACTGTACGCTTCTTAGGACAAATATGCATTGTAAGTACCACAGTTTACAGTTTGGTAGTACTGAATTAAACATATTTGTAGGTATATGGAATAAATAAAAACAAATTCTTCAATGCCTAGGTCATTCAAAAATATAAAATCCTGCTATAAACATAGCCCACAGAATATACTATAATAATATTAATAATTATAAAAGGTTTCCTATTTAATTATTAGAATTATAATGAGTATTATGTAGCACTCCGCCTTAAGTGACTAAGAATGAAATTTCTAAATTGCAGCTTGTATACCTACTAGAGGCATGTGTTAAATTTCGTAAATTCATGTTTGATTGATGCCATAATATTATTCAAATTATTATAGATTCCTCGTTAGAACTTTCTCGATGTAATCATGAAGACTTTACAATAATTGTGGATTACGTCTTTCTATTTCTGGCAAGAACGTATTTTAAGATTTATCCAAAAGGGTAGCTAGACATATTTTTAGACGAGAGCATTTTGCACTACAACAATGTCAGTGCCGCAAATAGAAAGAGCAAATACTATAAGAATGAATAAACGGGACAGCTGCCAATTACAGAATTAAATTTGGACAAAACAAAATCACTATTATTATACATATATTTCGGTTGTCAACAGTTTAAGCATTTACAATGTCTGTAAGAATTAATGCAGATATGTACTTTTAAATATAACCTGTTTCGTCTTATATTTTATGTTTATTGTTTTATTTGTGTATTGTTTTCGGTATCTTCTTCAAATAAAAAAAAGTAGGATTGTCTTCCCCAAAGAAAATAAGGGTCACTCCTGTAATGGCACTTGCGAAAAAGCAGGTCGCTATCTGTATCTTGACAATTAGACAATAATTGTCAGACAAATAGTAGCAAAAACCCAAAGAGGGCACTACGATGTGCTTTTCACCACTACTAATAAGTATTTTAATAATAATGATTCTTAATTTTTTCGTCTAAAACCAATTTATTTGTTGGTTCCTAAAAACTTAAAATATTTTTTTTTTGAATACCCAATCTAAACAATTACATTACAAGTTATTTTCATTTTCAATATTGCTTTTATCATAGTTTAAAAAACTATGTTTTAAGAAACAATTTAATAACTGCTAAAACAATATTAAGAAAACGTGGTTTGCATCTACATTTTTTCCTAGGAAATTATTTTTAACATTACTTTCTAGCAGCCAGTGTTAAAGAAACTGAAATTTTGTAACTACATATACATAATAAACACAGAATTTCAAATTAAAAGTAAAAGTTATTTTCACAGACGAATTAAAACAACGCTAATTCATACGAGCAAGTATGTTAAATTCAAATTCGTTTTCTAGTCATAATGAGCCACTTAGTATTCTTCAAATAGTGCAGATACGTACGTAGCGTAACGCAGCTTCGCCATTTCAAAAAATGAAATCGCACATTCTCTAAAACCAGCTAATAAAAGAATTCTAATTAAGAGAATTATGCGATTAGTTACTCTTATTAACACTTAATCGGTAAGTACAGGGTATCTATCATAGGTATATACGAGGGTAGGTATATATGTACATATATCTTGTATACCCGCACACATCAACAACTTCTTGTGGCACCATCAGTTTCGAACAATTGGGCTCTATCATCATAGATCTGGCCTCAAAACACCTTGAAATGGCAAATAATGTTCCATTATCTTTTTCCATTCTGATAAGGCCAACAATGATAGGCATATATATGGCAAATAAAGGCAATTTAAAAAATGATAACAAAAAAACTCATAAGCAATAGATATTTCCGAGAAAATTGATGATATTCTATTTTATCAAGATCTTGTTATATTCCCCATGATTATTTACGAAATTCATGTTAGTAGGTACTCATTGAAGTACCAACAAATCAGAAGGGACCATTTTTCATCATTTTCGATTATAATGGTAGGTCGAGTGGTAGGTATCTCAGAAATTTTAAATTTATCATAAACTTATGTAAGTGAATCTTGCTTGATTTTGTAAATTTATTAAAGCAAAGTAAAAAATTAAATTTATTGGAAGAACAGTGCATGGGTGGGCCGAGGTATCTATATCAATGGATGGGAGACGTAACACGGGTGAGAGGTCAGAGGTGTGGCCACAGAGCACAGAGGTAGTGTGTGGATACTGTGGATATGGCATGGCTCTCAATTGCGTTCCCCCACTAAATAATGAATTAGAAGTATGCTGCCAGGATTATGTAAATTATCTTTATTTAACTGACATGTACCGTAAGTCTTTGGAGTCTTTGTCTCCAAATTGGACATACTTTTATTTGGAAATCTGTATACTTAGAGGGTACGAAAGTACATAAGTTCGGTCGATTCTGTCATGAGAGGAACCAAATAATAGACATTAGTAAGAACAGACAAAAGTGGTAACAGTAACATACAGTGGGTAACATATAATCGTCATACAAAACAACTTAAGAGTATGGATAAGGGGTTTTCTAGTCCCGAGTCACGAGCCAATAAGATTTAAAGTGAGGCATCTATGGCTATGTTATTCAAAAGAATACATGCATGTAAAACTTCTAAATTTCCTAAACTTCGAAATCAAAGCTTTTTCCCCTAAAGACCAGTGTGTGACCTTCACCAGTACTGGTGTACTGGTGATAATGATAATGAGCCAACTTTCACAGTCAACGGTCTATGTACCTCAAATGGATATACTAACATTTACAGAACCCAAAGATCACCGACCTTTCCACTGAAGTTAAGGAACCTCAACTAATTAACTTTTTATGTGGTCTGGTCATTCCACTCCTTGTGTTTCTCCAGCTGTTCTGCCTACGATTAAACCATAGGATCAGGCCATACATGAGCAGCTTAGTCGCAATATGTGCTGTTTGTTTAATACCCATTAATTAAATCCTCATTTAATCATAATGAGGCTATTGATGAATATCATCTGTATTTTACAATTAGAAAAGCTTTCCAGTTCGTACATATTAATTTCCCTTCCAATCTTAGAAAAATGATAGGTAAAATATAATTAGCAGTATGAAACTAGGATCAAATGAAGGTTCTGAAGCTTTATGAAAACTATGTATGAAATTACCGGTAAAAGCACTAACAAGAAATAGTCGAGGACTATGTCTATTTTGAACTATATATCCGTCATTTTCCGGTATCCCCATGATTTCAAAAAATATTTCAGTCTATTCTTCCTAGAGATTATCAGCAAAAGCTTCTCCACAAATCAATTAGATACTTAAGTCAGTATAAATATAAAATAAAAAACTAGACTTAAATAGCTACATACACAGTAAACGGAAAAAATATACGTCATACGTACATTACGTCAAAAATATACCTACAGCCGTGCTAGAGCATTTATGATAACAGAGGTATTATTTACTTATATTTAATTATGTTTGCTATAATATTTATATATAAAATCAACACTGGTAGATTTTGAAATGGAGAATAACCTCGGGAATAATAGTGAGATGTAAATATTTGTAAGTAAGTAAATAGTTATATATAATTCAAATCATAATAATTACCAATCTTTAATAAACTTTA